>JARQAD010000006.1:42640000-48122500 GCA_029955455.1 Quercus agrifolia
ACCCAAAACTCAACCAACAACCCGCCAAAAACCCAACCCAACTGACCCATCTACTGTCTCAACTAATCACGACCCAGTCTATAGCTCTGCCGCTCGATAAAGAGAGAAGAAAGAAGATTTTTAGGTTTGATTTGAGGTGCAAAGAGAGAGAAAGACGTTTGAGGTTGAGAGAGGAGCTGGGAATATGATCTGAAGAGGAAAGAACACTGGTTGGGAGAGAGAGACAAATTGTGAGGAGAGAGAAAAAATCAATTAAAGTATTGAGAGGAGAGAGAAAAGTTGAATAAAAAAAAATAATAAACGCAAATGCCATTCTTGTCCGTACTGTGTCAAAATTGCAACGGTACTGTTCAATGTTGCAAAAATTTGACACATTTAACACATCTAATAATGCTACGTTTTTGTCTTTGGTGTGCCAAATATTTGGCATTTGGCACATCTGTTGTGGGTGCTCTAATGATGTCAACTCTCTTGTATTACTTGACAGCAGCTTTGGGTTGGCTTAAATAAAATGGTTGACTGGTTTCTCAAAAAAAAAAAAAAAAAAAATTCCCAAAGACAATTGGAATCCTTACAGCTTTGATATCAATTATAAAATAATATTGTTTGGCTTAAGACTTTACCTATTAACCAAGTTTAAGCCTTTCATGCTCGACTGATGGAAAGCCTTAGAATGTGAGATAATTTAAAAACAGATTTGAAGTCCTTGTTTTTGCATTGGAACAAAGGATGATGAAGTCCTTGTCAGAATTGAACTTTATGCAATAACTCTAAGGCTCTTTAATTTATTTATTATAAAAAAATAAAAATAAAAAAACTTTCAAATTTTTACATCCCCATAGAAAAAAAAGAAAATAAATCTTGTCATCAGAGTAATTCAAATTTGTAATGTACTAATATCATACCATAAACACCAAAAACTGAATATGTCTCAATCTCCCATGGATTGAAATAATAATGAATGTCTACAAATAGTATATTGTTTGCTAAAACAAAAACGCTCAATGAATCAATAATCACATTTTTCTAGCAATATTGAAAGACAAAAGTATACTGGCTCCATTAGTAAACAAAATATTGAACTAAAAAATTATTTATCTTCTTGGCACCTGATGTGCATGAAATATATACAATAAAGTACTCACATATCTACATATTTAGCCTTACTTTTATGTTATTTTGTAACTAATTATATATTATCATTGTGTTGCAGGTAACAAGGGCTTTACATGCAAAGTGGGGTTAGACCAACTGAATCAAGCCAACTTACATCCAGCCAGGCATGAATTCAAGAGAATACAAACCCAATCAAATTTAAGTCCAATTGGAGAAAGAAATCAAAGGAAATTTGCACCAAATCCAAGTCCAATTCGGATTAGGATTCCAGCCTGCACATCAGTTGGTATTTTCAGCATAACTTTTGGCTCAGATGTCCAATCGAGGTGATTCAAGTTGGGCTGAAAATTTAACTTAAAGGGTTACAACTTTGTAGTTTACCAAAAGTCCTAATTCTGAAGCTAAATGGGCCAAAACCGTCGGTTAAGTGAAGCCTAAAAATCTGGGATTTTCTCCAAACGGGAATTCAACTTGTAATAGGATTCCTTGACCTATTTAAAGGCTCTTTAGGGCAAAATTCAAGGAGGTTAGTGCTAGGGCTGGGGGCTGAACATAGAGAGCTGCGGCTACTTCTTTGGTTTTCTTCCATGATAGTTAGTTTTATTTTATTTTTCTAGTTTAATGTTTAGTATTTTATTTTCGTGTTTTCTTTCAATTACTATGAGTAGCTAAATTTATAATTAGGGTTGAGGATGAAACCTTGCTAAGGATTATCAGTAATATTTATGTGATTTGATTTTTCCCACAATAATTGTTCTTTAATGATTTAAATTGTTCTTGCTTCATATCAATTGACTAAGATGAGATTCTAGATATGAGTTCAATCATGTTTTTCTCATGATTTAGGATTTGTCTTAATTAATTGAATGCTTGGTTTATTAATTCTTGATTATAAAATTGGATATCACTTGTGATTTGTTTGTCAATGGATACAATTTATGATTTGATTTTTAGAATTGGATATATCTTGTGATTTGTTTGGCTACGGATACAATTGACGATCTGGTTTTATACTTAAGAAGCGAAGAAGAACATGCTTTAGATTTTTAAACATAAGTTTTAATGATGATATTTTCCATGATAGCAAGATTGATTTCTAGATTATCATGTAGTGAGTTGGGAAAAATTAATGATCATAAATATATGCTGATATGACTTACAAGGCGGATTCCAAAACCTTAATTCCTTTCCATTGATTGTTTACATCTTTTTATTGCTTTATATCTTTTGCTTAGTTTAAATATTTGCTTAATTTTATTATTTGCTTAGTTTATTTAATTGCAAACAACCAATTTTTATTAAACTAGATTAAGATTAATTTGGTTAAGGTTTAATTAATTTTCCTACATTCATTCAAGTCCCTGTGGGTTCGACCTCGTTCTTGTCCAACTATACTTCGGTACGGTTCGTACACTTGCGAGTATTTTAAAATTTCACAACAGTACCACTAGACCTTAGTCTTTCCCTTGTCTTTCTTGCTTCCACTAGTGTTGTCTACGTAAGTCTCAAGTTGCTCTCCATGCTCAATTATTGCAGAAGCAATAATTCTACGATAATTGAGCATGAAAAACATGGGATTCCACTCAATCCCCTTCTCCCACAACCACAAGTCCTCTCACTCAAGTCCACCACATATCTTCGACCATAAATATACTTCACCTCATATTTGGACTCTCCATTCCAATAAGAAAATAAATCTTGTCATCAGAGTAATTCAAATTTGTAATGTACTAATATCATATTATAAACACCAAAAACTGAATGTCTCAATCTCCCATGGATTGAAATAATAATGAATGTTTACAAATAGTATATTGTTTGCTAAAACAAAAACGCTCAATGAATCAATAATTACATTTTTCTAGCAATATTGAAAGACAAAAGTATACCGGCTCCATTAGTAAACAAAATATTGAACTAAAAAATTATTTATCTTCTTGGTACCACTAGACCTTAGTCTTTCCCTTGTCTTTCTTGCTTCCACTAGTGTTGTCTACGTAAGTCTCAAGTTGCTCTCCATGCTCAATTATTGCAGAAGCAATAATTCTGCGATAATTGAGCATGAAAAACATGGGATTCCACTCAATCCCCTTCTCCCACAACCACAAGTCCTCTCACTCAAGTCCACCACATATCTTCGACCATAAATATACTTCACCTCATATTTGGACTCTCCATTCCAATAAGAAATGCAATGTACAGCCTCGCTTTTTATCCTCTCAAGATCATATATGATGGTACACACTGTGTTACCACTTGATTATTAATCAAGCCTCAACCATTATGAAAGACTAATAACTAATTAACAAAACAAATGCAACAGCAGATCAATTTGAAGCAGACCTCGGCTATGACTATGTAAATATATTTAGAAATCTCTGCAGATAACAGCAACAATTTAGAAATGTACAAAATCAAATAAAAAATTGCAATAATTTAAGAAATATTTTGTGGGCGTATAAGACTGTAAAAACACTGCTGTCGGCAGGAGATAAAACATAGAATACAATGCTGTGATTCTAAATCTACTACATTGGTGTACAACACCAAAATGGGAATAGGATGCCACTGAGTAATACACTGAGAACTGAGAAGTTACAGTACATAATAGGATGCTCCATGCACTCTCACACCACCCCAACTCTTATTCTTGCACCTATAAATTCACTCTTGCTCCCATTTCCCTTGTAAACATATCAAGCATATTTTCATTTGCACGCTCTCTCTCACACACACACACAATAGCACTTATTATATCATGGATATGCATACAGAGATAAGAGACTTCATGGTGACTGTGAGCAAGAAAGAGGTGGTGGCAGCAAAATTTCCAAATCAAGAGCATTGGCTACCACTATCTAACCTAGACATGTGTTTTGGGCCTCCATTGGATTTTAGTCTCTTCTTTTGTTATACGAAGCCAACCTATGAAGACAACTGGACATTTGTGTCAAAGGTTGAGGTTCTAAAGAAGGCCTTGGCAGAAGCTTTAGTTCCATACTACGCTCTTGCTGGTGAGATAATTCCAAACTCCATGGGTGAACCTGAGATTCTTTGCAACAACCGTGGGGTAGACTTCATTGAAGGTTTTGCAGATATAGAACTTCAAAACCTCAACTTGTATAGAGCTGATGAGACCATTGGCTGCAAACTTGTACCCAAGAAGAAGAATGGCGTGCTGGCTGTTCAGGTCAGGGGCGGCGCAATACTTTGTTCAGTGGGGTTCAAATGAACCCCCTGACTTCAATTTATATATATATAATATTATTTTTTTTTTGTTAGTTTAATACTTAAATTTATTCTTAAAAATATTATTTTTGCACACTATGACTTAAATTTTATATACCCTTATTACAAATATTTCCAACTATTAGAGTAAGAAGAACTAAGTATTTAAGGATTGTAAGTGTTACTCTTTATCATAAATTCATATTAGAATAATACTACAATCACAAACTATTTTATAACATTTTTACAAAATGTTAATATGGCCAACCTCTTATTGGTTGTCATCTAAACCCATCATTAAATCACTTTTTCATTTATCAATAATCACTCACCACACCAACTATTTGTAAAAAAATTTGTAAAATGGTTTGTATCTTTAGCATTATTCTTAATATTATATGTGTGTGAATGTATCTAATATTGATTTTATGTATTACTTTTTGTTATAATGTTATTTGTGTAAATGATAATGTGTGTGGAAATTTGTGTTTACCTTATAAATATAAGAGAAATGTTTTGATACCACTTTCATGGGAAATATAACAATTGTTCTAAAGATATCCATTAACATGGTCCTAAATACAATATAACTTTATCTAATTTAGTAATTATGAAATAGAAAGGGTTTGTTGCATGTGTGTATTGTTATCATGTTATAATAACTTTTTGTTATAAAGTTAGAAAAAATTCAAGAATTTTTTTTTTAAGTTAGTGATTGTTCAAGTATTTTATTAGTTAAGTAAACACGTAGTGTATTATTTATATATGAATGAGTGTAGTTACGTGCGTCAATAATTAATACAAAACCAATGAGATGAGTTTATTCATTTAGTTTAAAATATTTTTATAAAGACAAAGACAAATAGATAATAACAACTGCATAAAAATAAAAATATTAGAAAAACTCAACAAAATAAAATGGTCATAACTACCCACAATGGTAATAAATACTTATAATGAACTATCATATAATAATTCAAAATTTGAAAACTTGTAAAAAGAAATTGTAAAACTTCAAATAAAAAAATTGTATCAAAAACTCGATATATTCAAGTTCTCTATCTTTTTATTAAATTTTTTTTTTTCATTTAAGTTTTTTAATGAACCCCCTAAACAAAATTTCTGGAGCTGCCATTGGTTCAAGTTCGTAAAGAAACAACGGCCTTGGAGATTTGAGGCTATCCTAGAAGACATTAATTCTTTGATCTTATCCGATCATATGGTAGTATTTTTTTTTTTTTTTTTACTATAACTAAGTCTCACATACGTCAAGTTATTACAAAGAGAAATTCATTGGAGGCAACCCTAAAATATTAGTAAGATGTTTCAAAATTAGGATCTCATAGATATCATAACACCTTAAAATCCACTTACCATTGATAAATCAAATGATATTAATCTAAAACTTAGAGGAACTAAAAAGTAATTTAGATTATAAAAAAATACATAGTTAAATTTTTTTTTCTTTTGGTTAAATCCAAATTACACCATTTAAGTTGGATTATTGTCATTTTTGTCCTCAAAGAATTTTTTTTTTTAATCATTTTAACTCCTAAACTTTAATAGATATGTCAAGTCTATTATCCCGTACATTCATGTTCATAAAATTATTATTAAGTTCAATAAAATGACATCGCATTACATATGTAAAGTTTTAGTGATGGAAGGAAAATTATTGTGTACTTCCAGAATACCATAAATGCGTACTCCCTCTTCTTACATGAATTGTGGGTATCACTAATTAAATTTATGGTGGACTCAAAATTTATGTGAAAGGGGGAAGTACGCATTTATGGTACTCCGGGAGTACCTAATAATTTTTTGTGATGGAATAACCGATCTTGACAAAAATATTAAAGTTTAAATATTAAATGAGAAAGAATAAACTTTAAGGTGAAAACTCACTACTAAAGGGGTCTACTGTTGATTGTAGGTTTTCCCCATTTTTTTGGGTTAGTCTTTTGCTAAACTAATGCCATGAAACCTACTTGTAGGCTACTGGGTTCAAATGTGGTGGATTTATGGTGGCATGCACTTTTGGCCATCAAATAATGGACGCATACTCGGCCAGCATGTTTCTTATCTCATGGGCTGAGATTGCTCAATCTAAACCTTTCTCTTCACTACCAACATTCTGTCGATCATTGCTCAATCCTCGAATCCCCGGTTCCTTTGATTCTTCGATTGAAAACTTGTGCATCCCCATCACAACGTTCCACCCAACCAAAGAGCCAAACCTGGGCGCCAAAAACTTTGTTAGCCGCACGTACATTGTTAAAGCCAACATTATCAACCAACTCCAATCACTAGCCAGCACCAATGAATGCAAAAGGACTAAAGTTGAGTGTTTCAGTGCACTCCTATGGAAAATTATTGCCAAAAGTGGTACGACTGACAAAAATATATCCAAACTGGGCATTGTTGTTGATGGAAGGACAAGAATTGGCCGTGGAGACGAAGAGAAAACAAAGATATTGGCTTCTTACTTTGGAAACGTGTTGTCCATTCCTTATGGAAGCAAGAACGTAGATGAGCTTATAGAAAAACCATTGAGTTGGGTAGCAAGTGAAGTTCATGGAATTGTGGAAAGTGCAATGACTGAGCATTTCTTGGATTTGTTAGATTGGGCGGAGGCTCATCGTTCAGTTCCCAGTTTGTCAAAGATATATGCCTATGGCAGCAGAGAAGGTCCTGCTCTTGTGGTTTCATCTGGTTTGAGGTTTCCATTATCAAAGGTGCAGTTTGGATGGGGAAGACCAAGTTGTGTGTCATGCTATTTCCCATGGGGTGGAGATGCTGGGTATGTGATGCCAGTGCAAAGCCCTTCTGAAAATGGTGATTGGATCGTGTGCATGCACCTCTTGAAAGAGGAATTGGAATTGATAGAACGTGAAGCTGGTCATGTGTTTAGGCCTTTAACTTTGGGATACCTCAATGAATTTGAACAAGAACCTCTCGTTAGTTTATCAAATGTGACTGTTTGATCATGTTCACTAGTTATCTTATATTATATTATTCAAACGTATCTTGTATTTATTTAGGATAATTTTATCCATTTATAGGTAACAATATATAACAACTAGCTATAAATGATTTATTATTATTATTATTATTTTATACAATATATAATTTCTACTATAACCTAATCTAAATGTATATATATATGAAGCTCTCTCCTGGAGACTTGAATCCCAATTCTTACTCCTCACACCCCACAAATATTTATACTTACGGAATGACCACCGCACCAAAAGTACGCAATAGTAGCTACAGTGGCAGCTTCAGAAATTTTGTTTAGGGGGTTCATTAAAAAACTTAAATGAAAAAAAAAAATTTAATAAAAAGATAGAGAACTTGAATATATCGAGTTTTTGATACAATTTTTATTTTTTTTGAAGTTTTACAATTTCTTTTTACAAGTTTTCAAATTTTGAATTGTTATATGATAGTTCATTATAAGTATTTATTACCATTGTGAGTAGTTATGACCATTTTATTTTGTTAATTTTGTCTAATATTTTTATTTTTATACAATTGTTATTATATATTTGTCTTTGTCTTTATAAAAATATTTTAAACTAAATGAATAAACTCAACTCATTGGTTTTGTATTAATTATTGACGCACATTACTACATCCATTCATACATAAATAATACACTACGTGTCTACTTAACTAATAAAATATTTGAACAATCACTAACTTAAAAAAAAAAAAAAAAAAAAAAAATCTTGAATTTTTCTGAATTTATAACAAAAAGTTATTAAAACATGATAACAATACACACATGCAACAAACCTTTTCTATTTCCTAATTACTAAATTAGATAAAGTTATATTATATTTAGGATCATATTAATGGATACCTTTAGGGCAATTGTTATATTTCCCTTGAAAATGGTATCAAAACATTTCCCTTATATTATAAGGTACACACAAACTTCCACACACATTATTATTTACACAAATAACATTATAACAAAAAGTAATGCATAAAATCAATATTAGATACATTCACACACATATAATATAAATAATATTGCTAAATATACAAACTATTTTACAAATTTTTTTACAAACGGTTAGTGTGGTGAGTGATTATTAATAAATGAAAAAGTGATATTAATGATGGATTTAGATGAAAACCAATAAGAGGTTGGCCATATTAACATTTTGTAAAAATGTTGTAAAATAGTTTGTGATCGTAGCATTATTCTAATATAAATTTATGATAAAGAGTGACACTTACAATCCTTAAATACTTAGTTATTCTTACTCTTATAGTTGGAAATATTTATAATAAGGGTATATAAAATTTAAGTCAGGGTGTGCAAAAATAATATTTTTAAGAATAAATTTAAGTATTAAACTAATAAAAAAAATATTATGTATATATATAAATTGAAGTCAGGGGGTTCATTTGAACCCCCTGAACAAAGTATAGGAGAAATTATAAGATCCACATGGTAGACAAGTGATATGGTCCACCATTCCACTAAAAAACTTCCACTTGTTTAAAATTGTTAGTTAGAAAATTTTTTTAAACAAAAATTAATTACTGACTCAGAAATTTTAAATAAGTGGAAACTTTTTAGTGGAATGGTAGAAAAATGACGTGGTCCACCAGAGGATTCTATAATTTCTCAAAATATAGCGCCAGCTATATATGATTATGAATAAAAAACCAATCTAAATAATAATAAAAGACCATTAACATACATTATATTATGTTCATCTATTAGAGGCTCTTTTACATATGAATAAGTCATTTTATTTTTTATTTTTTTATCAAGTTTCCACTTCTTTTTAATAGCTAGGATAACATCAAGTATAGCCCATGCGAATTTTGATAAGTTGGCTAATATAGATTCATAAGAAGTTCAATTGTAATATTTTTACTGACAACGTTTGACTTTAAATATGTTTGGAGCCTTGGGCTCCTCTAATAACCTATAAAAAAAAATGAAATTAATCATTGTCATGCACAACATGCATAATTCACTTTAAATTAGTTACATGTATTGCATATGACCAGATAAATATCATAAAAATATAGGAAAAAAGTACTCATACACTTCCTGAACTTTTAATCATGGGCCGAAAACACTCCCTCAATTTTTATTGGCACATAATAAAAGCAGGTGAGATGCACGTGTACTTGAAAACTAACTAAACCACACACACAATAGAAAGCTATGTGAGGGGGGACTAGAGATCTGACCGGCTGAGAAAAGAGAGAGAGAGAGGCGGTTGACTCGCCGCCCTTGTTCTGGCAGCACTTTGGTGGTTTAGCCGTGCCGTTCACCACCCACCACCTGGTATTCTTTTTCCCCTCTTACGTATTGCTATTTAAATCCACAAAGAACTTTTTTTCGATCTCCATGTGTGAATTTCTGTAGTAGAAATTATTTGTTTGGTTTAATTTTTGGGTTGGGTCTCTGTGAAATTCTTTTCTTTTTTTTCTCCATGTGCCATTCACTGGCTGTTTGATTAAATGCTTGAGAGACATATGGCAACTGCTCTAATGATTTAACCAATGAAGCCTGAAACTGGCTGCACGCATCAGTGGGTGTGCAAAATATGCGCCTAATGTCAATGCTGTAATTGTCAAATATGGAACTCGGATAATTTTTTATAGTAATCTTACTTCCATAGATGAATTTTTTACCTTGGAAAAAGGAATCAGTCAACGACATTATGCATCCTTCAAACCAGACTTGATAAATGGCATCATGTGTACTCAGAGTTGGGTCTCTACTGAACTCAAATTCATGGCTGAATCTTCTCTGGGTTTTGGGGAATGCAGGAAGACATCAAATTGGTAGACGAATTAATTTAGAATTGAGTGCATTTTGGCTCCTGTGGCTGATACTTTTTGTGTTACTTTTCCTGAAAGGTTTACTTTCCATACGAATTGCATATGTACTATAGCTTCTCAGTGTATTTCCATAGTGGCATCCTATTCACATTTTGGTGTTGTACTCCAATGTAGTAGCTTTAGAATCATGGCATTGTATTCTATGTTTTATCTCCTGCCTGACAGCAGTGTTTTTACAGTCTTATACGCCCACAAAATATTTTTTAAATTACTGCTATTATTTATTTGATTTTGTACATTTCTAAATTGTTGCTGTTATCTGCGGAGATTTCTGAATATCTTTACATAGTCACAGCCGAGTCTGCTTCAAATTGATCTACTGTTGCATTTGTTTTGTTAATTTAGTTATTAGTCTTTCATAATGGTTGAGGCTTGATTAATAATCAAGTGGTAACACAACATGTACCCATCATATATGATCTTGAGAGGATAAAAAGCGAGGTTGTACATTGCATTTCTCATTGGAATGGAGGGTCCAAATATGAGGTGAAGTATATTTATGGTGGAAGACATGTGGTGGACTTGAATGAGAGGACTTGTGATTGTGGGAGATGGGGATTGAGTGGAATCCCATGTTTTCATGCTGCTTCTGCAATAATTGAGTATGGAGAGCTACTTGAGACTTCTGTAGACAACACTAGTGGAAGCAAAAAGGATAAGGGAAAGGCTAAGGTCCTAGTGGTAGCAAAATAAATAATTTTTTAGTTCAATATTTTGTTTACTGATGGAGCCGGTATACTTTTATTTTTCAATATTGCCAGAAAAGTGTAATTATTGATTCATTGAGTGTTATTTTTTAGCAAACAATATACTATTTATAAACACTCATTATTATTTCAATCCATGGGAGATTGTGACATTCAGTTTTTGGTGTTTTTTTTTTTTTTTGGTTTCCCACAGTGGTCTAGGAAATTCTTTTCAAAGTGCAGGTAGCAAGACTCGAACTAGGGAGCACACTCAGTCGAGCCCAGTACAAGCACCTTGAGACCGAGAGCCCAACCAACTCGGTCAACCCCCTAGGTTAGTTTTTGGTGTTTATGGTATGATATTAGTACATTATAAATTTGAATTACTCTAATGACAAGATTTTTTTTTCTTTTTTTTCTATGGGGATGTAAAAAATTAAAAGTTTTTTTTATAATAAAGAAATTAAAGAGCCTTAGAGTTATTGCATGAAGTTCAATTCGGACAAGGACTTCATCATCCGTTATTCCAATGCAAAAACAAGGACTTCAAATCTGTTTTAAATTATCTCCCATTCTTAGGCTGTCCATCAGTCAAGCATGCAAGGCTTAAACCTGGTTAGCAGGTAAAGTCTTAAGCCAAAAAATATTATTTAATAATTGATATCAAAGCGGTAAGGATTCCAGTTGTCTTTCGGAAGATGATTGACAGAGAATTAAAATTAATTAGATTCACATGCCACTGTCAAATCTTGTGTCCCCATGCATTTAAAAAACTTGAATGCTTTTCTCTGAGGTACACCCCAATATTTTTATTCCTACACCATGAAAAGAAATAATTAAGTTACATAGCTTCCCACCATTCAATCATTCATAAAAATTGCTCGGCTTGCATGATTACACGTAAATAATAACATGGTCACCTAAAAGTTACATGAAATTATATAAAAGTGGCAGTTGGGCAAAAGAATATTAAATTCTTCGTAATTTTAAGACCAAATCAAAAAAATAGAAAAGTCTGAAAGAAATTGATTCATATATTTACAATATTCAGAACTTACAGGAGGCAAGGAGTATAAAGTACAGTATGTTTTAAGTACAAAAACAGATTGTTATAACTAAGCATCAAAGTTCACAAGGTACAAAAACCAGCAAGTTCACAAAGAACATAAGTACATCACTAAATTATCAACTCCTAACTCCTGATGCTCCTTAATCTCTTTAATATCTTGTTCAATACGATTTTGGTAATGTAGAATCTAATATAGTCTGCTGCAGCCTGCAGGAGATCCATCATATCAGATAATGTAGGTTGTGTAGCACCGGATGTAGATGGTTTCGACTCAATAGCCATAGCATCTGCAATCTCATCAATATCTCGATCTAAGTAATCATCAGAATCACAGACGATGTGGCTTGAAAGTTTTACACGAGATGAACTGAGCTGAAGTGTACTACTCCCAATGGCAGATAAGGGCTTCGCCAGAGTAGCCTAAGCACTAGATGTAGACAATTTTGAGGGTGGTACATTTAGCATAAAAGGTGGATTTGCAGGGAGTAAAAGTAGACATTCATCCATGGCTACAATACAAAATTTACAAGAAGATTAATTGAAAGAGTCAAAGAGCTGGGGAAAAAAAGAACAATATAGAAATAGGGAAAAAATACACTTAGCTCCTCATCCATAAGCTAAACTATTCCCTTAAAGCTAGAATTTTTACCAATCTACTTATTTAAATAAAACAATATGAAGAATATAATTCATAGCAAATGGTCAATAAAGAGTCAAATGATTAGCAGCTAGATTGCCAACACATCAAACAATTTACACACCGTGCTGAAAAATCGCCTATCAGCAAGCTTGCTAAATTGCACTCTAAATTGTGTTTTCTTTCTCTCTTGTTCCACCAGCTAAAAAGAGACCAGAAAGGAAGAAAATGAGTTAGCAATTGAAGGTGTTGAAAATTTAAATGAAGTCTTTAGCCCACAAAAGTTACTAGAAATACATCAAAATAAACTTGAATGCAGTAAAAGGACAATTCCTCTCTTCTTGAATGAGGTCTCCAAATAGAATACAACATAAATTTTAGCATGTAGCCTAGATTCTATAAATAATTATTAGAGTTTTGAAAAGACAACTAATATTCATTTCTTGCTTTTGGAGTCTGTAGAATATTTCAACCTTGAACTAGTCCTAACTTTTTAGATCCAATCCTGAACAACACTCAATGACCCTGAAGGTGGAATCTAATTTTAACAACTTGGAATTGAGTTCTTAAAATAATGCATCTGTCTTATGATCTGCAAAATTGACGCAAAATAATCTAAAACAATTATTCTAGCACATACTAAGTGTGAGGAAGCAGCCACCATATCCTCGATCTAAGTCTAAGATGATGCAGTAGCCATATCTCACACGGGCATTTCATCAAATAGCTGTATAGCATGCTCAAAAGTAATAATAAAATACACGTTCACTAGATCACTGGCCACATAAGCATCAATTGCAAAACAATAAAAAGAATATAATTCATTCATCTGATATATATATATATATATAGTAATTTCAAGCCCCAAATTTAATGTTTGTTTCATTTGTAAATTCCATTAATTTCTATGAAACAAACACAGCAGAAACCTAGCCCCAAAAACTAAACCAAACCAAGAAATTTGCACATGGAGATCAAAAAAATAAAGAGTTCTTTGTGGGTTTAAACTTAGGGAAAGAATGAAAGAAAAAAAAAAAAATACTAGGTGCTGGGTATTAAACAGTGCGGTGGAACCACCAAGGCACCGTCGGGACAAGGGCGGCGAGACGGCAAAGAGAAGCTCTGTGGTGTCTCTGGTTCTACCGCCTCTCTCTCTCTTTTCTGCTGGTCTGAGGTCTCTCCTCTCTCTTCTTTCTACCGTGCAATTGAATTTGTTTTGTAAGGAAGTGGGGAACACGTGCATCTCACATGCTTATTCTGTTAGTGTTTTAAATTAAACGTTAGACTGAAGTACTAATTTGACAAGTATTTATAGTTTAAATAGTAAATTTGCTAATATAATAGTTCATGGGGTGTTTTGGCTGGTGGTTGGAAGTTTAGGGAGTGTGTGAACATTTGTTCCTAGTATTTAATCGTAAATGTGCACGCCCAATCTACGGTTAATGGGCCAAGTGTATGGTTGGGCTCACAATTTACTTCTTTTTGTGGGTTTACGAATATCCTACAATGGGAAGTTTCCTAAGACAAATATTAAGGCTTCTAAGGATGGCTAATCAAACTTACCAAACCCCCTTATTCTTGAGTGTCCTTCTCTCTCTCTTCTTTAGTTTTTCTCTCTCCAGTGTCTAACCCCTTTTTTCTCCTACCTTTCCTCTATTTATAGCCTTCCTTTAGTGGGTCAAAAATGATTGCTTTCTAACAATCCTCGTGCAGGTGGGGCCTGTTTGGATTATTCCTGACAAAGGTGGACCCCGCTTTAGAAACAGGAATTTGAATATTGAACTAGTGCTAGATACCGAATGGTGCTCAGCAGCAATATTCCCTAAGGTACTACCGAGGTATTCTGGGATGCATCCGAGCAATAACAACACCGAGGTTCGAACAGGCCTTAGCCTAACCTACCGTGCATTCCATACCAACTAGTCCCATCAATGATGGGCCTATGACCATACACCATACAGCCTTGGGCCCAACAACAACGGGCATGTAGCCACACACCGTACCGTATATATTTTTCTCTTCTTCATTAATTCAATAATTACATTGGGAGAGGGATTTGAACTTTAAACATCTTCGTTAGAAATACCATAAAGTACATTTTATTTGATAAGTGTATCATATCATCTACACTTATTTTTAATCACTCAAATTGGAAGAAGTTAGAGGGGAAGGGTTCTAGTATATTAAAATTCTTTAAAATTTACCCTTAACCTTTTCTTTCTTCTTAAACTTACTAACTATAAACTACAACCTAATTATGTTGATCAAATCACTCATCAAGTTTTCTCTTGCTATGAATTCTTCATTTGAGCGCCATCAGTATTCCCATTAGCCTAATTAAAACATCATTTAGTCAAAAAAATAAGTAAACTCCCTCAAAACTCTCATACATTAAGCTCAATATTTTGTCTGAAAAACTTGACAATGTACAGTGTGTTCAATTACAATTATTGAGCATTGTTCACTCAATACACCACTTTTTTTTTTAATTTCCATTCTCTAACACTCTCTTTCCCTTCATTTGTGAATCTCTCTCTCCACGACCCGCGAGGATCTGTAGGCATTTTTCTTCCAACTCTTCAAACTCTCAAATCTCGTCACAAACTCACAATCACACCAATCACTCATCCTAAACCATAGCCATTAATCTAAGTTTCAAAGTAAATCACAATTACTCTTAAAACTCTCAGGAAAATCATAATATATCATAGGCGCTGTGCTTGTATATAAATAGAATAGAGGGAGAGATATTGATGCTGATGTATATGCATGTAACTTGTAAGTCTAAGTTTGTTAAAATAGTAAAAGTGAGATTTTTAGACCAAATTTGACTAAAATTGGTTTGCGGCTTATTTGAATGATGTAATTGCAAAACATTGTGGTACTCTCTCTTGTTAAATTTATGGTATTTTAAACTACTACTCTAATTAAGTTTATGGGTTCTTCCCACTGCAAAGTATTCGCAAATAGTAAGTAAAGCTAAAAAATTTTTGTCTAATTTATTAAGTGCAATGTGCCATTGTCCCTAGGAAATAGCAGATTTTGTTCTGGATTGTAAAGAATCTTATAAACTCAAGCGAATCCATAGTGTTAGATTTCACATATTTACAGGAAAGAATATCTAGCTACTACCCATTGGTTATGTTAGGATTGTATTTGATGGTATTTTGAGTTGTGTTTTTTCGCGGGAGTCTCATTCTTTCTTAGAAAGATTAATGTGAAATCTATTACTACTTCAGTAGTCAGCACATTTTTATCATTAAAGATCATGGTATAGTAACTCTCCTACTCCAACCAACAGTTGAATTGCAATGTGGGATTCACAGGTCAGTAGTGACTTAAAGTAGACTCAATTGCAAATTTATTAGCTTTTTAAATGTATTCAACCATGGTCCAATTGTAGCCTTCAAGTCTTCATAATTCATGAAATTATGTTGTTGGGTATATGTTTAGGGCTATAATTTTTTTGTTAAGCGGTGTAGCCCATGAACGTCCGTTGCGCAATTGGAGCGAAACAAAGTGTATGTACATTGAATCCACACAAGTGTGCCTCGCATATCCATGGATGAGCATACAAGCCTGATATGTGGTTTCAAAAATTGGCTTATATTTTATATTAATTAACATTGACAAGTGACAAATAGATTGGCATCAGCTTAAGATATATATTTAAAGAGAGAAATCAAATTAATCTTTCTTGACTCAACGAAGGATAGCTAACTATGACTAGCAAAGTTGGGGCCCCTGTGAATGAGCTAGAAAAGCTCCACCACAGTAAGGCTTCTGCATATATCATTTTTGTTCTGGAAAATACGAACATATAAACAGTAAAGGCATGCACTTCTAGTGAATATGCACAAAGAAAATCATCAATGCGATTTTTTTTTCAGTTGGACATCATGCTGCCCAGTTTCCTCCCCATTTTTTCAGTGAAACTAAGTCTAGGTTGCCCATTATATCTTGTTCATTACTTATCAATGAGGTTGTCTGAGAAGAAAGTACCTGACATGAACAATGCTAATGCATTACAACAACATTGTATTGTCTAGCTTTTATGCTGCTTATTAGACCAGTTCTCTTGTCATAAAATGTGATTTTGGCAGACCCTAACGGTATTTATTAAGTTTTGGCCATCATAATTTCTGTACTCAAGTCTTGTCATACAGGTCCCTCTATTGTTTTGGTGACCATTACTTGTAACATTTTGTTGTAAAATAGCAAAATTTCCTACAAAACCTCTACAAGTTGAATTTCTCTGATCTTTTCTGTAATATTTGAAAGAAATGTAAAGACGAGGTGGGGGGATTAGGATTTCTGGACTCTCTTTCTTGCAAGATGTAACAACTCCTACACTCAGATACTCATTGTAATATAGCGGAACAAAGAAAACAAAGGATGAGAAATAGAAGATACTGGAAAAACCCACCAATACTAACTGTATGAAGCAGAGGCCCAGCATGAGAGAGAGAGAGA
The DNA here is from genome assembly GCA_029955455.1 of Quercus agrifolia. NCBI lineage: Eukaryota > Viridiplantae > Streptophyta > Magnoliopsida > Fagales > Fagaceae > Quercus > Quercus agrifolia. Next base: position 42,657,087 of record JARQAD010000006.1, read on the forward strand.
GAGAGAGAGAGAGAGAGAGAGTAAAGTTATCATGATCATAAATCTTTCTTACCACTTTCAAGATCTCCCCCTCCTATATCTAATTACAAAAAGGAGGACTATAGTTCAAAGGATGAGTATTTTGGTCATAAAGAAAAGGGAAAGAACTCCCAAGCCTCAAAAGCATGATGGAAAAGCAACTGTCAATCGTGCTTCCTTTCATTAGCACTTTCACTAAAAGGAGAAACTCTATACACACAACACAACAATACAAACATGAATCTAGCCTCCCTAAATGATTAACCACATACCCAAATTTCAACCAATTTATATCTTCATGTTGCATTAGATTTTTAGCATAAACATATGAGAAAAAAAAATATTAATAAAAAAAATGTAGGCAATGCATAGAAAGTTGTGGGTGATAATAGTAAATAAGCCTGTTTTCAAAGGACTTTCTTGACTATTCATTCTTGAAAAGCAAAAGTTTATGCTTAATTAATTGACAGGTTGCAATTAACACCATCTTGGCTAATCTAATTCATGGAATTGTCTTTGACTGAATGCTGCCTAATAAGATAAGACAATGGAAGAGTGGAGAAAATTAATTATTCAGGTGAAGATCTAAATCGCATGTGTCTCGCTTTTGGGAGCCAAAGACAATTCTAGCTTTAAGAAGGTCCAACGACATCTGAAATGTTAAACAAAAGAGGGCCTTAACTTTCACAAGCTTATTTTTCTACATGCCCCCAAAAAATTTACAGAAAAAATAATAATAATAAAAAAACAACCTTCTCTAACAATCTTGAATTACATTACTGCAACATATTGCATGCTAATCTATGGAACTTGTCCTTGAAACTTTTGACAAAAGATGAGAAAATTTTTAAATCAGAGTTATATCTTTCCATTATAATTAGAAATGAGAAAAACAGGACACAACATTACTAGCTTATATGTGTATGACTGATTAATCAAGAGAGTACACACAAAATTTAGTCATGCACCTTCTATACAGCATGAGTTTCATCTTTATTTATTGGGAGACTTGCATTAAGAGAAGGCAACAAATCCATACGATTGTTCGAAGAACTTGGAAATCTGCTCTTCTTTGACCAAAGCCAGATCTTGGATACGGAGAAGCTCTCACCTTTAGTGTGCCCACTGATTTTCTTTCCCTCCACATCCCCGGTATCTGAAAATTTTGCAAGGTATCCTCTTTCATTGACATGATTCTCATTACTACCTCCATCACCAACACCAATACTATCAGATAATGCCACTTGTAGAATTGAATCATCGACCACATACTGATATGTGCCCATTGAATAACATCTTCTAGCATCCAAATTACAGCTACTTGTTTCCCCTTCTCTCCTTCCACTACCTACCCCATCATGTAAGCTTCTGAACTTCCCAAGTCTCACAGAAAATACCCTCTTTTCGCAAACAGCTTCCTCTATATTTATTGGGTTCTGACTACTAGAAGACCTATTCTCTCCATTACTAGGAAACCTATTTGATTGCTCCCTGGAAACAGCAAAATTAAGTGCTGGAATTTCCATAGGATTGCCAGAGGCCGATAGAGTCCCTCTACAAAGAGGGCAAGTTGAGTTTGAAAGAAGCCATACATCTATACACTCAGTATGAAAAGCATGTCTACACGATGGAAGCAACCTTAGCTTGTCAAGGTCAGAAAATTCACATAAACAAACAGCACAATCAGATGGCTCCCTCAAACCCATTATATCTTTGTAGTAGAACACTGGTAGAGCATCAATGAAAGCTTGGTCTAGACCTGAGTCGTGTAAGCGAAAGAGTTGTTGAAGCTGTCTTTGGAAAGTATGGGAGCCAGAGGTTTCCGGGTATCTATTTGATTGAAAAACAGCTGAAGAAGATGGCACTTTCACACAAAATCTTACAAGTAAATGGAGAAGACCATAGATGAAGAAGATTACTGCTAGAATTACTATAAGCAAAAGAAGTACCGGACTAATTCTGTTGAAAGATGATGTGGGGGTTGCTTCTGTCTCATAGTTAGTACTAAAATATGGAGCAGAGAGAGATGACTGAGGAGGTGGGTATACCAAACTACCATCTTTTTGCTTGATTTCAAATGGAATTTTATACATTTTGACAGATGGGTTCGCTCAAAATAAAATCTTTCTCATAAGTTTCTTGAGCTTAGTCACTTAATCTTTGAAAAGCGAATTGCTTTCAATTCCAAGAGACATTCTTTCCTGCATTGAGACCATAGAAGAAAAAAAAAGGGTATGCAAGCTAGAAGATATTACAAAGCTAGAATTATGCTCTGCTATTGACAACCAGCAAATTCTCTCAGTTTTATGAGGAAAATAAATGCTTTCAGATGGGATTTTGCTGCTATTACATGAAAGCTGAATGATGAAATTATCAAGACTAGAAAAAAGAAGATGGGTTTTTTGGAGAAGTGAGGAAATGGTAAAAGCTGCAGAGTATCTACCTTTTGAGGAGAGTACACTAGAAACCATAGAACTGCAGTGTTTTTTGTTGGAGGAGATGAGATGTTCTTGTTTTGAACTCTTTTTGCGCCACATAATAAGCCCCAAGAGGAAGAGTGTTTTTTAATTGGTAGTTTTAATAGTACAAGCCACAAGGGAAGGTGCTTGGTAGGTGAGGTTGAGAGTGCCTGTTGAATGTGGATTGGATAGTAGGAGCCCATAGTGATGATAGCAAAGCTAACATGCTCTAAACTTAGATTTTCCTTATTCTCTCTCTAGGATGGCAAAAATACGAATACCCCAACCCATCCAGCCCCACTTGACTGTTTGGTGTGTGTTTTCAAAACTAGTTGTTTAAAGCTTTGTTTGTTCTGTTGTAAAACGTTTTTATTTCATTAAAATATTTTCAGTTATTTTGTGTAACATGTAAAATTTCTCAAGCACAAATGACCAAAATGACTGCTTCGACAACCAAACCGGCGACCCACCTACCAGATGGTGGGAGAGGGGGTAGGGGGGAGGGAACCATGGTGTGTTTTTGTAAATATATTTCCCAAGTATTTTTTAGTAAAATGTTTTACAACATTTTACAAAGGTGTTTACCAAATTTCACAATGAAATAAATATGGTAAAATGGTCAAAATATTTTATGTAAAACATTTATTGTGAAACAAATGAAGTATTAGTGTTTAGAGAATTTATTCTCAAAAAAACTTGTTTTCTAGTGTTTTTCCACCCCAAAACACAAGTTGAATTTGTATGTTACATTGTTTTCTTGTCTAGTTGCTTTTTCCCTCCCATTCTTCTATTTCATTTTTTTCCTCAATTCTGCCAAGGCCATAGCAACCCCATGGGCACGCTGCGAAGGACATGACATGCATGTGGGCATACTGCCAAGGCCATGGTAGCCCTATAGGCATGCTACCAATGCCATGGCATGCCCTTGGGGGGGGGGGGGGGGAGGGGGATGCTGTTGCCAAGGTCAAATAACCTCTCTCTCATCTAGTTGCTTTTTCCCTCCCTTTTTTTCTATTTCATTTTTTCCTCAATTCCTTTTCTCTTCCAATAAAAAATCTCCACTGGACATCACCACCTGAATCCCATGTAGGTTGAAAACTCATATCCACCACCACCAAACCCAAATTTGATTGGATCCAAGAGAAAAATCGCATTTCAAAGTGATTGGACTAATTTTAGAACTTTCATTATATTCTTCTCCTCTATTAGTCTGATATCTAACAATTAGAAAAGTTTCTTTTAATTCTTTTTATTATTCATTCTCATTTTTTTACAAATAATTTAGTAGTGTCTTTCTATTACGATTACATGGTTACAAAGGAGAATACTATTTTAAAACTTTCTATCTTACTTAGTAGTGCAAACTAATAAAAAAAAATGATAATAGTGGCTAAGCTAATTTATGCCTAGAACATCATGTCTAAAAACATTTGTTACATCCATTAATAAAACTAGCTGTAAACCCGCCCGTTGCGCATTGTAATTATTTTTATGGTGATTTTATTTTTTTTTTTTTTACAATTTAAACTAATTTAATAATGAGTAATGTATTTCGTAATTATATTTTTATTTATTATAAGAATAATCATAAATATAATATAGGAACAATCCAAAACACAAAAAAAAAATGTAAACTAAAAAAATTAATAAAACTTAACAATGATTAATTGAACCAATATTAGGATAAAATTTTGTTTTTGATAATCTATTAAGGTTATTTTCTTTGTAGAAATTATAATTTCGGCCGCCCAAAACATATTATCAAATAAACAATTATTAGCAAAATCTAAGAATTAAATTTCTATACATGCATTGTTATAAAATAATAATAATAAAAATAAAATTGCAAAAGTTAAAATTTGTCACCTATCCAATTATTTTCGTTTGGCTAACCTTTGCTTTTCTTTAAATAAATGGCACTATAGAGTACTTTGTCCACCACAAAGGATTAGAAAATAAACAAAAATTAGTAAAGTCTCATAGTTTAACATCTAAATTGAGCACTATAAAAAATCATGCTATGTAATAGAATAAATACCAAATTATCCAAATCATGCTATGTAATAGAATAATATTATATTTTTATATGCTATATTTAATTTTTTAGAATGCAATAGGATAACATTTAACAATCAAAGAGAATAAAAAAAAAAAAAAAAAAAAACAACAACAACAATTTAAAAAACAAAACTAAATCGCATTAACCCAAAACAGAGTTTTAAAGAATATAAAAAATTATCAATCTAAAGTAGGGATGCAAGAAAAATAAAAAAAATCTACCAAAAAATTTAGAGAGAGAGAGAGAGAGAATGAACCTTTTTTTTGTGATGGAAAACTATGCATAGAATAGAAGAGATAGTGACAAATTTATAGTAAGAGGATGTGAATAAGAAGAGACAAAAATAAAGGAAGATGAAGGGAAAGAGGAAGAATGATATTAATGTAGAGGGTAGTGGGGAGATGAAAAGGTAAGGGTGGGAGAAAGATTGAAGAAGTAGTGAGGAGATGAAATGGTAAGGGAGAGAGAAAGATTGGAGAAGTGTAAATATTAAAAAAATAAATGTTAAAAACAATTATAAGAAAATTGAAAAAAAAAAAAAAAAAAAAAAAAAAAAAAAAAAAAAAAAAAAAACCCTAAAGCTTGAAATGCTTCAACGTTTTGTTTTTTTTTTTTTTTTTCCCCTCTTCCTTTGAGCTGAAAAGGCTCACACAAAACCCTAAAGCTGAACTTAAAAGGTTTTGGATTGAGCTTGATAGTGGAACTAAATAAATAAGAGGTGGACTGAATTAATTATACAGATTTATTATAGGGTGATAGTGGAAGTAAATAAATAAGTAGTGAGCTGGATTTATTATAGGGTGATAGTGGAAATAAATAAATAAGTAGTAGGCTGCATTTATAAGGCTGAAAATTGTAAAAACCATTTAAAATTGTAGGATAAATTATATTTTAAAAAAGAAAAGAAAAAAAGAATGACGTGGCAGCTGATGTGACGCAACGTAAAAGCAGCAATATTAAACGCTACACTTTAGCTTTCAGTAATATATAAATATCCTATAGACAGCATATATTGTCTCAAGAGAACAACATAGTTTACACCTCAACTTGATCACTCTCAATATTATGAAATAAATTGATGCTAATAATTAATGTTTAATTCATGTTATATAATGTTAGAAGCACCATTCAAATAATATCTTCTTTTTTCTCTATCTTAAAGTTAAATAGAACTTTTTTAAAATTTATTTTATTTACTGATATATGTCGATAAGAACAAGATTATCTTTTTGTATTTCCTTGTGATATGAATTTAATTGTCAGAAGAAACCTTTTTCATAGTTCTCATTTTAACCTTTTGACTAAAAAAAACCAACCCATGATTTCAAAAGATTAATCTATTAACTTTTTCTCTTTTATGAATATCAAAGACCAATTATAACAAATATATATATATATATATATATATATATATATATATATATATATATATATATATATATTAATAAAAAGATCAAGATTCAAAGTATAACAAAAGACAAGGCAATTCAAATAGACACATTAGCCAATCACTTAGGAAAAGCGATATGGGGTTCAATTTCCGCTTACACCAAAAACCGAGATACCTTGATCTAATGATAAAGAGCTATCATTAGGAGCGGATATTATAAGTTGAAACTCTTTAAAAAAATAAAATAAATTTTTTTTAAACAATTTAAAAAAAAAAAAAAAAAAAAAAAAAAAAAACTTAGGAAAAGGAAAAGATACGTCCCAATAGTGAAAGGCATGGAAAAAGGAAATTGTTTAAAACATAGTGATTGGAATTTACTAACCTACCATTTTCTTCAAATGTAGATATTATTGTCCCCCCCCCCCCCCAAAAAAAATTGTTGCTATTATTGTTGTCAAATAAATTATAAATTAGAGATAACCAAAACCAAAATAGTTTGAGTCTTTGGAGATAACCAAATTAGGTCTAAAAATAAATTGAGAGATTTCTACATTAAACACTTCAATTATCATTTCAAATGCTTCTATAATGGGGAAATTATCATAATATCTTTTTTTTAACTATTTTTTTTTTTGCAAAGGAAAACAGTCAATTTTATTAAATCATCCAATTAAGGATATGATCTTAAAACTTGATCTAGATCAAGGTTTAAGATCATATCCTCTCTCTCTCTCTCTCTCTCTCTCTCTCTCTCTCTCTCTCTCTCTCTCTCTCTCTCTCTCTCTCTCTCTCTCTCTCCACTATAACAAAAAGTTTACCTCTAAATCAGTCTGATAAATCATCTTCTAAATCAATCTGATAAATCATTTTTCAACTCACTACGTGGTAGTTGAAAAGATCATTCACATGTAGGACTTTTATTCATATGATCTTTTTATAAGTTATGTAACTTGTTTAAATAATACAAATAGATAGTTTTATAAATTACCACCTAGACGATTAGAGGAAATCCTATAAATTGGGTTCGTAAAACTTTTTCCTAACTCCTAACTATAAGCAGGAATGTGGGGCTATGATTCACAAGGCACAATCCATGAAGCTGCTTTCGTCTAATTATCAACTAGAAATAATAGCCAAACAAGCCTATGCTTCTTCTTTTTGAACCTTTCTCGCCTCACTCATTTTAAGATATAGATGAGTACATGTATTAGTAAAAAGTTAAATGATGTTGACCACATTGCAAGGGAAAATTAGGAATGATTAACAGGTCCACCATTACACACACAATTCGATTGTTCACAGTAGTCTTTGTGACTTCTTTGTTTACCAGAAAATTATCAAAATAATTACCCAGCAATGATGATTTCCTGTATCATTTCTCGCCACTAGCAGATTTTTCCATCAATCTTGGCATGACTTCAGTTTATGAACCGTTCTTGATGGAAAAATCTTGACCAGGAAAAAGGAAAAAGGCATTTTTTATTTGATTAACCATGAGGTATAATTAATAAAAGATTAACAGAGTTAATAATGATGATGATTTGTTAAGGAACAAGACATTTTAAGACTTAAGTAATGGCTACAAAGTAATTCACTCATGCTGAAAAGAACCCTAGCAGTCGGTGTTAGATAATGCCTTATTTTTGGCTCATAAAGAATGAAATAAATTTTAGGTTAAATTATAAATTACATCCTCTAAATTTGGTTTGTTTTTAATTTAATCTTTTAATTTTTTTTCTAGTCCTTTAATTTTCATTTGTTGCCAATTCAGTCTTTTGGTTCACTCTCATTAAGTGGATTGTTGTTAAGTGCTAAAAAAAATAAAACGCAGCTTTGATATTTTTGAATTTTTTTTCAAAAAATAAATAAATAAATAGGAAAATGAATTTGACTTGATTTTCAAACTGATGGAAGAATACAAAGAAGAGGAAAAAAAAAATTGGTTGCTAATTTTCTTTATGCTTTGGTCCCTTTCATGTTCATCTACTAAGAGTTCAATATCTTTTATTAGGATTTTTTTCAGTTTTTTTTTTTTTTTAATTTTATTTTTAAGAAACAATATATATTAGTCAAGCGCCTTATAGATAAGTGATAGGTGATATAAGTCTGCTATATTTTATAAATGAAACTAGAATTGGAAATCCCCTCTTCATTGTTATTTCTATTGAACGAAAATAATAATAATAATAATAATATAACTATATACCGACATTAATTTTAGCCATGACACTTGATGTTCATGTGGACAAAATCCCCTTCATAAAAAAAGCGACAATAGACACATGGAGCCTTGAAAGTTGAATCGAACCAAACGATATATATGATGGGATGAGAGAACGAAGTTAAAAAATCTCAAAGGTGGACAAAACTTGATGGTGGGGTCCCAGAGTGTTTTTTCTTGCACGCATGGCATTTCACACACCCATGATTGATCGCACTCAAAGTTGGTGGTGATTATATATATACATATATATGTAACCATGTTAGTTTTTGTTTTTAATGGTTTTGACAATTCTCTGAGATTTTCCCTACCAAGATGATTTCGTTTGGTTATTGGCTTTTTAGTTCTAGACTCAACCTCCAAAATGTAATCATGCTCTATGACTAGCTAGTTTGATAAATGTAATCCATGGGTAATTAGGACCAATAAAGGTTTAAACACCAAGTAAATGTTTTTCAATTATGTGGTATATGTCATGTAATCCATGAGCAATGTGTAGTGTAGAGGTCTAAAACACAATTTTTTCTGTACATAAAGTTGTCTTCTACTATGAGTACTTTTTATGAATCCTTAAATCACTTACCACACATTTATGCATGTAACTTGTTGATCTGTATTACATAAACCCTCTAGAAGATCACAGTTTAGACTGAGACAGTGCAAGTGTTAACACAGATCTAACACATGTTAGAATTTGTTCACCAAAAGATATGTCTTAAAAGTTAAAAATTTCTTAAATTCTTCTACCATTTTCTTTGTTTGAAGAATTCTGTCATTTTCAAATATACTTGATTTTATTTGTTTTTGCCATGGGAATTGAAATTTCCTCTAATATTGTAGGTTCTAGTTTTGGTATAAACACAACTAGCACCACTGCATATTGATGAAAAGTTACAAGCATAAAAGATGAGCATTACCATGAGATGAATATTAATTGTAGTAAAGGGCAAATAAAGTACATTCATAAAATTATATTCATATGTTTAAGTTCAAGAAAAGAATTGTTCTCCATGCAAAGGGATACAGCTTCGCTTGAAACTATTTATGTATTCGGATATAGGGATAAATAGAAAAATTTGAGAGTCCTTTCACAGTTGATGGCCCATATATATCCCTAAGAAAGGATATTGAACTCTCTTCTTCCTGTTTTAATGTATTTAATGTTACCGCACTATGGTTCATGCTTGGCCTTTCATTTGGGGAAGGATTTATGCAATTCAATGCTACGTGCAACAAGTTCACTATCCTTTCTTCTCTAGCACCTTCTGAGAGCAAAGCTTTGTTAAAGACTTCAACAGTCCATTCCTCTCTAACTACTGAATGCACCCATGTAGCCAAATCAGTCCCATTGTTCTGGACCAGCTTCCCTGTCAGCAGCTCGAGAAGAATCACACCAAAGGCATAAACATCCAGCTTGAAAGTGTCATGTGTATTGACTCCACTCGGATTATTGTTTTTGAAACTACTGGTTCAGGAAAGATATGGTTGTCCTTGTTTGTCAGCCTCCATTAGACCATATTCACTGATGCACGTATTCATGTTTCTGTCAAACAAAATGTTGGTGGACTTTAAGTTGCCATGAGCAATCTTATCCTTATGCAGCTCCTTGTGCATGTATGCCAAGGCCTCAGCAATGCTCGCTGCAACACTTAGTCTGCTTCCCCAGTCAAATTTATGGCCATTTTGTAATTCTGCAGATAAAAAAATGATGCAAATATAGTTACTTGTGCATTTTTCTTGTCTCAAAAATTTATCTAGTACCTAGTTTTTCCAAGTCAAAATGGGTGTTCAGAGTCTCTAGGACCCTGTGAAGAATAAATGGGAGAAAGGAACTGCTAAAAGAAACTAAGGGGATGGATGCAACATTCAACAAATCCCTAACAGTACAGAATTCAAAACAGGTTTCATGGCTAGTCAATCTGACGTTGAGAGTCTAAAATGTTTTTTCAGTCGCACGATTATTGGGATGGTCTCATAATCCATCATCTCCTAGTAAAAAAGCAACTCCTAGTCTTTCAAGCTCACTGGCATAGGCTTCTGTTTATGTGTGCATTCTGTTGGAATACAATAGGCTACACTATAGATATTATAGAGCATGGTTTTGTATAATATCATAGGCTGTAGTGATTCACTTACCATATTAAGCCTATTGTATTTCTATTTGTATTAGGGTTATAATTATCTACTGCATTTTTATTCTGCATTTCTAAATATACTCTAGGGGTTCATTGTTACACACAAAGCACAATAATAAAGATTAGCTGTTTGGAGCTTTCTGTTGTGGATGTAATCAGCTAAAACTGAATCACATTAATTTTGTGATTTTTTTTCTCTTTACTTCTTCCTAATATTTTCTTATTCTAAGATAATATCAGGGCATTGTCTCACCTTTTACAAAACCTTCTTTGGTCTCTTATTCTACTCATATTATGCATGTTTTAGTACAAACTAACAGCTGCAAATTTCCCACTTATTTATTGGGGAAAAGAAAGAGGGATGGAGAGGGTGGTTGTGGGGGGGGTGGGGGGGGTGGGGAGGTGAGGTTGCTGGTGGTGCTAGCTATATATTGAGAATGAGAACTTACCATGGAGAAGCTGGAAGAGGCTGCCTTTCTGCTGATATTCGTAGACCAAAAGCTTCTCTTGCTTGGAGCAATAAAATGCAACCGGTGGCAATATATTTGGATGCCTCACTTGGTCCATCTTCTGCAGCCTACTACGGAATTCTTCTTCAGAAATTCCCCAATCCTTGATCCTCTTTACAGCCAAAACGACCCCACTATTGATCACGACTTTATAGAGGCTTCCATGCTTTCCTCTCCCAAACAAATTCAGCTGGAGCTTTAAGCAAGTCCTCAAATTGCAGTTCCTTTGCCAAAGGACTCGTGAGAACTAAAAGTGTAGATGGAATGACTGCACTTTCAAAAGATGTCATTGATAACTCTGACCTGTTTACACCAAACCTGAACTCATTGGAGGTTTCACTAGGCTTGTCATCGACAATAATATTCTTTTCAACGTCACCCTTTTCTTTTTTAGGCTAGTTTTTGGGAATAAATTTGAGGGCTAATGAGAGCACTATAACCACACCTAGAATTATGTAGCCTAAGTATATAAAAAACCCTTTATATGATGGTGTTGAGTTCTCTGCAGATGGTAGAGGAGCAGGAGAAGGTGGACAAGCATTTGACAGTGGTTCTCCACATAATTCTGAATTACCAAAAAAGCTATCTGCAGTCAAATGGCCTTGGAGATATGGAATTGGACCGCTGAAATTGTTGTTGGCGACATTAAACCCACTCAAATGATTGTTCTGCGCTAAGAAGGTTACCAGGCCTGAAATCCTAGGCAGATCAGGAAGCTCACCATTGAAATTATTGTCAGATATATTAAGCCTCTTCAAGTTAACCAATTGTGAGAGAGAATTAGGAAGGCTACTAGAGAACTTGTTCCCACTTAAATACAAATGAGTCAGCTCCTTGCATTGTCCAATCTCTTCTGGTATTGATCCACTTATTTGGTTCTGTTTCAGACTGAGGATAGTAAGAGAATTTACCATGCAAATAGAACCGGCATCAAAAACTCCAGTAAGATTGTACCCATCAAGAGCTATTTTCCCCACAGACACATTCTCTGGATAGTTGCAGTACACTCCCGCCCATTGGTCACTGCAAGGGTCTGAACTCATGTTCCAACCCCAGTTGATATTTCTTTGTGAACTTCCTGGTGAGAGTTTGTCCATGAATTGAACTAGCGCTTGCTTCACATCCTCATCTGATGAAATTGACATTGGAGTGATGAGAATGATTAAAATGGGGAGTAACCAGATGGAAATTTGATCCATCTTTTGATGAACAAGTACGATTTTTTTTTTTTTTGGGGGGTACAAATTGCTACTTTTTTTTCCTGTCAATAATGTGGATTTGGTTATTTGTTAAATCATTAATGATTTGAAATTTTCTGATATTAATATGTAGTTTGTAAGACTGTATGTGACTACCAATAGGTACTTGGGGAAAAGAGCCACAAGTCACAGAGTTAACCTTTTAAACAATTAGGAGTCGGCAGCTTGAAATGGTCACAATTTGAATGCAATGTCCTTGTTGGCTTCTCATAGACTTGAATGTTTACTGGTGCTACTAACATATTAATCGTCATATCTTTATGTATGCAAAGAGACCAGCCAAAAAGAACAGTAACTTGTATTCAAGAGCTACATTCCAATTGTTCTGAAGGGGTACTTACTAAAACAGACTAGATGAATTCGATTGGCTTCTCCTCTCCTTCTTGGAAAAGATTGGAAAAGGTAAATATCAAAGAAATGGATACTTCAATTGAGCAAACAAATTTGGAATAAAGAATATAAGAGAGGCACATGTCAAAATGGTAAAATCTTTGTTCCAACTGTGATAACAGACAAAATCAAAAAATTGCCTGCTTATGCATATTATATTTTGCATGCAAATGACTTAAAATTATAGATTGATGATTATAATTGGTACCTCTGTGAATCCACAGGGACAAAAAACAACAAAAACAGCTCAAACTGTAATTTAGAATGGGAAAAGTTAATGAATGCACTAAGAAAACCTTTTTATGAAATAATTTTAAAAAAAAAACAACTGAATTTCTTGACATATTTTAATATTTTTCATGAAAGTAGTATTAAAACTTTCTTAAAATGATCTATTAACAAATACCATTTCTTTTCTTTTCTTTTTTCTTTTTTTGAGAAAACATTAACAAATGCTCTAAGAGCATCCGTTAACTGGATCCATTTAGAAATTTGACCATAACAACTCTTTGCTCTTGTAAAAGCTGACCACATTCGACCAAAGAAAACCTTTCAAATCTCACTCCACTCCACATATATGAACCATTGGGCACCACTAAAAGTTCTTTTTGTCACAAATTAATTGCAGCAATCTCTCTGCTGAAAAAGGTATCCTATTTATCTCAGTAAGATTGTCTTTCTACCCTTTATTATTTATTAATCAATTTAAAGTTCATGTATTGGTGTGCCATGGCTCCAACATTATGTTATGTGAGAGTGATACCAGTAGTTATCACTCTTTTTTTTTTTTTATGTCATTGCTTCTTCTTTTTTCGTTTTTTTCTAATACGTGGGATAGGTGTGTCATGAACTCATGCGTCCCAATTCCAAGTTGTTTAACAAAATGGCTCATGTCCTATTAACATTCACCATTAATTTACTCTATCCTCAGTCATTTGAAATTTTGAATCATTACTGCTCATGGATGACTTTATAAATTATGTTGTCATAAAATATTTTGTTACATAATTATGTATTTGACCCAACACAAGAAAGGGTTAAGGTGTTGAGATCTGATATCCGCTCTAGGAAAGAAAACAAGATTCTTTTTAATTGATATAAGATTTTCTATATTTGCATAAGCCTTATAGCTCGACTGGTATTTTCTGATGTTTCTAATAAAGATTTTCAGGATTTAAATCTCTCTCTGTTATAACTATTGAATTTTATAATAATAATACTTTCATTTACAGCTTTAAAGCTAATTTAAAGGTTTTGAAAAAGCTTTTAATTTCCTAAAATACTTGAACCTGCATGTAATAGACCTCTCACACACACATATATAAAAAAGTTCCTACCTATTAAGAAATAGACCTTTCACATTTATAGTATTACTTAAAAGCATAATTAATTGAAACTTTTTATATTTTCTGAGGTTTAGATACATTAAGTTTTATGCAAATATAATTAACACATGTTCAGAATTTAGAGTATATAATTGGAAGGACACCTTGCATATATTTAAGTGTTTAAATTTTGATAAATTTTACATCCACAATATTTTCACAACAAATTTTAAGTAGCAAGCTATTTGTGAGGCCTCAGTTTGTGGTCCAAACTGATTATGCACTGGACTAATGAGCCCAAGACAATAAATTTGTAAAGAGTGGGCTGGGAAACTGGGATTTATCAAATATGGGCTACTATCATCACAGGTTCAAAGATAGTTTTAATGAAAACATTGAAACAAATGGAAAAAGATCTTTAATCCGAGAACCTCCCTTCTTATATCATGCGACCCTTTTTATAAGTAATTCTTGATAAACTTCTTCTCTCTCCCTTCCTTAATTTTTTTTTCTCCCCCCTTTACATAAAGGATTCTTTACATTATATAGCCGTTTTCTGATCATCTTAACCTTATACTTGTCATTCATTTGAGACTTCACTTGAGTGTCTATCCCATTGGCCACATCTTCTGGTTCTTTGTGAGTTGTAGTAACCAAAATTTCACTGTTCAGATGTCTTCTCAACATAAATGTGGCCAGGAAAGTAGTTACAGTGCATTTAATGCGGTGGCAGCAACTTTTTCTCAAATCTTTTGGGCTTTACCCACCTTTCTTTCAAGTCCATAGGACACGTCTTCCTCTCTAGAGCTTCTTAGAAGGTTCCTCTAGCGGTTATGATGCAAATTTGAGGTTTGCTAGTCATGTCCGAGAGTATTTTCATCCTCGGACGCCCCTCCACGTGCTTCTCATCTACGGTGCTCTACGCTGGACCTTTATTACGTACTGGCAATCTCCTCGAACGGTTTGTCGTCCTCGGACAGGCCCATGGCCCAACATATTAATTTGGGCCTTTACCCCCACACTAGCCCTTCAAAACTCCGATTTCTCCTCACCATCCGAGGAGAGAAAGCGGGTTTTGACCTTTTTTAAAGAATAAATTCAAATGATTTATGACTTACACTTGTGGGAACGTGGTTTTACACGCCCCATTAATGTTACTGACGTTTCGTAGTCCACGAGGCGTTACTAATTACTCCAGGCGACTTTATGTCCCTCATATCCAACGGTGATCTGCCAATCTGACGGATGACATTTCACCTAGTATTTTGAGTAGAAGCATTCCCACTCATCTTTTTTCCCCCTATATAAGGCCCTAAGGGGTACCATTTTCCATTTTTTCTTAGAAAACCTTCAAGATCTTCAGAGAATCCCAGCGCACCATCTCACAAACCACTCTAACTTTCAAGTTTTCATAGATATTTCTAGTATAAGCTTTACTCAAAGATCTCCGAATTTCCCCAAGACTAACATACATATTCCCGTAAGATATGACATTCTTTAAGATCTGTCTAATATTTGCAAAGTTACCATGACCTATTGATTTCCCCCAAGCCAGTGGTTCGAGGAGCCATGCAGGACTTAGGTTCTGTTTAATATTCAAAAAGTTGCCATAGGTTATAAATTTCCCCCAAGCCAATGGTCCGAGGAGCCATGCAGGACTTAGGTTCTGTTTAATATTCAAAAAGTTGCCATAGGTTATTAATTTCCCCCAAGCCAGTGGTCCGAAGAGCCATGCAAGACCTAGGTTCTGTTTAATATTCAAAAAGTTGTCATAGGTTATTAATTTCCCCCAAGCTAGTGGTCCGAGGAACCATGCGAGACCTAGGTTTTGTTTAATATTCAAAAAGTTGCCATAAGTTATTAATTTTCGCCAAGCCAGTGGTCCGAGGAGCCATGCAGGACTTAGATTCTGTTTAATATTCAAAAAGTTGCCATATGGAACAAAATGTTTTTACACAATGGGAGAATTCATTTGACAAAGGAAAATCTTCATTAATAATAATACCTTTTCAAATTGTTTACATTCCAAGGGCTTGGTATTATATGTTCATCTAAGTCTTCAAGGAAATAGGTTCCTATACCAGCCACAAATATGATGCGATACGGTCCTTCTCAATTGGGTCCTAACTTCCCCCATGCTGGATTCTTTGCGATACCCAGGACCTTCCTCAATACCAAATCACCAGGCTCTAGTGGCCTAAGCTTTACTTTGGTGTCATAGCCTTGTTTGAGTTTGTGTTGATAGTATGCTAGCTGAACCATTGCATTCTCTCTTCTTTCTTCGATAAGATCCAAATCCCTTTCTAGCAAGTTATCATTACTATTTGGACTGAACGAAGTGGTCTTCAGTGTTGAGAAACCGTTCTCTAAGGGAATAACAGCTTCGGCTCTATAAGTCATTGAAAATGGGGTTTCCCTTGTTGATCTGCGAGGCATGGTTCTATATGTCCACAAGACATGTGGCAGTTCTTCCACCCATTTTCCTTTCGCATCATCTAGCCTTTTCTTAATTCCATTGACGATGACCTTATTAGTAGCCTCGACTTGTCCGTTTCTTTAAGGATAGGCTGGGGTAAAGTATCTGTTCGTAATTCCCAATTCACTACAATATAGTCTAAAGGAGTTACTATCAAACTGAAGGCCGTTGTCTGAGATAAGGAAGTAAGGGACCCCGAATCGGGTGACAATGTTTTTCCAGAAAAATTTCTTAGCGTCTACGTCTCTGATGTTCGCCAAGGGTTCAGCTTCAACCCACTTGATGAAATAGTCTGTGCCGACCAGCAAATATTTCTTGTTACCAACTGCTTTGGGAAAGGGGCCAACAATATCCAAACCCCATTGTGCAAAAGGCCAAGGACTAGTTAGGGGATTAAGGACTCCCCCTAGTTGGTGTATGTTGGGTGCCAATCTTTGGCATTGATCACATTTCTTTACATACCCTTGTACTTCTTTTTGCATGTTCGGCCATCAATAGCCTTACATGAGAGCTCTATGAGATAGAGATCTTCCTCCTGCGTAACTTCCGCAAATTCCCTCGTGCAATTCTTCAAGAAGTAGCTCTGATGTTTCAGGATGAATGCACAGTAGATATGGTCCAGAGAAGGAGCGCTTATACAGTTTCTGATCCTCGAATAGCCAAAATCAAGGTGCCTTTCGCCGTATTTTCTCAGCTTCTAGTTTATCCAATGGCAAAGTATCTTCTTTTAAGAATGATATTATAGTATCCATCCAGCTAGATCCTATACGGATTTGTTAAACGTGGGTCGCCATTTCGTTTATCTTGGTAGGTTTGTATAAATCCTCGACAAAGATAACATAAGATAGGCTTTGAGCTAAGGAGGATGCCAGTGTAGCTAGGGAATCAGCATGTGTATTTCCACTCCTAGGGATGTGATGTAGGCTAAACAACTCAAATTTCGACTATAGGAGTCTGATTTGATTTAAGTATCCTTGCATCCTCTCATCCCTGGCTTCCAGCTCTCCGCCTACTTGACCAACGATCAATCTTGAATCCGAAAATACCTTTATGGCCTTTCCCCCCGTTCTTTGAACCATGTGTACTCCTTCCAATAAAGCCTCGTATTCGGCCTCATTATTCGTGGCCAAGAACCCTAGTCTTAGTGATTTTTCGATGGTGAGCTTCTCAGGTGAGATTAAAATAAGCCCTATTCCTGAACCCCTTTGATTT
Organism: Quercus agrifolia; assembly: GCA_029955455.1. Lineage (NCBI taxonomy): Eukaryota > Viridiplantae > Streptophyta > Magnoliopsida > Fagales > Fagaceae > Quercus > Quercus agrifolia. Next base: position 42,674,540 of record JARQAD010000006.1, read on the forward strand.
GCCACTCCGTCAACATATACTTTCCATAAGGGAGCTTCTTGCAAGGAGATCATGCCAATCGATTTTCCATTCATGTTCTGTGTTGTTGACATTTCTTCTACTACAGGTTCAGCAAACTCGGCCACAAGGTCTACCAGTATTTGACCCTTGACAGAGGTGCAAGGCATGTATTTGATGTCAAAAGCCCCTAAAATGGTGCCCCATTTCGCAATTCTCCTCGTATAATCAGCGCTTCGAAGTACGGCTGTAAGTGGAAGTTGAGTTAAGACGACGACTGTATGGGCTTGGAAATAATAGGGGAGCTTTCTTGTACCATGTACCACTGCTAGGATGGCCTTCTCTAAGGGCAGATTGCGAATTTCAACCTCATGTAGTGATTTTCTTACGTAATAAATTGGCTGTTGTATCCCATTGTCAATTCGTATCAATACTAGACTCACAGCGTAGGGGGCAACTACAATATAGGAGAACAATACCTCGTCAGTCAGGGGACTGGACATGATAGGTGGTCGAGACAGGTATTCTTTAAGTTGCTGAAATGCCAGAGCACATTCTTCAATCCACTCAAATCATTTCCATTTATTCATTAACAAGAAAAAAGGCCTGCATCTGTCTGTGGATCGAGAAATAAACCGATTTAAAGCAGCTATCATTCCAGTGAGTTTCTAGACTTCCTTTGGATTCCGAGGTGGTTGTAAGTTGTTTATGGCCTTAACTTGATCGAGATTAACTTCAATTCCTCGGTGAGTCACCATGTAACCTAGGAACTTCCCTGACCCTACCCCAAAGGAACATTTAGAGGCATTAAGGCACAACTTATGTTTTCTCAGTGTTCCAAAGATGTTTCCCAGATCATCCACATGATCGAATACTTCCTTACTTTTTACTACCATGTCATCTATGTAGACTTCAATATTCTTCCCCAATTGAGGTTCGAACATCTTAGTCATCATCTGTTGATAAGTGGATCTTGCATTCTTCAGGGCAAAGGGCATCACCTTGTAATGGTAATTTCCAATGGGAGTGACGATAGCCGTTTTCTCCTGATCCTCTGATGCTAGCGGTATTTGATGGTACCCTTAAAAGGCATCTAAAAAGCTCATCCGAGGATGGCCTACGGTTACATCAACCAGCTGGTCTATAAGAGGCATGGGGAATGGATCTTTCAAACAAGCCTTGTTTAAATCTGTGAAATCTACACAAACTCGCTACTTTCTGTTCTTTTTCTTTACTACCACAGTATTAGCCAACCATTTAGGGTAGAAAACTTCTTTGATAGCCCCCGCCTGTTTAAGTCTCGTCATTTCATCTTTGACAGCATTAGAATGTTCTTTAGATGAGCGCCAATGAGAATGTTTCCTGGGGGTAACAGATGGGTTGACATTCAAATAGTGACAAATGAAGCTCGGATCCACTCCAGGGGTTTCGTATGTGTTCCACGCGAATACGTCCACGTTTTCTCTCAAGAATTCGATTAGCTTTTGTTTTTCTTGAGGAGGCAATTGGGATCCGACCTGAAAAAAATTCTCCTGATCATTACCAACAGTAACTTTTTCTAGACCTTCGCATTCAGTCTTCTCAACTGGCTCATCGTTAGTCGACAGCTGATTTTTTGATTGCTATAAATTCTTTTCCAAAGAATCCAAGGACTCCGTGTTTGGTCTGTGTAATATGGCGGCCACCATGCACTGTCTCGCCATAGATTGGCTTCCCATGATCTCTTTGACTTGGTTGTGTGATGGGTACTTCACCTTTTGGTGGAGTGTGGAAGAAATGGCTCCTAAGATGTGGAGCCAAGGCCTAGCCACAATAGCTGTATAGGGTGAATAGGAGTCCACCACAATAAAATCCACCTCCACTATCTCTAAATCCGTTTGTATAGGTAATCTAATTTGGCCTTTGTGAATGACCGTTTTTCCCTCAAAGCTCATCAGGGGGGAATTGTAGGCTGTTAGGTCCTCGGATCTCAAATTCAAACCCCTATATAGGTTGGAGTACATTATTTCAACAGCACTGCCTTGGTCTACCAGTACTCTCTTCACATCATAGCCCCCTATCCTGAGAGTGACTATCAGGGCGTCGTCATGGGGTTGGATGGTTCCGACTTTAACCTCGTCTGAGAATCCCAAAATCAGCTGAATGTCCATCTTGGCTCTCTTCAGCCCCGCACTGGATTCCTCGGCTAGTAGCCGAGCCACGGACATTACTCTGGACAAAGAGGATCCCGTTCTTCCTGGAGCAGCAAAGATGACATTGATCATCCCTAGAGGAGGTCTTGGAGGAGCATCTCCCCGAGGGTTTGGGTACAATTCGTTCTGTCTGACCACTAGAATGGTGCAAGAGTTCCTTTAATTTTCCTTCCTGGACCAGCTGCTCTAAATAATCCCACAAGTTCCTACATTCTTCGGTAGAATGTCCTTGATCTTAATGGTATTGACAATATAGACTCGGGTTTCTCCTTGCAAAGTTTCCGGCCATCTTGTTCGGTCATTTAAAGAATGGTTCATTTTTTATCTTCTCAAGAACTCAATGCACCAGTTCTTGAAATACAACGTTAACCATCTGGGTGTTGGTAGATCCAACCAGTCCGACATAATCTTTTCGAGGTCGAGCGGTATTGAATCGGTCCGACCTAAAATCTCTCTGCTCCTGAGGGATAACCTTCGCTTTGCCTTTTCCTTGTTGCTGATCCTCCTTAACTCTTTTGTATTTATCAATTCGATCCATAAGTTGACGCACACTGGTAACAGGTTTACCAGTCAATGATTTCCTCAATCCATGCTCGTTAGGGAGGCCGACCTTGAAAGTGCTGATAGCCACAACTTCAAAATTGTCATCTATTTTGTTGTACATCTCCCTATATCTATCCGAGTATACCTTCAGGGTTTCACCCTCTCTCTCGCATGGATAGGGATAATAGAAAATCCAAGGGTCTAGGTACCCTACTACATGTGATAAAACAAGAACCGAAGGATTTGGTGAGTTCCCTGAAGGAGTTTATGGAATTAGCTTTTTGTTAAACCACCTCATCGCCACAAGTCCTAGGCTGGAAGGAAAAATTTTGCACAATAGGGCCTCGTCCTTCAAGTGGACAACCATTCTCTGGTTAAACTGGCTCACATGTTCAACAAGGTCTGACCGACCATTGTAAAGGAGGAATGTAGGTTGATGGAAACGCCGAGGAAGTTTAGCTCCCTCGATCCTGTCCGTAAAGGGTGACTTAGAAACTTGACTGAGCGCCTTGTTCATGACGTCGTTTCCTACACCTTTGCGGGGTGGACTGCTGTATCTTCGTTGGTAATGAGGTTCTTTGTCATAGGAGAAAGATTCACTCAACGAAGTTCTTGACCTTCGTCGATAACTAGCATCATCTTCACCACTAGAGGAGCCACCAGAACTAGAAGGGGATCGCTTTCGTTGCACATGACGTAGTTTCTTCTTTAAATCATCAATTTCTTTCTGCATGGCTTTATTGTCATCTCGCCTTTAGGATATATGACTTCCCCTTCGAGAATGACTTTTGCTTGTATGAGTAGTACGCACACTACCCTCTCGGTATTCTGATCGATCTTGTTCACATTCAAGATTGAGAAAATCATCTTGTCGTTGAGAGTTAGCGGGCTCTACTTGGGGTGAATTCACTTGGAGTTCACCTGATCCTTCCATGCTTTACCGTTATACTTACCACTATACTCACTAATGCACAAGTCTTTCTCACAAACGGCGCCAATTGTGAGGCCTCAATTTGTGGTCCAAACTGAATATGCACTAGACCAATGAGCCCAAGACAATAAATTTGTAGAGAGTGGGTTGAGAAACTGGGCTTTAGCGAATATGGAAAAAGATCTTTAATCCGAGAACCTCTCTTCTTATATCATGCGACCCTTTTTATAAATAATTCTTGATAAACTTCTTCTCTCTCCCTTCCTTAATTTTTTTTCTCCCCCCCTTTACATAAAGGATTCTTTACATTATATAGTCGTTTTCTAATCATCTTAACCCTACACTTGTCATTCATTTGAGACTTCACTTGAGTGTCTGTCCCATTGGCCACATCTTCTAGTTTTTTGTGAGTTGTAGTAACCAAAGTTTCACTGTTCAGATGTCTTATCCACATAAATGCGGCTAGGAAAGTAGTTACAGTGCATTTAATGCGGTGACAGTAGTTTTTTATCAGATCTTTTGAGCTTTACCCACCTTCTTTCAAATCCATAGGACACGTCTTCCTCTCTAGAGCTTCTTAGAAGGTTCCTCTAGCGGTTGGGATGCAAATTTAAGGTTTGCTAGTCATGTCCGAGAATATTTTCATCCTCAGACGTCCCTCCACGTGCTTCTCATTTGCGGGGCTCTACACTGGACCTTTATTACGTACTAGCAATCTCCTCGGACGGCCTGTTGTCCTCGGACAGGCCCATGGCCCAACATATTAATTTGGGCCTCTACCCCCACACTATTATTGGTGGATAAAAAATTGATATCAGTGGTGGCTCAGATTAAATTCAGTAACAACTTACTACTTAAGATTTGTTGTAAAAAAAAATTATAAACGTAACATTTCTCGTAAAATTTAGACACTTAACATCAAATAGTAGGTCAATTGACATTGAAAAAAGAAAAAAGGTCAATTAGAATCACACTTGTACAAAATTGGAGTGCAATTAAAATTAGATTATTGATTGAATTTTCTCTGAGCTTTGACTCTATTTTAATATAGTATATATAAAATAAAATTTGCACTGGATAAGGTTGGTTAGCCTAAATCATGGGCCTATCGATAAGCTTGATCAGTTTAGGCATGGTGGATTGGGCCTAATTTCATTTGGACATATAAGTGGAGTGGGCCTGAATTAATTTGGACTTAAATTTCATGATCACTAGCCCAAAGAATTTGAAGCTAAAAAGTTTTTCTTCTTTTTTAACACTAGTTACTTCTTAATAGGGCTAATCAAGTCATCCAAAGTATTTAAGTGTGTGTGTTTAACGGTTAGTTTGTTTCTCAAAAATAAAAATAAAAAAGTCATCCAAAGGAGCCCACAGTTACAACTTACAACCTTTGTTACTTTGGATAACAGTGTAACTTTATTATTATTTTTAATAACTCGATAATTGAGGGATAGGGGAAATTTAAACCTTAAACATTTTTGTTGCAAAATTAAGAAGTGTCAGTTGAGTTATAAGACTTTTGGCAACAATGTGAGATTTTAAATTTTTTTTTTTTTTTTTTTATAAATTTTAAATTTTGTTAATTTGGACAACTGTCATCGAAACTAAAAAACCTCAAAACTTCATACTTTCTAAGCTCTAATTAACTATTAATTGATACTCAAAATATATATCCCAAAATTATAGACACTTACAACAATCAAGCTGGCATTTCCTTTAATACATCTAGTCACAAGAAATTATAAAACCCAACCACACCAATGCAATGACACAAAAACATTGTCATATTTCCTTACAGGTTACAACAAATCAGTAACAAAATTGACACTTGACATTTCCTTTAATCAACCATATCAAACAATAGTACAGTCTTTGGTAAAACTTACATTCGGATTTTGGGTCATTTGGATCACATTCCTCTATTTTTATAGAAAGTGATCCCACACACAAAACAGTGCTATAGTGAACTTTTTAGAACTAACTTCTATTTGAGGGGTAGGAAATAATAATCAGGGAAGTGTTTATATTTGAATGACCATAAATTGTGGGAGCCAACATCTATCTCAATTACATATATACAAAATTCACCACAATTACTGACCAAATTTTAAATGAAAACAAATGTTATTAAGCTTCTACAGCATATTCATTCTACTCCTTGGTTCCTAATTCCTTTCTTTTCTGTTTTGAAGACAGGAGCCTTAAACTCATTTCTCTATTAGGATTTTATTTTTGTAAATATGAATGTAAATTTTTTGTCTTACAATATTGTCTGTTGGGATGCCTTTTTAAATTGGGATGAGCCAACTTCATCTCATCTCTTCTTTCTTAAGTTCTTGTCCCTAAAGATAGGATGAGTGAGCCCTATCTTATTTCTCAATAGATTTATATTTAATCATTGAAAAATTAAACAAATGTTAAATGCATACTAATGACATAAATGCATGAAAAAATCAAACAAAACCTATCTCGATTTTCAGCATATGTAAACTATAAAGCATCAAATACAAAGTGAAGTTTAAACCACTTAAAGAGATCAAAGTCCTGGTGAACAAACCAAAACAAAACAAAAATGCAAGTACCCAATTAACTAAACCAAGTTAACCTTGTAACTCACAAATATAAAGTTTCACGAAGGTATCAAATGTTGATCACTAATAAAGTTTCATATTATAACAAACATGCCTCAAATTTAGATGAAGGTACGTTTGTTCCTTAATAGCAAAAACATATTATTTAATCATTAAGCCAAATCACATAACACACACCAAACCACTTATCTACAAGGTTCAAACATCATATTAAAATTGAAAGTCATCCATTTAGAGCTAGAGTGTCATTCCCCCAAATCTCAAGGAGATTTGTGCAATTTACCCAAAAATTTAAACACACACAGAATTGGGTAATAGCAACTTTAAAAAACAAAAAACTAAAGCACACTTTTAATCCTTAAAGTTTAGAGTTAGTTTTATTTTGGCCATTTACGCTTCAAAATTTTTATAAGCTGGCAAAAGAATCAATAAATAATTAGTTAAATAAATTAATAAAACAAGAAATAGAACATGTACTTAAAAGAGCTGAGTATCTTGTCAATTCCTTCTGGTTATCAGATGAGAATTTCAGATTATAGCAGGCCAAAGAATCAATAAATAAATAATTAACATAATTAATTAATAAAGAAATAGAACATGTAGTAAAAAGAATTGATTAACTTGTCAAGTCCTGTTTCTTTGTTTCTAATTGATCCCTTGTACCTTTAAATATCAGTACAGGCGTTACAATAGTTGTCATGATTCTACAAGCAAATACAATATAGTCATACAACTAGTAACAATTGAACAGGTAAACATATTATAAGGTTCCACTGCTACTGCTATAAGGGCCTTTTAAAATCAGAGAATAAAGCCATTGTGGTTCATTATGGGTCAGCATGTCCAGCAATTTCATCATCACTAGAACCACTTTCCTCGTCACTGATGTCCTCATCACTATCCACTTCGGCTGTGGAATTGGTGAGATGCTCCTTCTTTGCGTATCGATCACAGTATTCTGAGTCCACAAATAATAGTAGAAAAACTTATATTTTGCAGTTCCAGATAGACATCTCATCCCACTAGCAGCAAGAGTCAGTAAAAAGTTTCCACCTCCCTTTTTTTCTCTTTATCAATTTTAGTACTAGTAATTGTTAAGAAACTATCTCAAGGAAAAATACATTCTAATAACACTTAAATCACTAAGGTTTTCCATGTCTACTATTCTTTGAAGTATGTGGTAACAATTTAATACAACAACCACTAAGCATTAGTGATGCGGGAGATGCAAGAAAATTATTATTTAGTATTATTTATGTTTGCTAGTCAATTGTATTTTTATGTTTTAGGTCCTATTAGTTTATTGGGTTATTAGTATTTTAATTTAGAAGCAAGGGTATTTTTGTAATAAGGCAATTAGGGTTTCCTAGCCAATTAGAACTAGGGTTTAGTAATCATTTATAAGCAACCTATTGTATTCCTTGAGGAGAGAGTTGATATTTTGATGAATGAAAATAATGGCCGTTTGGTCTTTCTTTAGTCTGGTGCCGACTCCAGGTCTACCCTAGGTGTTGACTCTCAGGGGTTTCCCCGCTTGGTGCTGACAACAAGGAAGGCCTAGGCGCAGACTCCTAGGTCATATCTTTTATTTTTCCGTTATTTCAATTTTGTTCTGGTTGTCCTGCATCAGTTTTGGTATCAGAGCAAACAACGATCTGTTGCAGCATCCCATAGTAAATCCAGAACTAGAAAAAATCACCACAAAAAAAAAAAAAAAAAAAAAAAAAAAAAAAAAAAAAAACCTCTCCATCGTGTTTTCTCCACCAGAGAGTTGTCCCTGTCATTTTTCTACTTGGTCCAAGAAAGTTTCCATTCAGTCGTGTTTCCCAGTACCAAAAACAAAAAAAAGAAAGAAAGAAAGAGACCCACGCAAGGCCCATCACTCACCAGCCGCCAAAACCCATAAAATCAACACCCACCGCCACAAAGCCCAACACCTCACCTCATTCACCAGCCGCCAAAAACCCAAAACCCAACACCTCACCCTCAACCACCGCCGCTGAGGACGTCGACCACCGCCGATGCCAAAGCCCAAGACGAGCAGCCACCACTCCTCCATGTCTTGCCGCCACTGTCTTCTAGGTCGATGCCGGCGCCCCCGTCGTCACACCACCACAGTCACCGGTCCCTACCACCGCAAGCCCATCGCCGGTCTCTTTTAGTTTATATGGTCTTCCTTTTTAGTCCATGGTTTGAGTTCCTTTTAGAGTATGTACTTTGAGTTTCTTTAAGTCAGTGTCTGTAGTTCCTTTTGAATCCGTTTGACTTTCTTTTAAGTCCGTGTTTGTAGTGTCTTAAAGCAGCAGTGTATTTTATTATTAAAATTTAAGGAAAAAAAAACCCAACCCACGAAATTCCAACCTGTCAACCAGCTAAGTCACAGCAACTATTTGAGAGAATAGTCTTAGAAGCCTATTCCAACTATCTGTCCGGAGAACATCACAGCAACCCAAGTCTTGTTCCAACTTCCAACTATTTGTTAAAGCACTATTTTAGAGAATCGTGGTAATATTAGAAGCACCTTATTTTGATGGTTATGAAACTTATCCACGAGATTTTGTCAACTGGATGAATGGGATGGAGCAATTTTTTGAGCAAGCAAATTTTGCGGATATCAAAAAGGTTAGGTATACCAAGTTGCAGTTAAGGGGTAAAGCACAAAGGTTTTGGGAGAATCTTGAATATTTCCGCTATATGAATTATGAACCTGCCATTAGTGTGTGGAAAGATATGAAAGAAAAGCTTTGTGATGAGTATTTGTCACCATACTATCGAACTAAGTATCTACCCCAATCTCAGTGTGGTACTTTTCAAGTTGAAGCAAATACGATGAATCCTCATCCTCATCCCATTTCATGTCCTTAGGGCACTTTTGCACAATCTATCAAGGAATTAAAGGAATTATCTGTAAAGCTCATGAAAGATGTTCAAGACATGCTTGCTCAGATGAAGCAAATAAAGACTCAAATCGATTCAATTGGGAAACCAAGGATACTAGATCACAATGAACTTATTGCTGCCCCAATAGAAGACAACATTGATGATGATATCTTGGTCGTGGAGAATCCTCCAGCAACACCAAAGCCTAATGTTGACACAGATGTACATGCCTTGACAAGTGTTGCTTTAACATGCGTGCAAGGAAATGAATCTATTGAAGAGCAGCAAGGTGAAAAGATGGTGCCTAAAGAGAGTATTATGTTAGAGGGTGCACATGATGTGAAAGTTGAAGTTGTTGAATGTGCTTCTGATCAACCCTCCACAGTCCTTGAAGATCTACATCTTGGTGAAGTCGAAGAGGTTAAAACCATAGTGCTTCCTATGGTTCATAAGGTTCAAGAAGAGATTATACTGATTCCACACATTGATTTTGTTATTCCAAATGAGTTTGATGTGGTGGAATTCAAGGTTTTTGTTTTCCATGTGCTCCCTAAGGTGATTTCAGACTTGAAGCAAGTGTTATTTGTCAACATCCTAATCCTTCAATGCTTTAAAACTTGAGGTCGAGTTTTCTCCAACCAGAAGAGAATGATGCAGGAGATGCAAGAAAATTATTATTTAGTATTATTTATGTTTGCTAGTCAATTGTATTTTTATGTTTTAGGTCCTATTAGTTTATTGGGTTATTAGTATTTTAATTTAGAAGCAATGGTATTTTTGTAATAAGGCAATTAGAGTTTCCTAGCCAATTAGAATTAGGGTTTAGTAATCATTTATAAGTAACCTATTGTACTCCTTGAGGAGAGAGTTGATATTTTGATGAATGAAAACAATGGCCGTTTGGTCTTTCTTTGGTCTGGTGCCGACTCCAGGTCTACCATAGGTGCTAACTCCTAGTGGTTTCCCCGTTTGGTGCTGACTCCAAGTAAGGCCTAGGTGCTGACTCCTAGGTCATATCTTTTATTTTTCCGCTATTTCAATTTTGTTCTGGTTGTCCTACGTCAATTAGTCCCAATATTTCCTCAATTGTAATGACCCAAACTGACCAAAGTCGATCACACATATTCTTTTCTATGTCCACTATCCTTCAAAGCTTAATGTGGGAAACAATTCAATATTGAAGTATTTGGAATTGAAAATAAAGTGGGAGAAAACCTAAGAATTTTTTTTTATATATATAAGAAAATCTAAGAAGAAATTTGGATCCGGGCCTCAGGAAAAAATTAATGACACCCCTCTTAATGGGCAATCCTTAGAATATTTGCAGTCAAATCATCTTAATGGGGTTTCCTCTTATACTATCTAAACAAACAAGATATACTAGATAGTCCTAAATCATCTTATTGACCTAAATTTATTTCACATACAGGGAACCTTCTAGCAACCCACCCTCTGTGTCACTGCTGTGCAAGTTCCCAATTTGTGAAATTTCAGTAAGTGGTTGAGATTCTTCCTTGAAGCTGGTTTGCTTGAAAACTCATCAATATAAAAAAGGAAGGAAGATTAGGTAGGAATCAAATTTCACCTTTTACTTTCTGATCATACTGCTTTCGATCCTTCATCATCAATGATGCAGCATCACCATTGAGTGGGTCAGAAGGATTCGGATAAAGCAACAGCTGTGGAAGGAAAACTTCAAACACGTTTAACAGATCTGTTCAAGAAAAAATGGGTATATTATGTGAGGAATCCAAGTGAATGTTGAGAGAGAGAGAGAGAGAGAGTTTGATGATTTGTGCAAGAAAGTAAAGAATACAAAAACATTATACATGATCATTGTAACAAATTCTGATAGTGGAGGGAGAAAATACGAACTCTGACACATTAAAAGCATGAATAAAAATACCTATAAAAGAACCTACACAACTATTGAAGACTTTTTTTACTAAAAAAGAATTAGAATTGATAATTACCAAACATTGGACTCCAAGATTGATTAATAACATCCAAGCACACAGAACCAGATCTGCAATTAATGAAATAAAAAACCAAAGTCAGCTTTCTTGACAACAAATTTAAGAGGATTGCCTGCAATGAATTTTGACTGCTCATGAAAAAAGTCAGCAAAGTAATCATATTGTCGTTGCTTGATGCTTCTCAAAAAGCAGTAGCAAGCCAAAGTGTTTTTAGAATCTAATGAAAAATTTTCATATGACCAAATCTGCCAGATAGCAGTTAAAAGAATCCCAGGGCAGAGGAGTTTTTGATAAAAGTTAGGTTTGTGTTAAGGTATAAGTTGCTCACAGCTCATCAACATTTGGGTGGTATATCTTGTTCACAAACCCAATAGAAGGAGACTTGTATGGATAAGCATCAGGAAGTTCGACTCGGATTTTCCAAACCCCGCCTTCATAAAGGCCTGAAACCATCACAATCATATAAAATAAAGGATATGATATCAACCAAAACAAAGAAATATACGGATCAAAACTATATTCAAAATTTGAATTAGATTATAATTTTTCCATTATCCTTTAAGCATCATGTAACCCTTGTTTGTTTACAGACATCAATTACAGGATTAAGTGTAATTGGACAAGGAAAGCATCTTAGGTATAACTGGTGATATAGATATTAAGGACCTTTATCTGTTGTAACATTTAAAATTAAACAGACCATAATGCTTTCAGACAGCCAAATCAATATTTTTTTTCTGGATTGATCGGCATGTAATATTTCTGAATTTATTCATAGAATTAAAAATTAAATGCACCCAAAAAATAACTGGCCCTGGCAGGGGGGTGGAGGAGGAGGGAGATCATAGCCATCAAAACAATTGCAAAAGTACAATACATGAAGGTGAAACAGAAGCATGAGAATAAGAACAGTACTTTCTTTTGGACCATGGAATTCCACATTGAATTCATTGAGTCCATCATTTATTGTCTCCACAGTGTAATCACTCATCATCCTGGACAACATGAACACATGTGAGATTTGCCAGAAAGAAAGTCATCACTAATATCTTCAGCATGTGAAAATGCAATTGCAATCCTGAAACAGAACTCATGATACAAGGCCAACTTGGTCAAACTAAAGAGCATATAAATAAAACATTCACACAGAGATGTCACAGTCAGCAACTTACAACTTCATGACATCCATCTCTCTCCTCTTGCTTGGAGAAGACATTTTAATTTTTATAAACTAAAATTCCACAACCTGCAAGATCCATCAAAAGAACTTATTTCTTTCTAATTATTACTTAAATAGTTAACTTCAATACAAACGAACAAAACTTTGTGTTCAGGAATATTCAGAAATACAAAATGATTGGAGATAAAATAGTTCAACATACAAGAATAAGCACATACCGTCTTTGCAGAAACTATCAAGATGTACTATGAGATAGAGAAGCAGAATACCAAAGTATCAGAAACCTCAAATTTTACTTAACAACCAAAACGAGGAAAAAGGAAGTTGCATATCTGTTGATCCAAAGAAAAAAAAAAGGTCAGTAAATGAAGACTTCTTGCAACAATGTCAGTCAAATCTGCCTAAAACAGAAAGTTGCATCAATAAAATGTGACATCACAAATTCCACCATTAACACATCCATTTTGTTAACTTTTCAAGTTATGACAACCTTACGCTCAGAAGGATAACTAAAGCACATCTTTAAGGACATCACCATTAAAGCACAAAGTAGAGGTAAGTAATGTCTAAATAGAAAACATGAAAATAACACAAATCTAACACTAAATAGAGAGAAAATTTAAGACAATGGTAATTAAACCATTATTGAGTCAGCAATGGATGTGTATAACATATGCAAGCAATGGAAACCAATATCATAGACCTATTATATCGTGAAGGAATTAAAGAGTAAGAAAAATAGAGAAAAAATTCACACAATACGATTAAAATGACACCTTATCCAATTCTAACTCCAGTCATTTCAAAGAAATGGACCTTTTGTATAAGCTAAAAATACAGCTTCTGTATCATATTTCTTCAAAGGCTTGATTGCAGCCAAGAAAACACTACAAGTCCTAGCCTTCTAGGAAAATAATCCACCATAAAATCTTTTAAATCTTTAGTGCATTAAATCCCAGTGGAACCTGTAGCAGGCCCCATTTAAAGTGATCTTAGGTTGTCAAAGCCTCCTGTTAGCTCAATCATAAACTTGAAAGCCTTCACACATTTTAGAAGGACAAATACTTGTACCATCATACAATCTAAAGCCACTGCCCTTCAAATGTCTCCATCTCAAGCTCAAACTAATTACCTTTCTTTATAAAAGAAAGCACCTATGCTATTATATTGTTCAAAAGCTCTGTATTAGCATATTTATGTTGTCTTTTTAGCACAACAATTTAGCCCCTAAGCTACAAGCTGATACATTAGCACAAATCATATGTCAAGGATAAACAAACTTCATGAATCAACAAGTGTATTATTATTTAGGTTTCTAATAAAGACCATCACAATGGGGCTATAAAACAACACCAAAAAATATTCCAAAGGGCAAAAACATTCAGGTAAGACAAGTACTGTCAGCAAATTACAAAATCTATGATAGTGCTCACAAGAACTTATGATCATTTTAAAAGAAAAGGTTAAATATGCAACCATGACCTGCTCAATTTCCCACTATTTTTTTTTTTTGGAGAAATTATTTCCCACTAAAATTAGAAAGAACACTAATGATACAATCTTTGCTCTCCAAATTAATAATTAAAAAAACAATGGGTCATCAGCAAATGATCAAAAAAAGGAATGCACAGTGTTTGATCCTCAATGCACAACCACTTGCACCATTTTCCAGTCATAGAAACTACACCAACAGCAAAACTGTGAAATCTTTAAACAAAAACCAGTTCAAATTTCTCATATTCCATCACTTGCTCAGCAAACAAATAGAGCATCATTAAAGAACATACAAAATTTTTAAAAAAAATTAAAAAAAAATTGTGGAATAATTTAAAGCCAAAAAAGGTTCATAACTTTTTACACAAAATGAATTGATGACAAGATCTAAGAACTACCAAGGTAACCAAATTCAGAGAGAAACAATGTAAAAACATATTTGTGGTCCATTTGATTGAATCCTTATTAAAAGTGAGAGAAAAATACAAAATGAAAACTGGGTGTGTCTTACAATTGCCAGTGAATTTCACGGGTGGATGCTTGTGTCCCTGATCGGAGCAGAGAAAAAAACCCAGAAACCAAAATGGAAAGAGAGATTGGGAAAACTCAAAAAAGTGAAATTTGACGAAGAAAAAAAATGAAAATATACGTAACTGAGAGATAGAGATAGAGAGAGAGAGAGAGAGAGAATGTATTTATATATACATTGAAGGAGACAAGAGAGAGAGAGAGTAGGAGATGGGTGTGTGAGAGTTTCGACGTGTTCAGAGGCACGTGTTAGGAAGTCCGGCTTGCACGTGTCAAGCTACTTTGCGGTAGTCTGATTAGCGGTGGTGATTAATTAGACGAATGAAACAAAGGTTACGTTCACAATATTTTCATAACAAATTTTAGATAGCAAACTATTATTGATAAATAAAAAAGTAATTTCAATAATGAGTTTAGATTAGAACCACTAACAACTTGCCACTTAAAATTTTTGGTATAAATGAACTTTTAGTCCCTACATCTTGCACTTTTTTTCATTTTGGTCCTTATATATATATTTTTTTTTACCACTTTTAGTTTCTAAACCAATTAATGTCTGACATTTAGGTCCTTTCTATCACCCAACTAATAGCAAAAACTGACATGGCTAACGATGAAATAAAAATATAATATAATCACACAGAATATAATACCAGCATAAAAATTTAAAAAAATTAATATATTAATTTTAACTAAATAAAAAAACAGAATTAAAACCCAAAAATCACTAAAATTAAGATCTAAAAATATCTTGAACAAAATTAAAAAAACAAAATATTCGAAAAATTCGAAAAAACATGTTTTTTCCCCAATCTTTGGTTGGAAACATGTTCAGACTATCTCTTTCTTCCAATTCAATTTCCAATTACAATTCCTAACTAAAACCAAAAAAATCCTTATAAACCAATTTCTCTTCTCCACTTATCAAAAAAAAAAAAAATTCTCTTCTCCTCTCTCTGAGCTATTCCATAGTCTCCATCAAATCTCTCCAAACCTCTATCTCTACCTCTCGATCTCGCTTTCTCAGCAAGGATGATGACAACGGCGAAGGCGATAGTAGAGGCATGAAGACTGAAGGTGACAGCGGCGGCAGCTAGAAGATTGGTTGTTCTGGGTTTTGCTCGCATGGGTTTTGGATATAGATCAATGCTTCTATGTTTGTTCTGAGTTTTTTTGGGTTTTGAACCGAGGCTCCATTGCTGCTGCTACTACTCCGCCGCCGCTCAGCTTAACACTTTAACCCCTCTACCCATTTTTCCCTTCGCAATTTCTCTCTCACGAACCCATATTTGCTCTCTCTTTTCCAACCGAACCCAGTCGAGACAAAGAAAAATAGAAAACAACAAAAATCCATAACAATATCCACGAACCCAGATTCTCTCTCTCTCTCTCTCTCTCTCTCTCTCTCTCTCTCTCTCTCTCTCTCTCTCTCTCTCTCTCTCTCTCTCTCTCTCTCTCTCTCTCTCTCTCTCTCTCTGAGATTTGCTAACAATATTTATCAACACCTAGAAAATTCTTTTTCTTGTATATTATTATTATTTTTTGCTATCTTTGGGTTCAAATCTGAGCTGCTGACATGTTTTTGTTTTTATTTTTGTGTGTGATTTCCATTGTAAGATGTCTGGGAAGTGTTTTGATGCAGTTCAAATCAAATGTGTTTTTTTCATGTGGGTATTTGTAAAAATTTAGGATTCTGTGGTGTCTCGTTGGTGGTGGCGGCTAGCTTTTGGTGGTTGGGTTGAGTTTAGTTAGTTGGGTGACAGAAATGACCTAAATGTCAGGCATTAATTGGTTTAGGGACTAAAAGGGTGGTAAAAATAAAATGTAGGGATCAAAATGGAAAAAATGCAAAATATAGAGACTAAAAGTGCATTTAGTCCAAAAAAATTTATAAAATTATTGTGAATGTTGCATTACTAGTAGAATAAAATAATTGTCCCCATAATTTAGGACTAGATTTTGGTCTTGCTGCTTTGCAGATTGCACTATGACCTCATCTTATCTCCTTTCTAATCTCTTTATCTCTAATCTACACATTAATCCTTTCTTGATACATTTGGGGGCTAAAAAATATAGCTTCAAAATTATTTTTTTTTAAATTGTTTGAAAAAAAATTGAGGATTGTCAAGAATATTGCAGCTCAACTAACACCTCCTAATGTTTAGGGCGTAAAAGTTTAAGATTCAAATTCATTCTCCCTAATAATTAAATTATTATAAAAATTTTGAGATTTAAAAAAATACAATTTCAAACTATTGAAACAAATGAAACCTAGTTTTCTTGTAAATTTATATTATTATTTAGCTTATTTTTAAGCATTATAAGTAAATTAATCATAGCATGTGTTTAATAAATCTTTTTTTAATAAAAAAAATTGTAATATTTTTAGATTGTAACTGTGATGAGTAGTTGTGGTTTAAGTATAAACTAATTAAAATAGTATACAAACAATAGAAAATACATGATAATGCAACATGTAGTGCATGACAGTACGAACATACTACTTAGCATGTTTTCTTTGACCGAATTAAGGACACGTTTTGTGCACTACAACGTTGGTTACAAGGTAATAAAAAATCAATATTATAAGGAATGCAATAAAATGGAATGGAATACCTATTCAATTAATTTTTTTAGTAACACTAAAGAAATAATTTGACAAAAATTATCATTAACATTATCGTCTTTTTTCAGGATTTATTTCTCCATAAATAATGGTATGTTATCCCTTTTGTCAATACGAATAATATTTAGGTATTTTCAGAATACGAAGAAGAGTGGTTTTTCCTCTCACCTTCATGATGGGGTCTACTCATTAAATTCATAGTAGAGTCTATCATAAATATGAGAGTAAGGAATACCATCTATCAATACTCCAAGAATATCTAAAAATTTTCGGCGAAAAGCACATTTTAGTCCCTACATTTTCAAGCGATTCCCATCTTAGTCCCTACATTTTATTTTTACCGCTTTTAGTCCCTATCTTGAAAAACGCTTCCCATTTTAGTCTCTACCATTACTCATTTAACAGAAATATCCTACGTGGCAAATGGTCCAACAGTAAATGATGACGTGTCTATTAAAATAATATTAAAAAAGCCACGTCAGATAAAAATAATATTAAAAAATGCCACGTCAGCAATTTAATTTTTGAAAAAAGCCACATCAGATAAAAATAATATAAAAATTTCTAACCTAATTATTTTTTAAAAAAAGAAAAGAAATTAGTTAAATTAATTTTTTTTTCCTTTTTTTTGGAAGAACATGAAGAAAGTGTTCTTCATTTTTGTTCCCCAACTAAGCTTGCCCAGAAAATTAAAAATTAAAAATTTACTTTTCTTTTCTTGCATTTTCTTAGCAACCAAAACAATAAAATCACTCAGATTTACAAAATAAAAAGATATCCCCATAAAAATTTACAAAACATAAACATTCAACAAGATTTTCTTATGCTTTGAAACCAAACACAAAAAACACAAAACTCAAACCCAAATTTTCAGCCTCCATGCACAACCAAGCCCAGCGAAGCCTGAATAAGATCTTAGAGAAAGTGTACAACTGATTCCACTCTGGATTCGAAATCTTCTCTAAATGAGTAGTCGATTTGGATTCAGACAACATACACCACAAACCCACAAACCCATAAATCAACATACACCACAAACCCATAAATCAAACCACCCACTGCCGAGCAATTCAAACCCAAACCCAATACCTATCTCGCCAAAAACCTAAACAAAACCCAAAGGCACAACCACCACCACCTGGAACAGAACCCAGCCACCACCAAAACTCGGCTACCAACGAAACCCAACTACCAAAAAGACCATCACGAAAACTAGCCACCAAACAGACCCAGCAAGCATCAAATCTCACCACGAAACTGATCTAGCAAGCACCGAAACCCACCACCAAATGGATCCAGCAAACACCAAAAAAAACCCACCACCAAAGCCGACCACCAATTCAAGTCCACAATCGAAACCCACCACCGAAACGCCACCACTAAAACCCAGCAACCACCGATTTGATCCAACCAAAACTTAGTCAGATGAGAAGAGATAGATGAGCGAAACATGCTGTGAATAGAGAAAGAGGAATGGGAAACAAGCTTCAGAACACGTTCTTCATGTTCTTCCAAAAAAAAGGAAAAAAAATTAATTTAACTAATTTCTTTTCTTTTTTAAAAAAATAATTAGGTTAGAAATTTTTATATTATTTTTATTTGATGTGGCTTTTTTCAAAAATTAAATTGCTGACGTGACATTTTTTAATATTATTTTTATCTGACGTGGCTTTTTTTAATATTATTTTAATGGACACGTCAGCATTTATTGTTGGATCGTTTGCCACATAGGATATTTCTGTTAAATGAGTAACGGCAGGGACCAAAACGGGAAGCGTTTTTCAAAATAGAGACTAAAAATGATAAAAATAAAATGTAGGGACTAAAATGGGAATCGCCTGAAAATGTAGGGACTAAAATGTGTTTTTCGCCAAAATTTTCCTATCAATACTAGCTTTATTTTATTTGGAAAATTATTGAATATTCCGAGAGTACCATAAATGTATACTCCCTCATCTCACATGAATCGTGAGTTTCACCATAAATTTAATTAATGAGACCCACAGTTATGTGAGAAGAAGGAATACGCATTTATGGTACTCCGAGAGTACCCAATAATTACCAATTTTATTTTTATGCAAGTAAAACAAAGGTAGAGTTACTATTCTTTAATAAATCGATTCTTAAAACTATTGTGCTAAATCATTAAAATGCACTAATTTTTGTTATTATAGTTCTTGGTAGTTCCAAGGGGGAAAAAGTGTCTCTTTCCTTTTATAATTTGTTATAATTCTTCTATAGTATAGCTTTTAGTGTAAACTAGTGTGTAATACCAGACTTATACGCGGATACAATTAGAATTACATTATTCAAATTATATTTTTTTTATTTAGAAAATGTTCAAATTATACATGGTATTAGTTTACACTTTTTTTATATCATATATTCTAAAAATATGTAATGGTTTCTCACTATATATATATATATATATATATATATATATAATAGAATTTAATTGGATTTAGATTTTTTGAATTTTGTACCCAATAATTCACTTGCCACAAAAATTAAAAAATTAGATTGACACATGGCGCAAAATTAGACTCCAATTTAGAATCTAATTGTATTTGAACTCTTCAATTTTTACACTCAATAATTTACTTGGCACATAAATTAAAAATTAGGTATATACATGGTGTAAAATTTAGAATCCAATTAAAATCTAATTGGATTTTTTTTTTTTTGGCCTTCATATATATATATTTGGAAAGAAGTTAACTATGCTAAATGATAACGAAAATCCTACTTGTTAATATTTGCATACACTCAATCAAATTGCTACAGACAAATGATATCAAATCCGGATTTTAAAAAATAGAAAACAGAAAAGAAAAAAAAAAGTTATGGATTCATTGTTTGAATATCTTATTATATTAAAAAAAATGATAATAATTGTAAGGACCAGATTTGGCTTGAACCCCAAAACAGGAATAGATCCAAGCCCACAAAGTCCGAGCAATAAATTTGTAGAGTGTAAGGTAAAAAGCTAGTCTGGATCTAGGACCAAGATATTGGGTTACAGCGTTAGAAAGAAAGAGTTATACATCCATATAAGCACAAAAAGTATCCTCGGACATGCCCCAATGCTATCATTTTAGAATACTTCCAGTCCCTTTTCCTTTCTCCCTCCTTCATCTTATATACTATGGTTTCTTTACCTTTTTCTCTATCCACATGTGGACTGGGCGTTCAAAGTCCTTTTTCTCCATCCCTCCTGCCTTTTCTTGAATCTTTCATTCTTAGCTGGAAGGCTGCATGTTCACTGTTCAGGTATCACCTCCACATTAATGCGGCCAGAAGGTTAGCTGGGCGGCATTTAATGCGGAGGTGACAGTACCCTTAGATATTTGTTATTTCTTACTATTATCCTTTATTTGATATTTTTCCCTTCACTTTGTTGTAAGGTTTGCCCGAGGCGTTGCTCTAAGTGACAAATAAGTTTACCAGATACCTCGGATAGAAGTTCCGAGGTGACCATCGTCCTCGGACACGACCAAATTCCTCACAAGCACGCTTTACCTCTCATCGGAGGGTAATTTTATCCCTTCTTTTGTTGGTTGTCCTCGGATATTCTCTTACCCTCAGACTGGATATTGGGTCTGTCCCTCTCTTACACCGTTTGTATATATGAGACTATATATTGGGTCTGGCCTCCTCCAATGCAGTTTGAATGTAGGGTTCAATTGGCCCCCACAATAATGAAATCAACAACGTAAAGATGGTGAAAGAGACAAGAGCAACGAAAATTTTTAGAGAATTTTTAGGATGGTACCGTGAACTTGCTAGTGATAGCTAATATATATTGGAGGCCATTTGGGGAAATTTCTAAGATTTGTTAGGGATGTCCAGAGGTCGGTCCAGGTTGGGTTTGTGCCCAACCTGTAACCGACTTGATGACATAGGGTTGCCAGAAAGAAGACCCACTGCCAATCGAGAAAACCCACGGATTAAGTCAAATCGAACTCAATTGATCAGCAGTCGAGTCGGTTGAAGCCGACAAAGATATTGCCGGAGGTTCCAATCGGCGACGATCTGCAATTTTTCATCGGATCTTCGCCAGATTGTGCAAAACCCATTGGATTTGGGAAAAATAACCTTAGACCTTTGTCGGATTTGAGCAAAACTCACCGGATCTTAGCCAAAAACCACTTGATTTTCGTCGGATTTGTTCAAAACCCACCAGATCTAAGCCATATTGGAGCAAAACCCATTAGATCATAGTTGGATCTGAGCAAAAATGACGAGATCTAACCAAAAACCACAAGATCTTCATCGAATTTGAGCGAAAACTACTATGTTTTTGCTAGATCAGTGTAGATCTAGCCTCTTTCAAGGGCTTAGTAGGCCAAATCAGGTGGCTAAGCTTTTGGAGAAGGAGACCCGCCACCCAACTCGCCGGTGTCAATTGTGGCACTCTGAGACCCGCCGCCAACCACCTCTCTCCTCAGATCGAATGGTTTTAGTTCAGGTGGCTCCAGGTCAAGCGGATTAGTCGGTTCACAGTTGGGTTTGGACAGGCCTAAGAGTTGTTACCTAGCTTAAAGAATAATTATTAGGAACAAATACTAAAAAAAATACTATAATACCAAATTTACCAAAAAAAAATGTTTACTAACTAATGTATCATAAGAATATGATTAATGTCAATTCAATAACATAATATATATAAATTTTTGAATTTTTTTTTCTTTTGTAATTAATGATACATCAATTTGTAAATTTGATATTATAAAATTGTAGTCTCTCTAGCTCCATTCTAAATGTGATAGACATTCTGGTAAGTAATAGTTATTCTTCATTTTTAAAGAATAATAACTGATCCTAAATCCTAACTATTGCTCATAAAAAATATATATATACAACTGAACAAGAGAATAGTTATTCAATCCATTACAAGTTTACAAGGTATATTAATTATTGGGTACCAAACAAGTCTTTGAGTGATCATTTATGAAGAAAGATACACTTCTCTCCAAAGAGAAGGAATTTCAAGTTGACAAAGGAATGATCACATTCGTGGGATAGTAGAAAAAGACGAAGAACTCCTAGTAAATATATAAATTGCTTCAAAATCAAATGTGTACAATAATTTTGATTAAGATTTCACAATCAAATAAAGATACTATTCCAGCAACAATGTACCATGCTCCCGCCAAGAAAAGAACTAAAGCACCAATAAAACAATAAAGAACTTCCATCTTGATCGATACAATAGCTAGCAATATTGAGATTAGAGTAACAATAGAAGAAAAAAGAAATCATTATTATGCAAAATAATAATGCAAAGACAATAAAAAGATAACTTCAAATACTCAGACAAAGAAGTCATTTTTGCTAGTGCAATCCGAGAATAGAGATTTCAATACATAAATTTGCAGCCTCAAACGCAGAATGTAGTTAGCTGTATGAACAAAAAGGCTATCGAGCTGAAGACCATGCCCACCAGGCACAATGCTCTTGAGCTTTTGGACTTTAATTCGAACCAACCTTTGCCTTCTCCTCCTCAAACTCATTCTTTGGTTACATAAATACCTCCTTGGAGCTAAACCCATTATAACTCTGATGTTCAGCAAGCTCAACAACTTCAATAAAATCTCATGCACGTACACACCCACATCAAGAGAAATAGACTATAGGGAATGGAAGTGAGTTAAGGGTTTTTTATATACAAAGTAAGTAAGTAAGATTGATCGGACAAAAATTGAAAGTAGCCATGTGAGGCCTAACTGGCTATGGGTTTGCTTTTGTGGAGAGAAATGTAACATGAGCCTAGTAGCGGCCCAGTTATTTGTTCCTATCCGAAAGAAGCCAATTTGTGAATCGGTTTGGAAAGGACTACTCACGTGTATGGCAGCTTTTGAATGCCTATATATGATTATTAGCCACCAGTTTTCCTGAGATCATGACAAGATATCTGTCCTCGTAATCCTCGAATTCTGGCACCTGTCTTTCCGTGATCACATGCATGGAACTGAGATTATTAATTTGGTCCCCCACAATACATGAAGATCGAATCGATTAATTGGCTGACAAGATTTGAATGATCATGATACAACTCTATTGATCATTGTGTGCATATAAGACAGTATTTAATTCAGAAATTGCAACAAAGAAATGGATGAAGTTTGTGAGTTGTGTGACACTAATCTTTCTGTCGGTTTGGAGAAAACAACTTGAGCACAACATTTTAGTTTTCAATAATTTTATCTTCTTCTTTTTTGGTCTGTTAGTGATCAGGCCATTTTTCTACAATTCTTATTCTTAATCACCTTAAAGGATTGAGTTTAAAAATGGCAATGTAAGTTTATCCTGGCCCAAGAGAATGAGCTCAAACATGTTCATGTATTGAGGTTGGGAAATCTTTTTTCCTAGAGTGCTAATCTGCCCACCAAGTTAATCATTTATAGTTAAAAAGGGGGGGAGGGGGAGATGGATTCAGCTCAACAAAGCATGATTATGAGATAATATGTATTGAGTGTTGCAGTACACCATGATTAATTTACTCGATGAGATAGTAAGTAACAAGCTCTCTAAAACCAATTTAATTAGTTTATTTGTTGTTGTAACTTGTAATGTAGTACATACTGATTCTATCTAGTTCAGCTTTATCTCTGTTAATTAAAAAGTGGAAACCATTTCTGTGGTTCATGCAGTCCTATAACGAATTTTCTTTGATATAATTTCAAGATAAATTTAGTTGTTCCTTCCTCTTCGAATATGCTCGAAGCAGGCTATACATGAGTTGAACTAATTTTCGGGTTTACTCAACTCAAACCCAACCTAACTATTTTGATTTTGCCGATAACACAAATTAACCACCAACTTAGTTGTTTCTAAAAATAAGTGAATAAAACAAATAGATAATTATGTGCATGATAAAGACACACATGACGTGCGTTCAGGTTAATTTGGCTATGTAAGTTTAGTTTTAGATATGCACTTCAAAAATAGAAAGTTAAGTTTTAGATATGAAACTAAATTTTAGTTAAGCTCGTTTAGCTTATCAATCTTATGAAGAATAAGCTAAATAAGGAATTGACCCCTAATTAAAGAAATTTTGAAGTAGCCTACTCTTAAAATCTGCATTGATTTAATCATTCCACAATTGCTACTTTATCCATTCTCCTTTCTCCAATGCTTAATTCTAATCTTGACATTATGCATAAACTCTTAAACATGGGCACTAGGTTTTACACAATAATTGGCAGAAAATCAAAGTCGCTGCAATAAATTCTAGATTTTGGTATATATAGGAAGATATATACTCTTGCATACACTATCTACTCTTTGATGAACTATAGGAAGAATGAAAACGGTAAAAGGTGCGACCAAATTGGTTTTCCTATTTGGGCATTATCATAGTAGCATAAATTACAATAAATTATTCTTGCATACATCATCTACCCTTTGATGAATTTACTTGTGTTTTCCTTATTCTTTGTAGATGTTACATTAAAAGTTCCTAGGGTGGATTTTCATTTACCTAAGAAACACAATTCCTGCTATATTAACTAGCTTATGGCCAAGAGCTTAATTGTTCAACTTAATTATATTTCTTAGTGTTTCCAACGAAGATGTTAGGAGATATCTAGGATTTAAATTCCTCCCCCCCCCCCCCCCCCACAATTGCAATTATTGAATTTATCAAAAAGGGAGAAAAAGAAGAAGAAGAAAAAAGTATATTTTTGGCCCTTAAAGTTTGAGATTATTTTCATTTTAGTTCTTTATGTTTCTAAATTTTCATTTTGACTATTCATTTTTGTGATTTAGTTTTCATTTAAACCCTTAATTGAAAACAACCCTAAACTTTAAGTGCTAAGAGTGTACTTTAGTTATTAAAAAAAAAAAAACCATAGAAGTGTAATAAATAAATATATATATATATATATATATATATATATATATATATATATTTTAGTATACATAGAAGTGTAATAAATTCGAATTAAGGTTTTTTATTATTAATAATGTTTTCTAAATTAGATGTATGAATTTACACAAAATTAGAGTATAATTGGAACAATCTTAACATAAAATTGGAGTTCATTGAAATCAAATTTATTTATATTTTCTAAATTTAAATACATAAATTTGCATGTAAATATTATTAACAAAAATTAGAGTATAATTAGAAGCATCTTCACACAATTGGGTCACATTGAAACCCTAAAGGTAATTGCTTTAGCGATTATAAGATGGTAAAAGGTAGCTTTTTGCTTCTTCTTCTTCGTTTTTCCTACCATTTACGGATTCCAAGTGGGTCTTGTAACACTACAAAAAATGCATTTTTAAGCCGTGTTTAAAAAAAAAAGCGGCTAAAGCTTTTCCTTTGAGCCGTGTTTATGAAGAATGCAGCTCCACCCCTGGTCCTATAGCTGCGTTTACTAAACGCGGCTATAGACTAGCTTTGAAGCCGCGTTTTGCTCAGGTGAGGTTGTGTTTAGCTCCCTAGGATTGAAGCCACGTTTTTAAAAACGCGGCTTCAGTCCCATCGGGTTTTTTTTTTTTTTTTTTTTTTTTTTCAATAAGTCTGGAGCTGCGTTTAATAAACGCAACTTCAAAGATGCTTAGATGCTTAGAGCTGCGTTTAATTAAACGCAGCTTCAATGAAGCTTCTTTTTTTATTTTTTTTCTACAGCTTATCGTTCAACCGGTTTCAGATCTATTTGTGGGTCCCAATTTTATGTTTATGTTCAAAAAGTTAGGTCCAATTAACTATTTGTGGGTCTCATTTTATAATTTTTGTTTAAAAGTTAGGTCCAATTAACTATTTGCATGTCTTACTTTTTGATTTCTTTTTCTACATTATTTTTATTAAAAAATCAGTCAATTTATTTTATTTAGCTTTTAACTTTATAAATAGTATACTACAAGAATTTTGGTCTTTTGCGACCAATGTTTTAGCGACGACCAAAAAGTCGTCACTATTAGGCACACATTAGCGACAATAATATATGGTCGTCGCTAATTAGTGCATAGTAGCAACAACGCTAAGATCGTCGCTAATAATTCGTCGCTAATGCCATGGAGGGAATTTTATTTACTTTTGGAAAATGGAGGGAAACTTTTAGCAACGATAATAAATTTTGTAGCGACGACATTTATGTCACTAAAATAAGGTTTATTTTAACGACAACATATATCGTCGCTAATAATCATCTTTAGTGACAACCTTGTGTTTCGTTGCAGATATGTGGCCAAAAATATATATTATATATATTATATATACGCTTTATTTATAAGCAACGACACATTGGTCGTTGCTATTAGAAAGCTATTAGCGACGATATAATTTGTCGTCTCTAATAGTCACCCTTTAGCAACGACACAACATGTCGTCGCAAATATATCTACCAAAATATAATGGAGGGAAAAATTTTCACTCTCAAAAAGTGGTGGGAATTATTGGAGGGAAGCAAATTATATATTAGTAACGAATTAGGTCGTCGCTGTAAAGGATCTTTTAATGAAGACAAAGATTGTTGTCACTAATACGTGGCCAGAATAATTTTGATATAATATGATTTTTTTTTAACAAATCCTCCAAATGCCTCTTAAAATATTTAAAATGACATAAATTCCTTTAAAATATATGAAATTATTAAAATTCCATTAACCACATCAAAATGACCAAAATACCCCCAAACTTATATAATGATCAAAATAACCTTGAAACCTCTAAAGTAATTTAAAACTCTCAAATGTGTTAAAAAGAAAAAAGAAAAAATGAGACAAGGAAGGGCTTGTTGCTTCAAAATACTCCTAAATCATAATGTTACCCATTTGAAACTCGAAATCGATAAAATAACAAAAATCGAGAAAGTTCTGATTCCACTTAAAAATACTGACTAATACCCATGTTGGGGTTTATGCCCTAAAATCCAATTTACTGGCATGACATAAATAATTAAATTGTTTAATTATATGAGACTATTTATTAATGAACTAATGAGACATTATCTTAGTCCATGAGATGCATTGTATGTGATTTATGTGATTTAGTCATAGAAGATATAAATCACAAGTTCCTTGTAAACTCAAAACATAGTTCGTAGTCGGTGATGAAATTGGACGTTTCATTTGGGAAGACTATAACATATCAACTAAGATGATTTGTCTTGATCATGGAAGTGGAGACTTCTAATTGGTATATTGATATGTTTTAAGAGTTAAGACATATTGAACTGGACTACTGTAAGATTTATTATTATCTTAATGACTGTCAAATGAATAATAAATCTCACAACTTCTATTTACATCAACTCTAAATCCTGAGAGAATAATGGACCTGATCATGAGGTGTAGGTTGCTTTGATATATCAGGAGTGAGATCTATAAGACACGATCAAAACCTCAGTACGTTGGGCAACTACATTTAGTGTTGATGGAACATATATTCTCAAGATGGAATTCATAATCTCTTAACGGAGATATAAAATACGTTTAATGGGTTTGGTTATACAGAGTGTTAGGCCCAACCACTTTAGTAAAGAGTTTCTAAAATATATATTTATGAAATTGGATTTCATAAATATATGATGAATAACATAAAGGATTAAACCGGGTACTCAAGGATTAAGATGTAGTAATCTTCAAAGTGGCAGTCTACATTCATGACTTTGTATTACTATGAATATTTTAATGAAGGGGTTGTATGTATAATAAAGTCTTGGGATATAATTTATTAATAAGGCCTAGAGTGCAATTATATTCATATAGTGGTATTGAATATAATTAATGGTAACTTTGGACTTGTCAAGAGTTGACAGAAAAGCCCAAGGCCCATTGGAGCTAGTGTTTTATTGGTCCATTTTAGTCCAACTCAAAGCCACACACTAAAACCCAATTGGAAAGGCCCAATAGGCCAGCCCAATTAGATAATCAGTTACATATAAAGGGAGAAACATACACAATTTATTTTTTGAAATAAGAGAATCATTATTGTGAAATAGTGTGTATGTGCAAATGAAGCCACTCGATTATTCGCCCTTAGAAACTGATTGAGAGACCACACTTCTTGGGCGTAAAGTGGAATTGGAGTAAAGATTAAAAGTGTTCCTAAGTACTTCTAATCTTTTGTTTTGAATTTCACTACACCAAGGTACGCTATCTTGTTCTCAAATTCTGAAAATCACATAATGCATGTTATCAATCATGAATGAAATAGATCTATGTTTGTTGCTTCCACTATGTGTTTTGTATGAGATACAAAACCAGATTTATCAACAACCCATAATTATCAAAATGTGAATCGTATCGTGAATCAATTTTGGATTTTTTTGTATCATGTGTCATAAGAAAGGCATTAGTCAATATTTACCAAATTAATAAATTCATTATAAATATATGAAAGGTATATTCATTATAAATTCATAATTTATTCAACTAATAACCAATTCAATCATCGATTTAATATTTACCAAAAGTAACTAAATAAATCAAATGAAAATATATTTACAACATACATATTCAAATTGATTAAAATAAAAAATGATATTACATGATATATGAGCGAAAATAATAAATTTTTTGATCATTTTGCCAAATCAACTTTACCTAAGTCAATGTTAACACGATGTTCATCATCTTTCAAAATGATTTCTTCATTAACATTTTCTAACAATTATTCCAATACCCAATAATCCATTGAAAACCTTCCCACTGAACCTAGTTTCACCAAGTCTAGTTGTCTCGGAACCATCTATTAAGTTTGACCGGGTTTGACCAAATTTAACTAAATTTTGACTGCGTTTTTCACTAAATCCAACTGTCTGATTGTGACCATAATTTACCACAATTAACTTTTCATTACACTCTTCAAATCCAACGGTTAGATTTCAAATTTAAGTATGGCGCGTGATGGACATGTGTTGTGTATCTATATGGCTATGTTATCTCAATCTGACTATCCAATTCATCTCAAATTTCACTATCACCAATACGTCATCATACTCTTCAATACTAGTTATGAAGGTTTGGATATGATTTTTACTAAGTCTAGTGGTCTTGGGACTATCTATTAAGTTTGACCAGGTTTGACCAACTTTAAGTAAACTTTGACCGCGCCTTTCTCTAAATCCAACTGTCTGATTGTGACCATAATTTTCCAAAATTAACCATTCATTACACTCTTCAAATCTAACGATTAGATTTCAAATCTAAGTATGGTGCATGATGGACATGAGATGTGTACTTGTATGGCTATGTTCTCTTAATTTGACCATCCAATTAGCCTCAAATTTCACCAACACCAATATGTCACCATACTGTTCAATACCAATGATCAAAGTTCGAATATGAATTTCACCAAGTTCAGTGGTCTCGAGACCATTTATTAAGTTTGATTAGGTTTGACCAACTTTAAGTAAACTTTGACCACGCCTTTCTTTAAATCCAACCATCTAATTGTGACCATAATTTTCCAAAATTAACCATTCATTACACTCTTCAAATCTTACGATTAGATTTCAAATCTAAGTATGGTGTGTGATGGACATGAGATGTGTACTTGTATGGCTATGTTCTATCAATTTGACCATCCAATTGACCTCAAATTTCACCAACACCAATACGTCACCATACTCTTCAATACCAATGATCAAAATTTGAATATGAATTTCACCAAATCTAGTGGTCTCGAGACCATTTATTAAGTTTGACCGGGTTTAACCAACTTTAAGTAAAGTATGACCGCATCTTTCTCTAAATCCAACCGTCTGATTATGGCCATAATTTACCACAATTAACCTTTCATTACACTCTTCAAATTCAATGGTTAGATTTCAAATCTAAGTATGGCGCATGATGGACATGTGTTGTGTACCTGTATGGCTATGTTATCTCAATCTGACCATCCAATTAGTCTCAAATTCCACCATCACCAATACGTCACCATACTCTTCAATACCAGTTATGAAGGTTTGAATATGATTTTCACAAAGTCCAGTGGTCTTAGGACTATCTATTAAGTTTGACCAGGTTTGACTAACTTTAAGTAAACTTATGTTATCTCAATCTAACCATCCAATTGGTCTCAAATTTCACCATCACCAATACATCACCATACTTTTCAATACCAGTTATGAAGGTTTGAATATGATTTTCATCAAGTCCAGTGGTCTTAGGACTATCTATTAAGTTTGACCAGGTTTGACCAATTTTAAGTAAACTTTGATTGCACCTTTCTCTAAATCCAACCGTCTAATTGTGACCATAATTTTCCAAAATTAACCATTCATTACACTCTTCAAATCTAACAATTAGATTTCAAATCTAAGTACGGTGCGTGATGGACATGAGTTGTGTACTTGTATGGCTATGTTCTCTCAATTTGACCATCCAATTGGCCTCAAATTTCACCAACACCAATTCGTCATCACACTCTTCAATACTAATGATCAAGGTTTGAATATGTATTTCACCAAGTCCAGTGGTCTCGGGAGTATCTGTTAAGTTTGACCAGGTTTGACAAACTTTAACTAAACTTTGACCACGCCTTTCTCTAAATCCAACCATCTGATTGTGACCATAATTTACCAAAATTAACCATTCATTACACTCTTCAAATCTAACGGTCAGATTTCAAATCTCAGTATGACGCATGATGGACATGTGTTGCGTACCTGTATGGCTATGTTTTCTCAATCTGACCATCTAATTGGTCTCAAATTTCACCAACACTAATATGTCATCATACTCTTCAATCCAATGACCAAGATTTGAATATGAATTGGCGCATAATGATCACATGTCATATGGCCCCATGAAGATTTCATTAGCTCCATTATGATAATCCTTCCATTTGATTAAAATTATGTTCCCCAAAGTACTTCCTTTAAAGGTATGTTTTCCCCTAGATCACACATGAGTGTGAAAGGAGGGTTAGTTCAACGTAATTCCCTTAAAATTATATTTTCCACATAAAATTACCAATTTTAAAAAATTCATTTTTGAAGGCAAGATTAGTAGGTGCTCGCCTAGATCAAACATGAGATTTTCAATTTATCTTTACATTAACTCTTGCTAATCATGGGTTTTCAAACTAAAGCTAATTTGTTTCCTCTAAAATCAAAATCATCAATATCTAAACACATGTATTATTCTTGATGCATGTAAGATATCATGGGACATATGCCCCCAAGACTAGGCAAGTATATTCTAAAATGACAAAAATACTCCCAAAACAACTAAAATGACCAAAATACCCTCTAAAACCTCTAAAATGACCCAATCACCCTTAAAATATCTAAAATGACCAAAATATCTGAAATTTCTAAAATGGCCAAGATACTCTTTAACCTCTAAAATGGCCAAAAATTTCATTATAGAGGATTTAGGGTTATTTTGGTCATTTTAGAGGCTCTAGTGTATCTTTTTTCTCATTCTAGAGGATTTGAGGGCATTTTCGTCATTTTTGTGATTTTGGGAGTATATTAATAATCATTTTATAGGTTTTTGGTCATTTAAGTAGTTTTCATGGTATTTTTGCTAATTCTATATGCATTTTGGTTATTTTAAAAGTTTAGAGAGTATATTGGTCATTCTACAAGTTAAGGGGTATTTTTAGTCATTTTAGAGATTTTTGGGTATTTTGGTTATATTTTATAAGTTTTGAGGGTATTATGGTTATTTAAATGGTTTCAGGTGTATTTTGGTCATTCAGAGGTTTCAAGGAATTTTTTTTTTTTAGAGGTTTTATGGTGTTTTTACTCATTTTAGATGTTTTGGAGATATTTTGGTCATTTTAGAGATTTTGGAGTTATTTTAGTAAATTTATAGGTTTAGGGATATTTTGGTCATTCTAGTGGTTAATGCTAAAAAAAAAAAAAAAACTATCCAAGTGGGTTGGGTTGGACCCCTGCAATGGATTGAGTTAAGTTGCATTTTTTTTAACCCAACCATAATGGGTCAGTTTGAAAAAAATCCTCAACCCGAACCACATACCAATCTTTGAGTGATAAAAAAAAACTAACAAATTTTTTTAGAGAAATGATATGTACATAATATTTTCACAACATTTTTACAACAAATCTTAAGTAGCAGGTTGTTACTGGTTGTTATTATTAGAGCAAAAAAGTAATCTTAGTGTTAGGTTCAAATTTAAACCAATAACAACTAACCACCTATGATTTGTTGTAAAAATATTGTGAATTGAATACTTTTATATATATATATATATATATAGATTTTTTATATAAAAATTGGTCATTAAAATAAAAAAGAAAAAAAAGAAACCCCTTTTCATTTTTTTGAAAAAGAGTCTATTTTTCAGTATTGGAGGGAGAGTTTCCCGCTCCAATATTGCAATTGTGGTGGTCTACAAATTGAATTGAAATCCCATGATCCCATTTTTTCCTCAGTCTAGTACCTATCACTAACACGCTCTATCTTTTGCTGAACGGTTGAACCTATACACTATACAGAGTTTGGACCCATTTCTAGCCCACTGCAAGTTTGCCACTGATTCTTCTCTCCTCTACCACTGGCCAGGTATTTTTTTTTTCCTCTCAATTGCTCTCTGATTCATATTTTGTTTGTTCTTTCATAAAGTTCAAATGAGAAAATAAAAACAAAAATCATCTAAAAAAGGCTGGAGCTGTACCTAACACCTTTGATCCCACAATTTTTCGCTTGAGAAGCACATTTTTTGTTTCCTTCTCAAGTTCCAAGAATAATAACAACAGCCCTTTGCATTAAGCAGTTGCAAACACCATCAGTTCCTGCGTTTTTCTTTCCTTTACTTCTTTACTTCTTGCATTATTTACGAAGTTGTTTGCTGTGTAACATTTAAAGTTTTGATCCAACCGTCCAAATGGATATATTATTAGCTCCAAGGCTCCAATGCTCCACACGTGTATGGTTTAAAGCAAAGCAAGTGTACTGGTGTGTAGAGTTTCCAGGTACGTTTTCTTCTCATCTTTTTATTGATTTGACTTTTCTTCTCATTCATTTAGTTGGTATTAAAATATACTATTACTAGTACTATATTTAGATTTTTGTATGAGTTGTGCTGGGATCATCTTCTCATCTTTTTACTGATTTGACTTTTCTTCTCATTTATTTATTTGTTATTAAAATATATTATTACTAGTACTATATTTAGATTTTTGTAGGAGTTGTGCTAGGTTTACTAAATATTTCACAATTTTGTATCACAACTCGTCACGTAATAAGTTATGATCGGTGAAAGAGTATCTGTGAGTTATGTGAGGATATACTTTCACCAATCACAACTCATCACATGACAAGTTGTGACACAAAATTATATCATTTTATTTAATTCTAGCATTTTCCTTTTTGTATTGCAAATCGGTTGTTTCTTATTAGATTCTTATTGAAATTTGAGTGACTGTTTTTCTAATTTATTTTGAAAATTAAGGTATATAGGCAAATTAAAAACTATTGACTCATTCTTTTTCTCAAATTTGTCTTCTCTTGATTGTTTAATTTAATAAATACATATTTTTAGCACACATTGAATTATAAAATATCTAACTTATATATTGAATTACATTTACATTACCATTTAAAACTATTATACATAATAGGAATATAATTGATATATATATATATAAAGAAAAAAATTATTTTTTGTTTGGTCCCTTCAAAAATAAATTCCTAATTCTACCATTGGCATTAAGATTCGGCGATGGTGGCCATACTTGTCTAATTAATTTATTTAATCTTAGTTTAGCTTATTTTTTAAATGATTATTTAATCTTAGTTTGTAAGGATATTGTTGTCAAACCCTCTAAGAAAGTACTTTTGTTACAATAGCAGTTGCACTAGATTCTATATGGATGCTTTTTTTTTTTTTTTTTTTACCGAGAATGTGGTCACATACCTTTTTTTTTTGTTAGATTGATTTTTTTAGATCCTGGGACTTCTAATATCACTATTTTCTTTTTGTTACTAGTAAAATGAAAGTTTCTCCTAGATGGGTTATTGTCTTTCTGTTTTAGGGGAAGTAGAAGAAAAAATTAGTTTTTTTTTTTTTTTTTTTGATTGAGAAGAAATAACTAAGTTATAAAATAAAAACTATTTTATGTTCCTACAAATATGTTTGTTTTATTTTTAGATGAACAACACAAATATATATATATATATATATATATATATATATTTTATATATATATAATATCAATACCTTGGCTAGCTAGACTACATTCTAGAATTTAGATCATCATAGCTACATGTTTTCTTCTTGTCTATTGTTATTACTTATTTGAGTATTGAGTAATAAATGTCACATATGGAGCAAAATATTAAAACATAAGACAAAAATAATAACGGGATGAATTAATTTACATTCTCTCTTCTTCTTTTTTCTTTTCTTTTCGTTTTTTTATTTTTAATTTCATGATTATTTTCCCTCTTTGTATGAATTCTTAAAATTTTACAATTGTCTTTCATGTATGTCTTATCATGTAGTAAACATGATACTTCGTGCACTTCAGAAAATAAGTATCCACATCATGTCTCATCCATACTCAAGAAGTTGAAACAGGGCTCATGGGGTTGGGCTGAAAATGGATGATATTATAATGTTGTTTTGAATGATTGACTTATCAAATTATTATTTGAATATCTGATTTGCAATGATGGTTAGTCCTAACTTTTGGAGTTGGATTGTATTTTCTGGTCCTCAGCTATATAGTTTCTTTATGTAGTTGCAAAGTTGTTTTGTCAGGGTAACCATGGAAACACAAACACCTCATTTCTTTCTCTTCTATTTTCTAAGGAATTTTGTACTCTACAGCTTATTTCTACCTTTGTCTTAAAAAAAAAACACTTAATTAAGTTTTCGTTGTGAATGAATTCAACATAGATAATTGAAATTGAACGAAAACATGTCATGCTGATTATAATTCATTGAATTCATCGAGCATGTTTACAATGTAGGTTTGGAAAAGACAATTTAAAATAATAAAAAAAGTGTTTTGGAAAAGACAATTTTACAATTTTTTTCATAGAAAAACTTATTTATGTTTCATCCTAATTTTCAATTCTCTTTCTGTGTTCATCAATTCGTCTTGATTCAGCTATCCATGAATTTATAACTCCCAAAATATTTGTGTGAGCCTTCCAACTTAATTAGTGAAGTGCAAGTGATGAAAATGTTAATGGTTGTATAATTATACTTGAGTTATATGTACAGAGATAATAAAATAAGTAAAGGTTTAGATTTTGTGTTAGTCTTGTTATAAATGAGTGATGATAGAAGTTTTGTTATTTTGTCCCACTGTTTTCATTTCATGCCACACTAGCTACTTTTTTTATAATAATTAATACATAATACACTACTTACTAACTTATAAGCATCTACAAAGCAAGAAGTTTACTAACTTATATCCACATCTATGGTATTTTTGAAAAATATAAATGCTAAAATTTTATTTGAATGTTAAAACTATTTAGTAAGTATTTTTGTCATCTATTTTAGTTGACCTTTACATTGGTTTATACTCTTTGTTTCAGGTTAAAATGTCGCATGCCTTGGGTTACAGTTTTATAGATGATGTCGAGGGGAGATATATTTTATTGCAACAAGTTTTAGCTTGGCAACATATCTTCATGAGGAATATGTTATTATTTGATTAGTATTTGAGAGAATAGATTGGAACTTAAATTATGTTATATGATATTGAACTTAGGTATTGTTTTTCCTTATTAGTAGTTATTGATTAAGCAATTATTATGCTTATATGTGTATTAGTGATTGAAAACTTGTGATGTGTGGGATTGTGGTTTATTATGTATATGATATTGAACTTGGGTATTATTTTCCCTTATTAGTAGTTATTGATCGAGCAATTGTTATACTTATATGAGTATTTGTGATTGAACATTTTTCATGTGCATAGGATTGTGCTTTGTTATTTCCCAACAGGTACCCATGTAAAATTTAGAATGTAAATTTCAAAGAAAAATTTAAAAAAAAATGTAAAATATTATTAGCGACGACAATGTCATCGCTAATATTTTATCATATCATTAGTGACGATAAACAATATCATCGCTAATATGCAAATTTTAGTGGTGACATGTTTGTGGTCACTTATATATCATTATCTATGACGACAGCAAGCGTCGTCGCTACTAATGACATATTAGCAACAACAAAAATGTTGTCGTTAATAATAATCTACTAGTGACGACAAAAAAATTCATCACTACTAATGAGCTAGTAGTGACAACATTTCGTTTTGGGGTCTCGAGTTATTTATGACGACAATTGTCACTATTAGCGATGACTTTGTCGTCGTTAATAGTATTGTATTTGTGACGACATTAATATCGTCACTAAAAAACTTTTTTGTTACCACTTTTGTTTAACGAAAGTTTGCGACAACATTTTTCGTCGCCTATATAATTAGCGACAATATTTAAAGCATTAGTGACGACTATATGCCATTGCTAAAGACCAAATTTCTTGTAGTATTGTTAACAACAACAAAAAATTTTCAACAAAAAACTAAATAAATTGTTCTCAAATGAAAATTAAATACTGTTCTAGCAGCCAAATTAGTCCTAGCTTATAGTTAATGCATGTTTAACCAAGTTGGACGCAATATCTTTATCTTGTTTTCTACCGATTCTTCCATGAAAATTATGCTAAATTGCTAATAGTTTGACACAAGGTTAGAAATTTTCCACTTTCATTTGGACTCAAAAAGTAAAGATGGAAAAATTAAGAGTAATTAATATCAACTTAATCATGAAAACTTACGTAGTTACGTTTCAGTCTTCTGCTATCTAATACATGAAACTTCTAATCCCACACGTGTTCTTTCTCTTCATTCATTCCCTTCTCTCTATCTACTTCCTTCCAGCTCGAACCAGCTCCAGTGGTTTGTGAGGGGATAGAAAACTCAAGTGGTGAATAATCATGCAAGTGAAGCAAAGGTGGGGATGGTGTTGGCACTACAGAAGGGAGTTTCGAGAGGAGCGCCTCGAGGCTGCTCATTGAAGGAGTAATCATCAGCTGCTGATTGAAGTTAATATTATAGAGATGTTCCATTGTTGGTAAGGAAGAGTGAACTGTATGAAAAGGTGACATGTAATGTGGATTGCAATTGTTGAACTCGTGAAGCTTGAATGGTGTTGTTGGATGAGGTAGGAGGAAGCCAGGGACTCCATGAAAATAACTGAATATATTTTGTACTTGAGCAACGTAGCTGGGGTCTTCTGCTACCTGAAATGCCATGAATGAGAGAGATGATGGATATTAATGTATGTTGAGTGAGTGTACAGACATATCTAGCTAGTTGGAGGGAGAGAGAACCTTGTTAACAGCTCCCAATTGAAGAACACCTTCTTTTACTGCAATTAGAGAGATTGTCTGCAACATTTATGGAAAATATCAATTAATATTTCAAATATTTTCTTGTGCGTAAATATGGTTTCCATTTTTAAGATTTTATTTCATTTACGTGACACTGACTTGGTGCACATCTTAAAATGTGTATTATTAATCTAAACCATTAAATAGTTCCATTTCCTGGTGAATGGAACTACTAAGACCATCACAAGCCCATGATTTTTTTTTTTTTTTTTTTTTTTTTAGAAACAAACACACACGGGACATTAGTTACACTTAATTGTAGTAACAAGTATCTCTCTCTCTCTCTCTCTCTCTGAGAATCTGTAAGAGGCAAACTCGAAATTATAATATGTTGGAATGAACATTCTACCGTGTATTTCATTTCATGAACCTCCAAATTCTTCCTTAGTAACTTTCTTATCGACTTGCTTTATTTTTTTTTTTTTTATTATTATTATTATTATTATTATTATTATTATTTTCATATCAACATACGCTATTAGGCCTATTCAAGATCCGACCGGCACTAACAAAACCAGCTGGTGCCAATCCAAACCAGCCATTTCAGGGCTCTACTATAGGTGTCTAGCGTGGTGGTCGGCGGTATTTTGGAGGTACCAAAGACAGCCGACATGATTAGCAGTTGCTGTTTTTACACTTTAAAAAGAACCTATAAAAAAATGTTGTTCGAGATTTCAGTTGAAAAGATCTCCTCTGTCCTCTTTGCCACAACTATTTTTTAATTAAAAATTTCTATAAATGGTTTTGATACTCAATTCCTACTATGCTCCTCCTTGCAATGCTTTCTAACAGGTTCATTTGTGTATTCTATTTTCAACTGTTTTGTTTTTATCTTTTAGGGGTTGGGTTTTGTCTTTTTTTTTTTTGTGATTTGAAATGGGATGTTTTTGAGAGAAAGATTGTGAAAAGTGACTCCATGAACACCAACACCGCCGCAGCATATATATATATATATATATATCAATAACGATGATATATGATGATATATGTTGCGTCGATGCACAAAAAGAGTACCAAGAAGGTTAGTAGGTTACTACTAGGTGACATAAATGAAAAGTGATGGTTGTACTCAAACCTTTATACCAGATTGAAACTGAGCTTTCCAAGTCCTTGGCTGATACCAAAAGAAATGCAGTTAAAGATAGTCTCATGTATTTAGTAACGATGGATGGATCAAAGCTTTTGAGTATCTAAGAAGGCATGCATCAGGAAGAACTCACCCAGTCTCCTATGCTTTTCCATGCAGATGAGTTGTGTTCTTGATCACTGAATTCTTTGTGAAACCATCTATGACTGTTATCTGCAGCAACTTGTCCAATCAAACTGCAAAGAAAAAATTGGCTTTTTAAAAAATTTAACTCGTTTGATTTTGAAAATCCTAACAAAGTGAGAAATATACATGCACACGATGGTTGTTTATTTCTTACCCTTCTCCAAAGTTGTAAATTTCATGGGACATCTTGAAAAAGAGCTCAGGTTGCAGTCCAAGTTGAGGATCAAAGTTTTTGTGAACATATGAGGCGGTCCCAGAATCAAAGTCAGCTTGGTTCAACAAAGTTGCAGAAGCCATCCTCCCATGCCAGCATCCTGAACATATTGGCCGTGAAGCTTTACTTTAGTGCCTTATATATTGCATAAGAAAGTGCACAAACTAAAAAGGAGAGAAGAGTGTAACTTAGTACCAGTTCCTCTTATTTATTCTTGAGCTGTTTTTTGCTACTCCTTGGAATCCCCAACTGTTAAAAATACACAAGGGTTTAAAAGCAGAGAATATGAAAAAGCCTTTTAATTAATTTGGAATCATGATCATATTATCGTTTTTGTCTTCCTGGTAGAGACAAAACTCACTTTTAAATGTGGTGATGCTTACTTGGGTGGAGGATAATTTCTAGGTAAGATTCTCCAAAAGACTGCATAAACCCATTGACAGTTCTCTTGTAGACACAAGCTTCTCAATGTGTGTTGAAGGAGATGGGTGATAGGTATTGGAGCTAAGTATTCCTCCATCAAGCCTCAAATATTGATACCTCTCTGTCGTTTGTGTCTAAAGAGGAAATTCTATTATCAAAAGGAACTTCAACATTTATTTCTCAACTTTTTTGTCTCTTTGAGCTATCCCTGTTCATTTCCTCCCTAGTGAACTTTCCCTTCATCATTTTCATTTCTTCATCACGTAGAGAAAGAATATCGTGAGGTAAATTCATTTGAGGATAAGAGCATTTACTATCTGGTGTCAGTAATCTTATGTATTTTTATAATTATGTATATGTTATTATTGTTTGTATTGGAGGGAAGGTGATCACACCAAAATAATGGTGCACCCCCTCACACAAGATTTCAAATTCATGTCTCCTAGAGAATTGGTTTTAACTTCCATTCAGCTAGTTTCTTTAGCGAAGGGATGTGACTTTATTAGTTATTGATTCTCACACATTCTTTATTGTACATCATCTATACATATAATTATCTATTTTACATTTTAAATGTGAACATAAAAAAAAATTTGATGATTGTGCATGAAATTATAAACGTTGTGTATACAAAGTATACATTAACAAGTGTGAGAGAGTAATTATAGATTTTTATTTTATGTCACAAGGATATATCCAATGGCGAAGCCATATTTTATTTCCAGGGATGCCAATTCATAAAATTACATATATTTTTTAATTTTTAATTTTGTAAAAATTACGAGGAGAAATTTTTAAAATTTAGGATGCTCTTCCCTTCCTTCGTTTGCTAGTAAATATATCATACCCCTCTCACATTAGATTTGATCTTCTATTTGGACGCTTCTTACTTCTTAATTACGTTGATGGGATTGGGATGCAAAGGATTAAGCTTGATCATATGCTCAGGGTGACATTTTAGTTATAGAACCAAGGTTTGGGAGTACTAATGCAAGACAATGAACTCTCCAAAGGGAACTTGATGTTTGAGGAAACAGAAAGAACAAAATGATAGGACTTAGGAATCACTATTTCACTACCAAAGTAATGAAAACAGAACTTAGGAATCATTACCTAGGATAACTTGGAATCACCACCAAGCATGAGATAAAGAGAAGAACCCAAACTTCATTAGCCGATGATCTACAGTCCACAATAGTAAGTCCTGGGACGACCTTTAATTTAATAGGCTCGTGAAATTACATCAAACATAGAAATATAAATAAACTCAAATGAGATTACATAAGTTATGGAAATAAAATCAAATCCCTCCAATAACATTAATCAACGTCAATCACCATATAAATCAGGTCTAACGAAATTAATCAAACATTAACAGTTCCAATATGGTATTTGCACCAGAAACTCTATACAGCAACACCATCAAATTGACCCATCACAGAATCTATTTTCTCCTCTTTTTTCTTTTTTTTTTTTTTTTTTTTTTTTTTCCTTCTTTGGAAGCTGCTTACCTCAAAGCCTTGCAAAAGCAAATGTAGACACATATAGGGGTGTCCAACCCACCCGTCCAACCCAAACCCACCACCACCCGATCCGATTGCTCCAATGGTCGGACGTGGGTCCTGACCCCAACGGGACGGTTAAGGGTCTCCTCTTTCAAAACCCATTAAACTTGACCCACCCAAAATACATCGATTTCGGCAACTTTTCAAACATTCCAAACTAGATCCGACTAGATCTCATCAAAATCTAGTACAGATTCTTCAAGATTCGGTAAGATCTCGTTGTTATCCAACGAAATCTAAGCCATATCTCAACGGATCCGGCCAAATCTCAGCCCAAGTGACAAAATCCAAACCAACTAATACAACCCGACACTTGACAAGACTCGAACCGGCCGATCTAACAAGTCTTCCAAGTCAATTTCGGATTACGTTTTTATCCACCCGAAGTTTTCAGTTTGAATCCAAAATGGCACAAACCCGTCCCATGAACAGTCCTAGATGCATATATTTGCAAGAATAATATCAAAGTCCAAATCAAGTTTATAGTAACAAGAGAGAGAGAGAGAGAGAGAAATGCATGTATAGAATCTTTCAGAGATTAGATAACTTGTAAGGTAGGCGGGGTCCTTTTGAAAGAAAATGAACTTTGCTAGTGCCAAAAGAAAAGCGTGACAGACCATTATTTGATTTCACATTGACAAGCCAATAGGCATCAGCAAAGAAAGTATACTTACTGACAGTAAAATTTCTAAGGTAAAAGAGCCTATCATATCAAATTTGTCTTCCATCTCTTGACAATGACAGGCATTACTATTCAGCCCACAAGAGAAAGAAAGAATTAAAAAGACACATCGCCTGTGTAAAAGTTTGTCACTTCTATTCTCAGAACAAACAAAAAAGGGGTTGTCACTTCTTTTTAATGAATCTATCATAATGTGGCATATCAGTTCCTGTAGTTCTGCAGGAGCAGGAGTGGTGGCCAACCAAGGAAACTAATAGGTGAACTTTCAAGGGAAAATAAAACAAAACAAAAGTGATTGAT
Source organism: Quercus agrifolia (assembly GCA_029955455.1). NCBI lineage: Eukaryota > Viridiplantae > Streptophyta > Magnoliopsida > Fagales > Fagaceae > Quercus > Quercus agrifolia. The sequence continues at coordinate 42,716,279 of JARQAD010000006.1, forward strand.
GCAATTGATATGCACACAATTATACTAAACATCAACAAGAAGTGTATTCTTAAATAGTTTACAAGGAACCGTGCAGGTGTGATGCTTCTCACCACATGCAAACAAGGGAATAATTAATAATTATTTGTCGGATTTGTTATATTTGTGACTTAGTAGAGGGGGAAAAAAAGTAAAAAACTATTCATGGCAATGAAATTGCATTAGATGACAATATATTTGATCAGGATGGTAAGATTTAATTAGCAGGCCCATCCGCATGCCTCTGTAATGGATTTGTTATCATTATAAAATTGTACTCGTGTTACTAGGAATTGGATAAATATATATTTTTGGGATAAATTGTTTAGCTTTTGAATCAATCTTATTTATTTTTAGCGGATAAAGATGTGTTTCTTTTAATTTGAATGTCATGTTTATCTTATAAAATCATTTATTTATATAGGTTGATGTTGAATAAGAAGGAAAACTAATTACTCTTTTTATGTTTTGATTTGTTCATTGGAAGGTGCTACACAAAATGATTAGGGTCAAAGCTGCTCAATGCATAAATTATCCCGAACTTGACTCTTATACCAATTAGGGTTGTCTAAACCACCCGCCCCAACCAATTGGATCCAACTGGAAAACCAACCTACCCAATACCATGGCAGACAGTGGCAAATCCGATTTCAACCAACCCAACCAATCTCCGCCATCTAGATGGTGGAGATCTCATACTTCCATTACTATCTCATGTAGTAGTTATTGATGTAACCACAAGTATCTTTGAATCCACAAACTCTTCTATTTTGTATCTGTTGCATGTGAATGTCCACTCAAGACTTCAAGAACACCTTTCTAAGGTTCAGACTCGCAACTTAGTTGTAGACTAGTTGCAGCAACTTCACTTTTGTTATCAAAGAATAATACTAGGGACACAACATTTATCACAATTTTTGCTACAACTTACTCACGTGATAAGTCGTGAGTAGTGGAGTTGTGGACCCACCATTTTTACTTCATTATTCATGGCTTGCCATGTGAGCAAGTTGTAGTAAAAATTGTGTCCCTAACATTTTCCATTACCAAAAGCTGAAATCACCAAGCTTCTAATTGCTCAACATGTGAATTATCCATAACTTGGCTCTAACACCAACATCAAGCTTAGCTTCTAGCCACTCAATGTTTGAACACCAAGCTTAGCATCTGGTACTCGATGAGTGATATTGGTATTTGTGGCACACTTCACAACATAAAACAAAACTTGGTTTCTTCAAAGGAAACCAATGTTCAAAGCGATATTTCACTCAATAATAATATTTTCTCGCCTACTTTTCCAACATCAAACCATAAAATAAATGATATTATAAGATAAACATAACATAAAAATTTATAAAAAAATAAAAATAAAAATAAAAAGCTCATATTTGTTCATAGACTAATGTAACAATTTATCCATCCTTAATTTATTTACCCAACTCCTAATAACAAGTTACTTAAAAAAAAAAAAAAAACTCCTAATAACAAAAATAAAATTATAAAACAAGAAAAGGACACTTGAGTTCCAGTTTGCTAGAGTCTCAAATTAGTCTCAAGTATATACATAAAATAAAAGAACAAGGTTTGATTTGGAGAAAAACCCTTCAAACTCCTCATATATCATTTTATTGGGTGTGAATTTTGAAAATCTAACTATTGAATTGCATGTTCCTTATATTCTTAACATGCAAATCAAATTTCGTTCAAATAAGATGTTATTTACTATTTGATCAATAAACTTATTTCTTATACACAATTTTAGATTACAAAAACTGGAAATTTAAACATTTGATTGATGACATAGTAATTGATTTTTGATATTCTTGAAATTTTGCAAGCATGAAAGGTATAATAAAAATATGCAATCTAACGATTAAATTTTCAAAATTCACACTCAGTATAAAAATATACGAGAATTTTGAAAGATTTCTCTGGTATCTTTTTCCAAAGGCACATGACAATAGCTATAGCTATAGCCTTGTTCATTACCACTAAGATATAATTAAAGGGCCGCTTCAACCCTGAAGTCATTAACTAGCATGGTATCCAATATTAATCTGTGTTCAGATACATAAAAGTTGCAGTTCTTTTAGCTGACCCTTAATCACCTCTAAGGGCAACAATATGTGACCAATTCAAATTAGTTAGGCCATCCCACTGGACCACAAGTTTTAAGATATGGAGCCCAGAGTGGACCTTCAATTAGTGTGCTTCCGTGAAATGAGCATCAAATATTTCACTCAGATTTCAAATAAGTCGTAGTCCTATACAACAGTGATGATGACCGATGATAATGGGGGAACATGGCATTGGCAATCATCCAAGGTCCTTTTGTAAAACATGAAAATCTATGACTTGCAGCTATTGTGTGGATGGACACGCAAGTAGTACAATCGTCAAGCAGGTACACTTCAAAAGAAATGCTAAACTGCAGTTGGGGTGATTCATATATATTGAACATTGGCAATCAAACAAGATTTAGGCCCCAGCCCATGACAGGCTTCTTTATGAGCTTAGTGGTTGACATGGTAACACCAGAGCCCTTCAGCTGTGTACTAGTGTTTGAGGGGCAAGCCCTTCAACCTCAAAACTTGACCAGTGAAGATCTACAGCATTCATGACACATGAAGGACCGACATGGGGTACCAAACCCAGCACCTAATCCATTCACCATTAACATGTGACGAAATTTGTCACATGTGAGCCTTGCTTCCTTTTTCCTTTTTTCCCATCAGAGTAGATCTACTATCTCACTAACTAAATTAATGATAAAACTCACCATTTATCATTTATGCGAGAGAAGATAACATTGCCCCCAAAGTTTTAAATAATTTTCCATAAGAAAGACTGCGAGCCTTTTTTTATCATAAAAAATCATATATAACTCGTCAAAATTGTTTAATACAGAACATCTCCAACATTATGAATTTTTTAAAATGCTCTCATTTGAAGTTCCTCATTCAAATCCTAACCTGTTGGAGTTCAACTAAAGATACTTGCACTACTTCATCTAGGACAATTGCTATATTCAAGAACTAGTTGTTCATGCAATAATCATCTTTGTAGAAAAAATCAAACAATTTAGGAGTAATTACACTCTTTCATCCTAAATTATACCCTATTTTACAATTTACCCTCCAAAGTATCAAAATGCATGCTTGGACCACTAAATTTATAACCCTATAACACTTAACCCCCTACCATCTACTTTGGTGTTAAGTATACCAGAATTTAGCAGTAAAAAAGCAATTTACCCTCTATCAGCTGTTTTGGAAAGAGGGGTAAATTGGTATTTTAATGCTAAATTTCATTTGACCTAAACCCAAAACAGACAGCAAAGATTAAGTGTTACAAAGTTATAACTTTGGAAAGATAATCGTGCATTGACAGTGTGAAATGGGGTATAATTTAGAGTGAAAAAGTGAAAATTTTCCAAATATTTGAGCCAACTTCTTTTCCATCTCATCCAAATTCCAAAATATATGCTATATTGCAAACTTCCTAAAAATCATTCAAATCACAAAATATTGTCTTATTTTCTGAAGATCTCATCTCAGCCATGCTTTATATTATAGCAATCGAGTGAGCAAAGATAGAATCTAGAATCAGTTGTACATAGATGGAATGCCGCAAGCTCATTTAGTTACTCACCAGACATAGACTCAATCTGGATCTCTCTGTAAGGTTATTTTATTCAGAATAGCTAATATATTGGCATAAAATTGCATTTCAAATTTGCATCAAATGAAGGTGTAGAATAACATTGACTGTTGCTGACGGACAAAATCACCATCAGCTGGAGAGCTGGGGAGGCAGGAATCAAGAGCAGTTTACAGGGTCTATCTAGATCCCCAAGGATTCTCCCCATAGTAGTAGGCAGTACCAACCATAAGTGCTACTGTAGCACCTTGGGCAACCACACGAGCTCTCATTAGCACCTGACCCAACTGAGAATTGCCTCGTCTGAAACTGACTAAGCCAGCTGTGAGCACACCAGCTGTCATAAGTGCACCTGAAATATTTACATCCATCAAACAAACAGATACTAAGTATTCATTGGAGAGAAAAAATAAAACATTTTAGGTAGTGATGAAAGGAAAGTGTGACATAAATGTTGAACTTCAGAAAGTCAGCTTATAAAACCAACAACACACAGCTCAAGAATTACATTTTAAAAACCAAAGCCAGGTAAAATTTATTTATCTTACCCCCAAAAAAAATCTGTGATGGTAAGTAAACATTAAAAGACAAACACAAAAACATTGGAGAAAGAGAATCAACCAACAATCTAAAACGTATAACACTTAAGTGAAGGGTTCCAACAAGCAAAGATTACGAAACCAGCAATCCAAAGACATAACTAAACCCTTGAAAATCCAGTTGCTAAAAAAATTCATTAAGAGGTCAGGTTCATGCCAGGTAACAACGAAGTCCAGTTGAAAACCCAGCCATAATCAGTACAACACAGTTATGCTACTGAATTTAAATGATATATTCGGTAACTAGCCCCAAATGAATTCAGTTTGTGTTAGAATTGAAATTAGAGTAGCAAAAAGTTAAAGAAAGCATAACATTATTTCAGCCTGTTAATAATGTGCATTAACCTGACTCCATTTATTAGCAAATCATTAATAGTGAGAGGATTTAGGCCAAATCTTGCTACCTATAGAAAATGATACTTCCCATGAAAAGTACGGGTAGAAAAAAAGAGGGGGGAGAGGAGACAAAAAACTCAATATATTCCTAGCCTACACTCCACGAAAAAGAGTCTTCAGGTTGGAAGTTGGTAAAAGCAACAGTTAGCATTACATTTTTATGTTCAATTTACCATCCAAGATATGCATTGTACTGAATATCAAAGCCATTTTGCAAACCAAAGTGATCTATGTTTAGAGTAACATTCATAGAACTGAACAAATTGGGGAAGTCTTCCATTAGATTACCATTACCACCCTAAATGTCTTTCTAAAATTCACCTTCAAGATCAACTTTGAAGTTTGAAATACTACCCTTTATGAAATTGATTAAAACATTTTGACATAGCTTCCAAATGGCCAACCCCACAGCTTCCTTGAAGCTCCTTGGAAATCATTCCTCATCATACAACCATATTTCAACGCTAGAATAAACCCCACAATCTGTCATTAACCAATCTCCAGAGCATTTCATTGCAAAAGCTTGAATCTTAGAGAAGCAATCAGAGGGTAAAAAAAAGGATTAATGATATCCATGAAGCCCAACAAAGCTTACAATTCCCAATTATGGACAGCCCTGAAAAAACATACAACCCAATGAAGGACCCCATTAATGAACTTCATAAACTCAGCCACACTTGCCTCCTTATCTCAGCAGATTCTAAATAATGATGTATTCGGTAACTAACCCCAAATGCATTCAGTTTGTGTTAGAATTGAAATTAGAGTAGCAAAAAATTAAAGAAAGCATAACATTATTTCAACCTGTTAATAATTTGGATTATCCTAACTCCATTTATTAGCAAATCATTCTAGTGAGCAGATTTATGCCAAATCTTGCTACCTATAGAAAATGATACTTCCCATGAAAAGAATGGTAGGAAGAGGGGGAGCGGGGTGTTTAGAGAGGAGGAGACACAAAAAAAAAAATCAAAATATTCCTAGCCTGCACTCCACAAAAAAAGAGTCTTTGAGTTGGAAGTTGGTAAAAGAGACAGTTATCTTGTTACATTTTTGTGTCGAACTTAACATCCAGGATATGCAGTGTACTGAATATCAAAGCCATTTTGCAAACCAAAGTGATCTATGATTAAAGTAACATTCATAGTCCTGAACAAATTGGGAAGTGTTCCATTAGATTACCATTACCAACCAAAATATCTTTCTAAAATTCACCTTCAAGATCAACTTTGAAGTTTGAAATACTACCCTTTATGAACTGATTAAAACATTTTGATATAGCTTCCAAATGGCGAACCCCACAGCTTCCTTGAAGCTCTTTGGAAATCATTCCTCATCATACAACCATATTTCAATGCTAGAATAAACCCCCACAAACTGTCATTAACCAATCTCCAGAGCATTTCATTGTAAAAGCAATCAGAGGGTAAAAAACACAGACTGCCACTGTCCTTAGACAGGGAAATGGAACCCTGATGGACAACATAATACTTATAGGTATAAGATAAAAATTGAAAGAAAATATTAGAAGACAAGGGAGAGAGAGAGGAGCATTGTGGATTAAGATCATAACAAACTAGCTGACCTAGGAAGCACAGATATGGGTATGGGTACAACACAGTGACCCAAGCAATTTCTGAAAAATTATAACATAAAACGGCCAGTACGACACCGATATGACACAGATACAACACAGGTACAGAACCCTAAATGAAATGTCCGTGCTTCCTAGAATGCGACATATGATTCAAATAGATACAATTCTCCACGAAGTATAGAGTTGCATGCACTCCAAAGCTCAGAGCAGTAAGCTTTCACAATGGAGTAAGACTATGATAATTAATAACAATGGCAAAGAAATAAGTCAATAGAGAACTCAACCAGTCAAAAGAAAACCATAGACAGATTACATAGAATACCACCGATTATACCCGAAAAATATCGACAAAATATTTTCCAAATGACCAAGAACATTTCTAACATTAGAATTTAGAACAATCTAACAAATACACCCAAAACAAGACAAACCATCCCACACCCAGATAAAATTGCCTCAATCTGCACCAATTCTATTAGACCCACAAACTGAGACTTTCTGGATACAATAAATCAGTTTTCCCCCAATATCTCATACAAAGCTATCTCTTTTTCCTCTTATTAAGGAAACCCAGATGAACATAACCTAACTCAATCTCAAAAAGATCCCAAATTTATATAAACATGTCATCAACGTTAATAAAAGTCAAGACTTTACAATCACATACACATGTTAAGGTTCAAGCCAAAGTACAATGAAACAACAACAACAACAACAACAACAATAACAAAGACAAAAAAATATATGGAAAATTAAGGAATAAAAAATGGGGTTTTACCAATAGGGACAAGAGGGTTCCTGATACGCTTCCTCTGCTCAAAAAACTCTTCCAAATTGGGCTCATTCGCACCCATCTTCTCCATGTTAGTATAGTTATAAATTTTTTTTTTTTTTTTAAAATCTAAAGATTTAGAGAAAATGGATCAGATTCAGACCACACATAGACAGGAACAAATGAGAGGCTGCAAAATGCCTTTAAATTGAGAAATGCCTTTAAATTTCAACTGGTTGGTGTTGGAGTTGGTGTGGGATATTGGAATTCGGAGCGGTGGGGATTGTGATATTTTCAATACGGGTCTGGATAGTCCATGTTGGGATTGGATTTTCGGGTTCTAACTTTGAACAGACACCTGTGACCTATTGGGCTTGGATGGGCTAACTGGCTAAGTTCATGTTATTATCCGGGAAAGGTTAATGGATGCCGACAAGAACATTACAATAGAAAATACTTTTAGAAATTTTTTATGAAAAAATAAGTGTTATTAAAATTTTCTTAAAATGGTCTATCAATAAATGTCGTAAAGGTACTCGGTAATCGAACTCTTACTTATGATTTTTGCTCTTGATGATTGTTCTTAATTATTAAACAAAGATACCAATTGGTTTTTTGGTGTAAACAGGGATCGAACTCCAAATATTTTATTTGACGACAAAAGACTTACCAATTAAATTAACTAAAACCTAAGGTTGGAAGCAATTTTAAATGGGGTTCAAGAATGGATTAGAAGTGGGTTTAATATGGGTTTGAAGTAGTTTTAATAGGTTATAGGTAATTTAAATTGGGGGACACTTGTAGAAAATTAGAACATTAGAAATCTAATTGGAATAGTGGCAGTTTCACAAAAGATCTATATTTATACATTAGTCTCATTGCACACGCAAGCTCTGCATATGCGATGAGACTTTTTTTTTTTTTTTGGGTTTAGTGAAATAATGTTTAAAAATGAAATAAAAATAGTGTGCTAATTTTTAGGATTTTTCTCTACATAAGAGTTTATAAAAGTTTGAAAGCCTAAAACTTATGAACTTTTTTAAAATAGTAAATTATTCTTTTAACCAATTTGTGTTTTTAAATTTAAAATTATCTAACTAAAATATATGAGTATTTTAAAAAGTTTAAGAATTTGTATGATAATATTTTAGTACGAAAAATGATAAAACTCAAATAGAGAATCATTTTATTAGTAGTATAGATGACACATATTTAATTAATAAATAAAATTTAAATTAGAAAAATGATATAAAATAAGTCTAATTTAATTAAATTTGTTTATAGAAAATCAAATTCGATTTAATCAAAATTTGTTTAATTTTTTATTGCTTTATCCAAAAATATAATGAGTTCTAATTAGTAACTTCGCTCTCTTAGCCTCCTTTCTCTTTAGCAAATCAATTATTGATTATCATCGACCTACGGTTGACCAGTAGCTGATGGGCATTTACTGACCATCAACTTTCTACTAAACAGCATTTTTTACTCACACCTGTCACTATTCCATTTAATTTTCGTGTAGATTCCAAATATCAAAAAATATAATTTTTTTTTTCTATTTGGATACATTTGTTAATAAAGTTTTGGTTAATATAATTATTTATGTGGGGGCCAATTGATCCCATAGGTACTCTTTGCATAGGAAAGGGTTGGGCCTATGGCCTAATACCAGTTCGAGAATAAGAGCGTATCCGAGGACGATCAGCAAAGGAAGAAGTGAAAGTTGTATTATAGGAAGAGATAAAGAATATTTATGGAGGACTTAACCGTGTCCGAGGATAATGACCATCTCGAAACCTCTGTCCGAGATGGCCAGGAACCTTCTCAATCCCTTAATATAGCATATTAGAGGAACTTTGCGACAAGGGGATGCGCAAATACCAGATAAAGGATAAGGATGAAGGATAACAAATATCTGGAAGTACTGCTACCTCCGCATTAAATGTTGTCCAGCTAACTCTCTGGCCGCATTAATGTGGAGGTGATGTCTGAACAGTAAACAAGCAATCTTACAGCTAAGAGTGGAAGATTCAAGGAGGGGCGAAAGGGAACAAGAAAACTCTCAACACCTGACTCACACGTGGATGGAGGAAGTGGTGCAAAAACCATAGTATATAACACAAAAAGGGATTCAAAGAGAAGGGGACAGAAGAAAAACACGAAAAAGAGCAAAGGGTTGAAGAAATACAACAGTAAGAAGAAAGAATTCTACACTATCGATCATACTATTAGGGCATGACCGATGATGCTTTTTGTATTGGTGCATGTATAACTCTTTCCCTATAACACTATCTACCAATATCTTTTCCCTATATTCAGACTAGCTTTTTCTCCCACTCTCTACAAATTTATTGTTCGGGCTTCTTGGGCCTGAGTTCCTGTTTTGGGTTCAAGTCAAAACTGGTCCTTACAATTTATAATTACAAAAAATATTAATGATTTTTCGTACAAATCAAAAAATAGAAAGTGATTTCTGTCTCATTTTTAGGATTGCAACTAAATATTGGAAAACAAGTAAGCTTTCCACACAAAATTAAAACATTTTTTGAGAAAAAAAATGTGATATGTTGAAATAAATAAAGCATATATGTGGAACCTAAAATTAAGATTTTTAAGACCAAACAAATTTGGCTATCCAACTCTAGCTCATAAAGCTTGGCTGTCCAAATTTGCCTCCGCATCCACCCAATGGTCCTCTCCCCCAAAAGGCTAGGTTAAATTCAACTTTGACACTTATATTACCCAAATAGCTCATACCTCTCCACAATTGTCCATGACTCTAATGGCCAAATTCTCTCCATTTACATTGCTAAGGAATTGCCTCACTCACCTGGGCTGAAGCCAAAGTTGCTATTGGGCGTTTTATAAAGAAGTTGATGAATCGATTCCTCGAGATGTTCCACCTTCTTTGGGGCTTAGGCCTCTCCCCTTTTAGTAACACTAGTGTGTAGTTTCATGTATATGTATAGGTACAATTAAAAACAATTACAATTATATGGTTCAAATTATGCATTTTCTTAGAAGATGTTCAAATTATACATGGTATTAGCTTATACTTTTTTAAAACCATATATTTTCTAAAATATGTAATGGTTTCACATTATATATATATATATATATATATATATATATATATATATATATATATATATATAATTTAGAATTTAATTTTTTTTAGACTCTTCGATTTTTGTACCCAATAATTCATTTGCCACAAAAATTAAAAATTTAGATAGACATGTAGTAGAAAATTGGACTCCAATTAAAATCCAATTTAGAATCTAATTGGATTTTGACTCTTCAATTTTTACAATCAACAATTCACTCGGCACAAAATTAAAAATTAAATGGGATATATGACACAAAATTGAAAATCTAATTAAAATATAATTAAATTATCGCTGAGTTTTGGCTATATATATAATATAGATTATCTAGAATTATCCACACACAAAAAAAAAAAAAAAAAAAACAGTAATTCTTCAATTAGGCACTAACTTCTCTTTTATCTATAACTTATAGAGAAATGATATTGTGTGGGCCAATTTTGCCCTGCGTTCCAACTGTGTGAAAGGAAGGGTCCGGCCCAATATCCCGTGTGAGGGGAGACGAACATCCGAGGACATCCAGCCGAGGAATGGACAAAATTACCATCCGAGGAGAGGTGGAGCTTGTTTGTAAGGAATTGGACCTTGTTCGAGGATGATGGTCACCACGGTACTTTTGTCCGAGGTGCCTGGTGAGCTTGTCAATCACTCAGAACAACGCCTGGGACAAATCTTATAACAGAGCGAAAGGGAAAATATCAAACAAAAAGTAATGGTAGGAAATGACAAATATCTAGGGGTGCTGTCACCTCCGCATTAAATGTCTCCCAGCTAACCTTCTGGCCGCATTAATGTGGAGGTGATACCTGAACAGTGAACGAGCAGCTTTCCAGCTAAGAATGGAAGATTCTAGAGAGGGCGAGGGGGATGACAAAAAGAAAAGGACGTTGAATGCCAAGCCCACACGTGGATGATGGAAAAGGCAAAAAAGCTATGGTATATAAGGAGAGGAAGGACAGAAGGAAAGGGGACCGAAAAAAAAGAGAAAGGAAAAAGAAGAAGGAAAATCAGACCTTTAGGGCATATCCGAAGAAGATTTATTGCTACATACCACGCTCGTATTTTGGATCTTTTTTACACTAAAATCCAATATTTCGGCCCAAGATCAGACTAGCTTTCTTTCCTGCACTCTATAAATTCATTGTTTGGGCTACGTGGGTCTGGATCCATTCCCGTTCTGGATTCCAGTCAGATCTGGTCCTTACAGATATGTTTAAAATATTTTTACAATAAATTATAAGTGGCAGATTATTGCTGTTTGTTACTAGTGGACAAAAAAATAATTTTAAAGATGAATTCAAATTAAAACTAGTAAAAATTTACTACTTTAGATTTTTTGTGAAAATATTATAAAGGTAATACTTCCTTAAATTTTAAGGTCTTATAATTTTAGATTTCACTATTTTAATATATATTTTTTAGTTGAATTTAAATTCTATAGAGATTCGCTATAGCATTTCACATAATTACACTCTTCATTGGAATATTGTCAAATTATTTTTCTTAAGCAGATAATTTCATAATATAAAAACACATTTATAATAAATAATTATTAATGACTATCTCAATCATCAAAGTTTATAATTAGAAAAAAAAAAAAAAAAAGGTGCAAGTTGAACTTTGTTTTTTTTTTTGAGAAATATGTGCTAGTTGAAATTTTTTTTTTGATAAGTGTGCTAGTTGAACTTAATGCACGAATTTCAATGTTATTTAATAAATGCTAAACATGCTCCCTCCTTTCCAAATGTCTAAAGAAACATTTTATTTTATACAAACATTTATTTTATCCTAGTACCAACCAATTGTCGGTGTGTAAAATAAATTCCAATACGAAACTGATTTACATATATTAGAGCATCTCCAAGAGCGTCGGTATCCGTTTTTATTAGCTAAAATTTGGAGATTTTGTGTACTGTATATGCTCTAACAGCTTTGGCTAGATTTTTTTTTTCTAATGAACTGTAGCCATCAATTGCTGGATTTTTTATAATTAATGAACAGTAATTCATCAGATTGTTTGATTTTTTTTAAAATGAACAGTAGCCCATCAAGTCTGATGGGCTACCGCTCATTTTTCAAATCATTTTTTCTATTATATTAATCAAGACGTTGAATAAAAAAATGTTGAAAGATACGTAGTTATTAAAAAATAAATAAATAATGAATGAAGAAATAATATTTAAATGAAATAGAAAATGAGATAAAGTGTTTATTGGAAAATGTATTTGAAAAAATGAATATGTAAAAAGTAAAATATACTGTTTACTGGCAAAAAATTATCTACCAGAAATGCCATTAATCCATTTACTTTTTCCTATATCGTTGTTATCGGTGATTGCGGGTTATTATCAAAAATAAATAAAATATTTGTCCTAGCCTGTTACTTCTGCAATCCACAAACGGAACTAAAGTCTAAAGGGAATCCGAAAAAAACACCCAGCATTTGGACTTTGGAGATGTACTGACAGAAACAGAGTGAGAGATGGGGATTAGATCCTGTTTGGTGGGACTGCTCCCATTTGCAGCCATGGTGATGATTGAGTGCCTGGATGTGGGTATGACCACACTGAGCAAAGCAGCCATGTCCAGAGGGATGAGTAACTATGTCTTTGTTGTCTACTCAAACGCTCTTGCCACTCTCATCCTCTTTCCCTCTTCTTTTATCATCAACAGGTCATCATCTCCTTGTTCAGTACTCAGTAACAAAGCCTCAGATTTTCTTTCTTTCTATGTTTCATACTTTCATTGACACTAAAGTTAAGTTTTTTCCTTTTAATTTCAGGAACAGGAGGCCTCCACTGACCATCTCTCTCCTCTGTAAATTCTTCCTTCTTAGCCTTGCTGGGTATGTAATTTACTTTATAAGAGCTCCACTTGATGAATTAAGAACTGGGTTTGATTGGTTTTTTTTAGTTTAAGGAGAATCTGTTACCTCTTTTGGGTTTTGCAGGATAACAGTAATGCAGAATTGTGTATTCATTGGCGTAAGCTACAGCTCTCCTACACTTGCATCTGCTATTGGAAATTCAGTCCCAGCATTCACTTTCTTGTTTGCTGTAATCTGCAGGTTCTTTTCTTCTCCTTATTGTTTTATTTACTGTAGTAGAGAAAGAGGAAACTGGAAAGTGCTTGCCCTTCAAGAAATTAAGGGCTAGAGGCATAATATAAGAAGAATTTATGATAAACCATCTAATCACAATAGCGAAATTTATGACTTGGCTCTAACAACATCAGAAACTGAAAGATTTGAATGAATATACTGAATGAGTTACATAGTTGAGATAAGATTTCCAGCTTTACTAAATCTGAGGGACTCATATGGTGTCGGGTCTTTCTTATGGGAATCAAAGGGCTTACAAGTTAAGTTACAACTTAAGAATTTTTGTGTGTAAGTTATTGTAAGTTTGTTTATTTTTGAATGATAATTAAGGCTTGAAAAGGTCGATTTGAGAAGCTCAAGAAGCCAGATCAAGATCTTGGGCACCCTGGTATCAATCTCAGGAGCATTGATTATTATCTTTTACAAGGGCCCGCGAATTGGCGCTACACCAATTCAAGTTTCTAACAACTCTCATCGGTCGCAACCATTTCCATCCACTATGTTGGCAACAACAAATAATTGGATCATTGGAGGTTTTTTCCTTGCAACTGCTTCTTTGAGTCTTTCAGTGTGGACTACTGCTCAGGTAATATCTCCAATAATAAGAACACTTTGGAACTATACTTCTCTTTTTTCATTCATAATCTGTGTGTAACTGGAACTGATTTTAATTCCGAGTACTATATTTGAAGGCAGCAATTCTAAAAGGTTACCCTTCAGAGATGACCATAGTCTCCTTCTATAGCTTCTTTGGGACAATCCAATGTGCAATGGTTTCTTTAATTGCAGAAAGAGATCCAAATAAGTGGAAGTTAAGCCCTGGTATTGAGCTGGTCTCCATCGTCTATTCAGTAAGCACATAGGAAATTGTAATGATCTTTTGAGATTGTCTCTACATGGCACCCTGTTTACTAGAACATCTTATTTAGCAGTTTTTCATTTTGTGTAGGCTGTTTTTGGAAGTGTGGTGACATTTAGTGTAGTAACGTGGTGCATACATAAGAAAGGGCCTTTGTTTGTCACCATGTTCAAGCCCTTGAGTATCGCTATTGCTGCTTTTATGGGTGTCATCTTCCTTGGCGACACACTCCATATTGGAAGGTAATGTTTTCTCTTTCTGGTCATGATCCTTTATGTTTTGTTGTGCTGCCAATATTACCAATTGAGTATGCTACTTATCTAGCCTAATTAAGCAAGTTTAAATGTAAATTGTGCTGTATCAATTAGTGTGCATACTGCATCCTTGTCCTGTTGTGTAGTTGGATACCACATGGAAAACAAAAAACAAGAAGGATATTATCACTGCCTTCTGTCTTTCATTTCTGCAAAACATGCTTTTAAGCTAAATGGGAAAGAAAATCATTTTATAGAAGTGCATTTCACAGCTTGTTGGGTAGAATAGCTGTATGAAATATTAATACATGGATGTTGTGGTGCAAGAGCAAAATGTCAAGAACACCCTCAAAAGTACTCAATACTAATCAAGTTTGTTAGTCTGTTGCAGTGTAATCGGAGCAGCTGTCATTGTCGCAGGATTTTATGCAGTGTTATGGGCACAATCCAAAGAAGAGGAAAAGGGTAAATCCCATGAAGTTGATAGACTACAGTCACCCTCCCAGATGACCCCTCTCTTGGAGAGCCAGACATATGAAATAATAAATAGTTAAACTTATTATATGGTGAACATATTCAAGAATCAAAGGGAATGCAGATGTAATTATATGATACTAGGCTTTCACCTCACATTTATATCAATATATATCTAAAAGTTGAAGCGTAGCATTTATTGTTGCTATACTCCAGTTGAGCCACATCACTGGACCACATCAGCGTCCACGTTATTATATTTTTTCATTTCAATTTTCCTATAATTGTTTTTAACATTTATTTTTTTAATATTTACACTTCTCCAACCTTTCTCACTCTTTTACCTTTTTCATTTCCCCACCACTTTTCCAATCTTTTTCCCTTTATTACCTTTTCATTTCCCAACTACCCTCTACATTAATATCATTCTTCATATTTTCTTTCATCTTCCTTTATTTTTGTCTCTTCTTATTTATACTCTCTTATTATAAATTTATCATTATCTCTTCTATTCTATGTATAGTTTTTCCTCACAAAAAAAAAAAAAATCCTCTCTCTCTATTTTTTTTGTGTGGATTTTTTAAAATTTTTTTTGCATCTCTGCTTTAAGTTGACAATTTTTTATATTCTTCAAAACTCTACTTTGGGTTAATACAATTTAGTTTTGTTTTTTAAATTGTTGCTGTTGGTTTTTTTTTTTTTTTTTTTGTGTTCTCTTTAATTTGTTAAATGTTATCTTATTGCGTTATAAAGAATTAAATATAGATATAAATATATAATATTATTCTATTATATAGCATGATTTGGATAATTTGGTATTTATTCTATTATATAACATGATTTTTTATAGTATTCAATTTAGATGTTAACTATGAGACTTTATTAATTTTTGTTTATTTTTTAATCTTTTGTAGTTGACAAAGTATTCTTAATAGTTGTATTAGAAGTATTTTATAATGCCATTTATTTAGAAAAAAACAAAGGTTAGCCAAACGAAAATAATCGAATGGATGACAAATTTTAGCTTTTGCAATTTTAATTTTATTATTATTATTATTTTATAACCATGCATATATAGAAATTTAATTCTTAGATTTTGCTAATAATTGTTTATTTTATAATATGTTTTGGGTGGACGAAATTACAATTTTTGCAAAGAAAATAACCTCAATAGATTATTAACAATAAATTGTTTTTCTAATTGGTTCAATTAATCATTGTTAAGTTTTATTAATTTTTTTAGTTACGTTTTTCTGTGTTTTGGATTGTAAGCAGAAAAAATAAGGTTTGAGAAAGTTTGTTTAAAACTAAAAGAATAATTTCCAAATTTTATATTTTTTTTAAGAGGTAATTACAGGAAATCCACTTGTAGTTTGGCTTAAATTCACATTGCTTACCCGTGATTTGAAAAGTGTCACTTTACCAACTTAAGGTTCACTCTGTTAAGGCTCTGTAACCTAACTTTGTTGAAAATAGGGGTAAATATGTATTTTTGCTCACATTTTATGTCTCTCTCCTCCTAAAACATAGAAAAACTAAAAAAAATAAGCGAAAAGAAGATCTAAGGAAAACACAAAAAGACAGACAAAGAGAGTAACGTCTAAAATTGAAATGGAAATGAAATTGCTTGATAGTTTTTAAAACCACGACTGGGTTTTAGTTGATCTGATTGAGATAGCAAGTGTAAATGCAAGGTTGAATTGCTAAGGCATTACTTAATTTTATTTTACTAATAGCACTTTTAGATCTTCTTTTCTCTTATTTTTTTAGTTTTTCTATATTTTAGAAGGACAAAGACATAAAAGGTGAGCAAAAATACATATTTATTCCTGTTTTTAACAGAGGTAAGTTATGGAGTCTTAACAGAGTGAACCTCAAGTAGGTAAAATGATACTTTAAAACCACGGGTAGGCAATATGAATTCAGGCCAAACCACAAGTAGGTTTAGTGCAATTACCCCCTTTTTAATGATTCACAAAATGTTATAAATAAATTTTATTAAAAAATGAATAGTTTCATTAACTTGGCTTTTGAATTTCTGAGAAAAATTGTATTATTTTTATTTTGATACAACAAAATTTATATTTATAATTTATAATTGTCCCTATATTACATTTATGATTGTTCCTATAATAAATAAAAATATGATTACGAAATACATTACTCATTATTAAATTAATTTAAATTGTAAAAAAAATTTAATAAAACCACCATAAAAATAATTATTACGCGTAACACGTGTGTTCATGGCTAGTTTTTGCTTAGGAATAATACTTAACAGATAGAAACTAAACTTTTTTAACCTTGTTTCGATATTAAAACCAAAAACAGAAATGAAAATCAATTTTTTCTCCTGAATGAAAAATCAATTACATATGCAATATGAATATATGATTGTCTAAACAGATTTAGCCCACTAAACCAAAATTTTTTCCTAAATTTAAATGCTAGAACCGCAATGTGAACAAATAACAAGTGGAAACAAACTCATTAAAGTCATACAACCAACAGATAAGCCAATCTAACCCTATAAGATCCTAAAGATAGAAAGCTCATAAACTTTGTGGATAAATTACTTTATTCAACTATTCAAGCATGTTAGTACATAATGTGAACTATGTGTATGCAGCTCTGTCCTCATCTCCTTTGCTCTCATCTTTCAAACGACAAGCCCGTTCTCTCTCCCTCTTCCCAAATCTGACGAGCCTCTTCTCTAATCAGCTTCTTTAAGTTCCTTTCCCTTTCTTTTGCGCTAGTCCTTGTGGCACGCAACTGATCCACAATTTTTGCCAGTTCAGGTCCCTTCTCTACCATTTTCTCCTCAATCTTCTTCCGTTCTTCGACATCAAACCTTGCCCTTGACAAACGGATGCACCAAACAATCTTCAATCTGTTCCTCAACAGAAACTTAATAAAGTTAAATATACGAAATTGGAGAGGTGGGAAATCATAATATCTGAAAAGCAACAATAGCTTCCATTGCATCCAATCAACATCCCAGTCATCGCCTTCAACGAGTATCTTAAACGCATCATTCGCAAGCTTAAAGCTTTCTGCCAGTTCTGTATGCACAAATGCTTCAAAGATCTTGTCTTGAAGCCAATGAGAACCAATGCTTAGAGCATCAAGGCTCATAGTCTCATATTTTGGTTCCATTTGCATAATAGTCCCAGAAAAACCATAATTGGGTTCCACTTTCACCGCATCATTATCCTCCATAATCATATCAACATCATCAAGATTGCACTCCTTATCCTCCTCAATCTTAAGTACAGCCTTTATCTCATCAGCCAATATCTCAACATTGTTACCAACCCCAAAGCTCTTGGGGTCAATCTTTCCCCGTAGATATTTGGGCTCACCACCCAGATGTGACATCTTGATCTTCCAAAACAATCTCACAAGTCACACCCCCTGGCTAAAATCAAAATCCAAAACAACGAACACTATGAGCAAAGTTTCGTTTCTTTCTCCCCAATTCCCTCTATTCTAATTTGAACGCTTATTTATATTAGGCCTAGGTCGGTTTTGTTCCGTCAGATACCAAAAGGTGGATTTCCTTTTTCTGTTCGGAAAAGGAATTTATAATTTTATAAATTTGTTTTTTTAACAAAAGGGTTTACTTTATTTTTAAGAGTTAAAAAAAATGAACGGACCAGATTATTTAGAGTACCCAAAAGATTTAATTTTTTTTTTAAAAAAAAAAAGGAGAAAAGAAAAGGGAATTTTTTTTTTTTTATTTGGTTTCATTTGATTAATAAAACATAAATTCAATTTAGTTATCTAATTACAGTTAGTTCAATTAGTAAAGTCTCTTACAGTTGAATAAGAGATTTGGGGTCCAAATCCCATTTAAACCAAAAATCAATTATTTTCTTAGCTTGCTGCAAGTGGACGCAATAGATATTCTATTGTGTCTATAAATTTTTTTTTATCATTAGTGAAATATGCAAATTTTTTTACTGAGTTTCTCGTAATAATAATTATTTATTATCAAACCAAGACGTCAATTAGTCAATTAAACAATTTTAAAGTCAATAAAATGTTGATAAGACATAAATGTATAAATGGAACACTAATAGAGAATTAAAGAGACTATGAGAGAGGAAGAAGTGTTTTTTTTGTCTTTTATCCTTACACCAATTGTAGACCCCACGCGTTGCGCGTGATATTATTTTTAGGTGGTCTCATTAAATTTATTTTTTTGCAGTTTGGACTAATTTAATAAATAGTAATGTATTTCATAATCATCTATTCATTTATTATAGGGACAAGCACAAATGTAGTATATATAATTTTTTTCATACTAAAATGAAAACTGTGGGTACCCGAGGACCGAGGATGAAGCCAAAGGGTCACCGTATTGGCCCAAGGACTGAGGAGGAAGCTAAGGGATCACAATATTTTCCCGAGGACCGAGGAGGAAGTTGAAGGATCGCAGTAATGACGCAAAGATGCTGTAAGCAATGGGCCTAAGGGAAGAAGCCGCTCGAGGAGGGGAGGAAACGAATCATGGTACTTCGAGGCATTCTGAGGGAAGTCAAGGTCAGAAAAGAGTGGAAGACAGTGGGCAATAGGGAAGCTTTAGGCCTGGTGTAGCCTGTTGCATCTGTATTAATTGGAAGACAACAGTTTTATTAGTCGCATTAATGAGGAAGTGACCTGAACAGTGCAGGCCACAGCTAAGCAGATTCCAGCCACCATCTTCTTCAGATGTGAAAGGTAACCAGTGTTGGAAGAGTAGGGGGGTTAGGTAGAAATTGATGGTGAGGATGTGATGGAAGAGGGCTATATAATGAAAGGAAAGAGCATTGGGAGAAGGAGGTAAAAAAAAAGGTGAGATAGAGAGGAGTGCATTGACGGAGAAAGGGGAACAATATCACATTTCTACGCAAATCTTGCCTCCTTGGGAGTCTTTGTGTAAAGCTTTATGCTCATTTATGTTTGAACACAAATTTGATTATTCCCTATAATTGTCCTCAGGCAGAGCTCATTGTTGTTGTTCTTTCCCATCTCTTACAAATTCTATTGATCTAGGGCCAAGTTTGAAGGCTACGACCTGTTACCCAAAGTGGGCTTGCACCACAAACTTTTTAGGTCCTTACAAAAACAATACAATATTTCTCAAGAATTCAAAAGGTAGTAAAAATACTAATTTTTTAATAAAAATTAATTATAACATTTTGTGTATCATTAAAAAATATATATAAATTTTGGAAATTACTTTTTTAGTTTTAAACAAACTTTTTCAAACCCAATTTTTTTCTACTGTACAATCAAAAACACCAAGAAACATATCAAAAAAATTAATAAAATTTAACAAAACTAAAATTCAAATAAAAAAGAAAGGGAAAAAATAAAACTCACATCAAAGTCAAACTCATTCTCCTAAATATGTAAAACATTTCAAACTTGATGTGATCAAGCCAACTATCCAATGCATAATGAAATTCAAAAATTTTAATAAGGTTTTGAAGTAATGCAATAGAAATATGTCACTATTCCCAAGCAAAAGTATTGGTTATAGCTTTATACATAATGATTGTAACTTTTTTTTCTTAATAAAAAAAAAAAAAAAAGAGTACAAAGGGGAAAAAACTAGAGAAATTTTTTTTGAAAAAGAAGTATTGTTAATATTTTCATAATTTAATCTAACATCTAATCTAACCTGTCAAAAATGAATAGATAAATAAATAATTTTAAACTCAAAATTTAATTTGTTTTCTTAAAAATGTCAAATAATACACTAATGAGATAAGGAAGATGAGCAATACAAAATATTTGTAAATGCTTAAAACAACTACTCAAGCATCTAAAAAATCATATAATAAAGGCATAACAATTTGGTGCAAATTTGTTATACAAAATATTTACAAACAATGAAAGGAAACTGCACAAAGACCATTTTCTTCAAATGCACTAATTTTTTTTTCATCATATTGTCCAGACTATTTTGCTATTTTCCAAATAAACTAAAACCTGACAACAACACAAATTATGGACATATTATAATATGATTTATCCCAAAATTTGGTCAACAACATTAAAAGTATTTAGTATTGTAAATAAAATGATAAAAAAAAATACTTGCATCAAGGAACACATATGAATTAGTCAATAATAAGACAATGGGAG
Organism: Quercus agrifolia; assembly: GCA_029955455.1. NCBI lineage: Eukaryota > Viridiplantae > Streptophyta > Magnoliopsida > Fagales > Fagaceae > Quercus > Quercus agrifolia. The sequence goes on from JARQAD010000006.1 coordinate 42,737,250, forward strand.
TACAAACCTCATTAAAAATCAAACAAAAAATGAAAAAATTTTTTTTTTTTTGAGAGAGACAGAGAGAGCGAGAGAGGGAAATAACTTTTTTGTGTGGGAAAAAAATATGCAGAAAATGGGAGAGAATGACAAATTTATAGTAAGAAGATAAAAATAAAAAAGAGCCAATAAAGGAAGATAGAATGGCAAAATTATATATAAAATTAAAACCGTCTAAAAGGTATATGTATAGACTAAGTATAACATTAAAATTAAAGTAAATGAATATGTAAAGTTAAAACCTCCTAAGATAAATTTGTAAAACTAATATATTTATATATTTAATATTGTCAAAAAATTAAAGGTAAAAAATAAATATAAAAAAAATAATGAAGTGGCAATGACGTGGAAGATGAGATGGTTAAATAGAAGTATAGCAACAATAAATGTTATACTTGAGCTTTTAAATATATATAGATAGATACGCAGTAGCCAGTAACAGAGAATCACTCATTGACTCTCCTCAGCATGATACTCACGGGTACAGCCTCTCCTCAGAAAGAAACTCACGGGTACAGGGGATTGTCGGTGAACTGAAACTTTTATTAAGAAAGGATAGGAACTACAATAATTAGGCCAACATTCTCACATTTTCTTCTTCATTATGGGAGCTAATTGATATTGGGGAGGAAAATGAAAGAAGCCTCATGCCAGTAAGTTTATCTCGAAAAAAAGAAAAGAAAAAAAGAATCAGCATAGAATTTTCTCCAAAATGGCCTTGTGCAAACAGCAAACACATGCACCCTTTTCCCAAGGCATTTATCAAAATGCCCCCATGATTAGGGTATTCAACAGACATATCTAAAGGTAACTAAGAAGCTCACATTCCAATGTTCCACAGAACTCACACCCAATTGTTAACAAAATAAGGATGATATGTCCCTTATGCCACTATTTGTATGATAAAATTATTCAAACATTCCCCTTGTAATTGCTGGTGGACAAACCCTCTAAAAAGCATACTGCTAGACAAGATATTTCATAGTATAAGGAAGAACAAAAATGGTATTATATTTTTTCTTTCTAAATTCGAATATCAGCAAAGTTGAGATTCCATTCACATCCAATTTATGGTAGCTATTACACAAATATATGCCTAGCATCTCTCTCCAAAATTTTAAGAAGAGGAAAATATTTGATAAGGACCACCCCCTTCAATTCTACAAGCCGTATGATTTCCTTCGCTACTTGCAAAGAGCAGAAAACTATCAATCCCCAGTAAGGTACCTGCACCTAACCTTTCTCCAGAGCCAATGTGTAACATCACATTTGGAAACAATGTTTAAGAAACTACAAACATAGAGCTAGCAAGTCTGGCCTCTGAATCTGACATCTTCCTATCCAGATGTTATACAAAAAACACACGGGCAGCGCAGGCTAAGAAAATTAGTTCGAAATGAACCTATGATCCACCTCATGACTTGAGATCATCAGACATTGCTGATGGTATGCAGTGTGTTGCAAGAATATCTAGAGTAGCTTCTTTTGCAGTCTTTGTCCGAAGAACCACTATCTGCACAGAAGAACACTTACATATAAATGAGAATACAACATGTGTGTGTGTCATGTGTATCACATATATAAAGACAGAGAGAGAGAGAGAGAGAAGACCTGTTGATAATCTAAATCAAATTTCAAAAATTCATCTTCACAGCTCTCTACCATGGTGGCCAAGCTCTTTAGATTCTTCACAGGCTTACCATTAAAAGCAAGAACCTACACAAATATATACGCTACAAAAAACTCAGTGACCAAAGCAATACAGCTACTAACATCAAAGCACTTGCGGGAAACAGCTATTACGGACCTGGGTGTTGACGATTTCCTCGTACCCAATGTTGATATCAGCAACAAGCACCTTAAACAAAACATTAAAGGTAAAAACAAGAATTTTGAGAGAGAGAGAGAGAGAGAGAGAGAGAGAGACAGACAGACAGACATACAGGCAGACAGAAAGTACCTGAGAAACCACAACAAGCTGCTCATCTGGTGATTGTGGCATTGAATGCAACAGTTTATCCAAAAGCTTGACTGGAGCTTCAAATTCATATTCCTTTCCGTACTGCGCATACATGCAGAAGGAAGTCAGGATTATGAAACACTATGCAAAAACTTTGCGAAGTCATACATTACAATACTAAATTTGGTAATTAGATGTTTGAGATCAAAATAGTAGGCTGCCAAATGCACATGCAAGTTGCAACTCACAAGGACAGAATACTCTTCATAAATAAAATAAACAGATTAGGGCATTATCAAAAGCAAAAGGTGGATGATATATTGAAGGCTCAAATGCCATTAAAAGTTTGAAATGAAATGCAATTTTCCTTTCCTAAGAAACCATCAAAATATAGAAGATTTACAGAGCCTAAACGTGTGCAGGTTGAAATACTAGGAACAAACAGTTAGAACCTCTAATAAATAAAAGATACATCACATCAAGCCTAGAATAAAAAATTTAAAAAAAAAAAAAAAAACTCATTTCCTTTTTATAGTAGTTAGAGCCATTTTGGTAGGGCTTTTGCCTTTTAATACAAGAAGCTGCAGCAGCATTAAGGAGCTACCCTAAATGGTGCCTTATTCAATGACAACCCAACTGCAATTGGAGCTCATCCTCACACATTCATAGTAACAGTGATCCCAAAGAAAGAAGGAAATGTATTTATTTTCCCCTGACAAGTATCATGCTCTAAAATATTGTAAAAGCCTTCAGGTAAAGAAGATTAATTGAACATTGTTTTTCAATTAGTAGCATGCTGTAACATATAATAGAAGCCAGGTAGATAAAAAAGACTAGCAGAATAGGGTTCACAGGGATGAATTGACGCAGCAATCAACCAACCCAATGCAACTGCATAAGCTCAAAAGACCAAGATGCCTAGTCACTATAGCATATAAAATTTAAGAAGTTTAAAATTGTCAATCATTAGAAAGTTGATGTAAGATAATCAACCATCCTCATCATTTCATGCAAAAAGAAGGAATTAAGATCTCAATTTAATCAGATTAACTAATTACACAAGTTGTGCAGCCTCCATCATGCTAAAGTTCTTTGGAAGTAAAATAAAGATCAGCTAGAACATCAAGAGAACAAATGGTAGATGCAACAGGTATTAAGATCATTGCCTATGCAGACTAACATATTACAGAGAAATAAGCACACAAAGGGATACAAAAGTTGAAATACAAACCTCAGAACGAAGGTATGGAACAGATACAGTAGTAAAAACAAATCCACCAATGATATAGTATGAGGGAGGCCTGCCTTTGTTGTGTGCTGGAATAAGCCTTTTGTGAGTTGCAAGATCAATGTCAAAGTTGAGAATTTCAGAATTGCGAAGAACTTTAATTGCTGCATTATCCCCAGTATACTTCTGGGTGACAAGGTAACTAAAGCCTATGCGCTCTCCATGCCGAAAAGGAACTGCAATATCACCAAGGAATAGGATGAAATGCCATATGACAAAATGTTCAAAGTTTGAAGGAACAATAAAGTAACAAAAGATAAGTATAGAACTTCACATGTTTACATTTAAAACCCTAATGCAAAATTTGCACATGTTGTCAATGTAAAGCAATGATGCTTATGTCTTTATTGACCCCATAACATCCTATTATCTCTCAAAACAGGGAGTGCCAATGGTGATGCACTTGAAAATTGTTTTTTTTTCCCCCTACAATCACAAGACATCATGCTTACCTGTTCCATCATTAGCAATATCGATCCCATCAAAGCTAAGAATAATATCTGATGGTTGCAAAACATTAGATTCTGGGGCAGTGGGGTCTATTCTTCTAATACGAACACCCTTCTGATCAGGTTTCATACCCATTGACATCCGCAAATCAGGATTCTCCATCTTCTGCCACTCAACCCCAAGGATAGGGAATCCTGGCATGTTATGAATGATAATCAGATTCAAAGGGGAAAAAACTAAGTAGCTGTGATTATTAAAATTGTATAATTACACATGAATGAAGAAAAATCACAAGGTGGATCACAACTTTCAAAAAGTTAGTACCAAAACTTATTAGTCAAACCTGTGACTAAATTACCTGTATATCCTCCATTCTTCTCATAATCCTGGATGAAGTGCATGATGACTGGCGTTGGTATCACATAACCTATATTCTCTACATCTTCATGTTTAAGGGACTGAAATGCAATACCCACACAATTGCCTTTATCATTAAAAGCAGGCCCACCAGAATTCCCAGAGTTTATAGCAGCATCTATCTGCAAAAGCAATCATGAAGAAAGGTATCAGGACAATTTTTAAATGCGCAAACCTCATTATTAACAAACTGCTGGCACCACAAAGTAGTAACCTGCAAGCCCAGAAGCTCAGTGGAACCATGAACATAAGAGAGGATCTCTATTCGTGAAACAACACCACTTGTAACAGAAATTGTGTCTCCCCCAATTGGGTAACCCACAACAGTGACAGCATCTTGAAGCGCAGGTAAATCCCCAAATTCAACAGGTGACACCCCTTCCCAAAAGTCATCATCATCGACCGTAAGCATCGCTGCAACATCGCATAAACCAAAACTTAAGTCAATTAAAAATCCCACAATTTGAGCCCACGTACAAACAAAATAAAAAGGCTACAAAAAGACTTTACACGTGCAGCACCAACGCACCTGTGACCTTACTTCACAACTTCCCTCTCTCCAACCCCATATATATTGAATACAGCATTGACAACTTTGCTTTTTTTTTTTTTTTTGGATAGGTATATTGACAACTTTGCTAATGATTCATCCTTCCCACTCTCTTCCCAATACCCTACTTATAACCCCTATCTCATCTCCTCTTGTAAGAGCTCATAGCTCTTCAGGTTTTTTTTTTTTTTTCTTTTGGGGATAGGTAAATAGGGGGAGGGAAGATGGTGGGGTTCGAACCCCAGCACTCAAGCACCACAAGAGGTGTTGAAACCAAGTTCATAGTAGGCTTTCTAATCTTTACATCTACCTACTTATTATCTCTCACAGTTTACCATTCCCGCTAGTGTTGCGAATAGGAATTGCAGATAAACTTTCTTTGGGGTGGTATGGGGAATGAGATGAGGTATCACTTGGCAGGGTGGGATACAGTGTGCACACCTATTGCTAAAGGTGGATTCGGAGTTAGGAAGCTGGTAACCTTCAACCAAGCACTTTCAGGAAAATGGTTATGTCACTTTGTGTGGAGTTATTATGGAGGCAGGTAGTTGCTGCAAAATATTTTTTTTTGATAAGTAATAAGATATATTGATTAAAAAGGGCCACCCTAGTGCACAAGGAGTGTACAAGGGAAAAGAAATCAAATACAGAAATTACAAGATTCTAAGAAATCAATAAAAGAAGGGAAAGATTTATTTTGCAAAGCAAACAACCAATCCCTTAAAGTTCTAAAAAAGAGAAGCTTGAGGTCCGGAATAGATCTCTCAGTATCTTCAAAACATCTACTATTCCTCTCCCTCCAAAGACACCACAATAAGCAATGAGGAATGATGGACCAAATACAACCATTTCAATGACGACCAAAGCTGCCTTGCCAACACCATAACAGCCCCAAAACCGTGCGTGGCATAACCCAAGAAACTCCAAAAAGGCCCAAAACCATAGACCAAAGATCCGAAGCAAAAGGACAATGAAGGAATAGATGGTCAACCGATTCACCATTTCTCTTACACATGAAGCACCAATCTAGAATCCACACTTCCTTTTACGTAAATTATCAATCGTCAAACATTTCCTTAAAATATGGAGAGGATTGGGGAGCTTAATGCTCAAGGAACTCATGGTTGTGGCTTATGGAAAAGTATTGCTATGGGGTGGGATGAGTTCCAAGGGAAGGACAGCTGAGTTCAGTTTTGGTATGACAGATGATGTGGTGTGCATTGGTTCAAGATATCTCAGTTGGTTCCTTGTGGGAAAGACAAAATGACAGGGAATTGAGGAGCTGGGATGTCAACTTTGTGAGAGACTTTAATGATTGGGAGTTAGAGGAGCTAACCTCTTTCTTCAATGTTCTATATCTATTATAGGTATATTCTCACATCCTTTCTCAAGAGGGTAGAGATTGATTGAAATGAAGTTTATAAAGGAACGGATTTTTTTATGTTGACTCATTTAGTGATTTTACGATGCCTTAAGGGGCCCTTGTGATATGATTTTTCCTTGGAAGAGTATTTGGTGTGTCAAGGAACCTAGGAGGGATCTTTCTTTTGTGGACGGCAACACGAGGGGAGATCCTCACTAGTGAGAATCTTATTAAGAGAGGATAGTAGGATGGTGTTCTATGTGTCATAGTAGCGGGGAGACAGAGAGCACCTTCTGTTACAATGCAGTGTTGCATTTGCATTGTGGAGTTTCATCTTTCATTCCTTTGGGTTTCATTGGGTGTTACTAGGGTAGTTCCTAACCTTTTGTTTGGTTGGAAAAAGTGGGTTGGCAAACATTCTTCAGATATTTGGAACTTGGTCCCATCACGCTTGATGTGAACTTTGTGGCAGGAATGGACTTGTTGTATATTTGAGGATATGAAAATATTAGGGATACAATAAGGTGCTTGCTAGATTATTGTTTGTTTGCTCTCAAGCATGGGGCTTTAGTGAAGCAACCTCATTCCTGAGTTTCTAGAATCATTATCTTAATGTACATACCTCTGTTATTCTCTAGACTCCTAGGCTTGTTCAATAAAATACTTACTTAATTGTTGCCAACATTTTCAACCAGAACAACAAAGCCAAAAACTTGTTCTCAATGGAAACAAATGCAGAATCCCCTAATCTCCCAATGCAACACATATCAACACTACCACAAAAACTCATCTCAGCACAAAATTGCTCCCCAAAACTAATTAGCCCATAAATTAAAACTTTCACTCAAATTTTTACGTTTTTCTCGAAAACACAAATGAAGCTCAAATATCTATTCCAAACAAAATCACCAGAAAAAAGGAAAGGGCGTACCAATGTCGCATTCGGTGCCGATAGCGAGAACGGTAGCGAGGAACTTGGTGTCGGAGCCACGCTTCTTGAGCTTCACCTGAGTGAAATGCTCGACGGAGTGAGCGTTGGTGAGGATTCTCCTCCCGGCGATGATGAAGCCACTGCTACTCGAGCTGTACTGCCTCTTTCGCTGCCACGGCAGCGAAAAGTTCGGTTCCGTGTGCACGCAGAAAACCTTCACCACCGCGTCCATGGCCGGAACCACCCTGGCTCCGAGTCCGAGTCCATCCCCTTCTCCGACCACCACGTCGACAAACTCTCCGCCGTTCTCCAACACCCTCGGCGGTGCCCTCCTCTGCAGCGACTGAGGCTTGTCGGGATTGAGGCGCTTCTTAGGGCGGCCGCGGGGACGGTAATCGTCGACGGAGGTGGTGCCGTTGGGGGAGTCGATGAGCTCGACGTTGCCGACGGAGAAAACGTCGTCTAAGGCGGCGGTGGAGGTGGTGGCGGTGCTGGAAGGGTTATCTAGGGTTTCGGCAGAGGGGTTTTTGGGCTTACGGCCTCTTTTCCGCTTGGTGGGCTCGCGGCCCATATTGGAAATTCAAATGCTAAGAATGAAAGAGAGAGAGAGAGAGAGAGAGAGAGAGAGAGAGATTCAATGGGATAATGAAAAAGAGGTTAGAAAAGAGTTGCGGAGAGAGAGAGAGAGGAAAATTGGGGAGGAGCTAGTAGGCTACGCTACAGAGACAGGGAGACAGACTCGTTACTTTCGTTACGATTCGGTTTTAGGTATTTAGATGTGTCCTGTCGTTTTTTTTTAATGTAACTATTTACGATTTGCTGCTATTGTCGTTTGTTTTCGAGTCAGACGACCTGTAGTTCTACTGTGTCGTTTTTAAAACTGAAACGGCAAGTCAGGTTTTTTTTTTTTTTTGGGGGTATTAAAGGCGTAGAAGTATACAATTGCGAATTGAATGGAACAGTTACCAAAACGTTATTGGCAGGGAAAAAGGCTGTAAGCCTGGACAAACAATTCAACCAAGTCCAACCCAACTGGGCCAGGCCCATATAGTTGTGGTCAGTGCCTTACGGTTTCATCCACTTCTCACAATCCGTGGAAAGTTGGTACATTGAGGAATGTGCAGTTATTTAGGAAATTGGTCTGATTCTATCTTAGATCATTTTGTTTGAAAAAAATGAACAATCCCAAATAATAATCTTTATTCATAAGTCGCTCATTCAGCTATACCTCGAAGACACGATCAAGATGTACCATGCATGGTTGCTCCACATTCTTCTCTAACTACTACTCATTAATGGACTCTTAATGTTTGCAAAGGAGTGTAGTTCGTCCAATAAATCCCTACCTCTCTCTCTCTCTATCTCTAAGAAGTTTAAACTTTTCAAAACTCCATGAAAAGGAAATGATTCAATTCCAAAGTGTGTGTCAAAGCCATTTAGAGGTGAGGCTTTGCTTCTTCCCTATCAAGGAAGGCTTATCTCCCAAGGGCCTCTACTCAATCTTTTAGTGTGGGACAATGCCGAGGAAAGAAGGGAATGCATCGAGGTGGTGAAGAACAACATAGCTACATTAGTTTGGCATTTCTCTCCATGATATAATTAAGCTTAGAGCATTACAACGATAAATTAAGAGAACTAAGCTTTACCCAAAAATGTCAGGCACCCAAAGTGTACACGTTCATAGTATTATATAAAAGCATATAAACTTGAATCTAGTCTTTTTATTTTTCCAGTTAAGAAAGACAAAATTGCATGTGACCACAATTGATATTAACGCATAACTAAATATAACTAGAAGAAACTTGCAAAAAATTGAAGTACATTTAAAGTATGGAGACACTTGACAATTGACATCAAATTATAGGAGACAATTATTACATTGACATTTAGTACAAAATTAAAGTTCAATTAGAATCTAATTTATATTCTTGATTGAACTTTCTATAAAAGATAAGAAACAAGATAGGGATATATAAATTGAATCTACTCCCGTATTTGGAGCACATAAGACTATTAAGAGTGTTGAAGTTTTAGTTGCTATAATCATTGCATTTGGTTTCATCCACTGAATAAAGGGCATGTCTAGACTCATTCATTTTTCACCGTCAGTAGGTTTTGCACTCAAACCTACCTATCAACAAAACGCACCCAAAGAAAAAGCTCAGCTCACAATAGCCCCCTTTCTTTGCTGCCAATGAAAGTTAGCTTATAATGCAAGCTTATCTTTACAACTCTAGTGCCCCTAATGTTTTCCATTACAATAAACTCATATAGCCCCAAAAATCATTAAAGACAGCACAAGTTAGAACCAATGAATCATGATGCATGATAAGGAAATATATATAAAAATAAAAAAAAAACATGGTCAAAACACACCTTTAATCAAATATGTGGTCACGTCTGAACTGTACCAAGTCATTTTTTGGATAAAGAATTAAGTTTCATAAGTTTGTTTATTTTAGAAACCAAGCACCAAACACAGCCTAATGGTTTTTGTTCCCCTTTAATTATATTTCTCCCATTGTGGGCGACCCTTTTCTTATTATGTTTGCTTAATCTTTACTTATGCCCCCCCGACCAACCCTTTTCAAGTCTGCCATTATTCTAGCCTTCTTCTCTAGCTGCCTCACTATTTTTTGGCTTTGGGGTTGCCTTTTTTATGCCTTGAGTTTCAAACTAATGGTTAAAAACTTAAAAGGCCGACCTAGCCTTTATTATTATTATTATTATTATTATTTTGAGAAAGTTATTCTTATTATTATTTAATTATTATATTCTTTCTTTCTTTCTCTTACAAGTCTATTTGTTAAACTATTAATTTTAGTTTTAAATAGTAATAATTGCCTTTCATTGACTTTAGTAGTTACACCAACTAAAGATAAAAATAAATAAATGATTTTTTTTACTTTATCTATACCCCCCCCCCCCCCCACCCCCCCTAAAACCAAAAAAAAAAAAAAAAAAAAACTCTTTGCTCAAGTTTCCAATCAAGTCTACTTTTTTTCTTTTTTTTAGTACAACTATACATTTATTTAGTTTATTTTTTAAAACAAATATAAGCTCACCCAAAAATTATATATTGTCCATTTGGAAACAGTTTATATACATTTTCGCTAAAAGTGTACTAAATTATACTTGTATTTTGAAAATGTGAAGTTTTAAAAAACTATACATAAAAGTTAAAATGTAAAATTTGAGCTTATAAATTAATGTCAAGCAGATACTAAGGTCTCCAAATATTTTCAAGCTCCTTTGTTTGTTTTCATTTGTCATCTCCATCGCTAAGTATTGTCCTTCTCTACGCTAGCGTGTACATTCAACACCTATCACATAAACCATAAAGCTTTGAAGGAGAGGGTATTTAATGCAAATTTTTCGAAAAATAGACCTGCCTTAAATCCCTTAAACTTATTTTTAGAAACTCACAAGTCAAATAGAAATACTTCTTGCTAGATCACCTAGTGTACTTTTTACATGCAAATGATGATGTAGAAGTATATTATTGTGCTTTACAATTGTACTAACAGGAAATTACGTGACTGTATTGGCTATATTAGGGGTGTCAATGTTTGATCCAACCCGCAAACATGGCACGAACCCGATACAGGTTTTTGTCGGTTAGGGTTGGGCCTTAGCAGATTTGGGTCATAAACAGGTCGACCCGAATGCGACACAATAAGAAACATGTCATAAGCAGATCAACCCGCATAACCCGCAATAGACACGTTTGACACGCCAATTTATTCATGTCAACCCGAAATAACACATTTAATACAACCTATTTAACTTATATAACAAATAAATATTCATTTTATTTTAGATTTGTCAAATAACTTTTATATCCAACCTATATTTTAAACTTAAAAAGAAAAATGAGTAATTACAAAAACTTACAATCGATATAATTGGAAATTGAAATGGGTCAAGCACTTGAAGTGTATGGATTACTTTTGGGATGTAAAAAAAAAAAAAAAAAAAAACCTCTAGATAGATGTTATATTTAATATTAAGCAAGTTGAAATGGGTTGTATCACATTCGCGTCAATCCAATACAACCTGTTTATTAAGCGTGTCAAGTGGATTGGGTCAGGTCAACCCACCTTAATTATTAAAAGGTCAGGTTAGGATTGAAGGATCATGACACAATTATTAAATGAGTCGGGTTCAAATTGAGCTATTTAGTCGAATATTCTTACCTTGACATGACACGAACTCGACACGCTAACCTGAATTGACACCCTTAAATTATACTTCTCAACGTATGAATATGTTGTATAGTACTAAAGTATTCACAATAATTCCAACTTTTAATGGATCTACTCATAGAAAGTAAAACAGGGGATATCCACGAAAATTCCAGCTACCAATTGTTTTACCAAAGTTATATAATATAAGACAACACTATAGTTCAGTTTTTGTGGTCCCAACGATAAATTATATTATTTTAGCTTAGGTATAACTTGTGAAGGATTAACAAGAAGAGGCTCAATCTGATTTTTACCTTGTAATAGAGTAAGAATCCGATTGTTACTCTAGGTCAACATTGACTCTTCCCCTCTTCAATCTTTATGAATCAGAGTAATGTTTGTGGTCCTAGAATCTCCACAAATCCCTGTCATTGTTTTCATATAGTTGGTATTATTTCAATTTGGTCCTTGTTGTGGTCCAACATTGTTAAATGTTGCAGTTAGACTAGAGTATCACTCGAATAAATTGGATAATGCATTTGAGCATCCACTTTTCACCAATATTTGTCGCTGAAAAATGTTAGACTAATTGTTACTTATTACTGTTAACTAGGTTAAAGGCTATACAATTGTTTCAAGAATATTACTCTTATCATTAAGTCAAGACATCAATCGGGTTTTGGTGTAGATATAGATTGAATTTAAGATTTAACACTAATCGGTGGTTTTTGATGTAAATAGAAATTAACTTAAAATCTCTTATTCGATGACAACAGACTTTACTGGTTAGACTAATTAAAACACACATTGGTTTTTTATTTTTTAAGATACTAACTGTCCGTTTGGTAGGGCATTTCAAACAACCATTTTCAGTTTTTAAACAACATTACACATATTTTCATATACTTTTTTACCAACATGTATTTCAAAAAACTACAAACAACACTACTTAAACACCTCTACCAAACAGTCCTAAATAATTAAATGGAAAATGGAAACAACAAAATTACGTGTTACATTGGGCACGCAATGTCACAAGTGAGCCGTTTGGTGCATGGCGGTACAGAGTAATACACTCTCACATGCTTTTCTACGAACATAAATTGGGACTACAAAATGCACTATTAAAAAAAAAAAAAAAAAAAAAGACTATAAAATGCACAAAAGGTGTCTATTTCAATAACTCTAATACCCTTAACTCAAAAAAAAAAAAAAAAAAAAAAAAACTCTAATACCCGTAAAATTTACAATGTTACAGAAACAACTTTTTTTTATAATACATTTTATAATTATTGAAATAATGGCCTAATGGGTGCTGAAAAAAAAATTCTATATATATTACTCATAGCTAAACTATTTCAACAATTTTAAAATTTATCGTAAAAAAAATTGTCTATGATATTATTGTACAAATTTTCACAAAATATTTTACGATAGTAATTTATTAATGATAGATAATAAAAAATGATATTTGTGATAAGTGAAGATAAAAATCAAAAAATATTTGTCAATTATATTGTTGTGAAAATTAATAAATTTAACCTAATTATTATGAAAATTGATGAGTCGAGTTATTCTTTTTATTTTTTATGATATATCTTCAAGGGAAAATAAAAGAGAAGTATTCAAGGAATAAAAAATGAAAAGTAAAGATAAATTAAAAAAAGTGAAAAAAAAAATATCTTTCAAATTTTTTTTAAAAAAAAGTTAATATAGTCGTAATCAAGTATTAAGATTTTTAAAAAATATATTAATACCCTTTTTTTCAGTTTTAAGGTTAATAATGGGTATTCACTGTTTTGTACTAATACTTTTTTTTACCAAAAAAGGAAAAAAGGAAGAAACTTATTAACATATTTTATAAAAAAAATCAGAATCATCCTAAAAAAAAATCAGAATCAATTAAAACTAGGAAAGAGAAAACATCAAAGAGTAAAAAAAGAATTGCTACAGAAGAGTGAATGAGTGAGAATCATGTGAGTTGCTACACATACACTCTCTCTCTTCATCTCTCTTTGAATCAAAAGCAACAAACTTGTAAAAACCCAACAACCTCTTTTTGGTGTTATATTTGAGCGCTGAGCCTTCTTCTTCTGGGTTTGGTTTTAATGGCTTCAAGTGCTTCAAGGTTCATCAAGTGTGTGACAGTTGGAGATGGGGCTGTTGGGAAGACCTGCATGCTTATTTGCTATACAAGTAACAAATTCCCCACTGTATGTTATTGCTTCTTTCAAAGATCCATCTGGGTCTTTTTTTCTTTTTTTGGATTAATTTATATATTATCTTTTTTGGCATTTTTGTGTTGTTCAATGAGTGTATGCATCTGGGTTTCACAGATTTTTGCTTTTTATGATTTAATTATAGAGCAATTGATCTCTCTCTCACACCAAAATATTGTTGAGCAATTTACCTTCTATTTTATTATTATTAACAAATTTATGTTTTTTCTTAGGTTTCAATTTGTTGTTGCTGTTCTGTTGTTCCTGTTGTTGTCTCAGACTCTTTTTAGTTCTTAATTATTTTTTGAATTTGAATGGCTTTTTATTTTTTGTTTATCAGGATTATATACCCACAGTGTTTGATAACTTCAGTGCAAATGTGGTGGTTGAAGGCACCACTGTTAACTTAGGACTCTGGGACACAGCTGGTATCATTTATTTGATGGTTTATGATAACATTTTTAGCTTTAAATATAATTTGCTCTCTACTTGTATCTTAAACTGAGCTGAAAAGTTCCCTTTTTTTCTTTGAAAATTTTAACTTGAGCCTAAAAGTTTCTAATTAGATTTTGATTTTGTAATAAAACAGGTTTGTTATGTCTTATTTGTTTTCAATGTATTTCACAGGGCAAGAGGATTACAATAGATTAAGGCCATTGAGCTACAGAGGGGGAGATGTCTTTGTCTTAGCTTTCTCACTAGTTAGTCGTGCAAGCTACGAAAACGTACTTAAAAAGGTGAATTTACCTGATAGTTTTATATTGTGACTGAGTTGTCTTTAGCATTACATTTCACTGTAATTTATGGTTTTGCTGGGATGATTTGTAATTGTAAATAAACGTGATTTCTAATACTCAATTTCTTGATCAGTGGATCCCTGAACTTCAGCATTATGCCCCTGGCATTCCCGTGGTTCTGGTTGGCACCAAATTGGGTAAGTTAAAAGGAATTGATATTAATATGCACTTTGAACCCTACCTTGTTTGTGGCTAGTTTCTTGTTATGTGCAATCTTTCGAAACTTGTATTTAGTTACTCATCGTTCAGTATGACCACTTCTTTTCTTGCTTTCTTCCTACTAATGTAACAAGTTTGGGCTCCAAAAATGTATTTGATATACTTTGTACTGATTTTAGCATCCATAAATGCACTGACAGCAGCTCTCTGTGAAGGAAAATATATATTGTAGGTGTCCACCGTCCACGTGTCGTGTATCAACTAAACTTGACCCTAGTATGAGAAGAAGCCTGTTTTGTTAAACATGAGGACATGAATATTCCAAAATTTTCAATATTTTTAGAAGTTTGTGATTTTCACGTAGTAATATTAGTAATGTGGTGAGAAGGGCAAGATCTTTTTGATAGGGACCCTGCTATGTTGGCTCATGAATGTCATCTTGGTGCATGGAATAAGGTCATATCCCATTTGAAAGTAGTACGGTGTTAGGAAAGTAGCAACCTAACCCAGATCTAATAACTCAAAAAACTCAGATTTACATGGTTCACCCAAACCTAGGATTGCGTCATTGAAGTTGCTGCAATATTATTATGACGGGTATAACCGGAGTTATAAGGATCATTAGCATATATACACCCCCCTATTACTAGGGCTACATGTATGTGAAAATTTACAATAAAAAGCCTAGGGCATTTAAATTGTACTTAAATACCAGAAATACCCCCAATAATTGTACAGGCACCAATTTTGTTTGGGGCCTGGCATAACCAATACAGTAAGTTAGGCTCCACATACATCCCATCACATGGGATAAATATCAAGACATAGATCGTTCATCCTTCTGTACTCTTATGCATTGCTCTAAAAGGAATACATTCCCATAAATTAATTAGCTAAAAGGGATGGCTTTTTATCCAATAGTTTTTTTTTCCCCTCTATTAGAATTACATTTAATAAGATTGCTATATAAAATCGTTGCATGCCTAAAATTTGTGAAACTTAAATATCTCTCTCTTACAATTTTGCGATTCTCTGATTTCGATGGATCACACTTTGTCACTGATCCAAACAATCTAGTTTTGAGAATCCAAATTTTTTAGTTCAAAGATATCATTTCACCTTGTCGTCTGTATTTATTTGATATAATGAAAGAGCAAGCTCAACATTTTAATAACCTTAATAAAATTGATGTTGTAATTGTCAATTGTAATAGGTCTCCTATCTTTTGCCAAGCAATGGGATTTCTATCACTGAACATTCTCTTCAAATGGGAAATTTTTGTGGGTTGGGTATCTAATAAGCAGGACTAACATAGAATTTATGAAATTTATCTACTGTATAAGAAAACTTTAGAACCCTTAATGCTATTTAAATTTGTTATTTTTATCTGATCTGAATGAACCAATATCTGTGATGGTAGCTCTCATAGTAGTGTCATATTTCAAAAAAACTTCTCATTTTCATACTTTTACAATCAATATTCTGGTAACAGTGAAAAACAGGTAATTTTCCATTCCAATTAACAATTATGTAGATTGTATTGACATTTGTCTTTAAATTATTGTGGTGATTAGTTATTTGCAGTAGTGCTGATTTCTGCAATTAATGCATGGTTTATAATGGACACATAGATCTTCGTGAGGATAAGCACTATTTGGCTGATCATCCAGGAATGGTGCCTGTGACGACAGCACAGGTGTGGTTTCATCCAGCAGCTGCTCTCTACAACTTGATGTTTATGGTTGGTTCCATTTCTGATAACAGTTTTAATATAATCAGGGCGAGGAACTCCGTAAACAGATTGGTGCTGCATATTATATAGAATGCAGCTCAAAAACTCAGCAGGTATGTATGAGCTGGCATATATATTCTTATCATTGTGATTGATGCAACGGTATATTTTCTGCTGCAAATATGAGAAAATGTGGAATGCTCATGCAACCAAAATAAACTATATTGATCAAAGATATAATGTCAAATTGATTATTGATTTGCGTAAATATTCTGGCAGCAGGTTTTAATCAAGTTGTAGCACCTAGAAAACTGACAACTTAAAAAGATGGGTATTTCAATCTTTGGCACTTCTTCATTTTGTTTTAGTGGGATCCTAGAAGAAATAAAAAGGAATCAATTACCATCATACCATTTATGCTGTAATAAAAGTTCTACAATTTAGCAGATAATCATTGCTGCTTTGAATATTTTGACATATTATTGAAAAAAGCAAGACCTGGGAATATTTTATTTTAAATGAGACACATATCCAAAAAAAAATTATTGGTAAGTTACAAATAAGGGTGGGACCTTGGTGCGATGGTAAGTGTCCTCTGCCCAAACACTATGTCACAGGTTTGACCTTGGGAATTAGCTTCTCTAAAAATTGTGGGCAAGACTGCCTACCAGACTCATAGAAATAGGAGCTGCGTTGCTATTTTTTCTGTACACATCCTCCCCATGGGTATCCATTATTGAGGGAGGAGGAAGTGTCATTTAAGTTAGAACTCGTTGGCAATTGTCAGTTGAGGGAAAAAAAAAATCCAACTGATGTGCTGGTTTTGTGGATTTTGTTAGTTTTATTGATTTTGGCGTTTGAGACTTGTTTAAATTTACTAGTTTGATTTATTTTGGTATTTTGAGACTTCATTTTCATAAATTTGGAAATTTTGTTTGAAGAAATTAATAAAATTGGAATATTAGACTCAATTGTATAAATTGTAATCATTTATTGAACGATGGACTTAAATAGTTGAATGAAAACCTATTTTTTTAGAAAAAAATAAAATTATGGCATGACAAAATGACCATTTAAGTAGCCTGTATCACGACCTTTTTACTCTCCAAACAGATTGGATAGTTGCAGTGCTTGTGATGAATTTGGGTGTTACATTTCTCTCTCTTAAAGAATCTTGCCTGCCTCTCTATTTACACATAGTTTGATTGCTTTGGGGACTTGTCCTCACTATTCTGTCTTAAAAGGTTACTACAGGTTGTATCTGTCTTTATGCTGTAATTGACCATTAGCATTGCAAATGCAGAATGTGAAAGCAGTTTTTGATGCTGCAATCAAGGTGGTTATCAAACCACCACAGAAGCAAAAAGAGAAGAAGAAAAAGCCACGTCGCGGATGCCTATTGTTAGTACTTTCTTTTCTTACAATTAAGAGACTTTTTTACCATCCTTCAATTATGCAGTTTCTGGGCACCATATCCCACTCTGCGTTTGTGAATTACCATCCCAAATGAATGTAGTTCAAGTGCTGTATGCAGCACTATTATTTGCTTTCTTCTTATGTATATATATCTCACCCTTGGAAATTCAAACTCTAGTAAGGTTGTGTTGCTTCTGCATCATTTTTTCTCATGTTACTGCCGATATAGCCTTTTCTATAATTAGCATCATTACTCTCCATTGTATTTTGTTAGTGCCTGACTATCTGCTAGTGTAACAAAAGGTCATCTTTAACTATCCTGTTTCTGATATCTTTTGTATCCTTCATGCTTCCGTTTCTTGGGAATAATCTGTTGCTTAAAACTGCAGAAATGTTTTTCGTGGGAGCAGTTTCGTGTGTCTCAAATGAAACAATCTACTTAAGCTTTGACCTTGGCTATGTCACCCAGAAGATTTCCATTGTAGTCAGGCTGTAAGGATCCTGTTAGATTTATTTCCATGCGATGTCTGAAGAAATATCGGAGCTCTATGGCTATACTTTCTTTTTCTGTTTTTATTTTTATTTTTTATTATTATAATTATCAGGAAATCGTATATCCTTGGAAACTAATCTTTGTGTTATTTGTTCATTGTAAAGAATTGAAGTTGAAAGGTTTTTCTTTTTCTTTTTCTCAAACAAGAGACTGGTTTGCTATTCATAGTAGTCACTGGTTTCAAATTAGCTGTAAAAAGCTATTAAGCTTCCCAAGGTGAAATGGTGAATTCGTTAGATATATATGCGACTCATACTCATGTATTATGAATGGATCCAACTCATACTCTCATGTATGGAGTGTAACAATGCGTTGAATTGAAT
The DNA here is from genome assembly GCA_029955455.1 of Quercus agrifolia. Lineage (NCBI taxonomy): Eukaryota > Viridiplantae > Streptophyta > Magnoliopsida > Fagales > Fagaceae > Quercus > Quercus agrifolia. Next base: position 42,755,634 of record JARQAD010000006.1, read on the forward strand.
ATAACAAAGAGTATTACTTCAAATAGAATAAAATGGAGGAAGATAAATATGCGCAACTAACCTTGACTAATTTGTTGAGGCTGTTGTATGAAGATCCCCAGATGCACTATTTACAATTTCAATGTTACCAATACAAAGAGGATAAAAATAAAAAAATAAAAAAACTGTAGCTATATACTTAAAAGGCCAATGTTGGGCATTTCGCTGTCATAGAAATCGATGATTGAGTCATCTTTGCCACTGGAGGAATTACGTATTTATGTTGGCCGTGGAAGCAATGCCTACTTATCTTTTTGAAGCAATGGGGTAATAGCCCATACGAGCTACGGTCTATTCGGAGAGATTTTTAAGGTCTACCTCATATTACAACATTTTTTTTTACTCTGCACATTTAGGGGTTTCCGTTTACAATGGCTTTCATATGAAATATCTGATCCACACTAAAACTTGGTGGCACATGAAGTCCGCTGAGGAAGTGGCATTTCATCTCTCTCTCTGTGGGCTAACCAGGTGTACAGAATATGGTATAGACATGTCTACACATGAATACACAAATGCAGTTACTTTTATTTCATTTTCAATAAGTTTTTTTTTCATTTTTCTTTTTCTCATTTCTATCTGAAAAAAGAAAATGAAAACGAGGTGCTTCAGGTGCTGAACAAAATTGGGGAAGCTTCATATCACAATGACAACTGACAACTATAATGATAACTGAGCAGCCTGACTAAAAAATCAAAACATAATGGCATAAATGGCTCGAGTCTTTTGACCAATGCCTCATTCAGACCCAATGGGAGAAAAAGTGCCTCACATTTCTGCATCAACGAGTACCAAGGACATGAACTAAATGAATATGTTCTCTTTTATCTCTTTTTTCTTCCTTTGGCCAAAAAGAAACTGACCTTATCAATCAATGCAATATGCATCATATTAGTTCAGGAGAATCAAATAAAATCTTACTTCTCTTATTTAGCTACCGAGGAATGGAAAGAGTTACATACATGGAGAAAACACTAAAAAAAATTTCTTTTTGTCATTTAAAAATTACTCTTTACCAAAACCTTTTCCCATTGTTTCCCTTTGCACAATCCAAGAAACATTGCAGAGATCCTCTCTCTTTGGTAACTAGATTTGCATATTAGAACTGGCAAATACAGAATCAAGAACTTACAAGCTTTCATGGGTCACCAAATTGTGCATTACTCAAATCTATTGCCATGATTGCTTGTAACTATCCCACCCGCCCTCAGGCTCCTTCCTCTTTAAAACACCACCTACCTGGTATATCCTTGCTTGCTCATCTGCTATAGCCTGTGAACTGGCAACAGAAAGTTGCCTTGGTGGAAGAGAAGAAGTCTCATCTCTGCCTTCTACATCTAAGACTCCAGGCCCGGCATTGAGGTCTAACCCCTGCCTTCCCCATTTCCTACTGCTCTCAGCACTACTGTTATTGCTACCATCAGGGAAGCTAACAACATAAGGCCTAGGGTAATGGGATGGAACTGCACCAGCAGGTCCTAAAAACTGTGTATGAACTGCAGGGAAGCAAACCTTCCCACCAGATGATGAATCCATGTATGCTGTTGAACCACCTGAAAAAGCGGCCGAAGTCAGCGGAAAGGAGGTTCCAAAAGGGAAGATGGGATACTGAAAAGAGCTGGAGGGGAAGGGCACGGCAGGAGATGATGACAACACTGGCCCCCTGTAAACATCAGGACTAAATGGGTTGCTGCCACCAGTGGGACCCAACAACCTCTGCGGCCCACCAGTTGCAACAATAGGGAAAGGCTGCTCCCCTCTATCAGGAATGATTGATGGAATAACTGCTGAATAAGTGCTTCCTGTGGCAAACCATGGTGAGAAATTTCCAATTTCTGTATTGTTCATTCTAAGGCCAGAAACAGGTGGTTGGGATGGCTGACTGCTCCTACCAAGCAGGCTAAACGGCGAAGGTTCAGCACTCATCTCATCAACAACAGGCCCATCGTTCAAATCAAAGTCCCTGCGGACACTCGCAGCATCATTAAGAGGACTGCTTGATGATTTAACTGGCACAAGTGGGACATCCGTTCTACGACTATTGCTAGTTAAGTAATTGCCCATATCAGATGCATCATCAACACGATTCAAATCAAGATCAAGTCCAGAGAAACGAACAGGAGCAGTACCCATTAGTTCTTCACGTGCCATTTCAGGATTATTTATTGGTCCAGATAAAGTACCTGGCTCAGGAGCAGAATCTCGACAAGCCAAATCCTCAAGAATTCTTTCATCAGGAAAATTCAAGTCAATATCCAATGGAGGGCGACTCTGCTTGCCAACTGTAGCATCAGGAAGAGGAATGTTTGCAGTGCCATGTGGCATCTCAGGAGCCTTCCGGGGTTCAGCAGGCCGAAAGGCACTAGTAGCTGCTGATCCCTTCCAACCAAGTTCCCCTTTACTCTTCAGTAGGTCATTTGGCGGAACAAATGGCCCTTTTGCAGCAGCAGCCACTGTAATTGAAGCAGGAAGGCCACTCGTCACAGAAGAAATAGGAAAAGGTAACGGGCTAACCAAACGAAGGGCAGTTGAACATTCTGTTGCTGTCAAATTACTTGGCTCCCCAAGTTTTCCATCATCACTAGCAAAGCCTTCATTCAAATCAAATTCCATTCTTGCCTCCATATCTGATGCCCCTGCAGCAGACATAGAAGCAGCATCTGCAGTTGTAGACGTACATTCTTCAGTATCTTCAACTTCAATGCCAGTCAACTTGAACCCCCTTGACTGCTCACATTCTGTTTCTTGCACAGGCAATGCACGAGACACCTTGTGAGGAACTAGTCTACCACGTTGCACAAAACCCTCTTTGCTTTCCAACTTCTTGTCCAGATACTCACCTTCACGATCCGTAATAGCTAAACCTGAACCAACTATTTGATTCTCAGGGATTGTAGGAGCATTACCTTCCTGCATATTACTTCGTATTTCAGTCAGATTAACATTACTTCTCACATCTGTTTCCTTAGTCTTTTCAGTCTTCAATTCATTGACATTTCCGGGAACCAGATCTTTCCCACCACCAGAAGGACGGAGCACTTCTTCATTGGTTCCTTTCACACTCTCAGAATGTATCATCAAAGCAAGAGGCTTCTGCTCTGTCTTCACACCACTGTTCAACCCTTCATTTACAAACTTCTTGTCGTCACCACCAATTTCTAAAGATGGGTGTGATGATGAGCCTTCGATGACTTCATTATGGACTTCTAGCCTTGCAGACACATCAACCTTATCTCTATCTGACATAGAATCACTCACCTTTTCTTTAGCATCAGGAATGGCATCTGCATTCACCCCATCAACTGCCTTTTTCTCCTCAAGATGTTTGCCTCCTTCAATATCCATGGTTTTCTCTACTGTGATTGCAGGAGAAGCCACTGAAGCAGGTACTGTCATTTCAGTAGATTTTCCATTGCTTTCTATGCATGGGTCTGCAGTTTGCTGCAAATCCTTACTTGAAGAATGAAAACTTCCACTGTGCCCTTCTACAACTTTCTCTTCAGACGTCAAAGAGGCTGAATTACCTTCTCCATTTTTAGGACCAACATTACTGGAAATTAAACCCTGCTTCTCATGCTCAACATCAGCACCATCATTAGACTGGCTAAGGTTTCGAGCAAGGTCATCTGCAGGAGATGATTTGACTTTGGAATCACTGCCTGAGCAGGAGTGTTCAACTGCAAGTGTGTTTCTTTGCGGAGAACCAGCAGGTGAAACCACATCAGACTTGGACATCTCTCCAGCAGCCACACTAGCAAGCAGGTTCATTCCACCATCATCTCCAATGGAAATAGATGCATTAGCTTCTGAGTACTTGACACAACTTTCAATCAAAGCATTTATAGAGCGTAAAGAACCCTCCTCTGAATTCCCTAATTTATGTTCATTCCCTGATGATGTGGAAGCAGCTTTAGCTTCTGCCCACTTTTTACTGTCATCACCACTCCTACAGCGCTCTTCATCCGTTATGGCAGGAGGTGATCCATCACCCTCATCAGAACCGGTCAGTACATCTTTGAAATCATTACTTTGCCATGATTCAGTTTTCACATCTGAAGTAATATTACCTCGATAAGCATCACTCTTTTCTTTCAAGCTACGATCAAACTGATCATGCTTCTCTGAAAGCACAGGGGAAGAAGCTCTGCTATGCAAAAGTGAAGGATCTTCGAAAGATGCTCCGCTGGCACTTTGTGCAGGACTGCGAACTCGATTTGGAATCTTAACAATCAATTTATGACCATTACCCTCATTGACAGGCCCATCAAGTGCCTTTTCACATGGCAATCCAGATTGTAATTGTTTTTCTGAGGCCAGATGTTTTGGCGTGGAACTCCTGCTTGAACAACTTTCCCTTTGAACTCCAGATAAAGCAGAGCCAGGGAGGCCATTTATTGACTTCCGATGCCGTGAAGAACCACCTGAGGTCTTATTTCCACTCATTGAACCAGCAGTAGGGCTCTTTGCATCCTCCTTCCCGGAATGTCCAGTTTTAGTATGGTCACTAGAGCAAGATTGACTATTGTGAGACTGACTAGAACTGCTGCTTTTCTCATCCTTCACTGTTGCCTGAGGGGGATCAGAGGTGAAACCAACAGCATTTCGACCCTGACCATCTTTTAAGTTAGTACTTGCAGGCGCAGTTGATGGCACTGTTTTCATAGACCCTGGAGATGCAGATGCAGACCGAGAAGTGCTCTCACCCTGGACAACTTTAACTGGGGCAGTTTTGGATGCAGACAGCTGTGCAGGGCTCTTCACAGCAACATCAGTGGCTGCACCTGATTGTCGATTCCCACCAGGGGAAACTTCAGGAAGGCGTGATCTTGCAGTCCAGGTGACACCCTGATTTGAACCCGACTTTGCATCATTGATGTTCATTTCAGCCTCAACACGTTTCTTCCATGTGTCAACTAAACTCCTAGCTTTCTTCTGAATTTCCAGGTTCTTATGCGTACGCAAATGATTCACAGACTTACCAATGTTGCACATTTGTAGGGCTTGAAGGTTTACAGGCAGCTTATCAAGTGCACGAAGTAAAACCAAGAGAAAATCCTCAACAGATTTATCACCATCCTTGAGGCCACTAGCATCACCAATCTTCCCTTTATGGACTTCCTGGAGCCATTCATCAAATACAGGCAGACCCCTGAGTTGCACAAACCGACTAAGGCAATCAAACTTTTCTGTGGCTGCAACAACACCAGCAAGCATTGACCGCCCAGCTAAATCTACTTTCTTCTCATTTCTGTCTGGCAGCATCAGCTGCAACAATCTATCGACCCCTTCAGAGTCTATAAGGCCTCCTTTCTCTGTAATTTTGGCAGTCTCAGATTTTAAATTGCTATCCAGTCTACTGTGTCCAGAATCCACATCATCTGTTTTTGTAGTACGCTCTCGTTTGACAGGCTCACTGCCCTGATCTCCCCGCTCCCTTTTCTTTCCCTTAACTTGGGAAGGAATGGAAGAAGCACTATTCTGAACACTATCCGAACCTGCTTTTAACTGTGATGTCGATGTCGGACCACTCATTGGCTTTGGAGATCGCCCGCCTGGCTGCAATGTTGCATGCATTTCAATTCGCGTGTTTTCTAACAGCTGATCTACTTCTTCCTGACGTTCCTGAGAGAGAAAAGACATTAATACCCTAAAGATTCAGCATGTGAGAGCAAAATGAAAGATGACCAAGAGAATTTATAAAAAGAAAACTCACATTAATATAATCTTGATCAGTTAGCCACCATAAACACTTGTTTGTAATGTCATAAACCTGCCGACAAACGAATGACGAAATCCCTGATGGAAGCTCAACACCTTTAGGAAGGAAGGCAACTTTACATGGATGAAGTAACGATGCAGCAGGAATCTCATCCTTATGAAAGGAATAGAAGATTTCGTTTGGCGCAGCTTCCAATAGGAAGCCTTTGCCAAGCTTTACTTCAGCAGGTCGATATAGCCAGTTAACACCTAACTTTAACTTATCCTCTTTACTCGTAGTCACACAACGGATTATACCAATGAAAGGTGGGGAATCCTGAGGCGGTTTAAAAAGAGCACAGTCACCAACACTGATCTTGCGTCCATCCTGTAAAGTTTATAAATAAATAAAAAACCAGTTAATAGAAAAAAGAAGAAGAAGAAGAACCAAAAACCAAAGAGAGGGGAAAAAACAGGATTCTTCCTATTTTATCATAAAGCAAATAACATATAAAATAGATGGCAGAAATGATTAACAAGACAATAAAAAGTAGTATCAATGATTAGTCACTCCCATATAAACAACTAGGTTTTAGAAATGTATTTTCACTCTCACATCATAATTGGGAATCCACAAGGTCAAGAGAGAAATAAGCACCAAATACACATCAATGATTACATTGATTAGCAACCCAAAGATTAGATTATGCAACTTCATTATTAGAAGAATAAAGATAGTATTCAAATCCATCTGTTACAGTAAGCAATTTTTCAGAATTTTCAAAGTATAAAAGTAAAAAGTAGGGAATCAATTCAAGATAATCTCTATATTGCCAGACTAGTAAAAAAATTAAATGTCTCATGTACTCTGACTGCTACTCTTTTGAACAAAGTAATATAATTTATTAAAATATGCCAAGAAAGCGCGAGCCAAGTAGAAGCATATGAGAAAAAACCACCTAAGCACTAAAATTTTAAAATGTTAAGGGCCAGTAGATTTAATAGTCATTCTAACGAGGACTACAATGCAAAATAAAAATTAATGCTTTTTTTTTTTTGGTTTTAAGGGCCAACAAGGAGAACTCTTCAAATACACAACTAATCCCAAGCACGTCTATAACAAGTAGCAGGCATTTTTTTAATTGATAATTACACATGCACCTGGAGGAGCCTGAACCCACGCGCTCAGCCTCCACCTTGCTCTTACAAGGGGAGGAGGTGCCATTTGAGCAAGACCTTATCAGCTACAATTACCTGGAAATTACTATGATAAATCCCACCAATTTACCATCAAAGAGGTAACTAATACGATTCAAGCTTGGCTCATGCTTCTTGAGGTGCCTTAACTCCAAGATTTGGGGCAAGGTTCCTAGCCCCTAGGCATTTCTGCCTCTACTTAAATACCATCACATGATTCCTATTCCTAGCACCAATATTTATGAAACTACAAACTGAATCCCCCCACCCCTTTCCCTTTTCAAATTCCTATTTACAGGTCAATAGGGAACATTCATTGAAATTTTTTTAGCTCATATATATGATTAAATACACCGAAATAAACCTTCTCTTTCATACTCCATTGGAAGAAGAAGGGTCCATTTTCAGCAATTCAAATAATTGAAACAAAATTTCATTAATTTCCAATAATTCACACCCAAAAAAAAAAAAAAAAAACCCAAAATCAAAACATTCATTTTCTCAGAAAATCAGGTTCATTTCCTTTCTAAACCAATCAAACCCAGAAACCCCATCAATTCACAACCCCATCATTTATTCCAAAACCCACAAAACAATCAAACCCAACAAATAGAATCAAACAAAACCAAATTAAATCAAATAATACAATTAAGACAAAAAGTAAATAAAAAGCAGACCTTGAAAAATGAATTAGGCTGAGAAACAAAAGAAGAAGAAGAAGCATCAGCTGGGATCAAATTCGCTGGACGCGTGGGGACACAAGTCCACATGTGCCGAGACGTCGATTTCCTCTCCTCACCATCACCACCGCCACCACCACTACTCCCATCATGCACCTTCTGCAGCATAGCCCTCTTGCATTTTCCCCAATCCTTCGTCCTTCAATCCCTAAATTTTTTTCTTTTTCACTTTCCACGAAAACCATCAATTCCCCCAAACACCCTCTCCACTTTCTTTTCTACACCACCCAAACGATTTTCTCCCAATTCAGCAAAAAAACCCTAGATCGATCCGAAACCCTAGCTAGCTCCCACCATATCTTACGCCAACAAACAAACTACCAAACAAACTTAATTCAATAATAAATATAATAATAATACAATCCCTAATTTGCTGCTTCTTTTTTTTTTTTTTTTTCAAAAAAAAAAAACTTCGACTCCGATTTTCTGTGCCCGATTAATCGGCCTAATTGGAGCTCAGATCCGCCGAACGAGAAAGAGAAATTTTCGGTCTCTAGAGAGAGAAAGTTAGAGAGAGAAAGAGAGAGAAAAGAAGTGCGAGAATCTAGAGAGAGAGGGGTAGACGGGAAAAGGAAAGGTGTAGTTTAGACTTGGCAACGGGGCTGTGTGTTGGGTTGGGTTTGGTTTGGGTTGAAGTCTGTTTCGGATTCGGGTTTAATTTTCGGAATCGGGTCGATTGTTTTGGTTTTTGGGTTTTTCAAAGGAATGCAATATTATTGTGTGGTTTGTTAGGTGAGGTCAACTGATAATGACCCTTCATTTTTGTTTTCTTTTTTTATGCCCTGCCCTTTTTTTATGAGTTTTATCCCCTTATTCCCCACACATTTACTATCATATTCTATTCTTAGTTGTGTTTGCCAGTCCCTTTTCTTGGGCCTGTTCAATTTGCTAAAATGCTTGATTTTATCCTCTAAATCACTTCTTTCTTTCTTTTTTTTAAGGAAAAAAAAAAATCACTGATGGTAAAATGTTTACAAATCACTTTTACTATTTGTGGCTATTTTCTTTTTATTTTCCATTTGTTTTTATATATATATATATATATATATATATATATTATAATTGTCTTTATAATGATTATTTGAACACTAATTGTTGTTTATTTTGCCATAGTAAAAGAATTGAACAACAAAGGAAAAATTCCTCTTTTTCTGGATAGCTTCATTGCTTAATTGATTATAGTCTCAATACAGCAAAAGGTTTTGAATTTTTGCTGTAAAAGCAGGAAAAAATGCCTCTAATCCTTGTAGGTTTCTGTAGGTTAATTTTAAGAGCAATGTATGAGATATAAATTTTCATTATCTTTTACACAACCTTTTAAGTCGATAAGCTTAATGACATCAAATACTAGGAGGGAGTCGTGAAATTTCTGTGGAAAGTGGAGACCATAATTGGGTTGGGCAGAATTGTCCCCATACTATATTAGTAGACCAATGCCATCATCTATAGCTAAAGTGAGCCATTTAATTCAATGCCTTCTCAACCACAAACTGCTCAATATAAATTATCCTTGGTACGCAAGTTATTTGCCTTATCAATTAAGTTCTTATCCAAAGCCACAGACAATTATAGTACAAAGTGGTGGTACTGGAAGCTATAATGACTTTTGAGTTGGCTATCTATCTTATTTAATTTACGCCAAAAGTTATCCTCATAAACGCACATGCATTAACAAAGCGCTGAAACAGGGAGAGTTCCTTATAATCATGGTACAAATTTGCTCTGTTTAGCCAATTGTCCACGCCTGATGCCCCCACCTCTAAAAGGGGCTAGGAATGGTGAAATTGCTGGTTTTTCAATTGCACCGAGACTTCGAAAATATAAATAAATCTTTATGCTCCATGTCAGTGTTTCCATCATCTTATTATAATCCATGTTATAACTTCTATTTCAGGAAGACATTCAAACTCTTCCCACAGCCATTTGCACCCATCAACAATTAGTATACAGCAACTTGGGTAAATAAACAAAAATACAACATCCAACCTAAATAAAAAATAAAAAGAATGTTTACAGTACCAAACAATTCGAACAATACAGAGCTAAGGCCTCTCCTGAAGAGTCGTCAATGATTGCATAAAATCATACAGATGATGCACAATTTCATTCATTGAACATCAAGGAAGACTTTTTAGCTCAATAACTGACCATGCATATGTAAACACACACTTGAGAAGAATGATTCCTCAAAAAATGAAAAATGGTTAACCAAACAGCTCCTAGATATGGCCTGTGGGAAAACACCATGTAATAAAAATATTGATCTTGATGAGTAGGAACATTGGAACAAAGTCTGGACAGAAAACCAAATTGTATCAAAGACTAATATTAGTGTTAATAAATAAAATAAAATGAAATTAGAATACAACATCAAGCATAGCAACTAAACCATGACAAAACAAGAGAAGTTCAGTGGCCAAAATTTGATGACCAGTCAGCTTATATATATATATATATATATATATATATATATATATATATATATATATATATATATATATATATATATATGTGATTAGAAGGTAGAAGGGGAAAGGCAAAGAAAGATAAATTAACAACAAATCACATACAAAAGGTGTTGGCTTATAAGCAGTTTAGTAACCCAACCTCCATAAAAGGAAGTGTTGGAAAAGGAAGGGATGGCTTTGGGTCCAATGTCATATATAGTTGTTGCACTGAATACCAGTAAAGGAACCAATTTTGAATGTCTGGGTAACACAGACTGCATGCTTTCCAACAGTTAAAATATCTACAAAGGGGAAACTGATCTGCAGCCACCCAGAACAAATTCAAGGAACAAATAGCTTGTAGACCCCGGACAGATTACAATTTGATACAGCGAAGGGATGGGGGTCGGAGACTATGAACAACATCAGATAACTCACTTACCACCCATCCTCCGAAAGCACACAAGTTAGATGACAACCTCTGGGATTAGCCAACACCCATCCTCAAAGCACTGAAGAGAAGAAATTAAATAATAATTAATATAAAAAGTTAAGAATGGCAGCTATAATGTACAAAAAATAATAATAATAAATGGAGATAAATGCATAAATACTATGGAAAAGACAGTAACCACAATGAATTCAGAGAAAAAAATAAGTACATTATTAAAATAATAATAAAAAGTTGAAACTCCCCCTATTTAGCTACTGAGGAATGAAAAAGAGATGCATACATGGACAAACACTGAGAAATTATCTTATGTCATTTACAAACTATTCATTACCAAAACCTTTTTCTAGTTTTCCTATGTAATATCCAAAAAATCTTAAAGAAACCTTTATCACTCTCCTAGGTGACTAGACTCACATGTGCTATATATACAGAAACGAAAACTTACGAGCTTTTCATAGGTCACCAGATTGTGCCATTACTCATTCCTACTGCCACGAGGGCTGCTTGTATCCATCCCAACCTCCCTCAGGCTCCTTTCTCTTCAAAAGACCACCTGCAACCTGGTACATCCTTGCTTGGTCATCTGCTATGGACTGTGAACTGGAAACAGACAGCTGCCTTGGTGGAAGACAAGTCTCATCTCTTGCTTCCAAGTCTAATCCTCCAGGCCCGGCATTAAGGTCAAAACCCTGTCTTCCCCATTTCCTACTGCTCTCAGCATTACTGTTGTTTGCATCAGGGAAGCTAACAACATATGGCCTAGGAAAATGAGAAGAAACAGTACCAGCAGGTCCTAAAAACTGGGGACGGACTGCAGGGAAGCAAACCTTCCCACCAGATGATGAATCCATGTATGTTGTTGAACCACCAGGAAAAGCGGCTGATGACAGTGGAAAGGTGGTTCCAAAAGGGAAGACGGGGTAAGGAAAAGTGCTGGAGGGAAAGGGCACTGCTGGAGAAGATGACAACACTTGCCCCCTGAAGACATCAGGACTAAATGGACTGCCGCTACCAGTGGTACCCAACATCCTTGGTGGCGCACCACTTGCAACAATTGGGAAAGACTGCTCCCCTCTATCTGGCATAATAGACGGAATAGGCACAGCAGGATAATTGTTTCCTGAAGCAAGCCATGGTGAAAAGTTCCCAATTTCTGTATTGTTCATTCTAAGGCCAGAAACGGATGGTTGGGATGAAAAACCACTCCTGGAATGCAGGCTGAAAGGTGATGGTTCAGCACACACCTCATCAACTAAAGGCCCATTGTTCAAATCAAAGTCCCTGCGGCCACTCACTGCACCATTAAGAGCACTACCCGATTGTGACTTAACTTGCGCAAGTGGAACATCCATTCTACGACTGTTGCTGATTGAGAAATTGCCCATATCAGAAGCATCATCAACTCGGTTCAAATCAAGATCAAGTCCCCCAGAGCCACGAACAGGTTCAGAACCTATCATTCCATCACGTGCCACATCATGATTATTTGTTGGGACAGATGAAGAACCTGGCTCCTGAGCAGAAATCCGTGAAGCCAAATCCTCAAGGGCTCTTTCGTCAGGTATGTTCAAATCAATATCCAATGCAGGGCGACTCTGCTTGCCAGCTGCAGCATCAGGAAGAGGGACGTTTGCAGTGCCCTGTGGCATTTCTGGAGCTTTCCTGGGTTCAGCTGGCCGAAAGGCACTAGTGGCTGCTGATCCCTTCCAACCAAGTTCCCCTTTACTCTTTAGCAGGTCATCTGGTGGAACAAACGGGCCCTTTGCAGCAGCAGCAACAGTAATTGAAGCAGGAAGGCCACTAGACACAGAAGAAACAGGAAAAGGTAATGGACTAACCAATCGAACGGCGGATGAACATGCTGGTGCCGGCAAGCTATTCGGTTCCCCAAATTTTCCCTCGTCCACAGTAAAGCCTTCATTCAAATCAAATTCCACTTTTGCATCCATATCTGATGCCCCGGCAGCGGGCATAGAAGTTGCATCTGCATTGGTTGATTTACTTTCCTCTGTGTCAACTGCTTCTGTGCCAGTCCTCTTAGGTGCCCTAGTCATTTCAGGCTGTTCTGTTTCTTGTGCAGTTAATGCAGGTGAAATCGTGTGAGGAGCTGGTCTAACCTGTTGATCATGACCTGCTTTGCTTTCTGAATTCTCCTCCACATACTCACCATCATGATCAGTGACAGTGGAAGCTAAACCAACTGAAGTTCGATTCTCAGAAGTTGTAGGGTCATTACTTTCCTGCTCATTTCTTTGTTTTTCAGCCTGATTTACATGATTCCTGCCATCTGCTTCATCAATCTTTTCAGCCTTCAGATCTTTTACTTTCTCTGAAGCAATATCTTTCCCACCAACAGAAGGTACCACAACTTCCTCTTTGGTTCCTTTCACATCTTCCATATGCATCATGGATAAAGGTGGCTTCTGCTCTGTCTGGTTACCACCATCCAGCCCTTCAGCTGCTTCCATCTGGAACTCAAGAGCAGAAACTACATTGAACTTATCTTCATTCAACAAAGAGCAATTTGTCTTTTCATTTACATCTGGAATGGCATCTGCATTCACCTCACCAACTGCCTTTTTCTCCTGAAGTGATTTGACTCCGTCAATATCCATAGTTTTCTCTATAGTGCTCACAGGTGAGGAAGTCATTGAAGCAGCTACTGTTATTTCAGTAGATTTACCATCACTTTCTACACATGGGTCTACAGTTTGCTGAAAATCCATACAAGAACTACTTAAATGACCATGGTTCTCTCCTGCAGGTTTCTCCCCAGACAAAGAACAAACAGATGTGCTTTCAACAATTTTTGTCCCAATATTACAGGAAACAACACCCTGCTTCTCAGGCTCATCACCAGCACCATCATTAGACTGGCTTTGGTCTTGAGCAAGGTCGTCTACTGGAGATGATTTAACTTTGGGATCACTACCTGTGCAGGAATGCTCAACTGCAGGGGTGTTCCTTTGTGGAGAATCAGTAGGTGAAACCAAATCAGACTTTGACATCTCTCCAGCAGCCACACTAGCAAGGAGATTCATCCCAACATCATCCCCAATGGATATAGATGCATTTCTTTCAGAGTACTTAACACAACTATCAATTAAAGCATTTATGGAGCGCAAGGAAGCCTCCTGCAAATTCCCTGATTTTTGTTCATTCCCTGATGACGAGGAAGTAGCTTTAGCTTCTGCCAATTTTTTGCTGTCATCTCCAGTCCTGCAGCGCTCTTCATCAGTAACAGCTGCAGGGGATCCATCACCCTCATCAGACCCAGTCAGTACATCCTTGAAATCATTACTTTGCCAGGATTCAGTATTCACATCCAAAGTAATATTAGCTCGACAAGTATCGCTCTTTTCTTTCAGGGTACGATCAAACTGATCATGCTTCTCTGAAAGCACAGGAGAAGAAGCTCTGCTATTCATGATTGAAGGATCTTCAATTGATCCTCCACTGGCACTTTGTGCAGGACTTCGACTTCGATTTGAAATCTTAACAATCAATTTTTGACTGTTACCCTCAATTGAGGGGCTTTCAAGTGTCTTTTCCAATGACAATCCAGACTGTGATAATTTTTCTGAAGCTGGATTTTTGTGCAAGGAACTTTTGATTGAACTTATTTCCCTTTGCGCTCCAGATACAGCTGAGCCAGGGAAGCCATTGATTGATTTTCGATGCCGTGAGTTCTTATTTCCACTCATTGAACCAGCAGTAGAGCTCCTTGCGTCCTCCTTCACTGAATGTCCCCCTGTTTTAGCATGGTCACTAGAACATGATTGACTGTTGTTGTGTGACTGACTAGAACTGCTGCTTTTCTCATCCCTTGCTGTTGTCAGAGGGAGATCAGCAGCATTACCAACAGCATTTCGAGCCTGGCTGTCTCTTAAGTTAGTATTCACTGGCGCAGGTGATGGAACTGATTTTATGGACCCAGGAGATGCAGATGCAGACCTTGTGATACTCTCTCCCTGGACAATCTTCACAGAAGTAGTTTTGGATGCAGAAAGCTGTGTAACTGAGCTCTTCATTGCAACATCAGACGACATACCTGAGTGTCTGTTCCCACCATGGGAAATTTCAGGAAGGCGTGATCTTGCAGACCAGGGGACAGACTGATTTGAACCAGACTTCGCATCATTGATGTTCATTTCAGCCTCAACACGTTTCTTCCATGTGTCAACTAAACCTCTTGCTTTCTTCTGGATTTCCAAGTTCTTATGAGTGCGCAAATGATTCACAGACTTCCCGATGTTGCACATTTGTAAGGCCTGTAAATTTACAGGCAGCCTATCAAGAGCACGAAGTAAAACCAAGAGAAATTCCTCAACAGTTTTATCACCATCCTTGGGGCCACTACCATCACCAATCTTCCCTTTATGGACTTCCTGGAGCCATTCATCAAATACAGGCAGACCCCTGAGTTGCACAAACCGAGTAAGGCAATCTAACTTATCTGTGGCTGCTATAACACCAGCAAGCATAGACCGCCCAGACAAATCTATTTTTTTCTCATTTCTTTCAGGCAGCATGAGCTGCACCAATCTCTCAACACAATCAGAGTCTATTAGCCCTCCTCTTTCTGTAATTTTTGAAACCTCAGATTTTAAATTGCTTTCCAGTCTAGTATGATTGGAATCCCCATCATCAATTTTTGTAGTACGCTCTCGTTTGATAGGCTCAGAGCCCTGATCTCCCCGCTCCCTTTTCTTTCCTTTAACTTGAGAAGGAAGGGAAGATGCACTATTCTGGAGACCATCTGAACCAGCTTTCAACTGTGATGTTGATGTTGGACCACTCATTGGCTTTGGAGATCTGCCACCTGGCTGTAAAGTTGCATGCATTTGTTTCCGCGTCTTATATAACAGCTGATCTACCTCTTCCTGTCGTTCCTGTAAAAGAAAATTAATGAATTTCCATTGTGAAAGTAAGAATATTCAGAACTACCCCAAAGAAATAGCATATGTAAGCAAGGAGACGTATCTGCAAGAGCGTTAAAAACTCACATTAATATAATCTTGATCAGTTAGCCACCATAAACACTTGTTTGTAATATCATATACCCGCCGACACACAAATGATGAAATCCCTGATGGAAGTTCAACACCTTTAGGAAGGAATGCGACTTTACACGGATGGAGTAACGATTCAGCAGGAATCGCATCCTTATGAAAGGAATAAAAGATTTCGTTTGGCACGGCTTCCAACAGGACGCCTTTGCCAAGCTTTACTTCAGCAGGCCGATAAAGCCAACTAACAGCTAACTTTAGCTTATTCTCTTTACTCTGAGTCAATGAACGAATTATTCCAATGAAAGGTGGGGAATCCTGAGGTGGTTTGAAAAGAGCACAGTCACCAACACTAATTTTGCGTCCGTCCTGAGAAGTGGAGGCAAAAAAGGAATTAAGGCAGTTATAAATTTGAAGGTCTTGGGAAAACCAAATGCACTTCCACAATCGACGTACATTACAAACAGAAGGGCAGAAAGAGGACTTTCATTGGCTAGTTGTAGGCATTATAATGCACTCAATTTGTCTAAGGAATAATTTCAAATTGTAATAAGAAATCTGGCAGTCAAAAAAGCAATAACACTTAACTCGTGTCAATCAACGGCTTAAGTAGAAGAATTTGAACTTAGGTGACTTTTTAAGGCCTTTAACTCCATGCCTGAAAGCCACCAAGTCTAACCCTTAGCAGTATTACTTAATGCCTATACATACCAATGCCAATGCCAAGCAACAATACATAATTCTTCTGTTTTGATAATTTCTTGATACATGTCATTAAAATAAACTTACTGAAATTTATTTAACTTGATACTGTGAACATAAACATATTAATTCAACAAGAATCTACTGCTCCTAAGCAAGCAACAAATATCTGCTCCTATGCAAGCAACAAATGTCTCAAAAACATAAAAATATATTATAAGTTTTCTCAATTCAATCGACCAACAATGCTTGCTAACCTTGGCGTATTTTATGTCATCTAGAACCTAAATATCTACTCCATAAACTAATTGCATTTTTATGTTCACTTAAAAGAAGCTGTTCCTGTGAACATGACCACGTTATGATGTTGTTAAGCATTAATAATATTTATATCAGGACATGAGCCAAACAGGTAAAATACCAGTCAACATAGTCCAATATCGTGTCATCTGCAATGGCCCATCAACCATATAATATCCTGACCATGAATAAACATCCAGAACTGACACCTAAAACATAAGAACAACCAGATTATAGAAAAATTTTAATTCCAAATGTTTACATAATTTCCCATCAAATGGAGTCCCCTCCCAAGAGAAATTTAAATCTAAAGGCCATTGCAGAGCCGAAATCCCTCCCTGCATTCATTTAAACAGTTCAATAGAAAAACTTTATCCCCACATAACACAAAATAGGTAGAAGATTTCAGTGTTTTCAAAACCCATCAACAATTAGCCAAAATAGTAGCTTTCAATACCCCTTCTAAGCTTCTCAATACATTTCGAAAAACCAAGTTCATTTTTGCATTACATCCATCACACCAATTCAAAAAAATCGGACTCCATTTCCAAATCAATCGAGCCAACACACACACACACACAAACGATTCACAAAAATTGGGTTCATTCCCTCAAATCTAAATCAATCAACTTTCACATTAATTCACACAAATTTTCATTCATATCAAGAATTTCCCCCAACACCCAAACCAAAACAGAAACAAAAAACAAAAAACAAAAAATTTTCTTTCTAAATCGATCAAACACAAATACCCCATCTCATCTTCTCACTTACCAAACATCCCAAATCACCTCAAGCCCCAAACAATCAAAACCCACAATATTTTTTTCTCACACACCAAACAATCAAATCCAACCAAACAAACAAACAAAAAAATTTAAATCAAAATCAAAATCAAAATCAAAATCAAAACAATCAAAAGCAAACCTTGCAAAACGAATTAGAGGAACACAAAGTGACCGAAGAAGAACCATCGGTTGCGGTGGCGGAAGCGGCTATGGTCGCACGCGTGGGGACTGTCCACATGTGCCGATTTCGTTTCCTTTCCTCACCAACCCGCCCATGCAGCATAGCCTTGCATTTTCCCCTTTCCCAACTTCAATCCCTACCACGAGTACCATCAATTCCCCAAAACCCCAAACCTACTTCTCTCTTTTTTTTTCCCCCAAATTCTTTACATACGCTTAATCAAAAAACCCTAGATCGATCCCTAACCCTAACCCCCCAAACGCACCATTTCAATTTCAAAAAACCCCGAACCCTAAATCCCCTTTCTTCTTCCACTCCCCCAAAAACCTCAAAAATTTTCGATTCCGATTTCTAGGGTTTCCACGTCGAATCCAATTAACCGATCTAATCAAAAACCTCAGATCCACAACGACCGCGAGAGAGAGCGAGAGCGAGAGCGAGAGAGAAATTCGAGCCGCCTTTCGATTCAGAGAGAGAAACTGCGAGAATCTAGAGAGAGAAAATAGCGAAGAGAGAGAAGATCGGAGAGAGAGAAAGAGAGAGAGCGAGCCTCAGACGGCAAAAAGGAAAGGTGTACTTCGTACTTGGGTAGAGCAGAGTTCGGGCAGATCGGGCAGTTCGGGCAGGAGAGAATCATAAAGTTACACGCTTGTGACGCAGGTTATTTATGGTTGTCAATTAATTTTTTAAAGGGAATGTGACTGACTGACTCTGAGCACTTTCAGACTTTCTTTTTCTTTTTTATTTTATCTATTTATTTATTTATTAGATTTGGGCTCATTTGGGGTGATGAAGTGTGTGAAAAGAACTTTAGAAAAACTAAATGCTAGTATGGCACCCAAATTCATATACTTTATTAGAACTGTTTTATTTGGTTGATTATGATAGTATAATTTTACTAATTGTTATGGTTAAAAAGATCATTTTTACTCCTAATTCTCAATTTTTAATTGGTTATGGCCGGCTTTTTGATATATTTTATAAGTTTTTATTAGATTGGATTGGTGCTTGATTATTGGTTTGACCGGTTGGTATGGCCCAGTTTTTTAAACCATAGTGATTATTGTTCGTCAGTGTCACAAGAATTCGTCATCTTTTTATTTACCACTCATAATCTAAGACGTGGGACAAGCGTGGCAAAGTATGTGTTTTTGTGTGTGGCATTGTTGAAGTGGGAAATGTTGACCCATCCAGGGGCTTTGACTTTGAGTTTCTAGACAACTGGGGGGCTCTGAGATTTCAAGGCCAGTTGATTTGATCTTTCTGTGTGACTTGTTTGGTGTTGTGGGTTATTTTTTAGGGTTAATTGGGCAGTGATTGGGTGACCTGCAGGTGATGGATGGGTTTAGGGTGGGAGGGGTAAGATTGTAATTTCAAATTAGGTAACATCCACATGAGGGCATATGATGGAGAAGTTAAGGTTGTCTAGAGTTGTTCCAACACACTCTACTAAAAAGTAATAAAGGGATGATGTGAATGTTCTGTTTTTGGCAGGAAAATGATTTATGAGGTTGTTGCTTAAGTAAGCATAAGGCAATTCGAGATCATATGGATATGGGGGCCTGAAAATCATGTACCATTGGAATTCTCAAACCAAAAAAAAAAAATTTGGGGATTTTTCTTTCCATTGTTTTTATTTTGAGGTGCCGCACTGCCACCTAGTCACATTCACATGGTTAATAAATGTGAGAGGTGGAGATGGTTGAGTTTGGATCCTCTACTCTTCAATGTGTTAGAACTTAGAAACATGATGTAGTATTTATAGTCAAGTATTGTTACAACTCTATTGGCAAAAAAAAAAAAGATACCACCCAAAGTTGGGGTGGTCCACTAATTAGGGTCTTGATAAAGGTAGATTTTGAGTTCAAACATTCAAAAGAAAACATTTGACAGCGGTTTAGCTTCATAATTATTGTATCATACCACCCATAATTATTAGTGATTTGGATAAGACTCGCATCAAGCTATGACTCAACTCAAACCCAAAGTTGGGGTAATCCACCAATTTGGGTCTTGATATAGGTGTAGATCTTGAGTTTAAACATTTGGAAGTTACAAGTTGGCACCAATTTAACTTAAAAATTATTGTACTATACCACTAAAAATTATTGGTGATTTGAATAAGACTTGCATCAAGCTATGACTCAACCCCCTAAGAGTGCCTCAACTTCTTTATTGTTTAATCACTCAAACAACGGTTTCTCAACGGATAAAAGAATTAATATATTTATGAAAAGAAAAATGGTTGCACTAGTCACCCCTCGCCTTTTTCTTTTTAATATTAAAAAGAAGCGCGTAGAACTATATTTTAATTGATTTTGATTATACCTCAAAATCACCATCATTACTTAAGGCAATCTATATAGTTGATCACAAAAGGAAGAAAACAAAAAACAAAGTAATTTTTAAGGTCAAATTCTTTTGTTGGTCATCTATATTTTATTCTTCTTGTGCAACCTGTATAATGATGGTATGGAAAAATCATGCCAAACTGCAAGTTGGAGGAAACATCATCACAACAATATCAAGTTTATGAAGGTCTACAAATCAAATGTAAAAACATCGCTTTCAAAAGTGACAAAACCATATTTTCCCATTAAGGCATGTGGGGTGCTTTCTATATTGACAAAAGGGTCCATCCGTTTTTGATGGGTTATGTTGAGTTTGTCCACTTGTGCCTCCATCTTTTTCCAAAACTTAATAATGTGTCTTTAAAGAAAAACCAGGGCTACTTGTACCATCAACTCTGCCCATCTTGCAAACCCAAATAGATGGGGAATTACAATCTAGGCTGTCTTAATCTTTAACTTCTTATTCATATATCTTAGTTTGTGCGTGCACGGATATCTATACTCGGGCAACACCAAATTTTCATATGGACCCAGCTTCTATTTCCTCTACCGGTTTTCCTTGCCACGTTAGAAATTTAAAACATGTTTTTGAGTTTGGTATCAAAAATACAATAAAAACAAACGACATGTTCTGCAATTTGTATCTTATACGTTATTATCATTCTGGACACCTAGTAGAGCAAGAAGCAGAACGACTGAAGGCACAGATATAAATGCATAAACCTAGAATTGTTGTAATCTTTTAACCATTTTCATCATAGCAATAACAGAATACTTTTAATATATCATTTAAGAATTGTAATTGCAAAAACTAGCCTAGCTGTGGAATTATGTAATTGCCTCAAAGTCTCAATCAACATAAACAGACCATGTGGTGCAAAATCTATCCATCAAAAGAGTATAAAGTCAATATGATGGCCTAGTTTGACATCACATATACCCACCACAAACTGTACACCTACTAAGACTTCTGATACCATTCCCAGTACCAACCTTCAGGGAGTAAATAACATCTTTAATTATCGAAAATAAATTATATATATAATTAATTAATAAGTTTTATTAGAAAAAAGAAAACATCAAGTACACAGGAAGCACTAGACAATACTAGAGGATCATCACAACTGAGTACTTAAATTACAACGATCAACAAACTCTAATAAGTTTGAGAAAGAGAGACTTTCTGATGCCAACAGCCAATTGAATAGATTTCGCAGAAAATATTATTTCGGCCAAAAGAAAAATTAATACACACATACATATATCAACTTTGATCATTGTCCTATCATCAGCCAATCAAATAGATTTTGCAGAAAATATAATTTCGGCCAAAAGAAAAATTAATGCACACACATACATATATCAACTTTGATTATTGTCTTATCATCAGAAGAACCTCATGCATTTAAATTTTAAAGCCATGAACCTCATTGACCGAACTGATGGTAGTACACAAAGAATACAAGAGTTTATACTTCTGCTGAAATGCATGCCTAAACCCAAAGTTTGATAATTTAGCACAACCTTATAACCAAAATAAATAACAAAATTAGACAGAAGATTCTCAAGTCCGAAAGATTAAATATTCCAGAGCACTACTGATGAAATATTTTGCCTTTATTCCCTGTAAAAGGCAAAATATATTCCATGCAAATTAAATATATTCACGATTTTGACTTGTTTAAAACTATAGCAAACAGTGTAAAGGACCTTCAAGCAGATCATGTCCCTGGTGCCAAAACTCATGAGACTACAAAAGAAGGAAATTCAAAAATGAAAATGAGACAGAGACTACAATGCCCAAACATGATTGCCCAAACAGAATATGCATTATGTTCTACATATCCTCCAGGCGCGAGCAGTGTTAATTATGTGCTCAAAAACATCACTAGTTCATTACAGGAAAACTAATCTCAGAGATAGGAAACAAGTACTCTGTCAATTCATGAATTGCTGCAATTTGTCCATTTACTTCATAACAGTGATACTAGGTGATTACCAGAAGATCCAAAGTTGCACCCAGAAAAATATGGCCATATTGCAGTCCACATACATACCCAATACAGTGTTTAGAGAATAGACACAAGCTGGAAGTTATCACAGAGCATTTATCATCCTCTTCATCTCAGCCGACCTTCTAGCATCAGGTTCCTCAATCGCTCTTTCAGTGAGTACTTGCTTGATACGACACATTGACTTCCTCACCTTAATTTCATTCAACACCAAGAATCACCGAAATGCCAATTAGTAATTGTGGTTCCAGAAAGATGGAGGAAAAGTATTAACACACGCAACAAATTTAATGCCTAAATCATAATATTCCAAAACTTGTTTTTCATGTACTCAGTCTACCAATTGAAACACAGTGAGACAAATCCAATGTGGTATTTCTAGTTACAGTACTTAATGTGAAATGCAAGTTGAATTTCAGAATAAATAAGTAGCTGAAAGCAATGAAAAAAAGAGAACAATGCCAATTGACCCCTAAACATTTTTATATCAAATGTATATAACCAGTTTCCAGGTATGACCTAACATACTAAACCAATTAGGAAATCCAAGAAATTGTTGCAGCAATTTCAAGACATGATTAGGTTCAACACTAGGAAACTATTTACTTTTCATTTTTCAACATTTCATCAGCTTTTCCTCCTAGATAAAATTTTGATTAATTTCACCTGCCTTATTTTGGCAGAGCAATCCAAATGGCAATTAAAGAAGATGGATATAACTAAAATGACGTGGATATAACTACAATGCCAAACCTATTTCATGCAATACCAGTCAGTGGCTGAGGTAGAACTAGATCATGGAGTCAATTTCACTTTGCTGCACTCAATACTTTAGCAGTCAAATTTTACCATGAACAAGAAAAGAGAGATTCTCTAAAATGCCAAGTTCCAAAAAGAGTTCTTCCCTCTACATTAAAAGAACGTCAAGTATTTAAAGTAGCATGGTTAAAATATTGGTAACATTTGTGTTCAGATGGTTCCCAACCTCTCGCATTTATGGCATTTAGGATGCAATCTGATATTGATATTGGCAAAGCTATAGCTTGCACTCCATTTTAACATTGTAATTCTGCCCCCCTAATTATCAAAAAGAAATTCTGCCCCTGTAATAAGACCAGTGAATCCATTCTGGTCAGAAACCCTCCATGATAGATGGAATATTGTTTGTTTTCTACAGGAAAACTCTTGTTTTTTAGACTACGTGATCTACTCAAGGAAGCATCAAGCAACAGCAGACAATGATTAGCTATTTTTTTTTTTTTTTTTAAAAAAAAAAAAAAAAAAAACAACCATCCATTTTCTGAAGGTATTCTCTAATCCCATTAGAATGCCTAACATATGGAAAGACACTATCTCTTAGAAGGCCTGACAAATGGCCAACCAAATACCACAAACCAATGTATGAGGAAAGGCAATTCCAAAGCAAGGTGATGAGATATAGAAGCTTGGCACTAGAAGGGACCAGAATGGGGTTCACAGCATCCATAAGGGTGCTCCAAAAGGTTAATTGGGTATTAATATACATAAGTACTTACCTTCTTAAATCACTTGGAAATGGAATTGGATTGTCAAGAGCGTTGAAGCTCAACTGGCATCTCCTGGTGTTCCAATGAAGACATCTATGATTCAAAATCCCCTTACCCAACTATCGAATCATCAAAAAACTTGAAAATGGAATCGGATCACTTAACTTGTTGGTAATCACTAATCAGTGAGAAAAGAATGAGACTAAAAAATTGTTGGGTTTTTTTTTTTTTTTTTTTTTTTGGGGGGTGGGGGGGGTGTTGTGCAGATTTTAGACTGTTTCTGCCTTAGATTTGCACAGCCAATTGGATCAATTTACTTGGTAGTAGATTTAATGTGTCTTTTTTTATTGTCACACACCAAAAATGATCAAAATATTTACTGCTCTGAACATACAGAATAACTTTTAAAAATAAACTATTTCAGTGAGTAAGAATGAGTAAAATTGGTGGATGTCACATTCTCTCACATACTTTGGGTCATCTCTACACTAAATATGGACTGCAAAGTGTAATGCACAACTTTCCAACAATTTTAGGCTGGTCACCCAAAGAGTGGAACAACAAGATTGTAAGTACTGTTATCTATTGGCATAAGGTATACTTAAAGAAGATTTTAATATCTCAAGAGCAATGTCTCGCTTCACTTTGCAGGCACATTTCATGGTCAAATATTGTATCCAATGCATTAACTCACTGAATTTGAGTTTTACTTATCTGTTTAATAATGATAATTTTATTTGTAGAAAGAATGCATTCACTTGCTATGTATTAAAATGAAAAGAAATAAATCATTACATCAGTAAAAATTTCAGCCTGCACAGAAATTGAATTCAAAGAAACAATAGGGATTCCTGTTCACTAAAAAGGATTCTTATAATTAAATAAATGAAATTGGTTGCTTTATCTAGTACTTACATGGAAACCAAGAAAAAAAGACTATTGGTCATACTGATACTGAACCTTTAACATCAAATTTCAGTTTATATAAGTTCATAACACTAAAGTCCTTGTATTTATCTACAGGAAGAGTATACCAACAATTTTTCAAGAACTCTATTACTAGCAGCACATGAGTTTTAGTGATGTCCTGTATTTGGAGAGTTACTGGCTATCTCATCTGAATTATGCTAAACCTCTGGCAATTAGCCAAGCATTCAAGGAGTCAAAAATGACTACAATTACATAATGTGTCAAGGGAGAAGCAAAGTAACAGCGTTATACCTTGGGAATGCGCTCTGGGTTAGGAAACCGTAGATTCTGTGAATGAAGCATCTGTCTTTGAGTCATCAGCATATTTTTCTCCTTTAACAAGACATACCATAGCTTATTAAGATCATCCCAAGACTTCAGTCGCAGTTCAGAAGCCTTCCAACTACGACCTGACAGCACCAAAGCACCAAAAGGATGATTATCATTATACATCATCGGGAAAAACAGAAAATTTTCAGAATTAAAATTGTTCTAGAAGTACACTGATTCACATGATAGTGAAGAACTACAAGCAATATGATCTCATGTGCAAAATGATTTCAAAATGCTTGTTTATCTCTTGTATACAGTATACTTACAGTGTACTAGGGCTAATCCCTTTTTTATTTTCTTTTTAATGGAATCTTATTACTAATTAAAAAAAGACTTCAAATTTCGACAAAATTTTATCTTAAAATTATAAAAAAATTCAAATAACTTTGAAACAATGACATTTTAATTCATTATTTAAATCTATAGGAAAGGATTTGCCAATGGCCCTTGACCAAATAGCCCCTCCACCATCCATAAGTATGGGGTACCCATAATAAAAAAAACCCCCCAAAAAAAAGTATGGGGTAGTGCGTGAAGTTGGGGGGTTCCAAGCCCCCTTTGGCGAGTGAGTAAATTTACCAAGCACAAGACTGTTTGACAGAAGGATTTGATGCGATAAAAGTAATCATGTAAAACCTATACTTTTTTTTTCGGATAAGTTAAGAGAATAATTTATTAGAAAGAAGGATTGCTCAAATGTAAGCTACCTTAAAGAATTACAAACAGACACCGATGAGATTCAAAACATTAATTATAGAACTACAAGAAAGCCCCCCAACACAAGGACCTAGATCAAGCACCTGGGGTTTGTGCTATCAACCCATGGATATCCAGTGTTGTGTTTGTTTTCATTCAATTCTCACATTTTGATAATTATTAACTATTCTCAAATGTGCCTTTCAAAGTTAAATACCATTTAGCTTATTTGCCTAATCTCTTGTATGACTTTAAAACAACTTTAATCTTTTTCTTTTTCCCACTTCGGTTGAAGGTCTCTTCAATGTTAAATGAATATCAAGCATTATCATGTTTCCACCCTTCTATTGCCACAGTTCCATTCCTAATTAACAGATCTTGTTCTTATGGATGTTATAATAATTATAAACATAAAAAAATAAAAAACCAGCTATACGTTGCCACTGAGATCTAGCTCAAATGACATCTATTCTCCTTGTAAGAACAAGGCAGAGGGTGAGGTATTGGATTCAATACCCATTGGGTGTGTGTGATTAAAAAAGGTTGTCCCAGTAAGTCACACTCCCACTGCTGCAAGCTATAAGGAGTGTGTAATTACCAATTTAAAAAAAAAAAAAAAAAAAAACAGCTATATATCTTATAATATAAAGCCATGAATAATAAATTATTATGACTACTAAAGGCAATGAGCAAACAGAATGAAGGAACAAGAAAATGCCCCATACCGTAGACAACAGGTTTGTCATCATCTATATTCCTATCAGCCTCAAAGAACTCTTGCAGAGGGTTCCTTGCTACAGAAGCAGCTGCAGCTGTTGCATTAGATGTTTCTGATTTAGCAGCTGCAAACAGTGTTCTCCCAAAAATTCTTGACAATAGCATTATTGTTATCACCTAGCTGCATCACAACACAATTACAGAAACAGAGTCAGGAAGCACTCTCACAGCAATTATCCTACGTAGGCAACATAAACACAAACTAACACTTCGTTTGTTTCAATTTTGGAAAATGAGTTGCTTTCAAGAAAACATTTTCTAGATAACAGACTCATTTTCTTGTGTTTGGTAGTGATCCGGAAAATGAGTTTGAGACGTCTTCTAGTGTTTTGGTACGCGTAGAAGATCAGTAACATTTCTTGAAATTCAAAACAATTATAAGGAGCAACAGTGCAACACTCTCATTCATGACATGTATATTGAGTAAAACAACTACATAATCAACAATATAACATACAATAGTCCACAAAAATTTTAAAAAAAAAAATATATATATATATATATATATATATAATCAAATATGCTTCTCATGGTGCAAAATAACCATCTTCCATTCAAAATAGTTCAATATGCCAAATTTCCCAAATAACCATCTTTTCTTGCTAGTTGCTACAAAGATAGTCAAAAGAAAAGTAAGACATAATGGAAGAAGAAGAAAATATCATAATACAAGTTTCATATCCTTTACAAACATATCCCCATATATCTTGTGTACTCTGACAAAGCATGCAAACTCACTAGTATAAGTTCTAATTGTATGCAATATTCTAGAAATGAGTTTAGATTTGTTTCATATAGTTGGACTTTGGACCAACTGGAAATCAAAATAAAATTTAAAAAATTAAAAAGGAAAATGAAAGATCAAGTGCAATGGAATTTCGATCCTTGTGACACAAATACTTTCTCTATTGACAAATGATAGGGTAAAAATCATGTTAAGTGATACAGGACTTTGGAGACTTCTATGAGACACTAACGAAGGGATCCAACAAATCTGTTCTAGTCAAATACTGGAAATGGAAACCACAAGATTGAACCAAAAGGAAAATCTTGTAACCTGTAGAATTACCTTCCCCCCCAAACACATGCACACAAAAAATGGTAAATTATACCAACTTCCCTTAGGGGGCATTTCGTTCACTGTAATGAGCCCTTGATGTGATGTGACATTAAAGTTTTTGGTTTATTTTATTTTTTCTAACATTACCATAATCTAAAATTACAAAATATATCACACCACCTTAATCTCATCACCTTCCTAAACAATGTAACGATGTATTCTTGTATTCAAATTACATTAATGTAAGATACAATAATGTAATATTACAATATAATGTAACCAAATGCCCCCTTAAGGTTTATTGAAATGACACTTTTCCCAAAAGTTTTATGAAATGGCACTCCCCCTTGACATTTGTATAAATGCAATAGTCAACAGTTAGGTTTTCATTAACAGAATATACTATTTTTTTTATTTTTTATTTTAAATCCAACTAATTTACACATATCTCAAGAGTGGGGAGGAGGGTCATTTCATCCATAATTTGGGTAAAAAAAAATTTTCCCTTCTAACAAATAGAATAACCAAAATTTGCTGTCCCAAATAATCAGTTTATAGTAGTTCATTAGTTATACTATATCTTTTGATCGTTTTATTCGATCAAAATGTAACTTTCTATCAGGGCTGGTCCTTCCCTTAGGCGAGTTAGGCAATTGCCCCAAAATTTTAGAAAAGAACCAGGTAATAGAGGAGTTTCAAATGAATTACAAAAATAATCTGGCACATCCTTTTAACCAAAAAAACAAAAATTTTGGTAAATCCTATTAAACATTGGTTCTAAACAAAATCATTGACCAAAAATCAACCAGATAAACTACAAATCCGGTCTAAGAGATTAACCACAAATCAAAACAAATAAATCCACTCAAAACCCTAAAAATTTTACCTTTCTCTCTACTCTCCAGTCTCCACTGATCAGTCTGTTCTCATCTGCTCAACAGACAACAGCTCAAGGCTCAAGCAAGGCAGCCTCAGCCTCTCTCTGATTCTCTGCTCTCCGCCTCTCTCAACTCTCAACTGCTCACCTCACCGTATCAGGAATCAGGTATAAAATTATAAATATTATAAACATTAATAGCCAAACTACGAACTTTTCCTCAGCAACTAGATTTTCTTACCGATTTTTCAAATTTGAATGGTCAAATTTGAAGCTATACAGCACAATACTATAAGCTACAAATTTAAACAAAGAAAAAATTTATAAACCATAAATCATCAAGCCCTGGTGAAGTTTCAACCAGACTCTTAAAAGCGTAGCACCGAAGATTGGATTGGATTGGATTCGATCCCACAAAAATGCAAAAATTAAATGAATGTAATAATAAGGCTTTCGAAAGAGACACGAATACCTGAGAGAACTTGAGGCCTCTGCGACAAGAATTTGAATGAAAACAAAAGCACTGTAAATATTGGCCGAAAACGAAAATGGTTCAATTTTGTTGTCAAGAGCTAGTACTAGTAGTACTATGCTGTGAAAATTTTCACTGTGGGTATGTGTAAATTGTAATAAGCGGCTATGATTGTTTTGTTCGTGGTGCTTGGGTTTTTGGGAAGCTTTGGGGGGTTTTAGCCTTTTTGGGGTTTTAGGTAGTTCGTTTTCTGAATGAGCCTAAAAAGTGGGCTTGAGTTGGTGTCTCTTTGATTGGTCCACAAAAAAAGACCCATATAACCCAACAAGGCCCTATGCTAAGGCTTTGAGGTGGGTTGGACTTGTCTAATGTTCTCAATTGGCCTTTTTTTTAAAAAAGATTTTTGGCTTTTTTGTTAACCAACGGCATTTTAAAATTACATCTTTTTTTTTAAGATACAATTATACTTTGACACATTTTTACAATAAATAAACTTTTAAGTTAAAAAAAAAAAAAAAAAACTTGCTTCCAAATGTATTCATATGATTAGAGTGTCATATATTTTGGGGTTTGTCCCCAATAACCTAGGGCAATTGGATCTAGACTCCAATTTTACTTGTACTCTGAATTGGTCTTATCTCCCAATGAGAAGTCCAAAGAAGTGATTGGTGGCGTCACTAATGGTGTTATGGTGATCCCTCAATGCTGAACTATCTTAATTTCAGCTCGCTTGTGAAGGCTACCAAGCAGCCAAGCCCTATCTCTCAAGTTTGAACAGATTACCTTCCCCCAAGAATGTATTTTTCTCACTTCTCTCATATCTCTCTCCCTAATTTTGTTCCAACCCCTTCTTCTGACCTCTGCCTTCTTATTTTATATTCTTCTTTGAGTGATATAGCCATGATGGAGGAATATTTGGCATGTCAATAGATTCCCTATATCGTATCTCTTGTTAAAGGGGACCCACCTCTTGCTATTAAAATGACTCCCCCTTAACTTGACGTCGGGTTTTGATACCCGGCGGGTGAATTCCCCCAAAGTATTATCTTTTGTTCTCGGCATATCTCGGATACTTCCCTATCTACTCGGCTAACTCCCAACTGCTCGCGATATGGGCCCGAATTGGGCTGAAGTTGTCCCAATAGACATGGGGCCTAACACAATTCGGGGGCTGGCCTGCTATTCTTGGTCCATACACATTCTATGCCTTTTACTTTTTTGTAATTTCATAACAGTGAATCAATAGTGTTTTTAAATGAAATTTGAATCTATAATATCCGCTCTATGATAATTGTTTTTTTTTTTTTTATCGTTAGGTTAAAATATCAATCGATTTTCTAATCAGATTTTGGTATAGACAATTGAACCCTATAACTCTTATTTCAACCATCAAATATTTTACCTATTGAACTAATTAGAACCCACCAAACCACATATCTCTTATTTGATAATAAGAGACTTTATTAAAAATTTGAATTAACTAGAACTCACAAAATACATTTTTTTTTTTTTTTAAGAAACAAACACACACATACACAAGAGAAAGGGAAATGAATTTTAACACAAAGACATATTACAACTCAAAAGCCATGGTAACTTTTAAATGAAAGTATGATACGTTGTACTACATACAACACACTCTCTTAAGTAATATAGGACGTTATTCTTTAATTATTATAACCATAATTTTCCTTGAAAAATGGAGTAAATCTTAATAAAAATTAAATTTTCAAATATCATAAATAGGCACCCATTGAGTAATTTCGAAACAATCAATAGTGGTAGGTTAGAATACTAGTAGCATTAAATGTAGATGTCATGTCCTTCTCTTATTCCGTATATATACTTATTATAGGTTGTTGATGAATTTGAGTGAATTTATTGGTATAGGTTGCTATTCTTTTTTCTTTTTCTTTTTCTTTTTTATTGGTGCTGAATTATAGGTTGTTATCCATTATAAGAAAATGGTCATGTTAACGAGTGCCGTATAGCATTGGTTAAGAATCCATTTTAGGAAAGTTTTGACATCACTTTTATGGGAAATGAAAAAAGCTATCAAAATATTAATTGTTTTTTTTCTTTTTCCATAAAAACTTTCTTTAATTAGATTCTTAACCAATGTCGTACGGCACTCGTTAACATTTCCCATAAGAAAATGAAAATGCACTTTTCATTCATAAAATTTGGTAAGTTCAATTCCGATTTAAATATAAAAGGTTAAAATTTTTAACATTGTAAATTTTGAGGTATTAATTCATTATTATTCAAAATTCGTCTATCAGGGGTTCTCAAAAATATATATTATTAATAAACTGTTTTAGCTTCTGTAATGTCATATTCACCTGTGTACATTTCCATTTCAATAAATGCTTGGAAGAATCAAATTGAAAAAAATCAAACATTTAAGGCTAGAACTGTAACTTTATAAATTCAAGAGCACATAGATAAACTTTGACGGAATTTAAGGGATGAAAATTACATTTCAAAGAAAGAAAAAAAAAATTAATATTGTTGCAGTCTCATCACGTTTTTGTGAAATCGATGGAGCCACTTTGTCCAACCTCGTGGATGTACACCTAGAAAATATGTATGGCTTGCTTGTATTAGAAGGAATTACAAAACAAATAGCAACCGTATCTCCAAAATTTGAAGAGGAAAAAAAGAAAAAGAAAGCATAGAATGAGAGAAAGTGAGAGCACCAAACAACCATATCTCAATAATCTAAAAAGCCAAGGAATATGCTAAGCTGTGGTCCCTCAATTGAAAAGGTTGGCTGGCCATTGTATATATGAGTATTCCCTAAAGAGTTGAAAGCAACACCCATGTTCGGTCCCTTGTTTCTTTTTTCTTTATACACTTTTCTCAATCCTCTTCCTACTTTCATCCATACCCATATTATTCATTACCCTTTCACAACTCCAACATTGCCATTATTTTTTACTATAGAATTTGTTTGATATCAGTTTCAACTTTTGGCTTTTATTTTTTATATATAGATTTTGGTATCAGTTTAACTTTTAGTTTTTACTTTTATGTACAGATTTTTAAAATCATTCTTTCCTCACTTCTTTTTTTTCAATTTTTCTCACTATTTTAATTAAAAAAAATTCATCAAAAAGTTAAATAAGTTGTTCTTAAAACAAACACTATATATATATATATATATATATATATATATATTTTTTTTTTGTTGTTGTTGACATCCTAAACACCCTTCTTATCGGTTAGGTGATTTTAATAAATATTTTTGAACACTCACCAATATGACAGTGACATACGTCATTGAGTGCTCACAAAAGTTGATAAAGAAATCTATGAATTATCAAGAAAAGGACAAACACAGGCAGCTCCTTACTAATTTTATATTGCCTAGGCCTAAATTACTTTAGCTTTTCAATCTTGATGAATTTCAAATGGTCCAATCAACATGTTCAACTAATCTTTCAATGTGGCATAATTGAGGCTATCATGTGAGAGAAGGAAATGTAAGGGACTATAATAATGGCCTTTTTTATATGTCAATCAAAGATTCAAAATTAGTTTAACTTTTCCTGTGCTTTTCAATTGCAGACACGAATAGCCTTGGAAATCATTAAACTTCAAATTTAAACTAACCTATTCTTGATATTCTCAATCTAATGCCAGTACAATGCACCACACCAATTGCCATTTGCATATGCTTTTTAAAAAAATATTTATGAAGCTAGGCTCAAGTATTCCATATTGTAGTTGGAAATTTTTATAACATGTTTCATATATGGATTTGTCAGCAGATGTTTTATAATTATAGCCCCATGTACAATCACGAATGGGGGGAGTATGGTTATAAGGCTGAAATTTAAAGGAATTGAAAAAAAAAAAACACCACCAAAAAGTGGAGCTTGTGCTTTAATTTGACTTAATACATCATATTTAGACAGTAAATATTAACAGATTGAGAGCTCTTCTTAATTTTATGGGTAGTGGTACATGGTCATTCTTAGTTGGTTAAGTGATTTGTCTAGCTAATTTCATTAACAAATGATACCTCAGCCTGCTAATTAACTATGCATTATGCATAGGTGACTCTCTGTGGCTTGCTAATTTTTAGAGAAACCATGCCTCTTGGGTTAAGAAAGTTTTTGGAAATAAAAGTTCTGAAGTTTGAAATGCTCTTGGATGTTATGGGTTGTAACTTGCAGGCATGCACGCTACGTGCTAATCACTATTTACTGATGTATTCGGTGAAATTGTAGGCTACAAACACTATAAGTTTAGAGTTAAGTTAAATTAAAATATGGAACTTGTTTATCATACTTACTGTATCAAGAAGAGAAAGAGACCCACGTCTCTATATTAATATTTATCCATGACTTATCACAAAAGTCACCGGAATATGAGTAATCTATTGGTTGATTAATTTTATGGGTTTTGTTTCTTTTATTTCAAGATAAAACTACATACTTATAATATATCTACAACGTATATTAAACTGAAGACGCTTACTTCTGGTTTTGGTTAACCTTATAGTATTTTTCTATGTAAACTTTTAAGCATCACAATTTACAATTCATTATTCTAATATATATATATATTTCATAATTGAATTTTAATTTTATTATATATTTAAAACATCCATTAGAATCTTGACACATCATATATTTCTTTAATTGTAAAATATATATTTATTTTATATACAAACACAATCATAATAAATTATATTAATAACTAACAACCTCAAGGGATTAGTTTAGTGATTCCCAAGACCTCGTGATATCCATGAGATTCTGGATTTGAAACCTCTTGTCAGCACCTTGGGGTCATCCCCATAAGATTCTTTTCTATAATAATTTGGTGAGAATTAACACAAAACAAATATAATAAGTTTGTTCTTGAGCAACAAAATTTTTTATTGTATACAATCACTTAAGTGTGGTTTTTAATTCATGTACAATGCATATGATAGAGACACATATTATCTTTATATTGAATGGTTGTACTCAAACTTTGTTTGTTCCTTAAAGAGAGTATTTAAAAAAGAAGAAAGAAAGTATGAGAGTATCCGTGTATCACAGCTCACTACACATGGAATAATGTTATGTTTTGTTTTGATTTTGATTTTGTTTTTTTTTTTAATAATTTGGGTCCAAAATATTTTTCACAATATTTTCACAATAAATCTCATATGACAAGCTGTTATTTGTTATAATTTGAGTCTATTACTCACTAACTAGTAAAATCTTTATATAAAATTTATTGTAAAAATATTGTAAACCTAGAGTTTTTTTTTTGTCTAATGATGTTATGATGAGTCAATGAGCATTAGAGAGATTTGATAAAGAGTAAAGACACTAGATTTTTCCTGAATATAATTTGCATAGATGTAGCGAATTTTACGCTTCTATACGTCAAAGCATGTCCACTAGCAGGTCTTCTTTAACGTTTGTACACGTATGAATCCGACAGTACAAGTTTGCATATATTAAAGTCGGTGATCAAAGTTTGAAAAAATCCATTGAATTTCCCCATGCAGTTTCCAAATCCTAGTCCAAGACTCGCCGACCTTATTCATTTTTGGAAGGTTGCTACCACCTACTATTTATATTTCACCTAATGTTGTCCTCTAGTATGTTACTTCTCTAGAAGTAATACAAGTAAAGTAACTTTTGATTTTTGAATGCATCTCTACGCTTGCACAATTCATCAACTTGGTACAATTAATTATTTGATTGATGAGGGCAAATTAATTTGAACTTGAATATCTTTGTTGGATATGTGTAGAAGTGTAAATCAATTGAGTTATAAGATACATAACAATTATTTTCAAGCTGATTAGGGTGTTTCAATTAATGTGTGGGAGTGCAAGTATCTAACTTTCCTCCTTTTACACCCAATCACAAGTGGGAATTGAACTCCAATTTGTCGGGTATATTCTAGTAAATTTTTATTATAAACAATAATGGGCCAATTTTAACTCTTTTCTGTAACTAGTGAATGAAACTCTCCATTCCAAAATACCTAATACTTTACTATACAATTGAGAAATAAACTGATGTGAGTTTTTTGTACTGTTTCGTTTGTACATGTACGTTATGCATTTTACCAACTATATTAATGGCATTGTAATTTAAACTATAAATTTAGACATGACTTGTGGAGTGGGGATCGAATTGTTACTTTATAATACAACCAAATCTTAGCCAAATCATAGTTCTCCCTCTTTTAAGATAAGGGTGGGGCACTCAAATTATTATACTTTTGGGTAACTCCCAAAGAACAAAAAGAGTTCGTTAAAGGTATTTTACTTATCATGATATTTAGACTTGTAAAATATCAAGTTGATATGAGACTAAAAACTATGTCAATCGATTGGTCCCAGGAAAAAAAAAAAAAAAAAAAAAAACCTATGCCATTGGGCTTGTTTGGTAATATTGTTCTAGTAACGTTATTTAAGTATTGTGGAAATACATGTTGTGTTGTTTAAACAACGAAAATTGTTATCCAAACAACATTACCAAACACCCCCTAGTGTTTAAAGATGTAATGTTATTATAATTACATACACATAAATATACTAAAAGATTGAGATTAGGCACTTAATAACCATAGAATTTGAAGGAAATATATTAATTCAACAACCTTACGAATATGAGGAGGAGATATAATTTAAGGATATAAAGTTTTGTTTGGTAGGAGGATGAATAAACGAGAGGAAAGAAAAGATTAGGAATGATGAAAGAGATGGTACTGAAATTTGGAATGCCATGCATTCTTTCAAACCCCTCACCACAATTTTCTTAAAGTAGCAAGCTTGCACTTCAGTTCTCTCAATGTGAAAAGTTATGAGCATGGGAACATAACACCTTAAACTATTTTTGATCAAGATTTCATTCTCTCTATTTGTAAAATTGTAGGATTTGTCATAACCTGACAATAGTGGTTTGACCAAGAACAAGCTTATAATCCAATAGTTCTATAAAGCAAAATTTGCAAAGTGTTTGAGATGTTTTCCCCGTGATCTTGTGACATCTTGTTTGATTCAACTTCCATTTCAATCCATGAACAGTGGATTTAAAGCTTCTTTTGTGCTCTTTAAGATTGAGACAAATTGCTTCGAACTGATAGTTAGATTTATAATTAAAGTTCGGTTAAAGTTGGTCAAATTCGGTCAATTATGGAGTTTAGCAATTAGCAATATGAATGATAGAATATATAATGTTTATGAATTTTCAACAAAAAATTGACACATTTGGACCTTTATCAAAGTTAGTGAAACTTAATTGAGATTTTTATTTTTAGGATTTGGCCTGCAATTTCACATTGGGGTTTGTTGCTTAATACAATCAAGACAAATGGAGTCAGAGTGGAGTGATAATAGGTGCCCAATCTTTGTATAATGTCTCGTTGAAATAAGTGATGTTAGATAAAGAATGAATTACAATTTTTTTTTTTTTTGGAAAACGCTGCCACAAATATGCAGCTATAACCCTGTTTTTTTTTTAGTGTTTATCGATCATGTTTCTAACATAAACCTTTAATTGAGCCTATATTTGAAAATTTACATCTGGTCTCGATTCCATTTGGTTTAATTGGTGAAGGAAGATCATCCAAGCTTGAAAAAGGGAACGAGGGATAGTAAAATTGGGAGGAAATTCATAAATAGTGGATTGCATAACATCATGATGATCTCATCAAGAGCTTGCCCAAGCCATTCCTTTAAAAGCAATTTTGATCATTCCCTTATACACTCTCATTTTTTTCTACATCCTTTTTTAAAAATAGACATAGGAAGTCTTTGTTCTATTTTCTTTAGGGAAAAATCTCTCATGTGCCTGTGTGGGGCCCACCTACTTGTGAGAGATTGGTCTCATGCATTTGGCGCATGAGATACCGGCTCTTTCTTTAGAAAAACCATAATATTTTTAGATTTGTTTTAAAAATAGGCAATCTCTTCTCAAAAGTCCTCTCTCTTTTTTTATTTTTATTTTTGGAAAAATCATAGATGTCAATTTTTAGCCTCCTGTCCAAACGAACCCTTGAAGGTTCATAAAAATTGTTATGCACATATTTATGTTTATTAAAATTTTAATCTAAACACCCCTTAACAAACTGTTTTATGTTTTATTAATTTTAAAATTGAAGTTAGTTTTTTAAAACACAAACCAATATCTTATGAGAACAGGTTGTGAAAAAATTATTGTATGAGAACTGTTTGTGAAGCAACTCTCTTATAATATGTGAATTCTACAAATATGTGGAACTTACAAAATGCGAGAGA
This sequence comes from Quercus agrifolia, assembly GCA_029955455.1. Lineage (NCBI taxonomy): Eukaryota > Viridiplantae > Streptophyta > Magnoliopsida > Fagales > Fagaceae > Quercus > Quercus agrifolia. Next base: position 42,792,518 of record JARQAD010000006.1, read on the forward strand.
GACGCTTCATTAGGTGGCTTCGTAAGATACTTTATCAAATCCTCTTTTTTTTTTTTATAAAAAAAAAAGGGTAAATAAAACTCAGGTTTGTTTTTAAGTGAGGTACATTAGGTATTTCAAATAAATTAAAACATTAAATTGAATTGAATTGAATTAGAAGTAACCTAATATATTATTTCACATAGAAAATTATACCTAAGTTTTAACATTTGTTTTTGTTGTTGTTGCAAATTGAAGTTAGGGTGATGTATTCTTAAAAGGTGTGTTATTATTCCCTCAAAAACCATTTAATATATACCCAAACATACCAAGTTAGTACTAATTCAACAACCCAAGGTGGGATCTTTAGCTATAGGGCAATTCTTTTTAGGGTTTATTTTATAGTTTTACATTCTCTATTAGTTGCAAAACAAGCTCAATGATAGGAATTGTTGAATGTAGAATGAAGCAATAATATATATTCATATGGGTGTCGGTTGTATCTGGAACGGCTGGTCAAGGCAACACAACTCAAGCCCATTGATTGGGCGACTTTCTGTACAAGCGTTATGAGGCTCCTGTCGGCTGTCCTTCTATTCATCACCATTGTGTTGTTTTGGCCTTTGGGGTGCCCCAATGTACATTCCCTTTGATACTAGGCTGCACGTGATCATCATCTACATAATTCCCTAAATGCCCATGCCTTCAATTATTTTATGTTGATATTGTGTTTTAATATCTAAGGGTTTTAATGTCATTTTTGTGAAAATAACGTGTAGTTTTTGTCAAACTAGGTGCATTCTTAGCTAGAAAAGTTGGTAATCGGGAAGTGATAGTTTTTTATAGGGTTACACCGCTATCTGTTTGTTTTGGAATTAACATTTTTAAAAAAATTATCTTATTTTGTTTTATTTAGTAATTAGTAGTGGCTTTAAAACGAGTTGAAAAAAAATTAAATCTTAACTTTTTATTATTATTATTTAGTTTTGTGTACAATAAAGTTGTTTTAAATAAAGAAAGTTAAGAAATGATTTTTCTTCAACCTATTTTTTTTATATTACTAAATATAGGAAAAGTATGAAAAAAAAATTATCCATAGTTAAAAATTAACCTACAAGCAAGGTGGTTTTAGAATTTTCACTTGCACCCATAATTTCTTGCCTTGGTAACAAACAAATATGGTAAAAAAAAGAAAAGCATACAAATATTATCATCATTCATGGAAAAGGAATGAGAAATGTTTGTTATGGAGTGACTTCATGTTTTTAGAGAGAGACATCCGATCTTCTAAAGAGAAAGAGAGAGAAAAAGAGAGACTTTAATAAAGCTCACTTGATTTATAATTGCACCCACCTCCCTTTCAAATATATCATTCAATATATATATCTTCATTTCTTCACCTATTCACTCATACACACACACAATTTTTTTAAGCTATACTTTTTTTCTGCCTTTTCAAATAATCATTCCCCACTTTTATTGAAACATTTTTTAGTTGTGGGGTACATACCCTTACATAATTCAGATTGATTGACTTCAAAGGCCTTTTGCCACTTGATGTTTGCTTCAGAAAGAGTGTTAAAAAAGGTACCTTTTTTCACTGGACCCTTTTTTTCATTCACATCACTCACATAGCTATTTTCTTTGCTAGACTATGATTAAAAATTATTACTACCACTAGTATTTTTCACTATATTTTTTACTATATATCCAAACCCTGTAGTTACACTATCGTTTTCCCACTTTTTTTAATTTGTTCTTTTCTTTGTAACAGTTTCCCTCTAACCTCTGTTATTATCATCTCTTATATTAAGTGGGTTTCCATGTGGTTGGTTCAATCTCTTGGGTCCTCATATTACTGAGCGTAAAGCTTTTGTTTTTTTCTCTACTCCATGCTCATTCTATAGTGGGTTTCTTAGGTATTTAAGATCTGGGTTGTGCTTATATCTGTGTTTTCATCCACCTTTTTTTTTTTTTTTTTTACTTCTTGTAGTAGTAAGTGGGTGTTGAAGTTTTTGTTTCCTGGTGAGTTTTAGAGAGAGAAAGTTGTAGAAAGAGAGAGAGAGAGAGAGAGAGAGAGAGAGAGAGATCAATGGCTGGAGGAGGAGGAGGTGATGGTGGTGGTGGTGGTGGAGGAAAATCTTCTGAGCCAGCGCCACACCCACCAAAGGATCAGCTACCCAACATTGCTTACTGCATTACAAGCCCACCGCCATGGCGTGAGTAACAGTATCTCTTTCTCATTCACTAAAAAGTTTGTGTTTTTTTTTTGCTTCTGAGTACTGACTTTATGGCTTGGATTCTGAAGTATTTTTCATTTTTGGAAAGTATAAAGTGGTGCTAAATTATTCTTGATTGGTGGGTCTTATAGACATAGTTTCTCACTCTGATTCTTCTGAATCTATATGGTATATCTTTAAGGTAGGTTTTTAGTATTACAAGTTAGCTTGATTTGGATACTTTTTCTTCTGGTTTTAACCGTTCAAACTTCAAAGTAGCTTTTTTCTGAAGTCTCTCTCTTTTTTCTGTGGCAGATACCCCTTTTTCCAGAAAGTAAAGTGGAGAATTTGTTTTTAAAAAAAACTTAAATAAACCTCACTTGTGCACTGGGAAATTCTAGTTTTTCTTTAAATAAAGAAAAAAAATAAAAGACCAACTGCTTTTTTCACTAAACTTATTAATGACTTTTCTTTTGGTGGAAAATTTTTAGTTTTTGCTGATTGAGTCTCCTACTTAATTTTTTTTTTTTTTTTGGGCCTGTTGATGCTATGTATTAGTATTGTTTCAGAAACTTGGGATTTGGTATTCAGTCACTAGATTCCATGTTATATGTTGCAACCACTTTATTTCCTTTTTTTTGTTAGTTGATTTCCCTTTATAGAAAATTTTCTATACAGTACTTTTCTTTTTTGGGTATTTGTTTTCATTCCTTCCTGGTTCTTTAGAATACACATTATATGGCTCGTCTCAACTCAAGAATGTCTCTTTCTGACTATTTGGGGATGGCTACCCAAATATTTACTAGCAATTTTGATGTAATTAGAAGAATTTCAAGTCAAACATATTGTCATAGTTCAGAGTACTATTTCTTATCTTCAAATTATTTCAGTACCTTTCGTTTCAAATTTCGCCATTGCTTTCATTAGTAAATCATTAAAACAATGTGTTTATGGGAAATAATGCAGCCGAGGCCATCCTTCTTGGGTTTCAACACTATCTTGTGATGCTTGGCACGACAGTTCTCATCCCCACTGCTCTGGTTCCCCAAATGGGAGGTGGAAATGTAAGCTTCTGAGGAAAAAAATTGCAAAAAAAAAAAAAAAAAAGAAATAAAAATCTGTTTATTTTTAAGGTGTCTCCAATAATTCTGACTTAAATCACATGTACTGTTGTAATAGGTGGAGAAGGCCGAGGTGATCCAGACCCTTCTTTTTGTTGCTGGTTTGAACACATTGCTGCAGTCATTGTTTGGGAGTCGACTGCCTGCTGTCATTGGAGGGTCATATACCTTTGTCCCTGCCACAATTTCAATTATCCTTGCCGGCCGATTCAGTGATGGCACCGGCAACCCTGTGGAGGTTTTGTGATCTCAAACCCATCCTCATATTATTTGGTGCTATTTGTATAAGTTGGTGAATTGCTTGTTAATATGGTGTACATAAGTATTGTTGAGCATGGGATATTACAAACTAGTGTCCAGCATGGGATATTGCTGGCAATGTGTCTTTAGTTTCCCCTAATTTGAGCGAGTATACAATCAAACCAAAACATTAAATGCCACACTTTTGGAAAAAACAAAGATATCCATTTGAAAAAAATAACAAGAAAATTGACTATCAGTCTATAATTCTTTCAAAATTCACATTAATTTTGCTGATGTATGCTCCAGCTTGGTTGTAACCATGTCACAATGTCTTGATGCCTATACAGAAATTTAAGAGGACAATGCGGGCAATCCAGGGTTCTCTTATTGTTGCTTCAACTCTTCAGATTGTCTTAGGATTCAGTGGCCTTTGGCGCAACGTTACAAGGTTAGTACAAAACCAACACAAAATTATATCAAATTGCATAAGTCTTGGGCAACTTTGGACTTTTCCCCTTTTTATAGAATTATCAAGAATCTATTTGCTTAGGCCATATAGGAAAGCATCCTGTAAAATGCCCCTTGACTTATATGTCATTTTTTCATGGATTAATTTTGGTTGGTTCATATTAATTTCAATCTAGTTACTCTTAATCAACCTGATTTCTGAAATAGCAATTATTGTCACTAGCTTCATACTGACACATCTCCGCATTTACTCCAAAATAGTCTCATCAAACAGAAATAATTGAATACTCTGTTTGTGACTTTTTCTCATTACAATTTGATGAATAATTTTCTGATTTCCATTCTTCAGGTTTCTAAGTCCACTTTCTGCTGTACCTTTGGTAGCATTAGTTGGATTTGGGCTTTACGAGTTAGGTTTTCCTGGGGTAAGCCTTCTTTTTCTGCAATGTGCACACGCTAGATCATTTGTTACTTTTGGATGTTAACTTTTGTCTTGAATGTCTAGGTTGCCAAATGCGTGGAGATTGGGCTGCCAGAGCTTGTTGTTTTAATTTTTATCTCACAGGTAATGGTCTTTAATGTGTTACACCCATTTTTTATGGTTTTGAATTTATTGATGTGTTATAATCTCTTGCCTTATGTGAATTTTATCTCTGTAACCTTACAGAGCATTGATTATTGTTAAGCTGAGGTTGTTATTGTTGATGCTTTTTGTGCAGTATTTGCCCCATGTGATACATTTAGGAAGACATCTCTTTGAGCGTTTTGCAGTCATTTTCGCAGTAGTGATTGTTTGGATCTATGCTCACCTACTTACTGTAGGTGGGGCATATAATGGTGCATCACCAAAAACACAAAATACCTGTCGTACTGATCGTGCTGGACTTATAAGTGGTGCTCCATGGTAAGGATGGGTTGTTTCATCAAAGAAACTAGTTTAGAAACCTGTGCATATGCACGGGCACAATAAAAAATAAAAAACAAAACACACACACACACACATCATACATATCACAATTTGAATTATTTTTAGTTAGACAAACAAATGGCATCGAAAAGCAAAATCTTTCAAACTTTCTCTTCTTCTAATTTTAGATATAGAATTAGATATATAATTGGGATTTTGATGGTTAATTTATATTAAACTCCTTGTCTTTTGCATTGAGTTAACTCACTGGGCACAAAAATTTTAAAAGTTAGATGGGACACATGCAAAATTAGACTCCAATTGAAAATCTAATTGGATTTTCTCTCAGCTTTGGATATATATATATATATATATATATATATGACTGCTCCTTTCAAGTTGAAAGTTTCAACATTTCTTCTATAATGACTATAAATTTGATTATTGAGGCACAAGATACAAGGCCTTGATATGTAGCTCTATATGATCGTTTTGTTTATTGTTAATCCTTTTTTTCAAAACTTTCTTATTCATTAGATAAAGTTCGCGCTAAAATCTCTTTCAATTGGATTGTGTGGTTTAATTGCTATTTTATTTACTATATTGGAGCTCAAATTTACCTGTAGGGAATGTGTTTGGGTAATTTATGATTATTTTGCAAGGAATTATGCTATTCCCAGTCATTTAGTTTCCCTTTCACAAACTTTGGTTAGCCATATTTACATGTGGCACGCAGATTTGGCATGGCTACATTTTCATGGACTATTTAGAGATATTACCTTTTCTTTTCTTTCTTTTTTTTCCCTTTTTTTTTGGTGGTTGGGGGGATTGGTGGTATTTGAGATTTCACACAGATTGTTAGGATTTAGGGTTGTCAAATTCCTGTATGACAATGTATGTATCAAAAATGGTTGTAAAACATGTATGTTCAAGTTAGGTTGAGTCAAGTGTTGAAGAGCTGCCTTAAGTTTTGCACAACTGGAAATTTTGCTTGAGTGAAACAGTAAGTCAGGCAGAGAGTTCATGTGATTATTGCTTGACGATCGCTTGAGCGAGATCTCAGGACACTGAATACTAATTCTACTCGAAGCAGATATGTGCTGGTCTTTAACCTTCATATAAATCCGTCATGCTGCATGACTTTTTAAATCCCAAGAAGGCTGCCATACCAAGGCAAACCCTGAGTGCCTTCCCTTGAGTTTCAAATCAAAGAGATCCTTTGTTTGTTGTTGATCTCATTGAACCTGAACCTAATTGAAACTGCAAAGATTCTTGAGTTTCAAATCAAGAACTTCAAGAACCTGAACCTAATTGAAACTGCTAAGATTCTTACCTTGTGTTAGTGTGTGCACTGACTTCCTGGAGTTCCAGCTTGGAACAGGTGTGTCATTCATTGTGGAGATCATATAGAAACAGTCTAAGGTTCTGGAATCATTATGGTGAAGTGTACAGGTTGTTTACTTGGTTACATAGGGTCTAGTTACAAAGGTTTTGTAAGTCACCCTTGTAAAGTTCTTCAAAATTTTTCCACTTTGTCACCAAATTATTGAGTTCTTTGTGTTTTTTTTTTTTTTTTTTTTTTTTTTTTTACTGTTTTCTGAATCATGGTGATGCATATTTGTTAGCCTTTTATTGAGAGCTTAATACCATGTTGATCGATCTTGGATCTAAGCGTTATTCAAGTTTGATGGTTAGAACAGATAGAGGTAAAAGCTGATTTTTCACAGATGATTTGTTCAAAATAGTTGCAAAGACATTCATTTTTTTGCATCTTGAACTGTGATATATTTATTATTTTCTTCAAAGGCACTTGGAAAAGATTTCATCTTTATGTTTCCATAAATCATTAATTGATAAAGGATTCATACAGCTGAGCCCAATTTAGGTGGTATGCCCTTTTATTTTTCATTGAGTTATCATCTTAAACCCTTATTACATTGTTTACATGTTAAAGAATGGAGCCATGATCTGGGATATAAAAGTGGTACTATTGTGATTATAGTTTGATTAAATGCTGCATTATTATGTTTACTTTGGTAAAAACATATATTAGTATGTGTTTGATAGTTGACATGAGTGGGAAAGAATTGATTATTGGAATTTGGGTTTGCAGGATAAGAGTTCCATATCCCTTTCAATGGGGAACTCCTTCATTTGATGCTGGTGAAGCCTTTGCAATGATGATGACTTCTTTTGTTGCTCTTGTAGAGGTCTGCTTTCTTTCTTCCTTTTGAAATGCTTCAAATTAAGTACCAAAATCCATTACATCATTGCTGTTGTTGTTGGCATAATTTATTCTGCAGTTCTAAATTATTTTGTACTCTTGCAGTTATTCTTATGCCTTTCGTTTGAAGTCCATTGATGAGTTGATGATAGACTAAAATACTCCTCATCAGTAGAACTCCATTTCATATTGAGATTATATGATTATCATACTTTTGCATGAGTGGACAATTTAACCTTCAATTAGGCATTATGATGTTCTTGTCTTCTGAGTCAATTTTTGTTTCAGACTTGTAATACATTATCAGTACCCTGTTATTTTGACTATGTTAATACTATTTGATTTCTTGGAGTTTTCTCATTTCTTGTATCTGTCCAATGATTTGAGCAGTCTACCGGTGCTTTCATTGCGGTCGCAAGGTATGCAAGTGCAACTCCATTGCCACCTTCCATTCTCAGCCGTGGAGTTGGCTGGCAGGTAATTAGGAAGGATTGTGACTTGTCCCCTCGTATATAAATAATGTGGCAAACTTGTCAATGCAAAATTGAGGTTCTAGTTGTTTTTTCATCTAAGATCATGTGGATAATTTCCAGCTTAATTTTTCTTCTTGTATGCATGGATTTATCAATGTACTAATGCAATGAAACAGATAAAAGAAAATGATTCTAATTGTGCCCTTGATCATGTGTAGCCTGTTATTGCTTCTATACACTGCTACAAATCTCTCTCTCTCTCCCCCCTAACCCCCCCCCCCCCCCCCCCCCCCGGCCCACCCAAAAAAAGAGAGGGAAAAACGAGTGCATACCACAAATCTCTCTCTCCTACACAGGCATGTGCATGAAAGGAACCAGAAAGGAAGAAATGTTAATAAATAATAACCATTCTTAAGAACAAGAGAAGAAACAGAAAATTCTACCATACATGTATGTAATTGACAGTAATGTATCCAAATATTAATGCTTCCCCTTCATATCCTATATGTTCTTACCAATGTTTAAACCTCAGCCTGTGCATGTTTACTGAGTACACTATCTTATCTACATAATCTGATTAAACAATTCTTTTAGTGAAGAAAATATCTGGATAAAAGATATAAAGATGAGCACTCAATAAAATGGTTGTACTCGATATAATAAGAAATGTATGGACCCAAAATTTAGAGAATTATCATATTTACTCTATCCATCTCTGGGTTGTTGCTGAAGACTGTAATTAATTGTGGGATTTGGTGACTATTTCTCAGAATAATACCCATATAGGTAAAAATTTGTGTTCAATACCATTATGCAAGTTTCTTGAAGATCTATTTCTGGTGAAAGTTGGATTCTTATTGTAGTTAATTGTTTTTGCTGACAGGGAGTTGGCATTCTGTTATCTGGGTTATTTGGAACTGTGAATGGATCCTCTGTATCTGTGTAAGTCTTAATAATAGGGAACACCTATCCTGTTTTGAGTATTCTATTCCAATTAAGTGAAAAACAGATTTGAGGACTCTACTTGTTTTTTTACAGAGAGAATGCTGGTCTCTTGGCCTTGACTCGTGTTGGCAGTCGAAGGGTAGTGCAAATATCAGCTGGATTTATGATTTTCTTTTCCATTCTTGGTAAGAAGTTGTTGCGTGAGATGTTTTGAAATGCATGATAATTGAATAATTAGTATTACTTGGCCTTTCTCTGCAAGCATTTTGTTCCTTTTATCAAAACTTTTCATCATTGTACAGGAAAATTTGGAGCCGTCTTCGCTTCAATCCCAGCACCAATTGTTGCTGCCCTGTACTGTCTTTTCTTTGCTTATGTGGGTAGGTGTCCGTGATTTAACAGGTTAACAAGCAGGTAGGTTGACATCTGAATCATTTTTATCATTCGTAATTATTCTTATCTTGTATCGCAGGTTCTGTTGGTCTTAGTTTTCTTCAGTTCTGCAACCTAAACAGCTTCAGAACAAAGTTCATCTTAGGCTTTTCTATCTTCGTGGGCTTGTCAGTGCCACAGTACTTCAACGAGTATACAGCAATCAAGGGTTATGGTCCTGTCCATACAGGAGCAAGATGGGTATGGATGACATATGTAACCCTGAATGTGTCTTGCTTTAGTAAACTTCTCTTAAAATCATGTCATGGTTGGTTTTGATTCCTCTAACTAAAGCATCACTCTTTTCTTGGCAGTTCAACGATATCGTAAACGTCCCTTTTTCATCAGAACCTTTTGTTGCTGGCTTGGTGGCATATTTCCTGGACAACACACTGCATCGAGACCCTACAATCAGGAAAGACAGAGGTAAACATTGGTGGGACAAGTTCCGGTCCTTCAAGGGTGACACAAGGAGTGAAGAATTTTATTCCCTGCCCTTCAATCTAAACAAGTATTTCCCATCTGTCTGATATTATAAAGTCCTCTATCAGATATTGCTCTGTTGAAGGTTCAAAAGCTCTTTGCGGGATCACGTTATAAATCATTGTTATAAATCATTGTGAATCTTCTTACAGGCTACATCAGTATAAGATTGTCTCTTCCTTTATAGAATGCCTTAGAACATTTATTTAATTGTTTTTTTTTGGTTGTAAATCCAAGGGCAGAATTGGATTTAAATTTTAAACTACTAATGAAGCAGTTTTATGTCTCTTCATTCTTTTTGCTTGGTTCTGATTCTCATTTTATAATTGTCCGTCCGTGTTACTTCAACACAAATGCTAGAATATTATTATTATTTTTTTGCTCAACTGAAAATTATGATTTTGAATGCTATTTTAAATGCTGGATTTTTTAGCTTGTGGAGATTATCCATGCCTCCTTGGTCTGTATTTAAATCACAATGCACTTGTACAATGAACTTAAAATCAGTTTAATCTGAGTTCTAGTTAGTTTAACTCAATTGTTATTGCCGTTGAATAAGAAATTTATGGTTTGATCTCCATTTACACCAAAAACCAGATGGTGGTTTTGGCTTGATGATAAAAAGCAAGTATTATGGAATGGATGCTATAGACTAAAATTCTAACGTATCTATTAAAAAATTAGTTTAATCTAATTGTATGCATAAAATGGTAAAAAAGAAGGTCATGGTTTAAAAAAATAAAAATTTCCTTGCTAATAGACGGTTAAGAATTTCAATTCAACTCATTTTAGTAGTTGAAAAACAAGATGGAGTCCTGGGCCTTGCAGCTTCATTTCTGAGTTTCACAGTAAACTAGCTAGGGAGTCCCAATTTACATGGGCTTTGTTGTGGCTGGAAATACATAGCATTTTAGGCTTGAGGATACTGTGGTAGGCTGCTAGCTGCCTTATTCTTTTCTAGGGTGAAACTGGGTTTAATAGACCATAGAATGAAGCACCTTACAATTAATGGGAGTCGCCTCTAATCAATCAGGTGACAGGGCACTCTACAAATTGATATGAGTGGTGATAGGGCATCCACCTTACAATTAATGGGAGTCACCTCTAATCAATCAGGTGACAGGGCACCCTACAAATTGATATGAGTGGTGACAGGGCATCCACCTGTCGTTGCCTTTTAAAGTCCAGTTGACCCAATGACTAGATCAAATATCATGTATGGAGCCAGGGGACTTTAATGTGCCATAAATAACCCAGGTGATGGGAACCATATGAAAGCAATGTGCTTAAAGGGTTAATCTAAATGATTGCAAGAACATGGAAACCAATTATGATTCCAGTTATTATGCTATTATAGATGGCAAAATGTCTCTATCTTACATTGATCTTACCAATATTACCACATTTTGTGTGGGTTCAACTTTTACTGTCTTATTTAAAACTCTATCGTTGTCCTTCCCGCTTTTGTCTTATTTAGTTTACTTTCATCAACACTAGTGCCACCTCATTAGGGATGTCAAAATAATTTTACCCTATTTTGCTTCAGCTTGTCCTGGTCCTACTTTGTATAGGTTTTCCTTATCTTAAATAAAGGTTGTAACAGGAATAAGGTATCCATGATCCGGATTTACTCTGGCATGTTTATCAGAGATTATAGACTCCTAATGGCATAGATGTAAATGGGGTTGAGGACTTTGGCTTCGACATGGTGGAATTACAAGGCTTCATTATCTTGTAACTCAAGATTTCTAGATTAGGTTTAAGTTCAACAAGTTGTTATTGACTATTGAGTATACAATCTGCAAGAGTGGACCACCCTATCTTAATAATTGTCTTATATTGACAAATTATTTATCTTAATAATTGTCTTTTAATGACAAATTCTTCTACCTATTTTTTTTGGCATTTATAGAAAAGATCATATCCAATTTGATTCAAAAAATATAGACCATAAACATATAGAAAGGGTAAATTTTAGGTATAGATGTATAGTATATTAGATGCCTCAATTAAATTCAAATACATATTTTATATCGATCAATGAAGCACAAACATTATTATCTTTTCCAAGGATAATTTAATTTAATACAACCATGTGTTTGACAATTTATGGTGGTAGGTTAATTTAGGAATGTTGTAAAACTTATCATTCCGTCATCTTATCGTATTCGATTATATTTGAAATCATACTCTTTGTTACCTCCTTAATAACATGTCTTTTTTTAACTATTTCGACTAATGTTATTTTAGGTCTTTCTCTATCTTTGTTTGTTTTCTTGACTTATATGAATTTACTCTCTCTCTCTCTCTCTCTCTCATTAGTGCATAATGCATTAATTTCTCTCCTCTACACATGACTAAACATTTTCAAATTGACTCTCCCTTATTTTTATCAATATGTTTCGCATCTATTGTTAAGCGAAATTCCTCATTTTGAAATTCAAATTCTATTTTCCTTGTATATTCACTTGTCCAATAGTTGAGAGAGAGAGAGAGAGAGAGAGAGAGAGAGAACAATTAACCTTTTTAAATCGATGTTGTCCTATTTGGTTCTATTTGAAATAAAACCGTGCCTCAATTTGAACCTGAAAGGCCTAAACTAACAAAACATTTTATTATAATAACACTTATAATTATTAAAATTTCATCTGTGTTTCTTCCTCCGATGAACTAGGCACAAATATATATATAAAAGTGATGACATCTCGCTAGCTTCTTGGCTCATGTCATGTGTTTTAGGTACATAAGTTGAAATGAACAACGATCATATCCTTACAATAATCCCAAAAATCCTCTCCATGCTGTTTGGTGAGGAAGTTCTGATCACAATGTTGAATGCCAAAGTAATGACAACTGACAAGGGGTCCTACAAATGTTGCACCCACCCAAGTCAATTCAATTCATGAGTCATGACAAGGAGAAGGAGCTCAATGCTACCCGCTAGTTTAATACTCAAATCAAACACAAATAATTGTTGGACTTTGGATATAAAATATATGGTTCTGCAGATTCTGTACGAAAGAAGTTAAGATCTCTCTTGAAATATTTAATGGTTATAGGCTTATAGTCCACCTCCTTATGTAACATTTTGAGCAAGAAAAAAAGTGCGTTATTTAAGGTTGGAACTTGGAAGCCTTAATACCTAAGATTTCACAACTTTTATATCAAGAAATGCTTTCTAGGATTTTGTCTAATCAAACTTGGGTACAATTAGTGGCAAAAGTTTTTCCTTTTGTAAATTGTTATTAATGTTCTAATTAAAGTTTCACTACTAGTATTTTCATGGTTTCACTGAAACTTCTGTTGGGGCTTTGTGAAAGCCATAGTCCATAGACTCCTATATTTTATATTACTAGCCTAGGTTACCATTGCCACACAAAATAAAAAATTATCAAAAGGTTCCCGAGGAATAGATTATGAGATTGAAAGATCTACAGGAGTCAAAAGTTTGCATGTTCTTAAATAATTACTGTTGTGTTCTCTTCCCGTTGAAGCAAAGATCATGTCTCTATTTCCCAGGTAGATATTGAAGCTCCCAATGCTTTCTGGATATGGTTGCCTCCAACTCTTGCTTTATGCTGGTTAACCCAATTTAAAAGAATTCTTGTAGCAAAGAGGGGAAAGTCTTGTAGTTATAAACAGGTGTTTCAAGATATGGAAAAGTACATTTTAGCATGTGGTTGGATTGATTTCACATGGAGCAAGGATGTGCTAGTTATTCTTTTCTTAATTACACGAGATCCTTTTAGTTCAGAAGATAAGGTAAAAAAATGTAGGAGTATCAAAATAATAATACCATATACTAAAAAAAAGTAAAAACGGAAAAGATTAGAAGATGAGATATCATATTATTTTAATTTTAGGTATGGTCGCTTTATTCAAGATGAAATTCTTAAATTAAGGGTTGAAACTTCATTGATGTATGCAATATTATGAACATTTTGTAAAAATTTGACAACTTTTTTCGTACTCGTTCAGCTAGCAAGTTTTCACTAGTTATCATCTTGACTCATTATTATCATCACTTTTTAACTTATCACTAACAATTTGCCGCATCAACAGATTTCAAAATTTTTTGTGTCTCTAAACTCTCTCTTCTTTTACATGTCACTGTGCATGGACATCGAGAAAAATTAGCCATATAATCATTTTTATCAATATTTCTGAGGCTACCATTTATTTTCTCATTGTCCTCACTAGATGCAACTACCTGAAAAGGCTAATTTGAGAGATCAAATTTCAAAGAATACTAGTTATACATAGTAATTAACCAAAGGGCAATAAATAAAAAGAGGAAGGATATGTATGAGAAATTTAAGTGTATTCTTTGCAATTCATTTTTTTTTCTGGTACAACATTACATCTTAATTTTTTGTAATCAGACTGTGGTTTTACCCAGAAAAAAAGTTGGATCAAATTAATTTTCAGTCACCAAATTAAATATCCATAGACCTTGCCAAAACACAGCTTTCAAAGACAAAAGGCCTGACAGGATGGTGGCTCCACCACTTGATCTGTATCAATTGATTTGTTCTCAGTTTGAACGACCCAGCATGGAACCTTATTTTGGTCCCCACATTGAACACTGATATAGCTCAAGCATGGAGCCATGGAGGAATCATTTTGGGGGGTGTATACTATTTCTTCCAAGGGGACAAAATTTCTATCTAAATCAGTTGAAGGAACCATGACTTGGCTGTTTAAATGATTATTTAGGTTTGCCTTTAATTTACATGATTTAGTTTGTAGTCAATTCAACTTGTTTGAATTACTTAATGAATATAAAATATATGTGGATAGTCATATAATTAGCAGGTAATGATTTGAGGAACTTACTCTAAAATCTAAATTAATATGGAAGACAACTTGTCCATTAACTGTGTATTCAAAGCTTACTCTAAATAATTAAAGGCTAAAAGTTTAGTAATTTAATGGTATTGTTTAATATTTCTTATAAGGAGAACCTAATTTTGAATTCCCCATCCCCCCACTTATTGTAATGAAAAAAAATATCCCTCTAAATCATAAGTCAAGAAATTTGTTTAGGAATAATATGATCAACATGACCTTCAATAAGTCAAAGAGCTTAGAATTCAATTGGTTGACATTTCGTAATGTTTTCCAACAAAAATATTTAGAATTCAAATCCTATCCCCTTTTAACTATTGGTGTGTGTATATATAAATGACCTCCAATAAAATTAAATTTCCTTCACAAATATATAATCTACTTTTTGCAAAATTAATTCTTAAAATGATGTTCTTTAGAAATTATTCTTGAGATTAAGATGGTTGTGCCGATTCATGTTAATTCTATTATCACCTACTCATTGCTCCTATATATTTTTTTAAGCAATAACCCCAAAAAATCTTCTTCCCCAATGAAATCACTATCTTCAAATTTTTATTTTGATTTTTGTTACCTAGTGATAGAATAAATATGATTCAAATGATACCCCCAGTGATAATAACGTCATTTGTGATATTCCATATTTGTGATTCGTACCCTATCTCTCATTCTCCATGAAAAATATTAATAGATACCCTATGTAGTAATTCAAAATGTCTTAAAACCTAGTATAAATTTGTCTACATAAAAACTTAAAAAATGAAAGGTAGGTTTGTTTAGGGATGGTTGACCTGTTCTTGCCCAATCCCCTCTTTAGGACAAAGAAAACACGTGCACGGTGAAATGGGCCGAGGTAGGTCGAGGTCAAGGAAAGTTCGAGACATTTTTCCATCCTTAATGAGATGACTTTAATATTAATGAGATAGAGATAAGGAGAAATGGAGGGCCAGTTGTGAGAAGCCTAAAAGAGAAAGAAAGTACTAAAAAAATATTACTCTTGATTTATAATTCAATCGTTACAATAATGAAACTTAAAAGAACAGGGAGAAAATGATTTGAATTCTAAATTTCTTCCTTAAAAATACAAAAAAAAAAAAAAAAAAAGTTGAGTAAAACAAATCTCTTGGTTAAATATTATGGTAAATTTGGAACAGAGGTTGAGTTCTCTCTTCCCCCTCCATCTCCGGGTTATATTTTATGTCAGGAGTGTCATAAGTTATGACTCAAGTCAGATTTTCATTTTCGCCCCAAAAGAAAAAACTTGAGTTCGAATTTTTTGTAGTTTAAAAACAAAAGAACACAACAAGAATCTTTTATAATAGATGACAGGAAAAAACCACACACAAAAGTTTGATACATTTCTTTCAGAATAGAACCTTTGGATTTGTCATCAAGACAAACACATCAAATTACAAGAAGAGGAACCCACTTTGCAGCCTTGTTCCCAAATCCTTTTTTTCATTCTGGCAATTTGGTGTTTGTTTGCTTTTACTTGGTCCAAGTGGAAGAAAGAACCTTAGCAAAATGGGGATCCCTCTTTTTTGTAGGACTTTTTGGAATAGAATTTCGAGAGTAATACTAAGGACACATAAAAATACACAATTTTATGTCATAACTTGTCACGTAGCAAGTTATGAGTGATTGAAGTGTGTTCCTACATAGCCCGTCATCACACTTCCACCACCCACAACTCGTTACATGACCGCTTACGACATAAAATTATGCATCATTATGTGTTCATTTTGGCTTGGCATGTTGTAACGGACAAAGAAGAAAGCTGGAAGGAACTCAAAAAGAAAGAGAAAAAAAAAAGTGTCCCAAAACTCTCTCACACACATCACGCGACACACACTCATTACGTGTCGAGTGAAAGTGTGTGAGAAATGAGAATAATTTTGGGGCCCATAGTGAAAAAAGTCTATTTATTTTCACGTTTTGTTTCAGTGTCAGTGACAGTGAAGTCTCTCTCGGTTCTCACTACAACACAAAATTTCACGCTTATGGTCCCGCTCTGTTTGGTAAGCAATACAAAACGTATTTTTTTATCTCTCCCACTTGTCTATGCTACAGTACAAAATACTGTACCACGCGCTCTCAAAAAACTGTAGTATGTAGTATAAGAATTAAAGATAGGTTTTCTATTTCTTTCCTCCATACACGTCTCAATCCTCTCTGTGTGGTCCTCTGTGTGACCTTTGAACTACAACACTATAAGCCATAAATTGAACTACAACACTATACGCCATAAATTTTGAGACCAACAAGTCTCCGGGTTAGTCGTAAAATGTTTTCACGATTCAAACCGAAAAAAGAAAAAAAAAAAATCATTTTGCAAATTTAAGAACTATATAATCTTGTTGATTAAAATTAAACTTAATAACTAATGTAGCATGTCTTTGGATTAATTTTATTTATTTATTTGAAGTTGGCAAAAGTACAGTTGTACATAAAAAAAGTGGGGTGTTGAAAATTTGTACATAAATAAATAAGTTAATAAGTCGATAAAAAAAGGTAATCAAAATCACAAAATGCTAGATTACATCTTTATAAGGTTCAATGTAAAATGTACACTACATGACAAACTTTGAGACAAAAAGTCTCCGTTTTCGTCTTAAAATGTTTTTAGTTAAAAGTTTATGTATTTATAAGGTTTAGAGTAAACAAAAATCTTTGCAAGTTTAAGAATTTGATCTTGGAACTATATAGTTTTGGACTAGACTAGCTCTTTTATCCTTAAAATAGTAGCTAGAATTCGTGAAATATTGTTGATTAAAATTAAAATTAATAACTTATGTAGTTTAGCGTGTGTTTGAATTAATTTTATTTATTTATTTATTTGAAGTTGACAAAAGTACAGTTGTATATAAAGAAAAGTGGGGTGTTAAAAATTCATACATAAATAAATAAGTTAATAAGTCAACAAAAAAGGCTAATCAAAATGTTAAATTACATCTTTATAAGGCTTAAAATGTACACTATATGCCATAAATTTTGTGACCAACAAGTTTCCAGTTTTGTCGTAAAATGTTTTAGTTAAAAGTTTACATCTTTATAAATAAGGTTCAAAGTAAACGAAAAATTTGCAAATTTAAGAATCAGATCTTGGAACTGTATAGTCTATTGGACTAGACTAGGTCTTTTGACCTTAAAATAGTAGCTAGAATTCATGAAATATTGTTGACTAAAATTAAAATTAATAACTAATGTAGCGTGCATTTGGATTAATTTTATTTATATGAAGTTGGCAAAAGTGCAACACAAACCAAGAATTAAACATGTTTGATTTGAGTTTCTTCTTCTAAACTTATAAAGAAAAAAAAAATGAAAAATGATCATCTTGTCTTGAGAACTAATGACACAAAGTCTAATTCCAGATTATCATATAATTTACTAACTTTGTTTTTTAAAATGAAAATTTAAAAGATTGTAAATGCCACACAACAAAGTAGCTGTAACAATTTTATATATTAGTCAAAATTATACCATATATAATTATGCCTTTGACTGATGAACATAAGTCTTTCTTATTTATTTTATCTTTTTTTTTTTTAAAGATGAAAATAAGTCATTTCATAATATCAGTATATGCAAATGAAGAATGAAAACTATGAAATTATTCAGCAAAAAAAAAGAAAGAACAATGAAAATTTCCAATTGGGGCGTGTGATTCACATGGCAGATAAGGCAAGTAGTACTGGCATTTTAAAGCCAGAACTACATGTAACCGTTCAAGAACAGCTTTATATGCAATCTGGTGACGTGGCAGTCACGCAGCCTCTATCTATGTAACAGTGTTACAAAATTAAAACGGTGGACTTGGCGTATGGACCAAAGGAATGTAACGTACATGAGAAAGTGTAACAATCACCTCAGTCCCTACCTGGTCTTTGTCTCTTGAGCCAACCAATCACAGCTCGCCATGTCATAACATGTTGGACAATTATGTCACTTTGTATTAAGGTTAATTCTCCAAATTGTCCTTGATCATCATTATGTGTCTCACAATGATTAGTACAAAGCATTTTTGACCAAATTGGTTTTTTCATTTTGAAATAGATTTTTATTTTTTTATTTTTTGGCATTTCAAATTCTAACAAGCTACTAGTATTTAAGGCTTGCATAAGAGTTAGGAAGTCATTTGGGAATTTACTAGCACTATAGCAAGGTGGCCTATAAAGAGGGTGGTGCATAGTTCAGTTTTCTTGCTTGCTTCTTCTTCATTATCATCTTCTTAGTGTGAGAAAGAGAGATGGGAAATTGTCAAGCCATTGATGCTGCAACACTAGTGGTTCAACACCCAAGTGGGAAAGTAGACACTTTCTATTGGCCTGTGAGTGCTAATGAGATCATGAAGATGAACCCTGGTCACTATGTTGCTCTTCTCATCTCCACCACTTTGTGTCAAACCAGTGACAAAGAAAACTGCCCAGTTAAGAATGACCACAACAATAGCAACAGCAACAGCAACAGCAATCAGGTTCGTTTAACTAGGATCAAGCTGCTCCGTCCCACCGACACTCTTGTTCTTGGCCAAGTTTATAGACTCATCACTACTCAAGGTTTGTGTTTTGTTTTAGTCTTTTTTCCTTTTACTTGTGACAAAAAGACTTTGTTTTGAGGTACTTTGTGCCTTAATCTGACATGGAAGTGCAATTCTCTTTGTGGGTTTTAGAGGTTATGAAAGGCTTGTGGGCAAAGAAGCAAGCAAAGATGAGGAAAAGCCACTCAGAATCAGCAGAGAAGCCAGGTTCTGATCAGCCAGAGACAGCAGCCACAAGATCTGATGCAGAGAATGACAAACATGTAAAACTTCAAAAACAGTAATTTTTTTGTTACAATATCTTGTCTTTACAATTTTGGTAGGTAGATTTTCCTTTCCTTAGCTAAGTTGAATGGAAGATACCTCAGATCCTTTAGTCAGCTTTGGTTCTAATTGAAGTTTTTCTAGTACATGCAACATAATTCAGACAAAATCACATTTAAAGGTAATAACTTTATTACTGGTTAATTTAGAACATTAGGGAATCTTAGAAGTTAGAACTAGATCAGTGAAAAATAGTAGGAAAGTCTTGAGCTTCCTTAACTCAAGCTAAATGATTCCATGAAGAATAATATGTGCTGTTGTATAAATCATGTGCTAATAATAATAATAATAATCCATTATTTCATTCATGAATTATGTTGACTAATTATATCATTGCATTTCAGGTAACCAAACATGAGAGAAACCGACCAAGGACAACCTCATCATCATCAACTAACTCTGCCACCACAGCCAGGCCAAGAACATGGCAACCATCTTTAAAAAGCATCTCAGAGGCTACGAGTTGACCATGTTTCCAATAATTTTAACAGGGTGTGTAAGAGACAGAGGAGCAGTGGATCAAAACTCCTGTTCAATAGATCAAAACCTGTGAAGATCTTTTTGGATCATCTAGGAGGCCTATTGTAAGCTGAGTGATACAAAGTTTCTTTTTTTCAATTTCTGATCTGGGTAATGACTGCATAGTGGTGTATAGCAAAGGGGCACATATCCAACATCATCTGTAATTTAGTGTTGTTCTGAAAGAAATTAGACTTTCATGTTAGACAACTGCTCTAGTGTAATACTTGACTTGTTACATTAAATTCACAATTTCCTAATTACTTAATTTTTTGAGACAATTTGTAATTTATTAGGTTCAAACCCCATTTCCACTTCACCTTCTATATATAAAAAAAAAAAAAAATTCCATCTGTTAAAAAAATAATGTATAAATCTTTGATAGAGTTATGTTCCTTTATTTATTTAATTAAATTCAATAGGTACAATAGTGGGGGAGGAGGGACTAGTGGCAAATAAATTACAAGGTGCTTGGCAAAAAGAGTGTCAAATTAAATTCTTCATTTTGTTTTATACAAAATAGAAATTCTACTCTAGCCTAATTTAAGTATATATGTATGTGAAACTCTCATTTGGAAACTTGAGTCCTAGCCGTTACCCTCTACACCCTACAAACATTTATACTTGTGGAGTGACTATCGTACCAAGCGTATGCAGTGGTAAATTCGTCATTTTCTAACTGTTTAAGCTTTTAAGATTATTAATAATTTAAAATTACTGTAACTAATTCCATAAGCTACCACTATAGTTAGTATTAGTGGGTTTCAATCAACTACTGTTGCAAAATCCTCTGTAAAGGGAAAAGGCATCATGCATAAATGTACTTTTTGCTATGTTCTTGTCTTGCTAAGTAATATTTCCAGCATTCGGTCAGCTTTGCATTAAGGGAAAAAAGAAGAAGAAAATACTTATGAATGAACCCAGTAGCCAACAAACAATTTTAGAGTTGGGTCAGTTTTGTGTTATGTTTTATTTCTGGTGTACGTACATTGAATCTACAATTTTTCAAGCCAAGAAAGTTCTAATTATTGCCTTCAAAGTCCAACTAATTAGAAATTAAAATTAGAGCTATTAAATATCATTAAATTGTCACCAACTCCCCATTTATGACAAAATAGATTCCATGGATGTGTGACTGAAAGAATTATGAAAAATGCAAATCTTGTTTTTAATTTATTCCCTCCCTAGTAGTGAAAGCTCATCAGTAATAGTCTAAAAAGAAAACAGCTCATATAATCATGTCACTTAGTTTATGAGTATTTAGACTTTGGAAGAACAATAAATATGTCGTTTTTTTAATGTTAATTGTCTTCTCTGAATCATTTAACAAGAACTTGTACAGTAATCAATATATTAAGTTTCAGATTGTCCCTTGAAGTTTCCAAAAGTAAAATTTAGTACACATTCTGGTTTAAAAAATTAAGAGTGACAATGTCATATAAGTAATTTCATTTTATGGTATCTCTCATAAACCATAATGAAAGAAGATTCGGACAGTTCTTTATATATGTTGCTCGTGCAAGTCTAAAATATTGTTCTAGTGGCCATTTTTTGTTTGTCTATTAGAGAAACAAACAAAAAAAAATTTGATACCGAGGTATGTACTATTTCATGATTCTATACATATATATAATATTTACTTCTTTTGTTTTAGCAGAACATATAATATTTACTAATTAAAACAACTTGAGTTAGTCCGTCATTATATAAAGAAATAAATTCACACCTAACATTCATCGAAATAGACTGAAACATCCTGAAATTCTTATTAAAAAACACTTCCTTGGATTAAATGTACTGACAGAAATGGATAGCGACTGTATGGAATCTTTAACTTTGTGTTGAAGTCCAGTAGGAAAGAAAAAGACTTGCATGGCTTAACTGATAAATTTTTGGCTGTTGAATAAGAAATCTGATTTAAAACTCACTTACACCAAAAATTAATTGAAGTCTTCAACTCATGCTGAAGAACACTCATCATGAAACCATAGATTGAAATCCTATCGTAACTATTGAAAAAAGGCTTTTTATCCGTAGATATATCAGCATTCCACTGCAGAAGGTTCTTCCTTAACCGAAATAGTTGAGCTAAAAAAGAGTTATAGAATACCTGCAATGATAATGTTGGTAAATTTTTGACTTTGAGATAGCCATCAGATTGACCTTTATTATTGCACGAGTAGAAGCGAATCTTCCTCTCTACCCAATGCATGATTGGTTTTCTCTTTGGTGCCTAGAGCAAGACAGACCAAAGCTAGCAAAGCAAAAGATGGCTTTTTCTTTCTTTTTTGGAACTTTTAAAGATATTGCTCGATCCACTTTCGTAGATTGCTTTTATTGAGTAGTACAAATTGCATCCAGCTCACCATACCAAGCATTTTTTGTAAGAGTTATAATTTTTAGGTGCATTACGCATCTTCAGTTTCTGCTAAAGTACATAGAATACCTTCCATGCGGGCCACCAATTGTTTGCCCATTGTTCGGCAAATACAAAGTATCATATAAAATTTGTCTCTATTTTTGATTACTCATTAAAAATGACCTCAATCAGATGCTTGAAGTTATGGAGAAGCATCTTCTTTTGAATGATATTGAAAAGGTTTGCTGTACCTAATTGAGCTAGCTGTATCAAACATTTAAATTTTAACCATAGTTTCATTTGGGGATAGCCTATTTCACAGTTAAATTCTTTTAAAATAACATGACACTAGATACATATTTAGTAATATATAATTTGAACTGTGAAATAGTTTCAAATAGAGAAGATGCTAATACCATAGTTTGAGACCTTTAGTCTCTCAATACTTATCGAAGAGAACAACTTTTAACTTGGAGTGATGAGTAGGAATAACTCCTTTTTCATTCTCAAAAAGATCGTCCTTTTCACCGTCCAAACACGACTACAATCCTTTTTTTTTGGTTGCGAAAGAATATCCGTATTATTATCTTTTATTTCGAAACTGCTTTGGCAAATAAAAGTGTTCCTTCACAGCACTCCAGGATATGATCATCATCACTTGTTTGAAAGCTACTTCATATAGCCCGTGTTGCTTGCATTGGAAGAAAGATCAATACCACTGATCATAACAGGATCATGTTCCATGCATCTTCGAAAGTGTGGAGAAGAGAACAATCTCTAACTATCATTCCTCTACCATAGACTTTGGAGATGGTCTTCAGAGCTGAATGACAATTATGGCATGTCCTTAGATACGTCACTATCAGAATCATAGCATAAACAATAATCACTAGCCCCTGATCATTTCTCTATATTCCTGAAATTCTTGGTCCTAACCCAAAGTGAAGATCACTAAGGTGAATTTGTACTTTATATCCAGGATAGCCATTAGCACCCCATTTTTTAATGCTAGCATGCATTGGGTTGAAATGATGAGTGGATTCTTTGGAAATTGTGGAACTTTGAACAGGCTTTGATCATGAGGTTACATAAATTAAATTAGACGGCAAAACTTTGATCAAATAAGATTCATTCAATAATGGGGTTGTAGGCAGAGAATGAGAGAGGTGGTGAAAGAGCATGAGATGAGAGTGATTAGATTTGAGTGACAATTTGGGCATGACTTTGTTGAGCTGAGAGAGTTCTAAAGCTGCTTTATTAGCATGTTGAAAGCAAATATATCTTTGTAGAGTTGGGTGATCATCTGGGGATTTGGTTGATTGTATTGGAGATGGCGGGAGATGTTGATGATGAACAAGAAAGAGGGACAACTTTTGAATTCGAAGCGTGTAAAAAGAGAAAGTAGGTAGGCTGCGAACCTTTTGATCAAAAGTAGTTGGGGTTATCAAGCAATACATGATGGGGAGGGGACTGTAACAAATACTGATTTTGTGCTTAGGCTAGTCTGTGCCCAGGTTCGATCATAAGAATGTTATTGCTGGCTTTGCTGCTACTACTAGCTCCTTGAACCCATGATATCAATTAGCTATTGGCTGGGGCCGTAAGGTGATGAACAGCTCGAGTTCAACTCATGAAAGAGCTTGTTTAGCAAAACAAGCCCAAATCGAGCCCAAATTTAGGCTTAAACAAGCCAAACTCGCTCAAACATAATACTATGTCTGTGAACATGAAACTTGATTTAATTATACATAATATTATACAGTTATACTTTTATATATATATATATACTTATCTAAAAATATACCTACTTAGGCTTGAAATTGGATAGTATAAATTTGTAAATAGGTTTATATGATGTCAAATGATTATTTATTGATAATATAATTAGTCCATTCATAGTAATAATCCATAGATTTGTAAAGGTGTAAAAATTTTAGTTATAATTTTTCTATTCCTGAGAAAAGAATAAATTAATCAAGTAACTTGTGAACAAGTTTAAACCTGTTTGATAACAAAATAAACCAAGCTTGAACATGTAATTTTGTTTGGTGATAAGCTTAAACTCAATTTGTGTCATATTCGAAATAAAATTAAATAAACAAACTTGAAATTTTAATACTGGACTCGGCTTGGCTTGTTCATAGCCCAACTATTCGATACCTATTAAACATGTGATTATTGATCATTCGCTAAAAATTAGAGGAGCCAAGTCATTCTGAAATGATAGCCACATAATTTATTTAGCATAAAGAAATAAATTCTTGTCTATGAAGGACAAGATAAAAAAGAGTTTGTATTTTTGTTTTTTTAAATTAATAGTTTAATACACCTAAAATGAAATATTCCTATGAGAAAAAAAAATTTATAAATGACTAATATTAATATATGATCTCACTATAAAATAATTATATATTCTTTCACATCGGTCTGCAATTAGTTCCATTAAAGAATAAAGATTAACACATTTGATTACATAATGAACACGTGACTTTTTTTCTCATCGTCAATATTTTTGAAATTTCATTATTATCATGTACATACTATTAATACATTATGAGAGTAAATCTGTTGGTCTTAAAATAATAATAGAATGTCTAATATCTTACAAACATGATATTTGTAAAAAAAAAAAAAATTGTTAAAAAGAGAGAGGGAGGATCATTTTCAAAAGTCACACATTCACTTTAGTGACTGGTTTCAACTTTCTCAATGTTTCCTTCATCTGCTAAAAAAGAAGACTACAAGATGTCCCGGTTCCCTGACTGGTGGCAGACAATGTGTTGGGTGCGTCCAGCAATATCCATCAGAGACCAGCCTTTAATTTGGAGGCCCCAACATCAAAATTATTACCCCTTCAGAGCTTTATAGCATTTAGCGTCCATTCAATTGACAAAAGCCTGAAAAATCTCTTTGGCCCAACAGAATAATCATCCCCTCCCATGTGAGTAGTTCCATTCTGTAAAATTCCAACAAGAACCAATTCCAAACAAACTACAAGCAAGTTTTGTTTACATATTGATATGTCAACATCCAACATTAGCCTTTTGTATTCAGAAACCTAGTCCAAGCATCAAAATTTTGGAATTAAACAAAGTCATTTGAGGATAATGTACAATAAAAGGCCGTCTATGTGTATAACAATTCAAAAAACTATGTTATGGATTCTTTACAAAATGCAATAATTATTTTATGCATAAGATGTATGCATCCTGCTCTCATAGCGTGTGGACACACTGTGAGAGAGAAGATTGGATATACACTTGGTGGGAAAATGGATGCATGTATTCATTGATCGGCCCATTTACTTATATATAAAAGGCCACAGCTTTTGGTGTGTGCCTGAAGATTCATAAATGTAAAGGCCCAGCAGCGTTTGAGGAGAAACACCAAAGATGACAAATACAAAAATTAAGTCCATACCAAGGAACAGAGACACTCTAGCCATAGAAAATGAAGCCACACCAAGCTTTAAATCAAAGACGAAAAACAGGAAAATTGGGCTTGCCAAATGGTTTGTAAAAGGAATTAAACACCAACTCTACATAGGAACTATTCAAAGCTCACACTCAAAATCAGCAACATACTGCAACTCTCTACCAAAGACTTAATACCTTACTAACACATTACACATATAAAAAAAACGCAATTCTAAAATCTCTTCTTGTATGCTATAAAGTTGCATCTCAAGTCTTGCTTAGAACCCACCTTCCGTGTGATATCGTGTTAATATGAAAACTTTCATAGTACTATTCTGCTGCTGCATTCTCAGCTACAGCTACAGCTACCACCATAACTTGTTCATTCTTGCCATTGCCAAATTGGCTGAAGTTTCCCTTCTGCTTGAATAGTTGGGTGTGGTGGTGCTTACAATACAGACGATGTTCGTGGGCTACATAGTTTGATGGGCTGATCACACAGCCTCCATGAGTGCACCTGAAACAAGACTTATGATATGATTCACCATCAACCGCCACCTGTAAAAAAAGGAAAAGAAAAAAAGGCAGTCAGGGTAATGTACCGAGAAATTACATTGTTTTCAACATGCACATGAACATTGAAACTCTCTCTCTCTCATAGATATGCACACTTTTTGAATCTTTAAGGCTGATTTAACAATTTCATGAGGGTTTATCTTCAGTCAGTAGTATCTTCTCACATTGGAAATTTTGGTTTAATCGTTTTGGGTTGTGGTTTACTAATAACTTCATAATTTTCCACCAAAAGAAATAATAATAATAAAAAATGGCTAATTTTTTCGCTTATATTCTTCAATAGTGGGAGAAATTCAAACAGGAGTACCAACTTAAAACTTAGTGTGCTTAAATTTTGTCACTCATACTGTAGATATGAAGTAATCAGGGCATCTGATTGATGTACAAGTTGTACCAGTTGTCCACATATCAGGGAAACTATTATGGATTCTCATATTTAAAATTTTTAGGTACCTCCATGTATCTGATATCATTGTAATAACCGCTAATTGATCCAGAAAAGTGGCATGTAGTTAGAAATATTTTTTTCCAGACCAGATGATTGCATTTAAACTACAACTACAATAATTTCTACTCAACTATTACAAATGAGAGCTAACTGCAAGAGGATATTGCTTTCAAATTAAAGTTCCCTTTAAGTACAACAAAGAGTAGTGAAGAATAGATGTCAATTTGTGAAAATATTATGTAGCAAATGTCAAATAATCAGCTTGTAAATAGCCATTTCACACATTGTTCAAGTTTTAAAGCTTTTAATCTATCTTTTATCTCTCAAACACGCTTCTTTATGGTGTTCTATTCTTCACTATAATCTTATTATCCGATTAAAAAATAAATGTTATATTCTGACTACTTGAAGGGTACTTCAAAATGGATTGATTTACACATTTGAAGCTCAGTGTAACAGTCAAATGAGAGCATGAAAGGTACTCAAATTGAGGAAAATAACTTTCATGCTCCTTAAAACTAATAAAATTTAATAAATAAATAACTTATGAAGAGCCCAACAATTGTATACTAAGTTATTAAGATTTACCTTTTCAATTGGGTAAACAGTTTTATTGCAAGCAACACATTTTTCTTTAGTCCCACCAAACAAACTCGAAACTCTGCTGTTGGTCTGGACCTGAACAGTTCCATTCCCAATAAGAAACAATTTAAGTAACTATTTAGGACTTCAATATCACTTATAGGGAACATTTCATTCCAGTCGATAGTTATAATTTCAATGACCAAAAAAGAAGAATTAGCAAAATCAAGCCTTCAAATACCTGATTGGCAGATCTGTCAGCTCTAACAGTTCTTGGAGTACCTACAGAAGGGGAAAAAGAAAGAACAACATATGAAATAAGCATATTAAGCAGATCAAAGCAGAGGTAAATATGCCTAAAACAACTCAAAACAGTCAATCACCTTCAAAACTTTTATCCAAGCTGCCAGTCATTTTAAACAGTTGATCAAAGTGAGGCTTGCAATACAAAACACCCTCAAAGGAGCTATAATTGCTCAGCTGCAAAGAAATTGCAGAAAATGAGAAATAAGGATAAAGTAGAAGCAGAAAAATCTCTCTCTCTCTCTGTATATATATATATATATATATATCAGTGTGTGTTGTGACCAGTCAATGGAAAAGCAGTTCCTGAGATGACGAACATCCAAATGCTGAGGTGAACAGAATTATAAATAAATTTACAATTAAATATGAGATATGCTATTAGTGTTCCAAACTTCCAATTGCTGAAGACAGAGAATAACAACCATTAACCTTTAACAGGTAAGAAGGCAAAAGAGCCGAATAAGACAAAAATAGCATTCGTGTAATCTTTTTATAATTCTAGAAGTTAGTAAGAGCAAATGATGAAAATGGTAAAGTTAGTTATCTAATGACCTAAGGCATCATCTGTTGGCTAGTTAAAAGAGATGGTACACTTGATCTAAAAAATGAGATACTGCAGAAATATGAAATTAGAAGTTCTATTAATCATTGTAATAAGCTACAAAAATTTTACATGATTCCTCTTTATTGCTGAACAAGCCAAGAATTGACCCCAAGATTCAAGCACTTCAAGAATGAGCAATTAATTAATGTCATGAAATTGGAGTAATACTTGAACAATGTATCTATATGGCAGATAAATCTACTGGCAGATTGACAGTGAGTTTAATCTTTATTCCATTCATTTTGTCTTTAATTTCAGCTATTTGGAAGTGCTAAGAGATTGAGGTTGAGTCACAACCAGGAGATAACTTCTAGATACTTATATGGCAGAGAAGAATATAAATAACGATTATTGCACTGAAGAACAAGTGATTTGAAGAGTTATTTTTTATGTTAGGCAGATTATCTTGGTGTAGAATGTGAAAAACGCCATCCAAAACAGGACCCTTTGTAGCACTTGGAGAATCCCTTTTTTGTGCTTGATCTATGATCTGGTCTGGTGTTGCTTAGTTAATCTCTGGTTGTTGTCTTATCCAAGTTGGAGTCCTGTTCATGTTGTATTTTTTTGGTTATGGCTTGTGTTGTATTCTAGTTTGATGCATAAGCAGTGTGCTTTACTGGTTTTGTTTCTGAGTAATGAATTATCTTTCATCAAAAAAAAAAAAAAAAAAAAACTGCAGTCATTCATTGAGGCAGTCATCTTAGGCTCATAAATTTAATACCTCGTTCATGTCTGATTCTCTATAGATGAAAATAGAGCTAAATAATTTAAATTGACACTTCCATTTAAAGCATGGTTTCCTGGGGGATTCAAATTATTAACATTCTGAATAAATTCTCTAAATTTTGATTTATTTCTGAATTACATTCAAATTTTCAAAGAGCAAATTCAAACCTACTTTACCGCTTATAATTCCTTGACCATTCAAAATATAGTAAATCTTATTTGATCCAAATTTTATATCAAAATATAGTCCAATTGAACCCATTTATGCAACACAGAACTAGCCAACTTCTAAATAAGTGAAATCATGAATAAAGTTAGGATTGTAAATAGAGAACTAAATATAGCAATCATCATTAATATTCACAATCAGAACAATAATCATCAAGCAAACACAGTCAACCCATTTAACATAATAAAATATTTCCAAGTACTCCATATAAGTTCATGTCTTCATGATCATAATCCTCAAACAAAACCCAGATACAAGAAGATCCATAACCAAGTACAGAAGTGACAAAACAAAGAATTGCATGTGTACATACATATAAAATCAAATAGAAAAAGCCAAAGAGCACTATAAAAACCATGAAACTTCAATGTCAAAGAGTGTACCCCATGTGTCCCTATGTTCAAAAGACTCTATCTTTATGGTTATTACCTTAAGGGTACCCTTACAGTGGTGACATCTGAAGCAAGCCTTGTGGTAGACCTTGCTATCAGCAGTAAGCTGATCAACCAAGTACACAGTTTTCTCACATGCCTTGCACTTTTGGGTAGTCCCTGCAAATGTTGCCATTCCCAAAAATCTTCCAAACCCAGAAATCTAATAAAATTCCAAAACAACAACAACAAAAATATGAACAATATTGGAAACTGTCCTAGTTTGATGACTTTGTCTCCTTCAAACTCTTTATTGTCTCTTTCAAACTCTCTAGTTTGAGATTTACAGCTAAGAACATGTCAGAGCAAACCAAACCAACTCACTAGTAGTGGGTCTTTGTTTAGACTTTAGGCATATACAAACTGCCAGCTGTGCATACCATGTGGACCAAACTATATTCAATTACGATTGTGCCCTCAGAAAGGTCAGGTTTCTTCGTACAGTTTTTCACTAGAGAACAGTAAATTAATGCTTTATGACCAGAAAAGTAAGGATCTATTTGAATATTGTTTATTATTAAAAGTTAAAAACTAAAAATATTATAATAAAATAATTTTTAAATGTATAGATAATATCGAATAAAATTTATTTTTAATAAAATTTTTCGTGGAAAGATTACTTGAAAATCTTATAAATAGTACACAAGATAGGCCAAACACAAGCACTGAAATAATTTAAGTTGATATATTTAGTACACAGAATTGTACATTTGGCGATTTTCTATGTGGTGGGATTTTATCCTAGTCTCTTGAATGAGCGTGTCCTTAAGCATCTCCACATAGGCATATGAAAGGTACATTTTTTTTTTTCTTTTTTAGTAATAATGCATTAATGCTACCAATAGAGTAAACTCTTTTTTTTTTTTTTTTTTTTGGCAATAGGTGAGGTGGGAGACCAGTGACTTTAGAAATTTTTTTGAGGGTGGTCATTAAGAAACTTAAATTATACAAAATTTAATAAAAAGAGAATTTCACATATTAACGACAAAACACACACACACATGCAAGCATATAAAGTCTTACAATTTTCTTCTACGAATTTTCTTATCTTGAAATCGTTACATAAAAGTCTCACTTTTAATGTTGCAAGCTATATCTTTTTTAAAATTTTAGTTAAATAAAATTTTTCTTGTACTTTTTTTTAATTTTTATTTTATTTTATGGAAGGACCTAATATATTGTTAAGGGGACTAAAGTTTAGAGATAAAGTTTGGTTACAAACTAAATTGTAGCACAGGACTACAACCCTCACTAAACAAATTAACATTGCTAACATATTTTGCAAATCTAATCGTTGAATTATATGTTCTCTACATTCTTAAAACACATGTCAAGTTTCATGTCAATCAGATGTTATTTACTATTCGATCTATAAACTTATTTTTATGTATAATTTAGGACTACAAAAACTTGAAATTTGAACATCTGACTAATGATATAGCTATTGATTTTTGATCTTCTTAAAATTTTGCAAGTATAGAGGACATAAGAAGAAAATGTAATTAAATAGTGGATTTGTTAAAATTTACAATCAATAAAAAAAAATATTGAATGGAGTTGTAGCCTTAACTTACAACCATGTTTATTGCCAAATTTGTTAAAAGTTTAGTTATGTTGGGCCTAAAAAAAATTTAGGGTTGTCACAAAAAATTTTTAAGGATAAAAAAAAATCATAAATTTTTAAAATTTATACATAATAGTAATTATTTTTTCCTGGGTAGGGTGGTCCTGTGACC
Organism: Quercus agrifolia; assembly: GCA_029955455.1. Lineage (NCBI taxonomy): Eukaryota > Viridiplantae > Streptophyta > Magnoliopsida > Fagales > Fagaceae > Quercus > Quercus agrifolia. Next base: position 42,823,656 of record JARQAD010000006.1, read on the forward strand.
ACCCTAGACTCTATGTAGAGTCCTCAGTGTGGGAGACTGATTAATGCACATGTAAATGTCACTTACATCATCATCTTTATTGTATATCAATCAATATCTATCACCTCCATATTTGTGAAATTTTTTATGTTAGATTAAAAAAAATGAATAATATACCCAGGTTAAAAAAATATGGTATTACCATATTTGATGTTGGTAGAGTTTTGGAGGTTTTGAAAAAGCTCAACCCAACACCCAATTCAATATGTCGCTTTAATAATTGGACCGCTCAATCCATTTGAAAATCAATATCATATTTGTGTGCTTTGGTGCGGCTATGCAAGGTAAAGTAAGCTGGACGATGATTTAATTGGGAAAACAAATTCTAATATATTAATTCTGAAAATTTAGATGGTAAAATCTAAATACCTCTAGATTTTAAGTTTACAATTTAGCCTTTTTTTAAGAACTTAAAAAACTATAATTAGGTTTTTATTTTTAATTTTTTTTATACAATATAGAAATTATACTCTAACTAAATATAAATGTATATGTATGTTTAGCCTAATATAAGTGTATATATGTGTGAAACTCCCTCTTAAAGACTTGAACTCCAGCTTTTACCCCTATACTCTATAAGCATTTTTGCTTACAAAATAACTATCGTACTAAGAGCACCCGGTGTAATTAAGTTTTGTTAATAAAATGAAAAGGTTAAAACTTAAATTTTATTAATTAACCAAAGCTATTAAAATTTTTCAAAAGTCAACAAAATTGGGCTTTGCACAAATTGATGCAGTGTCTTGAACGCGCCTCAGATGGAGTGGATAAGCAAAGTAATAGTATATAGTACCTCAAGGCTAGTCCAGGTACGAAAAATAAAGTAAAAAAATAATTTTTTTATAAAATTCTGTAGAGGCATTCTGTTTTTGGGTTATTGAAGTTTGAAACCCAAAAATTCCGTGTCTGGTCATGAACTCATGATGAGTTGATGAATCATTTTCAATTTTTAATTTTGTCATTATTATTAAATTCTTCGACAATTGTCTCCAGAGTCAGTGTACGCACCATTTACAGCTCAACTCCAATCATTCTCCTTACATTTAAAATTTAAAAAAAAAAAAAAAAAAAAAAAACCCACTATCCACCCACTTCTTCAAAATTAAAACAGCCCCGCAGCTTTTTAAGAACAATTTATTTAGCTGTAATTGTAAATTTTTTTATTAAAAGTTTTGTAAATAAAATTAAAAATTAATTGAAATAATACAATAAAACTTATAGTATCATTAAGTGTAATGAAATCTATAAATATTAATAAAAATAAATTGAATAGTAGCAAAAAAAAAAAAACTAAATAGAAAAAAAATTGTATTTTTTCAGTCAATACTAAACATAATCTAAAATTTTTTCCATCGTCCTCCTCCTTTTCTTTTTCTCTCTCTTTTTTACACTTTGTTTAATGATACCAACGTTTTACACAATTTTTTAAAATGATAGACCGTGACTTGTGAGTAATGATCAATAGCTTTTGTATGAAATTATCCAATTTCTTTACAACTTTTTAAAGTAAAGGTATTTATATGAGTTCTTGAAATTTTTTTTGACCATTTTAGTATAAAAACTTACTTTATTTATTTATTTATATATTTACTTTTCAAAATATCCCACATTAGATTATTTATTTTACACTATATTACATTAAAATGTCAATTTTTCTTAATTGTTAATCTTTTTTCACACATAATAACTATCACTCACTCTCTTCCTTCAGGCTCAGAGTACGTAAAGAAAAAATAAAAAAATTATATGCAAAGTAAACAATGTCAGTATAAATTTACATAATTACTATAGCCACTTTGTAAATTTACATATTTTTATCTTGATTGATGTGGGTGATTTTGGAGATTGATATGTAGAATTGATACATTTTTATATTTTGCATTATTTGATGCAAATGCTCAAATAAGGTATGAATAGTGAATGATGATGCCGTAAAGTTCACCAGTGAGATGCACGATCCTTGCGCTCAAGAGTCACCTACACACGAAAAGAAAACAAGAACACCTTACAGAAGGCACCGGTGTGGAGCCGGCCAAACACCCTCTGAAGGCTAAGTCAGAAATCTTCTTATAACTCTAGAGTGCTAGAAAGGGGTCAATTATGCGTACCTTGATGTGAGGAGGATGTTGGGGCTTTTATAGTAGTGAGGTCTTGCCTCCTTTCCTTGTTGCCCAAGTCTTTTTCTTGTGGGACAAGTCTTGTCCTTGCAGCCCAAGTCCTTTCCTTGCAGAGCAAGTCTTCAGGAATCTGAAACGTGGTGGACAAGTCTGGGCCTTCGTTTTGTCAGGGACTTCACACAAAGAATGGGCTCGACCTTCTTTTGGCTCATGGACATGGACCCGTTGGGCTCGTCAAGCCTTATCTCATATTTTATCCTCTTCAGTGAATAATTGCTTTATATGAACCTATCACTTTTATTTTCACCACTTATGACTTGCTATTTTAACAATATGTGAACAAAGTTTTCATTTAAATTTTTTTTTTTTTGAAGTTTAACGTTTGAGATGATGATCTGTTGTTAATTAGTTATGTACTATTATATTGTAATTTGGTTTGTACATGTAATGTAAGAGTAATTGACAGCACATTCATTTCTTATATTATCTTTATGACTGTACATAGAATACAGAACCAACCTTTCATAAAACCATCATTAAATTTAGTGTCACCCAATTGTTCTTTTTAAATTGGTGCTTGGTTGACTGCTAGGATAAATGATAAATAAAAATAGGTCATGTTAACGGATGTTTTTTAAAAAATTGCTAATAAACCGTATTAAAAAAATTTTAACGCTATTTTCATAGAAAATATAAAAAGTTGTTAGAAAAATTAATTATTTTATCATTTTCTCATAATATATTTTTAAAAATATTTCCTAAACCAATATCTTTAAGGCATTTGTTATCGTTTCCAAAAAAAATGATAGAGCATCAGTGATGAACAAATTTTGTTCCAATCACAACTTCGCCAAAAAACTTTGTCTCTAGTCTCTACCCCACAACTTCAATGTGGAGATCCCATATTAATATTAGAAATCCTTGGCCTTGCTTGCTATCAATGAAAACTTTATTAGAGATCCTTGCTTTCAATGAAAACTTTTGTAGTCAACACAGCAGACTTTTGAGCCGAAAGTTGTACTCAAATCTACCACTCTGAGTCACCACCCCACATCACGTAGTATTAATCTCACAAGCCCTCGTCTCTGTTGGTGGGCAGTGGGCTCCTCTTTGTATAATCTGGTACCATGCCAAAAAGAAACAATTTTTAGTCACCCTCAATAACATTTGTGATTCTCCTTTTTCTTTTCTTTCATTGGGGGCACACCAAAAATGGGAAAAAAGTCATTTTTAGCGAGGACAAAAGAAATATAGTTTCCAACACTTTGTAATGAGACAATCAGGTAGCAGCCAGTCGAAGCAAAATATTTACATGAAAATGTAACTTGAAGTGATTAGGATGTTCTAACCAAACAATTAGGAATCAAACCCAAAGAAAGAGACTCATGGATGTAACATGTGATAAGCTTGAGCAATTCTAACTACTAACAATCTTTCAAAGTTCAAATTAGTCTAAACTTTTGAAGATTAACCTCTCATTACGATACTCATTATGGCAGGCTGTCCTAGTCTAAATAATGATTAGATTCCATTTGGTCTTCATTAGCATATATCCACAGTGACTTTAATTTCCCGCTCACGTACAAGCAGCACGTAATAATGTCAGTAAACTTATTGCAGCTTAAGAAGAAAATAGCCATAGACCAAGTTTGGAATTTTATTTTATTTTATTTTTTTTGTGTTTTGGGGGGGGGGGGGGGGGGTGGTTACATTTAATTCCTCTTTGTTGTGATGGTGTTGTTGAAAGCGTGGGAGAGGCATGTAGAAGAACGGATGGTGGGGGATATAATAGTGTTGCGAGTGTTCCAACTGCAAGTCACAATTTTTTTTTTTTTTAATAAATAAAAAAAAGATCGGATTTGGGTAATATCTGTGCCCAACCCTAAAATTTTGGATTTTTATCCAAAACCGGCCCGGCCCAATTCTCCTTAATTACCCATTACATATCAGGTAAACCTGAAAGTTTTGGATCAGGTCGGGCCGGGTACCTGTTACCCATTGGATTTGGCCATCCCTACTTGAGTCTCTTCCAAACAGGGTACTTAGGTTTTTTCCAAACAAGTTAAGTTGACTCTCAAAAGCCCTCAGCTGCATTAATAACAGATTTAATAAAATAAAATTCAAAAGAGCAGAAGGTTGGGTTCAAACATTTGATAGAATGTTTTCACTGCTTATTTAACCCAGACCAAAAAAAAAGAAAAGAAAAAACATAGGCAAATGACAATAGGTCTAACATCATGGCCAAACAATCTTACATTCCCTCCCCAACTCACACCCCCCACCCCACCCCCCCCCCCCCCCCCCCCCTTTTTATTCTTCTCTTTTCTTTTTCTTTTTTACTTTTTTCTTGGTAAAGAAGTCCTGGAGTTATCACACTTCATCATGCACTTCCACCTGCAGCCCCTGCTTTTTTACGAGCTTCTTCTCGCATTACTGCTTTAATATATATTTCATAGCAGCAACCTGAAACATACATACATCACAAATAAGAATGAAAGCTTTAGAAACAGGTAACAAGAATACAATTACTTATAACAATTAGTATATGCAGATATCCTCTTATCATTCCCAATATAAACCATATTGATAGTTTATCTCAAACAAACAAAATTGATTCAAAATCACAATAAAAAGGCAGTCCCTTTATATTGAGCATTGTATAAGTAACTCCTGTCAACCTACTCCATAGGTAGAGAATGATGTGGTTCAAATTGAAGAAGCTATAAAGGGCAATGCCATAAGAAAGACAATTACAACTAGTGAGAGAAGATAGCCTAAGCCTAGCCAGATAACATGGCCATGCTTGATGCTAACAGGAAAAAAAGACTATTTTGTGCCATAACTGACACACAACAGGTTCTATAACCATTCAGCACAATAAAAGGCAGGGATGGTGTTGTGTGCATGCACATTCAAGTGTGTGGACACTAGGAACTGCACCAGAGAAGAGCAAATATTTAAGAAAACCACAGCAAAAAAATCCCTAGTTTTAGCAAAACCCCACTTGGACAGGTTCCCAACATAGTGCTGCCTTTCACCCATCCTTCAGGGGATTACACTTTCCAAAATAGAGGGCCTTAGAAGAAGCTCTATTAGTCTAGTCACCAAATGAAATTGTGATAGAAGCAAATTCCCCAATCCAAAAGATGCTTAAATCTATCAGTCTAGTCACCAAATGAAATTGTGATAGAAGCAAATTCCCCAATGCAAAAGATGCTAAAAGTTTCTTTACCATTTTTTGTTTTTCTTTAAAATGATGCAAGTCAACAGGGCCTTCTCACTTAAGATTGGCCACTTCACACAATAATTTGTAAGGTCATTCAGGCCCTTTTTTTTTCTTGAGTAAAGGTCACTCAGACCATAACATAAAATTTTCTGCTGAAAATTTGACATGAAAGGAATAGAACATTTCATATTGTCTTGAATTTAAATTCGAACTGCTTGCTCTAACTCTACTGTTCAATAAGATAAATATAATCCAAAACACTCTCAAGCTTCCCCACCCAAGATAATAAATCAAGTTTACAAAAGTAGATTCATATGGCTTTATTAGCAGTTTAATCCCTTCTTCAGGAAGCATGCCAAATAAGTTTGTCAAATCTAAAGGTTCTAAACATCACAAACAAACACATCATCGCAAAAATGCAAAGAAGTAACAACCATGAAACCATCAACTCATTAGCAAAAGGTTTAAAGTCAAACAAATAAGAGTAATAATTTTTGTCAAGCACAAATGGCTGGCTGTGATTAAAGCAATATCACATTCAATTGGGTATACCACTGGTACCACTTTTATTATCCACCAATCACAATAGGCCATATCAACAGTTGTGAAAAAGTTGTAGAAAGATGTCCCTATACTTTCTGAACAAAAACAATTCTCATAATACAATGTCTCAGATTTAGGTTTTATCAATTGCATACTAGATTTACTCTCGTTCCTTTTTTATTTTTATTTTTTAACTTCAAATTGACACGCACCAAATGGGTATAGAACCCAAGACCTCCCCCTCCCCCTTGCTCTTATAAGAGCAGCAGATACCATTTGAGTTAAAGCACATTGGTAATTAACTCTTGTACTTCATACTGGATTAAATTTGGAATTGGCCAAAACATCACAAATTTTTAGCTTAGGTACAGGAATCTAATATACTAGATGGTGCTACCAACAAGGGAGCTCATATAACTTGTAATGCGTGACTGCCTATGTAATCATACAAACGTAGTAAGCTCTTACAGAAAAAGAATAGGATCGCAAATGCAAAAATAAGTCCAAACTTGGATCTTACCAGATTACTTGGGCATATTGGCAATCAATATAAGGGAAAAAACAGAGGAGAAGGGGGATGTTTAGTTCCTTCTCATACCATGGACAGAACAATTATTGAATAGAAGCAATTGTATGACATAGAAGCTAGAACCAGCTCGTACACTTCCTACATCCTTCAAATATTTGGAGTTCCTAGGAGAAAATGTTACCTTCCCCCACTACCAGTATGAGCTTCTAGTGTTTGACAAATTAGAAAATTTTGGACAACTAAAATAGACTACAACTAGGATGCAGGGACATGGGAACGGGTATGGGTCCGATACAGCGACATGAGCAATTTTTGAACCATTATGATATGATACAGCAGATAGGACACCATTACAGCATCCCAAATAAAGTGTCTGTGCTTCCTAGGACTAAAATAATTTCTATTTTTATTTTTATTGGCGAGTTGCACATGCATACGGTTGATCTAGATCACTTCCCCCTCTACCCTATTATGTAAGGAGCAGGCCATTGGCATTTGAACATTTAAAATAATTTTTTTTTAACTTAAAAAAGAACAAATGACATATACAGTGGAAATAAATCACTGTACTATACTTTAATTCAGTGCAACAATTATAAATAACTTGCAAATATCATTTAACGATTTGTCAAAATATAAAATGGTTATGGATAATTTCAAACACCCATGTAATTCGTTTCATGATTGTGGAAAATTCTTAAACATGAAATCTTTTTAGATACTTGAACAAATTACTTTTGTTCCACTATGTCCATATACTCTTCAAAAATACTTAAAAATTTTGAATCGCTTACCTGCGACGACAACAAGAGTGAGAACATCTCCCATTCTTTTAACTGCATTCACACTCTTCTTATGGGATTTGAATCGCTTCAGAGCCGGGTCCTCCGCCAAGAGCTGCAAAGTTAAGCAATTTAGTTCCAACACCACACACAAAAAAGGAAAACCCATTACTGGGTTCCATATAAAATGACCCAATTCATTCACAAAGACAAGCATACTTAAATTTAAAATTCAGAAATGTATCAAAAGTAGTAATCTTTAGGTGTTTGATTCAGTGTTTCAGCTACTAACTTGACCAAATCTAGATCAATTTGATATGCATGTTTATAAGCCCTAACAGATATCAAACGATAGAGATACAGTGATAGAGCAATAGAGAAAGGAGAGAGAGACTGACGGCTTTCTCGCGAGCCCCGAGTTCGATGTGGTAAGCGCGGCGAGAGTGAGAGAGCGCGTCCACTGTGTTCTAGAGAGAGAGAGAGAGAGAGAGAGAGATTAGAGGATCGAAACAACGAGGGAAAGGGATCGAGAAGAGAGGAAGTGCGTGGTACCTGGGAGTGAGATCGGAAATGCGAAGCGATGGAGGTTTTGTTAAGCAAAAACGCCATTTTTGGTTGCGCTGAAGCTTCAAAGCTCAGAGACACAGAGAGAGATTGAAAATGAAAATGCTGAAGAATTTTTTGTCTTACTTTGGTGCCCCTGTACTTTCTTAGTCTTTCACCACTAAGGTACCAACTGCTAGGTGGCATTCTCCTAATTAGACATGTGTCGTGGTTATGGTATCTCACGTCACTATCTTTAATCCATTTAGCCCAAAAATGTGTAAATTTGCCTAAAATAAATAAGTGTTACCTGCAAAAGCATTTTTCCAATAAATCATAAATAATAAGTTATTATTGGTTATAATTTAAATCTATTACTAAAATTATTATTTTTTCCACCAAAAATAACTTATAACAACCTGTCATTTAAGACTTGTTGTGAACGTGTTGAGAATATAGTATTTCTCTATATTAATAAGTGTATATTTATGTAAATTTACAAGTTTTCTATAGTAACTATATATATTTATTTGTAGATGTGTACATGCTATTACTATATACTAGAGCTCTAGAAACATCACTATATACTGGCACTTTATAAAATGCCGCAATACCAAGGTCTAGGAGAGCTTGGGCTCACTTGGATTTTTTGGTGGTGGCAAGTTAGTTGTCAAGTAAGGATTAGGACAAATTTGTTTCGAGTTAGGGTAGAGATGGTTTTCTTTTGATGGGTTTTGGAGGCTTCGTTGAGATCCATTGATGGTTGGATTTTGTGACGGTGGCTAATTGATTTTCTGCTTGGGGTTGATAGGTAGTAGGATGGCTAATTTTGTGTTGTCACTTCATAGCGGTGGGGATGGGTTCGACAATGTGGGTTTCTCTTTGCTTGGTGGGTTGCATGTTTATGGGTTTGAATTTTTTGAGTTGCTACGATTTTTTGGGTTTATGGGTATGGAATTTTAATTGTTGTGACAAGAAATTTTTTTATTTATAAAACTTTAAATTTTTCATTAACAAAAACCTTATCATTTGGATTTAGTTGAACCATGAACAATTCTCTTTTTCTTTTCTTTTTTTAACTTCTCTTTATGCACATTTTCACAATCAAACTTCTAGCCGACAAAATTTTTACAGGAAGCTCATGAGACTTGCTTTCAAAACTAACCACATTAATGACTAATATACTTCTGCTGCTCAATATAATTATTAGTTATAAATATGTGATGGAAACTTATAATCTGTTTTTGTCCAAGCTGACTGCCTTTGGAAGAGATTTTGGAATCATGAAAGAAGAACAAAAGTTGGTAGTGTTATTTTGTAGGGATTACCATAATTGAGATATATGATGTTGAAATATGTTAGGGATTCTGTTTTGATCACAAGATGTTTATTTGGCTAGAGCTTATAAGTTCAACTTTTTTTTTTTCTCACTTTTTCAGAGTACAAATATACTTTTAGCATACTTTCAACAAAATGTTTTCAATAAAAAGTTAAATATATTGTTTCCAAATGGATAAGTATGTAATGATATAAATGCTTAAGATGTGAACTTGTGCTCCATAAGTGCAAGAGGTCAAAGTTTCCCAGGTTTGTTCTTAATTTGATTCCATATGTGATGTTCAAAAATGAGCTTGATCTGAGCTCATAGCCAGAACTTGAAACAAGAGAAAGAGGTGTGGCAGTTCTCTTTAAATAATTAGCCTCTTTGCCTCAAGAAAGAATATAATTTTGTAACCCTTTTTCAATCTTGCTGCTATATCATTTGTACAGCAACACGTGTAAATTTTAGCTTCAATTATATTCTTCAATTAATTTTAGTCATAAAAAAATCTATTCAGTTGACGCTCTTATAATATGCACAAGGAAGTGGTAATTTTCTTTTGTTGGACAAGAAAAAGGAGGAAGAGACCTCACTTTAGAATTTCTAAATTAGTGCCATTTGGTTGTTATAATCATTCGAAGCCACTATCCAGTGTGAACTTCCAATACTTGATATGGATTATTATGAAAAGTTGAGTTTAGAGAGTTCTAGATGTTGATGGCAATTAGTTTCTGTTTGTAATATGACCTCCCATTCGTGAAGTGTTCATATTTTCCTTGGATTTTGGATTTGTTCATGGCAATTAGTCAATACTACTTAGTTTGCTCCCACCTTTTGTTCCTCTCAACTCTCTTTATAAATGAGCATGAATTTAATTATTTAATTACTATTTTAACACTTCCTTCACAAACTCAGAAAAAGAAAAAGAAAAAGAAAAAAAAAAAAAACCTCTTATGTTGTGTGGACATAAACTTCCCATTAATGAGTGAGATCCAACACATAAAATTTCTTAAAATTTGAAATTGAAAATAAAGTGGAACATAGTTTTAAAGTTGGGCTATTTACTTTGACATTATTATAAATTATTACTCATCTTAATAAAATAAAAAGTGTTACATCCACAATATTTTCACAATACTTTTACAATAAATCATAAGTGGTAAGTTGTTATTAGTTCTAATTTGAATTTACAACTTAAATTATTTTTTACCCGTTCATAACGTTTTAAAAACAACCAACGGTTTATAATTAATTTTGAAAATGTTGTAAAAATATTATTGACATAGCATTTCTCTAATAAAATTATCAATTTGATCAAAATAATAAATACTATTGGCATTTTGGATTAGCCAAGAGAATACAGTATTCAGATGTTTTATCCTAATAATAGGGGGAAAAGCAAATGTTGTAATTCAAAAATCAAAATTTTATCATATATCTAAAATTTTTAATTAAAAAAAAAAAAAAAAAAAGCTTTTGGTTCTACTTTCCGAACGTATGGAGTGGACATTTGGAGGCCAAATAGACAAGTATTCTTTGAGTGAAGCCCGCATTGCCACGTGTATGAAAAAGCAGTCATGAACATCACCAACATTGGATTTAAGGAAACGAAACAAACACCGAATCCTTCAAAATTCAAGTGCTGATTTTTAAGAAAAGAAGCAATGGCATTGAGAGGAGCTGTTGCCACAGCTTGTAACGTTGGAGGAAGACACAGAAACCCATCTCTCCTATCAGTTCCTCACTATCTTAAACTCAAATATCATTACCCTCCTTCACATGCTCTCCATAGATTCACAGCTTTTCCGATATACCAACCCGGTGGTGAGTCTCTATCTCTGTTCTCTATTTTCATCTTTCAAAGTTTACTTGGTTCTTTCGGTTTGTATAGAAACAATAAAAATAAATTCTCATTGAAAACCAAGTTTGGGTTTCATTTTTTATGGTGTTCTAATGTTTTTCCCAAAGAGAATATGACTTTGGACATGATAGAATGGCAAAAAAGAACTTATGTGACCGACCCTTACTAGTTTGTTGAGGGTTTGTAGAATAGCCAGTTCCCACTTTGTTGTTACTGTTGTTGTAAATGTTTTTTTATTCATTATTTGATAGAATAGAACCAATTTTAGGTGGAAACTCATTTAACAATTTTGATCAGTGACACTAAGAATTGAAGCAAGTTTTGTTGGTTGTTGTGCTATTTAAATTTATGCAGGACTTAAATATCCAATCCGCGCAATAAGCGAGGCTACTGTGGATCCCTTAACACCCAAGAAAGAAGATGAAGAACAATCACCTCAGAATTGGACAATTAAAATGTTATATGATGGGGACTGCCCGCTTTGCATGCGTGAGGTCTGTCTTCAAGGACCTTTTTTTTTGCATTTCTTCAAGAACACACCGATTTATGTGTAAAATGTGTTAATTGTGAATTTGGTCATTTTAAATATTTGATGCGTTTAAGTTCATTATATTTCAGGTCAACATGCTCAGGGAGAGAAATAAGAACTATGGTACGATCAAATTTGTTGATATAAGTTCTGATGAATACTCTCCAGAGGAGAATCAAGGCCTAGACTACAAAACTGTATGTTCCAAACAATGCTGAAATTTTTAGTATACACAGCTTGTTGGTCGAAGAGGGCTTGATAAGATCTGTAAGATAAGAAGTAGAAAATGAAGTATATAAATGACAGTAACACTACCTGCTAGTCATATCCAATATGACTTCACAGACTAATTTACTCTTTTTTTTGGTGGCTCTTATGGATCATTAGAAATTTCCTGAAAAATCCATGTGAAATCATGTTGCTCTGTGCTTTGGCCACGGGAAAGTAAATGATAACTTTGTAAATACTTATTGGTATGCTACAATACAAATTTTAGAGCATCTCTGTGTCAGATTTATTGCAATACAGTGATGAAGTTCTGTTTTTTTGTTTAGGTAATGGGAAGGATTCATGCCATCCTCTCTGATGGAACTGTAGTCACTGATGTTGAAGTACGCCGCATTTCCTACCCCTTTCATTTTTCCTATAATTGTATTTTTGCAGTGTCTGCTTTTCTCATTTAATGTTTTACTTTTATTTCCAAATTTCGACCAAATATAAATTCACTATCTTGTATTTATCTATGTGTATGTGAGTAGCTTATCAAAAAAAAAAAAAAAAAAAAAAAAAGTTTATGTGAGTAAGCATGCATGTGTGCATGTCATCTATGTGAATATGTATATACTTGTGTTACAGCGGTCCAACCTGTGGAATATATAAGAATAACGGGGGATAGAAAACACCATCGATCAATAGGTTTGGAAACTTCAACTAAGGCTATTCCATTACTAGAATCAATTAGTACAAGTTCAAGATCGTAAAACTTTGAATCTAATAAGTGTTCTAAACAATCTCTAACTGTTCAAATATCTAAACTCTAAAGGAGGCCAAAGTGCAGCCTAGGATGTGGAATTGTGATCACCAACATGATTCTATCATTTTACCAACGCTTGCATGGAAACTTTATTGGGTTCTATTGTAGGCACATGGACAATGTTTTTCTCTAAGCCAATTTCCTTCTCTCTCTCCTTTGCAATTCAATAGTAAATGTCAATAGTCTGGGACTGATGCAGGAGATGCAAGAAAATTATTATTTAGTATTATTTATGTTTGCTAGCCAATTAGGTCCTATTAGTTTATTGGGTTATTAGTATTTTAATTTAGAAGTAAGGGTATTTTTGTAATAAGACAATTAGGGTTTCCTAGCCAATTAAAACTAGGGTTTAGTAATCCTTTATAAGCAACCTATTGTACTCCTTGAGGAGATAGTTGATATTTTAATGAATGAAAACAATGGCCGTTTGGTCTTTCTTTGGTCTGGTGATGACTCCAGGTCTACCCTAGGTGCTGACTCCAGGTCTACCCTAGGTGCTGACTCCTAGTGGTTTCCTCGCTTGGTGCTGACTCCAAGCAAGGCTTAGGTGCTGACTCCTAGGTCATATATTTTATTTTTCTGTTATTTCAGTTTTGTTCAGGTTGTCCTGCGTCAGTTTTGGTATCAGAGCAAACACCAATCCGTTTGAAGCATCATCGCAATTCAATCCAGAACCAGACAACAACAAAAAAAAAAAAAAAAAAAAAACTTTCACCATATATTTTCCACCACCAGAAATCCAGCCACCACACCACCTTCAAAATCCCTTCACGACATCTCTGCCAAACCACATCAGAAAACCATCTCTCAATACCCACGCATATCAAGCCACCAAAAGGTTACCTGTCAACCAAAGCCCTTTGACCCAACAACCAACAAACCCCATCGATCAATCTTGGCCACCATTGAAGCACCACACCAGCTGCCAGAAAAGCCAGCCACCACAACCCACAACCCACGAACCACAAAAAAAGAAAAAAAGAAAAAGACAAAAAAAAAGAGGAAGAATGGAAGTAAAGTGTTGTTGCTGCCAGCCCGTTGCTGTATTGGGCCCTTAAGTTGTTAGCCACATATCCATTTTGTGCAAACTGACAGACCCACTCGCTGGAGGAGCCAAGCCCGTGACTGTAGCGCAGTAAGTTGGCCACTGACAAGGAGAAAATCACGGCAGCTATTTGTTGAAGCACTATTTTAGAGAATCATGGTAGTAGTATTAGAAGCACCGTATTTTGATGGTTATGTAACTTATCCACGAGATTTTGTCAACTGGCTGAATGGGATGGAGCAATTCTTTGAGCAAGCAAACTTTGCAGATAACAAAAAGGTTAGGTATGCCAAGTTACAGTTAAGAGGTAAAGCACAAAGGTTTTGGGAGAATTTTGAATATTTCCGTTATATAGATTATGAACCTGCCATTAGTGTGTGGGAAGATATGAAAGAAAAACTTTGTGATGAGTATTTGTCACCATACTATCGAGCTAAGTATCTACCCTAATCTCAGTGTGGCACTTTTCAAGTTGAAGCAAATACGATGAATTCTCATCCTCATCCTATTTCATGTCTTCAGCGCACTTTTGCACAATCTACCAAGGAATTATCTATCAGGAAAGTAACAGAATTAATTGTAAAGCTCATGAAAGATATTCAGGACATGATTGCTAAGAGGGAGCAAATGAAGACTCAACCCGATTCAGTCGGGAAACCAAGGATAATTGATTACAATGAACTTATTGCTACCCCCATAGAAGACAACATTGATGGTGATATATTGGTCGTGGAGAATCCTCTAGCAACACCAAATCCTAATGTTGACACAAACGTACATGCCTTGACAAGTGTTGCTTTAACAAGCGTGCAAGGAAATGAATCTATTGAAGAGCAACAAGGTGAAAAGATGGTGCCTAAAGAGAGTATTATGTTAGAGGGTGCACATGATGTGAAGTTAAAGTTATTGAATGTGCTTCTGATCAACCCTCCACAGTCCTTAAAGACCTACATCTTGGTGAAGTCGAAGAGGTTAAAACCACATTGCTTCCTATGGTTCATAAGGTTCAAGAAGAGATTATACTGATTCCACACATTGATTTTGTTATTCCAAGTGAGTTTGATGTTGTGGAATTCAAGGTTTTTCTTTTTCCTGTGCTTCCTAAGGTGATTTCAGACTTAAAGCAAGTGTTATTTGTTAACATCCTAATCCTTCAATGCTTTAAAACTCGAGGTCGAGTTTTCTCCAACTAGAGGAGAATGATGCGGGAGATGCAAGAAAATTATTATTTAGTATTATTTATGTTTGCTAGCCAATTAGGTCCTATTAGTTTATTGGGTTATTAGTATTTTAATTTAGAAACAAGGGCATTTTTGTAATAAGGCAATTAGGGTTTCCTAGCCAATTAAAACTAGGGTTTAGTAATCCTTTATAAGCAACCTATTGTACTCCTTGGGGAGATAGTTGATATTTTGATGAATGAAAACAATGGCCGTTTTGTCTTTCTTTGATCTGGGACATGTTTGGAATTCTTTAGGTACACAATCTGTTTGAAGAAGATGGCTAAAGAACTCTGTTAAGATGTTACTCTAAGCTGCCACTGCTTTCTTTTTCTGACATTCTCATTCCTGCATATGACAACTTTACAGGCATTTAGAAGACTATATGAACAAGTTGGTCTTGGTTGGGTTTATGCCATTACCAAATATGAACCTGTAAGTTTCTTTGTAACTAATTTTACTTGTAGTTCATTCCAAATGCTACCATTCTCTAGACGCATTGGGTTGTGGATGATGCTCCCTTGTCCTTTTGTCATTATTTGTTCTAAATATAACAATATGCATTTAACAGATTGCAAAAATAACTGATGCTATATATGGTGTTTGGGCTAAATATCGTCTTCAAATCACAGGTAAATTCGTGTTGCATAAACAATTTTATGTTATGACTCCTTCAAAGTTCTCAGGCAGTCATGCCTTCTTTGCTTCAGTTAAAAAAGTCTTGCTATAGCTGATTTTTTTCCCCTGGATATTATGTATTATAATAGAGTAGCACCAGCCTTGTGATCCACACACCCAATTTAGTGACTCTTTTAATTGTTGTGATGAGGAATTATTTCTTTTGATAATCTTTATATTGTCCACTAACAGAAAACCATATCATTTGGATTTATTTGCACCATGAAAAAATATCTCTGCCATTTTTAACTTCTCTTTATGCACATTTTCAAAATCAAACTGAGCCTGCATCGTACTTCACTGGAAGCTCATGAAACTTGCTTTGAAACCAACTACATTGATGACTAATATGACTTTGCTCTGCTCAATCAAATTATTAACTTATAAATATTTGATGCAAACTTATCTGCTTTTGTCCAGGCCGGCCACCTTTAGAAGACATTTTGGAATTACGAAAGAAAAACAAGGTTTGTATACCACTCTGCAGGAATTAGCATATTTGAGGTATATGATGTTGATTCATGTTAGATGTTTTGCTTTCAATGCAGGATGAAGTATGTAATGACAGAAATTCATGTAAGAAGTGAACTTGCTTGATAATTGCAAGAAGTCAGAGCTTTCCAGGTTCGCTCTTCATCTGCTTACATATATGATCTTCAAAAAGAGCTGTATGTGAGCTCATAGCCAGAACTTGTAACAAGACAAAGAGGTGTGGCAATTCATATGCATTTTTCAATTAATTTTAGTCATCAAATAGTATAGTGATTTGATGCTTTTGTAATGCATAATGATGTGACAATTCACTTTTGTTGGATGGGAAATGGGGGATAATCAAGAATCCCCACTTCAGAATTAGTAAATTAGAGCTTTTGCTTATTTTATTAAGCCAGTTTCCACTTTGAACTGCCAGTGGTTGATAACTTGATATGGATTATTCTGAAAAGATGAGTCTAGGGAGGTTTAGTCGTTCATGGCAATTAGTTTCTGTCTGTATATAAGGTTTGACAATCTGATTGATTCTCAAACTTCACAATTGAGTCACTCAAAGAAGTTTGTCATAATTTTATGTTCTAATTTTAGTTCTTTCTCAGTTTTACTTAAATAAAAATTAGCTCCAAAATTTGTCTTAATATAACCATTAACCACCGTAAAATGTTTTTCTTTTTCCAGATGAATAACTCATTTGCGATTCTTTCTTCTTAATTTCTTTAATTTTGTCCTATAGTCCTGCTGCATACAATTGGGAAAAGAACTCCCCCCACCCACCAAAATAGAAGAAAAGCAAATTTGTATAAAGATAAAAAAAATAAAAAATAAAATAAAAAAAGGCCTTTTTTGGGGAATTGTATTCATTATGCACGCAGATAAATAAATAAAAGACTCAATAACTCCTAAACAATATAGGAGGACTCAAAACATTAAACAAGGCTCATGGGCCTTTGGTATAGCCAAGGACAATCTATTCCAGAATTTTTGAAAATGACCAAATTGCCCTTATTCTAGTAAGCTTATTTAAAACTGATCCATCAACCTAAAGGACTCAATAGTAAGACTCAATAATAGCTAAAATAACTTGCCAAAGGTGCTAAAAAGATCTGATATCAAAACTAGATCACAATTCTTGAATCTTTGTATATTTAATCTTCTTTTTCCTTGAGCTGTTTCTTGTCCTCATCAATTGTCTTCTTGCTCCCTTGAAGAAAATGCTTGACAAATCTTTTCAAACAAGCTACATATTGCATTGCGCACTAAATTAGCTGTATAGCAAACACATTGATAAATTTGTTGGTACAAAGGACGCAGTACCCCCAGGATTAGGATTGGGCATAAATTAACTATGAAGAGCCAGAAGGGAGAGATGATTATTGCGAAGAGTAGCTCAATAACAATAATTCCAGAGACCAAACAAATGAACCTCAATATGGGAAGGTACCTAGCTTCTTGAGGTCGTAATTTAATCTCCATATATGCAATACGATGGATGATTGTAGCCATGAAGAAAAGCAAGATGATAGCGAAATGTGTATGAAGTGGCGAGACGCTCAAGACTTGAAAGTGTATACCAATTAAGGCAATCGGAAACAAGGCGAGGTCACCAACAAGTGCGTGAAATGCTTCAGTAAAAGAGAGTGCTTCATTACTGGCATATACACAAGCAAGAAACCCTTCAGCTTTAATATTAATTTTTCTTCCAAACATAGGAAAATCAAAATCCACTTAACTTCCACACAAAAAGAGAAAAAGAAAAAAAGAAGAAGAAGTAAATCCCTTCAATAAATTAACTGCCAAATTTAAGTTGAAACTTGTAGAAAAACGAAGGATAAACCAAACCTGTTCAGTATATAATCAAGTGCTTCAGAAATTAGTTTCACCACTTCGACCGTAGCAGTTTTTAAGCTAAAAATCATAGAAAACAAAAGTTAAAAAATCAATTATTAAACAAAAATTGATCCAATCATCTTAAAAAAATGAAAAACAAAGGAATAGAGAGATAAAACCAAGAATCCAAACCTGCTCAATAGGCCATAAAAAGCAGCTTTCAATCCGATTGTTATGATGAAGCTGGTTAAGAATGAAAAAAGAATATCAATTATTAAATAATAATAATAAAAAAATCCAAGTAACAATCAAGTTTGTAAATTGGAAAAAAAAAATAAAGAAAATCAATGTGAATGTGAGCTATTTAAAATTTAGGCAAAAAGAACATTTTTATTCCTACTTTTTTAGGTGATTCTCACTTTGATCTATAGATTTTATTTTTATCGTTTTTAGTCTTTATTTTAAAAAATACGTTCCGTTTTAGTCTCTATCGTCATCTTTGTAACAAAAATATCCTATATGACAGACAAAATGCACTGTTGACATATAAAGTACTTATATGGCCATTAAAATAATAATAAAAAAATTTAATTAACATTTAAATAATACCACATCAGCATTTTAAATATTAAAAAAAACCACATCAGAAAAAATTAAAACAAAGTTCATGAGATTTTTAAAACCAAATCAAATAAAATAATTAAAATAAAATTTTCTTTTCCTTTCATTATTTTCTTCAGAAGAACATATTCATATATGTTTTTTGTGTTCTTCCGCAAGAACATGACTGTTCATATTCATGTTATTAGCAAATTAATTCTTAGTTTCTTTTCATTTCTCTGTCTTTCTTGTACTTTCTTTAAAGCCAAACACATCAAAACTCAGATCAATAACAGTTAAATAAAATAAAATTTAACTAAACATTTTCTTGGCAACGTCAATCTCAAGATCTGAACATTTTTCTCTCCTAATTGGTAACCAGAAAATCCCCTTTTCACAAACCCAACAAATTCTCATTCATAAACCCAAAAAACTCCCTTTCACCAACCCAGAAGATCCCTTCTCAACACACACAGCAAATAGTCCTTTCACGAACCCACAAACCCAGAATATCCCTTCTCAACACATACCGCAAATGAGTTTTTCAAATTTGTCAAAAATCAGAAACAAATAAAATAAACCCAAGATCGGCTTCAGAGTTCAGATCCTCTTCAAATTGAATCCCAAGATAGAGAGGGTGAGATGAGAAAGTGAGGAGGAGAGGAAAACGTGGGCCTTCAGATCTGCTGGAAACCCATACCACACACCACATACGACCCAAAAACTGACCCACCACCGATGAACCTTACTGATCCCACCACCTGTGAACCTTGCCGAACCCATTGACTTGGAGGATCTTACCAACTTGATAGCTGCGGTGGCGGTGGCGATTAAAGGAGATGAACGGTGGGAGCTTCGGCCAAGGGGTACTGAGAGAGAGAGAGAGAGAGAGAGAGAGATCAAGAAACGGAAGTTTGAGGTGTAAGAATCTGAGATGGTTTTGATTAGAGGTGAAGTGATGTTGGAGGTGAGAGGGAGGAAGTTTGAGATTAGAGGCATCTGATGAGAATCTGAGATTAGAGAGACTTGTAAGAAAATCTATTCATATTTTTAAAATCGACAAATTTAAAAAGAAAATGGTTTTGATTTTAAGTTCATTTTAAATTCAGACAGGGACTTTTTAAATGTCAATTAAAATTTATTATTATTATTTTAATAGCTTGTCAACAGTGCCATTCCATATGCCCCTACGATATTTCCGTTACAAACACGATGGTAGAAATCAAAATAGAATGCATTTTTTAAATGAAGAACTAGCAGTAAAAATAAAATCTAAGATTTAAAGGGAAAATTATCTGGAAATATAGGAACGAAAATGTGTTTTTTGTCAAATATTTATGCCCAAAGCAATTTTTTAACAGTTTGGTACCTTCTACGGTGACAGCGTCGGCTGGCTGGAGGTTTGGTTCCTATTTGGGAGCTGAAAGTTTGGTTTTTTATTTTATTTTAGGAAATTAAGTTTTAAGGAGTGACTGTGTGTGTGGGGTAGGTTTGATGGCCTAGCATTTTTCTTTCATTTACCTAAAACCACTTTCCTTCCTTACTATTCAAAACATTAGTTGTTAAAAAAAAAAAAAAAAAATTAGTACTATTTTTCTCAACAAAAAAAAACATTACTACTATATTAGTACAATTCAATTAAAAAAAAAAAAAAAAGCACTATATATATTAGTACACCAACTATATTTTGAACAGAAAAAAGTTTTTGAGGGAATTATGAGCCAATTAACTATGATATTGAATTCATAAAAAAAAAAAAAACTATGTTGAAGAAGAAAATGAAAACACTACCGGGAAATATTACCTCTCTATTTCAGACACTGTGGCTGTGTGGCTGCTTGAGTTGATGTGGATAATTGTGGCTGTGTGGCTGTCTGAGGGAATTGTGGCTTCATGATTTTGCAGATTTTCAGACATTGTGGTGGCTGATATCTGATATTTGGAATTGTATCTGTGCGGGGACATGATGAATTGTGGAGGTGTGGTAAATAAGTGACATAAATCTTCAATTTATCCTTTATTATTCATCTCCGTGAACATTTTACTCTTCTATACCTTGAAGGAAGATACTCCTTATAAACACATTTCTATGTGCTTTCCTAGGCGATGTGGGACTCTAGGATTGCTTCTTCCTTTGGTCCTTCACACAATACTTTATTAATAATGGTAACAATTCCTTGATCTTAAACAAATTGTTGAATTGTTTGATTTCGTTTTAATTTTGCACAAATCTTGATCCAGATTAAGGAAAGGAAATGGAATAAAATGTTTTATATATATTTCTTCTGCGGTTTGAGGATATGATGCTGTTGTCATTTTTCTAAGGCCTTGTTGCTTAAAATTTCCATTTACAGAGCCCTTAATTGGATTTATAATATTGCAGCAATTTTACACCTTATTTGATCCAATCCATGGCTCCTAGGAATTAGAGCAATATAGCCTAACTCATAAAAAAATTGATGTTTTTGAACAAAATTTTGTGTCATACTTATTTTTGGTATCATGTTTACTCCAACTTCTTGTGAAATCCTTAAGGTGTTTACTTATTTGCACTCTGTTTGAAACTACTATTGTTCATAACTAGTTGAGTTCTCACACGATGTGCAGTGCAACTTATAATTAGTTTTCTCCAATATTTAGATAAGTTTTACCAAAAATCTTGTAACTTAACTGATTAACACCTCAATTTCCAATAGAAACATTCAAGATTCAGATCTCCACCCCCAACTATTGATGTAAAAAAAAGATTTCAAAAGATTTCATTGTAAAAAATAGTAATCTTTAGTTATTTTATACATAGACAAAATAGAAATACACTAAGAGTAGTATAGTAATTTGATCATACTATATATATGTGTTTACAAATTGAAAATTGCATGATATAGTAGCAAATATAGATAGACATGTTTCATGCCTACTAAAAAATGCATATATCCTTCAATTATTTTTTTTACCCTTTTTTAGAGAGATTTTTTATTTTTTACATTCTTGATTGTGTGTTACTAAAATTTTTTTCCCCTTTTTGTTGGACATGGTTTCAATTGTTACAAAAACAACTAAATTTGAGTAAAAATGCCATATTTCAAATTAGTTGTTTCTCACATAAAAAAAACCAATTGTTTATCATATAAATCTTAGAAAAATGATATTAAAATTTCATTATGCTTAAAATAATTAATATAACAAAATAAACACATTTATTATATTAGTAATTTTTCTAATTATATAGAATACATACTACAGTGTTAGTTCCACACACACACACACACACACAAAGGAGTTAGGAAATTTAAAGGATTAAGATTAATTTTATTGAATTCACAAATATTTAATTTTTTATGGATTTTGTGACAATTGTTGTCAAAGCAACTAAACAAAGTAAGAATGTTATATTCTAAATTATTATTATTATTCCAACTAAAATTTATTTTCTATATAGAGTTATAAAAATAATCATATAAATTCATTTAATATAAATAATTAATGCACAATAATAGATAATTAATATATGCATTTACTTTATTGGCTAATTCAATGAACTAATACTTCAATATAAATGCAAACTTTGTTGAAGTAGAAAAC
This sequence comes from Quercus agrifolia, assembly GCA_029955455.1. Lineage (NCBI taxonomy): Eukaryota > Viridiplantae > Streptophyta > Magnoliopsida > Fagales > Fagaceae > Quercus > Quercus agrifolia. The sequence goes on from JARQAD010000006.1 coordinate 42,845,623, forward strand.
TAAATAAAGAGAATTTCAGGGAATGCGTCACATGGCACAACCTCATACTCTCTAACATGAGGTTTTTGCTTTTATATATATATATATATATATATATATATATATTGGATTGAATGATTTGAATAAAAATGATATTACCCTTGTATGTGTACCATTAATGAACCATTTCAAACATTATAAAAACTTAAAATTGTCTATTGTTTGGAGTTTTAATTTTTAGAGCTCATAACTCTATTCATTCTTTCATAGATTCAATTCATATGTAGATAGTTTTCCATTTGTAATTCTTTAGGCTACTTTGTGACTATTTTCACAAGGTAGTCTTGTTTCAATAAAATTATTTTTATCTATCAAAAAATTTTGTTTAGAGTTCGTTTGGTTTTGTTCCTATTCAAACTTTCCAACATTTCCCTCCTATACAAGTGATGGATAAGAGTAATTTCAGGATAACAACAGATAATGAGATTGAGGTTACTCTTTTTGCGTAATTGAGGCATCTAAAGTGTGAAACTACTTTAATGTGGTTATCTAGCTGCCTATTACAAAACCACATTTTGAAACATCATGCACATTATAGCCAAGCATCTGTAAATATGTTTATTTGGGAGTTATCATGGGTACTTTCTTTTTAATTTTTTTTGTCTATTTTCTATTTTAGATTGAATGTAGCATGATAAAAGGCTTTGGAAGTTTTGTCATGGGAGTAGTTAGGTGCTTGTTTGAAATTTTGTTATTCTAATATGTTTTTACAATTTGGGTATCCTCTTTTTTTCATAGGATCTATTGTTAGATGTTGTTTGTAGACACCACATTTTGTACCCCTTACGACTCAGGCTCCCATTCACCAATGATGCTTAAACTTTAAGGTCTAAGGCTAGTTTAAAGCCCAATCAGATATCAAATTGACTTGAGGAATGTTCAAATAAAAATATAAACTTTTAAATGAGCAAAAATCTATTTTTGAAAATAAAATGACCAAAGTGGCCATTTTCTCATGTATGTGGGCAGCAGCCTGCGTACATGGGCCAAAGCATGCGTATGCAAACGTGTATGCAACTTAGGTTTCAGAAGTATAAGAAAGGCAAGTTTTCTGCAATAATGACTAAGGTTTGGAATGAATCCCACATTGTCTGGGAGCCGTTCCAAACCCCATTTTCTCCACTATAAAAATTCTTACATGGTACATTTTCAAAACACACAGAAATCACACCGAAAAAATCTAAGATTCACTAGATAATAGTGAATCAAATGGGAGTTTTTCACAAAACACCCTCAAGTCAATTTTATTTGATTGAAACTTTTTCTGGCCCCGATTCTTTGAGTTTAAGATTACTAATCACGTGTTTATTGACTGTAATAGATTTGACTGAAGGGAACGGTCAAAATCAAAGCTTGGGACTCCTTTTTTGAGGTATCAAAGCTTTAACTCTTTCTTTTTATTTTCTGTCTTTCTTTCTATGTTTTAATCTTATTTTTTGCTTGGTTTATGTTTATACATGTTAGCCTAGATTAGTTTATGGTTTTGTTTATGTTTTGAGCATGCTAGGTTGTTAGAATTAGGGTTTTTGTGTTTGTGCTCTATTTTTTGTTTCAGTTTCTGGGTTAGTATCATTGAACAAGTCCCATGCACGCATGTCATGAGCATGCGTATGCAGCTTAAACTTCGCGTACGCAGGCCTCTAGTTGGGTACGCAAGTGCATGCCCAAAAACCTTAATTCAGATTCCTTATGTTATTTGTTTTGCTTGTTTCACATGTTTTATCTCTTTTTAAACCCTTTTTTTATGTTTATACGTATCTAAGTCTTTGTCTTACATGCTTGTTTGTCTTCAACATGCTTAGATTAGGGTTTTATGTTTATTTTTTGTTTGTGATGCCATGAGCATGCATTCACATGTCCATTTATGATGCCATAGGTGCTGTTTTGCTAAAAGGTAAGTAAAGGTAAGCCTTGCATAGGTATGAACATGCATTTGATGATATATGGCGTTTGAATGCTTGTTTCATGTCCAAATGTAGACTTTTTATGATTTGGTGTTTGCCATGATATGCTTGTTGCCATGTTCGATTTGCTGCCTTGCCTTGAGATATATGATAGGGTGTTCACATGCTAGATGAATGTTAGGGTTTCTTAGATGTGTTTAGGTTTGGTTCTCTTTTGTTTTGGGATAAAGATGCCATGATTGTATGTTAGATGCATGTTATTGTGTGTGTGAGTTTAGGATGCAAATGTTGAATTGGTTTTTAATAGGGTTAAGACATAGAGACAATGATGGGAGGCCAACCTTAGGGTTGTGTGATCTTGGGTGCCTAACACCTTCCCAAGAACGTACCTAAACTCCAAACTCGTACTCTGGTAGTAAGATCAAAGGTCCTTTCTTGAAAGGACGCTATATATATGGTTCCTAGATCATTGCAAAAACTATGTGGCGACTCCAAAAACGACCCCTTGCATCCACGTTATTAGGGTCATATTTTCTATATATTGGCTTATCCTTTGACAAAACGCACTTTACTTGTAATTGGGTAAATCTAAGTTGTGTTTAATGCATCAACAAGTGTGTGAAGTTTAATTTACAAGTGGTATCATTAAAGACATGAAAATTGATCCAAGAAACAAGTGAAGAAAAGTTGTTTTATTAAAACTCAACACTAGCATCTATTAAGGATTAATGAAGAAGCTCGACACAAGCTCGATCTATCAATATTCACAATTTTAGAATTCTTAGATCTGAAATTCAGCCCATGATGACTTGGATGATTAGAGTTTCTCTCTTTACAACCCTAGACCATATAAAAGGCTTATTTTAAAAGTCATCAAAGATATAGAGACTAAGATTAGAGAACTCATACACTCTGTGAGAAGTTACTACGTTTTGTGTGCCTTAGGGTTTTGTAACTAAGTGCTTCCTGATCATCAACGTGCTTTGAAGTGAAGAACGTTGTAGCTAACAACAATCAATCAGTTGCTGGGAGTTAGTCACGTATTGGGGTTTATGCATACGAAGAAGTCTTTTACAAGATCAAGTCCAATTGGGGATTGGAGTAAAGGTTCAACTATAGGTTAGTATTTTAGGATAATCCAAGGTAGTGGTAAGATTCCTTATTCTTGTAACCGCTTGATTCTTGATTAGTGGATTCTTGGGAGTGGTGACCTAAAATTTACCTGGTGGGGTTTTTACCTCGTGAGAGTTTTTCCCCGTTGTCAACAAATCACCATGTCGTTTAATTTTTGCTGTATATTAGTTTATTTGATGATTTGTTGATGTCTCCATGATTTGCATGTAATTTGACCTAATAATAAAGTTGGGTAATTGAATTAATTAACCAAGGTCAATCTATAACCCAATAGATGTCACGCAGCAATAATTCCAAGAGGAGTAAACTACAAACAAGTTTTGCTTGGAGATGATGGATTAAATGCTAACATTTTTTTGGTTTTATAAGGTTTTAATTGTGGTGGAGAGAATCATCTTCTTGTATTTTGAATTGTGTCAAGTTTCATTTCATATGAATGTATTTTGAATTAGAAACTTCCAGAAAAAAATGTGATATACTTTATTTCAGATTTTCCAATCTTATGATCCTCCTTTTGTATACTAAATTGTGACAGGTTTTGATGGGTAATTAAATCGCATCATATGACCTACTGATTTCACACATCATCAGGTTTTATTTTAGATTGATATATTTTGAATTAGAAAATAATAAAAAGAATTGTAACAATTTACATTTTGATGCATTTCCAATCCTATGTGATAGGATATATTTCAGTTAAAAAAATTGAATTAAAAACCTTTTTGCCATTGTATTGAGTATTTAGTATTTACCGATCTCAAGATTTTCTAGATATTGAATTGTGACAGGTTTTATATTACATATAAAAAAATTAATTAAAAGTGTTTTGAGACATGTTGTTTGAAAATTTCAAGTTTTAGATCACCTTTTGGTAAACTAAATTGTTGAGTTAAAATAGTTTTATGTTGAATTGCAACAGCTATAAACAAGAAAAAGGAAAATGTCAGTTTTGCTCTCAACAAAATATAATTTTATATTTTATTTTTTATTACAAGAGGAAAAAAGTACCAGTGGTAGGAGGGGAACCTGACCCTTTGAGGTCTACCTTCATGAACTTGTTTGTGCATTTCTTTTTAGCTTATATGTATCATATTGGTTGATTTGTTTGTAAAATGTGTTGATTTGTGAATTTGGTGATTTCGAATATTTGATGTGTTTGAGTTCATTATAATGTAAGGTTAGGATCCTCAGGGTGATGAATAAGCGCAATGGTACCATCAAGTTTGTTGTCTTAAGTTCAGATGATTACTCTTTGGAGGAGAATCGGCCTAGACTGCAAAACTCAATAGACATAATTTCCTGGTTTAAGAGGGGTTGGTAGGAGCTCTAAGATAAGAAGAAAATGAAGTATATAAGTCATAGTAACACTTCTTGTTAGTCATATCCAATTAATTTGACTTCACAAACTAAGAGTGCGTTTGGAAAAAATTATTTTTGCCAACTTATTTTATTATTCAACTTATTTTTACTACTATTCATGGGTTCTGTTGCACTTTTTGATACTATTTATGGGTCCCACTATACTATTTCAGCTAAGTTTTATCTTTATTTACAGTACTTTTAGTAAAAAGTTTTTAGTTTCAGCAAAATAAGCGGATCCCAAATAGATCTTAAGATTGCTCTTTTTTCTTCTTTTTTTTTGGGTGGCTTTTATGGATTATATTATTTTATTTTATTTTTTCTGAAAAATCTAGCGCAAAATCATGTAGCTCTATGTTTTGGCTATAGGAAAGTAAATGATAACTTTGCACATAATAGTGCATATTAACTTAATGGTATGTATACAATAGAGATTTTAGAACATATCTTTGTCAGATTTATTACTATGGTGAGAAGTTTTGTTTGTCGTTTAGGTTATGGGAGAAAGGATTCATGCAATCCACTCTGATAGAACTTGTTAGGAAACTAGCTAACTTTGATGTATGTATTATATTATCATATGAGCATTGTATGTTAGCATTGTTAATTAAATAGTTGCTGTGCTAAGTTGGATTCAGTTAGTTAGTTGAATTCTGTTAGTCAGTTAGTTAGTTGTAATAGTTGGTCAGTTTAGGCGGGAAATGTGACTGAATTTTATAGAAAGAGATTCCAGATGTTGAATGAAGTTTATCCAGAGAATTAATGAACTTTCTCATTAAAGTAAGAAGCTTCTATGGTGGATCTTCTTGGCATAATTGATTCTCCGATATTGTTGTTTCCCATCTTAACCTATGTTCAATTACTCTTTCCTAAAGTTTCATAATGTGACTTATAAGTTTAATTCCATGGTAATTTGTATAGTTTTGATTATCCCCTTGTTCTTGTAAATATGTATTAAAGTACTTTTTTCTACTCACTAGGCATTTTATTAACATTTAAAACCTCATTGAAAAGGTTTGTCAACTAGTATAAACCCAGATCACCTAAGCACTTCCAAATTTCAATGGAGATTCCATCTGGTCCCACGACTTTTCCCATTTTCATCTTCTTTAATGCATTCTTTATTTCGATCATCCTAATTCTTTGAACAAATCTACGATTTCTATCCTCCGTTAGACTACCCAAATCACTCCATCTTTCATACCGTTTCCATTAAAAAGGTTATCAAAATAATTTTTCATCTCTCTGTTTTTTGCTCTACATTGACTAACATTCTTTGATCTTCATCTTTAATGCACCGAATACCATTCAAATCCCTTGTTTTTATTTGCTTTTCTACATAAAATTATCAAATTGGGCTGCAAAATCTGGATGCTGCACATCAAGCTCATAGTGTACAATTAAAATCTCAAATAAACTTTTTTTGCTGCTTAAAAAAATTGAGAATAAAAATTTTCAATCAAATTGCAATACATATTATCAAATTTTGACTGATTTGTAAGCATCAACGTTGGAACCTTCGCTGTGGGTTCTAGTTATATATTAAATTTTCTAGTAAATCCCCCAAAACCCCTTCCAACTCATTTTGACATAGGAAAGCACTAGTTTTAGGGAATGTGCTAATTGGCACTTCTAGAACGCCAATCAGAACTTTCCCTTTCCCTTAGTAAGTTAGTAGTGCCAATCAAAGCTTCTTGTTCAAATTAATTTGGTTTTTGCGTGTTGGCTCTCTCACCCACGTCCTTGGATGTGATTTAACTCTTAGATGACAATCAATAGGTCAGAGGGATGATTTGTAATCTTATTGCATGTAAAATTTTATAATGAAATTGCACATATTATCAAATTTTGACTGATTTGTAAGCATCAAATTTGGAACCTTAGCTGTGGGTTCCAGTTATATATTAAATTTTCTAGTAAATCCCCCAAAACCCCTTCCAACTCATTTCATAGTCATTCCCTCACCAACCTTTTTGAATGAACGGTGAGAATGGATCATACTATGGCCTATGAGTTTACTTTCCATTGGATGTATCGAACTTAACCCAAATTTAGAAAAATACCAAAAATAACATTAATAGAAATAATAAAAATAAAATGTCAACTAAAGAAGTAACATCTAGTATAATTTTAGATATAATAGATTTAAGGAAAATAATATATGTGACTGGCACTGAGTAATTAGTTTTTTTTTTTTAAATGAAATAATATGTTGTTATTGTTATTATTAGAGCTTATAAATTGTTTCATGGTTTTGGAGCTAATACTAATATGCATCGGTGTTTATTATATGCAACGTCAACTCTACCATTAGGCCAATTAGGCAGTCGCCTAATTAAGGCCCCAAAGTGGAACAAGGCTTCCAAATTTTAACTAATAAGGATTTTTTTTCATAACTATAAGAATATTAATTAGACCTAAAAAATTAGCTAAGACATTAAAAAAAATATTATATCCATAATATTCTTACAATATTTTAAGTGACAAGTTGTTATTAGTTATTAATAGAGGGAAAAAAATAATTCTAGTTGTTGATTCAAATTTGAACCAATAACAACTTACTATCTAGGATTTATTATGAAAATATCATGGACGTTAGCACTTCTCAAGTAATTTACTAAGTAATGCAATGGACACAACAAAATGCGACAATAATTTCACAATATTTGTAAATTAACACACTAACTCACACATGGGCCCACCACAATACTTAATTTAATTTGTTTGCAATGCTAATTAGGAATGTTATGAAAATATTGTGACATTTTGTTGTATCCCTAGTATTACTCAAAACTAGCATGTAATAATTAGTCAAATTGATTTTTTTTTAGAGCATGTAACACATGCATTCATGCATACATATAGATACATTTAAAATTAAACACAATTTTTATCATAAAATATAGATAATTAATCAAATTATTTTTTTAAAGTAAACGTAATTAGTCACATATTAAAATTCTTACATAAATTTAATACTACTTATGATCATTTTTTTCTTCTAATTTTTAATTAGATAGAACGTGTAGTGATTTTTGTTATGTGGTGATTTTTATTTTATTTATTTTTTGAGAAACATGTGGTGATTCTTATTGAGTATGTGTGATTTAAAAAAAAAAAAAATTATAGTTCATTAATATTAGAATATTCTTAGTATTTTGCACTCGTTAACTCACTTGACACAAAAATTAAAAAACTAAAGTAGACACATTGCACAAGTTTAAGTAGATAATTATGGTGTAGTTCCCACATAAATTTAGACACATGACGCAAAATTGGATTATAATTTCAAATTCTAATTTAGTTTTCTCTAAGCTTTACCTATTAATATATATATATATATATATATAGATGTCTTAAATTTGAATTTTTTTTAGTTATATGATTATGTTTTTTATGGTTTATTATATTGGACTCCTCGTTTTCTACACTAAATTAACTAATTTGGCACAGAAATTTAAAAATTTAGATTAGATGGGACACGTGACGTAAAATTAAATTCTAATTGAAATTCAATTTTTACACTAAATTAACTCACTTGGCACAAAATTCTAAATTTTAGATTAGATGAAACACATGACGCAAAATTAGACTCTAATTGAATTCTAATTTGAAATTTAATTGGATTTTCTCTCAAATTCAATTTTTACACTAAATTAACTCACTTGGTACAAAATTCCAAAATTTAGATTAGATGAGACACATGATGCAAAATTAGACTCTAATTGAATTCTAATTTGAAATTTAATTGGATTTTCTCTCTGCTTTATCTATTATTATATATATAGATAATTATTTATCAAATAAAAAAATTAATAAATAAAAATTAGCAAAGTGTAAATGGACCACTGTCTAGTCATTTCTTTCTTTTTATTTTTTAAATAAAATTTTATCTTTCTAATTGTATATATAAACTAGTTGTTAATGTTAACAAAAAAATAATTAAGTTTTGTGAAAAATTAATTGAGCCTCAAAAGGGTTCTCTAGATAATTTGTTACTAGCAATGACACAACTATAATTAAAAAAATTATGTGAAATTCTCTCAATAAATAAGAATTATTTCTAAAAAATTTAGATGAACAACTCACAAATAAATAAATAAAATCATTAAAAAACCAAAAAAATTGCATCTAAACAAATTAGAAGAATAGATTTTAATTAAAAATATATTATTTAATATATATTTATATTTATATATATAATGTCCCAATTTAAATGTGCCCCAAAATTACTTGGGCCAGCCTCTACCCTGATTATATGGTGATGCAAAAGTAACTAAGGTTAGAAATTAAGACAGTAATCTTACCTCAAAACGACAAACTTTATTTGTGGGGCTGACATTGGGTAATGGCATTATATAAGTTGATTTACACTCCTTCATTATGAATGGGGATAGAAGTAATTTTCTCTTTGCAAATATTAGATAAATTTTTGATAATCTAAAGAAATACTGTAATTTCAAATTCGGAAAAAGAAAAAGTGCAAAAAGGCATACTCAATGGATATTCCAAAATAAACTAGCCAAACACAATATCAAAGATTAATGGAAAATTCCGTAAAAAACTGCAGCCAAGAATACCAAATTTTTATTCAACAAAAAATGAAAAAAAAAAAAAATTACATAGAATCCCTTCAAGAACACCATTCTTGGTTCGATTTCAGCAATAATCATCGGAACAAACAGGGTCCTATTATATTATGGGCACTGATTTTGACTAAATTTCATTATCTGCCAAACTGCCACCTTGGCAATGATTAAATAGATTATCAATTAGTAAATATCAATGATGTGGGACCCGTTTGGAATTCTTTATATACACAATCTGTACGAAGAAGTTGATGGTTAAAGAGCTCTGATAAAGTCGTTACTTTACCCACTGCTTTCTTCATTTAACATTCGTTTCAATCAAGAAATTTTTTTTTTTCACATATATGAAAAGTTCCTATCAAAAAAAGAAAAAAGAAAAAAGAAAAAAGAAAATGAAAAGTTGGTAGTCTTGGTTGGGTTTACGCCATTAGCCAATTTTAACCTGTAAAAGTTGCTTTGTTCCTAATTACCATTCTCTAGACGCACATGTTTGAACATTGTGCTCCCTTGTCCTTTGTCATTATTTGTTCTGAATAGAACAATATGCAATTAACAGGTTGCAACAATAACTGATGCCATATACGGTCTTCAAAATTCGAGAGAGAAAAAAAAAAAATGGAGTAGGTGAGAAAGAAAGTCCACTGTTTCACGTAGGTGGATTTGGCAATTGGGAAAATTGAGTAAAGGAACCTTCCTGGGTCATGTGGTTGCTTGTTTACAATCACCGAAAAAACGTTGGTTTTATTATTAAAAAAAAAAAAAATGAAAATCATTAATGATTGTTTTTTCATAATAATCACTACTCACTTTATTTGATTTTTATATATATCAAAAATATTAAATTCATTATTTTATAAAATAGTAATAATATATATATTAACGGTAATTTTAAAAAGTACGTTGAAATAAACCGATATCAAAACATTTCATTTCAATGAACAATCTGAAATAGGTTCGAAATGATATTTATAACATTGCATCAAATCACAGGTAAATTCATATTGTATAAACATTTTTGTGTTATAACTCCTATAAAGTTCTCACTCTCAGCTAGTCTTGCCTTCTTTGCTTCAGTGATCAAAAAGTCACGCCATAGCTGATTTTTCTTCCCCTGGATATTACATATGCCTTTGGGATGAGTTGAATTTTTCAACTTATTTCCACTTTTAGCTTATTTTTGCTACTATTCATGGATCCTATTGTATTTTTTGATATTATTCATGGATCCCACTATACTATTCAGCTTATTTTTTAACTTTTTTTTTTACACTTTTAGCAAAAAAGTTTTCAATTTCAACTAAATAAGCTGTTCCAAACGGGCACGAAGTATTTAGTGGCACCAGCTTTGTGATCCACACACCCAATTCAGTGACTTTTAATTGTTGTAATAAAGAATTATTTCTTTTGATAATCATTATTTTGTACATTAACAAAAAACCCTATCATTTGGATTTAGTTGCACCATGAAAAATTAAATCTGTGCTTTTTGAACATCTCTTAATGCACATTTTCAAAATCATACTTCAAAGGAAGCTCATGAGACTTGCTTTGAAAACTAACCGCGTTGATGACTAATATGATTCTGCTCTATTGGGTTGCATTTGGGAACATGGATTTGGATTTCAAATCAATCAAGGGATTTAGAATTCATTACTTTGCAATTTATGGATTTTTAATCCCTTGTTTGCATCATTTATATGGTTGGAAGTATTTGAATTTATATCCATTGTGGGGGGAAAAAATAGAAGTAAAAGTTACATATAATTGGACTGTATAAGATTTTTTTTTTTTTGGGGAAACAGTCTAAGATACAAATAACTGTTAAATCTTGAGAAAAAAAAAATTGTCACAAACACCATTCAATCAAATAAAATACATCAACTTGGCCAATTTACAACAAATTCAGCAATTGATACCCAAATTAAAGTGAATCCTACCCCTACCCCCCGCCCAATTAAAAACAAAAGGCAGAAGTTCAACATCAGGAGCATAAATTCTAGTCAAAATCTCAAGCATTGACAATGTCAAACCAACAAGCATAACAAGAAACCCGACCAAAGAAATAAGACCCATCTCTTCTTCCACATTTTTTTTCCCATCTCATTTCCACAATGCCTATGAAGCACGGGTGCGGACACGGGTTTGGGTGCGGGTACGGATACAGGTGCAGGACTCAGCAATTGAAAAAGTAAGGTGTGGGTGCAGCGGAGTACGGCGATTAAAAAATTATTAAAAATATTTTTATTTATATCTTCTATATATTGCTAAGTATACTATAAGTCCATATTTCAACTAATATATCAATTTCAAGTCTAAATATCTACCCAATAATTATAATAAAACTATTAAAACAATTATACTATTAAAATATTCTTAAAAAAACATTACTATTAAAAAACCGTAATATAAAAGGCTCAAGTTAAATATTAAAATAATTTTTGTCAAGTCTCTTTATCATTTTCAACACCTAGTCACGTGCTAGGTTCACAAAACAAAAAAGAAAACACAAAACAAGGAAAAGAAAATTCAAAATAGAATTGAAGGACCAGTGTACAAAACGAAGAAAGAAGAAGAAGAAGTAGCAACAACTGCCTCTGCCAGTGTAACACCCCGATCCAATTTTATAGTTAATATATGTGTTCAAGTGATTAATTATTATTTAAGTCACTTACTTTCTAAAATTAATATAAGAGTATTTAATAAATATATTATTTTACAATGCCATTGAATAAGAATTGTAAAGATTATAAATAATTGAATGGCTAATTTTATTATAAATATATACTGAGTATGTACAAAACTATATTTAAGTGGTTTAAGTTATTAGATGCATAGTTGGTGGTGTTTTAATTAAGTATGATGCATGAGATGTTATAGTAGAAATTCCACCCACACATGCAACCAATGGGAATTCAACACATAATGCCAAAGTTTCATGCATGTGGACAAATCCAAAGACCAAGACTTGGCCGGCCATGCAATCACCAAGCTCCATCTCAATTCTTCTTTGACTTTTCAAAACAACTAGAGCTTCCAAGAAACTCTCTTTGCTCTCATTTTCCACGGGTACACACACACACACACACAAATCAGAAATTTGCACCTTACTTTACTCTTTTTCTCTTAAGGAAAGAGCTAGAAGCTCTCTTAGGTCGACTTTGTCAAGCCCACGGGTCCACAAATTAAGAGAGAGATAAGGCTTCATCATCTTTTCTTCTTTCTACTCTTTTAAAAGCAACTAGAATAGTTAAGAGCGCTCTCCCTCTTCCATACCTACGGTCCAACACCAAAAGAAAACTCTCTCAAAGAAACTAGAAAACTCTCTTAAGCTTTCTACCTCTCATACTTTCGGGTCTAGCCACTAGGAAAGGGAAATCCTTTCATGTAAGAGTGATTCTATGTCTATTTCCCCTCAAGAACCATAAACTTGGTAAGGGTTTTAGCTACTCTCATCTTAGAATCCATGATTTCTTTAAGGAATTTTAGTAATGGTATTTGTGGTTTGTAAAATTAGGAAATCATGAACTTGTAAGTTTATATATATATATATACACACATATATGCCGTTTTAAGAAGTTTTGAAATTATGTTGATGGTTTGTTGAAGGTAGATTAGGGTTTTTACTAATTAATGATTGTATATGGTTAAGGAAGTAAGAAAAATTTAGGATGAGTACTTTTGATGTTATTGCTGGGATTTTTGTTGGATTTAATTTTGCTATAAATGGTTAAATGACTGCATGTAAGTGTTTTCTAACATGTCTAATGAGTGTATAAAATTCTCATATGAAATACCATCGTTTGATAATTGTTTGTGAATTTACAAGAAAATGTTACAAAACTGTCACTGTGACAGATTTTGTGTTTACACATGGTAAATTATGTATTAAATTGTATATAGTGAATTTGGATGCTAGGGATAATTCCTATGAAACCTAAGACACTTGTGGTTGTTATTGAATTGGTCTCACGACATTTGGATCAATATAAAAATAATAGTTTAATTTTTAAATTGCATGAAATTCTGTCAAAACAAATTTGAACATGTTTTATTGTATGATTTTTAATAAATCATGATTTTATGCTTTGACTCCGAAATTTTTATGTATATACTAGACATACAGGGGAGTGGTTCTGTAAAATTGCATGACATTTGGATGTGTACGGACAGCCCATTTGTATTTTACAAATGGGGCATATGCTGCTAAAATGAGCAGTGAACAACATATGATACACCTGATTTTGAGGATTTAATTCTAAAGTTAAGGTAAATGTTTTGAGTTATAATTTAATATGCTTATCTTTTGGCATGTCTAGATCATAAATTAATTTTATGTAACTTGGTTTGAGGTTTAGTACTCAAAGGAGGGGTTCTAAACCATGCAACAGTTGTATTTATGAAGCTGTTTTGTTCAACATGTTGTATGTTGCCTTAATGTGTATATGATTACATGACCATACTTAAAAGAGTTTATGTTTATGCATGCATTATTGTCCTAATCTCAAAGCACTTTCTGAAATGAAGTTGACTCTTCTAGAGATTAACGTAAGAATGTTGGTTTCTCTATGATTTAGTGCATCATGTTGTTTGATGAATGTATTTTGTGTTTGTGGAAACCTTGTTGAGGTAGGAATAGGATTTCCCTGATTATAAGAGATAAGTTTTGAGACGAATGTGTAAATTTATGATAAAGAGTAATGGATGGTAATAAGTTTTGATATTTGGTTTAGGTGTTGTCAGTACCCAGGTCTAAGCTCATTCGACTTTAGGTTCTCGGTTCCTCTGCTTTCAGGTAAGGGATAAGTTATATGAATATTTGGTAAGTCATGAGGTTATTTTAAAGTATATGATGCATTAAAAGGGTTTTTGATTAGAGGTATGATATATAAGCATGTTTCAAATAAAGATATGTTCGTGAGCTTTCAAAACCCTATGCATATGATTTAAGCATATTGATGCTATTACTAATTCCATGAACATAATGTTTAAAGAAAACAATGGAAATGCTTTTATTATGAAACATTATGCAAACTATGAAATGTTTTCAGGTTATGTCCTCTGGTGATCTGAACTTTGCTAGTAGGGGTTAATTACTAGCTTTTTATGGAAAATGTAATCTGATTGGCCATTAAGTGGAACTGGCTCTGCTGTATCTGCCCTTGTTGGTTACGGCCAACTTGTGGAGGAAGCCAACCTACCTTCATAGTTGGAAGATATGTATAATGATGTGATCCCGAGAATACCTGGCATTGTGGGGAATGCTAGATGCCTAGCGCTGTGGTACTAGAAGCCTCTCAAATAAGTACAGACTTATCAGATATGGACTAACCAATAAGTTATTTATGAACAACTATATTATGTTATTAATTATGAGAGAATGATTTTATTTAGATGCATTATGAAAAGTTAAAAACTTTCATGAAAAGAAGAAGTTTCTGGTGAAAAGAAAAGCTGTTCATTAAAGATAAAAGTTTCTGAAGTTCTGTTGTGCTTTAAAGATAAAGATTTTGATGAAAAAGTTTTAGTGTTCTGTAAAGATAAAGCTTCTAATGAAAGTACAAGTTTATATTAAAAAGTTATTAGATATCTGTTTTTATGAAACGTTAAGTTTTATGATTATGAAAGTTATAGTATTTTATGAGAAGAAGTTTATAAAGGAAAGTTTTCTTATTCAGCAAGATGTTTCTAGTCTAAGACAAAGTTACCAATTATCTGATTTAAGTTAAAATGATTATTTTGTAATGAGAATACATATATATTGATTTTAAACAATCAATATTATATTTGGTGACTTTGTAAGAAATGAAAGAAATTAAATCCGAATTGTTTTGGTAATATTAATCTGATAAAAAAAACGAGAACAATATTTACCTATGAAAAGCATATAAGTTATTATTATGAATAGTATAAAATACCATGCATGAAAAAAATGTTCTCCTATCTGAATATTCATAGAATGAAATGATTTGATTTATATGCATCCTTATTAAATTATTATATATCTTACGTTTATTGAGCTGTGTAGCTCACCCCTTCCACTCTTTCAGTCAACAGGTTTATTTTGGAGCAGAAGAAGCCTTAGTTGAGTTTTGGAAGGAGCTAGTTTTAGTTTTAATGTATAGATCCCACATTAGCATTTGATGTTTAGCCTTGTAGTATTGTGTATTTTAGGATTTAATGAAAGTTGTGTACCATAAAGTATTAAGAGATGTTTTATGTGAAATTCAGAATTTGAATAATTGTGGATTGTGTTATCGATTGGAGTACAATGTACATGCTCTGAATATCAAGTGAAAAGTTATCTCAAAAAGTAAAAAAATAGGAATGATATGAAAGGGGAAGCTTTTGTAAAAATTTTGTAAAAGTTAAGTTGGTTCTTGTTAATATCAAGTTTAAGCTTGATATTAGCATGTTGGTCATGGTCACAAATCCGGGTATTGGGTTTGGGGCATGACAACCAGGGCCTGGGATCATTCCGACGACTGTCAACGTGGTGGAAACCTGCTGTAATGGGATCAGTAAATGAGGCATTCAATTTGTAAAGGATCGAAAGTAAGGTAAACATTATGTTATATCAGTGTCGGCTGAAATTAAGGCTCCAGCCATAATTCACCAAAACAGGCCGGAATTTCGACCTGATTCAGCCCGTTTCGGTCAATATGATTCGATTTGGCCCAATTCAGCATGAATCAGCGTGAATCCACAAAAAAGAAAAAAGAAAAAAGGAAAGAGTGACGTGGCATGATTGCACGGTCAGTGGTGTCAACCACCGCACACTGCGTTGGGTATGGGTGCGGTGGCCCTAGAGCCGCACCCGTGCTTTCTAGCACAATGCTTTCATTTGATGCTCAAATCTCTTCTATCATAGGCCATAAAGATCAGAGAAGCTTGAAAACTTAAAAGCAAACATACAACCATGCTAGTAAAGAAAATACCTTCCCCTTTTCCTTCCTTCTAATTTTTATACTAATCAGAATATGCCCCATCAATGATAATGGACAATTCTTTTCTTAAATCTTCAAAGAGTTCAAAATAGCCTAGCAAAACAATACATATCCCCTTCCCCCTTGAATTTGAAATTTGAAAATTTTGGCTTTTTTGTAATAGTTCATTTCCTCTGTTTCTAAGCAACAAAAAAAAAAGGAAAATCCAACAACCTAATGTAGGATAAATTGGGTGCATGTGATGGGTTAACAATTAGGAGGATTTGTGAATCTAGGATTCAAAATTGTAGAAAAAAGGGTTATTGCTCAAAATTAGCTTGGGTTTGATGAGAGTTTTTATGACTAAATGATAGAGAGTATGTGGAGTTTTATGGTATTCCTATAAGGTAAGAGTAAGGGTGATGGTGGAATCATAACATGGTTAAAGAAAGGATATTCTCTTTGGAAGCCTAAGGCTAAATAAGTGTCCATGGTAGTTAATTAAGTTTTTATATTTCATTTGGTTATTCTTGAGTTAAGGGAATTTTAGTAATTTTACAATTGAGTATGGACCATAGTTATAGGCCTTGGGTTTTATTAATGAACCTTATTTAACTATGGGTCTTTATGTATGTGCTTCGATTTAGTTTATTAGGTTTAAATAGTAGTCCTAGTAGTAGTAGGATCCTAGAACTACTAGTACAAGTAAGTGTGTTTATATATATATATATATTGTACTCAATCAAGGAGTAGAATGAATTGATTAATAAAATTGAGTGTTTTGAGCAATAGGCACATTGGCCTTTGTTGTTTCTTTCTCTTTCTCTTTTCTCTTTGCTCAATGTATTCTAAGGTTAGTACTGTTCACACAGCCCCTAAACAGCCCTAACTTCTATCTAATTCTTCAGCTTTCCTAGCCCTAAACCCACCACAACTAAAGTAGACAAATCCTAGTTTGTCCTACATCAAAGGGGCTTAACTTGATTGTGGTTCAGAATTGACGCCATAATTTTGCTCTTTGACTTATTCTTGCACAAGTTTGGTAGTGAAGATATTAAAAAAAAAAAAAAAGTTACTCAACTGCAACTTATTTTGGATCCATGCTATTCCATAAACAACTCCTGCTTTGAGCAACCTCAACCCTCCATTCAGAATACTTAGGATCCATAGTAGGAGGCGGATCATCATTTAATAAGTAAAATTCTTCCTACCAAAAGAGAAACCTCAACAGCCTGGACCCATTGTGCTTAAATAACTCCCATTAAGACAAATCAAAGTAATATAGAGCATATCAGAGGGGAATAAGAAATTGGGCTGTATTTCTTCCTTTGATTCCAATAAGCACCCAATTAAGACAAAAAAAGTAAACAAGTGAATAAGAAGTGGCTCTTGTGAGCAACACTAAAAGTAAATAACAACCAAAAGAATGGCTAACAATCAGTATTCCCTCAAGGAAACCACCCACACTCCTCACAACAACCCAGCGATAGGAAAAGCAACACAACAATTCCAAACCAACATATCTGATGCAGTCTTGGAAGATTAAAATGTCACTGCTTTTCAAATTTCCTATTTAAGATTTGTTTTATGGGGCCATGCTTGAAGTCAAATTGAAGTAAAAGTCATGTGATTTTGAAGGTTTAGTTATATATCTTTGGGTTAAAGTAGTTTTTTATTAGGGTCTTTATTTAATAAGTTATGGTCAATTTTGTATTCAGGAGCAAAATTGTAATTTCTTCAATCCCTACAAATTAAGGATATTTTGGTAATTTAGTTGATTCTAGGATTCTCTAGATCTTAGGAATTGAGCGTACTCTTCCTTTGATAAAGAAGCAACCCACGGGAAATTATTGTGTACTCCTGGAGTACTATAACTGCGTAGTCCCTCATCTCACATGAATGGTGGGTCCCACTAATTAAATTTAAGGTGGGACCTACCATTTATGTGAGAGGAGGGAGTACGCATTTATAGTACTCCGGGAGTACCTAATAATTTTCCGCAACCCACATCTTGGGAGTTTGATGTAAACAATGAAGGACTAAGTTCAAGCATAATTTTCTCCTAAAAAAAAAGTTCAAGCATAATTATTTCACTACAGTTTTTCCTTTGAACACAAAGTTTACCATAACTCATTAAATAAAAACTCATATTAAAAACCGTTTTAACCTAAGGACATATATAACTAAAACCTTCAAAACCAAATGATTTTTAAATTAATTGGACTTCACACATAGGCAAGAAGAATTTTGAAGTAGTGAATCAAACCCCTAATAAATAAATTTAAAATAAATAAATAAATAGAAACTTTATAAGTAAAAAATACTATGAATTGAGCAATAACTAAGAAATCCAATTCATATAAAGCAAATGCAAAACGAAAATGAACAGCCAAAAAAAAAAAAGTTATTCGTAAGTCTCTAAAGTCTAAACAGAGAGTTAATGATAAACTTGCCATCCAACTTCAACCAATAATTTTAAGTTTTTAACAATTACATATTAATAAATATCATAGACCTAAGATGCTAAACTACCCTTTCCAAATAATCCCCAAATTATGCCTATCCAAAAGCTAAACCCTAAATTCAATGAGCAATACAATTACATATACGTACATACATAAACATATTTATCTTAGAACCCAAAACTGTTCAATAGGTGATAAAGAGCAGCATTTAAGTTGAAACTAGTAGGAAAAAAAAAAAAAAAAAACCAAACCAAAGGCAAAAATCAATTATTAAACAAAAATTGATCCAAGTAAAAATCAAATAAGAAAAATTGAAAAACGAAGGAATAGGGATAAAGATATTCCAAAATTGCATCCTTCAATCTGACCACTAAATTCACAGCCGCAATTAAGCTGAAATTTGCAGAAAACAGAAGGGCAAAAAATTAATCCAATCATTCAAGTAACAGTCACATTTGAATTATCAAAAAAAATCAAACAAAGGAATATTGATAATAATCCTAGAACCCAAACCCGTTCAATAGGCCATAAGAAGCTATCAAAATTAAAGCTTTCGATCTGATCGTTAATTGCTCACAGTCGCATTTGAGTTGAAACTGATATAAAAAGAAAATCCCAATTATTAAACTTCAAACCGGAGGTATGGGTTTGGATCTATCCTCTGTAAATACACGTTTCTTAACGGGCCATTTTTTGTAGCATCCCACACCTGCAACGACAAAATTCCATTGCCGCCGCCGCTCACTGCCGTTAGCCATACCCATAATAATAAATATTTTAAAGTAAAAAAAAAGAGAGAGGGAAAATTTGATTGTTGACCGCTGAAACCATGTTTTCTCCCAAAATTTATCAGAAATCAAACCGATCCGGATGGGTAGGTATTTGTTTCTATTGTAATACTGAAATGAAATCGTGACCTTGTAGGTGTTGTTTCGCTGGAGCTATGCTCAATTCTAGATTTTTAGTTGTATGCACTGTTTTTTAAAACAGTGCTTTTTTTTTTTTTTTCTTTTTTTCTTTTTTTTTTTTAAGAACAAACGTATTTTAGCATATTTATAAAATAACAAATATTTAAATAAGCTATTTTTAAATTGACACTTCTATATATATATATATATATATATATATATATATATATATATATATAAATATAAAATTACTATCATGTAATTTACAATTGGGTCCATTACAAATATTTATAGTTTTTTTTTTACTAAAATGAAACTTATTAGTTGCCCACACAGGACATCAACCCGGCTTAGATCTAGGGGTGGCAAAATTTGACACGACCCGCGAACCCGACACGACACGATACGAAATTAGCAGGTTATGGGTTGAGGCTTAACGAGTTCGTGTCATATTCGGGTTGACACGGCTAACCTGTTTAATAAACGGGTTGGGTTAGTGTTGAACACATAAAACCCGTTTGACCCGTCTAACCTGTTTAATTAAATGACATTTTCTCAATGTACCATTCAAATTCTAGGTATATAAACTTATTAGTTGTTGTGATTTATTTTCTTTGACATATTGTGATTGATTATTTGTGATATTGGGATATGCTTTATTTTTTAATGATTATTTGTGATGCAATTACTCGTTAATTCTAAATTTTATATTTAAAAAAAAAATATCTATATATATATATATATATATATTTTTTTTTTTTCATAATTTTTTTTTTCATTTTGATAAAATCTAATAAACAGGTCGACACGACTGACCCGTTTAATAAATGGGTTGGGTTAGGGTTGAGGAATCTTGATCCGTTTAATAAACATATCGGGTTAGTGTTGACCTATGTAGTCGAATACTCATGACTTGACATGACACGAACCCGACACGCGAACACGAATTGCCACCCCTACTTAGATCATAAGTATTTATACCCCCCAAAAAAAAAAAAAGATTAGATGTATTTTTTTTGGGTATAAATTAGATTAGATGTATGATTGATTTTTTTTTTATATGGTTCATTTGATACTGGACTCTTTATTCTTTTCAATGAATAATTAACTCAATACAAAAATTAAAAATTTTAAATTTAGCACATGGTATAAAATTAAACCTCAATTGAAATCTAATTTAAAATCTACTAGTCAACATTGTTAACTAATAAACAAAAGTCTTTAGATGTTATAATATACTAGCATGTAACCTATACAAATGTAAGGATGCATTAAAATTAAAAATAATTTTTATTATAAAAATATAAATAATTAAAAAAATTATTTAAAAAAATAGCATATAACACATGCATATGTATAGATACATTTAAAATTAAACACAAGTTTATGATAAAATACAAATAATTAGTCAAATTATTATTATTTTTTTAAAAAGTAAACGTAAGTAGTCACATATTAAAATTCTTGTCCAAATTAAATACTACTTATGATCAATTTTTTTTTTTCTAATTTTTAATAAGATAGAACATGTGGTGATCTTTGTTGTGTGATGATTTTTATTGAATATATGTGACTTTGTTTTTTTTAATAAAAAATTGTAGTTAATTAATATTAGATTTTTAGTATTTTGCACTCATTAACTCAGTTGACACAAAAATTAAAAAACTTAAATAAACACATGGCACAAAATTGGATTCTAATTTCAAATTCTAATTGAACTTTCTTTGATTCTGTCTATTAATATATATATATATATATATATATATATAAATTATGGACAAAGTTTAGTTACAAACTTTATTGTAACTAGGCTACAAATTTCTTTAAAAAATTAATATTGTCACGTATTTAAAAATTTAACCTAGTGTATTGCATGTTTTTTATGTGTCAAATTTGGTGTTAATTGGATGTAATTTATTATATAATCAATAAACTTATATTTTTTTATATATAATTTTAGATTACAAAAACTTACAATTTAAATAAATGATTGATAACATAGTTATTGATTATTATTTTCTTGAAATTTTGCAAGTATGAAAATATAAGAAGAAAGTATAATCGCTTCCAATAAAAAAAATATTGAATGAAATTGTAATCTTAAGATACTACCAAATTTATAACTAAATTTTCTCAATAAATTATATAGATTTGGATTTTTTTTTTCAAACGTTGTGTAGCATAGGGAAAAAAGAAAGATAAATAAATAATCCTCATATTTTCAGATGTGCTAAAAGCAAAAGGCAAGAAAAACCTCAACTCTCCACCAAAAAAAAAGAAGAAAAAACTAAACTCCGAGTCCAAACGTAGGACTCCAGCGCGTAGCTTTTTTTTTTTTTTGGGACTCCAGCGCCTAGCTTGAACCCACCAAACCATCGAAATCCTTCAGCAACGCGGTTTCCACAAGAGGCCTAGCTAATAAGAATATATTGAAGGTAGAATGTATAGTAAAAAACGAAAATGAAGACATTAATTTGTATAATAACCTGTCATGATTGCTAAGATTAGCATCACATTCAGAAATGGAAATGGAAATTGTGACATTTGTCCCCGACTCCGACTCCGACTTTGTGCGTCTTCTGGCCATCTTTGGGTTGTCCTGTCATGCCTTGCTACAGCACTCTGAACACTTTAAATATCTTTTTTTTGTTTTACATGGTTACATGTATGTAGAATTTAGTACTGTATTTTTTTTGAGATGTACCAACCACAAGGTTATGCACACTTTATAGCGAGAGCAAAGACTTTGATTCGAAAAAAATAATAATATGTTTTACCAAAAACAAAGGAAAAATAATGGTAATAACATAAAGCTAAGACTTTGTACAGTCCAGGCGTCCATCTTAAAATGCAATGACCCTATTACCCCAAAGGCCAACAAGTTTTTGCCACTCAACCAAGTTCTAACAATACACTTTTCAGACTATTATGTATGTTAAAAAGTCCAATGTACTAAGTTTTTATAATTTTATATGATACTCTGATATGTTTTTAAAAAAAGATATTTTATAATATTTTTTTGATCTTTAAGAAATAAATGAGTGCAAAATCACATTGGATTCCAATTGAAAAGAAATTCAAGTTTTTAAAGGTTTATCAAGATAATAGTTTCTTAAAATGATTACTAATTGGGGTATTATATTGTTATATGTGGATCAAAAAATTGTTGTATATGGTAGGAATCAGTATATTTCACAATTTTGTTAAGTATTGTAAGTAGTAATAAAATTCTTCTTATTTTCAAAAATAAAGAAAAATTTAACTCATAAAAAATATATTGTATATATAAATGCTCCATATTTATAGTTAACATCCTTTAAAAACATTATTTTCACATACCTTAACATATACTACAATATAAGATAAACAATAAATAGTGATAACAAAAACTAAATGAGAAACTATTTTTTTAAACTAAAAAAAATAAAACCATTTTTATGACTTTAATCATAAAAATCATAAAATATTTATTTTAGGTAAATTTTTTGCTATTATTCCTATATCCCTGATCCAGAAAATGCAAATGAAAAAGAGATTTTTTTTTTTTAAAAAATAATAATAATTACAAGGGGATTTACTTATATTATATGAACATATAATTTAAATATTCTTAAAATGAATGAGTTATAAATGACAAAAAAAAGTGAATATTAGAAAAAAAAAAAAAACTTTAAATTGAGTATTTGTATTTATTAGAGGAATATGTAAGAGTGGAAGGTTTATTAGAACAAGGAGTAGAACCTTCTACATACACATACTTCCTCTTGCTTTTAATATAAATCTTCTACTCTACAGGCTTCCTATTTTCTAGACCCTTCCGCTCTAATAGAAACCAAACTTCACCCATTTATTTCTTGGGTCAAAGCACTGACCCAATTAGACCCAGTAAACGCAGATAATAACTGTGCTTTTAACTAAAAACCTAATAAACCCAATTAACCCAAAAATAATAAGCCCAGTCTCTCTGAGCCTCTCGACTCTCTCTACCTCTTCGTTTCTGTCTTCATGAATTTGGGCACTTCTCACCGATTTCATCCGTGATTTTTCAGCCCAAATCACTAAATTTTCACAACCTGTTGCACCAATTATCCTATTTTCGAAGATTCTCAACGAAAATCTCCGTAAGGGATTGTAGAGACTTGCATTACTTGGCTTTGCATGAGATCGGCGAGTGTTTTTCTGGAAATAGGAGAACCGAATCGACGGCAACGCGAAGAATCGAGCTAACCAAAACCTACGTAAGCTGGAATCGGTTCCCTAAGGTACGCTTTTATAATTGTTTCTGTTTGGATTTGTTTGTCAAATCTGATATATATATTGCTTTTGTATCGTTGTGAATGGGTTAGGTTTGATGGGTCATGTTGTTAAAGCTTGTATTGATATTTATATGCAGTATCAGCCATTGTCATAATCTGTATACACGTTGATGTTATGATAATTTTGGTTTTTGAATCTTTATTGTTAGAACATTATAAATTTGTTGCACTTGTGTGACAACTTTTAACTGCTTGTTAGAGCTTATAAATTGCTTTATAGTTTTTTAGCCAATACTATGTATTGTTTAATCTATACTATGGTGTTGCATTGGTGCTTAATATATGTTGATGTAAAGAAACGAAGGTTAGGACTTGAGACAGTAATCGTACCTCACAACGATGTACTTTATTAGTGGGACTGACATTGGGCAATTGCATTATGCTTAAGGATAGAAGAAATTTTTCTTTGCAGTCTTTTTTGAGATATTAGATGAACTTTTGACAATCTAAAGAAATACTGTAATTTCAATCACTAAAAAAGAAAAACGCATACACTGTATATGTTCCTTTATCTATCAGTCAATATTTCATGGCATATCTTGAAATAATTATTTTAACTCATGAAACAATAAATTTCGAAGTTAATGTCCTGTTTTTATGTATTTTGTGACAGAAATCCACCAAAAAAATTGCTGGTGGCTTTAGAGAAATTCACAACATACTCCTTTTGATAAGTTCAAGATTGTAAAGCTTTCCTAAATAATCCCTATTACATGTTTGAATATCTCAACTCTAAAGGAGGCCTAAGCGTAGCATAAAGATGTGTTGTTAAACACTCCATTGGTCACCACCATGATAGGCAGTGCACAATCAGAAATAGAGAGAGCTGAACTAATCAACATGTGAACACCTTGATTCCATTAAGCCAAATTCCTTACGTCTTTTTTGCACTGAATTAGAAACAGAATAATGCAAAAACTTTTTCTTTAATAAGCATTCATTTTGCAATAATGCATTTCTTTTCAGCATATATGTATCATGTTGGTTGATTTATATGTAGATTTGTTATTTTTGAAGTCGGTGATTTTAAATATTTGATGTGTTTAAGTTCGTTACAATGTCACTATGTCAGGTTTACATGCTCAGGGAGAGGAATAAGTGCTATGGTACGATCAAGTTTGTTGATATAAGTTCTGATGATTACTCTCTAGAGGAGAATTAAGGCCTAGACTACAAATCTGTATGTTCTAAACAGTGCTGAAATTTTCAGTAGACGCAATTTGCTGGTTTAAGAGGGTTTGGTTAGGGCTGTAAGATAAGAAGTAGAAAATGAAGTATGTGTGAAAGTAACACTACCTGTTAGTCATTTCAATATGATTTCAAAGACTAATATGTTACTGTCACAATTTGCTGGTTTAAGAGGGTTTGGTAGGAGCTGTAAGATAAGAAGTAGAAATTGTAGAAAATGAATTATATGTGACAGTAACACTACCTGTTGGTCATATCCAATATGACTTCACTGACTAATATTACTTTTTTTGGTGGTTTCTATGGATCATAAGAAATTTTCTGAAAAATCCAGCATGAAACCTTGTAGCTGCATAGTTTGGCCATAGGAAAGTAAATGATGACTTTGTAGAATACAAAGTAGAGCATATTAACTTTGTGGTATGTATATATAGATTTTAGAGCATCTCTTTTGTCAGATTTATTACAGTACAGTGATGAAGTCTGTTTGTAGTTTAGGTTTATGGGAAGGATTCGCTCAATCCTCTGATGGAACTGTTGTCACTGTTGTTGAAGTTCGCCCCATTTCCTACCCTTTTTCCCCCTGTAATTGTACATTAATTGTGCTAGCACTTCTTATTGTACTTTTCTTTCCAAATTTCCACCAAGTCTGAGTTCACTATCTTGTATTAATCAAGTCTAATTTCTTTGTGTTGAGAGGATTATCAAGTCTAATTTCCATCACGTGTGCATGTCACCTATGCTATGTGAATATGTACTAATTTGTATTTCAATGGTCCAACCTGTGGAAGTTATAGGAAAAATGGGGGAAAGAAAACCCCACCAATAGAATTGTGGCTATTCCATGACTGGAATCAATTAGTATAAGTTCAAGATTGTAAACCTTGAACTTTAATGTGTTCTAGACAATCGCTAATTGTTCGAATATCTAAACTCTCAAGGAGGCCTAAATGCAGCATAAGGATGTGGAACTGTGAAGTGCCAATGATCACCACTATGATTCTATGATTCTATTAATGCTTGTATAGGAAGCTTACTGAGGTCCTCTTATAGGCACATGGGGAATGACATTTCTCACTAAGCCAATTTCCTTAACTGTCGCCTTTCCAATGATTAAACAGCTTTGACAATAGTAAATACAATGGTGTGGGATACATTTGGGATTCTATAGATGTAGAATCTGTTTGAAGAAGCTGGCTAAAGAACTCTGATAAGACTTTACTTTCAGCTGTATTATTTGAGATTCATTTTAACCAAGAAAAAAGAATTTAAATGACAACTTTTGCAGGCAGTTAGAAGACTATATGAACAAGTTGGTCTTGGATGGGTTTATTCCATTACCAGATATGAACCCGAAAGTTTCTTTGTTCTTCCAAATTTTACCTGTAGTTCAATCAAAATGCTACCATCTTGCAGATGAATAGCGTTTTGGATAATGCTCCCTTGTCCTTTTCTCATTATTTGTACTTAATATAACAATATGCATTTAACATATTGCAACAATAACAGATGTCATATATGGTGTTTGGGCTAAATACCATCTTCAATCACAGGTAAATTCATATTGCTTAAACAATTTTGCGTTACTACGCCTTCAAAGTTCTGTTGCAGTCATGCCTTCTTTGCTTCAGTGACCAAATAGTAAGCTATAGCTGAATTGTTTTCTTGGATTTACACAATAACAGAGTGGCACCAGCCTTATGATCCACACACCCAAACCAGTGACTTTAAATTGTTGTGATAAGAATTATTTGTTCTGATGACCTTTAAATTGTCCATTAACAGAAAAAAAACCCATCATTTGGATTTAGTTGCACCATGAAAAACTCTCTTTGTGCTTTTTTAACTTGTCTCTATGCAAATTTTCAATATCAAACCTAGCCCACAACATACTTAACAGGAAGATCATGAGACTTGCTTTGAAAACTAATTTCGTTAATGACTAATGTGATTTTGCTCAATCAATCAAATTATTAAATTATAAAAATTTGATGCAAAATTATCTGTTTTTGTCCAGGCCAACAACCTTTAGAAGAACACAGATTACCATATTTGAGGTATATGGTGCTGATTCATGTTGGACGTTCTCTTTTCATTGCAGGATGAAGTATGTAATGACAGAAATTCATGTAAGATGTGAACTTTCTCAATAATTGCCAGAAGTCCTAGCTTTCCAGGCTTGCTCTTCATTTGCTTACATATATGATCTTCAAAACTGAGCTGGATTTGAGCTCATAGCTAGAACTTGTAACAAGATGAAGAGGTATGGCAGTTCACATACATTTTTCAATTAATTTTAATCATCTAATAGTCTAGCAAGTTGATGCTCTTACAATGCATAATGATGTGATAATTGACTTTTGTTGGATGGGAAAATGGAGATAACCAAGCAAGCGCACTTTAGAATTAGTATATCAAAGCTTTTGCTTATCATTCCAAGCCAATTTCCACTTTGAAGTCCAATGGTTGATAAGGATTGAAGAGATGAGTCTAGAGAGGTCTAGGCGTTCATGGGAATTAGTTTCTGTTTGTATATAAGGTTTGACAATTTGATTGATTCTCAAACTTCATAAGAGTTTCTTAAAGAGGTATGTCTTAATTTTAGTTCTTTCTTTTTGCTTTGATAAAAATTAGCACCAAAATTTGACTTCATATAACCACTATAAATTGTATTCTTTTTCTGGATGAATAACTCTTTTGCGATTCTTCTTTCTTAATTCCTTTTCTTTGGTCCTATAGTCCTGAAGGTTTTTTTGGATACCTCATGTAACTGCTAGGCCTTCAATTATGGTCAACTTTTTTCTTTTTGGAATTATGGTTGGACATTGGTCCTAGGCCTTTAATCCTACATTATGTAGTTATTGCACAATTATACCATGTTCTTTTATTTATTTATTTTTTCTTCCTCCTGATATAAGAAAATGATGTTCCAATTTGTTGCCAAACTAAAACCCCATGGACTGGTTGCATGGTGGATCGAATGTGGGACTTCCAGGTTTACGTCACACCCCAAACTAGTGAGTCCACCACCCGGGTACCCAATGGGGGTTATACTACAGTCTTTCATATCATAAGATATTAGTAGAACATTTAATTTTTAGAGTCTCTTTGAAGATAATGATAAATGTGCGACTATATGAAGAAACTCTATTGGTTCTAGAAATTCAACTAAATAAAATGCCTAGGGAAGCACGTTTATTTTCTTTTTGATAATTCGATAATTAGGGGATTATTGAACTATGGATGCCTCCGATGAAAATATCAGGAGGTGCTAATTGAATTACAAGGTTGTTAGAAATTTTCCTTTTGTCTTTTGCTGCTTTATCGTTTGTGAGAAAGGAATTTTAAAGGATGCTACACACATAAAAGTGTAAAACCAATTACTATAAGAAGAAGATTATAGAGGGAGATTTTGTTAAGCTTATAAAAAGGCTATGATTCCAAATCCTAGAAATGTCTAAAATGTTCATTATTATTTCTAGTCATCTTCCCAGTGGTGTACTGGTGTTATTGTAGCACTTGGACAAATGTACAGGATATTTGTTTGCTTTCCAAACGAAAACTGCAATCTAATTATTTTGGATGTGAGTGCGACTGTGATTGAGTACAGTTCTGACAACACAAACAACATGATATACTGACCCATATGTGGAAAGTCAGTATTGAGAGAGATTATGAAAAGACTGGAGAACTTTGCCCGTAATTTTGCAGACTCAATAGCTCGAATCTAAGAGATATTTGTCGTCTAGGAAACAACCACTCTCACATTTGACAAATTATTAGGGTTAGTTTGCACTTCCCTATAAATATGGTGCACCTTGTCCCAAGACATTCGGATTTTCTTCAAATTAATAGAAACTTCAAATTCCTATTAGACATTTTTCTCAAGAAATTTTGGGAAGGAAGGAAGAATAGAAACAGTGGCCATCAAAGGAATTTTTTGGCACACATCTCACTATTGCAGTGAGATACAGTGATAGAGCAATAGAGAAAAGAGAGAGAGACTTACGGCTTTCTCGCGAGCCCCGAGTTCGATGTGGTAAGCGCGGCGAGAGTGAGAGAGCGCGTCCACTGTGTTCTAGAGAGAGAGAGAGAGAGAGAGAGAGGGAGATTAGAGGATCGAAACGACGACGGAAAGGGATCGAGAAGAGAGGAAGTGCGTAGTACCTGGGAGTGAGGTCGGAAATGCGAAGCCATGGAGGTTTTGTTAAGCAAAAACGCCATTTTTGGTTGCGCTGAAGCTTCAAAGCTCAGAGACAGAGAGAGAGATTGAAAATGAAAATGCTGAAGAATTTTTTGTTTTACTTTGGTGCCGCTGTACTTTCTTTGTCTTTCACCACTAAGGTACCAACTGCCAGGCGACATTCTCCTAATTAGACATGTGTCCTGGTCATGGGATCTCACGTCACTTTCTTTAATCCATTTAGCCGAAAAATGTGAAAATTTGTCTAAAATAAATAAGTGTTTCCGCAAAAGTATTTTCGCAACAAATCATAAATGATAAGTTATTATTGGTTATAATTTAAACCTATTATTAAAATTACTATTTCTTCCACCAAAAATAACTTGTAACAACCTGTCACAGAATATAGTATTTCTCTATATTAATAAGTGCATATTTGTGTAAATTTATAAATTTACTATAGTAATTATATATATATATATATATATTTATTTATTTGTAGATGTGTACATGCTGTATACTAGTGCTCTAGAAACATCGCTATATATTGGCACTTTATAAAATGCCGCAATACCAAGGTTTAGGAGAGCTTGGGCTCACTTGGATTTTTTGGTGGTCGCAAGTTAGTTGTCGAGTAAGGATTAGTATAGATTTTTTTTGAGTCAGGTCGGAGATGGTTTTCTTTTGATGGGTTTTGGAGGCTTCATTGAGGTCCATTGATGGTTGGTTTTTGTGACGATGTCTAATTGATTTTCTGCTTGGGGTTGATAGGTAGTAGGATGGCTAATTTTGTGTTGTCACTTCATAGCGGTGGGGATGGGTTCGACAATGTAGGTTTCTCTTTGCTTGGTGGGTTGCATGTTTATGGGTTTGAATTTTTTGAGTTGCTACGATTTTCTGGGTTTATGGGTATGGAATTTTAATTGTTGTGACAAGAAATTTTTTTATTTATAAAACTTTAAAATTTTCATTAATAGAAAACCTTATCATCTGGATTTAGTTGCACCATGAACAATTCTCTTTTTCTTTTTCTTTTTTTAACTTCTCTTTATGCACATTTTCATAATCAAACTTCTAGCCTACAAAATTTTTACAGGAAGCTCATGAGACTTGCTTTCAAAACTAACCACATTAATGACTAATATACTTCTGCTGCTCAATATAATTATTAGTTATAAATATGTGATGGAAACTTATAATCTGTTTTTGTCCGAGCTGGCTGCCTTTGGAAGAGATTTTGGAATCATGAAAGAAGAACAAAAGTTGGTAGTGTTATTTTGTAGGGGTTACCATAATTGAGGTATATGGTGTTGAAATATGTTAGGGATTCTGTTTTGATCACAAGATGTTTATTTGGCTGGAGCTTATAAGTTCAACTTTTTTTTTTTTCTCACTTTTTCAAAGTACAAATATACTTTTAGCATACTTTCAGCAAAATGTTTTCAATAAAAAGTTAAATATATTGTTTCCAAATGGATAAGTATGTAATGATATAAATGCTTAAGATGTGAACTTGTGCTCCATAATTGCAAGAGGTCAAAGTTTCCCAGGCTTGTTCTTAATTTGATTCCATATGTGATGTTCAAAAATGAGCTTGATCTAAGCTCATAGCCAGAACTTGTAACAAGAGAAAGAGGTGTGGCAGTTCTCTTTAAATAATTAGCCTCTTTGCCTCAAGAAAGAATATAATTTTGTAACCCTTTTTCAATCTTGCTGCTATATCATTTGTACAGTAACACGTGTAAATTTTAACTTCAATTATATTCTTCAATTAATTTTAGTCATAAAAAAATCTATTCAGTTGACGCTCTTATAATATGCACAAGGAAGTGGTAATTTTCTTTTGTTGGACAAGAAAAAGGAGGAAGAAACCTCACTTTGGAATTTCTAAATTAGTGCCATTTGGTTGTTATAATCATTCGAAGCCACTATCCAGTGTGAACTTCCAATACTTGATATGGATTATTATTATGAAAAGTTGAGTTTAGAGAGATCTAGATGTTGATGGCAATTAGTTTCTGTTTGTAATATGACCTCCCATTCGTGAAGTGTTCATATTTTCCTTGGATTTTGGATTTGTTCATGACAATTAGTCAATACTACTTTGTTTGCTTCCACCTTTTGTTCCTCTCAACTCTCTTTATAAATGGACATAAACTTCTCATTAATGAGTGAGATCCAACACATAAAATTTCTTAAAATTTTAAACTGAAAATAAAGTGGAACATAGTTTTAAAGTTGGGTTATTTACGTTGACATTATTATAAATTATTACTCATCTTAATAAAATAAAAAGTGTTACGTTCACAATATTTTCATAACACTTTTACATTAAATCAGAAGTGGCAAGTTGTTATTAGTTCTAATTTGAATTTACAATTTAAATTATTTTTTATCTGCCTATAACATTTAATAACAGCCAATTGTTTATAATTAATTTTGAAAATATTGTAAAAATATTATCGACCTAGCATTTCTCTAATAAAATTATCAATTTGATCAAAATAATAAATACTACTGGCATTTTGGATTAGCCAAGAGAATTCAGTATTCAGATGTTTTATCCTAATAAGGGGTAAAGCAAATGTTGTAATTCAAAAATCGAACTTTTATCATATATCTAAAATTTTTAATTAAAAAAAAAAAAAAAAAAAACCTTTGGTTCTACTTTCCGAACGTATGGAGTGGACAATTGGAGGCCGAGTAGGCAAGTATTCTTTGAGTGAAGCCCGCATTGCCACGTGTATGAAAAAGCAGTTATGAACATCACCAACGTTGGATTTAAGGAAACGAAACAAACACCGAACCCTTCAAAATTCAAGAGCTGATTTTTAAGAAAAGAAGCAATGGCATTGAGAGGAGCTGTTGCCACAGCTTGCAACGTTGGAGGAAGACACAGAAACCCATCTCTCCTATCAATTCCTCACTATCTTAAACTCAAATTCCATTACCCTCCTTCACATGCTCTCCATAGATTCACAGCTTTTCCTGTATACCAACCCGGTGGTGAGTCTCTATCTCTGTTCTCTAGTTTCATCTTTCAAACTTTTACTTGGTTCTTTCGGTTTGTATAGAAACAATAAAAAGCAATTCTCATTGAAAACCAAGTTTTGGGTTTCATTTTTTATGGTGTTTTAATGTTTTTCTTAAAGAGAATATGACTTTGAACACGATAGAATGGCAAAAAAGAACTTATGTGACCGACCCTTATTAGTTTGTTGAGGGTTTGTAGGATAGCCAGTTCCCACTTTGTTGTTATTGTTGTTGTAAATGTTTTTCCTTCATTATTTGATAGAATAGAACCAATTTTAGGTGGAAACTAATTTAACAATTTTGATCAGTGACACTAAGAATTGAAGCAAGTTTTGTTGTGCTATTTAAATTTATGCAGGACTTAAATATCCAATCCGCGCAATAAGCGAGGCTACTGTGGATCCCTTAACACCCAAGAAAGAAGATGAAGAACAATCACCTCAGAATTGGACAATTAAAATGTTATATGATGGGGACTGCCCGCTTTGCATGCGTGAGGTCTGTCTTCAAGGACCTGTTTTTTGCATTTCTTCAAGAACACACCTGATTTGTGTGTAAAATGTGTTAATTTGTGAATTTGGTCATTTTAAATATTTGATGTGTTTAAGTTCATTATATGTCAGGTCAACATGCTCAGGGAGAGGAATAAGGACTATGGTACGATCAAATTTGTTGATATAAGTTCTGATGAATACTCTCCAGAGGAGAATCAAGGCCTAGACTACAAAATTGTATGTTCCAAACAATGCTGAAAGTTTTAGTATACACTGCTTGTTGGTCGAAGAGGGCTTGCTAGGATCTGTTAGATAAGAAGTAGAAAATGAAGTATAAGTGACTGTAACACTACCTGTTAGTCATATCCAATATGACTTCACAGGCTAATTTACTTTTTTTTTTGGTGGCTCTTATGGATCATTAGAAATTTCCTGAAAAATCCATGTGAAATCATGTGGCTCTGTGCTTTGGCCATAGGAAAGTAAATGATAACTTTGTAAAATACTTAATGGTATGCTACAATAGAGCATCTCTGTGTCAGATTTATTGTAATAAAGTGATGAAGTTCTGTTTTTTTGTTTAGGTAATGGGAAGAATTCATGCCATTCTCTCTGATGGAACTGTAGTCACTGATGTTGAAGTACGCCGCATTTCCTACCCCTTTCATTTTTCCTATAATTGTATTTTTGCAGTGTCCGCTCTTCTCATTTCACGTTTTACTTTTATTTCCAAATTTCCACCAAATATAAATTCACTATCTTGTATTTATTTGTGTATGTGAGTAAGCATGCATGTCATCTATGTGAATATGTATATACTTGTGTTACAGTGGTCCAACCTGTGGAATATATAAGAAAAACGGGGGATAGAAAACACCATTGATCAATAGGTTTGGAAACTTCAACTAAGGCTATTCCATGACTAGAATCAATTAGTACAAGTTCAAGATCGTAAAACTTTGAATCTAATTAGTGTTCTAGACAATCACTAACTGTTCAAATATCTAAACTCTAAAGTAGGCCAAAGCGCAGCCTAGGATGTGGAATTGTGATCACCTCCATGATTTTATCATTTTACCAACGCTTGCATGGAAAGTTTATTGGGTCCTATTGTAGGCACATGGACAATGATTCTCTCTAAGCCAATTTCCTTCTCAGTCTCCTTTGCAATTCAATAGTAAATGTCAATGTTCTGGGACACATTTGGAATTCTTTAGGTACACAATCTGTTTGAAGAATATGGCTAAGGAACTCTGTTAAGATGTTACTTTAAGCTGCCACTGCTTTCTTTATCTGACATTCTTATTGTTGCATATGACAACTTTACAGGCATTTAGAAGACTATATGAACAAGTTGGTCTTGGTTGGGTTTATGCCATTACCAAATATGAACCTGTAAGTTTCTTTGTTCCTAATTTTACTTTTAGTTCAATCGAAATGCTACCATTCTCTAGACGCATAAGGTTGTGGATAATGCTCCCTTGTCCTCTCATCATTATTTGTACTAAATATAACAATATGCATTTAACAGATAGCAACAATAACTGATGCCGTATATGGTGTTTGGGCTAAATATCGTCTTCAAATCACAGGTAAATTCATATTGCATAAACAATTTTATGTTATGACCCCTTCAAAGTTCTCAGGCAGCTGTGCCTTCTTTGCTTCAGTTAAAAAAAAGTCTTGCTATAGCTGATTTTTTTCCCCCCGAATATTACACATATTATAATAGAGCAGCACCAGCCTTCTGATCCACACATCCAATTCAGTGACTCTTTTAATTGTTGTGATAAGGAATTATTTCTTTTGATAATCATTATATTGTCCACTAACAGAAAACCATATCATTTGGATTTAGTTGCACCATGAAAAAATATCTGTGCAATTTTTTAACTTCTCTTTATGCACATTTTCAAAATCAAACAGAGCCTGCAACATGCTTCACTGGAAGCTCATGAAACTTGCTTTGAAAACTAACCACATTGATGACTAATTTGATTTTGCTCTACTCAATCAAATTATTAACTTATAAATATTTGATGCAAACTTATCTGTTTTTGTCCAGGCCGGCCACCTTTAGAAGACATTTTGGAGTTACGAAAGAAGAACAAGGTTTGTATACCACTCTGCAGGGATTAGCATACTTGGGTATATGGTGCTGATTAATGTTAGATGTTCTGTTTTCATTGCAGGATGAAGTATGTAATGACAGAAATTCATGTAAGAAGTGAACTTGCTTGATAATTTCAAGAAGTCTGAGCTTTCCAGACTCGCTCTTCATTTTCTTACATATATGATCTTCAAAAATGAGCTGTATGTGGGCTCATAGCCAGAATTCGTAATAAGATGAAGAGGTGTGGCAGTTCACATACACTTTTCAATTGATTTTGGTCATCAAATAGTCTAGTAATATGATGCTCGTGTAATGCATAATGATGTGACAATTCACTTTTGTTGGGTGGGAAAAAGGAGATAACCAAGAAACCCCTCTTTAGAATTAATAAATTTGAGCTTTTTCTTATCATTCCAAGCCACTTTCCACTTTGAACTTCCAAATGTTGATATGGATTATTATGAAAATATGAATCTAGAGAGGTCTAGACGTTCGTGGCAATTAGTTTCTGTTTGTATATAAGGTTTGACAATCTAATTGATTCTCAATCTTTAATATTTTATTCGTGTACATATGACTTTTGGTTTCTGTATTGTATCAGTTTTGTTAATTAGTAATAGGTGTGCCAGACACATGATACAGGTGAACAGGTGTCAAAGATTAATTAGTTGATCAAATCCATTTTAAATGGCTGGTTAGGCTCTGTTAATAGTATATAGAGTATACAGAGGTGTGAATATCTGAAATTATTCTAATGAGAAAATCAGTTTTCATTCTCAATTTGATAGGACAAGAAACAGAACAAGGAACGATGGATCATATAGTGAAATCTATAGAGTGGCAGATCAAATCTCTGTAAAACATATTGGGTCAACTTCAAGAAATAAACATTGCAGCGCCTAGACACTGATCAATATCAGAGGTAGACAATGCCCTCTCAAATGGGGGTTTTAAAGGCTCCTAGTTCAATTGGGTTTCAAACGTTATTTTATCAGATATACTGGAACATAATGATAAAAATGGTGAGGATATGCAGTCACATTGCAATGCTGGTGTTAGGAGAGAATCTATCCAGAATTGGCTAGTGCTGCAGTGGGAAGTCATTTTGATGCTATAAGGGAGCAGGATTTAACAGAATCAAATGGAGGGCAACTGCTTATGTGCAAAAACAGATCGGGCAATACAGTATTACCAGGATGCCACTCTTGGGAATGTGACACAAAACGATACTGCAATTCAACTAAAATGGAATCACAAGCATCATTATCCTATCAAGTGGTAGTGTGCAAATATTAGTTAGAAGGGTCCACTCCTGCATCTTGGCAAACATAACCAATCTGGCTAATGTGGCACCGTGACTGCATATGCATGTTTATGGTCTGAAGCTTGGGCAACTGTTTTGTGTATTTGTATTATTTTTCTATGGCTGCCGTGATTGGGTCAGATGTGGTGTCCTAATATTCTGGTTTGTTGTGTTTCCCTAACAGATGAATTTTTGACAACATCACATCACAGAAAAAAAAAAAAAAATCTTGCTTTCTACAACCTTTTTAAACTATAGAAACCTTGTTTTTGAAGTTTGAAAATTTGCATTACAAATTTTATTATCTTAGCAGTTGGATGTGAGATCTTTAGTATAGTATAAAAACATACGCTGAATATAGTATAATTAACCTTACTTTGAATAAAGTGTAAATAGATTCAATTTTCCATAAACAGGAAATTACATATGTGAAAATTTTGCTTGCCTACATATTCTTGATTATAAAAAAGAAAAAAAAGAAAAAAAGAAGAAGACCACTTAAACAATTTCTGCAACCTGATTGTTATTGTCTCCTCGTTCCCTTGAAAGAAATGCTTGAAAAGCTACTGATTGGAATCTCGGTACGAGCCAGCCACATATCTGACAAACAAATTGAGAAATTTGTTTGTACGAACACAGTACCCCTATGATAAGGATTGAACATAAATTAACAATGAACAGCCAAAAGGGGGAAATGATTATTAAGGCAGGTAGCTCCATAGCAAGGGTTCCAAAAACTAGACACATGAGCCTGAGTTTGGAAAGGTACTCAGAGTCTCGAGGTTGTACTGCTATCAACACATATGCAAGACCGTAGACGAATATAGCCACAAGGAAAAGCAAGAAGATAGCATAATGCGTTTCAAACGGAGATATGTCCGAGGAGCGAAAGTGAACACCAATTATGGCAAACAGAACCGCGACGAGGAAAAAAATAAGTTTTTGAAATGCTTCAAAGAAAGCTTCCTCACTGGCACAAACACAAACAAGAAATCCTTCAGCTTTAATATTACTTTTTCTTCCAAACATAAGGAAATCAAAATCCCACAAAATCCACTTAACTTAAAAAAAAAAAAAAAAAACTAAAGGAAATCACCTCAGATTTATTAGGTTTCTCTCCCAAACCTACCAAAATGAGCGCAATACAACTTGAAGAGATGAACAAGCCACTAACAATAGTATTTCATTCACCCTTAGTACAAGAAATAATTTCTGAAAATTTGTCTTATCAAGAATTCTAAAAATTCACTCCTTATATGTGTGACTGCAATACTGAGTTTATAATAATTAGAGTCATTCAATAAGCTATAGGTCTGATACAAGACTTATTGTTCTTCATACATGCAGCAGTATTGATGTTGAAATGTAAACAACAACAATCAAGCCTTAGTTCCAAAACTTTCGAATTGGCTTGGGAACCTCAATAGACTAATGAAAGTTGGCCACATATTTTCTTTTCCACCATTCTATCTAATCCAAAATCGTACTCTTTGGTTACCTCGTTAATTGATATGTCCTTTTTTACTACTTCCATTAATGTTATTTTAGATTGAAAGTAAACTAGTGAATAAGATATGGCTCCTGTGAGCAACGCTAAAAACATATAGTAACCAAAACAATGGCTGACAATCTGTCGACAAACCAGTATTCTCACAAGACAATCACCCACCCTCCTATCAACAACCCAGCAATTAGAAAAGCAACACAATAGTTCCAAACTAACATATCTGATGCAGCCATGGAACATTAAAATGTTACTACTTTACAAATTTGCATATTCAAGATTTATTTTCTGGGGCCATACTTGAAGTCCAGTTGAAGTAAAAGTCATGTGATTTTAAAGGTCTAGTTGTGTGTATTTGGGTTAAAACAGTTTTGATATGGAATTTTATTTAGTAAGTTATGGTCAATTTTGTATTTAGGAGCAAAATTTTGATTTCTAAAATCCCTATAAATTAAGGATATTTTGGTAGTTTAGTAACTTTAGTTGAGTCTAGGATTTTGTAGATCTTAAATATCTTACTTTTTATTTTGTTAGACTTCAGTGACCCATGGAACAAAGGTGGAACATAAAAGACAATGGGATGCACTACTTGATTAGGCTAGAGTGAAAGCAATGGAAGAAGCACTTTTGATGAGCTAGGAATTGAGCGTACTCTTCCTTTGGTATGGAGACAAATTCTATCTTTAGAGTCATCTTGGGTGTTTAATGTGGCCAATGAAGGACAAAGTTCAAGCATAGTATTCACTGCAGTTTTGCCTTTGAATACAAAATTGACCAATAACTTGTTAAATAAAAACCCATATTAAAAACCGTTTTAACCTCAGGACACATAAATAAACGTTCAAAAACAAATGATTTTTACTTTAATTGAATTTCACACCTAGATCCTTAGAAGAGTATTGAAATAATAACAAATTAATCTTCAACAACTACATCAAACCAAAAAAGAAAAAAATTGGTAACTCTATTACAAAAACATACCATGAATTGAGCAATAATTTAGAAACTCAAATCACGTAAAACAAATCCCAAATGAGAATGGACAGCGCCCCCCCCCCCCCCCCCCCCCAAAAAAAAATTTATGAAAATTTCTTTTTACTATAAAGAAATATTTGATATTTTAATAATTAGCCCCCAAAAATGGGACTTGGCCCTCCCAAATATTTGTTTCGGTCCAATAATGTTCTTAAAAAAATTGTCCAATTTGTCTAGTAGTTATAGAGAACGTATTGTTTCTCAAATTCATTTTTTATGATAAAATGTGTTCTCGTATCTTTTAAAATTTTGGATCATTCATGTCTTTGAACACTTCTTTAATTCAATTGAAAATTTTTTACTCACAATGGTAGGCAATTTGGTAACTTCTATTGATAATGAAAATTGTAAAGATTTCACTATGGAAGATGGTGAAAGATTAATTTAATTCTATGAAACATTTAATTTTAAGGATTTCATTATGAAAAATACTAATTTCTGTGTATGTGTATAGATGTATATGTTTGTGTATGTGTATGAAAGTTTGTATAGATATATTATTAACACAAATCGGCCCCTTAAACAAAAATTTCTGCCCCCACCCCCCCTACCCAAAAAAAAAATCAATTATACAGCCATGAAACAGATGGTTAACAATAAACTTCCCTTCCAACTTTTTTTTTTTTTGATAGATATAAAGTTCCCTTTCAACTTCAACCAATAATTTTAACAATTACATATTAATAAATATAATAGACATAATAATATGCTTTATCTAACCCATCGAAATAATCCCAAATTATGCATATCCAAAAGCTAGCCCCTAAGTTCAATGAGCTATACAAGCACATATAAGTACATACATGAAGAACATATTTATACAAGAACCCAAATCTATTCAATAGGTGATAAAAAGCTTCCAAAGTTGAAACCTTCAATAAATTAAGAGCCAAATTTAAGTTGAAACTTGTAGAAAACTAAAAGGCAAATAACAATCAAATTTGAAAAACGAAGGATAAACCAAACCTGTTCAGTACGTAAACAAGTGCTTCAGAAATTGGTCTCACCACTTCGATCGTAGCAGTTTTTAAGCTAAAACTCGTAGAAAAAAAAAGTTAAAAAATCAATTATTAAACAAAAATTGATCGAATCATCTTGAAAAAAATGAAAAACAAAGGAATAGAGCTATAAAACCAAGAACCCCACCTCTTCAATGGGCCATAATAAACTATCGAAATAAAAGCTTTCAATCTGTTAGTTGAGCTCACAGCTTCATTTGAGTTGACGCTGTTTAAGAATGAAAAATGAATATCAATTATTAAACAAAGAAAAGATGCAAGTAACAATAAATTTTGTAAATTGGAAAACAAAAGACATGATGAACAGAAAAAGGTTTTTGAGGGAGTGGAGTTTTGAGTAGGGGTGTACATGGTCGGGTTAGGTCGGGTTGAGGGGATTTTTTGACCAAACCCACTATGGTGGGTCAAAAAAAATTCAACCCAACCCAATCCATCACATAAGTCCAACCCAACCCACATGGGTCGAGTTGGGTTGGG
This sequence comes from Quercus agrifolia, assembly GCA_029955455.1. Classification (NCBI taxonomy): domain Eukaryota; kingdom Viridiplantae; phylum Streptophyta; class Magnoliopsida; order Fagales; family Fagaceae; genus Quercus; species Quercus agrifolia. Next base: position 42,885,609 of record JARQAD010000006.1, read on the forward strand.
TTGAACCCATGGGTTTAACAAATTATTATTATTAAATTGAGTAGAAAAAAATAAATATATTAATATATTAAAAAAACCCAAAAATTAGTATCAATGTAACTCCTTAAAGGCAAATAATACTAATGACTAAACAACAATAGTAATTTACTAGAGTTTGTGTGAACTAATTGGCTTTTATATAGGATAGGAAGAGTTGGTCATTTAAAAAAATTTATAAATTATATAATACTATATATATATTAAATTAGTATTAGTAGGAGGAACCGAGGAAGTGCTACTCTACAGCTGATTTTTAAAATAAATTATTAAATAATATATATATATATATATTTAAATACAGCTGGTTTAAAAAAAATTATAAAATATATAATATATTTTAAATATGGGTGGGTTGGGTTGGGTCGGGTTGGGTTTGGCGGGTTTGTAATTTTATGACCCAAACCCAACCCAACCTGCTATTAAAAAAAATTTTATAACCTAACCCAACCCACCAACCCCTAAAAACCGACCCAACCCGACCCGGGTCGGGTTTGGCGGGTTGGTGAGTTTTCTGCACACCCCTAGACTTTTGAGACAGAGTTGGATATAACCTATGAAGCACGGACGCGGCACCAGAGGTGCCGCACCTGTGTCCGACGCAGCGGGACGCGGCGACGCGCCGGGGACGCCGCTGCTCGCGCGTCCGGCCGTGTCGTGCCACATGGATTCCATGTGTTTTTAGCCGACTCACGTCGACGCGAGCTGACACGGCTCCGATTCGGGCCGATTCGCGTGGAATCGGGCCGACTCGGGCCTGAATCGGCCGTATCGGCTGAAACGGCCGATTGAGGCCGAAATTTATAAAAAAAAAAAAAAAAGGTGCAGAACGCACCGTTTGACTTATATCTAAACTCTACTTCAGCCTAGTTCACACAGACGCCAAAACATAAGCTCTCATGGAATGTTTTAGTTTCAATCTTGTGAGTTATGTTTAATTTATGAAAATCATGTTTTAGTTATTACTACTATTACTCTTAAATTTGGTATATGTTTGTATAATGTGAAAAAATATGCTTAGTAATACATTAAAAATATAAATAAAAATATTTTTAATAATTTTTTAATCGCCGAGTCCCGCCACACCTGCACCCACATTTTTCAAAAATTGCCGAGTCCCACACCCACAACCGCACCCGCACCCGAATCCCAAAACACACCCGTGCTACATAGGATATAACGAACGTATTCCATGCATAGATTGCAAGCCATACCTTCTCAGCATCCACACATTTTCTCAAAACTTGATGAACGTTTAGTGGAAGTTGGCTTGTGTTGGCTTATGCACAAGCCAACTATGACCTGTATTACCGGTTTGGCTAATAACTAATATGCCAACTATGACTAGATCATCAAGTAGTGGGAAATAACTAATAAGCTGATAAGAAAATATTGAAGAAGAAAATGAAAATAGTACTTATTACTTCTCTCCAAAAGCCAAACTATGACTAGAACATCAAGCAGTGGGAAATAACTAATAAGCTGATAAGAAAATATTTAAGTAGAAAATGAAAATAGTACCTATTACTTCTCTCCAAAAGCCAACTATGACTAGAACATCAAGCAGTGAGAAATAACTAATAAGCTGATAAGAAAATGTTGAAGAAGAAAATGAAAATATTACCTATTACTTCTCTCCATGTCCATTGTGGGAGTATTGTGAAGTTGGCTCAATTTGAGATTTTGTAAGGAGACTCTGTATGTGATTTATTGTGAAGTTGGCTCAATTTGAGATTTTGTAAGGAGACTCTATCTGTGTGTGTGATGTGAGACAAACTATGACGAGACTCTGTATGTGATTTGAGACTGAGACGATTTTGTAAGGAGACTCTATCTGTGTGTGTGATGTGAGACTGTGTTTGTGATGTGCTTTATTTGTAAGGGTACTTTTGGAGAGTGTCACTTTTGTCACTAATAGATATTGTTTAGTAGATGGATTTGTAAGGGTACTTTTGGCACTTGATTGTGTTGATTGTGTAAAGAGGGCGTGATTTGTAAGGGTACTTTTGGCCATGGTTTTAAAAACCGGTACGGTGAAAGAACCGGAAAATGTTCTAATTACCGGTTTTATGGTCGGACCGAGGTCCGACCGATGGTCGAACCGATGACGTCATAAATAATTTAATTATTATTTATTTAAATTATATAAATAATTAATAATTTTTTAATCTACTAAAAACATAATTATGCTCATATTCAAAGTTTTCCCTAGCATAAGTGAGGTCAAAGTTCAAGACAATAGGGAATGGGGATGATGAAGTGCCAACAATACCAAGCATCTTTGTTGTTTCAAGTTTTCAACTTTCATATCAACAACTCATGCATTTTTATCTATAGCTTTGTCTTTTAATAAAAAGATACACATAAATTCCACAACAATAAGTTCATTAGTCATTACATTTACATCCAAATGGCAAATAACAATTAAGTTCATTACATTCAAATAGCAAATAAGTTTTAAAGTTACAAACAAACAACTACTAAATTATAAGACCCAAGCTTCATTAGTTATGAAGAAAATTGAAATCAATATCATCATGTGAACCAAATGCTCCACCACTAGCATCATTATCATCATCCTCATCCTCATCTTCTTCATCTTCAACATGAATAGGATGATTTTTATCTCTAAATCCGGGAGGAGCATCATCTTCATCACCAAATGATTCCAAATTAATGTCATCATCATCCTCAATTACTTCATTGTCCATATCTATACAAATTCCAAAATCAAAGAATAATAAATGAATTAACTTCCTCTAATAATCATTTCTCATAAATCATAAATAGTCTAATTAAAATATGCTGGCAGCAACCATTTTACTATAATAACGGACTCCATTTCACTCAACAATTTCAGACTGGCAGCAACCATTTTATCAACAAATAAATTCATCAATACAACATTCATAATCAATAGTATAAATGTATAATACAATACACTGTAAACTATATTTCACAAACAATACTCTGTAAATCAAATCCCCAACAGACACAAAATCACAGATAAACTAAAATGCAATTGTAAACTAATAATTGAAGTTACCACTTACCAGTTTGATCACGGAAGGAGAACTTGAGATGAAGCCGGGAACATGGATATAGAATCTGAGATGAAGCCGAGAGAAATGAAGAAAAAAAAAAAAAAAACAGAGAAAATTATCAAAATCAAAATCAACTAATCAAAATCATAAAAAAAACAAAAGAAAATTAATTATTAGTTTAGTACTTGATGAAGCTGAGAGAAATGAAAAAAAAAAAAAAACAGAACCGAGAAAATGAAAAAGAAAATCAAAATAAAAAAAAACTTAGAAGTTTAGAAATTAGAACATTACCTGTGCAGAGAGCAGAGCAAGCCGCTGTGCAGAGCAGAGCAGAGCTGCGGCTGTGCAGGGAGCGCCGCAGCAGCTGTGCAGAGAGCGCCGCTGTGCAGAAGGCGCTCTTGTGCACAGCGAGCGCTTGACTGAGGCAGCAGAGGCTAGAGAGAGTGAGGCGAGCTTGCGTGCTTGACTGAGGCAGAGGCTAGAGAGAGTGAGGCGAGCTTGATTGCGTGAGTGAGATGAGAGTCTGAGCTTGAGGCGTGCCGCGTGAGTGAGATGAATGAGAGTCTGAGCTTGAAGGTGAGTGAGATGAGTGACTGAGTGGCTTAGGGTTAGATTTTTCATTTTAGGACAAGGGCCAAAACGACGTAGTGTAATTGCTGGGAAGTAAAAAAAATTAAAAAATTGAAAATCCCCCAACCGGTCAAGAACCGGTTCAACTTCCGGTTTTTCCGGTTTTTAGATTGAACCGGCCGGTTTTCACTGTTTAACGGTTTTTAGCTTATTTCCGGTTTTTTGGTATAACCGGACCGGATTAGAGGTCGGTTCCCGGTTGAACCGGTCGGACCGGCCGGTCCGGTCCGGTTTTTAAAACCATGCTTTTGGCACTTGACTTAATTGTGTAAAGAGTGTCACTTTTGTCGGATGATTGGATAGTAATACTGTGTAATTTAAATGTTGTTACGTTGATTTTTATTTATTTTTGATAATAAGTGGATTTCATTTACGCTTTAAAGGGAGATTACTTCTTATAAGCACATCTTTATGTGCTTTTCTAAACGATGTGGGACTATAGAATTACTTATCTCTTTGGTCCTTCACACAATACTTTACTAAGAGCATCCACAATAGTGGTGCTATTTTTTTAGCTATTTGGCATCATAAAAAGTCACTTTATCTATTTTACCTTATCGCTTTACAAAACATCTAATATCAATAATTCTATGAATTGTTGATCTCAAATGAATTATTGAATTGAGGATATGATGCTATTGTCATTTTTCTAAGGCTTGTTGATTGAAATTTCACCCAGAACCCTTGATCAAATTAATTATGTTGCAACAATTATACACCTTATTTGATCCAATCCATGGGGCCTAGAAATTGGAACAACAGAACCAAACTCCTAAAATTTTGGTGCTTTTTAACAGAATTTTGTGTCATACTTATTTTTGGTGTCATGGTTGTCGCAACATCTTGTAAAATTATTAAGTTGTACTACAAACAAGTTTTGTTTAGAGAGGGTGGATTAAATGCTAACACTTTTTTGGTTATAAAATATTTTAAGTATAAACTACGTATTTGGTTCCTATTCTATATACTATATTTTAATTTGATCCATAATATTTCAATTGTGTCAATTTGGTCTCTAACCTTTCAGTACCGTGTCAGTTTAGCTCCTGCCATTATCTTTTGGATGAAAATTGATGATGTGTCTAATGGCCAAAATAAAAAATTAGCTTTTGTTGATGTGACAATAAATTTAAATTTTATTTTGACCATTTGTCATGTCAACAATTTTTATCTAAGATATAATGACATAGACTAAATTGACAAAACATTGAAAGGTTAGGGATCAAATTGATACAATTAAAATATTATAGACTAAATTGAAATATAGTGTAAAGGTTAAGGATTAAGTATGTAGTTTACCCATATTTTAATTAAGGTGTAGAGAATCATCTTCTCATATTTTGAATTGTGTCAAGTTTTATTTCACATGAATGTATTTTGAATTAGAAAATTTCAAAAAGAATTGTGATACATTTTATTTCAGATTTTCTAATCTTATGATCTTCTTTTTGTATACTAAATTGTGACAGGTCTTATTTCATATTGATGTTTTTGAATTAGAAATTTTCAAAAAGAATTGTGACAATTTATATCTTGATATACATATATATAAATATATATAAGCCAAAACTTAGAAAAAAATCTAGTTAGAATTTAATTGGATTTCAATTGGAGTCTAATTTTATGCCAAGTGTCCAATTGAACTTTCTAAATTTTGGTGGACCACAATAATGACACCGCTTCAATCTCAATACAATATAATATTTATTACTCAACTCATTTTGAGATTTATAAAAACATAATTTATTTTTTAATAAAAAAATTTCTAGTTTGTCTAGCCCACTACTAACATGTCACTTTTTTTTTTGAACCAATATTACTTTTTTACTTCCTAGTAATCATTCATCACATCAACTCATCAAAAATTTGTAATAAAAATAAATAAATAATAAAAAAAAACTTTAAGGTATGTTTGGTAACTGTTTTTTCCCCTTATTTTCTGTTTTCAAAAATAATTTTCTATTTTTGAGACTAAAAAACTTGTTTGGCAACCCAAAATAGATTGAAAACAAAAATTGTTCTCAAAACTCAATTTGTGAAGAAAACTGAAAACATGTTAAAAGCTATTTTCAGTTTCTAGTTTTCAAATGTCAATAAAAACATACATTTGATTTAATGAATTTATCTCATTTAATGAGTTCGCATTAAAATTCAAATCCTAATAACAACATATTTTAGTATTTTCTATTTTTTTTCAAAAAACTATTTTTTTTTAATTTCAACTAATGTTTTTTATTTAAAAAATATAAGAAAATTGTTTTTTCTTTATATTCCCAAAAACAAGTTTTTGAAAATAGAAAACAAGAACTTTTACCAAACATAACCACTTGTTAATAAATAGTTAAACAACCCATGATAATAATTCATTGGTAAACTTTTCTTTAATACATTCACACCAAGGGGTTGACTAAGTGGTTCCTAAGGCCTCATGATATCTGAAGAGGATAAAAACAGAAGGCAATGCCTGACGGGCCTAAACGAGTGGGCCTAATGGGTCTATATCCATGGGCCAAAAGAAAGTCGAGCCCATCCTTTGTGTGGAACCCCTGATAAAATAAGGGCCCAATAAGAATAGGGCAAAGCATTGGAAGAATCTTGGAGAAGCACCTTAAAACCATGGACTCTTCACGGAAGAATAACTTGTCCACCACGTTTTGGATTCCTCAAGGAAGAGTTCTATAAGGAAACGACTTGGGCTTCAAGGAAGGGAGGCAAAACTTCACTACTATAAAAGCCCCAATGTCCCCTCGCATCAAGGTATGCATAATTGACCCCTCTCTAGCACTTTAGAGTTGCGAGAATATTTCTAACTTGACATTCGGAGGGTATTTGGCCGGCTCCACACCTGTGCCTTCTACAAGGTATTCTTGTTTTCTTCTTTTGTGTAGGTGACTTATTTGAGCGCAAGGATCGTGCTTCTCACTGGTGAGATTTACGGCCTCATCAGCTGGCGCCGTCTGTGGGGACCTCGTGATAGTTTAAGCCATTGTCGCCTCCCGGACATTAGAGTTGCATGGTACTCACACGTTTGATGGCCAACACCAACAACATTCAAGAAGACGAGCTGCCAAGATCCACCACACTAGAAAGACAGGTCCAGACCCTCGCGGCTGCGGTAGAGCGCCTCACGAAACAGAATCATGATCTGGAGGAACAAATGCGACAGAGGGACGCGGGACATAACGTCCAGGAGGAAAACCAGGGGGACAACTCCGAGCGAAGGGGACCTGAAAGGCCAGAGGGCAGTAACGAGCCCAGTAGACCGGAGCGGCGGAACTTGAGCATGCCCTCTCTCATGGATACAGCCCCACCACCCATTCTCGCGGAGATGCAGGCGATAAAGGAATAAATGGAGGTCATGATGAACGCCCTCAAGGGACGCGTCTCCAGCGACCTTGACGATTTAGTGAATAGGACTGACTCGCCATTCACTATACCCGTCAATTCCTGTCCCTTGCCACAGAAGTTCTGAATACCGCAGATTGAGAGCTACGATGGAGTTAAGGACCCACTCGATCATCTAGAAACCTTCAAGACCCTAATGCATCTCCAGGGAGTACCAAACGAGATCATGTGTAGGGCCTTCCCTACAACGCTGAGGGGCGCAACAAGGATCTGCTTCAGCAGATTGACACCAAATTCAATCAACACATTTAAGGAACTAAGTGCCCAATTCACCTCGCACTTCATCGGGGGGCACAGATATAAGAAGTCTACAGCATGCTTAATGAGCATCAAGCAGCGGGAGGATGAGACGCTGCGGTCATACATAACTCGCTTCAACAAAGAAGCACTTTCTATTGATGAGGCCGATGACAAGATTTTGGTGGCGGCCTTCACCAATGGCTTACGAAAGGGAAAATTCTTGTTCTCTCTGTATAAAAATGATCCGAAGACCATGTCTGAGGTACTCTACAGGGCCATAAAATACATGAATGCAGAGGACGCATTATCAGCCAGGGAAGACAAACCCAGAAAGAGAGAGAGACTTGAAGATGCCCGTCAGGACCATGGGGGGAAGAAATAGAGGACGGGAGACAGTCGCGATGAAAAGCGTTCTAAGCCCCCAGAAGGAAGATTTACAAGCTTCCAGGAGGAAGATTTACAAGCTTCACCCCCCTGAACGCCCCGCTAGACCAAGTACTGATGCAGATCAAGGACGAAGGGGCCCTGACGTTTCCAGGGAAGCTGAAGAGCGATACGACCAAGCGATCCAGAAACAAGTATTGCCGTTTCCACCGTGACCACGACCATGATACTGCGGATTGCTATGATTTAAAGCAGCAAATTGAGGCCCTCATCAGAGAAGGGAAACTGCAGAAATTCGTCAGCAAGGAGAAAACGGATGCACATACTCGGGAACAGGCCCCTCGACGAGAGAATGACCATCCGAGGCCCCCTGTTGGGGACATAAGGATGATAGTAGGGGGCACAGCAACTACAAGATCGTCCAAAAAGGCCTGAAAAACCTACCTTAGGATGGTCCAGAATGTCCAGTTAACGGGCTCTGTACCCAAGATATCGCGGAGGGAAAACACGATTATTGGATTCTCAGAGGACGACGCGAGACGCCTCCACCATCCACACGATGACGCACTTGTCGTCAGCATACGGGTAGGAGACTACAATGTGCACCGGATGCTGGTCGACAACGGCAGCTCAACAGACATCCTGTACTACCCAACGTTCCAGCAAATGGGAATTAACAGAGCACGATTAACACCAACAAATGCTCCCCTGGTTGGCTTTGGGGGAACGAGGGTACTCTCGTTAGGAGCCATCACACTCTCAGTGACGGTCGGTGATTATCCGTAGCAAATCATTCAGGATGTAACTTTCTTAGTAGTCGATTGTTCATCCGCTTATAACGGTATACTAGGGCGACCCACACTGAACTCGTGGAAAGTAGTTCAGGAAAGCAGCAACCTCGACATACCACCTAATGATCAAATTCCCTACGGAATACGGGATTGGAGAGTTGCGAGGAGACCAAGTGGCCGCCCGAGAATGCTACATCGCCATGCTGGAAATGGAGGATCATCAGCAGGCCATGTGCATTGGAGAACAGCGGACCACGACAGAGTCGGTTGAGGAGTTGGAAGAAGTAGTCCTCGATGAATCAAGACCTGGACGGACGACTAGAATGGGCACTTTGGCCAGCCTTATGATACGTCAAGACTTAGCAGGCTTCCTAAGGATGAATCAGGACGTATTCACGTGGAGTCACGAAGACATGCCTGGGATCGATCTGTCGATAATAGTCCACAGGCTAAATGTTAACCCGGCCTCTTCGTCAATCCGATAGAAAAAGCGGGTGTTCGCACAAGAGCGAGACAAAGTAGTGGCGGAAGAAGTTAGAAAACTGCTAGAAGCTGGTTTTATCCGAGAAGTATACTACCCCGACTGGTTAGCAAACATGGTTATGGTCAAGAGGAATAACGGAAAGTGGAGGATGTGCGTTGACTTCACAGACCTCAATAGGGCGTGCCCAAAAGACAGTTACCCACTCCCTCAGATAGATACCTTGGTAGACTCGACAGCCAGACACGAACTCCTGAGTTTCATGGACACTTTCTCAGGTTATAATCAGATCAAAATGAAAGAAGAGGATCAAGAGAAAACTTCTTTTGTGACCAGTCATGGACTTTTTTGCTACAAAGTGATGTCGTTCGGACTCAAGAACGCAGGGGTAACATACCAGAGATTGATGAATAAAATGTTCACGCACCAACTTGGAAGAAACGTACAAGTCTATGTCGACAACATGCTAGTGAAGAGTGTGCGCGAGAATGACCACCTGAGCGACCTCCAAGAGACATTCAACACCCTTCGGTCGTATAACATGAAGCTGAACCCAAGCAAGTGCGTGTTCGGGGTGACAGCCGGGAAATTCTTGGGCTTCATGGTGTCCCAAAGAGGTATAGAGGTCAATCCGGAGAAAGTGCGGGCCATACTGGAACTAGAACCCCCGAGGACAGTGAAGGCAGTGCAGAGCTTGAACGGAAAAGTTGCGGCCCTAAACAGATTCGTCTCCAAAGCAACAGATAAATGTTTGCCTTTCTTTCGAGTACTGAGAAAATCTTTTGAGTGGACGGACGAGTGCCAGAAGGCATTCGATGACTTGAAGAAATACCTTTCGTCCCCACCGCTACTCAGCCCATCCATGCCAGGAGAAGAACTATACCTCTACATAGCGGTCTCGCAAGCAGCAGTTAGCGCGGCTTTAGTAAGAGATGAGGGAGGCTCGCAACGACCCGTCTATTTCATAAGCAGGGCATTCCGAGGAGCGGAAGAAAGATACCCCAGGATGGAGAAGTTGGCTTTTGCACTTATAACCGTTGCACGGAAGCTCAAACCATATTTCCAGGCCCACACAATCGTAGTTCTGACGGACCAACCTTTGAAAAGAGTAATGAGCAGCCCAGAGGCGGCCGGGAGAATGGCCTTGTGGGCAATTGAGCTAAGCGAATTTGACGTATAGTACCGTCCGCGAACCACAGTAAATGGGCAAATAGTGGCAGATTTCATAGCTGAGTATACTCAGTTAGAAGACAAAGGGATTGAAGGACAAAAACTGTGGAGCATGCACACGGACGGGTCATCAAATCAACACTCAGGAGGTGCCGGTGTGGTTATACAAACACCAGAGGGAGATAAAATCGAATGCATGATAAGACTAGATTTCCCTACAACCAACAACAAGGTGGAGTATGAAGCCTTGGTAGCTGGTTTGGATCTCGCAAGGGTTGCAGGTGCTGAGAGCATAATCATACATTGCGATTCCCAGGTGATAACAAGCCAGGTCAACGACGATTATGAGTGTAGAAATGAGAGAATGAAGAAGTACTTGGAAGAAGTGAAAAGTTGAATCAGCGGCCTCGAGGTCAAATTCGTTCAAATCCCAAGGGAGGAAAACGAATGCGTCGACCGTCTTGCAAAAGCAGCTTCCGCAGAGTTTATGAATGCTTCTGAACAGGTATTATCTTTTGTCCAAACCTTCTCGCTTATTGATGATGGAAAGCAAATACAGGAAATAGATGTCAAAGAGAATTGGACCACGCCTTTAATAGCATATCTACAGTCGGGCACTCTGCCAGACGGGAAAGACGCTACAAGGAAACTGAAAGTCCGAGCCTCGCGATTTGTGCTGATCAGGGATGTCTTATACAAAAGAAGTTTCTCTTGACCGTACCTGAGGTGTTTGGGCCACAATAAAGCAGATTATGTGATGAGAGAAGTTCACGAGGGGATCTGCGGAAATCACTCAGGAGCACGATCTTTAGTACACAAATTGATTCGGGCCGGATACTACTGGCCCACTATGCTTAAAGACGCCCAAGCTTACGTCAAGGCCTGCGATAAATGTCAGAGGTTCAGTAATTTCATCAGGCAACCATCAGAGGAGTTCACACCTATGATGGCTCCTTGGCCATTTGCGCAATGGGGATTAGACATCATGGGTCCCTTCCCAACGGCCATAAGACAGCTAAAATTTCTAGTGGTCGGCATCGACTATTTCACAAAGTGGGTGGAAGCAGAACCCCTTGCCACTATCACGGAGAAAAGCATCCGTACCTTTGTATGGAGAAACATCATCTGCAGATACGGGATACCGAGGGTGCTTGTCTCCGACAATGGAAAGAAGTTCGACAACAGCGCGTTCAGGGATTTCTGCTCAGAGCTAGGCATTAAGAATCACTACTCATCTCCAGCACACCCGCAGGCAAACGGACAGGTAGAAGTCACGAACCGGACATTGCTGAAAATTATCAAAACCCGGCTCGAAGGGGCAAAGGGTATCTGGCCTGACGAACTACCAAGCGTACTCTGGGCGTATTGGACGACAGCAAGAACACCCACTGGAGAGACCCCATTTCGACTTACATACGGAGCTGATGCGGTCATCCTAGCAGAGGTTGGTCTTACCAGCTATCGCGTGTAGAACTACATAGAAGATAAAAACAAAGAAGCCATGCACCTCCAGCTAGACTTAGTGGACGAGGACCGAGCAACGGCAGAACAAAGGTTGGCACGATACCAGGACCTCATGTCAAAGCACTACAACACCAAAGTTAGGCATAGGGATTTTCAGATCGGAGACCTGGTGCTACGGAAGGTAATGGGTACGGCTAAAGACCCTTCCCAAGGAAAGCTTGGACCGAATTGGGAAGGGCCTTATAGAATCACATCATGGCAGAGGAAGGGCACATACCACCTCGAAAAAATGGACGGAAGAAGTTTCAGCACCCATGGAATACGGAACACTTTCAGAAATACTACCAGTAGAAATGACAGTCAACTTCCCCCTATTCCCCAGTCTATTTATATTTACTAGTCTTTTGATTATTTTTTGACTTTTTGTTTGAACAAGCCTTGCTACAATGACTTTTTCAGTACCTTTTTAAGCCCAAGGGGGCAGGTACTTTTTTCTACAGCTTTAAATTTTATGGAGGAACATTCAGACTTTGCTGTGTTATTACTACTAAAAGATTACTACCACCAGTGGACGGACTCCACCAAGGGTCAAGACCCCGGTCCATAAAGTGGACGGACCCAACCAAGGTCACAAACTTATACAAATCCACAAAGTGGACGGACTCCACCAAGGGTCAAGACCCAAATCCACAAAGTGGACGGACCCAACTAGGGTCACAAACTTGTACAAGTCCACAAAGTGGACGGACCCCACCAAGGGTCAAGACCCTAGTTCACAAAGTGGACGGACCCCACCAAGGGTCAAGACCCCAGTCCATAAAGTGGACGGACCCAACGAGTGTAAAAAACTTCAAAATAGTCCACAAAGTGGACGGACCCAACGGAGGGTCAAGACCAGTCCACAAAGTGGATGGACCCACCAAGGGTTAAGACCATAGTTCACGAAGTGGACGGACCCGGTAAGGGTAAAAAACTTAAATATCCCCAAAGTGGATGGACCAAGTATCAAAACTCTTGTCCACGACATGGACGGACCCAACAAGGGTCAAAACTCAAGTCCACGACCTGGATGGACCCAACTAGGGTCAAACCTATTTAAATCCCACGAAGGGTCTAAATCCCATTCCGTAGAGTTGATAGACACCACAAAGATTAAAATTTTTTTACAAATCTACGAGGTAGACGGACACTGCTAGTGTTAACAATCCAAACAATCAAAATAGACGGGCATCAAAGCTACGTCAAAGAAGACGGATCCTACACTACCATCGTCAACAAAATAGTAAGGATGCATTAATGGAGGATTTAAATAAATAAGTTAAATGTCAACATAACGGATACACCGTAGCCCGATATACAATGGCCAAAACCTAAATGTTCTCAAAATACTTGAAACAAAATAAATAAATATTTCTACACATCAGGAGCAGCGGAGTCTTTGGCTTTACAGGCTTTTTCTTCTTCCATTTGAATCTCAGGGGCGATGGAGACGGGCACCTCTTCTGCGAAAAGCTCGTTCGTATCATCTGACAGGTCGGGATGAACGGATGTAGCCTTCGCGACCGTGATGTTGACGGATGAATCAAGCTTGGGATAAAGAGCCTTGGCCTGACGGAGTGCATCATCAAATCCGTCGTTATATGAGACTCCGAGCTCTGACAATAAGGCATCGGAGTCACGATATTCCTGGACGGCTCTCTCTTTGGCTTGACGGAGATCGTTCTCCTTGTCCTCCAGAATCTTTTTAAGCTCTTCCATCATCTTTTGATATTCATCCCTTGCCCGTTCAGCAAGCTTAAGCTTCTGCTCCGTCACCACCTTCCAATTCTTCAGCTCAAACAGCTCCTCCTCCACTAGCTTGGCCTTTTCACGGACCCTTTCAAGCGCCATCTCATGATGAAAAGACTGATCCATCAAACCCTTCGTCATGAGCATAGCCTGAAGACAAAATGGAGTTGGATTTAAAAAAAAAAAAAAAAACTAAATGATGAATAAATAAAGGTATAGTCCGAGGGTAATATTATGACGGGCTCTTACTTGGGCGATGCTAAAAAGGCCCGTCTCCCCCATGGCCTCCATTGAGTGGTTTCCAAGGTCTTCATAGTCCTCACTGCCAATGATAGAAGAAAGCTTCCCCAAAACATACTTTGGGTCTTCACGGAGTAAGACGGGCGGCTTCTTCTGACTGCCCGGTGGAGGAACCATGAGACCTTTGCCACCCCCAGGTTTGGCTGAGGTCGCCGTCTTGTTCCCCTCCACCATTAGACCAATGACGGGCTCCGTCGAAACCTTCTGCTTCTTGGGAGCACGGTCTCCCTTAAGCAACGATCTTTTCTTTGCTGAGGGCTTGCTCGAACCCGTCCCCATCGCGCCCTAATCCGTCTCCTTTCTCTTCGCGGCCTGATTTCTTATGGCTGCCCTCCTCTTCGCGTCTTCCATCTCTGAAAAAGAAGACGGGTAAGTTCGCAGAAAACAATCAAATTGAATATAGATGCTGACGGACTTACGCTGACGGGTGCGCTCCTCGTACTTGATAGCCGCCGGAGTGGGTTCAGGTCCGTCACAATACCAATGGACGGTGTTAAGGTTTACAAGCTTAGCCCACGTCCACTCCTCTGGTTTGGTCTTTGAAAAAATTCTTTCGAGGAAGTTGTACTCCTCGATATCAACTTGTGGGCACTGTCGTACTGTAAAAAATAAAGAGATGAAGTAATCAGGATGGTCGTTAAAGTGCAAAAGAAAATAAAGTCACATTCACAACACGACGGATAAAAATATACCAGACGGGTCCAAAATTCCCCAAGGTTTATCAACCGGCATGAAGTCCGTCTCCCCTGGGTGACATATCTAACCATCACCTTCCAGGAAGAAGTAACGGCTCTTCCAGTGACGGTTGGAGTCAGGGGTTTCATAAATGACCTTCAGGACGGACTTCCTAGGGGCAAAACTATACATTCCCCTTGACTTATCAATTTCATCTAGACGGTAGCAATGGAAGAATTCCCGTATGGTCAGCGATCTGGAACCACCAGACATAGCTCCGTACAGGACCTCCATCGCTATGAAAACCCTCCAGGCATTCGGGGATATCTGGCTGACGAACAAACCCAAGTGCTGGAGAAGTTCTCGCTTTAGTGTATTCAAGGGGAACCTAAGCCCAGCCTTGAGTGCTTGTTCATACACCCCTACGTCGTCCACTCCGTCGTAGTAGCATTTTTCTGACTTGTAGGGTAGACGGATAGGGATGTGGTCGGGTATTTGGTAGATTCCTCTAAGTGTTTTGAAATGCACCTCCTTAATCGTGGACTTAAAGTTATTTACCATCCACTCTGGTAGCATGACGAATTCCCTAAGTCCGTCAGCACCCACTACTAACTTAATTCCTTGGTCGCCGTCATCAGAACCTTCCTCTGGTTCAGCCAACTCCATATCCTCATTTTTTGAGGACGGTGAAGCGGCAGACGGACTCCTCTCGCTTAGTTCGTCTGGATCTCTACAACCCGACGGGTACAATTTCTCGTAACCCGTCCCGTCGCGGACGAACGATTGGTTACTTGACGCATTAGACATTGCCTACACGTGGTGACAAAACCTAAGACTGACGGGTTTAAAATAAAAAGGGGGAGACGGATACAAGAAATTTAAGTTTTTTGCCATATGAAGTATAAAAGCTGAAAGTATAATAAATTGAACGGATGGAATCACTTACCGAGGAAAAGAGTGAGCGGATGAGAATTGATGAGTTGAACGGATGAAGCTCTGACAGGTGACGGACTCGCTCTGACAATGTAGTTTCTGCGAAAAGCAAAGGAAATGAAGAGAGGGGTGCTGGTTTTTATAGATGGAGTGCACGGAAGACGAAGCGGCATTTCGATCCGAGATATGAGTCATTCGACGAGTGACATGTGTTGTGCGCCTTAAATGCCTCTGCAGCTTGTCAGACCTCTATAGCTCTAACGGCATCATACTCCATAAACCACCGTCCAAAGGTCCTCGTCACCATTAGCTATACAGTTCAGACAGATCATATTGATTGTGTCACAGTCCACTCAGTATTTACAATCGTCATCTTAGCTTGAATTTTTCACCGTTCACGTCTGTATCTCATCCGTTGCCCCATGAACATTGAACCGTCAGGATTATTTTTACCGTCACCCCAATTGGCCCCCTTGCATAAAAAAGCGACGGACCAAATGGGGTGAAGGGGGCAGCTGAAGAGGATAAAAACAGAAGGCAATGCCTGACGGGCTTAAACGAGTGGGCCTAACGGGTCTATATCCATGGGCCAAAAGAAAGTCGAGCCCATCCTTTGTGTCGAACCCCTGATAAAATAAGGGCCCAATAAGAATAGGGCAAAGCATTGGAAGAATCTTGGAGAAGCACCTTAAAACCATGGACTCTTCATGGAAGAATAACTGGTCCACCACGTTTTGGATTCCTCAAAAGAGAGTTCTACAAGGAAACGACTTGGGCTACAAGGAAGGGAGGCAAAACCTCACTACTATAAAAGCCCCAATGCCCCCTCGCATCAAGATACGCATAATTGACCCCTCTTTAGCACTCTAGAGTTGCGAGAATATTTCTAACTTGACATTCGGAGGGTATTTGGCCGGCTCCACACCGGTGCCTTCTGCAAAGTATTCTTGTTTTCTTCTTTTGTGTAGGTGACTTGTTTAAGCGCAAGGATCGTGCTTCTCACTGGTGAGATTTACGGCCTCATCAATATCTATAAGATCTTGGATTCAAAACATCTTGGAACCACCCCAACACACTGTTCAGGCACATGATTTCAAGCACATGATTAAAAAAAAAAAAAAAAAAAAAAAAGACTACACAAGGACTGATAAATGTTTCCCTCAAGATGTTGTTCTCCTGTTTTATCAAAGGTGTAGAGATATTGTCCACTTTGAGACTCATGCTCCTCACGATTTTGTTCTTCCTCCCACAATAGTGGAGAAAAAGGCATCTGCACATTAAAAAAAGATCACTCCTTAACTTATTAACTTATTAATATTTCATACAAACTTATCTGTTTTTGTCCAGGCCGACCACCTTTAGAAGAGATTTTGGGATCACGAAAGAAGAACAAGGTTTGTATGCTAATACTACTCTTCAGGTATTACGATATTTGAGGTATATGGTGCTGAGTCATGTTAGACATTCTGTTTCCATTGCATGAAGAAGTGTGTAATGACAAATTCATGTAGGATGTGAACTTGCTCAATAATTTCCAGAAGCTCAGAGCTTTCCAGGCTCGCTCTTCATTTGCTTCCATATTTGATCTTCAAAAATGAGTTTTATCTAAGCTCATAGCCAGAACTTGTGAACAAGATAAAGAGGTGTGGCAGTTCTCTTTAAATAATCAGTCTCTTTGCCTCAAGAAAGAATATACATCTGTAGACATTTTTTCAATCTCCCTGCTATGTTGCTCGTACAGCAACACAAGTGTAAATTTTAACTTCACATTCAATTTTCAATTAATTTTGATCATTAAATAATCTAGTGAGTCATTGCTCTTATAATGCATAATGATGAGATAATTCACTTTTGTTGGACAAGAAAAGGTGATAATCAAGAAGCCTTACTTTAGACTTATTAAATTAGAGCTTTTGTTTATCATTTGAAGCCACTTTTTTCTTTGAACTTCCAATACTTGAAATGGTTTATTATAAAAAGATGAGTCTAGAGAGGTTTAGATGTTCATGGCAATTAGCATCTGTTTGTATATAAGGCTTGACAATCCGATTGGTTCTCAAACTTCATATAAGAGTTTCTCAAAGAGGTATGTCTTGGTTTTATGCTCCAATTTTGGTTATTTCTTAGTTTTACGATAAATATTAGCGCCAAAATTGACTTCATATACTGTTAATTGTATTTCTTTTTCTAGATGAATACCTCAATTGAGATTCTTCCTTCTTAACTCCTTTTCTTTTGTCCTATACCCCTGCTTGGTTTCTTGCAACCATTGAGACATGAACCCAAAAAAGGAAAAAAAAAAAAAAATCTTGAATAAAGATTGAAAGTCCTAGGTTTTTTTGGGTGACTCATGTAACTGCTAATTCTCTATCTCCAAAGAACATTATAGATTTTTTATTATTATTTTTTTAATTGAAGAAGAGGGGAATATGAACTCTGGATATCTTCATTGGAAACATCAAGATGTGTTAACCAATTGAATTACAATTTTCTTGGCAAGAATATTATAGTGTCCTAGGCCTATACTGATTATGGGGTCCTACAATATGTAGTTACTGAATAATTATACTACAGTCTTTTATATTATAAAATATTAGTAGAACATTTAATTTTTGCAGTCTCTTTGATTTTGATAGATGTGAGACTTTACGAGGAAACTCTTGCTTCTAGAAATCCAACCAACTAAAATGCCTAGATACACATTTGTTTTCTAACATAAACATTTTCAAGTTCTTTTTTTTTTTTTTTTTTTAGCTACTTCATTATTTGTAAGAAAGGAATTGTAAAGGATGCTGCACATGTTAATTCCATTGCTATCTAAAGCATTTGTGATTCACCATTGGATCTTAAAGAGGCCGGAGAACTTTGCAAAAACTCCGCCTTTTCTTATGGGTGCAGAGATTCAATTATGCAAATCAAAGAGATCTCTGTGTTCAAGGAAACAACCATCCTCACATTTGACCAATTATTAGGATTTTTTACACATAACTATGGTTTAGTTGTACTGTACATCTAAACTTCATAAATGAATAATGTCACCCAACTATTGGTAACAAGCACTTTGCCACATCCTTTAAATTCTCCAAATACATCATTTATTACTCTTTTAATACAGCTAGTCAATTCATTCCACATCTAATCATCATCTTCGCCTAGGCATCACTTGTCTTCTTTAATCAATTTATCCATTTTTATAAAAAAAAAATATAAGATAGAAATTCTATTCTAACCTTATATATATATATGTGTGTGTGTGTGTGATGCTCCTTTTTAGAGGCTTGAACCCTGGCCCTTACCACTCACATCCCATAAGTACTTATACTTATAGAGCAACAACCACACCAAGGGTATGAGGTGGTTAATCAATTTATCTTTGAACACAACTTGTTTCTCCTCCTTCAAACCTCATCACTCTTTTTTTTTTTTTTTTTTTTTTTGAGAGAGAGAGTTTCAACCTATGGCGTCCGCTCCTGATAATAACTCTTTATCATCAGACCAAGACACCAATCAGTTTTTGGTGTAGGCGAGAATTGAACTCCAGATCTCTTATACAATCATTAGAGATTTTACCAGTTGAGCTAACTGAAACCCACTAACCTCATCACTTTCTAATATCTCTCTTTTTTATCCTTTAATTTTATTTTATTTTTATTTAACTATCTAATGCACATATCTGGTACCACCAACCTATATTGAGTGGTTACGATCTCTCCTAACATCATCTTACAACCTTTAAAACATCTACTATTAACATTTCAAATAAGGATGAAATTTATCTACCATCAATTAAATTAAATGTGGGAATCCCTCTTCTTAAACCAAGTGTTCATTAATGTCAAATCCTATGTTGTAAAGTCTGTAATAACATCTCTTAATTCATTTTTTACTCCATAACCTTGGCCCCCATTAACTCTTTCCAAACTCCCACTATATTTATAACCATTTAGGCCTCATTTAATAAAAATCATTTCCCTGTTTGGTACCCCTAAATCAATTCATTCACGATTCATGTCCTCTCAAAATTTGTCTAATTGATTCTCGTAACTTTAGTTTGAGGAGTGTTCAAGACCATGTCAATTGTCTCCTCTCCTAAAACAAGTGTCATTTACAACATTCCATCCCTATCCTCCCAACCTCAACCACTTTTTCTTTAAGACATTAGCTATAATTATTGGTACCCATTTCTATTTCTATATTTTTCTGTATTCCATAATTTATATATTGAATTTTCAATTTATCTAAAATTTTCACTTATTCACATAATCTCCCGTAGACACACTAAGTTTTTTGTCACACCACAAACCCAATAAGGGGCCTTGAGAGTGTGAGGCCACTATGTGCACAACTTAGACGTGTCTATCTATCCATATAATTTATCAATTTTTTTTTTTTTTTATAAGTAATTTATCAAATTATCTAACCAATATATATTAATCTACTTAATTTGAGACCAGTCATAATAAAATAAAATGAAATTTAACCATCAATCTAAAAATATTATAATACCCAAAATCAAAATAATAAAGTGTTTAATTGCAACTGTCTTTAGTCCAATCCGCAATTTGCATCAACATTTGAAAGGAGAAGATAAAGGGGCCGGTGAGAGAACTCAATAAGTAGAACTTATCAAAAATAACTCAATAAGTAGGACTTTTTTTTTTTTTTTTTTAATATACAATAAGTAGGATGGGGCATGGGGATGAGCCATTTTAGTAAAAAGTTACATTTTATACAAATCCAGTACTTCTATTAGGACGTCCTCCTTGCAACCTCCGACTGGCAAACTCCCTATTTGGAGCTACCAAAGGTGCATTGGGACTAGCTACAATATCATAGTTCTATTCATGACATGCCTCTGGGTATTACAACCATTTCTCAAAGTGCTCACAATACGTAGGTTTCAAAACTAATCAATTTCATATACTTTGTGAATCTTTCCAAAACACATGCTTTCCATTTCATGATACTTTCATATCATTAGAAGTAAACTGCTGTGTACTGGTAAAATAAGTGTAGGAATTAGTTGTATTCGAGGTGACAACCCTCCAAGAATGTATTAAGAAGAGAGAAATTTCTGGAATTTTAATCTGATGCCTCTTCTTATTCACTTCCTCCTTAAATACATAATCTGTGAAATTCAAATTACAAGAATAACTCAACAACCTACTAATCGACTAATCCTATCCCAAGATAACAGGGAAGTCGTATCATCAAATGGTTACTTATTGATAACAACAATCCTAATATAATTCAAATAATAGCAATCCTAATTGAGGCATTTTGTTCTCAACAACCATCTTCTTCTAGTCAATCTGCAGCTGCAACACTTAATCCGACGTGTCCCTGGAACATAGCATAAAGATGAGCTTGTATCAACATAAGAAGAGCGAATAATAGAATCTTAAGGAACAAGCCTTATTGGATCATTTTAGTGGAATCTTTTTTTGTAGCATATCAATTCTCTGTAGAACCTATTATGAGTCAACTTCAAGCAATAGGCATGCAGTTTCTTAGACAGTTATAAATAGCAGAAGTACACAATGCCCTCTCATATGGGTGTTTTAAAGGCCAATAATCTTGATAGATTTCAGACGTTATTTTATCAGTAATACTGGAGAACCACGATAAATGTGATGAGGATATACAGTCACAATGCAATGCTGGTGTTTGCAGAGAAAGGATCCAGAATTGGTAAGTGCTGTAGTGGCAAGTCATTTTGACACTAGATAGAGCAGGATCCAAAAGAGCTAAATCGAGGGCTACTGCTCGTGTGCAAACACAGATAATGCAATAGCCACTCTTGGGAATGCAACACAAAAAGGATACTGCAATCAGTTTTAACTCTTAGACCAGCTATGACAACTACACAGGAAAGGAATCACAAGCATCGTGATCCTAATTAGTAACCACAAAGTTTGTAAACATCAGTTATAAGGGTCCATTCCCAGATCTTGACAGACATGATCAATTGGACTAAAGTAGCACCATGACTATATATGCATGTTTTTTGTTCTAAGCTAGGGCAACTGTGTTGCCTATTTTTAGTATTCTATTATGGCTGCCATGGTTGGGTCAGATGTGGTGTCCTAATGTTCTGGCTTCCATCTGGTTTTAAAAAAAAATGGAAATCTAGCTTTCCCTATAACCTTTTAACCTTTAATCTAGTTGCTGAAAATTTTAAAAATTGCATTGCAAATTTTATTATCCAAGCAGTTGGATGTGAGATCATTAGTAAAGTATAAAAACATATGTTGAAATTAATATAATTAACCTTACTTTGAGCAAAGTGAAAATAATTCAAACTTCCACAGGGAAAATTGCATAAGTGAAAATTTTTCTTACTTTGTAGGTACTTGACAATATCAGGCCACTTAACCCGCAATTAATGCCAGCTGCATCTCAATGTCTCCTTCCCTTGAAGAAATTGCATCAGAAGCTCCTGATTGGAATATCTGTAGGAGCCACCTAGACACCCAATAAAGTAATCCATAAATCTTGTTATACAAGATATGTACTGCCTTGAGTACCATATCAGCTGTGTCATAGAGACCCTCATAAATTCCTTAATACCAATGATGCAGCACCCCAATGATCAGGATTGGACATAAGTTAACCATGAATAACCAAACAGGAGAAATGATTAATTTGACAAGTAGCTCAACAGAAAGAATTCTAGAAACCAGACAAACGAGCCTGAATGTGGAAAGGTAGGCAGCATCTTGCCGTTGTAATTTTATCTCCAAATATGCAATGATATAGACAATTTTAGCCATTATGAAAAGCAAGATGATACCCAGATGTTTTTCAAGTGGCGAGACATTCAAGGCTTGAAAGTGTATACCAATTATGGCACACAGAATTGTATCAAAGGAGACAAGAAGCACATGAAATTCTTCAAAGAAAACGAGTGCCTTATCACTAGCACATTCACAAACAAAAAATTCACAAACAAGTGCTAAAGGGAAATTATTTTAGCTTCAAATATTTCTAAGACGATCTTGTTATATGCATTAATTTGAAAAGTATTATGACTTAAGTTGAAGGTGTAAAACAGGTTAAAATAATATGTAAAAGAAGGATTTGTGTAACAAATTCCAATTACGTTAAAATAACAGGGAGATGAGTTTGTGAGATGCTATTAACACATATAAGCACACTGCCTACTCTAAAGATTCTAATGGAGTATTAGAATAATGATGTGTAAAATTGTAAAGCCTCAACAATTTATGTAACACCTATAATGAGGCCAATCAAAATCAAACTTCTTTGGTTTCTCTTATGAGGTTTACAATCAAATTTGAAAATCGAAAAACGAAGGAATAGAGAGATAAAAGCACAAAAGCCTAACCTGTCCAATGTGCGTTCAAGAGTTGCCCAAGTTGGAATCCTCAAACGGATCGCTAAAAGCATAGCAGCAAATGTGCTGAATCTTGTAGAAACAAAAGGCAAAAAATCAATTAATAAACAAAAATTGGTCCAACCATCGAAGTAACAATCAAAATTGAAAAGCAAAAGAATAGATATATTAAATTAAAGCTTTCAATCTGATCGTTAACAATCCACTACTAAACACTACTAAATACAAACAGATCCAAGTAACAATCAAATTTAAACAAAGAAAGAGAGGACTTGAAAATGGCATAGGAATAGTCTTGGTTAGGGACTTAGGGTTAAGTTTTTTATAGGAGAGGCATTGTTCAAGCAGTAATTTCTGAAATTCCTAACCTCTGCGGCTCGACGCATGCCGTTGTTTGATATCAATGAATTTTGGGATTCTGGTGCCCAAATAGGGGGTTTGGGTTTGGATCCCAACCTCTGAAATCCACGTTTCTTAACACAGACCGGCAACGACAAACTTCCATTGCCGCTGCCATCGAAGCTCACAACGCTTTCTGTCCCCGTCCGAAGCTATTATTTTGAAAAGGGCAAATTTGACGGTTGACAAGTACAATGATAGAGCTCGCATGGTAAGATGGACGGCTGAGATTGATAGTTGAAAAAAAATAACTTTGAACCTTAACCATTAAATAAAAAAGATTAAAATTAAAAAATAAATAAGATAAAAATGCGTACTTAAGAATTAGATTGTGCATATGTAAGTACTTGTAAGATATGGGAGAGAGAATAAGATTCAAGTTTCTATAATAGAGTTTTACACACATATATAATTTAAATTAAATTAGAACAGAATTTCTATTTTGTATATATAAAAATTAGATAAAATTTAGGTACAATACTTTAGGTTCTGTTTCTTAGATTTTCTCTTTTAAAATTTAGTTATATGACTACTTAACTAAAAAATACATTCTCATCTCATGACAAAAAATTAATATAGTAGAATTTTATATAAGAAATTTAAAAGAGCAGTACTTACTTAAGTACTCTACTTATTCTAAAAAAAAAAAAATCACGTACCTAAATCTTGCCCAAAAAAAATATTTTAATGCAAAAAAATTAAAGTTGATTTATTATTAAAAAAAGCTTAAAGCTAAATTATTTATTAAAAAAAAATTTATCTTTTGCTGAAAGCACACGAAATATATTTTCATATATTAATAATAATAAAAAATTCAAAAGGCAAGGCCACTGTTCTAACTTCTAGGTATACGTCCGTCGTCCCTAGCACCCAAACTGAGGATTAAATGGTTACTTTCGGTAAGGATTTCGGTTTGAGGAATATCTGTTGTCCTCATCAAAGGAAAAATGCATATATGATGAAGAAGAAAATGAAGTCAGTGGACTAACCTTTCGTGATCAACCTCAGAATCGGAAATGGTCTGCGACTTATTTAATGTTCCTTGGGAACTTTTTTGGAATTTTTGGAATGCACAAAGAAAGCAACTCTTACGTTATAAAGCGACTCGTTTCAGTCGCTTTATAATTTTAATTCTGTTCAAAAAAGAAATAATTTTAATTAAATTAGATTTAAGGTTTTTTTTTAATTTAATTTATTTTGTTATAAATTTTCTGATGTGGTTTTTTAATTAAAATACTGACGTGGCATTTAGAAAATGCCAAATAATTTTTCTTAATAATATTTTAATGGCCACTTCAGTGTCATGTCAGCAAGCAGGATATTCCGTCTACCACGTAGAAGGTTTTTGTTAATAGGTTGAGGGCAAGAATCAAAATAGAATCGATTTTCTTTTTTTAGGGACTACATTAGTAGCAAAATCAATTTATGGACCAAAATGAGAATTGGCCTAAAATGTGGGGACCAAAAGTGTATTTTCGTTAAAAAAAAAAAAAAAAACATGTATGAAAAGAAAAACCCTAAGATTCATGTCAGTCGTCAGACG
The DNA here is from genome assembly GCA_029955455.1 of Quercus agrifolia. Taxonomy (NCBI): domain Eukaryota; kingdom Viridiplantae; phylum Streptophyta; class Magnoliopsida; order Fagales; family Fagaceae; genus Quercus; species Quercus agrifolia. The sequence goes on from JARQAD010000006.1 coordinate 42,910,249, forward strand.
TCACCTTAATCTAATCAACAAAATCATAGAAGACAGAAAAGAAGAGAAGAGACTAGACTACTAGAAAGTAGAAGGCGAGTGCAAGAAGTTGAGAAACGTAGGCAATTTTTTTTTGGGTAATTCCGCTAACAATGACGAGAATGTTGTTTATAATGATCAACCATACTTCTTGGAACCTATCGAAGATAACCAAAACTTTGGTCTTGATGATTGATTGTGTTTGTGGTGTTGTTTGGAACATAATTATTTTCTTTGTGTTGTTCATGTGAGACATTAAGTATTGACGCTTTTATTTGCTTTAAATTGTACATTGTGAATGCTTTGAGTTGTTTGACTTAGAAGTTGGTATTTGTGAGTTGTAAATTTTGAACATTGAACTTTTTTTATATATTTGTAATTTGGTATTTTTCCTTTTATTAGTAATTTCATTGATTTTTCTCAAAAAATTCTTTTTTCAATATTTCCCTAATGTATATTATGAATTATAATTATAGTTATTTTTTAGTATATTTTCTAAAAAAAATTGAAAAGTAGAATCTTACGATTCTTGTGTCGATCCTATAGTCCAATCTTCAAACCCTCTTATCTATCTCGTGTAGGATCTCAATCCTGTTAACCATTAAAACTTAGACAAACTAATTAAAAAGTACATATTTAAGGTTTACACAATTTAAATTTAAAGTTCACTAATGATATCATAATCATAAAATTACACACAAAAAATTCAACATAAAAAAACTTGACGTCATTAACCATTTCAAGTTATAAACCTTCTTAAGTGCACCTGTTCTTATTGCATGTAAAATAAAAATAAAGTTATATTACTAATTACCTCGACAGATAAATAACTTTAAAAAAATAGCTTAAAAAAAAAAAAAAAACATTGTTGATGCCTACTTTTGATAAAAGGACCTAATGGTAGAAGAAGCCCAACAATATGAAAAAAATGGAGAAGGAAAATAGTAAAATAAAGACCATTAGGCCATAATGGTAGGAATAATGGTCAACAAGCCCACAAAAATAATAAGTGGCCAGAAAGAAAGCAAATGAGTCGAGGAAGCCTAAGGAATGAAGTAGTAAGCCCATAAGAATTGTAAGAGATGGAGAGAAAGTAAAAATGGGCTGGGGAAGCTTAGGAAAGGAATTAGTAAATTCATAGGGTTGACACAAAGACCAATAAGCCTAAAAGGCAAGGATGTGGTAATTGGGCCGGGGAAGCCCAAAAGGTTTAGCAAAAACCCATGAGAGTGAAAGAGGTAAGGAAGAATGAAATGGGCCAAGGATGCACAAGGAATGAAATGGGCCGAGAATGCCCAAGGCACAGAATGGGTTGGCCCAACGGGAATGTTGGCTAGTAAAGCCCGAAAGAAGAAATGATATAAGAAATTGACATGGCAAATGCTTCAGCTTGTAAGCCCAGAAGTAACTAAAACGCAAAAGGATAAGTGACATCTCAACAGGAGCAATGTAGTGCATGGCAGGAGCGTCAGCCAGCCTATGGACGTAGGATAAAAGGGGATATGGGCTAAGTGAAAGGGAGAAAGCCCACACCTAAGCAATGCCCAATCAAAAAAGGAGATGGGATGCAGAGAACAAAAACTCAAAGGCCCGTGTATCATTCACGCCGCAAAAGTTAAACAAATACCAGAGTGTGCAACAGAATCAGACAAACGCAGAGGCAATGGCAAACGCGTGAAAGTCAGAAAAGTAATGGACTCAGATGGAAGTGGAGCATGCACACAAGGCTCAGGCACACAAGACTCAGATGGAAGTGGAGCATGCAAAAAAATGGTAAATTCTGTCACGACAAGCAGTATAAAAGACTATAGTCGTAAATAGGGGAGGAGGAACGACGACAATCAGGAAAACAGATAGATAGAAAGAAAGAAAAGAAAATAGAGTAAACAAAGAAGAAAAGGAAAAAGAATACAGAAATCCAAAAGGGAGGGAAGAAACATGAGTGATAGGAGCAAAAGCATGCATCAATAGGCTACCAATTTCTCTCCCTCTCAATAGCCCATTCTCTAACAAACTAAGAATTTGAGATTAAGCCATCTAGGTCATTTTTCCAAAGTGTGTAACTTCTATGGCAGGAGCTCCCTCTGAGTTTATCCACATTAGAGATTGCTTCCCTTTTTGGGCTTGTGTCTGCTGAACAACTAAGCTAATTCCTTTGGCAGATGAATCCTTTTTTTTTCTTTACTAATGAATAACTAACTTGTTATCATACTGTTAATTTCTCTTTGCCGCGACCTTGTCGCTCATAATCACATTGTTATATCTTCCTTTGTGTTGTTATTCGTGTATTATTGTTAATGGTAAAAAAATGTTTTATTTATCCTGCTGCATCGTGTTTACTTCTATATTGTTTGCAATAGTCTTTCCTATCGTGAGCACGTGGTACGTTCAAAGTTCCTACCAGGAGCGTTTGTACGGGGATGGCCCAACTTGCGCATAAGCTGACCTAAGGTGTGTTTCAGTTAGGCCAGTCCCGATTTCTCCTACCCCAGAATCATGGGCCATGATACAACAGAAGTAATCCAACCCAAAACACAAAAAAAACCCACAACAAACATATTAAGTAAGTAAAAATAAGTAAATATTTAATACGAATTGCACGTCAATCTACTCAACATTAATAATAGATCTAGCACTTGAAATCTTTATACTTGCAAATTGCAATTCAAGTTGGCAACTAGCTTCGTTCGTTAGACATTCATCTACAATAATTTTTTTTTAATATAACCTAAGTATACCATCAAAGCAAGAAAATAAATATAGTTAACATTTTATAACTATGGCTATTATATAAATTAAAGGCGAAAACACCATTTTAGTCCCTATATTTTGGTGTCACGGTCAATTTGGTCCTTACATTTTGGTAGCAGTCAATTTGATCCCTGTTATTTTTAACTTGCAGTCAATTTAGTCCCTACCGTTAACTCACTAACGAAAAATGCTTACGTGGTAAACAATTTACCTTGTTAGCACACATGTAACTAACATAATAATATAAAATCAATTAATTAAATTTTAAAGAAAAAACCACATAAGCATTTTAATAATAAAATAAATCCAGGTCAAACACAAAATTAAAAAAAAAATTTAACTAAAAGGAAAAAAATAAAGAAAATGATTTTTTTTTTAAATCCTCACTTTCTTTATTTTCTTTTGAATTCTTGCACTTTCTTATTTTCCAAACACAATACCCAGCAACACCGAAATATGAAATCAAATCCCAATAGTTTAGCCAAAAGTTTCACCTCTCCTTCTCTCTCATTCTCTCATAGAATCACATACACACAAATCTCAATCTATAATTTCCAATAACCATGGTTGAGCATGGTGGAGCAAGAGGAGATCTACAGTGGCTTTGTGTGAGGCTTCGGTAGAGGACGTCCAATGGGAGACAGCAGACGAGGAGGATGCCGCCGTGGGCGACTTGAGATCTACCTTCACTTGCTTCCAACCAATTGCAAATCTGCATCTTTGATGCACTGACCCATCAAATCGATCCCATACTCCGCGTACACCACCTCCCAAAACTTCACACGTCTCTGGTTCCCACATTGGCCTCCCTGGATGTGAAGAATCTCACACATTTTCACTTTCTTTTTTGTGAATTGTTTTTCTAGGGAAAGTGACGGAAAGTTGGGAGGGAAAATTTGTAGAGTGTGAGAGAGTTTGTATATGTTTGTGATTAGGAATTTAGGAGTTTTATGTGAGGGGTTCTGCCTTCGGTGGGTTTGATGTTGATTGTGGTTGTTGATGGTCAAATCTGTGGTTATTTTGATAGTTGTATGATTATTATGTAGTTACTAAGAAAATAGATTAAAAGAAAAGAATTGAAAAGAAAATTGAGTCTTGATATTTGATAAATTGTTGTTTGGTTTAAGTTAGATTGTTGTGTTCCTGGGTATTGTGCTTAGAAATAGAAACTATGAAAGTGCAAGAATTCAAAAGAAAATAAAAGAAATTGACATTAAAATTTTTTTTTTAAACTTTTAATTAATCTTTTCAGAAATTTTGTGTCTAACATGGATTTATTTTATTATTAAAATGATTATGTGGTTTTTTTTAATATTTAATTAATTGATTTAATATTATATGTTAGCCACATGTGTGCCAACTAGGCAAACTGTTTGCCACGTAAGCATTTTCCGTTAGTGAGTTAACGGTAGGAACTAAATTGACTGCAAGTTAAAAATAACAGGGACCAAATTGACTGCTACCAAAATGTAAGGACTAAATTGACTATGACCCCAAAATGTAGGGACCAAAATGGTGTTTTCGCCTAAATTAAATTACATTCAAATCCATATAGCCAACCTTTTTGGTCCACAACAAAACTTCCACAATTCTTAGGCAAAAGACAAGATCAGTATGGAGTAAGAATTTATTTTAAAAGGCCAAATTTAAATAACCAACTCTTTTATTTTATGCAGAACTTTCTCTTTATATAGTCATAGTTAGCAGCTTCGGTTTTGGTCATAGTGTAGAAAAAGCTGGAATTTTGTTTTTAACATTTTTTTTTTTTTTGGTGAGGGGGGGGGGGGGGGGTTGGGGAATTAATGGTGTGGCTGGAATTTTTTTATTATTTATTTATGATAAACTGTAAATTTTATTATTATTTAAACACAATGTGCTCCTAAAAATAAACCAAACAATGAAAGTATGAATTATAAAACAAATTTCATTTTTTTAAAAATACATTTTAAAAAAATGGGTTGGGTCATAAGTCAATCCATTTTTACTCCGAGTCGAGTTATTGGATCAAGTTTAATTTTGCTAGGTCTAGCTTAAAGGGTGACAACAAGTTATTAATAAGTGATTAATTTAATACTAAATTTTTTAAAGTCCCATTCATGATAGATTAGGCCTCACTATTACGTTGTGGAGGTTGAATTTTATAGTTATAATGGAATTTAATATATGGTGAAATGTTACAAAGAGCAATAGATTAATCCTCACTATTATGTTGTGGAGGTTGAAATGTTAGAGCATTCCTATCAGCCATTGCAAAATTATGCAATTTTAACACATCAAAAAACCTTCTTTATTATTTTACCACATCATTTTATAATACACCATTTATCACATGTTCTATTTTTCAATTCTATATATTAAAATAATATATACAACATATTAAAATAATATTTACAACTTATCAAATACAATCAACAGCCACCACATAGCTACCAACAACCAACAGCCACCACCACACAACCACCACATCCTCCATAACCTAAAACATAATTCAAAATAAACCCATAACCCACCAACACCAAATCGAAAGCCCCACCACCACCTCAACCATAAACCCCGACAAAATTGAGCTTTCGGCCATGGCCATGGGTTAGAGACAAGAACCAAAAAAAAAAAAAAAAATATATATATATATATATATATATATATATATATATATATATATATATATATATATATATATATATATATATATATATATATATATCCACCAACACCAAATCGAAAGCCCCACCACCACCTCAACCATAAACCCCGACAAAATTGAGCTTTCGGCCATGGCCATGGGTTAGAGACAAGAACCAAAAAAAAAAAAAAAAAAAAAAAAAAAATATATATATATATATATATATATATATATATATAACAGAGAGATGGCGAGCCTCAGTGGTGGTGCAGGTCTTGAAGCTTTTGGCCATGAAGCTTTCAGCCATCAATCGAAACTCACAGGCTAACCCACCCACCGCCGACCCATCCATCGGAACCCATAGCCTAACCCACCCAAATCCACCTACAGCCTAACCCACCCACCATCGATCTGCCAATTCGAACCCACCCGTCTCCATCAGAATTGAACCCTGCCAACACAATCTGAATCCACACATCACCGTCTAAACCCACTCATTGCCCAACTCACCCATCAAAAAAATAAAAAAAAAAACCATTGCTAGAGAGAGATCGGGGTGGAAGTGATGCATCGGCGTCCGCGTTGGCATGGAAGAGTAGTGAGGGTGAGAGAAGAAAAGATGAGAGGTTGAGAGAGAGGAGAGGATTGGGGTTTGAGAAAAAAAGAGTGAAAGAGACTGACAGAGAGATGAGAGAGAAAAGCAATAAAAAATTCATTAAAATTTTATAACATTTGTCCGTACGCTTTCATATTTGAGAGCGTATTGTTTATCAATGTAAAATATTTTGACATTTAGAACATCTCATGAGAGATGTTTTTTGGTGTTTTGTGTGTCAAATGCCAAATATTTGGCATTTGGCACACCTGATGGTAATGTTCTTATAAAAAGCATTAGATCATTCACACCCGATATGTAAAAAATATCTCATTTTTCCATATTAAAAGCTACTTTATTTATTAGATCATATCATTTTACAACACACCTAACATCCTAAACTCTATTTCTTTTGTCACTTTATTTAAATATTCTTTTTTATTCTTTTTTTATTGTTTCTCTCTCTTTCTCTTCCTCCCTCTCTCCCTCTTTCTCTTCCTCCAGGCAACCAGCTCCAGCAAAACCCATTAAAAAACCGCCACTCACATCCCATTTAACCCATTAGACACCGACCAGCAACCAACACCACAACCACCACACCACCATCATGCCAACTAGCAAACCCATTAAAAAAACCACCAAACCCACCAACAAGAACCACCAAAAAAAAAAAAAAAACACACACACACACACACACAAACCACCAGACACCGGCCACAAAACCACGCCACCACAAAGAGAAAAAACACACACACACACAACAACCAAACAAAACCCACAACCCATAACCCCATGCCACCACTAAACCACCATGACTCACCATGCCTCACCACGCCCCCACCCACCATAGACCCACCACAACCCAGACCCACAAACACCATGCCTTAGACCCATCACAGCCCAAACCCACAACCACCAAGCCTCAAACCCACCATAACTCACTATGCCCCACCCACTGTGACCCACACCCACAACCACCTTGACCCAAACCCATAACCCACCACTCCTTCGCCACCAGATCGAACTCACAATACTTCTCAGCCAATAGATTGGTGGAGAAGCTTTGATCTCTGCTTCATCGGCATAGAGGCCCAACCACTAGAGATGTGAGGAAAGAGAGAGTGAGAAAGAAATGGATTGAGACTAGAACTAGAGAAAGAGAAAGAGAAAGACAAAGGAGAGAGAAAGAATCAAAAGGATTAAAAGAATGAGATGAGGAATAAATTTGAATATTTTATTTTTACAATTGAACTACAGTACCATCATAAAAATAGGTTTTTATGATAACACTATAGCACAATTATAAATTTTTTTACAATTCCAAGATTTTGCAAGACTGGATAATGGGGGGTTTTGAGACACTAATGCTAAATATTATCAACATATGACATTTAAAAGACCCATAGTAAATGCTTTTAGTATGGGTGATACTAAAAAACTAAATTGTTATTTTTAGCACCGCCATATACAAAAAGTTTATATTTTACCTACTTAGCTACCGTATACAGCCATTAAATAATATTTTTTTATTCCCACCTTTCATTAAAATAATATTTATTTCTTTCTTTTTTTCTATTTCTTCTTTTCCTCCGCCGTTTCACTCATTCTCTCTTTCTCAAAAACAAAACTCTCACCTCTCTTAATCTCTCGCCCATCATCCTCCTCATCAAACTCTCACCTCCAATTCATCCATCATCCTCACCGTTTCGGCTAGCTTGGCTTTTCTTTTCTTCTTTTCTTTTTCCTTCTTTCTTTCAGTGATGGAAAAGAGAGAGCAAACTAAGGGAGAGAAAGAGAAAGGACTTTTACAAAATGAAAACTACTGACCCACCTGTTTCTACTCTGTAATAGTGCTGTTGCGTAAACTTGTAAACTGAAGGAAAGAAAAAGAAGAAGGGTGCGAACTGGGAAGAAGGAAATAAACAATTGAGAAAGAAGTATATTATATTATTATGGAGTGGAGATTTTTTTAAGGTCTTGTGGTGCAGATTAAACATCGGAAAGTGAAGCATTATTATATTTTAAAAGTGGATGAGATGAGACATGAGAGTGACGGTTGGAAGGTGAATTAAGAGAAAAATAAAAGAGAAGAAAATTTTTAATTTTTGTTTGAGTTAATATTTTATATAATTACAATATTTTACAATAATTTCATAATAAGTTTAGTTGTTAAGTTATCAGAAATAGTTTTAGGCTGAAAAAAAAAATGTATATATATGTGTGTGTATATATATATAATTTGGGATTAAAAAACATATTATTGTTATATTAAATGATTATTTGCACTTATGTAGCAGTGGCGGTGGCGGTTGTGGCAAGGGCGGTTATGGTTGTGGTGGTTGCGATTATTGTTTATTGTATATATAATTTGGGATTAAAAAAATATTATTGTTATATTAGACGATTATTTGCAATTATGTGGCGGTGGTGGTGGCGGTGGTGGTTGCGGTGGCAAGGGTGGTTATGATTGTGGTGGTTGTGATTGTTGTTAATTGTAGTAGATATATTATTTTATTATAGTGAATATATTATTTTATTGTGTTTATATTATTTTATTATGTTGAAAGCTAAAATAAAACTACTATGTTGGATGTTTTGTAAAATGAGAAGGTAAAATAGATAAAATAAATTTTTATAATGCTAAATAACTAAAATTATGACCCCACCAATGTGGATACTCTTAACTCTAACGTAGAGATATTAATAAGTAACTTCACCTATTAAGCATAGAAGTGGCTCTTCTTCTCCAAAAAAAAAAAGCTCATTAATCCAGGGAGTTGCATGAGACCATAATATTGTTAACAAGTTGTGAATTTCTGGTGTAAAGGATGGTTTCGTGTGTGTGTTGTTTTCGGCTCTAAGGCAATGGGTTTTAACTTTTTTAGGTTACGTAACTTTTTGGAGTTCTTTTATGCATAACAAAGTATTAACTCAAGTCATCTTCTCTTTTCTTAAAAATAAAAAATAAAAGTCATCTCCTCAGCGGTGTTATTGTTGCACACTTGCACAAATGTACAACATATTTGTTTGCTTTCCAAACAAAATATGCAAGTTGATTATTTTAGATGTGATCAGTGCGATTGTGTTCTAGTTAAATCCTCCAAGCAAACGAGATGATACATTGAGCCATGCGTGGAAAGTCAGTATTTAGAGAGAGATTATTGAGAAGGGAGAACTTGGCTTGTAATTTTGTGGTCTAGGAAACAACCATTCTCACATTTGAACAACTAGGGTTAATTGCACTTACCCCCTTACAACTATGCTGTAGTTGTAACTTGTAAGGTCCATATATTTCAAAACTGAATAATGTCCTCCCTTAATTATAATCACTTCGTTACATACCATTAAAATTTTCATAAGATAGATTGAAAACTCAAATTCCTATTAGACACGTTTTTGAGAAATTTTGGGAAGGAAGAACAGTAACAGTGGCCAACAAAGGTGAATAACAGAATCTTAAGGCTCAAATTGGCAGGTGAGCAATGGAACAACTTGGTACATGTCAGGATGCTAAAGAAGATCAAGACATTAAAGTTCAACATTCACAGACTGAAGAGAAACTCAAACAGCAAGAAGAAGAAAGACAGAAGAAGCATAAACGACAGTAGCTTTATTATTTCATTCATGTACAGACGACTTGTAGTTTCTGTACTGTATCAGTTTTGTTAATTAGTAATAGGTGTGCCAGACACGTGATATAGGTGAACAGGTGTCAAAGATTAATTGGTTGATCAAATTCTGTTTTGAATGGTTGGTTAGTTAGGATCTGCAGCTATCTATTAGGTTCTGTTAATAGTATATATAACATAGGTATGAATATCTGAATGATTCTAATGAGAAAATCAGTTTTCATTCTCAATTTGATAGGACAAGAAACAGAACAAGGAATGGTGGATCAAATCTCTGTAGAACATATTGGGTCAACTTCAAGAAATAAACATTGCAGTGCCTAGACACTGATCAATAGCATAAGCAGACAATGCCCTTTCTAATGGGGGGTTTTAAAGGCCCCTAGTCCATTTGGATTTCAAATGTTATTTTATCAGAAATACCAGAACATCACGATAAATGTGGTAAGGATATGCAGTTTAAATTGCAATGCTGGTGTTAGGAGAGAATCTGTCCAGAATTGGCAAGTGCTGCAGCGGGAAGTCATTTTGATGCTAGATGGGAGCAGGATTTAACAGAATCAAATAGAGGGCAACTGCTTATGTGCAAAGACAAATCAGGCAATAAAGTATTACCAGGATGACACTCCTGGGAATGTGACACAAAATGATACTGCTATCAATTTAACTCTTAGACCAGCTATCACTCTTCAACTAAAAAATGGAATCACAAGCATCATTATCCTAGCAAGTGGTAGTGAGCAGATATTAGTTAGAAGGGTCCATTCCTACATCTTGACAAACATAACCAATCTGGCTAATGTGGCACCATGACTGTATATGCATGTTTATGGTCTGAAGCTTGGGCAACTGTTTTGTCTATTTGTATTATTTTTCTATGGCTGTCGTGGTTGGGTCAGATGTGGTGTCCTAATATTCTGGCTTCTGTCTGGTTGTGTTTCCCTAACAGATGAATTTTTGACAACATCACAGAAAAGAAAAAATAATAATAATAAAAAAAAAAAATCTTGCTTTCTACAACCTTTTTAAACTATAGAAACCTCTAGTTTTTGTAGTTTGAAAAATTGCATTGCAAATTTTATTATCTTAACAGTTGGATTTGAGATCTTTAGTAAAGTATAAAAGCATACGCTGAATATAGTATAATTAACCTTACTTTGAATAAAGTGTAAATAGATTCAATTTCCAATAAACAGGAAATTACATAAGTGAAAAATTTGCTTGCTTACATCCAGTACCACAACAGACCACTTTCAATCAAGATTCTTGATTATAAAATTTTAAAAAAAAAAAAAAAAAAAAAGACCACTTAAACAATTTCTGCAACCTGATTGTTATTGTCTCCTCGTTCCCTTGAAAAAAATGCTTGAAAAGGAAAAGGTGCTGATTGGAATCTCTGTAGGAGCCAGCCATATATCTGACAAACAAATTGATGAATTTGTTTGTATGAACACAGTACCCCTATGATAAGGATTGAACATAAATTGACCATGAATAGCCAAAAGGGGGAAATGATTATTGAGGCAGGTAGCTCAATAGCAATGGTTCCAAAAACTAGATAGGTGAACCTGAGTATGGAAAGGTACTCAGAGTCTTTAGGTGGTACCGATATCAACACATATGCAAGGCCGTAGACGAATATAGCCACAAGGAAAAGCAAGAAGATAGCATAATGTGTTTCAAGTGGAGAGATCTTCGAGGAGTGAAAGTGTAAACCAATTATGGCAAACAGAAGCGTGACAAGGAAAAAAAGAAGTTTCTGAAATGCTTCAAAGAAACCGAAAGCTACATCACTGGCACAAACACAAACAAGAAATCCTTCAGCTTTAATATTACTTTTTCTTCCAAACATAAGGAAATCAAAATCCCACAAAATCCACTTTAAAAAAAAAAAAAAAAAAAACTAAAGGAAATCACCTCAGATTTATTAGGTTTCTCTCCCAAACCTACCAAAATGAGTGCAATAAAACTTGAAGAGATGAACAAGCTACTAATAATAGTATTTCATTCACCCTTAGTACAAGAAATAATTTCTGAAAATTTGTCTTATCAAGAATTCTAAAAATTCACTCTTTATATGTGTGACTGCAATACTGAGTTTATAATAATTAGAGTCATTCAATAAGCTATAGCTCTGATACAAGACTTATTGTTCCTCATACATGCAGCAGTATTGATGTTGAAATGTAAACAACAACAATTAAGCCTTAGTTCCAAAACTTTCGAATTGGCTTGGGAACCTCGATAGACTAATGAAAGTTGGCCACATATTTTCTTTTCCACCATTCTATCTAATCCAAAATCACACTCTTTGGTTACCTCCTTAATTGATATGTCCTTTTTTACTACTTCCATTAATGTTATTTTAGATTGAAAGTAAACTAGTGAAGAAGATGTGGCTCCTGTGAGCAACACTAAAAACATATAATAACCAATACAATGGCTGACAATCTGTCGACAAACAACCAGTATTCTCACAAGACAATCACCCACACTCCTATCAACAACCCAGCAATTAGAAAAGCAACACAACAGTTCCAAACTAACATATCTGGTGCAGCCATGGAACATTAAAATGTTACTACTTTACAAATTTGCATATTCAAGATTTATTTTCTGGGGCCATGCTTGAAGTCCAGTTGAAGTAAAAGTCATGTGATTTTAAAGGTCTAGTTGTGTGTCTTTGGGTTAAAACAGTTTTTGATATGGAATTTTATTTAGTAAGTTATGGTCAATTTTGTATTTAGGAGCAAAATTGTGATTTCTAAAATCCCTATGAATTAACGATATTTTGGTAGTTTAGTAACTTTAGTTGAGTCTAGGATTTTGTAGGAGATCTTAAATATCTTACTTTTTATTTTGTTAGACTCCAGTGACCCATGGAACAAAGGTGGAACATAAAAGACAATGGGATGCACTACTTGATTAGGCTAGAGTGAAAGCAATGGAAAAAGCACTTGCTTTTGATGAGCTAGGAATTGAGCGTACTCTTCCTTTGGTATGGAGACAAATTCTATCTTTAGAGTCATCTTGGGTGTTTAATGTGACCAATGAAGGACAAAGTTCAAGCATAGTATTCACTGCAGTTTTGCCTTTGAATACAAAATTGACCAATAACTTGTTAAATAAAAACCCATATTAAAAACCGTTTTAACCTCAGGACACATAAATAAACGTTCAATAAAACAAATGATTTTTACTTTAATTGAATTTCACACCTAGATCCTTAGAAGAATTTTGAAGTAATAACAAATTAATCTTCAACAACTACATCAAACCAAAAAAGAAAAAATTTGTAACTTTATTACAAAAACATACCATGAATTGAACAATAATTTAGAAACTCAAATCACGTAAAAGAAATCCCAAATGAGAATGGACAGCGCCCCCCCCCCCCCCCCCCCCCCAAAAAAAAAAAAATCAATTATACAGCCATGAAACAGATGGTTAACAATAAACTTCCCTTCCAACTTTTTTTTTTTTTTTTTGACAGATATAAAGTTCCCTTTCAACTTCAACCAATAATTTTAAGAATTACATATTAATAAATATAATAGACATAATAATATGCTTTATCTAACCCATCGAAATAATCTCAAATTATGCATATCCAGAAGCTAGCTCCTAAGTTCAATGAGCTATACAAGCACATATAAGTACATACATGAAGAACATATTTATACAAGAACCCAAATCTGTTCAATAGGTGATAAAAAGCTTCCAAAATTGAAACCTTCAATAAATTAACTGCCGAATTTAAGTTGAAACTTGTAGAAAAATAAAAGGCTAATAACAATCAAATTTGAAAAATTGAAAAACGAAGGATAAACCAAACCTGTTCAGTACGTAAACAAGTGCTTCAGAAATTGGTCTCACCACTTCGATCGCAGCAGTTTTTAAGCTGAAACTCGTAGAAAACAAAAGTTAAAAAATCAATTATGAAACAAAAATTGATCCAATCATCTTGTCGAGAGATAAAACCGAGAACCCAAACCTGTTCAATAGGACATAAAAAGCAGCCAAAATAAAAGCTTTCAATCTGTTAGTTGAGGTCACAGCTTCATCTGAGTTGACGCTGATTAAGAATGAAAAATGAATATCAATTATTAAACAAAGAAAAGATGCAAGTGACAATAAATTTTGTAAATTGGAAAACAAAAATAAAGAAAATCAGTATCAATGCGAGCTATGCCCAAACACAAAGGTTTGGGTTTGGATCCAAGTCCAACCTCAGGGAAATCCACGTATCTTAACAGGCCATTATGGCACCCTAGACCTGCAACCACAAACTTCCATTGAAGCTCACAACGCTTCTGTCCGCCGCCGACCGATTCGGATGCCATACCCATCAATATTATTATTATTATTATTTGTCTGGAGTTTCTGAGAAAAGCGATGGAGGAGGATGAGAGACAGAAGCGTTAGAGGGGTTTTGAAGAGAGAGATTTGTTGCCGTGCAAGTGAGTCAGAGAAATCATTAACGTTAACGGTTAACAGCCGTCTCGGCCTGTGGCCCGTTTTCTCTTAAAACTCGCGTGTTTTATTTATTTATTTATTTATTATTATTATTATTATTATTATTATTTTGAAAAGTTATTATTATTATTATTTTTTAATCCTTGTCCAAACTGAAACTAACTAATAAGCTTATAAGAAAATGTTGAACAGAAAATAACTAATAAGCTGATAAGAAAATATTATATTGAAGAAGAAAATGAAAACACTACCTATCACCACTCTCCAAGTCCAACCGATCTATGAGTCTTCCAGCCATTGTGGGATGCTTTTGGAACCTTAAATTATGTTTGAGGTATGTTTGTAAGTCCCTGTGGGAAAGTATATGTTTGTAAGAAAATATTGAAGAAGAAAGTCCTTTTATAGAGAGGATATATTATATTATATGTTAAGAGAGGATTTGGAACCTTCACAAATTTGGGAAATCAAGTAGGAGAGGATATATTATATTATATGTATGTTTGTAAGTCCCTGAGGACTTCACAAATTTGGGAAATCAAGTAGGAGAGGATAAATTTGGGAAATCAAGTAGGAGAGGATATATTATATTATATGTATGTTTGTAAGTCCCTGAGGACTTCACAAATTTGAGAAATCAAGTAGGAGAGGATATATTATATTATATGTATGTTTGTAAGTCCCTGAGGACTTCACAAATTTGGGAAATCAAGTAGGAGAGGATATATTATATTATATTATATGTATGTTCGTAAGTTCCTGAGGACTTCAAAAAAGTAGGAGAGAGAATTTGGAACCTTCACATTCACAAATTTGAGGTATGTAGTAGGAGAGGATATATTATATTATATTATATGTATGTTTGTAAGTCCCTGAGGACTTCAAAATTTGAGAAACTTTATAGAGAGGATATATTTGAGGTATGTAGTAGGAGAGGATATATTATATTATATTATATGTATGTTTGTAAGTCCGACTTCACAAATTTGAGAAACTTTATAGAGAGGATATATTATATTATATGTTGGGAAATTGAGAAACTTTATAGAGAGGATATATTATATTATATGTTGGGAAATCAAGTAGGAGACAGGATTTGGAACCTTCACATTCACAAATTTGAGGTATGTAGTAGGAGAGGATATATTATATTATATTATATGTATGTTTGTAAGTCAGAGAACAAATAGAGGATTTGGAACCTTCACAAATTTGAGGTATGTTTGAGGTATCCTATATTATATATTATTTTGACTCAAGTAGTCACAAATTTGGGAAATCAAGTAGGAGAGGATATATTATATTATATTATATGTATGTTTGTAAGTCCCTGAGGACTTCAAAAAAGTAGGAGAGAGGATTTGGAACCTTCACATTCACAAATTTGAGGTATGTAGTAGGAGAGGATATATTATATTATATTATATGTATGTTTGTAAGTCCCTGAGGACTTCAAAATTTGAGAAACTTTATAGAGAGGATATATTTGAGGTATGTAGTAGGAGAGGATATATTATATTATATTATATGTATGTTTGTAAGTCCCTGAGGACTTCAAAAAAGTAGGAGAGAGGATTTGGAAACTTCAAAATTTGAGAAACTTTATAGAGAGGATATATTTGAGGTATGTAGTAGGAGAGGATATATTATATTATATTATATGTATGTTTGTAAGTCCCTGAGGACTTCAAAAAAGTAGGAGAGAGGATTTGGAACCTTCACATTCACAATATATCATATTATATGTATGTTTGTAAGTCACTTTCACATTCACAATATATCATATTATATGTATGTTTGTAAGTCCCTGAGGACTTCAAAAAAGTAGGAGAGAGGATTTGGAACCTTCACATTCACAAATTTGAGGTATGTAGGTAGGATTTGTTTTGAATCTGCTTTTGGAACCTATTTGTATATTATAGGATATATGTTAATTGTCGGGTATTATCAACTTCACACTTTTGGCTTGATTTTTATTTATTTTTGATAATAAGTGGATTTCATGTACACATTAAAGGGAGATTACTCCTTATAAGCACATTTTTATGTGCTTTTCTAGACGATGTGGGACTATAGAATTGCTTCTCTTTTTGGTCCTTCACACAATATTTTACTAAGAGCATCCACATTGGTGGAGCTATATTTTTAGCTATTTGGCACTACAAAAAACCATTTTATCTATTTTACCTTTTTTTTTTGTTTTGGTAAACTGGAATTCAAATAAATAGAAAAGCTAAAGGGCAGAGGCAACAACAGAGCCTAATCTGTTCGAGTACAAACCACATTTATCTGCCTCAATGAGAGGGAGCAAGTCCACAGGCAGACTAGACAAAAGAACAAAATTTACAGATTGAAGGAGGCCTAATCTAGATAGTTTGTCTATTTTACCTTCTTACTTTACAAAACATCCAACATCGGTAGTTCTATTTTTTTTGATCTCTTCATTTAAATATTATTTCTCTGTTATTTTTTTTATTCTTTCTCTTTTCTTCCATCTCTCTCTTTCCCTGTCTCTCTCTCTTTCTTTGAAGGAAGAACAACCGTGAACAAACCCACAAACCCTGCAAACCAATAGCCACCACCAGCCACCGCCAAGCCTATAACCACCATTGCCGCCCATAACCTCCACAAATTGGAACCTTCGGCCGATACCAAACCACAAACCACCAACCCAGCCACAACCACCCACTGCCATAACCACAACCAAACCATCGGAACTCTGATTTATTAAAAAAAAAAAAAAAAAAAACCACCACCATCACCATAAACCCACCTTAAAAACCACCATAAACAGCCACAAAACCAAACAACCCACCATTGCTGCTACAAACACCAAAATCTCACCCACTGCCGCCAATTAATCTTCTATATATCTGTCTTTTAGGTCAAAACTCAAAAATGAGGGTTTTTTTTTTTTTTTTTTCTTTGGTGATATAGAGCTTTGTGGGTTTTGCTAGATCAACCAAAGGAGAGGGAGAAGGCATGGTGAGGTGAAGAAAGAGAAAAAAGTGAGGAGAGGAAGAAGGACACGATGAGGTGATGTAAGAGAAAAAAGTGAGAGAGAGAAAACATAGTTTTTAATTAAAATATAGGAAGGAGAATAAAATATTAATATATGGGTTTACCTTTGAGCTATAGTGCACAGCCAAAGATGGCTTTGGCTGTGCACTGTAGTTGAGAAGCTAAATTTTTTAGCTATAGCTCCACCATTGCAGCCCCATTTTTGTGATTGGTGGTGCTAAAAATAGCAACATAGCTTTTTACCACCACCAATATTAATGCTCTAATAAGGGTATTAGTAATTGCTTGATCTCGAATGAATTGTTTGATATATATATACTAGTCACTAACCCATGCGATGCACGGAAGAGTTGAGCAAAAATTTTAAATTTTCACTTTGCTTAAGTTATGATCACTTCAAAATAAAAGTTACAATTTCAAAGGGGATAAAAAATTCTAATACCAATGATAAGTCCAACACCAATAATAATTTGGTATTTCTTTGCTATAAGTAATAATTTGTTATACCTAAAATTTATGCTAAAGATGAAATTGATATATAATTATTTCCAATACCTAGAAATCATACTTAATAGGAATAGTATTTTTTAAAAAGATTAAAGAAATTGTTAACAAACCTGGAGTAACACTATTATAAGTTATTAAATTGTAAAGGGAATAATGTAAATAATCTAATATAAAAAGATTAAAGAAATTTTTAACAAAACCATGAGTAGCAATTATTAAAATGTAAAGGGAATAATGTAAATAATCTAATATCACTCAAACTATTTTATAATTTTAAAAAATCAATAAATGAGTATTGCTGAAGATAAAGTGATATGAGGGTTGGAAATTACCTTTTTTTTTTAGTGGGAAATTACTTGAGAAAAAAGAAGTTTTAAATTCCCAAATTGCATAAGTCCAATCCGTATTTTCCTCTCTTTTTTTCTTGCTCCACCGTTTTTTTAATTCTCTCATCTTTGTCTCTTTGTTATTTCTTTTTACTCTTATCTTGAATTGTTCTCACCTACACATTTAAATTATTTTTACTTTCCCAATACCTTGACTTTCCCTTCCCAATGGCTACACGTACAGATGTTCTATTCTTCATTCTCATCCTCACAAATCTCTTCCTCTACCTCCGTCTCAGTCTCTTCATTCTCTTCCTCACAAATTAGTCTCAGTAACAGAAACAATAAAAATGCAAGAATTTTTTTACACATTGCGTCGTCATTGTGTTCCTTTCTTTTTCTTTTTCTTTTTTTCAAAAGATTTTGCAAAAACATTCATCTCAACGTTTTGACTAATCTCATGGTGGTTAAGGCTTCAAGCCTTCAACAATAGTGATAAGGTGCTATGAGCCTATAAAATACTAATTAAAAAAAAAAAAAAAAACAAAAATCTTCCTTTTTTTTATTTATTTAAATTTTCACTTTTTCTTTTCTCAACATCAGATCTTTTGTCATCTTTATCGTATATTACAGTTCTTTTTTGCAATGATCTAAATTTTAACATAGTTGGCATTTCAAGGGCATTTCAATTCTTTGAGTTTCTCTTACAAATATTGTAATACATTACTTGATATATCCTAGTGTCACCCTAATACTTCACCTGTATTTAATACCCAATTTTTCTTTACCATACATTTCAGAAAAAGGTATCTAACCTTTAAATTTGCTTTGACACTTTGCTGGCCGGTGTTACTGAAAAGAGAAGTCCTTGCTAATAGGAGAAAATTTTCATGGAGAAATTTGTTTCAAAGTTGTCCATAGGAAATAAATTTTGGAGAGAGGGAGAGAGGAAAAGAAGAGCGTACAAAGATAAAGATAAAGGCCAAAATTGGGAATTGAGCCCATTTTTCAAACAATATAATTAGTAGTTTCGGTTTCAAAACTATATTTTTTACTAATATCTCGAGACTAAGAGACTCAATTTTGTGCTATAAATCGAGTTTTTGAGAGTCGGTTTTCATGTTCTGATCTAGGCAAAGGTGGCATTTTGTCCACCTGGAAATCGAGTGTTAGAAACTCGATTTATATATCAATGCTCAAACCCTCGATTTGTCCTTTAAATCATTCAAACTGAAAAGATGAAATTTCAACAAGTGTCGGAGTACAAAACACAAACACAGATCAACCAGTACAAAACATCCAACCAAATCCACCCTCAACAACCACCTAAAATCTAGATTAAAAAAAAAAAAAAAAAAAAAAACCAAAAACCCATCATATCAGAGAGAGAAAGAATTTGAGGACCTAAAATCCAAAAACCCATTAGATCTAGGCCGTGCGACCTGGGTCGCGTTGCCTGGGCCATGCGACCTGGGTCGCGCTGCCTGGGCCGCGTGACCTGGGTAGCGCTGCCTGGGCTGCGTGACCCAGCGACTTGGGTGGCGCGATCTAGGTCTTGCGCTGCTTGGCTGGATCAGGTTCCGCGCCCATTTAGTCAAGAAGAAGAAGGATCAATCGAAGACACCGATCTACCTGAGATGCTGAGATGCAGAAAAATGAAGAACAAAACTTTGTAGGAATCAGTTTCGTCAATGGCAAAGTGTGTGGAAGAGAGAAAAGAGGAAGGAAATTTTTAGAGAAAAAAATGAAATGGAGAGAGAACTTACCGTGGGGTCTGGGTTGTTTGACTTAGTCAGTAGAGTAGGTCCCACATAGAAGTTACAAAATTGAAAACTCCACTAAATCGAGTCTCAAAAACTCGATTTACAGGTGGATGGCACGTGAAAAAAATGTTAACTTAGACCCGATCAGAACATGAAAACGGACCCTCAAAAACTCGATTTATAATCCAAAATCGAGCCTTTTAGACTCGAGATTCTAGTAAAAAATATAGTTTGAAAACATAGCCTACTAATTATAATGTTTGAAAATCAAGGTTAATTTCCCATTTTGGCCTAAAGATAAAAGAAAGAAGTGAGGTTTAATTTATAAAAACTATCAACCGTTGTGTCTATAGTTTAGTATAGGCCATTGGGCTTTTAAGGGGCATGTATATAAGGCAAAAAAGAAACAAAATATTTTGTAACTACAGTCTAAAACACAGAACATTCTATCTCTAATTTACTACAGAGGACTAATACAATGGTTCAAAAAAGTGAAAATATCAATAAAACTTCCATCAAATGAAAAGACACAACTGTTCAGGTTTTTTTTAAATATATGGCATTAATCTATATAGTCACATGGTGTAATTATGAGCAGTCAACAAAAAGTCAAATGTTTCGGTTATTAGTTATTATATAGATATATAGATATAGATATAGATATGAATATATATTCTATAGTTTGACGATATGATGCTATTGTCATTTTTCTAAGGCTCGTTGATTGAAATTTCATCCAAAACCCTTGATTGAATTAATTATGTTGCAACAATTATACACCTTATTTGATCCAATCCATGGGGCCTAGAAATTGGAACAACGGAACCAAACTCCAAATTTTTTTTTATGTTTTTTAACAGAATTTTGTGTCATACTTATTTTTGGTATCATGGTTATTGCAACATCTTGTAAAATCATTAAGTTGTACTACAAACAAGTTTTGCTTGGAGAGGGTGGATTAAATGCTAATACTTTTTTGGTCATAAAATATTTCAAGTATAAACTATGTATTTGGTCCCTATTCTATACACTATATTTCAATTTGATTCCTAATATTTCAATTGTGTCAATTTGGCCTCTAACCTTTCAGTACCATGTCAATTTAGCCCCTGCCTTTATCTTATGGATGAAAATTGATAATGTGTCTAATGGCCAAAATAAAAAATTAGCTTTTGTTGATGTGACTATAAATTTAAATTTTATTTTGGCTGTTTGTCATGTCAACAATTTTCATCTAAGATATAATAGCATAGATTAAATTAACACAACATTGAAAGGTTAGGGACCAAATTGACACAATTGAAATATTAGGGACTAAATTGAAATATAGTGTAAATGTTAAGGACCAAATATGTAGTTTACCCATATTTCAATTCAAGTGTAGAGAATCATAATCTTGTATTTTGAATTGTGTCAAGTTTTGTTTCATATGAATGTATTTTGAATTAGAAAATTTTAAAAAGAATTGTGATACACTTTATTTCATATTTTCTAATCTTGTGATCTTCTTTTTGTATACTAAATTGTGACAGGTCTTATTTCACATTGATGTTTTTGAATTAGAAATTTTCAAAAAGAACTATGACAATTTATATCTTGATATATATATATATATATATAAGCCAAAGCTGAGAAAAAATCTATTTAGAATCTAATTGGATTTCAATTGGAGTCTATTTTTTCAAAAACAATTTTCTAGGATAATTCTTAGGATAATTATTTTTTTTAGCAAATTTATTCTTAGGAGTTAAAGACATCAATTAAATTATTTATTTATTCATAAAAATCTATAGATGTGACAAATTCTTATCTTTTTGTCTAGATTTACATCTGTCACTTTTTTTTAACCAAACAAACATTGTAATAACCATTCATCACATTAATACATTAAAATTTTGTTTATTCTTAGGATAATTCTTTTTTTTAGCAAATTTATCTTAGGAGTTAAAGGCATCAATTAACTTATTTATTTATAAAAATCTATAGATGTGACAAATTCTTATCTTTTTGTCTAGATTTACATTTGTCACTTTTTTTTTTTTAACGAAATGAACATTGTAATAACCATTCATCACATTAATACATTAACATTTTGTTTAAAAAAAAAAAACTTTAGCATTTTTCTAAGTCAAATTATTTATAAATAGTTAAATACCAAATGCATGGTAATAATTTATTGGTAAACTTTTCTTTCTTTCTTCAGAGAATACATTAACATCTAAAGGGCTAGCTTAGTGGTCCAAAGCCTCATGATATCCAAGTATCCAACAATCAATATGACCAACAGAGGAGGGATTGTACTGGTGGAAGATGATTGAGGGGTGGGTCAATTTGATTGACTAGTCTCAGACGTGTCATGCTTCAATTGGAAATCCGAAAATTGTCGAAAATGGGGTGAGTCAATGTGAGCAACCACTTTCCTTTTTTACCATTCAAAACAGTACTATATTAGTACCACCATATCACGGTCCATTATGATTCAAGACACCGTGAACCTTTTATAAAATTAAAAATTAAAAAAAAAAAAAAAAAAACACCATGAACAGGTTTGAAAAAAGAGTTATTTATCATCAGAAAACGAAAATACTACCTGTTCTCCAAGTCCATTGTGGGCTGTTAATGAAGAGGGACACTCAGTTTCTGCAAGCAATTTGGTTTGTTTTTGGTTTCTGCAGGGTTATACTTGTATAGGAAAAGGAGGGAGATACTAATTTGAGTTGAGGGAGATACTGTTTTTTAGCATCGGAGCAACTTTGATCGGTGAACATTGAGCACCCGAAGGATCCCACATGGGGTGGACATTGAGCTTTTTAGTCAATTTTTAATTCACTCACTTTGAACACACTTTGAACATTTGAACACGGTTATAAGCTTAGTCAATTTTTAATTCACTCTGATTGGTCGATGTATTATGATGTATTATATTGAATTGTTGTCTTTAGGAAAATGTATCTACGCATTAAATGGAGATCACTCCTTATAAGTACATCTCTA
The DNA here is from genome assembly GCA_029955455.1 of Quercus agrifolia. Taxonomy (NCBI): domain Eukaryota; kingdom Viridiplantae; phylum Streptophyta; class Magnoliopsida; order Fagales; family Fagaceae; genus Quercus; species Quercus agrifolia. The sequence goes on from JARQAD010000006.1 coordinate 42,932,949, forward strand.
TATGTTTCCCTAGGCAATGTGGGACTCTAGAATTGCTTCTTTCTTTCGTCCTTCATACAATCCTTTATTAATAATGGTAGCAATTTCTAGATTGGATTGTTGAATTGTTTTGATTTTGCTTTAATCTAGATTAGGGAATGGAAAGGGGAAGTAAAATGTTTCATATATATTTCTTCTATAGTTTGAGGATATGATGCTATTGTCATTTTTCTTAGACCTCGTTGATTGAAATTTCATCCATTTACAAAACCATTGATCGGATTAATTATGTTATAGCAGTTATATACCTTAGTTGATCCAATTCATGGGGCCTAGAGATTGGAGCAACATAACCTAACTCTTGAAAAAATTGATGTTTTTGAACATAATTTTGTATTGTACTTATTTCTGGTATCATGGTTGCTGCAACTTCTTGTAAAATCCTTAAGGTGTCTTCTTATTTGCACTATGTTTAAAACTACTATTGCTGATAATTTGAACAGGAATGATATTCCCTTTGTCTTTGTACCATTAATGAACCATTTCAAACATCATAAAAATTTAAAATAGTCTATTGTTTGGAGTTTTAATTTTTAGAGTTCATAACTCTATTCATTCTTTCACAGGGGTGGAGCCATGGGCATGCAAAAAATTTGATATGCCCCCCAAAAAATTTGAAAATTATATATATATATATATATATATATATATAATTATTTTAATGTTTTCAAAGTTTAGCCTAAAAAATTAAGAGTTGGCACTCCTCCCAAATATTTGAGTTAGTTCAATGATGCTCTTAAAAAAAAAAAAAATCTAAGAGTTTGCAATTTTATTTTTTATAGTAAAATATGTTCTTATATCTGCTAAATATTTGATAAACTTTGGTTTCAAATATGTTTGAATCTATTTTTTTCAACTCGTTATGTAGCAATTAATAAGTCATTAACTCATTAAAAAAATATTGTCACTAAAAACTACACATGGAATATTTCTTTAGTTGTCACATAATGGGTTAGAGTAAGATAACTTCAAATATATTTGGAGAATAATTTATTCCTTCAAGTTTTAGATCATTCATGTTTTTGAAAATTTCATTAGTTCAATTGAAAGATTTTTTAACTTACTTTAGTATAAAATTTGATAAGTAATTTGTATTGAAAATGAAACTTTTTAAGATTTTTACTAGGAAAATGGTAAAAGTGAGTTTTATTTTTTGAAAGATTGCCATCATACATAATTTTAATTGAAAATACTAAGCTTTTTTTTTTTTTTGAGTGTGTATATATATAACTTATCAAATAAAAATATCTGTGTATATAATAAAAATGTGTGTGTGTGTGTGGGGGGGATGGGGTTGTCTTGATAAATATGTTAGTGCTACAACTTGACCCCCCCAAACCCCCCCCCCCCCCCAAAAAAAAAACAAAAATTCCTAGCTCTACGCTTGTTCTTTCATAGATTTGATCCATATGTAGATAGTTTTCCATTTGTAATTATTTAGGCTATTTCATGACTATTTCCACTAGATAATTTCGTTTTAATAAAATTATTTTTACCGATTAAAAAAAATTGTTTAGAGTTCATTTAGTTTTGTTTTCATCTGAACTTTCCAAGATAACAGCAGATGATGAGATTGAGGTTACTCTTTCTACGTAGTTGACGAATCTAATAAGTGTGAAGCTACTTTAATGTAGTTATCTAGTTGCCTATTACAAAACCACATTTTGAAACATCATGCATAGTATAGTCAAGTATCTGTAAATATGTTTATTTTGGAAGTTATCATGGGTATTTTCAAAATTTTTTTTTTCAATTTTCAATTTTTGATTGAATGTAGCTTGATAAAAGTTTTTTCAAATTTTGTCATGGGAGTTGTCAGGTGCTTGTTTGAAATTTTGTTATTCTAATATGTTTTTACAATTTGGTTATTCTCTTTTTTCACAGGATTTATTGTTAGATGTCACGCAACAATAATTCCAAGAGGAGTGAACTACAAACAAGTTTTGTTTGGAGAGGATGGATTAAATGCTAACATTTTTTTGGTTATGTAATGTTTTAATTGTGTTAGAGAGAATCATCTTCTTGTGTTTTGAATTGTGTCAAGTTTTACTTCATATGAAGGTATTTTGAATTAGAAACTTTCAGAAAAAATTGTGATAGACTTTATTTCAGATTTTCCTATCTTATGATCCTCTTTTTTGTATACTAAAGTGTGACGAGTTTTTATTTCATATTGATGTATTTTGAATTAGAATTTTCAAAAAGAATTGTGACAATTATATTTTTATGTATTTCCAATCCTATGGTATAGGGTTTATTTCAATTTAAAAAATTGAATTAAAAACTTTTCTGCCATTGTATCGAGTATTTAGTATTTACCAATCTCATGATTTTCTAGATATTGAATTGTGACAGGTTTTTTATAATACATGTGAAAAGTGAATTAAAAGTATTTTGAGATGTGTTGTTGGAAAATTTCAGTTTTAGATCAACTTTCTGTAAACTAAATTGTTGAGTTAAAATGGTTTTATGTTGAATTGAAACAACTATAAACAAGAAAAAGGAAAATTTCAGTTTTGCTCTCAACAAAATGTAATTTTTTTTTACTACAAGAGGAAAAAAGTACTAGTGGTGGGAGGGGATTCTGAGCCTTTGAGGTGTATCTTCATGGACTTGTTTGTGCATTTCTTTTTAGCTTATATGTATCATGTTAGTTGATTAGTTTGTAAAATGTGTTGATTTTTGAATTTTGTGATTTTGAATATTTGATGTGTTTGAGTTCATTAAATGTTAGATTAGGATCCTCAGGGCCAGCGATGAATAAGCGCAATGGTATGATTAAGTTTGTTGTCATAAGTTCTGATGATTACTCTCTGGAGGAGAATCAAGGCCTAGACTACAAAACTGTGTTCTAAATAGTGTTGAGATTTAGTATACATAATTTCTTGGTTTAAGAGGGATTGGTAGGAACTCTAAGATAAGAAGAAAATGAAGTATATAAGTCACCGTAACACTTCCTGTTAGTCATATCCAATTAATTTGACCTCACAAACTAAGTGTGCGTTTGGTATGAATTATTTTTACCGAATTATTTTATTATTCAGCTTATTTTTGCTATTATTTTTAAGTTTTACTGCACTTTTTGGTATTATTCATGGGTCTCACTATACTATTTCAGTTAACTTTTACTTTTATCTATAGTATTTTTAGCAAAATAAGCAGATCTCAAACGGACATTAAGATTGCATTTTTTTTTTTTTTTTTGGTGGCTTTAATGGATTTTTTTTTTTTTTTTCTGAAAAATACAGCAAAAATCATGTAGCTCTATGCTTTGGCTATAAGAAAGTAAATGATAACTTTGTACATCATGTCTATTTGGCTAGAGCTTACAAGTTTAACTTTTAGCTTTTATGTACATTTTTTTAAATTCTCACTTTTTCTTACATTTTCTTACTTTTTCAAAGTACAAATATACTTTTAGTACACTTTCAACCAAAATTTTTCAACAAAAAATTAAATAAACTGTTCCCAAACGGACAAGTATGAAGTATGTAGTGATAAACTGATATAAATGCTTAAGATGTGAACTTGTGCTCCATAATTGCCAGAGGTCAGAGTTTCCCAGGCTTGTTCTTCATTTGATTCCATATGTGATGTTACAAAATGAGCTTGATTTGAGCTCATAGCCAGAACTTGTAACAAGATAAAGAGATGTAACCCTTTTTCAATCTTGCTGTTATATCATTTGTACAGCAACGCAAGTGTAAATTTTAACTTCACTTACATTTTTCAATTAATTTTAATCATAAAAAAATCTAGTGAGTTGATGCTCTTATAATGCTCAATCAAGTGATTATTCACTTTTGTTGGATAAGAAAAAGGAGGAAGAAATCTCACATTAGAATTTTCTAATGGCCTGTTTAAATTGAGGGAGAGTAGAATAGAGTTGACTCCACAACAACCACCCCCCCCCCCCCCCCCCCCCCCCCCAAGAAAAACAATTGTAGTTATCATGTTTTCTTTGATTTTGGGTTTGTTGTTTGTGCCTAGACCGGTCCCAATGGAATAAGTCATTCCACGAAAGAAACAAGCCACCCCAACTTATTTAGGATGTAAGGCCTCATAGTAAAAGGTGTCCAATAGCATCAAAATACGCATTTAGGGCCTAACAAAAAGCACCCCCCGCACCTTTTAACTCTAAACCAGTTGGAGAGGCACGTGCAAGGCACGTGCTGCCCCTGTATTTAGAGGTCTATTTTTTTTTTTTTTAATAAAAAGTTAAACATAATGCAAATGGTTATTTAGCATCTTTATGCATATTCAAAGACTTTCTTTTATATTAATTTAAAAATAGAAAAATAGAATAAATGATAAAAAGTTATCCAATAAAAATTAAAAAATGGTTTATTTAAATATAAAAGTGGCCAAGGAGAAATATATTATTTTTGGGCATGTTCCTGAAGTCCATCTTAAAAGATTTGCTCTTTGCTCCCAATCCTAGTTATCTACTCACTCTCAACACTCTCAAGAATATTTGCATCCTCTAAATATCACAACAATTACAAAGCTTTAGTCTCCAAATTTAGGGTCAACTATGAATCATCAACATATTAAATTGGGCCAACCACATGATGTAAATTGAAAGATGTAGCCCCCTAAAACCTTTTAAAGAAATTGAAAGGCACCTTGATGTCCCTTTATATAATTCTAATATGTTTTTTTTTTTTTTTTTTTTTGTGTGGATGAATATTATGTTTCTATTATTATTATTATGGATAACTTTAATGAGAATGAATGAGGGACATAATAAGTCCAACCATTGAACAAATGGATCAATCCACAAAGGTATCTAATTAGTATAATTTAAATGGAAATTTTTGCACGGTACAGAAGCTCAACGTAGACCAAAAAAAAGAAAAAGATGTTACTACAACAACGAAATGACTTACCCTATAAGGCTATGTATGCACCAAAAGCTCTCATATACACAATAACCATTTATAAAATATTCATCCTAAAGTTTCTACGCGCCTAAAAAAAAAAATCAAATTAATGAAAAGTCTCTATTAGGAGGTGGGGGATTTTTGTGCACAAAATCTACTTTAAAGGGGGGTTTAACTAATTCTTTTGCTCTTGCACTATAGCTCAAATTCCTGATAAACTTTACTGGAATTTGCTTTATTGCTAATATTTTCATTTTATTCATTCAATAACCTTATACATGCAATTGAGATGTGATTGCAACAGTAATTCTCACTTGGACCACCATCTTTTCATAGACATACACAAACTCGTTCTCATACCAGCAAGAAAATTGACAATTCTAGTATCTATGTTAGCTAGATATTTTGGTACTGGTCAGCTCAAACAGCTTGGAATAGAACCAAATACTAATTTTCATTCGATACATTTTGTAGATATATTCGGTCATGTTAATAAAGAGAATTGAACATAGAATTATATATCAGTCATTAGATAAGAGAATCTTTGATTGTCAGGTTGAAGATTATTTATGAATGGAGTAATTAAGGAGAATATATTTTACAAATGGGGAAAAAATTTACTTGGTCCTTGAGAAAGAGCTTTGGAAATTTTTAAGCCAAATGCCCTACAGAAGGCCTTAAAAAATTATGGTTTGTGGCTCAAACCAAACTTAACAAAAAGCTGAACAGGACTTAGAAATCCTATTTAACTTACAACCGATCCTTCTACTATTAGTGATGAGTTGAACTTGAGTCACATTATATATAGGAACAATTTATAACAAAACATAATTCAAATTTAATTGTATTTGAAAAGTTGGCAGTAGAATTTTTGGAGTCTTTTTTCCCCCTTTAATAAAGGATATCCATGAAGTTCTCATTTATGGGTAGATGGTAATCTTGATAAATTTATTTTTTTGGGAAACTTTATACTTCATGGGAAAGGGGGAAATTACTTATTGGTTCAATGCTATTAATTAACTCACATCACACACACAAAAGGCCTAACTCTTCTTGGCATCTCTCAACATGCTTTCTTGCTGGGCAACTCTTCATGCTGCTGCATTATAATACCCCTACAGACCAAAGCATTCCTGGTCAGATTAAACATATTTTAAAATAAAATCTATAGGTAAATATTCTTCATAAGTCTGATAGCAGGATTAATAATTTAATAATAGAGTGAATTAATACAAATCTTGGTAAAGTGACCGAGTGGAGGGTGGCAATTTTTCCAATTATCAAACCATATTTTGACTAAACTATCAATACACCTAGTGTGAACTGACTAAACATTTGCCCTATCCATGGAATATGTTGGTTCTTACTTGGGAGTTGCGGCCCATGACAAATATTGTTTAATTTATATTAATTTTAGTCACGACCAGTAATTAATAAAAATAAACATGGACACCCACACATGTAAAAGGCTCACCACCGGATTTGTGAAATGAGTATCAACACTAAAGAGAGAGAGGGATCAATCAAACCATAGATAAATTTAGAGAGAAAATACCTGTTGAGAGAAAACACGAAAGCCACCTTCTCTACTTTGCTCCAACAGTACCATTAACATGGAATATGAGTCTACGTTGTCGCTACTTAGAGAAAGCACTTATGGTGTTAATCAGCACCAACGAAAGCACTGGGCTGTGGTCATTATGTCTAGCTAAGAAAGCAATTTGATATGTCTCAGCAGGCTGCATACATTCAAATTTAGACATTATTTTTTGATCTGTGAAAAAACAGTAGTCAAGTAATTTTCTACATAACTAATATGCATACCTGGAACATCATTGCAAGAAGTTTGTTGGCTTCACCACATGCTTAAGTTATCTGGCCCATCACACCACATGGAACTCCAACAATGTGATTCTCTACCTAATAAAAAAAATGAAATAATAAATGAAGCAGCATAGAATGCACAAGGTACATAACAATTTAATATTCTATGATTAAGGGAAGAATATCAATCTGAAGGTTTTGCTAAAGAGTCAAGACCTTTTTGAAGACAAAGCATGGACTGATGTTTAATCCTACAAAGTATAGAAGAATAATTAAGTTGATTGCTTCTCCATGAAAGAATAAGAATAAATGGAAGCTTTTTTCTATATCAACCTCACATAGTAAAAAATCAACTTCTCAGCAAAATGAAAGGGATAAAAAAATATTATGTTCAAGATTTACACAAGGATAATTCATATAGTGCCATGCATCAGTCTAAATTCACAAGTGAACTGAACAAAAATAAACTCACCCAAGCTATAGGATAGAAAATTATCATTAAAACTCTCACAATCCATATGAACTTGGCCCCGATAGTAAGTCCATATCTTGTGCATATTGCTTGTAAAATGACCTAACAAATGAAAAACAACAGGATAATCAATCCCATTTAAATCCATCAAATGTAGTAACTTCAAACATCTCAGCTAAACCAGCAAAATCAAGAAATTTAGTAAAACAAGCATACCTCCCGCAAAGCCAAAACGGAAGTTAGGGAGCGAACAATTGCGACATACTGATTGAAAAGTTTATCCAGGTATATACAAAAGGCCTACAGATTGCAAATACCAAAGCCAATAGCTGTTAATTGAAACTAAGAAAAGTCTAACAAGTAATATGAAGTTAATATAACAAAACCTTAAGGACAACAATAATAAAGGGATATCTACTATTCTCCATGTGACTTCTCTGAATTGATGAAGGAGGCTCCACCTCTAGACTCCAAAGCTACTTTAAAGGACAATCAAACCATAGATAAATTTAGAGAGAAAATACCAGTTGAGAGAAAACACGAAAGCCACCCTCTCTACTTTGCTCCAATTATCTCAAATCTCAATCATCCATTTTCATTACAAATCCCCAGTCCTCTCTCCCTCTGTCTTAGTGCCAAGTTAATATAACAAAACCTTAAGGACAACAATAACAAAGGGATATCTACTATTCTCCATGTGACTTCTCTGAATTGATGAAGGAGGCTCCACCTCTAGACTCCAAAGCTACTTTAGAGGACAATCAAACCATAGATAAATTTAGAGAGAAAATACCAGTTAAGAGAAAACACGAAAGCCACCCTCTCTACTTTGCTCCAATTATCTCAAATCTCAATCATCCATTTTCATTACAAATCCCCAGTCCTCTCTCCCTCTGTCTCAGTGCCAAGCCTCACCAATTCTGTAAAAATCCCACTGCCACACGCATTCATCTCACTAAATCACTCTATTTTTTATCTCTCAGGTCTATCTTTTCAATTTTGTCTCACCCAGCAGAGATATTTTCTCACCGACTTGCTTGGCCTTCTTGCTTGCTTGTTATTTCAAAGTTCAGAAGGCGATGTTGTTATTTAAACTTACGGATATGACAAAAGAACACCTAATAGCAAATATTAACATACAAGAATTATCTAATCTGAGTAAAAATCCAAACTTTCAATCTCACAGAGATAATTGCAAAGAAGAACACCTACAAATAGCAAACACAACACAAATTCAACCTGAGTAAAAATCCAAACTTTCATTCATATGGTCTAAATATAACACTAAATATTCTGAACCATCTGAGTTTACCAAACTTTCACATAAAAATAGGCACAAAAACTCAAAACTTAGTATTTTGGGAGAACTGAGCTCCGAATTTTTTATTCTGAAAGCGTACGCCAAAAATCCTCAATTTCCTTCCATTTCTTTCATTTGTCCCCAATTTTCACAGCAACAATAATTTTGTAGTACCAGAAACCAAAAATAAGTAAATACAACAGAGTTTCAATCCTGTTGATGAGGCCGTAAATCTCGCCAGTGAGAAGCACGATCCTTGCACTCAAATAAGTGACCTACACAAAAGAAGAAAACAAAAATACCTTGCTGAAGGCACCGGTGTGGAGCCGGCCAAATACCCTCCGAAGGTTAAGTTAGAAATATTCTCACAACTCTAGAGTGCTAGAGAGGGGTCAATTATGCGTATCTTGATGCGAGGGGGAATTGGGGCTTTTATAGTAGTGAGGTTTTGCCTCCCTTCCTTGTAGCCCAAGTCGTTTCTTTATAGAACTCTTTCTTGAGGAATCCAAAATGTGGTGGACAAGTTATTCTTCCGTGAAGAGTCCATGGTTTTAAGGTGCTTCTCCAAGGTTTTTCCAATGTTTTGCCCTATTCTTATTGGGCCCTTATTTCATCAGGGGTTCCACACAAAGGATGGGCTCGACTTTCTTTTGGCTCGTATTTCGGATCAAAGTGCCACTTCGTCTTCCGTGCACTCCATCTATAAAAACCAGCACCCTTCTCTTCATTTCCTTTGCTTTTCGCAGAAACTACATTGTCAGAGCAAGTCCGTCACCTGTCAGAGTTTCATCCGTTCAACTCATTTAACACTAACTCTCATCCGCTCAGTCTTTTCCTCGGTAAGTGATTCCATCCGTTCAATTTACTATACTTTCAGCTTTTATACTTTATATGGCAAAAACTTAAATTTCTTGCATCCGTCTCCCCCTTTTTATTTTAAACCCGTTAGTCTTAGGTTTTGTCACTACGTATAGGCAATGTCTAGTGCGTCAAGTAACCAGTCGTTCGTCCGCGACGGGGCGGATTACGAAGAATTGTACCCGTCGAGTTGTAGAGATCCAGACGAACTAAGCGAGAGGAGTCCGTCTGCCGCTTCACCGTCCTCAAAAAATGAGGATATGGAGTTGGCTGAACCAGAGGAAGGTTTTGATGACGGCGATTAAGGAATTAAGTCAGTAGTGGGTGCTGACGGACTTGGGGAGTTCATCATGCTACCAGAGTGGACGGTCAATAACTTCATATCCACGATTAAGGAGGTGCATTTCAAAACACTTAGAGCAATCTACCAAATACCCGACCACATCCCTATCCGTCTACCCTACAAGTCAGAAAAATGCTACTACGACGGAGTGGACGACGTAGGAGTGTATGAATAAGCACTCAAGGCTGGCCTTAGGTTCCCCTTGAACACACTAAAGCGAGAACTTCTCCAGCACTTAGGTTTGTCCGTCAGCCAGATATCCCCGAGTGCCTGGAGGGTTTTCATAGCGATGGAGGTCCTGTACGGAGCTATGTCTGGTGGTTCCAGATTGCTGACCGTACGGGAATTCCTCCATTGCTACCGTCCAGATGAAATTGATAAGTCAAGGGGAATGTATAGTTTTGCCCCTAGGAAGTCCGTCCTGAAAGTCATTTATGAAACCCCTGACTCCAACCGTGACTGGAAGAGCCGTTACTTCTTCCTGGAGGGTGACGGCTGGATGTGTCACCCAGGGGAGACGGACTTCATGCCGGTTGATAAAACTTGGGGAATTTTGGACCCGTCTGGTATATCTATATTCGTCGTGTTGTGAATGTGACTTTATTTTCTTTAACACTTTAACGACCGTCCTGATTACTTCGTCTCTTTATTTTTTACAGTACGACGGCGCCCACAAGTTGATATCGAGGAGTACAACTTTCTCGAAAGAATTTTTTCAAAGACCAAACCAGAGGAGCGGACGTGGGCTAAGCTTGTAAACCTTAACACCGTCCGCTGGTATTGTGACGGACCTGAACCCACTCTGGCGGCTATCAAGAACGAGAAGCGCACCCGTCAGCATAAGTTTGTCAGCCTCCATATCTAATTTGATCGTTTTGTGCGAACTTACCTATCTTCTTTTTCAGAGATGGAAGACGCAAAGAGGAGGGCAGCCATAAGAAATCAGGCCGCGAAGAGGAAGGAGACGGTCGAGGGCGCCATGGGGACGGGTTCGAGTAGGTCCTCAGCAAAGAAGAGACCATTGCTTAAGGGAGACTGTGCTCCCAAGAAGCAGAAGGGTTCGACGGAGCCCGTCATTAGTCTAATGGCGGAGGGCAACAAGATGGCGACCCCGGCCAAACATGGGGGTGGCAAAGGTCTCATGGTTCCTCCACCGGGTAGTCAAAAGAAGCCGCCCGTCTTACTCCGTGAAGACCCAAAGTATGCTTTGGGGAAGGTTTCTTCAATCATTGGCAGTGAGGACTATGAAGACCTTGGAAACCACTCAACGGAGGCCATAGGGGAAACAGGCCGTTTTAGCATCACCCAGGTAAGAGCCCGTCATAATATTACCCATGGACTATACTTTTATTTATTCATCATTTATTTATTTTTTTATTTTTTAAATCCAACTTCATTTTTGTCTTCAAGCTATGCTCATGACGAAGGGTTTGATGGATCGGTCTCTTCATCATGAGATGGCGCTTGAACGGGTCCGTGAAAAGGCCAAGCTGGCGGAGGAGGAGCTATTTGAGCTGAAGAATCGGAAAGTGGTGACGGAGCAGAAGCTTAAGCTTGCTGAACGGGCAAGGGATGAATATCAAAAGATGACGGAGGAGCTTAAAAAGGTTCTGGAGGACAAGGAGAATGATCTCCGTAAAGCCAAAGAGAGAGCCATCCAGGAATATTGTGACTCCGATGCCCTTTTATCAAAGCTCGGAGTCTCATATAACGACGGATTTGATGATGCACTCCGTCAAGCCAAGGCTCTGTATCCCAAGCTTGATTTTTCATTCGTCAACATCACCGTCGCGGAGGCTACGTCCGTTCATCCCGATTTGTCAGATGATACGAACGAGCTTTTCGCAGAGGAGGTGCTCGTCTCCGTCGCCCCTGAGATTCAGACGGAAGAAGAAAAAGCCCGTGAAGCCAAAGACTCCGCTGCTCCTGATGTGTAGAAAATATTTATTTATTTTGTTTCAAGTATTTTGAGAACATTTAGGTTTTGCCCGTTGTGTATCGGGTTAAGGTGTATCCGTTATGTAGACATTTTAACTTATTTATTTAAATCCTCTATTAATGCATCTTTACTATTTTGTTGACAATGGTAGTGTAGGATCCGTCTTCTTTGATAAGTGTAGCCTTGATGTCCGTCCATTTTGATTGTTTAGATTGTTAACACTAGCGGTGTCCGTCTACCTCGTAGACTTGTAAATTTTTTTTATCTTTGTGGTGTCCGTCAACTCTACGGAATGGAATTTAGACCCTTCGTGGGATCCGTCCATTTTAAATAGGTTTGACCCTAGTTGGGTCCGTCTTCGGGAGGTCCGTCCACTTCGTGGACTTGCTTAAGTTTGTAGTTTACCCTTGTTGGGTCTGTCGACGTCGTGGATTTGAGTTTTGACCCTTGTTGGGTCCGTCCATGTCGTGGACATGAGTTTTGATACTTGGTCCGTCCACTTTAGGGACATTTAAGTTTTTACCTTTACCGGGTCCATCCATGTTGTGGACTATGGTCTTGACCCTTGGTGGGGTCCGTCCACTTTGTGGACTTGTTTAAATTTTTTTTTTTTTGCCCTTGTTGGGTCCATCCACGTTGTGGACTATGGTCTTGACCCTTGGTGGGGTCCGTCCACTTTGTGGACTTGTTTAAATTTGTGACCCTGGTTGGGTCCGTACACTTTGTGGATTGGTCTTGACCCTCCGTTGGGTCCGTCCACTTTGTGGACTTTTTGAAGTTTTTTACTCTCGTTGGGTCCGTCCACGTTGTGGACTAGGGTCTTGACCCTTGGTGGGGTCCGTCCACTGATGGTAGTAATTTTTTAGTAGTAATAACACAACAAAGTCTGAATGTTCCTCCATAAAATTTAAAGCTGTAGAAAAAAGTACTTGCCCCCTTGGGCTTAAAAAGGTACTGAAAAAGTCATTGTAGCAAGGCTTGTTCAAACAAAAAGCCAAAAAATAATCAAAAGACTAGTAAATATAAATAGACTGGGGAAAAGGGGGAAGTCGACTATCATGTCTACTGGTAGTATTTCCGAAGGTGTTCCGTATTCCATGGGTGCTGAAGCTTCCTTCTGTCCATTGTTTCGAGGTGAAATGTGCCCTTCCTCTGCCATGATGTGATTCTATAAGGTCATTCCCAATTCGGTCCAAACTTTCCTTGCGAAGGGTCTTTAGCAGTGCCCATTACCTTCCATAGCACCAGGTCTCCGATCTGAAAGTTTCTATGCCTAACCTTGGCGTTGTAGTGTTTTGACATGAGGTTCTGGTATCGTGCCAACCTTTGTTCTGCCGTTGCTCGGGCCTCGTCCACTAAGTCTAGCTGAAGGCGCATAGCTTCTTCGTTTTTGTCTTCCATGTAGTTCTGCACGCGATAGCTGGTAAGACCAACCTCTGCTGGGATGACTGCATCAGTTCTGTATGTAAGTCGAAATGGGGTTTCTCCAGTGGGTGTCCTTGCTGTCGTCCGATACGCCCATAGTATGCTTGGTAGTTCGTCAGGCCAGATACCCTTTGCCCCATCGAGCCGGGTTTTGATGATTTTCAGCAATGTCTGGTTCGTGACTTCTACTTGTCCGTTTGCCTGCGGGTGTGCTGGAGATGAGTAGTGATTCTTAATGCCTAGCTCTAAGCAGAAATCCCTGAACGTGCTGTTGTCGAACTACTTTCCATTGTTAGAGACAAGCACCCTCGGTATCCCGTATCTGTAGATGATGTTTCTCCATACAAAGGTACGGATGCTTTTCTCCGTGATAGTGGCAAGGGGTTCTGCTTCCACCCACTTGGTGAAGTAGTCGATACCGACTACTAGAAATTTTAGTTGTCTTAAGGCCGTTGGGAAGGGACCCATGATATCTAATCTCCATTGCGCGAACGGCCAAGAAGCCGTCATAGGTGTGAGCTCCTCTGATGGTTGCCTGATGAAATTACTGAACCTCTGACATTTATCGCAGGCCTTGACGTAAGCTTGGGCGTCCTTGAGCATAGTGGGCCAGTAGTATCCGGCTCGGATCAATTTGTGTACTAAAGACCGTGCCCCTGAGTGATTTTCGCAGATCCCCTCGTGAACTTCTCTCATTACATAATCTGCTTCATTGTGGCTCAAACACCTCAGGTACGGTCGAGAGAAACCTCTCTTGTATAAGACATCGCTGAGTAGCACAAATTGCGAGGCTTGGACTTTTAGTTTCCTTGCAGCGTCTTTCCCGTCTGGCAGAGTGCCCGACTGTAGATATGCTATTAAAGGTGTGGTCCAATTCTCTTTGATAGCTATTTCCGGCATTTGCTTTTCGTCATCAATAAGCGAGGAGGTTTGGACAAAGGATAATACCTGTTCAGAAGCATTCATAAACTCTGCGGAAGCTGCTTTTGCAAGACGGTCGGCGCATTCGTTTTCTTCCCTTGGGATTTGAACGAATTTGACCTCGAGGCCGCTGATTCGACTCTTCACTTCTTCCAGGTACTTCTTCATTCTCTCGTTTCTACACTCATAGTTGCCGTTGATTTGGCTTGTTATCACCTGGGAATCGCAATGTATGATCATGTTCTCAGCACCTGCAGCCCTTGCGAGATCCAAACCAGCTACCAAGGCTTCATATTCCGTCTCGTTGTTGGTTGTAGGGAAATCTAGTCTTATCATGCATTCGATTTTATCCCCCTCTGGTGTTTGTATAACTATACCGGCACCTCCTGAGCGTTGATTTGATGACCCGTCCGTGTGGATGCTCCACAGTCTTTGTCCTTCAACCCCTTTGTCTTCTGACTGAGTATACTCGGCTATGAAATCTGCCACTATTTACCCCTTTACTGCGGTTCGCGGACGATACTGTACGTCAAATTTGCTTAGCTCAATTGCCCATAAGGCCATTCTCCCGGCCGCCTCTGGGCTGCTCATTGCTCTTTTCAAAGGTTGGTCCGTCAGAACTACGATTGTGTGGGCTTGGAAATATGGTTTGAGCTTCTGCGCAGCAGTTTTAAATGCAAAAGCCAACTTCTCCATCCTGGGGTATCTTTCTTCCGCTCCTCGGAATACCCTGCTTATGAAATAGACGGGTCGTTGCTAGCCTCCCTCATCTCTTACTAAGGTCGCGCTAACTGCTGCTTGCGAGACCGCTATGTAGAGGTATAGTTCTTCTCCTGGCATGGACGAGCTGAGTAGTGGTGGGGACGAAAGGTATTTCTTCAAGTCCTCGAATGCCTTCTGGCACTCGTCCGTCTACTCAAAAGATTTTCTCAGTACTCGGAAGAAAGGCAAACACTTATCCGTTGCTTTGGAGACGAACCTGTTTAGGGCCGCAACTTTTCCGTTCAAGCTCTGCACTGCCTTCACAGTCCTCGAGGGTTCTAGTTCTAATATGGCTCGTACTTTCTCCGGGTTGATCTCTATACCTCTTTGGGACACCATGAAGCCCAAGAATTTCCCGGCTGTTACCCCGAACTTGCACTTGCTTGGGTTCAGCTTCATGTTATACGACTGAAGGGTGTTGAATGTCTCCTGAAGGTCGCTCAGGTGGTCGTTCTCGCGCACACTCTTCACTAGCATGTCGTCAACATAGACTTGTACGTTCCTTCCGAGTTGGTGTGTGAACATTTTATTCATCAATCTCTAGTACATTGCTCCTGCGTTCTTGAGTCTAAACAGCATCACTTTGTAGCAAAAAAGTCCCTGACTGGTCACAAAAGAAGTTTTCTCTTGATCCTCTTCTTTCATTTTGATCTGATTATAGCCTGAGAAAGCGTCCATGAAACTCAGGAGTTCGTGTCTGGCCGTTGAGTCTACCAAGGTATCTATCCGAGGGAGTGGATAGCTGTCTTTTGGGCATGCCCTATTAAGGTCTGTGAAGTCAACACACATCCTCCGCTTTCCATTATTCTTCTTGACCATGACCACGTTTGCTAACCAGTCGGGGTAGTATACTTCTCGGATAAAACCAGCTTCTAGTAGTTACCTAACTTCTTCCGCCATTGCTTTGTCTCGCTCTTGTGCGAACACCCGCTTTTTCTGTCGGATTGACGAAGAGGCTGGGTTAACATTTAGCCTGTGGACTATTACCGACGGATCGATCCCAGGCATGTCTTCGTAACTCCACGCGAATACATCCTGATTCATCCTTAGGAAACCTGCTAAGTCTTGACGTATCATTGAGCTGGCCAAAGTTCCCATTCTAGTCGTTCGTCCAGGTCTTGATTCATCGAGGAATACTTCTTCCAACTCTTCAACCGGTTCTGCCGTGGTCCGCTGTTTTCCAATGCACATGGTCTACTGATGATCCTCCATTTCCAGCATGGCGATGTAGCACTTATGGGCAGCCACTTGGTCTTATCGCAACTCTCCAATCCCGTATTCCGTAGGGAATTTGATCATTAGGTGGTATGTCGAGGTTGCTGCTTTCCACGAGTTCAGCGTGGGTCACCCTAGTATACCGTTATAAGCGGATGAACAGTCGACCACTAAGAAAGTTACATCCTGAATGATTTGCTGTGGATAATCACCGACCGTCACTGAGAGTGTGATAGCTCCTAACGGGAGTACCCTCGTTCCCCCAAAGCCAACCAGGGGAGCATTTGTTGGTGTTAATCGTGCTCTGTTAATTCCCATCTGCTGGAATGCTGGGTAGTATAGGATGTCTGCTGAGCTGTCGTTGTCGACCAGCATCCGATGCACATTGTAGTCTCCTACCCGTATGCTGACGACAAGTGCATCATCGTGTGGATGGTGGAGGCGTCTCGCGTCGTCCTTTGAGAATCCAATAATCGGGCTTTCGCTCTGCGCTATCTTGGGTACAGAGCCCGTTAACTGGACATTCTGGACCATCCTGAGGTAGGTCTTTCGGGCCTTCTTGGACGATCCTGTAGTTGCTGTGCCCCCTACTATCATCCTTATGTCCCCAACAGGGGGTCTCGGATGGTCGTTCTCCCGTCGAGGGGCCTGTTCCCGAGGATGTGTATCCGTTCTCTCTTTGCTGACAAATTTCTGCAGCTTCCCTTCTCTGATGAGGGCCTCGATTTGCTGCTTTAAATCATAGCAATCTGTAGTATCATGACCGTGGTCACGGTGGAAACGGTAATACTTGTTTCTGGATCACTTGGTTGGATCGCTTTTCAGCTTCCCTGGAAACGTCAAGGCCCCTTCGTCCTTAATCTGCATCAGTACCTGGTCTAGCGGGGCGTTCAGGGGAGTGAAGCTTGTAAATCTTCCTCCTGGGGGCTTGGAACGCTTTTCATCGCGTCTGTCTCCCGTCCTTGGCTTCTTCCCCCCATGGTCCTGACGGGCATCTTCGAGTCCCTCTCTCTTTCTAGGTTTGTCTTCCCTGGCTAGTAGTGCGTCCTCTGCATTCATGTATTTTGTGGCCCTGTATAGTACCTTAGACATAGTCTTCGGGTCGTTTTTATACAGAGAGAACAAGAATTTTCCCTTCCGTAAGCCATTGGTGAAGGCTGCCACCAAAATCTTGTCGTCGGCCTCATCAATAGAAAGTGCTTCTTTGTTGAAGCGAGTTATGTATGACCGCAGCGTTTCGTCCTCCCACTGCTTGATGCTCATTAAGCATGCTGTAGACTTCTTGTACCTGTGCCCCCCGATGAAGTGCGAGGTGAACTGGGCACTTAGTTCCTTAAATGTGTTGATTGAATTTGGCGTTAATCTGCTGAACCAGATTCTTGCTGCACCCCTCAGCGTTGTAGGGAAGGCTCTACACATGATCTCGTCCGGTACACCCTAGAGGTGCATCAGGGTCTTGAAGGTTTCTAGATGATCGAGTGGGTCCTTGACTCCATCGTAGCTCTCAATCTGCGGCATTCGGAACTTCTGTGGCAGGGGACAGGAATTGACAGGTATAGTGAATGGCGAGTCAGTCCTATTCACTAAATCGTCAAGGTCGCTGGAGACGCGTCCCTTGAGGGCGTTCATCATGACCTCCATTTGTTCCTTCATCGCTTGCATCTCCGTGAGAATGGGTGGTGGGGTTGTATCCATGAGAGAGGGCATGCTCAAGTTCCGCCGTTCCGGTCTACTGGGCTCGTTACTGCCCTCTGGCCTTTCAGGTCCCCTTCGTTCGGAGCTGTCCCCCTGGTTTTCCTCCTGGACGTTATGTCCCGCGTCCCTCTGACGCAGTTGCTCCTCCAGATCATGATTCTGTTTCGTGAGGCGCTCTACCACAGCCGCGAGGGTCTGGACCTGTCTTTCTAGTGCGGTGGATCTCGGCGGCTCGTCTTCTTGAACGTTGTTGGTGGTGGCCATCGAACGTGTGAGTACCATGCAACTTTTATGTCCGGGAGGCGACAATGGCTTAAACTGTCACCGATTCCCCACAGACGGCGCCAACTGATGAGGCCGTAAATCTCACCAGTGAGAAGCACGATCCTTGCGCTCAAATAAGTCACCTATACGAAAGAAGAAAACAAAAATACCTTGCAGAAGGCACTGGTGTGGAGCCGGCCAAATACCCTCCGAAGGTCAAGTTAGAAATATTCTCACAACTCTAGAGTGATAGAGAGGGGTCAATTATGCGTACCTTGATGCGATGGGGCATTGGGGCTTTTATAGTAGTGAGGTTTTGCCTCCCTTTCTTGTAGCCCAAGTCGTTTCCTTATAGAACTCTTCCTTGAGGAATCCAAAACGTGGTGGACAAATTATTCTTCCGTGAAGAGTCCATGGTTTTAAGGTGCTTCTCCAAGGTTCTTCCAATGCTTTGCCTTATTCTTATTGGGCCCTTATTTCATCAGGGGTTCCACACAAAGGATGGGCTCGACTTTCTTTTGGCCCATGGACATAGACCTTGTTAGGCCCACTCGTCTAGGCCCGTCAGGCCTTACCTTCTGTTTTTATCGTCTTCACCTGTAATCGTCTATCTCTCGCACATCCACCAACCAACAGATCGAGATCACAAACAATGTTTGAGGCTTTGAGCTCCATTTTTTTTTCCTGGCTCTTCTCTCATGCAGATCGACTGCAAATGTTCTTGGGTTTCAAATTTTTTTGTTGATCTGGATTCATAGAGAGAGATCGGTGTTGGGGCTGGGTTGTGAAGGAGTTGAATCACAGTACAGATTGGTGGTTTGGGAGGAAAAGAAAAAAAGAAAAAAATACATTTATTAAAAAGAAGGAGAAGAAAATAAGAGAGAAGAGACACAGAAAGTTCCAGAGAGAAAGAACATATACAGACTACGGAGAGTTCTAGAAAGAAAAGAGAGTTCTACACACTTTGGGCAAACGCATCGTTTAGTCTTCCACAAACGGACAAAATAGAGGGACTCACCAAAATTGTACTGTAGATTGAAGAGTGTTTTACACTGAGTGCACAGTACCAAATCACTGTAGAGGCATTGCCGCTTTTTATATATAAGAAATCTAGTTGTTAAAAATTTGAAAAAAATGCTTTGCAAATTTTATTATCTAAGTAGTTAAATGTGAGATCTTTAAGTATAAAAATATATGCTGAATATAGCATAATTAACGTAGTGGGCTTGAAGTGGAATTTGCCATGCTAATTTTGAATAGAAACTCACGTCCACCAATCCAATTGGTTGGACGGCTCTATGGAAACAAAACAGTTGTTTTCTTTGTTTGATATTGAACGAAATGGACTGATTTTTTTTTTTTTTTTTTTTATTTTAAGCTATGGCCAACATTATTGATAGCCAATATTACTTGGTTTGCTTCCTCCTTTTTGAGAAATTATAGAGTTTTTCGATGAATTACGTTATTTGTCTATCATTCCACTAAAAAATTTCCGCTTGTTTAAAATTACGGAATCAATAATTAATTTTTGTTTAAAAAAAATTTATAACTAACAATTTTAAACAGGTGGAAGTTTTTTAGTGGAATGGTGGACCACATCACTTGTCCACCGGTGGATCTTATAATTTCTCCTCTTTTTGTTAATCTCAACTCTCTTAACAAATTAGCATGAATTTAATTATTTGATTATTATTTTAACACTGCTTTTCATAAACTCAAAAAAAAAAAAAAAAAACTTTACATGTGGATTTAAACTTTCCATTAATGAGTGAACTTCATCAAATAAAATTTCTTAAAATTTATATTGAAAATAAAGGGGAACATAGTTTGATCTTTGGGTTATTTACTTAAATATGGTAATAACGATGGTAGAGAAAATGTTGTAATTCAAAAATCAAAATTTTATTATATATCTAAAATTTTTAATTAAAAAAAAATCTTAGTTTTACTTTCCGAACGCATGGAGTGGACAAACGGAGGCCAAATAGGCAAGTATTCTTGGAGTGAATCCCCAGTTGCCACGTGTACGAAAAAATGTAGTAATGAAGAGCACCCAACTTGGATTTAAGGAAACGAACTTCTCTAAATTCAAGAGCTGATTTTTAAGAAAAGAAAACCACAAAAAAAGAGGCAAATGGCACTGTGAGGACTGAGGAGCTGTTGCTACAGCTTGTAACGTTGGAGGAAGACACAGAAACCCATCTCTCCTATCAATTCCTCACTATCTTAAACTCAATTTCCATTACCCTCCTCCACATGCTCTCCATAGATTCACATCTTTTCCTATATACCAACCCGGTGGTGAGTCTGTATTTCCGTTCTCATTTTCATCTTTCAAACTTTACTTGGTTGTTTCGGTTTTGTTAAAAAACAATAAAGAGTAGTTCTCATTGAAAAAACCAAGTTTTGGGTTTCATTTTTTATGGTATTTTAATGTTTTTCTTAAAGAGAATATGACTTTGGGCATGATAGAATGACGAAAAAGAATTTATGTGACGGACCCTGTTTAATTTGTTGAGAATTTATAGGATAGTCAATTCCCACCTTGTTTTTGTTATTGTTGTTGTTAATGTTTTTCCTTCATTATTTGATAGAACAAATTTTATGGGTGCAAACTAATTTAACAAGTTTTGATCAGAGACACTAAGAATTGAAACAAGTTTTGTTGGTTGTTGTGCTATTTAAATTTATGCAGGACTTAAATATCCAATCCGGGCAATAAGTGAGGCTACTGTGGATCCCTTAACACCCAAGAAAGAAGATGAAGAACAATCACCTCAGAATTGGACGATTAAAATGTTATATGATGGGGACTACCCGCTTTGTATGCGTTAGGTCTATCTTCAAGGACCTTTTTTTGCATTTCTTTTTAGCTTATGCGTACAATGTTGGTTGATTTGTTTGTAAAATGTGTTAATTTGGTGATTTTGAATATTTAATGTGTTTAAGTTCATTATAATGTCAGGTTAACATGCTCAGGGAGAGGAATAAGCACTATGGTACAATCAAGTTTGTTGACATAAGTTCAGATGATTACTCTCCGAAGGAAAATCAAGGCTTAGACTACAAAACTGTAGGAGCTAAACAGTGCTGAAATTTTTAGTAGACACAATTTCCTGGATTAAGAGGGCTTGGTAGGAGCTGTAAGATAAGAAATAGTAAATGTGACAGTAACACTACCTGTTAGTCATATCCAATATGACTTCACAGATTAATATTACCTTCTGTTTGTGCGTGTGTGGCTTTTATGAGTCTATAAGAAATTCCTGAAAATTCCACCGCGAAACCATGTAGCTCTATGGTTTGGCCATAGGAAAGTAAATGATAAGTGATAACTTCGTAGAATACATAATAGAGCATATTAACTTTGTGGTATGCATACATAGATTTCAGAGCATTTGTTCATCAGATATTACAAAATAGTGATGAATCTCTGTTTGTTGTTTAGGTTATGGGAAGAATTCACGCAATCCTCTCTGATGGAACTATAGTCACTAATGTTGAAGTATGTCCCATTTCCTACCCTTTTTTCCCTGTAATTGTATTAACTGTGCTCGCTCTTCTCATTATGTGTTTTACTTTCTTTCCAAATTTCCATCAAGTCTAACTTCACTATCTTCTATTTATCATCACGTGTGCATGTCATCTATGTAATATGTACCAATTTGTGGTTCAATGGTCCAACCTGTGGATGTTAAAAGAAAAATGGGGGAAAGAAAGCCCCACCAATAGAATTGTGTCTATTCCATGACTGGAATTAATTGGTACAAGTTCAAGATTGTAAACCTTTGAATCTAATGTGTTCTAGACAATCACTAATTGTTTGGATATCTAAACTCTGAAGGAGGCCTAACTGCAATAAAAGGATGCAGAACTGTGAATTACCAATGATCACCAACATGATTCTATCATATTCTATCAATGCTTGCATAGGAAATTTACTGAGGACCTCTTATAGGCAAATGGGGAATGATTCTCACCAAGCCAATTTCCTTATCCGTCACCTTTGCTGTGATTAAACAATTTTTTCAATAGTTAATATCAATGGTGGCGGACACATTTGGAATTCTTTAGATATATAATCTGTTTGAAGAAGCTGGCTAAAGAGCTCTGATAAGACTTAATATTAAGCTGTCACTTTTTTTATTATCTGAGATTCATTTTAAACTAGGAAAATGAACCAATTGACATCTTTGCAGGCATTTAGAAGACTATATGAACAAGTTGGTCTTGGATGGGTTTATGCCATTACCAAATATGAACCTTTAAGTTTCTTTGTTCTTTCTGATTTTAGTTTTACCCGTAGTTCAATTGAAATGCTACCATCTTGCAGACACACAGGGTTTTGGCTAATGCTCACTAGTCTTTTGTCATTATGCGTACTAACTATAACAAAATGCATTTAACAGATTGCAACGATACCATATATGGTGTTTGGGCTAAATATCGTCTTCAAATCACAAGTAAATTCATATTGCATAAACAATTTTGTGTTGTTAACTCCTCCAAAGTTCTCATGCAGTCATGCCTTTTTTGCTTCAGTGACCAAAACTTGATGCTATAGCTGAGTTTTTTTTTTTCCCCCTGGATTTACATTATCACAGAGTAGCACCAGCCTTATGATCCACACACCCAAATTAGTGACTTTAAATTGTTGTGATAAGCAATTAATTCTTTTGATAGCCTTTAAATTGTCCATTAACAGAAGAACCTATCATTTGGATTTAGTTGCACCATGAAAAATTCTCTTTGCGCTTTTTTAATTTCTCTTTTTTTATGCACAGTTTTTAAGTCAAACTTCTAGCATGCAACATGGTTCACAGGAAACTCATGAGGCTTGCTTTGAAAACTAACCACCTTAATGACTAATATGATTCTGCTCTGCTCAATCAAACTATTAACTTATTAATATTTCATTCAAACTTATCTGTTTTTGTCCAGGCCAACCACCTTTAGAAGAGATTTTGGGATCACGGAAGAAGAACAAGGTTTGTATACTAATACTAATCTTCAGGTATTACCATATTTGAGGTATATGGTGCTGATTCATTTTAGACGTTCTGTTTTCATTGCAGGATGAAGTATGTAATGACAAAAATTCATGTAAGATGTGAACTTGCTCAATAGTTGCTAGAAGTCAGATCTTTCCAGGCTTGGTCTTCATTTGCTTCCATATTTGATCTTCAAAAATGAGTTTTATCTGAGCTCATAGCCAGAACTTGTGAACAAGATAAAGAGGTGTGGCAGTTCTGTTTAAATAATCAGTCTCTCTGCCTCAAGAAAGAATATACATCTGTAGACCTTTTTTCAATCTCCCTGCTATGTTGCTCGTACTGTCTTACAGCAACACAAGTGTATATAGTGAGTCAATGCTCTTATAATGCATAATGATGAGATAATTCACTTTTGTTGGACAAGAAAAGGTGATAATCAGGAAACCTTACTTTAGAATATATAGATTAGAGCTTTTGTTTATCATTTGAAGCCACTTTCCAATTTGAACTTCCAATGCTTGATCTGGTTTATCATGAAAAGATGAGTCTAGAGAGGTCTATATGTTCATGGCAATTAGCATCTGTTTGTATATAAGGTTTGACAATCTGATTGGCTCTCAAACTTCATAATTTGACTTCATATATTGTAAGTTGTATTTCTTTTTCTGGATGAATACCTCAATCGAGATTCTTCCTTCTTTACTCCCTTTTTTTTATTATTTTTTACCCCTGCTTGGTTGCTTGCAACCATTGGGACATTAAAAAAAACCTAGAATAAAGATTGAAAGTTCAAGGTTTTTTTGGGTGCCTCATGTAACTGTTAATTTTGTATTTCCAAAGAACATTATAGATTTTTGTTTTTTTGTTTGTTTTTTGTTTTTTTTTTTTTTTGGTGCCTCATTCAATAAAAATCAATTCCCTGTTTGGTACCCTCTAAATCAATTCATTTATGATTCAGGTCCTACCAAAATTTGTCTAATTGATTCTTCTAACTTTAGTTTGAGAGTGTTCGAAACCATGTCAATTGTCTCTTCTCCTAAAACAAGTGTCATTAACAACATTCCATCCCTATCCTCTCAACCTAAAACATTTATCTATAATTATGGGTACCCATTTCTATTTCTAAATCAATTCCCTGTTTGGTACCCTCTAAATCAATTCATTTATGATTCAGGTCCAACCAAAATTTGTCTAATGATTCTAACTTTAGTTTGAGAGTGTTCGAAACCATGTCAATTGTCTCTTCTCCTAAAACAAGTGTCATTAACAACATTCCATCCCTATCCTCCCAACCTAAAACATTTATCTATAATTATGGGTACCCATTTCTATTTCTATATTTTTTTTGTATACCATAATTTATATATTGAATTTTCAATTTATCTAAAAATTTCTCCTATTCACTTAATCTCCCGAAGACACTAAGTTTATTGTCACACCACAAACCCAGTAAGGTTCCTAGAAAGTATGAGGCCACTACGTGCTCAACTTATACGTGTCTATCTAGCTATATAATTTATCAAATAATCTAACCAATATATATTATATATTAATCTACTTGAATATAATAAAAATAAAATGAAATTTAACCATCAATCTAAAAAATTTGTCAGAACTATCATATAGCTCTAATCCCATTAATGAAATAAAATTTTTCCATCTGGCAACCACAACAATAATAAATCTCCCAACCCAAAAGATGTTCCAACAAAGATAATCCATTTCCATTGAGTTACCTATCAAAAGAATATTCATTTCCATTGAGTCCGAAATTCTCAACGATTTTAATTACAATAATTATCTAAAATGTCCGTGTTGACGGATAAAAAAATTATAATACCCAAAATCAAAATAATAAAATGTTTAATTGCTACCAGCTTTAGTCCAATCCACAATTTGTTTCAACATCTGAAAGGAGAAGATAAAGAGGCCAGTGAGAGAACTCAATAAGTAGAATCTATCAAAAATAACTCAATAAGTAGGTGTAAGGACCGGATTTGACTTAGATCCAACACGGGAATGGATCCAGGCCCACGTAGCCCAAACAATGAATTTGTAGAGTGCAGGAAAAAGAGCTAGTCTGATCTTGGGCCAAGATATTGGGTTTTAGTGTAAAAAAGGTCTAAGGTACGAACGTGGTATCTCACCCTCAATCCTCTTCGGACCTGCCCTAAAGATATGATCTTTCACTTTCCGTTTTTCTTTCCACTTGTTTTCGATCCCCCTTCCTTCTGTCTTTCCTCGCCTTATATATCATAGCTTTCCTGCCTTTTTCCCGCACCTTCTCTTGAATCTTCCATCCTTAGCTGGAAAGCTGTTCCTTCACTGTTCAGGTATCACCTCCACATTAATGCGGCCAGAAGGTTAGCTGGGAGACATTTAATGCGGAGGTGACAGCACCACTAGATATTTGCCATTTTCTACCATTACTTTTTGTTGGATATTTTCCCCTTTGTGCCGTTATAAGATTGTCCTGGGCACTGTTCTGAGTGATCAACAAGTTAACCAGGCACCTCGGACAAAAGTTCCGAGGTGACCATCGTCCTCTGACACAGTCCCCACTCCTTGCTAACATGCTGCACCTCTCCTCGGATGGTAATTTTATCCGTTCCTTGGCTGGTCGTCCTCGGATGTTCGTATCTCTTCATACAAGATATTGGGCCGGGCCTTTCCCTTTACACTGTTGGAACCCAGGGCAAAATTGGCCCACACAGTAGGACTTTTTTTTTTTTAATATACAATAAGTAGGATGGGGCATGGGGATGAGCCATTTTAGTAAAATGTTACATTTTCTACAAATCCAGTACTTCTATTAGGACTCCCTCTTTGGGACCTCCGACTGGAAAACTCCCTATTTGGAGCTACCAAAGGTGCATTGGGACTAGCTACAATATTGTACTTCTATTCATGACATGCCTCTGGGTATTAAAACCATTTCTCAAAGTGCTCACAGTACGTAGGTTTCAAAACTAAACAATTTCATATATTTTGTAAATCTTTCCAAAATACATGCTTTCTATCTCATGATACTTTCGTATCATTGGAAGTAAACTGCAGTGTACTAATAAAATAACAGTAGGAATTAGTTGTATTCGAGGCGACAAACCTCCAAGAACGTATTAAGAAAATACTATCTCCTACTTTCCATTCAGCGCTTCTCCTGGTGGTAATTACAATCACTGCCCCCATGGGAGAAATCTCCCTGGGAGAGGGACTTCGATAATTTATTTTATATTTTTTCCTCTTTTTTTACGCCTTATTAATATATCTTTATGTGCTGTTTGAGATAATGTGGGACTCTAAGATTACTTTTCCCTTTGGATCTCCCCACATTGTGTTAGAAACTCGGTGGTTCCTAATGGAATGGGTATGAATTATAGGGGAATTAACTTAATTCGAGACAGTTACCTTCCATCAATGGTGAAGGCAGTAAATTTTTCAAGGGGACCAAGCTAGGATCAACAAATTTGAGATAACTATCTAATTTTGAAATACACTTAACAAATTTTGTTGCATTGATTAATATGATATCTCATATAACTATCTATGATCTAGGATCACGTTATAACTTATAGGGAGTCAATTTTTATTTTCTTATTTTTATATCTTTAAGCCTTTTTTAGGCGTTAAACATCTAGAGTTCCATCACTTGGGACAAAAAATTGACTAATAGTTTCCCAATTTTGAATATTTGTTCTCTTAAAATATATGTTTATAATGGATGATTTCTTCATAAATTACTCAAATTTTAAAATTCAAATATTGAATTTTATAAACAAATTAAATAACCAAATAAAAATAAAGTGAACAAAGAAGTGTAAATATTTAATCATTATACCAATATATAAATAGATAAACACAATATAAAAAAAATACAGTTATATTATATATTATTATTAAATAACATCAAATTAACCAAACAAATATCTCTTATCAACAATAAAAAATTAAAACAAAACTATTATATGTGAAATGTGCTATACAACCCTTCATTACAACATTCAAGATTTAATACTATTCGGCCAACAGTGATTTGGTCATTGTTCCACAATATTTTTAGCTAGGGGTGTTCACCAAACCACACTAAAATTGCCTGCAAAATAGCATAACTGCACCGCACTGCAAGTTACAATGTACCGTATTGCATGGTGTGGTGTGGTTTGCGGTTTTATAATAAGAAAACTGCACTGCATCGCATTCTCTCTATATATTAATATATTTATTTATTTTTAGTATTAAATATATTATTAATAGTCTTATAACCCTAGTTTTCAAAAAAAAAAGTTTGATAACCCTAATAAGTGTTAACTAGGAAAGCTAGTCCAAAATAAAGAAAAACTAGCTTAATAGTTTAAAACTTGGCTCAAAATAAAGGAAAAAATTTAGTTTTTGGCTAGGTAGGAAAAGCTTAAATTTTGAAAATTATACTGATTTCGAGCCGTTCAAATTGCATTTTATACACTGCATCGCACATGTGATAGCAAAAATGAGGTGCGGTGCGGTTATGGTTTTGGCTAAACTCTAAACCACACTGCACCACCACATGTGACTGCAAAAATAAGGTGTGATGTAGTTATGGTTTTAGCTAAATCGCATTATAAAGTGCAGTACTAAAAATGGCTCAAAATCACACCGCACCGTACCACGAACACCCCTAGTTTTAGCACACAAATACAAGCATGAAAATTTTTACCGGACTTGCATGTATCTGACCCAACTTGACCATAATGGGTTAGATTTTACCTTATCTGTAAAGCAGTAGTGTCAGGTTTGGGTTTTTAAAATAAAATTCGTAGTAGGTTTAGGTTGGGTGTGGGTTTTTTTGAACCCGCTCAAACTTGAACCCGGACCCAACCCGTTTAAATAAATTTACCAACCCCCCTCCTCCCCCCCCCCTCCAACACACATACATATATATAGGGCAAAACTTAGATACATTACCTCAGGTACCCATTTTAAAATTAAAACACCTGTTCACTTACTTAACAGTGAAACTGCCGTTTTCTTCTCCGTTTATTTCTTTTCCTTCTTTTATTTTTCCCTTGTTTCAAACGAGAAAACCCCAAAATTGTTTTCTTCTCTTTCTCTCTCTCGCTTAAGCACATCTTCATCTCTTTTTCTATTTCTCTTACAATACCTTTCTTCTTAGAAAGCAACATAACCAATGTCATAACACAAAAAACAACTCCAACAGCAACTATAAGCTCATGTATTTACTATATTTAACATTCATATTATCTATCTCATACTCTCATATATTTTACAAACACATTCCTCAAAAACTATCCATACATACTTCTCATATATATTTCTAATCTATCTTACAAACCGCATATCTCACAAAACATATATATATTTCTTACCATCTCCATACATCTTAAAAGATACCAAACACTCTTCCAAGAACATATTAGAAAAGCCCTTTCTCATGGAAAGCATATGGACATTAAAGACTAAAAGTCCTTCTCTTAGAAGGCACAATGATTTCATATTAAAGTCATTCTCATGAAAGACATAAATTTCTAATACTAAAAGTCCTTCTTATGGAAGGCAATAACACTTATAATTGACTAAAAACTAAAAGTGTATTATATGGAGAAAATCATTTAAGTGTGTGATAAAGAGGATAAACTTAACCAACCTATGCACATGGCTGGACATGTTCTCTCTCCCTCCAGTTGCACCAATTTTTCCCCTTCAATCATGAAGTTACCATGAAAGGACTCATAATATAATATTGTACCACTAGACTCATTTTATCATGTTGCTGAAATGTTATAAGTCTACTGCTGTTATACGGTTGAAGCTACAAACTGTGAAGATAAGTTATTATATTTTTATCTCCAAAATTATACTATTGAGTATATTTTAATTTATTATCATTGTACTGTTGTACTCATATTATTCTACCGCTGGAATGTTATTAGCTCACTAACGCTATACGGCTAGAGCCACAAATCATATAAAGAATAAAGTGATGCTATACAGTTAGAGTAAAAAATATACAAGATAAGTCAAAATCTCTCTATCTTTAAGATTACATCATTAAGTATATGTTAACTCATTACTATTGCACTGCTGGATGCAAGTTACTTTAATATCATCTCACTATTTAATAAAACATGGTCTCACTAATACTTCATTAATGAACATATATATTAATAAATTGATATACCACTGTTGGATATATATTATTTGGACATATACCACTGATGGACATATATTATTTGGACATAAAATATTGCTGGACATACCTTATTTGGACATAGACCATTGTTGGACATACCTTATTATATTGGACATGAACTATACCAAAACTAGATATTGATTATTGGACTCATTCCATTACTGGACATATGACACCTAATTTATTACTTTCTAATATTGGACATCACTTAATAAACATAATAATGATGTTCAACTCACCATTTAATCAAATCTATTATGCTAAACATATTATTTATTTATTTCAATCATTATCATGATTCTAAGACTTTGGGTTTTATTTATTTTGTAAGCTTAAAAATGCACCGGAAGCCATTGGTCTATGTGGCCCAACGTTGAGTTCCAGATTGAACTCCCCAAAACAAATTCGGGTCTAGCAGAGTCACATCTCCAGTGGAAAACACGTGACTACGCGCAAAAAAAGCCCCCAACAATAACTAAATAATAAATCAATGAAAAATTAAAACAAAAATATTGTTTATACATATTCATCTTGGGTGGTTTTAATAGTTGATAGATACATTCAAATATGAATGGATGAGTGAGCATGCAACCACCCTTGGCTATACTCACTTAGGCCATCAAGTTTGTCGCCTTCACCGTGCTCTTTATGGCCTTAAGTAGACTCCTTAGGTTTGGTTTGAAAATTTTAGTTCAGTTGTTACTCAGCAGACAGCAGGGTTTCACTTCAAGCCCTCACGACACTGCTCTCTTTAAGTAAGCACTTGCTTTGTACTAAGTGATTACTTAGGCATTTGCTTAGCAAGTAAATCAGGGAAGGAATATCATCCTATGAGGCTATAAGTATTAGGGAAGGAATGGACAAATATGACCATCCTCACTGTTCATATTCATCCAAAGCAAACCCGAATAGCACCACACCATCTTCACCATTCATCCAAATCAAAACCTTTAGATAACAAAACAAAGACAAGTGCTAAAATCTACAACACTTTCACAATAAATCAAAACTAGTAAGTTGTTATTGGTTTTTATTTGAATCCATAATTTAAATTACTTTTTTGCCTATCTGTAACAACCAATTACAACTTGTCACTTAAAATTTGTTGTGAAAGTGTTGTGAACATAGCATCTCTAAAACAAAAGACCAAACAAGCTTTTGTACCAATTTTCACGAGTAGATACAAGTTGATGATGTAATGATCATTCTACATATTTGTCTATTTTTTTAAACTAAAAAAAATAAAACCATTTTTATGACTTTAATCATTAAAATCATAAAATATTTATTTTAGATAAATTTTTTGCTATTATTCCTATATCCTTGATCCAGAAAATGCAAATGAAAAAGAGGTTTAAAAAAAAATTAATTACAAGGAGATTTACTTATATTATATGAACTTATACTTTAAATATTCTTAAAATTGTTTTCAAAAAAAAAAAAAATCTTAAAATGAATGAATTATAAATGACAAAAAAAGTGAATATTAGAAAAAAAAAAAAAAAAAACTTTAAATTGAGCATTTGTATTTATTAGGAATAGGAAGCATGTAAGGGTGGAAGGTTTATTAGAACAAGTAGTAGAACCTTCTACAAACTCCCTCTTTCTTTAATATAAATCTTCTACTCTACTCTACAGGCTTCCTATTCTCTAGACCCATCCGCTCTAATAGAAGCCTAACTCACCCAGTTATTTCTTGGGTCAAAGCATTGACCCAATTAGACCCAGTAAACTTAGATAATAACTGGATTTTTAACTAAAAACCTAATAAACTCAATTAATCCAAAAATAATAAGCCCAGTCTATCTGAGCCTCTCGACTCTCTCTACCTCTTCGTTTCTACTTTCTATCTTCATGAATTTGGGAATTAGGGTTTCCAAACTCAAATCGGGCATTTATCACCAATTTCATCAGTGATTTTTCACCCAAAATCACCAATTCTCACAATCTGTTGCACCAATTATCCTATATATATATATATATATATATTGCTTTTGTATCATTGTGAATGAGTTAGGCTTGATGGTTCATGTTGTTAAAGCTTGTATTGAAGTTGATATGTAGTATCAGCCATTGTCATAATCTGTATATAAAAAAGGACCAAAGCTAGCTTGAACAGTGAACTGTACTGATTTTTGCAAGCACATCTAGTGCAAATGCAATGCACAAGCCTGAACTAGTTCACTGATCGGAGACAAGAAGAAAATTTTAGAAGCTTCAGATGCTCTGTCAAGCTGCATTAAGACACGAAGCTTGAGGAGCTCGCCGTCATCCAGGTGGATGGCATTTTCATTTCCATTGTATTTGTTTCTTCCTTTACTATTCATCTTTGGTCTCTCTATCACAATGGGCAGTTTGGTTGGTGAGAATTTTTAGTCTCTCTTTTCAAGAGGTTATAAAAATTCATGCAATTTGATATAGTATGTAGATACAAGTCGATGTTATGATAATTTTGGATTTTGAATCTTTCTTTTTTTTTTTTTTGATGGGAGATTTTGAATCTTTCTTGTTAGAACATTACAAATTTGTTGCGCTTGTGTGACAAATTTTAACTACTTGTTAGAGCTTATAAATTGCTTTATAGTTTTTTAGCCAATACTATGTATTGTTTAATCTATACTATGGTGTTGCATTGGTGCTTAATATATGTTGATGCAAAGAAACAAGGTTAGGACTTGAGAATGTAATCGTGCCTCACAATGACGTACTTTATTAGTGGGACTAACATTGGGCAATTGCATTATGCTTAAGGATAGAAGAAATTTTTCTTTGCAGTCTTTTTTTGAGATATTAGATGAACTTTTGACAATCTAAAGAAATACTGTAATTTCAATTGCTGAAAAAGAAAAACACATACACTATATATGTTCCTTTATCAATTAGTCAATATTTCATGGCATATCTTGAAATAATTATTTTAACTCATGAAACAATAAATTTTGAAGTTAATGTCCTGTTTTTATGATAATGTCTTGTTTTTTGTGACAGAAATCCACCAACAAAATTGCTGGTGGTTTTAGAGAAATTCCCAACATACTCCTTTTGATAAGTTCAAGATTGTAAAGCTTTCCTAAATATTCCCTATCACATGTTTGAATATCTCAACCCTAAAAGGAGGCCTAATGCCAAATGCCAAATGCCTAAAGAAGGCCTAATTCTCATCAGGTGTGCCAAATGCCAAATATTTGGCATTTGACACACTAAACACCAAAACAGACCCTCATGAGATGTGCTAAATGTCTCAAAATTATGAGACGTTGCTATAGTACGATCTCAAATATGAGAGCGTATGGACAGATATGCTATAATTTCTTTGATTATTTTATTTACTTTTCTCTCTCCGTCTGCAACGCAGCTCTCTCTCTCTCTCTCCTCATTGGTCTCCATCTCTCCGTTGCTTCCTATTTCTTTCTCACTTTCATTTTTTTTTTCTCTCACTCTCTTCCTCTCTCTCTGCATTTTGATATTATCGCTGGAGATCCGACCCTTTCATATCGACGAGGCCAAGATCAGGCGAAAACTTTGATTTGCTCTCACTAATCCGTAGAAAATGGCTTCTGAGGATGTGAAGATGAGCGAAACCTAGAGCTGCCGATCTCTCTTCTCTCCACACCTCATCGATCTCTCTCTCTCTCTCTCTCTCTTTTGGTGGTTGTGGCAGTGTTTCTAATGGTGGTTGGTTGTTTTGATTGATGGCGGTTAGCTGATTTTGGTTGAAGTTGGTGGGTTGATCGGATTGTGGGTGTGAGATTTGTGGCTGTGGATGGGTCTCATGAGCGTCGCCGCCGATATTGGTTGTGATGCTTGATGTTGTGGTTTTTTTTTTTTTTTTTTTTTTTTTTTTTTTTTTTTATGTGTGTGTGTGTGTGTAGGGGTTGATGGTGGTTGGTGGTTGATTTTGTGGGGGTGGTTGGTGGTTGTGGGCTATGGTGGTTGACCTGTGGGTGTGGGTAGTGGAGGATTGTGTGTGTGTGTATATATATTTGTAAAAGTTTTTTTTTAGATTATTTTAATGTGTTGGATATATTATTTTAATGTATAGAATTGAAGAATAGAACATCTGATAAATGGTATATTGTAAAATGATTCGCTAAAATGATAGAGTAGGTTTTTGGTGTGTCAAAATGACATTTTTTACAAGAGAGTTGATGAGAATGCTCGCATAGCATAAAGATGTGGAGTTGTTAAACTCCATCGGTCACCACCATGATTATACCAAGGAGTGCTTAGGAAGTTTCCTAAGGTCCTCTTAGGCACCTAGGCAGTGCACCATCAGAAATAGGGACGGCTAAACTAACCAACATGTGAACACCTTGATTTCCATTAAGCCAAATTCCTTATGTCTTCTTTGCACTGAATCATAAACAGAATAATGCAAAAACCTTTTCTTTAATAAGCATTCATTTTGCAATAATGCATTTCTTATCAGCATATATGTATCATGTTGGTTGATTTATGTAAATTTGTTACTTTTGAAGTTGGTGATTTTAAATATTTGATGCATTTAAGTTCGTTATAATGTCACTATGTTAGGTTTACATGCTCAGGGAGAGGAATAAGTGCTATGGTACGATCAAGTTTGTTGATATAAGTTTTGATGATTACTCTCTAGAGGAGAATCAAGGCCTAGACTACAAAACTGTATGTTCTAAATAGTGCTAAAATTTTCAGTAGACACAGTTTGCTGGTTTAAGAGGGTTTGGTTAGAGCTGTAAGATAAGAAGTAGAAAATGAAGTATGTGTGAAAGTAACACTACCTGTTAGTCATTTCAATATGATTTCAGAGACTAATATGTTACCATCACAATTTGTTGGTTTAAGAGGGTTTGGTAGGAGCTGTAAGATAAGAAGTAGAAAATGAAGTATATGTGACAGTAACACTACCTGTTGGTCATATCCAATATGACTTCATTGACTAATATTACTTTTTTTGGTGGCTTTTATGGATTATATGAAATTTTCTAAAAAATCCAACACAAAACCGTGTAGCTGCATGGTTTGGCCATAGGAAAGTAAATGATAACTTTGTAGAATACAAAATAGAGCATATTAACTTTGTGGTATGTATACATAGATTTTAGAGCATCTCTTTTGTCAGATTTATTACAATATAATGAAGAAGTTCTGTTTGTTGTTTAGGTTATGGGAAGGATTTGCTCAATCCTCTGATGGAACTATTGTCACTGATGTGGAAGTATGCCCCATTTCCTACCCTTTTTTTCCCTGTAATTGTACATTAATTCTGCTAGCACTTCTCATTTTGTGTTTTACTTTTCTTTCCAAATTTCCATCAAGTCTGAGTTCACTATCTTGTATTAATCAAGTCTAATTTCTTTGTCTTGAGAGGATTATCAAGTCTAATTTCCATCATTTGTGCATGTCACCTATGGTATGTGAATATGTACTAATTTGTGTTTCGGTGTTCCAACCTCTAGAAGTTATAGGAAAAATGGGGGAAAGAAAACCCCACCAATAGAATTGTGGCTATTCCATGATTGGAATCAATTAGTACAAGTTCAAGATTGTAAACCTTGAACTTTAATGTGTTCTAGACAATCACTAATTGTTCGAATATCTAAAGTCTCAAGGAGGCCTAAGTGCAGCATAAGGATGTGGAACTGTGAAGTACCAATGATCACCACCATAATTCTATCATTCTATTAATGCTTGCATAGGAAATTTATTGAGGTCCTCTTAAAGGCACATAGGGAATGATATTTCTCACTAAGCCAATTTCCTTATCCATCGCCCTTCCAATGATTAAACAGCTTTGTCAATAGTAAATACAATGGTGTGGACACATTTGGGATTCTTTAGATGTAGAATTTGTTTGAAGAAGCTGGCTAAAGAACTCTGATAAGACTTTACTTTCAGCTATATTATCTGAGATTCATTTTAACCTAGAAAAAAGAATTTAAATGACAACTTTCGCAGGCAGTTAGAAGACTATATGAACAAGTTGGTCTTGGATGGGTTTATGCCATTACCAAATACGAACCTGTAATATTCTTTTTTCTTCCTCATTTTACCCGTAGTTCAATCAAAATAATACCATCTTGTAGATGCATAGGGTTTTGGATAATGCTCCCTTGTCCTTTTCTCATTATTTGTACTTAATATAACAATATGCATTTAACAGATTGCAACAATAACAGATGACATATATGGTGTTTGGGCTAAATATCATTATCAATAACAGCTAAATTCATATCGCTTAAATAATTTTGAGTTACAACTCCTTCAAAGTTCTCTTGCAGTCATGCCTTCTTTGCTTCAGTGACCAAAAAGTAATGCTATAGCTGAATTGTTTTCTTGGATTTACATAATAACAGATTGACTCCTGCCTTATGATCCACACCCAAATCAGCGACTTTAAATTGTTGTGAAAAGCTATTATTTCTTTTGATAACCATTAAATTGTCCTTTAACAGAAAAAACCTATCATTTGGATTTAGTTGCATCATGAAAACTCTCTCTGCACTGTTATAACTTGTCTCTATGCAAATTTTCGAAATCAAACTTTGAGCCTGCTACATACTTCACAGGAAGTTCATGAAACTTGCTATGAAAACTAACCACATTAATGACTAATATGGTTTTACTCTGCTCAATCAAATTATTAACTTTTAAATGTTTGATGCCAACTTATCTGTTTTTGTCCGATTGACCACCTTTAGAAGACATTTTGGAATTACGAAAGAAGAACAAGGTTTGTATACTACTCTGCAGGGATTAACATTTTAGAGGTATATGGTGCTGATTCATGTTAGATATTTGTTTTCATTGCAAGATGAAGTATGTAATGACAGAAATTCATGTAAGAAGTGAACTTGCTTGATAATTGCAAGAAGTCAGAGCTTTCCAAACTTGCTCTTCATTTGCTTACATATATGATCTTTAAAAATGAGCTGTATTTGAGCTCATAGCCAGAAGTCGTAACAAGATGAAGAGGTGTCGCAGTTCACATACAATTTTTCAATTAATTTTAGTCATCAAATAGTAGATTTGATGCTCTTGTAATGGCATAATGATGTGATAATTCACTTTTTGTTGGATGGGAAAAAGGAGAACCAAGAAACCCCACGTTAGAATTAGTAAATTAGAGCTTTTGCTTATCATTCCAAGCCACTTTCCACTTTGAATTCTCTGTTTCATATGGATTATTATGAAAAGATGAGTCTAGAGAGGTCAAGACGTTCATGGCAATTAGTTTCTGTTTTTTTAATAAGGTTTGACAATCTGATTGATTCTCAAACTTGATAATAGAGTTTCTCAAAGAAGTTTGTTGTAATTTTATGCTCTAATTATAGTTCTTTCCCAGTTTTACTAAAATAAAAACTAGCGCCAAAATTTGACTTCATATCTCCAAAGAACATTATGGTTGGATATTGGTCCTAGGCCTTTAATGGTTATGGGGTACTAAATTATGTGGTTACTGCATAATTATATACTGTCTATATATATATATATATATATATACACACTTTAGTGAGATTATTCCATTTTTTGCCCATAAGACATTTCTGAAACTCTATAGACCAATAGTGTTGCGGATGAATGTGTGATTTCTGAGTTTACATCACACCCTAAACCAATGTGGCCAACAACCGCGTACCCCCCCCATAGTTTCACATCATAAGATATTAGTAAAGCATTTAATTTTTGTTGTCTATTTAAAGATGTTGATAGATGTGTGACTATCTAAAAATCCGACTAATAAAAATGTGTTTAATAGTTGGGGAGGGGGATTTGAATCCCAGATGCCCCATTGGAAAATATCA
This sequence comes from Quercus agrifolia, assembly GCA_029955455.1. Taxonomy (NCBI): domain Eukaryota; kingdom Viridiplantae; phylum Streptophyta; class Magnoliopsida; order Fagales; family Fagaceae; genus Quercus; species Quercus agrifolia. The sequence continues at coordinate 42,969,851 of JARQAD010000006.1, forward strand.
GTAGGTGTCAGATGAGTTATAAGGTTATTGGCTATGGTGACACATTTATTTTCTATGACAAACACTTTCATTTTTTTCCCTGCTTTATTTTTTGTGACAAAGGAATTGTAAAGGATGCTGCAAATGTAAAACCAATTGCTATCTGGAGCATCTGTGATTTACCATAGAATCTGGGTCTCCAGGAGGAGATTCTACTCTAGAGGGAGATATTTTGTGACAAAGGAATTGTAAAGGATGCTGCAAATGTAAAACCAATTGCTATCTGGAGCATCTGTGATTTACCATAGAATCTGGGTCTCCAGGAGGAGATTCTACTCTAGAGGGAGATATTGTTAAAGCTTATAGAAAGGCTACAATTTCCAATTTCTAGAAATGCCTAAAATTTTCATTATTATATTCAGTCATCTTCTCAGTGGAGTATTGGTGTTATTGTTGCACACTTGGTCAGATCACACATCATATTTGTTTGCTTTCCAAACGAAATATGCAAGTGCTGATAATTTTGGATTCGAATGCAATTGCGTTTGAGTTCAGTTCTCACAAGACACAAACAACATGATAAACTGAGACATATGTGGAAAGATATGGCTAGGAAAGACTCAATTACTCAGATCAAAGGAATATTTGTGGTCTAGGAAACAACCATTCTCACATTTGACCAATTACGAGGGTTAATTTGCACTTCCCTTTAAACATGGTGTAGCTGTAGTAAGGTCCATTCATTTCAAAACTAAATAATGTCATCCCTACCCAGTAATAAGCACTTTGTCCCATGCCATTAGGATTTTCGTCATATTTGATAGAAAATTCAAGTTCCTATGAGACATATTTTTTGAGAAATTTTGGGAAAGAGAGAAGAGGCAGTAACAGTGACCAACAAAGGAATTTTTAGGCACACAATCTCACTGTCGTAGTGCTACAGAGCATGCAATGATTAGAAGAGGCAGCTCTACCTAGGGGTCAATTTCCTGAAGTAGTTCTTTTACTTTGGTTTTTCCTGTATCGGATAACTATCTTATTCATCCAAAAAAAGAGGTCTGCAAAAAGAAGAATTCTGCAGATTCCATTTGGAAATCTCAGAGCTGCTAGAAAGGGAACATATTATGTGTACTCAAAAGCTCGACCAGACTGGTGGTTGATGACAGAAAGAAATACCTAGTATATTCATATGTTGGTGAACAAAAGAAGACTGAATAACAGAATCTTAAGGCTCAAAATTGTAGATGATCAATGGATTGACTCAGTAACAAACAGAACAAGGAATATTGGATCATCTTAGTGGAATCTATATCAATTCTGTTGAACACAACTTGAGTCAACTTCAAGCAATAGACATGCAGTGCCTAGCCATTGATCAATAGCAGAAAGTAATGTATGCCCTCTCAAATGGGTGTTTTAAAGGCCATTGGTCCAAAGGGATTCAAACAATATTTTATTAGAAATACTGCAGCACGATAAATGTTATGAGGATATGCAGTCATAATGCAATGCTGCTGGTGTTAGCAGAAAGGATACAGAATTGGCAAGTGCTGTAGTGGCAAGTCATTTTGATGCTAGATGGAGCAGGATCCAAAAGAAACAAAATGGGGCAACTGCTTATGTGTGCAAAGAAAGATCAAGAAATAAAGTATTACCAGGATGCCACTATTGGGAATGGGTCACAAAAGGATACTACAATCAGTTTAACTCTTATACTAGCTGAGTCTACTACAAAGGAGAGGAATCACAAGCATCCTGTATTTTTTTTTTTTTTTTTTTTGATAGGTAAGGAAACACAAACATCATTATCCTATCAAGGAACCACGAGGTGTGCAAACATCAGTTTGAAGGGTTTATTCCCAGATCCTGAGAGACACAATCAATCTGGCCAAAGTGGAACCATGACTGTATATGCATGTTTTTGGGTCTAAGCTTTGGCAACTGTTTTGTCAGTTGGTAGTATTTTCAAATGGCAGTCGTGGTTGGGTCAGATGCGGTGTTCCAATTTTCTGACTTCTGTCTAGTTTTGTTTCCCTTACTAATGAATTTTTGGCATTGTCACTAAAATAAAATAAAATGGAAATCTCACTTTCCATATAACCTTTTAACCTTAGAAAACTAGTTCTTGAAAATTTACAAAAGTGCATTTAAAATTTTATTTTCTAAGCAGTTGGATGTGAGATCTTTAGTAAAGTATAAAAGCATATGTTGAATATAGTTAATCAACCTTACTATGAATAAAGTGTAAAAAAAAAATTCAAATTTCCATAAACAGAAAATTGCATAAGCGAACATTTAGCACACTTTATGTCTAATTAACAATAACAAGTAACTCAAATAATTTGTCTTTTAAAAAAACAGGTCACTTAGACAATTATTTCACCTGAATAACATTTTCTTCCTGTTCCCTTGAAGAAAATGCTTCAGAAGCTGCTTATTGGAATTTCTGTAGAAGCCAGTTATATATCTGATGAACTGATTGATAGATCTTTTTAAACAAACTACATGTTGCATTGAGTAATAAATTAACTGTGTAGTAGAGCCACTGATAACTTTGTTGGTACAAATGACGCAGTACCCCTATGATCAGGATTGGACATAAATTAACCATGAATAGCCAAAAGGGAGAAATGAATATTGCGACAAGTAGCTCAATAGCAATAACTCCAGAAACCAGACAAATGAACCTGAATATGGGAAGGTCAGCGTCTGGAGGTTGTAGTTATATCTCTGCATACGCGCTATAGATGATTGTAGCAATGATGAAAAGCAAGATGAGAGCAAAGTGTATTTCAAGTGGTGAGACGCCAAGACTTGAAAGTGTAAACCAATTCAGGCAGCCAAAAATGAGATGAGGAAGGCAAGAAGCTCATGAAATGCTTCAAAGAAACCGAGTGCTTCATCACTGGCACATACACAAACAAGAAATCCTTCAGCTTTCATATTACTTTTTCTTCCGAACATAAGAAAATCAAAATCCCGCAAAATCCACTTAACTAACAAAAAAAGGGAAAGAAAAAAAGAAAAAAAAAATAACAATATTATTTCATCAAGTCGAAGAGATGATCATGCCATTAACAATATTATTTCATTCACCCTTAACACAAATAATCTCTGACAATTTATCTTATTAAGAATTCTAAAAATTCATTCATTATATGTGTGTGTGCCTGTGCAATGGTGAGTTCATAATATTTAGCCATTCAATAAGCTATAGGTTTGATATAAGACTTATTGTTCCTCATACATGCTTTTTTTTTAGATAAGAAAAATTTTATTGAAAAGATACTACTTCATGTATAAAAAATACAAATAAGCCTAAATAATTACAAACGAAAAAAAAAAAAAAACTACATATGTAAAGGCTCTATAAAGGCTTGAATGGAGAACGGAGTTACAATCCATAAGGCTTGAGACATATGACCACTCATACATGCATTAGTATTGATATTAAAATGTAAATAACAACAACCAAGCCTTAGTCCTAAAAATTTGGAATCGGCCAGGGACCTTAATAGACTAATCAAAATCAGCCACATAAATTCTTTTTAGCCATATTAATCAATCTCCTCAACAAATGATCAAATCATCTAAAGCAACTCTCACTCATCTTTTAATCAATAAATACCCCTCTCTTTAAGGGGATTTCTTCATTTCAAATCTTAACTTTGACTTTCAATTACCCATCTTAACATTTTCATTTTAAGGTTAGGTCCACCATATAGGCCATTTAGGGAGTTTCCTTAGGCCCCCAAGTGTATAAAGGTCCCATAATGATGGTCACAATATCATACTTCAATATATCCTTTTCACAAACACCATTCAATCAAACAAAATACAACAACTCAGCCAATTTTCGACAATTCAGCATCCGATACCCAAATTAAAGTGAATCTGCAACCCCCCTCCCCCCAAAATTAAAAGCACAAAACCAGGAGTTCAACATCAGGGGCATAAACTCTAGTCAAAATCTCAAGCATTGACTATCTTAAACCAACAAGCACCTGACTAGCAAAGGAAAATAAAACCTATCTCTTCTTCCTCATTATTTCCATCTCATTCCCACCATGTTTTCATTGGATGCACAAATCTCTTCTATCATAAGCCATAAAGATCAGAGAAGCTTGAAAAACTTAAAAGCAAATATACAACCATGCTAGTACAGAAAAATGCCTTTTTCCCTTTCCTTCCTGCGAATTTTCATACTAATCAGAATATGTCCCCAACAACGATAATGGACAACCATTTCTTTAAATCTTCAAAGAGTCCAAAAACAACACATACACCCTTCCCCCTTGAATTTAAAATTAAAAATATGGCCTTTTCCCCTAAAATCAAAACCAGCATGAATAAGTAAATTTGAGGTTTTCCAATGTAATAGTTCATTTCCTCTGTTTTCTAAGCAAGAAACCAACAGGGAAATCCAATAACTTGATGTAGGATAAATTGGGTACTTGTGGTGGGTTAAGTTTTAGATGGATTTGTGGATCCAGGATTCAGAATTGTAGAAAAAAGGGGTTAGTGCTCAAAATTAGCTAGGGTTTGATGATAGTTTTTAGGAGATAGGGAAAGTATGTGGGGTTTTATGGTTTCCAAAGGTAAGGCTAAGGGCTTAACATGGTGTTGTATAGAAGAAGAAAGATAGAAATTAATAGTGTTCAGAATTGACACCAAAATTTAGCTATTGGGCTTGTTCCCGCACAAGTTTGGTAGTGGGCAAAAATACTTGGCAAAATTTATTTTGGATTTCATACTATTCCACAAACAAACTCTTGATCTGTGCATCTTCAACCCTCCAATCAGCATACTTAGGAACCATAGTAGGAAGGAGATCATCATTTAGATAAGTAAAGTTCTTCCTACCAAAAGAAAAACCTCAACAGCCTAGGCTCATTGCGCATAATAACTCCCATTAAGACAAATCAAAGTAATAGAGAGCATCTCAGAAGGGAATAAAAATTGGGCTGTATAGTGTATACCTTCCTCGGATTCTAATAAGCACCCAATTAAGACAAAGAAAGTAAACAAGTGAACAAAATGTGGTTCCTATGAGAAACAGTAAAAGATAAATAACAACCAAAACAATGGTTGACACACAGCCCACAGACATCCAGTATTCCCACAAGGAAACCACCCACACTCCTGACAACAACCCAGCAATTAGAAAAGCAACACAACAGTTCCAAACCAACATATCTGATGCAGCCATGGAAGATTAGTACTTTACAAATTTACCTATTGAAGATTTATTTATGGGGCCATGCTTGAACTTCAATTGAAGTAAAATTCATGTGATTTTAAAGGTCTAGTTAGGTGTGTTTGGCTTAAAACAGTTTTTTATTTGGGCTTCTATTCTGTAATTTATGGTCAATTTTGTATTTCATAGCAAAACTGTAATTTTTGCAATTCCTATGAATTAAGGATATTTTGGTTGTTTAGTTGATTCTAGGATTTTCTAGGAGATCTTAAATATCTTAAGTTTTATTTTCTTAGACTCCAGTGACCCATCGATCAAAAGTGAAACATAAAAGACTATGGGATGCACTACTTGATTGGGGTAGGGTGGAAGCAAAGGAAGAAGCAACTTGTTTTTGATGAGCTAGGAATTGAGCATACTCTTCCTTTGGTATGGAGATCAATTCTATCTCTAGAGTCATCTTGGGAGTTTAATGTAGTGGATGGAGTAAGTTCAAGCACAAAATTCATGATAGATTTGTGCCTTTGAATACAAAATTTATAATAACTTGTTAAATAAAAACCCATATTAAAAACCGTTTTAACCTGAGGATACATATAATTTAACCTTCAAAACCAAATTATTTTTAATTTAATTGAAGTTCACATGTTGACCATTAGAAGAATTTTGAAGTAGTAACAAATTAATCTTCATCAACCCCTAAAAAAAAAAAGAGTAACTCTATAACTAAAACATAACATAAATTGAGGAATAATTAAGAAACAATAATTATGAATTCAACTCACATAAAACACATGCCAAATGAAAATAGACAGCCCAAAAAAAAAAAAATTCAATTTTTCACAGCTGTGAAACAGAGAGTTAAGGATAAACTTGCCTTCCAACTTCAATCAATAATTTTAACAATTACATATTAATAAATATAATAGACCTAATATGCTTAACTAACCCTTCTTAATAATTCCAAATTAAGAGTATCTAGAAGCTAGCCCCTAAGTTCAATGAGCCCCTAAGCTAGCACATTTACATACATACATAAACATATCTTTCTTTTTGTAAGGTAGGGAACCCTTTTAAAGAGGAGCTCTTGGAACTCAAGTAAAACCTACGAGTAACTAACTCCACCCACCAGAACTAGTTGTTGGATAATCTCGGCATTCCCGAGAGCATATCTATACAAGAACCCAAATCTGTTCAATAGGTGATAAAGAGCTTCCAAAATTGAAACCTTCAATTGGATCGCAAAATTCACAGTCGCATTAAAGTTGAAACTTATAGAAAACAAAAGGCGAAAAATCAAATATTAAACAAGAACTGATCCAAGTAACAACAATCAAATTTGAAAATTTGAAAAACGAAGGAATAGAGAGATTGAACATAGAACCGAAACCTGTTCAGTAGGTGATAAAGAGCTTCCAAAATTGAATCCTTTCGATCTGATCACTGAATTCCCAGCCGCATTTAAGCTGAAATTTGTAAAAACCAAATTGCAGAAATCAATTACTAAGCAAAAATTGATCCAGTCATCTTGAAAATTTGAAAAACAAAGGAATAGAGCTAATAAACCAAGAACCCAAACCTGTTCAATAGGCCATAAAAAGCTTTCAAAATTAAAGCTTTCAATCTGATCCTTAAGCTCGAAACCTCATTTGAGTTGAAACTGATTAAAAGAAAATCCAAATATAAAACAAGAATAGATGCAAGTAACAATCAAATAAGTAAATTGAATAACAAAGAAATAGAGGCATTGAAACTGGCTATGATATGAATAGTTTTGGTTTTGTATGGGAGAGAAGGCAAAGCAGAGACGTTGTTTGAGTATTAATTTCTAAAATTCCTAACCTTTACGGCTCAATGACGAAGGATTTAACATGCCATTATGGCATCCAACGGTTGACACCAACGGCGCCGCAACAAAGCTGCTCACAACGCTTCTGTCTGCTGCCGAAGCCATACCCATCCAATTATTACATTATTTTACGAAGAAGAAAAAAGGGGAAAAGATTTTTTTTTTTTTTTTAAGGGAAATTTGACTGTTGACATCAATAGCAAATTTGCTCGCAGGAAGGAAGTACAGCTCTCTTGGGAGTTTGGAGTAGTAGTTAAAGTGGAACGTGAGTAAAATACAGTATAGTATAACTGTATAAGTATGTAGTATGTAGTATCTAGTATGTACCATATCCATATTTTGGCTTCTACCCAAACAAAAAAAATCCATATTTTAGCCCAAAAAATGAGTAAAATATATCAATAGCCAGTTGGGTTGTTATAAAAAAAAAATAAAAAATCAATAGCCAATGGGACTATTTTTTTCTTCAAACGTTTTATCAGCATATGATGCTTTAAAAACAAAAACAAAAACAAAATAACCTTAACTCAAACAAAAAAAAAAAAAAAAAAAGAAAACCATATTTTAGCCAAAAAAGTAAAACATATCAAATTATTAATAGCCAATGGGACTATACCATTTTTTCTTCAAACGTTGTGTCAGCATCTGATGCTTTAAAAACAAAAACAAAATAACCTTAACTAAAAAAAAAAAGTTTTGATAACAAAAACAAAATAACCTGACTCAAAGGAAAAAACAAAATAACCTGACGTGACACGTTTTTGACCATTGATACTCTCCATGGAAAATCCTCACCGTGAACTGGAGCCTCTCCATTTCAAAGGGAAATGGAGAGGATCCGGATCCTCTTTAATTGCCCTGGTTTGTTCCAAAACTTGTCACGCGGTTGTAAGTAGGAGGGAAATGTGTGGGTCCGGCCAATGAATTACTAAAATCTCATCTTCCCTCCTTCAAAAAAGAAAAAAAAAAAAATCTCATCTTCCCGGACTTTTTTGTACACATAACATGTACAAAAAAAAACAAAAAACAAAAAACCCAAAAAGTAGAAGACCGAAATAAGCTTGAACTGTACGGATTTTGGAGCAGTTCTGGTGCGATGCACAAGCCTGAACTGGTTCGCTGATGTCCTAGTATAATATGTCTCTTCCTTTACAATTCATTTTTTGTCTCTCTATCATTGTGTTGTTTGGTTGGTGAGAATTTTGAGTCTCTTATAAAAATTCATGCACATACAAGTTAATGATATGATAATTTTGGTTTTTGAATTTTTATTGCAAGAACATTATAATTTTGTAGCGCTTGTATGACAATTTTAAGTGCATGTTAGAGCATATAAATTGCTTCATAGTTTTTGAGCCAACTCTATATATTCTTTAATTTATAGATTCTATACTATGGAGCTGCATTGGTGCTTATTATATGGTGGTGCAAAAGTAAAAAAGGTCAGGACTTTAAAAAGGTTAGTAATCGTACCTCACAATAGGACTGAAATTGGGTAATGGCATTATATAAGTTGATTTCTACTTCTTAAGTATGGAGAATTTTTTTTTTTTTTACTTTACTTTGCAGTCTCTTTGGGGATATTATATCAAAATTTTTACTATCTAAAGAAATACTGTAACTCCGAAAAAGAAAAATGTATACACTATGTTTCTTTTCCTAGCAGGCATTTCATGGCATATCTTGAAATAATTATTTTGTGGTCTAGGAAACAATCATTCTCACATTTGAACAACTACTAGATTTAATTGCACTTTCCCCCTACAACAATCGTGCAGTTGTAAGGTCCGTTCAAAACTGAATAATGTCATCACTTCGTTACAATACCATTAGGATTTTCATAAGATAGATTGAAAATTCAAATTCCTATTAGACACGTTTTAGAGGAATTTTGGGAAGGAAGAATAGAGTCAGTAACAGTGGCCAACAAAGATTAGAAGAGGTCACTTTCCTGACGTAATTCTTCTACTTTGGTGTTTCCTGTATTGGATAAATATCTTATTCATCTAAAAATAAATGTCCGCAAAAAGAAAGAATCGTGCAGCATTCAATTTGGAAATCTTGGAGCTACTAGAAAGGGAGCTAATTATGTGGACTCAAAAAGCACATCAGACTGGTGTTTGTAGGGAGAAAGAAATAACAAAGTATTTTCATCATATGTTGGTTGACAAAACAAGGGTGAATAACAGATTCTTAAGGCTCAAAATGGCAGGTGAGCAATGGATCAACTTGGTGCATGTCAGAATGCTAAAGAAGGTCTAGACATTAAAGTTCAACATTCACAGACTGAAGAGAAACTCAGTCAGAAAGAAGAAGAAAGACAGAAGAAGCATAAACGACAGTAGCTTTATTATTTCATACTTGTAGTTTCTGTATTGTATCAGTTTTGTTAATTAGTAATAGGTGTGCCAGACACGTGATATAGGTGAACAGGTGTCAGAGATTAATTGGTTAATCAAATTCTGTTTTAAATGGTTAGTTAGGATCTGCAGCTATCTATTAGGCTTTCTTAATAGTATATATAACATAGGTGTGAATATCTGAATGATTGTCCACCAAAAAAAAAAAGAATATTTGAATGATTCTAATGAGAAAATCAGCTTTCATTCTCAATTTGATAGGACAAGAAACAGAACAAGGAATGGTGGATCAAATCTCTGTAGAACATATTGGGACAACTTAAAGAAATAAACATTGCAGTGCCCAGACACTGATCAATAGCAGAGGTAGACAATGCCCTATCAAATGGGCGGTTTTAAAGGCCCCTAGTCCATTTGAATAAGTGTAAATAGATGCAAACTTCCACTAACAGAAAAGTGAAAATTTTGCTTACATATATCTGGTAATACAACAACAGGCCACTTAAACCATTTCTAAACCCTGATTATCATTGTCTTCTCGTTCCCTTGAAAAAAATGCTTGAAAAGCTGCTGATTGGAATATCTGTAGGAGCCAGCCATATAACTGACAAACAAATTGATAAATTTGTTTGTACAAACACAGTACTCCCATGATAAGGATTGAACATAAATTAACCATGAACAGCCAAAAGGGGGAAATGATTATTAAGGCAGGTAGCTCAATAGCAATGGTTCCAAAAACTAGACAGATGAACCTGAGTTTGGAAAGGCACTCGGAGTCTCGAGGTTGTACCGCTATCAACACATATGCTAGGCCGTAGATGAATATAGCCACAAGGAAAAGCAAGAAGATTGCATAATGCGTTTCAAGTGGAGAGATGTCCGAGGAGCGAAAGTGAAAACCAATTACGGCAAACAGAAGCGCGATGAGGAAAAAAAGAAGCTTCTGAAATGCTTCAAAGAAACCGAGAGCTTCCTCACTGGCACTAACACAAAAAAGAAATCCTTCAGCTTTAATATTACTTTTTCTTCCAAACATAAGGAAATCAAAATCCACTTAACTTATAAATAAAAAAAAAAAACCTAAAGGAAATCACCTTAGATTTATTAGGTTTCTCTCCCAAACCTACCAAAATGAGTGCAATACAACTTGAAGAGATGAACAGGCCACTAACAATGGTATTTCATTCACCCTTAGTACAAGAAATAATATATGAAAATTTATCTTATCAAGAATTCTAAAAATTCACTCTTTATATGTGCGTGACTGCAATGCTGAGTTTGTAATAATTAAAGTCATTCAATAAGCTACAGGTCTGATATAAGACTTATTGTTCCTCATTCATGCAGAACTATTGATGTTGAAATGTAAACAACTACAACAATCAATCCTTTAGTCCCAGAACTTTTGAAGTGGCTTGGGATCCTCAGTAGACTAATGAAAGTTGACCACATATTTTCTTTTCTGCCATTCTATCATATCCAAAATCATACTCTTTGGTCAATTCTATCTCAGAGTCATCCTGGGAGTTTAATTTAGCCAATGAAGGACTAAGTTCAAGCATAGTATTCATTACAGTTTTGCCTTTGAATACAAAATTGACCATAACATGCAAATTAAAACCCATATTGAAACCATTTTAACCCAAGGACACATATAACTAAACCTTCAAAAACATATGATTTTTACTTTAATTGAATTTCACACACAGATACTTAGAAGAATTTTGAAGTAGTAACAAATTAATCTTCAATGGCTGCATCAAACCCTTAAAAAAAGAGTAACTCTATAACTAAAACATACAATGAATTGAGCAATAATTAAGAAACTCAACTCAAGTAAAACAAATCCCAAATGAAAATGGACAGCCAAAAAAAATCAATTATACAGCCATGAGACAGATACTTAACAATAAACTTTGCTTCCAACTCCACCAATAATTTTAACACTTGCATATTAATAAATATAATAGACATAATACTATGCCTTATCTAACCCATCTAAATAATCCCAAATTATGCAGATCCAGAAGCTAGCCCCTAAGTTCAATGAGCTATACAAGCCATATAAGTACATACATGAAGAACATATTTATACAAGAACCCAAATCTGTTTAATAGGTGATAAAAAGCTCCCAAAATTGAAACCTTCAATAAATTAACTGCCGAATTTAAGTTGAAACTTGTAGAAAACTAAAAGGCAAATAACAATCAAATTTGAAAAATTGAAAAACGAAGGAGAATCCAAACCTTTTCAGTAGGTATACAATTAGTTTCTGCACTTTGATCGCAGCAGTTTTCAATCTGTTAGTTGAGCTCACAGCTTCATCTGAGTTGACGCTGATTAAGAATGAAAAATGAATATCAATTATTAAACAAATAAAAGATCTAAGTAACAATAAAATTTATAAATTGGAAAGCAAAAATAAGGAAAATCAGTATCAATGCGAGTTATTTATGCCCAAACACAGAGGTTTGGGTTTGGGTTTGGGTTTGTGTTTGGATCCATATCTGAAATCCACGTTTCTTAACAGGCCATTACGGAGCCCTAGACCTGCAACGACAAACTTCCATTGAAGCTCGCAACGCTTCTGTCCGCCGCCGACCGATTCGGATGCCATACCCATCAATATTATTATTATCCATACTACTATTTAAGGGCTGCACCTGTTTGAACCGGATTTTTTTTTGTTCCAAAATACCCACAGATTCTTATATTTAAGTAGAGACAAATCTAAAGGATAATTTAGTAAAACTATTTTTTTTTGTTCCAAAATACCCACACATTCCTATATCTAAGTAGGGACAAAATTAAAAGATAATTTGGTAAAACTATTTCTTTTAAATGTTGCATAAATATTGCCTACAAAATAGGAATATTTTCTATTCAATAAACTGACGTTTGCAACTTCCTTTTTTTTTTCTTTTTTTTTTTACCTTTATCAAGGCTTAACTGTTTTAACATTAATAAAAAATCCTTTTTAAAAAAAAAAAATTGCAATTTCTTACTCTAATCTCACGTTACTTTTAAATTTTTTTATGAAAAAAAAAAAAAGCTCCCACATAAAACACTATCTACAAAAAATAGGACCACACTCCCACTAAAATATTGCCTAAAAAATAAGACAAGTTTAATTGTCAAATTATTTTATCTACTTATAAATTAAATTGTCAAAATAAAAATTATATATAAAAAATAAAATCACAAAATTTTTTTGTTTTTTTCTAAAAGAAAAGCCTCGTTGCACGCGCGAAGCGCGTGTGATGAGGCTAGTTATTATTATTTGTCTGGAGTTTCTGAGAAAAGCGATGGAGAAAAGCGATGGAGGAGGATGAGAGACAGAAAAGTTAAGAGGGGTTTTGAAGAGAGAGAGATTTGTTGCCGTGCAAGTGAGACAGAGAAATCATTAACGTTAACGGTTAACAGCCGTCTCGGTCTTTGGCTAAGATCAAGTGCAGCCGTTTTCTCTTAAAACTCGCGTGTTTTATTTATTTATTTATTATTATTATTATTATTATTATTATTTTGAAAAGTTATTATTATTATTATTTTTTAATCCTTGTCCAAACTGAAAATAACTAATAAGCTGATAAGAAAATATTGAACAGAAAATAACTAATAAGCTGATAAGAAAATATTATATTGAAGAAGAAAATGAAAACACTACCTATCACCACTCTCCAAGTCCAACCGATCTATGAGTCTTCCAGCCATTGGTATGTTTGTAAGTCCCTGTGGGAAAGTATATGTTTGTAAGAAAATATTGAAGAAGAAAATGAAAACTTAAGTCCTATTTTTATAGAGAGGAGGATTTGGAACCTTCATCCCTTTTTCTTTTTAGAGTTGAGTTTTTTTTTTTTGGATTTGGAACCTTCACTTTTTCTTTTTAGAGTTGCTTTTTATTACCTTTTTAGGTGTTTGGTTTATGAAGAGCCACATGTTTGAGGAGTCTGCTTCTGGAACATGTTTGTCTGCTTCTGGAACTTGACTCAAGTAGGATCTATTTGTATATTATATTATATGTTATTTTGACTCAAGTAGGTAGTTGTTTTTCTTTTAGTTCTTTTTGGAACCTTTTTACATGATCTATTTGTATATTATATTATATGTTATTTTCTGGAACTTGACTCAAGTAGGATCTATTTGTATATTATATTATATGTTTCTTTTTAGAGTTGCTTTTTATTACCTTTTTAGGTGTTTGGTTTATGAAGAGCCACATGTTTGAGGAGTCTGCTTCTGGAACATGTTTGTCTGCTTCTGGAACTTGACTCAAGTAGGATCTATTTGTATATTATATTATATGTTATTTTGACTCAAGTAGGTAGTTGTTTTTCTTTTAGTTCTTTTTGGAACCTTTTTACATGATCTATTTGTATATTATATTATATGTTATTTTCTGGAACTTGACTCAAGTAGGATCTATTTGTATATTATATTATATGTTATTTTGACTCAAGTAGGTAGTTGTTTTTCTTTTTTTTCTTTTTGGAACCTTTTTACATGATCTATTTGTATATTATATTATATGTTATTTTGACTCAAGTAGGATTTGTTTTGAGTCTGCTTTTGGAACCTATTTGTATATTATAGGATATATGTTAATTGTCGGGTATTATCAACTTCACACTTTTGGCTTGATTTTTATTTATTTTTGATAATAAGTGGATTTCATGTACACATTAAAGGAAGATTACTCCTTATAAGCACATTTTTATGTGCTTTTCTAGACGATGTGGGACTATAGAATTGCTTCTCTTTTTGGTCCTTCACACAATATTTTATTAAGAGCATCCACATTGGTGGAGCTATATTTTTAGCTATTTGGCATTACAAAAAGCCATTTTATCTATTTTACCTTTTTTTTTTTTTGGTAAACTGGAATTCAAATAAATAGAAAAGCTAAAGGGCAGAGGCAACAACAGAGCCTAATCTGTCCGAGTACAAACCACATTTATCAGCCTCAATGAGAGGGAGCAAGTCCACAGGCAGACGAGACAAAAGAACAAAATTTACAGATTGAAGGAGGCCTAATCTAGATAGTTTGTCTATTTTACCTTCTTACTTTACAAAACATCCAACATCAGTAGTTCTATTTTTTTTTATCTCTTCATTTAAATATTATTTCTCTGTTATTTTTTTATTCTCTCTCTTTTCTTCCATCTCTCTCTTTCCCTGTCTCTCTCTCTTTCTTTGAAGGAAGAACAACCGTGAACAAACCCACAAACCCTGCAAACCAATAGCCACCACCAGCCACCGCCAAGCCTATAACCACCATTGCCGCCCATAACCTCCACAAATTGGAACCTTCGGCCGATACCAAACCACAAACCCACAACCCCCACATCACAACCACCAACCCAGCCATAACCACCCACTGCCATAACCACAACCAAACCATCGGAACTCTGATTTATAAAAAAAAAAAAAAAAAAAAAAAAAACCACCACCATCACCATAAACCCACCTTAAAAACCACCACAAACAGCCACAAAACCAAACAACCCACCATTGCTGCTACAAACACCAAAATCTCACCCATTGCCGCCAATTAATCTTCTATATATCTGTCTTTTAGGTCAAAACTCAAAAATGAGGGTTTTTTTTTTTTTTTTTTCTTTGGTGATATAGAGTTTTGTGGGTTTTGCTAGATCAACCAAAGGAGAGGGAGAAGACATGGTGAGGTGAAGAAAGAGAAAAAAGTGAGAGAGAGAAAACATAGTTTTTAATTAAAATATAGGAAGGAGAATAAAATATTAATATATGGGTTTACCTTTGAGCTATAGTGCACAGCCAAAGATGGCTTTGGCTATGCACTGTAGTTGAGAAGCTAAATTTTTTAGCTACAGCTCCACCATTGCAGCCCCATTTTTGTGATTGGTGGTGCTAAAAATAGCAACATAGCTTTTTAGCACCACCAATACTAATGCTCTAATAAGGGTATTAGTAATTGCTTGATCTCGAATGAATTGTTTGATATATATATATACTAGTCACTAACCCGTGCGATGCACAGAAGAGTTGAGCAAAAATTTTAAATTTTCACTTTGCTTAAGTTATGATCACTTCAAAATAAAAGTTACAATTTCAAAGGGGATAAAAAATTCTAATACCAATGATAAGTCCAACACCAATAATAATTTGGTATTTCTTTGCTATAAGTAATAATTTGTTATACCTAAAATTTATGCTAAAGATGAAATTGATATATAATTATTTCCAATACCCAGAAATCATACTCAATAGGAATAGTATTTTTTAAAAAGATTAAAGAAATTGTTAACAAACCTGGAGTAACACTATTATAAGTTATTAAATTGTAAAGGGAATAATGTAAATAATCTAATATAAAAAGATTAAAGAAATTTTTAACAAAACCATGAGTAGCAATTATTAAAATGTAAAGGGAATAATGTAAATAATCTAATATCACTCAAACTATTTTATAATTTTAAAAAATCAATAAATGAGTATTGCTGAAGATAAAGAGATATGAGGGTTGGAAATTACTTTTTTTTTAGTGGGAAATTACTTGAGAAAAAAGAAGTTTTAAATTCCCAAATTGCATAAGTCCAATCCATATTTTCCTCTCTTTTTTTCTTGCTCCACCGTTTTTTTAATTCTCTCATCTTTGTCTCTTTGTTATTTCTTTTTACTCTTATCTTCAATTGTTCTCACCTACACATTTAAATTATTTTTACTTTCCCAATACCTTGACTTTCCTTTCCCAATGGCTACACGTACAGATGTTCTATTCTTCATTCTCATCCTCACAAATCTCTTCCTCTACCTCCGTCTCAGTCTCTTCATTCTCTTCCTCACAAATTAGTCTCAGTAACAGAAACAATAAAAATGCAAGAATTTTTATACACATTGCGTCGTCATTGTGTTCCTTTCTTTTTCTTTTTCTTTTTTTCAAAAGATTTTGCAAAAACATTCATCTCAACGTTTTGACTGATCTCATGGTGGTTAAGGCTTCAAGCCTTCAACAATAGTGATAAGGTGCTGTGAGCCTATAAAATACTAATTGAAAAAAAAAAAAAACAAAAATCTTCCTTTTTTTTATTTATTTAAATTTTCACTTTTTCTTTTCTCAACATCAGATCTTTTGTCATCTTTATCGCATATTACAGTTCTTTTTTGCAATGATCTAAATTTTAACATAGTTGGCATTTCAAGGGCATTTCAATTCTTTGAGTTTCTCTTACAAATATTGTAATACATTACTTGATATATCCTATTGTCACCCTAATACTTCACCTGTATTTAATACCCAATTTTTCTTTACCATACATTTCAGAAAAAGGTATCTAACCTTTAAATTTGCTTTGACACTTTGTTGGCCGGTGTTACTGAAAAGAGAAGTCCTTGCTAATAGGAGAAAATTTTCATGGAGAAATTTGTTTCAAAGTTGTCCACAGGAAATAAATTTTGGAGAGAGGGAGAGAGAGGAAAAGAAGAGTGTACAAAGATAAAGATAAAGGCCAAAATTGGGAATTGAGCCCATTTTTCAAACAATATAATTAGTAGTTTCGGTTTCAAAACTATATTTTTTACTAATATCTCGAGTCTAAGAGACTCAATTTTGTGCTATAAATCGAGTTTTTGGGAGTCAGTTTTCATGTTCTGATCTAGGCAAAGGTGGCATTTTGTCCACCTGGAAATCGAGTGTTAGAAACTCGATTTATATATCAACGCTCAAACCCTCGATTTGTCCTTTAAATCATTCAAACTGAAAAGATGAAATTTCAGCAAGTGTCGGAGTACAAAACACAAACACAGATCAACCAGTACAAAACATCCAACCAAATCCACCCCCAACAACTACCTAAAATCTAGATTAAAAAAAAATTAAAAAAATAAAAAAACCAAAAACCCATCAGATTAGAGAGGGAAAGAATTTGAGGACCTAAAATCCAAAAACCCATTAGATCTAGGCCGTGTGACCTGGGTCACGTTGCCTTGGCCATGCGACCTGGGTCGCGCTGCCTGGGCCGCGTGACCTGGGTAGCGCTGCCTGGGCTGCGCGACCTAGCGACTTGGGTGGCGCGACCTAGGTCTTGCGCTGCTTGGCTGGATCAGGTTTCGCGCCCATTTAGTCAAGAAGAAGAAGGATCAATCGAAGACACCGATCTACCTGAGATGCTGAGATGCAAAAAAATGAAGAACAAAACTTTGTAGGAATCAGTTTCGTCAATGGCAAAGTGTGTGGAAGAGAGAAAAGAGGAAGGAAATTTTTAGAGAAAAAAATGAAATGGAGAGAGAACTTACCGTGGGGTCTGGGTTGTTTGACTTAGTCAGTAGAGTAGGTCCCACATAGAAGTTACAAAATTGAAAACTCCACTAAATCGAGTCTCAAAAACTCGATTTACAGGTGGATGGCACGTGAAAAAAATGTTAACTCAGACCCGATCAGAACATGAAAACGGACCCTCAAAAACTCGATTTATAATCCAAAATCGAGCCTTTTAGACTCGAGATTCTAGTAAAAAATATAGTTTGAAAACATAGCCTACTAATTATAATGTTTGAAAATCAAGGTTAATTTCCCATTTTGGCCTAAAGATAAAAGAAAGAAGTGAGGTTTAATTTATAAAAACTATCAAACGTTGTGTCTATAGTTTAGTATAGGCAATTGGGCTTTTAAGGGGCATGTATATAAGGCAAAAAAGAAACAAAATATTTTGTAACTACAGTCCAAAACACAGAACATTCTATCTCTAATTTACTATAGAGGACTAATACAATGGTTCAAAAAAGTGAAAATATCACTAAAACTTCCATCAAATGAAAGACACAATTGTTCAGGTTTTTTTAAATATATGGCACTAATCTATATAGTCACATGGCGTAATTAGGAGCAGTCAACAAAAAGTCAAACGTTTCGGTTATTAGTTATTATATAAATATATAGATATAGATATAGATATGAATATATATTCTATAGTTTGACGATATGATGCTATTGTCATTTTTCTAAGGCTCGTTGATTGAAATTTCATCCAAAACCCTTGATTGAATTAATTATGTTGCAACAATTATACACCTTATTTGATCCAATCCATGGGGCCTAGAAATTGGAACAACGGAACCAAACGCCAATTTTTTTTTTATGTTTTTTAACAGAATTTTGTGTCATACTTATTTTTGGTATCATGGTTATTGCAACATCTTGTAAAATCATTAAGTTGTACTACAAACAAGTTTTGTTTGGAGAGGGTGGATTAAATGCTAATACTTTTTTGGTCATAAAATATTTCAAGTATAAACTATGTATTTGGTTTATACATTTGGTCCCTATTCTATACACTATATTTCAATTTGATTCCTAATATTTCAATTGTGTCAATTTGGCCTCTAACCTTTCAATACCATGTCAATTTAGCCCCTGCCTTTATCTTATGGATGAAAATTGATAATGTGTCTAATGGCCAAAATAAAAAATTAGCTTTTGTTGATGTGACTATAAATTTAAATTTTATTTTGGTTGTTTGTCATGTCAACAATTTTCATCTAAGATATAATAGCATAGATTAAATTAACACAACATTGAAAGGTTAGGGACCAAATTAACACAATTGAAATATTAGGGACTAAATTGAAATATAGTGTAAATGTTAAGGACCAAATATGTAGTTTACTCATATTTTAATTCAAGTGTAGAGAATCATAATCTTGTATTTTGAATTGTGTCAAGTTTTATTTCATATGAATGTATTTTGAATTAGAAAATTTTAAAAAGAATTGTGATACACTTTATTTCATATTTTCTAATCTTGTGATCTTCTTTTTGTATACTAAATTGTGACAGGTCTTATTTCATATTGATGTTTTTGAATTAGAAATTTTCAAAAAGAACTATGACAATTTATATCTTGATATATATATATATATATATATATATGCCAAAGCTGAGAAAAAATCTATTTACAATCTAATTGGATTTCAATTGGAGTCTATTTTTTCAAAAACAATTTTCTAGGATAATTCTTAGGATAATTATTTTTTTTAGCAAATTTATTCTTAGGAGTTAAAGACATCAATTAAATTATTTATTTATTCATAAAAATCTATAGATGTGACAAATTCATATCTTTTTGTCTAGATTTACATCTATCACTTTTTTTTAACCAAACAAACATTGTAATAACCATTCATCACATTAATACATTAAAATTTTGTTTATTCTTAGGATAATTCTTTTTTTTAGCAAATTTATTCTTAGGAGTTAAGGGCATCAATTAACTTATTTATTTATAAAAATCTATAGATGTGACAAATTCTTATCTTTTTGTCTAGATTTACATTTGTCACCTTTTTTTTTTTTTTTTAATGAAATGAACATTGTAATAACCATTCATCACATTAATACATTAACATTTTGTTTAAAAAAAAAAAAAACTTTAGCATTTTTCTAAGTCAAATTATTTATAAATAGTTAAATACCAAATGCATGGTAATAATTTATTGGTAAACTGTTCTTTCTTTCTTCAGAGAATACATTAACATCTAAAGGGCTGGCTTAGTGGTCCAAAGCCTCATGATATCCAAGTATCCAACGATCAATATGACCAACAGAGGAGGGATTGTACTGGTGGAAGATGATTGAGGGGTGGGTCAATTTGATTGACTAGTCTCAAACGTGTCATGCTTCAATTGGAAATCCGAAAATTGTCGAAAATGGGGTGAGTCAATGCGAGCAACCACTTTCCTTTTTTACCATTCAAAACAGTACTATATTAGTACCACCATATCACGGTCCATTATGATTCAAGACACCGTGAACCTTTTATAAAATTAAAAATTAAAAAAAAAAAAAAAAAAAAAACCACCATGAACAGGTTTGAAAAAAGAGTTATTTATCATCAGAAAACGAAAATACTATCTGTTCTCCAAGTCCATTGTGGGCTGTTAATGAAGAGGGACACTCAGTTTCTGCAAGCAATTTGGTTTCTGCAGGGTTATACTTGTATAGGAAAAGGAGGGAGATACTGATTTGAGTTGAGGGAGATACTGTTTTTTAGCACCGGAGCAACTTTGATCGGTGAACATTGAGCACCCGAAGGATCCCACATGGGGTGGACATTGAGCTTTTTAGTCAATTTTTAATTCACTCACTTTGAACACACTTTGAACATTTGAACACGGTTTTGAGCTTAGTCAATTTTTAATTCACTCTGATTGGTCGATGTATTATGATGTATTATATTGAATTGTTGTCTTTAGGAAAATGTATCTACACATTAAATGGAGATCACTCCTTACAAGTACATCTCTATATGTTTCCCTAGGCAATGTGGGACTCTAGAATTGCTTCTTTCTTTCGTCCTTCGTACAATCCTTTATTAATAATGGTAGCAATTTCTAGATTGGATTGTTGAATTGTTTTGATTTTGCTCTAATCTAGATTAGGGAATGGAAAGGGGAAGTAAAATGTTTCATATATATTTCTTCTATAGTTTGAGGATATGATGCTATTGTCATTTTTCTTAGACCTCGTTGATTGAAATTTCATCCATTTACAAAACCATTGATCGGATTAATTATGTTATAGCAGTTATATACCTTAGTCGATCCAATTCATGGGGCCTAGAGATTGGAGCAACATAACCTAACTCTTGAAAAAATTGATGTTTTTGAACATAATTTTGTATTGTACTTATTTCTGGTATCATGGTTGCTGCAACTTCTTGTAAAATCCTTAAGGTGTCTTCTTATTTGCACTCTATTTAAAACTACTATTGCTGATAATTTGAACAGGAATGATATTCCCTTTGTCTTTGTACCATTAATGAACCATTTTAAACATCATAAAAAATTAAAATAGTCTATTGTTTGGAGTTTTAATTTTTAGAGTTCATAACTCTATTCATTCTTTCACAAGGGTGGAGCCATGGGCATGCAAAAAATTTGATATGCCCCCCAAAAAATTTGAAAATTATATATATATATATATATATATATATATATAATTATTTTAATGTTTTCAAAGTTTAGCCTAAAAAATTAAGAGTTGGCCCTCCTCCCAAATATTTGAGTTAGTTCAATGATGCTCTTAAAAAAAAAAAAAAAAATCTAAGAGTTTGCAATTTTATTTTTTATAGTAAAATATGTTCTTATATCTGCTAAATATTTGATAAACTTTGGTTTCAAATATGTTTGAATCTATTTTTTTCAACTCGTTATGTAGCAATTAATAAGTCATTAACTCATTAAAAAAATATTGTCACTAAAAACTACACACGAAATATTTCTTTAGTTGTCACATAATGGGTTAGAGTAAGATAACTTCAAATATATTTGGAGAATAACTTATTCCTTCAAGTTTTAGATCATTCATGTTTTTGAAAATTTCATTAGTTCAATTGAAAGATTTTTTTAACTTACTTTAGTATAAAATTTGATAAGTAATTTGTATTGAAAATGAAACTTTTTAAGAATTTTACTAGGAAAATGGTAAAAGTGAGTTTTATTTTTTGAAAGATTGCCATCATACATAATTTTAATTGAAAATACTAAGCTTTTTTTTTTTTTTGAGTGTATATATATATATATTGATGATACTAGGAAAAATTACAACTCTACGCTCGTCCATGATGGGTTGTCCTGATCTACGACCTCAGCACATGGAAGTCAGGACGAGGAAACTCGTCCTGAGCCGAGCAGGAAGGACGAAATTTCAGGCATCCTCGTCCTTAGCCAAACCTCGTCCTGAGTCAACTAGGCAGTGAATAGTACAAACCAGACATTGAACATCACATCTTTCCGTAATCGACAAAATTGATGGGAACCGTTGCCAACGACGGTTAGATGAACTGGGCCAAACGATACGGTGTCAAAAACAGTTATAACTTACTGTTAAAACCGTCGACTTACATGAAGGGAGACGACTGTTCCGTGGGTGTGCTATAAAAGCACTGATCTACGAACAAGGTGATTCATTCAGAACTTCGAAAAACTTTTCCTTCAAACCCAAAATCACAAAGAGACTAACTTTGTCATCGGAGGATTTTTGGCCGGCCTCCACCGGTCGCCTTTGATTTGTCTTTGTTTTCAGGACTTGTTAGCAACCTTTGGCAATGTCGAAGACAGTTTTAGCCCACTGATCATCCAAGCATTATCAGTTGGCGCCGTTTGTGGGAAAAGGTTCTTTACATAGAATTTTTAGATTTTGAAATTCTGTAAGTTCTTTCACTAGTAAAGGGCTGAAATGGTTCGAACACGATCAAGGGTTACTAGTCCAGGCCCACAAGAAAGCAGGGACGCCTCCAGTAATCCTCACCGCGACCGCCAGTCGGCGCCCGCCATGCAGCCATCTTTTGTCCAGCATGTGCAGTCCATGGCTGCCGCCATGGCAGAGTTAACCCGACAGAACCAGGAACTGACCAGGCAACTTAATTCAAGGAGACAACATCGTGACGAAAATGTCGAAGGGCATACCCAGAGTCAGGAAAATACAAGAAACGCTGAACCTGAGAGCCAGTCAAGAGGTACCCCTTCACGAAGGGTACCACATCTGGAAAAGGAGATGGACCAAATGAGAAGGGTCATGGATGAGATGAGAGAGAATATGAGAAGGGCAAATCCAGTGGAGGACTTAGTTCATAGGACAGACTCCCCTTTCACTGCACTCATCAACGGTCACCCTCTCCCTCCGAAATTCAAGATGCCTTCCTTAGATTCATATGATGGGACGCGTGACCCCTTCGACCACATTGCCACTTTTAAAACTACGATGCATCTCCAAGGGGTTCCGGACGAGATAATGTGTAGAGCTTTTCCAACCACCCTCAAGGGGCCCGCGCGAGTGTGGTTCAGTAAGATACCCCCCAATTCAGTAAGTTCCTTTGAAGAGTTGAGCAAGTTATTTGTTAACAACTTTATTGGGGGACAGAGGCATAAACGTTCCTCATCCAGCCTATTGACTATAGAACAGGGAGAAACTGAGAGTCTGCGGTCTTTTATCACTCGTTTCAATCGAGAAGCTTTGACAGTGGACGAAATGGATGATAAGTTGCTGCTGGCGGCATTCCACAATGGCGTTAATTCCGATCTTTTCATTCATAAGCTGTACGAGAAAGAGCCACAAACCATGGCAGAGCTCGTCCATTCGGCTCAGAACTTCATGAATGCAGAAGACGCGATTATAGCCAAGAAAAGAAAAAGAGCTGAAAGAGGGGAGGCGAATCCTGTACGTGGTACTGACCAAGGATCTCGTCCGAAAAAGGGACGTGTAGAAGATAAGAGAGACCGAGACACTAAAAAGTGGGTCCTTCAGCGTGAAATCAGCAGTACACACCGTTAAATGTCCTGCTTGAGCAAGTTCTCATGCAAATCAAGGACGAGCCCTCTTTAAAGTGGCCGGAAAAAATGAAGGGAGATCCCAATAAGCGCAATCGGAACAAGTATTGTCGCTTCCACAGAGACCATGGGCATGATACCGACGAATGCTTTGACCTCAAGCAGCAGATTGAAAATCTCATTAGACAAGGGAAATTGAGGAATTTTCTCGGACGAGACTACAAGGATGAGAAGCTGAAGACGAAGGTAGAGGAGCCATCACGGCCTCCGCTTGGAGAAATCAGAATGATTTTGGGGGAAGTTTAGCAAGCCAGTCATCCAGATCCAAAAAGACATATCTGAAGGTAGTGCAAAATGTCCAGCTTTCAGGACGATCTCCCGGGACGACAAATCAAGACGAGCAAGCTATCACTTTCACGGACGAGGATGCATCAAGGATACACCATCCTCATGACGATGCCATTGTTGTTACCTTGCTCATCGCCAACTATTCGACTAGAAGGGTGTTGGTAGATAACGGGAGTTCGGCGGACATCCTGTATTATCCTGCCTTCCAACAAATGAACCTCGGACGGGAGCAGTTTCGTCCAGTGTATTCACCCTTGGTCGGTTTCGGTGGAATGAAAGTACAGCCCGTCGGTACTGTTTCCTTACCAGTGGTAGTGGGAGCGTATCCGCAACAGGTAACGAGAAATGTCAACTTCATTGTAGTTGATTGTTCGTCATCCTATAATGCTATAATTGGGAGGCCGACCCTAAATAGCTAGAAAGCAGTCACATCCACTTACCATTTGTCGGTTAAGTTCCCTACTGAACATGGGGTAGGAGAGGTCCAAGGAGATCAGTTGGCCGCCAGAGAGTGCTATCTAGCCATGCTGGCTATGGACGAGCAGACTCAGATGATGAACATAGCAGAAAGAAGAATCGTGGCAGAGCCCACAGAAGCATTGGAAGAAATTCCCTTGGATGAGGAAAATCCAGAGAAAAGTACCAGGATAGGGGCAGATTTGGAAGAAAAGATTAAGAAGGGTCTTATATGTTTTTTGAGGAAAAACATTGATGTGTTTGCTTGGAGTCATGAGGACATGCCGGGCATAGACCCGAAAATCATTACCCATCGTCTGAATGTACATCCTTCCTTCAGACCTGTGCGACAGAAGAAGAGGGTATTTGCTCCGGAGAGAGACAATGCTATTAAAGAAGAAGTACAGAAGTTGGTACAGGCAAAGTTCATTCGAGAAGTCTATTACCCCGATTGGCTGGCTAATGTGGTAATGGTCAAGAAGGCGAATGGGAAATGGAGAATGTGTGTGGACTTTACTGATTTAAACAAGGCCTGCCCTAAAGACAGTTATCCATTGCCCCGCATTGACCAGTTGGTGGATTCTACGGCGGGACATAAGCTACTTAGCTTTATGGACGCCTTTTCCGGATATAATCAGATAAGGATGGACGAGGTGGATCAAGAAAAAACGTCGTTCGTTACTAGTCAGGGCTTGTTTTGTTATAAGGTAATGCCTTTCGGGCTGAAGAATGCAGGGGCAACATATCAAAGGTTGGTCAACCATATGTTCCGTCCGCAGATTGGGCGGAATGTGGAAGTCTATGTAGACGATATGCTGGTGAAAAGTCAGGACGAGGAAACTCATCTGGACGACCTACAGGAAACATTTGATACACTCAGGCAGTACAACATGAAGTTAAACCCTAGCAAGTGTGCTTTCGGGGTGTCGTCGGGAAAGTTTCTGGGCTTTATGGTGTCACACAGGGGCATTGAAGCTAATCCTGATAAAATCCAAGCAATACTGGATATGAAGCCTCCGCAAAATGTCAAAGAAGTCCAATCACTCACCGGACGGGTTGCAGCCGTTAACAGGTTTGTTTCCAAAGCCACTGATAAATGTTTGCCATTCTTCAAAGTTCTTAGAAAAGCATTCGAGTGGACGGACGATTGTCAGAGAGCCTTCGAAGACCTGAAAGCATACCTTACATCTGCCCCATTGTTAATTCCATCCGTGTTAGGAGAAGAGTTATATCTGTATTTGGCTGTTACCCCGTATGCTGTAAGTTCGGCTTTGATCAGAGAAGAAGGAAGAGTGCAGAAACCGGTCTACTACACCAGTCGAGCACTTAGAGGAGCAGAATCGCGGTACCCGCAGATAGAAAAATTGGCTTTTGCCCTGATCACAGCCTCTAGGAAACTGAGGCACTACTTCCAAGCTCACATCATCAACGTCCTGACGGATCATCCGCTGAAAAAAGTAATGAATAAGTTAGAAGCTGCAGGACGACTGATCCAATGGGCAGTCGAGCTTAGCGAATTTGATATCAAGTACCTGCCAAGGCACGCGATAAAGGCTCAGGCTCTTGCAGATTTCATCGCAGAGTTTACTCCGAGTCACAGTGAATCGGAAGTGGTGGAAGTCAAAAAATGGATCATTCATGTGGATGGCTCGTCTACACAGCATGCAGGAGGGATAGGAGTTGTGTTGCAGTCCCCTGAGGGAGATAAGCTGACATACAGGGTACGCCTGCAATATCAAGCAACCAATAATGAAGTTGAGTATGAAGCCCTTTTGAAAGGCTTGGAATTGGCTAAGTCCATAGATGCTGAATCAGTACTTATTCTGGGAGATTCGCAGTTAGTCATGGGTCAGGTAAACGGAACATGTGAAGCCAAGGAAGAGCGAATGAAGAAATATCTTGAGAAAGTACTGCAGTCAGCGAAGAAATTCAAAGAAGCTACCTTTGTTCAAATCCCAAGGGAGGAAAACATGGACGCAGATGCACTAGCGAAGACAGCTTCAGCAAATCAATCTATGGACGAGTTTGATGAAATTCAATATCTTCCAAGTATAGACATTCCTGACGTACTGCAAGTACAGAATAAGGAAAGTTGGATGGCCCCGATAATATCATATTTGAAGGACGGAACTCTCCCAGATGGCAAGGACGAGGCCAGGAAACTTAGAATCCGATCAGCCAGATACATCCTTCTGAACGACATACTGTACAAAAGAGGTTTTTCACAGCCTTATCTTAGATGTTTGTCGCCAGAAGAGGCCAACTATGTGTTGAGAGAAATCCATGAAGGAGCTTGCGGGAACCACTCAGGAGCCAGATCACTTATACATAAGGTCGTCCGTGCAGGATATTACTGGCCAACTATTCAGGCAGATGTTAAAGCCTATGTGAAAGTCTGTGATCAGTGTCAGCGATTCAGTAACATCCCCAGACAGCCATCAGAATATCTCACCCCCATGATGGCCCCATGGCCATTTGCTCAATGGGGTCTAGATATCTTGGGACCTTTCCCAGTTGGAACCAGGCAGATGAAGTTCTTGGTTGTAGGAATTGACCATTTCACTAAATGGGTGGAAGCTGAACCCCTAGTGGGCATCACACAACAAAATGTGAAAAACTTCGTCTGGAAAAATATTCTATGCAGGTTTGGGGTGCCCCGAGTGTTGGTATCCGACAATGGACGACAATTTGACAATTCACTCTTCAGGGATTTTTATGAACACTTCGGAATTCAAAATCATTATTCTTCGCCAGCCCATCCCCAAGCAAATGGTCAAGCAGAAGTCGCAAACCGATCCTTGTTAAAAATTATCAAGACTCGTCTTGAAGGGGCAAAGGGAGTATGGCCGGATGAGCTGCCGGGTGTATTATGGGCATACAGAACGACTATCAGAACCCCCACAGGGGAAACCCCTTTCAAGCTGGCCTATGGAAGCGAGGCAGTCATACCTGCAGAGGTACATATGGCCAACCATAGGGTGACTATGTATCAGGACAAGGATAATGAAGAACAACTCCGTTTGAACCTCGATCTCATAGACGAGGTAAGGACAGACGCAGAGAAAAGAACGGCAAGGTACAAAAATCTCATGGTTAGGCAACATGATGCGATGGTTAAGCTGAGGCGATTCAACATTGGAGACCTCGTCTTGAAGAAAGTTTCTTTGGCAACGAAGAACCCAGCTCATGGGAAGTTGGGGCCCAATTGGGAAGGACCTTACAGAATTATCAACTCTAAGAGGCAAGGGTCCTACTACTTGGAAGCCCTGGACGGGAGGAAGTTGGAGCATCCATGGAATGTTGAACACCTGAGAAGGTATTATCAGTAGAATGCCAGCCTAAATGAAGGTTCCCCTGGACGAGTGTATATAAGATCTATTATATGTATTTGCAGTATGTTTTATAGTGTTATTCTCTTGTTATTATGGTATGGTTATGGACAAGGTGGTGGGTTTGCTTGTATGTATTTAGCTTTCTATAAGGCACTAACTTATGAGTATGTGCCCCGCTTGTGAACAATATTTATGTTATATACATAGTGTTGTGTGAATCCATAATCCCCATATTACTCTTGTTTAAATTTTTGTTTTTGTTCAAATCCGCCACTCCATGGACGAGAAACGTCTCTGGACGACAGAGGCTAAATGCCAGTATGCCCTTCATTACAAGGTACGCTCGTCCAAATATAAGACGAGATAAAAACCTTGGGCAAAGGATTTGAGCACCATCCAGCCTATGGACGAACAAATATTCAGTACGTCCAACCCATGGACGATGAAATACATACGTACTTTAACTTGCCAAAGTTACTCGTCCACAACATGGACGGGGAAATAACACCAAAACAATCCAACATGTGGACGAGGAAAAGGTGAACAAGTTTAAAAGACGTAATGAGAAATTGCTATCCTGTCATGCTTTTTCGAAGACGAATTAAAATTGGAGTTAGAATAAAAATTGCTCCTATGGACGAGCAAGAACTTGTATTTAAGAAAAATTCTTGTTCACATAAACAAAGAAAAAAAGAGTTGATCAAATTATTTAAGGGCGGACTACAAAGCGTCCAAACACCCTGAATTTGTTCAAAATCTCGTCCTAAAACCATGGACGAGATAAATGTACTTCAATTACATTTCCTTAAAAAAAAAAAAAAAAAAAAAAAAAAACAACAGCAAAAGCCATAGAAAATAAAACTATCTTCATGCAGGAGGGGGTAGTGTGCTGGCATCGTCCTCGATGTTCACGTCCTCTGAGCTTGTTTGAAGGAGAGAGCTAGTGGTCGCGCCTAGGTTGAGCTTTACGACACTGAAATCAATGTTGGGGAAGTTCTCCACAGCGTCTAGCCTGAAGTCCTCGAACCCAGCTGCGTAGTTCTTGTCCAGCAGGTCAGTAAATTGCTTGGACGACTGGAACTCCGCAACTGCGTCCTCCTTCGCCTTTTCAAGAAGGGTATTGAGCTCATTGTTCCTTTTCTGGAGGTCGTCAAGACAAGTGTCCTTCTCAATGACATCCGTCTTGAGCTCTTCATTAAGGTTTCTGAGCTCTTTAGCCTCTTCCCTGGCCTTGGCAGCTACCTCAGCTCAGACTTTGCTCTCTTCTTTAACCTCCTTTATCCTCGTCTCCAAAAGCAGCCTCGTCTTGTCCAGTTCAGTGGCCTGCCTGGACGCAGCAATGAACTTAGACATGGCCTGCGCGTTGAAATTCATGAGTCAGTGTCATTAATTAAAGACGAGACATAAACATAAAACAAAAGAGCAGCTTAAGAGCTTACCTTGAAGAGATCGTGAACACCAGAGTGCTCAAAGTCCTTCAAGGACATGTTGTAGCACGCGCCCACGTCCATATCAGTCACTGCCTTTGAAAATCTCTCCCAGGATAAGTCCTCGTTTTCTAGAAGGTTTTGAGGAACTTCCCTGGGAGCAGAAGACGAGGTGGGAGCATGAATCGTGGACGCCACCTTCCTGGACGGAGGATCTCTAGGCTCAGGATCAAGGGAGAGGATCTGCATAGGGGACTCCAGACTAGAGGGAGGAGGGGACTTCGCACCTTGAGGTCTGGACGACTTATGCTTTTTATCTTTCCCTCGTCTGCTAGGGAGGTCGCCCAAGTCCACTCTAGAGGATATGTGCTTCCTCTTTTCACCTGTGGGTGGACGAGGTTGAGACCTAACTCCCTCGTCCACAGCCTCCTTACCCTTGTTTTCCTTCATCGTTGCCATTCCTACAAGGAAAGACGTTAGTTTTCCTTAAAAAAATATATATATATATAAAATAAATGTATACATAAACAATGAAAGTAACTTACGTCTGCGAGTAGTGATCTCGTGTGCAAGGGCTTCAGGAGAAGGTATAGGACCTAAGTCCCAAATAGCAAGACGCTGTAGGCAAACCAAGGAATGGAACGTCCTGTCGGTGTATAGACGAGCCTTCTGGATGCGCTCGATGTAAAACCTATCCAAATGAGGTCGTCTAGCACCTGATAAAAGTAAAAGACGAGGAAAAAAGGGTTAGGATTTTTGAAATGTAAAAGATATTAGGAACTAAATAAAGATTGAGACACATACCTTCAGGACGAAGGTTTCCCAGTTCCCCAGAGTATGAAGGGAATGGGTCCCTGTCAACCTCAATGGGGCGTC
Organism: Quercus agrifolia; assembly: GCA_029955455.1. NCBI lineage: Eukaryota > Viridiplantae > Streptophyta > Magnoliopsida > Fagales > Fagaceae > Quercus > Quercus agrifolia. The sequence continues at coordinate 42,999,977 of JARQAD010000006.1, forward strand.
CAGCCCAGAAACCTGAGACGAAGAAGAACTCCGTCTTCCAGTTCCTATCAGAGGTGACTAGGGATTTGATCAATCTATAATCTTTTCCCCTGGCTGTAAATTGATAAAAGCCAAGGGACTGGTTAATCTCGGAGGGCTTGTAACAGAAGAGGAACTCGTCCACAGTGAGAGGACGGTTCCCCTCAAACACCTCCCTCCACAAAACTTGCATGGATACAATCAACCTCCATGCATTAGGATTGAATTGGCAAATTCCTAAACGTAACCTAGATAATAACTCCCTGGCAAAACTGTTTAGAGGTAACCTAAGCCCTCCCAAAAGATAAGCCTCATAAATACCTATACCAAAACGAGGCTGACAGCACCACTTTCCACGGACGGCTAACCTAGGGTTAAGCTCGTCTGGGATTTGGTACCATGTCTTGAGTAATTCTAACTTCCTATCATCTGTTTTTGACTCTATACCTATAGCACAACTGTACACTACTTCCTCATCCTCGTCCTGAACTGTGGACGAGGGGGCACTAGTTCCGGCTTGAGCCCCGGACTCAAACCTCGTCTGTAACCCTTCCTGGAGAACCTCTAAGGGAACCCCAGGGACACCGGATATGTACTCGTCCGTAGTGTTTCCCCCACTACTACTACCACTACTACTATCACTGTCACTAGACCCACTAAAACTACTATGGTCAGAATACTCGTCTATGGCTTTATCTACACTATCGCTAGACGAGGAAAGAAGAATTGACATTTTATGGAAAGTTTATAAGAAAGCTAAGGACGAAGTTAGGAATATACCTGGATCTAGGACGAGGGAAACTTATGGACGCGGAATACTTCTAGAAGAGGCTCTAAGACGAGAGTAATTGAACAAGGAAATTTCAGAAATGAGAAGGGTAACGATGGGAATCAACTATTTATAGGCAATGGGCCCTGACATCTGAAACGACACAAACCAATGAAAAGGAGACACGTGGCGCTTTCCTAGGTAAGGTAAATCGACGCACTTTCTTGCAAGTTAAATTGTGACACGCGTCACCAATTTGTTGGCAGGGTACCCAGAAGTCAGATATCTATGGACGACCCATGGACAAGGGGGCAACTGATGATACTAGGAAAAATTACAACTCTACGCTCGTCCATGATGGGTCGTCCTGATCTACGACCTCAGCACATGGAAGTCAGGACGAGGAAACTCGTCCTGAGCCGAGCAGGAAGGACGAAATTTCAGGCATCCTCGTCCTTAGCCAAACCTCGTCCTGAGTCAACTAGGCAGTGAATAGTACAAACCAGACATTGAACATCACATCTTTCCGTAATCGACAAAATTGATGGGAACCGTTGCCAACGACGGTTAGATGAACTGGGCCAAACGATACGGTGTCAAAAACAGTTATAACTTACTGTTAAAACCGTCGACTTACATGAAGGGAGACGACTGTTCCGTGGGTGTGCTATAAAAGCACTGATCTACGAACAAGGTGATTCATTCAGAACTTCGAAAAACTTTTCCTTCAAACCCAAAATCACAAAGAGACTAACTTTGTCATCGGAGGATTTTTGGCCGGCCTCCACCGGTCGCCTTTGATTTACCTATTAAAAAAATTTGTTTAGAGTTCATTTAGTTTTGTTTTCATCTGAACTTTCCAAGATAACAACAGATGATGAGATTGAGGTTACTCTTTCTACGTAGTTGAGGAATCTAATAAGTGTGAAGCTACTTTAATGTAGTTATCTAGTTGCCTATTACAAAACCACATTTTGAAACATCATGCATAGTATAGTCAAGTATCTGTAAATATGTTTATTTTGGAAGTTATCATGGGTATTTTCATTTTTTTTTTTCAATTTTCAATTTTTGATTGAATGTAGCTTGATAAAAGTTTTTTCAAATTTTGTCATGGGAGTTGTCAAGTGCTTGTTTGAAATTTTGTTATTCTAATATGTTTTTACAATTTGGTTATTCTCTTTTTTCACAGGATTTATTGTTAGATGTCACGCAACAATAATTCCAAGAGGAGTGAACTACAAACAAGTTTTGTTTGGAGAGGATGGATTAAATGCTAGCATTTTTTTGGTTATGTAATGTTTTAATTGTGTTAGAGAGAATCATCTTCTTGTGTTTTGAATTGTGTCAAGTTTTACTTCATATGAAGGTATTTTGAATTAGAAACTTTCAAAAAAAATTGTGATAGACTTTATTTCAGATTTTCCTATCTTATGATCCTCTTTTTTGTATACTAAAGTGTGACGAGTTTTTATTTCATATTGATGTATTTTGAATTAGAATTTTCAAAAAGAATTGAGACAATTATATTTTTATGTATTTCCAATCCTATGGTATAGGGTTTATTTCAATTTAAAAAATTGAATTAAAAACTTTTCTGCCGTTGTATTGAGTATTTAGTATTTACCAATCTCATGATTTTCTAGATATTGAATTGTGACAGGTTTTTTTATAATACATGTGAAAAGTGAATTAAAAGTATTTTGAGATGTGTTGTTGGAAAATTTCAGTTTTAGATCAACTTTCTGTAAACTAAATTGTTGAGTTAAAATGGTTTTATGTTGAATTGAAACAGCTATAAACAAGAAAAAGGAAAATTTTAGTTTTGCTCTCAACAAAATGTAATTTTATTTTACTACAAGAGGAAAAAAGTACTAGTGGTGGGAGGTGATTCTGAGCCTTTGAGGTGTATCTTCATGGACTTGTTTGTGCTTTTCTTTTTAGCTTATATGTATCATGTTAGTTGATTAGTTTGTAAAATGTGTTGATTTTTGAATTTTGTGATTTTGAATATTTGATGTGTTTGAGTTCATTAAATGTTAGGTTAGGATCCTCAGGGCCGACGATGAATAAGCGCAATGGTATGATTAAGTTTGTTGTCATAAGTTCCGATGATTACTCTCTGGAGGAGAATCAAGGCCTAGACTACAAAACTATGTTCTAAATAGTGTTGAGATTTAGTATACATAATTTCTTGGTTTAAGAGGGATTGGTAGGAACTCTAAGATAAGAAGAAAATGAAGTATATAAGTCACCGTAACACTTCCTGTTAGTCATATCCAATTAATTTGACCTCACAAACTAAGTGTGCGTTTGGTATGAATTATTTTTATCGAATTATTTTACTATTCAACTTATTTTTGCTATTATTTTTAAGTTTTATTGCACTTTTTGGTATTATTCATGGGTCTCACTATACTATTTCAGTTAACTTTTACTTTTATCTATAGTATTTTTAGCAAAATAAGCAGATCTCAAACGGACATTAAGATTGCATTTTTTTTTTTTTTGGGTGGCTTTAATGGATTTTTTTTTTTTTTTTTTCTGAAAAATACAGCAAAAATCATGTAGCTCTATGCTTTGGCTATAAGAAAGTAAATGATAACTTCGTACATCATGTCTATTTGGCTAGAGCTTACAAGTTTAACTTTTAGCTTTTATGTACATTTTTTTAAATTATCACTTTTTCTTACATTTTCTTACTTTTTCAAAGTACAAATATACTTTTAGTACACTTTCAACCAAAATTTTTCAACAAAAAACTAAATAAACTGTTCCCAAACGAACAAGTATGAAGTATGTAGTGATAAACTGATATAAATGCTTAAGATGTGAACTTGTGCTCCATAATTGCCAGAGGTCAGAGTTTCCCAGGCTTGTTCTTCATTTGATTCCATATGTGATGTTACAAAATGAGCTTGATTTGAGCTCATAGCCAGAACTTGTAACAAGATAAAGAGATGTAACCCTTTTTCAATCTCGCTGCTATATCATTTGTACAGCAACGCAAGTGTAAATTTTAACTTCACTTACATTTTTCAATTAATTTTAATCATAAAAAAATCTAGTGAGTTGATGCTCTTATAATGCTCAATGAAGTGATTATTCACTTTTGTTGGATAAGAAAAAGGAGGAAGAAACCTCACATTAGAATTTTCTAATGGCCCATTTAAATTGAGGGAGAGTAAAATAGAGTTGACCCAAAATTAGTCTATTTTCAACTAACTCTATTTTGCTCCTCTCTACTCTCCCTCTCTCCTGGCTCCTCAATCCAAACAGACCTTAAATTAGAGCATTTGCTTGTAATTGTCATTCAAAGCCAATATCCACTATGAACTTCCAATGCTTGATCTAGAATATTATGAAAAGTTGAGTTTAGAGATGTCTAAATGGCAATTAGTTTTTTGTTTGTAATATGACCTCATGGCCCAACCCTTTAGCGAAGTGTTCACATAAGCTTTCCCCCACAACACCCCACCCCCCAAGAAAAAAAAATTGTAGTTATCATGTTTTCTTTGATTTTGGGTTTGTTGTTTGTGCCTAGACCGGTCCCAATGGAATAAGTCATTCCACGAAAGAAACAAGCCACCCCAACTTATTTAGGATGTAAGGCCTCATAGTAAAAGGTGTCCAATAGCATCAAAATACGCATTTAGGGCCTAACAAAAAGCACCCCCCGCACCTTTTAACTCTAAACTAGTTGGAGAGGCACGTGCAAGGCACGTGCTGCCCCTGTATTTAGAGGTCTTTTTTTTTTTTTAATAAAAAGTTAAACATAATGCAAATGGTTATTTAGCATCTTTATGCATATTCAAAGACTTTCTTTTATATTAATTTAAAAATAGAAAAATAGAATAAATGATAAAAAGTTATCCAATAAAAATTAAAAAACGGTTTATTTAAATATAAAAGTGGCCAAGGAGAAATATATTATTTTTGGGCATGTTCCTGAAGTCCATCTTAAAAGATTCGCTCTTTGCTCCCAATCCTAGTTATCTACTCACTCTCAACACTCTCAAGAATATTTGCATCCTCTAAATATCACAACAATTACAAAGCTTTAGTCTCCAAATTTAGGGTCAACTATGAATCATCAACATATTAAATTGGGCCAACCACATGATGTAAATTGAAAGATGTAGCCCCCTAAAACCTTTTAAAGAAATTGAAAGGCACCTTGATGTCCCTTTATATAATTCTAATATGTTTTTTTTTTTTTTTTTTTGTGTGGATGAATATTATGTTTCTTTTTTTGAAAGGGGGGATATTCATTCAATTAGATAGATAATAAATCATGATACAATGCATCAATGGCTGGTGGGGGAGAATCCTCCATCCAGTACACATCTTCATCGAGCCTAAATCTAGCATATTGAGCTAACGCATGTGCTACTCTATTCCCACTCCTCCTAACACAACAGATAGCAGCCCAATGCAAGCCCCTTATCAAATGACGAATATCATCCACAACATTACCAAAGAGTGAAGTATTAACTGCAGAAGAAGAAATAGCATGAGACACATTACTGTTGTCACCTTCAATGATCAACCTATTAAATCCCGCATCCACTGCAAATTCTAAAGCCCTCCTACAAGCAAGAAATTCTGCTTCTTCACCGGTTTGAACAGTTGGACCACCTGCAGTCATAGCAGCCATTACTTCTCCCTTTTCATTTCGAATCACTGCCCCAACCCCTGTTCTGCCCAGGTCCGAAAATACTGCTGCATCAAAATTGAGTTTGAAAGCCTCTAAAGGTGGAGGTTGCCATGCTTCTGCAATCGGTTGCTGCCTTGACGGGACAGCCAGCTGTTCTTGAGCACGTTTGAATTCTTCAAGGTACTCCTCTGCTCTTTTATTCAAGCAAGATGGGTTCTTCAGTTTTCCGCCATGCAGCAAGTAATTCCTCTGGTTCCAGATCAGCCAAGCTTGAGTCCAGAACAGCTCCAATTCTTCCAAGCTTAACCGCTCCAGTAATTCATCCATCAGGTGCAACAAGTCCGGCTGCCCATGCTTGAGCTTTTGCAGTTTACGTGCACTCCCAGCCCAAATGTCTTGAGCCGCTGCACAATCCCACAAGGCATGAATGGTAGACTCCGGTTCCAATGTGCACACCGAGCATTTTTCTTCCTGGATTACTCTTCTTCTAGTCAAGTTCACAGCCGTTGGAAGAATATTGTGGCAGGCTCTCCATGCAAATACTTTGAATTTATTAGGGATCCGTAGCTTCCAAATAGCCTCCCAAACCTGTTTTGTAGTACAGCCCCTAGAGGTTCCAACCTGTGCTGCCTCAGAAATAATTCTTCTCGCCACATGATAAGCTGACTTAACGGTGAACACGCCACGGGGATGATGCAGCCAGATCACGGTATCAGCTACCCATCTTCTGCTCAAAGGAATTTGGCAGATTGCATCAGCTTCCTCCCTGTGGAATATGGTCCGAATATCCTCTTGCCTCCATCCATTTAGCTCCGGATTGATCAACTCACTCACCAACAGTTCATCCCAATTAGCTAGGGTCGGATTGAGTACCTTGTTTGTGGGAAAATTTGGGATCCACTTATCCTTTAGGGCGTTGATTGAGACTCCATTGCCAACCCTCCAACAATGGCCGGATTGGAGAATAGGCATAGCAGCCATCAAACTTCTCCACACAAACGAGCAATTAGGAGATTCTTTTGCCTCTAGGAAATTTGATCTTGGAAAATACCGTGCTTTAAAACATTTGTACAGCAATGAATCGTTCTCATGGACCATTCTCCAACCTTGCTTGGCCAACATAGCTAGATTAAAGGCTCTCAGATCCCGAAATCCCATTCCACCTTCTTTCTTTGAGACCGTCAATTTATCCCAACTCTTCCAATGGATTTTGCGTTCATTGCCCACTTGACCCCACCAAAATTTTGCACATAATGCATCTAATTCGTCACAAAGTTTCAATGGTATTTGGAACACACTCATAGTGTAAGTAGGTATGGACTGAGCCACAGCCTTGATAAGAATTTCTTTACCAGCTCTAGACAGTAGCATACCTTTCCATCCTTGGAGCTTCTTCCAAATTCTGTCTTTTAAGTAAGAAAAGGTGGAATACTTAGCCCTCCCAATTAGAGTTGGTAGACCAAGGTATGATTCAAACCGGTCCACCTCTTGCACTCCTAAAGCTTCCAAGATCTGACCCTTCTGCCCCTCTGAAGTATTGCTGCTAAAGTAAACTGAAGACTTCTCCAAATTAATACTCTGCCCCGAAGCTCTTTCATAAGTTTGGAGGAGTTCGGCTATGGTTTCCCCTTCATCACGAGACGCCTGGCAAAATAGCAAGGAGTCATCAGCAAACATAAGATTTGTTACCTTTGGTGCCCCTCTGCATATGGAAATTCCTTTAATCCGTCCTTCTGATTCTGCTTTGTTTAGTAAGGCAGTAAAACCTTCTGCACACAATAGGAACAGGTATGGTGATAATGGATCACCTTGACGGATTCCTCTAGAGGGATGGATCATACCAAATGGCTTCCCATTAATAAGGATAGAGAAGGATGGTGTTGTCACACAACTCATCACCCTATTTATCCATTCAACCGGGAACCCCAACTTCTCCATAATCCTTTGAAGGAAGTGCCACTCCACACGGTCATATGCTTTACTGATATCTAGCTTCAATGCCATAGAACCCTTCTTCCCTTTCTTCCTGGAATGCATGGTATGGAGAGTCTCATACGCCACCAGCACATTATCAGTGATCAACCTCCCCGGTACAAAAGCACTCTGAGTGGGTGATATGATCTGGGGTAGTACCTGTTTCAACCTGTTTGCCAACACCTTGGAAATAATTTTATAAATAACATTACACAGGCTTATAGGTCTAAACTCAGACATTCTCTCTGGATTTTTCACTTTAGGGATAAGCACAATATTTGTATGGTTAATATCAGGGAGCATATTACCATTATTAAGAAAGTCTAACACAGCAAGGACTACATTATTCCCTACTACATGCCAAAATTTTTGATAAAAAAGGACATTCATACCATCAGGACCTGGAGCTTTTGTTGGTCCCATTTGAAACAGAGCCACCTTCACTTCTTCAGCAGTAAACTCAGAAGACAGAAATTCTTGCATATCATCAGTTACCTTACTATGCACTGCAGCTAGACACTCCTCCATTTGATCCTCATTTCCTGCTTGGAAGAGATTTTCAAAGTAGGTTGAAGCTACCTCAGCTACCTCCTCCAACTCTTCCACCCACTTCCCATGAGTATTCCGGATCCCCCTGATGTGGTTTCTCCTTTTTCTTTGTGATGCTCTGGCATGGAAGAACTTCGTGTTCCTATCCCCATGTTTTAGCCAATTTAATCTAGACCGTTGGGCCCAGTAAATTTCTTGCTTTTGTAGAAGATCATCCATCTTTTTACTTAACACCAAAAATTCAGCTTTTGCTTCTTCAGTCAATTCGGCCTCATTCAGTCTGTCAAGCTGTTTCTGAATTTCTTTAATAGCAGTGGTATCCGGGTCAGTGATAGGGGAACCCCAGGCCAAAAGCTCTGCTCCACAGGCCTTTATTTTTTCCTGTACTGCTGCCAAACCTGTTCTTTCCTCACCTGCCTTCCCCCAAGCCTCCTGAATAATCTCTTCACAATCAGTGCGGAGCAACCAAGATTCCTCAAACTTGAAGCTTCTCCCCCGGTTCATTTTTGGTTGTGAGAAAGATTGAACGTGTAATAAAATAGGTAAATGATCTGAAGCATGAGTTGACAGATGGACAATTTTACTTTGTTGAAATCTATCAATCCATTCTTTATTTGCCACGCCTCTATCAAGGCGTATCTTGGTATTGGCTGCACCGGGTCTCTTATTATTCCAAGTGTAAGGATACCCTATATATCCTAGATCTTGGAGATGACAAGAATTCAAAGCTTCCCTAAAGGCCTCGATCTGAGCAAACTGTGGCTGTCTAGCACTCTTTTTTTCTGAAGCTTGTAAAAAAGCATTAAAATCACCAATGACCACCCACGGTCCCTCTACAAAGTCTTGTAAATACTTCAACAACCTCCACGACTTTTCTTTTTGTTGTGCTTCCGGCCACCCATAGAACCCTGTTAGGTACCATACGAACCCGTCTTCTTCAGTAACTTTTGCCAAAACATGGTTAATTGTGAAATTAATTACCTCCAACCTAACTTCATTCTTCCATAGGAAAGCTATCCCTCCCCCTGAATCCGGGTGCTTAACAATGATTTTATTCTGAAACGGTAAATTTTCATACAAATTATCAAACCCATCTTTATCAAGTCTTGTCTCCATGAGAAAACATACCGTGGGAACTTGCTCCCTCACAATTTTGCGAAGGCTTCGACCTGTCCAAGGGTTCCCAAGCCCTTGGCAGTTCCAGCTTAAGATTCTCATTGCTCCCGGCAAGGGTGGCTCTCCACCCCCGCCGATACATCGTCTTTGGTTTGCTTCTCATCACTTAGTCTACCTCTCTTTGCAATCTGCTCTTCATTCTGCAATTCTTCTCTTTCACGTGTATCTCTTTTGCCCAAGCCAGGTAATGTAATGGACTTTGTTAAACCACTTAACCCAAAGTCCATTCTGTTCATCCGGTTCCAAGTACTTTTGGCCTTGGGTTGCAGCGGCCCATTCTGGTCCAGGTTGGGCAACTTGATACCAGGTTCGGCAAGCTGGGCTTCTGTGGCAGTAGGCTTCACGTTAAGCCCACCTTCTTGAGCTTTGATCACACACGTTTCCTCTGCTTCAGTAAAGTCACACGGTAAGTGATTGTCCTGCTGGATTTTAGGCCCGGTTCCCTTCAAAACAGAGGCTGTCTCCGTAACGTTTGCATGTATATTATTCAGTAAGCTCTCATCGTGCGCCAGGTCAGCCCTACTTCCTTGAATCACGGTATTTTCCTTACCCGTTACACTAGGGTTTTCACAGCTGTATCCATGCGCCTCCCTCGCTTCCACCGGTCCACCTTGCGCCGCCGGGATTGCCCTCTTCTCTGCTGCACTGCCTTTCGCATCCTCAGAGTCAAGCGTTGGACCTGCTGCTTTACTTCCTTGACCTCTTGGACGACCCCCCACAGCTCTTAGGAAGTCTCCATATTGATATTCTCTTTTTCCTCCTGCTTTCTCCACAGCATAATGGGCAGCACAATGCTTCAAGTCATGGCCTAAGATTCCACAAAAGTGACAGAATAGAGGCAGCCGCTCATACCTAAAAGAAACCCACGACTTCCCACCATCGGAACCAGCTATAAAACCACCCCGTCGAATAGGTTTTGATATCGGTAAGGCCACCCGGACTCGCATAAACATACAAAGATCATCCTGTTTCTTCCTCCATTCCACCTCCTCTACCGCCCCCAGTCGGCTTCCAACTTCTTTAGCCACTTGAGGGGAAACCATATCAAAGGGTGCCCCCCAAATTTGGACCCAAAGTGATGCAGCATCTAAACAAATATTTCCCACATTCATACCCTTGCTCCATCGTTTCAGCAATAATAGCTGGTTGTCAAACGTCCAAGGGCCTCCGCTAAGGATCCGATCCAAATCAAACTCCGATTGGAATTTGAATTGGAATAGGTTCGGCCCTACTTCAAGGATTTGCATTGATTCATTCAATCCCCATGCTCTCCTTATGGTGTTCTTCGCAGCCAACTTGTTATACGACTTGCACGTAAGGAATTTACCAATCAAGCTTAGATGACAACTTTCAATGGCTTCCTTTCTTCCTTCATCAGAGATCGCAATCGTTTCTTCCTCTTCTGTCGTTAATTTCATCTTGTCGAGACAGTCACACACCTCGTCCTCCATTGTTTCTTAGGAAATTGAGAATATTACCCTTTGCACGCAGCCAAGGGAGAGAGAACTCGTACTAGTACGAGAGGTAGAGCTCCACAGTAGGGAGACTGATGAATATTATGTTTCTATTATTATTATTATGGATAACTTTAATGAGAATGAATGAGGGACATAATAAGTCCAACCATTGAACAAATGGATCAATCCACAAAGGTATCTAATTAGTATAATTTAAATGGAAATTTTTGCACGGTACAGAAGCTCAACGTAGACCAAAAAAAAGAAAAAGATGTTACTACAACAACGAAATGACTTACCCTATAAGGCTATGTATGCACCAAAAGCTCTCATATACACAATAACCATTTATAAAATATTCATCCTAAAGTTTCTATGCGCCTAAAAAAAAAAATCAAATTAATGAAAAGTCTCTATTGGGAGGTGGGGGATTTTTGTGCACAAAATCTACTTTAAAGGGGGGTTTAACTAATTCTTTTGCTCTTGCACTATAGCTCAAATTCCTGATAAACTTTACTGGAATTTGCTTTATTGCTAATATTTTCATTTTATTCATTCAATAACCTTATACATGCAATTGAAATGTGATTGCAACAGTAATTCTCACTTGGACCCCCATCTTTTCATAGACATACACAAACTCGTTCTCATACCAGCAAGAAAATTGACAATTCTTTGTATCTATGTTAGCTAGATATTTTGGTACTGGTCAGCTCAAACAGCTTGGAATAGAACCAAATACTAATTTTCATTCGATACATTTTGTAGATATATTCGGTCATGTTAATAAAGAGAATTGAACATAGAATTATATATCAGTCATTAGATAAGAGAATCTTTGATTGTTAGGTTGAAGATTATTTATGAATGGAGTAATTAACGAGAATATATTTTACAAATGGGGAAAAAATTTACTTGGTCCTTGAGAAAGAGCTTTGGAAATTTTTAAGCCAAATGCCCTACAGAAGGCCTTAAAAAATTATGGTTTGTGGCTCAAACCAAACTTAACAAAAAGCTGAACAGGACTTAGAAATCCTATTTAACTTACAACCGATCCTTCTATTATTAGTGATGAGTTGAACTTGAGTCACATTATATATAGGAACAATTTACAACAAAACATAATTCAAATTTAATTGTATTTGAAAAGTTGGCAGTAGAATTTTTGGAGTCTTTTTGCCCCCTTTAATAAAGGATATCCATGAAGTTCTCATTTATGGGTAGATGGTAATCTTGATAAATTTATTTTTTTGGGAAACATTATACTACATGGGAAAGGGGGAAATTACTTATTGGTTCAATGCTATTAATTAACTCACATCACACACACAAAAGGCCTAACTCTTCTTGGCATCTCTCAACATGCTTTCTTGCTGGGCAACTCTTCATGCTGCTGCATTATAATACCCCTACAGACCAAAGCATTCCTGGTCAGATTAAACATATTATAAAATAAAATCTATAGGTAAATATTCTTCATAAGTCTGATAGCAGGATTAATAATTTAATAATACAGTGAATTAATACAAATCTTGGCAAAGTGACCGAGTGGAGGGTGGCAATTTTTCCAATTATCAAACCATATTTTGACTAAACTATCAATACACCTAGTGTAAACTGACTAAACATTTGCCCTATCCATGGAATATGTTGCTTCTTACTTGGGAGTTGCGGCCCATGACAAATATTGTTTAATTTATATTAATTTTAGTCACGACCAGTAATTAATAAAAATAAACATGGACACCCACACATGTAAAAGGATCACCACCGGATTTGTGAAATGAGTATCAACACTAAAGAGAGAGAGGGATCAATCAAACCATAGATAAATTTAGAGAGAAAATACATGTTGAGAGAAGACACGAAAGCCACCCTCTCTACTTTGCTCCAACAGTACCATTAACATGGAATATGAGAGTCTAAGTTGTCGCTACTTAGAGAAAGCACTTATGATGTTAATCAGCACCAACGAAAGCACTGGGCTGTGGTCATTATGTCTAGCTAAGAAAGCAATTTGATATGTCTCAGCAGGCTGCATACATTCAAATTTAAACATTATTTTTTGATCTGTGAAAAAACAGTAGTCAAGTAATTTTCTACATAACTAATATGCATACCTGGAACATCATTGCAAGAAGTTTGTTGGCTTCACCACATGCTTAAGTTATCTGGCCCATCACACCACATGGAACTCCAACAATGTGATTCTCTACCTAATAAAAAAAATGAAATAATAAATGAAGCAGCATAGAATGCACAAGGTACATAACAATTAAATATTCTATGATTAAGGGAAGAATATCAATCTGAAGGTTTTGCTAAAGAGTCAAGACCTTTTTGAAGACAAAGCATGGACTGATGTTTAATCCTACAAAGTATAGAAGAATAATTAAGTTGATTGCTTCTCCATGAAAGAATAAGAATAAATGGAAGCTTTTTTCTATATCAACCTCACATAGTAAAAAATCAACTTCTCAGCAAAATGAAAGGGATAAAAAAATATTATGTTCAAGATTTACACAAGGATAATTCATATAGTGCCATGCATCAGTCTAAATTCACAAGTGAACTGAACAAAAATAAACTCACCCAAGCAATAGGATAGAAAATTATCATTAAAACTCTCACAATCCATATGAACTTGGCCCCGATAGTAAGTCCATAGCTTGTGCATATTGCTTGTAGAATGACCTAACAAATGAATAACAACAGGATAATCAATCCCATTTAAATCCATCAAATGTAGTAGCTTCAAACATCTCAGCTAAACCAGCAAAATCAAGAAATTTAGTAAAACAAGCATATAAGAGAAGAAAAGAAAACTTTGCTAACACAGAGAGAAAATGAGAGAGAAAAGATATGAAATTCTCCGATTGATTGAATTAATCAATTTGTACATGAAACAGGGTTTATATACAGCTTTCCCAATCTCTGGACCTAAACCTTCATAACAGAGCATAACTAAATAACTAACTCTCCTAATTACACAGGATTAGTTGCTGCACGTGCATTGATTAGTTACAACACGTGAGACTCATCTTGAATTGGAAATAAACTTAAGCTACTTGTAGTTTTGGTCACTCATTTAACTTTCTTGTATTTGTCGTTTTACTCTTCACTTCTTTCTTCTTCTTTTCTAACTTCAGCTGCTTCTGATATTCCCCCTCAAGATGAGACTCGCTGCTGTGTATGTTCAACACATTCATCTTTGAAATTAAAAACCTCAACTGTTGACTGCTAATGGCTTTAGTAAACAAATCTGCTAGCTGTGTATGTGTAGGAGTGAAGAACAAACGGATCACCTTGTCTTGTACTTTATCTCTAACCAAATGACAATCCACCTCTATATGCTTTGTCCTCTCATGGAAGACAGGATTTTCTCCAATGTAGATAGCTGCTTGGTTGTCACAGAAAAGCATGCCAGGCTGCGGATGATCAACTTCTAGATCCTTCAATAAGGCTAAAAGCCAAGTCCTTTCACATACTGTTAAGGCCATAGCTCTGTATTCAGCTTCAGCTGAGGATCTAGAAACTATAGACTGTTTCTTAGATTTCCATGAGACCAATGAATCTCCTAAGAACACACAAAACCCTGTGGTAGACCTTCTAGTGTCTACACAAGATGCCCAATCCGCATCTGTGTAAGTCTTCAAGTGCAAGTCTGAGCTTGATGATAAGAAAATGCCTTGACCAGGACACCCTTTGATGTACTGCAACACTTTGTAGGCAGCATCAAGATGTGGTTTTCTAGGCTTAGCCATGAACTGACTAAGTTTATGGACTGTGTACATGATGTCTGGTCTTGTTATAGTTAGATATAGGAGCCTCCCAACTAGTCTTCTGTAAACACTAGGATCAGGCAGTAAATCCCCTTGAAACTTACTTAATTTCAGATTTTGCTCCATTGGCACTTTGCTGGGTTTACAACCAATCATGCCAGCATCCTTGAGAACACCTAGAGCATACTTTCTTTGGCATAATGAAATCCCTTTTTCTGATCTAGCCACCTCAAGACCAAGGAAGTATTTTAAAGTGCCAAGGTCTTTCAACTTAAAGTCATGATTCAAAGAGCTTTTGAGTTCTTCAACTGCCTGAACATTATTACTTGCAATTAGGATGTCATCAACATACACAAGCAATGCTATAAAGGTGTGATCATGCTTCTTAGTGAACAAGGAGTAGTCAGATTTGGACTGCTTGAATCCATACTTCAAAATAGTGGAGGAGAATTTGGAGTACCACTGTCTTGATGCCTGTTTAAGGCCATACAAAGACTTGTTGAGCTTGCAAACAAGGTTCACCCCCTTGCTGTGAAAACCTTGTGGCAACTGCATATAAACCTCTTCATGGAGATCACCATTGAGAAAGGCATTGTTCACATCAAGTTGAACCAAATGCCAACCTCTCACAGCAGAAATAGCAAGCAAAGTCTTGACAGTGGTGAGCTTAGCAACAGGGGAGAAAGTGTCAGTGAAGTCTAGACCAGCCTGTTGGGTGAAACCCTTGGCAACAAGTCTAGCTTTGTATCTGTCCAAGGATCCATCAGCATTGTACTTAACTCTATAAACCCATTTGCATCCAATGGCCCTTTTCTTAGCAGGTAAAGGGGTAATGACCCAAGTCTGGTTTGCTTGCAATCTCAGATGCCATAGCATCCTGCCAATTAGGATCTTTGACAGCTTCTTGGTAAGATGTAGGCTCAGGAATGACAGAGATGAGAGAACAAAAATGGGCAGAGTGGGATGATAATTTGGAGGAGGTAAGGTAATTGGATAAAGGGTAAAGTGTACCTGACTTGTTGGCAGAAGGAGGGAGAGGATCACTGACAATTGTACTGCATTTAAAATCAGTCAAGTAAGCAGGAGTTTTGTGTACCCGAGAAGACTTTCTCAAAGGAGCAGAAGGAGTGGGAATTGGAATAGGAGTATGATGAGAAGAATCTGCAGAAATATCATTAGGTAAACCTATAGAAGGCTGAATGGAGGCAGAAATATCATTAGGTAAACCTATAGAAGGCTGAATGGAGGTAGAAGGATTAAGGGCTGAGGATTCTGCAGAAACAGTAATAGGAAAATCATCAGAGGCTTGAAGAGATGAAGATGGAGTATCAAAGGGAAGAATAGGACCATGGGAATCATTGGAATTGGGAACCTGAGGCAGAGAAGGAGCAGAACCATTGGTGAGAGGAAAATCAAACAAAGAAGGAGATGGTTGAGCCACTGAGGGGAAGAGGTGAGGTAAAGGGATTGCAGAATGGGGAGAGAAAGAATGAGAAGAAGAAATAAAAGGAAAAACTATTTCAAGAAAATGAACATCCCTAGATACAAATATCCTTTTAGTGGTTAAATCAAGTAACTTGTGCCCTTTAACACCAAATGGATAGCCAAGGAAAACACAAGGAGAGGATCTTGGTTCAAATTTGGATCTATTGTGTGATAGAGTAGAGGCAAAACAAAGAGAACCAAAGACTCTCAAATGAGCATAGGAAGGGGATTTTCCATAGAGCTTGGCAAAAGGGGTTTGTTGTTTTAGAATTTTGGAAGGCAGCCTATTTATAATATGAACAGCTGTTAAGACACATTCACCCCAATAACAGATAGGAACATTAGACTGAAATTTTAAAGCCCTTGCAATGCCTAAGATATGTTGGTGTTTCCTCTCCACAACTGAATTTTGTTGTGGAGTGGCAACACATGAATGTTGGTGAATGATGCCATGGGTGGCATAAAACTCTTTTAAGAAAAATTCAGGAGCATTGTCAGTCCTAAAGATCTTAATGTTGGCATGAAATTGAGTTTTAATCATGTTATAAAAAGAAATCAGTAAAGGTCTAGTGTTAGATTTTGATTTCATGAGATAAACCCAAGTTGATCTTGTTGCATCATCCACTATGGTAAGAAAGTATCTATAACCATCATGAGTGAATTTTGCAAAAGGTCCCCAAACATCACAGTGGATTAAATCAAAAGCATTTGCTGAAATGTGATTAAAGGAAGGAAATGGCAGCCTTTTCTGTTTAGCAATAGGACAAAGAACACAAGTTTTATTGCTATGAAAAGCTTGTACATCAGGAATGCAGCTATGTAAAGCATGCAGCTTATTATCAGAAACATGTCCTAACCTCATATGCCAAAGATATGGCTTAGTGACACTAGGAATTGACATAGAATCTGACACAGAATTAACAAAAGAATGGAAAACAGATTCAAGAATTGGGGAAGTGACTGAAACAGACTTATTACAAGATGATGTTGTATGCAGCAGATACAAATTGCCATGTAATTCACCCACTCCAATCGTTTTCCAACAAGTAAGGTCCTGTACAAAGCATAAATTTGAGAGGAAAACAAGACAACATGATAAGGTTTTGGTTAATTGACTCACAGAAATCAGGTTGAAATTGAATGAAGGAACACATAGCACATTTTCAAGTTTTAGAGTGGAAGTGACTTGAATTGTTCCTATATGTGTGACAGTGACTTTTTCACCATTAGGTAGTTGAACAAAAGTTGAAACTAAGCTATTGATCTGTGTGAATAATGATAGGGAATGGACTATGTGGTCTGTGGCTCCAGTGTCAAGAATCCACACATCATTACCATAAGTATTCTTACTGACAGGATTAATAGCAAAAACTGAGTGATGCAAATCTAAGGTAGCATTAGCAGACCAAGTATTACACACTTTACCTGAAAGAGCAGAGTTTGCTGCATGTAAAGCATCACTAGCACCACCTGATGTAGATGCCTGAGAGCTGAGCATTGAGAGTAATTGTTGATATTGCTCTGCAGTAAATGGGAAGGAATTAATTTGCTGAGGACCAGAACTGCCAGAGTTGATTTGATCATCTTCAACCAGGACTTGATTGGCCATAGCTATTCTTCCTTTCTGCTTGTAGCCAGGAGGAAATCCTACTAGTTTGTAGCATTTTTCCATGATGTGGCCGAGCCTCCCACAATGACTACACATAGGCCTCCCTTTTCCATTGTTTCCCTTGAAATTCTTGCTGTTGTTTCCTTGAAACAAATTTCCTTGGTTGAATCCTTGATTCTTGACTGCAAGAGCAGTTGATTCAACAGAAGGAACAGCAGTGAGACCCAAACACCTTTGCCTTTCCTCTTGAATCACCAAGGAAAATGCCTTATCAATGGAAGGACTAGGCTCCATCATGAGGATTTGAGTTCTGACTTGAGAATAAGAATCATTCAAGCCATTTAGAAATTGCATTAGAGAATCTTGATGTTGAAAATTTGTAATTTTATCATTCACTTCACAGGTGCATTTTCCACATGAACAACATGGTAAGGGCCTGAAATTCAACAATTGATCCCAAGCAGCTTGAAGATCAGTGAAAAATCCTGTAACCGTAGCAGCACCTTGAAGCATAGTTGAGATTTGCTTCTGTAGTTGGGAGATTCTTGGTCCATTTGCTTGAGAGAAACGTTTCTTGAGAGTATTCCATACCTCAAATGCAGTGTCTCTGTAAATCACACTAGCAGTAAGGTGAGGAGAAACTGAATTCAAGATCCAAGATGAGATCATTGAATTGCACTTGGACCAGGCTTGCTTCTCTAACGGCGTGATTGCCATTGAAGCATTGACAGTGCCATCAACGAATCCAAGCTTGCTCTTAGCATCCAAGGCCATTCTCATAGCTCTGGACCACATAGGGTAGTTGTCCTCAGTTAATGGCTGAGTAACTAGAATCGCACCTGGTGTTTCACCATGATGCAGGAAGAACGGGCTTCGTGGATCTTCCATTGGAGTTAGCTCTCATTGAGAGGATGAAGATGAACCAATCTGTGCAGCTTGAGTATTCGACGCCATTGATGAAGGCTCGTGCTCTAATACCATATAAAAGAAGAAAAGAAAACTTTGCTAACAAAGAGAGAAAATGAGAGAGAAAAGATATGAAATTCTCTGATTGATTGAATTAATCAATTTGTACATGAAACAGGGTTTATATACAGCTTTCCCAATCTCTGGACCTAAACCTTCATAACAGAGCATAACTAAATAACTAACTCTCCTAATTACACGGGATTAGTTGCTGCACGTGCATTAATTAGTTACAACACGTGAGACTCATCTTGAATTGGAAATAAACTTAAGCTACTTGTAGTTTTGGTCACTCATTTAACTTTCTTGTATTTGTCGTTTTACTCTTCACTTCTTTCTTCTTCTTTTCTAACTTCAGCTGCTTCTGATAAAGCATACCTCCCGCAAAGCCAAAACGGAAGTTAAGGAGCGAACAATTGCAACATAGTGATTGAAAAGTTTATCCAGGTATATACAAAAGGCCTACAGATTGCAAATACCAAAGCCAATAGCTGTTAATTGAAACTAAGAAAAGTCTAACAAGTAATATGAAGTTAATATAACAAAACCTTAAGGACAACAATAATAAAGGGATATCTACTATTCTCCATGTGACTTCTCTGAATTGATGAAGGAGGCTCCACCTCTAGACTCCAAAGCTACTTTAAAGGACAATCAAACCATAGATAAATTTAGAGAGAAAATACCAGTTGAGAGAAAACACAAAAGCCACCCTCTCTACTTTGCTCCAATTATCTCAAATCTCAATCATCCATTTTCATTACAAATCCCCAGTCCTCTCTCCCTCTGTCTCAGTGCCAAGCCTCACCAATTATGTAAAAATCCCACTGCCACACGCATTCATCTCACTAAATCACTCTATTTTTTATCTCTCAGGTCTATCTTTTCAATTTTGTCTCACCCAGCAGAGATATTTTCTCACCGACTTGCTTGGCCTTCTTGCTTGCTTGTTATTTCAAAGTTCAGAAGGCGATGTTGTTATTTAAACTTACGGATATGACAAAAGAACACCTAATAGCAAATATTAACATACAAGAATTATTTAATCTGAGTAAAAATCCAAACTTTCAATCTCACAGAGATAATTGCAAAGAAGAACACCTACAAATAGCAAACACAACAAAAATTCAACCTGAGTAAAAATCCAAACTTTCATTCATATGGTCTAAATATAACACTAAATATTCTGACCCATCTGAGTTTACCAAACTTTCACATAAACATAGGCACAAAAACTCAAAACTTAGTATTTTGGGAGAACTGAGCTCCGAATTTTTTATTCTGAAAGCGTACGCCAAAAATCCTCAATTTCCTTCCATTTCTTTCATTTGTCCCCAATTTTCACAGCAACAATAATTTTGTAGTACCAGAAACCAAAAATAAGTAAATACAACAGAGTTTCAATCTTGTTGATGAGGGCGTAAATCTCACCAGTGAGAAGCACAATTCTTGCGTTCAAATAAGTCACCTACACAAAAGAAGAAAACAAAAATACCTTGCAGAAGGCACCGGTGTGGAGCCGGCCAAATACTCTCCGAAGGTCAAGTTAGAAATATTCTCACAACTCTAGAGTGCTAGAGATGGGTCAATTATGCGTATCTTAATGCGATGGGGAATTGAGGCTTTTATAGTAGTGAGGTTTTGCCTCCCTTTCTTGTAGTCCAAGTCGTTTCCTTATAACTCTTCCTTGAGGAATCCAAAACGTGGTGGACAAGTTATTCTTCCGTGAAGAGTCCATGGTTTTAAGGTGCTTCTCCAAGGTTCTTCCAATGCTTTGCCCTATTCTTATTGGGCCCTTATTTCATCAGGGGTTCCACACAAAGGATGGGCTCGACTTTCTTTTGGCCCATGGACATAGACCCTGTTAGGCCCACTCATCTAGGCCTGTCAGGCCTTACTTTTTGTTTTTATCCTCTTCAGTTGCCCCCTTCACCCCATTTGGTCCGTCGTTTTTTTGTGCAAGGGGGCCAATTGGGGTGACGGTTAAAATAATCTTGACGGTTCGATGTTCATGGGGCGATGGATGAGATACAGACGTGAACGGTGACAAATTCAAGCTAAGATGACGATTGTAAAGACTGAGTGGACGGTGACATAATCAGTACGGAGACGGTCTGAACTTTATAGCTGACGGTGACGAGGACCTTTGGACGGTGGTTTATGGAGTATGAGGTCGTCAGGGCTACAGAGGTCTGACTAGCTGCAGAGGCATTTAAGGCGCACGACATGTGTCACTCGTTGAATGGCTCGTATCTCGGATCGAAGTGCCGCTTCGTCTTCCGTGCACTCCATCTATAAAAACCAGCACCCTTCTCTTCATTTCCTTTGCTTTTCGCAAAAACTACATTGTTAGAGCGAGTCCGTCACCTGTCAGAGTTTCATCCATTCAACTCATTTAGCACCAACTCTCATCCGCTCAGTCTTTTCCTCGGTAAGTGATTCCATCCGTTCAATTTACTATACTTTCAGCTTTTATACTTCATATGGCAAAAACTTAAATTTCTTGCATCCGTCTCCCCCTTTTTATTTTAAACCCGTCAGTCTTAGGTTTTATCACTACGTATAGGCAATGTCTAGTGCGTCAAGTAACCAGTCGTTCATCCGCGATGGGGCGAGTTACGAGGAATTGTACCTGTCGGGTTGTAGAGATCCAGACGAACTAAGCAAAAGGAGTCCGTCTGCCGCTTCACCGTCCTCAAAAAATGAGGATATGGAGTTGGCTGAACCAGAGGAAGGTTCTGATGACGGCGATCAAGGAATTAAGTCGGTAGTGGGTGCTGACGGACTTAGGGAGTTCATCATGCTACCAGAGTGGACGGTCAATAACTTCACATCCACAATTAAGGAGGTGCATTTTAAAACACTTAGAGCAATCTACCAAATACCCGACCACATCCCTATCCGTCTACCCTACAAGTTAGAAAAATGCTACAACGACGGAGTGGACGACGTAGGAGTGTATGAACAAGCACTCAAGGCTGGCCTTTGGTTCCCCTTGAACACACTAAAGCGAGAACTTCTCCAGCACTTGGGTTTGTCCGTCAGGCAGATATCCCTGAATGCTTGGAGGGTTTTCATAGCGATGGAGGTCCTGTACGGAGCTATGTCTGGTGGTTCCAGATCGCTAACCGTACGGGAATTCCTCTATTGCTACCGTCCAGATGAAATTGATAAGTCAAGGGGAATGTATAGTTTTGCCCCTAGGAAGTCCGTCCTGAAAGTCATTTATGAAACCCCTGACTCCAACTGCAACTGGAAGAGCCGTTACTTCTTCCTGGAGGGTGACGGCTGGATGTGTCACCCAGGAGAGATGGACTTCATGCCGGTTGATAAAACTTGGGGAATTTTGAACTCGTTTGGTATATCTATATCCGTCGTGTTGTGAATGTGACTTTATTTTCTTTAACACTTTAACGACCGTGCTAATTACTTCATCTCTTTATTTTTTACAGTACGACGGCGCCCACAAGTTGATATCGAGGAGTACAACTTTCTCGAAAGAATTTTGTCAAAGACCAAACCAGAGGAGTGGACGTGGGCTAAGCTTGTAAACCTTAACACCGTCCATTGGTATTGTGATGGACCTGAACCTACTCCGGTGGCTATCAAGTACGAGAAACGCACCCATCAGCGTAAGTCTGTCAGCCTCCATATCCAATTTGATCGTTTTCTGTGAACTTACCCGTCTTCTTTTTCAGAGATGGAAGACGCGAAGAGGAGGGCAGCCATAAGAAATCAGGCCGCGAAGAGGAAGGAGACGGACGAGGGCGCCATGGGGACGGGTTCGAGCAGGCCCTCAACAAAGAAGAGACCGTTGCTTAAGGGAGACCGTGCTTCCAAGAAGTAGAAGGTTTCGACGGAGCCCGTCATTGGTCTAACGGCGGAGGGCAACAAGATGGCGACCCCGGCCAAACATGGGGGTGGCAAAGGTCTCATGGTTCCTCCACCAGGCAGTCAAAAGGAGCCGCCCGTCTTGCTCCGTGAAGACCCAAAGTATGCTTTGGGGAAGCTTTCTTCAATCATTGGCAGTGAGGACTATGAAGACCTTGGTAACCACTCAACGAAGGCCATAGGGGAGACGGGCCTTTTTAGCATCACCAAGGTAAGAGCCCATCATAATATTACCCACGAACTATACTTTTATTTATTCATCATTTATTTATTTATTTATTTTTTAAATCCAACTTCATTTTTATCTTCAGGCTATGCTCATGACGAAGGGTTTGATGGATCGGTCTCTTCATCATGAGATGGCACTTGAACGGGTCCGTGAAAAGGCCAAGCTGGCGGAGGAGGAGCTATTTGAGCTGAAGAATTGGAAAGTGGTGACGGAGCAGAAGTTTAAGCTTGCTGAACGGGCAAGGGATGAATATCAAAAGATGACAGAGGAGCTTAAAAAGGTTCTGGAGGACAAGGAGAATGATCTCCGTTAAGCCAAAGAGAGAGCCGTCCAGGAATATCGTGACTCCGATGCCCTTTTATCAGAGCTCGGAGTCTCATATAATGACGGATTTGATGATGCACTCCGTCAAGCCAAGGCTCTGTATCCCAAGCTTGATTTTTCATCCGTCAACATCACCGTCGCGGAGGCTACGTCTGTTCATCCCGATCTGTCAGATGATACGAACAAGCTTTTCGCAAAGGAGGTGCCCGTCTCCGTCGCCCCTGAGATTCAGACGGAAGAAGAAAAAGCCCGTGAAGCCAAAGACTCCGCTGCTCCTGATGTGTAGAAAATATTTATTTATTTTGTTTCAAGTATTTTGAGAACATTTAGGTTTTGCCCGTTGTGTATCAAGTTAAGGTGTATCCGTTATGTAGACATTTTAACTTATTTATTTAAATCCTCTATTAATGCATCTTTACTATTTTGTTGACAATGGTAGTGTAGGATCCGTCTTCTTTGATAAGTGTAGCCTTGATGTCCGTCCATTTTGATTGTTTAGATTGTTAACACTAGCGGTGTCCGTCTACCTCGTAGACTTGTAAAATTTTTTTATCTTTGTGGTGTTTGTCAACTCTACGGAATGGAATTTAGACCCTTCGTGGGATCCGTCCATTTTAAATAGGTTTGACCTTAGTTGGGTCCGTCTTCGGGAGGTCCGTCCACTTTGTGGACTTGATTAAGTTTGTAGTTTACCCTTGTTGGGTCCGTCCACGTCGTGGATTTGAGTTTTGACCCTTGTTGGGTCCGTCCATGTCGTGGACATGAGTTTTGATACTTGGTCCGTCCACTTTAGGGACATTTAAGTTTTTACCCTTACTGGGTCCGTCCACGTTGTGGACTATGGTCTTGACCCTTGGTGGGGTCCGTCCACTTTGTGGACTTGTTTAAGTTTGTGACCCTGGATGGGTCCGTCCACTTTGTGGACTGGTCTTGACCCTCTGTTGGGTCCGTCCACTTTGTGGACTTTTTGAAGTTTTTTACCCTCGTTGGGTCCGTCCATGTTGTGGACTAGGGTCTTGACCCTTGGTGGGGTCCGTCCATTGATGGTAGTAATTTTTTAGTAGTAATAACACAACAAAGTCTGAATGTTCCTCTATAAAATTTAAAGCTGTAGAAAAAAGTACCTGCCCCCTTGGGCTTAAAAAGGTACTGAAAAAATCATGTAGCAAGGCTTGTTCAAACAAAAAGCCAAAAAATAATCAAAAGACTAGTAAATATAAATAGACTGGGGAATAGGGGGAAGTCGACTATCATGTCTACTAGTAGTATTTCCGAAGGTGTTCCGTATTCCATGGGTGCTGAAGCTTCCTTCCGTCCATTGTTTTGAGGTGGTATGTGCCCTTCCTCTGCCATGATGTGATTCTATAAGGTCCTTCCCAATTCAGTCCAAGCTTTCCTTGCAAAGGGTCTTTAGCAGTGCCCATTACCTTCCGTAGCACCAGGTCTCCGATTTGAAAGTTTCTATGCTTGACCTTGGTGTTGTAGTGTTTTGACATGAGGTTCTGGTATCGTGCCAACCTTTGTTCTGCCGTTACTCGGGCCTCGTCCACTAAGTCTAGCTGAAGGCGCATAGCTTCTTCGTTTTTGTCTTCCATGTAGTTTTGCACGCGATAGCTGGTAAGACCAACCTCTGCTGGGATGACTGCATCAGCTCCGTATGTAAGTCGAAACGGGGTTTCTCCAATGGGTGTCCTTGCTGTCGTCCGATACGCCCATAGTACGCTTGGTAGTTCGTCAGGCCAAATACCCTTTGCCCCCTCGAGCCGGGTTTTGATGATTTTCAGCAATGTCCGGTTCGTGACTTCTACTTGTCTGTTTGCCTGCGGGTGTGCTAGAGATGAGTAGTGATTCTTAATGCCTAGCTCTGAGCAGAAATCCCTGAACGCGCTGTTGTCGAACTGCTTTCCATTGTTAGAGACAAGCACCCTCGGTATCCCGTATCTGCAGATGATGTTTCTCCATACAAAGGTATGGATGCTTTTCTCCATGATAGTGGCAAGGGGTTCTGCTTCCACCCACTTGGTGAAGTAATCGATACCGACTATTACAAATTTTAGCTGTCTTAAGGCCGTTGGGAAGGGACCCATGATGTCTAATCCCCATTATGGGAACGGCCAAGGAGCCGTCATAGGTGTGAGCTCCTCTGATGGTTGCCTGATGAAATTATTGAACCTCTAACATTTATCGCAGGCCTTGACGTAAGCTTGGGCGTCCTTGAGCATAGTGGGCCAGTAGTATCCGGCTCGGATCAATTTGTGTACTAAAGACCGTGCCCCTGAATGATTTCTGCAGATCCCCTCGTGAACTTCTCTCATTACATAATCTGCTTCATTGTGGCTCAAACACCTCAGGTACGGTTGAAAGAAACCTCTCTTGTATAAGACATCCCTGAGTAGCACAAATTGCGAGGCTTGGACTTTCAGTTTCCTTGCAGCATCCTTCCCGTCTGGTAGAGTGCCCGACTGTAGATATGCTATTAAAGGCGTGGTCCAATTCTCTTCGACAGCTATTTCCTGCATTTGCTTTTCGTCATCAATAAGCGAGGAGGTTTGGACAAAGGATAATACCTGTTCAGAAGCATTCATAAACTCTGCGGAAGCTGCTTTTGCAAGACGGTCGGCGCATTCGTTTTCTTCCCTTGGGATTTGAACGAATTTGACCTCGAGGCCGCTGATTCGACTCTTCACTTCTTCCAGGTACTTCTTCATTCTCTCGTTTCTACACTCATAGTTGCCGTTGATCTGGCTTGTTATCACTTGGGAATCGCAATGTATGATCATGTTCTCAGCACCTGCAACCCTTGCGAGATCCAAACCAGCTACCAAGGCTTCATATTCCGCCTCGTTGTTGGTTGTAGGGAAATCTAGTCTTATCATGCATTCGATTTTATCCCCCTCTGGTGTTTGTATAACTACACCGGCACATCCTGAGCGTTGATTTGATGACCTGTCCGTATGGATGCTCCACAGTCTTTGTCCTTCAACCCCTTTGTCTTCTGACTGAGTATACTCGGCTATGAAATCTGCCAATATTTACCCCTTTATTGCAGTTCGCGGATGATACTGTACGTCAAATTCGCTTAGCTCAATTGCCCATAAGGCCATTCTCCCGGCCGCCTCTAAGCTGCTCATTACTCTTTTCAAAGGCTGGTCCATCAGAACTACGATTATGTGGGCCTGGAAATATGGTTTGAGCTTCCGCGCAGTGGTTATAAGTGCAAAAGCCAACTTCAACATCCTGGGGTATCTTTCTTCTGCTCCTCGGAATGCCCTGCTTATGAAATAGACGGGTCGTTGCGAACCTCCCTCATCTCTTACTAAGGTCGCGCTAACTGCTGCTTGCGAGACCGCTATGTAGAGGTATAGTTCTTTTCCTGGCATGGACGAGTTGAGTAGTGGTGGGGACGATAGGTATTTCTTCAAGTCCTCGAATGCCTTCTGGCACTCGTCCGTCCACTCAAAATATTTTCTCAATACTCGGAAGAACGGCAAACACTTATCCGTTGCTTTGGAGACGAACCTGTTTAAGGCCGCAACTTTTTCGTTCAAGCTCTGCACTGCCTTCACAGTCCTCGGGGGTTCTAGTTCTAATATGGCTCGTACTTTCTCCGGGTTGATCTCTATACCTCTTTGGGACACCATGAAGCCCAAGAATTTCCCGGTTGTCACCCCGAACTTGCACTTGCTTGGGTTCAGCTTCATGTTATACGACCGAAGGGTGTTGAATGTCTCCTGAAGGTCGCTCAGGTGGTCGTTCTCGCGCACACTCTTCACTAGCATGTCGTCGACATAGACTTGTACGTTCCTTCCGAGTTGATGCGTGAACATTTTATTCATCAATCTCTAGTACGTTGCCCCTGCGTTCTTGAGTCCGAACGACATCACTTTGTAGCAAAAAAGTCCCTAACTGGTCACAAAAGAAGTTTTCTCTTGATCCTCTTCTTTCATTTTGATCTGATTATAGCCTGAGAAAGCGTCCATGAAACTCAGGAGTTCGTGTCTGGCCGTTGAGTCTACCAAGGTAACTATCCGAGGGAGTGGATAGCTGTCTTTTGGGCACGCCCTATTGAGGTCCGTGAAGTCAACGCACATCCTTCACTTTTCGTTATTCTTCTTGACCATGACCACGTTTGCTAACCAGTCGGGGTAGTATACTTCTCGGATAAAACCAGCTTCTAATAGTTTCCTAAGTTCTTTTGCCATTGCTTTGTCTCGCTCTTGTGCGAACACCCGCTTTTTCTGTCGGATTGACGAAGAGGCCGGGTTAACATTTAGCCTGTGGACTATTACTGACGGATCGATCCCAAGCATGTCTTCGTGACTCCACGCGAATACATCCTGATTCATCCTTAGGAAACCTGCTAAGTCTTGACGTATCATCGGGCTGGCCAAAGTTCCCATTCTAGTTGTCCGTCCAGGTCTTGATTCATTGAGGAATACTTCTTCCAACTCCTCAACCGGTTCTGTCGTGGTCCGCTGTTCTCCAATGCACATGGTTTGCTGATGATCCTCCATTTCCAGCATGGCGATGTAGCACTCATGGGCGGCCACTTGGTCTCCTCGCAACTCTCTAATCCCGTATTCCGTAGGGAATTTGATCATTAGGTGGTATGTCGAGGTTGCTGCTTTCCACGAGTTCAGCGTGGGTCGCCTTAGTATATCGTTATAAGCGAATGAACAGTCGACCACTAAGAAAGTTACATCCTGAATGATTTGCTGCAAATAATCACCGACCATCACTGAGAGTGTGATAGCTCGTAACGGGAGTACCCTCGTTCCCCCAAAGCCAACCAGGGGAGCATTTGTTGGTGTTAATCGTGTTCTGTTAATTCCCATCTGCTGGAACACTGGGTAGTATAGGATGTCTGCTGAGCTACCGTTGTCGACCAGCATCCGATGCACATTGTAGTCTCCTACCCGTATGCTGACGACAAGTGCATCATTGTGTGGATGGTGGAGGCGTCTCGCGTCGTCCTCTGAGAATCCAATAATCAGGCTTTCCCTCCGCGCTATCTTGGATACAGAGCCCGTTAACTGGACATTCTGGACCATCCTGAGGTAGGTCTTTCGGGCCTTCTTGGATGATCCTGTAGTTGCTGTGCCCCCTACTATCATCCTTATGTCCCCAACAGGGGGTCTCAGATGGTCGTTTTCCCGTCGAGGGGCCTGTTCCCGAGGATGTGTATCCGTTCTCTCCTTGCTGACAAATTTCTACAGCTTCCCTTTTCTGATGAGGGTCTCGATTTGCTACTTTAAATCATAACAATTCGTAGTATCATGACCGCGGTCACAGTGGAAACAGCAATACTTGTTTCTGGATCGCTTGGTTGGATCGCTTTTCAGCTTCCCTGGAAACGTCAGGGCCCCTTCGTCCTTGATTTGCATCAGTACCTGGTTTAGCGGGGCGTTCAGGGGAGTGAAGCTTGTAAATCTTCCTCCTGGGGGCTTGGAACGCTTTTCATCGCGTCTGTCTCCCGTCCTTGGCTTCTTCCCCCCATGGTCCTGACGGGCATTTTCGAGTCCCTCTCTCTTTCTGGGTTTGTCTTCCCTGGCTAGTAGTGCGTCCTCTGCATTCATGTATTTTGTGGCCCTGTAGAGTACCTCAGACATGGTCTTTGGGTCGTTTTTATACAGAGAGAACAAGAATTTTCCCTTCCGTAAGCCATTGGTGAAGGCTGCCACCAAAATCTTGTCGTCGGCCTCATCAATAGAAAATGCTTCTTTGTTGAAGCGAGTTATGTATGACCGCAGCGTCTCGTCCTCCCGCTGTTTGATGCTCATTAAGCATGCTGTAGACTTCTTGTACCTGTGCCCCCCGATGAAGTGCGAGGTGAACTGGGCACTTAGTTCCTTAGATGTGTTGATTGAATTTGGCGTTAATCTGCTGAACCAGATTCTTGCTGCGCCCCTCAGCGTTGTAGGGAAGGCCCTACACATGATCTCGTCCGGTACTCCCTGGAGGTACATCAGGGTCTTGAAGGTTTCTAGGTGATCGAGTGGGTCCTTGACTCCATCGTAGCTCTCAATCTACGGCATTCGGAACTTCTGTGGCAGGGGACAGGAATTGACAGGTATAGTGAATGGCGAGTCAGTCCTATTCACTAAATCGTCAAGGTCACTGGAGACGCGTCCCTTGAGGGCATTCATCATGACCTCTATTTGTTCTTTCATCGCCTGCATCTCTGCGAGAATGGGTGGTGGGGTTGTATCCATGAGAGAGGGCATGCTCAAGTTCCGCCGTTCCGGTCTACTGGGCTCGCTACTGCCCTCTGGCCTTTCAGGTCCCCTTCGTTCGGAGCTGTCCCCCTGGTTTTCCTCCTGGACGTTATGTCCCGCATCCTTCTGACGCAGTTGCTCCTCCAGATCATGATTCTGTTTCGTGAGGTGCTTTACCGCAGCCGCGAGGGTCTGGACCTGTCTTTCTAGTGCGGTGGATCTCGGCGGCTCGTCTTCTTGAATGTTGTTGGTGGTGGCCATCGAGCGTGTGAGTACCATGCAAATTTTATGTCCGGGAGGCGACAATGGCTTAAACTGTCACCGATTCCCCACAGACGGCGCCAACTGATGAGGCCGTAAATCTCACCAGTGAGAAGCACGATCCTTGCGCTCAAATAAGTCACCTATCCGAAGGTCAAGTTAGAAATATTCTCACAACTCTAGAGTACTAGAGAGGGGTCAATTATGCGTACCTTGATGCCAGGGGGTATTGGGGCTTTTATAGTAATGAGGTTTTGCCTCCCTTCCTTGTAGCCCAAGTCGTTTCCTTATAGAACTCTTCCTTGAGGAATCCAAGGATGGGCTCGACTTTCTTTTGGCCCATGGACATAGACCTTGTTAGGTCCACTCGTTTAGGCCTGTCAGGCCTTACCTTCTGTTTTTATCCTCTTTACCTGTAATCGTCTATCTCTCGCACATCCACCAACCAACAGATCGAGATCACAAACAATGATTGAGGCTTTGAGCTCCATTTTTTTTTCCTGGCTCTTCTCTCATGCAGATCGATTGCAAATGTTCTTGGGTTTCAAATTTTTTTGTTGATCTGGATTCGTAGAGAGAGATCGGTGCTGAGGCTGGGTTGTGAAGGAGTTGAATCACAGTACAGATTGGTGGTTTGGGAGGAAAAGAAAAAAAGAAAAAAATACGTTTATTAGAAAGAAGGAGAAGAAAATAAGAGAGAAGAGACACAGAGAGTTCCAGAGAGAAAGAACATATACAGACTACAGAGAGTTCCAGAAAGAAAAGAGAGTTCTATACACTTTGGGCAAACGCATCGTTTAGTCTTCCACAAACGGACAAAATAGAGGGACTCACCAAAATTGTACTGTAGATTGAACAGTGTTTTACACTGAGTGCACAGTACCAAATCACTGTAGCGGCATTGCCGCTTTTTATATATAAGAAATCTAGTTGTTAAAAATTTGAAAAAAATGCTTTGCAAATTTTATTATCTAAGTAGTTAAATGTGAGATCTTTAAGTATAAAAATATATGCTGAATATAGCATAATTAACGTAGTGGGCTTGAAGTGGAATTTGCCATGCTAATTTTGAATAGAAACTCACGTCCACCAATCCAATTGGTTGGACGGCTCTATGGAAACAAAAAAGTTGTTTTCTTTGTTTGATATTGAACGAAATGGACTGATTTTTTTTTTTTAAAGCTATGGCCAACATTATTGATAGCCAATATTACTTGGTTTGCTTCCTCTTTTTTAGAAATTATAGAGTTTTTCGGTGAATCACGTCATTTATCTATCATTCCACTAAAAAATTTCTGCTTATTTAAAATTACTGAATCAATAATTAATTTTTGTTTAAAAAAAATTTATAACTAACAATTTTAAACAGGTAGAAGTTTTTTAGTGGAATGGTGGACCACATCACTTATTCACCGGTGGATCTTATAATTTCTCCTCTTTTTGTTAATCTCAACTCTCTTAACAAATTAGCATGAATTTAATTATTTGATTATTATTTTAACACTGCTTTTCATAAACTCAAAAAAAAAAAAAAAAAAAACTTTACATGTGGTTTTAAACTTTCCATTAATGAGTGAACTTCATCAAATAAAATTTCTTAAAATTTATATTGAAAATAAAGGGGAACATAGTTTGATCTTTGGGTTATTTACTTAAATATGGTAATATCGATGGTAGAGAAAATGTTGTAATTCAAAAATCAAAATTTTATTATATATCTAAAATTTTTAATTAAAAAAAAAATCTTAGTTTTACTTTCCGAACGCATGGAGTGGACAAACGGAGGCCAAATAGGCAAGTATTCTTGGAGTGAATCCCCAGTTGCCACGTGTACGAAAAAAAAGGAGTAATGAAGAGCACCCAATTTGGATTTAAGGAAACGAATTTCTCTAAATTCAAGAGCTGATTTTTAAGAAAAGAAAACCACAAAAAAAGAAGCAAATGGCACTGAGAGGAGCTGTTGCTACAGCTTGTAACGTTGGAGGAAGACACAGAAACCCATCTCTACTATCAATTCCTCACTATCTTAAACTCAATTTCCATTACCCTCCTTCACATGCTCTCCATAGATTCACATCTTTTCCTATATACCAACCCGGTGGTGAGTCTGTATTTCCGTTCTCATTTTCATCTTTCAAACTTTACTTGGTTGTTTCGGTTTTGTTAAAAAAAAAAAAAAAAGAGTAGTTCTCATTGAAAAAACCAAGTTTTGGGTTTCATTTTTTATGGTATTTTAATGTTTTTCTTAAAGAGAATATGACTTTGGGCATGATAGAATGACGAAAAAGAATTTATGTGACGGACCCTGTTTAATTTGTTGAGAATTTATAGGATAGTCAATACCCACTTTGTTTTTGTTATTGTTGTTGTTAATGTTTTTCCTTCATTATTTGATAGAACAAATTTTATGGGTGCAAACTAATTTAACAAATTTTGATCAGTGACACTAAGAATTGAAACAAGTTTTGTTGGTTGTTGTGCTATTTAAATTTATGCCGGACTTAAATATCCAATCCGGGCAATAAGTGAGGCTACTGTGGATCCCTTAACACCCAAGAAAGAAGATGAAGAACAATCACCTCAGAATTGGACGATTAAAATGTTATATGATGGGGACTACCCGCTTTGTATGCGTTAGGTCTATCTTCAATGACCTTTTTTTGCATTTCTTTTTAGCTTATGCGTACAATGTTTGTTGATTTGTTTGTAAAATGTGTTAATTTGGTGATTTTGAATATTTAATGTGTTTAAGTTCATTATAATGTCAGGTTAACATGCTCAGGGAGAGGAATAAGCACTATGGTACAATCAAGTTTGTTGACATAAGTTCAGATGATTACTCTCCGAAGGAAAATCAAGGCTTAGACTACAAAACTGTAGGAGCTAAACAGTGCTGAAATTTTTAGTAGACACAATTTCCTGGATTAAGAGGGCTTGGTAGGAGCTGTAAGATAAGAAATAGTAAATGTGACAGTAACACTACCTGTTAGTCATATCCAATATGACTTCACAGATTAATATTACCTTCTGTTTGTGTGTGTGTGGCTTTTATGAGTCTATAAGAAATTTCTGAAAATTCCACCGCGAAACCATGTAGCTCTATGGTTTGGCCATAGGAAAGTCAATGATAAGTGATAACTTTGTAGAATACATAATAGAGCATATTAACTTTGTGGTATGCATACATAGATTTCAGAGCATTTGTTCATCAGATTTATTACAAAATAGTGATGAATCTCTGTTTGTTGTTTAGGTTATGGGAAGAATTCACACAATCCTCTCTGATGGAACTATAGTCACTGATGTTGAAGTATGTCCCATTTCCTACCCTTTTTTCCCTGTAATTGTATATTAACTGTGCTCGCTCTTCTCATTATGTGTTTTACTTTCTTTCCAAATTTGCATCAAGTCTAACTTCACTATCTTCTATTTATCATCATGTGTGCATGTCATCTATGTAATATGTACCAATTTGTGGTTCAATGGTCCAACCTGTGGATGTTAAAAGAAAAATGGGGGAAAGAAAGCCCCACCAATAGAATTGTGTCTATTCCATGACTGGAATTAATTGGTACAAGTTCAAGATTGTAAACCTTTGAATCTAATGTGTTCTAGACAATCACTAATTGTTCGGATATCTAAACTCTGAAGGAGGCCTAACTGCAGCAAAAGGATGCAGAACTGTGAATTACCAATGATCACCAACATGATTCTATCATATTCTATCAATGCTTGCATAGGAAATTTACTGAGGACCTCTTATAGGCAAATGGGGAATGATTCTCACCAAGTCAATTTCCTTATCCGTCACCTTTGCTGTGATTAAACAATTTTTTCAATAGTTAATATCAATGGTGGCGGACACATTTGGAATTCTTTAGATATATAATCTGTTTGAAGAAGCTGGCTAAAGAGCTCTGATAAGACTTAATATTAAGCTGTCACTTTTTTTATTATCTGAGATTCATTTTAAACTAGGAAAATGAACCAATTGACATCTTTTGCAGGCATTTAGAAGACTATATGAACAAGTTGGTCTTGGATGGGTTTATGCCATTACCAAATATGAACCTTTAAGTTTCTTTGTTCTTTCTGATTTTAGTTTTACCCGTAGTTCAATTGAAATGCTACCATCTTGCAGACACACAGGGTTTTGGCTAATGCTCACTAGTCTTTTGTCATTATGCGTACTAACTATAACAAAATGCATTTAACAGATTGCAACGATGCCATATATGGTGTTTGGGCTAAATATCGTCTTCAAATCACAGGTAAATTCATATTGCATAAACAATTTTGTGTTGTTAACTCCTTCAAAGTTCTCATGCAGTCATGCCTTTTTTGCTTCAGTGACCAAAACTTGATGCTATAGCTGAGTTTTTTTTTTTCCTCTGGATTTACATTATCACAGAGTAGCACCAGCCTTATGATCCACACACCCAAATTAGTGACTTTAAATTGTTGTGATAAGCAATTAATTCTTTTGATGGCCTTTAAATTGTCCATTAACAGAAGAACCTATCATTTGGATTTAGTTGCACCATGAAAAATTCTCTTTGCGCTTTTTTAATTTCTCTTTTTTTATGCACAGTTTTTAAGTCAAACTTCTAGCATGC
Source organism: Quercus agrifolia (assembly GCA_029955455.1). Lineage (NCBI taxonomy): Eukaryota > Viridiplantae > Streptophyta > Magnoliopsida > Fagales > Fagaceae > Quercus > Quercus agrifolia. The sequence goes on from JARQAD010000006.1 coordinate 43,033,955, forward strand.
AACATGTTTCACAGGAAACTCATGAGGCTTGCTTTGAAAACTAACCACCTTAATGACTAATATGATTCTGCTCTGCTCAATCAAACTATTAACTTATTAAGATTTCATTCAAACTTATCTGTTTTTGTCCAGGCCAACCACCTTTAGAAGAGATTTTGGGATCACGGAAGAAGAACAAGGTTTGTATACTAATACTAATCTTCAGGTATTACCATATTTGAGGTATATGGTGCTGATTCATTTTAGACGTTCTGTTTTCATTGCAGGATGAAGTATGTAATGACAAAAATTCATGTAAGATGTGAACTTGCTCAATAGTTGCTAGAAGTCAGAGCTTTCCAGGCTTGCTCTTCATTTGCTTCCATATTTGATCTTCAAAAATGAGTTTTATCTGAGCTCATAGCCAGAACTTGTGAACAAGATAAAGAGGTGTGGCAGTTCTGTTTAAATAATCAGTCTCTCTGCCTCAAGAAAGAATATACATCTGTAGACCTTTTTTCAATCTCCCTGCTATGTTGCTCGTACTGTCTTACAGCAACACAAGTGTAAATAGTGAGTCAATGCTCTTATAATGCATAATGATGAGATAATTCACTTTTGTTGGACAAGAAAAGGTGATAATCAAGAAACCTTACTTTAGAATATATAGATTAGAGCTTTTGTTTATCATTTGAAGCCACTTTCCAATTTGAACTTCCAATGCTTGATCTGGTTTATCATGAAAAGATGAGTCTAGAGAGGTCTATATGTTCATGGCAATTAGCATCTGTTTGTATATAAGGTTTGACAATCTGATTGGCTCTCAAACTTCATAATTTGACTTCATATATTGTAAGTTGTATTTCTTTTTCTGGATGAATACCTCAATCGAGATTCTTCCTTCTTTACTCCCTTTTTTTAATTATTTTTTAACCCTGCTTGGTTGCTTGCAACCATTGGGACATTAAAAAAAACCTAGAATAAAGACTGAAAGTTCAAGGTTTTTTTGGGTGCCTCATGTAACTGTTAATTTTGTATTTCCAAAGAACATTATAGATTTTTGTTTTTTTGTTTGTTTTTTGTTTTTTTTTTTTGTGCCTCATTCAATAAAAATCAATTCCCTGTTTGGTACCCTCTAAATCAATTCATTTATGATTCAGGTCCTACCAAAATTTGTCTAATTGATTCTTCTAACAACATTCCATCCCTATCCTCTCAACCTAGAACATTTATCTATAATTATGGGTACCCATTTCTATTTCTAAATCAATTCCCTGTTTGGTACCCTCTAAATCAATTCATTTATGATTCAGGTCCAACCAAAATTTGTCTAATGATTCTAACTTTAGTTTGAGAGTGTTCGAAACCATGTCAATTGTCTCTTCTCCTAAAACAAGTGTCATTAACAACATTCCATCCCTATCCTCTCAACCTAAAACATTTATCTATAATTATGGGTACCCATTTCTATTTCTAAATCAATTCCCTGTTTGGTACCCTCTAAATCAATTCATTTATGATTCAGGTCCAACCAAAATTTGTCTAATGATTCTAACTTTAGTTTGAGAGTGTTCGAAACCATGTCAATTGTCTCTTCTCCTAAAACAAGTGTCATTAACAACATTCCATCCCTATCCTCCCAACCTAAAACATTTATCTATAATTATGGGTACCCATTTCTATTTCTATATTTTTTTTGTATACCATAATTTATATATTGAATTTTCAATTTATCTAAAAATTTCACCTATTCACTTAATCTCTTGAAGACACTAAGTTTATTGTCACGCCACAAACCCAGTAAGGGTCCTAGAAAATATGAGGCCACTACGTGCTCAACTTATACGTGTCTATCTAGCTATATAATTTATCAAATGATCTAACCAATATATATTATATATTAATCTACTTAAAAATAATAAAAATAAAATGAAATTTAACCATCAATCTAAAAAATTTGTCAGAACTATCATATAGCTCTAATCCCATTAATGAAATAAAATTTTTCCATCCGGCAACCACAACAATAATAAATCTCCCAACCCAAAAGATGTTCCAACAAAGATAATCCATTTCCATTGAGTTACCTATCAAAAGAATATTCATTTCCATTGAGTCCGAAATTCTCAACGATTTTAATTACAATAATGATCTAAAATGTCCGTGTTGACGGATAAAAAAATTATAATACCCAAAATCAAAATAATAAAGTGTTTAATTGCTACTGGCTTTAGTCCAATCCACAATTTGCTTCAACATCTGAAAGGAGAAGATAAAGGGGCCAGTGAGAGAAATCAATAAGTAGAATCTATCAAAAATAACTCAATAAGTAGGACTTTTTTTTTTTTAATATACAATAAGTAGGATGGGGCATGGGGATGAGCCATTTTAGTAAAATGTTACATTTTCTACAAATCCAGTACTTCTATTAGGACTCCCTCTTTGGGACCTCCGACTGGAAAACTCCCTATTTGGAGCTACCAAAGGTGCATTGGGACTAGCTACAATTTGTACTTCTGTTCATGACATGCCTCTGGGTATTAAAACCATTACTCAAAGTGCTCACAGTACGTAGGTTTCAAAACTAATCAATTTCATATATTTTGTAAATCTTTCCAAAACACATGCTTTCTATCTCATGATACTTTCGTATCATTGGAAGTAAACTGCTGTGTACTGATAAAATAACAGTAGGAATTAGTTGTATTCGAGGCAACAAACCTCCAAGAACGTATTAAGAAAATATTATCTCCTACTTTCAATTCAGCGCTTCTCCTGGTGGTAATTACAATCACTGCCCCCATGGGAGAAATCTCCCTGGGAGAGGGACTTCGATAATTTATTTTAAATTTTTTCCTCTTTTTTCACTCCTTATTAATATATCTTTATGTACTGTCTGAGATAATGTGGGACTCTAAGATTACTTTTCCCTTTGGTTCTCCCCACATTGTGTTAGAAACTCGGTGGTTCCTAATGGAACGGATATGAATTATACGGGAATTAATTTAATTCGAGGCAGTTACCTTCCATCAATGGTGAAGGCAGTAAATTTTTCAAGGGGACCAAGCTAGGATCAATAAATTTAAGATAACTGTCTAATTTTGAAATACACTTAACAAATTTTGTTGCATTGATTAATATGATATCTCATATAACTATCTATGATCTAGGAGCACGTTATAACTTATAGGGAGTCAATTTTTATTTTCTTATTTTTATATCTTTGAGCCTTTTTTAGGCGTTAAACATCTAGAGTTCCATCACTTGGGACAAAAAATTGACTAATAGTTTCCCAATTTTGAATATTTGTTCTCTTAAAATATATGTTTATAATGGATGATTTCTTCATAAATTACTCAAATTTTAAAATTCAAATATTGAATTTTATAAACAAATTAAATAACCAAATAAAAATAAAGTGAATAAAGAAGTGTAAATATTTAATCATTATACCAATATATAAATAGATAAACACAATATAAAAAAAATACAGTTCTATTATATATTATTATTAAATAACATCAAATTAACCAAACAAATATCTCTTATCAACAATAAAAAATTAAAAAAAAACTATTATATGTGAAATGTGCTATACAACCCTTCATTACAACATTCAAGATTTAATACTATTCGGCCAAGAGTGATTTGGTCATTGTTCCACAATATTTTTAGCTAGGGGTGTTTACCAAACCGTATTAAAACCGCCTGCAAAATAGCATAACCGCACCGCACTGCAAGTTACAATGTACCGTATCGCATGGTGCAGTGCGGTTTACGATTTTATAATAAGAAAACCGCACTGCACCGCATTCTCTCTATATATTAATATATTTATTTATTTTTAGTATTAAATATATTATTAATAGTCTTATAACCCTAGTTTTCAAAAAAAAAAAAGTTTGATAACCCTAATAAGTGTTAACTAGGAAAGCCAGTCCAAAATAAAGAAAAACTAACTCAATAGTTTAAAACTTGGCCCAAAATAAAGGGAAAATTTAGTTTTTGGCTAGGTAGGAAAATCTTAAATTTTGAAAATTATACTGATTTCAAACAGTTCAAATTGCATCTTATACACTGCACCGCACATGTGATAGCAAAAATGAGGTGCGGTGCGGTTATGGTTTTGGCTAAACTCTAAACCACACCGCACCACCACATGTGACTGCAAAAATAAGGTGCAGTGTAGTTATGGTTTTAGTTAAATCGCACTATAAAGTGCAATACTAAAAATGGCTCAAAATCGCACTGCACCGTACTGCGAACACCCCTAGTTTTAGCACACAAATACAGGCATGAAAATTTTTACCGGACTTGCGGGTATTTGACCCAAATTGACCATAATGGGTTAGATTTTACCCTATTTGTGAAACAGTAGTGTCAAGTTTTGGTTTTTAAAATAAAATTCGTAGCAGGTTTGGGTTGGGTGTGGGTTGTTTTGAACCTGCTCAAACCTGAACCTGGACCCAACCCGTTTAAATAAATTTACCAACCCCCGTCCTCCCCCCCCCCCCCCTCTCCAACACACATACATATGTATAGGGCAAAACTTAGATACATTACCTCAAGTATCCCTTTTAAAATTAAAACACCTGTCCATTTACTTAACAGTGAAACTGTTGTTTTCTTCTCCGTTTATTTCTTTTCCTTCTTTTATTTTTCCTTTGTTTCAAACAAGAAAACCTCAAAATTGTTTTCTTCTCTTTCTCTCTCTCGCTTAAGCTCATCTTTATCTCTTTCTCTATTTCTCTTACAATACCTTTCTTCTTAAAAAGCAACATAACCAATGTCATAAAACAAAAAACAACTCCAACAGCAACTATAAGCTCATGTATTTACTATATTTAACATTCATATTATCTCATACTCCCATATATTTTACAAACACATTCCTCAAAAACTATCCATACATACTTCTCACATATATTTCTAATCTATCTTACAAACCCCATATCTCACAAAACATATATATATTTCTTACCATCTCCATACATCTTAAAAGATACCAAACACTCTTCCAAGAACATATTAGAAAAGCCCTTTCTCATGGAAGGCATATGGACATTAAAGACTAAAAAGTCCTTCTCTTAGAAGGCACAATGATTTCATGTTAAAGTTATTCTCATGAAAGACATAAATTTCTAATACTAAAAGTCCTTCTTATGGAAGGCAATAACACTTATATTTGACTAAAAACTAAAAGTGTATTATTATATGGGGAAAATCATTTAAGTGCATGATAAAGAGGATAAACTTAACCAACCTATGCACACGGCTGGACATGTTCTCTCTCCCTCAAGTTGCACCAATTTTTCCCCTTCAATCATGAAGTCATCATGAAAGGACTCATAATATAACATTGTACCCCTGGACTCATTTTATCATGTTGTTGAAATGTTATAAGTCCACTGCTGTTATACGACTGGAGCTACAAACTGTGAAGATAAGTCATTATATTTTTATCTCCAAAATTATACTATTGAGTATATTTTAATTTATTATCATTGTACTGTTGTACTCATATTATTCTACCATTGGAATGTTATTAGCTCACTAACGCTATACAGCTGGAGCCACAAATCATATAAACAATAAAGTGATGCTATACAGCTAGAGTAAGAAACATACAAGATAAGTCAAAATCTCTCTATCTTCAAGATTACATCATTAAGTATATATTAACTCATTACTATTGCACTGCTGGATGTAAGTTACTTTAATATCATTTCACTATTTAATAAAACATGATCTCACTAATACTTCATTAATGAACATATATATTAATAAATTGATCTACCATTGTTGGATATATATTATTTGGACATATACCACCGATGGACATATATTATTTGGACACAAAATATTGCTGGACATACCTTATTTGGACATGGACCATTGTTGGATATACCTTATTATATTGGACATGAACTATACCACAACTAGATATGGATTATTGGATTCATTCCATTACTGGACATATGACACCTAATTAATTACTTTCTAACATTGGACATCACTTAATAAACATAATAATGATGTTCAACTCACCATTTAATCAAATCTATTATGCTAAACATATTATTTATTTATTTCAATCATTATCATGATTCTAAGACTTTGGGTTTTATCTATTTTGTAAGCTTAAAAATGCACCGGAAGCTATTGGTCTATGTGGCCCAATGTTGAGTTCCGGATTGAACTCCCTAAAACAAATTCGGGTCTAGTAGAGTCACATCTCCAGTGGAAGACACATGGCTACATGCAAAAAAAGCCCCCGACAATAACTAAATAATAAATCAATGAAAAATTAAAACAAAAATATTGTTTATACATATTCATCTTTGGTGGTTTTAATAGTTGATAGATACATTCAAATATGAATGGATGAGTGAGCATGCAACCACCCTTGGCTATACTCACTTAGGCCATCAAGTTTGTCGCCTTCACCGTGCTCTTTATGGTCTTAAGTAGACTCCTTAGGTTTGGTTTGAAAATTTTAGTTTAGTTGTTACTCAGCAGATAGCAGGGTTTCACTTCAAGACCTCACTACACTGCTCTCTTTAAGTAAGCACTTGCTTTGTACTAAGTGATTACTTAAGCATTTGCTTAGCAAGAAAATCAGGGAAGGAATATCATCCTATGAGGCTATAAGTATCAGGGAAGGAATGGACAAATATGACCATCCTCATTGTTCATATTCACCCAAAGCAAACCCGAATAGCACCGCACCATCTTCACTATTCATCCAAATCAAAACCTTTAGACAACAAAACAAAGACAAGTGCTAAAATCTATAACACTTTCACAATAAATCATAACTAGTAAGTTGTTATTGGTTTTTATTTGAATACACAATTTAAATTACTTTTTTGCCCATCTGTAACAACCAATTACAACTTGTCACTTAAAATTTGTTGTGTAAGTGTTGTGAACATAGCATCTCTAAAACAAAAGACCAAACAAGCTTTTGTACCAATTTTCACGAGTAGATACAAGTTGATGATGTAATGATCATTCTACATATTTGTCTATTTTTAAAAACTAAAAAAAATAAAACCATTTTTATGACTTTAATCATAAAAATCATAAAATATTTATTTTAGATAAATTTTTTGCTATTATTCCTATATCCTTGATCCAGAAAATGCAAATGAAAAAGAGGTTTAAAAAAAAAATTAATTACAAGGAGATTTACTTATATTATATGAATTTATACTTTAAATATTCTTAAAATTGTTTTCAAAAAAAAAAAATTCTTAAAATGAATGAATTATAAATGACAAAAAAAGTGAATATTAGAAAGAAAAAAAAAAACCTTTAAATTGGGCATTTGTATTTATTAGGAATAGGAAGCATGTAAGAGTGGAAGGTTTATTAGAACAAGTAGTAGAACCTTCTACAAACTCCCTCTTGCTTTAATATAAATCTTCTACTCTACAGGCTTCTTATTCTCTAGACCCATCCACTCTAATAGAAGCCTAACTCACCCAATTATTTCTTGGGTCAAAGCACTGACCCAATTAGACCCAGTAAACTTAGATAATAACTGGACTTTTAACTAAAAACCTAATAAACTCAATTAATCCAAAAATAATAAGCCCAGTCTATCTGAGCCTCTCGACTCTCTCTACCTCTTCGTTTCTACTTTCTATCATCATGAATTTGGGAATTAGGGTTTCCAAACTCAAATCGGGCATTTATCACCAATTTCATCAGTGATTTTTCAACTAAAATCACCAATTCTCACAATCTGTTGCACCAATTATCCTATATATATATATATATATATATATATATATATATATATATATATATATATATATATATATATATTGCTTTTGTATCATTGTGAATGAGTTAGGCTTGATGGTTCATGTTGTTAAAGCTTGTATTGATGTTGATATGTAGTATCAGCCATTGTCATAATCTATATATAAAAAAGGACCAAAGCTAGCTTGAACAGTGAACTGTACTAATTTTTGCAAGCACATCTAGTGCAAATGCAATGCACAAGCCTGAACTGGTTCACTGATTGGAGACAAGAAGAAAATTTTAGAAGCTTCAGATGCTCCGTCAAGCTGCATTAAGACACGAAGCTTGAGGAGCTCGCCATCATCGAGGTGGATGGCATTTTCATTTCCATTGTATTTGTTTCTTCCTTTATTATTCATCTTTGGTCTCTCTATCACAATGGGCTGTTTGGTTGGTGAGAATTTTTAGTCTCTCTTTTCAAGAGGTTATAAAAATTCATGCAGTTTGATATAGTATGTAGATACAAGTCAATGTTATGATAATTTTGGATTTTGAATCTTTCTTGATAGAACATTATAAATTTGTTGCGTTTGTGTGACAAATTTTAACTACTTGTTAGAGCTTATAAATTGCTTCATAGTTTTTTAGCCAATACTATGTATTGTTTAATCTATAGTATGGTGTTGCATTGGTGCTTAATATATGTTGATCCAAAGAAACAAGGTTAGGACTTGAGAATGTAATCATGCCTCATAACGACGTACTTTATTAGTGGGACTGACATTGGGCAATTGCATTATGCTTAAGGATAGAAGAAATTTTTCTTTGCAGTCTTTTTTTGAGATATTAGATGAACTTTTGACAATCTAAAGAAATACTGTAATTTCAATTGCTGAAAAAGAAAAACACATACACTATATATGTTCCTTTATCGATCACTCAATATTTCATGGCATATCTTGAAATAATTATTTTAACTCATGAAACAATAAATTTTGAAGTTAATGTCCTGTTTTTATGATAATGTCTTGTTTTTTGTGACAGAAATCCACCAACAAAATTGCCGGTGGTTTTAGACAAATTCCCAACATACTCCTTTTGATAAGTTCAAGATTGTAAAGCTTTCCTAAATAATCCCTATCACATGTTTGAATATCTCAACCCTAAAAGGAGGCCTAATGCCAAATGCCAAATGCCTAAAGGAGGCCTAATTCTCATCAGGTGTGCCAAATGCTAAATATTTGGCATTTGACACACTAAACACCAAAAACAGACCCTCTTGAGATGTGCTAAATGTCTCAAAATTATGAGACGTTGCTACAGTACGATCTCAAATATGAGAGCGTATGCACAGATATGCTATAATTTCTTTGATTATTTTATTTACTTTTCTCTCTCCGTCTACAACGTAGCTCTCTCTCTCTCTCTCTCCTCATTGGTCTCCATCTCTCCGTTGCCCCCTATTTCTTTCTCACTTTCTTATTTTTTTTCTCTCTCTCTTCCTCTCTCTTTGCATTTCGGTATTATCGCTGGAGATCCGACCCTTTCATATCGACGAGGCCAAGATCAGGCGAAAACTTTGATTTGCTCTCACTAATCCGTAGAAAATGGCTTCTGAGGATGTGAAGATGAGCGAAACCTGGAGCTGCTGATCTCTCATCTCTCCACACCTCATCGATCTCTCTCTCTCTCTCTCTCTCTCTCTCTCTCTCTTTTGGTGGTTGTGGTAGTGTTTCTAATGGTGGTTGGTTGTTTTGATTGATGGTGGTTAGCAGATTTTGGTTGAAGGTGGTGGGTTGATCGGATTGTGGGTGTGAGATTTGGGATGGTCTCAGATCGGGTTGTGGGTTGTGGGTGTGAGATTTGTGGCTATGGATGGGTCTCACGAGCGTCGCCGTCGATATTGGTTGTGATGGTTGATGTTGTGGTTTTTTTGTGTGTGTGTGTGTGTGTGTGTGTGTAGGGGTTGATGGTGGTTGGTGGTTGATTTTGTGGGGGTGGTCGATGGTTGTGGGCTGTGGTGGTTGATCTGTGGGTGTGGGTAGTGGAAGATTTTTTGTGTGTATGTGTATATATATTTGTAAAAGTTTTTTTTAGATTATTTTAATGTGTTGAATATATTATTTTAATGTATAGAATTGAAGAATAGAACATCTGATAAATGGTATATTGTAAAATGATTCGCTAAAATGATAGAGTCGGTTTTTGGTGTGTCAAAATGACATTTTTTATGAGAGAGTTGATGAGAATGCTCGCATAGCATAAAGATGTGGAGTTGTTAAACTCCATCGGTCACCACCATGATTATACCAAGGAGTGCTTAGGAAGTTTCCTAAGGTCCTCTTAGGCACCTAGGCAGTGCACCATCAGAAATAGAGACGGCTAAACTAACCAACATGTGAACACCTTGATTTCCATTAAGCCAAATTCCTTATGTCTTCTTTGCACTGAATCAAAAACAGAATAATGCAAAAACCTTTTCTTTAATAAGCATTCATTTTGCAATAATGCATTTCTTATCAGCATATATGTATCATGTTGGTTGATTTATATGTAAATTTGTTACTTTTCAAGTTTGTGATTTTAAATATTTGATGCATTTAAGTTCGTTATAATGTCACTATGTCAGGTTTACATGATCAAGTTTGTTGATATAAGTTTTGATGATTACTTTCTGGAGGAGAATCAAGGCCTAGACTACAAAACTGTATGTTCTAAATAGTGCTAAAATTTTTAGTAGACACAGTTTGCTGGTTTAAGAGGGTTTGGTTAGAGCTGTAAGATAAGAAGTAGAAAATGAAGTATGTGTGAAAGTAACACTACCTATTAGTCATTTCAATATGATTTCAGAGACTAATATGTTATTATCACAATTTGTTGGTTTAAGAGGGTTTGGTAGGAGCTGTAAGATAAGAAGTAGAAAATGAAGTATATGTGACAATAACACTACCTGTTGGTCATATCCAATATGACTTCACTGACTAATATTACTTTTTTTGGTGGCTTTTATGGATTATATGAAATTTTCTAAAAAATCCAACACAAAACCATGTAGCTGCATGGTTTGGCCATAGGAAAGTAAATGATAACTTTGTAGAATACAAAGTAGAGCATATTAACTTTGTGGTATGTATACATAGATTTTAGAGCATCTCTTTTGTCAGATTTATTACAATATAATGAAGAAGTTCTGTTTGTTGTTTAGGTTATGGGAAGGATTCGCTCAATCCTCTGATGGAACTATTGTCATTGATGTGGAAGTACGCCCCATTTCCTACCCTTTTTCTCCCTGTAATTGTACATTAATTGTGCTAGCACTTCTCATTTTGTGTTTTACTTTTCTTTCCAAATTTCCATCAAGTCTGAGTTCACTATCTTGTATTAATCAAGTCTAATTTCTTTGTCTTGAGAGGATTATCAAGTCTAATTTCCATCATTTGTGCATGTCACCTATGGTATGTGAATATGTACTAATTTGTGTTTCGGTGTTCCAACCTCTAGAAGTTATAGGAAAAATGGGGGAAAGAAAACCCCACCAATAGAATTGTGGCTATTCCACGATTGGAATCAATTAGTACAAGTTCAAGATTGTAAACCTTGAACTTTAATGTGTTCTAGACAATCACTAATTGTTCGAATATCTAAAGTCTCAAGGAGGCCTAAGTGCAGCATAAGGATGTGGAACTGTGAAGTACCAATGATCACCACCATGATTCTATCATTCTATTAATGCTTGCATAGGAAATTTATTGAGGTCCTCTTAAAGGCACGTAGGGAATGATATTTCTCACTAAGCCAATTTCCTTATCCATCGCCCTTCCAATGATTAAACAGCTTTGTCAATAGTAAATACAATGGTGTGGGACACATTTGGGATTCTTTAGATGTAGAATCTGTTTGAAGAAGCTGGCTAAAAAACTCTGATAAGACTTTACTTTCAGCTATATTATCTGAGATTCATTTTAACCTAGAAAAAAGAATTTAAATGACAACTTTTGCAGGCAGTTAGAAGACTATATGAACAAGTTGGTCTTGGATGGGTTTATGCCATTACCAAATACAAACCTGTAATTTTCTTTTTTCTTCCTCATTTTACCCGTAGTTCAATCAAAATAATACCAGACTGGTGGTTGATGACAGAAAGAAATACCTAGTTATTCATATGTTGGTGAACAAAAGAAGACTGAATAACAGAATCTTAAGGCTCAAAATGGCAGATGATCAATGGATTGACTCAGTAACAAACAGAACAAGGAATATTGGATCATCTTAGTGGAATCTATATCAATTCTGTTGAACACAACTTGAGTCAACTTCAAGCAATAGACATGCAGTGCCTAGCCATTGATCAATAGCAGAAAGTAATGTATGCCCTCTCAAATGGGTGTTTTAAAGGCCATTGGTCCAAAGGGATTCAAACAATATTTTATTAGAAATACTGCAGCACGATAAATGTGATGAGGATATGCAGTCATAATGCAATGCTGCTGGTGTTAGCAGAAAGGATACAGAATTGGCAAGTGCTGTAGTGGCAAGTCATTTTGACACTAGATGGAGCAGGATCCAAAAGAAACAAAATGGGGCAACTGCTTATGTGTGCAAAGAAAGATCAAGAAATAAAGTATTACCAGGATGCCACTATTGGGAATAGGTCACAAAAGGATACTACAATCAGTTTAACTCTTATACTAGCTGAGTCTACTACAAAGGAGAGGAATCACAAGCATCCTGTATTTTTTTTTTTGGTAGGTAAGGAAACACAAACATCATTATCCTATCAAGGAACCACAAGGTGTGCAAACATCAGTTTGAAGGGTCTATTCCCAGATCCTGAGAGACACAATCAATCTGGCCAAAGTGGAACCATGACTGTATATGCATGTTTTTGGGTCTAAGCTTTGGCAACTGTTTTGTCAGTTGGTAGTATTTTCAAATGGCAGTCGTGGTTGGGTCAGATGCGGTGTTCCAATTTTCTGACTTCTGTCTAATTTTGTTTCCCTTACTAATGAATTTTTGGCATTGTCACTAAAATAAAATAAAATGGAAATCTCACTTTCCATATAACCTTTTAACCTTAGAAATCTAGTTCTTGAAAATTTACAAAAGTGCAATTAAAATTTTATTTTCTGAGCAGTTGGATGTGAGATCTTTAGTAAAGTATAAAAGCATATGCTGAATATAGATAATCAACATTACTATGAATAAAGTGTAAAAAAAAATTCAAATTTCCATAAACAGAAAATTGCATAAGCGAACATTTAGCACACTTTATGTCTAATTAACAATAACAAGTAACTCAAATAATTTCTCTTTTAAAAAAACAGGTCACTTAGACAATTATTTCACCTGAATACCATTTTCTTCCTGTTCCCTTGAAGAAAATGGTTCAGAAGCTGCTTATTGGAATTTCTGTAGGAGCCAGTTATATATCTGATAAACTGATTGATAGATCTTTTTAAACAAGCTACATGTTGCATTGAGTAATAAATTAACTGTGTAGTAGAGCCACCGATAACTTTGTTGGTACAAATGACGCAGTACTCCTATGATTAGGATTGAACATAAATTAACCATGAATAGCCAAAAGGGAGAAATGATTATTGCGACAAGTAGCTCAATAGCAATAACTCCAGAAACCAGACAAATGAACCTGAATATGGGAAGGTCAGCGTCTGGAGGTTGTAGTTTTATCTCTGCATACGCAATGCTATAGACGATTGTAGCAATGATGAAAAGCAAGATGAGAGCAAAGTGTATTTCAAGTGGTGAGACGCCCAAGACTTGAAAGCGTAAACCAATTCAGGCAGCCAAAAATGAGATGAGGAAGGCAAGAAGCTCATGAAATGCTTCAAAGAAACCAAGTGCTTCATCACTAGCACATACACAAACAAGAAATCCTTCAGCTTTCATATTACTTTTTCTTCTGAACATAAGAAAATCAAAATCCCGCAAAATCCACTTAACTAACAAAAAAAGGGAAAGAAAAAAAGAAAAAAAAAATCCCTTCAGCTTTATAACCTACCACAATGACTGCAATTCAAGTCGAAGAGATGATCATGCCATTAACAATATTATTTCATTCACCCTTAACACAAATAATCTCTGACAATTATCTTATTAAGAATTCTAAAAATTCATTCATTATATGTGTGTGTGCTTGTGCAATGGTGAGTTCATAATATTTAGCCATTCAATAAGCTATAGGTTTGATATAAGACTTATTGTTCCTCATACATGCTTTTTTTTTAGATAAGAAAAATTTTATTGAAAAGATACTACTTCATGTATAAAAAATACAAATAAGCCTAAATATTAAAAAAAAATAATAAAAAAAAATAAAAAACTACATATGTAAAGGCTCTATAAAGGCTTGAATGGAGAACAGAGTTACAATCCATAAGGCTTGAGATATATGACCACTCATACATGCATTAGTATTGATATTAAAATGTAAATAACAACAACCAAGCCTTAGTCCTAAAAATTTGGAATCGGCCAGGGACCTTAATAGACTAATCAAAATCAGCCACATAAATTCTTTTTAGCCATATTAATCAATCTCCTCTATACATGATCAAATCATCTAAAGCAACTCTCACTCATCTTTTAATCAATAAATACCCCTCTCTTTAAGGGGATTTCTTCATTTCAAATCTTAACTTTGACTTTCAATTACCCATCTTAACATTTTCATTTTAAGGTTAGGTCCACCATATAGGCCATTTAGGGAGTTTCCTTAGGCCCCCAAGTGTATAAAGGTCCCATAATGATGGTCACAATATCATACTTCAATATATCCTTTTCACAAACACCATTCAATCAAACAAAATACAACAACTCGGCCAATTTTCGACAATTCAGCATCTGATACCCAAATTAAAGTGAATCTGCAACCCCCCCTCCCCCCAAAATTAAAAGTACAAAACCAGGAGTTCAACATCAGGGGCATAAACTCTAGTCAAAATCTCAAGCATTGACTATCTTAAACCAACAAGCACCTGACTAGCAAAGGAAAATAAAACCTATCTCTTCTTCCTCATTATTTCCATCTCATTCCCACTATGTTTTCATTGGATGCACAAATCTCTTCTATCATAGGCCATAAAGATCAGAGAAGCTTGAAAAACTTAAAAGCAAATATACAACCATGCTAGTACAGAAAAATGCCTTTTTCCCTTTCCTTCCTGCAAATTTTCATACTAATCAGAATATGTCCCCAACAACGATAATGGACAACCATTTCTTTAAATCTTCAAAGAGTCCAAAAACAACACATACACCCTTCCCCCTTGAATTTGAAATTAAAAATATGGCCTTTTCCCCTAAAATCAAAACCAGCATGAATAAGTAAATTTGAGGTTTTCCAATGTAATAGTTCATTTCCTCTGTTTTCTAAGCAACAAACCAACAGGAAAATCCAATAACTTGATGTAGGATAAATTGGGTACTTATGGTGGGTTAAGGTTTAGATGGATTTGTGGATCTAGGATTCAGAATTGTAGAAAAAAGGGGTTAGTGCTCAAAATTAGCTAGGGTTTGATGATAGTTTTTAGGACTACGTGATAGGGAAAGTATGTGGGGTTTTATGGTTTCCAAAGGTAAGGCTAAGGGCTTAACATGGTGTTGTATAGAAGAAGAAAGATAGAAATTAATAGTGTTCAGAATTGACACCAAAATTTAGCTATTGGGCTTGTTCCCGCACAAGTTTGGTAGTGGGCAAAAATACTTGGCAAAATTTATTTTGGATTTCATACTATTCCACAAACAAACTCTTGATCTGTGCATCTTCAACCCTCCAATCAGCATACTTAGGAACCATAGTAGGAAGGAGATCATCATTTAGATAAGTAAAGTTCTTCCTACCAAAAGAAAAACCTCAACAGCCTAGGCTCATTGCGCATAATAACTCCCATTAAGACAAATCAAAGTAATAGAGAGCATCTCAGAAGGGAATAAAAATTGGGCTGTATAGTGTATACCTTCCTCGGATTCTAATAAGCACCCAATTAAGACAAAGAAGGTAAACAAGTGAACAAAATGTGGTTCCTATGAGAAACACTAAAAGATAAATAACAACCAAAACAATGGTTGACACACAGCCCACAGACATCCAGTATTCCCACAAGGAAACCACCCACACTCCTGACAACAACCCAGCAATTAGAAAAGCAACACAACAGTTCCAAACCAACATATCTGATGCAGCCATGGAAGATTAGTACTTTACAAATTTACCTATTGAAGATTTATTTATGGGGCCATGCTTGAACTTCAATTGAAGTAAAATTCATGTGATTTTAAAGGTCTAGTTAGGTGTGTTTGGCTTAAAACAGTTTTTTATTTGGGCTTCTATTCTGTAATTTATGGTCAATTTTGAATTTCATAGCAAAACTGTAATTTTTGCAATTCCTATGAATTAAGGATATTTTGGTTGTTTAGTTGATTCTAGGATTTTCTAGGAGATCTTAAATATCTTAAGTTTTATTTTCTTAGACTCCAGTGACCCATCGATCAAAAGTGAAACATAAAAGACTATGGGATGCACTACTTGATTGGGGTAGGATGGAAGCAAAGGAAGAAGCAACTTGTTTTTGATGAGCTAGGAATTGGGCATACTCTTCCTTTGGTACGGAGATCAATTCTATCTCTAGAGTCATCTTGGGAGTTTAATGTAGTCGATGGAGTAAGTTCAAGCACAAAATTCATGATAGTTTTGTGCCTTTGAATACAAAATTGATAACAACTTGTTAAATAAAAACCCATATTAAAAACTGTTTTAACTTGAGGATACATATAACTAAACCTTCAAAACCATATTATTTTTAATTTAATTGAAGTTCACATGTTGACCATTAGAAGAATTTTGAAGTAGTAACAAATTAATCTTCAATCAACCCCTAAAAAAAATAGAGTAACTCTATAACTAAAACATAACATAAATTGAGGAATAATTAAGAAACAATAAATACGAAATTCAACTCACATAAAACAGATGCCAAATGAAAATAGACAGCCCAAAAAAAAAAAAAAAAATCAATTATGCACAGCTGTGAAACAGAGAGTTAAGGATAAACTTGCCTTCCAACTTCAATCAATAATTTTAACAATTACATATTAATAAATATAATAGACCTAATATGCTTAACTAACCCTTCTTAATAATTCCAAATTAAGCATATCTAGAAGCTAGCCCCTAAGTTCAATGAGCCCCTAAGCTAGCACATTTACATACATACATAAACATATCTTTCTTTTTGTAAGGTAGGGAACCCTTTTAAAGAGGAGCCCTTGGAACTCAAGTAAAACTTAACGAGTAACTAACTCTACCCACCAGAACTAGTTGTTGCATAATCTCGGCATTCCCGAGAGCATATCTACACAAGAACCCAAATCTGTTCAATAGGTGATAAAGAGCTTCCAAAATTGAAACCTTCAATTGGATCGCAAAATTCACAGTTGCATTAAAGTTGAAACTTATAGAAAACAAAAGGCGAAAAATCAAATATTAAACAAGAACTGATCCAAGTAACAACAATCAAATTTGAAAATTTGAAAAACGAAGGAATAGAGAGATTGAACATAGAACCGAAACCTGTTCAGTAGGTGATAAAGAGCTTCCAAAATTGAATCCTTCAATCTGATCACTGAATTCCCAGCCACATTTAAGCTGCAATTTTAAAAACCAAAATGCATAAATCAATTACTAAGCAAAAATTGATCCAATCATCTTGAAAATTTGAAAAACAAACGAATAGAGCTAATAAACCAAGAACTCAACCCTGTTCAATAGGCCATAAAAAGCTTTCAAAATTAAAGCTTTCAATCTGATCCTTAAGCTCAAAACGTCATTTGAGTTGAAACTGATTAAAAGAAAATCCAAATATAAAACAAGAATAGATGCAAGTAACAATCAAATAAGTAAATTGAATAACAAAGAAATAGAGGCATTGAAACTGGCTATGATATGAACAGTTTTGGTTTTGTATGGGAGAGAAGGCGAAGCAGAGACGTTGTTCGAGTAGTAATTTCTAAAATTCCTAAACTTTACGGCTCAATGACGAAGGATTTAACATGCCATTATGGCATCCCAGACCTCCAACAACAAACTTCCGTTGACGGTTGACACCAACGGCGCCGCAACAAAGCTGCTCACAACTCTTCTGTCTGCTGCCGAAGCCATACCCATCCAATTATTACATTATTTTACGAAGAAAAAAAGGGAAAAGAATTTTTTTAAGGGAAATTTGGCCGTTGACATCAATAGAAAATTTGCTCGCAGGAAGGAAGTACAGCTCTCTTTGGAGTTTGGAGTGAGTAAAAATATAGTATAGTATAAATGTATAAGTATGTAGTATGTACCATATCCATATTTTGGCTTCTACCCAAAAAAAAAAAATCCATATTTTAGCCAAAAAAAATGAGTAAAATATATCAATAGCCAATTGGGTTGTTATAAAAAAAAAAAAATCAATAGCCAATGGGACTATTTTTTTCTTCAAACGTTTTATCAGCATCTGATGCTTTAAAAACAAAAACAAAAACAAAATAACCTTAACTCAAACCCAAAAAAAGAAAAGAAAAAGAAAACCATATTTTAGCCAAAAAAGTAAATCATATCAAATTATTAATAGCCAATGGGACTATACCATTTTTTCTTCAAACGTTGTGTCAGCATCTGATGCTTTAAAAACAAAAACAAAAACAAAATAACATTAACTAAAAAAAAAAAAAAAAGTTTTGATAACAAAAACAAAATAACCTAACTCAAAGGAAAAACAAAATAACCTTAAACTTGTCACGCGCCGCTCCGTGTTTCATTCCAATTTTTTTTTTCTTTTCTTTTTTGAGAGAGAGTTTTCATTCCAATTCAAATGAAAAGAAAAGGCTGATACCTCTTTAATTGGCCTGGTGTGTTCCAAAACTTGTCACGCGGTTGTAAGTCGGAGGGAAATGTGTGGGTCCGGCCAATGAGTTACTAAAATCTCATCATCCCTCTTTCAAAAAAGAAAAAAAAATCTCATCTTCCCAGACTTTGTTGTACACATAACATGTACAAAAAACAAAAAACCCAAAAAACAGAAGACCAAAATAAGGTTGAACTGTACGGATTTTGGAGCAGCTCGATCTGGTGCGATACACAAGCCTGAACCGGTTCGCTGATGTCCTAGTATAATATGTCTCTTCCTTTACAATTCATTTTTTGTCTCTCTATCATTGTGCTGTTTGGTTGGTGAGAATTTTGAGTCTCTTATAAAAATTCATGCACATACAAGTTAATGATATGATAATTTTGGTTTTTGAATTTTTATTGCAAGAACATTATAATTTTGTAGCGCTTGTATGACAATTTTAAGTGCATGTTAGAGCATATAAATTGCTTCATAGTTTTTGAGCCAACTCTATATATTCTTTAATTTATAGATTCTATACTATGGAGCTGCATTGGTGCTTATTATATGGTGGTGCAAAAGTAACAAAGGTTAGGACTTTAAAAAAATTAGTAATCGTACCTCACAATGGGACTGAAAATGGGTAATGGCATTATATAAGTTGATTTATACTTCTTCATTATGTATGGGGATTTTTTTTTTTTTTTTTTTAATACTGTGCAGTCTCTTTGGGGATATCATATCAAAAATTTTACAATCGAAAGGAATACTGTAACTCCGAAAAAGAAAAACGCATACACTGTATGTTTCTTTACCTGTCAGGCAATATTTCATGGCATATCTTGAAATAATTATTTTGTGGTTTAGGAAACGACCATTCTCACATTTGAACACTACTAGAGTTAATTGCACTTTCCCCTACGACTATTGTGAAGTTGTAAGGTCCGTCTATTTCAAAACTGAATAATGTCCTTCCTTAACTATCATCACTTCGTTACAATACCATTAGGATTTTCAAAAGATAGATTGAAAATTCAAATTCATATTAGACATGTTTTAGAGAAATTTTGGGAAGGAAGAATAGAGTCAGTAACAGTGGCCAACAAAGGAAGTTTTAGGTAAACACAATCTCACTGCTGCAGTGCTACATAGCATGCAAAGATTAGAAGAGGTCACTTTCCTGATGTAATTCTTTGACTTTGGTGTTTCCTGTATTGGATAAATATCTTATTCATCTAAAAAAGAAAATGTCTGCAAAAAGAAAGAATCCTGCAGCATTCAATTTGGAAATCTTGGAGCTACTAGAAAGGGAGCTAATTATGTGGACTTAAAAAGCACATCAGACTGGTGTTTGAAGGGAGCAATGGATCAGCTTGGTGCATGTCAGAATGCTAAAGAAGGTCTAGACATTAAAGTTCAACATTCACAGACTGAAGAGAAACTCAATCAGAAAGAAGAAGAAAGACAGAAGAAGCATAAACGACAGTAGCTTTATTATTTCATACTTGTAGTTTCTGTATTGTATCAGTTTTGTTAATTAGTAATAGGTGTGCCTGACACGTGATATAGGTGAACAGGTGTCAGAGATTAATTGGTTAATCAAATTATGTTTTAAATGGTTAGTTAGGATCTGCAGCTATCTATTAGGCTCTGATAATAGTATATATAACGGGTCTGTTTGGATTGAGCTTATTGTTGCTGAAAATTGAAAACTGAAAACACTGTAGCAAAATAATTTTTAAATGTGTAAATAGTATCGTGGGACCTATTTTTAATATTTTTTAATACGTAAACAGTATATAAACAGTGCTAAACAGTGCATGAACAGTAACCATATGAGGTTACTGTTCACGCGCAGAGAAAAAAAAAAGAAAAAAAAAAAGAGGAAAACGTGAAACGTAAAACGCAGCTTTAATCTGAATCCAAACGCACTCAACATAGGTGTGAATATCTGAACGATTGTCTACCAAAAAAAAAAAAAAAGGAATATCTGAATGATTCTAATGAGAAAATCAGCTTTCATTCTCAATTTGATAGGACAAGAAACAGAACAAGGAATGGTGGATCAAATCTCTGTAGAACATATTGGGACAACTTCAAGAAATAAACAATGCAGCAAGTAGACACTGATCAATAGCAGAGGTAGACAATGCCCTATCAAATGGGGGGTTTTAAAGGCCCCTCGTCCATTTGAATAACTGTAAATAGATGCAAACTTCCACTTACAGAAAAGTGAAAATTTTGCTTACATATATTTGGTAATACAACAACAGGCCACTGAAACCATTAATAAACCCTGATTATCATTGTCTTCTCGTTCCCTTGAAGAAAATGCTTGACAAATTGCTGATTGGAATATCTGTAGGAGTCGGTCATATATCTGATGAACTAACTGATAAATCTTTTCAAACAAGCTAGGTACAGCATTGAATACTAAAATAGCTGTGTAGCAAAGAAGTTGATAAATTTGTTTGCACAAACACACAACCCCTACGATCAGGATTAACCATAAATTTACGATGAATAGCCAACGGGGAGGAATGATTGTTGAGACAAGTAGCTCAATAGCAATGATTCCAAAAACTAGACAGATGAACCTGAATATGGCACGGTACTCAGAGTTTGGAGGTTGTAGTGTTGTCAACACGTATGCAATGCTGTAGACAATTGTAGCCACAATGAAAACCAAGAAGGTAGCAAAATGTGTTTCAAGTGGAGAGATGTGAAGGGGTTGAAAACGTAAAGTAATTAAGCCACCCAAAACCAGGAAGAGGAAGACAAGAACTGTATGAAATGCTTCAAAGAAACCGAGAGCTAAATCACTGGTACATACACAAACAGGAAATCCTTCAGCATTAATATTAATTTTTCTTGCAAACATAAGAAAATCAAAATCCCACAAAATCCACTTAAATTTAAAATAAATAAAATAAAAATAAAAATAAAATAAATAAAAACACTAAAAACTAAAGGAAATCACCTCAGCTTTATTAGGGTTCTCTTTCAAACCTACCAAGATGATTGCAATACAACTTGAAGAGATGAACAAGCCACTAACAATAGTATTTCATTCACTCTTACTACAAGAAATAATATCTGAAAATTTATCTTATCAAGAATTCTAAAAATTCACTCTTTATATGTGTGCGACTGCAATGCTGAGTTTGTAATAATTAAAGTCATTCAATAAGCTACAGGTCTGATATGAGACTTATTGTTCCTCATTCATGCAGAAGTATTGATGTTGAAATGTAAACAACTACAACAATCAAGCCTTAGTCCTAGAACTTTTGAAGTGGCTTGGGATCCTCAATAGACTAATGAAAGTTGGCCACATATTTTCTTTTCCGCCATTCTATCATATCCAAAATCATACTCTTTGGTCAATTCTATCTCAGAGTCATCTTGGGAGTTTAATGTAGCCAATAAAGGACTAAGTTCAAGCATAGTATTCATTACAGTTTTGCCTTTGAATACAAAATTGACCATAACATGTGAATTAAAACCCCTATTGAAACCATTTTAACCCAAGGACACATATAACTAAACCTTCAAAAACAAATGATTTTTACTTTAATTGAATTTCACACACAGATACTTAGAAGAATGTTGAAGTAGTAACAAATTAATCTTCAATGGCTGCATCAAACCCTTAAAAAAAGAGTAACTCTATAACTAAAACATACAATGAATTGAGCAATAATTAAGAAACTCAACTCAAGTAAAAAAAATCCCAAATGAAAATGGACAGCCAAAAAAAATAAAAATAAATCAATTATACAGCCATGAGACAGATAGTTAACAATAAACTTTGCTTCCAACTCCACCAATAATTTTAACACTTACATATTAATAAATATAATAGACATAATACTATGCCTTATCTAACCCATCTAAATAATCCCAAATTATGCAGATCCAGAAGCTAGCCCCTAAGTTCAATGAGCTATACAAGCCATATAAGTACATACATGAAGAACATATTTATACAAGAACCCAAATCTGTTCAATAGGTGATAAAAAGCTTCAAAAATTGAAACCTTCAATAAATTAACTGCCAAATTTAAGTTGAAACTTGTAGAAAACTAAAAGGCAAATAACAATCAAATTTGAAAAATTGAAAAACGAAGGAGAATCCAAACCTTTTAGTAATTATTCAATATTCCAAGAGCAATACCACTTCCTCTCACACAATAGTGGGTCTTATACTCTTATTAATTATATTCATGACAAAATCTACCATTCAACTATAATGATATAAAATTACAAAATACTACAATGTCAACCAAGTCAAGCTGCATCAAAATAGACTTGTCAGAATATGAAACTATAATGTTTTGATACATGATTATCACTCTTTACAACCAATGGATTTCTTTTTGGTGTAAGCAGAATTCAATTTTATCAGTAAATCTAAACTAGGCTATACACACACACACACACACACACATACACACCCCACTAAAAGTCCAGCTAAAAATCGCAGCTTCGTGTACCAACAAGATTCAATTTCAAGCCTTTTATTGATTAAATTCATGACAAAATCTACCATTCATTTGAGAGAGTATAAAGTAATTTTGCCTCAACTATAATAATACAAAATTACCAAATACTACAATGCCAACCAAATCGAGCTGCTGCATCAAAGTTAAGCTAACGAAGCAAATAATAATTAATCAATTAATTAATAAATTATAAAAAAAGACAAAAAGAGGAGGCGCTTGCCTTCCCATTAGCGCATCCAAAGCCGCCGAAATCAGAGCGGTTGTCATCATAATGGCGGGCGTCATTCTCTGCATCATCTAACGGGAGCTGCAGCTGAGCAAGCATGAGGTAATTGGGCTCATTCTCGGAAGTATGAGTCTGAGAATCATCTTCAGTATAATTGCCCTTTATATTGAGTATTGTATAAGTAACTCCTGTCAACCTATTCCATAGGTAGAGAATGATGTGGTTCAAATTGAAGCTATAAAGGGCAATGCCATAAGAAAGACAATTACAACTAGTGAGCGAAGACAACCTAAGCCTAGCCAGATAACATGGCCGTGTTTGATGCTAACAGGAAAAAAGACTTGAGTAGCCAAGTAAAATCAATTTTGTCCAACGACGAAGGTTGGTTGTTGATTTGTCATGACTGAATTCACAGACATGATAGGTCATTTTGTGCCATAACTAACACACAATAGGTTCTATAACCATTCAGCACAATAAAAGGCAGGGATGGTGTTGTGTGCATGCACATGCGAGTGTGTGGACACTAGGAACTGCACAAGAGAAGAGCAAATATTTAAAAAAACCACAGCAAAAAAATCCCAAGTTTTAGCAAAACCCCACTTGGACAGGTTCCCAACATAGTGCTGCTTTTCACTCATCCTTCAGAGAATTACACCTTCCAAAATAGAGGGCCCTAGAAGAAGCTCTATCAGTCTAGTCACCAAATGAAATTGTGAAAGAAGCAAATTCCCTAATCCAAAAGATGCTTAAATCTATCAGTCTAGTCACCAAATGAAATTGTGATAGAAGCAAATTCCCCAATGTAAAAGATGCTAAAAGTTTCTTTTCCCATTTTTTGTTTTTCTTTGAAATGATGCAAGTCAAAAGGGCCTTCTCGCTTAAGATTGGCCACTTCACACAATAATTTGTAAGGTCATTCAGGCCCTTTTTTTTTCTCGAGTAAAGGTCACTCAGACCATAACATAAAATTTTCTGCTGAAAATTTTACATGAAAGGAATAGAACATTTCCTATTGTCTTGAATTTAGATTCGAGCTGCTTGCTCAAACTCTACTGTTCAATAAGATAAATATAATCCAAAAAACTCTCAAGCTTCCCCACCCAAGATAATAAATCAAGTTTACAAAAGTTGATTCATATGGCTTTATTAGCAGTTTAATCCATTCTTCAGGAAGCATGCCAAAAAATTTTGTCAAATCTAAAGGTTCTAAACATCACACGCACACACATCATGGCAAAAATGCAAACAAGTAACAACCATGAAACCATCAACTCATTAGCAAAAGGTTTAAAGTCAAACAAATAAGAGTAATAATTTTTGTAAAGTACAAATGGCCGGCTGTAATTAAAGCAATATCATTTTCAATTGAGTATACCACCGGTACCACTTTTATTATCCACCAATCACAATAGGCCATATCAACAGTTGTGAAAAAAGTTGTAGAAAGATGTCCCTAGACTTTTTGAACAAAAACAATTCTCATAATATAATGTCTCAGATTTAGGTTTTATCAATTGCATACTAGATTTACTCTCGTTCCTTTTTCTTTTTCTTTTTTTTTTAACTGCTAATTGACCCGCACCAAATGGGTCTAGAACCCAAGACCTCCCCCTCCCCCTTGCTCTTATAAGAGCAGGAGATACCATTTGAGTTAAAGCACATTGGTAATTAACTCTTGTACTCCATACTGGATTAAATTTGGAATTGGCCAAAATATCACAATTTTTTAGCTTAGGTGCAGGAATTTAGCATACTAGATGGTGCTACCAATAGAGAATGCTATTTTCTGTTTCTTGCTATGGAGCTTATATAACTTGTAATGTGTGATTGCCTATGTAATTATACAAATGTAGTAAGCTCTTACAGAAAAAGAATAGGATTGCAAATGCAAAAATAAGTTCAAACTTGGATCTTACCAGATTACTTGGGCATATTGGCAATCAATATAAGGGAAAAAACTGAGGAGGAGAAGGGGGACGTTCAGTTCCTTATCATACCATGGACAGAACAATTATTGAATAGAAACAATCATATGATGGAGAAGCTAGAACCAGCTGGTACACTTCCTACATCCTTCAAATTTTTGGAGTTGTTAGAACATGTTACCTTCCCCCACTACCACTTTATGATTCTAGTGTTTGACAAATTAGAAAATTTTGGACAACTAAAATAGACTACGACTAGGATGCATGGACATGGGAACGGGTATGGGTACAATATTGCGACATGAGCAATTTTTGAACCACTATAATATAATACAGCAGATAGGACACCATTACAGCATCCCAAATAAAGTGTCTGCGCTTCCTAGGACTAAAATAATTTTTATTTTTATTTTTATTTTTATCAGTGAGTTGCACATGCATACGGTTGATCTAGATCACTTCACCCTCTACCCTATTATGTTAGGAGCAAGCCATTGGCATTCGAACATTTAAAATAATTTTTTTTTTAAACTTAAAAAAGAACAAATGACATATACAGTGGAAATAAATCACTATACTATACTTTAATTCAGTGTACCAATTATAATAGCTTGCACATAGAATATAATGATTTGTCAAAATATAATACAAGTATCAATAATTTCATACACCCTTGTAATTCATTTCATGATTGACGAAAATTCCTAAACATAAATTCTTTTTAGATACCTGAACAAATTACTTTTGTTCCAATATGCCCATTTTGTATTACACTTCATGGCAACCATATACTCTTCAAAGGAACTTAAAGTTTTGAGCAATTGCATAAACCATTAACAGATAACACACTGTGTTACCTGCGACAACGACTAGAGTGAGAACATCTCCCATTCTTTTAACTGCATTCACACTCTTCTTATGGGATTTGAATCGCTTCAAAGCCGGGTCCTCTGCCAAGAGCTGCAAAGTTTAAGCAACTTAGTACCAACACCACACACCAAAAATAGGAAAATCCATTACTGGGTTCCACATAAAATGACCCAATTCATTCACAAAGACAAGCATACTTAAACTTAAATTTCAGAAATGCATCAAAATTAGGATTCTTTAGGTGTTTGATCAGCTACTAAATTGACCAAATCTAGATGAATTTGATATGCATGAATATAAACCCTAACAGATATCAAACAATAGAGATACAGTGATAGAGCAATAGAGAAAAGAGAGAGAGACATACGGCTTTCTCGCGAGCCCCGAGTTCGATGTGGTAAGCGCGACGAGTGTGAGAGAGCGCGTCCACTGTGTTCTATAGAGAGAGAGAGAGAGAGAGAGAGAGAGAGAGAGAGAGAAATTAAAGGATCGAAACCACGACAGCAAGGGATCGAGCAGAGAGGAAGTGCGTAGTACCTGGGAGTGAGATCGGAAATGCGAGGCGATGGAGGTTTTGTTAAGCAAGAACGCCATTTTGGTTGCGCTGAACCTTCAGAGCTTAGAGAGAGAGAGAGAGAGAGAGAGAGATTGAAAATGAAAAATGCTGAAGAATTTTTGTTTTACTTTGGTGGCCCTGTACTTTCTTGGTCTTTCATCACTAGAAGGTACCAACTGCTAGGTGGCATCCTCATAATTAGACATGCGTCCTAGTTATGGTATCTCACGTCACTTTCTTTAATCCATTTAGCCGAAAAATGTGTAAATTTGCCTAAAATAAATAAGTATTGCGGTAAAAATATTTTCACAATAAACCATAAATGAGAAGTTATTATTAGGGATATCAAATAGATAGATTTGCGTGGATTTGGTATGACATAATTGGGATAGATATATTAAACTCATTCACCAATTTGAAACCCATTTATTTAATTATTTCTAACCCAAATCTAATCCAACCTAATTATAAATCACAACCCACCTAATTAGCAAAATGACAAAAACAACTCCAAACAAACAAAAATTCAATTAATAAAAATTCAGAAAATTGTTAATTATTTCTACTTTCAAATAAACACTTCCAGAGGACAACAAACACATAACTCAAAAGTTCAAACTTCACACTTCTTTTTACCCCTCATTTTCTCAGCAACCAAACACAGCAAAAAAAAAAAAAAAAAAGGGGGAGAACAAAAAAAAGGAGCAGCTTTGAGTTTCCACTGACCTTAGTGAGAGCATTGGAATCAGAGTTCAAAGGCTCTCACTTAGTCCACCGCCAAAGAGATAGAGATAAATTGAAATAAAGAAGAAATTAAGAAATCGAGAGAGAGAAGGGAGACCTTCGGGCTGAACTGATTGGTGTTGGGAAGGTGGGTACGCTTGATGACAATGCGAGCAATGAATTCTTCGACAGTATTTCAGAGAGTGCTTGATGTGGGTATGGGTTTACAAAGAAGTTTTAGATTTTAGCTTGAGGTTGAAGATAAAAAGATGTATCGAGATTTTCTAAGACACTTACTCTGTTTGGCTGGGAATTTTTCTGGATTTTCAAAGAGAGTATTTGAGTGCTGTTGTTTGGTTGCCAAGAAAGTGAGGGAAAAGGAAATGACAAATTTTCTGTGTGGTTTGCGAGAAAAGGCAAGAAAGGATAGGAAAATGAATGGATTTTAAAATTGAGAAATTTATTATTATTTTTTTTTTAATGAGAAGGGCTGGGTTGAATTTGATTACGTTGTTTTTTGGTTAAATAGGGTTCAATAGGTTTTTAGTTAAAATCCAATAATTATTTGATCTAAATGGGTTGATGTCCATTTTACCTAACTAATAATCGGATGGATTTGGGTTCAATTTAAGTGGGTGGGTTTGAGTGGATAAATGGGTTTGAGTTTATTTTGTCATCCCTAGTTATTATTGGTTATAATTTAAACCTATTACTAAAATTACTATTTCTTCCATCAAAAATAACTTATAACAACCTGCTACCTAAGATTTATTGTGAAAGTATTCAGAATATAGTATTTCTCTACATTAATAAGTGCATATTTATTATTGTTGAGTATGGATTAGTACAGATTTGTTTTGAGTCAGGGCAGAGATGGTTTTCTTTTTATGGGTTTTGGAGGCTTCATCGAGATCCATTGATGATTGGATTTAGTGATAGTGGCTAATTGATTTTTTGGATGGGGTTGATAGGTAGTAGGATGGCTAATTTTGTGTTGTCACTTCACAGTGGTGGGAATGGGTTCGACAATGTGGGTTTCTCTTTGCTTGGTGGGTTGCATGTTTATGAGTTTGAATTTTTTGAGTTGCTACGATTTTCTGGGTTTATGGGTATGGAATTTTAATTGTTGTGACAATAAATTTTTTTATTTATAAAACTTTAAATTTTTCATTAACAGAAAACCTTATCATTTGGATTTAGTTGTTCTCTCTATTTAAAAAAAAAAAAAAAAACTTCTCTTTATGCACATTTTCATAATCAAACTTCTAGCCCACAAAATTTTTACAGGAGCTATTGAGACTTGCTTTCAAAACTAACCACATTAATGACTAATATACTTCTACTGCTCAATATAGTTATTAGTTATAAATATGTGATGGAAACTTATAATTTGTTTTTGTCCAAGCCGACCGCCTTTGGAAGAGATTTTGGAATCATGAAAGAAGAACAAAAGTTGGTAGTGTTATTTTGTAGGGATTACCATAATTGAGGTATATGGTGCTGGAATATGTTAGGGATTCTATTTTGATCACAAGATGTTTATTTGGCTGGAGCTTATAAGTTCAACTTTTTCTTTTCCTCACTTTTTCAAAGTACAGATATACTTTTAGCAAAATGTTTTCAATAAAAAGCTAAATATACTGTTTTCAAATGGATAAGTATGTAATGATATAAATGCTTAATATGTGAACTTGTGCTCCATAATTGCAAGAGGTCAAAGCTTCCCAGGCTTGGTCTTAATTTGATTATGATGGTGTTTGGAAATAAGCTAACTCCATGCTCGTCCATAGGGGTTGTCCAGGGAAGGGATAACAAAAAACGAGCTACATCTTTACCCGTCCTTGAGACGCTCGTCCATATCTTTACTTGTCCTTGACACACGCTCATCCATAAAGGCTTTTAGACGAGCTTGATACGCTAACTCTACACCTTTTGGATGACTTCCCGTCCATCATTACTTATGACGAGCTCAACGACGGTTATAGAAAATAGGGGCAGAAAGTTATAACCTCCATAGCAGTTATGAGTATACTCCAGACTTTCCGAACTCCTTAAAGGTCGAGGGGCAGTTATTAAAAAAATAACTGTTTTCATGAACCTATAAAAATATGAATCTTTGACAAACAAAGGTAAGTTTTTTCTACAAACACGATTCCCATAAGTTTGGAATTCCCTATTTTGGAATAAAAAAACTAACTTCATCATCGGAGGGTTTATGATTGGTCAACCACAGTTTCCTCTGATCTTTTGTTTATCTTTTTCAGGCCCTCAAAATCCACGCCATCCAACTTACTGATTTTTCGAGTATTATCAGATTCCATATGTGATGTTCAAAAATGAGCTTGATCTAAGCTCATAGCCAAAACTTGTAACAAGAGAAAGAGGTGTGGCAATTCTCTTTAAATAATTAGCCTCTTTGCCTCAAGAAAGAATATAATTTTGTAACCCTTTTTCAATCTTGCTGCTATATCATTTGTACAGCAACACGTGTAAATTTTAACTTCAATTATATTCTTCAATTAATTTTAGTCATAAAAAAATCTATTGAGTTGACGCTCTTATAATATGCACAAGGAAGTGGTAATTTTCTTGTGTTGGACAAGAAAAAGGAGGAAGAAACCTCACTTTAGAATTTCTAAATTAGTGCCATAGCTTTTAATTGTCTTGCTATAGCTAATTGTCGTGCCTTCTTTGCTTCAGTTAAAAAAAAGTCTTGCTATAGCTGATTTTTTTCCCCCCGAATATTACACATATTATAATAGAGCAGCACCAGCCTTCTGATCCACACATCCAATTCAGTGACTCTTTTAATTGTTGTGATAAGGAATTATTTCTTTTGATAATCATTATATTGTCCACTAACAGAAAACCATATCATTTGGATTTAGTTGCACCATGAAAAAATATCTGTGCAATTTTTTAACTTCTCTTTATGCACATTTTCAAAATCAAACAGAGCCTGCAACATGCTTCACTGGAAGCTCATGAAACTTGCTTTGAAAACTAACCACATTGATGACTAATTTGATTTTGCTCTACTCAATCAAATTATTAACTTATAAATATTTGATGCAAGCTTAACTGTTTTTGTCCAGGCCGGCCACCTTTAGAAGACATTTTGGAGTTAACGAAAGAAGAACAAGGTTTGTATACCACTCTGCAGGGATTAGCATACTTGGGTATATGGTGCTGATTAATGTTAGATGTTCTGTTTTCATTGCAGGATGAAGTATGTAATGACAGAAATTCATGTAAGAAGTGAACTTGCTTGATAATTTCAAGAAGTCTGAGCTTTCCAGACTCGCTCTTCATTTTCTTACATATATGATCTTCAAAAATGAGCTGTATGTGGGCTCATATCCAGAATTCGTAATAAGATGAAGAGGTGTGGCAGTTCACATACACTTTTCAATTGATTTTGGTCATCAAATAGTAGTAATATGATGCTCGTGTAATACATAATGATGTGACAATTCACTTTTGTTGGATGGGAAAAAGGAGATAACCAAGAAACCCCTCTTTAGAATTAATAAATTTGAGCTTTTTCTTATCATTCCAAGCCACTTTCCACTTTGAACTTCCAAATGTTGATATGGATTATTATGAAAATATGAATCTAGAGAGGTCTAGACGTTCGTGGCAATTAGTTTCTGTTTGTATATAAAGTTTGACAATCTAATTGATTCTCAATCTTTAATATTTTATTCGAGTACATATGACTTTTGGTTTCTATATTGTATCAGTTTTGTTAATTAGTAATAGGTGTGCCAGACACATGATACAGGTGAACAGGTGTCAAAGATTAATTAGTTGATCAAATCCATTTTAAATGGCTGGTTAGGCTCTGTTAATAGTATATAGAGTATACAGAGGTGTGAATATCTGAAATTATTCTAATGAGAAAATCAGTTTTCATTCTCAATTTGATAGGACAAGAAACAGAACAAGGAACGGTGGATCATATAGTGAAATCTATAGAGTGGCAGATCAAATCTCTCTAAAACATATTGGGTCAACTTCAAGAAATAAACATTGCAGCGCCTAGACACTGATCAATATCAGAGGTAGACAATGCCCTCTCAAATGGGGGTTTTAAAGGCTCCTAGTTCAATTGGGTTTCAAACGTTATTTTATCAGATATACTGGAACATAATGATAAAAATGGTGAGGATATGCAGTCACGTTGCAATGCTGGTGTTAGGAGAGAATCTATCCAGAATTGGCTAGTGCTGCAGTGGGAAGTCATTTTGATGCTATAAGGGAGCAGGATTTAACAGAATCAAATGGAGGGCAACTGCTTATGTGCAAAAACAGATCGGGCAATAAAGTATTACCAGGATGCCACTCTTGGGAATGTGACACAAAACGATACTGCAATCAATTTAACTCTTAGACCTGCTATGACTCTTCAACTAAAATGGAATCACAAGCATCATTATCCTATCAAGTGGTAGTGTGCAAATATTAGTTAGAAGGGTCCACTCCTGCATCTTGGCAAACATAACCAATCTGGCTAATGTGGCACCGTGACTGCATATGCATGTTTATGGTCTGAAGCTTGGGCAACTGTTTTGTGTATTTGTATTATTTTTCTATGGCTGCCGTGATTGGGTCAGATGTGGTGTCCTAATATTCTGGTTTGTTGTGTTTCCCTAACAGATGAATTTTTGACAACATCACATCACAGAAAAAAAAAAAAAAATCTTGCTTTCTACAACCTTTTTAAACTATAGAAACCTTGTTTTTGAAGTTTGAAAATTTGCATTACAAATTTTATTATCTTAGCAGTTGGATGTGAGATCTTTAGTATAGTATAAAAACATACGCTGAATATAGTATAATTAACCTTACTTTGAATAAAGTGTAAATAGATTCAATTTTCCATAAACAGGAAATTACATATGTGAAAATTTTGCTTGCCTACATATTCTTGATTATAAAAAAGAAAAAAAAGAAAAAAAGAAGAAGACCACTTAAACAATTTCTGCAACCTGATTGTTATTGTCTCCTCGTTCCCTTGAAAGAAATGCTTGAAAAGCTGCTGATTGGAATCTCGGTACGAGCCAGCCACATATCTGACAAACAAATTGAGAAATTTGTTTGTACGAACACAGTACCCCTATGATAAGGATTGAACATAAATTAACAATGAACAGCCAAAAGGGGGAAATAATTATTAAGGCAGGTAGCTCCATAGCAAGGGTTCCAAAAACTAGACACATGAGCCTGAGTTTGGAAAGGTACTCAGAGTGTCGAGATTGTACTGCTATCAACACATATGCAAGGCCGTAGACGAATATAGCCACAAGGAAAAGCAAGAAGATAGCATAATGCGTTTCAAACGGAGATATGTCCGAGGAGCGAAAGTGAACACCAATTATGGCAAACAGAAGCGCAACGAGGAAAAAAATAAGTTTTTGAAATGCTTCAAAGAAAGCTTCCTCACTGGCACAAACATAAACAAGAAATCCTTCAGCTTTAATATTACTTTTTCTTCCAAACATAAGGAAATCAAAATCCCACAAAATCCACTTAACTTAAAAAAAAAAAAAAACTAAAGGAAATCTCCTCAGATTTATTAGGTTTCTCTCCCAAACCTACCAAAATGAGCGCAATACAACTTGAAGAGATGAACGAGCCACTAACAATAGTATTTCATTCACCCTTAGTACAAGAAATAATTTCTGAAAATTTGTCTTATCAAGAATTCTAAAAATTCACTCCTTATATGTGTTACTGCAATACTGAGTTTATAATAATTAGAGTCATTCAATAAGCTATAGGTCTGATACAAGACTTATTGTTCTTCATACATGCAGCAGTATTGATGTTGAAATGTAAACAACAACAATCAAGCCTTAGTTCCAAAACTTTCGAATTGGCTTGGGAACCTCAATAGACTAATGAAAGTTGGCCACATATTTGCTTTTCCACCATTCTATCTAATCCAAAATCGTATTCTTTGGTTACCTCGTTAATTGATATGTCCTTTTTTACTACTTCCATTAATGTTATTTTAGATTGAAAGTAAACTAGTGAATAAGATATGGCTCCTGTGAGCAACGCTATAAACATATAGTAACCAAAACAATGGCTGACAATCTGTCGACAAACAACCAGTATTCTCAC
Source organism: Quercus agrifolia (assembly GCA_029955455.1). NCBI lineage: Eukaryota > Viridiplantae > Streptophyta > Magnoliopsida > Fagales > Fagaceae > Quercus > Quercus agrifolia. The sequence goes on from JARQAD010000006.1 coordinate 43,067,512, forward strand.
AAGGCAATCACCCACCCTCCTATCAACAACCCAGCAATTAGAAAAGCAACACAATAGTTCCAAACTAACATATCTGATGCAGCCATGGAACATTAAAATGTTACTACTTTACAAATTTGCATATTCAAGATTTATTTTCTGGGGCCATGCTTGAAGTCCAGTTGAAGTAAAAGTCATGTGATTTTAAAGGTCTAGTTGTGTATGGAATTTTATTTAGTAAGTTATGGTCAATTTTGTATTTAGGAGCAAAATTTTGATTTCTAAAATCCCTATAAATTAAGGATATTTTGGTAGTTTAGTAACTTTAGTTGAGTCTAGGATTTTGTAGATCTTAAATATCTTACTTTTTATTTTGTTAGACTTCAGTGACCCATGGAACAAAGGTGGAACATAAAAGACAATGGGATGCACTACTTGATTAGGCTAGAGTGAAAGCAATGTAAGAAGCACTTCTGATGAGCTAGGAATTGAGCGTACTCTTCCTTTGGTATGGAGACAAATTCTATCTTTAGAGTCATCTTGGGTGTTTAATGTGGCCAATGAAGGACAAAGTTCAAGCATAGTATTCACTGCAGTTTTGCCTTTGAATACAAAATTGACCAATAACTTGTTAAATAAAAACCCATATTAAAAACGGTTTTAACCTCAGGACACATAAATAAGCGTTCAAAAACAAATGATTTTTACTTTAATTGAATTTCACACCTAGATCCTTAGAAGTGTATTGAAGTAATAACAAATTAATCTTCAACAACTACATCAAACCAAAAAAGAAAAAAATTTGTAACTCTATTACAAAAACATACCATGAATTGAGCAATTATTTAGAAACTCAAATCACGTAAAACAAATCCCAAATGAGAATGGACAGCGCCCCCCCACCCCCCAAAAATTTATGAAAATTTCTTTTTACTATAAAGAAATATTTGATATTTTAATAATTAGCCCCCAAAAATGGGACTTGACCCTCCCAAATATTTGTTTCGGTCCAATAATGTTCTTAAAAAAATAGTCCAATTTGTCTAGTAGTTATAGAGAATGTATTGTTTCTCAAATTCATTTTTTATGGTAAAATGTGTTATCGTATCTCTTAAAGTTTTGGATCATTCATGTCTTTGAACACTTCTTTAATTCAATTGAAATTTTTTTACTCACAATGGTAGGCAATTTGGTAACTTCTATTGATAATGAAAACTGTAAAGATTTCACTATGGAATATGGTGAAAGATTAATTTAATTCTATAAAATATTTAATTTTAAGGATTTCATTATGAAAAATACTAATTTCTGTGTATGTGTATAGATGTATATGTTTGTGTATGTGTATGAAAGTTTGTATAGATAAATTATTAACACAAATCAGCCCCTTAAACAAAAATTTCTGCCCCCCCCCCCCCCCCACCCCAAAAAAAAAACAATTATACAGCCATGAAACAGATGGTTAACAATAAACTTCCCTTCCAACTTTTTTTTTTTTGATAGATATAAAGTTCCCTTTCAACTTCAACCAATAATTTTAACAATTACATATTAATAAATATAATAGACATAATAATATGCTTTATATAACCCATCGAAATAATCCCAAATTATGCATATCCAGAAGCTAGCCCCTAAGTTCAATGAGCTATACAAGCACATATAAGTACATACATGAAGAACATATTTATACAAGAACCCAAATCTGTTCAATAGGTGATAAAAAGCTTCCAAAGTTGAAACCTTCAATAAATTATGAGCCGAATTTAAGTTGAAACTTGTAGAAAACTAAAAGGCAAATAACAATCAAATTTGAAAAACAAAGGATAAACCAAACCTGTTCAGTACGTAAACAAGTGCTTCAGAAATTGGTCTCACCACTTCGATCGTAGCAGTTTTTAAGCTGAAACTCGTAGAAAAAAAAAAGTTAAAAAATCAATTATTAAACAAAAATTGATCGAATCATCTTGAAAAAAATGAAAAACAAAGGAATAGAGCTATAAAACCAAGAACCCCACCTCTTCAATGGGCCATAATAAGCTATCGAAATAAAAGCTTTCAATCTATTAGTTGAGCTCACAGCTTCATTTGAGTTGACGCTGATTAAGAATGAAAAATGAATATCAATTATTAAACACAGAAAAGATGCAAGTAACAATAAATTTTGTAAATTGGAAAACAAAAGACATGATGAACAGAAAAAGGTTTTTGAGGGAGTGGAGTTTTGAGTAGGGGTGTGCATGGTCAGGTTAGGTCGGGTCGAGGGGATTTTTTGACCAAACCCACTATAGTAGGTTAAAAAAAATTCAACCCAACCCAACCCATTACATAAGTCCAACCCAACCCACATGGGTTGAACCCATGGGTTTGACAAATTATTATTATTAAATTGAGTAGAAAAAAATATAAATATAAATATATTAAAAAAACCCAAAAATTAGTATCAATGTAATTCCTTAAAGGCAAATAACACTAATGACTAAACAACAATAGTAATTTACTAGAGTTTGTGTGAACTAATTGGCTTTTATATAGGATAGGAAGAGCTGGTCATTTTAAAAAATTTATTAATTATATAATACTATATATATATATATATATATATATATATATATATATATATATATATATAAAATTAGTATTAGTACGAGGAACCAAGGAAGTGCTACTCTGCAGCTGATTTTTAAAATAAATTATTAAATATAATATATATATATATATATATATATATGTGGGCCAATTTTGCCCTATGTTCAAACTGTGGGCAAGGAAGGGCCCGGCCCAATATCCAGTCTGAGGGCAAACGAGTGTCCGAGGACGCCCAGTCGAGCAATGGACAAAATTGCCATCCGAGGAGAGGTCGAGCATGGTGATGAGGAATTGGGCCGTGTCCGAGGACGAAGGTCACCTCGGGACTCTTGTCCGAGGTATCAGGTGAACTCGTTAATCACTCAGAACAACGCCTGGGACAAATCTTATAACAGAGCAAAGGGGGAAATATCAAACAAAAAGTAATGGTAGGAAATGACAAATATCTGAAGGTGCTGTCACCTCCGCATTAAATGTCTCCCAGCTAACCTTCTGGCCGCATTAATGTGGAGGTGATACTTGAACAGTGAAGGAACAGCTTTCCAGCTAAGAATGGAAGATTCAAGAGAGGGCAAGGAGGATGACGAAAAAGGACGTCGAATGCCAAATTCACCCGTGGATGATAAAAAAGGAAAAAAGCCATGGTATATAAGGGGAGGAAAGACAGAAGAAAAGAGGACGAAAAAAGAGGGAGAAAGAACACGACAGGAAAAGAAAAGGAAAATCACATCTCTAGGGCATGTCCGAAGAGACTTATTGCTAGGTTCCATGTTCGTATCTTGAATCTTTTTACACTAAAATCCAATATTTTGGCCCAAGATCAGACTAGCTTTCTTTCCTGCACTCTATAAATTCATTGTTTGGGCTACGTGGGCCTGGATCCATTCCCGTTTTGGATTCAAGTCAAATCTGGTCCCTACAATTGGCGCCGTCTGTGAGAAACTGCTTGATCTGATCAGAAAGAGATTTGGGTTTAGTGCGCAAAATGGAGGAATCAGGTTCGCATCAACCAACGGTAGGGCCACATCAGGGCAATGACAATCCGCACCAGGCGGCATCAGGAGGTTCGCAACCTAATTACTCAGGAGTTCATCCTCAACAGAGGGGAGGTCGTGAGCAAAGTGGGCAAACAGTGCACAGTAATAGGAGCCAATCGCGTGAAAGAAGTTACGCATCCCATGCAGAGAATGACAGGGACATGCAACATGAGATTGATGAGTTGAAAAAGAAGTTACGCCGCGCGCGGCGTAAACGAGCATCATTTGAGTCTGAGTCCTCCTCTGGGGATACAGAAGATGATACATATAGGCAAAGATCTAGGACTCCACCTAGTGAAACCTTCTCTGGTAGCCAAGAGTACAGTAATTATGGGAGGAAGGGCAAAAGTACCTCGCATAAGGGCCTGGGAAACAAAGCTATGAACGAGGCCTTGAGTCAAGTAGCCAAGTCGCCTTTCACGCGACGGATTGAGGGTGCTAGCCTTCCTCGGCGATTTAACCAACCAACTTTCTCTCTTTATAATGGCCGGACAGATCCAGTGGAGCATGTAAGTCATTTTAATCAAAAAATGGCCGTCCATTCAAAGGATGAGGCCTTAATGTGTAAGATCTTTCCGTCCAGCTTGGGTCCAATGGCAATGAGATGGTTTAACGGCCTTAGGGCAAATTCTATTGATTCTTTTAAGAAGCTTACCCAGTCCTTTGGCGCCCGCTTCATCACGTGCAGTAGGGTACCTTTGCCTTTAGGATCCTTGCTATCAATGTCCATGCGTGATGGGGAGACCTTGAAAGCCTACTCGGATAGGTATTGGGAGATGTTTAACGAGATAGATGGGGACTATGATGACGTGGCTATTAGCACATTTAAGGCAGGGTTGCCGGCGGAGCATGATTTGAGAAAGTCTCTCACTGGTAAGCCTGTCACCAGTGTACGCTTGCTGATGGATAGAATTGATAAGTACAGGAGAATTGAGGAAGATCAATCCCAGGGTAGAGGGAAAGCGAAGGTGATTCCTCAAGATAGGAGGGATTCCAGGTCGGATCGGATACAGAACAATCGTCCTCGGAGAGACTTTTTAGGGCAATCTACATCTGCCAATGCTCAGGCCGTCAATGTTGTATTTCGAGAGCCAATGCAGAAAGTTTTGGAAAAAGTAAGGAATGAACCATTTTTTAAGTGGCCGAATAAAATGGCAGGAGATCCAAGCAATCGCAACCAAAATCTGTATTGCCAATATCATCAGGATCACGGTCATGCTACTGAGGATTGTCGGAACTTATGGGATCATTTAGAACAACTGGTCCGAGAAGGGAGGTTGAAGCATCTATTGCATCATTCCAGTGGCCGAGGAGGCCAGACAGGTACTGCGTTTCAGGGAGGTCCTGCATCCAAGCCCCCTCTGGGAACCATTAATGTTATATTCGCCGCCCTAGGAAGGACTGGATCCTGCCCAACCAGAATAATGTCAGTATCACATTACACCGACGATGAGCCTAGTTCAACGCCGAAGAGAGCCAAGACGAACGTCCCTCTAGTGCTAAGTTTTTCAGAAGCGCACAAACAAGGAACCATACAGCCACACGACGATGCTCTGGTGGTTACCCTTAGAATTGGCGGATACGATGTGAAGAGAGTCATGGTTGACTAGGGAAGTGCAGCGGAGATTATGTATCCTGATCTCTTTAAGGGTCTGGGTCTAAAGCCCGAGGATTTGTCTGCCTACAGCTCGCCTTTGGTGAGTTTCGAGGGTAGGATGGTGGTCCCTAGGGGCCAGATCAGGCTGCCTGTGCAAGCTGGATGGGATGTGGTTGAGGTAGATTTCATCGTGGTAGATGCCTTCTCTCCGTACACGGCCATTATGGGTAGGCCGTGGTTGCATTCCTTGGGCGCCGTTTCCTCCACCCTTCATCAGAAAGTGAAATACCCCTCTGATGGTCAAGTGATGGAGATAATGGGAAGCCAGTCTATGGCTAGGCAGTGCCTAATTGCAGCAATTCAGCACAAACCAGAGGCTGGCGCCTCAGCCAGTAAAGAGAGTGTCTCATAGCAGTTGGGGGCCTCGTCGCCGCTGAGTAGGGGGCCAGATGACGAGATGAGTTGTGAGGGCTTGGAAAAGGTGATTATAGGGGACGACCGTGAAAGATTCTTCCAGGTTGGGGCTCGGTTGCCCCCACAGGAGAGGGAAGAGTTGGTTGAGCTTTTAAGAGGAAACGTGGATGTTTTTGCATGGGACGCCTATTAAGCCCCTAGTCTGAACCCAGAATTCATTTGTCATCGTTTGAATGTAGATCCTTCAGTGACTCCGAAAAAGCAACCTCCTCGGCGACCCTCGAATGAGCACGTGGAGGCAATAAAGTCTGAGGTGGTTAAACTCAAACAGGCAGGGGCTATTAAAGAGATTTTCTACCCCCAGTGGTTGGCTAACACCATAGTGGTGAAGAAGAAGACAGGAAAATGGCGCGTCTGCGTAGACTTTACAGACCTTAACAAGGCCTGCCCCAAGGATCCTTTCCCTATGCCGAAGATAGATCAGTTAGTAGATGCGACAGTAGGCCATCCTCGGATGAGTTTCCTGGATGCCTTCCAAGGTTATCATCAAATACCATTAGCAGTGGAGGACCAGGAGAAAACGGCTTTCGTCACTCCTGTAGGGAACTATCACTACAAGGTAATGGCTTTTGGCCTGAAAAATGCAGGTTCGACTTATCAACGGATGATGACGAAGATGTTTGAATCACGGTTGGGAAAAACTATTGAGGTCTACATTGATGATATGGTGGTGAAGAGCAGGTTGGCATCCGAGCACTTAGCAGATCTTACCAATGTTTTTGAAATTTTGAGGTGGCATAAGTTGCGTTTGAACGCCTCTAAGTGCTCCTTTGGAGTGGGGTCAGGGAAGTTCCTAGGATACATGGTGACTCATAGGGGAATTGAGGTAAACCCAGATCAAATCAAAGCAATCAATAGCTTGCAGCCACCTCGGAATCCAAAAGAGGTCCAGAAGCTTACAGGGATGATGGCAGCTTTAAATCGGTTCATATCCAGATCAGCAGAAAGGTGTAGACCTTTCTTTCTTTTGTTACATAAATGGAAAGAGTTTCAATGGTCCGAGGAGTGTGCTAGAGCCTTCCAAGAGCTTAAGCATTACCTATCCCATCCGTCTATAATGTCCAGCCCAGTAGTGGACGAAGTCCTTTTCTCTTACCTTGCTGTCGCCTCACATGCCATAAGCCTTGTGCTCATACGGGTGGACGACGGTGTACAACGACCCGCCTATTATGTAAGCAAGTTGCTTAATGAAGCCGAGGTGCGTTATCTACCACTGGAGAAAGCGATATTGGCTGTGGTGCATGCCACGAGAAAACTCCCCCATTACTTCCAGGCGCATACTGTGGTCGTTCTAACTCAGCTCCCCCTTAAGTCAGTGCTCAGGAGCGCCGATTATACAGGGAGGATAGCCAAATGGGGTACGATTCTAGGGGCTTTTGATATAAAGTACATACCCCGTACCTTAATCAAGGGACAGGTGCTAGTCGATTTGGTGGCCGAGTTTGCCGAATCTCCGGAGGAGGTGGAAAGGGAAGACGAACCGGTGGACGAAAAATTGGTAGGCATGGCCTCTGTTCAAGGCCTACGATATTGGGAATTGTATGTTGATGGAGCAGCCAATCAGCGGGGATCAGGAGTGGGGCTGGTACTGGTGTCCCCCGAAAAGATTACCATAGAAAAATCCTTTAGACTAAATTTCTCCGCTACGAATAACGAGGCCGAGTATGAAGCTTTACTGCAGGGGATGCAGATGGTGCAAAAATTGGGTGGAAAGGCAGTGAGAGCTTTTTCAGGCTCAAGATTAGTCGTGGGACAAGTAGGAGGTGACCTAGAGGCGCGAGATTCAAGGATGCTAGAATATTTGCATTTGGTTAGGAATATACAGGAAAGATTTGAAGCTTTTAACTTGTCTCATGTTCCCAGAAGTGGGAACACGCATGCAGATTCGCTGGCCACTCTTGCCACCTCCTCGGCTCAGGACCTACCTCGGGTTATCCTGGTGGAAGACCTGTATGTGCGAGCTCTGGCGCATCAAGATGCACCACGGATACACCAGGTTGCACTTGGTCCCAGTTGGATGGATGCCATATCACTGTTCCTGGAAAAAGATGTACTACCTGTGGAAAAATCCGAGGCTGACAAAATACGGAGGAAAGCTCCTCGGTTTTGGTTGTCCGAGGACAAAAAATTGTACAAACGTTCGTTCTCTGGGCCTTATTTATTATGTGTGCACCCAAAGGCATCGGAGACACTTTTGGAGGAATTGCATGAAGGGGCTTGTGGAAGTCATACAGGGGGAAGATCATTGTCCCACAGGGCTCTTACCCAAGGATATTGGTGGCCGAACATGCAGAAGGAGGCGTAAGAATATGTCAAGAAATGTGATCAGTGCCAGAGATTTGCACCGAATATCCACCAGCCTGGAGGAACGCTTAATCCGCTTTCCAGCCCATGGCCTTTTGCTCAATGGGGCCTAGACATTGTGGGTCCTTTCCCCAAAGCTGCGGGGAATGGAAAATACCTCCTAGTATGCACAGATTATTTTACCAAGTGGGTTGAAGCTGAACCTTTAGCCAATATCAGGGATGTGGATGTCAAAAGATTCATCTGGAAGAGCATAATTACGCGGTTCGGTGTTCCCAACGTCCTCATCTCGGATAACGGTCTTCAATTTGACAGTAAAGCTTTCAGGAAATACTGTACTGATCTGGGAATAAAGAACAGGTATTCCACCCCAGCCTACCCGCAAGGGAATGGGCAGGCTGAGGCCGTTAATAAAGTCATCGTGAACGAATTAAAGAAGATGTTGGATGACGCCAAGGGAAGATGGGTTGAGGAGCTACCTCACGTACTGTGGACCTACAGGACAACACCTCGGAGGTCTACTGGTGAAACACCCTTCTCAATGACGTATGGGGCTGAAGCCGTAATACCACTGGAGAGTGGTTTCCCTACAATGAAATCTGGTGGGTTCACTCCGGATGGAAACGAAGAATTACTAAGAAGGAACCTGGATTTAATTGAAGAACGGCGAGAAAACGCTAGGGTGCAGTTAGCCTACTATCAACATAAGCTAAAGCAAGGTTACGATCTTAGCGTGAAGTTGAGACCATTGGCCCCAGGAGACTTAGTTTTGAGGAGAGTTGTAGGAAACGCTAAAAACCCTTCTTGGGGGAAATTAGGTCCCAATTGGGAGGGACCGTATCGCATCACGGCGGTGGCAGGAATAGGAGCTTACTACTTAGAAGATTTAGATGAGAGAGCTGTACTTCACCCATGGAATGTAAATAATCTGAAAAGGTATTACTATTGATAATAAAAGTCGTCTTGTTTTCCTTTTGCTTCTTAATATACTATGACATCTGTTGAAATATTAAACTGAAACTAAGTCATGTCAGGTCCTCGGACCACAGATTTAGTGAAAATTAATATACTATGACATCTGTTGAAATATTAAACTGAAACTAAGTCATGTCAGGTCTTCGGACCACAGACTTAGTGAAAATTAATATACTATGACATCTGTTGAAATATTAAACTGAAGCTAAGTCATGTCAGGTCCTCGGACCACAGACTTAGTGAAAATTAATATACTATGACATCTGTTGAAATATTAAACTGAATCTAAGTCATGTCAGGTCCTCGGACCACAGACTTAGTGAAAATTAATATACTATGACATCTGTTGAAATATTAAACTGAAACTAAGTCATGTCAGGTCCTCGGACCACCGACTTAGTGAAAATTAATATACTATGACATCTGTTGAAATATTAAACTGAAACTAAGTCATGTCAGGTTCTCGGACCACAGACTTAGTGAAAATTAATATACTATGACATCTGTTGAAATATTAAACTGAAGCTAAGTCATGTCAGGTCCTCGGACCACAGACTTAGTGAAAATTAATATACTATGACATCTGTTGAAATATTAAACTGAAGCTAAGTCATGTCAGGTCCTCGGACCACAGACTTAGTGAAAATTAATATACTATGACATCTGTTGAAATATTAAACTGAAACTAAGTCATGTCAGGTCCTCGGACCACAGACTTAGTGAAAATTAATATACTATGACATCTGTTGAAATATTAAACTGAAACTAAGTCATGTCAGGTCCTCGGACCGCAGACTTAGTGAATATTAATATATTATGACATATGTTAAAGACTTGGTGGAAGTAAATATTGCAGAACATCTCTTAGAGTAAGAAACGACAAGTCATCCTTGTTAGATCCTTATACCATGAACCTGGAAAATATGATTGCCCGTGCAGTGTTAAGGAATATATTTCATGAAACATATGCTGTGGTAAATTCTTTAAAACATGATCTTAAGTATAAGTTATTGTCTCCTGGGTTAGGTTTTGACCTGCTTTATAGGCCGTGATTGACTTCGTGGTTGTCAAATAAGTATAAGTATAATTTAATATGCTCACAATCTACTTATTGTTTAGGTGAAGTAATATTGCCTGGAAATCTTGGAACTTATTAGGGAACTAAATAAAAGGGTAATACATTTTCTTGAAAGATTAACGTCATGCTTCATTAATTCATTTTATTCCTCATTAAGGTATGTTGGTTCTTTGGTAATGGATCATGTTATGAAAGAAAATAAAGAACTGAGCAAAGTAAATATGATACAGTTAAGTAAAATGATGATGCTGACAAATATTACTTAAAATAAAGAAAAGAGTTCCATATATTATCAAAATTGGCTTTTCAGCACGGAAGAAGAAATTACAATCACTATTAAAATAAATAAATAAAAAAGTGAAAATGAAATGACAATATTAATAAAAAATAAAACTAAGGTTTTAATCTGATCTGGAGCTTTGGCTTGGACGCCTGGTCAGCTGCCTCGGAGTTGGTCTCTTTCTCTTTGTCCTTAAGAGACTCCTGAGCAGGTAAAGTGACTAAGGCTAACTGCTTCTCAAAATCTTGAGAAGCTGCCTCTGGTTGAGGGGCTTCAGTCACTTCACCTGAAAGGGGCCCCTTTTGGATCTCTTTCTCTTTCTCCTGGTCTGGCTGGGCAGCAGAAGGGAGGGGCTGAGGGGTGGCCTCGGCAGTTGGCTGAGGCACGAGAGGGGCCGTCTCAGCCTGCTTGGGAATTTGCAGGGCTGAGGGGAAGATGATGCTTTCTGGCTTCCTCAGCCCTGATGAGGCCTCAACCCCAGCCTGGTTGAGAGCCTCTTCCCAAGTTTGGGCGCAGTAGGCACGGCAGACTGCAGGGACCTCAGCCCGAAGAGCGTCCTCGGTCTCAGCCACGCCGACGTCATATCCGTGCTGCTCAGCCTCGTCTCTCTCCTTCTCGGCCTTGAGCTTATCCTCCTCCGCTTGTACTCTTGCTTTTTCGGCCAGGGCTTTAAGCTGGTTAGCCTCTTCCAGTTGCTGCCTTAGAGTTGCAATTTGCTCTTTGGCCGTGACCAACTGTCCTTTGACTTCAACCACCAGCTTCCTCTGGCTTTCGGCCTGAGTCTCAGCCCCCTTCAAGGCGGCCTCAGCACTTTTCCTTGACTGCTCCTCAGTCTTCACCTTCTCTTTAAGTTCAGTGTTGCTCTTCTCGGCAACCGACATCGTCTGCACCGCAGCGATCCTTCTTCTTCTTTCTTCCTCCAGCTGTTGAGCAACGGAGTGGTAAATTTCTTCCATCCTAAACGTGCTTTGAATAGCTTGTTTACCAAAAAGAGGGGGAAATTTAAAAAAAAAAAGAAAAGAAAAAAATAATAATAATAAATAAAAATAAAATAAATGATAACATTATTAGTGACAAAGTAACAGTACATACCATCCCCAGACACCTTTTGGCTTGGAGGAAGACCTCGTTCCTCCTTAGTCCTCGCAGCTCCACCATATCCTTGGGGAGCAGGATGGTCTCTTCCAAGGCCGAGGCTACCTGGCAGCCAATGCCCCCGTTGTAATCCCTGATTGACACATCGTCAGTCAGGGGCTCGCCCCCAAGCATGGGGGCTGGAAGCCATGCTCGGGGCTCAGTTTGTTGAATCTCCCCCATTTTTGGTCCTCGGCTGGGGGCAGGGCCAAGTTTCAGTTGCTTCGTCGGCCTGTGGGCATCCTCGTCATGGGAAGATTGAGTTCTCCCGGCCTCCACGACTTCCTTGCCTTTGGGCTCCCTTCTCCTCTTAGGTTCAGGCTGTTCGGCCTTGGACGGAGGAGCTGGCTGAGGGGCAGGTAGAGGAGATTTAGGAGGAGGGGGAGGAAGTCTCTGTTGGGTTGACCTTCTAACCTCCCCCCTCCCAGGTTGGCTCTCCAGCAACTCCTGTAGACTTCGTTGGGGTTTCCTCTGAATGCCCATGTCTTCGGAAGCGTTGGGTGATGGGGTGAGTAAATCAAAAACCTCGTAGTCGTCGGTGGCCGAGGAGAGATCTACGAAGCCTTCCTCCTCTCGTTCAACCTCTTCCTCCTCTTTTATTTGAGGAACGTGGGGGGAAGGTGAAATAACTCCTGCGAGGCTGGCAACGGGCAGTGCCTCGGTATGCTGGGTGTCTTCTGGAAGGGGAACACCTTGGGGGATTAGGAATCCTTCATAAGCAACGCTAATCCTGCGAAACCGAGGATCCCTTGCCTTTATCACGCACGAGGGAGCTTGGAACGCATGAGAAATGGGAGTGTAGCCGAGTATGAGATGAGCCGCCCTCAGTTGACCGTCTGAAGGATTGACGTAGATTTCGGCTCGGAGAACTTTGTCCAAGCTGGCTTTGTTAACGAGGTGCAGCGATGGCGAGGTGGCGCGAGGATTTGCAATATCAGAAGAAACAATAAAGGATCACTTTAGTATCAGCCGAAGACGATGGGAATTCTAGGAAAAGGAGGGTCAAACGTAAAGATTAAATAAGTTAGGTCCCCACCTGGCTCTCCCTCTTTAACTGGGCATGGCAAGCCATCATGCCACTGCCCAGAGAAGATTAAAAAATCTTCTTTTAACCCTTTATTAGATTGTGGGAGACACTGGATCAACCTGACCTCTGCCTGTCTGGATTTCAGGTAATACCCCTGGCCTTTGAGGTGCTGGAGGTTGTAAACCCAGTTTATATCATGGTGGGTCAGATTCAGATTCATTCTTTCGTTCAGGACTTCTATACTCCCTAGTACCCTAAACATATTCGGTGCACATTGGGTGGGGGATAGCCTAAAATACCTAAGGTAGTTCCTAGTGAGGGTGCCCATGGGAATGGTCATCCCCCCTTCTATGAAAGCGATCATAGGAATGACAACCTCATTCGTTTTTCTTTCGTCGTACCATTCGCCCTGTGCCGCGTATCTAACACCCACATGAGGAGGGATGTTATACTTAGTCCTAAAATTTCTCATTCCCTCCTCGGTGTCTACTAACTCCTTAAATCTACCCACTTTTTGGGAGGCCCTAGGGGAGAGATTCTACAATAAACGGAATAAAAGTCAAAGAAAGTTTAGGAGGACTTACAGGTGTGAGAAATGGTCCTCGGACAGGATTTATGTATTTGTAGACGCACAAAGGAACGAGAGAAAGAAATAAAGTGTCAGGTTCTAGAATAACGCAATCGTTCAAAAGTGACAAGAAATTGATTTGAAAGACTACTTATAGTTGCGCAAAAATTAAAAGCGGGAGTTCACCCGCCCAAATTCCCAAAAGGTCCAACCACCGTTGGATTGGCATCTCACCATTGAACGTGGGAGACAGAGGGGTTGCCAAAATTAAATGAAGGCGCTCCCTGGACACTGAAGAGTCAGGGGTGAGTCGCGAGAAGAGAAACACGTGCTGCTATGATTTGACACAACAGAATCAGATCATGAGGGAGATCCGAAGAGGGAATCAAAATCCTCCTTTTCTCCCGAGGAACCAAAAAGCAAGATTTTGAGGGGCTATTGTGTGGGCCAATTTTGCCCTATGTTCAAACTGTAGGCAAGGAAGGGCTCGGCCCAATATCCAGTCTGAGGGCAAACGAGTGTCCGAGGACGCCCAGCCGAGCAATGGACAAAATTGCCATCTGAGGAGAGGTGGAGCATGGTGGTGAGGAATTGGGCCGTGTCCGAGGACGAAGGTCACCTCGGGACTCTTGTCCGAGGTATCAGGTGAACTCGTTAATCACTCAGAACAACGCCTGGGACAAATCTTATAACAGAGCAAATGGGGAAATATCAAACAAAAAGTAATGGTAGGAAATGACAAATATCTGAAGGTGCTGTCACCTCCGCATTAAATGTCTCCCAGCTAACCTTCTGGCCGCATTAATGTGGAGGTGATACTTGAATAGTGAAGGAACAGCTTTCCAGCTAAGAATGGAAGATTCAAGAGAGGGCAAGGAGGATGACGAAAAAGGACGTCGAATGCCAAATTCACACGTGAATGATAAAAAAGGAAAAAAGCCATGGTATATAAGGGGAGGAAAGACAGAAGAAAAGAGGACGAAAAAAGAGGGAGAAAGAACACGACAGGAAAAGAAAAGGAAAATCACATCTCTAGGGCATGTCCGAAGAGACTTATTGCTAGGTTCCATGTTCGTATCTTGAATCTTTTTACACTAAAATCCAATATTTTGGCCCAAGATCAGACTAGCTTTCTTTCCTGCACTCTATAAATTCATTGTTTGGGCTACGTGGGCCTGGATCCATTCCCGTTTTGGATTCAAGTCAAATCTGGTCCCTACAATATATATTTAAATATAGCTGGTTTAAAAAAAATTATTAAATATATAATATATTTTAAATATGGGTGGGTCGGGTCGGGTTTGGCGGGTTTGTAATTTTATGACCCAAACCCAACCCAACCTGCTATTAAAAAAAATTTTATAACCTAACCTAACCCAACCCACCAACCCCTAAAAACCGACCCAACCCGACGGGTCAGGTTGGGTTTGGCGGGTTGGTGAGTTTTCTACACACCCCTAGACTTTTGAGACAGAGTTGGATATAACCTATGAAGCACGGACGTGGCACCAGAGGTGCTGCACTTGTGTCTGACGCGGTGGGACGTGGTGACGTGCCGGGGATGCCGCTGTCTGCGCGTCCGGCCGTGTCGTGCCACATGGATTCCACGTGTTTTTAGCCGACTCACGTCGACACAAGCTGACACGGCTCCGATTCGGGCCAATTCGCGCGGAATCGAGCCAACTCGGGCCTGAATCGGCTGACTCGGGCTTGAATCAACCGTATCAACCGAAACAACCGATTGAGGCCGAAATTATAAAAAAAAAAAAAAAAAAAGGTGCAGAACGCACCATTTGACTTATATCTAAACCCTACTTCAGCCTAGTTCACACAAATGCCAAAACATAAGCTCTCATGGAATGTTTTAGTTTCAATCTTGTGAGTTATGTTTAATTTATGAAAATCATGTTTTAGTTATTATCTACTATTGCTCTTAAATTTGGTATATGTTTGTATAATGTGAAAAAGTATGCTTAGTAATATATTAACAATATAAACAAAAATATTTTTAACAATTTTTTAATCGCCGAGTCCCGCCGCACCCGCACCCACATTTTTCAAAAATTGCCGAGTCCCACACCTGCAACCGCACCCGCACCCGCACCCGCACCCGCACCCGAATCCCGAAACGCACCCGTGCTACATAGGATATAACGAACGTATTCCATGCACAGATTGCAAGCCATACCTTCTCAGCATCCACACATTTTCTCAAAACTCGATGAACGTTTAGTGGAAGTTGGCTTGTGTTGGCTTACGCACAAGCCAACTATGACTTGTATTACCGGTTTGGCTAATAACTAATAAGCCAACTATGGCTAGATCATCAAGCAGTGGGAAATAACTAATAAGCTGATAAGAAAATATTGAAGAAGAAAATGAAAATAGTACCTATTACTTCTCTCCAAAAGCCAACTATGACTAGAACATCAAGCAGTGGGAAATAACTAATAAGCTGATAAGAAAATATTTAAGTAGAAAATGAAAATAGTACCTATTACTTCTCTCCAAAAGCCAACTATGACTAGAACATCAAGCAGTGAGAAATAACTAATAAGCTGATAAGAAAATATTGAAGAAGAAAATGAAAATAGTACCTATTACTTCTCTCCATGTCCATTGTGGGAGTATTGTGAAGTTGGTCACAGAGGGTGGGAGTAGATGGAATGTGGTACTTTTTTGTTTAATAGATGGATAATTTGTAAGGGTACTTTTGGCACTTGCCTTGATTTGGATTGATTGTGTAATATATTGACGGAGGGTACTTTTGGCACTTGCCTTGATTTGGGTTGATTGTGTAATATATTGACGATGTAATAGATGGATGATTTGGATTGATTGTAGGATTGATTGTAGATGGATGATTTGGATTGATTGTAGATGGATGGAATGTGGTACTTTTTTGGCACTTGACTCGGGAGAGATTACTTGAGCTTTTGGCACTTGACTTATTGTTTAATAGATGGTTTGTAAGGGTACTTTTGGCACTTGCCTTGATTGTGTAATATATTGACTGTGTAATAGATATTGTTTAATAGATGGATGATTGTGTAATTTAAATGTTGTTACGTTGATTTTTATTTATTTTTGATAATAAGTGGATTTCATGTACGCTTTAAAGGGAGATTATTTCTTATAAGCACATCTTTATGTGCTTTTCTAAACGATGTGGGACTATAGAATTACTTATCTCTTTGGTCTTTCATACAATACTTTACTAAGAGCATCCACAATAGTGGTGCTATTTTTTTAGCTATTTGGCATCATAAAAAGTCACTTTATCTATTTTACCTTCTCGCTTTACAAAACATCTAATATTAGTAATTCTATGAATTGTTGATCTCAAATGAATTATTGAATTGAGGATATGATGCTATTGTCATTTTTCTAAGGCTTGTTGATTGAAATTTCACCCAGAACCCTTGATCAAATTAATTATGTTGCAACAATTATACACCTTATTTGATCCAATCCATGGGGCCTAGAAATTGGAACAACAGAACCAAACTCCTAAAATTTTGATGTTTTTTAACAGAATTTTGTGTCATACTTATTTTTGGTGTCATGGTTGTCGCAACATCTTGTAAAATTATTAAGTTGTACTACAAACAAGTTTTGTTTGGAGAGGGTGGATTAAATGCTAACACTTTTTTGGTTATAAAATATTTTAAGTATAAACTACGTATTTGGTTCCTATTCTATATACTATATTTTAATTTGATCCATAATATTTCAATTGTGTCAATTTGGTCCTTAACCTTTCAGTATCGTGTCAGTTTAGCTCCTGCCATTATCTTTTGGATGAAAATTGATGATGTGTCTAATGGCCAAAATAAAAAATTAGCTTTTGTTGATGTGACAATAAATTTAAATTTTATTTTGACCATTTGTCATGTCAACAATTTTTATCTAAGATATAATGACATAGACTAAATTGACAAAACATTGAAAGGTTAGGGACCAAATTGATACAATTAAAATATTATAGACTAAATTGAAATATAGTGTAAAGGTTAAGGATCAAGTATGTAGTTTACCCATATTTTAATTAAGGTGTAGAGAATCATCTTCTCATATTTTGAATTGTGTCAAGTTTTATTTCACATGAATGTATTTTGAATTAGAAAATTTCAAAAAGAATTGTGATACATTTTATTTCAGATTTTCTAATGTTATGATCTTCTTTTTGTATACTAAATTGTGACAGGTCTTATTTCATATTGATGTTTTTGAATTAGAAATTTTCAAAAAGAACTGTGACAATTTATATCTTGATATACATATATATAAATATATATATAAGCCAAAACTTAGAAAAAAATCTAGTTAGAATTTAATTGGATTTCAATTGGAGTCTAATTTTATGCCAAGTGTCCAATTGAACTTTCTAAATTTTGGTGGACCACAATAATGACACCGCTTCAATCTCAATACAATATAATATTTATTACTCAACTCATTTTGAGATTTATAAAAACATAATTTATTTTTTAATAAAAAAATTTCTAGTTTGTCTAGCCCACTACTAACATGTCATTTTTTTTTTGAACCAATATTACTTTTTTACTTCCTAGTAATCATTCATCACATCAACTCATCAAAAATTTGTAATAAAAATAAATAAATAATAAAAAAAAACTTTAAGGTATGTTTGGTAACTGTTTTTTCCCCTTATTTTCTGTTTTCAAAAATAATTTTATATTTTTTAGACTAAAAAACTTGTTTGGCAACCCAAAATAGATTGAAAACAAAAATTGTTCTCAAAACTCAATTTGTGAAGAAAACTGAAAACATGTTAAAAGCTATTTTTAGTTTCTAGTTTTCAAATGTCAATGAAAACACGCATTTGATTTAATGAATTTATCTCATTTAATGAGTTCGCATTAAAATTCAAATCCTAATAACAACATATTTTAGTATTTTCTATTTTTTTTTTCAAAAAACTATTTTTTTTTTCAAAAAACTATTTTTTTTTTTTAGTTTCAACTAATGTTTTTTATTTCAAAAATACAAGAAAATTGTTTTTTCTTTATTTTCCCAAAAACAAGTTTTTGAAAATAGAAAACAAGAACTTTTACCAAACATAACCACTTGTTAATAAATAGTTAAACACCCCATGATAATAATTCATTGGTAAACTTTTCTTTAATACATTCACACCAAGGGGTTGACTAAGTGGTTCCTAACGCCTCATGATATCTATAAAATCTTGGATTCAAAACATCTTGGAGCCACCCCAACACACTATTCAGGCACATGATTTCAAGCACATGATTAAAAAAAAAAAAAAAGACTACACAAGGACTGATAAATGTTTCCCTCAAGATGTTGTTCTCCTGTTTTATCAAAGGTGTAGAGATATTGTCCACTTTGAGACTCATGCTCCTCACGATTTTGTTCTTCCTCCCACAATTGTGGAGAAAAAGGCATCTGCACATTAAAAAAAGATCACTCCTTAACTTATTAACTTATTAATATTTCATGCAAACTTATCTGTTTTTGTCCAGGCCGACCACCTTTAGAAGAGATTTTGGGATCACGAAAGAAGAACAAGGTTTGTATACTAATACTACTCTTCAGGTATTACGATATTAGAGGTATATGGTGCTGAGTCATGTTAGACATTCTGTTTTCATTGCATGAAGAAGTGTGTAATGACAAATTCATGTAAGATGTGAACTTGCTCAATAATTTCCAGAAGTTCAGAGCTTTCCAGGCTCGCTCTTCATTTGCTTCCATATTTGATCTTCAAAAATGAGTTTTATCTAAGCTCATAGCCAGAACTTGTGAACAAGATAAAGAGGTGTGGCAGTTCTCTTTAAATAATCAGTCTCTTTGCCTCAAGAAAGAATATACATCTGTAGACATTTTTTCAATCTCCCTGCTATGTTGCTCGTACAGCAACACAAGTGTAAATTTTAACTTCACATTCAATTTTCAATTAATTTTGATCATTAAATAATCTAGTGAGTCATTGCTCTTATAATGCATAATGATGAGATAATTCACTTTTGTTGGACAAGAAAAGGTGATAATCAAGAAGCCTTACTTTAGAATTATTAAATTAGAGCTTTTGTTTATCATTTGAAGCCACTTTTTTCTTTGAACTTCCAATACTTGAAATGGTTTATTATAAAAAGATGAGTCTAGAGAGGTTTAGATGTTCATGGCAATTAGTATCTGTTTGTATATAAGGCTTGACAATCTGATTGGTTCTCAAACTTCATATAAGAGTTTCTCAAAGAGGTATGTCTTGGTTTTATGCTCCAATTTTGGTTATTTCTTAGTTTTACGATAAATATTAGCGCCAAAATTGACTTCATATACTGTTAATTGTATTTCTTTTTCTAGATGAATACCTCAATTGAGATTCTTCGTTCTTAACTCCTTTTCTTTTGTCCTATACCCCGGCTTGGTTTCTTGCAACCATTGAGACATGAACCCAAAAAAGGAAAAAAAAAAAAAAAAATCTTGAATAAAGATTGAAAGTCCTATGTTTTTTTGGGTGCCTCATGTAACTGCTACTTCTCTATCTCCAAAGAACATTATACATTTATTATTATTATTTTTTAATTGAAGAAGAGGGGAATATGAACTCTGGATATCTTCATTGGAAACATCAAGATGTGTTAACCAATTGAATTACAATTCTCTTGGCAAGAATATTATAGTGTCCTAGGCCTAATCTGATTATGGGGTCCTACAATATGTAGTTACTGAATAATTATACTACAGTCTTTTATATTATAAAATATTAGTAGAACATTTAATTTTTGCAGTCTCTTTGATTTTGATAGATGTGAGACTTTACGAGGAAACTCTTGCTTCTAGAAATCCAACTAACTAAAATGCCTAGATACACATTTGTTTTCTAACATAAACATTTTCAAGTTCTTTTTTTTTTTTTTTAAGCTACTTCATTATTTGTAAGAAAGGAATTGTAAAGGATGCTGCACATGTTAATTCCATTGCTATCTAAAGCATTTGTGATTCACCATTGGATCTTAAAGAGGCCGGAGAACTTTGCAAAAACTCCGCCTTTTTTTATGGGTGCAGAGATTCAATTATTCAAATCAAAGAGACCTCTGTGTTCAAGGAAACAACCATCCTCACATTTGACCAATTATTAGGATTTTTTACACATAACTATGGTTTAGTTGTACTGTACATCTAAACTTCATAAATGAATAATGTCACCCAACTATTGGTAACAAGCACTTTGCCACATCCTTTAAATTCTCCAAATACATCATTTACTACTCTTTTAATACAGCTAGTCAATTCATTCCACATCTAATCATCATCTTCGCCTAGGCATCACTTGTCTTCTTTAATCAATTTATCCATTTTTTTTTTTTAAATATAAGATAGAAATTCTACTCTAACCTTATCTATATGTGTGTGTGTGTGTGATGCTCCTTTTTGGAGGCTTGAACCCTGGCCCTTATCGCTCACATCCCATAAGTACTTATACTTATACTTATAGAGTAACAACTACACCAAGGGTATGAGGTGGTTAATCAATTTATCTTTGAACACAACTTGTTTCTCCTCCTTCAAACCTCATCACTCTTTTTTTTTTTTTTTTTTTGAGAGAGAAAGTTTCAACCTATGGCGTCCGTTCCTGATGATAGCTCTTTATCATTAGACCAAGACACCAATCAGTTTTTGGTGTAGGCGAGGATTGAACTCCAGATCTCTTATACAACTATTAGATACTTTACCAGTTGAACTAACTGGAACCCACTAACCTCATCACTTTCTAATATCTCTCTTTTTTATCCTTTAATTTTATTTTATTTTTATTTAACTATCTAATGCACATATCTGGTACCACCAACCTATATTGAGTGGTTACGATCTCTCCTAACATCATCTTACAACCTTTAAAACATCTACTATTAACTTTTCAAATAAGGATGAAATTTATCTACCATCAATTAAATTAAATGTGGGAATCCCTCTTCTTAAACCAAGTGTTCATTAATGTCAAATCCTATGTTGTAAAGTCCGTAATAACATCTCTTAATTCATTTTTTACTCCATAACCTTGGCCCCCATTAACTCTTTCCAAACTCCCACTATATTTATAACCATTCAGGCCTCATTTAATAAAAATCATTTCCCTGTTTGGTACCCCTAAATCAATTCATTCACGATTCATGTCCTCTCAAAATTTGTCTAATTGATTCTCGTAACTTCAGTTTAAGGAGTGTTCGAGACCATGTCAATTGTCTCTTCTCCTAAAACAAGTGTCATTTACAACATTCCATCCCTATCCTCCCAACCTCAACCACTTTTTCTTTAAGACATTAGCTATAATTATCGGTACCCATTTCTATTTCTATATTTTTCTGTATTCCATAATTTATATATTGAATTTTCAATATATCTAAAATTTTCACTTATTGACATAATCTCCCGTAGACATACTAAGTTTTTTGTCACACCACAAACCCAATAAGGGGCCTTGAGAGTGTGAGGCCACTATGTGCACAACTTAGACGTGTCTATCTATCTATATAATTTATCAAAAATTTTTTTTTTTTTTATAAGTAATTTATCAAATTATCTAACCAATATATATTAATCTACTTAATTTGAGACCAGTCATAATAAAATAAAATGAAATTTAACCATCAATCTAAAAATATTATAATACCCAAAATCAAAATAATAAAGTGTTTAATTGCAACTGTCTTTAGTCCAATCCGCAATTTGCATCAACATCTGAAAGGAGAAGATAAAGGGGCCGGTGAGAGAACTCAATAAGTAGAACCTATCAAAAATAACTCAATAAGTAGGACTTTTTTTTTTTTTTTAATATACAATAAGTAGGATGGGGCATGGGGATGAGCCATTTTAGTAAAATGTTACATTTTATACAAATCCAGTACTTTTATTAGGACGTCCTCCTTGCAACCTCCGACTGGCAAACTCCCTATTTGGAGCTACCAAAGGTGCATTGGGACTAGCTACAATATCATAGTTCTATTCATGACATGCCTCTGGGTATTACAACCATTTCTCAAAGTGCTCACAATACGTAGGTTTCAAAACTAATCAATTTCATATACTTTGTGAATCTTTCCAAAACACATGCTTTCCATTTCATGATACTTTCATATCATTAGAAGTAAACTGCTGTGTACTGGTAAAATAAGTGTAGGAATTAGTTGTATTTGAGGTGACAACCCTCCAAGAATGTATTAAGAAGAGAGAAATTTCTGGAATTTTAATCTGATGCCTCTTCTTATTCACTTCCTCCTTAAATACATAATCTGTGAAATTCAAATTACAAGATAACTCCAACAACCTACTAATCGACTAATCCTATCCCAAGATAACAGGGAAGTCGTATCATCAAGTGGTTACTTATTGATAACAACAATCCTAATATAATTCAAATAACAGCAATCCTAATTGAGGCATTTTGTTCTCAACAACCATCTTCTTCTAGTCAATCTGCAGCTGCAACACTTAATCCGACGTGTCCCTGGAACATAGCATAAACATGAGCTTGTATCAACATAAGAAGAGCGAATAATAGAATCTTAAGGAACAAGCCTTATTGGATCATTTTAGTGGAATCTTTTTTTGTAGCATATCAATTCTCTGTAGAACCTATTATGAGTCAACTTCAAGCAATAGACATGCAGTTTCTTAGACAGTTATAAATAGCAGAAGTACACAATGCCCTCTCATATGGGCGTTTTAAAGGCCAATAATCTTGATAGATTTCAGACGTTATTTTATCAGTAATACTGGAGAACCACGATAAATGTGATGAGGATATACAGTCACAATGCAATGCTGGTGTTTGCAGAGAAAGGATCCAGAATTGGTAAGTGCTGTAGTGGCAAGTCATTTTGACACTAGATAGAGCAGGATCCAAAAGAGCTAAATCGAGGGCTACTGCTCGTGTGCAAACACAGATAATGCAATAGCCACTCTTGGGAATGCAACACAAAAAGGATACTGCAATCAGTTTTAACTCTTAGACCAGCTATGACAACTACACAGGAAAGGAATCACAAGCATCGTGATCCTAATTAGTAACCACAAAGTTTGTAAACATCAGTTATAAGGGTCCATTCCCAGATCTTGACAGACATGATCAATTGGACTAAAGTAGCACCATGACTATATATGCATGTTTTTTGTTCTAAGCTAGGGCAACTGTGTTGCCTATTTTTAGTATTCTATTATGGCTGCCATGGTTGGGTCAGATGCGGTGTCCTAATGTTCTGGCTTCCATCTGGTTTTAAAAAAAAATGGAAATCTAGCTTTCCCTATACCTTTTAACCTTTAATCTAGTTGCTGAAAATTTTAAAAATTGCATTGCAAATTTTATTATCCAAGCAGTTGGATGTGAGATCATTAGTAAAGTATAAAAACATATGTTGAAATTAATATAATTAACCTTACTTTGAGCAAAGTGAAAATAATTCAAACTTCCACAGGGAAAATTGCATAAGTGAAAATTTTTCTTACTTTGTAGGTACTTGACAATATCAGGCCACTTAACCCGCAATTAATGCCAGCTGCATCTCAATGTCTCCTTCCCTTGAAGAAATTGCATCAGAAGCTCCTGATTGGAATATCTGTAGGAGCCACCTAGACACCCAATAAAGTAATCCATAAATCTTGTTATACAAGATATGTACTGCCTTGAGTACCATATCAGCTGTGTCATAGAGACCCTCATAAATTCCTTAATACCAATGATGCAGCACCCCAATGATCAGGATTGGACATAAGTTAACCATGAATAACCAAACAGGAGAAATGATTAATTTGACAAGTAGCTCAACAGAAAGAATTCTAGAAACCAGACAAACGAGCCTGAATGTGGAAAGGTAGGCAGCATCTTGCCGTTGTAATTTTATCTCCAAATATGCAATGATATAGACAATTTTAGCCATTATGAAAAGCAAGATGATACCCAGATGTTTTTCAAGTGGCGAGACATTCAAGGCTTGAAAGTGTATACCAATTATGGCACACAGAATTGTATCAAAGGAGACAAGAAGCACATGAAATTCTTCAAAGAAAACGAGTGCCTTATCACTAGCACATTCACAAACAAAAAATTCACAAACAAGTGCTAAAGGGAAATTATTTTAGCTTCAAATATTTCTAAGACGATCTTGTTATATGCATTAATTTGAAAAGTATTATGACTTAAGTTGAAGGTGTAAAACAGGTTAAAATAATATGTAAAAGAAGGATTTGTGTAACAAATTCCAATTACGTTAAAATAACAGGGAGATGAGTTTGTGAGATGCTATTAACACATATAAGCACACTGCCTACTCTAAAGATTCTAATGGAGTATTAGAATAATGATGTGTAAAATTGTAAAGCCTCAACAATTTATGTAACACCTATAATGAGGCCAATCAAAATCAAACTTCTTTGGTTTCTCTTATGAGGTTTACAATCAAATTTGAAAATCGAAAAACGAAGGAATAGAGAGATAAAAGCACAAAAGCCTAACCTGTCCAATGTGCGTTCAAGAGTTGCCCAAGTTGGAATCCTCAAACGGATCGCTAAAAGCATAGCAGCAAATGTGCTGAATCTTGTAGAAACAAAAGGCAAAAAATCAATTAATAAACAAAAATTGGTCCAACCATCGAAGTAACAATCAAAATTGAAAAGCAAAAGAATAGATATATTAAATTAAAGCTTTCAATCTGATCGTTAACAATCCACTACTAAACACTACTAAATACAAACAGATCCAAGTAACAATCAAATTTAAACAAAGAAAGAGAGGACTTGAAAATGGCATAGGAATAGTCTTGGTTAGGGACTTAGGGTTAAGTTTTTTATAGGAGAGGCATTGTTCAAGCAGTAATTTCTGAAATTCCTAACCTCTGCGGCTCGACGCATGCCGTTGTTTGATATCAATGAATTTTGGGATTCTGGTGCCCAAATAGGGGGTTTGGGTTTGGATCCCAACCTCTGAAATCCACGTTTCTTAACACAGACCGGCAACGACAAACTTCCATTGCCGCTGCCATCGAAGCTCACAACGCTTTCTGTCCCCGTCCGAAGCTATTATTTTGAAAAGGGCAAATTTGACGGTTGACAAGTACAATGATAGAGCTCGCATGGTAAGATGGACGGCTGAGATTGATAGTTGAAAAAAAATAACTTTGAACCTTAACCATTAAATAAAAAAGATTAAAATTAAAAAATAAATAAGATAAAAATGCGTACTTAAGAATTAGATTGTGCATATGTAAGTACTTGTAAGATATGGGAGAGAGAATAAGATTCAAGTTTCTATAATAGAGTTTTACACACATATATAATTTAAATTAAATTAGAACAGAATTTCTATTTTGTATATATAAAAATTAGATAAAATTTAGGTACAATACTTTAGGTTCTGTTTCTTAGATTTTCTCTTTTAAAATTTAGTTATATGACTACTTAACTAAAAAATACATTCTCATCTCATGACAAAAAATTAATATAGTAGAATTTTATATAAGAAATTTAAAAGAGCAGTACTTACTTAAGTACTCTACTTATTCTAAAAAAAAAAAAATCACGTACCTAAATCTTGCCCAAAAAAAATATTTTAATGCAAAAAAATTAAAGTTGATTTATTATTAAAAAAAGCTTAAAGCTAAATTATTTATTAAAAAAAAATTTATCTTTTGCTGAAAGCACACGAAATATATTTTCATATATTAATAATAATAAAAAATTCAAAAGGCAAGGCCACTGTTCTAACTTCTAGGTATACGTCCGTCGTCCCTAGCACCCAAACTGAGGATTAAATGGTTACTTTCGGTAAGGATTTCGGTTTGAGGAATATCTGTTGTCCTCATCAAAGGAAAAATGCATATATGATGAAGAAGAAAATGAAGTCAGTGGACTAACCTTTCGTGATCAACCTCAGAATCGGAAATGGTCTGCGACTTATTTAATGTTCCTTGGGAACTTTTTTGGAATTTTTGGAATGCACAAAGAAAGCAACTCTTACGTTATAAAGCGACTCGTTTCAGTCGCTTTATAATTTTAATTCTGTTCAAAAAAGAAATAATTTTAATTAAATTAGATTTAAGGTTTTTTTTTAATTTAATTTATTTTGTTATAAATTTTCTGATGTGGTTTTTTAATTAAAATACTGACGTGGCATTTAGAAAATGCCAAATAATTTTTCTTAATAATATTTTAATGGCCACTTCAGTGTCATGTCAGCAAGCAGGATATTCCGTCTACCACGTAGAAGGTTTTTGTTAATAGGTTGAGGGCAAGAATCAAAATAGAATCGATTTTCTTTTTTTAGGGACTACATTAGTAGCAAAATCAATTTATGGACCAAAATGAGAATTGGCCTAAAATGTGGGGACCAAAAGTGTATTTTCGTTAAAAAAAAAAAAAAAAACATGTATGAAAAGAAAAACCCTAAGATTCATGTCAGTCGTCAGACGTCACCTTAATCTAATCAACAAAATCATAGAAGACAGAAAAGAAGAGAAGAGACTAGACTACTAGAAAGTAGAAGGCGAGTGCAAGAAGTTGAGAAACGTAGGCAATTTTTTTTTGGGTAATTCCGCTAACAATGACGAGAATGTTGTTTATAATGATCAACCATACTTCTTGGAACCTATCGAAGATAACCAAAACTTTGGTCTTGATGATTGATTGTGTTTGTGGTGTTGTTTGGAACATAATTATTTTCTTTGTGTTGTTCATGTGAGACATTAAGTATTGACGCTTTTATTTGCTTTAAATTGTACATTGTGAATGCTTTGAGTTGTTTGACTTAGAAGTTGGTATTTGTGAGTTGTAAATTTTGAACATTGAACTTTTTTTATATATTTGTAATTTGGTATTTTTCCTTTTATTAGTAATTTCATTGATTTTTGTCAAAAAAAAAATTTTCAATATTTCCCTAATGTATATTATGAATTATAATTATAGTTATTTTTTAGTATATTTTCTAAAAAAAATTGAAAAGTAGAATCTTACGATTCTTGTGTCGATCCTACAGTCCAATCTTCAAACCCTCTTATCTATCTCGTGTAGGATCTCAATCCTGTTAACCATTAAAACTTAGACAAACTAATTAAAAAGTACATATTTAAGGTTTACACAATTTAAATTTAAAGTTCACTAATGATATCATAATCATAAAATTACACACAAAAAATTCAACATAAAAAAACTTGACATCATTAACCATTTCAAGTTATAAACCTTCTTAAGTGCACCTGTTCCTATTGCATGTAAAATAAAAATAAAGTTATATTACTAATTACCTCGACAGATAAATAACTTTAAAAAAATAGCTTAAAAAAAAAAAAACATTGTTGATGCCTACTTTTGATAAAAGGACCTAATGGTAGAAGAAGCCCAACAATATGAAAAAAATGGAGAAGGAAAATAGTAAAATAAAGACCATTAGGCCATAATGGTAGGAATAATGGTCAATAAGCCCACAAAAATAATAAGTGGCCAGAAAGAAAGCAAATGAGTCGAGGAAGCCTAAGGAATGAAGTAGTAAGCCCATAAGAATTGTAAGAGATGGAGAGAAAGTAAAAATGGGCTGGCGAAGCTTAGGAAAGGAATTAGTAAATTCATAGGGTTGACACAAAGACCAATAAGCCTAAAAGGCAAGGATGTGGTAATTGGGCCGGAGAAGCCCAAAAGGTTTAGCAAAAACCCATGACAGTGAAAGAGGTAAGGAAGAATGAAATGGGCCAAGGATGCACAAGGAATGAAATGGGCCGAGGATGCACAAGGCACAGAATGGGCTGGCCCAACGGGAATGTTGGCTAGTAAAGCCCGAAAGAAGAAATGATATAAGAAATTGACATGGCAAATGCTTCAGCTTGTAAGCCCAAAAGTAACTAAAACGCAAAAGGATAAGTGACATCTCAACAGGAGCAATGTAGTGCATGGCAGGAGCGTCAGCCAGCCTATGGACGTTGGATAAAAGGGGATATGGGCCAAGTGAAAGGGAGAGAGCCCACACCTAAGCAATGCCTAATCAAAAAAGGAGATGGGATGCAGAGAACAAAAACCCAAAGGCCCATGTATCATTCACGCCGCAAAAGTTAAACAAATACCAGAGTGTGCAACAGAATCAGACAAACGCAGAGACAATGGCAAACGCGTGAAAGTCAGAAAAGTAATGGACTCAAATGGAAGTGGAGCATGCACACAAGGCTCAGGCACCGCCTACCTGAACCTAGCCAATACAGGGGAGGTGGGCCACGGGTCAAAGGTATAAGAGGGTGTGGTCTAGCGGTAGGGAGAAGGGAGGCCTATTTTGGGGTTCCTGCTCAATTTCTTTTAGGAGAAATGTTTTGTTGGGATAACATCTCACCTAAAAGAAGTAAACACAAGCTGGAATCACTAGATGCATGTTATAGAGGTTGGTAAGGGAGAGGTTTAACCCTTATTCGGATGAGTGTTAAGGGAGGTAAGAGATAAAACAAAATCACTTTTTTTTAGGAATGAGGCGTGGTGCAGCCAACATAGTGTAGTGGTGGTGGCTGGGCAGCCAGCATGCCTGTGGACAGTCTTGGAAAGACACCCACAACGAGCCAAAAGTGGTTGAGGGGTAAAAATGGTAAATTCTGTCACAACAAGCAGTATAAAAGACTATAGTTGTAAATAGGGGAGGAGGAACGACGACAATCAGGAAAACAGAGAGATAGAAAGAAAGAAAAGAAAATAGAGTAAACAAAGAAGAAAAGGAAAAAGAATACAGAAATCCAAAAGGGAGGGAAGAAACATGAGTGATAGGAGCAAAAGCATGCATCAATAGGCTACCAATTTCTCTCCCTCTCAATAGCCCATTCTCTAACAAACTAAGAATTTGAGATTAAGCCATCTAGGTCATTTTTCCAAAGTGTGTAACTTCTACGGTAGGAGCTCCCTTTGAGGTTACCCACATTAGAGATTGCTTCCCTTTTGGGGCTTGTGTCTGCTGAACAACTAAGCTAATTCCTTTGGCAGATGAATCCTTTTTTTTTCTTTACTGATGAATAACTAACTTGTTATCATACTGTTAATTTCTCTTTGCCGCGACCTTGTCGCTCATAATCACATTGTTATATCTTCCTTTGTGTTGTTATTCGTGTATTATTGTTAATGGTGAAAAAATGTTTTATTTATCCTGCTGCATCGTGTTTACTTATATATTGTTTGCAATAGTCTTTCCTATCGTGAGCACGTGGTACGTTCAAAGTTCCTACCAGGACGCGTTTGTACGGGGATGGCCCAACTTGCACATAAGCTGGCCTAAGGTGTGTTTCAGTTAGGCCAGTCCCGATTTCTCCTACCCTAGAATCATGGGCCATGATACAACATAAGTAATCCAACCCAAAACACAAAAAAGACCCACAACAAACATATTAAGTAAGTAAAAATAAGTAAATATTTAATACGAATTGCACGTCAATCTACTCAACATTAATAATAGATCTAGCACTTGAAATCTTTATACTTGCAAATTGCAACTCAAGTTGGCAACTAGCTTCGTTCGTTAGTCATTTCATCTACAATAATTTTTTTTTAATATAACCTAAGTATACCATCAAAGCAAGAAAATAAATATAGTTAACATTTTATAACTATGGCTATTATATAAATTAAAGGTGAAAACACCATTTTAGTCCCTATATTTTGGTGTCACGGTCAATTTGGTCCTTACATTTTGGTAGCAGTCAATTTGATCCCTATTATTTTTAACTTGTAGTCAATTTAGTCCCTACCGTTAACTCACTAACGGAAAATGCTTACGTGACAAACAATTTACCTTGTTAACACACATGTAACTAACATAATAATATAAAATCAATTAATTAAATTTTAAAGAAAAAACTACATAAGCATTTTAATAATAAAATAAATACAAGTCAAACACAAAATTTAAAAAAAAAATTTAATTAAAAGGAAAAAAATAAAGAAAATGATTTTTTTTTTTTTTAAATCCTCACTTTCTTTATTTTCTTTTGAATTCTTGCACTTTCTTATTTTCCAAACACAATACCCAGCAACACCGAAATATGAAATCAAATCCCAATAGTTTAGCCAAAAGTTTCACCTCTCCTTCTCTCTCATTCTCTCACAGAATCACATACACACAAATCTCAATCTATAATTTCCAATAACCATGGTTGAGCGTGGTGGAGCAAGAGGAGATCTACAGTGGCTTTGTGTGAGGCTTCGGTAGAGGACGTCCAATGGGAGACAGTAGACGAGGAGGATGCCGCCGTGGGCGACTTGAGAGGTCTGTTCTTTGCTCCCACGGGTGAATTTCTACTTTGCACCATGCTATTATCCCAATTTATAGTAGATATTGTGACAACAATGATGTACTCCTTCTTTCTTCAATTGATACCATGTTAGATTTTATGAATATATGAAGAAAGGTTATAGAGAAAAGAGAAAGAACACAAAAATTATTGGTTCAGCCTAATGGCTTATGTCAATGGAAGAATCCAACTACATCTTCAATATATATATATATATATACTCAATTGATCAATTACATTGAACCCTAAGCCAAGTTTATATAGGGATTAGAGCTAGGATTAGGTATATAAAGGCTCCTCATATAAACTTATTATCGCTAAAAAAGTTGATTTTTGTTTTTCCCTTTACATGTTCTTCTGTAGTGTGAGCTTGATCACATGTCCCAACGAGTTTCAACTTGGAGTAGTTTCTTTGGCACAATTGGGAATGCTTTTATATACATTCTGGAGGACTCTAATGTGTCTCTAGGAAGTGCTACGCTATTGCTCATTGTGGCAGTGGCACTTGTACCTTCCACAGTGTCATTTAAGAAGCGGGTAATAATTGCAGCTCTTCACGTATTTGTACATCTGGCCACAGCTTTATTTTTTATGTTGCTGTTGGAAGCGTATATTGATGCTGTGGTTGGGAACTCATTAAACAAGTAGAAACTTCAGGTCAGTTTTCCCTTTCTAGTTTGAAGTTTCTAACTTTCTATATGTGTGACATTAGAGTATTTCACGAATGTTTTCTTGCTTCAAATACTTTCACTAACATTCTTTGATCTTCATCTTTAATGCACCGAATACCATTCAAATCCCTTGTCTTTATTTGCTTTTCTACATAAAATTATCAAAATGGGCTGCAAAATCTGGATGCTGCACATCAAGCTCATAGTACAATTAAAATCTTGAATAAACTTTCTTTGCTGCTTAAAAAAAATTGAGAATAAAAATTTTCCATCAAATGGCACATATTATCAAATTTTGATTGATTTGTAAGCATCAAATTTGGAACCTTAGCTGTGGGTTCTAGTTATATATTAAATTTTCTAGTAAATCCCCCAAAACCCCTTCCAACTCATTTCATAGTCATTCCCTCACCAACCTTACTAAGGCCTATGGGTTAACTTTTCATTGGATGCATCGAACTTAACCCAAATTTAGAAAAATACCAAAAATAACATTAGTAGAAATAATAAAAATAAAATGTCAACTAAAGAAGTAACATTTAATATGATTTTAGATATAATAGAATTAAGGAAAATAATATATGTGGCTGACACTAAATAATTAGTTGTTATTTTTTTATTATTTTTAATGAAATAATATGTTGTTATTGTTATTATTAGAGCTTATAAATTGTTTCATGGTTTTTGAGCTAATACTAATATGCATTGGTGCTTATTATATGCAAGGCCAACTCTACCACTAGGCCAATTAGGCAGTCGCCTAATTAAAGCCCCAAAGTGGAACAAGGCTTCCGAATTTTAACTAATAAGGACATTTTTTCTAATAAATATAAGAATATTAATTAGACCTAAAAAATTAGCTAATACATAAATAAATAAAAAATGTTATATCCATAATATTCTCATAACATTCTAAGTGACAAGTTGTTATTAGTTATTAATAGAGAGAAAAAATAATTCTAGTTGTTGATTCAAATTTGAACCAATAATAACTTACTATCTAGGATTTGTTATGAAAAATGTTATGGACGTTAGCACTTCTCAAGTAATTTACTGAGTAATGCAATGGACACAACAAAATGTTACAATAATTTCACAACATTTGTAAATTAACACACCAACTCACACATGGGCCCACCACAATATTTAATTTAATTTGTTTGCAATGCTAATTAGGAATGTTGTGAAAATATTGTGACATTTTGTTGTATCCCTAGTATTACTCAAAATAATTGTTTATCAAAGACAAAATAAATAAATAAAAATTAGCAAAGTGTAAATGTACCACTATCTAGTCATTTCTTTCTTTTTTATTTTTTAAATAAAATTTTATCTTTCTAATTGTATATATAAACTAGTTGTTAACAAAAAAATAATTAAGTTTTGTGAAAAATTAATTGAGCCTCAAAAGGGCTATCTAAATAGTTTGTTACACAACTATAATTAAAAAAATTATGTGAAATTCTCTCAATAAATAAGAAAATTTTCCAAAAAAATTTAGATGAACAACTCACAAAAAAAAAAAAAATATATATATATATCATTAAAAAAATCCAAAAAAATAGCATCTAAACAAATTAGAAGAATAGATTTTAATTAAAAATATATTATTTAATATATATAATGACCCAATTTAAATGTGCCCCAAAATTACTTGGGCCAGCCTCAGCCCTGATTATATGGTGATGCAAAAGTAATTAAGGTTAGAAATTAAGACAGTAATCTTACCTTAAAACGACAAACTTTATTTGTGGGGCTGACATTGGGTAATGGCATTATATAAGTTGATTTATACTCCTTCATTATGAATGGGGATAGAAGTAATTTTTTCTTTGCAGATATTAGATAAATGTTTGATAATCTAAAGAAATACTGTAATTTCAAATTCAGAAAAAGAAAAACTGCAAAAAGGCATACTCATGGTTTGTTTGGGATTCGCTTATTTTGTTAAACTGAAAACTTTTTGTTGAAAGTATTGTAGATAAAGGTAAATATTAGTTGAAATAGTAAAGTGAGACTTATGAATAGTATCAAAAAGTGTAGTGAGACCTATGAATAGTAGAAAAAATAAGCTGAATAGTAAAATAAATTGGCAAAAAATAAGCTAGCCAAACAGACACTCAATGGATTTTCCAAAATAAACTATCCAAACACAATATCAAAGATTAATGGGAAATTCGGTAAAAAACTGCAATCAAGAATACCAAATACTGATTGGTATCTTGGTCTGATGATAAAAAACTATCATTAAAAACGGATGTCATAGGTTGAAACTCTCTAAAATATATATATATATATATATATATATATATCAAATTTTTATTCAACTAAAAGGAAAAAAAAAAAAATTTACATAGAACCCCTTCAAGAACACCATTCTTGGTTCGATTTCAACAATAGCAATAATCATCAGAACAAACGGGGTCCTATTATATTATAGGCACTGATTTTCACTAATGGCCTGTTTTGAAGTTTAGAGAGGGAGGAGAGTAGAGGGGAGGAGAGTAGTGGAGAGGAGAGTAGAGGG
Organism: Quercus agrifolia; assembly: GCA_029955455.1. Lineage (NCBI taxonomy): Eukaryota > Viridiplantae > Streptophyta > Magnoliopsida > Fagales > Fagaceae > Quercus > Quercus agrifolia. The sequence continues at coordinate 43,101,040 of JARQAD010000006.1, forward strand.
GAATGATTATCCTCTACCTTGTTTGGATGTTTTTAAAATTAGTAATGAGGAAGGGAGTAATTAGCCATTTCTCTTGTTTGGATATTTTAAAATTAGGAGGGAAAGGAGAGGAAATGATTGAAAAAGACAAATTTACTCTTATTTGAAAATAGACTTGCAACATTGGTTTATGATTAATTTGTTAGATTAAATAATTATGACTATAGCATGCAATATTTTTTTTTGATAATTTTTATTTCTAATGTGAATTAAATAATCAACATTAGTCTATGATTAAATATTTTTTTTTCTATTATACTAAAAAAAAATCCTTAATTGATAATAATTAAAATAAGAAAAAAATGTTTGATTTGTTTGTTTATTGAAAAAATAAACAAAATATTGAATTTTGAGTGTTTCTTTGATTTTTTTTATTATTATTATTATTATATAAAATACTCCTTAGCCACCATTATAGCAAAAGACATCAAAAAGGAAAAAGAAAACAAAAAAAAAAAAAAAAAAAAACCATCCTCTACAAGACATACAAATTGTGCTTGTATTTAATAAATTACTGTAAATAGTGTTTTAACGTTTTGGATTTATTTCCCAGGACAGTGTGTTGTACTCCTCGACACGGACCCATTCATTCAAAGCCTGGTTCAATACGATCTCAATTGGCTGAGCATAATAAAAATGTTGAACTCGGAAAATCCATACAATGCAAACTCTTTTCTCCAGTACATACGTTTTCTCAATCTCGATTGTGTTATTATGATTGGCTTGAATTTTGTTACGTTATTTTATTGTGATGAATTTTTGGACTGTTAATGCTTGAAGAATGAGTGTAATTTGAGGTTTATAATTTGTTTGGTTGCTGAGAAAATTGGGAGGAAAATATTAGGATTATATTTTGGATGATCATGTTTGATGTTGTTTGATGCTTGAAGAAGTTGTGTGAGAGAGTTTGTAATTTTGTTAATTTAGAAATGGTAAATTGGGGAATTCATTTAGTCAATAATTTATCTACTCTACTCTCCCTCCAAATCTCTCCAATTTGGGGGAATTAAAAATGAGGGGTGAGAGGTAGTTGAAACCCCTCCAAACCCCTCTCCCTCATTCCTTAAAAAACTTCCAAACAAGGTAATTGAATTACTCTCCCTCCCTCTACTCTACTCTCCCTCATTTGTTAAACATCCAAACAGGCCATAAATTTCATTATCTACTAGACTACCACCTTTGCAATGATTAAATAGATTATCAATTAGTAAATGTCAATGATGTGGGACACATTTGGAATTCTTTAGATACACAATCTGTTTGAAGAAGATGGAGCATTCTCATCAAAGGTGAGATAAATGCTAAAAGCTATTTTTAGCAACAAAACCATTAAAAATGCCCCTACATCAATGGTGCTAAATTTTAAATTTTTTAGCACCTTGTTAAGGTAAGATGCTATTACTAACACCCTATTGTAACAAGTTGCTACTCATTTTTTAATTATTTTTTATTCTCCTTCTCTCTCTCCCCTGAGATCTTACTCTCTGTTCTCTCTCAAAAAGAATAAAAAATCATAAGTAAATAATATTTTAATGAAGCGGTAAAAAAAAATAGAAGTTTTGATATTAAATATATTGTAAAATGATGTGTTAAATGCTATAAATTTATTTTTTAAATGCTAAATACTAAAATTTTTAAAACCCTTGATGAGAATGCTTTATAAAGCGAAAATTATACTTTTCGCCTGTGTATGAGAGACCTGGCATATGTGCCGGGTACACCATATACTTTACACTGCTTTCTTTATTTAACATTCGTTTCAAATTTCAATCAAAGAAAAAAGAATATTTCACGTAAATGACAGCCTTTGCACGCATTTAAGCCTACATGAAAAGTTCCTATCAAAAAGAAAAAGAAAAAAAGGCTATGAAAAGTTGGTAGTCTTGGTTGGGTTTACGCCATTAGCCAATTTTAACCTGTGAAAGTTGCTTTGTTCCTAATTATCATTCTCTAGACGCACAGGGTTGTACTGATACATAATGCTCCCTTGTCCTTTGTCATTATTTGTTCTCAATATTCTCCGTCTCATTTTTTTTGTCCTCTATTTTATTTTAAGATACTTTAAAATATTATTCTGTTTTTAAAAATAAAAATCATTAATTTATTAATATTTCTATTATACCCCTATTAATTTACTAATTTAATTTTTTGATAAATTTTTTTAAAGGTAATTTTAGAAACTTATAATTTTTAAAAGATAAATAAAACAATAAATGACGTTTTCTTGACTTTTCAAACAGTAAAAAAAAAAGTACGACGGATAATAAGCACCTAAAATGATTGCAACAGTAACTGATATCGTATACCGTCTTCAAAATTTGAGAAAAAAAAAAAAAAAATGGAGTAGGTGAGAAAGAAAGTCCATTGTTTCACATAGCTGGCAGCTGGGTTTGGGAATTGGGGAAGTGAGCAAGGGAACCTTCCTAAAAGGTGGTTGCTTGTTTACAATCACCGAAAAAAAGTTGGTTTTATTAAAAAAAAAATCATAAATGATTTTTTTTTTCATAATAATCACTACTTACTATAATTGAGTTTTATATATAAAAAATATTAAATTCATTATTTCATAAAAAGTAATATATATATATATATATATATACTAACGGTAATTCGAAGACCTACATTGAAATAGACCGATATCAAAACAATTTATTTTAATGAGCAAGTTGAAATGGGTTCAAAACAGTATTCATTACATTGCATCAAATCACTGGTAATTTCATATTGTATAAACGTTTTTGTATTATAACTCCTTTAAAGTTCTCACTCTCAGGCAGTTCTACCTTCTTTGCTTTCGTGATAAAAAAGTCACGCTATAGCTGATTTTTTTTTTTCCATGGATATTATGTGTGTGTCTGGGATGAGTTGAATTTTTCAGCTTATTTATACTTTCAGCTTATTTTTATTATTATTTATTGGTCACACTATACTATTTAGCTTATTTTTTAACATTTTTTTTACACTTTCAAAAAAAAAAAATTCAATTTCAGCTAAATAAACTGTTCCAAATGAACACGTAGTATTGAGTGGCACTAGCCTTGTGATCCACTCACCCAATTCAGTGACTTTTAATTGTTGTAATAAAGAATTATTTCTTTTGATAATCATTATTTTGCATGTTAACAAAAAAACCCTATCATTTGGATTTAGTTGCACCATGAAAAATTAAATCTGCGCTTTTTGAACATCTCTTAATGCACATTTTCAAAATCATACTTCAAAGGAATCTCATGAGACTTGCTTTGAAAACTAACCACGTTGATGACTAATATGATTCTGCTCAATTGAGGTATATGGTGCTGATACATGCTAGGCGTTCTGTTTTCATTGCAGGATGAAGTATGTAATGACAGAATTCTTATAAGATGTCAACTTGCTTGATAATTGCCAGAAGTTAAGAGCTTTCCATGCTTGCTCTTCATTTGCTTCCACGTATGATTTTAAAAAATGAGCTGGATCTGAGCTCAAAGCCAGAACTTGTAACAGGATGAAGAGGTAAGGCAGTTCATATATGACAACTTAAGTAAGCACTTGCTTTGTACCAAGTGCTTACTTAAGCATTTGCTTAGCAAGCAAATCAGGGAAGGATATATCATTCTATGAGGATATAAGTATCAGGGAAGGAATGGACAAATAAGACCATCCTCACCGATCATATTCACCCAAAGCAAACCTGAATAGCACCACACCATATTCACCATTCATCCAAATCAAAACCTCTGGATAACAAAACAAAGAGAAGTGCTACGATCTACAACACTTTTACAACAAATTATAGGTACTAAATTGTTATTGGTTATTCTTTGAATCTACAATTTGAATTACTTTTTTACCCATCTGTAACAACCAATTACAATTTGTCACTTAAGATTTGTTGTGAAAATGTTGTAAACATAACATCTCTAAAACAAAAGACCAAACAAGCTTAAATGTTGTAAACATAACATTTCTAAAACAAAAGACCAAACAAGCTTCTGTACAGCTCGCGAGCAGATACAAGTTGATGTTATGATCATTCTGCATATTTGTTTATTATTTTGGATATAAGCGCTACTGCGTTTGAGTTCAATTCTCACAAGATAAACAACATGATACAATTAAGCTATGTGTGGGAAGTAGTATTGAGAGATAGTATAGATTATAAAGAGGACGGAGAACTTTGCTTGTAATTTTATAGACAAAAGGGCTTGTTTGGTTGCAAAACTCAATTGCATGTTTTCAATTTTGAAAAAAAAAAATGTTATAGAAACATGGTATCAAACACTTTTTTTTTTTTTTTTTTTGCATTATGAGCAGTCAAAACACACTTTTTGCTACACTTTTTATATCACAGTTTTCATGTTGTTTTAAAAAGCAAAACCCCAATAATGCTACCAGAAGGGCCCTCAATAACTCAAATCAAAGAGACCTTTGTTGTCTAGGAAACAGCCATTCTCACATTTGACCAATTACTATGGTGTAGTTGTAATAGGTCTGTCTATGTGAAAATTGAATCATGTCCTCCCGTAACTAGCAATAAGCACTTTGTCTCGCTCCATTAGGACTTTCATCAAATTTGATAGAAAATTCAAATTCCTATTAGACATTTTTCGAGCCATTTTGGGAAGGAAGGAAGATCAATAAAAGTGACCAACAAAGGAATTTTTAGGCACGCAATCTCACCGTCGCAGTGCTACAGACTACAGAGCATGCAAAGATTAGAAGAGGCAGTTCCACCAGGGGGGTCAATTTCCTAATGTAATTATTTTACTTAGGTGTTTCCTATATTGGATAAATATCTTATTCATCCAAAAAGAAAGGTCTACAAAAAGAAGAATTATGCAGCATTCCATTTGGAAATCTTGGAGCTACTAGAAAGGGAGCAAATTATGTGTACTCAAAAAACTTGATCAGGCTGATAGTTGAAGAGAGAGAGAGAAATTTTCTTAGGGCTCAAGCAGATGATCAAGGAATAGTGGATCATTTTAGTGGAATCTATATCATTTCTCTGTGGAACATATTTTGAGTCCACTTCAAGCAATAGACAAGTAGTGGCTAGATACTAATCAATAGCAGAAGTGCCTAGAGGCTAGAACTAATGCACAAGTGAGTTTAACTCCTACACCAGCTGACTCTACTTCAAAGGAAAGGAATCACAAGCATCATTACCCCATTAAGGAACAACAAGGTGTGCGAAAATCAGTTAGAAGGGTCCATTCCCAGATCTTGAGAGACACAATCAATCTAGCTAAAGTGGTACAATGACTGTATATGCGTGTTTTTTGGGTCTAAGATTTGGCAAATGTTATGTCGATTTGTAGTATTTTCATGACTTCTGTCTGGTTATATTTCCCTTAGAAATGAATATTAGGCGTTGTCACCAAAAAAAAAAAAAAATGGAAATCGCACTTCCCATAAAACTTTTTAACCTTACAAATCTAGTTATTGAAAAATTGCAAAATTGCATTGTAAATTTTCTTATCTAAGCAGTTGGATGTGAGATCTTTAGTAAAGTACCAAAAAAAAAAAAAAAAAAAATGCTGAATATGGTATATTAACCTTACTTAGACAAAAGTGTAAATAAATTCAAACTTCCACAAACAGAAAATTGCTTATGTGAAAATTCTGCTTATTTTACATGTAATTAACAATAACAAGCCACTTAAACATAATTTCTTCCATCTAAATACCATTGTCTTCCTGTTCACTTGAAGAAAATGCTTGAGAAGCTACTTATTGGAATTTCTGAAGGAGCCAGTCACATAGCTGATAAACTAATTGATAAATTTTTTTAAACAAGCTACATCCTGCACTGAGTACTAAATTAGCTGTGTTGTAGAGACACTGGTAAATTTGTTGGTACGAATGACGCAGTACCCCTACAATCAAGATTGGACATAAATTAACCATGAATAGCCAAAATGGAGAAATTATTATTGCAACAAGTATCTCAATAGCAATAATTCCAGAAATCAGACAAATCAATCTGAATATGGGAAGATCAGCATCTTGAGGTTGTAGTTTTAACTCCACATATGCAATGCTATAGATGATTGTAGCCATGATGAAAAGCAAGATCATAGCAAAATGTGTTTCAACTGGCGAGACGCCCAAGATTTGAAAGTGTAAACCAATTAAGGCAGCCAGAAACGAGACGATGTACGCAAGAAGCGCATGAAATGCTTCAAAGAAATCGAGTGCTTCATCACTGGTGCATATACAAACAAGAAATCTTTCAGCTTTAATATTACTTTTCCTCTAAACAATAAGATAATCAAAATCCCACAAAATCCACTTAACTTCTTAAAAAAAGGGATCCCTTCAGCTTTATTAGGTTCTCTCCCATACCTACCACAATGAGGGCAATTCAACACGAATAGATGAACAAGCCACTAACAGTATAATTTCATTAACCCTTACTACAAGAAATAATCTTTGACAATTTGTCTTTTGAAACAAGTCTAAATGAAGTAGATCTCTGCTGCAAGCAGCTGGTTGAGATCAGAAGATATAGTCCTAATGGATAAGAGATTCACTTAATAAATAACAATCAGATTATTTAAAAACATTAGGGTTGGCTAGGAAAGAAGGTTAATTGTCAATTAAACTCTACCAACTCATGCCCTAAAATGGAGGGCTATACTTCAAAAATGAAAAAAAGAGAGACATGGCTTAAACTTTGCCGAAATTTCTTCAAAGAGAGAATTCCAAGAGAAAAATACACACCCAAAAAAAAAGTACTAAAATTACTTTAAAGAAAATTGCTGTCAGAAAGGGCTTTCTGAAGAAAGCTTGGGAAGAAAGTTTCTGCTGATTTTTCTTTAAGTATTCTTGGTTCTGAGAATCTTGAAAGCAAAAGTAAGATCTGAAGTAGAGATTTTCATGGAAAACTGCAGGTATATGTGAAAGATACTAAAGAAAATAAATGGAGGCAAATTTGAACTCTATTCTCCTCATAAAGGAGACCAGTTAGTGCCACTAAGCTACAAAACTCTTGGCATTCAAAGTAAATTGTATTAGAAGTTATGACTTATAAACCTCCGACTTAACAGACACGCACAAATCTAGTGACTGGGCTTTCTAGGCTAAGTTTAGTGAAGGCTGACATCATGGATATATTATAAAATAATAGCACAACTAGGCCTTGCTTACGTAAGATTCTTAAGGAGTCCAACACTTAGGTTGCATTTGGGAACATGGATTTGGATTTCAAATCAATCAAGAAAATTTGGAATTCATTACTTTGCAATTCATGGATTTTTAATCCCTCGTTTGCATCATTTATATGGTAGAAGTATTTGAATTTATTTCCATTGGTGGGGGGAAAAATAGAAGCAAAAGTTACATATAATTGGACCGTGTAAGATACTTTTTTTTTTATAGAAACAGTGTAAGATACAAATAAATGTTAAATCTTGAGAAAAAAAAATTTGTCACAAACACCATTCAATCAAATAAAATACATCAACTTGGCCAATTTTCAACAAATTCCGCAACTGATACCCAAATTAAAGTGAACCCTACCGCTCCCCCCTCCCAATTAAAACAAAAGCCAGAAGTTCAACATCAGAAGCATTAATTCTAGTCAAAATCTCAAGCGTTGACAATGTTAAACCAACAAGCATAACAAGAAACCCGACCAAAGAAATAAGACCAATCTCTTCTTCCTCATTTTTTTCCATCACATTCCTACAATGTTTTCATATGATGCTCAAATCTCTTCTATCATTGGCCATAAAGATCAGAGAAGCTTGAAAACTTAAAAGCCAACATACAACCACGCTAGTAAAGAAAATACCTTCCCCTTTTCCTTCTTGCTAATTTTTATACTAATCAAAATATGCCCCAACAATGATAATGGCCAATTCTTAAATCTTCAAAGAGTTCAAAACAGCCAAGCAAAACAATACATACCCCCTTCCCCCTTGAATTTGAAATTTGAAAATTTTGGCTTTTTTGTAATAGTTCATTTCGTCTGTTTTCTAAGTAACAATAAAATAGGAAAATCCAACAACCTAATGTAGGATAAATTGAGTGCATGTAGTGAGTTAACAATTAGGAGGATTTGTGAATCTAGGATTCAAAATTGTAGAAAAAAGGGTTACCAATGAAAATTAGCTTGGGTTTGAGGAGAGTTTTTATGAATATTTGATAGAGAAAGTATGTGGAGTTTTATGGTATTCATAGGTAAGAGTAAGGGTGATGGCAGAATCATAACGCGGTTAATGAAAGGATATTCTCTTTGGAAGCCTAAGGCTAAATAAGTGTCCGTGGTAGTTAATTAAGTTTTTATGTATTTTTATTTGGTTATCCTTGAGTCAAGGGAATTTTAGTAATTTTACAATTGTTGGGTATGGACCGTAGTTATAGGGCATGGGTTTTATTAACAATTCTTATTTAATTATGGGTATTTATGTATGTGCTTCGATTTAGTTTATTAGGTTTAAATAGTAGTCCTAGTACTAGTAGAAATCCTAATACTCTTGTTCAAGTAAGAGTCTTTAGTAGAATGAGTTGATTAATAAAATTGAGTGTTTTGAGCAATAGGTACATTGGCCTTTGTTGTTTCTTTCTCCTTCTCTTTGCTCAATGTATTTTAAGGTTAGTACTGTTCACACAGCCCTAAATAGCCTTTCATTCTAATTCTTCTTCTTTTCTAACCTAAACCCACCACAACTAAAGTAGACAAATCCCTAAGATGTCCTACATCAAAGGGTCTTAACTTGGGGTTGTGAGAAGAAGAAAAAAGGGAAATTTATTGTTGTTCAGCATGGACGCCATAATTTTGCTTTGACTTATTCTTGCACAAGTTTAGTAGTGAACAAAAAAAAAAAAAAAAAAAAAAAAAAAAAAAACCTTAACTGCAACTTATTTTGGATCCATGCTATTCCACAAACAACTCCTTATTTGTGCAACCTCAACCCTCCAATCAGAATACTTAGGATCCATAGTAGGAGGCAGATTATTGATAAGTAAAAGGACAAAATTTAGCTAAAAAATTAGTTGTAATCTTAGGTTACAATTTTACTCAATAAAATAAATATTATTACATATTTTGAAAGTCTAATCGTTGAATTGCATGTTCTTTATGCTTTTAATACGTATATCAAATTTTGTGTCAATTGGATATTATTTACTATATGATCTATAAGTTTATATTTTATATATAATTTTAAAATTACAAAAACTTGCAATTTAAACAATTTATTGATAACATAGCTATTGATTTTTAATTTTCTAGAAATTTTGCAAGCATGAAGGATATAAGAAGAAGATATAATCCAATAGTGGATTTGTAAAAATTCACCTCCAATAAAAAGATATTGAGTAAGGTTGTAGCCTTTTTTGTAACGAAACTTTGTCCTAAGTAAAATTCATCCTACTAAAAGAAAAACCTCAACAGCCTAGACCCATTGTGCTTAATAACTCCCATTAAGACAAATCAAAGTAATAGAGAGCATATCAAAGGGGAATAAGAAATTGGGCCGTATTTCTTCCTTGGATTCCAATAGGCACCCAATTAAGACAAAGAAAGTAAAGAAGTGAATAAGAAGTGGCTCTTGTGAGCAACACTAAAAGTAAACAGCAACCAAAAGAATGGCTAACACTCAGTCCACAAACAATCAGTATTCCCTGAGGAAACCACCCACACCCCTCAGTCCTCACAACAACCCAGCAATAAGAAAAGCAACACAACAGTTCCAAACCAACATATCTGATGCAGTCTTGGAAGATTAAAATGTCACTGCTTTTCAAATTTCCTAAATAAGATTTATTTTATGGGGCCATGCTTGAAGTCAAATTGAAGTAAAAGTCATGTGATTTTGAAGGTCTAGTTATGCATCTTTGGGTTAAAATAGTTTTTTATTAGGGTTTTTATTTAGTAAGTTATGGTCAATTTTGTATTCAGGAGCAAAATTGTAATTTCTTCAATCCCTACAAATTAAGGATATTTTGTTAATTTAGTTGATTCTAGGATTTTCTAGGAGATCTTAGGAATTGAGCGTACTCTTCCTTTGATAAAGAAGCAACCCAAATCTTGGGAGTTTGATGTAGCCAATGAAGGACTAAGTTCAAGCATAGTTTCATTACAGTTTTGCCTTTGAATGCAAAATTGACCAATAACTTGTTAAATAAAAACCCAAATTAAAAACCGTTTTAATCTAAGGACACATATAACTAAAACCTTCCAAACCAAATGATTTTTAAATTAGTTGGACTTCACACATAGGCAAGAAGAATTTTGAAGTAGTGAATCAAACCCCTAATAAATAGATTTAAAATATAATAAATAAATAAATAAATAAATAAAGAGTAACTTTATAAGTAAAACTTACCATGAATTGAGCAATAACTAGGAAACCCAATTCATATAAAGCAAATGCAAAACGAAAATGAACTGCCCAAAAAAAAAAAAAAAAAAGTTATTCGTAGTCTCTAAAGTCTAAACAGAGAGTTAATGATAAACTTGCCATCCAACTTCAACCAATAATTTTAAGTTTTTAACAATTAAGTATTAATAAATATCATAGACCTAAGATGCTAAACTACCCTTTCCAAATAATCGCCAAATTATGCCTATCCAGAAGCTAAACCCTAAATTCAATGAGCTATACAATTACATTTACGTACATACATAAACATATTTATTAAACAAAAATTGATCCAAGTAACAACCAAATAAGAAAAATTGAAAAACGAAGTAATAGGGAGATCGAACCTATCCAGTAGGTGATAAAGAGATTCCAAAATTGCATCTTTCAATCTGATCACTAAATTCGCAGCCGCAATGAAGCTGAAATTTGCAGAAAACAAAAAGGCAAAAAATTAATCCAATCATTCAATTAACAGTCACATTTGAATTATCAAAAAAAAAAAAAATAAATAAATAAAACAAAGGAATATTGATAATAATCCTAGAACCCAAACCTGTTCAATAGGCCATAAGAAGCTATCAAAATTAAAGCTTTCAATCTGATCGTTAAGCTCACAGCCGCATTTGAGTTGAAACTGATATAAAAAGAAAATCCCAATTATTAAACTTCAAACCGGAGGCTTGGGTTTGGATCTATCATCTGTAAATACACGTTTCTTAACGGGCCATTTTTTATAGCATCCCACACCTGCAACGACAAAATTCCATTGCCGCCGCCGCTCACTGCTATTAGCCATACCCAAAATAATAAATTTTTTAAAGCAAAAAAAAGAGAGGGAAAATTTGATTGTTGACCGCTGAAACCATGTTTTCTCCCAAAATTTATCAGAAATCAAACCGATCCGGAGTGGTAGGTACTTGTTTCTATTGTAATACTGAAATGAAATCGTGAGCTTGTAGGTGTTGTTTCGCTGGAGCTATGCTCAATTCTAGTTTTTTAGTTGTATGCACAGTTTTTTAAAACACTGCTGCTTTTTTTTTTCTTTTTTCTTTTTTAGAACAAACATATTTTAGCATATTATAAAAAAAAAAAGTATTTATCAAATATTTAAATAAGCTATTTTCAAATTGACTCTTCTTTCTTTATTTATTTATATATATATATATATATATATATATTTACTATCATATAATTTACAATTGGGTCAATTACAAATATTTATAGTTTTTTTTTTTTTTTACTAAAATGAAACTTATCAGTTGCCCACACAGGACATCAACCTGACTTAGATCATAAGTATTTATACAAAAAAAATAAAAGATTAGATGTATTTTTTTTTTGTATAAATTAGATTAGATGTATGATTGATTTTTTTTTTATATGATTCATTTGATACTGGACTCTTTATTCTTTTCAATGAATAATTAACTCAGTACAAAAATTAAAATTTTTAAATTTAGCACGTGGTACAAAATTAGATCTCAATTGAAATCTAATTTAAAATCTACTACTCAACATTGTTAACTAATAAACAAAAGTCTTTAGACGTTATAGTATACTAACATGTAACTCATGCAAATGTAAAGATGCATTTAAAATTAAAAACAATTTTTATTATAAAAATATAAATAATTAATCAAATTATTAAAAAAATAACATATAACACATACATACGTATAAATACATTTAAAATTAAAAATAATTTTTATCATAAAATATAAATAATTAGTCATTTTTTTTAAAAGTAAACCTAAGCAGTCACATATTAAAATTCTTGCCCAAATTTAATACTACTTATGATGAATTTTTTTTTTCTAATTTTTAATAAGATAGAACATGTGATGATCTTTATTGTGTAATAATTTTTATTGAGTGTATGTGATTGGTTTTTATTTTTTTATTTTATAGTTAATTAATATTAGATTCTTAATATTTTGCACTCATTAACTCAGTTGGCACAAAGATTAAAAAACTTAAATAAACACATGCACAAAATTGGATTCTAATTTCAAATTCTAATTGAACTTTCTTTGATTTTGTCTATTAATATTAATATTTTTATATATATATATAAATAAATTATGGACAAAGTTTTGTTACAAACTTGATTGTAGTTAGGCTATAAATTCCTTTAAAAAATTAATATTGTCACATTTAAAAATTTAACCCAGTGTATTGCATGTTTTTTACGTGTCAAATTTGGTGTTAATTGGATGTCATTTATTATATAATAAAAAAATTTATATTTTTTATATCTAATTTTAGACTACAAAAATTTGTAATTTAAACAAATGCTTGATAACATAGTTATTGATGATTATTTTCTTAAAATTTTACAAATATGAAGGATATAAGAAGAAAATACAATCACTATTAATAAAAAAATATTGAATAAAATTATAATCTTAAAATACAACCAAGTTTATAACTAAATTTTCTCAATACATAATATAGATTGGGATTTTTTTTTCAAACGTTGTGTAGCGTAGGGAAAAAAGAAAGATAAATAAATAATCCTCATATTTTCAGATGTGCTAAAAACAGAAGGCAAGAAAAACCTCAACTTTCCAACCAAAAAAAAAAAAAAAATCTCCGAGTCCAAACGTAGGACTCCAGCGCCTAGATTTTCTTTTTATTTTTTTTATTTATTTTAATTTTTTTTATTTGAGGGACTCCAGCGCCTAGCTTGAACCCACCAAACCATCGAAATCCTTCAGCAACGCGGTTTCCTCAAGAGGCCTAGCTAATAAGAATATATTGAGGGTAGAATGTATAGTAAAAAAGGAAAATGAAGACATTAATTTGTATACTAACCTGTCATGATTGCTAAGATTAGCATCACATTCGGAAATGGAAATTGTGAGATTTGTCCCCGACTCCGACTCCGTGCGTCTTCCGGCCATCTTTGGGTTGTCGTGTCGTGCTTTGCTTCAGCACTATGAACACTATGAATATCTTTTTTTGTTTTACATAGTTACATGCATGTAGAATTTAGTACTGTATTTTTTTTTTTGAGATGTACCAACTGCAAGGTTTTCCACACTTTATGCAAGAGCAAAGACTTTGATTCGAAAATATAATAATAATGTTTACCAAAAACAAAGGACAAATAAAAGCAATAAGATAAAGATAAGACTTTGTAGAGTCTAGGGGTCCATCTTAAAATGCAATGACCCTATTACCCTAAAGGCCGACAAGTTTTTACCACTCAACCAAGTTCTAACAATACATTTTTCAGACTATTATGTACGTTCAAAACTCCAATGTACTGACTGTTTATAATTTTTTTATAAAAAAAAAAAACTGTTTATAATTTTATGTGATACTCTGATACGTTTTTTTTTAAAGATATTTTATAATTTTTTTTTGATCTTTAAGAAATAAATGAGTGCAAAATCACATTAGATTTCAATTGAAAAGAAATTCAAGTTTTTAAAGGTTTATCAAGATAATAGTTTCTTATAATAATTACTAATTGGAGTATTGTATTGTTATATGTGGATCAAAAAATTGTTGTATATGGCAGGAATCAATATATTTCACAATTTTGTTAAGCATTGTAAGTAGTAATAGAATTCTTCTTATTTTCAAAAATAAAGAAAAATTTAACTCATAAAAAATATATTGTATATATAAATGCTCCATATTTATTATTTATAGTTAACATCCTTTAAAAACATTATTTTCACATACCTTAACATATACTACAATATAAGATAAACAATAAATAGTGATAACAAAAACTAAATGAGAAACTATTTTTCTAAACTAAAAAAAAAAAAAAAACCATTTTTATGACTTTAATCATAAAAATCATAAAATATTTATTTTAGGTGAATTTTTTGCTATTATTCCTATATCCCTGATCCAGAAAATGCAAATGAAAAAGAGTTTAAAAAAAAAAAAATTTAATTACAAGGAGATTTACTTAAATTATTTGAACATATACTTTAAATATTCTTAAAATTGTTTTCAAAAAAAAAAAATTCTTAAAATGAATAAGTTATAAATGACAAAAAAAGTGAATATTAGAAAAAAAAAAAAAAACTTTAATAAATTGGGCATTTGTATTTATTTATTTTTAATATGAAGAGTCTATTAACAAAACTTATAATTTTTAATACTACAATAGAAGGGAGGGACATTTTTGGAAAAGCAAGCAGACCATCGTCATCGTCACTGTCACTGCCACGGAAGGGCACTTGCTCCTTCCTTTGGATATTCCAAAGTCAAAACGAAGTTTTGATGGGCGAACAGGTAGATGATGTTTCAGGAAGTATGTGGAAGGTTTATTAGAACCTTCTACATACTTCCTCTAAACCTTCCACATACTTCCTCTTGCTTTAATAAATCTTCTACTCTACAGGCTTCGTATTCTTTAGACCCATCCTCTCTAATAGAAGCCAAACTCACCCAATTATTTCTTGGGTCAAAGCACTCACCCAATTAGACCCAGTAAAAGTAGAGAATAACTGGGCTTTTAACTAGAAACCTAATAAACCCAATTAACCCATAATAATAAGCCCAATCTCTCTGAGCCTCTCGACTCTCTCTACCTCTTCGTTTCTATCTTCATGAATTTGGGTACTTCTCACCGATTTCATCAGTGATTTTTCAGCCAAAATCACTAAATTTTCACAATCTGTTGCACCGATTATCCTATTTTCGAAGATTCTCAACGAAAATCTCCATAAGGGATTGTAGAGACTTGCATTACTTGGCTTTGCATGAGATCGGCGAGTGTTTTTCTGGAAATAGGAGAACCGAATCGACGGCAACGCGAAGAACCGAGTCAACCAAAACCTACGTAAGCTGGAATCGGTTCCCTAAGGTACGCTTTTATAATTGTTTCTGTTTGGATTTGTTTGTCAAATCTGATATATATATTGCTTTTGTATCGTTGTGAATGAGTTAGGTTTGATGGGTCATGTTGTTAAAGCTTGTATTGATGTTTATATGCAGCATCAGCCATTGTCATAATCTGTATACACGTTGATGTTATGATAATTTTGGTTTTTGAATCTTTCTTGTTAGAACATTATAAATTTGTTGCGCTTGTGTGACAACTTTTAACTGCTTGTTAGAGCTTATAAATTGCTTTATAATTTTTTAGCCAATACGATGTATTGTTTAATCTATACTATGGTGTTGCATTGGTGCTTAATATATGTTGATGTAAAGAAACGAAGGTTAGGACTTGAGACAGTAATCGTACCTCACAACGATGTACTTTATTAGTGGGACTGACATTGGGCAATTGCATTATGCTTAAGGATAGAAGAAATTTTTCTTTGCAGTATTTTTTGAGATATTAGATGAACTTTTGACAATCTGAAGAAATACTGTAATTTCAATCACTGAAAAAGAAAAACGCATACACTGTATATGTTCCTTTATCTATCAGTCAATATTTCATGGCATATCTTGAAATAATTATTTTAACTCATGAAACAATAAATTTCGAAGTTAATGCCCTGTTTTTATGTATTTTGTGACAGAAATCCACCAACAAAATTGCTGGTGGCTTTAGAGAAATTCACAACATACTCCTTTTGATAAGTTCAAGATTGTAAAGCTTTCCTAGATAATCCCTATTACATGTTTGAATATCTCAACTCTAAAGGAGGCCTAAGCGTAGCATAAAGATGTGCTGTTAAACTCCATTGGTCACCACCATGATAGGCAGTGCACAATCAGAAATAGAGAGAGCTGAACTAATCAACATGTGAACACCTTGATTCCATTAAGCCAAATTCCTTATGTCTTTTTTGCACTGAATTAGAAACAGAATAATGCAAAAACTTTTTCTTTAATAAGCATTCATTTTGCAATAATGCATTTCTTTTCAGCATATATGTATCATGTTGGTTGATTTATATGTAGATTTGTTATATTTGAAGTCGGTGATTTTAAATATTTGATGTGTTTAAGTTCGTTACAATGTCACTATGTCAGGTTTATATGCGGGAGAGGAATAAGTACTATGGTACGATCAAGTTTGTTGATATAAGTTCTGATGATTACTCTCTGGAGGAGAATCAAGGCCTAGACTACAAATCTGTATGTTCTAAACAGTGCTGAAATTTTCAGTAGACACAATTTGCTGGTTTAAGAGGGTTTGGTTAGGGCTGTAAGATAAGAAGTAGAAAATGAAGTACGTGTGATAGTAACACTACCTGTTAGTCATTTCAATATGATTTCAAAGACTAATATGTTACTGTCACAATTTGCTAGTTTAAGAGGGTTTGGTAGGAGCTGTAAGATAAGAAGTAGAAAATGAATTATATGTGACAGTAACACTACCTGTTGGTCATATCCAATATGACTTCACTGACTAATATTACTTTTTTAGTGGCTTTTATGGATCATAAGAAATTTTCTGAAAAATCCAGCATGAAACCTTGTAGCTGCATGGTTTGGCCATAGGAAAGTAAATGATGACTTTGTAGAATACAAAGTAGAGCATATTAACTTTGTGGTATGTATATATAGATTTTAGAGCATCTCTTTTGTCAGATTTATTACAATACAGTGATGAAGTTTGTTTGTTGTTTAGGTTATGGGAAGGATTCGCTCAATCCTCTGATGGAACTGTTGTCACTGTTGTTGAAGTTCGCCCCATTTCCTACCCTTTTTCCCCCTGTAATTGTACATTAACTGTGCTAGCACCTCTTATTGTACTTTTCTTTCCAAATTTCCACCAAGTCTGAGTTCACTATCTTTTATTAATCAAGTCTAATTTTCTTTGTGTTGAGAGGATTATCAAGTCTAATTTCCATCACGTGTGCATGTCACCTATGCTATGTGAATATGTACTAATTTGTATTTCAGTGGTCCAACCTGTGGAAGTTATAGGAAAAATGGGGGAAAGAAAACCCCACCAATAGAATTGTGGCTATTCCATGACTGGAATCAATTAGTATAAGTTCAAGATTGTAAACCTTGAACTTTAATGTGTTCTAGACAATCACTAATTGTTCGAATATCTAAACTCTCAAGGAGGCCTAAATGCAGCATAAGGATGTGGAACTGTGAAGTGCCAATGATCACCACCATGATTCTATCATTCTATTAATGCTTGTATAGGAAGCTTACTGAGGTCCTCTTATAGGCACATGGGGAATGACATTTCTCACTAAGCCAATTTCCTTAACTGTCGCCTTTCCAATGATTAAACAGCTTTGACAATAGTAAATACAATGGTGTGGGATACATTTGGGATTCTTTAGATGTAGAATCTGTTTGAAGAAGCTGGCTAAAGAATTCTGATAAGACTTTACTTTCAGCTGTATTATCTGAGATTCATTTTAACCAAGAAAAAAGAATTTAAATGACAACTTTTGCAGGCAGTTAGAAGACTATATGAACAAGTTGGTCTTGGATGGGTTTATGCCATTATCAAATATGAACCTGAAAGTTTCTTTGTTCTTCCAAATTTTACCTGTAGTTCAATCAAAATGCTACCATCTTGTAGATGAATAGCGTTTTGGATAATGCTCCCTTGTCCTTTTCTCATTATTTGTACTTAATATAACAATATGCATTTAACAGATTGCAACAATAACAGATGTCATATATGTTTTTGGGCTAAATACTATCTTCAATCACAGGTAAATTCATATTGCTTAAACAATTTTGCATTACAACTCCTTCAAAGTTCTGTTGCAGTCATGCCTTCTTTGCTTCAGTGACCAAATAGTAAGCTATAGCTGAATTGTTTTCTTGGATTTACACAATAACAGAGTGGCACCAGCCTTATGATCCACACACCCAAACCAGTGACTTTAAATTGTTGTGATAAGAATTATTTGTTTTGATGACCTTTAAATTGTCCATTAACAGAAAAAAACCCATCATTTGGATTTAGTTGCACCATGAAAAACTCTCTTTGTGTTTTTTTAACTTGTCTCTATGCAAATTTTCAATATCAAACCTAGCCCACAACATACTTAACAGGAAGATCATGAGACTTGCTTTGAAAACTAATTTTGTTAATGACTAATGTGATTTTGCTCAATCAATCAAATTATTAAATAATAAAAATTTGATGCAAAATTATCTGTTTTTGTCCAGGCCGACAACCTTTAGAAGAACACAGATTACCATATTTGAGGTATATGGTGCTGATTCATGTTGGACGTTCTGTTTTCATTGCAGGATGAAGTATGTAATGACAGAAATTCATGTAAGATGTGAACTTTCTCAATAATTGCCAGAAGTCCTAGCTTTCTAGGCTCGCTCTTCATTTGCTTACATATATGATCTTCAAAATTGAGCTGGATCTGAGCTCATAGCTAGAACTTGTAACAAGATGAAGAGATATGGCAGTTCACATACATTTTTCAATTAATTTTAATCATCTAATAGTCTAGCAAGTTGATGCTCTTACAATGCATAATGATGTGATAATTGACTTTTGTTGGATGGGAAAATGGAGATAACCAAGCAAGCTCACTTTAGAATTAGTATATCAAAGCTTTTGCTTATCATTCCAAGCCAATTTCCACTTTGAAGTCCAATGGTTGATAAGGATTGAAGAGATGAGTCTAGAGAGGTCTAGGCGTTCATGGGAATTAGTTTCTGTTTGTATATAAGATTTGACAATTTGATTGATTCTCAAACTTCATAAGAGTTTCTTAAAGAGGTATGTCTTAATTTTAGTTCTTTCTTTTTGCTTTGATAAAAATTAGCACCAAAATTTGACTTCATATGACCACTATAAATTGTATTCTTTTTCTGGATGAATAACTCTTTTGCGATTCTTCTTTCTTAATTCCTTTTCTTTGGTCCTATAGTCCTGAAGGGTTTTTTGGATTCCTCATGTAACTGCTAGGCCTTCAATTATGGTCAACTTTTTTCTTTTTGGAATTATGGTTGGACATTGGTCCTAGGCCTTTAATCCTACATTATGTAGTTACTGCACAATTATACCATGTTCTTTTATTTATTTATTTATTCTTCCTCCTGATATAAGAAAATGATGTTCCAAATTTTTGCCAAACTAAAACCCCATGGACTGGTTGCGTGGTGGATCGAATGTGGGACTTCCAGGTTTACGTCACACCCCAAACTAGTGAGTCCACCACCCGGGTACCCAATGGGGGTTATACTACAGTCTTTCATATCATAAGATATTAGTAGAACATTTAATTTTTAGAGTCTCTTTGAAGATAATGATAAATGTGCAACTATATGAAGAAACTCTATTGGTTCTAGAAATTCACCTAAATAAAATGCCTAGGGAAACACATTTATTTTCTTTTTGATAATTCGATAATTAGGGGATTATTGAACTATGGATGCCTCCGATGAAAATATCAGGAGGTGCTAATTGAGTTATAAGGTTCTTAGAAGTTTTCCTTTTGTCTTTTATTGCTCTATCGTTTGTGAGAAAGGAATTTTAAAGGATGCTACACACATAAAAGTGTGAAACCAATTGCTATAAGAAGAAGATTATAGAGGGAGATTTTGTTAAGCTTATAAAAAGGCTATGATTCCAAATCCTAGAAATGTCTAAAATGTTCATTATTATTTCCAGTCATCTTCCCAGTGGTGTACTGGTGTTATTGTAGCACTTGGACAGAAGTACAAGATATTTGTTTGCTTTCCAAACGAAACTGCAAGCTAATAATTTTGGATGTGAGTGCGACTGTGATTGAGTTCAGTTCTGACAACACAAACAACATGATATACTGACCCATATGTGGAAAGTTAGTATTGAGAGAGATTATAAAAAGACTGGAGAACTTTGCCCGTAATTTTGCAGACCCAATAGCTCGAATCTAAGAGATATTTGTCGTCTAGGAAACAACCACTCTCACATTTGACAAATTATTAGGGTTAGTTTGCACTTCCCTATAAATATGGTGCACCTTGTCCCAAGACATTCGGATTTTCTTAAAATTAATAGAAACTTCAAATTCCTATTAGACATTTTTCTCAAGAAATTTTGGGAAGGAAGGAAGAACAGAAACAGTGGCCATCAAAGGAATTTTTTGGCACACATCTCACTATTGCAATGATACAGAGCATGCAAAGATTAGAAGAGGCAACTCCACCTAGGGGTCAATGTCTTGATGTAATTCTTTCACCTTAGTGTTTTCTACATAGGATAAATATCTTATTCATCCAAAAGGAAAGATCTGCAAAATGAAGAATTCTACAGCATTCCATTTGGAAATCTTTGAAATACTATAAAGAGAGCAAATTATTTGGACTCAAAAAGCTCGACCATACTGGTGGTTGATGCGAGAGAAATACCAAGAATCTTCATATGTTGGTGGTGAACAAAGGAAAACTGGATAATAAAATCTTAAGGCTCAAATGGTAGATGATCAATGGATCGACTCAGTACAAGACAGAACAAGGAATAAGGGATCATTTTAGTGTAATCTATATCAATTCTCTGCAGAACATATTTGAGTCAACTTTAAGCAATAGACATGCAATGCCTAGGCACTAATCAATAGCAGAAGTATTGTATGCCCTCTCAAATGGGTGTTTTAAAGACCCTTGGTCCAATTGGATTCGAAACATTGTTTTATTAGAAAGAAAAACTGGAGAATCAGGACAAAATATGGTGAGGGTATGCAGTCACAATGCAATGCTGGCGTTAGCTGAAAAAGCATCCAAAATTGGCAAGCGGTAAGTGTTATAGTGGCAAGTCATTTTGATGCGAGAAAGAGCAGGATCCAGAAGAAACAAATGGAGGGCAACAACTTATGTGTGCAAAGACAGATGAAGGCATTTAAGTATTGCCAGAATGCCACTATAGGGAAAGCACACAAAAGGATACTGCAATCAGTTTAACTCTTACACCAGCTGACTCTACTACCAAGGAAAGTAATCACAAGCATCATTATCTTATCAAGAAACTACAAGGTGTGCAAACATGAGTTAGAAGAGTCCATTCCCAGATCTTGAGAGACAATCAATCTGGCTAAAGTGGCACAATGACTGTATATGCATGTTTTTCGGTGTAAGCTTTGGCAATTGTTTTGTCACTTTGTAGTATTGTCATATGGCTGCCGTAGTTGGGGCAAACATGGTGTCCTAATATCCTGGCTTCTGTCTGGTTTTGTTTCCCCCACTAATAAATTTTTGGTGTTGTCACAAAAATAAAATAAAATAGATGTCTCACTTTCCATTAAACCTTTTAAACCTTATAAATCTAATTGCTGAAAATTTGCAAATTGCATTGCAGATTATATCATCTAAGTAGCTGGATGTAAGATGTTTAGTAAAGTTAAAAAAAAAAAAAAAAAAAAAAAAAAACTGAATTAAATGTAAAAAAGTTCAAACTTCCACAAACAGAAAATTGCATTGTTGAAAATTTTTACCTACTTCAGGTCTAATTAACAATAACAGGTCACTTAAACAATCTCTTCCCTCTGTATACCATTGTCTTCCTGTTCCCTTAAAGAAAATGCTTAAGAAGCTGCATATTGGAATTTCTGTAGGAGCCAGTCATATGTCTTACAACCTAATTCATAAATCTTATGAACTGTGTCGTAAAGACACTCAGAAATATGTCGGTATGAATGACTCAGTACCCCCACGAGTAGGATTGGACAAAAATTAACCATGAATAGCCAAAAGGGAGAAATGATCATTGCTATGAGTAGCTCAATGGCAATAATTCCAGAAACCAGACAAATGGACCTGAATATGGGAAGGTCAGCGTCTTGAGGTTGCAGTTTTGTCTCCACATATGTGATGCTATAGACGACTATAGCCATGATGAAAAGCAAGACTAAAGTAAAATGTGTTTCAAGTGGAGAGACGCCCAAAACTTGAAAGTGGACACCAATTAAGCCAGCCAGACACGAGACAAGGAAGGCAAGAAGCCTATGAAATGCTTCAAAGACACCATGGGCTTCATCACTGGCAGATGCACAAACAAGAAATCCTTCAGCTTTAATATTACTTTTTCTTCCAAACATAAAAATATCAAAATCTGGTTTCAAAAAAAATTTTTATAATCTTGCAAAATCCACTCAACTTAATAATAATAATGATAATAATAATAAAAGGAAATCCCTTCAGCTCTATAGCCTACCACAGTGAGTTTAATTCATTGCGAAGAGATGAACAAGCCACTAACAATGTTATTTTATTCACCTTTACTACAAGAAATAATCTCAGTCGATTTGTCTTATCAAGAACTCTAGAGATTCACTCATTATAATTGATATAAGACTTATTGTACCACAACAACACATTGGAATTGTTGGGGATCCTCAACAAACTATAATCAGAGTTGGTCGCATGAATATTTTTTGCCATTCTATCCTATGCAAAATCTTACTCCTTGTCATCTCCTTTTTTTTTTTTTTTGTTATTATTATTTTTTAAAGTTATTGTAGATGTTCCTTTCCCTTTCTCCGTTCACTCAACTTGAACCAACTCATGTTCCTCATTGGTGGATTAATCGATCTCCTCTACACGTGATCAAATTGTCTCAAGCAACTCTTACCCATCTTTTCATCAATAAGATTCTCCTATAGTTAAGCGAATTTCTTCATTTCTAATCTTAACATTGTACTTTTACTCATCCATCTTAATATTATCATTCTAGTAAACTCTTTCAAGGTTAGGTCCACCATATAGACCATTAAGGGAAATGTTTTAGGCCCCCTAGTGTAGAAAGATCCGATAATGATGGCCACAATATCGTACTTTTATATATAGCAACTTAAAAATCAATTATCGCCTCCTACTTTTTTCTTTCTTGTGGTCAATATCTAACTAAAAAATGGAATAAGCTCATAGGTAAATAAATTTATTTTGTTTTTTATTTGATGTGAAATTTTTTAATATTTATTAAATTTTAAGTTAATCCATCTTTACTAGCGAAGGTTAAGATTATTGTTATTCTAATGTAAAGTGAAGGTAAAATAATGCTTTGATAAATTAGGTTCTATTGTTCTACACTTTAAAAATTATTTCATTGTTTGATCTATTGTAATTTTATATTGTCGATGACATTGTTTGGGAGTCTTTGAAACAAAGGAGTGAAATAGAAAGGATAGTAGATCTTAAAAGAATGGCATGGAACATAGTGAATTTTCTCTACTGTGTTTGGGACTTTATAAAAGGGGTGATAAAATTGGTATGTTTCTTTCTACTAAATTCTCAAACTGGGGAACTCTTAAAAAAATCTCTTTCATTCCATTCCATCAATTAGGGCACGCTTCAAAGAAAAACTGCTTGAGTTTTAGCAAAAGCCGATCTCAGGGTTGTATGGATTGGTTAAAAGTTCTGAAAAAGAACATTGTTCTACGGGGATGATACCTGTTGTGCGCCACCCCAAAAAAAGGAGTATAAGAGTTAAGAAAAAGGCGGAGGCTGGAATAATTTAAGAAAGGCAACACTGGACTTTAAAAGTACTGAAAGGCCCAAAAATATGTCAGATATGGGCCTATTCCAAGCTCACAGCTAGCGGTTGTCCGACAACCAAACAAGTCCATTTTGGGTTCCATAGAGTTACAGAGACGAGCTGGAATCAAAGAGCTACCTGTAATCAGACTCCTAATGGATTTTTAATTTTATTTTTAATACAAGTCTAAATGAAGTAAATCTCTGCTGCAAGCAGCTAGTTGATCAGAAGATATAGTCCTAAACTCCTAATGGATAAAAGACTCTCTTAATAGAGAAGAATCAGTTTTTTAAAAAACGATAGGATCAGCTTGGAAATAATGCTTATTTTCAATTAACACCTCTACCTACTCTTCAGCTAAAAAAAACAAACAAAACAAACAAAATCGTGCCCTTTAAAAAGGGGGCTACGGTTCTAAAAAAGAGAGATTTCTATGAGATGGGCTTAAACTTTGCTGAAATTTCTTCAAAGAGAGAAATTTAAGAGAAAAATACGAAAAAAAAAAAAAAAAATTACACATGCAAACCTCTACAAACATAACTTCATAGGACATTGCTGTTATAAAGGGCTTTTTGAAAAAAGTATTGGAAGAAAGTTTCTGCTGGTTTTTCTATAAGTTTTCTCAGTTCTGAGAATCTTGAATACAAAAGGAAGATCTGAAGTAGAGATTTCCATGAAAAACTGTAGGTATATTTGAAAGATACTAAAGAAAATGTATGGAGGTAGATTTGACCTTTGGTTCTCCACATAAAAGAGACCAGTCAATGCCGCTGAGTTAAATTAAAAAAAAAAAAAAAAAATCAATTATTCGGCCATGAAACAGATAGTGCTAGTTTGGATTTGACGTTTGTGCATTTTTTTTTTTTTTTTTAGCCGTAGTTATTTACTTTTAGATATAAAATTTACTGTTTACGTACTGTGCATGTATTGTTCATGTACGTGCATGCACGGTTCATGCAATTAAAAATATTAAAAATGGGTCTCAGGTTACTATTCATACATTTAAAAATTATTTTACTACAATATTTTCAGTTTTTAATTTCAATAACAATAAGTTCAATCCACGTAAAAGAGACCGGTCAATGCTGCTGAGTTAAAAAAAAAAAAAAAAAATCAATTATATGGCCATGAAACAGATAGTGCCGGTTTGGATTCGGCATCTGTGCGTTTTCTTTTTTTCTTTTTTTTTTTAGCCATAGTTATTGACTTTTAGAGACAAAATTCACTGTTTACATACTGTGCATATACTGTTCATGTACTGTGTATATACTGTTTACATACTGTGCATGCACTGTTCACACATTTAAAAATAATAAAAATGGGTCTCAGGATACTATTTACACATTTAAAAATTATTTTGCTACAATATTTTCAGTTTTCAGTTTCAGTAACAATAAGTTCAATCCACATAAAAGAGACCAGTCAATGCCGCTAAATTAAAAAAAAAAAAAAAAAATATATATATATATATATATATATATATATATATATATATATATATATTCGGCCATGAAACAAATAGTTAACAATAAACTTTCCTTCCAACTTCAACTAATAATTTTAACAATTACATATTAATAAATATAATAGACATAATAATATGCTTCACCTAACCCATCTAAATAATCCCAAATTATGCATATCCAGAAGCTAGCCCCTAAGTTCAATGAGCTATACAAACACATATAAGTACATACACGAAGAACATATTTATACAAGAACCCAAATCTGTTCAATATGTGATAAAAACTTCCAAGATTGAAATCTTCAATAAATTAAATGCTGAATTTAAGCTAAAACTTGTAGAAAACTAAAAGGAAAATAACAATCAAATTTGAAAAATTGAAAAACGAAGGAGAACCCAAACCTTTTCAGTAGGCATACAACTGCTTTAGAAATTGGTTCCAGCACTTTAATCACAGCCGTTTTTAAGCTGAAACTTGTAGAAAACAAAAGTTAAAAAATCAATTATTAAACAAAAAATGATCCAATCATCTTGTCGAGAGATAAAAACCGAGAACCCAAACCTCTTCAGTATGACATAAAAAGCTTTCAATCTGTTAGTTGAGCTCACAGCTTCATCTGAGTTGACGCTGATTAAGAATAAAAAATGAATATCAATTATTAAACAAAGAAAAGATCCAAGTGACAATAAAATTTGTAAATTGGATAACAAAAATAAAGAAAATCAGTATCAATGCGAGCTATTTATGCCCAAACACAAAGGTTTGGTTTTGGGTTTGGATCCAAGTCGAACCAGATCTGAAATCCACGTTTCTTAACGGGCCATTACGAAGCCCTAGACCTGCAACGACAAACTTCCATTGAAGCTCACAACGCTTCTGTCCGCCGCCAACCGATGCGGATGTCATACCCATCAATATTTGGCTGGAGTTTCTGAGAAAAACGAAGGAGGAGGATAAGAGAGAGAGAAGCGCTGAAGGGGTTTTGAAGAGAGAGAGAGCGATTTGTTGCCGTGCAAGTGAGAGAGAAATCATTAACGTTAACGGTTAACAGCCGTTTTCTCTTAAAACTCACGTGTTTTTTTTTTTTTAATTTTTTTTTAAATTGCTGTCCTGACAGCAGCAACTGCCGCACTACATGCACAGATTCAGAGTCAGAGATAACGAACATATAATCCCGGCACTCCATGCACAGATTGCAAGCTATACCTTCTCAGCATCCACACATGCATTTCCTCAAAACTCGATGAACGTTTTGTGGAAGTTGGCTTGTGTTGGCTTACGCACAAGCCAATTATGAACTGTTTACCGGTTTGGCTAATAACTAATAAGCCTACTATGACTAGAACATCAAGCAATGGGAAATAACTAATAAGCTGGTAAGAAAATGAACATCAAGCAGTGGGAAATAACTAATAAGCTGAGAAGAAAATATTGAAGAAGAAAATGAAAATAGTACCTATTACTTCTCTCCAAGTCCATTGTGAGATGTTTTTGGAACCTTAAAGTATGTTTGAAGTATGTGGGAAGTGTTTTGCAAGTTCAGAATGAGAAGGTATACATAGGTATAATGTGCAAGTTAGCTGAAAGTTTGCACAGTAATTCTTTTGGAGTTAATGTTTGTTGAAGTCAATACTTGAGATTTTCCAAACTATATCTTGTAGTGAAGTCAATACTTGAGATTTTCCAAACTATATCTTGTAGTCAGTATTTTAGATTTTCCAAACTATATCTTGTAGTCAGTACTTTAGATTTTCCACTTTAGATTTTCCAGACAAGTCAGTATTTTTGCAGACTTTAGATTTTCCAAACTATATCTTGTGGCTGTTGTTTGTGTGTTTTATTATTCATCTCTTTCAAATTTTTATTCATATTTGTGAACATTCTACTCTTCTACGCTTTGAAGGAAGATCATTCTTTATAAACACATCTCTATGTACTTTCTTAAATGATGTGGGACTCTAGAATTACTTCTTCCTTTGGTCCTTCTCACAATGCTTTATTAATAATGGTAACAATTCCTTGATCTTGAACAAATTGTTGAATTGTTTAATTTCGTTTTAATTTTGCACAATTCTTGATCTAGATTAGGGAAAGGAAAGAGAATAAAACATTTTATATATATTTCTTCAGCAGTTTGAGGATATGATGCTATTGTCATATTTCTAAGGCCTCGTTGCTTAAATTTTCCATTAACAAAACCCTTGATCGGATTTATAATATTGTAGCAATTATACACCTTATTTGATTCAATCCATGGGGCCTAGAAATTGGAGCAACATAAAATAACTCCTAAAAAAATTGATGTTTTTGAACAAAATTTTGTGTCATACTTATTTCTGGTATCATGTTTATTGCAACTTCTTGTGAAATCCTTAAGGTGTCTACTTATTTGCACCCTGTTTGAAACTACAATTGTTTATAACTAGTTGAGTTCTCACACGATGTGCAGTGCAACTTATTATTAGTTTTCTCCAATATTTCGTTAAGTTTTACCAAAATTTTTGTAACTTGACTGGTTGACACCTCAATTTTCAATAGAAACATTCAAGATTCAGATCTCCACCCCCAACTATTGATGTATAAAAAAGATATTTCAATAAATTTCATTGTAAAAAATTGTAATCTTTAGTTATTTTATGTATAGACAAAATAAAAATACACTAAGAGTAGTATAGTGATTTGATCATACTATATATATGTGTGTGTGTGTGTGTGTTTACAAATTGAAATTTGCATGATGTAGTAGCTAATATAGATAGACATGTTTCATGCATACTAAAAAATGCATATATCTTTCAATTTTTTTTAAAACTTTTTTTTAGAGAGTTTTTTTTTTATATTATTTTTAAGAGAGTTTTTTATTTTGATTTTTTGATTTTTTGATTTTTTTACATTCTCGATTGTGTGTTACTAAAATTTTTTTCCCTTTTTTCTTGGACATGGTTTCAATTGTTGCAAAAACAACTAAATTTGAGTAAAAATGTCATATTTCAAATAAGTTGTTTCTCATATAAAAAAACCAATTGTTTCTCATATAAATCTTAGAAAAATGATATTAAACTTTCATTATGCTTAAAATAATTAATATAATAAAATAAACATATTTATTATATTAGTGATCTTTCTAATTACATAGAATACATACTATAGTATTAGTTCTACACACACACACACACACACATAAAAAGGAGTTAGGAAATTTAAAGGATTAAAATTAATTTTTGTGAATTCACAAATATTTAATTTTTTAATGGTTTTTGTGACAATTGTTGTCAAAGCAACTAAACATAAGTAAGAATGTTATATTCTAAATTTATTATTATTATTCCAACTAAAAATTATTTTCTATATAGAGTTATAAAAATAATCATATAGATTCATTTAATATAAATAATTAATGCACAACAATAGATAATTAATATATGCATTTACTCTATTGGTTAATTCAATGAACTAATACTTTAATATAAATGCAAACTTTGTTGAAGTAGAAAACTAAATGAAGATAACTTCAAGGAATGCACCACATGGCACAACCTCATACTCTCCAACATGAAGTCTCTGCTTATATATATATTGAATGATTTGAATAAAAATGATATTCCCTTTGTATGTGAACCATTAATGAACCATTTCAAACATTATAAAAACTTAAATTGTCTATTGTTTGAAGTTTTAATTTTTGGATCTCATAACTCTATTCATTCTTTCATAGATTCGATTTATATGTAGATAGTTTTCAATTTGTAATTCTTTAGGCTACTTTGTGACTATTTTCACAAGGTAGTCTTGTTTCAATAAAATTATTTTTACCTATCAAAAAAATTTGTTTAGAGTTCATTTGGTTTTGTTCCTATTCAAACTTTCCAACATTTTCCTCCTATAGGGGTGATGGATAAGAGTAATTTTAGGATAACAACAGATGATGAGATTGAGGTTACTTTTTCTGCGTAGTTGAGGCATCTAAAGTGTGAAACTACTTTAATGTGGTTATCTAGCTGCCTATTACAAAACCACATTTTGAAACATCATGCACATTATAGCCAAGCATCTGTAAATATGTTTATTTGGGAGTTATCATGGGTACTTTCTTTTAAATTTTTTTTTTGTCTATTTTCTATTTTAGATTGAATGTAGCGTGATAAAAAGCTTTTGAAGTTTTGTCATGGGAGTAGTCAGGTGTCTGTTTGAAAATTTGTTATTCTAATTTGTTTTTACAATTTGGATATCCTTTTTTTTTCATAGGATCTATTGTTAGATGTTGTTAGGGTCATATTTTCTATGTATTGACTTATCCTTTAATAAAACACAATTTATGAAGTTTTCTAAGTTGGGTTTAATGTATCAACAAGTGTGTGAAGTTTACTTTACAAGTGGTTTCATTAAAGATATGAATAAAAGTTGTTTTATTAAAGCTCTACACTAGCATCTATTAAGGATTAATGAAGAAGCTCGACAGAAGCTCAATCTATCAAAATTTACGATTTCAAAATTATCAGATCTAAAATTCGGCCCATAATGACTTTGATGATTAGGGTTTCTCTCTCTACTACCCTAGACCATATAAAAGGCTTATTTTAAAATTCATCAAAGGCATAGAGACTTAGATTAGAGAACTCATACACTTTGTGAGAAGCTATTACGTTTTGTGCGTCTTAGGGTTTTGTAACTAAGTGCTTCCTGATCATCAATGTGCTTTGAAGTGAAGAAATTTGTAGCTAACAACAATCAATTAGTTGCTGGGAGTTAGTCACGTACTGGGATTCGTGTATACGAAGAAATCTTTTACAAGATCAAGTCCAATTGAGGATTGAAATAAAGGTTCAACTGTAGGTTAGTATTTTAGGATAGTCCAAGTTAGTGGTAAGATTCCTTATTCTTGTAACCGCTTGATTCTTGATTAACGGATTCTTGATTAGTAAATTATTGAAAGTGGTGACCTGAAATTCACTTAGTGGGGTTTTTACCTTATGATAGGTTTTCCCCATTTGTCAACAAATCATTCATTTAATTTCTTCTGCATATTAATTTATTTGGTGATTTGTTGGTGCCTCCACGATTTGCATGTAATTTAATCTAATTAATCAATTTGAGTAATTGAATTAATTAACCAGGGTCTATCTATAATCCAACAGATATCACGTAGCAATAATTCCAAGCGGAGTAAACTACAAACAAGTTTTGCTTGGAGAGGATGGATTAAATGCTAACATTTTTTTGGTTTTATAATGTTTTAATTGTGGTGGAGAGAATCATCTTCTTGTATTTTGAATTGTGTCAAGTTTCATTTCATATGAATGTATTTTTGAATTAGAAACTTTCAAAAAAAAATTGTGATAGACTTTATTTCAGATTTTCCAATCTTATGATCCTCTTTTTGTATACTAAATTGTGACAGGTTTCGATGGATAATTAAATTGGAGCATACGGCCTACTAATTTCACATACCATTAGATTTTATTTCAAATTGATATATTTTGAATTAGAAAATTTCAAAAGGAATTGTAACAATTTACATTTTGATGTATTTCCAATCCTATGTGATAGGATTTATTTCAGTTTAAAAAATTGAATTAAAAACTTTTCTGCCATTGTATTGAGTATTTAGTATTTACCAATCTCATGTTTTTCTAGATATTGAATCATGACAAGTTTTATATTACATGTTAAAAAATGAATTAAAAGTGGTTTGAGACGTGTTTGAAAATTTCAAGTTTTAGATCACCTTCTGGTAAACTAAATTGTTGAGTTAAAATAGTTTTATGTTGGATTGCAACAACTATAAACAAGAAAAAGAAAATTGTCAATTTTTCTCTCAACAATATATATATATATATATATATATATATATATTATTACAAGAGGAAAAAATACCAGTGGTGGGAGGGGAACCTGAGCATTTGAGGTCTACCTTCATGAACCTGTTTGTGCATTTCTTTTTAGCTTATATGTATCATGCTGGTTGATTTGTTTGTAAAATGTGCTAATTTGTGAATTTGGTGATTTTGAATATTTTGGGTTTGTTTGGATACCGCTTATTGTTGAAAAATGAAAACTGAAAACACTGTAGCAAAATAATTTTTAAATATGTGAATAGTGTCGTAGGACCTAATTTTAATGAAAATGGGTTAATTGCAGCAAACCCACCTGGGGTTTGGCCCGTTTTCACTTTACCTACCCGTGGTTTAAAACTTTACACTTTGCCCACCTGAAGTTAGTCCCGTTAGCCTTCCGTAACCCACCTCTCCGTTTGCCATTAAAAAAACACATTTTTAAGGAAAAACAAATATAACAAGAATCAAAAAGTTGTTTGTTTTGATTGCTTAAGAACTTCTATAAGAACATAGTGAAGGAATAGCAAATCACGGGAAAATTTGAGTTCAAAAACAACATTATTGAACAAAATAAAATGAGAAACCACGTTACCCCATAACGATTAAACTCAAGAGCATGGTTGCCCAGACTACCAGACTTCAAACCCATTTCTCTTTCTCAAACTCAAATGGCTCAACTGATCTATCTCTCTACCTTCTTTTTCTCCTTCCTAACTCTTTCATTTACTGATGACATTGCAGTCATGGCCTCCACGTTACCCCATCTCTACCTTGACAACAACAAGTTCTCCATTCCTTTAGGTTTCTTCCAAGGACTCACTACTCCATGCCCCATCCTAATCCAACGGCTCCCACTACTCCTCCACTCCAAATCTAAATCTCCACCCTCCGATTAGATCCACACTCATTCGTTATCTATGTTATCCCCATTTCCCCCACTCCCTCAGATCTAAGCCACCACTCCCTCTTTTTCTCTCTCACACAAAGGAAGGGGCAAAGTTGGAAGTTTCATCACCATTTTGTCCTTCCGGCAATGGTGGAGGCACAGACATGGACGACGCAGCGAATGAGCAACCCGAGACTCGACACGACGGCGAACAACCAAGTCCTCGACATTCCGGCGACTCCACCGGGCGACGTACGGAACAACAACGCCTACACAGGCGGATCCTACTTCTCGCCGACGGTGACAACGGCTCTGATCATAGTGTCGTGGTACTTCTCGCCGACGGTGACAACGGCTCTGATCAAGTTTATTAAATTTTTAATATTTTTATTTTAAAATTATTGATGTTTTTAACTTCTGGGTCTTTTTTGTTTATTTGTTTTCTTATTGGGTTATTGTGGTTCTGCTTCAAATTTTTTTTTTATGCTTGTTTGTATGGAATTTTGAGTTTTTGGGTATTTTGGAAATCTTATGTTATTGTTGCGAAATTGTGGTTCTGTTTAATTTATGCTGCCACTGATGTTTGTTCTTGGGATTTTGTTGTTTTTGAGTTTAATCGTGATGGGATAACGTGGTTTCTCATTTTATTTTGTTCAATAATGTTGTTTTTGAACTCAAATTTTCCCGTGGTTTGCTATTCCTTCACTATGTTCTTATAGAAGTTCTTAAGCAATCAAAACAAACAACTTTTTGATTCTTGTTATATTTGTTTTTTCTTAAAAATGTGTTTTTTTAATGGCAAACGGAGAGGTGGGTTACGGAAGGCTAACGGGACTAACTTCAGGTGGGCAAAGTGTAAAGTTTTAAACCACGGGTAGGTAAAGTGAAAACGGGCCAAACCCCAGGTGGGTTTGCTGCAATTAACCCAATGAAAATTTTGCTGAATTCTGTAGTTGTGGATCCCATGAACAGTGCATGAGACTCACTGTTTAAAACGCAAATGCACTGAATTCCATTTTTAGTGCAATCCAAACCCAGCCTTGATGTGTTTGAGTTCATTATAATGTCAGGTTAGGATCCTCAGCGCGATGAATAAGCGCAATGGTACGATCAAGTTTGTTGTCATAAGTTCAGATGATTACTCTCTGGAGAAGAATTGGCCTAGATTGCAAAACTATATGACTGTATGTTCTAAACTATGATGAGATTCTCTGTAGACATAATTTCTTGGTTTAAGAGGGGTTGGTAGGAGCTCTAAGATAAGAAGAAAATGAAGTATATAAGTCACAATAACACTTCTTGTTAGTCATATCCAATTAATTTGACTTCACATGCTAAGATTTCTTTCTTTTTCTTTTTCTTTTCTTTTTGGTGGCTTTTATGGATTACGTTATTGGCGTAAATGCATTTTTAGTCCCTACATTTTGCACTTTTTTCATTTTGGTCCCTATGTTTTATTTTTACCACTTTTAGTCCCTAAACCAATTAACGCTTGACATTTAGGTCCTTTCCATCACCCAATTAACAGCAAAAACTGACATGGCTAACAGTGGAATAAAAAAATAATTAATATAATCACACACATTAATTAATTAAATTAAAAAAAATATTAAAATAATTAAAAAAAAAAAACTCATTAGTTTTTGGGAAGAACATGACTGTTAATAATCTTCATGTTCTTCTTCTTCTTCTTCTTCTTCTTCTTCTTCTTCAAAACATGAACTTCATGTTCTTCACCAAATCAAGACAAACCCAACCTGCCAACATTCATAATCAATCTCAACACAGAAAATTCTAACACATTCAACATTGAAACCTCTAGTAAATCAAACCCATAAATCGAAATAGACCCATAAACCTATAACCAAATACTCTTTCACGTTCATCCATACAAGGTTCATAAATCCAATACCACAACCTGTAAATACGAAACCAAACTCACCATCCTTGACCCAAATTTGCCATCAACAACACCACCCCGCCGATCAAACCCATTTCCCAAAGCAACAAACACCACCACCATCGCTCGGAAAAACCCAACTCCATGGAAACCCATAAAAAACTAATCAAAGCCACACCACTATTGTCGATCAAACCCAACCCCAAAAACCTAGAAAAACCTGATCAAACCCACACCACCATTGCCGATCAAACCCACATCACCATCGTCGATCAAGCTGAAAACACCTAGCCCCACGAAAACCTAGAACAACCTGATCGAACGCACATAACTATCGTCGATTAAGCTAGAAAAACCCAGCACCACGAAAACCCAGAAAAACCCGATCAAACCCACTCCACCATTGCCAATCAAACCCACACCAGCATCATCGATCAAACAACAAAGAGGGAGAGAGAGTTGGGTTTAGAGAGAGAGAGAGAGAGAGAAAGTCAGAGGATCGTCCTTGCCAAATAGCAATAAATATAAAAAAATTTAGTTAGTTGTCACGTTTCAAAATAATGTTAAAAACTAGCATCTCGAGTGTCTAAAAATCGAGTTCCAAGATAAAACTCGAGTTTTTAAATCTCGATTTGTAAGAGGATGGGTGTGATGTGGAAAAAAATCCACGTGAAAATCGAGTTTTAAAGGCTCGATTTCCATAAATTGTAGAAAAACGCCACTATAGGGCTTAAAAACGTCACTATATGGCTCCCAAACCTGGTACTTATAAATTTTTTTGCAGGAAAACGCCGCTATAGGGATTTAAAACGTCATTGTAAGGCTTAAAAACACCACTATAGGTGAAATTTGTTTTGCATAAAACTCAAGTCTTAAAGACTCGAGATCTATGTGGCATTTTCACATTCGCAAAGCGAGTCTTTTGGACTCGAGTTTTAATATAGATCTCAAGTTTATAAAACTCGAGATGCTATTTTTTTATAATTCTTTCAAACGTTGCCTAACTTACTACATAGAAATGCTGAAGGTGGTTGGTCTGCTCATTCCCCCAAAGTCAGAGATTAAGATTTAAGAGAGAGTAAGGGATCGACAGCTGGATCAAAGGGAGAAGAAATAGAAAGATACAAACATAAACATGCACCATGAGAAAGAGAAAGAGAAAGAGAAAGAGAGGATCTGAAATTGAAATGGAAGAAGGAAAGGAAAGATCATAAATTTATACAAAGTAGGTTTTTTTAAATGGTGGAGAGAGGACTCAAGGGCATTGATGCGTTATTTTAAATTTCTGGGCAATCAAACATGTTTAGGGAAGAACATGAAGAATATGAACAGTCATGTTCTTCCCAAAAATTAATGATTTTTTTTTAATGTTTGTTTTTAATTTAATTAATTAATGTGTGATTATATTATTTTTTTATTCCACCATCAGCCATGTCAACTTTTGTTGTTAGTTGGGTGACGGAAAAGACCTAAATGTTAGGCGTTAATTGGTTTTGGGACTAAAAGTGGTAAAAATAACATGTAAGGACCAAAATGTAGGGACTAAAAGTGCATTTACACCTATTTTATTTTATTTTTTATGAAAAATCTAGTGCAAAATCATGTAGCTCTATGTTTTGGCTATAGGAAAGTAAATGATAAATTTGCACATAATAATGCGTATTAACTTAATGGTATGATACAATAAAGATTTTAGAACATATCTTTGTCAGATTTATTACTACAGTGAGAAGTTTTGTTTGTCGTTTAGGTTATGGGAGAAAGGATTCATGCAATCCACTTTGATGGAACTTGTTAGGAAACTAGCTAACTTTGATGTATGTACTATATAATCATATGAGCATTGTATGTTAGCATTGTTAATTAAATAGTTGCTGTATTGAATTGTATTCAGTTAGTTAGTTGAATTATATTAGTCAGTTAGTTAGTTGTATTAGCTGGTCAGTTTAGGCGGGACATGTGATTGAATTTTATAGAAAGAGATTCCAGATGTTGAATGAAGTTTATCCAAAGAATTAACCAACTTTGTCATTTGAGTAAGAAGCTTCTATCGTGGATCTTCCTGGCATAATTAATTCTCCGATATTGTTGCTTCCCATCTTAACCTATGTTCAATTACTCTTTCCTAAAGTTCCATAATGTGACTTATAAGTTTAATTCCATGGTAATTTGTATAGTTTTGATTATCCCCTTGTTCTTGTAAATATGTATTAAAGTACTTTTTCTACTCAATAGGCATTTTGTTAACACTTAGGACCTCATTGAAAAGGTTCGTCAACTAGTATAAACCCAAATCACCTAAGCACTTCCAAATTTCAATGGAGATTCCATCCGGTCCCACAACTTTTCCCATTTTCATCTTCTTTAATGCATTCTTTATTTCAATCATCCTAATTCTTTGAACAAATCTACGATTTCTATCCTCCGTTGGACTACCCAAATCACTCTATCTTTCATACCATTTCCATTAAAAAGGTTATCAAAATAATTTTTCCATCTCTCTTTTATTTGCTCTACATTGACTAACATTCTTTGATCTTCATCTTTAATGCACTGAATACCATTCAAATCCCTTGTTTTTATTTGCTTTTCTACATAAAATTATCAAATTGGGCTGCAAAATCTGGATGCTGCACATCAAGCTCATAGTGTCCAATTAAAATCTCAAATAAACTTTCTTTGCTGCTTAAAAAAATTGAGAATAAAAATTTTCAATCAAATTGCACATATTATCAAATTTTGACTGATTTGTAAGCATCAAATTTGGAATCTTAGCTGTGGGTTCCAGTTATATATTAAATTTTCTAGTAAATCCCCTAAAAACCCTTCCAACTCATTTCATAGACATTCCCTCACCAACCTTTTTGAATGAATGGTGAGTATGGATCATACTATGGCCTATGGGTTTACCTTCCATTGGATGCATCGAACTTAACCCAAATTTAGAAAAATACCAAAAATAACATTAGTAGAAATAATAAAAATAAAATGCCAACTAAAGAAGTAACATCTAGTATGATTTTAGATATAATAGAATAATATGCACCTAAAATGATTGCAACAATAACTAATGCCATATACGGTCTTCAAAATTTTGAAAAAGAAAATAAATGGAATAGGTGAGAAAGAAAGTCCATTGTTTCACATAGGTGGGTTTGGGAATTGGGGAAAGTGAGCAAAGGAACCTTTCTAGAAGGTGGTTGTTTGTTTACAATCATAAAAAAAAAGTTGGTTTTATTTAAAAAAAAATCGTAAATGATTGTTTTTCATAATAATCACTACTCACTTTATTTGAGTTTTATTATCAAAATATTTCATTCCAATGAACAAGCTGAAACGGGTTTGAAACAGTATTCTTAACATCTCATCAAATCACTCCTTTAAAGTTCACACAATACTTTACTAATAATGGTAGCAATTGCTTGATTTTGAATATATTGTTGAATTGTTTGATTATATATATATATATATATATATTCTACAGTTTGAGGATATGATGCTATTGTCATTTTTCTAAGGCCTTGTTGATTGAAATTTCATCCAGAACCCTTGATCGAATTAATTATGATGGTGAACCAAAAATTGAATCATCTTCAGTTCGATTATAGTGTCGTCCAAGTCCAAAAAGATCATTTAAGTATAAGAAGGTCGTCCAAGTGTAAGAAGTAGGAATGGCAACGGGTCGGGTTCGGGCTGGGTTTTTCCATACCCGGACCCGACCCACGGGTCTTAGCCCACAGCCCGGACCGGGCCTGTTTACTAAACGGATTTTTTTCCCGGGGTCTGGACCCGCCCCTGTTGGGTCCAACAAATTTGGACCCAACCCAAAAAAGAAGAAGAAGAAGAAGAAGAAGAGAATTGAAGCCTAAACAGAGTCTAATGAAAATCTAATCACACTTTCCTCTTTTTTCCTCCTAAAAATGCAATCTATCAAAACTAACTATTCCTCTTTTTTCTCACACTTAATCGGTAACCAAACAGAGCCAGAAAATCACGATTAACAAACCCAAAATCACAAACACAGAAATCATTGAATATACATGTTTAAATAAAAATAATTACAACATTTTCTCGGCTATTTTCTTGCCGTCCAAATGGATCCAAGATCTAACAAACCAACCCATTTTCTCAGCTTCTTTTCTCGGTCGAATTACAGAGACAATACAGCGGTTCGATAGATATTCTTCAACGACAAGTTGTTTGGGGGTTTGGTGGCTTCAAATTCGCTGAGGAATAGTGGGGGTTTCGATCAAAGGGTGAAGGAAATGTTGAGTACGAAATTTCCATCGAATGATGCTGCACCTACATCGCTAGTGTATGGGTTTTCTGGGTTTGGTTGGGGCTATTGTGGTGAGAAGAGAGGAGAGTGAGTGAGGCTTGGTTGTGGCTGTGGTGGTCAGAGGAGAGGAGAGTGAGTGAGTGAGAGTGGGAAAGGAATCTGAGGAAAGTGAGGTAGTGAGGACTGAGGGAGGCGTGTGTGTGAGAGAGCTAAGAGATGAAGAGGGAGAGGCGAAGGTGTGAGCTGAAATGAGGAGAGGAATAGAAAAGTTTAGGGTTTTTAACTATATATATGTGAGGGTAATTTAGTAATTATATATATAACCGGGTCTTATCCAAGTTGGGTTTCGGGTCAGGTTTCAGGTTTTTTGATAAAAACCTGACTCGCTTCAGTTTTTTTTTTAAAACCCATACCCGACCCTATTCTTTATTGGGCCGGGTATCTGTGGGTCGGATCTAAATTGCCATCCCTAGTAAGAAGGTCGTCCAGCATAGAAGCACCTGGAAAATCTCCCAAGTCCCAACACTTAGAAATTTTTAGTATAAGTTTATGTTTAAGAACTTATAATTCAGACTACGTTCTACTATTCTGAAGTATGAGCAAAATCCTTGTTCATCACTATAATTTCCCACTAAGTTCTTAACTTCCATAGCAGTTAAGGAAGATAAGTCTGACTCTTCTAACTTCCATAGCAGTTGTGGAAGTTAAGTCTGAACCTTTTAACTTCCATTCACGTTGAGGAAGACACTAAACAAGTAACCACTCTAAAGTTCACTATATAAGGACTCATCCACATCAAATGAAGGTAAGTTTCCACCACTCCTAAAAGTTGGAATTCTTGAGTTCTAGAGAGAAAATTAACTTAAGCGTTGGAGGGTTCTTGACCGATTTATCCTAGTCACCTTTGATCTTGTGTTTTTTTTTTTTTCTTTTCAGGCCTTCCAAGCAACCACTAGCCCATTGAAGCTTGGAGTATTCAGCCTATTGATTTTCTGTGCATCATCAAATTATGTTGCAACAATTATACACCTTATTTGATCCAATCTATCGGGCCTAGAAATTGGAACAACATAACCAAAATCCTAAAAATATTGATGTTTTTTAACAGAATTTTGTGTCATACTTATTTTTGGTATCATGGTTGAAGGGGATAAAAACAGGAGAATGAGGCCTGACGGACCTAACGGATCCATGTCCATGGGCCAAAAGAAAGTTGAGCCCATTGTTTGTGTGGAACCCATGACCAAATAAGGGCCCAATAAGAATAGGGCAAAGCACTGGAAAAATCTTGAAGTAACGCCTTAAAGATTGCGGACTCTTCATGAAGGATAACTTGTCCACCACGTTTTGGATTCTTGAAGAGAGAGTTCTACAAGGAAACAACTTGGGCTACAAGGAAAGGAGGCAAAACCTCACTACTATAAAAGCCCCAATACCTCATCACATCAAGGTACGCATAATTGACCCTTCTCTAGCACTCTAGAGTTGTGAGAATATTTCTAACTTAACCTTCGGAGGGTATTTGGCCGGCTCCACACCGGCGCCTTTTGTAAGGTGTTCTTGTTTTCTTCTTTTGTGGAGGTGACTTTTCGAGCGTAAGGATCGTGCTTCTCACTGGTGAGATTTACGGCCTCATCAATGGTTATTGCAACATCTTGTAAAATCATTAAGTTGTACTAAAAACAAGTTTATTGGAGTAGTTTTGTTATGATATGTATATTTTTGACGATCTTGTTACAATATGCATAGGATTCAAGCTATTGTATATTATTTATATTTTATTTATCAACTTCCAATTTTGTAGTTATATCAATTATTTTTATGAAAATAATACATAACAATTATTTCGTGGTTCTGTTATATTTATATGTAAGGCATGTAGTTAAAAAAAATTCATTATCAAATTCAAAATAAAAATACATATTTGGTACGATAATAAATTTTTGTCAAAGGAATGTTAGCTTTTATCAACCTTGTTCTAATAATACACCTTTTGGACTATATGTTCAATACTTCAATATGCTCAATTTTTGTTACTTTTTTTTAGTACTTAAATAGTTTTTTTTTTCTTACTTTATAATATTTTGTTGTTCTTTAAGACAAGAAAGAGTGCAATGTCATATGAGATGTCAATTAAAAAGAAAATAGGGTTTTAAGAGATTTGGTGGAATAATAATTTCTTCAAAAGGTTATTGATTGGTGTTTTGCTTTGCTATTTATGAGTCATGTGTAAATAAGTCCCATGTAATTATCTTTTAAATTATATATGTATGTATGTATTTTTTTTTTAAGCTTAAAGAGGGGATCCTTTAAATTATATTAATTACATGACTCTAAAAGATAATTATCACTTAAGAAGCAACATATCTTTAAAATGGATATAGCTCAAATGAGAATGTTATGATAAATAAGCGAGAATACATAAAGAGATAGGATTTGAAATAAGAAAATTTTCTTCAAGATAAGGGTAACTCCTATTAATGAAAATGTGAAGGAATGCCACTTGAGATAAACTTCTCATCTATATCTATATGTTACTAAAAGATGAAGCATAGCGTTTAATGCTGTTGCTCTCACATTGCGCCACATCAGCTGCCACATCATTTTGTTTAAAAAAATATAATTTTTCCTTCAATTTTAAAATGGTTTTTACAATTTTCAGCCTTATAAATGCAGCTCATTACTTATTTATTTACTCCCACTATCACCCTATAATAAATTTGTATAATTAATCCAACCCACCTCTTATTTATTTAGAACCCAACCCAAAGTCTTTTCAGTTCAGCTTAAAGGAAAAAGAAATTAAAAATATCAAATGTTCAAGTCGGTTTGGAAGAAAAAAAAAGGGGGGGAAGCGTTCAAGGTTTTGTGTGACCAAATAGAAACGTGAGTAGAGAGAGAGTTTGAAGATTGTAACATAGAGGGAAGCTTAAAGGGAGAAAAAAAAAAAAAAACGTTAAAGCCTTCAGGTATTGCGTGAGAAAACGGAGAGTTTGAAAGCTACCCACCTTCTTGCTCTACCGTTTCGCAGTAACGGCTGCCTATCTGATTTCCTTCCTCCCTTTATTCCTTTCCACACAGTTTATAAATACTGATAAAACCTCTCTGCTTTGGTTGAGGTATCTCTACATCTCAATTCTTTTTTTTGGGTGCAAAACTTTTATGCTCTATTTATATTAATATGAGACCCTTTTTTTCGTTTGTTTGCGTTTGTGTTTATATTAGACAAGCATCCTTGGCATGCCATTGATGTGTTTGTGAGATTTCTTGAATGTCATTTCAATAGTGCTATAATTTTACAGCCAAAAAAACTATTTTATTTTACCTTGGTTTATTTGGAAATATCTTAGGTCTCATTTTTTTAATGTGTTGTGGCTTATTGGAGGAATGTAAGACTTTGAAATAGTGAAGTATAAAGTGTTGGTGGCACGTCTCAAATCACCTTCCAACGTATTTCAACATGTAAGACTCCGTTTCTTGAATTGATCAGATTGTACTTCTCATTAATGCGTCCATTGTATACTACATCTTTTAGATTGATATCCACTTCCAACAATTGATATTAGAATCAAAGCAAATTGTTT
Organism: Quercus agrifolia; assembly: GCA_029955455.1. Classification (NCBI taxonomy): domain Eukaryota; kingdom Viridiplantae; phylum Streptophyta; class Magnoliopsida; order Fagales; family Fagaceae; genus Quercus; species Quercus agrifolia. The sequence goes on from JARQAD010000006.1 coordinate 43,142,761, forward strand.
TTGGTGTTTCAATTTTTGCAGTAAGCTTTTTGCATAATTTTACTGCAAAATCCTTGGCAGCCAAAAAAACTATTTTATTTTACCAAAAAAATTGTTTTCTTACACAACTTGAACCGTGGAAATAGTGTTCTTCAATTTCTCGATATCATCTTCAACACCGGTACCCCAAATGGATCTGATCTCTTTGAAAGTAGCAGAGCCCAATAATTCAATGATCTTTCGTGCAATACCAAAACGGATTGCTTTGGCAATTCCTTCTTGGCCAGTGAAAGAAAATAGAGGAAGATAGATCACAAGGAAGCTGAAAGCAGTAGTTGGCCTTTTTTTTTTTTTTTTTTTTTTTTTAATGGAAACAGTAGCTGAACTTGAAATACCAAACGTGGGAGCAGGTATAGTTTGAAGTTGCTCCGAAGCAACGTTTTGGCCTTTGAATAAGGGATGATTTTGCATCACAAATAATCTTTTTAATTTTATTATAATATTGACAATAATAAGGTTATGCATTATGCCCGTAATTAATAAAAGTATTAATGTTCATTGTTCAGTGTTCTATTATCTTTTTATAATTTTCAGATGAAAGCTAAATTTTAATTCTTTTATCAATTATGGAGTAAATTGCATCCTATCTTAAATGATGCTAAAGCCCTTGATGTAATTTACTTTGCTGCAAAAGAAGGCATTGAGAATCCCAGAGCCTGTAGTAGAATAATGTATAGAGACCACAATCAGTTTCTCTCTATTGTTAAAAAAAAAAAAAAAAAAAAAAACCCAAAAGCAAGGAAAAGCAGGAAAAAGGTTTAGATTTTTAACAATACCTTATATATCAGTGCTTGCCTTAAAGTATTTGGTAAATGTTCCTTTGCCCTGAAAATGCAAGTTTTGAAAGAATATGTTGTCTTAACATAACATGGACCACGACCAAGGTAAAGAAAAATTAAAAATTAGAGATGGTAAACTTGCTACGTTTACAAACAAGTAAATAGCAAATTTCCCTTAATTTTAAGGAGGTTGGACGTAATACCTTATAACATGTGATATGGCCATGGTACCATCATCAACTGTGACACAAAAATTGTAAACAGGTTGCCCATTGCTCCTCATAATTACAAAATCTCCAAGTTTGTCCAAGTTCCAACTAACCTTCATTTCACTATCAAACAAAGTTAACATCCTACACAACTTGATTTAACATTATGTAATTAGATACATGGACTAGATTATTTACTTAAAGTTGATGGCTGGTAGGGCAAAAGTCACTGATAATTTGAAAAGCCCCAAAGAAAATGGAAAATGAAAAAAAATAAAATATGCCCAATAAAAAAAAAAAAAAACCGAATGAACACTAAACAGTCAAACATAATTTACAAGATTTAAGATTTATAGAGAAGGGTATATGAAAGGCTTCTATTCAAAAAAAAAAAAAAAAAAAACCCAAAAAACAAATTAAAAATAATTGCAAATAAATTCAACAATCACTCATCCATACAACAATCAAAACACTATAAATTACATAAAAAAAAACAAAAAAATACACACCAAAAATAGCATAAAAATACACTCTCCACAATCACAAAAATGAGCATGCAACATGAATTACCAACAGATTTATTGCTAGAAATATTTTCCAATGTTGGAAGACAATCACCAAAATTTTTAGGCATCATCAAAATCAAGCACACAACTTTAAATTCAAATCTCATGTTTGTTACTTTAAATTTCCAATGCTGAGTTTTTCTTTATGGCTATGGCCCTTCACATTAAAGTTTCCTGCATTAGACAGATGGTGTATTCCAAACTCATGACATGAATGATGTTACATAGTCAGCGTGATGCGGATATATTTATATATATATATATATATATATATATATTTTTTTTTTTTTTTTTTTTTCTTTCTTTCTCATTACAATGTTGATCCATATCCCAAGTTTCAATTCTATCTTTTTATTAACTTTTTACTATGAAGTAGTGCGCAATTCTATAGTCATTGTTATATTTCTAAAACAAATAATATTTATAGCTTCATCAATCAAATATTGCAATTAAAAAAAAAAAATTTTACACTCCCTAGGGGCCGAACAGATGCAGAGTATTTCTTTATGGCTATGGCCCTTCACATTAAAGTTTCCTGCATTAGACAGATGGTGTATTCCAAAGTCATGACATGAATGATGTTACATAGTCAGCGTGATGCGGATATATTTATATATATATATATATATATATATATATATATATATATTTTTTTTTTTTTTTTCTTTCTTTCTCATTACAATGTTGATCCATATCCCAAGTTTCAATTCTATCTTTTTATTAACTTTTTACTATGAAGTAGTGCGCAATTCTATAGTCATTGTTATATTTCTAAAACAAATAATATTTATAGCTTCATCAATCAAATATTGAAATTAAAAAAAAAAAGTTTTACACTCCCTAGGGGCCGAACAGATGCAGAGTATTTCTTTATGGCTATGACCCTTCACATTAAAGTTTCCTACATTACATAGATGATGTATTCCAAAGTCATGACATGAATGATGTTACATAATCAACGTGATGCGGATATCTATATATATATATATATATATATATATATATTTTTTTTTTTTTTTTCTTTTTTTTTCCTTTCTCATTACAATGTTGATCCGTATATCCCAACTTTCAATCTTTTCTTTTTATTAACTTTTTACTGTGAAGTAGTGCGCAATTCTATAGTCATTGTTATATTTCTAAAAGAAAAAATATTTATAACTTCATCAATCAAATATTGCAATTGTGATGATAATAATGTTCATTTATAATTCTTAGTATATGATTATTGTCATATTTTGTCACCAGTTCATTTTTTCTAACACATTAGTTTCTTAATATGTCTTTTCATTTTTTAGAAACAGCTGCAAGCGATTCAATCGGCTAACCAAAAGGAAAAAAGTTCTTCAGCACATCAATCTAACTGGACTACTCCAAAATCCATTATTCCTTCAAAACAATGAGCAAAAACTCATTCATCAATGCTTTAGAGCTACAAACAAACAAGCACTATTTTGGGTCAGAGCTCACAAATATTTTGTACAAGATCAAACTAAAGTGGGAAAACAAATCCTTCTTCAAGCAAACATAGAAGGAGACAAAAATGCAAACTATGGATTGGCAATTGGGTTGTTATGTGAATCAAATGATGAAGGAATACAATTACTATTGTTAATTCTAAACCAACCAGATGGAAAACAATTGCTACAAAACTATCGACAAATCCTTCAACATACAGTTTTTGGAACAAACACATTTCGCATCCCAAAAAACCAAGCATGCAAGAGAAATGGAGTGGGTCATTGGGATCGTGAATGCCCTTACCCATATGGAAATGAAGAATTACATGTAACATGCAAAATGTGTTCAATTGACTTGGAAATGTACAAATTAGCCAACCGAGTTTGGTAGAAATTATGTTTCCAAAAAGCATAATACAATGAAATTTCCTCATCCTATTTATAATACTAATCTCTATCTTTAAAGGAATAGATCTTTTTTTAATATTAATATTTATTTAAAAACACTTGCAACAACTTAATTACAGTCCTTTAAAGTTTTCACCTAGCATGACGCTAACTTCGAATTTATAAAATCCTTTCTATCTAATTTTAAGTTAATTAAATTTTACTAACTTGGGAAGATGGATGATCAGCTTTGGACTGACTACAAGGCCAAATATAGTTGTATCCTTTCCACATCTAATTCCAAGACAATACCCTCTATCATCATGAATCCTACAATATATTGTTTATACATATATAATGCAGCTTAAGTAGTAATAAATTCAAAAATATTTCAAATAATAATGCAATCATAAAAAAAAAAAAATCACGCGCAACGCGCGGATCCGCGACTAATTGATAACAAAACCAATCACCAAGAGTCTTATAATTCAATAGCATTACTCATTTCTCTTTATGGAAAGAATCTAGGTTCATTTTCTTAGTTAATGTAGAGGTGACATAGTTACCTTAACTAATATTTTATCCCCCAATAATCATCTTAACATGACTAATCATTTTGTAACAATTTTTTGAGATTCATTACACAAAAATAGAAAAAGAAAAAAGTAATGAGGTGAATTTGGAGTCTGTGGACGTGACTCTTTCACCCTAATTTGAAGGATTTGTGTTCTCTATGGACATAGAGGACTGAGGAGATTTCATCTTGACAAGGTGATATTTATTATTTTGAAGTACAATATTTTTCAGAAAATGATTTTTCATTTTCAGATGTTTGTTTGTATGTAAAATATAGTTAAACTTGTAAAATATTTTATATTAACCATAAGTAGTATGTTCCCAAAAGCTCATTTGTGTTGACGATGGAGTTGTAGAGTTAGCATGTTTTAACTTTAACAAGTCTCAACAATATTTTAAGGATTTTTTTTTTCTTTGAATGGATAATTTTAAGGACTTTGTTTTATGAGTAGACGTAGTGCGAATTTCAACTTGTCCATGTGACATTAATGAGTAAGAGTTACTCGGTAGGTCCCACTATTATTAATTAGAGCCCCGTTGAAATTTGGTAAGCGTCACTGAATAAAAGTTCTGAAAAATATCCGAAGAGACAATTCCCTGTTGATATCTTAAATTAAAAAGACATAAACTTAAAAAAACATGTGACGCCTAACCAACAAAGACACAATATTCTTCTTCTAAAAAAACCAAGACACAATATTTTTAAACCACTATAATAAAAAAAAAAATATATATATATATATATATATATATATATATATATATATATCAACCACAAAATTAAAAGGCACTCCACTTCACCAAAATCAAAATGTAAAAGAAGCGGTAAAAAAATACTTTTACCTATACTAAAATGGTGAAAGATGAGAAAAATACCTGAGAGAATGGTGGTTGTGTACTTGGATGTGGGATTAATTGGATATGTTAAGCTTTTTTTATTATCGAGGAAGAGTGAGAGAAACATAATGGGATAGAGGTAAACTTTCAATATTATTTGAACCTCCCACAGTAAGTAAAATCCTAAACATTCATCTATCCCATCAAACAATGAATGACCAAGTATTCTGGTGTCTTACTCCTTCAGGTGAGTTTTTGGTGAAATCCGCTTATAATGCTATAAGGGGGCTGAATCTTCCAAGACACCCCCATATGCTCAGTAAAGATTGGAAGGAGTTATGGAAGCTAAAAGTAAATGACAGACTTAAAAACCTTTTGTGGAAAATGTGCTAGAACATCCTTCCAACTTGTTCTGTTCTTAACAATCGTTTTACCATTTCTTCTTTAAATTGCTTTTTGTGTAATAATGCCCGTGGATATTGAGCATTTGTTTTTGCAGTGTGATTGGGCTGTTCAGCTTTGGTTACTAGCCCCATGGCCTATATATATGAGTAAGCTATCCTCTCTATCTATCTTGCACTGGATTAAGGTTATTTTAAATCCAAAATCCATGTTGGGATTGAATGAAGAATCTGTCAATGACTTCTAGCTTCATGCTACCATTCTCTGTGATCATTTATGGATGGCTAGAAATAAAGCTAGAGTGGAGGGTTCTAAAAGTGATCCAATTGATCTTTCCAGGAAAATTTTTAGAGTCTTCATGGAGCATAAAGAAGCTTGGAAGGAGAAAAAATGAGAGACCATCCAAAGATGTCATTTGGTCTCCCCCTCCAAAGTGCTGGATCAAGCTAAATTTTGATGCTGCAATCCGTGAAGAGAAAACCATAGTTGTAGTGTTGGGAAGAGATACAGCTGGCAACCTTATGTTAGCAAGGTCAGAGCAATTTGAGAGTGGAAATTCCCTGCTTGGGGAAGCGAGAGCAACTTGGTATGCCATGAGGTGTGCTGTGAATGAAGGATTTCAGAATATAATCTTAGAGGGTGATGCATGGAATGTCATTGAGCCGCTGAAAAAGTTAGATGTAACCCCGCATTGGAGTATCAAGTCTATTCTACAAGATATTTTGTTCTTTGTTCATAGGTTTTCAAATGTTGAATTTTCTTTTGTTCATAGAATGGATAATGTATCTGCACATTTGCTCGCCTAATGGGCAACTCTTGTAAATTGGTCAAGGTCGGTTTCCATCTCCAATCTGCCTTCTTATGTTTCTCAGGTCTTTGTTAGAGATGGGTCCAGACTCAATCTTTTTGTGTCTCCCCAATTTCGGGTTGAGTTTTTTGAGCAATAAAGTTTTTATTCAAAAAAAAAAAAAAATTGTCTCTCTCAAAAATAAATGAACAAAGCTTTTAGCAAAATCCTAAAAAGCACCTCACTCCTTGGCTGTGGGGATGTGTTTTTCAGTAGTTTCCATAAGGAAGACTTACAAAAGTAGTCCTTTTTCTTTTTGTTATTTTCTTGTAAGTGTGAATGGGAAGTGACAAAGGATGAAAGCTCAAGAGCGAAAAATGGAGGTCTAAAGGTTCAGCCCAGCCACCATGGTGGGAAAATCTAGAAAAAGACAACTAGTTTCAAATAAAAGTAATAAATAAACTGGAAAGAAAAAGTGATTTGACCCATGTTAAGTGAATAAAAGAAGATGGCGAAAATGGGTAACTAAGCATAATTTTCCAACTATATAGTTTGTAGTTTCGGTTCCCAAACTATATTATTTACTAGCATTTTGAGTCTATGAGACTCGATTTTGGTCTATAAATCGAGTCTCAAAGACTTTGATTTCCATGGCCTAATCATGTCTGATGTGGCATTTTTTCCACATGGCGACCGCATGAAAATCGAGTCTCTAAGACTTGATTTATAACCCTTATAAAAACTCACCCAGAACATCAGAAGAGAAGAACCCAGAGGAAAAAAAAAAAAAAAAACCCCAGGCCGCACGCGACCCATCAGAGAAGAACCCAAGCCACACCAAGAACTCATCAGAGAAGAACCCAGAAGAGAACCCAAGCCGCGTGAGCCCAGGCTGCGCCGTGCTAGCCCAGGCCGCGTGCTGGGGAGGTGAGCTCTCTCTTTCCCTATGATCTGAGTCTCTAAGATTGGGATTGTTGTGTTTCTGGGATTTCTGAAATTTGTTTTTGGGTATTTTGGCTAGTACATGAGACTTCAATTTTTTTTAAATTTTTTTGGTTTATAAATCGAGCCTTAGAGACTCGATTTCCAATTGGTCGCCATGTGGAAAAAATGCCACATCAGACGTGATCAGACCATGGAAATCGAGTCTTTGAGACTCGATTTATAGGCCAAAATCAAGTCTCATAGACTCGAGATGCTAGTAAATAATATAGTTTGAAAATCGGAACTACTAACTATATAGTTGGAAAATTATGCTTAGTTACCCATTTTCGCCAAAGAAGATAAAGGTTGACTAAAAGTAACTTTAGTAGAAGTAATATAAAAAACATGTCAATTAGAGAAATAATGACTTAAAAAAAAAAAAAAAAAAAGAGAATATGACTTCAATTAGAATAAAATAGAAGAAAATAATACATATGGCAAATCTTAACTAATCTGTCAATGATCTGTATCTAACCCAAAAATTTAGGATTAAGACTTCATTGTTATTATCATCATTGTCTATGTGTTAACATATTTAATGTAATATAAACAATAAATAAACAACCATAAAAAACTATTACTTTTTTGTTAGATGAAAAAAAGAACACGAGTCCAAATTTTTAATCATAAAAATCATAATATCTTTTGTCTAATAAAAAAATTCTTTATATTTTAATATCCCAAACTCACTGAATGCAAATAAAAACAAGTTTATATATTTTTGAAAAAGAAAAGGAACTTTTACTAAAGAAACTTACTTATATTTTTATAAATGTATAGTTTAAATGCACCTAAAATTAATGAGTTATATGTGAGTTTCAATTAATTCAATTAGTAAAATTTTCTAATATTTAAATAAGAGATAATTCATCCACCTACACCAAATTCATAAGGGATTTAAATGTATCTATTTTTGAAAGGGTTAGGCTTGTGTCCAATAACCAATTTCACTGAATATGTTGAGATGTGGACACGTATTCAATTTTAGACATATATTCATATCTTAGCATGTCCAATAAATTTAGTCATCGAATAAAATTCATGAGTTTTAAATTATTAATTAATATTAAAATAGAGGGGACGTGAAAAGCCAGCAAGCAGGCCCTACTGTCCAAGAACCGGGAAGGATGGGAAATCGGAAGCTCTAGCATTCCTCTTTTCATTTCCCCCCAGACCCTTTCACGTATACCCCCTCCAAAACCACTATTCAAACTGAGATGCTCAGACGACGTCATACCCCATACAAAATTCCCCACGTCATTCGATTCTTTTAACCGACAATTGGCTAGTTTTCTTTCAGTAAAGCTCACACGTTTTCTTAAAAAAAAAAAAAAATGAAACCGACGTTTTCTTAAAATTATTATGTAATTTTAATAATTTTAAGCACTTTTTATGTAACTCACATAGATGTCTAGACGTTCATGGCAATTAGTTTCTGTTTCTATATAAGGTTTGACAAATTAATTTGTGGGGGGACTAGAAACTCAAACACATAGTAACAGGTTAAAATGTCTAACTAACTGATTTGCACAATTTATTTATTATAAATATAAGAGTAGAAGGCCCAAACAATTGATTAAGAAAGCAGGAGTGAATATAGACTATATTAAGATACAAAAACTGTTTTCTCGAGATACAGGGATTAAGCAAGAAAGCAAAATTACAATGTGGTTTTACTCAGCTTATAAATGTGATATTTATATGTAGAATACAGTAATAATAAATGTAATTAACAGGTTTTAAGCATTTAATAAAAAAATGTTTAAATTAATTTATGGTAATTAATGACACTTTCAACAATAAATTTGGTAATATCCTTTACATTACTCACCGTCTCACCCCACAGGATAAGTACAAAAGAACTTACCCCGAAACCCAGGCAAAATCCATAGTTTAGAAAAATGAATATTAGTCAGAATATCCTATTATTGGTTGCACACTCCATATGTATAATTTCTTTTTAAATAATAGACAGTGGCGTGGGCTAAAACAAAACAAGAAGCAAATAAAAAATTAAAAAAAAAAATCGCGTAGGGTAGAAGCGAAAGAGGAGGGAAAGACACCTACCTTCGTCGCTACACTACTCAACGAATCCAACCAAATTCAGAGACTACTCCAAATCCAAAACCAAAAACTCAAATTCTACCGTACAATTAAAAAAAAGAGAGAGAGAGTCAAAGTCTTAAATAATTTTACAGTTATACAGTCCCATCACTCACCGTTTCTCTCTCTTCTTCTGATAAAGTTTTGGGTTTAGCTAGCTCCGATATGAGATGAGATTCTCTATCCTTCAAATATCTGGAATCTAATAAATTCTCTACCACTCTCTTCGTGTCATCCATCTCTCTCTCTCATGGCTAGTCTCTCTGCTTTAAACTGAATTGTTTTTGTGAGAAGTAAATAAAGGGTGTGTTTGGATTGAACTTATTTTGCTGAAACTGAAAACTGAAAACTGAAAACACTGTAGCAAAATAATTTTTAAATGTGTGAATAGTGCTGTGGGACCCATTTTTAATGAGAAAATTGATAAAAAATGAAATTTGTGGGTCCGTGAACAGTGCATATATGCACTGTTCACTGCAGAAAGTCAACATTTGCGGTTACTGTTCATTGAACAGTAACCGCAATACTCCAAAACGCGTGAAAAAAAAAAAAAAAAAAAAAAAAAAAAAAAAAAAAAACGCAGCTGGAAACGCAGACGTGGAATCCAAACGGTACCAAAATAAAACAAAGGGGAGTAGAGGACTTACTGGAAGTAGTTTTTGTGTCATTAATGTTGTATTCTTTTGAGAGGCAAATGAGTGGTGGATAATTAATGTTGTATTATTTTAAGAGGGTAGGTGACAAAGGTCAGTGGTGGGAAGTAGGAAATCGTGAGTGACACAGCCGCTGACTTTACTTTTATATTTTTTTTTGGGTGAAAAACTTTACTTTTATATATATATATATATAAAAAATATTATTACTTTTGAATTTATATTAATGGTAGGGGATGAAATATTAGGAAAATGCTTGGTCTATAATTTTTTACACGATTTGCTCGTGTGGACAGTTATAAATGGTAGTGTGAAATTGATGGGTCTACGACTTCACAACTCATAACTTATTACTTAAATAAATTCTAGCAAAATTTATGGTTCTAGCATTATTAAGAATACTATTTTTTTTTTCAAAAGAAATATAAAATAATATTTATATTTTAAATTGTAACTTTATAAGTCACTAGTATCTAATTGTGTACCATTTATTTTACAGTACAAAAGTATCTATAAAAAAAACTTATCAAATCATATTAAATTTTATTTGAGGGAAGTCCAATTAAATCTATAATTTTCAATTATATTGTAAAGGATCATTGGGGGATAATTGGTATAAAATAATTATCATTTTTGTAATGTTTATTTATTGTTTATTCTTATTTAGTATAAGGCGTGAATAGTTGAAAACTCTTTTAAATATTATATATATTAAATATGATAAGTTATTAATATTATAAATTTATTTAATTTTAAAATTTATTAATTAAATTATTTATGACGTCACCGGTTGGACCTTCAATTTGGTCATAGTCGGACCAAATAACTAAGTCTAGGAACCACTCCTCTTTTCGGTTCTTTGACCGGTCTGATTTTTGAAACTATATTTCCTCCCAAAATTTATCTGAAATCAAACCGATATGGAGTGGTAGGTAATTGTTTCTATTGTAATACTAAAATGAAATCATGAGCTTGTAGGTGTTGTTTCGCTGGAGCTATGCTTAATTTTTAGTTTTTTAGTTGTATGCATAGTTTTTTAAAACACTGCAATTTTTTAGTATAAATATATTTTAGCATATTTATAATAATAAAAAAAGCATTCATAAAAAAATTAAGTAAGTTATTTTCAAATTGGCTCTTGTATATTTATATAAAATTACTAGCATGTAATTTACAATCGGGTTTGTGGGGACTAGTTGCCTCTTGAGTACTGTTTAGGCTGAATGGGCTGGGCCTATGACCCAATGACCCAGTCCGAGGACGGTCAACTAAGGTAGAAGTGAAAATTGCATTGCAGGAAGAGTTGAAAGTTATTTATAATAGACCTAAACCTATCCGAGGTGAAAAGTCACCTTGGAACATCACTACAACAAAATGAATTTTTAGTGACAAATTTTAGTGAGGAAGAATTTTTCGTCACTGAAAACTTGTATTTAGCGGTGAAATATGAATTTTGTCACTAAAAATGAAAAAAAAATTATAACCTTTAGCGACGAAAGTTGAATTTCGTCGCTATTTGTTGATTAGAAACAAGAGCGCCAAAGGGAAATATTGGGCGCGAATGTAATTTGTCTATAGTGACGAAATTTTTCATCACTGAAAACTTAAGATTTTAGTGACGAAAAACTTTCGTCGCTGTAGGTGTTACTGGAAAATTATCAGTGACGAAACATATTTTGTCGCTAAAAATTCTCAATAGCGACAAAAGAAAGTCGTCACTAAAAATATTAAGAGAACTTTTTTGTGACGAAATTGGCATTCGTCACTAAAAGTGACCTATAGCGACGAAAATAGTTTCCTCACTGTAGGTTTTGCTGGGATATTATCAGCTTAAGACCTTTTGCAACGAAACTCAAAGTTGTCGCTAAAAGTAACCTATAGCGACGAAATAAATTTCGTCACTAATAGTGTTAGTATAAAAAGCCCTTTTTCTCTTCATTTTTCAGAACCATGTTTTGTCTTTCTCCTAAGCGCCGTTTTGTCTTGCCACTGTGCTGATCAAACCACCACCGCCATTGAGCTCCGCCGTCGCACTCCACCTCGCCACCGCCGTTGAGCTCTGTTGCACTCCGTTAAACTCTGTCGCACTCCGCCCTCTCTCTTTGTCTCTTTCACAACCACAGCACCGAGCTTGGCGTGAGACATTTCTTTTCTTTTTTCTTTTTTGTTTTTCGTTGCTGTGGGTTTTATTATTGTTTGTCTTTCTAATTTTCCATTTTGAATCTTCATTTGCATTTTGATTAAGTTCTGTGACAAATTAATGTTATGAACTACTTGTATTTGACTTCATTTAATATGTTTTCATAAAAGAAGATAGAAACCATGATTTTATTGAACATAAAGACTTATAAATGGAGGTGTGGGTATGTGATAGTTGGTATTTGGGGGTGGTTTTGAGGTGTGGGTATGTGATAGTTGGTATTTGGGCATTTGGTTTATTGGAGGAAGGAGGAGCTGACTTTTGTTTGTTTTATGATGATTTTTCTGTTTTGAGTTGAGTTGTTGGAATGAATTTTGTCATATGTAAGAAGTTGATGAAATGTTAACTATTACTTATCATGGTGGTTTGAGAATTTGGTTGTGCATGCCAAGTGTTTGGTATATTGCCTCTATGAGTTTTGGGGTTGGATTGCTTGAATTATTTTCATAATAATTGTTATATGAGGTTATGGGTTATAATCCTAGTTGTTAATTTGAGCTAACATATGTAGCTTTAAGGTTAATAAAATCTCAAAGCTTTTGGCATAGTGTTAAAATTTTAGAAATTTTCTTTTGAGTCAGATGCACTGCATGATTTTTAATAAATCATAGAAAAATTATTTTGAGCTGAATTTTTTATGGTACATACGACACGTATAAGAGCTTCTCTCTACTTAATTTCAATTTAATCGGATAACTTTTCATGGACCAAACGATTTTTACAAAAGGGCTGACCTGTTGTGTAGTAAATCTGAAAGTATGACGAGTATGGTGGGATTTTGTGGGATTTTCTGTTTTGAGTTGAGTTGTTGGAATGATTTTTGTCATATGTAAGAAGTTGATGAAATATATTTTTTTCCTAAGGTGGTTAGTGGTGGTTTGGGCATTGAGGCCATGGGGCTTTAGTTATGTGGTGTTTGTGGGCATGGATTTTCATAGGTTTGTTGTTGGAGTTGAAAGATGCTCATGGTTGGTGGAGACAAATTATGGGTATGAGTAGCTATGGGTCTTGGCTGCTGGTGAAAAGTTTCAAGGCAGTGTGGTTTTATTGAAGGATGCTTGGGTGATACTGGCGGAATCATGGCTGTGTAATGGTTTTGGAGTGGTTGTGTCAGAATTTGGTTGTTGCTCTCTGTTTTCTTTGGGTTTTATTTTTTATTGTTGTGATTGAGTTTGTCTCGCAATTCACATGCTATCATTTCCAAAATGGTTAAGCTCTCTGGTCTGTCTTTGATCAATTCCTTTATATAAGCTCTAACTTTAGCTTCTTGAAGTGTTTCTTAATTCATGTTATCACTTGATTTAAATTTTAAATGAAAAAAGCTGTGAAATTGGGTATGCTTTGTGTGATTGCCAAAGTAGAAATTAATTGTTTATATTGATTTGAATAGGAGTTGATTGGTTGTAATGCTTCATATTTTCTGCCTGTCTTGCAAGTCTTCTGATTTTGGGTTCACTTCTTGTTGTAGAGTATGACATTAGGCACGTTTGTATTGGTCTTGACAATGGTGTTTGATTGTACCATTTGCAGGTTCTCACAAATGGCATAGAAGTAAAGCTTCAAAGGAATGCCCTCAGTGTACCATTTGCTTCAAATAAAACAAGCTTAAGTTTTTCAAATTATGATTTTTATTTTGAGAAAATTTTATTTTCGGTATTTTGTTTGTTGCAATTAAGTTCTTAAGTTCAATAGCTTTTGTATATTAGAAGCTTTATTCTATTCTAAAAAAACACATTTTTCTGTTGGTGAAGAAAATTGACGAGTTGCAGGTCATTGTGGGGTTTGTTTAGGCTGCAAAGAGACTGAAGACTGTGCAAAAGACCTGTAGAGAAATGGAGAGAGCATTGCATTCGGTTGTCTATGCTAACAAATACTGGTATCTAAATATCCACCTCCCTCTGTAGTGATGTCTATAGCATAATTTATCTGTGGCTTGTCTATGTCTCTCATTTCGGTTAGTAGGCTAGTAATACTCTATTCAAGTTATAGAGGTTCTTGCTTTTTGATAGTGTAGCTATGTAGATATATGTAAAACTGGTGACCAAACCTCTAAAGAAGTCTATGTGGCTATCTTTCTGAACTTGGTGAATGTATTGCTGACTTGGGGAAGTGGGTTTTTAAAATGTAAATATTTATATACTGTTATTCCTATTTCTTTGCACTGAAAGTTTGCTCACCATTTGCATCCTTTAGAATTAGCTAGGTGATTCATTAGTTAATAAAGCGGTTGTAAAGAACTTACTCCACCATAATGGGTGCTATACATAGTAATACTTCATTAGTCGTGGTGGGGTGCCACTTGGATATATCATCCTTGTTTACTGTTTGGCCTGTGTCTTTATTAATGGCTGATTTATCTGAGTGGTCGGGCTTCATTAATGGCCTGTGTCTTTATTAATTGTTTTTATATTTGTGCAGATTTCTTATTGGTGGCTTTTAGGAGATTTACTTTCGGCATTACTTGAAGACATGTGAGGATATCTTCCATTAGTTCTAATTATATTATACTACACTTTTTTGTATTGTTATAAAACATCTTAAGTTATTGTATGTGTTGTAAACAATTATTGTATGGAAGGAGTTTGAATTTGATACTTGTTTTATTTTTTACTTGTGGAATGTATGGATCTTTTTTTTTATAAATGTGTTATTCAAATGTGAGGTTTTAATAATGTAATGACTGGTTACAAGTTAATATTAAAGCCATGAAAAAAATAAAAACAGAAAATAAGTTTTAGCAATGAATTTTTCTGTCACAAATATAGCAACAAAAAATTGTTTTAGTGACGAAATATTTTGTCGCTAAATGTATTAAAATTTTGTAAGAAAAGGTTTTAGTGACAAAAATTTTCGTCGCTATATGTGCTTGGATTTTCTTAAAACTAGTTTTAGTGACGAACTTTTTCGTCACTATATGTACCCGAAAATAGTTTTAGTGACAAAATTATTCATCACTAAATATGATTTAATAAACCAAAGTGTTTTTAGTGACGGAATATTTTCATCACTGAATGGTGTTTTTAGTGAGGAAAACATTTAGCGACGAAACGTTTTCGTCGCTAAAAGTTAAAAAAAAAAAAAATCAAATCGGACTTTTAGTGACGAAATTTTTCGTCACAAGGACTTTTAGTGACGGGGTTTCAGTGACGAAATGAGTTTCGTCACTAAAGTCCTATTTCGTCACTAAAAGTCCTTAGTGACGAAAAACTGGACTTTTAGTGACGAATTTTTTCGTTACTAAAAATACATTTTGTTGTAGTGCATTTGCCCGAGGTGGTTTGAAACATCCCTATCCCCCTGGATACTGTTTTAAGGGAGCCTTATGACAAGGGAGGTCAAATATTGGATAAGGGATGAGGGCGGAGGATAACAAATATCTGTAAAAGCTGTTACCTCCACATTAAATGCTTTCCAACTAACTCTCTAGCTGCATTAATGTGGAGTGATACCTGAACAGTGAACAAGCAGCCTTACAGCTGGTGGTAGAAGGTTTAGGGAGGTGTGAGATGGGACAGAGAGAAGCTCCCATAACCCAATTTATAGGTGTACGGTAAGAATGGTACTAAAATCATGGTATATAACGTTAGAAGGTGTCCAAAGAAAAATGGATTGAAAAACATATAGAAAAAAGATTAAGAAATATGACATAAAAGGAAGAACTCTAGATTCTTAGTTATACTATTCAGACTACGCCGATGACGATTTTTATATCTTCTACTTACAGCTATCCTTCCAAACTATCCACGATTGTTACCTTCTTTCTAAAATTAGCCTAGTTCTTTCTCCCACGCTCTACAAATTTATTGTTTGGACTTGTTGGGCCAGAACCCAATCCTGTTTTGGGGTCCAAGCCAAAACTGGTCCTTACAGGGTCAATTACAAATATTTATAGTTTTTTTTTTTTTATTACTAAAATGAAACTTATTAGTTGCCTACATAGGACATCAACCTTAAGGTGGCTTAGATCATAGGTATTTATACCACCAAAAATATATATATATATATATATATATATATTAGATTAGATGTATGAGTGATTTTTTTATATGGTTCATTTGATATTGGACTCTTTATTCTTTTCAATGAATAATTAACTCAACACAAAAATTAAAAATCTTAAATTTAGCACATGACACAAAATTGAACTTCAATTGAAATCTAATTTAGAATCTACTCATCAACACTATTAACTAATAAACAAAAGTCTTTAGTTATTATAGTATACTAGCATATAACCCATGTAAATGTAAGGATGCATTTAAAATAAAAAACAAATTTTATTATAAAAATATAAATAATTAGTCAAATTATTAAAAAAAATAGCATGTAACACATGCATACGTATAGATATATTTAAAATTAAACACAATTTTTATCATAAAAATAAAAATAATTAGTCAAATTATTATTATTATTTTTAAAGTAAACATAAGTAATCACATATTAAAATTCTTGTCTAAATTTAATACTACTTATGATCAGTTTTTTTTTTTTTTTTTTAATAAGATAGAACACGTGGTAATCTTTGTTGTGTGATGATTTTTATTATTATTATTATTTTTAGAATACTAAGTATTTTAACACACACACACACACTCACACACACAGGGAGAGGGAAGAAAGTCTTAAAGAAATTGACAGTGGTGTATATCCAAAATGACCTAACTTTTGAGTATATGTGATTGGTTTTTTTAAAAAAATTTTATAGTTCATTAGTATTAGATTCTTAGTATTTTGCACTCATTAACTCACTTGGCATAAATATTAAAACACTTAAGTAGACACATGGCAAAAACTTAAGTGGATAATTATGGTGTGATCCTTGGATAAATTTAGACAAATAGTGCAAAATTAGATTCTAATTTCAAATTATAATTGAACTTTCTCTGAGTTTTGTCTATTAATATATATATATATATATATATATATATAGATTATATATTATATAGATATAAATTATGGACAAAGTTTTGTTACAAAATTTATTGTAGCTAAGCTACAAATTCTTTAAAAAATTAATATTGTCACATATTTAAAAATTTAACCCATTGTATTGCATGTTTTTTACATGTCAAATTTGGTGTTAATTAGATGTAATTTACTATATGATCCATAAACTTATATTTTATTAATATATTATTTTAGACAACAAAAACTTATAATTTAAACAAATGTTTGATAACATAGTTATTGATTTTTATCTTCTTGAAATTTTGCAAGTATAGAGGATATAAGAAGAAAATATAATCATTTCCAATAAAAAAAATATTGAATGAAATTATAACCAAGATACAACCAAGTTTATAACTAAAATTTCTCAATACATTATATAGATTTGGATTTTTTTTTTCAAACATTGTGTAGCGTAGGGAAAAAAGAAAGATAAATAAATAATCCTCATATTTTCAGACGTGTTAAAAACAAAAGGCAAGAAAACCCTCAACTTTTCCCACCAAAAAAAAAAAAAACTCCGAGTCCAAACATAGGATTCTAACGGATTGAGATCTTCTAGAGTTCCTAGGGTACTCTAACATGTAGAGTTTTTTTAATCTTAACTTTTCATTTATAATAAAAGATCTAGATTTTGCCATATCATTAATCCACTAACAAATCTACAAAAATAATGATTTTAAAAAATAATTACTCATAAATGATAGTTATTACCGTAAATGCGAAGGAATTGATAGCGGCTATGACATTGTAGCATTAAATGCAAAAGAAATTTGCTTATTTAGAAAATTGATTATTTTGCACATAGACCATGAAGCATATATATATATATATATATGATATATGAATGGCGGAGACACTCGGGTTTTCATTCCAATTTTTTTAGTCTTCTATTGATTTTATTAAAATTAAGCATATACATTTTTTTTTCAAGTACATGATTGGCACTTAGGATCATAAAATATGATTTTTCTATGTCCCATTTCAGTTGAACCTATGCTTTGAAATTAAAAACCAAAACGATTTGTGGAACAAATTGAAAAATGAAGGGGGAAAGGAGAAGATGACTTCATGTTTTCTTAGAGACCTAATTTAGGTAAAAGAGGTAAGGCAATAATTATCATTTATGAGTAGTTATTTTTTAAACCATTATTTTAGGGGATTTGTTAGTGGATTAATGATATGGAAAAATCTGGACCTTCTATTATAAATGAATGGTTAAGATTAATAGAACTCTATATGGTAGAGTACCCTAAGAATTCTAGAGGATCTCAATCTAGAGTCCAGTGCCTAGCTTGAACCCACCAAACCACCGAAATCCTTCAGCAACGTGGTTTTCTCGAGAGGCCTAGCTAATAAGAATATATTGAAGGTAGAATGTATAGTAAAAAACGAAAATGAAGACATTAATTTGTATACTAACCTGTCATGATTGCTAAGATTAGCATCACATTTGGAAATGGAAATTGTGAGATTTGTCCCTGACTCCGACTCTGACTCCGTGCGTCTTCCAGCCATCTCTGGGTTGTCATGCCGTGCTTTGCTTCAGCACTACGAAGTATGAACACTTTAAATATATATATATATATATATATATATATATATATATATATATATATATTTATATATATATATATATTTTATAAACCACTTACATGGTTACATATCTATAGAATTTAGTACAGTTTTTTTTTTTAGATGTACCAACTGCAAGGTTATGCACACTTAATAGCAAGAGCAAAGACTTTTATTCGAAAATAATAATAATATGTTTACCAAAAACAAAGGAAAAATAATAGTAATAACATAATAAAGCCATCTTAAAGTGCAATGACCCTATTACCCCAAAAGCCCACCAGTATTTACCACTCAACCAAGTTTTAACAATACACTTTTTAGACTATTATATATGATCAAAACTCCAATGTACTTAGTTTTTACAATTTTATGTGATACTCATATACATTTTAAAAAATATATATTTTATAATATTTTTTTGATCTTTAAGAAAAAATGAGTGCAAAAATCACATTAGATTTCAATTGAAAAGAAATTCAAGTTTTTAAAGGTTTATCAAAATAATAGTGTAGGGTCACAAATTGTAGCCCACACCCAGATGGAAACAGGAGATGGGCCTAATAAGCCCAATACAATAAATTTGTGAGAGAGTGGGCGAAAGAATTGAGCTAATAACGGGTCTTACAACAGTTAATGAAGGTTAGGAGTTTGGCCGAGGAGACTAAAACACACAAACAAGTTAAGATCTCAGGTCCGAGGAGCAAGTTTTGGATTAATTGGTGGCTTCAAGTAAGGTCCGAGGAGTAGGTTCTTAGGTAAAATGTTTTTCTTTAGGTTGTGTTCTTCCAGATGCTACAGTAGCTCTTCTTTGATGTTCTTTCTTTTTCTCCCGTGGTCCCCTTCTTCTGGAGGTTTTACTCCATTATATAGTCCTTCATTGTTCGATCTTATCGTCCACTTATCTGCCATCTAGCCTGGTACTTGAGTTTCCGTTTCTTCTCTTACAGCTTTTTGATTTTCTGGGGGTAAAGGTGATTTAAAACACTGTTCAGGGGTCTTCTCCACATAAATGCGGCCAGGAAAGCTGCTGTAATGCATTTAATGCGGTGGTAGCAGCTTTTTCCCAAGATATTTCTGCATCCTTATCCCTTCCGTGTGCATTGGTAATCTATCTTCACCTCTGGAACCTCCTGAAAGGTGGACTAAGGGGGAGCCGAGGCCCCCCTCACCGACATATGCCAGACCCGAGGAGGGTATTCCTCTCGGATCAATATTTCTGGACACTTACGCGCTTTACTGTTAGTTACGACGTTTCCCTATGATTTCCTCTCCTCGGACGTATTGTTGATGAAACGTGGTACTTAAGCCCACTGCAAGGGCCCAAGTTTTGCTCCCCCACAAATAGTTTCTTAAAATGATTACTAATTGGAGTATTGTATTGTTATATGTGGATCAAAAAATTGTTGTATGTGACAGGAATCAGTATCTTTCACAATTTTGTTAAGTATTGTAAGTAGTAATGAAATTCTTTTTTTTTTTTTAAATAAAGAAAAATTTAACTCATAAAAAATATATTGTATGTATAAATGCTCCATATTTATAGTTAACATCCTTTAAAAACATTATTTTCACATACCTTAACATATACTACGATATAAGATAAACAATAAATAGTGATAACAATAACTAAATGAGAAACTATTTTTTTAAACTAAAAAAAATAAAACCATTTTTATGACTTTAATCATAAAAATCATAAAATATTTATTTTAGGTAAATTTTTTGCGATTATTCCTATATCACTATCCAGAAAATGCAAATGAAAAAGGGTTTTTATTTTTTTTTTATTTTTATAAATAAAAATAAAAAATTTAATTAAAAGGAGATTTACTATTATATGAACATATACTTTAAATATTCTTAAAATTGTTTTTTTTTTTTAAATCTTAAAATGAATGAGTTATAAATGACAAAAAAAGTGAATATTAGAAGGAAAAGAAACTTTAAATTGAGCATTTGTATTTGTAGGGTTAAGGGCCCAAATCATATATTTGGCCTTGGGCCTTGGCTGAGAGCATGGGTAGTCCGAAGACGAACGAATGGTAATGAATGGTTCAGATCCAGGACTTAATGAGCAAAATACGAATAGGAAGGTGGTTTGAGGAGGAATATCTCCTCATACATGATAAATACAGTTCAAATATGTATTCCAGCAATCAAGGTGACCTTCCAAGAAGCTTCAGTGATAAGTACATGCATCATAAACATATAATGATGATGAGAACTCAAAAATATCTAAGAGAAAGCTGCTACCATCGCATTAAATGCACTACGACTACTTTTCTAGCTGCATTTATGTTGAGGAGATCCCTGAACAGTGCTGCCTTGGCTACCACAACTCACAAAAAGTCAGAGAGGGTGTCGATGGGACAGGCACTCAAGTAAGGGCTCAAATGATCAACAAGTGTAGGATCAAAATGGCCTAAAGGGAGTTATATAATGTAAGAGACCCTCCATGAGGAGAGGATCGGAAAAATAGAGAAAGAACACTGTAGTAATCAAAATTGTATTTGTACTCAACTGTTATTGATTTATATAAAACAGACCCCCTCGGACTGGAAGTTCATTTATATCAGCATCTCTTATTTGTGTTTGATTGTCATCTAATTCAATATTAGTCGTTGTTCAACTCATTAGGACCTAGTTCTTTAACATACTCTCTACAAATTTATTGTATTGGGCTCACTGGGCTAAGATCCCACACATTTTAGGCTTGGGCTGCAAAACGTGTCCTTACATTTGACGCCATCTATGGGGAGAACTTGTGTAACAGTGAGTTCAATAGTCATCTATGGTAGGATTAGGTCCCCATCAACAGGAATCCATGGGTTCCCGCGACAAGAAGACTTCCTTAACCTTAAGAACAGGTGAGATCAGGAAGGCAGCGTACACATCACACGTACTAGTAGAAGTCACTCTCGAGTTGGAAGTCACGTCTCTCAGGAACAGAACAATAGAGCCATGCAAAAGGAGATCGGCCATCTAAAGAAGGAATTACGCCATGCACGACGAAGACGAACTCCCTTTCAGTCTGACTCCTTTTCTGATAGTGAGAAGGATAGTAGCTATCGTCGTAGATCAAAGACTTCTCCTAGTGAGTCTTTCTCATATGAAAAGGAACACCACCATAAGCGTAGGTACAAGAGTCCGACTTATAGAGGCTTGGGAAATGATGCTATGAGGAAAGTGCTGAACCAGATTTCCAAGTTGCCCTTCACGCTCAAGATTGAAGGGGCAATACTTCCTCGGCAGTTCCATCAGCCAACATTCACCATCTACAATGGTCGAACGAACCCTGTGGAGCATGTGATCCACTTCAATCAGAGAATGGCTGTCCATTCCAAAGACGAAGCCTTGATATGCAAGGTATTCCCATCCAATCTGGGACCCATGGCGATGAGATGGTTTGACGGCTTAAGGGCAAATTCCATAGATTCCTTCAAGGAGCTCACCTGGGCATTTGACTCTTGTTTTATTACGTGTACCAGGGTCCCTCAGCCCATAGATTCCCCACTGTCCTTGTCCATGCGAGAAGAAGAGACTTTGAAAACTTACTCAGACAGATACTGGGAGATATTCAATGAGATAGATGGTGACTTTGATGATGTGGCTATCAATACTTTCAAGGTCGGCCTCCCAACCGTGTAGGGTTTAAGGAAGTCTCTGACTGGCAAGCCTGTCACCAGTATGCGCCAACTCATGGACCAGATTGATAAGTATAAAAGGGTTGAAGAAGACCAGCAACAAGGAAAAGGAAAAACTAAGGTTATCTTTCAAGAGATGAGGGATTTCAAGTCGGACCGGTACAATAGCAACAACCGGCCTCAGAAAGACTTTGTTGAGCAGTCAAGGTCTGCTAATATTCAGGCAGTTAATGCGATGTTCCGAGAATCTGTGCATCAGGTTTTGGAGAAGATAAAGAATGAGTCATTCTTCAAATGGCTAAACAAGATGGCTGGAAACTCCATGAGGCATAACCAGAGTCTTTATTGCCAATACCATCAAGACTAGGGGCACACTACGGAGGATTGTAGAAATTTGTGGAACCATTTGGACCATCTGGTCCTAGAAGGAAAGTTGAAGTAGCTTTTGCATCATTCTAGTGGCCAGGGGAGCCAGACAGGTTCGGAACCTTGAAGGGATGCTTCTTCAAGACCTCCTCTAGGAATGATCAATGTCATCTTTGCTGCTCCAGGGAGGATCGGTTCTTGTCCCTCCAGAGTAATGTATGTGGCTTGGCTGTCCGCCAAGGGTAATAATCCGGTGCCGAAGAGGGCTAGAATGGATATCCAATTGGCACTAAGTCTTTCGAACGAGGATAAGATTGGAACCATACAACCCCATGATGATGATTTGGTGGTCATGCTCAGGATTGATGGGTATGACGTGAAGAGGGTGATGGTGAACCAAGGTAGTGGTGCTGAAATTATGTACCTCGACTTATACAAGGGGCTAAATTTGAGACCCGAGGACTTAACGGTCTACAACTCTCCTTTGGTGAGTTTTAATGGGAAGGTAGTCATTCTGATAGGTCAGATAAGACTACCCGTGCAAGTTGGTTCAGAAGTGGTAGAAGTAAACTTCATCGTGGTGGACGCCTATTCCCTCTACATGGCCATTGTAGCTAGACCTTGGCTTCATGCCCTGGGAGCTGTCTCTTCTATTCTGCACCAGAAGGTGAAATATCCATCAGGGATTTGCATTAAAGAGATCGTGGGGAATCAATCCATAGCTAGGCAATGCCTAGTGGTTGCCATCTTGCATCAACCCGAAACTGAGTCGTCAGCCTCTACTGGAGGGGGCTTGTAGCAATCAAAGGCTCCGACATTGGCTATAAATGGACTAGCCGAGGAGGCAAAATGTGAAGATTTATGATCGAAGCCTAGCTGTCCCTTTAGGAAAAGGAAGAGCTAGTAAAATTTCTTAGAAAAAATATTGACGTGTTTGTATGGAATGCTTACGAAGCATCGGGGTTGGACCTGAGCTTCATCTGTCATCATTTAAATGTTAACCCATCCATCACTCCCAAAAAGCAATCACCTTCGCGCTCATCCAAGGAACATGCAGATTCTGTTAGAGATAAGGTGATGAAGTTAAAAAAGGCAGGGGCTATCAAGGAAGTCTTCTACCTTGAATGGTTGGCAAATATTGTGGTGGTGAAAAAGAAGAATGGAAAATGGCGAGTGTGTGTGGACTTCATAGATATGAATAAGGCTTGCCCAAAAGATCCCTTCCTCATGCCTTGAATAGATCAGTTGGTGGATGCAACGGTGGGCCATCCTTGGATGAGTTTTTTAGACGCCTCTCAAGAATATTATTAGATATCACTAGCCTTGGGCGATCAAAAAAGGACAGTTTTTGTCACTCCCATTAGAAACTACCACTACAAAGTGATGCCATTTGGTTTGAAAAACGTAGGGTCTACCTATCAAAGGATGGTGACGACAAGAACGTTTAAACCACAATTGGGCAAGAGTATTAAGTCTATATATACGACATGGTAGTGTCTGAGCATGTGGGAGACCTCAGAAACATCTTTGAAATTCTGAGGAAACATAAGTTGCACCTAAACGCTTCCAAGTGCTCATTTGGTATAGGATTAGGTAAAATCTTGGGCTACATGGTAACTCACAGGGGAATCGAGGTCAACCTCGATCAAATCAAAGCCGTTAATAGTTTACAATCACCTCGAAATCTCAAAGAGGTCCAGAAGCTTATTGGAATGATTACTGCCTTGAATCAGTTTATTTCTCGGTCAGTAGATAGATGCAGACCCTTCTTCCTCTTGATGAATAAGTGGAAGAGATTTGAGTGGACCGAGGAGTGTGCTTTGCCCTTTCAGCAACTCAAAGAATATCTATCTCAGCCACCTATTATGTCCAGTCCTGAGGTGGATGAGGTTTTGTTTGCTTATATCGCCGTGGCTCTTCATGCTGTAAGTTTGGTGTTGATATGAGTTGACAGTGGCATATAACAGCCGATTTACTATGTGAACAAGTCACTAAATGAGGTCGAGATTCGTTATCTACCATTGGAAAAAGCCATTTTGGTGGTGGTGCATGCTACACGAAAGCTACACCATTACTTCCAAGCACACATAGTTGTTGTCCTAACTCAGCTTTCGCTCAAGTCTATACTTCGAAGTGCTGATTACACGGGGAGGATTGCTAAATGGGGCATAGTTCTAAGGGCTTTTGACATCAAGTACACGCCTTGTACCTCAGTTAAGGGCTAGGTCCTCGCGGATCTGGTGGCCGAGTTCGCTGAACCTCCGTTAGAGGAAGTAGCAACGACATAGAACATGGATGGAAAATCAGTTGGCACAATCTCCCTGCAAGAACCTTTATTCTGGAAGGTATATGTTGATGGTGCAGTGAATCAAAGGGGCTCCGGAGTGGGGATAGTCCTGGTTTCTCCTGAACAAATCACCATTAAAAAGTCACTAAAATTGGGCTTTTCGGCTACAAATAATGAGGCTGAATATGAAGCTTTGTTGGAAGGAATGTCCATGGTTCATAGAATGGGGGGAAAGATAGTAAAGATGTTCTCGGACTCAAGATTGGTTGTTAGCCAAGTGAAGGGCGAGCTAGAAGTAAGAGATGAGAGAATGCAATGGTATTTAAGCCAAGTTAGGCATTTGCAATCAAGATTTGAATCATTCAGCCTATTGCACATCCCTAGAAGTGGAAACATACATGCTGATTCCCTAGCCACGCTTGTAACCTCCTTAGCGCAGAGCTTACCTCGGGTTATCCTTATAGAAGACTTGTGCAAACCCACGGAGGTAAAGGGAGAGGTGATCCATGTTCATCAAATTATAGTAGGGCCTAGCTGGATGGATCCCATAGTACTATTCCTAAGAGAGGACATCTTGTTGGAGGATAAATTAGAAGCTAATAAAGTACGGAGAAAGGCACCTCATTTTTGGCTATCCGAAAACCAAAAATTGTACAAGTGCTTTTTTTTTTGGGCCATATCTACTATACATTCACCCTGAGACATTAGAGTTACTCCTTGAGGAGTTATATGAAGGGATTTATGGAAGCCATACAAGAGGCAGATTTTTGTCTCACAAAGCCATCACTCAGGGCTATTGGTGGCCAAATATGCAGAAAGAAGCGCAAGAATATGTGAATAAGTGTGATCAATGCCAAAAATTTGCACCAAATATACATCAATGGGGAAGAGTCCTTAACCCCTTATCCATCCCTTGGTCATTTACTTAATGGGACTTAGATATCGTCAGCCCTTTCCCCAAGGTAGTAGAGAATAAGAGGTATTTGTTGGTCGGTACGGACTACTTTACTAAGTGGGTTGAAGTTGAGCCCTTGGCGAACATTAGAGATGTGGACGCCAAGAAGTTTGTCTGGAAAAACATTGTCACCCGGTTTGGGGTCCCTCGTGCCCTCATCTCAGACAATAGCCTTCAGTTTGGTAGCAAATCGTTTAGGAAATACTACTATGATTTGGGAATTACAAATAGATATTCTACCCTATCTTATCCCCAAGAGAATGGACAAGCCGAGGTTGTCAACAAGGTCATAGTCAATGAACTCAAGAAGAGGTTGGATGATGCAAAAGGAAAGTGGGTAGAAGAGCTGTTGCACGTCCTCTAGACATATCAAACCACGCCTCGTAGGTTAACTGAGGAAACCCCATTTTCAATGACTTATGGAGCCAAGGCTATTATTCCTTTAGAAATTGGCTTCCTAACGCTGAGGACTAGCTCATTTAGTTTGAGCAGTAACAATGAATTGCTAGAAAAGAGCTTAAACCTTATTAAAGAAAAAAGAGAAAGTGCAATGGTTCAATTGGCATATTACCAACACAAGCTCAAGCAAGGTTATGATGCCAATGTGAAGTTGAGGCCATTAGAGGTTCTAGGTACCGCAAAGAACCCAACGTGGGGAAAGCTAGGGCCCAATTGGGAAGGACCATATCGCATCACCTTGGTGGTTGGTATAGGAGCATATTTTCTGGAGGACTTAGATGAGCATGTAATACCGTGCTCTTGGAATGTAAACAACCTAAAAATGTATTATTATTAATGAAAGTTTCCTTTGTCAATATGTTCTTTTGTTATAAAAAGGCATTGTACTTCCCATTATTCATTTTTATAAGTATTAAACAGAATCTAAGTCATGCTTGGCTCCTCAGACCACATGCTTTGACCAAATTAATACTTATTGGCATATTTTCTAAGTATTAAATAAAACCTAAGTTATGTCAGACTCTTCGGACTATATACTTTGGTAAAATTAACACTCAATGACATCTATTTATTCTTTGTAAGTGTTAAACAGAACCTAAATTATGTCAGGCTCCTCAAACCACATACTTCGATAAAATTAACACTCAATGACATGACATCTATTCATTCTTTCTAAGTGTTAAACAGAACCTAAGTTATGTCAGGCTCCTCAACCACATACTTTGGTAAAATTAATACTCAATGACATCTATTCACTCTTTCTAAGTGTTAAACAGAACCTAAGTTATGTCAGGCTTCTCGGACCATATACTTTAGTAAAATTAACACTCAATGATATCTATTTGTTTCTCACTAAGTGTCAAGATAGACCCAAGATTATAAACAACTCCTCAGATTGGTAGCTCTGAGCAAGTTAATGTCCTTAATTATTTATCTAAGTGTTGAGTAGAGTGAAGAATATCTCTCCCTTTTCATTCTTTACAAAGCCTATTACTTATCCTTATTAGATTCAGCCTTCATTGTTGGTACTTAGTCAAATTACTTACACTGGTAGCAGAACATTGTTGTTAGTTTTTGTTAAAGCTAGAGTGGCAACAGTTCAGGTCTATTTGCAACAATAGCAAACTTGAAAGCATATAAAGTAAAGACACAAGAAGTGGAAAGAAAAGTCCATTCATTAATCAAAAGAAGGATACATTACAAGTGGAGGCAAAAGCCACAATAAAAGAAAAGGACACCAAAAAAAAAAAATATAATAATAATAATAATAATAATAATAATAATAATAAAAAAGAAAAGTCCTACAACTATTTCTTTGTTGTTTGAGGGCCTTCTTTGGAATTAGCTGCTTTAAGCTTAGCATCCCCAGCCTCGGACTTAGACTTAGCTGCTTTAGCCTGGGAGACTATATCCTTAATTGTAAGGGCATCCTCGGATTGAGTATCTTTGGTTGAGGGCAAGACCTCCTTACCCTTACCTGCCCTTGTGGAGGCTTCAGCATCAAGAGTAGGATCTTGGATACTAGAGACCTGCTCAGGAGGAGGGAGGGGTTGAGCAGTGGAAGGGAGGTCTGTTGGAGCTTCTCGGATATGCTCAGGGAAGAATATGCTCTTAGCCTTCCTCAGCTTGGAGTCAGTAGGGACCCTTGCACTGTTAAGCGTCTCTAAGTCTTAGTGCAGTAATCCCTACACACTATGGCCACCTCCTCAGCCAACCTGATCTTTGTATCTTCCACCCCACGTTCGTAGGAGGCTCTCTCCACAGCTTCAGTAGTTTCTTTAGCCACCCAAGCTACCTCTTTAGCTGCATCCTTGACCTTTTGCAGCTCGGCTTTAAGATCCAGAACTAGTTGTTTCTGGGTGGCCAAATCAATTTCTATTGTGTAAAGCAGCTTGCATTGGTCCTTGGCTTAGGCCTCATCATTTTTTAGATTGGCCAGGGCACTTGAACGTTCCGTCTCGGTGACGGTCAGCTTATTACCCAATTCCTTGTGCTCTTCTCTCAAGGCTCCAAGGGCCTTCTCAACTTCAAAACAGGAGTAGGCCTCAGCCTTGACCTCATCACGGGCATTCCTGACCCACTCTTCGACTACATAAATTTACTGGGTGACCTGCATAAAAGCAGTAAAAAAAAAAAAAAAAACATAAAATATATACGTATGTAAATAAATGTGCATCTTAGTATTTAACAACAAAGGATGTTGACTGACTTACCATTGTGAGGTCCCTCTTTAGTGACATGAAAAGGTCCAGTTGCTTGGTACGCCTGAGGCCCTCCATATCTCTAGGGAGGAGAAGGGGCTACTCTAAGGCCTCGGTGAGGTAGGTGGCGTGCCCCCTTTGAGACTTTCAGATTGTGGCATCCCAAGGGATGGGAGCACCGTCCATCTCTAGCCAAGAGGCCCAAGTGCGCACCCTCTTGGCACCACTGGACTCCTCACGACTCTCCACAAAGGGAGTCCTTTTGTCCTTAGCATTCTTTGGTTGTTTTGCCTCCTTCGGAGGAATCACTTCACCCTTCTCCACTTCCTGTACTTTTCTTTTCCTCTTCAAATCGGGATTGGGGAGCAGTCCCACCACAATCACAGGGAGATGAGAAGGGGTGAGACTATGAGGAACTTGGGTCTTGGGGAAATCTTTAAAAGCTGACTCCTTGTTCATGTTGGCTAGTAGACCCTTTAGGCTGGTCCTTTGCTTCAAGTCCATGCTTCATTCTTCGTCTTCTGAGTTGGTATCAACTCGAGCAACTATTAACCTCGGAGAATGAGCAGCAGAAAAGCTATCTAAATTAGCCTCAAAGTCCAAGAGCTCTACAGACCTTTTTGACACTTCACCTTTGTCTTCAAGGTGGAATTGGTCGATCTCGGCCTCGAGGGATAAGGGTGTAGAAGCTGTCTCCTCTCTTGGAGCGGCTACTTTCTGAGAGACGAGTTGAATGGGTAGCTTAACAGGCAGAAGGTCTCTCCGAGCTATGAACCCCGGCTTAGAGACTTTTATATGTGCTAGCCTAGGGTCACCGGCCCTTATTGCTTGGCCTACGTCCTGAAATATGCGAGACAAGGGCTCGTAGTCCAAAATTAGGTGGGCGGCCTGTAACTGTCTGTCTTTGCTTATGAATATCTCGGGCCTCAGCAATTTGTTAAGACTCGGTACGTTGACGAAACTAAGTCTCAGAGCAATGTGGTTTTTATTTGCAAAAACATTCAAGGAGGAAATTGTGGTTAGGTAAATAAAAACTATTATCCAAGAAGGTGAAATGTTAAGGCAGAGTTATAAAAACATATATATATATATATATATATATATATATATATATATATATATATATATAAGAAGACTAAAATCCTTGCTGAGGGACCTAATCCTAGAGTACCCCATCTGGTTTTCCTGCCTGAACTGGGCAGTGAAGACCGTCATGCCATTCTTTGGAGGCGACCAGATAGTCATTCTTCAAGCCCTTGTTGGACTTAGGAAGGTAGGATATCAATCCAACAACATCGGATTGAGACTTGAGGTAATATCTCGCCCTGGCAAAGGAATGGCACTTCTACATGTGAACGACATCGTGCCATGTGAGCCCTAAGTTCATCTGATTGTTCAAGGCATCTACACTCCCTAGGACTCTAAAAAGGTTTGGAGCGCACTGATAGGGACACAACCTGTGATTGAGCAGGTAGTCTCTAGTTATCCTACCCATGGGAAGTGTCATTCCTCCCTCTATAAAGGTGGTCATTGGAATGACAACTTCACCCTCCTCTCTATTTGTAAGTATTTGGTCTGAGGGACAATATTGTAAGCCCACTCCTTGTGGAATATGGTATTTGGCCCTAAAACCCTCCATACAGGCTGGAAAATCCACTAAGTGCTTGAATCTATCCATCTAAGCAAACGTAGATGATACAAAGGAAGTTTTCTAAAAAGGAAGAAGGCTGGGGAGGTTGGTTAAGGAGAAAAAGAAAGTTTAAAGGGATAGATACTTACAAAAGTGAGTGTATTTAACCCTAAACCTTTAGAAAAACCTTTTGGAAATTTCCTTAAGGAAATGAATTAGGTAGACTTAGGAGTGTAGAGAGTTTAGTGAGTTAGAGTGCTTGAGATCTCTAGAGAGCTTGAAGATTCGTAAAGTAAGGGGAAAATGATTTCCCTCAAGGCTTTATATAGAGGGTGAGAATGAGTGGGAGTAATCTGCACCTCACCGTTAGATCTAGGGAACAAAGTGCTGCCTGGAGTAATTATTGGCGCCTCACGAGTTACGAAGTGTCAGTGGCAATTATGGGACGCGTAAAACGGCACTCCCACACGTGTAAATCAAAGGATCATGTAAAATTAACTTTTAAAAATTCAAAACCCCAGTTTTCTCCTCAAATGAGAGAAAAAAAAAAAAAAACTGGAGTTTTGAGAGGCTATTGTAGGGTTAAGGGCCAAAATCATATATGGGGCCTTGGGCCTTAGCTGAGAGCATGAGTAGTTTGAAGATGAACGAATGGTAATGAATGGTTTAGACCTAGGACTTAATGAGCAAAATATGAATGAGAAGGTGGTCCGAGGAGGAATATCTCCTCGAACATGATAAATACAGCTCAAATATGTATTCCAGCAATCAAGGTGACCTTCCAGGAAGTTCCAGTGATAAGGACGTGCATCATAAATGTATAAGGATGATGAGAACTCAGAAATATCTAAGAGAAAGCTGCTACCACTGTATTGAATGCACTGCAACTATTTTCTGGCCGCATTTATGTTGAGGAGACCTCTAAACAGTGCTGCCTTGGCTACCACAACTCATAGAAAGTTAGAGAGGGTGTCAGTGGGATAGAAACTTAAGTAAGGGCTCAAATGATTAGCAAGTATAGGATCAAGATGACCCAAAGGGAGTTGTATAATGTAAGAGACCCTCCATGTGGAAGGGATCGGAAAGATAGAGAAAGAACACTGTAGCAATCAAAATTGTATTTATACTTAACTGTTATTGATTTATATAAAAGAGACCTCCTCGGACTATAAGTTCATTCATATCAACATCTCTAATTTGTGTTTGATTGTCATCTAATTCAATATTAGCCGTTGTTCAACTCATTAGGGTTTAGTTCTTTAACCCACTCTCCACAAATTTATTGTACCGGGCTCACTAAGCCAAGATTCCACACACTTTGGACTTGGGCTGCAAAACGTGTCCTTATAGTATTTATTAGAGGAATAGGAAGCATGTAAGAGTGGAAGGTTTATTAGAACAAGAAGTAGAACCTTCTACAAACTTCCTCTTGCTTTAATATAAATCTTCTACTTTACAGGCTTCCTATTCTCTAGACCATCTGCTCTAATAGAAGCCAAACTCACCCAATTATTTCTTGAGCCAAACCATTGACCCAATTAGACCCAGTAAACTTAGATAATAACTGGGCTTTTAACTAAAAACCTAATAAACCCAATTAACCCAAAAATAATAAGCCTAGTCTCTCTAAGCCTCTCGACTCTCTCTACCTCTTCGTTTCTATCTTCATGAATTTGGGGATTAAGGTTTCCAAACTCAAATCGGGCTTCTGACCGATTTCATCAGTGATTTTGCTTTTGTATCAATGTGGATGGCATTTTCATTTCCCATGTATTAGTTTCTTCCTTTACTATTCATCTTTATCTCTCTATCACAATGTGCTATTTGGTTGGTGAGAATTTTGAGTCTCTCTTTTCCGGAGGTTATAAAAATTCATGCAGTTGGATCTAGTATGTAGATACAAGTTGATGTTATGATAATCTTGGTTTTTGAATCTTTCTTGTTAGAACATTATAAATTTGTTGCGCTTATGTGACAATTTTTAACTGCTTGTTAGAGCTTATAAATTGCTTTATAGTTTTTTAGCCAATACTATGTATTGTTAATCTATACTATGGTGTTGCATTGGTGCTTAATATATGTTGATGCAAAGAAATGAAGGTTAGGACTTGAGATAGTAATCGTACCTCACAACGGCGTACTTTATTAGTGGGATTGACATTGGGCAATCGCATTATGCTTAAGGATAGAAGAAATTTTTAACTCATGAAATAATAAATTTCGAAGTTAATGTCCTGTTTTTATGATAATGTTTTGTTTTTTGTGATAGAAATCCACGAACAGAATTGTTGGTGGTTTTAGAGAAACTCACAACATACTCTTTTGATAAGTTCAAGATTCTAAAACTTTCCTAGAAAATCCCTATTACATGTTTGAATATGTCAACTCTAAAGGAGGCCTAAGCGTAGTATAAAGATGTGTTGTTAAACTCCATTGGTCACCACCACAATAGGCAGTGCACTATCAGAAATAGAGAGAGTTGAACTAATCAACATGTGAACACCTTGATTCCATTAAGCCAAATTCCTTATGTCTTTTTTGCACTGAATCAGAAACAGAATAATGCAAAAACTTTTTCTTTAATAAGCATTCATTTTGCAATAATGCATTTCTTTTCAGCGTATATGTATCATGTTGGTTGATTTATATGTAAATTTGTTATTTTTGAAGTTGGTGATTTTAAATATTTGATGCGTTTAAGTTTGTTATAATGTCACTATGTTAGGTTTACTTGCTCAGGGAGAGGAATAAGTGCTATGTTACAATCAAGTTTGTTGATATAAGTTCTAATGATTACTCTCTAGAGGAGCATCAAGGCCTAGACTACAAAACTGTATGTTCTAAACAGTATTGAAATTTTCAATAGACACAATTTGCTGGTTTAAGAGGGAGCTGTAAGATAAGAAGTAGAAAATGAAGTATGTGTGAAAGTAACACTACCTGTTAGTCATTTCAATATGATTTTAGAGACTAATATGTTACTGTCACAATTTGCTGGTTTAAGAGGGTTTGGTAGGAGATGTAAGATAAGAAGTAGAAAATGAAGTATGTGACAGCAACACTACCTGTTGGTCATATCCAATATGACTTCACTGACTAATATTACTTTTTTTGTGGCTTTTAGGATCATAAGAAATTTTCTGAAAAATCCAGCACGAAACCATGTAGCCGCAAGGTTTGGCCATAGGAAAGTAAATGATAACTTTGTATAATACAAAGTAGAACTGTGGTATGTATTCATAGATTTTAGAGCATCTCTTTTGTTAGATTTATTACAATACAGTGATGAAGTTTTGTTTTTTGTTTAGGTTATGGGAAGGATTCGCTCAATCCTTTGATGGAACTTTTGTCACTGATGTTGAAGTACGCCCCATTTCCTACCCTTTTTCCCCTTGAAATTGTACATTAATTGTGCTAGCACTTCTCATTTTGTGTTTTACTTTTCTTTCCAAATTTCCATCAAGTCTGAGTTCACTACCTTGTATTAATCAAGTCTAATTTCTTTGTGTTGAGAGGATTATCAAGTCTAATTTCCATCATGTGTGCATGTCACCTATGCTATGTGAATACGTACAAATTTGTGTTTTGGTGGTCCAACCCGTGGAGTTATAGGAAAAATGGGGGAAAGAAAACCCCACCAATAGAATTGTGGCTATTCCATGACTGGAATCAATTAGTACAAGTTCGAGATTGTAAACCTTGAACTTTAATGTGTTCTAGACAATCACTAATTGTTCGAATATCTAGAAAGGGAGCAAATTATGTGTACTCAAAAAGATCGAACAGACTGGTGGTTGATGACAGAAAGAAATACCTAGTATTTTCATATGTTGGTGAACAAAAGAAGATTGAATAACAGAATCTTAAGGCTCAAAATGGCAGATGATCAATGGATCGACTCAGTAACAAACAGAACAAGGAATTGTGGATCATCTTAGTGGAATCTATATCAATTCTCTGTTGAACATATATTGAGTCAACTTCAAGCAATAGACATGCAGTGCCTAGCTACTAATCAATAGCAGAAAGTAATGTATGCCCTCTCAAATGGGTGTTTTAAAGGCCATTGGTCCAAAGGGATTCAAACATTATTTTATCAGAAATACTGCAGCACGATAAATGTGGTGAGGATATCCAGTCATAATGCAATGTTGCTGGTGTTAGTAGAAAGGATCCAGAATTGGCAAGTGCTGTAGTGGCAAGTGATTTTGATGCTAGATGGAGCAGGATCCAAAAGAAACAAAATGAGGGCAATTGCTTATGTGTGCAAAGACAGATCAAGAAATAAAGTATTACCAGGATGCCACTATTGGGAATGGAACACAAAAGGATGCTGCAATCAGTTTAACTCTTATACCAACTTATTCTACCACAAAATAAAGGAATGACAAGCACCCTGTTTTTTTTTTTTGGATAAGTAAGGAAACACAAACATCATTATCCTATCATGGAACCACAAGGTGTGCAAACCTCAGTTTCAAGGGTCCATTCCGATATCCTAAGAAACACAATCAATTTGGCCAAAGTGGCACCATGACCATACCATATATGCATGTTTTTGGGTCTAAGCTTTGGCAACTGTTTTGTCAGTTGGTACTTGGTAGTATTTTCAAATGGCAGTTGTGGTTGGGTCAGATGTAGTGTTCCAATTTTCTATCTTTTGTCTAGTTTTGTTTCACTTATTAATTTTTGGCGTTGTCACTAAAATAACATAAAATGGAAATCTCACTTTCCATAAAACCTTTTAACCTTAGAAATCTAGCTCTTGAAAATTTGCAAAATTGCATTGCAAATTTTATTTTCTAAGCGGTTGGGTGTGAGATCTTTAGTAAGGTATAAAATTATTTGCTGAATATAGATAATCAACCTTACTATGAATAAAGTGTAAAAAAAAAAAAAAAAAAAATTCAAACTTCCATAAACAAAAAATTGCATAAGTGAACATTTAGCACACTTTATGTCTAATTAACAATAACAGGTAACTCGAATAATTTGTCTTCTAAAACACAGGTCACTTAGACAATTATTGAAGAAAATGCTTTAGGGAACATGATCACTCCTCAACAAAGACGGAAGAAAGGGAGCCACTGATAACCATGTTGGTATGAATGATGCAATACCCTTATGATCAGGATTGGACATAAATTAACCATGAATAGCCAAAAGGGAGAACCAATCATTGCGAGAAGTAGCTTAATAGCAATAATTCTAGAAACCAGACAAATGAACCTCAATATGGAAGGCCATCATCTAGAGGTTGTAGTTTTATCTCCGCATATGCAATGTTGTAGACAATTGTAGTCATGATGAAAAGCAAGATGAGAACAAAATGTGTATCAAGTGGTGAGACACCCAAGACTTGAAAGTGTAAACCATTTAAGCCAGCTAGCAACGAGACAAGGAAAGAAAGAAGCGCATGAAATGCTTCAAAGAAACCGAATGCTTCATCACTAGCTCATACACAAACACAAAATCCTTCAGCTTAATATTTTACTTTTTCTTCCAAACATAAGAAAATCAAAATCCCTCAAAATCCACTTAACTTCCCAAAAAAAAAAAAAAAAAAGGGAAATTTCTTCAGCTTTATAACCTTCCACAATGAATGCAATTCAACATGAAGAGATGAACAACAATATTATTTCATTCACCCTTATTGCAAGAAATAATCTCTGACAATTTGACTTATCAAGAATTTTAAAAATTCACTCATTATATGTTTGTGCATGTGCAATGATGAGTTTGTAATATTTAAAGTCTATCAATAAGCTATTGGTCTGATATAAGACTTATGGTTCCTTATACATGTTTTTTTTTTTTTAGTTAAGAACAAATTTATTGAAAAGAAACGACTTCATGTATAAAAAAAAAAAGTAAGTTTAAAAATTATGACTGAAAGAAAAATTTACATATTTATGGAGGCTTTAAAGGCTTGAACGGAGTTACAATCCGAAAGGCTTGATATAGAAGACCACTCATACATGCATTAGTATTGATATTGAAATGTAAAAAATAACAAGTCTTAGTCCCAAAAATTTGGATAAAGAGCTTCCAAAATTGAAACCTTTCAATCCAATAGTTAAATTAACTGCTGCATTTAGGTTGAAGGTTGTAGATTACAAATGGCAAATAACAATCAAATTTGAAAAATTGAAAAACGAAGGAATAGAGAGATCCTAGAACCCAAACCTTTTCACTAGGTGATCAAGAGCTTTAGAAATTGATTCCTTCGCTTTAATCACAACCTTTTTGAAGCTGAAACTTGTAGCAATTAAACGAAAGTTAAAAGTTATTAAACAAAAATTGATCCAATCAACTAGAAAAAGAAAATCAAAGGAATCGAGAGATAAAACCAAGAACCCAAACCTGTTCGATAGGCCATGAAAATCTTTCAAAATAAAAGCTTTCAATCTGTTAGTTGAGCTCACAGCTTCATCTGAGTTGACGCTGATTAAGCATGTAAAAGGAAAATCAATTATTAAACAAAAGAAAGATGCAAGTAACAATAAAATTTGTAAATTGGAAAACAAAAATAAGGAAAATCAGTATAAATGCGAGCTATTTATGCCCAAACGGGGAGTTTGGGTTTGGGTTTGGATCCAAGTCCAACCTCTGAAATCCACGTATCTTAACAGGCCATTATGGCACCCTATAGCAGCAATGATAAACTTCCATTGAAGATCACAACGCTTCTGTTCGCCACCGACCGTTGCCAGAGCCATTCCCATCAAATTTTGCTCGCAATTTTATTTTTATTTTTACTTTCTTTTACGAAGTACAAACTCCTTTGAATAGTCAAATGATTTATAAATAAAGACATGGTCACGGACTCACAATTCAATGAATTCATAGGAACATCAAACCCCTGAACCCCGCAACATCATGAAATTGCAGTCTCTAATGACTAATGAAAGTACCAGTCTCCACGGAGTGCAGAAGATAAAAAAGTACCAATCTCCACGTTGCCGTTAGATAGATAACGCCAAGTTGAGCAAGAAGATAGCAAAGCTTTTTCTGCGACTAGTGGCCATCTTCTGCACTCCACGGAAAAATTATAACATGACACGGTGGTTATGACACCGGTATGTGCAAATGAATTCTCCGTGCTTATTGTGCTTCATCTTAGAAATTAAGTAATAATTGACTTGTCTTTGAGGAAATTTTTTTAGGTACGTAGTCTTGAACTTTTGATCCCGCCCAAGTGAGCTACCCAAATATTCTCATCTCACCAAACTTTGTGCACCACTTAACTACTCTCACAGTGTCATCTTATTCCTGTTAGAAATACTGGAAAATTGTATTGTATTTCATAATGAGAGAAAATACATCAGTGCCTCATATAGGAAGCATAAGTGTGCGGTATAAAAAAAGTGTAGTACAAGTATAAGTGTGTTATACAAGTAAAGCAGTTGGGCCTAAAGCCCATAACATAATATAACATAATATACATTAACAGCCCCCCTCAAACTCAAGGTGGATGTGAGACCAGCTTGAGGTTGTCAACCAAATCACGAGTGCGTCCCTTAGGAAGAGACTTGGTGAAGATATCTGCAAGTTGATCTTTGGAGGAGATGGAGAAAAGCTTGAGAGCACCATGGACAAGATGATAACGAATAAAGTGACAATCAATCTCAATGTGTTTAGTCCATTCATGGAAGACATCATTGTGAGCAATGTGAATGGCACTCTGGTTGTCACAATAAAGGGGAGTAGCATAGGATGTGGACACATGTAAATCCTTAAGAAGCCATCGTAGCCAAAGGAGCTTAGATGTGGTATCAGCAAGGGCACGATATTCTGCTTTAGTACTGGAGTGGGCCACAAAGGTTTGTTTCTTACTTCGCCAAGAAATTAAAGAAGAACCAAGGAGAAAGCAATAACCTGTAGTGGTCCTGCGATCAGTGGGATCCCCTGCCCAATCAGCATCAAAGAATGCACGGAGTACTAGAGGAGACTAAGCTGAGTATAAAAGGCCATGGAAAAGAGTGCCCTTTAGGTATCGAAGAATGTGTAGAACAGCAGCATAATGAGTAGATCGTGGAGCAGATAGATACTGGCTCACTTGATGAATAGCATAGGAGATGTCTGGACGAGTAACTGTGAGGTAAACCAGGCTGTCAACCAATCGTCTGTAAAGAGAAGGATTGGACAATGGTTCCCCCCCCCCCTCGAGGGTGTCAAATGTGCATTAAGTTCAACTGGAGTGTCAACAGTCTTGCTGTCAATGAGTCCAGCTCGAGATAAAAGGTCAGAAGTATACTTGGCTTGAATAATATAAAGATCATCTGTGAAATGAGTAATTTCAAGACCCAAGAAATAACTGAGATGTTTAAGATCTTTCATCTCAAACTGCTGGCTGAGAAAATCCTTGAGTTCTTGAATGCCACTGAGGTCATCACCAATTATGATCATATCATCCACATATAGAAGAAGCAAAATGGTGCCTTTATCAGTACGACGAAGAAATAAGGCAGAATCATATGGACTGGCAATGTAACCCAAACGAAAGATAGTAGAGCTGAACTTGGTAAATTAAGCTCGTGAAGCTTGTTTAAGACTATAAAGTGCACATCGAAGATGAAAAACCTTGTTTGAGTCAACAGAGAGACCAAGAGGAGGTTGCATATAGACTTCTTCACTTAAATCCCTATTAAGGAAAGCATTTTTAACATCCATCTGAAAAAGATTCCATTTACTAGCAGCAACAACAGCTAAGAGGGCATGAACAGATGAGATACGAGCAACTGGAGCAAAGGTCTCTTCATAATCAATCCCATACTCCTGTGTAAAACCTTTTGCAACAAGACGAGCCTTGTAGCGCTCAATGGACCCATCAAAACGAGTCTTGATCTTATAGATCTACTTACAACCAACCACAAACTGTCCAAGAGGGAGAGTGACCAGATCCCAAGTATGGTTTTTGGTTAATGCATCAAGTTCCTCTTTCATTACAATCTGCCATAAAGGGTCAGTGAAGGCCTCACGATAGGTTTGAGGCTCGTGAAGTGTAGCAAGGGCAGTGTAACAATGATAGTCAAGTAAATGTGTAGGAATGGATCTTACCTGGGTTGAGTGGCAAGGTGGAATGTCTTGTGGAGAATCTTCAGGCGGAGTAAGAGTAGGGGACCCAGGCTCTAGGTGGGGTAGATCGTCATCAACCTGTTCATCTTCAACCTGTCTAGGAGAAGCATCAAAAATATCTGGAGAAAGGTCCAAAGGAGGATCAAAAGTATTTGTAGAAGGAACAAGAGACTCATCTGGAAAAATTTCTAAAACAGAGGAGGTAGTTAGGGAAGAACGAAAGTGAGAGAGTTCAACAAACAATCGATGTTCCCAAAAGACAACATTATGAGAAACACGAAGACGATAAGAGACAGGATCATAACACCTATACCCTTTTTGAGTTTCGCCATAACCAAGTAAACAACAAAGTCTAGATCGAGGCTCAAGTTTGTTGTGTTCATGAGACTGAAGAAGAACGAAACAAGCAGATCCAAAGGAGTGAAGGTGATGATAGTCAGGGGGTGACCCAAAGAGACGCTCATACGAAGTCTGATTGTGGATGACAGCGCTTGGAATGCGATTAATTGCATGAACAACATTAAGAGTAGCTTCACCCCAAAATGGTGCAGGAACTTTGGCAGAAAGAAGAAGAGCACGAACAGTGTCAAGAATATGACGAAGTTTTCTTTCCACTCGACCATTTTATTGAGAGGTACCTGGGCAAGTTAGATGATATACAGTGCCATAGGAATGTAATAGAGCTTGAAACGCATATTGAGTATATTCAAGAGCATTATCAAAACGAAAAGTTTTGATACGTTTGGAGAATTGGATTTCAACCATTTTTGCAAAGTTGCTGTATATTAGTAAAATTTTAGAACGAGATTTCATAGAAAAGATCCAACTATAACGAGAATAATCATCAATAAAAACAACAAAATATCAAGATCCACCAATACTAGCAATAGGAGAAGGTCCCCAAACGTCAGAATGAATTAACTCAAAAATACTATTAGAAATGGATTCACTGTTATTAAAAGACAAAGCTGGCTATTTTCCTAACTGATATGAAGTACAATCAAAATTGTCTTTGGACACAGAACTCAATAGACCCCTAGAAGCTAACTGTTGTACCCGAGAAGATGATGTATGACCAAGATGAGAATGCCAAAGTGCAAGAGACGGTAAGGAAGAAACTGCAGCAGTAACAGAAACAGGAACAACAGGTGGAAGATAAAGATTGTCCACGGGAAACATACGCCCAACTCTAGGGCTGGTCCCAAGCTCTTGTCCCGTCCTCGGATCCTGCACAATACACCCAGAATAGTAAAAAATAAGGCGATAACCTAGTTCGGCGATAACCTAGTTCAGCTAATTGTCCCACAGAGCATAAATTATAGGATAGGTCAGGTACATGGAAGACTCCAGGAACAGAGAGGTTGGAGGTCGAAACAAAACCTAGACTATTCCCATGCATGGTGGAACCATCAACTATATGAATATTTAGAGGGTGTGGTGCAGGGTCAAGTTTGGAGAATAAGGAGGAGTGAGGTGTTATGTGATTGCAACAGGCAGAATCAAAAAGCCAAGTTTGAGACTTACCGAGTAGAACAGAGAGAGAAGTGGAAAGAGATGAATTACCAGCCATATGAACAGCCTGAGCTATGATCTCCTATAGTTCAGTGGGGGAGAGGTTGATAGTGGATCCAGAAGACTGAGACTCAGCTGAAATGGAAGTCATCGGCGGAGTAGGCTCAGTATTAGCAACAACAGCAGTAGATTTGTTGCGACGGTAATAAGTCTCAATGGTGTGGCCAGGACGCTTGCAATAGTTGCAGAACTTTTTATTGGTCTGCTTGCGACGATTGCTAGAGCCAGAGGAATCACCAAATTGCTGAGGTTGCTCAATGGGTGGAGCAGAAGGTGTAATAGCCAAAACATTGAGCTTATTCTGAGCTTGAAGAGTTGCAAGACGAGCTTCTTCTCTAACCAACTTGTTCACAGCAGTATCAAGAGAGGGAGTAGGACTGCGATTTAGAAGCTGACTTCGAATGGGCTCAAAGTCTTTATGAAGGGACATCAGGAATTCATAGAAGTGAAATTCATCTCTGATGGAAGCATATTGTTGAGCATCCTTTAAGCATGCCCAAGTTGGATCGGAAAGGTCAATTTGGTCCCAAATGAAGCGAAACTGATCATAGTAGTCGTTGATGGATTGCCCTGGTTCTTGTCTGAGTTGATGCAATTCAACCACTAACTGATATTTCATGGAGCCATGAGTAGTGGAGTACCTTTTGACTAACATATCCACGCTAACTTGGCACCATTAAAGCTGCCCAATAGGTTGGAGATGGAGGGAATGGAAGTGTTCCGAATCCATGTGAGGATCATGTGGTTGTGACTATCTCATTCAATCATGTGACCAGAGAAGGCAGCATCTTCTTCTTCGGCTCCCTTGATAGGAACAGTGAGTGCACTAGTACAATAATGCTAGAGCATGCAACCCTTAAGAAAACTACGCATAGCTTGAGACCAAGATAAGTAATTCTTACTCCCCTCAAACACAGTATTGATGGGGTGAGGAAGAAAAACATCATTTTTATCTATTTAGAGACACAATATGCAAAAACAGACTGCAAAAATAAAATCTACGCAAAAAACTGGGTAAGAAGAACCTGGACTGAAAAAGTCAACCATGGAGAAAGGTCAACGGTCAAAGTCAACGGTCAAACCCTCTAAGTCAAATGATGACGTCAGGGGCTGACGCAAGCAAGTGACGTCAGCAACGGCGCAAGCTAGGGCTGACGTGGATGATGTCAGCGAGAGGGATGAGGCACGTGGAAGTGAGTGACGGCACGTGAGAGGCGCGTGACCTGAAGCAACAATGCGTGGAGGCGCATGAGAGAGAACCCAGATGTGCAGCGGCATGTGGGGGTGCGTGCAGTCTTTGACGGCATCGAGGCTTTCACGATTATGTAGGTCGGCGCAAGACGATCTCTGTGGTACCTTTAAAACCGTGATCGGAGCAATATTTGCAGCGGTGACGCAAAGGGCAATGGTCTGTGCAGTGTGAAATTCCTTAACAACGGCGGCTGTAGGTTCGGAACCCAAGGACGACAACTGGATGACGCCAGAGGTTCAACGGTGAAAGGGTGCGGTGGCTGTTGTGATGGTGGAAGCGATGTTGAAAAAGGAGTCACACTAATAAAGACAAAGACTACTAAGAAAAGGTCAGAGCAGTGGCTCTGATACCATGTTATAAATACTGGAAAATTGTATTGTACTTCATAATGAGAGAAAATACTTCAGTGCCTTATATAGGAGGCATAAGTGTGCGGTACAAATAAAGTATAGTACAAGTACAAGTGTGCTATACAAGTAAAGCAGTTGGGCCTAAAGCCCATAACATAATATACATTAACAATTCCTAAACAGCTATCGTACGTACGTAACTATGTGTCATCCTACTACCTTCTCCACGTATATTGCTTAATTACGCGATGAGCCTTTAGTGGAAGGTGGTGGTGTTGGCTGAGCCGCCAGAATATCGACGGTGGATAATAACCGATTCATAAGCTGATAAGATAATATTGAAGATGGTATTATGTATAAAGTAAAGAACAAAATGAAGGACAGTAGAGTTTGTTAATTAAACCTGTCATGGTTGCCAAGATTAACATCATGTTCGGAAATGGTACTTTTCTCCAAGTCCGACTCCATGCGTCTTCCAGTCATTGTTTAGGTTGACGTTATTTGCTTCAGTTCTTCAGCACTCTGTACAGGGCAACACTTTACATATAGCAACTACCTTCGAATTATCAAGTTAGTTATTTGTAAGAGCCGAAATGTCTCACCTAAAGGCTACAGTGAAAATTATATTTATACCATGCAGGAGGTATCATGGGGTCAACGTTCACCTGCGCTGTGGGGCAGAACAAATTGAACAATGCCACCAACACTGGCGGCGCCATGTGTAATTGAGGGTGGTCACAGGAAACTTGGAAAAAATAAAGTTTTATGCTTTGAAAAAAAAATGAAATTCCAAATTAATATGGGTTGTTGACCGCCCTAAAAAAATCCTAAACATCCTAAATAAAATTTGTCCAATAAAAAATAAAATATAATTTCTCCAAAATTTTGGTTCATTGAAGATTAACCAAAAAATTGTGAAAAATACTATGTTCATAACATGTCTTTCACACTTTCATAAAAACTCTTAAGTGGTAGATTGTTATCGGTAGACAAAAAAACAATTTTAATGATATGAAAATTAGAACTAATAACAATTGCCAACTAGAATTTGTTGTGAAAATATTGTAGACGTAGCATTTCTCAAAAAGTGTCCAAATAAATAAATTAGCCTAAAAACCCAAATCAAATGTTTAATTAGATATTCAAATTGTGTTTTCAAAAGACATATTTTAAAATTGCAAATTTTTAATAAAAAAATGCATATTTTCCAATAACTAGTCAATTAGTGCTTGCTTTAGTCTTTAGGCTGAGTTTATTTGATTTATGTGATACATCTTGTATATACACATATGCACTAAAATAATACCTCAATATTTTATTGAACATGATTAATGTAACGG
The DNA here is from genome assembly GCA_029955455.1 of Quercus agrifolia. Classification (NCBI taxonomy): domain Eukaryota; kingdom Viridiplantae; phylum Streptophyta; class Magnoliopsida; order Fagales; family Fagaceae; genus Quercus; species Quercus agrifolia. Next base: position 43,186,402 of record JARQAD010000006.1, read on the forward strand.
TTTAATGCCTATGTCGAATATGTTGAATGAATTTGTAGCTTACCCTTTATTTTTCTGTTAGCACTATGGACAAAATTCTTATAAGGAAATCACTTTTATTGCAAAATTTATCTTCTAAGAAAATTCGTATTCACTTGAATAATCTTCTTTTAGATCCTCGGTTTTGAGAAAATGTCTCATCTTTTCATCCTAATGATCAAGAGAAAATAAAAAGAGTATATTTACAAAGATGTTCTTGTCAACCTTTTAGCCATGATTTCCCTAAAAAAGAAATTAGTGGTGTATTGCGTTAACTAATTAGTTTAAAGAATACAAAATATTGGTTGGATCATATCATAAAAAATGATGATGCATTTTGTTTATATGGTTACTTATCTAGGCAAGATGTTGGTAATTGAAAGGGAGATCAGTAGTTTAATGATTACTTTGTTGTGTCTATTGAAAAAGATGTAGCTGATAGTATTAATGATGAAGCTATCATACAACAATTTCAAAATATGAAAAACTTGCAAAAGAAAATTTTAAAACGTTATGTATTTGTGATTGGTTTTTTATGTCAGTGTATTCAAGTTTTATTTTTATTAAATTTTGTTTAATTTAAATTTCTTAATAAACACCCTTAACAAAAGTTCTGAAGCCACCACTGGCTACCAATGAATGTTGTAATGACCCGAAAGCCCAAATAAATGCATCCGTACTTTTTATTATTATTAGGCGAAATTACACTATTAGCCCTTGAAGTTTATTCTGTGTACGCAATTGGTCCCTCAAATTTCAACTGAGCACAATTGGTGTCTCAAGTTTAAAAAATGAGTTGTATTAGTTCTTTTGTTAACTATCGTTAGTGGTGTTAATTATATGGTTAATGGAACAATGACTTGGCATTATTTTTAATGATGTGACATTTTTTAATTAAAAACTTACAAGAACTAATTTCCACCTTAGATCAAATCTAAAGCAAACTGAACTAGTTGAAAAATCATGAATGAATCACATGAATAAATTGGCATAGACATGTCAAAAGAAAAATCATCATTATCAAACTTACAAAGAAAAATCATCCATCAAAAAATCATCTTCACCAAAGTCAACCGTATCCCTAGAAATTACATCCCTATTATTAGACTCCAATGTTGATGATAAGATAGACACGTGACCCAGTGATTCAAATGCCACCATTCGATCCAGGGAAACAAGATAATTAGACGATGATGATTGGATGTGAGCAATATCATTATGATCACTAGGAATCTCTTCCTTGTATTCCTGCTTTATGGAGGATTGGAAGGATGTTAAAAAGGGGTTGTCTTAGCAAACTGCAAACTTTTATGTTGGCTATGGCGGAATCGATGCTTGCTACATGGCTTCTCTATTTCCAAAGCAGCCACATTGGCATTGGCATTGATGTGAATGTTGTTGTGATTATTACCATTACTATGCCTCTTCATTGAACCCATAGATCAAAATTGAATCCTCTCTTCTCTGGGGCATTCCAATGGAAATTGCTTAAAGAAAACCCTGGACTGAGATAACACCCCCAATAATGTGGAAATTAGTTATGGTAAGTTTTTAATTAAAAAAATGTCACATCATTAAAAATAATGTCAAGTTATTGTTCCATTAGTCATGTAATTAACACCATTAATAGCAATTAGCAAAAGAACTAATATTACTCATTTTTTAAACTTGATGGACCAATTATGCTCAATTGAATCACTGGGTAAATTTCAGGAACTAATAATGTAGTTTCGCTTTATTATTATTATCATAACTTGACTCCCCTAAAAAATAAGTTAGATCTTTTAAGGAAAATCTTATTTAAAAAAAAAATAGCATTATAAATAGATTATATATATATATATATATATATATATATATATATATTTTAAAAACTCCCCTATATTCATTATTTTATGAAAATAATACATAACAATTATTTAGTGGTTCTAATATATTTATATGTAAGGCATGTGGTTAAAAAAAATTCATTATCAAATTCAAAATAAAAATACATATTTGGTACAATAATAAATTGTTGTAAAAGGAATGTTAGCTTTTATCAACCTTGTTCTAATAATACATATTTGGTACAATAATATTTGATACATCTGTTTTCTTATTGATAATTCGATGTTTGGAAATGAGGGATATGAATCCTAAATGCCCTTATTGGAAACACTAGAAGATGCCCATTATTATTTTTTTTGATGAAAAAAATGAGTAAAGGAAGGTGACCTAGGAGATGTGCATTAAACTTTCTTGACAACACACATTTGTTTTCAATAACATAAGCATTTTCATTTTATTTTATCTTTTGATACTTTATTGTCTGTGAGAAAGGAATTGTAAAGGATGCTATGCACATGTAAAACCACTTGCACATCTTTGATTCACTATAGAATCTGGATATCCAGGAGGAGATTCTAGAGGGAGATTTTGTTAAAGCTTATGAAAGGCTACAATTTCTATTCCTAGAAATGTCTAAAATGTTCATTATTATTTTTAGCTATCTTCTCAAGGGTGTCATTGTTGCACACTTGGACTTCTGCATATTTGTTTATTATTTTGGATGTGAGGGCAACTGCATTTGAGTTCAGTTCTCACAGGATAAACAATATGATACACTGAGCCATATGTGGGAAGTCAGCATTGAGATTAAGTATAGATTATAAAGAGGCCAAAGAACTTTGCTTGTAATTTGCAAAGACTAAGGGTCTGTTTGGTCGCAGAACTCAATTGTATGTTTTCAATTTTAAAAAACAATGTTATAGAAACACAGTATTAAACACCTTTTTTTTTTTCTTATTTGCATTATGAGTACTCAAAACACAATTTTCACTACACTTAAATATTGTATAGTTGTAATAAGGTCTGTCTAAGTGAAAATTGAATCATGTCCTCCCTTAGTTATTATATATCTTATTCATCCAAAAAAGAAAGGTCTGCAAAAATAAGTATTATGCAGCATTCCATTTGGAAATCTAGGAGCTACGAGAAAGGGAGCAAATTATGTGGACTCAAAAAACTTGAGCAGGCTGATGGTTGATATGAGAAAGAAATACCGAGTATTTTCTTATGTTTGTGAACAAAAGAAAGCTGAATAGCAAAATCTTAAGGCTCAAGCAGATGATCAGTGGATCGACTCAGTACAAGAAAGAACCAAGAATAGTGGATCATTTAGTGGAATCTATATCAATTTTCTATGAAACATATTTTGAGTCCACTTCAAGCAATAGACATGCAGTGCCCAGATACTAATCAAGAGCAGAATTACTGAATGCCCTCTCAAATGTGTGTGTTAAAGGACTTTGGTCCAAATAAATTTCAAAATTTAATTTTATCAGAAATACTTGAAAATGAAGATATATGTGGTGAGGATATGCAGTCACAATGTAATGCTAGTGTTAGCAGAAAAAAAAAAATCCAGAATTGGCAAGTGCTGTAGTGGCAATTCATTTTGGTGCTAGATGAAGCAAATTCCAAAAGAAACAAATGGAGGGCTACTGCGTATGTGTGTAAAGACAGATCAGGCGATTAATTATTACCAGGATGCCACTATTGGGAATGAGAAACAAGTGGATATTGTAATCAGTTTAACTCTTACACTAGCTGACGCTACTACTAAGGAAAGGAATTACAAGCATCCTTTTTATTTCATTTTGATAATTAAGGAATCGCAAGTATTATTATCAAGTCCAGGAACAACAAGGTGTGCAAACATCGGCTAGAAGGGTCCATTGACTCTATTTTTGTGTATGCATGTTTTTTTGGGTCTAATCTTTGGCAAATTTTATGTCAATTTGTAGTATTTTCATATGGCTTCTGCCTGCCCTTACTAACGAATATTTGGCGTTGTCACAAAAATAAAATAAACTGGAAATCTCACTTTCCATAAAACCTTTTAACCTTACAAATCTAGTTATTGAAAAATTGCAAAAAATTACATTGTAAATTTTCTTATCTAAGTTGGATGTGAGATCTTTAATATAATACAAAAACATATGTTGAATATGGTATAATTAACCTTAATTTGACAAGAGTGTAAATAATTTCAAACTTCCACAAACAGAAGATTACATAAGTGAAAATTTAGCTTACTTTATGCCTAATTAACAATAACAGCTCAATTAAACAATTTCTTCCATTTGCATACCATTGTCTTCCTGTTCCCTAGAAGAAAATGCTTGAAAAGCTGCTTATTAGAATTTTTGTAGGAACCAGTCATATATCTGATAAACTAATTGATAAATCTTTTTAAACAAGGTACGTATTGCATTGAGTATTAAATTAGTTGTGTTATAGAGACACTGATAAATTTGTTGATATGAATGAGGTAAAACCACTATCAACAAGATTGGACATAAATTAACCATGAATAGCCAAAACGGAGAAATGATTATTGCTACAAGTAGCTCTATAGTAATAATTCCAGAAATCAAACAAATGAATCTGAATATGGGAAGATCAACATCTTGAGGTTGTAGTTTTTTCTCCACAATACGATGCTATAGACAATTGTAACCATGATGAAAAGCAAGATTATAGCAAAATGTTTTTCAACTAAGACTTGAAGGTGTAAACCTATTAAGCCATGGGGAGGAACCCAAACCCATGAATGGGCAAGGTTCGGACTTCATGAAACAAATGAAAGAAAAAGCCCAACACAACCTTCAAATGTCAGAAAAATTGCTAGGGAGCCTAGGAAAAGAACTGGGCCAAGATACCTGGGGATTCCTAAGAGCTTAGGATCCTCGAAATATGTAGCAAAGCCAGGATGGGATTAAGAAATGTCAAGGGGGCATGCCAAGAAACACAAAGAATAAGAACATATATGTCCTTATCAACCACCTAATGATGCAAAAAAGTGATCAAAAGACTTGGGAACCAACAACTCATGAGTAAGGGCTTGGTACCTCAGTGAACCCAGGAAGAAGAACCATGAAGGAAGGTGGCTGAGGATCTTTCAGCCTGGCAGGAAGGAATCAGCTCACTTGGGAAAAATGATAAAAGGGAAAACAGCCAAAAGATGGGTTTGAAAAGTGGAGTCTAGAAATCTTGGAAAAAGAAAGACCAAAGGGTATCCCTTTAGGACCCCCAAAACAGGAAAGTCAACTGGGGTCTTTTGAAGAGAGAACCTCAAAAGAGGGAAATCATGAAGAATGAGGAAAGAACCAGCTACCAATGTTGTTGACACAACATTGGTTCTGGTACCTAGAGGAAAAAATAAAGGGCATCAATGGTACCCTAAAAACCCTAGGATGACACTATAAAAAGGGAAGGCATCAAACAGTGAGGGGCATTCAGCCACAATCAATTGAAGTAAAAATACTTGAGAAAAATCTGTTAGAATTCAAAAAAAAAAAAGATAAAAAAAAGAGAAAAAGGGAGGGAAAACACCGTCCAGGATCCTCAGAACAGCCACTAAAGAACCCATACTTGGATTCAAAGGGATTTAAACTTTGCAAGTCTTAGAGGTTTGAAGAGCCATCTAATTCTGTAATTTTTGAACTTATTTAGACCTTGTAACATGTCCTAGTGGGCATAATGTATCGCATAATTAAGAAAAAAAACGAAACATTTTACATTATTTTAAGGATCCTTAACATCCTATTTTATTTCCTTCTTCTTCATTATTTTGTTCTTTGTTGTTCCTTGTTATTCAATGCATATATTCTCGGCATGTTAGTATGTATGTGTTGTAGGATTCATGCCCTGTGCACCACTTGGTTCAAAATCAGCCTCATTTAGCTACTGTAAATCAAGCCTAGACCCTTAAAGTATAAAGCATCAGGCCTAGGATCCTCAATTTCTTACTTGGGCCTGTGTGCATTTTTTTTTTATTTTATAAAGAACCCACACATTAAGGTGACTTCACTGGGGACTAGGCAAAGGAGAGGGAAGAGGAAGTCCCTTCACAGAGCATGGCTCCAAAACCAAGGAACAGTAAAGCTACCAATGTGCCACCTGCGGCATCTGAATCCGTGGGAGAAAATGAGGTAGCTTCTAGGCAGAGGAATGAAGTATCACTGGTGGAGTAGGAGGTTGTCTCAGGACAAAGGCGTGGGGTGTAGGAGCTAGACCCCATGGTTTGGATGGTAGAAATGATGAAAGATTTGCAACAGGAGATCCGCCTCCTCAAAGAGGAAAGGACCCAAGAAATCAGGGATAACGCCCCCCTATGGTCAACCAAGAGAGAGCCCAACTAGAGGGAGGGTTAGCAGTAGGAGGGAGAGCTAACCTCCAGTATCTCACATTGGCAGATGTCAATGCCCTTTTGGAACAAGAATGGGAAAAGCTCTCGAGGATCCCCAAGCAATTTTCTTGGGATCTTCCATTCCTATCAAAATTCCTTGGCAAGCCTTACCCCAAGGGATCTGAACCCCCAAAGTTCCATCCTTTTGATGGAAGGAACGGAAGTGCTATGGAACACGTTAGTAGATTCATTCACACCATGGGTCCTTATGCAGGAGATAAGGAGCTACACCTAAGAGAGTTTGCTAAGTCCCTAATGGATAGAGCATACACATGGTACACCACCTTGAGGCCTGGGTCCATCAAGACCTGGGATGAGATGATGGAAAGATTTTGTGCAAAGTACTATTAGGTGAAGACAAGGTCACCTTCCAAATCCTTCAGATGGTAAAGCAAAGGCCTGGAGAAGATCTTATCCAATTCATCAAAAGATTTGAAGACATTTCTCTAGACTGTTATGGAGATCACAAAGAAAAGGAGCTCGTGGAGACTTGCTTATCCAACATGCTTTTTGACTATAGGCTTAACCTTAAAATTTTGTGCATAACTCAGTTTGCTAACTTACTACAAAGAACCAGGAGGATAGAATTAACCATGACAACAAAGAGAGTGCCCGTATCCCAAGCCATGACGGCTTCAGTAGGGGAAAAGAGGAAGAGACCTGAAGGAAAAATGAACGAGGAACCACTTGTGATCCCATGTACTGTAGAAGAATTAAATCATGTTTTGGATAAATGGATTGGAGACAGAGTTGTTAGGCCATTCACCGTATCCAGACCACCTACTAAGGAAAAAAGAAAGAATCCCTTATTTTGTAGGATTCATAATTATGTCAAGCACTCTACTAAGGATTGTTGGACCCTCCGCAGGCTTTTTCACAAAAAGTTTAGGGAGGGGACCCTAGAGCTCACTCAACGGGAACTTGAGGTGCAAAGGAACCCAATCACAAAGGGAAAGGAGTGGTGGCTATGGTGATCCATGGGAACCCAACAGAACCAGAAGAATCTGAAGGATCCTTCCATTCAAGTATAGTCAGGACCCTTCAGAAAAGCCTTAAGTTTATATCATTGTTCAATCAACTGGGGTTTGGGCTAGAAGTAAGAAGGATTACTATAGAGTCCCTCATGAGTATAGCCACAGACTTAAGGGTAGAATGTTTCACAGCGGAATCCCATACTAGCCGAGCTTACTTGGAAACAACAATGCAATAACCTTCACAGATGAAGACATGGAAGTTGAACATCCAGACCATCGCAGACCCCTTTATTTAATGGCCACCATAAATGGTATCTAGATCAGAAAAGCACTAGTGGACAGAGGGGCATCGCTTAACCTCATAGCCCTAAGTACCTTGGAAGTTGTGGGCCTAACTGGCAAAAGGATCCTGCGGGTTCCTGTGGAGATAACAGGATTTGGAGGAGTAGCAAAATCAACTGAGGGGTATGTGTAGCTGGCCTTAAGGGTAGGCCCAATAGTAGCCCTAACCAGATTCCATGTGATTAACTAAGAAGTTTCTTACCATGTTCTGTTGGGACGCCCTTGGCTCTATAAGCATCGCTTCATTCCCTCCACGTATCATCAATGTGTTAAAGGGAGATTAAATGGGAGGCCCATAATTATCCTTGCCAACCTGAACCCTTTCAGCCAAGGAGAAGTGAACTTTGTAGAAACAATGTTTTATGACGAGTTGGAACTAGATGATGAGAGTCCCACGCTAGGGACACCAAGAGCACCTGTCTTAGAAGAAGAAGAAGGAGGGGGGTACCCATAACCTAAGAAACCTCCTAGATAGAAAAAGGCAAAAGAAGGAGACCAGCTCCTTAATATCCCGGGAATGCGTGGTAGTACGAAAGCCCAGAGGGAGGCTAATATATCATTTACGAAGGTACGCAGGGCCTAAATGTGTTGTGTAGGAGGGTCCTAGATCGTCAGATTACATGATGGCTCGAGAAGAAATCCTAGAGGACCCAGACAAGGAAGCATAAGTCCAGCCCGAAGAGGAATTGGAAGAAGTAAACTTAGGGGCTGGTCTGGGATCCCCAAAGCCTATTTTCGTTAGCAGTCAATTAACAACAAAAGAAAAAGAACAGTTAGTAGCATTACTTAGGAGGTATGTGGATGTATTCGCATGGACATACGATGAAATGTCTGGCTTGGATCTAGGGCTAGTAGTCCATTCTCTCAATGTGGACCTAGGAGTCAAGCTAGTGGTTCAACCAACCAAAGTCTTTCACACTGACATAGAGGCTCAAATAACTCCAGAAGTCAAGAAGCTACTGGCAGCTAGGTTCATCAAGCCAATCCAACATCCTAAATGGCTCTCTAACATAGTACCCGTGAAGAAAAAGAATGGCCAAATTCGGTGTTGTGTGGATTTTCGCAATTTGAACAAGGCATGTCTAAAAGATGAGTTCCCCCTGCCTAATATTGATCTCCTTGTAGATTCAACTATGGGAAACTCCATGTTTTCGTTTATGGATGGATATAGTGGGTATAACCAAATTCGGATGGCTGCTAGAGATGTAAAGAAGACAGCATTCAAGACCTCGATTGGAAATTTTTTATTACATTGTGATGCCATTTGGCCTTAAAAATGCAGAGGCCACGTACCAGCGAACCATGACAGCCATCTTTCATGATATAATGCATAGGGAAATGGAAGATTATGTGGATGACATTGTGGTAAAGTCAAAGACTAGAGCAAGACACTTCTAGGTACATGAACGAGTTTTTGAAAGGTGCATGAAGTACAAATTGCGCACGAACCCCATGAAGTGTGCCTTTGGAGTATCTGCTGGAAAGTTTTTTAGGTTCTTGGTATATCATAGAGGCATAAGTGTGGATCCAGCTAAGGCCACGACCATCGCAATAATGAAAAGGCCCACGACAGTTAAAGAGCTTAAAATTTTCTTGGGGAGGGTCTCCTATATCAAGAGGTTTGTGTATGGATTGGCTTCAGTTACAAGTGAATTATCCAAACTATTAAAAAAGGGAGCTGAATTCACTTGGGGAACTGAGCAGCAGGAAGCCTTTCAAAGTATCTAGTAGATCATGAATCATCTACCAACCTTACAAGCACTAGTACGTGGACGACCTCTGTTGCTATATTTAGCATCAAATTTTCAGGTCATAGGAGCCCTGTCAGCATAGGAAGATGATGAAGGGAATAAGCAACCCATTTATTATGTGAGAAGGACAATAAAAGATACAAAGACCAGGTACCCTAAGATAAAAAGAGCATGCCTGGTAGTTATCTACGCATCCCAAAGGCTAAAATGCTACTTCTCAACCCATCAGATCCTCCTAATGACTAAGTCACATCCCATAAAGGCACTCCTCCATCAGCCTCTCATAACGGGAAGAATAGCATAATAGTTGGTCTTGCTCTCTCAATATAACATCGGTTTGAGGACCCTCAAGGCTATCAAAAGCCAAGCCATAGCAAATCTGCTAACTTAGTTCCTTAGGGAAGAAGTGTGTTCACTAAGCGAGGAGATCCCAGGAGAGGTGGCAGTGGTAGAACTCCCAGGAAAGAAATGGACCATGAGGTTTGATGGGTTAGCAACAACGACTTCAAATGGCCTGGGAATTATGCTAAGTTGCGAGGATGGGGATACCATGCCATTGTCCTTCAAGCTTGAGTTTCCCTGTTAAAATAATGTTGCTGAGTACGAGGCGTACCTGACTAGACTGGCCATAACACTTAGCATAGGAGTAAAGCATATGAGGGTTTTGGGATACTCCAATCTCGTGGTTTCCCAAGTGAATGGGGACTTTGCATTAAGGGAGTAGAGTTTGGCTGCTTATAGAACTTGGGCACAAAAAGTGGAACAGAAATTCCAGACTGTTAGTGTGGAGTACGCCCAAAGGAGTGAAAATAGGTTTACTGATGCACTAGCCACTTTGAGATCCCAGATACCATTTAAAGGAATATGGAGAGAAAGATTGGAGAGATGAGGTAAAAAGGAAGATAGGAAAGTTGGGGTATGAAGGAAGTATTAAAGAATTGAAAGATTACACCTTGATAGAAGGAGAGCTGTACAGGAGGCTACCTAGAAGGATCCTGTCCAGATGTATCAATGAGAAAGAAGAGAAGCTGAGATTAGAAGAACTGAACAGCCAGGTCTGTGGGATCACAGAGAAAATTAGCCTATACAGAAGGATGCAGCGCATGGGGTACTACTGGCCAAATATGAACAAAGATACTGCAACTGTATAGGAGGAATGTCAAAAGTGTCGGCTTTCGGTGGACAAGGAAGATAGTTATGTTGTGTTTATAACAGAAGATTGGAGGACCCCATTCATGGAATACTTGGCTCAAGGGATCTTTCCAACTGATAGGACACTAACCCACCAGCTCAAGAAACTCGCTGTTAGATACTTCTTGCAGAATGGAATCTTGTTCAAAAGGGGGTACAGTGGGGATCCCTTAAGATGTTGTGGGGTCTAGGGAAGCCAGAGAAGCAGTTAGGAAAGTCCACTCAGGGAAAAGAAGGCTCTATAGGCAGCTATTGCCGCTAGGGTACTATTGGCTTACAATGAAAAGGGACTTCGAGAAATTGGTTAAAACATGTCATGCATGTCAAGTACTTGGAGATGCAATCCATACTCATCCAAATGTGCTGCAAGATATGACCACACCATGTCTTTTTCATACTTGGGGGCTCAATCTTATAGGACCCATAAATCCTCCTTCTAATGGCCATATATGGATTCTTGCAGCTATCGAGTATTTTACAAAATGGGTAAAGGCCATCCTTTTGAAGAAGGCTACTGGGGCAGCCGTGGCAAACTTCATTCGAGAACACATCATTACAGGCTTTGGGATCCCCAAGAGACTGATCAGCGACAATGGTACACCATTTATAAATAAGGATATGAAGAACCTAACCGAGGCGTATCATATCAAGCACGGGAGATCCACGCCATACTATCCATAAGGAAATGGTCAGACCGAGGCTACCAACATAGTGATACTAAAAATCCTCAAGAAAATGAAGCATGAGTATGGGGGGAGATGGAGTGCCTACCTGATAGATGTACTCTGGGCATGCAGGAGCTCCTTGAAGACAGCCACATGATTTTCACAATTCTCCCTAGTTTATGAGACAGAAGCCATCAGCCCTGTGGAGTTAGTCATCCCTACACCAAAAGTAGTACTTGAAGAAATCCAAGAAGGCATTGATGACACAAATAATGAAGGGAGGTTGGCAGATCTAGAGGGACTAAAAGAAGAACGAGAAGTGGCTAGAAGGAGAAGTCAGAAGTACCAGCAGAGGATGGCTAAAGCATATGAATAGACAATACACCCAAGAGCCTTCATGGAAAGGCAGCTGGTATTAAGAGCAGCAGAGCATGTGAGGAAGAATGTCCCAAGATCCTCCAAATTTGCTCCAAAATAGGAAAGGCCCTACATCATCAGGGAAGCCCACGATAGCGGATATTACTACCTCACAAAGGAAGATGGGATTGTCCTAACGGACCCTATAAGCGAGAAGTGGCTAAAACAGTACTATGCATAAAAAGGGGAGGTTTCAGTAGAGAACCTTTTCATTTTCCACTTTCCAATCTGCTAAGTGTTTCATCACTCTTTGTATTTTTCTTTTGCCATGAACTTTATTATTTTTTTTTTTAGAAGCCCATGGTAGAAGGACATTCTATGATCCTTACTATCTTTGTCAATCCTTCTATGTTCTTTAGTATGGCAACTATGTTGTATTTCAATGGAATCTTCTTTCTCTTAAAGGAAAAAAAAAAAAAGAAGAAGAGTGGAGCTACAACTAAGATGCACAATTGCATAGTATTACCTGGGCTAGCATTAAAAAAAAAAAAAAAAGAAAAAAAAAAAAAAGAAGAAGGGAGGTAAAATCTTAGCACATGACCTAGGACTCACACCGCAATTAGTTCAAGTACATGGTTTGGGACCATGGGCTAGAATAAGTGCCCGGGGTACCAAGCCTAGTACTTGCCCCAAAACAGGTCTACCTGGTTCATGACTTGGGACTTGAAAAAACAAAAAGAAGAAGAAGAAAAATGTCCAATGTACCTAGTTCAGTACCTGTGCAAGAACATAACCACTAAGGTACCTGGTCCAAGACCTACTACAAGAATTTGTAGGAACCATGGTCCAGGACTCACTTCAAAAAAAAAAAAAAAAAAAACAAAAAAAAAGAGACACGAAAAAAAGGGCAAAATACACATCAAGAACAGATCCACATATTATCATAAAGTAAGTAGTCAGAAGTAGTTTTTTCGAAAAGAGAAATAAAGATAAACTTATACACCCTCAATTGTCTAAAAAAAAAAGAGGGGAAGAAATAAACTTATACATTTGGAATTACTTAAGAAAAAAAAAAAAAAGGAACTAAGGTAAAAGGCTAGTCAATAAAGAGCTTCCTGAGGGAATTGTAGGAACAATCGATGAAGAAAGAACTAGATGCTTCTTAACTTTCAGATCTTGCAATGCCTTGTGAGCACGAGCCAGGGCCTCCTCAGCAGCAGCAATCTTAGCGTCAAGATCCCTAGAAGCCTTCATTTGGAACAGTGTGTGGGCTAAGGACCGCAGGTACTCCAGCAAAAAAGATAGATTAAACTTGGCTTCTATGAGATCCTGCACCACTCCTCTCCACTCCAAAAGCCTCTCTTTGGATAGGGAGTCAAGAGAGGAATCCCTCAAAGAAATCAACACAGCGCATAGGAGCTCCATCAGGATGTTGCCCAAGAATACGCCTCCCCTGAACCCACTGGTGAAGTCCCATGGGCTTTGAATAGTCCCTCAAAGAGTGACAGACCTTCAACAGGCACAGAGAAGCACAATAAGTTACCAAAAGAAGGCCCAAAATGATGAAAATGGCACGCAAGAAGACTGTTAAACTCCAGGGGAATCAAAGTGGGCCAAGAAAGCAGGCAGCCCTGAGTTGGAATCTGAGATAGCCATCTCGGGGGCTTCCTCCATTGTTGTGTCTCGCCTTCAGGAGCTAGAGGACTTCCAACCCCATAAATGGTCTGAGGGATCCTTGTCTAAGTTTCAAAAACTTAGACATTGGGAGCAGGTCTCTTAGCTTCTTCAGTAACCGTGGGTTCAAGACCCTTGGCACCTGTGTCAGCACCTTTAAGAGCAGATAAAGTCCAAAAAAAAAAAAAAAAGAGAGGAAGAAATAAAGATAAAGGACAAAGGGAAAAACAAAGAACTAATACCAGCCCCTTGTGGTAGGGCTTCCTTCTGAGCTTGGGCAACCACTTGAGCCATCATGGGAGGCTCCTCCTCCTGTCCCTCTGACCTCTCAGAAGACTCTGTGAAAGGGTATAAAGCGTGTTGAAAAAAGGATAAAAAAACCTTAACGAAATTGTTAAAGGAATGGAGTGATGCCAGGGGCTTCGTTATATAAAAAGAGAGAAACAAGAAAGAAGTATGGAAAAAGAGAGAGGAAAGATATGAACTAAAAGGGGGGAAGGATAATGATGGTGAGTAATACACACCTTTAAAAGCCTCTAACTCTAAGGAAAGGGCTGCTTCAGGGGCAGACTAGGCACTGGTTTGACCTAAAAGAAGCAAAGGGGAAAAGGAACAAAAACCCTTAGGAAGAAAGGATAAGGGAGAAGAATGGGCAAGGATGGATGATGCTTACTTGCTCATGTAGATGAAGACGCACCTCCCAAAGACTCTTTGCCCAACGCAAGCTCAGTTGTGGGCTCAAGTGTTATAGTTTTAGTTGGACTAGGAGTCTGCATGGGTTGAGGATCTTGGGGAACAGGAGGCTGAAAGGTTGCAGGATCCTGAGCGGCCAAAGAAGCAAAAGGTGGAATGGGTTAGGTATCCTTTACTGCCTGCTTGACTTCCTCAGCCACGCCACCACTTATTTTGCTAAGGCACCACCAATCACAGGAAGAGGCACCTCGACCCGCAAATAGAAGAAGAGTAAGGAGAAGCAGGTGACAAAACATCAAGAAATAGAATATATGCACAATGCCATAAGAAAGAAAGAAAAATGGAAGGCAAAGAAAAATAATAAGTAAATGGAGGCCTTACCACATCATCACTAGAGGATTGACTCTTTGCTCCCTTAGGGTTTGACTTGCGCTTAGACTGCAAAAGGGCGAAAGGCCATTCATTAGTAAAAAAAAGAGAAAGGAAGCAGACACAACGGAATAGCAAACCAAGGTAGAGAGATGTCAAAAAAAAAAGGAAAGAGGCCTTGCCCTTTTTTCTCTCTCTCTACAGATTCTTCAATAGTTTTTTGCCTACTATAGGTACGCCTAAAGGGTCCTAGAGGAGATTGGGGTGTGATGTCAAGGGACCCCGAAGAACCATGGGTTGAGGAACTCACAAGAACCTGAAGGACAGAAGGCTCTACCTTAGTCTTTACTATGATCTTTGGGATGAAAGGATGGCCGACTTCCTTTCCAACTGTAGAAGGGTCCACTCTCTTGGGCCCCTCAAAATCAACAAGCTGCTTGCGAGACTTAGCAGTTTCCCTCCTCTTAGTCTCATGGACAGCCTTAGTACCCTCAACACTTCCTTCAATCTCAGCTCTCTTAACAGCTTCCTACTTGATCTTTGTTGAAGACCAAAATTTCACAAGAAAGCCCATTCCATGAAAAGTAAAGAAGGCCCAATTCATGCAGCAAGAAGAATCAATATCAAGGCCCTATGTATGTTTAGATTTCTAGCAAAAAGGCCATTAAAAAATCTAGAAAAATCCAGTGAAAGAACTCGGCCGGGATACCCAGAGGCTGCTAGATGCTCGAAATTTTTGGAACGTGTAGCACAGCTAAAGTGGGATTGAGATAGCTCAAAAGGGGTACCATGAAATACAAGAAATGAAGAATAGATATGTCATTCTCAAGCACCCAGTGGTGCAGCAAAGAACTAGAAAGCTTGGAGAGTGACAATTCATGAACAAAAGGCTGGTACCTCGGGGAACCCAAAATGAAGAACTATAAAGGAAAGTGGCTGGGAAAACCTTCAACCCAGCAGGAATGGATTCCGTTCACTTGGGAAAAATGATAGCAGGAAGTACGGATAAAAGCCCTAAAAGGTAAGAAGTCTTAAAAGAAGAGAGATTAAAGGTCAGCTGCCTGAGGACGCCCCGGAATAGAAAGTCAGCAAGTGACTTTTAGGGAAACAACACTAAAAGAGGAAAACAATGAGAAACAGGGAAAGAACCAGCCATCAGAATGGTTGGCATAACAGGAGCTTTGATACCCAGGGAGCCAAAAGGGGGGAATCAATGGTACTCCGAACCTTAAAATGAGATTATAAAAGGGGGGAAGCAGCCAACATCAAGGGGCATTCAGCAATAGAAAATCACAACAAAATCATTGAGAAAACTCTGTCAAAAACTCAAAGAAAATAGGGAAATATCACCCAGTATCCCAAAAACAACCATTATAGAACATACTTGGATTCAAAGGGATTCAAACTTTGTAAGTCTTAGAGGCTTAGATAGCCATCTAAGTCTGTAATTTTTGAGCTTATTTGGAACTTGTAACATGTCTTAGTGAGCACATTGTAATCCACAATTAAGAAAAATAATGAAATATTTCATACTGATTTGAGGATCCTTAACAGTTATTTCGTGTGTTTCTTTATTACATTGTTTTCCTTTGCTGCTTTCTTGCTGTTCAAATACATATATTCTTGCTTGCTAGTTTTCCTTTACTCAGCCAAAAGCTAAGTCCTTTTACTGGGATCCTCCCTTCAACTTGGGCCTTGGACATACTTAGCCTCCAAAGAAACATATGCCAAAATATGCACACATCAGATATCACTCTCTCCCACAAAAATCCTTCTCACCTAACTATCTTGGAAGGCAATGCCCAAGCAAAGCCACTTGGACTTGAGTTCCAAATCTTACAAGTCTTGTGCAAAAGCACAAAGTTTGTGAGAATTGGAGACAGGATCCTCGTGGCTAAATCATTCTCATGAAATTCATTTACTTATATGTATATGTATTAAAATGTATATCCTAATCTAAGAAACTAATAATTATTTGAAGATATGGGTATTGTATAGTGTGTTCTTATGTGGGACCTATAAAGGTAAGGGAAATGACAAAACTCCATTGCATAATAAGCATGGAGAAAAATCGTGTAGTTAAGAGAATCAGCTTTTTGAGTTCTTACAGGCTTAGTACTCCTGAGAACCGCGACAGTTCGCCTGAGGTACCACGACAATACGCCTGGGGTACCAAGTGAAAGAACTCTTTTAAATGTTTACACAATAAAAGATAAGCCTCAAATACTCTATTTCAATCTCTTTCTCATTGTAAATATTATGAATAATTATTTTACTTGTTTCGTAAGAGTAAATGGTCATTTTATGACACCAAAACACTTATAATGATATTTTATTGCTTAGAAGGAATCGCATTTTGTCTTGAGGAGCTTTATGTGACTTGCGCATAACTTGGTTCGTAATCAGCCCCCATTTAACTGCGGTAAACCAAACCTAGTCCACCAAAACAACAAGTAAAGGGCCTAGGATCCTTGTTTCTACTTGGGCCTGTGTGCTAAGAAAAAAAGCACCCACACAATCTTTTTCTCCTTGCCTTTGCCCATGGGGGTTGCAGCACAAATTGCCTCTACTACCCCTCTCTTGATTAGCACACCAGAAGAACTACCCACAATAAGGTCACACCCTGACCAAGCGTTAGAAAAATCATTCGCATAGCATACCCAACCACCCCTAGAGGCATGCCACTCCGTAAATCTTGTTTTGCTGCTTATGGCAACGAATATAATGCTAGTAGTGGGGAGGGCCAGACACTTGTTGAAGGTGGGAGTAGAGAAAAGACTGGGATTAGGAACCTTGCCAATCTTGCCAGAACCAACAAAGTCCAATAAGGACTTCTAAACTCTTCTCCAGTAGCTAGCAAAGCCACTGGAAGCAAAGACTCCCCATTGGGAGTTTGGCATCACAAATTAAGGGCTCTTCCATGACCAGTAAGAAAAGGCCTAGAGCCTTAGAAACGGATCTAGAGAAGAAGGAACTACCTCTTTGAACACCGGTGGGATATTCTGATCAAAATTGAATTGCTTAAGTACATGGTGTGCTGAGTAGTGAGTGTACCTTGGACCACTTGATGAAGGTACTAGAAGCCATGAGGGACTAGTACAAGCCAAGTATGCCAAGCTACCTTCATCTCCTCGACGCAAATCAAAGGTATTCCTTGGGGAGTTAAGGAAAGAGGTTAACACAGAATCGCAGGTGAACCTAGGACTAAACTCTTGAGGAGAACGCTAACTTAGGTGCCCTGCCTGATCAAACAATTCCACCAAATTGAGGCTGCCACCCTTCAAGTTAGACCAATGGAAGATGATGGGGTGGCTGTCAGTGGAGTTGCCACACAAACCTTTAATCACGTTTGGGGATCCCTGGAACTTATCTTTCATATACTTTAAGTTCTTGCACTTTGCTAAAGTGACAGAAGAATGGTCCCACATGAACACTTAGAGAATGGAATAGTGGAGGGACGAAGTAATAGTGTAGCAGAAATTGCCTTCAACCTTATCTCCATGAAGCAAGTCTAACTAGAAATAAACATGGCCTAGAAACATGGGGGCAAAGGGATACTGGGCACTAGGCCAATCTGATTGCAACAGGAAAGAAAATGGATTTGATTCCATACTCGGGAAACTCGCTGAATAGAAACTTGCTGAGCCATAATGTCAGGAACCCGACTTGCCTAACTGCTTTGTCCTTCTCTTGGGAAAGGGTTATTACCCACTTACCTATCCTAGCTGGTTTCCCCCCAAAAGAAGCGATACGCCCACCAAAATGGCTAAAAATCTTGTCCTCAATTTCGAGATCCTTGCTGGAAAGGCTAATGTCAAAAGGGTTCTCATTGCCAAACACTGGGAGGAGGAAATTATTGACCACATCCTTAAAGTAATGGTGAGCTCACCTATAGAAAAAGAAGAATGTGTGGAGAGAAGGGCACCAACGACGCACCAAGTGTCTAAGGCCTTTGGCATCCCTAAAGCCTTCAAGATTCCTAGAAATTGCCACCGATTTTAGGATCCCAAGATGCTCCAAACAACTAATGAACTCACCGTCAGAAAGCTCCTTGTCTACCTAACTGGACCGACCAGTAATCTTCCCTAGGATGAAGTCGAAGAAGATGGGAATTGCTTCGCGAGATCCTCGCCTAATCAATAGATCCAAAATTTCCCTAGGATCTGGAACCTAGGCGGAACTGGCAAACCCAGACTGGCCAGAAAACACCCAAGTATGAGGGGAAGGGGGGGCCTCGCTGTGGGACACCTGAAGGAAGAACAAGTATGATGCCAATGTCAAGCTGAGGCCATTAGTGCCTGGTGACTTGGTGTTAAGGAAGGTTCTGGGTACCACAAATAACTTAGCGTGGGGAAAGCTAGGGACCAATTGGGAAGGACCATATTGCATCACCTTGATGGCTGGTATATGAGCATATTTTCTGGAGACTTAGATGAGCATGTAATATCGAGCCCTTGGAATGTAAACAACCTGAAAATGTATTATTATTAATGAAAGTTTTCTTTATCAATATGTTCTTTTGTTATATAAAGGCATTGTACTTCCCATTATTCATTTTTATAAGTATTAAACAGAACCTAAGTCATGCCTAACTCCTCAAACCATATGCTTTGGCCAAATTAATACCTATTGACATCTTTTTTAAGTATTAAACAGAACCTAAGTTATGTTAGGCTCCTCGAACCACATACTTTGGTAAAATTAACACTCAATGACATCTATTCATTCTTTCTAAATGTTAAACAGAACCTAAGTTATCTCAGGCTCCTCGGACCATATACTTTGGTAAAATTATCACTTAATGACATCTATTCACTCTTTCTAAATGTTAAACAGAACCTAAGTTATGTTAGGCTCCTCGGACCACATACTTTGGTAAAATTAACACTCAATGATATCTATTTGTTTCTCACTAAGTGTCAAGATAGACCCAAGATTATAACCAACTCCTCAGATTGGTAGCTCTGAGCAAGTTAATGTCCTTAATTATTTATCTAAGTGTTGAGCAGAGTGAAGAATATATCTCCCTTTTCATTCTTTACAAAGCCTATTACTTATCCTTATTAGATTCAGCCTTCATTATTGGTACATAGTCAAATTACTTACACTGGTAGCAGAACATTGTTGTTAGTTTTTGTTAAAGCTAGAGTGGCAACAATTCAAGTCTATTTGCAACAACAGCAAATTTGAAAGCATATAAAGTAAGGACACAAGAGGTGGAAAGAAAAGTCCATTCATTAATCAAAAGAAGGATACATTATAAGTGAAGGCAAAAGCCACAAGAAAAGAAAAGGACAAAAAAATAATAATAATAATAAAGAAAAGTCCTACAACTATTTCTTTGTTGGTTGAGGGCCTTTTTTGGAATCAGCTCCCTTAAGCTTAGCATCCCCAGCCTCGGACTTAGACTCAACTGCTTTAGCCTGGGAGACTACATCCTTAATTGTAAGGGCATCCTCGGATTGAGTATCTTTGGCTGAGGGCAGGACCTCCTTACCCTTACCTGCCCCTGTGGAGGCTTCAACATCAAGAGTAGGATCTTGGATACTATAGACCTGCTTAGGAGGAGGGAGGGGTTGAGCAGTGGAAGGGAGGTCCGCTGGAGCTCATTAGATATGCTCAGGGAAGAATATGCTTTTAGCCTTCCTCAACTTGGAGTTAGCAAGGACCCTTGCACTGTTAAGCGCCTCTGTCCAAGTCTCAGTGTAGTAATCCCTACACACTCTGGTCACCTCCTTAACCAAACTGATCTCTGTATCCTCTACCTTACGTTCGTAGAAGGCTCTCTCCACAGCTTTAGTAGTCTCTTTGGCCACCTAAGTTGCCTCTTTAGCTACATTCTTAACCTTCTGCTGCTTGGCCTTGAGATCCAGAACTAGCTGTTTCTGGGTGGCCAAATCAATTTTTGTTGTGTAGAGCAGCTTGCTCTGGTCCTCGACTTGGGCCTCAACATTTTTTAAACCGGCCAGGGCACTCGAATGTTCCCTCTCGGCGACGGTCAGCTTATTACCCAGCTCCTTGTGCTCTTCTCTCAAGGCTCCAAGGGCCTTCTCAACCTCAAAACGGGAGTGGGCCTTAGCCTTGACTTCATCACAGGCATTCCTGATCCACTCTTCGGTTACCTAAATTTGCTGGGTAACTTGCATAAAAGCAGCAAAAGAAAAATAAAAAATAAAATAAAATAAAATATACACGTATGTAAATAAATGTGCATCTTTGTTGTTGACTGACTTACCATTGCGAGGTCCTTCTTCAGTGACATGAAAAAGGTCCGGTTGCTTGGTACACCTGAGGCCCTCCATATCTCTGGGGAGAAGAAGGGGCTGCTCTAAGGCCTTGGCGAGGTGGGTGGCATGCCCCCTTTGAGACTCCCAAATTGTGGCATCCTAAAGGATGGGAGCACCATCCATTTCTAGCCAAGGGGCCTAAGTGCACAACCCCTCGGCGCACCTCGGCACCACTGGACTCCTCACGACTCTCCACGGAGGGAGCCTTTTTGTCCTTAGCATTCTTGGGCTGTTTTGCCCCCTTCGGAGGAATCACTTCACCCTTCTCCACTTCCTGTACTTTTCTTTTCCTCTTCAAATCTAGATTGGGGAGCAGTCCCACCGCGGTCATAGGGAGAGGAGGAGAGGGGAGACTCAGAGAAACTTGGGTCTTGGGGACTTTTTTAGAAGTTGACCCCTTGTTCCTGTTGGCTAGTAGACCTTTTAAGCTGGTCCTTTGCTTCAAGTCCATGCCTCCTTCTTCGTCTTTTGAGCTGGCATCAACCCGAGCAACTATTAACCTTGGAGAATGAGCAGCAGAAAACCTATCCAAATCGGCCTCAGAGTCCGAGAGCTCTACCGGCCTTTCTGGCACTTCACCTTCGTCTTCAAGGTGGAATTGGTCGATCTTGACCTCAAGGGATAAGGGTGTAGAAGTTATCTCCTCTCTCGGAGCGGCTACTTCCTGAGGGACGCGTTAGATGGGCAGCTTAAAAGGCAGAAGGCCTCTCCGAGCCAAGAACCCCAGCTTAGAGATGTTTATACGTGCTAGCCTAGGGTCACCAGCCCTTATTGCCTGGCCTACATCCTGAAATATGTGTGACAAGGGCTCGTAGTCCGAACTTAGGTGGGCGGCCCGTAACTGTCTGTCTTCACGTATGAATATCTCGGACCTCAGCAATTTGTTAAGACTTGGTACGTTGACAAAACTAAGTCTCAAAGTAACATGGTTTTTATCTACAAAAATATCTAAGGAGGAAATTGTGGTTAGGTAAACAAAAATTATTATCCGAGAAGACGAAATGTTAAGGCAGAGTCATAAAAAAAAAAAAAAAAAAAAAAATATATATATATATATATATATATATATATATATATATATATATAAGAAGACTAAAATCCTTGCTAAGGGACCTATAATCCTAGGGTACCCTACCTGGTTTTCTTGCTCGAACTGGGTAGTGAAGACCGTTGTGTCACTCCCCGAAGGCGACCAGATAGTCATCCTTCAAGCCCTTGTTGGACTTAGGAAGGCAGGATATCAATCTAACAACATCGGACTGGGACTTAAGGTAATATCCCGCGCTGGCAAAGGAATGACACTCGTACATGTGAATGACGTCGTGCCATATGAGCCCTAGGTTCATCTGATCGTTCAAGGGACACAACCTGTGATTGAGCAAGTAGTCTCTGGTTATTCTACCCATGGGAAGTGTCATTCCTCCCTCTATAAAGCCGGTCATTGGAATGACAACTTTACCCTCCTCTCTATTTGTAAGTATTTGGTCCGGGGGACAATATTGTAAACCTACTCCCTGTGGAATATGGTATTTGGCCCTAAAACCCTCTATACCGACCGAAAAGTTTTCTAAATGCTTGAATCTACCCATCTTAGCAAACGTGGATGACACGAAGGAAGTTTTCTAAAAAGGAAGAAGGTCGAGGAGGTTGGCCAAGGAGAAAAAGAAAGTTTAAAGAGATAGATACTTACGAAAGTGAGTGTATTTAACCCTAAACCTTTAGAAAAACCTTTTGAAAATTTTCTTAAGGAAATGAAGTAGGGAGACTTAGGAGTGTAGAGAGTTTAGTGAGTTGGAGTGCTTGAGATCTCTGGAGAGCTTGAAAATTCGTAAAGTAAGGGGAAAATGATTTCCCTTAAGGCTTTATATAGAGGGTGAGAATGAGTGGGAGTAATCTCGCTCAAAATTCCAAGAAAGAGATCAACCGTTGGATTTGCACCTCACCATTAGATCTGGGGAACAGAGCGCCGTTTGGAGCAATTAATGGTGCCTTGCGGGTTTCAAAGCGTCAGTGGCAATTATAGGGCGCGTAAAACGGCCCTCCCACACGTGTAAATCAAAGGATCATGTAAAATTAACTTTTAAAAATTCAAAACCCCAGTTTTCTCCTTGGATGAGAGGAAAAAAAACCGGAGTTTTGAGGGACTATTGTAGGGTTAAAGGCCCAAATCATATATTGGGCCTTGGTCGAGAGTATGAGTAGTCCAAAGACAAACAAATGGTAACGAATGGTTTAGACCCAGAACTTAATGAGCAAAATATGAATGAGAGGGTGGTCTGAGATCTCCTCGGACATGATAAATACAGCCCAAATATGTATTCCAGCAATCAAGGTGACCTTCCAGGAAACTCCAGTGATAAGGACGTGCATCATAAACATATAAGAATGATGAGAACTCATAAATATCTAAGAGAAAGCTACTACCACAGCATTGAATGCACTACAGCTACTTTTCTGGCCGCATTTATGTTGAGAAGACCCCTGAACAATATTGCCTTGACTATCATAACTCACAGAAAGTCAGAGAGGGTGTCTGATTGGACAGACACTCAAGTAAGGGCTCAAATGATCAAAAAGTGTAGGATCAAGATGGCCCAAAGGTAGCTATATAATGTAAGAGACCTTCCATGAGGAGGGGATTGGAAAAATAGAGAAAGAACACTGTAACAATCAAAATTATATTTGTACTTAACTATTATTGATTTATATAAAAGAGACCTCCTCGGACTGTAAGTTCATTCATATCAGCATCTCTTATTTGTGTTTGATTGTCATTTAATTTGATATTAGCCGTTGTTCAACTTATTAGGGCCTAGTTCTTTAACTCATTCTCTACAAATTTATTGTACTAGACTCACTAGGCCAAGATCTCACACACTTTGGGCTTGGGCTGCAAAACG
Organism: Quercus agrifolia; assembly: GCA_029955455.1. Taxonomy (NCBI): domain Eukaryota; kingdom Viridiplantae; phylum Streptophyta; class Magnoliopsida; order Fagales; family Fagaceae; genus Quercus; species Quercus agrifolia. The sequence continues at coordinate 43,209,858 of JARQAD010000006.1, forward strand.
TGTCCTTACAGTATTTATTAGAGGAATAGGAAGCATGTAAGAGTGGAAGGTTTATTAGAACAAGAAGTAGAACCTTCTACATACTTCCTCTTGCTTTAATATAAACCTTCTACTCTACAGGCTTCCTATTCTCTAGACCCATCTGCTCTAATAGAAGCCAAACTCATCCAATTATTTCTTGAGTCAAACCACTGACCCAATTAGACCCAGTAAATTTAGATAATAACTGAGCTTTTAACTAAAAACCTAATAAACCCAATTAACCCAAAAATAATAAGCCTAGTCTCTCTGAGCCTCTCGACTCTCTCTACCTCTTTGTTTCTATCTTCATGAATTTGGGGATTAAGGTTTCCAAACTCAAATCGGGCATTTCTCACCAATTTCATTAGTGATTTTGCTTTTGTATCATTGTGGATGGCATTTTCATTTCCCATGTATTAGTTTCTTCCTTTACTATTCATCTTTGGTCTCTCTATCACAATGTGCTGTTTGGTTGGTGAGAATTTTGAGTCTCTCTTTTCCGGAGGTTATAAAAATTCATGTAGTTGGATCTAGTATGTAGATACAAGTTGATGTTATGATAATTTTGGTTTTTGAATCTTTCTTGTTAAAACATTATAAATTTGTTGCGCTTATGTGACAATTTTTAACTGCTTGTTAGAGCTTATAAATTGCTTTATAGTTTTTTAGCCAATACTATGTATTGTTAATCTATACTATGGTGTTGCATTGGTGCTTAATATATGTTGATGCAAAGAAACGAAGGTTAGGACTTGAGACAGTAATCGTACCTCACAATGGCGTACTTTATTAGTGGGACTGACATTGGGCAATCACATTATGCTCAAGGATAGGAGAAATTTTTAACTCATGAAACAATAAATTTCAAAGTTAATGTCTTGTTTTTATGATAATGTTTTGTTTTTTGTGACAGAAATCCACGAACAAAATTGCTGGTGGTTTTAGAGAAACTCACAACATACTCCTTTTGATAAGTTCAAGATTCTAAAGCTTTCCTAGATAATCCCTATTACATGTTTGAATATCTCAACTCTAAAGGAGGCCTAAGTGTAGTATAAAGATGTGTTGTTAAACTCCATTGGTCACCACCACGACAGGCAGTGCACTATCAAAAATAGAGAGAGCTGAACTAATCAACATTTGAACACCTTGATTCCATTAAGCCAAATTTCTTATGTCATCTTTGCACTGAATTAGAAACAGAATAATGCAAAAACTTTTTCTTTAATAAGCATTTATTTAGCAATAATTTTCTTTTTAGCGTATATGTATCATGTTGGTTGATTTATATGTAAATTTGTTATTTTTGAAGTTGGTGATTTTAAATATTTGATGCGTTTAAGTTTGTTATAATGTCACTATGTCAGGTTTACTTGCTCAGGGAGAGGAATAAGTGCTATGTTACAATCAAGTTTGTTGATATAAGTTCTAATGATTACTCTCTAGAGGAGCATCAAGGCCTAGACTACAAAACTGTATGTTCTAAACAGTACTGAAGTTTTCAATAGACACAATTTGTTGGTTTAAGAGGGAGTTGTAAGATAAGAAGTAGAAAATGAAGTATGTGTGAAAGTAACACTACCTATTAGTCATTTCAATATGATTTCAGAGACTAATATGTTACTGTCACAATTTGCAGGTTTAAGAGGGTTTGGTAGGACATGTAAGATAAGAAGTAGAAAATGAAGTATGTGACAGCAACACTACCTGTTGGTCATATTCAATATGACTTCACTGACTAATATTACTTTTTTGTGGCTTTTATGGATCATAAATTTTTTTTTGAAAAATCCAGCACGAAACCATGTAGTTGCAAGGTTTGGCCATAGGAAAGTAAATGATAACTTTGTATAATACAAAGTAGAACATATTAACTTTATGGTATGTATTCATAGATTTTAGAGCATCTCTTTTGTTAGATTTATTACAATACAGTGATGAAGTTCTGTTTGTTGTTTAGGTTCTGGGAAGGATTTGCTCAATCCTCTGATGGAACTTTTGTCACTGATGTTGAAGTACGCCCCATTTCCTACCCTTTTCCCCCCGAAAATTGTACATTAACTGTGCTAGCACTTCTCATTTTGTGTTTTACTTTTCTTTCCAAATTTCCATCAAGTCTGAGTTCACGACCTTGTATTAATCAAGTCTAATTTCTTTGTGTTGAGAGGATTATCGAGTCTAATTTCCATCATGTGTGCATGTCACCTATGCTATGTGAATACATACAAATTTGTGTTTTGGCGGTCCAACCCGTGGAAGTTATAGGAAAAATGGGGGAAAGAAAACCCCACCAATAGAATTGTGGCTATTCCATGACTAGAATCAATTAGTACAAGTTCAAGATTGTAAACCTTGAACTTTAATGTGTTCTAGACAATCACTAATTGTTCGAATATCTAGAAAGGGGGCAAATTATGTGTACTTAAAAAGATCGAACAGATTGGTGGTTGATGATAGAAAGAAATACCTAGTATTTTCATATGTTGGTGAACAAAAGAAGATTGAATAACAGAATCTTAAGGCTAAAAATGGCAGATGATCAATGGATCGACTCAGTAACAAACAGAATAAGGAATAGTGGATCATCTTAGTGGAATCTATATCAATTCTCTGTTGAACATATATTGAGTCAACTTCAAGCAATAGACATGCAGTGCCTAGCTACTGATCAATAGTAGAAAGTAATGTATGCCCTCTCAAATGGGTGTTTTAAAGGCCATTGGTCCAAAGGGATTCAAACATTATTTTATCAGAAATATTGTAGCACGATAAATGTGGTAAGGATATGCAGTCACAATGCAATGTTGTTGGTGTTAGCAGAAAGGATCCAAAATTGGCATGTGCTGTAGTGGCAAGTCATTTTGATGCTAGATGGAGCAGGATCCAAAAGAAACAAAATGAGGGCAATTGCTTATGTGTGCAAAGACAGATCAAGAAATAAAGTATTACTAGGATGCCACTATTGGGAATGGAACAAAAAAGGATACTGCAATCAGTTTAACTCTTATACCAGCTTACTCTACTACAAAATAAAGGAATGACAAGCATCCTTTTTTTTTTTTTTTTTTGGATAAGTTAGGAAACACAAGCATCATTATCCTATCAAGGAACCACAAGGTGTGCAAACCTCAGTTTCAACGGTCCATTCCGAGATCCTGAGAAACACAATCAATCTGGCCAAAGTGGCACCATGACCATATCTGCATGTTTTTGGGTCTAAGCTTTGGCAACTGTTTTGTCAGTTGGTACTTGGTAGTATTTTCAAATGGCAGCCGTGGTTGGCACTACAAGAAAACTGAGCAATTGTGGCAGGCCTATTGCGGCGGGTGCAAAAACCGCCGCTATATGTCGCCTATTGCGGCGCTTTTTTGGCCCGCCGCTGTACATGAGATCTATTGCGGCGTTCCATATGCCTGCCGCAATAGCTCTAGTATTTTGCGGCGTACTATAGCGGCGGGCTGATGACCCGCCGCAATAGACCTATTTTAGGGGCACTCAACTTAGATATAGCGGCGGGTCAATGAACCGCCGCAATAGCTCAAGTATTTTGCGGCAGACTACAGCGGCGGGTGAATGACTCGCCGCAATAGACCTGTTTTAGCGGCATTAATCTTACATATAGCGGCGGGTCAATGACCCGCCGCAATATGTACTCCTTTTTGCAGCGGGTTGGACCGCCGCAATAGACATTTAAATTTCCCTCTATTTTTTCGTCTTCCCATTCAAAGATCAAATAGTAAATTACACCCGATTGGCATGAAAATTGGCATGCATGTTAAGAACATATAGAAAATGTGATCCAACGGTTGGATTTTCAAAATTTAAATTCAACAATAAGTTATTAGTTGGTGTAACATTTTTTAGAGTTACATCAAGTGTAACTAGAACCCAACGATATATTTCTTAATTCGATGTGAATTTTGACAAATGTACCGTTAGATTACATTATCTTCATATATTTTTTACGTATGCAAAATTTCAAGGTGATCAAAGATTAATAGTTATGTCATCAATCAATTGTTTAAATTCAAGTTTTTGTAATTTAAAATAACGCATAAAAGATGAGTTTAAAGATCAAATAGTAAATTACACCCGATTGGCATGAAAATTGGCATGCATGTTAAGAACAAATATAAAATGTGATCCAATGGTTGGATTTTCAAAATATGAATTCAACAATAAGTTATTGGTTGGTATAATATTTTTTAGAGTTACATCAAGTGTAACTTGAACCCAACCCTATATTTCTTAATTCAATGTGAATTTTGACAAATCTACCGTTAGATTACATTATCTTCATATATTTTTTATGCATACAAAATTTCAAGATGATCAAAAATTAATAGTCATGTCATCAATCAATTGTTTAAATTCAAGTTTTTGTAATTTAAAATAACGCATAAAAGATGAGTTTAAAAATCAAATGGTAAATTACACCCGATTGGCATGAAAATTGGCATGCATGTTAATAACAAATAGAAAATGTGATCCAACGGTTGGATTTTCAAAATGTGAATTCAACAATAAGTTATTGGTTGGTGTAACAATTTTTAGAGTTACATCAAGTGAGACTTGAACCCAACGCTATATTTCTTAATTCGACGTGAATTTTGACAAATCTACCGTTAGATTACATTATCTTCATATATTTTTAAAGCATACAAAATTTCAAGGTGATCAAAAATTAATATTCATGTCATCAATCAATTGTTTAAATTTAAGTTTTTGCAATTTAAAATAACGCATAAAAGATGAGTTTAAAGATCAAATGGTAAATTACACCCGATTGGCATGAAAATTGGCACGCATGTTAAGAACATATAGAAAATGTGATCCAACGGTTGGATTTTCAAAATGTGAATTCAACAATAAGTTATTGGTTGGTGTAACATTTTTTAGAGTTACATCAAGTAAGAATTGAACCCAACGCTATATTTCTTAATTCGATGTGAATTTTGACAAATCTACCGTTAGATTACATTATCTTCATATATTTTTCAAGCATACAAAATTTCAAGGTGATCAAAAATTAATAGTCATGTCATCAATCAATTGTTTAAATTCAAGTTTTAGTAATTTAAAATAACGCATAAAAGATGAGTTTAAAGATCAAATGGTAAATTACACCCGATTGGCATGAAAATTGGCATGAATGTTAAGAACATATAGAAAATGTGATCCAACGGTTGGATTTTCAAAATGTGAATTCAACAATAAGTTATTGGTTGGTGCAACAGTTTTTAGAGTTACATCAAGTGAGACTTGAACCCAACGCTATATTTCTTAATTCGATGTGAATTTTGACAAATCTACCGTTAGATTACATTATCTTCATATATTTTTCAAGCATACAAAATTTTAAGGTGATCAAAAATTAATATTCATGTCATCAATCAATTGTTTAAATTTAAGTTTTTGTAATTTAAAATAACGCATAAAAGATGAGTTTAAAGATCAATTGATAAATTACACTCAATTGACAAGAAAATTGGCATGCATGTTAAGAACATATAGAAAATGTGATCCAACGGTTGGATTTTCAAAATTTGAGTTCAACAATAAGTTATTGGTTGGTGTAACATTTTTTAGAGTTACATCAAGTGTAACTTGAACCCAACGCTATATTTCTTAATTCGATGTGAATTTTGACAAATCTACCGTTAGATTACATTATTTTCATATATTTTTTATGCATACAAAATTTCAAGGTGATCAAAGATTAATAGTCATATCATCAATCAATTGTTTAAATTCAAGTTTTTGTAATTGAAAATAACGCATAAAAGATGAGTTTAAAGATCAAATGGTATATTACACCCGATTGGCATGAAAATTGGCATGCATGTTAAGAACAAATAGAAAATGTGATCCAACGGTTGGATTTTCAAAATATGAATTCAACAATAAGTTATTGGTTGGTGTAATATTTTTTAGAAATTAATAATAATGAAATGAATAAAAAAATTAATTTAATTATCTTATTTTATTTAAAAAAAATTTAGAAATAAAAAATAAAAAATTATGTGATTTATTATTTATTAAATGCTGACTTGGAATTTTTAATATGCTAAATACGATTAAATTTTTTTTTTTTTAATAGTCATGTTAGCATATAGTGTGTAAATAGTGCACTCCGTTTATCACGTAAGAAATTTTCGTTAGTGAGATGACAATAAAGACCAAATTGAAACGTATTTTTCATTTGAGGAACTAAAATTGGTAAAATAGAAAAGCAAAAACTAAAATATAAATGATCCCAAAATATATAGAAAAAAAAATGCATTTATGCTTTTTTAAATTTTTTTTTATTTATCCTTATCACACAAAATTTCCTACGTCTAACTATTATTTTTACTCTTCCCCCCCCCCCCCCACCCCCACCCATTGTCTTTTCCCTTCCCGCAAAAAATTTCCCCAAAAGTTTTTTGCCACTTACATCTTTCATTTCCCACACAAAAGTTTCATGGACCGAAGTGAATTGATATATATATATTTTTATATAACTTTAGGGCACAATTGATCAGTGGCTTAGTGGTATTCTCCTTGTGTTTGGCTAACTAATCCCAAGTTCGAGCCTTCGCGTTTGTTTTTGGCTATTCAATTTAAAAAAATAGTATTTTACTCCACGTTTTATACCCTACCCATTCTGCCGGTATTAGGTTTACCACTTAACTTAAAAATAAACGGTCAGGATTGAAACGAAAAATATATATGGCTAAGATTTAATTAAACCCTAATGCAATGTTCTCTCAATTCTTTTACTCCGCATTAAAACAATCTTTCTCAAAAAAAACCTCTCTCCTCTTCTTCTCGACAGACCGAAGCTCTCTTACTCTCTACCCATTTTCTCAAAGAAAGCTCCATTGCTCTACCGAAGCTCTATTGTCATTGTTCTCCTTCTCTCTCTCTCTCACACCGAAGCTCTATTGCTTCGGTTTTTATATTCTCTCTCTCTCTCTCTTCTCTGTTCTCATCTGAGAACCGAAGCTTTTTGCGGGTTTCTTGCTTTGGGTTAGGGTTTCGCTGATTCAACCTTTAAGGGTCATCTCTGCTTCCATCGATTTGCTAGCTGCTACAGATTCGAAGGTTTCTAGCCTATTCCGGTAAGTTATCTATGTCCTTTTTCGTTTCAGTTGAACATTGTGAAGAAGAACTAACATTCCCAATTCCCCAATTTATATTATATTCTTTTCTTTTCTTTTCTTTAAGATTTTCTTGTTTAAAGAAAGAAAAAAATATGCAGCCGCTGAATTTTTTTTTTTTTTTTGATTGATACTGTTATGTGTATATGGTTGCTTGCTGGTTTTTTTTTTTTTTAATATATTTTTTTAGATTCAGCAAAAAAAAATATCGTTTGGATGTTTAGATCCTCGTTCATAATTACATCGTTTGGACCATTGGCAGCATCAGCTAGTGGGATATCGTTCTAGCCATAGCTAATATAGCAAGTGGGACTTTGTTCTTGTGGCCATTGCCAACAATAGCAGGTTGTCTTGCGGTCCAAATGAACCAAATCCTTCTGCATATGCATATCAACCATAAGAGTAGAGCACTAAAGCTAACAAGGGACCCTGCTACTTCATCAATGAGGTATAGGACCGACACCACTTGCTAAATTCTGAAACAAAAAGAATTGTTAAAATAACAATAAAATTTACAGAGTGGCAATAAGGGGTTGTGGGGAGGAAGAAGTTGAAATACTCTCACCCATTATGTGCCATTGAGATTATCTCTGGCCTCCTGACCAACATTTGCACTTTGCTCAGGATTTGTGATACACTTTTCCTGCCTACACACTTTTCTTGCCTACATAAACATTTGGTTGGGATTCGTCTAAAATACTCGCACTTTGAAAGTTGCAAATTGGAATTTAATATTATTAACAACCCTATATAACCTGGACAATGTATAATGTTATTAATTTTTTTATTTTACCTCATTATCAACCAATATAAGCCTTTGATACTTGCTGGGACTTTGCACCGATGTACGCGCCATTGTTTTTTCCGCAAGACAAACTTTCACTTTCTAATATTTGTTTACGGGAGTAATGTTCTTCAGGGAATTGTAAATTGTACACGCAGAGTAACCCTTAGAGTTTATGAAATGCATTTAGCTGGGTAAGAATCACGCACCTTCCTCTCCGGCTTCTTCTTTTCCTTCTTCCTTCTCTTTCTCTATCAATTTGATCATGGCTGATTTCTTTTTTCTTTCTTGTTTCTTATCTCTAACCTTATCTCAATCCCTTGGATCCTGTGTTTGTGTTTATCAACAAAGATTACTCTAACTATTCAAATTATAAATTGTTTCTCTCTGGTGTTTGTTTTATGATTTTCTCATAGCTGCTCTCTGCCCTCTCTAGCGTTCCTGTTCTCCCTCAAACGCGTGTCCTGTGTTCGTGTCCGTAAACAGAATAGTTGGCAGACCAAAAAATCTAACAAAGAGATAAGATCAAATAAAATAGGGGTAAAAGACAAAACAAACCCTCAAAATGCATTCAGCTTACTTGTAAATTAAGGGTAAAAAAGTTATTGTAATTATTAAACAAATATACAACATCTAATATATCAACCCAAATGCCAAACAATTACAAAGCTACCCAAATACCTGAATATAGACAAATCTACAGGTCAAAGCAGAGTGGCATAGGAAGCAGTGGAAGCTGCTGTAAAGCTTTTCAATTCTGTTCGTGTAGATAATATCATACCACTCGGTTCAGCAGTTAGTTTCAAAAAAATTGAGATCTCAGATCAGCATCGTCTTAATTTGATGGAGTGGATACTTCCTAGAGTTATAATGATATGAAATACGGTTTCTACTATTTGATGGAGTGTAGCTGTACATTTACTCATTGTATGGCGACTTTTTTGTATACTTATTTTAGAGGAGGAAGCTTGTTACTCTTTTTTTTCTTTTTTTATTTTTTTAAATTTTTTTAAAAAAATTTGGACATTGAGAATACAAAGTTAGTTTCTTGAATACTGAGTTCTATCCATATTTTTTAATATAAGGCTTTGGTTTATATACCCCACTCCCCTACAACTTGATTCAAGTCATTTCTTCTTCCTTTCCTTTAACTTAGAATGAATTATATTCTATTGCTAACTGTTACTATTATATTATTCCAACAGAATGCGATTAGTTTTATTATGCAATGTTGGTTTCATATTTGTTTTTATTATATAATAGGACTTACATGGTTAGTGGTATTATTGAGTTGATTGAATTGTTGACTGTTTCTATTATTTAAAAAGAATGTGTTTAGTTTTTTGCTATTCCTACTTTGGTATATGGAGCAATTTTATAAAACTAGCATGCTTCATTGATAATACAATCACAGACTTTGCATCTTGTTTAAGCTAATGGTTTCTGGACCAAATGGCATTTTCTCTTCTTAGTACACAGCCACATGACTAAATTGTTAAATTGTACATGATTTCTTCAACCTCTGACTTAGGGTGGAATGTATGCTTGTGTCTTGGCATCTTGTTGTTTGTAATTTAATGCTTATCTTAAAGCATTCATTAAATAAAGAAAAAATTGTTGAAGCCACATTATATCAGGAAGCAGACTAGGCAGAAATCACTCTAGCTTACCTTTTCTTCTTGGTAGAATTACAATGATGGAAGGTATTTTTAGCATAGACCACCCAAACAGGATCACCACATTCAGTTTAGGTAAAATAGTAAAATGAAGGTTCTTGCAAACACAAAAACAAAGTCTGCTGAGCCACTATATTCATTAAATGGAATGACTTTGAGCTTAAAATACCATCCTTGCATAGGAAGATATCTACCATCTCAGAGCTGAAGAGAACCATTGGATGACGGTCTCTCATTCGCATATTCAAGAGTAAGCATTATACTCACACTCAAGTTCAAGCAATTTGAATTGTCCATGATGGCTTGTTTTTTAATTAATGGATCAGGTTTGCTTGCCCATCAAAGCTTCATGTGTTTGGAAATAAAAGAAGGGGGTTCAATTATATTTCTTCTTTCTTTGCCCAACAACGATCGACAACCCAAACAGGTCAGATTTCTTTAATCACTATTTTATTTTTGCTCATTTTGATGATAATATGTATGTATGCAATTTCGAAGTAGAGTATGGAGTTTAGCTCCAGCTTTTATGATATGGCAGATTGAGGGGAGAGGAATAGAAGGACCTTCGAAGAGCAGGAGACACCTACAGCTTTGAATTGCTGACGTTAGGGTGCACAACCTGTGTACACCAAATGTCCTGTACTTTGTACTTTGAGTTTTTTTCTTAATTCAATTACTATTACCAATATATATGCATAAAAAAGATCTTGTACTTTTCTTGATTATAAACATGTTGGAAATATGAAAGGTCCTCTAGTTGGAGCTTAAATTTTATTTATTTATTTATTTTAATAGAAGGAAGCTGTTAAGGATAAGGAAGTGGCTCCTGGGAGAGTCATATCAGCTACTTTTGCTGATTTCTTGCCCCAAAATTAAAAGGGAAAAGATGACAGCTGCACTTGTACCTCATTTGGATGGAGCTCCATACAAATCAAGAATCTTCTGAATGCTTTTTCTAGATACTGAACAACTGACTATGTGAGACTAGCACCTTGAGCAACTAAGTTCTCTCTGCTTCATTCAAAGGTGTCTGGTAATTTCAAAGGCTAGTTATATCTCTATATGATACTGTTGTCTACATTGTTGTCTTGGTAATCTGAATGGCCTGTTATTTTTTTCAAACTTTTAACACTGAATCAGTTAGTGGATTGCTTTTGATGTAGTCAACTTTGTTGCACTGAATATTTTGTGGACTGCTTCTCCAATTTGTTTAAATCATTCTATACCTAATACCAAGGATTTGTTTTGCTTTTATTCTCCCTAAGCACTCCCATTGTGTATAACCTGTGTACTAGGATTGTGCCCTTCACTATGTTAATTCAATTCATATTTACTTATTAATTTATTAAACTTATTTTGTAACATTGATATGTTGGCATTATTTATTTATATAGTACATTATTGTAGTCAGTTAGTGTTATTCTAGGTTTTTGTATGTGTTAGAATTCAAAGATTGAATTTATTGATGAGTTCTAGCTCAAATGACGCATCATTCTCCTACAATAATATCGAGGTGAAAGGTTAGGTAGAACTAAAATTATTACAGGTTGTATGAAATGGGAATGATTTTTTTATAAAAAATTAACCTATAGCGGCGGGCAAAAACCGCCACTAAAGGTTCACATTTTACGTTTTAAATAAATACCTATAGCGGCGCTTATTGCCTGCCGCTAAAGGTTGAAACATATAGCGGCGGGCATGCACCCGCCACTAAAAGTACATTTAGCTGTTCTGATCGATTGTCTATAGCGGCGCTCTTTGCCCGCCGCTAAAGGTAGACACCAATAGCGGCGGGCATTACCCCGCCGCTAAACGTCAATCCCACAGATTCTAAAGACGTATTGCGGCGGTTTTATGCTCGCCGCAATAAACCTTTACCCGCCGCTAAAAGGTACATCTATAGCGGCGCTTTTCGCGACCGCCGCAATCGACCTATAGCGGCACTGCAGCACCGACGGGACGGCCCGCCGCAATAGCACCCGCCGCTATAGGTCGAATGTACCTTTAGCGGCGGTTTTTGGGGCTTTAGCGGCGGTTCTAGACCGCCGCAATAGCCCGTTTTTCTTGTAGTGTGGGTCAAATGTAGTGTTCCAATTTTCTAACTTTTGTCTAGTTTTGTTTCCCTTATTAATTTTTGGCGTTGTCACTAAAATAACATAAAATGGAAATCTCACTTTCCATAAAACCTTTTAACCTTAGAAATCTAGCTCTTGAAAATTTGCAAAATTGCATTGCAAATTTTATTTTCTAAGCGGTTGGGTGTGAGATCTTTAGTAAAGTATAAAAGTATTTGCTGAATATAGATAATACTATGAATAAAGTGTAAAAAAAAATTCAAACTTCCATAAACAAAAAATTGCATAAGTAAACATTTAGCACACTTTATGTCTAATTAACAATAACAGGTAACTTGAATAATTTGTCTTCTAAAAAACAGGTCACTTAAACAATTATTGAAGAAAATGCTTCAGGGAACATGATCACTCCTCAACAAAGACGGAAGAAAAGGGAGCCACATCACCTTGTTGGTATGAATGATGCAATACCCTTATGATCAGGATTGGACATAAATTAACCATGAATAGCCAAAAAGGAGAAACGATCATTGCGACAAGTAGCTCAATAGCAATAATTCCAGAAACCAGACAAATGAACCTCAATATGGGAAGGCCAACATCTAGAGGTTGTAGTTTTATCTCCGCATATGCAATGCTGTAGACAATTATAGTCATGATGAAAAGCAAGATGAGAGCAAAATGTGTATCCAGTGGTGAGACGCCCGAGACTTGAAAGTGTAAACCATTTAAGCCAGCTAGCAACGAGACAAGGAAAGAAAGAAGCGCATGAAATGCTTCAAAGAAACCGAATGCCTCATCACTAGCACATTCACAAACACAAAATCCTTCAACTTAATATTTTACTTTTTCTTCCAAACATAAGAAAATCAAAATCCCACAAAATCTACTTAACTTCCCCCCCAAAGAAAAGGAAATTTCTTCAGCTTTATAACCCTCCACAATGAATGCAATTCAATGTGAAAAGATGAACAACAATATTATTTCATTCACCCTTACTGCAAGAAATAATCTCTGACAATTTGTCTTATCAAGAATTTTAAAAATTCACTCATTATATTTGTGTGCATGTGCAATGGTGAGTTTGTAATATTTAAAGTCTATCAATAAGCTATTGGTCTGATATAAGACTTATGGTTCCTTATACATGTTTTTTTTTTTTAGTTGAGAACAATTTTATTGAAAAGAAACGACTTCATGTATAATAAAAAAATAAATAAGTTTAAAAATTATGACTAAAAGAAAATTTTACATATTTATGGAGGCTGTAAAGGCTTGAACGGAGTTACAATCTAAAAGGCTCGATATAGAAGACCACTCATACATGCATTAGTATTGACTTTGAAATGTAAAAAATAACAAGTCTTAGTTCCAAAAATTTGGATAAAGAGCTTCCAAAATTGAAACCTTTCAATCCAATAGTTAAATTAACTGCTGCATTTAGGTTGAAGGTTGTAGATTACAAATGGCAAATAACAATCAAATTTGAAAAATTGAAAAACGAAGGAATAGAGAGATCCTAGAACCCAAACCTTTTCACTAGGTGATCAAGAGCTTTAGAAATTGATTCCTTCGCTTTAATCACAGCCTTTTTTAAGCTGGAACTTGTAGCAATTAAAACGAAAGTTAAAAATTATTAAACAAAAATTGATCCAATCATCTAGAAAAAGAAAAACAAAGGAATCGAGAGATAAAACCAAGAACCCAAACCTGTTCAATAGGCCATGAAAAGCTTTCAAAATAAAAGCTTTCAATCTGTTAGTTGAGCTCACAGCTTCATCTGAGTTGACGCTGATTAAGCATGTAAAAAGAAAATCAATTATTAAACAAAAGAAAGATGCAAGTAACAATAAAATTTGTAAATTGGAAAACAAAAATAAAGAAAATCAGTATAAATGCGAGCTATTTATGCCCAAACAGCGGGTTTGGGTTTGGGTTTGGATCCAAGTCCAACCTCTGAAATCCACGTATCTTAACAGGCCATTGTGGCACCCTACAGCAGCAACGACAAACTTCCATTGAAGATCACAACGCTTCTGTTCTCCACCGACCGCTGCCAGAGCCGTACCCATCAAATTTTGCTCGCAATTATTATTATTTTTTTTTTACGAAGTACAAACTCCTTGGAATAGTCAGATGATTTATAAATAAAGACATGGTCACGGACTCACAATTCAATGAATTCAAGGAACGTCAAACCCCTGAACCCTGCAACATCATGAAATTGCAGTCTCTAATGACTAATGAAAGTACCAATCTCCGCGGAGTGCAGAAGATAAAAAAAGTACCAATCTCCACATCGCCGTTAGATAGATAACGCCGAGCTGAGCAAGAAGTTAGCAGAGCTTTTTCGGCGACTGGTGGCTATCTTCTGCACTCTACGGAAAAATTATAACATGACACGGTGGTTATGACACCGGTATGTGCAAATGAATTCTCCTTGCTTATTGTGCTTCATCTAAGAAATTAAGTAAGAATTGACTTGTCTTTGAGGAAATTTTTGTGGGTACGTAGTCTTGAACTTTTGTTCCCGCCCAAGTGAGCTACTCAAATATTCTCATCTCACCAAATTTTGTGCACCACTTAACTACTCTCACAGTGTCATCTTATTCCTAGACAGCTATCGTACGTAGGTAACTATGTATCATCCCGCCACCTTCTCCACGTATATCGCTTAATTACGCGATAAGCTTTTAGTGGAAGGTGGTGGTGTTGGCTGAGCCGCCAGAATATCGACGGTGGATAATAACGGATTCATAAGATGATAAGATAATATTGAAGATGGTATATGTATAAAGCAAAGAACAAAATGAAGGACAGTAGAGTTTGTTAATTAAACCTGTTATGGTTGCCAAGATTAACATCATGTTCGGAAATGGTACTTTTCTCCAAGTCCGACTCCATGCGTCTTCCAGTCGTTGTTTAGGTTGACGTTATTTGCTTCAGTTCTTCAGCACTCTGTACAGGGCAACACTTTACATATAGCAACTACCTTCGAATTATCAAGTCCGTTATTCGCAAGAGCCGAAGTGTCTCACCTGCATGCTACAGGGATATTATATTTATACCATGCAGGAGATATCATGGGGTCCACGTTCACCTGCGCTGTGGGGCAGAACAATGCTACCAATGAATGTGGTAATGACCCTAAAGCCCAAATAAATGCGTTCGTGCTTTTTATTATTATTATTATTATTCGGCAAAACTATATTGTTAGTCTCTAAAATTTATCTTGTGTGTATAATTGGTATCTCAAGTTTCAATTGAGCACAATTGGTCATTTAAGTTTAAAAAATAAATTGTATTAGTTCTTTTGCTAACTGCTATTAGTGATGTTAATTATGTGGCTAACAAAACAATGACTTAGCATTATTTTTAATGATGTAGCATTTTTTTAATTAAAAACTTACAATAACTAATTTCCACCTTAGATCAAATGTAAAGCAAACTGAACTGGTTGAAAAATCATGAATGAATCACATGATAATTGGGATAGACATGGCAAAAGAAAAATCATCATTATCAAACTTACAAAGAAATATCATCCATAAAAAATCATCTTCACCAAAGTCAACCATATCCCCAGAAATTACATCCCCATTTTCAGACTCTAATGTTGATGATAAGACAAACATGTGACCCAATGATTCAAATGCCACCGTTCGATCTGGGGAAACAAGATAATTAGACGATGATGATTGGATGTGAGCAATATCATTATGATCACTAGGAATCTCTTCCTTGTATTCCTAATTTATGGATGATTGGAAGGATGTGAAAAAAGGGGTTGTCTTAGCAAACTGCAAACTTTTATGTTGCTGAGTTAGAAATTTTTTTAAAAACAGAAACTGATTACTAATTCAGCAATTTTAAACAAATGATAGTCTTTTAGTGGAATGGTGGACAAGTAACGTGGTCTACCAGAGGACTGTATAATTTCTCCTTCTTTGGGGCATTCCAATGGAAACTGCTTAAAGATAACACCCCTAATAATGTGGAAATTAGTTATGGTAAGTTTTTAATTAAAAAAATATCACATTATTAAAAATAATGTCAAGTCATTATTCTGTTAGCCACGTAATTAACACCACTAATAACAATTAGCAAAATGACTAATATAACTCATCTTTTTAAACTTGAGGGACCACTTGTGCTTAGTTGAAATTTGAAAGACCAATTGCACACATAGGGTAAACTTTAGGATCTAATAATATAGTTTCGCCTTATTATTATTATCATAACTTGACTCCCCTAAAAAATGAGTTAGATCTTTTAAGGAAAATCTAATTTAAAAAAAATAGCATTATAAATAGATTATATAATTTTTTTTTTAAACCTCACTATATTCATTATTATTATGAAAATAATACATAACAATTATTTAGTGGTTCTAATATATTTATATGTAAGGCATGTGGTTAAAGAAAATTCATTATCAAATTCAAAATAAAAATACATATTTGGTACAATAATAAATTGTTGTCAAAGGAATGTTAGCTTTTATCAACCTTGTTCTAATAATACACCTTTTGGTTACTATATGTTCAATACTTTAATATGCTCAATTTTTGTAACTTTTTTTTAGTACGTAAATACTTTTCTTTTCACCTTCATTCTCAAGAGTCAGAACTTTTTTTTCTTTATCATATTTTGTTGATTTTTAAGAGATTTGGTGGAACAATAATTTCTTAATGATCACGAGTTATGTGTGATTAAGTCACATGTAATTATCCCATCAAAAAAAGAAAGAAAAAAAAGTCACATGTAATTACCCTTTGATATGCGTGTCGGTATGTACGTTTGTGTTTTTTGCAAAATTACTGTTCCACTTCACATGTAATTACCCTTTGATATGCGTGTACGTTTGTAATTACCCTTCGAAGCAGTTTCAAAGTATGCCCACCGAATTCGAAGTCAAAGTATCCCAAGGGACCCAAACCGCGTCATACGATTCAAACCAAAAACCCCTTCCACCAATTCAACCTTGTGTTTTTTTTCTTTTTTTTAGAAAGTTCAACTTCCACTGATTCACCTCAGACGTCATACACTCATACGTCATACCCCCTTCCCCCTTCCCCTTCCAATTCACACGGTGTGTTAGTGTCACACAATCACACCCCAACCTTTTTGAATGAACTGTGAGGATGGATCAGACTATGGGTCACTTTCTTTGAGTGAGATAATGCTTTTTTTTAGAAAGTTCAACTTCCACTGATTCACCTCAGACGTCATACACTCATACGTCATACCCCCTTCCCCCTTCCCCTTCCAATTCACACGGTGTGTGTTAGTGTCACACAATCACACCCCAACCTTTTTGAATGAACTGTGAGGATGGATCAGACTATGGGTCACTTTCTTTGAGTGAGATAATGTTAACCTTAGACTAGTTGGGCTAAATTGTTGGGGGTATTACACAAAATAATATTGAAAGAACAAGATTAACATAAAAAATAAACAGAAAATAGATAACTTGAATGCACAATATTGTTTTCCTTAGACAATATTTGCCCCCCACACTATTGTTGCTAAAAGGTTATTGCAAATTTGTTCCCAAGATACAACCAAGATATTGGATTTTACAGATAGCAATTCTAGAGAATGACCATAGGATTTCTTGTGTTTCTCTCAAACTTACTATTTTGTGAACATAAACCTCTATTTATACTGATAGGGTAATGTTTCATATAACTGTTAATAACGCTTGAAACCTTTTCAACTTTTCTGAACAATCACCAGAAAATTCTGCAGAAAATCATGTTTTATGATTTTTGATTGGTCGAAAATTACTTTTAACCGATTGAGTGCTATTTTCGATCGATTGATCAGGAATTGAGCAACGATCGAAATATCCATAAACTCTAGGATTATTTTCTTATCATTTTCAATCGATTGAGCCAAAGATTCGACCGATCAAAAATGCTGTATTTCGAATTCTCACTTAGAAAATTCCAGAACTTGAATTTTAACTTTATGAAACAATATTCTTCAAACTCAAATATCATTATTATAACTTATTCATGTATATACCTATATATGCAACATAAATCTCATGTTAACCTTTGCTTATGCCGCTTTTGTTTTGTTTTTGTTTTTTTTTTTTTTTTTTCTCCGTGGTCTCAAGACTCTGTTCAACTTCTTCCTTACTACGCACCAGTCACAAACACATCACCTCTCAGTACCAACTACCAATCACCAACTCTGCCTCTCTTCGAATCTTTTGCTCGTTCTTTTGAAAACCAATTCTATGTCTATTGGTCTGTGGAAAGGAAATAGTGGGTTTTTCGGTTATTGAGCGTTTTGAGAGTTTGATGTGGGAGTAATGAATTAATGATTTCTTAGAGTTGAGATTTAGGTTTCCATTATTGCCATGGTGGACTATTAAGTAGTGGTTGAACTTGGAGCGAGAGGTCAGTGACGAATTGTAGATTAGGTTGACTACAATTGTGATGAGCGTCAGTGGCGTATTTGGTTGATGGGATTTTCATGAGACTGTCGAATCAGTCCCTTAGCTTCATTATTCTTGCAAGGCTCGTTCATCATTGCATATGGTAGCGGAAGAGGTGATAATGGTGACAATTAAAAATTAAAAACTGAAACAAGCTTGAACTGTATGGATTTTTGTGAGCAGCTCTGGTCCAAATGTGCGATGCACAAACCTGGACTGGTTCGCTTATTGGTGACGAGAAGTAATTTTTATATAATTCACATAGATGTCAAGACGTACGTTCATGGCAGTTGGTTTCTGTTTCTATATAAGGTTTGACATACTAAATTGTTTCTCAAACTTCATAATAGAGTTTCTTAAAGAGTTAGTATATCTTAATTTTATGCTCTAATTTTAGTTCTTTCTCAGTTTTGCTTTGATAAAAATTAGTGCCAAATATATTTTATTTTCTGACTTCATATAATTGCCATAAATTTTATTTTATTTTTTAAAACTTAAATCTTAGCCATTTATCCCTCACACTCCACAAGCATTTATATTTGTGAAGTGACTATCGCATCAATGGTATATGGTGGTATGATTCCTCTTTCTTAATTCTTTTTCTTTTGTCCTATAGTCCCGAAGGTTTTTTGGTGTCTCATGTAACTGCTAATACGGTATCTTATTCTTGGTATTTCCAAAGAACATTATGGTTGAACACTACTAGTCCTCCCAAGCCTTTAATGGTTATTGGGTCTTATATTATGTAGTTACTGCTCAATTATATCACGTTTATAACTTTTATATATAAAAAAGGAAGTAATGTCCCAGCTACACATCTATACGAAGAAACTCTTTTGATTATAGAAATCCAATTAATTAAAATGCCTAGATACATCTGTTTTCTTATTGATAATTCAATGTTTGGAAATGAGGGATATGAATCCTAAATGCCTTTATTGGAAACACTAGAAGATGCCCTTTTTTTTTTTTTTTTTTTTTTGATGAAAAAAAAATGAGTAGAGGAAGGTGACCTAGGAGATGCACATTAAACTTAAGGATCTTGACAACACACATTTGTTTTCAATAACATAAGCATTTTCATTTTATTTTATCTTTTGATACTTTATTGTTTGTGAGAAAGGAATTGTAAAGGATGCTGTGCACATGTAAAACCACTTGCACATCTTTGATTTACAATAGAATCTGGATATCCAGGAGGAGATTCTACAGGGAGATTTCGTTAAAGCTTATGAAAAGGCTACAATTTCAATTCATAGAAATGTCTAAAATGTTCATTATTATTTTCAACTATCTTCTCAAGGGTGTTATTGTTGCACACTTGGACTTCTGCATGTTTGTTTATTATTTTGGATGTGAGGGCAACTGCATTTGAGTTCAGTTCTCACAAGATAAACAACATGATACACTGAGCTGTATGTGGGAAGTCAGCATTGAGATTAAGTATAGATTATAAGGAGGCCAAAGAACATTGCTTGTAATTTTGCAAAGACTAAATTGTATGTTTGGTCGCAGAACTCAATTGTATGTTTTCAATTTTGAAAAAAATGTTATAGAAACACGGTATTAAACACTTTTTTTTTTTTGGCATTATGAGTACTCTCTTTATTTTTTTTATTTTTTATTTTTTTTTAGAATACTAGTACTCAAAATACACTTTTCACTACACTTAAATATGGTATAGTTGTAATAAGGTCCGTCTAACTGAAAATTGAATCATGTCCTCCCTTAATTATTATATATCTTATTCATCCAAAAAAGAAAGGTCTGCAAAAATAAGTATCATGTAGCATTCCATTTGGAAATCTAGGAGCTACTAGAAAGGGAGCAAATTATGTGGACTCAAAAAACTCGATCAGGCTGATGGTTGATGAGAGAAAGAAATACCAAATATTTTCTTATGTTTGTGAACAAAAGAAAGTTGAATAGCAGAATCTTAAGGCTCAAGTAGATGATCAGTGGATCGACTCAGTACAAGAAAGAACAAGGAATAGTGGATCATTTTAGTGGAATCTATATCAATTTTCTGTGGAACATATTTTGAGTCCACTTCAAGCAATAGACATGCAGTGCCTAGATACTAATCAAGAGCAGAAGTACTGAATGCCCTCTCAAATGTGTGTTAAAGGACTTTGGTCCAAATAAATTTCAAAATTTAATTTTATCAGAAATACTTGAGAATGAAGATATATGTGGTGAGGATATGCAGTCACAATGTAATGCTAGTGTTAGCAGGAAAAAAAAAAAAATCCAGAATTGGCAAGTGCTGTAGTGGCAAGTTATTTTGGTTCTAGATGAAGCAAATGCCAAAAGAAACAAATGGAGGGCTACTGCGTACGTGTGTAAAGACAGATAAGGCGATTAAGTATTACCAGGATGCCACTATTGGGAATGAGAAACAAGTGGATATTGTAATCAGTTTAACTCTTACACCAGCTGACGCTACTGCTAAGGAAAGGAATTACAGCATCCTTTTTATTTCATTTTGATAAGTAAGGAATCACTTATTATCCAGGAACAACAAGGTGTGCAAACATCGACTAGAAGGGTCCGTTGACTCCATTTCTGTGTATGCATGTTTTTTTGGTCTAAGCTTTGGCAAATTTTATGTCAATTTGTAGTATTTTCATATGGCTTCTGCGTGCCCTTACTAACGAATATTTGGCATTGTCACAAAAATTAAATAAAATGGAAATCTCACTTTCCATAAAACCTTTTAACCTTACAAATCTAGTTATTGAAAAATTGCAAAAAATTACATGGCAAATTTTCTTATCTAAGTTGGATGTGAAATCTTTAATATAGTATAAAAACATATGTTGAATATGGTGTAATTAACCTTAATTTGACAAGAGTGTAAATAATTTCAAACTTCCACAAACAGAAGATTTGCATAAGTGAAAATTTAGCTTACTTTATGCCTAATTAACAATAACAGCTCAACTAAATAATTTCTTCCATCTGCATACTATTGTCTTCTTGTTCCCTAGAAGAAAATGCTTGAGAAGCTGCTTATTAGAATTTCTGTATGAGCCAGTCATATATCTGATAAACTAATTGATAAATCTTTTTAAACAAGCTACATATTGCATTGAGTACTAAATTAGCTGTGTTATAAAGACTGATAAATTTGTTGATATGAATGACGCAAAACCACTACGAACAAGATTGGACATAAATTAATCATGAATAGCCAAAAGGGAGAAATGATTATTGATACAAGTAGCTCTATAGCAATAATTCCAGAAATCAAACAAATGAATCTAAATATGGGAATACCAGCATCTTGAGGTTATAGTTTTATCTCCACAATACGGTATGCTATAGACAATTGTAACCATGATGAAAAGCAAGATTATAGCAAAATGTGTTTCAACTAAGACTTGAAAGTGTAAACCTATTAAGCTAACCAGAAATGAAACGAGGTAGGCAAAAAGTGCATGAAATGATTCAAAGAAATCGAGAGTTGCATCACTGGCGAATACACAAACAAGAAATCCTTCAACTTTAATATTACTTTTCCTCTAAACACAAGATAATCAAAATCTCATAGAATCGACTTCTAAAAAAAAAAATTTTAAAATTTTAAAAAAAAAATTTTAAAAATTAGAAGAAAAAAGAAAAAGAAAAAAAAAAGAGAACCCTTCAACTTTATTAGGTTCTCTCCCATGCCTACCACAAGGAGTGCAATTCAACACAAATGGATGAACAACCCACTAACAATATTATTTCATTCACCCTTACTACAAGAAATAATCTTTGACAATTTGTCTTTTGAAACAAGTCTAAATGAAGTAGATCTCTGCTGCAAGCAGCTGGTTGATCAGAAGCTATAGTCCTAATGAATAAGAGAATCACTTAATAAAAAACAACCAGATTATTTAAAAACTGTAGAATTGGCTAGGAAAGAAGGTTTATTTTCAATTAACCTTTGCCAACTCATGCCCTATAAATAGAGGGCTATACTTCAAAAATGAAAAAGAGAGATTTGGCTTAAATTTTGCTGAAATTTCTTCGAAGAGAGAATTTTAAGAGAAAAATACTCACCCAAAAAAAAAATTTGTCCTATAATTACTTTAAAGAATGTTGTTGTCAAAAAGGGCTTTCTGAAGAAAGCTTGGGAGAAAGTTTCTACTGGTTTTTCTTTAAGTTTTCTTGGTTCCAAGAATCTTGAAAGCAAAAGTAAGATCTGAAGTAGAGATTTCCATGGAAAATTGTCGAAAATGTATTGAGGTAAATTTGAACTCCATTTTCCTCATAAAGTAGACCAGTTAATGCCACTAAACTACAAGACTCTTGTCATTCAAAGTAAATTGTATTAGAAGTTATGACCCTCCTAATTTACAAACACATACAAATCTAGTGCTTGGGCTTTCTATGCTAAGTTTAGTGAAGGTTGACATGATGGATATATTATAAAATAATAACATAACCAGGCCTTGCTAACATAAAAGTCTTGAGGAGCTCAACCCTTAGGTTGCATTTTGGAACATGGATTAGGATTTCAAATCAATTGAGGGATTTGGAATTCATTACTTTGCAATTCATGGATTTTCAATCTTGCATCGTTTATATGGTTAGAAGTATTTGAATTTATTTCCATTGGTGGGGAAAAAATTAGAAGCGCAACTTACATATAATTGGACTGTGTAAGATACAAATAAATGTTAAATCTTGAGAAAAAATTGTCACAAACACCATTCAATCAAATAAAATACACCAACTCAAATATTTTCAACAAATTCAGCAATTGAAACCCAAATTAAAGTGAACCCTACCTCCCCCCAAATAAAACCCATCTCTTCTTCCTCATTTTTATCCATCTCATCCCACAATATTTTCATTTGAGACACAAATCTCTTCCATCATTGGGCATAAAGATTAGAGAAGCTTGAAAACTTAAAATGCAAACATACAATAATGCTAGTATAGAAATACCTTATGCCCCCTCTCCCCCCCCCCCCCCCCCTCCCCGTTTTTTTTCCTTCCTACTAAATAAGAATATGCCCCAACAACAATAATGGACAATTCTTTTCTTAAATCTTCAAAGAGTTCTAAAACACCCAAGCAAAACAATACATACCCCCTTCCCTCTTAATTCAAAATTTGAAAATTTTTGGCTTTTTTGTAATAGTTCATTCCCTCCATTTTCTAAGCAACAAAACAATAGGAAAATCCAGCAACCTGGTGCAGGATAAAATGGGTGCATCTGGTGGGTTAGGAGGATTTGTGGATCTAGGATTCAAAATGGTAGGAAAAAGGGTTAGTACTCAAAATTAGCTTGGGTTTGATAAGAGTTTTTATGACTATTTGATAGAAAAGGTATGTGCGCTTTCATGGTATTCATAGGTAAGAGTCAGGGGATTAACTTGGGGTTGTGTAGAAGAAGAAAAAAGGGAAATTTATTGTGTTTAGAATTGACACCAGAATTTAGCTTTTTGGCTCATTCCCGCACAAGTTTAGTAATGGGCAAAAATACTTGGCTATGATTTATTTTGGATTCCATGCTATACCACAAACAACTCCTAATTTGTGCATCCTCAACCCTCCAATCAGCCTACTTAGGATCCATAGTAGGAGGCAGATCATCATTTAGATAAGTAAAATTCTACCTACCAAAGCACAAACCTCAACAGCTTGGGCCATTGTGCTTAATAACTCCCATTAAGACAAATCAAAGCAATAGAGAGCAGGTAAGAGGGGAATAAGAAATTGAGCTCTATTTCTTCCTTGGATTCCAATAAGCACCCAATTAAGACAAAGAAAGTAAACAAGTGAATAAGATGAGGCTTTTGTGAGCAAGACTAAAAGCAAATAGCAACCAAAAGAATGGCTAACACTCGGTCCACAAACAATCAGTATTCCCTCAAGGCAACCACCCACACTCCTCAGAACAACCCAGCAATAAGAAAAGCAACACAATAGTTCCAAACCAACATATCTGATGCAGTATTGGAAGATTAAAATGTCATTACTTTTCAAATTTCCTATTTAAGATTTATTTTATGGGGCCATGCTTGAAGTCAAATTGAAGTGAAAGTCATGTGATTTTGAAGGTCTAGTTATGTACTTTGGGTTAAAATAGTTTTTTATTAGGGCTTTTATTTATTAAGTTATGATCAATTTTGAATTCAGAAGCAAAATTGTAATTTCTACAATCCCTACAAATAAAGGAGATCTTATATATCTTATGTTTTACTTTCTTAGACTCCAATGACCCATGGATCAAAAATGGAATGTAGAAGACAATGGGATGCACTACCTAATTCACTAGTGGAAGCAAATGAAGAAGCAACTCGCTTTTGATGAGCTAGGAACTGAGTGTACTCTTCCTTTGATAAAGAACCAACCCACATCTTGGGAGTTTGATGTAGCCAATGAAGGACTAAGTTCAAGCATAGTTTCATAATTTCATTACACTTTTGCTTTTGAATACAAAATTTACCATAACTAGTTAAATAAAAACCCATATTAAAAACCGTTTTAACTAAAACCTTCAAAACCATAAGAAGAATTTTGAAGTAGTGAATCAAACCCCTAATAATAAATAATAATAAAAAGAAAAGAGCAACCCAATTCATATTTATCTTAGAACCCAAATCTGTTCAACAGGTGATAAAGAGCTGCATTTAAACTGATACTTGTAGGAAAAAAAAATCAATTATTAAAAAAAAAAAATTAATCCAGGTAACATTCAAATTAGAAAATTAGAAAAATGAAGGAATAGAGAGATGAACCTATTCAGTAGGTTATAAAGAGATTCCAGAATTGAATCCTTCAATCTGATCACTAATTATTGTCATTTGTTTTGATTGAAATTTGTGTGCTATTGGTCAGTATTTAGCAGAGATATTCTCATGAGAATTTTGAGTTGCTTTCTTTTTTGAATAGTAAGTGGGTAAACACTTGAATTTAAATTGCATAGTAGGATCTTATTTTTTGAGTTAATTCATAGAGTCACTTCTCCCTAACTTTTTTGTTTTTTTGGGTCTCAATTCTTCTCCGAATCCTCAAAAAATTAAATTCACGTACTAAGCAAAAAAAAATAATAATAATAATAATAATAAATGAAAGAAACATTTAAAATTCAATATTTTGTTGATTTTTTCAGTAAACAAACAAACCAAACATTTTTTTTTTCTTATTTTAACTAGTATAAATTAAGGATGGTTTTTTTTTAGTATAATAAAAAAGCAGAAAAAATATTTAATCATAGACCAATGTTGATTATTTAATTCACATTAGAAAAAAAAAATTATCAAAAAAAAAAATATTGCATGCTATAGTCATAATTATTTAATCTAACAAATTAATCATAAACCAATGTTGCAAGTCCATTTTCAAAAAGGGGTAAATTTTTCAATTTAAATCATTTCCTCTACTCTCCTTCCTAATTTTTAAAACATCCAAACAAAGAGAAAAGACTAATTACTATCTTCCCCCTTACTAATTTTAAAAACATCAAAACAATGTGGAGGATAACCATTCCCCTCTACTCTCCTCCCCTCTACTCCCTCTCTAAACATTAGAGAGGGAGGAGAGTAGAGGAGAGTAGAGTAGTGGGGAAGAGAGTAGAGGGGAATGGTTATCCTCCACCTTGTTTGAATGTTTTTAAAATTAGTAAGGGAGAAGGGAGTAATTAACCATTTCTCTTATTTGGATGTTTTTAAAATTACGATGGAAATGAGAGGAAATTATTTAAATAGACAAATTTACCTCTATTTGAAAATGAACTTGCAACATTGGTCTATGATTAATTTATTAGATTAAATAATTATGACTATAGCATGCAATATTTTTTTTTTTGATAATTTTTTTTCTAATGTGAATTAAATAATCAACATTAGTCTATGATTGAATATTTTTTTTATTTTTTTTGTTATACTAAAAAAATCATTTTTAATTGATAATAATTAAAATAAGAAAAAAAAATGTTTGGTTTGTTTGTTTACTGAAAAAATTAACAAAATATTAAATTTTGAGTGTTTCTCTCCTTTATTATTATTATTATTTTTTTTTTTTTTTTGCTTAGTATGTGAATTTAATTTAATTTTTTCCCATTTCTACTACTACACCTCGATTCTCAGTCCCCTCTCTCTCTCTCTCTCTCTACTCTTCCTCTCCTCCTTCCATTTTCTAGGAAAATCGTTTTTCTTTTTTTCCTGAGAAAATTTTAAAACCACGTTGCCAAACCAATGAACATCAACAACAAGAAGAGCCTAATAACCCAACTGGACCTTTCCTCCAATGCTTCGAGCTAATCCTCCCATGGCTGACCCCTATAGAATTAGCCAACATTTCTCTAACCTCCAAATCTCTAAACCAACTCTCCAAATCCACCACTCTCTGCCGATCCTCCGAAAACCTCCCCATCCCATTCCACAACACCATAGATGACCACCCATATGCCCATTTCATCTACACCCCTTCACAGATTTTCCCTTCTTCTTCTTCTTCTTCTTCTTCTTCTTCTTCACAACCCCAACACCAATCATGGGGTTCGTTGGGTTTTAGCAGCTAGATGAGTAGGCTCGGTGTGGAACCGGTGAGTTTGGTGGACAAGTTGGGGCACAGCGTGTGTGGGTGTGATTGCGAGAAGTGTGACGATAAGGACCCAAATGGGTGTCCTTGTTTTTCTGAGATGGATGAGTTGGATATGGGGAACAAGTGCGGACCGAGTTGTGGGTGCGGGTTGGAGTGTGAGAATCGGTTGACTCAGCTAGGTGTTTCGATGAGGTTGAAGATTGTGAGGGATAGAAGGAAAAGTTGGGGTTTATACACTGTTTCTGGTTCGTTCTATGAAGTATGTGTATCAAATCTTTGTTTGGTTGCTCGGAATATGAACTTTCTACTGTAGTTACTAATTTTTTGCCTTCTTTAGAACCTTTTGAAAATAACAGAAAATGAAATAACGTGAATTTATTTTATGTAATCGGTTTGTAATTTTGTTAATTTAGAAAGGGTAAATTGGAGAATTCATTTGGTCAATAATTTATCTACTCTACTCTCTCTCTAAATCTCTCCAATTTGGGGGAGTTAAAAATGAGAGATTAGAGATAGTTGAAACCCCTCCAAACCCCTCTCCCTCATTCCTTAAAAATTTTCCAAACAAAGTAATTGAATTACTCTCTTTCCCTTTACTCTACTCCCCCTCCTTTTTTTAACTTCCAAACAGGCCATAAACTTCCAAACAGGCCATAAATTCACAGCCGCAATTA
This sequence comes from Quercus agrifolia, assembly GCA_029955455.1. Taxonomy (NCBI): domain Eukaryota; kingdom Viridiplantae; phylum Streptophyta; class Magnoliopsida; order Fagales; family Fagaceae; genus Quercus; species Quercus agrifolia. Next base: position 43,237,222 of record JARQAD010000006.1, read on the forward strand.
AGCTGAAATTCGTAGAATACAAAAGGCAAAAAATTTAATTATCAAATAAAAATTGATCCAATCATTCAAGCAACAGTCACATTTGAATTATCAAAAAAAAAAAAAAAATCAAACAAAGCAATATTGATAATAATTCTAGCACCCAAACCTATTCAATAGGCCATTAGAAGCTTTCAAAATTAAAGCTTTCTATCTGATCCTTAGCTCACAGCCACATTTAATTTGAAACTGATACAAAAAGAAAATCCAATTATTAAACAAAAGTAAAAGCAAGTAACAATCAAATTTGTAAGAAAGATGCTATGATAGGAATAGTTTTGGTTAGGGTTAAGGGTTTTTTTTTTTTTTGGAGAGAGAGAAGGCGTAGAAGAGAAGGGACATTTGAAACTCCGCTATTACATTATTTTGAAATCACTGGGTTTTGGGCTTCAAAACGTCAAAATGATCCCAAGTAGTAGTTACACAACACAGCGCGCAAGTTTTCACACGTGGAAAGTGCTTGGAAATGTTAACAGATGTTATTGGTTTAAAAAGTTATAAACTTTATTTGGGGAAAAAAAAGTGAAAATTATTTATTTGGTTTATACTTCATGTCTGTTTGGATACTGTTTATTGTTGAAAACTGAAAACACTGTAATAAAATAATTTTTAAATGCGTAAATAGTGTCGTAGGACCTAATTTTAATAAAAATTTTGTTAAATTCCGTACTTGTGACTCCCGTAAACATTGCATGGGACCCACTATTTAAAATGCAAACACGCTGAAAAACGTTTTCAGTGCAATCCAAACTAACACTTCTTTTATCATATTTTAATTTAGTTGTTAATCTTTTAATTGTGTTAACTTGGTTCTTAACTTTTCAGTACCAAGTCAATTTAGTCACTATTGTTATCTCTTTGATAAAATTACTAACATGATAAATGGCCAAAATAAAAAAATAAAAACAATTTCGTTGATATGACAATAAATTATTTTTTTTGGCTGTTTGTCACATCAACATTTTTCCATCAAAGAGATAATGACATGTACTAAATTGACATAACACTAAAGTATTAGTGACCAAATTAAAATATGGTGTAAAAAATAAAGAATAAATACGTCATTTATATTAAAAAAACAATTAATTATTTTGACGACTTTTATATTTTCAATAAAAATGATATCAATTTTTTTTAAATGATTAAACATTGCCTTAAGTTACCCCCTTAAACATGACCCAAAATAAAAGCATCAACTTCTTTTTTGTTGAATATTACACACTTGTTTCTAAGCTAAATGTTAATGGATGTATTAAGAAATTTGTTAATCTACTATTTTTAGAAAATTTAAAAAAAAATAATTAATTTTTTACAGTTTTTCATATTTCTCATTAAAGTAGTAGGGTGAAGTGCAAACTATACTCTTAAAGTTTGGGGGATGTTTGGATTTTATACCTTGAAATTTGATTTTATTCCTTGAAGTTCTTTCCTGTTTGTATTAGCAAACTCTCTATCCATATTTTTGGTTAAGTTCCATATAAAATTGTCACACGTATCTAATTTGTCCAATAAAATGATGACACATAATTTTTTAGCCTATAAAAATTTAAATAATTAAATATAACAGACATAATAAAAATAATGTAACATCATTTTATTACATTAATTAAAGATGCGTGAAAAACGAAATAGAATTTTAAGAAGTAAAATTCAAATTCTAAAATTTTAAGGTGTAAAATTCAAACACTTTCAAATTTTAAGTGTTTAATTTGCGATTTGAACAAAGTAATATTAAAACTTTTCTAAAATGTTCAATTAACAACACCATTAGCCGGCCCCTTGTAATAATATTGAAATAGTGAGTTTAAAGTTTTCAATTTTGAAATTGTATATTAGACCCACCACTTTAGTGTTATTAATTAGATACCTGTGTCCGTATAATAATATATATATATATATATATAAAATACTTAACACAATTAGCGAAAAAAAAAAACACTATTTATTTATTATATGGACACAGGTATCTAATTAATAACACTAAAATGGATTTTTTTTTTTTTTTTTGAAACTAAGTATTATATTCATATTATCGTCATCATCATTAATAATCATCATTATTATGTTATTATTATAAGGTTGTGACGTTGTGTAGCATAGGAAAAAAAAAATTTATCCTCACTTTTTTTAGAAACAATTATCCTCATATTTTCGTTTTCTTATAAAAAATAAATAAATTATCCTCATATTTTCGGATGTGTTTAAAAAAAAAAAAAAAAAAAACCTCGACTTTCCAAAAAGAGAAAACCTCCGAGCCGTTTCCTCAAGTCTCTCACACCTCCACGACGCCGTCAGACAGATGACGCAAGAGGCCAAGCTACGTACTCGAATCTCATCTCCCAGACTTGTACTCGAGGAGATGTGTTTCCAGTGAGCTACGTACAAAATTTACATCTCACAAACTTTGTACCACATAACAAGTTAACCTTAAAGTGGGTGCATGCATGCATGACATCTAATTACTGAGACAGCTAGCGTAAGAAGGAAATGAAGACGTTAGCATTAGTTAGTAGACTAACCTGTCATGATTGCTAAGACGATCAGCACATTCAAAAATGGTAATCGTTATTGTCCCTGACTCCGACTCCGACTCCGACTCCGTGCGTCTTCCGGCCATCCTTTGGTTTGTCGACTTGTCGTGCTTTGCTTCAGCGAACACTTTAAACAGTACTATCTTTTTCTTTATTTATAAACCACTTAAAATTTTACATATAAGCATTTATTTCTTTGAGATGTAGAGACTGCAAAGATATATCACATATTTATACGCAAGCAAAGGCTTCTGATTCTCCCCCCCAAAAAAAAAAAAAGATTTTGTAATGTTCATTGTAATGTGCAAATGACCCTATTACCCTAAAAGCCAACGAGTTAATTCTTACCGTCCGTTCATCATATATTAGATTTCAAACGAAAAGAAAATCAAGTTTTTAAAGAGATGGAGTATTGTGTTGTTATTATATCCGGATCGATAAAAAAAATTGTTTTATATGTAGGAATCTAGTATATCTCACAATTTTGTTGGTATTGTAAATAGTAATAGAATTATTTTTTCTCAAAAATAAAGCAAAATTTAACTCATAAAAATTATATTATATATATAAATGCTCCATATTTAGAGTTAACATTCTTTAAAAACTTTTTTTTTTCGCATACCTTAACACATACAACGTAAGATAAACAATAAATAGTGATGACAAAAACTGAATAAGAAACTATTTTTTTAGATGAAAAAAATAAAAACCATTTTTTATGACTTTTAATCATAAAAATCATGACATATTTTCTAGTAATTAAATTTTTTTTCTATTATTCCTATATCCCTAATTCACCAAATTCAAATTAAAAGGAAGTTTCAGTTTTTTGAAAAAAAAAAAATAATAATAATTACAAGGAGATTAACTTATATTATATGAACATATAAATTAAATATTTTTAAAATTAATTAATTATAAATGACCCAAAAAAGTGAATATTAGAAAAAATAAATTAATACTTTAACCAAGTATTTGTATTTATTTATTTTTGAGCTAGATTTAAGTACAGTACTTAGGTGCTGTTCATTAAGTTCCTCTCTTAAGATTCTGTAATGTGGATTTTTCTTCATGAGATGAAAGTGTATTTTTTTGTTAAGTAATCACATGACTCAATCTTAAATAGAGAATCTAAAAAACAACACCTAAAATATTATATCCAAGTTTTATCTTTTAACTTTAATATGAACGGTCTATTAACAAAACTCATTAATTTTTGTACTACAATAGAAGGGAGGGGACATTTTTGGGAAAAATCAGAAACCATGGCCCATTGTCGCAGAAGGGCTGGAAGCCTGGAATTCCGCTTGCACCTTCCTCACTCACCTTAGATATTACAAACTGATGGTCAAAACGAAGATTTGATTGGCTAAGAGCTCAATAGATCTTATCAACAACAAACAAACAGAGCTCAATTGATATTTTTCAGGTTGTCACTGTTTTCTTTATCTAACATATGTCTTAACGAAGAAAAAAGAATATTTCACACAAATGACAACTTTTGTCAGAATTTAGAACACTATGTGAACAAGTTGATCTTGGATGGGTTTATGCCATTACCAAATATGAACCCATAGAGGACTTCAATCTGCTAATTTTGTTATTTTTGATAGTCTGCCTGTAAATATTGTTAGTTATTTAGATTTCGATTTCAATGAGCTGTATTTGAATAGATCGATTTTGTCTTGAGACGCTGTTTGCTCTGTAGTTGTTTCATGTATTTCCTTTTAACCTATATATATATATATATATATATATATATATATATATGAACCCATAAGCTTTTTGTTCATCCTAAACTTACCTGCAGTTCAATCAAAATTCTACCCTGTTCATCCTAATATTCATCTACTGTAATCTAGATGTTTAAAACTAAACAATGAAATCAAAGAAGAATAAAAAAATAAAAAAAAAATGTTTATAGATATCTATATTATATATGATAATCGAAGCTTTGCATTAAATTTTACTAAACTCCTTTTACACCACATCATTAGCATCCTTTCTTGTTTTTTCACTTTTGCTAATTTTTACTTTATTCAATATTGCATCTTCTTTAACCATTGTCCATCTTTCATCTCCTATCCAAAAATTATCTTCTTAAAATTTTCATTTGATTCCCTTTATGGGTTTTATATTTTTCTTCTTTAAACCTTCTTAAATTCTACCATTTCACTTTGTTCAGCCTTTCATCTACTTCCACATTTCCTCTTCTATCTTAATATTTATATAGATTTTCTATTACTTCATTTTGACATCTCTCCCTTATTTCTTCCAAGTTGTCCATGACAAGAAAAAGTCTACTCTCCATCTCTCCAATTTTGTTTATCTTTTGGTGGTTTTTTTTAATTTTTTCAACCACTTTTTTTCTATTGATGGTCTCTTTAGTTATTGTCGATCTAATTGTCACATCACATTTGCTTCTCTTTTTAGCACAATTGTATCGACTTTTATACATATTTATGTATTTTGGTATTTCAATTATTGATCACAAGTTCTTTTTCTTTTTCCAATTGGTTTGATTTGATTTGAGCTAATAATTAATTGTTTTGCAAGTTAGAATTTGATTTTTTAAGTGATCCATTTAGATGTTAAGGTATGAAACTTTACTAAGTTTTGTTTATTTCTTAATCCTTTTAAATGGACAAATTTGTTGTTTTTGTAGAGAAAATACTCTTTATAATAGTATTAGGAGTACTTTATAGTACCACTTATTCAGAGGAGGGGGGGGGGGGGGGGGAGGGGAGTAAAGGTTAGTCAAATGAAAATAATTGAATAAGTGACATATATTAGCTTTTACAATTGTATTATTATTATTATTATTATTATTATTATTATTATTATAGAAATTTAATTATGAGAAAATTGTTTATTTAATAATCTTTTTGGCTGGATGAATTTGCAATTTTTGCAAAGAAAATAATCTAAATAGATTATCAATGGCAAATTATTTTCCTAATCAATTCAATTAATCATTGTTAAGCGATAATTGATATGATATTTTGTTTATTTGCAAATCATCTTCATCGGAGTATGTTTTGATTCAGTATATATTTATGAATGTATTGAGATAAGCAATGTATTTAAGAAGATATATCTTGACCATACTTTGTATACTTCAAAAGAGATAAATTGGTTTGAAACTTAAGATAACATTAAAATAGAAGGCTACAAATTGAAGTTTTTTTGAATGATAGGAAAAATCTATTTCTCTTTCCTTTCTCACTATCATGATTGAAAAAACTTATTCCTCACTATATTTTATCACTAGCGAATTAGGTCATAATATGTGTGGGGAAAAGAGAGCTGAGCAGGAGTATTGCAGTCGTGGGCCATGCTCGAGGATGTCAAGGAATCTGAGGACGGTCATGCAGTAAGAAGGGCAAGTGGGTTAGTGGGCTGAGGACAAGGGCTGATAACAACAAACAAGTGATGTCTCCTGTGGAGCCAAACTTCCTCGGAAAACGGTGTGAGAGTCTGGAGCCCAACTACCTAGCAAATACCGTGCAAGAGACAACCATGCTTGGGGGAATAAGTTTCAAAGAGAAAAGTCAACAGTGAACTAAGAAATATCTAAGAAAAAAGCTGTTACCATCACATTAAATGTTCTGCATCTACTCTCCTATTCGCATTTATGTGGAAATGATGCCAGAATAGGGATATTTAATCTTACAGTTACATCTAAAGCTTCTAGGAAAGTTCTAATGGGACAAGCATCCAAGAGATGATTTACATAATCAACAAGTGAAAGGCTGGGATGAAAGATAAGATGGAAATTATATAAGGGGAGGGTCTCCATGAAAGATGAGGGATCGAATCTTGTAAAAAAAAAAAAAACTTTGTGTACTTGGAAAAAGTTGAAATGTATATAAAAACATACCTTCCTCGGATTTGACCAATGAGTACTTTTCTCTTCAAGTTTTACTTCTCAATCATTCTAACACTAGTCCAATCTATTGCGATACATACTTGATTCACTAAGTCTTTATCTGTAAAATCCACTTTCTAATAAATCTATTGTTATGGGCTTATTGGGCCACCACTCACATCTTGTGGGCTGAGGTTCAATTTTAGTCCTTACAATATGAGTAGATGAAAATTTTAATACAAAAAAGTAAAATATATATATATATATATATTTTTTTTTTAATTTATAGAAAACACATCATTTCAGCAATATGACATTGATTATTTTAGAAAAAAAATAATAATTTCCTTGCCCTTGGTTAGTTTGGTAAAGGGCTATATAAATAAATAAATAGTTTCTTAATTAATAGTTTAAAATATCTAAAATGAAATTCTTTTATTAAAAAACACTCTTTGTTACAGGTAACAAATTAAAAAAAAAACTATATATTATATTTTATTACAAAATAATAATATATTCTCATGCATCACGCTGTGTTGCGATTAGTTAACAATAATAGGTTACTTAAACAATTTCTTCCATTTGTATACCATCGCCTTCCTGTTCCCTTGAAAAATATGTTTGAGAAGTAGTGGAATTTCTGTAGGAGCAGTTTATATGTCTTACAACCTAATTGACAAATCTTCTCAACTATGTAGTAGAGATTGAGAAATTAGTCGGTATAAATGAATCAATACCCCAACAATCAAGATTGGACATAATTAACCATGAATGGTCAAAGGGGAGAAATGATTATTGAGTAATAGCTCAATGGCACTGATTCCAAAAATTAGACAAATGAATTCTTAATGAGTTATTGATGTTTAAGAGTTTTAGGTTAGAGAAGAATGAATACCAATGGCTGTTTTGGGGCTGAAATAGAGGATAAAGATAAATCACACCTCTGAGAAGTTACATAAACAAAGTTTAAAATAAGCTACTGAATATTATTAATCAATTACTATCTACCATAATATTGAATACAATAAAGTCTTTATATAAAGGCTGTTGTATTCCCTTTTCTAGTAGGATTTGGACTTTAAATAACTTATTCCTATAATGAATAGGAATACTAATAAAAATTAAATAAAAGACTTAATAACTCCTAAACAAAATAGGAGAAAAACTCAAAACATACTTATGAGCCTTTAGACTCTAAGGGTCTGTTTGAATACTGCTTATTGCTGAAAACTGAAAACTAAAAACACTGTCGCAAAATAATTTTTAAACGTGTGAATAGTACAATGAGACTTAATTTTAAAGAATAAATTGCTGAATATGGTACTTGTGGGTCCTGGAAACAGTGCAAAGGACCCACAGGAAAAAATGCTTCCGTTGGGAAATGTGCAAAACGCACTTCCCAAACGGAGGCTAAATAGTTTTCTTTTTCCTTAAGCTCTTCCTTGTCCTCATCAATTGTCTTCCTACTCCCTTGAGTTGCTTAATGGAATTTCTGTAGGACCCAATCATATATCTTATCAACTAAATGACAAATCTTTTTTAACAAGCTACATATTACATTGAGTACTAAATTAGTTGCGTAGTAAACACATTGATAAATATGTTGGTACAAGTGACGCAGTACCGCCAAGATCAGGATTGGCCATAAATTAACCATGAATAGCCAAAAGGGAGAGATGATTATTGCAAAGAGTAGCTCAATAGCAATAACTCCAGAAACCAAACAAATGAACCTCAATATGGGAAGGTACCCAGCATCTTGAGGTTGTAGTTTTATCTCCATATATGCAATGCTATGGACGATTGTGGCCATGAAGAAAAGCAAGATGATAGCAAAATGTGTATAAAGTGGCGAGACTCCCAAGACTTGAAAGTGTAAACCAATTAAGGCAGTCGGAAACAAAGCGAGGTCACCAAGAAGCACGTGAAATGCTTCAAGTGCTTCATTACTGGCACATACACAAACAAGAAATCCTTCAGCTTTAATATTATTTTTTCTTCCAAATATAAGAAAATCAAAATCCACTTAATTTCCACAAATAAAACACCAAAAAAAAAAAAAAAAAAGTAAATCCCTTTAGCTTTATTAGGTTTCTCTGCCAAACCTAACAAAATGAGTGCAATTTAAAGTGAAAAGATGAACAAGCCACTAACAATATTATTTCATTCACCCTTACTACAAGAAACAATCTTTGACAATTTATCTCATCAAGAATTCTTAAAATTCAGCCTTTACATGTATGTGTGACTATGCAGTGGTGAGTTTGTAATTGAAGTCATTCAATAGGCCGTAGGTCTAACATAAGACTTACTGTTCCTTATACATGTATTAGTAAATAGTAATTGACGTAAACAAAAAAAATAAAAAATAAAAAATAACCAAAGCCTTAGTCCCAAAACTTTGGAATTGGCTAGGGATCCTCATTTTTAATGTTCATCCATTTTTGTAAAAATTTCAAACCCTAGTTTTTTATATTCGTTTTATGTTTGTTTTCATCTAAAAAGTTCTTTCCTAATGGCAAATGGAAAGGTGCAAATAGTTCTAATCTTAGGTGGGTTATCTGTAATAACTCAAAAAAAAAAAAAAAAAACACTTCTAAAATTACTTCATAGAACATTGCTGTCATAAAGGGCACTCTGAAGAAAGCATAGGAAGAAAGTTTCTTGGTTGTGAGAATCTTGAAAGCAAGAGGAATATCTAAAGTAGAGATTTCCATGGAAAACTACAAGTATTTTTGAAAGATACTAAAGAAATGTATGGAGGCAGATTTGCACTCTGGTTTTCCTCATGAAGGAGATCAGTCAATGTCATTAATTTACAAGACTCTTGGCATTCAAAGTAAATTGTATTACAAGTGATGAACCTCCCAGTTAATAGACACGCACAAATCTAGTGCTTGGGCTTTCTCGGCTAAGTTTAGTGAAGACTAGCATTGTGGATACTTGATAATTTAATAACACAACCAGGCCTTGCTAACATAAAAATTTTAAAGGAGCCCAACCCCTAGGCTGCATTTAGGAGCAAGGATTTAGATTTAGGATTTGGATTTCAAATCAATTAAGGGATTTGGAAATCATTATTTTGCAATTCATGGGTTTTTAATCCCTTGTTTGGATCATTTATATGGTTAAAAAGTAATTGAATTTATTTCCATTGGTAGCGGAAAAAAATAGAAGAGAAAGTTACATATTAATAAAAGAATAAAGAAATAAATGTTATATCCAGTTATGGTTACATAATCTAAATTAAATTAACATATAATTGTAATGTGTAAGATACAAATAAATGTTAAATATTAAGAAAAAAATTGCCACAAACACCATTCAATCAAACAAATAATTACTTATCAAAAAATAAATCAAACAAATAAATCAACGTAGACAATTTTCAACAGTTCAGCATCTGATCCCCCCCATTAAAAACAAAAACTAGGAGTTCAACATAAAGGGCATAAACTCTAGTCAAAATCTCAAGCATTGACTATCTTAAATTAACAAGCATAACAAGAAGCCTAACTGGCAAAGGAATAAAACCCATCTCTTCTTCCTTTTTTTTCTGTCTTATTCACACTATGTTTTCATTGGATGCACAAATCCCTTTTATCATTGGCCTTAAATATCAGAGAAGCTTGAAAAACTTAAAAGAAAACATACAACCATGCCAGTAAAGAAAAATGCCTTTTCCCCTTTCCTTCCAGCTATTTTTTATACTAATCAGAATATTCCCCAACAATGATAATAGGCAACTCTTTTCTTAAATCTTCAAAGAGCTCAAAAACAACCAAGAAAAACAACACATACCCCCTTCCCCTTGAAAGTGGAAATTATGACTATTTGATAGAGAAATTATGTGAGGTTTTATGGTTTTCATAGGTAAGAGCAAGGACTTAACTTGGGGTAGTATAGAAGAAGAAAAAGATAGAAATTCAGCCCTTAGAATTCACACCAGAATTTAGCTCGTAGGCTTGTTCCCACACAAGTTTGGTAGTGGGCAAAAATACTTGTCTACAACTTATTTTGGATTCCATACTTTTCTACAAACAACTCTGATCCATAATAAAAGGGAGATCATCATTTAGATAAGTAAACTTCTTACTATCAAAAGAAAAACCTCAACAGTTTGGGCCCACTGCACATAATAACTCCCCTTAAGATGAATCAAAGTAATGGAGAGCATATCAAAGGGGAATAAGAAATTGGGCTGTATAACTTCCTTGGATTCCAATAAGCACCCAATTAAGACAAAGAAAGTAAACAAGTGAAAAAGACGCAGCACCTGTGTGCAACACTAAAAATGAATAGCAACCAAAACAATGGCAGACACTCAGTCCACAAATTCCCAAAAGGCAATCATCCACACTCCTCACAACAACCCAGAAATTAGATAGGCAACAAAGCAGTTCCAAACCAAAATATGTGATGCAGCCATGGAACAGTAAAATGTTACTACTTTACAAATTCACATATTCAAGATTTATTTTGTGGGGCCATGCTTGAAGTCTAGTTACCTATCAAAAAAGAAAAAGTCTGGTTGAAGTAAAAGTCATGTGATGTTAAACGTTTTGTTTTGTGTCTTTGGGTTAAAATAGTTTTTAATATGGGATTTTAGATAGTAAGTTATGGTCAATTTTGTATTTAGGAGCAAAATTGTAATTTCAGCAATCATATTTTGGTAGTTTCATAAATCATAACTTTAGTTGAGTCTAGGATTTTTTAGGAGATCTTAAATATCTTACATTTTATTTTCTTAGACTCCAATGACCCATGGATCAGAAGTGTAACATAAAATACAATAGGATATAATACCTGATTGGGCTAAAGTGGAAGCAAAGGGAGAAGCAACTCCCTTTTGCTGAGCTAGGAGTTTAGCATACTCTTCCTTTGGTATGGAGATCAACTCTATCTCTAGAGTCACCTTGAGAGTTTAATTTAGCCAATGAAGGACTAAGTTCAAGCATAGTATTCATTACAGTTTTGCCTTTGAATATGAAATTGACCATAACATGTTACTTAAAACCCATATTAAAAACCATTTTAACCTAAGGACACATATAACTAAACCTTCAAAAACAAATGATTTTTACTTTAATTGAATTTCAAACACAGATCCTTAGAAGAATTTTGAAGCAGTAACAAATTAATATTCAACGACTACATCAAACTCTTAAAAAAAAAAGAGTAACTTTATAACTAAAACATACCCTGAATTGAGCAATAATTAAGAAACTTAACTCACATAAAACAAAACCCAAATGAAAATGGACAGCCCAAAAAAAAATCAATTATACAGTCATGAAACAGAGAGTTAACAATTAACTTCCCTTCCAAATTCAACCAATAATTTTAACAATTAAATATTAATAAATATAATAGACCTAATATGCTTTATCTAACCCATCTATATAATCCCAAATTAAGCATATCCAGAAGCTAGCCCCTAACCAAATCTGTTCAATAGGTGATAAAAAGCTTCCAAAATAGAAAGCTTCAATAAATTAACAGCCGAATTTAAGTTGAAACTGGTAGAAAGCGTAAGGCAAGTAGGAATCAAATTTGAAAAATTGAAAAACGAAGGAGAACCCAAACCTGTTCAGTAGGAAATCAAGAGCTTTATAAATTGGTTCCCCCACTTTGATCACAGCCTTTTTAAAGCTGAAACTTGTAGAAAACAAAAGGTTAAGAAAATCAATAATTAAACAAAAAATTGATCCAATCATCTTGTCGAGAGATAAAACCAAGAACCCAAACCTCTTCGACACGCCATGAAAAGCTTTCGAAATAAAAGCTTTCAATCCGATCGTTGAGCTCACAGCTTCATCTGAGTTGACGCTGATTAAGAATGAAAAACGAATATCAATTACTAAACAAACAAAAACAGAATCCAGGTAACAATCAAATTTGCAAATTGGATAACAAAAATAAAGAAAATCAGTATCAATGCGATCTATTTATGCCAAAGTCCAACCCCTGCAATCCACGTTTCTCAGCAGGCCATTACGGCACCCTAGACCTGCAACGACAAACTTCGATTGAAGCTCACAACGCTTCTGTACCGATGAGGATGCCATAACCATCAATATTATTATTATTATTATTATTATTATTTGGCTGGAGTTTCTGAGAAAGACGAAAGAGGAGGATGAGAGAGAAGCGTTGAAGGGGTTTTGAACAGAGAGAAAGATCATCAACGCTATACACTAACACTGTATTTGGAAAGGGGAAGGGAGGAGTAAGGAAGGCAAGTCCTCCCTGCTGTTTGGTTGAACAAGAGAAAAGAAAAAATATGAGGCGGAGACGTGGATTCTATTATTTAATCCATGGCCAAAGCGAGAGGGGAATTAGATTTACGTAATATTTATAATATTTTTACAATAAATAAATTATAAGTGATTAATAATTATTTATTTTAATTTAAATTTATTATTAAAATTATTTTTTTATTGTACTAATAATAATTCGTAACAAATTACTACTTAAAATTTGTTGAGTTATTATTGATTCTAATTCTTTTTTTACTTCACTTATAAAAACCTATAACGAAATATTATATAATTTTTTTTTTTTTTTTTACCAACCAAACAATTAAAGATAGAATTAAAGAAGAAGATGAAACACTACCTGTTCCTGTCATGATTGACTCTTCCAGCCATTGAGGGATGTTTTTATGCAAGCAGTCTCAATGGTCACACTTCATATAATTTCTTTTTTTTTTTTTTACCAACCAAACAAATGAAAGATAGAATTAAACAAGAAAATGAAAAACTACCTGTTCCTCTCATGATTGACTCTTCCAGCCATTGCGGGATGTTTTTATGCAAGCAGTCTCGATGGTCACACTTTATATAGCAACTCCTAACACTGTACAATTTAACAAGCTATAGGACCATTGAACACTTTAAATGCTATCTGTAATTTAACAATGACTATAGCAACTCCTAACACTGTACAATTTAACAAGCTATAGGACCATTGAACACTTTAAATGCTATCTGTAATTGTACAATGACCATTGAACACTTATGCTATCTGTAATTTAACAATGACCATTGAACACTTTAAATGCTATCTGTTCAACAACTTTTTTTTTTTTTTTGATTTTTTTTTTCACCAAAGTCAACTCTTTTTGATATATATAAAATTATTTTTTTGATATTTTTTTTCACCAAAGTGAAACCTACGCTGTTCTTATACACTAGGGTCTTGAGACGTGGTAGATTGAATCTTTATTTTTCAGAAAATATATTTACACATTGTTATAAAGATCACTTCTTATATGTGCATTTTTATATGCTTCCATAAGCAATGTGGGACTCTAGGATTGCTTCTCCCTTTGGTTCTTCACACAATGATTTATTAATAATGGTAGCAATTGCTTCATCTTGATCAAATTGTTGAATTTTTTTGATTTTGTTTTAATCTAAGGGAAGTAAAATGTTTCATCTATATTTTTTCAACCATTTGAGGATATGATGTTATTGTCATTTTTCTATGGCATTGTTAATTGAAATTTCATCCATTTATAGAACCCTTGATTGGATTAATTATGTTGTAGCAATTATACACCTTATTTGATCCAATCCATGGCGCCTAGAAGTTGGAGCAACATAACTTAACTCTTTAAAAAATTGATGTTTTTTAACATAATTTTGTATCATAATTATTTCTGGTATCATGGTTGTTGCAACTTCTTGTAAAATCCTTAATAAGGTATCCTCTTATTTGCACTCTGTTTAAAACTACTATTGTTTATAATTTAAATAACGATGATATTCCCTTTGTATGTTTATTTTGGGAGTTATCATGAGTATTTTCAATTTTTTTTTCTTTCCAATTTTCTATTTTTGATTGAATATAGCCTGGTAAAAGGATTTTGAAAATTTCTTATGGGAATTGTTCAGTGCCTGATTGAAATTTTGTTATTCTAATATGTTTTTACAATTTGGGTATTCTCTTTTTTCACAAAATCTATTGTTAGATGTCACGCAACAACAATTCCAAGAGGAGTGAATTACAAACAAGTTTTGTTTGGAGATGATGGATTAAATGCTAACATTTATATATATATATATATATATATATATATATATATAATGTTTTAATTGTGGTGGAGAGAATCATCTTCTTGTATTTTGAATTGTGTCAAGTTTTATTTGATGTGAATGTATTTTGAATTAGAAACTTTCACAAAGAATTGTAATAAACTTCATTTCAAATTTTCCAATCTTATTATCCTCTTTTTGTATACTAATTTGTTTGACAGGTTTTATTTTAGATTGATGTATTTTGAATTAGAAATTTTCAAAAAGAATTGTGACAATTTATATTTTGATGTATTTCCAATCCTATGTGATAGGATTTATTTCAGTTTTGAAAATTGAATTAAAAACTTTTCTGCCATTGTATTTAGTATTTAATATTTACCAATCTCATGATTTTCTAGATATTGAATTGTGACGGGTTTTATATTACATGTAAAAAATGAATTAAAAGTGTTTTGAGACATGTTTGAAAATTTCAAGTTTTAGTTTTAGACCACCTTCTTGTAAACGAAATTGTTGAGTTAAAATGGTTTTTATGTTGAATTGCAACAGCTTATATGTATCAACTTGGTTGATTTGTGTGCAAAATGTGTTGATTTGTGAATTGGGTGGTTTTGAATATTTGATGTGTTTGAGTTCATTATAATGTCAGGTTAGGACCCTTGGGGCGATATGGTATGATCAAGTTTGTTGACATAAGTTCTAATGATTACTCTCCAGAGGAGAATCAAGGCCTAGACTACAAAACTGTATGTTCTAAACGGTGTTGAGATTCTCACTGTATATAATTTCGTGGTTTAACAGGGGTTGGTAGGAGCTCTAAGATAAGAAGAAAATGAAGTATATATGAGTCATAGTAACACTTCCTATTAGTCATATCCAATTAATTTGACTTCGCAAACTAAGATAGCTTTATTTATTTATTGGGTAGCTTTTATGGATTTTTTTTCCAGAAAAATCCAACACAAAATCATGTAGCTCTATGTTTTGGCTATAAGAAAGTAAATGATAACTTTGTACATAATAGAGCAATATATTAACTTAATGGTATGCATACAATATAGATTTTAGAGCATATCTTTGTCAGATTTATTACTATATAGTGAGAAGTTCTGTTTGTTGTTTAGGTTATGGGAAGAAGGATTCGTGCAATCCACTCTGATCGATGGAACTGTAGGCATCGGTGTTGAAGTAAGCCCCATTTTCCTTTAATCGTATATTAAGTATTACCTGTTCTTGCTCTTATCATTATGTGTTTTATATGTCTTTCCGAATTTCCATGAAGTATAACTTCTCTATCTTGTCTTTGTCATTGTGTTTGTTGAGCATACTCATGTGAATGAAATCCCACATTGAATAATAATGAAAATAGTGAGTGGCTAATATAATATATTTAAGTCTACTCATAAACTTAGGTTTTTGGGTTAAATGGTGTCTCTATATGTTATCTAAGCCATGATACAATATTTATAGAGTCCTTACATATGTAGATATATCTTCCCATTATAATTCTTTAGGCTTCTTTATGTTTGTTTTTTTACGTGCAGTATTATTCTCTTTTCAATAAAATTATTCTTATATATATATATATATATATATATATATATATATATATATATATATATTTTAAAGTACTTCTATATGTTATATTAACTATTCAATTAGAGTTTCTCCAAGACATTCTATCTCCTAACAAGTGAGAGCTCACGTTGGTGTATTGCAAATGCTACTAGTTCACTATGTGACACAAGGTTTTCATGAACATATACATGCAAGCCGGTTTCCATAGATGAGCATATTGTGTTGATAAGTGCGTGTGAGTGAGATCTCACATAAAATTTATAATAAGAAATGTGAATGATTAATATAACATAGTTGAAGCATATGCACACACAATTCTCAATAAGCCAATTTCCCTGCCTATAATAAGAAGTGTGAATGATTAATATAACTTTTGCAGACATTTAGAAGACTATATGAACCAGTTGGTCTTGGATTGGTTTATTTCGCTACCTATTGTGAACCTATAAGTTTCTTTGTTCTTGCTTTTACTTGTAGTTCAATCAAAATGCTACCATCCTGTAGACACATGAATGGAGTTATAAACCCACTGCTTTTACTTCACCACTCACAACTTGCCACGTGAGCAAGTTGTAGCAAAAGTTGTGATTCTAACATTTTTTTTTTTTTAATATAAAGTTTTAGTTATCATATTGTCCTTGGATTTTGGATTTGTTGTTTGTGCACAAATCAGTCCCAGTGGAATAAGTCATTCTGCAAAGGAATCAGGCTCAAGTCACCCCATAAGGCCACAACTTATTTAGGCTTAAGTCCCATACATGTTTAGAGCTTAGAGCATAACAAAAAGCCCCCTACACTACCTTTTTTTATTTTTTTTGGTTGAGAATGAGCCCCGCTGTTGAAAATTTGCATTGCAAATTTTATTATCTAAGCAGTCAAATGTGAGATCTTTAGTAAAGTATAAAAATATATCTTGATATCGTATAATTAACGTAGTGGGCTTGAAGCAAAATTTTCCTGGGTAATTTTGAATATTTTCCACGTCCACCAATTCAGTTGGTTGGAGGGTATATGGAGGTAAAAAGTTGCTTTTTTTGTCTGATATTGACCGAAATCAAAATGGACCAAACGAGCCAAAATATATTGGAGTGGATAAAAATAGACCATTTTTTTTTTTCTTAAGCTATGGCCAGCATTACTTATAGCCAATAGCCAAAATGTATTCTTGGTTTGCTACCATGTTGCTCGGACAGCAACACGAGTAAATTTTAACTTCACATACAATTTTCAAATAATTTTAATCATCAAATAATCTAGTGAGTCAATGCTTATAATGCGTAATGATGAGATAATTCACTTTTGTCAGACAAGAAAAGGTGATAATCACGAAACCTTACTTCAGAATTATTAAATTAGAGCTTTTGTTTATCATTTGAAGCCACTTTTTTCTTTGAACTTCCAATACTTGATCTGGTTTATTATAAAAAGACGAGTCTAGAGAAGTCTATATTCATGGCAATTAGCACCTTTTTGTATATAAGGTTTGACAATCATGGTTCTCAAACTTCAAATAAGAGTTTCTCAAAGAGGTATGTCTTGGTTTTATGCTCCAATTTTAGTTATTTCTAAGTTTTGCGATAAATATTAGCGCCAAAATTGACTTCATATACCGTTAATTGTATTTCTTTTTCTGGATGAATACCTCAATTTAGATTCTTCCTTCTTAACTCCTTTTCTTTTGTCCTATACCCCTGCTTGGTTGTTTGCAACCATTGGGACATGAACCCAAAAAAGGAAAAGAAAGTCTTGAATAAAGATTGAAAGTTCAAGGTTTTTTTTTTTGGGTAACTCATGTAACTAATTTTGTATCTCCAAAGAACATTATAGATTTTTTTTTTTTTTTTTTTAGTTGAAGGAGAGAGGAATTTGAACCTTGGATATCTCTATTGGAAATATGAAGAGGTGTTAACCAGTTGAATTACAATACTCTTAGCAAGAATATTATAGTTGGATATTGGTGGCCTAAACTGATTATGGGGTCCTATAATATGTAGTTATATATTGAACAATTATACTACAATCTTTTATATTACAAAATACTAGTATAATATTTAATTTTTGCAGTCTCTTTGATTTTGATAGATGTGAGACTTTACGAGGAAACTCTCGCTTCTAGAAATCCAACTAACTAAAATACCTAGATACACATTTTTTTTCTAACATAAACATTTTCAAGTTCTCTCTTTTTTTTTTGCTACTTTATTATTTGTGAGAAAGGAATTGTAAAGGATGCTGCAAATGTTAATTCCATTGCTATCTAAAGCATTTGTGATTCACCATTGGATCTTAAAGAGACTGGAAAACTTTGCGCAGAGACTCCACCATTTTTTTTTTTTTTGATGGTCGCCGAGACTCAATTATTCAAATCAAATAGATCTCTGTTCAAGGAAACAACCACCCTCACATTTGACCAATTATTAGGATTTTTTATACTTAACTATGGTTCAGTTGTACTGTAACTTCATAAATGAATAATGTCACCCAACTGTTGGTAAAAAACGCTTTGCCACATTCTTTAAAGAGCAAGACTTAGGTACAGTACTTAGGTGCTGTTCCTTAGATACCCTTTTTAAGATTCTGCCATGTGGATTTTTCCTCATGGGATGAAAGTGTATTTTTTAATTAAGTAGCCACATGGCTAAATCTTAAAAGGGGAACCTAAGGAACAGCACCTAAGGTATTGTACCTAAGTTTTGTCCTTCTTTAAATTCTCCAAATACATCATTAACTACTCTTTTAATACAACTAGTCAGTTCATTCCACATTTAATTATCATCTTTGCCTAGGCATCACTTGTTTTCTTTAATCAATTTATCTTTATATATATATATATATATATATATATATATATATATAATATAGAAATTCTACTCTAGCATAATCTAAGTATATATGTGTGTGATGGTCCTTTCTGGAGATTTGAACATTGACCCTTGTCCCCCACACTCTACAAGTACTTATACTTGTTGAGTAACAACTGCACCAAAGGTGTGAGATGATTAATCAATTTATTTTTGAACATAACTTGTTTCTCCCCCTTCAAACCCCATCACTCTCTAATATCTCTCTTTTTTATCCTTTAATTTAATTTAATTTTTATTTTTATTTAACTATCTAATGCACATATCTAGTACCACCAACCTATATTGAGTAGTTACGTTCTCTCTTAACATCATCTTACAACCTATAAAACATCTACTATTAAATTTTCAAATAAGGATGAAATTTAGGAAAATTATTGAATACTCCAGGAGTACAATAAATGCGTACTCCCTCATCTCACATGAATTATGGGTCCTATGATGAATTTAATTAGTAGAACTCATAATTATGTGAGATAGGGAATATACATTTATGGTACTCCAAGAGTATCCAATAATTACCCTGAAATTTATCTACTATCAATGAAATTAAATGTGGGAATCCCTCTTCTTAAACCAAGTGTTCATTAATGTCAAATCCTATGTTGTTGTAAAGTCTATAATAACATCTCTTAATTCATTTTTTACTCCATAACCTTGGCCCCCATTAACTCTTTCAAAACTCCCACTATTTTTTCTGATATAACCATTCAAGCCTCATTCAATAAAAATCATTTCCCTGTTTGGTACCCCTAAATCAATTCATTCATGATTCATGTCCTTTGAAAATTTGTGTAATTGATTCTCGTAACTTTAGTTTGAGGAGAGTTCAAGACCATGTCAATTGTCTCTTCTCCTAAAACAAGTGTCATTAACAACATTCCATCCCTATCTCCCAACCTCAACCACTTTTTCTTTAAGACATTTATCTAAAATTATTGGTACCCATTTCTATTTCTATATTTTTCTGTATACCATAATTTATATATTGAATTTGCAATTTATCTAAAATTTTCACCTATTCATACAATCTCTTGAAAAGACACACTAAGAGTATGTTTGGCAACTGTTTTTTCTCCTTATTTTTTTTTTTATTTTCAAAAACAATTTTCTATTTTTGAAACTAAAAAACTTGTTTGACAACTCAAAATGGATAGAAAACAAAAACTGTTCTCAAAACTCAATTTGTGAAGGAAACTAAAAACATGCAAAAAGCTATTTTCAACTTCTAGTTTTTAAAAGTTAAATAAAACACGCATTTGATTTAATGAATCTGTCTCATTTAATGAGTTAGCATTAGAGTTCAAATCCTAATAACAACAAATTTTAGTATTTTTTATTTTTTCCTTCAAAATTTTTTTTTTTTTAATTTCAACTAACTAAATATGTTTTTGATTTCAAAAATACAAGAAAATTGTTTTTTCTTTATATTCTCCTAAACAAGTTTTTTTAGAAATAATAAATAAAAAAAAAAAAACTGTTACCAAACATGACCGAAGTTTTTTGTCACACCACAAACCCAATAAGGGGCCTAGAGAGAGTGTGAGGCCACTATGGGCTCAACTTAGACGTGTCTATCCATCTATATTAATTTATCAAATTATCTAACCAATATATATTAATCTACTTAATTTGAGACCAACCATAATAAAATAAAATGAAATTTAACCATCAATCTAAAAAAATTATAATACCCAAAATCAAAATAATAAAGTGTTTAATTGCAACTGGCTTTAGTCCAAATCACAATTTACTTCAACATCTGAAAGGAGAAGATAAAGGAGCCGGTGAGAGAACTCAATAAGTAGAACCTATCAAAAATAAATCAATAAGTAGGACTTTTTTTTTTAAAATACACAATAAGTAGGATGGGGCATGGGGATGTGCCATTTTAGTAAAATGTTACATTTTATACAAATCCAGTACTTCTATTATGACGTCCTCCTTGCAGCCTCCGACTGGCAAACTCCCTATTTGGAGCTACCAAAGGTGCATTGGGACTCGCTAAAATATCATACTTCTATTCATGACATGCCCTACTGGGTATAAAAACGATTGCTCAAAGTGCTCACAGTACAAAGGTTTCAAAACTAATCAATTTCATATATTTTGTAAATCTTTGCAAAACACATGCTTTCCATCTCTTGATACTTTCGTATCATTGGAAGTAAACTACGGTGTACTGTGAAATTCAAATTACAAGAATAACTCCAACAACCTACTAATCGACTAATCCTATCCCAAGATAACAGGGAAGTCGTATTATCAAGTGGTTACTTATTGATTACAACAATCCTAATATAATTCAAATAACAGCAATCCTAATTGAGGCATTTTGCTCTCAGCAACCATCTTCTTCTAGTCATTATCTGCAGCTGCAACACTTAATCCAACGTGTCCCTGGAATATAGCATAAAAATGAGCATGTGTCAACATAAGAAGAGTGAATAACAGAATCTTAAGGCTCAAAATGGTAGATAACTAAGACAAGCAATGCATCAATTTGGTACAAGACATGGAACAAGCCTTATTGGATCATTTTAGTGGAATCTTTTTTGTAGCATGTCAATTCTCTGTAGAACATATTATGAGTCAACTTCAAGCAATAGACATGCAGTTTCTTAGACAGTGATAAATAGCAGAAGTACACAATGACCTCTCAAATGGGTGTTTTAAAGGCCAATAATCTAGATAGATTTTAGACGTTATTTTATTAGAAATACTGGAGCACCACAATAAATGTGATGAGGATATACGGTCACAATGCAATGCTGGTGTTAGCAGAGAAAGGATCCAGAATTGGTAAGTGCTGTAGTGGCAAGTCATTTAGACACTACATAAAGCAGGATCCAAAAGAACCAAATCGAGGGCTACTTCTCGTGTGCAAACACAGATAAAGCAATAGCCACTCTTGGAAATGCAACACAAAAAGGATACTGCAATCAGTTTTAACTCTTAGACTAGCTATGACTACTACACAAGAAAGGAATCACAAGCATCGTGATCCTATTTAGTAACCAAAAAGGTTGTAAACATCAGTTATAAGGGTCCATTCCCAGATCTTGACAGACATAATCAATTGGACTAAAGTAGCACCATGACTATATATGCATGTTTTTTGTTCTAAGCTAGGGCAACTGTGTTGCCTATTTGTAGTATTCTATCATGGCTGCCGTGGTTGGGTCAGATGCGGTGTCCTAATTTTCTGGCTTCCGTCTGGTTTAAAAAGAATGGAAATCTAGCTTTCCCAATACCTTTTAACCTTTAATCTAGTTGCTGAAAATTTTAAAAATTGCATTGCAAATTTTATTATCTAAGCAGTTGGATGTGAGATCATTAGTAAAGTATAAAAACATATGTTGAAATTAATATAATTAACCTTACTTTGAACAAAGTGAAAATAATTCAAACTTCCACAGGGAAAATTGCGTAAGTGAAAATTTTGCTTACTTTGTAGGTAGTTGACAATATCAGGCCACTTAACCCGCAATTAATGCCAGCTGCATCTCAATGTCTCCTTCCCTTGAAGAAATTGCATTAGAAGCACCTGATCGGGATATTTGTAGAAGCCGCCCATACATCCAATAAGGTAATCCATAAATCTTGTTATACAAGATATGTACTGCCTTGAGTACCATTTCAGCTGTGTCAAAGAGACCCTCATAAATTCCTTGGTACCAATGACGCAGTACCCCGATGATCAGGATTGGACATAAATTAACCATTAATAACCAAAGGGGAGAAACGATTAATGTGACAAGTAGCTCAACAGAAAGAATTCCAGAAACCAGACAAACGAGCCTGAATATGAAAAGATAGGCAGCATCTTGCGTTTGTAATTTTATCTCCAAATACGCAACGATATAGACAATTGTAGCAATTATGAAAAGCAAGATGATACCAAGATGTGTTTCAAGTGGCGAGATGTTCAAGGTTTGAAAGTGTATACCAATTATGGCACCTAGAATTGAATTGAGGAAGATAAGAAACACATGAAATGCTTCAAAGAAAACGACTACTTCATCACTGGCACATACACAACAAAAAATCCATTAGCTTCGAAATCTAGTCAAACTTCTTTGGTTTCTCTTCTAAGGTTTACAATCAAATTTGAAAAGAGAAAAACGAAGGAATAGAGATAAAGCCAAACCTGTTCAATGTGTGACCAAGAGTTGCCCAAATTGAAACCCTCAAACGGATTGCTAAAAGCACAGCAGCAAAAATGCTGAAACTTGTCGAAAACAAAATGGAAAAAAATCAATTAATAAACAAAAAATGATCCAACCATCAAGGTAACAATCAAAATTGAAAAGCAAAAGACTAGAGATATTAAATGATCGTTAACAATCCACTACTAAATACAAATAGATCCAAGTAACAATCAATATTTAAACAAAGAAAGAGAGGCCTTGAAACTGGCGGATAAAAGGGCATAGGAATAGTCATGGTTAGGGACCTCGGGTTAAGTTTTTTTTATAGGAGAGAGAGAGAGAGAGAGAGAGAAAAAAAGCGCGAAGGCGAAGAAGAGGTGTCGTTCAAGCACTAATTTCTGAAATTCTTAAACTCTGCGGCTGGACGCATGCCGTTGTATGGATTTTGGGTTTTGAAATCCACATATCTTAACACAGACCGGCAACGACAAACTTCCATTGCCGCTGCCATCGAAGCTCACAACACTTTCTATCCGAAGCTATTATTTTTACAAAATAGCAAATATGACGGTTGACAAGTACAATGACAGAGCTCTCCTCGTAGAGTCGTAGTAGGAATTGATGTAATAGGCTAATAACTCCACATGCTCTTTTACAGTGGACTACGTTATTTGCCCATAATTTCAGTAAAAAATTTTCACCTATTTAAAATTATTAAGTCACTATTTAGTTTTTATTTAAAACTTCATAATTTTAATCAAGTAGGAATCTTTTATTGAAATTGTGGATCACATTACTTATCTATCATGAAAACCTTATAATTTCTCCAACTCTAAACAGCTGAAATGAGAGATGAAAAAAAAAAAAAACTTTCAATCTCAGTAGCTAATTAAAAAAATTTAAAGTAAGTGTGATAAAAAAATTTTTTAATTGAAAAGACCGGTTAAATTCCTACCTAATTAAGGAAACTTTAAGAGCTCATTTGGTAAGTGTGTTTAAATAACAATTTTTAGTTTTCTTAGAAATACATATGAATGAAAAAATATATAAAAATAAGTGTAATGTTATTTAAAGATTGAAAACATGTGTTGCGTACCAAACGGGGCCTAAATTCCTACGTAATTAAGGAAACATAACCTAGTAACGTACTTTAAGAATTAGAAATATATATATATATAAAACATTAAAATTTAAAATTAAATTAATACAAAAAATAAAACTAGTATATTTTTCATGATAATTTGCTATAGGTGGGTTTGAGCTAAATTGAAACTCACTTATTTTTTTAATGTTCTTTAAATAACTTTTATATAGGAAGTATCAAAATAAAACTCAACATTATTTTGTGTTATTAAATTTAACAAAAAATTTATTTTAATGCACAAAAAAGTAAAAGTTGATTTATTATCTTTTCACATATTAATAAATAAATAAAAATCAAAAGGCGAGGCATGCAGACCACTGTTCTAAGCATATTCAGGGGCTGTTTGGATTTGTTATTTTCCATCACTCATTACTCTATTTTCATCACTCATAACTCAAAACTAGTGGGTGCCATGACTAAAGGTGTGTTTGGATTTGTTTTCAGTTTTTGTTTCCATCACTCAATTCTCTAATTTTTTAGTAATGAGTTAGCAAAACTGAAAACACATTTTGGGTGTTTTCAAGTTATGGAAACTGAGTTTCCATGTCACTTTGGTAAATAAACACACACTGCTAAGACCCACGGTCAGACCTTTTGCTCTCTCCAACACACGTTGTCTTTTTTTCTTTTCTTTTTTTCCTTTCACGCTGGGTCTAGGACAAACACCTTTCTCTATTCTCTTCTTCTTTTTTTCTTCTTTTTTTTTTCACATTGGGTTTTTGGGTTTTTTTTTTTTCTTTCACGCCAAGTTTGGGATGAACACCTTTCTCTATTCTCTTCTTCTTCTTCTTCTTCTTTTTTTTTTTTTTTGTCTTCTTTTCTTTCCTTTTCACGTTAGGTTTCTAGTTTGGTTTTTTTTTTTTTTTTTTTTTCCCTTTCACACTAGGACTGGGCTTGGTTTCTCTACTCTCTTCTTCTTCTTCTTCTTTTCTTCTTTTCTTTCCTTTTAACATTGGGTTTCTGGGTTTGGTTTCTTTTTTCTTTTTCTTTTCTTTTTTTTTTCCCATTCCTTTTCACTCGGTTTCTAGGCTTGGGTTCTCCTTTTTTTTTCTTCTTCTTTTTCTTTCTTTCTTTCTTCACTTCTCATGATCTTTTCTCTTCTCTTTTTTCCCTCTTTAAGTTCTTTCTAAGCTTTATAGTGTAATTTGTTGTGGTATTGAAGGTGTTGGTGATGTGAATGGTCGGATCTGCTATGGTGGATTGGTTTGATGTTTTGTGGTTTACACGGTGATGGTTTTTTCAGTTGGGTTCTGGGTTTGATGAATGGATGAAGAGGGAGGCAATAAATGGTGCTTGAGAGCAATTTGGGTTCAATGAGTTTGGGTATTGGGGGTTGAAGGAAAAAAAGAAAGAAAAAGAAATAAAGAAGCTCTAGGTTCGGTGAGTTTGGGTATTAGGGGTTGAAGGAAAAAAAAAAAAAAGTAAAAGCTGCACCAAGTCAGTCCATAGGTCCCACAAAAAGTAAAATTTTTTAAGTTATCAAAATTGGAAACAAGTTTGCATCAAAAAAAAAAAAAAAAAAAATGAAAACAAGTGCCAAACATGCCATTTTAGGAAGTTGTGGTATTTTCAGTGATAAGTGATGAGTTATAGTGATGAGTAATGATATTTAAGTGATGAGTGAACATTTTTTGAAATTCAAACTGCCCCAGCATCCAACAATTAACAGATAATAACTATGATAATAATAATAATATATATATATATATATATAATGAAAACAGTGTGTATATATATATATATATATATATATGATGAAGAAGAAAATGAAATCAGTAGACTGACCTTTCACGATCAACCTCAGGATAGACAATGGTCTGCGACTCCAACTCTGTGCTCCCAGCCATTCTTTGGATTGTGATCATGATTGATAGGCGGGTAATGTTTTTGCTGATGCTACAGACTGAGTAATATTTTCTTATGGTAGAGACTCAGACTCAAGTTTTTCTTTTACGATGGGGCAGCTCTAATATTTGCTAGCTTTGGTGTTATTTTGACGATGGTACAGCACTAATATTTTAGTTGGTGTTTACTGTATTTTAACTGTATGGTCTATAATATTTTAATGTTATATTTGCTCTCACTAAAATTTCAGCAAGTTATATTACTCAAATACTCTCACTCAAATTTCAGCTCGTCTGATATTTTAATGTTATATTTGCTCTCACTCAAATGTTAGATACTCTAATATTTGAGTACTAGGTTGACTAAGACATGATAATCATGGTTTTAAAAATTGGATCAAATTTGCCTTCGGTTCCCGGTTTTAGGCATTTTTTTGTGATTGGATTGGTGGCTGGTTCCACGTTCAACCAGTCGGACTGGCCAATTTCAAGTAGTCATCATCCATAGAGAAAGAGAGAGATTAAGAGATAGAGATGCACTAATGCACTAAGAAATTGGTTTGTTCTTCAATGATATCTAATGTTGAATTACAATTATGTATTTATAGGAAACTAGCTCTAGCCACATTGGCTCACTTGGCTCAAAATAATTGGTTAGTTGATTTAACATTTGTTCTATGAATTAAGTCATGTACTGAATGAGCTACATGTGCTCGAGTCTTAACTAATTCATCATAATCTCAACTAACTAACTAACTAAAGGTATTACAACAACTATGAGGAGATTACAAGGCATATGACATAATTTGGGGTTCCTATCACAATACTTTATTAATAATGGTAACAATTGCTTGATCTTAATCGGATTGTTTGATTTTGTTTTAATTTTGCACAATTCCTAATCTAGATTAGGGAAAGGAAAGGGAATAAAAAGTTTTATATATATATGCGATTGTCATTTTTCTAAGGTCTTTGGTCATTTCTCAATAAATGAGAAAGATAGCTTTGAAGACTTTTGGATCAGGCTCATAAATGAGCTTTGACAAATGTGTGTGCACTGTGCTGGAATCCAAGGGGTGTCACTGTCATGTGCACCCAACATATAGAATATAGAATAAGAAGTTTACAACAGTCTTCTCAAAAATCAACAGTCTTCTCCAAAACATCAAGAACATCATTCTTGGTTCAATTTCAACAATAGCAGTAATCATCACAACAAACGAAGATGTTATATCATGTATCTGGCATGTATGTCATCTCCCTCACAACAAGTGGGTTTTGGGACCCACTTGCTGTGAGGGAGATGGCATATATGCTGGATACAAGATATAATTTTTTAACAAATGGGGTCCTATTATAGGCACATAGGCTTTGATTTTCACTAAATCTCATTATCTGCCAGACTGCCACCTTTGCAATGATTAAGCAGTTTGTCAATTAGTAACTGTTATGATGTGGGACACATTTTGGAATTCCTTTGATACACAATTTGTGGCTAAAATGTTACAATTACATTGTTTACCAAAATATATATCAATTTACTATTGTTTTGGAAATATGTAAAGGTTTACCACTTTTTAGGTACTCGAATTCATAGAACTCGAGTTTCATGGGAAAAATTTGAAAATTTTTTTATGGTACTTGAGTTTCATGAACTTGAGTTCCATCAAAAAATTCTCAACATTTTGAAAGTAATTTTTTCAAAGAACTCGAGTTTATGAAACTCGAGTTACAAGGCAAACTCGAGTTTCACAAATTCAAGTTAAAAAAAAGGTAATAAATCCTTACATATTTCCATAACAGTAATAGATTGATATATATTACGATAAATCATGATATTTGACTATTTTGACCGACAATCTTTTTTTTGAAGAAGATGGTTAAATAACTCTCCTGATAAAGACGTTACTTTACCCACTGCTTTCTTCATTTGACATTCATTTCAATCAAGAAAAAATGAATATTTCATTATAGGCACATGGGCTTTGATTTTCACTAAATCTCATTATCTGCCAGACTGCCACCTTTGCAATGATTAAGAAGTTTGTCAATTAGTAACTGTCATGATGTGGGATACATTCGGAATTCCTTAGATACACAATCTGTGGCTAAAATGTCACAAATGCATTGTTTACCAAAATATATATCAATATACTATTGTTTTGGAAATATGTAAAGATTTACCACTTTTTAGGTACTCGAATTCATAGAACTCGAGTTCCATGGGAAAAATTTGAAATTTTTTTATGGTACTTGAGTTTCATGAACTTGAGTTCAATCAAAAAATTCTCAGCAATTTTGAAAGTAATTTTTTCAAAGAACTCGAGTTTATGAAACTTGAGTTACAAGGCAAATTCGAGTTTCACAAATTTGAGTTAAAAAAAAGATAGTAAATCCTTACATATTTCTATAACAGTAATAGAATGATATATATTACAATAAATAGTGATATTTGACTATTTTGACCCACATTCTTTTTTTTGAAGAAGATGGTTAAATAACTCTCCTGATAAAGACGTTACTTTACCCACTGCTTTCTTCATTTGACATTCATTTCAGTCAAGAAAAAAAGAATATTTCACGCATTTAGAAGACTACATGAAAAGTTGTTCTTGGTGGGCTTATGCCTTTGGCAAATATAAACCTGTAAAAGTTGCTTTGTTCCTAATTACCATTCTCGTACACATAGGGTTGTACGTAATGTTCCCTTGTCCTTTGTCATTAATTGTTTTAAATATAACAATATGCACTTAACAGATTGCAACAATAACTGATGCCATATATGGTGTTTGGGCTAAATGTCGTCTTTAAATCACTGGTAAATTCATATTGTATAAACATTTTTGTACTATAACTCCCTTAAAGTTCTCACTCTCAACTCTCAAGCAGTCCTACCTTCTTTGCTTCAGTGATCAAATTGTCACGCCATAGCTGAAATTTTTTCCCCTGGATATTACATATTAGTATTGAGTTGTGATCCACACACCCAATTCAGTGACTTTTAATTGTTGTAATAAAGAATTATTTCTTTTGATAATCATTATTTTGTCCATTAACAGAAAACCCTATTATTTGGATTTAGTTGCAACATGAAAAATTAAATCTGCGCTTTTTGAACATCTCTTTATGCACATTTATTCAGAATCAAACTTCTACCCCACAACATACTTCACAGGAAGCTCATGAGACTTGCTTTGAAAACTAATTAGTCACGTTGATGACTAATATGATTCTGCTCTACTAAGGTATATGGTGCTAATACATGTTAGGCATTCTGATTTCATTGCAGGATGAAGTATGTAATGACAGAATTCTTGTAAGATGTGTACTTGTTTGATAATTGCCAGAAGTGAGAGGTTTCTATGCTTGCTCTTCATTTGCTTCCATGTATGATTTTAAAAAATGAGTTGTATCTGAGCTCAGAGCCAGAACTAGTAACAAGATGAAGAGGTGTGGCAGTTCACATATGACAAATTATTAGGGTTAATTTGCACTTCCCTTTAGTAAGGTCTGCTATTTCAAAACTGAATAATAATGTCCTTTCTTAACTAGTACTAAGCACTTTGTCCAAATCCATTAGGATTTTCTTCAAATTTAATAAAAAATTCAAATTCCTATTAGACATGTTTCTCAAGAAATTTTGGGAAGGAAGGAGTAACAGTAACAGTGGCCAACAAAGGAGTTTTTTGGGACACAATCACACTGTTGCAGTGATACAGAGCATGCAAAGATTAGAAGAGGCTGTATCTTTAACTTAGGGGGTCAATGTATTGATGTAATTCTTTTACTTTGGAGTTTCCTGTATTGGATAAATATCTAATTCATCCAAAAAGAAAGATCTGCAAAAACAAGAATTCTGCAGCATTCCATCTGGAAATCTCTGAGCTATTAGAAAGGGGGCAAATTATATGCACTCAAAAGGGTTGATCAGACTGGTGGTTGATGAGAGAGAAATACCAAGTATTTTCATATGTTGGTGAATAAAGGAAGACCGAATATTTAAATCTTAAGGCTCAAGATGATCAACGGATAGACTCAGTACAAGAAAGAACAAGGAATAGTGGATCATTTTAGTGGAATCTTATATCAATTCTCTATGGAACATATTTTGAGTCCACTTCAAGCAATAGACATGTAGTGCCTAGATACCTAATCAATAGCAGAAGTACCATATGCCCTCTCAAATGACTGTTTTAAAGGCCTTTGGTCCAAATGGATTTCAAACATTCTTTTATAAGAAATATTGGAGAATTGCGATAAATGTGGTGAGGATATGCAGTCACAATGCAGTGCTGGTGTTAGCAAAAAATAAAGATACTGCAAGATAGTTTGACTCTTACACCAGCTTGCTCTACTACTAAGGAGAGGAATCACAAACATCCTTTTAAAAAAAAAAAAAAAGTAATCACAAGCAATCATTATCCTATCAAGGAACCACAAGGCGTGCAGACATCAGTTAGAAGCCATTCCTAGATCTTGAGAGACACAATCAGTCTGGCTAAAGTGGCACCATGAATGTATATGCATGTTTTTTGGTCTAAACTTCCATAACCGATTTGTCAATTTGTAGTATTTTCATGTGGCTGCATGGTTAGGTCGGATGTGGTGTCCTAATTCTCTGGCTTCTGTCTAGTTTTGCTTCCCTCACTAATGAATTTTGGCATTGTCACAAATAACATAAAATGGAAATCTCACTTTCCATAAAACCTTTCAACCTTAAAGTTGAGTTGTTGAAAATTTGCAAAATTGCATTGCAAATTTTATTATCTAAGCAGTTGGATGTGAGATCTTCCATAAAGTATAAAGACATATGCTGAATATAGTATAATTAACCTCACTTTGAATGAAATGTAAATAAATTCAAACTTCCACAAACAGAAAATTGCAAAGTGAAAATTGTGCTTACAATATATCTAATTAACAATAACAGGTCACTAAAACAATTTCTTCCATTTGCACACCATTGTCTTCCTGTTCCCTTGAAGACAATGCTTGAGAAGCTGCTTTACTGGAATTTCTTTTGGATCCGGTCATATATCTGATCAACTAATTGACAAATCTTTTTAAACAAGCTACATACTGCATTGAGTACTAAAGCTCTATAGCAATAATTCCAGAAACCAGACATATGAACCTCACTCTGGGTAGGTTCTCAGTGTCTTGAGGTAGTAGTTTATCCCCATATATGCAATGCCATGGACGATTGTAGCCATGATGAAAAACAAGATAGCAAAATGTGTATCAAGTGGTGAGACGCCCATAATTGGAAAGTGTAAACCAATTAAGGCAGTTGGAAATGAGGTGAGGAAGAGAAGAAGCCCATGAAATGCTTCAAAGAAAACGAGTGCTTCATCACTGGCACATACACAAATAAGAGATCCTTGAGGTTTTACATCAATAAAAAAAAAACCCACAAAATCAACTTTACTTCAATAATAATAAAAAGGAAATCCCTTCAGCTTTATTAAGTTTCTCTCCCAACCCTACCACAATGAGTGCAATTCAATGCAAAGAGATGAACAAGCCACTATCAATATACCCTTACTATAAGAAATAATCTCTAAAAATTTGTCTTATCAAGAGATGAATAAGCCACTATCAAGATTATTTCATTCACCCTTACTATAAGAAATAATCTTTGACAATTTGTCTTATCAAGAATTCTAAAAATTCAGTCTATCATATGTGTGTATGCCTGGGCAGTGGTGAGTTTGTAATAACTGAAGTCATTCAATAAGCAATAGGTCTGATATAAGACTTCTTGTTCCTCATACATGCATTAATCTTGATGTTAAAATATAAACAACAACCAAGCCTTAGTCTCAAAACTTTGAAATCTGCTAGGGATCCTCAACAAACTAATCAAAGTTGGCCACATATATTATTTTCTGTCATTCTAATCATACTCTATCTCCTTTATTGATATGTCCTTTTTTTACTACTTCTATTAATGTTATTTTAGAAACTTCTATAACTTTTTTCATTCACTCAACATGAACCAACTCAAACCAACTCATATCCTCATTGATGGATTAATTGATCTCCTTTGCACATGATCAATATTTATTAATTTAGTTCTAAAAATAATTTATTCAATATTGACAGTTTGTATTTATTTTCAGAACTAATTTAATAAAATCCATGTCACAAGAAAAACCAAATGGATTAATCATGTTTTCAATATAGAAGGAGATGTTAGCAAAATTTGAATACAAAAACTTCATTATCAATTTCGCATCTTAAAAACTGAAAATATAGACTATAAATAAAAAAATCTTCATATAGAAAGTTGTGTGTTGTTTAGTTATTTGATATAAGAAAAATTTTATTTTAAATTATCATGCCTTAGGCCTCAAATTGTAGCGAGCCTGCATTCATTTTATGAATATTGCTTTTTAGTAGCCTTACATTCGATACCATAGAGTTTAATTGGTGTTATAGCAATCTTATAACATTTTCCCTTTAACTTAATAGGTATCCAACGATCATACAATACTTCTGTATACTTTTCCACTTCATGCTCCTTGCTCTTATCGACTTATCCTTTTTTGGCTTGAACTAACTGCTGCCTGAAGTTGCTTATTCCACCTCCAAATCTCTTTAGTTCATTGCACAAATCGTTTAGATTCTCTAAATACCTCTTAATCACTCTTTTAATAATATAACTACTCATTTCATTCCACAACTTATGAACAGCTTTGTATAGACCTCACTTGCCTTCTTTAATCATTTTATCTTTAAACACAATTTGTTTGTCTCCTTTCGAACCCCCTCTCCTAATTCTTGTGTTTCTCTCTCCAATATATCATCTTTTCTTTTTCTTTTTCTTTATCTTTTTTCTTTTTTCCTTTTTCACTTTCTTATACAAAAATCTAATGCCATGAACCTATACTGAGTGGTTACGCTCTCCCCTGATATCACCTTACAATCTTAACAACATCTACTATCAACATTTCAAGGATGAAATTTATGTTGCTAATATTTGTCCCTCTTCTTGAACCAAGTGTTCGTTAATATTAAATCATATATTGAACGAAGTTTTTGTTAATATTGAATCATAGATTGTTGCAAAGTCTAAAATAGCATCTCATGATTCATTTCTTACTCCATAACCTTGATCTCCGTGAAGGCATGAACTCTTTCAGAACTTCCATTATCTTTTCCAGCATGACCATTCAAATCTCATCCAATAAAAATCTTTTACCCATTTGGTACACCTTCAATCAATTCATACATATCCTCCCATAATTTCTGCCTAATGCATTCTCCCACACCTATTTGAGGAGTGTATGCACTATGTCAATAGTCTCTTCTCCTAAAACAAATTTTGTTAGCTAAATTTAATCCCCTATCCTTCCAACCTCAAGAACTTTTTATTTAAGACATTTATCTAGGATTATCCATATCCATTCATATTTTCATCTTTTCCTGTATACCATAATTTATATCATGTACTTTTAATCTCTCTACATTTCTCACCTACTCACTTAATCTCTTGAAGGCACACTATGTTTATTTTCATACTAATTGTAGCTACTATTTACATTAGTTTCCCTGTTAAAGGCCTGATGAAGTGTTTATACAAATTCTATTGTCTTGGACTAACTTCTTCACTCTAACAGGCTAAGTAGTTTATGCTCATGACTAACATATTTATGCAAGAACCCAAATCTGTAGCTTCCAAAATTGAAACCTTAAATATATTAAGAGCCGAAATTTATGTTGAAACTTGTAGGATACAAAAAAGGCAAATAACATTCAAATTTGTAAAAAACCAAAAAAAAAAAGAAAAAAAGAAAGGAGAACCCAAACCTGTTCAGTAGATAAACAAGTGCTTCAAAAACTAGTTCCACCACTTTAATTGCAGCCGCTTTCAAGCTGAAACTCGTAGAAAACAAAAGGGTAAATATCGATTATTAAACAAAAAATGATCCAATCATCTTGGAAAAAATAAAGGGATAATTACAGTAAACCCACTTGAGGTTTGACCCATTTTCATTTTACCTACCTGTGGTTTAAAACTTTACACTTTGCCCACCTGAGGTTACTTCTGTTTAATCTCTGTTACCCATCTCCGTTAAAAAGAGGAGTAAATAAGTCTTTTCACTCTCATTTTATGTCTCTCTCCTCTCAAAACAAGAAAAAAAACAAAAAAAAAAAAAGAAAACAAGATCAAAATGGGCATCTCTTAGAACATGACTCAAATCAAAAAAATTTCAAACCCAAAACACAAGATCAAAAATTTTTCAAACCCAGAACAAGATCAAAATTTTTTCAAATCCAGAATATGCATCTCCTGCAGAAGTCAGATCACAAGCTTAATGGCTATAAGTTACATCTATGCATTTTAAAGAGCCCACCATACCCACCTTCATCGTGAAAGCCAGCCCCCATGAAGACCACCAGCCACAAACACCAAAGAGAAATCTCCAGCCACTGCCAATCTCACCCAAGGCCATTGTTGCCCAGCCTCCGCCAATCTCGTTAGCCATCGTCAATCTCACCCCGAGGCCATGCTAGCCCAGCCTTCACCGATCTCGCCCACAAGATTGTCACGCTATCCACCTCGTTACTCTTCCGATCTTGTTGCTTCGGATGCCCTACCTTCGGACCTCCCCCACCTTCAGACCTTCCCCACCTTTGGACCTCCCCCACCTTTTAAAACCAGCCCCTCTGGTACTCACTGTCCAAAATCAAAACCCACCATACCCACCTTCATCGTGAAAGCCAACCCCCATAAAGACCACCATAACCATATCCCACCACCATCAATCTCCAGGACCACCATACCGATTCACCACCGATCTCCATGGCAGAAGCTTCACCGATCTCCATGCCGACCCACACCCATGGTGAAGCCTCTTTGCCCGCCCCTCTTTTTTCGGCACTAGACCAGATACCATTACTCAAGCTTTTCTTCTCTCTTTTTCTGATCTAAACCAAACCCAAACCCATACTCAAGCTTCACCGATCTCTTTTTCTGATCTTGTGTTGTGTTATGTGTTTGTTGTAATATGTGGACTCTCCATAATCTGTGGGCATTTCATTAATTTGTACTTGTTTTAATTTCAAACAATTTGATTTGTAGTTGTTTGGAATTTTATTTGTTACATTCATATACATTTATTTTTAATATCAAACCCTAATTTTTTGATTCGTTTTATGTTTGTTTTCGTCTAAAAAATTTGTTTTTTAACTGTGATAACAGAGGTGGGTAACAGAAACTAAAGTACATAAAACCCAAAAATAAATGAAAAAGAAAGGAATAGAGAGAAAAAACCAAGAACCCAAACCTGTTCAATAGGCCATAAAAAGCTTACAAAATAAAAGCTTTCAGTCTGTTAGTTGAGCTCACAGCTTCATCTGAGTTGACTCTGATTAAGAATGAAAAAAGAATATCAATTATTAAACAACAACAAAAAAGATGCAAGTAACAATCAAATTTGTAAATTGGAAAACAAAAATAAAGAAAATCAGTATAAATGCGAGCTATTTATGCCCAAACGGGGGGTTTGGGTTTGGGTTTGGATCCAAGTCCAACCTCTGAAATCCAGATTTCTTGACAAGCCATTACGGCAACCTAGACCTGCAACGAAAAACTTCCATTGAAGCTCACAACGCTTCTGTCCGTCGACGACCGATGCGGATGCCATACCCGTCAATATTATTATTTGGCTGGTTTATGGGATGGTGTTTCTGAGATAAACGAAGGAGGAGGATGAGAGATAGAGAGAGGCGTTGAAGGGGTTTTGAAGAGAGACAGAGAGAGATACCTGTTGCCGTGTAAAGGCAAAAAGAAACTCCGAGAGTGGTTTTTTTTACCAACTGTAGCTCAGGATGTTTCTAAAAACAAAAAAACAAAACAAAAACAAAAACCGTAGCTTAGGATGTAAAAAATATTATTATTTTATTAGCAAATATGTTATGGTTTTTAGAGAGAGGAGAGATTTATAATATTTTATTATAGTGTAGTTATCCCTTCTCTATAATTTTTTTTTTTTTTTTTGTGAATGTAATAACTAATTTTTTGAATTTTCTGTTTTTTTTCTCTAAAAAAAAACTCTCTCACAAAAAATTCAAAAAATTAGTTATTACATTTTCAAAAAAAAAAGTTAGTTATTACTTTTTTATTTCAAAAATGCTTTTAATTTAATTAACTTATATCTATATATTAAGAGAATTCAAAAAGTTAGCTATTGTCATTTTTAATTTCAAAAATATCCTTTAATGATGCACAAAAAAATTAGTAGGCTGAATACTCCGGACTTAAATAGACTATTAATTGCTTGGAGGGCCAGGAAGAAGAGGGAGAAAAAAAAAAAACGATTAAAGGTGATCGGGGTGGATCGGCCAATAATCCTCTGATGCTTAAGTTAGTTTCTCTCTAAATTCTGGAATTCCAACCTTTTTGGAGTTGTGTAAAAAACTTACCTTCATTTGAAGTAAATAAGTGTTTATATAGCATGCTTTGGAGCGGTTACTTATCTCATAACTTCCCCAATATTTGTGGAAGTAAGAAGATTTAGACTTAACTTCTTCCAAACCACTATAGAAGTTGGAATATTCAACCTTATCTTCTATAACTGTTATTGGAAGTTAAGTATTTAGTAAGAAATTATAGCGATGAATCAGGATCTTGCTCATGCTTCAAAATAGTAACGCGTGGTTTGATTCATTAGTCTTTTATAGGTAAACCTCTCTGGAAATTTCCCAAGTGTTGGGGGTCGTCCAGGCGTTTTCCTAATGGACGACCCTCATCTCTATGGATGACCGTCCTATAAGGCATGTCCATTCCTCTCTTCTTGACTTGGACGGCACTCATGGACGAATTGGAGTTTACAACCTTCACCATTAGTTACCCCTTGTCCAAGGGTTGTCTACAGCACTGTAGAATTTGTTTGCTGGGCTTTGGACGTGCATTTTTATGTTAGTGGTTATATATTGCGCCACGTGTCATGGCTTCACTGGTGCTTGGTCGTGTCGATTTAACTTTTAGAGGAATATGCCATATGTCATCCTCTGGTTGGTCACGTCGTTTCAGATGCCAAATTTCATTATCTATAAATAGTAGAATTCCTCTCCTACCCTTCTCATCTCCAAAATTTTCTCAGTTGACATTCGTCATCCATTCCTTGTCTAGAAGTATTCTTGCATCTTTAGTCCTCTTTCGTCTAGAGCCAGGTATTTTCCTCATCCTCGTTCTTAAGTTTTCCTTCAAATTTCAAGATATCTAGAATTGTAATTTCTTTGTCCAGTAATAGTGTAGATAAGGTTATAGACGAGTATCATAATTCAACTAGTTATAGTGGTTCCAGTAGTAATATTAGCAACAGTAGTAGTGGGGGGAACACCACAGACGAGGAATACACATCTGGTGTTCCTAGGGTTCCTTCAGAGGCCTTACAAGAACAACTTAGGATAAGGACAGCTTCTGGGTCTCAAGCTAGTACCTTAGCGAGTGCCTCTCCTTTTACTCCTTTAAACGAGGTAAAAACAGTTTATATTTGTGTTGTAGGCATCCCTTCCAAAACAACTGAACAGAGACTCAATTCACTTAGGACTTGGTACCAAATCCCAAACGACCTTAACCCTAGGTTGGCCGTCCGTAGGGAATGGTGTTGTAACCCTATTTTGGGATAGGCGTCTATGAAACTTATCTTTTAGAGGGACTTAGTTTACCCCTTAATGCCTTTGCTAGGGAGCTACTCACTAGGTTAGGTTTAAAAGTGTGTCAGTTTAACCCCAATGAATAGAGATTGATTGTCTCTATGCAAGTTTTGTGGAGGGAAGTTTTTGAAGGAGGTCGTCCTCTTATTATGGACGAGTTCCTCTTTTGCTACAAACTTTCAGAAATTAACCAATCCCTTGCCTTTTATTAATTCATAGCCAGGGGTAAAGATTGTAGGTTAATAAATTCTTTGGTAACGTCTGATAGAAATTAGAAGACGGAGTTTTTCTTTGTCTCTGGTTTCTAGTCGGGGCACCCTGTTGAGGTTGACAGGGATCCATTTGTCTTTTATACTAGAGAGTTAAGGAACCTTAGTCTTGAAGGTATGTTTTTTTTTTATTATATTATTTTTATCTTTTGCTTATAATCATCTAACCCTTCTTTCTCCTTTTTTTTTTTTTTTTTTTTTTTTAGCTGTTGGACGATCATCTTTAAGCAAATTTTATCATGACTACATCCATAAACCTTGTTTTTACGCTAATAGGAGTTTCCATTCGTTGGTTACCCTTCAACATCTTCCACATAGGGACTCAGTCCGGAACCATCTGCTGAAGTCATTACTCACGAGCTCACTGTTCGTAGACGTGAGTTTTCTTTTTACTTAGAATTTATTTGAGCATTATTAAAGTTATACTCTTTAGCTAAACGTTAATATTTTTCTTTTAGGGATGGCAACCATAAAAGAGAACAAGGGTAAAGAAGTAATGGACTAGGCGACTAGGTCGAGGACCCAATCTCAACCCCATCTTGCTGTGGGGGATAAGAGAAAAAATTTGTCAAAGGTGATTGACTTGGAAAATCTTCCAAGTCATCGCAAGGAGAAGAGGGCGAAGTATAGGTCGTCTAAGACTGATGTTGTCAAACCTGGCCTTCCTACTCCTACCTCTCAGCAGCCATCCATCCAAATCCACGATGTGGACTCGTCTGAGCTCGCTAGAGTTCCTCCATCCATGACAACTGTGACTACCTCATCTCAGCCTCTTAGAAAAGCTCCTATGAACCTTATTGAAAATGAAGATTTAGCTTGGGAAAGATTTGAGAAGGCTGTGACTGACGAGGACGTGGCTGCGTGTTATGACATGTCCTTAAAGGAGTTTGAACAATCTGTTGTTCATGATCTCTTCAAGGTACGTAATATCCTTTTTACCTTGTCTTGTCATAGTAATGTATATGTATTTATTATTTTTAACATAACCTCTAATCACTTATGTAGGCCATGTCAAAGTTCATCATTGCATCCAGGCAGGCCACGGAGATGGACAAGACGAAGATTTTGC
Source organism: Quercus agrifolia (assembly GCA_029955455.1). Lineage (NCBI taxonomy): Eukaryota > Viridiplantae > Streptophyta > Magnoliopsida > Fagales > Fagaceae > Quercus > Quercus agrifolia. The sequence continues at coordinate 43,276,285 of JARQAD010000006.1, forward strand.
TTGAAACGAGGATCTAGGAGGTCAAAGATGACTGCAAGGGCTGGGCTAAAGTGGCAACTAAAGCTATAGACAAGGCTAAGGAACTACAGAACCTCGTCGAAGAACTTAAAGCTGACATCGTTGATAAGGACACTCGTCTTGACCACCTTCAAAGGAAGAATGATGAGCTGAGCACCCTTCTTAAGAAGGCCAAAAAGGACGCCATGGTAGAGTTCAAGTCTTCTAAACAGTTTACTGATCTGTTGGATACCAATTACACTGCTGGCTTCGAAAATTTTCATATGGACACTATGGGAAACTTCCCTAAAGTTGACTTTAGCTCCATCAAACTCAACCTAGGTGCTACAAGCTCTCTTCTCCAAACGAGTTCCGAAGACGTTAATATTGAAGACAATACTACCACTCAGCCTGCTCAAGACAAGCCTAGCGTTGGAGATGATCCCCCACAGTGAAGACGTGAATTTATAATGTCCTAGTTGCCCTTTCTGTTCTCTTTTCTTTCTTTTCTTTTTTTATGAGGTCCGTTGTTTTGGACCATTTGAAGTTATTTAAGTACATTTCACTCGTCTATAACTCTTAGGATGAGATTCCAATAGTTTTCTTTTAGGCTTTACTTTATAAGGGTTTTTGGACGGTGGTCGTCTACCCTTTTCTAAATTTTATGAATGTTTATTTTTATCATTTTCTATTAAGCATGCTATTGTATGGATGTATTTTCTTTATATCATCCATATTATACTGGTTTAAATGTGGTCCGTCCACTCATGAAGGCATTTAGCTCGTCCATGTTGAGAATTTCCTTATATTAAACATTTTCACCATTCTTTAAACTTTGCAAGTATAACTCGTCTTATGAATGGCATGAGTTTTACTAGCTTTACTCGTCTAACAATTTGACAACTGGTTTTATTTTTCGTCCATAAGACCTATTTTTGAGCTAGACATTTCTAGTTTTTACTTGTCTAGATATTGGATTGTCATAGTTGGATATTTATCCATGGATTTTAAATGTTCTAGCATGCATGAATTTTCTCGTCCACTTCTTGGACGAATATGCTTTAGGTTTTATCTCATCCACTAGTTGGACGAATACACATTGAGCTTATTCTTTGCTTTATCCTTATTTCAAGGAAAGTTTATAGGCATTACATTCCTGCATCCAAAGACTTTATTTGTCTTGGGCTTTGAGCCTCATTGTGGATGAAGTTATGGAGATTAGATTCATGTATCACATACATTGGAAATCCAAACTGCATATACATTACATAAATATCGTCTACAAGCATGGCACATGTTTAGGAGTTAGTGCCTTAGGGAATTAAAAATACTTATACAAACAGATAGACTAAGTATATAACTTCATCCATCACAAACTTGTCTTTAGACAGTGCATAAGTTAGAGTCTCATGCACATTTTAGGGAATTAAAATATTTAAAACATGCAGTAGTAGTAATAAATAAGTAAATACGAGGTACTTCAACTTCGTCCATGCTGCTCGTCCAGGCTGACCCTTCATTGGTAATACCTTCGTAGATGCTCGAAGTTCTAAGGGTGCTCCAATTTTCGTCCATCTAGGGCTTCCAGGTAGTATGATCTCTATCTTTTGCAATTAATGACCTTGTAGGGTCCTTCCCAATTCGGTCCCAGATTCCCATGGGCTGGGTTTCTAGTTGCCAAAGATACCCTTTTTAGAATGAGGTCCCCAATGTTGAAGCGTCTAGGTTTCACCATTGCATCATATTGCCTAGTCATAAGACTTTTGTATCTTGTTGTCCTCTGCTCCACATCCATGCTTATCTCGTCAATGAGATCGAGGTTAAGACGAAGCTGTTCTTCATTCTCCTCATGCTGATAGGGAGATGAGTTTGTGAGGTGCTATTAACACATATAAGCCTACTCCCCACTATTTTACAATTTAAAGGAAAATATGATGTCTAAAGATTCTAATGGAGTATTAGACTCGCTTTGTGATGATCTAATGGGGATGATTAGGAATTTTTGGTGGGGACAAAAGAAGGAGGAGAGGAAAATAGCTTGGGTTAGTTGGAAGAAAATGTGTGAACCTAAGTATGATGAAGGTATGGGATTCAAGTTAAAATTATTCAATAAGGCTTTGCTTGCAAAACAGGGTTGGAATCTTCAAATGGGTAGCAACTCTCTTGTTTATAGGGTTCTTAAGGCTAAATACTTCCCAACTTGTGATTTTATCCATGCCTCGATTGGAAGTAATCCCTCCTATACTTGGAGGAGTTTAATATCTACCCAAAGCCTAGTTAATGAAGGTTTATGATGGAGGGTTGGTAATGGAGCAAATATAAAGGTTTGGCAAGATAAGTGGCTGCCATGGGGTTTGACTTATAAGGTCACTTCTTGAAGGTTGTTCATGAGTCTTGATACAAGGGTTGCTGATTTAATTGATTCACACACAGCAAAATGGAAGAATGACGTCCTTGATTGTCTTTTTCTACCTTTTGAAGCTAATTTAATTAAAAGTATTCCTTTGAGTGTCACTTTGCCAGAGGACAAATTGGTTTGGGCTGTAACTAACAACGGAATGTTCTCTATTGGGAGTGCGTATAAATTGGCAGTGTCTATGTTCAAATCCAAGTGTCGTGGTACTACTTCTGACAGTACTTTACTAAGAAGATTTTGGAAGAAACTATGGTCATTGCCTATTCCTCACAAGGTGCATCATTTTTGTTGGCGTGCTTGTTGCGACACTTTACCAACAAAAGTTAAATTGATGAGGCGTAATGTTACTGCTGAATCTCTATGTGTTTGCTGTTTGGAGAATGCTGAAACGAATGGCCATATTTTCTGGGTTTGTCCGACTGCACAGGAGGCTTGGTCTGCTTCAAAACTGAATCTGTTGCCTCCTAATGCTAATATCGACTCATTCCAAGATTTGTTATGACTTGAACTAATGACCAATGATGCTGGGGATATCAAATGTTCAAAACTGGAGATGGTTGCTTGGAAATTATGGTGCAATAGGAACAAAATTTACCATCAAGGTGAAGCTAAAACCGGACTGGAAGTGGCTCGCTCAGCAGCAAATTATTTGTAGGAATTTTGGTTGGCAACTGAGACACATGAAGCATCTGCCTCTGATCTGGTTCAGCCTCTCAGTGATAGACAAGAAAATCTTCAAAATTCTAACTGGGTCCCTCCTCACTCGGGTCAATGCAAGATAAATGTTGATGGTGCTCTTTTTCCCACAAAGAAGTTGGCTGGCATTGGTGTGGTCATTAGAGATCAGCAAGGTAGATTGTTGGCTGCATTATGCAGAAAAATTAGAGCTCAAATGGGGGCACTTGAAGTTGAAGCAAAGGCATATGAAGTTGGAGTTTTGTTGGAAAGACATTTGGGGTTGAGGAATGTTGTGTTGGAAGGAGATTCTCTGATTATTTCTAATGCCCTCAAGCAGGTTGTACAGTCTCCTACTTTGGTTGCAGCCATTGTGGAAGGAATTCATGTTTTGAGTCTGGATGTTGGGATAGTAGGTTATACTCATGTGCGAAGGACCAGTAATAAACCAGCCCACATTCTAGCACGACAAGCTCAAAGCTTTGTTAGTGATGTAATTTGGATTGAAGAGATTTCTTGCTGTATTCAGCAAGTTTTTATCCATGATGTACTTGTTACTTAATGTTTAATAATATTTCACTGTGTGTTCTATCAAAAAAAAAAAAAAAAAAAAAAAAACAAAAATTAATCCATGTAACAATCAAATTTAGAAATAGATAAACGAAGGAATAGAGAGATAAAACCTAGAAGCCAAACCTTTCCAATGTTTGACGAAGATTTGCCCAAATTGATAAAACCCTGAAACTTGAAAAAAACAAAAGGCAATAAGTCAATTAATAAACAAAAATTGATCCAACCATCAAAAATAACAATCAAAATTGAAAAGCAAAGGAATAGAGATATTAAAGATTTCAATCTGATCGTTAAGAATCCATTACTAAATAAAAATAGAATCAAGTAACAATCAAATTTAAACAAAGAAAGAGAGGACTTGAAAATGGCAAATAAGAGGGCATAGGAATAGTCACGGTTAGGGACTTAAGGTTAAGGTTTTTTTATAGGAGACGAAGGAGAGGTGTTGTTCAAGCACTAATTTCTAAAATTCCTAACCTCTGCGGCTCGATTCATGCCGTTGTTTGATATCAATGGATTTTGGGGTTTAGATGCCCAAATAGGGGGATTGGGTTTGGATCCCAACCTCTGAAATTCACGTTTCTTAATACAGATCGGCAATGGCAAACTTCCATCGCCACTACCATCGAAGCTCACAACGCTTTCTGTCAGCGTTTGCGTCCGAAGCTACTGTTATTTTATTTTTATTTTTTTGAGCTAAAATGATAGACGAAGCTATTATTTTTAAAAAGAGCAAATTTGATGGTTGATCGAGAGTTGGAAAAAAGAAAATAACTTTTAACCTTATTTATTAAACTATAAAAGATTATGCTAACGAGTGGATTTAGGATATTGGATTATTAATCAATGCTCTAAGGGAATTTGTTAGCATTCCTTAATTATAAAATTATAAAATAAATAAGATAAAAACCTGTGTACTTAAGAAGTAAATGACCGCTGACTTTAGCATAACCATATATAAATACTTGTAAGGTGTTGAGGAAAGAGTTAGGCCTTATTTGGATTTTTTTTTTTCATCACTCATCACTTTTCACTCAATTTCCGTCACTCATTACTCATTACTTAAAATACCCCACCCCGTTTGGCACACGTTTTCAATTTCTCATCACTCAATTTTTTCTACTTTTTGTGGGACCCATACCTGAGCAACATGTCAGGCATTCCTGTTAGCCTACCTGCCTCACACCATTTCATCACACAATTTCCTCCCAAAACCAAAGACTTCAACCCAAGCATTCCTTTTTTTTTTTTTTCTTCTTTTCTTTTTTTTTCTGTCAACCCCCAATACCCACAACAACCACTTCAGTTTTGAGCTTGAAGCATAAACCCACAAAATTCATTAGCATCCTTGAAGCACCTAGAAAATTCACAAACCCACAACAACCAATTCGTTGCCCCAATCTTTGATTTTTTTTTTTTTTTTTTTTTTATGGGTCTGAGATGAGAAAGGCGAAAAAAAAAAAGAAAAAGAAGAAGATCGGACCTGCGACGATCTCTAGCAACGGCACCATTTATGGGTTTTGTGATGAAGAACCAAAAAAAAAAAAAAAGAAAAAAAAGAAAGAAAGAAAGAACTATAGAAAAGAGTTCATGGGTTTTGTGATGATGAAAAAAAAAAAAAAAAAAAAAAGAGAAGAAGAAAGAAAGAATAGTACAGCATAGACAAGAGAAAGTGAAAGAAGAAGGAAAAAAAAAAAGAGAAGAGGAAAGAAAGAACAGTGTAGTGTAGTCCAGAGAAAGTGAAAGAAAAAGAAAAAGAAAAAGAGAAGAAGAAAGAAAGAACAGTGCAGCGTTAGACCAGAGAAAGAGAAAAGAAGAGAGAAAAATGAAAATGTTTGAGGAGAAGAAAGCAGATGAAGAGGCATCAAAAGCAGGCTCATGTGTGTTGCACTAACAGTGGGTCCATACATGTAGGTGTAATTACAAAAATGCCATTGAAAGCAGAGTTATGGAAACTGAAAACACTTAAAATGTGTTTTCAGTTTCTATAACTTATCACTAAAAAATCAGAGAATTGAGTGATGAAAATAAAAACTGGAAACAGAGTTATGAAAACTCAAAATCCAAACACCCTCTTAAAGATCAAGTTTTCAGAACGGAGTTTCACACATATATACACTTATATTATGTTAAAGTAGAATTTATTTTAATGCAAAAAAGTAAAGTTAATTTATTATAAAAAAAACAATTATTTATAATAAAAAAAAAACAATTTAGACAAATAGTAAAATGCAAAAAAAAAAAAAAAAAAAAATTTTGATAAAAGCACACAAAATATCTTTTCATATATTAATAATAAAAAAATTCAAAAGGCAAGGCCACCTAGCCCCTAAACACTATTGACGCTATTTTAACTTCTAAACATACTTTCGTGGCCAAAATTGGCAATTAACCCCATTTGCCCAACTATATAGTTAGTAGGCACTGTTTAGAAACTATATCTTTTACTAATATCTCGAGTTTAAAAAACTCGATTTAGGACTTATAAATCGAGTCTCAAAGACTCGATTTTCATGTTCTGATTACGTCTGATTTGACATTCTTTCCATGTGGCGTCCACCTAGAAATCGAGTCTTTAAGACTCAAGTTATATCTCGACCCTTTAAGTATCGATTTGTATGTGACGTGGTTGATTCACGTGGAAGCCACTTGGAAACCAAGTCTCTAAGACTCAATTTCATATAAGGCTTTTTCAAAATTAAACGCCTCTCTGGTCTAACGCCTCTCCACTCTCACTCACCCTCTCACTCTCACACAAACCCTCTCCACTCTCACGCCACTCTCACGCCTCTCTCACTCACCCCTCCACTCTCAAGCATCCTATCCACTCTCACTCAGTCTCCATTCTCACACACCTCCACTCTCACAACCTTCTCCAGTTTTCTTAGGTGTGATTTTCTTCTCTTAAACCCACTTTTGAAGTACATTTTCGGTTGTTTTTTTTATTGTGTGATTTTTTCATGTGGGTTTGTTTGCGTTTATCTGCTCCTAAAATGTTGTTTGTTTGTTTTTAGGTTGGGTTTTACAGAATCATAGCATTTGGGATTGTGTGTTTTGTTTTGTTTTACTTAGATTTCTATTGTTGGTAAAGAATGTAGGAGAATGTCTAATTATTGATTGATATTGCTATTGGGTCCCTGTCTTTTACTCTCTTTTTTTCCTTCCGTTTTTGTTCCTTATTATTTGGATTTCTCACATTCATGGTTTTGGTAGGAGTATCAATTTCATAATTTTAGTATTTTTTTCTTTATTTCATAAGTATTTGATTAATACTGATTGGTCACCATATATAGTGTCTGTTGTATCCTTCTTTAATTTCATAAAGGGCTTTTGAATAAGACTGATTACTTGGTGGGCTTTTGGGTGTTAGATTGTTTTTGTCTTTATGGTGTTAGTATGGTGAACAAAATGGAATCTTGTAGCTCAGTAACATTACTTCTGAATTACAATCCTTTTTCTAATAATGTTAAGAGTGACATACTCTAATTATCATACTGTAATTATGATTTGCAGAAATTATCATACAAAATTTACAATCCTCCAGTAACTTTGCAAAGTTATATAAAGATTATTACATTACAAAAAAATAAAGTTACTTCCTGTGTACTTGTAAAAAAGAATCAACAAGTACACAGGAAGCAATAAAGAACCAAAGTGCTTCTATTCATGACATGCCTCTGGGTATTAAAACCATTTCTCAAAGTGCTCACAGTACGTAGCTTTCAAAACTAATCAATTTCATATATTTTGTAAATCTTTCCAAAACACATGCTTTCCATCTCTTGATACTTTCGTATCATTGGAAGTAAACTACGGTGTACTGTGAAATTCAAATTACAAGAATAACTCCAACAACCTACTAATCGACTAATCCTATCCCAACATAACAGGGAAGTCGTATCATCAAGTGGTTACTTATTGATAACAACAATCCTAATAGCAACATTCCTAATATAATTCAAACAACAACAATTCTAATTGAGGCATTTTCTTCTCAGCAACCATCTTCTTCTAGTCATTATCTGCAGCTGCAACACCTAATCCAACGTGTCCCTGGAACATAGCATAAACATGAGCATGTATCAACATAAGAAGAGCCAATTACAGAATCTTAAGGCTCAAAATGGTAGACAACTATAACAAGCAATGCATTAATTTGGTACATGACATGGAACAAGCCTTATTGGATCATTTTAGTGGAATCTTTTTTTGTAGCATATCAATTCTCTGTAGAACATATTACGAGTCAACTTCCAGCAATAGGCATGCAGTTTCTTAGACAGTGATAAATAGCAGAAATACACAATGCCCTCTCAAATGGGTGTTTTAAAGGACAATAATCTAGATAGATTTCAGACGTTATTTTATCAGAAATACTGGAGCACCACAATAAATGTGATGAGGATATATAGTCACAATGCAATGCTGGTGTTAGCAGAGAAAGGATCCAGAATTGGTAAGTGCTGCAGTGGCAAGTCATTTTGACACTAGATAGAGCAGGATCCAAAAGAACCAAATCGAGGGCAAATGCTTATGTGTGCAAACATAGATAAAACAATAAAGTATTACCAGGATGCCACTCTTGGGAATGCAACACAAAAAGGATACTGCAATCAGTTTTAACTCTTAGACCAGCTATGACTACTACACAGGAAAGGAGTCACAAGCATCGTGATCCTATTTAGTAACCACAAAGTTTGTAAACATCAGTTAGACTAAAGTAGCACCATGACTATATATGCATGTTTTTTGTTCTAAGCTAGGGCAACCGTGTTGTCTATTTGTTATATTCTATTATGGTTGCCGTGGTTGGGTCAGATGCAGTGTCCTAATGTTCTGGCTTCTGTCTGGTTTAAAAAGAATGGAAATCTATCTGTCCCTATACCTTTTAACCTTTAAATCTAGTTGCTGAAAATTTTAAAGATTGCATTGCAAATTTTATTACCTAAGCAGTTGGATGTGAGGTCATTAGAGCATCTCCACTAGGCTTTCTAAAGCCAATTATGAAGAGCAAACACACAAAAAAAACCCTTCCAACAGCCTCTTCATCTCTATATTTTTTTTAGATATGCTATAGTAGCTCTTCATGACTAGAGAGCACGGTAACAATTATTGTAACGCCTCTAAACAATATTATTCGTTAAAATAATACCCAATTGAATAAAAAAAGACTTTTTTCTCTTTCCTCCATTTTTGTTTCTTCTGTACTCCCTCTCTCTCTTGCTTCTGTTTAGAAAAAACTCTCTTTGCTTCTCAGCAGAAAACAATGGTGAAGCACAAAATCGATGGAGCTCTCAATCGAAATACAAACTCAAATGACAATTTTAAAACTAATCAAATTAGAATTTAAAAAAAAAAAAGAAAAAAAAGAAGAAGAAGAGCAAAGCTGACCTAGGTGGGGAGGAAGACATGCGGTGGTGGGAGGAGAAAAAGGGTTGTCCTCTAGCCTTTGTCATCCGCCAATGATCTTTGTGAGAGAGAGAGAGAGAGAAAGTAAGAGAGAGAGCTTCTTGAATGCTCTAGAGTAGAGGTAGTACTAGAGAAGAAAAGAAAAGAGAAAAGTGAAGATAGAGCTCCAGACGAAGTGCCAGGGAAGAAAGAAAAAAGGAAAGTGAATATAGAGATAAGGGAAAGGTGAGGAGGAGAAAAAAAGAAGGAAAAAAAAGGAAGAAAAGAAAGGTGTAGATGAAAAAAATGATAATAGAAAAAAAAATAAAGAATAAGAAATTAAAATTGAAAAATACTACTACAATATTTTTACAATATTTTTGTAATAAATTTTAAGTGGTGGGTTGTTATTAACTGATAGTGATAAAAAAATATTTAAGTGATGTATTCAAATTAAAATTAGTAATAACTTACCACATATAATTTATTGTGAAGATATTGTAAAATGTTAAGAATGTAACACTTCTCAATCAAATTAGATGAATAAAAGAAGATTAAAAAAATATATTAAAAAAAATGAAGAAATAATATCAAAATGAGATAAAGAAACTGATAAAGAATCTATTAGAAAGTGCATTTAAAAAAGTATGCAAGTATAAGATAAAATGAGAAGAAATTACTAGAAATACTTTTAGGCCATATTTGATAAGTATACTTAAATATACATTTTCACATTTTAAAAAATATTACACATATTTTCATATACATTTCCAAACATACGTATATAAAAAATAGTGAAACAGTGAAACGTTAATCAAATCCCCTACCAAACAAATTATATAACATATTCTGAATTTTTTTTTTTTTTTTGACTAAGAAGTTAGAATCGGTATATTTAAATAAAGAAAAGGTACAAGAAGTATAATAATGGCTCCTGCAGCCACAGAAGGCTACACACTAGCCTCGCAGCAGGACAAGCAGGCAAAGCCGACAAAAAAATAATAAAAAACACTTCATCTGAACTACTTTACAGCAAACAGCCGAAAAAGATGAAAAAAAAACAATAAAAAAAACAGGACAATCTGAGTCTGACTATCCTATAGCAAATCAACCCATCGTGGCCTAACGTGTCTGTTGGGTAGCTACTAGAGCCTGGTACTCATGCAGAAGAGAAGTGGCGCCATGAAGAATAATATCTCGGCGAGTCTGGGTGTTTTCAAATTAACTTACTTTGAACAAACTGAAAATAAATTCAAACTTCCACAGGGAAAATTGCGTAAGTGAAAATTTTGCTTACTTTGTAGGTAGTTGACAATACCAGGCCACTTAACCCGCAATTGATGCCAGCTGCATCTCAATGTCTCCTTCCCTTGAAGAAATTGCATTAGAAACACCTGATTGGGATATTTGTAGGAGCCGCCCATACATCCAATAAGGTAATCCATAAATCTTGTTATACAAGATATGTACTGCCTTGAGTACCATATCAGCTGTGTCAAGGAGACCGTCATAAATTCCTTGGTACCAATGACGCAGTACCCCAATGATCAGGATTGGACATAAATTAACCATTAACAACCAAAAGGGAGAAACGATTAATGTGACAAGTAGCTCAACAGAAAGAATTCCAGAAACTAGACAAACGAGCCTGAATATGAAAAGGTAGGCAGCATCTTGCGTTTGTAATTTTATCTCCAAATACGCAATGATATAGACAATTGTAGCCATGATGAAAAGCAAGATGATACTAAGATGTGTTTCAAGTGGCGAGATGTTCAAGGCTTGAAAGTGTATACCAATTATGATACCCAGAATCGAATTGAGGAAGATAAGAAACACATGAAATGCTTCAAAGAAAGCGACTGCTTCATCACTGGCACATACCCAAACAAAAAATCCATTAGCTTCAAAATCCAGTCAAGCTTCTTTGGTTTCTCTTCTGAGGTTTACGATCAAATTTGAAAAGAGAAAAACGAAGGAATAGAGAGATAAAGCCAAACCTGTTCAATGTGTGACCAAGAGTTGCCCAAATTGAAACCCTCAAACGGATTGCTAAAAGCACAGCAGCAAAAATGCTGAAACTTGTAGAAAACAAAAGGCAAAAAAATCAATTAATAAACAAAAAATGATCCAACCATCAAAGTAACAATCAAAATTGAAAAGCAAAAGAATAGAGATATTAAATGATCGCTAACAATCCACTACTAAATACAAATGGATCCAAGTAACAATCAATATTTAATCAAAGAAAGAGAGGCCTTGAAACTGTTGGATAAGAGGGCATAGGAATAGTCGTGGTTAGGGACCTCGGGTTAAGTTTTTTTTATAGGAGAGAGAGAGAGAGAGCGCGAAGGCGAAGAAGAGGCGTCGTTCGAGCACTAATTTCTGAAATTCCTAACCTCTGCGGCTCGACGCATACCGTTGTTTGGATTTTGGGTTCTGAAATCCACGTTTCTTAACCAGACCGGCAACGACAAACTTTCCATTGCCGCTGCCATCGAAGCTCACTAAGTTTTCTGTCCGCGTCCGAAGCTATTATTTTTACAAAATGGCAAATTTGTCGGTTGACAAGTACAATGACAGAGCTCTCCTAGTAGTAGGAATTTAGCTGCTTCAGCTCTAGAATGCTGAAATTGAGAGACGAAGGGGTGTTTGGTCGGTAAATTGAAACATATTTTTGAGCATTTTAAATAATATTATACACATTTTTATGTACTTTTTACTTATATGTATATTAAAAATACTCTAACAATATTACTCAAACTTCTCTACTAAACATTCCTATAAATTAAAAAAAAAAAAAAAAACTTTCAACCTCAATCACTAATTAAAAAAATAAAATAAATGTGATAAAAATATTTTTTAATTGAAAAGACCGGTTAAATCCCTACCTAATTAAGGAAACATTAAATTCCTACCTATTAAGGAAACATAACCTAAGTAACGTACTTTGAGAATTAGAAATATATCTATATATATATATATATATATTATAAAACATTAAAATTTAAAATTAAATTAATACAAAAAATAAAACTAGTATATTTTTCATGATAATTTGCTATAGGTGGGTTTGAGCTAAACTGAAACCCACTTATTTTTTAATATTCTTTAAATCGCTCTTATATAGGAAGTATTAAAATAAAACTCAACATTATTTTGTTATTAAATTTAATAAAAAATTTATTTTAACGCACAAAAAATTAAAAGTTGATTCATTATCTTTTCATATATTAATAAAAAGGAAATTCAAAAGGCAAGGCAACCAGTCCACCGTTCTAAGCATATTCAGCATCCAACAATTAACAGATAATAATTAAGATAATAAAAAATATATATATAGTGAAAACAGTGTGTGTGTATATATATCTATGAAGCACGGGTGCGTTTCGGGACTCGGGTGCGGGTGCGGGTGCGGGTGCGGGACTCGGCAATTTTTGAAAAAGGTGGGTGCGGGTGCGGCAGGACTCGGCGATTAAAAAATTATTAAAAATATTTTTACAATATATGTTTAATATATTGCTAAGCATACTTTTAGTTTTTCACATTATATAAACAAATACCAAATTTAAGAGTAATAGTAGATAATAACTAAAACATGATTAGTATAAGAAGTTTACTATATAAGAAGTTTATAGGATTCTCAAAAAATTAAAAAAATAAATAAATAAATAAATAAATAAATTTATAGATACTTATCAAACACACACACGCACACAATAAGTTTTAGATTTTTTAAATTCTTGCTGCCCCTTTCCCCCAATAAAAATGTTGCACTTTTTTTTAGTAAGTTATCTTTCTAGAAATAAATTGAATATGCGACTCTGATTCACCTCCTATTGCGCAAATTCTTCATTGATACTTTTTGTTAATCAATTTCTTCCACTCTGTATTGAGTCTTGACTTTGTTCTTGTATTTAGGTTTCTTGTCTTTTGTAATTGTTTTATGGAATTTTCCATAGAGATATATAGTTATGTACTCTAGATTTACAGGGTTCTTTTGCAAGGGAGATGAGGGACGGAGTGAGAGAGGAACGGTGCGTTTGCACCTTTTTTTTTTTTTTTTTTTTTTGAATTTCGGCCTGACTCGGCCATTTCGGCCGTTTCGGCCGATACAGGCCGATACGGCCGATACGGCCGAGTCGGCCCGATTTTGGCCGAGTCGGCGCCGATTTCCGCCGAATCGGCGCCGACTTCAGCCGCGTCGGCCCGCGTCGGCCCGATTCGGGACTTGCCACGTGGCACGACGCGGTCCGACGCGGCACGGACGCGCGGTCTGCGGCGTCCCTGCCGCGTCCCCGCGTCCCGCCGCGTCGGACGCGGGTGCGCCGGCCTTGGGGCCGCGTCCGTGCATCCCAGATATATATATATATATATATATATATATATATATATATATATATATATATGATGAAGAATAAAATGAAATCAGTAGACTAACCTTTCACGATGAACCGCAGAATCGGCAATGGTCTGCGACTCCAACTCCGTGCTCCCAGCCATTCTTTGGATTGAGATCATGATTGATAGGCGGGTAAAGTTTTTGCTGATGCTGCAGACTGAGTAATATTTTCTTAAGGTAGAGACTCAAGACTCAAATTTTACTTTTACGATGGTGCAGCTCTAATATTTTAATTGGTGTTAACTGCGATGGTCTAATATTTGCATTTCAGCTCTGAGCTAATATTATATTTTAGTTGGTGTTAACTGTATGGTCTATAATATTTTAATATTATATTTGCCCTCACTCAAATTTCAGCAAGTTGTATTGCTCTCACTCAAATTTTAGCTGGTCTAATATTTTAATGTTATATTTGCTCTCACTCAAATTTAAGATACTCTAATATTTGAGTACCAGGTTGACTAAGACATGGTAATCATAGTTTTAAAAATCGGACTAAATATGACTCTGGTTCCTGGTTTTGGGTATTATTTTTGGACCGAGTTGGTGATCGATTCTCCGTTCAACCGGTTGGACCGGCTAGTTTGGTCCAGTTTTTAAAACCTTAATAATAATTAATTTTACCATTTTCCTTTTTTTTTTTCATGCTTATGCACGTAGATCACTCCTTATAAGTACATTTTCATGTGCTTCCCTATGCGATATGAGACTCTAAAATTGTTTCTCCCTTTGGACCTTCACACAATGTGTTAGGAACTCAGTGGTTTCTAATGAAAGCAAATAGGAATTGTAAGAGAATTGATTTAATTCGAGGTCCATAGATAAAAAGAGAGATTGAGAGAGACAGACACATTACTACACTAAGCAATTGGTTTATTCCTCAATGATATCTAATTTTGAATTACAATTATGTATTTATAAGAAACTAGCTCTAATCTCATTGGCCTACATGGCTTAAGATAATTGGCTAGTTAATTCAACATGTGCTCTATGAATTAAGTTTTGTGTTAAATGAGTTACATGTACTCAAATTATAACTAACTAACTAACTAACTAACTAACTAAAGGGATTACAACAACTATAAGGAGATTACAAGGAATATGACATAATTTGGGATTCTTATCATTTTCCACCCCTTCAAAACGTCTTGCCCACAAGGTATTGTTGTGGTTGTAACCTTCACCAAAGGAAATCTTCCAATGGACCAATACCTTAGTGATATTTTAATCACCATATTCATGCATTTCTCTTTGACAAGTGGTCCTATGTATATGAAGGTTCCTTCTTTGTAGATCTTCAACCTTTGCTCAAATTCTTTAGCCTTTAATGGTTCTTCAATCTTCAAAGTTTCATTGATTCTTTGGACCTTAGAATATTCTTGGATGCTCAAGACTTCATTTGATTCTAGAACCATTAGAATTGTTGGTGCTTGCATCTTTGATTCTTGGATCATCGACACTTGGATTGTTGATTCTTGAATCATGGACTCTTGAGTGGGATCCTCCATAGGTGCCTTAATAATTGGTTCTTGGTCTTTCGGCATGAAATTTGTGAGCTCTTGCATCTTACATTCTTGGGTGATAGTCTCCATTGATACATCAATGATTGGTGCTCGAAACCAATCTTGTAGGGCACATATGAAATGCACCCAATTTGTGCACAAACCTAATACCTCCGAATATTAGAACCATTCTCATGCTTCTCCTTCCATGTAACAAGAGGCAAAGGAGACCATGCGAAGTGATGGTGTGTTATCTACAACAAAGAATTCATAGACCTTAAAAAGCCAACAAAAAAGATCTCCGCCTTTGAAATAAAACTCCATGAAAGCTTGATGAATTGCAATGGATTTGGTCATCCCAAGATCAACAACTCTGATACCACTTGTTAGGAACCTGATGGTTTCTAATGGGGATGAATAAGAATTATAGGGGAATTGACTTGATTTGAAATAGTCACCATGTCACACCCCTGTAGACACTCGATTTTGCACCAATGGTTTAATCAAGGAAGATTACTGGAGTAACCATTCATGTACCCAAAAATCATGATTGCATTACATGCATCAATTTGTTCTTGCATTACACGCATCAATTTGTTCTCGCATATCATAAAAATGATCTTGAGATTCTAATGGTCACAACAGTGTGTCCAGTTTCTAAATCGAACTATCGAATCAAAAGATATCGCATGATCAAGTTTGCACGGTTAACACGCATTGTGCCTAGGAAGAGTCGACCACGCACAATTAATTTAAATTAATTCTTGTAGGGGTATTGGGCCTAGGAGCTTATTATCCATATATATATTGGGCCTGAGGCCCAAGCTGAGGACGAGGGGTCGTCCGAGAAGGAGTAAACGTTGTCAAGGGATTCCATGTTAGTAAATGAAGAAGTTAGTTTTAGTCATAATGGCCCAAGACGCTAGGCCGAGGATGAATGCCTCCTTGGCTAACCAAAGCTGAGGTTCGTAGAGGTAGTCTATCGTCCAAGGGAACGTTCCAAGAAGTTTTATTGGTATAGGTGAGCATTGTAGAAACATAAGACAGGGAGGAGTCCTAAAATATCTAAGGAGAAAACTGCTACCATCGCATTAAATGCTTTGCAGCTAACTCTCTGACCGCATTAATGTGGAGGTAATACCTAAACAGTGGTTTTCAGCCTTATAACTACTACGTAAAGACTTTAAAAAGGTGCTGATGGGACAAGTATCAAATACCAACCATCTGGTCTGCACGTGGAGGGTAAAGATGAAAGGGGAAGAGAGTATAAAAGGAGAAGGAAGCAATGAGAGAAGGGAATCGAGAAATCAAGAGAGAAATACTGTAGCAATCAGGAATCAAATTTGTAATCAAAATTCTGAGAAATATATAAGAACTGATTTCCTCGGACTGTGCCAATGACGATTTTCCTTAGTTTAAATCAATCTAGCTTTCTGTTCTTGTCATTTGAATCCACTTTATTTGTTGTCCAACTCATTTTAGCCCAGTTTTCCAACCCACTTTCTACAAATTCATTGTTTTGGATTTTTTGGGCGTAAGTTCATCCATCTTTTGGGTTAGGGACTCAAATTTGGTCCTTACAATTGATCACACACACTATGGTACACCCTTTAGGCTAAGCGCTTATAAGGCAAGGGTGGGAGGCGTCTCTCCTCGATGTGGAATTGAACAAATTCGTGAGGGTGGCATCGGCTCTTTGGCCCATTCCTAAAGTGAATAATACCTGATTGGGGAAAAATTCGTTCCTCCCACAATTCTGATTGGTTAAATAATTAAAATTAATTAAATAATTTTGTGATTGGTTGATAATTAATATCTAAAATAAGATTGCATGCATAGGAATAAAATGGATGATTGGATAACAATAAAATTGTGGATAATCTCAATTTTATCAAGATTTATTTTAAGGGATTTATCTACAAGTTAACTGTTCCTAAAAAGTCTGAATTATCCAGAAAAGAGATAAAAATCATAGACTGAGGATGAAAACACGTCTAGATACCAAGATTGGATAAAAAAAAACCCTAGAAAGAGAGTCCAAAACACACCTAATCACGAAAGTGCGTTCGGTGTCCAAAGTGCCGTTCGGCACTTTAAAAGTTCCGAATTGGCCTTTTTTGGGCTTTGGCCCAATGCCCTTCAGGTGACGATAAGGCATACCATTTTCAATCTTTTCATAAAGGATGAGTCTCGATTCGCGTTCTACACATCATCGCTAGTTTTTAGAGTTTTCTAGAATTTATAAATAGAGACTGGATCTTATAATTTAGGGACTTATTTTGGGGTGCTCTAAGAGGCATACATTTTTAGACTCTCTGAGTACTTATATTTGCTAATCCTTTCTGATACTTGCTACCAAAATTAGGGTTTTTAGGTTTCAAAGATAATTGAACAAATTTCTTTGAACCCTAAAACATCCTCTCAAGAACAAGGAGTGCTCATGCAAGAGGTTGTTTTCAATCACTCTATTCTCTTTTATGCTTCTTGTTTCTAATGATGCATGTCTTCTTTTATTTTTAATATGAATGTTAACCATTGCTTAAATGATTTTGATTTGTTATAATCTCATACTTAATTTCAATAATTTGCATACGACCAATTATTCTTCTTAATAAAAAACAGATCTGCATCTTTCTTAGATCTAGATCTGAATTTTCTTAATAAAAAACGGACTTGCATCTTTCTTAGATGTAGATCTGAAATTTTCTTAATAAAAAACGGATCTGCATCTTTCTTAATTTTTTCTCAATAAAAAACGGATCTGCATCTTTATTAGATGCAGATCTGAATTTTTCTTAAATTAAAAATTGATTTGTATCTTTCTTAGATACAGATCTAATTATTTTTTTAACATATGCAAATTTCGAAATAGAGAAAAAGATTATGCATGATCGTGTTTGTGTTTGTGTTTGTGTTAGGTTCTAAAGACTTAGGTTTTATGTATTTAGAATTCTAATATGTATTGTTGGCAAACCATGATCAAAACAATGTATTTAAGTTGTTTTAGAATTGCTCAAAGTTGGTTCTTTGTTGTAAAGTTGGATTAAACTACTGTGCAAATTAAAAAACAGTTTCAGCCCATTTCGATTGATCGAAGCTTAGGCTTGATCAATCGAAAATCGGGTCTGACATTTTTTAAGCAGAAATTCCAACTCAGCCCTAAGTGTTTTAAATGGTTTTGGGTTTCTAATTTACCCTAGGTATATAAGGGAAACCCTAACCACGTTTTAGTGTTGCTCATATTGCAATTTGTGTGAATCTCTTGTGAGATCTTTGAGGAGCTTTCCTTCACATAAACATAGGGTTTTCAAGGAGAAGAATTTTCTATACCTTGATGATCATTCCAGTTGCTGCCATTGAAGCTTAAAGAAAACACAAGCAGGTGTGCTTGTATTTGGTGGAGAATCCAAGAAAGAAGGAGTCCGTGGATTCGAAACTTGCATGTGATCATGTCAGTAAGTTCTATTGGTGGGTAGCTATAAGAAGTCGAGCGTGGGGCCTTGTAAGTCTTATTGTATGAACTTCGATTCTTTCAAGATAGTGGATTCAAGTTTACCTTGAGGATAGCTAGGTTAAATTCTCCCCAGGTTTTTACCGGTTTGGTTTCCTGGGTGATCATATCTTTGTGTTATTTATATTTCCGCTGCTTTACTTGATATGATTATTTGATTGTGTTAACCTAGATTTAATTAATTTGACTAAGTAACAACTTGGCTAAATTCCTAGGTTAATCCAATTGTGTTTTAAGGGGTCTAAAAACTAACAGTTTGTTTTGTTTATATAGCATAAATTTATGATATGAATGAAATCCTCTTCAAAAAATCTTTTCCATATTTTTTTTGAACATATAAAAAACAGATCTAATTTTTATGTTATCAAAAACTATTTTTTTTATCATCACAAAACAGATCTGATCTTTTACAAAGTTAAAACCATTTTTTATTTCTCAAAAAAAAAAAAAAATCTGAATTTTTTAACAAACCAAAAGACTTTGTTTTATTAAATAAAAACAAATCTGAATTTTCTTTTCAAAAACCATGTTTTTACACATACAAAAACAGATCTGGCATTCTTTTTTACAAACTAAAATTCTTTTTTTTTTTTTAATCAAAAACAAATCTGAATTTTTAACAAAGAAGATGATGCATTCATGAATAAACTTATGTGATTTAGTTTTTCATGTGTATACATAACATGTCATACATAGCACGCAAAAATGGTACATTGGTGCCTAACACCTTCCTATTCAGTAACCTAGCCTCCGAATTTAGGTATTTGGATAGGTAGATCTAAGCCTTGTCTTTATTTTATTTTGGGTAGAATGTAACTAGGACAAAAATTCCTATAATTGTTTGGTAGTTTGTAACTAGGACCTAAAGCCTTGTAATTTTCAAATTTTCAATTATATATTTTATTATTCAATCAATGAGAAGAACAATTCGGTCAAGTATTTCATGTTTATATATTTTTTTTCTTTCTTTATAAAAGAAATAAGTTACGACTCCACACCACTTACCCAAAAAGAGAGGTGCTTTAAAAGGCACACCAAAAATCTCTCTTTTTTTGAGAGGCACTCTTGGGCGAGGTCTCTCACAACCCTAAATCCCAAAGGGTCCAAAACATGAGAAAGACCTCTCAAAAGTACTTGTAGGCTTTCCTTTTTGACAATTCAATCCAAATAATCATATCAAGTACCAACATCAAGAATTATCATAATAATTACATTAAATATACTCCCAAAGTAAGGCAGAGCTCTATGCAATAATTACAAGTACCATTGGCCACAAAATAATAGAGGTCTGAATAAATAATTACATATCATCAACTTGTCCCATCAATGGGAATAAAGTCATAACTACTATAATATACAAAAGAATGAGTCAAGTCTACTCTATGATGTACATCAACTAAGAATCTCCATCACAAAAGTTCAGCCTCTATCAATAGTTAGTCTAACTACTGCTAGCCACCAAAAAATTGTTTCAAAATGATTGTTACCTACTCTGAAAAATTTGTAAAATAATGGGATGAGACAGAGTTTAGTAAGTAGCATAATTAATGGAGGTGGGGGAAATGCAAGTTTCATGATGATGAATAGTTTACAAAGCATGTTTTAATTTGGGAAATTTCTAACTGAATATAGCAAGATCCTTTTCAATAATAATATGACAAGAATAATAAATAATGAACACAAAGTTTCTCAAAATAATACCATGAAAATATGCTATAATCTGTGAGCACTACCAATATACTTCCAAAGCCATAAAATCTAACATAAGGTAATTTATCACAAATACACCACACTACCACATAGGGATCCACCCATTCACAATTGGCATGATATTGTCCTTTCTGGTATGCAGTCTCTTGGCCCTATGGACAGCAGCCTCACCCATACCCTCAAGTTTTTGTCTCTCTTCCCATGGGGGGCGGGGAGAATGTGTCAAATAGGACCTCTTTTACATGTGGTCTTTTGGCCCCATAGGTAGCAGACTCATTCACACACAATCAAGGAACCTTTTTCTCCCATGGGCAGCCGGGAAGAACGCATCATCCAAAGTGAAAGGGAACTGCATACCATTTGATTCCATTGTCACAAAGACTACGGAAACCAAATTGGGTGATCACTGGGAAATCATACATGGCATAGGGTAAAAACCATGGTTTTAAAAATCAAATCGGATCGGCCGGTTCAACCGAGAACTAGACCTAAGTCTGGTTCGGTTCTATCTAAAAACTGGAAATATCAAAAAATTCGAAAAAAATGGAAATTGTCGATTAAACTGGTGAAACTGTAAATTAGGACAATTCGACTGGTTTTCGGTGGTTATTGTTCATTGAGCAAAATTTTCGTTCACTTCTTGGCTTTTGACGAGGAAGGTGCAAGTTTTTTTTCTCTATTTTGAAAAATCTCAGATTTGGGATAAGAGGAGATTTTGGGGAGACACTTTGGGAAAAATCTCATATTTGTTTGAGGAGGTGTGAGAAGCAATATGAGAAAATGATTAGGACATATCTTAGATCTGTTTGGTTTGGGCGAGGAGTGAGGAGGAACTGCCTAACTGGGCTTGAAGGAGAGAGCAATTTAAATCTCCCACTGCTACTTCTTCGGAGAGAGAGCTCTAAGCAATTTTCTAACTTTATCTAGATCTAATTTTGTTTAAGTCTTTAAGGAGGTCAGAGGAAAAGACTTTATGTTTGTTTAAAAGTTTAGCATCAACGTGGTTGGATGTTGATTGGCCACGTTGATGGTTGGGTGGGAGACCACTTTGTGACGGGAAATTATTGTGTACTTCCGGAGTACCATAAATGCATGCTTTCTCCTCTCACATGAATGGTGGATCTCACTAATTAAATTCATGATGGGACCCACTATTCATGTGAGATGAGGGAGTATGCATTTATGGTACTCCGAGAGTACCTAATAATTTTCCCTTTGTGACTACCATATTCTTAGTTGCACTTCGTAGATAATAGCAACAGTGGCTTGTTGCATTTTGCAAGACAATCATAAAATATTTACATAATAAATACTAATATTTTTGGGAGAAATATTTAGGTGTGAAATTATGTTAACATTGGTAAATATTTTTCTAAATAAATAATGGTTTCGTTAAAACTTAAAAGTAAAGAAAATTATATATGAATATAAAAACTCAAACCCGTTTTCATAAAACTTGAAAACCATAACCTTTTTTATTTGACAGTTTGTTTAGGTTAATTTCTTTTAATTTGAGTTAAATTTGACATAAAAATACTTCTAAAATGTTATATATATATATATATATATATATATATATATATATATATATATATTTTTAGTAAATATTGATAGCTATAAAATTATTATATATTTAAAATTATTTTTTATAATTATATATTTATTAATTAAATTATTTATTATGTCACCGGTTTGACCATCGGTCTGACCCCGGTCGGACCTAAAAACTGGTAACCAGTCCCTTTTACGATTCTTTAACTGGTTCGGTTTTTAAAACCATGGTTAAAACAAAATAAAGCTCATAGGTTACATATACTTTGAAACACAATTTATATCCAGGTAGTTTTAGAAAAACCTTAAATAATCTAACTTTCACAAAGTTTGTATGGTCTTCAACTTCATTCTTGTTAAAAAGATTTTCTATCAATCTTTCAAATAACAAGACAAGATAAGCATCTTTAAAATTTTCAATATACCATAAATTCAATGAATTTCTTATCAAAGATTGAATAAAGATGCTCACACACATATACACTTAGATTAGATTAGAGTAGAAATTTTATCTTGTAAAAAAAAAAAAAAAATTCATGCATTTCCCCAAATGCAATACCAAATATGATATAATTTTCATATATAATAATCTATAATAGGGTCACAACACAACAGTTTTAGGAAAATATATATCCATTTATAATTTTGCAAAATGTGTTTGACCTAAAAACAACGTTTATGTAACATGGTTATTTTTCAAAAATTTATAAACACATAAATATCACTTCCAAAGCTCATAACTCACATGAGTATCATTATCAAAACTTAGAGAAAAAATAACCTCAAGCTAAAGTATAAAACCCACTAAAAAGATTAGAAACTTTTACCTCAAATAAAATGAATGAAGGTGCTTAGAGGTTCCTAAGGATTTTCTGGTGATCTTGCTAGAAAAATGATGTGGAGATGGTGGTATGGAGGTATCGGTGGGAGAGTGTGAGGGAGTGATAGAGATGAGTGTTTGAGAGAAAATGAAAAAAAGAAGAGGGAGCAAAGAATGAGTGTGGCCGGCCAAGAGAGGGAATAAGATAGTGTGGATGAGTGGTGGGGGTTAGTTTGGTAGGTGGGGCACGTGTGTCCCAAAAATATCAGACCTTGCCCTTTAAAAAAAAAAAAAAAAAAAACTTGGGCCGTTACATTCTTCCCCTCTTATAAAAAAATTTTGTCCTCAAAATTTTACGTACCTTAATCCTAAAAAAGGCTTGGGTATCTTGACAACATATTATCCTCACACTCCCAAGATGCCTCTTTCACCCAATGATTCTTCCAAAGGACCTTTACCCATGATATTGTTCTATTGTGTAGCACTTGCTCCTTACAATTCAAAATCTCTACCAGAACTTCTTCAGATGACAAGTCATCTCTAATTTGAAGAGGCTTATAGCTCAATACATGTGAAGGGTGAGGAATGTATTTCCTTAACATAGACTCACGGAAAACATTATGAATTCCTGACATTGTCGGTGGTAGGGCAACTCTATATGCAACTTCACCTACTCTCTGCAAGACCTCAAAAGGCCTTACAAACCTAGGGCTTAACTTACCCTTTTTTTGCCAAATCTCATTACTCCTTTAATAGGTGCAACCCATAGTAAAACTTTATCTCCAATTTCAAGTTCCAAAGCCTTCCTTTTAATGTCATAATAGCTCTTCTGTCTACTTTGGGCTGCTCATAGTCTATCACAAATCTAATTTACCATTTCACAAGTCCTCTAAATAATTTTTGGCCCCAAGATTTTTCATTCTCCAACTTCATCCTAACAAATTGGGGATCTACACTTCCTCCCATACAAAGCCTCATAAGGAGCAGCTCTAATACTTGAATGGTAACTATTATTATAAGCAAACTCCACCAAAGGTAAGTGACTAGCCCAACTCCCCTTAAAATAAAAAACACATGCTCTCAACATATCTTTTAGAGTTTTAATAGTTCTTTTAGATTGTCCATCTATTTGAGGGTGGAAAGCTATACTAAAATCCAATCTAGTACCTAAGGCCTTTTGCACACCACCCCAAAAATGAGAAGTAAACCTTGGAACTCTATCTGAAACAATAGAAGTAGGTACCCCATGAAGTCTCACAATCTCATCAACATAGAGCTGAGTTAATTGATCAAGGGAGTAGTTCATTTGAACAAGGAGAAAATGAGTTGATTTTGTCATTCTATCAATAGTCACCCAAATAGAATCATGACCTTTAGGAGATCTCGGCAATCCTGAAACAAAATCCATAGTAATTTTCTCCCACTTCCATTAGGGAATAGGAAGTGATTGCAACAAACTTGAGGGTCCTTGGTGTGACAACTTAACTTGCTGACAAGTCAAGCATTGCTTTACAAAGTGAGCAATCTCTCTTTTCATATTATTCCACCAAAAATTGTCATGAAGATCATGGTACATCTTTGTACTACCCAAATGTATTGTATATGGAGAATAGTGAGCCTCCTCTAGAATCTCCTTTTTAATCAATGGATCATTTGGCACACAAAGTCTACTCCCAAGAAAATTCAGATTTCCTTCCACTATGCACCTCTTCTATGATTTTGTTTAGATGTGGGTCATCGGCCTGTGACAATTAAATTCTTTCAACCAAAGTTGGTTGAACACTCAAACGAACTAGGTAGGCCTCAGAATGGCCCATAACAACCTCAATCTCCATCCTTTTAAGATCACGAATAATTTCCTTTTGAGTGGTTGGCAAAGCGATTGAAAAACTTGAAGGCTTTCTACTAGGAGCATCAACCACAACATTAGCCTTACCAGGATGATAGTTAATAGAGCAATCATAATCCTTAACCAGTTCCAACCATCTTCGTTGCCTCATATTTAACTCCTTTTGGGTAAGGAAATATTTTAAACTTTTATGATCAGTGAAAATCTCGCATCTTTCCCAATACAAATAATGTCTCCAAATTTTCAAAGCAAAAATAACTACAGCCAACTCCAAGTCATGAGTAGGGTAATTTTTCTTATAATTTTTCAACCAACAAGAGGCATAAGCCACAACCTTCCCATTTTTCATCAACACACAACCAAGTCCCCTATGAGAAGCATCACTATAAATAACAAAACCCCTCGTACCTGAAGGGATAGTTAACATTGGAGCTGTGATCAATCTTTGCTTTAGCTCTTGGAAGCTTTTCTCACATTCTACCGAGTTAATTGGGTCAAATGAGCTGCAATGCAGGAAAACCCCTCTACAAATCTTCTATAGTAACTAGCAAAGCCCAAGAAACTTCTAACCTCGCTTACATTTGAAGCCTATCCCAATTAACCTCTACTTCTATCTTAATTCTATTTTTAGAGATCACATGACCTAAGAACACTACTTGATTCAACCAAAATTCACACTTCTTCAGTTTATCATACAACTTTCTTTATCTTAGAATTTGTAAAACAATCCTCAAGTGTTTTTCATACTCTTCTTGACTCTTAGAATAAATCAATATATCATCAATGAACACAATGACAAATCGATCCAAGTACTCATGAAATACCCTATTCATCAAGTCCATAAAGTAGTAGGGGCATTATTTAATCCAAACGGCATCACCAAAAATTCATAATGACCATATCTAGTCCGAAAGGCCGTCTTTGGTATTTCCTCACCCTTAATCTTCAACTGGTGGTAACCAAAACGAAGATTAATCTTAGAAAAGACTTGTGGTCCTTGCAACTGGTCAAATAAGTCATCAATACGAGGAAAATTTTTTTATTTTTTATTTTTATTTTTAATGGTAACTCTATTTAGCTCACGATAATCAATACATAACCTCATAGACCCATCATTTTTCTTAACAAATAAAATTTGAGCTCCCAAAGGCAAGTCACTAGGGTGAATAAACCCCTTGTCTAGAAATTCTTCCAACTGCTCCTTAAATTCTTTCAACTCTATGGGTGCCATTCTATATGGTGCAGTACCAAGAAGGAGGTCAATAGAGAACTCATCCTCATGATCTGAGGGCAACCCAGGTAAATCATCAGGAAAAACAACTGGAAATTCCCACACAATGGGAATGTCTCCTATCTCCAATTCTTTGTTTTGTAAATCAACTACACTAGCAAGGAATCCTTGGCATCCCTTTCTAAGCAAGTAGTTTTCTTGAATGCATGATATCACACAAGGCATAAAAGGCAAACATGAAACCTTAAATAGAAATTCTAATTCACTTAGAGGCCTAAACACCACCTATTTCTCAAAACAATGCACACTAGCATCATAACAAGCCAACCAATCCATGCCCAAAATGACATCAAAATCATGCATATCTAGTAACACCAAATCAGCCAATAACTCTCTACCCTCAATACAAATAATACAAGACTTAAGTACAAGATTAGTCATTAAAATATCACCAACATGGGTAGAAACCGATAACTCAAAATCAAGTAGTTCGGGGATCTTGTCATGATTCTTAGCAAATGCACAAGAAACAAAAGAATGCATAGAACCAAGATCAAAAAGAACTCTAGCATGTGCGGAGAACAAAGGAAGTATACCTGTCATCACTGTGTCCATGGCCTATGCATCCTGAGTAGTCAAGGCATACACTCTACCTTGCACCTTCTTCCCACTGTCATTACCCTTTGCAACTTGAGATGAGGAAGACGAACCCGAGCCCTTAGAACTTAGGCAATCTCTAGTAAAGTGTCCGGGTTACTTAATCTTGACCCCATCACAATTTTGTCCATCATGAAGTTTACCATAATGAGAACGAGGCTTCTTATCACCAGATTTTTTAAAGAACCCTTTCTTGTGCCCTTGACCCTTATCATGTTGAAAATTAGAGGGCTCTTGCTTCTTTTCATTCTCCTTGGAACTAGGATTGTACTTAAAGTCTTCTTCAAGACTCATTACCCGCTTCACAACCTCAGTAAAAGTATCCATTCCAGAGGTTATAATGAGGGGGTGAATCCTACCATTAAGGCCTTCCTGAAACCTTTTCACCTTCTTGGACTCATCCAGAATCAAGTAAGCGGCAAAGCAAGAGAGCTCAACAAACTTAGCAACATACTCCTCCACTGTTATAGCCCCCTGAACCAAATTAAAAAATTCTCTTGTCTTTCAGTCCCTCATTACATCAAGGAAATATGTCTCATTAAAAAACTCCTTAAACTTCTCCTAAGTAATGGGAGTGTTCTCTCCCAACTTTATCCTCAACAAAAACTGAGTGCCTATCCACCATCTCTCAACAGAACCCTGAAGAGAAAAAGTGGCATACACCACCTTTTGAGCATCAGTGCATTCAATGGCTCTCAGTAATTTTTCCATCTTAAGCAACCAATTTCCTGCTACCATAGGCTTAGGTTCACCACTAAAATTTGGAGGGTTTTGCTTATGGAACTCCCCAAAAGAGCAACCATCCTTCCCGCGTTCACCACCCTGGACCACTCTAGCAATCCTACCATAAATCCTATCAACCACCTCATCAATCTCAACACCATTAGGAGTGACAGATCTCTCATGCTCTTGGCGTCGCCTATGGCCATGCTCTGGAGCTGCAACCTCATCTACATGCCTTACTTTACATGCTTTCTTTTTAGGAGGCATAGTGTACCAAGGTACTTATACCTATACCCAAGAAACAAAGCAAATAAATCACAAGGCAAGATAGAAGGTTAGCATAGAAAAGATAGATAAGGAAAAAAGGATAGTAGGTGGAAGCTGAAACAAATGAACAGAATAAAAAATTCATCAAACCCATAATGCTCTAACTTAGATCAAAATCAATTCCTATTTTCAAAGTCTACAGAATCATAACCTAAGCTCTAATACCATAACTGTCACACTTCGAACCCCAAAGGGTTTAAATTATGAGAAAGACATCTCAAAAGTACCTATAGATTTTTCCTTTTTGACAATTCAATCCAAATAATCATATCAAGTACCAACATCAAGAATTATCATAATAATTCCATTAAATGTACTCCCAAAGTAAGACATAATTTTATGAAATAATTACAAGGACCATTGGCTACAAAAAATGGAGGTCTGAATAAATAATTACATATCATCAACTTGTTCCATCAGTAGGAATAAAATCATAACCACTATAACATACAAAAGAATGAGTCAAGTCTACTCTATGATGTACATCATCTAAAAATATCCATCAGAAAAGTTCAGCCTCCATCAATAGTTAGTCTAACTACTGATAGCCACCAAAAAGCTGTCTCAAAATGATTGTTGCCTACTCTGAAAAGTTTGTAAAATAATGAGCTGAGACAAAGGCCAATAAGTAGCATAATTAATGGGGGTAGAGGAAATGCAAGTTTCATGATGATGAATAGTTTACAAAGCATGTTTTAATTTGGAAAATTTTTAACTGAATACTGCAAGATCCATTTCAATAATAATATGGCAAGAATAATAAATAATGAACATAAAGTTTCTCAAAATAATATGATGAAACTATATACTATAATCTATGAGCACTACCAATATACTTCCAAAGCCATAAAATCTAACAAAAAGTAATTTATCATAAATACACCACACTACCACATAGACCGGTCAGGGGATCCACCCATCCACAATTGGCATGATATTTTCCTCTCTGGTATGCAGTTTCTTGGCCTCATGGGCAGCAGCTTCACCTATACCCTCAAGGTTTTGTCTCTCCCCCCATGGGCAGTAGGGAGAATGCGTCAAATAGGACCTCTTTTGCATGTGGTCTTTTGGCCCTATGGGCAGCAGCCTCACCCACACACAATCAATGAACCACTTTCCCCCATGGTAGCATGGAAGTACACGTCATTCAAAGTGAAAGGGCATTGACTTAGATTTGATTCCCTTATCACAAAGATTATAGAAACCATATCGAGTGATCACCAGAAAATCACACATGGCATAGGGTTAAAACAACATAAAGTTCACAGGTTACATATACTTTGAAACACATAGTTTATATCCAGGTAGTTTCAGAAAAACCATAAATAATCTAACTTCCACAAAGTTTGTAAGGTTTTCAACTTCATTCTTGTCAAAAAGATTTTCTATCAATTTCCCAAATAACAAGAAAAAATAAGTATCTTTAAATTTTTCAATATACCATAAAATCAATGAATTCCTTATCAAAGATTAAATAAAAGATGCTTATATTTTCCACGTCAAAAATTCATGCATTTCCCCAAATGCAATACCAAATATGATACACTTTTCATATATAATAATATATAATAGGGTCACAACACAACAGTTTTAAGAAAACATATATCCATATATAATTTTCCAAAATATGTTTGACCCAAAAACAATGTTTATGCAACATGGTTATTTTTCAAAAATCTCATTAAAAAGCTACTTACCTTGCAACTAGTAAAATATCTAATTCTCCAAGCTCCAAATGAGATTAGATAGAACCTAAATAATATCAAGCAAACCTATCACAATAAGCATAAAGCTTGAAATTGTATCTAGTTACAAATTAGGAATTGCCAAATAAGCAATTGATTAGGCAAACCTAGTTTTTAACCTCACAAATAATATATTCCACTTCCAAAGTTTCTCAACAATTTAATTACAAGGCATAGACTCCAATTTATACTCATAAATCATCCAAGGTATTATCTCTAACATCAAAATCTCAACAATTTATAAGTAGTTTCCACAAGCTTTACACCAC
This sequence comes from Quercus agrifolia, assembly GCA_029955455.1. Taxonomy (NCBI): domain Eukaryota; kingdom Viridiplantae; phylum Streptophyta; class Magnoliopsida; order Fagales; family Fagaceae; genus Quercus; species Quercus agrifolia. Next base: position 43,305,631 of record JARQAD010000006.1, read on the forward strand.
ATTAACAAGAGACCCATGACACCAAAAGTCATAATGTCCCCAAGACAAACAATTTGAATCTTTAACTAGCTCCAAATAGTCAATAAAAATTATATTCACTATTTATTTCACATTAAAATGCCAAAACCCCCAAATTTTTACCAATTAGATAACCACCATTATAAAAACTATAAACCCACTCATCAAATAATTCCACCAATACAAAACCCATATATATATAAACACATAAATATCACTTCCAATGCTCATAAATCACATGAGTATCATTATCAAAACTTAGATAAAAAATAACCTTAAGCAAAAGTACAATACCCACCAAAAAGATTAGAAACTTTTACCTTAAATAAAAGGTACGAAGGTGCTTAGAGGTTCCTAAAGATTTTTCGGTGATCTTGCCCGAAAAATGATGTGGAGATGGTGGTATGGAGGTACCGGTGGAAGAGTGTGAGGGAGTGATAGAGATGAGTGTTTGAGAGAAAATGAAAAAAGAAGAGAGAGCAAAGAATGAGTGTGGCCGGCCAAAAGAGGAGATAAGATAGTGTGGATGAGTGGTGGGGGTTAGTTTGGTAGGTGGGGCACATGTGTCTCAAAAATATCAAACCTTACCCTTAAAAAAATAAAAATAAAAAAACCTTGTGCCGTTACGCACCATTCATAGAGAAAGAGAGGGACTAAGAGATAGAGATGCACTAATACACTAAGCAATTGGTTTGTTCTTCAATTATATCTAATGTTGAATTACAAATATATATTTATAGGAAACTAGCTCTAACCGCATTGATTCACTTGGCTCAAGATAATTGGCTAGTTAATTCAACATTGTTCTATGAATTAAGTCATGTATTAAATGAGCTACATGTGCTCAAGTCCTAACTAATTCATCATAATCTCAACTAACTAACTAACTAACTAACTAACTAAAGGGATTATAACAACTATGAGGAGATTACAAGGCATATGACATAATTTGGGGTTCCTATCACAATACTTTATTAATAATGGTAACAATTGCTTGATCTTGAACGGATTGTTGAATTGTTTGATTTTGTTTTAATTTTGCACAATTCCTAATCTAGATTAGGGAAAGGAGAGAGAATAAAATGTTATATATATATATATATATATATATATATTTCTTCAAAAGTTTGAGGATATGATGCTATTGTCATTTTTCTAAAGTTTTGTTGATTGAAACTTCCATTTACAAAACCCTTGATTGGATTAATTATGTTGTAGCAATTATACACTTTATTTGATCCAATCCATGGGGCCTAGGAAAAAATTGTTGTTTTTTAATAGAATTTTGTGTCATACTTATTTTTGGTATATCATGGTTGCTGCAACTTCATGTAAAACCCTTAAGTTGTCTTCTTATTTGTACTATGTTTTAAACTATTATTGTTTATAATTTGAATAAGAATAATATTCCACTTTTATGTGCACCATTATTGAACAATTTTGAACATCATAAAAAATTAAAATAATTTATTGTTTGGAGTTTTAATTTTTAGAGTTTATAAGTCTATTCATTCTTTCATAGATTCGATCCATGTGTAGACAATTTTCCATTTGTAATTCTTTAGGCTATGTCATGACTATTTTCACAAGATAGTTTCATTTCAATAAAATTATTTTTACCTTTCAAAAAAATTTGTTTAGAGTTCATTTGGTTTTGTTTCTATTCAAACTTTCCAACTTCTCCCTCCTATATAGGTGATGGATAAGAGTAACTTCAGGGTAATAACAGATGAAGAGATTACGGATTTGAGGTTACTATTTCTGAGTAGTTGAGGAATCTAATGCGTGAAACTACTTTAATGTGGTTATCTAGCCGCCTATTACAAAACCACATTTTGAAACATCATGCACCGTATAGTCAAGTATCTGTAAATATGTTCATTTAGGGAGTTATCATGGGTATTTTCATTTTTTTTTTCAATTTCTATTTTTGATTGAATGTAGCTTCATATAAGGCTTTTGAAATTTTTTCATGGGAATTGTTAGGTGCCTATTTGAAATTTTGTTATTCTAATATGTTTTTACAGTTTTTATTTTTTATTTTTTTATTCTCTTTTTTCACAAGATCCATAGTTAGATGTCATACAGTAACAATTCCAAGAGAAGTGAACTACAAACAAGTTTTGTTTGGAGATGATGGATTAAATGCTAACACTTTTTGGTTATATAATGTTTTAATTGTGGTGGAGAGAATCATCTTCTTGTATTTTGAATTGCGTCAAGTTTTATTTCATATGAATGTATTTTCAATTAGAAACTTTCAAAAAGAATTGTGATACTTTATTTTAGGTTTTCCAATCTTATGATCCTCTTTTTGTATACTGAATTGTGACATGGTATATTTCATTGTTGTATTTTGAATTAGAAATTCTCAAAAAGAATTGTGACAATTTATATTTTGATTTATTTCCAATTCTATGTGATAGGTTTTATTTCAGTTAAAAAAATTGGATTAAAAACTTTTTTGCTGTCTTATTGAATGTTTAGTTATTTACCAATTTCATGATCTTCTATATATTGAATTGTGACAAGTTTTATATTACATGTAAAAAAAAAATTATGTGTTTTGAGGCGTGTTGTTTGAAAATTCCAAGTTTTAGATTGTAAACTAAATTGTTGAGTTAAAATGGTTTTATGTTGAATTGCAACAGCCAACAAAATACTAGAAGATGTCATTTTTGCTCTCAACAATATATATATATATATATATATATATATATATATATATATATATATATATATATATTATTACAATAGGAAAAAAGTACTAGTATTATTGGATTTTTCTTTTTCAAAATTTTGGCTACAAAGAATAGCGGAAGTATGATCACTAAAGTCTTTGCTTCACCTGCCCACTATTGACATCACTCGCATTGAGGATAGCTTCATATTGAGAATAGCGGAAGTCTGATCACTAAAGCCATTAATTCTGGCCACATACCCAAAGAGATTTCAGTCATGACAGTAGATCAACTTTTCTTTAGAGCATTGTGTATGTAAAAAGCATAAGAAGTTACATTTTCTATTTTTAATACACACTTTTCAAAATACTCCATATCAAATTTTTTTTTTTTTTTTACAATATTTTATCAAAATATCAATTTTTTTTTTTAACTTTTTAAAATTATTTTTCTATCTTTACCCACAATAACCATCATCCACTTTCTTCTTTTATCCTCAGGATACATAAAAAAAAAAAAATTTAAATGCAAAATAAATAATGTCAATATAAATTTACACGATTGCTTGTAACAACCATGTATTTTTACACAATTTTGTATGATCTGATGTTAGTGAATTTTGGGCTTGGTTGGCTTAAATGTGATAATTTTTTTTAATTACACAAGCATTGATATGAGTGCTCTTAAGTATTCAAAACCATTTCTATGTCACAATTGGGGAAGAAAAGAAAGAGAATAAGCTACAGCCACATTAGCAGGAAAATTTAAACAAAAGCCCTTTTAGAAACTCACTGAAATCTCATGTTTTTACAATAACTAGTTTTGAGGCACATGCAATGCACGTGAGAAATCTTATAGAAAATTTTTTATAACAAACAACGTTACAATTCTATCACAATTGACTTTAATTAAAAGTTAATAGAAGAAAATAGAGTTATTGGGGACATTGAGAATGGAAAATGAATATATTAAGCATTGGAATATGACTGAAGTGTTGTGACAAATGATATCCAAGATGCAGGCAGCATGTTTACACACTTCAAGTGAACTATTTTATGTTGGATTTTGAAATCTATCTTCTTCCTCTCAATCCCTAAAACAGAATAGGATAACATGTAAGAATACTAATAAGAAAAAATGTTGGCCAAAACTTGTAACTAATAAAACGAATCCACTTACCAAAAACTAACCAAAATGAAATTCTAATCATAGGCTAGAAGGCACCAAAATATGTGTATGTCAAAAACTTTTTATGTTAAATGATTTTTTATTTTTTTTACCCTTATAGAAGTAAGAATTAATTATTGTGAATTCACTCATCCATGAAAATTGAGATCCAGTAATTATATTTTACACAAACTTTACATTTTTTTTTTCGCACGGTTTGTGAAAAAAAGAAAGAAAAAAAGAAAAGAGAGGTAACATTGAAAACCAAAATTTGGGTTTCATTTCTTTTCATTGTATTTTTAATGTTTGCATAAGAGAATATGACTTTGAATATGATAGAATGGTAAAAAAGAATTTATGTGATCGATCTTGATTAGTTTGTTGAGGATTTGTAGGATAGCCAACTCCTATGTTTTGGAACTAAGACATTATTGTAATTGCTAATGTTTTTCCTTCATTATTTGATAGAACAAACTTTGGGTGAAAACTAATTTGAAAATTTTGATCAGTGACAAAGAATTGAAGATGGTTTTCTTGTTTCCACTACCGTGGATCCCTTAACACACAAGAAAGACGATGAAAACAATCACCTCAGAATTGGACGATTAAAATGCTCTATGATGGGGGCTGCTCCCTATTGCATGTGTGAGGTCTACCTTCAACGATCTGTTTGTGCATTTCTTTTTAGCTTATTCATATCATGTTGGTTGATTTGGGTGTAAAATGTGTTAATTTGTGAATTTGGTGACTTTGAATAGCTGATATGTTTAAGTTCATTATAATGTCAGGTCAACATACTTAGGGAGAGGAATAAGCCCTATGGTATGATCAAGTTTGTTGACTTAAGTTCAGAAGATTACTCTTTGAAGGAGAATCAAGGCCTAGACCACAAAACTGTATGTTCTAAACAGTGCTGAAATTTTTAGCAGATTCCATTTCATGATTTAAGAGGGTTTGGTTGGAGCTGTAAGATAAGAAGTAGAAATTGAAGTATATATATAAGTGACAGTAACACTACTTATTAGTTGCCAAGAGCCTGGTAGCTCATTCACATAACATCTTCTTTATTAGGAGTACTAAGATTCAAATTTCTCATCTTCTATTGTTGTAACTATTAATTATTATGGGTGGAAAATTATGAGTTATATCCAAGAGGTTATTCTAATATGTGAGCTGAAATTTTGTAACGGACCAAGAGACGTATCCAGAATCTGAGGATGGGAAGGAATTGGACAAAAAATGAGATTTTTTTTTCCCAGGTATGGAAGCAAGAGGCCTTTCTCATAGAAACCCACACAGACTCAAACATATAAATTTATGTAAGAATAATTGCTTAGTGCTTATGAGATGCTAAAAAATTCTTACATATTACTGTTTAATTAGTCACCGACCAGCAAATGATATTTTTTTTAGAATGATCTCATTAAATTTATATTTTGCAATTTATACTAATTTAATAAAGAGTAAAGTATTTCATAATCATATTTTCATTAATTATAAGAATAATAAAAAATATAATATATATAATTTCTATCGTACCAAAATGAAAGCAAAACAAATTTTCTAAGGAATTCAATAGGTAAGTTAGTGAAAATATTCATTATTTAATAGAAGTTATTTACAACATTTTGTGTATCATTAAAAAGTATATAGAATTTAGAAATTATTCTTTTAAATTTTAAACAAACTTTCGCAAACTCAATTTTTTCTACCCTACAATTCGAAACATTAAAAAATATATAAAAAAAAAATTAACAAAACTCAACAAAATTACAATTCAGTAAAAAAAAGAAAAAAAAAAACGCACATCAAAGTCAAACTCAATCTCTCAAATATGTAAGAAATATCAACTGTGATGTGATCAAACAAAATATCCAATACATGATTAAATTCAAAATTTTTAATAGAGCTTTGAACTCAAGCAAAAGAAATAAGTGACTAATCCCAAGCAAAAGTGCTAGTTGTAGTTTTATACATGATTAGAGTGTTGTTACACTATGCTATCATTCAAACCCCCATTACATCATCGCTTATAACTTTTTGATTGAATAGATTGTATCATAATTCAAGACAAGATCAAGCTTTTAAGATTTCTCTCTTGCCTATCATATGAATAGTCAAGGACTCAAGGGTGTATATCAAAAAAGGACTAAGGGTGCGAGCTTGCTGGGCCTGCAAACCAGCATTATAAAAAAGAAAAGAAGTTTGTGTGTATGAGGAGAGGACGTATTCATTGTCAACAAAAAGGTAAAAAGATTTGTAGGGTTTTGTGTCTTCGATCTAAATACTAGCATGGTGTCAATAGAAAATATTCTCAAGGAACAGGACAAGCCTGTTATGTGAATTAAAACAAAAGGAAGCAGTTAATAATTAATGGAAAGCGACTATTTGTGTTGTCTCCTTTTTTTTAATACGTAGGGAATTTTTTTTCTTTTTTGTAATATTGTTGATCATTAATTGTCTCTTTATTAGTTGCTGGTAGGGATGTTCATATGCAACACTAGAGCCGAGAAAAAACAAATGCTTGTATTTCATGAGCACTTCTCTTGAGTCTTGACACTCGTCTAAAAAGCAGGGAAAGTAAGAAAATATGGATTGTTTGTATTTATGCACATACCATAAAAATATATTATCTGAGAAATTTTTTTAAAAATTGAATTATATAAATAATCATACGGACTAAAAAATTTATATAATGCTGAATATCCAAAGTTCCAAAAAAAAAAAAAAATTAATGTCAAAAATTAATTTTATGTTATCCAAGCGGTTCTCCAAGAGCTTGATAAAAAGATTTTGAAATTTTGTCATAGGAGTTGTCAGGTGCCCGTTTAGAAATTTGTTATTCTAACATGTTTTTACAATTTGGTTATTCTCTTTTTTAACAGGATTTATTGTTAGATGTCACGCAGCAACAATTCCAAGAGGAGTGAACTACAAACAATTTTTGTTTAGAGAGGATGGACTAAATGCTAACATTTTTTGGTTTAATATAATGTTTTAATTGTGGTGGAGAGAATCATCTTCTTGTATTTTGAATTGTGTCAAGTTTTATTTCATATGATATTTTGAATTAAAAACTTTCAGAAAGAATTGTGATAGACTTTATTTCTGATTTTTCAATCTTATGATCCTGTTTTTGTATTCTTAATTGTGACAACTGACAAGTTCTATTTCAAATTAATGTATTTTGAAATAGAAATTTTCAAAAGGAATTATGATTATTTTTATTTTGATGCATTTCCAATCCTATGTGATAGGATTTATTTTAGTTTTAAAATGTGATACTGGATCTCCAAAGAACATTATGGTTGTACGTCGGTCCTAAGCCTCTTTAGTGGTTATGGGGTCCTACATTATATAGTTATTGCATGGTTGCACTACGGTCTTCATATGATAAGATATTAGCAGAACATTTGAATTTTTACGCATTGAAGAGACTCTTTTGGTTCTAGAAATCCAACTTGCCTAGAGAAACATTTGCTTTCAATAACATTAACATTTTTATTTTTGGGCCACTTTATTGTTTGTCAAAAAGGAATTGTAAAGGATGCTGCAAATGTAAAGCCAATTGCTATAAGGAGCATATAAGATTCACCATGGAATCTGGGTCTCCAGGAGGAGACTCTAGGGGCAAATGAGAATTGCAAGAGCTAGCTGAAAAGCAACGATGAGAAGCAAGATGATGGCAAAATAAGAGTCGAGAGGTGATTTGCCCAAAGCTTGAAAGTGTAAATCAATAAAGGTAATCAGAAATGGAGTGAGAAAGGTAAGAAGCCCATGAAATTCTTCAAAGAAACCGTGACATTCATTACTGGCACCCAAAAAAAAAAAAACCCTTGGGCTTTAGTTTCTCCACAACGTCCACTTTAGTTTCTCCACCAAAAAGATTAAAAAATAAGAAAAAAGAAAAAAAAAAGAATGAAAGGAAGACCAAGTCCAACAATACGAGTGCAAATGTAATGCCAAGAGATAAACAAGACACCAACAACAATAAGTGAATGCGTGAGAATAAAAAGCACTTATTCTAGGCAAGGTTTTTAGATCCAGACCATTCATTGAACCGTAAAAGGGAGAGGTTCAAGGGTTTTGAGGTCAAACTAAGGTCGAACCAGGGTCGAACCGTGATGACGTCATAATTAATTTAATAATTATTTTAAATATATATAAAAACATTAAATTAATAAAAAAATAGAAAAATTAACTAAAATAGTCTAATTCATTTAGAGAAGCTTATTTCTAAAAAATACATAAAACTTACAAAAATACAATACACAACTACACATTATTACACACTGTGTGCATAAATTATACATTGTTTCTCATAACTACACACTGTGTCCATAAACTGTATGCATAAACTGTGTGCATAAAACAATGTTAATTCAAACATAAATTGTGCATAAACTGTGTTTGTGTTTGGATTAACATAAACTGTGTGCATAAAACATTGTTAATCCAAACATAAACTGTACAAACACTGTATGTATAAACTGTGTGCATTAACAATGTTTGTTAATCTAAAATACAACTACACATTGTTTCTCATAATAATGTTTTCCAAGTTACAGTACACAAACACAACTACACATTGTTTGTTACAAAAATACATAAAAACTTAATTCTAAAAAACAATAATAAAACTTCAAACTCCAAGTTATACACTGTGTCTTACAAAAAGACATAGAAATTATCTTTAAAATACAAAATAGAAATTCAAAGTTCAAACAAAATTATTATGATCATAAATCATCAATGTCATGATAGTTATCATGCTCATCATCATTTCCTGGAAATCCAAGAGGAGGGCCAACAAATTGTCCAAATGTTCCCAAATCAATTCCTTCAACTTCACTACTATCATCTATAGATTCTACATACAAGTTTGAACAAAATAAAAAGAAAAATCATTATAATGTTTACACAAGTTTGAAAAAAATAAAAGAAAAATCGCTATAGGTTATCAAATTGTTTACACATAAACTAACCTTCAATATTAGAAGAAGGCTCTGTACTTGCTGGATATGCACCCTCTTCATAAATTGCATTCTCCAACTCTTCATAATTATGATATGGGTCTTCCTCTTCCACAAATACCAAAAAATCAGTTTTGTCGATACTTGCATAATCAATGGGGTCAAAATTAAACTTTTTGTTGTAAAGCTTGCATCATAAAATGTCATACTCATTATTGGAATTTGAAAATAATTAGTAACTAACAATTACATTATATAAATGACTTCTTAAAAATTAATATAATGACAAGATATAGCATTTAGTTACCTATGTCTCATTCGCAAGTTATGATGAACAAACACAAGATCATTGAGCCTTTGATGCTCCAACCTATTTCTCCTCTTAGAATGTATTTGGTCAAATAAACTCCAACAACGCTCACATCCAGAAGAGGCGAAAGTTTGGCTAAGGATTCTAATTGCCAATTTTTGCAAGTTTGGAGCATCAGCACCCTACAACTTCCACCATTCATCTGATTTTCATAACACAATGTAATCTAATATTAATCAACATAAATAAACAAACTTTCAATTGAATAATCACTTCAGTTATTCTAACTATAGTGACAAAACTAACTTTCAACATAAACAAAAAAACTAAGATTTGTTTATAGTATTAAAGTAAACTAATTACTTTTCACCTGGATGAGTGGTCATGCTTGTTGACAATGCAAGATCTCTATCAAAGCTCCCAATACGATCTCGAAAATATTGGGTTTTCTTAATTACCTTTTCTTTGTCACTATCATATTTTGTCCCAATGTAGTCCAAAACAGCCATACGTATTTCTGGTTTTCGACAAAAATTCTCCTCATCATATTGAAAAGTAGGATTTAACCAATATGTAGCAGCATGAAGATCTTTACGCAAATGTTTGTCCCAACGGTTTTTTATAATTGAGGTGTATGACTTGTACAAGTGCTTCTTCATTCGAAAAATCTTCTTGATTCCCAGCCGTGCTCTATGCATGCCCTCATATACATATCCTATTGCAAGCCTTTGATCAGAATCAACAATCTGTAACAAACAAATGAGTGGCGATGAAATCTTGACAAGAACATTAATATCATCCCAAAAAGAATTATCCAAAATGATAGAAACTACTTCTTTTGCCTTTAATTCTCTTGCCAATCTATTTGCCACAAAGAACTTGCTAGTCACTAAGGCTTGCAAGTCATGCTTATGCACATGAAGGCTTCCAAATGAAAGGAAAGTAGTAGCAAATCTTGTTGCTCCTACACGTACAATATTTGTCCAACCAGGTCTCTTCCTCAACCAAGCAATTAAAGCCACATGATTATAAATAAAAACTGTAACTTTGGATGCATGTTTTTTGAGTCTCTCCACATGAGGCATGTCTCCCATATCCTGCAACACAAGATAAGGCAATGTGCTGCACAAGGAGACCAACTAATAGTTTTATACTTTTCACATAACAATTTACCAGTAGATATATAATTGGAAGCATTATTAGTAACCATGTGAACTATGTTTTTTGGACTAACCCATGTAACTACTTCATCAAACAATTTAAACAAGTTTCTGGTACTCTTCACAATATCTGAGGCATTAACTGATTTTACAAATACTATTCCCCTAGGACGATAAACAAGGAAATTAATCAATGACCTATGACTGGTATTTGTCCAACCATCAGCCATAAGTGCACATCCAACTTCTGCCCAATGCCTACGTTGTGACTCAACCAACAACTAAACCTCTTTCTTTTGATCCCTCAACAAAGGGACTCGTATAGCATGAAAAGATGGACCTTTCCCTTTGTAGTTAGGACCAGCAACAACTACGGCATCAATCATCCTTTGGTAGTACATTGAATTCACTACATTAAAAGGAATGCAATTGTCATACAGAAACCTTGCAATAGCCATATCAGCTTGCCTCACCCTTTCTTTACTTTGGAATATACTTTTAAGACCAGGTTGAGCTCTTGGAGTAGTTGTTGGAGCAAAATAATTATCCACTGGGTTTGTACCCTTTCTTTTACCTAAAACAGGTTTTTTAGGCAACCTACTACTAAATACTTCTTGAACATCTTCATCTTCTTGCATATCACTATTTGTGGAAGGCACACTAAACATTTCTTCTTGACGTTGTTTCTTATCTTTTTTTCTTCAACTCAAACTCCTTCACATGCTCCAACATTTGGTATCTCACATCATGAGAAACCTTTTTACATGATCCAATATCACCTTTTATCCCCGCAAGGTGTTTTTTCATTCTATTAATACGCCCACCTTTATATGTTTGCCTACAATACACACATGTAAAAGTATTCCATCCCTTCTCATCCGCCCCAAGGCTAAAATGTTCCCAAGCCGGATCAACCTTTTCCCTTACTCTTGAGCTAGACTCCACTACATTGGAATCAACTTCATGTGATGGAGTAGACCCGGTCTCTGTTTCCATTCTAATCTAAAAGACTAAACAACAAGTCAAACACGCATAGACCCATCAATTTTTGAAATACGGATAGTCAAAGAATCACAACTTCATACACAAAGTCAAATTAACAAACTAATATACACAGAGTCATAGAGTCAAAGAATCACAAATTCACAACTTCATACAATTTCTGAAATAGTGAAATTCACCAATTTTTTACAATAGACCCATCACAAGATTCACAACTTTCACAAAAATTGTAAAACACTAATACACTTATCAAAACTTTAATCTTAAAATATTAAAAATTCACATTTTTGCTTGCAAACAAAAATTGTAAAATATACTTATTAGAACTTTAATATCCAACACTCCAGATTTATTTGCTCATAAAACACTAATAATATCCAACTTTGAATCATTTTCAATTGACCCAAATCAATTTACACAACACCACTTTAGATCTATATCATCATCCACAATCAACTTGCAAATATTAACAAAGAAAAAGCAGATTAGAGATAATAAAGTACCAAATGATGGTGATGGTGACGAGGCAGAGATTGAGCTATGACGGCGACAAGGGAGAGAGGCAGAGATGAGCATGAGAGAGAGGTAGAGAGTGATTGTGAGAGTGAGCTACGATCTGGGCTGAGCTGCGACGGCGACGAGGGAGAGAGGCAGAGACGAGAGAGTGATTGAGAGAGTGAGGAAGAGGTAGAGAGTGATTGAGAGAGTGAGGTGAGGGTTTCAGAGTGATTGAGAATGATTTTTGTTTTCAGGGTTAAATTTTTGTGCTCTATCATGCTCCAAACGACGCCATATAGGGTGAAAAAAAAGAAAAAAAACAGAGATGGAACGATTTTGTTTTAAGGCTTGAAATAAGGCAACTGTTTGAACGTGTGAATCGATCACAGTTCACAGAACCGAATAGTTGGACCGCAGTCCAGATGGGTCCATGCTTTTTTTGCATGGAACGGTTCTTCACCTTAAATGGATCGTGAAAGTGAATGATTCAAGGGTTTCCAGGTCGGACCATACGGTCCGGTCCGGGTTTAAAAACCTTAATTCTAGGAGGAAATATTCTCTTTTTGTTGGGTTTTGTGGAGCCTAGTTGTGTTTGATCCTGTTGATGACCCAACCTGACCTGAAATAATGTTGTGTGGTTTTTAATGGAAGATTTTTTGAGGATTAGTCCATGAAGTTATTGGACCAAACCATAGTGCATTGTGAATCCTATGTGCAGGATATAGAAATCGTTTCTGGTGATTAGGGTTTCTTCCTGTTGTTTTTTTGAGAGATAAAAAAAACTGTATGATTTCACTTTGTACTTTTTTCCCTAATAATAGTGAAATCCTTGCAACTCCATGGATGTAAGCAAATTGTCGAACCACGTAAATACTGTCCTGTGCATGTAATTATTTTTCTTTGGCGTATGTTTTCTCTATTTTTGTTTCTCACAGGTTTGGAAATTTTGTGTTAATTCCCTGCACTTTTAACACTAATTTTATATCTATTGTTTTATGCAACATTTATATTTATTTATTTATTTTAGAATCTACCCAATATCCATAATAAACATCCAAATTTTCTTTTTTAAAGAATCTACACAATATCCATAATTGATGCGTTGATGTTTTACAAGGTGAAAAATGAACCGTTCACATTTAAAACATAAAAATAAACCTGAAAATATGGATGTAAGAAAATAAAAACCCTTATATTTAGGCTTACTACAAGAAATAATCTATGAGCCAATGTGCTCCATGATGACGTAAGGGCAGTAAAATTGATGCAAACCTAGATATTTTTGCAATATAAAACCAAAATGCTAATAATTTTGTTAGTTAGCATGTTTTTGAAATTATTTAGGAAACTAACATCTCAAGTGTTATAGACTCGATTTTGGGTTGTGGTAGCAGCTGACGTGGAAATTGAATCCACATGGACCTTAAAATCGAGCCTATAGATCTCGAGTTCAGTATTGCAAAAAGAAGAATCTGACTAAGTGAAGAAAAAGGAGTGAAGAAGAAGAAGAAGAAGAAGAAGAAGAATCTAACCAAGAAGATGGAGGATCAAACCAAAGAAGAAGAAGAAGCCCACAGTAAAAAAAAACCCAAATCCAAAACCCAAACCCACGGTAGTTTCAATCTCAGCATTAGAGCGGCTTGGGTTTGTTATTTCTCTTTGGATTTGTTGCTTGATTTTGTTGTTTCTCTTTGGGTTTATTGTCTTCGGTGCTTGGGTTTGTTGTTTTTGGTGGTATTTTTGGGTTTGTTGTCTCTAGTGTGCTTGGATTTGATTTTGTTGTTTTCTAGGTTTGTTCTATTTGTGTCTCCCTGGTGGTGTTTCACTAGAATTGTTTCTTGTTTTCTGGGTTGGGTAATGCTGCTTGTTTTTAGGGTTTGTCTCCAGTGTCTCTTTGGCTTGGTTTTGTTGTTTATGCTATGCTTTAGGGAAAGACTCAAATTCCACATGAATAATTTTCCACCTCAGCACTTCCAGCATATAAAACTCGAGTTTTTGAGACTCGAATTGCTATAGTGAACTTGAGTCCAAGAGACTCAAGATGTTGATCTCCTAAATAATTTGGAAACGATGCTAGCTATCGAAATTGTTAGCATTTTGATGTTAAATTGCAAAAAAAAATCCACACAAACCCACCCATTTATAGTTGAATAAAACCCACCGAATTACATTTGTATAAAAATTAAAAAGTACAGACCTTGCTACACAATGAGTAATAAATGGGTTGGGTTACTTATTGGACGACTGACAAATTACAAACTAAGACACATCTCACCTAGCTATACAATGAGTAATAAATGGGTTGGGTTACTTATTGGATGACCAACAAATTACAAACTAAGACCCATCTCTCTCTCTCTCTCTCTCTCTCTCTCTCTCTCTCAGAAACCATAGATATTAAACTTATGATGTTCACTCTATAATAATTACTTTTAATTAGCATGCTAAGACAACCAATTGGTTCAATTTCCATATCTCTTATTTGATGACTAGAGACTTTATCATTTAAGCTTATTAGATTTCTTGAACCCATCATTTATCTCTTCTTCTAAAAAAATGAGTGATATTACATAATTTCCACACAATAGTTAAGCTAATAAGTTTTTATTAGTTCTCATAAGAATGCATACCTTTTTACTTACCATTAATTGTTTAATCATTGCCAATTATGAAATTTTTGTGATTTATTGAAGGAAAAAAAATTTCTCTCTCTTTGACATTAGAAAATTTGGGGATTAGAACTTTGAGGGTTGATTCACTCTTTTTGTTGAAACTGAAAATTTTTTGTTGAAAGTACTGTAGATAAAGGTAAAAGTTAGCTGAAATAGTATAGTGAAGCCCATAAATAGTACCAAAAAGTGCAGCGGGTCTCATGAATAGTAGAAAAAATAAGCTGAATAGTAAAATAAGCTGGCTTTTTAAGCTGGAGCTAAACGCACACTAAATTGAGTTACTGATAGCCTATTATAGGATTCCACATCTACCGTATCTAATTTAGGAAATGATGGCATTGTTAAAATCTAAAGAACAAAAACATTGTAGAGAAAATGCAAAGAGATTTAAAGGCAGAAGTGAAGAAAAAAGAAAGAAAACAAAGAACACTAGGTTATAACATCCTAACAGCCTAAGTCCACGTGATAAAACCCTAAATGGCTACATCTTTGATATTAGATTTTGTGTACACTATAGAACGTAGTAGGATCTATACATGTGTGTGTGTGTGTGTGTGTGTGTGTGTGTGTGTGTGTGTATAAATGGAACAACGTCCAGAATTAAATATGAATGAGTTTTACACTAAATTGAGTCACTTGAGCCAATACATATTGTGAGAGGACTTTCGTCTCGGCCCTCACATGTAGTAGTGGTACACTCATCCTTAGGCCAAAGGCTTATAAGGCATGAGTGGGAGGCGTCTCTCCCTAATGTGGGATTGAGCAAATCTTTGAGGACTAAGGCTCAACACCTTTTCCAAAGAGGACAATACCTGATTGGTGGCCGAGACGAAAGTCCTTCCACAAAAAGGTGCCTTTTGGGGTTTAAGGGGTAACCCCCACCTTCCTCCTAGCATTGCCAATGAGGTATTTCTTGAAGGAGTGCACTACTAAAGCATGAGAAGCCCAGATCTTATTCTTGCTCACTCCACATGTGTAGTAGTGGTACACTCATCCTTGTAGGCACTTGAAAAGGGCCAAAATACCTAGGTGATAGCTTCCACTTCCCCTTGTAGGCTAAAGTTCTCTGTCTATAAGGCTACAGCCTCAAATATACCCAATCACTAACCTCAAAGGACCTGTCCTGTCTATGCTTATCAGCCTGGACCTTCATCCTTTCCTGAGCAGCAGCCAAATTACTTCTAAGAGCAGCTAGGACAGCTTCCCTTTGACATAACAAAGAATCAAAAGCATCCATCCTAGTAATACCAAGCACATAGGATTGTAATGTAGGAGGTGAGAATCCATATAAAGCCTCAAAGGGGGTTAACTTCAAGCTAGTGTGGAAATTAGAGTTAAACCAAAACTCAGCTAAAGACAACCATTTAGCCCATTTGTGAGGCATGTCACTAGTACAAGCCCTCAAATATTGCTCCAAGCTTTTGTTAACAATTTCTGTTTGATCATCAGTTTGAGGATAGTCAAATTAGTACCCTATAGCCTAAATAACTCAGGCCAGAACAAGAAAGTGAATGTGGCATCTCTATCACTCACAATAGAGGCAAGTATACCATGCAATTTGAAGATATATTGCATATACAAGGAGGCAACCTTAGCGGCAGAGTAAGGATGAGAAAGAGGCACAAAATGGACATATTTTGTTTATCTATCTACCACAACTAAAATTACCTCAAATCCTTGGGACTTAGGTAGACCTTCAACAAAATCCAAGTTGACATCTATCTAAGGAGTGGTAGGAATTTCCAAAGGTTGAGGCAGACTAGCTAGGGTAGAAGTCTTAGATTTGATTCTTTGATATACATCACACTCCCTTACAAAAGCTTTGATATCTGCCCTCATCCCTTGCTAAAAAAATTCTCTCTTAGCCCTCTGATAAGGCTTAAGAAAGCCTGAGTGGCTAGCCATAGGGCTACTATGAACTAGCTGCAAAACTTGAGACTTCAAGGGCACTGAGAACCCAAAAAGAACCTGCCCTTATAGAAAACTAAGTTATTTTACCAAGTGAAACCAATAGGAGAGGTACCAGCTTGAATGTACTGGATGAGCTACTGCATAGATTGGTCTTGAGAATAGCTATCTCTAAGGATTTTCAACCAAGTGGGATCAAGAACTGAAAGTAGCATCAAACAACTAGCTTTGGAAGACTCAATTTGCTAACATAACTTAGGAACATGATCAGATCTCCTTGAAAGAGCATCTGCAACTTTGTTTTCAACACCCTTCTTATATTCAACCACAAAGGCACATCCCAGCAACTTGGTAAGAAATTTTTGTTGAGCTGGAGTGGCAATTCTTTGCTCCAACAAGAACTTCAAACTCTAGTGGTTTCTTCTCACAATGAAAGGTTTGCCCAACAAATAAGGTCTCTATTTCTTGACCATAGTAGCTAAGGCAAGTAGCTCAGTTTCATAAGTAGATAAATGAAGGTATTTTCCCTTCAAGGCCTGACTGTGGTAGACAATGGGCCTATGGTCTTGCATCAAAACAACCTCTAACCCAAACCCTAAAGCATCACACTCATTGATAAAGGGTTTTGAGAAATCAAGAAGAGCTAAGATAGGAGGTTGAGCTATTGTAGCTTTAAGCTTATTGAAAGCAATAAGAGAAGTGAGATACCAATGAAACCCATCTTTCTTGAGGAGGTTAGTTAAGGGTTGAGCAATAGCCTCATAACCTTGAATAAAATTTCTGTAGTACCCTATGAGACCCAAAAATCCTTTTAGAGCTTTAGCATTTTAGGGAACTGGCCATTGCTGCATAGCCAAAGTTTTCTTAGGATCAGCCTTTACCCCTTCCCCAAATATAATATGACCTAAATATTCAACCTCAGTATAACCAAACACACATTTAGACTTCTTAGCATATAATTGATGAGACTGCAGAACCTCCAACACAGTTTTCAAGTGAGAAAGATGATCAGAAAAATTGGAATTGAATACCAAAATATCATCAAAGAAAACCAATACAAATTTCCTCAAATAAGGCCTAAAGATTACATTTATAAGAGCCTAAAATGTAGAGGGACCATTCGTCAAGCCAAATGGCATCACAAGGAACTCATAGTGACCCTTATGAGTCCTAAAGGCAGTTTTAGGAATATCTTCAGGATTCATATGAATCTAATGATACCCTGACCTTAAATCCAACTTAAAAAAAATGGTTGAACCTGTAAGTTCATCTAGTAACTCATCCACCACATGAATTGGAAATTTATCCTTGCTTGTGGCCTTATTAAGTGCTCTATAGTCAATGCACATCCTCCAACTTCCATTAGCTTTTTTAACCAATAAAACAGGTGAGAAAAAAGGGCTTTGGCTAGGCTGAATAGAACCAAGTTCTAGTAACTCATGGACAATTTTTTCAATTTTTGACTTTTGGAAATAAGGGTACCTGTAGGATCTTTCACAAACTGGTGGTGTGCCATCCTTGAGTACAATTTGATGCTTATGCCCTCCGATTTAAGGTAAACCTATAGGAACTTCAAACACTTTGGAAAACTAATCCAACAAGTCAGACAAGGCAGCAGGTAACGAGGGCTAATCATCAAAACCAGTATTTTTGAGAGTTGAAATGTGCAGAACCAAACCCTTCTTTTCAGAACTAGAAAACAACTTATCAGCTTTTGAAACGGTTGAAGGTGACATGTGCAAGCCTTACAAAAACATTTCTTTACCCAAGTAAAAAAACCTCATGGTTAATAGCTTGAAACCCCAGATAATTTCACCAATGTACACAGCCAATGAATGCCAAGGACCACTGCACACCCCCCCCCCCCCCCCAAAAAAATAGGGGTACGTGTAGGGTCTTTCACAAACTAATGTGTGCCATCCTTGAGTATAATTTGATGCATATGCCCTCAGATTGGAGGTAAACCTATAGGAACTTCAAACACTTTGGAAAACTGATCCAGCAAATCAGACAAGGCAGCAGGTAATAGGGGTTGATCATCAGAACCAACATTGTTGACATCTGAAATGTAGAGAACCAAACCCTTCTTTTCAGAACTAGAAAACAACTTATCAACCTTTGAAAAGGTTGAAGTTGACATGTGCAAGCCTTGCAAAACATTTCTTTACCCAAGTAACGAAATCTCATGGTCAATAGCTTGAAATCCCCGATAATTTCACCAATGTACACAGCCACTGAGTGCCAAGGACCACTGCACAACCCCCCCAAAAAAAAGAAATAGGGGTACCTGTAGGGTCTTTCATAGACTGATGGTGTGCCATTCTTGAGTACAATTTGATGCTTATGCCCTCGGATTAAAGGTAAACCTATAGGAACTTCAAACACTATGGAAATCTGATCCAGTAAGTCAAACAAGGCAGCAGGTAACAGGGGTTGATCATCTAAACCAGCATTATTAACAGCTGAAATGTGGAGAACCAAACCCATCTTTTCAAAACTAGAAAACAACTTATTAGCCTTTGAAAAGGTTGAAGGTGACATGTGCAAGCCTTGCAAAAACATTTCTTTACCCAAGTAACAAAACCTCATGGTCAATAGCTTGAAATCCCAGATAATTTCACCAATGTACATAGCCACTGATTGCCAAGGACCACTGTACCCCCCCCCCCCCTCCCCCCCAAAATGCAACACATTGAAATCCACTACAAACTTATACCCTTGGATAAGGACTATAACTTCATGACAAACCCCCAATGTTTTGATAATGCTTCCATCAGCCACCTTAACTTCTAAAACTTAAGAAGTATCAAGTGGTAATTTTAGAGTAGGCAGCTCAACAGCATCCAAAAAGTTATATGTGCTCCCAAAGTCAATGAAAGACACCATATCATGATTCCTTATCATCCCCTTCAGCCTTATAGTCTGAACAAATGGATTGCCCACTAAAGCATACAAGGTGATTTCAGCAGGCGACCTATACATTCAGATAATTGCACACCCTTTTGAGGTCCCAACACCACCCCATATTCCTCTAACTCCACCAATTGGACACCAGATTTAGGCTCAGCTTCCACATCCCAACTTTCCAATAAAAACAATTTTGCCCCTTTACATTTATGACCTAAATGCCATTTCTCATCACAATTATAACATAGTCCTTGTTTTCTTCTCTCCTTCATTTGAGCATTAGTTAGCTTATGCAATGGAAGCTTAACCTTTAAATCAGTTCTGTCCTGTAACTTAGGTAAACCCAAGATAGAAGGTTTACTAATATCTGATATAGGTTTGAAAGTCTTCTTACTACTCATTAAGTATTCTTCTTGAATCTTAGCTAACCCAAAAACATCATTAAGGGACTTAGGAACTAACATCCTTACTGGCAATCTAATTTCATCCTTTAAACCACTCAAAAAGTAGCTCAATTTGTGAGATTCAGATAACCCCTTAATTCTATTAGAGAGAATTTCAAAGTTACCTTTGTACGATACCACAGTAGTAGTTTGCTTAAGCCTAGTTAGTGCTTCCATTGGATCATCATAGGCCGTGGTACCAAAACAAGGTTGCAGAGCTCTGATGAAGACCTCCCAGCTAGCAAAGCCACCTGCTTGTTCAGATCTTGGAACCAAATCAGAGCCTTCCCATCAAGGTAGCATAAAGCAATGATCACCTTTTGATGCTCAAGGGTGTTATGGTATGAAAAGAATTGATTGGTTTTATAAATCCAGCAAGTTGGATCTTCACCTTGGAACCGAGGGAATTCTAATTTCAAATTCTTAATGGAACTCACTAATGAAGACTCTAAATTGTTGGCATTTCCAATTTGAAGAGCTCATGACCCATTAATGGGGGAATGGAGACACTTCTCCTCATTTTCTACTATTCTTTGCATAAATGAGTTGAGGGTTTGTAATTATTTCTAACTTTCTTGTAATGTATGTTCATGGCAGTCGAGGACCTTAGACATAGTTGCAATCTTCTCAAAATTTTGGGAATTAGAACGTGTTTTAGTCATGGTGGTGAATTAGGATTAATCGACTCTGATAACAATGTTAAGGTACATGAAGTAATGGAGATTTTGAACAGGTCACTTCGAGGGGACCTAGGCCTCCATTGACAGAGAATTGGAAGAAATACCAAGAGAGAGAGAGAGAGAGAGAGAGAGAGAGAGAGAGAGAGAGAGAGAGAGAGAGAGAGAGAGAGAGAGAGAGAGAGAGAGAGAGAGAGAGAGAGAGAGAGTCAGTCAAAGTGTTATTTCTTAATGAATGAACCATAGCCATCCACAATCATCTTATACATCCAGTAAATATAACTACCTCTAACTAACTAACCAACTCCATCTAACTGACACTAACTAACTTTTATCATACACTACCTCACTATAACACTCTATGCACACACACACGCACACACTTGCACACTCCCATTCATACCTTTACACCAATACACGCATACCCCTGCACAAACACACACATACCCTTGTACAGATAGATACACTTGTACCAGTAGATGTCTAACACAGTCTGTCACCAGCCACCCCCTTCAAGCCCTCCCCCCACCTCGCCGCCAAGGCCAACTCAGCCAACTTGCCTCTCACCCTCACCCTCACTCTCACTCTCACTCTCATTGTGTTTTGATTGATTTCTATTCCCCTGCCAACATGCTATCATCCCACCACATAACTCACCCAAACCACCACAACCACAATCAAGCCCAAAAAACAAAATCCAAGAAAAAAAAATTCTTCACCAACAGATCATCCCAAATCCTCACCCGCTGACAAACCAAATTTGTTGGGTTTTTTTTTTGTGTTTTGTTGGTGGGATTTTCAGATTTGCTAATTTTATTTTTGGGTTTGCAATTTCTGGGATTTGTTGGATTTTTTGTACATATTGGTTTGTTAGATCTTGGAATCCATTTGGATGGAAAGAAAATGTTATGATTATTTTTATTTATGTTTGGGTTTGTTACATGTATATTTTGTGATTTGTGATTTTGGGTTTGTATTGATTTTTGTGTTTGTGATTTTAGGCCATGGCCTGCAGGGCAGGTTTGAGTGCAACAAAAAAAAAAAAAAAAAACCCGTTTATTAAACAAGCTGGATTTGGGTAATTGGTACGGACCCACGAGTTGGATTTGGGTATAAAAAACCTACTCCAAACTCGACCGTTGTCATTCCTATCTTTGCTTCAGCTTTCACTTGGCCAAATGACCTATCTTTTCTTTTGGCTTCTTTTTTATTTTCCTTTAACGTGTCCCACACGCCTTGCATTACTTCTCATCAAGAGAAATCAGACCTCTCAAAAGCTTTGGTCATTTATCAATAAATGAGAAAGCTAATTTTGAAGACTTTTGGAACAAGCTCATAAATGAGTTTTGACAAATGTGTGTGCTGAAATTCTAGGGTGTCACGTGCATCCATCATATAGAATATAAAAAAAGAAGTTTGTCCGTACATTTGGAATAATTTATTTAGTTAAAATTGATTTTCTTATGTTAAAAGTACTGTAAATAAAGGTAAAAGTTTATTAAAATAGTACAATGAGATCCATAAAATAGTAAAAAAAATGTATTAATACTTATAAATAATAACAAAAATAAGTTAAATAATAAAATAAGTTAACTTTTTAAAGCCAATTCTAAACACATCCTACAACAATCTTTTCTAAAATAAATGCTTAAAGCTATCAAAAGATCAAGAACGTCATTCTTGGTTCGAATTTCAACAATTGCAATAATCATCAGAACAAACGGGGTCATATTATAGGCACTGATTTTCACTAAATTTCATTATCTGCCAGGCTGCCACCTTTGCAATGATCAAGCAGTTTGTCAATTAGTAAATGGCAATGATGTGGGGCACATTTGGAATTCCATAGATACACAATTTGTTTTTGAAAATGGTTAAAGAAAAAGAACTCTCCTGATAAAAACGTTACTTCCCCCGCTGCTCTCTTCATTTGACATTCATTTCAGGCAAGAAAAAATGAATATTTCACGCATTTAGAAGACAACATGAAAAGTTGTTCTTTGTTGGGCTTATGCCATTGGCAAATATGAACCTGTAAAAGTTGCTTTGTTCCTAATTACCGTTCTCGTACACATAGGGTTGTACGTAAAGTTCCCTTTTCCTTCGTCATTAATTATTTGTTCTAAATATAACGATATGCACTTACCGGATTGCAATAACAACCGATGCCATATATGGTGTTTGGGCTAAATATTGTCTTCAAATCACTGGTAAATTCATATTGTATAAACATTTTTGTGTTATAATTCCTTTGAAGTTCTCATTCTCAGGCAGTCCTGCCATCTTTGCTTCAATGATAAAAAAGTCACGCCATAGCTGAATTTTTTTCCCCTGGATATTACATGTTAGTATTGAGTTGTGATCAACACCCCCAATTCAGTGACTTTTAATTGTTGTAATAAAGCATTATTTCTTTTGATAATCATTATTTTTTCCATTAACAGAAAACCCTATCATTTGGATTTAGTTGCACCATGAAAAATTAAATCTACGCTTTTTGAACATCTCTTTATGCACATTTTCAAAATCAAACTTCACCCCGCAACATCTTCACAGGAAGCTCTTGAGACTTGCTTTGAAAATTAATTAACCACGTCAATGACTAATATGATTCTGCTCTACTGAGGTATATGGTGCTGATACATGTTAGGCGTTCTGTTTTCGTTGCAGGATGAAGTATGCATTGACAGAATTCTTGTAAGATGTCAACTTGCTTGATAATTGCCAGAAGTTAAGAGCTTTCCATGCTTGCTCTTCATTTGCTTCCTTGTACGATTTTAAAAAATGACCTGTATTTGTGCTCAGAGCCCAAACTTGTAACAAGATAAAGAGGTGTGGCAGTTCACATATGACAAATTATTTGGGTTAATTTGCACCTCCCTTTAAATATGGTGTGGTTGTAGTAAGGTTTGTTTTTTTCAAAAATGAATAATAATGTCCTTTCTTAACTAATAATAAGCACTTTGTTCAAATCCATTAGGATTTTCTTCAAATTTAATAGAAAATTCAAATTCCTATTAGACATGTTTCTCAAGAAATTTTGGGGAAGGAAGGATAGTAATAGTGACCAACAAAGGAATTTTGGGGGACACAATCTCACTGTTGCAGTGATACAGAGCATGCAAAAATTAGAAGAGGCTGTATCACTTAGGGGGTCAATGTATTGATGTAATTCTTTTACTTCAGAGTTTCCTGTATTGGATAAATATCTTATTCATCCAAAAAGAAAGATCTGCAAAAAGAAGAATTCTGCATCATTCCATTTGGAAATCTCTGAGCAATTAGAAAGGAAGCAAATTATGTGAACTCAAAAGGGTCGATCAGACTGGTGGTTGATGAGAGAGATATACGAAGTATTTTCATATGTTAAAGGAAGACTGAATATTTAAATTTTAAGGCTCAAATGGCAGATGATCCATGGATCGACTCAGTACAGGAAAGAACAAGGAATAGTGGATCATTTTAGTGGAATCTTATATCAATTCTCTACGGAACATATTTTGAGTCCACTTCAAGCAATAGACATGTAGTGCCTAGATACTAATCAATAGCAGAAGTACCATATGCCCTCTCAAATTACTGTTTTAAGGCCTTTGGTCCAAATGGATTTCAAACATTCTTTTATCAGAAATATTGGAGAATTGCGATAAATGTGGTGAGGATATGCAGTCACAATGCACTGCTGGTGTTAGCAAAAAATAAAGATACTGCAAGATAGCTTGACTCTTACACCTGCTTACTATACTACTAAGGAGAGGAATCACAAACATCCTTTAAAAAAAAAAAAAAGAAAAAAAAAAGGGGGAATCACAAGCAATCATTATCCTATCAAGGAAGTGGCACCATGAATGTATATGCATGTTTTTTGGTCTAAACTTCCATAACCGATTTGTCAATTTGTAGTATTTTCATGTGGCTGCATGGTTAGGTCGGATGTGGTGTCCTAATTTTCAGGCTTCTGTCTAGTTTTGCTTCCCTCACTAATGAATTTTGGCATTGTCACAAATAAAATAAAATGGAAATCTCACTTTCCATAAAACCTTGCAACCTTAAAGTTGAGTTGTTGAAAATTTGCAAAATTGCATTGCAAATTTTATTATCTAAGCAGTTGGATGTGAGATCTTCCGTAAAGTATAAAGACATATGCTGAATACAGTATAATTAACCTCACTTTGAATGAAATGTAAATAAATTCAAACTTCCACAAACAGAAAATTGCAAAGTGAAAATTGTGCTTACAATATGTCTAATTAACAATAACAGGTTACTAAAACAATTTCATCCATTTGCGCACCATTGTCTTCCTGTTCCCTTGAAGACAATGCTTGAGAAGCTGCTTTAATGGAATTTCATTTGGATCCGGTCATTTATCTGATCAACTAATTGACAAATCTTTTTAAACAAGCTACATACTGCATTGAGTACTAAATTAGCTGTGTAGCACAGACAATGATAAACTTGTTGGTACGAATGACATGGTGCCCCTAGGATCAAGATTGGACATAAACCATGAATAGCCAAAAGGGCAAAATGATTATTGCAACAAGTAGCTCTGTAGCAATAATTCCAGAAACTAGACAAATGAACCTCAATCTGGGTAGGTTCTCAGTGTCTTGAGGTAGTAGTTTTATCCCCATATATGCAATGTCATGGATGACTGTAGCCATGATGAAAAACAAGATGATAGCAAAATGTGTATCAAGTGGCGAGACGCCCATAACTGGAAAGTGTAAACAAATTAAGGCAGTCGGAAATGAGGTGAGGAAGAGAAGAAGCCCATGAAATGCTTCAAAGAAAACGAGTGCTTCATCACTGGCACATAAACAAATAAGAGATCCTTGAGCTTTTACATCAATAAAAAAAACCCACAAAATCAACTTTACTTCAATAATAAAAAAAGGAAATCCCTTCAGCTTTATTAAGTTTCTCTCCCAAACCTACCACAATGAGTGCAATTCAATGCAAAGAGATGAACAAGCCACTATCAATACACCCTTACTATAAGAAATAATCTCTGAAAATTTGTCTTATCAAGAGATGAATAAGCCACTATCAAGATTATTTCATTCACCCTTACTATAAGAAATAATCTCTAACAATTTGTCTTATCAAGAATTCTAAAAATTCAGTCTATCATATGTGTGTATGCCTGGGCAGTGGTGAGTTTGTAATAACTGAAGTCATTCAATAAGCAATAGGTCTGATAGAAGACTTGTTGTTCCTCATACATGCATTAATCTTGATGTTAAAATATAAACAACAACCAAGCCTTAGTCCCAAAACTTTGAAATCTGCTAGGGATCCTCAACAGACTAATCAAAGTTGGCCACATATTATTTTTTGTCATTCTAATCATACTCTGTCTCCTTTATTGATATGTCATTTTTTACTACTTCTATTAATGTTATTTTAGAAATTTCTATAACTTTTTTCATTCACTCAACACGAACCAACTCATATCCTCATTGATGGATTAATCGATCTCCTTTGCACATGATCAATATTTATTACTTTAGTTCTAAAAATAATCTATTCAATATTGACGGTTTGTATTTATTTTCAGAACTAATTTAATAAAATCTATGTCACAAGAAAAATCAAATGGATTATAAATAAAAAACTGAAAATATAGACTATAAATAAAAAAACCTTAATATAGAAAGTTATATATGTGTGTTGTTTAGTTATTTGATATAAGAAAAATTTTATTTCAAATTATCATGCCTTAGGCCTCAAATTGTAGCGCGCCTGCACTCATTTTATGAATATTGCTTTTTAATAGCCTTACATTCGATACCATAGAGTTTAATTGGTGTTATAGCAATCATAAAACATTTTCCCTTTAACTTAATAGGTATCCAATGATCATACAATACTTCTGTATACTTTTCCACTTCATTCTCCTTGCACTTATCCTTTTTTTGGCTTGAACTAAGTATGAAATAAAAAAAGTATGAAATAAATTCCCTTATATATACATTGTCCTTTTTGGTAATTTACCCCTCAAAAAGCCACTTTTATAAGTGCTAGCCAAACACTCAGCTTTTTCATTATGCACTTTTTAACAGTTTTTACCAAACACTCAGCTTTTTGAAACTTCACTTTTTCATTATGCACTTTTAACAAAACTCCACTTTTTCATTATGCACTTTTTCAAAAAGCTGAACCAAACTCACCCTAACTGCTGCTTGAAGTTGCTCATTCCACCTCCAAATCTCTTTAGTTCATTGCACAAATCCTTTAGATTCTCTAAATACCTCTTAATCACTCTTTTAATAATATAACTACTCATTTCATTCCACATCTTATGAACAGCTTCGTATAGACCTCACTTGCCTTCTTTAATCATTTTATCTTTAAACACAACTTGTTTGTCTCCTTTCAAAACCCCTCTCCTAATTCTTGAGTTTCCTTATCTTTTTTTTTTTTCCTCTTTATCTTTTATCTTTTTTCCTTTTTCACTTTCTTATACAAAAATCTAATGCCACGAACCTATACTGAGTGATTATGCTCTCCCCTAATATCACCTTACAATCTTTACAACATCTACTATCAACATTTCAAGGATGAAATTTATATTGCTACTATTTTTCCCTCTTCTTTTGTAATTGTGAATCCCTCTTCTTGAACCAAGTGTTCGTTAATATTAAATCATATATTGAACGAATTTTTTGTTAATATTGAATCATAGATTGTTTTGCAAAGTCTAAAATAGCATCTCCTGATTCATTTCTTACTCCATAACCTTGACCTCCGTGAAGGCATGAACTCTTTCAGAACTTCCACTATCTTTTCCAGCATGACCATTCAGATCTCATTCAATAAAAATCTTTTACCCATTTGGTACACCTTCAATCAATTCATACATATCCTCTTATAATTTCTGCCTAATGCATTCTCCCACCCCTATTTGAGGAGTGTATGCACCATGTCAATAGTCTCTTCTCCTAAAACAAATTTTTTTAGCAAAATTTAATCCCCTATCCTTCCAACCTCAAGAACTTTTTATTTAAGACATTTATCTAGGATTATCCATATCCATTCATTTTTTCATTTTTTCCTGTATGCCATAATTTATATCATGTACTTTTAATCTCTCTACATTTCTCAACTACTCACTTAATCTCTTGAAGGCACACCATGTTTATTTTCATACTAATTGTAGCTACTATTTACATTAGCTTCCCTGTTAAAGACCCGATGAAGTGTTTATACGAATTCTATTGTCTTGGACTAACTTCTTCGCTCTAACAGGCTAAGTAGTTTAAGCTCACGACTAACATATTTATACAAGAACCCAAATCTGTTCAATTGGTGATAAAAAGCCTCCAAAATTGAAACCTTAAATATATTAACAGCCGAAATTTATGTTGAAACTTGTAGAATACAAAAAAGGCAAATAACATTCAAATTTGAAAAAAACCAAAAAAAACAAAAACAAAAAGAAAGGAGAACCCAAACCTGTTCAATAGGCCATAAAAAGTTTACGAAGTAAAAGCTTTCAATCTGTTAGTTGAGCTCACAGCTTCATCCGAGTTGACTCTGATTAAGAATGAAAAAAGAATATCAATTATTAAACAACAACAAAAAAGATGCAAGTAACAATCAAATTTGTAAATTGGAAAACAAAAATAAAGAAAATCAGTATAAATGCGAGTTATTTATGCACAAACGGGGGGTTTGGGTTTGGATCCAAGTCCAACCTCTGAAATCCAGGTTTCTTGACAGGCCATTACGGCAACCTAGAACTGCAACGAAGAACTTCCATTGAAGCTCACAATGCTTCTGTCCGCCGACGACTGATGCGGATGCCATACCCATCAATATTATTATTTGGCTGGTTTATGGGCTGGGGTTTCTGAGAAAAACGGAGGAGGATGAGAGAGAGAGAGGCGTTGAAGGGGTTTTGAGGAGAGAGATATTTGTTGCCGTGTAAAGGCAAAAAGAAAATCGGAGAGTGGGTTTTTTTTTTTTTTTTTTTTTTTTTTATAACCAGCTGTAGCTTAAGGATGTTTCTCAAAAAAAAAAAAAAAAAGTAGCTTAGGATGTAAAAAAATAATATTATTTTATTAGCAAATATGTTATGGTTTTTAGAGAGGGGAGAGATTTATAATATTTTATTATAGAGTAGTTATCTCTTCTCTATAATTTTTTTTTTTTAATGTAATAACTAATTTTTTGAATTTTTTCTTTTTTTCTCAAAAGAAATTCTCTCAAAAAATATTCAAAAAATTAGTTATTACATTCTAAAAAAAAAAAAAGTTAGTTATTGTCTTTTTTATTTCAAAAATGCCCATAATTTAATTAACTTATCTTTATATATTAAGAGAATTTAGAAAGTTAGTTATTATCATTTTTAATTTCAAAAATACTCCTAATTTAATTAACTTATCCTTATTTCTAAATCTTTATATATTAAGAGAATTCAGAAAGTTAGTTATTGTCCAATTTTAATTTCAAAAATATTTCTAATGTAATTAACTTATATTCCTTAAACATAAAAATGATGTTAAAATCGTAAATTAATAAAATAAAATAAAAAAACTACCCATGTTTTATAAAACTTCCCACTATCCCATGTACACAACCAAAACTACCCCATGTTTCTATTTTTTTTAAATAAAAAAAAAACCCATATTCCTTAAAATTAAATAAAAAAAGACCCTAAGTTCTTATTAAAAAAATAAAACACCTACAAAAAAAAGAGTCACATTGCACACGTGCTTAGTATTATTCTATTGTGTTAATTTATATTATTTTATTGTAAAGTTTGTTGGGTGAACTGTAAAATGAGATCATTCTCAAAAAAAAAAAAAAACTGTAAAATGAGATGGTAAAATAGAAACTAGTATACATCCCTATGCTAATTTTTTAAGTGAGTGAAAAACTATACCTGTCCTATGTACAACAACTGCCGCAGTATTGCGGGCAGGAAATTCTTGTCCGAAAGACATTATGAACAGAAAAAGGTTTTGAGGGAATGGAGTTTTGAGACAAAGATAACGTAGAAAGCATGGATGTGGCACCAGAGGTGCCGCACCCGCGTCCGACGCGGCCCGACGCAGGACGCGGCGTCTGACGCGGTTGCCCGTGCGTCGGTCTGCGTCTGCGTTTTTTTTTTTCTCGGATTCGTGCCGACTAGGCTCGATTCGCGCCGACACGGCTCAATTCGTGCCGAATTGGCTTCGATTCGCGCCGAACCGAGCTGATACGGCCGGAAACGGCAGAAATAGGGTGAAATCGGCCTTGAATATGGCCGGAAAAGCTAAAACTTGCCTTTTTCTTTCTTTTTTTGTGAATCAAGGCATAGTAATGTGTTTTTTAAGAATATTTTAATAGTAAAAATATATAAAAAAAATATAAATAAAAATATTTTTAATAATTTTTTAATCGCTGAGTCCCGCCGCACCCGCACCCTACTTTTTCAAAAATTGCTGAGTCCCGCACCCGCACCAACACCCGAGTCCCGAAACGCACCTGTGCTTTATAGAAGATAACGAGCGTATCATCCATGCACAGATTGCAAGCTATATATCTTCTCCGCACCCGCACATTTCCTCAAAACTAGATCAACATTCAGTGGAAGTTGGCTTGTGTTGGCTTATGGTTACTAAAAAATTATACTACAGTTTTTTATATTATAAAATATTAGTAGAACATTTAATTTTTGCAGCTTCTTTAAAAATATTGATAGATGTGTGACTTTATGGGGAAATTCGTGCTTCTAGAAATCCAACTAATTAAAATGCCCAGATACACATTTGTTTTCTAAAAAACAAAATGTTTTTTTTTAATTTATTTATTTTACAATTTGACCAATTATTAGGATTAATTACATTTTTACTCCATAACAATTATTTAGTTGTGCTATCCATCTAATCTTCATAATTGAATAATGAGTTGTTTCAAGCTCCCTAAAGGCTTGATAAAAGATTTGGAGGTTCTAATTCGTAAGTTTTGGTGGGGATATGGGGATGGTAGTAGAAAGGTCCATTGGGTCCATTGGAAGAAACTTTGTCAAGATAAGGATATGGGTGGTATGGGGTTTAAGGAGATTGAGAAATTCAACGATGCGTTGTTGGCCAAGCAAGTATGGAGGATGATAAATAATCCCAATTGCCTTTGTCATCGGGTATTTAAAGCAATATTTTTCCCTACTTGCTCAATTTTGGAGGCGAAGGATTCAAACGTGGGGTCATATGCTTGGAAGAGTATCCTTAGTGCAAGAGATGTGATTCAGAAGGGGATGGTGTGGCGCATAGGGAACGGGCAGAATGTTCGGATTAAGGAGGATAGGTGGTTGCCGGGTAGCCACAGGAGTCCCATTATCTCCCCTTTGCCCACTGTTGCAGCTAAGACAAAAGTTCAAACTTTGATCAATCCGAAGTTGGGAGTGTGGAGAGCTGACCATGTTAATCGACTCTTCTTGCCGCAAGAAGCAGCTGCCATATTGGGTATTCCTCTAAGTCGTTGATGTCCTCCAGAAAAAATTGCATGGGGCTGTACTCCTTCAGGTGTTTTTAGTACAAGTAGCACTTATAAACTCCTAGTCTCTGGGGTGGATGAGAGCCAAGCAGAAACTTCAAACCGGTATGCTCAGAAATAGTTTTGGAAGGCAGTATAGGGGCTTCGGGTTCCTAACAAGTTTAAGCATTTCATTTGGTGGGCATGTAATAACGCTCTGCTTACTATAAGTAATCTGTTCTAGAGAAAAATCACTCCATCTTATCAGTATGAGCTTTGCAACCTTTACCCCGAGGATCCGTTGCATGCTATCTGGTCATGCAGAGAAGTGGTGACCGTTTGGAGCTCATCCCATTGCTTTAACCAAGCCAATCTCCCCCATCCCCAAAGTTTTAGCGACTTACTCTCCTTTTTTTGCAGGTCACGGAGGACTATAGAAAGGAGGTGTTTTCCATTGTAGCATCGCTACTATGGAACCGACGAAACGCCATCCACTTCGGTAGACCTGTGAGAGCTACAAACCAGATTCTATCAATGGCAGGAAACTTGCTACAAGATTTCCTGGCAGCCCAGCAGATTGAACCGGTCATCCCACCCCCACCTACATTGCAACATTGGACCAAACCTGACTTACACTATCACAAAGTCAACTTCGATGCTGCAGTGTTCAGAGAGGCGCATTTGGCTGGTATCGATGTCATTGTTCAAGACTGGAGAGGCGAGTTTGTTGGTGCATTATCTTCCCCAATGTCGCTGACTCACTCGGTTGCTGAAATTGAAGCTCTAGCGTGTCGGAAAGCTGTCGAATTTGCTGCAAAAATTGGAGTTCAAAGAGTGATTTTTGAAGGGGACTTAGCTATGGTTATCAATGCTTTAAACCAAAACAATGTTGGGCTTTCATCTTACGGTGTCGTCATAGAAGACATCCATAGTCAAGCTTTGGTGTTCGAGTCGTGTGTATTTGCCCATATTAGTCAAGTTTGTAATTGTGTGGCTGATGCTATTGCAAAAAAAGCAAAAACTTTTAGGAGTGCTTAGGTCTAGTTGAATTGCCCACCTGATGACATAGTGTCCTTACTTCTGTTTGATGTTCACTGAACTGTTGTTTTTATTCTATTCAATAATAGCCCAAACTTTTAGTCTGGTTTCTCAAAAAAAAAGAAAGAAAAAAAAAAAAGAAGACTAATGTCACCCATTAACTATGGGTAACAAGTGCTTTGCCCGCATCCTTTAAATTCTCCAAATACGTCATTAACTACTCTATTAATACAATTGGTCATTTCATTCCACATCTAATCGTCATCTTCACCTAAGCATCACTTGTCTTCTTAAGGCAATTTATCTTTGAACACAACTTGTTTCTCTCCTTTCAAACCCCATCATTCTCTAATCTCTCTCTCTCTCTCTCTCTCTCCCTTTAATTTAATTTAATTTTTATTTTTACTTAACTTTCTAATGCACATATCTAGTACCACCAACCTATATTGAGTGGTTATGTTCTCCCCTAATATCATCTTTCAACCTTTAAAACATCCACCATTAACTTTTCAAGAAAGGATTAAATTTATCTACTATCAATTAAATTAAATGTGGGAATCCCTCTTCTTAAACCAAGTGTTTATTAATGTTAAATCCTATGTTGCTCTAAAGTCTATAATAACATCTCTTAATTCATTTCTTACTCCATAACCTTGGCCCCCATTAGCTCTTTCAAAACTCCCATTATTTTTTCTGATATAACCATTTAGGCCTCATTCAATAAAAATCATTTCCCAGTTTGGTACCACTAAATCAATTCATTAATGATTAATATCCTTCCAAAATTTATCTAATTGATTCTTCTAACTTTTTTTTGAGGAGTGTTCGAGACCATGTCAATTGTCTCTTCTCCTAAAACAAGTGTCATTAACAACATTCCATCCCTATCCTCCCAACCTCAACCACTTTTTCTACAAGACATTTATCCATTTCTATTTCTATATTTTTCTGTATACCATAATTTATGTATTAAATTTTCAATTTATCTAAAATTTTCACCTATTCCCTTAATCTCCCAAAGACACACTAAGTTTATGTCGTACCACAAACCCAATAAGGGGCCTAGAGAATGTGAGGCTACTACATGCTAAACTTATACGTGTCTATCTGTCTATATAATTTATCAAATTATCTAACCAATATATATATATTAATCTACTTAATTTGAGATCTGCCATAATAAAATAAAATGAAATTTAACCGTCATTCTAAAAAATTTGTCAGAACTATCATAGTCATAGCTCTAACCCCTTTAATGAAATAAAATCTTTCCAACCGGCAAGTGGCAACCTCAACAATAATAAATCTCCCAACCCAAAAGAGGTTCCAACAGAGATAATCCATTCCTATTGAGTTACCCATAAAAAAAAGCCATTTCCATTGAGTCCAAATTTCTCAACGACTTTAATGATTACAATATTCTATCAAATACCCGTGTTGCAACTGGCTTTAGTCCAATCCAGGATTTGCTTCAAACACCTGAAAGGAGAAGACAAAGGGGTGAGATAATAAGTAGAACCTATCAAAAACAACCCAATAGGTAGGACTTGTTAACATGGGGCATGGGGACTAGCCATTTTAGTAAAATCAAAATGTAACAATTTTCTACAATACTTTGCAAAAACAAGTCAGAGAACAAAGTGAAAATAAATTCAAACTTCCACAGGGAAAATTGCGTAAGTGAAAATTTTGCTTACTTTGTAGGTAATATACAATATCAGGCCACTAAATCCTGAATTACTGCCAGCTGCATCTCAATGTCTCCTTCCCTTGAAGAAATTGCATCAGAAGCTCAATATCTGTAGGAGCTGCCCATACATCCAACAAAGTAATCCATAAATCTTGTTATACAAGATATGTACTGCCTTGAGTACCATATCAGCTGTTTTGTAAAGACCCTCATAAATTCCTTGGTACCAATGATGCAGTACCCCAAAGGTCAGGATTAGACATAAATCAAACATGAATAACCTAAGGGGAGAAATGATTAATGCGAGAAGTAGCTCAGCAGCAAAAATTCCAGAAACCAGACAAACAAGCCCAGAGATGAAACAGTAGGCAGCATCTGCATCTTGCGGTTGTACTTTTATCACCAAATTTGCAATGATATAGACAATTGTAGCCACTATTAAAAGTGAGATGATACCAAGATGTGTTTCAAGTGGCAAGACACCCAAGAAATGAAAGTGTACACCAATTATGACAACCAGAATTGCATTGAAGAAGACAAGACGCACATTAAATGCTTCAAAGAAAACGAGTGCTTTATCACTAGCACATACACAAACAAAAAATCCATTAGCTTCAAAATCCACTTAACTTCTCCCCAAAAAAATAAGAGGGAAATTCTTTTAGCTTTAAAGATTTCTAAGATGATCTTGTTATATGCATTAATTTGAAAATATTATGATTTAAGTTGAAGGTGTAAAACAGGTCAAGGAAATAAAACGATTTGGAGGTGAAAAGTATTAAACAGATATAATAGATAGAAAATTAATATTGAATTGACTTAAAATAATATGTAAAAGAAGGATTTGTGTAACAAATTCCAATTAGGTTAAAGTAATAGGGAGATGAGTTCGTGAGATGCTATTAACACATATAAGCCTACTCCCCACTATTTTACAATTTAAGAAAAATATGATGTGCAAAGATTCTAATGGAGGGTTTTTAAATATTGAATAGAATTTAAACTCAATTCAAATATATATATATATATATATATATATTAGAATAATGATGTGTAAAATTGTAAGGCCTCAATAATTTGTGTAGCACAATATTATAATACGAATCAAAAGTTAAGCTTCTTTGATTCTATCTATATTATAGATTTTCACAATTATATATTAATAGATAGATAGATAGATTAAATTACAATAATATTCCTTGAATTTTGGGGAAATTTCAGAAACCCCACATTTTTTTAAAGTAAAGAGAATAATGGTGGTAATGTAGGGTATCAATCCTCATTCCTTACCCCATTTATTTTTATAAATGACACCCCACCTCCTTGAGGTTTTGATTTATACAACAAATGATTCCTTACAACCATTTAGGTCCATCACAAATTAATTAAAAATACATATTTTCAAAATTAAATTCTCATCCAAAATAACCTAAAAATAATGCTTACTAACCAGATAGGTTGTATGGTAAGATTTTTTTTAAAAATAAAAAATAATAATAATAACTACATGTGGTAATTGTAATTTTTAATATTAAAAAAAAAAAAAGACATTAATGTTTACCCTAATAAATATCAAAGACCTAATCTGCTTAGCTAACCCTAATAAATAATCCCCAAATTATGCATATCCAGAAGCTAAAGCGTAACTTCAATGAGGCATACAATTATATATGTACATACATAAACATATTTATACAAAAACCCTGTTCAATATCTTGTATTGATGGAAAACACGAATAGGCACTTCTCAGTTAGAACCGCGTATCAGGTTGCTCTCCGCCTACAGCAACAGGTCTGCGTGGAGCACTCTTCGGCTAGGACTGATGGACCAATCTGGAAAAAAATATGGACTCTTAACATACCTCCCAAGGTGCGCACTTTCATTTGGCGTGCATGATCCAATATTTTGCCCACGGAGACAACTTGAATAAGAGAAAAGTGAAGATTGAACAGAGATGTGACATATGCGGCCAAGAACCTGAGATTACCAGTCACATTCTGTGGGAGTGCCCACTTGCTCGGAATGTGTGGGCTCTAGTTAAGGGTCGACTACAAGAATGCTCGAACATGAAACAAGATTTTTTCTTACTGTTCCAACACGTAGCGAAACTGGAGTTGAAGGATCTTGAACGCTGGACGGTGGTAAGTTGGGCCATTTGGAATTTGAGAGGACACAGACCCAGCCGAAGATAATCCTAGATGGAGCTGTGAGCTACTTGGATGAATACCAGAAACTGATGGCAGCTCAACGGCACCAATAATGCCCTCTTAGATTTTCTTTCTTTTGTATTTTCGGTCTAGACTGGGCTCAGCCCGAGTCTTTGTTTACACTTCTTTTGTAATACTTTTTCTTTCACTTAATGAAATCATATCTTTTATCTCCCAAAAAAAAAAAAAAAAAAAAAGAAAAAGAAAAAGTAAATTGTGTTAGAAGAGATGAACCTCCTACTTAATAGACACGCACAAATCTAGTGCTTGGGCTTTCTAGGTTAAGTTTAGTGAAGGATGCCTTAGGCTGGCATCATGGATATATGATAATTTAATAACACAACCAGGCCTTGCTAACATAAAAATCTTAAAGGAGCTAGCCCAACCCTTAGGCTGCATTTGAGAGCATGGATTTAGATTTAGGATTTGGATTTCAGATCAAGGGATTTGGAAATCATTATTTTGTAATTCATCGGTTTTTAATCCCTTGTTTGGAGCGCAGATTATCCAGCAAGATTAGCTTTATATCACCAGTTTCTCCAAAATGATAAAAGTTTACACTGTTTGGTTGACAATGGTGGATTTCAATATTTCATACAGTTTTGAAACAGAATCTATTTAAAAAAAATTAAAGGACCTGATTTTCCAAAAAGATAAAATTGATTTTTTTTAACCTCCAGCTGATGAAGAAATCTAGTAACTGAGTCTTTTCTCTTATTTTTCCCATATAAATTTGCAAGTTGATGCAATTCCTCTCTCTCTCTCTCTCTCTCTCTCTCTCTCTCTCTCTCTCTCTCTCTCTCTCTCTCTCTCTCTCTCTCTCTCTCTCTCTCTCTCAAAAGGCTTGCAGTTTTCTAATTTGGACTTCTGCGTGCCTAATTTATGAGGTCCTTATCTTACTGAACTCTTTATTTTGTATGAAACCCAATGAAATGAACCTTGATATTCTGTCTCCCTAATCCTAGCTACTATTATTCCTAAAGTAAGTTACTAAACAATTTTGAGATAGCACAAAGCTTGAATGCTAGTAAATTGGATGAACACGAGTATCTAATATTTAAGTATAATTTTAATAAATATATTAACTAGTAGAAATTAATGATAATACTAGCTCAAGCAGTTTTTCTCACACATAGATCTCCCACATAAAGCCTTAAATTTGGATATCTGGTGTTGATAAATGTTAGGTTTTCTGCTTTCAATTTTCATTGCAGGGTGGTGTAATGACAGTAGTGCAAGTCAGGATTTTCAAGACTCGCTCCTCATTTGCTTCCGTATATCATCTTCTAACATGTGCTATATCTGAACTCATATCCAGAATTTGTAACAAGATAAAGAGGTGTGGCAGCTCTTGTCAAATAATCTGTCTCTTTGCCTCAATAATATAAATCTGTGGCCCTTTTCCAATATCACTGCTATATCATCGTCCAGCAATACAAGTGTCAATTTTAGCTTCACATTCATTTTTCAATAATCAAATAATCCAGTGATTCATTAGTGTACAATGATGAGATAATTCACCAAGAAAAGGGAGATAATCAAGAAACCTCATTTTAGAATCAGTAAATTAAAGCTTTTAACTATAAAACAAAGCCACTTTCCACTTATAACTTTCAATACTTGATCTGGATTATAACAAAAATATGAGCCTGGAGAAGGTCTAGATGTTCGTGGAA
This sequence comes from Quercus agrifolia, assembly GCA_029955455.1. NCBI lineage: Eukaryota > Viridiplantae > Streptophyta > Magnoliopsida > Fagales > Fagaceae > Quercus > Quercus agrifolia. The sequence continues at coordinate 43,343,123 of JARQAD010000006.1, forward strand.
ATTATTTTCTTTTTGTATATAAGATTTATATGCTATCAGCAAAATTACTCTTGTATGGCTAGTGGTATTATGGTAATGGCACAAGTGAGAAAAAATTCCATTGCATCTTCTACCGTTTGACTGTTTACATTACTTGGAATCTGATAATCCTTTTCAATAGGAAAATTAATTTGAGAAATAAAAGAAATTGAATAAACTGTTGATTTGAAGATATATATACAGTATACGTGTATAACCCAACAAATGATAGAAGGTTAGTTAAACATAGAACTTGTATCAAAACTTGAATAGAGGATGCATTCCTGAAATGATAGTAGACGGAACCATTGAGGTGTATGATTCTGTTCCAAATTTGTGAAGTTGTCTAGATGCCTGAAGATTCTTACTTGCTAGAGAACTGGTTGAAAATATATGTTAGATATATTATGGCTCAAGTGTTTCATATTAATTGTAGGCTCATATACTTGTAGAACTAGCATATTAACCTTAAGTTAGTCTATAATTAGTCTAAGATTAGTCATATATTCTCTAGTATATAAACCCTACATTGAGTTTCATTAAAAGTGCTTAATATAATATGTTATCGTCAAAAGCTTATCACTATGGACTTAGGCCATTAGGCCGACCTATATAAACCTTTGTGTGTGTTCTCTCTTTCATGCTTCCGCTCATCATTCAATCATCACACACAATCACACAACAACTTTCACTATATATATATATATATATATATATATATATTTTTTATGACGTAGGAGAGCTTCACTTAGATTAATTGCACATTGCAGAGCTTACTGTACAACAATTCTTATTTTTAATCAAACTTCTACAAGCAACTAATCTCACCCGCTAGAACTATTTATTGGATAATCCATAAAATTTTCATCCCTGACGGATGGGCTATCCAATTTATCCTCATGCCAAGGAGGAAGAACTGGTTGAATATTTTTAAGCCCCCGACGATCTTGGAGGGACTGAGAACCCATCAAGAATTAGTTTCTTTAGTTGAGCTTTTTACATCAACTAGTCACAGACATAGACCCACGCGTGGGAATAAATAATTATTTTGTAATTGTAAGTGGAATAAATAATTATTTTATAATTGTAATATAATGTATAATTTATTCTCTAAAATTTTTTGAAGATAATTTTTTCTTCTTAAAAATTAAACAATTTCTATTAAATCCAATTAGGTCTACTTTGGTCCCATGCGGTCCAATATGGTCAATTTGGTCAATTTCAGTCCCGTTCGGTTCATTTGGACTAATTGGACCTTAAATTGATTCTTTTTTTAGGTTACCTTTTCAAGTTTAGCTCAATAATTCATTTTTTCTTCCTAATTTTTAGGCTGAAAAGTATGAAATTTTATTATATTTGGGCTAAACTCTTTAGTTTTGAGTTAAAAAATACAAACAAAATAGATGTTAGAAATTAGAAATATGAGCCCTAAAAATGATAAATTTCAAAAGTCCTATTCAATCCACTTCTGTCCTACTCAATAAATTTTGTTTTCTTCGGTCCACTTTGGTTCTATTTGGTCCACTTTAATCTTATTCGGTCCATTTTGGTCCACATTAATCCTATTTTGTACACTTCAGTCCTATTCGGTCCACATTGGTCCATTTCGTTCACTTTGGTCCACTGAAGTCCTATTTGGGCCATTTGGTCCATTTTTTCTGCTTTGGTTCTATTCAATTCACATTGGTCCTGTTTGGTCCATTCTGTCCACTTTGATCCTATTCTATCCTATTTGTTCCTATTCAATCCATTATGTCCACTTTGATCCTAATTTGTCCATTCATTCTTATTCAGTCTACTTCGGTCTTATTTGATACACTTAGGTCCTACCTAGTCCAATTCGGTTCACCTTGTTCCAATTCGGTCCTACTATGTTCATTCAATCCACTTCGTTTCATTTGGTCCAATTCGGTCCATCTTTGTGCACTTACATAAGGGGAAAAGACATGTTTAGGTTAAGAGCACTTATTCTAAATCAAAATTTATTAATATATATATAGATCTCAAACTTGTAATATCTAAAATCTTAAGCATAGTATTTATTGTTGCTACACTTTTGTTGAGCCACATTAACTTTGCATTTCAATCCACTTCAGTCCGACCAAATTTAAGTGAAAGTCTTTCTAAACATGAAGATTATGAATATACAAATCTAATCTTTAGGAAAATTACTCATTTGTTTTAAAGTCATTACTTTTAAATAAATTGCATAAATTGCATGAGGTTGATTACACCTTCAAGTAAAATAAATAAATATGTGTGTGTGTGTGTGTGTGTGTGTGTGTGTGTGTGAGAGAGAGAGATTTTTATTTAAACAAAAAGTTCTTCATTTTCTTAAAAGAGATTATTATGACAATTAAAACTCATAACAATCTCATACTAAATACGTACAGTTTATTTTCTAAATTTTATTGTATATAATTTGTTCTCCATAAAAATTAAACAATTTTAAAAAGTAATTTCTATCACTCTATTTTTACAAATATATAATTTCGTAATTTTTAATGTTTTTTATTGATATTATTCTTTTTTGAAATGCTCCATTTTCTTTTATCTATTGTTATTATGCATTATATTCTCCTAGTTTATTTTGGTACAATTAAATTTTTTTAAGTTTCAAATTTATTATTCAAATTCTCAATTTCTTCAGAAGATTACTAAGATAACAAAAACTTATCATATAATTACAACTGATATTCCTCAAATAATTAGTAATACTCTCAATCCAAACTTGTATTTTCCCATTCTTAAGTAGGTACACCGAATTGGACCAAAGTGACCTGAAATAGACCAAATAGATCGAATGGACCAAATTGGTCCGAATAGAAATAAGTGGACGAGTGGGCCAAATTGAATTGAATAAACCGAAGTGGATTGAATGATCCAAATTGGACAGAATAGACCAAAGTGAACCGAACATGCATGGATTGATTGAAGTAGATCGAATGGACCAAAATAGACTGAAGTGAATCAAATGGACTGAACTAAACAAAATAGAACGAATTGGACTAAATAGATTGAAGTAGACCAAATGGACTTAATTGAAATAAAGTAGACCAAAGTAGACCAAAATGGACCGAAGTGGACTGAAGTAGATCAAACCGGACTGAATAGATTAAGTGGACGAAATGGACCGAATACCGATTTGTATTTAGCATAGCCGAGTAATTGAGTATAAACTCAAATTCTTACTTCCAAAATAATCAAGTATTAACTCAAACAAAAATAAAATCGAAACTATAAGAGAGAGAGAGAGATACTACTTGTAATGAGGAACTAAAAAATACAACACCAAAACATATGAACCCAAAATAAAATTTTAAAAATCACAATGATTCATCAATATAAAGTAGAGTTGCAAGAGAGAATAAAAAATTGAGAGAGAGAGAGAGAGAGAGAGAGAGAGAGAGAGAATTATAACCACTTTTTCAAGAGAGAATGTGAGAGAGAATAATAAGAAATTTATAGAAAATAATATGAAAAAAATTAAGTAAAAATAAAAGATATAGTAATAAACACCAAATTATCCAAGTCATGTTATGTTATGTAATAAAATAATATTATATTCTTATATACTATCTTTATAATGCAATAGGATAACATCTAGGAAATCCAAGAGAAGAAAAAATAACAACTTACACAAATTAATCACATCAACCCAAAGTAGAGTTCTAAATAATACAAAAATTCATCAACTTAAAGTAGAGATGCAAGAAAAAGTTGAAAAAAAAATCTACCAAAAAATGAAAAACAAAATTTTGAGTGAGAGAAAGAGAGAAATAACATTTTTTGTGCGTGAAAACTATGTATAGAATGAGAGAGAGAAATGTAAATTTATAGTAAGAAAAAGGAAATAAGAAAATAAAAATAAAGGAAGATAAAAAGATAGAGGAAAAGTGATATTAAAGTAAATAGTAGTGGTAGTGGGGAGATGAAAAGGAAAAAGGACGAGAAAAGTTGGAGAAAGTATAACAATAAATTGAAAAATTAATAAGAAAAAAATAAAGAGTTAAAAATAAGAGAGAGAATCTTGAAAATTAGTGGATAATATGACCGCTAATGTAGCTTAATAGGAGCATAATAACAATAAATACTATACTTTAGCTTTTATGTATATATATGTGTGCATGTGTGTGTGCACGTACCCGTGTGTGTGAGTGTGTGTGTGTATTAGGTTAAAGGGAATGAGAACCCATCAAGAATTAGTTTTCTTTAGCTGAACTTTGTAAGGAAGTATACCCTGTTTCGGGTGTATGCTTCCTCTCCTTTAACAATTGGTGGGACCCATTAGTTGTTGTAGGTCCCACCAGTCGTGAGGGGGGAGAAACATACACCTGAAACAATGTGTATTTTCGTGAACTTTGTACATCAATGGGTGATAATAGCTTAAAAGTACAATATTTTCTTAGTTTTGGTAGGCATTATCACATCTATTTTGCGTTTATTTCCACATTTACACGTAAATATGAAAGTTTGCAAGTTTTCTCTAAAATATACTCATTACGTGTATTTTTATTTTATTTATTTATTTATTTATTTTAGGAGATTTAAACTAATGAGTTAAGTATGCAGACATGAAGCCAAGAGAATTCAAGAATAAGGATCAATAGAAAAGTGGCTTTTGAAGAATTAAGTAACTCAAAAATGTGTGGAAACATGAAAGGAAAGAGAGAAATTAGTTTGAGCCAAAGATGGAAAAAATCCTAGCTAGCATGGAAATATTCTGACTAGTTTTGTTATTTTGGCCATATCTTTTTACTCAAATGCTAGATTAATTTGATTCTTATGGCCACAGAAAGAAGACTTGAAGATCTAAAACTTTGTAGTTTACCAAAACTTCAGAATTTGCCGTATTCAAGGCCAAAACAAACCTGGAAGTTAACCCATGATTGAAAAACGAGAATTGACATTTTATATTTTCCTTTTTGGGGAGCATGTGTTTTAGGGTTTTGAATGTTATAAATATGAAAGGGATACAAGGGCAGCCACGTTTTTGGCTGCTAGGAAACATTATTTTTTTAATCAAATTTTAAGAGTTTTTATTTTTTACGGAAGCTTAAGAACCTAAGCTAGGATTAGGGGTGAATCCCAAATGTTGTGAGTTGTCCACTATTCAATCCAAGCATGTTTTTCATGTTTTGACTATTGAAATCAATTGTTCTCTTTTCATAATTGTTTTGCTAGATTGATATTTAATTTCTAATTCTTTCATAAGTATATTCTTGAATCTTCTTATTGTTAGAATAGAGTTTTATAATCTCTCTAGCAAAAAATGGTAATTAATTTTGTTAGATATTACTTTTGCCATAATATTGCCTCTAGGGTATGCGATGTTCTTGAGTTTTTCTAACAAAGTTATTATTTTCTAGACTAAATTGTTGGAACAATTGATGAATATAATTAACCAAAGAGAGTTTTATTAATAAAGCTTATTTCTAAATCTTCCAATTAGATAGTTTATGTATTTACTTACCCGCTTGTACACTAAATTGGATTGGTAATGAATACTTAGCAATATTGGTGGACAAACCCTAACGCCCTAGTAATTTTAATTATTGAATTTTACCAGACTTTCTTTTTCCTAAATTTTAATAATATTTTTCTATATATTAATTGTCACGCCCCAAACCCGATACCCAGATTTGTGACCATGACCGGCATATTAATATCAAGTCTAAACCTGGTATTAACAAGAACCGACTTAATTTTTACAGAACTTTTACAAAGCTTCCCTCTTTCATTTCATTCTTGTTTCTTTTCTTCTTTATATATAACTTATCACTTGACATTCAAAGCATCTTCACTGTACTCAAAGATTAACATAATCCACCAGTTATTCAATTTCCATACTTTCACATAATACATCTCTTAATACCTTAAGGTATACAACTTTCATTAGATCCTAAAATACATTATACTACAAATCTAAACATCAAATTTCTAATTTAGGATTTATACATATAAAACTAAAACCAGCTCCTTCCAAAACTCGACTAAGGCTCCCTTTGCTCCAAAATAAAACCTGCTAACTAAAAGAATGGAAGGGGTGAGCTACACAGCTCAGTAAAGGTAAGATATATGAAAATTTAATAAGTATGCATGTAAATCAAATCATTTCTTTCTATGAGTATTCAGATAGGAGAACATCTTTTCATGCATAGTATTTTATATTATTCATAATAATAACTTATACGCTCTTCATAGGAAAATAATTGTTCTCTCTTTTTTTATCAGAATAATATTACCAAAACCTTTCGGATTGAATTTCTTTCATTTCTTACAAAGTCACCAAACATAATATTGATTGTTTAAAACCATATACATACAGGCATATATATGTGTGTGTGTGTGTGTGTGTGTGTGTATTCTTGTTACAAAATAATCTTTTTAACTTAAATCAGATAATTGGTAACTTTGTCTTAAACTAGAAACATCTTGACTAATAAGAAAAATTTTCTTTATAAACTTTTTCTCGTAAAATATTATAACTTTCATCAGAAGCTTTATCTTTACAGAACACTAAAACCTTTTCATCAAACTCTTTATCTTTAAAGCATAACAGAACTTCAGAAACTTTTATTTTTAAAGAACAACTTTTCTTTTCATTAGAAACTTCTTTTCATAAGAGCTTTTCATAATGTATTTAAACAAAATCATTCTCTCATGATCAATAACATAATATAGCTATTCATAACATATTGATTAGTTCATATCTAATAAGTCTGTACAAAGAAGGCCTCATCACATTTAGGTGCCCTCGTGTGCATGATATTGTCCTCTCTAGGAGGCTTGATGGCACATCTCCTCAAAGTTTTGTTCCTCCCTGCCGTTCGTATACATTAGAGAAAATGCCTTATTCAAATTAGAGTTACGGGCAATCCCATTTCCTCTACTTTAAATGGCCTAAAGTTACGGGTAGCCCCATTTCCTCTACTTTAAATGGCCAAACAGATAACATTTTTCATGGAAAGCCAATAATTAACCCCTACTGGCTGAGTTCAGATCACTAGAGGACGTAACCCGAAAACATTTCATACTTATACATCATACTGAAATTTCTTATTTTGCATAACATTTCAGAATAATAGCATTTCCATTCTATTCTTTAAACATCATGTTCATGGAAATTAGTAATAGCATCAATATGCTTAAATCATATACATAAAGTTTCGAAAGCTCACAAACATATCTTTGTTTGAAACATGCTTATATGTCATATCTCTAATCAAAAACCTTTTAATGCGTAGTATACTTTAAAATAACCTCATGACTTACCAAATGCCAATATAACTTATCTCTTACCTAAAAGTAGAGGAACCGAGAGCCTAAAGTCGAAGGAGCTTAGACTTGGATACTGGTAATACCTAAACCAAATATCAAAACTTATTACTTTCTATCAACTATTCTTTATCATAAACTTACACATTCATCTCAAAACCTATATCTTAGAACTAAGGAAACCCTAATTCCACCTCAACGAGGTTCCCACAAACATATAATGCACACATCAACAAATGATGTACCAAACTAAAGAAAAACTATCATTCTCATATTTATATCATATCTCCATAGGAGCCAACTTCATTTCAAAAGGTGCTTGAGATTAAGGCAATAATGCATGCATAAACCTAAACTCTTTTAAACATAGTCATATAACCATATACACTCATATGGCAACATAAAACACGTTGAACAATACCGCAACATGAAAAATCAGTAGAATGGTTTAGAACCTCTCCTTTGAGTACTAAACCTTGAACCAAGTTATAAAAAATTTATCCATGATCTATACCTACTAAATGATAAGCATATTAATTTATAACTCAAAACATTCACCCTAACTTTAGAATTAAATCCTCAAAGTTAGGCATGTCCCTTATTGTTCACTGTTTTATTCCAGCAGCATATACTTCACTTATAAAATACAAATGGGTTTCAATTCACATCCAAACTTCATGAAATTTTACAAACCAACCCCTATGGATGTCTAATAAATACCATATCAATTTCGGAGTCAAAGAATAAAATCATAATTTACTAAAAATCATACAAGACAACATACTCAAATCTTTCCTGACAGAATTTCATGCAACTTAGAAATTAAACCATTATTTTTATATTGATCCAAATGCTGTGAGACTACTTCCATAACAACCATATATGTCTTAGATTTCATATCCAAATTCACTGTAAATAATTTAACACATAATTTATCATGCATAAACACAGAATCTGTCACAATGACAGCTTTGTAACGTTTTCTTGTAAATTCACAAACAATTATCAAACGATGGCATTTTCATATGGGGATTTTTATAAACTCTTTAGACATGTTAGAAAACACTTATATACAGTCATTTAACCATTTATAGCAAAATTAAATACAGAAAAAATCCCAGCAGTAACATCAAAAGTACTCATCCTAACTTTTTCTTACTTCCTTAATCATATACAATCATTAATTAGTAAAAACCCAAATCAACCTTCAACAAATCACCAACACAGTTTCAAAGCTTCTTAAAACAGCATATATATATATATATATATATATATATATATATATATATATATAAACTTACAAGTTCATGATTTCCTAATTTTACAAACCACAAATACCATTACTAAAAATTCTTTAAAGAAATCATAGATTCTAAGGTGAGAGTAGCTAGAACCCTTACCAAGTTTATGGTTGTTGAGGGGAAAATAGGAATAGAATCTCTCTTGCATGAAAGGATTTCCCTTTCCTAGTGGCTAGACCCAAAAGTATTAGAGGTAGAGAGCTTGAGAGAGTTTTCTTTCTTTTTGGTGTTGGACCCGTAGGCATGAGAGGGAGGGAGTTTCTTGATTGTTCTAGTTTCTTTGAGAAAGTGTGAATAAGAAATGAGATGAGTCTTGTCTTTCTTTTAATGTGTGGACCCGTGGGTTTGACAAAGGGGACTTAAGAGAGTTCCTAGCTCTTTCCTTAAGAGAAAAGAGAGCAAAGTGGATGAGAAATTCTGATTTGTGTACCCGTGGAAAATGGAGAGGTAAGGAGCTTCTTGGATGCTCTAGTTGGTTGAGAAAAGTCAAAGAAGAAAATGAGGTGGAACTTGGTTATTGCATGGTCGGTTGGTCTTTGGGTTTGTCAACATGCATGATGCTTTGGCATTACTTGTGTTGAATTCTCATTGGTTGTATGTGGGTGAAATTTCTAATATACTATCTCATGTATCATGCTTAATTAAAACACCAACTATGTATCTAATAACTCAAACCACTTAATATAATTTTGTACAAACTTAGTATATATTTAAAATACCGATAGCCATTCAATTATTTATAATCTTTACAATTCTTATTCAATGGCATTATAAAATAATATGTTTATTAAATACTCTTATATTAATTTTAGAAAGTAAGTGGCCTAAAAATAATAATTAACAACTCAAACACATAATTTAATTATAAAATTGGGTTGGGATGTTACATTATTGGTCCTTTTGACATGTTCTTGTTTTCATTTTCTTAGTGGAACGACAATCTTAGTTACATTACAATTTCCATTACAAAAGTGGACAACATCAATAGGTTATAGGTACTGAGAACCCATCAAAAGTAGGAACAAAGAATCCATCAAGAATTAATTTTTTAAGGGCTTAAACTTTTGGTTTAAAATAATCGATAATTTATCAAGGATTTCAATATTTTATTAGTAGTTTACAAATACTTCCTCCGTGCGTGGAAAGTTACATGGAATTATTGGAATCCCATGTCATAGAAATTTAAACCGCTTTATTCACTTTATTATGTAATCATAGTGTTGATTCCATTATCTCCTATAACGCTAAGGTGATTAGGGGATGACGTTAAAAAAAATTTTTCTTAGTAAAGAAGATTTTATTGAAGGCTATTTTTATATAACTCAAACCTGAAGGCTATTTTTTTAAAGAACTCAAGGTTCTAGAACTCAAGTTACACTGCAAACTCAAGTTTTATAAACGCAAGTTCCGAAAGAGTAATAGATCTCTATATATTTTTAAAATAGTGGTAAATCACTTAATATTTTAGCTAACAGTGATATTTGGCCATTTTAACCATCTATTTTGGGTCCCACAATGTTCCAACAGTTTTACCTGTAACTAGTCTTCTAAAGGATTTATGGCTTTTGAATACAAGTCTAACGAAGAAGATCTCTGTTGCAAGCCTGCAAGCATTTATAAACTACATGTGGATGATTCTAACTGCCAAGTAGCAGGTTGAAGTAGAATTTCTCTAAATCGATTTTAAGGTAAACTTTTTTCCGTACCTGCATGAAACTCTTAAAAATAAAAAAGAGAAATACTATAACTAAAACATATCATGACAATGGACAGCCAAAAAAACAATTCAATTAATCACAGCCGCTAAACAGAGAGTTAGCGACAAACTAGGCTTTCAACTTCAACCAATAATACAAGCACATATACAAGCATACATAAACATATTTATACAAGAACCCAAATCTGTTCAATAGGTTATAAAGAGCTTCCAAAATTGAAACTTTCAATCTGACCGCTAAATTCAAAGCCGAATTTAAGTTAAAACTTGTAGAAAACAAAAGGCAAAAAATCAATTATATATTAAACAAAAATTGGTCCAAGTAACAATAAAATTCGAAAAATTGAAAAAACAAAGGAATAGAGAGATTAAGCCACCTGTTCAATAGGTGATAAAGAGCTTCTAAAATTGAAATCTTCAATCTGGTCAAAAGCAAAAGCAAAAGAAAAAGAAAAAGGTCAATTATTAAACAAAAATTTATTTAAGCAACAATCAAATTTGAATAGATGAAAAACAAAGTAATGAGTAAAATGGAGAGATTAAACCTAGAACCCAAACCTGTTGAATAGGCCATATAAAGCTTTCAATCTGATCGTTAAGCTCACAGCCGCAGTTACGTTGAGACTGAATAAAAAGAAAAACAAAAATCAGTTATTAAGTAAAAATGGATCCAAGTAATAATCAAATATTGGACCTGGATGGGAAGTGGGCTATGACTATGATAGGAACTAGTTTTGGTTAGGGTTAAGATTTTTTTTTTTTTTTTTATGTGATAGAATTTTTTTTATGGGACTTCACAGTTTTATAAACAGATGTCGCAATTTAAGTGATGCGTAAATGTCCATGTACCGTATCATTATTTCTTTCTTCACATGCGCTACGCACACAGGAGCTTCTCTAGTTTTCGTTTTTGTTGTGTATGAATTTCATGAGTTTATTTTATATTTTATGCGTCCTACACACCTAATGAGTAATGATTAAGAATGTTTATTTTTCTCAGAAAAAGAAAAACACTAGAATGAATCCTTAGATGCGGGTGCAAATTCCTTATACATATCTCCCACAAACAGAGTTTTGTCATTTGATCCGGATGTTAAAACAAAAATCTGTCAGCACGTACTATGTGATGTTTTCAAAACAACATAAGCCACGACACTCAAATAAAAAAATATGCAGACACACGTGTTTGTAAAAAAAAAAATATATGCAGACACACGTACATCAGATACTCAATTAATTACTCACCGAGCTGGGGGCCGCAACGTCATCGAAATCCTTCACTCACTCACTCACTCACTCACGAGTACCAACCTCCACGTCACCGTTAGAGGCTAGTTACCAGAGCTTGTTCTTTCGGCTACTGGCCCATTTTTTCCAATAGCAAATTTCACCGCTAGTTTGGTTTAGATAGATGGCTTCCGGCATGGTGCTGGGGCTGGAGTACGTAGCACCCAAGCCAACTGAGTTTAAATAGTACCTAGTTCCCACAGGTGTATTTGAATCGAAGGAAGTAAAGTAAAATTGATCTAAAATTAACTTATTTTTAACTAATTTAACTTTATTTCCTTCCACTCTCTCCCAATCCAAACCCACCATAAGGATTTCAGTGCAAGAATTATTTTTTTTTATTTTTTATTTTATTTTTATATGTATATATATGATCAAAGAATTGGTTTGACGTTGGGGAAATGTGTGGCAGTTATGATCCGACCCGCTCAGTGAGCTACTCAAATTTCTTCCGGAGACAGCCAGCGTATCACCTCGGATCCATTCCAGTTGCAATTTACTTATTGCAAGCTACCACATCTCTTACCTCCATCAATTTAAGTCACATGCAGTTTTATTTATGTACATATTATTTAGTGGTTAACTGTTATGATAAGAAGTTGGCTTTATATAAAAGAATTTATAATAGGGATGGCTATGAACTTATATATGATGTACTTACGCGGGGACGTGACTCACGGCGGTTGTGACTATATATTTTAGTGGAAGGTAGTGGGGTTTTGGCTGATCCTTCCAGAATATTGGGCTGTGAGTTCAGAAGGTATAAGATAATATTGAAGATAGTATATATAGCAAAGAAGATAATGAAGACATTAGTAGACTAACCTTTCATGATTGCTAATATCAGCATCGCATTCCGAACTGATAATTGTCTCCGACTCCGTGCGTCTTCCAGCCATCTTTGGGTTGAAGTGATTTTTTTTTTTTTTTTTAGGTGTGAAAAGAAGAGTCGAAGTGATTGGGTTAAGCACTCTGCGCACTTATTCATATAGAGTCGTTGGTATTTGTAATGTCTACGTACCGTATTTCATCCGTCAGTTTAATTACCTCATTCAATTAAAAACAGTTACATCAATATTTTAGTTTGGCCGGAAAACAAATAGTATTTGTTAATAAATTATTTTTCAGAATTTTGACATTATTTAGGATCGGTTTATTTTTGTTGAAACTGAAATTTTTTTACTGAAAATACGGTAAATAAAGATAAAAGTTATCTAAAATAGTACAGTGAAACCTCTGAATAGTATTAAAAAGTTTAGTGGGACCTATAAATAATAGTAAAAATAAGTTGAATGATAAAATAAATTGACAAAAATAATCCATGTAAAATTAACCCCTACTTTTATGAAAAATATAAAAAAAATTGTAAAAAGAATTAAAAAAAATCTTCTTACGCCGCAAAACCAGACCGTAGCAATTTGTCTCCCTCCGTCCAGTCTCCAAATTTGGTGTCGTCTCTTTTGCAACTTTTTTTCGTTCCCCTGACTGTACTTTGGATCAGATTAGGCAGGATGACTGTTTGTAGGCACTGCAATAGTAGCACCAAAACCTTCTAGTTTTCTTTAATCTACTCCAGATTACCACCAAAAAAAAAAAACTTGTCAAAATGAAGTTTCGTAATAAGATTAAAAAATGAAATTTTAAGTCATTATTTGATGATAGTTATTATTTAGTTTTAACCATAAATTTTTTTACCAATGGTTGTAACTAAAAACCAGAGACGAAACTAGGGGCAGAAAGGTCGCCCCGTAGCTTTTTCAGAATCTTATTTACATTACTGCGAAAATCATAAATTATTTCTTAATATACTTGCCTGGCCCATCCTAGGAATTTGCAAAGAAAAAGAAACACTACTTTAGCTACTTTTGCCTGGCTCCTCTCCCTGAGATCCATGTGGATCTTCTCAACTTTTAGAATTTGTTTAAACCCAAAGAAAGAAAAAGAAATGAATCGATGCCACATGGACAATGGAACCCAATGATACATGCCCATTCATTAGCCTATAGCCGGACTTTACTTAGCTTTCCAACCTCCACTTGCCGATCAGCACCATTCTCTTCAGATCAGTCATCCGAGCTCTCCTGTATCTCTCTGTGGTTTTTTTTTTTTTAAGCTGAATATCTCTCTGTGTCTGAATATCTCTCTGTTTTTATGTTTGAGATAGTGTGTTAATAGTTTATGTGTTTTGACTCTTGAGTCCATGAGATTTTGTATATATTTTGTTGTGTGGTCTACAGCTTGCCGTTTATGTTATAATAATATTACATTTGGTGTTGAGATTACTGCCATTTGCATTTGCAAGAGAAAGATTTTGTTGCATACATTTTTTGAGAAACAAACCCACACAAAGTTTTGTTGTATACTATACAATAATTGTTACGTGGAAGTAAAAAGAAAGTGATCAGTGTCTAAAGGTCTATCAAGATTCAAGACACATATTACTTCTTTTTTTTGGCTATATAACTCATTATGCATGCGGTAATTACAGCATACATATATGCACAGCCGGCTCTAACATATAAGCAAGAGAGGCAATTGCCTAAGGCCCTAGGAAAAAAAAAAAAAAAATCCTAATTTTAACCAATAGAGCTATTTCTTTCATTTTAATATTATTAATTAAGCCCAAATATTAGCCAATAAATAAAATAGTATTTTTTTACGAAAAAGAAATTCTATGTTCACATTATTTTTCATAATACTTTTACAATAAATTTTAAGTAGCAGGATGTTATTGGATGTTATTGGCTGTTATTGGTGGTTAAAAAAATAATTTCAATAGTGGGTTCAAATTAAAACTAGTAACAACTTAATATCTAGAATTTTTTGTGAAAATATTATGAATTTAGCACTTCTAAAAAAAAAAAGCAATACACAAAAAATTTCACAAGATTTTTCACAACAATTGAGTTGCCAATTTTTTACTAATTCTCATCTAGGTCCACCACTAACGTCACTTTTTTACTTACCATTATTAATCTGCCACATCAATAGGTGTGAAAAGTTTTGTCAAATTTTTTGCATCTATAGATATTCTCCAAAAAAAAAAAATCTAGATGGTTCATATTAATTGGCAATTTTGCATCTAACAAGATAATAGTGTTTAAGCAATATTTAGATTTTTTTTTTTAAAAGTCATTTTTAAATATATAAAAGGCCTCAATTTATTTTTCGGCTTAGGCTCCTCAATACACCAAGCCACCCCTACATATATGCAACAAAATCTTTCCCCTTTGGCAATAGAGAATTTTGACAATCGTTTGTATGTGCTGTGGACATGTGGTTTACAACTTCCACTATTAATTTATTATTTAGTATTTACTCAAAAAAGATGTTTTATTATTTTAACCTATATTTATTTTTATTTTTGTTTATGTCATATATATATATATATATATATATGTGTGTGTGTGTGTATTATTTTGTTAATAGTAATATGTGTTCTTATTAATTAAGTATCGATATAAATTCAAATTCATTTTAATTGTTTGGTTTTATTATAAATAATTTTAGTATTATAAAAAAAATTAGGGTACAAATTTAATTGAGTTAAAATTAGTTTATGAATTTTTTTTTTTTTCTTATAAATCTATGGGTTTGTTCTATTATCCCAACATCATGCTAAAACAACAATTGGTTTTTGGTATAGGCAGATATTTAACTCCAAATCTCTTGTTCAATTAATGACAAAAGACTTTTTTAGTTGAGTTAATTGAAACCCACTAAAACGTTTAACAATCATGAATTTTATTTTTTGTGGCTATATTTAGCTTGGCCCCCCTAGAAAAAAAATCATTGCTCCGCCACTGACTAAAACCCACATTTTTTCTAATTTTTGATTGCATTAAGTGATCGGCATGCTCAATCTTATTTCCATAAGTGAAAAAAAGGTAAACATTTATCCTATTAGTGAAATATTTCCTTTTACCCGTAAAGAAAAAAATAAATCAATAAGAAAACTTGTTTCAAATTCAACCACATAGATAACAACTACTCATAATGCTCTAACCATATTGTTGAGGAGATTCTCAGAATCATCAAAGAAAATAGACACAACCTTAACCACAAAACCTAGAGTGTTCTTATCATGCAATTTCTGAATTGTTCAAACCGGTCATCCAAATATCACTTTTTGTCACCAACAAAACCCATAATCAGAATTCCTCTACCAATCCAAATGAATACATAGGGTAATACAAATACTGTTTGTTTTAATGGAAAATAGGCCTTTTTTAAAATTTAAAAAAAAAAACTTTTTAAGTCTCTATAGATTTTGATCAAGGTTAAAGTCTTTCAAACATGAAAAATTCATAACTTGTCTTCAATTATCTTCTAGGTAACATCTAACTATAGCAAAACTTATCCTTTCCAAACTGACAAATCCCCGTAAAACAGAAGAAAATAAAAGTTAAACTAAACTACACTTTTCCAATAAAAAAAACAAAGGCTTGAACAGAACAAAACCCACATTGAGGTACATTTCACACAATCATATTTATTTTGAACAACCCTCCCTTAAAAGTTATTATAGCTTTTGAATGGAATTGTGGTGTGCCTTTGTGTTAAAACCTCTTTTACTCTTCTTTGTGTATATGTGTTTGTTTCTCATATATATATATATATATATATATATATAAACAAAACTTAGATACAGTATTTTAGGTATTGTTTCTTAAATTTCACTTTTAAGATTCAATCATGTGACTGTTTAACTAAAAAAAACGCTTTCATTTCATAAGAAAAAATCCACATGGTAGAATGCAGTGTGTTCACGCCACTATATACACTGTACATAAATACTGTTCCTAAATCTTGCTCTATATATATCTTCAACATCCTCTTAAAAGCAATTAAAAAATTCCCCAAAAAACTGACTTCCTCACGTAGAATGCAGTGTGTTCACGCCACTATCTCTGTAATTTTGTCATGGCATCCTGCGTCCAGCGGTGCTAAGGGTTTTGACTAAATAATTACACTATTGGAGAGATGCGTAATCTTTAGGGTCAGAGATATGGAATAGAAGGGAGAGATAAGGAACTACAAAAACATGCAAAAGGTCGAAGTTGGTCCATGGAAAACTGTGAGTTTGAGCAATTTATTGATTTCATGATCTTCTCAAAAAAAATATATATATATATTATTTGATGAAAAACGACACTAAATTGCAAGAATTAAAATTAAAATGACATTGTTTTATATCAAATTATCAATAATGATCGATGTTAGGAAAAATTAATCGAAGAGTTCAATTGAAATCTTTTTAAAAAATTGGTAGGATTTAATATTTTTTTTAAATAACAAGACAATTTAAAGCCATTCAGCCTATTCCTAAATTATTCTGTTGAAAATTTTTCTATAAAACAGCTAAAATTTAATTTAAACAAATTATTGGTGCTATCAATATGAAAAATTCTATGTTCACAACAATTTCACAACTCTTCCACAACAAATTATAAGTAACATGTTGTTACGAGTTGTTATTGGAAGAGGAAAAAAAGTAATTTCAGTGATAGGTTCAAATTAAAACTAATAATAACTAATCACTTCTGATTTGTAGTGAAAGTATTGTGAAATTGTTATAAATGTAGCATTTCTCAATCAATATTTAGAGTTTCCACAAGGTTGGGGTCCTCTTTGGTTTGAGATGTCAACTATTTCGTTGTGATTTTGCCATGCTAGGTACGTCCAACAGTGGGTGTAAATTTGATTTCTAACAATTTGATGCCCATTATTACCAATCCAATTAAATTGTGGGTTTTCCTTTTATCTGGTTATTTTTGGTTTGGTTGAAGATTTTACATTGGTGCTTTGCTAAGTGAGCTAAAGAGAGTGATAATGAAACACATCTTAGAGAGTGTGTGTGGAGAAGGTATACCCTGTTATGGGTATATTTTTCCATGTGTGTGGGGGGTGTTTATCGGGAAAATGGAGTGCTTATAGGTACAAAATTAAAGAAAATAAATTAATCAAAAAAATATAAATGATGTGGAAAATTGTGTGAACACTTCAAATCTTTTTTTATGGAGTATATATATATATATATATATATATAACTTGTCAGATTTTTTTTTATATAAAAGAACAAATTTGGTTTTTCGGCAAATAAACTACCTTCTTAACCTTCTTTTCAAATTTCAAATCACTTTTCCCATTCCCCAGCCTCCCACCCACGTGACCTCCTGCTCTTCTGTTTTCCATTGCATTTATTCTCTCATATATATATTTTATGAACATTCTCTCGTATATTTGTTTATTACTTCTCTACCGTTTACATTTTACACTTATTCTTTCTTCTTAGATTTTGTTTGAAAACAACTTATTTAGATTTTAGTTGAAAGTACTATAAAAAAATAAAAATAAAAATAAAAACCTACTAAAAGCTATCTGATTTTTATTTTTATTTTTTTTGCTGAAAATATTGAAGAAAATATAAGCTGATTTTTCCAATGCCTTAACAATAACATGTGGGACCCATGAACACAACAACCAATGCCCTCAACAAAATATAAGCTGATTTTTCTAATAACATTGGTCCACAAGATGGTACAATATGACTCATGAATAGTACTAAAAAAAAAGCAAACACACTCTTTGCTTCTCAAACTCTTAACTTTGTCTTAATCTCTTTTAATTTTTTCCCCCCACTGTGTGGCGCAACAGTAGTGCCTAGTTGAATATCTTGTTTCATCTTCCTTGTCTTCAGATCTTCTCTTCTCTTGTTCATTTTCTCACATTCTTCATAATTTTTTTTCCTCACTTCAGATACACACAATTTCAGACCGAAACATGAAATTTGCTCGGAACACCAGAATCTTGTCCAGAATGGCGATTCAAGCCGGTATAGATTGGAATTTGGGGCGATACGGAACACAAGGGTCTATTGCATAGGTCAAAGCATCGCAACAAAAAATTCCAACAATTTTGGCTGGAACGGAATAGAATTCAAAACCTTGGTTTAGTGCACTAGATTATGTGCCGAAATTCTTTGGAATTCAAAACATTTCTACATCAAATCCACTCTATTCTTTTTCCAATATATATAATTTCAAGGTTCACCCAAAAGGGCACAACATCATCTTTATGGTTCACCAAATCATATCATATAAATATTTAAAGTCAAAACTTAGAGAAAATCTAATTAAATTCCAAATTAAATTTCAATTAGAGTCTAATTTTACACTATGTGTCTAATATATATATTTTTTAAAAAAAATTTAATAACAAATGACTCATTAACAACACAACTCAAAAATCGAGGATTCAGCCAAAACAAAAATACTCAAGAATCAAGGAAACCACAATAATTACATATTTATTTACATTCATTCACCAAGGTACTCACTAACAAACTCTCTCTCTCTCTCTCTCTCTCTCTCTCTCTCTTTTAGAACTTTGTGTTCTTCAATCTTTCTCTTAATTTCATAATTTAAAACCATGAAGGTAGTGCACCAAACTATCTCTCTCTTGCTTTAATCTATCATTTTCGACCTTAACCTCACAGGCTGAGTAAGTCTTTGATAGTTAATTCTTTTTAGGATATGTTAAACCAACCAATGACAAATAGGTTTCAATATTTTAAGGCATGGAGATTGGAAAGAAGGTAAGACTATGGAACTGATGAATGCTTGGTTAGGAGACTCACACTCTAACCTTGCATCGCATAATCAAAATATTGTTCATCATTGTAATTTGTAACTTATATTCCAATGTTGATGTCACTTTGGTAAGCTTTTATTAAAATCGGAAGGTGGAGCAATAGTCTGACCGGCAAGATTAATATCAATGATATGTATTTTCAGGCTTGTGTTTTTCCCGTTTTCACAAATTTTTTTTTTTTTTTCTAAGATCTAATCAAATGTTAATTATTTTGAGATCCAATTTAGTTGTGACAAAATTTATAGTTTTTCTTTATTTATTTATTTATTTAGTGTGTTTGTGTGCCTCTTTAGTTGAATATTATGACTCGACATTTTTTTTTTTTTAAATAATAAAATGTAGATTTGAGATTTTTGGATTTTATGTTTTCATTTTTTTAGTAGAACATTTTTGTCAATTTTTTAAATGTTTTTCTAGGATTCAACAAAGTATTAATTTTCAAAGTCCAATTCCATTTCAAAGTAAACCCTAATAACGACATATTTTCTCATGTACTAACAAATGGTACAGCAAATATTTGTATAAATTTTGTCAAGTCGCATAACCAACTTTATAGAGATCATTGTCCCATGGTATCACTGATATTGTATAAATTTTGTTGAGTGGCATCATTAACTTGTAGATATCATTATCCTACTATTAAAAGACTTATTAAAAAAATTATTTCTAAAAAAAAAAATTAAAAGAAGTCCAAGTACAGCCACAATTCTTAGAAGAAAAAAAAACCAATTGCTCCCACAACGCTAGGGGAAACATTGAATAAGGCTGTTGGAAAAGTGCAAGTGATGCCACAGTATTAATTTTTTTTAAAAAAAGTCCAAGTGCTGCCACAATTCTTGAAAACATAAAGGTTCAATAACAAAAATAATCTAATATCTAATTTTGCATAATTCCAAAAATTTGAAGTCCTACAATTAAAAGACTTATGTTCTTCCTACTAGTGTTTCAATAAATTTTAAAAATTTAAACTGTCTCACATAACAACAAGTGGAATGACTAATTTGGTATAAATTTAGCAGGTGGGGCATAACCAACTTTGTAGAAACCATTGTCATACTACTGAAATACTTCTTAAAAAAATTTAATTCTCAAAAAAAAAAAATTGAAAAGAAGTTCAAGTGCTGCCACAATTCAAAAAATAATGTCAAATAATTAACACAAAAATAAAAATAAAAATTCAAGCGTTGTCTCATTCTGCTAATAGAATTTTATCATAAATTTTACTAACCTCTGACTTAAGAAATTTTACATATTTTGACATGAATAATAAATAAAATAAGATATACATACCACACATTGCGTTTGTGTGAGTTACACGCTAGTTAGTAGTTAAACCCAAATGGAATATCAAAAAAAAAAAAAAAAGTTAAACCCAAATGGCAAAAGACCAAAACAATGTTCAGCAATATGGATTTTTGGAAGCAAATATGGTGTGATACACAAGCTTGAATTGGTTCACTCATCGAAGATGTGAAGCAATTGAAGAAGGTTTAGATGCTTCATCAAGTTGCACTGTGACTTGGAGCTTGAGGATTGCATCACGTTGCTTTTGTTTTGTTTTTTTGATATTAAGACTCAAAGCTGGCCCTATGTATTATGAGGCCTAAGGAAAGAACTAAGTTGGGCATATTATATATTAAAACTAGATTGTAACTCATGCTTATGTATGATGCATTCAACGATACTGATGATAAGATGATTTTACCTATGTGAATGAAGTCATCATCTAGACTTTAATAGTAAGTATAACAAATGGATCACTTGGTACCATTAAAAAAAAATTAGTTGCAAATTTTGAAAAATGGTATAATACATTGACATGCCCAAAAACAACCACCACTCTTCAAGAAATTAAAAGCTTGAAAACTCATTCAACTACAAAGTTTCCAAAGAATTTTGCACTTGTAATGGGAATAAAAAAAAAAAATTGCATTAAGGGGTAGTCAAAAACAATTGCATTACATTTGGCATTAATTGTTTTTTTTTTTTTTCCCTCAAAAATTTTGTAAGTTATATTATACTTGCAAATAGCCATTACATGGAATCAATTTCAACCTAAAGTTTTTTATGAATTAGTTTTAAAAGTAACAACAAATTACTCACTTCAAGCCTAAAAGTCTCTATGCGGTCCTCCGAGCCAAAGGACTCTCCAAGCTTAAGTAATCCAATATATTTAAGTTTTACAAGCTCCAGCTGCCAATAAACTTATTGGAGTGTTATCTTCAATTAACTTTCCAGATCCCTCAAACTAAGCCTAGTTGCTTCTTTA
This sequence comes from Quercus agrifolia, assembly GCA_029955455.1. Classification (NCBI taxonomy): domain Eukaryota; kingdom Viridiplantae; phylum Streptophyta; class Magnoliopsida; order Fagales; family Fagaceae; genus Quercus; species Quercus agrifolia. The sequence continues at coordinate 43,364,646 of JARQAD010000006.1, forward strand.
AGCTTTACCGGCTAAAAATGGAATACTCCAATGTTTCCCAACAACCAATTCACTCACAACACTCAATGGATAGTGAAGATTGTGATTTGGATAATCTCCTCTCAAGATTCTGGCTATGGTGAGAGGGAAGAGTGTAAAGAATCAATGGTATTTGGCTTCTCAATAAAATTAAGGTTCAATTCACTCAACTCTCATGTGGGTGTCTAGGGTTAAATTCATGGGAAATTAGAGTCTAATATAGTGGGTAAAGAAAGGTATAGGTGATGTAAAATAACTTATTTTTCTCTGATACCAAGCCACTCGCAGAAAAGTTTGTCTCGCTAGCTGTCTCGCGAGTTACTCTGCTCTAACAGAAATTTGAATCAACACATGTAGTCAACATGTCCACAAGTGGGATGTCTGATCTTGCAAGTCATCCCATGAGTTGCACTGTCCAGCTACTCTTCATGGATTTTAAGCTTAACCCAATTACAATAAATCCACAGAATACATAAAAAAAAAAAAAAAAAGCATATAATTAAAAAGAAAAAAAAAATTTGACACAAAATAAAGCCAACAAACATCAACAACAAAATTTACAACTTAAAAATCACCAAAGGTAAGAGTCCTGACATAGCTAGCATCTATTCTCAACAATAAAAAACTACCTATGGCCAAAAACAAAACAAAACAAAAACCCTACTATTGGGAGTAGTCTAGTTAAACATAAAACTTTGTGGGCGGTGAAATATAAAGAAGTTAACTCACTTTCCAACTCTTCAGCACTGTTGCAGAACACTCAGTCATTTTTTTCCAAACAGCCAAAATTTTCCATGGTCACAGCTAAGTAAGCAGAATTTCCTGCAGGCTGCGCAAGAATAGATGCTAGCCATGTCAGGACTCTTGCTTCACTGGCAAAGTCAGGACTCTTGTAAATTTCAGAAAGTGCAAGTGAAAGTAGTCCAGGCAACACAAGCTCAGTTTCTTGCTTCACTGGCGAAGTCAGGCGACCATGATCGATATGCAAGTACATGGAGCAGAGAGAAGCTGAGTTTGTCAAGAATATTGCTCCATAAATGCCAGATTTCCTGGCCACATCTAGAGCCCATGGAAGCAAAGAGTCATACACAACACAGTTTACTAGTGAGGTCGAATCTTTGAACTTTGATATGAGCTCTGATAAAGTTTTTTGAACTAACTGATTTAAATGACTCTAAGTGGGCTTCTGTGCCTGGAGCATGCTTAAACTCACCTTCATCACAGGCAGCCATCTGAGATATGCTCAACACCTACAGTGGTAGCATCAATGGACTAGACAGCGTAATGGGTGGTGGCTGGAGTGGCCTTGAGGCCTTTGAAGGCCAAACATTTGGCAAACTGGAGGAGTGGGTTTATGCATGTGGCCTTGGTCAGGATAAGTGAGCACAACAACATGACCTTTTTGATTGCTCATTTTTCTCGTTTTCAGGGATGTATGATTGATGAATAGAAGACATACTTATAGGCCTTAAACTCACCCTTTTAACTTTAGTGGCCAAATTTGGTGAATAATTTTTTAAATAGAAATGCTGATTAGATATTGAAAAACCAAACTTTGTGGTTAACCTATATGTTTATGTGGTTTATGTGGTTAATTATTATTTTAAGTCACTTATTTTCTATAATTAATAAAAGAGAATTTAATAAGCAAACTATTTTATAATTCCATTGTATAAAAGTTGTAAACATTGTAAATAACTAATTGTATATTATGATTATATACTTAGTATATGTACAAAGCATATACAAGTACGTACAAAGCAATATATGCTACTATATTAGTGGTTAAGTTCTTAGATATATAGTTGGTGTTTCAATTAGGTACTTAAGATTAGGGCATTTTAGTAACTTCAAACACGCAGTGACTAATAAGATCAAAACACTTGGCCCAATCCTTGAGAGGAGACTTGTCCTCCTTACTATGCATGTGGTACATGTGGCGTTACCACTAACAACCACCCCCTAACCCCACCCCACTAATCCCTAGCCGGCCGTGCAAACCACAATATTTATCTCATTTGGTTTGATCCAAAGAAACTAGAAACACAAAACTCACTCTAAGCTCTCTCTCCATCTCCAGTCTCGGGTCCAGCAATTAGAAGGGGAAAATCCCTTAATTTCTTCACAAGTTTTCAATCGTTATTTCATGCTAGTGATTCTAGTTTTACTTCCCCTCAAGAACCAATAGCTAGGTAAGGGTTCTAGCTACTCTCACCTTAGAATCCATGATTTCTTCATGAAATTTTAGTAATGGTATTTGGGGTTTGTAAAATTAGGAAGTTGTGAACATGTAAGTCTACATATATATGAAGTGTTTTAAGAAAGCTTTGGAACTGTTTTGGTGATTTGTTGAAGATAGATTAGGGCTTTTACTAATTAATTATTGTTTGTGATTAACAAATTAAGAAAAAGCTAGGGTGAGTACAAATTGATGTTACTACTGGGACTTTTGTTGCATTTCATTTTGTTATAAATGGTGAAATTACTGTATATAAGTGTTTTCTAAAATGTTTAATGGGAGAATAAAAATCCCTATATGATAATAATACCATTTGCAATCATTTTATGATTTTATGAGTAAAGGTGTTAAAACTGCCACTGTGACAGATTATGTGTTTACAACATGAAAAAGTTTGATTAAATCATATTCTGTGAATTTGTATTCTAAGGGTAGTTCTTAAGAATTCAAAGACATATATAGTTGTAATGGAATTGGTTTCACAGCAATTGGATGAATATAAAAATGGTGTAATTTCTAAGTTGAATGAAATTCTATTAGGGCAGATTTGAGTATGTTGGCTAGTATGATTTTTAATAAATCATGGTTTTATACTTTGGCAGTAAAAATGATGGGGAATTTACTAGACATCCATAGGAGTGACTTTGTAAATTGGCATGAAAATTGGATGTGAATTGATAGCTCATTTGTATTTTATAAGCAGTGAAAGGTGTAAGCAAAGACGAACCCACGTTAGGGCAGAGGGGGGCATCCCCCCCCCCCCCCCCACCATTTTTGAAAAAAATATGGCACTGTATACATTTCTATCCATTTCTTTCTATACATTTCTATCTGGAAAATTAAAAATTTCCTCCAAAAACGTGTGCAATGGATATTAATAAATTGTTGATTTATTTTATGAATTATTAACTATTTTTAGAAAATAATTTATTAACATTAATGTTGTTGTAGGTTGTGGGGTATGTTTGTTTGGTTTTTTTTGGGACTAAATTTTGAAACTATAGAGCTCTATAATATGGAAATAGTGAAACTTTTATTTGAATGGTTGATGATGGGAAAATTATATATAATATTTGATTTTTTTAAAGAGAAAAAAATACATATAATTTGAAGCTAATAATGCAGCATTGCCTCTAGTGTTGATGTCCCAATTCATGAAAATTTTCAAACAAAATTCCAAAAAATTACCACTGATTAAATCAGTATCAATTCAAATTGTGAAAATATGAGATTATAATGTTAATGAATGGGGTGAAATTTGACAAAGCTTGAGTAGATGTTAGTAACTTTTTGGTACTCATACTTTGGCCCCCTCAACTTCAAATCCTAGTTTCGTCCCTGGGTGTAAGTGACATACATAACTTTGAGGATTTAATTCTAAAGCTAGGGTGAATGATTTGAGCTGTAAATTAGTATTCACATAATTTTGTATCTATAAATCATAGCTAAATTTTTGTATGGCTTGGTTTCACGGTTTAGTACTCGAAAGAGGGGTTCTAAACCATTCTACTAATTAATGTTTTTATGTAGCTGTTTTGTTCACTGTGTGGTATGTTGCCTTATGAGTGTATATGGTTGCACGTGTATGTTTATGCTGTGCTTATTGGAACCTAAGGATCTTATATACATGCATGCACCATTGCTTCCAATCTCAAGCACATTCTTAATTGATTTTAGCTTTGTTTGACATGTTATGAATATGAACATAAAATCGAGTATTTTTGGGACTGAGAGAGTTTCTTTTTGTTTTTTTTTATAGTGATTTTAAAATAAGGTGGAAAACTATTTTTTGATTTCTTGTATTTAGTTTGACGAAATTTAAAAGTTTTCCTTTGATTTATTTATTTTTTTTCCTAATACCACAAAATACAGAAAAACATGAAAAAAAAATTTCATATAAATTTTTTCATTAAACCAATTGGAGCGATAGTCTTGGAACTCAGATTTTCTACAGTTATTTGGTCTACATTAATTTTTATAGCCGTTGCTTTCATGTAGCACAGTTTACAATTTTTTTTTTTTTGAGTGGACAGTATATAATTTTCTCTACTCGTCGCCTCAAAAAAAGAAAAAAAAAAAAAAATCTATAGTCGTAGTTTTCATTTTACATCTTATCTGGTTAATTGGGTTGGTGGTAAGACTTTGCGCATTATTATTTGATAAAAATGCAAAACTGACCCTCTAACTTTCAACATTTTTCATTTCAGTCCTCTAACTTTCAATTTTGTCATTTCAGTCCTCTAACTTTCAATTATTGTCAATTCGTTATTTTCTTAACCATCTGTTAAGTGTCTCCGTTAAATGAGCAAAACGACACCGTTTTGGTTCTTTTTTTTAAATTTTTGTAATTAAAAGAAATTAAAAAAACTGTTATTAAAAAAAAAAAAAAAAACACAGCAACAAACAAACGAAGTTGAAGAATCTGTTTGCGTAGAATAGAGCAAAGATAACATGAAGAAAGGAAAAGAACTCATGTGCTTGATCAATTTCTGGATGCAAGAGACTGTGAAGAAGTTAATAGCTTTATCTGAATCCGGCGAAACCACGGCAGCGCTACCCCCAAACACCAGCAACGTTGAAACCAGAAGCTACCTCTTCGACTTTCTCTTCGCTGCTTAGGACGCTTCCACTTCATCGCTCCACTGGGCCGTGACTCTCCTCAACTCGCATCCGAAGGTTTTGGCGAAAGTGCGTGAAGAAGTCGAGTTGATATGGTTGCCGAAGTCCGATTCTTTAATAACCGGTGACCAGATAGTGCAAATGAAGTACACGCACACGGTGGCGCGTGAGATTTTGAGGTACAGAGCTTCGGCGACCAGATAGCGCAAAAATGAAGCACACGCACACTGTTAACTCCTTCACAGTCTCTTGCATCCAAAATCGATCATGCATGTTGGTTCTTTTCCTTTCTTCATGTTCTCTTTGCTCTGTTCTACCCAGACAGACAGAATTTTCTTTTCTTCAACTTTTTTTTTTTTAATTACGAAAAAAATGAAAGTCAAAACTGCGTCATTTTGCTCATTTAACAGAGACACTTAACAGATGGTTAACAAAATACAGAATTAACAAAAATTGAAAATTAGATGACTGAAATGTCAAAACTAAAAGTTAAAGAACTGAAATGAAAAAAACTGAAAGTTGGAGGGTCAGTTTTGTATTTTTGCCTTATTATTTCATTGGATTGGTTGGTTTATGTTGGTGGATATCCCTTACCCTCGAGCTTCTACAAAACGCAAACATGGCTTTAAAATTGTCTTTTTATTTTTTTAATCTGTAACTTTATTTTATTTTATTTTATCTTTGAGTATCTTGAAAGTTTATACATTAATTAACTATTTTTACAATATACCCTTGCACGGGGGCGAAAGGGCAAGTGCCCCCACACCAACTCCCAAAAAGTCCTCAAGTAATACTATTATATTGTACAAATGTATAGGTCTTATTTGCCACCAGAGACAAAGGACAAACGTCTCTATATATTGTACAGTAGATTGCCAGTTGTCACATGAATACAATTTAAATTCCCCCGACAACTTTTTTTTCTTTTTTCTTTTTTTAATTTACTCTTCTACGTCAATTCTTATATTAAAATAGTGGGTCCCATTTAGTAATGATAAAAGTAAAACAACTTGTACAATAACCCACGTCTCTACCACTGCTTTGCGGAATAGGGCTACGAAAATTGTAGTGAGAGCATTCACATTAGAGAATTTTATTCGGTCTTTTTTTATCATTTTAAAAAATTATTTTATCAATTATACAATATCATTTTACAATATATCTAGTATTTCAATTTTTATTTTTCTATTTTACTCATTAAAATAATATATATTATCCACTAAAATATATAACCCAAAAAAAAAATCTCCTCTCTCTAATTTTCTCTCTCTTCCTTCCTCCCCAGTCTCTCTCTATCCATTGTGAACAAACCTAAACCCCAACCATAGCAAGAACAACCACGTGAAAATGGCCACCTTGCCACCACCACGCCATCGGCCAGCAACCACCACCACAACCAAACTCACCACCAATAACAACCACCAAGAGGAAAAGAAACACAAAAAATTGCCAAAAACCACAACCAACAACCACAACCACAAGACACGGCCACCATAAAAACCACCAAGAGAAAAGAAAAAAAAATCGAAGAAACCCACTACAAGGAAACATAAAGATACCAAAATCAAAAACCCACGCTACAGATTAGAAACCCACACCGCCAATTAGAAACCGAGGCCGTCGATTATCACACAACTCGCCGATCTCCACCTAAATCATGCTGATCTCACCACAAAAAATACTTAGAAAAATGCCATCACCGTCGTGAGAGAGGGACTAATCTCGCCACAACCTCGCCAATCTCCACCACTACACCCATGCCGTGAGTCCGTGACTGATTCGAACCCAACTTCAGTGGCATGCTTTGAACTACAGAGAGAGAGATGTGAGAGAGGGAGTGAGAACTGATGAGGTTGAAAGAATGGAAGAATCAGAGAAAAAAGAAAGAAAGAAATAGCTGAGTGGGAGGGGGAGAGAGAGAAAAAAATAATATAATAAGTTTACAAGTTGCTACAGTACCGTCTTAGAAGTAAGACGGTATTGTAGCGGTATTGTAAAAAGTTTTACGAGTAGAAGATCGGATGCTGGGCTTATTTGGTGCATTAATGCTAAAATTCTCTTACATATAGCATTTGCAATACCAAATGCAAATGCTCTTATAAGATCACGAGTTATTTCACAACTTTTTTTGCCATAAACTCTGATATGATAGATTTTGAGTAGTTAACTATCACTTTTACATAAATTTATCATTTTGTCTTCACCAATCAAACTCTATCATATCACAATTGTGGTCAGAAGTTGTGAAAAAATTTGTGGTCTTGAACTTTTCCCTCTGAAAGATACATTTTAAGCAAATTTGCCAAATAATATTCTTAATATATATATATATATATATATATGGAAATATTAACTAATGTCCTAAGGACATTGGTATAAAAACTATTTTAACAAACATTCTTGGTTTAAAAACTATTTTAAGAAACTTTTTATAAGAAAAAAATTAATTATTTTGACGACTTTTTATATTTTTCATAAAAATGGTATTAAAACTTTTCTAAAATAGTTTATTAACAATTGCTCTAAGGAATGGGTTTCAGTTAGCTCAACTGATAAAGTCTCTGATGGTTGAATAAAAAATATGAAGTTCAATCTTCGCCTACGCCAAAAACTTATTGGTGTTTTGGTCTGAAAATAAAGAGCTATCATCAAAAGCGGATGTTATAGGTTGAAACTCTCTATAAAAAAATAATTGCTTAGGACACCCATTAATAGAATCCATATATATAAATAAACAAATCACTTTTAATAAGCACTTATTGTGGCGCCTCCAGTCAATTTCTTTTCTTTTGGTACCAGCCTTTTTTAGTCTCAAACCTCTAGTTTCTACTAAGTTTTTAAAAGCATTCAAGCCATGGAGTCACGTGCAAATCTTCACATGTATATTGCTATATTCTTAATATTTTTATATTGATTTATTTTTAAAATTTATTTTGAAGAACCAAATTATATATTTAAACGGGTTGTATTTAGATTGATCACATGATTTGACAATCCTTAATCATAAATTGATAATTTATTTTATTTTATTTTAATGATATGACATATATTTGTAGTTAATTGAAATTATGGAGAATTCTGATCATAACTATGAGTTTGGATCAAATCTTAAACGAACTTGTATCAAAGTGAATTTTGCAAATCTTTCCAGGGATCCTTATTTAAGAAGAAAAGTTTCTAACTTTCATCCTAACGTAAGAGATCAAATTCAAGTGCCCAACCCATCTTCACCGTTCACTGTTCTCCGAAATAGCACAACACCAGCTTAACCGTTCATCCCAATCAAACCCAAACAGTTTAGTCAATGATTTGGCACATATGTGTAATTATTTAGAAGTAGAATCTGTTTGAAGAAGCTGGTCAAAGAGCTCAATACTCAATAGACGTTCTTTTAGGCTCTCACTGTTTTCTTTATCTAACGTACATCTTAACGAAGAAAAAAGAATATTTCACACAAATGATAAACTTTTGCAGGAATTTAAATGGGCACGTATGACACAAAAACACAGGGCCGGCCCTAGGCCATTTAGGCCATAGCCTAAGCCCGCTAACATAGAAAAGCCCCCAAATTAAAATGGGCCAGTAAGTTATATATATATATATATATATATATATATATATATATATATATAATTTAAAAAGAGTGAAAAAAGAGTGTATTATGTGTAGTATAACTTGTTTCATCCTCCTTTAAAAGTTATCATGGCTTTTGAGTAGGGTTGTGGTGTACCTTTGTATTAGAACCCTTTTCCCTCTTCCTTTTGTGTGTGTGTTTCTCAAAAAAAAAAAAAAAAAAAAAAAATGTAAGTGGCACTTTCTTTTTTTTATCACATATGTCTTATAAATTGATATGTCAGATCCCAATAAGTAATTTAATATTCATTTTTTTTCTTGAAATATTACATCAGTTTGTAAACTTTTTATAGTAAAATTTGTAGTATTTAACATCTTCTTCACACACACACACACACACACACAAAATTATGAATTAATAGAATTACAACACAATCACCAATTTACCATTAAGTGAATGAAAAATGATAAAACTAATACAAATTTTATGACAAAAAACTTACAGACTAATCAAACAATATAATAAATGAATATTTTAAATAACTTTTATTTATTGATGACTTATCAGTTTGTAAAACCTACATAGTAAGTATCATTAGTTCACTTTGGATGAATTAGTCTTATTAATTAGTAAGAATTAATAATAGATTTGAAATAAAAAAATTATTATATAAAAAATAAAATAAATATCATTCAGGTGATATTTAGATATAAAAATGCCTCTTTAAAATTTTTGCCTTGGCCTCAAAACTATCTTGGGCCGGCTGTGTTTGAAGATAAATGTACAGTATAACCCAACATGTCAACAAAACCTGTGTCAAAACTTGAATAGAGGATGCATTCCTGAAATGATAGTTGATGAAACAATCGAGATATACGATTCTGTTCCAAAATTTTGAAAATGTCTGGATGCCTGTGGATTCTTATATGCTAGAACGTTGATTGAAGATTTTTAAGTCTCATGTGATGTTAGAGGGACCGAAAACTCATAAAGAATTAGTTTTCTTTAGCTCAGCTTTGCACATCAATGTATTGGGTTATAGGAACTAAGAACCCATCAAGAATTTAGTTTTCTTTAGAAGATTTTTAAGCCCCATGTGATATTAGATGGACTGAAAACTCATCAAGAATTAGTTTTCTTTAGCTCAGCTTTGCAAATCAATGTGTTGGGTTATAGGAACTGAGAACCCATCAGGAATTTAGTTTTTTAATTTTCTTTAGCTCAGCTTTGCACATCAATGTATTGGGTTATGGGAACTGAGAACCCACCAAGAATTTAGTTTCCTTTAGCTGAGCTTTGGACGTCAATGTGTTGGTGGAATGTAATACAGATGCTTTGGATTCATTAATTTGGACACAAATTGTCCATATGTAGGTAAGAGTTTTGTTAGGACATTTCTTGGTTATGGCTTTTAAAATTATTTTGAATCTTGTCACAGGCTTACAGTGACAAAAGCTGCCACTACAACTTAAATTATTGCCTCAGAAAGCTCTTTTGGTAACTGCATACTTTAATTCGTTATGAAATGCTTTAGTCAAGTCAATATACTTCACCTTAACAAGCTGAAGTCTCTATATCGGCTGAGAAAACAAATATGTTGAACCTGTTAAGGCGACAAATTAATGTCGCCAATACAAATCCAACTTGGCCTCGTTAAAAGCTTTTGGCAACTATACTTGTTAGTCCATTACGAATAGTATATATCAAGTCAAATTATGTCACATGAACAAGTTGTAATTCGCCTCTATGCCTACTGAGAAAATGTTGTACCTTATTAAGTCGAAACATGCTGAAAAAACAATTCCATTTTCACCACAGAATGAGCCTGTGGTAATGATACTGATAAATCTTAAATACTGAATATCGGCTTGTCGAGATAAAATCACCTCAATATCCACAAAGAAAACAAACCCTTCAAATTAAGGTGAAACAGTCATGTCCACATCATATATATCTGCCTCTTTTTTTTTTTTTTTTTCCTTCAATGAACCTTAGAAGATTGCTACGAAATTATTTGTTAAGATGACTATGTTGACTCTACATCTACTGAGAAAACCGACCTAGATAGATTTGCTTTGGTTTTTAACGAGACCATACTAGAAATTATATTAGATGTTTTGCATGGCTAAAGTGATATGCCAGAAAACATGAATAGATTAACCTGCCAGATGACAAGATTTCAATTCGTAGCCATTTTCTTATTGAATACCACTTGCTATATTATTCTTATGAGAAATGCTATATCCACAATATTTTCACAACACTTTTATAACATATTCTAAGTGAGCAAAAAAGTAATTTCAATAATAAGTTCGAATTAAAATTAGTAATAACTTATTACTTAGAATTTATTGTGAAAATATCGTAGATGTATCACTTTTCTATTCTTATTAAAAATTGAAAGATCAAAACACATCCTAGAAAGTGTATGTGTTGTACTGATCAATCTAGCCTTTTCAGGTCTCTTTCCTGCCATTGAATCACACATATTATCATCCAAAGAAGTTAATTTTGTTGGTGTGGAGATCAGCCTTTGAAGCTGATGTTTTTAGTATTGTATGATACTGTCGTGGATAAGAATGCTTTTGTGGAATCTTTATTGGAGAGACATGAAGAAGGGGGAGGAGAAGTTGGTGTGTGGAATTCATGAGAAATTTTAATGATTGAGAAATAAATGGGGTGGCTTCATTTTTCCTAAAATATATACACACAAGATTATTATTATATAAGAGAACTTTCTGGAAAAAGGAAACAGCATGGCTATCTAGTTAGGTACAAACCATATGCTGAATATAGTACAATTAACCTTTGGATAGAGTCAACTTTCTGGAAAAAGGAAACAGCATAAGTGGAATTTTTTTTTTTTTTTTTTTGGCTTATTTTACATCTAGTTAAACAATTTCTTCCATTTCAATACCATTGTCTTCTTGTTCCTTTGAAGAAAATGCTTGAGAAGCTGCCACAGAAATTGATTTGAATATCTGTAGGAGCCAGTCATATATTCGATAAACGAACTGAAAAATCTTTTGGAACAAGCTAGGTACTGCATTGAGTACTAAATTAGCTGCGCAGTAGAGAAACTGGTAGATTTGTAGGTAGGAATGATGCAATACCCCCACAATTAGGATTGGACATATATTAACCATGAGTAACCAAAAGGGGCGAATGATTATTGCGACAAGTAGCTCCAAAGCAACGATTCCAGAGACCAAACAAATGAGCTTGAATACTGGGAGGTACTCAGCGTTTTGAGGTAGTTTTCTCTCCACATGTGCGATGCCATAGACAATTGTAGTCATGATGAGAATCAAGATGGTGGCAAAATGTGATTCAAGCGGTGAGATGCCCAAAACTTGGAAGTGAAGACCAATAAACGTAGTCAGAAATGCCACGAGAAAGCCAAGAAGCACATGAAATGCTTCAAAGAAACCGAGTGCGTCATCACTAGCACATACACAAACAAAAATAAAAACCCTTAAGCTTTAATATTACTTCTGCTTCCAAACAAAATAAAATCAAAATCCCACAAAATCCACTAATGTTTTTTAACGAAAAAGCAAATACCTTCAGCTTTATTAGGTTTCTCTTCTAGGTCTACTAAAATGAGTGCAATTTAATGCTAACAGACAAACCAAAAATATGCCATACTCAGTGCACAAAATCCTAATTTTGTGGGGTCAGAGAGAGGTCATGTCATCATGGTAAGTAGTCTTACCCCAATTTGTTTTAAAAGATTGATTTCAAAACTCAAACCTATGACATATCACTTTTGGTGAAAACCACTTGCCATTCCAAGTCCGAACTATACGAAAGAGATAAACAAGCCGCCAAAAATATTATTCTATTCATCCTTATTACAGGAAAAAGTCAATGACAATTTGTCCAATCACGATTTCAAAAAATTACCTCTTTATACATGTTTGTGCATGGGCAATGGTGCATTTATAGTAATTAATGTCATTAAATAAACTTAAGGTCTGATATATGATTTATTGTAGTGTGTAAGATATAAATAAATGTTTAGCAAATAAATAAATAAATATTAAGAAAAATTTGTCAGAAACACCTTTCAATCAAACAAAGTCCATATTTCTATAAAGTATCTGAGAACAAACAAAAGTAAATCATTAACCCCCCATCAAAAAAAGAAGAGATCTTTTTCTTTTTTAAAAAAGAAAAAAAAAAAAAAGAGAGAGAGAGAGAGAGAGAGAAGTTCAATCGTTCAACATCTAAGGATATAGAGTATAAAGCCTAATCAAAATCTCAAGCATTGACTATCTTAAACCAACAAGCATGACAAAAAACCTGACTAGCATGGTGATGCAGAAGGCAGTGAGAAGAATTTATAATATTTTATTTGATTTTATGTGTCAAGGGCAATTATGTAATTTCCTAATATTCTGGAATGGGCTGTGCTTATAGTCCATTGGGTCTTACTTCAGTTTTATTTTAAGTTTGGTTATTTAGTTGGGCTTAGTAGTAAAAGCCTAAGGAGTCCAAGTCCAAGTATCATTAGGGTTTTAAGAAATCCTAGTTCAAAGAATTGTAGTACTTTTTATTGAGGTAGTTAATGATGAATGTTTTTCAGAATTTAAGAACTATGAAGCTTTCTTTATGGTTTGTGTGATCCAACTTTCTCCGAGGTGTGATGCTTAGGAAGTCTAGGTGTGATTCCTAGAATTTATCTATTTTCTTTAATTTTACCATTCACAGTTACTGTTCACATCACTATTCATAGCAACCCAAATCTTGAATTTCTTCTTTGTTTTCATTCCCAAACCCTACTAATCCTTGTCCCCCTTTGGAAATCCTATTATCCCTCTTATTTTCTAGCCTATTTCCAGCCAAAGACCTAACCCTAAACCCTCAAAACAGAAGTGTTACCAGATCTGCCCCAAGAGTTCTAGAGCAGATTTTGTTGTTCCCCCTTATCCTACATCAATTTGGTATCAAAGCGAGGTTTTGCAACATATCTACACGATCAAGGAAATCGTTTAGGGGGAAATTGATTGGTTATGAGCAAGATGAAGACCATAAGGATGATGCATTTGATTATGGAGCTTTTGCTATAGATGACTTGGAGGAGGATGAGTGTCTCCATAGTGAGACGTATTTTAGCAGCCCCTAAAGCAAAAGGAGAGGATTGGAGGAGAACTTCAATTTTTCAAATGCTGGTTTGTTGTGGAAACCAAGCAAAGAAGCTTATTATTGATGGGGGAAGTTGCATGAATGTTGTGTCATCTTCCACGGACCATAGTTGAACGCCATAAGCTTCCGGTTGAACCTCATCCTCAACCATACAAAATGGCTTGGATAGACAACACTTCTATTCCAGTAACTCATAAATGCCTTATTTCTTTTTCTTGTGGCATTTATAGTGGTTCTATCATGTGTGATATAATTCCTATGCAAGTTACACATATCCTTCTTGGTCGACCTTGGCTCTTTGATCAAAATGTCCAACATAATGGGAAAGAAAACACCTACGCTCTAATGGTTGGTGAGGAGGTTGTTTTGAAACCTATGACCTTAGCCAAAATGAATAAATTTAAAGGATAGAAGCCAAAAGTCATTGAAGGCAAAGAAACAGAAGTAAAATCTCTGTTGTAGAAACAGAAGCCCCCAAAACAGCAGCTGATCAGCCTATAGAAGTGCCTCAAATTCCAGCAAATTTGTATAAAAATTGCACTGATTTCTCTTTGAACGATTTATCAAAGCCCTTACGTCCTATGGATGAGTACTCTACTGACTTTGTCAAAGGTACAAGTTGTCTAGTGAGCAACATAGGAGATGCTGAGTTGAAGATATCTGATCAAGGGAAGCCTGAAGTAATGCAACAAGACTCAAGAGAGATGGTAACTGTTGATGAAGTAGTTGAGATTGAAAAGGCAGCGTATCAAAATTACAAGGCAGAATTGATGACTATAACACTCAAAGCATCTTATTCCCAAGTTCATGCTGCCTGCCAAAGCAAGGTTCTATTGCCTACACCAACTTTTCAAGATATTGATTTTGTCATTCCTGAAAAATTTAATGGGTCAATTGAATTGGTGGGTGTATCACTATTATCATTGCTGCCACAAATGAAGAAACAAAAGAGTCATTACGTCACATGGTTTTACAAAGCCTTGCTTCCCCAAGACAAGGGAGTCCCAAATGTTTCATTTGGGGGAGCAGAGACTTTACATCCCAAAGAGCCAGCAACTTCTTTTCTGTGATCACCCCTACAGGCACTATCTCATATTTAGCCAAATTAATTCTGAGTCTAGAAATGACCTCAAAACATAGCAAACTACACCTCAAATGGTGGATTTGATTAACATCTGCACCACAAAGGATAAGAGGAATTAAACCCATCTCTTTCTTCCTCTGTTTTTTCCCTCTCATACCCACAATGTTTTTGTTGGATACACAAATTGCTTTTATCATTGGCCACCTTTGCCTTTGTCTATTCTAATAGAAACTCAGAATCCATGGATACATATAACCATGCTAGTAAAGAACAATCCAAGGGGCATATCTTAATAGTCCCTTTTCCCCTTTCCTACAATTTTTACACTAATCAGAATCTTCCCCATCAACAATAATGGACACCTCTTTTCTTGAATCTTGAAACCGAGAACAAATACAAGCAAACAGAATAGCATACACCCCCTTACCCCTTGGATTTGAATTATAAAAATTCGATTTTTCTGCTTTAAATTTGAAATCAAAGCAGCATTAATATGTGAATGTAATAGTTCATTTCCTCTTTTCTAAGCAAAAAAAAAAAAAAAAAAAAAAAGAAGAAACAGAAAAATCCAACCTCTAAAAGAAAGATTCACTCTAAAGCTAACACACACCTAAATTAACCAATAATAAAGAAACCCAATTCATATAAATAAAATGCAAAATGAAAATGAACACCCCCCCCCCCCCCCCCCTTCCTCAAGAAAAAAAGCAAAAAATGGAGAGTCTATGATAAACTTGACTTCCAAATTCAACCAATAATTTAAAAATTACATACTAATAATATCAATAGCTTGGCTGGGTTGTAAGACTGCTTTTCTTCCAATTAATTATTTGGGTCTGCCATTAAGGGCTCCTTACAAATCCTACATCTAGGATGGGAATATAGAGAAGATGGAGAAGAGGCTGGCAAGTTAGAAGAAGACTTTTATCTTTGAACATATTTTGGCTCCAAACAAGAACGAAGATATTTTTTCCATTCCATTATGGTGATTGATAAGACTATCCATATGTATTATTAAAACAAGTCACATAACTCATTAACAAATTACAAATGAATGGCCTATTCAATTGCCACATAGTGGGTAGGAAAAAGATTAGCTCCAAACATGTTTGAAACCAAATTTTTTCCTTTATCTTTCGTAGGGTGGTTGTCTAGCTTTAATCAAGAGAACACTACCTAGTCTTCCTCCCTATTTTCTCTCTTTTCCCAATTCCAATCAGTGTAGCCAATAAATTGGAGAAGACTAATGAGGGACTTCTTGCAGGGGAGGGGGGGCTTCATGGAGAGCATAAAGTCCATTTGATTGATTGTTCCAGTCACCAATGTGTGTAGACCGATTAGACAAGGGGGATTGGGTGTTAGAAAGTTGCTGAGTTTTAATCATGCTTTACTAGGTAAGAGTTTGTGGCAATATGGATTGGATATGGAATCTTTATGAAGGAATAATATTCTGGAGCGGTATGGGGGCCACATGGGTGGGGCTTTGGCAACACACCAGGATGGGTTGGGACCGTTTTGCACCTTTCATTTGTTTTGAGGTAGGAGTTGGTTCCCAAATTCTGTTTTAGAAACAACATTGGATGGCAGGGTACTTTTCAAGACTGCTCTCAGGAATTGTTCAGATTTGCCAGAGATAGAGATGCCCAGGTTTCAGATTATTTGGAGTGGGTAAATGGTAAGGTGTTGGAATCCTGGGTTTACTAGAGAGGCACAAGACTGGGAGTTGGGAGTCGATGACTCTCTTCTTGGATGATTTGTATGATGCACAGGTCACTCCTAATTCTAGTAATAAATCAATTTGACTTCCTTCACCCAAAGAAGGATTTTATACAAAGAGCTATTATAGGGTCCTTTAAGGAAGCGCTGAGGCTACTTCCCAGTTTCCTTGGAAGTGCATATAAAAGCCTTTCTCCCGTCCTAGAGTTTCTTTCTTTGTTTGGCAGGTGGCCTTAAGGCAAAATTTTGACAATAAACAATCTCTGGAAGAGGGGTGGATCTAAACTCACCTTCATGCTTTGATCTCAAATACACAGATCAAACCGTCATTAGATCTAAACACCCAAACTCAAGATCTAGACATCAAAACCCACAACAGATCAAACCTACATCAGGTCTTACCTTGTTGGTCCCGATCTAGGTTGAGAACTTGAAAAGAAGTACATCGAATGGTGGGTTGTAACACGACAGTGACTCAGTGAGAGAGAGATGGAACGGAACAAGTCTAGCTACACGAAATCACAGATTTAAGGAAGGTCACAGAAAAAATCAATCTATATATATAGTTAGTTGGTTCAATATTTGGAATAGCAGATTCGCAGCCGATAACTGTGCTGGATGATGTCAGAAATGTTGTGTATATAGGTATATACAAGGATAGGTTGTAATAATGATGTTTGAGTTTGAAGAATATGGTTTCATAAAATGAAAATTCAAGTTCTAGAATTTTCTAAGTGAAAATTCAAAAATTTAAATTTTCTAAAATTTTATGTAGAATTTTCTGGTGACTATTCAAAAAGGTTGAAGAGGTTTCAATATTTGTTAACCGTTATATGAAAAAAATAACTAACTCTCCATACGTGCCTTTTCATGAAATAGGCTTATGTTCACTTGAAAAATAACTAACTCTCTAAATGTGCCTTTTCATGAAACATAACCCTATGGATATAAAAATAGAAGCTTATATTCTCTTGAAAAACTAACTCCACAAAAGAAAAAGTTTGAAAGAAACACAAGAAATCTTGTGGTCATTCTCCAAAATTGCTATCTGTAGAACACAACATCTTGGTTGTATCCTGGGGACAAATTTACAATAACCCTTTAGCAACAAAAGTATAAGATTGTCTAAGAAAAACGATATAATGCCTCAAAGTTATTTATTTTCTGTTTGTCTTTTATGTTAACCTTATTCTTCCATTATTACTTTGTGCAATATCCCCAACAATCTTTAGACAATATTTGACTATAAGACAAGGAGTAAATGATGGTACAACTTTGAAGATGTTGAACCATGGTTTAGTGAAATTGGATCGCTTTGATGGAACCAATTTTACACAGTAGAAAGAGCAATTGGCTTAGATTTGAAGAGTTCTTCAAATGATGAATCGATCATAAAGAAAATTCAACGGAATAAGGCTTAAAGAAACAAGTTTCTTTGTTGGCAAGACAAGGTGATGATTCTTTCACATTGTGAATGCATTAAAAGCCATGTTCATAGTTTGAATATTGAAGGTACGAATTTCTTGTTCATGGGCAATTTGAATTTCAAATTGATTGATGAGTTTCTTTGGTAGAATATTTGCATGTGTTACGAATTTATTTGAATTGAGATATAAGAATGAAATTTTAACATGCTTAAATGTTATAAAGTGAAGTAGAAAATTTAAAAGATAGGAATTTAAACTCTTTAAGTGATAGAGTATAAGAATATTTTCCTAAGTGATTTTCTAAACTATGTGAAGACATTAAGAAACATGTTAGAAGATCTCATTTTAGATCAATTCAGACCACATCACTGAATTGAAGAGGAAAGTCCAGTTAGAGGTATATCTAACATCGATTCTAAAGTGAATGTGAACAATGTTAAAATTGGAAGTTCTAGTAAGAACAATAAACACTTGAATTGTTTTAGAAGGACAACTATAAGGATCCCAACAATGACAATTAGAATGTCATGTTTCCTTTGTGGAAAGAAAGACCATTGCATTTGAGAATGTAAGTTCTTAAAGAATAAGAAGGATGAAGATGGAAATGTCAATGAAGCAATTGTCATTAAAGACATTATTGCTATGGTCAGTGATGTATGTAATAAAGATCACTATATTTCATATGGTTGTAATTACAAATCCTTCCGATTGGTGTTTTGATTTAGGTGCAATGTTGTATGTGTGCAACTACAAAGCACAATTCAAGACTTATGAGAAGTATTACATAGAACTAGAGGTGCTTGTGTCCACAGTAGGGCAAAAGTTCATGGAAAATGCATTGTTGAAGTGAAATAGAGTTTTGGCAAGAAGTTCTCTTGACTAATGCTATATTTTCATGTACCTAATATCAAGAAAAGCCAATTTGTTATTTAAGAATGGTCTTGTCCAATAATGGGATATTAGTAGGCAATGGATATGCTACTATCTGAGTGTTATTTATCAATATGTTTTAGTTGTATTTATATTGTTGATTTTTTATTTGTGGCATGCTAGATTGAGACTTTTAAATTTTAAATTCTTGAAATTTATGTCAAAGCATGATATAATTTATATAAGCATGATGATTTGAATTAAATGGTGTATTAACTAAAAATGATGAATATTTCTAAATGTATATTATTCTCTATGAGGAACATGTCATAATACACCAAAGTGTAGTCCCTTATACATCCTAATAAAATTTTTTGGTCAAAAGAGAACTCTATTTGATACGGTGAATGCCATAAACTTGAGTGCAATCAACTAAGTTCCTATTTGATCAATGGGAAGAAGTTTTGCTTAGTGTATGCTATGTGCATGAGTTTCATCTCAAAAGTATTTCATGTGTTATGAAATGAGAAAGTGATCAAATGCTTATCATTTTAAACTATGGGGGCGTTTAACCTTTTTTTGTAAATCATAGACCAAAGATGACTAATTAGTTAAAGAGCTATATAAAGTGTATATATAGGTTTTGAGTAAATTCAAGGGTATGTAGTTTATTAGACTTACTGTCTAATATAAGAGTGAAATCAAAGGACATTAAATTTATTGAGTTTAAATTCAAAGATGATTTCAAGGATACCCCGATATCTACTTAAAATGAGTAAATAACTCCAATCTTAAATATCACATTAAGTGATATTAAAGATTTAAATGTGGTTCAACAAGTAAACAAAGGTGGAGTCAAAGTTTGAGAAATAAAAAGGATTTTGGTCCAAATTTTATTTCATGTGAAGCTCTTGTTCACCTTGTTAAAGGTAATAAAAGTGTAGTCTTAATTAAATACCCATGGTATTCTTTGAAGGAAGTGATCCTAAAGTTTTAGAAAGTTGTGTGCTTCTAAAAAGTGTAGCTTTCTATTGTAAAAGCTATTAATGATGAGATAGACTCGATATTATTTAATAATAATTGGATCTTAATGGATCTACATCTAGCTTTAAAACCAATTAGTTGTGAGTGGGTATTAAAATAAAATATAAAATCTTTTGGTCTAAAGTTAATAGTAAAAGGTTTAAAACAATGGGAAAAATATAGAATTTTGATATCTATACACTAGTAACTATTTGTGTTATTAGTTTGATATTTTTAAAACCATTCATATAATTTTTAAAAAATTCACTACATTCTATTACTACATTTTGATATATGTAATTATAGTGTGTGTATATATGTGAATTTTGGAATGATTGAGAACCCAAATTGTGGGGTTTAGAAACTCAAATTGTGGAATTATGATTTCCAAAAAAGTGTAAGAGTATAACCCTTAAACGAATCATGGACTCATAAGAATGCTAATGCGCATCAAAGATGTGCTCGATAAAGGTATTGAGAATTAACATCGAGGGATGTTAAATTTATTGTGATTAAATTCTGCCATATGTGATAGATGTCTCAAGTTTAAACAAGCACATATTATGATCCTATTTTGAAAGTACCTCTTTGTGAAATAAAAATAGTACAAGTGAGTTCATTAATTGAAAATTCAAGGATCAATAATGAAATATTGGATTGTGCCTCCACATATAATTTGAGTATGCATCATATAGATATGAAGTGACTTTCTTAAAAAGTGATCTTGGTAAGGAAGTTTGTTTGAAAGACCTGTGGGTTTTATTTTCTTACTTAATTAAATGAAAGTCTTTTATAAATGAGAATCAAGTAAAGAAATATAGTGGAGATGTGCACTATGTTAATCTCATTTTGAGATTTATGTTATCTCATTTTATTGAGATTTGAGTAATCTCATTGTGTTGAGATTAGTGTTGAGAACTTGCTTCTTAGATTTTAATATCTTTAAAGAGGCAAAGACACTTTGATTCCAATATTAAATAAAGAGATTACTGGAAGAGAGGATGCATAGCTCGAGTTTGCTAATGTATTAAGTACATATTGTGTATCATGTATGGAACTAAACTAGACATTACCTTCATAGTATGTAAACTTTCAAAATGTCTAAAACTTGAGGTTGATCACTAGAAAGTACATAATTGTGATGAATATCTATTATATAAAATATTCAAGTTTAATTCTATTATTGATGTGAGTGATAATATATATGTCTAGTTAGATAATCACTATATGTGGGGGTGCTATGTGTAAGCATTAAAGAAATAAGGTGTATTTCTTACTCTACTATAGAATTAAATTGAGAGCATTGATTATAATGGTAACAGACAAGGAAATAAATTGGCTAAAGTTTTGATAAAGTGTCGTGACCACGACCATAGTAAGCCATTCCTTGTACTGTAGTTGTAAAACCATAATGCGTATAGTATACATGAGTTGTATACAAAGTGAACTTAGACTTAAAAGTCTAAGACAAGAATACGTAAGGCACGTCAAATGTGGTTGGACTAGTCCATTGCCTAAATAATTCTATATATAAAATAGGTCCTTTACCGAAGTGTCTCGAGACTTAGTAAGGATAACATCCATTAGAATGGGACTAAAACCCTTCTTTTAAGAGAATCACCAATAGTGGGAACCCAACCTCAAATTGATTATATCTAAAAGGTTTAAAGGGTAACAAGTTATTGATACGTGGTTAGTAAAAACACTAAATTTGTGTCTCATTCAGAATAGATTAGTGCATACTATTACGATGAAATTGAGGATGAGTTTTAAACTCTTGGTGAAAAGCAAATTTTAGTCCCTATATTTTCAGGCAATTCCCATTTTAGTCCCTACATTTTATTTTTACCACTTTTAGTCCATATCCTGAAAAAAAACTTCTCGTTTTGGTCCCTGCCGTTACATCAGAAACGGAGAAAGCTGACGTAGCAATCGGCAGGAATAAATAATATTAAATTAATGTCCACGTGACCTAAATTAATAATAAAAAATGTTTTTTGGCATTAAAAAATGTCACGTCAGCATCTAAATTAAAAAAAATTAATTTATTAATTTTAACTAAATAAAAAAATAAAAAAATAGAATTAAAAACTAAAAATCATATGAATTGAGATCTAAGTGTCTTAAACAAGAACAACAAGAATACAAACCCAGAAATTAAAAAAATTAAAAATACTGGAATTTGGGATTGAACATCGGCAGTGTAATCTGGGATCTCGAATGAGACAACCACGTTGGATTGGGCAGCGAGGTTGTAAACCTCGTCTAGAAGAATCGTGTTGAGCCAGCAACGAAGAAAGGAGGCATCAGTGAGGTCAGCGTGGTGGAGCTTCATTCAAGCCTTATGGGCGTTGTGGGGGTTGATGTAGATGTGGTTGATTCGCTGAGTGTTGAAGTTAGAGGACCGTCAGATCAAGCCGTGTACCTCGTAGCCTTTGTCGAGTAAAAACTTGGTCAGATAGGAACCGTCTTGGCCGATGATTCTGGTGATTAGTGCGACTTTGTGTGGTGCGCATGGAGGAGATTCGTTGTTGGTTGTAGATCCGGATATAGAATTGTCGACCTTGAACGCCATTGTTGTTGTTAAGACTGTTTGATCAGCGACAAAGATTTACTGTTTTTTTTTTTTTTTTTTTTAATTTCTGGGTTTGTATTCTTGGATCTAGGTTTGTGCTCTTGTTGTTCTTGTTCAAAACACACTTAGATCTCAATCCATATGATTTTTAGTTTTTAATTCTTTTTTTCATTTTTTTTATTTAATTAAAATTAATAAATTAATTTTTTTAATTTAGATGCTGACGTGGCATTTTTTAATACCAAAAAACATTTTTTATTATTAATTTAGGCCACGTGGACATTAATTTAGTATTATTTATTCCTGTCGTTTGCCATGTCAGCTTTCTCCATTTCTGATGTAACGACAGGGATCAAAACAGGAAGCGTTTTTCAAGATAGGGACTAAAAGCGGTAAAAATAAAAAGTAGGAACTAAAATGAGAATCGCCTGAAAATGTAGGGACTAAAAGGTGCTTTTCGCCTAAACTCTTAATGATGTTCATAAATC
Organism: Quercus agrifolia; assembly: GCA_029955455.1. Classification (NCBI taxonomy): domain Eukaryota; kingdom Viridiplantae; phylum Streptophyta; class Magnoliopsida; order Fagales; family Fagaceae; genus Quercus; species Quercus agrifolia. The sequence continues at coordinate 43,387,427 of JARQAD010000006.1, forward strand.
ATAAATGTCTATGTAACAGGGACATAAGAAGGAACTTTACCTTTGTAAACATAGGAGTAATGCCGCTTCTAGCAAGAGTAAAAGGGTTTTCTCTTGTACATATTCACTAAACCGGGTAGAACATAGCCATAATAGTGCTAACAACTTGGATTTCTAAATGTGTTATGGATGTTCTCATGTGTGTGTTGTTTCTGACTTCAACACATAAGAGTTTTGGTTTAAGCACCAAGCCACCATTAACTCTGTCGATTTCTTGAGCAATTACACTAAAGAAAGGTTTAAGTTGAAAGATATCTTCCATTATGCATGATAGAATATCAATCAAGTGAGACATATATTATTAAAACCTAGTGGGAGATTGTTGTATATATAGATATATACAAGGATAGGTTGTAATAATGATGTTTAAGTTTAGAGAATATGGTTTCATAAAATAAAAATTCAAGTTCTAGAATTTTCTAAGTGAAAATTCGAAAATCTGAATTTTGTAGAATTTTCTGGTAATTATTCAAAAAAGTTAAAGAGGTTTCAATCTTTATTAATTGTTTTATGAAAAAAATAATTAACTCTCCATACGTGCCTTTTCATGAAATAGGCTTATGTTCCCTTGAAAAACAACTAACTCTCCATATATGCCTTTTCATGAAACATAACCCTATGGGTATAAAAATAGAAGTTTATGTTTTCTTGAAAAACTAACTCCACAAAAGAAAAAGTTTGAAAGAAACACAAAAAATCCTGTGGTCATTCTCCAGAATTGCTATCTGTAGAACCCAACATCTTAGTTGTATCCTAGGAACAAATTTGCAATAACCCTTTAGCAACAAAAATGTGGGGGCAAATATTGTCTAAGGAAAATGATATAGTGCCTCCAAGTTATCTATTTTCTGTTTGTCTTTTGTGTCAACCTTATTCTTTCATTATTACTTTATGCAATATCCGCAACAAGAAAGCCACACTCACCTCCAACCACTGCCCCCATTCACTGTTGGCAGCCCTGTTGAGCGGTTCAAGCAGTGTGGTGTTGGTTGATTTTGTCAGGTTGGATCCAAGCATGAACAGCCCTAGTTGGGATTGATTGGGTCATGCCAAATTCTATTGACACCATGCTAGAATCCTAGGGTGGAGAAAGGGGAATTCGAAGATACATGAAAGTTTGGAGGGCAATTCCGGCATGTTTTATGTGGTGTAATTGGAGGGAACAAAATTGACGTACATTTGAGGGAAGGGAGCTATCTTTTCCAAATCTCAGGTTTCTCTTTTTAAAGACTAGTTGAGTGGGCATCATAGTCTCTTACTCTTACTCTTTGCGGATGACACTCTTATTTTTTATGATGCCGATCTAGACTAGATTTTGATTCTCCATATGATTCTTATTTGGTTTAAGGCGATGTCGTGACTAATGGTTAATTTGGGCAAGTCTAAATTGGTTTCGGTTGGAGTAGTGCATATTTTTGACTTATTGCTAAATGTCCTTGGCTGCAAGCAGGGCTATCTACCAATGAAATACCTAGCTCTTCCTTTGGGTGCTAATTTCAAGGATAAGACTATATGGAATCCAATCCTAGAGAAAATGGAAAGGAAATTGGCAAGTTGGAAACGCTTGTATTTATCAAAGGGAGGTAGAGTCACTCTAATCAAAAGCACCCTTTCAAATTTACCCACTTACTTTCTATCTCTATTTCCTATACCTGCTAGTGTGGCTATCCAAATTAAGAAGCTTCAATGAAATTTCTTATGGGGCGGTCTTGGTGATAAACCTAAAATTCATTTGGTTAAATGGGTTACTATATGTGCTCCTATTTCTTCAGGTGGATTAGGGATTAGGAAGATAAGTCTTTTCAATATAGCTCTACTTGAGAAGTGGTTATGGAGATTTGGGATTAAGAATGATGCCCTTTGGAGACAAGTGATAGAGATGAAATATGGACGTGTGTGGGGGGGTTGGTGTACCAGATCTGTTAATGGTCCTTATGGTGTTGGTTTATGGAAGAGTATCAGTCAGGGTTGGCCTTCTTTCTCACACCATATTCGGTATGATATTGGTGATGGGTCTAGGGTGAAGTTTTGGCAAGGCCGTTGGTGTGGAGAGACACCTCTTGCAGTTAGCTATCTTGACCTATTCAGATTTTGCAGGAATAAAGAGACTAGTGTGACTGAGCTTATGAAATCCCCCAATGGAGTCTTTTTTTGGGATGTGAGCTTCTTTAGGGGTGTGCATGTTCGGGAATTAGAGGCTTTGTCAAGCTTCATGGAAACCATATACGACTCTTCAATAAGAGGGTTTGGTGAGGATAAGATGTGTTGGATTCCTAGCAAAGATAAGGGATTCTTGGTGAAAGATTATTATAGAATTTTAGCTGGTCCTTCTATCTTCGGTTTTCCTTGGAGAAGTATTTGGAAGCAAAAGATTCCCTCTAGAGTAGCTATCTTTGTATGGACTATTGCCTTAGGAAAATGCTTGACGATTGATAACTTACGAAAAAGGAAGTTGTGGATTTTGGATTGGTGCTACATGTGCAAGAGTAATGGTGAATCAGTTGACCATCTCTTCCTTCACTATCCTGTTGCTATGGATCTATGGTTTATGGTTTTGGGTTTATTTGGAGTATCTTGGGTTATGCCGCATACTATTTTAGGGCTGTTAGAGTGTTGGCAAGGCAACTTTGGTCATCATTGAAATGGTTTTATATGGTCCATCGTTCCTCATGGCTTAATGTGGTGTCTTTGGAGGGAGAGAAATAATCATTGTTTTGAAGATTTTGAGAGATCTATTTTGGACCTTAAGCTTTTCTTTTTTAGAACTTTATTGGATTGGTTGTTTGCTTTGCAAAACCAATCATTCCCTTCTTTTATTGATTTCCTAGATTCTTGCAATTTTTGTATTTGATTTGCTGTCCCCTTGTTCACTCCCTGTGTACTAGGGTGCTTCCTTTTTGGTATCAATATATCTTATTACTTATAAATAAATAAAAACCATTTGATGGAGTTCCTAGATTCTTAATACCTTTGTCCTTGATACAAGGACTTTGATCTTTTCATTCTAAGTTTCTTGTTTTTCTTTTTGCATCTTTTACCCATAGTATACTGCCTGTATACGTTTTGTAAAGTTTTTTAATGAAGTTCAACCACTTATTAAAAAAAAAAAATTCCCCTATGCATATTCAGAAGCTAACCCCTAAGTTCAATCAGCTATACAAGCACACATATGTAAATACGTAAGCATATCTACACAAGAACCCATACCTGTTCAATAGGTAATCAAGAGCATTCAAAATTGAATCCTTCAGTCTGATTGCTAAATTCACTATTGCATTTGGGTTGAAACTGATAGAAAAATACAAAACAAAACAAAAAATTATTTGTTAAACAAAATCTGATCCAAGTTGGAAAAAATCCTATATCTGATTTAAGGATTAGACCCCTTGGTAATTAACAATATGCAATAAATAATGGCTATTGTAGGGATAAGGGACCCAAGAATATATGCTAGGCCTTGGGCCTTGTTTGAGGACGCTTAGTAGTCCGAGGACAAATAAACAATAACGAAGATGTAAGACTCAAAACTCCACGAGCAAGTTATGAATGAGAAGGCTGGGAAAGGTAGGCGGAGGAGGTGTATCTTCTTGACTAAACGAAGTAGAGGTCAAAAGGTTGGGGAAGGTAGGCCAAGGAGGAGTAACATTCCAAGAAATTCTATTGATAAGAATATGCATCATGAATGTACGGAACAAATGGGAACTATGAAATAGCTAAGAGAAAGCTATTATTACCGCATTAAATGCTCTGTAACTAACTCTCTGGCCGCATTAATAAGAAAAAGTGATATCTGAACAATACTTTTCAGCCTTACAGCTACTCCCCAAGACTTCAGGAAGGTACTAATGGGACAATGATCAACACTAGCAATCTAATGTACACGTGGAGGGTGGAGATGAAAGAAAGAAGAGAGTATAAAAAAGAAAGAAGACCCAAATGGAAGGGGATCGAAAAAAGAAAAGAAAAGAAAAGAAAAATACTGTAGCAACAAGAACTATACTTGTAATCAAATTCAAAAGAAATATATACAAGAATTGATTTCCTCGAATTGTGCCAATGACGATTTTCTTTAGATTAAACCAGTCTATCTTTACTTTCTTGCAATCTGGATCCATTATACTTGTTATCTAACTCATTAGAGCCTAGTTTTCCAACACACTCTCTACAAATTCATTGTATTGGGCTTTTTGGGCCTAAACTCATTCTTCCCTTGGGCTTGGGAATCAATTTGTGTCCTTACAATTGGTGTCGTCTGTGGGAAATTTCTTGTACTTTAGTGAGTCTAGCGTTTAGTTATGGTAGGTTCAAGGTTGGATAGGGAGAAATCTATGGGGTCCTAACGTCAAGATCATTTTCTCAATTTTGAGCACAAGATGGACCAGAAGGTTAATGTGCACACTACCCATACTAGTAAGAGTCAGTCTAAAAGTGGGAGTCACATTCCTCATGAGAAGGATACCAAAACCATGCAGCTGGAGATTGATTGTTTGCGAAAAAGGCTGCACCGCGAACGACAAAGGACTCCTTCAGACTTTGACGTTTCTTCTGATGATAGGGATGGCAGCTACAAACCCAGGTCAAGGACTCCTTCCAATGAGTCTTTCTCATGTGATGAGGACTACCATCATGAGCGCAGGAATAGGAGCTCGTCTTGCAAAGGCTTGGAAAATGATGCGATGAGCAGAGCGTTAAACCAGATTTCTAGGTCACCCTTCACACGAAGAATTGAAGGAAGGAGACTTCCTTGACGGTTTACTCAACCAACGTTCACCATGTACAATGGTAGAACAGATCCTGTAAAGAATATAAGCCACTTCAACCAAAAAATGTCTGTCCACTCTAGGAATAAAGCCTTGATGTGCAAGGTGTTCCTATCCAGTTTGGGGCCTGTGACAATGAGATGGTTTGATGACCTAGGAGCAGATTCTATAAATTCCTTTAAGGAACTCACTCGGGCATTTGGATCTCTCTTTATTACGTGCAGTAGGGTTCCTTGGCCTTTGGACTCCCTGTTGTCTATGGTTATGCGAGAAAGGGAGACCCTGAAAACATACTCAAACAGATATTGAGAGTTGTTCAATGAGATAGATGAGAATTTTGATGATGTGGTTATAAAGACTTTCAAGGTCGGCCTACCTACCAAGCATGATTTAAGAAAGTCATTGACTAGGAAACCAGTAAGGAGTGTGCATCGGCTCATGGACCGTATTGACGAGTATAAACGGGTTGAGGAAGACTAGCAGCAGGGGAAGGGGAAGGCTAAGGTTATCCCTCAGGATAAGAGGGATTTCAAGTCGGATAGGTACAACAATAATCGGGCCCGCAGAGATTTTGGGGGAAATCTAGACCTACTGCTACTTAGGTGGTCAGCACGACGTTCCAAGAGCCAGTGCATCAAGTTTTATAAAAAATCAAGAATGAATCATACTTTAAATGGCCAAATAAAATGGGAGGAGATCCTATGAAGCGCAATCAAAGCCTTTATTGCTAGTACCACCAAGAGCGAGGGCACGTCACGGAAGATTGCGGAACCTTGCGAAATCATCTAGAACAGTTGGTCAGAGAAGGAAGGTTAAAGCAATTTTTACTTTGGCCCAGTGGACAAGGGGGCCAGTTAGGATTGGGATCTCGAAGAGATGCTTCTTCAAGAGCCCCTTTGGGCATAATTAATGTTATCCTCGCCGCTCCAGGGGGGACTGGCTCTCATCCCTCTAGGGTGATGTCCGTAGCTCGGCCACCTACCGAGGATTCCAACTCTGAGCCGAAGAGGACTATGGTAGAGATCCGACCAGCATTGAGTTTCTCAGATGAGGACAAGGTTGGCACCATACAGTCGGACAATGATGCCCTGGTGGTCACCTTCAGAATAGAAGGGTATGATGTGGAGAGGGTGTTGGTGGATCAGGGAAGTGGGGCAGAAATTATGTACCCCGATTTGTACAAGGGGCTAAACTTGAAACTGAAGGATTTGACAAGTTATGATTCACCTCTGTTGGGCTTTGATGGGAAGGTTGTTATTCCAAGGGGCCAAATTAGACTATCCGTGCAGGCTGGTTCAGAGGTAGTGGAGGTGGACTTCATTGTGGTGGACGCTTATTTTCCCTACACTGCCATTGTGGCAAGACTTTGGCTTCATGCCCTAGGAGCTGTTTCTTCCACTCTCCACTTGATAGTGAAATATTCGTCTGGGAATCAGATTGAGGAGCTGGTTGGGAGCCAATTCATGCCTAGACAGTGTTTGATGGCTGCAATTTTGCATCAACCTGAAACTAGGTCCTCGAACTTTACTAATAGGGGTTTATAGCAATCAAGGACCCCAGTGTCACCCATGGACGAGACATCAGAACGGGCGAAGTGCGAGGAGTTCGAAAAGATTGTCATAGATAATGATTTAGAGAAGTTCTTTCAAGTCGGAGCTCAGCTGTCTCCTCGAGACTCGAGAGAATGAAGAGATGATAGTATTTCTTAAAATGAATATTGATGTGTTCGCATGAAATGCTTACGAAGCTCCTGGAGTGGATCCGAACTTCATCTGCCATAATTTGAATGTGAATCCATCTGTCATCCCCAAAAAGCAACCACCTCAGTGCTCATCTAAAGACCATTCTGATGTTGTCAAAGACGAGGTAATTAAACTTAAGCATGTTGAGGCTATTAAGGAGGTGTTTTACCCTGAGTGGCTAGCCAATATTGTAGTAGTTAAGAAGAAAAATGGAAAGTAGCGAGTATGTGTGGACTTCACAGATTTGAATAAAGCATGTCCAAAGGACCCTTTCCCCATGCCTCGGATAGACCAACTAATAGATGCAACTATAGGTCATCCTCGGATGAGTTTTTTGGATACCTTTCAAGGATACCACCAAATACCATTGGCTCTGGGTGATCAAGAAAAGACAGCTTTTGTCACCCCTATTAGAAATTACCACTACAATGTGATGCCTTTAGGATTGAAGAATGCAGGGTCTACTTATCAGAAAATGATTACCAGAATGTTTGAGCCATAATTAGGCAAAAATATTGAGGACCTAGACTTGAGGTAATACCCCGTGTCAGCGAACAAATAGCATTCGTACATATAGATGACATCATGCCAGGTGAGTCTCAAACCCATTTGATTGTTGAGAGCATCGACGCTACCTAAGACTCTAAATAGGTTGGGCGCACACTGGTGGGGGCACAACCTATGAGCAATTAGGTAGTCTCTAGTTATCCTACCCATGGGAAGCGTCATTCCCCCTTCTATAAAGGCAATCATGGGAATGACGACCTCCCTTTCATTCTTATGGATAAGCACCTGATCAAGAGCACAATACCGCAGGGAAACTCCCTGAAGAATTTGGTACTTAGGCCTAAAGCCCTACATACCGGCAGGAGAATCTACAAGGTGCTTGAATCTACCCATCTAAACAAGCTAAAGGAAAGTGAGGGAAATGTTTTTGAAAAGGGAGTGAAGGTTAGAAGACCGAGGAGATTGGCCGAGAAGAAAAGAACCTAGGAGCGTGAAAACTTACGAGAGTAAGAACAGGTGACATTTCAGGAGCTTCTTGAGAGTTGGGAGATTTGGGAAGTCTTGAAAGCCTAAAAGTTTGAGAATTCTTAAGAGTTTGTAGATTTGTGAAGTGGAAAAAATAAGCCCACCAGGCGCCTTATATAGGAGGCAAAATTAAGTGGGAGTTATCCTACTCAAAATTCGAGAAGAAATGCCAATTGTAGGATCTACATCTCACCGTAAGATGCAGGGAACAAAGCGCCGCCTAGAGCATTTAATGAGACATCGTGGGCTCCGAAGCGTCAAGAACAGTTATGGGACACACAAAGCGACATTCTCACGTGTGGAAATCAAAGAAAATTATGGAATTAATTATCCAAAGTCAAAACCCTTTTCTTTTTTTCGGACAGGAAGGGAAAAACCAGAGTTTTGAAGGGTTATTGTAGGGATAAAGGGCCCAAGAATATATGTTGGGCCTTGGGCCTTGTCTAAGGATGCTTAGTGGTCCAAGAATAGGTAAACAGTAATGAAGATGTAAGACTTAGAACTCCACGAGCAAGCTATGAATGAAAAGGCTGGGGAATGTAGGCCGAGGAGGAGTATCTCCTCGGCTAAACGAAGCAGAGATCAGAAGGTGTATTCTATCATCCAGAGTAACATTCCAGGAAATTCTATTGATAAGGATATGCATCATGAATATACAGGACAAATGGGAAATGTGAAATATCTAAGAGAAAGCTGCTACTACCGTATTGAATGCTCTGTAACTAACTCTCTGACCGCATTAATGAGAAAGAGATAACTAAACAGTACTTTTCAACCTTACAGCTACTCCCAAAGACTTCAGGAAGATACTGATAGGATAAGGATCAACACTAGCAATTTAATGTACACGTGGAGGGTGGAGAAAAAAGAAAGAAGAGAATATAAAATAGAAAGTAGACCCAGATGGAAGGAGATCGAAAAAAGAAAAGAAAAACACTGTAGCAATAAGAACTATACTTGTAATCAAATTCAAAAAAAATATATACAAGAACTGATCTCCTCAGATTGTGCCGAGAACAATTTTCTTTAGATTAAACCAGTCTATCTTTACTTTCTTGCCATCTAGATCCATGATACTTGTTATCTAACTCATTAGAGTCTAATTTTCCAACACACTCTCTACAAATTCATTGTATTGGACCTTTTGGACCTAAACCCATCCATCCCTTGGGAATCAATTTGTGTCTTTACAGCTATCAATCACATAGTATTAAACAATAAAATAAAAAAAATAAACCCAATTTATATTCAATATATACATAATATGCTCAGCAGATTATATATATATACACACACCATGGATAATAAACCAAATATGTAAAAATATTGTGACACAGGGAATGGTCATAAAATGGAGAACCAAAGGAAAACCTTCCCAATGGAAAAATCACTACGAAGACAATCTAATCGAAAATCACTAAAGAGAAAATAGTAACAAGGTCAATGACTCACAAAACCTTTATAGCCTAGACCTATGAAACCTCTGCAAGCACCCGGCTTGCCTTCTTGCCACATCAGCCCCAGAACCTCCAGAACCCTCTTCTAACGATCTCCTTTGAACCAAAACCTCTGGCACTCCAAGAACCTCTTGAAGGTTTTCTAAGTAAATCTCACTGGACTTTGGCTGTGTGGTTTCAACCTCACACTTGCTCACAATGGGACTGAAATATGAGTGGATTAATGAAAGGGTAATTATTATTATTATTATTATTTTTTTTTTTTTGAGAATCAAAGGGGTATATTTTCAATGAAGCAATGAGCACGGTTTCTTTTAATGATCTTGGTATATCATGGTGATACAGAAAAAAAGGCACAAGATAGAAAATAATGGCTCACTCTTGTTGATTTTCAAACTGCAAAGGATCTCAATAAAAGCTCTTATCTTCATTTTACTTTTGGCTTGTGAGCACCTGAACAAGAAACTCTTTCTTCTTGCTTTCTACAAAAATGGCTCTGTACCAAACACTAAGCTCTCCTCAACACTCAGCTTCACAAGCTCAGCCCCACACCCCAAAAACCCAACCTCTCTCTCTCTGTTTTGTTTTTCTTCTTTAAGCTCAACACACCTACATAAAATCCCCAACCTTCTCTTTTGTTACCACAGCCCACTCTCTCATCAATCTCTGCCTAAAGTAACTTCTCCTAACTTCAATCTGAATTGGCACATGAATTAAGACATATTTGACAAGCTTGCTTGAGCAAAATTCTGCAGATGCTATTAGCAGCTTCAGACTTGAATTGTTTTTTTTTTTATTTCACATAATTACAATCCTTAATCTAAATACATTATCACTAATATAACACAATTAATAATTGAATTTGAAATAAAAAAATATGGAATAGAGAGATTGAGCCTTTATTCCAAACCTGTTCAATAGGCCGTAAGCAGCTTTCAAAATCAAAACTTTCAATCTGATCACTAACCTCACAGCTGCACTTGAGCTGAAAAGCAAATTAAAATGACGAAAGAAAATCAGGTTCAAACAGATTTAAGTAACAATCAAATTTGTAAATAAGAAATAGAGGGATTGAACCTGGTGGAAGAGAGAGCTATGATACGAATAGTTTTGGTTAGGGTTAAGTTTTTTGAGAAGAAGAGGCGTCATTCTTCGCTGAACTGATTTCAAAGTTTCCCTAATTTTTTTTTTTTTTGAAAATAAAATTTCCCTAATTTGAAATAACTGGATATTATGCCCAAAAGAGGAGTTGATGTATTTAGATAGGACAAAACTTACCCATCAATTATTTATTTTTATTTTTTTCAAATAGGCTAAATATATTTAAAGTGATATGGCAAGTGGTACCTACATATCAGATAACTAGCAAGTTACAACTATGTTGTCATATCACTATTTATTCAAAACGACGTGTAAGGAAAAAAAAAGAAAAAAGCACGTCCCTAAGGAAAGCCCTTCTCTGACGAGGCCAAAGAGAGGAAGAAAATCAGCGATGGTATCTACACGAATCAGTTGAGAAAGCATTGTATCATTTTTCTTCAAGAAAAACCAGGTGTGCATCGGCACATTTTGGCGAATTATCAAACTGACAAAACATGGTGGCTAAGATAAATCTCATGATCATTAAAGGATTAGTTGTACTTGAGATTAATCTTCTTTAAGACTTCTCACTCTGATATTAGGTTAAATTACCAATTATTTTAAGAGTTTAAAATATTAAAATATGACAAATTTAATTATTTAACCAGATAATTTTAACAAAAACTTTAGAACTAAGTCTTGTATTCCAAAGACCGATTGGGACAAATCTATAAACAAACGTAGCAATGAGATGAAATAGAAACAGAGCAATATATAACCTTTTACTGTATTAGTTGCCCGTGCTGCACTCACACCAAATAGAAAATTTTATTTCCAAGCAAAAAAAAACCTTTCAAACTCATTACTTATGCTAGTATGCTCTCCTGAGTGCTTCTCTACGACCAAAACTACTCTATGACCAAAATACTAAATTCTCTCTTCCTAAGAACTCATAATCACAACATTAAGCCCAACAGGTGCTGGTACGAAATCTTCATGTCTGCAATTTCAGTCCAGTTCTCGCTGTGCGGTATCAAATGCCTAAATCAGTGAAAATTAGCGGAAAATTCATCGGAGAGTCGCAGTAAAATGTTTATCCACGTGATTAGATGACCAAGAAGGTTCCTTAAAAAACAAAAACAAAACAACAAAAACAACGTCCCTCTATGGGAGCTAAATACCGGCCAAACCTCTGGTTTTGACTCCAACGTCATCAAAATCCTCGAGCTAAATAAGCTCAAGCTCTTAAATAGAATTACCAGATATTGTTCTTTTGTCTACTGACGTTGCAAATTTTACTTGGATTCCGCGTTGGGGTGCCCCAATGAAATCAAAATCCTCCAACGCGGTAACAGACCCAATGCTAGCTTAACAAGAAGCAAAGTGTTAGAATTATCGTTAGCGCCTTGTTTATTTCAATAATGATGTTTTCTAGAAAATGAGTCATTTTTCAAGAAACATTTTCTATAAAACTTTTTCATTTTTCAATGTTTGATAGCAACTTTAAATAAGTTGAAAAATAATCTTCTAACTTCCTTTATTTAACTTGCTATGAGATAGAGTTGTTTTCTAAAAAAATTTAATAGAAAACAATCAATAAAAATAAGTCAAACTTTTTATATTGATCAAATATATAATCAAATATAGTTTTCCTTTGACTCGTTTTTTTTTTTTTTTTTATGCTACCAAATACTGAAAAATAATAAAAATTATCTTTACACAAAATTTTCTATCGAAACAAATAGAGCATAAGTGATTAAATTCACTATTTTTTAATAATTTAAACTTTTAGGAGAATCGGTAATTTAACATAGTATCAATACAAGAGATTCTAAGTTCAATCCTTAACTTTATTCTATCTCCCATTTAAAATGTTAAATTTCCACTTGTCACTTTCCACATGACGGTAGGGGTGATCATGATAAAACTTAACTCATGAGATGAAAACTTCTAGAAAAGAAATGAATACATTTAGAGTATACTAACCCTTCATTATGAGCATTGCGAAGGGTATTACCCTCTAAGTCAGAGCTTCTTCCAGCCATCCTTTGGGTTCACAGCGCAGCAGCACTCCAGCCTTCTTATGAATCTAAACTGAAGCTCTATGATCTATATATTAGGCGGGAGAAAAGGTAAACTAATGTAGTAATGTTAGTTCTAAGGGCAACTTCCTAGCAACTTCCTTCCAGCTTGCACTGTTTTAAATATTTCTACCGCAATGGTCCAACTCCACTTTTCCACCCAAACATAAGCTTTTTCTTAAGCAACCAGGCCCACCAATTATAATTTCCAATCGCTTAATCGCCGATTCTCTCTCTTTTTCCACAGGTGCGCTGAGTATTACGACTGCGTGTCTGCCACGTCACACGATTTCAGTTAATTAAGTACGATTATTATGACGTGTGCCAACTACGTGTGTGCAACAAGCATTAATCTTTCAACATTCATCTGAATCATTACCATTAATTGAAGCTACTGCAAGGTTCCCACTTCTACAGTGTCCTTAAGTCATGGCCTTTGATCGCTTCCATGGCTTTCTTTGTTTGCCTGTTGAGTTTGAACCTGATGTATTCCCAAACAGCTCCAAGGAAATTTTTTTTTTTTTTTTTTTTTTTCAGGTTAATGGGTCATTATGTACGGTTTGTTTTGGAAAAAATGACTCTGTTGCGGATAATCTCGCCACCTTCGCCGCACTGATCAAGCTGACGAATAGTTTGTAGTTTTTACACTCAGAGAGAAATAAAGATTGGAGCTTTGTATTTAGAAAGTTTTGTTGATTCTTAACACGCACACAACCTGATCTCTCCAACTAATGTGGGAGAGGGGTGAGTGCGGATTTGGCTTTTGCTGATAAACCGTCACTGAGTTTGTACTTTTTTTTTTTTTTTGCTTTGTTTCGTTTGTTTCTTGTCTTATTGTGCGTTCGTCTTTGTTCTTTTGCGAATTTGGCTTTTGCTGAAAAATCGTCACTGGGTTTGTACTCTCTTTGCTCTTTGTTTCGTTTGTTTCTTGTCTTATTGTGCGTTCATCGTTGTTCTTTTCTCCCGTTCCCTGTGAGTTCATTATTGACACTACTATGTTTTATTCTCATTATTTGTCTTTTTATTCTTTACCGTTATCTCTGCCTTATGACAGTTATGTCTCATAACTGAATCATTGTTTACTTTGTCTCTCACCATCATCGTTTTGTCTCGATAATTATTATTTTATCTTTGTTTCCCTTCCCTGTATTTACCCCTTACCAATAACTTTCTTTCTTTTTTTTGCTGAATAATAACTTTTTCTCTTTCATCCACTTTTTCAAGTCCACTCTCATGGTCTCATGTTTTGAACTCTGAACAATTTATTTTCGTCTTTTAAAATATGTACATCATCCCATCAATAATGGATTTAAAATGATCATCATTATCTACTATCTACTACCAGACAAAACTTTCTACTGGCTTGTTCACTGATTTAAACTTTCCAAACAAATCACTATGGATCCGTTTGGATTAAACTTATTATTGCTAAAACTGAAAATTAAAAATTAAAAACACTGTAGCAAAATAATTTTTAAATATGTGAATAATATCGTAGAACCCGTGAATAGTACGTGAACAGTGTGTAAATAGTATATGAACAATGTTTTTTTCCCTTACATAGCAAAATCATGTGATATTACTGTTCAAGCGCAAAAAAAAATGAAAACTCAAAACGTGGACGCCATTTTCAATGGAATCCAAACAGGTACTATAAGGAAATGGATTCTTGTTACTTCCTACTGCTTGTTCACGGATTGACTAATTTTTGTAACACATAAAAAGTCACGTTTTTTATCATAATTATTTTATATAACAGATTGTAATAAGTTGTTTGTTACCTTTATATGAACTCATAATTTTTTCTCCACTTTTGACGCTTAATCACATTACAAATGTGACAAGAAGGTGTGAAGAGAGTTTTGTGGTCCTTTTCCTTGTAGCCCTTTCAACAACAATGTCAATGAACAGCCAATCTGTTTTTTTTTTTAAGAGAGAATTTCAACTTATGACATCTGCTTCTGATGAGCGCTCTTTATCATCAGACCAAGACACCAATCAATTTTTTATGTAAGCGGGGATTGAACCCCAGATCTCTTATACAATTATCAAAGATTTTACTAGTTGAGCTAACTGGAACTCACAATGAACAGCCAGTTGTCTTGGGTTATACACATTTGGTCATGGTGTGGTTATTAGACCGGTGTCAATTTGTGACGTGGCAAACTCAACCGTAGTCACTTTTTAGTGGAACAATTGTCTTCTTATTATTTTACTCTCAGTCTACCATCTTTGACAGGAGAAGTTATACCCTGCAACGGGTATAAATTACCTGTCTCACAACTGGTGGGACACAGGTAACATATACCCAATGCAGGGTATATTTTTCCCCTTCCACAGATGATGTTTTCTAAATTTGATTATTTCAATACAATTTTCTAATATTTCTCCCAAAAAAAAAAAAAAAAAACTGTTGAAAGCTATTTTTTGCTTAACATACGAATAGATTTTGCATCAAAGAACGTTTAGGTACAATTTGGTCATTTTATTGGATATGAAATTTTGTTACGAAAAATTTGATGGTTTGGGACCTTCCAAGTCAACTCTATCACCAGCTGATCTAGGATCTGCGCAACTCTTGAATTTGCCAACACCACCTCCCACTCCCCCCCTTTCTACCTTTCACCCAAAATAGCAGACGACCATCTTCAGTCTTCACCATTCATCCAAAGCAAATCCAAATAGCACAACCAATCCTCACCGTTCACTTTTCACTTTTCACCCAAATAGCTCACGACACCAGCTTAATTAACCGTTCATCCAAACCAAACCCAAATAGCAAATTTAGGCCAAAAACAAGCTTGAACTGTACGAGGACCAATTGAAGAATCTTCAGATGCGCCATCAAGCTTGAGGAGAACGCGATAGTTGAGGTGCATGGCGTTGGCGTTGTCAATGGTAAGTCTGCGGCTTGATAACCAGTGCAAAGTTTTTTCACCTGTATTTGTTTATTTGGTGAGAATTTTTAGTCTCCCTTTTCAGGAGATAATAATTTATAAAAATTCATGCAATTTGTTGTTCCCCACGGGTACTCTTGCACGCAGATACAAGTTGATGTCCATGAGAATTTTGGTTTTTGAATTTTTCTTGTTAGAACATTATAACTTGCGCTTGTTTGACAATTTTAACTGTTTGTTAGAACTTACAAATTGCTTCATAGTTTTTGAGCCAACACTATATATTGTAATTTATAGATTCTATACTATGGTGCTTATTATATGGTGATGCAAAAGTAACAAATGTTAGGACTTAAGACAGTAATCATACCTCACAAAGAAGTACTCTATTAGTGGGATTTATACTCCTTCATTATGTATGGGGATAAAAAAAAAAATTTTGCTTTGCAGTCTCTTTGGGGGTATTAGATAAAAAAATTCACTATCTAAAGAAATACTGTAACTCTGTTTTTATTATCTGAGATTCATTTTAACTAAGAAAAATGAACACAAATGACAACTTTTTCAAGCATTTAGAAGGCTATATGAACAAGTTCGTCTTGGAGGATGGGTTTATGCCATTACCAAATATGATCCTGCAAGTTTCTTTGTTCTTTCTGATTTCACCCATAGTTCAATCAATATGCTACTGTCTTGCAGACACACAGGGCTTTGGATAATGCTCCCTTGTCCTTTAGTCATTATTTTTACTAACTATAACAATCTGCATTTAACAGATTGCAACAATAACTGATTCCATATATGGTGTTTGGGCTAGATATTGTCTTCAAATCACAGGTAAATTCAGATTGCATAAAAAAATTTGTGTTAAACCTCCTTCAGAGTTCTCATCAATCATGCCTTTTATGCTTCAATGACCAAAAAGTGATGCTATAGCTGAATTTTTGCTTCATAAGTGGTCCCAGCCTTATGATCCACACATCCAAATCAGTGACTATAAAATGTTCTGATAAGCAATTAGTTCTTTTGATAACCTTTAAATTGTCCATTAACAGAAAAACCTATCATTTAGATTTAGTTGTACCATGAAAAATTCTCTATGTGCTTTTTTAACTTCACTTTGTGTGTATTCAAAGTCAAACTTCTAGCCTGCAACATACTTCACAGGGAGCTAATTAGACTTGCTTTGAAAACTAACCATGTTAATGACTAATATGATTCTGCTCTGCTCAGTCAAATTATCAACTTATAAATTTTTTATGCAAACTTATCTGTTTTTGTCTAGGCTGACCACCTTTAGAAGAGATTTTGAAATCACCAAAGAAGAACAAGGTTTGCATACCACTCTGCAGATATTACCATATTTGAGGTATATGG
Source organism: Quercus agrifolia (assembly GCA_029955455.1). NCBI lineage: Eukaryota > Viridiplantae > Streptophyta > Magnoliopsida > Fagales > Fagaceae > Quercus > Quercus agrifolia. The sequence goes on from JARQAD010000006.1 coordinate 43,403,892, forward strand.
TGCTGATTCATGTTAGACGTTCTGTTTTCATTGCAGGATGAAGTATTAATGGCAGAAATTCATGTAAGGTGTGAACTTGCTTGATAATTGTCAGAAGTCACAGCTTTTTAGGAATGCTGTTCATTTACTTCCATATATGATCTTCAAAAATGAGCTGCATCTCATGACCAGAACTTGTGAACAAGATAAAAGAGGTATGGCAGTTCTCTGTAAATAATCAGTCTCTTTGCCTCAAGAAAGAACATACATCTGTAGCCCTTTTTTCAATCTCGCTGCTATGCCACTTGTACAGCAGCACAAGTGTAAATTTTAACCTCACATGCATTTTGCAATTTATTTCAATCTTCAAATAATCTAGCGGGTCAATGCTCTTATAATGCATAATGATGACATAGTTCACTTTTTTTGGACATGAAAAAGGAGATAATCAAGAAACCTTGCTTTAGAATTATTAAATTAGAGCTTTTGTTTTTCATTTGAAGCTATTTTCCACTTTGAACTTCCAATACTTGAACTGGATTATAGTGAAACAATGAGTCTAGGGACGTCTAGATGTTCATGGCAATAAGTTTCTGTTGGTTTATAAGCTTTGACAATCTGATTGATTCTCAAACTCCATAAGAGGGTTTCTCAAAGAGGTATGTCTTAATTTTATACTCCAATTGTAGTTCTTTCTCAGTTTTGCTCCAATAAAAATTAGTGCCAAAATTTGACTTCATATCCTGTAAATTGTATTTCTTTCTCTGGATGAATACCTCAGTTTCAATTCTTCCTTCTTAATTCCTTTTGTCTTGTCCTATAGTCCTTGGTTGCTTACAACCAGTGGGAAAAGACCAAAAAAAGGAAAAAGGAAAAAGAGAAATCTTGAATAAGGATTTAAAATTCAAGGTATTTTTTGGGTACCTCTAGAAACTGCCAATACTCTATCTCCAAAGAACATTATGGTTGGACATTGATCCTAGGCATTTAGTGGTTTTGGGTTCCTAGTTCCTACAACATTATGTAGTTACTGCACAATTATACTATGGTCTTCAGATCATAAGATATTAGTATAACATTTGATTTTTGCGGTCTCTTTGAAGATATTGATAAATGTGTGAGTCTATGAAGAAACTCTTTTGGTTCTTGAAATCCAACTAATTAAAATGCCTAAAGACAAACATTTGCTTTGTATAACATAAATATTTTCCAGTTTTTTTTTTCTTCTTTTTTTGGTGCTACTTTATTGTTTGTAAGAAAGGAACCAATTGCTATCTGGAGCAAGGAGATTCTAGCAGGAGATTTTTTAAAGATTATATAAAGACTATGATTTTTAATTCCTAGAAATGTCTAAAATGTTCATTATTATTTTAAGTCATCTTCTCAATGGTGTTATCGTTGCACACTCATACAACATATTTGTTTGCTTTCCAAACAAAATATGCAAGTTGATTATTTTGAAAGTGAGTTCGATTGTGTTCTAGTTAAATCCCCACAAGACAAACAAGATGATACATTAAGCCATACATGGGAAGTCAGTATTGAGAGAGAGATTATAGAGACGGGAGAACTTGGCTTGTAATTTTGTGGTCTAGGAAACAACCCTTCTCACATTTGAGCAACTACTAGGGTTAATTGCACTTTCTCCCTTACAATTATGGTGTAGTTGTAAGGTCCATCTATTTCAAAACTGAATAATGTCCTCCCTTAACTATAATCACTTCGTTACATACGATTAAGATTTTCATAAGATAGATTGAAAATTCAAATTCCTATTAAACACGTTTTTGAGAAATTTTGGGAAGGAAGAACAGTAAGAGTGGCCAACAAAGGAAATTTTAGGTACACACAATCTCACTGCCACAGTGCTACAGTGCATGCAAAGATTAGAAGAGGCGGCTCCTCCTAGGGGTATCTTTCCTGATGTAATTCTTTTACTTTGGTGTTTCCTGTATTGAACAAATATCTTATTCATCTAAAATTGATAAGAAAGGTCTGCAAAAATTAAGAATTTTGCATCATTTTATTTGGAAATATCGGAGCTACGAGAAAATGAACTAATTATGTAGACTCAAAAAGCACATCAAACTGGTGTTTGAAGGAAAAAAAAATACCGAAGTATTTTTTGTTGGAGTGGTTTGTGTTTCAAACACTTAGCATTTGGCTTTGTGTCCCACATAAGTTAGAGATGGGTCAAGTTTTATGTTTAATGTCTTCTAGCCCAAATTTAATGCCTAGCCTTTGGGCATTTATTGTGGTCTATGAACGTTAGAAGCTTACCCTTAGGTAGCTCACTATTTCATTTATTTTTCTTGACTTATAAAACCCTAAAGCAATCTTTTTTTCTACCAATCTCTTTCTAACTCCAGCCGCTCACTCTATTCATTTTTTGCTTTGGTTCCTCATCTTCTTCTCTCCCAATCTCTTTCTAACTCCAACCGCTCACTCTATTCATTTTTTGCTTTGGTTCTTCATCTTCTTCATATTCTTTGTTCTTCTTGCTTGGGTGTGCGTCCAACTTGAAGAAATTACTATAGTCTAATCCTGGAGGGTTATTTGGCTAAGAGAACCATTCAATCAACCTTTAAGGACAACGCTATCTGTGTGATTCTAAAGTTTGTAAGATCTTTCTAACTCTCTCTATTTATTTTATGTTATTGCTAATTTTTAGGGTTTACTTCGTTGAATCAAAACTTGTTTATCTAGCTAGTTTTTCCAACATTTTCATCATATGTTGGTGGACAAAACAAAGGGTGAATAACATAATCTTAAGACTCAAAATGGTAGGTGAGCAATGGATCAAGACTTGTAGTTCAACATTCACAGACTAAGCAATGGAGCAACATTCTCTTATGCTTCTTCTGTCTTTCTTCTTCTTGCTAATTAAGTTTCTCTTCAATCTGTGAATGTTGAACTTTAAAGTCTTGAACGGTGAACATTAGAAGTTTCTCTTACTGTGTGTGAATGGTGGACAGTAACTTTATTATTTCATTCATGTACGAACGACTTGTATTTTTTGTATTGTATCAGTTTTGTTAATTAGTAATAGGTATGCCAGACGCACGATATAGGTGAACAGGTGTCAAAGATTAATTGGCCGATCAAATTCTATTTTAAATGGTTAGTTAGGATTTGCAGCTCAGCTAGCTCACAGGCTTTGTTAGTAGTATGTGGATTGTGTGTTTGACATTGGCTTAAAAAGAAAGTTTTTTTTTTTTTTTTTTTTTTTTTTTTTTTTTTTTTTTTTTCTATTTAGCTTATTTTTGCTATTATTCATGGGTCCTACTGTACTTTTTGATACTATTCATGAGTCTTACGGTACTATTTTCACTACCTTTTAACTTTATCTACTTTATGATACTTTCAGCAAAAAAATTTTAATTTCAGTTAAATAAGTTATTCCCAAACGAACCCGAAATATAACAGAGATGTGAATATCTAAAATTATTCTAATGAGAAAATTAATTTTCATTCTCAATTTGATAGGACAAGAAACAGAACAAGGAATGGTGGATCATATAGTGAAATCTATGGAGTGGCAGATCAAATCTCTATAGAACATATTGGGTCAACTTCAAGCAATAGACACTACAACACCTAGACACTGATCAATAGCTTAAATAGACAATTGCCCCTCAAATGGGGGTTTTAAAGGCCCCTAGTCTATTCGGATTTCAAATGTTATCTTATCAGAAATACTGGAACATCATGATAAATATGGTGAGGATATCAATGTTGGTGTTAGAAGAGAATCTATCCAGAATTGGCAAGTGCTACGGTGGGAAGTCATTTTGATTCTACAACTATAAACTATTTTACAATATTTTTACATACTGCTGATGTGGCCAAATTCTTATTGATTTTCATTTAGGCTCACCATTAATGTCACTTTTTCATTTACCCATAACAATTCATCATATCAGCAGTTTGTAAAAAATATTTTAAAATAGGTTGTATCTCTAGCATTACTCTAAATAAAATGGGCTATTTTTTCATATTGGATACTTTCTATAATTAATTTTTAGGAATAGTCAAAATAAATTAGACATTTATGGTAATAGTTAAATTTTCATTAAATAAAATGAATAGGTTCTTTTTTATGAATAGGCTCTTTTTCATTAAATTCTCATAGTTTTTAACACTTGCTCATTGATTGGTTTCATACACGCATACACTTTGCTAAATATTTGAATTTGTTAGGTTCTAAAGACTTAGGTTTTTATGTATTTAGAACTCTAATTTGTATTGTTGGCAAACCATGATCAAAACAATGTGTTTAGTCATGTTTAAACTTGCTCAAAGTTGATTTGTTGATGTAAAGTTGGAATAAGTTGTTGCAGGATTTAAAAAAGCAACTCAGCCTATTTTGATCGATCGAAACTTAGGCTCGATCAATCGAAATTTGGGTCTAATTGTTTTTTTTGCAAAATTCCAACTCAGTTCTATTTTAATTAAAACGTTTTAGGGTTTCTAATTTGCCCTAGATATAAAAGGCAAACCCTAGCCACGTTTTAGTGTTGCTCATATTGTGGTTTGTGTGAATCTCTTGTGAGATCTTTGAGGAGCTTTCCTTCACATAAGCTTAGGGTTTTCAATGAGAAGAAGTTTTCTACACCTTGATGATCAATTCAATTGCTGTCATTGAAGCCTAAAGAAACACAAGCGTGGGTGCTTATATCTGGTGGTGAATCCAAGAAAGAAGGAGTCCGTGGATTCGGAACTTACACGTGGTCGTGTCAGTAAGTTCTACTAGTGGGTAGTAATAAGAAGTCGAGCGTGGGGACTTGTAAGTCTTATTGTATGAATTTCGATTCTTTCAAGATAATGTATTCAAGTTTACCTTGAGGATAGTTAGGTTAAATCCTCCTCAGGTTTTTACTGGTTTGGTTTCCTAGGTGATCATATCTTGTGTCTTTTATATTTCCGCTGCTTTGCATGATATGATTGTTTGATTGTGATAATCTAGATTTGAATAATTTGACTAAGTAACAACTTGGCTAATTACCTAGGTTAATCCAATTGTGGTTTTAAAGGGTCTAAAAATTATCAAGTGGTATCAGAGCAGGTAGTTCTCTTGTTGTTAATCTGTTGATCACTGAGCTAATCTTTGACCCCTATTGTCATGGAACACAGACACTCTCTGATTATTCCTCCTCACTTTGATGGAAATAATTATGCTTATTAGAAAGTAAGGATGAAAGCATTCCTGAAATCGATTGATGAGAGAGTCTGGAACTCCGTTGAATATGGATGGGAGAAGCCCACTACTCCTATTAGTGAGTAGCAAACTTCTCAAAAAGAAGCAGCCGCGTTCAATAGCAAAGCTATGAATGCTATCTTTAACGCTGTTTCTATGGAAGAATTTAAGAGAATCTTTAATGTTGAGGTTGCTCATACTGCTTGGAATATCCTTTAGACTGTGCATGAAGGCACAAAAGCTGTCAAAATCAACAAATTACAGCAATTAACTTATAAATTTGAAAGTATTAGGATGTCTGATGATGAATCTTTTAATGAATTCTATGCTAAATTTAATGATATTGTTAATTCTGCTTATAACTTTGGTGAAATCTATGATCAATCTAAAATTGTTAGGAAGATTCTTAAATCTTTAACTAAGAACTTTAGACCCAAGGTGACTACCATCACTGAAAGTAAGGATGTGGACTTCATCCCTATTGATAAACTTGTAGGATCACTTCAATCTTATGAGTTGGACCTACCCAAAACTAGCAAATCTAAATCAATGGCTTTTAAGTCAGTTGATGATGTTGAGGTTGGTGGATTTGATAATGAGCTCTCTGCTACAAAGATTGTTTACCTTGCCTAGAACTTTAAAAACTTTCTCAAGAATAATAATAGAAGAGCAAAAGGTACGAACACTGCTGAATCTAGAAATTTTAGGAAGAATGATCCCACTAAAGTTAACAACAATGATAAACCTAGAGAAAAAATAGTTCAATCTTCAAATAATTCTATGGGTCCTCAGTGTTTTGGATGTCAAGGGTATGGTCACATGAAATCTGAGTGTCCTACTTACTTGAAGTCTAAGGGTAAGGCTATGGCTGTAACCCTTAGTGATGATGAAGTTTCTGATGATGAGTCAAAATGTGACAAGGATGAAAACTTCATTACTTTCACTGCTACTATTGTAGTAAATGAAAGCATATCTGTTGAATAGAACCCTTTTGATGGGAAACTCTTTGAGAATGCAGATCTTCAAAAGGCCTACAATAAACTTTGCAAAGTTGTTGTAAAGGATGCTATGAATGTTAAACTTGGCCTGAAGAAAATTGAATCTCTTGAGCTTGATAAGAAGAATTTGCTTGTTAAACTATTTGATACTAATGAACTTTTGAACAATGTGAAAACTGAGAATATGTTATTACTTGATAAAGTTAAATTGTTGGAACTTGATTTATTTGTTGCTAGATCTGCTAGTTCTAAACTTGATCATATGCTGAGTGTTCAAAAGTCTCATTCTGACCAAATCTGGATTAGGTTTTGTTGAAAGCATTTCTGTGTTTGCTCCCTATTGCACAAACTTTGTTCCTTCATCTTCTTCTGAACCTTCTGTGAGTGAGATTGTGAGTGAAACGATCAAATCCCCTGTGAGTGAGGTTGTCAAACCCATATAAATTTCACCATCTAAGAAGATTAGGGTTGATCTGAAAGAGTCTAAACCTAAGGAGTCTACCATTTCTAAGGACAAGATGCATGGTAAGCCTGCTTGGGTTTGTCATTTTTGTGGGAAGTCTGGACACATTCGTCCAAACTGTTACAAGCTGCAAGCTGCTAAGGGAGCAAACAAGCCAAAAGTGTCTGTGCCACAAGCACAAGATCCTATAGCACTTATTGGTGAATTGGTAAAGGTTTTCAACCTTTATTCCAATCCTGGAGTTGGAAATTACTCTAATGTGAATACAAACTCTAATACTCGTGGTGCATCTAAAAGGTTTTGGATGCAAAAGACTCGATCTAATTGAGTCTTTCTGACATGGTCCTTGTGTTTCATTGCTTTTTCCTTTGTGACCATTGTTCTTTGTTCTTTATTTTTTTTATTTTTTTTTTTTGTGTTTTTCCTTTTGTCTCTAGGAGTTGCATTGAATAACATTCATGCATTTCATTCTAGGTGTTTATATATATATATATATATATATATATATATATATATATATATATAAAGGGAAGGAAAATGAAGCAAATTGTGTTTTTGCACTATTCTTTTTATTTTTGAAAACAAGGTTGGTCAATTTATTTTCACATGACATGTCTTTTGTACTTTGTTTAGTTTTGAAGAGCTTATTTATTGCACTTGACTAGTTGAAACTTTGTAATGCATGTTGTATGGGAAAGATGTTTATGGTGTTTATTACTTTGTCTTAATCTTGAAGTTACATGTTTTTTGATTGTCAGACTTGAACTTTTTGAGAAATGCATAAATAACCATCTCACCACTGTTCACTAGCCAATCATGAACACCTTAATGCATATCATAAGATTTTATACTCGAAAAAGTGTAGCACATATACAAAAAGAACATAAGGTGTAGCCTCGGTTTATTTGCTTAATGCTTAAAATTGGTGTGTACTATTAGACTTGATGCCAAATCACATAATTAAAACTAGTGTGTATATTATGAGACAAAATTCAAGAAACTTACATGATTGCAAGCTTATGTTCTAGGAGATGTAACTCTTTAGGTGATAGTCTCTTTTAAATTCTATGTGATGAATTTTGTAGACTTTGTGATTGATTACTATACACATATCACCTCACATGTAACTCAAGTTTTTGCTAGCTGCACACACTACACAAGTTACTCTTTGCTAAACATTGTACATGTTATTGTGTGTGTCTTTTGGTCTGACCAACCAAGTTTGAAATTACTTTGAGTATTTTTTTGTGCAAAACATATTTTATGTTTGAGATTTTAAAGGGAGAATGTTTGAAAATCTTAACCTTGGGAAAACTGGGTTTAAAACTTATGTTTTGAAAAAGCATTTCATCTCAGACTCATGCATTTTATTTCTTATATTCAATGCTTTGAGGAGTGTTTTCAAAAATCAGGTTATTCTTTTCTAAGAATATGTTTTTTCCAGACTTTCGATTTATCCAATCTGTTTTTGATCAATTGACATTTTTTAAAACATTTTAGGTGAGCCTCTACCTATTTCGATTGATCGAAACTGCTTTTCGATCAATCGAATATCGTGAATCAGGTTTTTTTTAAAAACAGATCTTGACCTTTTCAAACTCACTTTTTCAAAAGTTTCTAAGCTTTTCTCTCTCTCTCCAATTCGGATTTGGCTCCACCTCAGATTTTTGTCATTTTTTATCATTCTTTTTGCACGGTTTCTCTCTCCAAATACCAGTAAGACTCTTTTACCCTTCTTTTTGATTTTATTTTCACATTTCATGCATTTTAATTTGGGGATTTCGAACCTATACATATTTGGGGTTTTTGATGATTCGGGCCATATTTTCTGAAATTGATCGTTGAGTTTTGTTCTTATGATGTTATTAACATGATCTTTGTTAGATAATTTGATCAATTAGGGGAGTTGTGAAAAATTAAAAATTCTAGGGCTTGTTTTGAACCCGAATTGGAGATTTTGTTCAATTTGGTTTAATTGGATGAAATTGGCTTGTTGACTTGATGTAATTGATCATTATTATGTGTAATCTGTCTTGTGTGATGATTAATTGGTCAATTTGTTACAAATTTTTCAAGTGGTTTTTCAAATTTTTGAGGTTTTTGTTAGAAACTCTATACTCAAGCCATTTTTATCAAATTTAACTTAATTTGAACTTAATTGCACTGCATTAGGACATGCATCATGACATTTATTTTGTTCATGCGTCATATAGTTTTTTGTTCTATATTGTGCTAATTTGCAGTCTGCCCTTTGGTTTTGTGTTTTTTCTTTTTGCTGTGTGTTTTGGTCCTTATCCTAGCACCATGCCTAGAAAAACTAGAGCTAATAGGATTCCCTCTACTCCATCTGTATCTCCCTCTAGGAGTCATCTTTTTAAGAACGACCGTTGTCGAGAGGCTTTTGAGAAACTGAACAGTAAGTGTAAAATATGGGCTGAGCGTTCTGTGATCCTTGATGAGGTTGATCTGGCCATTAGGGCTAACCTAGAGTCTAGAGGTTAGTTGTCCTTGTTAGAGATAGATCATCCACCCCCGACCGCCCTGATTAAAGAGTTCTTCTCGAACCTCTCTTGCCACGTCTATGATTCCAACACCCTAATTAGGAGTTAGATACGAGGTGTTGAGTTCACCATTACCCCTAGGGTAGTGGGTGAGGCTCTTGGGGTTCCGGTCGTTAGGGAGCCTGTCTATCCCTATGCTGAGACTCCTCCATTGGATGTTGTCATGTCATACATCACTGGGTCTTCTATCTAGTGGAGTTCTGATCCTCAGATCACGTCTTCTACACTTTCTGAGACTGCTTATCTTTTTCTTAAAGTAGCGTGTCATTCATTGTGACCTATTTCTCATCTTCACACTATCCCTCTAGAGCGATATGTGTTTTTGTATGCTTTCATGTCCGGTGCGTCTATCAGCTTTCCTCATTTGTTTCTTCATTCTTTGAATGAAATTCATAGGAGTTCTGCCATAGGGCATGCGCTTAACCATCCTATTTTCATTCATAGGATTATATTATTTCTTAGTCTAATTGATTTCCCTTTTGGTGAGCCTGTTCATATTGTTGCTCTCTTAGGTGCTACCTTTCTTAGACAGAGGGTTACCCACTTGAGAGTTGATCCTTCGGGTACTAGAGGTGTATCTTCTGGTGATGTTCCCCCTCCTCCCTCTTCTACAGGTGATGATGTTGCTGAGACATCTAGTGCTGCTGATGCTGATGTTCCTCCATCGACTACTTTGAATGATTCAAACATTCAACGTACGTTGGATCATGTCTTGACCGTTTAGGCGACTCAAGGACAGATTTTGATGGACGTTCTTGATGAGATTCGTGGTTTGCGAGCGAATTTGGCACGGTTTCAACGTTCTTCACCGCCACCTCCTTTTAATGATGGATTTTGATTGCCCTTTGGCATTCCGTCACAAAAAAGGGGAGTACATAATTGTTTTGAGAGAGCATTTTGTTTTTGTTTTTAGGGGGAGAGCATTTCATTTTGTTGGTTAGAGCTTGTGGAGTTATTTAGATTGTATCTAGGTGCTTCACTTTATATTTTACTTTTTTAGCTCTTGCCACATTTGCTTTGTTCTGTTGGGATCTTCATGTTAGGGGGGAGTATATTTTTTTGATCTATATGTTTCTTGTTTCAACTGCTTATTGATTTATATTTATGAGTTCTTCATTGATATATGTCTTTATTGTGTGTTGTTTGAAATCAAGATTTTATTTTATTTGCTTGTATTTTCCACATTTGCGGTTATGTATTTTGTTTAAGTGTTTCAGAAAATATACAGGTTGATTCAATTGAGCTGCTGTCAACTTTTGCAACTGATGGATAGTAGTTAGGATTGAATTTGTGTTTCTTAGCATTATTTTGTAAAGGGTTTTTATTTGTAAACTTTGAGCTTATAGTTGTGTTTTGTCACGGATTGCCAAAGGGAGAGTTTATTAGATTCTAAAGACTTAGGTTTTTATGTATTTAGAACTCTAATTTGTATTGTTGGCAAACTATGATCAAAACAATATGTTTAGTCGTGTTTAGATTTGCTCAAAGTTGATTTGTTGATGTAAAATTGGAATAAGTTGTTGTAGAATTTAAAAAAGCAATTCAGCCTATTTGATCGATCGAAGCTTAGGCTCGATCAATCGAAATTCGGGTCTGATTGTTTTTTCTGCAGAATTCCAACTCAGCCCTATTTTAATTAAAATGTTTTAGAGTTTTTAATTTGCCCTAGGTATAAAAGCAAAACCCTAGCCACGTTTTAATGTTGCTCATATTGCGGTTTGTGAGATCTTTGAGGAGGTTTCCTTCACATAAGTTTAGGGTTTTCAAGGAGAAGAAGTTTTCTACACCTTGATGATCAATTCAGTTGCTGCCATTAAAGTCTAAAGAAACACAAGCGTGGGTGCTTGTATCTGGTGGTGAATCCAAGAAAAAAGGAGTCTGTGGATTCGGAGCTTGCACGTGGTTGTGTCAGTAAGTTCTATTGGTGGGTAGCAATAAGAAGTTGAGCGTGGAAGCATGTAAGTCTTATTGTATGAACTTCGATTTTTTCAAGATAGTAGATTCAAGTTTACCTTAAAGATAATTAGGTTAAATCCTCCACAGGTTTTTACCGGTTTGGTTTCCTGAGTGATCATATCTTGTGTCTTTTATATTTCAGCTGCTTTGCATGATATGATTGTTTGATTGTGATAACCTAGATTTGAATAATTTGACTAAGTAACAACTTGGCTAATTACCTAGGTTAATCCAATTGTGATTTTAAGGGGTCTAAAAACTATCAGAATTTTTGAGTTCTGTACATTTTAGTAAATGCCATTTTTCTTGATGTGTGAACCCTTGAAAATTTGAATTTTTTGAAAGATAGGGTGGATAATAAATGTGCAAATGAAAATAAAATCTCTTTTATAAAATATGTGTGTAGAGAGAAAAAGTGAATTTTGATTATGTTTGTGTTCATGAGGTTTTCTCTACTCTTGAAGTTGATTTGAGTTTACAAGACACCTTGAAACATGAAAATACATTGCATGTTGAATTTTTGTATTATTGAGATCTATATTGTGGGGACCAATTATATCCTGTGTTCAAACTACGCTGGAAGAGGCCAGACCCAATATCTAATCTCATGTATACAAGCTGTGTAAGAAAGAGCCAGGCCCAATGTCCAATCTGAGGGTGAGAGAATATCCGAGGACAATCAACAAAAGAAGAGATAAGATTATCCTCCGAGGAGAGGTAAAGAGTGCTCGTGGGGGATTTGACCATGTCCGAGGACGATAGTAACCTCGGAACTTCTATCCGAGGTGTCTGGTAAACTTATCAGTCGTTTAGAGTAACACCTCGGACAAACCTTACAGCAAAATGAAGGGGAAAATATCAAATAAAAGATAAGAGTAAGAAGTAACAAATATCTAAAGGTACTGTCACCTCTGCATTAAATGCCGCCCAGCTAACCTTCTGGCCGCATTAATGTGGAGGTGATACCTGAACAGTGAACAGGCAGCCTTCCAGCTAAGAATGGAAGATTCAAGAAAGGGTAAAAGGGATGGAGAAAAAGAACTTTCAACGCCAAGTCCACACGTGGATGATGAAAAAGGTAAAAAAGTCATAGTATATAAGACGAAGGAAGGAGAAAGGAAGGGGGACTGGAATTATTCTCAAGTTATAGCACTAGGGCATGTCCGAGGATACTCTTTGCATAGATTACGCATGTAACTCCGACCCTTTAACGCTAAAATCCAATATCTCGGCCCAAGATTCAGACTAGCTTTCTCTCCTGCACTCTACAAATTTATTGTTTGGGCTACGTGGGCCTGGATCCATTCCTGTTCTGGATTCAAGTCAAATCTGGTCCTTACAATTGGCGCCGTCTGTGGGGAATTGCTTGATCTGATCAGAAAGAGATTTGGGTTTAGCGCATAAAATGGAAGAATTAGGTTCGCATCAACCAATGGTAGGGCCACATCAGGATAATGACAATCCGTACCAGGCGGCATCAGGAGGTTCGCAGCATAGCTACTCGGAGGTCAACCCTCAACAAAGGAGAGACCGTGAGCAAAGTGGGCAAACCATGCACACTAATAGGAGCCAATCGCGTGGGAAAAGTCACGTGTCCCATGCAGAGAATGAGAAAGAAATGCAATGTGAAATTAACGAGTTGAAGAAGAAGTTACGTCGTGCGCGGCGGAGGCGAGCATCACTTGAATCTGAGTCTTCTTCTGGGGATACAGAGGATGATACGTATAGGCAAAGATCTAAAACTCCACCCAGTGAGACTTTCTCTGGCGATGAAGAGTACAGTAATTATAGGTGGAAGAGTAAAAGTACCTTGCATAAGGGCCTAGGTAACAAAGCTATGAACGAGGCCTTAAGCCAAGTAGCCAAATCGCGTTTCACACGTCGGATTGAGGGTGCCAGCCTTCCTCGGCGATTTAATCAACCAACCTTTTCTCTTTATAATGGCCGGACAGATCCGGTGGAGCATGTTAGCCATTTTAATCAAAAAATGACCGTCCATTCAAAGGATGAGGCCCTAATGTGTAAGATCTTTCCGTCCAGCTTGGGTCCAATGGCCATGAGGTGGTTCAATGGTCTCAGGGCAAATTCCATTGATTCTTTCAAGAAACTTACCCAGTCCTTTGGCGTCCGCTTCATCACGTGCAGTAGGGTACCTCTGCCTTTAGAATCTTTACTATAAATGTCCATGTGTGAGGGAGAGACCTTGAAGGCTTACTCGGATAGATATTGGGAGATATTTTACGAGATAGATGGGGACTATGATGATATGGCCATTAGTACATTTAAGGCAGGGCTACCAGCGGAGCACGATTTGAGAAAGTCACTCACTGGAAAACCTGTCACTAGTGTACGCTTGCTGATGGATAGGATTGATAAGTACAGGAGAATTGAGGAAGATCAATTGCAAGGTAAAGGGAAAGCGAAGGTGATCCCCCAGGAGAGGAGGGATTCCAGGTTGGATCGGCTGCAGAACAATCGTCCTCGGAGAGACTTTTTAGGGCAACCTGCATCTGCCAACGCTCAAGCGATCAATGTTGTGTTTCGAGAACCAGTGCAGAAAGTCTTGGAGAAAGTAAGGAATGAACCATTTTTTAAGTGGCCGAATAAAATGGCAGGAGATCCAAGCAATCGTAACCAAAACCTGTATTGCCATTATCATCAAGATCATGGTCATGCTACTGAAGATTGTCGGAACTTATGGGACCATTTAGAGCAGCTGGTCCGAGAAGGGAGGTTAAAGCATCTATTGCATCATTCCAGTGGCCGAAGAGGCCAGACGGGTGCAGCGTTTCAGGGAAATACTGCATCCAAGCCTCCTTTGGGCACCATCAATGTTATATTCGCCGCCCCAGGGAGGACTGGATCCTGCCCAACTAGGATAATGTCAGTATCACATTACACCGATGATGAGCTTAATTCAGTGCCGAAGAGAGTTAAGACAAATGTCCCTCTAGTGCTGAGTTTTTCAGAAGCGGACAAATAGGGAACCATACAGCCACATGATGATGCTCTGGTGGTTACCCTTCGAATTGGTGGATACGATGTGAAGAGGGTCATGATTGACCAGGGAAGTGCAGCGGAAATTATGTATCCTGACCTCTTTAAGGGTCTGGGTTTAAAGCCCGAGGATTTATCTACATACAGTTCGCCTTTAGTGAGTTTTGAAGGTAAGATGGTGGTCCCTAGGGGCCAGATCAGACTGCCTGTGCAAACTGGATTGGATGTGGTTGAGGTAGATTTTATCGTGGTAGACGCTTTCTCTCCATACACGGCCATTATGGGCAGGCCATGGCTGCATTCCTTGGGCGCCATTTCTTCCACCCTTCATCAGAAAGTAAAATATCCTTCTGAAGGTCAAGTGCTGGAGATAGTGGGAAGCCAGTCTATGGCTAGGCAATGCATAATTGCAGCAATTCAGCACAAACCAGAGACTGGCGCCTCAGCTAGTAAGGAAAATGACTTATAGCAGTTAAGAGCCTCGTCGTCACTACGCGGGGGGCCAGATGACGAGATGAATTGTGAGGGCCTGGAAAGGGTGATTATAGGGGACGACCTTGAGAGATTCTTCCAGGTTGGGGCTCGGCTGCCCCTATAGGAGAAGGAAGAGTTGGTTGAGCTTCTGAGGAGAAACGTAGACGTTTTTGCATGGGACGCCTATGAAGCCCCTGGTCTGAATCCAGAATTCATCTGTCATCGTTTAAATGTAGATCCTTCAGCTACTCCAAAAAAGCAACCTCATCGGCGCCCCTCGAGTGAACACGTGGAGGCAATAAAGACTGAGGTGGTTAAACTCAAACAGGCAGGGGCTATCAAAGAGATTTTCTACCCCCAATGGTTGGCTAATACCGTAGTGGTGAAGAAGAAGACAGGAAAATGGCGTGTCTGCGTGGACTTTACAGATCTTAATAAGGCTTGCCCCAAAGATCCCTTCCCTATGCCGAGGATAGATCAATTGGTAGATGCGACAGTAGGCCATCCTAGGATGAGTTTCCTGGACGCTTTCCAAGGTTATCACCAAATACCATTGGCAGCGGAAGATCAGGAAAAAACTGCTTTTGTCACTCCTGTGGGGAACTACCACTACAAAGTAATGTCTTTTGGCCTAAAAAATGCAGGATCAACCTATCAACGGATGATGACAAAAATGTTTGAATCACGGTTGGGAAAAACTATTGAGGTCTATATTGATGATATGGTGGTGAAGAGCAAGTTAGTATCTGAACACTTAGCAGATCTTACAAATGTTTTCGAAATCCTGAGGTGGCACAAGTTACGTCTAAATGCCTCTAAATGCTCCTTTGGAGTAGGGTCAGGAAAGTTCCTAGGATACATGGTGACTCATAGGGGGATTGAGGTAAACCCAGATCAGATTAAAGCAATCAATAGCTTGCAACCACCTCGGAATCCAAAGGAAGTCCAGAAGCTTACTAGGATGATGGCAGCATTAAATCGGTTTATATCTAGATCGGTGGAAATGTGTAGACTTTTCTTTCTTTTGTTGCATAAATGGAAAGAGTTTCAATGGTCCGAGGAGTGTGTCAGGGCATTCCAAGAGCTTAAACGTTACCTATCCCATCCGCCCATAATGTCTAGCCCATTGGTGGACGAGGTCCTTTTTTCTTACCTCGCCGTTGCCTCATATGCCATAAGCCTTGTGCTCATACGGGTGGACGATGGTGTACAACGACCGGTCTATTATGTGAGCAAGTCGTTTAACGAGGCTGAGGTGCGTTATCTGCCACTAGGAAAAGCGATACTGGCTGTAGTGCATGCCACGAGGAAGCTTCCCCATTACTTTCAGGCGCATACTGTGGTCGTCCTAACTCAACTCCCCCTCAAGTCAGTGCTCAGAAACGCCGATTATACAGGGAGGGTAGCCAAATGGGGTACGATTTTAGGGGCTTTTGATATAAAATACATGCCCCGTACCTCTATCAAGGGACAGGTTCTCGCTGACTTGGTGGCTGAGTTTGCTGAATCTCCAGAGGAGGTGGAAATGGGAGACGAATCAGTGGATGAAAGATCGGTAGGCGTGGCCTCTATTCAGGGCCTACAGCCTTGGGAATTGTATGTTGATGGAGCAGCCAATCAACGGGGATCAGGAGTGGGGCTAGTACTGGTATCCCCTGAAAAGATTACCATAGAGAAGTCCTTAAGACTGAATTTCTCTGCTACGAATAACGAAGTAGAGTATGAAGCTTTGCTGAAGGGAATGGAGATGGTGCAAAAAATGGGGGGAAAGGCAGTGAGAGCTTTTTCGGACTCAAAACTAGTTGTGGGACAAGTAAGAGGTGACCTAGAGGCGCGAGATTCAAGGATGCTAGAATATTTATGTCAGGTCAGGGGTATACAAGAAAAGTTTGAAATTTTTGACTTGTCTCATGTTCCTAGAAGTGGGAACACCCATGCAGATTCGTTGGCCACCCTTGCCACGTCCTCGGCCCAGGATCTGCCTCGGGTAGTATTGGTGGAAGACCTATATACGCAAGCTCTGACGCATCATGGTGCTCCACGGATACATCAGGTTACACTGGGTCCAAGCTGGATGGATGCTGTATCACTGTTCTTGGAAAAAGATGTACTGCCTGAAGAAAAGTCTGAAGCTGATAAAGTACGGAGGAAAGCTCTTCGGTTTTGGTTATCCGAGGACAGAAAACTATACAAGCGTTCATTCTCTGGGCCTTATTTGTTGTGTGTCCACCCAGAGGCATCAGAGTTACTTCTAGAGGAATTGCATGAAGGGGTTTGTGGAAGTCATACAGGGGGAAGGTCACTGTCTCACAGGGCTCTTACCCAGGGATATTGGTGGCCAAACATGCAAAAAGAGGCGCAGGAGTATGTCAAGAAATGCGATCAATGCCAGAGATTTGCACCAAACATTCATCAGCCTGGAGGGGTGCTTAACCCTCTGTCTAGTCCGTGGTCTTTTGCTCAGTGGGGCCTAGACATCGTGGGTCCTTTCCCAAATGCTGTAGGGAACAAGAAATACCTCATAGTATGCACAGATTATTTCACTAAGTGGGTCGAAGCTGAGCCTTTAGCCAATATCAGGGATGTGGATGTCAAAAGATTCATCTGGAAGAACATAGTTACGCGATTTGGGGTCCCCAACGTCCTCATCTCGGATAATGGTCTTCAATTTGACAGTAAAGCTTTTAGGAAGTACTGTTCTAACCTGGGAATAAAGAACAGGTATTCCACTCCGGCCTATCTGTAGGGAAATGGGCAAGCTGAGGCTGTTAATAAGGTCATCGTGAACGGACTTAAAAAGAGGTTGGATGACGCCAAAGGAAGATGGGTTGAAGAGCTACCACACGTTCTTTGGACTTATATGACAACACCTCGGAAGTCTACTGGGGAGACCCCTTTCTCAATGACGTATGGGGCTGAAGCTGTAATCCCACTGAAGAACGGTTTCCCTACTATGAGATCTGGCGCATTTACCTCGGATGGAAATGACGACTTGCTAAAGAAGAACCTGGATCTAATTGAAGAACGACGAGAAAACGCTAGGGTGCAGTTAGCCTACTATCAACACAAGCTAAAACAAGGCTACGATATGAGTGTGAAGTTGAGACCATTGGCCCCAGAGGACTTGGTTTTGAGGAAAGTTCTGGGAAACACTAAAAACCCTGCCTGGGGAAAATTGGGGCCCAATTGGGAAGGACCATATCGCATTACGACGGTGGCAGGAATAAGAGCCTACTACTTAGAAGATTTAGATGAAAGGGCTGTACTTCATCCTTGGAATGTAAATAATCTGAAAAGATATTACTATTGATAAGAAAAGTTACATTGTGTTTTTTTTCCTTACTTTCATTTATCCTATGACATCTATTGAAATATTAAACAGAAACTAAGTTAAGTCAGGTCCTCGGACCACAAACTTAGTGGAAATTAATATCCTATGACATCTATTGAAATATTAAACAGAAACTAAGTTAAGTCAGGTCCTCGGACCACAAACTTAGTGGAAATTAATATCCTATGACATCTATTGAAATATTAAACAGAAACTAAGTTAAGTCAGGTCCTCGAACCACAAACTTAGTGGAAATTAATATTTCAGAACATCCCTTAAAATGAGAAATAGTAAATCATCCATGTTTTGTCCTCGGATCATGAACCTTGTAAAAATAGTTGTCCTTACAGTGTTAGGGAATATATTCAATGGAATATATGTTGTGTCAAAATCTTTAGAACATGATTGAGAATATATAAGTTATTATTTTCTGGATTAAGTCTTGGCCTGTTTCATAGGTCTTGATTGATTTCATGAATGTCAAATAAGTGTAAGTGTGTTTCAAAATATTCACATCCTGCTTATTGTCTAAGTATTGTGATATTGTTTGGAAATCGCGGAACTTATTAGTGAACTTGGCAAAAGGGAGATCCATTTTTAAAAGTTAACATTAGGTCGTATTCCTTAAAAATGCACATTGGTTCCTTGATAACGTTTTGTGTTTTGGAAGTAGATAGGTAACAAAGCAAAGCAGATATCATACAGCTAAGTAAAACAATAATTCTGACAAAGTATTACTTGAAATAAAGAAAAATGTTTCATACATTACCAAAATTGATCTCTAAGTACAAAAGATGAAAGTACAATTATCATTATCCTAAAAACAATTATAAAATCTAAGGCTTCAACTTAATCTGGAGTTTAGGTTTGGAAGCCTGGTCAGCTGCCTCAGGGGGGCTCCTCTTCTCTTTCTCTTGAAGAGACCCTTCAACAGGTACAGTGACTAAGGCCAGTTGCTTCTCAAAGTCCTGAGAAGCTGCCTCAGATTAAGGGGCCTCAGTCACTTTACCCAATGAAGAGCCTTTCAAGGTCTCTTGTGCGACGCCCTGTTCTGGCTGAGCAGCAGAAGGGGGGTGCTGAGGAGGGGCTTCATTAGTCATTTGTGGCGCAAGAGGGGCTGACTCAGCCTGCTTAGGAATTTGCAGGGCTAAGGGGAAGATAATGCTTTCTGGTTTCCTTAGCCCTGATAAAGCTTCAACCCCAGCCTGGTTGAGAGCCTCTTCCCAAGTCTGGGCACAATATGCACGACAGACAGCAGGGACCTCAGCCCGAAGAGCGTCTTCGGTCTCTGCTACCCCAACGTCGTAGCCATGTTGTTCAGCCTCGTCCCTTTCCTTCTCGGCCTTAAGCTTGTCCTCCTCAGCCTGCGTTTTGGCATTCTCAGCCAGGGCCTTGAGCCTGTTCGCCTCCTCCAGTTGCTGCCTTAGGGCTGCGATCTGCTCTTTAGCTGTAACCAACTGCCCTTTAATATCGTTGGCCAGCTTCCTTTGGCTCTCAGCTTGAGTTTCAGCACCCTTCAATGCGGCTTCAGCGCTTTTCCTTTGCTGCTCCTCAGTCTTCAATTTCTCCTTGAGGTCAGCATTACTCTTCTCAGCGATGGTCAACGTCTGCACCGCAGAGATCCTTCTTCTTCTCTCCTCATCCAGCTGCTGTGCGACGGAATGGTAAATTTCTTCCATCCTGAACGTACTTTGAACAGCCTGTTTAAAGAAAAAAAAAAGGAAGAAGACAGCAACAAAATAAACACAAAAAAAATATATATATATATGTAAGAGTAATAACATGCACACGCACAAGTAACACGAAATTAGGGTTATACCAAGTAAAAAAAAAGGGGTTAAAAAAAAATAACAATACATACCATTCCTAAACATCGCTTGGCTTGGAGAAAGACTTCGTTCCTCCTTAATCCTCGTAGTTCCACCATGTCTTTGGGGAGTAGGAGGGTTTCTTCCAATGCCGAAGCCACATGGCAGCCAATGCCCCCGTTGTAATCTCTGATCGATGCATCATCGGTCAGAGGCTCACCCCCAAGCATGGGAGCTGGAAGCCATGCTCGGGGTTCAGACTGTTGAACCTCTCCCATCTCTGGTCCTCGGCTGGGGGCATTGCCGATTTTCAGTTGCTTCGTTGGCCTATGGGCCTCCTCTTCACTGGAAGAGTGAGTCCTCCCAGTCTCCACTACCTCCTTGCCCTTGGGCTCCCTTCTCCTCTTAGGGTCAGGTTGTTCGGTCCTAGAGGGAGGAGCTGGCTGAGGGGCACGAGGAGGAGATTTAGGAGGAGAAGGAGGAAGTTTTGGTTGGGTGGGCCTCCCAGCCTCCCCCCTTCCAGGTTGGCTCTCCAAGAGTTCCTGGAGACTGCGTTGGGGCTTCCTCTGGATGCCCATATCCTCGGGAGTGTTAGGTGATGGAGTGAGTAAGTCGAAGATTTCGTAGTCGTCTGTGGCCGAGGCTAGATCCACAAAACCTTCTTCCTCTCGTTCAACTTCTTCTTCCTCCTTTACTTGAGAAACGTGGGGAGAAGATGGAACAACTTCTGCGAGGCTGGCAACGGGCAATGCCTCGGTATGCTGGGAGTATTCTGGAAGAGGAATGCCTTGGGGGACTAGGAACCCTTCGTAAGCAACGCTAATTCTGCGAAACCGAGGATCCTTAGCCTTTATCATGCACGAGGGAGCTTGGAATGCACGTGATATAGGACTGTAGCCGAGGATGAGATGAGCTGCTCTTAATTGACCGTCTGATGGGTTGACGTAAATTTCAGCTTGAAGAACTCTATCCAAGCTGGCTTTGTTAACTAAGCGTAACGATGGCGTAGTGGCGCGGGGATCTGCAGTGTCAGTAGAGACAATAAAGAGTCACTTTAGTATCAGCCGACGACAATGGGAATACTAGAATATGAAAAGTTAAACATGAAGATTAAGTAAGTTAGTTCTCCACCTGGCTCACCCTCTTTAACTGGGCATGGTAAGCCATCATGCCACTGCCCAGAGAAGATTAGGAAATCTTCTTTTAATCCCTTATTAGATACAGGGAGACACTGAATCATCCTGACCTCTGCCTGTCTGGATTTTAAGTAGTACCCCTGATTTTTTAGGTGCTGAAGGTTGTAAATCCAGTTTATATCATGGTGGGTCAAGTTTAGGTTCATTCTTTCGTTCAGGGCTTCTATACATCCTAATACCCTGAGCATATTCGGCGCGCATTGTGTGGGGGATAACCTAAAATACCTAAGGTAATTCCTAGTAAGGGTGCCCATGGGAATGGTCATCCCCCCTTCTATGAAGGCGATCATAGGAATGACAACCTCGTTTGTTTTTCTCTCATCATACCACTCGCCCTGTGCCGCGTACCTAACGCTCACATGAGGAGGGATGTTATACTTAGTCCTAAAATTCCTCATTTTCTCCTCGGTGTCGACTAACTCCTTAAATCTACCCATTTTCTAAGAGGTCCTATAGGGGAAATTTTACAATAAAAGGAATAAGAGTTGGAGATAGTTTAGGAAGACTTACAGGTGTGAGAAATGGTCCTCGGACAGGATTTTTGTATTTGTAGACGCACAAAGAAGCGAAAGAAAGAAAGAAAGTATCAGGTTCTAGAATAGCGCAATCGTTCAAAAGTGACAAGAAATTGATTTGAAAGTCTACTTATAGTTGCGCAAAAATTAGGAGCGGGAATTCGCCCGCCCAAATTCCCAGAAGGCTCAACCGCCGTTGGATTATCATCTAACCGTTGAACGTGGGAGACAAAGGAGTTGCCAAAATTAAATGAAGATGCTTCCTGGACACTGAAGAGTCAGGAGCGAGTCGCGAGAAGATAAACACGTGTTGTTGCGATTTGACCCAATAAAACCAGATCACAAGGCAGATCCGACGAGAGAATCAAAATCCTCCTTTTCTCCCGAGGAGCCGAAAAGCAAGATTTTGAGGGGCTATTGTGGGGACCAATTATATCCTGTGTTCAAACTACGCTGGAAGAGGCCAGGCCCAATATCTAATCTCATGTATACAAGCTGTGTAAGAAAGGGCCAGGCCCAATGTCCAATATGAGGGTGAGAGAATATCCGAGGACAATCAACAAAAGAAGAGATAAGATTATCCTCCGAGGAGAGGTAAAGAGTGCTCGTGGGGGATTTGACCATGTCCGAGGACGATAGTAACCTCGGAACTTTTATCCGAGGTGTCTGGTAAACTTATCAGTCGTTTAGAGTAACACCTCGGACAAACCTTACAGCAAAATGAAGGGGAAAATATCAAATAAAAAATAAGAGTAAGAAGTAACAAATATTTAAAGGTACTGTCACCTCCGCATTAAATGCCGCCCAGCTAACCTTCTGGCCGCATTAATGTGGAGGTGATACCTGAACAGTGAACAGGCAGCCTTCCAGCTAAGAATTGAAGATTCAAGAAAAGGGTAAGAGGGATGGAGAAAAAGAACTTTCAACACCAAGTCCACACGTGGATGATGAAAAAGGTAAAAAAGTCATAGTATATAAGACGAAGGAAGGAGAAAGGAAGGAGGACTGGAATTATTCTCAAGTTATAGCACTAGGGCATGTCCGAGGATACTCTTTGCATAGATTACGCGTGTAACTCCGACCCTTTAACGCTAAAATCCAATATCTCGACCCAAGATTCAGACTAGCTTTCTCTCCTGCACTCTACAAATTTATTGTTTGGGCTACGTGGGTCTGGATCCATTCCTGTTCTAGATTCAAGTCAAATCTGGTCCTTACATATATTATATAGTCTAAATTGATTGTGCATAAAAATGTTTGCATGCGTTTTTGAGTTACATAGTGTCATGTTTGCATATATTGAAAGAGAGAATATTTGTATTCATGTGTATCCTTACTTCTTCTTCTTTTTTTTTCTTTTTTTTTTCTTTTTTTTTTAAAGTTTGGTTTGTATTTCTTTATTTTTTTTCTCCACCTAAATATTCACCAAAACTGTTTTTCCCAAAACTTGTTTTGTTTTTTCCTATATTTTTTAGGGGGAGAAAATTGTTTTTTAAAACTCATGCTCTTCCTAGGGTTTTATTTATAATCACAATTTTTCAACCAACCCAAACAAATAAAAAGGGCAATAAAAACAATGATGGAGAACGAAGCCCACTTGGTCTTGAGCCAAATACAACATGTTAATCCTAATTTTGAAGATCAATACCAGATCCAAGAGTTTGAAGGAGATGGCCAGATCTGAGATTTTGGGGGAAGGAGATGATAGCATACAAATAAAAAGGGCAATAAAAACAATGATGGAGAACGAAGCCTACTTGGTCTTCAGCCAAATACAACATGTTAATCCCAATTTTGAAGATCAATACCAAATCCAAGAGTTTGAAGGAGATGGCCAAATCTAAGATTTTGGGGGAAGGAGATGATAGCATTTGAGAGATATGAGAAGAGAGATAATCTGAGTTTTGGGAGAAGGAGATGGTAGCAGGTAGTGATTAGTGGCGGATCCATAAAATTTTTCCAAGAAGGGCCAAACTAAATATAACAAAATTCTTAAGTAGAAAAAAAAAAAATCTATAACTCAAACTAAATACTTTATTTCATAAATGAACTTTAACTCAATAAAATTATATCTTACCTTCTTTCATTATATTAAAATCATTTATGTTTGATTCTGAACTAACTTTTCTAATAATTTTTTAATCAATCACTTAAACATTTATTTGATAATCTTAAGCTCTATATAATCTATCCTACCAAACATATATGGATAACATTACACTATTTATTTTAAAATTTTGGGTTAAATTATACTGTTTGATAGTATATAAAATTTTTACATATTTTTGGGTTGACTACTTACAGAGGCAAATATCTAAAAGTCTACCAATTGTTATATATTTTAAATTAGTGGCATGTGTTGGCTGAATTTTTTTTTTTTTTTTTTTTGCTGAAAGGTTTTAATTTGATGTAGTTTGTTTAACTTGAGCGGTTTCATGTTCTTTTAAATTCATACGGGCACCGTCTGAAATCTTTTTCTTCTTAAATTCTTTATTTCTAGGCTTTTATTTTGCATACCTCCAAAATTTATAATTAATATATTTGGGAAGGAAAAAAAAACTAAGTTCCATACCAGATATGACAATACAACCATTCTTAAAAAATTAAGATACAATGTGACAAAGAGATATACATTAATTAATTATTAAATATATTTTCATTAAAATTTCTATATATTGCTCTTATTAAAAACAATTTTTTTTTTTTTTGTATATTGCTAAGAATTTTTAATCCTCTTAAAATTTATTTAGACCCCCTCAAATATCAGAACTAATTCAAAAAAAAAAAAAAAAAAAAACTTAATACAGAAACGAAAATGACCCAAAACTCCTCCAAATCAATATATATATATATATATATATATATATATATATATATATATATATATATAGAACCGAAACCTCTGAAACTCCCACAGTTTTCCACGTCAGCATTATTTTAAAAAAATAAATAAAAATTCTGATTTTCTTTCTTCTAAAACCCGATAATACAAAAGCCTCAATCTCATTAAACGCAGACCTCCTTTCTTTCTCCTCAGTTTTTTGTGCTTTCGGTCGGTATAAGAAATGCTCTTCAAACCCAGTCGCAAGCGCCTTCAATTTCTTTTTAGTTGCTGCGTTATTTTCTCCTTTCCTTTTCATCGGTGTCAACAACTCTTTGTAACGGTGTCTTCATCGTTTCTTTCTTTTAGCTTCTCTTTCTATCTTTTGCTTTCTCTTTTTTACCCTACTCTTTTATTTCATTGCCTAGCTATACCCATGTTTCAAAAAGTAAGTGAAAGTATACGGTCTACCCACTAAAAAGTTGTGGACAAATTAATGAATTTATGTGGTCTGTCAACCTTCCAGGTGGCAAATATTAAGTTACTAATTATAAGTTTTGATTTAAATTTTTTTTTTTCATTCTCAAATTAGTAGTTAATATATATTTATATTGAGTTTTAACAATTGGCTGGAGCTGAACATATTAATTTTGGATGGACTTCTCATCAAAAATAAATTCGGGATGGACTTAATTACAATTTTTAATATCTTTAATAAATTATATAAAATATTTATTAATTTAATAATAAAATAGTGGTAAACCTGGAACGGTACATCGGTATTAAATCATACCATTTTTTTGCCATACCGAAACGGCTTCCAGTATGAAATTGACTCTCTTGATTTTACAACCATTGATCTTTGTGCGTCCGTTTTTATTTTTTTAATCTGGGTTTTCTAATTCTTTTGCTTTATAAATATATAACAATTAACTATTGTGTTTTACAACCATTGATCTTTATACATCTCTTTTTATTTTTTTCTAATCTAGATTTTCTAATTCTTTTGCTTTATTAATATATAACGATTAACCATAGATCCTGTACCTATGATTGTTTATGATTATTTTTTGTTCATTGTTTAAAGTTTAGACCCATTAAAAATGTTAATGGTTTTCCATGGATTTTTTTTCCCTTCTCCTTTTTTTTTTTTTTTTTTGTAGGGTTGCGAGGAGCACAAAGTAACAGGTGAGAAAAAAAATTTTATTTTATTTTATACAACTATGAATCACCAAACCCTATACCTATAATTGTTTATAATTCCATTTTTTTTCATTACTTAAAGTTTAGACCCATTAAAACTTATTGCTTTTTATAGGAACATGTATTTCTCTTTTGAATAGTCATATATATTTTTGAATTGTTTCAATAACTTCTAGGCTCTAAATCTTCTAATTCTTTAATTGTGTGTTTGTGTGTGTGGCATTTTGGAAGTTGTAACATCTGAATTTTGCTTTAGTTTTTGCAATATTTAAACATGTTTGGTAGATTTCAACAATCAAAATTTCTTTTTATATTTCTCTATTACGTAGTCAAATATATTTTATTTTATTTCAATAATCTATAAGAAGTGAATCTTATGATTCTTTGGCCTTTCAAAATTTTTAACATCTAGATTTTTTTAGATATTTTTTTGTAATATCTAAAATTATTTGACAAATTTCAATAATTATAGTCATGAATTATTCTTTTGAGGATAACATATTTTTCTCTTATATTTTCCTATTGTGTAGTCACATATATACTTTTTTTTTTTTTTTTTTTTTATCTATAATATGTAAGTTTTGAATCTTTTGATTTTTTTATAAAAAATTTATACCTTTTGGAATTTTTGAAAATCTATACTTTTTTAGATTCATTTTTTTGCAATATCTAAAACTATCAAGTGGATTTCAATAGTTATAGTCATAGATTATTCTTTTAAATTGAACCATTCTTTCTCTTATATTTCTTTATCATGTAATCATATATATTTTGTTTTGTTTAAATAATTTCTAAGATGTTATTTCAAAAGTTTTAATATTTGAATTTTTGAGTTATTTTTTGTAAGCCATTACAAGTTCAAATAATAACTTTTTCAACAAATTGAACACAAATTAAAGTCAGATGAGTTTATCACACAAACAGATAGGTTCCCATGTGTAGCACGGATTTGCGACTAGTTCAAATAACAAACCATCTTTAACAAATACGCAAATCAACGACATCCCAATATAATTTTTTTTTTTAATCAGCAATATCCACACAAGAATTTTTTTTAAAAAAAATGGCCTTGCTAGTGAAGAAATTCCTTACTCCAATTCCTTTTTGTCTCTTAGGTTTTTTTTCCCTACTTTGCCAATTTGCCTTGCTCAGTGAAGAGTCCCAACTCCTATTTTTAATCAACTCTACTCTACTATGCTCCATTTCCCTTCCCCCTCAATCCTTCTGTCCACGGCTATCTCATAGCTCTCGTTTCTCTAGTGTTTTTTCTTCTTCTTTTTGCTGAATTTGTAATTGTGATAAAGGAGAGGACAAAGCTATGAACTGATAAGTCTTAAGACTCGTGTGAACGCATGAATTCTAACATTTAAACTTTAATCTTTGAACCAAAATGGACTAAACTAGTGGGTAGTGGGGAATCTGGGGGCTAGTGGAAAGGAACAA
Source organism: Quercus agrifolia (assembly GCA_029955455.1). Taxonomy (NCBI): domain Eukaryota; kingdom Viridiplantae; phylum Streptophyta; class Magnoliopsida; order Fagales; family Fagaceae; genus Quercus; species Quercus agrifolia. Next base: position 43,430,834 of record JARQAD010000006.1, read on the forward strand.
AATTGAAATTGGTGGTCTTGACTTGAGTGGTCGAGTTAGTGGAAAATTCGTAAATTATTGGCAATTATATTATTGTGGCTTTGTTGTGTCAATATTAGCATTAAAACTCAGAATTGTGAATTAATAGAATTAATATTATTGTGACTCTGTTGCGTTAATAAATTATTAACATTAACAAAATTGTGGTGCATGTTTATTTGGCTTTTTGTTTGGGACTAATCTTCGGTACGACTGATTTATAAGATGGGAAATAATGAAGCATCTTAAAATTAAATAAATAAATAATGGAATGAAGGATTAAACATTAATTTTTATATAGGATAAAGTCTCATGATTTTATAAGTCAAAAAATTATTTGAATTGTCAGGTAGATGACAACTAGATGTAAGATAAATCCTTATAAATCCACAGGTAAAGGTGCCACCTAATGGTGAAATGATAAAGTCTCAAGATCATATAAGTCAAAAAATTATTTGAATTGTTAGGTAGATGTAAGATGAATCCTTATAAATCAACCCGCAAAGCTTCCACCGAATGATGAATGGTGAAAGGCTCAAGATAAGCGTCTTGGTGAGGTTCCACCTTATAAAAAAATCCTTATCAATCCATATATTTAATATGATTCTTATTTTGATTTGTAGATTTCGTGAAAAGAAGATTTTGTTGAAAGAAACTAGGAAGCCCCACGATTGGAACATGATCACTCCCCAATTCCGATCTCCTTCTGCCAAACTTCATGAGAAATGGAAATGAAAATGGATATAGATCCCACAAAAAGAGTACAAGACACCCATTTAGTAGTATTTACTTTTCTTGACATCGAATAAAAGATTTGATGCTCGAATCCCGTGAGCGATCATCATAAAATGAATGTCATAAATTAAAACTCTATCATATCTATAAAAAAAAATAGTATTATAATTCGATAATTAGAGTAGGATGGATTTGAAACCAGACGCCTCCGATGCAAAAAGTGCCAAATTGTCAATTGAGCTACATGCGGCAACATGTGTTTGTTTTCTATGATGTAAACATTTTCATTCTTTTTTTCTTTTCTTTTTTGAGTAAGGAATTGTAGAGGATGCTGCACGCCTGCACATGTAAAAAGCAATTGCTATCCAGATCATTTGTGATATTTGTGATTCACAATAGAATCTGGGCCCGCAGGAGGAGATTCTAGAGGGAGATTTTGTTAAAGCTTATAAGAAGGCTACGATTTCCAATTCCTAGAATTATCTAAAATGTTCATTATTATATCCCGTCACTACTGAGAATGAAGCATAAAAGGAAACTGCAATCAGTTTAAAAGGAAAGGAATCGCAAGCATCCTTTTTTTTAATTGTTATTATTTTTTAATTGGGTTGATAGGTGGTGGATATTTCTCATCCTCATCTTCGACGGAACACAATTACATTGCTTTTGTAAGGTTTCTTCAGTTTAATATTATTTTTGTACTTTAATTTTCTCTTTTTAAAAAAAAAAAATTGTAACTTTTTTTTTATGAGAATCTTGAAAATCTGTCCTTTTAAGTTTTAATTAACGTAGTTTTACAATATATACACCCTTACATCTCCCTTTATAATTCTATTTAAGCATTTTCTGAACCAAATATTCACCATTCATAGTTCACACAAAAAGGAAACGAAGCAAATCCAAACTGCACAACCCATTTTCACCCAAATGGCACAATACCAGTTTAACCTTTCACTTTCACCCCATTTAAACCCAAACAGTTTTGTCAATGATTTGACGAGCATATGTAATAATTTAGAACTGGGAGGTGTTTGAAGAAGCTGGCTAAAGAGTAATGAGCTTTTTTTTTTTTTTAATTTATTTATAACAAGAGTGTTCAAACCACTAAGTCAACCCCTTAGGGGTGGCTCCAAGATGTTGATGTATCTCATAAGACCTTAGAAATCACTAAGTCAACCCCTTAAGTAAAAAACTATCTTAACGAAGAAAAAGGAATATAGGCTCGGGAACTTCATTTCATCTTCTGCCGTTTGAATATGTGCTCGAAATCTGATTATCCATTACAATAGGAAACTAATTTGAGAGAGAAAAGAAATTGAATAAGTTGTTGATTTGAACATACATATACAGTATATCCCAGCATGTCAACAAGATAGTAGATGGAACAATTGAGGTATATGATTCTGTTCCAATTTTTTGAAAATGTCTGGATGCTTGTGGATTCTTATATTCTAGAAAGCTGGTTGAAGATTTTTAATACCCCCATGTGATCATTGTGATGTTAAAGGGACTGAGAACCCATCAAGAATTTAGTTTTCTCTAGCTGCGCTTTGGACATCAATTTGTCTGTGGAATGTAATACAGTTGCTTTGGAGTCATTATTTTGGACACAAATTGTCGATGTATGTAAGAGTTTTGTTAGGACATTTCATGGTTATGGCCTTTAAAATTACTTAGAAACTCGTTACAAATACAAGAGCTGCCACTATAGCTTAAATTACTGCCTCAAAGAACTCTTTTGGTAACCGCATACTTAAATTCGTCATAAAATGTTCAAGTCGAGTCAGTGTTCACCTTAACAAGCTGAAGTCGTCTCTATATCAGGCTGAGAAAACAAATATGTTGAACCTGTTAAGGCGACGAAGTATATATCATTATCAAGTCAAATTATGAGGCATGGACAAATTGCAATTCACCTCTATATCTACTGAAAAAACAAAGATTTTAAAATAATGTGGTGCCTTATTAAGTCGAAACATGCTGACAATACAATTCAATTGTTGCCGCAGAATGAGCCTTTGGTAACGATACTAATAAATCTTAATTTCAGAATATTGCCTTGTTAAGATGAAATCACCTCAATATCCTCAAAGAAACCAAATCCTTCAAATTAAGGTGAAGGAGTCACGTCCACATACGCCATAATTTGCCTCTCTTTTATTTTTTGGCAACTAATCTCAGAAGGTTGTTATAAAATCATTTGTTAAGACGACTATATCTATATTAACTCTACATCTTCTGAAAAAGCTGACCTAGATTTTCTTTGATTTTCAATGTGACCAAACTAGAACTAAATTAGATGTTTTGCATGGCCAAAGTGATATGCCAGAAAACATGTATAGATTAACCTGCTCAGATGAAATGATTGCAATGCATAGCATGTTCTTATCGAATACTTAGCTACTATTCTTATAAAACTTTGAAAGATCAAAATATATCATGAGAAGGGTATTTGTTGTACTCAGTCTAGCCTTATCAGGTTTTAAGTTTCTTTCCTGTTATTGAATCACACATATTATCATCCAAAGGAGATAATTTTGTTGATCAAGTAACCATCCAAAATCAAGCTTTCTTCCCCTCTCCTTTAACCAACTTGCCTACAAATTCATCAATGTTATTATCTGAGCTTCCACCAAAACTTAACAGCTCTTATTACAAGCTTTCTCCATTTAGTTGCATACTTTACAATCTCTTCACTTCTTTCTCCTGCTGTAACTTCTTTTATACACATCTCTAGCTCATCCCATGTCACAATCCTCTCTTTGTTCTTCTTAGCCTTTACTCCCACCTGCCACAACTCCTCACAAACTTAGCATTAGTAGGCTGATCACTCAACTATGGCATTGTAACATTGGCACCCCTAGGCTCAATGCCTCCAATGTTGAGTTCCAGCCACAATGTGTCACAAAGCAAGCCATAGCCTGATGTGATAGCACCTCTAGTTGATTGCACCATGGTACAACTAACCCTCTTTCTTGTGCTGAATTAATGAATTCGATTGGCAACTTGTTTATGGAATCTTTTGCAACCAATAGGAAATGCATATTGCTTGCTATCAAATCCCATGCAACTTCTTCAGCCTGTTTAGCTGTTATGTCTACCATGTTTGCTTCCAAATGACGCACATATCACTGACTTTGACAGTTTTGCTAGCCAGCTCAATCGATGGTCTCCATTGATCTGCTGGTCTGGGTTGGCCGATGGCACCATTGGACCAACCATAACCAATGGTTATAAAGCTCTTGGTATTACTTTGAATTAAGACATAAAAATAACCTTCATTGAACAAACGATCTCATACAGAACTATAACCCAATATGAAAGCTACAGAATATTAAGCACACTGTACTTCCATATTTAAGCAAAAACCAATACCAGAAAAAGATAGAAACTTGCCCTAATACTGTCAAAAAATAAGAGCCTATTTGGACAAGCAATTTCCACAACTCAATTCTCAGTTTCCATAACTCATAACTCAAAAATGGTGGGACCCATAGTAAAAATGTTGTTTGGCCAAACGATAACTCTGTTTCCATAACTCTGTTTCCATAACTCAATTCTCTAATTTTTGAGTTATGAGTTATGGAAACTGAAAACACATTTTGGCTGTTTTCAGTTTCCACAACTCATAACTCAATGGTATTTTTGTAAATAAAACTACTTACCCGGTCCCACCGTCAGAACAGATCACATGTTGCGCTGCTTTTCATGCTCTCTCCAACGGCTTTTCAGTCCTATCAGAGACTCTTCACTTCATCTCTTCATTTCAGTAAAGCAGAGCTCCATTCCTCTTAGTCCTAGAAGAAGCTCTCACTGGCCTGACCTCCTCACGCACAACGTCACCGCTCCGAGCTCAGCCAACCGCGCCGCCGTGTCATAGTAACGCAATGCTTCTATGTTTGCTTCGCTGTTTTTTTTTTTTTCCCTTTTTTTTCGTTGTTTGATGTTTGGGTAAGCATTTTGTATGATTTATTGAAACCATAGATCTGGGTTTGCTTCAATGGTTATGGGTTTGCAGTTTTTTTCTTTTTTTTTTCTTTGTTTGATGTTTGGGTAAGCATTTTATTTGAATTTTGAAACCGTGGTTATGGGTTTGCTTCAACGGTTATGGGTTTGTAGTTTTTTAATTTTTTTTCTTTGTTTGATGTTTGGGTAAGCATTTTAGTTGATTTATTGAAACCGTGGTTATTGTTTTGCTTAAATGGTTATGGGTTTGCAGTTTAATTTTTTTTTTTTCTCTGTTTGATGTTTCGGTAAGCACTTTAGTTGAAATCATGAAACCGTGGTTATGGTGATGTATTGGTGGCCATGGGAACTAGCTAAAGATATCTACGTAGAACTAGCTAGCTTCAAAGAACCCTCCAATTATAGATTAGTCTTTTAAAAGTTTGATTATGAAAGTTTTGGGTTTTGCTTTTTATGTACTGGTGGTTTGTTTGGCTGGCATTGGCAGCACGGTTTGGAGCTCTCAAATTGAGATCAAATGGGATTCAATGCTTCAATTCAGATTTTTTATTCAAAACCCATTTTCATGGTGCCAAAAAGATTCAATTTTTAAGCTCCTATTGCTTGCTATAGGCACCAGATTCGTCAAACAGGGCACTGGTGTTAAACTAGGCTCTTACTGTTTGTCTTTTTTTGACTTAAAAAAATGGTTAGAATTTTTAGATGGGATTTTCCAAAAACTAGTTAGGATCCAATATCTCAGAATCAGGAGTGTGATTAAAATAGGACACCCTTTACTCTATAAGTTACAGTTTCTAGTTGGATTATAATTTTTGTTTGAAAATTTCATTTTTTTTGTAATCTGTTTGATGTTAGGACCTAGATTTACATTGGCTTCTGGCATTCTCATTCCATATCTGTTAAGAAAGCTCAATCTTTTTGCTTTAATGAAAGAAAGTTTAAATTTTTATGACTCGTGTTGTTAGCTATTTGAGGAGTTGATATGTAGTTTATGTTGGTTTTACCGTATGTGTTAATAGCTAGAGGAAGCAAAGTATATGAAGAGTGTGGTGTAATCTGTAAACTTGAGCTTTAAAAGGTAATATAAGGGTTCTAGAAGAAGGATAAAAGTTTTGTGGGCCTATGCTGTTCAAGTTGTTGTTTTCAGTGAAGCTTTTGCTAACTCATAACTCAACTTTAAAATGTTCTTTATTATTATTATTATTATTTTGTTTGTTTGTGTGTAAATTGGTCTGGATATTCTTGATGTTAGCTTCTATTTATCACGCGAAAAACTTGCCATATCTCATTAGCAAGACACACAAAGCACACACACCGACTCAGAGAAACAATGGCACAGGCAACTACTTGTCCCAATAAGACTACAATCATGTATAAAAATAAAAAATTTAAAATTTAAAAATGTAATCTGTATGCCACATCTCTTAGGTAATGAGAATGTGATTTTTGGTGGATTGGACTACTCAAATGAAATTTATATATTTGTGGGTTAATTGTTGTTGTTGTATATTTCTGACCAATGTATATTTGTTGTTGTTGTTGTATATTTCTGACTAAGGCACTGGTGTTGTATATTTGTTGTTGTTATAGAAGTTTATCAAGACTTCTATAACACTAGCCATGCTATATGGTGTTGAAAGCTGCGCTATAAAATATTTTATGCGTATGAAAAGAGCATAAATGAGATATATATGTTAAGATGGATGAATGGAAATATAAGGAAAGATCATACAAAATGAAGAAACTCATTTAACAATAGGGGTGACTCATGAATGAAAAAATGAAAGAGGGGGGGGGGTGTATTTGAGATGATTTGGTAATGTGCAGAGCAATTAATGCAGTGCATTAGTGAAGAACTTACATTTATTTAAGTCAAGAGAATTAAAAGAATTAGGGGAAGACAAAAACGATGTGCTAATTAAGGGTTATAATATTCAATAAGTAACTCTTATTAGGATTGTCTTTTGATAATTTTTTCATGGATTAATTTGTTCTAATGACACCTAAAACTTTCTAGGATAGTTCCATCAGCTCAAGACTCTTCCAGAAAGCAAAGTTTTAAAATACTTAGTCCATACTTAGTCCATACTAGCCCATTGTTCTGTAAAATTTGACAAGTTGATTGTTCTGTAAAATACTTAGTCCATACTAGCCCATTGTTCTATAAAATTTTGCTGTTCTGCACTAGTTTTGCTGTTCTGCATCATTGCTGTTTTGTTCTGCACTGGTTTTGCTGTTCTGAAAAATTTTGCTGTTTTGTTCTGCACTGGTTTTACTGCATCATTGCTGTTTTGGAATGCACTAGTGCCAATATATTAATATTGATTTCAAAGAACATAAGTCAGTACATGTCATTACAGTCATATATACATATTAATATGGATCCTATGCTCAATATTTGTTCCTCTAAAAATATTGGGATATCTTTATTGTACTTGTGATATGATTGTGTATGAGATGTGTGTGTTGTTCTTTAAGATGGCTGCGGATTTGAGAACATGGGATGCCAATTGTGAGGATCTGTTGTGTCACTCCATACTTGGACACTTAGTTTGTCGGAATGTGCATCTTTATCAAGACAATCCGCACGTGTGGGAGGAGATCACAAACTTTATTAATGCTCGCTTGGGGAAGGCTTTTAGTGTCAGGCGGGTAATGAGGCAATGGAAGCGGACTCGACGGAATTATCAAAGCTCAATGGGGGTCCGTACCATGGCTCTTCAGCACAATCATTCCCCCGTGTCCTCTCCAGACCGATTGTCCAATGACCCACCTCAGTAAGAGGTGGATGCGTAGTCAAACTAATGTAGTGCATGTCCTTTTTGATATACTGCTAACATATTTTGTTCCCATTATGTTCAGTAGCATACTTTGTTATGGGTTACCATGTACTTAGCCATGCCCTAACGTAGTTGTATTTGTTATGGGTTCCATCTTTTGTATATCACATTACACAATATATGTGGTAAACCTCGATGAAGTTTTTATATATTACCACTATTTCTTATATATTGCCAGTATTTCTTACATTTCGTACATGCTTTTTCTTATCCATGTTGATTTAACTGTGGAATGTTTTTTACTTTTTGGACTCTTTAATTCTACATGGTACATGAATCCTATAGTCCTATTAATCAATTGTTAAAATTATTATCTATCATGAGCTTACCACGTGAGATATTTCAAATAAATGGCACATGAATCACAAGAGGCAGATGAGAAAAAGTGGCCTCCACATGTAGAGCATATTTTTGTTGAGATCATGTTGGAGGAACAACTTAAGGGTAACATGCCAAGCGGTGTGTTTAAGGGTCCTACATGGGCATCAATTACAGCTGAACTTAACCGAAGGACCGGGAAAGACTTTGTCTTTAAGCAAGTTCAACAGAAGCACAATAGGCTCCGACTCAAACAACGCAAATGGAGCCAATTGCTAAGACACACGGGGTTGGGGTGGGACGAGCAGACCAAACAATGACTTGTTCTGACGAAGTCTGGCAGAATGTGATTGCGGTATGTTTACTGTTGTTTATTAATTATAAACCTATTGCAATTATTTATTTATGAAATTTGCCTCCAAGTTGGTAATATATGAATTGTTGTGATCAGTGTGCTAATGTTTCCAAGGATATTGCAGGCCAATCGTGGTGCAGCTAACTTAAGGAAACAGGGATGCTCGGACTACCCATCACTGCAGCAGTTGTTCGCCACTAGTACTGCGACTGGGAACCTCCAGATCTCCTCAAACACTCCTCCCCTGAATAGTGACGAGGAGCGTGTCCTAGAAGAAGAGATTGCCAATGCCAATGCCAATGCCGATCCAAGTGCACCCATTCATTTGGATGATGACTGTTACACCCCTAATTTTGATAGTTTCCCACAAACTGTGGAGGATGTTGAGGTTGAGGAGGTAACCCGGAGGGCGGATAAACGTCCTATGCAAGATGCAAGTTGCAAGGGTAAGAAGGCCTCGAAGAGGTCGGATAGGGTAAATGAAATGACTGCGGCCCTACAGGAGTACAACGCAATGTCTGAACGTAGGTATAGTGGTAAACTCGGCAGGACTACCGGTTCATCCGACCAATTCGCTCAATCCGTTGTAGGGGGTGATCCTTGTTCGCTCACCAAGGCAATGGACGTACTGAACATGTATCCGGATCTGAGTAACAAGGCCTACATCAAGATGTCAAAGGTTTATGTGTATGCCGGAGCATAGGAGGAAATCTTGGATTGATGACATTCTAAACCCTGAGGAGGATTGATGATGCATTGTATCACCTATGTCTAAGCTATTTGGTTTTTATATACTATGGATTCGGGTTGTTATATTTACATTTATATTATGTTTCGTATGGACAATACGAAAGTTTATGTTATTTATGAACTTGGGATGTTTGTATGGTTTGTGTTTCGTATGGATAATATGAAGGTTTATCTTATTTATGAACTTAGGATGTTTGTATGGTTTGTGTTATATTATGTGACAGATTTGGATGTTGGGTTTGTTGATTTTTAGGTGTTTATTATGGTGATGGTTGAATTAGGTGTTTATATTATACCAGAATATTGTGTTATATTACGTGACGGATTTGGATGTTGGGTTTGTTTTATTTTAGGTGTTTATTATGGTGATGGTTGAATTAGGTGTTTATATTATACTAATATATTATGTGATGTACTTGTTTTATTTATTTAATTTTTTTGTCTTCTAATAATCTATGGTTGATTTTTTTTTTTTTTTTTTTTTTTTGGAGAAACTATGGTTGATGTTATTAGTAGGACTATTTGAATAGTGTGTTTGTGGTAATGTATAGGTGACTTATGGCGTCCGGAAATGACTGGTGGCAGGCGATCCAAGAGTATGACTTTGATGATGCATACTTCAACAACGCTGGTTCCAGCAATGACTCTGAATCTGATGATGATGATGATTGGACCGATTCGGATTCCGAACGTGAAGAAGAGGCAGAGTTTAATTTAGTGAATCCTATAGTTGGGGAAATGTATGCGTATATGCAGCGGCATTATGATAAACAACCAATGCGTGCTAGTGCGTTGACCGGTAAGGCGTATATGGACGAGGTCACTCAAGGTAATGCTATAAACTGTTATGAGATGTTCCGCATGACACCTGAATTACTGTTACATTTAGTGGATGAGTTGGCTAAACATGGTTACTTGAGGGACGGACGTGGTGAGGTGAATGCCACTCAGGCTGTGGTCATGTTATTATACGTACTTGGACACAACACCCGCTTTAGATGTGTTGCCGACAGGTTTCAGCACTCAACAGAAACCGTGTGCCGGCATTTTGATAAGGCGTTGCGAGCTGTCCACCATTACACGAAGCATTTAATTAAACCTGATCAGAATGTCACAGGCCTCCCCGAACATCTTCAAGTGAACAAGTACTGGCCATGGTTTGAGGTACAAAACATTCTCTTACTTAACTAATTGGACATAACAGTAAAATAATATGATATTTGATACATGCTTGCTAAGATTAATGAAAACTTTCATGTGTAGAGATGTATAGGAGTAATTGATGGAATGCACGTGAGTGCCCGACCTCCTAAAAATGAGACTCAAGCACACAGGGACCGTAAGAGCCATATAACAACTAATGTGCTGTGTGTGTGTAACATGGACATGCAGTTCACATTTATCCATGGTGGGTGGGAAGGCAGTGCGAATGACTCAAGGGTTTTCGAGGAAGCGATCAGTGACCGGAAGGATGGATTCCCATGGCCACCAATAGGTACTATACTGTGACTTTAACTAAAATTATTTTATCCTCCACGTCTAAGTAGTATGTTGATGAACAACTTAATTACGTGCTTACTGGTTGTGTGTGTGTGTGTGTGTGTAGGGCCGTACTACTTGGTGGATTCGGGTCTACCAATTGGCACCAGTTTTCTCCCCCCTCACAAGTCAACTAGGTACCATGTGCAAGAGTTCAACTCAAGCAGTAGACGGATAACATCAAAGAAAGAGTTGTACAACTACAGGCATTCGTCATTACGGATGGTTATTGAGCGGTCCTTTGGAGTGCTGAAGGCCCGTTTCCCCATTCTAAATTTAATGCCAAACTTCAAACCAATTAGGCAGCGGTGCGTGGTTATTGTGTGCTGTGCTCTATACAATTTCATACGCATGAACAATCGGAGTGATGAATTGTTCAAAATAATAGGAGAGAGTGATGGCGAAGGTAGTGCGACCACTGGCGAAGGCGGTGGAGATATTGGAGCATCAACAAGCTCAGCAGCCCAAAGGCATGTACTAGAAATGTCAACTGCATCAAAGAGAGCGATGGGCGAAGTTAGAGACAATATCACTGACACAATGTAGAATGATTATGTTGCTCGTGGCAATATGAGATGATTATATATTGAAATATAAAATTGACCATTTCCTTCGCTGCACTATTTTGGGTTTGTGTAATTTGGAATATTATGTACTTTTAGTTTATAAGTATTTTGGGTGTGTGACTAATTTGGAATGCTTTGTTATTGTTAAGGGTGATGTTCTTGGTTCTTCTAAGGGTGATGCATTTTTTGTGATTGGATTTGTATTTGTATTATTTGTTGATTTGCACTCTTTAGCAACCAATATATTGCAACAGACCCGCCCACCAAAGCTGTGAAAACCATCCATCGAAGTAGCCATTATACACTTAAATATTATATCTACATCAAATAAAATTTTTGCTATTAACTTAAAGAGGGAATTTTATTTTTGTAGGAAAATAAGTGTAGTTTTTTTTTTTTTACAAACATAAGTGCACTTGTTGATAATCTTAATACAGTTTAATACCTCACTTATACAAGGTTTGTAGATTTATTTAAAAAAAAAAAAAGTTACTAATCGAGATTACTTTAGGGGAGTGTTGTACAAAATACATTCATATTCGAACCAAAACCAGTAAATAAGAAAGAACATCTTTACTTAATCACTTAGATCATAAAGGATAACATTGACTTATTAGAAGAAAATAAGGATAACATTCTATTTAGGAATTAGGATATGTAGAGGGGGAAGTGCTAAATTTGCCCCACAAATATACGCATCAGCCATAAATTTGCCCCACAAAACTAAAAACAGAAGCACAAAGCACGCTGCTTCACATTTGTTTCATCCAACTTTCCCCAAGATCACCTCATCATTCCCCACATCATTTAACAAGTATATAGTAACCTACAAATATAGCAGGATACACTATTGCAAAATTTTGGATCACAACAACTACATAGGTGATCAAACTCTTATTTGAAAAAAGAAAAGAAAAAGATGATCCAACAAAAAAAAAAAAGCTTAAATATGAAAGATATTTACATTACACACGTGATCGTTAATGGGTCATGGCAGACACAGTCGTGTATGGCCATGGCTCCCAAAAGCAGTAAAGAATACAAAATAAATGCCAACCATAATCCAAGAGAAAAATAAAGCTAGCCTATACTTGTAGACCTTGTCTTCAGCAGTCCGGAGTGCGAGCTTAGTTTTTTCAGCCTTGCGCTTTGCTATTCTTAGGAGCTCCCATGCTTCTGCTTCCCTTGCATGAGCCTCATCCCTTTCATTTCTTGCAGCTACGGCCTCGGCCTTATATCGGGTAAACCTTTCATGGACAAGTAGTGCTGTTGCACGGCCACGTGGGCATGTGTTCTTGTCCAACCATTTGAAGAACTTACATGCCTGATCAGAGTCTTGCATACAACATTGAAGGCATATAAAAGATGGTTAGCAAAACAATAAGAATATGACAAGTCAAATATGTAACGACAATAAAATCATGTAATACTTACCGGCGACCATTGCTGACATCCATAGAACCTCCTACCGAAATTATGGATAGATAGGGAGGTCCTTTCCACACACTGATCCATATCACACATATGGCCACTAGAAGTGGACTCACAAGTAGTGGCAGAAGACATATTACAGGCTGTGAAAATGAAACTCATGCAATAAGTCCAATAATAACACACTGGCGGGAGACATATTATAGGTATATTTAATGTTCAATTAGCCTCAAAGATTTTGTCATTGGTAAGACCTGTGCTACACAAACCTTTCTGTTAACATCTTCCAGTAAGTTTAAACCACCTAAATGATACTATCAAATTAGGCTATCCATGACTAATTGACACAAATCATAAGAAGATAGCTAGAAATGGCCATAAGCTAAGACTTCATATTTCAGTTTTAGAATTGCTATTTTTACAGTTGATTATAAAGACTATGAAGTGATGTGCACTACCTTGGAAAGAAAGCAGGGGCACAATAAAGTCTTCACATATGTAATGAAAGAATCACTCTAGAAAAGACCTCTATACATGCATGCCTTTATATCTTAAATATGGCCCCAAAAGAACCCAAAACGATCATGAAACCTAGGAATAAAAAAATCCACCCTTACAATTATACAATTTGAATAAAAAATTATTCTTCATGAAATTCACTGATAATAATATAATAGGAAATTATAAGACCAGTCTAGCCAATAAAGACAAAGAACAACAAAAAACCTTTGGAGGAAGCCGCTTAAGTAGGACCAATAGTGTCTGATAGATTATATTTGAAAAACGAGGCCCAATGGCAACATACTCCAATAACCTGCATCAACAATTACAGTAAAATCATCTAAGGCACTTGTTCATTAACATTAATAGATGAAAAACGTGCATCGGGAGAGGGGTGGGGGGTTGTTCTGGAGAAAAGTAGTACAGCTTCATTCGATTCACATCAGTGGATTTACCTTTCAATGTCATCAAGGATGATGATGCTCAGTGGTGACTTGTATGCATCCTCAAACACCTATTAAAGAATATCATTATAAATAAGGCTTCAAAATTTCCTCCCAATCACGTAAACAAAAGAAAAACATTAAAAAGTATATATCTTTCTAGTGTAAATAGACAATAAATAATTGATAACTCTGCAAGTGCAGTATAAACTTGTCTTAGATACATCAAATCTCAATTTAGACTAGGAACTGGTTCTATCACATAAAGGAGGAAAATAGTGGTTATTCACAAATCCCTAGTCTTCAATCCAACAGTAATATTACGCATGTTGGATTTTTCAAGCCAACAGTAATATTATGCATGTTTAGTCAAGCCAACAGTAATATTACTGTTTGTGGGTTGCACATTCAATATGTTTTTAATTCTCTTTTATATATATATATATATTTTTAATAGTACTTTTATAATAAATAAAAAATAATGTTTATTTTATTTTGCGTTTATCTACAACATTTTCAATTTTCAACAAAAAACTAAATAAATTGTTCCTAAACAAATAATCTCTTCAATCTAAATTGGTTTTGGTGGCCATGGGTTGGTCATGCTGCCGTGGGTTGAAGGTGATGGTTTTTAAACTTTAGATTTAAGTTCTCTTAAATCTTGTAAACCTAAAATTCTTGTGCTTTGTTTGCTTGTCAGAGAAATGTTATGAAAAGAGGTAGTAATCTCACAATTGCCTATCCAACCTTGACACAATTATTGAATTCTTCTATGCTCCCCTTGTTTATACCATAAAAATATTTTCAATACCAAAATATGGTTGTTATAAATTTACTCTATAATTATTTGTTGACATAAAGCCACACTGTTATAGAGAATGACACATGTGATGTAACTTGGTTGCCATAACATGTGAAAGTTTGGTAACCAAAGCATGCATGTGTGTTTTGGAAAAAATTTCAAGCGGAAGTCAACTTTCCGTTAAATGAAAAAGGATGGGAACACTTGTTAAGAAGATGACAATTTATAGGACACTTGTGACATTGTATGGAAGATGGAGTAGTTAATTACAACAAATAACCATCCCCTCCCTTGTTTTGTGGGGTAATTATGGGCTAGAAAAAACTTCTATCCATGCCTACTAAAGGAGGTTTTGGCAAGAAGAAGTGGACACAACCAAGCACATCAAAGAGAAGAAGAGAACTTCTTCAAGGCAAAATGCCTTCTTAGACATTTATATATGGTAGTATTCTAGTAGGATTAGTTTTAGTAGGCAATTTAAGTGATCTTCAAAAAATTTCAAGTAAGCTTTGATCAAGTATTGCTCTTTAATTTAGTTCAAGTAGATTCAATCAGCCTCTTAGTTGTTATGCACAAAGCCTTAGACTTCAATCTAATTTACTTTTTGCTTTTCATTTCAATTATGTTTATTGCAACCTCTCTATACTAAAATAGTAAATCTTTTAAAATGCAACCAAGAATGGTCAAAGTCTTAGGGCCTGTTTTGTAAGTGAAACCAATTTTCAATTTTCAGTTTTCAAAGGGTTTTGCAAAATTGTGTTTCAATACATGTTTTCTCAACCAAAACAAAAATTGGTCTGTTGGGGATGAGATTTTTCACTCAAAAACTAGTATTAATATTCATGTAATATAAATTTATCACAACCCAGTCTCAGTTCTCAACTGAGATCCGATGCAAACACACAGAGGGAGGAACAAGAGAGAAAAACAGAGAGAGAGAGGAGCAAGAGAGACAAACAGAGAGAGGCAGTGGTCAGATTTGGAAACCCAGATCCGATGCCACAGCAACGCTTGGGATGGTGCCAACTAGCAGATCTACAAAATAGGAAAACGATACCCTTTCAGCAACAAACATATTTAAAAAGGAAATGGGTCACGACGGAGGAATACCTGAGCTGAGCTGAGTGAGAGAGGGAAGCACCGCCTTGGGTCGGAGGAGCTCGTCCGTGACAAAATCGGCAAATGGGTGACGTTGGTGTTGTTGCTCGTCGGCGCCGCTGGGAAATGGGTCGCGACGGAGGAGGTTTTGGGTTTGGGTTTCCTCCTCGGCGCCGCTGGGAGATGGGTCACGACGGCGAGATCACACCGCTGTACACGTCGGAGACTTGGGCGTTGTTCACCGGTGATGATGGTACTGACGAGGCGAGGGAGGTTGAGACATTTTTCTGGGTTTGGGTTTCTGCTTTGGGAGAGAGACAAGGCTGAAGGGGAAGGGGAAATGAGAAAAAGAGAAATACTGATGGGAAAAATGGTACGCGGGTAACAAAACAGAAGAGGGCTGACACAGTGACAGTTGTGGGGTCCATGAATAGTGTGAAAAATATTGAGTGATAGAAATTGGATGATAAAGGCAAACGGATGTGAAAATTTGAGTGATGAGCGATGAGATATAAGTGATGAGTGATGAAAATTGAGTGACGGAAATTGAGTAATCATTTTTTGTTGGCCAAACAGGCTCTTAATATCTACATATTTACAACTTGATATAGCAGGAAGGCAGTTCTATGATCTTTCACTAGAAGATGAAGTTACTAAAACTACCACTGTATTTTCGTCTACGAAGACCTCCAACTTGTCTCACTAAAACCGCACGCAAACTTTTAGCGGTAGCACCACTAACACTATTTTCAAATGTAATCTAACCTTATTTTTATTTTTATTTTTTCTCTTCATAACCCATTACTGTAAAGCCACACGTATTGAGAACCATTTTAACACACTGAATAGCTTTGTCCATCTCATCTGAGCTATCCCAATGGCAGCACTTGCCAACAGGAAATTGTCATCAGCACTCTAAAGATCTAATTGCAATTCTGAATTGACATTCTGAGTTAGAAGAGATCAGTATAAAAAAATTTCAGATCATCGTCATCAAAAGAATGTTTCATGGACTCTAAGAAACTTGAAGCCTGTTCATATCTGAGACCCACACCGTCAACACTGGGCAAGTCATAATCATCAAAACCACTACTGCCCCCAACAGAATAGATGGATGAAATGATATCTGGAGAACTTGGAGGGCTGCTGTAACATCCTCTTCTCAAGTACACACGTCTGAGCACTCTCCACAGTGTCTTTCCAGATCTTAGCTGGCCTACCAGTGCCGAGTACCTGCACCTGTGCAAAACAATTACTGTAATTACTCCATTCAGAGAGAGCTTATATATATATATTGGTTAGAAATGCTCGTACTACTACCTGAAACCCCTCCCCCCATTCAACCTCCAAGCACTAAGGCTTGGGGATGTACCACCTGAACTAAAGAGTTAGGTCACAGAGAGCTAAATGACACTAATTTTTATTTTACTTGGAACTCCTCATCGTTTACAGAAGATCACATAGGACTTCAATGTATGAGTATATATAGGACAGATTTTAGTAGTATATATAAACTATGCTTTTTTCTTTTGCTTTTTTTTTTTTTTATAATTAACCCATTATTGTATCTCGGAAGTTCTCTAACCTGATTTCTTAATGCTACACATATTGAGAACCATATTAATGTGCTGAATAGCTTTGTCCATCTCATCCGAGCTCTCCCAATGGCAGCACTTTTCTGTGTATAATCAAATGCACCAATCTTGTGAGAAGCCATAAACTTGCTCACGTTAGAACTCTCCGTCCTGGGCAAGCTTGCAGTGCAAACATTGGTTAAGTGTGAAGAGCTGCCCACAAGAGAGGCTTCATCATCAAAAGAAACAACTTCCCCCAAGTGTTTAAATGCAGAAATAACCAAGTTGTGGGCATCAGCCTGATGGAAAAGGTTGATAAGTCAGGAGAAAAAAAAAAAAAAAAGAACCCAGATATGAGGTAATAAGAGGAGTGCCTTCTCAGTTTCAGACAGCTTATCAATTGGAATATACTGGCATTCCAAAAGTAGTCCCATCACTTGTCCCACGACATTAAAGACCACACCATTTTTTTGTTGAGAACTTGGAGGGCTGTACAACAACATCCTCTTCTCAAGTACACATGTCTGAGCATGCTCCACAGTGACTTCCCACATCTTAGCTGACATACCTGTGCCAAGTATCTGCACGTTCAAAAAAATTACTGTAATTACTCCATTCAAAGAAAGCTAAAGGGACATAAATTGAGTTCACAGAAGATCACATAGGAGCTCAAAGTATGAGTATATATGGGACATAAATTTTAGTAGTATAAGACTATAAGTATATTGTGCTAAGAACACTGATTTGGACCCTATATTATAAGAAACAAAACATAACCCTAGCTCCAGACAACAATACTAAGGAAATAGACAAACAGATAGCAGCGTCTGACATGACCAAGAGGTATCCATGTCTCAATGGAACTTGAATTGGGATGTTTCTATAGCCAGCCAGGTCAATGCATGTTCAACAGAGATACAGGTTGTGCCTGACTTAATAACACAACCTAACATCAAAATGTCTGTATCCCTATGGTGCACCAACAACATTTTCCCTTACGAATGCTTCCATCCAAAGAGAAAAAGAAAAAAACACCCCCAATAATGAGCAGACATCCTGATTTATCTAAACATAAGGGCATCAGTAAACTCTTTCTCATTTGCAGATTTTTAACAAATGCAGACAAGTATATGGATACAACAATGCATCACTCTTTACAGAATACTACCTTAAATTCAGAAATCTAGAAAAAAATTAGTAAGGAATACTAAAAAGTAAAAGTAATTGAGGTAAGTGCAGTTTTATTTACATATTGAAGCCTTGCAGGGTCTATGAAGAGTAGGGTCAAAAAATCCTTCACAGTAGTGATGCTTTCACAACTCAAACGCTTATGTAAAGCTCCATCTTTGCCAATATTTTCTAATCTCCATACTTCATCGAACAAAGAAGGAGGGTGATGATTCTCGTACACTGCAACCAACTATTTTTTATTAGGCAAGTTTTAGGTAATTTTCATTTAAAACTCATAGTTTTAGATAAATTTCATTTAAACCTTATAGTTTCATTTAGAGTTTATAAGCCTTAGAGTTTTGGGTCTATTTCATTTAAATCTTAAATGGGGTTTGTTTCATCTAAACCTTAAATGAAATATAATAAGAGTGAGACTCACTTGTAGGACTAAGATTTATAGGCATGAGTTCCATGACGGCACAGGAGGGAGCATGTTTCTACAAGTGGAAGCAATACAACACAAACGTCATTTCTAATAAGAAAGGAAGATATTAAAACAAATGATAGACTGAGATTGTGCCTCTTGAGCTTCCAAGCTTAGAGAAGTCCCCGCTAAAACAAATGAAGAATGACCAGTTGGGAGTGGCTCAGGACATGAAGTTGAACTATGATTTGCAAGCATGAGTTCTGAATTGGCACTAGAGGGAGCATGTTCCTGCACATGGAAGCAATGTCAATACAAACATCATTTTTAAAAAAAATAAATGCAGATGGTAAAACAAATGATACACTGAGATTGTGCCTCTTGAGGTTCCAAGCTTAAAGAAGTCCCCACCAAAACAAATGAAGTATGACCAGTTGCAGGTGGCCAAGGACACGAAGTTGAACTATGATTTGCAAGCATGAGTTCTGAGTTGGCACTAAAGGGAGCAAGTTTCTGCAAGTGGAAGCAAGGTCAACTCAAACATCATTTCTTATTAGAAATGTAGATAGTAAAACAAATGATAGACTGAGATCGTGCCTCTTGAGATTCCAAGCTTAAAGAAGCTCCCACCGAAACAAATGAAGTATGATCAATTGGAAGTGGCTCAGAACATGAAATTGAACTAAGATTTGCAAGCATGAGTTCCGTGTTGGCACTAGAGGGAGCATGTTTCTGCAAGTGGAAGCAATGTCAACACAAATGCCATTTCTTATAAACAATGTAGATAGTAAAACAAATGATAGAATGAGATTGTGCCTCATGAAGTTCCAAGCTTGAAAAAGTCCCCATTGAAACAAATGAAGAATGTCCACTTGGACCTGGCTCAGGACACAAAGTTGAACTAAGATTTGCAACCATGAGTTCCATGTTGGCACTAGAGGGAGCATGTTTCTACAAGTGGAAGCAATGTCAACACAAACTTCATTTCTTAAAATAAGTGTAGATAGTAAAACAAATGATAGACTGAGATTGTGCCTGTTGAGGTTCAAAGCTTAAAAAAGCCCATGGAAAAACAATTGAATTCTGAGTAATTTCAGGAGAGTGTTCGTTGTCCCTGTTAGGTGTGCTGAAGTTAAATAGAATGAACAAGGGAGTTAAGGCATGCATAGAAGGCATATATAAAAGGATCTTAAATTCTTGATGAATAAAATCTGTACTTACACCCTATGCTTTGTAAGCATGAGTTCCATGTTGGCACTAGAGGGAGCATGTTTCTGCAAGTAGAAGTAATGTCAACACAAACATGATTTCTTACAAGAAATGTAGATAGTAAAACAAATGATAGAATGAGATTATGCCTCTTGAGTTTCCAAGCTTAAAGAAGCCCCCGCCAAAACAAATGAGGTATGAGTAAGTTCAGGAGAGCGTTCATTGTCCCTGTTAGATGTGTTGAAGTTATATAGAATGAAAAAAAGGAAGTTATGGAGTGCATAGAAGACATATATAAAAGGATCTTAAATTCTTAATGAAAGAAATCATACTTACATCCTTATGGGATTTTCCAACCATTCCTTCCCACAAACCAAGGCCTCTACAATGTCAGGATCCAAACCATTCAAGACTGGATTGATTGATGTAGTTTCAATACTGAAAGCAGAATTTGAAGTAGAAGTTGACATTGGAATTGCTATCCTCCTAAGATTAGAAAATTTTGTAGTGGGACATCTTAACAAGTGATTTTTTAAGTGTGTGGTCCCACTTTTGCTTGACCCTGAAAAGTGCTTGCAACAATGTTTACATAAGGCCCGGCACTCCCCATTAACTTCAACTCTTTCAAAGTCATTCCAAACCTTGGACACTAACCTTCTTCGTTTAGATGATTCTCCACATTGTATAGCTGAACATCTTGACAAGTGATTTTTTAAATGTGGGGTCCCACTTTTGCTTGACCCTGAAAAGTGCTTGAGACAATGTTTACATATGGCCCGATGCTCCCCATCAACTTCAACTCTTTTGAAGTCATTCCAAACCTCAGATACTAATCTTCTTCGTTTAGAAGAAGTTGGGAGTGCTGAATTTACCTCATATTGCTTAGAAGGTGAAGGTGCAAAGATCTCTGGACACTGCATTTTGCTTGCTTCCTATCAACACCTACAAAAGTAATGCAACAGATGGTGAAAGCTTAAAAGATGGAAATTTGAAATGTCCAAAATGTTTTCATGCCACAATAATGAAGGACAAGCTAAAGAGCAAGAGGCAAATGGGTAAACAAAGCATAGTTACATTTCATAATTGTAACATGGATCTAATTACTTCAAGTTTGTAGGTAACTTAACTTGCAACAGACGCTCCATTTCAAAAAAAAAAAAACCCTTGCCACACTTTTTTACCAACAGTAATCTAAAGTCATTTAGAATTTAAGTCGAGACAAAAATTTAGTAGGATAAGTGTTTGGGTTTCAGAGAACTAGGCAAATATTATCTCACCAATTTAATTTAGCATTAACTAGAGTTTAGCTCCATATCAAAATTCAAGGTCAACAGTAGTTTCAAAGTTCTATAAACTATACATACCTTGACCTTTTTTTTTTTATAGTTGGGGATGAGAAGATTTGAATCTTAAATATTTCTGTTGGAAATATTAAAGTTGAGTACCTTCTTTTACCTAATTCATTAAGAATTGCATTCCTATAATTATATACATATTAGTAATATATGTTCATGCGATATATAGTTTAATTAAAAATATTATATATAAAATTAAAAAATATTTATTGATATCAACCAAATTGAATAATAAAAGGGTCATGTTAACATGTAACTTTTGTAATAATTATTCACTTTAATAAATGCCTTAGGGCAATCTATTCACTATTCCATTTTAGGCATTCTTTAAATAATTCCAAAAGAACTCTCAAAATTGAAAATTTATACCTAGGTCTTATTAGGAAACAATAACCTACTACATTTATATTACACTTTGAAAAATATTAGTCGATGACAATAGAGGAGGGAAACTTGTTTGTGCGTGTTATGAGGGTAATCCTATCCCAAGGAACTTGATTAGCCATAAAATTGACAAAACTATAAAACATTGAATCAAACATAGCATTTTCAAAGACAAGGAAACCGGAAGATATGATATGAGTAACAACAAGTCCTCTGTTTCAGCCAAGAAGAAGACTAATTAGTTTTCCCAAAAAAAAAAAACACTAATTCAAATATTCAGTTACCTAATATATAGAAGTAAATATTGTTTGTTACACACTTATCACATCACATTCAAAAAAATTTTAAAAAATTATAATATTTTCTAACTTTCAATAAATAAATAAAATTATAAGTTTATGAAAAGGCTAGCACAATTTAAAATTTTTATTACGGACTGAAGTCTGAAACAGTATTTATAAGTTGTTTAAAAAAAAAAAGAGCAATAAAGTTGTCAAAAAAGAAAAGAAAACATACATTAGTTTGGTTACGCCAATGCAAGAACTTGATTGAGCTCCCTCCACCAATATCATGGACGCACTCCGCCGCTAGTCAACTCCCAATTTTGCGACAAACACCACTGCTCTTAAGAAGACAGGGCGTTTGAGTTTTTGTTCTGCTACTGTGTTCTCCTTTCTCCAAGATGTATTTATAGTTTTTTTTTTCTCCAAGATGTATTTATAGTTTGCCCACATAAAAGTATAAGTAGTAATAGTAATACAATACATAAGACAATTTGTCAAGTACTAAAATCTAGAATTGGGTATGTTTTATAGTTGGCCCAGACTCCCAGATCCGAATTGATCCTGACCGTCAGATACCCTTGTAGAAGAAACAGAGCAGTGAGAAGACAAAAGTGTTTTTTTTTTTTATAAGACAGAAGTGTTTGTTTGTGAACTGATAAAAACTAGAAGAACTAAAAAGTCTTTATATGTCCATGTCTTCTCACAAAGTAGGATCCGACAATTTTATCAAAAAAAAAAAAAAAGTAGGATCCGACAAAGTCCGATTACTTTAAAAATAAATAAAATCCGACTCAGTCCGATTATTATTATTATTATTTTTTAATTCCGACTCGGTCCGATTACTTCAAAATTTTAAATCCGATTCAATCCGAATACCAAAATCTAAAAAAAAAATACAAATAAAAAATCCAAATTTCTCTTTGGTCCTCACTCCTCAATGTCAAAAAGAAAGCGTGGTGGGTTCTCCAACAGCAGGACACGTTTTTCTTCTCATTCACGAAAACTTTCGGGTCAATGGTTGTACTCATAGGCAAATAGTGTATCAAAGATGCTTATGAATCGAATAATACACAGGTATGTAACGATACATAAACATATGGTTTAAATGGTATATTTTAGTAACATGTTTGAGTTTGGTAAAAATAGGAGTTTTACCCAATCTAATAAAAAATTTCCACATTTTTTTTACCTTAAAACTTAATACATTGTACCACACCTAATAGCATTTCAATAAATTCTTTGTTGTGATTGATTTTTAGATGCGTATTAGATTTTTTTTTTTTTTTTAAATTATTGGGCTACTAATACAGTAATACTTTAGTAGTTCAAGTTGTTTAGCCCGATACAAAAACATAACATGAGTTTTTTTTTTTCTTTTCTTTTTTAATAGTCTTTTTACATTAAAAATTTTAGATCACACATTTGCCCACTTTCATATTTTTCTTTTCCTTATATCTATCTCTCTCTCTCTCTCTCTCTCTCTCTCTCTCAAGGATAACAATACACATAATGAATCAAAGACATAAGAAAGTAAAGGAAAACGAGCTCTATGTAAAGAAAATCTTTCTCGGCAAAATCCAAGGAGAGTGGTCCTTTGATGTATTTCTTTTAAACTTGTGTACAATTTCAGTTCTTCCTGCTACAATGTTTTCTTTATAAGATTTCTAATCCCCTCTCCTTGGAGGGTCTCTTACATTATATAGCTCCCTTTAGATGATTTTGGTCCTCCATTTGTTAACCGTCCAAGCCACTGCTTGAGTGCTTATCCCATCAGACACCTTCTCAAACCCCTTGTGAGTTGGGGTAACCGAGACAGCCATGTTCAGGGGTCTTTTCCACATAAATGCAAACAGGAGGTTTGGTGGGATGCATTAAATGTGGTGATAGCCATCGTCCTTTCAGTCATGTCAAGGCTAACCCCCTCCCCGAAACTCCTTCTCTACAATATGACCTCTTTTGGTAACGTGCCACAGACATGACCTTACTGTCCAAGCGTATGACCTCCTCGGCATGATAATGGCCTCCTCGGCCATGGGTATGACACGTGGCACAAATACCTTATTTAAATTCCTGTACCCCATAATAGCCCCTCAAAATTTTGGCTTTTTTCTTTTATCCGAGGAGAAAAGTGGGGTTTTGACCTTGGATGATTAATTCCACACGTTTCTTTGACTTTCACACATGAAAGTGTCACTTCACGTGCCCCGCAACCGTTCTGGTGCTTCAATGTTCCCCACGTCTTACGGTGAGATGGAGATCCTACGGTTGGCATTTCTCCTCAAATTTTGGATGGGATAACTCCCACCCAATTCCGCCTCCTATATAAGGCACTTGGGGGATTCATTTCTCTCACTTTACCAATCTTCAAATTCTCAAGACTTCCTAAATCTCCAAACTCTCAAGACTTCATAAATCTTCAAGCTTTTAAGAAGCTTCTAAAGTGACCATTGTCCTTGTTTTCGTAAGTTTCTTTGTTCTTAGGCTATTTTCTCCTCGGCCAATCTTCTCGACCTTCTACTTTTTACTTCTTCTACTCCAATATCTCCTTCACTTCTTTTTAGTCTGCTCTAATGGGTAGGTTTGCCCACCTAGTAAATTCCCTTGATGCTATGGAGGGGTTTAGGGCCTTGTACCACATTCCCTAAGGCGTTTCCTTACGATACTACTCTTCAGGTGAATGGCTCACCCATAGGAATGAAGGGGAGATCGTCATTCCCATGATCACCTTCATAAAAGAAGGAATGACGATTCCCATAGGTAGTGTAACTAGAGACTACTTAATCCCCCATAGGCTATGCCCCCACCAATGTGCGCCCAACCTATTTAGGATTCTAGGTAGTGTAGACGCTCTCAATGAGCAAATGAGGTTAAACCTTATCTGGTACGACATTGTTTGGATGTATGAGTGCCATCTGTTGGCGGACTCAGGCTACTACCTTAAGTCTAGGTCCTCAGTGGCTAGGCTAATATCGTGTCTTCTCAAGTCCAACAAGGGCATGAAGGATGACTACATGATCGCCTTTGGTGAATGGCACGATGGTCTTCACTGCCCAACTTAGGAGGGAGAGCTAGGTGGGGTACCCTAGGTTTAGGTCTTTTAACATGGGCACTAGTTCCTTAGTTTTGCTGCCCCCTCCTTTCCTTTAGTATTTCGTTTCTTCCTGATGGAACGCTTCATTGTTTTGACTGTGGTTTTGCTTCTTGGCTATTTTTGCAGATAAAAGGCACGTAGCACTAACCTTAACCTCGTCAACGTCCACGACCTTAACAAGGTATTGAGGTTTGAGGTGTTTGTGAGCGAGGACAAACAGCTAAGAGCCGTCCATCTCATCCTTGACTTCCAGCCCTTATCCAACAAGTTCTAGGATGTGGGTCATGCGATTAAAGCCAGTGATCCTCAACTTGCTGGGATAGACGTCTCGATGCCTGGATTTCTGGCCCGAAAAGACATCGTGACAGTTGAACTGCCTGCTCATCGCTTTCCTCGCAAAGCGGCAATTCTAAGGGAAGAGACAGCCTCTTTGCGCCTATTGCTCGAGGCGGAGATAGACTAGTTCCATCTCAAGGAAGAGGGAGAGGAACAGGGAGAGCTCGTTATTCAAGTCTCAGACTCAGAAGGTGAGCCCGATAGATTTTCAGGTGTTTGCACCTCCGATCTTGTCCTCGCTCGCATAGACAACAACTCCAAGGAAGAAGAAAAGGAGATGGCACTGAACAGGAAGAACGACTTACGTGAGCTCCTTACAAACAAGGCTAAGGGTCAGCGCCCAAGGACACCCCAAGGTCCTAGCCTCTTCCTGCTTCCCCCTTCCTCCTCTTATAGTTAACTCGTTCGTCGTGGCCAACCTAAAGAAGAAAAGGAAAGAGAAGGAGGTGGCTGAGGAGAAAATAGCCTAAGAACAAAGAAACTTACGAAAACAAGGACAAGAGTCACTTCAAAAACTTCTCGAAAGCTTGAAGATTTAGGAAGTCTTGAGAGTTTGGAGATTTAGGAAGTCTTGAGAGTTCAAAGATTGGTAAAATGAGAGAAATGAATTCCTCAAGCACCTTATATAGGAGGCGGAATTGGGTGGGAGTTATCCCACCCAAAATTTAAGGAGAAATGCCAATTGTAGGATCTCCATCTCATCGTAGGACGTGGGGAACAAAGCTCCGCCTGAAGCATTTAATGGGATGTTGCGGACTCCGAAGCACCAGAACGGTTGCGGGGCACATGAAATGACACTTTCACGTGTGGAAGTCAAAGAAACGTGTAGAATAAATCATCCAAGGTCAAAACCCCACTTTTCTCCTCGGATTAATAAAAAAAAACCAAAGTTTTGAAGGGCTATTGTGAAGTACAAGAATTTAAATAAGGTATTTGTGCCACGTGTCATACCCATGGCCGAGGGGGCCATTATCATGCTGAGGAGGTTATACGCTCGGATAGTAAGGCCACGTCAGTGACACGTTACCAGAGAATGTCATACTGTAGAGAAAGAGTTTCGAGGAGGGGGTTAACCCTGACATGACTGAAGGGATGGTGGATTTTTATTTGGTTAGTTTTGTCAAATATTATAGTATAAGTGATGATAAAAGTGGTCTTTTTTTTTTTTTTTTTGGGAAACATAAATGTAGTCGTTAGTTGCATTTGTTTGAATTTTATAATTGTTTTTCATTAGTTTTATACAGTGTTTATGTATCTTACGATACACTATATATTAAAATAAATAAATAAAAGATTCATGATGCAATTCATGATTCACATTTGAGAATTTTTGCATAGTTGATAATTTATTAATGGTAGATGATAAAGTTTATGGCCCTATTAATTCAATTATTGTGTTTGTAGTATTATTCAAATTCAAATCTTTCTTCTTTCCTTTCTTATAATATTCAATAGTTACAATGGGGGTGGAGGCTTTTTTTTTTGGAAAAAAAAAAGATTAGAGGGTGACCAGTATGACTTCCCTATTTAAGCATAACCATAATAATACCTTAACCACTCTTGGATAAGACTCCACACCACAATTGCTGCTAGTGGAGAACTCAAGCCCATACCCTGAGGCATGTCAGCCCAAGCCTCTATGACTACACTAGGCCAACCAACATGTTGGTGGGGATGGAAGAATTTAAATCCTTGATGTCATGCACATACCAAAAGATGCTAACCAATTGAGCTACATGGCTCTTGGCTTGATATAAATATAGGCTAAGCAAATACATGTGAAATGTCAATTTTAGAAAACAACCAATTGGCAACTCAAAACGTTCATAATAATTAACCCAATTATATATATATATATATATATATATATATATATATATATATATATATATATATATTAATTATTAGATTAAATCATAATTTATACCTTAACAAAGTTTTTTTTTTTTTGAAGGCCAAACAAGCTTCATTAAAAAGGCAAGATCATCTACAGTGGGCATGGGGTAATGCACAATGTGGTTTAGATCTATAGGGCATAAAATTTAGATTTATATGGCAGCTAGGTGTTTCGTGTTTAGGGTTTGATCTAGTGCTAGATCAATTGGGTTTTGTGGGGATTTGGGATTCTTGACTTTTGTTTAGATGCCAAGAAAATAATGGAAATGAAATTCTAACTTAATGAATTCTTTCATGAAAGAGAGACTAATTCAAAATTGTGGACGCTTGAGATGGCAACTGAGTAATCTTTTGTAAGTATAATGATGCAGCTGGATATTTTTTGTATTTTTGTTTCTAAAGAAATCTTTTTGGGAAAATGAGAAAGTACAATGAGAAAAGCTAGGAAAACAAAGAAAAAAGAGATTTTAGTATTCGTTATCAACCATTGGTTTCTAAGATAATATGTTACCTATGTCTAATTTATTTTATTTCTTAATTAACTAAGTGTTTCCCTAAAGATTCCTAAGTTAAAAAGAAATGAAAAGTTTGAAACTGTAATGAAATGTTCCAAACCAAAGACATGGACTCAAAATCTCAATTACATGTGAAGAACATGTTAAGCACGTCATAACGCTTATCTTAAAATAGAACATTGTTTCAAAAGAACATTCCTAGAAGTAACACAACATTTAGCAACTTGAATTTTTGGGGAAAGCTTATTTAGAAACTACTTAGGGAAATACAAGTAGGCATGCTTTATTATCAGTACCAACCAAATCCATCAATGTTCCTTTCTTATAGAATCAAATATAATAGTTTAAGCATAAAATTTAGTAAAAGTAAATGAAATATGTTTTTTTTTTTTTAAAAAGAAGTTTGCTTTATTTTGGATAAGGTGATGCATGAAAAAGTAAAGTTTTAATCTAATTTTCAATTTTGTTTTTGGTCTTGAGAGAGAGAGATAGATTGTTTGGTGTGACTATGTGAGAATTAGATGGCTAATGTTTATGATACAACACATTACAACATTTTTTTTGGTCAATCAGTTTAGGGTTTCAATATTAAGAGTCCATTTGAAAACGGCTTATTTAACTGAAACTGAAATTTTTTTACTAAAAATACTGTAAATAAAGCTAAAAGATAGCTAAAATAGTACATTTGATATCATGAATAGTACCAAAAAGTGCAATAAGATTCATAAATAATAGCAAAAATAAGCTAAATAGTAAAAAAAAAAAAACTGACTTTTTAAGTCAATGCCAAATGCAACCTAAGTTTTATTTTTTTAGGCATTTTTTGAGGTGGGAAAAATAGTGCACAACTTTAAAAGAAAAACAATTATTATTATAAAATTTGGAGCTTGGAGGTTGGGCCTTTTGTAATCGAGGCCTTAGTCCTAGGTGTTAGGGTCAAATATGTATCTATTAGCAAATCCAAGTCAAAACATATTTTTAATTTATTTTAGTGTTTAGTTTTTAGTGTTTTTAAGTGTGTTCGTAAGTGTGTTAAAGAACTATATTAAAGACACAAAAGCACTATTCAAATATGTGCTCAAGAAAATGTGCTTTCTATAGTCTCAACATGTCTCGATACCAATCGATCAATCGAGACCTAAAGCTTCTTCATACCTACTTGACACCTGGTTGATTGATAAAGATATAGGAAAACATAATTTTAATTCTGTTTGTTTAATGTTGTGGCAACCTTAGAATTCATGCTCTAGGATTCCAAAACAACTTTAAAGCTACTTTCAAGAGCTGTCATCAAGAGAGATCAAGGAGAACTCCTTTGTGACATCATAAAGAGAGAGTTTCAAATTTGGAGCACTTTACACTAGAGAACCAACACGACCTTGTGCACCTCGAGTTTTCCACCAAACTAAGTTTCAAAGATGAAAGTTCATAATGTTTGAGTCAATATCTATACCCTTTGCCTTCAAACAATCAAAGAGTGATTGTGTGATGTTAGTCACAGATTGAGTATTTGTGCATGGAAGATATTCATGTGAAGAGTAGTCCAACCAAGTTAGAGTTTTACTTGGATAGTTTAGTAAGTTATACTAGTTTAGGATCGGTTTATATTCCTTGTACTTGTAACTTCAATTTCATAGTGAATTCTTCAAGCTGGTGGTTGCATCAAACCATTGGTTGGGGTTTTTTTCATCAGGGTTTTCTCCATCATGAACCTATATATTTTCATGTGCTTAAAATTTACTTTTTGCTGCATAAAATTTAGTTTTGGTGATGTGACTGTACCTTTCACATAATTGAATTAATTAATTAACTTAGCTAATAGATTAGTTATACAAGGTAAATTTCAACCCAACACTAAGCCTAGAACTGTTTATAAATTATATATATTAAAATTGATAGAAACAATATTTGATCCTGAAATCCTTTTACTTTAAATTCTCGGATCTAATATCGGTTTCAACTTTATAAAAAAATAATAATAATAATAATAAAACATTAAAAAAAAATCGGATCTAAATAGATTGAAGAAGATCCGACTTTCAACCCGATGGTCTCTCTCTCTAAACAAACCAATGGCCTTTCAGACATGCTTTCATAAGAATCAAATACAGTTCTCTTTCCTCGTTACACTATAAATATATGTCATGCTTTTGCATGTTTTGTAAATCTAAATACATATCAACATGGACATTTTTCTTCGTTTCAGAGAATTTCTTCTTTCTATCTTAACATTTATGTCCCAACTCTTACCTCGATCATCATATTCACCAACTCAGCCACAACCTTCACAAACCACAGACCCGGAAGCACCACCAGTAAATCCAGTTCTTGCTAAGCAGAACATAGAACCGCGAAACCCACAATGGCAAGACATAATCATGGGGTTTTGTTTCACATCAGCCCTTCAAATCGCACTCCAGTGCATGAAAACTCCATCCCAACTTCTTCCTTTATCTTTCCATTTGCTTTCTCTCACTGTGGTACTCACTTTTTCTGCTCTGTTTGTGGCCAAACTTATCAGCTCCATTTACCCAGTCCCAGCTCAAGTAGTAGATGAAGTTGCGGTCTTCTTTGTGACTACTGCGTTCTTCCTTGCAATAACAATTCCCATGCCACTGTGCCTCAAGTTTCTCACTTGGGCTATTTATGTTGTCTTGCTCACTGTTTTCGTATTCAGCTTTTTCCTAGGGCAGGAACTGCAGGTCTGATACGTACGGTTCTGTTTTGTGAATTCCGTGCTTTTGGTATTTGTGTAACATTGTTATCTAATATAAAATGCTCGTGTGTAAGTGTGTTTGTGTTTGACATGACAGGAAATCGTTTATTTCATTTATATTCGTATAGTTTGACGTAAGGGAGTTTCAAAACATTTTGTGCCAAAACACAATGTGATACATTTTTTTGTCTTTTTTGTTGAGAAGGGAATTATCAAAAATACAAAACAGTTAACTTGAGAATCTAGGGAAATTATAAATCCATAACACCCCATGCATCCGTTAATAATTGAATTATAAATTCAGCAAAAAAATAATAAAAAATGACTTACAAATTACAAATCAAGTAGAAGGGTCTATACTCTATAGTCATATTGATCCTCCAATTCAACTACTTTAACCATTTTTGAATGGCTCATAGCATTTTCAAGGTGTTCAAGAACGCAGGAACTAGGCCAATGCAGCCAATGATTGGTCTGAATAGAACTCAAAAAATTCCCAACTACTATTCTCTGATATTGCCTAAAGGTGTGGACCGTATTGTTCCCTTTATGATGCTAATGTTGTAAATGGAGTCGCCTAAAAAAGCTTCAACAATAATCTGCAATAAGAGATTAAAGTACTACATGGATAAGACAAATCAATCGAATTAGTACCTGAATTCAGGATATTCAACGCTGATTTGGCATCTAATTATATGTTAATATCATCCTCTGTTAATACTAGATGATACGCAAAGAACATAATGAGATATCTAACCATGTAAAATCAAATATCTAAATTTAAGCTGAGTTGTTTTTATTTTGATCCTTTAAATTTATATTATATTTTTATTATTTTAGTCCCTCATATATACACATTTGAGTCTACTTTCAAAATGGTACCCCTTGTCTATTTTTGTGAATGATCTTGTTGTTAAGTGCAAAGGAAGCAAGTACGTTACACACGCCTAGTCATATGATTCATCTGCATCACCCATATTTTGTTTGTGTCTTAATATTCCATATCACTTATATAACTAAGAGGAAAACGAAGACTAATATATAGTGTTTATTTGGGAATAACTTATCTAGCTATTTCTTATGTTGTTTCCTACTTTCTTTCTTCTTCTCCTATCTTTTTTTTCTCTCATGTTGTTCAGCGTCAAATTTGTGCTCTCTCTCTCTCTCTCTCTTTTGCATATAAAAAAATATATAATAAATATAATAACCAAAAAATAAAAACAGTATAACATGTGTAATGTGTTAACTTTTATAAGATGTAATTTTATTAATTTTAATTGATAATAAGTAATATTTTTCTTATTCAGTGTAATAAGGACAAAAGAGTAAATTTAAATAATTTACATTTTCCATTCTCTTACTTTTCTTCACAACCAAACAAAAAAGTTTTATATCTTTCTGCTTTTCCATTCTCCCAACCAAACACATATGAGAGAAAAATAAATCTCTTCTGTCCTTCAACTTTTCTTTCCCTTACTAATTTCTATTCTCACACTTTTTCACCCTCCAATTAAACGAACTCTAAGAGTATGTTTGTTTGGAAGTGAAATAGGGTGGATACTTTGGAGAGAAAATGAGAAGGAAAACTTTTTTGAAGTGTGTTTGGTTGAGTGGGGAGGAAGGAAAATAAATAATGGGGTCTAAATGTTTTTTACCCGAGCTCACCAAAAAGTTTTCTCCCAAAAATTGAGAGAAAACTGAAGGAAAAAAATGAGGTTGCTTAATGGACAAAAATGCTCATGTGTACTTGCACATAGGCAATTCGTCTAATTCTTTTCTTTCCTTTTTTGTGCTTTCCTGGGCACATTGCCTCTTCCTTTTTCCTTTTTTTTTTTTTTTTGATTTCCTAGCTATACATGTGATAGTTGTTTTGTTTTTCTTATTTTTTATTTTATTTTTATTCTTTGTTTAACTAGACATGATTTTTTTTGGGACATGATTTTAATTTTTTAATAAATTGGGTGATTTTTTTTTTGTTTGTCACTTTTTTGTTTTAATTGGCCATCATTTTTTAACAAGGTGTATGAGTAAATTTATACAAACTCACTGTTTCTATTCCTCCACTTTTCTACTTTCAACTAAACAAAAATGAGAGAAATTAAAATCATTTTTATCATTCGACTTTTCCATCCTTCCACTATTTTTTATCCTCTCACTTTTTCATCCGTCCAGCCAAACAAACCCTACTAGTCTGCTTGAATTGAGGGAAAGGGAGGGAGAGTATCTTCAGGTCGACTCTATTATACTCTCCCTCCTTTCTCTTCAATCCAAACAAGTTATAAGTGAATTATTAAAAAATAAAAAGCGGACATGAACTAAAACGGATCTAGACTCAATCTCAATCTTTAATTTCATTTGAAAATTATGTGCATTCCTTAGTCCTATGTGTCAAATTTTAGAGTTTAAGTTAAAACTGTCGTTTTACTTGGGGGAACAAAAAAATAAGTAGTTCTTATTAAAAAAAACAAAAAGAAGTAGTTCCTTTTCATAATTGGCATTTTTAGTCTACTACCATACGAGTATACGTCTGTACTGACCTCAAAATGGATGTTATAAGATGAGACTCGACGACTTTTGTGTAAATTAAACGGACTCCATAGCGGATCCTATAGTCATCCTATTGGACCCAAAGGGCTTTCCCTTCAACTACGGCGAAGTTCACTAAAGTAATATAAGAAAATATTTTTATAAAACTATTTGTCCCTTCAACAACACAATTTTTTTAAATAGAACTTCTTGTTTTATAGAACTTCTTGTTTTATAGAACTTCAACCACACAAGTTAATGTGGCAGCGGAAATGGAGTCTCACTATTATAGAAAAATAATATCTCTAAGAAATCAAGGATGGAATTATGATTATAAAAAAGAAAAAAAAAAGTGTTTGAGCTATTTGGTCCCAAGCCGCTCTGTATTAAAATCCAATTACTTAAAGAAATAGGATCACTAAGAGTTTTGTAGTTTAATTGGTCAGCACTTCTTAATATTTTTTTTTTTAAGAGACATTTTTGGTTCAACCTCCCTTACCCAACTTTCGAATTATAAAAAGAAAAAAAAGGTTCTAAGCGAATCAAGATGTATGAAATCTGATAGTGAGGAGTTTTTTTATTAATTGGAAAAGTAATATTATATTTTATTAATTATTAAAATAAGATGATGATGCAAAGAAAATTAGTGAGCCTATTATCCAAACGACTCTCCAATGCTTAAGTCAAACTTACAAGAGCCCAAAAAAAATTATAATAATGGAAGAGTTAAGGTTTTTCACTTATACCTTAGAATGAAGAGGATTAGCCTTGGGCTGACTTCTCTCTTCCATGATCTCTGCCACTTTCCTTATGATAGGTGTGATGGAAGGAGTGGAGTTAATGGTACCAAAAAGTTTAGGGTTGATGCCCATAATCGGAAAATGTGGGTTGGAAGGAAGATCTTTAGATGTGATACCCAAGAGTTTCCATGAATTCACCGACAGTGGAGGGTGATTATCCTAGGGATCAGGGGCGGCTTGATGCATTTGGAGGCCTAAGGTAAAAATTAATTATCTTGTATTAGATGCAAAATTACTACTAATTAATATGGACTACGTAGAATTTTTTTTTTTTTTTAGAAATTTTATAAACAAAAAAAGTGACAAAATTTTTCATACTTATTGATGTGGCAGATTGATAGTGGTAAGTAAAGAAGCAATGTTGGTCGTAGATTTATATGAAAACTAGTAAAAACTTGCTAACTCAACTCTTATTATTATTCTTTTTTTTAAGAAGTGCAACATTCACAATATTTTTTACAACATATCTTAGGTTTTAAGTTACTTTTTGTTTTCTATTTGAAAATATCACTATAATCATTTTTATGCTATCGATAACAACCTACTACTTAACATCAATTGTAAAAGTGTTGTAAAAAATTATTGTGGATGTTGTATTTTTCTCTCTTTTTTATTTGTTTTTCATCTGGTAAAAAATATTACTTTATTTATTGATTATAAATAACCCTATTTGTTAAAATTTGAAGGCCTTTTTTTTACTTGGGGCCTTAAACGATCGCATTTCTTGCTCTAGCATTCAACTGGCTCTGCTGGGGATTGGACGGATGAGGCCGCATGTTGAACAAGTGACATTGTTGGTTAAATAAGAGGCTTCTCTTAGGCAAATGGTGTTCATGGGTGGGCATCCATCATTAGCATGTCGTATACCGAAGATGTTCGACAAATGAACATGGGTTGGACGAAGGACATACTCGACCGTACAAGTGATCCTAGTTCGCCTAAAAGCTTGCTCGTTGTGGGAGCTTGGCCTTCAAGAGATCCTTGGAATATCATTCCCCTCCTACAATTTTAAGCACTAAGATTTCAAATTTTGTGTCAAAATCATGTTTTGAAAACACTATTTCAATGCAAAATTTAAATTTTCAATAATTAAAATCGTATTTTGATTTTTAAAAATTATGAAGACAATAATATTATTTGTCCAAAACCCAAATAACAAGTTTATGTTACAAAGTTAACAATATTACTTTTTTTATTAGTATTATTTTTAATAATAACTTGATTGTTTACGAGATTACTTGGGAAACTCCTTTTAACATTTGCAATTCAATATATTTGGCCTTAAAATATACACACACACACACACACACACACACCAAGTGATAGATCTTTTTGTTCTTTGTTTTGATTTTTTTTTTTTTTTGGTTAACATAGAAACATTATTCCACAAAAGACTAATACAAGTCTAGGTGTGCTATGGACTATGCTGGTGCAATCGGTTAATTCCATTTGGGCCGGACAAGTGGGTTGGGACTAAAATTCATAACCCTGATGAATTGGGTCTGACATTGAATAATTCCTTCTTTTTTAAAGCAAACTAAGATTGTATAGTGAGGGGTCATATTTTAGCGGCTGAGGTTCACTGGTGATGGTATAGTGATACGGAATTTTCAAGGTGAACCGACCGTGGCAAAGGCTGGCAGTGGGGGACTGCCTATGGATCCCACAGAAGCAGAATTATTTGCTGCAATTAATCTGGGTTTTCGGAAGATCATCCTAGAGGGAGACTCACTGTAGGTTATAAATGCTTTAGACCCGTTATTGTTGGGGGCACGATAGGATTTATTGTGAAAATATAACGCTGCTCAACTTAAATTAGATGTGCTTTGCATCACTAAAGTGATGTGCCAGAAAACATGTATGGATTAACCTGCTAAGATGAAAAGATTGCAATGCATAGCCATGTTCTTATTGGATACTTGCTACTATTCTTATAAAACGTTGAAGATCAAAATACATCCTGAAAAGGGTATGTGTTGTACTCAGTCTAGCCTTTTTCAAGTCTCTTTCCTGCTATTAAAATCACAAATATTATCATCCAAAGGAGTCAATTTTGTTGATCAATTGCCATCTAAAATCAAGCTTTCTTCCCCTCTCCTTCCACCGACTTACCTACAAATTCATCAATGTTCTTATCTGAGCTTCCACCTAAACTAACAGCTCTTATTACAAGCTTTCTCCAATTAGTTGCATTCTTTATAATCACTTCACTTCTTTCTCCTGCTGTAACTTCTTTTATACACATCTCTAGCTCATCCCATGTCACAATCCCCTCTTTGTTCTTCTTAGCCTTTACTCCCACCTGCCACAACTCCTCCACAAACTTAGCATTAGTAGGCTGATCACTCCACTGTGGCATTGTTACCATTGGCACCCCTAGGCTCAATGCCTCCAATGTTGAGTTCCAGCCACAATGTGTCACAAAGCCACAGCCTGATGTGCTAGCACCTCTAGTTGATTGCACCATGGGACAACCAAACCTCTTTCTTGCACTAAATTAATAAATTCAATTGGAAACTTGTTTCTGTAATCTTTTGCAACCAATAAGATGTGTATATTGCTTGCTATCAGACCACATGCAATTTCTTCAGCCTGTTTAGCTGTTATGTTTGCCATGCTTCCAAATGATACATATATCTCTGACTTTGCTGGTTTTGTCTCTAGCCAGCTCAAGCACTAGTCACTACTAGGCTCCCAGAGACTCCATAAGCTACATGGCCTTCACTAGCTTTTCAACAATCAATGAAAAAAATGAGAGATATACAACTTTACATGTCTTACTACTCAGCATATAAAAATATAATGTAGAATTTGATAAATTTGACTCCTAAATTTTTTGGTTTGAGAAGAATTTGACTCCTAATCTTTGATTCTCAAAAGAATGAAGAAAAATAAAACTCCTAATCTTTGAACATTTCTGACTTCAATACAAGCATAAATAAAACACATGATATCCAAATGTATAACCTATAGTTCTATTTTCCATACTTACCCATTGTCCAAGATTATCCTGAACATATTGAGAAGCTCTAAATAAAAATCTATAGTTATATATTTCATACTTATCCATTGTCCAAGATTATGCTGAATATATTGAGAAGCTCTAAATTATTTGGAAATTCCTTGGCCTTCTGATCTCATCTCATATCAAAAATCAAAAAATAGGAATTCACCTATTCCATCTTCTACTTTTTCCCTCTTAACAACATTTGTTTTCTCAATTTCCATGATTGTCTATCGGTTTTAATTTATTTCTGTCAGATTATATAATAATTCTATGTCCCCGATTTATTTAACCATGCTCATACAAATCAATGTTTACAAAATATTTTTCTTCTTGGCATCTATTATTAACAATAGAAAATAGTGCCCAAAGCAAACAAACAAACAAAAAAAACCAACATGCCATAGTGAGTAGTCTAGTAAAACATAGAGCTGTGTGGGAGAAATATGGTAAGTTACCTCACTTTACAACTCTTCAGAACTGTTACAGAATACCCAGTGATTTTTATCCAAACAGCCAAAATTTTCCATGATCACTGCCAAATAAGCAGAATTACTTGAAGGCTGAGCAAGTAAACTAGGCAAGCCAGAAAGGCCAAGTGAAGGTACTCCAGGCAACAACACAGGCTCAGTTTCTTGCTTCACAGGCAAAGTTAGGCAACCATGATCGATATGCCAGTACATGGAGGATACAGAAGCTGAGTTTGTCAAGAATACTGCTCCATAAATGCCAAATTGCCTGGCCACATCAAGAGCCCATGGAAGCAAAGAGTCATACACTACACAGTTTATAGGTGAGGCTGAGTCTTTGACCTTTGATATGAGCTCTGTTAAATTTTTTGAACCAACTGATTTAAATGACTATAAGTAGGCTTCTGTACTAGGAGCTTGCTTATATCCACCTTCATCATAACCATCTGAGATGGGTTCAACACCAACATTGGTTGCATGAATGACCTTGACAGTGTAATGGGTTATGGCTAGAGTGGCCTTGAGCCCTTTGGAGGCCGAACGTTTGGCAAACTGGAGGAGTGGGTTTATGTGGCAGGATAAATGAGCACAACAACATGACCTTTTTGGTTGCTCATTTTTCTTGTTTAATACAGGGATGTACCTTGATTGATGAATAGAAGACATGCTTATAGGCCCTGTTTGAGGTGCCTTGAACTAATTTTACCATGGAAACTTATGACTGAATATTGAAAAAAAGGTTCACCCTTTCAATCGCTGTGGCCAAACTTGGTGAATGAGTTATGAAATAGAAATGCTGATGAGGTATTTCCTCATTATATTTCCAGGAAGACATTGGAAAATTATTGGTTTTCAGATAAACTGGAATTGGACCCACCAATTATGTGTCAATATTTAATCTGATCACAGAAGCCATTCTTAAGATTGGCCAATGCTAATTTTGAGTCAAGGTCCACTAGATAATCTAATCAAGTTGGATGGATAATATTAATCTGCATTACTTCCACTGTGAAAAGTTGCATTGCACAGTCCCATGTCAGAGAAATTCAAAACACTTTATTTATTTATTTATGAGAATTTCGTGCTCAAAATGTATTTGTCTTGTACGAATTTTCAACGACTAAATATTCTACATGCTGACTAATAAATGAAATTTTGTATTCAAAGTGCTGATTCCAAAATTCCTTGATTAGGTGCTTAGGGGATGCTGTTAACTTTTTTTTTTTCTTAGTAAAGAAGATTTTATTGAAAGAAAGCCCCACAACTGGAATGGGATCACTTCCCAATTCCCATTTTCTTCTGCTAAATTTTGTAAAACGGACATCATAGATTGAAATTCTATCATATCTATATATATAAAAATAAAAAATAATAATATTATAATCTGATAAATAAGAGAGGACAGATTTGTACCTAGAAGAAACACTAGGATGTGCTAGTTGAGTATTAAGACTCTAGGCAACACATGTTTGTTTTCTATAACATAAACATTTTCATAGAATCTGATCCTCCAGGAGGAGAGTCTAGAGGGAGATTTTGTAAAAGCTTAAAAAAGGCTACGATTTCCAATTCCTAGAAATGTTTAAAACGTTCATTATTATTTCTAGTCACCTTCTCAGTGGCGTACTAGTGTTATTGTTGCACACTTGGACAGATGTATAACATATTTGTTTGCTTTCCAAACAAAATATGCAAGTTGATTATTTTGTATGTGGTTGCGACTGTGATTGAGTTCAGTTCTCGCATGACAAAATAACTTGATATAAAGAGCTATATGTGGAAAGTCAGTATTGAGAGACATGCACTGCCTAGAAACTAATCAATTGCAGAAGACTATATGCCCTCTCAAATGAGTGTTTTAAAGGCCTTTGGATTAACTAGATTTCAAACATTATTTTGTCAGAAATACTGGAGAATCACGATATATGTGGTGAGGATATGCAGTCACAAATCACAATGCAATGCTGGTGTTAGATAAAAATGGATCCAGAACTGGCAAGTGTTGTAGGGCAAGTCATTTTGATGCTAGATGGAGCGGGATCCAAAAGAAACAAAGGGATGACAACTGCTTATGTGTGCAAATACAGATCAGGCAATAAAGTATTACCGGGATGCCACTATTGGGAACGAGACATAAAAGGATATTGCAATCAGTCTTAACTCTTACACCAGCTAACTCTATTACTAGTAAAGGAATTACAAGCATCCTTTCTTTTTGCTTAAAATATGTCTAATTAACAACAGGTCACTTAAACAATTTCTTCCATCTGAATACGTACCATTGTCTTCTTGTTCCCTTGTAGAAAATGGTTGAGAAGCTGCTTACTGGAATTTCTGTAGGACCCAGTCATATATCTAATCAACTAATTCACAAACCTTTTTAAACAAACTACATATTGTATTGAGTACTAAATTAGTTGTGTAGTAAACACAGTGATAAATTTGTTGGTACAAATGACGCAGTACCCCTAGGATCAGGATTGGGCATAAATTAACCACGAATAGCCAAAACGGAGAGATGATTATTGCAAAGAGTAGCTCAATAGCAATAATTCCAGAAACCATACAAATGAACCTCAATATGGGAAGGTACCCAGCATCTTGAGGTTGTAGTTTTATCTCCATATATGCAATGCGAAGGATGATTGTAGCCATGAAGAAAAGCAAGATGATAGCAAAATGTGTATGAAGTGGTGAGACGCCCAAGACTTGAAAGTGTAAACCAATTAAGGCTGTCGGAAACAAGGCAAGATCACCAAGAAGCGTGTGAAATGCTTCAATGAAAGAGAGTGCTTCATTACTAGCACAGACACAAAAAATCAATCTATATATATAGTCAGCTGGTTCAGTATCGTTGGAATAGCAGATTCGTGGCCAATAACTGTGCTGGATGACGTCAGAAAGCCACACTCACCTCCGACTACTGCCCCCATTCACTGTTAGCAGCCCTGTTGAGCGGTTCAAGCAGTGTGGTGTTGGTTGATTCTGTCAGGCTGGATCCAAGCATGACAGAATCACTGTTGGGATTGATTGGGTTATGCCAAATTCTGTTGACACCATGCTGGATTCCTGGGGTGGAGAAAGGGGAATTTGAAGATACGTGAAAGTTTGGAGGGCAGTTCTGGCATGTTTTATGTGGTGTATTTGAAGGGAACGAAATTGACGCATGTTTGAGGGAAGGGAGCTATCTTTTCCAAATCTCAGGTTCTTCTTTTGGAGACTCTATTTGAGTGGGTATCATAGTCTCTTACTCTTTCTACGTACTATTTGATGGAATCCTAGATTCTTTATACCTTTGTCCTTGATACAAGGACTTTGATCTTTTCATTCTAAGTTTCTTGTTTTTCTTTTTGCATCTTTTACCCATAGTATACTGCCTGTACACGTTTTGTAAAGTTTTTTAATGAAGTTCAATTACTTATTAAAAAAAAAGTCCCCTACGCATATTCAGAAGCAAACCCCTAAGTTCAATCAGCTATACAAGCACACATATGTACATATGTAAGCATATCTACACAAGAACCCAAACCTGTTTAATAGGTAATCAAGAGCATTCAAAATTGAATCCTTCAGTCTGAACGCTAAATTCACTATCGCATTTGGGTTGAAACTGATAGAAAAAAACAAAACAAAACAAAACAAAAAATAAGTTGTTAAACAAAAACTGATCCAAGTTTTAAAAAATCCTATATGAGATTTAAGGATTAGACCCCTTGGTAATTAACAATATGCAATAAATAATGGCTATCAATCACACAGTATTTGAAAATATAAAATAAAATAAATAATAAATAAATAAATAAAAAACCAGTTTATATTCAATATTCATAATATGCTCAGCCGATTATATATATATATATACACACACACACACCATAGATAATAAACCAAATATGTAAAAATATTGTGACACGGAGAATGGTCATGAAATGGAAAACCAAAGGAAAACCTTTCCAATGGAAAAATCACTACGGAGACAAAGACAATCTGATTGAAAATCACTAAAGAGAAAATAGTAACAAGGTCAATGACTCACAAAACCTTTATAGCCTAGACCTATGAAACCTCTGCAAGCGCCCGGCTTGCCTTCCTGCCACATCAGCCCCAGAACCTCTAGAACCCTCTTCCGGTGATCTCCTTTGAACCAGAACCTCTTGAAGGTTTTCTAAGTAAATCTCACTGGACTTTTAGCTCTGTGGTTTCAACCTCACACTTGCTCACAATGGGACTGAAATATGAGTGGATTAATGAAAGGGGTAATATATATATATATATATATATATTTTTTTTTTTTTTTTGAGAATCAAAGGGGTATATTTTCAATGAAGCAATGAGCATGGTTTCTTTTAATGATCTTGGTATATCATGGTGATACAGAAATAAAGGCACAAGATAGAAAATAATGGCTCGCTCTTGTTGATTTTCAAACTGCAAAGGATCTCAATAAAAGCTCTTATCTTCAATTTAATTTTGGCTTGTGAGCACCTGAAAAAGAAACTCTTTCTTGTTGCTTTCTACAAAAATGGCTCTCAACCAAACACTAAGCTCTCCTCAACACTCAGCTTCACAAGCTCAGCCCCAAACCCCAAAAACCCAACCGCTCTCTCTGTTTTGTTTTTCTTCTTTAAGCTCAACAAACCTACATAAAATCCCCAACCTTCTCTTTTGTTACCATGGCCCACTCTCTCATCAATCTCTGCCTAAATTCTACTAACTTCAATCTGACTTGGCACATGAATTAAGACACATTTGACAAGCTTGCTTGAGCAAAATTCTGCAGATGCTATTAGCAGCTTCAGACTTGATTTTTTTTTTTTTTTTTTTTTCACATAATTACAATCCTTAACCTAAATACATTGTCACTAATATAACACAATTAATGATTAAATTTGAAAAATAAATAAATAAATAGAGAGATTGAGCCTTTATTCCAAACCTGTTCAAAATTCCGTAAACAGCTTTCAAAATCAAAACTTTAAATCTGATCACTAAGCTCATAGCCACCCTTGAGCTGAAACTGAAATTAAAAAGACGAAGAAAATCAGGTTCAAACAGATTAAAGTAAAAATCAAATTTGTAAATTGAAAAAACATAAGAAATAGAGGGATTGAACCTGGTGGAGGAGAGGGCTATGATACGAATGGCTTTGGTTAGGGTTAAGTGTTTTGCGAAGAAGAGGCGCCATCGCCGCTTGAAATGACTGGATTTTATGGAGATTTGGGTTCGTATCCAACGACAAATCTGCCATCGCCGCCGCAATAGCCCACATCGCTGCTGTCCTCTGCCGTATACGTACCGTGGGGCAAAATTTGCTAAACAGCATCCTTTTAGAAAAATATTAGATAAATAGCAGCTATGAGAATTTAGCAAGTTGGATCGTTTTTTGAACTCGATTTACTCTTAGAATAATCTGACGTGGATTAGGGAGAAAAAAAAAAAAAACATTCTGATACTCGAGTTTGGTAAACTTAAGTAATTGATATTTTTTTTTCCCTCCTTAGAACTCAAGTCTAATAAACTCAAGTTCATTGCAAGTAAAATTTTTTTTAAAATAAAATTCTAGGTTACTACACTCGAGTTTTATGTGATTTTT
The DNA here is from genome assembly GCA_029955455.1 of Quercus agrifolia. Classification (NCBI taxonomy): domain Eukaryota; kingdom Viridiplantae; phylum Streptophyta; class Magnoliopsida; order Fagales; family Fagaceae; genus Quercus; species Quercus agrifolia. Next base: position 43,473,543 of record JARQAD010000006.1, read on the forward strand.
TTTTTTTTTTAATCCATGTCAGATGAATCCAAGAGTAAATTGAGTTTAGGAAACTCGATTTTGGGTTGGGGTTTGAGTTTCATAAACTCAAATTTCAAAAATAATTCAACTTACTAAATTGTTTCATCCGCATACTATTTTACTAATATTTTTTCAAAAATTTTCTGTTCAACAAATTTTGCCCCGCGCATACCCATTAATTATTAAATTAAAAAAAAAGTTTAAATATATATAAACTGATGTGGCAAGTGTTACCTACATTTATCAATTAGTAAATGTCAATGATGTGGGACACATTTAGAATTCTTTAGATACACAATCTGTTTGAAGAAGACGATTTACCCACTGCTTTCTTCATATAACATTCGTTTCAATCGAGAGAGAGAGAGAGAGAAGGAAAGTTGGTAGTCTTTGTTGGGTTTACGCCATTAGCCAATTTTAACCTGTAAGTTGCTTTGATTATAATTACCATTCTCTAGACACACAGGGTTGTACATAATGCTCCCTTGTCCTTTGTCATTATTTGTTCTAAATATAACAATATGCACTTAAACAGATTGCTACAATAACTAACGCCGTATACGGTGTTTGGGCTAAATATCGTCTTCAAAATTTGAGAAAGAAAATAAAATGGAGTATGTGATACCCCAATTTGATTGATTGTGTGATATGTGTGGGTGTGTAATGAGTCCCACATCGGGTATTTACTGGGTAGATCTGGGCTTTATTAACAATTGCAAGGAGTTTCAATTGTGATTAGTCCTTTTGAGGTATAGCGCAGATGTGGCTAGCACTTTTCCTTGGGTCGTTACATATGGTATCAGAGCCAGGTTTCGATCCTGGGACCTGTGGGTTATGGGCCCACGTTTGGGTTCTTGTATTTATGTGTTATCCAGCAAGTTTCTATCTAGCTGAAGGGCTATTGATATACCACGCACCTAGGATGGAGAATTTCTACATATATGAGTCTTTGTGATGCACAGAACATAGGGGTAGGCATGACTTCATAAGGTCTAAGCTATCAATATATATTAAAGGAAAAAGGATATAGGCATGACTTATCCGTATTTCATGGGAAAAGAGGTCCTATACTATTTTTATATTAGATAAAGAATAGTCAAATATGGCTGCATGTAGCTTGAAATTGTATCTAATAGGCTTGGACTTTATCAATTGGTTTGTCACCATGTGAAAGGAAAAAGGTTGCTTTGTGGTTTATATATAATTGTTTATAGTCTCACTCTTTTCACCACCTTTGTCATTGTCCAAATAAGTGTCTAGCAGTGTCCTTATGCTTTACGGCATCAAGGGAGTTTTGGGTCATTGAGTGAATGAAGTATAATATGTGGCTGCTCCTATTTGACTAATAGATATAAATGTTGGGTTGATCAGATATGTAAATATATCACGTGGCTTTCAATATTAGGTTGAATATATATAATATTAAAGTGAATAGATATGATTAAAACAAATGGCTGTTACATTCGTATTGGTCAGATATTCTATATTCAGTCATATTGAAGTTTCATGAATATCTACGATTATGTTAGTGAAAAAAAAAAATCTGATTAGGCAGCAATATTTTTAAGTCCAAAAATCTGAACAAAGCTGAAAGTGAATTGGATAGTTAGGTGAATAAATAGAGAATTTTGGATATATCAATATTGTTTAGGATAAAACCGTTTAAGTGTGAAAATAGATTTTGAAGTGGGAAATTGTCTATTGATGAACCTATTTTATTGGTGTTGCTAGGTTCTAATTCTACTGAATTGTTGTGATTCAAGGGAGGTTGATTTCCTTTATTTTTGCAACTAAGAGGTAAGTGGTGTTTACTAATTTTGGGGGTTTTTCCCAAACAGTGTTTGTTATTAAACTATTATATATCAAAGAAATATATTGTTATTTTATACACATAAATGGATAGTTTATAATTTCTTGATGTGCACATTAATTATTCGTTTTATGAAAAACTTGTGGGACAACCTAAATCTATTTAAATTTGTATGTGTGATATATCCTTATATTTTCGAGAATTATGATTGGATTATTTTTGTGAGCATTTTGAATGGATTATCTGTGTGAGTATCTTGTATATGTTTTGAAAACCTATGGCAAGTCGTGATTAGATAGTGTCTCTGAACCCACATGGGATTACCGGGCCGGCTCTGATACCATATGTAACGACCCAAGGAAAAGCGCTAGCCACATCTGCGCTATACCTCAAAAGGACTAGTCGCAATTGAAGCTCCTTGCAATTGTTAATAAAGCCCAGATCTACCCAGTAAATACCCGATGTGGGACTCATTACACACCCACACATATCACACAATCAATCAAATTGGGGTATCACAATCTCCCCCACTTAAATCCCTAACGTCCTCGTTAGGGCCCACTTTGTGAGGTAGTGTCTCTGAACCCACATGGGATTACCGGGCCGGCTCTGATACCATATGTAACGACCCAAGGAAAAGCGCTAGCCACATCTGCGCTATACCTCAAAAGGACTAGTCGCAATTGAAGCTCCTTGCAATTGTTAATAAAGCCCAGATCTACCCAGTAAATACCCGATGTGGGACTCATTACACACCCACACATATCACACAATCAATCAAATTGGGGTATCACAATAGCGCTTTTCCTTGGGTCGTTACATATTCCTTTTGAGGTATAGCGCAGATGTGGCTAGCGCTTTTCCTTGGGTCGTTACATATGGTATCAGAGCCGGCCCGGTAATCCCGTGTGGGCTCAGAGACACTACCCCACAAAATGGGCCCTAACGAGGACGTTAGGGATTTAAGTGGGGGAGATTGTAATACCCCAATTTGATTGATTGTGTGATGTGTGTGGATGTATGATGAGTCCCACATCGGGTATTTACTGGGTAGATCTGGGCTTTATTAACAACTACAAGGAGCCTCAATTGCGACTAGTCCTTTTGAGGTATAACGCAGATGTGGCTAGCGCTTTTCCTTGGGTCGTTACAGAGTATGTGAGAAAGAAAGTCCTTTTTTTCACATGGGTGGGTTTGGGAATTGGGAAGTGTGAGTAAGGGATCTTTCTTGGAAGTTGGTTGCTTGTTTACAATTACCCAAAAAACATTAATTTTATCCAGAAAAAAAAAAAATTATAAACAATTGTTTTTTCATAATAATCACTACTCACTTTATTTGGGTTTTATATATAAAAAATATTAAAATCATTTTTTTTCATAAAATTGTGATAATATATATATATATTAGCGGTAATTCCAAAACCTACATTAAAATTGACCAATATAAAAATTGTTAGAAATACTGAATAAATAATATTGTATTTCTCAAATAATAAAATATACATGAATGCCTTTATATATGAGACAGAGTGTGTAATACAAGTATGTGTGCTATACAAGTAAACAAAGTGAGCCTAAAGCCCACAACTTATTACACGTTAATAGCCCCCTCAAACTCAAGGTGGGTGTGAGACCAACTTGAGGTTATCAACCAAAGCATGAAGGTGTCCTTTAGGATATGACTTGGTGAAGATATCTGCAAGTTGATCTTTAAAGGCGACTGAGAATTGCTTGAAAGCACCATGGACAAGATGAAAATGGATAAAATGACAATCGATCTCGATGTGTTTAGTCCGTTCATGAAAGACATCATTGTGAGTAATATGAATGGCACTCTAGTTGTCACAATAAAGAGGCGTAGTAGAGGATGTAGACACACCTAAATCCTTAAGAAGCCATCGAAGCCAAAGGAACTTAGATGTGGTATCAGTAAGGATACCATTTTCTATTTCAGTACTAGAGTGGGCCACAACGGTTTGTTTCTTGCTTCGCCAATAAATCAAAGAAGAACCAAGAAGAAAGCAATAACTAGTGGTTGACTTTCGATCAGTGAGATCTCCTGCCCAATCAACATTAGAGAATACATGGAGAACAATAGGAGACTGAACATAGTAGAAAGGCTATGAAAGAAAATGCCATTTAGGTATCGAAGAATGCGTAGGAAAGTAGCATAGTGAGTCGATCATGGAGTAAACAGATACTGGTTCACCTGGTGAACATCATAGGAAATGTTTAGACGAGTGACAGTGAGATAAACTAGGCTGCCAACCAATCGACTGTAAAGAAAGGGATTAGACAATGGTTTCCCCCCTAAGGGAGTTAGATGCGCATTAAGTTCAACTGGAGTGTCAACAGTCTTGTATTAGCGAGTCCAACTCAAGACAAAAGTTTAGAAGCATACTTGTCTTGAGTAATATAAAGTCTATCTGTAGAATAAGTGATTTCAAGACTCAACAAGTAGTTGAAATGTCCAAAATCTTTCATCTCAAACTGCTGATTGAGAAAATCCTTAAGTTCTTGAATGCCACTGAGGTCATTATCAGTTATGATTATATCATCCACATATAGGAGAAGTAAAACAGTGCCTTTGTCGGTGCGACGAACAAATAAGGCAGAATCATAATGACTACCAATGTAACCCAAGAGAGAAATGGTAGAGCTAAACTTGGCAAATCAAGCTCGTGGAGCTTGTTTAAGGCCATAAAGAGCACGTCGAATATGACAAACCTTGTTCAGTTCAATAGAGAGATCAGAAGGAAGTTGCATATAAACTTCTTCACTTAAATTCCCATTAAGGAATGCATTTTTGATATCCATCTAAAAAATGTCCCATTTACTGGCAGCAGTAGCAGCAGCAACAATAGCTAAAAGGACACGAATAGATGAGATTCAAGCAATCGAAGTAAAGGTCTTTTCATAATCAATCTCATACTCCTATGTAAAATCTTTTGTAACAAGATGAACTTTATAGCGCTCAATGGACCTATGAAAGTGAGTCTTGATCTTGTAGATCCATTTACAACCAACCACAGATTTCCAATGGGGGAGAGTCACCAAATCCCAAGTGTAGTTTTTAGATAATGCATCAAGTCCTCTTTCATTGCAATCTACCATAAAATGGTTAGTAGAGGCTTCACGATAGGTATAAGGCTTGTGCAGTGTAACAATGTTAGTCAAGTAAATGTGCAGGAATGGATCTTACCTAAGTTGAGTGATGAGATGGAATGCCTTGTGCAAGATCTTCAGGCAGAGGAGTAGGGGACCTAAGCTCAGGGTTGGGTAGCTTGTTTGTGACTTGTTCATTATAGGGTAATCTAGGAGAGACATAAAAAATATCTGGTGGTTGGACAAAGAAGTCTATAGGAAGATCATGAGCAACTATAGAAGGAATGTGTGGCTCATTTGAAAAAAAAAATATTTAAGACAGAGGAGGTAGATAGGGATGCACAGAAGTTAGAGAGCTTGAAAAATGAGCAATGTTCCCAAAAGACAATATTGCGGGAAATACGAAGATGATGAGAGACAGGATTATAATATCGATACCCCTTTTGAGTCTCGCCATAACCAAGAAAACAACAAAGCCTAGACCAAAGCTCAAGTTTGTTATGCTTTTACGGCTGAATAAAAATGAAACAGGCAGGATCAAAGGAGCGAAGGTGGTGATAGTCTAGAGGTGACCTAAAAAGGCGCTTATATGGAGTTTGATTTTGGATGACAGGACTGGGAATACGATTAAAAGCATGAACAACATGAAGAGCAGCTTCACCCTGAAAATGAGCAAAAACTTTGGCAGAGAGAAGTAAAGCACGAACAGTGTTAAGAATATAACAAAGTTTTCATTCGGTTATACCATTTTACTGAAAAATACCTAGACAAGTTAGTTGATGAATAGTTTCATAGGAATGCAAAATAGCTTGGAAAGCATATTGAGTATATTCAAGAGCATTATCAGATCGAAAAATTTTGATGCGTTTGGAAAATTGAGTTTTAACCATTTTTGCAAAATTACAATATATTTGCAATAATTTAGAATGATGTTTCATATGAAAAATTCAGCTATAGCGAGAATAATCATTAACAAAGATAACAAAATATCGAGATCCATCAATACTAGAGACAGAAGAAGGCCCCAAAATAGCATAATGAATTAGGTCAAAGATATCAGTGGACATTGATTTGCTAGTATGAAAGGCAAAGTTGGTTGTTTTCCTAACTAACATGAAACACAATTAAAATTTTATGTGGGTACTGAACCTAACAAACCTCTAGAAGCCAAGTGTTGTACCTGAGAGGAAGATGCGTGACCAAGTTAGGCATGCCAAAATGCAAGGGAATGAATAAAAGAAACTGCAATGGCAACGAAAACAGGAGTAACAGGTGAAAAATGAAGGTTGTCCATTAAAAACATACACCCAACTTTAGGACCTGTCCCAAGCTCTTGTCCCATCCTCAGATCCTATACAGTACACCAAAATAATCAAAGGTAATGCGATAACCCAACTCAGCTAATTGTCCCATAGAAAATAAATTATAAGAAAGGTTAGGAACATTAAAGACCCCAGGAATCGAGAGGTTAGAAGTCAAGATAGAACCTATATTATGACTAAACAGTGTGGAACCATTTGTTGTGCGAATATTAAGAAGGTGTGGTGCAGGTTCAAATTAAGAAAATAAGGACAAATGAGGTGTCATATGATTGCAACAAGTAGAATCCATAAACCAAGAGGAAGGAGAGATACCAGATAAAATTGAGAGAGAAGAGAAATAAGATGCGATGCCTTACTAACCATACAAATGGTATTAGCGATGATGTTTTGAGGGTTGACTGTGGAAATAGTGATAGTGGATCCAGAAGACGCGGACTTTGCGAAGATGGGAGCCATTGGTTGGATACTCTCAGTGTTAGCAATAGTAGCAGCAGAAATGCAAATAGCTGATTTGTTGTGATGATAGCAAGTCTCAATATTATGGCCAAGATATGTTGCAAAAATTGCAAAAATCTTTGTTAAATTGTCGGCAACGATTGTTACAATAAGAAGAAGACCTGTCTTTATTCTTCATTTAGAAGCAAAATATGCAAAAATGGACTGCAAAAATGAAATCTATGCGAAAAATCCGGTAAGGAGAACTTGGGCTGCAAAAAGTCAACTCTAGCAAAAGTCAACGATCAAATAGTAGAAATTCAACGGTCAACAGTCGGTCCAAGTCAACTGAAGATGACGTCAACAGAATCAGTAGATGGCGTTAGCAGATGACATGGCAGATGAAGTTAATAGGTAAGTCAGCTAGGGCTGATGTGGCAGATGACGTCAACAATTGAGTCAACTAAGGCTGGTGTGACAGATGACGTCACCAGGTGATGTCAACGGTTGAGCCAGATGACGGCAGCAAGCTTTCCAGTGGCATGTGGAGGAAAGTTGTCGAATGTTTGGTCGATGTGTGGGGGCACATGCGACATCCAATGAGGAAAGTTGCTGAATGAATAACATTGTATTTCTCAAGTAATAAAATATACATGAGTGCCTTTATATAAGAGGCAAGGTTTGTAGTACAAGTATGTGTACTATACAAGTAAACAAGGTAGGCCTAAGGCCCACAACCTATTATACGTTAACAAAAACATTTCATTCCAATGAACAAACTAAAATGGATTTGAAACGGTATTCATAACATTGCTTCAAATCACTGGTAAATTCATATTGTATAAACGTTTTTGTGTTATAACTCATTTAAAGTTCTCACTCTCAGACAGTCCTACCTTCTTTGCTTCAGTGATCAAAAAGTCACGCCATAGCTGATTTTTTTCCCTTAGATATTACATATTAGTATTGAGTGGCACCAGCCTTGTGATCCACACACCCAATTTAGTGACTTTTAATTGCTGTAATAAAGAATAAGAGTAAATTGCAAATTACACCCCTAAAGTTTGGGGGTGATTGGATTTTACATCCTAAAATTTTAGACTTTGGATTTTACTCCTGAAGTTTGGGGTGTTTACATTTTATACCCTGATGTTTCAAAACTTGGATTTTACCCCTCTAAAGTTTAGGGTTGTTTGGATTTTACACCTCCAAATTTTGAAACTTTAGGGTGTAAAATCCAAATACTTCTAGAACATAGGTGGTAAAATCCAAATACTTCTAGAACATAGGGGGTAAAATCTAAATTCTAAAATGTCAGGGTGTAAAATCCAAGCATCATCAAACTTCAGGGAATAAAATCCAGTTACTTCCAAATTTTAAGGGTGTAATTTACAATTTATCCTAAAGAATTATTTCTTTTGATAATCATTATTTTGTCCATTAACAGAAAACCCTATCATTTGGATTTAGTTGCACCATAAAAAATTAAATTTGCGCTTTTTGATCATCTCTTTATGCTCATTTTCAAAATCAAACTTCTAGCCCGCAACATACTTCACAGGAAGCTCATAAGACTTGCTTTGAAAACTAACGATGTTGATGACTAATATGATTCTGCTCTATTGAGGTATATGGTGCTGATACATGTTAGGCGTTCTGTTTTCATTGCAGGATAAAGTATGTAATGACAGAATTATGTTTGATAATTGCCAGAAGTTAGATCTTTCCATGCTTGCTCTTCATTTGCTTCCAAGTATGATTTTAAAAAATGAGCTATATCTGAGCTCAGAGCTAGAACTTGTAACAAGATGAAGAGGTGTGGCAGTTCACATATGACAAATTATTAGGGTTAATTTGCACTTCCCTTTAGTAAGGTCTGCTATTTCAAAACTGAATAATAATGTCCTTTTTTAACTTGCAATAAGCACTTTTTCCAAATCCATTAGGATTTTCTTCAAATTTAATAGAAAATTCAAATTCCTATTAGACATGTTTCTCAAGAAATTTTGGGAAGGAAGGAATAATAGTAACAGTGGCCAACAAAGTAATTTTTTGGGACAAAATCACACTGTTGCAGTGATACAGAGCCTGCAAAGATTAGAAGAGACTGTATCTTTAACTTAGGGGGTCAATGAATTGATGTAATTCTTTTACTTTGGAGTTTCCTGTATTGGATAAATATCTTATTCATCCAAAAAGAAATATCTGCAAAAAGAAGAATTTTGCAGCTTTCCATTTGGAAATCTCTGAGCTATTAGAAAGGGAGCAAATTATGTGCACTCGAAAGGCTCGATCAGACTGGTGGTTGATGAGAGAGAAATACAAAGTATTTTCATATGTTGGTGAACAAAGGAAGACTAAATAGTTAAATCTTAAAGCTCAAATTGCAGATGAATGGATCGACTAAATACAAGAAAGAACAAGGAATAGTGGATCATTTTAGTGGAATCTATATTCAAGCAATAGACATGTAGTGCCTAGATACTAATCAATAGCATAAGTACCGTATGCCCTCTCAAATGACTGTCTTAAAGGCCTTTGGTCCAAATGGATTCAAATATTCTTTTATCAAAAATACTGGAGAATCGCGATAAATGTGGTGAGGATATGCAGCCATAATGCAATGCTGGTGTTAGCAAAAAAAGGGTCCAGAATTAGCAAGTGCTGTAGTAGCAAGTCATTTTGATGCTAGATGGAGCGGGGTCCAAAAGAAAAAAAAGAGGAAGGAAACCGCTTATGTGTGCAAATACAGGATGCCACTATTGGGAATGAGACATAAAAGGGTACTGCAATCAGTTTGACTCTTACACCAGCTGACTTTACTACTAAGGAAAGGAATCACAAGCATCCCTTTTTTTAATAAGGAATCACAAGCATCATTATCCTATCAAGGAAACACAAGGTGTGCAAAATCTTTAGAGACAATCAATCTGGGTAAAGTGCCACCATGAACGTATATGCATGTTTTTTGGTCTAAAGCTTTGGCAACTATTTTGTCAATTTGCAGTATTTTCATGTGGCTGCCATGGTTGGGTCAGATGTGGTGTCCTAATTTTCTGGCTTCCATCTGGTTTTGTTTCCCTTACTAATGAATTTTAGCGTTGTTACAAAAATAAAATAAAATGGAAATCTCACTTTTCATAAAACCTTTCAACCTTAAAAGTTGAGTTGTTGAAAATTTGCAAAATTGCATTGCAAATTTTATTAGCTAAGTAGTTGGAAATGTGAGGTATAGTATAATTAATCCCATTTTGAATTAAATATAAATAAATTCAAACTTCCAAGTGCAAAGTGAAAATTTTGCTTACAATGTCTAATTAACAATAAGAGGTCACTTAAGCAATTTCTTCCATCTGAATACGTAACATTGTCTTCCTGTTCCCTTGAAGAAAATGATTGAGAGGCTACATACCAATCAAGTAATTGATAAATCTTTTTTTTTTTTTTTGATAGGTAATGAAAATTTCATTAAGAAAAAAATAGCCAACCCGTGTACATTGGGTTGGCTACATACTGCATTAAGTACAAAATTAACTATGTAATAAACACACTGAAAATTTTTTTGGTACAAATGACACAGTACCCCTAGGATCAAGATTGGGTATAAATTAACCATGAATAGCCAAAAGGGAGAGATATTTATTGCGAAGAGTAGCTCAATAGCAATAATTCCAAAAACAAGATAAATGAACCTCAATATGGGAAGGTACCCAGCGTCTTGTGGTTGTAGTTTTATCTCCATATGTGCAATGCGATGGATGATGGTAGCCATGAAGAAAAGCAAGATGATAGAAAAATGTGTATGAAGTGGTGAGATGCCCAAGACTTGAAAGTGTAAACCAATTAAGGCAGTCGGAAACAAGGAGAGGTCACCAAGAAGAGCACGAAATGCTTCAATGAAAAAGATTTGCTTCAATACTGGCACATACAAAAACAAGAAACCCTTTAACTTTAACATTACTTTTTCTTCCAAACATAAGAAAATCAAAATCCACTTAACTTCCAACAAAGATTTCTCTCCCAAACCTACCATAATGAACGCAATTCAACGTGAAGAGATGAACAAGCCACTAACAATATTATTTCATTCACCCTTACTACAAGAAATAATCTTTAACAAATTGTCTCATCGAGAATTCTTAAAATTCAGTCTCTATACGTGCGTGTGACTATGCAGTGGTGAGTTTGTAATAATTGAATTCATTCAATAAGCCATGGGTTTGATATAAGACTTATTGTTCCTCAGACATGCATTAGTATTGATGTTGATATGTAATAAACAACAACCAAGCCTTAATTTCAAAATTTTAGAACTGGCTAGGGATCATCAATAGACTAATCAGGGATCCTCATTTGTAATGTTCATCCATTTTTGTAAAAATTTCAAACCCTAATTTTTTATATTCGTTTTATGTTTGTTTTTGTCTAAAAAGTGCTTTCTTAATGGCAAATGGAGAGGTAGCTTACAAAGCTAATCTTAGGTGAGCAATGAGCTAACTTTTGAACCATGGGTAAGCAAGGTGAAAATAGGCCTAATCTCAGGTGAGTTATTTGTAATTACCCCAAAAAAACCTCTACTAAAATTATTTCATAGAACATTGCTGTCATAAAAGGCAATCTGAAGAAAGCAATGGAAGAAAGTTTCTTGGTTGTGAGAATCTTGAAAGCAAGCAAGAAGTAGACATTCACAATCTTGGGCAAAACTTCCATTCTAATACGCATTAATCTTCTCATATTTTAAAAACAGCCAAGATCATCAAGAGAGTCTCGAAAACATTTCTTTTTTGTTTCATTGAAATATGTTTGGTTTCTTATTTCTTATTTGGTTTTCTCACTGGTAAGTAATTCTTATTTTCGACTCCAACAACTGGAAGAACTAACATTAAAAGAAAAAGAAAGGAAGCACTGTGAAAAACTGACCATCATTGTTTGGTCAAGAATTTCTCTTTTGCCATTGAAATTTCAGTTGTCGAAAGCGGTAACAAAACAGAAGTTGCTTCAAGTTCCCAGAACTTCCATAAGAGATTAAGATGTATCAATTTACAAATGAAAGCTACCTGCAAAAGAAAGCAACAGGGAATCAAGCATAGAAACTGAAATAGACATCTAACAAGAAGATGTATTAATCAAAGGACGAAAGCAGGTGCTTACATGACAAGATCCCAATTCAATTAAAGTGAAATTTATCAAGAATTACTAAATCAAACCAACTGGAGTCTAAAGGACAAGTACCTGAATGTAATATTAGTTTGCTGCCATGTGAATGAAGAAAATAGGGGTGAGAACTCAGACAAGACTTTCAGCGATCATATGATTACGACACTGTTTCATCAGCTAGCATGTTCTTGAGCTCAGGTCATAAACTGAATTTGACACCACTTCTTCATCCAATTTTCTATCAAGTATTAACATATTTTTTTTTCAGATTAATTTATTTAAAGTTATATGCAAATAAAATCAAACTGAAACTTAGCTGTTCGAGTTGAACAAAATACCTTACTATAAAGTAAGGCGTTGGTCATGTTTAGCTTAGATGATGAGCAATGTTCTGATGTATGAAAGGGATGTGAGCAATCTTGTACCCTTCTTCACCTTTTTTCTTTGGTATCATTTTGTCTGCGAAGTGAGTGATACTAAGTGTATTTTCAAGAAAAAGAATCTTGCATGAAATTATTTATCACTAAATAAAATTTCAGAGAAATGAAACAAGCCACACATGGAATCTCGCAAAAAGGACAACAGACATAAAGGAAGCTATACTCAAAATGGATCAACCTTTAGAACAAAAAAGAATTCATAAAACATGAATGGTAGTTTTGAAAAAATAAATATCAAAATGAGCATCTATGAAAGTCTGAGTGTAGAACAAGTCAGCCAATTCACAGAAAACAATCAATATCCAGAAATAGCAACAAGTTTAAGATTGTGTGTAATAATTGAATGATGAGTGGAAGCATAAAAGAAAGAGCATGCCCAAGTGGTTCGGCCTAACGGCCTACTTCCACTGTGATAAAGCCCTTGACAACTACATATTATATTAAGCTCTTGTGGTACAATAAACCCAATGTAGGGTTTATATACTAGATAATATATGACTAACCCTAGGCTAACTATAGACTAACCTAAAGTTAATATGCTTGCTCTACAAGTACATGGGCCTACAATTGGTTTGGGCCACTTGGTCCATAATATATCTAACAAAGATCAACCTAATTGTTGAAAATGGGAACCATTCTTGCATCACTCTTCTTTGTACCACTGTTAAACTGAAGTTGAACTTGAATAAAGAAAGGCAGAATATGCTTGCAGGTCACACCACCAACAATACACGTACAATAGAAGTCTTCAATGTGCAGAAATCTGCAAAATATTTGAGGTTTCTGAGCTACTTCAAAAAACTTAACTCTTGAGTATGTGAACACACTAGGAGGTTTAGATTGATTGATGCAGAGTACCATCCTTTATTTAGAAACTCAGATTGTGGTAATGTATTTATCAACTGGGTAGTGTGGGGCTAGAAACAGTATGTGTTGTTAGAAATGTCAAATAAGTTGCATGTATTAGGCCATGAATCCTGTCGTAGAATTCATTAAGAATTAAGAATAACATATGATTTGAGATCCTAAGTGTAAACCTAAAAAAAACCTAGACTCTTTAATTATTTTTTCCGAAACATGTTTGTATTTTCCTCATCCCATCAACAATGAACACATCGCATGGCTTAAAGTGAATGATGGATTGGAATTCGGACAGTCATTAAAACACCGCTCAAATTTTCAATGATTTCAACAACACCATTTCACTGACGTTTCAATCATGTTACTATGTCTCATTTCAATCCCATTTCTGTCACGCTCAACTTTTCATTCGCATAAAATAAACATAAAATTAAAAGATAAACAAAGGAAGCACAAAGGAACACAGACCTAATAGTTTTCTGTCACAAAGATTAGGCTTTGGTTTCCATCTCAAAGTTGCATAGCTTCCAACATTTGCAAGGTCCACAAGTGACGATTAGCCCTTGCCCAAGTCCAAATGCCAAAAAAATTACATGCTCTGTTCATTGTTTAAAGAATCAATTTGTCATCAAATTTACATAAGCCAGAAAAAAAGGAAATACCTGATTCCAATCATTGCCTCAACTGTATTTTTCTTGCAGTTCTAAGAAAGTTCCAACCTTGAAATGTAGTGAATAAGTAGTAAAGCAGGAGCAATTCCCAAAACACCATGAATAAAAGATTTTGATGAAGAAAGCTGGACAAGCTTTTATGCTGGCTTGAATACATACTAGAATTTAGGAGTCCGTATGATGCAAAGGGACCGGCAGGTGATGCAGTAGTTAACACATGAAAGTGAACATGGAAAAGCATGATCAGTAAGACATCATAGATAATGAAGTAAAGAAAAAATTAACAGAGCAAACCTCTAAAATTGCACAGTGCTGCCTATTATTAATAGAATAAAACTAGATCCTTGAGGCCACATGTGAGAGACACAACACTATCTTGGTTGACTATTAGTGAAATAGATGGAAACTTTACAACTTGAGAAGCATTCTAGCATTAGTATAAACACTAAATTAGATTTATACTGAATTGAAGAGAAGAAAGGTAAACCAAATCTATAATTAGCTGGTCCTATAGAACAATAATTAATCTCAAATTAATTTTTTTTCTTAATTTGTTAAAGGTCAGAGGCAACATAAGAGAATTAGGCTCCTCACTTAGAGAAAAAATCAACATAGATGTAACCTGAATGATTTTGTCCTACTTAACTTTTTTTGGACAAAAGTTTTATCTTATTCCACTTCCACCTTTTACTTTAAGTTATTTTTGGTTTCCCCTCCACAACATAAAAAGAAAAAAAGAAAACGAAGTACAACGGAACACCGACTGACATTGTTAATCAAAAGATTGTTTGTCTTTAAGACCAAGCAGCTGTTTCCATTCTCAAAACTGCAATCATGGAAGGTATCAAATGTGCACTAGCTTCCAATTATCTCTCCCAAGTAGATATTGAATATCCAGCCATATTGCCCAAGTCAAATGTGACAAGCACATAATATGTTTAAATTGTAAAAAGAATGTATTAATAATCAAAGAAGAAACAAAAATACCTGATGTCTTTATTACTTCAAAATTACCTGAACTTAATATATTGGGAATGGACAATGCTGATAGCCCCCGTCCAGCTAGAATGTGCACGAAAGACTGAATTTAGGAAATCCCCTGTAGAAAGAACTAATTCTGCAATAGTCACATGAATCTAGTACCAGAGCGACAGCAGAAGAACACAAAAAAACTCATGGAACTCTTTACTTGTACAAATTTCAAATAATATCAAGTTTTGACATTGTCAAGAACAAAGTAGATAGATATGTCTAGTCTACCCCTTTAACAAAAAAAAGGTAAAAAAGGCAAAAAGAAGAGAAGAAGAAAATCAAATTGATAGTAAGCAAATCAAGTAGAACCTTAATGTAACTGTTGAGTGGATAGTGGAATACAGAGCTCCATCTTTGTCTAGACATTTTATCTCATATAATAACTCCATCGACATTGATTTACATACTTTTTAGAAACCTCAAACATGTAGGTTGTGTCTAAACACCTACAGAAAGATTTAAAAATAATCTATGACTGAAGGTACCAAAGTATTCAACGAGAAAGATAAATCAATTGAACCTGGCATTGACATAAGAGAGTATCAACTTGGCTTAGCACCTGAGCAGCCTTGGACCGGCAGTCAGATTTCCCTGTCTGTGCGCTTCAGGACCATTGTCCCAGCATTGTCTAATATTCTTGATGGTTAAAAAGGGAGTTGGGGCAGCTCCAACTGGTGAGGACAAAACGGACAGAAGGAGCTGTGACATGCTGAACTTTTTGAGTGGTCTGGATTTAGGAACAGAAGTAATAAGCAAAAGCAAACCTATCCTTCGGAGAGGCTTCACGTCCATTGCCAATTCCGAAACGTAAAAGAGAGGTAGTCTCGGCCAGCCCATCTGCACCCACAGGCAATTTGTAGCATCTGATGATGTAAGATTATAAAAGTATTATTCTCTATGCAGTAATAAATATCCTTTTTGTTTAAATAAACAGAAAGAAAGCATTGTGAAAAAATAAAAACATGAGACACATTCTAGAGTAGGAACAAACCATTAAAAGCCTAAAAAATTGAGCTACTGATCTAAACCCCACCCCTAACTCCCAACGCCCACCTTTAACAACAACACAACCCAAAAAAAAGAAGAAGCTCCCTTGAAATTTATGAGGGTGTGAAATAGAATACTTAGTTAAGAAAATATATTGGCATGATGAATCATTAACATTATAAGTAAACAATAATGAAAAGATTCAAAATTTTGTCATTGATGAAAATGTTTTAATATAGTTTTAATTACTTTCATGTTTTTGTGTCAAAGGCATTTTTACAGGGAGGTGGAGTTGGGGCAAATGAATATAGACTCCTCTCCTCAGTCACATGGGTATTCAACTGATCACATCTAAGAATTTGATTACCCTTCTTGACCAAAAAGAAGAAAAATATATCTGAAAATGTTATATATTTTCATTTTCAATTTCTTTCATAAATGGTAAATTATGTTTAGTTTCCCCTCAAAAGCAACAAAGAACAAAAGGATAGCAATTAGAAGCACAGTGAAACGCCGACCTGCATTGCTCAATCAAAAGTTTGTCTCCTACAGAATCATGGCGGTTTCTATTCTCAAAATAGTAATAAATAAAGGCATCAATTATGCACTGGTTTCCAACTGCCACCAAGTTCCCACGCAACTAAGTCACCTGCATATAAAACATTTGATTAAATGAATTTGTTTTTCATCATGAGCCCCTTTGGCCTTGTGATTTCATGGAGAAACAAAGTGCCTTTGAATGAAAAAGTAAAAATAAAATAAAAAATTGATGTTTGGCTTTGTGTTTTGAAGAAAATTGCATTTTTTCAAACGGGTGAAAATGTGCATTTTTCAATCATAGCTCATGAGGCCCTTCTTACAAATTGCTCTCCTTTTTTTCGCATTCCAGTTTTCATAGACTTTAGCTCATGGTTATTTTTTCAAAATGTACATCAAATACCTATAAACAAATGAAGCAATTCTGTAAAAGAAATAACTTACAAATTGGCCGGCAGCAGTACAGGAATTTGATTCCAGACTCCATAGCACTTCCATTGGACAAAAGAGCTGATATAGTAAACTTTGATGCCTGCATTGTAGACTCTGAGGTGATCTGCATCAGTCAAATGAAAATCGAATTAACAAATATCCAAGATATCATTTCCTATCACTCTTTATTGATTAAACAATTCATTAAATCATATAGGTACTCAACTGGTCGAGTAGAACAGGTAGCTGACCATGAAGTTGAGCAATTTTCCTCCAATTACACTTTGGAAGCATTTGTTTAATTGTTAATTTTATCATCCCCTTGACAGCTCCTTCACATTTTCTTGCATGCAGAAATTGATCAAACACAATTTTTTGTCTACCTACAGCATTGATGGACAGCTTCATGAGCCCAACATTGAAGCAACTGTGAAAAAGCAAAATCATACAGAATTAAAAAATGTCAACAGAATCATTTATTAAACTTATATTGTTAATAGAAATTTATTTAAAAAATTGTCAAAAAAAAAAAAATGCGAATAAAATCTAGTGTCAGTCAAGTATAACAAGTACCTGATTGTCAAATGGTGTTGGATCTTTGTCTGGACTTTTGGCTTCTATAATGACTTCGCCATTCACCATCCTTGCTTCCATACAGTCTGGGAGCAGGGCACTCCAAGGCAATCGATGGACAGCTTCATGAAAACTGAAACGATAGCAAAAAAGCAAATCAAACAAAGAATTGACAAGCATCTCATAAATCCGTTACTATTATTATCATGCTTCATTTTTTTTTATAAAATTTTGACTAGTTCTTATTTAAAAATATATATTTTTCCCCAAAAAAAAAAAAATCAAATGGTGATCAAGTATAAAAATAAAATAAAAAAATAAAAACAAATACCTGATTATTAAGTTGTGGATCTTGCCAAGACTTTTGGTTCTTGGTCATCCATTCTTATGAAAGGGATGCGAGCAATGTTGCGCCACTTTTTTCCCTTCTTCCTTTTCAATTGTTTCATCAACAAAGGACATTTGTTGATCTGTAGGAGAGACACGGTGGCAGGCAGCCCCTCTTCTGGTAAGTGCTCGAGCTCAGGGCAGTTTACGATAAACAGTTGTTGGAGAGAGGTAAGGTGTTGAAAACCTTTGTTCTCCAATGATCTCAAATTTCTAAATCCAGCTATGCCAAGATTGACAAGACTTGGGGGCAGTAAATCCACTTCCGGAAAGGAATCCACAGAACTTGCTTGGGAAGATGAGGGTACGGAAAGATTTAGCATTATGTCATTATTTTCAGAACTGCCACCGCCACTCGGAAGTAAGTTTGGCATTGGTATTTCATTATTTGCAGAACTGCCACCGCCAGTTGAAAATAAGTTTGGCACTGGTATTTCATTATTTTCAGAACTGTCACCGTCATCTTCAGACCAGACTGGTGGGAATATTGCCGGTATTGAATATCCCGTTATTTCGGAAATTTCGGAACTGTCACTATCAGATTCAGACCTGGTCGATGGGAACAATAATGACATTGAGTAATGCGTTCTTTCGGCAATTTCAGAACTGTCAGTATCATATTCAGACATGTTTGGTGACATGTTTGGTGGGAACACTAATGATATTGAAAAAGGCAAGGCAGGAGTAAAGTATGGATCATTTGTTTCTGCTGCTTGCAAAAATGAGGGTGGTGGTGTCATACTGTCAGATGGGAACAAAGAAACTATGTCATTGGAATGAGGGAATCTTGGAGTTGGAGTTGGAGTCTCAGACTTTGACTTGGCTGATGGGAAGAAAAAAGACTTTAATGATCTCAAAATTCTAATTGGGGGCTGTGAATTATCCTTTGGAAAGGACTCCACATCCTGGCAATCAGGATCAAGATTTACGAAAATTAATGTTTTAAGAGAGTACAGTGTTCGCAAGCCCCAGCCCATTCTAGTAGAAAGAAGTTTTTCGCAGTCCCCAATTCTAAAATGGATTAGATTGGATGGCAGACCACCTTCCGGAAAAGACTCAAGTTGTGGACAATCTGAGATTTCCAAATATTCAAGAGACGGGAGATGCGTTCCCATGTTTTTAGGCAGTGATTTGAGATGCCGGCAATTCTTGACTATTAACTTTAAGAGTTTAGGGGCCAACATTCCTTCACTGGAAAGATCTACGAAATTAGGGCAATTCTCGATTTCCAACAAAAGCAGATCAATTGGGCGATATCTCTTCGAAACTGAAACCGAAACTGAGAGGGACTCAATATTGCTACACCCTTTGATTTTGAGATGGTAGAGCTTTGGGAAGATATCTAAACGAAATGACACGAGAGAATTACAACTATAGATTATGTCCAATGTCTCGAGGGAAGAGTAGCACAGGTACATTGGTAATTGTAATACCGTACAGTAAGAGATAACAACATTTTTCAGCGTAGTGAGTAGATCACCACCGGTTATTTCTTCAAGACTACGGTTGCGATCCATTGGTCCCTCTGGCAGAGATTCCGAGTCAGTGAATCCGCCCATTGTGAGCTTATGCAATGTAGGTGGCAATTCTTTTAGCAACGCATCATTACAATTGATTAATTTCAAACCACATATGGCAGGAGCAACTGGGAGAGACGTTTCAAGCTGTGAACAATCACGAATATTAAGTGTGGTTAAAGAAGGTAGGAACTTGGGCAGGCTTCCCCTTAGTTTTGGACAACCCTTAAGTCGAAGCACTTGAAGACGTTGGAAAACTCCATTTTCACCGTCATAAGGAAACCACTCCTCCCACTTCAACATTCCCTTAAATTTCAAAATTTCCAGAGAACGAAATGGCGTAATAGTAGAAACACCGCTACTATAAAATTCAGCACCCACTATAACAACTTCATCAAACCCAACAAGAGAGAGATCTCGAAGAGAGGTTAGTTGCCCAAGCGATGGTAAATGGGGGCAATTTTTGCAATAGTTCAGATGAACAACTGTTACTTTTGAAAATGAAGCATCTCCTACCCAATTTGGAAAGCTTGTGCCACCGTAGTTGTTGATAACCAGCTTTTTCAATTTTGAATGAGGCTGGAGATTGTTGAATACGCCTTCTGCACTTCCAGAAACAGTTGCATCTGCATCCCACTCTAATTTTAACTCCTCAAGGTGCCTCTTGGACTTCAAATTTGCATTCAAAGCCTCAGTCGGGTTGATTACATTTTGTAGCTTCGATATAATAATCGCTCCCCGTATTTTTGAAAGTTCTCCCAACTCTCTAATTTGTAAACCATTGTCCTCGCCAACAACAAATTTAGTCAAAGTCATAAGACATTGTAATCTACCCATTTTTATTGGCATATCTTCAATGCTAGTTCCACAAATATAAAGATGACGCAAATTAATAAGTTCTGTTATATTTCTGGGCAACATAATAAGTAATTTGCATCCTGATAAGTTTAACGTTTGTAAGTTACACAACTTACATATAGAGTTAGGCAATCTCTCAATCTTAGTATAAGAGCAATCTAAATAACGTAGATGTTTGAAATCTCCGATTGACTCAGGCAACTGCATCACATTACAATAATGCGAAAAAGAAAGCACACGTAAGCATCTTAGCTTCAATAACATATCATGTGGTACCTTCTTTTCTAAGTAGAAGTCCTTATCCTCATCCGCTTTGTGCACTTCTAACGAAATGAATGTGCGTAAATGACTAGCTTTGTACAAAGCCTCAAATTTCTTTGGTGTGTCATAATCTGATTTTAAGTATGAAAAATGACGAGTCTTATCTGTAATTCTGTTCATGTTTCCATGTTCCAATCTAGAATAAAATCTTCCAGATACAAAGTTAGCTAAATCATGGAAAAGGCCATGCATTACAAAAGTCAAATTTTCGCTCTTTGACCTTTGTAAAAGTGACCTTGAGACAAGATTCATGAAGTACTCGTTGCCTAAATCTTCCATTTCTTCATTCTCGTCTTGTTGCAAGAAACCCTCTGCCATCCACAGTTGAACAAGTTCTTCCCTTTTGAATACATAGCCCTTTGGGAACATTGCACAATATGCAAAGCAACGTTTTAAATGTGAGGGTAGGTAATTGTAACTTAGTTTTAAAGTTGGAAGAATGTTACTCTTATCATCAGGCAAACTCCAAATTTTGCTGCTCAAAATTTCATCCCATTCCTCTTTGTCTAATTTATAGCGCAAGATAGCACCAAGCACTTTTGCCGCTAATGGTAGTCCATCACACTTCTTAATGATTTCTTTGCCAATTTTTTCTAATTCTGGATACGCATCGGAGTTTCCCTTTTCAAAGGCATGAAATTTGAATAACGACCAACAGTCTTCTTCTGATAATTTATTAAGATGATAAATTTCAATAGGGCGCAATCGCATGACCGATGCAACACTTTCATCACGTGTTGTCACAATAATTTTACTTCCCAATGCTTCATGCCCTAGGGGCTTCTTGAAGAGCTCCCAAGCATCAATGCTAAGGTTCCATACATCATCAAGAACCAATAAAAAACTTTTCCTCATCAAATTCTCCCTCAATTTATTCTGGATGGTACTTAAGTTCATGCCATCATAGGTTGGCAAAGTGACAGCCTCATTAATTGTTTTAGTTATATTAAGAACGTCAAATTCATCAGGAACAAAAACCCAAGCTTTAAGGCTAAAATGTTCTATGATTCTTTGATCGTTATAAATATCTTGAGCAAGGGTGGTCTTTCCAAGGCCACCCATGCCCACTATGGCAATCACACCAAGATGGTTGCTGCTTTCTGCATCATTTAAAAGCAAGTTGACAATTTGCTCTTTGTCATGATCCCTACCGTAAATTCTAGTTTCTGAATCTACCAGATAAGTTGTGGGAACTCTTTGGAAGGATCTCCCTTCAACACCTTTTCTCAGACCTAAAGCAGTCGTTTGTGTAACTAGAGACTCCAGCCTATCTAGGACTTCTGTTATTTTAGATTCTAGTTTACTCACAAACCGATCAAATGAAGCAGAGATGCAGTTACGTACCTTTCTCGTAGAGGTTACAAATTCAGCTTTCACCTGGCACCTCCAAGCATCAGTAGCGATCTCATCCAAAAGGTCTTCAGCATCATACACAGCATCTTTGAGCTCATCAAGCCACTTTTTGACAGCCGGGTTAGTGATTGCCTTCTCCTCTGCGTCATTGAGCACTGCCTCAAGGGTAAGATATGATGCCTCCAACTTCTTTAGCAGTGTATCAGGGATTTTTCTTCCCCGTATGAAGTTCACGACCTCCTTAGATGCCATCCTGTCAAACAACACTTGAAGGGTTGCAGACAGAATTGCTCCTCCTACTACGGCCGCAGCCATGTTTTTCTTTTTTGCAATGGAAAGAAATTGACCAAGTGATTAACTCCAGGAAACTAAAAGAGATTATTGGTTTTTGCTTGTGGTGTGAAAGCCTGTGCAGAGTTCTTACCACATTTAAGTAGATGCAGATCTAGTTATTAGATTAGGTTCGAGTTGTGGGCCTGGTGGCAAAATTGTGTCCGCACATATTTTTCTCCTTTGTATTCTATTTTTATTTTAAATATTTATATGTGTGGAGACAATATTATTATACTAACGCAAAATAAAAAATAAAAAATAAAAAATAAAACACTCAAAATATTCTTTTTTAATAAAAAAAACACAAAATATTCTTACAATATATTTACTGTAGGGATAAAGATCCAAATTATATATTAGGCTTTGGGCATTGTTCAAGAACATGGGGTGATCCGAGAACGAATAGATAATAGTGGATGATTTAAGTTCAGAGTTCCATGAGTAGGATATAAATGAGAATGTAGGCCGAGGAGGTATATCTTCTCAAATAAGCCAAGCACATGTCAAACATATGTCATAATGTTCAAGGTGAACTTCTAAGGAGTTTTAGTGATAGAGATATTCATCATGAACGTACAAGAGTGATAGGAACTTAGAAATATTTAAGGGAAAGCTGCTATCATCGCATTGAATGCTCAGTAACTAACTTTTTGGCTGCATTAATGTGGAGAAAACCCTTGAAACAGTGCTGCCTTGACTACCTCAACTCACAGAAAGCTTGAGGGGGTGTCCGATGGGATAAACACTCAAGTAGTGGCTTGACTGCTCAACAAGTGTAGGGTCAAGATCATCAAAAGGGAACTATATAATATAAGAGACCCTCCATGGAGAGGGGGTCGAGAAATTAAGAAAGAAATACAATAGCAATCAATAACCAACTTTGTAAACAAACTTGTAAGAAATATATAAGAGCTGACTTCCTCGAGCTTTGTCGAGGACGATTTTCTTTGGATTAATTCAATCTACTTTCCTGTTCTTGTCAATTGAGTTCACTTTATTTGTTGTTCAACTCATTTTAACCCAGTTTTCCAACCCACTCTCTACAAATTCATTGTTTTAGGCTTTTTGGGCCTAGGTCCATCAATCGTTTGGGCTAGGGGGCCAAATCCGGTCCTTACATTTACAATTATTGAAAATAAAATACTAATATATGAAACTGAAACCAACTATGATTGAAAATTAATGTATTGTGAAAATATTATAACATCTTGTTGTTACAATATTTTTACAATTGCCGAGATCGCAATTTCTTATAGATAAAAAAAAATAAAAAAATAAAAAAATAAATGCTAAGTTCACAATAAATCCTAAGTGGCAAGGTATTATTGATGAATAAAAAGTGATATTAGTAATGGGCCCAATTTAAAATAAGTAACAATTTGTTATCTAAAATTTGTTATAAAAATATTGTGGAAGTAGTATTTCTCTAAAATAAAATAATAAAATATCAAATCGGGATCTATCACAGCTGAAAATAAAGGTACTGTGAAAATATTATGACATTTTGTTGTGTTTTTAGACTTCTTTTTTATTTTAGTCAAATTGGGTGAGTCAAAATTCATTATTTCATGCACAGTTTTTTTATGCTGGCCTTTTGTTTTTAATACAAAGTGGTGGAACTAGTAGCAATTAATTTGCTTCATAAAATTTGTTGTAAAAATATTATAGACATAAAAAAATAAAATAAAATATTAGCCTAAGACCTACCACAACTGGGAATAAAAGATAAAGTGAAAATGTTGTGATATTTTTATTGTGTTCCTAAGCTTCTTTTTCAGTTTAGTCAATTTTGGTGACCCAAAATTCAATGTTTTAGACACTATTTTCTTCAATTGGTTTTTTTGTTTGTTTGTTTGTTCTTTTTATAAATAACTTTTTGTTTGTTTGTTTGTATTTTAAATGCACAGTTTAAAACTAGTAACAATTTACCACTTAAAATTTGTTGCGAAAACGTTATGGATATATCATTACTCTAATATATAAAATAATAAAATATTAGACTAGGACCCACCATAGCTAAAAATAAAAAACATTGTAAAAATATTGTAAAATTTTGTTGTCTTTCTAGATTTTTTTTTTTATTAGTCAATTTGATAAGCCAAAATTTATTGTTTTATGCACAATTTTCTTGGACTGACTTTTTTTTTTTAACACATTGTTTAAAGTATAAAAATAAAAATAAAAAACGACACATTTTTACACATACACACACAAAAGGGGCAAAAATATACTTTCACCCTTTATGTATGGGATAGTTTCATTCCTTACCTAAACTAAATTTGAAAATTTTCCTCCTTTATATGTTGTAAAGAAGTATACACCTCTATTATTACACTCTTAGATAAACCCTAACAAAATTTTATGATTTCTAGAATATTCTATTATGCAATGTTTAAAATACACTCCCATATATTTTGATAGGCCAAGAATGTATTGACCCCTTTGTGATGAATTGTTGATTAATTAGCCAAATTTATTAATTAATCAAATTAACATGCAAAATACGTGGTAGTGCAAACAAGTTACCAATTAAACTAAGTATGTAACGGAAATTAAATTGACACAGTAATTTTTTTATGAATGGGGAAAACCTACACAGCAAAAACCCCATCGGGTGATTTTAAGGTCACTACTCCCGAGAATCCACTATTATCAAAATAAGCGGTTACAAGTAAAGGAATCTCAGTACCTCATACCAACCTATAGTTGAACCCTTACCCCAATACCCAATTGGACTTGTTCTATAGTGACAATCTCTCATTTTCAATGCACGGCTTTCAGTACATGACTAACCAATAGATGCGTAGATCCCAGTATGCGACTTAATCACCAACTTGAGAAGAATGTTGGCTACAAAGTTTTTCAGTTCATCACACTATGAAGATCAAAAAGCTCCTTGGTCATAAAACCCTACAGTGTACAAACATAGCAGCTTCTTCAAGAAAAAGATGAATTAGGGCAAATTCTGTCTTTGATCACAATTTGCATGAACAAAACTTTGCTCCACACTTATTCAACTGTGCAACCTTTGATGGTCCTTAAAATAATCATTATATATGTTTAGGATTGTATGAAAAGAAAGCCTAAACACATACTCACGGATTGGATGAAAAACAACTCTGAAAAACTGAGTTTCATAAACCTCGATAGATAGCCATCTATCGAGCTAGCTGTCAAGTTATGGGCTTCAGCAGCTTTTAAACCTCGATATATGCTAGTTGTCGAGCTTTAAAATCCTGCACTTTCTCACTTGATTCTTGGACAGACTTGCATAGCTTTAACACTTGAACTTGAAACTTTATTTCTTGAAGCATTAAATACATCCTAGATCTACCTAATTACAAGTAAAGTGCGTTTTGTCAAAGGATTAGCCAATTACATAAAATAGTGACATATGTTCCTAACATCAAATCACATATGTCCTAATTTTGACTCATTAGTATCACTAATTAGTATCACATTGTCTGAAGACTCATCAAAGATAGTGACATGTGTTCACATTGTCTGAAGACTCATTAGTATCACTAATTTTGACCTTCAATGTCATGCTCTTGCTCTTACTTGATTTCCAGATCCTTGTCAAACCCAACTCATAGGTCTGCAGATTGCCAACCAACTCTGTTAAAGGAA
Source organism: Quercus agrifolia (assembly GCA_029955455.1). NCBI lineage: Eukaryota > Viridiplantae > Streptophyta > Magnoliopsida > Fagales > Fagaceae > Quercus > Quercus agrifolia. The sequence continues at coordinate 43,499,325 of JARQAD010000006.1, forward strand.
TTTTGTCAATATCTTTTGATTCCTCAATCGTGATGATCTTGGCATGGAATCTCTCGGGTAGAGATTTGAGCACCTTTCTCACAATCTTGGGTTCAGGAATGGTTTCCCCAAAATTAAAAGCTGAGTTTACTATGTCCTTGAGATTGGCATAGAACTCATCAAACGACTCATCCTCCTCCATCTTGATCTCTTTAAAGCTTGTCGTGAGCCTGTAAAGCTTTGAATCCTTGACAGCCTTGGTTCCTTCATAGGTTGTTTGGAGAGTGGTCCATGCTTCCTTAGCTGTTTCAGTTGAGGATATTTTCTTGAATTCCTTATTTGTGACTGCACTGAATAGAGCATTTAATTCTCTGCTATTAAAGTTTGTCGCCTTGATCTTAGCATCATCCTAGTCGGCTGGTGCTTTCGTAGGCTTGGTCTAGCCTATCTCCATAGCTTGCGACACCTTTTCATCTAATTACTGCAAGAAAGCTCTCATGCGTACTTTCTAGTATGCATAGTTAGTGCCATCAAATAAATAAGGTATAATAAGGGATTGTCCTCTATTCATGACAAACAGGGGTCAATGGATCACACACAAAGATTAAAACCTAATCAGATTGTGTCTGTTTTGATACTACTTGATAGGCCAAGAATGTATTGACCCCTTGTGATGAATTAATTGATTAATTAGCCAAATTTATTAATTAATCAAATTAACATGCAAAATATGTGGTAGCACAAACAAATCACCAATTAAACTAAGTATGCAGTGGAAATTAAATTGACACGGTGATTTGTTTACGAATGGGGAAAACCTATACAGTTAAACCCTACCGGGTGATTTTAAGGTCATCATTCTCGAGAATCTACTATTATCAAAACAAGTGGTTACAAGTAAAGGAATCACAGTACCTTGTACCAACTTATAGTTGAACCCTTACCCCAATACCCAATTGGACTTGTTCTGTAGTGACAATCTCTCCTTTTCAATGCACTGCTCCTAGTATGTGACTAACCAATAGATGTGCGGATCTTAGTACGCGACTTGATCACCAACTTGAGAAGAATGTTAGCTGCAAAGTTTTTCAGTTTATCACACAATGAAGACCAAGAAGCTTTTTGGTCACAAAACCCTACGGTGTACAAACACAGCAGCTTCTTCAAGAAAAAGATGAACTAGGGCAAATTTTGTCTCTGGTCACAATTTGCATGAACAAGACTTTGAACCACACTTGTGCAATTGTGCAAGTTTTGACGACTCTTAAAATAATTTTTATATATGTTTAGGATTGTGAGAAAAGAAAGCCTAAACACATACTTACGGATTGGATGAAAAACAACTTTGAAAAACTAAATTTCATAAACCACGATAAATAGCCATCTATCGAGCTAGTTGTCGAGTCACGGGCTTCAGCAGCTTTTAAACCTCGATAGAAGCTAGTTGTCGAGCTTTAAAATCCTACACTTTCTCACTTGATTCTTGGACAGACTTGCATGCCTTTAACACTTGAACTTGAAACCTTGTTTCTTGAAGCATTACACACATCCTAGATCTATCCAATTACAAGTAAAGTGCATTTTGTCAAACGATTAGCCAATTACATAAAATAGTGACATATGTTCCTAACATCAAATCATATATGTCCTAACATATTTTATGGTCTATTTGGATTGAGGGGAGGGAAGGGGAGTAAAGTAGAGTTGGCTGGAAATTAGCCTATTTCTGGCCAACTCTATTCTATTATACTCTCCTCCACTCCCCCTCAATCCAAACGGGCCCTTAATGTCCAAAAATTTTCTTTATGTATTTTGAATTTTATGTGGTAGTCATGCTTGAAAAGTGAGAATGGTGATATATGGTGTTATTTATTAGCTTGAAAACACTAATTTAATTAAGTTTAAATCTTCTATACTTATAATTTTATCTAATGGAAACTTTGATAACATATGTCTTTTATTATCTTTTTTTTAAGAAATTTATTTTCTTGCTTAAAAGGGTTTTTAATATTAAAAATTAAGTAAGCTATACGTTGTAGTTATGCTCATAAAATAAGATAATAAAGAAGGTAGTATGGATAACAAAATCTTCATTGTAGATGGTTGTAGGTATTTCATTTGATGAAGAGTTTCAATTGTAGCATATATCATCATTCATTGTGAAATTTTATATATTATGACAATGTATTATCAAAACTTAGTTATTTATTATTGGAAGATAATGTCATTCATTATCATTCTTAGTAGAATTTTTTAGTGAGTATATATTACCGGTCGCAAATAGGTTCTAAGAAATTGTCAAAGTAAATAGATATTCATATGTTAAATAGCTATTTTAAATTTAAGTACATGACTTTGTACTTCTTCCAAAAAAAAAAAAAATCTTAATTTTCTCACTAAAAGAGTGGCACGTGACTTACATGTGCAACCTAAACTAGTAATTCCAAATTATATATAGTATTAGTTCACACATTTTTTAAACCATACATTTCTAAATTATGCAACGGTTTTTCATTATATGTATAAAATTTAGAATTTAATTAATTTAGACTCTTTAGTTTTTGCACTCAATAATTTACTTACCACAAAAATTAAAAAAATTAGATGGACACATGGCACGAAATTGGACTCCAATTGAAATCCAATTTAAAATCTAATTAGATTTGGACTCTTTGATTTTTACACTCAATAATTCAATTGGCATAAAAATTAAAAATTAAATGGGACACGTAGCGTAAAATTGAGAATCCAGTTAAAATCTAATTAAATCTTATTTTAGTTTTGACTTTTAATACCTCTCTCTCTCTCTCTCTCTCCCCCTCTCTCTACGGAGGCAAAAAGCTGCTTTCTTTTTCTGATATTGACAAAAAAGGATCGAAATTTTTTTAAAGCTATGGCCAACATGACTAATAGTATTTTAATGTGTGGTGTTAAAAAAATAGTATTTTAATGTGTTGATGGTTGATGGTTGTGATTGTTATTTATTGTGTTGGATATATTATTTTATTGTGTTTATATTATTTTAATGTATTGAATGTTAAATTAAAACTTTTGATATTAAGTGTATTATAAAGTGGGATGTTAAAATAGATAAAATAATGTTTTGAGTTGTTAAAAGCTATATTTTTTTAGCTTTCTTACTATGAATGCTCTTAACAACAATAGGTTGCTTACAAAAAATTTACCATCTAAATACCATTGTCTTTCTTCTTCACTTGAAGAAAATGCTTGACAAGTTGCTGATCGGAATATCTCTAGAAGCTAGTCATAAATCCGATAAACTAATTGATGAATCTTGCTAAACAACCTAGGTAATGCATTGAGTACTACATTAGCTACGTAGTAGAAACACTGATGAATTCGTTGGTAAGAATGATGCAGAATCTTGGACATAAATTAACCATGAATAACCACAAAGGGAGAAATGATTAGGTTATGTTTGCAAACAGTTTTTATTTTCTACTTTCAAAAACTTTTTTTTTGGGAATATAAAGAAAAAACAATTTTCTTGTATTTTTGAAATTAAAAACATGTTTGTTTAGTTGAAATTAAAAAGATAGTTTTTTGAAGAAAAAAATAGAAAATACTAAAATATGCTGATTTTGTAAACAGCCTTTTGCATGTTTTCAGTTTCTTTCACAAATTGATTTTTGAGAACAGTTTTGTTTTTAATCCATTTTGGGTTCCCAAACAAGTTTTTTCGTCTTAAAAATAGAAAATTGTTTTTGGAAACAAAAAATAAAGGGAAAAAATAGTTGCCAAACATACTCTTATTGCAACAGGTAGCTCTAAGGCAAAAATTCTAGAAACTAGATAATATGGAAAGTTTTGCCTTTTTTATTTCTTAGAAAAATCATCGACCTCCTTGAGATGTTAGGAAATAACAGTGTGCTCTAAAATTTTGTAAAAAAAAAAAAAAAAACCTTCTTTGAGGGATACATTAAGTATAAGAAATATAATAAAATTCCTATTTTACCCTTGAGTAATCCTATTTTTATGAATTAATATGTCCTTGGTTCAGTGAGAATATCCCTAATTTTCCTTTATCTTATTGATGAAGTCCGTATTTTACTCTTGATTTACAAAAAATTATGAATGATTTATTGGGTATAATTAAAAATAATAATTGGCATTTCATGTATTTGTTATGTACAGGTAAGGCCCCAGGCCCATTATACAGGCAAGGCCCTAGGCCCATTGGGCCTTGGGCGATGACCCAGGGGTGCAGTACGTGGACCATCCCTGTTGGACTTAGTCTCAACTTGGGCACACTTAAGGAACTGGCCTAAGCCCAAAAACCATAATGAGTCCGTCCTAGTCGGGGTTTAGCTGCTCGGGGGTACAGGTTCCTCGCAACCTGGTATTGCCTTGGGGAATCTCGTTGCCGAGTGATCTTTTGGGCGGTGGGAACCAGTTTCAATGCCATTTCCATTATTCCCAACAGAGCTCCCACTTAGCAGTTATGGAATTGGACCCCTACCTGCATGAGTAAGGAAGTAATCATAACACCTCCACTCACCCCATGCTATAAATAGGAGAATGAATTGAGAAGTGGGTTGCAAAAACAAAGAATGTACTAACGGGTCTTCGAGCATAGGACTACCCATAGTAGGAAATCCAAAACCCACAATATAAATAGATTGTGAGCCCAAATAGAGGTGGAGTCTGTTAACCATATTTTGGGCACGCACAATTGGCACTATCTGTGGGAATCTCCTACGTAACTGTGGTTCTGCTGAGATGCGTGCGGGGAAAATGTCCGAAAGTTAAGCAGGGAGTCATGCTGAAGGTGGTTTTGGGAGATCTTCTCGGGGATCTATTTGGAGGGAGAGGAGGCAAAAGAAGCATGAAGATAGGGAGTATGAGTAGGAGGAAGAACAGTCCGGCCTTGGAGAAAGGTCCTTTCATATGTACAAGACAATGTTTGGCATCTTGGGGCGTAATTTTTTTGATAGAAGGGACAAGGAACTTGAACAGAGGGACGAGGAACTTGAACATTTATATAGGTTGGTATGAGACTTGGAGTTGGTAGCAAGAGGTAGGCATCGGGGAAGAGGCCACATAGAACGTAAAGAAGGATCGGCAAGTGAGGGGGGTCACTATGGAACCGAGTCTCATTAATCTGGATCTCATCAACACTGGGACCATTCGCGGGAGTATACAGATCGAGACTCAATCTCCCTAGAGGAGCAACGGCCTTAGAATGCTGCCATGGACGTTATGTGCCGTGCGTTACGTAGAGTTGCTCGATCATTGTTCTCGACGGACATTGAATGGGCCCTAATGTTGAGCAGATTTACATGGCCACCGTTTAACTCTTATGATGGGAAAACGGACCCAGTAAAACACATGAGCCATTACATTCAAATGATGTTATTGCACACTTATAACGATGCATTGATGTTTAAGGTTCCTTCGAGTCTTGGGCCCACCGCTTTGAGGTGGTTCAACGGATTAAGGAAAGGCTTAATCCATAGTTTTGCCGAGCTAATTCAAGAGTTTGGTGTCCGGTTCATGACTTGTAGTCGAGTTCCATAGTTTGTTGATGCCTTGCTATCGATGAAAATGGGGGCTGGGGAAACCCTCTGCAGCTACATTAATCGTTATTGGGAGCTGTATAACAAGATTGGCGGTGTTGACACCCAATTTTGCAACCCGCATTTAACCTCACATAGAGGGTAAAATGGTACTTCCACCTTGGAAATATGCATCTTGATTCTGGTTGCTAGATCCTTAATCTCATTTCACCAAAATGATCTTGATGTTATAACGATCAAATCAACTGGTTATAAGCCCTAATCGAACCATCAGATTGAAAGTTATCATCAAATCAAGTTCTAATGGCCGAGATGCATTATCACAAATTGAGTCCGACTATATGTGATTATGAATAATTGATTTCAATTGGTTATAATTATAATCAATTTGAGAATGATGATGTGTCATAATTTGATTGGTTAGGACTACATTTTATGGTAGGGTTGCACACACCTAATTAACTAGATAGTTAAACATTAATTATTCAATGAGTAATTTATGCAATTATCTTTTAATTAGAGTAAATTTAGAACCAATTAAGTCTGAAATGGGATTGATTTGAGCCATTTAATGTTAATTGGGAGCTAATTTGGGACCTAGTAATGTTAATTGTACTAAAACCATTTTCTAACAAATGACCTTTGCTCACCATTTCATCGATATCTCTCAGAATATTTTGCATCTGTGAATGAGGTTAATTTTCCCAGAAACTAGATATCCGGGGCTTCAATTTGAGTATAAGAATGAGACAATTCCGATCAAAATTGCGATAGATATGATTTTTCAAAATTGGCTCTACAAGTTGTTACAACATCTACTAGAAAACCGAACTTTTCTTGCTCCTCACTCTTATCAATCTCCACATTTAATGCACAAGATTTCCCCAAAGGCTAAAATGAGATCTAGGTTCATGATTCTTTCTCAACCCTTATTAAATGGCATTCCATTCATATTTCCTCCTCCATTACTATATATACCCCCTCTTATTCATTCCAAAGCACACAAAAAACCCCCCCTCTTTTCTCTTCTCTTGAGTTCTAGTGAAGTTGAATAGTCTTATCATATCTTGGTCTTCCTGAGACCCAAGGTATTAAGTGAGACTCACTCTCCCTCTCCTATCTCTTCTTTTCCTCCACCTTTAGGACCTTCATCAAGAGTCCCTTCCTCCACCATATGGATCTTGCATGAAGGTATAATCTCTTTTCCTAACTGTTTGTTTATGTTGCCATGATGAGAATCTAAGATTAAAGCATGATAATTTCATTGAATATGTTTGAATGTTCTTAATTGTTCTTATGTGTTCTTCACATGTTCTTGGTTGTTCATCACATTTTCATGCATATCACTAGATTTAATCTTAAATCCACATAAAAAATATAAAACATGTTTGTTTCATAATTCTTTCAAATCCTTGAGTCTAGGATATCACTATACACACACATTCACTAGAATTTATTTTTCAATCCAAATGCAATGCTTAATAAATTGAATTAGGGTTTATCAAATGCACACACATTTTAAATTCAACATGCAAATTGATTAATAACATATTGGATGATGTGATATGAATGTTGGCCACCATAGTCTAGAAGATCGATTTCACGGGGCAAGGTGGATGCCTAACACCTTCCTACCTTGTAACATAGCCTCCGAGCTTAGATCAAGGGTTAATAGATCAAATGCTTATCCATGTAATTTTCGATTTTTAGATTGTAACTAGGAAACAAAGTCATGTATTTTATCTTAGATTGTATCTACGACCAAAGTCATGTAATTTTCCTATGATTGATGTAAATTCAATTATAAATTAATAAAATAAGGATTTTTTCAATTTGGTTTTCTTATTTATTTCAATAATTAAATAAGTGGCGACTCCATTGTAAAACCCTTAATCTAAAGGGGAAAATATAATCAGTCGAACCTCCATTTTGAGAGGCAATAACACGACTCCACCCATTCATGTGGATTTGGCCCAACATCCATAAAAGCGGGTCGAGGTCGCGGTCTCTCACAGGCGGAGGCAACGAAAAAATTGCAGCGAGCATGTTTTGATTGGGATTGCCCAAGGATTTAGAACTATGAGACTCGTTGACATGGAGATCGCCCAAGGACATGAGGTAGTTGATGAGGTATATTGAGAAATATAAAAGGTTACAAGATGACCGGTAACATAACAAAGGTAAGGCTCCGATCGTAAGCCATCCTCGGCAAGGTGGTTTCCAGTCTAGGCCTCGGAAGGATTTGAGAATTCAAGAGCTAGGCACGTAGATGGGGGAAGTGAATGTAACATTCAAAGAGCTAGTGCATTAGATTGTGGATCGAATAAAAAATGAGCCGTACTTTTGGTGGCCTAACAAAATGGGGGTGACTCGTCGAGGAGAAATCAAAACCTATATTGTACTTACCATAGAGACAGGGGGCACACCACCGAACAACACAGGGTGTTGAGAGACCATTTAGAGCAATTGGTGAAGGCGGGGTACTTGAAAGAGTTCATGACAGATCCGAGGAGTCAGGAAACCGGGCAGGGTACTCGACCTCGGGGGAACCCTCTCCCACCCCTACTGGGAGTGATAGAGGTCATCCACACGGCTTCGAGAGGTACCCCAACGTCCAGGAGGAGAGGGGTATTAATTGTGGTCCCGACAGATGGTTGCCCGAATGAGCAACCCTCCAAGAAAAAGTTGAAGCTTACTCGAGAGCCCATTGCCTTCAACGACAGTGACTTGAAGGGAACAATCCAGCCATATGATGATGCCTTGGTGGTCACGACCCGAATAAATGGCTTTATAGTCAAGAGGGTGCTGATAGATCAGGGTAGCGGGGCTAAAGTGATGTATCCCAACCTATTCAGGGGGCTTGGCCTGAAGAAGGAGGACCTCTCTAAGTATGACACGCCTTTGATTGAGTTTGATGGCTAGATGGTGATTCTTGAGGGGCAGATTTCACTCCCTGTAAACATGGAAGGTAAGGAGGTAGTGGTGGAATTTATAGTGGTTGTTTCATTTTCTCCGCATACGGCAATCCTAGGAAGACCCTAGATTCATGCAATGGGGGCGGTCCCGTCCACTCTCCATATGAAGGTCAAGTTCCGCATCGAGAAAGGTATTACCGTGGTCAGGGGAAATCAGCAAGTGGCCAGGCAGTGTTTGGTTGCCGCTATTAACCAGGAGATCAAATAAAAGGAACCGGCCAAAAAGATTCCTTTATAGCAATCACAAGATCCCCAAGGGGAAATGGGGGCTAGCTGCACTAAGGACTTGGTAAAGATAAGGGTGCTGCCAGACGATGATAGGAGTTTTCAAGTAGGAGCGAGCATGAAGTATGAAGACAGGGTGGAGATGTTGCTACTTCTTGTACAAAATTTGGACGTATTTGCGTGGAGCCCATATGAAGTGCTCGGGGTGGACCTCGAGTTCATAGTACACAAGCTTCACGTGGACCCATTGTTTCCCCCCAAGAAGCAAAAACCGAGGAGATCAACTTAGAAGTATATTGAAGCTGTCAAGTAAGAGGTCAAGAGGTTGAAAGAGGTTGAGGCAATAAAGGAAGTATTCTTTCCATAGTGGCTAATGAAAACCGTGGTGAAAAAAAAGAAGAACAACAAATGGAGGGTTTGTGTTGACTTTATTGACTTGAACTGAGCACGCCTAAAGGACCTATTCCCCATGTCGAAGATTGATCAGCTAATGGACGTCACATACAAGCACCCGAAGATGAGCTTTTTGGACACTTTTCAGGGTTACCATAAGATTGCCCTAGCTGACGAGGATTAAGAGAAGACAACATTCATTTCCCCTTATGCCAATTACCATTATACCATGATGCCGTTGGGTTGAAGAATGTTGGGGCCACTTATCAATGGATGATGACAAGGATGTTCAGGGATAAGATTGGGCGTACGGTTGAGGTGTACATTGATGATATGGTGGTTAAAAGCAAACAGGAAGCACAACATATTGGCGATCTTGTAGAGGTGTTCGAAGTGCTCCAACAGCACAAGCTGCGCCTTAATGTTGACAAGTGTGCATTCGAAGTGGGGGCTGGCAAGTTCCTGGGATATTTAATCACTAACCGGGGAATATAAGTCAAACCCGATCAAATTGAAGCTATGAGGTTCCTTAAGCTGTTAAGTAATCCAAAGGAAGTGCAAGTGCTAACCAGCATGTTAGCTGCCCTTAACTGGTTTATTTCTAAGTTTGCCAATTGGTGCCGTCCGTTTTATCAGCTTTTGAAAAAGTGGAAGGGATTCCAGTGGAGCGAGGAGTGTGAAAAGGCTTTTTAGGACCTGAAGGAGTATTTAGTCCGGGCACCCATGTTGACAGCCCCGGAGCCCCATAAAGACCTATTTATGTATCTCTTGGTGTCCGAACACGTCATGAGCGCCATGCTATTATGGGACCAAGGTGTACAACAGCTAGTGTATTATGCTAGCAAGACCTTGGTCGATGCCGAGACAAAGTACTTGCCTCTGGAGAAGTTGGTGTTAGCATTGGTGCTTGCCACAAGGAAGCTGCCCTACTATTTCCAAGCTTATACCGTCTATGTGCTAACCAAACATCCCTTGTAGTCATTATTGAAGAGATCTGACTTCACGAGGCGAATAGCCAAATAGGGGACTTGGCTTGGCTCCTTCGACATTAGGTACAGGCCAAGAAGTTCGGTGAAGGGTCAGGTTCAAGTCGATTTCATTGCGGAATTTTCCCCGAGGAGGGAGACAGAAGTGATTTGTCATGTGGATGTACACCCGTGAGAGGTATTTGTGGATGATACGTCTAGTGCAATGGGAGCCGGAGCTGGAATTGTTATCATTACCCCGGAAGGGATAAGATTGGAACATTCTTTCAGGTTGGGTTTTAGGGCTTCCAACAATGAAGCTGAGTACGAAGCCTTGCTCGCCGGATTGAGAGCAGTCCTAGATATGGGTGCACAGGAAGTTAAGATTTACTCAGATTCCCAATTGGTGGTCAGTCAGGTACAGGGCAGTTTTGAAGCTTGGGATCCCTGAATGAAGGAGTACTTGTGAATGGCAAGGCAGGTTATGAGCCAGTTTCTTAAGGCAGAGGTAGTTCAAGTGGCCCGACGGCAAAATCGGCATGTGGACTCTTTGGCTACTTTATCGTCATCGATGACTGAGGAGGTACCTCGGATAATTAAAGTAGAACTAATGGTGGAACCAAGCATTAACGCAGCAGTAGGTGTTTCGGTGGTAACAATGCCTAAGCCGTGCTGGATGGACCCAATCATTGACTTTTTGGTTGAAGGCCGAGTGCCAGACGATGAAAAAGAAGCTGGCAGGGTATGCCGGGTAGCTGCCCAGTACTAGTTGTTAGTAGACCATAAGCTGTACCAGAGATCTTTTGGAGGGCCGTATCTTTTGTGCTTGCACCCCGAGAAAGTTAATGAACTCTTGGTTGAACTCCATGTGGAGGTGTGTAGCAAACATGTTGAGGGATGCTCATTGGCACATCAAGCGATGACCTAGGGGTTTTGGTGGCCACAAATGCAGAAGGATGTTGCCAAGTATGTACGAAAGTGCAAATAGTGCCAAAAGCATGTCCCATTGATTTGTCAGCCAGCAGGAAGTCTAAATCCCGTTAGCAGCCCTTGGCTGTTTGCATAGTGAGGGCTGGACATTATTGGTCCATTCCCCCAGGCCACGGGCAATTGGAGGTTTGTTTTAGTAGCCATGGACTACTTCACTAAATGGATGGAAGTTGAGGCATTGGCTAATATCTGGGACGTAGATGTTAAAAAGTTTATGTGGAGAAACATAGTTACGAGATTTGGGGTGTCGGAGTCCCTTGTATCTGACAACGGGTTGCAATTCAACAGTAAAGCCTTTCGCTGGTTCTACAGTGATCTTGGCATTAAAAACATATATTCCACCCTAGCCTACCCGCAAAACAACGGCCAAGCTGAAGCCACCAACAAAGCGATTGTAAACGGATTAAGGAAAAGATTGGAGGGCACAAGGGGTAGGTGGGCCGAGGAGCTACCAAATGTTTTGTGGGTATACCGAACTACCCTCAGATGGTCCACGGGAGAAACTCTATTTTCCCTAACGTACGGGGCAAAAGCCGTCATACCGACTGAGGTGAACCTATGCAATGCATAGGTCACGGGATTTGCCTCTACCTGGAATGGCGAATTAATGGTGAAGCAGTTGGATTGTTAAAAGAATGCTGAGAATTAGCGACCATACATCTAGCCGATTATCAACAGAAGCTTGCCTGGTGGTACAACTAGGATGTGAAGACAAGGGAATTCAGCGCTAGAGACTTGGTACTGTGGAAAGTGGTAGGAAATATGTGAGACACCAATGCGGGAAAGTTAGCCCTGACCTGGGAGGGGCCCTAAAGAGTCATCGCCATTGCGGGTGCAGGAGCATACTATTTGGAAAACCTAGATGAGAGACCACTCCCCTAGCCATGGAATGTTTACAATCTGAAAAAAACGTTACCACTGATTATCAACGCACATAGGTATGGGTTGGGTACAATGTCGTATGTGTATAATACTAAGTAATGTGATAGAGATGTTTGTCCATATTGATGCCTCCGTACGTATGGTTACATCACCATTAATTAACTAAATCTAGTCAACAAACATGAAGGAAACTAATATCTAAGGACAGAAACCTGTCCCCGATTCAATCTTCATCACCGGATAAGTGAAAACCTAATTTCAAATTTTATCTAAGGATAGAAACCTGTCCCTAGTTCAATCTACATCACTGGAAAGGTTTGAAACCTAATTTCAAATTTTATTTAAGGATAGAAACCTGTTCCCGGTTCGATCTTCATCACCGGATAGGTGGAAACCTAATTTCAAATTCAATCTAAGGACAGAAACCTGTACATGGTTCGATCTACATCACCGGATAGGTGAAAACCTAATTTCAAATTTTATCCAAGGACGAAACCCGTTCCCGGTTCAATCTTCATCACCGAATAGGTACGAACATAAATTCGAACTTTATCTAAGCACGGAACCCCTCCAGTCCGATCCTCATTACTAGACAGGTTCGAACATTATTCTGCCCTTCATTTGATTTAAAGGAATAAACATCTTAACTTGAGTATCCGGCCAAAATAGCATCCTAACTCATTCTAGCAAAGAAAAACATAGCACAATGGTTTAATACCAAATGCATAAATGAAAATTGTTTGCAATGGCAAGACATCAACAAAGATTATCCACAAACTTAAACAAAACTGATGTTTTATCACCACATCCCGGTGACTACAAATAAATAAACTGTGTAAAAAGTAAAGTAAAGCAAATGTTCTGTCACCACAGCCCCGTGACCATGGCATGCCAAAGAAAATAAAAAGCAAGCAAAGGATTAAAAAGCTTTTATGTCGGATCATTAGTGGTGTCTACGGCATGCTTGGCAGCAGTATCTTGGGTGATTTGCATGGTAGGGTTCGAAGTGGAGGCTGGGGAGCTACGTGGTAGGGCATCAGGGTTGCTGGTAATCTCGAGATCAACCAACTCCACGTGGGAGTCGATTACTTCCACTAGCTCCCTTATACTGGCAGTTTCCCTTTCTTTCTCGGCATTTGTAGGATTCTGAATTGGAGAAGGGGGCTCAGGGTAGGGAATCTGTTTGGGGTTCCTCAGGAGGGGAGTCATTCGACACCCCTATTGCTTGTAGAGCAGCTGCCCACCCCTCACCAAACTCGTGGCGCCTTGACTGGAAAATAACGGGCTCTACTGAATTCTCGGCATCAGCAAAGCCCATGTTATACCATTTGTCCTCAGCTAGTTTAAGTGCCACCTTTAACTTGGCAATCTTGTTGTCCCATGCTAAGTTAAGGCTCTCCGCCTCAGCCAGTTTGAGTTCCATCCCTCCAAGTTTCTCTCCCATCTTTGTAAGACTCTGTTTGGCTAAAGCTCGGGCCCTTTCAGCTTTCCGCACCCTCTTTTCCACATCATTAGTAGTCTTGTCCTTATCTTTTGCTGTTGCCACCGTCATGTCTTTTAAGGCTTTTTCACGATCAGCGTTCTCAGCAACCTCTTTCAGCATGTAAGCCAGCTGCACCACTTATGTTCACAGTGCCAAAGAACGTGAGGGAAAAAAGCAAATACTTATCTACGAAGGGAAAGAAAGATAAGTTATAAAGGGGAGAAAAAATACCGCTATAGTGTGCCGTTGGAGTCGGGAAGAAAGGGTTTCATCTGCTCCGTCCATGAAGAATTGGACATCCTCTAGGAGCTGCAGACCCTGGTCGAGGCTTCGCGCGACCCGGGCACTGTGGCCCTAAGCCTAAGTCCTCACATAGGCCGTCACTAGGAGGGGCTCATTACCAATCCTGAAACTTGTCTGCTACCCCACTGCCGGACATGCGGACGAAGATGCCACATTGGAACCTAACTGCTGGGAATTTGAACATCATTGGGAGGCTCCCGAATGACCACACCGCCCGTGGTAGCAACCAGGGGAGACCTCCAAGGGGCCTCATCTTATGTTCGTGGAGGGTCAGCGGTGCATTGCCTTTTCCAAGTTCGAGTGGGTAGGGGGTGTGGATCTCTACTGGGGGCTTGTTGTTGTTAAGTTGGTGGGCTCGCGCCGAGTATAAACCTGTCCACCGTTAGCGCTCTTCTGGTCACCATATTTCCTTCTTCCTATTTGGCCTCTGCCTTGAAGGATTTTACTGATTCGGCCTCTGCTTGTCCGGGTGGCTGGACTACAGCACTGGGCTCCTCGACAGGCCTATGGATGGCACATCCTTGGAACACAGAATCGGTTGTGGCGTCTCTCACGGGGACCAAAGACTCCGCTCTAACTAATCTGGGGCTGAGGTCTCGAGCTTCACCTACCATCAGGTTGGGGGGGAAGAAGTTCGGATGACGTACGTCAATGTGGGATAAGAGCGGGCTATCTACTAATAGAGCCTGCCTGAATGCTTGCCAGATGGAGTAGACAGGGGTGTAGTTAAGTATAAGGTGAGATGCTTAGAGTTGCTCATCGAAGTTCACAAAAATCTCAGAGTGAAGGACAAAATTTAGGTCCCTCACGTGTACGACCCTGATGTCCGGTTTAAATCTCTTACCCTCTGTGTAAAACAAAACAAAACGCATCTTTAGACAATAATAAAACAAGTGAAACACGAGAAACAAATAATTAGTATCAAGAACAGGTAATTAGTTGTTCGGTACCGACCAACATCCCGGGGCGAGGTTGGATAGGTGAGCTCGTTGGCATGCCAATTGCTGCTCACCCAGACATATTCTCTAGCTGAATTTTTGTTAAAGTCAGGTAGACACGATATAAGCTGTACCCGTACATCCTTGACCTTCAAATAATAATCTATCCTAATGTTACCACAAAGTCTGTACATGAAATTAATGTCATGGTAATCTAACTGCAACCTATATAATTGGTTTAACCGGCTGACACAACTCACTATTCGGTAAAAATTAGAAGGGAGTTGGTTGGGACTCAACGCATAAAACCTAAGAGTCCTAAGTATTAAGGGATCTCCAGGGAACCTAACACCGCCTTCTAGAATAGCCATTAAAGGGAAAAACACTACTTGAGGGTGCCATTCAATGGCAATATTGCCCTCATGGCAGTAAGCTATTTCTACATCCTTAGGAACCCCATAGGTGACCCTAAAGTTAGTAAGGGATGCCTCAGTGTTTAAAAGATGGGCAAACCCCATTTTTGAATCTAGAACTAGAGAAGGAGTAAAAACAAAGACGTTAAGAGAAGAAGAATGGGCGTGAGAACTTATTGTTGGCTCTAAGAGTTGGAAATCTTGGTTAAGAACATATGCTCGGGAAGAGTGTGCTCGACAGAGGATAGATTATTGGTAATGAGGGTGTAAAAAGTAACAAGATGGGTTAGAAAGCACTATTTATAAGAGGAAGGCATTAAATGAAAAGACGTAGGAAAAATCTCTTTGGCTTCTTTTTGTAACCCCTACACGTGCAGCCTCAGTCCACGAACTATTAGGTAATGATGACGATTAAGCCTGACAGCCTGGCATAATGCCCTTTTCTAAGACACATTAATGACCATCCTATCAGTTTGGCAGCTGATGGTTGAGCTTCCCAAGGGCTTTCAAGTGCTTGTCTTCCTTAATCCGTCCCTGGGAGCCGAGCATGGATCAACGAGGGGCTATTGTATGGGTAAGGCCCCAGGCCCAATGTACGGTCGAGGCCCCAGACCCATTAGGCCTAGGACGATGACCCGAGGGTGCAGTACGTGGACCATCCCTGTTGGACTTAGTCTTAACTTGGGTGAACTTAAGAAACCAACCTAATCCCAAAAACCATAATGAGTCCGTCCTGGTCGGGGTTCGGCTGCTTGGGGGTATAGGTTCCCCGCAACCCGGTATTGCCTTGGGGAATCTCGTTGCCGAGTGATCTTTTGGGCGGTGGGAACTAGTTCCAATGCCATTTCCATCATTCCCAATAGAGCTCCCACTTAGCAGCTATGGAATTGGACCCCCATCGGCACGAGTAAGGAAGTAATCATAACACCTCCACTCACCCCATGCTATAAATAGGAAAATGAATTGAGAAGCGGGGGTTGGCAATTCTAGAGAGAAAAGAGAGAAGAGAGAAGAGTTTGCAATAACAAAGGATGTATTAACGGGTCTCTGAGCATAGGACTACCGATAGTAGGAAATCCAAAACCCACAATATAAATAGATTGTGAGCCCAAATAAAGGTGGAGCCTGTTAACCATATTTTGGGCACGCACATGTTATGTTTAAAAAAAAAAAGAAAAAAAGAATAGGATTGTCACTTTTGTAAAATTTTAGGAACAATTGTCATCTCTTTATACATTAAGGGAAGTCGATGTATTCTCTCTCTCTCTCTCTCTCTCTCTCTCTCTCTTTTAAATGTTGGCAAGCAAGTCTCAACTTGTACATATTTAAGAAAAAGAGAAATGCAATTCTTGACTTAGTAGTTTTTAAGACTTCATAATATCCATGAGATTATGGGTTCGAAACATCTTGCCAGCATCTTGAAGTCACCCTATGGGATTCCTCTCTGTAGTAACCCAGTGTGTGTGGGACGAGGGGACTCTATACACCTGAGAGAATAGTTAGATACTCGAAGAGATTTGGACTCTCTTGTTTATCAAAAAAAAAAAAAAAAGAAAGATAGAAAGAGAAATGCAATTATAAATAGCATCCACTTTTTTTTTTTTTAAAAGAAAATAGCATCCACTTAAATTGGCAAAGTCTTTTAAGAAAAATAGTATAAATTACAATTCAATATGTAGGGAATTTAACCAAAATTCCAGCCTGTGAGAAACAAAACAAATAGAGAAAACACATGTCCAAGAAAACAATCACACGCACAAGACAATATTTACGTGGTTCGGCAATTTGCCTACGTCCACGGAGTTGTAGGGATTTCACTATAAAATAAGGAGATACAATAATGCACAAGAACACTCTCAAGAAACCCAATTCCCAATACACCCTAACTCTCTCTCACCCACAAGACAAGAAAATACTATTCTTTCTTCTTATGCGGCTGCTAGGTTATTAGGAATTATCTCTAATTATCTCTCACCGCTTTTTCTATATCACAAACCTAATATATATATATATATATATATATAGGTCGGCTTGTACTAGGAATTATAATCCTAGTTGAATTCGGTTTCCTAATACTACTTGTATTTGGTTTAGAAGAATGAATTGGGCTTGGTAATTCAAGCCACACACGGCCCACTTCAACAAATCTCCACCTTGGCTTGAATTGATCAAGCTACATGAGCAAACTCCTCCATCGCCTCCACCTTAGGCCTTAAGGGCTCACAAGCTGCAAACATCAACCACAAACCTCCATAATACAATCCTTCATCCCTGCAACTCATCCTCCTGTCCTCAAGCTAGAAGACCAATTGAAGCTACGCACAGCTTCAACTTCTCAATAGTGACACCTTTAGTCAACATGTCTGCCGGGTTCTTAGATCCACAAATCTTCTCAAGTATTACCAGTTTATCTTCAACAAGGTAACGGATAAAGTGGTATTTTGTTTGTATATGCTTCGACTTTGAATGAAAAGCCGAATTTTTGGCAAGAAAGATTGCACTCTGACTGTCACTGTGTAGAATGCCCATTTCCTGCTTCTTACCTAATTCATCTAAGAAACCATGTAGCCAAATCATCTCATTTCCAGCTTTAGTGGCAGCAACATACTCAGCTTCTGTAGTAGACAAAGTAACAATCTTCTGTAGATTTGAAGCCCATGATATAGCTGTACCATCCAGAGTAAAAACAAACCCAGTAGTACTCTTTCTACTATCAATATCACCAGCAAAATTAGCATCTACATAACCCTGTAGTTTCAAACTTGCACCTATGAAGCAAAGACATGTATCTGATGAACCCTTCAGATATCTTAGAATCCACTTGATTGCCTCCCAATGCTACTTTCCAGGCCTACTCATGAATCTGCTCACAGCTCCCACTGCATGTGCAATGTCTGGCCTTGTACACACCATAGCATACATCAAGCTGCCAATAGCTGAGGCATAGGGCATCTTGCTCATATGGTCCCTTTCTTCCTCTGTCTTCGGTGACTGTTCTTTGCTTAGTTTGAAATGACTACCCAAGGGTGTGCTCACTGGTTTAGCTTCATTCATGTTGAATCTGCTAAGGACTTTCTTCACATACTCTGACTGTGAAAGTTTCAATGTACCATTAGCCTTGTCTCTAATGATTCTCATGCCAAGGATTTGCTTTGTAGCTCCCAAATCCTTCATTGCAAATTGTCTGGACAATTGATTCTTCAGATTATTAATCTCCTCAATGCTAGACCCTGTAATAAGCATATCATCCACATACAACAGTAATATAATGTAAGAATTGTCAAAAGACTTAACATAGCAACAATGATCAGCTTCACATCTCTTGAACCCAATTCTATGCATAAAACTGTCAAATTTCTTGTACCATTGTCTTGGAGCTTGTTTTAGGCCATACAAGCTCTTTCTCAGTTTGCAGACTAGATTCTCTTGTCCTTGAACAATGAACCCTTCTGGCTGAATCATGTAAAGGTCTTCCTCCAAGTTACCATGAAGGAATGCTGTCTTCACATCTAACTGCTCAAGATGTAAGTTTTCTGCAGCCACCATTCCTAGTACCAGTTTAATTGTTGACATCTTCACAACTGGAGAAAATATCTCTGTGAAGTCAATGCCCTCCTTCTGCTGGAACCCTTTAACAACTAATCTGGCCTTGTAACGTTTGCTACCATCATGCTCATTCTTTATTCTGTATACCCACTTGTTGTGCAAAGCCTTCTTTCCTACTGGCAATTCAGTCAGTTCCCATGTCTGATTCCCCAACAAGGAATCCATCTCATCCTTCATGGCTAACTCCCACTTGCTTGAATTCTTATCTCTCAAGGCTTCATCATAACACTCTGGCTCACCACTATCAGTCAATAGGAGATAATTTAGAGTGGGTGAATAACGATGTCGAGGTCTAATGTTCTTGGAAGATCTCCGGACTTCAGCTACAGGTGTACTATGATCTACCTATGAATTTACATTCTCCTTATCTTCTTCACCCCTTTTCTGGACAGTACTTTCAGTCAATTCATCTAAGTTGACAAACTCAGATTTCTTTTGATCTATCTCTGCAACATCTGATACTACAGTTGACCTGTCCTTTTACATAACTTGTTCATTAAATATTACATTTCTACTTCTGATGATTTTCCTGTTTTGTTCATCCCAAAACCTATAGCCAAATTTCTCATCACCATAGCCAATGAAAAAACATATTTTTGTCTTTGCATCAAGTTTACTACGAGCATCAGAATCAATATGAACATAAGAAACACAACCAAAAACTTTTAAATGTGAAAACTTTACCTCTTTACCACTCCAAACCTCCTCAGGAAGTCTGAACTCCATAGGAACTGATGGTCCTCGGTTTATCAGGTAAGTTGCAGTGCTAACAGCATCAGCCCAAAAAGTTTTTGGTAGTCCAGCATGCAACCTCATACTCCTAGCACATTCATTGAGAGTTCTGTTCATGCGCTCAGCCACACCATTCTGCTGTGGTGTCCCAGGAATGGTCTTCTCCATCCTAATTCCCTGTGCAGCACAATACTCACTGAACCCTCCATCTATGTACTCTCCTCCATTATCTGATCTCAAACATTTTACTTTCAAACCTGGTTCTGTCTCAACCATAACCTTCCATTTCTTAAAAATTTCAAATACATCAGATTTATTTTTCAGAAAATAAACCCATACCTTTCTGCTTGAGTCATCAATGAAAGTGATGTAGTACCTTGAACCTCCAAGGGATGCAACCGGAGAAGGCCCCCACAAATCAGTGTGTACTAACTCCAATTTTTCAGCCTTCGGTGTCCTGCTAGTTTTCAAGAAGCTCACATTTTTCTGTTTTCCTAAGATGCAACTTTCACACATGTCAAAATCAATGAACTTCAATTCTGGTAGTTTTCCTTTTGACAGCAACATCTTCATCCCTTTCTCACTCATGTGACCAAGTCTACGGTGCCATAGGCTTGTATCAGTACTTGCATCAGCAACTGCAATTGTGTCTCTTGGACTTGAGGTCATATACAGAGTACCAGTGTTCTTCCCACGAGCCAATATCCTAGCTCCCTTTGTAACCTTCCAAGTACCACCAACAAATAGTATTGCATGCCCTTCATTATCAAGTTGTCCAACAGAAATCAAATTCCTCCTCAGGTCAGGGATATGTTGAACCTTCTCCAGTAACCAAATAGATCCATTGGGCAACAATATCCGGACGTCTCCCATACCTACAACATCCAAGGCTGAACCATCAGCTAAATACACCTTACCAAAATTACCTGCAACATAATTCTGTATGATTTCTCGGTGTGGAATGGTATGAAACGAAGCTCCTGAATCCAAAACCTAATCATCAAGTGGACTGTCTACTACAAGAAGTAATGCATCCTGAATCTCTTCTGTTACAGCATTAGCATAATCATCTCCATTCTTCTTCTTAGGACTTTTGCATTGATTCCTAAAGTGACCTGTTTTCCCACAATTCCAGCATTGTACTTGTTGGCTTGATCTAGATTTGCTTCTGTTCCGATTAGAATTTCTGGATTTTGATCTACCCCGATTTGAATTTCTGTCATTACCTTTGCCTCTTGTCTCAAGGTTTAGGGCAGAATTCGAGCTTGAGGTTTCACCTGCATCTCTTCTGCGAATCTCCTTAGCTAGAATTAAATCTCGTATATCATTGTACTTGAGCTTTTCCTTTCCTGTAGAATTACTTACTGCCATCCTCATTGCCTCCCAACTGTTTGGCAAAGAAGGCAAAACGATCAATGCACGAATCTCATCATCAAAATCAATTTCTACAGACGACAATTGATTTGTGATAGTGTTAAATTCGTTTAAATGTTGTGCTACTGATGCATTCTCTGCCATCTTCAGATTGAACAATTTCTTCATCAGATGCACCTTGTTGTTTGCGGACGGCATTTCATACATACCGGACAAAGCCTTCATTAAATCTGCTGTGGTCTTCTCCTTTACAACATTGTGTGCAACAGACCTAGACAGAGTTAACCTAATAACTCCCAATACCTGTCTGTCAAGAAGAGCCAATTCCTCAGCCTTCATAGCCTCAAGTTTTTCCCCTAGAAGCGGTAGATGCAACTTCCTCCCATAAAGGTAATCCTCGATTTGCATCCTCCAAAATCCAAAGTCTGTGCCATCGAACTTTTCTATTCCAGACGCCTTTCCTGCTTCCTCTGCCATTGCTCTCACTCAAACCTAACCCTAGGCTCTGATACCAATTATAGGGAATTTAACCAAAATTTCAGCCTGTGAGAAACAAAACAAATAGAGAAAACACACGTCAAAGAAAACAATTACACGCACAAGACAATATTTACGTGGTTCAGCAATTTGCCTACGTCCACGGAGTTGCAGGGATTTCACTATAAAATAAGGAGAAACAATAGTGCACAAGAACACTCTCAAGAAACCCAATTCCCAATACACCCTAACTCTGTCTTACCCACAAGACAAGACAATACTATTCTTTCTTCTTATGCGGCTGCTAGGTTATTAGGAATTATCTCTAATTATCTCTCACCGCTTTTTCTATATCACAAACCTAATATATATATATATATATATATATATATATATATATATATATATAGGTCGGCTTGTACTAGGAATTATAATCCTAGTTGAATTCGGTTTCCTAATACTGCTTGTATTTGGTTTAGAAGAATGAATTGGGCTTGGTAATTCAAGCCACACACGGCCCACTTCAACACAATATACCCAAAATCAACATATGTCTTATCCTACTAATACGGGTAATGACTAATATCGATGGTAGAGCAAATGTTGTAATTCAGAAATCAAAATTTTACCATATACTCATCTCATTGTCGATAAGTAGTAGTAAATGAAGTATACGTGACAGTAACAGTATGATTTCACAGATTAATATTACGCTCTTCTTCCCTTTTTCTTTGCGGTATGCATACATTGATTTGGAGCATTTGTTCATCAGATTTATTACAAAAATAGTGATGAATCTCTGTTTGTTGTTGAGGTTATGGGAAGAATTCACGCAATCTTCTCATTATGTGTTTTACTTTCTTTCCAAATTTCTATCAAGTCTAACTTCACTATCTTCTATTTATCATCACATGTGAATGTCATCTATGTAATATGTACCAATTTGTGGTTCAGTGGTCCAACCTGTGGATGTTAAAAGAAAAATGGGGGAAAGAAAACCCTACCAATAGAATTGTGTCTATTCCATGACTGGAATTAATTGGTACTAGTTCAAGATTGTAAACCTTTGAATCTAATGTGTTCAAGACAATCACTAATTGTTCAGATATCTAAACTCTGAAGGAGGCCTAACTGTAGCAAAAGGATGCAAAACTGTGAATTACCAATGATCACCAACATGATTCTATCATATTCTATCAATGCTTGCATAGGAAATTTACTGAGGACCTCTTATAGGCACATGGGGAATGATTCTTACTAAGCCAATTTCCTTATCCGTCACCTTTGTTGTGATTAAACAATTTTTTCAATAGTTAATATCAATGGTGGCGGACACATTTGGAATTCTTTAGATATATAATCGGTTTGAAGAAGCTGGCTAAAGCGCTCTGATAAGACTTAATATTAAGCTGCCACTTTTTATTATCTGAGATTCATTTTAAACAAGGAAAATGAACCAATTTACATCTTTTGCAAGCATTTAGAAGACTATATGAACAAGTTGGTCTTGGATGGGTTTATGCCATTACCAAATATGAATCGATAAGTTTCTTTGTTCTTTCTAATTTTAGTTTTACCTGTAGTTAATCGAAATGCTACCATCTTGCAGACACACAGGGTTTTGGCTAATGCTCACTAATCTGTTGTCATTATATGTATTAACTATAACAATATGCATTTAACAGATTGCATCAATAACTGATGCCCTATATGGTGTTTGGGCTAAATATCATCTTCAAATCACGAGTAAATTCATATTGCATAAACAATTTTGTGTTATTAACTCCTTCAAATTCTCATGCAGTCATGCCTTTTTTGCTTCAGTGACCAAAACGTGATGCAATAGCTGAGTTTTTTTTTTTCCTTGGATTTACATAATCACAGAGTAGCACCAGCCTTATGATCCACACAACCAAATTAGTGACTTTAAATTGTTGTGATAAGCAATTAATTCTTTTGATAGCCTTTCAATTGTCCATTAACAGAAAAACCTATCATTTGGATTTAGTTGCACCATGAAAAATTCTCTTCGCACATTTTTAATTTCTCTTTTTTTATGCACACTTTTTAAGTCAAACTTCTAGCATGCAACATAGTTCATAAGAAACTCGTGAGGCTTGCTTTGGAAACTAACCACCTTAATGACTAATATGATTCTGCTCTGCTCAATCAAGCTATTAACTTATTAATATTTCATTCAAACTTATCTGTTTTTGTCCAGGCCGACCACCTTTCGAAGAGATTTTGGGATCATGAAAGAAGAACAAGGTTTATATGCTAATACTACTCTTCAGGTATTACCATATTTGAGGTATATGGTGCTGATTCATTTTAGATATTCTGTTTTCATTGCAGGATGAAGTATGTAATGACAGAAATTCATGTAAGGTGTGAACTTGCTCAATAGTTACTAGAAGTCAGAGCTTTCCAAGCTTGCTCTTCATTTGCTTCCATATTTGATCTTCAAAAATGAGTTTTATCTGAGTTCATAGCCAGAACTTGTGAACAAGATAAAGAGGTGTGGTAGTTCTGTTTAAATAATCAGTCTCTCTGCCTCAAGAAAGAATATACATCTGTAGACATTTTTTCAATCTCCCTGCTATGTTGCTCGTACTGTCTTACAGCAACACAAGTGTATATTTTAACTTCACATACAATTTTCAATCAATTTTAGTCATCAAATAATCTAGTGAGTCGATGTTCTTATAATGCATAATGATGAGATAATTCACTTTTGTTGGACAAGAAAAGGTGATAATCAAGAAACCTTACTTTAGAATATATAGATTAGAGCTTTTGTTTATCATTTGAAGCTACTTTCCACTTTGAACTTCCAATACTTGATCTGGTTTATTATAAAAGGATGAGTCTAGAGAGGTCTATATGTTCATGGCAATTAGTATCTGTTTGTATAAATGGTTTGACAATCTGATTGGCTCTCAAACTTCATAATTTGACTTCAATACTGTAAGTTGTGTTTCTTTTTCTGGATGAATACCTCAATCGAGATTCTTCCTACTTTACTCCCTTTTTTTTTTGGTCTTATACCCCTGCTTGGTGCTTGCAACCATTGCGACATGAGCCTAAAAAAGGGGGAAAAGAAAATCTTGAATAAAGATTGAAAGTTCAAGGTTTTTTTGGGTGCCTCATGTAATTGCTAATTTTGTATTTCCAAAGAACATTATAGATTTTTGTTTTGTTTTGTTTTGTTTTTTTGTGACTCATTCAATAAAAATCATTTCCCTATTTGGTACCCCTAAATCAATTCATTCATGATTCATGTCCGACCAAAATTTGTCTAATTGATTCTTCTAACTTTAATTTGAGGAGTGTTCGAAACCATGTCAATTGCCTCTTCTCCTAAAACAAGTGTCATTAACAACATTCCATCCATATCCTCTCAACCTCAAACATTTATCTATAATTATGGGTACCCATTTCTATTTCTATATATATATATATATATATATATATATTTGTATACCATAATTTATATATTGAATTTTCAGTTTATCTAAAAATTTCATCTATTCACTTAATCTCCCGAAGACACACTAAGTTTATTGTCACACAACAAACCCAATAAGGGTCCTAGAGAGTGTGAGGCCACTACGCGCTCAACTTATACATGTCTATCTGGCTATATAATTTATCAAATGATCTAACCAATATATATTATATATTAATCTACTTAAAAATAATAAAAATAAAATGAAATTTAACCATCAATCTAAAAAATTTGTCAGAACTATCATAGCTCTAATCCCATTAATGAAATAAAATCTTTCCAATCGGCAATTACAACAATAATAAATCTCCCAACCCAAAAGAAGTTCCAACAAAGATAATCCATTTCCATTGAGTTACCTATCAAAAGAATATTCATTTCCATTGAGTCCGAAATTCTCAACGACTTTAATTACAATAATTATCTAAAATAGCCTTGTTGACGGATAAAAAAATTATAATACCCAAAATCAAAATAATAAAGTGTTTAATTGCAACTGGCTTTAGTCCAATCCATAATTTCCTTCAACATCTGAAAGAAGAAGATAAAAGAGCTAGTGAGAGAACTCAATAAGTAGAACCTATATATCAAAAATAATTCATTAAGTAGACTTTTTAAAAAAAAAATACATACAATAAGTAGGATGGGGCATGAGGATGAGCCATTTTAGTAAAATGTTACATTTTCTACAAATCCAGTACTTCTATTAGGACTCCCTCTTAGGAACCTTCGATTGGAAAACTCCCTATTTGGCGCTACCAAAGGTGCATTGGGACTAGCTACAATATCGTACTTATATTCATGACATGCCTCTGAGTATTAAAACCATTTCTCAAAGTGTTCACAGTATGTAGGTTTCAAAACTAATCAACTTCATATATTTTGTGAATCTTTCCAAAACACATGTTTTCCATCTCTTAATACTTTTTGTAGGGGTAAAGGCCCAAATTATATATTGGGCCTTGGGTCTTGTTCGAGAACATGGGGTGATCCAAGGACAAATAGATAGTAGTGGATGATTTAAGTTCAGAGTTCCATGAGTAGGATACAAATGTGAAGGTAGGCCGAGGAGGAATATCTCCTCAGATAAGCCAAGCACAGGTTAAATGTATATCATAATGTTCAAGGTGAACTTTTAGGGAGTTTCAGTGATAGGGACGTTCATCACGAACGTACAAGAGGGATAGGAACTTAGAAATATCTAAGGAAAAGCTACTACCACCGCATTGAATGCTCTGCAACTAACTTTCCTGCATTAATGTGGAGAAGACTCCTGAAATAGTACTGCCTTGGCTACCTCAACTCACAGAAGGCCTGAGGGGGTGTTCGATGAGACAAGCACTCAAGTAGTGACTTGACTGCTCAACAAGTGTAGGGTCAAGATCATCAAAAGAGAACTATATAATGTAAGAGACCCTCTATGGAGAAAGGATCGAGAAATTAAGAGAGAAACACTGTAGCAATCAGGAACCAACTTTGTAAACAAACTTGTAAGAAATATATAAGAGCTGACTTCCTCGGGTTTTGACGATGACGATTTTCTTTGGATTAATTCAATCTACTTTCCTGTTCTTGTCAATTGAGTTCATTTTATTTGTTATCTAACTCATTTTAACCCATTTTCCAACCCACTCTCTACAAATTCATTGTTTTGGGCTTTTTGGGCCTAGGTCCATCCATCGTTTGGGCTAGGGAGCCAAATCCGATCCTTAAACTTTCATATCATTGGAAGTAAACTATTGTGTACTGGTAAAATAATAGTAGGAATTAGTCGTATTTGAGGTGACAACCCTCCAAGAACATATCAAGAAGAGACAAATTTCTGGAATTATAATCTAATGCCTCTTAAATACATAATCTGAGAAATTCAATTTACAAGGATAACTCCAACAACCTACTAATCGATTAATCCTATCCCAAGATAATAGGGGAAGTTGTATCATCAAGTAGTTACTTATTGATAACAACAATCCTAATATAATTCAAATAACAACAATCCTAATTGAGGCATTTTCTTCTCAGCAACCATCTTCTTCCAGTCATTATCTGCAACTGCAACACTCAATCCAACGTGTCCCTGTAACATAGCATAAACATGAGCATGTATCAACATAAGAAGAGCGAATAACAAAATCTTAAGGCTCAAAATGGTAGACAACTAAGACAAGCAATGCATCAATTTGGAACAAGACATGGAACAAGCCTTATTGGATCATTTTAGTGGAATCTTTTTTTTGTAGCATTATCAATTCTCTGTAGAACATATTAGGAGTCAACTTCAAGCAATAGACATGCAGTTTCTTAGACAATGATAAATAGCAGAAGTACAAAATGCCCTCTTAAATGGGTATTTTAAAGGCCTATAATCTAGATAGATTTCAGACGTTATTTTATTAGAAATACTGGAGCACCACGTAAATGTGACGAGGATATACAGTCACAATGCAATGCTGGTGTTAGCAAAGAAAGGATCCAGAATTGGTAGGTATTGTAGTGGCAAGTCATTTTGACACTAGATACAGCATGATCCAAAAGAACCAAATCGAAGGCAACTGCTCATGTGTGCAAACATAGATAAAGCAATAAAGTATTACTTGGATGCCACTATTGGGAATGCAACACAAAAAGGATACTGCAATCAGTTTCAACTCTTAGACCAGCTATGACTACTACAAAGGAAAGGAATCACAAGAGTCATGATCCTATTTAGTAACCATAACGTTTGTAAACATCAGTTAGAAGGGTCCATTCCTAGATTGGAGTAAAGTAGCACCATCACTATGTATGCATATTTTTTGTTCTAAGCTAGGGCAACTGTGTTGTCTATTTGTAGTATTTTATTATGGCTTCTGTCTAGTTTAAAAAGAATGGAAATCTAGCTTTCCCTATACATTTTAACCTTTAAATCTAGTTGATGAAAATTTTAATTTTATTATCTAAGCAGTTGGATGTGAGATCATTAGTAAAGTATAAAAATATATGTTGAAATTATTATAATTATCTTACTTTGAACAAAGTAAAAATAAATTCAAACTTCCACAGGAAAATTGCGTTAAGTGAAAATTTTGCTTACTTTGTAGGTAGTTAACAATATTAGGCCACTTAACCTGCAATTACTACCAGCTGCATCCCAATGTCTCCTTCCCTTGAAGAAATTGCATTAGAAGCTCCTGATTGGGATATTTGTAGAAGCTGCCCATACATCCAATAAGGTAATCCATAAATCTTGTTATACAAGATATGTACTGCCTTGAGTATCATATCAACTTTGTCAAAGAGACCCTCAAAAATTCCTTGGTACCAATGACACAGTACCTCAATGATCAGGATTGGACATAAATTAACCATTAATAGCCAAAAGGGAGAAACGATTAATGTGACAAGTAGCTCAACAAAAAGAATTACAAAAACCAGACAAACGAGCCTGAATATGAAACGGTAGGTAGCATCTTGCATTTGTAATTTTATCTCCCAATACGCAATGATATAGACAATTGTAGCCATTATGAAAGGCAAGATGATACCAAGATGTGTTTCAAGTGGTGAGTTGTTCAAGGCTTGAAAGTGTATACAATTATGGCTCCCAGAATTGAATTGAGGAAGATAAGAAACACACGAAATGCTTCAAAGAAAACAATTGCTTCATCACTGGCACATACACAAACAAAAAATCCATTAACTTCAAAATCCAGTCAAACTTCTTTGGTTTTTCTTCTGAGGTTTACAATCAAATTTGAAAAGAGAAAAACGAAGGAATAGAGAGACAAAGCCAAACCTGTTCAATGTGTGACCAAGAGTTGCCCAAATTGAAACCCTTAAACGGATTGCAAAAGCATAGTAGCAAAAAATGCTGAAACTTGTTGAAAACAAAATGCAAAAAATAAATTAATAAACAAAAAATGATCCAACCATCAAAGTAACAATCAAAATTGAAAAGCAAAAGAATAGAGATATTAAATGATTGTTAACAATCCACTACTAAATACAAATAGATCCAAGTAACAATCAATATTTAAACAACAAAGAGAGGCCTTGAAACTGGCGGATAAAAGGGCATAGGAATAGTTGTGGTTAGGGACCTCGGGTTATGTTTTTTTATAGGAGAGAGAGAGAGAGCGCACAAAGGCAAAGAAGAGACGTCGTTCGAGCACTAATGTCTGAAATTCTTAACCTCTGTGGCTGGACGCATGCTGTTGTTTGGATTTTGGGTTCTGAAATCCACGTTTCTTAACACAGACTGGCAACGACAAACTTCCATTGTCGCTGCCATTGAAGCTCACAACGCTTTCTGTCCAAAGCTATTATTTTTACAAAATAGCAAATATGACAGTTGACAAGCACAATGATAGAGCTCTCCTAGTAGTAGGAATTGATGTCATAGCTCCATCAGCTCTAGATTGCTGAAATTGAGAGATGAAAAAAAATAAAAACTTTCAATCTCAATCGCTAATTAAAAAAAAAATGTGATAAAAATATTTTTTAATTGAAAAGACCGGTTCAATTCCTACCTAATTAAGGAAACATTAAGGACCCGTTTGATACGTGTATTTAAATTATAGTTTTCAATTTTTTTTTAGAAATAGGCATGAGTGAAAAAGTATGTGGAAATATGTGTAATGTTATTTAAAAACTAAAAACATGTGTTTGAACTCGCGTACTAAAAGGGACCTAAATTCCTACCTAATTAAGGAAACTTTAAGAATTAGAAATATATATATATATATATATATATATATATATATATATATATATATATAACATTAAAATTTAAAATTAAATTAATATGAAAAATAAAACTAGTATATTTTTCCTGATAATTTGTTATAGGTGGGTTTGAGCTAAATTGAAACTCACTTATTTTTTAATTTTCTTTAAATAACTTTTATATAGGAAGTATCAAAATAAAACTCAACATTATTTTGTGTTATTAAATTTAACAAAAAATTTATTTTAATGCACAAAAAAGTAAAAGTTGATTTATTATGTTTTCATATATTAATAAAAAAAAAAAATTCAAAAGGTGAGGCAACCAGACCACTGTTCTAAGCATATTCAGCATCCAACAATTAACAGATAATAATTAAGATAATAATAAAATATATATATATATATATATATATATAGTGAAAACAATGTATATATATATATATATATATATATATGATGAAGAAGAAAATGAAATCAGTAGACTAACCTTTCACGATCAACCTCAGGATCGACAATGGTCTGTGACTCCAACTCTGTGCTCCCAACCATTCTTTGGATTGAGATCATGATTGATAGGTGGGTAAAGTTTTTGCTGATGCTACAGACTGAGTAATATTTTCTTATGGTAGAGACTTAGAGCATGTTTGATAACTTTTTTTTCTCCTTATTTTTTGTTTCCAAAAACAATTTTATATTTTTGAGATTAAAAAGCTTGTTTGGTAATCTAAAATGGACATAAAACAAAAACTGTTTTCAAAACTCAATTTGTGAAGGAAACTGAAAACACGCTAAAGGCTATTTTAGTTTTTTATTTTTTAAAAGTCAATGAAAACAAGCATTTAATTTAATAAATCTGTTTCATTTAATGAATTAGCATTAGAGTTTAAATCCTAGTAACAATATTTTAGTATTTTCTTTTTTTCTTCAAAAAAATATCCTTTTAATTTTTGGCAACCAAACATGTTTTTGATTTAAAAAATAAAAGAATTTTTTTTTCTTTATATTCCCAAAAACAAGTTTTTGAAAATAGAAAACAAAAATTGTTACCAAACATAACCTCAAACTCAAGTTTTTCTTTTACGATGGAGTAGCTCTAATATTTGCTAGCTTTGGTGTTATTTTGACGATGGTGCAGCTCTAATATTTTAATTGGTGTTAACTGTATGGTCTATAATATTTAATGTTATGTTTGCTCTCACTCAAATTTTAGCAAGTTATTTTGCTCTTACTCAAATACTCTCACTCAAATTTTAGCTCGTCTAATATTTTAATGTTATATTTGCTCTCACTCAAATTTCAGATACTCTAATATTTGAGTAATAGGATGACTAAGACATGATAATCATGGTTTTAAAAACCGGATCGGATTTGCCTTCGATTCTCGGTTTTAGGCATTTTTTTGGGACTGGACTGGTGGTTGGTTCCAAGTTCAACTGGTCGGATAGGCTGGTTCGGTCTAGTTTTTAAAACCTTGATGATAATTGATTTTACCATTTTCCTTTTCCTTTTTTTTTCCATGCCTCTGCACATAGATCACTCCTTATAGGCACATTTCCGTGTGCTTCCCTAGGCAATGTGAGACTCCAAAATTGCTTCTCCTTATGGTCCTTCACACAAAGTGCTAGGAACCTGGTGGTTTCTAATGAAGGCAAATAGGAATTGTAAGAGAATTGATTTAATTTGAGTTAGTCACCCTCTATAGAGAAAAAGAGAGATTAAGAGAGAGACACACACTAATACACTAAGCAATTGGTTTATTCTTCAATGATATCTAATGTTGAATTACAATTATGTATTTATTGGAGACTAGCTTTAATCTCATTGGCCCACATGGTTTAAGATAATTGGCTATTTAATTCAACAAGTGCTCTATGAATTAAGCTATATGTTAAATGAGTTACATGTGCACAAATCCTAACTAACTCATACTAATTTCAACTAACTAACTAACTAACTAAAGGGATTACAACAACTATAAGGAGATTACAAGACATATGACATATTTGGGATTCTTATCATTTCCCACCCCTTCAAAACACCTTGCCCACAAGGTG
Source organism: Quercus agrifolia (assembly GCA_029955455.1). Classification (NCBI taxonomy): domain Eukaryota; kingdom Viridiplantae; phylum Streptophyta; class Magnoliopsida; order Fagales; family Fagaceae; genus Quercus; species Quercus agrifolia. Next base: position 43,530,866 of record JARQAD010000006.1, read on the forward strand.
TTGTTGTGGTTGTCACCTTCATCAAAGGAAATCTTCCAATGGACCAATACCTTAGTGATATTTTGATCACCATATTCATGCACTTCTCTTTGACAAGCGGTCCTATGTATATGAAGGTTCCTTCTTCATAGATCTTCAACCTTTGCTCAAATTCTTTAGCCTTTAATGGTTCTTCAATCTTCAAGGTTTCATTGATTCTTTGGACCTTAGAATATTCTTGGATGTTCAAGACTTCATTTGATTCTAGAACCATTAGAATTGTTGGTGCTTGCATCTTTGATTCTTGGATCATTAATTAACACTTGGATTGTTGATTCTTGAATCGTGGGCTCTTAAGTGGGAGCCTCCATTGGTGCCTTAATAATTGGTTCTTGGTCTTTTGGCATGAAATTTGTGGGCTCTTGCATCTTACATTCTTGGGTGGTAGTCTCCATTGATGCATCAAAGATTGGTGCTCGAAACCGATCTTGTAGGGCACATATGAAATGCACCCAATTTGTGCACAAACCTGATGCCTCCGAATCTTGGAACCATTCTCATGCTTCTTCTTCTGCCATGTAATAAGAGGCAATGGAGACCATGCGATGTCATGGTGTGTTATCTACAACAAAGAATTCATAGAGCTTAACAAGCCACCGAAAAAGATCTCCACCTTTGAAATAAAATTTCATGAAAGCTTGATGAATTGCAATGGATTTGGTCATCTCAAGATCAATGAATCTGATACCACTTGTTAGGATCCCAATGGTTTCTAATGGGGATGAATAAGAATTGTAAGGGAATTGACTTAATTCGAAGTAGTCACCATCCATAGAGAAAGAGAGAGATTAAGAGATAGAGATGCACTAATACACTAAGCAATCGGTTTGTTCTTCAATGATATCTAATGTTGAATTACAATTATGGTATTTATAGGAAACTAGCTCTAGCCGCATTGGCTCCCTTGGCTCAAGATAATTGGTTAGTTAATTCAACATTTGTTCTATGAAATAAGTCATGTATTAAATGAGCTACATGTGCTCAAGTCTTAACTAACTCATCATAATCTCAACTAACTAACTAACTAACTAAAGGGAATACAACAACTATGAGGAGATTACAAGGCATATGACATAATTTGGGGTTCCTATTACAATACTTTATTAATAATGGTAACAATTGCTTGATCTTAAACAGATTGCTTGATTTTGTTTTAATGTTGCACAATTCCTAATCTAGATTAGGGAAAGGAAAGGGAATAAAATGTTATATATATATATATTTCTTCAAAAGTTTAAGGATATGATGCTATTGTCATTTTTCTAAGGTCTTGTTGATTGAAATTTCCATTTACTAAATTATGTTATAGCAATTATACACCTTATTTGATCCAATTCATGGGGCCTAGAAATTGGAGCAACATAACCTAACTCCTGAAAAAATTGATGTTTTTTAATAGAATTTTTGTGTCATACTTATTTCTGGTATATCATGGTTGCTGCAACTTCTTGTAAAATCCTTAAGGTGTCTCCTTATTTGTACTCTGTTTTAAACTACTATTGTTTATAATTTGAATAAGAATAATATTCCCTTTTTATGTGTACCATTAATTTTGAACATCATAAAAAATTAAAATAGTCATTTGTTTGGAGTTTTAATTTTTAGAGTTTATAACTCTATTCATTCTTTCATAGATTCGATCCATGTGTAGACAATTTTCCATTTGTAATTCTTTAGGCTACTTTGTGACTATTTTCACAAGGTAGTTTCATTTCAATAACATTATTTTTACCTTTCAAAAAAATTTGTTTAGAGTTCATTTGGTTTTGTTTTTATTCAAACTTTCCAACATCTCCCTCTTATATAGGTGATGGATAAGAGTAATTTTAGGGTAATAACAGATGAAGAGATTAAGGATTTGAGGTTACTATTTTTGAGTAGTTGAGGAATCTAATGTGGTTATCTAGCCGCCTATTACAAAACCACATTTTGAAACATCATGCATTGTATAGTCAAGTATCTATAAATAGATCATTGAGGGAGTTTTCATGGGTATTTTCATTTTTTTTTTCTCAATTTCTATTTTTGATTGAATGTAGCTTGATAAAAGGCTTTTGAAAAATTTTCATGGGAATTGCCTGGTGCCTATTTGAAAATTTGTTATTCTGATATGTTTTTACAGTTTTTTTTTTCCCTCTTTTTTTCACAAGATCTATAGTTAGATGTCACGCAATAACAATTCAAGGAGAACTGAACTACAAACAAGTTTTGTTTGGACATGATGGATTAAATGCTAACATTTTTTGGTTATATAATGTTTTATTTGTGGTGGAGAGAATCATCTTCTTGTATTTTGAATTGTGTCAAGTTTGATTTCAAATGAATGTATTTTGAATTAGAAACTTTCAAAAAGAATTGTGATACTTTATTTTAGATTTTCCAATCTTATGATCCTCTTTTTGTACACTAAATTGTGATAGGGTATATTTCATATTGTTGTATTTGGAATTAGAAATTCTCAAAAAGAATTGTGACAATTTATATTTTGATTTATTTCCAATCCTATGTGATAGGTTTTATTTCAATTAAAAAAATTGAATTAAAAACTTTTCTGCCACTGTATTGAGTGTTTAGTTATTTACCAATTTTATAATCTTCTATATATATTGAATTGTGACAAGTTTTATATTACATGTAAAAAAAATTTAAAAGTGTTTTGAGGTGTGTTGTTTGAAAATTTCAAGTTTTAGATCACCTTTCTTGTAAACCAAATTGTTGAGTTAAAATGGTTTTATGTTGAATTGCAACAGCCAACAAAATACTAGAAGATGTCATTTTTGCTCTCAACAATATATAGATATTATTACAATAGGAAAAAAGTACTAGTGGTGGGAGGTGACAGAAGGAGAAACTTATACATTACAAGCTTTCACGAACAACAAATTTATATTTGCCTACATATGAAAAGCTAAATTTTGAAATTTGTTTCTATATCTAGAAAATATTATTGGATTTTTCTTTCTCTTTAGCTGCGTTTTTTTAAGCGGCATTTACAAAAATGCGGCTATAGAATGGCTTTGATCCGCATTTGGCAGAAACGAAGCTATACCAGCAGCGTTTACCAAACGTAGCCCAAGATTAGCTCTATAGCCGCATTTTTTGATGTTTGAGCTGTATTTTTGTGGGTTGGGTTTAGGCCGCGTTTTAAAAAACGCGGCTATAGACCCAGCCAAATTTAATTTAATTTATTTTTAAAAATATGTCCTACAAGTTGAACAACAAAAATTTTTCCTTTTTTAGAAAAGGCCTATAGCTGCATTTTAAAAACGCGGCTATAGTCTTTGTACAATTGCATGTTTTTAAACGCGGCCTAAAGGTTTGGTATAAATATATAAAACAAAAAACCCTAACCCTAACCCTGATTGCCGATCCAGTCCTCTCTAAACCTCATCATCTCCTGTTTTCTATTTTCTATTACCAAACCCACCACCACCTTTCTCTCTCTCTCTTTCACTCTCTCTCTAACCCAAACCCTAACAAAGACTTTTGGTCATCATCTTCTTCACAATCCGATGCTCTAATCCCCTCAAATCTCATGCTGTGGATCCAATTCGCTAGGTCAGTTTTCCATTCAATCAATTAATTAATTACTATTATTATTATTATTATTATTATTATTATTTGGTTTGGATTCTGAAAATCGTATTATTCTTTTATTTCTCTTAGCTTTTATCTTTTCTTGCTGTAAATATTTTTGTTTTTTTTTTGTTTTTTTGTTTTTTTGCTGCTTGTACCCGTAGAACAGGGTAAGCCCGAAAATATCAAAAAAGAATAAATAAATAAACAAGAGTGTGCATCCCTGGAGAATCGTAGAGAGCTCAGAGCTTCTTCCTCATGGAATATGTGCGTGTTCCTTCATGTTTGCTCATTAGGGTATGTCTTTATTCTTCTTTATATATTAAGTTTTTATTTTCAGAGTTTTTTTAATGGGTTGTTGGGTTTGTGCTTGTGGATTTTCATATGTGTTCATTATTTGAGCTTGCACACAGAATGTGATGTTTGTTTTTTGGGTGATATGTTGTGTTTTTCTTCTTCTTCTATTTTTTAAATATTTTTTTATCAGTTTTTTGTTTGGGTTTTTTTAGTTTGAGATTTTGGGGTATGTTTTGTGGATTTGTATGTTTTTTGCAGCTTTCCCCTTCACAGTATGTGTGATCTGCTGAAAATTTAGGCAATAAGTTTGTCTCTTTTGTTTTATTCATTCGAGTAGTCTATATTCACTTTGTTCTAGCATTTAGTAAGTAGTTTATTAATCTTATGGATTTTGTATGTTCATCAGTTCGTGTGACAATAGAGCAGTTACAAAATTTCTGTATACGCCTTAATTAATGATATTAATCTAAATCTTAGGCCCTTGGTGTTTAGAAAATCCAATACACCTAGCATAACTTTTACAAGAAATGGAGCCAAGTCTAGCCATTACTTGGTTACCTAGTAGAATGTTTACCCCTCATCTAATATTGGGCATACAGTCAGGGTCGGCTCAATAGGTGATGCAGTTGATGCAATCGCCTAAGACCCCCAAATAAAAGAAGGCCTCCACTTATAAAAAAAAATTATATATATAATATATTTATCTATATATTTTAATTAAAAAAAATTTTAAGCACCTTTATTGGTCAATAAAATGCATTAAAAATGCCCCATTGTATCCTAAAATGCAAAAGATTAAAAAGAGAAAGAGAAAAAAAGAAGAAAAAAAGAAGAAGAAGTCAAACTTCAGCTAACAAAATTAAATTTTAGGAGACAAATTTATTAACTCATTCTTGAAATATGCTAAAATCAAAATTAATACCAGAAAAATTCATTAATAATACAACGTAATTGTCTTGAAATATGCTAAAATAGAGATTATAAATTTAAAAAACAAAAGAAAAAGCTCTCATCTCTCTATCTCTCTACCTCAGTGCCTCTCCATCTATATTCTTACAGTCTTACCTTTCTTTTCTTCATCTTCATCTTGATTCTTGATCTTTTTCCATAAACTCAGTTAGTCAGTCTAGCTTGAAATTTTTCTTTGTTGATTCCAGTGTACTAGTCTACCTGTCACCAGAGGTATTCTTCTTCAGTTCTTCCCCTTTTTCTCTTTGTCTTTCCTAAAATGAAGACTCAGAGTCTTCTATTTATTTAACTTAAATTATATACTTTTTTAGTTTGTTTCACACTTTCACTGCACAATTGTTTGATGGGAGTCCCATCATGGGACATTTGTTTTTTGCTATTATAGCTTTTCTGCCCCTCTTTGGACCCTTTTTTGCTATGATAATTGATAGGACAAGTTTTTTGCTAGGATGATAGGAGTAGTGGAGTACAGGCGATTTCTCACTTTTTTTGGATAGAAGTACAGCCTACAGTTATAACTTACTCTCTCCGTCTCACTTTGTTTGACCTCTATTCCATTTTGAGATGTCCCAAAATATTGTCTTATTTCTAAAAATAAAAGTCATTAATTTACTAATGTTCCTATTATACCCTTATTAATTTACTAATTCATTTTTTTGATAAATTTATTTAAGGGTAGTTTTGGAAACTTATACATTTTTAAAAGGTAGACAAGATAATAAATGATGTTTTCTTAAAAAGTTTAACTTTTCAAACAAGACAAACAAAGTGGGATGGAGGGAGTACATGGTTTCTCACTTTTTTATTTATTTATTTTATCTTACAGCCCGCGTTTTTTGTTGATCGATCAACAACTTCCCTCTTAGATTGCTTCATGGTATGTTTTCTAGTCACCCACTAATAAGGGTTTTCTTATTGATGATAATGATGATATTGACCATATAAGTATATAACACAACCAATAGATATGAATTTCTTTGCTTCAACTTGTGGGAGCTTCTGCTTTACTTCTATTTTATTGTATTATCATTCTAACCTAGTCAGTTATGTACTTGAATTACATATCTAAGAATCTAGTTGGCCAGGGCAATTTGTCCAAATAATTTTTGCTATTGGGCAATTTATGAATATGTGTTCAAGTGTTTCTTCCTTGGTCTCGCATAAAATGCACTCCTTTTACTCTATATGGATCTAAGCATTTCCTAATTATTGATCTAGTTGGGATTAGGGGAGTCAATATCGTACCGTACCGGTAAGCAAACTGGTACGGTTAACCCCCCTGTTTCGTACCGGAAAAAATACCGGCCGTACTGGTCAATTTCGGGCAATACCGGCCGGTACCTCGGTACAGAAAAAAAGTTTTTATTATTATTATTATTATTTTTTAAGTTTTGTAATTTTTGAATTTTTGTTAGGGAAAAATGGTAACTTATTTGCATTAACTTATTAGTATTATTTGTTTTCTTAGTATGCAATGTTAACTTTTAAGCTTTTTATTTTTTATATTGTGTTTTTTTTCTTTTAATCTATATATATATAAAACCGAAACTTTTGAAACTCCCACAATTTTTCACATCAGCACAATATTTTTTTAAAAAAAACATAAACGAAAAAAAAAAAATAAGCGAAGAAAAACCTTTTCTAAAACCCCATAAAAACCTATCTAATCTTCTTCCTCTCTCTCACCCTTTCTCTGTACTTCCCTTTATATAAATTTTGTCCTATCTACAAAAGCACTCAAAGCAAGACTTCACAATTTTTGACTAGCAAAGTTCCAAACCAAGTCCAAAGGTTCACCGTAAGTCCAATACTTTTTATTTTTATTTTGAAATTTTCTTATGATTATATTTGTTTGGTGAGAAATTGAGGGAAAAGAAAAGGGAAAAAAGGGTTTTGGATCCTAGGAAAGAATGAGAAATCTGAGGGCACTACCTTTAAGATATGGTAAAAACCTAAATAGACAAAGTCTACGCCCCAGCCAATTCAGTAAACTGTATCAATCATCCTCTAGAGAAGGTGTAGAAGAAGAAGAAGGAGGAGGAGGAGGAAGATGAGAGAACGGTCTCACCACCCTGTTACCTTGCGATTCAGAAAACCTGCTGAGCAGTCTTCTTTTCGTCTTTCCTTTTTCATTGATTTTTTTTTTTTGGCCATTGATTTCAGGATCAAGTACTAAGTTTTGCCCTTCTGATTGATTTGTCATAGTTCCAAAAATCCCCCTACAAAATTCTCTAAGCAGAAACCAATGGCTGTCTAAGTGGGTATGTATTTCTTATTTGAATTGTGATTGTGGGAATTATTGTTGGTTGAAGAGATTGGCAGTAAAGATTGGGTTTCTAGGGTCGTTTTTGAGAAAATTTAAATAAATTTTTTGGTGTGTTTTGTTTGATTTGTTTCATGTGTTAACAATTAATGCTTTGGGATGTCATTTAAACTTCAAACTGATTTTTTTTTTGGTTTATGAATATTGATATAGGGGAAATTTTTTTCAAGGGAGAGCAAGGCAAAGGTGACGTAGTAAGAGTTAAGGCATTGTAACTTGCAAAGTTAGTTTGTGGATCATGGACTCATGGAGTGGCTAATGTAACAGGTATAATCTAAAAACATGGAATAATTTACAATATTTAAGACAGTGAGAACTATAAGTGGAAGAAAATTACAGCAAAATGAAATAAAATAATATCAAATGGAGACAAACTACTCATAAGAATTAGGAATATTAGAAGGCACAGATTAATGCTGTGCGAGATCGTGGCATATCGTTTGTGAAATATGACATTCATTAGTGCCATAGCTACTTCTATGTTGCATTGTAAAGTTATCATCATTAGTTTTGAGTTTGAACAATTTGTTTTTACTGTATTTTAACTCAGTTTTATTTTCAGATAATATTTGTCTCATATATTTATTTTTTTATTGTTTAGGACAGTATTTGGTTCTAAAGTGATGGTTTCACTCTCTGATATTCGATGATTTTTTTAATTTATTTAATTTTTTATCATGGTCTCATACTGTTTTTCTCTTTGTTCAATCAAAATGCAAAATTTCAGTTTCAGGGTCATCAAAGTTGTTGATCAACATACTGTACTCATGGGTCTATCCGTTGGGAACTAGATTGCTTGAAGGGATGAAACGGTAAGTGTTTTTCCTTGAATCATCTTTTTGGGTTGCTTTGAATTAACTAATTTTTTAGGTCTTCTTTTGGTGTTGCATGACACATGTTTGATGAAATTCATTTTATATCGAAGTAAGAGATTATACTGAATTTAAAATGTGAATGTTTGATGTCAAATTTAATTTTGATGTATATTTGTGTTGTTAGATCTATTATGTGTTTAATTTTTGATTTTTTCGTTCAAGATTTGCTTTTGTTATTGTTGGCTCTTTTATGGTTTTATGGGCATATTCTCTCCCTGCATGGATCATCAAGATTCCAATCACGTTTGTAGAAGTTGTTGTATGGGTATTCATCACTTACTATGTCATTGGCTTTGATCCAAGTGCTGGAAGTTAAAAGATAGAATAAATAAATAAAATCATGCTACTTGTTTTTGTCAACATACAAAGATATGTTTCACTTTTTCTTTTTTTCTTTTTCTATTTCAAATTATATATTTTCTCCTGTTCATATTGCAAGTTTTTTAGGCAGTACCCTCTGTTTTTACTTTAACCAGATGGCTTCTGCATTATTTTGCTTCATTGGGGCAATTGGTAGGGGGGACCTGATTCTTGCCAACACATTTGGATCATTTGCACTGGTCATGCAGTTTGCTTTAGGTGGCTTTGTCCTGTCAAGAGGTATAATTTAATAAGTGGCTTTTCTTTTATAATTGTGCAAAATCTTTTCTATTACTTCTTATTTGATTGTGTCCTCCCACAGAGAACATAAAGAAATGGTGGATATGGGGTTACTGGATGTAAATTACACGTCTAGCCTACTGTATTTGTTGCAGAATGCAATTTTGGGTGTTGGTCTGTTTCTTCAAGATAGTGCATGGGGTTGTCTTGATCTAACCCATTACAAAGGTCAAAACCTTAAGTTCATGAATTGCACTTCATAAGTCGCAAAAAACAAAATATATTTTTAACATTGTCGTAGAACTCACTCATTCATGGCTAATTATAATTTAAAATGCAGTTTCCTTCATACTGATGATCCATTATCAACACATGACCATGTATACATGGCTATGGAACTTGACTAATTGATATTGATTGTGTCTTTCTAATTGTTTTTACAATAAACTTTTGATACCATTTTTCAATATTTGGTTGTGTTATGATTGGACTAATTGTTCTAATAGTTGGTGTATGTTAACAATTAATTAATTAGCTTTCTACAACATGTGCGAGTTGGTCATGGTATTATTAGAAGGGAAAAAGAAATTGAAAAGGTAGATCATATAAAGTGCGATTGACGGATTTGCTTGAAAACATTAATTCTTTGTAATTGTAGTTCTTTTATTGACAAGCTTTGGTTTCAAATTAAAATTTCAGTTTTGATTAAGGCAAATAGGAAGATGTTGTTTTTAATAGTAGGCCATTTAGCATTTACCATGAATTCTAGATAAGCATTGTTTAAAACATATATCTTTCTAAATTAGAAATATCTAGAATTTACAGTCAACAAAAAAGAAACTGCAACACTTCTCTACTGTTATTTTCATTAGAGGTGAATTATATTTGGTCACATGTATCTGGAAGTACACTAAAAATATTAAAATGATATAAATTCTTATTTCATTCATTTATTCTTGCATTACATTTGTTTTTTTTTTTTTTTTCCTTCCTTCTTTATTTATTGGTAAATTTAGGGGTCCAAAATTGAGGTAGATTTCATGTATAGGTTTTTAGTTTTAATATGAGGCTCACTTTGTGGGTATGTTTGCTATGTGTGCGTTTGGCAACATTTATTTTTGTCAACTTATTTTACTATTTAGCTTATTTTTGCTACTATTCATAGGCCCCACTGCACTTTTTTGTATTATTCATGGGTCCTACTATACCATTTCAGCTAACTTTTACTTTTATCTACAGTACTTTCAGCAAAAAGTTTTCAGTTTCAGCAAAATAAACAGATCCCAAACAGACCCTACATACTAAGGGCCCGTTTGGTAGAGGAGTTTGAGTAATGTTGTTTTAGTTTTTTGAAATACGTGTCGGTAAAAAAGTGTATGGAAATGTGTGTAATGTTGTTTAAATACTGAGAATGAGTTGTTTAACAATTCTACCAAGCAGGGCCTAAGGTTTTTGAGTTTTCAATTAATTTCATGACTATAAATTCCATTAAGCAAAAACATATGAAGCAAAGAAACAAAAACACCATAGCTCTTAATAAATTAAGATGCAATCTTTGTAACATTAATATAATTATGAGAAGATAATTTATTATTTGTGCACATAAACAAAAACCTCATGGCTCTTAATAAATTAAGATGCAATCTTTGTAATATCAAATGCGGAAAGGGTCTTCATTGCCCAATTAAGATCTCAAAAGTGGGTTTGGATTTTGGGTTTTGGTAGTGTTAACTTCTTTGCTTAATATGTTTTTGCTTAATGGAATTCAATAGTTTGACAAGTGAAAGTTTCTTCATATGCCACATGTCCTAATTGTTCCAGTTCTTCAAAGAGTTGGCTTCCTTAAAAGCGAGTTTGTATTTTTGGTGTTGGTTTTGTTGTTTTTGTCATTTTTATTTAATACAACATTTCTTATTTAGTGTTTTTATTATTGCATGGGTTTGAACATGAGAAATGAGATTATTGTAATTGCATATAATTTAAATATGTATCATAATATAATATATATATATATATATATATATATATATATATTTTGCAAAACTTTCCTGTGCATCGCACGGGTTAACGACTAGTTGATATTAAAGTCTAAAACCATGAATAATTAATTTTGAATTGAGGAAATGTTTTACGGTAAACTTTTATATTTATTATAATATATATACACACACATACATACATATATAAATATATTTATATATATATATATATATATAAATATAAAAAATAGCGGTAAACCCGAAACAGTACACCGGTATTGACCGGTATCTGAAATATATCGTACCGCTGGCTAAACCGGTACAGCCTCCGGTATGGTATTGACTCCCTTGGTTGAGATTACTTGCCAGACTAACTTCAACAATAATAGCTTTATTCTTTCTTGAATTTTCAATTTCCATTGTTTTTTTTTCCCATTCCTTGCTATCTAGTGGGTTGTTCTCTAAATTTCTAGCATTTTGTATTAATTGATATGATGATGGAGTTTGTAGAAAACTTACCTGAATAATTGGGGATCAATAGTAATGAGTCTTCTTGGTTACTGATGTAGGGGCAAAACAAAAAGTAGACTGACGACCACATGGAGTGAAACTGACGGTGCTGGCTGACGGGAACTCCGTGTCAGCTAAGCTTCCATCCACTTGCCTCTGACCATGAGATGCCTTATAGGGCTCCCAAAAGGCCGACGGTTTCACAAGGCTGACGCCTTCAGTAGGCTGACAGTTCATGAGCTAATGAAACTGGCGCTGAAGGATTGGTACAAACTGACGGCATGAATTAAATAATTGCTTGCTCCCCACGCTTCACCGGATCCAAAGGGATTCTCATAAGGAAAGGATCCCATAAATTACGCTCCAAGGAGGTTCCCAAAAGGAAAACACTTCCAATCCGACTAGGTGATGCTCATACCCTACTACTATAAGAGCCCCAATACCCTCACCAACCAAGGTACGCATAATTTACCACTTTCTAGCACTCTAGAGTTGTGAAAAATTCTAACTTGACCTTCGGAGGGTATTTGGCCGGCACCACACCGGTGCTCTCTGTTAGGTCCTTTCTTTTTGTGTTGTGCAGGTGTCATTGGATCGCATGTTTGCCGTGTACCTTACTGGTGATTTTTCAAGCATCATCAGTTGGTTTGGGCCAATTGGATTTGGAGGATTTCTCTTGTTAATTCCCTTTCAAAGGTTTCCCTAATTTTATCCTTATCTATCCCACCTAACAGGATTTTGCAAAATAAATTCAACCCAAATTGGGTTATTTGTGGAATTTACTCTTTGTTTTGGTTTAAATCATTCCAAATGTGTCACCCATGACCCACCATATAGCATAAATTCCAAATGTAAATTGCAATTCCATTTCCAATTCTCCAACAAACGCCTCTTCCCAAAAGATCTCTTGATGCAAAAATGGTACTATTCAATACCCAAATCCATTCTTAGCCTTGGGAACTTGCCATAGGTTTTTTTTTTTGATGATGAAATGACAAGTAACTTTATTCAGATGAAGATAAATTCAATACATCATGAGCCAAAATCGACTCAATAAAAATTAGATTTTCCTCTACCCAAGTTACATAAGAATCTAAATCCCTAGCATATTGAGCTAACAAATGAGCTGGTTTATTCCTTACTAGCCTAACGTGCAACAGTTACACAGTGCGAAAATCTTGATTGATAACAGTTTAACCCATAGTTAATCCTCCCTAATCAAAAGCTCAATCCTAATTTGGCAGTAAGGGCAACATTCATGTATTGCATTTTTCTCAATCTTAAACCCCCTTTTTTGGTTTGTAGATATCATCCCAAACTTTTTAAGGTACATTGATTTTTTTCTATCCTCTTTCTTTTCCCACCCGAAATCTCTTAACAACTTTTGAAAAAATAGTCAATTTATCACATGTGAATACGCCGGACTGGGTAGAGGGATTGTATCTTTAATGTGACTTCTTTGTCGAGACGACTCTACTACTTACATTCACGACAAAATGGTGGTTACTACTTATCTACCTTTCACACTTTTTTTACACCCCCAACAAACTTGTTTTATTGATTGGGACCATCTTCTTCATATATTTATTTATTTAAGTTTAAATAAGTAAATTACTCTATCTATAAGTAAAAGTGTATATTGGTAAAAAAATAAATGTGGCCACTTGCAAACTCCAGAGGATTCCTTGTGTTCTTTCGACAATAGTCTTGATCTCTTCCCATTTGACAATAGTCATGATCTCTTCCCCACAATGCCCGGCAACAAATGTCCGTTTATTTATTTTTTTAATTTTAGAGAAGTCTTTTAATTTAATATTACTCTGATTCTTAGGCTTGATGCTTGTAGAGTGACTTATTTTTCTTTTAAAACAATTTTTTCATGATTTTGTTTGAGTTGTAAGCTGTGATTATATGAGTAACATCACTTTTAGATAAGTCATCATTAACATTACTTTATTATACATAAATCAAAACTGTAATATCACTTTTATAGTTGTGAAAAAACTTGTATTCCTAAATTTATTATTTGTAGAATGATCCAAGTTGTGTGTGTGTGTTTTTTTTTTTTTTGGGTTGTAAGCAACATGGTTAGACCTTTTGTTTTTAGGATTTGTATAAAAATCTATTAACTTGCGGCACACACTCTCTCATAATGAGAATATATCTCCTAAACCCACTTCATACAGTGGGTCTCTCACAAATATGTGGATTTCATGCCATAAAATAATTTTGTGTCATCATTAAGAAAGTTCTTAATTCTTATACATTTTTATACTTATTTTTCAAGAACCTCTCAAGTTTTAAGAATTGGCCCTCAACTTTGTAAAAATTAATTACTTTCATCTCTGTGAAAAACGAAACTAAAAAAAAATACTATTTCAAAAGAAAGAAATGATGCTATTTTCATAATTTGTTAAGTGATAAATTATGATTGGAGTAACATCGCATGTATATGGACTAATTAATAATACTATTTTTATTATGTATTAATTTCCCAAAAAAAAAAAAAATGTGTTTGCCTTATTGAGGAGTACCTAAAAAGCACATGCTCCATTAAATAATGTCTTCATATTTTCTTTTTCTTTTTTTCTTTTTTTTTTAAAAAGTTAAATTATACACTCACATCAAAAAAAGTATAGATAATCACAATAAATTATGCATTTAAACTGATGTTTATAAAAGCGCACTTAAGCTCAAAACTCGAAGCCCCAACGCTCCAGCGTTTTTTGCCTCAAAAGCTAAGCTCATTCAAAAAAGTACGCTTTAGGCACGCTTTTTTGCACTTTTTCAAAAAGCTTAAAGCGTGCTTTTTGGAGCTTTTTTATATTTTTCCAAAAAAAAAAAAAAAAACCAAAACTGAATTAAAGCTATAGGATCTTGACATTATTGATATAAACCATTGATTTTGTATATTTTTAGTGTAAATTACTTATCAAAAAAAATATATTTTGAGTATAACTTGTCCTAAAACCCAACCCACAACCTTCCAAATCTTCTGTATTTTTATTTTTTTCTCCTTGAAACAGTAACCCACCTAGCTCCTTGGTACCAATTACCATGTTGCAATGTCCTCATATTCTTAGCTCATTCATGAAAAAAAAAAGTATGATATAATATATGTGGTAATTGTTTAGTTACTTTAGTGGTTGATTTTGAACATAGCAAACTAATTCTTCCAGAGTTATAGTCATTAAGTGATTAAATTATTAACTAATATTACTAATTAGTCATAGGGCATTATAGATATAGGAGATTTAAGAAGGATATTACATGGAAGTACTGATATCTAACTTATCCTAAAAAATAAAATGATTTAAGTAGGGTATATCTAAATTTTATATGAATTATATAAAAAGTTTTATTTCAATTTATATAATAATTTGATCATTTGATTGTTGCATTTCTCATAAATAATAATTTTAAAATTTTTAAAATTATTTTTTAAAAATGCGCGCTTCACTTTAATCAGGCACGCACTTGCGCTTTGCGCCTAGGCTCCAGGAGGCCTTTGCGCTTAAGTGCGCCCCTTGCTTTTACCAACACTGTTTAAACCAATGAATTATTTCAAGTGTTTGTTTGTGTGTGTGTATATATATATATATAAATTATTTATTATATGTTATAATTATTTTTTGAGAACTTATTATTTCTTAACATATATTTTAGGACAGTCGTTAGAAAAAATAGTTTGGTCACAACATTCTTTCTGTTTATATATGAATATAGAAATTGGACCCGCATTCCAACCATAAAACTAATACTATGACTTGCCAACATCTAACGCAATCCCCTTGTTTTATTTTTCATAGAATTGAGGTCCTTCTGGTACTGGACCGAACTCTTTTCTTCAAAATCCCCATAATCAAATGAAAAATATCAATTAAGATATCGAATCTGATCAGTTCTGGTCACCAATGTTCATCTACCCATATAAAAACAATTATTTGTTACTTTCATGTCTAGTGTTTTGGCCTCGTAATCACGGAGTCATGGTTTAGTTATTAGTAATTATATATGTAAGGTTGAATTTAATCAACCATCTTGTTGGCTTTATTCCGTGTCAAATTTACTTGTATTTTAGCAATTAGTAACCCTGTATTTAGGTGGGAATCATGTAAGGATAGTGTGTGAGAGAGTGTGAAGAATTGCTTAAGATTGTGCAAAGAAACAGGGACTCGCAGCTGCAAGCCGCCAGAATGATGCACACGTGCCAAGCATGCCAGAAACTGAAGCGTTGCGCCAGCTGTTGCACTACAGGACAAAAGTCCAAGGCTGGCCAGGCCGTTCGCTCGTGGCTTGAACTTGCGACTCAACCCAGTCACGAGGTCAAGTCGCCAGAACACCCTATTTGGGAAAATTTGACTTTTCACATTCCTTCTCACCCTACTATATATATACCCTTATACCCACGATTCACAAAGAGCTTCTAGAGAGAAAATTTTGAGAGAGAAACCCTAGAGAAAACAAGATTGGCTCATCCACAATCTTTACCTAAGAGACTCTTCAAATTCCTCTACTCTCTTCCTCTTCATTGTCAAATCCTTGAGAGGCTCATTACCAAAACATTTTCTCACCATATCCATTTATGTGAGAGGGCTATTTGGTGCTTTGGGAAGCAGTTAGGAAGGAACCAATTTCACATTGGTTGATGCTATGGTCAAGTAGCGGAATCCAGGAAGTTAGAAAAGAAATAGGTTCGACGCAATCTCGTTGGAGCAAGAAGCTTGGAGGGCTTAAGTACATTGAGTAGATTAGGCTTGGAGGGTCTATTGTTGTTCATGTATCCCAACTACATTTTCTAATGGATTACTTACCGCTTGGAGGGCGGCGGAGAGATTTTACGCTGAGGGCTTCGGTTTCCTCTTCGATAACACATCGTTGTGTTGTCCTTGTGTTTGCATCTCTCTTCCCTTATCTTTGCCTTTTATTTTCTGCTATGGATGTGATTTTAATTGGCTTAGATTGTTTATCAATTCTGTTTATAGCTTGTATTAATTTTCCGCACACTTTGTGTTTGTCATAAAGCTTGAATTGGTAATTTTATTTTTAGAGGTCTAAACATTCATAGTGTATTTTACACTATTTGAACTTTCAGTATAAAAAGCTTATAATTATCGGTGATTGCTGATAATTTTTTTAATAAAATTTTGATGATGATTTTCGTTTTCAGAGGCTTATAGAACGGTAGAAATGAAAGTGCAACAGGACACTAGTTTACTGTGCCTTTAACTAACTAAATAAGCAAATAAAGCCTATTTGGTATTTGCTTATATTAAAGTATACTTATATTTAGAAAAAAAAGTGAAATTATTAAAGCCTTTTTTTTCAAGCTTAAATATTATTAAATTCATTTATTTTTTCACATTGCATGTGGCTCAAGCCCCTTTAAAATTATGGAAAATCTTGAAGAAATGTGGCTTGGAGAGTAAAAAATGCTCTATTTTTTAGCTTATCCATAAGTTAATTAATAGAGAGGTTTTGCAAAGTGAGCTTGTAGTACTTGCAAAACCATAAACATATGAGCAAGTTGGCATGCAAGCCATAAACCTAGGTAAATATGCTTTGAAAATCTGCTATATTTGTCTCATGTCACAGCCTAATTACTTTTACCTAAAAAAAAAATAAATAAATAAAAATGCTAAGACCACAACTTGGTCATGAGGCAAGTTGTGAGTGGTGGAGTAAAAATGACGGGTTTACAATTTCACCACTCATGACTTGTCATGTAAGCAAGTTGTGGCAAAAATTGTGATGGTATTACTAAAAAAACTTGTTTGCCATCATTCATTCTAGGAATCCGGGGTTTATTGGGGCACCACTAAATGGGGTCTGGCTGTTCCTCGTAATAATAACAATAATAATAATAATAATAATAATTGTTGTTGTTGTTGTTGTTGTTACAAAAAAGTAGCTGCATTATTGAACTTTGATGTATTATTTTCATGACTTGGATGTTTTCATGTGTGGATGTTAATCTTTTTATGCTAACAGGTTTTACCTATTTTCCCTTGGCTTGTTGAACTTCCATTAGAAAAGTTCCAGACGGCACTTGCTCACATACTGCAGGTAAAAATGTGAATGCTCAACTTTTGATAATTCATAATGGAACATAAAGAGAGAACTCTTATTTTCTCCCTTTTCATTGGACTCCTTGACATGTAGTTTAGTTCTTAAGATTGGGACCTTAACATATTTGAAATCTGTACTCTTCTGTTGATTTCTCTGTTAGAAGGTAAACGGTAAATTGATTCTAGTTGTGACTGAGCTTAAGGAAAGGCTCCTTAAATTGTTATATTATTCTTGAAAACTTCTGAACGTATGTCTGGATGTTATGAATAATTTGCTTTTGTTAGGTGTTGGGTGAGGTAGTGGGTTCAAGACCCACTAGGTGCACATGCATTTTACCCATTTACAAAAAGAAAGAGCAGCTTGCTTGTGTTGATCCTTTATGCATCTAACGCAATTAATTGCTTCTCATGCACTTGTTCAATCAGAATTTCAGTCCAGAATTGAAATTATTAGATTATGCTTCATTTGTTTATCATTACTTCACATTTAATTCATTTAGCAGTATGATAACATTTGCTTCACACACGCGCGTGCGTAGTGTTATTTTATTTTCCCCCTCCCCCATCCCAAGTCAACAAAAGTTGCTGAGAGTTAATATCTGTTCATGGCAGGGTTCAGCTCATATGGGTCCAGCTTTAACACCTGTGGAAGTGTTGGTTGCCATCCATCACATAGTTCCTGAGAAAGATGGCCTTGCACTTAAAAAGGCATGTCTTCTATATTTAAAAGTACTTGTTTTTATACGTGATGCAAGCCTAATGTTTTCCATATGTTAAGACTATTAAGATAACATTTGAACTGCACATTCATATTGTGCCTATCCTGTTGGGCTTTGTGGAGTCTAGTTTTGTTTTATCCGGTTTGACGATCCAACCCGACCCAAATAATGTTGCGTGGTTTTTAATGGGAAATTTTGGACTGAAATTCTGATTGAACAAGTGCATGAGACTATTAATGAGAATAATCTGTAATAAATGAGAATATTAATGTTATTGACTTAAAATTTACAATGTCAAATGCAGTGTTTCGCCATTCCTCATTCCTCATCACTTGGAGGCGACTTTATAGTTCCTTTTTTTGCCATTTAGTTCATTTTAAAGTTATATACCCCCTAAACTTTCTCTAGCAATCATATGTTTTCTCACTTCCTATTCCAGTGTGATATTTTCTTACGGTCCTTTGGTGCCACCAATTTCAATCAAATTAGTCTCCGACTAATGCTTTGTTGCAATTGCTGGTAGACATCTTTGCTCATCGGTTGTCAATTGCTGTCACATCTTCTGAAGAAGGTGTTTGTTTATTATTTAACCTTTTTTAACTGTGGCCACTCATTAATCTTGATATCCCCAAGAAGTTTTATTCATTTTGGTTTTTAAGTGCCCAAAATTCCAATTAATTAGAAAGCCTATGGCGCAAGCCACACAACATAGCTTTTGGCTTGAAACTTGGACCATGCAAACCCAGTGGTTGGGTTCCCAATGGGTCGGATGCTTTTTGGCCCTGCTTAAAATGTAGCACAAATCCTTGATATGATTTAATTATGGAGTGGATGGCACAATGCTTCAAATTAGCTAGTAGGAGTTCCGATTTTTGTTAATTGTTAAATATCAGCTGCATTATGCATTTTGCATCTCATTTACAGGTATTAAAATGGTTGTCCCATGTATCTACTGTGCACTGCATTAGTTGTAATTTATATATGTTTTTTTAATATTTCCATTTCATGTTTTCGGATTACAGATGTTTGCTCAGCCTGTTTTGAGCCGCGAACAGTTTTCACACAGCAGGTCTTGGCAAAGGCATTGAACCATATGGTATGTGTTTGTCATTTATGATCTGGTTGATGTACTCTATTTTCAGTTCTGTGTAAGTGGTAGTTGTATTATTCAGTTTGATCAAACTCCTCTACCTCTTCTTTTCATGAGAACTGTGATTCGGGCAATTGATGCTTTTCCTACACTGGTAAGTTTCTTCCCCTCTATATGTTACATTAGTATCTCTACTTACTATGCTGAGTTTATCTTAGAGAATGATTTCAGGACTGGCTTCTTCTTGGTAAAATCTGTAATTTTGAGATTGAGTCATATATCTTGGGTTTGTTGAAAATATGGGCTTTGTGAAATTTTCTTTCTGCTTCATTTGCATGATGGTGATCAGGTTATTTTTTGGGGAAATTTTTTTAGAAGATTTTTTGCTTCTTTCTATTAATGAATTTTTACGTACCAAAAAATTTTTCTACTTAGCAAGAAATTAGAGATTTAGCACGCAAAAAAAAATACCTATAGCCGCGTTTTAAAAACGCAGCTATAGGTCCAGGCTCTACTTAGAGTATAGCCGCGTTTTTAAAAAACGCAGCTATAAGTCTTAGCCTATAGGGTGGAAAAATGCAGCTATAGACCCCGGCCATTGTCGCACAGTAAAAGCTGCGTTTGTAAACACGACTGTAGCCTATAGCTGCGTTTTTAGGGTCTATAGCTGCGTTTTTTGCAGTATTGAGAATAACGGATGTCTGATCACTAAAGCCTTTAACTCTAGCCACATTCCCAAAGAGGTTTTAGTCATGACAATAGATCAATTTTTCTTTAGGGCATTGTGTATGGAAAAAGCATTAGAACTTACATTTTCTATTTTTAATACTCACTTTTCAAAATACTCCATACCAAATTATTTATTTAACACTACATTTTATTAAAATATCAAATTTTCTTAACTTTTTAAAATTATTTCTCTATCTTTACCCATAACAACCATCATCCACTTTCTTCCTTTATTCTCAAGATACATAAAGAAAGAATAAAAAACTAAATGCAAAATGAATAATGTAAATGTAAATTTACACGATTACTATAGTAACCATGTATTTCTATATAACTTTGTATGATTTGATGTGGGTGAATTTTGAGTTTGATAGGCTAAAATGTGATAATTTTTTTTTTAATTATACAAGCATTGATTGCTCTTAAGTATTCAAAACCATTTCTACATCACAATTGGGGAAGAAAAGAAAGAGAATAAGCTACAGCCACATTAGCAGGAAAATCTAAACAAAAGCACTTTTAGAAACTCACTGGAATCTGGAGAAGTCATGTTTTTGCAATAACTAGTTTTGAGGCATGTGCAATGCATGTGAGAAATGTTATAGAAAAAAGTTTATAACAAACAACGTTACAATTCTATCACCATTGACTTTAATCTATATATATAATAATAAGTGAAGCAGAGAGAGTGTGAAATTGCAATTCCAAATTAGAACTCTAATTATGTGCCACGTGTACACACCAATTTCAGTCAATTAACGCTGTGCTCTTTTTTTTTTTGTTTTTTTTTTTTTTTTTTTTTTTTTTTTTTTTTTGTGAATAAAACATCTAGCTCTTCACACCCGCATATATTCAGGTTCACCTCCACTTCTCAAAACCCAAAATCCTTCCTCGCCTTCAATATACAGTTCCCCTTCTAGAAATCTGTGTTTTACATTTAAATATAAGTGTCAAATGGGGACCACACCATAAATAAATGTTCAGATTTCCTCCAATCAAGAATGAGTCTTTAAAGACTCTCTTTGTCTTTTGGCTCTTCATGTTTCTGTTTTTTCTTTTTTCACATTAATCTCAATCACTCTAACACTCATTGTCTCAGTTCTAAAGAGGACGTCTCTTAGTGTCTCTCAAAGAAATGAGCCTCTCACCTTCGCCAAATCTCATATTAGAGTTCTCTCTTTTTTATTTTTTCTAGAAAAAAGAAGGAAGATGAAGCCGACTTTAGTATCAAGAACGAAAAAATTCCCCTTCACCCATAAACAACACCTCCAATGGAGTTCCAGTGCTTCTTCTTCTTCGTATCTTTCTAGAACCTTCCCTACTTCTTCCATTCCTCCTCCAGTGTTCAGTTACCGAACTCTCAACTTCTCCTCTACGGTTCAATCTCTCCACTGCTCCACCTCCAGGGAAGGTACACTCTTTCTTGGCTCTTTTTCTTTTGCTTAAGTTTTGTTTGGTTGCCAAGAACCAAAGAATTTTCTTTTGTTTAAATGTTGTTTGGTTGTCGAGAAAATAGGATGAAATAAAAACGGAACTATTATTATTATTTTTTATTTGGGTGATATTTATGCTTTCTTATTTTGGTTAAATTCTTGTTTGTTGCCTAGAAAATGGAGAAATGAAAATAGGATGAATATTTTTTAGTCGAATTGATGATTTTTTTTTTTTTTTTTTTTTGGGTGCAATTATTACAAGTGATCTCATTTTGATAGTATTTTGTAAGAGTAACAACGGATAAGAATTTTTTTCAAAGAAAAAGCCCATTTAAAAAATAATTACTTGATTTTAGCTTCCTGCAGGATATTTCTTGGTTTAAAGAGCTTCTAACATCTCCCCCCCTCTTTTCATCTGGTGCATTGATCAAATTTTGGGTTTATGTAAAGGTTATATCATAGTAAAGGATGTTTTTGAGTTTCCTTTTAGCTATCTTGAATTTTGGCTATTTTACTATTTTTTGGAGGTACTTGAGAAGGTTTGCATTTTTTTTTAGCAGATTGGCAAATATGTGTCTTTCTTGCAGGTTATACTCTTGATTATTAGCTCCCCTTCTAGAAATCTGCATTTTACATTTAAATGTTGTGCTCTTTTTTTTTTTTGCCTAAATAAAACCTTTTGCTCTTCTTTATATATAAGACACGCCTGTTTTACAGGTTCACCTCCCCTTCTGCCAAAACCTATAACGACAACAACACCGATCTCTTTAGCTCCTTGATCTCAAACATCAAATCCTACTCTAGCAACGACCCTCTTCTCCCATGGCTCCGGTATGCCTCTCTCTTTCTTTGTGGGTAGCTCTATTAATGGTTTTAAAAAGTAAGATTTTTTGGCATTTTGTATATACAGAGGGATCAGAAAGATGAAGGATTCGTTGCCTTCGCAAGTACTGAACGAGAAGCTACCACGGTTTTTGCAGAAGTGCGCGCAGACCTTGGATTCCGATCGCCGTTACAAAAACGACTTACGATACCTCCGCATTTGGTTACAATTGGTATTTTACTAATCCATTGCTTTTTTTTTTTTTTTTCATTTTCTTCTTGATGATTTCGATTCTGGGTCGTTGGGCCTCTTAGAAGTTGTTTGGTTCCTGTGGAAATGAAGGGGAAAGATGTGAAAATCAAATTTGGATGCTCTTTAGATTTTTTTGGTTATCTAAATGTTGTGAATTTATTCACTTATTTTAGTGTGTAGATGGGTTTTTGTGGATGGTCTGAGAGCGCCTTTTTTTTTTTTTTTTTTTACATTTTCTTATTGTTGATTTTGATGCTGGGTTATTTGGTTTTTGTTCAATTTCATAGCCTTTGTTTTCTTATTATATATATAGATTGGTTGAAGAGCAATTTCTTCAAAATTGGTTGGCACTGATAAGCAAGAGTTCAATGCAAATGTTGGTCATTTTGGAGTAGGAATTTGTCATGATATATGCTTCCTTAGTCTCTATATTATTAGGTGCACCAAGAGCTTTCATGTCCTTTTATTTCTATTTTTGTAGGGATCACTATTTTCATTCTTTAGATTGTATTATGAACTTTCATTATTGTTTTAATCATTTTCAGGTGTGGATTTTGAGATTAAGTTGCTCACAATTGGTGGGAGAAGATTGAAGCTTACAATTTGGGACACAGGCAATTGCTAGAATTATTTTGAATTATAGTTTCATTTTAATCTTTGATTAATTTTGTGAAACTGATCAATGGCAATTTGAAGTGTTAAAAGAGACAACAATATTGACTTCAGCTTGAAGAGATCTGATAGATTGTAGACCTAATAACAATTGATGAAATAAATGACATAGATTTGATTAAATGGTGTGTTGTTGACAATTCAACCCATATGTTCAATGTTTTCTCAGGCTTTTTTTGCAGTTTTTCTTTCATTTTTCTCTGCTGCAATTTAAAACTGCTATGATTTATTTTTTGAGCAATTGGAAATAATGGCAGTTTTACTAAACTGATACCAAAGCAGTAGTAAAAGTGTTAAACTTGAAACTAAAATCTTATGAACACATTAATGTTTTTGATTAGTCCATGGATCTTTATTTTTATGTTTACTCTGCTTTGCAATCAATTTAGCTTATTTGTTTTTGTGCAATTTTACTATTCAGTGTAGCTCAATGATTACATTGTGTTGGTTTTGAAGGATTTGAGTTTTCTATTAGTGATGATTATGTAATCATTAATTTCAGTTTGAAATTAGGTTTTATATTTGGTTTTTGGTCTCTGTAGCATTTATTCTTTTTTGGTGTTTGTTGGTTTTGGTCTTTAGATTTCATGGAAGAACAATTCCAGTATTTTGTTATTTACTAATTTGTTAATTATATTTATCCTTTGATGATTTTATAATTGACTTTCATTTGTACTGAAATTAGAAACAAATAAATACGAAAGTTAATTAAAAAGCACTAACCTGTGCATAAGTTGCATTTATTTATTTATTTTTCCATGTTATATGTTTTGTAACCAGTGTTGTTTGCGTATCAAGGATTGGTTTTTTGCTTTGCTATCCAATTGGGTTTTCTTTATTGTTACTTATGCCCTTTTTTGTTGTATAATTATTTTCCATATTTTAGTTTTTTTTTTTTTTCCACAAGTATTTGGATTGAATTGACCTATAAAATTGTAATATCTGTCTGATTAATCTATAGCCTGTAACTTCACATTTTCCCTCTGCTGTACATTCTTCTTTGTCTTGGTATTTACAATGTTTATATGTTTCGTTATAAATAAAAAGCTATGTTCCAAAAAAATATAACAAAACCTGTTCATGAAAGAGAAATTACTTTGACCAAAAAATATTAATTTTTTTGTACTATTTAATCAATGGGATTGTGGGTTTGAATTCAATGTGGTAGCTGTTCATAATTAGTATATAGTCTCTCTTTGATTCCAATTTGTTTGATTAAACTCCGAAATCAATATTTGTTACCTGCTAAAATATGCAAATTAACCCAGTGTGATTTCTTAACATATATGGATGAGATATGCCAATTGAAGAGCATTTAATAGAATTGGTATCATAGAAGTGATAAGATTACCAATTGAAAATCAGTCTTTTAAAGAAAGATTGACTATGACAATGAGGTATATTGGTACTTTATTATTTTCTTTTAGATATGATCAAAACATACTTGGAGATTGGGTCAGCATTGTTTATGAAAGACTAATTTCTCTTTCGTTTATCTTATACTTTGTAATAGATTCTATCCATTATGTATTTGTTGTTTGAATTACCTCTATTTAGACAGATTTATGACGTTCACCAGGTGTTTTCAAGAAACATTGCTGGATAAAACTGGTAGATTAGGACATTTTAACTCTCATTCTCTATCCTATGACTTCCATTAGGTTGATTCCATTGTTTCTCCGATGGACTTCTTCTCTTTTCTATCTCAATATAAGTATCATTGGATTCATCCATTGGATTACATTTTGCCAATTGATGTATTTGGGATAGTTCTCTGCAAAATTAAGTTTTCTTTGGTTTACTTTTTTAGTTTATTGCTTTGCAATATTAGAAAATGTTGCAAAGTTTATATCATCAATTTTGGTTATTCAACCTATTTTCTTTAAATTGTAAACACCTCTGTGTTTTTCCCTTTGTATTAGTTTCTTTCAGCAAGAATAGTTACTCAACCAAGCAAGGGAGAAGAGTTAGTCTAGTAGCCAATTTGTAAGGTATTCTTAAAGAAAATTAAAACTTAAATAAATCAACAATGATCTCTTCAAAACCCCTTTGCTATCAGCCTTCAACATTATTTGGTTTCTAAAACATTCATTGGCTTTAATATACTAATCAAAACAGAATTTTGTCCAATAGATTCACCAGTTTTCTCACTTTGTCTCTCTATAATTACCCCCCATCTGTCTCTGTCTCTCTGTCTCTCTTTCTCTCTCTCTCTCTCACATGTTTTTGTTAGGGTAATGTTTGAAAGAACGTTAAATGTCTTTGTGTGTGGTTTATCTTTAGAATGAATAGATTATGATTTTGGGAATTTACGTTCTGACTTAAGCGGTTTATAAATAAAGGGGTCTTGAAGCTTATTTTATCATAATTTACCACAAATCAAATTTTATTTAGAATATAAAAAAATCAATTGATATTGTATAACCTATTATCTATACCTTTAAAAGAAAGGTTTTTCAAATGATTTTTTTTTGCCCTGTTTGAAGATTCTCAATGGGTATCACTAGGCCTTGAATACGTTGTGTTCTGTTAGTATATCCTCTCTTTTCTTTGCCCATCTTCTTCTCCAAAACCACATTATAAATTTTGTTTCATATGCCAAGTTCTATAAAATGAGCAATGTGAGTTTGAAGGTTCTGTTTAGGTTATCTTTGTGTTTGTTCTCTATTTGTTTGTTTAAATTTCTCAGTGAATAAAATTTGGTCTATGGATCCAATTTGTTAAAAAGATTTCTTCTTCAAAATGTTATTTTTCTGCACTATTCTTCTACAAAGAATCTGCATTGTTACACATCTAAAATCTGCTTTTCTTTGCAACTAAAATCTTCGCTACACTGTTTCACAAATCTACACTGCACCGATTCATAAAAAATCTGCACTGCACTGCACTATTTTTGAATAACTTTCTGCACTGTTTTTAAATTACTTTTGTCTTGGTTATCTTTGTGTTTTTTCTCTATGTTTGTTTAAATTTTTTAGTGAATACATAGAACAAATATAGGTTCTGATAAATAAAATCTATAAACATTTCCCAAAACCATTCTTTGTTCTTAAAGGGAACAAATATGACAAAGAAATTGGACCTGAATAAACAAGGCACATAATTTTTTTAAATCAATTAAATTTCTTAATCAATTTTGACGCTGCATTACATATCACTAAAACTATCAAAGTTCATATTTTAATGCATAACTTAATGGGAGATTAGGAGAAAGAGAAACAATAAATTTTGATAAAACAATAACTGCAGTTGTCTTAAGACTTATATCGTTAATTGGAAAATAGCCATCCTCATTTGCTTTGCTCCAAAATTCGTAGTCTTAATAATTGGAAATTGACATGCAAAAGTTGTTTATAAGGCAAATAGTGTTATGGTTAGGGGTGAAAGTTTTTAATTTGAATACTTTGTATTGCCTTTTGGATCCTTTGGGCATATTTTGATATGATTAGGGAAGGTGGCTATGTAGAATCCATTGTGCCATTTCGAATACTTAATATTTACATTTTCTTACTCTATGCAAATTGAGTGCACTTGATTTATGTGTAGGAACTGAGGGCAACTAAGCCAAATCACGAGAAAGAGATTTTGTGGCATATGTGAAGTTTGCCTTGGATCTGACCAATGCACCACTAAAAAATTATGCAACTGTTTGGAAAAAAGAAAAAGAAAAAGGTAAGTTTGTTTCTTTAAGATGTTTCCTTGCATTCTATCTTTTAGATTTTAGGTAGTTATTGAAGAGAGATACAACTTGATTATTACTATTTAATTGTGTTTTTTTTTTTTTTTTTTGGGTTATGTTGTGTGGATTGCAAATAGTCAAAACTTTAATTTGAAGGAAAATTATTGGCTAGCGTGCCTCAGCGTTATTTTGGACCATGTGATGCTTTTTTAACCATAGTGAGGAATGTCTATTTACTCACTATAATATTGTGCCCTTTTTTTCCTTCAATATTTCAATGCATTATTTCTAATACCTTTCAAAAAGTAGGAAGGTTTAGGATCTCTCTGGATTAATATCTAAACCCCCAATTTTTGTTAGGGTCACACATGCATAATCTGCAGCAAGAAATAACTATAAGTTTACAACTTAAAAGAAAATTAAAGGATTTTTTTATATAAATGTGACCCTTAAGATGACTGGAGAGGACTGCATAATCTATGCATGGTTTCTTTGGTGTATTAATGGAGATTCATACTTAGATTATGTACTTTTAATGATACTATTGTCCAAGGGATTATTTGTAATTAAAAAAATTTATGTGAAAAGTAGCAATATGATGATCGATGTCTTGGTTTACAAACTCATTAGGTTTGAATGGCCTATTCTATTTTAGCTCATAAGCGTCCTTAACTCTCCTTGCGGCAGCATACCTACAACACAGCCATAAATCACCTGATTTTCATTTACAAGTTCAATATGGCTTCAAGACTCAAAACTGTGATATACAGAACCTTATCAAGTCTAATACTAGACCCCTTTGTCAAACAATTGAACAACCTCTTTATCATATCCATGAGAATTAAAGCTGTGTAATGGCTAATGATTCAATAAGTGCATTAGCTAATGCCAAGTACCTGTCAAATGGTTGATGAGAAGATCGTGAGCAAGGACTTCAAGTAATCAAAAGATGGAAATTACCCCAACGAGTACAGGCAAAGTAAACGTTGATGCTACTATGTCAGTGAATGCTTCAATTTTGAGAGTAGAAATTCAAGATGAAATGCAATCTGTCTTAAAGCTTGGACAAAGAAAAGTTTAAATCCAGTGATCCTTTAACGACAAAAAAATTTGCACCCACTAATAGTTTGTCTTTATGTTGTAGTAATTCCTTTCTTTCTCTTTCATTTGAGAGGTTTGATTCAGAAATGTATCCTTTATTTCTTATTAATGAAATAAGAAATAATTTTAAGCAATTTGGACAAAAAGCTTTGGACTAGCATATATAAATATATGCTAACCATATTTAAATGGTTAAAAATTAACCTTATTGATTTAGACCATAGTCCTAGAGACAAACGTTTGGGGTTTAGATCTTTTGTTTTTGTACAGATAAATAGCCAGTGGTGGAGCTTAATGCTCTAAAACATTGATAGAGAATCACAAGCAACATATGCAATTAGTGCTTTTAAAGTCCTACACATTCTTTCTTCTGTTCTTGCTCAATGACAAATAGTGCTTCCCCTATTTAATTTAAAGTGAGTTAGTGCTTCCTTTTTATTTTATTGAAGCCATTTGCAATTTGTAAAGCTGAAGATAAATATTACGTTAATGGAAAATTGTATTGATAATGAAATTCAATAGCGAATGCAACTAATATATTAAGTAATTCTAATTGAAAATTTAACTAAATTTATTTTTTTTTAATTGGGAAAAAGGTGTTACTTAATGTTACTATTATTTTAAACATCTTTCCAATGAATTTATGTTGGTTTGTGGTTTGTATACTTTGGGTAGTTGTGAATTTGTGTTTGGATGTTAGGACATTTGTTTGTTGCAAATGAGGCAATTAAAATTATGGTGAAATTGGGGAAATATAAAACTTGATAATTTACCAATTGTCAGATTGGATAAGTGGGCAAGAAAATGAGTACAAGCTAGATTTAATGCTTACCATAAAAATATTTTTTTTCCTCGATTTAGAGATTTTTATTAGACGTGTTTAAAGGAAAAAGAAATGATAAGTTATCTAACACTGATTCATGTGATTTAGATTTGAGATGGTAGAACTAATTTTGCATCTATATGTGTTCTTCATTTGGAATCAATTTAACATATATTTTTTAAAAGTTCTGATATGTCCAGGTATACAAAAAGATCATCAATGGCTTGGTTGCTCACAACATTAGACCCATAAACTTTTAAGGGGTTAAACTATTTGACTTTTGGTTTATTTTAAGATTATAAATGTAATTTTGAGCTATGTACCTAAATTTTTATGATGTTATGAAGAAAACTATTTGTTTTCCACTTTTGTAAGTTTAATTTTTCCCCCTTATTCAAAGTGTGTTAATATATGTTACTATAATGAAGTATGATTTGATTTACTTTTGATGATGTTATATAAAGAAAAATACTTTTGAGATGCTACAAAAATACAACAAAAAAATTATTAAAAAATTTTAAATAAAAATCCAGTGCATTTGCATGAGTTACAAGCTCTTTCTAAAAATTGGTTGGTAAAATAGATAAAGTGGTGTTTGGTAAGCACAATACCGGCTAAATCCCCGCATCTGTTTGGTAAGCTCTTTCTAAATCCCTGCATTTCTACATCTAATCTACCAAACAAAACCTACTAAATAATAAAACACAATCTGTCTTGTCCAAAGCATATTTTATGTCACTGTGATGAGAGTGAACCATACCCATGTGGAAGCACACAATATAATAAAATAAAAGTAAACCATCCACTGATGACACATCACATAGCTCCCACAAATAAATTATACAAATTCAATCAAACTATACTCATCTAAGCTAGAAGATAGACAATACAAATAGCATTTCCTATACGCCCAACGCACACTTCACCTATGCACACAAACCACTCTTATGCCAATTATTTATAGGCATTACAAATAAAGCCCCAATTGATAAGCTATATCATATAAGGTTTGCTGGCCTACTCGACTGAAATTGTGCTTAATTATCATCACCTCTTCCCCTCCTCCTTTCATTTGCTCTATCTTACCCCACTACTCATTCTCATCAACAAATATATATATATATATACTGCTAAGTTTTGTTAATGAAATTTTCTGGTTAATAATATGAATTTAGACTTAACTGAGCCTTTTAAACATGAATAAACTCATGATTAATAATATATCCATTCTCGTGCGGTAGCACGGGCTACATACTAGTTAAAAGTTAATAGAAGACAATAGAGTTATTGAGAACATTGAGAATGGAAAATGAATATATTAAGCATTGGAATATGACTGAAAGTGGTGTGACAAATGATATACAAGATACTGGCAGCATGTTTACACACTTCAAGTGAACTATTTTATGTTGGATTTTCAAATCAATCTTCTTCCTCTCACTCCCTAAAACAGAATAGGATAACATGTAAGAATACTAATAATAAAAAATATTGACCAAAACTTGTAACTAATAAAACGAATTCACTTACCAAAAACTAACCAAAATGAAATTCAAATCCTAGGCTAGAAGGCACCAAAAAATGCGTGTCAAAAACGGTTTATGCTAAATGATTTTTTTTTTTTTTTTTTTTTCTCACGGTTTGTTAAAAAAAAAAAAAAAAAGGTAATTCTCATTGAAAACCAAAATTTGGGTTTCATTTCTTTTCATTGTATCTTTAATGTTTTCACAAGAGAATATGACTTTGAATATGATAGAATGGTAAAAAAGAATTTATGTGATCGATTTTGATTAGTTTGTTGAGGATTTGTAGGATAGCCAACTATGTTTTGGAACTAAGACGTTGTTATTGTAATTGCTAATGTTTTCCCTTCATTATTTGATAGAACAAACTTTGGGTGAAAACTAATTTGAAAATTTTGATCAGTGACACAGAATTGAAGATAGTTTTCTTGTTTTCACTATGTAAATTTGTGCTGGACTTAATATCCAATTCGTGCTATAAGTAAGGCTACTGTGGATCCCTTAACACACAAGAAAGAAGATGAAAACAATCACCTCAGAATTGGACGATTAAAATGCTCTATGATGGGGACTGCTCCCTTTTGCATGTGTGAGGTCTACCTTCAACGATCTGTTTGTGCATCTCTTTTTAGCTTATTCATATCATGTTGGCTGATTTGTGTGTAAAATGTGTTAATTTGGTGACTTTGAATAGCTGATATGTTTAAGTTCATTATAATGTCAGGTCAACATACTTAGGGAGAGGAATAAGCGCTATGGTACAATCAAGTTTATTGACGATACCAATGCCATAGGCAATTATAGCCATGATGAGAAGCAAGATGATGGCAAAATACGAGTCTAGTGGTGATTTGCCCAAAGCTTGAAAGTGTAAATCAATAAAGGTAACCAGAAATGGAAGCAGAAAGGTAAGAAGCCCATGAAATGCTTCAAAGAAACCGCAACCTTCATTACTGGCACCCAAAAAAAAAAAAAAACACCCTGGGCTTTAATATTACTTTTTCCTCCAAACATAGTAAAATTAAAATCCCACAAAGTTCACTTTAGTTTCTCCACCAAAAAGAAAAAGGAAAAAAAAGAAAGGAAGACCAAATCCACCAATACGAGTGCAATGTAATGCCAACAGATAAACAAGACACCAACTACAATAAGTGAATGCATGAGAGAATTAAAAGCAGTTATTCTAGGAGAAAATATTCTCTTTTAACACTTATTTTATATCTATTGTTTTACGCAACATCCATGGTTTTTTTTTTTTTTAGAATCTACACAATATCCACAATAAACATCCCTTTTTTTTTTCAAAGAATCTACGCAATATCCATAATTGATGCGTTGATGTTTTACAAGGTGAAAAATGGACTATTCACATTTAAAACATAAAAATAGACCCGAAAATATGGATGTAAGAAAATAAAAACCCTTATATTCAGGCTTACAACAAGAAATAATCTATGAGCCAATGTGCTACATGATGTCGTAAGCGTGTTAAAACTGACGCAAACTCATATTTTTTTTGCAATTTAACACCAAAATGCTAACAATTTTGTTAGTTAGCACGTTTTCAAAATTATTTAAGAAACTAACATCTCGAGTGTTATAGACTCGATTTTAGGTTGTGGTAGTAGCTGACGTGAAAATTGAATCCAAGTGGACCTTAAAATCGAGCCTATAGATCTTGAGTTCAGTATTGCAAAAAGAAGAATCTGACTAAGTGAGCAAGGAGTGAAGAAGAAGAAGAATCTGACCACGAAGATGGAGGATCTGATCGAAGAAGAAGAAGAACAGCACAGTCCAAAAAATAAAAAAAATACCCCAAAATCCAAACTAAAACTCACAATAGTTTCAATCTTGACATCAAAGTGGCTTGGATTTGTTGCTTGATATTATTGTCTCTCTTTGGGTTTGTTGTCTTCGGTGCTTGGGTTTGTTGTTTTTTGTGGTATTTCTAGGTTTGTTGTCTTTGATGTGCTTGGGTTTGATTTTTTTTTTTTAGTTTTCTGTGTTTGTTCTCTTTGGTGTCTCCTTGGTATTTTTTCTTGTTTTTTGGGTATTGTTGCTTGTTTTCTGGGTTGGGTATTGTTGCTTGTTTTCAGGGTTTGTCTCTAGTGTCTCTCTGGCTTGTGGGTTGGGTATTGCTGCTTGATTTCTAGGTTTGTCTCTAGTGTCTCTCTAGCTTGGTTTTGTTGTTTATGCTATGCTTTAGGCCAAAATGGGAAATTAACCTTGATTTTCGAATGATAGTTTTTAGACCCCTTAAAACCACAATTGGATTAACCTAGGTAATTAGCCAAGTTTTTACTTAGTCAAATTATTCAAATCTAGGTTATCACAAACAAACAATCATATCATGTAAAGCAGCGGAAATATAAAAGACACAAGATACGATCATCTAGGAAACCAAACCGGTAAAAACTTGGGAAGGATTTAACCTAGCTATTCTCAAGGTAAACTTGAATCCACTATCTTGAAAGAATCGAAATTCATACAATAAGACTTACAAGCCCCCACGCTTGACTTCTTATTGCCACCCACCAGTAGAACTTACTGACACGACCACATGCAAGCTCCGAATCCACGGACTCCTTCTTTCTTGGATTCACCACCAAATACAAGCACACCCGCTTGTGTTTCTTTAAGCTTCAATGGTAGCAACTGAATTGATCATCAAGGTGTAGAAAACTTCTTCTCCTTGAAAACCCTAAGTTTATGTGAAGGAATGCTCCTCAAAGATCTCACAAGAGATTCACATAAACCGCAATGTGAGCAACACTAAAACGTGGCTAGGGTTTGCCTTTTATACTTAGGGCAAATTAGAAAGCCCAAAACGTTTTAAATAAAATAGGGCTGAGTTGGAATTCTACAGAAAAAACGTTTAGACCCGATTTTCGATTGATCGAGCCTAAGCTTTGATCGATCGAAAAAGGCTGAAACTGTTTTTTCATTCTTGTAATAACTTAATCCAACTTTACAACAATAAACCAACTTTGAGCAACTCTAAAACAAATTAAACACATTGTTTTGATCATGGTTTGCCAACAATACAAATTAGAGTTCTAAATACATATAAACCTAAGTCTTTAGAACCTAACAAACTCCCCCTTTGGCAATCCATGACAAAACACAACTTAGTAGCTCAAAGTTTACAAATAAAAGCCATTTACAAAATAATGCTCAGAAAACACAAATTCAATCCTAACTACTATCCATCAGTTGCAAGAGTAGACAACAGCTTAATTGAATCAACCTGTATATTTCTTGAAACACTTAAACAAAATACATAACCACATGTGTGGAAAAAATACAAGCAAATAAAAAAAAATCTTGATTTCAAAACAACACACAATAAAGACATATATCAATGAAGAACTCATAAACATAAGTCAATAAGTAGTTTGAAACAAGAAACATATATAAAAAATATACTCCCCCTAACATGAATATCCCAACAAGGCAAAACAAAAGTGGCAAGAGCTAAAAAAGAAAAGTACAAAGTGAAGCACCTAGATACAATCTAAACAACTCCACAAGCTCCAACCAACAAAAATAAACACTCCCCCTAAAAACAAAAACAAGTACATGTGCCAAAACTCAAGTACAAGTGCCAAAACTCATATGTACTCCCCCTTTTTGTGACGGAATGCCAAAGGGCAATCAAAATCTATCATCAAAAGGAGGTGGCAACGAAGAACATCGAAATTGTGCCAAATCTGCTCACAAACCACAAATCTCATCAAGAACGTCCACCAAAATCTGTCCTTAAGCTGCCTGAACGATTAAGACATGATCCAATGTACGTCGAATGTCTGAATCATTGGAAATAGTCAGTGGAGGAACGTCAGCAGCAGCAGCACCAGAAGTCTTAGCAGCATCAACACTTGTAGAAAAGGGAGGAGGGGGAACATCACTAGAAGATGCACCTCTAGGACCCGAAGGATCAGCTCTCAAGTGAGCAGCCCTCTGTTGAAGGAATGTAGCACCTAAGGGAGCGACAACATGAACAGACTCACCAGAAGGAAAATCAGCTAAACTAAGGAATAACAAAATCCTATGAATGAAAATAGGATGGATAAGCGCATGCCCTATGGCAGAACTCCTATGAACTTCATTCAAAGAATGAAGAAACAAATGAGGAAAGTTGAAAGACGCACCAGACATGAAAGCGTATAAAAACACACATCGCTTAAGAGGGATGGTGTGGAGATGAGAAATAGGCCATAATGAATGACACGTAACTCTAAGAAACAAATAGGCAGTTTCAGAAAGCGCAGAAGACGTGATCTGAGGATCAAAACCCCATTGGATAGAGGACCTAGTGATGTATGACATGACAACATCTATAGGAGGAGCCTCAGCATATGGATAGACAGGCTCCGTAATGACCGGAACCCCAAGAGCCTCAGCCACTACCCTAAGGGTAATGGTGAACTCAACACCTCGTATCCAACTCCTAATAAGGGTGTTGGAATCATAGATGTGACAAGAGAGGTTCGAGAATAACTCTCTAATTAGGGCAGTCGGGGGTGGATAGTCTATCTCTAATAAGGACAACCAACATCTAGACTCTAGGTTAGCCCTAATGGCCGGATCAACCTTATCTAAGATCACAGAACGCTCGGCCCATATCTTACACTTACTGTTCAGTTTCTCAAAAGCTTCACGACAATGGTTGTTCTTAAAAAGCTGACTCCTAGAAAGAGACACAGAAGGAGTAGAGGGAACCCTATTAGCTCTAGTTTTCCTAGGCATGGTGTTAGGATAAGGACCAAAACACACAGCAAAGAGAGAGAGAGAAAAAAAAAAAACAAAACCAAGGGCAGATTGCAAGTTAGCACAAAAATATATAGAACAAAAACTATATGATGCATGAACAAAGTAAATATCATGATGCATGTTCTAATGCAGTGCAATTAAGTTCAAATTAAGTCCAATTTGACAAAAATGGCTTGAGCATAGAGTTTCTAACAAAAACCTCAAAAATTTGAAAAACCACTTGAAAAATTTGTAACAAATTGACCAATTGATCATCACACATGACAGATTACACAAAAGAATGATCAATTACATCAATTCAACAAGCCAATTTCATCAAATTAAACCAAATTGAACAAAATCCCCAATTCGGGTTCAATACAAGCCCTAGAAATTTTGATTTTTCACAAATCTCCAAATTGATCAAATTTTTCAACAAAGATCATGAATATAATAGTATACCAACAAAACCCAATGATCAATTACACAAGATTTGGCTTGAATCATCAAAAACCCCAAATTATGCATAGTCCGAAATTCCCAAATTAAAAATGCATGAAAATGCATGAAATGAGAAAATAAAAACAAAAAAGAAGTGTAAAAGGGTCTTACCGGTGTTTGGAGAGAGAAACCTTGCAAAAGAAAGGATAAAAAATGACAAAACACTAAGGTGGAGCCAAGTTTGAATTGGAGAGAGAGAGAAAACTTGAAAAACTTTTGAAAAAAGTTCTTTTGAAAAAGTCAAGATCCATGTTTTAAAAAACCTAATTCACGATGTTCGATTGATCAAAAAATAGTTTCGATCAATCGAACCAGACAGAGGCTCACTAAAATTTTTAAAAAGGATTTCAATTGATCAAAAAATAGATTGGATCAATCGAAAATTTGGAAAAACATCTTTTTAGAAAAAATAACCTGATTTTTGAAAATACACCTCAAAGCATTAAAAATAAGGAGTAAAAATGCATGAGAATGAGATGAAATGCTTTTCCAAAACACAAGTTTTAAACCCTAGTTTTCCCAAAATTAAGATTTTCAACCATTCTTCCTTTAAAAACTCAAACACAGAATATGTTTTGCACAAACAAAACTTAAAGTAATTTCAAACTTGGTTGGTCAGACCAAAAGACACACACGATAACATGTACAATGTTTAGCAAGGAGTAACTTATGTAGTGTGTGCAACTAGTAAAAAGACTTGAGTTACATGTGAGGTGATATGTGTTATAGCAATTAATCACAAAGTCTACAAAATTCATCACATAGAATTTAAAAGAGACTATCACCTAAAGAGTTACATCATATAACTCCCACATCTCCTAGAACATAAGCTTACAATCATATAAGTTTCTTGAATTTTGCCTCATAATATACATACCAATTTTTAATTATGTGATTTGGCATTTAGCCTAATAGTACACACCAATTTTGAGCATTTAGCAATTAAACCGAGGCTTCACCTTATGTTCTTTTTGTGCATGTGCTATACTTTCTCGAACACAAAATCTTATGATATGCACTAAGGTGTTCATGATTGGCTAGTGAACAGTAGTGAGATGGTTATTTATGCCTTTCTCAAAAGATTCAAGTCTGACAGTCAAATAACATGTGACTTTAAGATTAAGACAAAGTGATAAACACCATAAATATCTTTCCCACACAACATGCACTACAAAACTTCAACTAGTCAAGTGCAATAAATAAACTCATCAAAGCTAAACAAAATACAAGAGACATGTCATGTGAAAATAAATTGACCAACCTTGTTTTCAAAAACAAAGAGAATAGTGCAAGAACACAATGTGCTTCCTTTTCCTTCCTTCCCCCCTTTATATATATATATATATATATATATATATATAAACACCTAGAATGAAATGCATGAATGTTATGCAATACAAATCCTAGAAACAAAAAGGAAAAACAAAAAAACCAAAGAACAAAGGTCACAAAGGGTAAAACAATAAAGCACAAGGACTATGTCAGAAAGACTCAGCTAGATTGAGTCTTTTGCATCCAAAACTTTTTAGATGCACCACGAGCATTGGAGTTTGTATTCACATTAGAGTGATTTCCAACTCCAAGATTGGAATAAAGGTTGAGCGTCTTTACTAATTCACCAATAAGTGCTATAGGATCTTGTGCTTGAGGCATTGGCACTTTTGGCTTGTTTGCTCTCTTAGTAGCTTGCAACTTGTAACAGTTTGGACTTATGTGTCCAGACTTCCCACAAAAATGACACACCCAAGCAGGCTTACCATGCATCTTGTCCTTAGAAAGGGTAGACTCCTTAAGTTTAGATTCTTTCAGATCAACCCTAATCTTCCTAGATGGTGAAACTTCTATGGGTTTGACAACCTCACTCACAGGGGGTTTGATAGTTTCACTCACAACCTCACTCACAAAAGGTTTAGAAGAAGATGAAGGAACAAAGTGTGTGGAATGGGGAGCAGACACAGAGATGCTTTCAAGAAAACCTAATCCAGATTTGTCAGAAGGAGACTTCTGAACACCCAGCAGTTGATCAAGTTTAGAACTAGTAGATCTAGCAAAAGATAAATCAAGTTCCAAAGATTTAACTTTATCAAGCAATAACATATTCTCAGTGTTCACATTGTTCAAAAGTTCATTAGTATTAAACAGTTTAACAAGCATATTCTTCTTATCAAGCTCAAGAGATTCAATTTTCTTCAGGCCAAGTTCAACATTCATAGCATCATTTACAGCAACTTTGCAAAGTTTATTGTAGGCCTCTTGAAGATCTGCATCCTCAGAGAGTTCCCCATCAGAAGGGTTCTCTTCAGCATATATGCTTTCATTTGCTACAGCAGTAGCAGTAAAAGCAATGAAGTTTCTATCCTCGTCACATTCTGACTCATCATCAGAAACTTCACCATCACTAAGGGTTATAGCCATAGCCTTACCCTTAGACTTCAAGTAAGTAGGACACTCAGATTTCATGTGACCATACCCTTGACATCTAAAACACTGAGGACCCATAAAATTATTTGAAGATTGACTTACTTTTTCTCTAGGTTTGTCATTATTGTTAACCTTAGTGGGATCATTCTTCCTAAAATTTCTAGGTTCAGCAGTGGTCGTACCTCTTGCCTTTCTATTATTATTCCTGAGAAAGTTTCTAA
This sequence comes from Quercus agrifolia, assembly GCA_029955455.1. NCBI lineage: Eukaryota > Viridiplantae > Streptophyta > Magnoliopsida > Fagales > Fagaceae > Quercus > Quercus agrifolia. The sequence goes on from JARQAD010000006.1 coordinate 43,568,841, forward strand.
AGTTCTTGGCTAGGTAAGCAATCTCTGTAGCAGAGAGCTCATCATCAAATCCACTAACCTCAACAACATCAACTAACTTAAGAGCCATTGATTTGGATTTGCTAGTCTTGGGTAGGTCCAACTTATAAGATTAAAGTGATCCTACAAGTTCGTCAACAGGGATGGAGTCCACATCCTTGCTCTCAGTTATGGTAGTCACCTTGGGTCTAAAATTCTCAGTTAAGGATCTAAGAATCTTCCTAACAATTTTAGATTGATCATAAATTTCATCCAAGTTATAAGCAGAATTATATCATTAAGTTTAGTATAGAATTCATCAAAAGATTCATTATCAGAGATCCTAATGCTTTCAAATTTAGAAGTTAATTGCTACAATTTGTTGATCTTGACAGCCTTTGTGCCTTCATGCACAGTCTGAAGGATATTCCAAGCAGTATGAGCAATCTCAACATTAGAGATTCTCTTAAATTCCTCCATAGAAATAGCGTTAAAGATAGCATTTATAGCCTTGCTATTGAACGCAGCTGCTTCTTTTTGAGAAGTTTGCCACTCACTAACAGGAGTAGTGGGCTTCTCACATCCGTATTCAACGGAGTTCCAGACTCTCTCATCAATTGATTTCAAGAATGCTTTCATCTTTACTTTCCAATAGGCATAATTATTCCCATCAAAGTGAGGAGGAATAACCAGAGAGTGTTCGTGTTCCATGACAACAGGGGTCAAGGATCAGCTCAGTGATCAAAAGATCAACAATAAGAGAGCTACCTGCTCTGATACCACTTGATAGTTTTTAGACCCCTTAAAACCACAATTGGATTAACCTAGGTAATTAGCCAAGTCGTTACTTAGTCAAATTATTCAAATCTAGATTATCACAAAAAAATAATCATATCATGTAAAGCAACGGAAATATAAATGACACAAGATATGATCACCCAGGAAACTAAATCGATAAAAACCTGGGGAGGATTTAACCTAGTTATTCTCAAGGTAAACTTGAATCCACTATCTTGAAAGAATCGAAATTCATACAATAAGACTTACAAGCCCCCACACTCGACTTCTTATTGCTACCCACCAGTAGAACTTACTGACACGACCACGTGCAAGCTCCGAATCCACAGACTCCTTCTTTCTTGGATTCACCACCAAATACAAGCACACCTGCTTGTGTTTCTTTAAGCGACAGCAACTGAATTGATCATCAAGGTGTAGAAAACTTCTCCTTGAAAACCCTAAGTTTATGTGAAGGAATGCTCCTCAAAGATCTCACAAGAGATTCACATAAACCGCAATGTGAGCAACACTAAAACGTGGCTAAGCTTATCCTTTTATACCTAGGGCAAATTAGAAAACCCAAAACGTTTTAAATAAAATAGGGCTAAGTTGGAATTCTGCAGAAAAAACGTTCAGACCTGATTTTCGATTGATCGAGCCTAAGCTTCAATCAATCGAAAAAGGCTGAAACTATTTTTTCATTCCTGCAATAACTTAATCCAACTTTACAACAATAAACCAACTTTGAGCAAGTCTGAAATAAACTAAACACATTGTTTTGATCATGGTTTGCCAACAATACAAATTAGATTTCTAAATACATATAAACCTAAGTCTTTAGAACCTAACATCAAACAATATAATTAGTAGGCACTGTTTTCAAACTATATTTTTACTAGCATCTCGAGTCTAAGAGACTCGATTTAGGGCCTATAAATCGAGTCTTTAAGACTCAATTTCCATGGTCTAATCACATCTGATGTGGAATTTTTCCCACGTGGCGAACACTTGGAAATCGAGTCTCTAAAACTTGATTTATAAGCCAACGCTACTAAACAAGTAAAATCCTGCATCTTCTCATTAGAGCAAAAAAAACAAAAAAACAAAAAAACAAAACAAAAACAAACTAGAAACAGAACACCGGTGTCGCCCTCAGCTACATCGCGTGACCCAGGTAAGCGCAACCCAGGCCGTGCGACCCAGGCCAGCGTGACAGGGCCGCGCAACCCAGTGGTCAGAGTGTATTTTTTTTATTCTTGGGTTTGGGTTTCCGATTCGATCAGTTTTTATTTTGGATTTTGTTCTTGGGTTTTTTGGGGCTTTGGAAGTTTGAGAAAGGAGAGTGGGAGAAGAAGAGGACGAGGACGAGAGGAAGATGGCTATGGCTACTGTGGCTGTTGTGGGAAACTCATTGGTGTTAGATGTGTCTTAATTTTGTTGCTCTCTGCTGTTGTTTTTTTTTTTTTTTAAGGAAGATGGCAGATGTAAATCGAGTCTTAAAGACTGGATTTCCAGGTGAATGCCACGTGGAAAAAGTTTCAACTCAGACCCAATCAGAACATGAAAACTGACCCTTCAAGACTCGATTTATAGCCTAAAATCGAGCATCTTAGACTCGAGATGCTAGTAAAAAATATAGTTTGAAAACGTGGCCTACTAATTATAATGTTTGAAAATCAGGGTTAATTTCCCATTTTGGCCTTTAAGGAAAGACTCGAGTTCCACATGGATAATTTCCACCTCAGCACTTCTAGCACATAAAACTCGAGTCTTTGAGATTCAAGTTGTTACAGTGAACTAGAGTCTAAGAGACTTGAGATTTTAGTTTCCTAAATAGTTTGGAAATAATGCTAACTAACAAAATTGTAAGTATTTTGGTGTTAAATTACAAAAAAATCCATGCAAACCTACCCATTTATAGTTGAATAAAACTCACTGAATTACATTTGTATAAAAATTAATAAGTACAGACCTAGCTATACAATGAGTAATAAATGGGTTGGGTTACTTATTGGATGACCAACAAATTACAAACTAAGACCCAACTCTCTCTCTCTCTCTCTCTCTCTCTCTCTCTCTCTCTCTCTCTCTCTCTCTCTCTCAGATACCATAGAATTAAAACTTATGATATTCACTCTATAATAATTACTTTTAATCAGCATGCTAAGACAACCAATTGGTTCAATTTCCACATCTCTTATTTGATGACTAGAGACTTTATCATTTAAGCTTATTAGATTTCTTGAGCCCACCATTTATCCCTTCTTCTAAAAAAATGAGTAATATTACATAATTTTCACACAATAGTTAAGTTGACAAATTTTTATTAGTTCTCATAGGAATGCATACCTTTTTACTTACCATTAACCGTTTAATTATTGCCAATTATGAAATTTTTTGTGTGAGTTAGTGATGGGAAAAAAAATTATCTCTCTTTGACATTAGAAAATTTGGGAATTAGAGCTTCAATGGTTGATTCACTCTTTCTTCAATTCTTTCTTTCTCTAATTCTCTCTTTTCCACCTTCACATAATCATCACCATTAAATTGAGCTGCTGATAGCCTGCAAGAGGGTTCCACTTCTACCATGTCTAATGTAGGAAATGATGGCATTGTTAAAATCTAAAGAACAAAAACATTGTAGAGAAAATGCAAAGAGATATAAAGGTGGAAGCGAAGACAAAGAACACTAGATTATATGGTACAGCCTGACAACCTAAGTCCACATGATAAAACTCTAAACGGCTACATCTTTGATATTAGATTTTGTGTACAATATAGAATTCTAGTAGGATATAATATATATATATATATATATATATATATATATATATATATATTACAAGGTCTAGAATTAAATATAAATGAGTTTTACACTAAATTGAGTCATTTGAGCCAATACATTTAATAAACACAAACTGACAAACCCAATATCAATACGATGTTATCATGCATGATTCACCATTAATCTTTACCTTTGATCGCTTTCATGGTTTTCCTGTTGACTTTTGAGTTTAAACTTGAGGTTCCCAAGAGGGCTAAGGGCCAAGTTGGTTTCTAACTGTTAGGAAAATTAACTAAATAATAATATAACACGTGCCGAAATTATTATTTTTTTCCTCACTTTGTACAAACTCAATGGATAATCCAAAATAAACTAGCCAAACACAATTTCAAACATTAATGGAAAATTTAGTAAAATCTGCAATCAAGAATACCAAATTTTTATTCAACAGAAAAGAAAAAAAAAATTTATATGGAAACCATTTAGTAAGTAGGGAAAAACCATGGAACCTAGTCCAAAATTTCCACTATAGTGTTGGGGAAAAATAACAAGTTCCCTAAATGTTTATGTGTGAATTAAAATTAATGACTACCAAGCAATAGCAATATATATGGAAACAAAAATTTTAGTAGCACTAATAAAACACAAAACATCAAATCTTACATGGAAAATCCTCTGGTGTACGTCGAGGGAAAAATCATGGAACAACTCTGAAAAATATCCCTTGTGAAATAAAGATTACAACTCTCAAGTATGTACTAAGCTTGAGTCCACAATAAATTGAATATACAACAAATAAATCTCAATGAGTAAACCACAAAACCAATAACAAAATCTTTCTCTGAATACTCCAACTCTCCAAGGTTGTAACACTCAAAACTTTAAGAGAACTTTACCAATTTATCTTGTGTGTAGCTTGAGCCAAAAAAAAAAAAAAGTCTCTTTTTCTTTTTCACTCTTTCACACTCTTACTTTGTTTCTCTCTATCTCTTTGGGCTGCACCTCTTAAGCTGAAGCTCTCTCTTTCTCTGTGTTTCTTGCCCACTCTGCGGAACACACACGCTCTAGCCAAAATGGCTTCTCTGCTTCAGCTCTCACTTGGCCGAATGGCCTTTCTTTTCTTTTGGCTTCTTTTTTCTTTTCCTTCGGCGTGTCCCACATGCCTTGCATCACTTCTCATCAAGAGAAGTGAAACCTCTCAAAAGCTTTGGTCATTTCTCAATAAATAAGAAAGCTAGCTTTGAGGACTTTTGGAACAAGCTCATAAATGAGCTTTTGACAAATGTGTGTGCATTATGCTAGAATCCAAGGGTGTCACTGTCACGTGCACCCAACATATAGAATATTGAATAAGAAGTTTACAACCATCTTCTCTAAAATAAACGTAGAAGCTACCAAAAGATCAAGAATATCATTCTTGGTTCGATTTCAACAATAGCAGTAATCGTCAGAACAAACAAAGATGTTATATGCCATCTCCCTCACAACAGGTGGGTTGTGGAACTCACCTATTGTGAGGGAGACGGCATATATACCGCATACAAGATATAATTTTCCAAAAAAGGGGGTCCTATTATAGGCACATAGGCATTGATTTTCACTAAATTTCATTATATGCTAGATTGCCACCTTTGCAATGATTAAGCAGTTTGACAATTAGTAATTGTCAATGATGTGGGACACATTTGAAATTCCGTAGATACACAATCTGTGGCTAAAATGTCACAATTGCATTATTTACCAAAAAATATATAAATTTATTATTGTTTCAAAAATATGTAAAGATCTACCACTTTTTAGGAACTTGAGTTCTATGAACTCGAGTTCCATGAAAAAAATTTGAAAATTTTTTATGGTATTTGAGTTCTATGAACTCGAGTTCCATCAAAAATTTTCCAGCAATTTTGAAAGCAATTTTGTCAAAAAACTAGAGTTTATGGAATTCGAGTTACACGTCAAACTCAAGTTTCACAAACTTAGTGGTTGTTTGGTATGGTGTTTTGAACAACAGTTTTCAATGTTTAAATAATATTACACGTATTTCCACACACATTTTTACCCATACATATTTTCAAAAAAAATACAAACAACGTTACTAGAAAAACAGTGATATTTGACTATTTTAACCCATGTTTTGAAGAAGATGGTTAAATAACTCTCCTGATAAAGACGTTACTTTGCCCACTGCTTTCTTCATTTGACATTCATTTCAATGAAGAAAAAAAGAATATTTTACGCATTTAGAAGTCTACGTGAAAGTTGTTCTTGGTGGGCTTATGCCATTGGCAAATATGAACCTGTAAAAGTTGCTTTGTTCCTGATTACCACACATAGGGTTGTACATAATGTTCCTTTGTCCTTTGTCATTAATTGTTTTAAATATAACAATATGCACTTAACAGATTGCAACAATAACTGATGCCATATATGGTGTTTGGGCTAAATATCGTCTTTAAATCACTGGTAAATTCATATTGTATAAACATTTTTGTATTATAACTCCTTTAAAGTTTTCACTCTCAAGCAGTCCTGCCTTCTTTGCTTCAGTGATCAACATGGGCGGCTCCACTTGTAACTTAGGGTGGTCACAGGACCATCTTGATTTGCCAAAAAATGTATATATACACTTGCAAAAATAAATAAATAAATAAATATATATATATATACACACACACTAAACAAACCTATTTTGACCACCCTAATGAAAATATTGACCACCCTCACTCGAGAATTACCTGACTTTAGGTTCAATAAAAATAAAAGTAATGTTATATTCACAATATTTTTACAATAATTTCACAACAAATCTTATGTGATAAGTGAAAATTGGTTCCTAATTCTAATTTGGGCCTAATATTGACATCACTTTTTAACCCACTGTTGGGGACGTTTTTGCGATAAAAGCCAAAAATGCGAGAACGGCTCAAATCTCCCCTTAGGTTCTTTAGAAGTGTTTATTATGGAGAATCAAACCCAAAATTCCAAATGTATAATCAAACTCAAATCTCCCCTTAGGTTCTTTAGCCCCTTGTATCATATTCTTGCAATGAACGCAAGTGAGGGTGATAGTCACCGAGTGGTAGTTGCTTCTCGATTTAGCAAGCTTGAAATGAAAGTGTAGTAAAGAAACTTGAATTTCTAGTTCAGGGGCGCATAGCGGTTGAGTAAGCCTTTAGCCCCCAGCAATGCCATTAAGAGTAAGCCATGTGTCGCATAGCTTGATTATTAGCATGAATTGGTGGGGCCGAAGTTGGCGATTCCATGTCACAGGCACTATTCCTTCAATGTAATTGTCGACAACCTCGACACTTTGCATAGACAGCAGCTCCGTTTTGAAAATGAAGCCGAAATTTCTTTAGCAAGTTAAAATTTGTTGTGGCAAATCAAAATTCGCTACCAACCCCTTTTCATTCCAATAGGGATTGTTGAGTGCACCGCATTGCCATCTTGCATAGAATAAGTGTACTCTGGGAAATACACCATTATCAAGCGGGAAATTTGGAACTTACTTGGTAAATCACACATCTTCTTCATTTTTTTTTTTTTTATTGCATACAATAGTATATTGAGTGAGTTGTACTGTGGATTCTTGTAGAAGGACTTTGGCTTAGACAATTGTGATGTCGTCGTTGGGATTTTCATTCCCGAGGCCACTCCCATTGCCAATGCATCATTTTCTGAGGTTGAAGCCACTGCAAACAACAACATGGAGCTGCAATAGAAGGTACCAGGGCTGCCACTAGTAACTTTGAATCCTTTTAATCTATCTCCCTCTTGCGGCTTCGAAGATGGCGATGTTGGATGGTGACCATGACTTTGCTTCAACCTTTTTCCTTCTCCTACTTTCTTGCTTTCCTTTTTTTCCTTTTTACTTTTTATTTGATTGTCATGTATTGAGCTCCAAGCTTTGAAATTTCAAACTAGTTGAAGTGTGTAATATGGGCTGCTACCTTAGAAACATTTTCTCTTGTATTTCACCCTTGTGAACAGCCCACTTATGTATAGAGCAGCTCCTGTCTAGTTATATTGGTGCCACTTTGAATTTGTATTGTCATGGTTAGTAGGCACAATTTGTATTTTATACAAAGAAACACATATACGATGTCTCAACATGTAATTTGAATTTTGGAATGAAAAGAATGATTTGTACCTCAAGGATATGAATAGTTTGTATTTTGTACCTTGAGAATGAGTTTCTACCTTTCTTCAATAGGCTATGAACATGTTTTTGTCGCGAAAACAACTCTTGTATGGCTGTGACCATTTGAATATATTGAGAAAAGCTTGCTTGGAAGGGTTGAGTGTACCTTGCGATGAAGTAGCATAATTTTGATAGATTATATGCACTTAGTCTTTGGAGAATGACTTGTAGTTGATTGGATAATTTGTGAATATGGCTTTGCCTCTGCAAGGGCAAGTCAGGAGACATGTTGCTTGCTTGCCATGTCTTTGTGAACGAGCTTTGGCTTAGTACACGTCTCGTTGTCTATGCACCATTTTTCAGTGCTCTATTGACGAGCAGATTTGGTTTCACATATAGCGGCTCATATATATTGAAGCTTGGCTCGCCACTTGGTAGTCGACTTATTCTCGACATGTATTAGGTTGCAATTTCGTTAGTTTCAAGAAGCCCCCACATATGGGCTATGTTTTTGCACATTACGGCTCATGGTGCATTTGTTCATCACCATTTCATAGGGCGATCACGTTCTCATATACAATGCATAGGCTTGCTAATTTCTTGAATAAGGATTTTATCCTCGCGGATAGCAAATTACCATGTGGCAATGAGATAGTGATCTGTTGCATCAAATTTCCTATATTTTCAAGGGATGGTTATGTCCTCATATGTAGTGGATCATTGCGCTTGAATTATAAGGTATTATGTTGGCTTTCTTGCCGCTTTGTAAGGCTTGCCATTAAGAAAATGTTGGCTTTCCCTACTTTGTTGAGGGCATTGCATCCTCGCAAGTAAGGGTCTTGTCACATATGAATGATATGACATCTTGCCGGTTTCCTAATCATTCGGTAGGGATTTCCTTTGAGGACGAGTTGGCTTCCCTACCTAGTTGAGGGCTAGTTGTGCCCTCACAAGTAGGGATATCGCCATAATAAAACATCTCATTGGCTTCCTAGCTATTTGATAGGGCTTACCATTGAGAGAGTATGTTTTTGGCTTGGGGGAATGGGCAGACTATCAGTGTGAGGGGCAACTATGTAGTAAGTTAGGCAACGTTTCAAAGTTTTAAGAAAAATAGCATCTCGAGTTTTAGAAACTCGAGATCCATATTAAAACTTGAGTCCTAAAGACTCACTTTGCGAGTGTTTGGCTAGATGACTTGGACTGAAAATGCCACACAAATCTCGAGTCTTTAAGACTCGAGTTCCATGCAAAAAATTTCCCCATACAGGAAGCCCAATAGTGGCGTTTTTAAGTCCTATAGTGACGTTTTAAAGCCATATAGCGGCATTTTCCTGCAAAAAAAATTTTATAAGTGTGATCATCCTATACCAGGTTCAGGGAGCCCTATAGTGGCGTTTTTAAGCCTTATAGTGACATTTTAAAGCCCTATAGCGGCGTGTTCCTGCAAAAAAAATTTATAAGTGTGATCACCCTATAGTGACGTTTTAAAGCCCTATAGTGGCGTTTTTCAACAATTTATGGAACTCGAGTCTTTAAAACTCGAGTTCCACGTGGATTTTTTTCCACATCAGACCCATCCGCTTACAAATCAAGACTTAGAAACTCGAGTTTTATCTTGGAACTCGAGTTTTAGACACTCGAGATGCTAGTTTTTAGCATTGTTTTGAAACGTAACAACTAACTAAATTTTTTTATATTTATTGTTATTTGGAAAGGGTGTTCTGTTTGGCTTTCCCTACCTTATTGAGAGTTTTTTTTTTTTTTTTTTTTTACCCTCGCATGTAGAGGCTTTGCTGTAAGAGTAATTTGTTGGTTTTCTTGCCGTTTCGCAAGGTTTCTCATTAGAAGAAAGCATTGGCTTTCCCCACCTTATTGAAGGCATTGCACCTTCGCATGTAGGGATCTCACTATGCTTGGATAACGTGATAGTTCGTTGACTTCCTAGTATTTCATAGGGCTTGCCTTCGAAAATTGGTATAAGCGAGACATATTGTTGTCGCTAATGAATGAGATGTCAAAACAACAAATGATATGCTTCTTGATGAGTTTGGCTACAACCATTCCCATCGCTTTTCTTGAGTCAAATTGCTTCCGCCCACTTAGTGAACTATTTAGTGGCGGCAAAGACCCGAATGTACTCATTTAAGGGTGAATGGATAGGTCCGATGAGTTCAAGCCCCCGAGTATAAAAGGCTATGGAGCGCTCACATCTTGAAGGCTTATATGGTGTGTGCGTATAAGCTTGGAGTGCACTTGGAAGTGTGGCGACTTTAGCGAATTTGGTATGCCATCGCCAAGAGTTATTTGGTGGCATTTCTTCCTCCCTTAGTATTCTCAATACTACTCGAAGATAAGTTCTGAAAATTGGGGTCCTTCCATTTGCTATATAGAGGGCAGAATATCATTCCTCTTTGTCGAAGATTTGTTATGCTGCAGACAGCGTCTCCATACTCAACTAACTTGGCTTCTAATTTTGGGACAATGATAGGCTAAGCGTCAAAGATGTCGGTATAGGATTGTTTCATTCCCAGCACCACAGTTTTTTTTTTCATTGGCCTTTATGCCGCTTATTCCGAGCTTTCACCTCAATACTATGATTCCACTCGAAAATCTTTGGAATGGATTTCTAGCAACTAGATTGTGATTTTTTTTGAGTTGTTTGACATCAATGTTTAGAGCGAGCTCTAGTGAAGCAATCTTCAAAGGTGCACGCGAACTTTCCTTATTAGTTGGCTTGGCCACAGATTTCAATTGCAAGAATTGAGTGACAAGAACAATTTTCTTGATGATGGCAACATTTGAACTTTCCTCTTCAAGTATAATCTCAAATTCAAGAAGGATTAAGGCATTGTCATGGCTTAGAATGCATGCGCTTGTCATGATTTGAGATATATGAACATGCTATGGCTTGGCGTGCGCAGATCAACCAAGATTTTGGATGCGTGAACTCGTCATAGCTTAGCATTCATGAGCATGTCACAGCTTCAGTGAAAGGGAATTAAGTTAGGATTTTCTTTGTCATTGGGTGCTCTAAGAAGGTTTCCATTTCACCCTAAGTGCAAATGTGATTTATATTAGTAAGCAATAGTCATGGCCAAGCGAAATAGCATAAATGACTTATAAAAAATATTTAGATTAAAAATTTGAAAGATTAAAATGGTTCAAGCGATATATAAAAAAGATGAATTAGTAAGGAGAAAGTTTTGAGAGTCTTAGATTAAGCGTGCTTTGACAATAGCATATCGCTCGTATGACTTCAAGACTTGGCACATGGAATGTCGCTACCTCATGGCTTGGTATATAAAATATCTAGCGACTTATGGTGGGCCATTTAGCTATAGCCTTTAGCTGCGGCAGCCCCCATATGCTCAACGCTGACTCAGCAACAATACAACTTAATGTATGGTATGTCGCTACCTCAAGGCTTGGTGTATGGAATGTCTAGTGCCTTGCGGTGGGCTGTTTAGCTATAGCCTTTAGCTATTTGGTGAAGACTACGGCAGCCCCCATATGTTCGGCACTGACATAGTAGCCATACAACTTGATGTATGGTATGTCGCTACCTCAAGGCTTGGTGTATGGAATGTCTAGCTTCTTGCGGTGGGTTATTTAGTTATGGCCCTTAGCTATTTGGTGAAGACTTTGTTTAGCGGTGACGCCAAAAAAATATTCAGCTGCAAAGGGTCACACACAGCGTCCACTATACTCATCCCAAAATGAGTTAATCATCAGCAACAGCCTCCACATGCTTTAGCACTAACCCCGACAACAATACAAACTCAATAATAAAATATGCTAAGGAGACGTTGACAATGAACTTTTAGCGTTGTCGTTGGGGGTTCTTGGGTTGGAATTGATGTTTAAAACTTTGCTTTGTTGATTATTAGTTGCAGCCTTCCTTCCCTTTGCGGTCAGACTTGCAGCTCACCATATTTTTCATTTTCAAGCTACAACAAAAACGTTCACAAATATTATATAAAGCAAGAGATGTGGGATAATTCCTCCATAAGAATGATAACTAAAAAATAATATAGACAAGTGGAAGAAAATTTTTCTCTTGAATAAGAAAGTTGGTTCTCCCTCCATCCTTCACTTCTTGGATGGCTTCTAGAGGTTGTAGTGATTTCGTCACATGATTTGGAGCACCTCTAGCAGCTCAAAGAGCTAAGGATAGAACTTTTTCAGCCCCACTTCACCATGCTCTTCTTGCGCGGCAAAGCATTATACGGTTTCTCTTGGAACGATAAGTTAGTGTGAGAAACATCCTTGCTAGTTTTGCATCTTCGAATACATGACTTCTCTTGTTTCAGTGGCTTGATTCCCCAGTGGAGTCGCCAAAATGTCGGGGACGTTTTTACGACAAAGGCCAAAAATGCGAGAACGGCCCAAATCTCCTCTTGGGTTCTTTAGAAGTGTTTATTATGGAGAATCAAGCCCAAAATTCCAAATGTATAATGAACAAAAGGCTAATGGTGCTTTGACAAGAGAGAATTAAAATGCTAATAACAAAAGTGTAGAAAAAGTATAAAAACATAACAAGTCTGAAACTTTGACCCATAGTCACCCGAAGGAAGAAATTGAGAGAGGTTGTGAGGAAGAAAGGGAAGGTTCTCCTATACCCATATTTCCACCCCTAAGGTTTGGAATTGTGAGAATATTTCCTAGCTCAGTGGGTTTTTGCTCTCAAGTTTCAGCTCTATGGGAAAAATGTGGTTCAACAGGTCTGAAACTTCGACCCACAGTCACCTGGAGGAGGAAATTGAGGGAGGTCATGAGGAAGAGAGGGAAGGTTCCTCTGTATTTCCACCCCCAAGCTCCAGAATTGTGAGATTGTTGACTGGCTAAATGGGCTTTTGCTCTGAAGGTTAGGTCTGTGGGTAAAACGTCTTCTCTTTTGTTTATGAGCTGAAGAAAGAGTTTTATATGGAGTTTAGGGTGTTGCTAATGACTTGTTTTTGAGTAGTGGAAGAGGCTTTTATCCCCCATGATACTAATTTGGTATTTGGCTTGGGTTGCTTTTGTTTAGGGAAGAGTTTAGCATGCTTTTAGCATGATTGTGGAAATAAAGTGGCTGACTCCATTAGCTATTACTTCTCTGTCATTGTAGGCTTTTGATAGTTGCATTTGGTGGCTATAATAGGCTAGCTAATTAGTTTAAGGTCAGCTATGTTTTGGTGTGGAAAATGGAGTTGGGTTGAAAATTAGGGGCACAGTCACCCAGAGCATAAAAGCTCTTTTGAGGTGGAAATTTTGGATACAAGACCTCCTTCATGAGCCTGAGGTGTTATCAGTATCCCTTGCCCACTTTGTAGCACACATGGGCTGGGCTCATGCAAAAGGTCCGAAAGAAACCGACCCATACCCTTCAAACCACACTTCCTCAATTTCCCCATAAGTTGCATGGGCTTGAGCCATGCTTAAAAGAATAAAATATAATATAATACATGAATTGAGCTCACAAGAAAGTCGGGCTTGTTTGAATCGGGCTTGTACGAAATGTGTTGAAAAATGGGTATCAACACCCACTAATAATAAATTGTTGTGTAAGATTTGTTTTAAAAATGTTGTAGATGTAGCATTACTCCAAAAATGATTCTAGCCCCTTAAACATAATCCTTAACCCCTTAAACCAAAAAAAAAAAAAAAACCCTTAAATAACAACAACAATAAAATGCCCAAATAACAACAATAATAACCCTAACAAAAACAAAACTTGAACAAACAATAATTATTCAACAGAAAAGCATATTCAAAAAGAAAAATAATCATTTAAATTTGTAACACTTTAAACCTATTACATAAAAATAATCTCTAATTTCGTTTTCCCTTGAAAGTAGGACTCAAGAAAAATATTGTAGCTAGTATGAGTTCTTCTTGGTAGTACCAACAGTTATGTTCTTTTTAGCTTTGCAATCATAATAATTTTGCTCTCTATAACAACTCAATTAGCTCACAGTTATAGGAAATATCATCTATTTTACTTTCTCTTCTCTATTATCATTTCAATCCTCTCACTTTATTACTCTTAATTAAATTTTTTATAATTTAAGTTTTTTAGTGACCACTCTAAAAAAAAAAAATCTTAGAGCCACCACTGGTGATCAAAAAGTCACACCATAGCTGAAATTTTTTCCCCTGGATATTACATATTAGTATTGAGTTGTGATCCACACACCCAATTCAGTGACTTTTAATTGTTGTAATAAAGAATTATTTCTTTTGATAATCATTATTTTGTCCATTAACAGAAAAACCTATCATTTGGATTTAATTGCACCCTGAAAAATTAAATCTGCGCTTTTTGAACATCTCTTTATGCACATTTTCATAATCAAACTTCTACCCGCAACATACTTCACTGGTAGCTCATGAGACTTGCTTTGAAAACTAATTAACCACGTTGATGACTATTATGATTCTGCTCTACTAAGGAATATGGTGCTGATACATGTTAGGCATTCTGTTTTCATTGCAGGATGAAGTATGTAATGACAGAATTCTTGTAAGATGTCAACTTGCTCGATAATTGCCAGAAGATAAGAGCTTTCCATGCTTGCTCTTCATTTGCTTCCATGTACGATTTTAAAAAATGACCTGTATCTGAGCTCAGAGCCCAAACTTGTAACAAGATAAAGAGGTGTGGCAGTTTACATATGACAAATTATTAGGGTTAATTTGCACCTCCCTTTAAATATGTTGTGGTTGTAGTAAGGTCTGTTATTTCAAAACTGAATAATAATGTCCTTTCTTAACCAGTAATAAGCACTTTGTCCAAAGCCATTAGGATTTTCTTCAAATTTAATAGAAAATTCAAATTCCTGTTAGACATGTTTCTCAAGAAATTTTGGGAAGGAAGGACAGTAATAGTGGCCAACAAAGGAATTTTTTGGGACACAATCTAACTATTGCTGTGATACAGAGCATGCAAAGATTAGAAGAGGCTGTATCACTTAGGGGGTCAATGTATTAATGTAATTCTTTTACTTCGGAGTTTCCTGTATTGGATAAATATCTTATTCATCCAAAAAGAAAGATCTGCAAAAAGAAGAATTCTGCATCATTCCATTTGGAAATCTCTGAGCTATTAGAAAGGGAGCAAATTATTTGAACTCAAAAGGGTCGATCAAACTGGTGGTTTATGAGAGAGAAATACGAAGTATTTTCATATGTTGGTGAACAAAGGAAGACTGAATATTTAAATCTTTAGGCTCAAATGGCAGATGATCAATGGATCGACTCAGTACAGGAAAGAACAAGGAATAGTGGATCATTTTAGTGGAATCTATACCAATTCTCTGTGGAACATATTTTGAGTCCACTTCAAGCAATAGACATGTAGTGCCCAAATACTAATCAATAGCAAAAGTACCATATGCCCTCACAAATGTCTGTTTTAAAGGCCTTTGGTCCAAATGGATTTCAAACATTCTTCTATCAGAACAGTGGCGGCTCTAGGAATATTTTTAGAGGGTTCATTCAAATTTATGTTGAGATATTGATAATAATCTCTTTGTAAATAATATTTTCTTATTTCATCTTGATTATTAAGAAAATAAGATATATTTTTTCTCATAAGTCATAACCCATGATCCTAAGGAAAATTTTTCAAGTCAACACGAAGTTCTCTTAGAAGATAAATCTTAGGTAAGAGATGAATATTGTGAAAACAAGTGATTTCCTTATTAAAAATTTATTCATTGTACTAATAAGAGAATACAAGATAAACTATAAGTTCATTGACCAAATTGTTTCTTAGTATAATTAAAATATTAATTCTTATTGCTAATTAAGATTAAATCTTGAAAACCCTTATTCTAAAGTACCATAATAAAGTTATTAATTATTGTTGTTAAGTAAACTTTAATTATTGTTACTTAGAATATTTTATTTATTATCCATTAGTTTGTATCTTTACTTTTTTCAATTCTTTTATTTAACAATTCAACGTAATTTTGAAAACTTGTTCGTATTTGTAATTGATTGGGAAGAATTCTTGTTGTGTCTTTTATATTATTCTATTATGTTAGGACATATGTGGAACTTGTTAGAACATATGTTATGTAATATTAGCTAATCCTTTGACAAAACGCACTTTACTTGTAATTGGGTAGATCTAGAATGAGTTTAGTTCTTCAAGGAACAAGAGTTCAAGTCTAGTATTGAAGCCATGCAAATCTATCCAAAAAACAAGTGAATAAGTGCTGTTTATTAAAGCTCGACAGATAGTTCGACAGATAATATCTATCAAGGTTTAATAAGGAATCTCGACAGCTCCTTGACAGAAACAGTATCTGTCGAGAATTACGAAATTCAGATTTCCAGATATGTTTTTCACGCATATCCAAGTTATTTGTGTAAGGTTTTTTTTCTCACAACCCTAGACATATATAAGGATTATTTTAAAGGCCGCCTCACTTGATGCAAAGGTTGTTGCAATTGTTGTTGCACTCATATTATGACCAGAGACAAAATTACTGTAGTTCATCATCTTCCTTATAGAAGCTGCTACGTTTGTGCACCAAGGGTTTTGTAACTAAGGAGCTTCTTGATCTTCATCGTTTGGATGAACTAAAGAACTTTACAACTAACATCTTTCTCAAGTTAGTGTGTTAGTCACGTACTTGGATCCGTGTATCGATTGGTTAATCACGTACTGGGAGCCGTGCATTGAAAGGAGAGATTGTCACTACATTACCAGTCCAATTGGGTATTTGGGTAAGAGTTCAACTATAGGTTGGTATTAGATACTGTGATTCATTTTACTTGTTACCGCTTGTTTTAATAATAGTGGATTCTTGGGAGTGGCAACCTTAAATTCGCCTGATGGGATTTTGTCTTAGTGGTTTTCCCCATTCATAAACAAATCACCTGTGTCAAATTTATTTTCCACTGCATTTAACTTAGTTGGTGATTTGTTTGTTCTGCCACGCTTATTGCATATAATTGAATCTAATTAATTTCACTTGGCTAAATTAATTGATTAAGTTATAAAAGGGGTCACATACATTCTTGGCCTATCATATTAAAAATTCAACACAACAATGTAATTATCATTAAAAAAAATTTATCTTCACTCCCCATTGTCCCACTGCCCCACAGCTCACTTCCACTACCTCAAACTTAATTGTTTTTTTAATTGTTTATACTTTACAGCTCACTTAATTATTTTTCTGAGATTTAAAATCAACAAATTACAATTTTTTGTTGTTGGACTTGCTATGTTTTTTCTCCCAAATTTTAAATCAAATTGGTTTGTTGTTGGATTTTTTTTTTTTTTTTTGGTTTAAAAATGTCAAGATGAAGGTTTGTGTTGAATTATTTTTTTATTGAGCTTCTTTTAAAGGGTTCAAAATTTTTTTTGGGATGGTCATAACCATAAAAAATATAAAATTATTACATAAATTTTTTTTTCCCCCCTTTCCCTTTCCCATATGTGTGTGTGTGTGTGTGTGTTTCTAAAAAAAAAAAAAAGAATGGGTAATTGTCTCGTATTTCTTCAGAGAGTGTGTTGTATATAGTATAATTTACCCATCCCTTAAAAGTTATCATGGCTTTTGAGTGGAGTTTTTAGTGTGCTTTTGTGCTAGAACTATTTTCCCTCTCTCTTATGTTTGTGTGTTTCTTTAAAAAAAAAAAAAAAAATGCTCCAAGTTAAGAGGTTCAATTGAACCCCCTCAAGTCAATGTGGAGCCGCCATTGTATCAGAAATATTGGAGAATTGCAATAAATGTGGTGAGGATATGCAGTCACAATGCAATGCTAGTGTTAGCAAAAAAAAAAAAAAAAAAGGATCCAGAATTGGAGAAGTGCTGTAGTGGCAAGTCATTTTGATGCTAGATGGAGCACAATCCAAAAGAAATAAATGGATGGCAACTGCTTATGTGTGCAAATACATATCAGGCAATAAAGCATTACCAGGATGCCACTATTGGGAATGAGACATAAAAGGATACTACAATCAGTTTGACTCTTACACTTTGTTTGTTTCAGCATTAATGTCTTCTAGAAAATGGTTCATTTTCTAGAGAGCATTTTCTGGAAAACTATCTCATTTTTTGGTTTTTGGTAACAACCTTGAAAATAAGCTTAATAACGTTTTCTGGTTTGTATCCACAATTTTTATAACATTTCTAGTATAATTTAAAACATGTATAACATGTGTATTGTGTAAACCCACCTAATGTAATGAATATAAATAAATAATAAAAAAACCAAGAATGAATTTGGTTTTCGAACTAAAATTTTGACAACAGATACAATCAAAATTAGCTGTCCAATTTTCATGATCTCAAATACTCGTCTTGTTCATGTATATGAACATCATTTTTGATAAGTAATGTAAGATATTTTATTAGAAAAAATCCAACCAAGTACACTGGAAGTGAACTATAGTGGCACAAATTAAGAGCAATATATATATATATATATATTAACCACACTTCTCATAATTCAAAATAACCATTATACCCATAAGTTCCATTTTAAATAGTTCAAAATGTCACATAGGCCAAATAGTTTGATAAATACAAAAAATTGTTATAGAAATGTTGACGGATCTGTGAGGAGGAAAAAAAAAAAACGGTGTTATAAAGAGGAGAAGAAATAGGGAGAAAAAAGAGAAGAGAGGCAGATAGAGAGAGAAATCTATGGGAAGAGAAGATGCCAGAGGGGGTGATAGTTGTTAAACTTATGGTTAAGTGATTAAATTCACTATTTCCTAATAGTTTAAACTTTTGGGACAATCGGTAATTTAACATGGTATCAGAGTAGGAGATCCCGAGTTCGATTCCTAACTTTACTCTACCTCCCATTTAAAATGTTAAATTCCCACTTGTTGGGCCCTCACTTATTAAGGAGAAGTCGGTAATTTAACAATAATGAGGGTGTGAGAAGAGAGAGAAAACAAAGGAAAAAGAAGAAATGAGAGAGTTTATTGTGAGAAAGGCTGAATGAGCAAAAGAAAATATTATTTCCTAAGTTAGAAGAATATAATATTTACAGGAATTAGTCACAAAACTAGTGGTTTTTCACTGTTGTTATGGGGGGCTCAATCTTCTTTTTTGTTGAGTCCAAGACTTCCGAATTCTCAGTTGAGGAAGGTAGTACTTATTTCATGTTACACATTTTTGAGCGAAATCGGGATTCTCTCCAATCAGTTTTCATGGGCAAAGAGAGTGCAAAGAATTTGCTGGCTATTGTGGAGGATCTAATGTCCAATACAACTCCTGGTAACTTTGCATGAACATTCCGAGATGGTGAGAAAGTATTTATTTTTCAGTTGGGCTCCAATGCACATGGCAGTTTTTTAATGATCTCGAAACTTATCCATGGTCGTCGGAAAGTCTTTCTTGTCGTGCCATAAGGAAAATCGGGTAGTGGGTGGCGAGGGTTTGGTTTGCATCTACAAAAAGCCATTGCCCCTGGGACGCTTGCCATCAAACAACCAACCAATTCTGTCCTGAAACCGATAGTCGAGAAATCCAAACCTTTTTTGCTGGCAGTGGCGGAGGGTGATCGGAGAGAGGGTAGTGGTAGTAGGAAAGGAAAGCAATTAATGTCAAATTTTCAAACCTCAGCCAAATCAAATTTTAGCAATCAAAGCCAAGATACGCGCGACTTGAATGCTGAGAAGAAACAAGCGACGTCTAAGGCAAACTTGTTTGTTGAGATTTCAGAAAACTTTAGCAGTGGCAATGAATTGCTTTTAACGCTGGATGTCTGCCTGGGATTAGAGCGTGGGCCAGATGGTGGGTGGGAGGTGAAGTGGTCCAAAGTCAAGGAAGTGGGCCGCTTAAATAAGCCCAAATATAATAACAAAACTTATAAGCCCAAAGCTCCCTTCAATGTAAAGCCCACTTCAATGCAAAGCCCAAAATTAATCCTAAGCCCATCAAAGTCTGGCGACCCAAACCAAAGAAAACAATTACAAATGGCGAGACCCAGAACCTAGGAAACTTACCTTCGACTTCGACGAGCTCAAAGCTCCCTTCAATGCAAAGCCCAAAATTAATCCTAAGCCCATCAAAGTCTGGCGGCCCAAACCAAAGAAAACAATTACAAATGGCGAGACCAGAACCTAGGAAACTTACCTTCGACTTCGACGAGCTCAATGCGAGGTACCAGAGGATGCGATGTGGTTGCCATCTTGAAGCAACCTCAACCTCAAGTTGATTCACGAAGCTCGTTGAGGATTGCCCAGTCGGTGAAAGTCTCCGATGGTGCCAATATTGACTTTATTGGCGCCAATGAGCCCGTTAATGAGATCCTCGGCTTCGACGAGACTGATACAGAGTTCCTCTATTTCAATGAGGCCGATGAGTCAGCAAACACCTCCGATGCTGAAGAGAACTTGCAGCGAGACATCCGCTTGATACTTCAGGAGCATTTCAGAAATGTTAGCAAGAAGTGGGGGAATTCAGAGTAGTGAGTGCTTGAACTCCGAGATGGAAGAAGAGTGGCGGTGCTGATTCAGATTTCTCTGCCTCCGGGTGAAGCCACAGAGATTTTGGAAGAGCAAACCTAACTGGCCTTGGTCCCGTTGAAGTCTTCAGACGTTTCGGAGGTGTCATCAGCTTAATGTGATGGGAACGAAGTACCTGTGGAGGATTGGGTTTTGGACGCCTGTTCAGAGTCCGTCGAGCTACCTAATGAAAGGGGTTTGTCGCCTTTAGTAATGGAACCACTGGCCTATTCTCTACCCTTGGCAATGGAAGGACAAGAAGTGGTGAGTGTGGAGAGTCAAGTGAGGGAAGAAGCTTACCTTGAGTGGTTCCAAAGCAGATTTAACGGGTTTGATAACTTCCTGGGCACCTCCCTAAAAGGTTTGGAAAATCAAGCAACCACTTTTTTGTTGGCTGTTGAGGTTGAATTACTCCGAAGGGTTGCTTTGGAGAAAAAAGCATGTGACTTGAAGAGCTTTGGAGTGAAAGGTATAAGAGAGCTAAAGGGTCTATTCAGCTCGATTAATTATAGTTCTACTTCAACTAGGCGTAGACTGGTACTAATAGGGAGCGGGCTTTGTCTATCCCTAAATGAACCTAAAGATGCTTTCCTGGAATGTTAGAGGATTGAATGAGGTTGAGAAGAGGCTTCAGATTCGTAATTTGTTGCATGCATGGAGGCCTGATATTGTGTGTTTGCAAGAGACTAAACTTGAATGGATTACTAGAGGAATTGTCAAGAGTATATGGAGCTGTCTGTATGTAGATTGGTTGTACCTGGGTTTAGAAGGTGCTTTTGGAGGTATTGTCTTGATGTGGGATCGAAGGGCAGTGGAAAAGGTGGAGGAAGCAGTAGAGCGCTTTTTTGTTTCATGCAAATTTAAAAATGTAGGTGACCAATTTGAGTGGGCTTTTACTGGTATATATGGGCCGAATTTGAACAAGAGGCATAGGAAAATGTGAGAGGAGTTGACAGGACAGATTAGTTGGTGGGACATGCCGTGGTATCTAGGAGGTGATTTCAATATAATTTGCTTTCCTTCGAAAAGATTAGGGGCTGCAAGTCATACTAGAGCTATGTATGGATTTTCTAATTTTATCTCTCTTTATGGGCTGATGGATATACCTATGGAAGGAGGTCTTTATACTTGGTCCAATACTTCCTCCGTTTCTAGATTAGATCGGTTTCTTTTTTCTCCACTCTTGGCGGATCATTTCACTCTATTTTCACAAAAAATGTTGTCCAGAATACTTTCAAACCACTACCCAATTCTGTTGGAGGGGGGGAGTCATCGGAGAGGTAGAACACCTTTTCGTTGTGAAAATACGGTTGAAGGTGGAAAATTTTTTTTATAAAGTGAAAGCTTAGTGAGAATCTTATTTGTTCCAAGGAAATCCTAAATTTATACTAGCTAAGAAATTGGCAGCTTTGAAGTTGGATCTAAAAAAATGGAATTAAGTAGAATTTGGCAATGTCACTTTTAAGAAACAACAGCTCTGGAACAAATTGAATGATTTGGATGTTAGAGAGGAGACTCATCCTTTAACAACTGAGGAAAAGTTAGAACAAGATAATCTCCGTACTAATATTGAAAAGCTCACCCTTTTTGAAGAGATTAATTGGAGGCAAAAGTCTAGGGTGCTTCACTTGAAGGAGGGGGATGCAAATACCAAATTTTTTCATGGAATGGCTAATTCCAATAGAAGAAATAACGGTATTGACAGCCTTATGGTTGATGGAATCTCGCCTTCTGATCAAGGTATGATTGTTGATTGTATTACTCAATTCTTTATGAATTTATACTCTGAGCAGTAAGTTGTTCGACCTTTCTCAGAAGTCTTGGTATTTCCAAGGATATCCGATGATAATGTGGATTGGCTCGATAGACCCTTTGAGGAGGCAAAAATCTTTGATGTCATATAGAATTTTAATTGTGATAAATTGCCTGGACCAGATGGGTTTCCAATGGCCTTTTTCCAAGCTTGTTGGGGAATTCTCAAACCTGATCTTATGGCTGTATTTCATCATTTTTGTTTGCTAAAGGTCAGTTTGAGAAAAGTTTGAATGCAACTTTCATTACTCTCATCCCTAAAAAAAATGCACCAATTGAAGTAAAGGATTTTCGACCTATTAGTCTTGTTGAGGGGAGGGGGGGTTTATAAGTTCATTGCTAAGGTCTTAGCCACTAGACTTCGCACGGTTGTGGAAGATATAATTTCATCTTCGCAAAATGCTTTTGTAAGGAACAGGCAGATTCTTGACCCCGATGCTTATTGCTAATGAGTGCCTTGACAATAGAGTGAAATCTGGTTTGCCAAGGCTACTTTGCAAATTAGATGTGGAGAAGGCTTTTGATCATGTAAACTAGGGATTTCTTATGCAATTACTAGAATGGCGTGGGTTCTCTGCTAAATGGAGGCGATGGATTTTCTTTTGTATATCTACAATTCGCTTCTCTATTCTGATAAATGGCTCTCCTTGTGGGTTTTTTGAGAGTTCTAGGGGTTGAGACAAGGTGACCCATTGTCCCCTTTGCTATTTGTTTTGGTTATGGAAGCCCCTAGGAGGATGTTGGATAAAGCTTTCCATGATGGTCACATGTCAAGCTTTGGTGTGGGTCATTTAGAGGAAAGATCTTTGGCAATGTCTCATCTCCTCTTTGCAAATGACACTTTAATTTTTTGTGATGCTGATCTGGATCAGGTTTTGTTTCTCTATATGATCCTCATTTGGTTTGAGGCGGTTTTTGGTCTAAAGATAAATTTGGGCAAGTCAAAGTTGGTTCCTGTTGGTATGGTGCATAATTTTGACTTACTATTGACTGTCCTTGGCTGTAAACAAGGTACTCTTCCAATGAAATATTTGGGTCTTCCCTTGGGTGCTAAATTCAAGGATAAGACAATATGGAATCCAATTTTGGAGAAGATAGAAAGAAGATTAGCAGGGTGGAAATGTTTGTACCTATCCAAGGGAGGAAGAGTTACTTTAATTAAAAGCACTCTATCTAATTTACCCACATATTTTCTATCTTTATTTCACATTCCTGCTGCTGTGGCTAACCGAATTGAGAAACTTCAAAGGAATTTCTTAAGGGGTGGCATTGGTGATGAACCAAAATTCCATTTGGTTAATTAGGCTACTGTCTATAGTCCCATTGCTTCGGGAGGTTTGGGGATAAGGAAGGTAAGACTTTTTAATGAAGGTTTGCTTGGGAAGTGGCTATAGAGATTTAGGATGGAAAGGGCTGCCCTTTGGAGGAAAGTGATAGCGGTGAAATATGGCTATGAATGGGGTTGCTAGTGTACTAGACCTATTAATGGCCCATTTTGTGTTAGGTTGTGGAAAACTATTAATCGAGGATGGCCTTCTTTTTCTTGCCACATTCTATAAGATATTGGGGGATGGGTCTAGGGTGAAATTTTGGCAAGACTGTTGGTGTGGCGAAACATCTCTTGTAGTCAGCTATCTTGAATTGTTTCGATTTTGCCGAGATTAAGAGGTTAGTGTGGTTGAGATTATGAAGTTTGATAATGGAACCCTATTTTGGGATGTCTGTTTCTTTAGGGGTGTGTATGCTCGGGAATTAGAGGCGCTGGCTGGTTTCATGGATACCATATATAGTGCTTCAGTTAGAGAGTTTGGGGAGGATAAGATGTGCTGGAAATCGAATAGAGAGAAGGGCTTCATGGTTAAGGATTATTATAGTCTCTTAGTGGGTTCTAATGACTATTCCTTTTCTTGGAAAAGCATTTGGAAACAAAAGATTCATTCTCAAGTAGCTTTCTTTGTTTGAACTTCTGCTTTAGGGAAATGCTTAATGATTGACAATCTACGGAAAAGGAAGGTTTGAATATTGGATTGGTACTACATGTGCAAGTGTAATGGTGAATCGGTTGATCATCTTTTTCTTCATTGTCCGATTGCAATGGATCTATGGGCTATGGTGTTTGGTTTGTTTGGAGTGAGCTGGGTTATGCCGCAATCTGTAATGGGGCTTCTAGCATGTTGGCAAGACAGTTTTGGTCGTCATCGAAATGGGTATATATGGTTGATGTTTCCCCATTGCTTATTGTGGTGCCTTTGGAGGGAGAGAAATAGTCGATGCTTTGAAGATAAGGAGAGATCCGTATCTGACTTGAAACTATTTTTCTTTAGAACTTTAATGGATTGGTTGGCTGCATTGCGAAACCAATCATTTTTATCTTTTCTTGATTTCTTAGATTCTTGTAACTTTTATTCTTGATTGTTTCAACCCTTGTACACTCGCTGTGTACTAGGGTGTTACCCTTTTTTTGACATCAATAAACTTCTTACTTAAAAATAAAAATAAAAATAAAAGCCACATGAAAGAGAGATTGTTTTCCTCTTTTTTTTTTCTTTTTTTTTTTTTGGAAAAAAACTTATAGAAAATAAGCCTTATTTTTATAAGAGTTTTCTGTTAATCAAAGATAGGTTTCCGTTGACCTTTTTTCTTTTTCTTTTTTCTTTTTTTTTTTTTGCTAAACACTAGAAAATGTGGAAAACTATTTTTATAGAAGGTTTTGCAGTGAAACAAACAGAGAGTTACAACAAACTGACTCTACTATTACTAAGAGCATCCACATTGGTGGAGCCATTTTTTTAGTTATTTGGTATCACAAAAAGTTACTTTAT
Organism: Quercus agrifolia; assembly: GCA_029955455.1. Taxonomy (NCBI): domain Eukaryota; kingdom Viridiplantae; phylum Streptophyta; class Magnoliopsida; order Fagales; family Fagaceae; genus Quercus; species Quercus agrifolia. The sequence goes on from JARQAD010000006.1 coordinate 43,593,641, forward strand.
CTATTTTACCTAAAATAATATATTTACTACAATAAAAAACAATTACTGGAAAACACACACACACACACACAAACCAATCAATGACACAAGGCACAACCACTACCAACCAAAAACAACCACCCACAACCACAGCCAAAAACCCAAATTAGTCAAAAATCACCACACAAATCACCACCAACATAGCCACACCACCACTGACCCACAAAACCCAACCACCACGAAATCTAGAAAAACCCGCGATACCTAGCCAAACCGCCACCAAACCCACTCTTCTTCTCTTCAAACCACCAAATCCACTACCCCATATCAATTACCACCTCCATCACGGCAACCTCAAGCTCAACCAAAAAACCAGCAACTAACAGAAGAAGAAAAAAAAAAAAAAAAACAACCCACGAATTGGAACAATGGTACAATCGAAACAATCCACAACCCAATCAACAACCCACCAACACCAACATCCACAAACCCATACCCACTGCCACCCACATCCACCACCACCATGGCCACACTGACCCACGAACCCCACCACCAACACAGCCACGTAGAGAATCCCACGTTGAGAATCCCATGCCGCCACATCGAGAATCCCACGCTGACAACCCATGCCGGCACTGGGTAGGGGCTTGGGTAGACGCTGGGCAAGGGTAGGTGCTTGGGTTGGCCAGAGTGAGGAAGAGAGAAAAAAATGGAAATAGGAGAGGGTGAGACTGAATTGAAAGAGAGAGAGACAATGAACCCAAAAAAAAATAAATAAATAAAGGAAGAAATATTATTTAATGGAAGGAGCAATAAAATATAATATATTGGTTTAGCTTTTGAGCTACAGTGCACAGCCAAATGGCTATGCACTGTAGCTGAGAAGCTAAATTTTTTAGCTATAGCTCCACCATTGATGGTGCTAAAAATAGCAATATAACTTTTTAACACCACCAATGCATGCTCTAAGGAGAGGAATCACAAGCATCCCTTAAATAATAATAAATAAATAAAAAGGGAATCATAAGCATATTTATCTTATCAAGGAACCACAAGGTGTGCAAACATCACCTAGAAGCCATTCCTAGCTCTTGAGAAACACAATCAGTCTGGCTAAAGTGGCACCGTGAATGTATATGCATGTTTTTTGCTAAACTGTTTTGTCAATTTGTAGTATTTTCATATGGCTGCGTGGTTGGGTCAGCAATGGCGTCCTAATTTTCTGGCTTCTGTCTGGTTTTGTTTCCCTTACTAATGAATTTTGGAGTTTTCACAAAAATAAAATAAAATAGAAATCTCACTTTCCATAAAACCTTTCAACCTTAAAAGTCGAGTTGTTGAAAATTTGCAAAATTGCAAATTTTATTATCAATGCAGTTGGATGTGAGACCTTCAGTCAAGTATAAAATAATGTGCCCTTCTCAAAAAAAAAAGTATAAAATAATGTGCTGAATATAGTATGATTAGCCTCAATTTGAATGAAATATAAATAAATTCAAACCTCCACAAACAGAAAATTGCAAAGTGAATATTTTACTTACAAGATGTCTAATTAAAAATAAAAAGTCACTTAAACAATTTCTTCCATCTGAATACAAATGTCTTCCTGCTCCCTTGAAGAAAATGCTTGAGAAGCTGCTTACTGGAATTTCTATAGGACCCAGTCATATATCTGAACAAGTAATTGACATATCTTTTTAAATGAGCTATATATCGCATTGAGTACTAAATCAGCTGTGTAGTAGAGACCCTTATAAATTTGTTGGTACAAATGGCGCAGTACCCCTAGGATCAGGATTGGACATAAATTAACCATGAATAGCCAAAATGGAGAAATAAGTATTGCGACAAGTAGCTCAATAGCAATAATTCCAGAAACCAGACAAATGAACCTCAATCCCACGTACTCAGCATCTCGAGGTTGTAGTTTAATCTGCATATATGCAATGCCATGGATGCCATGGATGCTTGTAGCCACGATGAAAGTCTAGATGATAGCAAAATGTGTATCAAGTGGCGAGACTCCCAAGACTTGAAAGTGTGAACCAATTAAGGCAGTCGGAAATGAGGCAAAGAAGACAAGAAGTCCATGAAATGCTTCAAAGAAAACGAGTGCTTCATCACTGTCACATACACAAAAAAGAAATACTTTTAACTTTAAAATTACTTTTTCTTCCAAACATAAGAAAATCAAAATCCCCCGAAATCAACTTAACTTCCAAAAAAGAAGAAAAAAGAAAATCCCTTCAGCTTTATTAGACTTAACTCCCAAACCTTCCACAATGGGTGCAATTCAACAAGAAGAGATGAACAAGCCACTAACAATATTGTTTCATTCACCATTATGACAAGAAATAATCTCGGCCGATTTGTCTTATCAAGAGTTATAAAAATTCAGTCTCTATATGTGTGTATGCCTGTGCAGTAGTGAGTTTGTAATAATTGAAGTCTTTAGCTAATTAAACTTCTCCCTATTAAAAGAAAAACCTCAAAAGCCTGGGCCCATTTTGAATAGTAAAACCCCTTAAGATTAATCAAATTAATAGAGAGCATATCAGGAGGGAATAAGAAATTGGATGTATAACTTCCTTGGATTCCAATAAGCACCCAATTAAGACAAAGAAAGCAAACAAGTAAATAATATGTGGCCCTGGGGAGCAACACTAAAAATATATAGCAACCAAAACAATGGCTGACACACAGTCCACAAACAACCAGTATTCCCACAAGACAACCACCCACACTCCTCACAACAACCCAGCAATTAGAAAAGCAACATAATAGTTCCAAACCAACATATCTGATGCAACCATGGAAGCTTAAACGTCACTACTTTAGCAAATTCACTTATTCAAGATTTATTTGATGGGGCCATGCTTGAAGTCCAATTGAAGTAAAAGTCAAGTGATTTTAAAGCTCTAGTTATGTGTCTTTGGGTTAAAACAGTTTTCTATCTACGTACTAAGGATATTTTGGTAGTCTTCTGAAGCTGTTAATGTGTCAACGGCTCTTATCGAAGAGGATGAAATGCTGGTGGAGGACTGGGTTTCAGATACCTACTCGGAGGATGCTTATCAGCCTCTAGTTGCTGAACCACTTGCTTCTTCTCTCCCTTCGGCTTTGGCAGAACAGTTGGTTGTGGAGGAGGAAAGGTTTGTGGGTGTGGATTTTTCAGAGAGGCAAGTTCCTTACTTAGAGTGGTTCCAAAGGAGATTCAATAATTTCCATAGTTTCCTTGGCACGTCCCTAGAGGGTTTGGAAGATCAAGCAATAGAATTTTTATTGGCGGTTGAAGCTGAATTAAAGCGGAGGGCTGAGGTGAACAAGTTATCGCGTGGTGATATAAGCTCGGGGGTGAAAGGTTTAAGAGAGCTGAAGGGGTTGTTCAGTTCTATTAATTATGGCTCTACCTCTACTAGGCGTAGTGGTTCTAATAGGGCTCGGGTTCTCTCTATGGATCAATGACTTTAAAGCTTCTATCCTGGAATGTCAGAGGGCTGAATGAAATAGATAAGAGGCTCCAGGTTCGTAATTTGTTGCGTTCTTGGAAGGCTGATATTGTGTGTTTGCAGGAGACCAAACTAGAATGGATTACTAGAGGTATGGTCCGGAGCATTTGGAGTTGTCCTTTTGTAGATTGGCTGTACTTGGGTTCTGTTGGTGCTTCTGGAGGTATCTTATTGATGTGGGATAGGCGGGTTGTGGAAAAGGTGGAGGAAGCTGTGGGGCATTTTTCAGTTTCATGTAAGTTTAAAAATGTTGGTGACCAGTTTGAGTGGGCGTTCACTGGTGTATATGGTCCGAATTTTAACAAAAGGCGTAGATTAACGTGGGAGGAACTTACCGGGCTGATTAGTTGGTGGGAATTGCCTTGGTGCGTAGGAGGTGACTTTAATATTATCCGTTTCCCTTCTGAGCGGCTGGGGGCTGCTAGCATTTCCCGGGCTATGTATGGTTTCTCTGACTTTATCGCATTTCACGGTTTGATGGATATTCCCATGGCTGGGGGCCTTACACCTGATCCAATTCTTCTACAGCTTCTCGTCTTGATCGGTTTCTTTTCTCCCCGCTATTGGCTGATCACTTCACTCAGTTTTCTCAATCTAGGATGTCTAGAGTTCTTTCTGACCATTTTCCTATTTTGTTGGAGGGTGGAAGTCAGCGGAGGGGTAGAATTCCTTTCCGTTTTGAAAATATGTGGTTGCGGGTGGATAATTTTGTCGATAAAGTGAAGACGTGGTGGGCTTACTATTTGTTCCAAGGAACCCCAAGTTTTATTCTAGCTAAGAAGTTGGCTGCCTTGAAATTGAATTTAAAAAAGTGGAACGAGTCGGAGTTTGGCAATGTATCGTTTAAGAAGCAAGACCTTTGGAGCAAGTTGAATGTTTTAGATACTAAAGAGGAGACCCATAGATTAACAGCTGAGGAAAAGTCAGTTCAAGTTAATCTTCGTTCAGACATTGAAAAGTTGACTCTTTTAGAAGAGATTAGTTGGAGACAAAAGTCTAGGGTGATGCATTTGAAGGAAGGGGACGCCAATACCAGATTCTTTCATAGTATGGCTAATTCTAACAGGAAAAATAATGGTATTGAAAGCCTAATGGTTAATGGTACCTTGTCTTCGAACCAGGATATGATTGCAGACTGCATTACTCAGTTCTTCATTAATTTGTATTCTGAGCATCAGGTTGTTCGGCCTTTTCCAGATGTGTTAGCTTTTCCAATGTTATCTAGTGATAATGCAGATTGGTTAGAGAGGCCTTTTGAAGAGGCTGAAATCTTTGATGTTGTTCAAAGTTTTCATGGTGATAAATCTCCTAGTCCTGATGGCTTCCCTTTGACTTTTTTCCAAACTTGCTGGGGGATTGTCAAGCCTAATCTTATGGCTGTATTTCACCACTTCTTTGCTAAAGGTCAGTTTGAGAAAAGCTTGAACACTACTTTTATTACTCTCATCCCGAAAAAGCATGCAGCAAGTGAGATTAAGGATTTCCGACCCATCAGTCTTGTTGGGGGGGTCTATAAAATTATTGCTAAAGTCTTGGCTAACCGTCTTCGCACGGTTATGGGGGATATAATCTCTGTTTCTCAAAATGCTTTTGTGAGGAATAGGCAAATCCTTGACTCCGTTCTTATTGCTAATGAATGTCTTGACAGTAGATTAAAGTCTGGGGTGTCAGGGTTGATTTGTAAACTGGATGTTGAGAAGGCTTTTGACCATGTAAATTGGATATTTCTTTTGCAAATGTTAGAAAGAAGTGGGTTCTCACCCAAGTGGAGACCATGGATTTTCTTTTACCTATCTACTGTCCACTTCTCTATCTTAATTAATGGCTCTCCTTGTGGGTTTTTTGGTATAGCTCCAGAGGTTTGAAGCAAGGTGACCCGTTGTCTCCTTTGTTGTTTGTGTTGGTGATAGAAGCTCAGGAAGAATGTTGGATAAAGCAGTTCATGAAGGCCGCTTGTCAGGATTTAGTGTGGGTAACTCGATGGGAAGAACCTTGTCAGTATCTCATCTCCTTTTTGCGGATGACACTCTCTTTTTTTGTGATGCTGATCTTGACCAGATTTTGATTCTCCGTATGATTCTTATTTGGTTTGAGGCGGTGTCGGGGCTAAAGATTAATTTGGGCAAGTCTGAATTGGTTCCGATTGGAGTTGTCCATAATATTGATTTATTGCTAAATGTCCTTGGCTGCAAGCAGGGCTCTTTGCCTTTGAAATATCTGGGTCTTCCTTTGGGTGCTAATTTCAAGGATAAGTCTATATGGAATCCGATTTTGGAGAATATGGAAAGGAAATTGGCGGGTTGGAAGCGCTTGTATTTATCGAAGGGAGGTAGAGTCACTCTTATCAAAAGCACCCTTTCTAATTTACCCACTTACTTTCTATCTCTATTCCCTATTCCTGCTAGTGTGGCTAATTGGATTGAGAAGCTCCAGCAGAATTTCTTATGGGGCGGGTTTGGTGATGAACCTAAAATTCATTTGGTTAAATGGGCTTCTGTTTGCACTCCTATCTCTTCGGGTGGATTAGGGATTAAGAAGATAAGACTTTTCAATATAGCTCTTCTTGGGAAGTGGTTATGGAGATTTGGGATTGAGAAGAATGCCCTTTGGAGGAAAGTGATAAAGTTGAAATATGGATGTTTGTGGGGGAGATGGTGCTCTAGATCTGTTAATGGTCCTTACGGTGTCGCTTTATGGAAGAGTATCAGTCAGGGTTGGCCTTCTTTCTCTCGCCATATTCTTTATGATATTGGTGATGTGTCCAGGATGAAGTTTTGGCAAGACCATTGGTGTGGTGAGACTCCCCTTGTGGTTAGTTTCCCTGGCCTGTTCAAATTTTGCAGGAATAAGGAGGCTAATGTGCCTAAGCTTATGAAATCCCCCAATGGATTCCTTTTTTGGGATGTGAGTTTCTTTAGGGGTGTGCATGCTCAGGAACTTGAGGCTCTCTCAAGCCTCATGGAAACTATTTACGGTTCTTCTATAAGGGGGTTTGGTGAGGACAAGATGTGTTGGATTTCTAGCAAAGATAAGGGGTTCTTGGTGAAAGACTATTATCAAATCTTAGCTGGTCCTAATATCCTTGGTTTTCCTTGGAAAAGTATTTGGAAGCAGAAGATTCCCTCTAGAGTAGCTTTCCTTGTTTGGTCCGCTGCCTTAGGGAAATGCTTGACGATTGATAATTTGCGTAAAAGGAAGGTGTGGATTTTGGATTGGTGCTACATGTGCAAGAGTAATGGTGAATCGGTTGACCATCTCTTCCTTCACTATCCCGTTGCTAGGGATCTCTGGTCTATGGTTTTGGGTTTATTTGATTTATCTTGGGTTATGCCTCATTCTGTTTTGGGGCTGTTAGGGTGTTGGCAAGGCAGCTTTGGTCGTCATCGGAATGGTTTTATTTGGTCCATTGTCCCTCATGGATTAATGTGGTGTCTTTGGAGGGAAAGAAATAGTCGTTGCTTTGAAGATATTGAGAGATCTATTCCGGACCTTAAGCTTTTCTTTTTTAGAACTTTGCGGGATTGATTGTTTGCTTTGCAAAACAAATCTTTCCCTTCTTTTTTTGATTTCCTAGATTCTTGCAATTTTCGTATTTGACTTGTTGTCCCTTTGTTCACTCCCAGTGTACTAGGGTGTTTCCCTTTTGATTTCTATATATCACATATTACTTATCAAAAAAAAAAAAAAAAAAGAAGCAACCCCCTTTTGATGAGCTAGGAATTGAGCGTACTCAACCTTTGGTATGGAGATCAATTCTATCTTTAGAGTCATCTTGGAAGTTTAATGTAGCCAATGAAGGACTAATTTCAAGCATAGCATTCAATACAGTTTTGCCTTTGAATACAAAATTGACCATAATATGTTAAATTAAAACTCCTATGGACACATATAACTAAATCTTCAATACCAAATGATTTTTTTACTTTAGTTGGACTTCACAAGTAAGCCCTTAGAAGAATTATGAAGTAATAACAAATTCACCTTCTATGGCTGCATCAAAGCCAATGTTGTTAAAAGCACTGAGCGCACTTAAGCGCAAAGGCCTCCTAGAGCCTAGGCTCAAAGCAAAAAGTGCAAGCACGCGCCCGATTGACGTGAAGCGCACATTTTAAAAAAAATGTAATAAATTAAAAAAAATTATTAATGATCAATACAAGAATCGAGTGATCAATAAATCATATAAATTACAATAAAACATTTTATATAATTTATATAACATTTATATAATTCTATTGTGCTTTACAAAATATATGCAACCATGATATTTGATGGCCATGATTACAAAACATGGTTGAATCAAAATAGAAGTATAGAACCAAGAAGGCAAAGGCTAAAAAGTACTAGAATGTTAGGTAATATTATCTTTGTGAGAGTCTGATTTAGTGTTTGTTTGTGTGGTTATAATTAAAAGTTCAAAAATATCTAAAGAGATAGGCTTAGGTGTGTGGTAGCACACAACACTATTAGTTTTTATATATTAAACCAATGGCTTATATCAAACATATTTAGATCTAATGGCTAAAAATCAAATCAGGATTTTTTTTTTTAAATTTGCAAAAAGTTCAAAAAAGCGCACTTAAACCGCACTTTTGTGAGGACACTTCGCACAAAAGTCTTATTAGGTTTTTAAGAAATCCTAGTTCTACTAGGATTAGGATTAGGTCTCCTAGTTCTACTATGATTAGGTTTATTCTTCTATTTAAAGAGTTTCGGTGTTTTCTATTGAGGAGATTAATGAATGTTTTTAGAATTTAACAGTTATGAAGCTTTCTTTTATGGTTTGTGTGATGCAACCTTTACCGAGGTGTGATGCCAAAGAACCCTACGTGTGATTCCTAAAATTTATCTATTTTCTTTAATTTTATTATTCACGGTTACTGTTCACGTTACCGTTCACAATAACCCAAATCTTGATTTTCACCTTTGTTTTCATTCCTAAACCCTATTAATCCTTCTCCCCTTTGAAAACCCTATAATCCCTATTGTTTTATAGCCTACTCCCCACCAAAACCTAACCATAATTCTTCAAAACCCAATCTATACCAGATCTGCCCTAGTGTTCTAAATCAGATTACCTTGTTCCCCCTTGTCCTACGTCATTATTATTGATGGGGGAAGTTGCATGAATGTTGTGTCATCTTCCACGGACCATAGTTGAACGCCTTAAGCTTTCGGTTGAACCTCATCCTCAACTATATAAAGTGGCTTGGATAGACAAACTTCTATTCCAGGAACTCATAGATGCCTTATTTCTTTTTCTTGTGGTATTTATTGTGATTCTATCATGTGTGATATAATTCCTATGCAAGTTACATATATCCTTCTTGGTCGACCTTGGCTCTTTGATCAAAATGTCCAACATAACAGGACAGAAAACACCTACCTCTTTGATCAAAATGTCCAACATAATGGGAAAGAAAACACCTACGCTCTAATGGTTGGTGAGAAGGAGGTTGTTTTGAAACCTATGACCTTAGCCGAGATGAATAAATTTAAAGGATTGAAACCAAAAGTAATTGAAGGCAAAGAAACAGAAGCTAAAATTTCTGTTGTAGAAACAGAAGCCCCCCAAAACAGCAGCTGATCAGCCTATAGAAGTGCCTCAAATTCCAGCAAATTTGTCCAAAGATTGCACTAATTTCTCTTTGAAAGATTTGTCAAAGCCATTACGTCCTATGGATGAGTACTCTACTGACTTTGTTAAAGGTACAATTTTTTTTTTTTTTTTTGAGAAAGAAATAATATACAATCTAGCCGTTAGATTGTTAAAGGTACAAGTTGTCTAGTGAGCAACATAGGAGATGCTGAGTTAAAGATAGATGCAAGTGATCAAGGGGAGCTTGAAGCAATGCAGCAAGACTTGAAAGAGATGGTAACTGTTGATGAAGTAGTTGAGATTGAAAAGGCAACATATCAGAATTACAAGGAAGAAGTGATGACTATAACACTCGAAGCATCTTATTCCCAAGTTCATGTTGCCTGCCTAAGCAAGGTTCTATTGCCTACACCAACTTTTCAAGATATTAATGGGTCAATTGAATTGGTGGGTGTATCACTATCATCATTGCTGCCACAAATGAAGAAACAAAAGAGTCATTACATCATATGGTTTTACAAAGCCTTGCTGCCCCAAGACAAGGGGAGTCTCAAATGTTTCATTTGGGAGAGCAGAGACTTTACATCCCAAAGTGTTAGCCAGCAACTTCTTTTCTGTGATCACCCCTACAGACACTATCTCCTATTTGGCCAAATAAATTCTGAGTCTAGAAATGACCACAAACATAGCAAAATACACCTCAAATGGTGGATTTGATTAACATCTGCACCACAAAGTATAAGAGGAATTAAACCCATCTCTTTCTTCCTCAGCTTTTTCCATCTAATACCCACAACGTTTTTGTTGGATATACAAATTGCTTTTATCATTGGCCACCTTTGCCTTTGTCTATTCTAATAGAAACTCAGAATCCATGGATACATGTAACCATGCCAGTAAAGAACAATCCAAGGGGCATACCTTAATAGTCCCTTTTCCCCTTTCCAGCAATTTTTACACTAATCAGATTCTGCCCCATAAACAATAATGGACACCTCTTTTCTTGAATCTTGAAACCGAGAACAAAAACAAGCAAACAGAATAGCACACACCCCCTTACCCCTTGGATTTGAAATATAAAAATTCATTTTTTTCTGCTTTAAATTTATATACTAAATCAAAGCAGCATTAATATGTGAATGTAATAGCTCATTTCCTCTTTTCTAAGCAAAAAAAAAAAAAAAATGAAGAAGCAGAAAAATCCAACCCCTAAAAGAAAGGTTCACTCTAAAATTACACACACCAATGGGCTAAGGTTTGTAGGCCTGTGCAGGTTCGGGGCTAGGTATAAGACATTTGAGAAGTTTTAACTCTGCCTTGTTAGGTAAGTGGTTGTGGAGGTATGGCACAGAGACAGATGCTTTATGGAGGAAGGTTATAGAGGCGAAATATGGGAATGTTTGGGGTGGTTGGTGCACGAAAAAAGTGACAAGTGTGTATAATGTTAGCCTCTGGAGGTTTATTAGAAGTGGCTGTTGATCTCTTCTAAACTTTTACGGTATGAAGTGGGGGATGGTACTAGAGTGATGTTTTGGAAGCATGTGTGGTGTGGGGACTATACCCTCAAAGAGGCTTTTCCAAAACTTTACTGTCTTAGTAGGGCAAGAGATGCTTCAGTGGCAGAGGTGATGGGTTGGTCTGGTGGGAGGATTCATTGGGATGTTCGATTTCGTCGTCCACCTCAAGATTGGGAGCAAGAATCTTTTGATCGGTTTATGGGCATTGTCTACTCTTCGACTGTGAGGGGGGTTGGCCCTGACAAAGTTTGTTGGAAAGCAGCTAGGAGTAGAGGTTTTGAGGTTAGAGGATTTTATCTTTCTTTCTATCCTCCTACTCTTACTTCTTTCCCTTGGAGAATGGTGTGGCAATCGAAGGTTCCTCCAAGGGTAGCTTTTTTCTCATAGTCTGCTTCCTTAGGTAAACTTCTTACAACAAATAACCTTCGCAAAAGGCGTATTATTGTTCTTGATTGGTGTTATATGTGTAAGAGGTGTGGGGAGTCGGTGGATCATCCTCTTCTTCATTGCCCCATAGCATCTAAGTTGTGGTGTTTGGTGTTTTGTTTGTTTGGAATTCATTGGGTTATGCCACATAAGGTAATTGAGTTGTTTGAATCTTGGCAAGGTAAGTTTGGGCGTCATTGCAATATAGGCCTTTGGAGACTAATACCACATTGTTTGATGTGGTGTATTTGGAGTGAAAGGAATGCTAGATGTTTTGAGGGATGTGAACAATCCTTGCTAGAGATTAAGTCTTTTTTTTGTCATACTCTCCTTGATTGGAGTGTGGCTTTATCGCATTTTACTTGTTCTTCCATTCTTGTTTTACTTGATCATTGTAATTTTGATACTTGATTTTTGCCCCCATAGTACATCCCCAATGTACTCGGGTTGGCTGCTTTTTTAATAAAATTTTTCGTTATCTATCAAAAAAAAAAAAAACTAACACACACCATAAATTAACCAATAATAAAGAAACCCAATTCATATAAATAAAATGCAAAATGAAAATGAACACCCCCCTTCTTCAAGAAAAAAAAGAAAAAAAATGGAGAGTCTATGATAAACTTGACTTCCAAATTCAACCAATAATTTAAAAATTACATACTAATAATATCAATAGTTTGGCTGGGATTTTGGGTTGTAAGACTGCTTTTCTTCCAATTAATTATATAAGTCTGCCATTAAGGGCTCCTTACAAATCCTACATCTAGGATGGGATTATAGAGAAGATGGAGAAGAGGCTGGCAAGTTGGAAGAAGACTTTTATCTTTGAACAAATTTTGACTCCAAACACGTATGAAACTATTTTTTCCAACCCATTATGGTGATTTATAAAACTATCCATATGTATTATTAAAACAAGTCACATAACTCATTAACAAAGTCATGTGACTAAAATTACACATTAATGGCCTCTTCAATCGCCACATAGTGGGTAAGAAAAAGATAGCTCCAAACATGTTTGAAGGCAAAATTTTTCCTTTATCTTTCGAAGGGTGGTTGTCTAACTTTAATCAAGAGAACACTATCTAGTCTTCCTCCCTATTTTCTCTCTTTTCCCAATTCTAATCAGTGTAGCCAATAAATTGGAGAAGACTTTTGAGGGACTTCTTGTGGAGGAGGGGGGGCTTCATGGAGAGCATAATGTCCATTTGATTGATTTTCCAGTGTGTGTAGACCAATTAGACAAGGGGGATTGGGCGTTAGAAAGTTGCTGAGTTTTAATCATGCTTTACTAGGTAAGAGTTTGTGGTGATATGGATTGGATATGGAATCTTTATGAAGGAAGGTCATCGATAGCAAATATGGAACAGACAGATGTGAATAATACTCTGGAGCGGTATGGGGGCCACATGGGTGGGGCTTTGGCAACACATCAGGATGGGTTGGGACCGTTTTGCATCTTTCATTTGGTTTGAGGTAGAAGTCGGGTCCCAAATTCTGTTTTAGAAACAACATTGGATGGCAGGCGTACTTTTCAAGACTGCTATCAGGAATTGTTCAGGTTTGCCAGAGATAGAGATGCCCAGGTTTCAGATTATTTGGAGTGGGTAAATGATAAGGTGTATTGGAATCCTAGGTTTACAAGAGAGGCACAGTACTGAGAGTTGGGAGTAAATGGCTCTATTCTTGGATGATTTGTATGATGCACAGGTCACTCCTAATGCTAGTGATAAATTGATTTGGTTTCCTTCACCCAAAGAAGGATTTTAGACAAAGAGCTATTATAGGGTCCTTTAAGGAAGCGCTGAGGCTACTTCCCACTTTCCTTGGAAGTGCATATAGAAGCCTTTCTCCCATCCTAGATTTTCTTTCTTTGTTTGGCAGGTGGCCTTAAGGCAAAATTTTGACAGTAAACAATCTCTGGAAGAGGGGTGGATCTAAACTCACCTTCATGCTTTGATCTCAAACACACAGATCAAACCCTCATTGGATCTAAACACCCATACTCAAGATCTAGACATCAAAACCCACAACAGATCAAACCTACATCAGGTCTTACCTTGTTGGTCCCGATCTAGGTTGAGAACTTGAAAAGAAGTACATCTAATGGTGGGTTGTAGCATGACACTGACTCAGTGAGAGAGAGATGGAACAGAACAAATCTGGCTACATGAAATCACAGATTTAGGGAAGGTCACAGAAAAAAAATCGATATGAGAAATTGATAGAAAAAATCAATCTATATATACAGTCAGCTGGTTCAGTATCGTTGGAGTAGCAGATTCACGGCCGATAACTGTGCTGGATGATGTAAGAAAGCCACACTCACCTCCGACCACTGCCCCCATTCCCTGTTGGTAGCCTGTTGAGCAGTTCAAGCAGTGTGGTGTTGGTTGATTCTGTCAGGTTGGATCCAAGCATGAACAGCCCTAGTTGGGATTGATTGGGTTGTGCCAAATTCTGTTGACACCATGCTGGAATCCTGAAGTGGAGAAAGGGGAATTCGAAGATACGTGAAAGTTTGGAGGGCAGTTCCGGCATGTTTTATGTGGTGTATTTGGAGGGAACGAAATTCACAAACGTTTGAGGGAAGGGAACTATCTTTTCCAAATCTCAGGTTTCTCCTTTTGCAGACTCTATTTGAGTGGGCACATAGTCTCTTACTCTTTCTACATCTTTGTCCTTGATACAAGGACTTTGATCTTTTCATTCTAAGTTTCTTGTTTTTCTTTTGGCATCTTTTACCCATAGTGTACTGCCTGTATACATTTTGTAAAGTTTTTTAATGAAGTTCAATTACTTATAAACAAAAAAATTCCCCCATGCATATTCAGAAGCTAACCCCTAAGTTCAATCAGCTATACAAGCACACATATGTACATACATAAGCATATCTACACAAGAACCCAAACCTGTTCAATAGGTGATCAAGAGCATTCAAAATTGAAGCCTTCAGTCTGATCGCTAAATTCACTGTTGCATTTGGGTTGAAACTGATAGAAAAAAACAAAACAAAACAAAAAATCATTTGTTAAACAAAAACTGATCCAAGTTGAAAAAAATCCTATATCAGATTTAAGGATTAGACCCCTTGGTAATTAACAATATGCAATAAATAATGGCTATCAATCACATAGTGAAAAAAAAAAAAAAAGTTTATTTCAATATATTCATAATATGCTCAGCAGATTATATACAGACACACACGCCATGGATAATAAACCAAATATGTAAAAATATTGTGACACGGGGAATGGTCATGAAATGGAAAACCAAAGGAAAACCTTTCCTATGGAAAAATCATTACGGAGACAAAGACAATCTGATCAAAAATCACTAAAGAGAAAATAGTAACAAGGTCAATGACTCACAAAACCGTTATAGCCTAGACCTATGAAACCTCTGCAAGCGCCTGGCTTGCCTTCCTGCCACATCAGCCCCAGAACCTCTAGAACCCTCTTCTGGTGATCTCCTTTGAACCAGAACCTCTGGCACTTCAAGAACCTCTTGAAGGTTTTCTAAGTAAATCTCACTGGACTTTGGCTCTGTGGTTTCAACCACACACTTGCTCACAATGGGACTGAAATATGAGTGGATTAATGAAAGGGGTAATATATATATATATATATATATATATTTTTTTTTTTTTTTTTTTTTTTTTTTTGAGAATCAAAGGGGTATATTTTCAATGAAGCAATGAGCATGGTTTCTTTTAATGATCTTGGTATATCATGGTGAGACAGAAAAAGAGGCACAAGACAGAAAATAATGGCTCACTCTTGTTGATTTTCAAACTGCAAAGGAGCTCAATAAAAGCTCTTATCTTCATTTTACTTTTGGCTTGTGAGCACCTGAAAAAGAAACTCTTTCTTGTTGCTTTCTACAAAAATGGCTCTCTACCAAACACTAAGCTCTCCTCAACACTCAGCTTCACAAGCTCAGCCCCACACCCCAAAAACCCGACTTCTCTCTCTCTGTTTTGTTTTTCTTCTTTAAGCTCAACACACCTACATAAAATCCCCAACCTTCTCTTTTGTTACCACAGGTCCACAGCCCACTCTCTCATCAATCTCTGCCTAAAGTAAATTCTCCTAACTTCAATCTGAATTGGCACATGAATTAAGACATATTTGACAAGCTTGCTTGAGCAAAATTCTGCAGATGCTATTAGCAGCTTCAGACTTGAATTGTGTTTTTTTTTTTTTTTTTTTTTTTTTCACATAATTACAATCCTTAATCTAAATACATTATAACTAAGATAACACAGCCTGTTCAATAGGCCGTAAACAGCTTTCAAAATCAAAGCTTTCGTTCTGATCACTAACCTCACAGCCGCACTTGAGCTGAAAAGGAAATTAAAATGACGAAAGAAAATCAGGTTCAAACAGATTTAAATAACAATCAAATTTGTAAATTGATAAAACAAAAGAAATAGAGGGATTGAACCTGGTGGAGGAGAGGGCTTTGATACGAATAGTTTTGGTTAGGGTTAAGTTTTTTGCGAAGAAAAGGCGTCATTCTTCGCTGAACTGATTTCAAAAATTCCCTAATTTGAAATAACTGGATAGTATGCCCCAAAGGGAATAATGTATTTAGATAAATAACAAATCTGCTGCTGTCCGCTGCCGAAAATATACCCATCAATTATTATTTTATTTTATTTTTTTCAAATAGGCTAAATATATATAAAGTGATGTGGCAAGTGGTACCTACAACTACGTTGCCATATCACTATTTATTCAAAACGACGTGTAGGGGGAAAAAAAAAAAAAAAAGCACATCCCTTAGGGCAATTACATCAGCTTGTACATAATTGTGCAAAATGAAAAAAGTGGTCAATTTTACATAATTTGAGCAAAAAAATACCCACACCAACTTGTGCATAATTGTGCATTTATGCACAATTGCTACAGTAACCGTGCATATATGCACGGCTACTGTAGCATGTGCATTTAATATTTTAATAGTTTTTTATTCGCTTCTTTTTTTCTCTTTCTTCTTCGTCTGCAAAACTAACTCTCCCTCTCATGTTCTCTCTTCCTCTGATACTACACACTCCTACAGACACAAAATCAAAAATCAACTACAAAAATCAAAAATCAACCACAAAATCAACAAAAAAAATCAACCACTGGAACAAAATCGTTGGATCGGTGTTGATGGAAATCGATGATGGGTTGATGTGGATCGGTTTTGAAGGAGATCAGTGATGGGTTGACAGAGATCAATGTTGATGGAGTGCTTGTAATGTGTTGATGGAGAAGAGGAAAGAAAAAGATTCTCAAAAAAAAAAAAAAAAAAAAAAAAAAAAAAAAAAAAGAAGGAGAAGAAAGAGAGGCAGATATAAAGATAAGGATAGTGTGAAGAAGGGGTTATTCAGAAAAAAAAGAAGGGTGTTGATGAAGTGCTTGTGATGGGTTGACAGAGAAGAGGAAGGAAAAAGATTCTCAAAAAAAAAAAAAAAAAGAAGGTGGAGAAGAAAAAGGGGCAGAGATAGAGATAAGGATAGTGTGAAGAAGAAGAAGAAGGGGTTATTCAGAGAAAAAAGAAGGGTCAGGTGGGGTAGGTGGGAAATAATAAAAAAAGTGAGGGAAAATATTATTTTAATAAAAAAGTGTGTATAATAGATAAATTAATGTGGGTGTTTTGTAAAAGTGATAGTGTAAAATAGAAAAAGTAGGTTTTTTGTATAAAATAGACGGAATCTTTTGCACAGACTGATGTAATTGCTCTTAGGCTTTGTTCGAAAGTTTATAAAGGAATAGAATGGAATGATCATAAGAGAATGGAATGGAATGGAATGTATTTAAGTAAGGGGAAGAAATAGAAAAGAATGGAATAGAATGGTGTAAGGACCAGATTTGACTTGAATCCAGAACAGGAATGGATCCAAGCCCACAAAGTCCGAACAATAAATTTGTAGAGTGCGGGAGAAAAAGCTAGTCTGAATCTAGGATAAAGATATTGGATTATAGCGTTAAAAGGAAAGAGTTATACACATATATCTATACAGAAAGTATCCTCAAACATGCCCTAATACTATGACTAAGAGTACTCAATTCTTTCATTTTGCTCTTTTTCTTTCTCTTTCTTTTTTCTTAGTCTTTTTTTCTTATTTTTTCCTTTTTTCCCTTTCTTCGTATTATATACTATGACTTTTTTACCATTTCCTTCATCCACGTGTGGGTCAGGTGTTGGAAGTCCCTTTTTTTTCTGCTTCTCTTGCCTCTTCTTAATTCTTCTATTCTTAGCTGTAAGGCTGCGTGTTCACTGTTCAGGTATCACCTCCACATTAATGCGGCCAGAAGGTTAGTTAGGCAGCATTTAATGCGGGGGCAACAGTATCCCCAGATATTTGTTTTCTCTCACTCTTATCCTTTACCTGATATTTTCTCATCCACTTTGTTGCAAGGTTTGTCCGAGGCATTACCCTAAGAGACTGATAAGTCTACTGGCCACCTCGGACAAACGTTCCGAGGTGGTAATTGTCCTCGGACACGGTTGAATCCTTCACAGGCATTCTTTACCTCTTTTCAGGGTATAACTTTCATTTCTTCATTTACTGGTCGTCCTCGGATACTCTCTTATCCTCGGACTGGATATTGGGCCCGGCCCTTTCTTATGTAGTCTGTACATATGAGACTTAAATATTGGGTTCAGCCCTTTCCAATGCAATTTGGACATGTGGGATCAATTGGCCCCCACAATAGCCCCTCAAAATCTTGCTTTTCGGCTCCTCGGGAGAAAAGGAGGATTTTGATTCCCTCGTCTGATCTGCCTTATGATCTGGTTTCATTGGGTCAAATCGCAACAACGCGTGTTTGTCTTCTTGTGACTCATCCTTGACTCTTCAGTGCCCAGGGCATGCCTTCATTTAATTTTAGCAACTCCTTTGTCTCCCATGTTCAACGGTTGGATGAGAATCCAACAGCGGTTGAGCTTTCTGGGAATTTGAGCGGGCGAATTCCCGCTCCCAATTTCTGCACCACTATAAATAGTCTTTCAAATCAGTTTCTTTTCACTTTAAACGATTGCGTCATTCTAGAACCCGATACTTTCTTTCTTTCTTTCATTCCTTTGTGCGTCTACAAATACTAAAATCCTGTCCGAGGACCATTTCTCATACCTGTAAGTCTTCCTAAACTATCTCCAACTCTTATTCCTTTTATTGCAAAATTTCCCTTATAAGGCTTCTTAGAAAATGGGTAGATTTAAGGAATTAGTAGACACAGAGGAGGGAATGAGGAATTTTAGAACTAAGTATAACATCCCTCCATATGTGGGCGTTACGCAGCACAGGGAGAATGGTATGATGAAAGGAAAACAAACGAGGTGGTCATCCCTATGATTGCCTTCATAGAAGGGGGGATGACCATTCCCATAGATACCCTTACTAGGAACTACCTTAGGTATTTTAGGTTGTCCCCCACACAATGCGCACCGAATATGTTTAGAGTGTTAGGGTGTATAGAAGCCCTGAACGAAAGAATGAACCTAAACCTAACCCACCACGATATAAACTGGATTTACAACCTTCAAAACCTAAAAAAGCAGGGATATTATTTAAAATCCAGGCACGCCGAGGTTAGGTTGATTCAGTGTTTCCCTGTATCTAACAAGGGATTAAAAGAAGATTTTCTAATCTTCTCTGGGCGATGGCATGATGGCTTACCATGCCCAGTTAAAGAGGGTGAACCAGGTGGGAAACTAACTATTTAATTTTGACATTTAACTTTACATATTTTTGGTATTCCCATTTTTGTCGGCTGGTACTAAAATTATTCCTCATTATCTCTACTGACATTGCAGATCCCCGTGCCACTACGCCTTCACTGCACTTAGTTAACAAAGCCAGCTTGGACAGAGTTCTTCAAGCTGAAATTTACGTCAACGAGTCAGATGGTCAGCTAAGAGCAGTACATCTCATCCTCGGCTACAACCCCATATCGCGTGCATTCCAAGCTCCTTCGTGCGTGATAAAGGCAAAGGATCCTCAGTTTCGCAGAATTAGCATCGCTTACGAAGGGTTCGTAGTCCTTCAAGGCGTTCCTCTCCCCAGATACTCCCCGCTCACCGAACCACTGCCTGTTGCCAGCCTTGCAGTAGCAGCAACATCTTCCCCCCCCCCCCAGTTTTCCAAGTGGAGGAGGAAGAAGAAGTTGAACAAGAGGAAGAAGGTTTTGTGGACCTCACCTCGGCCACAGACGATTACGAAGTCTTCAATCAATCTGCTCCATCACCTAACACACCTGAAGACATGGGCATTTAGAGGAAACCCCAACGCAGTCTTCAAGAGTTATTGGAGAGCCAGCCAGGAAGGGGGGAGGCTAGGAGGTCTGCCCAACCTAAACTTCCTCCTCCCCTCCTAAATCTCCTCTTCATGCCCCTCAGCCACCTCCTCCCTCCAAGACTGAACAACCTGACCCTAAGAGGAGAAGGGAGCCCAAGGGCAAAAAAGTAATAGAGACCGGAAGGACTCGTTCTTCCAGTGAAGAAGAGGCCCACAGGCCAACAAAGCAACAAAGAATTAGCCATGCCTCCAGCCGAGGACCAGAGAGGGGAGAGGTTCAACTGCCCGAACCTCAAGCATGGCTTCCAGTCCCCATGCTTGGTGGTGAGCCTCTGACTGATGACGCATCAATTAGAGACTATAATGGGGGTATAGGTTGCCATGTGGCCTCAGTATTGGAAGAAACCCTCATACTCCCCAAAGATATGGTGGAGCTACGAGGACTGAGGAGGAACGAAGTCTTTCTTCAAGCCAAACGGTTTTTAGGAATGGTATGTATTGTTACTCTTTCAATCTTTTTCTTTTCTTTTCATTTGGTATAACACTTATTTCATGTTATTCATATGTATATATATTATTATTTTTCATATATTTTTTTTGCGCTTGTTTTTTTTTGTTTTTTTTTTTTAAACAGGCTGTTTAGAGTACCTTTAGAATGGAGGAAATATACCACTCCGTCACACAGCAGCTGGATGACGAAAGAAAAAGAAGGGTTACTGCTGTGCAAACACTGACCATTGCTGAAAACAGTAATGCCGCCCTCAAGGAGAAGTTGAAGACTGAGGAGCAGGAGAGGAAGAGCGCTGATTCAGCCTTGAAGAGTGCTGAGACACAGGCCGAGAGCCAAAGGAAGCTGGCTAATGAGATTAAGGGGCAGTTGGTTGCGGCCAAGGAGCAGATTGTAGCCTTAAAGCAGCAGCTGGAGGAGGCTAATAGGCTTAAGGACTTGGCTGAAAAAGCCAGATTGCAGGCTGAAGAGGACAAGATCAAAGCCGAGAAGGAAAGGGATGAGGCTGAGCAACACGGCTACGACGTCGAAGTAGCTGAGACCGAGGATGCTCTTCGGGCTGAGGTCCCTGCTGTCTGTCATGCCTACTGCGCCCAAACTTAGGAGGAGGCTCTCAACCAGGCTGGGGTTGAAGCTTCGTCTGGGCTGAGGAGACCAGAAAACATTATTTTCTCCCTACCCCTGCAAATTCCGAAGCAAACTGAGACAGCCCCTCTCGCGTCCCAACAGATTACTGAAGCCTCTTTTCAGCACCTTCCTTCTACTGCCCAGCCAGAATAAGGTAAAGAAAAAGAGATCCAGAAGGGACCCCTCTCAGATAAAATGACTGAAGCCCCTCAACCAGGGATAGCTTCTCAGGATTTTGAAAAGTAGTTAGCTTTAGTCACTTTACCTGCGCAGGAGTCTCTTAAGGATAAAGAGAAAGAGATCACCCCTGAGGCAGCTGACCAGGCTCCCAAGCCCAAGCTTCAAATCAAGCTGAAACCCTGAGCCTTACACTAGCTTATCTTTTGTTTTATGACATTGATAATGGTTGTAACTTGGTTATTATTTTCTTTCCTCTCTTTTTTTTTTTATTGAAGGACAAATTTTTATAATACATGAGGCATTATTGTTTGTTCCTTATTATATTTCTCAGTAATATTATTTTACTTGAATGTATGGTTTTTACTTCATCTTATCTTTTATGCTATCTTCTACATAGATCACTAAGGAATGAAATACATTGATAAGACATATCATCAAATCCTGTTAATAAGTGTATTTATTTACTTATTTATCTCAACATTTATATAACGAGCAAAACCTCAATACAGGGAAATATACTGACCTTTAATTTAATAATTATAAGACTGACATATGACTTATAAAATGAGACAACACTTGGCTTAGAAATTAACATTTTCCATTAAATATCACGTTTTAAAGATGTGGATACAACTTATATTTTGTTAAGGGTATCCCTTGAGATGGCAAGATCAATTACTTTCACAATGATCATGATCTGAGGATGTGATACAAAGAAGTTTTACCTTTTTATATTTCAAGGAAATTTCTTGAATTCTCATTTTCAGCAAGCCGATGGTAGGTGAATTAAATACAAACCAACCTCTGTATAATACTCCAAAGCTATTATAGGATATTAATTTCTACTAAATTTGTGGTCCGAGGACCTGACATAACTTAGTTTCTGTTTAATATTTCAATAGAGGTCATAGGATATTAATTTCCACTAAGTTTGTGGTCCGAGGACCTGACATAACTTAGTTTCTGTTTAATATTTTAATAGATATCATAGGATATTAATTTTCACTAAGTTTATGGTCCGAGGACCTGACATAACTTAGTTTCTGTTTAATATTTCAATAGATGTCATAAAATTAATAGAAGCAAGGAAAAAAACACAGTATAACTTTTCTTATCAATAGTAATACCTTTTCAGATTATTTACATTCCAAGGATGAAGTACAGCTCTTTCATCTAAATCTTCTAAGTAGTATGCACCTATTCTTGCTACCGACGTAATGCGATATGGTCCTCCCAATTGGGCCCAAATTTTCCCCAAGCAGGGTTTTTAGTGTTTCCCACAACTTTCCTCAAAACCAAATCCCCTGGGGCCAATGGTCTCAACTTCACACTCATATCGTAGTCTTGCTTTAGCCTGTGTTGATAATAGACTAACTGCACCTTAGCGTTTTCTCGTCGTTCTTCAATTAGATCCAAGTTCCTTTTTAGCAATTCGTCATTTCCATTCGAGGTGAATGCGCTAGACCTCATGGTAGGGAAACCGCTCTCCAAAGGGATTATAGCTTCAGCCCCATACGTCATTGAGAAGGGGGTCTCTCCAGTAGACTTCCGAGGCGTTATCCTGTATGTCCAAAAAACGTGTGGTAGCTTTTCAACCCATCTTCCTTGGGCGTCATCCAACCTCTTTTTAAGTCCGTTCACGATGACCTTATTAACAACCTTAGCTTGCCCATTTCCTTGCGGATAGGCTGGAGTGGAATACCTGTTCTTTATCCCTAGATCAGAATAGTACTTCCTAAAAGCTTTGCTGTCAAATTGAAGACCGTTATCTGAGATGAGGACGTTGGGAACCTTAAATCGCGTAACTATGTTCTTCCAGATGAATCTTTTAACATCCACATCCCTGATATTGGCTAAAGGCTCAGCTTCGACCCACTTAGTGAAATAATCTGTGCATACCAGGAGGTATTTTTTGTTCCCCACAGCCTTGGGGAAAGGACCCACAATATCTAGGCCCCACTGAGCAAAAGGCCACGGACTAGAAAGAGGGTTGAGCACCCCTCCAGGCTGATGAATATTGGGTGCAAACTTCTGGCATTGATCTCATTTCTTGACATATTCCTGCGCCTCTTTTTGCATGTTTGGCCACCAATATCCTTGGGTAAGAGCCCTGTGAGACAGTGACCTTCCTCCTGTATGACTTCCACAAACCTCTTCGTGTAATTCCTCTAGAAGTGATTCTGATGCCTCTGGGTGCACACACAGCAAATAAGGTCTAGAGAAAGAGCGCTTGTACAATTTTCTATCCTCAGAAAGCCAGAACTGAGGAGCTTTCCTTCGCACTTTATCAGCTTCAAACTTTTCTTCAGGCAGTATATCTTTTTCTAGGAACAGTGATATAGAATCCATCCAGCTTGGGCCCAGCGTGATTTGGTGTATCCGAGGAGCACCCTGATGCGCCAAAGCTTGCGTATATAAGTCTTCCACCAATACTACTTGAGGCAAATCCTGGGCCGAGGACGTGGCAAGGGTGGCCAACGAATTTGCATGGGTGTTCCCACTTCTAGGAACATGAGACAAGTCAAAAACTTCAAACTTTTCTTGTATACTCCTGACTTGACCTAAATATTCCTGCATTCTTGAATCTCGTGCCTCTAGGTCACCTCTTACTTGTCCTACAACCAGTTTCGAGTCCGAAAAAACCCTTACTGCCTTTCCCCCCATTTTTTGAACCATCACCATCCCCTTTAGCAAAGCTTCATACTCTGCTTCATTATTCGTAGCTGAGAAATTCAGTCTTAAGGATTTCTCGATGGTAATCTTCTCAGGTGACACCAGTACTAGCCCCACTCCTGATCCCCGTTGATTGGCTGCTCCGTCAACATATAATTCCCAAGGCAGTAGGCCCTAAATAGAGGCCACGCCTACCAACCTTTCATCTAGTGCTTCATCTCCCATTTCCACCTCTTCTGGACATTCAGCAAATTCGGCCACCAAATCAGCGAGCACTTGCCCTTTTACAGATGTACGAGGCATGTACTTTATATCGAAAGCCCCTAGAATCATACCCCACTTAGCTACCCTCCCTGTATAATCAGCGCTCCTAAGCACTGACTTGAGGGGGAGTTGAGTTAGAATGACCACAGTATGCGCCTGAAAGTAATGGGGAAGTTTCCTTGTGGCATGCACTACAGCCAATATCGCTTTTTCTAGTAGCAGATAGTGCACCTCAGCCTCGTTAAGTGACTTGCTCACATAATAGACTGGCCGTTGTATACCATTGTCCACCCGTATGAGCACAAGGCTTATGGCATGTAGAGCAACGACAAGGTAGGCAAAGAGGACTTCATCCACCACTGGGCTAGACATTATGGGTGGATGGGATAGGTAGCGTTTAAGGTCTTGGAATGCTGTGACGCACTCCTCTGACCATTGAAACTCTTTCCATTTATGCAATAGAAGAAAGAAAGGTCTACATCTTTCCGCTGACCTAGATATGAACCGATTTAAAGCTGCCATCATCCCAGTAAGCTTTTGGACTTCCTTTGGATTCCGAGGTGGTTGCAAGCTATTGATTGCTTTAATCTGATCTGGGTTTACCTTAATTCCCCTATGAGTCACCATGTATCCTAGGAACTTTCCTGACCCCACTCCAAAGGAGCATTTAGAAGCGTTCAGACGCAACTTATGCCGCCTCAGGATTTCAAAAATGTTTGAAAGATCTGCTAAGTGCTCGGACACTAACTTGCTCTTCACAACCATATCATCAATATAGACCTCAATATTTTTTCCCAACCGCGATTCAAACATTTTTGTCATCATCCGTTGATAAGTTGATCCTGCATTTTTCAGGCTAAAAGGCATTACTTTGTAGTGGTAGTTCCCCACAGGAGTGACAAAAGCTGTTTTTTCTTGATCTTTCATTGTCAATGGTATTTGGTGATAACCTTGAAAGGCATCCAGGAAACTCATCCGAGGATGGTCTACTGTTACATCTACTAATTGATCTATCCTCAGCATAGGGAAGGGGTCTTTGGGGCAAGCCTTATTAAGATCTGTAAAGTCCACACAGAAATGCCATTTTCCTGTCTTCTTCTTAACCACCACGGTATTAGCCAGCCATTGAAGGTAGAATATCTCTTTAATAGCCCCTGCCTGTTTAAGTTTAACCACTTCACTCTTGATTGCCTCTACATGTTCATTTGAGGGGCGCCGAGGTGGTTGCTTTTTTGGAGTGGCTGAGGGATCTACATTTAAACGATGGCAGATGAATTCAGGATTTAAACCAGGGGCTTTGTAGGCATCCCATGCGAACACGTCTACGTTTCTTTTCAGAAGTTCGACCAACTCCTCCTTCTCCTGTAGGGGCAGTCGAGCCCCTACTTGAAAGAATCTCTCCAGGTCGTCCCCTATAATCACCTTATCCAGGTCCTCACATTTCATCTCGTCGGCTGGCCCACTGGGCGATGACGATGAGGTTTTTAACTGCTATAAATCATTTTCTTTACTGGCCAAGGTGCCAGTCTCTGGTTTGTGCTGAATTGCCGCAATTAAGCATTACCTAGCCATAGATTGGCTTCCCACTATCTCCAGCACTTGACCTCCAGAAGGGTATTTTACCTTTTGATGAAGGGTGGAAGAAACGACACCCAAGGAATGCAGCCATGGCCTGCCCATAATGGTCGTATACGGGGAAAAAGCATCTACCACGATAAAATCTACCTCAACCACATCCGACCCAGTTTGCACAGGCAATCTGATTTGGCTTCTAGGGACAACCATCTTACCTTCAAAACTCACCAAAGGTGAGCTATATGTAGTAAAATCCTTGGGTTTTAAACCCAGACCCTTAAAGAGGTCAGGATACATAATTTCCGCTGCACTTCCCTGGTCAATCATGACCCTCCTCACATCGTATCCACCAATTCTAAGGGTAACCACCAAAGCATCATTATGTGGTTGTATGGTTCCCTGTTTGTCCGCCTCTGAAAAACTCAGCACTAGAGGGACGTTCGTCTTGACTCTCTTTGGCACTGAATTAGGCTCATCATCGGAATAATGGGATACTGACATTATCTTGGAAGGGCAGGATCCAGTCCTCCCTGGGGCAGCAAATATGACATTTATAGTACCCAGAGGAGGCTTCGATGCAGGATTTCCCTGAAACGCTGAACCAGTCTGGCCTCCTCGGCCACTGGAATGATGCAATAGATGCTTTAACCTCCCTTCTCGGACCAGCTGCTCCAAATGGTCCCACAAGTTCCGACAATCTTCAGTAGTATGACCATGATCCTGATGATAATGGCAGTACAGGTTTTGGTTACGATTGATTGGATCTCCTGCCATTTTATTCGACCATTTAAAAAATGGCTCATTCCTTACTTTCTCTAAGACTTTCTGCACTGGTTCCCGAAACACAACGTTGACCGCCTGGGAGTTGGCAGATGCAGATTGCCCTAAAAAGTCTCTCCAAGGACGATTGTTCTGCAACCGATCCGACCTGGAATCCCTTCTCTCTTGGGGGATCACCTTCGCTTTCCCTTTTCCTTGCAACTGATCTTCCTCAATCCTCCTGTACTTGTTAATCCTATCCATCAGCAAGCGTACACTGGTGACAGGTTTGCCAGTGAGTGACTTTCTCAAATCATGCTCCGCCGGCAATCTTGCCTTAAATGTACTAATGGCCACATTATTATAGCTTCCATCTATCTCGTTAAACATTTCCCAATATCTATCTGAGTAAGCCTTTAGAGTCTCTCCCTCACGCATAGACATAGATAGCAAAGATCCTAAAGGCAATGGTACCCTGCTACATGTGATGAAGTGGGCGCCAAAGGACTGGGTAAGTTTCTTGAAGGAGTCAATGGTATTTGCCCTGAGGCCATTAAATCATCTCATTGCCATTGGACCCAAGCTAGATGGAAAGATCTTACACATTAGGGTTTCATCCTTTGAATGGACGGCCATTTTTTGATTAAAATGGCTAACATGCTCCACTAGATCTGTCCGACCATTATAAAGAGAGAAGGTTGGTTGATTAAATCGCCGAGGAAGGCTGGCACCCTCGATCCGACGCGTGAAAGGTGATTTAGCGACCTGATTTAATGCCTCGTTCATGGCCTTGTTTCCTGGACCCTTATGCAATGTACTTTTGCTCTTCCGCCTATAACTACTGTACTCATCATCACCGGAGAAGGTTTCACTAGGCGGGGTTCTGGATCTTTGCCTATACGTGTCATCCTCTGTGTCCCCAGAGGAAGACTCAGATTCAAATGATGCTCGCCTCCGCCGTGCGCGGCGTAACTTGTTTTTCAACTCATTAATTTCATGTTGCATGTCTTTCTCATTCTCTGCATGGGACACATGACTTCTCCCACGCGATTGACTCCTATTAGTGTGCATGGTTTGCCCACTTTGCTCACGATCTCCCCTTTGTTGAGGGTTGACCTCCGATTGGCTATGTTGTGAACCTCCTGATGCCACCTGGTGCGGATTGTCATTACCCTGATGTGGCCCTATCATAGGTTGATGCGAACCCGACTCTTTCATTTTGTGCACTAAACCAAAATCTCTTTCTGATCAGATTAAGCAATTCCCACAGACGGCGCCAATTGTAAGGACCAGATTTGACTTGAATCCAGAACAAGAATGGATCCAGGCCCACAAAGCCCGAATAAGAAATTTGTAGAGTGCGGGAGAAAAAGCTAGTATGAATCTAGGATAAAGATATTGGATTATAGCATTAAAAGGAAAGAGTTATACGCATATATTTATACAGAAAGTATTCTCAGACATGCCCTAATACTATGACTAAGAGTACTCAATTCTTTCCTTTTGCTCTTTTTCTTTCTCTTTCTTTTTTCTTAGTCTTTTTTTCTTGTTTTTTCCTTTTTTCCCTTTCTTTGTATTATATACTATGGCTTTTTTACCATTTCCTCCATCCACGTGTGGGTCAGGTGTTGGAAGTCCCTTTTTTTTTCTGCTTCTCTTGCCTCTTCTTGATTCTTCCATTCTTAGCTGTAAGGCTGCGTATTCACTGTTCAGGCATCACCTCCACATTAATGCGGCCAGAGGGTTAGTTGGGCAGCATTTAATGCGGGGGCAACAATATCCCCAGATATTTGTTTTCTCTCACTCTTATCCTTTACCTGATATTTTCTCATCCACTTTGTTGCAAGGTTTGTCTGAGGTGTTACCCTAAGAGACTGATAAGTCTACTAGCCACCTCGGACAGACGTTCCGAGGTGGTAATTGTCCTCGGACACGGTTGAATCTTTCACAGGCATTCTTTACCTCTTTTCAGAGTGCAACTTTCATTTCTTCCTTTACTAGTCGTCCTCGGATACTCTCTTATCCTCGGACTGGATATTGGGCCCAGCCCTTTCTTATGCAGTCTGTACATATGAGACTTAAATATTGGGCCCAGCCCTTTCCAATGCAAGTTGGACATGTGGGATCAATTGGCCCCCACAAATGGAATTAAGTAATTTTGATTGGATGTTTAGAAATAAAGGAATGAAAATGAATCGAATGTAAGTAATCTTGTTTAGGAGTAACATGGAGGGAATGAAATATAATCATTTGATGACAATATTACTATTAGACTCGTATTTTAAAATAAAGAGTTGAATATATAAGGGTATTTTGGGAGTTTTAGTAAAAAATTCATTAAATATAATTTCATTCCTTCCCATTCCTCCCAATTTCAGGGGAATAAAAAATTGAGATTTTAAAGAAATAGAGAGGAATGAGTATTCCCTCCTACCAATTCTATTCCATTCCACTTAAACTCCCAAATAAGGGAATAGACTTTCCATTCCCTTCATTAAAACTCCTAAATAAGGGAATGGAAGAATATTCTAAAATTATTCTTTTCATTCCTTTCCATTCCATTCTATTCTCTCCTCCCAAACAAGGCCTTAGGAAAGCCCTTCTCTGACGAGGCCAAAGAGAGGAAAATCAGCGGTGGTAACTACACGAATCAGTAAAGAAAGCATTGTAAGCGGTTTTCCTCGTGATACTGTATCTTTTTTCTTCAAGAAAAACCGGGTGTGCATTGGCAGATTTTGGCAAATTATCGAAATGACAAAACATTGTGGCTAAGATAAATCCCATGATCATTAAAGAACTAGTTGCACTTGAGACTAATCTCCCACTTTGATACTATGTTAAATTACCGATTATTTCAAGAATTTAAACTATTGAAATATAGTAAATTTAATTATTTAACCACACAATTCTAACAAAAACTTTAGAACTAAGTCTTGTATTCCCAAAACCGATCGGAACAGCTGCTACAGTAGCTCTATATTAGTTGCCCGTGCTGCTTTGACACCAAATAATAAATTTTCTTTCCATACAAAAAAAACCTTTCAAACTCATTACCTATGCTAGTATGCTCTCTTGTGTGCTTCTCTATGACCAAAATACTAATTCTCTCTTCCTAACAACTCATAATCACAACATTAAGCCCAACAGGTGCTGGTCCGAAATCTTCATGTTTTGCCAGGAGATCCTTCAAGTATGCAATTTTCGGTCCAGTTCTCGCTGTGCGGTATCAAATGCCTAAATCAGTGAAAATTAGCAGAAAATTCATCGAAGAGTCACGGTAAAACGTTTATCCACACGATTAGATGATCAAGAAGGTTCTTTAAAAAAACAAAAACAAAACAAGTGGCGTAGCTAGAAATTTTTGCTTGGGGGGCCAAGGTAAAACTATCATTTTGATTCAACGAAAAACTCAAAGTACAGTATATCTATAACACAAGCTTATTGATAGAATTTTTTTGTCAATGTAATTCTATAGCACTCAAAAATCAAAATACTAATAAGTTAATCGACCAATTAAGCATCTTAAGTCTTTTTTCTTTTTCTTTTTTCTTGAGCTTCTCCTATTTTTTTAAAAATTCATAAGTCCATAACATTCATAGAAATCAAATATAAGTATACAACAAAACTGCAAAAGAAGAAGAAGAAGAAAAAGAAGAAGTTGGTATTTCTCAATATTTGCTTAGCTTTAAATAAGAAAACTCTTTGTTAAGGAAGAGGGAGAAACTAAGGAAAATGTGATTACAATAGAGCATCCTATGGAAGAATTAATGAAAAGAAACTGAAGAGAGAGCACCAAGTGATGAGGAGAGTCTTTTGTGAAATTGTAAAGTGGAAGGAGATATTGTAATAGTTTTGAGAAAGTGTAAAACTTAAGTACAATGTTTTAAGTGTAATATATTAGGTTCTTCAATTAAATTCAAGCATATATTTAACATGTCCAATAAAATACAAACAATGATATTATTTTTAAGTACAATTAAATTCAATCTATATGAGTTTAATCAAGTAATCTAATGTACTACACCTCAATATTATCCTTTCACAAAAATTGAATAACTAAAAACTAAAAAAATATGGATGTGGATACCATGGTTTAGAGAAGAATGGGAAAGACAAGAGGGGTTAATTTTTATGATTGCACAGTTGGGATTTGGGGTGGGGAGAATTTTATGAGTGATGTGTTGGAGGGGTGCTAATCTTTTAATCTTGTGAGGGCCAGCTCTTAACTCAAAATGATTGTAGCCTACATTTACTTATAATTAGAGAGGTTTTAAAAAAAATTGGAGGGGCCATGGCCCCCCCAATGCATAAGGTGGCTCCGCCCAAACAACAAAAACAACGTCCCTCTATGAGAGCTAAATACCCGCCAAACCTCTGGTTTTGACTCCAACGTCATCAAAATCCTCGAGCTAAATAAGCTCAAGCTTAAATCCTCGAGGTAAATAAGCTCAAGCTTTTAAATAGAAGTTACTAGAGATTGTTCTTTTGTCTACCGACGTTGCGTGTTTTACATGGATTCCGCATTGGGGTGCCCCAATGAAATCGAAATCCTCCAGCAACGCGGTAAAAGACCCGACGCTAGCTTAACAAGAAGTGACCAGAGCTTGTTCTTTTGGCCACTGGCTACACTTTCGGCATGGTGGTAGGGGTGAACATGATAAAACTTAACTCATCGGATGAAAACTTCCAGAAAAGAAATGAATACATTTAGAGTATACTAACCTTTCATTATGAGCATTGCGAAGAGTATTACTCTCTGAGCCAGAGCTTCTTCCAGCCATCCTTTGGGTTCAGAGCGCAGCAGCACTCCAGCCTTCTTATCAATCTAAACTGAAGCTCTATGATCTATATATAACGCGGGAGAAAAACAAAAATGATAATCCAACGAACCTTAGGTTCGGATTGTTTAAGTGATGGTATTAATATATATATATATATATATATAATCCAACGAACCTTAGGTTCGTTGGAATCCGAATGAAGCAACTTCCTAGCAACTTCCTGGTTTTATATTGTTTTAAGTTTTGGGGTAGGTTCGTTGGAATCCGAATGAAGCAACTTCCTAGCAACTTCCTGGTTTTATATTGTTTTAAGTTTTTCTACCCCAATGGTCAAACCCACCATTCCACCCAAACAGATGCTTTTTCTCAGGCAACCAGAACCACCAATTTTAATTTCCATTCACTTATTCATGGCCGGTTCTCTCTCTTCACTTTTGTGTTTCGCTGATTCTCTCTCTTTTTCCACGGGTGCGCTGAGTATTACCGCTGAGTGTCTGCCATGTCACAGATTTCAGTTAATTAAGGTACGATTTTTATGACGTGTGCTAACTACGTGTGTGCAACAAGCATTAATCTTTCGACATCCATCTGAATCATTACCATTAATTGAAGCTACTGCAAGGTTCCCACTTCTACAGTGTCCTTAAGTCATGGCCTTTGATCGCTTCCATGGCTTTCTTCGTTTGCCTGTTGAGTTTGAACCTGATGTATTCCCAAACGGCTCCAAGGAAAAAAAAAAATTTCAGGTTAATGGGTCATTATGTACGGTTTGTTTTGAAAAAAATTACTCTGTGTTGCGGATAATCTCGCCACCTTCGCCGCACTGATCTAGCTGACGAATAGTTTGTAGTTTTTACACTCACAAAGAAATAAAGATTGGAGCTTTGTATTTAGAAAGTTTTGTTGATTCTTAACACGCACACAACCTGATCTCTCCAACTAATGTGGGAGAGGGGTGAGTGCGGATTTGGCTTTTGCTGATAAACCGTCATGGGTTTGTACTTTTTTTTTTTCCTTTGTTTCGTTTGTTTCTTGTCTTATTGTGCGTTCATCGTTGTTCTTTTGCGAATTTGACTTTTGCTGAAAAATCGTCACTGGATTTGTACTCTCTTTTGCTTTTTGTTTCGTTTGTTTCTTGTCTTATTTGTGCTTTCATCATTGTTCTTTTCTCCCGTTCCCTGTGAGTTCATTATTGACACAACTATATTTTATTCTCATTATTTGTCTTTTTTTTCTTTACCGTTATCTATCAGAGAATTGGGAAAATACTTCTCAATCTATTATTAGAAAACCAGCTGTACATCTTATATATTGTACAAAGCAAAGAAAAACTAACTAACTAACCTTTACACATGTGAACTGTAACATAACTAACTAGCTCACGTGTTATAACTAACTCACTAACTATTAAATACAAAACTACATTGCAGTTTTGCTCCTTAAGCTACTAGTTGTTTTCCCCAGCTTTCAATTCTGCAGATTCACTTGTTCTTGCTTTTGTCAAGGTGTGGATTTGTTCCTTGCTCCTCATGCTTCTCGTACTTTTTCTCTATATTCTGATATTCCCCCTCAAGGGAAACTACAGAATGTATATTAACCATTCCCATCTTGCAAACCAAATTAGAGAATTGATTGAATCCAAGTACCTTGGTGAGTAAATCAGCAAGTTAACAATGTGTTCTCACATGAATTAACTTGATAACCTTCTCAAGCATCTTATCCCTCACTACATGACAATCAATCTCAATATGCTTGGTCCTTTCATGAAATGCTAGATTTGACCCAATACGCAGGGCAGCCTAACTGTCACAGAATAGTAAAACTTCCCTCTTATGTCAATCGCAATATCCCTAAGGAAATACAATATCTAAACAATTTCACAAGTAGCTACAGCCATAGCTTTATATTCTGCTTCTACAGAAGATCTGGACATAGTAAATTGCTTCTTTGACTTCCATGACACTAGAGAATCTCCAATGAACACACTAAAACCTATCACAAACCTCTTTGTGTCAGGGCATGAAGCCCAATTTGAATCAACAATCCCTTTGACATGAAGTTCAGATTTTGATAAAAACAATATCCTTTTTCCTGGTTCATTCTTCAAGTATTGCAAAACTCTATGCATAGCATCTAGGTGAGGTTTTCTTGGCTTGGTTTTCTTGGCTTGGTCATATATTGACCTAACCTATGGACTACATATTTGATGTTTGGCCTAGTAATAATCAAGTATAGCAACTTTCTAGTCATTCTTCTATACATTCCTGGATCCTTGAGTTCTTCACTCTCATACATACTTAGCTTGACATTTTGTTCCATTGGTGTCTTGGCTGGTTTGCATCCTAGAAATCCTGCATCACTCAACACCTTAAGAGCATATTTTCTTTGACACAAAGCTATCCCTTGATATGATCTAGCAACCTCAAGTTCACGGGTGTGCTGAGTATTACAGTTGAGTGTCTGCCACGACACACGATTTCAGTGAATTAAGGTACGATTTTTATGACGTGTTCTTGAAGAGAAGATAAAAGAATTGCCCAACGGCTAGTTTTCAAAATAACAGCTATATTGTGTTTTATATCTAAAAGGCATCATTTTTCATTAAACTATACAATACCGTTCGGCTCTGGAAGGCTAGTTGTTGTTTTATCAAGCTGGTGTCGTTTTGCCAT
Source organism: Quercus agrifolia (assembly GCA_029955455.1). Taxonomy (NCBI): domain Eukaryota; kingdom Viridiplantae; phylum Streptophyta; class Magnoliopsida; order Fagales; family Fagaceae; genus Quercus; species Quercus agrifolia. The sequence continues at coordinate 43,627,000 of JARQAD010000006.1, forward strand.
ATTTGTTAGCTGAACTTATCCACTCTCTCTAGTCTTCAGAGTGTTGCAGTGGCTAGTGTTATGAAGATCTTTCTTGAAGCTAGAAGATCTTTCTGGAAGCTAGAGTTAGTTAGATGATGACATGTTGATCACGTGTGTAATTGGGATTAACAACTTCTAATCTTTACGGAATTATAGTTAGACAGTTAGCTTAAGCAATTCTTGATCTTGTATATATATGTATTGATGTACACTTCTAACAGTCAGTGTTGCTAATCTTTTTCATTCAATCACAAACTCTCTCTCTCTCTCTCTCTCTCTCTCTCTCTCTCTGTAATTTTTCCGCTATTGTTAAAGCTCTGAGTTTCTCAGCAATCTTTCAGTGCTAACTACGTGTGTGCAACAAGCATTAATCTTTCAACATTCATCTGAATCATTACCAATAATTGAAGCTACTGCAAGGTTCCCACTTCTACAGTGTCCTAAAGTCATGGCCTTTGATCGCTTCCATGGCTTTCTTCGTTTGCCTGTTGAGTTTGAACCTGATGTATTCCCAAACGGCTCCAAGGAAATTTTTTTTTTCAGGTTAATGGGTCATTATGTACGGTTTGTTTTGGAAAAAATGACCGTGTTGCGGATAATCTCGATCGCCACCTTCGCCGCACTGATCAAACTTACGAATAGTTTGTAGTTTTTACACTCAGAGAGAAATAAAGATTGGAGCTTTGTATTTAGAAAGTTTTGTTGATTCTTAACACGCACACAACCTGATCACTCCAACTAATGTGGGAGAGGGGTGAGTGCAGATTTGGCTTTTGCTGATAAACCGTCACTGAGTTTGTACTTTTTTTTTTTTTTTGCTTTGTTTCGTTTGTTTCTTGTCTTATTGTGCGTTCGTCTTTGTTCTTTTGCGAATTTGGCTTTTGCTGAAAAATCGTCACTGGGTTTGCACTCTCTTTGCTCTTTGTTTCTTTTGTTTCTTGTCTTATTGTGCGATCATCGTTGTTCTTTTCTCCCGTTCCCTGTGAGTTCATTATTGACACAACTATGTTTTATTCTCATTATTTGTCTTTTTTTTCTTTACCGTTATCTCTGCCATATGACAGTTATGTCTCATAACTGAATCATTGTTTACTTTGTCTCTCACCATCATCGTTTTGTCTCGATAATTATTATTTTATCTTTGTTTCCCTTCCCTGTATTTAGTCCTTTCCAATAACATTTTTCTTTCTTTTTTTTCGCTGAATAATAACTTTTTCCCTTTCATCCACTTTTTCAAGTCCACTCTCATGGTCTCATGTTTTAAACTCGAACAATTTATTTTCATCTTTTAAAATATGTACATCATCCCATCAATAATGGATTTAAAATGAGCATCATTATCCACTATCTACTACCAGACAAAACTTTCTCCTGGCTTGTTCACTGATTTAAACTTCCCAAACAAATCACTATAAGGAAATGGATTCTTGTTACCCCCTGCCGCTTGTTCACAGATTGACTAATTTTAGTAACACATAAAAAGTCATAATTTTTATCATAATTATTTTATATGGCAGATTGTAATTAGTTGTTTATTACTTTTATATGAACCCACAATTTTTTCTCTACTTCTCACACTTAGAGCCAGTTTGGATAGTATTGAAATGGCGTTTGCGTTTTAAGTTTGCGTTTTCTCCCTTTTTTTTTTTTTTACGTTTTAGCCGGAGTTGTTGACCAAGTCAGCAGTGAACAGTGCATTTATGCACTGTTCACGGATCCCACAAACATCAAGTTTCATCAACTTTTTCATTAAAATGGGTCTCACGGTACTATTTACACATTTAAAAATTATTTTGCTACAGTATTTTTAGTTTTTAGTTTTCAGTTTCAGCAAAATAAATAGCAGATTGTAATTAGTTGTTTATTACCTTTATATGAACCCACAATTTTTTCTCTACTTCTCACACTTAGAGCTGGTTTGGATAGTATTGAAATGGCGTTTGCATTTTAATTTTGTGTTTTCTCCCTTTTTTTTATTTTACGCTTTAGCCGGAGTTGTTGACCAAGTCAGCAGTGAACAATGCATCTATGCACTATTCACGGGTCCCACAAACATCAATTTTCAGCAACTTTTTCATTAAAATGGGTTCCACGGTACTATTTACACATTTAAAAATTATTTTGCTACAGTGTTTTCAGTTTTTAGTTTTCAGTTTCAATAAAATAAGTTATATCCAAACAGACCCTTAATCACATCACAAATGTGGCAAGAAGTTGTGAAGAGAGTTTTGTGGTCCTTTTCCTTATAGCCCTTTCAACAACGTCAATGAACAGCCAATTGTCTTGGGTTATACACATTTGGTCATGGTGTGGTTATTAGACTGTTGTCAATTTGTGACGTGGCAAACTCAACCGTTCTTACCTTTTAGTAGAACAATTGTCTTTTTATTTTACTACCAGTCTACCATCTTTGACAGGAGAAGTTATACCCTGCAACGGGTATATGTTACCTGTGTCTCACAACTAGTGGGACACAGGTAACATATACCCAGTGCAGGGTATATTTTTCCCCTTCGACAGATGATGTTTTCTAAATTTGATTATTTCAATACAATTTTCTAATATTTTCTCCAAAGAAAAAAAAAAAAAAAACTGTTGAAAGCTATTTTTTTGCTTAGCGTGGATTTAGATCCACGTTTGAGTTTTTTTTTTTTTTTTTTTTTTTCTTGCTACACGCGGTTTGGGGAGGACAAAATTTTCTATTTACATACTGTTTAACACTGTTTACACATTGTTCCAATACTGTTTACATACTATTAATGGGACCCAAAGTCACTTTATTAAAAAAAATATTAAAAATGGGTCTCACGGTATTATTCACACATCTATATATATATTAGTCTCATCACACAAGCTTCGTGTGTGCGATGAGACTTTTTTTAATTTTATTTTAGTGGTCCTATTTAGTATTTTGTAGCAAAATAAAAATTTGTGTTTTTATTTTATATATATAATTTTTATTTTGAGGATCTAATTTATAAGTGGATAAAGTAATTTGAAAATTAATAGGAGAATTAAAAAAAAAAATAACAGGAGAGTGATCCTATTTTTTAGGCAATGTTTTAGTGGGAGTTAGAATTGTATTTTTACCGGATTGTCCTTTAGTTTTGTTTTTACTCAAGTATAAGGGTGTAGGGGCATTTTTGAACCAAAAAAAATGAGGAATCCAAACAGGGAAAACCTCTTAAATAATAGTATAGATAGATAAAACCGAAACTTTTGAAGCTCTCACAATTTTTCACATCATCATTATTTTAAAAAAAAAAACTAAAAAAATTATTTCTATTTCACAGTTCATCATTATTTTTAAATCATCATAATTATTATAAAAAAATCAGCTAAAAAAAACCTATTTCTATTTTCCACGGCAATATCAAACCCGATACCCAAAATTTTTGTTCTCCTTCCCCAAAACCCAACTCTGAACGCCGTTCCTCTATTTCTCTATTTCTCTCCCTCATCTCTCTTCTCTACCCTTTTAGCATCCTCTGATTTGTTTTTCAATCAAACCCGATAAAACTCTAAAACCTCTTCAAGAACTGACCGCCCCAATATCTCCCGGTTCAATTTCTCAAGAACTCCTGGGTAAGATCACCTTGAATCCTCAATCTTCTTTATCTTCTTCCTTTTTTGTTGCTGTTGTCCTAATCTATTTGCTTATAATTAATTTGTGGTTTTTGTTTTCATAGTTTCTGAACATTCTTGAATTAGGACGAAATCAAGATGACTTTGAGGCTGAAGGATTGATTTGGGGTTTTTATTAGTTTTGGGATTTCGGGGTTCCTAATTAGGGTTTGCTGCAATTATAGATTTCAATTGCTAATATGTTTCCTCTTTGCTCTTTTTTGTTTTTCCCAGGGGAACACCATAGAAGATCAAATTCCACCTAGGCTTTGTCTCTTGGCGTTTTGAGGAATGGTTAGTGATGTTTTTAATTTAATTTAGGATTTCCTCCCTAACATGTTCTCTTTATTTATTTGTTAGTAGCAATGAAATTGTGGTTTTTGGGTCTAGTTTAGCACTTTGGTTTACTAATTTGTGTGTGTGTGTTTTTTTTTTTTTTTTTTATTTATTTATTTATTTTTTTTTAATTCAAAGCTTCTGAATAAGGTTTTAAATATATTTTGGGTTCTATTTGTTGTTATCCATATAATTGTAGACAAGCTATGAGTCTTCCATGTTTGAAAGATTTAATCTTCATCAAAATATATGAACGCTAACAAAAATATTTTTTTAATTTTCATAGGATTTAGTTTTTTGTATTTTGGTTGGTTGGTTTTGATTTAATTTATTTGGTATCAAACTTGTGAAGAATTCTGGAGAGCAAGCTTGATCAGCTTTGTGGAGGCTCTTTGTGTTCTAAACCTGCTTGTATGTTAGTTCTCAGTGAACCAATGAGCTCTAGCAAATCACACATCATCTCCTTGTAAGAGCAAAGTGTAGGTTAGCTCAGAATGTGTAAATTACTTATAAAAAAATGTAGGTTAGCTCAGTCTTTAGGTTTATCATAGCAACTTCTGTTGTAATTTTGTACAATATCAGCTCTATTCCATTTCAATTCTTTTTATACATTGTATAGTTTCTTCTTATAGTGTTATAATTTTTTCAATGATATGATTGTGATTTAAAATGGTATGGAGAGCTGCAAAGATATTTTTTATCCAAATTCCAAAAGGAGCAGCTATGCTAATTATTACTCCCTATAAGATGCATTTAGATTTTATTTATGCTGCCACTTCCCCTATTGTTATATCATTGAATTATCCTCTAGACTTATTATATTCATAAATGCTCTTGACCGATTTCTATCTTTGAAAGAGACCCAATAATGTTACTGGCTGAATTTTGCAAATCAAATTCTTTTTGAAGCTACTGGCTGAATTCCACATTGATGATAGAATATTGAAGGGTTGATTTGGAACCATTGTAATGTTTGAATAGTAGATCTGCTAGGCAATACTACTGAAAGAGCATAATCAGCCCAACTTGGAGTTATCTAATCTAGAAGAAACTTGAAAGTCTCAAATTTTGGAAGCCTTGAACTATTTAGAATTGATTTTCAAAAGGATCTTGCTATTAGTCATTTGCTGTTACTTTAATGACTTAATTTAAAAAAGATTGCATTAAATGACTTCATTTTAGGAGGTTTGGTTATTTTGGTGTTTTAGAAGTTGTAGAAGTGGTGGAAAAAGTTCTGTTTACATAATGTAGGCCTTTGGATTAAATGGATTTTAAACATTATTTTGTCTGAAATACTGGAGAATTACGACAAATGTGGTGAGGATATGCAGTCACAAATCACAACGCAATGCTGGTGTTAGCGAAAAAAGGATCCAGAATTGGCAAGTGTTGTAGAGGCAAGTCATTTTGATGCTAGATGGAGCAGGATCCAAAAGAAACAAATGGATGACAACTATGTGTGCAAATACAAATTAGGCAATAAAGTATTACCAGGATGCCACTATTGGGAATGAGACATAAAAGGATACTACAATCAGTCTTAACTCTTACACCAGCTAACTCTATTACTAGTAAAGGAATCACAAGCATCCCTTTCTTTTTGCTTAAAATATGTCTAATTAACAACAAGTCACTTAAACAATTTCTTCCATCTGAATACATACCATTGTCTTCTTGTTCCCTTGTAGAAAATGGTTGAGAAGCTGCTTACTGGAATTTTTGTAGGACCCAGTCATATATCTGATCAACTAATTCACAAATCTTTTTAAACAAGCTACATATTGTATTGCGTACTAAATTAGTTGTGTAGTAAACAAACTGATAAATTTGTTGGTACAAATGACACAGTACCCCTAGGATCAGGATTGGGCATAAATTAACCATGAATAGCCAAAAAGGAGAGATGATTATTGCGAAGAGTAGCTCAATAGCAATAATTCCAGAAACCAGACAAATGAACCTCAATATGGGAAGGTACCCAGCATCTTGAGGTTGTAGTTTTATCTCCATATATGCAATGCGATGGACGATTGTAGCCATGAAGAAGAGCAATATGATAGCAAAATGTGTATGAAGTGGCGAGACGCCCACGACTTGAAAGTGTAAACCAATTAAGGCCGTCGGAAACAAGGCGAGGTCACCAAGAAGTGCGTGAAATGCTTCAATGAAAGAGAGTGCTTCATTACTGGCACATACACAAACAAGAAACCCTTCAGCTTTAATATTAGTTTTTCTTCCAAACATAAGAAAATCAAAATCCTCTTAACTTCCAAAAAAAAAAGTATATCCCTTCAGCTTTATTAGGTTTCTCTCCCAAGCCTACCGCAACGAGTGCAATCCAATGTGAAGAGATGAACAAGCCACTAACAATATTATTTCATTCACCTTACTACAAGAAATAATCTTTAACAATTTGTCTCATCAAGAATTCTTAAAATTCAGTTTTTATATGTGTGACTGTGCAGTGGTGAGTTTGTAATAATTGAAGTCATTCAATAAGCCATAGGTCTAGTGATATAAGACTTACTGTTCCTCATACATGCATTAGTATTGATGTTGAAATGTAAAAAACAACAACCAAGTTTTAGTCCCAAAACTTTGAATTGGCTAGGGATCCTCAACATACTAATCAGGGATCCTCATTTTTAGTTTTCATCCATTTTTGTAAAAATTTCAAACCTTAGTTTTTTTATTTTCGTTTTATGTTTGTTTTCGTCTAAAAAGTGCTTTCCTAATGGAAAATGGAGAGGTAGCTTATGAAAGCCTAACGGGCCTAATCTTAGGTGGGCAAGGTGCTAACTTTCGAACTATGAGTAGGCAAGGTGAAAGTAGGCCTAATCTTAGGTGGGTTATTTGTTATTACCCCAAAAAAACCTCTACTAAAATAACTTCATAGAACATTGCTGTTGTGAGAATCTTGAAAACAAAAGGAAGATCTGAAGTAGAGATTTCCATGGAAAACTTCTGGTATATTTGGAAGATATTAAAGAAAATGTATGGAGGCAGATTTGAACTCTGGTTTTCCTCATAAAGGAGACCAGTCAATGCCACTAAACTACAAGACTGTTGGCATTCAAAGTAAATTGTATTAGAAGTGATGAACCTCCTAGTTAACAAACACACACAAACCTAGAGCTTGGGCTTTCTAGGCTGATATGATAATTTAATAACAAAACCAGGCCTTACTAACATCAAAATCTTAAAGGAGCCCAACCCTTAGGCTGCATTTGGCAGCATGGATTTAAATTTAGGATTTGGATTTCAAATCAATCAAGGGATTTGGAAATCATTATTTTGCAATTCATGGGTTTTTAATCCCTTGTTTGGATCATTTATATGGTTAGAAGTATTTGAATTTATTTCCATTGGTGGGGAAAGAAATAGGAGCAAAAGTTACATATTAATCAAACAACAAACATATAAATGTTATTTCCATTTATGGTTTCATAATCTAAAGTAAAATAACTTTCTAGTGAAAAAAATCATAATTAACATATAATTATAACGCGTAAGATACAAATAAATGTTAAGTCTTAAGAAAAAAAATTTGTCACAAACACAATTCAATCAAACAAATAAATCAACTTAGCCAATTTTCAACAATTCAGCATCTGATCCTCCCTCCTCCCCATTAAAAAAATAAAAATAAATAAAAACTAGGAGTTCAACATCAGGAGCATAAACTCTAGTCAAAATCTCAAGCATTGACTATCTTAACCCAACAAGCATAACAAGAAACCTAACTGGCGAAGGAATAAAACCCATCTCTTCTTTCTCTTTTTTCCATCTCATTCACACTATGTTTTTGTTGGATGCATAAATCTCATCTATCATTGGCCTTAAATATCAGAGAAGCTTGAAAAAGTTAAAAGAAAACATACAACTATTCCAGTACAGAAAAATACCTTTTTCCCTTTCCTTCCTGCTAATTTTTATAATAATCAGAATATGCCCCAACAATTATAATGGGCAACTCTCTTCTTAAATCTTCAAAGAGCACAAAACAACCAAGCAAAACAACACATACTCCCTTCCCCTTGAAAGGGGAAATTATGACTATTTGATAGAGAAATTATGTGGTGTTTTATGGTTTTCATAGGTAAGAGTTAGGGTACAACTTGGGGTTGTATAGAAGAAGAAAAAGATAGAAATTAACAGTGCTCAGAATTGACACCATAATTTAGCTCGTAGGCCTGTTCCCGCACAAGTTTGGTAGCGGGCAAAAATACTTTTTTTTTTTTGATAAGTAAGAAAGATGTATATTCAAAAAGCTACTTTATGCATAAAAAGCACAAAGCAGACTAGGATTACAAAGAAGAGAGAAAGAAAAGAGGAGAGAACTAAGGAACAAAAGGAGAGACTCATTGTCTAGTCAAAAAGCTACTTTGCTACAACTTATTTTGAATTTTGAAGTAATAACTGTTAGAAATACTAGAGAATTTGTATTGTATTTCTTGAATGAAAGAATATACATCAGTGCCTTATATAGGAGGTATAAGTGTGCGGTACAAGTAAAATGTAGTACAAGTACAAGTGTGCTATACAAGTAAAGCAGTTGGGCCTAAAGTCCATAACAAAACACAATATACATTAACAGCCCCCCTCAAACTCAAGGTGGATGTGAGACCAGCTTGAGGTTGTCAACCAAATCACGAGTGCGACCCTTAGGAAGTGACTTGGTGAAGATATCTGCAAGTTGATCTTTGGAGGAGACGGAGAAAAGCTTGAGAGCACCATGGACAAGATGATACCGGATAAAATGACAATCAATCTCGATGTGTTTAGTCCGTTCATGGAAGACATCATTGTGAGCAATATGAATGGCACTCTGGTTATCACAATAAAGGGGAGTGGCAGAGGATGTGGACACACCTAAATCCGTAAGAAGCCATCGTAGCCAAAGGAGCTCAAATGTGGTATCAGCAAGGGCACGATATTCTGCTTCAGTACTGGAGCGGGCCACAAAGGTTTGTTTCTTACTTCGCCAAGAAATTAAAGAAGAACCAAGGAGAAAGCAATAACCTGTAGTGGACCTGTGGTCAGTGGGATCCCCTGCCCAATCAGCATCAGAGAATGCACGGAGTACAAGGGGAGACTGAGCTGAGTAGAAAAGCCCATGGAAGAGAGTGTCCTTCAGGTATCGAAGAATGCGCAGAACAGCAGCATAGTGAGTAGATCATGGAGCAGACAAATACTAGCTCACCTGATGAACAGCATAGGAGATGTCTGGACGAGTGACTGTGAGATAAACTAGGCTGCCAACCAATCATCTATAAAGAGAAGGATTAGACAATGGTTTCCCTCCTGTGGGAGTCAGATGTGCATTAAGCTCAACTGGAGTGTCAATAGTCTTGCTATCAGTAAGTCCAGCTCGAGACAATAGTTCAAAAGCATACTTGGCTTGAGTAATATAAAGTCCATCTGTAGAATGAGTGATTTCAAGACCCAAGAAGTAGCTGAGATGTCCAAGATCGTTCATCTCAAACTGCTAATTGAGAAAAACCTTGAGTTCTTGAATGCCATTAAGGTCATCACCAGTTATGATCATATCATCCACATACAGGAGAAGTAAAATAGTGCCTTTGTCAGTGCAACGAAGAAATAAGACAGAATCATAATGACTGGCCATGTAACCCAAGCGAGAGATGGTAGAGCTGAATTTGGCAAACCAAGCTCGTGGAGCTTGTTTAAGGCCATAAAGTGCACGTCGAAGGTGACAAACCTTGTTTGATTCAACAGAGAGACCATGAGGAGGTTGCATGTAAACTTCTTCACTCAAATTTCCATTAAGGAATGCATTTTTGACATCCATCTGAAAAAGGTTCCATTTTCTGGCAGCAGCAACAGCAAAGAGGGCACGAACAGATGAGATACGAGCAACCGGAGCAAAAGTCTCTTCATAATCAATCCCATACTCCTGTGTGAAACCTTTTGCAACAAGATGAGCTTTGTAGCACTTAATGGACCCATCAGAGCGAGTCTTAATCTTATAGATCCACTTACAACCAACCACAGATTTCCCAGGAGGGAGAGTCACCAAGTCCCAAGTATGGTTTTTAGATAATGCATCAAGCTCCTCTTTCATTGCAATCTGCCATAAAGGGTCAGTGGAAGCCTCACGATAGGTGTGAGGCTCGTGTAGTGTAGCAAGGGCAGTGTAACAATGATAGTCAAGTAAATGTGTAGGAACGGATCTTACCCGAGTTGAGTGACGAGGTGGAATGTCTTGTAAATGATCGTCAGGCGGAGCAGGAGCAGGGGACCCAAGCTCAGGGTTGGGTAGCTCGTCTTTAACCTGTTCATCTTCCACCTGTTCATTAAATGGTGAACTAGGAAAGGGATCAAGGATATCTGGTGGTTGGACAGAAAAGTCTACAGGGGAATCAGGAGCAACTACAGTAGGATCAAGAGCAACTACAGGAGGAATATGTGCCTCATCTGGAAAAAGATCTAAGAACGAGGAGGAAGATAGGGAGGCCCGGAAGTGAGAGAGCTCGACAAATGAGCGATGTTCCCAAAATACAACATTGCGGGAGACACGAAGACGATGAGAGACAGGATCATAACACCGATACCCCTTTTGAGTTTCACCATAGGCAAGAAAACAACAAAGCCTTGACCGAGGCTCAAGTTTGTTATGCTCATGTGGCTGAAGAAGAACGAAACAAGCAGAACCAAAGGAGCGAAGGTGGTGATAATCTGGAGGTGACCCAAAAAGGCGCTCATATGGAGTTTGATTATGGATAACAGGACTTGGAATGCGATTAATAGCATGAACAGCATGAAGAGCAGCTTCGCCCCAAAAAGGAGCAGGAACTTTAGCAGAGAGAAGGAGAGCACGAATAGTGTCAAGAATATGACGAAGTTTTCGTTCGGCTCTACCATTTTGCTGAGAGGTACCTAGACAAGTTAGATGATGAACAGTGCCATAGGAATGCAAAACAGCTTGGAAAGCATATTGAGTGTACTCAAGAGCATTATCAGATCGAAAAATTTTGATACGTTTGGAAAATTGAGTTTCAACCATTTTTGCAAAATTAGAATATACTTGCAATAATTCAGAACGATGTTTCATATGAAAAATCCAGCTATAGCGGGAATAATCATCAACAAAGACAACAAAATATCGAGATCCACCAATACTAGTGACCGAGGAAGGCCCCCAAACATCAGAATGAATAAGGTCAAAGATATCAGTGGATATTGATTCACTAGAATTGAAAGGCAAAGCTGGTTGTTTTCCTAACTGACATGAGACACAATCAAAATTTTCTGTAGACACTGAACCTAACAAACCTCTAGAAGCCAATTGTTGTACCCGAGAGGAAGATGCATGACCAAGACGAGCATGCCAAAGTGCAAGGGAAGGAATTGAAGAGACTGCAGCAGCTGCAGCAACAGAAACAGGAGCAACAAGTGGAAGACGAAGGTTGTCCACGGGAAACATACGCCCAACTCTGGGACCGGTCCCAAGTTCCTGTCCCGTCCTCAGATCCTGCACAATACACCCAGAATAGTCAAATATAATGCGATAACCCAACTCAGCTAATTGTCCCACAGAAAATAAATTGTAAGAAAGGTCAGGAACATTAAAGACCCCAGGAACCGAAAGGTTGGAAGTCGAAACAGAACCGATATTATGACCAGACATTGTGGAACCATTTGCTGTGCGAATATTAAGAGGGTGAGGTGCAGGTTTGAGTTCAGAAAATAAGGACGAGTGAGGTGTCATGTGATTGCAACAAGCGGAATCCATAAGCCAAGAGGAGAGAGACATACCAGATAAAGCTGAGAGAGAAGAGGAGTAAGATGCATTACCAACCATACGAATGACATTGGCGATGATATTTTTAAGGTCATCTGTGGACATGGTGAAAGTGCATTCTAAAGACTTAGACTGTACAGAGATAGGAGCCATTGGTTGGACACTCTCAGTGTTAGCAACAGTAGCAGCAGAAATTGAAAAAGCTAATTTGTTGTGACGATAGCAAGTCTCAATACTGTGGCCAAAACGTTTGCAAAAATTGCAAAAACGTTTGCTAGATTATCGATGATAATTATTGCAACAAGAAGAAGATCTGTCCTTATTCTTCATTTAGAAGCAAAATATGCAAAAATAGAATGCAAAAATGAAATCTACGCGAAAAACTGGGTAAGGAGCACCTGGACTGCAAAAGTCAACTTTGACAAAAAGTCAACGGTCAAAGTCAACGCAGTCAACGGTCTGGTCAACGATGACGTCAGCAAGTGTCGTGGCAGATGACGTCAGCAGATGACGTGGCGGATGACGTCACCTAGGGTTGACGTCAGCAGAAGAACCCTAGCGCGTGCAGGCGCGTGTCGGCGCGTGGCGGATCGTGTCGGCGCGTGAAGGCGCGTGCCAGTGATGCCGAGAATTATGGTGGCACGTGGAGGCGCGTGGAAGGTCCGATGAAGACGATATTTCATAGAAAGGCAGATCGGAGAGAGTACTTTCCGATGGTGTAATCTGTGGTCTGATCGGAGAAGCGGAAGTGGTGGTGGCAGCAAGGCAGTGGTCTTTGATGTACTGAAGTCACAGTGGCGGCAGTGGTGCTGCTCACAACAACGACTGCAGATGACACCAAAGAAGACAAGACTGCTAAAGAGCGGCACACCAAAGGATTAGAGCAGTGGCTCTGATACCATGTTAGAAATACTAGAGAATTTGTATTGTATTTCTTGAATGAAAGAATATACATCAGTGCCTTATATAGGAGGCATAAGTGTGCGGTACAAATAAAATGTAGTACGAGTACAAGTGTGCTATACAAGTAAAGCAGTTGGGCCTAAAGCCCATAACAAAACACAATATACATTAACAATAACAAATTCATCTGCTATGGCCGCATCAAACCCCTAAAAAAAAGTGACTCTATAAGTAAAACATACCATGAATTGAGTACTAATTAAGAAACCCACTTCATATAAAACAAATGCAAAATGAAAATGGACAGCCCAAACAAGAGAAATTCAATAATTCATAGCCTCTAAAAATAAACATGCCTTCCAGCTTCAACCAAACTAATAAGTTTAACAATTACGTATCAATAAATATCATAGACTTACGATGCTTAACTAACCCTTCTAAATAATCCCAAATTATGCATATACAGAAGCTAACCCCTAAGCGCAATGAGCTATACAGGCACATACTCTGATACACGTAATACGTACATATACATGTTGAGATATCTACTGCCAAGCCAAGTCTAAAGCAATAACTGTGCCCAGCAACAGCTAGTTTTTAATCTCAGGAACAGAGCCTCAACAACGGCTAGTTTTGGCTCAAACGACATCGTTCTATTTATTAGTAATATAGGTGGACTAAACGGTGTCGTTCAATTAAACATATTAGAGTGTCTGTTGGCAGTTGAACTTGGCGGGAAAGGCAGATTAGTTAGAATTAGTTCCTCTTTTCCAGGGATTTATTCCGTGATTTCAGGGATTGGTTAATTAAGCTGTTATGATTGATCTTGTGTATAAATAGAGAGACTGGCAATGATAATGATTAAGCAAATCTTTACAGAAAAATTCTAAAACCATTTCCATTGTTTTCTCTCTCTGTTCTTCTATTTTCTTTTCTACTCTCTGGTTCTTTCTTCTTGTTGTGCACTCATGTTTGCTTCAATTCAATCTTAGTTAAATTTTCTTCAATACAAACATATTTACACAAGAACCCAAAATTGAAACCATCAATCTGATCACAAAATTAAAAGCGGAATTAAAGTTGAAACTTATAGAAAACAAAAGGAAATAAATCAGCTATGAAACAAAAATTGATCCAAGTAACAATCAAATTTGAAAAACGAAGGAATAAAGAGCTTAAAGCTATAACCCAAACCTGTTCAATCGGTGATAAATAGCTTCCAAAATTGAATCCTTCAATCTGATGGCTAAGCCCAGAGCTGCGTTTAAGCTGAAACTTGTAGAAAATAGAAGACAAAAGAAAAAAAAAATTTATTATATAAAAATTGATCCAATCATCCAAATGAAAATAAATTTGAAAATTTAAAAAGCAAAGGATTAGGGATTTGGGTTTGGATCAAACCTCTTCAATTCACGTTTCTTAACAATGCTTCTGTCCGCTGCCGAGGTTTTACCCATCAATTATTATTATTATTACTTTACGAAAAAATAAAAAGGCGAATTTGAAGGTTGACACACCCATGGCAAATTTGCTCGCAACAAAGGAAGTACAAGCTCTCCTTGTTGGAAACTTAAGTGGTACGTGACTAATAACCATATCCATAAACGGAGAGTGAAGAAGGTGAAGATAAGGATTGCGAGAGAAGAGAGTGGAGAAGTTTTTAGGCTTTGATCGCAAACCCGTTTTTGGAAAGGACAAGACCTCTCTCTCTCTCTCTCTCTCTCTCTCTATATATATATATATATATATATATATATATATATAAACCAGAAAACTTTATTAAAGTAGACCGGCTATGTCAACCTGAAAAACAGAATAAAACTGTGGTGGAACCAACCATCCACGTAGCATAATCCGGCTTTATGTCAAATTTTCGTTCAATATTTAGACAAAAGAAATTTAAAATTAAATCATTTAATTGATTATATAATTATTAATTTTTTATTTTCTTAAATTTTTACCAGTACAAATAGAGGTCAACTTTTTTTTTTTGGGGTTAAAAAGAGTTCAAATTTTCTGTTCCAATTTATCTGCTCCATTTTATATTCTATTAATAAAAAATTACTATATGTACATTTATTAAATTCAAATCGAATTTTCAAAATTTTCTTATATTAGTTTCTAAATAAATAAAAAACCAAAACCACCCCATTAGCCACCTCCACTGCCACTGTCACCACCACTAGTCCTCCACCACCACCAGCCTTCACTAACGTTATCAATGGCCAACCATTACCTTTGGCCGCCAGCCTCTAACACCATCCTATCAACCACCACCACCACAACCGATCCTCCACCATCCCCAACCTTAGTTGATGTCATCAATGTCCAATCACCAGCCAACACAACTACCCCTTTCAATCCTACCATCCACTATTACTCCACCACCAAAAAAAAAAAAAAAAAAAAAAAACCCAACAAATCTGGAATTCATGAACAATCCTAGGCCTGCCCAAGACAACCCGTTTACCCGACCCACCTAAAATTCCGATTGACCAAATCTGGAAACTGCCTAATACAACTCCTATGATGGGTCAGTTGGCAGGTCCTTACATCTAAAACCAATTTCAACTGACCCAACCAATTCCACCTCCAAAAAGGCTACCGATCTCCGCTGTTTATACAATTTCTCAGTCAAATCTCGCCAAATTCGGTGAGATCTCTTCAAGATCTGCTTGGTTTCAGCGAGATCTTGCCATACAAGGCTAGTTTTCGGCCAGATTCACCAGATTTCGGCAAGATTTGCCCAATTTTCGAATAGATCTGACAAGTTTTAGCCAGATCTAACCCCGACTGAGACCCAGCCACCTTCCGGCAAAGAACCGCCCGATCCAATCCGACTCTGTAATCAGTCGGCGATGGGTCTGAAAACTGTTAACCTAATTTGGTCGGGTCAGTCGCGAGTTAGGCACAAACCTGACTCGAACCAACCTGTAGTCACCCCTAAACAACTCAACACATTCAATACCAACCATCCAAAATTAATATATTCTTTGAAAATTTAATAAGACATATTTGAGAAATTTGGATCTGAGAATGACAGATTCTTTGTCTGTCTTTGTATGATAGTGGTTCCAGATTTGTTGGGTTTTTGGGTGGAGTGATGGTGGTTGGTGAATGGTATAGAGATTGGCTTGGATGTCTGGCATGGTGGAGATTTGGTAATGGTGGTTGTCGTGACTGGCGACTTCGAGGGTGGCGGCTGTCGGCGCCAACCAAGTTTGGTGGGGGTGAAGGTTGGTGGTGGTGGTGGTAGGGAGGTGTTTGGGTTATTTTATTTTATTTTAGGTAAGTAAAATTAAAAAGTAATAATGGTATAATTTAATTAATTAGGTGGATATGTGGCAAGATTTTATTGGTGGAATATAGAATAGAGCAAACAAAGTGAGACAGAAGATTTAGACTCATACAAATGATATAATAAGAACTTATAATTTAACGGGTAGATTTCAAAATTTATATCTAATTAGAAAAAGGAAAAAAATTGGCAACAAGCTATAACTTCACTTAATATATTTTTATTGAATGTGAATTTTGACAAATCTTCTGTTGGGTTACGTTTTCTTTTTATATCCTCTATGTTTTCAAAATTTCCAAAACATCAAAAATCAATAGCTATGTCATCAGTTAAACATTTAAATTTTAAATTTTTTTTTTTTTAAATTATGCATAAAAATTAAATTTATAGATCGAATAGTAAATGAAATCAGTTTCACACAAATTTTTACATATGTGTTAATAACATAAAAAAATATGCAATTCAATGATTAGATTATCGAAATACATGACTGTGATAAATTTTTAAATATGAATTATCGCATTAAGCTACAACTAAGTTTATAGTCAAACTATGGGTTCCAATTATCTCAATTGGTAAAGTCTCTTGTCATCAAATAAGATATTTAAGATTCTATCCTTGTCTGTACTAAAAACCAATTGGGGTCTTGATCTGATGATAGAAGATGCTTATCAGGAGTAAACGCTATAAGTTAACTCTTATTTCTCAAAAAAAAAATAATAATAATAATAATTTATAGTCAAACTTTGTCCAAATTATCTAAACTAGTTTAGAAATAAACCTTTTTCTTTTGGTAATGAGAATGTTTCTTAATTTTTCTTAGAGATTATGGAAAAAAATTTGGGATTTTAAATATTCTCTAGTTTTCTTAGAGATAGAGAAAGAGAGAGTGTGTGTCTACTAGGAAATAGTTTATCTAACTTTTTATTAAAAATTTTTTGCTCAAAGTGTATTAAAGTATACTTGTATTTTGAAAAAATGAGAAAAAAAAATGAAGTTTTTAAAAGTTGTATATAAAAACTAAAAAGTTAAAAACTAAACTTATAAGCTCAAACCAGACACTTAAAATTATAGTGTATGTTTGTTGAAATTAAATAGAAAAGCTTTTATTTAATTACTAAAAAAAAAAATAGAAAAGCTTTTTTAGTGAGATCTGTTATGTGTGAGAGAAAGAGAGATACCATGCGAAGAATGAGTAGAATGACCAAGCATATAAAAAACAAGAAGTGGTGACACTTCTATGATCTAACACAATAAGGAGTGATGGTCTCTTAGATTGGGCCAGAGGAGTTAAAAAAAATTCTATAACCACAAACTTTAATCTAATTTTTGCGACAATTATCTATGTTACTGACAATAAATAGTAAAAATAAAATAAGATGAGTTTATGTGAAAGTTACAAATAATCTGTCATAGTTTGCTAAGAATGTGCAACAAAAGTTTATATATATTTTTTAATTCACACTTTCAAATATTTTATTTATTTTTCCTGATGTGGATACTTTTATTTTTAAAATTATTGATGTGACTTTTTTTAATAACAAATAGTTAACAATAATGTGGATTCCAATTAACTCAATTAGTAAAGTCTTTTATGGTTGTATAAAAGATCTGGGGTTCAATTCTTACCTACACCAAAAACTGATTTGTGTAAAAAATTATAATTTTTGACAAAAATCATAATTATGATTGGTGTCAATTGGTAAAGTCTATCAAGTAAGATATTTGTGGCAAAAATTATGATTTTTTTTTTAATGTGGTAGTAAAATTACTAATGGGAGAGTAGAGACTTTTAACCAGCAACTTCTTTTCTGCAACCCCTACGGGCACTGCCTCATATTTATTTGGCCAAATTAGTTCTGAGTCCATAAATGACCTCAAAATATAGCAAAATATACCTCAAATGGTGGATTTCATTAACATCTACATCACAAAGGAAAAGAGGAATTAAATTAAACCCATCTCTTTCGTCCTCCTTTTTTCCATCTCATTCCCACAACGTTTTTGTTTGATTCACAAGTCACTTCTATCATTAGCCATCTTTGCCTTTTGTCTATTCTAATAAAAACACTCGGAATCCATAGATAAATAAAAATTCTGGTAACATAACCAATTCATATAAATAAAATGCGAAAATGATCAATGGACACCCCAGAACAAAAGCAGAAAATAGAGAGTCAATGATAATCTTGACTTCCAACTTCAAACATTAATTTTAATTATTACTCGCATAAAAAAAGTAACGATTACATCTTAATAAATATCATAGACCAAATAGGCTTTATAAATAGTTTCTTATGCATATCCAGAAGCTGACCCCTAAGTTCGATCAGCTTTACAAGCACATATACCTACGTATTTATACATATTTATACAAGAACCCAAACCTGTTCAATAGTTGATAAAGAACTTCCAAAATTGAATCCTTCAGTCTGATTGCTAAATTCACCGCCGTATTTGAATTGAAACTGATAGAAAAAAAAAAAAAAAAAAAAAAAAATCAAATTTTAAACAAAAATTTATCCATGTTGAAAAAAAAAAAAAAAATCCTATATCGGATTTATAGTTTAGACAACTTTTTTTATTTTTTATTTTTTGTGATTAACAATGCGAAATAAATAATAACAGTTAATCACACCCTCTAATCAAAATAATAAAAATATAACTCAGATATATATATATATATATATATATATCATAGATAATAAGCCAAAGGAAAATATTTCCAATGGAAAAATCACTATAGAGACAAAGACATTCCGATAGAAAATCACTAAAGAAAAACAATTACAAATTCAAAGACTTACAAAACCTTCATAGCTTAAACTTACAAAATCTGTACAATCATCCTCCTGGCAGGGTAATTCTAGAACCTCTGAAATCCTTTTTTAGTGATCCCCTTTGAACCATAACAATGGGACTAATTAAAAATGTGAGTGGGTTAATAAATAGGGTATATTTTCAATGAAGCAATAGGCATGGGTTCTTTTAATGATCTTGGTTTATCATGGTGATACAGAAATAAACTAAGGCACAAGATTAAAAAAATAAAATATGAGAGAGAGAGAGAGGACGCTAGGTTTAAGACTTAAGAATGATGGTGTATTTGAATTATTTTTGCTCAGTAGGTTATAGATTTGAATTGAAGTAGGTGCTCTCGAGCCTTTGGCACGTAGAAGCAGGTTAAGTCCCACAGGTGCTTGTGGGAGTAAAGTGATCTCCCTCCGTTGGGTGGTGGGATCAGGGTAGGTGTTCTCGGTCGGAAAAATGGCAGAAGAGTTGGAGGTCTTATGGCAGAAGTTAAGGGTCACGGAAGAGGAAGAAAAAAGTGTAACGTTAGGAAGAGATTGTACTAAGGCAGCTAAAGAAAGGGGGAAAAATTGTCTAGTGATGAAGGTACTTTCACGCAGGGGAATTATGATTGATGCTCTAAGGAAGAACTTTAGGATGTTATGGAAGCCAAACAAGAGTATGGGGATCTCGGTCATTGGGGATGAAATGTTCCTAGTTGAATTTGATGATGAACGGGACAAGAGGCGTGTCCTTGAGATGAGCCCGTGGCACTATGAAAAACAACTTGTGTTACTCCAGGAGTTTGATGGAAAACGAGACCCAAAGGATATTGTATTGAGGTGGTCTCCCTTTTGGGTTCAAATCTACAATCTCCCTCTGAATCATAGAACCAGAGAAACGGGGATGGCCATCGGGGCTAGCGTGGGAGAAGTGTTGGAAGTGGATGTAGCTGATTCGGGAGTTCAATGGGGAAAATGTCTCCGGGTGCGTGTAAGTCTGGATGTTTCACGCAAGCTCATAAGGGGAAAAAGGATTCTAGGTGAAGAGGGGGAGGACTGGTGGGTGCGGTTCAAATACGAGCGCCTTCCTAACTTTTGCTATCGGTGTGGTCTTCTGGAGCATGACTTGAAGGATTACACTCAAGAAGACGGAGCGGATGCAAACGGAAACAGGGGGGAGCTCCAATATGGTGCTTGGATGAGGGGGGAGCCGGCGAGGAAAGGGGTGTGGGAATCCTCTTATCCGAAAAGGAACGAGGGGATGAGCATGCGTGGGAGCTTACCGGAAGAAAGTTCTCAGGCGCTGAGGGTGCAGACGTCGAGGAAAGAGGTGGAGACTGACAAGGGGGCGTCTGTGGTGCCGTGTCTCGGGGAAAAAAAGCTGGAGTGTACGCCACTGAATAATGGGGACAGTGATGGCAGTGGGGAGAACGTTCAGGAAGTGGGGCGGGTCATTCCTAACGACGTGCTCTCTGAGACAAATAATGCCTTTGCTGTGAATGAAAGTGTGGGTAAAGCGGATAAAAATCCAGTGGCTGTGGTATGTGAGCATGGGGTGATAGAGACAAGTCCAGCTGACGTGCCAAAATTTAAGTTTGAGGCGGTGCGAAATGCTGAAGAGATGGGATATAATTTGGGCTTGAAAGTAGATAAGGAAGTGGAGGGCCCAATTGCTATGTCTTATGATATGGACCAGGGATGGGTAGCTGAGACTTTGGGCCCAGCTAGTGGGCATTGGAAGAGGAAAATAAGGGAAGGGCAGCCCAGCGGAAAAGCAAAGGAACTTAGCCCAGTAAAGAAAAAAAGAAATGCCCCAGCTTATCAAACCGAGTCGGACCAGAACCAGAGAGAAACAAAGAAACAGAGAACTGAAATACAGGGGAGTACCGTGTGGGAGGATGAGGTCTTAAGGGATGGCGGTGTGGCGGAGGCTGCGATGCAGCTCCGTCGAGCCAAATGAGTCTTCTGGCGTGGAACTGCCGGGGTCTTGGGTCAGCTCCGGCGGTGCGTTCGCTCATCGATGTGGTGAGTTTTCTTGACCCGGTTTTGGTTTTTCTTTCGGAGACCAAGGCAAGTCTGAACAGAATCAAAGGGATTCAAAGGAAGCTTAACTTTACACAAGGTATTACAGTGCCGAGCGATGGTAGGAGCGGGGGTTTGGCGATGCTGTGGAAGGAAGGGACGGATGTTAGTTTTAAAAGCTGTTCGAATGGGCACATCGATGTGGTGGTCAGCGAGGGGGCCGGCGCTCAACCGTGGAGGGCAACGGGGTTCTATGGTCACCCGGATGCAGGTATGAGACACTCTTCTTGGAAATTACTTAATTTGCTTAAACGGCAGTGTGACATGCCGTGGCTAGTCTTGGGGGATTTCAATGAGATTGTGAAGTCGGATGAGAAGTTGGGTTGGTTAGAGAGGGATGCTAGTCAAATGGAGATTTTTAGGGAGTGTCTAACTGAATGTGGTCTTACCGATTTGGGTTTTGTGGGGCAGCGTTTTACTTGGTGTAATGGTAGGATGGGTGAGCACCGAACCTTAGTAAGGTTGGACAGAATTGTGGCTAATGAGAAGTGGCTGAGGATGTTCCCTGAGGCAAAAGTCTTCCACAAGGCTATGGCTGCTTCGGACCATTGTATGCTCAACCTTTCCTTAAGGAAAAGAGTACAAAGAAGGGGAAAAGGGAAGCGATTTATGTTTGAGGCTATGTGGACTAGGGAGGAGGGCTGCAGAGGGGTGACTGAATCGGCCTGGGATCCGTTGAATGCTAATCCAAATGTGCATATTAGTGATAGAATTAAAAGTTGCCAAGATCAGTTGCAAGCTTAGAATCGGAGGGAGTTTGGGAACGTAAACAAGATGTTGAAACAGAAACAAAGTCGGCTGCAGCAATTGGAAGACTTAAACTTACTTCATGAGTCTGCTGAAGAGATTAAAGCACTAAGAAAGGAGATTAATGAGACAATGATCCGGGAAGAAATGATGTGGAACCAGAGGTCAAGGGCTGTATGGGTTAAATGTGGGGATCAAAACACGAAATTTTTCCATGCAACGGCAAGTAATAGACGCCGGAAAAATAGAATTGATGGTCTGTATGACATGGGAGGTAGATGGTGTGAGGATGGTGATGAGGTGGAGGGTATTATCCTAGATTACTTCAGGGATATATATAGTACAAGTTTCCCAGCGGATTTCGGGGCTAGCCTTGGGGCTGTTGACAGTAAGATCTCGGATACAATGAATGAAGACCTTCTGTTGGAGTTCAGAGCAGAGGAGATTCGGAGGGCGCTAAAGCAAATGCATCCTACAAAATCGTCGGGCCCGGACGGTATGTCCCCTGTTTTCTTTCAAAAATATTGGGATATTGTGGGTCCAAATGTGGTAGGGTGTGTTCTGAATATTCTTAGAACAGGTGTTATTCCTAATGGCTTAAATGACACTTTTATTTGTCTAATCCCAAAAGTTAATTGCCCCCAAAAGATGACGGAGTTCAGACCTATTAGTTTATGTAATGTCGTGTATAAACTTGTTTCAAAAGTGTTAGCCAATAGGTTAAAGAAAATTCTCCCTGATGTTATTAGTGATGCTCAAAGCGCTTTTGTTCCGGGTAGGCAGATTACAGACAATGTGTTAGTTGCATTTGAGGTGATGCATTGTATAAATCAGAGGAGAAAAGGGAAGAAGGGGTTGATGGCAATAAAGCTCGACATGAGCAAGGCATACGACCGGGTAGAGTGGGCATATTTGGAGGCAATGATGGGTAGATTAGGTTTTAATGAAAGGTGGATTCATTTGATGATGATGTGTGTATCTTCGGTGTCTTATTCAGTGCTTATAAATGGTGATCCAAAGGGAAGGATTGTTCCAACCCGGGGCCTTAGGCAAGGGGATCCGATTTCACCATACCTCTTCCTTTTGTGTACGGAGGGTCTCTCAGCTATGCTTAGAAAGGTTGAAAATGGGGGAATTCCTAGGGGTATTGTGGTTTGTAGGCAAGCCCCTTTAGTCTCTCACCTTCTTTTTGCCGATGACTGTATTGTGTTTGGAAAAGCTTCAAAGGAGGAGGGATCCAGAATTCTTAGGATTCTTGAGGTGTATGAAAAGGAGTCGGGGCAAATGCTCAATAGAGAGAAGACTTCTCTCTTTTTTAGCAAGAACACTCGAGGTGAGGTTAAGGAAGAGATAAAAGAAATGTTCGGGGCACAAGTCATACATCAGCACGAGCGTTATTTGGGCTTACCCACTTTGGTAGGGAGAGGAAAGAAGAAAGCTTTCCACCGTATTGTAGATCAAGTGGGCCGGAAAATTGCGGGTTGGAAAGGAAAGCTTTTGTCAATGGCTGGCCGAGAAATCCTAATAAAGGCCGTAGCTCAAGCCACTCCCATGTATACGATGAATTGTTTTAAGCTCCCCGATTCTTTATGCAACGAGTTGAATGCGAAGATGAGAAACTTTTGGTGGGGTCAACGGGACAAGGAAAGGAGGATGGCTTGGTTAGCTTGGGAGAAGATGTGTAAACCCAAGAATGAAGGCGGGATGGGATTTAAGGATCTTAAAGCTTTTAATCTAGCTCTGCTCGCGAAACAAGGATGGAGGATTTCTCATGATTCAGAATCTTTAGCCCATCGAGTTCTTAAGGCAAAATATTTCCCGGACTCGGAGTTTTTGGAGGCGGAGTTGGGGAAAAACCCCTCTTTCACTTGGAGGAGCTTAGTGGCAGCAAGGGGTGTCCTTCAGAGGGGCCTAAGATGGAACATTGGAAATGGGCGGAAAGCGAAGATTTGGACAGACAGGTGGATCCCAACCCCAAACTCGTTTATGGTTGTTAGTCCTCGGCCACAAAATGCTGAAAATGTGCTTGTGGAGACCCTTCTGGATCGTGAGTTGGGTAAGTGGAATTCTGATACTGTGAGAAACAGCTTCCTTCCACATGAAGCATCGACTATTCTAAGTATCCCGATCAGCCAACATCTGCCGGATGACGCGAGGATTTGGGCTTGGACGAAGAAGGGCATTTTTTCGGTTAATAGTGCCTATCATGTGGCTCTCGGGTGGCTTTCTGAGGAAGCGAATTTGGGGACCGGGGGTGAGGAATCTAATAGACAAAAGAAAAAGAAATTCTGGACTTCTATTTGGAGCTTAAAATGTCCTGGTAAGGTCAGACATTTCTTATGGAGGGTTTGCAAGAACATACTTCCCACCAACCTTAGTCTTTGGCTTAGAAAGGTGTCTAAAGATAAAAGGTGCGGGATGTGTGGTTTGGCTGAATCCTCGGGTCATGTTTTGTGGGAGTGTGGTACGGCAGAAGCTGTATGGCAGGAGGCTAAGTTCTCGGTGAATGGGGGCTGTCTTCCTCTTCGGGACTTCGCTGATGTGGTCTGGAATGTATGGGAGAAACAAAAGGAGGGAGAATTAGAGAGGTTGGCGTGCCTTGCTTGGGGTATTTGGAAAAATCGGAATGTTGTAAAATTTGGGGGAAAAGGCAAAGATGCGAGGAGTATTGTGGCGGAAGCTAATGCTCTTGTGGAGGAGTTCGGTCTGCTGCTAGGGGTCCCATTTCAATCTGCTCCACCGAGAACTGGAACTTGGACTCCGCCGCGTGTTGATTGGTATAAGATAAATGTTGATGGGGCGGTATTCAAAGAGTCTAGCAGCTGTGGTATCGGGATAGTAATTAGAAATGAAAGGGGAGAGCTTATGGGCGCGATGAGCAAAAAGTTGGAGTTCCCGCTTGGTGCTTTGGAAGTGGAAGCAAAGGCTTTTGAGGAAGGTTTGATCCTAGCTAGGGACTTGGGGCTAAAACAAGTGGTGCTGGAAGGGGATGCTAAGGCAGTAACTGATGTGCTTAGGGGCTGCTGCTCTCCTCCTCTCTCTATTATGATGATCACAGATGGTATAATGGGACTGAAGCATAATGCTTTGGCCTGGGAAGTTAGTTGGGTTGGTAGGAATTGTAATAGGGCTGCCCATTTACTTGCTAGGAATGCTCAGTTTGTTAGGGAGAGCATTGTTTAGGTTGAGGACATCCCTCCCTGTATTGAACTTCAAGTGTCAAAAGATGTAACAGATTTGGACATTGTCCAGTTTAATGAATAGTTCGGAAATGTGAACATCAAAAAAAAAAAAAAAGACTTAAGAATGGCCCACTCTTGTTGATTTTCAAACAGCACAGGAGCTCAATAAAAGCTCCTTCATTTTTCATTTGACTTTCGAGTACCTGATCAAGAAAATCTTTCTTGTTGCTTTCTACAAAAATGACGGCTAGTAATGAGCATAACAGGCCTATTGTTCCGATGGAGAGAAGAACTGTCTACCAAACACTAAACTCTTTTCAAAACTAGGCTTCACAACCTCAGCCCCACGCCCCAAAAACCCAGCATCTCTCTATTTTGCTTTTCTTCTTTTAAGCTCTCACAGCACACCTACATAAAATCCCCAACCTATTTTGTTGCCACAGCTGACTCTCACCTCAAGCTCCGCAGAAATTTAATGCTCACTTCAATCTGATTTGGCACATGAAATAAGACATTTCCAGCAACTTCCTTGAGAAGTTTTGCACAGGTTTCTAATCTGACAAGCTTGCCTGAGCAATGCTCTTACAAAGGGAAAAATATACTATGTGAACATTTGGATTCAACTGAATCCTGTGTCCACTATTTCCAGTTTTTTTTTTTTTTTTTTTCTTGTGCGTAAACAGTAATTTTATATGGTTTCATTGTACAGGGGACAAAAATTTCTGTACACAAACTATTCATCACTGTTTAAAATACTATTTACGCACTAAAAAATATTAAAAATAGGTCTCATGGTACTATTCACACATTTAAAAATTATTTTCCTACAGTACTTTCAGTTTTCAGTTTTAAGTTTCAACAACAATAAATTCAATTCAAACGACCCTATATATTCAAAGCATTAGGAGGCCTCAAATGCTTAAGCAGAACTTATGCCAAATTTCTGCATGAACAGTAATTGAACTTGCAATACATTGTCACAAATATTGGCCAATTAAAATCCTAACACAAGTAATAATTAAATTTGAAAATTGAAAAACATAGGAATAGAGAGATTGAACTTATATTCCAAACCTGTTCAATAGGCCATAAACAGCTTTCAAAATTAAAACTTTCAATCCGGTCACTAAGCTCCCAGCCTCATTTGAGGTTAAACTGACGAAAAGAAAATTAAGAAGGAAAATCATGTATAAATAGATTCAAGTATATATATAATAATCAAATTTGTAATTTGAAAAAAAGAATAAAGAAATAGAGGGATTGAACCTAGAAGAGAAGACGGCTATGATACGAATAGTTTTTGGTTAGGGTTAAGGATTTTAATTTTTTTTCTTTCCTTTTTTGGGGTAGAGAGAGAAGCGAAGAAGAGGGGTCGTTCTTTTTCTGATTAGTAGCAAGAGGGGTCATTCTTCACTGAACTGATTTCTAAAATTCCTAACCTAATATCTACCTATGCCGTTATTTGAAATCACTGAACTTGGGACTTCTGATGGGGATATGAGTTTGGATCCATCCTTTGAAATTCACACGAATGAGTGAGAAAAATCCAAATGGATTTCCACTGGAAAATTTATCTGCTCAGGGACACTATGTTGTCAGCAAAAAACACTAATCGTTCTTGGACAACTTCTGGCTAATTATTGAGCTGCCAAAACATGGTGGCTAAGATAACCGCACTGACTCGGATACCAAACAATCTCGAATAAGAATTCGTTACGGACAGCTTGGCGAGCACTGCCACTTCGATCCATGACGGGGTTACCAACCGGGGATCATTGAAGAAGGGCCAGCTTCACCTGAGACTCCATAAAACCGTGTTGATGCTGGTCCAAAAGTCTTTGAGCTAGTTACTGGCTTTTAGTCCCACCGGAGATCCTTTAACTCTGCCAATCAATCGGTCCGGTTTTCTAGCTGTCTCGAATGCCCGGAAAACAGCAAAAAAATAGCGGTAAAATTCATTGGAGAGTGACGGTTAACGATTAACCCGCTCGACAAGAAGATCAACCAGACCCAAAAAACGACGTTGGAGCATAATAATAATAATAAAAACCTTTCACGGAACCCTAACCACGTCCCTCTCCGAGGGCTAAACCTTCACATGGATTCCGCCAAAATAACAAGCTATATATAGAGTGACTCCATGTCATGACATGAAAAGCTCTTCAAAATTTCACATCTTTCCGCCAAAATAATAAGCTATGGTGACTACATGTTATGTCTACATGAAATCACCAGAGCTCTGAAAAATTTCACATGGCCGGGTTCCGCCAAAATAACAAGCTAAATATACTCCATGTCGTGACATGAAATCACCAGAGCTCTCTACAAAATATCTATGGTGACTCCATGTTATGACATGAAATCACCAGTGTTCTGCAAAATTTCACATCTTTCCGCCAAAATAACAAGCTATGGTGACTTCATGTCATAACATGAAACCACCAGATTATTTTGGCTACTGGCTACGCCTTCTTCAGGGTGGTAGGAGTAGAGCGCCTTAATGTCATCGAAATCCCGAATCTTAGTAAGAATTTACCACAGCTTGTTCTTTTGGCTATTGACGTTGCAAATTTCACATAGGTTATGCATGTTGGTACGGTGACCCCAACGTCATTGAAATTCTCCAACAACGCCGTAAATAACCCCAAGCTTAAATAAGAATTTACCAGAGCTTGTTCTTTTGGCTACTGGCATGGTTGTAGGGGCGAACATAATGATAAAACTTAGCTTTTCGGATGAAAACTTCTAGAAAACATAAATGAATACAATAGAGTACTAACCTTTCATAATCGGCACTGCGAAGAGTACCACTCTCTGAGTCCAAGCTTCTTTCAGCCATCATTTAGGTTGACAACAGCAGCACTATTCCACTATTTTTTACTGAATATATTAGTCCGCTCCTCTTGTCCATCTAAACTAAAGCTCTATAATATATAGGAGTAAATGCTACCTCCTCTCACCCCTGAGAGAAGGTGGTCTAACAGTGGGACCTACGCGTGAGATCCAATCCTCACGTGAGTTAAAAAAGCACTGCTCCCGAGCCCCTAAGTCTTTTCCAATTTATGGTTGCGCAGGGGGACAAAATATACGGGGCAGGTGGATAAAGTATCCGCAGTTTGGCAAGAGACTTTTTGTGACAATTGTTCATTGTTAAACAGTAACGAAAACACCGATTGCATTTCATATTTGCTTTTGGGGTAAAAGCTGGTACCATTTTGATTAGAAATGTATCGAACGGCTACCAGTAGGTAAAGGAAGCGAAATTTAGTCAAAAATTCTCCATCGAACGGCTGTAGTCGTTTTAAGTATCTTTAAGGCAACTTCGCAATGTGCTTTCTTTCCACACAAACGGTCAAATTAATCCAGTAGTCCACTCCAACCATGCCATTCTTTTTCATATTTTATTTTATTTTTTTATTTTTTTCGGTTACCAAACCAACTAATAATAATTCTGTGAAAAACCAACCCTTTATTCATGGCTGATTCTCTCTTCGATTTTGTGTTTCGCCGATTCTCTCTCTTTTCCACCTTCATTTGAGTCATGCCCATTAATCGAAGCTACGGCTAGGTTTCCACTTCTACAGTGTCCAATGAAGGAGGTGATGACGTGATTTCATTAATCTTCACCTTTGATCTCTTCTTCAATGGCTTTCTTCTTTTGCCTGTTGGGTTTGAACCTGAAGTTCCCAAAGGGTCTACCATTGGCAGGTTGTTTTCCAACTTTCATATTGTTTGTTAGTTGTCTAGCTAGAAAATAATGTTTTGTCTCATTTTAACATGGAAAAAAATGGCATAGCCAGCAATAATTGACAGTGTAGAAGGTTTTGTAAGAATTGATAGTTTAGCTGTATAGCGTCTTGAAATTTTCTTTTTCATATAGTTGGCTTTGAACATGTGAGGGTTAAATATGTGCACTGCGTTGACATAAAAATTTTCTTGCTAACTTTATGAACAAAAAGCTTGATACAAACATAAAGTTTTTAATCATAGAAGCTTTCACCTAAAAATGAGGATGCTATTTCTCAAAAAAAGAAAAAGAAAAAAAAAGAGGGTGCTAAAGATTTAAGAATATGTGCAACCAATCTCAAGTAGTTGGAGCAGAAGGCTTTGCTTAGATTACCTTCACGATCCAGGAGCAAATTGGTGCTGCTCTCAGTGGGCATATGGTCATTGCCCCATTGCGTACGTCTCGTAATTCATTTGTCTTAACTATGTATTGATATTATATATCTAAGTGAAAAATGTAACTTTTTTAGTATTTTGACTTTGAATTGTGATTTTATACATGTTACCAATTTTTATTTTTTTAAAATTTAATATAGTAAAAAAATCTTATAATTTAACTGGTTGAAAAATCCTATAATGAGTATGACAATTTGAAGAGCGTGAAGTTATAAAAGCTATTATGGATTTTCTTTCTAAGCTAGGAAATGGGTGGTCTCAACCTTCTCATCAAAGAGGGTGAGATTTTATGGTTTTAAGACACTCGAGCGCAGCTCACATGGATGGGGAGTAGCATAGAAAAAAAGTGACAAATTTCTACCCCAAGTGCAAATTCGCTTGACCGAATGTTAGGCAAGCTGTTTCAGGCGAAACTTCTTGTCTAACTATTTTTTGAGAGTTCTGATAAACTTGCCTGTCTCGAAATTTTCGCTTTGAGAAAGATTCTTCTTGTTGCAAATTTGCAATTTGCCAATTTCAACTATAGTTTGTGATCCCTTGACACAATGAAATTACAAAAAATGAAATTCAATACATAAAAAATTTGCAATTTACAACCGAAATATTTGGCATGGAACAATTCCCAACACTAAAAATCTTAACAATTTTACTGAACTTTATGATTAATTAGGTTAAAACAACAATCCCAAAAAAAATATAGCATCCGTCCCAATGTTGGTGCTGTTTTTGATTGGAGCCGCATCCAATGTGGATCCTGATATTTTTTTGGTGGGAGTAGTTAAAGTGATGATCTATTTATTTTTGGGTTGTG
Source organism: Quercus agrifolia (assembly GCA_029955455.1). Lineage (NCBI taxonomy): Eukaryota > Viridiplantae > Streptophyta > Magnoliopsida > Fagales > Fagaceae > Quercus > Quercus agrifolia. The sequence goes on from JARQAD010000006.1 coordinate 43,656,743, forward strand.
TTAATGGCATGGTAAAATGTCCGTTAACAAAACATTTTGACATTTTTTTGTTTGTTTGTTTTTTTTTTTTTTTTTTTTTGTAGATTTATATCATATTTTTCAGTGTGTGATTAACTTTGTAGAGAGAAAAAAAAAAAAAAAAAAAAAAACCAAAAGAACTAGTTTTATATCCTTTTCATATATTTATTTAATTTTTTATTAAACGAGACCCATTTTTGTACAATCTTAACAAGCACTTATGCGGTGCTTGTTAACATTAACCTTTATTTTTTTCTTTATATTTGTAAGAGTATTCACATCAAGAATGTTAAAAAATATAACATTTAGCAACTCAAAAATTTAGTATATCTATTTTAACAACTCACTTTACAATACATTCAACATCAAATATTCTTTTTTAACATACAACAGATTAAAATAATATAAACAAGTAAAGAACATAGTAAAATAACACATCAACAAAATAACCAATAGTCACTACAACCACAACTAGCCATAACATCGCCACAACAACCATCGTGTCTCATGACCTCTCAGTCAAAATCAGACCACACCGAGACCCAATCACTCACTGGACCCACAATCACTCACCGGAACTACTAGAACCCATGGCCACACACTCACTGACCTCACCACCACATCACCATCGTGCCTTACAACCTCACAACCAGCACCCACGACCATCGTGTTGCACCACCAGAACCCATGGCCACATACTCATTGATCTCACAGAGGCTGGTTAACTCGTACTCCTCTTTAGCTTGGACTAGAAATCCACTAAAACCAGACCAACAAAACCCACGAGTTTGAGTAGTGAGAGAGATCGAGATCAAAGAGAGAGGGAGAGTCAGAAAAAGGAGAAAGAGCGTCTGGTGCTTAGAGGAAGAGGGAGAGAGAGAGAGAGAGAGAGAGAGAGAGAGAAATGGTAAAAAAGAATATTTAAATAACGTGACAAAAGAAATAAAATTTGGGATGTTGGGTGTTTTGTAAAGTAGCATGGTAAAGTAGTTTTTGAAATGGTAAAATGAGATATTTTGTAGAAACTAGTTGCTAATGCTCTAAGGCTATGGTGGCAAAACCTGGGAGGAAAGCAGCGGATTATAGAGGTATGGAGTTATTGTATGTATTTATTTATTGTATTTATCAAATTACTAGAGCTATTACCTACCAAAATGTGAAAGGAAATTATTTTTTAAAATGACATCAGTAAAATTGTCATTGTTGAGAGAGCAAATTTGCAGTACTATTGTCATAAAGTATTTTTTTAGGGTTGTTGTTGCATATTCTGGGAGTACTCTCCCTCCCTCTCATAGGGGAGTGGACTCTATAGTGGGTGGAACCCATCCCTTTGTGAAAGGGTGGGAGTATACTCTCAAAGTATACAATAATTTTTAAACTTTTTTTTAGAGAAGTCGATATTATATTGAACTATTTGGTATAACATAAACTTTTTTCTATCGGTCAGCCAACCAATATAGAATCATAATTGATTCGTACCATTCTAAATACTTGTCAATACTAGACAATACCGAACTTTCTAGTGGGATACAGGCATTTTAGCTAGTAAACAAAAACAAAATAAAATAGAAAATAGCCATAATTGGGTGCTTCTGTCACCGCCGGCCACCACCACGTTGTAGATCGCTTTCTGCTTCGTCATCGTATTCGCCTTCTTCTTCTTCTTCTTCTATAGTCTTCTCACGTCGCCCAATTTTCATATATGTTTTCTCTCTCCTAGTTTTCACTTTCCTTGTTTCCCTTTCTTTTTTCTTGTTTCATTCGCCAATATTTATCTCCACCCACGTTAAAGTACTCACACCAGTGAGTATAAAATAGAAAAAATGTGTAAAATTTACACTATTTACTTAAAAAAGACTCACATCAATTAATGTATAATCGTATATGTGGGGACAATATTTACCTAGACCAAATGTTGCACTTGTAGTCATTTTTTGGCTTGGAGAGTTCCACATTGGAAGGAAAATCTTCCTCTTCATGCCATATAAGGGATGACCAATGGTGATAGAGTACCACTAGTATGGTTAACCAAACTAGTGGTACTTTATCACCATTGGTCATCCTTTATATGGCACATCCCTTATATGGCATGAAGAGGAAGGCTTTCCTTCCAATGTGGGACTCTCCAAGCCAAAAATGACTACAAGTGCAACACTTGGTCTAGGCAAAAATTGTTCCCACAGTATAAATTTACAAGTTTGCTATAATAACCATGTAAATTTATACTAACACTCTTTATTTTACATTTATTTTTATATTCTATTTTTACGTATTCCGATGGTGAATGAAGAACATGGAGAGTAGTTATTGTGTGTGAAGAAATATAAATAATTATTAAAAAAATTTAAAGAAATTTGGAGTAAAATAGATAATTTGATATGGAGTATTTTAAAAAGTGAATATATAAAATAAAATAAAAGTAGATTCTTACACTAGACAAATTTTTTTGCACGAGCTAATTTGAATACTAATGTAAATAATTTCTTTAACTTTTTATCTTTTGTGAGTTGAAAGACTCCACCCTCCCATCAGGACAGATAGCAACTTTGACATTTTACATTTTTTTTTTTTCATTATCTAGGTGAACACATGTATATGTTATTAAGGGGTTGTTTGGATTTCTTGATTTCCATCACTCATAACCCAAAATCAGTGGACCCCAAATGCCAATGCTTGTTTGAACGTCCTAACTTAGTACCCATCACTCAATTTTTTGGATTTTGAAAGATGAGAGAGTGAATTTGGAAACAAGTTTTTGGAGTTTTTGAAAACAAAGACATGAGTAACGATGGCATTTTGTGTAATTTTTAGCAAGTATTGGGGCCTACAGTCAGGCAATGTCACCTCAGTTTTCAGACTCCATGTGCCAACACTGTGCTTCCAATGGCTCTAATGACCCAATTAAACAAAACACCTACCACAGTTATCACACACATCACTTCCACTCACCCCTAACAAGAGAGACCATCTTCCTCTTAGAGCACACATACCCCACTGACGAAAAGCTTTAGCGCATCAGCCATAGACACCTCAGCAAGCCCAAACGACGGCCAGCAACCCCACGGCCAGAAACCCCACCGCATTATAATCTGCTTTTTTTCAAGGTAGTTCTACCCTCTTTTAAGGGCGACGGCGGTGCAGATGGGTCTTGTAAGGGCTGCTGTTTTGGGTTCAGGTGGAGAGATTTTTGTGGGTTTGGTAAAGTTCTACATGGGTTGTATGGTTTGGGGAGGGGGTAGGTAGGATGGCAGATGGTAGAAGTAGGGTAGGTCAGACAGTGGGGCTCGTGTTTTGTGGTTTTTGTAATTGAAAACCATGACCAGGTTAAAGGTGACAAACAAGGGTAGGTGATTTTTGAGATATTTTGAGTGATGGGATAATGAGTGAAGAGTGACGATATTTGAGTGATGAGTGAGGAGTTATCGATTTTTTGATCCAAAAAAACCCCTAATTATTGGTTAAGCTTTATTGTCATTCTAAGTCTAAAAGCAAGATTGAATAGTAGGTCCCACAATTTTGTTATTAAAAAAAAAAGTAGGTCCCAAAATTTTATTTTATATTAAAAAAAAAAAAAACACCCTCCTATGTCTGTATACGCATTACTCTTTTTTTTTTAAATGAACATCAGATATTCTAAAGCAACCAAAAATTTTTGTATATCTATTTGAACATAATATTTAACAATACATCTTAGATTACTTCTTCTATTCTTCTAAATAACACATTAAAATAGTATTAACTCATGCCAAATTTTGTTAGCATTTGACACATTCAATGGAGATGATTTTTTTTTTGGGTTCAGCGTGCAAAATGCTAACGTTAGTACTCTAGTACGTAGTATTTTTTTTTACAAAGAATGTTATTGTCTAGGCCTGGCATTGACATTTTGTTATAGTCTATCATTTATAACTTATCACCTCAATGAATGTGAAAAATAATGGTGACTCAAGACTTATTGCTAAAAGAAAACTTAGAGCATCTACTAATCTTTCTCCACCATCTCTTCATGTTTCATAGTTTTAAATTTTAAAATTTTGCTATAATCCCAAATTGTAACTACTTAGAAGAATAGAGGAAGAAAAGTTGAGAATTCTATATAATTTCTTTAATGCATTCAAGACAATGAAACACGCATACAAATTTTTAGGCATATTGTTATATTCTAAACACTTTCATATTGATTTATTCTTTCAATTTATTTGCAGCAATCAAATTACATGATTAACCTTTATGCATTCAAATTAGTTTCTCAATTTGATTATCATTAACTATTTACATCAAGCGCAATTGAGTAACTTAAATTTGATGTAAAAAAAATAAAAATAAAAATAAAGTGTGCATTTGTATTAGATTGCATGTCACAATTACATTACCACATAATTGCTTATTTATTTTGTTATTAATTCTTACTAAAAAAAATTTTGTTTTTATTTTTGAATTATTATTTTTTTAGATTAATTTATTTTATTTCTTTAGTCTTTATTGTAATTTAAAATTTCTCTCCATTTATGTTAGCCTTGTGCAAGTACTTTTAATATTATATGTAATTTGAAATTGATCTGTTAAACTTGAAATTTATCAATTCCATTTGAAATATATGACTATTGGGAAATATAATCATTTGAAAAATATGACTATTGGAATATTTGAAAACATTATTGTTGGGAGATTTAAAAATATATCCAATATATCTGTTAGGAATTTGAAAAATATAGCTGTTAAGAATGAATAAAAAAAAGAATAAAAAAATATTAAAAATAAATAAAGAAAGATTTTAGAAATAATAAAGAATTAATATTTAAATGAGATAAAAAAATAATAAAGAGATTTTAAAAAGTAGATAAATAAAAGGTAAATATAATTGCTCACTTTTTAAATAGTATAAAATTTTGGAAAAACTGCTAGAAATGTTCTAAACTATGGACATTTGTCCATTTAAGAACAACTTATTTAACTTTTAACTGAAATTTTTTTGGTAAAAATGTATTTGTTCTTGAAAGTGAAAAAAATATATTAAAAAATGAGATTTAAAATATATATATATATATATATATATATATATATATATATATATATATATATATATATATATATATATATATAAAAAGAAGAAGAAGAAGATAACCAATGCTCAGCCGACACTCAAGAATGCTCAAATCAGAGATTTCGCCCCAAAATGCGCGTCCAATCTTGATGTTTTTCCTCTAGCTTCTCAAAGAAGCTTTATGAGATAGAAGAATGATTTGATGTCACAAATCACATCAATCAAGTCGTCCCTCCCACCTACTTTCTTTTAATGCCTGGGCATACACGTTGCGCTCTCCACTTTTTCAGTTTTTTTATCTGATACCGTTAAAAAATGAAAACTGAAAACTAAAAATACTGTAATAAAATAATTTTTAAATATGTAAATAGTGTTGTAGGATCAATTTTTAATGAAAAAGTTGCTGAATAAAATATTTGCGAGTCCTGTGAATATTGCATGGGACCCACTGAAAAAGCATAATTTGCTCTTCTAAAAAAAAAACACTGAAACGCAGATGTTAGCTTTTCATTTGTATCCAAACGGGTACTAAGTTGAGTTTGGATTGTTGAAAACAACCCACGTCTGGATTTTGCATTTTTTCCTTGGTTTCGTGTATTGTTTATGAGACTTGTAAGTACATAAAAATGTAAATTTTGCTTTAAAACTGGGTCTCATGGTACTATTCACATATTTGAAAATTATTTTGCTATGGTATTTTCAGTAATAAGTTTTCAGTTTTCAGTAATAAGTGATATCCAAACAGACCCTTAATTTCCTTTGACCATGCCCTTTACTCTCTACTACAAATATTTTCACAACTTTACCACAACTTAATTTGTTATGTGACGACTCGTGAGTGATAAAATCATGGATCCACTATTTTGTGACACTAAACTTACTCTTTGGCAATATTTCAATGCCTAAGCACTCACGTCATCAGAATGATTCTCAAAAAAGAAAAAAACGTCATTAGGATGTTTATAATAAAAAAATGTCAAATTTATATGTTTTTGTCCAAAAATTACCACGGGCTAAAATTGTGTAATTGTGAACTGTAAACATCGCAAACGGTTAATTTAGGTTAGGTTCGAGCTGGGTCATTTGAGTTGCAGTCTAAGAATGAGCTAGTTTAAACTGTTTGAAAATGAGTCTGGTCAATTGGGTTGCGGGTTGGACGGGCGGGCCATGTTGGCCCATATTTTTCACATTAAAAAAAAAAAAGCAAAGAAATGCTAACTTTTTAGAGAGAATGAATCAAATCAAATAGTTAGACTATTTGTTACTAATTTACTATTATACATGTTGTGGTGACCCAAAACTCTTGCAGTGAAATTATTTGGAAAAAATGTTTAAAGATTTGACTTACACAATTTATTTATCACAAACTTAATAGAAATTCCACAATGGGAAGCTTAAACCATTAATTCAAGGTAATTTGAGATTATAAATAAGAAACCTAGTTACACCAATCGGTTTCCCGAGCTGTAGCAATTAAGAAATGAAAGGTACAATAATCTTCCCATTCTCTCTCTCTTTCTCTCTCTCTCTTCTTGCTTGTTCTTTTTCTCTCTTTTTTCGTCACCTCCTTCTCTGTTGTGGCCTCCTCCCCTTTATAGGCTATCTTTTTCCTTATTTCTCCAGCTATCTGTCCTTTAGCTAAATTTCTCGGGACACTTGTCACCTCCTTTCTTTGGTCTTATCTTCTTTCCCCCTATAATAGTATTTTTTGAGGATCATTCGTACTGTTTAGATGATACTTTATGTATTTAATGCGGTAGAGGTTAGGCGGAGAACTTATCGTCAATGTGGAGGTGGCATCCTCTATAGTCCTTATCCTCTCAACGTTTTTCCCAAGGTGTTGACCTTGCGCTTCATGGGAACAGTTCCGTGAGATCTATCTCTACTTCTTTGGTAGATGGGCTCGGCCCATCTATTCAAATAGGTTTTCAGCGTATGTGGGCCTTGGCCCACTCCAAGGGTACCTACTCCCCACACATGTAAAGGGAAAAAAAACCCAACCAAAAAACATAAAAATTTCCATATCTTTGCAATCTTGACAACTTTGACTTTTGAGCATGACTGAAATTATTTATATACTTCAAATTCAAAGTTCACTAATGATAATTCCCATAAAAGAACAAGAAAAAAAAAAAAAAAAACTAAATGCCATGGACCATGTCAAGTTATTAGTCTTCTTAAGTGCACAAACTCCTATTGCATTTAAAATAATAATAAAGTTAGATTATATAGAAAGATAAACTTAATAAATAAAAACCTTTAAAAATAAACATAACAATTTAAGTAAAGAAGAATAAGTAAATATTTTATAAGAATTATACCGCAATCTACTCAACGTTTGTAGTAAATTTATCACTATAAATATTCATATTTGTGAATTGTATCTCAAGTTGGCCAATTTCATCACTATCTTCATTTACAATACAATATTTTAATATAACTTAAGTGTATAATGAAAGCAAATAAAATCTTATCAATAAAGAGTTAAAAATATATAATTTTTATGATTCTATTAATAAATTAAAATATCTTCAAATCCATATAACCAACTTTTAGTAATCTTTGAAGTAGAACTTAGTTACTTAGTAGTTAGTAGTCTTAGTTAATGCATGTTACAACTAGAAGTAGAGCTTAGTGGTTAGTAGTTAGTGCTGCTTACTTAGTAGTGTAGTATGTGTAGACACTAGACAGTAGAAATTTTAGGCTTTAGCTTTCTTTTTGTATTTTTTTTCCTTTTCATTTAACTGTTTATTTTTTTTTTAATAAATAGGAGGCATAATACACAAGTTCATTGTGCCTTTTTATGATAATGTTATGCACTTAGGAGAAGTCTAGCATACCTTGCCATGGAGTTTTTAAATGTTAATTAGAGGGAAAAAAAAGGTTAAAAAACATGCCGGCTGTAGGTTGGGTTGGGTTGGCCCGCAAAAAAAAAAAAAAAAAAAAGGCAGGTTTAGGTAGGGCCAAAACAGGTGGGTTCGAGTCGAGTTAGTGAATTTTAGCCCATTTTTTCCATGTCTTGTTGCTAGAGTAATTGTGTAAATTTATACCGTCACTATTTATTTTGCATTTAGTTTTTTATTTTTTCTTTGAGTATATGAGAATGAAAGAAGAGCTTGGATAGTTGTTAGCGTGTGTGAAAAAAAAAATTTAATCAAGAAAAATTAATATTTTAATGAAATGTAGTGTAAAATAGATAATTTAATGTGAGATGTTTTGAAAAGTGAGTATGTAAAGTAGAAAAAAATAGGTTTTTTTATGTACAAACAATTTATGCATGCACGAGCTATACAAATGCTCTTAGTAATGCAGCAAAGGACAAAATTTTTGTCCATAGTTTGAAAAAAAACTCTTCAAACTACTCATCGAGAATGGAGCTATTTGATGGCGTGGGGACTATGGCCCCTGGGAATTTAAAAAATAACCTAGTAGTTAAGAGATATTTTAATTTATACCCAATAAAAATCTCATCTGCCCCCCAAACATGATCTTTTGCTCCCTTTAAAAAAAAAAAAAAGATCCAAAGCAGTAGAAAAAATTCGCATAATCTACCAAAACAATTTGGAAAATGCCCCCCCCCCCCAAAAAAAAAAAATCCTTAAAAAATTTCTAGGCCTGATACAGATATGTACTATCTCAGCCTATTAATTTCTATAAAAAAAAGATTATAAATTTATACGATCACAATATCATCTAGTTGATCCACTTCACTCGTACTTGGAACTTACATGTCATTGACACAGATATCTCATGCGCCCATATCTTCTCAATTACAGGTGTTTTCACTGGAGAAACAAAAAGAAGTATCAACATAGGATTTAAATGTAAATTAAAATCATGTGTATAATATTGTACATTTTTTACAAATGTGTATAATTTTGTGCAAATTTATTTAATCTATAATGTAAATCTTACATTGATTGTATAATGTAAACCAATAATTGCCCGAAAGAATAAGATATATATCATTTATAAATAATACTAAAATGGTATACCGCTATTGACTGATATCAAAATATTTAATTTTCTTGATTAAACCAAAATAGTCAAGTTCCATTTTGATAGATTATATTGCAACCTATTAAGAACATCTATTTTGCGTTTTTTTAATTTGTTGACAATATTTTTTATTAAATATTGTTGATACTATATGGATACCAGTTTGGATTTTCAATTAAAAAAAAAAAAATTTGTTCTACTTTGCCCCCCCCCCCCATTGAGATCCTAGTTCCATCACTGCTGCTCATATCTATTTTTATTGGGTTAAATTTTGAAAATGTAATTATTGGATTATATGTTCTTTATGTTCTTAATATAAATGTTATTTACTATTTAGATGTTATTTATTATTTGATTAATAAACTTATTTTTTATGTATAATTTTAGACAAAAAAAAAAATTGAAATATAAACATTCGATTGATAATATAGCAATTGATATTTGATTCTTTTTGAAATTTTGCAAGCATAAGAGATTTAATAAGAACTATAGGGCCAAAGAATTTGGCAACCCCGGCCCATTTCACATCAAGCCCAAGGCCCATGCCGAGGAGGAAGAAATGTCTGAGAACGAACAAAGAAGGTTCAAACTGCTAGGATATACTGCCGAGGACAATCCTATTCTCGGCAAGCTGAGATCACGAAAGGAGAAAGCGCCACGCCTCTAATGGCAATCTCCTAGAGTGTCCCAAAGGAAAGCACAAGCGCAATGGGCCAGCCATGAGAGCATGGTGAAGGAGCAATTCTAGGGAAGGCTATCACCTCCATATTAAATATCCACAGCTAACATCCTGACTCCATTTATGTGGACGTGATCCCTAGGCAGTACTATCTGAGCCACCACAACTTGCAGAACGTCAGAAGAAGTGGCTGATGGGACATGCACTCAAGTATAGGCATGGGTGACTAACAAGTGTAGGACCAGGATGGTCCAAAAAGAACTATATAATGTAAGAGGCCTTCCTGAGAAAAGGAGGACCCCGGGGGTACCCTAGGGGGGACAGAAGAAGGGGTACAGAAGCCTTTCATCCTCCTTGGTGCTCCATTGAAACAGACCAGAGGGGAATTCATATCCTCGGATGATGAGTTCAATTCCTTGGATCACGAGTCCGTCCAGCTCTGTGTTCTTAGTCCCTGCTCAATCATTTCTACCATCCGCATTAACCGTTGTCAAACTCATCAGAGCCTAGCTCTTGGACCCACCATTTACAAATTCATTGTAATGGGTCCGCTGGGCCTAGATCCCATTCGTTTATGGGCCCAGCCTAGAAAAACAGGACCCTACAAAAACATACAATCTAACGATTAGATATTCAAAATTTATACCCAATAAAAAGACATATATATGGTCAGTTTGAAAGTACCTTTTTCCTGCAACAAGTAACAGACCTCTTCATGCTCAATGGGATATAGTGACACTACTTGAATTCATTGTATCATAGCATAGTACACAAATCAAACTCAATGGGCTATTTATTATTATTATCATCATCATCAATAATCAAAATTTTAACATTTGTTGGATAACGCTATTCAAATATGTATATTTAACATCATTTAGATACAATGACTTTAAGGAAACAATTGAGACGTGTACATAATTGCATGCAAGTGAATTGAAAGATGGATGATTAAGGTCTTTTGTAATGAGTAAATATTTTTAAATATCAAATAACAAAGTACATGCCATGATAATTTAGTTAGAGTAGAGTTAAAAACATATATTTAAAATTATAGACATGTATATTCATAAGTGTGAAAAGATTGAAACCAAAGTATATTAATGAAATCAATATATATATATATATATATATATATATATATATATATATATAAGCAAAGACCTCATGCAAGAGAGCATGAGGTCCTGCCAAGTGGCGCCCTTCTTTGATAACTTAGCCATCTTTTTTTTCTTTTTCTTTTTTTTATAAATAGTTACACCTTATCGTTTAACCCTACTCTCTCTCTCTCTCTCTCTCTCTTACAACTCTTCAACTTTCCTCATCAATTCAATTAGCTATTCAAAATTTTAGACCCTTCAATTGCCTCCCATCAATCCAATTGGCTATTTAGAATTTCAGACCATTCAATTGTCTGCCCCTTTCAATTTCCTTCTCTTTTCTTCTTTACACAACTATATCTTAGCATACTTCCAGCCTAGACTAAATCACTATTATAAATGCTCAAAATTTTCAAAGTGACTCTTTATTAGTATAAACTAGTGTGTAATCCCGTGCATATGCACGGTACATTTAAAAGCAATCACAATTACATATATATATATATATATATATATATATATATATATATATAAATTGTTTGCTTATTGATTATGAATTAAAAAACAAATTGAAATTAACATTTAGAATAATAAACATAATAAATATAATTAGTCATGCTAAGACAACATTTCCTAAGGGACTAATCCCTTCACCAAAATAATTTGGAAAAGAGTTTGACAAAGACCATCTTGCTAGGATGTGTAGCATTGTTAGCATTCCTATACACCCAATTAAACTCTAGCCGGTCAAATCTTGCATATAGCAATCTCACTTCAACAACAAAATTAAAGGTTCTCTAGTACACTAATTTGGATCTATTGGTCATTACCTTAACTCAAATTTTGGAATTACCCTCAATTACCACATTCTAAAGCTACTTTTGACTTGCTAATTCCACTGCCCACAAAAAGGCATTGGCTTCCACTTGAATAGGGACGTTAGTATTCACTTTTTTTTAGAAGGCAAATAAGCTACACTATAAGCCACATTCCATGGGTGCATGTAGGAGCTATGCTTCATACATAATTCTGATATCAAGTTCAACATGACATAAAATGACCATGAATGACAACATTCAGGAGAAAAAGTTTTGTCTTAAAAAATTTAAAACTCAGAACTTGCCTTAAACTATGGACAATGACAATGCCTCAAGAGTCAAGATTAAGTTATGTACATTTGATTTACAAAGCTTAAGGTCAAAGATACAATTATCAAATGACATGCATCCACTATTATCCTCTGGCTCACAAATCAAACTTTAAAGTATCTTTTCTCTTAACCATGGCATTCACCCATTGTTATATTATGCTATATGATTACCATATGAAATATTTCTAGATTCATTCTTATGTGAATCTTCCAAACCAAAATTCGCTCACGAATTAAGACAAATAAATAGCTTTCGTTGAGAGCTTTCATTTGTTCCACTATATTTTCTGCTATATGATACCATTGTTTCTAGCAATGCTTATCTTCATCAAAAGTCACACATAACTAAGTACATACTTTGAAGAGCATTACAAACTATGAAAAAAAAAAAAAAAAAAAAAAAACCCTATTATAAAAGCTTGTAAACTAAACAAATTTCTCTAAAAATGGGCTAAATTTATAATTTTCCTATTTTTTTTGGTTTGTTTGTTTTTGGATATGATCTTTTCAAAGATAAGTAACAAAACTCATATGGAATGCTATATTTTAGCTATTGATGAATATTTACCGCTTTTGAGTGCCATCCCTTATATTGGATCTAAGTTAATACTATTTCTCTATATTTACCCATTGAGAAACTAAATATATTTTAAATTTTTAATCAATAAATCTCATCTACCTAACTGTGTAAAAAACTTGTATTAAAGTCTAGTCATTGTTACTAATTGTATAACTAAATTCAACTATATATTTTTTCATTATAGATCTTATCTCATGCAATATGAAAAATTTCAAGAAATACAACTTTCAACTTAGTGTCTCCAAAAAATAAGTTATGTACATTGGACTTGGAAGAAAGAGAACTACTGGTCTTGCCGAATCACACCCTTATATTCTTACAACAAATAATTGGATTACTGACTTTGTTTATTATTGAGATGCAACCCAAAACAAAAAAGCATACGACAACAACAAAATAAATAATAAATAATGTAAGGTTGAATTTTATCAACCATCTTGTTGGTTTTATTCCGTGTCAAATTTGCTTGTATTTTAGCAATTAGTAACCCTGTATTTAGATGAGATTCATGTAAGGGTAGTGTGTGAGAGAGTGTGAAGAAATCCTTAAGATTGTGCAAAGAAACAAAGACTCGCGACTGGATCTCGCGGGGGGCTTGTAGCTTACAAGCCGCCAAAAGTTGTACATGTGTCAAGCATGCCAGAAGTTGAAGCGTCATGCCAACTAGAGTACTTACAGACTGGCTGTTCAGTTACCTCGCGGTTGGAACTTGCGACTCAGTCAAGCCACAGGTCCAAGCCGCCAGCCAGCTCTATTTTGAAAAACCTGACTCTTCACATTCCATTCTCACGCTAGTATAAATACCCCTTATACCCACGAAATGTAGAAAGCTTCTAGAGAGAATTTTGAAAGAGAAACCCTAGAGAAAAACAAGATTGATTCATCCATAATCTTCATATAGAGACTTTCTAAATTCCTCTACTCTCTTCCTTTCTATTGTTAAATCCTTGAGAGGTACATTACCAAAACACTTTCTCACCATACCCATATCTATGAGAAGACTGTTTGGTGCTTTGGGAAGTAGTTAAGAATGGACCAATTTCATATTAGTAGATGCTATGGACTATAGCGGAATCCGGTAAGCTAAAGAAGAAATAGGTTCAGCGCAACCTCGTTGGAGTAGGAGCTTGGAGGGCTTAGGTACACTGGGTAGATTAGGCTTGGAGGGTCTTCTGCTATCCATGTATCACAACTACATTATTTAGTTGATTATTTACCGCTTGTAAGGCGGTGGAGAGGTTTTACACCGAGGACTTCGGTTTCCTCTTCGATAACACATCGTTGTGTTGTCCTTGTGTTTGCATCTCTCTTCCCTTAATCTTTACCATTTAATTTCTGCTGTGGATGTGATTTTGTTTGGTTTAGATTGTTTATCAATTCTGTTATATGCTTATGTTCATATTCCGCTCATTAATTGTTTGATAATAAGCTTGAATTGGTAATGTGTAAATTGGGGGTCTAAATGTTTAAGGGTGTTTTATACACATTTTGAACTTTCAATTGATATCAGAGTAGGTGCACTTGTTGTGGTTTAATTACCTAAGTGCAATCCTAGACCCCATGTCTGTGGAAACAGCTATGGAAAAGGCCATGCTGAATTGTGGTTTAAATGTTTGTGATAATGACTCTATGAGTGTATTTGAAGGGTGTCCTAACAATGAACTCTTAGAGTTATTAAAAACAAAGAAACGTGCTAGTATGTTTGTTCATATGCTGAAATATTTTGAGAACAAGAATCACATCTTACACAATAGCCTATTTGAATCTAACTCTTTGGTTAAGAAGCATAAAAGAAAAAATAGAATATTGTGTGAGAAGGTTGATAATCTGAAAAAGAAAATTCAGTCTAACAGAAGCATGAAAATTGAAGATAAATCTCTATTTGAAGGTCAAGAGTGTTTGTCTCATGCTTGTCTATTTGTGCACACCTCATTAAAAGTATTTAATTCATGTTTATGGTATTTTGATGGCGGCTGTTCTCATCAGATGACAGGAGATAAATCACTATTTAAGACACTCAAAGAGAAGATCAGTGACTATGTGACGTTTGGTGATGGAAGTTATGCTCAAGTTCTAGGCAAAGGAACTATTGAGATACTAGGATTACCTCTATTGAAAGATGTTTTATACATCAAAGGGTTGAAGGTGAATCTCTTAAGCATTACTCAAATATGTGATGAGGATTTCCTTGTCCAATTTTCAAAAAAGGGATGCATAATCATTAATGAAGAAGGGATTCAAGTTTTGGAGAGAAATAGGACTACTGATAATTGTTATGGAGTAGTTCCTACGGCACCCATTTCATGTAGAAGTGCTCGTGTTGACATGTTGGAACTATGGCATCATAGATTTGGGCATGCAAATTTCAAACAAGTAGCTAAAGTATTTAAACTTGAAGCAGTTGAGGGACTTCCAAAGTTTGGAAAGGTGAAAAAGACTATTTGTGGTGCATGCCAAATTGGAAAACAAACAAAGGCAAGCCATCACAAGGTGAATGTGATTGCTACTTCAAGATGTTTAGAGCTTCTTCACGTTGATCTAATGGGGCCTACAAGAACTGAAAGTCTAGGAGGAAAGAGGTACATTATGGTCATTGTTGATGATTTCTCTAGATACACCTGGGTTGAATTTCTTAGAGAAAAATCAGAAGCATGTGAGAAATTGGAAACTTTTTACCTAGTATATGATTTTTTAAAACAAAATATCTTATTAGAAAGGGAAAAAAAAAAAAAAAACCAAATGTATAAGTTAAAATGGCAAAAGAAAAAAGAATAAAAAAAGAGAAATCAATGTTACATTGTTGTGGGGGAGGATTAATTGGAGGTAGATGGGTAATTCCATTAATCTACCTCTCTCTCTCACTCTTTCTCTTCATTTTAGGGGGATTGAATTTTTGTGGGCCCGAAAAGAAAACTGAGCCCCACCATTTTCTCCCCCCTTTTTCCTCCAAATCAAAAACACCCATTTTTAATTTTCTCTCTTATTTTCCATCTCCCACTTTTCACCTCAACCAAATGGGTCCTAAATACTACCTCCCACATGTAGTGTTAAGGGAAATAGGGAGCCTTGATTTGAGCTTAGGGGGCAGAGTATTTATTTAGTAATATTTTTTAACCAATTAAAAAAACAGTATAATTTAGTAAAGCATTAAAATATTTTTTCTCCAAATGAAATTTTATTATCAAAGTTTCAATATAGTTAAAATGCTACTCTAAAAAAACTTTTTTTTGCTTCAAGCACAAAAATAGGGTCAAAGCGGAAATGGAGTCTAAGAGCACTTACGTCAATCAATATATAATAGCATAAGGGGTAAAATTTTCATATTCAACTCTAAAAATCACCTACATTAATCCAGGTAAACTTTTGTAAATTTAGATTGTTACTACAGTAATCATGTAAATATACACGATTACTATTTCATGTGCAAATATATTTTTTAATACTTTTTTACTTATATACACATAGATGTTTTTGAAAAGTAGTTGTGTTATAAAATAGAAAAAGTAGGTTCTTATACTAAAATAGAATTTTTGTACAAGCTGATATGAATACCTATTGAGAAAATTGAGCAATTTTTTTTTTCTCCCTCATTTTTTAGTCTTTAAAATTATGATTTTTTTTTTTGCATGGAAATTTTTATTCATTCAAATGATGTGAGAGACCGCGCTCCCAACCCGTTTTTTATGATGTTGGGCCAAACCCACGTGAATGGGTGAAGTCGTATTATTGCCTCTCAAAATGGAGGTTCGACTGATTATATTTTCCCCATTAGATTAGGGGTTTTACAATGGAGTCGCCACTTATTTAATTATTGGAAAAATAAGAAAACCATAATTGAAAAAGAATTCATCATTTTATTAATTTGAAATTGAATTTACATTTGATCATAGAAAAATTACATGGCTTTGGTCCTAGATACAATCTAAGATAAAATACATAGCTTTATTTCCTAGTTACAATCTAAAAATTGAAAATTAAAAGGATAAACATTGGTCTATCAACCCTTGATCTAAGTTCGGAGGCTATGTTACAAGGTGGGAAGGTGTTAGGCACCCATCTTGCCCGGTGAAATCGGTCTTCTAGACTATAGTGGCCAACATTCATATCACATCATCCAATATGTTATCAATCAATTTGCATGTTGAATTTAATGTGTGTGCATGTGATAAACCCTAATTCAATTTATTAAGTATTGCATTTGGATTGAAAAATAAATTCTAGTGAATGTGTGTGAATGGTGATAACCTAGATTCAAGAATTTGAAAGAATTATTAAATAAAAATGTTTTTCATATTTTTGATGTGGATTTAAGATCAAAACTAGTGTTTATGCATGAACATATGATGAACAACCAAGAACATGTGAAGAACAACTAAGAACATTCAAACATATTCAAAGGAATTTAAATGATTATTATCATGCTTTAATTTTAAACTCTCATCATGGCAACACCAAACAAGTTAGGGAAATGAATTATACCTTCATACAAGATCCATATGGTAGAGGAGGAGACTCTTGGTAGAGGTCCTAAGGGTGGAAGAAAAGAAGAGTTAGGAGGGGAAGAGTGAGTCTCACTCAATACCTGGAGTCTTAAGAAGACCAAGATATGATAAGACTACTCAATTTCCTAGAACTCAAGAGAGGAGAAGAGATGGGGTTTTTGTCTGTTGGAATGAATGAGAGGGGGGGTATATATAGTAATGGTGGAGGAAATATAAATGGAAGACCATTTAATGAGGGTTGACAAAGAATCATGAACTTAGACCTCATTTTAGCCTTTGGAGAAATCTGGTGCATTAAATGTGTAGATTGATAAGAGTGAGGAGCAAGCAAAGTTCGGTTTTCCTGTAACTGCTGTAACAGCATATAGAGCCAACTTTGAAAAATCATATCTGACTCAATTCTGATCAAAATTGTCTCATTTTTGTACTCAAATTGAAGCCCTGGATGTTTAGTTTTTAGGAAAATTAACCTCATTCACAGATTCAAAATATATTAAGAGATATCAATGAAATGGTGAGCAGAGGTCATTTGTTAGAAAATGGTTTCAGCACAATTAACATTAATAGGTCCCAAATTAACTCCCAATTAACATTAAATGGCTCTAATCACTCTCATTTCAAACTTAATTGGTTCTAAATTTACTCTAATCAAAAGATAATTGCACAAATTACTCATTGAATAATTAATATTTAACTATCTAATTAATTAGGTATATGTAATCTCACCATAAAATGTAGTCCTAACCAATCAAATTATGACAAATCATCGATCTCAAATTAATTATACTTATAATCAATTGAAATCAATTGCTCATAATCACATATAATCGGACTTAATTTGTGATGGTGCATCTCAGCCATTAAAACTTGATTTGATAATAACTTTCAATCTGGTGGTCCGATTAGGGTTCATGAACAGTCGATTTGATCGTTATAACATCAAGATCATTTTGGTGAAATGAGATTAAGGATCTAATGACCAGAATCAAGATTCATATTTTCAAGGTGAAATTACCCTTTTACCCTTCATGTGAGGTTAAATGCGAGTTGTAAAATAAGGTGTCAACAAATGATGATGTGACTTTTTTAATATCAATTAATTTTTTTTTTTTTATTTTATAAGCCACATTGTCTTTTAAGTGTGCGAGTTGTGCAAACCATAAACCATATGAGCAGTACTATTATTGAAATGATGGCAAAGATCAAAATGAAAATTTGTTGAAAAACTTAGGGGCCAAATTAAAAGTTTTCAAAATAGAAAGGCCAAATGAAAATAAGCCAAAATAGAGGGATCATAAAGATATTTTGCCTAATTTATATAAGGATTTTTATAGATACGACTAAGATCCAATGCATTAGTACATTGGACCTGATATGATACAGATACGTGTCCTATTGTGATTGAAACTTAACCTACTTTTTATTACCCGTACATACTAGGGGTTATATTTCTGGTATTTTATTATTATAATTTAGTATCTCTTTTTTCTAAGTTAATAATATTTATTACTTTATAATTTAACATTTCTAATAAAAAATTTTGTGGTCGAATAAGAGATCTAGATTCAAACTCACCTGCATAAAAATCAATTGGTATATCATAGAGTAAATGCCATGGATTGAAATTCTATAGTATCTATAAATAAATAAATAAATAAAAAATAATCTTCTCCAAAAAAAAAAAAAAAAAGAAGGAGAAGAAGAAGTTTAATTTGTACTAAATTTGTTGTGTGCTTTTATGTTAGGAGTAATTATTTGGTGTTTGTAGAGCATGTTGACATCATGCCCTCTCCCCTCACATAATTATAAATCCTATTAATTAATTCCTCATTATGGAATTCGACATGAATATAAAAAATGAGTATCGGAAGTCACTGTGAACACCCAATATTATTTCTTGTGTTAAGACCCCATATCTTCTTTTTCTATGGTTTTTATAAATAAATAAATTAAAAAAAAAAAAAGAAGAAATCATTTGATGGGTAACAAAAAAAAAAAAACCAAAAAATCATTCAAAGGGAAAAAAAAAAAAACATTCTATTAACTCAATTTTTTTTTTTTTGTCCTTTCTTATCAAAATTCATTTCGAATAAAACAAATGAAAAAGAAAAACAATTTCTGATATGATAAACTCTACTATATTTCATCTCTTGTCCTCTCAATCTAAACGGACCATAAGTGAACCATTCAAAAATACAAAAATACAAAAAAAGAAAAAAAAGAGTGACATGAACTTAAACGGATCTAGCCTCAACCCCAATCTTTAATTTCATTTTACTAGGTGTCAAAGTTCAAAGTTCAAGTTAAAACTACCGTTTTACTTGGGGAACAAAAAAAAAAGTAGTTATTTAAAAAAAGAAAAAAAGAAAAGAAAAGAAAAGGAAGTAGTTGCTTTTCATCATTGACATTTTTAGTCTACTGCTGACCTCAAAATGGATGTTATAATATGAGACTTAACGGCTTTTGTGTAATGCGAAAATTAAACGGACTCCATAGCGGATCCTACATCCTATTGGTATTGGACCCAAAGGGCTTTCCTAACGCAATTTATGCCACAAGATACTTCTGCGAAGTTCACTTATAAGTAATATATAAGAAGATATTTTTATAAAATTATTTGCCCCCTTCAACAACACAAAATTTTTTTTAATAGAATTTCTTCTTTTTTTTCAAGAGAATTTTTTATAGAACTTTCAACCACACAAGTTAATGTGGCAGCGGAAATGGAGTCTCACCATTATAGAAAAATAATATCTCTAACAAATCAAGGCTGAAATTATGATAAAAAAGTTTTGAGTTATTTGGTCCAAGTGGATGTAGTAAAATCTGATTACTTAGAGAAATAGGATCACTAATAATTTTGTAGTTTGATTAGTTAGCACCTTTTGATATTTTTTGTAAAAAAATACATCTATGATTCAACCAGGGGCGGAGGCATGTATTATGGCCCCCCCAAAATTTTGAAATTTTTTTAAATATATATACAATTATTTTAATATTTTCAAAATTTAGTCTACAAAAATAAGAGTTGCCCCCCCCCCCAAATATTTGAATTAGTCCAATAATGCTCTTAAAAAAAATAATTGGTCTAATAGTTATAGAGATATAACTTTATTTTTTGGAATTCTATTTTTTATTGTAAAATGTGTTCTTTAGTTCTTATATCTATTAAATATTTGATAAAGTTTAGTATCAAACATGTTTGAATCTATCTTTTTCAACCTGTTATGTGACGATTAACAAGTCATTGACTGATTAAAAAAACTTTTGTTACTAAAACTACACATGAAATATGTCTTTAGTTGTCATATAATATAAGTTAAAGCAATGTAGCTTTAAATATGTTTGGAGTCTAACTTATTCCTCCAAGTTTTGGATCATTTATGTTTTTGAAAATTTCATTAATTCAATGGAAAGATTTTTTACTTACTTTAGCATAAAATTTGATAATTTGTATTTAAAATGAAACTTTTTAAGAATTTGACTATGAAAGTGGAAAAAATGAATTTTATTTTATGAAAGATCGCCGTCAAAAATAATTTTGATTGAAAATACTAAACTTTTTTTTTTTTTTTTGGTTGTGTGTATATTTATAACTTATCAAATAAAAAGTGTGTATATATAAATAAATAAATAAAAGCGCGCATATGTGTATATATATATGTGTATGGAAGCTGTCTTGATAAATATATTAACGTCACACTTGGCCCCCCCAAACAAAAATTTCTGGCTCCGCCTCTGGATTCAACTTTACTTGCCCAACTTTTAAATTAAAAATAATAATAATAATAATAATAATAATAATAAAAGGGTCAAAGTGGATTGGTATGTGTGAAGTCAGATAACAAGGATTTTTTTTTTTTTGGTGGAAAAATTAATATTATATTATTATTAATTATTAAAAACAAAGTTGTGGTCAAATTATATAAGAGAATAGCCTTTATTCAAAACTCGATGATGATGCAAAGAAAATTAGTGAGCCAACTATCCAAACGAGGGGTGTTAGAAGACCTACAATCAAAGAACACACTCTAGGAGAGTAGCAATGTGATGCCAACCAAAAACTTTCCAATGCTTAAGTCATAAACTTATAAGAACCCAAAAAAATTCTGATAATGGAAGAGTTAAAGTTTTTCACTCATACCTTAGAATGAAGAGGGTTAATTAGCCTTGGGCTGATTAGTGACTACTCTTCCATGATCTTTGCCATTTTCCTTATGAGAGGCATGATGGAAGGAGTGGAGTTAATGGTAGCAAGATTCTTAGGGTTCATGCCCATAATTGGAGAACGTGAGTTCATACCGAAGAATTTCCATGAATACACCACACCAGTAGTGGAGCCATGTAAGGTGATTGTCCTGGGGGTTGGACGGATGAGGTCGCATGTCGGACAAGTGACATTGTTGGTTGGAGGAGAGGCTTCTATCAGGCGAATGGTGTTCATGGGTGGGCATATCCATCATTAGCATGTCGAGTACAGGAGATGTTGGACGAATGAGCATGGGTTGGACGAAGGACATTGTGGGAGCTTGGCCTTTGAGAGATCCTTAGAAAATCAATCCCCTTCCTACAATTTTAAACAACAAAATTTCAAATTTTGTATTGAAATCATGTTTTGAAAATACAATTTCAGAGCAAACACATTTTTCATTATAATTATGTTTTGGAAACATTATTTCAAAGCAAAAATTTGAAATTTCAATAATTAAAATCATGTTTTGATTTTCAAGGAGAGGCTACTCTCCAAAATATTTTTACCGTTAGTTTTAAAAATTATAAATACATAATATTATTTGTCCAAAACCCAAATAACAAGTGTGCATTTCAAACTTCAAATTTCAAAAGATTACTTCTTTTTTTTAATAATAACTTAATAGTTTACGAGATTACTTGGGAAACTCTTTTAACATTTGCAATTCAATATATTTGACCTAAAAAGAAAACATTATATATACCCCAAGTGGTGGATCTTTTTTTTTTTTTTTTTTTTTTAATAGGAGTGGTGGATTTTTTTGTTTTTGTTTTTGGTTAACATAGAAACATTATATATATCCCAAGGTGTGCTATGGACTTGCTGGTGCAATCGGTTAGGTTCATTTGGGCCGGAAAAGTAGGTTGGGACTAAAATTCATAACCATGATGGATTGGGTCTGATATTGTATCAATATTTCATCACAGTTGGCTAGAGTTCAATGGAGTGAACCCAGCGAGGATATCTACAAAGTCAATTTTGATGGGTCATATTTTAGCGGTTGCGGTTCATTGGCGTTGGCATAGTGATACGGAATTTTCCAGGTGAACCAATGGCAGCAAAGGCAAGCAGAGGGGGACTGACTATGAATCCTACATCAGCAGAATTATTTGCTGCAATGCAAGCCCTCCCCTTCGAAATTGATTTTGGTTGGGCACATAAAATTTGTTATAAAAATGTTGTGGCATCTCAACTTAAATTAGATGTTTTGCATGGTTAAAGTGATGTTCCAGAAAAATATAAGTATAGGTTAACCTGCTCAGATGAAAAGATTGCAATGCATAGCCATGTTCTTATTGAATACTTGCTACTATTCTTACAAAACATTGAAAGATCAAAATACACCCTGAAAAGGGTATGTGTTGTACTCAGTCTAGCCTTTTCAGGTTTCAAGTCTCTTTCCAGCTATTGAATCACACATATTATCATCCAAAGGAGTTAATTTTGTTGATCAAGTGTCATCCAAAATCAAGCTTTCTTCCCCTCCTTTCACCAACTTAGCTACAAATTCATCAACGTTCTTATCTGTGCTTCCACCTTAAATAGTGTTAGCTCAAGAATTTTTTTCTAAGGAAATCATTAAGAAACTTAAATTATATAAAATCTAATAAAAAGAGAATTTCATATATTAACAAAAAAAAAAAAAAACAAATATATAAAGTTTTACAATTCCCTTCTACGAATTTTCTTATTTTGAAATTGTTGCTTGATAGTCTCATTGTCAATGCTGCCAACTATATCTCTTTCAAAATTTTAGTAACATAAAATTTTTCTTAGGTCTTTTCCTTTTATTTGTAAAAACCTAATATATTGTTAAAGGGATCAAAGTTTAAGGACAAAATTTGGCTACAAACTTAGTTATAGCCTAAACAAATTAAGGCTACAACTCTCACTAAACAAATTAACATGGCTACATATTTTAAAAATCTAACTATTAAATTGCATGATCTTTATGTTCTTAAAACACGTCAAATTTCATGTTAATCGAATATTATTTACTATTTGATCTATAAAATTATTTTTTATGTATAATTTTAGACTACAAAAATCTGAAATTTAAACATTTGATTGATGATATAATTATTAATCTTCGATCTTTTTGAAATTTTGCAAATATAGGGATATAAGAAGAAAAATATAATCCAATAATAGATTTGTAAAAATTCACATCCAATAAAAAAAATATTGAGTTGAGTTGTAACCTCAACCTATAAGACTACAATCAAGTTTGTTATTAAACTTTGTCCAAAGTTTAATTATGTTGGGCCTAAAAAAAATTATGGTGGTCACAATTTTTTTTTTAAAAGAAAAAAAATCATAAAATTTATATATAATAATTAAATTTTTTTTCAAGTCAGAGTGGTGATGTTGTGACCTCCTTGGACGCAATGCGGAGCCGCCCATTGTTGGAGGTCAATATTGACTATCGAGAGACATGCAACGCCTAGACACTAATCAATCACAGAGGACTGTAAGCCCTCTCAAATGAGTGTGTTAAAGTCCTTTGGATTAAATGCATTACAAACATGATTTTATCAGAAATATTGGAGAATCAAGATAAATATGGTGGGGATATGCAGTCACAATGCACTGTAGGTGTTAGCATAAGTTGGGTCCAAAATTGGCTAGTGTTGTAGAGGCAAGTCATTTTGATGCTAGATGGAGCGGGAACCAAAAGAAACAAATGGCTGGCAACTGTTTATGTGTGCAAATATAGATTAGGCAATTAAGTATTACTAGGATGCCACTATTGGGAATGAAACGTAAAGGATACTGCAATCAGTTTAACTCTAGGCAATCACAAGGTGTGTAAGCATCAGTTAGAAGCTATTCCTAAATCTTGACTAGGATGGCAATTTTTAACTAAACTCGTTAATTCATTCATGATTCACCTAATTTGAATAAGTCATGACCTACCCAATTAAAATATTTGGGTTAAATGTATATAAATCATTTGGTTATTTAGTTAAACAGGTCTTAGGATGTTTTTGTTTGGAGGTGAAATAAGGTGGATAAAAAACTTTAGAGAGAAAATGGGAATGAAAACTTTTTTGACTGTGCTTGGTTGGGTGGGGAGCAAAGAAAATAAATTATGTGTGCAAATATAGATCAGGCAATAAAGTATTACTAGGATGCCACTATTGGGAATGAAACGTAAAGGATACTGCAATCAGTTTAACTCTAGGCAATCACAAGGTGTGTAAGCATCAGTTAGAAGCTATTCCTAAATCTTGACCAGGATGGCAATTTTTAACTAAACTCGTTAATTCATTCATGATTCACCTAATTTGAATAAGTTATGACCTACCCAATTAAAATATTTGGGTTAAATGTATATAAATCATTTGGTTATCTAGTTAAACAGGTCTTAGGATGTTTTTGTTTGGAAGTGAAATAAGGTGAATAAAAAACTTTAAAGAGAAAATGAGAATGAAAACTTTTTTGACTGTGCTTGGTTGGGTGGGGAGCAAAGAAAATAAATTATGGAGTCCATGTATTTTCTCTCTAGACCCACCAAAAAGTTCTCAAAATGGAGAAAATACTGAAGGGAGAAAATTGAGCTATTTAATAGACAAAAGTGCCCATGTTCAGTTCCTCCTTTTTTTTTTCCCCCCTGAAGGTTGTCATTTTTTTTTTGGGTTGTGGGTGTAATAATTGTTTTGTTTTTATTTTTGTTTTTTCTTTTTTTTTTTTGTTTAACTAGACATGATTTTTTTTTTTAATAAATTGGATGATTGCTTTTTTTTTTTTAGGTTGCTTGTCACTTTTTTGTTTTAATTGTACATCATTTTTTTAACAATGTTTTATGAGTAAATTTATATAAACTCACTTTTTTATCTCTCCACTTTTCCACTCTCAACCAAACAAAAAGGAGAGAAATTAAAATATTTTATATCCTCCCACTTTTCTATCCTCTCACCATTTTCTATCCTTCAACTTTTCCACCTCTCCAACCAAACGAACCCTTAATAAGTAAACCCATAGGTTATCAATTATATCCATTTACTTTTAAAAAAAAAAATTATAATCTAAATTCTAAAAGAAAAAAGAAAAAATCTAAACCCTAACACTCTTTCTCCCTCACAGCCGCTCCACATTCTTTCTCCCTCTCTCTCAATTTCTCTATTTCCACCTCCTTCATTTTCCTATCAAAATTTTACTTTCCTCCAAACACAGCTTAACCTTTCAAATTGTACCAAAAACAAGCTCCACGACTTGGCCTTGTGGTCGTTCTTCTTCTTTTATTTCTTTGAGTGGGCATCATCTCCTTCACTTGTTATCAAACCGGCTCGGTGGCGTTTTTCTTGACGGACTCACTAGACGGAGGCTTTGTATTTGTGGAGATCAATTAAGCCACAGATCACGACAATCTTGTTTGTGTTTGTAAAAATTGTATCCGATTTTTTTTTTTTTTTTTTTTTTTTTGTAAAAGTTGTGTTTGGTTGCTGAGAAAACTTAGCCTTAGGAAAAGAAAATATAAGAAATGATATGGAGGAAGATGTTCTTCACTTTCAGTATTTTTCATGCCATTATTTGTTTTAATTTTTAATTTTTGCTTATTTTAGCAATTTCTAAGATAAAGATTAGTGATTTTTTCTCTTAAAACTCACTTATATATTATTGTGTTAGACTTGATTGTTTTGTTTTTAGTATGAGGTTGAGAAATTTTGAGTTGTTGAATTTCTTTAAATTTTGCTTGGATGCTGAGAAATTTAAGACATATAGGAAATTCAAAGTCTTTGATTTTGGGTTAAATGGATGGGTTGGATTATTAAATGAATTGGGTGGGTAATGGGTAAATAATATAAATTTAAACGGGTAATAAATGAGTTAATGGATAATTATATACCCAACTTATTTAAGACCCAATTCAAAATCTACCAAACCTGCCTAATTGCCACCCCTATTCTTGAGAAACACAATCAATTTGGCTAAAGTGGCACCATGAATGCATATTCATGTTTTTTGGTCTAAGCTTTGGCAACTGTTTTGTCAATTTGTAGTATTTTCATATGGCTGCATGGTTGGGTGAGATTCGGTGTCCTAATTTTGGCTTTTGTTTGGTTTTGTTTCTCTTACTACGGAATTTTGGCATTGTCACAAAAATTTAATAAATTAGAAATCTCACATTCCATATAACCTTTCAACCTTAAAAGTTGAGTTGTTGAAAATTTGCAAAATTGCATTGCAAATTTTATTATCTAAGCAGTTGGAAGTGAGATCTTCACTAAAGTATAAAAGTATAAAAACATATGCTGAATATAGTATAAATAACCTTACTTTAGATAAAATGTAAATAAATTCAAACTTCCACAAACAGAAAATTACGTAAGTGAAAATTTTGCTTACTTTATGTCTAATTAACAATAACATGTCATTGAAACAATTTTTTCCATCTGAATACATACCATTGTCTTCCTGTTCCCTTTAAGAAAATGCTTGAGAAGCTGTATGCTAGAATTTCTGTTGGACCCAATCATATATCTGATCAACTAATTGACAAATCTTTTTAAACAAGCTACATACTGCATTGAGTACTACATTAGCTGCGTAGTAAACACACTGATAAATTAGTTGGTACAAATGATGTACCCCTAGGATCAGGATTGGGCATAAATTAACCATGAATAGCCAAAAGGGAGAGATGATTATTGCGAAGAGAATCATCGCGAGGAGTAGCTCTTCGCAATAATCATCTCTTCCTTTTGGCTATTCATGGTTAATTTATGTCCAATCCTGATCCTAGGGGTACATCGATTATTGCGAAGAGTAGCTCAATAGCAATAATTCCAGAAACCAAACAAATGAACCTCAATATGGGAAGGTATCCAGCATCTTGAGGTTGTAGTTTTATCCCCAGATATGCAATATGATGGACGATTGCAGCCATGAAGAAAAGCAAGATGATAGCAAAATGTGTATGAACTCTTTGCAATAATCATCTCTCCCTTTTGGCTATTCATGGTTAATTTATGTCCAATCTTGATCCTAGGGGTACATCGATTATTGCGAAGAGTAGCTCAATAGTAATAATTCCAGAAACCAAACAAATGAACCTCAATATGGGAAGGTATCCAGCATCTTGAGGTTGTAGTTTTATCCCCAGATATGCAATATGATGGACAATTGCAGCCATGAAGAAAAGCAAGATGATAGCAAAATGTGTATGAAGTGGCGAGACACCCAAGACTTGGAAGTGTAAACCAGTTAATGCAATTGGAAACAAGGCGAGTTCACCAAGAAGCGAGTGAAATGCTTCAATGAAAGATAGTGCTTCATCACTGGCACATACACAAACAAGAAACCCTTCAACTTTAATATTACTTTTTTGCCCAAACATAAGAAAATCAGAATCCACTTAACTTTCAAAAAAATAAAAATAAATAAATCCCTTCAGCTTTATTAGGTTTCTCTCCCAAACCTACCGCAATGAGTGCAATTCAATGTGAAGAGATGAAGAAGCCACTAACAATATTATTTCATTCACCCTTACTACAAGAATTAATCTTTAACAATTTGTCCCATCAAGAATTCATAAAATTCAGTATTTATATGTATGTGTGACTGTGTAGTTGTGATTTTGTAATAATTGAAGTCATTCAATAAGCCATAGGTCTAATATAAGACTTACTGTTCCTCATCCATGAATTAGTGTTGATGTTGAAATCTAAAAAACAACCACCAAACCTTAGTCCCAAAACTTTGGAATTGGCTAGGGTCAAGGATCCTCATTTGTAATATTCATCCATTTTTGTAAAAATTTCAAACCCTAGTTTTTTTATATTCGTTTTATGTTTTTTTTTTTGTCTAAAAAGTGCTTTCCTAATGGCAAATGGAGAGGTAGCATACCAAAGCCTAACGGAGCTAATCTCAATTGGGCAAAGTGCTATAACTTTTGAACCATGGGCAGGCAAGGTGAAAATAGGCCTAATCTCAAGTGGGTTACTTGTAGCTACCCCAAAAATACCTCTACTAAAATTATTTCATAGAACATTGCTGTCATAGAGGGCAATCTGAAGAAAGCATAAAAAGAAATTTTCTTGGTTGAGAAAATCTTGAAAGCAAAAGGAAGATCAGAAGTAGAGATTTCCATTGAAAATTGCAGGTATATTTGAAAGAAACTAAAGAAAATGTATGGAGGCATATTTGAACTATGGTTTTCCTCATAAAGGAGACCAGTCAATGCCACTAAGCTACAAGACTTTTGGCATTCAAAGTAAATCGTATTAGAAGTGATGAACCTCCTATAGTTAAAAGACATTCACAGACCTAGAGCTTGGGCTTTCTAGGCTAAGTTTAGTGAAGGCTGACATCATGGATATATGATAATTTAATAACAAAACCAGGCAGATTTGAAAGAAACTGAAGAAAATGTATGGAGGCAGATTTGGAGACCAGGCAATGCCACTAAGCTAGAAGACTCTTGGCATTCAAAGTAAATCGTATTGGAAGTGATGAAACTCCTACAGTTAAAAGACATGCACAAACCTAGAGCTTGGGCTTTCTAGGCTAAGTTTAGCGAAGGCTGACATCATGGATATATGATAATTTAATAACACAACCAGGCCTTGCTAACATAAAAATCTTAAAGGAGCCCAACCCCTGGGCTGCATTTGGGAACATGTATTTAGATTTAGGATTTGGATTTCAAATCAATAAGGGGATTTGGAAATCATTATATTGCAATTCATGGGTTTTTAATCCCTTGTTTTGGATCATTTATATGGTTAGAAGCATTTAAATTTATTTCCATTAGTGAGTGAAAAAATAGAAGCGAAAGTTACATATTAATCAAAGAACAAACAAATAAATGCTCTTTCCATTTATGGTCACATAATCTAAAGTAAAATAACTTTCTAGTGAAAAAAGTCACAATTAAGATATAATTGTAATGTGTAAGATACAAATAAATGTTAGTTCTTAAGAAAAAATTTGTCACAAACACCATTCAATCAAACAAATAAATCAACTTAGCCAATTTTCAATAATTTAGCATCTGATCCCCACTCCTCCCCATTAAAAACAAAAACTAGGAGTTCAACATCAGGGGCATAAACTCTAGTCAAAATCTCAAGCATTGACTATATTAAACCAACAATCATACCAAGAAACCCAACTGGCAAAGGAATAAAACCTATCTCTTCTTCCTCTTTTTTGCATCTCATTCACACTATGTTTTTGTTGGATGCACTAATCTCGTCTATCATTGGCCTTAAATATCAGAGAAGCTTGAAAAACTTAAAAGAAAACATAAAACCATGCCAGTACAGAAAAAAACCTTTTCCCCTTTCCTTCCTGCTAATTTTTATACTGATCTGAATATGCCCCAACAATGATAATGGGCAACTCTTTTCTTAAATCTTCAAAGACCACAAAAACAACCAAGCAAAACAACACATACCCCCTTCCCCTTGAAAGGGGAAATTGTGACAGTTTGATAGAGAAATTATGTGGGGATTTATGGTTTTCATAGGTAAGAGTTAGGGCTTAACTTGGGGTTGTTTAGAAGAAGAAAAAGATAGATATTAACAGTGCTCAGAATTGACACCAGAATTTAGCTCGTAGGCTTGTTCCTGCACAAAGTTTGGTAGTGGGCAAAAATACTTCTTTTTTTTTTGGATAAGTAAGAAAGATGCATATTCAAAAAGCTACTTTATGCATGAAAAGCACAAAGCAGACCAGAAATTACAAAGAAGAGAGAAAGAACAAAGAAGAAAATTAATTACAAAAAAGGTGAGAACTAAGCTACTTGGCTACAACTTATTTTGAATTTTGAAGTAATAACAAATTCATCTTCTATGGCTGCATCAAACCCCTAAAGAAAAGTGACTCTATAAGTAAAACATACCATGAATTGAGCAATAATTAAGAAACCCAATTCATATAAAACAAATGCAAAATGAAAATGGACAGCCCAAAAAGGAAAAATTCAATTATTCATAGCCTCTAAAGATAAACATGCCTTCCATCTTCAACCAAACCAATAAGTTTAACAATTACACATCAATAAATATCATAGACCTAAGATGTTTAACTAACCCTTCTAAATAATCCAAAATTATGCATATCCAGAACTGAAGCTAACCCCTAAGCACAATGAGCTTTACAGGCACATATACAAACATATTTATACAAGAACCCAAATTTGTTTGATAGGCGATAAAAGAGCTACCAAAATTGAAACCTTCAATCTGATCACTAAATTAAAAGCGGAATTAAAGTTGAAATTCATAGAAAACAAAAGGCAATAAATCAATTATTATGAAACAAAAATTGATCCGAGTAACAATCAAATTTGCAAAATTGAAAAACGAAGGAAGAGAGAGCTTAGAGCTAGAACCCAAACCTGTTCAGTCGGTTATAAATAGCTTCCAAAATTGAATGCTTCAGTCTGATGGCTAAGTACAGAGTCGCATTTAGGCTGAAACTTGTAGAAAACAGAAGACAAAAAAATTAATTATTAAATATAAATTGATCCAATCATCCAAGTAAGAATAAATTGGGGGAAAAAAAAAAGGAATAGAGCTAATAAACCTAGAAGCCAAACCTGTTCAATTGGCCATAAAAAGCATTCAAACGAGGGATTTGGGTTTGGATCCAAACTCTTAAATTCACGTTTCTTAAGATGCCTTTTTCGCAGCAACGAAGCTGCTCACAACGCTTCTATCCGCTGCCGAAGCCATACCCATCAAATACTCTTGCAAACTTGCTCGAAACAAAGGAAGTAGAAGCTCTCCTTGTCGGAAACTTAAGTGGTACGTGACTAATAACCATATCCTTAAACGGAGAGCGCAGGAGGTAGAGAGGAGGAAGATAAGGATTGTGAAAGAAGAGAGTGGAGAAGTTTTTAGGCTTTGGTCGCAAACCCATTTTGGTAAGGACAATGTTTCTCCGAAGAGAAAATGCTCCCAAACTCTTTTTAGCATATTTTAACTTGAACACCTCAAATTTTCCCTCGATGTTGTTTACTCTTCGTCAATAAATTTTTTAAATACATAAATTTTGGACCAAAAATTTGAAATTCAAATATTTGATTAATGATATAATTAATGATTTTTTATTTTCTTAAAATTTTACTAGTACAAATGATCTAATAATAGCTTTCAATTCAATTTTCATTAAAATATAAATATATATATATATATATATCCAATAAAAGAAAAAGGAAAAAGTTTAACAATGTTGATACCCACTTTAGCAAGGAAGCCGGATAATAGGAAGAAGCCCAACAACATGGGAGAAGGAGAGTTAGTAAATTGAGAAGAAAATTATTATAGCCTGAATAGTGGAAATAATGGACCATAGGCTTACAAAATAATAAAATGACCTCAAAGAAAGCAAACAGGCCAATGGAGCTTGAAGAAAGAAATAGTAAACTCATGGGCATTATTAGAAATAGAAAGGAAGCAAAAATGGGCCAAATGAGCCCAACGGAAAGAATCAAGTAATTAAGGGTTGGTGGAAAGGCCCATAAACCCTAAAAGTAAAGGATATGGTAATTTGGGCTGGGAAAGCACAAAAGACTTAGCGAAAACCCATGGGAATGAAGAATTGGAATGGGCCAGAGATGCCCAAGGAAATGAAATGGGTTGAGAATGCCCAAGGAAATTAAACGGGCCAAGAAAGCCCGGAAGCGATAAAATGGGCCATGGAAGCCCAAAATAAAATGAGTACTAGCCCAATGATAATGCTGCGCTACTGGAATTGAGCAAAATGAAAGCATACAATAGGCCCAAAAAAAGCCCAACAAGCACAAGTCAAATAATAGCATGGCAGGAGCAACAGGATAGCTTGATAGGAGTATTAACCACCCTACAAAAGAGATTAAGGAATGGATTGGAAAAAATAAAGGCCCACAATCAAGCAAGACCCAGCCCAGAAAAGAAGTAAGACATAAAGAATGAAAGCTTGGAAACTCATCCACGCCACAAGAGGTCAAGAACGAGTAGCAGAACGTGCAAACAAGCCCTTAGGTCATGGCAAATGCATGTATAACAAACAAGCCATGGACACACATGGAAGTGGAGCACACATAAGGCTTAGGCACCACCAACTTGTACCCAGCCAATACAGGAGTGGTGGGTCATGGGTCAAGGGTAAGAGAGGGTATGGTCTGGCAGTAGGAAGAAGGGGAAAGCCTATTCTAGGGTTCCCACTCAAGCTCTTTTGGGAGAAATGTCCTGCTGGGATAACATACCACCCAAAAGATAAAAAGATGAGTTAAAATCACTAGGTGCATGCCATGAGGGATAGTGAGAGAGAATGTTCACCCTTATCCAGATGAGAATGCCACGATGAGCAAGTAAACAAAATAAGACTCTTTGTTTGGGAATGGGATGTAACACAACCAACATAAGTAAGTGGTGATGGTTGGGCAACTGACAAACTAGTGGATGGTCTAGGAAAGACACCCATACCAGGACAAAAGCGATTAAGGGGTAAAATAGTAAAAACCCATCATGACAAGCAATATAAAATGGGCCTCAATCATGCACAATGAAAAATAACGAATCAAGGGAAAGGAGCAAGATAGAACAGAGAGAAAATGAAGCAAGAAAATGAGTGAAAGATAGAACAAAAAACTTAGAAAAGAAAAAGGAATTAAAGAGAAAAAACAGAGAGTAAGCAAGAGTATGATAATGGGCATGTACCAATAGGCTATTCCCTTCTCTCCCTCTAAAAGCCTACCCTATAGCAAGGATTAAGGAATTTGAGGATAAGCCATTTAGGTCCATTCTCTCAAAGTGGGTAATTTCAGTGATAGGATTTCCTTGTGAGATTGCCCACATTGAAGATTGGTTCCCTTCCTGGACTTAACTTCGTGGAGAAATCAAGCATGGCGGACTGACCATTCTTCCTTTATTTTATTGATCAAGCATTACTGTGATTTCCTTTTATTTATTGTTATCATCTTATTTACGTTGCATTTATATTGCTGCATTACTTCTTCCTTTTTTAAGATCATGGTTTAGTATTTTCCGTTTTTTGGTTGACAGTAAGCATATTCTTTTTATTGTTGTTATATTACATCTGTCTGCCATAACTTTTTTGTAATAGTTTCCTCTGCTATGGGCACATGACCAGAGTTTTAGCCAAGAGGCTCTAGTTTGTACACAAGCTAGCTTGGGGTGTGTTGCAGTCAAGCTAGTCCTGACTCTCCTACCCAGAACCATTGGGCCATAACGCGGCAAGAGACTACCCAGCTTGTAATTGCTAAAAAGGCCCACTACAAACAACAATTTCTAAAAAATAAAAAATTAATAACTATATCATTAATTAAACATTTAAATTTCAAGTTTTTTATTTTCTAAAATTATGCACAAAGATTAAGTTAATAGATTGAATAGTAAATGAAATTGGTTTGACACAAATTTTTACATATATATTAATAACATAAAAAACATGCAATCCAATGATTAGATTATTGAAATATGTAACTATGCTAATTTTTTAAATGGGAATTGTAGCATTAGGCTACAAATAAGTTTATAGTCGCCAATGGGGGTTGGTTCAATTGGCAAGGCTTGAATGCTTCACTCAAAAGGCCCAGGTTCGAGTCCCGCTACCAGTAATCCTCCTTGGTGAACAATCTATAAGTTAAATGTAAATTCTCTTTGAGGTCTGCGGCTTTGCCTGGCCCAGGTATGAGGTAGTCTCTACTCACCTAAAATTTTTTTCTACCCAAAAAAAAAAAAAAAAAAAAAGTTTATAGTCAAACTGTGGGTTTCAGTTGCAGTTAGCTCAATTGGTAAAGTTTCTTGTCATCAAATAAGAGATCTTTTGGATTCTATCACAGCCTACACTAAAAACCAATTGGTGCCTTGATCTAGTGATAAAGGGCACTTATCAAAAGTGGACGTCATAGGTTAAAACTCTACCTCTCAAAAAAAAGTTCATAATCAAACTTTGTCCAAATTATCCAAACTAGTTCGGAAATAAACATTTTTTCTATTGGTAATGAGAATGTTTGTTAATTTTTCTTATAGAATATGGAAAAAAAATTTGGGATTTCAAATATTCTCCGGCTTTCTTAGAGATAGAGAAAGAAAGAGCCTTTTGGAAACATCTTATTTAGCTTTTTGCTAAAAAAAGATCAAAGTGTGCTAAAGTATACTTATACTTTTAAAAAGTGAGAAAAAAATTGATGTTTTAAAAAACTATACATAAAAACTAAAAAACTAAAAACTGAACTTATAAGCTCAAGCCAAACACTTAAAATTATAGTGGCTATTTACTGAAATTAAATAGAAAAGCTTTTTTAGCGAGATTTGTTATGTGTGAGACAAAGAGAGATACTTGCGAAGAATGAATAGAATGACTTATGCATATAAAAACAAGAAGTGGGTAAAGGTGGTGATGATATTGGTGGTGTGGTATTGTG
The DNA here is from genome assembly GCA_029955455.1 of Quercus agrifolia. Lineage (NCBI taxonomy): Eukaryota > Viridiplantae > Streptophyta > Magnoliopsida > Fagales > Fagaceae > Quercus > Quercus agrifolia. Next base: position 43,691,448 of record JARQAD010000006.1, read on the forward strand.
GCTTACGAGTAATATTACAATTACAAACTATTTTACAATATTTTTACAAACGGTTGATGTGGCCAACCTTTTATTAGTTTTCTTTTAGTCCCCCTATTAACATCACTTTTTTATTTATTAATGACCACTCTTCACATTAGTAATTTGTAAAAAATTTTGTAAAAAAGTTTGTAACTCTAACATTACTCGTGGCATATTACTGGTTGACTACTGACTTGGAAGGGTTTCACTTCTATGATCTAACACAACAAGGAGTGATGGTCTCTTAGAATGGGTCAGAGGAGTTATCAAAAATTCTATAACCACAAACTTTTATCTAATTTTTACGAAGACAATTATCTATGTGACCGATAATAAATATGGTGGGTTTATCTGAAAGTTACAAATAATCCGTCATAAGTTACAAAAAAGTTGAGATTTTTTTTTTTTTAATTCACACTTTCAAATATTTTATTTATTTTTCCTGATGTAGAAATTTTTATTTTTAAAGTTATTAATGTACCTTTTTTTTTAATAACAAATAGTTTAAAATAATAGAAATCAAATAGATTGAAAAAAAAAAAATGAAAGCGATCCCAAAATTATAACTTCACCGATTTCCAATTTGTTGGCCATAGCCGCTAACTAGTATGGGAAATAGAGATAAGAATTCCATAGGGAGACTTTAAGGGTGTGTTTGGTAGAGTGGATTTTAGGGAGGATAAAAAAGAAAAAAGAAAAAAATGAAGAATGAAAACTTTTTGGAGGGTATTTGGTTGAGTAGGTAGAGGGGAAAGAGATAGTGGGGTTAAGTGTTTTCTCCTCGGCCCATCAAAAAGTTTTTTCCCTAAAATGGGGAGAAAAGTTGGGTAGGGAGAAGTCTAATGGGTAAATGATGAAAATGCCCATGTGCACTTACACATGGGTTTTGTTCAGTACATTGTTTTTTTCCCCCTTCTTTTTCTTATTCGTCTGGTTCCAGTTTTAAGTGTAATTTTTTTTTTTTTGTGCTCTTTTTTTTTTTTTTTTTTTTTTGGTTTGTGCTATTTATATAAAAAAATTTAAAAGTCCATGCACAATTTTTTTAATAAAAAAAAGTGTGTTACTATTTTGTTTTATTAAATGGGGATGTAATTGTAAATTTATATCAACTTCATTTTCCCATTCTCTCATTTTTCTTCTCAACCAAACAAATAATAATATGTTTGGTAATTGTTTTTTCCCCTTATTTTCTATTTTTAAAAACTATTTTCTATTTTTTAGACTAAAAAACTTGTTTGGTAACCCAAAATGGACATAAAACATAAACTGTTCTCAAAACTCAATTTGTGAAGGAAACTGAAAACATACAAAAGGTTGTTTTCTGTTTCTAATTTTCAAAAGTCAATGAAAACATGCATTTAATTTATTAAAGCTATTTCATTTAATGAGTTAGTATTAGAGTTCAAATTATAGTAACAACATATTTTAGTATTTTCTATTTTTTTCTTCAAAAAACTATCTTTTTAATTTCAACTAACCAAACATGTATTTGATTTCAAAAATACAAGAAAATTGATTTTTTCTTTATATTTCCAAAAACAAGTTTTTGAAAATAAAAAACAAAAACTGTTACCAAACATAACTTAAGTTTTTCATCTCTCCACTTTTCCATCCTCCCAACCAAACACAAATGGGTGAAAACTAAAATTTTGCTATCCTTCTACTTTTCTATTTCCTCCCTATTTTTTATCATCCAATTTTTCCACTCATCCAACCAAAGTGTCTCTCACCCACCAACCTTTTCCCCTCCCCTATTTTATCTATAATTCCATCTCATATTTTGCTAGCTTTGAAGTGAGCCTTAGGAGTCCCACATATTACATTGCAAAAAACCTAGTACCACCAAAAGAAAAATATCACTTTTTTCACTATTGTTCTTGCGACAAATTGTGAATGGTGGAAAAAAAATAATGGGTTCATATGAAAATAATAGGCAACTAATCACAGTAATTATGATTTTTTTATGTGGCAATAGAATTGCTCACAGGAGAGCACCAGGGGCGGAGCTATGTTGAAGTGTGGGGGAGCCATGGCCCTCCCAAAATTTTGAAATTTTTTAAATATATATAATTATTTTAATGTTTTGAAAATTTAGTCTATAAAAATAAGAGTTCCCCCCAAATATTTAAATTAGTCCAATGATGCTCTCAAAAAAATAATTAATCTAATAGTTATAGAAATATAACTTTATTTTTTGCAATTTTTTTATATTGTAAAATGTGTTATTATATCTGTTAAATATTTGATAAAGTTTGACATCAAATATGTTTGAATTTATCTTTTTTAACTTATTACGTGGCAATTAACAAGTCATTGACTCATTAAAAAAATCTTGTCACTAAAACTATACATGAAATGTATCTTTAGTTGTCACATAATAAGTTAGAGCAAGATAGCTTCAAATATGTTTGGAGCCTAACTTATTTTAATGTCTTTAGTTGCTTGTTTTTGAAATTTTCATTAGTTCAATTGAAAGATTTTTTACTTATTTTAGTATAAAATTTGATAGTTTGTATTTAAAATAAAACTTTTTAAGAACTTCATTATGAAAATAGAAAAAATGAATTTTATTTTATGAAAGATCGTTATCAAACATAATTTTGATTGAAAATACTAAACTTTTTTTTTGTTGGGTGAGTATATATTTATATATATATATATATATATATATATATATATATATATATATATATATAACTTATCAAACAAAAAAGAGTATATATATACATGTGTATGTATATAATAAAAAAACATATGTATATATATATATATACATATATATATATATATATATATATGTATGTGGAGATTGTCACATAATAAGTTACAGCAAGATAGCTTCAAATATGTTTGGAGCCTAACTTATTTTAATGTCTTTAGTTGCTTGTTTTTGAAATTTTCATTAGTTCAATTGAAAGATTTTTTACTTATTTTAGTATAAAATTTGATAGTTTGTATTTAAAATGAAACTTTTTAAGAACTTCATTATGAAAATAGAAAAAATGAATTTTATTTTATGAAAGATCGCTATCAAACATAATTTTGATTGAAAATACTAAACTTTTTTTTTGTTGGGTGAGTGTATGTATATATATATATATATATATATATATATATAACTTATCAAACAAAAAAGAGTATATATATACATGTGTATGTATATAATAAAAAAACATATGTATATATATATGTATGTGGAGATTGTCTTGATAAATATATCAATACCGCAACTTGACCTTCAAACAAAAATCCTTAGCTTCGCCCTAGAGAGCAAGGACTTTTAGCCAGCAACTTCTTGTCTGCAACCGCCCCTATACGGGCAGTACCTCGTATTTATTTGGCCAAAATAATTCTTATTTCAAAATAATTCTTAGTCCATAAATGACCTCAAAATATAGCGAAATACACCACAAATGGTGGATTTCATTAACGTCTACGTCACAAAGGAAAAGAGGAATTAAATATATTAAACACATCTCTTTCGTCCACCTTTTTCCATCTCATCCCCACAACGTTTTTGTTTGATTCACAAGTCACTTGTATCATTGGTCATCTTTGCCTTTTGTCTATTCTAATGGAAACACTTGGAATTCATAGATAAATAAAAATTCTGGTGACATAAAGACTAGAGATAATAAAGAAACCCAGTACATATAAATAAAATGCAAAAATGAAATGGACACCCCAGAACAAAAGCAGAAAATAGAGAGTCAATGATAATCTTGACTTCCAACTTCAACCATTAATTTTAACTATTACTCTCATAAAAAAAGTAACAATTACGTATCAATAAATATCATAGATCAAATATGCTTTATAAATAGTTTCCTATGCATATCCAGAAGCTGACACCTAAGTTCGATCAGCTATACAAGCACATATACGTACATATGTAAACATATTTATACAAGAACCCAAACCTGGTCAATAGGTAATAAAGAACTTCCAAAATTGAACACTTCAGTTTGTTTGCTAAATTCACCATCGCATTTGAGTTGAAACTGATAGAAAGCAAAAGAAGAAAAAAGAAAAAAGAAAAATCAAATTTAAAACAAAAATTAATCCAAGTTGAAAACAAAAATCGTATATCGGATTTATAGTTTAGACACTTTTTTTTTTTGATAGAATAGTTTAGATACCTTATTAATAATTAACAATGCAAAACAAATAAATACAGTTAATCACACACTATAATCAAAATAATAAAAATATAACTCATATATATATATATATATATCATAGATAATAAACTAAAGCAGTAAAAACTATTGTGAGACAGAGAATGGTCCAATGGAAAAATCACCATAGAGACAGCAAAGACATTCCGATAGAAAATCACCAAAGAAAAACAATTACAAATTCAAATGACTTGCAAAACCTTTATAGCTTAAACTTACAAAATCTGTACAATCATCTCGCTTGCCTTCCTGGCACAGCAATTCTAAAACCTCTGAAATCCCTTTTTTAGTGATCCCCTTTGAACCATAACTTCTGGGACCCCAAGAGTTCAACCCCACAGCAAAATGGGACTAAAAATATGAGTCGGATTAATAAATGGGGTATATTTTCAATGAAGCAATAGGCATGGGTTCTTTTAATGATCTTGGTATATCATGGTGATACAGAAATAAACTAAGGAACAAGATTAAAAAAAAAAAAAAAAAAATTAGAGAGAGAGAGAGAGAGAGGACGCTTGGCTTAAGACTTAAGAATGTCTCACTGTTGTTGATTTTCAAACAGCACAGGAGTTCAATAAAAGCTCTTTCATTTTTCATTTGGTTTTCGAGTACCTGAACAAGAAACTCTTTCTTGTTGCTTTCTACGAAAATGGCGACAAGTTTAGTAATTAGCATAATGAGCCCATTGTCCCGATGGAGAGAAAAACCCTGTACCAAACACTGAGCTCTTCTCAATACTAGGCTTCACAACCTCAGCCCCATGCCCCAAAAACCCAGCCTCTCTCTATTTTGCTTTTCTTCATTTAAGCTCTAATAGCACACCTACATAAAATCCCCAACCTCCTCTTTTGTTGCCACAGCTCACTCTCTCCTCAAGCTCCGCAGAAATTAAATGCTCTCACTTCAATCTGATTTGGCACATGAAATAAGATATTTCCAGCAACTTCCTTCAGAAGTTTTGCATGGGGTTCAAAATCGTATAAGCTTGCCAGAGCAATGCTTTAGCAAGGGGAAATATATATATATATATATATATATACCATGCATCTGATGCATGATATACCCCTTGCAAGGAGGCTGCCTCACACACACACACACACACATATATATATATATGCCAATTAAAATCCTAACCCAAGTAATAATTAAATTTGAAAATTGAAAAACATAGGAATAGAGAGATTGAACTTGTATTCCAAACCTGTTCAATAGGCCATAAACAGCTTTCAAAATTATAACTTTCAATCTGATCACTAAGCTTCCAGTCTCATTTGAGGTTAAACCGATGAAAAAAGAAGAAGAAAGAAAATCATGTTCAAATAGATTCAAGTAATAATCGAATTTGTACGTGAAAATATATCTTTCTTGAAGAATCGGGCGTGCATCTGCCCATTGATATTATGTTGTCGACACCAAGAAAGCAAAAGTTACTAATCGTTCTTGGACACCTTCTGGCTATTTATTGAGCTGCCAAAACATGGTGACTAAGATAACCGCACTGACTCAGATATATACCAAAAAAACTTCGAATGAGAATTCGTTAATGACAGCTTGGCGAGCACCGCCACTTCTTCCCATAAGGGGGTCACCAACCGGGGACCATTGAAGAAGGGCTAATTTCACCTGAGACAAAGTTTGAATAATTCCCTCTGGAAATGATGGTTCTGATTGCTTCTTTGAGCGATAAAACCATGATGGTGTGGTCCGAGGGCTAAATCTAAATACCCACCAAATCAGCGCAAAATTTCACATGATTCCGCCAAAATAACAAGCTATATATAATGAATCTGAAGGCCCCATATGGGTCTCGAATTAAACACATGCCAGGAAGACAGCAAAAAAAAAATAGCAGTAAATTCATTGGAGAGTCACGGTTAACGATTAACCCGCGCGACAAGAAGATCAGCCAGACTCAAAAACGAAGATGGAGCATAAAATTATAAATTAAAAAACCCTGAAAGAGTTCACGCGCGTATTCCTAAACACGACCTCTCCGAGGGCTAAATCTAAATACCCACCAAATCAGCGCAAAATTTCACATGATTCCGCCAAAATAACAAGCTATATATAGTGACTCTGAAGGCCCCATTTGGGTCTCGAATTTAAACACATGCCAGGAAGACAGCGAAAAAAATAGCGGTAAATTCATTGGAGAGTCACGGTTAACGATTAACCCGCGCGACAAGAAGATCAGCCAGACTCAAAAACGACGATGAAGCATAAAATTATAAATAAAAAAACCCTTAAGAGTTCACGCGCGTACTCCTAACCACGACCCTCTCCGAGGGCTAAATCTAAATACCCACCAAATCAGCGCAAAATTTCACATGATTCCAAATTTCACATCTGTTCCACCAAAATAGCAAGCTGTGGTGACTCCATGCTCTGACATGAAATCACCAGAACCCTGCAAAATTTCACATTGGTTCGGCCAAAATAACAAGCTAGCTATGGTGACTCCACATGACCAGAGCTCTGCAAAATTTCACAAAGGTTCCGCCAAAAAAACAAGCTGTATATGGTGACTCCATGTTATGACATGAAATCACTAGATCAGTTCCACCAAAATAACAAGCTGTGGTGACTCCATGTTATGACATGAAATCACCAGACCTCTGCAAAATTTTACATTGTTTCGGCCAAAATAACAAGCAATGGTGATTCCACATGAAATCACCAGAGTTCCGTAAAACTTCACATAGTCTCCGCCAAAATAACAAGCTATGTATGGTGACTCCATGTTATGACATGGAATCACCAGAGCTCTACAAAATTTCAGATCTTTTCGCCAAAATAACAAGCTATGGTGAATGACCCCAAGCTTAAATAAGAATTTACAAGAGATTGTTCTTTTGGCTACTGGCATGGTGGTAGGGGCGAACATAATGATAAAACTTAGCTCTTCGGATGAAAACTTTTAGAAAATATAAATGAATACAATAGAGTACTAACCTTTCATAATCAGCACTGCGAAGATTACCACTCTCTGAGTCCAAGCTTCTTTCAGCCATTATTTAGGTTGACAACAGTAGCAATATTCCACTCTTTTTTGCTGAATATACTAGTCCACTCTTCTTATCAATCTAAACTAAAGCTCTATAATCTATAGTTGCGCAGGAGGACAAAATATATAGCATTTCATTTTTGTTTTTAGTGTAAAAGCTTTAGCATTTTGATTAGCAATGTATCGAACGGCTACATTAGGTTAAGGAAACGAAATTAGTCAAATATTCTCCATCGAACGGCTGTAGTCGTTTTAAGTATCTTTAAGGCAACTTCCTAGCAACTTCGCAATGTGCTTTTTACTTCACAAAGAAGTTGTTTACACTTTTACCATCAAAATGGTCAAACCCGCTTGCCCACTCATCCCCCATGCTTTTTTTTTTTCTTTTTTCTTTTTTTTTTTCTTTCAGTAACCAAACCCACTAATAATAATTGAGTGAAAAAACCAACCCAATTATTCATGGCTGATTCTCTCTTCGATTGTGTGTTTCGTTGATTCTCTCTCTTTTCCACCATCATTTGAATCATGTCCATTAATCGAAGCGTGATCCTATTCATGGGGATTCCGTAAATATTTCCTTCTAAAAATAGAAAGTTCGGCTAGGTTCCCACTTTTACAGTGTCCAATGGAGGAGGTGATGATTTCATTAATCTTTACCTTTGATCTCTGCTTCCATGGCTTTCTTCGTTTGCCTGTTGGGTTTGAACCTGAAGTTCCCAAAAGGGCTACCAGTGGCAGGTTGGTTTCTAACTTTCATATTGCCCTTTTCTCTTCGTATTTCTTAACTTTAGAATTATTTTCAGGTGAATGGATCACTATATTTTGTTTGTTTTGAAAAAATTCTCTGGGTTGCTGATAACTTGGGTTCCGTTTAATAGATTCTTGAAGTTTTGTCTTGGATCTCAGATTTGTGGGTAAGTATGATTTTTATTTTTCCTTTAGTTTTTATTGAAAGCTGATTTTTGCTTATTACAAATAGCTTGTTTTCGGATCCATGTAATGAGTCCTATTTTGGGTTTTTTTTTTTTAATTTTTAATTTTTAATTTTATTTATTTATTTATTGAACTATATGGCTTATGTCCCCTTCTAAGGCATCAAAGATATTGTTCATGCTCGTGTGTGTGTGTTTTTTTACCCTTCTTTTTGAAGTGATGTTCTTGGGTTGTATGAATAGAAATTTTGCGGCTCATATTGCAACAAATAAATTGAAATTTGTTTAGTTGTCTAGCTAGATGATGATGTTTTGTCTCATTTTAATATGGAAAAAATGGCATAACCAGCAATAATTTGCATAAATTATGGACAGAGTCTAGAAGGTTTTGTAGTAATTGGTAGTTTAGATCTTTAGCTGTATGGCGTCTTGAAATTATTTTTTTCATATGGTTGGCTTTGAACATGGGACGGTTAATGTGTGCACTGGGTTGACATAAAAATTTTCCTGCGAATCTTATGAACAAGAAGGTTAATACAAACCAAAAGTCTTTAATCATGGAAGCTTTCACCTAAAAATGAGGGCGCTAAAGATTTAAGAATATGTGCAACCAATCTCAAGTAGTTGGGGCAGAAAGCTTTTGCTTTGATGACCTTCACTCCAGGAGCAAATTGGTGCTGCTCTCAGTGGGCATGGTCATTGCTCCATTGTGTACGTCTCGTGATTAATTTATTTGTCTTAACTGTGAATTGATATTATATGTCTATGTGAAAAATACAACGTACATTTCAAACACAAATTTTTAGCATATTGATTTTGAATTGTGATTTTATGTTACCAATTGCTATCATTAAATTTGTGGTTCCAACCGCCTTGTAACTTAATTGATTGACACCTCTTTGTGTGCTCATGACATTCAAGTTCAAATCCACCCTCCTCCTTTTAGTTTGATCTCCTCTCAATGGTTATGGCAATTTGAAGAGGGTGAAGATATAAAGGCTACTATGACTTTTCTTTCTAAGCTAGGGAATGGGTGGTCTCAACCTTCTCTCCTCCCAATTAGGGTGAGATTTTATGGTTTTAAGACACTCAAACAGCTCACATGGATGGGGAATAGCATAGAAAAAAAAAAGTACAAAACTTTTTTCCTAACTATTTTTTGAAGTTCTGATAAAATTGCCTGTCTTGACAATTTCGCTCAAGCGAGATTCTTGCTGTTGCAATTTCAACTGTAGTTTATGATTCTTTTGACTCGATGAAATTACAAAAATGAAATTCAATACATAAAATTTTGCAATTTATAATCGAAATATTTGGCACGGAATAAGCCCTGACACTAAAAATCTTAACAATTTTATTGAACTTTATGATTGATTAGGTTAAAACAAAAAACCCAAAAAAAATTAGCATCCGTCCCAATGTTTGTGCTGTTTTGGTTGGAGCCACATCCAATATTGATCTTGATATATTTTTGGTGGGAATAGCTAAAGTGGTGATCTAATTTTTATTTATTTTTTATTTTTTTCCTTCATGCTTGTAGTGACAATTGCATAAAGGCTATTGAGGCAAAATCTTGGAGGAAAGCAGCGGATTATCAGAGGTATGGAGTTATTGTATGTATTTATTTATTGTATTATAAGAGAATTCTATAATTTTACCTCCCAGAATATGAAAGGAAATTATTTTGTAAAATGGCATCAGTCAAAACTTTCACTGTTGAGAGAATAAATCTGAAGTATTACTATGATAAGTCTTTTTTTTTTTTTGGGGCTAAATATTAGCACGATAAGTTGATAATCCCATTGCATGGTATCAATCAATGGCGGATCGCAGAGGGCCAAAAATTCATGTATAATAATGGTTGTTTATCATGGTTGAAACTTGAAAGTAGTTTGCAGTTTGCGCCTTGCACTGATTGATCAAATATTCACTTTCCTGACGGCAAGTCAAGGACTCAAGAAGCAAAAGTGAATAGCAGATGCCACGGATTTTTTTTTTTTTTTTTTTTTAATAAAAAAAACCTCCTATATGTCTTTATATACGGTGGATCCAACATTGTATGTTCTCAAAAAATCATATATTAATACACTAAAAAATTAATTTATCTATTTTAACATAGCATTTAACATTGGGAGAGGTTTGGGTCCAGTGCTTTCAATGCGCTAAACTCGGTCGGATGATGACACGTATCCAAAAATAGACACATGTCACAATCTCAACAGGTCCAGTGTCACAATCCCAACGGGTCCAGTGCTTCCAGTGCACTAGACCCGGTCGGATGATGACACATGTCCAAAAATAGACACTTGTCACAATTCCAACAGGTCCAGTGTTACTAGACACTAGACCTAATCCGGACCCTTTAACATTATACCGTACATCTCATTTTATATTATTCCATATAACATATTAAAATAATATATATAATACATCAAAATAATATTGACTCAAAACACAACCACAAACAAATGAGGAGAGAGAAAATTGAATTAATAATGATTTTTTAGTTAATGGCATTGCTACATTGCCCTTCTACTAGTAGAAGGGCACAGTAGTTTATGCCAAATTTTTTAGCATTTGACACATTCAATGGAGGAGATTTTTGTGTTTTGTCTACTAAATACTAAAGATTTAACATTTAACACATCTAATATTAGTGCTCTAAGTACATGGTATTTTTCACAAAGAATGTTATTGTCTATGCATACAACTGACATTATTTTGTTGTTTACCATTAACAGCTCGCCACCTTAACAAATGTGAAAAATAATGCTAAAAGAAACTTTACCACGTCTACTAGTCTTTCTCTTCCATCCCTTCACTGCTCTGAGGCCATAGATCTCACAAGTCTTGAAGAGTCTCAAGGATCTACTTATATCTATGAAGTTTGGGATTTATAAGCTTTGTGGCTTTTTCTCTTAGAGGAAATTATGCTTGAGTTCCACGGTTAACAAATATAGTTTATAAAGACTCTATAAGAAAGAGAAACATTGTAGAAAGGAAAATCCATAATTATAGAACGTGTATTTGGGAAAACCACATTTATCTACGATTCCAGTCTCACAAGTTTTGTGGATCCTAAAGGATCTATTGAAGTTCATGGAACTTGGGGTTTAAAGGTCTTGTGGCTCTTGGAACTAGTATTTTGGGTTTCACTTATTAAAGGCCCTGTGGCTACCAATATTTTCGGTGCAGCGGATAAATAATAAAACTTAAAGTATCTATATTTTCTGTCCCAATGAACTTAAGTTCTAGTGGATTCATAATTGGATCTAGGTTCGGGTGAACTACATGTGGTTCTGGGGCTAAGTAAAAACTAACGCACTGTTGAATATTATTGTTTATACTTGTTTAGATTGTTGTTTGTGCATAGGTTGGTTACGTAGAATTGATCTATTTTCCGTGATGGAATCAAATCCAAATCCACTCATAACTCTATTTAGGCTTTGAAGAGCCCAAGTCTTACAACTAGAATATGGGCTTGAAAAATGACAAAAAATAGCCTTCAACAAGTGTGAACATTTCTTTGAAGAATTTAGCACCAAGTTTCACAAGATTTTAGCCACACAGCTCCTTAGGGTGGTACATTCTTGTACGAAGCTTTATCACTTGCATTTTTTTTTTAAATTGTTCCTTTTTTGTTGATTTGCCTTGCATTTTTTTTATCGGGTCATATTGTGACATTGCCTTTCATTGATAGCAATATTCTTATAGTAACATTTGCCTTCATATGGTAGCATTGTCTTCTTGCAGCGGCGTTCTCGTGGTGACATTCACCTTCATTTGGTGGCTTTGTGTTCCATTGATAACAACGTTCGTACAATGATGTTTGCCTTTATATGATGCCATTTTCTCTGTGTAGCGATGTTCTCACTGTGATATTTGTCTTCATCTGGTCGCTATGCATTCCATTAATAGAAACATTCTTACAATGTTTACTTTCATATGGTGGCATTATCTTCGTGCAGCAACATTCTCACAGTGACGTTCTCCTTCATTTGGTGGTTTTGCATTCCATTGATAGCAACGTTCTTACAGTGATATTTGCCTTCATATGATAGTATTTTCTTCTTGCAACAATGTTCTCAAAGTGACATTTGCCTTCATTTGGTGACTTTACATTCCATTGATGGCAACATTCTTATTTGCTTTCATATGATAACATTGTATTCTTGTAGCTACATTCTTACAATGGAGTTTGCCAACAATTGGCGTCTTTGCATTCCATTATTAGCAATGTTCTTACTAAGGGTGTTCATGGTACGGTCTGGTGTAGTTTTGGTTCATTTTTAGAGCCGCACTCTGTGGTACGATTTAGCCAAAACTATAACTACACTGCACTTCAATTTTGCAGTTATATGTGCGGAGTGGTGCAATTTGGTGGGATGTACATTGTGCGGTTTGGTCAGTTTTGAGCTGGTATATTTCTCAAAATGTCATGGCTAATTATTAATTTATTATTAATAAATATGACAATATGTCAGAAAGTTTATAAATATATATATGTAACAAAAAAACTAACAAAATATATACAAAACAAAATAATAATCCATGACAGTAAACCATACACAATTATACATATTAAACAAATATAACATGTAATACAAAAATGCTTAACAGACAACAACCATAAGATCCATATATAATAGTGTACCATATACACAGCTAGTCAAACCTACTAAGAGTGAGACGGTATTGGGAGAGAAGAGTGAGAGTGTGAGATGGAGAAGTGAATGAGGTTTTTACCTTTTGATTTTGTATTTAACCAAAATGAAGTTGTTTTTAATGTGAAACTAGAACATACTAATGCTAGACTGACCACTTATTTCATATAATATTTGTGGGGGCCAATTGATCCCATAGGTACAATTTGCATTGAAAAGGGCTGGGCCTATGGCCCAATACCCAGTCTGAGGATAAGAGAGTATCCGAGGACAACCAGCAAAGGAAGAGATGAAAACTATACTCTAAAAAGAGGTAAAGAATACCTATGTAGAATTTAACCGTGTCCGAGGATAATGACCACCTCGGAACCTCTGTCCGAGGTGGCTAGTAGACTTCTCAGTCCCTTAAGGTAACGTTTCAGAAGGACTTTGTAACAAAGGGAATGAGAAAATATTAGATAAAGGATAAGGATGAGGAAAAACAAATATCTTGAAGTACTGTTACCCCCACATTAAATGCTGCCCAGCTAACTCTCTGGCCGCATTAATATGGAGGTGATGCTTGAATAGTAAACAAGCAACCTTACAGCTAAGAGTAGAAGATTTAAGGAGAGGCGAGGGAGAACAGAGAAAAAAGACTCCAAACACCTGACTCACACGTGGATGGAGGAAATGGTGCAAAAACCATAGTATATAACACGAAAAATGATTCAAAGAAAGGGGGACGGAGAAAAAATACAAGAAAGAAAAAGAGAGAAAAATGTGGAAGAAACACAACAGTAAAAAGGAAGAGTTCTTCATTATCGATCATACTAACATGGCATGTCCGAGGATGCTTTTCGCATGTGTGCATGTGTGACTCTTTCCATTTAACACTATATATCAATATTTTTATCCTAGATTCAGACTAGCTTTTTCTCCCATTCTCTACAAATTTATTGTTCGGGCTTTTTGGGCCTGGGTCCATTCCTGTTCTGGATTCAAGTCAAAACTAGTCCTTACAATATTAAATTATTAATATATATTTGATATATATATATATATATATATATATATGAGTGCGGTGTGCTGTGGTTCATTGTCAATTGCGGTGCGATGAGCTTACTCCATTTTGCAAGCAGTTTTGGTAAGTTTGGGTGCGGTTGTGCGGTTTGGTGAACACCCCTAGTTCTTATGGTTAATCTCAAATTTTGTTTGTTGCCAATTTTTCCAAAAAAACAATTTCCTTAACCCCAAAAAAGCTTGGAATCCAATTTTAAAATCATTATCGAGATATTGATATTGGAGTCAATTTAAACTAATTGAATGGTCAAGAACATAGTAGAAAACACAATTCTAGCTTGGACCTGTTTTGATTGGTTTAAACCCTAATTAATTGAAACAAGTTCTGAGTTAGCCAAAGATCTGACCATTCGATTAGATTAAATTGAACACCAATAGGAAGATGGTGAAATTTCCTTTTCAACAATTGCTCATAGTGTTAGGCAACAGGTGTGAGTAAAATTCCACATTGAATAATGATGAGAAGAATAAGTGGTTAATATAACATAATTTTTTGGACTTAGACCTTTTGGTTAAAGTGTGTTTTTATATGTTATATTAATTACTCAAAGACTCTCTCCAATGTATTTATCTCCCCAACAAGTGGTAGCAGAGCCCATGGTGATGTGGGCAAAAGAGGTGGTTAGATTATCAAGGTTCCTTTCGAAGTTAGAACGGGAACATGGAGTGTGTACTTAGAGCCTTTTCGCAAATGAAGCAGGGATGGGTCTATTTCGTAGTTAGAACAGAGACGGTATACTACACAAAGCAAAGCCCATAAAAGCCCATACAAATTATCTTGAAAAAAGGCACAACAAAGAAGTATTACCGCCAATGCGTCTCTATATGTTATATTGATTATTCATGGAAACTTCCCAATGTGTTTATCTCCCTAACAAATGGTATCAAAGCTCATGGTTGTTTGGGGTAAAGGTGGCAAGATATCAAGGTTCCTTTCATAGTTGGAGCAAGAATAAGATGTGTGTACTTTGAGCCCTTTCACAAATGGAGTTGGAATGAGTCTTTTTCGCAGTTGGAGCAGACATGGTATATTGTACGAAGCAAGATAAATAAAAGCCTACACAAATAATCTTGAAAAAATGGCCAACAAATGAGGATTATTGTCAATGGTGCTAGACAACGGTGAGGTGCGAGATTCCCATGGATAAAAAAGGTGCGGGAATGAAATATGGAGGCTCATGGATTATGCACTGGTGAAGGAAAAAAGCCCCTTAGGTAAAGGGAGGTTAGTAGGATTTGTTCATGACCCACTGAGTGGCTTACTCTTGAGGTAGAGATTGTTGGATTTACATGTGTGAATGAAGTCTCACATTAAATAATGATGAGAAGAATGAATGGTTAATATAACATAATTTTTTGAGTTTAGACCTTTTGGGTTAAAGTGTGTCTCTATATGTTATATTAATTACTCAAGGAGTTTTCAAAAATGCCCAACAAATGAGGATTATTGTAAATGGTGCTATACAACGATAAGGTGCGAGGTTCCCATGGATGAAAGACGTGCGAGGTTGACACATGGAGGCCTATAGATGACGCAATAGTGAAGTAAAAAGCCTGTTAGGCAAAGGGGAGTAAGTAGGACTTGTTAATGACCCACAAATAGGTCTTAAAACTCACAGAGAGGCAGAGACTCATATGTGATGAGGAGATTGTTAAGTGTACACGTGTGATGAAGTCCCACATTTAATAATAATGAGAAAAATGAGTGGTTAATATAACATAATTGAGCACATACTTATTGGACTTAGGCATTTTTTGTTAAAGTGTGTCTTTATATATTATATTAATTATTCAAGGAAGCTTTTCAAGGTGTTCCCTCCCAACAAATGGTATTAGAGCCCATGGTGGTGTGGGGCAAATGTGGCAAGATTATCAAAGTTCTTTTCGCAGTTGGAGTAGGAACGGGATGTGTGTACGTAGAGCCATTTCGCAAGTGGAGCAAGGACTATATATTGCACTAAGTAAGCTCATAAAGATCACTCAAACGATCTTGGAAAAAAGGCCCAACAACGGTGAGGTGCAAGGTACCCATAAAGGATAAAAGACATGCAGGGTTGACACATGGAGCCCATGGATGATACATTAGTGAAGGAAATAGCTCATTAGGCAAGAAGGAGCAAGTAGGATTTGTTCATGACCTATGGAAAGGTCTTGAAACCCACAGAGAAGTAGAGATTGACACATGAGAGGGAGATTGTTGAGTATACACTTGTGAGTAAAATCCCATATTGAATAATAATGAGAAAAATGAGCAGTTAATATAGTATAATTAAGCACATATCCATTGGAGTTTAGGCATTTTGGTTAAAATATATCTATATATGTTATATTAATTTTTCAAGTAAACTTTCCAAGATATTATCTCCTCAACAAATGGTATCAAAGCCCATGTTAGTGTGGGGTAAAGGTGGCAAGATTATCAAGGTTCCTTTCGCAGTTGGAATGGAAACGGGATGTGTGTATTTGGAGCTCTTTCACTAATGGAGCAAGGATGGGTCTCTTTCGCAATTAGAACGAAAATGGTATATTGCACCATACAAGGCCCATAAAAGCCCACACAAACAATCTTGAAAAAAATACCCAATAAAGTAGAATTATTGTCAATGGTGCTAGACAACGGTGAGGTGCAAGGTTCCCATTAGACATGGCAATACGGGTCAGAATTTTTTGATTCGATCCGACCCGACCTGACCCATAAAACTTGACCTGAACCCGATTTTTTTTACCCGAAGTAAAAACGGGTTGACCCATGACCTGACCCGGATAACCTGTGACCTGACTTGTTAAAAAATTCATTAAAAAAATATTTTAATTATGTTTTGATACTAGGTGCATAAAGCACAAAGTACCAAAACTAATAATTAATATATTATAGAGAATAACTATTTAATTCATCAAAAGTACCACCAAGCAAAAAAAAAAAAAAAAAAAAAAATCAAAAGTACCAATAAGAGCTAACTAGCTTAGCTTCTGTGCTTGCCAATTACCTACAACACGTTACACAAGACAAGGGCCAAGGCTGTCAAATTACCTTGAGTCTTGAGTCCTCTGACTTATAGATTTTTGGTCATTCCCTTCCTTTTAGTGATGCTAGGTTCCATTTCTTTTTTTTCTTTTTTTCTTTTTTAATTTAATGCTAATATTTTTTTTAAAAAATATTATAAAAAAATATTTTCACAACAAATTTTATAATATTTAAAGTAGTCATTAGATGTTCTAAATTCAATTAGACAAAGAAAATATTAAATTAATGAATTATATATGTGAGGGAAAATTAAGTACTAAAAGAAAAAAAAAGACATTAATACTTGAATGGGTGTTTATTTTATTTTTCTTTCTAATATGAAGAGGGAAGATTCTATAAAATTAATAGAAATAGACGATGGACTATGGACGATGTTAGGGGTTAAGGGGGAGAAATTTCTAATCCCACCAACTTAAAAAATAAGATTATTTTTTATAGCAGTAATCTAAGGTCTAAATTTCTTTGTTGGAAGATTAATCTTTAAACTTTATCTATTAATGATAAAGATATTTAGAGATAAAGAGCAATCATCAGAAGAAGACTTGTACTTGTCTTATTATTATTTTAAATGCAATAGGAACATGTGCACTTAAGAAGACCGATAACTTACTACTTTGCTAGCTTACTTGTTTTATTTGTTTTAAGATCTATCTCTTTTTGAAGATACAAACTAGTAATTATATGCATTTTGATAGTGAACTATTAACATTGAAGACTTTTTCTATCATGAATTTATGACTATAAATAATTTTTGTCATACTCAAAACTATCAGAATTGGAAGGATATTAACAAGTAGCATTAAGTGCAATTCATTTGCTTAATTGATTTTATTCATTCTCTCTAAACACATTATCATTGATTTGTTTCTGTAATTGGAAAAAAAAAAAAACAAAAAAAAAATTATTTGAAAAATACGGGTAAACCCGACCCAACTCGCAACCCGATTGACCCGACCCAAACTTGACCCGACCCACCCGTTTTGCCATGTCTAGTTCCCATGCATAAAAAACGTGTGTAGTTAACACGTGGAGGCCCATGGATGATACATTAATTAAGGAAAAAATTCATTAGGTAAGAAAGAGTGAGTAGGACTTGTTCATGACCCACAAAGAGATCTTAAAGCTCATAGAGAGACAAAAACTCATACGTGAGAGGGAAATTATTGGGTATACACGTGTGAATGAAATTTCACATTGAAAAATGAGTAGTAAATATAATATAATCGAGCACATACCCATTGAGTTTAAACCTTTTGGATTAAAGTATTTCTCTATATATTATATTAATTATTAAAAAAAAAAAAAAAAAAAAAAAAGCTCCTTAAAGTGTTTCTCTCTCCTAACACACAGGCCTAAAAGAAACACCCTCCCAACACACAGGCCTAAAAAATAAAAAACCTTAGCGTCTATTTGGATATCGTTTATTTTGCTGAAAACTGAAAATTTATTATTGAAAACACTATAGTAAATTTAATTTTAAAGCTGAAAACACTATACATGAACACTTGCTGCGTTTTTCCTTGTTCGGCTGGTCTATGAACAGTACATGGCACGCTAGTCCAAAACGCCAAATGCAGAAACTTGGCTGAAACGTGTGTTGTGGGCCTTTTTTACAATATTGGGTTGGGCTGCCTCTTGCGGTACTGGGCCCAAGTATTCTGAGTAAGGGAGTTGAGACCGGTTCAACTGCAACTCACTTTAATCCGGCTTGTACACAAACTATAACCCTCTTGCCAGGTTTTGATCACATACCCATGGCAGGCAGGGTTATTACAAGGGGTTATGACAGGCAGATATAATAAAGGTAACACAAGAGGAAAACTAGACAAAATAAATAAAAAAGGGAGCGGCAAGAACTACCCTCTGTATACAAAAAAATAACAAATAATAATAATAATGGTTTTCTTGGATTAAGAAGAGGGGAAAGTCAGTTTGCCATGCTGAGTTGCACTACAGAGCTTGGAACCGAGAAGGGAAACCACTTCCTCAATACAAATAATCTCTTCAGGGAGTGAAATTAATTGCTTTGAGGGAATGAGCTTAAATGGTTTATGTTCAACAAAGATTCTTTTCCTTTGATAGAGAGCAGGACTTTGAGAGGGAGAGAGGGAATCAACCTATTGGTGCATACCTGTCGATCTAATTCTCTATTTTTCTTTCTTTATTTTCTATTTTATTTTCTTTTATCTTTCTTTTTCCTCTCTTTTCTCAATGCTTGTTTTCTATTCTGTGGTTTTTCGTTTAAGGTCTTATTACCCCCTCTTCGTTCTCCCTATGCACGGCTAAGGTCCCCTTTTTTATAGTGCCTGTCGTGACCGAATTTTACTATTTTATCCCTTAACCACCTTTGTTTGGTCTTGATGTACTTGCCGACCACCACTGGTTCATCTGTGTTGGCTGTGCCACTCCTACCACCAAACAAAAAGGATTATTTTGTTTGTTTGTCTGCCGTGGCACCCTTACCTGCTACGGTGTGGGTGCTCTCCCTCTCTATCCCTCATGACATGTACCTAGTGGTTCCCACTTACCCTTACTTCTTTTGGGCGGTATGTCATCCCAACAGGACATTTCCCCCAAAAGAGCCTGAGCAGGAAACTCAGAATAGGTTTTTCCCCTCTCTTTACCGCCAGACCATGCCCTCTTACGTCTGACCCATGACTTCACCACATCCTGTATTGACTAGGTACAGGTTAGTGATGCCTGGGCCTTGCGCGTGCTTTACTTCTATGTACGTTCAAAGCTTGCCTGCTGCTCATGCGCTTACCGTGATCTGGAGACCTGTCTACACATTCTGCCGGTCATTCTTAGCTTTTTATGGCGTGGGCTGTTTTCTGATTTCATATTTTCTGCGCCCTTGCTTCCTTTGGGGCTGGGCTTTGCTGAATTGTGGGCTTCCCTTTCTCTAGCCTAACTTTTTATTCTTTTCGTAGCCTTGCCATTGTTTCCTGCCATATCACCTTGTTATATCACCCTGCTATTCTTGCTGTGATGTTACTTGGTCCAAGTCTGTTGGGCCTCTTTGGGCTTGTTATTTATAACTTAGTATAGTCATTTGGGCCTTTTCAGTTATATTGCTTGCGGGCTCCTGCGTCTCATTTGTTTTCTCTTGGGCATCCTTGGCCCATTTGCTTTCCTTGGGCTTCCTTGGCCTTTTTCCTAACTTTGCATTCTCATGTGCTTTTTACTAACTTCTTTAGGCTTTCCTGACCCAATTACCTTATCCCTCATCCTTGGGGCTCATGGGCCTACCATTAACCCTTACTTTCTTTGTTTGCGTTACTTTGGGCCCACTATGACCCATTCTCACTTTTCCACATCATATACTGCTCATGGGTTTGCTATTCCTCTATTTCCGGACTTCTTTAAGCTTGTTTGCTTTCCTTGGGCTTCCTTGGCTTTTTTCCTAACTTTGCATTCCCATGTGCTTTTTACTAACTTCTTTAGGCTTTCCTGACCCAATTACCTTATCCATCATCCTTGGGGCTCATGGGCCTACCATTAACCCTTACTTTCTTTGTTTGCGTTACTTTGGGCCTACTATGACCCATTCTCACTTTTCCACATCATATACTGCTCATGGGTTTGCTATTCCTCTATTTCCGGACTTCTTTAAGCTTGTCTGCTTCTTCAAGGCCCATTTGTCTATTTTATGAACTTGTGATCCATTATTTCTACCACTTGGACTTAATGTTTTTTCTATTCTTTTACCAATTCTTTTCTACATGTGTTACTGGGCTTCTTCTTTCTATTTGGCTTCCCAAAATAATCGTCAACAACGTGCAATCCAAACCCACACTTGATAGGCCTAAAAAAAAAAAAAAACACTCTCTCAACACACAAGCCTTAAAAAAAAAAAAAAAAAAAAAACTTAAAATGAGCAAAGATAGTGTGAAATCGTAAAAAGATTCGTATATGCACCAAAGCTTTTTTTTTTTTTTTTTTTACTTTTTCAATATTAAATTAAAATTACTCGGGCTATCAGTGGACCCTATTTTTCCAACGATTCCAAAGAATGCTCAAATTGGAGACTGGAAGTCCAACAGCCAGTCGCGCCAATGAAGAAGTAGCTTTTCCCAGTAGCTTCTCCAAGAAGCCTTATGAAATACAAGTACGCTATGTCAAGTCTTGTCTGCCACCTAACCTTTACTGTCATAAAAAGTCTTGTCTGCCACTGTACCTCCCACCTTGCTCTCTTTATGGCCTGTCATGCAGGTCTGCCATTGGAGTCTCCACTTTTCGGCAATAGAGAAAAGCAGAGTCGGATGAAACGGAAAAAGCCAAGAAAATTGGCCTAGACCTCCATTTTTCTCCCTCGATCTTTCATTCCTTTTTCACTTTCCATTCACACACGAAAAGCACGAGAAAAAGGACTACTCTTCCTTCTTGAAAATACACGTCCCCACTCCCCAGGGAGTGAGTGGGTTTTGGGATTTTGCTACAAGCCCTGTTCATTTATTTTTGAGAGACCGTTATTTTCTGTCACTCTTTTCTTGGTAAAAAAAAGCCTACATCTCCAATCCCACACGCAAGACCGTTATAAATAATAATAAAAATAAATTAAATAATAAAATAAATTGATTTTTTAAACCGAAGCCAAAAGCACATTTCCTTGTAAAAAAACTTTTTTTTTTTTTTACCCCTTCCTTTACATTTTGGTGAAGTGGAGTGTGCGTGTTTAATCTTGCCTCTTGGTGTTTAATTGCTACTGAATTTCATATTGTGTCTGCTCTTTGTTAGTATTTTTTATTTCTTTACGAGGGACTGCTCTTTGTTAGGTTAGCCTTCACTTTGTTGTTGTTGTGTTTTTTTTATTTTATTTTTATGGCTTATGTCATTTTAATCTAAGTAATGATTGTCTTTTGGTTATTTTTCAGAATTTTTATTAAGTGATACTTGCCTAATTTTCATTGTTATCGTGGGTTCCAATTAGCTCAACTGGTAAAGTCTCTGATAGTTGTATAAGAAATTTGGGGTTCAATCTCCGCCTACACCAAAAACTGATTGGTGTCTTGATCTGATGATAAAGAATTACCATCAGAAGCGGACGCCATAAATTAAAATTCTCTAAAAAAAAAAAAATCATTGTCCTCTAAATAATACCAGCGGGACCTATTAAGTAGCACTAGACAACTTGTGAATGTTTGAACATTTTCTACTTTTACACCATGTTTTAAGGCCATAACTTTTGGCAAATTCAATTCCAAATGAATTCAATTGGCAACTTGTTTCTGAAATCTTTTGCAACCAATAAGAAATGCACATTGCTTGCTTTCAAACCACGTGCAATTTCTTTAGCCTGTTTAACTGTTATGTTTGCCATATTTCCAAATAATACATATATCACTGACTTCGGTAGTTTTGTCTCTAACCAGCTCAAGCACTAGTCACTACTAAGCTCCCGGAGAATGGCTCCAAAAGCTATGTCTCCATTGATCTGCTGGTCTAGGTAGGCTGATGGCACCATTGGACCAACCATCACCAAGGGCCAGAGTCCCGACATGGCCTTCACTAGCTCTTCAACATTCAATTAACAAAATGAGGATGATATACAACTATATATGCAGTTCTTACTTCTCAACATATAAAGCTAAGAATGTAGAATTTGATAGATTTGACTCCAAATTTTGTTCATTTCTGACTTCAATAAAGGCGTAAAACACATGGTATCCAAATTTTTAATCTATATTATTTATTTCATACTTATCCATTGTCCGATGTTGTCTTGAATATATTGAAAAGCTCTAAATTCATTGGAAATTCCTTGGGTCTTCTGATCTCATCTTATATTAAAAATTCAAAATATACATATATATATATATATATATATATATAGAGAGAGAGAGAGAGAGAGAGAGAGAGAGAGAGAGAGAGAGAGAGAGAGAGAGAGAGAGACAAACATATTTCTTCCTATTCCATATATCACTCTATTATCGTGCGTTTGGATTGGACGTTTTGCGCAATCCGCGCGTTCGGCGTTTTATTAGTGGGTCTCATGAATATTGTTCACGTACCACCAAACTCAACAAAACACAAATTTCTAAATAAATTTGGGTCCTATGGCACTATGTTGGGTTACACGTGTGAGTGAAGTCCCACATTGAATAAAGATTAGAAGAATGAGTGGTTAATATAACATAATTGAGCACATACCCATTGGGTTTAGGCCTTTTGGGTTAAAGTGTGTCTCTATATGTTATATTAATTATTCAAGGAAGTTCCCCAAGGTGTTTATCTCCCTAACAAGTGGTATCAGAACCCATGGTGGTGTGTGGCGAAGGTGGTGATGTGTTCGTGGTCCCTACCCAGCGGGGACAGAAAAAGCCTAAATGGCCCACACACAAAGATCCTGGAGAAAAAAGAAAGAAAAGAAAAGCCCAACAAAGGAATATTGCTAATGGTGCTAAATAATGGTGTGGTGCGAGGTTCCCATGGACATAGACATGCGGGGTTCCCATGGATGTGTGTGCGGGATTGACACGTGGTTCCCATGGATGGCGTACGAGAGACCCATGAATGAGCACATACCCATTGGGTTTAGGCCTTTTGGGTTAAAGTGTGTCTCTATATGTTATATTAATTATTCAAGGAAGTTCCCCAAGGTGTTTATCTCCCTAACAAGTGGTATCAGAACCCATGGTGGTGTGTGGCGAAGGTGGTGATGTGTTCGTGGTCCCTACCCAGCGGGGACAGAAAAAGCCTAAATGGCCCACACACAAAGATCCTGGAGAAAAAAGAAAGAAAAGAAAAGCCCAACAAAGGAATATTGCTAATGGTGCTAAATAATGGTGTGGTGCGAGGTTCCCATGGACATAGACATGCGGGGTTCCCATGGATGTGTGTGCGGGATTGACACGTGGTTCCCATGGATGGCGTACGAGAGACCCATGAATGATGCATTGATGAAGTGAAAAGCCCATTAGGCAAGGGGGAGTAAGTAAGACTTGTTCATGATCCATAGAGAGGTCTTGAAGCCCACAGAGAGACAGAGACTCACACGTGAGGGGAAGATTGTTGGGTTACACGTGTGAGTGAAGTCCCACATTGAATAAAGATGAGAAGAATGAATGGTTAATATAACATAATTGAGCACATACCCATTGGGCTTAGGCCTTTTGGGTTAAAGTGTGTCTCTATATGTTATATTAATTACTCAAGGAAGCTTCCCAATGTGTTTATCTCCCCAACACACTATTCACACATTTAAAAATTATTTTACTACAGTGTTTTCAATAATAAGTTTTCAGTTTTCAACAAATAAGCAGTATCCAAACACACCCTTAGTGTGTGTTTGGCAAAAATTATTTTTGCCAACTTATTTTACTATTCAGCTTATTTTTGCTACTATTCATGAGTCTCACTGCACTTTTTGGTACTATTCATGACTCTCACTATACTATTTCAGTTAACTTTTACCTTTATCTATAGTACTTTCAGTAAAAAGTTTTTAGTTTCAGCAAAATAAGTAAATTTCAAACAGACCCTTAAATCTCATTTGTTTTCTCAATTCCCGCTATTGGCTCTCGGCTTCAATTTATTTATAGCAAATTACTTAATAATGCTATGCCACTGATGATTTATTTAACCATGTTCATATAAATCAATGTTTCCAAAATATGTTTCTTGCTAGCATCCATTCTCAACAACAGAAAACTACCTATGCTACGGCCCAAAATAAAAAAATAAAAAACCTACCATTTGATGTGAGTAGTTTTTAGTTTTTTTTTTTTTTCTTTAAAGGAAAATGTGAATAATTTAGTTAAATATAAGGTTTAATTATAAGGGTTGTGATTAAAATATAAGAAAGTTACCTCACTTTCCAACTCTTAAGAACTGTTACAGAACACCCAGTCATTTTTATCCAAACAGCCAAAATTTTCCATGATCACTGCCAAAAAAGCCTAATTACTTGAAGGTTGCGCAAGAAAACTAGGCAAGTAAGAAAGGCCGAGTGAAGGTAGTCCAGGCAACAACACAGGCCCAATTTCTTGTTTCACTGGCAAATTAAGTCTGGTGACACTGGTCGATATGCCATTACATGGAGCATACAGAAGCTGAGTTTGTCAAGAATACTGCTCCATAAATGCCAAATTGCCTGGCCACATCAAGAGCCCATGGAAGCAAAGAGTCATACACAATACAGTTTACTGGTGAGTCTGAATCTTTGAATTTTGATATGAGCTCTGATAGAGTTTTTGAACCAACTGATTTGAATGACTCTAAGTAGGCTTCTGTACTAGGAGTTTGCTTATATCCACCTTCATCATAGCCATCTGAGATGGGCTCAACACCCACAGTGGTTGCATGAATGGACTTGACAGTATAATGGGTTGTGGCTATAGTGGCCTTGAGACCTTTGGAGGCCAAGCGTTTGGCAAACTGAAGGACTGGGTTTATGTGGCCTTTGGCAGGATAAGTGCGCACAACAACTGACCTTTTTGGTGGCTCATTTTACTTGTTTTATTCAGGGATGTACCCTGCTTCACCCTTTTGATTGGCCAAACTTGGTGAATGAGTTATGAAATAGAAATGCTGATAAGGTATTTTCTCAATATATTTTCAGGAATACATTGGAAAATTATTGGTTTTTTTTTTTTTTTTTTTCTGATACAGAAAATTATTGGTTTTCAAATAAACTGGAATTGAACCCACCAATTTGTTGGTTTGCTTATATGTGTCAGTCAATTTAATCTGATCAAAGAAGCCCTTCTTAAGATTGGTCAGTTTTAATTTTGAGTCAAGGTCCACTATATAATCTAATCAAGTTGGATGGATAATATTAATCTGCTTTACTTCCACTGTTGAAAGTTGCATTGTATTATTACAATCCCATGTCAGAGAAATTCAAAACGCTGTATTTATTTATTTATGAGAATTTCGCGCTCAAAATGTATTTGTCTTGTACGAATTTTCAACGACTAAATATTCTACATGCGGGCTAATTAATGAAATTATGTATTCAAAGTGTTGATTCACAAAATACCTTGATTAGGTGCTTAGGGATGATGTTAACCTTTTTTTTTTTCTTGGTAAAGAAGATTTTATTGAAAGAAAGCCGCACAACTGGAACGGGATCACTTCCCAATTCCCATTTCCTTCTACTAAATTTTGCAAAACGAGCCTCATAGGTTGGAATTCTATTATATCTATATATATATA
This sequence comes from Quercus agrifolia, assembly GCA_029955455.1. Lineage (NCBI taxonomy): Eukaryota > Viridiplantae > Streptophyta > Magnoliopsida > Fagales > Fagaceae > Quercus > Quercus agrifolia. The sequence goes on from JARQAD010000006.1 coordinate 43,717,490, forward strand.
TATATATATATATATATATATATATATATATATATATATATATATATAAAAGGTAGTATTATAATTCGATAATTAAGAGAGGACTGATTTGTACCTAAAAGAAACACTAGGATGTGTTAGTTGAGCAATAAAACTCTGGGCAACACATGTTTGTTTTCCATAACATAAACATTTTCATTCCCATTTTTCTTAGTAAGAAATTTTAAAAGTTGCTGAACAGGTAAAATTATTTTCTATCTGGAGCATTTGTGATTCACAAAACAATCTGAGCCTCCGGGAGGAGAGTCCAGAGAGAGATTTTGTAAAAGCTTAAAAAAATGCCACGATTTCCAATTCCTAGAAATGTTTAAAACGTACTTTATTGTTTCTAGTCACTTTCTTAGTGGTGTATTGGTGCTACTGTTGCACACTTGGACAGAAGTACAACATATTTGTTTGCTTTCCAAACAAAATATGCCAGTTGATTATTTTGTATATGGGTGCGACTGTGATTGAGTTCAGTTCTCACAAGACAAATAACATGATATACCGAGCTATATGTGGAAAGTCAGTCTTGAGAGACATGCAATGCTTAGACAATAATCAATCACAGAAGACTGTATGCCCTCTCAAATGAGTGTTTTAAAGGCCTTTGGATTAAATGGATTTCTAACTTTATTTTATCAGAAATACTGGAGAATCACAATAAATGTGGTGAGGAAATGCAGCCATAAATCACAATGCAATGCTGGTGTTAGCAAAAAAAAAAAAGTTCCAGAATTAGCAAGTGTTGTAGAGGCAAGCATAGTTGTCAAAATCGCGATCTGGATCGTAGGATCGCACAATTTTACGATCTCACCTCACCAAAACATTTAGAATCGCACTAGGATTATAAAAATAGTAGAATCGTGTAAGATCGTATGGGATCCTACCGAACCTACCAAAAAGTTTTTTGTTTTTTTTTTTTTTATGGAATAAATTTTTTGTTTTGATAAAACTTTAAGGGTTTTTATTTTTTCAATTTGTGATAGTATGAATTTTTATTTTATTTTTATAAAATTATGTTAACCTAAGTAAATATTTTCTAGTTTTTAGTTTACTTGTAGTTAAAATGAATGAATATTTTATCATTTCTAAATGAACAATTTGATGTTGACTTTGCTGTCTTTTAATCTATAATGTTGTTAAATTTGTTTGATCAATATACTAATTTGTATTCTAATATTACTAAAATATTTTTTATATATAATTTTATCAGTTGTGCTTGTATTTATATATTGATTGATTGATTTTTTTGAGCATGCTCTTTAATTGTTGGTAAGTGGTATAACTTGAATAATTAAGTGTGAAATTGTATCTTGATGTCTTTTGCAGCTCAAGTATACAAATATATAATGTCTACATAAATGATGAAATTGATGATGATAATTATGAATTTAGATAATTAGGAATTTAAGACGGTAGTTATAAAAACCCTAGAATGAGAATAATTAAATGTTCACTTGCTTTTGGATTTTATATTGTAGTTAGTTAGTTTCCATTTGCTAACTTATTTTGGATTTCAAACTTGAAACTTAGAACTTGAAAAATATTTTTCATATGTTTTGATAAATATTTGGTATTGGGTTGCTAATTAAACATTTATTTAATTTTTTAGATACATTGGGTCAAAACTTAAATATATTTGTTTCGTTAGTATAGACTTAACAATGTATGACATACAAATTACATCATATGATGCAAATCTTAATTTTTTTATGGATGAATTTATAATTTACGTGATTATTTAACATACAAAGTCATTATCAATGTGTTTTTTGTTTTAAATCTGAAAATATGTCAAATCTTATGATTCATGATCCGATCCTACGATTTACGATTCCACCTACCTTCAATGATCCTACATAAGATCCCGATTTTGACAACCTTCGAGGCAAGTCATTTTGATGCTAGATGAAGCGGGATCCAAAAGAAATAAATGGATGACAACTTCTTATGTGTGCAAAAGAAATAAATGGATGACAACTTATGTGTGCAAATACAGATCAGGCAATAAAGTATTACCAAGATGCCACTATTAGGAATGAGACATAAAAGGATACTGCAATCAGTCTTAAATCTAACACCAGCTGACTCTATTACTAGTAAAGGAATCACAAGCATCCCTTTTTTTTGCTTCAAATATGTCTAATTAACTACAGGTCACTTAAACATTTTCTTCCATCTGAATACGTACCATTGTCTTCTTGTTCCCTTGTAGAAAATGGTTGAGAAGCTGCTTACTGGAATTTTTGTAGAACCCAATCATATATCTGATCAACTAATTCACAAATCTTTTTAAACAAGCAACATACTGAATTGAGTACTAAATTAGCTGTGCTGATAAATTTGTTGGTACAAATGACACAGTACCCCGAGGATCAAGATTGGGCATAAATTAACCATGAATAGCCAAAAGGGAGAGATGATTATTGCGAAGAGTAGCTCAATAGCAATAATTCCAGAAACCAAACAAATGAAACTCAATATGGGAAGATACATAGCATCTTGAGGTCGTAGTTTTATCTCCATATATGCAATGCAATGGACAATTGTAGCCATGAAGAAAAGCAAGATGATAGCAAAATGTGTATGAAGTGGTGAGATGCCCAAGACTTGAAAGTGTAAACCAATTAAGGCTGTCGGAAACAAGGCAAGGTCACTAAGAAGTGCATGAAATGCTTCAATGAAAGAGAGTGCTTCATTATTGGCACATACACAAACAAGAAACCCTTCAGCTTAAAATTTTTTTTTTCTAACAAACATAAGAAAATCAAAATCCACTTAACTTCCCAAAAAAAGGAAGCATATCCCTTAAGCTTTATTAGGTTTCTCTCCCAAACATACCACAATGAGTGCAATTCAACGTGAAGAGATGAACAAGCCACTAATTCATTCATCCTTGCTACAAGAAATAATCTTTAACAATTTGTCTCATCAAGAATTCTTAAAATTCAGTCTTTATATGCATGTGTGACTGTGCAGTGGTGAGTTTGTAATAATTGAAGTCATTTAATAAGCCATAAATCTGACATAAGACTTACTGTTCCTAATACATGCATTAGTATTGATGTTGAAATGTAAAAAACAACAACCAAGCCCTGGTCCTAAAACTTTGGAATTGGATAGGGATCCTCATTTGTAATGTTCATCCATTTTTGTAAAAATTTCAAACCCTAGTTTTTTATATTCGTTTTATGTTTGTTTTCGTCTAAGAAGTGCTTTCCTAATAGCAAATGAAGAGGTGGCTTACGGAAGGCTAACAAAGCTAATCTCAGGTGGGCAAACTACTAACTTTTGAACCATGGATAAGCAAGGTGAAAATAGGCCAAATCTCAGGTGGGTTATTTGTAATTACCCCAAAAAAGCCCGTACTAAAATTACTTCATAGAACAATGCTGTCATAAAGAGCAATCTGAAGAAAGCATAAGAAGAAAGTTTCTTCATTGTGAGAATCTTGAAAGCAAAAGGAAGATCTGAAGTAGAGATTTTCATGGAAAACTGTGTATATTTGAACAATACTAAAGAAAATGTATGGGGACAGATTTGAACTCTAGTTTTCTTCATAAAGGAGACTAGTCAATGCCACTAAGCTATATGTTGGCATTCAAAGTAAATTGTATTAGAAGTGATGAACCTCCTAGTTAACAGACACACAAACCTAGTGCCTAGGCTCTCTAGGCTAAGTTTCATGAAGGCTGACATCATGGATACATGATAATTTAATAACACAACCAGGCCTTGCTAACATAAAAATCTTAAAGGAGCCCAACCCTTAGGCTGCATTTGGGAGCATGGATTTAGATTTTGGATTTGGGTTTCAAATCAAACAAGGAATTTGGACATCATTATTTTGCAATTCATGGGTTTTTAATCCCTCGTTTGGATCATTTATATGGTTAGAAGTATTTGAATTTATTTCTATTGGTGGGGGAAAAAATAGAAGCAAAAGTTACATATTAATCAAAGAACAAACAAATAAACGTTATTTCCATTTATGGTTACATAATCTAAAGTAACATAACTTTCTAGTGAAAAAAGTCATAATTAACATATAATTGTAATGTGTAAGATACAAATGAATGTTAAATCTTAAGAAAAATTTGTCACAAACACCATTCAATCAAACAAATAAATCAACTTAGCCAGTTTTCAACAATTCAGTATCTGATACCCACCCCCAAAAAAAAAAAAAAAAATCAAAAACTAGAAGTTCAACATCAGGGGCATAAACTCTAGTCAAAATCTCAAGCATTGACTATCTTAAACCAACAAGCACAACACAAAACCCAACTGGAAAAGGAATAAAACCCATCTCTTCTTCCTCTTTTTTCCATCTCATTCACACTATGTTTTCGTTGGATGCACAAATCTCATCTATCATAGGCCTTAAATATACTTAAAAGAAAACATACAACCATGCCAGTATAAAAAAATTCCTTTTCCCCTTTCCTTGCTGCTAATTTTTAAAATAATCAGAATATGCCCCAACAATGATAATGGGCAACTCTTTTCTTAAATCTTCAAAGACCACAAAAACAACCAAACAAACAACACACACCTCCTTCCCCTTGAAAGAGGAAATTATGACTATTTGATAGAGAAATTATGTGGGGTTTTATGGTTTTCATAGGTAAGAGTAAGGGCTTGACTTGGGGTTGTATAGAAGAATAAAAAGATAGAAATTAACAGTGCTCTGAATTGACACCAGAATTTAGCTCGTAGGCTTGCTCCTGCACAAGTTTGGTAGCGAGAAAAAATACTTGGCTACAACTTATTTTGGATTCCATACTTTTCTACAAACAACTACTGATCCATAATAGGAGGCAGATCATCATTTAGATAAGTAAACTTCTACTATCAAAAGAAAATCCTCAATAACCTGGGCCCATTGTGCATAATAACTCCCAAAGTAATAGAGAGCATATTAAAGGGGAATAAGAAATTGGGCTGTATACCTTCCTTGGATTCCAATAAACACTTAAGACAAAGAAAGTAAACAAGTGAATAAGACACAGCACCTGTGAGCAACACTAAAAATAAATAGCAACCAAAACAATGGCTGACACTCAGATGCAGTCCACAATTTCCAAAAGACAATCACCCACACTCCTCACAACAACCCAGAAATTAGAAAAGCAACACGACAGTTCCAAACCAACATATCTGATGCAACCATGGAACATTAAAATGTTACTACTTTACAAATTCGCATATTCAAGATTTATTTTGTGGGGCCATGCTTGAAGTCTAGTTGAAGTAAAGTCATATGATGTTAAAGGTCTAGTTATGTGTCTTTGGGTTAAAACAGTTTTTAATATGGGATTTTATTTTGTAAGTTATGGTCAATTTTGTATTTAGGAGCAAAGTTATAATTTCTGCAATCCCTATAAATTAAAGATATTTTGGTAGTTTCACAACTTTAGTTGAGTCTAGGATTTTTTAGGAGATCTTAAATATCTTACGTTTTATTTTCTTAGACTCCAATGAAGTGTAACATAAAATACAATAGGATGCAGTACCTGATTGAGCTAAAGTGGAAGCAAAGGAAGAAGCAACTCCCTTTTACTGAGCTAGGAAGTGAGTATACTCTTCCTTTGGTATGGATATCAATTCCACCTCTAGAGTCATCTTGGGTGTTTAATGTAGCCAATGAAGGACAAAGTTCCAGCATAGTATACATTACAGTTTTGCCTTTGAATACAAAATTGACCATAATATGTTAATTAAAACCCATATCGAAACCGTTTTAACCTAAGGACACGTATAACTAAACCTTCAAATCAAATGGTTTTGTTAGGAGTCTGTATTAGTTGAGTGTAATGGGCTGTGTGAGTAGTGATTGTAATGGGCTGTGTGAGTTGTACTTGGGTTAGTAATTGGGTTAATGATTGTACATGGGTTAATAAAGGGATGAGGGGTTAAGAAGTTAGTTAGTGGACCTTGGTTAGTTAGAAGTGTCCACGGGTATAAGGGGTATAATTTGTAACAGATTGGATTCATCAAATAACCAATTCAGTTACTCTTCTATCTCTCTTCCTCTCTTCTATGCCATGGAGGTCAGGTCCCCTTGAAGTGACCAAATCATTCTTTCTCACTACATTCTTTCTCAATCCATCAAAGAACCCTAACAGTTTTTACTTTAATTGGACTTCACGCATAGGCCCTAAGAATAATTTTGAAGTAATAACAAATTCATCTTCTATGGCTTCATCAAATCCCTAGAAAAACCAGTGACTCTAAAAGTAAAACATATCATGAATTAAGAAACCCAATTCACATAAAACAGATGCAAAATGAAAATGGACAGCCAAAAAAAAAATTCAATTATCCATAGCCGCTAAAGATAAACAGGCCTTCCAGCTTCAACTGATAATTTTAACAATTATCATATTAATAAGTATCATAGACATAATGCTTCACTAATCCTTCTAAATAATCCCAAATTATGCATATTCAGGAGCTAACCCCTAAGTACAATGAGCAATACAAGCACATATACATCCTGTGGCACTCGTTCACCCCTTCAGCTTCTTCAATTCAAAAAGGTAGTGTCTTTTTCATATTTTTATTGGTAAATAGCAACTTGACGTGAAGGCATTATTGAACGAAAGAGATGCCTGGTCGGTAAATCTATATCCCATTCTTCAAGTATAGTTTGTTTGATCACAGATCGGCAGGTGATCCGTCCTCCCCCCCCCCCCCCCCCCCCCCCCCCCCCTCTTGTTAGTCATCTTGATATGCCAGAGGGTGTTGAGCTAGCTTCCCTGAAGAGGCTTGATGGGAAAGAGAGGGGAAAAAGGAGAACTTAAGGAAGGTCTCTCTCTACCTCACAAGCTCTTGGATTCCACGGCTAAGGATTACTTTGGTGGATTTTAGGTGAGGGTGGAGTAGTAGGATAGGGGGTGAGTGTAAGATAGATCATCAGGCATCTAGGGAAATTTTCACATATAATAAGGGTGGTGCTAGTGCTGAAGACCATTTTGAAGGGGGAGTTGGATCATAAAGAAGAGTTTGTTCCTTTGCTTGAAGAAGAACAATCCTACCAGGACTCATTTGAGATAGGAATGGCTAAACTTATTGTCCCAGGAAGAAAGCTAATGAAAGCAAAGGTCAAGAATATCTTGGTTTAACTGAAGTTAGTCAAAATATCGCTTTTCTCCATCGTACTATAATTGCTAGATGGCAGGCCAAGCTCCTTAATATAATTCCTATCGAACGGGAATTTGTAGTAGTGTTGGTGAGGGTATGCAGAATGAATTCATCTAGACAAGCATATTTATACCAGAACCCAAATCTGTTTGATAGGCGATAAAGAGCTTCCAAAATCAAAACCTTCAATCTGATCACTAAATTAACAACCGCATTGAAGTTGAAACTTATAGAAAACAAAAGGCAATAAATCAATTATGAAACTAAAATTGATCCAAGAAACAATCAAATTTGAAAGACGAAGAAATAGAGAGATTGAAGCTAGAACCCAAACCCGTTCAGTCGGTAATAAATAGCTTCCAAAATTGAATTCTTCAATTTGATGGCTAAATCCAAAGCCGCATTTAAGCTGAAACTTGAAGAAAACAAAAAATAAAATAAAATAAAATACAATTAATTATCAAATAAAAATTGATCCAATCATCCAAGTGACAATAAATTTGAAATTTTAAAAAACTAAGGAATAGGGTTAATAAATCTAGAACCCAAACCTGTTCAGTAGGCTATAAAAAACATTCAAAATTAAAGCTTTCAATCTGATCGTTAAGCTCACAGCCGCATTTGAGTTGAAACTGATTCAAACAGAAAAAAATAACAAAAATAGATGCAAAGTAACAATCGATCAAACATATAAATTGAATAACAAAGAAATAGATGCCTTGAAACTGACCGGGAAGGAGGCCATGTTAGGAATAATTTTGGTTAGGGTTAAGGTTGAGGTTTTTTTTTTTTTTTTTTTTTTTTAATGGGTTAAGGGGGCTATGTTAGGAATAAATTCCTAACCTTTGCTGCTCGACGTATGTCGTTGTATGAAATCACTGGATTTTGGTGTTCTGAAATCCACGTTTCTTAACGCATCCCAGACCTGCAACGACAAACTTACATTGCCGCCGCCATTGAAGCTCACAACGCTTCTGTCCGCTGCCAAAGCCATAATAAATAAATTTAAAAAAAAAGGGGGAAATTTGACGGGTGACAGGAAGCACAATCTCCTTTTCAGAGGAAAAACAAAATGAAATGAGGCTGGAGTATCTCCTTTAAATGAGAAGGTATAGTAGAGGGGGATTGAGATCAATTCACCTATTCTCACTCACAAGCTTTTTTTTTTTTTTTTACTCCCTCTTAATATATTTTATTTTGTGATTAAGATTGAATGTTATACATGGATTACAATTACATCATGTATAATATCCTAAATGCTAAACTCGATCTCAATCCTAGCTGAGGGTCAACATGTGGGCCCACCAGTGTGTGATGTTCCCATGTAATGAAAGGGATCCGCTTTATAGGATATCCTTTCACCTTTTAACGAGTAAATACGTTACAGTCACTTCATAAATATAAGTATTTTGTAGAGTGCGATGGATAAGAGTCAAGGTTTAAGTCTTTAAAAGGAAGTTTCATACACATATACACTTAAATTAGATTAGAGTAAAATTTTTATATTGTATCAACAACAAAAAATTAGCTACTAATTTTTTGCTTAAATACATGTACCAACTAATGTTCCGTTTGTCTCGATAAAAAAAACATTATGGAAAGATAGCTTTTCATGTTTTCCGATAGCATTAGAAAAAATAAGTCAAAGAAAAATTATTTTTGATTAACAAAAAATATATGGCTTATTTTAAGAGATTGGTTTTCACTAAATTATTTTAGAGAACAACTCTATTTCACAACAAGCTAAATAAATGAAGTTAAGAAATTATTTTTCATCTCATTTAAGGTTGTTACCAAACATAAAAAAATGAAATAGTTTTATAAAAAATATTTTTTGAAAAAATAAATAATTTTCTAGAAAATATTATCATCAAAACAAATAGAACATAATAGTTAATCATTACAGGTGGCTCAACAAATAAAGTGTTTTAAAAGTTAATTAATGTTTTAGTTGAATAATAAAAAGTAATCATTAGAATCAGAAATAGTAGTAATTTTTTCTTTAAAAAAACCTAATTAGTACTAACCTTTCTATTTATATACATATTTCTGTGATCATCACATTACGCTTTTTTTTTTTTGTCATTAAGGTAAATTCATTTTATTTTTGTGTAACACGTTAAAAAAGTAGTAACTAGCAAGTGGGATTTAGATCCGCGGTACAACCTTATATCTCCACCCTTTTATATCCCCCCTCTTCTGTACGGGCTTGTTTCTAAATACAAAAAAAAAAATTTTAAAAATCCATATAAAAGTAAGAAGAGTCTTTCTAAAAAAAAAAAAAGTAAGAAGAGTGTGAAAAAAAGTACAAAACTAAAAAATTAATAGGTTAAAATATATTTCTATCCAACGACTGAGATTATAATTAGATTTTTTAAATTCTCATCCTAATCATTCGATCATTACCATGCGATGAAATCCGGATCTCGTGACTAGGTACAATGATACAGTTAGAGGTGGCAAAGTAAGCCCAAACCAATTTGCCCACTCACTCTAATTGAACCCAAACCTACCCAATTATTAGTTGGGTTAAATAGGTATCAACCCAATTAGATCTAGTGATTATTGTGTTTTAACTAAAAACTCATTAAGGCCCATTTAACCCAAAAACAATATACCCAAATTCAAACCAACCCTTTTCATAAAAATAAAAAAAAATCCCTCAGAGGTTTCAGTGTTTCAAGGTTTTCATTTTCCTTCATTTTCTCAGCCTCCAAACACTCTCTCTCTCTCTCTCTCTCTCTCTCTCTCTCTCTCTCTCTCTCTCTCTCTCTCTCTCTCTCTCATCTAGAACTCATGGAATCCATTGGAGTACTCATGCTCATCCCGATGAACTCGTACCTGGAGTAAGAGCTCTAGAGGCGCTACAACCTCTTCAAGCTTTGAACTGCCCCGCAAAAGTAGCAGTTCACCAAGGAGCATGCCAATTTGATTTGTGTCGTCATTGGAAACACCTCCGCCGACATCGATGTCGAGCTGATCAAGGCATTGCCGAGGATGGAGATTGTGTCGAGCTTCAGCATCGAAGTGGACAAGATCGACCTCGCGAAGTGCAGGGAGAAGGGGATTAGGGTCATGTACACCCCCGATGTGTTGACTGAAGACATCGCTGACCTCGCCATCAAGCTCATGTTGGCTATGTGAGAGCAATCGGTATGTGAGGAGTGGGAAGTGGAAGAAGGGAGACTACAAGTTGACTACTAAGGTTTCTTTTCTTTGCTTTCATTTTTGCTCTCCTTTTGAGTTTGTTAATTTTTGATCTCTTTCCAAACACTCCAAATCCAACACAGAGAACACTCCGCCCTCCAATCCCAACATCCTCGCCATTCAATCTTTAGAGAGAGAGAGAGAGAGGGAAGCACCAGAGATTGGAATTTTCTCCGGAAAGTTAGAGAGGGAAAATGAATGAAATGAAAGTTTTTAGAAAATCAAACAGAGAGAGAGAGAAAGAGAGAGCAGAATTGAAGTGGGGGGGTCAATGGAGGAGAAAGAAAAAGAAATTTTAGATCCAAGAAAAGTTTTTTCTTTTTCTCAAGAAAGTAGAGTGGAGACTAGAGAAAGTGGAAAAGGGAATCCAAAAAAGTGTTGAGGTTTTCACTTTAATGACATTTTGGTAATTTTGATAATTGGGTGAGTTGGAGTTTACCCATAATAATTGAGTTGTGTTAGAAGCAATTAGATAAATGAGTTTTAATGGATAAATAGGTCTTATATACCCAACCCAATTATGCCCACCTCAAACCCATCAAAACCCACCCATTTGACACTCCTAGATACAGTCCATAAAAAGAGTACTATTCCCATATCCATATTTTGGGAAAAAGCAATTTTAATAGCACAATATTTTACACCATTTTAACTACAATTTGTCACGTAGTGAATTAGGAGCGGTGAAAAATAAAATTGTAACTTGAGTTCACACTTCTACCCCTTATAACTCGATAAATTATAACAAAAGTGATATTATTATTTCTGTTTTAGGAAAAAAACCTGTAATTAAGTGTCAGCATCTGATGTTTTAAAAACAAAACCTCTGAATTGAACCGTTTTGATGATGCTTGGAAAATCACCAGTGAGGTACACGGCAAACACACGATCCGAAGACACCTGCACAACACAAAAAGACCTCACAAAGAGCACCGGCGTGGTGCCAGCCAAATACCCTCCGAAGGTCAAGTTAGAACTTCTCTCAACTCTAGAGTACTAGAGAGGGGTAAATTATGCGTACCTTGGTTTGTGAAGGTATTGGAGTTTTTATAGTAGTAGGGTATGAATATCCCCTAATCGGGTTGGAAGTGTTTTCCTTTTGGGAACCTCCTTGGAGCGTAATTTACGGGATCCTTTCCTTATGAGAATCTCATAGGATCCGGTGAAGTGTGGGGAGCAAGCAATTTCGTAATACGTGGGTGGCAAGAAAATATTTAGTTCATGTCGTCAGTTCGTATCATTCCTTCATCGCCAGCTTCGTCAGTTCGTGAACCGTTAGCCTAATGAAGGCGTTAGCATTATGAAACCGTCGGCCTTTATAATACATCTCATGGCGAGAGGCGAGTGGATGGAAGCCTGGCAGACGCGGAGTTCTCATCAGCCATCGTCGTTAGTTTCATCAATGTGGTCGTCAGTCTGCTTTTTGTTTCCCCCTACATCACGTTTCTAGAGGGCCTAGTTTGAAGCCGCAACACCATGGAAATCCCGCAGCAACGCGCTCTCCTCGAGTCTCTCATGTCATGGGTACCAATCTCCACGACGTCGTTAGATATTGTCGCCAAGCTTCGGAAGAAATTACCAGAGCTTGTTTTTTAAGCATATATATTAGAGCCGGGGCTGGAGGGGGGCACCAAAGCTTACTGTGGATTTAAATGGTTAGTTTCCAAAGGATTTCGGTGTGAGGAATAACAGTTGTGCTTCATCAAAGAACTAATTGGCTTGTCCTTGAGGAAATGTGTGGGTACGTACGCAGTTTTGACCCCGCCCAGTGAGATACTCAAATCTCATCTCTGCAGACTATGTGTACTTGCTAGGTATACATAACTCTCACCGTGTCATCTTATTTCTAAGAGCTAGCGTACGTATCATCATAGCCCTCCATTCCAGTAGCAATTCATTTATTGCAAGCTAACTTCTCCGCGTAGATATCAGTTAAACTTGTTGAACTTTTAGTGGAAGGTGGTGGTGTTGGCTGATCCGACCCGGATATCGAGCGGTGGGTAGTAACTATTAAAGCTCATAAGAAAATATTGAAGATAGTATATGTACGTACGTATGTGTGTGTGTATATATATATAAAGTAAATAATAAAAAATAAAGATAGTCGTTGGTCGAGTATTTTAAGTATTAACCTGTCATGATTGCTAATATTAACATCACGTTCGGCAATGGTAATTCTCTCCATGTCCGACTCCATGCGTCTTCCAGCCATTCTTTGAGGAGACGTGCTTTGCTTCAGCCTTCAGGCCTCAGGAGTGACCACTCTACACACTATATATTTTTTGATACAGCAACGCCTTAGTTTAATTTCGTTCGTAACTTCGTAATATTAAAATAATTATTTTAATAATATGAATGTGTTGACGATAAATGACCCTATAGCCCAAGTAACCACGTTCGTACTGTTCTCGTAAAGTTTTTTTTCTTTTTTTGATAAGCTACTACTGTTTTTTTTTTTTTTTTTTTTTTTTTTTTTTTTTTTTTTTTTTTTTTTTAAGAATGAGATAAGCTACTAATGTAAAGATAACCAGCAAGACTATTAATATTATTATTATTAGAAAAATGTTAACGAATGTCCTAACCATTTTAAGAAAATTTTTATAGAAAAAGAGAAAAAAAAAAGTAAATAATATTTTAATAGCATTTTTAATTTTTCATAAAAGTGAATAAAATTTTTCTTAAAATAGTTTATTAACAACTACCCTAAAAGGCATCTATTAACATGTATATATGTTATCTTCTTGTATATAAACTATATTTCTATAATTCATGAAACATGCGTTCTTTAATTAAGCCACATGCAATCATCTTGAAAATTTTATAAATATATATGGTTGGTTCAAGTTATACTATATACAACTCTAAACAATATTTCATTACTTAATAATTTTTTATTAAATTAATATTTAAAAAATTTTGTCTTTGAATTACATGTTTAACATATTAATTATCATGTCAATTAGATATTATTTACTATTCAATCTAAAAAGTCATCTTTTATTCACAATTTTTAAATACAAATACTTCAAATTTAAATATTTAATCGATGATATTTTTATATATATACATTAATCTTAGATTATCTTTAAAATTTTCCAAACATGCAAAGTATAAAAAGAAAATTTAATCTAATAGTAGATTTGTTATAATTCACATATATAAAAAATAGCATGCAACGTTTAAAGATAGTATTCTTTAAATTATATTAATTACATGAGTCCAAAGAATAATTATTCCTTAAATTATATTTTTCATGTTTATAGTTCACATGTCTTAACATAGATCAATTTAATATAAACAAAATAAATAACGATGTCTTTTTTTGATAAAAAAAAATACGAATTCAATTTTTTATAAGAAAAGGAAAAGGAAAAAAAAATTATAAGAAATTTCATTAAAGAGATTTACTTATATTTAATGAATGTATAGTTTAAAGGCTTTTAAAATTAATAAGTTATAAATGACAAAAAAAAAAACACTGAATATTAAAAAAATAGATTAATACTTTAATAAATGGGTTTATATATACACACATGAGAAATTATTGTGTACTTCCGGAGTACCATAAATGCGTGCTCCCTCCTCTCACATGAATGGTGGGTCCCACTAATTAAATTCATGGTGGGACCCACCATTCATATGAGAGGAGGGAGTACACATTTATGGTACTCCGGGAGTACCTAATAATTTTCCCACACACATGAAGGGGCTATTAACAAGACTCATAATTTTTACTAATTTTTAATACTGAAATAGAGGAGAAAGGCTTTCTCCAAAAAAAAAAAAAAAAACACGAAGGAATTAAAAGGGACATTTTGGAAAAGCCCCGAGCAAGGGGTATCATATATATTGAGGGTTGAGGTCTACCTCAAAGTCTCTCCCTTCATAGACCTTAATTCGTAGACCTGGAGATGTCAAGGTCTCTGCCTTCTTTTCTTCTTTTATATGTTGAGGGTTTAGGTCTACCTCAAAGTCTCTCCCTTCAAAGACTCGTAGACCTGGAAATGTCAAGGTCTCTACCTTCTTTTTTCTTCTTTTTTGTAAAAAAAAAAAAAAAAGATGGTAGACCTGGAGAGGTCAAGTCAAGCCTCTGCTTCTTTTTTGTTTTTTTGATTTTACTCGTAGACCTGGAACAAGGTCTCTACTTCATAAAATAAAAAATAAAAAGTTTAAAGGTCTCAGCTTCTTCTCTTAAATAAATAAAAAAATAAAAATAAATACACACCAAGTCTCTGCTCCTTTTTAAGTCTTTTTGTTTCTTTAAAAAAAAAAATTTGGGGATAATTACACTTTTCCCACCTGTGGTTTGCCTCTAATTCTATGTGCCCACCCATGGTTTAAATTTTGACACTTTACCCACCTGTAATTCTCACCGTTACCCAGCCGTAACCCACCTCTCCAATTTCCGTTACTCTAACACAGAAAAGGTAAAAAACAAAACCCCACATGGATCAAAACTCACTCTCTCCCAAAACTCACTCACTCCCATCCAACCCAACAAAGATCCTACACAATGCAATGCAATGCTAGTATGTGTAAAGTGCTTCTTCAAACAACTTAGTAAATCTGAAGCAACAAAACCAAATTAAATCCAAGAAAGAAAGAAAAAAAAAAAAAAAACCCAATAACCAGCAAGTGAGAATCAAACCCAGAAATGAAAAAAACATCCAAATTTTTGAATTTCAAATTGATATTCTAATTTAAGCAAATACCCACAAAAATTAAAAAAAGAAACTTCAGGTTATTAATCCTCCTGCACAATTTACAAACCATTTGAAGTGGTTTTTAATTTAAGCCAAAAATAACCAATAAGTAAGAAACTGACCCAGGAGTGTTTGACAAAGAAACTGACCCAGAAGTATTAATCCCAAGTTTGATCATCATGATTACGATGATGAGGAAGTGTTTGAGGAAAACGAGGAGTTTGAGTTCGTATTCGTTTGTAAAGCCGAGGACGACGTGGTCATGTTGGACGGTCAGATTGGTTCGGTTTTCCCGGTCTTCAATCACGAATTTTCTAGGATTACTGACGACCAGGATTTGAAGAACAGAGAAGGAGAAGAAGAAGAAGAAGATAAGGATATACGGTGTCAGTTTTAATTTGAAGAAGGTTAAATTCAAATTATTAACCTTCATACACAATTTAGACCCATTTGAAGTGATTTTTCTCATCAAAATTAGAGGGTTTGAAATTTAAATTTCAAAACAAAAACCTGGAGGTGCAAGTCAAGAGATTGGGCCTGATGCTGTGTATATGACTGCCCAAGAAATGAATAGGGAAAACACAAATTTGGAGTCAGGGTTTAACATCACTTGGAATTTTTCAGTGGGTTCAAGTGGTGCTCAATACTTGGTTCGATTGCATTTCTGTGATATTGTTAGTCGTGCACTTAACTTGCTGTAATTCAATGTATATCTCAATGGATACCTTGCTTATGAGGATCTTGATTTGTTAGTACTTACGTCCCATGTGCTTGCACCTCCGATCTATGTGGATTTTGTTGTGGATCTTCGTTGGGTTGGATGGGAGTGAGTGAGTTTTGGGAGAGAGTGAGTTTTGATCAGTTTGGGGTTCTGTTTTTTACCTTTTCTGTGTTAGAGTAACGGAAATGGGAGAGGTGGGTTACGGCTGGGTAATGGTGAGAATCACAGGTGGGCAAAGTGTCAAAATTTAAACCACGGGTGGGCACATAGAATTAGAGGCAAACCATAGGTGGGAAAAATGTAATTATCCCAAAAATAAATGATGGGGTCTAGGTATTTTTTCCATGGACCCACCAAAAAGTTTACTCTCCCAAATAGAGAGAATACTAAGTAGAGATGAATTTTTCCTTAATCGTTAAAAATACTTTGCATGTGCACATGGCTTCCTCAAGTTGCCTTTTTCTTTTTCTTTTTCTTTTTTTTTTTCTGGACAGCAATGATACCTTTTGTTTATGCTTTTTTTTTTTCAGCCGCGCCGGGGCGGGGGGAACGTTACCTCTTTTTTTTTTTTCTTTTTTTTTTTCTAGGCTTAGGCATGCTTCTTTTTTTTCTTTTTTTTCTGATGAATGATTTTTTTGACATAATTTTTATTTTTTAATAAATTTCAATGATTGCTTTTTTTTTTTTATGGGTATTTGTCACTTTTTTGTTTTAATTGAGCATCATTCTTTAACAAAAGTATATGAGTAAATTTATTCAAACTCATTTTTTCTATTCCTTCACTTTTTCACTCCCAATCAAACAAAATGGAGAGAAAATAAAATCTCTTCTATCCTCTCACTTTTCCACCCTTTCACTATTTTCTATCGTCCCACTTTTCCAACCCTCCAATCAAATGGACTCTCCGTTCGGTTGGAAAGATGAAAAAGTGGGAGAATAGAAAAATTTTAGTTTTCCCTCATTTGTGTTTGGTTGGAGGGGTGGAAAAGTGAAAGGATGGGAAACTTTTTTGTTTTGTTGAGATAAAAAATGAGATGATGAAAAATAAAGTTGATATAAATTTACCATTATGTCCTTGCTAAATATATAAACAAAAAGTAACACATTTATTATTAAAAAAAAATTTGTATGGACACTTTAATTTTTTTTATTTATAAAATAAGCAAATGCTAAAAAGGATATTAAAAAAAAAAAAAACAGATAAAAACAAACAAAAAGAATCAATGTGTACTGTGCAAAATTTTATCCAAAAAAAAAAAAAAAACAAAACCAAACCAAACCAACGTGAACATACTGTGCAAACCAAAAGAAATTTTATCTAGGCAAAAAAAAAAAAAAAAAGTTGGCTATTGGATGGAGAAGGGAAATTTTGTCCAACACACATCTTCCTCATTTTCTCTCCATTTTGGAGACATTGAATTTTGGTGGGCCCAAAGAGAAAACAGCTGGGCCCCACCATCTTTCTCTCCACCACCCCCTCTCAACCAAACACCCTTCCCACTCTTTTTCTCTCCTATTTTCCACTCTTTTGTTTTCATCCTCTCTAAAATCCACCAAACCAAACATACCCTTAGATTTTATTCCTAAAGTTCTATTCTATTTGCATCTGCTGTTTCTTCGTTCATATTTTCCATTAAGTGCCACATAATCTTATCACACATGCTTTGTTCATCTAATAAAATAATACCACATATATGCCATGTCTTTTTAATTATTTAAAATTTTCTATGCTACAAAAATGACGTGGCATTATTTTATTAGACAAACTAAACATGTTTGGCAAATTTATGTGACATTTAACAAAAACATATGGATGGAGGAGCTGCTGTTGCAAACGAAATAAAACTTTAGATGGTAAAATCCAAATTCTAAAACTTAAGGGTGTATAATCCAATGATTCTCAAACTTTAAGGGTATAGTTTGCAATTAAAAAAAATTATTTAATGTCTTTGCATAGATCTTAAAGAGACACCTTTAACTCGTAGACCTCAGGCATCTGGTTTGGTGTTTGATCCCAATAAATGATTGACACTTGTCAAAAAAGCCACCTCAACTTACTCCACCAACTGGAATGAAAAGACAAATTCGTCCCTAAAATTTGTTCAAACCCCACCCCTTCGTTTCCATTGCACCTTTTGACATTTTGAATTTTTGACCTTGTAGATCCAGCTAATAGATTTAGTATTCATTTGGGAACAACTTATTTAGTTAAAACTGAAAATACTATAAAGAAAGGTAAAAACTTACTGAAATAGTATAGTCGGGCCCATTAATAATACCAAAATGTGTAATGAGACCCATGAATAGTAACAAAATTAAGCTGAATAGTAGCTGTGCGTACCCAAAATTCCCTTAATGGACAAGATTCGTATTTGGGCTCACAATCTATTTGTATTATGGGCTTAGTATTTTCTAGTTTGAGTAGTTCCTTTCTAGGCTCCCTAATGACACCTCTCAGCCCTCACGAATACTCCCTCTTTTCCTCTTTAAGTTGCTCCCTCTTTTGGTGATACCAGCCATCTCTTCCTTTTACTCTCTATTTTATTCCTAGAATTGCCAACCCTTTCTCTTCACTCACTTCTGCTTTTTATAGCTTGAGGTTGGTGGAGGTTTCATGATTACCCTCTGGTCTCACTCGTGTGTGTGGGATCTAATTTGATTATTCCTGATAAGGAATATGATTTATTGGAAACAATGGTAATGGCATTGGAACTGGTTCCAGCCCCCAAAAGATTACTCGGCAGTGATACTTCCTAAGGCAATATTAAGCTGCCGAGGACATAAGCTATTCCGAGCAAGCACATTCCCAATCAAGTCATAATTTGATTGATATGGGCTTGTTTATCATATGTTCAAAACAAAATGGACCTACTACAGTGCTTGGGCTCATATTTGGCCTTAAAGAATGTCCGGGCCAAGGACCAATGGGCCTTGGATCGTACCCCGTACAATAAGGCCAAGGCCCAAGGTCCAGTGGGCCTGGGATCGTACCCCATACAGTAGCAAAAATAAGTTGAATAGTAGAATAAACTAACTTTAAACTCTAATTCCAAACACAACCTTAAGAAACCTCATTCAAATTTGCTTACATAGACTTTTATGCCACATTAGCTAAATAAACCCCACCCATTGTAACATCTGTTATAGCATCTCCAACGGCATCGGCAAACACAAAATCATCTTTATTTTGGAGATTCTAACCATAAAATAGTGCTCCAACAGCCTCTTTAAAATTCAAAAAGTTTTTGCTAATGAGCAGTCACTCTATTTTCCTAATGTGCTACTATTTGTTAGCAAAAGAATAAAACAAAATAAGAAATTAGCACAACTTATTAAAATATTCAACGATTATTTCAATGGATACAAATCAAACTCACCTCCTTTCTCCCTCAAATGTCTCAAACTCAAGCGGACAACTCTTTTCCCTAGCCTTTGATCTCCGCTGGCGATCTCTCTCACTCTCTGGACTAGAGATGACTTAATTTACTGGTAAATGAAGGGGTAGAAGTAGAACAACAAAAACAAAAGGATAAAATGCAAAACTCACCCTCTAAGTTTCTTCAGAATTTATTTCAGTCCTCTAACTTTGCTTTTGTTCATTTCAGTCCTCTAAATTTTTGATTTATTTAATTAAGGCATTTCTGTCACTTCTGTTAAAAAAAATTTGAAATTTTTTTTTAACTATAAAAATTTGAAGAAAAATTTAAAAAAAAAATTGAAAAATTAACCATAACATATAACAAAAATTGATGAAAAAACCTTAATTGAATAAACTTGAAAGTTAGAGGACTAAAATGAATTTTGGTAAAACATAGAGGGTGAGTTTTGCATTCTATCCAAAACAAAAATAAGAAAGAATGGGGGCATGTGTGTTGAAGATAGAGAGGAGAAGAGTGGATACGTCTGTGGAGGATAAAAAATCTAGACGAAAAAAAGAAAATAAAAAAGAAAAAGAAAAAGAAAACGCTTTTGGGTTGGGCTATATTCATTTCAAATCACAAAGATTTTGATAAAATTTAAGACTAAGATAGATTAGATGAATTTCAAATTATATAGAATATTTAAAAGAGATGCACAAGACTAAGTAAATTTGATAAATTTCAAATTATAATAAAGTATAATATAAAAAATAATGCAAGCATTTAATAAATTAAAAGTATATGATACACCAACCCACTATATGGTTGTCTCAAGTGCTCCATAATTTGTTAAGAAAATACCGTCAAACAATTTAAAAATATATTAGTTAGGAATGAATAAACAGATATTAATCTTCTCAAAGAAAATTAAAAAAGAATAAAGAAACATTAAATAATGAATAAAAAATTAATATTTTTAAATGAGATAGATTGAAATTTTAAAAGACATGCACACGACTAAGTAAATTTGATAAATTTCAAATTATAATAAAGTATAATATAAAAATAATCAAGCATTTAATAAATTAAAGTATATAATACACCAATCCACTATATGGTTACCTCAAGTGCTCCACAAGATTTGTTAAGAAAATAACGAACAAGTTAAAAATATATTAGTTAGGAATGAATAAACAAATATTAATCTTCTCAAAAAAAATTAAAAAATAATAAAGAAACGTTAGATGATGAATAAAAAATAATATTTTTTTAAATGAGATAGATATAAATTTGGCGTAAATGCACTTTTAGTTCCTACATTTTGGCTTTTTTCCATTTTGGTCCCTACATTTTCATTTTACCACTTTTAATCCCTAAACCAATTAACGCGTAACATTTAAGTCCTTACCGTCACCCAACAAACGAAAAAAACTGACGTAGCCGATAGCACATTAAAATAATAATTAAAAATATATATTTTGGCATGAAAAAATGCCACATCAACATCTAAATTAAAATAATAATAATTCATTAATTTTAACTAAATAAAAAAATAAAAAACAGAATTAAAAATAAAAAATCACATGAATTGAGATTAAGAGTCCTTACAGAAGAACAATAAGATCATAAATCAAGATTTAAGAACAAGAAGAACATTTTCCTTTATTTGGCATTTTATCTTTTTTTTTCTTAGAAAACAAACCCAAGATTAAGCAAGAACACAAACAAAAATCCTGTAAGAACACAAACACAAACACAAATGCAGACAAATCCAGCAAGAACACAAACACAAACACAAATCTAGCAAGAATACAAACACAAACCCATCAATCCATCTTCAGCAAAACCAATAACGACCCAATTCGCTTACCTCCATCTACACAAACTCCTAGTACAAACAAGCTCAAATGAAAAAAAACCCAATAACAAAAGCCAAATCCTAAACTAAAGATATGGGTAAGTGATTCTAGTGGAAGCAAAATCGAGAGGCCGAAGTGCTGAACCAGAGAAACCAAACACAAAAGCCACCACCAAAACTAGATCCAAAACCACCAAATCATAGATCTGAACGACCAAACCCAAATCCCAGATCCGAAACCCGTCAGCAAAACCTAACGATCTGAAACCTCTAAACCCAGACCTCCATCGATCAGCGACCTCCATCTGAGAAAGGCCCATTGAAAAAGGAAAATTTAAGGAAAGTGGAAGAGAGTTTGGTTTCTCAGAAAATTCTTCAAATAAATTGAGTAAATCTGCTTATGGGTCAAGAAATTTGAAAAATTTTAGTTTTGGGTTAAGAAGATCTCCAAGGTTGAATAGTTGTGCAGAAGTGTTTCGGAGTCTTAGACGGTCCTCAAGGTTTACTAATCAGCAAAATATGGTTGATGTACGCGTAGATTGTGGGGAGAAAGTTTCAATGAAAACACAGAAATCTGATGTTGGGTTGAGTAGTCGTGAGAATATATGAGTTCTGGGTCGAGGGAGGCTTCAAAATTGAATGGTAGTGATGAGGGCATTGTATGGCTTAGACGATCTCATAGGGTTTCTAATCAACAAAATTTTGTTGATGAACATGTGAAAGAGAGTAGCATTGGTAACTCTTTGGATGAAGTGGGTTTAACAGATGATGAAAAGTCTTTGGATGAAGTGGATTTAACAGAAGATGAAAAAGTTGACAAGGGTGTGTTCTTACTGGATTTTTGTTTGTGTTCTTGCTTAATCTTGTGTTTGTTTAAAAATAAAAAATGTCAAATCGGTCAAAATAAAAGTTTAAGGGTGTTCTGGCCATTGCTTTAAAGATTAGGGCTTGTTTGGTATATGTGTTTAAACATATGTTTTCAGTTTTTAAATAATATTACACGTATTCTTACATACTTTGGACCTGTTTGGTAACGTTATTCTAATAACGTTGTTTATATTTTTTGAAAATATGTGTGGATGAAAAAGTGTGTGAAAATACATGTAATGTTGTTTAAACACTGAAAACTGTTGTTTAAAATACACTACCAAACAGATCCTTTTTCATCCACACGTATTTCCAAAAAATACAAACAATGTTATTAGAACAACAAGCTTGTTTGCTAAGAGATTTCTAATAATATTATTTAAGTTTTGTGAAAATACATGGGTGAAAAAAATTGTGAAAATTTGTGATGTTTAATGACGGTTACCGGGTTAACCAGTCAAAATCTGAAGATCAAATTCAAAATTTAGAAGGGAATTGGGCGGATTAGTAAAAAATTTCAGTCTCAAAATTCAAATCTCAAATTTTATTTTTCATTGTGCCTCAAAACTCCAAGAACTTACTCTCTGTCCCCAGTCCACCTTTCCTCCTTCAGCTCTCAAATTGCATGCTTTAAGCCCAAGCTCGATGAGATCTACAAGGTCAGCAAGCTAAGAATTTCCCCTCTCACTCTTGTGCAGCAAAATGGCCTATGCTTGCTTGAGATTCAATCTACTTGAAGTGCGTGTCCCATCTCCTTATTCTCTTTGGATTTGTTCTTATGGTTGTTTGGTTCACTTAGCTCATTGTTAATCTGTCACTTTTTTTTTTTCAATGAGAAATCATTTAATTGAATGATTTTGATGGTAATATAATCCCATATTCACGGGGAATAATAGATAAGTACAAAGATGGCTTTTGGGTTTGCTTTGAAATGGTCTAAAGGTATGTGATTCTACTTCTACTACTTACTTAAAGCTTCAATTTTTGGCCCATAAGTTGCTTATATTGTGCCTTTTGATGCTTTGATTTGTTTTAATGTTGATTTTATTCATGCAGTTCATATGGGTTTATTGCTCTTCCTATAAGTTTCATTTTGCAAACCTAACCTTTCTATCCTCAAACAGTTCATACCACTCAAAAGAATGCTCCATCTCTCGCTCCCAATCATTGTGGACTTGAGGGTTCCTAACACCATCGAAGGTAGGGGCCTCTACTTTGATATGCTTAGCTGAGTTGTCTTCATTGTCTCTATGGTCTTGCCTAGGGTGAGGGCCATGTCTATTATTATTTCTTCCATTATGTGCATTATCCTCATCATACCTAGCCTTTAAGTGGCCTAGATGGGCAATAAGCTCTGCAATGGCTTGTCTTAATTCATCTTGGGGAGGAGGATCCATGTTTAGGCGGGGATTGTGGACTAGACTGGGATTCAGAACTAGACTCTGATTTGGAATTAGACTGTTCTTTAGAACTAGTTACTAGACGACCACTACTCTAATGCATGCAAACAGATCAACAAACTAATTCTAGCAAGTTGATGTAGGACAACCTAGGCTTCCCACCTAGATTAGTCCTACCGAAGAACCTTAGGCTTCCCACCTAAGGTGTTTGGAATCACAACCAAACAAACACTACGCAATATCTGCAATAATCTCAATAATAATAATAATAATAATAATAATAGTTTGTCCAATACAAAAGAAACCATCTGAAGCTTTATATAAAACTTACAGGAATCATAATGATAAAGATAAACTCTCCTAAACAAATCCTAAACAATCTCAAATACTAATATGATACTAAAGATAAACCTAAATAAAGATAATATAAATGATAAAGATAATCTTCATAGACGTGCCATCATGTTATGTCTGCACCAACTCCCCTAGGGTGGGAGAAACTCGACCCCATCGAGTAAAGCTCATAAAGATCAAGTGACATAAGAATAAATTCCATCAAGCCACAAGCTCACTGGGTCAGCATGGCGCCTTCGTCGATGCTCATATGTGCAGATGATAGGAGGTAAAGATGAGGTGGTAGCAAGTGTATCCAAGTAAGCCTCCAAAAGAGCGGAATCAAGCTACTACAACTCTTCTCTGGTGATCCATGTACAATCAGAATCAAGCCGTCCTTGCCAGCGAACCAAGAAGCACTGAACTATTCCATCCCTAGTGAAAAGAGACTACTCATCCAAAATAACATCAATAATATCTTTATGTGCCTTTTGGAAACAAGATGGTGTAGGGTTAGGGACAGGGTTAGCCAAAGAAAAAGAGGAAGGATCATCAAAAGGGTCATAGGGAATAACTGCTGGACCTTTAAAAGCAAGTAAATCAGCAATATTAAAAGTAGAACTAATACCATAATATGAAGGTATATCAATCACATAAGCATTAGGTCCAAGTTTCTTTAATACCTTGAATGGGCCAACACTGCGGCCCTGCAGTTTCTTAACGATTCCTGAAGGATACCATTCAGGCTTGATATGAATCATAACATAATCTCCTACATCAAAGTCTAAATGACGTCGATATAAATCAACCTGAGTCTTATACTTAAGATTACTAGCACGAATTCGTTTGTTGATCTCTTTATGTAGCTCATGCATGTGACTAGCAAACTCTATTGTATACACAGAAATCCTATCATGTGAGGACATTGGGAGAAGGTCTAAAGGCCTCGTAGGTGTATAACCATGAACAACTTCAAATGGGCTCATACCTATGGACCTATTGACTGAGTTATTGTATGCAAATTGGGCTACAGTGAGTATAGATTCCCAAGTCTTACCATTCTCACCTATGAGACACCTCAAAAGATTTCCTAGACTCCTTTTGACAACCTCAGTTTGACCATCAGTTTGAGGATGGTATGTTGTGGAGAATTTCAACTTTGTTCCCATCATGTGCCAAAGAGTCTTCCAAAAATAGCTCATGAATTTAACATCCCTATCTGACACAATTGTTTTAGGCAACCCATACAACTTAACAATCTCATCAAAGAAAATCTTGGCTACCTTGGATGCATCAGAAGTCTTAGAGCATGGAAGAAAGTGAGCCATCTTAGAGAACCAGTTTACCACTACAAGGATGGAATCAAACTTCCTAAGGGTACGGGGGAGACCTAGTATAAAGTCCATGCTAATATCCTCCCAACGATGGTGTGGAACTGGTAAAGGAGTGTAAAGGCCAGTATTTTGCTTGCAATGCTTAGCTAGTTGACATTGACAATATTGACCAATTATCTTGGCAACACTCCTCTTAAGACTTGGCCAATAGAACTGCCTCTCTGCCTCTTCAATTGTCTTATCATGTCCAAAATGTCCTGAAAGTCCTCCCGCATGCACTTCCCAAACCAAAAAGTCTCTAACTGATGTGCAGGGGATACAAAGCTTATTGGTTTTAAACAAGTAGTCATCTCGGAGGATAAAATCATCAACAACCTGAAGATGCCCAGTCCTAAGTGTAGTGTACACTTCTCCAAAATCTGGGCAAGATTCATACTCCTCTTGCAACTTCTCAAACCCTATGACTTTTGTGCTCATCACAGAAAATAAGGTGACTCGGCGACTCAAAGCGTCAGCTACCTTATTCTTAACACCAGATTTATGTCTCAAAACAAAAGAGAATCTTTGCAAAAACTCAACCCAAGGGTCATGTCGAGCATTTAATTTCTTTTGGGAATTGATGTGGCAGAGAGCATCATAATTAAAATAAATGACAAACTCATGGGGTGTCAAATAATGGCTCCAATATCTTAAAGCTTATACCATAGCATAGAGTTCTTTGTCATATGTTGAATACTTCTTCTTAGCTTCATTTAATTTCTCACTAAAGTAAGCTATAGGGTGACAATCTTGGCTAAGAACTCCTCCTATGCCTACACCAAACGCATCACATTCCACTTCAAAGACATTATCAAAGTCTGATAGGCACATCACCAATGCTTCTATCATCTTCTTCTTGATTTCTTGAAATGCTTTACCAGCAGCATTTGACCATTGGAATTCGCCTTGCTTCATACAATCAGTGATTGGTGCCATGATTGTACTAAATCCAGGTATGAAGCGGCGATAGAAAGTTACAAGCCCATGAAAACTGCGAACCTTATGAATGTTCTTAGGTTCGGGCCAATCCACTATGGCCTTAACCTTTTGTGGGTCAGCAAAAACTCCTTTAGATGAAACCACAAAACCTAAGAAATGACACTATCAGTGAAGAAAGAGCATTTCTTTAGGTTGGCATACAAGTTTTCTCTCCTTAAAGTGGAACAAACTTGTTTAAGATGGTCCAAATGTTACTCTTTTGATTTACTATAAATGAGGATGTCATCAAAGTACACTACCATAAATTTGCCCATGAAAGGCCTTAGTACTTATGTTATCATTCTCATAAAAGTACTAGGAGCATTTGATAGACCAAAGGGTATCATAAGCCACTTATATAGACCGTCCTTTGTCTTAAAAGCAGTCTACCATTCATCACCTGGGCAAATCCTAATCTGGTGGTATCCACTTTTCAAATCAATCTTCGAAAAGATTGTGGCTCCTGATATCATACCAAACATATCATCTATCTTAGGGATAGGAAAACGATACTTCACAGTAATCTTATTGATTGCGCAACTATCCACTCACATTCTCCAGGATCCATCTTTTTTTGGGGTCAAGAGTGCAAGGAAAGCACATGGGCTTAAGCTTTCACACACAAATCATTTGTGCAAGAGTTCATCCACTTGTCTAACCATCTCATCATGTTAAGGAGGGCTCATTCTATAGTGGAGCAAATTTGGGAGTGCTGCTCCCGGGACAAGATCTATGGCGTGTTGAATATCACGCATAAAAGACAATTGATTTGGAAGCTCCTTAGGGAAAACATCTTGGAATTCTTGAAACACTGACCATACTTCTTTTCTTGGTTCTTCAAAGTTATATAGTGCAGCTTCCTTAACAACCAAAGCAAAGATGATGGAGTCTTGATTGACAGCTCTCTCAAGTTCTTTTGGACTAATGAGGTTCATACTTTGCTTTTTGGGCTCTTCTCTAGTCTTACTTGCATTAACAAACTTAGTTTTGACTGGGTTAAGCTTAATCCTTTGTCCATTGAGCATGAAGGAATAAGAGTTCGAGCGACCATAAAGAGTGACATCTAAATCATAGAGCCATGGTCGTCCTAAAATTATGTGTCCTACATCCATTGGAATTACATCACAAGAACTCTAAGCCTTATATGAGAGGATATGAATAGGAACAAGACACCTATCATTGATGGTGATAGATGAATCATCTACCCAAGAAAGCTTATAGGGGCAACTAACTTCAAACCTATGAGGGAGACAAGTTTAGAAGAAACTGCATTAATGCAACTTCCACTGTTAATGATAACCTTGCAATTTGTGGTTCCACACTTGACAAAGGTTTGGAAGATAGTATTTCTTTTCCAATCATCACTTTCTTTGGACTGTGCTAGAGTACACCTAACAACACTCATTACAGGAGTACCAAGACTACCCTCATTGAGGTTGTCAAAAGATGGTAGGGCTCTAATGCAAGCTAATTGGGTAGAATCATTCTCTCTTATTTCTACAATGTCTTCAATGTTAGGCTCATAGACTACTTCTTCTACCTCTTCCTCTCCATCCAATTCTTCAATCAACAAAGTCTTATTAGGACATTGGGCAGCCATATGACCAAAGCCTTGACACTTAAAGCACTGGATTTTAGAATTTGACCTAAATGTCTCTCTAACCACACTCCTCCCTTTGTCTTCTGGGCGCAAAGGCCTATTATTAGGATTGGGTCTACTTTGAGGACCTTGTTGGTATCTACCCTGAGGATTTTCTTCTATGTGTAAGGGTCTATTGTTGGGATAAGGCCTATTTTGGGTACCTTGGAGGTATCTACCTTAGGGACCATCAAAATTGTTGTGAGGCAACATGCAATTGTCAAATCTCCTTCCACCTTAGGGCCTAGGGATCAGTTCTAAATCTTGCACTAAGGTATAAGCACCATTAAGAGTTGAGATTTGTTGGGCCACCAATTCTCTTTGAAGATCATAATTGAGACCTTTTTTTAAATCTACTCAAGGTAATTGGCTCATCTTCAGTTGCATTGCTACATATCTTGTACTCTTTAAATTGTTCTACGTACTCTGTAGCAGACCTATTGTCTTGTCTCAAATCATGCCATTGATCCAACAAGTTGCCTTGATGAGAGACTAGGAAGTACTTTTCATTGAGCTTGGCCTTCATTTCTTCCCAAAGAGTTATGGGTAGTTGGCGGGTCTTACAGAGGTGGTTGACAACATTATCCCAATGGAGTTTTTCTCTTTCTACAAGTTTCATTTTGGCAAACCTAACCTTTCTATCCTCAGGCAGTTCATACCACTCAAAAAAATGCTCCATCTCTTGCACCCAATCATTGTAGACTTGAGGGTTCCTAACACCATCGAAGGTAGGGGCCTCTACTTTGATATGCTTAGCTGAGTTGTCTTCATTGTCTCTATGGTCTTGCCTAGGGTGAGAGCCATGTCTATTATTATTTCTTCCATTATGTGCATTATCATCGTCATACCTAGCCTCTAAGTGGCCTAGACGGGTAGTAAGCTCTACAATGGCTTGTCTTAATTCATCTTGAGGAGAAGGATCCATGTTTAGGCGGGATTGGGGACTAGACTAGGATTCAGAACTAGACTCTGATTTGGAATTAGTCTATTCTTCAAAACTAGTTACTAGACGACCACTACGCAAATGCATGCAAAGAGATCAACAAACTAATTATAGCAAGTTGATGTAGGACAACCTAGGCTTCCCACCTAGATTAGTCCTACAGAAGAACCTTAGGCTTACCACCTAAGGTGTTTGGAATCACCACCAAACAAACACTATGCAATCTCTGCAATAATCTCAATAATAATAATAATAATAATAGTCTATCCAATACAAAAGGAACCATCTGGATCTTTATATACAGCTTCCAGGAATCATAATAATAAAGATAAACTCTCCTAAACAAATCCTAAATAATCTCAAATACTAATACGATACTAAAGATAAACCCAAATAAAGATAACATAAATGATAAGATAATCTCCACAGATGTGCCATCATGTGGTGTCCGCACCAATATGCTTTTGAAACTAATGCTTAATTGAATTGGCTTAAATGGAAGGAATTGGTATCCAAGCAACTTTGAAGTTGGTGAGAATTAGAGATAGATTTCTAAGTTACTATTATAACCTTCAGCAAGAATTCATAAGCTACTATTACTTGTCGGTCTCATATAGAGTTAGAAATCTGCCTTCTTGAGTACAAGAGTCTTGGTTCTAAATATGTTTCTTGCAGTGTGTAATCCAAGAACTTAATGACCTCCATTGGTAATTTAATTACCCCTACCCCAAAAATAAGGAAATTTAAAGAAAGCAAAGGTGAGGAATGAAGTATACACAAAACGTTAGACCATTACCCACATCCTACCACTCAGTTTTGTGCATTGCGCATGTTTGAATACGCAGGAGAAATTAAACTGTATGCTTGTTAAATCTGAATTTCGAATACCATCAGATCTCTTGTAAGGTAGTTGGTTGGTTATACATTTTACTTGTCCAGAGACCAATAGCATTTTACTTTGCCTTGAAAGGAAGAACTGTTTTAGCCATCTCCCTTAGAAGGCTATAAGGATGTTATAAAAATTGCCTAGTTCCTACATTTTATTTGAAAGATTAAAAGAACCACTAATAATCATTTACCTTATTGTAAAACAAGGCATATTATTTTAACCAAGGTTTAATCCATTTTGCCAAATCAATATTTAAAGGTCCACTGGTTTTATCTCTTCTGAATTTTGCCTCAATTTATTCTTTGTAATTTTACAGTAACAAAGGACTTTAATTCAAATGAGGTCTGTTCTCAAAGTTGTGGACAACTTGGGGGCAACAAAGGTGATGTGCATACAAGCTTTAAAGGGGAAAGGTGCAAGATTGGGAGACACAATAGTTGCAAACAAGATTTTTGTTAGTAAACACTGTTGGAAAATCTAGTTTTGCATCTTATACAAAACACACAACAGAAGCAACAAACACAGATCTGTTTCATTTATGATAGATAATATGTAACCTTGAATTTTAGAACAAAGAAAAGAAAGTGTACCTTGATGCAGTGAAATTCAAAAACAAGACTTGAGAATACCTTCAATCTTCATCCCAATTTCACATGGTGCCCAAGATGAGTGGTCTCTCAATCAGTTCTTGTGTACGTTGATTTTCTTTTGGAAAATTATATTTCCAAGATTCCGTAGAGAAAAACAGTTTTCTCTACCTTTTAATCATACATACAATTTAACTATCTTG
The DNA here is from genome assembly GCA_029955455.1 of Quercus agrifolia. Classification (NCBI taxonomy): domain Eukaryota; kingdom Viridiplantae; phylum Streptophyta; class Magnoliopsida; order Fagales; family Fagaceae; genus Quercus; species Quercus agrifolia. The sequence continues at coordinate 43,747,720 of JARQAD010000006.1, forward strand.
GTAGTTACTTTATTTAATAACTTTTATTAAATAAAAACTAATTACCTAATTGGGTTAGCCTTTTGAACCTACCTAATTGGTTGTGGCTTGAGATGGGACTAAAGGGAACAAATAAGAATCTAGCTCCAATGGGCCTTGAGCTTTTCTGTCAATTCTTGACAAGTCCAAAGTTACCATTAATTATATTTAATACCACTATATAAATATAATTGCACTTTAGGCCTTATTAATAAATTATATCCCAAAACTCTAATGATATCATTCGACCCCTCCATGAAATATCCATAGTGAACAAAATCATAATGAACTGTCACTTTGTAAACAACTATTTTATCATTGAGTACCCAGTTTAATATTTTAGTTATTCACATTTATTGAAATTTGATTTCAATAAATATGAGCTTTAGTAACTTCTTACTAAAGTGGGCACCCTGAATAACTAGTTCCCATTAAACTTATCTCAAAGGAATATTTCATGTCTCTATGGAAAGAGATTATGGATTTCATCTTGAGAATACGTGTTCCCTCAACATTACGTGTAGTTACCCAACATACTGAGGTTTTGACTGTGAATATTAGATCTCACTCTTAATATATCAAAGTAACTTATATTTCATGATTGGGTTCACTATCTTCTCAGGATTGAGAGTCTCTGTCACTTTGTAAACAACTATTTTATCATTGAGTACTTGGTTTAATATTTTAGTTATTCACATTTATTGAAATATGATTTCAATAAATATAAGCTTTAGTAACTTCTTACTAAAGTGGGCGCCCTAAATAACTAGTTCTCATTAAACTTATCTCAAGGGGATATTTCGTGTCTCTATGGAAAGAGATTGTGGATTCTATCTTGAGAATACATGTTCCCTCAACACTACATGTAGTTATCCAACATACTGAGTTTTTGACCGTGAATATTAGATCTCACTCTTGATATATCAAAATAACCTACATTTCATGATCGGGTTCACTATCCTCTCAAGATTGAGAGTCTATGAAATTAGAAGTCGTGAGATTAATTATTCAGGTGACAGTTATTGATTGAATAATTAATCTCACAACAGTCTAATTCAATATGTTTTAACTCTTAAGACACAATAACACATCAACTAGAAGTCTCCACTTTCATGATCAAGACAAACCGTCTTAGTTGATGTGTTATAATCTTTGCAGATGAAACGCCCAATTTCATCACCAATTACGAACTATGTTCTGAGTTTACAAGGAACTTATGATTTATATTTTCTGTGACTAAATCACATACAATTCATCTCAAGGACTATGATAATGTCTCATTAGTTCATAAATAGTCTCATATAATTAAACAACTTAATTATTTATAACATGCCAATAAATTGGAGTTTAGGGCATAAACCCCAACAAACACCTCTATTGTTTCCATTCAAGGCTTACATTAAGAGGATGATTTATCTTTTATGTCATCTTTTGCTTTGGGACCATATTTTGTGACTAACTTCAAAAAAGTGTGCGAAGAGATTAATTAAGGCCTTATTCAAGTTTCTATTATTTGGAAATCATGTTCATGGAACAACTTTGTTGTTTTTCTTTCCTGATTTCTCCCATAAACATGGAACATCATATGGCATGTAGTGCTTGGTTTCTCAAGGCATCATTATTTGAAGAGACAAATCTTACATGAAAAATTTTGTTTACCAACAAATGGTTTAAAACTCGGCTTCAAGTCACCTAAAAATAAACGGGTTAGGAGGGAAGAAATACTGTAATTTCAAACTCTAGAAAAGAAAAATGCATACACTATATGTTTATTTACCTGTCATGTAATATTTCATGGCATATCTTGAAATAATTATTTGAACTCATTAAACAATAAATTTCGAAGTTAATGTCCTGTCTTTGTGATAATGTTTTGTTCGTGTAACTGAAATCCACCAACAAATAGTTTAGGGAGGAGTGATTTGCACATTAGATCTCTAGGAAAGATCAGGAGGTGCCAACCAGTTGAACTATAAGTTAAATTAAGGTAAAATAGTGCTTTTGATAAATTAAGTTCTATTGTTCTACACTTTAAAATTTATTTCATTTTTGTTATATTGTAATTTTATATTGTCAATGAAATTTCTTTAAATCTACTATAAAAAATGTGCATATGGGTATGAAAAAATTTAAAATAAAATAAAATAAATAATAATAATTGAATGTCAACAGGGATTAATTGATAAGCTCATTACAAGTAATAAACAATATGAAAAAATTTAGGTGAAAATATTGATGGATTGTATTTAATAAAATCCTATTTAAGATCATTTATGTCACAAGAAAAATTAAGTAGATTAATCATGCTCTCAATTTAAAATGAGGTTAGCATAATTTGAATACAAAAACTTCATATTAGTTTCACGTCTTAAAAGGTGAAAAAATAGACTATAAATAAAAAATCTTAATATAGAAAGTTATATATATATATATATATATGTTCTTTTAACTATTTGATATAAGAAAGAAATAAATTATTTCAAATTATCACGCCTTAGACCTCAAATTGTATCGAGATGATTCTGCACTCATTTTATAAATATGTTGCTTCTTAATAGCCTTACATTCAATACCATAGAATATAACTGGTGGGTGTAGCAATATTTTAACTTTTTCCCTTTAACTAAATAGATATCAAACGATCATACAATACTCTTAATATACTTTCAACTTCGTTCTCGCTGCTCTTATCCTTTTCAACTTTCAACTGTTGCCTGAATCTGCTCATTCCACCACCAATCTCTTTAGTTCGCTGCACATATCCTTCGGATTCTCCAAATACTTCTTAATCACTCTTTAAATATAACTACTCATTTCATTCCACAACTTACAAACAGATTCGTATATTCCTCACTTGCCTTCTTCATTTTATCTTTAAACACTACTTGTTTGTCTCCTTTCAAACCCCCTCTCCTATTTCTTGGGTTTCTCTCTCTAATATATCTTATAGTTTTATTTTTCATTTTCTTATACAAAAATCTAATGCCGCCAACCTATACTGAGTGGTTACGCTTTCCCCTAATATCACCTTACAATTTTTACAACATCTACCATCAACATGTCAAGGATGAAATTTATATTGCTAGTATTTGTCCCACTTTTGAAGGTAATCAAGTGTAATCGTGAATCCCTCTGTTCCAAGTGTTTATACGAATTCTATTCCCTTGAATCCCACTTTTTTTTTTTTTTTTTTGGGGGGTAATTTAGAGAGAGAATCTTTGAACCTATAAAATTTATTCTTCATTTTACTTACTTTGCTTCTGGATCCCCCTCTTATAAGCTGTAAACCTTATTCATGAGAATGTAACATTCCGTTATGTAATTGTTTTTATTTCTATATATCATTCTATGTTTTGTATTCTTTTGATGTGGTTTATTATATAACTTGGTGATTTTGTTGATTTGATTTCTAAATTTTTTCGGTCACAGTTTGGTCTTTTAATACTTATATGCGAAAAGACAGATTGGTTTTTTGATGAGTTAACTTGCATGTAACAATGTGCAGGATTTCTAAACAGAGTTTTGCTAGAAATGTTGATCATGATAATATTCATAACTGCCTTCTCATAATTGCTATATGCATTAATTCTGCATTTTTCTTAGGGTTGAGATTTCTTGGGCCTCCAACCCATGCTTCAGTGTGTATGGTTCTCTTAGTGTTGTCTTGCAGGAAAAACGAATGGATGCACAAAGGAATATAGAAACAGTTTCAAAAGACAAATTTAGTGAGTGCTTAATTGCTTACATAGTTACATATACTATTCTCTAATAGATAATTTTGATTTAATTCTTTCTTTGATAATTGTTAGACTACCAACTATTGTAAGGTTGGGGTGTGGAGTATGGTTTCTAGTAGGTATTAATTTCCTAAATATTTTGGCTAATTTTGTTGGCCATTTCTGTCTTATTGTGGTCATTAGAGGCCTACTTGGCCTGTGAGCTACATAATGGGAATTTTCCCTCTTCTACTTCTCTTAAAACAGATACAAAGAGGGAATTTTCCCTCCTGTTCCTTAATCCTCCTACCTCTGGTTGATGTGCGACTCAATACCTAGTCTTCAATACAATGTCAAGAGACTTTACCAACTAAGTTAATTGTCACTTTCTCTCTTGATGACCTTTGATAAATTTTAATACTAGGCTTGATCTTTCAAATTGTATTATAAGATACATGGTGTAGTCAAACAAATGGATGGCAACTGCTTATGTGTGCAAATACAGATCAGGAAATAAAGTATTACCAGGATGCTACTATTGAGAATGAGGCATAAAAGGACACTGCAATCAGTTCAACTCTTACACCAACTGACTCTACTACTAAGGAAAGGAATCACAAGCATCATTATACTATCAAGGAAACTCAAGGTGTGCAAACATCAATTAGAAGCCATTCCTAGATCTTCAAAGACACAATCAATCCAACTAAAGTGGCACCATGAATGCATATACATGTTTTTTGGTCTAAGCTTTAGCAACTGCTTTGTCAATTTTAAGTATTTTCATATGGCTGCCTTGGCTGGGTTAGATCTGGTGTCCTAAATTTCTGGCTTCGGTCTGGTTTTGTTTACCTTACTAATGAATTTTGGCGTTGTCACAAAAATAAAATAAACTGGAAATCTCACATCCCATAAAACCTTTCAACCATAAAAGTCAAGTTGTTAAAAATTTGCAAAATTGCATGGCAAATTTATTTTCTATGCAGTTGGATGTGAGATCTTCAGTAAAGTATAAAAACATATGCTAAATATAGTGTAATTAACCTGACTTTGAATAGAATGTAAATAAATTCAAACTTCCACAAATAGAAAATTGCATAAGTTAAAATTTTTCTTACTTGTCTTAATTACATTAATAGGTCACTTAAAATTTTTTTTCATCTAAATACCATTGTCTTCCTATTCCCTTGAAAGAAATGCTTGAGGAGCTACTTATCGGAATTTCTGTAGGACCCGATCATATATCTGATCAACTAATTGACAAATCTTTTTAAACAAGCTACATACTGCATTGAGTACTAAATCAGCTGTGCAGTAGAGACCCTTACAAATTTGTTGGTATAAATGGCGTGGTACCCCTAGGATCAGGATTGGACATAAATTAACCATGAATAGCCATAAGGGAGAAATGATTATTGCAACAATTAGCTCAATAGCAATAATTCCAAAGACCAAACAAATGAACCTTAATATGGGAAGGTACTCATCGTCTTGGGGTAGCATTTTTATCTCCACATATGCAATGCCATAGATGATTGTAGCCATGATGAATAGCAAGATGAGAGCAAAATGTGTATCAAGTGGCGAGACATCCAAGACTTGAAAGTGTAGACCAATTAAGGCAGTTGGAAACGAGGTGAGGAAGACAAGAAGCCCATGAAATGCTTCAAAGAAAACACGTGCTTCATCACTGGCACATACACAAACAAGAAATCCTTCAGGTTTAACATTATTTTTTCTTCCAAATATAAGAAAATCAAAAACCCACAAAATCCACTTAACTTCCAAAAAAAGAAAAGGTTCAACTTTATTAGGTTTATCTCCCGAACCTACCACAATGAGTGCAATTCAATGGGAAGAGATGAACAAGCCACTAACAATATTATTTCATTCACCCTTACAACAAGAAATAATCTCTGAAAATTCGTCTTATCATGAATTTTAAAAATTCAGTCTTTATGTGTATATGCTTGTGGACCAGTGAGTTTGTAATAATTGAAGTCATTCAATAAGTTATATGTCTTATATAAGACTTATTGTTCCTCATACATGCATTATATTGATGTTGAAATGTAAGCAACAGCCAAGCATAGTCCCAAAACTTTTGAATCGGTTAGAGATTCTCAACAAACTAATCAAAGTCAGTCACATATATTATTTTCTGTCATTCTATCTTATCCAAAATATATTGTCACCCCTTTACTTGATATGTCCTTTTTTGCTACCTCCATTAATGTTATTTTAGATTTTCTTAGCCATTTTTTGTTCACTCAACTTGAACCAACTCATGTCCCTTACCAATGGATTAATCAACCTCCTTTGTACATGTTCAAATCGTCTCAAGCAACTCTCACTCATTTTTTCATCAATAAGATACTCCTATTTTTAAGCAATTTTTTTTTTTTTTTCGAATCTTATTTTAGTACTTTAACTTATACATATTAACATTTTAATTCTAGTACAATCTTTCAAGGTTGGCTCTACAATATAGGCCATTTAACTTAGGCTACCTAGCGTAGAAAGGTCCCATAAATATGGTCATAATATCATACGTTCACATATCGCAACTTAAAAATTATATATGTCTCCCATCTATTGAATTTATTCTTTCTTCTGGTCAATATCTAACTAAAAAATGGAATAAACTCATCTATCCTTTTTTGCTCTTCTTTCACTAGAAGTATCTTTTGATAATTGTTCGCCACCAAAGACCACTTTTTCTTTTTCCTTTTTACCCCTAAACTTATTTTCAAAAGTCATATAGGTAATACTTTTATTTTTTTATAAATATAAATTGTTTTATTTTATTCTTTATATATTATGCTTTATATATAATTGATGTGGAAATTTGTAGTATTAATTGATTTTAAGATAATTCATTTTTACTTGCAAAGGAAAAGAATTTTGTTCTTTTTTTTTGGATAAAATAGATAGTTTAGGGAGGAGTGATTTGCACATTGGATCTCTAGGAAAGATCAGGAGGTGCCAACCAATTGAACTATAAGTTAAATTAAGGTAAAATAGTGCTTTTGATAAATTAAGTTCTATTGTTCTACACTTTAAAATTTATTTCATTTTTGTTATATTGTAATTTTATATTGTCAATGACATTTCTTTAAATCTACTAAAAAAAATGCGCATATGGGGGTATGAAAAAATTTAAAATAAAATAAAATAAATAATAATAATTGAATGTCAACAAGGATTAATTGATAAGCTCATTACAAGTAATAAACAATATGAAAAAATTTAGGTGAAAATATTGATGGATTGTATTTAATAAAATCCTATTTAAGATCATTTATGTCACAAGAAAAAAAAAAAAAAATTTTTGAGGAAGAAGACTTTTATTGAATAAAATCAAAGCGCAGCCAAATCAACCTAAATAAAGGATAAGGTGCGAGATGGGACATCTTCCATCCACACGGTACAATCTGGTGTGATCAAAGCTAGCCTAGCTAAACTATGAGCGACTTTGTTGTCATCTCTCTTAATGTGAGAGTATGACAATTCTGAATACAAACTCGAAAATAAAGAGACATCATTTATCAGTGGTGCAATAGGAGTCAAGCCATTATCCGTGTTCCTCAAAGCCTTCACTAACACTTCTAAATCACCGTCCACAATGGCACAGTCCACTCCAATCTCGCTGCCAAACTCCACTGCTCTGCACGCAGCAATGGCTTCAACTTCCAAAGGCTGGAAAGCTTGCTCCAACTGCTGCACTAGAGATGCTATTACCTCACCGTTGCAATTACGAACAACCACTCCAATCCCTGCTTTGTTGTCTGCCTCTGAGATTGCTCCATCATAATTTATCTTATATTTGTTCGATGATGGGACTGACCATTTTGGTTTTGGCTGAGGTCTGATCTGATTAGGCAGAGGATTACTTGATCTGATCTCATCCCAACATTCTTGTGCAGCGAGTTTCAGAACCTTAGTGAGGCAGCAAGGTTGTTGCAGCTGAGACTAATTTCTCTGGTGCCAAATACACCATACCTGGATAGCAAAGAGCTTAAGTGGCTTCCCCATCTCCAATAACCATCCGACTAGTTGTTTGAAATCAGAGAAGACCTCCCAAGACCGAAAGATCCATCTATCATCATCCCATACCTCGTTCAAACCAGGGCAGCCCCAAAGAGCATGAATCATATCCTCTGCCATTGACGCACACCTATCGCAAGTTGGGGTCTGAACGATAGTCTTTCTGGTCAAATTGGACTTTGTTGGGAGAGAGTCTCTACATGCACACCACAAGAAATTTTTGTATTTGTTTGGAATCTGTAATGACCAGATATTTTTCCAGAGTTTTTTATCCAGCTCCGGTTGTGTGTTTCGTTCAGCCCCAGTCTCCAAGTCCTTAAGAAAGCGATATCCGGATTTGCAGTTGTATTGACCATTTGCTGTGTAAGGCCAGATCAGAGAGTCATTAGGCTGGCTTCGGGCAAGAGGAATTTTCAGTGCAAGTTCAACTTTTGCTGGAATAAGAACACCCTCCAACATTGCTGCATCCCATTTTCCAGTATTCTCATCAATTAGACAATCGACCGTGGCATCCTCCATAGACTCAATGATTGGAGAAGTAACTAAAGGTGGGTGCTTAATGGGAAGCCAATGGTGTTGCCATATTTTAATGGTTTTTCCATTCCCAACCCGAAATCTTGAGCCCAATTTGATGACATCCCTACCCTTCAAAATGCTTTTCCAAGCATATGACCCGGTTGTCGATTCCTTGGCTTCCATGAAAGAACAATGAGGGAAAAATCTTGCCTTGAATATTTTGTAGAAAAGAGTCTTTATTATGTATGAGTCTCCATGCTTGCTTGGCTAGAAGTGAGTCATTGAACAATGCAAGGTCCCAAAATCCCATTCCTCCATCTAGCTTCGATTTCGTCAACTCCGACCATTTAATCCAATGTATTTTCCTTTTGTCACCCCGCTGCCCCCAAAAAATTTTTTTAACCATTGCTTCAATGTCATGACATAGACCCAAGGGTATTTTGAAACATCCCATGGTATATGTCGGAATGGCTTGAACAATTGCTTTGATTAGGACTTCTCTACCCGCTTGAGACAAAAGCTTTCCTTCTCACCCTTGTAATTTTCTCCAAACCCTCTCCTTTATATAACTAAAGCTTGCTTTTTTTCCCCTTCCCACCAACGAAGGCAGCCCTAAATATTTCTCATAAAATTTTATCTCTTACACTCCCAATACTCCTTTTATCTCTTGCCTAGTCTCCTCTTCTGTGGACTTGCTAAAGAAAAGATATGTCTTTTCCCTATTGATTTTTTGACCCGAAACCGCTTCATAATCCGACAATATTTTGAGTATATTTCCACATTCTTGGGAGTTGGCCTTGCAAAAAAGCAAAGCTATCATCTGCAAAAAATAAATGGGTTAGTTTGGGGCCTCTCTTGCAGATAGAGAAGCCGTTGATTTCCTTTGCTCTTGCAGCTTTTGAAATTAGGCCATGTAAAAATTCTGAGCATAAAAGGAAAAGGAAAGGGGAGAGAGGGTCCCCTTGTCGTATGCCTCTTGTTGGATTAATTAACCCCTTCGGTTCTCCATTCACTAAGATGGAATATGAGACAGTACGAACACACTCCATAATTAACTCAATCCACATTGTGCAAAATCCCATAGTCTCCATAAGTTTCTGTAAATAATCTCACTCCACCCTATCATATGCTTTGCTCATATCAAGCTTGACAGCCATAAAACATGTTTTTCCTGAATTATGATATTTCATACAATGTAAAGTCTCGAAAGCAACTAAAACATTATCTGAAATAAGCCTATTTTTTGCAAAAGTAGATTGATGCTCAGTTATAAGTTCTGGCATGAATTTTTTCAATCTATTTGCAAGGACTTTGGAAAAAATTTTGTACAGCACAGTACATAGGCTTATAGGGCGATATTCAGAAACTAATACAGGATTTTTCACTTTTGGGATTAAGGTGATGAAAGTGTGATTTATTGGGTGAGGCAATTTACTTGAATTTAGCCAATTGAGAATTGTAGATGTTACCTCTTGGTTCATTGTCCCCCAAAAGTGTTGGTAGAAAAGAGGTGGCATCCCATCAGGACCTGGTGCTTTTAAAGGCGCCATTTGTTGCAATGCTTCCTGGACTTCCCAACTCATGAATTCACCTATTAGCTGCTCTTTAATCTCATCTGTAACAAGTTGAGGAATGAAGGCTAATGAATCATCAACCAAGGCCGGATTGCAAGTGGTAAACAATTCGCCAAAAAAATCAACAATAATATCTCCAATCAAATCTGGTTTCTCTTGCCAATTCCCATTTCTATCTTTAATTCCAAGAATAGAATTTTTCCTAAAGCGTTGGGTTGCTTTAGTATGGAAGAACTTGGAATAGCTATCACCATTTTTCAACCATAAAACTCTTGATCTTTGACTCCATAATCGGGTTTCCCTATCCATGAGTACATGAATTTCAGCTTTTAATTCCCTAAGCCGAGTATTATCTCCTGTTCTCAATGCTTCGGCCTCAGCTTTTGCTAACAATTTTTTTTTCTCTTCCAACTCTCTTCTAACATTCCCAAAACAATTCTTTTCCCACCACTCCAAATCTTTACTGCATTTTTCTACTTTCTTCAATATGTCACCCTCCTCTCCACTCCTCCATGCCGCCTCCACTGTTTCTCCACAGCTTGAATCTGATAGCCACATCTCCTCAAATCGGAATACCTTTCTCCTAGGTGGAGCCTCCAAACCTGACAAGTTTATAAAAATTGGTACATGGTCTGATGACATGCATCTCAAATGAGACACCTTTGAACCTGGATATTTTAGAAGGAATCCATTGTTCACCAAACCTCTATCCAACCGTTCCCATATGGAATGACCATCCGAGAAGTGTTTGCTCCACGTAAATTTGGGTCCCTCAAAACCCAAATCAATGAAACCGCATTCATCAATTACGTCTCTGAAAATCTGCATTTGATTGTGGCCCCTCAAGGATCCCCTCATTTTTTCATCCTGTCTACAGATTTCATTGAAATCTCCCGCACAGAGCCATGGGATAGATGGCCTAGTGTTTAGACCCCTTAATTTATTCCAAGCTTCCATTCTCTGATGAGTCTCGGGCTCTCCATAAAATCCAGTGAATCTCTATTCCCCTTCCATATTTTTATCAAACGTTACATCAATAAAATACCTATGAGAATCCTCAATAGTTACTTTGACGTCTCGCTTCCAGAAAAGTGCCAGTCCGCCCCCTCTCCTCCCTCTAGGGACCTCCCACTTGTGATCAAAATTTATGTTGTGAAGAACTCGGTCTAGCCTAGTTTCATCTGCCCATGTTTCGGCTAAAAACACAACAGAAGGATCTTTTGCCCGAATAATATTTCCAAGCTCCTTCTCTATACGTAGGTTCCCAAGCCCACGACAGTTCCATACTAAGAGATTCATGATTGTTTGCGGGGCTGATCAACAGCCTCCACCACTTGGAAAGAAAAGTCACCACCATCCTTCAAAACCTGTCTTTTACTACTAGGTAAGTCTGAATGGTCATCCACATCCGAAAAGGTTCGTTTACATGCACCTGTAGAAGCAGATGGACATGTTTTCTGGGCTACGGCAGCTCTGTAAAACCTTGTCCACGTGCAAGGTTTTTTGTGAGCCCTAATAATCCCATGCATCTCACGTGACACAGGCTCATGTGAATAAGTTGAATGGGCAGATTCCAGTTCAGCCGCTCCTGTGCTTTGATTGGTCCGTAGGGTATGATCTGACTCATTAATGAGAATAATATCCCCTGTATCCGTTGAAGGAGAATCACAACTAGCACCCTGAATTTCGAGCATAATTGTGTCATCAACCATTGTAGTAATTGAGTCCGGATTGTGTGGAGAATTTTTAGAAACGTGATCTTTAAATTCACTCTTTCCGTTATTGGACTGAATTTGCTCCTTAATGGTAACGGTTTCCTGCAGTAATGGATCATTTAAATTGTTGACAGACGTTGACAGGTTGTGCGCCACCGTCTACGCCTCCATTGGTGGTGGACCGTTGCTGGTTGATCCTTCATCGTCAGGCCTGTTCTCACTGGCAAGTGGAGTTGCTGTCTTGCGGTTTGTGGTGTAGAAACCTGGGACCGCCACAACGCTTCGCCTGACTAGAGAAAACGGAGGAGCCCGTAAAGATGGTCCAAACTGCTTTTGGCTTTCTGCTAAACTCCCTTCGCTTTCCAGCCAAATTTCACAATCCCAATCATTGTGATCTAGTCTGCCGCACCAATAACATATATTTGGAAGACGCTCATATTTGAACGTAATCCAAGTTTTTTTTCATTTCTCCAAAGATACGACTCGATCACGACACAGCGGTAACGTGACATCCAGCCCAATTCGGAGTCTCATGAAATTACCACCCTCAGTTTCCGCTGGATTATCCGAGCGTAACTTGGCCTACAACTTCATAGATTTTCTCAGCGGCCTTGACATTCAGATACTTGTAGGGAAGCCCATGGACTTGCACCCAGAAGAAAGTCCGCTCAAATTTCAATTCTTCCACGGCCCTGCTTTTGTCATACTTCTGCATAATCACTAAGTGTTTATCGAAACTCCATGGCTCTGCACTTAGGACTTTGTCTACTTCACTTGCATTGTCAAATATAAACAGAATTACATGATCACCAAGATTTCTGACCTTGAATCCGCTTTTTGACCGCCACAAAGGAGTGAAAGTTTTTGCAATTGCCTCAATATTAAGAGCTCGTTTCGTAAGAAATTTTGCTGCTATAATATGTTCTTGTGAGCTAAACTCACTCTCTAAGCAGCAACCCGGACCTTCCCTCTCAGAAAGCGACAGTTTCGTCCAGCTTTGTGACAATTCTTCCATTGTGAACACAAGAAAATTTTTTCAAAGCAAGCGTAAAAATAATTAAAAAGACTGTTTCCCAATTCCCTTAAAGAAAACCCAACTAGCCAACGTATTAACACTGTTAAAACGTGAAAGACAGACAAGCCTTCGTAGAAGGTACAGCTATTCTACTGCCTAAGAGAAGTTAGAACACTTTCTTAGCTACAGAGAAACCTTTTTTAGAACGCGCTGATAATTGGCCAAACTAAAGTTGTCACAAGAAAAATTAAGTAGATTAATCATGCTCTCAATTTAAAATGAGGTTAGCATAATTTGAAAACAAAAACTTCATATTAGTTTCACGTCTTAAAAGGTGAAAAAATAGACTATAAATAAAAAATCTTAATATAGAAAGTTATATATATATATATATTCTTTTAACTATTTGAAATAAGAAAGAAATAAATTATTTCAAATTATCACGCCTTAGACCTCAAATTGTATCGAGATGATTCTGCACTCATTTTATAAATATGTTGCTTCTTAATAGCCTTACATTCAATACCATAGAATATAACTGGTGGGTGTAGCAATATTTTAACTTTTTCCCTTTAACTAAATAGATATCAAACGATTATACAATACTCTTAAATTAATATACTTTTCAGCTTCATTCTCCCTGCTCTTATCCTTTTCAACTTTCAACTGTTGCCTGAATCTGCTCATTCCACCGCCAATCTCTTTAGTTCGCTGCACACATCCTTCGGATTCTCCAAATACTTTTTAATCACTCTTTAAATATAACTATTCATTTCATTCCACAACTTACAAACAGATTCGTATATTCCTCACTTGCCTTCTTCATTTTATCTTTAAACACTACTTGTTTGTCTCCTTTCAAACCCCCTCTCCTATTTCTTGGGTTTCTCTCTCTAATATATCTTATAGTTTTATTTTTCATTTTCTTATACAAAAATCTAATGCCGCCAACCTATACTGAGTGGTTACGCTTTCCCCTAATATCACCTTACAATTTTTACAACATCTACCATCAACATGTCAAGGATGAAATTTATATTGCTAGTATTTGTCCCACTTTTGAAGGTAATCAAGTGTAATCGTGAATCCCTCTTATTGAACCAAGTGTTTGTTAATATTAAATCATATATTGTTGTAAAGTCTAAAATAGCATCTCTTGATTCATTTCTTACTCCGCAACCTTGACCTCCGCAGAGGCATGAACTCTTTCAAAACTCCCATTATCTTTTCCAGCATGACCATTCAGATCTCATTAAATAAAAATCATTTACTCATTTGGTACCCCTTAAAGCAATTCATCCATATCCTCCAAAATTTCTTCCTAATGGATTCCCCAACCCTATTTGAGGAGAGAATGCACTACATCAATAGTCTCTTTTCCTAAAACAATTTTTATTAACAAAATTTTATCCCCTATCCTTCTGATCTCAACATTTTTTTCTTTAAGACATTTATCTAGAATTATCCATATCAATTTATATGTTCATCTTTTCCTGTATTTCATAATCTATATCGTGTACTTTCAATCTCTCTACAATTTTCACCTACTCACTTAATCTCCTGAAGGCACACTAAGTCTATTTTCTAATTGTACCTACTATTTACATTAGCTTCCTTGTTAAATACCCTATGTTCCAAGTGTTTGTACGAATTCTATTCCCTTGGACTAACTTCTTTACCCACATCTGTCAATCAAAGTGCGAGAACTCTTGCTCATTTCTCACTACACCCAGGCACCGATATAATGCCTCTCTTACAAAGAACACTCTAACTAACCCTTGCCCGCTTTTCATTTACTCTAGGGTCTGATGCCGCGTGCTGCGGGTAAGGGTTGATCCAACTTGTATATATAATGGATCCATTTATAATAAAGTGACTAAATCTTATGTTGGTCACTAACATATACGATCTTCCACCTTTTTCCAAGCTTGGTACTAGGGAACAAAATATGACTCTAAGCATAAACATAGATGCTAAAATGCAAAATTTATCTTCTATGGTTCACCAAAATTCATTTCAATCCTCTAACTTGCTTTCATACATTTCAGTTCTCTAATTTTCAAGTTTATTCAATTAAGGCATCTCTATCAACTTTTGTTAAATGTTGCGGTTAATTGTTCAAAATTTTAATTTTTTTTATTCAATTTTTTAAATTAAAAAATATTAATTGATGATTGAAAAATATTTTCCAGAATTTAAAAAAAAAAAACAAAAAAGAAAAAAATTTAACTAAAGTTGACAGAGAGGCATAAATTAAATAAACTTGAAACTTAGAGGACTAAAATGAATGAAAATAAAGTTAAAAAAGTAAAATGAATTCTAGTGAAACATAGAGAGTGTGTTTTGCATTTTAGCCTAAAATAAACAAGGGTATAAATTATTCTCTCTTAAAGCTAAACCTAAGAGAAAATCTAATCAGATCTCAAATTGAAGTCTAATTTTATGCCATGTATTCCATTCAATTTCTTAATTTTGGTGCAACTATTACTACACTACAAAAATCGATGAGTCCAATTTAATTTTCTTAATTTTTGTGCTAAATGAGTTATGAAGTGAGAAAACCATTATTATACAAATAGTGGTTGGACAAACCAAAATTGAGAATAACAATTTAAATGATTTTTTTTTCATTTGTTTCAAATAAAATTATATTTTATTTTATTAGTAGGTATTTTATATTTTCAAATATAAAAACATTATATATATATATATATATATATATATATAAACTTGGTAAAATTTTAATACGCATTTAATTATGCTTATTTGTAAATGTATCAAATACATATGCATAAGGTTACAAGCTAGTTTTATGTTTATAGATATATTGAATGGTTTTGACTTATGATTCATCTCACCATGTATACAAAAATATGAGACCCCATAACTTTTGCATACAACATGTGTGTACCAGACTAATTTGCTGAATAAACAACTTTTTCAACAATTAAAACTACTTCTTCCATGCTAAGAGTCTTGTGGTTCAATAGTATTGTCCAAGAGAACTTGGGTTTGAATCCTTCTATCCCCACTTGTTGTAAGGAAAAAAAAACTAAAACTGATCTTACATGCAAAGGGCAATTTTTGGACTAGTTGTGACTATAGTCGGAGTTTACATCAACACAAACAAGGTCAATGATTTCTAATCCAAATGGCATTAACTCCTCCTATAACATGAAATATGGGATGAAGCATGAGGTCTTAGGTTCAATACCACCATTGGAAGCGTGTATAGGAGCACTTACATCGGTGTTTGTGTAATAGAAAAAATACCACATTTTAGTCAATCAAACCCAAAATTCACTCACATCAAACTATGTAAAGATGTGTAAAAATTCATGATTATTATAGTAACTATGTAAATTTACATTAAAACTACTTATTTTATATTTAGTTTTTTATTCTTTCTTCACGTATCCTAAGGATGAAGGAAGAGAGTGGATGGAGGTTTTTGTATGTGAAAGAAGAAAACATTAAAAAGTTTTATATATTAATGAAATGTAGATTAAAAAAGATAATTTGATGTGAGGTATTTTGAAAAGTGAGTACGTAAAAAAAATAAAAAAGCTTGAATTGATTGTAGCATTGGACTGCCATGAGAGTCATCCCATTTCAACTCAATTTTTTTTTAAGGTATAATTGGATCTAATACTAATTGAACCAAGGAAAATAGAACTCCCCTCCACACCCCCCCCCCTTCCCATCACATCAGCCCAAACGGATCTACATTATGCACAACGGAAGAACTAGACTGACTAATCGATCGATCGATCATTGTTGATGTTTTGAAAGACACTGAGACTAAAACTAATTGATGTTTTGAAAGACACTGAGAGAGTGACTATTACACTAAGACTAAAGCTTCATTTAGTTGGGGATAGAAAAATGGGAGGATAGAAAATGAGGAAGAGAAGAAAAAATTAAGAGATAGAAAAGATTTTATTCCAACATGTTAATTGGTTGGAAGGGTGGAAAAGTGGAGTGATGAAATTTTTTTTTATTTGCTTGAGATGAAAAATTAGAAGATAAAAAATGTAGAATGTATAAATTTACTCATGTCACTAGTAAGGAATATTTAAAAATATATATATCTTATTAGGAAAAAATACCCCCAAAGTTGAGGTAAAAAGAATAAGCCAATGTGTATCTTAAAATGGAAAAATAAAAAAGAAAAAATATACATCTACGTTACAGATATGTGAGGGACTAGGGGTAGATGGGTAATTTCCATCAGCTCCTCTCTTCTCCCCATTTTCTCTCCATTTCGAGGGAATTGAATTTTGGTGGGCACAAGGAGAAAAGTGCCAAGCCCCACCATTTTCTCCCCCTTTTCCCCTCCCAACCAAACACACATATTACCCATTTCTCTCCTATTTTCTCTCCCCCATTTTCTATCCACTTAGTTTTCACCCCAACCAAATGAACCGTAAATGAAATACAGATAGACAATGAAGATGGAAGTGTATTGAAGAAAGAGATAACATGGAGATGAAGAGGGGAGAAAATTAAAATAAACAATAGGACCACAAAAACTTACACAACTTTTGCCAACTCTCCATATGGCGAGTTGAATGATGAAAAAAACATCAAGAACAAGACTAACTGGCTAAGCAGCGTTGATGTTTTGAAGGATTTGAGAGGATGACTGTTACATTAAGACTAAATGAAATATAGAAAGACAAAGAAGATGGAAGTGGCACGAAGAAAAGGATAAACCGGAGATGAAGAGGGGAGAAACATAGAAATGAGCAATGCTAGATTGCTAGGACCACAAAACTTATACAACTTTTGCCACAACTGACCATGTGGATGCACTTCCACGACTCACAACAAGTGACAAAATTTGTATAAATTTTTGTATACCTAGCATCTTTTGAAATAAAAAAGTTAAACGTGTGGGTGAGGAAAAGGCGAAGTGGAAAAAGAAAATTAAAAAGGTAAGATCTAGAAGAAAAAGAATGGGTGGAGCAGGAGGGATGGCAATGAGGCGGGGCGGGGTGGGTCCGAAGGATGGAATTTTCGCCCCCGCCCACATGGTTTTGTCTCACACCATCCATGTCCCGCCCCACATGACAGGAAAAATTTTCTTGCTCAATCCCCACCCCTTGGAGCCCTGTGAAGCCCCGCCCACCCAGTAAAACTCCTTGTTAATTTACCTACTACTATTACAATTTTTTTTTTTTTTAATGAAACTTATTTTGTTAGTAAAAATATACTTGAAATTACAAATAAATTTATTCCATCAAATCAAACTAATTTTTAGTAAAAATTGAATAATATTACTAAAGTATTTAACAAGACAATATCACAACAAAAACAAAAATCTCATAATACAAAATCAATGATTCAATAGTGTATAAATTTGTTTATAATACAAAAGAAAATGTTAAAATTAGTACCTTATTTCCAACCTCGCTAGAGAAAAAAAAGAGGTTGAAAGCCTTATTAGATAGAATAAAATAAATTAATGATACATTTGTTTAAATAATAGGGTTTTAGGGTATGAAAAATTTACAATTTAACATTTATTGAGACGGGGCAGGGCGGGTTGGGTCTATGAAGTCTAAACCCATTCCAGCTTCGCCTTGTGATGCAAGGCTAAAATCTCACCCCATTTCTGCCCCACCACCTTTGCAGGGCTGGTGAAACCCGCGTGGGATAAAGTGGAAAGGGGCGGGTCAAGTGGAGTGGAGCAAAATTGCCATCTCTAAGCAGGACCAAAAAAAAAAAAGTGGGCTCGTATGTGGGGGTAAGCTAAAAAGTGGGCCTAGTGAAAATGAGGGCTTATGGAAGGGAATAATTAGAATTTTTAGTGTAAATTACTGAATAATTAAATTGGCCCATAACTACTAAAAAAACTAGTCAGATTAAATTATTTTATAAAATAACTATCATTATATTTAATTACATATATCTATCAAAATAAAATTACATATATGTATATATTATTTTGGGGTTTTTTAATAAATAAAATGTCAGTACATGTATTAAGTTAATATATTGGTTTTATAAAATATGTGGGTTTTAATTTTTTATATCATGCATATGAAGAAGTAGCGGTAATTTTGAAACGATATAGAATTAACTAGAATTAAAATATTTCATTTCTTTGATTATATATATGCAGCCGTAATACATTATGACTATAATTTAGTGTGTACTCCAGAGCATTTTATTGATTCAAGTTTATACGGTTCTATTTTGTCTCTTTTTTTTTTTTTTTTTTTAGCTGAATGAAAAAAGAGTCTCTAGTATGAGCTCATCAACCCTACACCACGTGACAACAATAGGTAATACCACACATAGGCCTTGCTGGGACTATTACTTAAACTGCTCCTCTCCAAATACTAGGATAAGAACTCCTACCATCAACCCACATCCCCAAGTGATTACTGAAATTTTCATCCGAGCGAGTATTATTGTTTTCTTTAATAATAGTAGTTGACAATAGCGGGCAGTGCACGATGGAATTAGATTTGTTTTGAAAATATATCTATATTTTAATAATATATACGTAGTGGGGTTGTTGACAATTAATATGAATGTTTTTTCTGTGCTAAATAATATTATTTTTTTAAAATTATTGCCTTTTAGTTTAGAGCCTTTAATCTTTATTTAGTAAGAGGATTCAAAAAGTTAGTTATTATCATTTTAACTTCCAAAAATACCCCTAAATTAATGAACTTATCAGTCTTTCTAAAATGTAAAAAATGGATTAAAATAGTAAATAGACAAAAATTAAAATATAAAAACCTAACCAACGTTCATTGAAAAAAAAAAATTTTAAAAACTTCCCACTTCCCCAGTTCCTGCTGCCTCACATTCTAAAAATAAACAAATAAATAAAATACTATCAACATTATTTTCTTCGGCACTCATTGTACGATATAGTGAATTCTTTTCAATGATAAGACATTTTTCTGTCAAAATTGGTAAGAATCAAAGCCCTACCTGTAACCGGACTCATAACAGATTTATGGCTTTTGAATACAAGTGTAAATGAAGTAGATCTCTGCTGCAAGCAGCTAGTTGATCAGAGGATATAGTCCTAACTCCGAATGGACGAAAGACTCACTTAAAAAAGATTATTTAAAAAGCAATAAGATTCGCTAGGAAAGAAGGTTTATTTTCAATTAACCTCTACCAACTCATGCCCTATAAATAGAGGGGTATACTTCAAAAAAGGAAATCGAGATGGTCTTAAACTTTGCTGAAATTTCTTTGAAGAGAAAAATACACACCCAAAAAAAAAAAAAAAAACCACTACTAAAATTACTTGACCCTTGGCATTCAAAGTAAATTGAATATATGATAAACTAATAACACAACTAGGCCTTCCTAAGATAAAAATCTTAAAGGAGCCCAACCCTTAGGTTGCATTTGGGAACATGGATTTAGATTTTGGATTTGGATTTGAAATCAATCAAGGGATTCAAAATTCATTATTATGCAATTCATGGATTTTTAATCCCTAGTTTGGACCATTTATATGGTTAGAAGTATTTGAATTTATTTCCATTAGTGGGAAAAAAAATAGATGTGAAAGTTACATATTTAGCAAAGAACAAAGAATAATAATAAAAAGTTTGCAATAACATAACTTTCTAGCGATAAAAGTCATAATTAACATATAATTTTAATGTGTACGATAAAAATAAATGTAAAATCTTCAGAAAAAATTGTCACAAACACCATTCAATCAAACAAACAAATAAATCAACTCAGCCAATTTTCAACAATTCAGCATCTGATACCCAAAAATTAGGAGTTCAACATCAGGGGCATAAACTCTAGCCAAATCTCAAGCATTGACTATCTTAAACCAACAAGCATAACAAGAAACCTGACTAGCAAAGGAATATAACCCATCTCTTCTTCCACATTTTTTCCCATCTCATTCGCCCTATGTTTTTGTTGGATGCACAAATATCTTCTATCATTGGCCTTAAAGATCAGAGCAGCTTGAAAAACTTTAAAGTAAACATACAACCATGCCATTACAGGAAAATACCTTTTCCCCTTTCCTTCCTGCTAATTTTTATACTAATCACTAATCAGAATATAATGGGAAACTCTGTTCTTAAATCTTCAAGGAGTCCCAAAAAAACCAAGCAAAACAACACATACCCCCTTTCCGTTGAATTTGAAATTAAAAATATCACCTTTTTGCCCTAAAATCAAAACCAGCATGAATAAGTGAATTTGAGGTTTTCCAATGTAATAGTTCATTTCCTCCATTTACTTTGTCTGATTTGCTTGATAGATGTAGTCTTTAAAATTCTTAGTTCTGTTTTGTTCTCATGCCTACCTTAGTACACGTCCTGTGTGCTTTGGCCTTCTGTATTAGTTTTCTATCAACGAAGTTTTATTACTTATAAAAAAAAAAAATTTAAAATAATTAAAAAAATCCTGCATTTTCTAAGCAACAAAACAATAGGAAAATCCAACCACCTGATGTAGGATAAATTGGGTGCTTGTGGTAGGTTAGGGTTTAGGAAGAATTGTGAATATAGGATTCAGAATTGTAGAACAAGTGTTAGCACTCAAAATTAGGTAGGGTTTGATGAGAGTTTTTTTGACCACATGATAGAGAAATTATGTGGGATTTCATGGTTTTCATAGGTAAGTGTAAGGGTTTAACTTGGGATTTTATAGAAGAAGAAAAAGATAGAAATTAACAGTGTTCAGTATTGACACTAGAATTTAGCTCATAGGCTTATTTTGGATTCCATACTTTTCCACAAACAACTCCTAATCAGTACATCCTCAACCCTCCAAACAGCATACCTAGGATCCATAATAGGAGGGAGATCATCATTTATATAAGTAAACTTCCTCCTATCAAAAGAAAAACCTCAATAGCCTAGGCCCATTGTGCATAATAACTCCCCTTAAGAAAAATCAAAGTAATAGAGAGCATCTCAGAGGGGAATAAGAAATTGGGCTGTATACCTTCCTTGGATTCCAATAAGCACCCAATTAAGACAAAGAAAGTAAATAAATGAATAAG
The DNA here is from genome assembly GCA_029955455.1 of Quercus agrifolia. Taxonomy (NCBI): domain Eukaryota; kingdom Viridiplantae; phylum Streptophyta; class Magnoliopsida; order Fagales; family Fagaceae; genus Quercus; species Quercus agrifolia. The sequence goes on from JARQAD010000006.1 coordinate 43,769,331, forward strand.
ATCTGGCTCCTGTAAGCAACACTAAAAATACATGGCAACAAAAACCATGTCTGACACTCAGTCCACAAAGAACCTGTATTCCCACAAGACAACCACCATCACTCCTCACAACAACCCAGAAATAAAAAAAGCAACACAACAGTTCCAAACCAACATATCAGATGCAACCATGGAAGATTAAATGTTACCACTCTGGCAAATTTGCCTATTCAAGATTTATTTTATGGGCCATGCTTGAAGTCTAACTGAAGTAAAAGTCATGTGATTTTAAAGGTCTAGTTATGTGTTTTTGGGTTAAAACAGTTTTTTATTTGGGCTTTTATTTAGTAAGTTAAGATCATTTTCATATTCAGGAGCAAATTTGTGATTTTTGCTATCCCTACAAATTAAGGATATTTTGGTAGTCTAGTTGATTTTAGGATTTTTCTAGACTTAAATATCTTACATTTTATTTTCTTAGACTCCAATGACCCATGGATCAGAAGTGCAACATAAAAGACAATGGGTTGCACTACCTGACTGGGGTAAACTGGAAGCAAAGGAAGAAGCGACTCCCTTATGCTGAGCTAGGAAATTAGCATACTCTTCCTTTGGTATGGAGATCAATTCTATCTCTAGAATCATCTTGGGAGTTTAATGTAGTCAATAAAGGACAGAGTTCAAGCATAGTATTCATTAGAGTTTTGCCTTTGAATACAAAATTGACCATAACATGTTAATTAAAACTCATATTGAAACCGTTTTAACCTAAGGGCAAATATAACTAAACCTTCAAAATCAAATGATTTTTACTTCAATTGGACTTCACAAGTAGGCCCTTAGAAGAATTATTAAGTAATAACAAATTCATCTTCTATGGCATCAAACCCCTAAAAAAACAGTGACTCTATAAGTAAAACATACCATGAATTGAGAAATACTTAAGAAACCCAATTCATATATATATTAAAAAAATTAAAAACGAAATGAAAATGGGCAGCCAAAAATAAAAATCAATTATTTTCATAGCCGCTAAAGGCAAACATGCCTTCCAGCTTCAACCAATAATTTTAACAATTACGTATTAATAAATATCATAGACTTAAGATGCTTAACTAACACTTCTAAATAATCCATCCCAAATTATGCATATGCAGGAGCTGACCCCTAAGTACAATGAGCTATACAGGCACATATACAAACATATTTATACAAGAACCAAAATCTTTTTGATAGGCGATAAAGAGCTACCAAAATTAAAACCATTAAAGTTGATACTTATAGAAAACAAAAGGCAAAGAATCAATTATGAAACAAAAATTGATCCAAGTAACAATCAAATTTGAAAAACGAAGAAATAGAGAGAGATTAAAGCTAGAACCCAAACCTGTTCAGTCGGTGATAAATAGCTTCCCATATTGAATCCTTCAATTTGATGGCTAAATCCAGAGCCGCATTGCAACTGAGATTTGTAGAAAACAAAAGACATAAAATTAATTATTAAATTAAAATTGAGCTAATCGTCCAAGTGACAATAAATTTGAAAATTTTAAAAACAAAGTAAAATAGAGATAATAAACCAAGAACCCCAAACCTGTTCCACAGGCCATAAAAAGCTTTCAAAATTAAAACTCTCAATAGGATCGTGAATCTCCCAGTCGCATTTGAGTTGAAACTGATTAAAAAAGAAAATCATTAAACAAAAATAGATCCAAGTAACAATCCAACATGTAAGCTGAAAATAAATAAATAGAGGCATTTAACATTTGAAACTGGCGGAGAAGAGGGAACGCGAAGGTGAAGAAGAGACGTTGTTCGAGCACTATATATAGTTTCTAAAATTCCTAACCCTGTCGGAAACTTAAAAATGGCAAAAATATCAGTGGTAATAAAGTGGCTGATAAGTAATAACTATATCCATAGGACTATATATTATTATTTCTTTCAGACCTTTGCGTAGAGAGAGTGGGAAATAATAATAATAATAATAATAATAATAATAAAATCTAAGGAAAATTACTTAAAACTTTATATTCTATATTTATCGTAAACGTTTTACAAATGTAAATATTTATTTAGTTTATCATGACCGAAATTAGGGGTGTCAATTCGGGTCAACGTGTTGGGTTCATGTCAGGTTAAGGTAGGGGTATTCAACTAAATATATCAACCCTAACCCGATCCATTTAATAATCGTATCATGATCTTTCAACTCTAACCCAAGTTGTTAATAAGGCGGGTTAACCTGACCCAACCCATTTGACACGCTTAATAAACAAGTTCTGTTGGGTTAACACGAATGTAACACAACCCATTTCAACCTATATAATATTAAATATTGCATCCATCTATAAATAATTTTTTTTACATCCCAAAAGCAGTGCATACACTTCAAGTCTTCAACCCACATTCAAAATAATATAATTCAACAAAAATATAATATTTATCTAGAAATAAGTTCTTTACACTTCAAAAGAAGTGCATACACTTCAACCCAAATTCAAAATAATATAGTTTAATAAAAATAAAAAAACATATTCTACAAAAATATAATATCTTTGGAACTTGCCAAATGCTAAGTATTAATATTGAAATAATTGGAGCAAACAGTAGACTAAAGTTTATAGAACAAAAACATTATGTAGAAAAAATTACCGCAGAATTTTGAAACACCAAGAAAACAGTTTTCTTTAATTCTAAAACTCGCTAAACATATGAGAGAGAGAGAGAGAGAGAGAGAGAGAGAGAGAGAGAGAGAGAGAGAGAGAGAGAGAGAGAGAGCAATAACTGGTTTGAAACTTTGAGTTTGAGAATTGGGTGTGAGACTATAAGATAGTAGAATGAGTAGTACGGCTGAAATAAAAAAAATAAAAAATAAAAAATAAAAATAAAAATTAGATATTTACAAGAAGGTTCAGAGATTCAAGGTTTGTAGGATTTAGAGATCTAGGGTTTGTAAAGTTTCAATTTCCAATTATATCATTTATAAGTTTTTGTAATTATTCACTTTTCTTTTTTAATTTAAAATATATGTTGGATATAAAAGGTATTTGACAAATCTAAAATAAAATGAATATTTATTTGTTATACAAGCTAAATGGGTTGTGTTAAGTGGGTCATTTCGAATTGACACAAATAAATTGACGTGTCAAACGTGTCTATTGTGGGTTACGCAGGTTGACCCGCTTATAAGATAGTAGAATGAATAGTACGGCTGAAATAAATAAAATAAAATAAAATAAAAAATTGGATATTTATAAGAAGGTTCAAAGATTCAAGGTTTGTAGGGTTTAGAGATCTAGGGTTTGTAAAGTTTCAATTTCCAATTATATCATTTATAAGTTTTTGTAATTATTCACTTTTCTTTTTAAATTTAAAATATATGTTGGATATAAAAGGTATTTAACAAATCTAAAATAAAATGAATATTTATTTGTTATACAAGCTAAATGGGTTGTGTTAAGTGGGTCATTTCGGATTGACACAAATAAATTGGCGTGTCAAACGTGTCTATTATGGGTTACGCAGGTTGACCCGCTTATGACACGTTTCTTATCGTATCGCTTTCGGGTCGACTTATTTATGACCCAAACCCATTAAGGCCTAACCCTAACCCACAAAAACCCATATTGGATTTGTGTCGTGTTTGCAGGTTGGGTCGAACATTGACACCCCTAAGCGAAACCAATAATCACCCAAAAACTATCATATATACTTGTTATACAATACTATTACACATGCATTTTTTGAACTAAAATTATAAGTTGAAGAATAACAAAAGTTTAGCTTGGATTAAAGGCTTTTCTCGTGCTATTAATGTGTTCATCAATGTGGATGCGGAGCTGTGGGCGCTTAGGGAAGGGTTATTAATGTGTAGAATTCTAAATCTTGTAGCTATGGAAATTGAATTAGATGCTAAATTAGTGATTGGTTGGATATTTGAGGAGTATAATAGCAATTTACAACATGCTGCTCTTATTTTGGATTGCAGGACCTTAATTAGCCATATTCCTCAAGTGAGGATGAGTCACTGCTTCCGGGAAGCAAATAAATGTGCTAACGCATCAGCAAGGAAAGGTCCAGAGCTAGATCAAAACATTGTGTATTTTGATAGTATGCTTATGAACTTAAATATGTTGTTGTTTTTATGACTATTTGGGTTTGTATTATGAGAGGCTATGGCCTCTATATACTCTGTTGTTTATGATTCTGTTGTTTAATGAAATCTGTTTTACCAAAAAAAAAAGAATAAAAAAAGTTTTGTTTTGTTCACACAAGTATGTTACACACAATGATTCTAAAAAAAAAAAAAAGTATGTTACACACCAGTTGTAAGGATCAGTTTTGGCTTGGACTCCAAAATAGGATTGGACTCAGGCCCAACAAGCCCAAAAAATAAATTTGTAGACCGTGGGAGAAAGAAATAGTCTGAATTTAAAAGAGAGGTCACGATCGTGGAGGGCTTGGAAGAGTAATTATATGAAGAAGATACAAAAATCGTCCTCGGCTTAGCCAAAATAGTATAATCAAGTATCTTGAGTTTTTCCTTCTAGTGTTGTATTTCTTCCACTTTCTTTTTTACCTTTTTTTTTAATGCCCCTCTCTTTAGGCACATTTTCATGTTATATACCATGATTTTCGTATAATTATCACCGTACACGTGTAAATCAGGTTCTGAGAGCTTCTTCCTGTTTCATCTCACACCTCCCTGAACCTTCCACCACTAGCTGTAAGGCTGCTTATTTATTGTTTAGGTATCACATTCACATTAATGCAACCAGAGAGTTAGTTGGGAAGCATTTAATGTAGAGGTAACAGCTTTTACAAATATTTGTTATCCTTCGTCCTCATCCCTTATCCAGCATTTGACCCTCCCTCTGTCATAAAGTACTCGTAAAACAGTATATTAAGGGGATTGGGATGTTTCTAGCCACCTCGGACAAAAGTTCCGAGGTGACTGTTCTCCTCGAATATGTTTAGGTCTACTATAGGTACCTTTTAACTCTTCCTGTAATACAACTTCTATTTCTTCCTTAGTTGATCGTCCTCGGATATGTCCGCGTCCTTGGACTGGGTTATTGGGCCACAGACCTAGCCTATCCAACCTGAATAATACCTCTAGAGGCAACTGGTCCCCACACCAGTATTTTATAAACTGTAATTGTAACTATAATTCACAATTTCAATTTATAAAACATACGGTATACCCAAAAAAAATACTACTACCTTAAAAAGATTTAAATAATCTATCCTACATTTTATTTTAATATAATATTTATTTTTCAGTTATTTTTTTTACTATTTTAATATATGAGAAGAGAGAGAAAGAGAAAAGACAAGACAAATTAATAAAATATTTATATACGGTTTTTTTATGGGATATTTATTATTTACACTGTTATTATAATTAAAATGTAAAATTGAATAATTTTAAATAAAATGATAGCAGTGATTTTTGGGGTTGAATATCCAAAATTTACATCAAATTCAGCTTTATACATTGACCGCAGAGAATTCTATTGACTTAAAAAAGCCTATCACTGTTTATAAAATAAATATTAAAAAATAAAAAACAATAACGGATAACCTGACATTGACCGCAGAGAATTCTATTGACTTAAAAAAGCCTATCACTGTTTATAAAATAAATATTAAAAAAAAAAATAACCTGTCACTGTCGGCATCTCACATTGAGTAGAGTTACCGAACAGGCCTAGCTTCTTCTTTTGCTACTACCCGTCTGATGAGTTGTTCCGGCGGCGCCGGTTTATTTTCCGCCGATTCGTCCATCTCCGACGATCTTACTAGAAACGGCTGAAAAAATGACCGGAGCTGACGAACAGAACTCACTTGAACGTGGTTCAATTCGTGAACGGTAACCACTACAAAACGCGGGAGGCTTAGGCTGCGTTTTTTTGGGCCGCGTTTTAAAAAACGCGGCCCAAAACTGCCTAAAACCCACCCTTCTAAAGACGGAGCTTAAAGATAAAAGGCCCAACCGCGTTAACATACCCAAAAACGCGGTCTCAGAACCGTTTTTCGTAGTTAACATACCGAAAAATCTCGGATCGCAAGGTTGCGAAAACCCGGGTTCTTGGGTTGGGTCGTGAGATCCGACGTGGAATAAGGAACACCGTTCTTGGAAATAATATTATTGCGAGAGAGTGGAGAGAAACGAAAGCAAACATCTAGCTACGTTAGATAGATGGTTTCGGCATGCTGGGTTAGTTACCGCCCTTGAGGAGAGGCATGAATTTCATTCCAAAAACGCGGAATAGAGAACACGCTCTCACTCGCGATGCGGTCCGGCCACAATACGATGCCACACTCGCGGCCCCGACTCCCAACGCACCGATCGACGTTAGCGAGTGAGCTACTTAAATCTCATCTCGCCGGACTTTGTACAGTGTACCACATAACATGTAAGTCTCAAAGCGTCACAGCCCGTGTCATCTTATTCATGATCAGATCAGAGTATCAAGTATCGAGCCCGCGATGGTTAATAAGCTAATAAGAAAATACAATTCAAGATAGCATATATAGTAAAGAAGAAAATGAAGACAGTAGACTAACCTGTCATGATTTCTAAGAGCAGCATCACATTCGGAAATGATAATTTTCTCCGACACCGATTCAGACATTGTGCTTCTTCCAGCCACCCTTGATTTCTTGGTATGTTACGTGGTTTGCTTTTCTTTTTCTTTTTTTCTTTTTTTTTGCCCTGAATTACGTGCTTTGCTTCTTAGCACTATGCACACTACATGGAGGAATAGTCGAATACTACAAATGTAAGTGTGAAATCAAACCAAAAAAGCAACAACAAAAAAAAATGCTAGTGTCACAGGAAGTGGCACAGTTTGTTTGTTAATGCGGAGAGAGTTGTGTGTGGTGTTAATGCGGAGAGTTGTGTGTGGCGTAAAGGTGATAGTTTGTACTTTGTATCGGGAACAAGGCGGTGACCCTAGCATTTTTTATCAAATTTTCCTGATCATACCACGTTGGTGTCAAAAAGAAAAAATTGCAAAATGATTATGACAACAGGCCTGTCGGACGTCCATTACGTCATAAATTCTTTTTTTTCTTTTTTCTTTTTTCTTTTTTCCTTTTTCCATAGGATCAGAAATTCATTAATGTTAAATGAAGCAGATTTTTTTTTTTTTTTTTTTTTAATTTTATATAAAGACAATGGGAATAGAGGAAGGTGGGTCACTCGTGCCGGACGTCCATTTCGTCATAAATTCATTTCTTTTTTTTTTCTTTTTTTTCCATAGGATCATAAATTCATTAATGTTAAATGAAGCAGATTTTTTTTTATTTTTTATATAAAGACAATGGGAGTAGAGGAAGGTGGGTTCAAAGTAACCTGTGCTATCACTTGAACTCAAAATGATTATGACACTCAATAATCCCCAGTCTCCCACTCGTGCCGGACGTCCATTTCGTCATAAATTCTTTTCTTTTTTTTTCCTTTTTTTTTTCCATAGGATCATAAATTCATTAATGTTTTTTTTTTTTTTTTTTAATTTTATATAAAGACGATGGGAGGAGAGGAAGGTGGGTTCAAAGTAACCTGTGCTATCACTTGAACTCAAAATGATTATGGACACTCAATAATCCCAAGTCCCCACTCGCGCCGGACGTCCATTTCGTTATAAATTCTTTTCTTTTCTTTTTTTTTTTTTTTTTTTTTTTTCCATAGGATCATAAATTCATTAATGTTAAATGAAGCAGATTTTATTTTTTATTTTTTATTTTATATAAAGACAATGGGAATAGAGGAATGTGGGTTCAAACCTGTGCTATCACTTGAACTCAAAATTATGAGTTCGTCAGGTAATGTTGTTCTAATAACGTTATTTAAGTATTATGAAAATACGTATAGGTGAAAAAATGTTGTGAAAATACGTATTGTGTTGTTTAAATAACGAAAAATGTTATTTAAATACCCTTACCAAATACCTCCTATGTTTCAACTTTCAACAACAAATTTTAATCCTATCAACAACAACAACAAAATTTTTTAATAAACTATTAAAATTAAATTTTATAAAAGATTGATCTCCTAAATATATATTTTGGCTCCTCCACTCAAATTCATTACTTTAAAAATAATAATAATACATGACAATTTTTTTGTGGTTTTAATATATTTATATTCAAGGTACATGGCTAAAGAAAATTTATTGGCAAATCCAAAATAAATACCTATTTGATATGATAGTAAAATATTGTCTAAGAAATTTTTAAGTTTTATCAACCCAATTCTAACAATACACTTTTCAAATTATATGTTCAATAATTTACCATGTTCAATTTTTAAAATTTTCTTTAGTACTTGTGGGAGGAACAAATCTTTCCCCAATTAGGTATTGATCACACACACTATGGTACACATTTCCTTAGGCCAAGTGCTTATAAGGCTAGGGTGGGAGGCGTCTCTCCCTGATGTGGGATTAAACAAATTCGTGAGGGTGGCATCAGCTCCTCGGCCCATTCCCAAAGCAAACAATACCTGATTGGGGAAAGATTCGTTCCTCCCACAAAAATGCATCTTTTGGGGTTTAAGAGGAAACCCCCACCTTCCCCTTTCGGACTGCCATTGAGGTCTTACGTGAAGGAGTGCACAGTGCATGCGAGTCGATGTGCAAATCTCATTCTTGCTCACATGATCACACACACTATGATACACCCTTCCTTAGGCCAAGTGCTTATAAGGCAAGGGTGGGAGGCGTCTCTCCTCGATGTGGGATTGAATAAATTCGTGAGGGTGGCATCGGCTCCTTGGCCCATTCCCAAAGCAAATAATACTTGATTGGGGAAATATTCGTTCCTCCCACAAAAAGGCGCCTTTTGAGGTTTAAGGGGAAACCCCCACCTTCCCCCTTCGGACTGCCATTGAGGTCTTACGTGAAGGATTGCACTACCACAGCATGAGGTAGCAGTTTTTGAGACTTACCACTACTACACATGTGTAGTAGTGGTACACTCATTCTTAAGCTAAAGGCTTATAAGGCATGAGTGAGAAGCGTCTCTCCCCGATGTGTGATTGAACAAATCCTTGAGAATTAAGACTCAACGCCATTTTCAAAGAGGACAATACCTGATTGGGGATTGAGACAAAAGTGATCACGCACACTATGATACATCCTTCCTTAGGCCAAGTGCTTATAAGGCAAAGGTGGGAGGCGTCTCTCCCTGATGTGGGATTGAACAAATTTGTGAGGATGGCATCGACTCTTTGACCTATTCCCAAAGCGAATAATACCTGATTGAGGAAAGATTCGTTCCTCACACAAAAAGGATCATACACACTATGGTACACCCTTCCTTAGGCCAAGTGCTTATAAGGCAAGGGTGGGAGGCGTCTCTCCTTGATGTGGAATTGAGCAAATTCGTGAGGGTGACATCAGCTCCTCGGCCCATTCCCAAAGCGAACAATACCTGATTGGGGAAAGATTCGTTCCTCCCACAACTAACTTTCAGATAAATTAAATAATAAATGTTAGTGTCACATGCCTTAAAATATACAATTTTTTAAGTAATATAAACTGTGGGGGCGGAGGTCCCAAAATTCAAGCATATTGGGCCTTGGGCTTGTGAGAGCACAAATCAATAAGTATTGAATTCTAATCCTTATCTGCAAACCTGAATTACCGAGAAGGTAAACTAAGAGATTAAAGATTGCTAAAGTTTGTCCATTAGAATTTCGGGCATGGGAAATAACAGGAAAGCTATCCGAGGAGATATTCCTCCTCGAATCTATTGAATACGGTTCAAACTGCCTACTCGGACCAATATAATGATACTACAAGAAGTTCCTACCACGTAGAAATATCTCACAGCCACCCTGGGAGGAAGGAAGATTCCAAAATATCTATGGAAAGGCTGCTACCTCCACATTAAATGCACTGTACCTACCATTATGACCGCATTTATGTGGAGAAGACCTCTGAACAGTGTTTCCAGGGAGGTTATCATTCAGAAAAGCTGAAGAAGAAAATTAATGGGACAACTACTCAAGTGGTGGCTTAGATGATGAACAAGTGTAGGGGGAGGATAGTTTGAGGGGACTATATAATAGGAAATATCTTTTATAGAAGGGGACGGTAGAAAAATTGGGAGAAAAAGACGGGAACAAGCAACCTTGCATTGGGACTTTGTTCTACAAACTCATATTGGCATTTATCTCCTCAGACGTAGAAATTTGATTCACCAGACGAGAGGTTCATCCATATTAGCCGTTATTCAATTCATTAATACCTAGTTTTTCGACCCACTCTCTACAAATTTATTGTATTGGGTTCACCGGGCCAAGATCTCATACCTTTTGGGCTTGGGCTCTAAACTGTGACCCTACATAAACAATAAATAGTTATGACAAAAACTAAATGAAAAACTATTTTTTAAGATGAAAATTTATAGCATGAGTCCAAATTTTTTATCATATAAATAATAACATATTTTCTTCTAGTGGAAAAAACATTATTGTATTTCTATATCCCTAATTTACTAAGTGCACAAGTTTGTTTTTAGAAATAAATAAAAAATTTATTAAAATTATTTACTTATATGTTGGGCAGCATAATATATGTATATATATATATATATATATATATATTTCTAAGGATTTCAACCAAAAAAAAATTCTCTCTTTTATGTGTTTTTAAAAAAAAATAATAAATATAGGTAATTATCCCACATTGTTTAAAAGAATATAATATGTATAATATAACTTACTCTATCCTAACCTATTCTAAAAAACTATATTGGTTTTTCTTAGTGAAGTTTGTGTGATTCTTAAAAATTATTTTGGTTTTTTTTAGTTAAGTTTGTGTGAGTTGTGAGTATGATAGTATGGTTGTTTTAAAGAAAATCTAAAAAAAAAATTAATAATAATAAAAAACTCATAATTTTTAATTTTTAATACTAAAAGTAAAAGAGGGGGGAGGGGACATTTTTGTAAAAACCTGCTAGAAGATTCTGGAACGGTAGATATGAACCGTTAGATGGATGGTCTCCAGTTTTGGATGAACGGTGAAGCTTATGTCCACGGTACTAGGTAAGTGGGTTATTTTGAATGTCACAATCCACGAAAAAAAACCGAGATTTCCGAATAGATTATTATTTTTCATTAACGTGAAATTGAAGGATTTTTTTTTTCTCGGTGAAAGACATTGGAGTATTTAAGATGCCACAAAAGGTCAAGTAATCTTCACTATTCATACAAGGTCAAGTAATTTTCAGATGCCCATCTATCTCACCGTTTTTTTCTTTTTCTTTTTTGTGTTTTTTTTTTTTTAAGTATTTATTAGAACTACTAAGTACTAACTATCATCGCTAGAGATAGAACTACCTTAGAGCATCCACAATGGTTTATGTCATCCTATCCTATTTTACCATCCTAAAAAGTCACTTTATCAATTATATAATACCATTTTAAAATACAGTATCTCAAATTTTATTTTACCATATTACACATTAAAATAATATAATATAAAATAAAAATATTTCTCACTTCTCTCTCTGATCTATATTTCTCTTTCTCTCTCAACCACCCACCACCACCACCGTCCAGCTTCTCAGTCACACCACCCACCTCCATTAAGCAAAATTCATACCAAAGTCCAGCCAAAATCAAAATCCAAAATCCATAGTAAAATCCAGCCAAAATCCATAGCAAAGTCAAAATCCAAAATATCAAAATCCAAAATCAAAACCAGAAACCCACCACCGCCAGAAACCCAAAGCAACGCCACCATCGTTAAACCACCATCAAACCAAAAACAAATTAAACCACCATCAAACAACGCCACCACCCTAAAGCAACACCACCACCATCAAACCAAAACCAAAAACAAACGATCAAACCAAAACCAAACGATCAAACCCATTCAAAAAAAATCACTATCGGAGCCACCAACCTAAAGCAACGCCACCACCATCAAACCAAAACCAAACGATCAAACCAAAACCAAAAGCAAACACATTCAAAAAAAGCCACGATCGAAGCCACCATCGGAGCTACCGACGATCAACCCAACCGATCCACCCATCGATCAACAAATCCACCGATTCAAACCCACCGATCAACAGATCCAAACCCACCATCAACTGATCCCAGCCCACCGATCCAAACCCAGCCCACAGATCTGTGCTGATCTAACCTCCAAAATCCAAAACCCAACACTGGTGCAAGCTTTGAACGAGAGAGATGTGCGAGAGGGAGTGAGGGGGCAAGAGCTGTGACTTGTGAGAGACAGAGAGAGGAAGTGAGAGTCAAAATGAGAGAGAAAAGTTGAGAGAATAAAATAATGTTTTTGGTTTTACAATTGAGCTACAGTACAATTCTACATTTAGAATCACACTGTAGCATAATTGCAAATTTTTTTGCAATAGTTAGATTTTACAAGTTCTGAAGGAGTGAGAGTTTTGGGCCTTAATGATAAAATATGCTTACATTTGGCATTTGGGCTGTGGATGCTCTTAGGGCATGGCCCCCAGCCTTTGAAAAAAAAATCTACTAATATATATATATATATAAATATATATATATATATGTATATATTAACACAAAAATTTTGCTTTTGGCTCTAAAATTTATATACTTGGTGTCCCTCTCCCAAAAAATTTACAAGCTGACCATTAAATCTCAAAAATGGATAATAGAAAAATCTTTATATATATATATTGATGGTGAACTAGGGATGGCAATTTATATCTGACTCGCGGATACCCAGTCTAGCCCGACCCTAATGGGTCAAATTTTACCTGGCCCGATAAATTATAGGGTCGAGTACGAGTTTTTAAAAAAAAACCTGAAGCGGGTCTGGGTCGAGTTCGGGTTTTTGCAAAAACCTAAACCCGAACCCGAACCCGACCTATTTATATATATAAGTTAAAAATACTAAAATACCACCGTATATATATAAGTTAAAAAAAAAAAACCCTAACCCTATATTCCCATTTCACACAATCACTCTGAGCCACCTGCCTACTCTTTTTCTCCTCTCCCACTCTCACTTGGTCAGTCCCTTTTCATCACCCCCAACCTCCGATCTGTCACAGCCGGCCTGAACATGTGTCACCGCCGGCTTGATTAGCCCGAAGCCCTTTACTGTCGGCCATCACTTGCACCTCCAGCCGCCTCGCTATCTCCATTTGTCTCCACCGAACCACCTTGCTCTCTATCTTTTTTCTTTTTTTTTCTAGGTTTATTTCGTCTTAATCGTGTGAGTTGTTTATGATTGTGTTAGGATTTGTGTTTGTGTTTGTGATTTTGAATGGGAAAATTATAAATTTGAAATTTTTGGGTTTGTGTTTGTGTTAGGATTTGTGTTTGTTTTTGTGATTTTGAAAGGGAAAATCATAAATCTTTGGTCATTGTTCATCCATGATTTCCTGGTGGTTTTTTTTTTTATTTTTCAATGTTCATCCTTCGATTTCTTTGATTTTCTCTACCTAAATATACTCCTGTATCTAGGTAAACACAATCTCAAAAAATCTAGGCAAACATTTTTTTTTTTAATTTTTGGGCCATGGTATGGGCTTCGGCAGAATTTTTTTTTTTTGGGATTAGGCCACGGTTTAGGCCCAAATCGTGGCATGGCTGACGGGGCCCGCAGGTACCCGACGAGCCGGGTTTAGGGTTAAGAAAAAAATCCATTTAATAAACGAGCTGGGTCCGGGTTTTCCAGGCAGAGCCACAGGTCGGGTCCGGGTATGGAAAAACCCGGCCCAAACCCAACCCGTTGCCATTCCTATGGTGAACTGAAAATTGAGCCAACTCCAATTCGTCTATGCCAAGAAGACAAGAATGACTGTACCTAGCAAAACGGTCGTCCAAAGGCATACGGGTCGTCCATGAGGAAAGCATCTGGATGACCCCCAACACTTGGGAAATTCCATAGAGATCTATCTATAAGAGCTAGTAAATTGAACCATGTGTTATAATTTCAAGGCATGAGTAAGATCCTGGTTCATTACTATAACTTCCTACTCAGTACTTAACTTCCAATGACAGTTATAGAGGATAAAGATGAAATATTCTAACTTCTATAGCGGTTGTGGAAGTTAACCTTGAACCCTTTGACCTCCTCAAATATGGGGGAAGTACGAGACAAGCAACCGCTTCAAGAGCACACTATATAAGCACTCATTCACATCAAATGAAGGTAAGTTTTAGACAACTCCTGAAAAGTTGGAACTCTAGAATTCAAGAGAGAAACTAACTTAAGCATCAGAGGGTTCTTGGCCGGTTTGTCCCGGTCATATTTGATCGTGTGTTTTCCTTTTTAGGCCTTCCAAGCAATTACTAGATCATTGAAGCCCGGAGCATTCAACCTACTGATTTTCTTTGCATCATCATATATAAAAAAGGCACATATCTTGATAACAAGAAAAATCTTTGGACAAATTATAAATCCAGTCTAAGCAAAAACAATAACAAAAAATTAATTACAAATCCTAGCAAAAAAAATCACAAAAACTCAATAACATTTACCCAATTTATCCCTCTCATTTGAAATATCTATGCCCCTCTCAAATGACTCCATCCCCATAGCCACAGCGTCAACTCCTATGCAACTGATCACTCCATTCACACACCAGTTAGTATCACCAATAGCTTGGATTAGTTAGTGTCATTAACTCAAACTATGAAAAAAATTTATCTATTTTTTGAATAATAGAATTTTAGTGATTTTTAATGTTTTATTAACTTTGGGACACACTTGGCATGCATGCATAAATGGTAAAACACATGTGAAACAACAACAATCTATTATTTGGTGCCTTACCTAAATTACCAACAAAGCATGTATGTGATTAGTCTATTGATAATAAACTTTGTGCCTTAACGAAATTAATGTAATGATAGGAAAAACTTTGTACTTAGTTAAAGACTCAAAGTTATTGTCCACTATCATGTGATTGTTTAATGGATCTTTTTTATTTTTTTATTTTTACTATTTTTTTTTTTCAAACTTGCAATTCCTTAAAGGAAAAAATCTCAACCTTACCATGACACCAATAATTGTCTCACGGTCTCACCCTTTTTTTCGCTGAATATTAATGCATGATATTTATTAACCATTATTTTAGATATTTTATTAATATAATGCTTGACATGGATTTGAACTTTTAACTATATATATATATATATATATATATTGTATTTTTTTAGAATCTTTTAACTATATATACAGCATTATGAAGTTATTATTTATAAAATTATGTGAAAAGAATTTTTTTTTTAAATTTATAATGTTGATAGAATAAAGAATCGATCTAACCTTGGTTATACCTTAAAATTATTAGGATGTGCCAATTGACTTAAAAAAAAAACCCTTGATTATAAATTGTTATTATTGATTTTAAAAAAAATAAATAAAAAAATAATCCTAATAATGCATTGTTGTCAACCTCTAGTATTGGTATTTCAATTTTTTTTAATCTTTGAACAAAGAACTTCGACTCTCCTAAGTTTGAATACCGGTTCTGTCCTTGATCTTAACCGTTTGATATGGCCTTTTGTTCATATAGAAAAGGACAATTGTTTTTCCTAAGAAAATAGGGATACAAGTTTTGTGCCACAACTAATGGAGGCAAATGGATGGGTTTGGTAGATTTCGAGTTGGGTCATAAATGGATTAGTATATAATTATTCATTTATCCATTTAAATAAAAATTAAATACTTATTACCCATCCAACCTATTTAATCTTTAAACCACCCATTTAACCCATTTTTTAAATAGAAGAGAACTCCACCGATGAATAGCAAGAGAGAGAAACTGATATCATCACTGTCGGAAAAGGTGAAGGCAGAGCTACTAATCAGATCTGATATCATCGTCGTTTTCGTCTTCATCAATGGTGGCCAAAAACATTATCACCATAACCAATTGTAAGTACCTAACCTCAGCCTAAAGGGCTGGGCCCAAGATTGGGCTCGCAATTTACTTATAGATTGAGCCTAGTGTTTCCTACTAAGGGCAGTTCCACCCTAAGTGACACTATAACTTCCTTTAACCCCAGTGAACACCCTTAATTTCCTCCCTATTTTATTCACTACCCTGGTTTTACTAATCCCCTCTCTATTTTCTCTCCAAAGTTGCCCCCCCTTCTTCTCATTCTATCCTCCTATTTATAGCTTGAGGTGGGTAGAGGTGTTTTGATTATTCTCTAATCTCACTCAAGTGGGTGGGGTCCAATCTAATTATTCCTGATGAAAATATGCTTTGATCGAAATGGTGGTAATGGCATTGGAATTGGCTCCAGCCTCCAGAAGACCGCTCGGCAGCGATATTCCCCAAGGCAATATCAGGCTGCCGAGAACTTAGGTTGTCCCGAGCAAGCTAAAGTTGATCAGCAGGGACTTTCTTCTAACACGTTTAAGACAAGATGGACTTATTATGGTTCATGGGCTCAGATTGGGCCTTAAAGCGCATCCGGACCAAGGCCAAATGTCTAGTGGGAATGGGGTCATGTATTGTACCACAAGGCCAGGGTCAAGGTCCAATGGGCCTAGGATCATACCTCGTACACCAATCATTAAGCTCAAAAAGTGGTTGGGAGGTGGGGAAAAATATGGGGAAAATCAAAGAAAATCAACAAGAAAAAAAAAGGCACGGAGAGAGGCAAGGAATGCAGCAATTGGGAAACTAAAGTTATGTTAAGGTTTTAATTTTTTAATTTTTTATTTTCTTTTTAATGTAGATGGAAAACTACTGGACATAGTAAGTTTATCCATTAGGACTTATTTAATTAAATTACCCAATGGGTCTTTATCCATTTAACCCAAATGTTTAATTGGGTTGGTTTAAGACTTATCCAAATTAGCTCATGGATGGGATAATGGGTTTTGGGTAAAAATTGCTACCCTTAGCCACAACCTTTACTACAATTTTGTGGTTGTTGATTGTGAGTAATAGAAGAAAAAATGATGGATTTATATAAAAGTAATATGTAATACCACATTTTTGGCAGAAAAATTGTAATGTAGGACAGAATCTTCAAGTTAATTTATGCAATTTGTTATTTTTGATATTTTTATGTAATCTTTGTTATTTTAGGTTTAGGGCATTTATTCCCTTGTTTTTAGGAGCTTTTAATGGTTTTTAGGTCAAATTTGGTTCATGTTAAGATTAGGTATTAATTATGAGTTATTTTAGAACATATTTCTTGTTTGTCAAGTTTTACAGAGCCCTTAAATATGCCCCTAAAGTAGCGTTTGGATATAGCTTATAACGCCAGCGTCTTGCGTCTGGTGCTTTTTTTTTTTTTTTTTTTTGTGTTGAGAAGCACGTTCTGTGGCTATCCAGTGGGTCTCGGGCATTGTTCACGGGACCCACAAACCTCTTTTTTCAACAAAACTTTTATTAAAAATAGGTCACACGGCACTATTCAGAAATTTAAAAATTATTTTGTTACAGTGTTTTCAGTTTTCTATTTTTAGCAAAATAAGCGGTATCGAAACGGACCCTAAGTCTCTAAGTGTTTAAAAAAAAAAAAAAATTATTCAATCAATAAAATTCAAACTTTTGTCTTCTATTTTCTGGTGAATTCTAAACCCTTTCTCCTTGTGGATTCAAGGAACTCTCATGGATTTAAGGTTATTTTCAAAAGTAAATGTGTTTTGTTTCTTATTTTCTAAAAGTAGAAGTATTTTGCTTCTTGACCTTTTGCATTCTCGCATCAGTTGGTATTAGAACCTTGATTTATCTTGATCTGGTGGCTAACGTATGAGACAGTAGCAATTCCAGTGACAGAAAACTTAGCAAGTATTACGTGACGTATAGCTAGCACTCACAAATATCTTTGCTAGGATGCCGTCATTGGAGCATAAAAATAATAGGGATAACAATCGCGGAGACATAACTCACAGGCAACCTATTAGTAACAAATTTCATATTGGCCTTATAGAAGAATTGCATGTTTAACTAAGATTTTTATAAATAAGATTTTCTTGATTGGTTACTGGATTTAGAGGATTTATTGACTATCAGAATATTTGTTATGAGAAAAAAGTTAAACTTGCTTTGTATAAACTTAATGAATATGCCTTACGTTGGTGGGAACGATTATAATCTAATAGAATCTTACAAGGTGAAGACATAATTCGTTCATGGCCAAAGATGAAAAAGATGCTTGCTATCAACTTTTACCCTATAGATTGTGATGAAATCTTGTTGTATACAAAACAAGATTATTATTGGCCAAGAAGTTCATACTTAAATTATTTTGAAGAGCCATATATTCCACTATTAAAGGAAGAACTGCATGTTGAAGAAAATATTGTTCTTAAAGATTATTTAGAAGTCAAAAAATGAAATATAGAGATTTCTGAGGAAATTAATGAAGGTCTTGTCATGGAAGAATATTCTAAAATCAAGATTATTGTGAAGGAGAATAATAAAGATCCTATAATAGAGAAAGATCTTGAACTCAATGAAATTGAAGAGGAAAGTTTCAATAGGCCCCTAAGTTTGTAAAAAAAAAAAAAAAAAAATTAAATCAATAAAATTCAATTTTTTTCCTTTCTATTTTCTAGTGGATTCCAAACCTTTTCTCGTTGTGGATTCAAAGAACCCTCGTAGATTCGAGGAACTTTTGTAGATTCGAGGTTATTTTCAAAAGTAAACATGTTTTGTTTCTTGTTTTCTAAAAGTAGACATGTTCTGCTTCTTGTTACTTCTGCATCCCTCATTACTTTGCCACAATCTTTACTACAATTTTGTGGTCGTTGATTATGAGTAAAAGAAGAAAAAATGGATTTATATAAAAGTAACATGCAGTACCACATTTTTGGCACAAAAATTGTGATTGTTGAAGAAGTCTTTGCTATTTAAGTGACATTTGGGCTTGATAAAGCTTTCTTCTAAAGTAGTTCAAAAATATCTCCTTCATATCACAATGTGAAGATTTATTTAAGATGACGGTCTATTTAACACCCAAATTTCTATTTTAACTCCTAAAAAATAAAAAAATAAAAAAATAAAAAAATAAAAAACAAGTAACATCTGAGTTTCTATTCTTAAAAAATAAAAAATTAGACACTTGCTACAATAATTCTTTCTTATAGAAGTTTTTTTTTTTGATAAGTTCTTATAGAAGTTATTGTAGCAACTTCTATTGTTTTTAATTTATTTTTTATTCTCTCTCTCTCTCTCTCTCCTTTCCTCATTTGACTCCCTCTCCTATCCCTCTTTTCTCTCTCTAATATGCGTGTTAGTGGTTGATAACGCCTTAAAATGTGTACTTATTATATATTTATGTGGGCGCTATTTCCTTATTACTATACTTAATTTGTAAAATTAAGTCATGATTTGCATTAGTTCCTATTATTTATCTTTACATAATTTCTTGAATAAGATGCGATTCATTGTGTGTAGTTTTCTATTTTCAGGAAATCATGTGAGAAAGATGAGTTTACAGAAATTTGTGAGAGAATGGAGGTCAAACTAGAATTAAAGTGGAGCTAAAGGACCATGCTTAAATGTCTAAGGAGGTGCACTTGGAGTGCTTAGATCGTCTACCATGATTGGAAGCTTCAAACAAGGAAATAAATAAAAAAGGCAGAATCTGAAAAGGAAAAATCTGATCCAAGCACTAATCAGTATTTTGGGCGTATCTCTCTCCTCAAAAATCCAATTGACACAAGGCTGGATGGGTTGGAATTGTGACTTAAATATCTACAACTTTTCAGTTTTGAGTTTTTCAAAATTCTTAATTTTTGAAGGCCGAAATTAACTCACAAGTTACTGTTGTAAACTTGGACGAAAATTAAAATAGTAAAAGTTTTATTTTCTTTGGACACTTTGGACATTAGGGTTTGGAAGGGAGGTTGTGTAGAACGAATTTTTCAGAAAGAAAACCTTGTTTTTTCCTTTCTCTAATGGCAGCCTAAACTTTTTGCTAGGGCTAGGGGTTATGTTTCTTCTATACAGTATGAATATTCAATTTGATTATTTCTAGGATTTTATTAACGACATATTTCATTATTCAATTAGATTCCTTTTGATGTATTAGTTCCTCCATGCTTTTAATAAGTTCAATAATGTTTTTCTTATTGTTTAGATGGATTTCTAATAGTTTCAAATAGAAATCAAGTTTTAAAGTGAATGAGTTTTTCTGAAAACTTTTCTAACCGCATTATCAATCTAGGTTATCATGCGTTCTTGAATTATCTCAATTCAACTGAATCATAAGTATTTAATTGTATAAGAACAATTAATTATGAAATATATATTTTTTTATATCACAAAGAATCTCATATCGATATAGGGAAACACCCCGATGCCCTAGTATTTACATTATTAATTTGAATTAGTTTTTATTATTATTCTTGTTAACAATCACCAAGCAAAAATACTTTTCTTCTTCACCCAAATTGTTGTTTAATTATATTGTCTTTGAATTTACCCTGCTCCTTGTGGTTCGACATCGGTACTCTGAGAATTATATTACTACGATCTCCTACACTTGGGAGTGAACAAGCAGTGGTTGGGTCTTAACATTGATAGAACAAAGACTAGCAAAGATCAAGGTTATGGGTTTTGGTTTGGTCTCCACTGATCTGTTGGTTGTTGGGTGTTGATTCAATGATGGTTTTATGCTATTTACAGTGGTTAAGTTATATGGTTTGGGTTTTGATTTTGGTGGTTGTTGACTTAATGGGTTTTGATTGTTATTGTTGATTATGGCATGGTGGTGGTGGCTGAGATTCAGTGGTTGGGTTGATTTGGATTTCAATGCTGGGTGGTAGATGGGTTGATTAGGGTATGAGTTTGAGTGATGAGTGGAGGGTAGTGGATGGATTGTTATGGGTTTAGATTTAGGTGGTGATTGGTTGAGAGAGAGAGAGAGAGAGAGAGATGGGTTAGTTTCATATTATTTTATTGAATAGTTTATATTATTTTAATGTGTAAAATAAAAGATGAGACGTTGGATGAGTTGTAAAATGGTATGTTAAAATAGATAAAATAGATTTTTAGAGTGTAAGATAAATATTTTTTTAAAATACCCGAATGCTAATACTCTAATGCCACTTAAGATTATTACTTGAACGCTAAGTACACTACTTCAAAGGTTTTTTTATATGAGTTCGAATTTGGTAAAAATGGAGTGTAAAACTCATGTTTTACACCATCCAATAAGAGATTATCACATTAACATTTTACTTAAAATTCAATACATCTTATCACACCTAATAACATTTTAATAAACTCTCAATTTAGTTCGATTTATATATGGGTATTAGAATTGATTGAGTGTGATTATGCATATTCTTAAATATGTGATAAGATTATGTGACATGTTAAGGTTAGAGGGGTAAAATATAGATTTTACACCACATCCTTATTGAATTTAATCTCTCTTATATACATGTTATCTAAATACCTTTACAAGAGTTTCCCTACTAAACAATTAATTTAAAAGGGTCATTCTTGTGAGATTATTTCCTGTAATAATCTAGTGTGTATGGGATGAGGGGATTGCATACACTCGATGGAATAGTTAGATACTTAAAGAGGTCTAGATACCCTTATTTGTAAAAAAAAAAAGGGACCCACTATTTTAAGTATTAAAATGAACGGGCTTGCCAAAATTTAACCTCATGGCTACGTAACTGACTGGATGAAGATTTTTTTTTTTTTTGGACAAAGTTTGGCTATAAAACTGGTTGTAACCTAAAACTACAATTTTACTCAATAAAATAAATATTATTATATATTTTAAAATTTTAATCGTTGAATTGTAGGTTTTTTATATTCTTATTGATGACATAATTATTAATATTTAATTTTCTAGAAATTTTGCAAGCATGAAAGATATAAGAAGAAAGTCTAATCTAATGGTAGATTTATCGAAATTTACCTTAAATAAAAAGAAAAAGATATTGAGTAAGATGAGAAATTATTGTGTACTCTCAGAGTACCATAAATATGTGCTCCATTATCTCATATGAATGATGGGTCCCACTAATTAAATTCATGGTGGAACCCACCATTCATGTGAGAGGAGGGAGTACGTATTTATGGTACTCTGAAAGTACCTAATAATTTTTCGAGTAAGATTATAATATAAAGTTACAACTAATTTTGTAACTAAAGTGGAGAGAGCAGCCGGAGGAACTCTGTATAAGAAAAAGTTTTTCTTTTGGGCTGCACAAGATTACAAAAGCTATCTTCACTATTCATCCTCAGTTTGGAGAAAAAGTTTTTCTTTTGGGCTGCACAAGATTACAAAAACGATCTTCACTATTCATCCATAACACAACCCATCTTCAGTATTCCATGTCCATGTTCACCCAACCCAAATAACAAAAGACCATCTTCACCTATCACCCAAAGCAAACTCATATAGCATTAAACCATCTTCAACGTTCATAGAAATCAAACCCAAATAACAAAGAAGACCAAAACTAGCTTTGAACTGTGCGGAGTTTTGCGAGCAGCTCTGGTGCGATGCGCTAGCCTGAACTGGTTCGCAGATCGGAGACGAGAAGCAAATTTTAGAAGCTTCAGATGCTCCAGCAATCTGCACGGTAATCTAGTATGCAGATGCAAGTTAATGAATGGTATGATAATTTTGGTTTTAGAACCTTTCTTGCTAGAACATTAAAAAATTTGCTTCATAGTTTTTTTTTAGCCAATACTATATATATATAATATATTGATAAAATTGTTTAATTTATAGTTTCTATACTATCGTAATCCTGCTGCATTTGTCTTATCAGAGCATCTCAGGTGAAGTCATAAATTTAACAATATGGTTGCATAAAAAATTAATTTATTTATCTTACTTTTTTATTTTACAAAATACTCAATATTAATAGTTTTATTTTAACTTTCAATATAACAAAATAATATAAATAACATAATAAACTAATTTATAATAAAATAATTTTTTCCCTAGCTACAGTGCACAGCAAAAGTGACTGTATATTGTAGCTGTGTATAAATTTAATTTAGTGGCATAAAGTTTTGAAATTGAAAACTGAAAACGCGGTAGCAAAATAATTTTTAAATATGTGAATAATATATAAGGCCTATTTTAAATATTATTTTTGAATAAAGTGACTGTAAGATCTGTCAACAGTTCATGAATGGTGTTATTTGTCCCAAAAAACAGAAAACGCATGAAAAAAAAATAAAAAAAAGCTGAAAACGTCAATGTGAATCCAAACACTCACTAAAAATAGCAATATAACTTTTTAACACTACTAATACCAATGCTCTCATACCATGATGCAAAAGTAACAAAGGTTAGGATTTTAGACAGTAACGGCGTACTTTATTGGTGGGACTGACATTGGGATTGGGTAATGACTAATGATTTATACTCCATTATGTATGTCAGGTTTTATATATATGTTTATTGCAGTCTCTTTGAAGATATTAAGAAACGAATACACTGTATCTTTCTTTACTTATCAGGCAGTATTTCATGGCATATCTTGAAATGATTATTGAACTCATGAAACAATAAATTTCAAAGTTAGCGTTTTTGTTTTGTGTAATGTTTTGCTTTTGTGACAGAAATCTACCCACTCTGGATACTAGATATGACCTGTCAGAACATCTTATGTGATTAATTTTTATGACAATGCAGCATTCAATCATGTAATTGTTTATTCCCTATATGGTATTCTATGTTTTGTATTCTTTTGATGTGGTTTATTATATAACTTGGCGATTTTGTTAATTTGATTTCTAAATTTTTTTCCAGTAATGGTTTGGTCTTTTAATTGTGAAGAGACCAATTGGTTTTATGATGAGTTAACTTGCTTGTAGCAATGTAGAGGGTTTCTAAACTGATTTTTTTGTCTTAAAAATGTTGATCATGATAATATTCAAAACTGCCTTCCGATAATTGCTATATGCATTGATTCTGTATTTTCTTAAAGTTGAGTTTTCTTGGGCCTTCAATCTATGCTTCAGTGTGTATGGTTCTCTGAGTGTTGTCTCTCAGGAAAAACTAATGGATGCAAAAAAGAATATAGAAACAGTTTCAGAAGACAAATATAGCGAGCGCTGAACCGCTTACATAGTTACATATACTATTCTCTAATAGACACTTTTTAATTAATTCTTTCTTTGATAATTGTTAGACTGCCAACTATTGGTAAGGTTGTAGTGTGGAGTATGGCTTCTAGTAGGCATAAATTTCCTGAATATTTTGGCTAGTTTTGTTTTCCATTTCTGTCTTGTGGTCATTAGAGATCTCTTTGGCCTGTGAGCTACCTAATGGGAATTTTCCCTCTTCTACTTATTAAAAAAAAGAGGGAATTTTCTCTCTTCTTTTCCATAATCCTCCTATATCTGCTCTGGTGAATGTGCAATTCAATACCAGGTCTATAGTACAATGTCAAGAGACTTTAGAAATTAAGTTAATTGTCACTTTCAATCTTGATGAATCTTACATGTTACAAGTAGGCTTGATGTAGTCAAAGAGGTATTTTGGACTTTTTATATCTATCCGATTGGGCGTGTCCCGAAATTAATGATATCGGTTTTTCTGTTTTTTGGGTTGCTTGGAAAGGAGTCTTTTTTTTTTTTTTTTTTTCTTGGATTCATGAAATGAAGGTATACCAAATTTTATATTGTTTTCTTTCATTTTATTTGAAAGGTGTATATGATATACATGCAGGCAAACACAAACACGCACCCACCTCAACACAAGAAGCATCTTCTCTAGGCTTCCAAGAAAGGACATTTATATGTTTATTGTAATGCAATGATGGTAGTCTCTCACGAAGTTTACAGTTTTTTCCTGTATTCAAATTTCTGTTTAGAGATTTGGGCCATCAAATATTACAGGGTAAAAATGGAAAGATTTGTAATTGTTGGAAATGTACAAAATGTTCCTTTTCATGAAGCATTATTGTTGAATAAATTCAGAACCTAAGGCTATTGATAGTTGTGCTTTTAACAAATCTCATAGGAGAAAAGGGAGTAGATTAATCTTATGTCTATCAAGTGTTGAGAGTTTCTTCTGTTGTGTTGGGATATACAAGGAGAAATAGGCATTAATGTAGACTCAAATTTGTTTGTTGTATTCGAACAATAACAGAGAGACTCAAATTTGTTTGTTGGAATCAAACAATAACAGAGAAGAAAACGTTTGTTATGACTTTGAG
Source organism: Quercus agrifolia (assembly GCA_029955455.1). Taxonomy (NCBI): domain Eukaryota; kingdom Viridiplantae; phylum Streptophyta; class Magnoliopsida; order Fagales; family Fagaceae; genus Quercus; species Quercus agrifolia. Next base: position 43,794,449 of record JARQAD010000006.1, read on the forward strand.
TTTTACTTTCCTATCAACTCCCCCAAAAAAAGATAAGGAAAGAAGATTTATTTATATATTTGCAGTATTGATTTATCTTGGTATAGGTCTTTAGTTTTTTTTCCTCCTTTGTTGGTGAGTATCTCTAATTGCATTGTTGGTGCAATTGTATTATGGCTTTTTTATCCCCAGCCACCCATATATAGTTGATTATTTATTTGTATTAGTAGCAAAAAGTTGCTATCCAGATTTCTTTTATCCTGAACAAATGCAATCCCTTTACAGCTTAAGAGACATTGTTACTTATGACGTTTTTTCCAAGTTGGACAGAAGACATGTTAGTGTTCCTTTTATTCCCCTTAGCTGCAGTAACTGACTGTCAAATGCACAGGATTACTTCCCTAATAAGAACTTTGTTTTTCTGCAGAAGAAAAAGTAATTCAACTTGGACCTAACTACATCAATAAATGAAGTCTCTGTATTTGATCCTTGCTTTCATTGGGATATTCCTTTCATTGATGATTGCTATAAAAACGTACAGAGTTGAATCATTGGTGTTGTGTTGCTATTGACTTAATACTTTCACAATATGAAGTTTCTTAAATTGTAATACAACTAACTTCTAGGAATCAGAAGAAACCTCATGTTGTAACTTGTAAAGTGTCGCTTAGAACTTTTGACATTTTAATATCTTTTGTCTGCTTAATCTGATATCTTTGGTGTCATATATTCTCTTATCCTGGAATAAGGCATAAACTCCATCTCAATGGTTTGTAATTTTCATTTTTCCCTAAGGGTTCAATCCCTGTGGCAACAAACAATTTACTTATCAAAAGAAAAAAAAAAATTCTTAACCTGCAGAAAATCAGTTACCTTCACGCTTTACACTTTTTGACAAAGATTCCCTGCTTTTATACATCCTGAATTTGGTGGTGCTTTTATACATCCTGAATTTGGTGGTTACCTAGCAATGTTTGATCTTGGGAAATCCAAAAGTGTATTTTACTCCTACATGACATACATAACTTGACAAAAAGGTATGTGATTATATATGTTTTCTTTTTCTGTATCGTGAATTTAATGTTTGGATAGCTTTGATGGTGAAACTATAGTGTGCCCTCTTTGTTGATAACTTTTAAAATTACATTTTTAATGATTATTGAGGGATGATCTAACTACTATTGACCTGGAACTTAAAAGAAAATTTAGGGAAAGGCACTAGGAGTAACAAACAAAGATTGTGCTTCAATTCTTTCATCTTAAAGTCTACTAAGCTGTAATATATATCATATATTTTAGATTAGTAACATGTGCTGGTTGAAAGCAGGGGCCAATGTATGAAAAATGAAATCATGAAAATCAACTTTTTAATACATTACAATTTACAATACACTAATCTATTAAAAGTGAACTCAGCATTCTTTTAATTTTCATAATTCATCTATGATTACGTACTAAATATCAGAGTGTATAAAATTTAAAAAAAAAAATCCGTCAAGAGATCATCTTCCAGTTTCATTTTATAAAACTGAAGCCAATTTTATATCACTAGATGTTGATTGGGCTATTTCAAGAGAGGATTAACTCTTTATTTTTTTGTTGAGAAAAGGAAAAATTTTTATTGCATTGTTAACTATAATGTATTGGTACAAAGTGTAAATAATGAAGGCTTCTGCAAGTTTGTCCAAGTTCTTATATTATGTAAAACTTTAGGTTGTTAGGTCTCTATATTTAACTAGTTAGAGTAGCCACATCTCATCTTGTGATTGGTTGTTTCAATAGTTTGCTAGATTATTAATTTCAGTTGGTGCAAGTTGACTAGTTAGTTTTTCCTTCTCCTTTCTACTCTGTTTTGTATATATTTAAACAGAGTTGTAATGTTTATCAATTCAGTGAAAACAATTTCAGTTTTCTCTCATTCTGATTACAATCAATACAAACACAACAACTAAAATTTTAAACATCTTTAAATCACGACAGCAAAGCAAATATTAAATCTTCTTTGAAGCCACGTACACCACTGTATCATGGAGAATCTAAGCTGGACATTAACTTAATCATTAGTATTTTTTCTATCCTTCAAATCTTAGGGGGGGCCGATAAGTATATTTACATATGAATCTATAAAATTTATGATTTTATTAGTATTAAAATAGAAATTTTTAAAAAACCAGGCCCCCCCCCCCCCCGGTAGTTCCGTCCCTTGTTGAAAGGTTTTAATATGTTGTATTTTGTTTAACTTGAGTGGGTTCATACTCTTTTCATATGGGCTGTGTGAAGTTTTTTCATATATTCTTGATTTTTTAGGTTCATGCTTAGTTAATTTTGCATACATCCAAAGTTTATAATTATTTATTAACAAAAATAATTAATTAATTTAAAAAAAAACCTGAGTTCTTATTCAACACCACTTCTTTTAAATTTTTTGCTAAGCCGATACCTATTAATTGTATATTTACTGCACTTGATCTTCTCATTATGTATTTTACTTTCTTTCCAAATTTTCATAAAGTATAACTTCTCTGTCTTGTATTTATCTTTGAGTGCGTGCGTGTGTATGGGAAGGCATGCATGTGTGCATGTATCTATGTGTATATGTACCAATTTGTATTTCAGCAGTTCAAACTGTGGAAATATCTAAATTTAGAATATTTAAGGAAATTATAAGAAAATTTTGGAAAAGAAAACACTGCCAAGAGGCATGGGAGCTTTAAGCTTTATTCGTGGCTACTCCATGACTTGAATCAATTAGTTCAAGTTCAAGATTATAAAACTTTTGAACCTAATATGGTTTCTAGATGATCACTACATGTTTGGATATCTCAACTCTAAAGGAGGCCTATGTGCAACATAACAATGTGGAATTGTTAATTTCTATTGCTCACCACTATGATTCTACCAATGAATCTATAGGAAGTTTGTTAAGCCCTCTTATAGGCACCTGGGAATTGCCACCATAAGAAATAGGAGCAAACAGAACTAAGCATGTTAACATCTTGACTCTTTCTCACTAAACCAATTTCTTTACGTCTCCTTTGCAATGTTTTAAACAGTTTTGTCAATGGTGTGTTTCACATTTGGAATTCTTTAGATACAGATTCTGTTTGAAGAAGCTGGCTAAAGAACCTTGATAAGATGTTACTTTAAGCTGTCACTGTTTTCTTTATCCAACAGATATTTTAATCAATAAAAAAGACATTTCACTCAAACGACTACTTTTGCATGAATTTAAAAGATTATGTGAACAAGTTGGTCTTGGACGGGTTTGTGCCATTACCAAATATGAACTTGTAAGTTTCATTGTTCTTCCTAATATTGCCTGTAGTTTAATTGAAATGCTACCATTCTGGAGACACATAGCATTTTGGATAAAGCTCCTTTGTCCTTTTGTCATTATTAACAATATGCATTTAACATATTGCAACAATAGCCGATGCTGTATATGACTATATGGTGTTCGTTCTAAACAGTGTCTTCAAATCACAGGTTATTTTATATTGCATAAAGAATTTTATGTGGTAACTCCTTCGAAGTTCTCAAGTTTTCTTTGCTTGAGTGACCAAAAAGTGACGCTATAGCTGTAATTTTTTCGTTTCATGGTTATTACATAATAAGTGACAGAGTGGCACCAGCCATCCACATCCAAATCAGCGACTATTTTAAGTGTGGTGATGAGCCATTGCTTCTTATAGTAACTTTAAAATTTCCATGAACTGAAAGCCCTGTCATTTGGTTCTAGTTGCACCATGAAATGTTCTCTTTGATATGTTTTTAACTTCTCTTTATGTACATTTCAAAATCAAATTATTAGCCTGCAACATACTACATACTTCAGAGGAAGCTCGTGATTCAAGGAATACTACTTGCAATGACTAACCAAGTTGATTACTAAATAATCTAATATCATTCTGCTCTGCTCATTTTAAAACCAAACTTATAATTATGTGATGCAAACTTATAGTCTGTTTTTGTTGAGACTGACCACCTTTAGAAGAGATTTCGGAATCATGAAAGAAGAACAAGGTTGGCTACTGCATCTAGAGGGATACCTTGCCTGCATGCATAAAAACATTAACTGAATCTTGCGTACAGTTGACAGTATAATATCAAGCAAGATTAGCTTCATATCACCAGTTTCTCCTCAATGACAAAAGGTTACACTGTTTGGTTGACATACTATACTGACAGTGGTGGATTTCATACAGTTTTGAAACAGAATCTCTTTAAGTAATTAAAGGACCTGAAATGAACATTGATATTCAGTCTCACTAATCCTACTTACATTCCTAAAGTAAGTTTTACTAAACAATTTTGAGATAGCACAATGCTTGAACACTAGTAAATCGGATGAACAGGAGTATTTAATATCTAAGTATAAATTTTAATAGTATATTAGCTAGTAGAAATGACAATACTAGCTCAAGCAATATTTATCACTCGTAGTTCATCCTCATAATCCTTTAGAGTAATATATTTGAGGTGTCTGGTGTTGATTAATGTTAGGCTATCTGTTTTCACTGCAGGGTAATGTAATGACAGCAGTGGTTATAATATGTGAACTTGCTTGATAATTGCTCGACGTCAGAGCTTTCAAGGCTCGCACTTCGTTTTCTTTTATATCTCATCTTCTAAAATGAGCTGTATCGGAGCTCATACCCAGAATTTGTAACAAGATAAAGAGGTGTGGCAGTTCTTGTCAATTAACCGTCTCTTTGACTCAATAAAGAATATAAATCTGTAGCCCTTTTTCAATCTCACAGTAATGCAAGTGTCTATTTTAGATTCACATACATTTTTCAATTAATTATAATGATTAAATAATCCAGTGAGTCAATGCGCTTATTTGTGTATAATGATGTGATAATTCACTTCGTTGGACAAGAAAAGGGAGATAATCAAGAAAGCCACTTTCCACTTTTAACTTCCAAAACTTGATTTGGATTATAATAAAAAGATAAGCCTAGGGAAGGTGTAGATGTTCATGGACATTAGCTTCTGTTTGTATCTAAGATTTATCTGCTATCATCAGCAAAACTACTCTTGTATAATTAGTGATATTATGGTCATGGAACATGCGATAAAAAACATCATTACATCTTCTACCATTTGAATGTGTGCTTGAAATCTGATTCAATAGGAAAATTAATTTGAGAAATAACAGAAATGGAATAAGCTGTTGATTTGAAGATAAATATACAGTATAAGCCAACAAGTTAACAATAGAAGGTCGGGTAATCATAGAACCTGTGTCAACACTTGAATAGAGAATGCATTCCTGAAATGATACAATTGAGGTATATGTTTCTGTTCCAAATTTGTGAAGTTGTCTGGATGCCAGTTGATTCTTACAAACTAGAGAGCTGGTTGAAGATTTTTGAACCCCCTGTGATGTTAGAGGGACTGAGAACTCATCAAGAATTAGTTTTCTTTAGCTGAGCTTTGAACATCAATGTGTTGGTGAAATCGGATACAGGTGCTTTGGAGTCATTGTGTTGGACACAAATTCACCATGTAGTTAAAAGAGTTTTGTTAGGACATTTCATGGTTATGGCCTACAAAATTATTTTGAAACTTGTTACAGTGACAAAAGGTGCCACTACAACTTAAATTACCGCCTCAGAGAATCTTTTGGCAACTGCATACTTCAATTCTTCATGAAATTTTCAAGTCTAGTCAGTATTGTTCACCTAAACAAGCTGAAGTCGTTTCTATAACAGATGAGAAAAACAAATATGTTGAACCTGTTGCGGCAACATTTGTCTCCAATACAAATCCAACATGGCCTCAGTAAAAGTTAGTGGCAACTATACTCGTTAATCCATGATGAAAAGTATATATCAAGTGAAATTATGTCAGTTGGACAAGTTGTAATTCTCCTCTATATCTACTGAGAAAACAAAGTCTTTAAAATAATATTGTGCCTTACTAAGTCGAAACATGACAATACAACTCCATTGTTGCTGCAGAATGAGCCTTTTGTAATAATTCTGATAAATCTTAAATTCAGAATATCTCCTTTTCAAGATGAAATTGCCTCAATATCCACAGAGAATACAAATCCTACAAATTAATGAGAAAGAGTCACGTCTGCATATCCCATATTTGCCCCTCTCAGAAATGAACCTCAGAAGATTGTTATGAAATTATTTGTTAAGATGACTATGTTGACTCTACCTATACAGAGAAAACTAGATTTTATTTTTTCAATGAGACCAAACTAGAACTTAAATTAGATATTTTGCATGGATGTGCCAGAAAACACATTTAGATTAACCTGCCAGATGACAAGATTTCAATGCGCAGCCCTAAGTTCTTATTGAATACTCGTTATTATTCTTATTAAACATTGAAAGATTGAAAAAAAATCCTGAAAATGGTCTTAGCCATTTCAGATTTCAAGTCTCTTTCCTGCTATTGATCACAAATATCATCATCCAAAGGAGTTAATTTTGTTGATCAAGTAACCATCCAAAATCAAGCTTTCTTCACCTCTCCTCTCACCAACTTGACTACAAATTCATTAATGTTCTTATCTGAGCTTCCACCTAAACGAACAGCTCTACTGCAAGCTTTCTCCATTAAGTTGCATTCTTTACAATCTCTTCACTTCTTTTTCCAACTGTAACTTCTTTTATACACATCTCTAGCTCATCCCTTGTTACAAGCCCCTCTTTGTTCTTCTTAGCCTTTACTCCCACCTGCCACAACTCCTCCACAAACTTAGCATTAGTAGGCTGATCACTCCATTGTGGCATTGCTACCATTGGCACCCCTAGGCTCAAGGCCTCCAATGTTGAGTTCCAGCCACAATGTGTCACAAAGCAAGCCACAGCCTGATGTGCTAGCACCTCTAGTTGATTGCACCATGGTACAACTAACCCTCTTTCTTGTGCTGAATTAATAAATTCGATTGGCAAATTGTTTATGGAATCTTTTGCAACCAATAAGAAATAAATATTGCTTGCTATCAAACCACATGCAATTTCATCAGCTTGTTTAGTTGTTATGTCTGACATGCTTCCAAATGATACGTATATCACTGACTTTGGTGGTTTTGTCTCTAGCCAGCTCAAGCAGTGATCACTACTAAGCTCCTAGAGACTGGCACCATAAGCTATGTCTCCATTGATCTGTTGATCTAGGTAGGCTGATGGCACCATCGGACCAACCATCACCAAGGGCCATAGTCCTGACATGGCCTTCACTAGCTTTTCAACAATCAAAGAACAAAATGAGAAAGATTTACAACTATACAAATACAGGTCTTACTACTCTGCATATAAAATAATAAAACTAGAACTATAGTGTAGAATTTGATAGATTTGACTCCTAATCTTTGATTCTCAAAAAAAAAAAAAAAAAAAGGAAAAAAAAAAAGTGACTAATCTTTGATCATTTCTGACTTCAATAAAGGCATACATAAAACACATGATTTCCAAATTTAAAATCTATAGTTATATATTATATACTTATCCATTGTCCAAGATTATCCTAAATTTATTGAGAAGCTCTAAATTATTTGGAAATTCCTTGGTCTTCTGAGAATATAGTATCAAAAATTAAAAAACAGGAATTCACCTATTCCATCTTCTACTTTTCCCCTCTTAACATCATTTGTTTTCTCAGTTCCCATGATTGTCTATCGGTTTCAATTTATTTCTGGCAGATTATATAATAATTCTATGTCCCTGATTTATTTAACCATGCTCGTATAGATCAATGTTTCCAAAATATTTTTCTCCTTGGCATCTATTCTTAACAATAGAAAATAGTGCCCAAAGCAAACAAACAAACAAAAAAAACCAACATACCATGGTGAGTAGTCTAGTTAAACATAAAGCTCTGTGGGTGAAATATAAGAAAATTACCTTATCCTCCATCTCTTCAGAACTATTACAGAATACCCAGTCATTTTTATCCAAACAGCCAAAGTTTTCCATGATCACTGCCAAATAAGCAGAATTACTTGAAGGCTGAGCAAGAAAACTAGGCAAGTCAGAAAGGCCAAGTGAAGGTAGTCCAGGAAACAATACAGGCTCAGTTTCTTGCTTCACTAGCAAAGTCAGCTGACCATGATCAATATGCCAGTACATGGAGCACACAGAAGCTGAGTTTGTCAAGAATACTGCTCCATAAATGCCAAATTGCCTGGCCACATCAAGAGCCCTTGGAAACAAAGAGTCATACACAAGACAGTTTACTGGTGAGGCTGAGTCTTTGAACTTTGATATGAGCTCTGATAAAGTTCTTGAGCCAACCGATTTAAATGACTCTTAGTAGGCTTCTGTACTTGGAGCTTGCTTATATCCACCTTCATCATAGCCATCTGAGATGGGCTCAACACCCACAGTGGTTGCATGAATGGACTTGACAGTGTAATGGTTTGTGGCTAGGGTGGCCTGAGACCTTCGGAGGCCAAATGTTTGGCAAACTGGACGAGTGGGTTAATGTGGCCTTGGGCAGGATAAGCGAGCACAACAACATGGCCTTTATGGTTGCTCATTTTTTCTTGTTTTCAGGGATTGCCTTGTTTGATGACTAGCAGACATACTTATAGGCCCTGCTGCTAGAGGTGCCTTGAACTAATTTATCATGGAAAATTATGACTGTATTGAAAAAGTGGTTCACCCTTTTGACCGCAGTGGCCAAATTTGGTGAATGATTTTTTAAATAGAAATGCTAATGAGGTATTTCCTCTTTATATTTCCAGGACCACATTGGAAAATTTATTAGTTTTCAAATAAACTGGAGTTGGACCCACCAATTATATGTGTTAGTCAATTTAATCTGATCACAGAAGCCATTTCTAAGATTGGCCAGTGCTAATTTTGAGTCAAGGTCTACGTCTACTATATAATCTAATTAAGTTAGATGGATAATATTAATCTGCACTACTTCCACAGTGAAAAGTTGTATTGCTTTATTGCAGTCCCTGTCAGTGAAATTCAAAATGCTTTATTAATTTATTTATGAGAATTTCGTGCTCAATATATATTTGTCTTGTACGAATATTCAACGACTAAATATTTTAGATGTTGACTAATGAAATTATGTGATCAAAGAGTTAATTTCCAAAATACCCTGATTAGGTGCTTTGGGGATGATGTTAACTTTTTTTTTTCTTAGTAAAGAAGATTTTATTGAAAGGAAGCCCCACAATTGGAACATGATCACCCAATCCCCATCTCCCTCCTCCAAAACTTTGTTAGCGATAGAAACGGAAATGGATCCCATAAAAAGAGTATAAGAGGCTCACTCAACAGTTTTTGCTTCACTTGTGTTGGATAAGAAATTTAAATAAGGAATCTGAGGTTCGAACCTATAAGCAATTATCATAAAATGGATGTCATAGGTAAAATTTTTATCATATCTATAAAATAAAATAAAATAAAAAAGTAGCATTATAATTCGATAATTAGGGGAGGACGAATCTCCATTGGAACACTAAAGAGGTGCAAGTTGAGCTACAAAACTCTTGGAAACATATGTCTGTTTTTTTTTTTTTTGGCTTTGTTTGGTTTTGTTTCCCTTACAAATGAATTTTGGCGTTGCCAAAAAGTAATAAATGGAAATCTCACTTTCCATAAAAACTTTCAACCTTAAAAGTCAAGTTGTTGAAAATTTGCAAATTGAATAAAATGCAACTAAATTCAAACTTCCACAAATAGAAAATTGCATTAGTGAAAATTTTTCTTACTTAATGTCTAATTAACAATAACAGGTCACTTAAACAGTTTCTTCCATCTGAATATCATTGTCTTCTTGTTCCCTTGAAGAAAATGCTTAAGAAGCTGCTTATTGGAATTTCGGTAGAACCTTGTCATATATCTAATCAACTAATTGACAAATCTTTTCAAACACGCTACATACTGCATTGAGTACTAAATTAGCTATGTTAGACACACTGATAAACTTGTTGGTACGAATGGCGTGGTACCCCTAGGATCATGATTGGACATAAATTAACCAGGAATATCCAAAAGGGAGAAAAGATTATTGCGACAAGTAGCTCAATGGCAATAATTCCAGAAACCAGACAAATGAACCTCAATATGGGAAGATACTCAGCATTTTGAGGTAGAAGTTTTATCTCCACATATGCAGTGCCATGGACAATTGTAGCCATGACGAAAGGCAAGATGATAGCAAAATGTGTATCAAGTGGCAAGACGTCTAAGGCTTGAAAGTGTAAACCAATTAAGGCAATTAGAAACGAGGCAAGGAAGACAAGAAGCCCATGAAATGCTTCAAAGAAAACGAGTGCTTCATCACTGGCACATACACAAACAAGAAATCCTTCAACTTTAACATTATTTCTTTACCTTCCAAACATAAGGAAAAAAAAAAAAAAAAAAAAAGAAAAGAAAAGAAATCCCTTCAGCTTTATTAGGTTTCTCTCCTAAACCTATCACAATGAGTGCAATTCAATGCGAAGGGATGAACAAGCCACTATCAATATTATTTCATTCACCCTCACTATAAGACATAATCTATAACAATTTGTCTTATCAAGAATTCTAAAAATTCAGTCTTTATATGTGTGAATGCCATGGCAGTGGTGAGTTTGTAATAATTGAAGTCATTCAATAAGCTATAAGTCTGATATAAGACTTATTATTCCTCATACATGCATTAGCATTGATGTTGAAAAAGTAAACAACAACCAAACCTTAGTCCCAAAACTTTGGAATAGGCTAGGAATACTCAGTAGACTAATTAGGGGCATAAACTCCAGTCAAAATCTCAAGCATTAAGGGCCCGTTTAGTACATGTGTTTAAAAATTGAAAATTGTTGTTTGAAAATATTTATGGAAATACGTGTGGGTGAAAAAGTGCGTTGAAATGCGTGAAATGTTGTTTAAAAACTAAAAATGACCGTTTAAAAACACAAACCAAACACCCCCTAACTATCTTAAACCAACAAGCAAAACAAGGAACCTGACTAGCAAAGGAATAAAACCCATCTCTTCTTCCACTTTTTTCCATCTCATTCCCGCTATGTTTTCGTTGGATGCACAAATCTCTTCTATCATTGACCTTAAAGATCAGAGAAGCTTGAAAAACTTAAAAAGCAAACATATAACCATGCCAGTACAGAATATGCCCCAACAACAATAATGGGCAAAACTCTGTTCTTAAATCATCAAAGAGTTCAAAAACAACCAAGCAAAACAACAAATATATCCCCTTCCCCTTGAATTTGAAATTAAAAATATAGCTTTTTTCCCCCCTAAAATCAAAACCAGCATGAATAAGTGAACCCAAACCTATTCAGTCGGTTATAAATAGCTTCCGAAATTGAATCTTTCAATTTAATGGCTAAACCCAGAGCCGCATTTAAGCTGAAACTTGAATAAAACAAAAGACATAACATAAAGTAGATCCAATCATCCAACTATCGAAGTGGCAATAAATTTGAAATTTTAAAAAACAAAGCAATAGAGCTAATAAACCAAGAACCCAAACTTGTTCAATATGCATCAAGAGTTTTCCAAAAAAAAAAAAAAAAAAGCTGTTCAAATATGCCATAAAAAGCTTTCAAAATTAAAGCATTCAATCTGATTTGAAGGAAAAAAGAAAAAAAGAAAAAAAGAAAAAGACAAAAGACAAAAATGTAGATGCCTAACTGGCCAAGGGCTATGTTTGGAATAATCTTGGTTAGGGTTAATGTTTTTTTTTTTAATCCAAATTAAGTCTAGTGTTTCTTTCTTTTTCTTTTTTTTTTTTTTTTTTTTGAGAAGGAAGTAAACAGACAACACACACACATGGAATGGGGACAAAGGCATAATATCACACAACTTACCCCTTACAAAAGCTGGTAACTCTTGTAAGGTGTAAGAAGGCTTTATACCCCTTACAAAAGCCGGACAAAGTCTAGTGTTTCTAATGCATTGGACTCGGTCAGATGATGACATGTGTCGATTGTTTTTTGGTCCAGATTAGGTCTAGTATTTTTAGTGCACTAGACTCGGTCGAATAATGACATGTGTCCAAAAATGGACACATATCACCATTTCAATGGGTCCAGTGGACATTAGACTAAACTGCCCCCTCCCCCCTTTTTTTTTGTTTAATGGGAAAGACAGCTTGTTAATTTCTTAAATTCTTAGGGTCCGTTTGGATACCGTTTATTTTGTTGAAAACTAAAAACACTGTAGTAAAATAATTTTTAAATGTGTAAATAGTGCCATGAGACCAATTTTTAATGAAAGTTTTGGTGAAAAAAAAGGTTTGTGGGTCCCACAAACAGTGCACGGGACCCACTGGAAAGCACTGTCCATTACTTATTTTGCTTGTCAAAGAGGTAGTGGGTCCCGTGCACAGTGCACGAGGCCCACTGACAGACAACATCTTCACATGCTTCTCAATTTAAAAAAAAAAAAAAACGAGAAACGCAGCATGGAAACACAAATCCAAACGCATACTTAAGGTCCGTTTGGATACTGCTTATTTTACTGAAAACTTAAAATATTGTAGCAAAATAATTTTTAAATGTGTGAATAATATCGTGGGATCCATTTTTAATGAAAAAGTTGCTAAAAGTGAGTTTTGTAGGTCCCGCAAACAGTGCATGGATCCACTGGTGTGCACTGTCCCTTGCTTATTTTGCTGGTGTAAACAATGCACTGACAAACAAAGTAAAAAAAAAAAAAATGCAGAGTCTCAAAAAAGAAAAAAAGAAAAAAAGAAAAAAAAAAGAAGAAAACGCAGACGCCAACATTTTCATCTATATCCAAACGCTACCTTAGTATGCCGTTGTTTAAGATCACCAAGGGCCCGTTTGGTAGCCCATTTCAAGCAACTTTTTGAGTATTTTAAACACACTTACACACATTTTCACCTAAACGTATATCAAAAAAACCCAAACAATATTACTTAAACACTTCTACCAAACACTCCCTAAATTTTGGTGTTTTGAAATCTACGTTTTTTAGGCATCCCATCAATTATTATTATTTTATTAAAAAATAAAAGCAGATTTGACTTCGACAGTGACACTAATGCCAAATTTAAGCACAATCACCGGGCCAACGTGTTGTAAGAAGGTCAAGCTCCATGCATAGGGCGGATACTGGATATTCGCCTTTAAACAGTTAAATAACTCGTAAATGGGTTTGATTAAAGCATTCAAATAAGATAATGTAAAAAAATCTCTATTTTAAATTTTCAAATACAATTTTATCTATTTTATCAACCTATTTAATAATACATCCAATATAAAATAATATAAATTATACAATTAATATAAATTTTATATTTTTCTCTCTCATCTTCTTCCTCTTTGTCTCTCTCTCAAGTAAACCCTCACAAGTCACAACCACCTCCCACCAAAACTTAGCCACAAACACTAATTCTTCACCACCAAAATTACCCAAAATAAAAAAAAAAAAAAAATGCCACCACCACTGAAAAATCTAAACCACAACCATCAAAACCAAGTAACTAACCACCACAGTCAATACTCATCCCAAAATAATCAAACCCTATGGCAATAAAAAATAATTAATAAAAAACCTCAACCACAGCCCACCACTATCACTACTATCAACAACCACCAAAATGAGAGAGAGAGAGAGAGAGAGAGAGAGAGAGAGAGAGAGAGAGAGAGAGAGAGAGAGAGAGAGAGAGAGAGAGAGAGAGAGAGAGAGAGAGAGAGAGAGAGAGAGAGAGTCAACAACCATCGCTGCCAAACCCACCACCCACAATCGTTGCACTACACACAACAAGCACCAAAACAACTCAACACTAAAACCCAGCCACCACCGAAACCAACCTAGCAAGAGCATTGAAACAACTAACCACCAAAACCTAGCCACCAATTCAACTCCACCATTGAAACCAACCTAACAACCACTGAAACCCAAAAACCATTGATTCGATCTAACCAAAAATGTGTTAGACAAGAAGAGATAAAGGAGAGAGAAACAAAGAGAATAGAGAGAGAAAAGGGAGAGACGAAGAGATGGAGAAGAGAGAAACAAATAATAGAGAGAGAGAAGAGAGAGAGTTAGAGGAGAGTGAAGTGAGAGAATTAATAAATTATTAGAATTTAAGTTTACCACTTGTGAACAATAGTTTGTAAATGTACCCACTTACTGTAGCAGGTGGATGTAATTTTTTACATTTTACAACCTGCTTGTTGCATATTTTTAATGATTTAAGTTGTTAACGCTCTGTTTGTTTCAATGTAAAATATTTTCAAATGTAAAATATTTTCAAGTTTTTGGAACGACAAAACACGTGAAAATGCAACGCACCACCAGCCACCCCAAAATGAGCATAAACCATTAAACCAACCCTAACCACCCCAAAAACCAGATCTAGAAGAGAGGAAAAAGACGGCCACCACCTAAAAATCAGACCATTAAACCAAAAATCTGAGCATAAACCACTAGTAATCCACAACGAGCATTAAACCACAAATCCGATCAAACAACTCCATAACCACCCAAAAGAAAGCAAAAAAAAAAAAAAAAAAAAAACCTGAAATAAAAACCAATTTAAGATCACAGTTTCATTTTATCTTTGCTTGCCACCATAGCACCTTCTAGACATTGATGGTAGATCACAACCATAGCACCTTAGCACCTTCCTTTGATCGTGGCTATCCAGATCATGCCGGAAAGCTTCCTTGACCACCACTGGCATCACAGCTCCCCACCAAGAAGCCTCCTCATGACTTTCTTTTTCTGTGCGAGATGAGTATGAGAAAAGGGAGACAAATCTAACAATGGGGGCTCCGGTGGAAGCTAGAGTTGATTGGTGGTGCCTCAGACTTGGAGCCGGAGATTGGTGGGAGAGGGGATCGGAGGTGGCTAGGTTTTTGGTGAGAAATTTGATTTGGGAGAGTTTAAGCATAAAGTGAGTAGGAGTGAAGATGGTGATAAGTATTGGGGTGTGAGGGAGTGAGCAAATGTAAAAGTTTTACCAAAATTTTAAGTGTAAAATATTTTACAAATATTTGCTTAGGTTGATTTAATTGACTGAAAATATTTTACTTTTAACCAAATATTTTACTGCAAAACAAATACAGTAAAATTGGAAAATATTTTTTTGAAAATATTTTACATCGAAACAATCGGAGCGTAAATAGAAATTTGGGGGTTTTATACTCCAATACTAATACTCTTAATAGATGGTCTTAAAGTATTTATTAATTAACTATTTTAAAAAAATTATGAAAAAAAAACTTTAAAAAATCAGTTTTTTTAATAAAAAAATTTATTAACGGATGTTCTAAGTAAAATCTTTTATAAATACTACATGTACCAGCTAATTGGTAATAACTTTTCTATTTATATATATTTCTGAGTTCATCACGATGAATATTATTTTTTACCATCAAGTTAAATTAATTTCTTTTGTGTAACTCTTAGTAAAAGTGCTAAGTATGATTTAGATCTGTGTTAGAAGAAGCTCATTAAAAAATATTTCGATTTTCAACTGATTAAAAATAAATTTTTTAACTTCCCGTAACTAGGTACCATGGTACGGACCACTAAAAAAAGTACGATTTTTTTTTTTGAATTAAAAAAGAAAAAAAAAAAGAGTATAACTCTGGAAGCCGCAACACGTAAGTGTTATTTGCATAGTTCGGGTAGTCCCAGCAAATAAGAGCATGCCTAGTTTGAAGTTTGAAGTTCGAAAATGAACCAGACCGATGGAAGCCGCAACACCATGGAAATCTTGCAGCGACGCGCTCTACTCAAGTCTCTCATGAGTACCAATCTCCACGACGTCGTTAGAAAATGAAGCCAAGCTTAGATCCAGATCCAGAGCTTGTTTTTTAAGCATGGTGCACTCAATAAGCTATAACTGGGGTTAAAATATGGTTAGTTTCCAAACGAGTTAAAATATGGTTAGTTTTCAAACGATTTTGGTGCGAGGAATAACTGTTAGCCAGACCTATTATCACAAAAAGCGCTGAATAACCCATTTGAGTCTATGTCGGCGATTTTTGGATTATAGTTGCAGTATAAAAACAGTACTATAACCCCAGTTTTTTGTAGGGGTTGTATTTCATCAAAGAATTAATTAATTAACTGGCTTGTCCTCCAGGAAATGTGAGATAACTTTGTGTATTACATATAAACATAACTCTCACCATGGCATCTTATTCCTAAGACAGCCCTCCATTCCAGTAGTAATTCACTCATTGCAAGCTAACTTCTTCATGTATATCTATATATATATATATATATATATATCGCTTAAACTTGATGAACTCTTAGAGGAAACGTGGTGGTGTTAATAAGCTAATAATAAGAAAACATTGAAGATATAGTATATGTATGAAGTAAAGAAGAAAATGAAAACATGGTAGAGTATATTAATTACCTGTTCCTGTCATGATTGCTCAGATTAGCATCACGTTCGGAAATGGTACTTCTCTCCAACTCCAACTCTGTGCTTCTTCCTGCCATTCTTAATTTGGGTTGACGTCTTTTGCTTCAGGCCTTCAGCACTCTGCAGAAGTTATATATATATATATATATATATATCTCCATCAAGGAAGTTAATTAATTATTGGCATGGGTCATGGGTGGAGCTAGAAATTTTTGTTTGAAGGTTAAGTTGCGGCACTGATATATTTATTAAGACAACTTCTACACATACATATTGTGGGGGAGTAAAACCTGGGCCCATGAAGTGGGCTCAGATACAACTTTTCATCAACAATAAGTCCGAGGAGAAGAAATTATAGGGAACCCTTGTAACTAATAGTAGAACGCGTAAGTGTCCAGGGATATTGATCCGAGAGGGATACCCTCCTCGGGTCTGGCATATGTCGGTGAAAGAGGCCTCGGCTTCCCCTTAGTCCAGCTTCCAGGAAATTCCAGAGGTGAAGACAGATTGTCAATGCACGTGGAAGGGATAAGGATGCAGAAATATCTTGAGCAAAAGCTGCTGCCACCGCATTAAATGCATTACAGCAGCTTTCCTGACCGCATTTATGTGGAGAAGACCCCTGAACAGTGTTTAAAATCATCTTTACCCCCAGGAAACCAAAAAGCTGTGGGAGAAGAAGTGGGAAACTCAAGTACCAGGCTAGATGGCAGACAAGTGGACGATAGGATCGAACAATGAAGGACTATATAATGGAGTAAGACCTCCAGAAGAAAGGGACGAAAGAAAAATAGAAGAAACCTCAAGAAATAACTACTGTAGCATCTGGGAAAAATACAACCCAAAGAAAAGCATTCTATCTAAGTGCATACCCCTCGGACCTAACTCGAATCCATCAATTAGCCCAAAACTTACTCCTCGGACACGAGATCTTAACTTGTGTGTGTGTGTTTTAGCCTCCTCGGCCAAGCACTTAATCTTCAGTAACTGTTGTAAAGATCGCTATTAGCCCAATTCTTTGACCCACTCTCTTACAAATTTATTGTATTGGGCTTATTGGGCCCATCTCCTGTTTTCATCTAGGTGTGGGCTATAATTTGTGACCCTACAATTGGCGCCGTCTGTGGGAAGAATTAGCGCTAGTAGAAAGTTACGGCAGTTATGGCAGGTTCAGGACCGCAACAGGCCAGTCCGCCCTATGCAGAGTCAGTAAACGTCAGTCAGCAAGATGAACTCCATAATCTTGAACGGGAGAACCATGTAGATAACCAGCGTGAGGGTAGTTCGCGAACGATCCATGCTGGGAAGAGCGGCTATCGACGAAAGAGCCATCTGGTGCAAGGGCACGCTGATGAAAAGGACTTGCAGCGTGAAATAGAAGGTTTGAAAAAGAAGCTTCGTCGAGCACAACGAAATCACACCCCTTCAAGTTCTGATGTCTCCTCCAACGGTGAAGGGGAGGACAGTTACAGGGATTCTTCAGAAACTCCCCCCAGTGAATCCTATTCCTATGAAGAAGAGCATTCTCACAAGAGAAGGAGAAAAAGTTCGTCTAGAAGGGGAGTGGGGACCAAAGACATGAAGAAGGCTCTGACCCAAATTTCCAAGTCCCCCTTTACTAGGGGAATAGAAAAGGCAAAGCTTCACAGACGTTTTCATCAGCCTACGTTCTCTATGTACAACGGACGTACCGATCCTGTAGAACACGTGAGCCAATTCAGACAAAAGATGGCAGTTTACTCTCAAGACGAGGCTTTATTGTGTAGAGTATTTCCCTCTAGCCTAGGACCGATGCCGATGAGATGGTTCGATGGGTTGAAGACTGACTCCATCGGCTCCTTTAAGAAGCTCACTCAATTATTCTGCTCCCGGTTTGTTACATGCAGCAGAGTTCCTCAACCCCTTGATTCCCTGCTGTCCATGACAATGAGGGAAGGGGAGTCTGTGAGGTCATATGCCGAGAGGTATTGGGAGATGTTTAACGAGATTGACGGAGATTTTGATGAGGTCGCTGTCAGAACCTTCAAGGTCGGTCTTCCCTCCGAGCATGGTCTGAGGAAGTCCCTGACAGGGAAACCGGTCACCAGCTTGCAACAATTAATGGATTTGGTGGATAAATATAAAAGGATAGAAGATGATCAACAACAGCAGCAACAAGGAAAAGGGAAAGATAAGCTTGTCCCTCAAGAAAGAAGAGAGTTTAGGCCGGACAGGTACAATAATAACCGGCCGAAAAAGGATTATGCCGAGCAGCAGATATCCAGTAACAGCCAAATAGTAGGAGCTGTATTCCGAGAGCCTGTGCACCAAGTCCTAGAAAAGATAAAAAACGAACCCTTCTTCAAGTGGCCCAATAAGATGATGGGAAACCCAGAAAAGAGAAACCGGAACCTCTATTGTCAATATCATAGAGACCACGGTTATACCACCGAGGATTGTAGAAGCTTATGGGATCACCTGGACCAGCTTGTCCGGGAGGGCAGATTGAAACAGCTGTTGCATCACTCCAATAATCTGGGTAGCCATGCGGATACTCGATCAGAAAGGGAGAATCCTCCGAGACCTCCAATTGGAACTATTAATGTCATCTTTGCGGCACCTGGCAGAACAGGGTCATGCCCCTCCAGAGTAATGTCGGTGGCTCGTCTGTACCCTGAGGATGACTCTCACGAGTCGAAGAGAGCTAAATCGAGCCGGTCCCTGGTCATGGGATTCTCGGATGAAGACAAGATCGGAACTGTTCAACCACATGACGATGCTTTAGTAATTACCCTCTGAATTGGAGGCTACGATGTAAAGAGGGTAATGGTGGATCAAGGCAGTGCAGCCGAGATCATGTACCCTGACCTCTTCAAGGGGCTGAACCTAAGGGCTGAAGACCTGACACCTTATAACTCCCCCTTAGTAAGCTTTGAAGGGAAGATTATTATCCCGAAAGGGCAAGTTAGACTACCAGTACAAACCGGAGCGGAGATAGTAGAGGTAGATTTTATAGTGGTGGATGCCTACTCCCCTTATACAGCAATTGTTGCGAGGCCTTGGCTTCATACTTTGGGAGCAGTCTCTTCCACCCTGCATCAGAAGATTAAATACCCCTCTGGAGGTAAGATAGAAGAGATACTGGGTGATCAGACCATGGCGAGGCAATGCATGATAGCAGCTATCCGACATAAGCCTGAAGCAGAATCTGAGGCTCAAAAAGAAGAATTATAGCAATTAAAATCCTCAATGCTGCCCCAAGATGGGTTATCCGAGGAAGCGAAATGTGAAGATCTTGTAAAAGTCACAATAGGAGATGACCCTGAGAAATTCTTTCAAGTCGGATCTCAACTACCCCAGTTGGAAAAGGAGGAATTGGTAGAGTTCCTCAAACGAAACATAGACGTCTTTGCATGGAGTGCTTATGAGGCTCCGGGGGTACACCCAGACTTCATTTGTCACCATTTGAATGTTAATCCAGCAATGACCCCCAAGAAGCAGCTCCCTCGTCGGCCATCTAAAGAGCATGCAGAGGCAGTCCGTCAGGAAGTGACGAAGCTAAAGAAGGCAGGGGCTATCAAAGAGATCTTCTACCCCGAGTGGTTGGCAAACACGGTGGTGGTCAAGAAAAAGATTGGGAAGTGGCGAGTATGTGTTGATTTCACAAATCTAAATAAAGCCTGCCCAAAAGATCCATTCCCCATACCCAAAATTGATCAGCTGGTAGACGCCACAGTCGGCCATCCTCGGATGAGTTTCTTGGACGCTTTCCAGGGTTATCATCAGATACCTTTAGCATTGGACGATCAGGAAAAAACTGCTTTTGTCACGCCAGTAGGAAACTACCACTACAAGGTGATGCCTTTTGGTTTGAAGAACGCGGGCTCCACTTATCAGAGGATGATGACGAGGATGTTTGAACCATTATTGGGAAGGAATATGGAGATTTACATAGATGACATGGTGGTGAAAAGCAAAAGAGCATCTGAACACCTAGAGGATCTTCGAGTTGTCTTCGAAATTCTCAGAAGCCATAAACTACGCTTGAATGCCTCCAAATGTTCGTTTGGTGTTGGCTCAGGCAAATTCTTGGGTTATATGGTCACTCATAGGGGAATTGAAGTCAATCCCGACCAAATTAAGGCCATCACCAGTATGCGAACTCCTCGGAACCCAAAAGAGGTGCAAAAACTAACCGGAATGGCCGCTGCTCTGAATAGATCCATATCTCGATCAGCGGACAGGTGCCGACCCTTTTTCCTGTTGATCAATAAATGGAAAAGCTTTGAATGGTCGATGGAATGTGACGCAGCCTTTCAACAACTTAAAGACTATATCGCTCGGCCGCCGGTCATGTCGAGTCCCGAGCCAGATGAGGTTCTTTTTGCTTACATTGCAGTGGCCTCCTATGCAGTAAGTTTAGTGTTGATAAGGGTTGATAACGGCGTACAACGGCCAGTGTACTACGTGAGCAAATCACTGCATGAGGCAGAGGTGCGATACCTTCCACTGGAAAAGGCTATCTTGGCGGTGGTGCTTGGCACCCGCAAGCTGCCTCACTATTTCCAAGCGCACACGATGATTGTTCTTACGCAACTCCCATTAAAGGCCGTCCTTAAAAGTGCAGATTACACGGGAAGGATAGCCAAGTGGGGCACAATTCTGGGAGCTTTCGACATCAAGTACATGCCTCGCACCTCAGTGAAGGGCCAGGTGTTGGCCGACCTGGTGGCAGAGTTCACCGAACCAGAAGTGGATAGTCTATTAGCATCAGAAGAAGGGGATGTAAAACTAGCCTGTAGTATCTCCAAGCGTATCCCTCCGACTTGGGAAGTACATGTAGACGGAGCATCAAACCAAAAAGGAGCGGGAGTTGGGTTAGTGCTGACATCTTCAGAAATGATCACCATTGAAAAGTCACTGAGGTTAAGCTTTCCTGCCACGAATAACGAAGCAGAGTACGAAGCACTACTAGAAGGTATGGCTATGGTCCTAAGGATGGGAGGAAAGTCCATTGAACTCTTCTCGGATTCAAGGCTAATTGTTGGTCAGGTCAAAGGCGAATTTGAAGCCAAAGACGAGAGAATGCGAGGTTATCTTAGCCGAGTGAAAATCATGCAGATGGAATTCGAATCCTTTAGCTTGCTGCATGTCCCAAGAAGTGGCAACACGCATGCGGACTTTTTGGCCACCCTCGCAACTTCCTCGGCGCAAAACTTGCCTCGCATAATCCTCGTTGAAGACCTGCATCGACCCTCGACAATAGCAAACGTAGTTCAGATCAATCAAGTCAGAATGGGGCCAAGTTGGATGGATCCTTTCATGCAATTCTTAAAGGATGATATTCTACCCGAGGATAAAGTTGAAGCCGACAAAATAAGAAAGAAGGCTCCTAACTATTGGCTGTCACAGGATGACAAGCTATATAGGCGTTCCTTCTCTGGGCCTTATCTGCTATGCGTTCATCCCGATCAAACGGAATTGCTCTTGGAAGAGATGCATGAGGGAATCTGTGGAAGCCACACTGGAGGCAGGTCCTTAGCGCATAGGGCCATTACTCAGGGTTATTGGTGGCCGAATATGCAGAGAGAAGCTTTGGAATATGTCAAAAAGTGTGATCAATGCCAACGGTATTCACCGAATATACACCAACCGGGAGGAGTCCTCAATCCAATATCCAGCCCATGGCCATTCGCTCAATGGGGCTTGGACATCATCGGACCATTTCCTAAGGCTGTAGGAAACAAAAAATATCTCATAGTCGGCACGGACTATTTCACAAAGTGGGTTGAAGCAGAGCCTCTAGCCAATATCCGAGATGCGGATGCGAAAAGATTCGTTTGGAAAAACATTGTTACTCGATTCGGTGTCCCTCGTGTACTCATTACGGATAATGGACTCCAGTTTGACAGTAAGATGTTCAGAAATTACTGTGGAGAATTGGGGATCACTAACAGATATTCTACTCCGGCATACCCTCAAGGGAATGGACAGGCTGAAGCTGTGAATAAGGTCATATTAAATGGATTGAAGAAAAGACTGGATGATGCGAAAGGCAGATGGGTAGAAGAACTCCCACATGTACTCTGGACGTAAGGGACCACACCTCGTAGGTCCACTGGAGAGACCCCTTTTTCAATGACTTATGGAGCTGAAGCAGTCATACCCTTGGAATCCGGGTTCCCAACGACAAGAACGAGCTCATTCAATCCAAAAGACAACGATGAAAACTTGGCAAGAGGTCTGGACTTGATTGATGAAAAAAGGGAAAACGCAATGGTTCAATTGGCTCATTACCAACAAAAGCTGAAGCGAGGTTATGATGCCCATGCAAAGACAAGGCCTTTGGTCCCAGGTGACCTGGTGCTGCTCAAAGTCCTGGGCTCGGCAAAGAACTCTGCATGGGGAAAATTAGGGCCGAATTGGGAAGGACCATATCGCATCACCTCCAACGCCGGCATAGGAGCATATTTCTTGGAAGACTTGGACGGACTTGTAGTACCCCGCCCTTGGAACGTCAATAATTTGAAAAGGTATTATTACTAATAAAACTGTATTTAATCAATATTCGTTCTTTATGTTAAATATGTATGCCTCTTTTCGTATCTCTCGATGCTCTATGAAGTGTTTAAACTTAAATCCAGTCATGCATGAGTCCTCGGACCAGATGATCTGGGTTAGTTAACACCCTCACCGTTCTATGAAGTGTTTAAACTTAAATCCAGTCATGCATGAGTCCTCAGACCAGATGATCTGGGTTAGTTAACACCCTCACCGTTCTATGAAGTGTTTAAACTTAAATCCAGTCATGCATGAGTCCTCGGACCAGATGATCTTGGTTAGTTAACACCCTCACCGTTCTATGAAGTGTTTAAACTTAAATCCAGTCATGCATGAGTCCTCGGACCAGATGATCTGGGTTAGTTAACACCCTCACCGTTCTATGAAGTGTTTAAACTTAAATCCAGTCATGCATGAGTCCTCGGACCAGATGATCTGGGTTAGTTAACACCCTCACCGTTCTATGAAGTGTTTAAACTTAAATCCAGTCATGCATGAGTCCTCGGACCAGATGATCTGGGTTAGTTAACACCCTCACCGTTCTATGAAGTGTTTAAACTTAAATCCAGTCATGCATGAGTCTTCGGACCAGATGATCTGGGTTAGTTAACACTTGTTCTATTTCCCTTTTTAAGCATTCAAATATAGATGTGAATGCATGACTCAAATTTCTTGTTTAGTTATATTTATTTAGCTAGTATGATAATCCAACTTCCAAAACCCCTTAATCAAATTGGTCATCCACACAACGCAAAAAAAAAAAGAAATGAAATGAAATGGCAGCAGAAGGATTTACTATTACTTGTCATAATACGTAAAACAAAGGGAATATATCTTCATTAATGATTAAAACGCAATACAAATCTTTAAAATAATAAGCAAAAACAAAAAAACAAAAAGAAAACAACACTAAGACAAAACAGCCTAAGTCTTCGTGTTGGGGTCTTGGTGCTCAGCTACTTGTTCAGACTACGGAGGGGCAGCATCTGAAGCATTACTTTGGGAGGGCTCAGCTTGGTTTGTCGCAGGAGCTTCTGATACTGGGGCTGGCTGCTCTGGAGGAGGAGGATCAGAATCTGGGAGCGGATGAATATCAGGTTCATAGTACACGCTCTCAGGCCTCCTGAGGATGGAGTCGGCAGGGACCCCAGCGGCGTCAAGGGCTTTCTCCCAAGTGATGTCGCAGTAGTCCCTGGCGACGGAGGCAAACTCTTCAGTCAATCTGCTCTGAGTCTCTTCAACCCCCAGAGCATAAGAAGCTTGCTTTTCGGCCTCGGCTGCCTCCTTCTGTAGCTGGACAGCTTCCTTAGCCTTACGGAGCTCTTCGCGCAGGTTTTTCACCATCTGCCTCTCCGTTTCTAAGTTGATTTCGCAGAGGTGTAGTTCGCTGCGAAGAGTCTCTGCCTGCTTCTCAGTTGTTTTTAATCCAGCCTCAGCGCTGGCCCTCTCCTGATTAGCCTTCTTCACCTCCTCGGCCATCTGCTTTTGTTGAGTTCTTAGCACACTCAGATGGTCCTCCACAGTCTCTCGGGCCTCATGGGCGGCTTTTGTCTCATCACGAAAGCGTTTCGCCCATTCCTCAGCCACATACACTTGTTGCGCGACCTGTTATGGAAAATTAAAAAGTGGCTTAGATTTAAAAAAAAAAAATAGGCAAATAAAAAGAAACAAAATTGTACTCACCATCGCCAAATCCCTTTTCATGGAAAGGAGTAAGTCAGGATAATCGAAACTCCTGTAAGCCGCCAGGTCAGTAGGTAGGAGAAGGGGCTGCAGCAAAGCATCAGCCAGTCGGCCTGCATGGCCACCGCGGAAGTGCCTAAGTGAAGCATCCACTGAGACGGGGCCACTATCAACCTCCAGCGTCGGCGACCAAGTCCGTGTTGACTGACGAACCTGGGCTGGTGGGCGCTCCTCTCGGCTCTCCACAGAATGGGCCCTCCTACTCGGACGTTCATGAGTAGGTCTGGCCTGTTTATTGCCCTTTGACGGGCCTAGCTCCCCCTCCTCGGTGGGCTCCACTGGCCTCTTCCTCCTCAGATCTGGGTTTGGTTTGAGCCCAAGGTCTGCAGGCACCTGGGGCGGAGGAGGGGGAGGGTGTGCAGCTTGTTTGGACTTGCCCTTATCTTGAGAAGAGGGCCCTTTGTTCCTGCCCTTCATCAACTCTTTCAAAGAAGGGCCAGTCCGGGGAGCCATGTCTTCCTCATCGTCAGTTGTATCGGCAAGGTATGTTACCGCTTGAGCTGGAGTTTGCACGCACGACTGCTCGTCCGCTCCCTCCTCGGCCTCTGAAATGAAGACTGTTTCTTCTTCAAACTTGAACTTATCAATCTCTAGTTCGAGAGAGGAAGAAGAGGCTGTGCCTTCGCGGAGAATGGCCTCCCCAAGCAGTACTTCGCGCAGAGGTTCGGCGGCAAGGGGAATTCCCTGTGGAATGGGATGGTCAACTGGGGGAAGATCGTAGCCGGCGAGGAAGTTTGGCCGAGACACGTCTATACGTGCCAAACGGTGGTCTCCCGCTCAGATGGAGTTGCCGACGTCTAAATACGACCTCGAGATGGGCTCGAAATCCAAAATGAGGTGAACTGCTCGTAGTTGCCCGTCGTCGTTCACAAAAATCTCTGATCTCAGCAGGTAATTCAGTGCTGGAACGTTGATCAGGCTAAGCTTTGGGTTGGTAAAGAATTTATCTGTCAAGCAAGTAAATCACATTGTTAAGCCTCGGCTATAAAAAATATAATAATAGTAACACTAACATAAAACTACTAAGCAAATAAACATAAAGGAATCAAAATACTCCTCAACGTTAAAGTTAGAGATCCTAAGTCTAGGTTGCTCCACCTGGTGTCCCGGCCTTGGTTGGGCAGGCTAAGCCGTCGCTCCAAGGCTCCGACAGGATTAAGTAGTCGTCTTTCATCCCCTTGTTAGATTTGGGGAGGCAGGATATTAGTTTGACCACATTGCTACGGGACTTAAGGTAAAAGCCTGCCCGAGTCTCTATATGGCCTTCATATAGGTGGGCGACGTCGTGCCACGTCAATCCTAGCCCCAGATGCCGGTCCAAAGTGTCGATTGACCCTAGGACTCTAAAGAAGTTGGGGGCACACTGATGGGGGCAGAGCCTATGGGCGCGAAGATAGTCCCGTGTAATCCTACCCATGGGGACGGTCATCCCCCCTTCTATGAAGGCAATCATAGGGATGACCACCTCTCCTACTTTCCGGTCAAACTCCACTCCCTCTGTGGTGCAGTGACGTACCACTACCTCCGGGGGAATGTGGTACTTTTCTTTGAACAACTCTATCATGGCCGGAGTGTTTACTAAGCGCTCGAATCTACCCATTGTTAGTCTCTATAAGGTAAAGTGGTTAGCCGAGGAGGTTAGCCGAGGATACAACGGAAGTCGGAGGGCGAAACTTACGTGAGAATGAACACGGTTTGTTCCTCTGGTCGCTGAAAGATCGTCAAGCTCTTTTTCTTGTGAAAAATGATGGATGCCTGGATATGAACACTGAAGTTGCAAGCTCTGATAAGAAACAAAAAGTAACGCCAGGAGGTTTTTATAGTAGGGATGGAAAAAGGAAAAACCACAATCCCGCCTAAATATTGCAGTTGAGATCTGGACCGTTGGATTCGTATTTCACCGTAGGATGCCTGGGTTGAAACGCAATTCTAAGCGTTTAATGATGATTGTGCGAGTTCCCAAGCGTCAGGAGCCCTCGCGAAATGGCAGAAATGGCCCTTACACGCGCCTAAATTTAGATACTGTTAAGGACTACATTGTAATTACTAGTGTACATCAAAATCCTAACTTTCCTTCTCGGATTAGAAAGAAAAATTAGAATTTTGAGGGGCTATTGTGGGGGAGTAAAACCTGGGCTCATGAGGTGGGCTCAGATACAACTTTTCATCAACAATAAGTCCGAGGAGAAGAAATTATAGGGAACCCTTGTAACTAATAGTAGAACGCGTAAGTGTCCAGGGATATTGATCCGAGAGGGATACCCTCCTCGGGTCTGGCATATGTCGGTGAAAGAGGCCTCGGCTTCCCCTTAGTCCAGCTTCCAGGAAATTCCAGAGGTGAAGACAGATTGTCAATGCACGTGGAAGGGATAAGGATGCAGAAATATCTTGAGCAAAAGCTGCTGCCACCGCATTAAATGCATTACAGCAGCTTTCCTGGCCGCATTTATGTGGAGAAGACCCCTGAACAGTGTTTAAAATCATCTTTACCCCCAGGAAACCAAAAAGCTGTGGGAGAAGAAGTGGGAAACTCAAGTACCAGGCTAGATGGCAGACAAGTGGACGATAGGATCGAACAATGAAGGACTATATAATGGAGTAAGACCTCCAGAAGAAAGGGACGAAAGAAAAATAGAAGAAACCTCAAGAAATAACTACTGTAGCATCTGGGAAAAATACAACCCAAAGAAAAGCATTCTATCTAAGTGCATACCCCTCGGACCTAACTCGAATCCATCAATTAGCCCAAAACTTACTCCTCGGACACGAGATCTTAACTTGTGTGTGTGTGTTTTAGCCTCCTCGGCCAAGCACTTAATCTTCAGTAACTGTTGTAAAGATCGCTATTAGCCCAATTCTTTGACTCACTCTCTTACAAATTTATTGTATTGGGCTTATTGGGCCCATCTCCTGTTTTCATCTAGGTGTGGGCTACAATTTGTGACCCTACACATATATATACAAGCTTTTTTATTATATACAAACTTTTTTATTTGATAAATTATATATATACACACATCCAACAAAAAAAAAAAAAAAACTTAGTATTTTTAATTAAAATTATGTTTGATGACAATTTTTCATAAAATAAAAAAATATTTTCGATACAATTTATCAAATTTTATATTAAAGTAAGTAAAAAATCTTTCAATTGAATTAATGAAATTTTCAAAAACTATCTTAGACTCCAAACATAAGTTAAGCTCTAAACATATTTGAAGTTATCTTACTTTAACTCATTATGTAACAGTTAAAGAGACATTTTATGTGTAGTTTTAGAAACAAATTTTTTTTAATGAGTTGATGACTTATTAATCGCCATATAACAAGTTGAAAAAGATAGATTCAAACATATTTGGTGCCAAACTCTATTAAATATTTAACAGATATAAGAGCACATTATACATAAAAAATAGAATTGCGAAAAATAAAATTATGTCTCTATAACTATTAGACAAATTATTTTTTTTAAGAGCATCATTGGACTAATTTAAATATTTGAGGAACTCTTATTTTTGTAAACTAAATTTTGAAAACATTAAATAATTATATACATATATTTTTTTTCAAAATTTTGGGGGCCATGGCTTAACTTTTGTATTGTTGACTAATGATGATCACTTATTGTAACAATGCATGTTTTGTTGAATAATAATAATAAGGCTCGCTCTTTTCTAACAATCTTGAAATATTGTTGAATAATGCTCACTTCAATTTTTGTAACAATCATTTATTGTTGAATAATAATGCTCATTATTTTGTGACAGTCGTGTATTGTTCAATAATGCCCACTTTTTGTAAACATTCACGTTGTAACAAAAGGTATCATCAAAAAAATGATATGTAAAAGTGAAAGTAGCAACCATGGACGTAATTAAGTGCTCTTGTCATTGTCGCCAATGTCCAACACACTTTCACACGTGGTTGTATATAACGTGGAGACTTGAGAGACGAATTTAATCAAAATATCAATTCCTAAGCACTCAAGTGATCAGAATGATTTAAAAATAAATAAAAAAACGTCATCGGAATGTTTATAATAAAAAAATTTCAAGTTTATACGTTTTTGTCCAAAAATTACCGGTATCACACAGGCAAAAATTGTGTAAATTATGCATTATTGCTCCCTTAATTGTGTAAATTTACACAGTCACTATTTATTTTGTATTTAGTTTTTTATTTTTTCTTTAAGTATCTTAGAATGAAAGAAGAATGTGGATAGTTGTTAGTGTGTGTAAAAAAAAAAATTTAAATCAAGAAAAAATAATATTTTAATAAAATGTAATGTAAAATAGATAATTTAATATGAAATTTTTTAAAAAATGAGTATATAAAATAGGAAAATTAGATTTTTATGCACAAGCAATTTTTGCACGCTATACGAATGCTCTTAATAATGGAGCTACAAACAAAATTTCCCTCCATAGTTTGAAAAGAAATCCTTCAAACTATTAATCGAGAACGGGGCTATTTGATGGTTGGGGCCTGGGAGCCTATGGCAAAATAACCTAGTAATATATATATATATATATATATATATATATATTAAAGATATCCGAATTTGTACTAATAAAAATCTCCTCTGCTCCCCAGACATGATCCTTTGTTCCCTTCCAAACAGCAGCAGAAAAAATTCGCATAATCCACCAAACCGATTTGGATAAAGCCCAAAAAAAAAAAAAAAAAAACCTTAAAAAATTTCTAGGTTTGATACAGATATGTACTTTCTATATTCCCAGCCTATTAATTTCTAAAAAAATTTATAGAAAATATTATTCATTTGAATACCGTTTACTTTACTGAAATTTGAAAATAATAAAAAAATAATTTTTAATTACTGTTTACACTAAAAAAATACTGTTTATGTTATGATTTGCACTGTTATAAACAGTATACCAAATACTGGTAAAAAAAAAAAAATAAAGCTGAAAAGTAACATCTAAAAATTGAAAATAATAAAAAAATAATTTTTAATTATTATTTACGTTAAAAAATACTGATTATTTGCACTGTTATAAAACAGTATACCAAACACTGGTAAAAAAATAAAAAAAAAGGCTGAAACGCCAGAGGTAGACGCGCTCGACATGATCCAAACGGGTACCATTGTCACAACCCCATCTAGTTAATCCGCTTCACTCTTTTTGGAACCCACCCGTCAATGATGAAACAGGTGTCTTATGCGCCCATACCTCACGTACAGGTGTTTGTCACTTTGTCTCCTCTGCCCAAGCACGCACCAAGCTTTTTTAGCCACAAGTATATTTACAAAAGAACAACAACATTAGTAAAAATCTTTTACCCAATAGGCCTTTATCTTAGTTTTCAGTTTTCACTAGAGAAACGCGCTTACTCTCTCCAGTAGCTGTTGCCGCTTTTTCTCATCCTATATTCAAAATGTGTGGCTGTGACGTGTTGCTAAATTTTAAGTCATGAATTCCGACAAAATGCACATGAAGACTAGGTGGGATGTGTTGCTAATTACAATCTTATTTTATTTTTTCACATCTAGTTGGGCCATTCTAAGGATCACAATGGTGGCGAATTGGGCAATTAAATTGGGTCAAAGACATGAATTTGTGTGACCAAGAGAAAGAAAAGGAAGTGTCAATATAAGATTTAAATTCTAAATTAAAAATATGTGCATAATATTGTACACTTTTTATAAATATGTATAATTTTATGTAAATTTATTTAGTCTATAATGTAAATCTTACATAGATATGTAGTGTAATGTAAGTCAATAATTTTTCTAAAGACAAAGATACATATTATTTATAAAAATAGTGATAATACTTAAATGATACATCTCTATTGACTGATATCAAAATATTTAATTTCCTTGACCAAACAAAAATAGTCAAGTCCCATTTTGATGGATTATATTGCAATATATTAAGAAACATTTATTTTGTGTTTTTTCATCTATTGAAAATATTATTTATTAAATATTGTGGATACTAATATACTATATAGATAATAGTTTGGATTTTCAAGGAAAAAATTTTTTTTGCTCTACTCCACCCCCCCCCCCCTATTGAGATCCTGACTTTGTCCTTGTTGCTCATATCTATTTTTTATTTAGTGTAAATTTTAAAAATCTAACTGTTAAATTACATGTTCTT
Source organism: Quercus agrifolia (assembly GCA_029955455.1). Taxonomy (NCBI): domain Eukaryota; kingdom Viridiplantae; phylum Streptophyta; class Magnoliopsida; order Fagales; family Fagaceae; genus Quercus; species Quercus agrifolia. The sequence continues at coordinate 43,825,183 of JARQAD010000006.1, forward strand.
TCTTAATATAAATGTCAAATTTTGTTCAAATTAGATGTTATTTACTATTCGATCAATAAATTTATTTTTTATGCATAATTTTAGACAAAAAATAAAATAAAATAAACATTTGATTGATAATATAGCAATTGATATTTGATCTTTTTGAAATTTTGCAAGTATAGAAAATTTAATAAGAATATACAATCCAACGATTAGATTTTCACAATTTTAATTCAATATAAAGACATATGGTCAGTTTGAAAATACCTTTTTCCTGCATCAAGTAACAGACCTCTTCGTGCTCAATGGGATATAGTGACAGTGACGCTACTTGAGTTCATTATATTATAGCATCGGGAAAATAATTCCCTTCAGACTGAACATCTTGGTTCACTTGTTAAAATTGACAAATTTTACAAGAATAGAGTACTGGTTAAAACTCAAAACTCCATTAGTTTCCAAGATAGCATGAAAAAGCTTGAAAGAAACTTAAACAAATTTCTCTCACGTCACAAGATAGGGATTTTTTTTTTTTTTTTTTAATAAGAAGAAAGGGATCAATTGGTCATTTGATCGAAAATTTATCATAAAATTTAAATGCATACATATGATGTCTAGACATGGTAACACAAGTCAAAATTTACTGATCCGACCGACCTGAAAATACATGAACTCGAATTTTTTGACCCGAAGCAAAAACAGGTTAATCCATGATCCAATCCATTTTTAAAACTTTCTTTTTGGTAAATAAAATTAAGACATTATTAATTTAATTGTTTCTTGTGAGCTTTATAGGACACAAATCAAATTCAATTGGCAATATATAATGGACATTATTATTATTATTATCAATTTTTTAACATTTTTTGGATAACTCTATTTATATATTTATATATATATATATATCATTTAGATACAATGACTTTGAGGAAACAGTTGAAACATGTACATAATTGCATGCAAATGAATTGAAAGATGAATGATTGAGGTATTTTGTAATGAGTAAAGATTTTTAGATATCAAATAATAAAGTACATGCCAAGAAAATTTAGTTACAATAGAGTTAAAAACATATATTTAAAATTATAGGCATGTATGAGAAACATTCATAAAATTTAAATGCATACGTATGATGTCTAGACATGGCAACACAAGTCAAAATTTACTGATCTGACCGACTTGAAAATACATGAACTCGAATTTTTGACTCGAAGCAAAAACAGGTTAATCCATGACCCAATCCATTTTTAAAACTTTCTTTTTGGTAAATAAAATTAAGACATTATTGATTTAATTGTTTGTTGTGAGCTTTATAGTACACAAATCAAATTCAATTGGCAATATATAATGGACATTATTATTATTATTATCAAATTTTTAACATTTGTTGGATAACTCTATTTAAATATATATATATATATATATAATATCATTTAGATACAATGACTTTAAGGAAACAATTGAAACATGTACATAATTGCATGCAAATGAATTGAAAGATGAATGATTGAGGTATTTTGTAATGAGTAAAGATTTTTAGATATCAAATAATAAAGTACATGCCAAGAAAATTTAGTTACAATAGAGTTAAAAACATATATTTAAAATTATAGGCATGTATGAAAAACATTCATAAGTGTAAAAAAAGTGAAATCAAAATATATTAACGAAATTAACATAAATTATGGATGCTTAGGAATATTTTTTTAACAATTCATGTTTAAAATAAACGGATTTTCAAAATAAATTATGATATTTCTAAAGCGTGTGTTGTTTAACAATGACATGATATTCATAAAAGAGACCATGTATAAATAATTAAACAATCAAACTATAATGTATATTCTTAAATTGAAATAGAGAATTTAGACATCAAAATTTTATGATGCATTCACAACTATTTGATTGATCATGATCAAATATTTATAATCAAATTGATTTCCAATTGATGATGTGTCAATAGTGGACAATCAACAAATAAAATCAAGCCACATGTCAAGTCTTTGAGTCACCACTACTCACATAAAAAATGACACATGTCCAAGCCATATGGCAGCATCAAATGAAGAAAGTCACGTGACAACATCAGAAGAAAAGACTCACATGGAATGTTCTTATTAAATGCAAGTCCAAAATTAAAGTCAAATTTGAATTTTAATTCAAAATTTGTAATTAACTCTCAATAAATGTTGAAAGAAAAATTCCAAATTAAAGACCATTGAGTTTCTTATAAATAGAGGCTTTTCATGTGAGAAAAGGGGACATAGAAATTTAGAGGGAAAAACCCTACTGACATTTTGTCAAAATAGAGAGTCATCTCTAAGTCCAAAAGAGCACCCTTACTCCCTCAAAAATCAAGCTCATTCCTACTTCTTCAAATCAAAGTAGAGATTTTCCTTTAATTTAAATCGTGATCAAACCAACGGCCCTCGCATCAAATTAAGTACGTTTAACTACTCATTTACCTTGGAGACATTAAGGCACGATTCAAGATCAAGATTCACAATCCTTTGGATCATAAAGTTTCTTGGAGATCGAATCATAGGAGTTTATTGTATTCTTTCATTATAAAGAGTCACACAGAGGATTATGCTCACATATATATAAATCAATATAAATTGATAATTTGTTACACCATTTCGTGATTGTGTGATTTATCCTTTACGAATTTTGTGTGTACAAAGTATCAATCACAATTGATATTAAATTATAAAATTAGTTTTCAAGATTGTAAATTTCTTATACTCCATTTTTTATTTATTGTCAAATTAGTTATCCAATAAGGCATTTGGAATTTTTTTTATAAATATTTTGGGATGTTGATATTGTGTAAAAATGAAACTTTTATGTTTGTTTTAATTATCCTTTGTGCTATTTTGTTTTGATTAGTAATGATTGGATTTATATTGTGTCAAATATTAAATCTTCTTTGAAGTCACGTACACCACTGTATCATGGAGAATCTAAGCTGGACATTAACTTAATCATTAGTATTTTTTCTATCCTTCAAATCTTAGGGGGGCCGATAAGTATATTTACATATGAATCTATAAAATTTATGATTTTATTAGTATTAAAATAGAAATTTTTAAAAAACCAGGGGGGGCCCCCCTGTAGTTCCGTCCCGTGTTGAAAGGTTTTAATATGTTGTATTTTGTTTAACTTGAGTGGGTTCATATTCTTTTCGTATGGGCTGTGTGAAGTTTTTTCATATATTCTTGATTTTTTAGGTTCATGCTTAGTTAATTTTGCATACATCCAAAGTTTATAATTATTTATAAATAAATAAATAATTTTAAAAAAACCTGAGTTCTTATTCAACACCACTTCTTTTAAATTTTTTGCTAAGCCGATACCTATTAATTGTATATTTACTGCACTTGATCTTCTCATTATGTATTTTGGAAAATTATTAGGTACTCCCGGAGTACCATAAATGCGTACTCCTTCCTCTCACATGAATGGTAGGTCCCACCATGAATTTAATTAGTGGGACCCACCATTCATGTGAGAGGAGGGAGTATACATTTATGGTACTCCGGGAGTACACAATAATTTTCCATGTATTTTACTTTCTTTCCAAATTTTCATTATGTTACTGGCTTTTAGTCCCACCGGAGATCCTTTAACTCTGCCAATCGATCGGTCCGGTTCTCTAGCTGTCTCGAATGCCCGGAAAACAGCAAAAAAATAGCGGTAAAATTAATTGGAGAGTGACGGTTAACGATTAACCCGCTCGACAAGAAGATCAACCAGACTCAAAAAACGACGTTGGAGCATAATAATAATAAAAACCTTTCACGGAACCCTAACCACGTCCCTCTCCGAGGGCTAAACCTTCACATGGATTCCGCCAAAATAACAAGCTATATATAGAGTGACTCCATGTCATGACATGAAAAGCTCTTCAAAATTTCACATCTTTCCGCCAAAATAATAAGCTATGGTGACTACATGTTATGTCGACATGAAATCACCAGAGCTCTGAAAAATTTCACATGGCCGGGTTCCGCCAAAATAACAAGCTAAATATACTCCATGTCGTGACATGAAATCACCGGAGCTCTCTACAAAATATCTATGGTGACTCCATGTTATGACATGAAATCACCAGTGTTCTGCAAAATTTCACATCTTTCCGCCAAAATAACAAGCTATGGTGACTTCATGTCATAACATGAAATCACCAGATTATTTTGGCTACTGGCTACGCCTTCTTCAGGGTGGTAGGAGTAGAGCGCCTTAATGTCATCGAAATCCCGAATCTTAGTAAGAATTTACCACAGCTTGTTCTTTTGGCTATTGACGTTGCAAATTTCACAGAGTTTATGCATGTTGGTACGGTGACCCCAACGTCATTGAAATTCTCCAACAACGCCGTAAATAACCCCAAGCTTAAATAAGAATTTACCAGAGCTTGTTCTTTTGGCTACTGGCACGGTTGTAGGGGCGAACATAATGATAAAACTTAGCTTTTCAGATGAAAACTTCTAGAAAACATAAATGAATACAATAGAGTACTAACCTTTCATAATCGGCACTGCGAAGAGTACCACTCTCTGAGTCCAAGCTTCTTTCAGCCATCATTTAGGTTGACAACAGCAGCAGTATTCCAATATTTTTTACTGAATATATTAGTCCGCTCTTCTTCTCAATCTAAACTAAAGCTCTATAATATATAGGAGTAAATGCTACCTCCTCTCACCCCTGAGACAGGGACGAACGCAGGATTTTAAGCCGGGGGGCCAGAGATAAGCAAAATTTTTTTTTATCAAATACGCGTAACGCATCCATATAGTATTAATAAATTATCAACCAAGACAAATACCCAAAAATCATTGTTTCTTAATATATTAAGATACAATCTATTAACAAAAACTTTTCTTAACTTTACCTTTTTTTTTTTTTTTTTTTTTTTTTTTTGTTTTCTCCCCTGTCACTTGTCTTTGCCCAACAGCAACTCCACACCACTTTTCCCTATTCCCTATTATTATGTCCAACTAATGTCCAACTACCGGTCAACAAAGCATCTGACTGTCACTACTCACTACAATCTCTACTCTCTCTATCTATCATTCTATTTCTTTTATCTATATAATGCAAGGCAGCAAGAGCCACAAACACAGTCACAAAGCCAAAAACCCAAAAAAAAAAAAAAAAAAAAAAAAAAAAAACACAAACAGTTCAGTTCAGCCGCAGCACAAGCACCAAATCACCAAATCAGTTCAGTAACTTCAGTTCATCAGTAAAAACACAAACAAGAAACACTCAAACACCACAAGCACAGTTTCTTTGATTCTCAGAATCTCAGATCACAGATTCACAAGGTTTTGAAATTTGAAGGAAAAGATAAGAGTTAAAGAGTAAATACCTGTGATTCTGTGAACTGTGATTCTGTGAAGGCTCGAACCTGGGCTGGGCAGATCGGGAAACGGCAACCGGCGGCAGCAGCGGCAAGTGGATCTTGTCTCGCGTGGCGGCGTGGGTCTCGCTCGAAGCTGGGTTCGCACTCATGGACTCTCTCGCTCTCGTCTCGCTCTCTGTCTCTCTAGTCTCTCCGTCACGGCGTCACGGCGACACCGCTGCCTCTCTGTCTCTCTCCGTCTCGCCTCTCGGTCTCTCACTTTCCTTTCTTCTTATTTTTTTTCTTTTTTTTGCTTTGGTTTTTGCTTTCTCCGTTTGGTTTTGGACTGCTGAGGGCTGAGATTTTTTCTTTTTCTTTTTTTTTTTTTTTTCTTTTTTTGGTTGTGGATTGACATGGGTTATGGCCTTATGGGCTCTGCTCTGAGCTGGCCGGATGATGGGCTAGGGGAAGGGGGGCCGGAGCAAAAATTTCAGGGGGGCCCAAGCCCCTATTTTTTTTTTTGGAAAAATTTTACTTGCTAAAAAATTTTTTTTTGGGCCCAGGGGGGGCTCGGGCCCCCTTAGCCTTGTACCTGGGTCCGTCCCTGCCCTGAGAGAAGGTGGTCTAACAGTGGGACCTACGCGTGAGATCCAACCCTCACGTGAGTTAAAAAAGCACTGCTCCCGAGCCCCTAAGGCTGTGTCTGTTTTTTCCGGAAATGTGAGTGTTTGCAAGTGTTTGGTTGCGTTTGGAAAATAGATTTTCCGGAAAAGAATTTCCGTTGACCGTAAAATTAAGGCCTTTGATCCGGAAAATATTTTCAGCCAAAATTTTACCTTCAAATCGTTTCCGGAGACGCGCAAAGAGAGAAAGAGAGAGAGAAAGGACTCGCGCAAACAAAGAGAGAGAGAGATTGCGAACCCAGAAAGTTGAGATCGTCACACCACCGGCGAGATCATCAACCGGAGAACGGCGAACCCACGAACGGCGAACCGGAGAACAGCGAACCCATGAACCCACAAACGGTGAACCCACGACCCACGAACAGCGAACCCACGAACGGCGAACCCACGAATAGCGAACCCACTACCCACGAACGGTGAACCCACAAACCCACGATCGGACTGCGAACCCATGAACCGCGAGTCGCACCGCGCCGATCGCACCGGCGAGTCACATTGTTACCGATCTCGCTCTTGTTCTCGTTACTGGCGAGCAGTGGCAGAGCCAGGAATTTATCTTTGGGGGGGCCATATATAATTTTTTTTTTTTTTTTTTTGTATATGAAATGTAAAATAGTAATATATAATACTTCATAACTCAATTTTTTCCATTTTATTTGTTGAGATAATTGTTAAAATACCTATATGTTCATTTTAAAGATTTTAATTATTATAATTTGTTTATACATGTATTTATAGATTGTATTTTATTTAAATGAAAATTATATTTACTTTTATACTTTCTTAAATATGTATGTATATTATTAGGTCTGGAGGGCCAAAATAATAAGGTTATTTGAAAATTATCAAATTATTTAAGATATTTTCAAAAAAATTAATTAATTTTTTCGAAAATTTTGGGGGGGCCCAGGCCCCCCTTGGTCATCAAGTGGCTTCGCCGCTGCCGGCGAGTCGCACCGTTACCGATCTCGTTCTTGTGATTTTGATTTTTTATTTTCTCCCTTTGATCTCTGATTTTTTTGTTGTTGTTGTGGTGGTGTGGGTGGTGGTGTTTTGGTGGTTTTCCTGTTGTGTGGTGGTGGTGGAAAATAGCATTTTCAGAATACACCCAAACACATGAAAATATTTTCTAGAAAAATTTTCATAACACACCCAAACACTTGAAAATATTTTCCTTTCCAAAAAATAGCATTTCCGAAAAATATGCATTTTCTGAAAAATATTTTTCATGAAACAAACACAGCCTAAGTCTTTTCCAATTTATGGCTGCGCAGGGGGACAAAATATACCGGGCAGGTGGATAAAGTATACGCAGTTTGGCAAGAGACTTTTAGTGACAATTGTTTTTTTATTTTTTTGATAGGACCATTGTTAAACAGTAACGAACACACCGATTGCATTTCATATTTGCTTTTGGGGTAAAAGCTGGTACCATTTTGATTAGAAATGTATCGAACGGCTACCAGTAGGTAAAGGAAGCGAAATTAGTCAAAAATTCTCCATCGAACGGCTGTAGTCGTTTTAAGTATCTTTAAGGCAACTTCCTAGCAACTTCGCAATGTGCTTTCTTTCCACCCAAACGGTCAAATTAATCCACTAGTCCACTCCAACCATGCCATTCTTTTTCATATTTTTTATTTTTTATATTTTTTTCGGTTACCAAACCAACTAATAATAATTCTGTGAAAAACCCACCCCTTTATTCATGGCTGATTCTCTCTTCGATTTGTGTTTCGCCGATTCTCTCTCTTTTCCACCTTCATTTGAGTCATGCCCATTAATCGAAGCTACGGCTAGGTTTCCACTTCTACAGTGTCCAATGAAGGAGGTGATGACGTGATTTCATTAATCTTCACCTTTGATCTCTTCTTCAATGGCTTTCTTCTTTTGCCTGTTGGGTTTGAACCTGAAGTTCCCAAAGGGTCTACCATTGGCAGGTTGTTTTCTGACTTTCATATTGTTTGTTAGTTGTCTAGCTAGAAAATGATGTTTTGTCTCATTTTAACATGGAAAAAAATGGCATAGCCAGCAATAATTGACAGTGTAGAAGGTTTTGTAAGAATTGATAGTTTAGATCTTTAGCTGTATAGCGTCTTGAAATTTTCTTTTTCATATAGTTGGCTTTGAACATGTGAGGGTTAAATATGTGCACTGCGTTGACATAAAAATTTTCTTGCTAACTTTATGAACAAAAAGCTTGATACAAACATAAAGTTCTTAATCATAGAAGCTTTCACCTAAAAATGAGGATGCTATTTCTCAAAAAAAGAAAAGGAAAAAAAAGAGGGTGCTAAAGATTTAAGAATATGTGCAACCAATCTCAAGTAGTTGGAGCAGAAGGCTTTGCTTAGATTACCTTCACGATCCAGGAGCAAATTGGTGCTGCTCTCAGTATGGTCATTGCCCCATTGCGTACGTCTCGTGATTCATTTGTCTTAACTATGTATTGATATTATATATCTATGTGAAAAATGTAACTTTTTTAGTATTTTGACTTTGAATTGTGATTTTATACATGTTATCAATTTTTTTTTTTAAATTTAATATAGTAAAAAATCTTATAATTTAACTGGTTGACAAATTCTATAATGTCTTATGAGTATGACAATTTGAAGAGCGTGAAGTTATAAAGGCTATTATGGATTTTCTTTCTAAGCTAGGGAATGGGTGGTCTCAACCTTCTCATCAAAGAGGGTGAGATTTTATGGTTTTAAGACACTCGAGCGCAGCTCACATGGATGGGGAGTAGCATAGAAAAAAAGTGACAAATTTCTACCCCAAGTGCAAATTCGCTTGACCGAATGTTAGGCAAGCTGTTTTAGGCGAAACTTTTTGTCTAGCTATTTTTTGAGAGTTCTGATAAACTTGCCTGTCTTGAAAATTTCGCTTTGAGAAAGATTCTTCTTGTTGCAATTTGCCAATTTCAACTATAGTTTGTGATCTCTTGACACAATGAAATTACAAAAAATGAAATTCAATACATAAAAATTTTGCAATTTACAACCGAAATATTTGTCATGGAACAATTCCCAACACTAAAAATCTTAACAATTTTACTGAACTTTATGATTAATTAGGTTAAAACAACAATCCCAAAAAAAATATAGCATCCGTCCCAATGTTGGTGCTGTTTTTGATTGGAGCCGCACCCAATGTGGATCCTGATATTTTTTTGGTAGGAGTAGCTAAAGTGGTGATCTATTTATTTTTGGGTTGTGTTAATGGCATAGTAAAATGTCCGTTAACAAAACATTTTGACATTTTTTTTGTTTTTTGTTTTTTTTTGGCAGATTTATATCATATTTTTCAGTGTGTGATTAACTTTGTAGAGAGAAAAAAAAAATAATAACTAAAAGAACTAGTTTTATATCCTTTTCATATATTTATTTAATTTTTTATTAAACGAAACTTACTTTTGTACAACCTTAACAAGTACTTATGCGGTGCCTGTTAACATTTGCCTTTATTTTTTTTTCTTCATATTTGTAAGAGTATTCACATCAAGAATGTTAAAAAATATAGCATTTAACAACTCAAAAATCTAATATATCTATTTTAACAGCTCACTTTACAATACACTCAACATCAAATATTCTTTTTTAACATATAACAGATTAAAATAATATAAACAAGTAAAGAACATAGTAAAATAACACATCAACAAAATAACCAATAGTCACAACAACCACAACTAACCATAACATCACCACAACAACCATCGTGTCTCACGACCTCTTAATCAAAATCAGACCACACCGAGACCCAATCACTCACTGGACCCACAATCACTCACCGGAACTACTAGAACCCATGGCCACACACTCACTGACCTCACCACCACATCACCATCGTGCCTTACAACCTCACAACCAGAACCCACGGCCATCGTGTTGCACCACCAAAACCCATGGCCACACACTCATTGATCTCACAAAGGCTGGTTAACTCGTACTCCTCTTTAGCTTGGACTAGAAATCCACTAAAACCAGACCAACAAAACCCACGAGTTTGAGTAGTGAGAGAGATCGAGATCAAAGAGAGAGGGAGAGTCAGAAAAAGGAGAAAGAGCGTCTGGTAGTGACCGGTGCTTAGAGGAAGAGAGGGAGAGAGAGAGAGAGAGAGAGAGAGAGAGAGAGAGAGAGAGAGAGAGAGAGAAATGGTAAAAAAGAATATTTAAATAACGTGACAAAAGAAATAAAATTTGGGATGTTGTGTGTGTTGTAAAGTAACATGATAAAATAATTTTTGAAATGGTAAAATGAGATATTTTGTAGAAACTAGTTGCTAATGCTCTAAGGCTATGGTGGCAAAACCTGGGAGGAAAGCAGCGGATTATAGAGGTATGGAGTTATTGTATGTATTTATTTATTGTATTTATCAAATTACTAGAGCTATTACCTACCAAAATGTGAAAGGAAATTATTTTTTAAAATGACATCAGTAAAATTGTCATTGTTAAGAGAACAAATTTGCAGTACTATTGTCATAAAGTATTTTTTTAGGGTTGTTGTTGCATATTCTGGGAGTACTCTCCCTCCCTCTCACAAGGGAGTGGACTCTATAGTGGGTGGGACCCATCCCTTTGTGAAAGGGTGGGAGTATACTCTCAAAGTATATAATAATTTTTAAACCTTTTTTTTAGAGAAGTCGAATTATATTGAACTATTTGGTATAACATAAACTTTTTTCTATCGGTCAGCCAACCAATATAGAATCATCATTGATTCGTACCATTCTAAATACTTGTCAATACTAGACAATACCGAACTTTCTAGTGGGATACAGGCATTTTAGCCAGTAAACAAAAACAAAATAAAATAGAAAATAGCCATAATTGGGTGCTTCTGTCACCGCCGGCCACCACCACGTTGTAGATCGCCTTCTGCTTCGTCATCGTATTCGCCTTCTTCTTCTTATTATTCTATAGTCTTCTCACGCTGCCCAATTTTCATATATGTTTTCTCTCTCCTGGTTTTCACTTTCCCCGTTTCCCTTTCTTTTTTCTTGTTTCATTTGCCAATATTTATCTCCACCCACTTAAAGTACTCACATCAGTGAGTATAAAATAGAAAAAATGTGTAAAATTTAAACTATTTACTTAAAAAGACTCACATCAATTAATGTATAATCGTATATGTGGGGGCAATTTTTGCCTAGACCAAGTGTTGCGCCTGTAGTCATTTTTGACTTGGAGAGTCCCACATTGGAAGGAAAGCCTTCCTCTTCATGCCATATAAGGGATGACCAATGGTGATAGAGTACTAAACTAGTGGTATTCTATCACCATTGGTCATCCCTTATATGGCATGAAGAGGAAGGCTTTCCTTCCAATGTGGGACTCTCCAATCCAAAAATGACTACAAGTGCAACACTTGGTCTAGGCAAAAATTGTCTCCACAGTATAAATTTACAAATTTGCTATAGTAACCATGTAAATTTATACTGACACTGTTTATTTTACATTTATTTTTATATTCTATTTTTACGTATTCCGATGGTGAATGAAGAACATGGAGAGTAGTTATTGTGTGTGAAGAAATATAAATAATTATTAAAAATATTTAAAGAAATTTGGAGTAAAATAGATAATTTGATATGGAGTATTTTAAAAAGTGAATATATAAAATAAAATAGTAGATTCTTACACTAAAATAGACAAATTTTTTTGCACGAGCTAATTTGAATACTAATGTAAATAATTTCTTTAACTTTTTATCTTTTGTGAGTTGAAAGACTCCACCCTCTCATCAGGACAAATAGCAACTTTGACATTTTACATTTTTTTTTTTCATTATCTAGGTGAACACATGTATATGTTATTAAGGGGTTGTTTGGATTTCTTGATTTCCATCACTCATAACCCAAAATCAGTGGACCCCAAATGCCAATGCTTGTTTGAATGTCCTAACTTAGTACCCATCACTCAATTTTCTGGATTTTGAGAGATGAGAGAGTGAATTTGGAAACAAGTTTTTGGAGTTTTTGAAAACAAAGACATGAGTAACGATGGCATTTTGTGTAATTTTTAGCAAGTATTAGGGTCCACAGTCAGACAATGTCACCTCAGTTTTCAGACTCCATGTGCCAACACTGTGCTTCCAATGGCTCTAATGACCCAATTAAACAAAACACCTACCACAGTTATCACACACATCACTTCCACTCACCCCTAACAAGAGAGACCACCTTCCTCTTAGAGCACACATACCCCACTGACGAAGAGCTTCAGCATGTCGGCCATAGATAGCTCAGCGAGCCCCAACGACGGCCAGCAACCCCACGGCTAGAAACCCCACCGCACTATAATCTGCTTTTTTTCGAGGTAGATCTACCCTCTTTTAAGGGCGACAGCGATGCAAATGGGTCTTGTAAGGGCTGCTGTTTTGGGTTTAGGTGGAGAGATTTTTGTGGGTTTGGTAAAGTTCTACATGGGTTGTATGGTTTGGGGAGGGGGCAGGTAGGATGGCAAATGGTAGGAGTAGGGTAGGTTAGACAGTGGGGCTCACGTTTTGGGGTTTTTGTAATTGAAAACCATGACCAGGTTAAAGGTGACAAACAAGGGTAGGTGATTTTTGGGATATTTTGAGTGATGGGGATGAGTGAGGAGTGACGATATTTGAGTGATGAGTGAGGAGTTATAGATTTTTTGATCCAAAAAAACCCATAATTATTGGTTAAGCTTTATTGTCATTCTAAGTCTAAAAGCAAGATTGAATAGTAGGTCCCACAATTTTGTTATTAAAAAAAAAATTAGGTCCCACAATTTTATTTTATATTTAAAAAAAAAAAAAAAAAAAAAAAAAAAACCTCCTATGTCTATATACGCATTGCTCTTTTTTTTTAAACGAACATCAGATATTCTAAAGCAACCAAAAATTTTTGTATATCTATTTTAACATAATATTTAACAATACATCTTAGGGTGCGTTTGTTTTGGGTGAAAATGATTTCAGAAAATCATTTTCACCCTTTTCCGCATGTTTGGCTGTCATGGAAAATAATATTTTTCGGAAAATGACTTCCGGTTGACCAATATTTTCACCTTTGACCCGGAAATAATTTTCTCCCCTCATTTTCACTTCAAAGCATTTCCGGAAAAAGAGAGAGAGAGAGAGAGAGAGAGCGAGCGCGCGTGCGGCGCCGATCTCCAGTCTGACGAACGGCGCGAGATCGCGATCTCGCGATCGACGGCGCGATCTTGCGCCGTCGCGAGATAGCGCAGTTGATCGCGATCTCGCCTTCGACCAAGATCGCGATCTCGTGATCAAATCACGCCGTCGCGAGATCGCGCAGTTGATCGCGATCTCGCCTTCGACCGAGATCGCGATCAACGGCGCAATCTCGCGACGCGTCGATCGCGAGATCGCGCCATCGCGAGCTTGCGCCGCGTCGATCGCGAGGTCGCGCCGGCGAGATCGCGATCTCGAATCGCGATCGTTGATGATATTTTTCTTGGGTTTGTCTTTTCCTTCTTCTTTTCCAAACATCAGAAAATATTTTCCGGAAAATTTTTTGAAATGCAACCAAACACATGGAAGTATTTTCCTTTTCCGGAAATTAGCATTTCCGAAAAATATGTATTTTCCAGAAAACGTTTTATGGCAACCAAACACAGCCTTAGATTACTTCTTCTATTCTTCTAAATAACATATTAAAATAGTATTAACTCATGCCAAATTTTGTTAGCATTTGACACATTCAATGGAGGTGATTTTTTTTTTTTTTGGGTTCAGCATGCAAAATACTAACGTTAGTACTCTAAGTACATAGTATTTTTTTTACAAAGAATGTTATTGTCTAGGCCTGGCACTGACATTTTGTTATAGTCTATCATTTATAACTTATCACCTCAACGAATGTGAAAAATAATGGTGACTCAAGACTTATTGCTAAAAGAAAACTTAGAGCATCTACTAATCTTTCTCCACCATCTCTTCACGTTTCATAGTTTTAAATTTTAAAATTTTGCTATAATACCAAATTGTAACTACTTAGAAGAATAGAGGAAGAAAAGTTGAGAATTCTATATAATTTCTTTAATGCATTCAAGACAATGAAACACGTATACAAATTTTTAGGCATATTGTTATATTCTAAACACTTTCATATTGATTTATTTTTTCAATTTATTTGCAGCTATCAAATTACATGATTAACCTTTATGCATTCAAATTAGTTTCTCAATTTGATTATCATCAACTATTTACATCAAGGGCAATTGAGTAACTTAAATTTGATGTAAAAAAATAAAAAATAAAAATAAAGTGTGCATTAGTATTAGATTGCATGTCACAATTACATTACCACATAATTGCTTATTTATTTTGATATTAATTCTTACTAAAAAAAATTTTGTTTTTATTTTTGAATTATTATTATTTTAGATTAATTTATTTTATGTCTTTAGTCTTTATTGTAATTTAAAATTTCTCTTCATTTATGTTAGCCTTGTGCAAGTACTTTTAATATTATATGTAATTTGAAATTGATCTGTTAAACTTGAAATTTATCAATTCCATTTGAAATATATGACTATTGAGAAATATAATCATTTGAAAAATATGACTATTGGAATATTTGAAAACATTATTGTTGGGAGATTTAAAAATATATCCAATATATCCAATATATCTGTTAGGAATTTGAAAAATATAGCTGTTAAGAATGAATAAAAAAATATTAAAAATAAATAAAGAAAGATTTTAGAAATAATAAAGAACTAATATTTAAATGAGATAAAAAAATAATAAAGAGATTTTCAGAAAATGTATTTTAAAAAGTAGATAAATAAAAGGTAAATATAATTGCTCACTTTTTAAATAGTATAAAAATTTGGAAAAATTGCTAGAAATGTTCTAAACTATGGACATTTGTTCATTTGAGAACAACTTATTTAACTTTTAACTGAATTTTTTTTGGTAAAAATGTATTTGTACTTGAAAGTGAAAAAAATATATTAAAAAATGAGATTTAAAAAAAAAATCTAAAAAGAAGAAGAAGAAGATAACCAATGCTCAACCGACACTCAAGAATGCTCAAATCGGAGATTTCGCCCCAAAATGCGCGTCCAATCTTGATGTTTTCCTCTAGCTTCTCAAAGAAGCTTTATGAGATAGAAGAATGATTTGATGTCACAAATCACATCAATCAAGTCTTCCCTCCCACCTACTTTCTTTTAATGCCTGGGCATACACATTGTGCTCTCCACTTTTTCAGTTTTTCTGGTCTGATACCGTTAAAAAAAAAAATTGAAAACTAAAAATACTGTAATAAAATAATTTTTAAATATGTAAATAGTGCTGTCGATCAATTTTTAATGAAAAAGTTACTAAATAAAATACTTGCGAGTCCTGTGAACATTGCATGGGACCCACTGAAAAAACATAATCTGCTCTTCTAAAAAAAAAAAAAAAAACACGGAAACGCAGATGTAAGCTTTTCATTTGTATCCAAACGGGTACTAAGTTGAGTTTGGATTGCTGAAAACAACCCATGTCTGCATTTTGCGTTTTTTCCTTGGTTTCGTGTATTGTTTATAAGACTTGTAAGTACAGAAAAATGCAAATTTTGCTTTAAAATTGGGTCCCATGGTACTATTCACATATTTGAAAATTATTTTGTTATGGTATTTTCAGTAATAAGTTTTCAGTTTTCAGTAATAAGCGATATCCAAACAGTCCCTTAATTTCCTTTGACTATGCCCTTTACTCTCTACTACAAATATTTTCATAACTTTACCACAACTTAATTTGTTATGTGATGACTCGTGAGTGATAAAATCATGGATCCACTATTTTGTGGCACTAAACTTACTCTTTGGCAATATTTCAATACCTAAGCACTCACGTCATCAGAATGATTCTCAAAAAAGAAAAAAATGTGATTAGGATGTTTATAATAAAAAAATGTCAAATTTTATGTTTTTGTCCAAAAATTACCACGGGCTAAAATTGTGTAATTGTGAATTGTAAACATCGCAAACGGTCAATTCAGGTCAGGTTCAAGTTGGGTCATTTGAGTTGCAGCCTAAGAATGAGCTATTTTAAACTATTTGAAAATGAGTCGGGTCAATTGGGTTGCGGGTTAGACGGGCGGGCCATGGCCCATATTTTTCACATTAAAAAAAAAAAAAGCAAAGAAATGCTAACTTTTTAGAGAGAATGAATCAAATCAAATAGTTAGACTATTTGTTACTAATTTACTATTATACATGTTGTGGTGACCCAAAACTCTTGCAGTGAAATTATTTGGAAAAAATGTTCAAATATTTGACTTACACAATTTATTTATCACAAACTTAGTAGAAATTCCACAATGGGAAGCTTAAACCATTGATTCAAGGTAATTTGAGATTATAAATAGGAAACCTAGTTACACCAATCGGTTTTCCGAGGTGTAGCGATTAAGAAATGAAAGGTACAGTAATATTCCCATTCTCTCTCTCTCTTTCTCTCTCTCTCTTCTTGCTTGTTCTTTTTCTCTCTTTTTTCGTCACCTCCTTCTCTGTTGTGGCCTCCTCCCCTTTATAGGCTATCTTTTTCCTTATTTCTCCAGTTGTCTGTCCTTTAGCTAAATTTCTTGGGTCACCTGTCACCTCCTTTCTTTGGTCTTATCTTCTTTTCCCCTATAATAGTATTTTTTGGGGATCATTCGTACTGTTTAGATGATACTTTATGTATTTAATGCGGTAGAGATTAGGCGGAGAACTTATCGTCAATGTGGAGGTGGCATCCTCTATAGTCCTTATCCTCTCAACGTTTTTCCCAAGGTGTTGACCTTGGATGAATAAGGCCCATCTGCACTTATGACCTAGGATAAGAGTTTAGGAGATGATGAGATGCTTTGTGCTTCACGGGAATAGTTCCGTGAGACCTATCTCTACTTCTTTGGTAGATGGGCTCGGCCCATCTATTCACATAGGTTTTCAGCGTATGTGGGCCTTGGCCCACTCCAAGGGTACCTACTCCCCACACATGTAAAGGGAAAAAAAACCTAACCAAAAAACATAAAAATTTCCATATCCTTGCAATCTTGACAACTTTGACTTTTGAGCATGACTGAAATTATTTACATGCTTCAAATTCAAAGTTCACTAATGATAATTCCCATAAAAGAATGAGAAAAAAAAAACTAAAAAAAAAATAAATAAATGTCATGGACCATGTCAAGTTATTAGTCTTCTTCAGTGCACAAACTCCTATTGCATTTAAAATAATAATAAAGTTAGATTATATAGAAAGATAAACTTAATAAATAAAAACCTTTAAAAATATACATAACAATTTAAGTAAAGAAGAATAAGTAAATATTTTATAAGAATTATACCTCAATCTACTCAACGTTTGTAGTAAATTTATCACTACAAATATTCATATTTGTGAATTGTATCTCAAGTTGGCCAATTTCATCACTATCTTCATTTACAATACAATATTTTAATATAACTTAAGTGTATAATGAAAGCAAATAAAATCTTATCAATAAAGAGTTAAAAATATATAATTTTTATGATTCTGTTAATAAATTAAAATATCTTCAAATCCATATAACCAACTTTTAGTAGTCTTTGAAGTAGAACTTAGTTTCTTAGTAGTTAGTAGTCTTAGTTAATGAATGTTACAACTAGAAGTAGAGCTTAGTGGTTAGTAGTTAGTGCTGCTTACTTAGTAGTGTAGTATGTGTAGAGACTAGACAGAAGAAATTTTAGGCTTTAGCTTTCCTTTTGTATTTTTTTTCCTTTTCATTTAACTGTTTATTTTTTTTTAATAAATAGGAGGCATAATACACAAGTTCATTGTGCCTTTTTATGATAATGTTATGCACCTAGGAGAAGTCTAGCATACCTTGCCATGGAGTTTTTAAATGTTAATTAGAGGAAAAAAAAGGTTAAAAAAGATGCCGGCCATAGGTTGGGTTGGGTAGGCCCGCAAAAAAAAAAAAAAAAACAGGAGGTTTAGGTAGGGCCAAATAGGTGGGTTTGAGTCGAGTTAGTGAATTTCAGCCCATTTTTTCTATGTCTTGTTGCTACAGTAATTGTGTAAATTTATATAGTTACTATTCATTTTGCATTTAGTTTTTTCTTTTTTCTTTGAGTATATGAGAATGAAAGAAGAGCTTGGATAGTTGTTAGTGTGTGTGAAAAAAAAAATTTAATCAAGAAAAATTAATATTTTAATGGAATGTAGTGTAAAATAGATAATTTAATGTGAGATGTTTTGAAAAGTGAGTATGCAAAGTAGAAAAAATAGGTTTTTTTATGTACAAACAATTTATGCATGCACGAGCTATACGAATGCTCTTAGTAATGCAGCAAAGGAAAAAAATTTTGTCCATAGTTTGAAAAAAAACTCTTCAAACTGCTCATCGAGAATGGAGCTATTTGATGGCTTGGGGCCTATGGCCCCCTGGAATTTAAAAAATAACATAGTAGTTAAGAGATATTTTAATTTATACCCAATAAAAATCTCCTCTACCCCCCAAACATGATCTTTTGCTCCCTTTAAATTAAAAAAGAAAAAAAGAAAAAAAAAAGATCCAAAGCAGTAGAAAAAATTCGCATAATCTACCAAAACAATTTGGAAAAAGGCCCCCCCCCCCCAAAAAAAAAAAAAAAAACCCTCAAAAAATTTCTAGGCTTGATACAGATATGTACTATCTCAGCCTATTAATATCTATAAAAAAAAGATTATAAATTTATACGATCACAATATCATCTAGTTGATCCACTTCACTCGTACTTGGAACTTACATGTCATTGACACAGATATCTCATGCGCCCGTACCTTCTCAATTACAGGTGTTTTCACTGGAGAAACAAAAGGAAGTATCAACATAGGATTTAAATGTAAATTAAAATCATGTGTATAATATTGTACATTTTTTACAAATGTGTATAATTTTGTACAAATTTATTTAGTCTATAATGTAAATCTTACATTGATAGAATAATGTAAACCAATAATTGCCCGAAAGGATAAGATATATATCATTTATAAATAATACTAAAATGGTATACCACTATTGACTGATATCAAAATATTTAATTTTCTTGATTAAACCAAAATAGTCAAGTTCCATTTTGATAGATTATATTGCAACCTATTAAGAACATCTATTTTGCGTTTTTTTCATTTGTTGACAATATTTTTTATTAAATATTGTTGATACTATATGGATACTAGTTTGGATTTTCAATAAATAAATAAATAAATAAAAATTGTTCTACTTTACCCCCCCTAATTGAGATCCTAGTTCCATCATTGCTGCTCATATCTATTTTTATTGGGTTAAATTTTGAAAATGTAATTATTGGATTATATGTTCTTTATGTTCTTAATATGAATGTTATTTACTATTTAGATGTTATTTATTATTTGATTAATAAACTAATTTTTTATGTATAATTTTAGACAAAAAAAATTGAAATATAAACATTTGATTGATAACATAGCAATTGATATTTAATTTTTTTTGAAATTTTGCAAGCATAAGAGATTTAATAAGAACTGTGGGGCCAAAGAATTTGGCAACCCCGGCCCATTTTACATCAAGCCCAAGGCCCATGCAGAGGAGGAAGAAATGTTCGAGGACGAACAAAGAAGGTTCAAATTGCCAGGATATACTGCCGAGGACAATCTTGTTCTCGGCAAGCTGAGATCATGGAAGGAGAAAGCGCCACGCCTCCAAGGGCAATCTCCTAAAGTGTCCCAAAGGAAAGCACAAGTGCAATGGGTCAACCATGGGAACATGGTGAAGGAGCAATTCTAGGGAAGACTGTCACCTCCACATTAAATACCCACAGCTAACATCCTGGCCCCATTTATGTGGACGTGACCCCTGGGCAGTGCTATCTGGGCCACCATAGCTCAAAGAACGTTAGAAGGAGTGACTGATGGGACGCGTACTCAAGTATAGGCATGAGTGACTAACAAGTGTAGGACCAAGATGGTCTAAAAAGAACTATACAATGTAAGAGGCCTTCCTGAGAAGAGGAGGACCCCGGGGGGACCTTGGGGGGGACAGAAGAAGGGGTACAGAAGCCTCTCATCCTCCTTGGTGCTCCGTTGAAATAGACTAGAGGGGAATTCATATCCTTGGATGGTGAGTTCGATTCTTTGGATCACGAGTCTGTCCAGCTCTGTATTCTTAGTCCCTGCTCAATCATCTCTACCATCCGCATTAACCGTTGTCAAACTTATCAGAGCCTAGCTCTTGGACCCACCCTTTACAAATTCATTGTAATGGGTCCGCTGGGCCTAGATCCCATTCGTTTATGGGCCTAGCCTAGAAAAACAGGACCCTATAAGAACATACAATCTAACGATTAGATATTCAAAATTTAAACCCAATAAAAAGACATATATATGGTCAGTTTGAAAGTACCTTTTTCCTGCAACAAGTAACAGACCTCTTCATGCTCAATGGGATATAGTGACACTACTTGAATTCATTGTATCATAGCATAGTACACAAATCAAACTCAATGGGCTATTTATTATTATTATCATCATCATCATCATCAATAATCAAAATTTTAACATTTGTTGGATAACGCTATTCAAATATGTATATTTAACATCATTTAGATGCAATGACTTTAAGGAAACAATTGAGACGTGTACATAATTGCATGCAAGTGAATTGAAAGATGGATGATTAAGGTCTTTTGTAATGAGTAAATATTTTTAAATATCAAATAACAAAGTACATGCCATGATAATTTAGTTATAGTAGAGTTAAAAACATATATTTAAAATTATAGACATGTCTGAGAAACATTCATAAGTATGAAAAGATTGAAACCAAAGTATATTAATGAAATCAATGTGTACATATATATATATATATATATTTATATATATATATATATATATATATATATATATATATATATATATATATATATATATATATAAAAGCAAAGACCTCATGCAAGAGAGCATGAGGTCCTACCAAGTAGCGCCCTTCTTTGATAACTTAGCCATCTTTTTTTTTTATAAATAGTTACACCTTATCGTTTAACCCTAATCTCTCTCTCTCTCTCTCTCTCTCTCTTACAACTCTTCAACTTTCCTCATCAATTCAATTAGCTATTCAAAATTTTAGACCCTTCAATTGCCTCCCATCAATCCAATTGGCTATTTAGAATTTCAGACCATTCAATTGTCTACCCCTTTCAATTCCCTTCTCTTTTCTTCTTTACACAACTATATCTTAGCATACTTCCAGCCTAGACTAAATCACTATTATAAATGCTCAAAATTTTCAAAGTGACTCTTTATTAGTATAAACTAGTGTGTAATCCCGTGCATATGCACGGTACATTTAAAAGCAATCACAATTTTATATATATATATATTTATATATAAATTGTTTGCTTATTGATTATGAATTAAAAAAAATTGAAATTAACATTTAGAATAATAAACATAAAAAATATAATTAGTCATGCTAAGACAACATTTCCTAAGGGACTAATCCCTTCACCAAAATAATTTGGAAAAGAGTTTAAAAAAGACCATCTTGCTAGGATGTGTAGCTTTGTTAGCATTCCTATACACCCATTTAAACTCTAGCCGGTCAAATCTTGCATATAGCAATCTCACTTCAACAACAAAATTAAAGGTTCTCTAGTACACTAATTTGGATCTATTGGTCATTACCTCAACTCAAATTTTGGAATTACCCTCAATTACCACATTCTAAACCTACTTTTGACTTGCTAATTCCACTACCCACAAAAAGGCATTGGCTTCCACTTGAATAGGGACGTTAGTATTCACTTTTTTTGAGAAGGCGAATAAGCTACACTATAAGCCACATTCCATGGGTGCATGTAGGAGCTATGCTTCATACATGATTCTGATATCAAGTTCAACATGACATAAAATGACCATGAATGACAACATTCAGGAGAAAAAGTTTTATCTTAAAAAATTTAAAACTCAGAGCTTGCCTTAAACTATGGACAATGACAATGCCTCAAGAGTCAAGATTAAGTTATGTACATTTGATTTTCAAAGCTTAAGGTCAAAGATACAATTATCAAATGACATGCATCCATTATTATCCTCTAGCTCACAAATCAAACTTTAAAGTATCTTTTCTCTTAACCATGGCATTCATCCATTATTATATTATGCTATATGATTACCATATGAAATATTTCTAGATTCATTCATATGTGAATCTTCCAAACCAAAATTCGCTCACGAATTAAGACAAATAAATAGCTTTCATTGAGAGCTTTCATTTGTTCCACTATATTTTTCTACTATATGATACCATTGTTTCTAGCAATGCTTATCTTCATCAAAAGCAGGGACGAACGCAGGATTTTAAGCCGGGGGGGGCCAGAGATAAGCAAAATTTTTTTTTATCAAATACGCGTAACGCATCCATATAGTATTAATAAATTATCAACCAAGACAAATACCCAAAAATCATTGTTTCTTAATATATTAAGATACAATCTACTAACAAAAACTTTTCTTAACTTTACCTTTTTTTTTTTTTTTTTTTTTTGATTTCTCCCCTGTCACTTGTCTTTGCCCAACAGCAACTCCACACCACTTTTCCCTATTCCCTATTATTATGTCCAACTAATGTCCAACTACCGGTCAACAAAGCATCTGACTGTCACTACTCACTACAATCTCTACTCTCTCTATCTATCATTCTATTTCTTTTATCTATATAATGCAAGGCAGCAAGAGCCACAAACACAGTCACAAAGCCAAAAACCCAAAACAAAAAAAAAAAAAAAAAAAAAAAACACAAACAGTTCAGTTCAGCCGCAGCACAAGCACCAAATCACCAAATCAGTTCAGTAACTTCAGTTCATCAGTAAAAACACAAACAAGAAACACTCAAACACCACAAGCATAGTTTCTTTGATTCTCAGAATCTCAGATCACAGATTCACAAGGTTTTGAAATTTGAAGGAAAAGATAAGAGTTAAAGAGTAAATACCTGTGATTCTGTGAACTGTGATTCTGTGAAGGCTCGAAGCTGGGCTGGGCAGATCGGGAAACGGCAACCGGCGGCAGCAGCGGCAAGTGGATCTTGTCTCGCGTGGCGGCATGGGTCTCGCTCGAAGCTGGGTTCGCACTCAGGGACTCTCTCGCTCTCGTCTCGCTCTTTGTCTCTCTAGTCTCTCCGTCACGGCGTCACGGCGACACCGCTGCCTCTCTGTCTCTCTCCGTCTCGCCTCTCGTTCTCTCACTTTCCTTTCTTCTTTTTTTTTTCTTTTTTTTGCTTTGGTTTTTGCTTTCTCCGTTTGGTTTTGGACTGCTGAGGGCTGAGATTTTTTCTTTTTTTTTTTTTTTTTTTTTTTTTTTTTGGTTGTGGATTGACATGGGTTATGGCCTTATGGGCTCTGCTCTGAGCTGGCCGGATGATGGGCTAGGGGAAGGGGGGCCGGAGCAAAAATTTCAGGGGGGCCCAAGCCCCTATTTTTTTTTTTGGAAAAATTTTACTTGCTAAAAAAATTTTTTTTTGGGCCCAGGGGGGGCTTGGGCCCCCTTAGCCTTGTACCTGGGTCCGTCCCTGAGATTCAAAAGTCACACATAACTAAGTACATACTTTGAAGAGCATTACAAACTATGAAAAGAAAAAAAAAAAACCCTATTATAAAAGCTTGTAAACTAAACAAATTTCTCTAAAAATGGGCTAAATTTATAATTTTCCTATTTTTGTTTTGGTTTGTTTGTTTTTGGATATGATCTTTTCAAAGATAAGTAACAAAACTCATATGGAATGCTATATTTTAGCTATTGATGAATATTTACCGCTTTTGAGTGCCATCCCTCATATTGGATCTAAGTTAATACTATCTCTCTATATTTACCCATTGAGAAACTAAATATATTTTAAATTTTTAATCAATAAATCTCATCTACCTAACTCTGTAAAAAACTTGTATTAAAGTCTAGTCATTGTTACTAATTGTATAACTAAATTCAACTATATATTTTTTCATTATAGATCTTATCTCATGCAATATGAAAAATTTCAAGAAATACCACTTTCAACTTAGTGTCTCCAAAAAATAAGTCATGTACATTGGACTTGGAAGAAAGAGAACTACTGGTCTTGCCTAATCACACCCTTATATTCTTACAACAAATAATTGGATTACCAACTTTGTTTATTGTTGAGATGCAACCCAAAAAAATAAAGCATACGACAACAACAAAATTAATAATAAATAATGTAAGGTTGAATTTTATCAACCATCTTGTTGGCTCTATTCCGTGTCAAATTTGCTTGTATTTTAGTAATTAGTAACCCTGTATTTAGGTGGGATTCATGTAAGGGTAGTGTGTGAGAGAGTGTGAAGAAATGCTTAAGATTGTGCAAAGAAACAAGGACTCGCGACTGGATCTCGCGGGTGGCTCGTGGCTTGCAAGGTGCCAGAAGTTGCACATGTGCCAAGCATGCCAGAAGTTGAAGCGTCATGCCAACTGGAGCACTACAGGACAAAAAGTACAGACTGGCCGTTCAGTTACCTCGTGACTGGAACTTGCGACTCAGTTAAGCTGCGAGTCCAAGCCGCCAGCCAGCTCTATTTTGAAAAACCTGACTCTTCACATTCCATTCTCACCATAGTATAAATACCTCTTATACCCACGAAATGTAGAGAGCTTCCAGAGAGAATTTTGAGAGAGAAACCCTAGAGAAAAACAAGATTAATTCATCCATAATCTTCATATAAAGACTCTTCAAATTCCTCTACTCTCTTCCTTTCCATTGTTAAATCCTTGAAAGGTACATTACCAAAACATTTTCTCACCATACCCATATCTATGAGAAGGCTGTTTGGTGCTTTGGGAAGTAGTTAAGAAGGGACCAATTTCATGTTGGTAGATGCTATGGGCTATAGCGGAATCCGGTAAGCTAAAGAAGAAATAGATTCAGCGCAACCTCATTGGAGTAGGAGCTTGGAGGGCTTAGGTACACTGCGTAGATTAGGCTTGGAGGGTCTTCTGCTGTCCATGTATCCTAACTACATTCTTTAGTGGATTATTTACTGCTTGGAGGGTGGTGGAGAGGTTTTACGCCGAGGACTTCGATTTCCTCTTCGATAACACATCATTGTGTTGTCCTTGTGTTTGCATCTCTCTTCCCTTAATCTTTGCCATTTAATTTCTGCTGTGGATATGATTTTGTTTGGTTTAGATTGTTTATCAATTCTGTTATACGTTTATGTTCATATTCCGCACATTAATTGTTTAATAATAAGCTTGAATTGGTAATGTGTAAATTGGGGGTCTAAACGTTTAAGGGTGTTTTATACACATTTTGAACTTTCAAGTGGTATCAGTGTAGGTGCACTTGCTGTGGTTTAATTACCTAAGTGCAATCCTAGACCCCATGTCTATGGAAACAACTATGAAAAAGGCCATGCTGAATTGTGGTTTAAATGTTTGTGATAATGACTCTATGAGTGTATTTGAAGGGTGTCCTAACAATGAACTCTTAGAGTTATTAAAAACAAAGAAACGTGCTAGTATGTTTGTTCACATGCTAAAATATTTTGAGAACAAGAATCACATCTTACACAATAGCCAATTTGAATCTAACTCTTTGGTTAAGAAGTATAAAAGAAAAAATATAATATTGTGTGAGAAGGTTGATAATCTGAAAAAGAAAATTCAATCTAACAGAAGCATGAAAATTGAAGATAAATCTCTATTTGAAGGTCAAGAGTGTTTGTCTCATGCTTGTCTATTTGTGCACACCTCATTAAAAGTATTTAATTCATGTTTATGGTATTTTGATAGCGGTTGTTCTCATCATATGACAGGAGATAAATTACTGTTTAAGACACTCAAAGAGAAGATCAGTGACTATGTGACGTTTGGTGATGGAAGTTATGCTCAAGTTCTAGGCAAAGGAACTATTGAGATACCGGGATTACCTCTATTGAAAGATGTCTTATACATTAAAGGGCTAAAGGCGAATCTCTTAAGCATTACTCAAATATGTGATGAGAATTTCCTTGTCCAATTTTCAGAGAAGGGATGCATAATCATTAATGAAGAAGGGATTCAAGTTTTGGAGGGAAATAGGACTACCGATAATTGTTATGGAGTAGTTCCTACGGCACCCATTTCATGTAGAAGTGCTCATGCTGACATGTTGGAACTATGGCATCATAGATTTGGGCATGCGAATTTCAAATAAGTAGCTAAAGTATCTAAACTTGAAGCAGTTGAGGGACTTCCAAAGTTTGGAAAGGTGAAAAAGACTATTTGTGGAGCATGCCAAATTGGAAAACAAACAAAGGCAAGCCATCACAAGGTGAATGTGATTGACACTTCAAGATGTTTAGAGCTTCTTCACGTTGATCTAATCGTGCCTACAAGAATTGAAAGTCTAGGAGGAAAGAGGTACATTATGGTCATTGTTGATGATTTCTCTAGATACACCTGGGTTGAATTTCTTAGAGAAAAACCAGAAGCATGTGAGAAATTGGAAACTTTTTACCTAGTATATGATTTTTTAAAACAAAATATCTTATTAGAAAGGAAAGAAAAAAAAAAAAAAAAAAAAAAAAACCAAACATATAAGTTAAAATGGCAAAAGAAAAAAGAATAAAAAAAGAGAAATCAATGTTACATTGTTGTGGGGGAGGATTAATTGGAGGTAGATGGGTAATTCCATTAACCTACCTCTCTCTCTCTCTCTCTCTCTCTCTCTCTCTCTCTCTCTCTCCATTTTAGGGGGATTGAATTTTTGTGGGCCCGAAAAGAAAACTGAGCCCCACCATTTTCTCCCCCCTCTTTCCTCCAAATCAAACGCACCCATTTTTAATTTTCTCTCTTATTTTCCATTTCCCACTTTTCACCTCAACCAAATGGGTCTTAAATACTACCTCCCACATGTAGTGTTGAGGGAAATAGGGAGCCTTGATTTGAGCTTAGGGGGTAGAGTATTTATTTAGTAATATTTTTTAACCAATTCAAAAAATAGTATAATTTAGTAAAGCATTAAAATATTTTTTCTCCAAATGAAATTTTATTATCAAAGTTTCAATATAGTTAAAATGCTACTCTAAAAAAAACTTTTTTTTGCTTCAAGCACAAAAATAGGGTCAAAGTGGAAATGGAGTCGAAGAGCACTTACGTCAATCAATATATAATAGAATAAGGGGTAAATTTTGCATATTCAACTCTAAAAATCACCTACATTAATCCAGGTAAACTTTTGTAAATTTAGATTGTTACTACAGTAATCATGTAAATATACACGATTACTATTTCATGTGCAAATATATTTTTTAATACTTTTCTACTTATATACACATAGATGTTTTTGAAAAGTAGTTGTATTATAAAATAGAAAAAGTAGGTTCTTATACTAAAATAGAATTTTTGGACAAGCTGATGTGAATACCTGTTGAGAAAATTGAGCATTTTTTTTTCTCCCTCATTTTTTCTCCCTCATTTTTTTTCTCCCTCAATTATGGAAATTTTTATTCATTCAAATGATGATGAGGCTTTTTTAATATCAATTTTTTTTTTTTTTTTATTTTATAAGCCACATTGTCTTTTAAGTGTGCGAGTTGTGCAAACCATAAACCATATGAGTAGTACTATTATTGAAATGATGGCAAAGATCAAAATGAAAATTTGTTGAAAAACTTAGGGGCCAAATTAAAAGTTTTCAAAATAGAAAGGCCAAATGAAAATAAGCCAAAATAGAGGGGTCATAAAGATATTTTGCCTAATTTATATAAGGATTTTTATAGATACGGCTAAGATCCAATGCATTAGTACATTGGACCTGATATGATACGGATATGTGTCCTATTGTGGTTGAAACTTAACCTACTTTTTATTACCCGTACATACTAGGGGTTATATTTCTTGTATTTTATTATTATAATTTAGTATCTCTTTTTTCTAAGTTAATAATATTTATTACTTTATAATTTAACATTTCTAATAAAGTTTTTTGTGGTCGAATAAGAGATCTAGATTCAAACTCACCTGCATAAAAAATCAATTGGTATATCATAGAGTAAACGCCATGGATTGAAATTCTATAGTATCTATAAATAAATAAATAATAATCTTCTCAAAAAAAAAAAAAAAAAAAGAAGCAGAAGAAGAAGTTTAATTTGTACTAAATTTGTTGTGTGCTTTTATGTTAGGAGTAATTATTTGGTGTTTGTAGAGCATGTTGACATCATGCCCCCTCCCCTCACATAATTGTAAATTCTATTAATTAATTCCTCATTATGGAATTCAACATGAATATAAAAAATGAGTATCGGAAGTTACTGTGAACACCCAATATTATTTCTTGTATTAAGACCCCATATCTTCTTTTTCTATGGTTAAAAAAAAAAAGAACAAAAACCAAAGAAGAAATCATTTGATGGGTAACTAAAAAAAAAAACCAAAAAATCATTCAAAGGGAAAAAAAAAAAAAAAAACATTCTATTAACTCAATTTTTTTGTCCTTTCTTATCAAAATTCATTGCGAATAAGACAAACGAAAAAGAAAAACAATTTCTGGTAAACTCTACTATATTTCCTCTCCTGTCCCCTCAATCTAAACGGACTATAAGTGAACCATTCAAAAATACAAAAATACAAAAAAAAAAAAAAAAAAAAAAAAGAGTGACATGAACTTAAACAGATCTAGCCTCAGTCCCAATCTTTAATTTCATTTTACTAGGTGTCAAAGTTCAAAGTTCAAGTTAAAACTATCGTTTTACTTGGGGAACAAAAAAAAAAGTAGTTATTTAAAAAAAGAAAAAAAAAAGGAAGTAGTTGCTTTTCATCATTGACATTTTTAGTCTACTGCTGACCTCAAAATGGATGTTATAATATGAGACTTAACGGCTTTTGTGTAATGCGAAAATTAAACGGACTCCATAGCGGGTCCTACATCCTATTGGTATTGGACCCAAAGTAATATATAAGAAGATATTTTTATAAAATTATTTGCCCCCTTCAACAACACAAAATTTTTTTTAATAGAATTTCTTCTTTTTTTTCAAGAGAATTTTTTATAGAACTTTCAACCACACAAGTTAATGTGGCAGCGGAAATGGAGTCTCACCATTATAGAAAAATAATATCTCTAACAAATCAAGGCTGAAATTATGATAAAAAAGTGTTGAGTTATTTGGCCCAAGTGGATGTAGTAAAATCTGATTACTTAGAGAAATAGGATCACTAATAATTTTGTAGTTTGATTGGTTAGCATCTTTTGATATTTTTTGTAAAAAAATACATCTATGATTCAGTGAGGCATGTATAAGGGTGGGGGGGCCATGTCCCCCCAAAATTTTGAAATTTTTTTAAATATATATACAATTATTTTAATATTTTCAAAATTTAGTCTACAAAAATAAGAGTTGGTCCCCCCAAATATTTGAATTAGTCCAATAATGCTCTTAAAAAAAATAATTGGTCTAATAGTTATAGAGATATAACTTTATTTTTTGCAATTCTATTTTTTATTGTAAAATGTGTTCTTTAGTTCTTATATCTGTTAAATATTTGATAAAGTTTAGTATCAAACATGTTTAAATCTATCTTTTTCAACATGTTATGTGACGATTAACAAGTCATTGACTTATTAAAAAAATTTTGTTACTAAAACTACACATGAAATGTATCTTTAGTTGTCATATAATATGAGTTAAAGCAATGTAGTTTTAAATATGTTTGGAGCCTAATTTATTCCTTCAAGTTTTGGATCATTTATGTTTTTGAAAATTTCATTAATTCAATGGAAAGATTTTTTACTTACTTTAGCATAAAATTTGATAATTTGTATTTAAAATGAAACTTTTTAAGAATTTGACTATGAAAGTGGAAAAAATGAATTTTATTTTATGAAAGATCACCGTCAAAAATAATTTTGATTGAAAATACTAAACTCTATTTTTTTTTTTTTTGTGTATATATATAACTTATCAAATAAAAAGTGTGTATATATAATAAAAAAGCACGCATATGTGTATATATATGTGTGTGGAAGTTGTCTTGATAAATATATTAGCGTCGCACTTGGCCCCTCCAAACAAAAATTCCTGGCTCCACCCCTGGATTCAACTTTACTTGCCCAACTTTTAAATTAAAAAATAATAATAATAATAAAAAAGGGTCAAAGTGGATTGGTATGTGTGAAGTCAGATAACAAGGATTTTTTTTTTTTTTTGGGTGGAAAAATTAATATTATATTATTATTAATTATTAAAAACAAAGTTATGGTCAAATTATATAAGAGAATAGCCTTTATTCAAAACTCAATGATGATGCAAAGAAAATTAGTGAGCCAACTATCCAAACGAGGGGTGTTAGAAGACCTACAATCAAAGAACACACTCTAGGAGAGTAGCAATGTGATGCCAACCAAAAACTCTCCAATGCTTAAGTCATAAACTTATAAGAACCCAAAAAAATTCTGATAATGGAAGAGTTAAAGTTTTTCACTCATACCTTAGAATGAAGAGGGTTAATTAGCCTTGGGCTGATTAGTGACTACTCTTCCATGATCTTTGCCATTTTCCTTATGAGAGGCATGATGGAAGGAGTGGAGTTAATGGTAGCAAGATTCTTAGGGTTCATGCCCATAATTGGAGAACGTGAGTTCATACCCAAGAATTTCCATGAATACACCACACCAGTAGTGGAGCCATGTAAGGTGATTGTCCTAGGGGTTGGACAGATGAGGTCGCATGTCAGACAAGTAACATTGTTGGTTGGTGGAGAGGCTTCTATCAGGCGAATGGTGTTCATGGGTGGGCATATCCATCATTGGCATGTCGAGAAAAGGAGATGTTGGACGAATGAGCATGGCTTGGACGAAGGACATTATGGGAGCTTGGCCTTTGAGAGACCCTTAGAAAATCATTCTCCTTCCTACAATTTTAAACAACAAAATTTCAAATTTTGTATTGAAATCATGTTTTGAAAATACAATTTCAGAGCAAACACATTTTTCATTAAATTAAAATTATGTTTTGGAAACATTATTTCAAAGCAAAAATTTGAAATTTCAATAATTAAAATCATGTTTTGATTTTCAAGGAGAGGCTACTCTCCAAAATATTTTTACCGTTAGTTTTAAAAATTATAAATACATAATATTATTTGTCCAAAACCCAAATAACAAGTGTGCATTTCAAACTTCAAATTTCAAATTTCAAAAGATTACTTCTTTTTCTTTTTCTTTTTCTTTTTTTAATAATAACTTAATAGTTTACGAGATTACTTGGGAAACTCTTTTAACATTTGCAATTCAATATATTTGACCTAAAAAGAAAACATTATATATACCCCAAGTGGTGGATTTTTTTTTTTTTTTGGATAGGAGTGGTGGATTTTTTTGTTTTTGTTTTTGGTTAACATAGAAACATTATATATATCCCAAGGTGTGCTATGGACTTGCTGGTGCAATCGGTTAGGTTCATTTGGGCCGGAGAAGTGGGTTGGGACTAAAATTCATAACCATGATGGATTGGGTCTGATATTGTATCAATATTTCATGACAGTTGGCTAGAGTTCAATGGAGTGAACCCAGCGAGGATATCTGCAAAGTCAATTTTGATGGGTCATATTTTAGCGGTTGCGGTTCGTTGGCGTTGGCATAGTGATACGGAATTTTCGAGGTGAACCAATGGCAGCAAAGGCAAGCAGAGGGGGACTGACTATGAATCCTACATCAGCAGAATTATTTGCTGCAATGCAAGCCCTCCCCTTCGAAATTGATTTTGGTTGGGCACATAAAATTTGTTATAAAAATGTTGTGGCATCTCAACTTAAATTAGATGTTTTGCATGGTTAAAGTGATGTTCCAGAAAAATAAAAGTATAGGTTAACCTGCTCAGATGAAAAGATTGCAATGCATAGCCATGTTCTTATTGAATACTTGCTACTATTCTTACAAAACATTGAAAGATCAAAATACACCCTGAAAAGGGTATGTGTTGTACTCAGTCTAGCCTTTTCAGGTTTCAAGTCTCTTTCCAGCCATTGAATCACACATATTATCATCCAAAGGAGTTAATTTTGTTTATCAAGTGTCATCCAAAATCAAGCTTTCTTCCCCTCCTTTCACCAACTTAGCTACAAATTCATCAATGTTCTTATCTGTGCTTCCACCTTAAATAGTGTTAGCTCAAGAATTTTTTTCTAAGGAAATCATTAAGAAACTTAAATTATATAAAATCTAATAAAAAGATAATTTCATATATTAACAAAAAAACAAACAAATATATAAAGTTTTACAATTCCCTTCTACAAATTTTCTTATTTTGAAATCGTTGCTTGATAGTCTCATTGTCAATGCTGCCAACTATATCTCTTTCAAAATTTTAGTAACATAAAATTTTTCTTAGGTCTTTTCCTTTTGTTTGTAAAGACCTAATATATTGTTAAGGGGATCAAAGTTTAAGGACAAAAATTGGCTACAAACTTAGTTATAGCCTAAACAAATTAAGGCTACAACTCTCACTAAACAAATTAACATGGCTACATATTTTAAAAATCTAACTATTAAATTGCATGCTCTTTATGTTCTTAAAACACGTCAAATTTCATGTTAATCAAATATTATTTACTATTTGATCCATAAAATTATTTTTTATGTATAATTTTAGACTACAAAAATCTGAAATTTAAACATTTGATTGAAGACATAGCTATTAATCTTTGATCTTCTTGAAATTTTGCAAATATAGGGATATAAGAAGAAAAATATAATTCAATAGTAGATTTGTAAAAATTCACATCCAATAAAAAAAATATTGAGTTGAGTTGTAACCTCAGCCTATAAGACTACAATCAAGTTTGTTATTAAACTTTGTCCAAAGTTTAATTATGTTGGGCTTAAAAATATTTAGGGTGGTCACAATTTTTTTTTAAGAGAGAAAAAATCATAAAATTTATATATAATAATTAAATTTTTTTTCAAGTTAGAGTGGTGATGTTGTGACCTCCCTGGACGCAATGCAGAGCTGCCCATTGTTGGAGGTCAATATTGACTATTGAGAGACATGAAATGCCTAGACACTAATCAATCGCAGAAGACTGTATGCCCTCTCAAATGAGTGTGTTAAAGTCCTTTGGATTAAATGCATTACAAACATGATTTTATCAGAAATATTGGAGAATCAAGATAAATGTGGTGGGGATATGCAGTCACAATGCAATGTAGGTGTTAGCATAAGTTGGGTCCAAAATTGGCAAGTGTTGTAGAGGCAAGTCATTTTGATGCTAGATGGAGCGGGAACCAAAAGAAACAAATGGCTGGCAACTGTTTATGTGTGCAAATATAGATCAGGCAATAAAGTATTACTAGGATGCCACTATTGGGAATGAAACGTAAAGGATACTGTAATCAGTTTAACTCTAGGCAATCACAAGGTGTGTAAGCATCAATTAGAAGCTATTCCTAAATCTTGACCAGGATGGCAATTTTTAACTAAACTCATTAATTCATTCATGATTCACCTAATTTGAATAAGTCATGACCTACCCAATTAAAATATTTGGGTTAAATGTATATAAATCATTTGGTTATTTAGTTAAACAGGTCTTAGGATGTTTTTGTTTGGAGGTGAAATAAGGTGGATAAAAAACTTTAGAGAGAAAATGAGAATGAAAACTTTTTTGACTGTGCTTGGTTGGGTGGGGAGCAAAGAAAATAAATTATGGAGTCCATGTATTTTCTCTCTAGGCCCACCAAAAATTTCTCAAATTGGAGAAAATACTGAAAGGAGAAAATTGAGCTATTTAATAGACAAAAGTGCCCATGTTCAGTTCCTCCTTTTTTTTTTTTTTTTTTTTTTCCCCCCCTTAAGGTTGTCATTTTTTTTTTTTTGGGTTGTGGGTGTAATAGTTGTTTTGTTTTTCTTTTTTTTTTTTCTTTAACTAGACATGATTTTTTTTTTTTTGAGACATGATTTTTTTTTTTTTAATAAATTGGATGATTGCTTTTTTTTTTTTTTTTTTTTGTTGCTTGTCACTTTTTTGTTTTAATTGTACATCATTTTTTTAACAATGTTTTATGAGTAAATTTATATAAACTTACTTTTTTATCTCTCCACTTTTCTACTCTCAACCAAACAAAAAGGAGAGAAATTAAAATATTTTCTATCCTCCCACCATTTTCTATCCTTCAACTTTTCCACCTCTCCAACCAAACGAACCCTTAATAAGTAAACCCATAGGTTATCAATTATATCCATTTACTTTATAAAAAAAAAATTAAAATCTAAATTCTAAAAGAAAAAAGAAAAAATCTAAACCCTAACACTCTTTCTCCCTCACAGCCGCTCCACATTCTTTCTCCCTCTCTCTCAATTTCTCTATTTCCACCTTCATTTTCCTATCAAAATTTTACTTTCCTCCAAACACAGCTTAACCTTTCAAATTGTACCAAAAACAAGCTTCACGACTTGGCCTTGTGGTCGTTCTTCTTCTTTTATTTCTTTGAGTGGGCATCATCTCCTTCACTTGTTATCAAACCGACTCGGTGGCATTTTTCTCGACGGACTCACTAGACAGAGGCTTTGTATTTGTGGAGATCAATTAAGCCACAGATCACGACAATCTTGTTTGTGTTTGTAAAAATTGTATTCGATTTTTTTTTTTTTTTTTTTTTTTTTTTTTTTTTTTTTTTTTTTTTTTGTAAAAGTTGTGTTTAGTTGCTGAGAAAACTTAGCCTTACGAAAAGAAAATATAAGAAATGATATGGAGGAAGATGTTCTTCACTTTCAGTATTTTTCATGCCATTTTTTGTTTTAATTTTTAATTTTTGCTTATTTTAGCAATTTCTAAGATAAAGATTAGTGATTTTTTCTCTTAAAACTCACTTATATGTTATTGTGTTAGACTTGATTGTTTTGTTTTTAGTATGAGGTTGAGAAATTTTGAGTTGTTGAATTTCTTTAAATTTTGCTTGGATGCTGAGAAACTTAAGACAGATAGGAAATTCAAAGTCTTTGATTTTAATGGGTTAAATGGATGGGTTGGATTATTAAATGAATTGGGTGGGTAATGGGTAAATAATATAAATTTAAACGGGTAATAAATGAGTTAATGGGTAATTATATACCCAACTTATTTAAGACCCAATTCAAAATCTACCAAACCCGCCTAATTGCCACCCCTATTCTTGAGAAACACAATCAATTTGGCTAAAGTGGCACCATGAATGCATATTCATGTTTTTTGGTCTAAGCTTTGGCAACTGTTTTGTCAATTTGTAGTATTTTCATATGACTGCATGGTTGGGTGAGATTCGGTGACCTAATTTTGGCTTTTGTTTGGTTTTGTTTCTCTTACTACGGAATTTTGGCATTGTCACAAAAATTTAATAAATTAGAAATCTCACATTCCATATAACCTTTCAACCTTAAAAGTTGAGTTGTTGAAAATTTGCAAAATTGCATTGCAAATTTTATTATCTAAGCAGTTGGAAGTGAGATCTTCACTAAAGTATAAAAACATATGCTGAATATAGTATAAATAACCTTACTTTAGATAAAATGTAAATAAATTCAAACTTCCACAAACAGAAAATTGCGTAAGTGAAAATTTTGCTTACTTTATGTCTAATTAACAATAACATGTCATTGAAACAATTTTTTCCATCTGAATACATACCATTGTCTCCCTGTTCCCTTTAAGAAAATGCTTGAGAAGCTGTTTGCTAGAATTTCTGTTGGACCCAATCATATATCTGATCAACTAATTGACAAATCTTTTTAAAAAAGCTACATACTGCATCGAGTACTACATTAGCTGCGTAGTAAACACACTGATAAATTAGTCGGTACAAATGATGTACCCCTAGGATCAGGATTGGGCATAAATTAACCATGAATAGCCAAAAGGGAGAGATGATTATTGTAAAGAGAATCATCACGAGCTACATACTGCATCGAGTACTACATTAGCTGCGTAGTAAACACACTGATAAATTAGTTGGTACAAATGATGTAACCTTAGGATCAGGATTAGGCATAAATTAACCATGAATAGCCAAAAGGGAGAGATGATTATTGCGAAGAGAATCACGATGATTCTCTTCGCAATAATCATCTCTCCCTTTTGGCTATTCATGGTTAATTTATGCCTAATCCTGATCCTAAGGTTACATCGATTATTGCGAAGAGTAGCTCAATAGCAATAATTCCAGAAACCAAACAAATGAACCTCAATATGGGAAGGTATCCAGCATCTTGAGGTTGTAGTTTTATCCCCAGATATGCAATATGATGGACGATTGCAGCCATGAAGAAAAGCAAGATGATAGCAAAATGAGTATGAACTCTTTGCAATAATCATCTCTACCTTTTGGCTATTCATGGTTAATTTATGCCCAATCCTGATCCTAGGGGTACATCGATTATTGCGAAGAGTAGCTCAATAGCAATAATTCCAGAAACCAAACAAATGAACCTCAATATGGGAAGGTATCCAGCATCTTGAGGTTGTAGTTTTATCCCCAGATATGCAATATGATGGACAATTGCAGCCATGAAGAAAAGCAAGATGATAGCAAAATGTGTATGAAGTGGCGAGACACCCAAGACTTGGAAGTGTAAACCAATTAATGCAATTGGAAACAAGGCAAGTTCACCAAGAAGCGAGTGAAATGCTTCAATGAAAGATAGTGCTTCATCACTGGCACATACACAAATAAGAAACCCTTCAGCTTTAATATTACTTTTTCGCCCAAACATAAGAAAATCATAATCCACTTAACTTTCAAAAAAATAAAAATAAATAAATCCCTTCAGCTTTATTAGGTTTCTCTCCCAAACCTACCGCAATGAGTGCAATTCAATGTGAAGAGATGAAGAAGCCACTAACAATATTATTTCATTCACCCTTACTACAAGAATTAATCTTTAACAATTTGTCCCATCAAGAATTCATAAAATTCAGTATTTATATGTATGTGTGACTGTGCAGTTGTGATTTTGTAATAATTGAAGTCATTCAATAAGCCATAGGTCTAATATAAGACTTACTGTTCCTCATCCATGAATTAGTGTTGATGTTGAAATCTAAAAAACAACCACCAAACCTTAGTCCCAAAACTTTGGAATTGGCTAGGGATCCTCAACGAACTAATCAAGGATCCTCATTTGTAATATTCATCCATT
The DNA here is from genome assembly GCA_029955455.1 of Quercus agrifolia. NCBI lineage: Eukaryota > Viridiplantae > Streptophyta > Magnoliopsida > Fagales > Fagaceae > Quercus > Quercus agrifolia. The sequence goes on from JARQAD010000006.1 coordinate 43,862,336, forward strand.
TTTGTAAAAATTTCAAACCCTAGTTTTTTTATATTCGGTTTATGTTTTTTTTTTTGTCTAAAAAGTGCTTTCCTAATGGCAAATGGAGAGGTAGCATACCAAAGCCTAACAGAGCTAATCTCAGTTGGGCAAAGTGCTATAACTTTTGAACCATGGGCAGGCAAGGTGAAAATAGGCCTAATCTCAAGTGGGTTACTTGTAGCTACCCCAAAAATACCTCTACTAAAATTATTTCATAGAACATTGCTGTCATAGAGGGCAATCTGAAGAAAGCATAAAAAGAAATTTTCTTGGTTGAGAAAATCTTGAAAGCAAAAGGAAGATCAGAAGTAGAGATTTCCATTGAAAATTGCAAGTATATTTGAAAGAAACTAAAGAAAATGTATGGAGGCATATTTGAACTATGGTTTTCCTCATAAAGGAGACCAGTCAATGCCACTAAGCTACAAGACTTTTGGCATTCAAAGTAAATCGTATTAGAAGTGATGAACCTCCTATAGTTAAAAGACATGCACAAACCTAGAGCTTGGGCTTTCTAGGCTAAGTTTAGTGAAGGCTGACATCATGGATATATGATAATTTAATAACAAAACCAGGCAGATTTGAAAGAAACTGAAGAAAATGTATGGAGGAAGATTTGGAGACCAGTCAATGCCACTAAGCTAGAAGACTCTTGGCGTTCAAAGTAAATCGTATTAGAAGTGATGAAACTCCTATAGTTAAAAGACATGCACAAACCTAGAGCTTGGGCTTTCTAGGCTATGTTTAGCGAAGGCTGACATCATGGATATATGATAATTTAATAACACAACCAGGCCTTGCTAACATAAAAATCTTAAAGGAGCCCAACCCCTGGGCTGCATTTGGGAACATGTATTTAGATTTAGGATTTGGATTTCAAATCAATAAGGGGATTTGGAAATCATTATTTTGCAATTCATGGGTTTTTAATCCCTTGTTTTGGATCATTTATATGGTTAGAAGTATTTAAATTTATTTCCATTAGTGAGTGAAAAAATAGAAGCGAAAGTTACATATTAATCAAAGAACAAACAAATAAATGCTCTTTCCATTTATGGTTACATAATCTAAAGTAAAATAACTTTCTAGTGAAAAAAGTCACAATTAACATATAATTGTAATGTGTAAGATACAAATAAATGTTAGTTCTTAAGAAAAAATTTGTCACAAACACCATTCAATCAAACAAATAAATCAACTTAGCCAATTTTCAATAATTTAGCATCTGATCCCCCCTCCTCCCCATTAAAAACAAAAACTAGGAGTTCAACATCAGGGGCATAAACTCTAGTCAAAATCTCAAGCATTGACTATATTAAACCAACAATCATAACAAGAAACCCAACTGGCAAAGGAATAAAACCAATCTCTTCTTCCTCTTTTTTGCATCTCATTCACACTATGTTTTTGTTGGATGCACTAATCTCGTCTATCATTGGCCTTAAATATCAGAGAAGCTTGAAAAACTTAAAAGAAAACATAAAACCCTTCCCCTTGAAAGGGGAAATTGTGACTATTTGATAGAGAAATTATGTGGGGTTTTATGGTTTTCATAGGTAAGAGTTAGGGCTTAACTTGGGGTTGTTTAGAAGAAGAAAAAGATAGATATTAACAGTGCTCAGAATTGACACCAGAATTTAGCTCGTAGGCTCGTTCCTGCACAAAGTTTGGTAGTGGGCAAAAATACTTCTTTTTTTTTTTGGATAAGTAAGAAAGATGCATATTCAAAAAGCTACTTTATGCATGAAAAGCACAAAGCAGACCAGAAATTACAAAGAAGAGAGAAAGAACAAAGAAGAAAATTAATTACAAAAAAGGTGAGAACTAAGCCACTTGGCTACAACTTATTTTGAATTTTGAAGTAATAACAAATTCATCTTCTATGGCTGCATCAAACCCCTAAAGAAAAGTGACTCTATAAGTAAAATATACCATGAATTGAGCAATAATTAAGAAACCCAATTCATATAAAACAAATGCAAAATGAAAATGGACAGCCCAAAAAAGAAAAATTCAATTATTCATAGTCTCTAAAGATAAACATGCCTTCCATCTTCAACCAAACCAATAAGTTTAACAATTACACATCAATATATATCATAGACCTAAGATGTTTAACTAACCCTTCTAAATAATCCAAAATTATGCATATCCAGAACTGAAGCTAAGCCCTGAGCACAATGAGCTTTACAGGCACATATACAAACTTATACAAGAACCCAAATTTGTTTGATAGGCGATAAAAGAGCTACCAAGATTGAAACCTTAATCTGATCACTAAATTAAAAAGCGGAATTAAAGTTGAAACTGTTAGGAAAAAAAAAAGGCAATAAATCAATTATTATGAAACAAAAATTGATCCAAGTAAGAATCAAATTTGCAAAATTGAAAAACGAAGGAAGAGAGAGCTTAAAGCTAGAACCCAAACCTGTTCAGTCGGTTATAAATAGCTTCCAAAATTGAATGCTTCAGTCTGATGGCTCGCATTTAGGCTGAAAATTGTAGAAAACAGAAGACAAAAAAATTAATTATTAAATATAAATTGATCCAATCATCCAAGTAAGAATAAATTAGGGGAAAAAAAAAATGAATAGAGCTAATAAACCTAGAAGCCAAACCTGTTCAATTGGCCATAAAAAGCATTCAAACGAGGGATTTGGGTTTGGATCCAAACTCTTAAATTCACGTTTCTTAACATGCCATTTTATGGCATCCCAGACCTCAAACAACAAAACGGTTGACACCAATTTCGCAGCAACGAAGCTGCTCACAACGCTTCTATCCGCTGCCGAAGCCATACCCATCAAATATTATTAGAATTTGACGGTTGACACCCATGGCAAATTTGGTCGAAACAAAGGAAGTACAAGCTCTCCTTGTCGGAAACTTAAGTGGTACATGACTAATAACCATATCCATAAACGGAGAGCGAAGGAGATAGAGAGGAGGAAGATAAGGATTGTGAAAGAAGTGAGTGGAGAAGTTTTTAGGCTTTGATCGCAAACCCATTTTGTCAAGGACAAGTTTTCTCCAAAGAGAATATGCTTCCAAACTCTTTTTAGTATATTTTAACAATAACACCTCTAATTTTCCCTCAAATAAGATGTTGTGATAAATTTTTTAAAAACATAATTTTCGACCAAAATTTTGAAATTCAAAGATTTGATTAATGATATAATTAATGTTTTTTTTTTCCTTAAAATTTTACCAGTACAAATGATATAATAATATCTTACAATTTAACTTTCATTAAAAAAAAAAAATACATTGAACAAAAGAAAAAGGAAAAAGTTTAACAACAAGCTTATTTTCTTAAACTTAAGTTGTAACTTGTTGTTAAACTTCACTCAATATCTTCTTATTAGATGTGAATTTTGACAAATCCTCCATTAGATTATATTTTCCTTTTACATTTTCTATGTTTGCAAAATTTTTAGGAAATCAAAAATAAATAGTGTGCGGCCAGAAGGTCCTAGAGGCTTCGGCCCATTCCATCTTAAGCCCAAGGCCCACGCCGAGGAGGAAGAAGTGCCCAGGGACGAATGAAGGGAATCCAGATTGCCATAATGTACTGCCGAGGACGACCTTGTCCTCAGCAGGCCAAAATCATGGGAGAAAAAATCGTCACGTCGCCCGAGGACATCCACTCGAGGATCGCAAAAGAGATTCCAAGCCATATAGGCTAGCCATAGGAGAATGGTGGGGAGGCAGCCCAGGAAAAGCTGTCACCTCCGTATTAAGTATACACAACTAACACCCTGACCCCCTTTGATGTGGATGTGACCCCTAGACAGGGTGATGGTGACCACAGTAGCTCACAGAGCGCCAAAAAGAATGGCTGATGAGACGTGCACTTGAGGATAGATATGGATGACTGACAAGTGTAAGAGGAGGATGAATGGAAGAGAGGAATAAATAACAACAGAGACCACCCAAAGAGAAGGAGGGGGAGGGAGGCCCAGAAACAGGAAGGAGGCTCCTGCGTGACCGAGAGGGGTTGGCGCATTCTCGTCCTCGAGCGAGGCGTCCCTTCTCCCTGGGACGTTGAGGCGCCCGATTCTGTGTGTTTTTCATCCCCAAAACAAGCCGTCGCCTCATCAGAGCCCAATTTTTGGCCCCACTCTCTACAAATTCATTGTAATGGGCTCGGTCCGAAAACCGTGACCCTATAATTGGCATCGTCTGTGGGAAAGTTGCTTGTGCAACAATGAGTGCGATAGCTTGTTAAGGCAGGGCTAAACTCCCAAGGGGAGACGATGATGGCCAATCTGCTGGGCCGCAAGTGGTGAACTGCCAGGAGGTTCCCAGCTCAACGGGCGTCTGGCACCATATGCATGGCCCTCATCCCTACTAGGGGCCAGACGACCCGCGAACCTCACAGGTGGCCCCCTTTAGGCACCGATGGAGGAAGGCGGCGGCCGTGCAAAACACTTTCAAGGGGCTCCTCGGCGGGAATAGTTCTGGAAGATTGGTATTGGTGCCTTCTAACTCACTCGAGCAGTTGAATGGGGCTTTAGCAAGGGCGAATCCTCAGAAGGTAGAACCAAGGTCTTGGATGGTCCTCGGACTCAAACTTGTGGGAAAACTAATAACTCGTGACAAGTATCTAAGTGTTAGATAGAACCAAAGTCTTGCATGGTCCTCGGACTCAAACCTATGAGAAAACTAATAACTCGTGACAAGTATCTAAGTATTAGACAGAACCAAGGTCTTGCATGGTCCTCGGACTCAAACCTGGGGGAAAACTAATAACTCGTGACAAGTATCTAAGTGTTAGACAGAACCAAGGTCTTGCATGGTCCTCGGACTCAAACTTATGGGAAAACTAATAACTTGTGACAACTATCTAGGTGTTAGACAGAACCAATGTCTTGCATGGTCCTCAGACTCAAACCTATGGGAAAACTAATAACTTGTGACAACTATCTGGGTGTTAGACAGAACCAAGGTCATGCATGGTCCTCGGACTCAAACCTATGAGAAAACTAATAACTTGTGACAACTATCTAGGTGTTAGACGAAACCAAGGTCTTGCATGGTCCTCAGATTCAAACCTATGGGAAAACTAATAACTTGTGACAACTATCTGGGTGTTAGACAGAACCAAGATCATGCATGGTCCTCGGACTCAAACCTATGGGAAAACTAATGACTTGTGGCAACCATCTGGGTACTAGGCAAAACCAAAATTTATTTCCGCTGAGCATTAAGTACAACCATAGCTTCGCCTAGGTCCTCGGACCAGACGACTGAGAGAGATAGACGCTCTGGCATCCCTATGGGTCTCAGATAGAACTATGGCGTGCCATGACCTCCTCAGATTGTATGTTTCAAAACTAGCATTTTCTAAATGGTCGCACGGTTTGCAACATGAAGTGCATCGTTGTATGCTCGGCTGTTCTAGGAAAAACGGAGGCAGTGCAAAAAATATATGCATAAGGAAAATAAGTAAACAAAAATATATAGAAAAAAAAAAGTATTACTTTTCACCAAGAAAAAAAGGTTTCACCAAGTAAAAGTCACAAGTCCTTTTCTATTAAATAAAATGATGGCAACATCAATTACAAAACAGCCGAGAAGGCTCGATTTACAACTAATTACATAACAGCCGAGAAAGGCTTGTTTCACATCAATTACAAAATAGCCGAGAAAGGCTCGATTTACAACTAACTACAGAACAGCTGAGGCGTGCTGGCGGCAAAACTAGCTAATAAAAGGGAGAAGGCTGGTGGTGATGGTGGATTCACAGTCTCGCTTAGGCAGCCTCTAAGCTCGTGTGCTTGGCGCAGGTGGTGATGAGGAAGAGGAGGCGAGAGCGCCTGAATTGGTTTCCACCTACTGAGGCTGCCCTAAAGCGAACCCTGATCCACAATATAATATCAGTACTCCTAGGAAGTCGCCTTCCATGGGTCTCGCCAGCTGCCTAGAATGGCGGGGATGGCTCCCTCTGATATCTCAATTGCTTCCCTCAACTTCGCTTCACTTTCTTCCTCTTCCTCTTTAGCCAACTCCTGCACATTCTTGATTGACGTTTGTAGGATAATCAAGAACCTGGCACGATCTGCGCTAGCTACGGTTCTTGGTCGAAGGAGGAGAGTGCTCTTTCTTGTCTGGTTGAAGAATAGGAGGATCTTTAGCCTCTGTTCTCTTTGCCTCAGCTGCAACGCCCATGATTCAAGCGGCATCTTTTTTGTTCAAGGAAAGTGAAGAAACTTGGAACTTCTGTAGAGTTCCAAGGCCAGTGGATGTGGAAGATGGTCCTCTCAGGGTGCCTTATATAGAGGACGAAATTTGGGGGAGCTCACCACACACACAGTTCAAAGAAGGAATGTCAAGCAAAATAACTCTCGCCCAATTCCCAAGGGAACCTTCAACTTCCAAATCCGTGCCACTTCATAAAGGCGCCATTGAATACACATTCCGTATACCGAAACGATTCACGTTATCCCCAAAAAGAAAGCATTGATGACGATGCACCTCGTATGTCGAAACGTCAGGAGCGTGCCATGGGTAGCCGAAGAAACCCTGGCACCCATAGGGAAACAAGACTTAATCGGCCATGATTTAGGCCCAAGAAAGTCAAAATCCTCCTCCTTGTCCGAGGAGCCGGGCAGCATGATTTTAAGGGGCTATTGTGGGGCCAGAAGGTCCTAGAGGTTTCGGCCCATTCCATCTCAAGTCCAAGGCCCACGCCGAGGAGGAAGAAGTGCCCAAGGACGAATGAAGGGAATCCAGACTGCCAGAATGTACTGCCGAGGACGACTCTGTCCTCGACAGGCCAAAATCATGGAAGAAAAAAGTGTCACGTCGCCCGAGGACATCCACTCGAGGATCGCAAAAGAGATTCCAAGCCATATGGGCTAGCCATAGGGGAATGGTGGGGAGGCATCCCCAAGAAAAGCTGTCACCTCCGTATTAAATACACACAACTAACACTCTGACCCCCTTTGATGTGGATGTGACCCCTAGACAGGGCGATGGGGGCCACAGCAGCTCACAAAGCGCCAGAAAGAATGGCTGATAGGACGTGCACTTAAGGATAGGTATGGATAACTAACAAGTGTAGGAGGAGGATGAATGGAAGAGAGGAATAAATAACAACAGAGACCACCCAAAAAGAAGGAGGGGAAGGGAGGCCCAGAAACAAGAAGAAGGATCCTACGTGACCGAGAGGGGTTGGCGCATTCCTGTCCTCGAGCGAGGCGTCCCTTCTCCCTGGGATGTTAGGCCACCCGATTATGTGTGCTTTTCATCCCCAAAACAAGCCGTCACCTTATCAGAGCCCAACTTTTGGCCTCACTCTCTATAAATTCATTGTAATGGGTTCGGTCTGAAAATCGTGACCCTACAAATAGCTATATCATTAATTAAACATTTAAATTTCAAGTTTTTTCTTTTCTAAAAGTATGCATAAAGATTATATTAATAGATCGAATAGTAAATGAAATTGGTTTGACACAAATTTTTACATATATGTTAATAACATAAAAAACATGTAATCCAATAATTAGATTATCGAAATATGTAACTACGCTAATTTATTAAATGGGAATTGTAGCATTAGGCTACAAATAAGTTTATAGTCACTAACTTGGGTTGGTTCAATTGGCAAAGTTCGCATGCTTCGCTCAAAAGGCCTAAGTTCAAGTCTCGCTGTTAGCAATCCTCCTTAGTGAACAATCTATAAGTCCAATGTAAATCTTCTTTGAGTTCTATAACCACCTACACTAAAAACTAATTTGTGTCTTTATCTGATGATAAAAAGTACTCATCAAGATCAGACGTCATAGGTTAAAACTCAACCTCTAAAAAAGAAAAGGTTCATAGTCAAATTTTGTCCAAATTATCCAAACTAGTTTGGAAATAAACTTTTTTCTATTGGTAATGAGAATATTTGTTAATTTTTCTTAGAGAATATGGAAAAAATTTGGGATTTCAAATATTCTCCAACTTTCTTAGAGATAGAGAAAGAAAGAGAGTGTGTCTATTTGGAAACATCTTATTTAGCTTTTTGTTAAAAAAAAATTTGATTAAAGTGTGCTAAAATATGCTTGTACTTTGAAAAAGTGAGAAAAAAAAAGTTTTAAAAAATTGTACATAAAAACTAAAAAGCTAAAAACTGAACTTATAAGCTCAAACCAAACACTTAAAACTATAGTGGTTGTTTGCTCAAATTAAATAGAAAAAGCTTTTTTTAGTGAGATCTGTTATGTGTGAGAGAAAGAGAGATACTTGCAAAGAATGAGTAGAATGACTTTTGCATATAAAAAACAAGAAGTGGGTAAAGGTGGTGACGATGTTGGTGGTGTGGTATTATGGCTTATAAGTAGTATTATAATTACAACATTTTTTACAACATTTTTACAAACTGTTAATATGGCCAACTTTTTATTGGTTTTCATTTTAGTCCATTATTAACATCACTTTTTTATTTATTAATGACCACTCATCAAATCAGTAGTTTATAAAAATTTTTGTATCTCTAGCATTACTTGTTGCTTATTACTAGTTGATTGTTGACTTGGAAGGGTTTCACTTATATGATCTAACACAATAAGGAGTGACGGTCTCTCAGATTGGGTTAGAGGAGTTATCAAATATTCTATAACCACAAACTTTTATCTAATTTTTTTGAAGACAATTATCTATGTGACTGATAATAAATATGGTGAGTTTATGTAAAAGTTACAAATAATCCATCATAATTTGCCAAGAAAGTGCAACAAAAGTTGAGATTTTTTTTTTTTTTAATTCACACTTTCAAATATTTTAATTATTTTTCCTAATGTAGATATTTTTATTTTTAAAGTTATTAATGTGCCTTTTTTTTAATAACAAATAGTTAAAAATAATAGAAATCAAATTGATTGAAAAAAAAAAAAATGAAAGTGATCCCAAAATTATAATTTTGCCAATTTCCAATTTGTTGGCCACAGATGCTAACTAGTATGGGAAATAGAGACAAGAATTCCGTAGGGAGACTTTAAGGGTGTGTTTGGTAGAATAGATTTTAGAAGGAAAAAAAAAAAAAAAAAAAAAAGGAGGGAAAACTTTTTGGAAGGTGTTTGGTTGAAAGGGGGAGAGGAGAAAGAGATAGTGGGGCCAAGTGTTTTCTCTCCGGGCCATTAAAATGTTTTCTCCTCAAAATGGGGAAAAAAGTTGGTGGAAATAAGTATAATGAGTAAATAACAAAAATGCCCATGTGCAAGTTCAGTACATTTTTTTTTCCTTCTTTTTCTTATTCCTCCATTTCCAGTTTTAAGTGTTTTTTTTTTTTTTTTTTGGTGTTCATTTTTTTTTTTTTGGTTTGTGCTACTTATTAAAAAAAAAAAATTGAAATGTCCATGCATAATTTTTTTAATAAAAAAAGTGTTACTATTTTGTTTTATTCAACATAGATATAACTGTAAATTTATATCAACTTCATTTTCTCATCCTCTCATTTTTCTTCTCAACCAAACAAATAAGTCTTTCATCTCTCTCTTTTTCCATCCTCCCAACCAAATACAAATGGGTGAAAACTAAATTTCTTCTATCCTGCCACTTTTCTATCATTTCCCTATTTTTTATCCTCATATTTTTCAACTCTTCCAATCAAAGTTTCTCTCACCCACCAACCTTTTTTTTTTCCTATTTTATCTATAATACCATCTCATATTCTGCTAGCTTTGAAGGCAGCCTCAAGAGTCCAACATATTCCATTGCAAAAAATCTTGTGCCAAAAAAAAAAAATTGCTTTTGTCACAATTGTTCTTGTGACAAATTGTGAATGGTGCAAAAAAAAAAAAAAAAAAAAAAAACCATATAAAAATAATAGATAACCCATCACAATAATTATGATTTTTTTATGTGGCAGTACAGGAGGCAACGTTGACGATGAGCTTCAGACCAGAGTTGAGAGATGGAGATTAGAGTGAATGAGAGAGATAGAGGTACGGTGATAAGAGAGAGATGAGAGCTTGATGAGAGAGCTTGAGATGTTGAGAGCTAATGCACGGTGAGGTCTAGAATAAAAGAATGAAAAAAAAAAGAGTACATGTATTATTTTAATCAGAGGCTTGAATAAATTTTTTTTTTAATTTTTGTAGATGAGTGCTACAGTATATATCTATAAATAGATGTGCACTGTAGCAGATCAGCAAAAATTTATTACTTTACCTTCACTGCTACAAGGCTTTTTTGGTATATTAGTGGAGTTAAAATAGCATTATAACTTTTTAGCTCAATTGTTTTGAATGCTCTATTTTTTTTTTAAAGGAATTCATTAACGTCTACGTCACAAAGGAAAAGAGGAGTTAAATTATAACCATCTCTTTCGTCCTCCTTTTTTCCATCTCATCCCCACAACGTTTTTGTTTGATTCACAGGTCACTTCTATCATTGGTCATCTTTGCTTTTTGTCTATTCTAATGGAAACACTCGCAATCCATAGATAAATAAAAATTCTGGGAACATAAAGACTAGTCACTAGAGATAATAAAGAAACCCAATTCATATAAATAAAATGAAAAAAATGAAATGGACACTCCAGAACAAAAGCAGAAAATAGAGAGTCAATGATAATCTTGACTTCCAACTTCAACCATTAATTTTAACTTTTACTCATAAAAAAAGTAACACTTACATATTAATAAATATCATAGACCATATACGTACATATACGTATCCAGAAGCTGACACCTAAGTTCGATCAGCTATACAAGCACATATACGTACATATGTAAACATATTTATACAAGAACCCAAACCTGGTCAATAGGCGATAAAGAACTTCCAAAATTGAATCCTTCAGTCTGATTGCTAAATTCACCATCACATTTGAGTTGAAACTGATTGAAAACAAAAGAAGAAAAACATATGCTGAATAGCTGATTGTTGAAATTTGACTATAAAAACCTGATTGTTGAAATTTGAAAAATTGCATTGCAAACTTTATTATCTTAGCAGTTGGATGTGAAATCTTTAGTAAAGGATAAAAACATATGCTGAATATAGTATAGTTGAGCACACTTTGAATAAAATACAAATAGATTCAAGCTTCCACAAACAGAAAATTACATATGTGAAAAATTTGCTCACTTATATGTAGCACTTAACACAACAGGCCATTTAAACAATTTCTACCCCTTGATTATCATTTTCTTCTCGTTCCCTTGAAGAAAATGTGTGAAAAGCTCCTGATTGGAATATCTGTAGGAGTCAGTCATATATCTGACAAACTAATTGATAAATCTTTTTAAGCAAGCTTGGTACCGCATTGAAAATTAAATTAGCTGTGTAGTAGAGAAACTGATATATTTGTTTGTATGAACATAATACCCCTTCAATCAGGATTGGCAAGAAATTAACCATGAACAGCCAAAAAGGAGAAATGATTATTGAGATAAGTAGATCAACAGCAATGATTCCAGAAACCAGACAGATGAACCTGAATAGGAGAAGATACTCAGCCCCTTGAGGTTGTAGTTTTATTTCCATATACGCAATGCTATACACAATTGTGGCCATGATGAAAAGCAAGATAGTGGCAAAATGTGTTTCAAGAGGTGAGACACTCAAGACTTGAAAGTGTAAACCAATTAAGGCAGCCAGAAATGAGACGAGGAAGGCAATAAGGGCATGAAATGCTTTGAAGAAACTGTGTGGTTCATCTCTGGCACATACACAAACAAAAAATATTTCAGATTTAATATTACTTTTTCTTCCAAAAATAAGAAAATCAAAATCCATTTAACTTCTAAAAAAAAGAAAAACTTCAGCTTTATTAGATTTCTCTCCCAAATCTACCACAATGATGAATGAGCACAATTCAACATGAAGATATGAACAAGCCACTAACAATATCATTTCATTCACATTTACTAGTAGAAATAATCTATGACAGTTATATATTGGCCGGATATAAGACTTATTGTTCCGCGTACATGCATTAGTATTTATGTTGAAATATAAACAAGAACAAACAAGCTTTAATTCCAAAACTTTGTAATTAGCTATGGATCAATAATAGATTAATCAAAGTCAATCACACACACATATATATATTCTAAATGCATGTATTTCTCACAAAAATTTATTCATGGTAACGTAATACATGAGAAAGTAACATACTACGATTCCCCCCCCCCCCCCCCCCTTTTTTTTTAATATGCGGTTGGTTACTCATGATAGTTATTAATTAATAGTTAGTATGTTTATATATGGAATTATATATTCTAGCATTACGTATTTGTTGCAATTGTGTTTCTATGTGCTGATTTATATATTCTAAGATTTAAAGAAAATATAATATGTCAAGATTTTAATGAACACTTTAAATAGAAAGTTTAAATGTAAAATAGAATTTAAAGTCAAATAAAAAAAAAAAAAATATATATATATATATATATATATATATATTTTAAAAAGAATAATGTTATGTCAACAACATTTTTACAACAAATCTTATATAACTTTTTTTTTTTTTTTTTTTGAGAAACTTATGTAACAAATTGTTACTGGTTATAATTTAGATTCACCACTGATATCACTTTTTTACCCATCTAGGATTAAGAATAATTATCGTCCTATTAGCTAGTCCAATATTACAATCAATTCAAGAATTTTTATTTTTTATTTTTTAAAATGTTCTATAAGGAGCAAGTCAACTAATCCAAGGATGTAAAAATGTCAAGGCCTTAACCTACTCTAATCCACTTGAATTTATGGCTTTCTTAATCAACATCAATCCATATGTAGACCTACTAGTCAAAATGGTAATATATATTTTTCTTGATGAATAAAATGGTAAAATATTATCTAAACAAAGTGGGTTGATTTATATATGTCTCAAATAATTCATGCATCTAGAATATTGTTCTCACTAAGACGAGCCAAATTTCTATAAACAACCCTTATTTACATCTTGTTTAATTTGTTTAAATTTTTTTATGAGAAATATGATAAATTGCTCAAGATTGTATTTGTTGAAATGGGCATTGGGTAAGGAATGATGCTCTATAATTTTTTTTTAGAAGGGTCTATCAAACTTAATAGAGCGTCACCCCATCACCTTACTTAATAGATAGCACACACAAATTTATTTATTTATGTATCTTTTTCTTTTTTTTTTTAAGAAACAAACACACATACATAAGGGAGAGGGAAGGGGTTCTAACACAAAGGCACACCACAACTCCACTCAAAAACCATTGTAACTTTTAAGAGAGAGTGGGGCAAATTATATTACACACTCTTTTGAGTGGAGTTGTGATGTGTTTTTGTGTTAGAACATATTTCCCTCTCCCTTGTGTGTGTGTGTTTGTTTCTCAAAAAAAGAATGGGTAATTATCCCACATGTATCTATTTAGGTTGTGTGCCAAAATAGATATAAATAGAGAGATTAAACCTAGAAGGCTGGAACCCAAACCTGTTCAGCAGAGAGATTCAAGTAACAATCAAATTTGAAATTTTGAAAAACGAAAGAATGGAGAGATTAAACATAGAATGCAAACCTATTCAATAGTTGATGAAGAGCTTTCAAAATTGAATCCTTCAATCCGGTCGCTAAATTCACAGCCGTATTTAAGATGAAACTTGTAGAAAACAAAAGGCAAAAAATTAATTATTAAAAAAAATCGATCCAATTATCCAAGCAACAATCAAATTTGAAAATTTGAAAACAAAGAGATAATAAACCTAGAACCCATATCTTAGGCCATAAAATGCTTTCAAAATTGGAACCAGTCGGATCGTTAATCTCACAAACGCATTTGAGTCAAAGCTGATAAAAAAGTAAAAAGAAAACCAATTAGTAAACAAAAATAAATCCAAGAAACAATCAAATTTGTAAATTTAATGACAAAGAAATAGAGGGATTAAAACTTGCTGAGAAGAGGGGTAGTCAGGATTAAGTTTTATAGATTCAAACGCAATAGTAAATTAATGGATGAGATTAAAATTTTAAAATTCAATTTTAATCTCAACCCGTAGATTAGATAATTTTTAACCTTTCAAATTTTTACATCTCACAATTACATAGTAATTACATCATGCAATTGTTGCAGGGGATCCAAATGGCGCACTGATTTCTAAATACCCAACCTCTGCGGCTCGACGAATGACGTTATTTGAATTCACTAGATGTTTGTCTTCTCATGTGGGATAAAAAGGGATTTGGGAGCTATTGAAAGGATTGGGACATCGAATTCAACTACCGTAGGCAGTAACGGGGGATTTCAATGAAATCCTAGAGTTGCATGAAAAAATGGGTAAGCGCGAACACATGCAAGGAAAAATAGCAGCCTTTTGGAATACTCTGAGCGCAGATTTTCTTAAGATATCAGATGTAGAGGCCCAAAATTCACTTGTAGTGCATTTGGACAGCATGATATAGGCATTTGAGTTTGGTTTGGGAAATTAAAATTCAAATATTTTGTTTAAACAATTTAACAAATGGCAAGAATTTGGATTTTCACAAATCCAAGGATTTTAAAAATTTTAGGGTCTGTTTGGGATCTGCTTATTTTGTTGAAATTGAAAACTTTTTGTAGAAAATAAGGTAGATAAAAGTAATAGTTAGCTGAAACAGTACAGTAGGACCCATAAATGTTACTGAAAAGGGCAGTGGGACCTATAAATAATAGCAAAAATAAGCTGAATAGTAAAACAAGCTGGCTTTTTAAGCTGGAGTCAAACGCATACTTAAAACTCCTTCGATTTGAAATAACACTTAAAATTAATGGATTTAAAATCAAGACATTTCAAACTTATTAATTTAAAATTCAAATTCAATTCCAAATTCAAGTCCAAATGCAACCTTAAGGTTATCTTAAGGTAATTGTCGTCAAGAAGAAGCCTATACTCAACTTTGCCTTGACAGAGTGGTAACTAATATAAGTTGGTTAGATTTCTTTGGCAGCAATGGTGAATCATTTATCATCATCCAGGTTGGATCATAGACATGTTCAATAAATGCTTAAATATGAGGTGCAAAGCAATACAAGGAGAGGTTTTCGTCCAATTCGATTTGAACATGCATGGGCTTGTGAGGAATCATGTGCCACCAGAATGGAGAGTGCTTGGCTGACAACAGTGGAGGAAGGGGACATGCTTGGGTTGAAGAAAAAAATTAACACTTTGATTAGGAATTTAGGAGTTAAAGAAATGGAATTACTAAATCATAAAATAATGAAAGGAGTTAAATTAATCTTATTTGGATGTTTTATAATAAATAAATGAAAATGAATAAAAGGTAAGTAATTTTATTTGGGTGTGACATAGGGAAATAAATAGAATTATTTTATGACAATATTACTATAAGACCTCTATTTTTTAATATAGGACTGAATATATAAGGGGATTTTAGGAGTTTTAGTGAAAATTTCATTAAACCTCTTTTCAATCCCTCCAATATCTCCCGATTTTGGAGAAAATGAATATTTGAGATTTTTAAGAAATATAGAATAATGACTAATGCGTCTTTTCTCTTACTAATGTCAGTCATTCTCTCTTTAACTTCAAAACAAGAGAATGATCCCTTAATTAATACTCCAAAATAAAGGAATAGAAGGAATATTTCAAAATTATTTCTTTCATTCCATTTCTTTCCCTTCTCCCGAATGAAGTGTAAAACTTGTATGGGCTGATTGCAAGCTTGGGAGTGGTGATGCCTTTGGTAGAGGAAAAAATAACTTAATAGAGAAACAAGAGCAACTCAAGGAATTATAGAGATGACATGGCAGTAGTGGGGGAAATAGATGAACTTCTAGAGAGGGAGGAACTTTATTCAAGGCAAAGATCCCGAGTTGAGTAGCTTGCAAAAGGTGACAGAAGCACAGTTTTTCCATCACAAGGCTAGTCAAAGGAAAAAGAAAAACACCATAGTGGGATTACGAGATGAGGATGGTCAATGGCAAGAGGAAGAGGAAAAATTTAAACGAATAATAATATGGACAACATCTTGGAAGCTGCGGAGAGATGAGTCATTGAGGAGTGAGGACATGAACAAAAGGTTGCTACAAGAATTCAGAACAGAGAAGGTGTACAAAGTGTTGCACCTAATGTATTCACTCAAATCCTTGGGCCAAACGGTATGCCTGTGTTTTCCTACCAACAGTATTGGCGTATTGTACGCCAGGATGTAATTACTGCCGTTTTACACACACTGAACACTAGTCAAATTTTCCCTGCCATAAACTATACTCACATTGTCCTTATCCCCAAAACAAAATGAGAAAATTACATTTTACTCTTGCTTAAGTGGCACAATGTCAAAAGACCCAAATGAGTCTTGATTCACAAGTGAGTGGATTTTCCATCCAAGATAATAGTAGAATTGATGTCAAGCTGCAAAGTGTAACATGGGTCATAGGTGTTAACTATACATTCAAAAAGTTTAGGATGCAAAGTGTAATTGGAACTATAATTATCCCAAACAAAAAAAATCCTAAAAGAATCATAGATTGCAAACCAATTAGTCTATGTATTGTCATTTTATTTTAGTGTCTAAAGTTCTAGTGAAATGATCAAAAAATATTTTTCTTGAAATCATTTCTAACTTTCAATGTGCATTTGTACCTAATGGACTCATAATAGACGAGTAATTTTTAGGTACTCTCAGAGCACGGAGAATGGTACTCCTTCCTCTCACATTCATGGTGAGATCCACTTATTAAATTCATAGTAGGGTCCATCATGAATGTGAGAGGAGAGAACACTATTTCACTATACTCCGGGACTATCTAAGAATTTTCCATAACAAACAATGTCCTACTAGCCTTTGGAACTTTACATCACATGAAAAACAAAAGAAAAGGTACGGTTGTGAATATGGCTACAAAATTAGAGATGAGTTAAGCTTGCTATGAGAGGGTAGAGTGATTATTCATAGAGATGATTATGTTAAAGTTGGGCTTTCACTAGAGATGGGTACATCTCATGATGTAATGCATTACCACTGTTCCATATTCAATTCTAGTAAATGGCATACCAAGAGAAATAATTATTCCAACTAGAGGACTCTGTCTTTCAGCCATGTTTCAAAAAGAACAATCAAAGTGATCTCTCCAAGAGTAAGGATTGCTAGAAGGGCACGGGAACTAACACATCTTTTCTTTTGTGCAGATGATAGTCTATTGGTCACTCAAGCTTCGGTGCAGGCTTGTCAAAAAATTCAAGAAATCCTTGGAAAATGTGAAGGGGCTTTAGGACAACATATAAACAGGGGAAAAACAATATTATTTTTTGGGTTATGTTAATGAATGTTTTATGGCAATTGTTAAAATACTATTTTAAGAAAGTTTTAATATAATTATAAAAAATATAAAAAACTGTCAAAAAGTCAACCACTTCTTTCTTTTTTAATAAAAACTTTCTAAAGATAGTATCTAAACCAATTCTCTTAGGACATCCGTTAACTTTGTCCTTATTTTTAGTAGGAACACAGGCACCGATGCAAAGAAGCCATTAAGGCAAATGTGGGGAGTACAACAAATTTTTAGCTACATGAGAAATCCTTGGGGCTACCCTCTCTTATAGGGAAGTCAAAAAAACAAGCACTCACAAGTATACGAAAAGGTTTGGAAGAAGGTACAAGAAAGTGGGCAAAGAAGTGCTGATCAAGACAGTGGCATAGGCGATCTCAACCCATACAATGAATGTGTTCAAATTGCCCAGTGATGGTGCCATGTACAGGTCCCGAAAAAAATTTAAAAAAAAATTATATTTAAGCTAAATTAGGAACACCCTCACATTAAAAAAAAAAAAAAAAAAAAAAAAAAAAAAAAAAAAAAAAAAGCACAAAAAAAAATTGAACTAAAATCTGAAAAAAAAAAAAAAAATTGTAACAAAGCCAAGCCTAAAATTATCTGTTCAACTTTCAAGCAAAAAAAAAAAACCAACACAGAATCAGAAATCAAACCTACCCACTGTACCCACGGTCACGTCGCTGCAGAGAATATAAAGAAAACCAATCCCCAATATACTGAGATAGTTTATACATATTACAATTTACAGAGTAAAAGCAAAACAAACCAAAAGCAATATACTGTGTTTATCAAAAAAAAAAAAAAAAAACCCCAATACAGAGCCTTTGTACCAAAACGGCAAAACCAAACCAAAACCCCAATACTTGCTCCTCGGTCATCGTAACTCGCCCATCATCGTCGTCGCCGTAGGTCGCCCATCATCGTCGTCGCCGTAGCTCGCCCATCGTCGTTGCTGTAGCTCGCCCTTCATCGCAGATCGTAGACAGTAGATCGCAGTCGCAGTCGCAATCTCGCCCCTCATCGCAGATCGCAGATCGTAGACGGTAGATCACAGTTGTAGTCTCGCAGATCGCAGTCGCAATCTCGCCTCTCATCGCAGATCGCTTTGCTCAGCTCCGGTGCTCAGCTCAAGGTATTTCTAATTTCTCTCTCTTTTTCTCTCTCAGTCTCTCTCTCTCTTTATCTCACTGAAAGTGTGATTTTCTAAAATAATGAATGTCCCTCTCTCTCGGTCTCTCTTTGGTCTTTATTTAAATTAACTCAGTTACTCTCTCTCTCTCTCTCTGATTGGCTATTTGGCTGGCCGAATGAATCACTCAGTAACTCTCTCTCTCTCTGATTGGCTGTCTGAATGAATCAATGCTTTATTTATATTTTGCTTTTTCCTGTTTTTTTGTCTTTTTGAATTTGGCTATAGTGTTTATCTTATCCGTTGGTGTTGTGTTGGTCAGTGTGTGTTCACTGTGTTGGTGTGATATTAATTGCCTACCACCTTATGCAATGAACTTCACTAAATAATTTAGAGCTTTTGGTGGGGAAAAGGAACAAGAAGCCAAGGAATGCATTGGATTCGGTGGGATAAACTTGTTGAACCAAAGGTAGAAGTCTAAAAAGCGGGATTGGGTTTTAGAGATTTGGAGGCTTTCAAGTTTCAACGTGGCTTTGTTGGCAAAGACACGTTGAAGAATAATGACAATGGAACACTCTGGTGTTTAGGATTCTTAAAGCAAAATATTTTTCACAAGGGAATTTTATGAATGCACCAATCAAGCCTACCTTTTCTTACACTTGGAGATGCATTGCTGGGGCAAGGGAGGTAATAAAGAAAAGTTGTATTTGGAGGGTGGGAAATTAATGGAGAAAATATTGAAGTTTGGCAAGAGCGTTGGGTACCAGTTGATAAAAAGTGACAAATATATATCCCAAACATCAAGTCCAAAACGGACCTAAAAATTGACGGTGTAATAAGAAGGAATGATTGTGGGTGGCATGTCTATATCATGTATTAGTAAAATACTGGTGTGGCATATTGCTATTAGAGGGTGTAATTAGTTAGGGTATGTATCAAGTCCTTACCAAATGTATTCTCATTTCACACACATATAAATATGTAAGAATGTCTACATTTTTACACATAAAAGTAGATGTGAAATAGTGGATGCATGAGAATCAAAATCCAACTCAAAAGTGGTTTTTTTTTTTTTTTTTTTTAAAGAACACAATCTACTCTGTTAAAAAAAATAAAAAATAAAAGTTCCATGCTAAGTTTATGGAGGTAAGAGTCGTGCATGGTGAAAGAAGCAAGTGAATTGCAACTGGGATGGAGCCCGGAGGACCGGGAAGATACGCTAGCTATCTCAGGAATAAGACGACACGGTGAGACTTGCATGTTATGTGGCACACAAGTCTTGGGAAATGAGATTTGAGTAGCTCATTGGGTGGTTCAAAACAACCAATAATGTTTAACTAGGAAGAAGTTGGCTTTAATGATATATAGAAATGGTTTGGTACTGATCGGCTGATCCGACCAGATAATATTGAAGACAGTATATACAGAGTATAGAAGAAAATGAATAAGAAAGTAGACCAACCTTTCATGATTGTTAAGATTGGCATCACATTCGCGATTTCTCTCCGAGTTTGAGTACCTGTGTCTTCCAGCCATGCCTACCGTTCTTTGGCTTGATGTGATTTGCTTAAGCACTCCGCACAGTACAGACCTCAATTATATAAAGTTTGGAAAATTGCAATGCCCAAGTCAAGCTGTAAATGAATCAAATTATCTATAAATTATGTTCAAGAAAATGCTTGTTTATATTCGTTTTTCTAGCAAACAAACCAAGTTTAAGTCCAAAATTTAGGCTCGATTACTAAGCAAGCCAAACTCAAAAATAAAAATATATTCGTAAACAAGCTCATGAACATAAGACTTAATTTAACTATACATATTTTTATATGTATACTTGTATAGACTAGAGATTGGATTGTATAAGTTTGTAAATAAGTTCATATGATTTTAAATTATTATTTTTAGCTTATTGATAATATTTTTCAATAATTTGATTGTTGGGAAATGAAGGTTTTAAATCCTAAATGTCTTAATTGAAAACACCAAAAGATGGAAACTAGTTGAGCTACAAGGTTCTTGGAAGTTTATTGATAATATATATTAAAAAATAATAATAATAATAATAAAAAAATCCATTTGTAGTAAAAAAAATTATAGATTTGTGAAGGAGAAAAATTTTAATCTTAATTTTACTATATATGGGAAAGAACAAGTAAATCAAGTAGCGAACAAGCATAAACTTTTAAAACTTGACTTAGCTAGTTTACAACTCTAGTCTCTAAGCTAAAACATTGCTATATAAGGGCATAAAAGTTAAAAGCATTACAGAAACCCTCTAAGGTCTTTTACATCCGGTTGAAGAATTTGTTTAAGCACTCTGCACACATTATATGAGTTGGGAAAATTGCTATGCCTAAGCATTCAACTCTTTGAGTTTTCTCTAAAATGACTCTTAAGGGATATCACTGCTAAAAAGTAAACTAAATATATAAAAATAAATAAATAAATAAAAACACACACACACACAAACTCAGAGTTTTCTCTAGAGTTCTTTTATAAAAAAAAAAAAAAAAAATGTTTTAGATGGAATTTTCTCTATACTTTTAAATATCCAAGCAAGAGAAAGAGGTACCCATTCCCCTCCCCCTTAGTTTTAAAAACATTCAAACATAAGGAGGGAGAACCATATTCTCCTCCCCTATCCTCCATCTACTCCCTTTCACTTTCCTCTCCCTCCAAGCTTTCAAACATTGTGTTAAGTTTTCTCTAGACTTGAATGATGCTAAGGGAATTTCTTCTCAAAATCTCACAAAAAGTTATGAAATTCTATGAAGGACATTTGCAACTTGTTGATGCATGGTCTTAATAACTGGGACACCTTAAAATTGAAAATTATAAGAAAAAATTTAAAAATAAAAATAAAAGTTTTAGGCAAAATTGTGCCATTTCTTCGACAAAACAAGGTCGTTTAAGTCTAGAGAATACAACATCATTTGGTCTCACCTCTCAAGTTCTCAACCTTTCTTTTTGAAGAAACAAGTAAAACTTGAACAAGCACAGATTTATGAGAAATGAACAAGTACGTGAGAGAGAGAGAGAGAAGTAAAGAGAAGGAGAAGAAGAACAGAGAGAGAGAAAGAGAATTGGGAATTCAAGAAATACTGAAAATGAATTATGATTTCTTGATTTCAATAATACAATACATCTTCCTTATATATATATAATGAACTAACACCCATAGAATAGGATCCAGAATCTTCTAACAATCCTAACTAACTTGTAACTGAATTTCCCGCCATAACTGAAGCTTGAATTGTTGTTTGATCAATCACGTGCTGTACACGAGATGTAACTAATTCTTTCTCCCACACTTAAAACGGCACAGTTTAATTTAGTGATGCGCACGTGTGTGTGAGGTCAATACGTGCCTAATCATCTTCTTCCTTTGACTGTAATTGATGCTCTGTTTTGCTGCTAATGTTATCATCCCCCCTCAAACGAATGGGGAAGGCACGAGGCATGAGTTTGTCACGAAACAAAAGAAACAAAGGACCAGGCAAAGATTTAGTGAATATATCGGCAAGATTATCTTTGCCAGAAACAAAAGAAACAGCTAAATCCTTGCGAAGAACTCGTTCCCGTATGAAATGATAATCCACTTCAACATGCTTAGTACGAGCATGGAAGACTGGATTTGAAGCAAGAGCAATGGCAGACACGTTGTCACACCATAAAATAGGAATATGATGAAGGAAGAGGAGAAGATCACGAAACAATTGGCGAAGCCAAGAAAGTTCAGCGGCAGTGGTGGCAAGAGCACGATATTCAGCTTCTGTGGAGGACCGAGACACAGTGCACTGCTTCTTAGAAGACCAGGAAATAGGATTGGAGCCTAAAAAGACCATAAATCCAGTGGTGGACTTCCTGTCAAAGGGGTCACCTGCCCAATCAGCGTCTGAGAAGGCAGTTAAGGTAAGGGGTCCTCGAGAGAAATAAATCCCATGAGAAAGAGTGCCCCGTACATATCTGAGAACTCTCTTAGCAGCCTCCAGATGAGCAGTGGTAGGAGATTGCATGAATTGACATAACTGATGGACACTAAAGGCCAAATCAGGTCTAGTAAAGGTAAGGTATTGTAGTGCACCAACCATGCTTCTATAGGTGGAAGGATCAGACAAGGGCATACCAGATTCTGGAGTAAGTCTTGTGGCAGGGCAACAAGGTGTTTTAGTAGGCTTGGAGTTATGCATATTGAACCTGTGAAGAACATCAGAAGCATACTTTGTCTGGGATAAGGTAAGACCAAACTTGGAAGGGGTGATTTGAATGCCTAAAAAATAATTGAGAGGGCCAAGATCCTTGAGATCAAAGGTGGCACTAAGAGCTGAGATGAGAAGGGTAATCTGGTGAGGAGCATTACCAGTGATGATAATGTCATCAACATATAGAAGAAGATAGAGAATGGTAGAGCCAGACTGATAAACAAATAGAGAAGAATCTGCCATAGAAGCTACAAAACCAAGATGAAGCAATTGGGATGTGAACCTTTCAAACCATGCCCGGGGTGCCTGCTTCAATCCATAAAGAGATTTGAGTAATTTGCAGACATAGTGAGGTTTAGAGGCATGAACATAACCCTGTGGCTGCTGCATGTAAACTTCCTCCTTAAGGTAACCATGAAGAAAAGCATTGGAAACATCCAATTGCCTAATGGACCAGTTAAGGCTGACAGCAATGCTCAAAACCAATCTGACAGTAGCAGGTTTTATAACTGGACTAAATGTTTCTGTGAAATCAATTCCAGGTTGTTGATGAAATCCCTTGGCTACCAATCGTGCCTTGTATCTGGCTATTGTACCATCACTATGAAGTTTCAATTTATAAACCCATTTACACCCTACCAGATTGAATTGATCAGAAGGAGGAACAAGTACCCAAGTTTGCTGTTTCTGCAAAGCATCAAACTCAGCATCCATTGCCTTGCACCAATTTGGATAAGTAGAGGCAATTTTGTAGGTAGGTGGTTCAGTGAAGTCATAGTCAAGAGTGGCCTTGTAGCAGAGTTTAGGTTTGGATATACCACTCTTGGACCTAGTTTGCATGGAATGAGAATTAACAGGAACAAGAGGTTGGGATAAAGGTGGCAAGGCAGGACTAGGAGGAGCTGTGGAAGGAGGATGGGAACAAGGGTCAGTAGTAGTGACAGGAGCAGGCAAGTGAGACAAGGTAGAACCAAGAGGAGGAGTGGAAGGTGGATGTGTGTGAGGAGTAATATGACTAGGGGAAGTATGAGAAGGAGCAGGAGTGACCGCCTGTGGTGCAGGCCCTAAAATTGAAGGTTGATGGAGTGAGTGCAAGTAAAGAAGATTAGACAGCCAAAGAGAATGTGATATAGGAGTGACCTGTGTTTGTGTGGCAGAAGAGGAAGACAGGATAGGAAAGGGGAATTTGGATTCATTGAACAAGACATGTCTAGAGGTATATATAGACTGTGTAAGGGGATCAAAACATAGGTAACCTTTGGAAATAGAAGAGTAGCCTAGAAACACACACTCCTTGGTTCTAGGTTCAAGTTTGTGTGAAGTGTAAGGCCTGAGAAAAGGATAACAGGCACAACCAAAGATCCTAAGCTGATTAAGATCAGGTTGGGAGTGATACAATAGGTAGTATGGGGAATTGAATTGAAGTGTGGCAGTGGGAAGCAAGTTGATGAGAAAAACAGCAATTTGGACAGCATAAGACCAAAACTGAAAGGGTAGAGAAGCCTTAGACAGGAGAGTAATTGTAGTTTCTATAATGTGCCTATGTTTCCTTTCTACCAATCCATTCTGCTGTGGTGTGTATGGACAAGAGAGTTGGTGGATGATACCACAGGCAGATAGGTAAGTTTGAAATTCCTTAGAAACATACTCACCACCCCCATCTGACCTTAAGGTTTTAAGTTTTGAAGAGAATTGTGTTTCAGCCATAGATTTGAACTTAACAAACTTAGAAAAGACTTCAGACTTGTGCTGGAGAAAATAAATCCAAGTGAACCTAGTATAGTGATCAACAAACAACACATAGTACTTGAATTTATTGACAGAAGAAACTGGAGCAGGGCCCCATACATCAGAATGGACTAATTCTAGTGGAGAATGAGCATTAAAATGAGATGTAGGAAATGGTAGTTTATGAATCTTCCCACTGAGACAGTGTATACAAGATGTGTTATTACAATTATTTGAAGAAATCTTAAGACTAGGGAGAAGTGTTTGCAGGACTTGAGCATGTGGATGACCAAGCCTGTTGTGCCATAAATCCCAAAGTGCAGATGTGGAAGCTACATGATTGCAGACTCTAGAAGGTAAGGACAGATTAGGAGCTTTACTAGGGTAGATTGGATACACACCATGTTCACTCCTGCCTTGGTAAAGGACTCTCCCCGTGGCCAAGGCCTGAACAGATAACAGGTTTTCATCAAAATAACAGCAAGCATTGTTATCATGACAAAGTTTGTGAACTGAAGCAAGGTTTGAAGCTATTGAAGGAACTCTAAGAACATTAGTAAGATGTAAAGATGATTGTGGAGTAGGGATTTGAACTTTACCTATGTGTGTGATAGGAATGTTTTGGCCATTACCTACAGTGAGATGATCCTGTCCAGTGTAAGGTTGTGGGAAGGATAATGCATTGAGGCTGGATGTGACATGATCTGTTGCAGCACTGTCAGCTAACCAGGGCTGTTCTTGAGTAATTGAAGCATTTGAAGCTGTTGCCATGGCAGCAAGCTTAGTTGGAGGGTGCTTTCCTTGATAGGCATAGTCCATGCGATGGTAGCAATCAATTGCAGTATGGCCATTCTTCCCACATATCTGACATGAAGGCCTTTCATTTCTTGAGCCTTGAAACTGGGATGATGGAGAGAATTGGCTTGAATTATTCTGATTTGAGTTGTATGATGAAAACTGGTGTGGAAAACCATTAGAAGTTCTACCACCACCATAACCTCTTCCTCTATTATTGTTGTTTCTTCCTCTTCCTCTATTGTTGTACTGATTAAAACCACCACCTCCTGATCTAGGTGTGGTATTCACAGCCATTGCAAAAGTGTCTTTAACATCATTGGATTCATTCAATGATTCTTCTTCTGCACCAAGTAGAGTAGCAAGTTCATCAAAATTTACTTGTGTACCCCTTGTGCGTATAGCAGACTTGAAAGCATTGAATTCCTTGGGAAGGCCTTTGATGGCTATGTGAAGTAATTCTTCATCATCAAGAAGTATTCCAACTGCCATCAATTTATCCCTTACAACTTTGATTTTCTGAAGATACAAATCAACAGAATCACAGCCTTTCCTGATGTTATGAAGTTCTCCTTTTAGATTCATGATGTGTGATCTTGAGATTGAAGAGAAGCGGTTTTCCAGGACTTTCCAAACTTCATTTGCTGAATGACATCCCACAGTGAGAGCAAAAACTGAAGGAGTCAGTGTTGAACTAATAAAGGTGAGAAGTGCTTTCTCCTTTGATTTCCAGATTGAATATTCTGGATTGAGGATCGCAGTGACAGATCCTTCAGTGAGAAATTTCTCTGGTATTGATTGTGCATCATCAAGTAACTCAAGCAAGGAGTAAGTGTCAAGCACCATAGAAATTTGATGTTTCCAAACTATATAGTTGGAACTGTCTAGTTTTACTGTCATCATGTTTGACATGTTTGACAGTAACAAGAGTGGTTGATTGATCAAATTGATTGATGAAGTAGAAGAAGACGCCATTGTTGAAGTTGAAGAAGGTATTGCAGTAGAAGCTGTTTGTTCAGTGGAAGCCATTGATGGCTCTGATACCATGAAGAAACAAGTAAAACTTGAACAAGCACAGATTTATGAGAAATGAACAAGTACGTGAGAGAGAGAGAGAGAAGTAAAGAGAAGGAGAAGAAGAACAGAGAGAGAGAAAGAGAATTGGGAATTCAAGAAATACTGAAAATGAATTATGATTTCTTGATTTCAATAATACAATACATCTTCCTTATATATATATAATGAACTAACACCCATAGAATAGGATCCAGAATCTTCTAACAATCCTAACTAACTTGTAACTGAATTTCCCGCCATAACTGAAGCTTGAATTGTTGTTTGATCAATCACGTGCTGTACACGAGATGTAACTAATTCTTTCTCCCACACTTAAAACGGCACAGTTTAATTTAGTGATGCGCACGTGTGTGTGAGGTCAATACGTGCCTAATCATCTTCTTCCTTTGACTGTAATTGATGCTCTGTTTTGCTGCTAATGTTATCACTTTTCTCTCCCCCCATTAAATCTCTCATCCTTTGGCCGTCACAAAGGTCAACTCTGACCAATGTAGGCTTTCCCAAACAAAATCAATGAATTTGTGCCAAGGAACAAACCCACGCATGCTAACTTTGCCCAAAAATTATTTTGGTCATTAAATTTGAAGTTTGTCATTTTAGTCCAGTAACTTTATCCAAAAATCACTCAAAACAACTAGCTTAATGAACTAAAATGATTTTTGAATAAGATTACTGGACTAAAATGACCATTTTTAAACTTAGAAAGACTAGAATGATTTTGGAATGAACTTAGAGGACTAAAATGGCCAACTTCAAACTTGAAAGACTAAAAATGATTTTTTTTGGGTAAAGTTAGTGGGTGTAAATTGCATTTGTGTCAATAATTTTTATCTTTGCAGTCTCTTTGTAGATATTTGATAATTTTTTTACAAGAAAAGGAAAAAAAAAAAAAAAAAAAAAAAGAAGAAAAAGAAACTATAACTTCAAATGCTGAAAAGGAAAACGCATACGCTGTATGATTATTGGCCTACCATGCAATATTTCATGTAATATCTTGAAATAAGTGTTTGAACTCATGAAACAATAAAGTTCGAAGTTAGTATTTTTCTTTTGTAGTGGTATATTCTATAACTTGGTGATTTCCTTGATTTGATTTCTATATTTATTCAGTAAAGGTTTGGTCTATTAATATGCGGTAAAGACCAAATGTTATTTTGAACTTTTGATGAGTTAGCTTTCTTGTAGCAATGTGCGGGGTTTCTAAACAGTTAGTATTCTTCTTAAATGTTGATCATGATAATATTCATAACTGCCTTCTGATAATTGCTAAATGTTTTAATTCTGTACTTTCCTAAGGTTGAGTTTTCTTGGGCCTCCAATCCATTCTCCAGTTTGTATGATTCTCTTAGTGTTGTTTTGCAGGGAAAACAGACCGCTCAATATAAGTTGGGACCTAAGGGAATAAATTTAAGTGTAGCGTTTTATATATAAATATTAATTAAATAAATTTATTTAATACTAACCAAATAAAGGTTAATTTTCTTCTTAAAAAAAATAATAATAATTTGATGCATTAAATACATAATTTGATGAAATAATATTACTAACAAATCTAAGGTTAATTTCATATAGAGAATTTATTATCATAGCTGAAGCATAATATTTAATAAGAAATCATATCTAGCCTCTCAAGAAAGGATATTTATATGTTTAGTCTATCGCAAAGTTTACAGTTATTCTTGTTTTCAAATTATTGTTTAGACATTTGGGCCATCAAATTACAGGGCAAATGGAAGACAACAGGTAAGGGTAAATGGGGAAAAAAATGGCAAGGGAAGTGGTAAAGGCCCACGGACCAAACCCTTAACCCATGGACCAAACCCAACCATCTCCAATGCAGCCCGCAAACCCACAGCCTAAAACCATTGCCAAGCCCAGAACAAGGAATGGTGGCAAGTTTTTGCATTTGGTTTACGTGATTTTGGATCTTGAAAACGGTGGCAATGGCGGTGAGAGGTTGAAGGTTTCATCTATTGGTTTGAGAAGAGGGGGATGAGAGAGTGAGTAGGGTTGTCCATTAGCCCAAAAGGCTTGACCCACCGGACTAAACCGATTCAATCCGAAAACCCACAGTTGAACTCAAATGCCCAGACGAGTCTGATGCAAGTTAGTTAGTGTAAAATACTGGGTTTTTGGTTTGAGTTTGGGTCTCACACTTCTTGACCCGTAGAAACCGACCCAATCGCTCATAAATTTAAAAGCAAATCATTCTAGGTTTCTATCATTATTCACACTCAATACCTGAAGCCTCTCAGTTTGATCTATGGCCTAACCTTTAGATCCATCTTTCATGCTCTTTCTCTCTCTGATATCTCTCTCAAATCACTAACCCTAGCCATTGTCTCCAAGTTCCTTACTTCCACCGTCCTAGCCTCTTAGGTTGAGTCATTCTCAAACCCCATTGATGGTGGATGTACTGATCTTGTGCAATCTAATCTCCACCATAAAGCATCCTCTAATCTGCTTCAAATCTCCTCCGAGGCTCTAATCTTGTGAAATTTGATGGTGGTTGTATTGATCTTATGATGGATGCGGTGATGATGGGGGGAAGGGGTGGTGGATGTGCGGCTTATGGCGGTAGAGTCTTATCTCTCCTTTTTCTCTTTCTTTGTTTCAGTCTTAGATTTGGGTTTGTGGTATTTTTTGTGTTATTTGATTTCTCTAGTTTTGGATTATGGTTGTAAGCTGAGTTTTTATTGGGTTTGATTTTTGGTTGTAAGCTATGTTTTTCTTGGGTTTGATTTCTTTCGAGTAGTTCTTCAAACCTGAAATCACCCAACAACTTCAACCCACTCAACCGATGACCCGAGCCACTGAGTTCGACTAGAATGCTCAGTCGGCTACGAGTCTATTTTTTGTTCATCCGATTCAATCGGGTTAGATACGGGTTAACTCCAAACCCGATCCGACCCAACCCATGGACAGCCCTAAGAGTGAAAGAGAGACTCATACAAACAAGCAAGAGGAGAGAGGGATAAACTATTGTTTTAATTTTTAGCATGTAACTTACTAAATTACTTCTTTTTTATGTGTGTGAACATTGTGCTCTTGTTCCTACTTTTGGTCAGCAATCCTTTGCTTTAGCCATTTCCAATCCTAATTTCGAACCCACATTCTATCATGATGCTATGAAATTTTCTCATTGGAGGGATGCTATGCAAGCTAAGATTGAAGCTCTTGAAGCTAACAATACTTGGTCTATTATGCCTCCTCCACCTGGGAAAGTTGCTATTGGATCCAAATGGGTCTACAAGGTGAAGTATCACTCTGATAGCACCATTGGAATATATAAGGCTAGGTTAGTGGCCAAGGGGTATACCCAGAAAGAAGGCATAGACTACAATGAGACTTTTTCTCCTATGGTGAAGTTCATTACTGTGAGGTTGGTTCTCACTTTGGCTGCTGTGAAACAATGGCATATCTTTCAGCTTGATGTCAACAATACATTTTTGCATGGTGACTTGCTTGAGGATGTTTATATGTCTCTTCCATAGGGGTTTCATAGCAAGGGGGAGACAAAAGGCAAGGGGGAGTTTGTTCAGGGTGCTCATGGTCCTTTAGTTTGCAAGCTCAACAAATCCCTGTATGGTTTGAAGCAAGCATCCAGACAGTAGTTTGCTAAGCTTTTTAATGCCATTTTGGAATTGGGTTTTGTTCAATCCAAGGCTAATTATTCACTCTTCACCTTTACAAAAGGTTCTGTTTTTGTAGCACTATTGGTTTATGTGGATGATATCCTCTTGACTGGGAATGATGAGTCTTATATCACTTATTTGAAGGGCATGTTAGACACTAGGTTCAAGCTCAAGGACCTAGGACCTGTCCAATACTTTCTAGGGATAGAAGTAGCCAGAAGCAAGATAGGGATAGCACTAAACCAGAGGAAATATGCATTAGATATTCTGCAAGACACTGGATTAGCTGGTTTTAAACCTTTCAGTACACCTATGGAGCAAAACCTCATATTGTCTAAAACCAGTGG
Source organism: Quercus agrifolia (assembly GCA_029955455.1). NCBI lineage: Eukaryota > Viridiplantae > Streptophyta > Magnoliopsida > Fagales > Fagaceae > Quercus > Quercus agrifolia. Next base: position 43,892,516 of record JARQAD010000006.1, read on the forward strand.
AGTTCTGTTGAAGGATCCTACACAGTTTAAAAGATTCATTGGAAGACTAATGTATCTTACTATGACTAGACCAAACATTACGTATGCAGTGCATTTGCTCAGCCAATTTCTTAGTAAACCAAGAGAGCCACACTTGAAGGCAGCTTACAAAATTGTTAAATACATCAAAGGATCACCAAGGCAAGGCCTATTTCTCTCCAACAATACAGAATTGCACTTAAAGGCATTTTGTGATGTAGACTAGGCTGGATGTCTAGACACTCACAGGTCTATAACAAGCAATTGTGTCTATCTAAGATAGTCCCTAATTTCCTAGAAGTCAAAGAAGCAAGGAACAGTCTCTAAAATTTCAGCAGAAGCTGAATATAGGGCCATGACATCAACTACTTGTGAGATTGTATGGCTAAAGCAACTTTTGAAGGACCTTCATATAGAACACAAGAGACCAGCATTATTGTATTGTGACAATCAAGTAGCTCTTCACATAACTACTAATCCTATATTTCATGAACGCAGCAAAAACATTGAAATAGATTGCCATTTAGTTCGAGAGAAGATTTAGAAAGGCATCATCAAGACCTTTCATATTGCAGGGGTTAATTAAAATGCAGACATATTCACTAAGCCCCTAGGATTCCAGCTTTCTCTAAGTTGGTAGCAAAATTGGGAAGCGGAGCCAGCAGAAATTCAAGATAGCCAATCAACCACAGCAGCAGCAGCTATCTTGAGGGGGAGTGTTAAGAAGAGAAATAAGAAGAGTGTTTTTTCCTTTTTATGCTTGCGCAAAGGCTCTCTATAAATTTCACTCATTACATTCATTCAATAAAAGAGCATTCTTCTATTTACCTTTCCTTCTAGAGAGAGAGAGAGAGAGAGAGAGAGAGAGCTTATATTGAATGTGAGATTGTTTTCAGATAGCTATGTATCAATCGGTAAATGGTAAGGGTTGGTCCAGTGGCGGCACCACATGGTGTTCAGGGGGTTCAAATGAACCCCCCTGACTTGTGATTTTTTTTTTTTTTTACGCATAACATTTTAAAATATATATTTTTTGAATACCTTAAAATAAAATTTTAAACCCCTTAAAATAAGTCCAAAAAAAAAATTAATTCAATACTAAAATTTATCTTGACCTTCTTAAACAAAAAGAAAAAACCCATCATCAAACCAATTTGATCTAAAATCTTAGGAAAAAAAAAATAGCAAGTTCAACAACAAAAATTAGCAATTTATTGATCTTTAATCTTAGAAAAAGACAATTAAATGAGCTGTAAAGTGTAAATACTAAAAGAAAATTAAGGGTGAGGCAGTGAAAGTGGGACGTGAGAAAATGAAGACTTTTTTTTTTTAATGATTGTATTATTGTGTTGAATTCTTAATAGAGTAATGTAATAAAAAAAAATCCTTCTTAATGAATTACAAAGATCTGTAAAATGTCACAATTAAATTAAATTGTTAAATAAAAGAATTGAAAAAAAAGTAAATACAAAAACTAATAAATAATGAATTAGGATATTTTAAATAATAATAATAATTAAAATTCACTTAACAACAATAATTAATAACTTTGTTATAATAATAGAGAATAGACAATTTACAAAATTTAATTTTAGCAATAATTAATATCTTCATTATACTAAAAATAAAAAAATCCCAATGAAACTTATTTATCTTTAATACTCTTGCTAACACTATGAATAAATTTTTTATAAAAAAGTCACATATATGCAAGATTTACCTACTACCTAAAATTTATTACTTATAAGAACTCGTGTTGACTTAAAAAAAAAAAAAAAAAACCTTCTTTTGATAATAAGTTTTGAATCTCATCCATATTATCATAATGATCAAGACCGAAAAAAAAATTACAAACAATTTCTATCAAATCATCAGCTGGAACATATGCTGATATAACCTCTACTCGATCATCGGTGCCAGCTTTTTACCCACTAGCAAGGCTACTCCACTGATACCGATCACCGCTTTCGACCTATCCACAAACCAGTCTGTTGGCGTCTCCACCTCTCGGTTCGATCCACTGTAAACGAGTCAAATCGGCCTGAGATATGGGCCAGGATCTCGCTTCTCTAATCTGATGTCTCTCCTCAGTCCTCTCTCTCTCTGCGTTGTGTGAAGCAGAGATGTGGTCTCCCAGACCTCAAATCTCATATATACTTGGATAAATGTTTTTTTTATTTTATGGAATTAGTATTTGTGTAACAACTGGTATAAATGATACTCCGTCCTTCCCACTTTGTTTGTCCTCTATTCCATTTTGAGATGTCCCAAAATATTGTCCTGTTTCTAAAAATAAAAGTCATTAATTTACTAATATTCCTATTATACCCCTATTTTATTTCAAAACTATTTTATTTTCAATTTTTTGATAAATTTATTTAAGGGTAGTTTTAGAAACTTATACATTTTTAAAAGGTAGACAAGATAATAAATGATGTTTCCTTAAAAAGTTTGACTTTTCAAACAGGACAAACAAAGTGGGACGGAGGGAGTAAGTCTCAAGACTCTAACGCGTGAACGCGTGACTTTAAACCACAAAAGACTTGAAACACGTAGCTATTGTGTAATGGAATAATGAGAGGTGGGGGACCAGTGGAAAAGAACAAAATTGAAATCGATGGTCTGCCTAGTGGTCCAGTCAGTCGAAAAATTGTAATTATTGGCCATAATAGGAACGGTTGGGTAGTGCATTTTGGACTATAATTTTTATTTTTTAAATAATATTATATGTATTTTTATATTTTTTTTAATCTACATATATTTTTAAAAAATATAAACAATGTTACTAAAATAATATTACCAAACGGATCTTATATTATTGTGACTTTGTTGTTGCGTCAATATTAGCATTAAGATACAAAAATTGTGAATTATTAGCATAAATATTATTGTGACTTTGTTGTGGTTTGTGGAGCATGTTTATTTGGCTTTTTATTTGGGACTTGATTTTGGTACGATTGATTTATAATTTAGGAAATAGTGAGTAATCTTAAAATTTAATGAAATGAAGAATTAAAACATTAACTTTTGTATATGATAAAGTCCTGTGCTTGTAGAAGTCAAAAAAATATTTAAATTCTTAAAATGAATATGACTTTTATTTGATTTGTAAATCATGAAAAAGTTTACTACAATGTTTGATTTGTAAATCATTGATGATTTAGACTACAATGTTTGATTTATAAATCATTGATGATTTCAAGATTTGGAATCAAAATTTTAAAAAACCACCACTAATGAAATTGGTATTAGTTCATTGTAGTGTGATCTTGGATTGTGTCTGCAAATATGGGATTTTGATGTTAATAAATGTGATCTAATTTTATGAGCTTACATTAAGCTTGGCTCCCTTAGGTTCAAATCCTAGTTTTACTCCTATACTTGAGTAAAAATGAAGTATTTATACTTCCAAGATTTTTATTCAACACAAACACACACACACACACACACACATATTGTAAGGGGATGACTCCCCGAGAAGTTTAAATGGTCCGGAGATGCTGGGCTAGAACAATGGCTTGTGGAATTAGGACTGGCCATACCTTGTTGGAGAGATCCTTAACGGAAATAAGTGAGAAAGGCCTAACGGGTTAGGATCCTCTATTGCTGATGAAAGAAAACAAAACTCATTGTGCCGAGGAAAGATCTTGTTCAAGGACTATAAACTGATAAAGTAATCAAGGAAGAAGACCTTACCCAGAAGTCAAATCGAGGAGCTAAGAAAAGGTGAACGTAATCCCAATAATAGTCACGTTTGCATTAATTAAGTGTTCCTACCTAATGCATATCGCATTTAATGCTTAATGACCAGCCTAAACAGTGTTTTACACCCCGAAAGTCTATTTTCATCAACAAATTGAGGGAGAAGAGTTAGACACCTGATGGGACAAGCATCTACTAACATCCACCTTGGAAGCTCAATGATGGAAGGGATGAGCTGAATGCATAAATAGGGTCTTCCCCATACTTAGTAGGTGATACGAAAAATTAGAAAGTGTATGAGTGATTTGAGAATGTGTGTTTGAGTAATCTTACCCATTACCTCGGCAAGGGTGTATTTGTTTTGTTTAATTAGTAAAAGACTAATTTAGACTTTCATTTTACTTGTCCAGTTTTCGCACTGTGGATTACCTTCTTATTTTTGAAATTAATTGTGACGTTAGAACCTTAGCATTTGTAATCTTATTCTAAGAGTTTTAAACCCCCTAAGCCAACAAGAGTTAATTGTACATTATTGCATTTGATGTTCTCTATATGTATTTTACTTTCTAAATCTATATATATATATATATATATATATATATATATATATATATATATATATATTAGGTAAATGTGAGAGAAACTCAAATTAGAGTTCCAATTTTGCACCAAGTGTCCTAAATTATTTATTTTTAAAGAGTTTTATTTCTTAATTTTAGAATTAAATGTGGGACCACATCATAAATATTCATCCAAGTAAATTATTAAGTACAAAAACTAAAGAGTCTAGAATAAATTAATCGTAAAAAAAAAAAAAAAAATGCTTCACAATAATTTTTAAAAAATGGACAATTTACATTTAATACCTAATAATATCCATACAATTTTTTTTTTAAAGATTTAACAAAATATAAAAATGACTATCAATAGTATTTAAATTATATATATAGAAATTATATTATGCATCTTATTGTATATCTTTAAGTATATCCATGCATATGCATGGAGTTACAAGCTAGTTTTCATAAAGTATAACTTCTCTATTTTGTATTTATCTTTGTGTATGCATGCGTGTGCACATGTATCAATGTGAAAATGCACCAATTTGTGTTTCAGCCATTCAAACTGTGGACATCTAAATTTAGAATATTAAAGGAAGTTAGAAGAAAAATGTGGGGAAGCTTTAAACTTTATTCGTGGCCACTCCATAACGGGAATCTATTAGTACAAGTTCAAGATCATAAAACTTTTGAACCTAAGAAAAATTATTTTGTATCAAATAACATCACATATTTGTATCAAAATTCAATAAACGAAAGTTATGTGTGCAAAAATAACTATTCACTAACACATCTTTCAATTGTTAGTAGATTAGTTATTTTTTTTACTAATATTTCTCACACTTATTAAATTTTAATATCATTGACATGGTATCATTTAATTCCAACTACCTTCTCGTGTTCTAAATAATCACTATTATACGTTTGGATATCCCAATTCTAAAGGAGGCCTAGGTGCAAGTTGCTAATTTCTATTGCTCACCACCATGATTCTACCAATGAATGATTAGGAAATTTATTAATGCCCTCACACATGAGAAAGAATAACATGTTTCTGTAATACTAGCTCAACCTCAGATTTGGTGTTCTATACCCAATAAATGATTGACAATTGTCCAAAAAAGCCACATCAATTCACTCCCCCAAACCCAAATAAAAAGACAATCTTGCCCCTGAAAAAATTTTCAAACCCCGCCAATTGTTATTCTCTATCTTTCCTCCTCCCTCTTTCAAATTTAATTCCCAAAATGAAACCCTGATATTTTTTGAACCCCTACCACATAGAGGCTGTTTGGATCACTTTTTTTCATCACTCAATTTCCGTCACTCATCACTCATCACTTAAAATACCCTGCCCGTTTGGCACCATCACTCGTTACTCATCACACAATATTTTTCACACTGTTTGTGGGCCCCATACCTGTCACTCGGTGCAGATTTTTTTTTTTTTTTTTTCAAGTACCCAAACTCATTGAAACCTAGTGAAAAGAAAAAAAAAGAAAGAAAAAAAAAAGGGGAAACCCAAAAACCCAAACCCAATGAAAGAAGAAGAAGAAAAAAAAAAAAGAACTGAAGACCAAACCCAGTGAAAGAAGAAGAAAAAAGAAAAAAAGAAAAAAGAAGAAACCCAAAACTGAAGACCAAACCCAATGAAAGAAGAAGAAAAAAAAAAAAAAAAAAAAGAACGAACTGAAGACCGAACCCAATGAAAGAAGAAAGAAGGAAAAAAAAAAGGAAGAATTGAAGACCGAACCAGGAGAAAAAAAAAAAAAAAAAAAGAAGAAGAAAGGAGATTGGTCAAAAGTTGCGACTGAGTTATGACTAGTGGGTCCCATGTGTGTTTAATTACAAAAATGTCATTGAGTTATGAGTTATGGAAACTAAAAACAGCCAAAATGTGTTTTCAGTTTCCATAACTCATAACTCAAAAATTAGAGAATTGAGTGATGGAAACAGAGTTATGGTGCAACCAAACGGACTTCTAGCTATGGGTCCCACCATTTTTGAGTTATGAGTTATGGAAACAGAGAATTGAGTTATGGATACAAGCCATCCAAATAGCCTCTTACTCTGTCACTCTCTCCTTCGTCCCTTTCAAATCTAATTCCAGAAATCAAACATTACTCTCTCTTTCATACCCAAACTCCCTTCCCCCACCTACGGCGCGAGTTCTCACAGTCACTGTCGAGCATCACCGGTCCAACGAGACCAGCCTTTATATCCTCTGAAAATCACCTTTACTCTTTTTCTAGCATCACCGTCGGTTTGGAGAACCCGAGCCATTTTCTCACTCACTGATTCCGACGCCCAACGACCCAAAAGGGTAATTTTTCCATTCTATCTATTTCTTTTGAGTACATTTTCACATCTTCTTTTTCATTTTCTTCTTGTTTTTTTGCAACTATAGATAGGTTTTTCACTTATCATAATTAATTTTTTTTTTAAAGAAAAGAAAAAAGCAAAGGAACATTTTAGTGTGGAAAGGAGATAGATAGGAATACTAGAACTTGAAACATGTCGTATATTTGATATCTTGAACAAGATATTTATTTCTGATATATATCCCCAGCTTTTATGAAACAAAGAGTTGAAAAACCTCATTAGGATATTGAAACTAATCTATATCTCTTTGAATTTGGCATTGTTGCTTTAATTATTCCCAAATTTAGTGGATGAAAAATTGTTCTCTTTCTTTGAATTTGTTTTTGATACCATCAAATTTATTGGAAATTTGTAGCAGCTACGCTTGTTCTCTACATTAGATATGAATGAGCTGCCTTGTTCTCTCCCTAATGAAGCTTGTGTTTTAATTTCATTTGGCGATGTGGAGTCAGTGTCATAGATCCTAAATTATTTTGATCAAGATATGGGCAATCCAATAGTTTGGCAAGTTTATTCTTTTGTTCTTCCCTAATAGGCTTTATTCATGACAAAATGAAAAACTTATTTGAAATGGTCAAGTTGTAAGTTTCTGATGTACATTAGTTAGCCATATAGGTTGATTAAGTGTATTAAGTACTGTATGAATTGTTATTATCATGCACCCAAATGAGAAGTGTTAGTTTTGAAGGCAGATGACTTACCTTGCAGTTGTCATCCTGGATGATATATATTATTATGTTATATCATGTTCATGCTAACAATACCTTTTTGTGTCATAATGTTTTTAGCATTAAACTCTTTATTTTTTTTTTGGTAAACTTTTTTGTTATAAACCTGCATTCGTTATACTAAACTTTTTGGGTTCAGCCTCATTTTAGCAATATTCCAAGCTTTTAATGATTGCTGCTCTACTGATTGCACTTGTGACGACACATATCTTGTATCTAAACTTTTATAAACTTGATTGTGGTAAAGTATTTTCCAAACAATCTCCCTCTATTGAATAATGCTCTAGTGACATTATTAATATTAAAAACTATTTGTACTGCTGTGTCAAATATGTCATTTTAAACTTCATTGCATATGGCTTTGTTGCTCTGCCAGCTTTTTTAGAGTTTCCATGTTGGCTCTATAAGAGCATCAGCAGTGGGCTTGCCATATGCCAAATGTAAGATACATTTGGCATTCAGGCACAAAAAATGCGTAGCAACTGGAAGGCTAAACTTGGGAAATGTTAAATTTTTTTGGCATAGAGCTACAATACCATCTTACATTTAAGATGGAAATGTAGCTGAATGGTATAAGGAAAAATAATTTTATAATACTCTCTGGACTTTTTAACCCAAGAATTTCTCTCTCCTCTCTCATTATTTCTCCTCTTTTCTCTCTCTTCCTTCTCTCTTTCTCATATGCTCTTTGCTCGGCAAAATTTGCTTTTTAGACTGTTTGTATAAAATTTTTTGATGAATAGTACGCGCATCAAACTAATTAGTTAGTTAGACTGTTTTTGGAACTCGAGTTTGCCAAACTCGAGTTCCAGCTCAAAATTTGAACTATAGTGACGTTTTTTTTAGTGGCATTTGTCGAAAACGCCACTACAGGTACCCTATAGTGGCGTTTTCTACAAACGCTGCTATAGTCACTAAAAAAACGTCGCTATAGTTCAAATTTTGAGCTGGAACTCGAGTTTGGCAAACTCGAGTTCCAAAAACAGTCTAACTAACTAATTAGTTTGATGCGCGTACTATTCATCAAAATTTTTTATAAAAACAGTCTAAAAAGCAAATTTTGCCCTCTTTGCTCTCTTCAAACCCAAGACCCTGTGGGTTTTGACAATGGTGGAATCGGATGGCTCCGATCGCTCGACGTGAGGGCTCCGATGGGTTTGAATCGGTCTCCGATGGCTCCGTTAGTGATTTCGACGAGCTCCGATGGGTTTGACGATGGTGGGTCGGTGGGCTGGGGTGAGGGCTCCAATGGGTTTGAATCGGCTGAGGGCTCCGGTGGGCCTGAATGGGTTTGGATCGGCGTGAGAGCTCCGATGGTGGGTTTTTTTTTTTTTGGGTTTGAAACTCTTGGATTGTGTTCAGTTTTTGTTTGGTGTGAAGATGAAAGAAAATAAGAGAAGGTTCTAGATAGGTGGATCGGTGTGTGTGGTGATCAGTGTGGCCTGAATGGGTTTGGATCGACGTGAGGTTTCTGGTGGTGGGTTTTTTTTTGGGGGGGGTTTGAAACTCTTGGATTGTGTTCAATTTTTGTTTGGTGTGAAGATGAAAGAAAATAAGAGAAGGTTCTAGATAGGTGGATCGGTGTGTGTGATGATGGGATTGTGTTTTGTTTTTGTTTTGGGTTTCTGTTTTTGTTTTTGTGTGTGTGTGTGTGTGGGGGGAGGGGGGGCTATGTGTGTGTGTGGTGATGGGTTTGGATAGGTGGATCGGTGTATGATGGGTCTGTCTGTGTGTGGGGGGCTGTGTGTGTTGAAACCGGTGCTAGGTGCTAGAGGTTGAGGGAGAAAGAGAGGAAAAGGAATAGAAAAAGAGAAATAGTAAAAAAAAGAATAAAAAAGAATATATAAATAAAATGGGAAAAAAATAGAATTTTGGGATGTTGGGTGTGTTATAAAATAGTATGGTATAATTGATAAAGTAACTTTTTGGAATGGTAAAATGAGATGAGATAGCATTTTCGGATGCTGATGCTCTAAGTATGCTTCTTGAAAGTACCTCAATGTCTCACTTGAGTCAAGTATAACCGTAAAATTTTTATTTTAGAGGAAAAAATAAAAACTTTAATATGTTATATGTGGTTTTGGTTATCTATTTATTTGCTAATATTGTGTTTCATTTTTTTTAGGACCCTACTACAAGATTCTGAAGTATGATGGATAGCATTTTTGGACAATATTTTTGTCTGCAATTGGCACAGCTGGGGGACAACATTTTGGACTAATATTTTTGTATAATATATTTGACTTGGACAACTTTTTAGATAGCATAGTTGAAAATTTAGAATATTGATTACTCGACATGTAGCAATTGTTTTGGAAAAGGCGTAAATGCACTTTTGGTCCATACATTTTGGGTCATTTCTCGATTTGGTCCCTAAACTGATTTTTCTCTTAGGTTACTCCTTGATTTTTTAAAATTGTTTTTAAAATGGTCCCTGTCGTCAACACAGTAACAAAAAAATTTGAGGTGACAAATGGAGTGTATATGTGGCATGTTAATCGCTAACATGACAAATAAAATAATATTAAAAAAATTTATTTTGCTTTTAAAAATGATAAGTCAGCATTTTAATTAATAAAATAAAATAAATTCAAAATAAATTAAACTGAAAAAATTCAAAATAAAAAACAAAACAAAAAAAAACCTTTTTTTAAATTTTAAATATTGAGAAAACAATTTGTAGCAACTATTTCAATTTTTCTTGAACTTTCTTACGAAACAAACATTAAGTTAACACCCCTTCTCATTCTAGGCTGGTGTGTCTGTGTTTGTGTTTGTATCTATTTCATTTTCTTCTTTCTTTTAAGATAAACCAAAAAAATAAAAATCAATATAAAAATAACTTAATAAATAAATATTATTGGTGAGTGTTTGTGTCTATATCTTTTTTTTTTTTTTTTTCCAGATCCTCTCTTTCTCTATCTCTTGGTGCGTATATGTGTTTGTATCTTTCCTTTTCTTCTTTCTTTGTTTAAGCTTTCAATCCATCTCTCTCTCTCTCTCTCAACTTGACTCTCTAATCTTTGGGGTTTTCTAGTTTTTTGTGGGGTGGTCGGTAATGGAGGTGGAGATCGATGATCTAGGTGGAGATCAGTGTGGTTGGGGTGGTCGAGGTGGAGATCGGTAATCCATGGGTCTTGGATTATGGGTTTGGTTGGAGATGGAGATGGAGATGGCTGGGTTTGGTTGGAGAGGGCTAGGTTTTTCTGGGTTTCAGAGGGGGTGGGCTATACTTCTGCCGAGTTAGAATCGGAAGACCATCGATCCGGCATACTCGGCAGGGGAAAGTTATCGTTTCCATCTCAACTAAACACAATGTCATTTTTGTACTGTTTAGTTAACTGTGACTCGGGCTGGGTTTCAACTAGGTGGATTTGGTGCTGTTGATGGTGAGTTAATGGTGGATTTGGGTTTGTTGACGGCGGATTTGGTGTTGTTGATTAGCCGGGTGTTTTTTGATGAAGTTCTGGGTTAGAGGTTTGATGATTCTTTTGGGTTGGTTTTCTCATGTGGGTTTGGGTTTGATGAATTTTTCATGTTTTGGAGGTTTCGGTAGAGGATAGGGATTTTGTATGAAATTTTGCATTGTTCTAGGTTTGATTGTGCTCTTGTTTTGGGTTTGATTGTTTGTGGATTTGGGAAGAACAAGTTCTTGTGTTCTTAGCTAAAAAATAATGAAAGCAACAATACTAATAAAATCAGATTTAAAAGTTTTTTTTTTTTAAATTTAGTTTGAATTAAATTGAAATTGAAAAATATAAATTATTTTTATTTTTTTAATTTAACTGACATGGATTTTTTTTAATTAAAAAATGCTGACATGGCATTTAAAAAATATCAAATAAAATATTTTATTATTATTTTATTAGCCACGTCAGCAATTAACATGCCACCTATGCACTCCGTTTGCCACCTTAAATTTTTTTGTTACTAGGTTGACGACAGGGACCATTTTAAACACAATTTTAAAAAATCAAAGACTGACCTAGGAGTAAAATCAGTTTAGGGACCAAATCGAGAAATGGCCTAAAATGTAGGGACTAAAAGTGCATTTACGCCTTTGGAAAATTGTTGTAACTACTAAAGTTACTTAAACATGATGGATTCTTTGTATTACTAGCTTCTAGTTAAATACTACTTATTTATGCAAATGATGAATGTTTTTAATGCAAAGGTAGAAGATACAAATATAAGCCTTCATCAAAGGTGAATGTTAGTTATGAATGGCGTGGCCAACTTGTTCAGCAACTTTCATTTCCATTTTACCAATGTTATAAGATTGAACTCATATGAATAAGTTGGACTTGTTCAGCAACTTCCATTTCATTATACCAATGTTAAAAGAGTGGGTTCATATCAATAAGTAAAGAAAAATTTACATACATTTGAGATCATTGTAAACTTCAATGGTTATTATCCATCTAAGAATATTATACATAAAAATGAGAGTTTGAACTTGATGTTACAAGCAAATAGCATGATTACCTATTTAGAAGTATGCCTTTCACAATAATTGTAATTCACTTCCACTTTCTAAAAATATTCAATTCTTCAACAACGTATAAGTATTCACTTCTTCACAAAGTCACAAAAGACAATGGACAATTGACAATTGACCAAGTCGAGTATTGGAAACTAGTAGTATTCGACAATAATGCTCTTTAGTTGTAAAAGCCACCAACTATTTGCAAATGCCCTTTGTAAGGTTAATTTAAACAAAAGAAAATGAAAACTCCAAATCCATCTCCACAGCTATTTGCAAATTGTCCAAATGGGAGGACATGTAAAAATATTCATCCACAATTGTCTTTTTCAAAGATGAACTTATAGAAATGAACTTTACCATCACATTTAAAAATATTCATCATTTTCATATAGAATTTGTGTTAAACTAGAAGCTACTCAAAATGCAAATATAGAATCTAACATGTTTTTGTAGCTTCATTAATTACAAAAGGTATTCAAAAGAGTTGTTACAAAAGGTATCAACTATCCAAATTGTTAGATATTCCATCTAAAAAGCAGTTGTCTAAGTCAAATATGTTGCCCAAAAATATTGTCCACTAGTTATGGATATGACTGTGCAGTTTGCTATTCAAAAAACTGTCCAAAATATTTCTCCATTATATTCAGAATTTTGTGCATATGACTGTGTAGTTTGCTAATAAAAAAACTGTCCAAAAAAGTTTTCCATTATATTCAATATCTTGTGGTTGAGTCTGGGGAAAAAAAAAAAAAGAGTACATGTTAAAAGGCATTTTTTTTTTCTTCCTAATGTAAAAAGTTTAAAAAACAGTACATGTTAAAAGGTAATCTCTTCTAAGGAGTTATGGCAATCTCTTTGCCCATCCCCAGCTTCAATCAGTTGTTTTCTTTTAGTGTGCAAGATGTTATGGCAATCTCTTCTAAGGAACCCAACATTATTTGCACCACCAAACTCCTTTGATAAAAATGAGTAAGACCTTGTTGCTTTTATGCCTAAGCTAACCATTGTCTCAATTATAGTCCCATGAGTACTTAGCACCTTCCTTCCTGCTCTCAAATTACACATCTCTTTTGAACTTGCAAATTCATGATTGTGTTCAACATTGAAGTGTGAAACACTCCAAATACCATTTTTAACATCAAAACGAATCCTAGCTTGACAACCTATTCTTGTATCTAATTTATTATACTTTTTATAATCACAAGGATCTTCAAACTCTCTATGACCCTGTTTTGAACACAAAAATTCTCGTTGCCTAAGAACACCATCAGTCTTTCGTGTAACCCCTTTTCGAATGCTAAATCCCTTGTTTAAAGCATACTCATTATAGAGATTATATGCTTCTTCTTCAAAACTCACTTGCATTCCAAGTTTAATTTCATAGTATTCACCCAAAATTACATTCTCATGATTTTCACTTTTATCATTGTCACCGGCTGTATCAAGAGCATTTTTTGAAAAATCCATTACTAGTCTAGCCTAATCATGAAAAAGAATGTTGAACGAACAAATTGAATAGGCAGAACTCATAATTTTCCATAATAACACAACTATAGACTTAAACTAAGAAAAGAAAAAGGACAAGAAAAATTAAATACCTCAGCAGAGACTCTTAGAAAGAGACTATTTATTGGAATCAATTCCTTTAGTAAACTCAATAGAACAGAAGCATCACATCCCTGTACTAGTGCCAAATTGAAAGAGATACGAACCAGTTTCAATACCTTGTTTCTTCAACTCTTTGTTTCACAAAAGCTAGGATATACATAAAAAATAAACTTCCTATTTAGGCTATCACATATATAGCATGTTTTAGTCTCGTATTCCCATTTATCTCATTTTCACACTCTAATGTGTCTTTGCTTTCTTTTTATTTTTTTAAATTTTATTTTGGTGATAAGTAAAAAAAAAAAAAACCCATCTGTATTTGCAAATAAAATAATAAAAAGAAACTAAAAAAACTTTCTCCTTTCCACACTCAAATGTGCCTCTGCCTTTCTTTTTTGGGGGATAACTAATAAGTGAAAAAAACCATTCCGTAGTTGCAAACAAATAAAATGAAAATGAAAAAGAAGATGTGAATAGGTATGAAAGGAAATAGATGAAAAGAAATATTACCCCTTTGCGGCGGATTCTCAAAATTGATGGTAGGCCTGCGATGCTAGGCAGTGGTTGCGATGCTCGATTTGGGGTTTTCAGAGGATTCAACTTCCAATCTCGTAGGACCTGCGATGCTCGGCAGTGGCTGTGTTTGGCAGCAAAATCCTAGTTGAGAGAAAGAACTGGCTATGTTTGGCAGCAAAATTCAGAGTTGAGAGAAAGAAAGGAGAAGGAGCACTTGAGAGAGAGAAAAAGGAGAGGGAGAGGGAGCACCTGAGAGACAGAGAGAAACAAATGGGTTTTGAAATTTCAGGTTTAGTGGAACGGTTTGGGGGAGTAAGTGGAACGGTTTGAAAATTTTTCAAGGGCAAGATTATCTTTTTCTTTGGGTTTGGGGGAGTAAACTGATGTGGTTTTTTTGGACAGGTGTCAGTTATTTATTGGATATGAAACACCAAATTTGAGACTGAACTGGTATTATGGAAACATATTATACTTTCTCCTCCCTAATGGCCAATGTCCTCATGTCTCTATTGAAATGATGACAGTTTTGTCAGAGTGTGGGACACAATTGGAATTTTTTAGAAGATCACGTGAACAAGTTGGTCTTGGACGGGTCTATGAGATATTGAATAAGAATATGGTGTTTGTGCCATTACCAAATCGGAAGTTTCTTTGTTGTTTCCTACATAGGACCTGTGGATTATTAGATACTAGAGAGCTGGTTGAAGATTTTTAAGCCCCTTGTGATGTTAGAGGGATTGAGAACTCATAAGAATTACTTTTCTTTAGCTTAGCTTTGTACATCAATGTGTTCTGAGAACCCATCAAGAATTAGTTTTTTTTTGCTGAGCTTTGGACATCAATGTGTTGGTAGAATGTAATACATGCTCTTTGGAGTCATTGTTTTGGACACAAATTTACAGTGTAGTTAAGAGTTTTGTTAGGACATTTCTTGGTTATGGCCTTTAAAATGATTTTGAAACTTGTTACAGTGACATAAGCTGCCACTACAACTTAAATTACTGCCTTAGAGAACTCTTTTGGTAACTACAAACTTAAATTCGTTATGAAATATTCAATTCAAGTCAGTATTGATCACCTTAAAAAGCTGAAGTTGTCTCTATATCAGCTAAGAAAACAAATATGTTGGAACCTGTTTAAAGCGACAAATGTCGTCAATACAAATCCAACATGGCCTCAGTAAAAGTTATTGGCAACTATACTCATTAGTCCATTAATTACACAAAGTTTATATCAATTCAAATTGTGTCACACGGACAAATTGTGATTTGCCTCTATATCTATTGAGAAAAAAAAGCCTTCAAAAAAAATGTTGTCTTATTAAGCAAAGCTGAAGTGATGTGCCAGAAAACATGTATAGATTAAGCTGCAATACATATTACATAGCCATGTTCATATTGAATACTTGCTATTATTCTTATAAACATTGAAAGATTAAAAAAAAAACAACCAGAAAAGGTTATGTATTGTACTCGGCCTAACTTTTTCAAGTTTCTTTCCTGCCATTGAGCCACACATATTATCATCAAAAGGACTTGAAATTTTTTGATCAAGTGCCATCCAAAGTCAAGCTTTCTTCCCCTCTCCTTTCTCCAACTTACCTACAAATTCATTAATGTTATTATCTGAGCTTCCACCTAAACTAACAGCTCTTATTACAAGCTTTCTCCAATTAGTTGCCTTCTTTATAATCTCTTCACTTCTTTCTCCTGCTGTAACTTCTTTTATACACATCTCTAGCTCATCCCTTGTCACGATCCCCTCTTTGTTCTTCTTAGCCTTTACTCCCACCTGCCACAACTCCTCCACAAACTTAGCATTAGTAGGCTGATCCCTCCACTGTGGCATTGCTACCATTGGCACTCCTAGGCTCAAGGCCTCCAATGTTGAGTTCCAGCCACAATGTGTCACAAAGCAAGCCACAACCTGATGTGCCAACACCTGTAGTTGATTGCACCATGGTACAACCAATCCTCTTTCTTGTGCTGAATTAATAAATTCGATTGGAAACTTGTTTATGGAATCTTTTGCAATCAACAGAAAATGCATATTGCTTGCTATCAAACCACATGCAATTTCTTCAGCCTGTTTAGCTGTTATGTCTGCCATGCTTCCAAATGATACATATATCACTGACTTTGGTGGTTTCATCTCTAGCCAGCTCAAGCACTGGTCACTACTAAGCTCCCAGAGACTGGTGCCATAAGCTATGTCTCCATTGATCTGCTGATCTAGGTATGCTGATGGCACCATTGGACCAACCATCACCAAGGGCCAGAGTCCTGACATGGCTTTCACTAGCTTTTCAACAATCAATGAACAAAATGAGAAAGATATACAATTATACAAATATAGGTCTTACTACTTGGCATATAAAACTATAATGTAGAATTCAATAGATTTGGCTCCTAATCTTTGATTCTCAAAAAAAAAAAAAAACTCTTAATCTTTTTTCTTTCTTTTTTTTTTTTTTTGATAGGAGAGATTCCTAATTGTTGACCATTTCTAATTTCAATAAAGGCATAAATAAAACACATGATTTCCAAATTTAAAAAGTATATTTATATATTTCATACTTATCCATTGTCCAAGATTATCCTGAACATATTGAGAAGCAGTAAATAAACATCTATAATTATATATTTCATATTTATTCATTGTCCAAGATTATCCTGAATATATTGAGAAGCTCTAAATTATTTGGAAATTCCTTCGTCTTCTGATCTCATCTCATCAAAAATTAAAAAATAGGAATTCACCTATTCCATCATCTACTTTTTTCCCTCTTAACATCATTTGATTTCTCAATTCCCATGATTATCTTTCGGTTTCAATTTATTTCTGGCGGAGTATTTTGTAATGCTATGACTCTGATTTATTTAACCATGTTCATATAAATCAGTGTTTCCAAAATATGTTTCTTCCTGCATCTATTCTTAACAATATAAAGTAAAAGAACTACCTATGCGGAAAAAAAAAATAATAATAAAATAAAATGAAATCATAGTTAGTTAAAAGAAAGTTACCTCACTTTCCAACTCTTCAGAACTGTTACAGAATACCCAGTCATTTTTATCCAAACATCTAAATTTTTCCATGATCACTGCCAAATAAGCAGAATTACTTGAAGGCTGCGCAAGAAAACTAGGCAAGTCAGCAGGGCCAAGCGAAGGTAGTCCAGGCAACAACACAGGCTCAGTTGCTTGCTTCTCTGGCAAAGTCAGGCGACCATGATCGATACGCCAGTATATGGAGCACACAGAAGCTGAGTTCGTCAAGAATACTGCTGCATAAATGCCAAATTGCCTGGCCACATCAAGAGCCCATGGAAGCAAAGAGTCATACACAACACAGTTTACTGGTAAGGCTGAGTCTTTGAACTTTGATATGAGATCTGATAAAGTTCTTGAACCAACTGATTTAAAGGACTCTATGTAGGCTTCTGTACTAGGAGCTTGCTTATATCCACCTTCATCATAGCCATCTGAGATGGGCTCAACACCAACAGTGGTTGCATGAATGGACTTGACAGTGTAATGGGCTGTGGCTAGAGTGGCCTTGAGACCTTTGGAGGCTAAACGTTTGGCAAACTGGAGGAGTGGGTTTATGTGGCCTTGGGCAGGATAAGTGAGCACAATAACATGACCTTTTAGGTTGCTCATTTTTTCTTGCTTTCAGGGATTGATCTTGATTTGATGAATAGAAGACATACTTATAGGCCTTACTTGAGGTGCCTTGAACTTATTTACCATGGAAAATTTTGGCTGAATATTAGAAAAGTTGTTCACCCTTTTTACTTTAGTGCTCAAATTTGGTGAATAATTTTTTAAAGTCTGCAGATTAGGTATTGAATTTTTTATATCAGCAAAAATAAAAAGGTATTGAATTTTTCAAGTTATTGGTTTTAAAATAAACTGGATTTGGACCCACCATTCCATAGGTTTACATGATATATGTTTTTTTAATAAATAATTTAATACTTATAATAGTGGAAGAAATGAAATTCAAATTGTAGTTTTTTTATTAATATATTATTGTGACTTTGTTATGTTAATATTAGCATTAAGATACAAAATTGTGAATTATTAGCATAAATATTACTGTGACTTTGTTGTGGTTTGTGGAGCATGTTTATTTGGCTTTTTATTTGGGACTTAATTTTGGTACGATTGATTTATAATATAGGAAATAGTGAGTAATCTTAAATTTTAATGAAATGAAGAATTAAAACATTAACTTTGGTACATGATAATGTCCTGTGATTGTAGAAGTCAAAAATATATTTAAATTCTTAAAATTAATATGACTTTTATTTGATTTGTAAATCATGTGAAAGTTTACTATAATGTTTGATTTGTAAATCATTGATGATTTGAAGATTTGCAAACAAAATTATAAAAAACCACCACCAATGAAATTGGTATTAGTTCATTGTAGTGTGATCTTGGATTGTATTTGCAAATATGGGATTATGATGTCTGTGTGCACCTAAGATGAGTCTATTGGGCCTAACCTCAATTGGGCTCACAACTCATTTGTAAAGTGGGTTGAGGATTTCCTACTTTGGGTTGTTCTCGACACAAAGACTCAATGAAGCTGCCTCTTTTCTTCTCTCTGATTCAGTCTCTTTCTTTACTCTCTATTTCCTTGGGAACCTCTCAACAACCTTTTTCTTCCTCCAACTTCTCATATTTATAGCTTGAAATTAGTGGAGAGACTATGATTACTTCCATGGCTAGTGCAATGGGAGGTCCAATATCATTAATCGTAAGTGGGTGGTTAGGTGGGAGTGGAACGTGGTGAGAGTGGCCTTGGAATTGGTTCCCACTCCGGTAGATATGCTCAACATCGACATTCCCCAAGGCACTACTGGGCAATCGAGAGATTGTAAATCCGAGCAATGAGTTCCCTTCTCGAGAAGCAGTTTACCGGGTGTGACCCAAAAGGTGTGGATGGTGTGAACTGATGAAGATCTTTAGTTCACTGGGCTTAATGGTGGCTTGAGAGTTAGGCTTGGGGATGGTATAAGCCATGTTATCAGGCTGAAGCCCAAGGTCCAAATGGGCCTAGGTATCACGGGACCATACAATGTCAATAAACGTGATCTAATTTGATGAGTTTGCATTAAGCTTGGCTCCCCTTAGACTCAAATCCTAGTTCTACTCTTGTACTTGAGTAAAAATGAAGTACCTATACTTCCAAGATTTTTATTCGACACACACACACACATATTGTAAGGGGATGACTCCCTAAGAAGTTTAAATGGCCCAAAGATGCTAGGCTAGAACGATGGCTTGTGGAATTAGAACTGGCCATACCCTGTTGGAGAGATCCTTAACGAAAATAAGGGAGAAAGGCCCAACGGCTTAGGATCCTCTATCATCAATGAGAAAAAACAAAACTCTCTGTGCCAAGGAAAGATCTCTTTCAAGGACTATAAACTGTTAAAGCAGCTGAGGAAGGAGACCTTTACCTAGAAGTCAAATTGAGGAGCTAAGAAAAGTGGCACACAATCCAAGTAATAGTCGCGTCTACATTAACTAAGTGTTCCTACCTAACGCATGTTGCATTTAATGCTTAATGACCAACCTGAACAGTGTTTTACACCCTGAAAGTCTATTTTCATAAGCAAATTAAGAGAGAAGAGTCAGATACCTGAAGGGACAAGCATCTACTGACATCCACCCTGGAAGCTCAATGATGGAAGGGATGAGCTGAGTGCATAAATAGGGTCTTCCCCCATACTTAGTAGGGGATAAGAAAAATTAGAGAAAAAGTGTATAAGTGATTTGAGAGTGTGTCTCTAAGTAATCTTGCCCATTACCTCGACAAGGGTGTATTTGTTTTGTTTAATTAGTAAAAGACTCATTTAGACTTTGATTTTACTTGTCCAATTTTCTCACTTTGGATTACCTTCTTGTTTTTGAAATTAATTGTGACGTTAGAACCTTAAGAATACTAGCATTGAAGGGTGTTAAAAACCCCCCTAGTTGCTATTTTACAACCTAGATCTTTAAAAACATGCTACATCCGAGGGTGGGTATCTAAATATCTATACCATCTGTGAATAGTAAGGTTGTATATATACAACCCTACTATTCATGAGTTGTAAAAATAAAAATTAATATTTTAATGAAAAGAGAGGAAAAGTTGGGAGAAAGAGATGGGAGAGAAGAGAGAGAATTGATTTATTTATATTATTTGTTAGTATAGTTTATATTATTCTAATGAGTTGTATGTAAAAATAGAAATTGAGATGTTGAGGTGAGTTGCGAAATGGAATGGTAAATAAAATTAAATAAGTTTTGAAGATGTATAATAGATACTTTTTTGCATCCCCAGATGCTAATGCTCTAGCATTTGTATTCTTAATTCTAAGAGTTTTAGAACCCCCCCTAAGCCAACACGAGTTAATTGTACATTACTGCACATGGTTTTAAAAACCGGTACGGTCAAAGAACCGGTAAATAGACTGATTATCGGTTTTATGGTCCGACCGGGATCGAACCAGTGGTCGAACCAATGACGTCATAAATAATTTAATTAATAATTTTTAAATTATAAATATATAAAGTGTTGAGTTATGTGTATATTTAACTTTGATAATGTAAATAAGTTTTTATAATTTTAATAATGCTAATAATTTTGAAAAAAACTTATCTAGTAATTTTTTTTTTTTGGGAGATAAATCTAGTAAATATTATTTAAATATTAAAACTAATCTACTGTATGTTCACAAATATGGTTAGAAACCTCCGTGATAATAATAGTATATAAGTTGAAACATGGTAATACTACTTTCTTGGGATCTGTTAGTGTAGCACGTGTCTAAGAAATAAGAATATTTTAAATGAGAAGGCAGATTGACAGGTGGATCATTTAATGATTGAACGGTGAGGATTAAATCATCTAATATTGCTAGGGTTTGTTTCATGAATATAAAAGCTACGCTTGTTAGTGCCGCCACTGCCAAATTATATTTTCAATTTTTCACCATTTATTAGAGCATCTGCCATTTCTAGAGGCTACTAAACTCACAAAAGCCAAATCAGTCCTCTGTTAAGAAGCGCTGCCAGTATATAAATTTGCTCTTCCATTTCCAAAGGCTACTTCATCCTCTGTAACATAGATCAAGTCCTGCATTTTGTTTGGTGCGCCATCTCTCTCTCTGCCATGGTGTAACTGGCGTTCTACTTTTATGTTTTGTTTTGTGTTGTGCACAAAGATTTTGCCCGACCATTCCAAAACCGGTTAAACCGGATCAGTTTTCGGTTTTACCGATCAAATTGGCGGTTTCCGGTTAAAGCCGGTTTTTCCTTCATTTTCGGTTATTAATGACAACCGGACCGGATTAATGTCCGGTTCCCGATTAAACCGGTTGAACCGGACGGTCCGGTCCGGTTTTTAAAACTATGTTACTGCACTCGATGTTCTCATCACGTACTTTACTTTCTAAATTTTCATAGAGTATAACTTCTCTATTTTGTATTTATCTTTGTGTATGCATGCGTGTGCACATGTATCTATGTGAAAATGCACCAATTTGTGTTTCAGCCATTCAAACCGTGGATATCTAAGTTTAGAATATTAAAGAAGTTAGAAGAAAAATGTGGGGACCTTTAAACTTTTGAAGCTCCACGACTGGTATCAATTGGTACAAGTTCGAGATCATAAAACTTTTCAACCTAACAAAAAATATTTTGTGTCCAATACTACCATGTTATTTGTATCAAAATTCAATAAATGAGAGTTATGTGTGCAAAAATAACTATCCACTAACACATCTTTCAATTATTAGTATATTAGTTGTTTTTTTTATTGACATGTCTCACACTTATAAGATTTTGATACTGTTAACATAGAATCATTTAATACCAAATATCTTCTCGTGTTTTAGATAATCACTATGAGTCTGTTTGGAATTCGCTTATTTTGCTGAAACTAAAATTTTTTTACTGAAACCCATAAATAGTATAAAAAAAAGTACAATAAGACCCATAAATATTAGGAAAAATAAACTAAATACTAAAATAAGTTGACAAAAATAATTTATACCAAACGCACACTGCATGTTCAGATATCCCAATTCTAAAGGAGGCCTATGTGCAAGTTGCTAATTTCTATTGCCCACCACCATGAATCTAACTATGAAAGATTAGGAAATTTATTAAAGCCCTCGCACCTGGCCAATGTCCTTATGTCTCCTTTGAAATGATGACAGTTTTGTCAAAGCGTGGGACACAATTGGAATCTTTTAGTAGATCATGTGAACAAGTTGGTCTTGGACGGGTCTATGAGATATCGAATAAGAAAATGGTTTGTACCATTACCAAATCGGAAGTTTCTTTCTATTTTATTTATTTTTTGGTAATCTGGAAATTGCATTAAAACTAGAAATTAACAAGAGTTACAGGACAACGCCTGTTTACATACAAATCAGAATTATCGAATTCTAACAAGGGTATCACGTCCTCAGGGGGACTAGTGTAAAGACTAAAGGAAGAAGACTGCTGAGCTCCCATCCTTGCTAGCGTGTCTGCACTCCTATTAGCTTCTCTATAACAGTGATCAAAACGAATTCGGGGAATTTGGGAAGCCAGCTTCCTGCAGTCATCCGCAACGGAGGAAATAATTAAATTAGTGTTGTTGGGGTTGTTCAAAACTTCAATAACAACTTTGGCATCCATTTCAACCATAACAGCAGGGAAGTTTCTATCAACACACAACATAAGACCGTCCTTCAACGCCTATAGCTCAGCTATAAAGCTTGAGGTAATACCGATCTGCCTTGAATAACCAAGAACCCAATTCCCTTCCTCATCCCGAATTAGTCCTCCCCCTCCAACTCTGCCTGGATTATCGAGAGATGATCCATTGGAATTTAGCTTTCTCCACCCTATGGCTAGCTTTTCCCATTTGACAGGCTTCAAACTATGATGGGTTGCCTCTCGGATATTTATGGCGCAATGAGTGAATTCCAATGCTTTGTTAAGGATCTCCAAATGGAGGTTTGGATTAAAAGGTTTGTTTTGGAAGACCAACAGGTTTCTTCTCTTCCATATTGTCCAAATAGCAAAGAGAAAGACTGACTTCCAAGGCAGATTATGATGGCTGACTTTGTGAGACGATCTGGCATTATCCGACAGCCAAAGATTGAGGGTAGTACCATAAAACCTTGAGCTCATACCCTGCACTCCCAAGCTAGCCCAGACTTCCTTAACGAGGTCACAATCACGAAGACTGTGAATAATAGTCTCAGGTTGTTTTTGGCAGAGGGGGCAAAGGGGGTCAAGAGATAAGCCTCTTGCATTGAGGCAGGTTTTGACTCCTAAACTGTGGTGGAGACATTTCCAGACAAAAAACTGGATTCTTGGAAGAGTTTTGACCTGCCAAATCCAACCCCCATCAAAATTATTATTCTCGTTTCTCACTGCTAGATGGTAGGCGCTTTTAAGATCAAAGCTCCCTTTTGGATCTCCAGACCAGCACATTTTATCCATGCTTCCAACAGATAAAGCCGATGGGGTAGCTTGAATTTCTAGTTTAATATCAGTAGGGATGTCCAAAGACACCCTATCCCAATTCCAACCTGTTGAGCTTAAAATATCCTTCACCTGAAAGTTTTCTTCTTCTCAACGGACCAGAAGATGACCATCTGTCATGCCACAAGCTAAGATTGTTGTTATGGCCTAGAGTCCACCTCACCCCTCTTTGGAAAGTGTCCAGACCAACCTTCATTCCCTTCCACACTTGAGAGCAAGGAAGCTTATGGATATTGTTGGAATTCAGTCTTTGTCAAGTGTAATACTTCTTTCTAAGCACCTGAGTCCACAGGCTGTCTTTCTCGAAGTTGAATCTCCAGTTCAGCTTTGCAAGAAGGGCTGTGTTTCTTCCCTTGGCTGTTTGAAAGCCTAAACCACCCTCTTCTTTTGGTTTGGTAATCTTACTCCAACCAACCCAATGCATCTTTTTAATTGACTCAGTGGATCCCCAAAGGAAGTTTCGGTTTATTCTGTCAATCCCATTATTGATTTTGCTTGGGAGAGAGACACATTGCATGACATAGGCTGGGATAGTTGAGATTGACGATTGAATCAGCACGGCCCTACCTGCCATGGACAACAAGTTTGATTTCCATCCAACCAATTTCTGTTTCATTCTATCCAAAATAAAATTGAAATCATGGGGGGAAGACCCCTGGTGCCTTATGGGAATGCCCAAATACTTCCCTAAAGAGTTAGTTAAGCGGAAGCCAAGAATTTCACAAAGTGAATCCCTCATATCACTATACACATTTGGGGAGAAAAAGACTTTTGATTTGGCTTCACTGATAGTTTCACCCGATTTTGAGCAGAAAATGTCTAACACACTTCGGATGGCAGAGCAATTTTTGGAATTGGCTTTGGCAAACAACATCAAGTCATCCGCAAAAAAAAGGTGAGAAAAGTATGGGCCGCTCTTAGAAGACTTAATAGGATCCCATGCCTTCTCTGCACACTTTCCTTCCATGAGTTGGCCAAGGAAGTCAATGCAAAGGATAAATAGATAAGGAGACAATGGTTCTCCTTGCCTTATTCCTCTAGTGGGAACGAGAGGGTCTAAAGTTCCCCCATTAAATAGGATGGAGGTTGTGGCTGTTGTGACACAACACATAATGGTTTGAATAAGGTCCATAGGGAAGTTTGCACAAATGAGCCTTTCTCGAATAAAGTCCCACTCCAACTTGTCATAGGCTTTCTCAAGATCGATTTTGATAGCCATATACCCCTCTTTACCCTTGGCCTTGCCAATAGTATGAACAAGCTCTTGAACAATGATAGCATTATCAATTCCTCTTCTACCCGAGACGAAAGCAGTCTGTAAAGGAGAGATAATGCTACCTAGCACAGGTCTGATCCGGTTAGAAATAATTTTTGTGATGACCTTGTAAGCTGTGTTACAAAGGCTAATTGGGCGATAATTACCAAGGGATTCCGGACCATGGATTTTTGGGATCAAAACCATCAGGGTCCGATTCAAATACTCCGGGATGTTCTTCTCAGTAAAGCATTTCCTCACTTCTTCAATTAATGAATTGCCCACAGTATGCCAGAAGCGTTGAAAGAAGCCGGCATGAAGACCATCAAGGCCCGGGGCTTTGAAGGCCTTCATAGACCAAAGGGCCCCTTTTACTTCATCCTCCGAGATAGGAAGGTTAAGATTGTGGCTGTTTAGGTCTTGGATCATGGCTTGCCATTGGGAGGGAGGCTCAGGGATCCACTGAGAGTTGCTCTTCGAGGTGCTAAACAGCCCCTCGAAACCCTTTCCGATGATATTCATGACTGCCCTTTCTTCGTGCACCCAATCCCCATGCTGATTTTTTATCGCTTCAATATGATTCCTCTTCCTACGGACCAAGGTAGAAATATGGTAGAACGAAGTATTCCTGTCCCCTTGGATCATCCAGTTCACTCTAGACTTAAGCACCCAAATCTCATGTTCCTGCTCGAGGATTGTATCAAGGCTCTTAAGCAGTGTCTTTTCTAGCTCTAAGAGAGATGTGGATGGCCTAACCGACATGGCTTTTTGAATCCCATTAAGCCTAGCCAGCAGTCTTCTCTTTTTTCCAAAGACATTCCCGAAGTGGTTTTTATTCCAAACTTGAACATCTTTCCCGAATTTATCTATGGCTTCGGGTAGACATTGAGCTTGATTCCAAGCTTGGGAAACTACCCTAGGAAAGGAAGGGTTCGAGAGCCAGCATGTTTGAAATCTGAATGGACGAGGGAGGTGAGTGAAAGATGTAGGCATAGGACTGAGCAGCACAGGACAGTGGTCGGAATGGCAACGAGTTAAATGAGAAACTCTCACCTCTGGGAAAATAGAACACCAATCTAGATTCACAAAGAACTTGTCAATCCTTTCCTGAATTAAGGCTGTCAACTCTCTCTTATTAGTCCACGTGTATCGGGCCCCGAAAAACCCAAATTGATCATATTATACCTATCAAGACACTCCTTGAATTCCAAAGAGCAGTTAATACTTACTGCCCTTCCCCCAAGTTTATCACAATCCTCAAGGGGTTCATTAAAATCCCCGACCATAACCCACGAAAGATTCTAAAGCTCGGCCCCAATAGAAAGATTATTCCACAAGATACGCCTTTCGGCCAGTCTAGGGCTAGCATAAATGGCAGAAAATAACCAGGTAAGGTTAAGAGAACACACCTTTACTGAGACATGGATTTCTTGCTCCGTTTTAGATAATAAGGACACCTCCGCCCTATCTGAGTGCCACAACAACCAGAGCCCCCCAGCGTAGCCAATAGTGTCAGTGTATATAGCTTCGTCAAATGGAAGCCTATCCGTAATCTCCTTTGCTCGGTCCCCACCAATACGTGTCTCCATTACCACAAAGATTACCGGATTGTGATACTGAACTAAATCCCTCACTTGGTCCTTAAAATTGGGCTTTCGAGCGCCCCTGCAGTTCCAGATAATGATGTTCATTATTAATTTGTGATAAGGAGAAGGAAACCTCATCAAGCTGGGGATCGGATTGTGTACGGACAGGACTCTTTTCGATGTCCGACACGCCTACACGAGAAGCACAACCTGCTAATACCTTCGTAAAGGACGGGTTGCTCTAATTCTCCAATCAGGACTGTAGAGACCAGCAGCTTGTTAATGTCTATTTGCACGCAAAGTCTCGCGTATCTACCCCTTGCTTCCACCGCAGTATGAGTGTCAACCCGAAGTACATTTCCAATGGATGAACCAATGTGTTTCAGAATATGCGATTCATAGTATTCCATGGGAAGTTCATTTAAACGAACCCACACCGCTATGGAGGAAACATTTGCTGAGGAGGGTCTGAAATTTGGTTCCCAAGGTCTAATAGACAGGAAATTTTCACCGACGAACCAAGGGCCCTTCTACAAGACCAAGTCATAGTCTTCCTTAGCATAAAATCTAGTAAGGAAAAATTCTTTACCAAGATTGATGCAGTCTAATCTTCCCACTAGTTTCCAAATGGATTGGAGCTTGGCTTGAATGTAGTGATAGCCTACATATTTTCCACAGACTTTCACAATAAGGGCTTTCGCCCAGGGCTCCCTGATGCGAATCTTGTCTTCACGTGATAGCTTCACAGCTGCAATACCTTCCCTTAGCTCCGAGACGTCATCATCCGAATTGGAAGTTTCTTTGCTCTTTCCTAAGGTTACCTTTAGGTCAATCGATGGTACGCTTTACCTGAAAATTCTGCATAAACAATATAAAATAAAAATTTATATTTTCGTTCCGAAAGTTTTGCGGAAACAATATAAAATAAAAATTTATATTTACATTCAAAAATTGCTATACCATGTAACCATAGATTTCGAATAAGATAAAATTGCATATCTTTTTTTAGCAACCCAAGCATGTTGCCTCTCAAGGTATTCACGTCTCTCTCTCTCTCTCTCTCTCTCTCTCTTTTGGATTTTCAGATGACTATTATATCACTCAATAACTCTGATGGTCAACTCCTGAGTAATAATTTAAAATCTTATTTTTATTTAAGACTTGTAAAATCTAAGAGAGAGATTGGACATGGGATCCTTAGTGATCCTAATCTACACTGTAGGATTAATCGATAACTTTTTTTTAATGATATTGACTTATCTTGAAACTCTTTCAAAATTATTCCTTAATCTTCTTAACTATATTAAGAAAATATTTAAACTTCTACAGATTGCAATAATGTCCACAACACATTGCAATTAAACCCTAAAGATTAGAGAATTACATATGAGGTCCCATTACTTATATCCATGTCATTCCACCATACTATATTCTCACAAGCCACTAGGACTGGATTAATATCATTGTCAAGTCCCAAGCTTATATAATCCTTGATTTCTTGATTTTATAATTTCTATTGGACTCCAAAATATCTTTGAAAAACTTTTTAAATATATATATACGCACACAATATTATATATATGAAAAACACTTTATAAAAAAAAAATTCACTTGCTAGTTTTGTTTTGAGTCCAACTTCAATATGAAAAGCAACTGAATATACTATCTTCTTTAGAGATTGGTGGATTCATTGTTGAGCATTTACATATTTTACTCATTACACACATAACCCAACGTGTCTATATATAGCCTTTAAAAAAAGAGCATCACTAATTGACAATTGACATTATCAAAGTTATGTGCCTAATAAATATACACAAACCTCTCATGTTTGAGGACAATAGGAAAATTGTGATAGAATAACCTTTTAACTAGCAGTAATCACTCCATAAGGTCTTCTTGATCGGATCCGATTCAGTTTATATACTTGTTACATTACACCTACTTGTTTGCTAAAAGTCACTATCTCAATGATAGAGAAATCATCCTATCATATGGTAGCACAAGAAGTAAAAGCTCCAGTGGTGATATTCAATTAATATTCATAGCTTAGAACAATTTAATAATTTATGAAAAATCATTACTTCCTGTCTTTGGTTCCTTAACTATTAACATGATTTTTCAACATAGGCAACATCACATGCCACATTTAAACAATGAAATATACCCAAAATAATTATGTATGTGAAAATATAATTTATTATCAAATAAAAATGCATGTTTTTGAGGGCACATAATTCTAACACTACCATCCTGTAGACACATGGCATTTGAATAAAGCTCCCTTGTCCTTTTGTCATTATTAACAATATGCATTTAAGTTTTAACAGATTGAAACAATAGCTGATTCTGTATATATGGTGTTTGTGCTAGACATCATCTTCAAATCACGGGTAAATTCATATTGCATAAAGAATTTTGTGTGGAAAGTGCTTCTAAGTTATTATGTCTTCTTTGCTTGGGTTGCCAAATGAAGCTATAGCTGAAATATTTTTCAATGCCTTGTTATTACATAATAAGTGACAGTGCAGCACCAGGCTTATGATCCACACATCCAAATCAGTGACTCTTTTTAAGTGTTATGATAAGCAATTACTTCTTTTAATAACCTTTAAATTTTCCATGAACTAAAAGGCCTGTCATTTGGTTTTCGTTGAACTATGAAAAGTTCTCTTTCATATATTTTTAATTTCTCTTCATGTACATTTCAAAATCAAACAACTAGCTCGCAACGTACTTAAGAAGAAGCTCATGCAAACTAACCAAGTTGATGACCTAGGAAGCACATACACTTTATTTAGGCTATTGTACTTGTGTGGTATTTGTGTAGTATCCATGTCAAACAGTGTCGTACCAATCATTTCATGTTATAATTTTTCAAAAATTGCTTGTGTCACCATGTCGTGTCCGTGTCCGTGTCCGTTTCCATGCTTCCTAGTTGAAGACTAATAGTCCAATATGATTCTACTCTGCTGAATTAATATAAAACTTATAATTATATGATATTTATAGTCTGTTTTGTCGAGACTGACCACCTTTAGAAGAGATATTGGAATCATGAAGGAAGAACAAGGTTGGCATGCTGCATCTGGAGGGATACCTTGACTGCATGCATCATAACTTTAACCGAATCTTGTGTACAGCTGACTGTAGAATATCAAGCAAGATTAGCTTCATATCACCAGTTTCTCCTAAATAAGAAAAGCTTACATTGTTTGGTCGGCATACGCAGCTGACAGTGGTGGATTTCATACAGTTTTGAGACAGATTCTCTCTAAAAAAAAATCTAAGGACCTGAATTTTCAAAGAAAATTGAATCATATTTAGATTTTTTTTAAAAATAAAAAAACCTCTAGCTGATGAACAAATCTAGTAATTGAGTCTTTTCTCTTATATTTCCCATATAAAGTTACAAGTTGATGCAATTCCTCTCTTTCTCTCTCTCCCCTTACAAAAGGCTTGCATTTTCTAATTTGGATTTCTGTATGCCTAATTTATGAGGTCCTTACCTTATTGAACTCTTTATTTAATCTGCATGAAACCCAATGAAATGAACCTTGATAGCACAAAGCTTGAATACTAATAAAACGGATGAACAGGAGTATCTAATATCTTAGTATAACTTTAATAAATATATTAACTAGTAGAAATGACAATACTAGCTCAAGCAGTTTTTCTCACACATGGTTCTACCCCAAAAACCTAGTATTATATTTGAGGATTTCGGTGTTCATACATAATTATATATTAGGCAATCTGTTTTCATTGCAGGGTGATGTATGACAGGCCAGCAGTGCTTATAATTAATATGTGAACTTCCTTAAAATTGCCCAGAGTCAGAGTTTTCAAGTCTCACTCTTCATTTGCTTGCATATAGCATCTTCTAAAATGAATTGTATTGGAGCTAATCCAGAATTTGTAACAAGATATAGAGGTGTGGCCGTTCTTGTCAAATACTAAGTCTCTATGTCTCAATAAAGAATATAAATCTGTAGCCCTTTTTCAATCTCGCAACTATTTCAATTGTACAGAAATACATGTTTCAATTTTAGCTTCACATACATTTTTCAATTAATTTGAATAATTAAATAATCCAGTGAGTCAATGCTCTTATAGTGTATAATGATGTGATAATTCACTTTTGTTGGACAAGAAAAGTGAAATAATCAAGAAGCCTCACTTTAGAATCAGTAAATTAAAGCTTTTGCTTATTTTTCTAACCCACTTTCCACTTTTAAATTCCAAAACTTTATCTGGATTATATTGAAAAAAATAAGCCTGGAGAAGGTCTAGATGTTCATGGAAATGAGTTTCTGTTTGTATATCAGATTTATCTGCTATCAGCAAAATTACTCATGTATTACCAGCGATATTATGGTCATACTTCATACAAAACTTCATTTCATCTTCTACCGTTTGAATGTGTGCTTGGAATCTGATTATCCATTTCAAAAGGAAAATTAATTTGAGAAATAAAAGAAATTGAATAAGCTGTTGATTTGAAGATACATATACAGTACAACCCAATATGTCAACAATAGAAGGTTGGTTAATCATAGGACCTTTGATAAAAACTTGATTAGAGGATGCATTCCTGAAATGATCGTAGATGGAACAATTTAGATACACGGTTCTGCTCCAAATTTGTAAGTTGTCTAGATGCCTATGGATTATTAGATACTAGAGAGCTGGTTGAAGATTTTTAAGCCCCTTGTGATGTTAGAGGGATTGAGAACTCATAAGAATTACTTTTCTTTAGCTTAGCTTTGTACATCAATGTGTTCTGAGAACCCATCAAGAATTAGTTTTTTTTCGCTGAGCTTTGGACATCAATGTGTTGGTGGAATGTAATACAGGCTCTTTGGAGTCGTTGTTTTGGACACAAATTTACAGTGTAGTTAAGAGTTTTGTTAGGACATTTCTTGGTTATGGCCTTTAAAATGATTTTGAAACTTGTTACAGTGACATAAGCTGCCACTACAACTTAAATTACTGCCTTAGAGAACTCTTTTGGTAACTACAAACTTAAATTCGTTATGAAATATTCAATTCAAGTCAGTATTGATCACCTTAACAAGCTGAAGTTGTCTCTATATCAGCTAAGAAAACAAATATGTTGGAGCCTGTTTAAGGCAACAAATGTCGTCAATACAAATCCAACATGGCCTCAGTAAAAGTTATTGGCAACTATACTCATTAGTCCATTAATTACACAAAGTTTATATCAATTCATATTGTGTCACATGGACAAATTGTGATTTGCCTCTATATCTATTGAGAAAAAAAAGCCTTTAAAAAAAATGTTGTCTTATTAAGCAAAGCTGAAGTGATGTGCCAGAAAACATGTATAGATTAAGCTGCAATACATATTGCATAGCCATGTTCATATTGAATACTTGCTATTATTCTTATAAACATTGAAAGATAAAAAAAAAAATCCTGAAAAGGGTATGTACTGTACTCAGCCTAACTTTTTCAAGTTTCTTTCCTGCCGTTGAGCCACACATATTATCATCAAAAGGACTTGAAATTTTTTGATCAAGTGCCATCCAAAGTCAAGCTTTCTTCCCCTCTCCTTTCACCAACTTACCTACAAATTCATTAATGTTATTATCTGAGCTTCCACCTAAACTAACAGCTCTTATTACAAGCTTTCTCCAATTAGTTGCCTTCTTTATAATCTCTTCACTTCTTTCTCCTGCTGTAACTTCTTTTATACACATCTCTAGCTCATCCCTTGTCACGATCCCCTCTTTGTTCTTCTTAGCCTTTACTCCCACCTGCCACAACTCCTCCACAAACTTAGCATTAGTAGGCTGATCACTCCACTGTGGCATTGCTACCATTGGCACTCCTAGGCTCAAGGCCTCCAATGTTGAGTTCCAGCCACAATGTGTCACAAAGCAAGCCACAGCCTGATGTGCCAGCACCTGTAGTTGATTGCACCATGGTACAACCAATCCTCTTTCTTGTGCTGAATTAATAAATTCGATTGGAAACTTGTTTATGGAATCTTTTGCAACCAACAGAAAATGCATATTGCTTGCTATCAAACCACATGCAATTTCTTCAGCCTGTTTAGCTGTTATGTCTGCCATGCTTCCAAATGATACATATATCACTGACTTTGGTGGTTTCATCTCTAGCCAACTTAAGCATTGGTCACTACTAAGCTCCCAGAGACTGGCGCCATAAGCTATGTCTCCACTGATCTGCTGATCTAGGTAGGCTGATGGCACTATTGGACCAACCATCACCAAGGGCCAGAGTCCTAACATGGCTTTCACTAGCTTTTCAACAATCAATGAACAAAATGAGAAAGATATACAATTATACAAATACAGGTCTTACTACTTGGCATATAAAACTATAATGTAGAATTTGATAAATTTGGCTCCTAATCTTTGATTCTCAAAAAAAAAAAGACTCCTAATCTTTTTTCTTTTTCTTTTTTTTGATAGGAGAGATTCCTAATTGTTGACCATTTCTAATTTCAATAAAGGCATAAACACATGATTTCCAAATTTAAAAAGTATAGTTATATATTTCATACTTATCCATTGTCCAAGATTGTCCTGAACATATTGAGAAGCAGTAAATAAAAATCTATAGTTATATATTTCATATTTATTCATTGTCCAGGATTATCCTGAATATATTGAGAAGCTCTAAATTATTTGGAAATTCCTTCGTCTTCTGATCTCATCTCATCAAAAATTAAAAAATAGGAATTCACCTATTCCATCATCTACTTTTTCCCTCTTAACATCATTTGATTTCTCAATTCCCATGATTATCTTTCGGTTTCAATTTATTTCTGGCGGATTATTTTGTAATGCTATGACCCTGATTTATTTAACCATGTTCATATAAATCAGTGTTTCCAAAATATGTTTCTTCCTGCATCTATTCTTAACAATATAAAGTAATAGAACTACCTATGCGGGAAAAAAAAAAAAAAAATCATAGTTAGTTAAAAGAAAGTTACCTCACTTTCCAACTCTTCAAAACTGTTACAGAATACCCAGTCATTTTTATCCAAACATCTAAATTTTTCCATGATCACCGCCAAATAAGCAGAATTACTTGAAGGCTGCGCAAGAAAACTAGGCAAGTCAGCAGGGCCAAGCGAAGGTAGTCCAGGCAACAACACAGGCTCAGTTGCTTGCTTCTCTGGCAAAGTCAGGCGACCATGATCGATATGCCAGAACATGGAGCACACAGAAGCTGAGTTCGTCAAGAATACTGCTGCATAAATGCCAAATTGCCTGGCTACATCAAGAGCCCATGGAAGCAAAGAGTCATACACAACACAGTTTACTGGTAAGGCTGAGTCTTTGAACTTTGATATGAGATCTGATAAAGTTCTTGAACCAACTGATTTAAAGGACTCTAAGTAGGCTTCTGTACTAGGAGCTTGCTTATATCCACCTTCATCATAGCCATCTGAGATGGGCTCAACACCAACAGTGGTCGCATGAATGGACTTGACAGTGTAGTGGGTTGTGGCTAGAGTGGCCTTGAGACCTTTGGAGGCTAAACGTTTGGCAAACTGGAGGAGTGGGTTTATGTGGCCTTGGGCAGGATAAGTGAGCACAATAACATGACCTTTTAGGTTGCTCATTTTTTCTTGCTTTCAAGGATTGATCTTGATTTGATGAATAGAAGACATACTTATAGGCCTTACTTGAGGTGCCTTGAACTTATTTACCATGGAAAATTTTGGCTGAATATTAGAAAAGTCGTTCACCCTTTTTACTTTAGTGGCCAAATTTGGTGAATAATTTTTTAAAGTCTGCAGATTAGGTATTGAATTTTTTATATCAGCAAAAGTAAAAAGGTATTGAATTTTTCAAGTTATTGGTTTTAAAATAAACTGGATTTGGACCCACCATTCCATAGGTTTACATGATATATGTTTTTTTAATAAATAATTTAATACTTATAATAGTGGAAGAAACGGAGTTCAAATTGTAGTTTTCTTATTAATAAAGGAGAATATGCTATATAAATGAGCTTAAGGCTTTTAGATTTTTGCATAATATATGTTATGTTAGTCAATTTAATCCAATCATAGAAACCAAACATAAGATTTGGCCAGTGCTAATTTTTAGTTTCAATAAAGTTCACTAGATAATCTAACCAAGTTGGATTAATATTATATATTAGAATCCTGGTTCAATAGTTAAATTCACAATTTTTTAATCTTTTGTAACAATAATAACTTATCATGATATCAAAAGTAACATATACTAACTTCAATAATTTATCAGTATATTAAAAAATTAACAGGTACTCTTGGAACATTTATTGATAAATCATTTCAAGAAAGTTTTAGTATCATTTTCATGAAAAATATTTATAAAAAAAAAACTGTAATTTTTTTTTTTTTTTTTTGATGAATAGAAAATTTTATTGACAAGCCAAAAAGAATAGAGGCTAACCAGCAACTATAGCAAAAAAGAGCTTAGAATTAATTACATCCATAAAAGGGTTAGGAGTATAACCCTGACCAAAACATCGAGATAAATTTTTCCCAAGGCACCAAGAACTCCTCCTGAAAACAAATTGCTAACCACGGAATGCCCACAAAAGGGTATCAATTGTTATGGATGAAATTCTCCAAGGCACTTCATCAAAAGGGGTATTGAGAGCATCAATACAAGTTTTGGCATCGCTCTCAACCACTTCATACTTAAACCCACGATTAACAGCAACACAAGTCGCCAACTTAATGGCTTCAACTTCTGCTTGGATAGGGAGGTTGGTGGACATGGAAAAAATCAAATCCCCTCTCCAATCTCTCGCCACAATGGCAATAAATGAATGATCTAACCCCACTGCCGCATCACAATTTATTTTAACAACTCCTTGCTCAAGCCTGATCCAAGAATAAAAAGGTCTAGGCAACACTAAAGGGGCATCAGTGAACACAACACGGTGTTCAATGAATTTTTTTAAGACTACTTGGAGTTCTTTATTTGGGGAGAATTTAATTTCTTTGTGAATAGCTTGATTTCTAGCAAACCACAATTGCTCCAACACCAAAGCCCCAAATAAAAGGAAACCCTCCCTGTCAGAAGAGCCATGGAAAGAGACTTAGGGGGATAAAAGAAAGTTTATAAACTGACTTAGGCAATCAAACTGCATTGCATCTAGTCTACAACCCCACTCATTACCAACCCACAAAAATCTTGCAGAATGACAGTAAACAAATAGATGTAAGGAAGATTCAAGTGAGGCATCACATAGGGGACACTTAGGATCCATGGCTAGAAAGAATCTTGTCAATTTTTCCTTGGTTGGAAGAATATCCGAGGCAACTCTCCATAAAACCATCTTAAGTCTATCATGAATTTTTGATTTCCAAATTTTTGACTTCACCTGATCAGACTCATTGGGCTTAGAATGATCAAGAAGTACCTTATATGCCGACTTCACTAAAAGTTTGCCATTATGAGATTTAAACCATAACCAATTGTCCTCCCTTTGACTCACTTTGACTGGAATTTTCTTGATAGCATTGGCTAATTCTTCAGTGAATAATTCATAGAGTTTCGACTCATCCTATCTTGATTTATCTGGTGATAGAATCTGTGACACCACCAAGCAGCTAGATTGCTTTTTAGAAGACAAAGGTACCGGTTTATAGTTAGGAAAGTAAGGGACCCAAGGATCTTCCCACGTGAGAATGCTTTCCCCATTGTTGACTTGCTTACAAGCTCCAACCACAAGAATATGCCTAGCTGACTCCATACTTTTCCATGTCCAAGAAGCCGTCTTGGATGGATCAGCATTGAGCCAATCTCTTCTCACCTCGTATTTGGCAATAAGTGCTTGCACACATGATTTTTTGTACTGATTTAAAATCCACCAAGCTACTTTGGAGAGGAGGGCCATATTAATATTTGAGAAGTGCCTAAAACCGAGGCCACCCAAATATTTAGGTTGGCAAAAATTGTCCCAAGCAAGAGGAGTGAAATAACGGTTTGAATTCTTTGATGGGCTCCACTAGAATTTTTTTAGCATACTGTCCATCTCCTCACATAAACTTTTTGGAATGAGAAAGCAAGACATAGTGTATAGCGGAGTAGCCAAGGCTATAGATTTCACTAATGTTGCTCTTCCCATCCAAGACAAGGATTTGCTCTTCTAGCTGCTTACCTTAGAATCCAGAGTTTCTCTAAGATAAGCAAAGTCCTTCTTCTTGCTACTTGAGAGAAATAGTGTGACACCCAAATATTTAGTACCTTGGGAAAGCTTCTTTAAACCTCTTTACTTCCTAAGCTGATTCAGGAATTGAGAATGAACCCCTTTTGAAGCAAAGACCCCTGATTTCTCAAAATTGATTTGTTGGCCTGACCATTCACAATATTTTCCCAGGATGTTCATGATCTCATTAATCTCTGAATTTTTTGGCTTGCAGACCAATAAAACATCATTTGCAAAGAAGAGTTTTGAGATTCCAGTTATTGATGGGGCAATCTTAATGCCATTTATTAATCTTTGGGCTGAGCATCTATTAATCATTCTAGCAAGAACTTCGCTCCCAATAATGAAAAGATAAGGGGATAGGGGATCCCCTTGTCTTAAGCCTCTCGAAGATATGATTCTAGGGCCCTTTCCCCCATTTAGCAAAAGGGTGAAACTCACAGTAGAGATACATTGGTATATGAGGTGAATGAACGGTGAATGAACTTCTGGTGGAAACCAAAATTTTTTACTACCTGGATTAGGAAGGGCCATTCTAATCTATCATAAGCCTTTTGGAAGTCTAACTTCAAACCCACAAACCCCTTTTTCTTCTTGGTGGTGGAGAAAGAGTGCAATACTTCTTGGGCCAACAAAACATTCTCAGCTATACTTCTATTAGGGACAAAGGCTATTTGTGCAAGGTCTATTAGCTTATCCAGCAACAGTCGTAATCTTGCTACCAGAATTCTTGAAATAACTTTGTAACAAAAGTTGCATAAGCTAATAGGTCTGAAATGCCCAAAGTTATGAGCACCTTGAACCTTTAGGATTAGGGTGATGAAGGTCTCATTCATCTCCTTTAGCAACCAACCATCTCTGAAAAAGCTTTGAACCGTTAGTATGAGTTGGTTCCTTACAATATGCCAAAAAAATTTTAAAAATAATCCTGGCATACCATCTGGCCCAAGGGCTTTTAGTGGGTTCATTTCAAAGATCGTTCTTTGGATTTCTTCTTCCGAAGGGATTTTGAGCAGCTTTGCATTTTCAGCTGTCGAAATACTTGGTTCAATTAACTTCTCCAAGTCAACAGGGAAGGATGGATTTGAGGTGCTAAAAAGCTCATTGAAATGATCTCCAAAATACTTTTCAATATTCTCCCTACCATAAATTCTCTCCCAATTCTCTAATTTAATCTCTGAGATATTATTTCTTCTTCTTCTAATCAGTGTGGAGGCATGGAAAAACTTAGAGTTCCTATCCCCCTCTTTTAGCCATAATTCACGAGACTTTTACTTCAATCTAATCTATTCTCTGGTTTGCCACTCTTCTAATTCCATCATAAGGCTTGCTTCCTCCTTCAAAGCTTCAATACTGGGAGGTTTTGACTGAATTACTTCAATCCGCCTTTCTATCTCCAGGATTTTAGTTTTGGTTTGACCAAAGCTAGTTTTGTTCCACTTGCTCAGCAGGGAGCCTGAATGGGCTATTTTTTTCATTAGATTGAATCCATATGATCCAGTAAATTCTTTTCTCCAAGCTTGGTCAACAACTTCCTCACATTCAAGATCTCTAGCCCACATTGTCTCAAAGTGGAAAGGCTTGTTTATGATATTATTCTCAAAATGGGTGTTGAGAAGTATTGGCTTGTGGTCTGAAGTAAGGGCAATTAAATGCTTTATTCCTGCTTTAGGAAACATCTCCTACCACTCTTGGTTGCAGCATCCCTGGTCTAATCTGATTCTTACATGAACTCCACCACTTCTACAACCCACCCATGTATATTGAGGCCCATGGAACCCAAGCTTAATAGCTGCTGCATTAGATAGGAAATTACGAAAAGGCTTGGAGGAAGAATCCCCTCTGCTGCTCCCACCACACTTATCTAAGCTTGAACTATAACCATTACAATTGCCCGACAGCATCCACAGGCCCAAGAATGATTCTGTCAAGTTTATGACTAACTCCCAAAAAGCTTCTCTGTGGGCAACTTTAGGGGGTCCGTAGACCAGAAGAAGAAGCCAGACATCTGAAGGGGGATTAAAATATACTAGACATGCAATGATATTTTTATTATCATAGATAACTTCCAAACTAACTCCATTAACCCAATATAAGGCCAAACCACCAGATTTATTTTCTGCATTTACACAGAAACATCCTCTAAATTTCAAACATTCTTTAATTTTTTTCTACCCTAAGAGACTTTGCTTTTGACTCTGAGACGAATATCTGGGCTTTCTTTATGAACCAGCGCCTTGAGAGCTCTGACTGTTGGGGCTCTACTAGCACCTCGACAGTTCCAGGATAGAATTCTCATACCCAATACAAGAACAACAATTGATATAAAACCCACCCACAAATTTAAGGACTCCAACATCCAGCTAATAACATCACCAACCCATAAGCAATATTAAAACCAAGCCTCAAAGAAGCCCAACAATTAACACATTAGAAAAATTACCATTTGGAAGATTCCTCACCAAAGACGCAGTCATTGTCGAAGATTGGCGTTGATTTGGCTTTGTCTGTTAGTAATTGCAACGAGACCCACCATCCAGAATAAAAGCACTTGCTACTGGCGGAGCGAATCAAAAGGGACTTCGATCCACTCAATTGTGGGTTTGGCCAATACCCGCACTAGGACCCACGAACGGCAAGCTGACCCATTGTATAGAGAAGACAAAACCAGACCCACAAAGTAGCGACGCTGATTGCCTCCTTGACTAAACTCGTGAGGATGGGTATGATAATGCAGGTAAGTCTATTGAGTTTTGGGGAAAGATTATGGAAATTTCAAATTTAGTTGAAAAGACCCACAATGAGAGTGGGGAGAAGAAAATCCACACATTGAAAGTGGAGTAAAGCCACACAGGGTTGGAGAAAAAACCACACTATGGTAGGGAGAGATCACACAGAGGTGATAGAGAAACCACACGGAGGTGGAGAGATGGACTCCTACAGGGGAGAGAGAAAAAAAGTTGCTAAAAAAAACTGTAAAAAAAATTCAACTACTTTTTTTATAAAAATTTTAAAATATATATTTTTTAAACCAATACTATAAGAATCAAATTAACTTTTCCCTATTATACTTCTCCTGTGGAAAGATACATTGAATTATTGCAATCCCATGTATCATAGAAATTCAAACTGTTGTGTTCCAAAAGTAAGTCTTGTACGAATATTTTTTTATTATTCTAGATGCTGACTAATGAAATTAAGTGTGCCTTTGACACGATGAAATTTGTCAATTTATTTTACTCTTTAATTTATTTTTGCTATTATTTACGGGCTTTACTGCACTTTTCAGTACTATTTATAGGTCTTAATATGCTATTTCAACTAATTTTTACCTTTATCTATA
The DNA here is from genome assembly GCA_029955455.1 of Quercus agrifolia. Lineage (NCBI taxonomy): Eukaryota > Viridiplantae > Streptophyta > Magnoliopsida > Fagales > Fagaceae > Quercus > Quercus agrifolia. The sequence goes on from JARQAD010000006.1 coordinate 43,932,454, forward strand.
TTATTTTTAGTAAAAAAATTTCAATTTTAACAAAACTAGTTGCTAACCTGTGCGATGCAGGGGCTAGTTTTAAATAAAATGTTAACATGTTCAGGTTTAAACATCTCTCTAATTTCAATTATTGAAAACTAAATTGGCTCTAATATAAGATGAAATATATAATATTATGAAGTAATATTAAATATGAGATAAACCAAATAGTTTATCATCTCTGAAAGCCGCAACTGTTTTAGGTTGAAGCTCCTCCCAACAGCTTTTTATTTGGACATATTGGGCAAATGTCTCAATACCATGTATTTTTGCTATGGTTTTTTTTATTTTTCAATTTCATTTATTTCGTGACTTCTACTAAATATTCAATGTATTCGTTATATATAAATAAATAAATAAATAAATAAATAAATATATATATATATATATATATATATATATATATATAAAAACATTGAAGTAAAATTGTATCCTCAAATACCTAAATATAAGAGTTTAATTTCTCTCTATTTCAATTTAAAACCAAATTGTGCATAAAGGCAAAAAAATTCCCTTTGTTCCTATATGTCTTTAGTACCAAAATCATAAATCCATTACAACCAAATTGTGTATAGAAAATCTTGGAGATTGAAATACAACTTTAAAGTGTTTTTTGTATCTTCTTCCTTTGTTGCTTTGTAGTAGTTCCTGAATATGCCCTTTTGTTTTTCTTGAGTACAGATGTTGGTGTGAGTTGCACATTGCTTTGAACATCAAGTTTTTGAAATTTTGTACAATCACCATCTTCTTCAGTTGAAAAGTTGTTGCTACATTCATTTGAAGTATCACTGATGTAAGCCTGGCAATAGAAGAGGTTGAGGAATGTATTACAACATATACATCTTAAATATTATATTTGTAATTTTGCTAAATTAAAGAATACGTACTTCTGTTATTTTATCAAGTTGAATTGCTTTGTTAGTTTCTTCAAAAGAGTCAAAAAGTTTCTTGACGGTGTAGAAATCTCATCCATACTTGAGATTATAGTCATTTAGTTGTATTTGGAAAACAAATTGTTTTCCTTTCAGATTTTCTATTTGCACAGGAAGGATGACTTCATTGGGCTCCTAGCAAAAGTAACATTTTTCAAATTGTACACTCAAGTAAAGTTTAGTAAATATTAAATACTAATTTTATGTTCCACATTCTCACATCTAAAGATTTGTTCAAAAGGTCTTTCACTGATATGTTGAGTAATTTTTCTGCTTCTGAATCAAATAAAATGAATGTGGTCATTTTTGAGCTATCTTTAACCTTTAATTGAATTCTATACCTGATAAAAGAAATGGCATTTTCTTCCCCTATCCCGTTTTTTCATTCGAAAGACGAGATTCTCTTTCTCTCGATCTCCTACGTATGGAGGAATTAAGGGGAAAGTTTCGCCTTTCTTATCTGAAGTACCCATTCCCGGGTCAGGAGCTATGTACCAGTGCCTTCCCGTAATTGATGGAGGAGCTTTCCACCTGTCTAAGGTAGCTTTTTAGTCGACTTTTGAGAAAAGGGAAGCACCGTCGGAAGAATTTGAACTAATTGTGCCACAGTTGAGTGTTTCTGTCCAACCGCTACATAGACACAATACAATGTCTCACTCTCAGAGGCGGCCCTTGAGTTCATTTGCTTTTGGTTTAATATGGTATCGATAGTTATAGCTGTTTTTCCAGTTTGTCGGTCCCCGATTATAAGTTCTCGTTGACCACGGCCTATAGGAACCAGGCTATCTACTGCTTTTAACCCTGTTTGCATAGGCTCGTGTACAGATTTACGTTCAATAATCCCAGGGGCTTTCGCTTCATGTGAAGTTGTGATCAGCTTAGCAGTAAAGAGCTCTTGTTTAGCGAAAGTCGTATTCGGATTCTGCTTGAGCAGCCTTCTCTCTCTGAGTTACGGCAAAGGTAGTTCGGTAAGCCTCGTCATCTAGTATGACCGAAACAACCACAATATGCACCACTTCCAATTGAAAAACAAATTCTAGTCATTTATGCAACAGTCAATGGATTCTGTGATCGAATGCCATTAGACAGAATTTCTCAATATGAGAGAGCCATTCCAAGTCAAATAAAACCAGAATTACTACAATCCCTTTTAGAAAAAGGTGTATTTTAATATAAAAAGTAAGCATTTTCATTGTGTACCTTGGGATTGGGAAGCATGCCTTTTTGTTGCAATTGTCGCACCATAAAAATTTTTCTCTTGACTTTACCTTTTTACGACATACTTCGCAAGAGATGAAGTACCAACCAGAATTATCTATGTCAATGTTTATAATCTTTCCTTGACAGGTAAAGATAGTTTCCTAGAAATTGAATTTAATATCAATCAATTCATAATTTTGTAGTTAAATTTTGTAAAAGCGGGTCTATAGTACATAAAGTAATGTTAAGAACACAATGTTATTGTTAAAGGTTTTTTTTTTCTTACCTCATTATCAGAGTCCCCACATAATTTTTGTCATTTCGCTTATGGTTCTTCTGTTGATGTTCATCTCTTCTTGAATTGTCACTTGTGGTTTGAATTACTTTGGCATTTGTACTATTGGTTGATTATTTTCCACCAGCCTATTATATTACATAAAGATATTAGACATAGTATTGTAGAGACTATAAATATATTAAAAATGTGAATCCAAAACAAAGCACTTACTGATCTTTGAATTCAGCAGTCTCAGGAATGTCCAAATCAATATAAACCCTTATTCCACTTGTTGACGATAATCTACATGCACTCTATAGACATGATATCATTAGTGTAAAATACTTACTTGAGTTATTTGACAAAACCAAAACCCAATTAAATCAAAACTTTCATGAAAAAATCCTTTAAAGGTGCTACTTTTATATATATACATGCAATTACTGATATCTGATTTATAATCAAATATGCGTCACTACTATCAATAATGAAAAAGAAATAGATTGACAAATGACACCTGCTTCTTAGACCAAAGATAGAAAAACAAACTTAATCCATATCATATACATGCAGTGATATCTATCATATTTCATTATTAAGATTGAGAAATCAATTGTATCCATTAGTTAAATCCACTTGGTGAACTAATTGATGAAATTTATTACAAACATCACCATCATTACTTTCAGCCATGGAAATATCCAAAATAAACATATTCCCATAAATAAAAAAACTCTCACCACACACATACACAACAATGGTAGGAAGAGATCACACACAGGTGATAGAGAAACCACACGGAGGTGGAGAGATGGACTCCTACAGGGGAGAGAGAAAAAAAGTTGCTAAAAAAAAAACTCTAAAAAAAATTCAACTAATTCTTTTTTTATAAAAATTTTAAAATATATTTTTTTTAAACCAATACTATAAGAATCAAATTAACTTTTCCGTATTATACTTCTCCTGTGGAAAGATACATTGAATTATTGCAATCCCATGTATCATAGAAATTCAAACTGTCGTGTTCCAAAAGTAAGTCTTGTACGAATATTTTTTTATTATTCTAGATGCTGACTAATGAAATTAAGTGTGCCTTTGACACGGTAAAATTTGTCAATTTATTTTATTCTTTAATTTATTTTTGTTATTATTTATAGATTTTACTACACTTTTTAATACTATTTATAGGTTTCACTGTACTATTTTAGTTAATTTTTACCTTTATCTATATTATTTTCAGTAAAAAAAAATTTAATTTTAACAAAATAAACAAATCTCAATCAAACCCTATATATCAAACTTATCAGTGCTTATTCCCATTTCCCAATATCTTCTGATAAGGTTAAGGTGCTTTTAGGGGATGACGTTATTTCTTTTTTCTATTTTCTTAGTAAAGAAGATTTTATTGAAAAAAAGCCCCCACAATTGGAACAGGATCACTCCCCAATCCCCATCTACATTAGCCAAAACTTTGTGAGCAATAGATACGGAAATGAATCCAACAAAAGGAGTACAAGAGCTTTACACAGCAGTAAATGCTTCTATGATAATGTGAGAAGCAAAACAATTAGAAAAAAGAAGTGGTACGTCTGCAATATTTTCATAACAAATTATAAGTAATAGGTTGTTATTGGTTTTAATTTGAACATATCACTGAAATGATCTTTTTGTCCGCCAATAACAACCCGTAATAATCTGTTACTTAAAATTAATTGTGAAAGTGTTGTAAAAATGTTATTAACAAACTAGCCAAAGAGCACTGACCTGCTTTCCGAATTTTTTTTTTAAATAACAATAAATATTAAAAAAATTAGTTAGTTGTCACGTTTCAAAACAATGTTGAAAACTAGCATCTCGAGTGTCTAAAACTCGAGTTCAAAGATAAAACTCGTGTTTTTAAGTCTCGATTTGAAAGAGAAGTGGTTTAAAGTGAGAAAAAAATCAATGTGAAAATCGAGTTTTAAAGACTCGATTTCCATAAATTGCAGAAAAACGCCGCTATAGGGCTTTAAAACGTCACTATAGGGCTTAAAAATGCCACTATAGGGCCCCCTAAACCTAGTACTAAAATTTTTTTTTTTGCAGGAAAACGCCGCTATAAATCTTTAAAATGTCACTATAAAGCTTAAAAACGCTGCTATAGGTGAATTTTTTTTTGCATAAAACTCGAGTCTTAAAGACTCGAGATCTATGTGGCACCTTCACACTTGCAAGGCGAGTCTTTTAGACTCGATTTCTAATATGGATCTCAATTTTCTAAAACTCGAGATGCTATTTTCCTTAATTCTTCAAAACGTTGTCTAACTAACTACATAGAAATCCTAAATATGTTTAGTCTGCTCATTCCCCCCTTGCTTTCCTTGGCACCCAGTAAAGGCCAACAAAGAGAATGGTCCTCTTCTACAACTGCCAATCGGTTAGTATAAGCAACTTGCACAATTTTTTTTTTTTTTTACAATATAAAATTTCTACTCTAACATAATCTAAGTGTATATATGTGTGAAGCTCCTTCCTGAAAGCTTGAACCCCGGCCTTTGCCTCCCACACCCCACAAGTACTTATATTTGTAAAGTGACCATCGCATCTATATATATCTAAAAGTTGAAGCATAGCATTAATTGTTGCTACACTTCTGTTGAGCCACATCAGCATCCACGTCATTATCTTTTCTTTTAAAAAAAAATTTCTATAAATTTTTTTAACATTCATTTTTTTTTTTAATATTTACACTTTCTCCCTCCCTTACCTTTTCATCTCCCCACTATCTTCTACTTTAATATCACTTTTCATCTTTTTCTTCATCTTCCATTATTTTGTTTCTTCTTATTCACACCATTTTACTATAAATTCGTCATTCTCTCTTCTATTCTTTGCATAGTTTTCTCTCACATAAAAAGGTTCTCTCTCTCTCTCTCTCTCTCTCTCTCTCTCTCTCTCAATTTTTTTGGTTGATTTTTTTTTTTTAATTTTTCTTGCATCTCTGCTTTAGGTTGATAAATTTTTGTATTCTTTAAAACTCTACTTTTGGTTGATGTGATTGATTTTGTATTTTAAGTTTTTTTTTTTTAGATTGTTTATCTACTCTAATTGATTATTTTTAAAAAATTGCGAATTACCCTTTAAATCCAGGTTGAACAGAGTTTCAACAAAAAAAAAAAATCCAGGTTGAACAATATTCAAGATTGTAAGAGTTTTTGTCTCTGTCTCTCTCCGGTAGGACTACCATTCTTTTACCAAAGCAGACAAGGATTACAATATATGATGTTGTCTTAAACATTATTGCAGGTACTCTTTTATCAAATTTAATTTTTTTCCTTTCTCCTTTTTAGTTGTACTATTAAAATATGAACATGGATAGTTTTAGTGACATGGAATGCATATTGTGATATTGATATGGGTGTTTTTTATGAGCCTCCAAGAGATGGTCTTATGCTATGGGAATAGGCAAATTCCCAACAAATATAAAGGCTAATGCAAAAGGTGATATTGATATGGGTGTTTTTTATGAGCCTCCAAGAGATGGTCTTATGCTATGGGAATAGGCAAATGCCCAACAAATATAAAGGCTAATGCAAAAGGTTAGTGTCGCTTTATTTATGTTAGCAATGCACTTTCTTAATTTAACGTTTGAATTTTAAATCTTAATAGTTTAAACCTTAAGGTCATACGGTGATTTGCTCATCACGTGTTTGATGTTTATAGACAAATACCATAACTCAGGTTTTATAACACTTTTGTGCAAGATTGACACCATCAATTGATGGGCATGATTTTTGGTTCATTAGATTGTATGCTTTTTTCAACATGGATGTGACTCTATTTTCATAAGTATTCGTCTCTAATTGAAAATTTCTATGTTTGGTCTTTGGTACATCTAATTCAAATAATCGAAAAGAAATTTTAAAATTAGAATTTTAGGTAATCAAAATTTTACTTCTATTTTTGGGTTGTGATCATTTATCAAATGTAACACCCATATTTTTGGGTTGTACTTCTAAAATTTTATAGGCCATAGTTTAAAATCATCTGAATTTTAATAGAGCAAAAAATATTGCCCCAAATTTTCTATAATAATCTTTCAAGTATCATATCGATAATATTATTAAATAAGGATATTTTCATTAAACTTGGGCACAATGTTTCTCTATTAATTTCTATATATTAATTTTGTAATGGTTGAAAGCAGATTTGCGTTCCTTTGTTTTTGTTTGTTTTTTACAAGCTATTATTTCTACTTTATGTTTTTTAAATAACAAGACTTCATATGAGTTTCATAAGCAACATTAATAATAATAATAATAATAATAACTAGTTGCCAACCCGTGCGATGCACAGAAAATTTATAATGCTAAAAGGTTGGCACATCAAATGCTTTTATGCCAATTTTGCAAGAAAAATAATTTGAGTGCTAATAGTGCTTTCAAAAAAATTTATTATCTCACAAAGAGATATACCTAATTCTTAATTTGGGTAGGCCGACCAAGGTTGAAAGTAAAATATATATACATAGTGTGATTGTCATGTAAATATAATTGATATAAAATATAGTTATTACTCCAATGTCACCAGCCACAACAATACAAAAAGAAAAGTATATAGCTTGCAAATTCAAGAATACTATATTTTCCTATAGAAACTGGTAATAGAAATAGAAATAGCTATCATCTGAAGCTTAGATAACACATTATTAACGTAAATCCCTACAATATGGTATATATGTAAAGCTTATATATATATATATATATTTTATCAAACTATTTACAATTACATACTAAACTTAGGCAAGAAAAGGAAAAAGTAAAGAGAAGTTAATAAACAAAATAAAAATCACCAAGAAATTATTAGCTTGTGAATCCCCCCTCTTGATCACTTTCTCTCTAAAGTCTAAACTCTAAACCTCTCACACTAAATACTGAATCTATGGTTTGTTATGAAGCGAAGTAGTTTATAATATATTCTTTATAGAAAGCTTCAAGTATCTTCCTAACCAAATTGAAAGCATAAAAGTTAAATAAGGAATAGGAAGGGAACCTGAGTCTCACGATTCTTTGCTGCCACAATAGCCGAATAGCTCGCTCAAACAATGACTTTTATATGAGTGGTGTCTCCCTCTGTTAATCTTTTAGTGTGTCATGTTTTGTGGAGGAAGAACGTTGTACATAGGAAAACTAATTAGGCTAAATACCATTGGAGAGTGTTAAGCCGTTGAGATAATTGCTAGGGTTTTGAAATAGGAAGAGAAAAGTCCTAAACGTGTGTTGCTAGGGTTTATAGAACAAAAATAATTTTATATAAATAAAATAATTTTAATAATTTTAAATATTGTGCTGATGTGGAAAATTGTGGGAGTTTTAGAGGCTTCGGTTTTATATATATATATAGATAATAATAGCAGTAGTAGCAGTATAAGTTGTGTGCTGTATTTATTTTGTTTGATAAGAAAGCTGAAACATTATAATTTTTCAGCTTTCTTATCAAACAAAATAAATGATTTTTCATCTACTTTGACAAGAATATGCTAGATTAAATTCAATACTTTATTAGATGAATGCAAATTTCAACCTACTGAATGAAAATAGACTCATTGGAAAAACATTTATATTTCAACTAAAGCTTAACAACTAAAACTGGAAGGAAGGATGAGAATTCAAATATAGGAATTCATATTGTGTCAAAACAATCAAGCAAAAGTCTTTGATCTATTAATAATAAAATCTTTTTGGAAAATCGAAACTTATACAAGTTATACTACCTACATTCTTAACTTCTACCTACTTTGATTATCATTTAAATAACAAAAAAATAAATAAAGCAGCAAAATCTTTGACCCCATGAGGTACATGAATCAAGGGTATCCAATTAAATACTAGCACTGATAAAAGTAAACTATAAAAAATAGAAAAATAATGAATCGCATCAATACTAGCTGGCAACTATGGTTGCTTCTATTCCATGAAATTTACTCATTTAAGCTGAAATAAAAACTTCATTATTTAACAATCAAAATATAATCTTGGCTCATTTTATTCAACATTTAAATTCAACTACAACCTCCAAATCTGTTAAATTATATATTTTTTCTCTCAGAGAGAGAGAGAGAGAGAGAGAGATTTATGGTAATAGTATATGTTTTTAATCAACTAAGGAAGTAGAATATATAGAGTTCCTAAATAACTTATAAGTTAAAACCCAAATCCATAATAGAACTACACAATCAAAGCATAAACAAATAACATCAATTTTTTTTGAATTACTGCTTGAAATTTACACAATTGTTGGAAGCACTTAAATTCAAAAAAAAAAAAAAATCCACATAAAGTGTTCTCATGAAACGTTACAGTGCATTAAAAAAAAAAAAAAAACATAGTTACCAAGGATATTTTCTCCAATAATAATATAAGTAACATAAAAAATAAAGTTACCCAATTTGAATATCACATTTTCCAACATTTCATTTCACCTTTTACTATGTGTAGGTAAAATAAATGATGTGGATATTAATAACTTTTCAGATACTTCAAAATTATTAGTAATTAATTTGTATTAGAGTTTTGATAGTTTAGATATATTGTCTTTTGAATATATATATATTTAAGGAAAGTGGCAATTGAATAGGTATGAAGAAGTAATTCAGTTAAATAAAGAGAGGAAGAGCCGAAGAACTGGATTTTAGTTGCTTCAATAATATTAATAATTTAATTATAAGAGACTTTTGATATTATAAAAGACAATAATTTAATATTATTGTCTTTAGATTTTCTTAAGGAAAGTGGCAATTAAACACTATTGTAGTGTGAAAGACTATTTGGCTTGGGCTTCATTGAGGAGAACATTAAACATAAGCTATAATTGAAAAATATATTAAATACTATAAGGCTTGGGCTTTATTGTGGAGGGTATGTCAAAAGCTTTTATTCACTTAATCGACAATGAAAATTTTTTGCTTATAACTAGAGCAATCACTAATCCATAAAACACACACAACACTATAAATTACAATCCTAAACAACTTAAAAATTACAAACTAAAAACATGATACAACTACACAATCACAAAATGAGCATACAACAAGATCACAAATATTTTGTACAAGATCAAATTACAAGGGGAAAAGAAATCCTTCTTCAAGCCAACATAGAAAGGGACAAAAATGCAAAATATGGACTAGCAATTGCGTTGTCATGTGAATCAAATGATGAGAGAATACAATTAATATTTTCGATTCTAAATCAACTAGATGGAGAAAACAAAATTCCCCAAAACTATTGACAAATCTTTCAACATACAACTTTCGTAACAAACACATTTCGTACCCCAAAAAACCAAGCATGCAAAAATATTTGAGTGGATCATTAGGATTGTGAATGTGAATGTCCTTACCCTTATGGAAACAAGGAATTACATGTAACATGCAAAATGTGTTCAATTGACTTGAAAATGTATAAATTAGTCAACCGAATAGGGTAGAATTAACATTAAAAAAAAAAAAAATCAATTCTACTATAAATTATCCTCATTTTGTTCTAAATGGTAATCTCTAATAAAAAAAAATATAGTTCCATGAGAAAAAAGCTCCTGTCAGCATGAATCCTACTATATATTGGTAATACATATATAACATAGCTTTTTTTTAAGGGATATATAACATAGCTTGAGATGTAATAACATGATAAATATTAATAACAAAAAAACCATCCTAAAAAAATTATCACGAGTAGCGTGCGGGACCGCAACTAGTTAAAAGTAAAACTAGAAGAAGAAAAAAAAAATTAATGAAAAACCCTCTTATTCATTTAATAAAAATAATACATTAGTTCAAAATGAAATTACATTACTAAACTGCAAGCCAAGTCCAAGTAATTAATTAATCAAATTCAGTAACATGGAATTATGGATAAACTGTAAAATAAATCGCAACAAGAACAACCACACAAGAGATAAGGAATTGTCCAAATACTCTTGGGTCTAGCCCAATTTTTGTTAAATTCAGTATGAAAAAAGATTGCAATATGATCAAAATTTAAAAGATCTCCAATACATGTAACTTGACTTATACCTAAGCTCCCAGCTATTGCTACAAATGCTTCACCAAGCCTCTGTCTTCACAATGATTTGTTGCCGCAAGTCGTGACGCCAACTGCCAAATTGATCTCTTAGTTACTTCAAGGCCACTTGAAAATTTGTTGTAGTCTTTGTGGTTTCAATATAACACTCCAATAAACACGAATGGGTTATCTAGTGTTTTTGGGTGGCTAAAGTCTCATCTCAATAGTATATCAATTTAGAGAGGATTGGAAGACAAATAAGATTAACATGGTTTTCTTTTGGTTCCAGTGCCCCTTTTTCTCCAAGTCTCATTTCAATGGTTTTTTCTTTTGATTAGGGTTGATGTGGGATTTAAATGGAAATAGGGTTGGGGTCTTTGGGCTGTAGTTTGGCACAAAACCGACACATGAAGCAAATCTGAAAAATTCCTGCACTCGAGCAGTTATAAGGCTCTAAATAAAAGTGACAAAGGTTATATCACTAAATTACAAAACACTCGGCATTATTATGAATTATGAATTAAGACATAGAAATAACTTTTATTGAACAAACGATCTCATACAGAACTATAACCCAACATGAAAGCTACAGGATGTTAATGCGCCCTGGTATTACTGCTTTACATATCTGAGCAAAAACCAGTACCAGAAAGGCAGAAACTTGCTCTGATACTGTCAAAAAAACAGCTACATATATACAACTTGATTTAAGCAGGAAGATAGTTCTATGATCTTTCACCAGAAGGCAAAGTACTTAACTACCATTGTATTTATGTCTACCAAGACCTCCAACTTATCTCACCAAAACAGCTAGCAAAATCTTAGCGGCAGCACTCACCAACACTATATTTGCAAATGTCATCAAGCCATTTGTTTTCTCTTCACCTTTTTTTTTTCATAACCCACTCTTGTATCTTGGAATTTCTCAAACTCGGTTTCTTAAAGCCACACGTATTGAGAACCATTTTAGCACACTGAATAGCTTTGTCCATCTCGTCTGAGCTTACCCAATGGCATGTGCAGACATGAAATTGTCAACAGCACTCTGAAGATCAGTATCAAAAAAATTCAGATGATCGTTATCAAATGAATGGTTCGTGGACTCTGGGAAACTCAAAGCCTGTTCATATCTGAGACCCATACTGTCAATACCGTGCAGGGCAAAATCTTCCAAACCACTACTGCCCCCAACAGAATAGATGGATCTGGAGAAGAGGCACTTTGCTGTGCATAATCAAAACCAGCAATCTTGTGAGAAGCCAAAAACTTGCACCCATTAGAACTCTCCGTCCTAGGCGAGCTTGAAGTGTAAAGAACGTTGGTTAAGTGTGAAGAGCCGCCCACAATGGAGGCTTCATCATCAAAAGAAACGACTTCCCCCCAGTGTTCGAATGCAGAAATCACCAAGTTGTGGGCATCAGCCTAATGGAAAAGGTTGATCATAAGAAGTCAGACATAACTAAGGGAGAAAAAAAAATTAAAAGAAAGCGGATTTGAGGCAATAAGAGGAGTGCCTTCTCAGTTTCAGACAGCTTATCAATGGGAACATACTGGCATTCCAAAAGTAGTCCCATCACTTGTCCCACGACATTAAAGACCACACCAGTTTTTTGTTGAGAACTTGGAGGGCTATACAAGAACATCCTCTTCTCAAATACACATGTCCCAGCATGCTCCACAGTGACTTCCCACATCTTAGCTGACATACCCGTGCCGAGTATCTGCACATCCAAAGCAATTACTGTCATTACTCCATTCAAAGAGAGCTGAATTAAACCATATTTTTCTAGACTTGGAACACTTCATTTTGTTCACAGAAGATCACATAGGAATTCAATGTATGGGCATATATGGGACATAAATTTTAGTAGTATGTGCAGATTGTGCTCAGAACACTGATTTGGACCCTAAGTTATAAGAAACAGAACATAACCCCAGCTCCAGACTAAAATACTAAGGAAATAGACAAACAGATTCTGGTGTCTGACATGTTCAAGAGGTATTTATCAGTCTCTACAGAAATTGAATTGAGATATTTCTATAGCTAACCACCATGCCACAATCTCAAAGGAACCTGAAGATCAAACTAGAGCCATGTCAATACATGTTTAACAGAGACACGCTGTGCCCAATTCAAGAACACAATCTAACATCAAAATGTCTGTATCCCACTGGTGCACCAGCAAAATTTTCCTTTGTGAATGCTTCTATCCAAAGAGAAAAACACCCAAGGGTATTGTCCTCAATAATGCAGACATCCTGATTAATCTAAACATAACAGCTGTTAAATCACTAGACACTTCTCATTTTCAGATTTTTAACAAATGCTGACAAGTGTATGAATAAAAATACATCACTCTTTACATAGTACAAAAATTCAGAATTCTAGAGAAAAATTAGTAGGGAGTACTAAAAAGTAAAAGTAATTGAGGTAAGTGCAGTTTTATTTACATTTTGGAGCCTTGCAGGGTCTATGAAGAGTAGGGTCAAAAAATCCTTCACAGTATTGATGCTTTCCAAACTCAAACGCTTATGGAAAGCTCCGTCTTTGCCAATCTTTTCTAATCTTTATACTTCATCAAGCAATGAAGGAGGGTGATGCTTCTTGTACACTGCAAACAGAATCAGTAATTAGAATGGTGTTTCATTTGATTTATTTCCCATTAGTTACTTTAGAAACCTAACATATGTAGCCTGGTAGGTACTTTTGTCAACTCAGTCCAAATGTATAGGCTTCAAGCTAAGCAGAAAGTCATGACAGACAAGATAAAAAGTTGTTCACATGGTAAGAACACATTACATAGAAGCGTTGAACAAGCCAAATAGAATATATCCATAACAATATTGGGTAGCTATTTGATACAGGTACTCCATAGTAGTAACAAGGAGTGAGCACAAAAGTAAGAGATGGAAAAACAAAGATGAAAGGTTTGTAAAACTTGATGGTCAAGAGATACCACGGAGTAAATTTTTTATTTTTTTGATGTCTTCAATCAATAATTCAGAAGGATAGAGACATTGAAGAGGATATGAAATGAAATTAGGGTGTATGAAGTGGAGAAATGCATCAAGAACATTCTATGATCATAAAATACATTAAAGGGAAAGTTTTACAATACTGCTATAAGACTAGCTATGCTTTTTAGTTCTAAATGTTGGACTATTAAGAAACATGTTCATAAAATGAGCTGAAATGAAATTTACTAAGATGGATGACTGAAAATACAAGGAAAGATAGGATATGGAATGAAGAAATATTTTAAATAGAGGGATGGCTTCTAGTGATGAAAAAATGTGGGACAGTCACTTGACATGGTATGGCCATGTGCAAAGGATCCATTCATGCATCAGTGAAGAAAAGTGATTTGATTCAAGTCGATAGGAATGAAAAGAGGTAAAGAAAGGCCTAAAATTACATTGGTAGAAATAGTAAAAATGAATATATTAGTTAAGGAAGTGACAAAAGTACGATTTTGGATGGGATAGAATGGTGGAGAAAAACACGTGGTAGACCTTGGTTAGTCTAACGAAGACACAGCCAACCCCAAAGTTTTGGGGCTAAAGCTTTGTTGTTGCTGTTTTTGTTGTAATCATGATAACCATATATAAAACCAAACACTAAAGAAACAAGCATTAGAATTTTAAACTTCGATCTTAAAAAATCAAATCAAAGGATATTAAAAATAAGTGCTCACATTCTCCACGATGATCCCTGACAATAAAGGATTCTGTCTTTGCTTCTCTAATGCTAGTTCCATCAATTTTATCCACAACTCTTGCCCCTAGCCTGAACCTACGCCTTCTTGTCCAGCTAGAATTATTTGTAAAGGAAATCTCACTCACAAAACCAGTGCCCTCTTTAAGATTTACAAATGCATCTCCTGGAAGTAGGGGCTTCTTTCCTTCCCTCTCTCTCACAATGTTCTTTTTAAACTCTTCAACTATCCAATTGTATCACCATCAGAATCACCCTCAAGAACAACAATTTCCACCTTGGTCGAGGACTCTGGCCTAGATATTACAGTTTGCCCAGTAATAGCATCAATCAAAGCTACTTGTATGTTTGAACAATCTTCTCCTTCAATTCGAGCTCCAATAAATACTGGAAGAGAAAGGTTGTTTAAAAACTTTAGCTGTAGACTTCTTGACACAGAAGTATGTACCTCTTTCCCACAATTCCTAAACAAAAATGCACAAGATGCATCATCTATGTAATCTTATTACACGGGACAGTTAATATGATAACCTTATGAAAAATAATCTTTTCCAATAAATACTGGAAGAGAAAGGTTGTTTAAAAACTTTAGCTGTAGACTTCTTGACACAGAAGTATGTACCTCTTTCCCACAATTCCTAAACAAAAATGCACAAGATGCATCATCTATGTAATCTTATTACACGGGACAGTTAATATGATAACCTTATGAAAAATAATCTTTTCTGTAGCACCATGCCTTCGGGTAAGTCCGGGATCTCCTGGTTGGTGCTTACTTGGACGGTGAACTGACGCTTCGAGTTGGCTTCGAAAGACTCAGCGAGGTCGGGCTGGTCGAACACTCTAAAGTCTTCCTCTAGATCAATTATCACCGGCTCCTGAGTAGGCTCCTGTTGCTCCTTGTCCGAATGTATAACTTCCTCTTCAGCCTAGATAATCTTGGCAACCTGCTAAGCGGTTAGAACAATGTCCTGAGTTCCCTTCGAAGGTGGACCAACGAGAAATCCAGGGACGGCAACGTCAATCTTCACCAACCAACGATCCTTGCTTTGATTTGATGACGTGCTTAGGAGATTGAAAGCTGGAGGAGATCAGAGTGTATCCGAGGATAACGTGGGCGGCACGTAGCTAGCCGTTCATGTGGAGGAAGATCTCGGATTGTAATATTTTGTTAAGATCCTCACGATTCACCAAATTGAGATTGAGCGCGGTAAATTGTTTATTTGCAGCAAAGTAAAGAAAAGGAGGGAAGTCAAACGTTAGCAAATGATAATGAAGAGAACAAAAGGAAAATAGAAAGAAGAATGCATGCTCATGTAGATAATATATATATATATATATATATATATATATAATAAAACGAAGAAAATGATATTCTATGAGCTAAGGGTAAAAAGGGTTTGCTCGGGCCTATTAATATCCCACCTGGCTGGCTGGCTCCCCATCTTATGTAGGGCAATGTAAATCATCATGCCATTCATCCGAGACGATCAGAAAGCCCTTGCACATGCCCTTGTTGGATTTGGGAAGACAGGAGATCAGCCAGACCGAGGGTACCCTAGTCTTAAAATAGTACCCCACCTCCCTGCTATTTTGACAATTGTACACTCAGTTGACGTCGTGATGGGTCAATTTAACTCCCATCTTACAGTTTAACATATCTACACTACCTAGTATTCTAAATACGTTTGGGCCTATTAATTGGGTAGGGCAAAGTCTATAATAAATTAAAAACTCCCTCATCACTTTGCCCATGGGGATTTGCATCCCACCTTCTATGAAGGCAATCATGGGAATAACCACGACACCGGAGGGCCTCTTAGTGTGCCATTCCCCTAGGTAACAATGTTCTATCTCTACCTTGGCAGGAATATTATATTTGGCTTTGAAAGCCTCCCTCCTCTCAGGCATATCAACTAAGCTAGCAAATTTACCCATCCTTATATGATATTAAAAAAAAGAGAGAGAGAAGAAGAACATAAAAAAGAAAGAAAAAATAAAAAGAAGGGACTCTAAATTATGTGAAAGCTAAAGACAATTACAGAAATGGGGAGGAGGGCACATCGGGTTGCTTCTTTGATGGTAAAGAAGGATTAGTAAAATGGGAAAAATAGTCCCTCATCCCCTTTATATAGGGGTGAAACACAAGCGGTAAAATTCCCGCTCGAAATCACAGAAAAATTCATAGCTCTTGGATCTTCATTGCGCTGTAAAACATGGGGGACACAGCGCCGTACTTTGCATTTACTGCAACATTGCAAATGCCGAAGCATCAGGAACGTGTGCAGAGCAAATGAAAAGATGCTCTGACGTGGGAACACTCCTAGAGCATGTGAAACCATCAAGGTCCTATCAAAACCCCATTCTCCATGGCAGACGTAGGAACGGAATTTTGAGAGGCTATTATGGGAGGGGAGGATCTAAACAGGAGACAGAGCCCACGGGCTTAGTCCAAGGATGGAAAAGGGTCCATTCGCACACCAGTCCAGGCTAGACACGTGGATAAAATTCTGAGGAGGGAAAACCTAGAGACCCATCATCCGTGGAGCCCGAAGAGCGAGTACTCCTCAGGAATTCTTCAGCTAGCTACTTGCACTAAAGGACAGGATACCGAGGAAGACAATAGAGACGTGTAAGTAAAGAAGAGAGGAAATATCTGGGTAAAGTAGTCATTACCTCCGCATTCAATACATTGTACCAACTCAGCTGGCCACATTAATGAAGGAATGACTCCTCCACAGTAATCCCACAGCTCATAGCACACTTTACCACCTCCAGTAGAGTCTTGATGAGACAAGCATCCAAATTAATACCTTCAGATGTATAGGTGGAGGGCTCAGATGCAATGGGAGGGACTATATAAGGCAAAAGAATCCCTCCAAGAAGGAGGGCAAATCATTAAGAAAGGATTAGAAGTGATAGAATATCATCTGGTATCAAACACGTAAGCACTTCTTTTATGAACATTGCCTCCTCGACCAAACCCGAGGAAGTGTTTTATCCATATTTCGTGCTTCTTTTTGTCACTTTATAAGCCTTAACTCCACTGACTTCAAATTTGGATCACAGCAAAGCATTAAAGTTAACCTTGCAAGCCTATCCTCTAACAAATTAGTTGCACTGGGCCTGAAATATCTAACTCCATTTGGGCTCTTACAATATATATATAGTCAAATCCCACTATTGTCTCCAGCAGACAAGCAATTGGGATTGATATGCAATTGAACAATTGTTATTTTGAGCTCCATAAATGATGTCCATAATTCAAAATGAAACTTAATTAGATGAAAATTTGACTAAATTGGATATGTCACACATGAAGACATGACTCAAAAGGAAACTTAACTTTTCAAATGACAAATTTGCATTAGGAAAATTTCAAAAAAAAGATTTCAATGACTCTTCAACTAAAAAAAGGAATCACAAGCATCATTGTCCTATCAAGTGGTAGTGTACAAACATCAGTTAGAAGGGTCCATTACCGCATCTTGACAGACATAATCAATCTGGCTAATGTGGCACCATGACTGTATATACATGTTTTTTGGTCTAAGCTTGGGCAACTATTTTGTCTATTTGTATATTTTCCTATGGCTGCAGTGGTTGGGTCAGATTTGGTGTCCTAATATTCTGGCTTCTGTCTCGTTGTATTTCCCTAACAGATGAATTTTTGACAACACCACAGAAAAATAAAAAATCTTGCTTTCTACAACCTTTAAACTATAGAAATCTTGTTTTTGAAGTATGAAAAATTGCACTGCAAATTTTATTATCTGAGCAGTTAGATGTGAGATCTTTAGTAAAGTATAAAAACATATGCTGAATATAGTATAATTAACCTTACTTTGAATAAAGTGTAAACAGATTCAAACTTCCACAAACAGAAAATTACATGAGTAAAAATTTTGCTTGCTTAAATCTAGTACTACAACAGGCCACCTAATTTTATATTGTTGCTGGTTCTCCATCAGTTTCAATAAAGATTCTTGATTTTTTTTATAAAGGCCACTTAAACAATTTCTACACCCAAATTATATTTGTCTTCTAATTCCCTTGAAGAGAATGCTTGAAATGCTTCTGATTGGAATATCTGCCAGTCATATCGGATGAACTAATTGATAAATTTGTTGTACAAACACAGTACCCCTACGATCAGGATTGAACATAAAATAACCACGGATAGCCAAAAGGGAGAAATGATTATGGAGGCAAGTAGCTCAATAGCAATGATTCCAAAAACTAGACGGATGAACCTGAATTTGGAAAGGTACTCGGCATCTTGAGGTTTTAGTTTTGTCAACACATATGCAATGCCGTAGACGATTATAGCCACAATGAAAGTCAAGATAATAGCAAAATGTTTTTCAAGTGGAGAGATGCGCAAGGGTTGAAGGTGTAAACCAATTAAGGCAACCAGAAGCATGACGAGGAAGGCAAGAAAAGTATGAAATGCTTCATAGAAACCGAGAGCTTCAGCTTCATCACTGGAACATACAAAAACAAGAAATCCATCAGCTTTAATATTACTTTTTCTTCCAAACATAAGAAACTCAAAATCCCACAAAATTCACTTAATTTAAAGAAAAAAAAAAAAAAAAACCTTAGCTTTATTAGGTTTCTCTTTCAAACCTACCAAAATGAGTGCAATACAACTTGAAGAGATGAAGAAGCCACTAACAATAGTATTTCATTCACCCTTACTACAAGAAATAATATTTGAAAATTTGTCTTATCAAGAATTCTAAAAATTCACTCTTTATATGTGCGTGACTGCAATGCTGAGTTTGTAATAATTAAAGTCATTCAATAAGCTACAGGTCTGATATAAGACTTATTGTTCCTCGTTCATGCAGAAGTATTAATGTCGAAATGCAAACAACTACAAAAATCAAGCCTTAGTCCCAAAACTTTCGAACTAGCTTGGGATCCTCAATAGACTAATGAAAGTTGGCCACATATTTCTGCCATTCTATCATATCCAAAATCATACTCTTTGGTCAATTCTATCTCAGTCATCTTGGGAGTTTAATGTAGCCAATGAAGGACTAAGTTCAAGCATCGTATTCATTACAGTTTTACCTTTGAATACAAAATTGACCATAACATGCGAATTAAAAACCATACTGAAACCATTTTAACCTAAGGACACATATAACCAAACCTTCAAAAACAAATTATTTTTACTTTAATTGAATTTCACACACAGATCCTTAGAAGAATTTTGAAGTAGTAACAAATTAAGCAATAATTAAGAAGCTCAACTCACATAAAACAAATCCCAAATGAAAATGGACAGCCCAAAAAGTCAATTATACAGTCATGAAACAGAGAATTAACAATAAACTTCCCCTCCAAATTCAACCAATAATTTTAACAATTACATATCAATAAATATAATAGACCTAATATGCTTTATCTGACTCATCTAAATTATCCCAAATTATGCATATCCAGAAGCTAGCCTCTAGGTGATATACAAGAACATATTTATACAAGAACCCAAATCTGTTCACTAGGTGATATAAAAGCTTTCAAAATTGAAACCTTCAATAAATTAGCAACCGAATTGAAGTTGAAACTAGTAGAATACAAAAGGCAGATAACAATCAAATTTGAAAAATTGAAAAACGAAGGAGAACCCAAACCTCAGTATGTAAGCAAGTGCTTTAGAAATAAGTTCCACCACTTTCTTCGCAGCCGCTTTAAAGCTGAAACTTGCAGAAAACAAAAGTAACAACTATTAAACAAAAAAAAAAAGGTCCAAGTAACAATCAAATTTGTAAATTGGATAACAAAAATAAAGAAAATCAGTATTAATGCGAGCTATTTATGCCCAAACACAGAGGTTTGAGTTAGGATCCAAGGCGAACCAGATCTGAAATCCACGTATCTTAACAGGCCATTATGACACCCTTGACCTTTAACGACAAACTTCCATTGAAGGTCACAATGCTTCTGTCCGCCGCCGACCGATGCGGATGCCATACCCATCGATATTATTATTATTATTATTATTTGGTTGGAGTTTCTGAGAAAAACGATGGAGGAGGATGAGAGGAAAACCTTGAGATTTTGGGTTACGGTCTGAGCAAAAATCAAAAGAAATGAAGTTTGGGTCTGAGCAAAAATCAAAAGAAATGAAGATGGCCGGAACAAGGGCTGCAGAGAGAGGATGGCCGGAGCTTGGGTTTGTGGAGGTGTGGTGAGTGTGGGGTTGTGGGTTTGTGGAGGATGGCCGGTGGTTCGTTGTGGGTTTGTGGAGGTGGGGCTGTGGGTTTGGGATTGTGGGTTTGGGATTGTGGAGGTGGGGCTGTGCAGTGGGTTGGCTTGGTTTGCTTCAGACGAAAGAGAAGATTAGAGAGAGGAGAAGAAGAAATTGAGAAATGAATATTTTAAAAAAAAAAAATGAAAGGGAAAGAGAGAAATAAATAAATAAATGTATTGTGTTGAGGTAATCTAAAAAATAGATGTTTTGCAGTTGTGTGAAATGTCGTTTTTTTTTTTTTTTTTTTTTTTTTTTACAAGATAGAATTTCTACTCTACTAATATAAGTGTATAGGCTCTTATTCCCCATACTCCATAAGTACTTATACTTATGGAGTGACCACCACACCACACCAAGAGTGCACGGTGGTATTGTTGTTTGTTTTTAAAATAGGTAAAGTATTTTTTTAAATTATTAAGGAAGTGTTTGGTTTGTGTTTTCAAACAACAATTTTCAGTTTTTAAACAATATTATACATATTTTCATATACTTTTTCATCCACACATATTTTCACACATTTTTTTTAAACAACAATTTTCAGTTTTTAAACACATACCAAACGAACTCTAAATATTAAAAAATTTACATGTTTTACTGTGAATGCTCTTAAATGAGAGAGAAATCATTAACATTAACGGTTAGTAGCAAAACTACCTGTTATCTCTCTCCAATTCCAACTCTGTGAGTCTTCCGCCCATTGTGTTCGAAACTAGAGAAAGAAATACTCCAATTCCAACTTTGTGAGTCTTTTGGCCATTGTGTTCGAAACTAGAGAAAGAAAGATTGAAACTGTGCGTTTGAAACTAGAGAGTTCGAAACTAGAGAAAGAAAGATTGAAACTGTATGTTTAAGGTTGTGTTCAACATTAGGTAGGTATGTTTGAGAAACTAGAGAAAGATTTATATAAGAGAGTAAGAGGTATGCTACTCTTCTACATTCCCTTCCAACTTCTCATGCTTATGCTCTTGTCCAATGAAATTTCTCAACTTTCCTTATCTTATAAGATTTTCAATTTGCTATTTCAGATTGTAACATTCGTCTATGTCGTGCCCATGGTCTCTATGAAAGCGGCAATATTTGTTTCTATTGCACTTGTTGGGATCTCCCCTCATTCTCTCCGGCCACTTCAAAGAAGGATTGTCCTTGATTTACATGAGAGCTCAACGGGCATGTTCAATGGCGTGTATTGTCAATTCCGTGCTGAAGGGCCTGCCTTCTTGTTATCTCGGTCCTTCTTATCTTCTGTTTATCCCTTCTTTAGACGGGGACCTTGCTCGGAATGACGCGCAAGGTTTCCTTCCATTCTCTCAGCTCTCTTCCTCTTCTTAGCTATGATTGCATCATCTGCATTCATAAAGTTTTGGGTTGAATGGACGAGTTCAGCCATGGATTGAGGTTCTTTCTCATAAAGCTTGTAGATGAATAAATCATAATTAACCCCATTATGGAAGGCTGCCAAGAGTAGCTTGTCATCCACCTTGTCCACGGTTAGTGCTTCTCTGTTGAAACAAGTGATGAAGAACCACAGACTTTCAGTCTCTCCTTGTTCTATGATTAATAGGCTGGACGAAGAACGTTTATGCCTTTGCCTTCCGATGAAATTATTAACAAATAACTTACTCAAGTCTTCAAAAGAACTCACTATATTCGGGGGTATTTTGCTAAACCACACTCACGCCGATCCTTTGAGAGTGGTTGGGAAGGCTCTACACATAATCTTATCCGTGACCCCTTGAAGATGCATCGTCATCTTGAAAGTAGCAATGTGATCAAACGGGTCACATGTTCCATCGTATAAATCTAATGAAGGCATCTTGAATTTTGGAGGTAAGGGGTGACTGTTGATGGAAGCCGTGAAAGGGGAGTCTGTTCGGTGGACTAAATCATCTACTGGATTTGCCCTTCTCATGTTCTCCCTCATCTCCTCCATAACTTTCCTCATTTAGTCCATTTCTCTCTCCAAATGTGGCACCCTTCTTGATGTGGTACCCCTTGACTGGCTTTCAGGTTCAACATTTCTTCTATTTTCCTAACTCTGGGCTTGACCTTCAATGTAACCCTCGTTACGTTGCCTCCTCAAATTAATCTCTCTTGTTAACTCCTGATTTTGATTGGTTAACTCCGCCATGGCGGCTGCCATAAACTGCATGTGTTGAATAGAGGACTGTTGCATGGCTGGGGCTAACTGACGATCGCGATGGGGATTGCTTGAAGCATCCCTACTCTCCTAATGGCCTGGGTTGGTAGCCTTTGATCTAGTCCGAACCATTCAACCTTTTGTCATAGGAAGAAAAATTGTAAAACAATCGGATGCTTCCCAAAGACAGTGCCAACTGATGATATTCCAAGAATCAGTAGGCTGAATGTTCCGAATCTTGATCATCTTGAAAACCTGGAAGATAAAAACAAGGAATCAAAGGAGACTGGGGTTGGCCGGCCACGAATCCTCCGATGATAAAGTCAATTTCTCTCTTTTAAGATATAGAATTTTAGAATTCTGGGAGTTGTGTCCAGAAAAAACCTTCTTCTATTCTGTCGGGGATGGGTGTATATATAGTGTCGTGGAGGCAGTTACTTGTTTGGTAACTTCCCCCACATTTGTGAAGATCAGAGGATAACCGCCATTGGAAGTTAACTATTCAGTGAGAAGTTGTAATGATACATCAAGATCTTACCACGTGTTAATGTAGATGAAACCCATATTGAGGGTCGTCCATGTCTAGATAACCTCATAAGGTCTGGACGACCTCACCAGGCTTGGACGAGGCTCTCTCTCAAGGATCCATGTCTGAAGGTGAGGGAACGACATAATCATCATGGAATTCTATATTCCATGAACCACTATTCCAAGAGGAGTTCACATTATGTGGACTACTACTCAAGTATGAGCTAGACTTAAGCCTTACCCATCACATACAACCCCATATTTCCTTAAGGCCACTATTGGTTGAGTCAGCAAATAACATTCCCATGCTAAAAATATCCTCAACCCTTCGCAAAAATGAACTCCAGGAATTGACTCGTTAGAACTTAGAAGTCCAATCACTGAGGCAAATAGACTTTCTGCGCACTTTACTCTGACATGTTCAGATATCCTAAGTAGTTAAGGAAGTTTCAAGTTTGTTGCATTTGGAGTAATGGGTTAATAGTATTATTATAAGCTTCACCAATCTTTAGGGGGAAAATCCACTTTTAAATTTGTTAGCACATGAAGTTCATGCATACTCTTAACAGAGAATCTAGAAAGTAGGTTTGAGTTATACACATATATGGTGTTTTATGATATACTATAAGCCCATCACTAGAAAGTGGCAACTTTGACATGGAGGATGTGGACCAATGTGCAACAGTGATATGGTTAAAATCGTTACTCAAGAAGGAGGGCATAGTCATCATGCAGTGGAAGGATACCAGGTGTCAGGCCATAGTACATGCCACAATAGAGTGGACCGGATGCTTGTTATCTGCAGCTCACAAGGCCATGGCAGTACATTAGAATCCCAAAAATTTATGCACTCACTGGTACTAGAGCTTCTAGCAAATTATGTGTAAGTTACACACTTCTGATGTCCTACAATATATATTAAGTCCATCACTAGAAAGTGTCAACCATGACTAGGAGAACATGTACCAATGAACAACCATTATATGGTTAAAATCGTCACTCAAGAAGTCAGCCATCAAGCAATGGAAGGATACCAGGTGTCAGGCCATAGTACGTCATAATAAAGTGGGCTGATATGAACGTTATCTGCAGCTTGCAAGGCCATGGTAATATCTGACATTTCCAATTCTTTAAAACAGTCTATATTGATGGCATATATCAATATTAAATTGTGTTCATCAAGTTCATAAATACAAAAAAAATAACTCACTAATATGTGAGTAAAACAAATGATAGAATAAGATTGTACCTCGTGAAGTTCCAAGCTTCAAAAAGTCCCCTCTGAAACAAGTGAAGAATGACCAGTTGGACCTGGCTCAGGACACGAAGTTGAACTAAGATTTGCAACCATGAGTTCCTTGTTGGCACACTAGAGGGAGCATGTTTCTACAAGTGGAAGTAATGTCAACACAAACTTCATTTCTTAAATTAAGTGTACGTAGATAGTAAAACAAATGATAGACTGAGTTTGTGCCAGTTGAGGTTCAAAGCTTAAAGAAGCCCATGGAAAAAAAGTTGAATTCTGAGTAATTTCAGGAGAGTGTTCATTGTCCCTGTTAGGTGTGCTGAAGTTAAATAGAATGAATACGGGAGTTATGACATGCATAGAAGGCATATATAAAAGGATCTTAAATTCTTAATGAATGAAATTTGAACTTACACCCTATGATTTGTAAGCATGAGTTCCACGTTGGCACTAGAGGGAGCATGTTTCTGCAAGTAAAAGAGATGTCAACACAAACATAATTTCTTAAAAGAAATGTAGATAGTAAAACAAATGATAGAATGAGATTATGCCTCTTGAGTTTCCAAGCTTAAAGAAGCCCCCGCCGAAACAAATGAGGTATGAGTAAGTTCAGGAGAGTGTTCATTGTCCCTGTCAGATGTGCTGAAGTTATATAGAATGAAAAAAGAAGTTCTGGAGTGCATAGAAGGCATATATAAAAGGATCTTAAATTCTTAAGGAAAGAAATCATACTTACATCCTTATAGGATTTTCCAACCATTCCTTCCCACAAACCAAGGCCTCTACAATGTCAGGATCACAACCATTCAAGATTGGATTGATTGTCATTGTTTCAATACTGAAAGCAGAATTTTACGTAGAAGTTGACTTTGGAATTGCCATCCTCCAAAGAGTAGGAGATTTTATAGCGGAACATCTTGACAAGTGATTTTTTAAGTGTGTGGTCCCACTTTTGCTGACCCTGAAAAGTGCTTGTGACAATGTGTACACAAGGCCCAGCACTCCCCATCAACTTCAACTCTTTTGAAGTCATTCCAAACCTTAGATACTAACCTTCTTCGTTTAGATGATTCTCCACTTTGTATAGCGGAACACCTTGACAAGTGATTTTTTAAATGTGTGGTCCCACTTTTGCTTGACCCTGAAAAGTGCTTGAGACAATGATTACAGATGGTCCGGTGCTCCCCATCAACTTCAACTCTTTTGAAGTCATTCCAGACCTCAGATACTAATCTTCTTCGTTTAGAAGAAGTTGGGAGTGCTGAATTTACCTCATTTTGTATCTTAGAAGGTGAAGGTGCAGAGGTCTCTGGACATTGCATTTTGTTTGCTTCCTATCAACACCTACAAAAATAATACAAGAGATGGTGAGACAAATTTAAACTATTTTAAGCTTAAAAGATGGAAATTTGAAATATCCAAAACATTTTCATGCCACAATAATGAAGGACAAGCAAAAGAGCGAGAGACAGATGGGTAAACAAAGCACAGTTACATTTCGTAATTGTAACATGGATTTAATTGCTTCAAGTTTGTAGGTAACTTAACTTGCAACACACGCTCTATTTCAATAAATAACCTTGCCACTTTTTTACCAATAGTAATCTAAAGTCATTTAGAATTTAAGTCAAAGACAAAAGTTTAGTAGGGTAAGCATTTTGGTTCCAAAGTACTAGGCAATAATATTATCTCACCAATTAAATTTAGCATGAACTAGAATTTACCGATCCATATCAAAATTCAATGTCAACAGTAGTTTCAAAGTTTTAAAAACAATACATTACTTGACCTTCTTTTTTTTGGTTGGAGATGAGAATATTTGAAACCTGAATATCACTGTTGGAAACATTAAGTGCCACTTGAGTAGTTTCCTTTTCCTAATTCATTAAGAATTGCATTCCAAGAATTATATACATATTAGTAATATATGTTCATGCAATATACAGATTAATTTAAAATATTATATATAAAATTAAAAAATACTTACTGATATCATCCAAATTGAATAATAGAAGTTTCATGTTAACCGGTACTATTTGGGCAATTGTTAATAAACCATTTTCAGAAAGTTTTTACACCACTTTCATAGAAAATAAAAAAAAGTCATCAAAACAACTAATTTCTTTTTTCTTTTACCATAAAAAGTTTATAAAAATATTTCCTAAACCAATTCCCCATAATAAAATGAATTATAAAACATAATAAATTATTATGTTACACATTTATATCATTAAAATAATCAAAAATAAACTATGATTTTTTTTAAAAAATTTCTTACTTAGGTAATAAATTTTTAATTGGAGTATTATTTCAAATTTCTTAACGTTTTAGTAATAAAGCATTGGTTTATAAAAACATGATTAGTGACCACATAACAATATTATAATGTACAACACGTAACACTTACATTGAGTCACTTGACACAACCATATCATGTAAGAAGTAACTTTTGTTACTAATATAACTAGCCTGTATTGTCGGTCGGCTTTATTTACATTAGTGCTTTAATATTGTATATTCTTTTTTGAAAATATTTAATTTTAAACCTGAATAATCACTTTTTCAAAAAAAAAAAAAAAGAATAATCAAGAATTTAATAAAAATGCATGTAACTTAATAATTATCACAATAAAGTTTTTTTTTTTTTTTTTACAATAAAGTCTTCAAACTATGAAAGGTACAAATCTATTCACTATTCACCAACTGAAAAAAGAAGTAAAAGGCATGTTAATTCACATAAAAGTGAAGGTACCATAAAATCCATTATAAAAAATTGTAATTACAAACTAAAAGAATTCTATGTATTATCATTCTCCTTAACATATAAAATACTTGGAATAGTTTAGACTTTAGAGTTAAACTAATCACCAAAGAATTGTAACCGATAACAGTTTTTGTATATCACAAAAATAATATTGTCATTAACTTTTTTTTTTTTTTGATGAATATATTGTCATTAACTAATTCCAAAAGAACTCTCCAAATTTATACCTCACAAAAAAAAAAAAAAAAAAAATCAAATCAATAACTAATTCCAAAAGAACTCTCAAAATTATACCTTGGTCTTATTAGGAAACAATAACCTATTCCAATGAACTTAGCAATAAAATTGACAAAACTATAAAACATTGAATCAAACATAGCGTTTTCAAAGACAAGGAAACCGGAAGATATGGTATGAGTAAACACCAAGTCCTCTGTTTCAGCGAAGAAGAAGCTAGAAGACAGATATTTGTTTGATTACTCGCTAACAAAAACACTAATTCATACATTCAGTTACCTAATTAAAATATATATAAGTAAAAATTGTTACACACTTACCACATCACATTCAAAAAATTTTAAAAATAAATTATAATTTTTTCTAACTTTCAATAATAAATTTTTTTTTAAAACAGCAATAAAGTTGTCAAAAAAGAAAAGAAAACATACATTTGTTTGGTTACGCAATGCAAGAACTTGATTGAGCTCCCTCCACCAAATATCACGGCGGCACTCCGCCGCCACAGTCACCTCCCAATTTGCGACCAACACCACAGCTCTTCAGAAGACAAGGAGTTTTGAGTTTTTGTTCTGCTACCTCTCCAAGGAGTTCGCACTTTGCACACATACAAGTAAACATAAGACAAGAGTACTAGAAATCTAGAATTGGATTTGAGATTGTTTTATGGTTGGCCCAGATCCGAATTGGTCCGAATTGATCCTGACCGCTCGATACTCTTGTAGAAGAAACAAGGGAGTGCCAGCTACCCGACAGATGAGAAGACAAATTAAATTAAGATTTTTTTTTTTGGAATAAAAATTGGAAGAACTGAAAAGTCTTATATAATCCCTCTCTTTTCCCACAGGATCAGGATGCATGTCCATGTCTTCTCAGATGTAGGATCCGACGGAGTCCGATTACTTTAAAAATACATATATCCAACTCTGTCCGATTCCTTTTTCCTTTTTTTTTTTTTTTTTTTTTTTAAATTCTGACGCGTTCAAATTACTTAAAAATTTTAAATCCGACTCAATCCGATTACCAATTTTTTTTTTTTTTAAATCTTTAAAAAAGATGACTTGTCGTTCCAAATTTATTTTTGCTGCTCAAAGTCAAATAGAAAGACTGGTGGGTGTCAACTCTCCCGTGGCAGGAGACTTTTTTTTCTTCTCTCTCACTAAAGAGCTGTATTGGTGCCACAATCTGTGATACAATTCGACTATGTGGTGAGTTGTGATTAGTAATTACAACTTACAACATGGGTGAGTTGTGATACAAGTTGTGGAATTATGATTAATCCTTATGAAGACTTTGTGCTGTAGAACTTTAAATGAAGTAAGTCGTTGATAAATAACTTGAGCTTGCCATGATAAAAAAAAAAATTTGTTCACGTTTATTTGTTTATGAAAAAGTCAAAGTTAAGCTTTTGTTTTAGGCTTGATTAATAAAAGAGTTGAGTCTAAATAAAAAATGTTGTCCATAAACAAGCTCATACAAAATAAGTTGAGCATATGCTTATTTATGAGTTTTGTAATAAATTGATATGAGCTTGATAAATAAACTCATATCTTTCTAAAATTTTAGTAATTAATTAGAAGTTGAAACTACTCATCCAAACCAAATAAGCTAAATAATAAACTTGATATAGGCTTGATAATATACTTGTGTTAGATCTCAAGCTCAAAATCATGATATTGAACTCGAGTTTGGCTTGACTAATGAATCAAGCCAAGCTCAAGCTTTTGTACTTTATTGTGAGCTCAGGCTTGAATATTATTTGTAAGCTTGATTCAAACTCAAGCGAAGCTTAAATATTCTACTTTTGTTGTTGAGCCAAATTTAAACATTCACTACTCAGCAAAATTCGGCTCGTTTGCAACACTAGTCAATGGTTATATTCATAGTTGTCATTATTGTAGACGATACGTATGGTAAGAGTGTAAAGAAATGCGTATTGTAGGGACACAATTTGGTTCCTAAGCCCAAAAGGTAAAAGGATCTAGGTCTAAAGAGTCCAATACAATGAATTTGTAGAGAATGAGTTAGAAAACTAGGTTCTAATAAGTCAGACAACAATTATAGTTGGCCCATATGACAAGAAAGTAAAGATAAACTAGTTTAATTCAGAGAAAATCGTACTTAGCACAATCTGAAGAGGCCAATTATTGTATATATCTCTTTTTAATTTGGTTATAAGTCCAATTCTTGTTCTTATAGTTTTTTTCTCTCTATTCTCGATCCCTTTCCCTCAGGATCTTCTTTCTATTTTATACTATATTCCTTCTTTCATTTGTACCCTCCACGTGTAGATTAAATTGCTAGTATTGATCCTTATCTCATCAGCACTTTCCTGAAGTCTTTGGGAGTAGTTGTAAGATTGAAAATTATTGTTCAGGTATTACTTCCTCATTAATGCGGCCAAAGAGTTAGCTACAAAGCATTCAATGCGATGGTAGCAGATTTCTCTTAGATATTTCATAGTTTTCCTTTGTCCTGTGCTTTCATGATGTTTATTCTTATCAATAGAATCTCCTAGAACGTTGCTTCTGGATGGCAGATCGCACTTTCTAATCTCTGTTTCGCTCAGCCGAGGAAGTATCCCTCCTCGAATCACCTTCTTGGACTATCATGATAAGACTCCTTTCTTTATTTATTAAGGATAATTACACTTTACCCACCTATGGTTTGCTTCTAATTTGACTTACCTACCCGTGGTTTCATTTTTGACACTTTACCTATCTATGATTCTCTCCGTTACTATTCTGTTACCCACCTCCAATGCAGACGTTACTCTAACACATAAACTCATCAAAAACAAAACCTAAAACAGATCAAACACTCCTCACTCCCAAAACACACTCTCATCCAACATGCTCACCAAACTAAGATTACAATGCAATGTGCTTGAGATAATGGACTGAGAACTACCTTGGTTTTATGTAAATCCTATCATTTTTCATCAATTTATTTTTGAGGACATTTTGAAATGTACTAAGTCTGGTACTATTTGAGGAACTTTGAAATTAAATGTTTAAAATTTAATGTTACGAAGAAGATTAATTGCACAAATATCAGTTGTTCTAAACGTTTAAACATATAAAATTTTCAATACATTGATTGGTTTTTTTATTCATAACTTCATTTTAAGCTATGTATATAGTGTATACTACTCCACCTAAGTAATAAAATTTCATTTCGTTAAATTTATTGCAAAATTGATAATGATAAATAATTTTAGCTATTGAAAAAATGTACTAGTACTGTCACGTTTGACCAGGTAGACATGTTGTTTTAGATAAATTAATGAAATATGAGGTAAGTTTAAATGGTGGGTGAGGGCACTGAGGGGTGACCGATTATATTTATGGATCTACAGAGACCCACACTTTTTCATGGCTCTCAAGGTCCACAGTTTTAATGTCGCCTGTTGCAGAAGATAAAATAGAAGAGAGAGTTTGGTAGCGCTCACTGTCTTTGCCATTTCTTTGGTCACTATCTCCAAAATCTACAAGCAAAAACCCAATTTTGAAAAAAGAATTTTAAAACCCTAGGTTTCAAAAATTAAAAGGATCTACCTGTAACAGCTGAACAGATGAACACTGTGTTTCCTTCTTCCTCAGTTTGCTTGCACAATCAAAACCCAAGTGGTTCTTAGTCATTATCTCCAACACATTGCATTGTGATCTTAGTTTGGTGAGCACATTGGATGAGAGTGTGTTTTGGGAGTGAGGAGTGTTTGATCTGTTTTAGGTTCTGTTTTTGATGAGTTTATGTGTTAGAGTAATGTCTGCACTAGAGGTGGGTAACAAAGCAGTACCGAAGAGAATCACAGGTGAGTAAAGTGTCAAAAATGAAACCATGGGTAGGTAAGTCAAATTAAAGGTAAACCACAGATGAGTAAAGTGTAATTATCCCTATTTATTAATGCCGACCTCCATAACAATGTTTACCCATCCTTGGACTACTAAGCGTCCTCGGACTGGGCTCCTGGCCCAATATATACCACTGGGCCTATCATCCCTACACGTATATTACACATATGCAATGATACATAAACATATGGTTTTTACTAAAAATTTGGATCATAACCTAAACCTAAATGCTTTCCTACTTGTTTTTTAAATAAAATTATTGAGCTACTAATACTTTAACAGTTTAGCGTAAAACAAAAACCTAACGTAAGTTTTTTTTTTTTTTTTTTTTTCCATTAAATTTTAGATCACATATTTGCCCACTTTTGTATTTTTCTTTTTATTAGCTCTCCAATATCCCCCATGTCTCTCTCTCTCTCTCTCTCTCTCTCTCTCTCTCTCTCTCTCTCTCTCTCTCTCTCTCCCCTTCTCAAGTATATCAATTTTTTTTCTTTACTTACTTACTACTTTCAATCCACAGGACTACAAATGATAAAAGTAATTAAAAGTCTATTTTGATATAATTAGGAATAATTAAAAGTCTATTTTTACATTTTTACATTTGATATATTAACATTTTTACATTTGATAAATTTGAATATGAATATTACAAATACACTTTTAGTTGATTTTCTTGGTTAGTTTTGTCAAATACTATAGTTTAAGTGATAATTAAAGTAGTCATTAGTTTCATATGTTCGAATTTTATAATAAGTATATCACTTTTATATGTATATTTATAATTTTTTCATCAATTTTATACAGTGTTTGTATATTTTACGATTCATGATATATAAAAATGAAAAAATAAATTACGATACAATTCATGATTCACATTTTAACAACTATGGTTATACTGTTCAGCCAAAAAAAAAAAACTATGGTTATATTGTTCTCCTCTATCTAAATTTTAACAATAACTTTGCTACCACAAAAACTATTTCACCCTTGTGGAGGGGTTTTTATTTTAATATTTTATTTTATAAAATTTTTGTATAGTTGATAAGTTATTAATGGTAGATGATAAAGTTTATTCAAATTCAAATTTTTTTTTTTTAATAATTCAATAGTTACAACAGGGATCGGGGAATTTTTTTTTTGGTGGAAAGAAAATGGTTAGAGGACAACCAGAATAGCTTCCCCATTTAAGTGTGACTATAGTTACACTTTAAATACTCCCGGGTAAGATCCCACACCTCAATCGCTAATGAGCTAGCTAGCTAGGTGAACAACCTATAATTGAAGTATAAGAAGCCACAACACGCTGTTAGTAGGGAAACTCAAACCCATTTTTGAGGCATGTTGGTCTAAGCCTTTACATCTGGACCAACCAACGTGTTGGTGGGGGTGGGAGAATTTTTTTTTTTTTTGAGGAAATGGGGTGGGAGAATTTGAATCCTAGATGTTATGAACATATAAGGAGATGTCAACCAGTTGAGCTATATGACACATAGCTTGATATAGGTGAAGCAAATATACATGTGAAAATGAAATATCAATTTTAGACAACAACCAATTCACAACTCAAAACATTTATAATAATTAATCCAATTAAATATATAATAGGGTCATATTAATAAGTGCCCTTAGGGCCATTGCTAATAAACCATATTAAGAAAGTTTTGAAACAACTTTTATGGAAAATACAAAAAATTGTCAAAAAATTTCTTGATGACATTCATTAACATTTCCCTATATAATATTAGATTAAATCGTAAGTTTGAACCATTTCTCCCCTAAACCTCCAAGTACTTTGTACATTGAGAGATACCAATTCAGTTACAAGGCCCTTGACAAATGCAAGTAAGTTTGAAACAAGGTAGTTTTAATACACTCAAATTTCGTTGTTTAGAGTCCACTAAATTGTAAATTCATGTCCAATTAAACAATGTCATGTCAATAAAAACATATCAAAAAATAAAAAAATTAAATAAAAATTTACCTAAAAGAGGAAAAAAATGAATTGGCTATTAAATGCCAAGCAAGTTCAAAACAAAACACATTCAAAACTATGTTGTTTGCTTGTCTTGACTTCACTATATATATCTCCTTCTGAGAAAAGAAAAAAAGGACTTCACTATATCTACGTCCAATTAAACCAAACCACGCTAATAAAAAAATACACATCAATAAATTCTGTACTCTCTCTCTCTCTCTCTCAATGCAAAGAGGATTATTGTCCTCGACCTTGAGGCTGACATCGTGCCTCGGCTCGGCTCAACAAAGGACAAGATCATCAACAGTGGGCACGGGGTAATGCACAATGGGGTTTAGTCGTTTAGATCTATAGGGCACAAGATTTAGATTATATGGCAGCTAGGTGTTTCGTGTTTAGTGTTTGATCTCGACTTCTAGTGCTATAGATCGATTGGGTTTTGTGGAGATTTGGTTTGGGTGTTGGAGATTTGGGATTCTTAACTTTTGTTTGGATGCCAAAAAATAATGGATATGAAATTCTTTATTTTATTTTATTTTATACTTTTTACTTATGTAGTTTTCATGAGAACGAACTTAATGTATTCTTTTATGAAAGAGACTAACTCAAAGTTTTGGATGCTTGAGATGGCAACTGAGTAATCTTCTGTAAGTTTAATGATGGCAGCTGGACTTTTAATGTGTTTTTGTTTCTAAAGAAATTTTTTGGGGAAAACTAGGAAAAAGAGATTAGAAGGCAATAAAAAAGATAGAAAATAAAATAAAATATAGAGAAAATGTTCCAGCTCTTAACGTACTTGGTGTGGCCAGCCACTTAAATAGCCTTTATATACACTTGAGGTGTGACTAGGAAAAATAAACCCTAGCTCCAGCGGAGCTTGAGCTCTATTTATCTCATAACTAGCCTAAAATTACCATTAATTACATTTTTCCACTATAAAAATATAACTTCACTTTAGGTTTTAAATTTTTAATATTATTTTTTATACAATGTATCTCTTCTTTTTTTTTTAGTATTATACAATGTATCTCTTGACTGCTTAGTATTGCATTTAATCCCCTTCATGAAATCATCTATAGTGAAATAAAGTCAAAGTTTATTGTGAAATCATTCACATTTGAGTTTGTTGAGGTTCAAAATTGACCACAGCCCAAGGCCCAAAAAAAAATAACACAATGGGCTATCCTGTAATGAAGAAAAAAAAAAGAAAGAAGAGAAGGATGAATAAAGTCCAAAGAATTGGGATCCAAAGACCCATGAAGGGAAAATGCTTTAAAAATCCATAAAGAAAAAGAAAGGCCTAGTCGGCCAAAGTCAATTAGCCAAAAAGAAGCCTAATAGGGGAAATTGGGCTGGGATCCCAGAGAATGCCAGAGCCCGGGGATCCCTGGGTCGCATAGCACAACCCAAATAAGATCACAACGATTGAAGAGAACAACTGGGTCTCAAGCGCCCAGTTATGCAGTGAGAAATCAGAAAGTATAGAGCAAACATTCATGAACAAAGGAGTTGTACCACAAGGAACCAGAGATGAGAAAAACAATGAGTAGAAGCAGCTGGAAGAGAACTTTCAACCTAGTAGCAAAAGATTCTAACTATTTGGGAAAAATGACAAGAATAGAGGGCAGCCAAAAAGCTGAAAAAGTGAAGAAGACCAAATAGCTAAGATCAGCAGCCTGAAAGGATCCTGTAAATGGAAAGTCAGCTAGGGACTTTCAGCTTGGTCGCACCAAAAGAAAGAAGTTATGAAGAAAAAGGAAAAGACCAGCCCCTGGGCAACTGTCACAGCATGAGCTCTGAGGGGCAAAAGAAAGAAATTACTAGTACCCCGGAGCCCTAGAAACACACTATAAAAGGAAGAGAAAACCCAGGTTGAAGGGATCAAATTTTTCAGAGGAAGAATACCATAATAGAGCCATTAGAATTCTGTAAAATTTAAGAAAAACAGAGGAACATCTCCCGGTATCCCAGAAAAATAGCCACTATAGCACATACTCGGATTTAAAAAGATTCAAACCTTGTAAGGCTTAGAGGCTCGAATACCTATCAAAGTCTATAACTTTTGATCTTATTTAAATCTTGTATCATGTCTTAGTGAGCACATTGTAAACATAATCCAAGAAAAATTAATAAAGTTTCTCTCATTAACCTTGGACCTCTAATCATAGTTCTGCTCTAATACTTTTTTACTGCTTTGCATTTTCTTTGCTGCTTTTGTTGTCATTCAATACAGATATCCTTGTTTGTTAGTTTATTTGTATTGTAGGAAACTTGCCTTGTGCACCATTTGGTTCTTAAACAGCCCCTTTAGCTACGGTGAACCAAGCCCAGTCCACCGAACTACAACTATTTGGCCCAGGATCCTTGGGCCTATGTGCTAAGAAAAAAAGCACTCTCACAGAGTTCACATTCTTATTGAAATTGAGAATTGATGCGTTTAAAAGTTATGACATTGTCTATTCAAGTGACAATAGTATATAGAAGATAGACTCACATTAATCTAGTTCAGTATATTTCAAATACATCAAAATCTCAATCAAAAGTCTTCACTTCCATAACAAAACATATCATCATGATTAATACGTTATAATCTTATCAGATGAAATACTCAATTTCATCATCAACTACGAACTAAGATTTATGAGTTTACAAATAATTGTAATTTAGATATTCTGTATGTGAATCTCATTCTCATACCAAAATCATATACAATACATATCATGAAATACAAGTAATGTCTAATGATCATATATCCTCTAATAATAAAACACTTTTATTAATTAAAGAATGTACAAATTCGATTTTAGGGCACAAATTTATCCCAATAGTGACTTGTATAAACACTTAGGTATTATGTGTGTGAGTAAGTCTTTTTGTTTATTTTTCCATTTTATCACCAACCATTAATTTATAAGATAATTGTTCACATGTGTCTAATTTATTTTATTTCCTAATTAACTAAGGATTTCTAAGTTAAAAAGGAAGGAAATGTCTCAAAGTAAAGACATGAACTCAAAAGCTCGATAATGTGTGGGGAAGGTCTTTGGTTGATTGATCAAGACACGGGAAAAAATAATTTTAATTCTCTTCATTTGATCATGTGGCAACCTTGGAATTTGTGCACAAGGACTTCAAGACTACTTATCAGCTACTTTTAAGAGCCATCATCAAGAAAGATCGAGAACCAAGCAACCTTGTGCATCTTAGGTTTTGCACCAAACTAAGTTTTTAGAACTAAAAAGTCCATAATTTTACAATCAAGATTACTATACCCTTTGCCTTCAAACAATCAAAGAGTGATTGTCTGAAGTTAGTCTAGATTGAGTATTTGTGCACCGAGAAGATTCATGTGAAGAGTAATCCAACCAGGTTAGAGTTTTACTTGGATAGTTCAGTAAGTTATACTGGCTTAGGATTGATTTATATTCCTTGTACTTGAAACCTCAATTTCATAATAAATTGTTCAAGATGGTGGTTGAAATTTACTTTCCCCTACGTGAAGTTTAGTTTTGGGATGTGATTGTGCCTTTCACATAATTGAATTAATTAATCAACTTTAGATAGATTAATTATTGAACAAGGTAAATTTCAACCAAACACTAAGCCTAGAACTGTTTTAAAATTATATTAAATTTACAGAAATTTTTTTTTTCATTTTTAAATCAAACTTTAAATTCTCGGATCTAACTTCGGTTTCAACTTTTAAAAAAATTTAAAAATAATAATAATAATAATAATCGGATCTAAATACAACGT
This sequence comes from Quercus agrifolia, assembly GCA_029955455.1. Classification (NCBI taxonomy): domain Eukaryota; kingdom Viridiplantae; phylum Streptophyta; class Magnoliopsida; order Fagales; family Fagaceae; genus Quercus; species Quercus agrifolia. The sequence goes on from JARQAD010000006.1 coordinate 43,969,415, forward strand.
AGTAGATGGAAAATCCGACTTTCAACCCGATGGTCTCTCTCTAAACAACCCAATGGCCCTTCAGACATGCTTTAATAAGAATCATATACAGTACTCTTTCCTTTCTTCTCTATAAATATGTCATGCTTTTGCATTAGTTGTAAATCACTAAATCTAAGTACATATCAACATGGAGATTTCCCTTCGTTTCAGAGAATTTCTTCTTTCTATCTTAGCATCTATGTCCCAACTCATACCTCCATCATCACATACACCACCAACAGAGTCACAACCTTCACAAACCACAGACCCGGAAGCACCACCAGTAACTACAGTTGTTGCTAAGCAAAACATAGAACCGCGAAACCCACAATGGCAAGACATAATCATGGGGTTTTGTTTCACATCAGCCCTTCAAATCGCACTCCAGTACACGAAAACTCCGTCCCAACTTCCTTTATCTTTCCATTTGCTTTCTCTCACTGTGGTACTCACTTTCTCTGCTCTGTTTGTGGCCAAACTTATTAGCTCCAAGTACCCCGTCTCAGCTCAAGTAGCAGATGAAGTTGCGGTCTTATTTGTCACTACTGCGTTCTTCCTTGCAATAACGATTCCTATGCCGCTTTGCCTCAAGTTTCTCACTTGGGCTATTTATGTTGTCTTGCTCACCGTTTTTGCATTCAGCTTTTTCCTAGTGCAGGTCTGATACGGTTCTGTTTGGTGGGAATTCCGTGCTTTTGGTATTTGTATAACATTGTTATGTAATATGCTTGCGTGTAAGTGTGCTTGTGTTTGACATGACAGGAAATCGTTTATGTCATTTATATTTGTATAGTTTGCTGCAAGGGAATTTTATAAGTAAAACATTTTGTGTGCCAAAACACAATGAGCGAGATTTTTTTTTTTTTTTTTTTGAGAAGGGAATTTATAAATTATAATAAAAAGACAGTTAACATGAGAATCTAGGGAAACTATAAATCTATAACACCCCATGCATCCGTTAATAATTGAATTACAAATTCTGAAATTCAGCAAAAAAAAGATAAAAAATGACTTGCAAATTACAATGCAGGTAGAAGGGTCTATAGTCATATTGTCATATTGATCCTCCAATTCAACTACTTCAACCATTTTCAAACAGTTCATCGGCTCATAGCATTTTCAAGGTGTTCAAGAATGCAGGAACCGACGACTATGAAGGTCACTAAGCCAATGCAGCCAATAATTGGTCTGAATACAACTCAAAAAATTCCCTATTACTATTCTCTGCCTTTGGCTGAAAAAGCTACAACAATAATCTGCAATAACTGATTAAAGTACTATATGGGTAAGACAAATCAATGGAATTAGTAACTGAATTCAGGATATTCAACGCTGATTTGGCATCTATTTATATGTTCTTTTTTTGAGAAACAAACACACACACAAGGTAGAGGGAGAGTGGATCTATTTATATGTTGATATCATCCTATGTTAATACTAGATGATAGGCAAAGAATATAATGAGATACCTATTCATGTAAAATCAAATATCCAAATTTGAGCTACAAATTTATGGTTGTTTTCATTTTGTTCCTTTAAGTTTATATTATATTATTATTATATTAGTCCCTCATATATACATTTGAGTATTTTCAAAAAGGTACCCCCTTTCTATCTTTGTGAATGATCTTGTTGTTAAGTGCAAAGGAAGCAAGCATGTTACACATGCCTAGTCATATGACTCATCACCCAAATTTTGTTTGTGTCATAATAATCCACATCACCTACATAACTAAGAGGGAAACTAAGAGTCCGTTTGGTTGGAGAGGTGGAAAAGTGAGAGAATAGAAAATGGGGAAGGGATAGAAAAATGGAAGGATAGAAAATATTTATTTTCCTCTCATATGTGTTTGGTTGGAAGGATGGAAAATTTGAGAGATGGAAAATGATAGAAAATATAAATTGTACAAATTTACTCAAATATACCCAGTATATGATTTTTTAAAACAAAATATCTTATTAGAAAGGGAAAAAAAAAAACCAAACGTATAAGTTAAAATGGCAAAAGAAAAAAGAATAAAAAAAGGGAAATCAATGTTACATTGTTGTGGGGGAGGATTAATTGGAGGTAGATGGGTAATTCCATTAACCTACCTCTCTCTCTCTCTCTCTCTCTCTCTCTCTCTCTCCATTTTAGGGGGATTGAATTTTTGTGGGCCCGAAAAGAAAACTGAGCCCCACCATTTTCTCCCTCCTCTTTCCTCCAAATCAAGCACATCCATTTTTAATTTTCTCTCTTATTTTCCATCTCCCACTTTTCACCTCAACCAAATGGGTCCTAAATACTACCTCCCACATGTAGTGTTGAGGGAAATAGGGAGCCTTGATTTGAGCTTAGGGGGCAGAGTATTTATTTAGTAATATTTTTTAACCAATTCAAAAAATAGTATAATTTAGTAAAGCATTAAAATATTTTTTCTCCAAATGAAATTTTATTATCAAAGTTTCAATATAGTTAAAATGCTACTCTAAAAAAAACTTTTTTTTGCTTCAAGCACAAAAATAGGGTCAAAGCGGAAATGGAGTCTAAGAGCACTTACGTCAATCAATATATAATAGCATAAGCGGTAAAATTTGCATATTCAACTCTAAAAATCACCTACATTAATCCAGGTAAACTTTTGTAAATTTAGATTGTTACTACAATAATCATGTAAATATACACGATTACTATTTCATGTGCAAATATATTTTTTAATACTTTTTTACTTATATACACATAGATGTTTTTGAAAAGTAGTTGTGTTATAAAATAGAAAAAGTAGGTTCTTATACTAAAATAGAATTTTTGGACAAGCTTATGTGAATACTTGTTGAGAAAATTGAGCGTTTTTTTTTCTTCCCCATTTTTTAGTCTTTAAAATTATGATTTTTTTTTTGTATGGAAATTTTTATTCATTCAAATGATGATGTGGCTTTTTTAATATCAATTAATTTTTTTATTATTATTTTATAAGCCACATTGTCTTTTAAGTGTGCGAGTTGTGCAAACCATAAACCATATGAGCAGTACTATTATTGAAATGATGGCAAAGATCAAAATGAAAATTTGTTGAAAAACTTAGGGGCCAATTAAAAATTTTCAAAATAGAAAGGCCAAATGAAAATAAGCCAAAATAGAGGGATCATAAAGATATTTTGCCTAATTTATATAAGGATTTTTATAGATACGGCTAAGATCGAATGCATTAGTACATTGGACCTAATATGATACAGATACGTGTCCTATTGTGGTTGAAACTTAACCTACTTTTTATTACCCGTACATACTAGGGGTTATATTTCTTGTATTTTATTATTATAATTTAGTATCTCTTTTTTCTAAGTTAATAATATTTATAATTTAACATTTCTAATAAAGTTTTTTGTGGTCGAATAAGAGATCTAGATTCAAACTCACCTGCATAAAAAATCAATTGGTATATCATAGAGTAAAACGCCATGGATTGAAATTCTATAGTATCTATAAATAAATAAATAAATAAATAAATAATAATCTTCTCAAAAAAAAAAAAAAAGAAGCAGAAGAAGAAGTTTAATTTGTACTAAATTTGTTGTGTGCTTTTATGTTAGGAGTAATTATTTGGTGTTTGTAGAGCATGTTGACATCATGCCCCCTCCCCTCACATAATTGTAAATCCTATTAATTAATTCCTCATTATGGAATTCAACATGAATATAAAAAATGAGTATCGGAAGTCACTGTGAACACCCAATATTATTTCTTGTGTTAAGACCCCATATCTTCTTTTTCTATGGTTTAAAAAAAAAAAAAAACAAAAACAAAAGAAGAAATCATTTGATGGGTAACTAAAAAAAAAAAACCAAAAAATCATTCAAAGGGAAAAAAAAAACATTCTATTAACTCATTTTTTTGTCCTTTCTTATCAAAATTCATTGCAAATAAGACAAACGAAAAAGAAAAACAATTTCCGGTAAACTCTATTATATTTCCTCTCTTGTCCCCTCAATCTAAACAGACCATAAGTGAACCATTCAAAAATACAAAAAATAAAAAATAAAAAAGAAAAAAAAGAGTGACATGAACTTAAACGGATCTAGCCTCAACCCCAATCTTTAATTTCATTTTACTGGGTGTCAAAGTTGAAAGTTCAAGTTAAAACTATCGTTTTACTTGGGGAACAAAAAAAAAAAAAAAGAGTAGTTATTTAAAAAAAGAAAAAAAAGAAAAGAAAAGGAAGTAGTTGCTTTTCATCATTGACATTTTTAGTCTATTGCTGACCTCAAAATGGATGTTATAATATGAGACTTAACGGCTTTTGTGTAATGCGAAAATTAAACGGACTCCATAGCGGATCCTACATCCTATTGGTATTGGACCCAAAGGGCTTTCCTAACGCAATTTATGCCACAAGATACTTCTGCGAAGTTCACTTATAAGTAATATATAAGAAGATATTTTTATAAAATTATTTGCCCCCTTCAACAACACAAAATTTTTTTTAATAGAATTTCTTCTTTTTTTTCATGAGAATTTTTTATAGAACTTTCAACCACACAAGTTAATGTGGCAGCGGAAATGGAGTCTCACCATTATAGAAAAATAATATCTCTAACAAATCAAGGCTGAAATTATGATAAAAAAGTGTTGAGTTATTTGGTCCAAGTGGATGTAGTAAAATCTGATTACTTAGAGAAATAGGATCACTAATAATTTTGTAGTTTGATTGGTTAGCACCTTTTGATTTTTTTGTAAAAAAATACATCTATGATTCAGTGAGGCATGTATAAGGCCAAAATTTTGAAATTTTTTAAAATATATATACAATTATTTTAATATTTTCAAATTTTAGTCTACAAAAATAAGAGTTCCCCCCCCCCCAAATATTTGAATTAGTCCAATAATGCTCTTAAAAACAAAATTGTTCTAATAGTTATAGAGATATAACTTTATTTTTTACAATTTTATTTTTTATTGTAAAATGTGTTATTTAGTTCTTATATCTGTTAAGTATTTGATAAAGTTTAGTATCAAACATGTTTGAATCTATCTTTTTCAACCTGTTATATGACGATTAACAAGTTATTGACTCATTAAAAAAAATTTGTTACTAAAACTACACATGAAATGTGTCTTTAGTTGTCATATAATATGAGTTAAAGCAATGTAGCTTTAAATATGTTTGGAGCCTAACTTATTCCTCCAAGTTTTAGATCATTTATGTTTTTGAAAATTTCATTAATTCAATGGAAAGATTTTTTTACTTACTTTAGCATAAAATTTGATAATTTGTATTTAAAATGAAACTTTTTAAGAATTTGACTATGAAATTGGAAAAAATGAATTTTATTTTATGAAAGATCGTCGTCAAAAATAATTTTGATTGAAAATACTATACTCTTTTTTTTTTTTTTTTTGGTTGTGTGTATATATATAACTTATCAAATAAAAAGTGTGTATATATAATAAAAAAGCGTGCATATGTGTATATATATGTGTGTGGAAGTTGTCTTGATAAATATATTAACGTCGTGCTTGGCCCCCCCAAACAAAAATTCCTGGCTCCACTCCTGGATTCAACTTTACTTGCCCAACTTTTAAATTAAATAATAATAATAATAATAATAATAATAATAAAAGGGTCAAAGTGGATTGGTATGTGTGAAGTCAGATAACAAGGATTTTTTTTTTTTTTTGGTGGAAAAATTAATATTATATTATTATTAACTATTAAAAACAAAGTTGTGGTCAAATTATATAAGAGAATAGCCTTTATTCAAAACTCGATGATGATGCAAAGAAAATTAGTGAGCCAACTATCCAAACGAGGGGTGTTAGAAGACCTACAATCAAAGAACACACTCTAGGAGAGTAGCAATGTGATGCCAACCAAAAACTCTCCAATGCTTAAGTCATAAACTTATAAGAACCCAAAAAAATTCTGATAATGGAAGAGATAAAGTTTTTCACTCATACCTTAGAATGAAGAGGGTTAATTAGCCTTGGGCTGATTAGTGACTACTCTTCCATGATCTTTGCCATTTTCCTTATGAGAGGCATGTTGGAAGGAGTGGAGTTAATGGTAGCAAGATTCTTAGGGTTCATGCCCATAATTGGAGAACGTGAGTTCATACCCAAGAATTTCCATGAATACACCACACCAGTAGTGGAGCCATGTAAGGTGATTGTCCTGGGGGTTGGACGGATGAGGTCGCATGTCGGACAAGTGACATTGTTGGTTGATGGAGAGGCTTCTATCAGGCGAATGGTGTTCATGGGTGAGCATATCCATCATTAGCATGTCGAGTACAGGAGATGTTGGACGAATGAGCATGGGTTGGACGAAGGACATTGTGGGAGCTTGGCCTTTGAGAGATCCTTAGAAAATCATTTCCCTTCCTACAATTTTAAACAACAAAATTTCAAATTTTGTATTGAAATTATGTTTTGGAAACATTATTTCAAAGCAAAAATTTGAAATTTCAATAATTAAAATCATGTTTTGATTTTCAAGGAGAGGCTACTCTCCAAAATATTTTTACCGTTAGTTTTAAAAATTATAAATACATAATATTATTTGTCCAAAACCCAAATAACAAGTGTGCATTTCAAACTTCAAATTTCAAAAGATTACTTCTTTTTCTTTTTCTTTTTCTTTTTTTAATAATAACTTAATAGTTTACGAGATTACTTGGTAAACTCTTTTAACATTTGCAATTCAATATATTTGACCTAAAAAGAAAACATTATATATACCCCAAGTGGTGGATTTTTTTTTTTTTGATAGGAGTGGTGGATTTTTTTGTTTTTGTTTTTGTTTTTGGTTAACATAGAAACGTTATATATATCCCAAGGTGTGCTATGGACTTGCTGGTGCAATCGGTTAGGTTCATTTGGGTTGGAGAAGTGGGTTGGGACTAAAATTCATAACCATGATGGATTGGGTCTGATATTGTATCAATATTTCATGACAGTTGGCTAGAGTTCAATGGAGTGAACCCAGCGAGGATATCTACAAAGTCAATTTTGATGGGTCATATTTTAGCGGTTGCGGTTCATTGGCGTTGGCATAGTGATACGGAATTTTCGAGGTGAACCAATGGCAGCAAAGGCAAGCAGAGGGGGACTGACTATGAATCCTACATCAGCAGAATTATTTGCTGCAATGCAAGCCCTCCCCTTCGAAATTGATTTTGGTTGGACACATAAAATTTGTTATAAAAATGTTGTGGCAGCTCAACTTAAATTAGATGTTTTGCATGGTTAAAGTGATGTTCCAGAAAAATAAAAGTATATGTTAACCTGCTCAGATGAAAAGATTGCAATGCATAGCCATGTTCTTATTGAATACTTGCTACTATTCTTACAAAACATTGAAAGATCAAAATACACCCTGAAAAGGGTATGTGTTGTACTCAGTCTAGCCTTTTCAGCTTTCAAGTCTCTTTCCAGCTATTGAATCACACATATTATCATCCAAAGGAGTTAATTTTGTTTATCAAGTGTCATCCAAAATCAAGCTTTCTTCCCCTCCTTTCACCAACTTAGCTACAAATTCATCAATGTTCTTATCTGTGCTTCCACCTTAAATAGTGTTAGCTCAAGAAGTTTTTTCTAAGGAAATCATTAAGAAACTTAAATTATATAAAACCTAATAAAAAGATAATTTCATATATTAACAAAAAAATAAACAAATATATAAAGTTTTACAATTCCCTTCTACCAATTTTCTTATTTTGAAATCGTTGCTTGATAGTCTCATTGTCAATGCTGCCAACTATATCTCTTTCAAAATTTTAGTAACATAAAATTTTTCTTAGTTCTTTTCCTTTTGTTTGTAAAGACCTAATATATTGTTAAGGGGATCAAAGTTTAAGGACAAAATTTGGCTACAAACTTAGTTATAGCCTAAACAAATTAAGGCTACAACTCTCACTAAACAAATTAACATGGCTACATATTTTAAAATTTTAACTATTAAATTACATGTTCTTTATGTTTTTAAAACACGTCAAATTTCATGTTAATCAAATATTATTTACTATTTGATCCATAAAATTATTTTTTATGTATAATTTTAGACTACAAAAATTTGAAATTTAAACATTTGATTGAAGACATAGCTATTAATCTTTGATCTTTTTGAAATTTTGCAAATATAGGGATATAAGAAGAAAAATATAATCCAATAATAGATTTGTAAAAATTCACATCCAATAAAAAAAATATTGAGTTGAGTTGTAACCTCAGCCTATAAGACTACAATCAAGTTTGTTATTAAACTTTGTCCAAAGTTTAATTATGTTAGGCCTAAAAAAATTTAGGGTGGTCACAATTTTTTTTTAAGAGAGAAAAAATCATAAAATTTATATATAATAATTAAAATTTTTTTTCAAGTCAGAGTGGTGATGTTGTGACCTCCCTGGACGCAATGCAGAGCTGCCAATTGTTGGAGGTCAATATTGACTATCAAGAGACATGAAACGCCTAGACACTAATCAATCGCAGAAGACTGTATGCCCTCTCAAATGAGTGTGTTAAAGTCCTTTAGATTAAATGCATTACAAACATGATTTTATCAGAAATATTGGAGAATCAAGATAAATGTGGTGGGGATATGCAGTCACAATGCAATGTAGGTGTTAGCATAAGTTGGGTCCAAAATTGGCAAGTGTTGTAGAGGCAAGTCATTTTGATGCTAGATGGAGCGGGAACCAAAAGAAACAAATGGTTGGCAATTGTTTGTGTGCAAATATAGATCAGGCAATAAAGTATTACTAGGATGCCACTATTGGGAATGAAACGTAAAGGATACTGCAATCGGTTTAACTCTAGGCAATCACAAGGTGTGTAAGCATCAGTTAGAAGCTATTCCTAAATCTTGACGAGGATGGCAATTTTTAACTAAACTCGTTAATTCATTCACGATTCACCTAATTTGAATAAGTCATGACCTACCCAATTAAAATATTTGGGTTAAATGTATATAAATCATTTGGTTATTTAGTTAAACAGGTCTTAGGGTGTTTTTGTTTGAAGGTGAAATAGGATAGATGAAAAACTTTAGAGAGAAAATAGGAATGAAAACTTTTTTGACTGTGCTTGGTTGGGTGGGGAGTAAAGAAAATAAATTATGGGGTCCATGTATTTTGTCTCTGGGCCCACCAAAAAGTTCTCTCCAAAATAGAGAGAAAACTGAAGGAAGAAAATTAAGCTATTTAATAGACAAAAGTGCCCATGTTTAGTTCTTCCCTTTTTTTTTTTCCTTGAAGGTTGTCTTTTTTTTTTTTTTTTTTTTTGGGCTGTGGGTGTGATAGTTGTTTTGTTTTTTTTTTCTGTTTAACTAGACATGATTTTTTTTTTTGAGACATGATTTTTATTTTTAATAAATTGGATGATTGCTTTTTTTTTTTTGATTGCTTGTCACTTTTTTTGTTTTAATTGTACATCATTTTTTTAACAATGTTTTATGAGTAAATTTATATAAACTCACTTTTTTATCTCTCTACTTTTGCCCTTCCAACCAAACAAAAAGGAGAGAAATTAAAATCTTTTCAATCCTCCCACTTTTCCATCCTCCCACCATTTTCTATCCTTCAACTTTTCCACCCCTCCAACCAAACGAACCCTTAATAAGTAAACCCATAGGTTATCAATTATATCCATTTACTTAAAAAAAAAAAAAATTATAATCTAAATTCTAAAAGAAAAAAGAAAAAATCTAAACCCTAACACTCTTTCTCCCTCACAGCCGCTCCACATTCTTTCTCCCTCTCTCTCAATTTCTCTATTTCCACCTCCTTCATTTTCCTATCAAAATTTTACTTTCCTCCAAACATAGCTTAACCTTTCAAATTGTACCAAAAGCAAGCTCCACAACTTGACCTTGTGGTCGTTCTTCTTCTTTTATTTCTTTGAGTGGGCATCATCTCCTTCACTTGTCATCAAACTGGCTCGATGGCGTTTTTCTTGACGAACTCACTAGATGGAGGATTTGTATTTATGGAGATCAATTAAGCCACAGATCACGACAATCTTGTTTGTGTTTGTAAAAATTGTATCCGATTTTTTTTTTTTTTTGTAAAAGTTGTGTTTGGTTGCTGAGAAAACTTAGCCTTAGGAAAAGAAAATATAAGAAATGATATGGAGGAAGATGTTCTTCACTTTCAGTATTTTTCATGCCATTTTTTGTTTTAATTTTTAATTTTTGCTTATTTTAGCAATTTCTAAGATAAAGATTGTAGTGATTTTTTCTCTTAAAACTCACTTATATATTATTGTGTTAGACTTGATTGTTTTGTTTTTAGTATGAGGTTGAGAAATTTTGAATTGTTGAATTTCTTTAAATTTTGCTTGGATGCTGAGAAACTTAAGACATATAGGAAATTCAAAGTCTTTGATTTTAATGGGTTAAATGGATGAGTTGGATTATTAAATGAGTTGGATGAGTAATGGATAAATAATATAAATTTAAACGGGTAATAAATGAGTTAATGGGTAATTATATACCCAACTTATTTAAGACCCAATTCAAAATCTACCAAACCCACCTAATTGCCACCCCTATTCTTGAGAAACACAATCAATTTGGCTAAAGTGGCACCATGAATGCATATTCATGTTTTTTGGTCTAAGCTTTGGCAACTGTTTTGTTAATTTGTAGTATTTTCATATGGCTGCATGGTTGGGTGAGATTCAGCGTCCTAATTTTGGCTTTTGTTTTTCTTACTACGGAATTTTGGCATTGTCACAAAAATTTAATAAATTAGAAATCTCACATTCCATATAACCTTTCAACCTTAAAAGTTGAGTTGTTGAAAATTTGCAAAATTGCATTGCAAATTTTATTATCTAAGCAGATGGAAGTGAGATCTTCACTAAAGTATAAAAACATATGCTGAATATAGTATAAATAACCTTACTTTAGATAAAATGTAAATAAATTCAAACTTCCACAAACAGAAAATTGCATAAGTGAAAATTTTGCTTACTTTATGTCTAATTAACAATAACATGTCATTGAAACAATTTTTTCCATCTGAATACATACTATTGTCTTCCTGTTCCCTTTAAGAAAATGCTTGAGAAGCTGTTTGCTAGAATTTCTATCGGACCCAATCATATATCTGATCAACTAATTGACAAATCTTTTTAAACAAGCTATATACTGCATCAAGTACTACATTAGTTGCATAGTAAACACACTGATAAATTAGTTGGTACAAATGATGTACCCCTAGGATCAGGATTGGGTATAAATTAACCATGAATAGCCAAAAGGGAGAGATGATTATTGCGAAGAGTAGCTCTTCGCAATAATCATCTCTCCCTTTTGGCTATTCATGGTTAATTTATGCCCAATCCTGATCCTAGGGGTACATCGATTATTGCGAAGAGTAGCTCAATTAGCTCAATAGCAATAATTCCAAAAAACAAACAAATGAACCTCAATATGGGAAGGTATCCAGCATCTTGAGGTTGTAGTTTTATCCCCATATATGCAATATGATGGATGATTGCAGCCATGAAGCAAAGCAAGATGATAGCAAAATGTGTATGAAGTGGCAAGACACCCAAGACTTGGAAGTGTAAACCAATTAATGCAATTGGAAACAAGGCGAGTTCACCAAGAAGCGAGTGAAATGCTTCCATGAAAGATAGTGCTTCATCACTGGCACATACATAAACAAGAAACCCTTCAGCTTTAATATTACTTTTTCGCCCAAACATAAGAAAATCAGAATCCACTTAAATTTCAAAAAAATAAAAATAAATAAATCCCTTCAGCTTTATTAGGTTTCTCTCCCAAACCTACCGCAATGAGTGCAATTCAATGTGAAGAGATGAAGAAGCCACTAACAATATTATTTCATTCACCCTTACTACAAAAATTAATCTCTAACAATTTGTCCCATCAAGAATTCATAAAATTCAGTATTTATATGTATGTGTGACTGTGCAGTTGTGATTTTGTAATAATTGAAGTCAAGGATCCTCATTTGTAATATTCATCCATTCTTGTAAAAATTTTAAACCCTAGTTTTTTTATATTCGTTTTATGTTTTTTTCGTCTAAAAAGTGCTTTCCTAATGGCAAATGGAGAGGTAGCATACCAAAGCCTAACGGAGCTAATCTCAGTTGGGCAAAGTGCTATAACTTTTGAACCATGGGCAGGCAAGGTGAAAATAGGCCTAATCTCAAGTGGGTTACTTGTAGCTACCCCAAAAATACCTCTACCAAAATTATTTCATAGAACATTGCTGTCATAGAGGGCAATCTGAAGAAAGCATAAAAAGAAATTTTCTTGGTTGAGAAAATCTTGAAAGCAAAAGGAAGATCAGAAGTAGAGATTTCCATTGAAAATTGCAGGTATATTTGAAAGAAACTAAAGAAAATGTATGGAGGCATATTTGAACTATGGTTTTCCTCATAAAGGAGACCAGTCAATGCCACTAAGCTACAAGACTTTTGGCATTCAAAGTAAATCGTATTAGAAGTGATGAACCTCCTATAGTTAAAAGACATGCACAAACCTAGAGCTTGGGCTCTCTAGGCTAAGTTTAGTGAAGGCTGACATCATGGATATATGATAATTTAATAACACAACCAGGCAGATTTGAAAGAAACTGAAGAAAATGTATGGAGGCAGATTTGGAGACCAGTCAATGCCACTAAGCTAGCAGACTCTTGGCATTCAAAGTAAATCGTATTAGAAGTGATGAAACTCCTTTAGTTAAAAGACATGCACAAACCTAGAGCTTGGGCTTTCTAGGCTAAGTTTAGCGAAGGCTGACATCATGGATATATGATAATTTAATAACACAACCAGGCCTTGCTAACATAAAAATCTTAAAGGAGCCCAACCCCAAGGCTGCATTTGGGAACATGTATTTAGATTTAGGATTTGGATTTCAAATGAATAAGGGGATTTGGAAATCATTATTTTGCAATTCATGGGTTTTTAATCCCTTGTTTTGGATCATTTATATGGTTAGAAGTATTTAAATTTATTTCCATTAGTGAGTGAAAAAATAGAAGCGAAAGTTACATATTAATCAAAGAACAAACAAATAAATGCTCTTTCCATTTATGGTTACATAATCTAAAGTAAAATAACTTTCTAGTGAAAAAAGTCACAATTAACATATAATTGTAATGTGTAAGATACAAATAAATGTTAGTTCTTAAGAAAAAGTTTGTTACAAACACCATTCAATCAAACAAATAAATCAACTTAGCCAATTTTCAATAATTTAGCATCTGATCCCCCCTCCTCCCCATTAAAAACAAAAACTAGGAGTTCAACATCAGGGGCATAAACTCTAGTCAAAATCTCAAGCATTGACTATATTAAACCAAAAATCATAACAAGAAACCCAACTGGCAAAGGAATAAAACCCATCTCTTCTTCCTCTTTTTTGCATCTCATTCACACTATGTTTTTGTTGGATGCACTAATCTCGTCTATCATTGGCCTTAAATATCAGAGAAGCTTGAAAAACTTTTTTTTGATAAGTAAAAGTTTATTGATCTCAAGAAAATGGAACACCCTTGTACACAGGGAGTGTACAAGGGGTCAAACAATCAAGAACAAAAATTACAAGAATCTAAGAAATCAAGAAATGATGAAAAGGATTGGTTCCGCAATGCAGCCAACCAATCCATTAATGTTCTAAGGAAAAATAGCTTCAAATCTGATATGGATCTCTCCTTATCTTCAAAGCACCGACTATTTCTCTCCCTCCAAAGGCACCACAATAAGCAATGGGGAACCATAAGCCATATATACCCATTTCGATGACGGCCAAAACTGCCTTGCCAACATGCTAGAAGCCCCACTACAAATTGCGGCATAACCCAACTCACTCCAAACAACCCGAGCACCATAGCCCACATATCCATTGCAACCGGACAATGAAGAAAAAGATGATTAACCGATTCCCCATTACACTTGCACATGTAGCACCAGTCTAATATCCAAACCTTCCTTCTTCGTAAATTTTCAATCGTTAAGCATTTCCCTAAAGCAACAGTCCAAACAAAGAAAGCTACTCGAGAAGGAATTTTCTGCTTCCAAATGCTTTTCCAAGGAAAACAATGGTCATTAGGGCCCACTAAGAGATTGTAATAATCCCTAACCGTGAAGCCCTTCTCTCTAACAGATTTCCAGCACATTTTATCCTCACCAAGCCCTCTAACCGACGCACCATAAATGTTATCCATGAAGCTGGCCAGCGCCTCTAGTTCCCGAGCATGCACACCCCTAAAGAAACTTACATCCCAAAATAGGATTCCGTTATCAAATTTCATAACCTCAGCCACACTAACCTCTTGATCTCGGCAGAATCTAAACAATTCAAGATAGCTGACTGCAAGAGAAGTTTCACCACACCAATGGTCTTGCCAAAATTTCACCCTAGACCCATCCCCAATCTCATACAGAATGTGTCGAGAGAAAGTAGGCCATCCTCGACTAATATTTTTCCACAAGCCAACACCATATGGACCGTTAGTAGGCCTAGTACACCAATTACCCCATTCACAACCATATTTCACAGCTATCACTTGTCTCCAAAGAGCAGCCCTCTCCATCCCAAATCTCCATAGCCACTTCCCAAGTAGAGCTTCATTAAAAAGTCTTACCTTTCTTATCCCCAAACCACCCGAAGCAATGGAAGTGCAAACAGTAGCCCATTTGACCAAATGGAATTTTGGTTCATCGCCAATGCCACCCCATAAAAAATCCCTCTGAAGTTTCTCAATTCTGTTAGCCACAGAAGCAGGAATAGGAAATAAAGATAGAAAATATGTGGGTAAGTTAGATAGAGTGCTTTTAATTAAAGTGACTCTACCTCCCTTGGATAAGTACAAACGTTTCCATCCTGCTAATCTCCGTTCTATCAGAGAAGCTTGAAAAACTTAAAAGAAAACATAAAACCATGCCAGTACAGAAAAAAACCTTTTCCCCTTTCCTTCCTGCAAATTTTTTTACTAATCTGAATATGTCCCAACAATGATAATGGGCAACTCTTTTCTTAAATCTTCAAAGACTGCAAAAACAACCAAGCAAAACAATACATACACCCTTCCCCTTGAAAGGGGAAATTGTGACTATTTGATAGAGAAATTATGTGGGGTTTTATGGTTTTCATAGGTAAGAGTTAGGACTTAACTTGGGGTTGTTTAGAAGAAGAAAAAGATAGATATTAACAGTGCTCAGAATTGACCCCAGAATTTAGCTCGTAGGCTTGTTCCTGCACAAAGTTTGGTAGTGGGCAAAAATACTTCTTCTTTTTTTGGATAAGTAAGAAAGATGCATATTCAAAAAGCTACTTTATGCATGAAAAGCACAAAGCAGACCAGAAATTACAAAGAAGAGAGAAAGAACAAAGAAGAAAATTAATTACAAAAAAGGTGAGAACTAAGCTACTTGGCTACAACTTATTTTGAATTTTGAAGTAATAACAAATTCATCTTCTATGGCTGCATCAAACCCCTAAAGAAAAGTGACTCTATAAGTAAAATATACCATGAATTGAGCAATAATTAAGAAACCCAATTCATATAAAACAAATGCAAAATGAAAATGGACAGCCCAAAAAAGAAAAATTCAATTATTCATAGTCTCTAAAGATAAACATGCCTTCCATCTTCAACCAAACCAATAAGTTTAAAAATTACGCATCAATATATATCATAGACCTAAGATGTTTAACTAACCCTTCTAAATAATCCAAAATTATGTATATCCAGAACTTAAGCTAAGCCCTGAGCACAATGAGCTTTACAGGCACATATACAAACTTATACAAGAACCCAAATTTGTTTGATAGGCGATAAAAGAGCTACCAAGATTGAAACCTTCAATCTGATCACTAAATTAAAAGCGGAATTAAAGTTGAAACTGTTAGGAAAAAAAAGGCAATAAATCAATTATTATGAAACAAAAATTGATCCAAGTAACAATCAAATTTGCAAAATTGAAAAACGAAAGAAGAGAGAGCTTAAAGCTAGAACCCAAACCTGTTCAGTCGGTTATAAATAGCTTCCAAAATTGAATGCTTCAGTCTGATGGCTAAGTACAGAGTCGCATTTAGGCTGAAACTTGTAGAAAACAGAAGACAAAAAAATTAATTATTAAATATAAATTGATCCAATCATCCAAGTAAGAATAAATTAGGGAAAAAAGAAGAAGGAATAGAGCTAATAAACCTAGAAGCCAAACCTGTTCAATTGGCCATAAAAAGCATTCAAACGTGGGATTTGGGTTTGGATCCAAACTCTTAAATTCACGTTTCTTAACATGCCATTTTATGGCATCCCAGACCTCAAACAACAAAACGTCGCAGCAACGAATCTGCTCAAAACCCATCAAATATTATTAGAATTTGACGGTTGACATCCATGGCAAACTTGCTCGAAACAAAGGAAGTACAATCTCTCCTTGTCGGAAACTTAAGTGGTCCGTGACTAATAACCATATCCATAAACGGAGAGCGAAGGAGGTAGAGAGGAGGAGGATAAGGATTGTGAGAGAAGGAGAGTGGAGAAGTTTTTAGAATTTGATCGCAAAACCCATTTTGGCATCTTTATCACCGCATTCACTAAAATCCAATTCGCATCTTTGGACTGTTTGGATAAGCTGTTTTAAAAGGTGACTTTTAAAACTAGCGTTTTTAAAACATACGTTTTTAAAACTCCATTTTAAAAACCATAGATAAATGTTTGGTAATAATATGAAAATATGTATTTTTTATTTTTAAAGTCATATTAAGCATTTGGATAAGCTGTTTTAAAAATAACTGTTTTGAGTGTAAATTTCAAAAAAAGACTTAACTAATTTTTGAAGGTTATACTGTTATTTTTCTTGTGATCAGTGTTTTTTTTTTTTAATTATTGAAAATATGTAATTAAGCTTAACAATTACATTAATAATAACAACAATAATGATGTTTTTGTTGTTGAAATTCATGGAGAGAAGTTTATCAAATTTAAAATATTAACAATAACTCATCAAGAAAAAGATATTAAACTGAATAGGAAAATAATTATATTAAAATGTTAATTGCCGACAATATCAATACTAGACAATCCATTATAATAATAAAAAAGTTCTTATCCGAAAAATTAAAAACCAAAACACCAAAGTAGAAATAATAAAAATATTGTTTACAACCCGCAAATGGATCGAGCTATTTTGTCACGAACAAATTTCATCTCCTCATCTTGTATATTTTCAATGTTTGCCTGTCTGCTACTACCTTCTCCACTCCTATTGCTTCTTGGTCTGTCTAAGCCATGTTTATCCCAGTTGAATCCCTCATCTTCCCTATCATGTTTTCTAATAAAATTATGCAAAACACAAGTAGCAACTATAATGTTTCTTTGGTGCTTAATGTCATAAGGTGGCATTTGCTTCAAAATTTTCCATTTATTCTTCCACACTCCAAAAGTTCGCTCAATTGCACTTCTAAGTGATGAGTGAACATAATTAAACCTCTCTTCTATGTGATTCCCTCGACTAGCTCGTCGAAAATCTGAAAGATGATACCTCTGTCCCTTATATGGTGGCAAATATCCTTTCCTTAAGGGGTATCCAGCATCAACTAAATAATATTTTCCTAGTAAAAGAAAAAAAAAATGTAAGATGTACATAAATAATATCCTTCATACATATTTAACATATAAAAATTTTGTATACCTAGTGGTGGTTTTGGAAAGTTGACAGATTGTCGACGGATCGCATCTAAGAAAATACGTGGATCATGTGCTGCACCCTCCCATCCAGCCATAACAAATGTGAAAAGTAACTCAAAATCACATGCTACCATCACATTAAAAGATGTCACGCCCTTTCTATTATAATATGAAGCTTTCTTGTCATCTCCAACAACAACTTGGATATGTGTACCGTCAATGGCACCAATGCAGTCCTAAAATAGAATATAAAGTTTAGATACTTAGGAAATAAAGTTTAGAAACAAATTAGAATGTATGAAATGATCAATACCTGAAAGTGTGGCATGTACAATGGATTCTTCTGTATATGTCTTGGAACTACACTAAATGTAGGATCAAAAGGCTTGAGGATATCCATTGACATTATGTTAAGGCGTTTCAGAACTCTATGAAAATGTCTATGTATAGTCTCACCAGAATGTTGGAATCTTTCTTGAACCATCCTATAACAAGCTCCTTGTCCAAGTATCATTAAACATATACCTACTGACTCTTCAAGCCTAATATGCCTTGTGTGCTGAAGCCCATATGTATGTTGTAAAACATTACACAATTGAAGGAAAACATGTGACTTCATTCTAAACATTTCGTAACATTTCGTTTCATTACCTGTCAAACAATCCATCAACCACATATAGCCAGTTTGTTCAGAATCTCTACAAGGTTGTTTATCAATATATTTCATAAAATATGTCACTGCAACATGACATCCAGCAACAGCAAGTTCATATAATTCCTCATCATCATATTCATCGTTTTCCATATCATAAGAATGATCTTCATCACTATTATCAATATGATCAGTGTAATCCATAGAAATATCACCTAAAAAATTATAGCAATAAATTAGATAAATCACAATAAAGAAAATGAGTAAACATTTAAATGTTAGGTACTGTAGTGTGACAGTGTGGATATTTGCAGATATTTGTAAAGGTATGCATCGGTGGATATTTGTAGATATTTGCAAATAGGCATTGTGACAATTGTATGCTTGATATTTGTAGATATTTGTAAGTAGGTGTAAGAGTGTGCACAGGTGGTGCGTACATTGCTGCAACGGTATGCGTGTGTAGGTGTGACAACTGTGTGTGTAAGGGTGCGCAGGGGAGTGTGCGTGTTTGTGTGCATAGATGGTGCATATATTGCTGCGAAGGGATGTGTGTGTGCCTGCATGAGGGTGGGTCTTAGTGTGCAGTGATGGACTGTACTGCAGAATGGATTGTGCTGCTTTGACCAAAAAGAAGAAACAGGTTACACCATTTGTGATGAAAATGGATTTATGAAGTGCTATTCCAACAACAATACTAGATTTTTTTCCTTAATTGTTCCAATGCATACAATTTTTGTAGCGGATAAGGAAAAAGTAATGAGATAATGATCAGCTTCTACATGACAGAAACTAATAGAGCTCCACAACTTTCTTTGACCTTTAAGTCCAAAGCCTCATCCAATATACTAAAATAGTAGTAACCTTATAAAAGCCTCTTCAAAAATTAACTACTTGTGAAAGACACAATTTTCCTTGCGTTTCAAACTAAACTACCTTGCTTATAGCTACCAGCTCGGGGAGGGAAAAACCAAACTTAGATGTAAGCAGAACTAGACAGTTAAAATCATAAATGTATGAACTTGACATTTTAAAATTACCACAAAATAGTTTGAAACAAGTGGGAACATGGGAAGAACCATTAAAATATTCTATCTAATAATTACCAAAAGTGGAAATTAATTTTTCAGTAAGATTGCCAGTAGGGAATTATGGCTGGATGGCTTAGAGATGTGCTTCTGGAAACTATTGATTACTGTACTGCTAACACCATAAGGAAGATACATATTAACTGTACAACTGGTAACAGCTGGATTTGTTCATACTCAGAAGTGAACAGAGATCACAGCATAAGATGAAACTGTTATGACAACTAGGCAAAGAGAGAAATAGGGAAGGAGGAAGGAGCAGAAAAAAAAAAGATAAATACCTATAAAAACTAGATAACTTCTCACTCTTTTGCAACTCACAGGTCCTGACTCTTAACAAATTATATGCTAGAAACTTGTAGTGGCCATAAAAATTGGTAAAATGAGGACCTGTTGCTTTATATAATTCTCAGTCAAGGTGTACTGATTTGAACCACCAACTGTGGGATGCTTGGAGGGGTTCTCTCATTTTTCTATAGATAATATTATTTTATCTTAGAAAGAAACCTCAGAAAACAAAATAGGAGATTGCTCGGGTGTTCAAATTTCATGCCAATATATATATATATATATATATATATTGCAAAGTTGCAATTATTAATATGTTAACTGATTCCACCAGGAAAAAAGAGGTTGCACTTTGACCAAAAAGAAGAAATAGGTTACACCATTTATGTACCCAAAGGCCCACACATTGATATGACTGTTTTCAAATTGGAATTTATTGACCATTTTCTAATTTTCATCCACCAAGCAACCAGTCAGCAATGAATTCTATTCTCTATCCCTCTTTTTTATTTAAAGAAGTAGCTAGATTATGGACAAAATGGAAAATATCTCCTGTTTTCCTTTTTTTTTTTTTTTTTTAAATTATTGAGAATTATGAATGGTATAGGAGAGATCCTATGTCAACCTATTCTATTGATAGAGAACTATGAATGGTACAAGAGAGATCCTATGGTCAAACTAATGGTAATTTTGGCACCAAGTTGTTTGCCCCTGTGATGGCTCAGGTGGTGCAAGGGTGGAGTGGAGTTTGCTGTTGGGTTTCGGTTAGGTCCCAGGGTCAGATACTTCCAAACAAAACTAAAGCAATGTTTACCAATCTTTTAATTTACTGTATACCTTCTAGATTGTGTCACCCCTTAGATAAAATATTATCTGTGATTTTTAGCCCTTCCAAATTATTAGATTGACCCCAATTCTGGATTTGTTATAATTATTGCTACTTGGGAATTTTGCAGGTCATGGGTTATTTTGATACTGATGTTGCCGAATATCTTTACACATCTAAGCCTCAAATTGATTCATTGGTTAACTTTTTATGCAAAGACCTCACTAAAGCATGCAGTACCAAGCCACCTCTAGTTCCTAAGGTAATTGCATTTTGAACTAATACATTAGGTGATTTGTTTATGCCTTTCTAAGGAGCATTCTCTGTTAAATAATGCAACATGGATCAATCTTTGTGCTTTCTTTTCCATCAAATCACATGATTTCATTATTCCTATTGCTGTCATGATTTTATGTCTTCAAGATTTGTTGGCTTGGAGGTTTTGGAAAATTGCATATCATCTTGGAATCTATAGTATATAATATAAATTAAGCCAGCACATTCTGATTCTTACTACTTAGGAAAGTTTGCTTGCACAATTTTTACACCAATATATTTGACATGGCAGTGGTGCCATTAATTTAATTTCTACATATTCATGAATGCATGGTATGGAGCAACAGTACTGCCATTTTAATTAAGCTATTGCAGACTGTCCATTTTCTACTAGGCTTTCTACAAAATTAAGGCAAGGCTTTCTACTAGCCTGTCAGCTAATGTAGCAAATTACAACTAATTTCACAACCAAACAACAAATTGCAAGTATCATCATTAAAAAAAAAACACTATTTGTAACAACCCAGGCAATCTTTATGTGCACTTTGGCTGCTGAATCACATCACTACAAGCAGCCTGGTCAAAGAAAAGCAATAGTAACTGACATTATGCAGCTAAAGCTACTAGGCTTTCTACAAAATTAAGGCAAGGCTTTCTACAAAAAACAATAAAATATTAAAAACATATCTCTCTTCCATAAAACATTATTCAAAGGATAAAATATAAAACATCCTAAGTGTCAAAGTAGTGACCTCCCTAATAGCCACATTATTCAAACGATAAAACATTAAACATCTCTCTTTCATAAAAAATTATTCATAGGACAAAACATAAAACACTCTAAGTACCAAAGTAATGCCCTCCTAACAATTTTGCCTCCTCTTGAAGAAACTGAAGTTGTAAATATGGTTCTTTCATCACGACAAACATCTCTCTCCTCTCATTTCTGAAAAATATGTGCTGCCATGAGGTAGAGTTCGGAACCCTTCTCAATGCCATCTAAGGTGCACACGCGATCCATGACATTACGAATAGTACTACTTGGCTCCACTGAAAAAGCTGAGTTCCTTAACTCCACAACATCACAGATACGACTAAGCTGTTGTGTCAACTGTAATGCTGTTCCTCCTTTCTTCCCTTTGCTTTGTGTGGATGATGGTAAAACTCGCTTCTTTCCATTCTTTTGTGTTGGGTTAGGTGGTTGTGTGAGGTTAGGAGTCTCATCTTCATGAACGTCATCATCATCATTTGGAGAAGATGAGTCAGCAGAAGTATCACCTAACCCCTCCTTAGGTGTCTCAAGATCCTCAGGTAACACACCAGAAGTAGGGGCCCATGCTAAATCTCCTGTGGCCGCTATGTCCTTAAACATAATGTCTAATAAGTCAACATTCTCCAAACCTTTCTCTCGAAATTTTGCAGCTTCAGGAACCTCCTACAGTTTTGAATATTTTCATTAATAACTTATATAGCATGGTTTATCTACTAATACAAAATATGTACAATGGGTTATACAAAACATACCATTAGTTTCCTCTCCCACCACTCATCAGTTGCAGCTATTGTTCCTTTGCCTGCATCCCATCCCAATCCAGTTTCACTTCCCTTCAACTTATTCCAAAGTACCCAATCTTTCTTCAAACTATCCCATTTATGCTTATACTTCGCCCTAGGATATTCCTTTCCAGTTTTCTTTTCAAAAGTTGTTATAATATTTGTCCAACCCTTTTTACTAAAGTGGGTATTAGGTCGATTACCCTTAAATACCTCATCCACACAAGCTTCACAAAAGATAGTTGTTACTCTTGATGGCCATTGAGCTCTAACATTTGAACTATTTTGGGATGGCTTACCCATCTAAAAAAAACATAAGTTTGTTAATAACTTAATATTAATGTTTACAAACCCATGAGAAAATTGCATAGTAGGAGTAAGTTCCCTAGGTAAGTTCTACAGCCAAACAAATGGGCTCAAACAATTTCATTCAAAGAATCAAACAAGAATTCCTAGGATTTGAATGTAATCATGCAATGGAAGAAAAGAAAAATTGTTCTTGGATATGCCAGATATATTGAACAAACTCTACTAGTTACTTAATAGAGACATTATCAAATGGTTTGGTCATTAATATATCAAGAACCATGAGGCGAGACAACAACTATATAGAGGGAATACTGTGTGTTCATTTTGATGTTTTAGAATTTTTAATAAATCTTTTATTTCCGTGTATGAGAGCAACATGAATCAATTAAAAAAATTTCAATCCTTTAAACAACGTTTACAACTAGGCAAATATAAATTTCAGATTGTACAGCAATGGAGGGCTATCTATGAGACAGAGAGAGCTCTTTCCAGCAGTAGCAACAACAACAAATCTCTAAATTCTAATATTTTGAGTTCAAATAGTGTAAACCAACAGATAGCAAAAAGCCCAAATCTATATCATAAATTCAAAGATGGGTCATGGAGAATATTTACCTGGAATTGCGATGAAGAACGACGATACACAGAGTAAAGCAAAAACGTTGAAGAGAGAACCAATCCTTGTGAAGCTGATTCGTTAAGGCAGAGGACTAAGGATATATATGGTGAAGGGAGAGCACTGGAGACGCAACGGTAAAGTCAGAGGCTATTTTTGGTTTTCAGCAAAAAATTTTGGTGGAATCACGATTTGCAAATCGCGCGATATCGAAATCGCAACAGGAAATTGCCTTTCCTGAAACGCGAAAATCTGCTGATTCAAAAATGCAATCCCACAAATTTCGCCCAGCCAAACATTTCCTGATTTCTGCGATTTGCTAAACGGGCGTTTAGCTCTCTCAAGACGCCTAAACAAACGGGCTCCTAGTGATTATTGGGTTTTAACTAAAAACCCATTGAGACCCATTTAACCCAAAAATAATATACCCAAATTCAACACAAGCCTTTCCATTAATTTTTTTTTTTAAAAAAAAAAAAAAAAAGCCCTCAGACATTTTAGTGTTTCAGGGTTTTCATTTTCCTTCATTTTCTCGGCCTCCAAGCACTTCTCTCTCTCTCTCTCTCTCTCTCTCTCACTTGCTCTCTCTCTCTCTCTAGCTCTCATCTAGAACTCATGGAATCCATTGGAGTACTCATGCTCATCCCGATGTACTCGTACCTGGAGTAAGAGCTCCAGAGGCGCTACAACCTCTTCAAGCTCTAAATCGCCCTGCAGAAGCAGCAGTTCATCAAGGAGCACGCCAATTTGATCCGCGCTGTCGTTGGAAATGCCTCTGCTGATGCCGATGTCGAGCTGATCGAGGCATTGCCGAACTTGGAGATTGTGTCGAGCTTCAGCGTCGAAGTGGACAAGATCGACCTCGTGAAGTGCAACGAGAAGAGGATTAGGGACAGGTACACCCCCGATGTGTTGACCGAAGACGTCACTAACCTCGCCATTGAGCTCATGTTGGCTGTGTTGAGGAGGCTGTGTGAAAGCGATCGGTATGTGAGGAGTGGGAAGTGGAAGAAGGGAGACTACAAGTTGACTACTAAGGTTTCTCTGCTTTGCTTTCATTTTTGCTCTCTTTTGAGTTTGTTAATTTTTTATCTCTCTCTAAACACTCCAAATCCACCTCCAAATCCAACGCAGAGAACACTTCGCCCTCCAATCCCAACATCCCCGCCATTCAATCTTTAGAGAGAGAGAGAGAGAAGGACGCACCAGAGATTAGAATTTTCTCCGGAAAGTTAGAGAGGGAAAATGAATGAAATGAAAGTTTCTCGGAAATCAAACAGAGAGAGAGAAAGAGAGAGAAGAATTGAAGTGGGGAGTCAATGGAGGAGAAAGAAAAAGAAATTTTAGATCCAAGAAAAATTTCTTCTTTGTTTTTTCTTTTTCCCGAGAAAGTAGAGTGGAGACTAGAGATAGAGGAAAAGGGAATCCAAAAAAGTGTTGAGGTTTTCACTTTAATGACATTTTGGTAATTTTGATAATTGGGTGAGTTGGAGTTTACCCATAATAATTGAGTTGGGTTAGATTTGAGTTAGAAGCAATTAGATAAACGGGTTTTAATGAGTAAATGAGTTTTATATATCTAATTTAATTATGCCCACCTCAAACCCATTCAAACCCACTTATTTGCCACCCCTAGATACGGTCCATAAAAAGAGTACTATTCCCATATCCATATTTTGGGAAAGAGCAATTTTTATAGCTCAATATTTTACATCATATTAACTACAGTTTGTCATGTAGTGAATTTGAGCAGTGAAAAATAAAATTGTAACTTGAGTTCACACTTCTACCCCTTATAACTCATGTAGTGAATTTGAGCGGTGAAAAATAAAATTGTAACTTGAGTTCACACTTCTACCCCTTATAACTCGATAAATTATAACAAAAGTGATACTATTATTTCTGTTTTAGGAAAAAAACCTGTAATTAAGTGTCAGCATTTGATGTTTTAAAAACAAAAAGCTCTGAATTGAACCGTTTCTAGAGGGCCTAGTTTGAAGCCGCAACACCATGGAAATCCCGCAGCAACGCGCTCTCCTCGAGTCTCTCATGTCACGGGTATCAATCTCCACAACGTCGTTAGATATTGTCGCCAAGCTTCGGAAGAAATTACCAGAGCTTGTTTTTTAAGTATATATATTAGTGCCAGGGCTGGAGGGGGGCACCAAAGCTTACTGGGGATTTAAATGGTTAGTTTCCAAAGGATTTCGGTGTGAGGAATAACTGTTGTGCTTCATCAAAGAACTAATTGGCTTGTCCTTGAGGAAATGTGTGAGTACGTACGTAGTTTTGACCCCGCCCAGTGAGATACTCAAATCTCATCTCTGCAGACTCTGTGTACTAGCTAGGTATACATAACTCTCACCGTGTCATCTTATTCCTAAGAGCTAGCTAGCGTACGTATCATCACACCCCTCCATTCCAGTAGCAATTCATTTATTGCAAGCTAATTTCTCCGCGTAGATATCAGTTAAACTTGATGAACTTTTAGTGGAAGGTGGTGGTGTTGGCTGATCCGACCCGGATATCGAGCGGTGGGTAGTAACTATTAAAGCTAATAAGAAAATATTGAAGATAGTATATGTATGTATGTGTGTGTATATATATAACGTAAATAATAAACAATAAAGACAATCGTTGGTCGAGTATTTTTAGTATTAACCTGTCATGATTGCTAATATTAACATCGCGTTCGTCAATGGTAATTCTCTCCATGTCCGACTCCATGCGTCTTCCAGCCATTCTTTCAGGAGACGTGCTTTGCTTCAGCCTCCAGGCCTCAGGAGTGACCACTCTACACACTTTATATTTTTTGATATGGCAACGCCTTGGTTTAATTTCGTTCGTAACTTCGTAATATTAAAATAATTATTTTAATAATACGAATGTATTGACGATAAATGACCCTATAGCCCAAGTAACCGCGTTCGGACTGTTCTCGTAAAGATTTTTTTTTTTTCTTTTTTTGATAAGCTACTACTGTTTTTTTTTTTTTTTTTTTTTTTTTTTTTTTTTTTTTTTTGAGAATGAGAATGAGATAAGCTACTACTGTAAAGATAACCAGCAAGACTATTAATATTATTATTATTAGGAAAATGTTAACGAATGTCCTAACCATTTTAGGAAAAATTTTATGAAAAAAGAGAAAAAAAAGAGAGTAAATAATATTTTGACAACTTTTTTAATTTTTCACAAAAGTGGATAAAAATTTTCTTAAAATAGTTTATTAACAACTACTCTAAGGACATCCATTAACATGTA
The DNA here is from genome assembly GCA_029955455.1 of Quercus agrifolia. NCBI lineage: Eukaryota > Viridiplantae > Streptophyta > Magnoliopsida > Fagales > Fagaceae > Quercus > Quercus agrifolia. The sequence goes on from JARQAD010000006.1 coordinate 43,995,965, forward strand.
TATATGTTATCTTCTTGTATATAAACTTTATTTCAATACTTTCTCAAAAAAAAAAAAAAAAAACTTTATTTCTATAATTCATGAAACATGCGTGCTTTAATTAAGCCACATGCAATCATCTTGAAAATTTTATAAATATATATGGTTGGTTCAAGTTATACTATATATAACTCTAAATAATATTTCATTACTTAATAATTTTTTATTAAATTAATATTTTAAAAAAAATTCCATTGAATTACATGTTTAATATATCAATTATTATGTCAATTAAATATTATTTACTATTCAATCTAGAAAGTCATCTTTTATTCACAATTTTTAAATACAAATACTTCAAATTTAAATATTTAATCAATAATATTGTTATATATTAATCTTAGATTGTCTTTAAAATTTTCCAAACATGCAAAGCATAAAAAGAAAATTTAATCTAACAGTAGATTTGTTATAATTCACATATAAAAAAAATAGCATGCAACGTTTAAAGATAGTATTCTTTAAATTATATTAATTACATGAGTTCAAAGGATAATTATTTCTTAAATTATATCTTTCATGTTTATAGTTCACATGTCTTAACATAGATCAATTTAATATAAACAAAATAAATAACGATGTCTATTTTTTGATAAAAAAATATATATGAATTCAAGTTTTTATAAGAAAAGGAAAAGGAAAAAAAAAATTATAAGAAATTTCATTAAAGAGATTTACATATATTTAATGAATGTATAGTTTAAAGGCTTTTAAAATTAATAAGTTATAAATGACAAAAAAAACACTGAATATTAAAAAAATAGATTAATACTTTAATAAATGGGTTTATATATATATATATATACACACACACATATGAAGGGGCTATTAACAAAACTCATAATTTTTACTAATTTTTAATACTGAAATAGAGGAGAAAGGCTTTCTCAAAAAAAAGAAAAAAAAAAACGGAGAAATTAAAAGGGACATTTTGGAAAAGCCACGAGCAAGGGGTATCATATATCTTGAGGGTTGAGGTCTACCTCAAAGTCTCTCCCTTCATAGACCTTAATTCGTAGACAGTGGCAGAGTCACTTGATGACAAAGGGGGGCCTGGGCCTCCCCAAAATTTTTGCAATTTTTTTGTTTGTTGAAAATATCCTTAAAATTTTGTAAATTTTTAAATAATCTTATCATTTTGGCCCTCATACATGATAATATACATATATATTTAAGAAAGTCTAAAAATAAACTTAATTTTCATTTAAATAAAATACAATTCATAAATATATATGTCAACAAATTACAATAATTAAATATTCATCATCTTTAAAATGAACACATAAATATTTTAACAATTATCTCAACAAATAAAAGGGAAAAAAATTGAGTTATGAAGTATTGTATATTACTATTTTACATTTTACACACACAAAAATTTATATATGACCCCCCAAAAATAAATTTCTAGCTCCACTACTATTCGTAGACCTGGAGATGTCAAGGTCTCTGCCTTTTTTTTTTCTTCCTTTTTGTTAAAAAAAAAAAAAAAAAAAAAAGTTAGACCTGGAGAGGTCAAGTCAAGCCTCTGCTTCTTTTTTGTTTTTTTTTTTGTTTTTACTTGTAGACCTGGAACAAGTTAAGGTCTCTACTTCATAAAATAAAAAATAAAAAGTTTAAAGGTCTCAGCTTCTTCTCTTAAATAAATAAAAAATAAAAATAAATACACGCCAAGTCTCTGCTCCTTTTTAAGTCTTTTTGTTTCTTTAAAAAAAATGTTAAATTGAAAATTACACCCTAAAGTTTAGGGGTGTTTGAATTTTACACCAGTTTTAAAATTTAGGTTGTGTTTGTTTGGAGGTAAAACAGACTAGATGAAAAACTTTAGAGAAAAAATAAGAAGGAAAACATTTTTATAATGTGTTTGGTTGGGTAGGAAAAAATAAAAATAAATGATGGGGCCTAAGTGTTTTCTCCATGGACCCATCGAAAAGTTTACTCTCCCAGATAGAGAGAAAACTAAGTAGAGATGAATATTTCCTTGATCGGGCAAAAATACTCTGCATGTGCACATGGCTTCCTCAAGTTGCCTTTTATTTATTTATTTATTTTTTTTTAATTTTTTTTTATAGTCTTAGGCATGCTTTTTTTTTTTTCTTTTTTTTTTTTTTTCTGATGAATGTTGCCTCTCTTTTTTTTCTTTTTCTTTTTTCTGATGAATTATTTTTTTTGACATAATTTTTATTTTTTAATAAATTTCAATGATTGCTCTTTATTTATGGGTATTTGTCACTTTTTTGTTTTAATTGGGCATCATTTTTTAACAAAGGTATATGAGTAAATTTATTTAAACTCATTTTTTCTATCCCTCCACTTTTCCACTCCAAATCAAACAAAAATGAGAGAAAAAAAATATCTTCTATCCTCTCACTTTTCCATCCTTTCACTATTTTCTATCATCCCACTTTTACAACCCTCCAATCAAACGGACCCTCCATTTGGTTGGAAAGATGAAAATGTGGGAAGATAGAAAAAATTTAGTTATCTCTCATTTGTGTTTGGTTGGAGGGGTGGAAAAGTGAAGGAATAGAAAACTTTTTGTTTTGTTGAGATAAAAAATGAGAGGATGAAAAATAAAGTTGATATAAATTTACCATTATGTCCTTACTAAATATATAAACAAAAAGTAACACATTAATTATTAAAAAAAATTTGTATGGACACTTAAATTTTTTTTATTTATAAAATAAGCAAATGCTAAAAGGATATTAAAAAAAAAAAACAGATAAAAACAAACAAAAAGAATTAACGTGTACTGTGCAAAATTTTATCCAAAACAAACAAAAAAAAAAAAAAACAAAAACAAAAAAACAAAACCAAACCAACGTGAACATACTATGCAAACCAGAAAAAATTTTATCCAGGCAAAAAAAAAAAAAAGAGACAAAGAGTTGGCTATTGGATGGAGAAGGGCAATTTTGTCCAACACACATCTTCCTCCTTTTCTCTCTCATTTTCTCTCCATTTTGGAGAGATTGAATTTTGGTGGGCCCAGAGAGAAAACAGCTAGGCCCAACCACTTTTCTCTCCACCACCCCCTCTCAACCAAACACCCTTCCCACTCTTTTTCTCTCCTATTTTCAACTCTTTTGTTTTCATCCTCCCTAAAATCCACCCAACCAAACATACCCTTAGATTTTATTCCTAAAGTTCTATTCTATTTGCATCTGCTGTTTCTTCGATCTTTTTTTCCATTAAGTGCCACATAATCTTATCACATGTGCTTTGTTCATCTAATAAAATAATACCACGTATATGCCATGTCTTTTTAATTAGTTAAAATTTTCTATGCTACAAAAATGGCGTGGCATTATTTTATTAGACAAACTAAACATGTTTGGCAAATTTATGTGACATTTAACAAAAAAATATGGATGGAGGAGCTACTGATGCAAACGAAATATAACTTCAGATAGTAAAATCCAAATTCTAAAACTTAAGGTGTATAATCCAATGATTCTCAAACTTTAAGGGTGTAGTTTGCAATTAAAAAAAATTATTTAATGTCTTTGCATAGATCTTGAAGAGAGACCTTTAACTCGTAGACCTCAAGCATCTGGTTTGGTGTTTGATCCCAATAAATGATTGACACTTGTCAAAAAGCCACCTCAACTTACTCCACCAACTCGAATGAAAAGACAAATTCGTCCCTAAAATTTGTTCAAACCCCACCCCTTCGTTTCCATTGCACCTTTTGACATTCTGAATTTTTGACCTTGTAGATCCAACTAATAGATTTAGTATTCATTTGGGAACAACTTATTTAGTTAAAACTAAAAATACTATAAATAAAAGTAAAAACTAACTGAAATAGTACAGTCGGGCTCATTAATAGTACCAAAACGTGTAATGAGACCCATGAATAGTAGCAAAATTAACCTGAATAGTAGTTGTGCGTACCCAAAATTCCCTTAATGGACAAGATTCGTAATTGGGCTCACAATCTATTTGTATTATGGGCTTAGTATTTTCTACTATGAGTAGTTCCTCGCTAGGCTCCCTAGTGACACCTCTCAGCCCTCACGAATACTCCCTCTTTTCCTCTTTAAGTTGCTCCCTCTTTTAGTGATACCAACCCTCTCTTCCTTTTACTCTCTATTTTCTTCCCAGAATTGCCAACCCCTTCTCTTCACTCACTTCTGCTTTTTATAGCTTAAGGTTTCATGATTACCCTCTGGTCTCACTCGTGTGTGTGGGGTCCAATTTGATTATTCCTGATAAGGAATATGCTCTATTGGAAACAGTGGTAATGGCATTGGAACTGGTTTCAGCCCCCAAAAGATTACTCGGCAACAATACTCCCTAAGGCAATACTGAGCTGCCGAGGACATGAGCTGTTCCGAGCAAGCACATTCCCAATCAAGTCATAATTTGATCGATATGGGCTTGTTTATCATATGTTCAAAACAAAATGGACCTACTACAGTGCTTGGGCTCAAATTTGGCCTTAAAGAATGTCCAGGCCAAGGACCAAGGACCAATGGGCCTGGGATCGTACCCCATACAGTAGCAAAAATAAGTTGAATAGTAGAATAAACTAACTTTAAACTCTAATTCCAAACACAACCTTAAGACACCTCATTCAAATTTGCTTACATAGACTTTTATGCCACATTAGCTAAATAAACCCCACCCATTGTAACATCTGTTATAGCATCTTCAACAACATTGAAAAACACAAAATCATCTTTATTTTGGAGATTCTAACCATAAAATAGTGCTCCAACAACCTCTTTAAAATTCAAAAAGTTTTTTGCTAATGAGCAGTCACTCTATTTTCCTAATGTGCTACTGTTTGTTAGCAAAAGAATAAAACAAAAAAAGAAATTAGCACAACCAATTAAAATATTCAATGATTATTTCAATGGATACAAATCAAACTCACCTCCTTTCTCCCTCAAATGTCTCAAACTCAAGCGAACGACTCTTTTCCCTGGCCTTTGATATCCACTGGCGATCTCTCTCACTCTCTGGACTAGAGATGACTTAATTTACTGGTAAATGAAGGGGTAGAAGTAGAACAACAAAAACAAAAGGCTAAAATGCAAAACTCACCCTCTAAGTTTCTTCAGAATTTATTTCAGTCCTCTAAATTTTTGATTTATTTAATTAAGGCATTTTTGTCACTTCTGTTAAAAAAAATTTGAAAATTTTTTAAACTATAAAAATTTGAAGAAAAATTTATAAAAAAAATTGAAAAATTAACCATAACATATAACAAAAATTGATGGAAAAACCTTAATTGAATAAACTTGAAAGTTAGAGGACTAAAATGAATTTTGGTAAAACATAGAGGATGAGTTTTGCATTCTATCCAAAACAAAAATAAGAAAGAATGGGGGCATGTGTGTGGGTATACAATGAAGATAGAGAGGAGAAGAGTGGATACGTCTATGAGGAGAAAAAATCTAGAGGGAAAAAAGAAAATAAAAAAGAAAAAGAAAAAGAAAACGCTTTTGGGTTGGGCTAAATTCATTTCAAATCACAAAAATTTTGATAAATTTTAAGACTAAGATAGATTAGATGAATTTCAAATTATATAGAATTTTTAAAAGAGATGCACAAGGCTAAGTAAATTTGATAAATTTCAAATTATAATAAAGTATAATATAAAAAATAATGCAAGCATTTAATAAATTAAAAGTATATGATACACCAACCCACTATATGGTTGTCTCAAGTGCTCCATAATTTGTTAAGAAAATACCGTCAAACAATTTAAAATTATATTAATTAGGAATGAATATACAGATATTAATCTTCTCAAAGAAAATTAAAAAATAATAAAGAAACATTAAATAATGAATAAAAAAATAATATTTTTAAATGAGATAGATAGAAATTTTAAAAGACATGCACAAGACTAAGTAAATTTGATAAATTTCAAATTATAATAAAGTGTAATATAAAAATAATCAAGCATTTAATAAATTAAAGTATATAATACACCAATCCACTATATGGTTGTCTCAAGTGCTCCACAAGATTTGTTAAGAAAATAACGAACAATTTAAAAATATATTAGTTAGGAATGAATAAACAAATATTAATCTTCTCAAAAAAAAATTAAAAAGAATAAAGAAACTGTTAGGACATATGTGTTTCTCATGTTATAGAACATATGTCATGATTTTATGTAATTGGTTTATCCTTTGACAAAACGCATTTTACTTGTATTTGGGTAGACTTAGGATGTGTTTAAATACTTCAAGAAACCACGTTTCAAGATCAAGTGTTGAAGCCTTCAAGTCTGTTCAAGAAATCAAGCAAGAGTGCAAATTCATTAAAACTCGACAACTGGTCGATAGCTTCTCGACACCTCCTATTTGTCGAGGTTTAAGAATTTCAGATTTCAACTCTGATTTTCTTGGGATCCGTGAATCTGTCTATGGGCCTTCTTTTCTCCTAACCCTAGACATATAAAAGGATTGTTTTAAGAGCCGTCAAACGGTACACAAGTTGCACAAGTATTGAGCAAACTCTGTTCAAGCAAATTGTGACCGGAGACAAGGTTCTTGACCTAGTTCATCTCTTTCTCTTGAAGAAGTTGCTGTGTATTTGTACCGTAGGGTTTTGTGACCAAGCATCTTCCTGATCTTCATCGTGTGGATGAACCGAAAAACTTTGCAGCCAACAATCTTTTCAGATTGGTGTTTTGAAGTCGCGTACTGGAATCCACACAACCTTTAGTCACGTACTTGGGAGCCATGCATTAGAAAGGGGAACTGTCACTACAGAACAAGTCCGATTGGGTATTGGGGTAAGGGTTCAACTATAGGTTGGTAAGGTACTTGGGATTCCTTGCTTGTAGCCGCTTGTTGTGATAATAGTGGAGTTTCGGGAGTGGTGACCTGAAAAATCACCCGATGGAGTTTTTGCCGTTAGGTTTTCCCTATTCGTAAACAAATCACCATATCATTTATTTTCCGCTACATTTTTAGTTTATTGGTGATTTGTTTGTGCTACCATGCGTTTGCATGATGAATTGATTAATTAATAACTTGACTAATTAATTAATTAATTTCTATCATAAAGGGTCATTCAGTTTGTGGCCTATCAGAAACGTTAAAGAATGAATAAAAAAATAATATTTTTTCAATGAGATAGATAGAAATTTGGCGTAAATGCATTTTTAGTCCCTACATTTTGGTTTTTTTCCATTTTGGTCCCTCCATTTCATTTTACTACTTTTAGTCCCTAAACCAATTAACGCGTGACATTTAAGTCCTTACCATCACCCAACAAACAAAAAAAACTGACGTGGATAATGGCACATTAAAATAATAATAAAAAATATATATTTTGGCATTAAAAAATGCCACATCAACATCTAAATTAAAAAAAAAAATTATTATTAATTTTAACTAAATAAAAAAAATAAAAACAGAATTAAAAACAAAAAATCACATGAATTGAGATTAAGAGTCCTTAAAGAAGAACAATAAGAACATAAATCCAGATTTAAGAACAAGAAGAACATTTTCCTTTATTTGACATTTTATCTTTTTTTTTCTTAGAAAACAAACCCAAGATTAAGCAAGAACACAAACACAAATCCTGTAAGAACACAAACACAGACACAAACGCAGACAAATCCAACAAGAACACAAACACAAATCTAGCAAGAATACAAACACAAAACCATCAATCCATCTTCAGCAAAACCAGCAACAACCCAATTCGCTTACCTCCATCTACACAAACTCCTAGTACAAACAAGCTCAAATGAAAAAAACCCAATAACAAAAGCCAAATCCTAAACCAAAGATATGGGTAAGCGATTCTAGTGGAAGCAAAATCGAGAGGCTGAAGTGTTGAACCAGAGAAACCAAACACAAAACCCACCACCAAAACTAGATCCGAAACCACCAAACCCAAATTCTAGATCCAAAACCCGTCAGCAAAACCTAATGATCCGAAACCTCCAAACCCCGACTTCCATCGATTAGTGACCTCCATCTGAGAGAGGCCTATTGAAAAAGGAAAATTTAAGGAAAGTGGAAGAGAGTTTGGTTTCTCAGAAAAATCTTCAAATAAATTGAGTAAATCCGCTTATGGGTCAAGAAATTTGAAAAATTTTAGTTCTGGGTTGAGAAGATCTCCAAGGTTGAATAGTTGCGTAGAAGTGTTTCGAAGTCTTAGACGGTCCTTAAGGTTTACTAATCAGCAAAATATGGTTGATGAACACGTAGATTGTGGGGAGAAAGTTTCAATGAAAACAAGGAAATCTGATGTTGGGTTGAGTAGTCGTGGGAATATATGAGTTTTGGGTCGAGGGAGGCTTCAAAATTGAATGGTAGTGATGAGGGTGTTGTATGGCTTAGACGATCTCATAGGGTTTCTAATCAACGAAATTTTGTTGATGAACATGTGGAAGAGAGTAGCAGTGGTAACTCTTTGGATGAAGTGGGTTTAACAGATGATGAAAAGTCTTTGGATGAAGTGGATTTAACAGAAGATGAAAAACCTGACAATGGTGTGTTCTTACGGGATTTGTGTTTGTGTTCTTGCTTAATCTTGTGTTTGTTAAAAAAAAAAAGAAAAAAAAGAAAATGTCAAATCGGTCAAAATAAAAGTTTAAGGGTGTTCTAGCCATTGCTTTAAAGATTAGGGCTTGTTTGGTATATGTGTTTAAATATATGTTTTCAGTTTTTAAACAATATTACACGTATTCTTACACACTTTGGACCTGTTTGGTAATGTTATTCTAATAACGTTGTTCATATTTTTTGGAAATATGTGTGGATGAAAAAGTGTGTGAAAATACATGTAATGTTGTTTAAACACTGAAAACTGTTATTTAAAATACACTACCAAACAAATCATTTTTCACCCACACGTATTTCCAAAAAAAACATACAACGTTATTAGAACAATGGGCTTATTTAGTAAGAGATTTCTAGTAACATTATTTAAGTTTTGTGAAAATACATGGGTGAAAAAATGTATAAAAATTTGTGGTGTTTAATGACTGTTACCGGGTTAACCCGTCAAAATCTGAAGATCAAATTCAAAATTTAGAAGGGAATTGGGCGGGTTAGTAAAAAATTTAAGTCTCAAAATTCAAATCTCAAAGTTTTCAAATTTTATTTTTCATTGTGCCTCAAAACTCCAAGAACTTACTCTCTGTCCCCAATCCACCTCTCTTCCTTTAGCTCTCAGATTGCACGCTTCAAGCCCAAGCTCGATGAGATCTACAAGGTCAACAAGCTAAGAATTTCCCCTCTCACTCTTGTGCAGCAAAAGGGCCTATGCTTGGTTGAGATTCGATCTACTTGAAGTGCGTGTCCCATCTCCTTATTCTCTTTGGATTTGTTTTTATGGTCGTTTGGTTCACTTGGCTCATTGTTAATCTATCACTTTTTTTTTCAATGAGAAATCATTTAATTAAATGCTTTTGATGGTAATATAATCCCATATTCACGAGGAATAATAGATAAGTACAAAGATGGCTTCTGGGTTTGCTTCAAAATGGTCTAAAGGTATGTGATTCTACTTTTACTGCTTACTTAAAGCTTCAATTTTTGGCCCATAAGTTGCTTATATTGTGCCTTTTGATGCTTTGGTTTGTTTTAACGTTGATTTTAGTCATGCAATTCATATGGGTTTATTGCTCTTCCTATAAGTTTCATTTTGGCAAACCTAACCTTTCTATCCTCAGACAGTTCATACCACTCAAAAGAATGCTCCATCCCTCACACCCAATCATTGTAGACTTGAGGGTTCCTAACATCATCGAAGGTAGGGGCCTCTACTTTGATATGCTTAGCTGAGTTGTCTTCATTGTCTCTATGGTCTTACCTAGGGTGAGGGCCATATCTATTATTATTTCTTCCATTATGTGCATTATCCTCGTCATACCTAGCCTCTAAGTGGCCTAGACGGGCAACAAGCTCTGCAATGGCTTGTCTTAATTCATCTTGGGGAGGAGGATCCATGTTTAGGCGGGATTATAGACTAGACTGGGATTCAGAACTAGACTCTAATTTGGAATTAGACTATTCTTCAGAACTAGTTACTAGACAACCACTACTCTAATGCATGCAAAGAGATCAACAAACTAATTCTAGCAAGTTGATGTAGGACAACCTAGGCTTCCCACCTAGATTAGTCCTACCAAAGAACCTTAGGCTTCCCACCTAAGGTGTTTGGAATCACCGCCAAACAAACACTATGCAATCTCTGCAATAATCTCAATAATAATAATAATAATAATAATAATAATAGTCTGTCCAATACAAAAGGAACCATCTGGAGCTTTATATACAACTTCCAGGAATCATAATGATAAAGATAAACTCTCCTAAACAAATCCTAAACAATCTCAAATACTGATACGATACTAAAGATAAACCTAAATAAAGATAATATAAATGATAAAGATAATCTTCACAGATGTGCCATCATGTGGTGTCCGCACCAACTCCCCTAGGGTGGGAGAAACTTGACCCCGTCAAGTAAAGCTCAAGAGGATCAAGTAACATAAGAATAAACTTCATCAAGCCACAAGCTCACTGGGTCAGCATGGCGCCTTCGTCAACACTCACTGGGTCAGCATGGCGCCAGAGAACCAAGAAGCGCTGAACTGTTCCATCCCTAGTGAAAAGAGACTGCTCATCCAAAATAACATCAATAATATCTTTATGTGCCTTTTGGAAACAAGATGGTGTAGGGCTAGGGACAAGGTTAGCCAAAGAAGAAAAGGGAGGATCATCAAAAGGGTCATAGGGAATAACTGTTGGACCTTTAAAAGCAAGTGAATCAGCAATATTAAAGTAGAACTAATACCATAATCTGAAGGTATATCAATCACATAAGCATTAGGTCCAAGTTTCTTTAATACTTTGAATGGGCCAGCATTGCGGCCCTACAGTTTCTTAACGATTCCTGAAGGATACCATTCAGGCTTGATACGAATCATAACATAATCTCCTACATCAAAGTCTAAATGATGTCGATGTAAATCAGCCTGAGTCCTATACTTAAGATTACTAACATGAATTCGTTTGTTGATCTCTTTATGTAGCTCATGCATGTGACTAGCAAACTCTACCGTAGACACAGAAACCCTATCATGTGAGGACATTGGGAGAAGGTCTAAAGGCCTTGTAGGTGTATAACCATGAACAACTTCAAATGGGCTCATACCTATGGACCTATTGACTGAGTTATTGTATGCAAATTGGGCTACAGGGAGTATAGATTCCCAAGTCTTACCATTCTCACCTATGAGACACCTCAAAATATTTCCTAGACTCCTATTGACAACCTCAGTTTGACCATCAGTTTGAGGATGGTATGCTATGGAGAATTTCCACTTTGTTCCCATCATATGCCAAAGGGTCTTCCAAAAATAGCTTATGAATTTAACATCCCCATCTGACACAATTGTTTTAGGCAACCCATACAACTTAACAATCTCATCAAAGAAAATCTTGGCTACCTTAGATGCATCAGAAGTCTTAGAGCATGGAAGAAAGTGAGCCATCTTAGAGAACCGGTTTACCACTACAAGGATGGAATCAAACTTCCTAAGGGTATGGGGGAGACCTAGTATAAAGTCCATGCTAATATCCTCCCAAAAACGGTGTGGAACTGGTAGAGGAGTGTAAAGGCCAGTATTTTGCTTGCAATGCTTAGCCAGTTGACATTGACGACATTGACCAATTATCTTGGCAACATCCCTCTTAATACTTGGCCAACAGAAATGCTTCTCTAACTCTTCAATTGTCTTATCACGTCCAAAATGTCCTGAAAGTCCTCCCGCATGCACTTCCCAAACCAAAAAGTCTCTAACTGATGTACGAAGGATACAAAGCTTATTGGCTTTAAACAAATAGCCATCTCAGAGGATAAAATCATCAACAACCTAAAGATGCTCAGTCCTAATTGTAGTGTACACTTCTCCAAAATCTGGGCAAGATTCATACTCCTCTTGCAACTTCTCAAACCCTATGACTTTTGTGCTCATCACAAAAGGTAAGGTGACTCAGCGACTCAAAGCGTTAGCTACCTTAGTCTTAACACCAGATTTATGTCTCAAAACAAAAGAGAATCTTTGCAAAAACTCAACCTAAGGGACATGTCGAGCATTTAATTTCTTTTGGGAATTGATGTGGCAGAGAGCATCATAATCAAAATAAATGACAAACTCATGGGGTGTCAAATAATGGCTCCAATATCTCAAAGCTTGTACCATAGCATAGAGTTCTTTGTCATATGTTGAATACTTCTTCTTAGCCTCATTTAATTTCTCACTAAAGTAAGCTATAGGGTGACAATCTTGGCTAAGAACTCCTCTTATGCCTACACCAGACGCATCACATTCCACTTCAAAGACCTTATCAAATTCTGGTAGGCGCATCACCGGTGCTTTTGTCATCTTCTTCTTGATTTCTTGAAATGCTTTACCAGCAAAATTGGACCATTGGAATTCGCCTTGCTTCATACAATCAGTGATTGGTGCCATGATTATACTAAATCCACGTATGAAGCGGCAATAGAAAGTTGCAAGCCCATGAAAACTGCGAACCTCATGAATGTTCTTGGGTTCAGGCCAATCCATTATGGCCTTGACCTTTTGTGGGTCAGCAAAACTCCTTTAGATGAAACCACAAAACCTAAGAAAATGACACTATCAGTGAAGAAAGAGCATTTCTTTAGGTTGGCATACAAGTTTTCTCTCCTTAAAGTGGAACAAACTTGTTTAAGATGATCCAAATGTTGCTATTTTGATTTACTATAAATGAGGATGTCATCAAAGTACACTACCACAAATTTTCTCATGAAAGGCCTTAGTACTTATGTTATCATTCTCATAAAAGTACTAGGAGCATTTGATAGACCAAAGGGCATCACAAGCCACTCATATGAACCATCCTTTATCTTAAAAGCAGTCTTTCATTCATCACCTGGGCGGATCCTAATTTGATGGTATCTACTTTTCAAATCAATCTTCAAAAAGATTATGGCTCCTGACATCATATCAAACATATCATTTAACCTAGGGATAGGAAAACGATACTTCACAGTAATCTTATTGATTGCGCGACTATCCACACACATTCTCCACGATCCATCTTTCTTTGGGGTCAAGAGTGCGAGGAATGCACATGGGCTTAAGCTTTCACACACAAATCCTTTATGCAAAAGTTCATCCACTTGTCTAACCATCTTATCATGTTAAGGAAGGCTCATTCTATAGTGGAGCAAATTTGGGAGTGCTGCTCCCGGGACAAGATCTATGGCGTTTTGAATATCACGCATAGGAGGCAACTGATTTGGAAGCTCCTTAAGGAAAACATCTTGGAACTCTTGAAGCACTGACCATACTTCTTTTCTTGGTTCTTTAAAGTTATATAGTGCAGCTTCCTTAACAACCAAAGCAAAGATGATGGAGTCTTGATTGACAACTCTCTCAAGTTCTTTTGGACTAATGAGGTTCATACTTTGCTTTTTGGGCTCTTCTCTAGCCTTACTTGCACTAACAAACTTAGTTTTGACTAGGTTAAGCTTAATCCATTGTCCATTGTGCATGAAGGAACAAGAGTTCGAGCGACCATAAAGAGTGACATCTAAATCATAGAGTCATGGTCATCCTAAAATTATGTGTCCTACATCCATTGGAATCATATCATAAGAAATCTAATCCTTGTATGAGAGAATATGAATAGGAACAAGACACCTATCCTTGATGGTGATAGATGAATCATCTACCCAAGAAACCTTATAAGGCTTAGGATGGGCAACTAACTTCAAACCTATGAGGGAGACAAGTTTAGAAGAAATTGCATTAATGCAACTTCCACTGTTAATGATAACCTTGCAATCTGTGGTTCCACACTTGACAAAGGTTTGGAAGTTAGTATTTCTTTTTCAATCATCACTTTCTTTGGACTGTGCTAGAGTACACCTAACAACACTAATTACAGGAGTACCAAGACTACCCTCACTGAGGTTGTCAAAAGATGGTAGGGCTTTAATGCAAGCTAATTGGGTAGAATCATCCTCTCTTATTTCTACAATGTCTTCAATGTTAGGCTCATAGACTACTTCTTTTACCTCTTCCTTTCCATCCAATTCTTCAATCAACAAAGTCTTATTAGGACATTGGGCAGCCATATGACCAAAGCCTTGACACTTAAAGCACTGGATTCTAGAATTTGGCCTAAATGTCTCTCTAACCACACTCTTCCCTTTGTCTTCTGGGCGCAAAGGCCTATTGTTGGGACTAGGTCTAGTTTGAGGACCTTGTTTGTATCTACCCTGAGGATTTTCTTCTATGTGTAAGGGTCTATTGTTGGGATAAGGCCAATTTTGGGTACCTTGGAGGTATCTACCTTGGGGACCATCAAAATTGTTGTAAGGCAACATGCGATTGTCAAATCTCCTTCCACCTTGGGACCTAGGGATCAGTTCTAAATCTTGCACTAAGGTATAAGCACCATCAAGAGTTGAGATCTATCGAACCACCAATTCTCTTTGAAGATCATAATTGAGACCTTTCCTAAATCTACTCAAGGTAATTGGCTCATCTTCAGTTGCATTGCTACGAATCTTGTACTCTTCAAATTGTTCTACGTACTTTGTAGCAGACCTATTGTCTTGTCTCAAATCATGCCATTGATCCAACAAGTTGCCTTGATGAGAGATTGGGAAGTACTTTTCATTGATCTTGGCCTTCATTTCTTCCCAAAGAGTTATGGGTGGTTGGCAGGTCTTACGGAGGTGGTTGACAACACTATCCCAATGGAGTTTTACTCTTCCTACAAGTTTCATTTTGGCAAACCTAACCTTTCTATCCTCAGACAGTTCATAACACTAAAAAAAAATGCTCCATCTCTTGCACCCAATCATTGTAGACCTGAGGGTTCCTAACACCGTCGAAGGTAAGGGCCTCTACTTTGATATGCTTAGTTGAGTTGTCTTCATTGTCTCTAAGGTCTTGCCTAGGGTAAGGGCCATGTCTATTATTATTTCTTTCATTATGTGCATTATCATCGTCATACCTAGCCTCTAAGTGGCCTAGACGGGTAGTAAGCTCTGCAATGGCTTGTCTTAATTCATCTTGAGGAGAAGGATCCATGTTTAGGCGGGATTAGGGACTAGACTAGGATTCAGAACTAGACTCTGATTTGGAATTAGACTGTTCTTCAAAACTAGTTACTAGACGACTACTACGCAAATGCATGCAAAGAGATCAACAAACTAATTCTAGCAAGTTGATGTAGGACAACCTAGGCTTCCCACCTAGATTAGTCCTACCGAAGAACCTTAGGCTTACCACCTAAGGTGTTTGGAATCATCACCAAACAAACACTATGCAATCTCTGTAATAATCTCAATAATAATAATAATAATAATAGTCTATCCAATACAAAAGGAATCATCTGGAGCTTTATATACAGCTTCCAGGAATCATAATGATAAAGATAAACTCTCCTAAACAAATCCTAAATAATCTCAAATACTAATACAATAATGTTAGGTTCTAAAGACTTAGGTTTTATGTATTTAGAATCCTAATTTGTATTGTTGGCAAACCATGATCAAAACAATGTATTTAAATTGTTTTAGAAGTGCTCAAAGTTGGTTCTTTGTTGTAAAGTTGGAATAAACTACTGAGCTAATTAAAAAAACTGTTTTAGTACATTTTGATCGATCGAAGCTTAGGCTCGATCAATCGAAAATCGTACCTGACGTTTTTTTTAATTAGATTTTCCAACTCAGCCCTAAGTTTTTTAATTGGTTTAGGTTTCTAATTTATCCTAGGTATATAAGAGAAACCCTAGCCACGTTTTTGTGTTGCTCATATTGCGGTTTATGTGAATCTCTTGTGAGATCTTTGAGGAGGTTTCCTTCACATAAATTTAGGGTTTTCAAGGAGAAGAATTTTCTATACCTTGATGATCATTCCAGTTGCTGCCATTGAAACTTAAAGAAAACACAAGCAGGTGTGCTTGTATCTGGTGGTGAATCCAAGAAAGAAAGAGTCCGTAGATTCAGAGCTTACACGTGGTCGTGTCAGTAAGTTTTTCTGGTGGGTAGCAATAAGGAGTCGAGCGTAGGGGCTTGTAAGTCTTATTGTATGAACTTCAATTCTTTCAAGATAGTGGATTCAAGTTTACCTTGAGAATAGCTAGGTTAAATCATCCCCAGGTTTTTACCAGTTTGGTTTCCTGGGTGATCATATCTTTGTGTTTTTTTTATTTCCGCTGCTATACTTGATATGATTATTTGATTGTATTAACCTAGATTTAATTAATTTGACTAAGTAACAACTGGGCTAAATTCCTAGGTTAATCCAATTGTGTTTTAAGGGGTCTAAAAACTAACAAATACTAAAGATAAACCCAAATAAAGATAACACAAATGATAAAGACAATCTCCATAGATGTGCCATCATGTGGTGTCCACACCAGTATGCTTTTGAAACTAATGCTTAATTGAATTGGCTTAAATGGAAGGAATTGGTATCCAAGCAACTTTGAAGTTGGTGAGAATTAGAGATCGATTTCTAAGTTACTATTATAACCTTCAGCAAGAATTCATAAGCTACTAGTACTTGTCGGTCTCATATAGAGTTAGAAATCTGCCTTTGTGAGTACAAGAGTCTTGGTTCTTAATATGTTTCTTGCAGTGTGTAATCCAAGAACTTAATGACCTCCATTGGTAATTTAATTACCCCTACCCCAAAAATAAGGAAATTTAAAGAAAGCAAAGGTGAGGAATGAAGTATACACAAAACATTAGACCATTACCCACATCCTACCAATCAGTTTTGTGCATTGCACATGTTTGAATACACAGGAGAAATTAAAATGTATGCTTGTTAAATCTGAATTTCGAATACCATCAAATCTCTTGTAAGGTAGTTGGTTGGTTATACATTTTACTTGTCCAAAGACCAATAGCATTTTACTTTGCCTTAAAAGGAAGAACTATTTTAGCCATCTCCCTTAGAAGGCTATAAGGATGTTATAAAAATTGCCTAGTTCCTACATTTTATTTGAAAGATTAAAAGAACCGCTAATAATCTTTTACCTTATTGTAAAACAAGGCATATTATTTTAACCAAGGTTTAATCCATTTTGCCAAATCAATATTTAAAGGTCCACTGGTTTTATTTCCTCTGGATTTTGCCTCAGTTTGTTCTTTGTAATTTTACAGTAACAAAAGACTTTAATTCAAATGAGGTCCGTTCTCAAAGTTGTGGACAACTTGGGGGGAACAAAGGTGATGTGCATACAAGCTTTAAAAGGGAAAGGTGCAAGATTGGGAGACACAATAGTTGCAAACAAGATTTTTGTTAGTAAACACTGTTGGAAATTCTAGTTTTGCATCTTATACAAAACACACAGCAGAAGCAACAAACATAGATCTGTTTCATTCATGATAGATAACATGTAACCTTGAATTTTAGAACAAAGAAAAAAAAGCGTACCTTGATGCAGTGAAATTCAAAAACAAGACTTGAGAATACCTTCAATCTTCATCCCAATTTCACATGGTGCCTAAGATGAGTGGTCTCTCAATCAATTCTTGTGTACGTTGATTTTCTTTTGGAAAAGTATATTTCCAAGATTCCATAAAGAAAAACAGTTTTCTCTACCTTTTAATCATACGTACAATTTAACTATCTTGGTAGTTACTTTATTTAATAACTCTTATTAAATAAAAACTGATTATCTAATTGGGTTAGTCTTTTGGGCCTACCTAATTGGGCTTTAATTTGTGGCTTGAGATGGGACCAAAGGGAACAAATAAAACTCTAGCTCCAATGGGCCTTGGGCTTTTCTGTCAACTCTTGACAAGTCCAAAGTTACCATTAATTATATTTAATATCACTATATAAATATAATTGCACTTTAGGCCTTATTAATAAATTATATCCCAAAACTCTAATGATATCATTTGACCTCTCTTGGAAATATCCATAGTGAACAAAGTCATAATGAACTGTCATTTTATAAACAACTATTTAATCATTGAGTACCCGATTTAATCTTTTAGTTATTCACATAAATATAAGCTTTAGTAACTTCTTACTAAAGTGGACGCCCTGAATAATTAGTTCCCATTAAACTTATCTCAAGGGGATATTTCGTGTCTCTATGGAAAGAGATTATGGATTCCATCTTGAGAATACGTGTTCCCTTAATACTACATGTAGTTACCCAACATAATGAGATTTTGACTGTGAATATTAGATCTTACTATTGATATATCAAAATAACCTACATTTCATGATCGGGTTCACTATCCTCTCAAGATTGAGAGTTTATGAAATTAGAAGTCGTGAGATTAATTATTCAGGTGACAGTTGTTGATTGAATAATTAATCTTACAACAGTCTAGTTCAATATGTTTTAACTCTTAAGACACATCAACACATCAACTAGAAGACTACACTTTCATGATCAAGACAAACCATCTTAGTTGATGTGTTATAGTCTTCGCAAATGAAATGTCCAATTTCATCACCGATTACGAACTATGTTTTGAGTTTACAAGGAACTTATGATTTATATTTTCTGTGACTAAATCACATAAATCACATACAATTCATCTCAAGGACTATGATAATGTCTCATTATTTCATAAATAGTCTCATATAATTAAACAACTTAATTATTCATAACATGCCAATAAATTAGATTTTAGGGCATAAACCCCAACAAACACCTTTATTGTTTCCATTCAAGGCTTGCATTAAGAGGATGATTTATCTTTTATGTCATCTTTTGCTTTGGGACCATATTCTATGACTAACTTAAAAAAAGTGTGTGAAGAGATTGATTAAGGCCTTATTAAAGTTTCTATTATTTGGAAATCATGTTCATGGAACAACTTTGCTATTTTTCTTTCCTGGTTTCTCCTGTAAACATGGAACATCATATGGCATGTAGTGCTTGGTTTCTCAAGGCATCATTATTTGAAGAGACAAATCTTACATGAAAATTTTTTTTTACCAACAAATGGTTTAAAACTCGGCTTCAAGTCACCTAAAAATAAACGGGCTAGGAGGGAAGAAATACTGTAATTTCAAACTCTGGAAAAGAAAAATGCATACACTATATGTTTATTTACCTGTCAGGTAATATTTCATGGCATATCTTGAAATAATTATTTGAACTCATTAAACAATAAATTTCGAAGTTAATGTCCTGATTTTGTGATAATGTTTTGTTCGTGTAACTGAAATCCACCAACAAAATTGTTGAAAGGCAATTTTTTTTTTTTTTAATTTAGAGAGAGAATCTTTGAACCTATAAAATTTATTTTTCATTTTACTTACTTTGCTTTTGGATCCCCCTCTTATAAGTTGTTGTAAAGTTATGATTTACAAAGATGTTGTTTGTTGGCTTTTATTCCGTGCCAAATTTGATTGTAATTTTATTCAATCTTTTGTACCCTATATTTGTTGTGGGATTTGATTGTAAGGTTTGTGTGTTAGAGAGAGAGTGTATGAAGACTCAAGCAATTGGAGCCAGAAGATTTCTAGCGAGTATCTCGTGACTAAGCTTCTGGTGAAGTGAAGCATGTGCCTTGCACATGATTGGAATGCGAAGAGTTAGTACAAGATGGAGACAGCTATGTCTCGCGAGTATCTCGCGGGTAAGGCCTTCCCGCAGGACACCCGCGAGACATTCTTTTTTGCTAGTCTATACTATCAGATACACACTCTCTGTACTCACACTATATATACCCATATTACCCACTAATGATGAGGAGAGCTTTTGAGAGAAAACCCTAGCAAAAACACTTGAGAGTTAGAAATTGTTATACCAACAATTCTCTACACATTTGTTTGTGGAATTTCCTCATCTTCTACCTCTCTATTTCCATACCATTGAAAGGTTGATAGCACAAACACTTACCACACCCTTTAAGAGTGTCAAGTGAGGTTTTGGTGCTGCTAGGAAGCATTGGAAGAAGCCAAAGATGGCAGATGCAACATGGAGCTTGTTGCGGGATCCGGAGTGCTAAACAAGACACGATTCCAAGAAGCCTTGTTGGAGTAGGAGCTTGGAAGGCTTAGGTACAGAGAGTAGATTAGGCTTTGAAGGTCTTTTGCTCACCTATGTATCCCAACTGATTGTCTAGTAGATCGATTACCGCTTGGAGGGCGGCAGAGAGGTTTTTCGCCGAGTTCTTCGGTTTCCTCTTCGATAACACATCGGCGTGTTATCTTGTGTTTGCATCTTTCTTCCCTACTCTTTTATATTTCTTTTTACTGCTATGATTAATAGAATATGTGTTAGAGTAGCTTGTTTGTTTATCCACTCATATTTACACTATTCCGCACTTAGTATTAAGTTAGTGTAAAATCAATCGAGCCATAACTTTTATTTGGGGGGTCTAAACAGCTCTTGTGTTATTAACACATTTTCGAGCTTTCAGCTGTAAACCTTATTCATGAGAATGTAGCATTCCGTCATGTAATTGTTTTTATTCCTATATATCATTCTATGTTTTGTATTCTTTTGATGTGGTTTATTATAAAACTTGGTGATTTTGTTGATTTGATTTCTAAATTTTTTCAGTCATAGTTTGGTCTTTTAATACTTACATGCGAAAAGACAGATTGGTTTTTTGATGAGTTAACTTGCATGTAACAATGTGCAGGATTTCTAAACAGAGTTTTCCTAGAAATGTTGATCATGATAATATTCATAACTGCCTTCTCATAATGTGATAATGCCTTAAAATGTATACTTGTTATATGTTTATGTGGGCGTTATCTCCTTATTACTATGTTTAATTTGTATAATTAAGCCATGATTTGCATTAGTCCCTATTATTTATCTTTGCATAATTTCTTGAATAAGATGCTATTCATTGTGTGTAATTTTCTACTTTCAGGAAATCATGTGAGAAAGATGAGTTTACAGGAATTTGTGAGAGAATGGAGGCCAAACTAGAATTAAAGTGGAACTAAAGGACCATGCTTAAATGTCTAAGGAGGTGCAACTGGAGTGCTAAGATCGATTGCCATGATTGGAAACTTCAAATAAGGAAAGAAATCAAAGAGGCAGAATCTGAAAATGAAAAATTTGATTTGAGCACTGATCAGTATTTTGGACGTATCTCTCTCCTCAAAAATCCAATTGACACAAGACTGGATGGGTTGGAACCGTGACTTAATTATCTACAACTTTCCAGTTTTGAGTTTTTCGAAATTCTCAATTTTTGAAGGCCAAAATTAACTCACAAGTTACTGCTGTAAACCTGGACGGAAATTAAAATAGTATAGGTTTTATTTTTCTTTGGACACTTAGACATTAGGGTTTTGGGAGGGAGGCTGTGTAGAATGAATTTTGGAGAGAAAACCTTGTATTTTTCTTTCTCTAATGGCAGCCTAAACTCTTTGCTAGGGCTAGGGGTTATGTTTCTTCTATACGGTATGAATATTCAACGTGATTCTTTCTAGGATTTTATCAACGACATATTTGATTGCTCACTTAGATTTCTTTTGATGTATTAGTTCTTCCATGCTTTCAATAAGATCAATCATGTTTTTCTTATTGTTTAGATGAATTTCTAATAGTTTTAAATAGAAATCAGGTTTTAAAGTGAATGGGTTTTTCTGAAAAATTTTCTAACCGCATTATCAATCGAGGTTATCATGCGTTCTTGAATTGTCTCAGTTCAACCGAATTATAAGTGTTTAATTCTATAAGAACAATCAATTATGAAATAGATATTTTCCTAGATCACAAAGAATTTCATATCGATATAGGGAAACACCCTGATGCCCTAGTATTTACTTTATTGACTTAAATCAGTTTTTATTATTATTCTTGTTAACAATTACCAAGCAAAAGTACTTTTCTTCTTCACCCAAATTGTTTTTTTTATTACATTGTCTTTGAATTTACCCCGCTCCTTGTGATTCGACCTCGGTACTCCGAGAATTATATTGCTACGATCTCCTGCACTTGAGAGTGAGCAAGCATTGCTATATGCATTAATTCTGCATTTTTCTTAGGATTGAGTTTTCTTGGGCCTCCAACCCATGCTTCAGTGTGTAAGGTTCTCTTAGTGTTGTCTTGCAGGAAAAACGAATGGATGCACAAAGGAATATAGAAACAGTTTCAAAAGAAAATTTTAGTGAGTGCTTAATTGCTTACATAGTTACATATACTATTCTCTAATAGATAATTTTGAATTAATTCTTTCTTTGATAATTGTTAGACTGCCAACTATTGTAAGGTTGGGGTGTGGAGTATGGTTTCTAGTAGGTATTATTTTCCTAAATATTTTGGCTAATTTTGTTGGCCATTTCTGTCTTATTGTGGTCATTAGAGGCCTACTTGGCCTGTGAGCTACATAATGGGAATTTTCCCTCTTCTACTTCTCTTAAAACAGATAAAAAGAGGGAATTTTCCCTCCTGTTCCTTAATCCTCCTACCTCTGGTTGATGTGCGATTCAATACCTAGTCTTCAATACAATGTCAAGAGACTTTACCAACTAAGTTAATTGTCACTTTCTCTCTTGATGATCTTTGATAAATTTTAATACTAGGCTTGATCTTTCAAATTGTATTATAAGATACATGGTGTAGTTAAACAAATGGATGGCAACGGCTTATGTGTGCAAATACAGATCAAGCAATAAAGTATTACCAGGATGCTACTATTGAGAATGAGGCATAAAAGGACACTGCAATCAGTTCAACTCTTACACCGACTCTACTACTAAGGAAAGGAATCACAAGCATCATTATCATATCAAGCAAACACAAGGTGTGCAAATATCAGTTAGAAGCCATTCCTAGATCTTCAAAGACACAATCAATCTAACTAAAGTGGCACCATGAATGCATATACATGTTTTTTGGTCTAAGCTTTAGCAACTATTTTGTCAATTTTAAGTATTTTCATATGCCTGCCCTGGTTGGGTTAGATCTGGTGTCCTAATTTTCTAGCTTCTGTCTAGTTTTGTTTACCTTAATTAATGAATTTTGGCATTGTCACAAAAATAAAATAAAATGGAAATCTCACATCCCATAAAACCTTTCAACCATAAAAGTCAAGTTGTTAAAAATTTGCAAAATTGCATGGCAAATTTATTTTCTATGCAATTGGATGTGAGATCTTCAGTAAAGTATAAAAACATATGCTAAATATAATGTAATTAACCTGACTTTGAATAGGATGTAAATAAATTCAAACTTCCACAAATAGAAAACTGCATAAGTTAAAACTTTTCTTACTTGTCTTAATTACATTAATAGGTCACTTAAAAATTTCTTCCATCTAAATACCATTGTCTTCCTGTTCCCTTGAAAGAAATGCTTGAGGAGCTATTTATCGGAATTTCTGTAGGACCCAGTCATATATCTGATCAACTAATTGACAAATCTTTTTAAACAAGCTACATACTGCATTGAGTACTAAATCAACTGCGCAGTAGAGACCCTTACAAATTTGTTGGTATAAATGGTGCGGTACCCCTAGGATCAGGATTGGGCATAAATTAACCATGAATAGCCATAAGGGAGAAATGATTATTGCGACAATTAGCTCAATAGCAATAATTCCAGAGACCAAACAAATGAACCTTAATATAGGAAGGTACTCATCGTCTTGGGGTAGCATTTTTATCTCCACATATGCAATGCCATAGATGATTGTAGCCATGATGAATAGCAAGATGATAGCAAAATGTGTATCAAGTGGCGAGACACCCAAGACTTGAAAGTGTAGACCAATTAAGGCAGTTGGAAACGAGGTGAGGAAGACAAGAAGCCCATGAAATGCTTCTAAGAAAACGCGTGCTTCATCACTAGCACATACACAAACAAGAAATCCTTCAGGTTTAACATTACTTTTTCTTCCAAATATAAGAAAATCAAAAACCCACAAAATCGACTTAACTTCCAAAAAAAGAAAAGGTTCAGCTTTATAGGTTTATCTCCCAAACCTACCACAATGAGTGCAATTCAATGGGAAGAGATGAACAAGCCACTAACAATATTATTTCATTCACCCTTACAACAAGAAATAATCTCTGAAAATTCATCTTATCATGAATTTTAAAAATTCAATCTTTATGTGTATGCTTGTGCACTGGTGAGTTTGTAATAATTGAAGTCATTCAATAAGTTATATGTCTGATATAAGACTTATTGTTCCTCATACATGCATTATATTGATGTTGAAATGTAAGCAACAGCCAAGCGTAGTCCCAAAACTTTTGAATCGGTTAGAAATTCTCAACAAACTAATCAAAGTCAGTCACATATATTATTTTCTATCATTATATCTTATCCAAAATATACTATCACCCCTTTACTTGATATGTCCTTTTTTGCTACCTCCATTAATGTTATTTTAGATTTTCTATGCCATTTTTTGTTCACTCAACTTGAACCAACTCATGTTCCTTACCAGTGGATTAATTGACCTCCTTTGTACATGTTCAAATCGTCTCAAGCAACTCTCACTCATTTTTTCATCAATAAGATACTCCTATTTTTAAGCGGATTTTTTTTTTTTTCGAATCTTATTTTAGTACTTTTACTTATACATCTTAACATTTTAATTCTAGTACAATCTTTCAATGTTGGCTCTACAATATAGGCCATTTAACTTAGGCTACCTAGCGTAGAAAGGTCCCATAAATATGGTCATAATATCATACTTTTACATATCGCAACTTAAAAATTATATATGTCTCCCATCTATTGAATTTTTTCTTTCTTCTGGTCAATATCTAACTAAAAAATGGAATAAACTCATCTATCCTTTTTTGCTCTTCTTTCACTAGAAGTATCTTTTGATAACTGTTCGCCACCAAAGACCACCTTTTTTTTCCTTTTTACCCCTAAACTTATTGTCAAAAGTCATATAGGTAATAATTTTATTTTTTTTATAAATATAAATTGTTTTATTTTATTCTTTATATATTATGCTTTATATATAATTGATGTGGAGATTTGTAGTATTAATTGATTTTAAGATAATTCATTTTTACTTGCAAAGGAAAAGAATTTTGTTCTTTTTTTGGATAAAATGGATATTTTCGGGAGGAGTGATTTGCACATTGGATCTCTAGGAAAGATCAAGAGGTGCCAACCAATTGAACTATAAGTTAAATTAAAGTAAAATAGTGCTTTTGATAAATTAAGTTCTATTGTTCTACACTTTAAAATTTATTTCATTTTTGTTATATTGTAATTTTATATTGTCAATGACATTTCTTTAAATCTACTAAAAAATGTGCATATGGGTATGAAAAAATTTAAAATAAAATAAAATAAATAATAATAATTGAATGTCAACAGGGATTAATTGATAAGCTCATTACAAGTAATAAACAATATGAAAAAACTTAGGTGAAAATATTGATGGATTGTATTTAATAAAATCCTATTTAAGGTCATTTATGTCACAAGAAAAATTAAGTAGATTAATCATGCTCTCAATTTAAAATAAGGTTAGCATAATTTGAATACAAAAACTTCATATTAGTTTCGCATCTTAAAAGGAGAAAAAATAGACTATAAATAAAAAATCTTAATATAGAAAGTTATATATATATGTGTGTGTGTGTGTGTGTGTGTTCTTTTAATTATTTGATATAAGAAAGAAATAAATTATTTCAAATTATCACGCCTTAGATCTCAAATTGATGATTTTGCACTCATTTTATAAATATGTTGCTTCTTAATAGCCTTACATTCAATGCCATAGAATATAACTGGTGGTGTAACAATATTTTAACTTTTTCCCTTTAACTAAATAGATATCAAACGATCATACAATACTCTTAATATACTTTTCAACTTCATTCTCCCTATTCTTATCCTTTCAACTTTCAACTATTGCCTGAATCTCCTCACTCCACCACCAATCTCTTTAGTTAGCTACACACATCCTTCGGATTCTCCAAATACTTCTTAATCACTCTTTAAATATAACTACTCATTTCATTCCACAACTTACAAACAGATTCGTATATTCCTCACTTGCCTTCTTCATTTTATCTTTAAACACTACTTGTTTGTCTCCTTTCAAACCCCCTCTCCTATTTCTTGGGTTTCTCTCTCTAATATATCTTAAGAGTTTTATTCTTCATTTTCTTATACAAAAATCTGAGTGGTTACGCTTTCCCCTAATATCACCTTACAATTTTTACAACATCTACCATCAACATGTCAAGGATGAAATTTATATTGCTAGTATTTGTCCCACTTTTGAAGGTAATCAAGTGTAATCGTGAATCCCTCTTATTGAACCAAGTGTTTGTTAATATTAAATCATATATTGTTGTAAAGTCTAAAATAGCATCTCTTGATTCATTTCTTACTCCACAACCTTGACCTCCGCGGAGGCATGAACTCTTTCAAAACTCCCATTATCTTTTCCAGCATGACCATTCAGATCTCATTAAATAAAAATCATTTACTCATTTGGTACCCCTTAAAGCAATTCACCCATATCCTCCAAAATTTCTTCCTAATGGATTCCCCAACCCTATTTGAGGAGCGAATGCACTACATCAATAGTCTCTTTTCCTAAAACAATTTTTATTAACAAAATTTTATTCCCTATCCTTCCGATCTCAACATTTTTTTCTTTAAGACATTTATCTAGAATTATCCATATCAATTTATATGTTCATCTTTTCCTGTATTTCATAATCTATATCATGTACTTTCAATCTCTCTACTATTTTCACCTACTCACTTAATCTCCTAAAGGCACACTAAGTTTATTTTCTAATTGTATCTACTATTTACATTAGCTTCCTTGTTAAATACCCTATGTTCCAAGTGTTTATACGAATTCTATTCCCTTGGACTAATTTCTTTACCCACATCTGTCTATCAAAGTGCGAGAACTCTTGATCATTTCTCACTACACCCAAGCACCGATATAATGCCTCTCTTACAAAGAACACTCTAACTAACCCTTGCCCACTTTTCATTTACTCTAGGGTCCGATGCAGCGTGCTGCGGGTAAGGGATGATCCAACTTGTATATATAGTGGATCCATTTATAATAAAGTGACTAAATCTTATGTTGGTCACTAACATATACAATCTTCCACCTTTTTCCAAGCTTGGTACTAGGGAACAAAATATGACACTAAGCATAAACATAGATGCTAAAATGCAAAATTCATCTTCTATGGTTCACCAAAATTCATTTCCATCATCTAACTTGCTTTCGTCCATTTCAGTTCTCTAATTTTCAAGTTTATTCAATTAAGGCATTTCTATCAACTTTTGTTAAATGTTGCGGTTAATTGTTCAAAATTTTAATTTTTTTTATTCAATTTTTTAAATTAAAAATATTAATTGATGATTGAAAAATATTTTCCAGAATTTAAAAAAAAAAAAAAAAAAAAAAATTTAACTAAAGTTGACAGAGAGGCGTAAATTAAATAAACTTGAAACTTAGAGGACTAAAATGAATGAAAACAAAGTTAAAAAAGTAGAATGAATTCTAGTGAAACATAGAGAGTGTGTTTTGCATTTTAGCCTAAAATAAACAAGGGTATAAATTATTCTCTCTTAAAGCCAAACCTAAGAGAAAATCTAATTAGATCTCAAATTGAAGTCTAATTTTATGCCATGTATTCCATTCAATTTCTTAATTTTGGTGCAACTATTACTACACTACAAAAATCGATGAGTCCAATTTAATTTTCTTAATTTTTTGTGCTAAATGAGTTATGAAGTGAGAAAACCATTATTATACAAATAGTGATTGGACAAACCAAAATTGAGAATAACAATTTAAATGATTTTTTTTTTCATTTGTTTCAAATAAAATTATATTTATTTTATTAGTAGGTATTTTATATTTTCAAATATAAAAACATTATATATATATATATATAAACTTGGTAAAATTTTAATACGCATTTAATTATGCTTATTTGTAAATGTATCAAATACATATGCATAAGGTTACAAGCTAGTTTTATGTTTATAGATATATTGAATGGTTTTGACTTATGATTCATCTCAACATGTATACAAAAATATGAGACCCATAACTTTTGCATACAACATGTGTGTACCAGACTAATTTGCTTAATAAACAACTTTTTCAACAATTAAAACTACTTCTTCCATGCTAAGAGTCTTGTAGTTCAATGGTATTGTCCAAGAGAACTTGGGTTTGAATCCTTCTATCCCCACTTGTTGTAAGAAAAAAAAAAACTAAAACTGATCTTACATGCAAAGGGCAATTTTTGGACTAGTTGTGACTATAGTCGGAGTTTACAACCAACACAAACAAGGTCAATGATTTCTAATCCAAATGGCATTAACTCCTCCTAATACATGAAATATGGGATGAAGCATGAGGTCTTGGGTTCAATACCACCATTGGAAGCGTGTATAGGAGCACTTACATCGGTGTTTGTGTAATAGATAAAATACCACATTTTAGTCAATCAAACCCAAAATTCACTCACATCAGACTATGTAAAGATGTGTAAAAATTCATGATTGTTATAGTAACTATGTAAATTTACATTGGAACTATTTATTTTGTATTTAGTTTTTTATTCTTTCTTCATGTATCCTAAGGATGAAGGAAGAGAGTGGATGGAGGTTTTTGTATGTGAAAGAAGAAAACATTAAAAAAAATTATATTTTAATGAAATGTAGAGTAAAAAAGATAATTTGATGTGAGGTATTTTGAAAAGTGAGTACGTAAAAAAAATAAAAAAGCTTGAATTGATTGTAGCATTGGATTGCCATGAGAGTCATCCCATTTCAACTCAATTTTTTTTAAGGTATAATTGGATCTAATACTAATTGAACCAAGGAAAATAAAACTCCCCTCCCCACCCCCCCCCCCCATTCCCATCGCATCAGCCCAAACGGATCTACATTATGCACAACGGAAGAATTAGACTGACTGATCGATCGATCGATCATCGTTGATGTTTTGAAAGACACTAAGACTAAGACTAATTGATGTTTTGAAAGACACTGAGAGAGTGACTATTACACTAAGACCAAAGCTTCATTTAGTTGGGGATAGAAAAATGGGAGGATAGAAAATGAGGAAGAGAAGAAAAAATTAAGAGATAGAAAACATTTTATTCCAGCATGTTGATTGGTTGAGGGGTGGAAAAGTGGAGTGATGAAATTTTTTTTTATTTGCTTGAGATGAAAAATTAGAAGATAATAAATGTAGAATGTATAAATTTACTCATGTCACTAGTAAAGAATATTTAAAAATATATATATCTTTTTAGGAAAAAATACCCCCAAAGTTGAGGTAAAAAGAATAAAGCCAAATGTGTAACTTAAAATGGAAAAAGAAAAAAGAAAAAATATACATCTATGTTACAAATATGTGAGGGAGGACTAGGGGCAGATGGGTAATTTCCATCAACTCCTCTCTTCTCCCCATTTTCTCTCCATTTCGAGGGAATTGAATTTTGGTGGGCACAAGGAGAAAAGTGCCAAGCCCCACCATTTTCTCCACTTTTCCCCTCCCAACCAAACACAAATATTACCCATTTCTCTCCTATTTTATCTCCCCCATTTTCTATCCACTTAGTTTTCACCCCAACCAAATGAACCGTAAATGAAATACAGATAGACAATGAAGATGGAAGTGTATTGAAGAAAGAGATAACATGGAGATGAAGAGGGGAGAAAATTAAAATAAACAATAGGACCACAAAAACTTACACAACTTTTGCCAACTCTCCATATGGTGAGTTGAATGATGAAAAAAACATCAAGAACAAGACTAACTGGCTAAGCAGCGTTGATGTTTTGAAGGATCTGAGAGGATGACTGTTACATTAAGACTAAATGAAATATAGAAAGACAAAGAAGATGGAAGTGGAATGAAGAAAAGGATAAACCGGAGATGAAGAGGGGAGAAATATAGAAATGAGCAATGCTAGATTGCTAGGACCACAAAATTTATACAACTTTTGCCACAACTGACCATGTGGATGCACTTCCACTACTCACAACAAGTGACAAGATTTGTATAAATTTTTGTATAACTAGCATTTTTTGAAATAAAAAAGTTAAACGTGTGGATGAGGAAAAGGCGAAGCAGAAAAAGAAAATTAAAAAGGTAAGATCTAGAAGAAAAAGAATGGGTGGAGCAGGAGGGATCGCAATGGGGCGGGACAGGGCGGGTCCGAATGATGGGATTTTCGCCCCCGCCCACATGGTTTTGTCTTACACCATCCCTGCCCCGCCCTGCATGTTGAGAAAAATTTTCTTGACCAATCCCCACCCCTTAGAGCCCTGTGAAGCCCCGCCCCACCCAGTAAAACTCTACTTCTTGTTAATTTGCCTACTACTATTACAATATTTTTTTTTTATGAAACTTATTTTGTTAGTAAAAATATACTTGAAATTACAAATAAATTTATCCCATCAAATCAAACTAATTTTTAGTAAAAATTAAATAATATTATTAAAGTGTTTAACAAGACAATATCACAACAAAAACAAAAATCTCATAAAACAAAATCAATGATTCAATAGTATATAAATTTTTTTATAATACAAAAGAAAATGTTAAAATTGGTATCTTATTTCCAACCTCGCTAGAGAAAAAAAAGAGGTTCAAAGCCTTATTGGATAGAATAAAATAAATTAATGATACATTTGTTTAAATAATAGGGTTTTAAGGTATGAAAAATTTACAATTTAACATTTATCGAGACGGGACAGGGCGAGTTGTGTCTAAAAAGTCTAAATACATCCCCGCTTCGTCCCGTGATGCAAGGCTAAAATCTCACTCCATCCCCACCCCACCACCTTTCCACCTTTGCAGGACGTGTAAAACCCGTGTGGGATGAAGTGGAAAGGGACAGGTCAAACAGGGTGGAGTAAAATTGCCATCCCTAAGCAGGACCCAAAAAATAAAAAAAAGTGGGCTCATATGTGCGGGTAAGCTAAAAAGTGGGCCTAGTGAAAATGAGGGCTTATGGAAGGGAATAATTAGAATTTTTAGTGTAAATTACTGAATAATTAAATTGGCCCATAAGTACTAAAAAAACTAGTCAGATTAAATTATTTTATAAAATAACTATCATTATATTTAATTACATATATCTATCAAAATAAAATTACATATATGTATATATTATTTTGGGGTTTTTTAATAAATAAAATGTCAGTAAATGTATTAAGTTAATATATTGGTTTTATAAAATATGTGGATTTTAATTTATTATATCATGCATATGAAGAAGTAGCGGTAATTTTGAAACGATATAGAATTAACTAGAATTAAAATATTTCATTTCTTTGATTATATATATGCAGCGGTAATACAATATGACTAATTTTAGTGTGTACTCCAGAGCATTTTATTGATTGAAGTTTATACGGTTCTATTTTGTCTCTTTTTTCTTTTCTTTTTTATAGCTGAATGAAAAAAGAGTCTCTAGTATGAGCTCATCAACCCCACACCACGTGATGACAATAGGTAATACCACGTACAGGCCTTACTGGAACTATCACTCGAACCACTCTTCTCCAAGTACTAGGATAAGAACTCCTACCATCAACCCAAGTGATTACTGAAATTTTCATCCGAGCAAGTATTATTGTTTTCTTTAATAATAGTAGTTGACAATAGTGGGCAGTGCACAATGGAATTAGATTTGTTTTGAAAATATATCTATATTTTAATAATATAAACGTAGTGGGGTTATTGACAATTAATATGAATGTTTTTTCTGTGCTAAATAATATTATTTTTAAAAAATTATTGTCTTTTAGTTTAGAGCCTTTAATCTTCTTTTAGTAAGAGCATTCAAAAAGTTAGTTATTGTCATTTTAACTTCCAAAAATACCCCTAAATTAATGAATTTATCAGTCTTTCTAAAATGTAAAAAATGGATTAAAATAGTAAATAGACAAAAATTAAAATATAAAAACCTAACCAACGTTCATTGAAAAAAAAATTTAAAAAAAAAACTTCCCACTTCCCCAGTTCCTGCTGCCTCACATTCTAAAAATAAATAAATAAATAAAATACCATCAACATTATTTTCTTCGGCACTCATTGTATGATATAGTGAATTCTTTTCAATGATTAGACATTTTTCTGTCAAAATTGGTAAAGCATTTAAACAAAATTTATTTACTACTTTATCAATTTAATTATATTGTGTATCATACTTTTTTAACTACATATGTTGTGAATTTGTAACTCTATAACATTATGTGATGCGTAAACTATACGAAGCGTGTTATTTAAACAAAATTTATTTACTACTTTATTAATTTAATTATACTGTGTATCATACTTTTTTCAACTACATATATTGTGAATTTGTAACTCTATAACATTCTGTAATGTGTGAACTATACAAAAGATGTTATAAAAAATTTGGTTATAAATTGAAAGTTAAGACATTAAACCAAAAAAAAAAAAAATAGCCTCATTACACGCGCTCTTTATATTAAGAGAAATACTTTGTCCACAACACTTTTACAATAAATTTTAGGTGATAAATTGTTAGTAGAGTGGGCAAAAAAATAATTTAAATAGTGGATTTAGATTAAAACTAATAACAACTAATGATCTAAAATTTGTTATGAAAATATTATGAATATAACACTACTCTTATATTAAAAGTGACGGTGCATTTGTTTCAAAAGCTTAGTGGCGTATGCTTAACAATTATAAAACTAATTTCAAAACAAAAAGAAAAATCATTCTTTTTAACATATTCCTTCATTTTTATGCATTGAAAAGGAAATTGCCGTGATATTTAGTATTTCTGAGATTTAAAAGAACAATCAAATATCATTTTGATAGATAATTGTATTGCAGTGTATAAAGAAATAGTTATTTTGTGTTTTTTTTTTTCATTTGTTGATATTTTGTTAAACGCTAAATAGTTGCTAATTTCAATCATCATTAAAGATTAAAATAAAATAAATTAAAAGTAAAAATAAAATAAATAAATAAATTGGTTCATACTTTGGCCTCCCTCAATAATTGAAATCCTTCGTCCCTGTCCCTTAACCTAGTCTAATCCGCTTGAATTTATGAATTTTGAACATCAATCCATATGTAGACCAAGTAGTCCAAATGATACTATGTTAAATTATGAAATCAAAACAAAGCGGGTGAATTTATGTCTCAAAATAATTCATACATCCAGAATATTTTTCTAACTATGGAATTAGACAAGTCCAATTCCCATAAACAACTCTATTTAGACCTTGTTTAATTTTTTTGTAAGAAACATGCTGAATTGCTCTGTCTTTGGTTGAAATGAGTAATAAGCTTTGATAGAGCACCATCCCATCAACTTACTTAACAGAAGATATCAAATACAAATTTATTTATTTACTTATATATATTTCTTTTTTTCTTTTCTTTTTTTGGTGATAGTTACAATATGTTGTTACCCATAACTCAAACCCTTTCCCCCTATACGCCAAGAACTTTGTGTGCCTAAAACAACTTAAATAAGTCCTTTAACACTGTGTTTGGGAGTCTTTAAAATAATGGAATGAAATAAAATGGATAGACCATAAAAAATGGAATGGAATATAGTATATTTTCTCTAGTGTGTTTGGGACTTTATTAAAAAGTGATTAAATTAGTATGTCACCTCCATTTCATTAGATGAATGAGTGCTCCTCCCACTTTGGAAGGAATGTTTAGTAGGAAAATGGAATGGAACGAGTATTCCATGCTAGCCATTCCATTTATCCTGAGAAAAAAACCAATACTGGAATAGTTTAAGAAAGGCAACATTGGACTTTAAAAGCTCTGAAAGGCCCAAAAATAGGTCAGATATGGGCCTGTTCCAAGGTCACAGACTCACAGCTAGCGGTTTTCCAGCAACCAAACGCACCCCTTTTTTTTTTTTTTTTGGACTGAAAAGGTAGAAAACACATCCATGTTGGGTTCCACAAGGTTCCAGAGACGAGCAAGAATCAAAGCCCTACCTGTAACCAGACTCATAACAGATTTATGGCTTTTGAATACAAGTCTAAATGAAGTAGATCTCTGCTGCAAGCAGCCAGTTGATCAGCGGATATAGTCCTAACTCCTAATGGACGAAAGACTCACTTAAAAAAGATTATTTAAAAAGCAATAGGATTCGCTAGGAAAGAAGGTTTATTTTCAATTAACCTCTACCAACTCATGCCCTATAAATAGAGGGGTATACTTCAAAAAAGGAAATTGAGATGGTCTTAAACTTTGCTGAAATTTCTTTGAAGAGAAAAATACACACCCAAAAAAAAAAAAAAAAACCACTACTAAAATTACTTGACCCTTGGCATTCAACGTAAATTGAATATATGATAAATTAATAACACAACTAGGCCTTCCTAAGATAAAAATCTTAAAGTAGCCCAACCCTTAGGTTGCATTTGGGAACATGGATTTAGATTTTGGATTTGGATTTGAAATCAATCAAGGGATTCAGAATTCATTATTATGCAATTCATGGATTTTTAATCCCTAGTTTGGACCATTTATACGGTTAGAAGTATTTGAATTTATTTCCATTAGTGGGAAAAAAAATAGATGCGAAAGTTACATATTTAGCAAAGAACAAAGAATAATAATAAAAAGTTTGCAGTAACATAACTTTCTAGCGATAAAAGTCATAATTAACATATAATTTTAATGTGTACGATAAAAATAAATGTAAAATCTTAAGAAAAAATTGTCACAAACACCATTCAATCAAACAAACAAATAAATCAACTCAGCCAATTTTCAACAATTCAGCATCTGATACCCAAAAATTAGGAGTTCAACATCAGGGGCATAAACTCTAGTCAAATCTCAAGCATTGACTATCTTAAACCAACAAGCATAACAAGAAACCTGACTAGCAAAGGAATATAACCCATCTCTTCTTCCACTTTTTTTCCCATCTCATTCCCCCTATGTTTTTGTTGGATGCACAAATATCTTCTATCATTGGCCTTAAAGATCAGAGCAGCTTGAAAAACTTTAAAGCAAACATACAACCATGCCATTACAGGAAAATACCTTTTCCCCTTTCCTTCCTGCTAATTTTTATACTAATCACTAATCAGAATATAATGGGAAACTCTGTTCTTAAATCTTCAAGGAGTCCCAAAAAAACCAAGCAAAACAACACATACCCCCTTTCCCTTGAATTTGAAATTAAAAATATAGCCTTTTTCCCCTAAAATCAAAATCAGCTTGAATAAGTGAATTTGAGGTTTTCCAATGTAATAGTTCATTTCCTCCATTTACTTTGTCTGATTTGCTTGATAGATGTAGTCTTTAAAATTCTTAGTTCTGTTTTGTTCTCATGCCTACCTTAGTACACGTCCTGTGTGCTTTGGCCTTCTGTATTAGTTTTCTATCAACGAAGTTTTATTACTTATAAAAAAAATTTAAAAAAATAATATAAAAAAACCCTGCATTTTCTAAGCAACAAAACAATAAGAAAATCCAACCACCTGATGTAGGATAAATTGGGTGCTTGTGGTAGGTTAGGGTTTAGGAGGAATTGTGAATATAGGATTCAGAATTGTAGAACAAGTGTTAGCACTCAAAATTAGGTAGGGTTTGATGAGAGTTTTTTTTACCACATGATAGAGAAATTATGTGGGATTTCATGGTTTTCATAGGGAGGTGTAAGGGTTTAACTTGGGATTTTATAGAAGAAGAAAAAGATAGAAATTAACAGTGTTCAGAATTGACACTAGAATTTAGCTCATAGGCTTATTTTGGATTCCATAATTTTCCACAAACAACTCCTAATCAGTGCATCCTCAACCCTCCGAACAGCATACCTAGGATCCATAATAGGAGGGAGATCATCATTTATATAAGTAAACTTCCTCCTATCAAAAGAAAAACCTCAATAGCCTAGGCCCATTGTGCATAATAACTCCCCTTAAGAAAAATCAAAGTAATAGAGAGCATCTCAGAGGGGAATAAGAAATTGGGCTGTATACCTTCCTTGGATTCCAATAAGCACCCAATTAAGACAAAGAAAGTAAACAAATGAATAAGATCTGGCTCCTGTAAGCAACACTAAAAATATATGGCAACAAAAACCATGTCTGACACTCAGTCCACAAAGAACCTGTATTCCCACAAGACAACCACCATCACTCCTCACAACAACCCAGAAATAAAAAAAGCAACACAACAGTTCCAAACCAACATATCAGATGCAACCATGGAAGATTAATGTTACCACTCTGGCAAATTTGCCTATTCAAGATTTATTTTATGGGCCATGCTTGAAGTCTAATTGAAGTAAAGGGCATGTGATTTTAAAGGTCTAGTTATGTGTTTTTGGGTTAAAACAGTTTTTTATTTGGGCTTTTATTTAGTAAGTTAAGATCATTTTCGTATTCAGGAGCAAATTTGTGATTTTTGCTATCCCTACAAATTAAGGATATTTTGGTAGTCTAGTTGATTTTAGGATTTTTCTAGACTTAAATATCTTACATTTTATTTTCTTAGACTCCACTGACCCATGGATCAGAAGTGTAACATAAAAGACAATGGGTTGCACTACCTGACTGGGGTAAACTGGAAGCAAAGGAAGAAGCGACTCCCTTATGCTGAGCTAGGAAATTAGCATACTCTTCCTTTGGTATGGAGATCAATTCTATCTCTAGAATCATCTTGGGAGTTTAATGCAGTCAATGAAGGACAGAGTTCAAGCATAGTATTCATTAGATTTTTGCCTCTGAATACAAAATTGACCATAACATGTTAATTAAAACTCATATTGAAACCATTTTAACCTAAGGACAAATATAACTAAACCTTCAAAATCAAATGATTTTTACTTCAATTGGAATTCACAAGTAGCCCTTAGAAGAATTATTAAGTAATAACAAATTCATCTTCTATGGCATCAAACCCCTAAAAAAAACAGTGACTCTATAAGTAAAACATACCATGAATTGAAATACTTAAGAAACCCAATTCATATATATATATATATATATATATTAAAAAAATTAAAAACGAAATGAAAATGGGCAGCCAAAAATAAAAATCAATTATTTTCATAGCCGCTAAAGGCAAACATGCCTTCCAGCTTCAACCAATAATTTTAACAATTACGTATTAATAAATATCATAGACTTAAGATGCTTAACTAACACTTCTAAATAATCCATCCCAAATTATGCATATGCAGGAGCTAACCCCTAAGTACAATAAGCTATACAGGCAGTCAGGCACATATACAAACATATTTATACAAGAACCAAAATCTTTTTGATAGGCGATAAAGAGCTACCAAAATTAAAACCATTAAAGTTGATACTTATAGAAAATAAAAGGCAAAGAATCAATTATGAAACTAAAATTGATCCAAGTAACAATCAAATTTGAAAAACGAAGAAATAGAGAGAGATTAAAGCTAGAACCCAAACCTGTTCAGTCGGTGATAAATAGCTTCCCATATTGAACCCTTCAATTTGATGGCTAAATCCAGAGCCGCATTGCAACTGAGATTTGTAGAAAACAAAAGACATAAAATTTATTATTAAATTAAAATTGATCCAATCATCCAAGTGACAATAAATTTGAAAATTTTAAAAACAAAGTAAAATAGAGATAATAAACCAAGAACTCCAAACCTGTTCCGCAGGCCATAAAAAGCTTTCAAAATTAAAACTTTCAATAGGATCGTGAATCTCCCAGTCAAATTTGAGTTGAAACTGATTAAAAAAGAAAATCATTAAACAAAAATAGATGCAAGTAACAATCCAACATGTAAGCTGAAAACAAATAAATAGAGGCATTTAACATTTGAAACTGGCGGAGAAGAGGGCTATGATAGGAATAGTTTTGGTTAGGGTTTTTAAGCCTTTTTTATGGGAGAGGGAACGCGAAGGTGAAGAAGAGACGTTGTTCGAGCACTAATTTCTAAAATTCCTAACCTTGTCGGCGAAGTTGTCGGAAACTTGAAAATGGCAAAAATATCCGTGGGAAAGTGGGGTTTTAAAAAAGTGGGGTTTTAAAATTGGATTTTTAAAAAAAAGTTGATTATTTGGTAAAAATTATTAAATAGTTTTTTTTTGGAAAAAGTTAAATGCTTTAGAAAAATTATTAAAAAGTATTTTTTGAAAAAATTGAATGGAAAAGTTGAATGTTTGAGAAAAAGTACAAGATATATATATATATATATGAAAGAAAATTTTTTGTTTTAATTATCTCTCTTAATGCAAGTTATGGACATAATATTTTTATAAAAATTTCATAATAAAGTTTATATAACAAGTTGTTAATGGTAGATAAAAAAATAATAATGTCACTAGTAGGTCCAAATAAGAAGTAATAACAATTTTTTGTGTAAAATTTATTATGAGATTGTTTAATTATCTCTCTCAATATAAGTTATGGACACAATATTTTTACAAAAATTTCATAATAAAGTCTATATAACAAGTTGTTAATGGTAGATAAAAAAATAATAATATCACTAGTAAGTCTAAATGAGAGCCAATAAAAACTTACTATGTAAAATTTATTATGAAATTGTTATGAAAATATTGTGTCAATAACACTATTTTTTTCTACAAAATTAACACTAATTTAAAAAGTCTAGAGGTACAATAAAATGTGACAATATTTTCATAATACTTATGAATCTTATGATCAACCTAGTCTTATAAAAAATATGATACCTCAACCTTTTTTTTAATAGAAGATTTTGTGATAATTTATTGTGTCCTAATACGGTTGTAATTTTCCTTTTGTAAATTTTCTTGCATGGACACGTATCTCACTCTACCTTTTACTTTTTTTTTTTTTTTTTTTTCTCAACCACACGTTTCCTTTCACCCTTATCTTCTTCCACCTTTATATTCTCCCAACTTTATCCTCTTTCTCTGCTTCTCATCTTCTTTTTGCTTCTCATTTTCTCTAAATTCATTAAAAATCAATTAGGGTGAGTTCTATAGCAGAGCAGCACGGAGAGGACCTTCTTCCACCTCTATATTCTCCCATCCTTATCTTCTTTCTCTGCTTCTCATCTTCTTTCTGCTTCTCATTTTCTCTAATTTCATTAAAAATCAATTAAGGTGAGTTTGTAGTAGAGCAGCACGGAGAGGACCTTTATCGCAGCACAGTGGGCAATTTGATAATTTAACACTGCCTCCGATTACAAAAAGGCTCCGAAGAGTTGCCCACTGCCAAAGTCCTCTTCCTTCACAATTTCAAAACACAGCTTTTAGCTAAAGCTGCTTTTAAAATCTAACCAAACGTTTATATATTTTTTTGGATTGGATTTCAAAAAGCGTTTTTTGCCTTTTGAAAGTGCAAACAAACGGCACTATATCCATATCCTATAAAAAAATAATAATTAAAAAAAAAAAATATATATATATATATATATATATATATATCCATAGGACTACCTTTAAAACTTTAGAGATTGTTTGGATGTAAAAATTTTATCACTCAATTTGTATCACTTATCACTAAGATTGTCAAATTAGTGGGTTTATGGTGGGCATAATTAGGTTAGGCATATAAAACTCATTCACCCATTAAAACCTATTTAACTAATTATTTCTAACCCAAACTCAATTCACCCAATTATAATGGGTAAACTCCAATCCGCCCAATTATCAAAATTACCAAAATGTTCATAAACATAATAACAACATAGAGACAGGAAAATAGAGGAATGTCCACCGTTTGGTTGCTGAGAAAATTTAGAAAAATAAGGAAATGAATTTTGAAAATTGGATTCCAATTATTTACTAACTGGAAGAAAAAAAAAACACGCTTTCTCCTTCTCCTCCGAAACCCCCAAGCTCATCATCCACCCTAACCTAGCCTGAACCTGAATCTACGACATTGCGTGTTGAGTCAAGTGCCTTGTTGACTCGCTGGAGAACATTTGGGGATGCCTTGACGAGTCCGTGTTCATCAAATTTTCCTCTACTTCACCATCAATGGCAAATCGTCAAGAGCTTCAAGGTTCAAATCTCGTAGCGGAGCCACAAGCAGTTGTTGAAGCGAGAGCTTCCGATTTTGGCTTACACTGATGTGTTGGCTAGCGTCGCTGTCATTGACGAGATTCACCCCAATCAGGTTCTTCCAGTCGATCATCCAATCATTTCCATCGTCAATTCCGCCTTGAATTTCTCTCAAGGTTTGGAAAATGCTTCCTTCGATGCTTCGAACTACTAGAAATGGACTCTGGTAAGCTTTCTTTTAATGCTTTTGTTAAAGATATTAACGAAATTGGAATGCGTTTGGTTGCCAAGAAAGTTAGGGAAACAGAAATAAGAAAATTAGAGTTGTCTGAGGGCTGGGCTTTTTTTTAATATATGGGAAGGGCTTGGTTGAATTTAGGTATATTGTTTTTGGGTTAAATGGGGTTCAATGGGTTTTGAGTTAAAACCCAATAATCATTGGGTCTAATTGGGTTGATTCCCATTTAACCCAACTAATAATTGAGTGGGTTTATGTTCAATTAGAGTGGGTGGGTTTGATAGGGCAAATGAGTTTGGGCTTACTTTGCCACCCCTACTCATCACTCATAACTTATCACTCATCACTTAATTTTTCACACTCGTTTGGCACCATCACTCACTTTCCATCACTCAATATTTTTCACACTATTTGTGGGCCCCATACTTATCACTCGGTGTTGCTTTTTTTTTTTTTTTTTTGTCCAATTCCCAAAAACTCGAACCTAGTGAAAGAAGAAAGGAAAAAAAAAAAAAAAAAACCTAAGAGAAGACTGAACCCAGTGAAAAAAAAAAAAAAAAAAAAAAAAAAAAATCCAGGAGGAGAAACCGAACCCAAGAGAAGAAAGGAAAAAAAAAAAATGTCAAAAGGTGCAACTGAGTTATGACTAGTGGGCTCCCATGTTTGTTTAATTACAAATATGTCATTAAGTTATGAGTTATAGAAACTGAAAACAGCTAAAATGTGTTTTCAGTTTCCATAACTCATAACTAAAAAATCAAAGAACTGAGTAATGGAAACAGAGTTATGGAAACAAAGTTATCGTGCAGCCAAATGGATATTAAGCTATGGGTCTCACCATTTTTGAGTTATGAGTTATGAAAACAGAGAATTAAGTTATGAAAACAAATCATCCAAACAGCCTCTTATATTCTATATTTATTGTAAACGTTTTACAAATGTACGTATTTATTTAGTTTATCATGTACGAAACCAATAATCACACGCATTTTTTGAACTAAAATTATAAGTCAAAGAATAAAAAAGTTGTGTTTAGTTCACACCGGTATGTTACAGAAAAGTTTAAAATTTGTGTTGTGTATCTAAGAGTTAGACCCTTTTAAATATATATCATTGTAAATTTTTTTTAAAAATATTTTTCTCTCTCTCTCTCTCTCTGTGTTAATAATTAGTATTCTAAAAGGTATGTTACACACAAGTATTTTATAAATTGAAATTGTAACTTTAATTCACAATTTCAGTTTATAAAACATACAGTATACCCAAAAAAATACTACTATCTTAAAAAGATTTAAATCATCTATCCTATATTTTATTTTAATATAATATTTATTTTTCAGTTATTTTTTTACTATTTTAATATATGAGAAGAGAGGGAAAGAAAAAAGGCAAAACAAATAAATAAAACACTATTTATATACAGTTTTTTTATGGGATATTTATTATTTACACTGTTATTATAATTAAAATGTAAAATTGAATAATTTTAAATAAAATGATAGCAGTGATTTTTGGGATTGAATATCCAAAATTTACATCAAATTGAGCTTTATGCATTGACGGCAGAGAAGTCTATAGACGGGTTTATTTAGATACTGTTTATTTTACTAGAAACTGAAAATTAAAAATATTTTAGTAAAATAATTTTTAAATATATAAATAATATCATAGAACTTATTTTTAATGAAAATTTTGTTGAAAAAAAAATTTATAGGTCTCATAAACAGTGCACAAAACTCACTAAAAACATAAAAAGTTCATCTTAAAAAAAAAAAAACAACAACAACGACAACGCAGCTGCCCTTACATCAGTACCCAAGCGGGTTACAAAAATCTATCGCTGTTTATAAAATAAAAATAAATAAATAAAAACAATAACCTATCGCTGTCAGCATCTCACGTTCCGAAATCAAAACAGCATAAAGAGCTTGTTCTTCTTTTGGCTACTGCCCGTCTGATGAGTTTATTTTCCGCTGATTCGTCCATCTCCAACGATCTTACCAGAAACGGCTGAAAAAATGGCTGGAGCCGACGAACAGAGATCAGAAGTATGTTTTAAAACCCGGACCGGAGGTAAAACCGGATTTGCCTCCGGTTACCGTTTTCACAGGTTTTGACCCGGGTTCTTGGGTCGGGTAGTGAGATCCGACGTGGAATAAAGAACGCCGTTCTTGAAAATAATATTATTGCGAGGCGAGACGGTGGAATTTCTCTATTGCGAGACCTTGGGAGACCGTGGAATTTCTCTATTGCGAGACCGTGAAATTTAATCTCTATTGCGAGACGATGGAGAGAAACGAAAGCGAACATCTAGCTACGTTAGATAGATGGTTTCGGCATGCTGGGTTAGTTACTGTCCTTGAGGAGAGGTATGGAATGCCCCGCGTTGTCATTCTAAAAACGTCCGACTTGCTGCATCGCGAGTGAGCTACTTAAATCTCATCTCCCCGGACTTTGTACAGTGTACCACATAAGAAGAAAATACTACTCAAGATAGCATATATAGTAAAGAAGAAAATGAAGACAGTGGGCTAACCTGTCATGATTTCTAAGAGCAGCATCACATTCGGAAATGATAATTGTCTCCGAGTCCGATTCAGACTTTGTACCTCTTCCGGCCATCCTTGGTGTGTGTTACGTGGTTTGCTTCTTCTTTTTTTTTTTTTTTTCTTTTTTTTTTTTTTTCCTGAATTACGTGCTTTGCCTCCTAGCAGTATTCACACCCACACCATATAGCCTTGAGGTAACGCCAATGTAAGTGTCAAATCAACCAAAAAAAAAAAAAAATTGCTACT
Source organism: Quercus agrifolia (assembly GCA_029955455.1). Lineage (NCBI taxonomy): Eukaryota > Viridiplantae > Streptophyta > Magnoliopsida > Fagales > Fagaceae > Quercus > Quercus agrifolia. The sequence continues at coordinate 44,038,963 of JARQAD010000006.1, forward strand.
GTCACAGGTAGTGGCACAGCTTATTTGTTAATGCAGAGAGTTGTGTTGTGTAGGGGAATGAAGGTGATTCTTTGTATAGGGAACAAGGCGGTGACCGAGAAATTATTAGAACCTCTGACTTGGTCTCCAAACCCTACCAACCAATAGAAATATGACAGCTGTTAAAAAGATGAGTCTGTTTCCACTAAGTGCATCTCCAACAATCTGTAAATATTTCCACTAAGTGCATCTCCAACAATCTGCAAAGCTATTTTTTGACCACCAAATATTACTGTTCATACTTAAACACACATATTCTCCCATTTTTCTTTTGGAGTTGCTATAATAATTCTCTTAATTGAGAGAATATTTAGCAAACCCTACCAACCAATAGAAACATGACAGCTGTTAAAAAGACGAGATTGTTTCCACTAAGTGCATCTCCAACAATCTGCAAATGTTTCCACTAAGGGCATCTCCAACAATCTGTAAAGCTATTTTTTGACCACCAAATGTTACTGCTCACGCTTAAACACACAGATTCTCCAATTTTTCTTTTGGAGTTGCTATAATAATTCTCTTAATTGAGAGAATATTGTAGCAACTCCAAACTATTATTTTATCTTTAAAAAATGACAAAATTTAGTTACAAAATTGGTTGTAGTTTAAAGTTACAAACTCACTTAATAAAATAAATATTATTGCATATTTTGAAAATCTAACCGTTGAATTACATGTTCTTTATGCTCTTAATACATATGTCAATTTTTGTGTCAATCGGATATTATTTACTATATAATCTATAATCTTATATTTTATGCATAATTTTAAATTACAAAAACTTACAATTTAAAAATTTATTGATAATATAGTTATTGATATTTACTTTTCTTGAAATTTTGCAGACATGAAAGATATAAGAAGAAGGTGTAATTTAATGGTGGATTTGTCAAAATTCACATCCAATAAAAAGATATTGATTGAATTTGTAACCTAATGCTACAATCGATTTTGTAGCTAAACTTTGTCCTTAAAAAAATACCCGATGGAATAAAAAAATATTCTTTCTCTTTCCTCCTCTCTTCCTTGTTCATCTGTCTCTCTCTCTCAAATGGTAACACAATCAAAACACAAACACAATAACAAATCAAAACACAATAACAGATCAAGAACAGGGAAAAATACAAATTTAATTAGAAAAAAAAAATCTAAAATCAAAACAAAACCAACAGATCAAGAGCATGAAAGCCTATCTAAGCTCCATTGCAACAACAAAGTGAATTAGAACAAGATAAAAAAGAATTAATAAAAAAAAAGATAGACGAAGGCCATGTCGGCTGTGTGTGTGTGTGTGTGTGAGAAGTGAGCTGAAGAGGAAAGAAAATAGAAGTAGAAATAGAAAAAGTAAAAAAAGAGAGAGCTAGAGAAAGAGAGAGAGAGAGAGCTAAAGAAATGATCTGGAATGAACTAGAAGAAAAAGAAAAAGAAGGTAGATAGAGGAAAGGAGTGGGATACGTGGGTGGTGGAGAAAAAACCAAGAGAAAAAAAAAAAGGAAGAAGAAGAAGAAGAAGAAACGTGTCCAGATGGTGTGAAGGGAAAAATAATATAAAAAATAAGGGGGTGTTTGGTTTGTATTTTTAAACAACTATTTTCAGTTTTTAAACAACATTTCACACATTTTCGTATATTTTTTCACTCACACGTATTTCCACAAATGTTTTCAAATAATAATTTTCAGTTTTTAAACACATGTACCAAACGGACCCTAAGAAATTGCAATTAAGAAATGTTATCACAATATTTTCACAATAAATTTTAAGTAACGGATTGTTATTAGATAATATTAACGAGTAAAAAAATAATTTCAGTAGTGGGTTCAAATTAGAACTAGTAACAACTTTCCACATAAATTTTGTTATGAAATTATTGTGTAAAATGTTGTGAATATAACACTTCTCATTGAAAAATATAGTTGTTAAAAAAAGAATAAATGATGATTAAAAAAAGAATAAACAATGAATGAAGAAATAATATTTAAATGTGATAGAGAATGTGATAGAGAATATGTTGAAAAGTGAATTTGAAAAAGTGGGTAAATAAAAGTGAAATGTCACTGTTCATTCTCCAAACAGTACAAAAATTTAGAAAAGCTGTTGGAGATGCTCTGAGCATGCTTGCAAAGAAACTTGTACAAGTAACTTAACTAAACTTGGAAAAAATCAAACCCATTATCTTCATCTTTCTTTTTCTCCCTCTCTCTATTTCGCTAGTTCCCCACTCTCTTCTCAGATGAAAACTTGTCGGGACTTGGGAGAAGAGATTTTTGCATTTGAGTGTTGCTGTTGGCTGTTGCATGTTGCTGGGTTCCTTGATTGAAAGTTGTTGTCATTATTTATTTGTTTTTATGGGAAACGTTGTTGTCATTTGTATAGGGAAATATGAATAAAACATCAGAATCATTATTCCAAAATTATCAAGGAGGTCTAAATTACTCTAACTAATTCAAATACTTGCTTTGTGTTCATTCTAAAGGCATACACCAAAGATAAGGATACGGTTTTGTACGTACAACTAACTTTAATTGATTTTCTTTTTCTTTTTCCAAATTAACAATATTGAAGAAATAGCAAAGATTGATGTTCAAAAGTTTGAATCAAGATTGTATCAGTTATATTCGGTTGTGGGTTTGCTGCTAGCTTTGAAGAATTGGTTTTGATGTGAATACCGAATAGAGTTAGGGAGAAAAAGAAAGGGGCAAATTGCAAATAAGATATTGGGTTTGATTGAAACTTGTAATTTTGTGGATGAGTTTAGTTTGCTTTTTAACAGCTCTCATGTTTCTATTGGTTGGTAGAGCTTGGGAGGACCCTTGGGAAGTCCCTACTCATTCCGGACATCCATTCCATCATAAATTCTTTTCTTTTTCTTTTTCTTTTTCTTTTTCTTTTTTCGATAGGATCATAAATTCATTAATGTTAAATGAAGCAGCTTTATATATATATATATATATATATATATATATATATATATATATATATATATATATATAAAGACAATGGGAGTAGAGGAAGGTGCGTTCAAACCTGTGCTGTCACTTGAACTCAGGGGCGGAGGGAGGTGGGGGGGGGGGGGGCGAGTGCCCCCCTGAAATTTCAAATGCCCCCCCCCCCCCCCCCCCCCACACACACACACACACACACACACACACACACAAGACAAAAAATAAAAAATAAAAAATAAACCCCCCACACTAAAGACAAAAAATAATAAATAAATAACTAAATTAAGTGAATTCACGTTACCTTTCCAACTTTCCTAGTAGTAGTAGTAGTAGATGACTTCTACTCCAAGTACAATTCTATATATAAAATTAATGGGTCCCACTTAATAAACTTGATGGACTAGACCAAACTGTCTGTAGAATTTTTTTTATGTCTCAAGTTTCTTTCTTGGATAACCAACTTGAGATATACATCCATGACATGCAGTCCATTGAAGAGTTTTTAGCATTTAGAGGAATTGGACAGCTTGTTGAAAAGATGGTAGAAATGAAAAAAGAATGTTTCATATCCATTGGTTTACTTTTTAGTGACTTTGGCATTGATCTTACTAGTTACAACAGCTACTATTGAAAGAGCTTTTTCAATAATGAACATAATTAAAAATCGATTGCTTAGTTACATATATTGAGAAAAATATATTCAAGACTATTAAGTGTGAATAAATCATGCAGCGGTTTCAAAATATGAAAAATCATTGAGGGCAATTGAGTAAAATAAGCTAGGTGTGAAAAATAAATTAAAGTTTATATTTTATGTTAGATTTTGTATGACAATTAAATTATCATATAGTTCTTTACTTATTTTGTTATTAATATTGATTAATTTTTTTATATTAATTTTTTATTTCCAATCTTGTCTTTTAATCTTGCCCCCCCTAACCTAAATTCCTGGCTCCGCCACTGCTTGAACTCAATACTATGTTTCAACTTTCATCAACAAATTTTAATCCTAACAACAACAACAAATTTTTTTTTTAATAAACTATTAAAATTAAATTTTATAAAAGATTGATCTCCTAAAAATATATGTATAAATTGGCTCCTCCACTCAAATTCATTACTTTAAAAAATAATAATAATACATGACAATTTTTTGTGGTTTTAATATATTTATACTCAAGGTACATGGCTAAAGAAAATTTATTGGCAAATCCAAAATAAATACCTATTTGATATGATAATAAAATATTGTCTAAGAAATTTTTAAGTTTTATCAACCCAGTTCTAACAATACACTTTTCAAATTATATGTTCAATTTTTAAAATTTTCTTTAGTACTCAAATACTCCTTTTTCCTTATTTTATAATATTTTATTGATCTTAATGACATAAAAGAGTTCAGAATCACATGAGATGTGAATTAAAAAAAAATCAAGTTTTAAATAGTTTCTTAAAATGATTATTGATTGGAGCATTGCATTGTTATTTGTGGATCAAAATTTTGTTGTACATGGCAGCTAGGAATCTAGTACATTTCACAAGATTGATAGTGTTGTGAGTAACAAGAAAATTATTTTTTCAAAAATAAAATCCAAATGTTTAAGAGGTAAAAGTTTCAATGAAACAAAAAATCTCATAAAAAATTATAGTATAAATACTATATAAATGCTCAATATTTAAAGTAAAACCTCCTTTAAAAATAATAAAACCATGATATTTAATTATATATTTATATAAAATTAACCTTTATTTGATTAGCATTAATTCATCAAATTATATATTTTATTCATCAAACTAACCTTGGTTTATTTAGTATTGAATAAATTAACTGATATTTAAATACAAAACATCATGCTTTAATTTATCACCTTAGTCCCCAAACTATTTTAAACCAACCTTACTGTTATCATTCAATTTAAATCTTCTAATTCAAACATTAAGTGCTCACCCAAATGGCAAAAGATCATCTTCACCATCCATCCAAAGCAAGCAATTCATTAGCACAATGAATCTTTACCCTTTGGTGAACACGCAAATAGTGAAATACCATATTCACTATTATTGACATAGTCATGAATTTTACTCTTAAAAATGTATCAATAATTTTAAAATTCACAAAATATATGTATATGTATAATTTATACTTAAAATGTCTTTAAAATGATTTATTATATTATGTTATTTTCGTGTATATAAGAAAGTTTTATATGATTCAAGACAAACATTTTTTTTTTTTGGAGAATAAGAAAAACATTTTCTTTTATTATGTAATGTGTAATTATTCTTTAAATTATATTAATTATGATTAATATTTTTTAAATATTGTAAATCAATTTTTTATAAAATAAATTAAAGACTACACGTTTCAGTATAATGATAGTTTTAGAAACACAATATGAATACAAATGACTAACTTTCAGATAAATTAAATAACAAATGTTAATGTCACATGCCTTAACATATAAAAAATTTTAGGTAATATAAACAATAAATAGTTATGACAAAAACTAAATGAAAAATTATTTTTTAAGATGAAAATTTATAGCATGAGTCCAAATTTTTAATCATATAAATAATAACATATTTTCTTCTAGTGGAAAAAACATTATTGTATTCCTATATCCTAATTTACTAAATGCAAATGAAAACAAGTTTGTTTTTAAAAATAAAGAAAAAAATTTATTGAAATTATTTACTTATATGCGGAGCAGCATAATATATATATATATATATATATATTGATGATGCACAGAAAATCAGTAACCTGAATGTTTCAGGCTTCAATGGGCTAGTGGTTACTTGAAAGGCTTGAAAAAAAAAAGAAATACAAAATCAAAGGTGACCGAGGTGAATTGACCAAGAACCCTCCAATGCTTAAGTTAGTTTTCTCTCTAAAACTCAAGAATTCCAACTTTAAGGATAGTGGAAACTTACTTTCGTTTGATGTGAATGAGTCCTTATATAGTGAGTTTTGGAGTGCTTACTTGTTTGGTAACTTTCTTAACGTGGATGAAAGTTAGAAGGCTCAGACTTAACTTTCATAACTGCTATGGAAGTTAGAAGAGCCAGACTTATCTTCCACAACTGCTATAGAAGTTAAGAACTTAATGGGAAGTTATAGCGATGAACAAAGACTTTACTCATACTTCGGAATAGTAGAACGTGATCCGAATTATAAGTTTTTGAACATAAATTTATTCTGAAAATTTCTAAGTGTCAGGAGGTCGTCCAGATGCTTCCATGCTGAACGACCTTCTTATGCTGGACGACCTTCTTATGTGGGGACAGCCTTCCTGGACTTGGGCAACACTATGGACGAACTGGAGATGGTTCAATTTTTGGTTCACCATCACACACACGCACACATATATATATTTCTAAGGATTTCAACAACAACAAAAAAAAAAAAATCTCTCAATAAATATAGGTAATTGTTCCACATTAGTTAAGAGAGTATAGTATGTATAATATAACTTACTCCATCATAGGGGTGTAATTGGTTCAGTTCGGTCGATTTTTTTAGTTTTGGCCAATCAAAACTGACCGAAATAATTGGAAATCAATCGGTTTCTGTGGTATTTTGGTTTTCGTCAGTTTTGGTTGGTTTTCGGTTAAGCACATGGGGCTATCGATTTTTCCAAAACTCTAAGTCAACATCACAGTCACAAAAAGAAAATAACAACTCAACAGAAAATAAAAACTCAACATCACATTAGTTTATCAATTTTTCAATAAGAAAATAACAACTCAACATCACAGTCACAGATTCAGAAAAAATAGCATTGATTCAGTATTAAACAAAACCCAAAATACAAAAAAGAGAGAGGGTTATCAAGAAATTAAAAAGAGAAAAGGTCACCGTGAGAATGAAAAGATCAAGCTGCGTAGGGAGGCTGGTGTGTGAAGGTTGACATGTGGAGGCGGCAACAGAGGTAGATTTGTGTGGAGTGGAAGCTGTGAGGCGTAATAGTGAATGCGTGTGGGCTATGGGGTATGTGGAGTAGCTGTGGAGCCTGGCGTGTGGAGTAGCCGTGGAGGCCGATGGCAGATGTCGACTGATGGAGGTTGGTGTGTGTGAGAGGAGTGATGGAGGCGTGAGGCATGAGGGAGTTGGAGGCGTGTAAGTGAAAGTGGGGTAGGTAGGGTAAGGGTAGGGTTTTTATTTTCTTTATTTTCAATTAGTTTCTGTTTAACTTAATTAATTAAAGTTAATTAGTTTAATTTTAGTTAGTTGATCTAATTTATCTAATGGGTAGTGGGCTTCTTTAAAAAAAAAAAAAAAAAAAAAAAAGGCAGTGGGTTTGAGTAATTTTGGCAAGGCCAAGGCTATGTTTACAAACTTTATATTATATATTAAATATAAAATATAATATAATAATATATTTTGGTTCGGTCTGGTTGATTCGGTGCATTCAAATCTACCACTGAAAACTAAACCGAAATTTTCGGTTTTTTATATAATAAAATTGAAACCGAACCGAACCGAAATTTTTGCAACAGTTCAGTTAGTTTGTACCGATTTTTTCAGTTCGTCGGTTTTTTGCACACTCCTACTCCATCCTGACCTATTCTTAAAAACTTAATTAGTTTTTTTTAGTGAAGTTTGTGTGAGTTGTGTGTATGATCATAGGGTTGTTTTAAAGAAGAGCAAGACTTAATTATAGTATTTAGATGCTGTTCATTAGGTTTCTCTCTTAAGATTTTGTCATGTAGTTTTTTCTTATGAATGAAAGTATATTTTTTAAGTTAAGTATCTTTATGGCAGAATTTTAAGAGGAGAATCTAAGGAACAACACCTAAGGTATTGTATATAAATTTTGTTATTTAAAGAAAATCTAAAAATAAAAAATAATAATAATAAAAAACTCATAATTTTTAATTTTTAAAATATTAAAAGAGGGGGAGGGGATATTTTTGTAAAAACATGCTAGAAGATTCTGGAACGGTAGGTATGAACCGTTGGATGGTCTCCCGTTTTGGATGAATGGTGAAGATTAATGTGCACGGTCACAATCCTTTTTTTTTTGGTTGATGAATTGAATGTCACAATCCACGAAAACAAACCGAGACTTCCGAATAGATTATTATTATTTATTAACGTGACATTGAAGTTTTTTTTTTTTTTCGGTGAAAGACATTGAAGTATTTCAGATGCCACAAAACTGACAAAAGGTCAAGTAATCTTCACTATTCATCCAAAGCAAACTCGGAGCCCATCTCTCTCACCGTTTTTTTTTTTTTTTTTTTTACTTTCTCTTTTTTGTGTTTTTTTTTTTATAGTATTTATTAGAACTCCCAGTGACGAAACTACCTTAGGGCATGGCCCCCTGCCTTTGAAAAAAAAAATCTACTAATATATATATATATATATATAAATACAAAAAATTTGCTTTTGGCTCTAAAATTTATATACTTGGTTTCCCTCTCCCAAAAAATTTACAAGCTAACCATTAAATCTCAAAAATGGATAACAGAAAAATCTTTATATAAAAAAAAGGCACATATCCTGACAATAAGAAAATTCCTTGGACAAATTATAAATCAAGTTTAAGCAAAAATAATAACAACAAATTAATTACAAATTCTAGCAAAACAATTCACAAAAACCTAATAACATTTACCCAATTTCTCCCTCTCATTTGAAAGATCTGCGCTCCTCTCAAATGACTCCACCCCCATAGACATAGAGTCAACTTCTATGCAATTGATTGCTCCATTCACACATCAGTTAGTATCACCAACAGCTTGGATTAGTTAGTGTCTTTAACTCAACCCAAGAAAAAAATTTATCTACTTTTTGAATAATAGAATTTTATTAATTTTTAATGTTTTATTAACTTTAGGACACACTTGGCATGCATGCATAAATGGTAATACACATGTGAAACAACAACAATCTATTATTTTGTGTCTTACCTAAACTATCAACAAAGCATGTATGTGATTAGTCTATTGATAATAAATTTTGTGCCTTAACTAAATTAATGTAATGATAGGAAAAACTTTATTATTTACTTAATTAAAGACTCAAAATTACCGTCCATTATCATGTGATTGTTTAATGGATATTTTTAATTTTTTTTTTACTATTTTTTTTTTCAAACTTGCAATTTCTCAAAGGAAAAAATCTCAACCTTACCATGACACCAATAATTATCTCACCCTTTTTTTGTCGCTAAATATTAATGCATGATATTTGTGGGGACACAGGCCCAAATGTATATTGAGCCTTGGGCCTTGTCTGAGGAGGCTCCATGATTTGAGAATAGATCAATAGCATGAAAGACGTAATACTTCAAACTTCACGAGTAAACTATGATTGTAGAGGCTGGGAGAGGTTGTCCGAGGAGGAATATTCCCTCGACTAAACGCAACAAAGATCAATATGTGTCTCCTGTCATCCAGGGTGACATTCCAGGAGGTACTATTGATAAAAACATGCATTATGAATGTATAAGAAGAATGGGAGCTAGGAAATATCTAAGGAAAAGTTACTGTCACCGCATTGAATGCTCTGCAGCTAACTTTCTGGCCACATTTATGTGGAGAATACCCCTGAACAGTGATATCTTAGCTACCCCAACTCATAGAGGGCCAGAGAAGGTGTCCGATAGGACAAGCACTCAAGTAGTGGCTTGGATGATCAATAAATGGAGGGCCAAGATCATTCAAAGAGAGATATATAATGTAAGAAACCCCTGAGGAAAAGTGGATCGAGAAATTAAGAAAGAAACACTATAGCTATCTAGAATTGAACTTGTAATCAAACTTGAGAATCAATATATAAGAACTTTCCTCGGATTGTGTTGAGGACGATTTATTTAGAATTAACAAGTCTATATTCATTTGTTTGTCATCTGAATCCACTTTACTTGTTGTTTGATTCATTAAAGCCCGTTTTCCAACCCACTATCTACAAATTCATTGCATTGGGCTTTTTGGGCCTAAGTTCATTTATCCTTTGGGCTTGAGACCCAAATTGTGTCCCTACAATATTTATTAACCATTATTTTAGAAATTTTATTAATATAATGCTTGACATGGATTTGAACTTTTAACTATAGTTTTTTTTTTTAATGTATTTTTTTAAGAATCTTTTAACTATATATATAACATTATGAAGTTATTATTTATAAAATTATGTGAAAAGAATAAATAATTATTATTTTTTAATTTATAATGTCGATAGAATAAAGAATCGGTCTAACCTTGGTCAAACCTTGAAATTATTAAGATGTGCCAATTGACTTAAAAAAAACCCTTGATTATAAATTACTATTATTGATTTTTTTTAATAAAAAATTTTTAATTAAAAAAAAAATCCTAATAATGCATTGTTGTCAACCTCCAGTACTGGTATTTCAATTTTTTAAAATTTTTGAATAAAGAACTTCGGCTTCCCTAAGTTTGAATCCTAGTTCTGTCCTTGATCTTCACTGTTTGATATGGCCTTTTGTTCATATAGAAAAGGACAATTGTTTTTCCTGAGAAAATAGGGATACAAGTTTTGTGCCACAAGTAAGAGTAACCAATGGATGGGTTTGGTAGATGTTGGGTTGGGTCATAAATGGATCGGTATATAATTATCTATTTATCCATTAAAAAGCCGTTTAAGTAAAAATTAAATACCCATTACCCATCCAAATTATTTAATCTTTAACCCACCCATTTAACCCCTTTTTTAAATAGAAGAGAACTCCACCGATGAATAGCAAGAGAGAAAAACTGATATCATCACCGTTGAAAAAACTGAAGGTAGAGCAACTAATTAGATTTGATATCATTATTGTTTTCATCTTCATTAATGATGGCCAAAAACGTTATCACCATAACCAATCATTAAGCTCAAAAAGTGGTTGGGAGATGGGAAAAATATTAGGAAAACCAAAGAAAATCAACAAGGAAAAAAAAAAAAAAAACACGGAGAGAGGTGAGCAGTGTAGCAGTTGAGAAACTAAAGTTATGTTAGGGTTTTAATTTTGTTTTTTTTTTTTGTGCGTTTTTTTTTAATAATGTAAATGGATAACTACTGGACACAGTGAGTTTATCCATTAGGACTCCTTTAATTGAATTACCCAATGGGTCTTTATCTATTTAACCCAAATGCTTAATTGGGTTGGTTTAAGACTTATCTAAATTAGATCATGGATGGGTTAATGGGTTTTAGATAAAAATTGCTACCCTTAGCTACAACCTTTACTACAATTTTGTGGTTGTTGATTGTGAGTGATAGAAGAAAAAATGATGGACTTATATAAAAGTAATATGTAATACCACATTTTTGGCACAAAAATTGTAATGTAGGACAGAATCTTCAAATTAATTTTTATGTCATTTGTTATTTTTTTATTATATATTTTTATGTAATCTTCATTATTTTAGGTTTAGGGCATTTATTTTCTTGTTTTAGGTGCTTTTAATGATTTTTAGGTCAAATTTGGTTCATGTTATGGTTATGTATTAATTAGGAGTTATTTTAGAAAATATTTTCTTGTCTGTCAAGTTTTACAAAACCTTTAAATAGGCCCCTAAGTCTCTAAGCGTTTTTTTAAAATAATTATTCAATCAATAAAATTCAAACTTTTGCCTTTCTATTTTCTATTTTTGCCCCTAAGTCTCTATGACCAATGGTGATAGAGTACTAAACTAGTGGTACTCTATCACCATTGGTCATCCCTTATATGGCATGAAGAGGAAGGCTTTCCTTCCAATGTGGGACTCTCCAATCCAAAAATGACTACAAGTGCAACACTTGGTCTAGGCAAAACTTGTCTCCACAGTATAAATTTACAAATTTGCTATAGTAACCATGTAAATTTATACTAACACTGTTTATTTTACATTTATTTTTATATTCTATTTTTACGTATTCCGATGGTGAATGAAGAACATGGAGAGTAGTTATTGTGTGTGAAGAAATATAAATAATTATTAAAAATATTTAAAGAAATTTGGAGTAAAATAGATAATTTGATATGGAGTATTTTAAAAAGTGAATATATAAAATAAAATAGTAGATTCTTACACTAAAATAGACAAATTTTTTTGCATGAGCTAATTTGAATACTAATGTAAATAATTTCTTTAACTTTTTATCTTTTGTGAGTTGAAAGACTCCACCCTCTCATCAGGACAAATAGCAACTTTGACATTTTACATTTTTTTTTTTCATTATCTAGGTGAACACATGTATATGTTATTAAGGGGCTGTTTGGATTTCTTGATTTCCATCACTCATAACCCAAAATCAGTGGACCCCAAATGCCAATGCTTGTTTGAACGTCCTAACTTAGTACCCATCACTCAATTTTCTGGATTTTGAGAGATGAGAGAGTGAATTTGGAAACAAGTTTTTGGAGTTATTGAAAACAAAGACATGAGTAACGATGGCATTTTGTGTAATTTTTAGCAAGTATTGGGGCCCACAGTCAGACAATGTCACCTCAGTTTTCAGACTCCATGTGCCAACACTGTGCTTCCAATGGCTCTAATGACCCAATTAAACAAAACACCTACCACAGTTATCACACACATCACTTCCACTCACCCCTAACAAGAAAGACCACCTTCCTCTTAGAGCACACATACCCCATTGACGAAGAGCTTCAGCATGTCGGCCATAGATAGCTCAGCGAGCCCCATTGACGGCCAGCAACCCCACAGCCAGAAACCCCACTGCACTATAATCTGCTTTTTTTCGAGGTAGATCTACCCTCTTTTAAGGGCAACAGCGGTGCAAATGGGTCTTTTAAGGGCTGCTGTTTTGGGTTTAGGTGGAGAGATTTTTGTGGGTTTGGTAAAGTTCTACATGGGTTGTATGGTTTGGGGAGGGGGCAGGTAGGATGGCAAATGGTAGGAGTAGGGTAGGTTAGACAGTGGGGCTCGCGTTTTGGGGTTTTTGTAATTGAAAACCATGACCAGGTTAAAGGTGACAAACAAGGGTAGGTGATTTTTGGGATATTTTGAGTGATGGGGTGATGAGTGAGGAGTGACGATATTTGAGTAATGAGTGAGGAGTTATAGATTTTTTGATCCAAAAAAACCCATAATTATTGGTTAAGCTTTATTGTCATTCTAAGTCTAAAAGCAAGATTGAATAGTAGGTCCCACAATTTTGTTATTAAAAAAAAAATTAGGTCCCACAATTTTATTTTATATTTAAAAAAAAAAAAAAAAACCTCCTATGTCTATATACGCATTGCTCTTTTTTTTTAAACGAACATTAGATATTCTAAAGCAACCAAAAATTTTTGTATATCTATTTTAACATAATATTTAACAATACATCTTAGATTACTTCTTCTATTCTTCTAAATAACATATTAAAATAGTATTAACTCATGCCAAATTTTGTTAGCATTTGACACATTCAATGGAGGTGATTTTTTTTTTTTTTTTTTTTTGGGGTTCAGCATGCAAAATACTAACGTTAGTACCCTAAGTACATAGTATTTTTTTTTACAAAGAATGTTATTGTCTAGGCCTGGCACTGACATTTTGTTATAGTCTATCATTTATAACTTATCACCTCAACGAATGTGAAAAATAATGGTGACTCAAGACTTATTGCTAAAAGAAAACTTAGAGCATCTACTAATCTTTCTCCACCATCTCTTCACGTTTCATAGTTTTAAATTTTAAAATTTTGCTATAATACCAAATCGTAACTACTTAGAAGAATAGAGGAAGAAAAGTTGAGAATTCTATATAATTTCTTTAATGCATTCAAGACAATGAAACACGTATACAAATTTTTAGGCATATTGTTATATTCTAAACACTTTCATATTGATTTATTTTTTCAATTTATTTGCAGCAATCAAATTACATGATTAACCTTTATGCATTCAAATTAGTTTCTCAATTTGATTATCATTAACTATTTACATCAAGGCTTATTGCTAAAAGAAAACTTAGAGCATCTACTAATCTTTCTCCACCATCTCTTCACGTTTCATAGTTTTAAATTTTAAAATTTTGCTATAATACCAAATTGTAACTACTTAGAAGAATAGAGGAAGAAAAGTTGAAAATTCTATATAATTTCTTTAATGCATTCAAGACAATGAAACACGTATACAAATTTTTAGGCATATTGTTATATTCTAAACACTTTCATATGGATTTATTTTTTCAATTTATTTGCAGCAATCAAATTACATGATTAACCTTTATGCATTCAAATTAGTTTCTCAATTTGATTATCATTAACTATTTACATCAAGGGCAATTGAGTAACTTAAATTTGATGTAAAAAAATAAAAAATAAAAATAAAGTGTGCATTTGTATTAGATTGCATGTCACAATTACATTACCACATAATTGCTTATTTATTTTGTTATTAATTCTTACAAAAAAAAAATTTTGTTTTTATTTTTGAATTATTATTATTTTAGATTAATTTATTTTATGTCTTTAGTCTTTATTGTAATTTAAAATTTCTCTTCATTTATGTTAGCCTTGTGCAAGTACTTTTAATATTATATGTAATTTGAAATTGATCTGTTAAACTTGAAATTTATCAATTCCATTTGAAATGTATGACTATTGAGAAACATAATCATTTGAAAAATATGACTATTGGAATATTTGAAAACATTATTGTTGGGAGATTTAAAAATATATCCAATATATCTGTTAGGAATTTGAAAAATATAGCTGTTAAGAATGAATAAAAAAATATTAAAAATAAATAAAGAAAGATTTTAGAAATAATAAAGAACTAATATTTAAATGAGATAAAAAAATAATAAAGAGATTTTCAGAAAATGTATTTTAAAAAGTAGATAAATAAAATGTAAATATAATTGCTCACTTTTTAAATAGTATAAAAATTTGGAAAAATTGCTAGAAATGTTCTAAACTATGGACATTTGTTCATTTGAGAACAACTTATTTAACTTTTAACTGAAATTTTTTTGGTAAAAATGTATTTGTACTTGAAAGTGAAAAAAATATATTAAAAAATAAGATTTAAAAAAAAAAAATCTAAAAAGAAGAAGAAGAAGATAACCAATGCTCAGCCGACACTCAAGAATGCTCAAATCGGAGATTTCGCCCCAAAATGCGCGTCCAATCTTGATGTTTTTCCTCTAGATTCTCAAAGAAGCTTTATGAGATAGAAGAATGATTTGATGTCACAAATCACATCAATCAAGTCTTCCCTCCCACCTACTTTCTTTTAATGCCTGGGCATACACGTTGCGCTCTCCACTTTTTCAGTTTTTCTGGTATGATACCGTTAAAAAAAGAAAATTGAAAACTAAAAATACTATAATAAAATAATTTTTAAATATTTAAATAGTGTTGTAGATCAATTTTTAATGAAAAAGTTACTAAATAAAATACTTGCGAGTCCTGTGAACATTGCATGGGACCCACTGAAAAAACATAATCTGCTCTTCTAAAAAAAAAAAAAAAAAAAAACACTGAAACGCAGACGTAAGCTTTTCATTTGTATCCAAACAAGTACTAAGTTGAGTTTGGATTGCTGAAAACAACCCACGTCTGCATTTTGCGTTTTTTCCTTGGTTTCGTGTACTGTTTATAAGACTTGTAAGTACAGAAAAATGCAAATTTTGCTTTAAAATTGGGTCCCATGGTACTATTCACATATTTGAAAATTATTTTGTTATGGTATTTTCAGTAATGAGTTTTCAGTTTTCAGTAATAAGCGATATCCAAACAGACCCTTAATTTCCTTTGACTATGCCCTTTACTCTCTACTACAAATATTTTCACAACTTTACCACAACTTAATTTGTTATGTGATGACTCGTGAGTGATAAAATCATGGATCCACTACTTTGTGGCACTAAACTTACTCTTTGGCAATATTTCAATACCTAAGCACTCACGTCATCAGAATGATTCTCAAAAAAGAAAAAAAACGTCATTAGGATGTTTATAATAAAAAAATGTCAAATTTATATGTTTTTGTCCAAAAATTACCACGGGCTAAAATTGTGTAATTGTGAATTGTAAACATCGCAAACGGTTAATTCAGGTCAAGTTCAAGTTGGGTCATTTGAGTTGCAGCCTAAGAATGAGCTATTTTAAACTATTTGAAAATGAGTCGGGTCAATTGGGTTGCAGGTTGGACGGGCGGGCCATGTTGGCCCATATTTTTCACATAAAAAAAAAAAAAGCAAAGAAATGCTAACTTTTTAGAGAGAATGAATCAAATCAAATAGTTAGACTATTTGTTACTAATTTACTATTATACATGTTGTGGTGACCCAAAACTCTTGCAGTGAAATTATTTGGAAAAAATGTTCAAAGATTTGACTTACACAATTTATTTATCACAAACTTAATAGAAATTCCACAATGGGAATCTTAAACCATTGATTCAAGGTAATTTGAGATTATAAATAGGAAACCTAGTTACACCAATCGGTTTTCTAAGGTGTAGCGATTAAGAAATGAAAGGTACAGTAATATTCCCATTCTCTCTCTCTCTCTTTCTCTCTCTCTCTTCTTGCTTGTTCTTTTTCTCTCTTTTTTCGTCACCTCCTTCTCTGTTGTGGCCTCCTTCCCTTTATAGGCTATCTTTTTCCTTATTTCTCCAGTTGTCTGTCCTTTAGCTAAATTTCTCGGGTCACCTGTCACCTCCTTTCTTTGGTCTTATCTTCTTTCCCCCTATAATAGTATTTTTTTGGGGATCATTCGTACTGTTTAGATGATACTTTATGTATTTAATGCGGTAGAGATTAGGCGGAGAACTTATCGTCAATGTGGAGGTGGCATCCTCTATAGTCCTTATCCTCTCAACGTTTTTCCCAAGGTGTTGACCTTGGATGAATAAGGCCCATCTGCACTTATGACCTAGGATAAGAGTTTAGGAGATGATGAGATGCTTTGCGCTTCACGGGAATAGTTCCGTGAGACCTATCTCTACTTCTTTGGTAGATGGGCTCGGCCCATCTATTCACATAGGTTTTCAGCGTATGTGGGCCTTGGCCCACTCCAAGGGTACCTACTCCCCACACATGTAAAGGGAAAAAAAACCCAACCAAAAAACATAAAAATTTCCATATCCTTGCAATCTTGACAACTTTGACTTTTGAGCATGACTGAAATTATTTACATACTTCAAATTCAAAGTTCACTAATGATAATTCCCATAAAAGAATGAGAAAAAAAAAAACTAAATGTCATGGACCATGTCAAGTTATTAGTCTTCTTAAGTGCACAAACTCCTATTGCATTTAAAATAATAATAAAGTTAGATTATATAGAAAGATAAACTTAATAAATAAAAACCTTTAAAAATATACATAACAATTTAAGTAAAGAAGAATAAGTAAATATTTTATAAGAATTATACCTCAATCTACTCAACGTTTGTAGTAAATTTATCACTACAAATATTCATTTTTGTGAATTGTATCTCAAGTTGGCCAATTTCATCACTATCTTCATTTACAATACAATATTTTAATATAACTTAAGTGTATAATGAGAGCAAATAAAATCTTATCAATAAAGAGTTAAAAATATATAATTTTTATGATTCTGTTAATAAATTAAAATATCTTCAAATCCATATAACCAACTTTTAGTAGTCTTTGAAGTAGAACTTAGTTACTTAGTAGTTAGTAGTCTTAGTTAATGAATGTTACAACTAGAAGTAGAGCTTAGTGGTTAGTAGTTAGTGCTGCTTACTTAGTAGTGTAGTATGTGTAGAGACTAGACAGTAGAAATTTTAGGCTTTAGCTTTCCTTTTGTATTTTTTTTCCTTTTCATTTAACTGTTTATTTTTTTTTAATAAATAGGAGGCATAATACACAAGTTCATTGTGCCTTTTTATGATAATGTTATGCACCTAGGAGAAGTCTAGCATACCTTGCCATGGAGTTTTTAAATGTTAATTAGAGGAAAAAAAAAGGTTAAAAAACATGCTGGCCGTAGGTTGGGTTGGGTAGGCCCGCAAAAAAAAAAAAAAAAAAAAAACAGGAGGTTTAGGTAGGGCCAAAACAGGTGGGTTTGAGTCGAGTTAGTGAATTTCAGCCCATTTTTTCTATGTCTTGTTGCTATAGTAATTGTGTAAATTTATACAGTCACTATTTATTTTGCATTTAGTTTTTTTTTTCTTTGAGTATATGAGAATGAAAGAAGAGCTTGGATAGTTGTTAGAGTGTGTGGAAAAAAAAATTTAATCAAGAAAAATTAATATTTTAATAGAATGTAGTGTAAAATAGATAATCTAATATGAGATATTTTGAAAAGTGAGTATGCAAAGTAGAAAAAATAGGTTTTTTTATGTACAAACAATTTATGCATGCACGAGCTATACGAATGCTCTTAGTAATGCAGCAAAGGAAAAAAATTTTGTCCATAGTTTGAAAAAAAACTCTTCAAACTGCTCATCGAGAACGGAGCTATTTGATGGCTTGGGGCCTATGGCCCCCTGGAATTTAAAAAATTACATAGTAGTTAAGGGATATTTTAATTTATACCCAATAAAAATCTCCTCTGCCCCACAAACATGATCTTTTGCTCCCTTTAAATAAATAAATAAATAAAAAGATCCAAAGCAGTAGAAAAAATTCGCATAATCTACCAAAACAATTTGGAAAAAGGACCCCCCCCCCCCCAAAAAAAAAAAAAACCCTCAAAAAATTTCTAGGCTTGATACAGATATGTACTATCTCAGCCTATTAATTTCTATAAAAAAAAGATTATAAATTTATACGATCACAATATCATCTAGTTGATCCACTTCACTCGTACTTGGAACTTACATGTCATTGACACAGATATCTCATGCGCCTGTACCTTCTCAATTACAGGTGTTTTCACTGGAGAAACAAAAGGAAGTATCAACATAGGATTAAAATGTAAATTAAAATCATGTGTATAATATTGTACATTTTTTACAAATGTGTATAATTTTGTACAAATTTATTTAGTCTATAATGTAAATCTTACATTGATAGTATAATGTAAACCAATAATTGCCCGAAAGGATAAGATATATATCATTTATAAATAATACTAAAATGGTATACCACTATTGACCGATATCAAAATATTTAATTTTCTTGATTAAACCAAAATAGTCAAGTTCCATTTTGATAGATTATATTGCAACCTATTAAGAAAATCTATTTTGCGTTTTTTTCATTTGTTGACAATATTTTTTATTAAATATTGTTGATACTATATGGATACTAGTTTGGTTTTTCAATAAATAAATAAAAAAATAAAAATTGTTCTACTTTACCCCCCCTCCCCCCAATTGAGATCCTAGTTCCATCACTGCTGCTCATATCTATTTTTATTGGGTTAAATTTTGAAAATGTAATTATTGGATTATATGTTCTTTATGTTATTAATATGAATGTTATTTACTATTTAGATGTTATTTATTATTTGATTAATAAACTAATTTTTTATGTATAATTTTAGACAAAAAAAAATTGAAATATAAACATTTGATTGATAATATAGCAATTGATATTTATTTTTTTTTGAAATTTTGCAAGTATAAGAGATTTAATAAGAACTGTGGGGCCAAAGAATTTGGCAACCCCGGCCCATTTTACATCAAGCCCAAGGCCCATGCAAAGGAGGAAGAAATGTTCGAGGACGAACAAAGAAGGTTCAAACTGCCAAGATATACTGCCGAGGACAATTTTGTTCTCGGCAAGCCGAGATCACGGAAGGAGAAAGCGCCATGCCTCCAAGGGCAATCTCCTAAAGTGTCCCAAAGGAAAGCACAAGCGCAATGGGTCAGCCATGAGAGCATGGTGAAGGAGCAATTCTAGGAAAGGCTGTCACCTCTATATTAAATACCCACAGCTAACATCCTGGCCCCATTTATGTGGACGTGACCCCTGGGCAGTGCTATCTGAGCCACCATAGCTCATAGAACGTCAGAAGGAGTGGCTGATGGGACGCGCACTCAAGTATAGGCATGAGTGACTAACAAGTGTAGGACCAAGATGGTCCAAAAAGAACTATACAATGTAAGAGGCCTTCCTGAGAAGAGGAGGACCCCAGGGGGACCCTGGGGGGGACAGAAGAAGGGGTACAGAAGCTTTTCATCCTCCTTGGTGCTTCGTTGAAACAGACCAGAGGGGAATTCATATCCTTGGATGGTGAGTTCGATTCTTTGGATCACGAGTCCGTCCAGCTCTGTATTCTTAGTCCCTGCTCAATCATCTCTACCATCCGCATTAACCGTTGTCAAACTCATCAGAGCCTAGCTCTTGGACTCACCCTTTACAAATTCATTGTAATGGGTTCGCTGGGCTTAGATCTCATTCGTTTATGGGCCTAGCCTAGAAAAACAGGACCCTATAAGAACATACAATCTAACGATTAGATATTCAAAATTTAAACCCAATAAAAAGACATATATATGGTTAGTTTGAGAGTACCTTTTTCCTGCAACAAGTAATAGACCTCTTCATGCTCAATGGGATATAGTGACACTACTTGAATTCATTGTATCATAGCATAGTACACAAATCAAACTCAATGGGCTATTTATTATTATTATTATTATTATCATCATCATCATCATCAATAATCAAAATTTTAACATTTGTTGGATAACGCTATTCAAATATGTATATTTAACATCATTTAGATACAATGCCTTTAAGGAAACAATTGAAACGTGTACATAATTGCATGCAAGTGAATTGAAAGATGGATGATTAAGGTCTTTTGTAATGAGTAAATATTTTTAAATATCAAATAACAAAGTACATGCCATGATAATTTAGTTATAGTAGAGTTAAAAACATATATTTAAAATTATAAACATGTATGAGAAACATTCATAAGTATGAAAAGATTGAAACCAAAGTATATTAATGAAATCAATGTATATATATATATATATATATATATATATATATATATAAGCAAAGACCTCATGCAAGAGAGCATGAGGTCCTACCAAGTGGCGCCCTTCTTTGATAACTTAGCCATCTTTTTTTTATTATAAATAGTTACACCTTATCGTTTAACCCTAATCTCTCTCTCTCTCTCTCTCTCTCTCTTACAACTCTTCAACTTTCCTCATCAATTCAATTAGCTATTCAAAATTTTAGACCCTTCAATTGCCTCCCATCAATCCAATTGGCTATTTAGAATTTCAGACCATTCAATTGTCTACCCCTTTCAATTTCCTTCTCTTTTCTTCTTTACACAACTATATCTTAGCATACTTCCAGCCTAGACTAAATCACAATTATAAATGCTCAAAATTTTCAAAGTGATTCTTTATTAGTATAAACTAGTGTGTAATCCCGTGCATATGCACGGTACATTTAAAAGCAATCACAATTTTATATATATATATATATATTTATATATTTATATATAAATTGTTTGCTTATTGATTATGAATTAAAAAAAATTTGAAATTAACATTTAGAATAATAAACATAAAAAATATAATTAGTCATGCTAAGACAACATTTCCTAAGGGACTAATCCCTTCACCGAAATAATTTGGAAAAGAGTTTAAAAAAGACCATCTTGCTAGGATGTGTGGCTTTGTTAGCATTCCTATACACCCATTTAAACTCTAGCCGGTCAAATCTTGCATATAGCAATCTCACTTCAACAACAAAATTAAAGATTCTCTAGTACATTAATTTGGATCTATTGGTCATTACCTCAACTCAAATTTTGGAATTACCCTCAATTACCACATTCTAAAGCTACTTTTGACTTGCTAATTCCACTGCCCACAAAAAGGCATTGGCTTCCACTTGAATAGGGATGTTAGTATTCACTTTTTTTGAGAAGGCGAATAAGCTACACTATAAGCCACATTCCATGGGTGCATGTAGGAGCTATGCTTCATACATGATTCTGATATCAAGTTCAACATGACATAAAATGACCATGAATGACAACATTCAGGAGAAAAAGTTTTATCTTAAAAAATTTAAAACTCAGAGCTTGCCTTAAACTATGGACAATGACAATACCTCAAGAGTCAAGATTAAGTTATGTACATTTGATTTTCAAAACTTAAGGTCAAAGATACAATTATCAAATGACATGCATCCACTATTATCCTCTGGCTCACAAATCAAACTTTAAAGTATCTTTTCTCTTAACCATGGCATTCATCCATTATTATATTATGCTATATGATTACCATATGAAATATTTCTAGATTCATTCATATGTGAATCTTCCAAACCAAAATTCGCTCACGAATTAAGACAAATAAATATTTCATATGGTAATCAAAAGTCACACATAACTAAGTACATACTTTGAAGAGCATTACAAACTATGAAAAAAAAAAAAAAAAACCCTATTATAAAAGCTTGTAAACTAAACAAATTTCTCTAAAAATGGGCTAAATTTATAATTTTCCTATTTTTTTTTTGGTTTGTTTGTTTTTGGATATGATCTTTTCAAAGATAAGTAACAAAACTCATATGGAATGCTATATTTTAGCTATTGATGAATATTTACCGCTTTTGAGTGCCATCCTTCATATAGGATCTAAGTTAATACTATCTCTCTATATTTACCCATTGAGAAACTAAATATATTTTAAATTTTTAATCGATAAATCTCATCTACCTAACTCTGTAAAAAACTTGTATTAAAGTCTAGTCATTGTTACTAATTGTATAACTAAATTCAACTATATATTTTTTCATTATAGATCTTATCTCATGCAATATGAAAAATTTCAAGAAATACCACTTTCAACTTAGTGTCTCCAAAAAATAAGTCATGTACATTGGACTTGGAAGAAAGAGAACTACTGGTCTTGCCTAATCACACCCTTATATTCTTACAACAAATAATTGGATTACTAACTTTGTTTATTGTTGAGATGCAACCTAAAAAAATAAAGCATACGACAACAACAAAATTAATAATAAATAATGTAAGGTTGAATTTTATCAACCATCTTGTTGGCTCTATTCCATGTCAAATTTGTTTGTATTTTAGCAATTAGTAACCCTGTATTTAAGTGGGATTCATGTAAGGGTAGTGTGTGGGAGAGTGTGAAGAAATGCTTAAGATTGTGCAAAGAAACAAGGACTCGCGACTGGATCTTGCGGGTGGCTCGCGGCTTGCAAGCCACCAGAAGTTGCACATGTGCCAAGCATGCCAGAAGTTGAAGCGTCATACCAACTGGAGCACTACAGGACAAAAAGTACAGACTGGCCGTTTAGTTACCTCGCGACTGGAACTTGCGACTCAGTCAAGCCGCGAGTCCAAGCCGCCAGCCAGCTCTATTTTGAAAAACCTGACTCTTCACATTCCATTCTCACCCTAGTATAAATACCCCTTATACCCACAAAATGTAGAGAGCTTCCAAAGAGAATTTTGAGAGAGAAACCCTAGAGAAAAACAAGATTAATTCATCCATAATCTTCATATAAAGACTCTTCAAATTCCTCTACTCTCTTCCTTTCCATTGTTAAATCCTTGAGAGGTACATTACCAAAACATTTTCTCACCATACCCATATCTATGAGAAGGCTGTTTGGTGCTTTAGGAAGTAGTTAAGAAGGGACCAATTTCATATTGGTAGATGCTATGAGCTATAGCGGAATCCGGTAAGCTAAAGAAGAAATAGATTCAGCGCAACCTCGTTGGAGTAGGAGCTTGGAGGGCTTAGGTACACTGGGTAGATTAGACTTGGAGGGTCTTCTGATGTCCATGTATCCTAACTACATTCTTTAGTGGATTATTTACCGCTTGGAGGGCGGTGGAGAGGTTTTACGCCGAGGACTTCGGTTTCCTCTTCGATAACACATCGTTGTGTTGTCCTTGTGTTTGCATCTCTCTTCCCTTAATCTTTGCCATTTAATTTCTGCTGTGGATGTGATTTTGTTTGGTTTAGATTGTTTATCAATTCTGTTATATGTTTATGTTCATATTCCGCACATTAATTGTTTGATAATAAGCTTGAATTAATAATGTGTAAATTGGGGGTCTAAACGTTTAAGGGTGTTTTATACACATTTTGAACTTTCAAGTGGTATCAGTGCAGGTGCACTTGCTGTGGTTTAATTACCTAAGTGCAATCCTAGACCCCATGTCTATGGAAACAACTATGAAAAAGGTCATGCTGAATTGTGGTTTAAATGTTTGTGATAATGACTCTATGAGTGTATTTGAAGGGTGTCCTAACAATGAACTCTTAGAGTTATTAAAAACAAAGAAACGTGCTAGTATGTTTGTTCACATGCTAAAATATTTTGAGAACAAGAATCACATCTTACACAATAGCCAATTTGAATCTAACTCTTTGGTTAAGAAGTATAAAATAAAAAATAAAATATTGTGTGAGAAGGTTGATAATCTGAAAAAGAAAATTCAATCTAACAGAAGCATGAAAATTGAAGATAAATCTCTATTTGAAGGTCAAGAGTGTTTGTCTCATGCTTGTCTATTTGTGCACACCTCATTAAAAGTATTTAATTCATGTTTATGGTATTTTGATAGCGGCTGTTCTCATCATATGACAGGAGATAAATTACTGTTTAAGACACTCAAAGAGAAGATCAGTGACTATGTGACGTTTGGTGATGGAAGTTATGCTCAAGTTCTAGGCAAAGGAACTATTGAGATACCGGGATTACCTCTATTGAAAGATGTCTTATACATCAAATGGCTAAAGGCGAATCTCTTAAGCATTACTCAAATATGTGATGAGGATTTCCTTGTCCAATTTTCAGAGAAGGGATGCATAATCATTAATGAAGAAGGGATTCAAGTTTTGGAGGGAAATAGGACTACCGATAATTGTTATGGAGTAGTTCCTACGGCACCCATTTCATGTAGAAGTGCTCGTGTTGACATGTTGGAACTATGGCATCATAGATTTGGGCATGCAAATTTCAAACAAGTATCTAAACTTGAAGTAGTTGAGGGACTTCCAAAGTTTGGAAAGGTGAAAAAGACTATTTGTGGAGCATGCCAAATTGGAAAACAAACAAAGGCAAGCCATCACAAGGTGAATGTGATTGCTACTTCAAGATGTTTAGAGCTTCTTCACGTTGATCTAATCGTGCCTACAAGAACTGAAAGTCTAGGAGGAAAGAGGTACATTATGGTCATTGTTGATGATTTCTCTAGATACACCTGGGTTGAATTTCTTAGAGAAAAACCAGAAGCATGTGAGAAATTGGAAACTTTTTACCTAGTATATGATTTTTTAAAACAAAATATCTTATTAGAAAGGAAAGAAAAAAAAAAAAAAAAACCAAACGTATAAGTTAAAATGGCAAAAGAAAAAAGAATAAAAAAAGAGAAATCAATGTTACATTGTTGTGGGGGAGGATTAATTGGAGGTAGATGGGTAATTCCATTAACCTACCTCTCTCTCTCTCTCTCTCTCTCTCTCTCTCCATTTTAGGGGGATTGAATTTTTGTGGGCCTGAAAAGAAAACTGAGCCCCACCATTTTCTCCCCCCTCTTTCCTCCAAATCAAACGCACCCATTTTTAATTTTCTCTCTTATTTTCCATTTCCCACTTTTCACCTCAACCAAATGGGTCCTAAATACTACCTCCCACATGTAGTGTTGAGGGAAATAGGGAGCCTTGATTTGAGCTTAGGGGGTAGAGTATTTATTTAGTAATATTTTTTAACCAATTCAAAAAATAGTATAATTTACTAAAGCATTAAAATATTTTTTCTCCAAATGAAATTTTATTATCAAAGTTTCAATATAGTTAAAATGCTACTCTAAAAAAAACTTTTTTTTGCTTCAAGCACAAAAATAGGGTCAAAGCGGAAATGGAGTCGAAGAGCACTTACGTCAATCAATATATAATAGAATAAGGGGTAAATTTTGCATTAATCCAGGTAAACTTTTGTAAATTTAGATTGTTACTACAGTAATCATGTAAATATACACGATTACTATTTCATGTGCAAATATATTTTTTAATACTTTTCTACTTATATACACATAGATGTCTTTGAAAAGTAGTTGTGTTATAAAATAGAAAAAGTAGGTTCTTATACTAAAAGAGAATTTTTTGACAAGTTGATGTGAATACCTGTTGAGAAAATTGAGCATTTTTTTTTCTCCCTCATTTTTTAGTCTTTAAAATTATGATTTTTTTTTTTTTTTTGCATGGAAATTTTTATTCATTCAAATGATGATGAGGCTTTTTTAATATCAATTAATTTTTTTATTATTATTTTATAAGCCACATTGTCTTTTAAGTGTGCAAGTTGTGCAAACCATAAACCATATGAGCAGTACTATTATTGAAATGATGGCAAAGATCAAAATGAAAATTTGTTGAAAAACTTAGGGGCCAAATTAAAAGTTTTCAAAATAGAAAGGCCAAATGAAAATAAGCCAAAATAGAGGGGTCATAAAGATATTTTGCCTAATTTATATAAGGATTTTTATAGATACGGCTAAGATCCAATGCATTAGTACATTGGACCTGATATGATACAGATACGTGTCCTATTGTGGTTGAAACTTAACCTACTTTTTATTACCCATACATACTAGGGGTTATATTTCTTGTATTTTATTATTATAATTTAGTATCTCTTTTTTCTAAGTTAATAATATTTATTACTTTATAATTTAACATTTCTAATAAAGTTTTTTGTGGTCGAATAAGAGATCTAGATTCAAACTCACCTGCATAAAAAATCAATTGGTATATCATAGAGTAAACGCCATGGATTGAAATTCTATAGTATCTATAAATAAATAAAAAATAATCTTCTCAAAAAAAAAAAAAAAAAAAAGAAGCAGAAGAAGAAGTTTAATTTGTACTAAATTTGTTGTGTGCTTTTATGTTAGGAGTAATTATTTGGTGTTTGTAGAGCATGTTGACATCATGCCCCCTCCCCTCACATAATTGTAAATCCTATTAATTAATTCCTCATTATGGAATTCAACATGAATATAAAAAATGAGTATCGGAAGTCACTGTGAACACCCAATATTATTTCTTGTGTTAAGACCCCATATCTTCTTTTTCTATGGTTAAAAAAGAAAAAGAAAAAAAAAGAACAAAAACAGAAGAAGAAATCATTTGATGGGTAACTAAAAAAAAAAAACCAAAAAATCATTCAAAGGGAAAAAAAAAAAAAACATTCTATTAACTCAATTTTTTTGTCCTTTCTTATCAAAATTCATTGCGACTAAGACAAACGAAAAAGAAAAACATATTTTGGTAAACTCTACTATATTTCCTCTCTTGTCCCATCAATCTAAACGGACTATAAGTGAACCATTCAAAAATACAAAAAAAAAAAAAAAAAAAAGTGTGACATGAACTTAAACAGATCTAGCCTCAGCCCCAATCTTTAATTTCATTTTACTAGGTGTCAAAGTTCAAAGTTCAAGTTAAAACTATCGTTTTACTTGGGGAACAAAAAAAAGAAGTAGTTATTTAAAAAAAGAAAAAAAAAAAAAGGAAGTAGTTGCTTTTCATCATTGGCATTTTTAGTCTACTGCTGACCTCAAAATGGATGTAATAATATGAGACTTAACGGCTTTTGTGTAATGCGAAAATTAAACGGACTCCATAGCGGATCCTACATCCTATTGGTATTGGACCCAAAGTAATATATAAGAAGATATTTTTATAAAATTATTTGCCCCCTTCAACAACACAAAATTTTTTTTAATAGAATTTCTTCTTTTTTTTCAAGAGAATTTTTTATAGAACTTTCAACCACACAAGTTAATGTGGCAGCGGAAATGGAGTCTCACCATTATAGAAAAATAATATCTCTAACAAATCAAGGCTGAAATTATGGTAAAAAAGTGTTGAGTTATTTGGCCCAAGTGGATGTAGTAAAATCTGATTACTTAGAGAAATAGGATCACTAATAATTTTGTAGTTTGATTGGTTAGCATCTTTTGATATTTTTTGTAAAAAAATACATCTATGATTCAGTGAGGCATGTATAAGGGTTGGGGGGCCATGTCCCCCAAAATTTTGAAATTTTCTTAAAAATATATATACAATTATTTTAATATTTTCAAAATTTAGTCTACAAAAATAAGAGTTGGTCTCTCCAAATATTTGAATTAGTCCAATAATGCTCTTAAAAAAAATAATTGGTCTAATAGTTATAGAGATATAACTTTATTTTTTGCAATTCTATTTTTTATTGTAAAAGGTGTTCTTTAGTTCTTATATCTGTTAAATATTTGATAAAGTTTAGTATCAAACATGTTTAAATCTATCTTTTTCAACCTGTTATGTGACGATTAACAAGTCATTGACTTATTAAAAAAATTTTGTTACTAAAACTACACATGAAATGTATCTTTAGTTGTCATATAATATGAGTTAAAGCAATGTAGTTTTAAATATGTTTGGAGCCTAATTTATTCCTCCAAGTTTTGGATAATTTATGTTTTTGAAAATTTCATTAATTCAATGGAAAGATTTTTTACTTACTTTAGCATAAAATTTGATAATTTGTATTTAAAATGAAACTTTTTAAGAATTTGACTATGAAAGTGGAAAAAATGAATTTTATTTTATGAAAGATCGCCGTCAAAAATAATTTTGATTGAAAATACTAAACTCTATTTTTTTTTTTTTTTGTGTGTATATATATAACTTATCAAATAAAAAGTGTGTATATATATGTGTGTGGAAGTTGTTTTGATAAATATATTAGCGTCGCACTTGGCCCCCCAAACAAAAATTCCTGGCTCCACCCCTAGATTCAACTTTACTTGCCCAACTTTTAAATTAAAAAATAATAATAATAATAATAAAAGGGTCAAAGTGGATTGGTATGTGTGAAGTCAGATAACAAGGATTTTTTTTTTTTGGTGGAAAAATTAATATTATATTATTATTAATTATTAAAAACAAAGTTGTGGTCAAATTATATAAGAGAATAGCCTTTATTCAGAGCAATTACATCAGCTTGTCTATAATTGTGCAAAATGGAAAAAGTAGCTAATTTTACACAATTTGAACAAAAAAACACCCACACCAGCTTGTGCATAATTTGCATTTATGCACAATTGCTACAATAACCGTGCATATATGCACGGTTACTGTAGCATGTGTATTTATTATTTTATTAATTTCCGTTCGCACGTTTTTTTCTCTCTCTTCTCCGTGCACAACGAACTCAGTGTCTTCTCATCTTCTTTTTCCTCAGATGCACACACCCACACCCACGCAGACAAATCAACACACAAACACACCCACACACAAACAAACTCACACAGACAAACCAACAGAGAGATAGATCGGTGCTTGACTGGAACGATCGGTGCTTGTGGGTGAGAGCGGGGATATTGGAGAGGTGTGTGGAAAAGTGTGAGGCTTAATGGAGCGGTAGAAAAGCCATTGATGGCGAGCAATCTGGGTCGATGGGTCTAGAAAAAGACCCGGGAGGTTGGATCGGTAAGAGGGTTGTGGAGCTTGGTTCGTGCATCGGCTGGTGAAGAGTGGATTGGCAGGTGAAGAAGTCCGATCGGCGTGGTTCGTGGATCGGCCAGTTGGGTTGGTAGTTTATGAGAAAGAATGAAAGGTTCGTGGATCAGTCGATTGGGTTGGTAGTTTTTGAGTGGTGAAGAACTCTGGCCGGCGTGGTTGGTGGATCGGCCGGTTGGGTTGGTTGTTTTTGAGAGAGAGAGAGAGAGAGAGAGAGAGAGAGGTGATCTGTTTAAAAATGGGTATTGAGAGGAGTAGAGAGATGGGTATAGAGAGAGAGAGAAATGAATCAGAAAAAAAAGGGACACAAAGAGAAAGAGAGAGAGCGCGTATTGTATGTAAAGGTAGTTGAGAATAATAATAAAAAAATTGAGAAGAAAGAATATTTTATTGAATTATCTTGCAAAATAGATAAACTGATGTGAATGTTTTGTAAAAATGATAGTGTAAAATAGAAAAAGTAGGTTTTAAGTGTAAAATAGAAAGAATCTTATGCACAAGCTGATGTAATTGCTCTCAAAACTCAATGATGATGCAAAGAAAATTAGTGAGCCAACTATCCAAACGAGGGGTGTTAGAAGACCTACAATCAAAGAACACACTCTAGGAGAGTAGCAATGTGATGCCAACCAAAAACTCTCCAATGCTTAAGTCATAAACTTATAAGAACCCAAAAAAATTCTGATAATGGAAGAGTTAAAGTTTTTCACTCATACCTTAGAATGAAGAGGGTTAATTAGCCTTGGGCTGATTAGTGACTACTCTTCCATGATCTTTGCCATTTTCCTTATGAGAGGCATGATGGAAGGAGTGGAGTTAATGGTAGCAACATTCTTAGGGTTCATGCCCATAATTGGAGAACGTGAGTTCATACCCAAGAATTTCCATGAATACAACACACCAGTAGTGGAGCCATGTAAGGTGATTGTCCTAGGGGTTGGACAGATGAGGTCGCATGTCAGACAAGTAACATTGTTGGTTGGAGGAGAGGCTTCTATCAGGCGAATGGTGTTCATGGGTGGGCATATCCAGCATTGGCATGTCGAGTACAGGAGATGTTGGACGAATGAGCATGGCTTGGACGAAGGACATTGTGGGAGCTTGGCCTTTGAGAGACCCTTAGAAAATCATTCCCCTTCCTACAATTTTAAACAACAAAATTTCAAATTTTGTATTGAAATCATGTTTTGAAAATACAATTTCAGAGCAAACACATTTTTCATTAAATTAAAATTATGTTTTGGAAACATTATTTCAAAGCAAAAATTTGAAATTTCAATAATTAAAATCATGTTTTGATTTTCAAGGAGAGGCTACTCTCCAAAATGTTTTTACCGTTAGTTTTAAAAATTATAAATACATAATATTATTTGTCCAAAACCCAAATAACAAGTGTGCATTTCAAACTTCAAATTTCAAATTTCAAAAGATTACTTCTTTTTCTTTTTCTTTTTTTAATAATAACTTAATAGTTTACGAGATTACTTGGGAAACTCTTTTAACATTTGCAATTCAATATATTTGACCTAAAAAGAAAACATTATATATACCCCAAGTGGTGGATTTTTTTTTTTTTTTTTTTTGATAGGAGTGGTGGATTTTTTTGTTTTTGTTTTTGGTTAACATAGAAACATTATATATATCCCAAGGTGTGCTATGGACTTGCTGGTGCAATCGGTTAGGTTCATTTGGGCCGGAGAAGTGGGTTGGGACTAAAATTCATAACCATGATGGATTGGGTCTGATATTGTATCAATATTTCATGACAGTTGGCTAGAGTTCAATGGAGTGAACCCAGCGAGGATATCTGCAAAGTCAATTTTGATGGGTCATATTTTAGCGGTTGCGGTTCATTGGCGTTGGCATAGTGATACGGAATTTTCGAGGTGAACCAATGGCAGCAAAGGCAAGCAGCGGGGACTGACTATGAATCCTACATCAG
Organism: Quercus agrifolia; assembly: GCA_029955455.1. Classification (NCBI taxonomy): domain Eukaryota; kingdom Viridiplantae; phylum Streptophyta; class Magnoliopsida; order Fagales; family Fagaceae; genus Quercus; species Quercus agrifolia. Next base: position 44,070,282 of record JARQAD010000006.1, read on the forward strand.
CAGAATTATTTGCTGCAATGCAAGCCCTCCCCTTCGAAATTGATTTTGGTTGGGCACATAAAATTTGTTATAAAAATGTTATGGCATCTCAACTTAAATTAGATGTTTTGCATGGTTAAAGTGATGTTCCAGAAAAATAAAAGTATAGGTTAACCTGCTCAGATGAAAAGATTGCAATGCATAGCCATGTTCTTATTGAATACTTGCTACTATTCTTACAAAACATTGAAAGATCAAAATACACCCTGAAAAGGGTATGTGTTGTACTCAGTCTAGCCTTTTCAGGGTTCAAGTCTCTTTCCAGCTATTGAATCACACATATTATCATCCAAAGGAGTTAATTTTGTTTATCAAGTGTCATCCAAAATCAAGCTTTCTTCCCCTCCTTTCACCAACTTAGCTACAAATTTATCAATGTTCTTATCTGTGCTTCCACCTTAAATAGTGTTAGCTCAAGAATTTTTTTCTAAGGAAATCATTAAGAAACTTAAATTATATAAAATCTAATAAAAAGAGAATTTCATATATTAACAAAAAAACAAACAAATATATAAAGTTTTACAATTCCCTTCTACAAATTTTCTTATTTTGAAATCGTTGCTTGATAGTCTCATTGTCAATGCTGCTAACTATATCTCTTTCAAAATTTTAGTAACATAAAATTTTTCTTAGGTCTTTTCCTTTTGTTTGTAAAGACCTAATATATTGTTAAGGGGATCAAAATTTAAGGACAAAATTTGACTACAAACTTAGTTATAGTCTAAACAAATTAAGGCTACAACTCTCACTAAACAAATTAACATGGCTACATATTTTAAAAATCTAACTATTAAATTGCATGCTCTTTATGTTCTTAAAACACGTCAAATTTCATGTTAATCAAATATTATTTACTATTTGATCCATAAAATTATTTTTATGTATAATTTTAGACTACAAAAATCTAAAATTTAAACATTTGATTGAAGACATAACTATTAATTTTTTATCTTCTTGAAATTTTGCAAATATAGGGATATAAGAAGAAAAATATAATCCAATAGTAGATTTGTAAAAATTTACATCCAATAAAAAAAATATTGAGTTGAGTTGTAACCTCAGCCTATAAGACTACAATCAAGTTTGTTATTAAACTTTGTCCAAAGTTTAATTATGTTGGGCTTAAAAAAATTTAGGGTGGTCACAATTTTTTTTTAAGAGAGAAAAAATCATAAAATTTATATATAATAATTAAATTTTTTTTCAAGTTAGAGTGGTGATGTTGTGACCTCCCTGGACGCAATGCAGAGCTGCCCATTGTTGGAGGTCAATATTGACTATCGATAGACATGAAACGCCTAGACACTAGTCAATCGCAGAAGACTGTATGCCCTCTCAAATGAGTGTGTTAAAGTCCTTTGGATTAAATGCATTACAAACATGATTTTATCAGAAATATTGGAGAATCAAGATAAATGTGGTGGGGATATGCAGTCACAATGCAATGTAGGTGTTAGCATAAGTTGGGTCCAAAATTGGCAAGTGTTGTAGAGGCAAGTCATTTTGATGCTAGATGGAGCGGGAACCAAAAGAAACAAATGGCTGGCAACTGTTTATGTGTGCAAATATAGATCAGGCAATAAAGTATTACTAGGATGCCACTATTGGGAATGAAACGTAAAGGATACTGCAATCAGTTTAACTCTAGGCAATCAGAAGGTGTGTAAGCATCAGTTAGAAGCTATTCCTAAATCTTGACCAGGATGGCAATTTTTAACTATACTCATTAATTCATTCATGATTCACCTAATTTGAATAAGTCATGACCTACCCAATTAAAATATTTGGGTTAAATGTATATAAATCATTTGGTTATTTAGTTAAACAGGTCTTAGGATGTTTTTGTTTGGAGGTGAAATAAGGTGGATAAAAAACTTTAGAGAGAAAATGGGAATGAAAACTTTTTTGACTGTGCTTGGTTGGGTGGGGAGCAAAGAAAATAAATTATGGAGTCCATGTATTTTCTCTCTAGGCCCACCAAAAAGTTCTCAAAATGGAGAAAATACTGAAGGGAGAAAATTGAACTATTTAATAGACAAAAGTGCCCATGTTTAGTTCCTCCTTTTTTCTTTTTTCTTTTTTCCCCCCTGAAGGTTGTCATTTTTTTTTTTTGGGTTGTGGGTGTAATAGTTGTTTTGTTTTTCTTTTCTTTTTTTTGTTTAACTAGACATAATTTTTTTTTTTAATAAATTGGATGATTGCCTCTTTTTTTTTTTTTTTTGGTTGCTTGTCACTTTTTTGTTTTAATTGTACATCATTTTTTTAACAATGTTTTATGAGTAAATTTATATAAACTCACTTTTTTATCTCTCCACTTTTCCACTCTCAACCAAACAAAAAGGAGAGAAATTAAAATCTTTTCTATCCTTCCACCATTTTCTATCCTTCAACTTTTCCACCTCTCCAACCAAACGAACCCTTAATAAGTAAACCCATAGGTTATCAATTATATCCATTTACTTAAAAAAAAAAAAATTATAATCTAAATTCTAAAAGAAAAAAGAAAAAATCTAAACCCTAACACTCTTTCTCCCTCACAGCCGCTCCACATTCTTTCTCCCTCTCTCTCAATTTCTCTATTTCCACCTTCATTTTCCTATCAAAATTTTACTTTCCTCCAAACACAGCTTAACCTTTCAAATTGTACCAAAAACAAGCTTCACGACTTGGCCTTGTGGTCGTTCTTCTTCTTTTATTTCTTTGAGTGGGCATCATCTCCTTCACTTGTTATCAAACCGGCTCGGTGGCGTTTTTCTTGACAGACTCACTAGACGGAGGCTTTGTATTTGTGGAGATCAATTAAGCCACAGATCACAACAATCTTGTTTGTGTTTGTAAAAATTGTATCCAACTTTTTTTTTTTTGTTGTAAAAGTTGTGTTTAGTTGCTGAGAAAACTTAGCCTTAGGAAAAGAAAATATAAGAAATGATATGGAGGAAGATGTTCTTCACTATCAGTATTTTTCATGCCATTTTTTGTTTTAATTTTTAATTTTTGCTTATTTTAGCAATTTCTAAGATAAAGATTAGTGATTTTTTCTCTTAAAACTCACTTATATATTATTGTGTTAGACTTGATTGTTTTGTTTTTAGTATGAGGTTGAGAAATTTTGAGTTGTTGAATTTCTTTAAATTTTGCTTGGATGCTGAGAAACTTAAGATAGATAGGAAATTCAAAGTCTTTGATTTTAATGGGTTAAATGGATGGGTTGGATTATTAAATGAATTGGGTGGGTAATGGGTAAATAATATAAATTTAAACGGGTAATAAATGAGTTAATGGGTAATTATATACCCAACTTATTTAAGACCCAATTCAAAATCTACCAAACCCGCCTAATTGCCACCCCTATTCTTGAGAAACACAATCAATTTGGCTAAAGTGGCACCATGAATGCATATTCATGTTTTTTGGTCTAAGCTTTGGCAACTATTTTGTCAATTTGTAGTATTTTCATATGGCTGCATGGTTGGGTGAGATTCGGTGTCCTAATTTTGGCTTTTGTTTGGTTTTGTTTCTCTTACTACTGAATTTTGGCATTGTCACAAAAATTTAATAAATTAGAAATCTCACATTCCATATAACCTTTCAACCTTAAAAGTTGAGTTGTTGAAAATTTACAAAATTGCATTGCAAATTTCATTATCTAAGCAGTTGGAAGTGAGATCTTCACTAAAGTATAAAAACATATGCTGAATATAGTATAAATAACCTTACTTTAGATAAAATGTAAATAAATTCAAACTTCCACAAACAGAAAATTGCGTAAGTGAAAATTTTGCTTACTTTATGTCTAATTAACAATAACATGTCATTGAAACAATTTTTTCCATCTGAATACATACCATTGTCTTCCTGTTCCCTTTAAGAAAATGCTTGAGAAGCTGTTTGCTAGAATTTCTGTTGGACCCAATCATATATTTGATCAACTAATTGACAAATCTTTTTAAACAAGCTACATACTGCATTGAGTACTACATTAGCTGCGTAGTAAACACACTGATAAATTAGTTGGTACAAATGATGTACCCCTAGGATCAGGATTGGGCATAAATTAACCATGAATAGCCAAAAGGGAGAGATGATTATTGCGAAGAGAATCATCACGAAGAGTAGCTCTTCGCAATAATCATCTCTCCCTTTTGGCTATTCATGGTTAATTTATGCCCAATCCTGATCCTAGGGGTACATTGATTATTGCGAAGAGTAGCTCAATAGCAATAATTCCAGAAACCAAACAAATGAACCTCAATATGGGAAGGTATCCAGCATCTTGAGGTTGTAGTTTTATCCCCAGATATGCAATATGATGGACGATTGCAGCCATGAAGAAAAGCAAGATGATAGCAAAATGTGTATGAACTCTTTGCAATAATCATCTCTCCCTTTTGGCTATTCATGGTTAATTTATGCCCAATCCTAATCCTAGGGGTACATCGATTATTGTGAAGATTAGCTCAATAGCAATAATTCCAGAAACCAAACAAATGAACCTCAATATGGGAAGGTATCCAGCATCTTGAGGTTGTAGTTTTATCCCCAGATATGCAATATGATGGACAATTGCAGCCATGAAGAAAAGCAAGATGATAGCAAAATGTGTATGAAGTGGCGAGACACCCAAGACTTGGAAGTGTAAACCAGTTAATGCAATTGGAAACAAGGCAAGTTCACCAAGAAGCGAGTGAAATGCTTCAATGAAAGATAGTGCTTCATCACTGGCACATACACAAATAAGAAACCCTTCAGCTTTAATATTACTTTTTCGCCCAAACATAAGAAAATCAGAATCCACTTAACTTTCAAAAAAATAAAAATAAAAAAATCCCTTCAGCTTTATTAGGTTTCTCTCCCAAACCTACCGCAATGAGTGCAATTCAATGTGAAGAGATGAAGAAGCCACTAACAATATTATTTCATTCACCCTTACTACAAGAATTAATCTTTAACAATTTGTCCCATCAAGAATTCATAAAATTCAGTATTTATATGTATGTGTGACTGTACAGTTGTGATTTTGTAATAATTGAAGTCATTCAATAAGCCATAGGTCTAATATAAGATTTATTGTTCCTCATCCATGAATTAGTGTTGATGTTGAAATCTAAAAAACAACCACCAAACCTTAGTCCCAAAACTTTGGAATTGGCTAGGGATCCTCAACGAACTAATCAAGGATCCTCATTTGTAATATTCATCCATTTTTGTAAAAATTTCAAACCCTAGTTTTTTTATATTCGTTTTATGTTTTTTTTTTGTCTAAAAAGTGCTTTCCTAATGGCAAATGGAGAGGTAGCATACCAAAGCCTAACGGAGCTAATCTCAATTGGGCAAAGTGCTATAACTTTTGAACCATGGGCAGGCAAGGTGAAAATAGGTCTAATCTCAAGTGGGTTACTTGTAGCTACCCCAAAAATACCTCTACTAAAATTATTTCATAGAACATTGCTGTCATAGAGGGCAATCTGAAGAAAGCATAAAAAGAAATTTTCTTGGTTGAGAAAATCTTGAAAGCAAAAGGAAGATCAGAAGTAGAGATTTCCATTGAAAATTGCAGGTATATTTGAAAGAAACTAAAGAAAATGTATGGAGGCATATTTGAACTATGGTTTTCCTCATAAAGGAGACCAGTCAATGCCACTAAGCTACAAGACTTTTGGCATTCAAAGTAAATCGTATTAGAAGTGATGAACCTCCTATAGTTAAAAAACATGCACAAACCTAGAGCTTGGGCTTTCTAGGCTAAGTTTAGTGAAGGCTGACATCATGGATATATGATAATTTAATAACAAAACCAGGCAGATTTGAAAGAAACTGAAGAAAATGTATGGAGGCAGATTTGGAGACCAGTCAATGCCACTAAGCTAGAAGACTCTTGGCATTCAAAGTAAATCGTATTAGAAGTGATGAAACTCCTATAGTTAAAAGACATGCACAAACCTAGAACTTGGGCTTTCTAGGCTAAGTTTAGCGAAGGCTGACATCATGGATATATGATAATTTAATAACACAACCAGGCCTTGCTAACATAAAAATCTTAAAGGAGCCCAACCCCTGGGCTGCATTTGGGAACATGTATTTAGATTTAGGATTTGGATTTCAAATCAATAAGGGGATTTGGAAATCATTATTTTGCAATTCATGGGTTTTTAATCCCTTCTTTTGGATCATTTATATGGTTAGAAGTATTTAAATTTATTTCCATTAGTGAGTGAAAAAATAGAAGCGAAAGTTACATATTAATCAAAGAACAAACAAATAAATGCTCTTTCCATTTATGGTTACATAATCTAAAGTAAAATAACATTCTAGTGAAAAAAGTCACAATTAACATATAATTGTAATGTGTAAGATACAAATAAATGTTAGTTCTTAAGAAAAAATTTGTCACAAACACCATTCAATCAAACAAATAAATCAACTTAGCCAATTTTCAATAATTTAGCATCTGATCCCCCCTCCTCCCCATTAAAAACAAAAACTAGGAGTTCAACATCAGGGGCAAAAACTCTAGTCAAAATCTCAAGCATTGACTATATTAAACCAACAATCATAACAAGAAACCCAACTGGCAAAGGAATAAAACCCATCTCTTCTTCCTCTTTTTTGCATCTCATTCACACTATGTTTTTGTTGGATGCACTAATCTCGTCTATCATTGGCCTTAAATATCAGAGAAGCTTGAAAAACTTAAAAGAAAACATAAAACCCTTCCCCTTGAAAGGGGAAATTGTGACTATTTGATAGAGAAATTATGTGGGGTTTTATGGTTTTCATATGTAAGAGTTAGGGCTTAACTTGGGGTTGTTTAGAAGAAGAAAAAGATAGATATTAACAGTGCTCAGAATTGACACAGGAATTTAGCTCGTAGGCTCGTTCCTGCACAAAGTTTGGTAGTGGGCAAAAATACTTCTTTTTTTTTTGAATAAGTAAGAAAGATGCATATTCAAAAAGCTACTTTATGCATGAAAAGCACAAAGCAGACCAGAAATTACAAAGAAGAGAGAAAGAACAAAGAAGAAAATTAATTACAAAAAAGGTGAGAACTAAGCTACTTGGCTAGAATTTATTTTGAATTTTGAAGTAATAACAAATTCATCTTCTATGGCTGCATCAAACCCCTAAAGAAAAGTGACTCTATAAGTAAAATATACCATGAATTGAGCAATAATTAAGAAACCCAATTCATATAAAACAAATGCAAAATGAAAATGGACAGCCCAAAAAAGAAAAATTCAATTATTCATAGTCTCTAAAGATAAACATGCCTTCCATCTTCAACCAAACCAATAAGTTTAACAATTACGCATCAATATATATCATAGACCTAAGATGTTTAACTAACCCTTCTAAATAATCCAAAATTATGCATATCCAGAACTGAAGCTAAGCCCTGAGCACAATGAGCTTTACAGGCACATATACAAACTTATACAAGAACCCAAATTTGTTTGATAGGCGATAAAAGAGCTACCAAGATTGAAACCTTCAATCTGATCACTAAATTAAAAGCGGAATTAAAGTTGAAACTGTTAGGAAAAAAAAAAAAAAGGCAATAAATCAATTATTATGAAACAAAAATTGATTCAAGTAACAATCAAATTTGCAAAATTGAAAAACGAAGGAAGAGAGAGCTTAAAGCTAGAACCCAAACCTGTTCAGTCGGTTATAAATAGCTTCCAAAATTGAATGCTTCAGTCTGATGGCTAAGTACAGAGTCGCATTTAGGCTGAAAATTGTAGAAAACGGAAGACAAAAAAATTAGTTATTAAATAAAAATTGATCCAATCATCCAAGTAAGAATAAATTAGGAAAAAAGAAGAAGGAATAGAGCTAAAAAACCTAGAAGCCAAACCTGTTCAATTGGCCATAAAAAGCATTCAAACGAGGGATTTGGGTTTGGATCCGAACTCTTAAATTCACGTTTCTTAACATGCCATTTTATGGCATCCCAGACCTCAAACAACAAAACGGTTGACACCAATTTCGCAGCAACGAAGCTGCTCACAACGCTTCTATCCGCTGCCGAAGCCATACCCATCAAATATTATTAGAATTTGACGGTTGACACCCATGGCAAATTTGGTCGAAACAAAGGAAGTACAAGCTCTCCTTGTCGGAAACTTAAGTGGTACATGACTAATAACCATATCCATAAACGGAGAGCGAAGGAGATAGAGAGGAGGAAGATAAAGGATTGTGAAAGAAGAGAGTGGAGAAGTTTTTAGGCTTTGATCGCAAACCCATTTTGTCAAGGACAAGGTTTCTCCAAAGAGAATAAGCTTCCAAACTCTTTTTAGTATATTTTAACAATAACACCTCTAATTTTCCCTCAAATAAGATGTTGTGATAAATTTTTTAAAAACATAATTTTCGACCAAAAATTTGAAATTCAAAGATTTGATTAATGATATAATTAATGATTTTTTTTTTTCTTAAAATTTTACCAGTACAAATGATATAATAATATCTTACAATTTAACTTTCATTAAAAAAAAAATACATTGAACAAAAGAAAAAGGAAAAAGTTTAACAACAAGCTTATTTTCTTAAACTTAAGTTGTAACTTGTTGTTAAACTTCACTCAATATCTTCTTATTAGATGTGAATTTTGACAAATCCTCCATTAGATTATATTTTCCTTTTACATTTTCTATGTTTGCAAAATTTTTAGGAAATCAAAAATAAATAGTGTGCGGCCAGAAGGTCCTAGAGGCTTCGGCCCATTCCATCTTAAGCCCAAGGTCCATGCCGGGGAGGAAGAAGTGCCCAGGGACGAATGAAGAGAATCCAGATTGCCAGAATGTACTGCCGAGGACGACTCTGTCCTCGGCAGGCCAAAATCATGGGAGAAAAAAGCGTCACGTCGCCCGAGGACATCCACTCAAGGATCGCAAAAGAGATTCCAAGTCATATGGGCTAGTCATAGGGGAATGGTGGGGAGGCAGCCCCAAGAAAAACTGTCACCTCCGTATTAAATATACACAACTAACATCCTAACCCCCTTTGATGTGGATGTGACCCCTGGACAGGGCGATGGGGGCCACAGTAGCTCACAGAGTGCCAGAAAGAATGGCTGATGAGACGTGCACTTGAGGATAGGTATGGATGACTGACAAGTGTAGGAGGAGGATGAATGGAAGAGAGGAATAAATAACAACAGAGACCACCCAAAGAGAAGGAGGGGGAGGGAGGCCTAGAAACAGGAAGGAGGCTCCTGCGTGACCGAGAGGGTTTGGCGCATTCCCGTCCTCGAGGGAGACGTCCCTTCTCCCTGGGACGTTAAGGCGCCCGATTCTGTGTGCTTTTCATCCCCAAAACAAGTCGTCGCCTCATCAGAGCCCAATTTTTGGCCCCACTCTTTACAAATTCATTGTAATGGGCTTGATCTAAAAACCGTGACCCTACAATTGGCGTCGTCTGTGGGAAAGTTGCTTATGCAACGATGAGTGCGATGGCTTGTTAAGGCAGGGCCAAACTCCCAAGGGGAGACGATGAAGGCCAATCTGCTGGGCCGCAAGTGGAGAACTGCCAGGAGGTTCCCAGCTCAACTGGCATCTGGCACCATATGCGTGGCCCTCGTCCCCACTAGGGGCTAGACGACCCGCGAACCTCACAGGCGACCTCCTTTAGGCACCGATGGGGGAAGGCGGAGGCTATGCAAAACACTTTCAAGGGGCTCCGCGGTGGGAATGGTTTTGGAAGATTGGTATTGGTGCCTTCTAACTCACTCGAGCAGTTGAATGGGGCTTTAGCAAGGGCGAATCCTCAGAAGGTAGAACCAAGGTCTTGGATGGTCCTCGAACTCAAACATGTGGGAAAACTAATAACTCGTGACAAGTATCTAAGTGTTAGATAGAACCAAAGTCTTGCATGGTCCTCGGAATCAAACCTATGAGAAAACTAATAACTCGTGACAAGTATCTAAGTGTTAGACAGAACCAAGGTCTTGCATGGTCCTCGGGCTCAAACTTATGGGAAAACTAATAACTTGTGACAACTATCTGGGTGTTAGACAGAACTAAGGTCTTGCATGGTCCTCGGACTCAAACTTATGGGAAAACTAATAACTTGTGACAACTATCTGGGTGTTAGACAGAACCAAGATCATGCATGGTCCTCGGACTCAAACTTATGGGAAAACTAATGACTTGTGGCAACCATCTGGGTACTAGGCAAAACCAAAATTTATTTCCGCTGAGCATTAAGTACAACCATAGCTTCGCCTGGGTCCTCGGACCAGATGACTGAGAGAGATAGACGCTCTGGCATCCCTATGGGTCTCAGATAGAACTATGGCGCGCCATGACCTCCTCAGATTGTATGTTTCAAAACTAGCATTTTCTAAATGGTTGCACGGTTTGCAACATGAAGCGCATCGTTGTACGCTCGGCTGTTCTAGGAAAAACGGAGGCAGTGCAAAAAATATATGCATAAGGAAAATAAGTAAACAAAAATATATAGAAAAAAAAAAAGTATTACTTTTCACCAAGAAAAAAAGGTTTCACCAAGTAAAAGTCACAAGTCCTTTTCTATTAAATAAAATGATGGCAACATCAATTACAAAACAGCCGAGAAGGCTCGATTTACAATTAACTACAGAACAGCCGAGAAAGGCTTTTTTCACATCAATTACAAAATAGCCAAGGAAGGCTCGATTTACAATTAACTACAGAACGGCTGAGGCGTGCTGGCGGCAAAACTAGCTAATAAAAGGGAGAAGGCTGGTGGTGATGGTGGATTCACAGTCTCACTTAGGCAGCCTCTAAGCTCGTGTGCTTGGCGCAGGTGGTGATAAGGAAGAGGAGGCGGGAGCGCCTGAATTGGTTTCCACCTACTGAGGTTGCCCTAAAGCGAACCCTGATCCACAATATAATATCGGTACTCCTAGGAAGTCGCCCTCCATGGGTCTCGCCAGCTGCCTACAATGGCGGGGATGGCTCCCTCTGATATCTCAATTGCTTCCCTCAACTTCGCTTCACTTTCTTCCTCTTCCTCTTTAGCCAACTCCTGCACATTCTTGATTGGCGTTTGTAGGATAATCAAGAACCTGGCACGATCTGCGCTAGCTACGGTTCTTGGTCGAAGGAGGAGAGTGCTCTTTCTTGTCTGGTTGAAGAATAGGAGGATCTTTAGCCTCTGTTCTCTTTGCCTCAGCTGCAACGCCCATGATTCAAGCGGCATCTTTTTTGTTCAAGGAGAGTGAAGAAACTTGGAACTTCTGCAGAGTTCCAAGGCCAGTGGATGTGGAAGATGGTCCTCTCAGGGTGTCTTATATAGAGGACGAAATCTGGGGGAGCTCACCGCACACACAATTCAAAGAAGGAATGTCAAGCAAAATAACTCTCGCCCAATTCCCAAGGGAACCTTCAACTTCCAAATCCGTGCCACTTCATAAAGGCGCCATTGAATACACATTCCGTATACCGAAACGATCCGCGTTATCCTCAAAAAGAAAGCATTGATGACGATGCACCTCGTACGTCGAAACGTCAGAGTGTGCCATAGGTAGCCGAAGAAACCCTGGCACCCATAGGGAAACAAGACTCAATCGGCCATGATTTAGGCCCGAGAAATTCAAAATCCTCCTCTTTGTCCGAGGAGCCGGGCAGCATGATTTTGAGGGGCTATTGTGGGGCCAGAAGGTCCTAGAGGCTTCGACCCATTCCATCTCAAGTCCAAGGCCCACGCCGAGGAGGAAGAAGTGCCCAGGGACGAATGAAGGGAATCCAAACTGCCAGAATGTATTGTCGAGGACGACTCTGTCCTCGGCAGGCCAAAATCATGGGAGAAAAAAGCGTCACGTCACCTGAGGACATCCACTCGAGGATCGCAAAAGAGATTCCAAGCCATATGGGCTAGCCATAGGGGAATGGTGGGGAGGCAGCCCCAAGAAAAGCTGTCACCTCTGTATTAAATACACACAACTAACACCCTGACCCTCTTTGATGTGGATGTGACCCCTAGACAGGGCGATGGGGGCCACAGCAGCTCACAGAGCGCCAGAAAGAATGGCTAATAGGACGTGCAATTAAGGATAGGTATGGATAACTGACAAGTGTAGGAGGAGGATGAATGGAAGAGAGGAATAAATAACAACAGAGACCACCCAAAAAGAAGGAGGGGGAGGGAGGCCTAGAAACAGGAAGAAGGATCCTGCGTGACCGAGAGGGGTTGGCGCATTCCCGTCCTCGAGCGAGGCGTCGCTTCTCCCTGGGACGTTGGGCCACCCGATTCTGTGTGCTTTTCATCCCCAAAACAAGCCGTCGCCTCATCAGAGCCCAACTTTTGGCCTCACTCTCTACAAATTCATTGTAATGGGCTCGGTCTGAAAATCGTGACCCTACAAATAGCTATATCATTAATTAAACATTTAAATTTCAAGTTTTTTCTTTTCTAAAATTATGCATAAAGATCATATTAATAGATCGAATAGTAAATGAAATTGGTTTGACACAAATTTTTACATATATGTTAATAACATAAAAAACATGTAATCCAATAATTAGATTATCGAAATATGTAACTACGCTAATTTATTAAATGGGAATTGTAGCATTAGGCTACAAATAAGTTTATAGTCACTAACTTGGGTTGGTTCAATTGGCAAAGTTCGAACGCTTCGCTCAAAAGGCCTAAGTTCGAGTCTCGCTGTTAGCAATCCTCCTTAGTGAACAATCTATAAGTCCAATGTAAATCTTCTTTGAGTTCTATAAACACCTACACTAAAAACTAATTTGTGTCTTTATCTGATGATAAAAAGTACTCATCAAGATCGGACGTCATAGGTTAAAACTCTACCTCTAAAAAAAAAAAAGGTTCATAGTCAAATTTTGTCCAAATTATCCAAACTAGTTTGGAAATAAACTTTTTTCTATTGGTAATGAGAATATTTGTTAATTTTTCTTAGAGAATATGGAAAAAATTTGGGATTTCAAATATTCTCCGACTTTCTTAGAGATAGAGAAAGAAAGAGAGTGTGTCTATTTGGAAACATCTTATTTAGCTTTTTGTTAAAAAAAAAATTTTGATTAAAGTGTGCTAAAATATGCTTGTACTTTGAAAAAGTGAGAAAAAAAAAAGTTTTAAAAAACTGTACATAAAAACTAAAAAGCTAAAAATTGAACTTATAAGCTCAAACCAAACACTTAAAACTATAGTGGTTGTTTGCTCAAATTAAATAGAAAAAGCTTTTTTTAGTGAGATCTATTATGTGTGAGAGAAAGAGAGATACTTGCAAAGAATGAGTAGAATGACTTTTGCATATAAAAAACAAGAAGTGGGTAAAGGTGGTGACGATGTTGGTGGTGTGGTAGTATGGCTTATAAGTAGTATTACAATTACAAAATTTTTTACAACATTTTTACAAACTGTTAATATGGCCAACTTTTTATTGGTTTTCATTTTAGTCCATTATTAACATCACTTTTTTATTTATTAATGACCACTCATCAAATCAGTAGTTTATAAAAATGTTTGTATCTCTAGCATTACTTGTTGCTTATTACTAGTTGATTGTTGACTTGGAAGGGTTTCACTTATATGATCTAACACAATAAGGAGTGATGATCTCTCAGATTGGGTTAGAGGAGTTATCAAATATTCTATAACCACAAACTTTTATCTAATTTTTTTGAAGACAATTATCTATGTGACTGATAATAAATATGGTGAGTTTATGTAAAAGTTACAAATAATCCATCATAATTTGCCAAGAAAGTGCAACAAAAGTTGAGATTTTTTTTTTTTTTTAATTCACACTTTCAAATATTTTAATTATTTTTCCTAATGTAGATATTTTTATTTTTAAAGTTATTAATGTGCCTTTTTTTTAATAACAAATAGTTAAAAATAATAGAAATCAAATTGATTGAAAAAAAAATGAAAGCAATCCCAAAATTATAATTTTGCCGATTTCCAATTTGTTGGCCATAGATGCTAACTAGTATGGGAAATAGAGACAAGAATTCTGTAGGGAGACTTTAAGGGTGTGTTTGGTAGAATAGATTTTAGAAGGGAAAAAAAAAAAAAAAAGGAGGGAAAACTTTTTGGAAGGTGTTTGATTGAAAGGGGGAGAGGAGAAAGAGATAGTGGGGCCAAGTGTTTTCTCTCCGGGCCATTAAAAAGTTTTCTTCCCAAAATGGGGAAAAATGTTGGTGGAGAGAAGTATAATGAGTAAATAACAAAAATGCCCATGTGCAAGTTTAGTACATTTTTTTTTTCCTTCTTTTTCTTATTCCTCCATTTCCAATTTTAAGTGTTTTTTTTTTTTTTTTTTGGGTTTGTGCTACTTATTAAAAAAAAAAAAAATTTGATATGTCCATGCATAATTTTTTTAATAAAAAAAGTGTTACTATTTTGTTTTATTCAACATAGATATAACTATAAATTTATATCAACTTCATTTTCTCATCCTCTCATTTTTCTTCTCAACTAAACAAATAAATCTTTCATCTCTCTCTTTTTCCATCCTCCCAACCAAATACAAATGGGTGAAAACTAAATTTCTTCTATCCTGCCACTTTTCTATCATTTCCCTATTTTTTATCCTCCTATTTTTCAACTCTTCCAATCAAAGTTTCTCTCACCTACCAACCTTTTTTTTTTCCTATTTTATCTATAATACCATCTCATATTCTGCTAGCTTTGAAGGGAGCCTCAGGAGTCCAACATATTCCATTGCAAAAAATCTTGTGCCAAAAAAAAAAAATTGCTTTTGTCACAATTGTTCTTGTGACAAATTGTGAATGGTGCAAAAAAAAAAAAAAAAAAACCATATAAAAATAATAGATAACCCATCACAATAATTATGATTTTTTTATGTGGTAGTACAGGAGGCAACGTTGACGATGAGCTTCATACCAGAGTTGAGAGATGGAGATTAGAGTGAATGAGAAAGACAGAGGTACGGTGATAAGAGAGAGATGAGAGCTTGATGAGAGAGCTTGAGATGTTGAGAGCTGATGCACGGTGAGGTCTAGAATAAAAGAATGAAAAAAAAAAAGAGTACATGTATTATTTTAATCAGAGGCTTGAATAAATTTTTTTTTTTAATTTTTGTAGATGAGTGCTACAGTGCACATCTATTTATAGATGTGCACTGTAGCAGATCAGCAAAAATTTATTACTTTACCTTCACTGCTACCAAGCTTTTTTGGTATATCGATGGAGTTAGAGCATCCACAGCAGTGGAGCTAAAAATTTAGCAATTTAGCTCTATCAAAAGTTACTTTATCTATTTTACCTACACATATACCGCAGCAGTGGATCTATTTTAGCTTTCAACACAATAAAATAATATAAATATCACAATAAAATAATATAACCATTACAATAAAATAATATATCCCACTACACAAAAAATATTCACAGTACCAACCACAACCACCTCTACCGTCAGCCACAGCTACAACTACAGCCACAACCACCACTACCACCACCACCAGCATCAGCAGTCCACAGCAAGAAAAAAAAAAAAAAAAAACCCAAATCTCCAATTTTTTTCCTCAACCCAGACCAAACAAAATCAACAATCACAAACAAAATCAACAATCACCAATCACAAATAAGCACAATGTCGGCGAGCTGGGTCGGCAGAAGGGGTGGGTTGGTGAGCTGGGTCGGCAGAGAGGAGAGTGACGGTGAGGCGATCGGTGGCTTGGGACGGTGAGGCGATTGGCGATTAGTGGCTTGGGACGGTGAGGCGATTAGCGGCTTGGGACGGTGAGGCGATCGGTGGCTTGGGACGGTGAGGCGATCGCCGATCGGTGGCTTGGGACGGTGAGGCGATCGGCGGCTTGGGACGGTGAGGCGATCGACGGTGAGAGGAGAGTGACTGAGAGAAAATGAGAGCTTGAGAGATTGAGAGAGTTTTGGGAGAGGATAAGAGTTGAGTGACTGAGAGAGAGAGAGAGAGAGAGAGGGGCATGGAGGGAGAGAGAAAATTAAGTAATTTTTTAATGGGTGGGGAAGAATAAAATAAATTTTTTTTTTTTGCTTTCATGAACAGCACACATCTATTTATAGATGTGCACTGTAGCAGTGGAGCTAAAATTTTTAGATTTAGCTCCACTGCTACAGCAACCTTTTTGTGTTTGTGGAGTCAAATTTTAGCATTATACCTATATAACACCACTGCTGTGAGTGCTCTTAAAATGACATTATAACTTTTTAGATGTGCTGTGAATGCTTTTAACGTCTTTTTTTTTTTTTTTTAAAGGTATTCATTAACGCCTACGTCACAAAGGAAAAGAGGAGTTAAATTATAACCATCTCTTTCGTCCTCCTTTTTTCCATCTCTTCCCCACAACGTTCTTGTTTGATTCACAAGTCACTTCTATCATTGGTCATCTTTGCTTTTTGTCTATTCTAATGGAAACACTCGGAATCCATAGATAAATAAAAATTCTGGGAACATAAAGACTAGTCACTAGAGATAATAAAGAAACCCAATTCATATAAATAAAATGAAAAAATGAAATGGACACTCCAGAACAAAAGCAGAAAATAGAGAGTCAATGATAATCTTGACTTCCAACTTCAACCATTAATTTTAACTTTTACTCATAAAAAAAGTAACACTTACATATTAATAAATATCATAGACCAAATATGCTTTATAAATAGTTTCCTATGCATATCCAGAAGCTGACACCTAAGTTCGATCAGCTATACAAGCACATATACGTACATATGTAAACATATTTATACAAGAACCCAAACCTGGTCAATAGGCGATAAAGAACTTCCAAAATTGAATCCTTCAGTCTGATTGCTAAATTCACCATCGCATTTGAGTTGAAACTGATTGAAAACAAAAGAAGAAAAACATATGCTGAATAGCTGATTGTTGAAATTTGACTATAAAAACCTGATTGTTGAAATTTGAAAAATTGCATTGCAAACTTTATTATCTTAGCAGTTGGATGTGAAATCTTTAGTAAAGGATAAAAACATATGCTGAATATAGTATAGTTGAGCACACTTTGAATAAAATACAAATAGATTCAAGCTTCCACAAACAGAAAATTACATATGTGAAAAATTTGCTCACTTATATGTAGCACTTAACACAACAGGCCATTTAAACAATTTCTACCCCTTGATTATCATTTTCTTCTCGTTCCCTTGAAGAAAATGCGTGAAAAGCTCCTGATTGGAATATCTGTAGGAGTCAGTCATATATCTGACAAACTAATTGATAAATCTTTTTAAGCAAGCTTGGTACCGCATTGAAAATTAAATTAGCTGTGTAGTAGAGAAACTGATATATTTGTTTGTGTTAAATATTAGCATTGATACACCATGTTGAATATGCTAGTATAGATGCGGAAGCGAAAGCATAAAATTGAGAACACAATAACACACGAGGGTTACGTGGTTCAGCCTAACGGCCTACATCTACGGAGGAAACCCTAAATGACTACATCAATAATATATTAGAGTGTAGTACAAATCCTGTGTTACAATGAATCATAACATGTGTATATATAGTAGACTAAACCCTAGACTAATAGACTTCTAGTACAAGTAGGAGACTTGGCTTGCACACAAAGTAGAATTAGGCTTGGGCCTATACTAATGGGCTAATATATCTCTAACACCCCCTCTCAAACTCAAGATGGAAGTTTGATGAAATCTTGAGATTTGATAAGATTGAGAAGATCCCTTGAATGAAGTTTGGCTCTGTGACGGTTGTTTGAGGAAGGCAATGGTCTTGCAGTGTTGATGCGACTTCTAACGGTGGCTTAACTATACCGGAGAGTTTTGACGGCAGCAGTAGGAAGCCAAAGAAGATGAACGCAGCGAAAAAAAACACTGAGGAAGACAAAGATTGCTCTTAAATATACCGTAAAGACAGAAAACCATGGCCACAGGAAGGTGGCTCTGATACCATGTTAAATATTAGCATTGATACACCATGTTGAATATGCTAGTATAGATGCGAAAGCGAAAGCATAAAATTGAGAACACAATAACACACGAGGGTTACGTGGTTCAGCCTAACAGCCTACATCCACGGAGGAAACCCTAAAGGACTACATCAATAATATATTAGAGTGTAGTACAAATCCTGTGTTACAATGAATCATAACATGTGTATATATAGTAGACTAAACCCTAGACTAATAGACTTCTAGTACAAGTAGGAGACTTGGCTTGCACACAAAGTAGAATTAGGCTTGGACCTATACTAATGGGTTAATATATCTCTAACAGTTTGTATGAACATAATACCCCTTCAATCAGGATTGGCAAGAAATTAACCATGAACAGCCAAAAAGGAGAAATGATTATTGAGATAAGTAGATCAACAGCAATGATTCCAGAAACCAGACAGATGAACCTGAATAGGAGAAGATACTCAGCCCCTTGAGGTTGTAGTTTTATGTCACATACGCAATGCTATACACGATTGCGGCCATGATGAAAAGCAAGATAGTGGCAAAATGTGTTTCAAGAGGTGAGACACTCAAGACTTGAAAGTGTAAACCAATTAAGGTAGCCAGAAATGAGACGAGGAAGGCAATAAGGGCATGAAATGCTTCGAAGAAACTGTGTGGTTCATCTCTGGCACATACACAAACAAAAAATATTTCAGATTTAATATTACTTTTTCTTCCAAAAATAAGAAAATCAAAATCCATTTAACTTCTAAAAAAAAAAAACTTCAGCTTTATTAGATTTCTCTCCCAAATCTACCACAATGATGAATGAGCACAATTCAACATGAAGATATGAACAAGCCACTAACAATATCATTTCATTCACATTTACTAGTAGAAATAATCTATGACAGTTATATATTGGCCGGATATAAGACTTATTGTTCCGCGTACATTCATTAGTATTTATGTTGAAATATAAACAAGAACAAACAAGCTTTAATTCCAAAACTTTGTAATTAGCTATGGATCAATAATAGATTAATCAAAGTCAATCACACACACACACACACACACATATATATATATATATATATATTCTAAATGCATGTATTTCTCACAAAAATTTATTCATGTTAACGTAATACATGAGAAAGTAACATACTATGATTCCCCCCCCCCCCTTTTTTTTAATATGCGGTTGGTTACTCATGATAGTTATTAATTAATAGTTAGTATGTTTATATATGGAATTATATATTCTAGCATTGCGTATTTGTTGCAATTGTGTTTCTATGTGCTGATTTATATATTCTAAGATTTAAAGAAAATATAATATGTCAAGATTTTAATGAACACTTTAAATAGAAAGTTTAAATGTCAAATAGAATTTAAAGTCAAATAAAAAAAATACATATATATATATATATATATATTAAAAAGAATAATGTTATGTCAACAACATTTTTACAACAAATCTTATGTAACAATTTTTTTTTTTTTTTTTTTGAGAAACTTATGTAACAAATTGTTACTGGTTATAATTTAGATTCACCACTGATATCACTTTTTTACCCATCTAGGATTAAGAATAATTATCGTCCTATTAGCTATTCCAATATTACAATCAATTCAAGAGTTTTTATTTTTTATTTTTTAAAATGTTCTATAAGGAGCAAGTCAACTAATCCAAGGATGTAAAAATGTCAAGGCCTTAACCTACTCTAATCCACTTGAATTTATGGCTTTCTTAATCAACATCAATCCATATGTAGACCTACTAGTCAAAATGGTAATATATATTTTTCTTGATGAATAAAATGGTAAAATATTATCTAAACAAAGTGGGTTGATTTATATATGTCTCAAATAATTCATGCATCTAGAATATTGTTCTCACTAAGACGAGCCAAATTTCTATAAACAACCCTATTTACATCTTGTTTAATTTGTTTAAATTTTTTTATGAGAAATATGATAAATTGCTCAAGATTGTATTTGTTGAAATGGGCATTGGGTAAGGAATGATGCTCTATAATTTTTTTTAGAAGGGTCTATCAAACTTAATAGAGCGTCACCCCATCACCTTACTTAATAGATAGCACACACAAATTTATTTATTTATGTATCTTTTTTTTTTTTTTTTTTTTTAGAAACAAACACACATACATAAGGGAGAGAGAAAGGGGTTCTAACACAAAGGCACACCACAACTCCACTCAAAAACCATTGTAACTTTTAAGAGAGAGTGGGGCAAATTATATTACACACTCTTTTGAGTGGAGTTGTGATGTGTTTTTGTGTTAGAACCTATTTCTCTCTCCCTTGTGTGTGTGTGTGTTTGTTTCTCAAAAAAAGAATGGGTAATTATCCCACATGTATCTATTTAGGTTGTGTGCCAAAATAGATATAAATAGAGAGATTAAACCTAGAAGGCTGGAACCCAAACCTGTTCAGCAGAGAGATTCAAGTAACAATCAAATTCGAAATTTTGAAAAACGAAGGAATGGAGAGATTAAACATAGAATGCAAACCTATTCAATAGTTGATGAAGAGCTTTCAAAATTGAATCCTTCAATCCGGTCGCTAAATTCACAGCTGTATTTAAGATGAAACTTGTAGAAAACAAAAGGCAAAAAATTAATTATTAAAAAAAATCGATCCAATTATCCAAGTAACAATCAAATTTGAAAATTTGAAAACAAAGAGATAATAAACCTAGAACCCATACCTTAGGCCATAAAATGCTTTCAAAATTGCAACCAGTCGGATCGTTAATCTCACAAACGCATTTGAGTCAAAGCTGATAAAAAAGTAAAAAGAAAACCAATTAGTAAACAAAAATAAATCCAAGAAACAATCAAATTTGTAAATTTAATGACAAAGAAATAGAAGGATTAAAACTTGCTGAGAAGAGGGGTAGTCAGGATTAAGTTTTATAGATTCAAATGCAATAGTAAATTAATGGATGAGATTAAAATTTTAAAATTCAATTTTAATCTCAACCCGTAGATTAGATAATTTTTAACCTTTCAAATTTTTACATCTCACAATTACGTAGTAATTACATCATGCAATTGTTGCAGGGGATCCAAATGGCGCACTAATTTCTAAATACCCAACCTCTGCGGCTCGACGAATGACGTTATTTGAATTCACTATATGTTTGTCTTCTCATGCGGGATAAAAAGGGATTTGGGAGCTATTGAGAGGATTGGGACATCGAATTCAACTACCGTAGGCAGTAACGGGGGATTTCAATGAAATCCTAGAGTTGCATGAAAAAATGGGTAAGTGCGAACACATGCAAGGAAAAATAGCAGCCTTTTGGAATACTCTGAGCGCAGATTTTCTTAAGATATCAGATGTAGAGGCCCAAAATTCACTTGTAGTGCATTTGGACAGCATGATATAGGCATTTGGGTTTGGTTTGGGAAATTAAAATTCAAATATTTTGTTTAAACAATTTAACAAATGGCAAGAATTTGGATTTTCACAAATCTAAGGATTTTAAAATTTTAAGGGTCTGTTTGGGATCTGCTTATTTTGTTGAAATTGAAAACTTTTTGTAAAAAGTAAGGTAGATAAAAGTAATAGTTAGCTGAAACAGTACAGTAGGACCCATAAATGTTACTGAAAAGGGTAGTGGGACCTATGAATAATAGCAAAAATAAGCTGAATAGTAAAACAAGCTGGCTTTTTAAGCTGGAGTCAAACGCATACTTAAAACTCCTTAGATTTGAAATAACACTTAAAATTAATGGATTTAAAATCAAGACATTTCAAACTTATTAATTTAAAATTCAAATTCAATTCCAAATTCAAGTCCAAATGCAACCTCAAGGTTATCTTAAGGTAATTGTCGTCAAGAAGCAGCCTATACTCAACTTTGCCTTGACAGAGTGGTAACTAATATAAGTTGGTTAGATTTCTTTGGCAGCAATGGTGAATCATTTATCATCATCCAGGTTGGATCATAGACATGTTCAATAAATGCTTAAATATGAGGTGCAAAGCAATACAAGGAGAGGTTTTCGTCCAATTCGATTTGAACATGCATGGGCTTGTGAGGAATCATGTGCCACCAGAATGGAGAGTGCTTGGCTGACAACAGTGGAGGAAGGGACATGCTTGGGTTGAAGAAAAAAATTAACACTTTGATTAGGAATTTAGGAGTTAAAGAAATGGAATTACTAAATCATAAAATAATGAAAGGAGTTAAATTAATCTTATTTGGATGTTTTATAATAAATAAATGAAAATGAATAAAAGGTAAATAATTTTATTTGGGTGTAACATAGGGAAATAAATAGAATTATTTTATGACAATATTACTATAAGACCTCTATTTTTTAATATAGGACTGAACATATAAGGGGATTTTAGGAATTTTAGTGAAAATTTCATTAAACCTCTTTCCAATCCCTCCAATATCTCCCGATTTTGGAGAAAATGAATATTTGAGATTTTTAAGAAATATAGAATAATGACTAATGCGTCTTCTCTCCTACTAATGTCAGTCATTCTCTCTTTAACTTCAAAACAAGAGAATGATCCCTTAATTAATACTCCAAAATAAAGGAATAGAAGGAATATTTCAAAATTATTTCTTTCATTCCATTTCTTTCCCTTCTCCCGAATGAAGTGTAAAACTTGTATGGGCTGATTGCAAGCTTGGAGTGGTGATGCCTTTGGTAGAGGAAAAAATAACTTAATAGAGAAACAAGAGCAACTCAAGGAATTATAGAGATGACATGGCAGTAGTGGGGGAAAAAAAGGCAGTGTAAAGGAGTTGAGAGAGGAAATAGATGAACTTCTAGAGAGGGAGGAACTTTATTCAAGGCAAAGATCCCGAGTTGAGTAGCTTGCAAAAGGTGACAGAAGCACAGTTTTTCCATCACAAGGCTAGTCAAAGGAAAAAGAAAAACACCATAGTGGGATTACGAGATGAGGATGGTCAATGGCAAGAGGAAGAGGAAAAATTTAAACGAATAATAATATGGACAACATCTTGGAAGCTGCGGAGAGACGAGTCACTGAGGAGTGAGGACATGAACAAAAGGTTGCTACAACAATTCAGAACAGAGAAGGTGTACACAGTGTTGCACCTAATGCATCCACTCAAATCCTTAGGACCAAACGGTATGCCTGTGTTTTCCTACCAACAGTATTGGCATATTGTAGGCTAGGATGTAATTACTGCCGTTTTACACACACTGAACACTAGTCAAATTTTACCTGCCATAAAATATACTCCTGTTGTCCTTGTCCCCAAAATAAAATGAGAAAATTGCATTTTACTACTTTAAATTATACCCCAGTTTACACTTTACACCCTAAAATTTCAAAATGTACGATTAGCACTCTAAACTATAACCCATGTTATACTTTGCAAATAGCTATTAATTTTGCTCTTATCTTGAACAGAAAACTCAATCACGTGTGAATCACATTACTCTTGCTTAAGTGGCATAATGTCAAAAAGACCCAAATGAGTCATGTGATTCACATGTGTTTGGGTTTTCCGTCCAAGATAACAGTAGAACTGATGTCAGGTTGCAAAGTGTAACACGGGTTATAGTTTAATGTGCTATCTGTACATTTAAAAAATTTAGAATGCAAAGCGTAATCGGAGTATAATTTAAGGTAATAAAGTGTAATTATCCCAAACAAAAAACCCTAAAAGAATCATAGAATACAAACCAATTAGTCTGTGTATTGTGATTTTTTTTAAGTGTCTAAAGTTCTAGTGAAATGATCAAAAAATATTTTTCCTGAAATCATTTCTAACTTTCAAATTTTCAATGTGCATTTGTATCTGGTGGACTCATAACAGACAATGTCCTACCAGCCTTTGGAACTTTACATCACAAGAAAAACAAAAAGAAAAGGTAGGGTTGTGAATATGGCTACAAAATTAGAGATGAGTAAAGCTTGCTATGAGAAGGGAGAGTGATTATTTGTAAAGATGATTATGTTAAAGTTGGGGTTTCACTAGAGATGGGTACATCTCATGATGGAATGCATTACCACCGTTCCATATTCAGTTCTAGTAAATGGCATACCAAGAGAAATAATTATTCCAACTAGAACACTCTTTCTTTCAGCCATATTTCGAAAAGAACAATCAAAGCAATCTCTCCAGGAGTAAGGATGGCTAGAAGGGCACCGGAACTAACACACCTTTTCCTTTTGTGCAGATGATAGTCTATTGTTAATCCACTCAAGCTTCGGTGCAAGCTTGTCAAAAAATTCAAGAAATCCTTGGAAAATGTGAAGGGGCTTCAGGACAACATATGAACAGGGGAAAAACAATATTATTTTTTGATTATGTTAATGAGTGCCTTTAGAGCAATTATTAATATACTATTTTAAGAAAATTTTAATACAACTTTTATGAAAAATATAAAAAATTGTCTAAAAATCAATTATTTCTTTCTTTTCTAATAAAAGCTTTCTAAAAATAATATCTAAACCAATACCCTTAGGACATCTATTAACTTTTTTTTTCTTATTTTTTAGTAGGAGCACAAGCACTGATGCAAAGAAGCCATAAAGGTAAATGTGGGGAGTACAACAAATTTAGCAACATGAGAAGTCCTTGGGGTCAGGGCGGCTTGATGCATTTGGGGGCCTGAGGTAAAATTGATTATCTTATTTTAAATGCAAAATTTCTACTAATTAATATGAATTACGTAGAATTTTTTTCTTTTTTTTAGCAATTTTATAGATAGAAAAAGTTTGACAAAATTTTTTATACTTGTTGTGGAAAATTTGCAAATACTTGTTAGTAGTAGACTTAGATGAGAACTAATAAAAGTTTGCAAACTCAACTCTTATTATTATTCTTTTTTTTAGAAGTGCAACATTCACAATATTTTTAACAACAAATCCTAGGTTTTAAGTTGCTTTTTGTTTTCTATTTGAAAATATCACTATAATTATTTTTTTTGTCATCAATAACAACCTATTACTTAACATTAGTTGTAAAAGTGTTATGAAAAATATTGTGGATGTTGCATTTTTCTCTCTCTTTTATTTGTTTTTTATCTAGTAAAAAAATATTATTTTATTTATTGATTATAAATAACCCTATTAGTTAAAATTTAAGGGCCTTTTTTTTACTTGGGGCCTTAGGCGACTGCATTTTTTGCTCTAACATTCAACCGGCACTGCTTGGGATTACCCTCTCTTATAGGGAAGTCAAAAAAACAAGCACTCAAAAGTATACAAAAAGGTGTGGAAGAACTAAGAAGGTACAAGAAAGTGGGCAAAGAAGTGTCGATCAAGGCGGTGGCATTGGCAATCCCAACCTATACAACGAATGTGTTCAAATTACCTACCACATTATGCAATGATCTTCACTAAATGATTTAGAGCTTTTGGTGGGGAAAAGGAACAACAAGCCAAGGAATGCATTGGATTTGGTGTGATAAACTTTTTGAACCAAAGGTAGAAGTCTAAGAAGTGGGATTGGGTTTTAGGGATTTGGAGACTTTCAACATGGCTTTGTTGGCGAAGCAACGTTGGAGAATAATGACAATGGATCACTCTCTGGTGTTTAGGATTCTTAAAGCAAAATATTTTTCTCAAGGGAATTTTATGAATGCACCAATCAGGCCTACCTTTTCTTACACTTGGAGAAGCATTGCTGGGGCAAGGGAGGTAATAAAGAAAAGTTGTATTTGGAGGGTGGGAAATTAATGGAGAAAATATTGAACTTTGGCAAGAGCGTTGGGTACCAGTTGGTGTTAGGAATTTAAACAAATTCCAGAGCTTGGAAGAAACGAAAACAGAGAAGAAGAAAAAAATGTAAAAAGCAATTACAGTAGACAAAAATTTATGTGATTCAACAATATACATATGTCTACAAAGTCGCAGCAATTTTCACCATGTCAAGGAGAAAAATGCAGAGATGGCTACAGTACAATGGTATAGAATACCCTAATGATAGAAAGTGACAAATATATATCCCAAACATCAAGTCCAAAACGGACCCAAAAATTGACGGTGTAATAAGAAGGAATGATTGTGGGTGGCATGTCTATATCATGTATTAGTAAAATATTGGTGTGGCATATTGCTATTAGAGGGTGTAATTAGTGAGGGTATGTATCAAGTCCTTATTAAATGTATTCTCATTTCACACACATATATGTAAGAATGTTTACATTTTTACACATAAAAGTAGATGTGAAATGGTGGATGTGTGAGAATCAATATCCAACTCAAAAGTGGTTTTTTTTTTTTTTTTTTAATCTACTTTGTTAAAAAAAAAAGGTTCCATGCTAAGTTCATGGAGGTAAAAGTCGTGCATGGTGAAAGTAGCAAGTGAATTGCAACTGGGATGGAGCCTGGAGGACCGGGAAGATACGCTAGCTATCTCAGGAATAAGACGACACGGTGAGTTCATAACTTTTTGTGAGATTTTGAGAAGAAATTCCCTTAGCATCATTCAAGTCTAGAGAAAACTTAACACTATGTTTGAAAGTTTGCAGGGAGAGGAAAGTGAAAGGGAGTAGATGGAAGGATAGAGGAGGAGAATATGGTTCTCCCTCCCCATGTTTGAATGTTTTTAAAACTAAGGGAGAGGGGAATGGATACCTCTTTCTCTTGCTTGGATATTTAAAAGTATAGAGAAAACTCCCTCCAAAACTTTTTTTTTTTTTTTTTTAAAGAACTCTAGAGAAAACTCTGAGTTTGTGTTTTTTTATATATTTAGTTTAATTTTTAGCAATGATATCCCTTAGAGCATTCGCACTGGGGATTACAAATGCCAAATGTAAGGAAAATTTGGCATTTCAAGCCCAAAAGAGCTCAGCATCCGGACTTCTAAATGGCTACTATTGTAAAAAATTTTGGAATTGTGCTATAATGTAATTCTACATGTAGAATTACACAGTAGCTCAATTGTAAAATATATATATATATATATATATATATATATATATTTATTCCCCCTGACTCTCCCACTCTCTACACTCTGTCTCCCATGTCTCTCTCTCTCTTTCAGATTTCTCCCTTTCCCTTTGCTCTCTCTCAATGATTTCTCCCTCTCCCTTTGCTCTCCATCAGGCCACCATTGGCCACCATCGCCCAGCAATGCCAAGCCCAAGCCACATCTCGATGTTTTGCTCCAATGTGGCTTTGACGTTTTGCTTCGATGGGTTTGCTCTAATGTGGGTGTGGTATGTGGATTTCTTGGTGGAGATTGGTGGATTTCTCGGTGGAGATTGGTCCGGCGTGGGTCATGGCTCTCTCAAATCCAGTATGGGTCATGGGTCTTGAATCGGTGTGGATCGTGGTGGATCGATGGGTCTTAAATCGATTGCGTTGGTTGGGTTTTGAATTGGTGTGGATTGTAGCGTGTCATGGTGGGTTGTGGTGGCTTTGGGGTTGAGGATCGTGGTGGATCGACGGGTTTGGAGTTTTAAGTTATGTGGGTTTTTTTTTTTTTTTTTTTTGGTTGTTGTTGTGATTGATGCTTAAAGGAAGAGGTGGGTTTGGTTTGATTTTGATTTTGATTTTGTGGGTTGCCGTGGTTTGGTTTGTTTTTTATTTTGATTTTGTGGGTTGCTGTGATTTTGATTTTTTTTGTGCTTGAAGATGACTTTGGTTTTCAACTGATAAAAATCAGTTTGGATACTGAGTTTTGGAGATAAAAATCATTTTGGGTATGTACTTGGTAGTGGTGGTGGTGGTGGTGGTGGTAGCAGGTGGTTGCAAAGGTGATTTGAGTTTTGAGTTTTGGGTTTTTGTTTTTATTTGGGTTTTGGATCTATTATTTTATTGTGTTGAAATATTATTTTAATGTGTTGTATTGTAAAATAAAAGTTAGGAAGTTGGAGTATTGTAAAAATTGTATTGTATAATTGATAAAGTGGTTTTTTGAGAAGGTAAAATAGAATATAATAGAATTTCCTGATGCGAATACTCTTAAAAGAGTCATTTTAGAGAAAACTCAAAAAGCTGAATGCTTAGGCATAGCAATTTTTCCCAACTCATATAAAGTGTGCAGAGTGCTTAAACAAATTCTTCAACTGGATGTAAATGACCTTAAAGGGTTTTTGTAATGCTTTTAACTTTTATGCCCTTATATAGCAATGTTTTAGCTTAGAGACTAGAGTTGTAAACTAGCTAAGTCAAAGTTTATGCTTGTTCGCTACTTGATTTACTTGTTCTTTCCCATATATAGTAAAATTAAGATTAATTTTTTTTCCTCCTACACAAATCTATAAAATTTTCTACTACAAATGGATTTTTTATATTATCAATAAACTTCCAAAAGCCTTGTAACTCAACTGGTTTGCATTTTCTAATGTTTTCAATTAAGACATTTAGGGTTTAAATCCTTCATCTCTATCCTCTCATTCTCATTTCAACCAAACAAAAAGATTTTTCATCCCTTATCAAAAAAGGAAAAAAAAAAAGTTTTCCATCCCTCAACTTTTTTACCATTTCAACTACACACAAATTAAGGAAACTAAAATCTTTTCTATCCTCTTACTTTTCTATTTTCTTTTCATTTTCTATCCTCCATGAAATGGACTTTAAGAGGCCATTTGTTAACGTTGTTCTAGTAACGTTGTTTGTATTTTTTGGAAATATATATGAATAAAAAAGTGTGTGAAAATACATATAATATTATTTAAAAACTAAAACATATATTTAAACTCCTATACCAAACGACCGTTATGCGTAAATGACAGTAGTCATACAAGGGCGTGTCACGTGTAAATGAGGGAAAAAACATGTACTTGTTATGCGTAAATGAAGGAAAAAACATATACCTGTTACGCATAAATGAGTCCTCTCTCTCTCTCTCATAGCTAAGTAGTCAGTAGTCACACAAGGGCGTGCCATCAAACCAAAGGCTTGGTTGCAACATAAGAGACTTTTGTTCCAAGTTGGACAAGAGCTATGTTTAGTTCTACATGATGTACATAACATCTTGACAAAAAGGTATGTGATTTTATAAGTTTTCTTGATGGTATTCTGAATTCAATGACTAGATAGCTTTGATGGTGACAGTTTCTTCAATTGGACGATTGCAAATAGCTTTGATGGTAAAATAATAATAATAGGGATCTACTAAAATGCCTTAAGTTCATCCATAATAGTAGAGCTAAAAATTTAGCTATTTAATACCATAAAAAATTACTTTACTTATTTTACCTACTCACTTTACAAAAACATGTTGTAATAGTGAATCTATTTTAACTTTCAATACGATAAAATAATATAAACATTACAATAAAATAATATATTCACTACAATAAAATAATATATCAAACCCAATAAAAATTAATTTCCCTGTAACCCACAGCACAATGATGATCATCCACAACCCAGAGCAACCATCATATCCACCATGATCACCCACTAGTTCACATCACCTACAGCACCATCAAAACCCAGAACCACCTTGATCCACCACCGACAACCAATCAAAAATAAAATACCACAAAAAATTACTTTATTTATTTTACCTACTCACTTTACAAAAACATGCTGCAATAGTAAATTTATTTTACCTTTCAATACGATAAAATAATATAAACACCACAATAAAATAATATATTTACTATAATAAAATAATATATTAAACCCAATAAAAATTAATTTCCCTGTAACCCACAACACAATGATGATCATCCACGATGCAGAGCAACCGTCAGATCCACCATGATCACCCACTAGTTCACATCACCCACAGCACCGTCAAAACCCATAACCACCTTGATCCACCACCGACAACCAATCAAAAATAAAATACCACAAAAAATTACTTTATTTATTTTACCTACTCACTTTACAAAAACATGCTGCAATAGTAAATTTATTTTACCTTTCAATACGATAAAATAATATAAACATCACAATAAAATAATATATTTACTATAATAAAATAATATATTAAACCCAATAAAAATTAATTTCCCTGTAACCCACAACACAATGATGATCATCCACGATGCAGAGCAACCGTCAGATCCACCATGATCACCCACTAGTTCACATCACCCACAGCACCGTCAAAACCCATAACCACCTTGATCCACCACCGACAACCAATCAAAAATAAAATACCACAAAAAATTACTTTATTTATTTTCCCTACTCACTTTATAAAAACACGCTGCATAATGGATTTATTTTACATTTCAATACGATAAAATAATATAAAAATCACAATAAAATAATATATTCACTGCAATAAAATAATATATCAAACCCAATAAAATTTAATTTCCCTGTAACCCACAACACAATGATGATCATCCACGACCCACAGCAACCATCAGATCCACCATGATCACCCACTAATTCACATCACCCACAGCACCATCAAAACCCAGAACCACCATGATCCACCACCGACAACCAATCAAAAATAAAAAACCCATTATGATCAACCCAACCAAAAGCCCACTAGATCATCCACAGTTGACAAAAGCCACAGTGATCAACCCAACCAAAAACCCAGATCAAACTCAGACAACCACCACCGTCAGAGGTGAGAGTTTGAGAGAGTGAGTCTGAGAGAGGCACAGTTGGAAGAATAAAAGAATATAAAAAAATAAACAAACATATATTATTTTAATCCGACTGAGAATAAAAATAAATAAATAAATTAGATCTTTACCTTTGTGCAAGGTAGCACAATAAAGGTAAAAATTTTACATTTATCTCCATTACTGTATGGATTTTTGTTTACTGTAAGTGCTCTAAGAGAGCACATATTAGTAATCCGTCACTTGGGTGAAAACTACAGTTTTTTTTTTAATTTTTAATATAATAAAATAACATAAGCATAAAATAAAAGGAAACATAAAAAAAGAAAAAAAATTAAAGGGAGAAGAGTACAGGCGAGACCAGCGGCGAGCAGAAGTAAGCGAAGCGAGCGGGGCAGCGGAAAGAGGACTGTGAGCCGAGCAAAGAGACGACTGTAAACAATCTGCTTAAACAGCTGGGCAGGCGAGGTTGTCGATGAGAGAAATCTGAGAAAAAAAAATATTAGGTTGACGAAGAGAGGAGTGACTCAAGTGAGTTGCAATGGGAATAAAAGTGAAAAGGAAAAAAGTTATTTAAATAATCTTTATCAATGTGAATGCAAAAATAAATTTTTAGTTTTTATTTTTTATTTTTTACCTTTGAGCCGAAGACTAGAAGCTAAATTATATACCTTTTAACTCCACCAATAGTAGTTTAACTTTTTAACACCGATATTGATACCCTTAAAAGCAGATACTAACTATAAGTATAAAATTAAATTTCTAAAACTTTCAGATAATCCTAAACTAAATTTTCAATTTACCCATATTTTTATTTAAAGTTTTTTGTATACTGCTAAGCGTTTTGTTAATCCTCTTAAAATTTATTTGGACCTCCATAAATGTCAGAATTAATTTAGAAAGCCCAAAAATACTCAATGCAAAAAAGAAAAAAGAAAACATCTAGCAATTCTTAGTCCAAAACTCCCCCAAAAAGATAAATCAGGAATATACCGATTAATTTCTCAAAAAAAAAAAGAAGGAATATACCGATTTAACAAATACCCAAATCAGCAATATACCGATTTAAATTTTTAGCTAAATAAATCAGGAATATCCACACAAAAAACAAAAAGTTAAAATAAATCAGAAATATCCACACAAAAAATAGAAATAAAAAGTTTCATATTTCACATTGAGTCTAAATTTAATAAGGATAAGATATGAATTTGAATTTGGTATAGAGGAGATATAATACTCATATTTTCCATAGAGATAACCAACTTTTTATTTAAAATTTAATAACATTTTAATAAACTAACAGTTAAACTAAATTTTTAAATAAGTATTAGAATTAATTTAGTATAAAATACTTAATCTCTTTAAAAAAAATGACCGTGCCAGATATGAATTTTTTGCTTACAGTGAAGAAAGAAAAAAGTAAGAATAGGTTTTTGAGGGGTTAAACGGTAAAAAATTTGGCTTAACTCGGCTACTTAACCAAATAAGATGGGTAATGGGTAGGTTCATGGATATGGATAAAATTTGTCACCCCCTATGATAGAGTAATCATCCTATCATATGGTAACATAAGAAGTAAAAGCTCCAGTGGTAATATTCAATTAATATTCATAGCTTAAAACAATTTAATAATTTATGAAAAATCTTTACTTCTTGTCTTTGGTTCCTTAACCATTAACATGATTTTTCAACATAGGCAACATCACATGCCACATTTAAACAACGAAATATACCCAAAATAATTATGTATGTGAAAATATAATTTATTATCAAATAAAATTACATGTTTTTGAGGGCCCATAATTCTAACACTACCCTCCTGTAGACACATGGCGTTTGAATAAAGCTCCCTTGTCCTTTTGTCATTATTAACAATATGCATTTAAGTTTTGACAGATTGAAACAATAGCTGATTCTGTATACATGGTGTTTGTGCTGGACATCATCTTCAAATCACGGGTAAATTCATATTGCATAAAGAATTTTGTGTGGAAAGTGCTTCTAAGTTATTATGTCTTCTTTGCTTGGGTGACCAAATGAAGCTATAGCTGAAATATTTTTCAATGCCTGGTTATTACATAATAAGTGACAGTGCAGCACCAGGCTTATGATCCACACATCCAAATCAGTGACTCTTTTTAAGTGTTATGATAAGCAATTACTTCTTTTAATAACCTTTAAATTTTCCATGAACTAAAAGCCCTGTCATTTGGTTTTAGTTGAACTATGAAAAGTTCACTTTCATATGTTTTTAATTTCTCTTTATGTACATTTCAAAATCAAACAACTAGCTCGCAACATATTTAAGAAGAAGCTCATGCAAACTAACCAAGTTGATGACCTAGGAAGCACAGACACTTCATTTAGGATATTGTACTCGTGTGGTATCTATGTAGTATCCATGTCAAACTAGTGTCTTACTAGTCAATTCATGTTATAATTTTTCAAAAATTGCTTGTGTCACCATGTCATGCCCGTACACGTGTCCGTGTCCGTGTCCATGCTTCCTAGTTGAAGACTAATAGTCTAATATGATTCTACTCTGCTAAATTAATATAAAACTTATAATTATATGATATTTATAGTCTGTTTTGTCGAGACTGACCACCTTTAGAAGAGATATTGGAATCATGAAAGAAGAACAAGGTTGGCATGCTACATCTGGAGGGATACCTTGACTGCATGCATCATAACTTTAACCGAATCTTGTGTACAGCTGACTGTAGAATATCAAGCAAGATTAGCTTCATATCACCAGTTTCTCCTAAATGAGAAAAGCTTACACTGTTTGGTCGGCATACGCTACTGACAGTGGTGGATTTCATACAGTTTTGAGACAAATTCTCTCTAAAAAAAAAATCTAAGGACCTGAATTTTCAAAGAAAATTGAATCATATTTAGATTTTTTTTTTAATAAAAAAACCTCTAGCTGATGAACAAATCTAGTAATTGAGTCTTTTCTCTTATATTTCCCATATAAAGTTACAAGTTGATGCAATTCCTCTCTTTCTCTCTCTCCCCTTAAAGAAGGCTTGCATTTTCTAGTTTGGATTTCTGTGTGCCTAATTTATGAGGTCCTTACCTTATTGAACTTTTTATTTAATTTGCATGAAACCCAATGAAATGAACCTTGATAGCACAAAGCTTTAATACTAATAAATCGGATGAACAGGAGTATCTAATATCTTAGTATAACTTTAATAAATATATTAACTAGTAGAAATGACAATACTAACTCAAGCAGTTTTTCTCACACATGGTTCTATCCCATAAAACCTTGTATTATATTTGAGGATTTCGGTGTTGATACATAATTATATATTAGGCATTCTGTTTTCATTGCAGGGTGATGTATGACAGGTCAGCAGTGCTTATAATTAATATGTGAACTTCCTTAAAATTGCCCAGAGTCAGAGTTTTCAAGTCTCACTCTTCATTTGCTTGCATATAGCATCTTCTAAAATGAGTTGTATTGGAGCTAATCCAGAATATGTAACAAGATATAGAGGTGTGGCCGTTCTTGTCAAATACTAAGTCTCTATGTCTCAATAAAGAATATAAATCTGTAGCCCTTTTTCAATCTCGCAACTATTTCATTTGTACAGAAATACATGTTTCAATTTTAGCTTCACATACATTTTTCAATTAATTTGAATGATTAAATAATCCAGTGAGTCAATGCTCTTATAGTGTATAATGATGTGATAATTCACTTTTGTTGGACAAGAAAAGGGAAATAATCAAGAAGCCTCACTTTAGAATCAGTAAATTAAAGCTTTTGCTTATTTTTCTAACCCACTTTCCACTTTTAAATTCCAAAACTTTATCTGGATTATATTGAAAAAAATAAGCCTGGAGAAGGTCTAGATGTTCATGGAAATGAGTTTCTGTTTGTATATCAGATTTATCTGCTATCAGCAAAATTACTCTTGTATTACCAGCGATATTATGGTCATACTTCATACAAAACTTCATTTCATCTTCTACCGTTTGAATGTGTGCTTGGAATCTGATTATCCATTTCAAAAGGAAAATTAATTTGAGAAATAAAAGAAATTGAATAAGCTGTTGATTTGAAGATACATATACAGTACAACCCAATATGTCAACAATAGAAGGTTGGTTAATCATAGGACCTTTGATAAAAACTTGATTAGAGGATGCATTCCTGAAATGATAGTAGATGGAACAATTTAGATATACGGTTCTGTTCCAAATTTGTAAGTTGTCTAGATGCCTGTGGATTATTAGATACTAGAGAGCTGGTTGAAGATTTTTAAGCCCCTTGTGATGTTAGAGGGATTTAGAACTCATAAGAATTACTTTTCTTTAGCTTAGCCTTGTACATCAATGTGTTCTGAGAACCCACCAAGAACTAGTTTTTTTTCGCTGAGCTTTGGACATCAATGTGTTGGTGGAATGTAATACAGGCTCTTTGGAGTCGTCGTTTTGGACACAAATTTACATTGTAGTTTAGAGTTTTGTTAGGATATTTCTTGGTTATGGCCTTTAAAATGATTTTGAAACTTGTTACAGTGACATAAGCTGCCACTACAACTTAAATTACTGCCTTAGAGAACTCTTTTGGTAACTACAAACTTAAATTCGTTATGAAATATTCAATTCAAGTCAGTATTGATCACCTTAACAAGCTGAAGTTGTCTCTATATCAGCTAAGAAAACAAATATGTTGGAACCTGTTTAAGGCGACAAATGTCGTCAATACAAATCCAACCTGGCCTCAGTAAAAGTTATTGGCAACTATACTCATTAGTCCATTAATTACACAAAGTTTATATCAATTCAAATTGTGTCACATGGACAAATTGTGATTTGCCTCTATATCTATTGAGAAAAAAAAAGCCTTCAAAAAAAATGTTGTCTTATTAAGCAAAGCTGAAGTGATGTGCCAGAAAACATGTATAGATTAAGCTGCAATACATATTGCATAGCCATGTTCATATTGAATACTTGCTATTATTCTTATAAACATTGAAAGATTAAAAAAAAAACCAACCTGAAAAGGTTATGTATTGTACTCAGCCTAACTTTTTCAAGTTTCTTTCCTGCCATTGAGCCACACATATTATAATCAAAAGGACTTGAAATTTTTTGATCAAGTGCCATCCAAAGTCAAGCTTTCTTCCCCTCTCCTTTCACCAACTTACCTACAAATTCATTAATGTTATTATCTGAGCTTCCACCTAAACTAACAGCTCTTATTACAAGCTTTCTCCAATTAATTGCCTTCTTTATAATCTCTTCACTTCTTTCTCCTGCTGTAACTTCTTTTATACACATCTCTAGCTCATCCCTTGTCACGATCCCCTCTTTGTTCTTCTTAGCCTTTACTCCCACCCGCCACAACTCCTCCACAAACTTAGCATTAGTAGGCTGATCCCTCCACTGTGGCATTGCTACCATTGGCACCCCTAGGCTCAAGGCCTCCAATGTTGAGTTCCAGCCACAATGTGTCACAAAGCAAGCCACAGCCTGATGTGCCAGCACCTGTAGTTGATTGCACCATGGTACAACCAATCCTCTTTCTTGTGCTGAATTAATAAATTCGATTGGAAACTTGTTTATGGAATCTTTTGCAACCAACAGAAAATGCATATTGCTTGCTATCAAACCACATGCAATTTCTTCAGCCTGTTTAGCTGTTATGTCTACCATGCTTCCAAATGATACATATATCACTGACTTTGGTGGTTTCATCTCTAGCCAGCTCAAGCACTGGTCACTACTAAGCTCCCAGTGACTGGCGCCATAAGCTATGTCTCCATTGATCTGCTGATCTAGGTATGCTGATGGCACCATTGGACCAACCATCACCAAGGGCCAATGTCCTGACATGGCTTTCACTAGCTTTTCAACAATCAATGAACAAAATGAGAAAGATATACAATTATACAAATACAGGTCTTACTACTTGGCATATAAAACTATAATGTAGAATTTGATAGATTTGGCTCCTAATCTTTGATTCTCAAAAAAAAAAAGAAAAAAGAAAAAGAACCCCTAATCTTTTTTCTTTCTTTTTTTTTTTTTGATAGGAGAGATTCCTAATTGTTGACCATTTCTAATTTCAATAAAGGCATAAATAAAACACATGATTTCCAAATTTAAAAGGTATATTTATATATTTCATACTTATCCATTGTCCAAGATTATCCTGAACATATTGAGAAGCAGTAAATAAAAATCTATAATTATATATTTCATATTTATTCATTGTCCAAGATTATCCTGAATATATTGAGAAGCTCTAAATTATTTGGAAATTCCTTCGTCTTCTGATCTCATCTCATCAAAAATTAAAAAATAGGAATTCACCTATTCCATCATCTACTTTTTTCCCTCTTAACATCATTTGATTTCTCAATTCCCATGATTATCTTTCGGTTTCAATTTATTTCTGGCGGAGTATTTTGTAATGCTATGACCCTGATTTATTTAACCATGTTCATATAAATCAGTGTTTCCAAAATATGTTTCTTCCTGCATCTATTCTTAACAATATAAAGTAATAGAACTACCTATGCGGTAAAAAAAAAAAAAAAATCGTCATAGTTAGTTAAAAGAAAGTTACCTCACTTTCCAACTCTTCAGAACTGTTACAGAATACCCAGTCATTTTTATCCAAACATCTAAATTTTTCCATGACCACTGCCAAATTAGCAGAATTTCTTGAAGGCTGCGCAAAAAAACTAGGCAAGTCTGCAGGGCCAAGCGAAGGTAGTCCAGGCAACAACACAGGCTCAGTTGCTTGCTTCTCTGGCAAAGTCAGGCGACCATGATCGATACGCCAGTACATGGAGCACACAGAAGCTGAGTTCGTCAAGAATACTGCTGCATAAATACCAAATTGCCTGGCCACATCAAGAGCCCATGGAAGCAAAGAGTCATACACAACACAGTTTACTGGTAAGGCTGAGTCTTTGAACTTTGATATGAGATCTGATAAAGTTCTTGAACCAACTGATTTAAAGGACTCTAAGTAGGCTTCTGTACTAGGAGCTTGCTTATGTCCACCTTCATCATAGCCATCTGAGATGGGCTCAACACCAACAGTGGTTGCATGAATGGACTTGACAGTGTAATGGGTTGTGGCTAGAGTGGCCTTGAGACCCTTGGAGGCTAAACGTTTGGCAAACTGGAGGAGTGGGTTTATGTGGCCTTGGGCAGGATAAGTGAGCACAATAACATGACCTTTTAGGTTGCTCATTTTTTCTTGCTTTCAGGGATTGATCTTGATTTGATGAATAGAAGACATACTTATAGGCCTTACTTGAGGTGTCTTGACCATGGAAAATTTTGGCTGAATATTAGAAAAGTCGTTCACCCTTTTTACTTTAGTGGCCAAATTTGGTGAATAATTTTTTAAAGTCTGCAGATTAGGTATTGAATTTTTTATATCAGCACAAATAAAAAGGTATTGAATTTTTCAAGTTATTGGTTTTAAAATAAACTGGATTTGGACCCACCATTCCATAGGTTTACATGATATATGTTTTTTTATTAAATAATTTAATACTTATAATAGTGGAAGAAACGGAATTTAAATTGTAGTTTTCTTATTAATATATTATTGTGACTTTGTTATGTTAATATTAGCATTAAGATACAAAATTGTGAATTATTAGCATAAATATTACTGTGACTTTGTTGTGGTTTGTGGAGCATGTTTATTTGGGACTTAATTTTGGTATGATTGATTTATAATATAGGAAATAGTGAGTAATCTTAAATTTTAATGAAATGAAGAATTAAAACATTAACTTTGGTACATGATAAAGTCCTATGATTGTAGAAGTCAAAAATATATTTAAATTCTTAAAATTAATATGACTTTTATTTGATTTGTAAATCATGTGAAAGTTTACCATAATGTTTGATTTGTAAATCATTGATGATTTGAAGATTTGCAAACAAAATTATAAAAAACCACCACCAATGAAATTGGTATTAGTTCATTGTAGTGTGATCTTGGATTGTATCTGCAAATATGGGATTATGATGTTTGTGCGCACCTAAGATGAGGCTATTGGGCCTAACCTCAATTGGGCTCACAACTCAT
Organism: Quercus agrifolia; assembly: GCA_029955455.1. Taxonomy (NCBI): domain Eukaryota; kingdom Viridiplantae; phylum Streptophyta; class Magnoliopsida; order Fagales; family Fagaceae; genus Quercus; species Quercus agrifolia. Next base: position 44,108,801 of record JARQAD010000006.1, read on the forward strand.
TTGTAAAGTGGGTTGAGGATTTCCTACTTTGGGTTGAGGATTTACTCTCTATTTCCTTGGGAACCTCTCAACAACCTTTTTCTTCCTCCAACTTCTCATATTTATAGCTTGAAATTAGTGGAGAGACTATGATTTCTTCCATGGCTAGTGCAATGGGAGGTCTAATATCATTAATCGTAAGTGGGTGGTTAGGTGGGAGTGGAACGTGATGAGAGTGGCCTTGGAATTGGTTCCCACTCCGATAGATATGCTTGGCATCAATATTCCCTAAGGCACTACCGGGCAGTCGAGAGATTGTAAATCCGAGCAATGACTTCCCTTCTCGGGAAGCATTTTACTGGGTGTGACCTAAAAGGCGTGGATGGTGTGAATTGATGAAGATCTTTAGTTCACTGGGCTTAAGGGTGGCCTAAGAGTTGGGCTTGGGAATGGTATAAGCCATGTTATCAAGCTGAAGCCCAAGGTCCAAATGGGCATAGGTATCACGGGACCATACAATGTCAATAAACGTGATCTAATTTGATGAGCTTGCATTAAGCTTGGCTCCCCTTAGACTCAAATCGTAGTTCTACTCTTGTACTTGAGTAAAAATGAAGTATCTATACTTCCAAGATTTTTATTCGACACACATACACAAATATTGTAAGGGGATGACTCCCTAAGAAGTTTAAATGGCCCGAAGATGCTAGGCTAGAACGATGGCTTGTGGAATTAGAACTGGCCATACCCTGTTGGAGAGATCCTTAACGAAAATAAGGGAGAAAGGCCCAACGGCTTAGGATCCTCTATCGTCAATGAGAGAAAACAAAACTCTCTGTGCCAAGGAAATATCTCGTTCAAGGACTATAAACTGTTAAAGCAGCTGAGGAAGGAGACCTTTACCTAGAAGTCAAATTGAGGAGCTAAGAAAAGTGGCACACAATCCAAGTAATAGTCACATCTGCATTAATTAAGTGTTCCTACCTAATGCATGTTGCATTTAATGTTGAATGACCAACCTGAATAGTGTTTTACACCCTGAAAGTCTATTTTCATAAGCAAATTAAGAGAGAAGAGTCAGATACCTGAAGGGACAAGCATCTACTAACATCCACCCTAGAAGCTCCATGATGGAAGGGATGAGCTGAGTGCATAAATAGGGTCTTCCCCCTTACTTAGTAGGGGATACGAAAAATTAGAGAAAAAGTGTATAAGTGATTTGAGAGTGTGTGTCTGAGTAATCTTGCCCATTACCTTGGCAAGGGTGTATTTGTTTTGTTTAATTAGTAAAAGACTCATTTAGACTTTGATTTTACTTGTCCAATTTTCTCACTTTGGATTACCTTCTTGTTTTTGAAATTAATTGTGACGTTAGAACCTTAAGAATACTAGCATTGGAGGGTGTAAAAACCCCCTAGTTGTTATTTTACAACCTAGATCTTTAAAAACATGCTACATCCGAGGGTGGGTATCTAAAAATTTATACCATCTGTGAATAGTAAGGTTGTATATATCAACCCTACTATTCATGAGTTGTAAAAATAAAAATTAATATTTTAATGAAAAGAGAGGAAAAGTGGGGAGAAAGAGATGGGAGAGAAGAGAGAGAATTGATTTATTTATATTATTTGTTGGTATAGTTTATATTATTTTAATGAGTTATATGTAAAAATAGAAACTGAGATGTTGGGGTGAGTTGCGAAATGGAATGGTAAATAAAATTAAATAAGTTTTGAAGATGTATAGTAGATACTTTTTTGCATCCCCAGATGCTAATGCTCTAGCATTTGTATTCTTAATTCTAAGAGTTTTAGACCCTCCCTAAAGCCAACACGAGTTAATTGTACATTACTGCACTAGATGTTCTCATCACGTATTTTACTTTCTAAATTTTCACAGAGTATAACTTCTCTATTTTGTATTTATCTTTGTGTATGCATGCGTGTGCACATGTATCTATGTGAAAATGCACCAATTTGTGTTTCAGCCGTTCAAACTGTGGACATCTAAGCTTAGAATATTAAAGAAGTTAGAAGAAAAATGTGGGGACCTTTAAACTTTTGAAGCTCCACGACTGGTATCAATTAGTACGAGTTCGAGATCATAAAACTTTTCAACCTAACAAAAAATATTTTGTATCTAATACTACCATGTTATTTGTATCAAAATTCAATAAATAAGAGTAATGTGTGCAAAAATAACTATCCACTAACACATTTTTCAATTATTAGTAGATTAGTTATTTTTTTTATTGACATATCTCACACTTATTAGATTTTGATACTGTTAACATAGAATCATTTAATACTAAATATCTTCTCGTGTTTTAGATAATCACTATGGGTCTGTTTGAAATTTGTTTATTTTGGTGAAACTAAAATTTTTTTACTAAAACCCATAAATAATATAAAAAAAGTACAATAAGACCCATAGATATTAGGAAAAATAAACTAAATATTAAAATAAGTTGACAAAAATAATTTATACCAAACGCACACGGCATGTTTAGATATCCCAATTCTAAAGGAGGCCTATGTGCAAGTTGCTAATTTCTATTGCCCACCGCCATGAATCTAACTATGAAAGATTAGGAAATTTATTAAAGCCCTCGCACCTGGCCAATGTCCTTATGTCTCCTTTGAAATGATGACAGTTTTGTCAAAGCGTGGGACACAATTGGAATCTTTTAGTAGATCATGTGAACAAGTTGGCCTTGGACGGGTCTATGAGATATAGAATAAGAAAATGGTGTTTGTGCCATTACCAAATCGGAAGTTTCTTTGCTCTTTCCTAAGGTTACCTTTGGGTCAATTGATGGTACGCTCTACCTGAAAATTCTGCGTAAACAATATAAAATAAAATTTTATATTTTCGTTCCGAAAGTTTTGCAAAAACAATATAAAATAAAAATTTATATTTACATTCAAAAATCACTGTACCACATAATCATAGATTTTGAATAAAATAAAATTGCATATCTTTTTTAGCAACTCAAGCATGTTGCCTCTCATGGTATTCACGTGTCTCTCTCTCTCTCTCTCTCTCTCTCTCTTGATTTTCAGATGACTATTATATCACTCAATAACTCTGATGGTCAACTCCTGAGTAATAATTTAAAATCTTATTTGTATTTAAGAATTGTAAAATCTAAGAGAGAGATTGGACATGGGATCCTTAGGGATCCTAATCTTCACTGTAGGATCAATCGATAACTTTTTTTTAATGATATTGACTTATCTTGAAACTCTTTCAAAATTATTTCTTAATCTTCTTAACTATATTAAGAAAATATTTGAACTTCTACCGATTGCAATAATGTCCACAACACATTGCAATTAAACCCTAAAGATTAGAGAATTACATATGAGGTCCCATTACTTATATCCATGTCATTCCACCATACTATATTCTTACAAGCCACTAGGACTGGATTAATATCATTGTCATGTCCCAAGCTTATATAATCCTTAATTTCTTGATTTTATAATTTTTATTGGACTCCAAAATATCTTTGAAAAACTTTTTAAATATATATATATATATACACACACACAAAATATTATATATATGAAAAACACTTTATAAAAAAAAATTCACTTTCTAGTTTTGTTTTGAATCCAACTTCAATATGAAAAGCAACTGAATATACTATCTTCTTTAGATATTGGTGGATTCATTGTTGAGCATTTACATATTTTACTCATTACACACATAACCCAACGTGTTTATATATAGCCTTTAAAAAAAGAGCATCACTAATTGACAATTGACATTATCAAAGTTATGTGCATAATAAATATACACAAACCTCTCATGTTTGAGGACAATAGGAAAATTGTGATAGAATAACCTTTTAACTAGCAGTAATCACTCCATAAGGTGTTCTTGATCGGATCCAATTCAGTTTATGTACTTGTTACAATACACCTACTTGTTTGCTAAAAGTCACTATCTCAATAATAGAGTAATCAACCTATCATATGGTAGCACAAGAAGTAAAAGCTCCAGTGATGATATTCAATTAATATTCATAACTTAGAACAATTTAATAATTTATGAAAAATCATTACTTTCTGTCTTTGATTCCTTAACTATTAACATCATTTTTCAACATAGGCAACATCACATGCCACATTTAAACAATGAAATATACCCAAAATAATTATGTATGTAAAAATATAATTTATTATCAAATAAAAATGCATATTTTTGAGGGCACATAATTCTAACACTACCATCCTGTAGACACATGGCATTTGAATAAAGCTCCCTTGTCCTTTTGTCATTATTAACAATATGCATTTAAGTTTTAACAGATTAAAACAATAGCTGATTCTGTATATATGGTGTTTGTGCTAGACATCATCTTCAAATCACGGGTAAATTCATATTGCATAAAGAATTTTGTGTGGAAATTGCTTCTAAGTTATAATGTCTTCTTTGCTTGGGTGGCCAAATGAAGCTATGGCTGAAATATTTTTCAATGCCTTGTTATTACATAATAAGTGACAGTGCAGCACCAGGCTTATGATCCACACATCCAAATCAGTGACTCTTTTTAAGTGTTATGATAAGCAATTACTTCTTTTAATAACCTTTAAATTTTCCATGAACTAAAAGCCCTGTCATTTGGTTTTGGTTGAACTATGAAAAGTTCTCTTTCACATGTTTTTAATTTCTCTTCATGTACATTTCAAAATCAAACAACTAGCTCGCAACATACTTAAGAAGAAGCTCATGCAAACTAACCAATTAAGTTGATGACCTAGGCAGCACATACACTTTATTTAGGGTATTGTATTTGTGTGGTATCCATGTCAAATTAGTGTCGTATCAGTCATTTCATGTTATAATTTTTCAAAAATTGCTTGTGTCACCATGTAGTGCTCGTGTCCGTGTCCATGCTTCCTAGTTGAAGACTAATAGTCTAATATGATTCTACTTTGCTGAATCAATATATTACTAAAAGCTGAAGCGTGACATTTAAGGTTGCTACATTCACATTAAGTCACATCAGTAGCCATGTCATTACCGTTCTTTTTTCTTAATTTTTCCTATAATTTTAAAATACTTTCCCTAAATTTTAAAATACTGCTAAAAAGAAAATTAACTCACGTTAATGCTTTATGTCCACCAATCCATAAAACCCAAACCCAATCCGAATAAGTCTTTACTCTTTAACGGCAATCCTTTCTGTCTCCCCTCCTTTTCCTCTACCTGTGTTTCATGGTTTCAAAACTTTAGCCCTTCAGCTTGCTAACGCCAATTCTTCCAAAGACAATTTCAAAACTTCAAACCTTTGGCTTTCTTCCAAAGACAGTTTCAAAACTTTAGACCTTTGGCTTTCTAATCTAATTAATGATAAATAAATAATAGACATTCAGAATTTTGAGATGCACAGCTATTTTAACACTTCTAGGGCTTACTTGCCCCACAACAGTAGTAAGATTGAAGGCTAGAGGTGCCGCATCACCACACAGTTGCAGACATTTTCTACATGGGTAACTCTCTCTCTCTCTCTCTCTCTCTCTTGTTTGACTGCTTCTATCTCTGGCATGGGGCCTTAGCTCTCATTCTCTCAACAGCTCAACTTGCCTTCTTCTTTTTCTTTCTTTTCCCTCTCTCTCTCTCTCTCTCTTTCTTGTCTGACTGCTTCTATCTCTGGCATGGCGCCTCAGCTCTCATTCTCTCAACAGCTCAACTCTGCCTTCTTCTTTTTCTTTCTTTTCCTGTTTTACTTTCCTCTATGTTTCGTCATTTACAATGTAAAGTGTAGCAAAGCATCTATTCTATGTGAACAATGAATAAATAGTGCAGCAAACTAGAGACAACCACCCACGTGTATGGTTAAAATTTTTTCTACAAAAGCAATTGTGTTTGCTGTAGCCGTGTAGGCCCTTTGATTGTTAAGCATATTCAAGCATTCCCACTTTCCAAGGTACAGCCGTACAGAGGTATTCTTCTTTTCCTTTTTTTTTTTTTTTTTTTTTTTTCATTCATTCTTTTATTATCATATATTTATTTGTTTTTATATTAATCAACATATCATATAACATTATAATTTATAAATGTACCTGATTAAAATTTACTTCTATTTATCATTTAATTAATTTATAGATAACCTTCAATTGTTTTTTTAATTTATAGATAAAAATAATATAACATGTATTTGGTTGTACTTGTATTTTATTAGATGATTTTTATTCTTTTTTTTTTTTTTTACTAAAAAGGTAGAATGATTTTTATTCATTGAAGTTTGAATGATTATTTTTAAATTATTAGTATTTTTTTTTATCTTAGTTATTATACTTTGCCCATTTCATAGTTGATTAAAGATATTAAATTTTGTTGTCAATTTTGTCTCACTATTGTTTAATTTAATTAGATGCACATTTTGTAGCAAATATTGAATTATAAACTACTTAACTTGTATATTGATTATTAAATTGTATGTACATTACTATTTTAGATTTTATAGTGAAAATTGTTAGTCAACTAATTTTATGTTCCAACCCCCCCCCCCCCCCAAGTTAATTTCTTGTCTCCTCCTTTTGTTCTTCCTGCCCTTTACAATTTCAAAGAAACAAAAACTGAATATTCGATGATTTACTTCAGGTATCCACATCAGAAATTACACCTTTAAGACTTGAATGCAACACTAGGTGCTACTTATTTATTTAAATGTTAAATTTTGTATAGTGGGTTTTATTTATTTTGATCATTATGATATTTGTAGGTGAACATCTTTATAGTTTTTGTCAGTCACAATTATAAAATGGTGGTCAAAAGGAGTAAGAAATAAAATAGAGATGGTTATACAATGGACATTGAAAACTTTGTAGTGCAATAAAATCAACCATTACATTCACTTAATTAAATCAATAATCAACAATAAAAAATAATATAATACAAAATTTAAACTTAAAACTAATCAAATTCTGACTAGAGAAATTATATTTCCTATCATAACTAAAAAAGAGATGTTCTTCAGTAATTTAGAAATTATATTAGAAATAAAGTTGGAAAATTTTATAATCTCATTTTTTGACATTTCATTTAACCTTTTATATATATATATATATATATATATATGTAAATAATCATAATCTTCATACACCATGACTTAAAAAGATCTAATGAATAGTTCTTCCTCTTATTTAATTTCTATGTTATGCAAATCATCAACCAATAAATATATGATAATGGTAAAAAAGGTTATAGACAAGATTATGAAAAATATGATAAAACTATTTTTTTTTTTTTAAGAAAAAACTCTTTATAAAGTCTAGGAACTAAAATAGTATTTTACCTAAAAAATTATCATGCGCAACGCGTGGGTGTGCGACTAGTTAATATAAAACTTATAATTATATGATATTTATAGTCTGTTTTGTCGGGACTGACCACCTTTAGAAGATATATTGGAATCATGAAAGAAGAACAAGGTTGGCATGCTGCATCTGGAGGGATACCTTGACTGCATGCATCATAACTTTAACCGAATCTTGTGTACAGCTGACTGTAGAATATCAAGCAAGATTAGCTTCATATCACCAGTTTCTCCTAAATGAGAAAAGCTTACACTGTTTGGTCGGCATACGCTACTGACAGTGGTGGATTTCATACAATTTTGAGACAGATTCTCTCTAAAAAAAAAAATCTAAGGACCTGAATTTTCAAAGAAAATTGAATCATATTTAGATTTTTTTTTAAAATAAAAAAACCTCTAGCTGATGAACAAATCTAGTAATTGAGTCTTTTCTCTTATATTTCCCATATAAAGTTACAAGTTGATGCAATTCCTCTCTTTCTCTCTCTCCCCTTACAGAAGGCTTGCATTTTCTAATTTGGATTTCTGTATGCCTAATTTATGAGGTCCTTACCTTATTGAACTCTTTATTTAATTTGCATGAAACCCAATGAAATGAACCTTGACAGCACAAAGCTTGAATACTAATAAATCGGATGAACAGGAGTATCTAATATCTTAGTATAACTTTAATAAATATATTAACTAGTAGAAATGACAATACCAGCTCAAGCAGTTTTTCTCACACATGGTTCTACCCCATAAAACCTTGTATTATATTTGAGGATTTCGGTGTTGATACATAATTATATATTAGGCATTCTGTTTTCATTGCAGGGTGATGTATGACAGGCCAGTTGTGCTTATAAGTAATATGTGAACTTCCTTAAAATTGCCCAGAGTCAGAGTTTTCAAGTCTCACTCTTCATTTGCTTGCATATAGCATCTTCTAAAATGAGTTGTATTGGAGCTAATCCAGAATTTGTAACAAGATATATAGGTGTGGCCGTTCTTGTCAAATACTAAGTCTCTATGTCTCAATAAAGAATATAAATCTGTAGCCCTTTTTCAATCTCGCAACTATTTCATTTGTACAGAAATACATGTTTCAATTTTAGCTTCACATACATTTTTCAATTAATTTGAATAATTAAATAATCCAGTGAGTCAATGCTCTTATAGTGTATAATGATGTGATAATTCACTTTTGTTGGACAAGAAAAGGGAAATAATCAAGAAGCCTCACTTTAGAATCAGTAAATTAAAGCTTTTGCTTATTTTTCTAACCCACTTTCCACTTTTAAATTCCAAAACTTTATCTGAATTATATTGAAAAAAATAAGCCTGGAGAAGGTCTAGATGTTCATGGAAATGAGTTTCTGTTTGTATATCAGATTTATCTGCTATCAGCAAAATTACTCTTGTATTACCAGCGATATTATGGTCATACTTCATACAAAACTTCATTTCATCTTCTACCGTTTGAATGTGTGCTTGGAATCTGATTATCCATTTCAAAAGGAAAATTAATTTGAGAAATAAAAGAAATTGAATAAGCTGTTGATTTGAAGATACATATACAGTACAACCCAATATGTCAACAATAGAAGGTTGGTTAATCATAGGACCTTTGATAAAAACTTGATTAGAGGATGCATTGCTGAAATGATAGTAGATGGAACAATTTAGATATATGGTTCTGTTCCAAATTTGTAAGTAGTCTAGATGCCTGTGGATTATTAGATACTAGAGAGCTGGTTGAAGATTTTTAAGCCCCTTGTGATGTTAGAGGGATTGAGAACTCATAAGAATTACTTTTATTTAGCTTAGCTTTGTACATCAATGTGTTCTGAGAACCCATCAAGAATTAGTTTTTTTTCGCTGAGCTTTGGACATCAATGTGCTGGTGGAATGTAATACAGGCTCTTTGGAGTCATTGTTTTGGACACAAATTTACAGTGTAGTTAAGAGTTTTGTTAGGACATTTCTTGGTTATGGCCTTCAAAATGATTTTGAAACTTGTTACAGTTGCATAAGCTGCCACTACAACTTAAATTACTGCCTTAGAGAACTCTTTTGGTAACTACAAACTTAAATTCGTTATGAAATATTCAATTCAAGTCAGTATTGATCACCTTAACAAGCTGAAGTTGTCTCTATATCAGTTAAGAAAACAAATATGTTGGAACCTGTTTAAGGCGACAAATGTCGTCAATACAAATCCAACATCGCCTCAGTAGAAGTTATTGGCAACTATACTCATTAGTCCACAACTATACTCATTAGTCCATTAATTACACAAAGTTTATATCAATTCAAATTGTGTCACACGGACAAATTGTGATTTGCCTCTATATCTATTGAGAAAAAAAAAGCCTATAAAAAAAATGTTGTCTTATTAAGCAAAGTTAAAGTGATGTAGACGTGGCAAAACGGGCGGGTCGGGTCGGGTTCGGATCGGGTCAATCGGGTTTGCGGGTCAAACGGGTCACGGGTCAAAACAGATCATTTTTAAACGGGTCAATCGGGTTTCGGGTCGGGTCGGGTCGGGTTGACCAGTATTTTTCAAACTTTTTTTTTTTTTTTTTCAATTACAAAAAGACTAATATCAAACTAAAAAGACTAAGAAAGAAGAGCAACTCACACTGAGAGTGCAAAAGATCTAGATTTATATTCAACTTCCAGCAGAGGCAAAACAACTACATCTTGATTTAATGCATGGAGCTTAAGCTGTTAAGCACATATTTTTTCATATACAACTTACAAGCCTTCCACCACCTTTTTCATCAAGTAACCAACTCAAAATTTCTGACAAGCATCTTTTTTTTTTTTTTTTTTTTGATACCAAAAACAGAGAGTACAAAACAAACAACATTAAGAATTTAAGAGTTCATATACAAAGCTGGATTTAACCAGCACTGGTTCAAAGGCACTAGAGTTGCCTGCTTAGCTACAATACTTATATGATTAACTAGCAAAGAGGACACAATCACTTAAAAACAAAATTCTTTGGAAGTTATAAACAGTTGCAGTGAGACTAACTTTCACCACAACTTCCAAAAGGCACCCTATTACAGTCCTAACTAAACAAAAAAAGTTAGATTACTTAAAAAGATAAACTAAGTATGAATGTATAACCAATTGTGCATTTTGTGGCTTTGGAGTTGGACAAGGGAGTGAGTGAATCGGAGCAGTGGACTACAGCTAGCAAGCATAAAGGCATAAAGCATAAGTATTGAAAATTGTAATTGAATTAGATATTTTTTATTTTTAATTGCCATTTGTTCTGAGTCCTTGCCGGTTGTCACTGACTTGTGTGTGCAGTTGTGTTGTGTTTCAATGTTTCATTGACTTGTCTCTTGTCTTATTAGTGACAAGCATTGATGTTGGTGCATTTGTATTTTATTATTAGTTTTGATATTTTGTGTTTTATGCACAAAGTATCATTACGTAATTAAAAAAAAAAAAATTAACGATTTTTTTAACGGGTCGGATCACGGGTTATCCGGATCGAGTCGGATTGATCCGTAATAAAATCAGGTCGGGTCACGGATCAACCCGTTTTTACTTCGGGTCAAAAAATTCGGGTTCAGGTTAGGTATTTTTCGGGTTGGGTCGGATCGGGTCAAAAAATTCTGACCCGTATTGCCATGTCTAAAGTGATGTGCCAGAAAACATGTATAGATTAAGCTGCAATACATATTGCATAGCCATGTTCATATTGAATACTTGCTATTATTCTTATAAACATTGAAAGATAAAAAAAAACATCCTGAAAAGGGTCTGTATTGTACTCAGCCTAAATTTTTCAAGTTTCTTTCCTGCCATTGAGCCACACATATTATCATCAAAAGGACTTGAAATTTTTTGATCAAGTGCCATCCAAAGTCAAGCTTTCTTCCCCTCTCCTTTCACCAACTTACCTACAAATTCATTAATGTTATTATCTGAGCTTCCACCTAAACTAACAGCTCTTATTACAAGCTTTCTCCAATTAGTTGCCTTCTTTATAATCTCTTCACTTCTTTCTCCTGCTGTAACTTCTTTTATACACATCTCTAGCTCATCCCTTGTCACGATCGCCTCTTTGTTCTTCTTAGCCTTTACTCCCACCTGCCACAACTCCTCCACAAACTTCGCATTAGTAGGCTGATCACTCCACTGTGGCATTGCTACCATTGGCACTCCTAGGCTCAAGGCCTCCAATGTTGAGTTCCAGCCACAATGTGTCACAAAGCAAGCCACAGCCTGATGTGCCAGCACTTGTAGTTGATTGCACCATGGTACAACCAATCCTCTTTCTTGTGTTGAATTCATAAATTCGATTGGAAACTTGTTTATGGAATCTTTTGCAACCAACAGAAAATGCATATTGCTTGCTATCAAACCACATGCAATTTCTTCAGCCTGTTTAGCTGTTATGTCTGCCATGCTTCCAAACGATACATATATCACTGACTTTGGTAGTTTCATCTCTAGCCAGCTTAAGCACTGGTCACTACTAAGCTCCCAGAGACTGGCGCCATAAGCTATGTCTCCACTGATCTGCTGATCTAGGTAGGCTGATGGCACCATTGGACCAACCATCGCCAAGGGCCAGAGTCCTGACATGGCTTTCACTAGCTTTTCAACAATCAATGAACAAAATGAGAAAGATATACAATTATACAAATACAGGTCTTACTACTTGGCATATAAAACTAAATGTAGAATTTGATAAATTTGGCTCCTACTCATTTTTCTTTTTTCTTTTTTGTTTTGTTTTTGTTTTTTTTTTATAGGAGAGATTCCTAATTGTTGACCATTTCTAATTTCAATAAAGGCATAAATAAAACACATGATTTCCAAATTTAAAAAGTAAAGTTATATATTTCTGTATTATTTCATACTTATCCATTGTCCAAGCTTGTCCTGAACATATTGAGAAGCAGTAAATAAAAATCTATAGTTATATATTTCATATTTATTCATTGTCCAAGATTATCCTGAATATATTGAGAAGCTCTAAATTATTTGGAAATTCCTTCGTCTTCTGATCTCATCTCATCAAAAATTAAAAAAATAGGAATTCACCTATTCCATCATCTACTTGTTTCCCTCTTAACATCATTTGATTTCTCAATTCCCATGATTATCTTACGGTTTCAATTTATTTCTGGCAGATTATTTTGTAATGCTATGACCCTGATTTATTTAACCATGTTCATATAAATCAAAGTTTTCAAAATATGTTTCTTCCTGGCATCTATTCTTAACAATATAAAGTAATAGAACTACCAATGCGAAAAAAAAATAAAAATGGAACACATATATCATAGTTAGTTAGTTAAAGAAAGTTACCTCACTTTCCAACTCTTCAGAACTGTTACAGAATAGCCAGTCATTTTTATCCAAACAGCTAAATTGTTCCATGATCACTGCCAAATAAGCAGAATTACTTGAAGGCTGCGCAAGAAAACTAGGCAAGTCAGCAGGGCCAAGTGAAGGTAGTCCAGGCAACAACACAGGCTCAGTTGCTTGCTTCTCTGGCAAAGTCAGGCGACCATGATCGATATGCCAGTACATGGAGCACACAGAAGCTGAGTTCGTCAAGAATACTGCTGCATAAATGCCAAATTGCCTGGCCACATCAAGAGCCCATGGAAGCAAAGAGTCATACACAACACAGTTTACTGGTAAGGCTGAGTGTTTGAACTTTGATATGAGCTCTGACAAAGTTTTTGAACCAACTGATTTAAAGGACTCTAAGTAGGCTTCTGTACTAGGAGCTTGCTTATATCCACCTTCATCATAGCCATCTGAGATGGGCTCAACAGCAACAGTGGTTGCATGAATGGACTTGACAGTGTAATGGGTTGTGGCTAGAGTGGCCTTGAGACCTTTGGAGGCTAAACGTTTGGAAAAGTGGAGGAGTGGGTTTATGTGGCCTTGGGCAGGATATGTGAGCACAATAACATGACCTTTTAGGTTGCTCATTTTTTCTTGCTTTCAGGGATTGATCTTGATTTGATGAATAGAAGACATACTTATAGGCCTTACTTGAGGTGCCTTGAACTTATTTACCATGGAAAATTTTGGCTGAATATTAGAAAAGTCGTTCACCCTTTTTACTTTAGTGGCCAAATGTGGTGAATAATTTTTTAAATTCTGCAGGTTAGGTATTGAATTTTTTATATCAGCAAAAATAAAAAGGTATTGAATTTTTCAAGTTATTGGTTTTAAAATAATCTGGATTTGGACCCACCACTCCATAGGTTTACATGATATATGTTTTTTTTAATGAATAATTTAATACTTATAATAGTGAAAGAAACGAATTCAAATTGTAGTTCTCTTATTAATAAAGGAGAATATGCTATATAAATGAGCTTAAGACTTTTAGATTTTTGCATAATATATGTTATGCTTATGTTAGTCAATTTAATCCAATCATAGAAACCAATCATACCCGATTTAAAACACTATTATTATTCTCGTAAGTATTACTGTTTATTCAAAAAAATAGGGATGTTTATCCCACATTGATTGTGTATGTCTAGTGTTCGTTGTTTATAATTCAAATATTCAATTACAAAGCTTAGGCTTTTTTGTACTTGTACCCTTGGTTATATAATATATTATTAACCCGATTTAAAACACTTACTAATTTTTAGTTTCAATAAAGTCCACTAGATAATCTAACCAAGTTGGATTAATAGTATATATTAGAATTATGGTTCAATAGTTAAATTCACAATTTTTTAATCTTTTGGAACAATAATTAACAAGTACTCTTGGAACATTTATTAATAAATCATTTCAGGAAAGTTTTAGTATCATTTTTATGAAAAATATTTATTAAAAAAACTATAAAAAAAATCAACTACTTCTTTTTTTTAATAAAAATTTAAAAAAATATTTTTTTTAAACCAATACTATAAGCATCAAATTAACTTTTCCCCATTATACTTCCCTGTGGAAAGATACATTGAATTATTGCAATCCCATGTGTCGTAGAAATTCAAACTGTCGTGTTCCAAAAGTAAGTCTTGTACGAATATTTTTTAATTATTCTAGATGCTGACTAATGAAATTATGTATCAAACTTATCAAGATGTTGATTCCCATTTCCCAATATCTTCTGGTAAGGTTAATGTGCTTTTAGGGGATGACGTTATTTCTTTTTTCTATTTTCTTCGTAAAGAAGATTTTATTGAAAGAGAGCCCCCACAATTGCAACAGGATCACTCCCCAATCCCCATCTACATCAGCCAAAACTTTGTGAGCAATAGATATGGAAATGAATCCAGCAAAAAGAGTAGAAGACTTTTACACAGCAGTAAATGCTTCTCTAATAATGTAGCAGCAAACCAATTAGAAAAAAGGAGTGGTACTGTCTACAACATTTTCATAACAAATTATAAGTAATAAATTATTATTAGATTTAACTTGAACGTACCATTGAAATTATTTTTTTATCCGCTAATAACAACTTTTAATAATTTGCTACTTAAAATTTATTGTGAAAATATTGTAAAAATGTTATTAACGAACTAGCCAAAGAGCACGGACCTACTTTTCTTAGCACCCGGTAAAGGCCAATAAAGAGAATGGTCCTCTTCTACAACTACCAATCTGTTCTTATAAGCAACTTGCACAATTAGTAAAACTAGAAGCCAAAGGTCTTGTATTTGAATTGGCACCTTCCTATGTATAAAGTGTTTAGGAGTTTAGGGGGGAAAGAGTTCGAGTTACAGGATTAGCAGAATGTTATAATTATCTCTCAAAAAAAAGTAAAACTAGAAGAAGAAAAAAAAAATTTATTGAAAAACCCTCTTATTCATTTAATAAAAATAATACATTAGTTCAAAATGAAATTACATTACTAAATTGCAAGTCAGGTCCAAGTAATTAATTAACTGGATTGAGTAATATGGAATTATGGATAGACTGCAAAATAAATCACAAGAAGAACAACCACACAAGAGATAAGGAATTGTCCAAATACTCTTGGGTCTAGCCCAATTTTTGTCAAATTCAGTATGAAAAAAAATTGCGATATGATCAAAATTTAGAAGATCTCCAATACATGTAACTTGACTTATACCTAACTCCCAGCTATTGCTACAAATGCTTCACCGAGCCTCTGTCTTCACAATGATTTGTTGCTACAAGTCATGACGCCAACTACCAATGATTTGGTAATATTATTCTAGTAACGTTGTTTGTATTTTTTGGAAATACGCGTGGGTGAAAAAGTGTGTGAAAATATATATAATGTTGTTTAAACACTAAAAACTATTGTTTAAAATACACTACCAAACAGCCCCTAGTTACTTCAAGGCCACTTGAAAATTTGTAGTCTTTCTGGTTTCAATATAACACTCCAATAAACACAAATGGGTTATCTAGTGTTTTGGGGTGGCTAAAGTCTCATCTCAATGGTTGATCAATTTAGAGAGGATTGGAAGACAAATAAGACTAACATGGTTTTCTTTTGGTTCCAGTGCCCCTTTTTCTTCAAGTCTCATTACAATGGTTTTTTTCTTTTGATTAGGGTTAATGTGGGATTTAAATGGAAATAGGGTTGGGGGTCTTTTCGCTATAATTTGGCACAAAACTAACTTGTGAAACAAATCTGAAAGTTTCTTGTAATTGAGTAGTTATAACTTATAAGGCTCTTAATAAAAGAGAAGGGTTATGTCACTAAATTACAAGATACTTGGCATTATGATGATCCAAGAAGGAATTTCTATGAAAGCAATAGGAAGAATTGCTCAGATACCCGTAAGTGAGACTTATTTAGGTCCTTTTATAAATGCCATAGCGAAACCTATTGATGATCGAAGTGAAATTTCAGCTTCTGAATCTAGGTTAGGCAATCCACATTGATGTAATGAAAGGAAGGGACCCACGACACTGACAGATCAACCCGAATAATCCACCCATTTGCCAAGCAGAGTTGAATTATGAATTAAGACATAAAAATAACTTTTATTGAACAAACAATCTCATACAGAACTATAACCCAACATGAAAGCTACAGGATGTTATGCACCCTGGTATTACTGCTTTACATATTTGAGCAAAAACCAATACCAGAAAGGCAGAAACTTGCCGTGATACTGTCAAAAAAACATCTACATATTTACAACTTGATGTAAGCAGGAAGATAGTTCTATGATCTTTCACCAGAAGGCGAAGTACTTAACTACCATTGTATTTACGTCTACCAGGACCTCCAACTTGTCTCACCAAACAGCACGCAAAATCTTAGCGGCAGCACTCACTAACACTATATTTGCAAATGTTATCAAACCATTTGTTTTCTCTTCACCTTTTTTTTTTCATAACCCACTCTTGTATCTTGGAATTTCTCGATCTCGTTTTCTTAGATCTCGTTTTCTTACAGCCACACGTATTGAAAACCATTTTAGCACACTGAAGAGCTTTGTCCATCTTGTCTGAGCTTTCCCAATGGCAGCACGTGCAGAAATGAAAGTGTCAACAGCACTCTGAAGATCTGATTGCGATTCTAAATTGACACTCTGAGTTAGAAGATCAGTATCAAAAAAGTTCAGATGATCGTCATCAAATGAATGGTTCATGGACTCTGGGAAACTCAAAGCCTGTTCATATCTGAGACCCATACTGTCAATACCATGCAGGGCAAAATCTTCCAAACCACTACTGCCCCCAACAGAATAGATGGATGAAATGATATCCGGAGAAGAGGCACTTTGCTGTGCATAATCGAAACCAGCAATCTTGTGAGAAGCCAAAAACTTGCACCCATTAGAACTCTCTGTCCTAGGCGAGCTTGAAGTGTAAAGAATGTTGGTTAAGTGTGAAGAGCTGCCCACAATAGACGCTTCATCATCAAAAGAAACAACTTCCCCCCAGTGTTCGAATGCAGAAATCACCAAGTTGTGGGCATCAGCCTAATGGAAAAGGTTGATCATAAGAAGTCAGACATGACTAAGGGAGAAAAAAAAATGAAAAGAAAGCAGATTTGAGGTAATAAGAGGAGTGCCTTCTCAGTTTCAGACAGCTTATCAATAGGAACATACTGGCATTCCAAAAGTAGTCCCATCACTTGTCCCACGACATTAAAGACCACACCAGTTTTTTGTTGAGAACTTGGAGGGCTATACAAGAACATCCTCTTCTCAAATACACATGTCCGAGCATGCTCCACAGTGACTTCCCACATCTTAGCTGACATACCTGTGCCGAGTATCTGCAAATCCAAAGCAATTACGGTTATTACTCCATTCAAAGAAAGCTGAATTAAACCATATTTTTCTAGACTTGGAACACTTCATTTTGTTCACAGAAGATCACATAGGAGTTCAATGTATGGGCATATATGGGACATAAATTTTAGTAGTATGTGCAGATTGTGCTCAGAACACTGATTTGGACACTAAATTATAAGAAACAGAACATAACCCTAGCTCCGGACTACAATACTGAGGAAATAGACAAACAGATTCTGGTGTCTGACATGGTCAAGAGGGATTTATCAGTCTCAACAGAAGTTGAATTGAGATATTTCTATAGCTAACCACCATACCACAATCTCAAAGGAACCTGAAGATCTAACTAGAGCCATGTCAATACATGTTTAACAGAGACATGCTGTGCCCTGATTCAAGAACACAATCTAACATCAAAATGTCTGTATCCCACTGGTGCACCAGCAAAATTTTCCCTTGTGAATACTTCTATCCAAAGAGAAAAACACCCAAGGGTATTGTCCTCAATAATTAGCAGACATCCTGATTAATCTAAACATAACGGCTGTTAAATCACTAGACTCTTCTCATTTTCAGATTTTTAACAAATACTGACTAGTGTATGAATACAACAATACATCACTGTTTAAAGAGTAGTACTTCAAATTCAGAATTCTAGAGAAAAATTAGTAAGGAGTACTAAAAAGTAAAAGTAATTGAGGTAAGTGCAGTTTTATTTACATTTCGGAGCCTTGTAGGGTCTATGAAGAGTAGGATCAAAAAATCCTTCACAGTATTGATGCTTTCCCGACTCAAACGCTTATGGAAAGCTCCATCTTTGCCAATCTTTTCTAATCTCCATACTTCATCATGCAAAGAAGGAGGGTGATGCTTCTTGTACACTGCAAAAAGAATCAGTAATTAGAATGGCATTTCATTGATTTATTTCCCATTAGTTACTTTAGAAACCTAACATATGTAGCCTGGTAGGTACTTTTGTCAACTCAGTCCAAATGTATAGGCTTCAAGCTATGCAGAAAGTCATGACAGACAAGATAACAAGTTGTTCGCATAATAAGAACACATTACATAGAAGTGTTGAACAAGCCAAATAGACTATATCCATAAAAATAATGGGTAGCTATTTGATACAAGTACTCCATAGTAGTAACAAGGAGTGAGCACAAAGTAAGAGATGGAAAAACAAAGATGAAGGGTTTGTAAAACTTGATGGTCAAGAGATACCACTGAGTAAATTTTTTTTTTTTTTTTTGATATCTTCAATCAATAATTCACAAGTATAGAAATATTGAAGAGGATATGAAATATAGGATGAGATTAGGGTGTATGAAGTGGAAAAATGCATCAAGAATATTCTATGATCATAAAATACATTAAAGGGAAAGTTGTACAATGCTGCTATAAGACTAGCTATGCTTTTTAGCACTACATGTTGGGCTATTAAGAAACATGTTCATAAAATGAGCTGAAATGAAATTTACTAAGATGGATGACTGAAAATACAAGGAAAGATAGTATGTGGAATGAAGAAATTTTTTAAATATAGGGACGCCTCCTATTGATGAAAAAATGTGGGAGAGTCACTTGACATAGTATGGCCATGTGCAAAGGATCCATTCATGCATTAGTGAAGAAATGTGATTTGATTCAAGTCGATAGGAATGAAAAGAGGTAAGGAAAGGCCTAAAATTACATTGGTAGAAATAGTAAAAATGAATATATAAGTTAAGGAGGTGACAAAAAATATGATTTTGGATAGGATAGAATGGTGGAGAAAAATACATGGGGTAGACCCTGGTTAGTCTAACGAAGACACACATCCAACCCAAAAGTTTTGGGGCTAGAACTTTGTTGTTGCTGTTTTTGTTGTAATCATGATAACTATATATAAAACCAAACACTAAAGAAACAAGCATTAGAATTTTAAACTTCAATCTTAAAAAATCAAATCAAAGGATATTAAAAATAAGTGCTCACATTCTCCACGATGATCCCTAACAATAAAGGATTCTGTCTTTGCTTCTCTAATGCTAGTTCCATCAATTTTATCCACAACTCTTGCCCCTAGCCTGAACCTACGGCTTCTTGTCCAGCTAGAGTTATCTGTAAAGGAAATCTCACTCACAAAACCAGTGCCCTCTTTAAGATTTACAAATGCATCTCCTGTAAGCAAGGGCTTCTTTCCTTCCCTCTCTCTCACAATGTTGTTTTTAAACTCTTCAACTGTCCAATTGTCATTCTCATCACCATCAAAATCACCCTCAAGAACAACAATTTCCACCTTGGCCGAGGACTCTGGCCCAGATATTACAGTTTGCCCAGTAATAGCATCAATCAAAGCTACTTGTATGTTTGAACAATCTTCTCCTTCAATTCGAGCTCCAGTAAATACTGGAAGAGAAAGGTTGTTTACAAACTTTAGCTGTAGGCTTCTTGACACAGAAGTATGTACCTCTTTCCCACAATTCCTGACCAGAAATGAACAAGATGCATCATCTATGTAATCTTATTCCACAGGACAGTTAATATGAAATCCTTATGAAAAATAATCTTAATGACCACAGTATCATTTCTTACTGTTTCATGCTGTTCAAATGCTTTTTTAAGGCCAATTCAACTTCCTCTTTGACCTGTAAATATATAACATTAATCCATATCAAGCAATTATACAAGAATCAATTAGAACTGTGACATATATTTACAGAATAAAAACAACTGCAAGATGGAACTAACAGCTGCTAAAAGTGACAAATTAGCGTTTTAATTCACAGACACTAATTTCCAGTCACATCTATAGCCCATAACTTAGGAAGGATACACCATTGGCAAATTGCAACTATTTCAAAACCACTACAGGTATAAAGAAGAATATAAACACAATTCTGCTGCAGTTAGTTACAATCTCTTTAATACATACAACCCCATATTTCCTTAGGGCCACTATTGGTCGAGTCAGTAAATAACATTCCCATGCTAAAAATATCCTCAACCTTTCGCAAAAATGAACTCCAGGAATTGACTTGTTAGAATTTAGAAGTCCAATCACTGAGGAATATAGACTCTCTGCACACTTTACTCTGACATGTTCAGATATCCTAAGTAGTTAACAAAGTTTCAAGTTAGGTGCATTTGGATTAATGGGTTAATAGTATTATCATAAGCTTCACCAGTCTTTAGGGGGAATATCCACTTTTAAATTTGTCAGTACATGAAGTTCATGCCTACTCTGAACAGAGAATCTAGATATATGTTAGAATCCCAAAAATTTATGCAATACATTGATCCTAGAGCCTCTAGCAAAGTAAGTTTGAGTTATACACATATATGGTGTTTTATGATATACTATATGCCCATCAATAGAAAGTGGCAACTTTGACAAGGAGGACGTGGACCAATGTGCAACCATGACATGGTTAAAATCGTTACTCAAGGAGAGCATAGTCATCATGTAGTGGAAGGATACTAGGTGTCAGGCCATAGTACATGCCACAATAGAGTGGACTGGATGCTTGTTATCTGCAGCTTGCAAGGCTATGGTAGTACATTAGAATCCCAAAAATTTATGCATTCACTGGTCCTAGAGCTTCTAGCAAATTAATTGTGAGTTACACACTTATGATGTCCTACAATATATCGTAAGTCCATCACTAGAAAGTGCCAACTTTGACTAGGAGAACATGTACCAATGAGCAACCATTATATGGTTTCAATCTTTACTCACAAAGTCAGCCATCATGCAATGGAAGGATACCAGGTGTCAGGCCATAGTACGTTGCATAATAGAGTGGGCTGGTATGAACGTTATCTGCAGCTTGCAAGGCCATGGTAATATCTGACATCTCCAATTCTTAAAAACAGTCTATATTGATGACATATATCAATATTAAATTATTGATGTGTTTATCAAGTTCAAAAAAAAAAAAACAAAAATCACTAATATGTGAGTATTATATTTCAACGAATTAGCAATAGACAGAACAAATAATTATTTAATATAAATAATCTTTAAGTCTAACATATAAATGTCAAACTGATTATCACAAGTAAGTTTATCCAATAATATAAACTTACCACTCTACGAATCAAGGGCTCTAGAATTGGCTCCAGCAAATGATGGACTGATTGCATTTTCATAACCTCTGACACCACACTGAACATAGTTGACAAAATCATTAGAAAACAATATTTTTTGTCGGTGATGTCATCCAACATGGTCCAATATACATCATTAAATTCACAATGTTACAAGCAAAGTTTCTTTATATCAAAAGTACACCCACATATTCATCCATAGTATGCATAAACTTCTCCCTCATTTCTCTGTTACTGCCTGTCAAAAAATGGTCCAAGAACCCATTGTCTACCTATAAACAACAATTCTAAATCATTTTTTCATGACATTGAGCCAAGTGCACTCACGTTTACAAGGAAAAGCACAGTCCTCAACTCTAAGAATGTTACTTCTGTGGGTATTGCATTGACCTTTGATAGGGTAGTATATCCATATAAGGAATAGATTCATGGAGATATAGAACAGCATATAAGTTATCATGCTTGCATATCCACCATTTGAGTCTCCAACAATTACTCCAATAATTACATATCCAACTTGACCTATGAATGAATACACAAGCATATGTTTCATGTTTATTTGAGTAATAGCAGTAAGAAATATACTTTTTTTTTATTAGTGTTTATTAAGATAATAGAGAGCTTCATGCACCCAACAATAAACACAAAGTAGCCTAGAAGATGATCAACACAAGAATATACATTCAATGTGAATGAAACTATGCCTAAACTTGAGCCTTAATATATGTAATCGCATCAAATACAGCATCAATCAAGGGGCTACCTAACGCTCCCCCGCAAATTCAACTGTCTAGGGAGGACAAGTTTGTAGTCCAAAGTTCATATTGATTGCTTGTGAAGCCCCTTAGTAAAGAGATCTGCAGTCTGATTAGTGAAAGGAACAAACTATATACAATGGCTAACTGATAGGACAAACTCACGAATGAAGTGATAATCAAAATTATTGTGCTTAGTGCAAGCATAGAAGACCAAGTTGGAAGCTAAGCTCAAATAATATGATAATTACCCCTAAAACCAAAAGCTTAAATTTGTTAGGTAATAATGAGTTTAATCATTGAACATTATTCTAACACTTTCCCTCTTGTGTGGGTACATAGTCCTTAATAAATTGAGCCCAACACATGCGGTTTTTAACTTTTTAAAATCAGAGGAATGGCGACATAGTTCAAACTTAAGACTGCATGCTTTGATACCATGTAAAAATGTGAATTTTGTGTGTATTTCATTGATCTTTGATTGGGTATAAATACACAATACATTGATCTTTTGTTCTTTTTTGTTGATAATTTGGTAGTTACAACTGGGGGAGAGGAGATTTGAACTCAAGATGTCTCCATTTAAAACACGAGAAGGTGTTGGTTGGGCTACAAGACTCTTGACTGCATACAGTGATTTATATAAGGAATATGCCTTCAATGTAAATAAAAATATGCCTAAACTTGAGCCTAAATATATGTAACAGTATCAAGGCAAAAATATTGTTTATATCTTTAAAGTTTTTATGATGTTCGTTTTTCGAACCTAAACTATTGAAATGTGACAATTTTCCTTCCATCAATCCTTGTTAACTTTTATCTTACGTATCTAGCTACTAAGTAGGTGGCACTATTTTTAGCATTAGAGAGTTCATCATGTCTGATATGGACAATTGCAATTTCTTTTCTTTTTTTTGAAAGGACACACATGAGGTAAACAAGTGACATGAAGCTATTGCTATAAGGAGGGGGGAGGGGGTGCATTTTTCAAAATTTCAAACTTCAAATACCCAAAAAATATCTTTTTAAAGTTCAAGGACAAAGTATAACGTTTCAATAACTTAGGGATGAGAAACTTTTTAAATTTTAGGGACAAAAAAATATTTATAGCCTAGTATCAATGAACCCTTAATACAGCATCAATCAAGGGGCTGGTTAACATCAACAATTTGCAATAAGCATACCCAAAAAGGCTATTCTTCAATCAGACACCATTTTCTAATATCTCTTTTCTTAAAGTTTACAACACCCATTTCCCTCTCTAGAAAATAAAAAACAACATCAATTCTCTAACTCACATACTAATAGAGGATTGGAACCATGACCTCATAGCCACCCTTTGTTTTAGAGAGATGGAGATTTCATTTGGTCCATAGACCACTAGCATCAATTGTGCACGATATCAAGCCACCAGCAATCAAATTTCACAAGGATCACACACATTTGAGGAAATTTCCACTCAAAAAAGTAAACACAATTCAGCTATTAATCTTCTCCTCCCTTGAACCTAAAAAAATATCAACCAAATTTCACATGGGCAAAGCACAATCACCAACAATTTTCACTAAACAACCAAAACCCAGTTCAGTTAGCTCAATATATAGTCCACAATAATACATAACAGTCATCAACAATTTTCACCAAATAACCAAAACCCAGTTCAGTTTGCTCAAAATATCCCACAACAATACATAACATTTATCAACAATTTCCACCAAACAAGCAGTACCCACTTACTTTCTGAACTCAATAATTCACTCAGCATCAACAAAATCCTCACTAAAACATAACATTTGCAACAACAAACATAAATAAATAAACAAAATTAATTAAATAGTTCAAAAAGTCAGTCAGTGAGTCAGTCATACTTCCTGAAAGTAGGCATCCTCCTACGCTTATCCTCAGGACTAGTCCCTTCTGGACGAGCCTTCACATCCTCCTGCTGTCTCTTCTGCGACATCATCGAATTCCAGCAACACCCCAACAACACAACGCTCTACTATTTGCTGTGTAATATTATTGGAACCAAACATGAACAACAACTATAACTAACAACAACAACAACAATAACCAAACATGCGGCGCAATAATAAATATGAGAACAATGAAAAATAGCAATATATATAGAGATAGAGAGAGAGAGATATAAGTCAGAAAACACAAGAATAATAAATGACAATAAAGAAGTAAAGTCCAAAATCTTTATAGTACTTTTCTGTCATCTTTCTATCCAATTGTCAGAAATTTGGCTCTGTCTGCGATGCTTCTCGGCTCTGAGGTTCTCTACTTGCATCTTTCTTTTTTGCCACTTTGTTCAAAACCCCACAAAAAAACGCAAATAGTGTGAAGTTTTTTTTTTGCTTTTGGAATTGCAGGCAGAACAGAAGAAGAGAGATAAAAACTCTCTCTCTCAGAGAGAAGAGAAGATGATGTATTTTTGTGGGGTCCATAGAAAGCGCGTTTTGAACTATGTAGAAATTGAAACTATGGGGTCCACTTTCAAAAAACGCGGAGTTCGTTGAGTACAAACGTAGTTATCTCTATCTTTCTCTTTGCCGTGTAATCACAACTAAATGCTTAGTCATCAAAAAAAAAAAAAAAACATGGTATAGTCATTTGAAGAGTCTAAGGCAAGTTTCACATTGGATTCCCGTTAGGTATTGGGTATGGTTTGTAATGGGAAGTTAGTAATTTATAGAGTTTTTAGTAACTCCGTTTGTGTTAAATTTTTGTGGGGAATATATACACCTAACTTCCCTAAAACAACAACGACCAAACCCCCCTATAAGGTCTTGACTCTTTGAGTGTCACCAACTTTTGTCCAAGGATGGAACAAGGTTTTATCTTGGGGGGCCAAAACATGAATAAGCAACTTCGATATAACCTCACTAATCGAAAAGGCTTTTTCGAGGAGCAACTTTCTTATTAGAAGATTCCTCGTTGATATTTAATCACTCTCAAACAAGGGTGCGCGGGCGGATACTTAATGATTCAATAATATTAGATTTTTAGTATTTTGTATTCATTAATTTATTTAGCATAAAAATTAAAAAATTTAAGTGGATATATGGCGTAGTTTTCACCTAAATTTAGACACATGATGCAGAATTGGATTTTAATTTCAAATTCTAATTGAACTTTTTCTAAGTTTTGTCTATTAATATATACTTGCTTGTAACCCCATGCATATGCACGGATATACTTAAAAGATACACATTAAGATGCATAGTATAATTTATATATATATATATAATTTAAGTATTATTGATAGTCATTCTTTTTTTTTCTTTTTTTCTTTTTAACTCTTTAAAAAGTCTTGTAAGAATGTTATTAGGTAAAAAATGTAAATTATCAATTTTCTAAATATTTTTATGTTCATTAATTCTCAACTCTTTGGTTTTTATACACAATAACTCACTTGAATGGTTATTTATGATATGGTCTCACATTTGATTCCAAAATTAAGAAATAAATCTCTCTCTAAAAATAAAAATTTAGGACACATAATGCAAAATTGGACTTCATTGTAGAATATAATTGGATTTTCTCTAAACTTTACCTATTAATATATATATATATATATATATATGACTTATAAATTTGAATTGTTTTAAGTTATACAAAAAAAAAAAGGCTCATAAATATAAAATCATTCAAACTCTCTCTTCCTCTAATTTTATATATAGTGTTAGATATATGATTATGTTTTTTATGATTTACTTATATTGGACTCCTCATTTTTTACACTAAACTAACTTATTTGACACAAAAATTTAAAAATTTAGATTAAATGGGACACATGTCACAAAATTAAACTCTAATTGAAATCCAATTTTTACATTAAATTAACTCACTTGACACAAAAATTTAAAAACTTAAATTAGATGGGACACGTGGCGCAAAATTAGACTCTAATTGAATTTCAATTTGAAATCTAATTAGATTTTCTCTCAATTTTACCTATTATTAGATATATAGATATGGCGTGAAATCAATGAGTCTATACTGAAAACCTCATTTTTTTTACTTATCAATATACATTTTTATTGAATTGAGAATTCGGTGCAACATAGAAAATACTTAATCAATAATGATATAATAGAACTACAAAGTCATCTTGTTGATGGTGAAAAAGGAAAAAATAGACACCTTAACAACTCTTTAAGTGAATCTAGACAACATGGCGGCACTTAAATCCAAAATTTCTCCACTTTAATTATGGAACGCAAACAAATAGTCAAAATGCATAAATCATCTTCTTTTTTTAAGGGATTTGTTTTAGTTTTATTAGCAATATTGGATTTTTTTTTTTTTTTTTTAAGGGGGCCACCAATCACAAATATGGTCCTTACTTTAATTTTTGTGTTTTTCTAGACCAACTTTCAAATCTAGGGCTGGTTTTCAAATTTAGAAGGGGACCATGCGTAAATATTTTTGAAAATAAATTTTATTTTTCATAAAAGAAATATTGACTATTTTAAATATTTTTTAAATTCTAGGGGGCTCCCCAACTTAGAGCATCCACAGCAATTGTAGCTAAAATTATGTCATTTTGCCACACCAAAAACCTACTTTAATATTTTACCATATCATTTTACAACATCTTATTTATCAGATGTTTTATCATTCAATTCTATACATTAAAATAATATAGACCATTCATAAAAATAATATATTATCTTAGCCACCAACAACAAACAAATATCAATCACCAAGCAACAACAGCCACCAACCACCACTACCGCAACAACACCGACCAGCCACCACCGGCACAACCACCACACATGCCCAGCAAGGTAGCAACCACCACCACCACCCTACCATCACACACCCAGCAAGGCAGAAACCACCAACAAAACAGGGGAAAAAAAAAAACCAGCAAATACCAATCACCAAGCACAACCACCACCCAAATGCCAAACCACCACTGATTCAACACCGATTCAGCACCAATTCAAACAAACAAATAGCCATCGATTCAAACAGAGAGGAGAGGGCCATCACCCCCACAACCCACCACTACTGCCACTGTCACCGCCCATAGCCCACGGCCCACCACCACCATCAGATCAACCCAAATTGCAGCGAAAATAAAATAAAATAAAATAACCCACAACCAGAGAGAGGCAGAGTGGCTGGAGCGTGGCTGAACGTGAGATCGACGGCGGCCTCTGGGTGAGATCAGCGAGATCGAGCATGGCTGAGCGTGGGTGAGATCGAGTGGCTGGAGTGAGATCGAGTGTGGCGGAGCGCGCTGTCGTCGTCGGAGCTACGCCGTCGTCGCTGACGATGAACATCCCGGACTGGTCGAAGAGAGAGGGAACCCGTACAGAGAGAAGAGAGAGGGAACCGGAGAGTGAGAGAGAAGAGAAAAGAAAAAATGAAGAGAGAGGAGAGAGAAAAGGGAATATAAAATAATAAAAAATTTGCAACATTTGTCCGTACCATTGCAAATTTGCAATGGTACTGTAACCATGTTGTATAATTTTTGAGATTTGGTACATCTCATAAAGCTCCATTTTTGTGTTTGGTGTGGCAAATGTGCCAAATATTTGGCATTTGGCACATTTGCCACACCTGCTACGGATACTCTAGTGGTTTTGTCTTCGCTTTCATTTTATATTTCATGTATTAATCAGTAATTACATCAAACTTTTTTTTTTTTTTTTGACAACGTAATTAGATCAAACTTAAACTCCCTTTATAATACTGTTTTATATAAAAATGCAACTCTAAATACAGACTTGTGTCATCACATGAGTGACTACCATTTATTTTAATGGATGTTTGACAGTATAATATACATATTACAAATTGTTAAGTGTTAAGTGTTACATTGTAAAACTACTTTGTGATTTAGAAAGAAAACATAGTGGGATTTCGTGTACTTTCCCGTTAATGTGAATAACATTCAAATAGATATTATAATAATATTAACTAATATATATTTAAATATAAATAATTTATATAAATATAAATAAAAATAGATGAATTTAATGAATTTCTACATTTTGGGTATGTCAAATGCATATTAGAAATTTTTGAGGGTTTTTTTATATTTATTTATTTGCAATTGCACATTTTAAACTAATATTATTTGGTCAAGTAAATTATGACTATTTGAACATTTAAAATGTATTCAAATATTATTTTAAAAAACAAAAATATGATTTGTGGTTCCAAAATAAAATAGATGACAACTTAAGGTTTGTTTGGTCAAAAAAATTTTGTTTTTGTTTCAAAACAGTATGAAAACAATTTTCAAAAAATAAAAATTAAAACTAGTTTTCAGATAATAATTTTTACATTATATGTGTTTAACTCTCACTTTTAAAAACAATTTTCAAAATACTAAAAAAAAAAAAAATTGTTTGTGATACCATTTTTGAGATTTTTTTATTTTTAAATTTAAAAAGTAATTTGTAGAATCTGTAGATTTTTTTTTTTTTTTTTATAATGATAAGGGAATGAAGCTCATGTACCTTTTTTTTCATCCTCATAATGATAAGTCTCAAATTTGAAGTGTGAGAATTTTTTTTGTGATAAAGATAAGCTCCTTAATTTAAAAGATAAAAGAGTTCGGACAAATCTGTAGGGTTCATTGTTTTTAATTTATTTACAACTATACCATTAAAAACATTTTTAGTATCTTGAAAATACCCTCTCCGCTATTTTCAAAATCATGTACTGAATAATAAAAATAGGATACAATTTTTTGGAACCTGCATTTAAAGAATATCAGTCAAACAATATATGTGAGACCCACCATTTTATGGTTTGCAAATCAAAAAACTATATTCAAATACTCTTACCAAACAAGCCCTTAATTTACTAAGAGTTTTGTAATTTAATTGCTTAAATTAAACATGCATACATACATACATACATATATAACAAAATTGATTTTAGAAAGAGGTGGTTGGGGCCTTGGGGGAGGGGGGGAATAAGCTAGGAAAAGGATGAAAAGATGACTATAAAAAGGATTGTGAAAATATAAAATATGGTAAATTGTTAATTATATCTCTAAAATTTGGGGTTGTTTGGAGTTTACACACTAAAGTTTCTAAACTTTGATTTTATACCCTAAAATTTAGTTCTATTAGCAATTTCAATGAAAAATAAAACCTTACCTAGCATTGTCCAAACAGTACCGTTTTGCCCAAGTTAAAACACAAATAAATATTAATATAATGAGTTTTGTGATCACTCATGAAAACGAATGTTCAGGAATCAAGGGTCATCTGCAAAATAACTTTTGCCATCTTACAATGAAAAGCAACACAATTTTCTTGCATTGGTTTTCTTGAAGTGGAAAATATCATAAGAAAACAATTAAGTAAATGACGAACGATATTTGAAGGGGTGGATATCACCAGACACCTCGTCACGATCTCAGGAATCAGCAGCCGGTTGAGGTGATTGAGATATGTGCTTGCTCTTGTGATGACGATCTAATGGAGAAGTAGACCGCTCATGTCTTTTTATTATTATTTTTATTATTATTATTTTTATTATTTTTATTTTTATTTTTATTGCTATTATCTCTAGTCTACCTGACCTCTCTTTTCTATCGCCCTTAGTTTCCCTATCAAAACCCCTTTTCTACTAGTGATTTGGGATTGTATAATTAGGCTAAAGCGGTGTATTTTTAGGATTAGATATTTTGTGTTTTAGCTTTGGCCAAAATGGTACCGTTTGGATAGTGCTAGGTAAGTTTTTATTCTTCGTCAAAACGACATAATCTAGGGGTTGATTTGGAAAAATAAAATAGGTCAGTATGTATATGTGTTACTTAACAGCAGAAACTAACTGTGGAGGTGAATTGCTAATGAAATCAAACTTTAGAGTGTAAAATCAAAATTTTGAAACTTTAGAGTGTAAAATCTAAACAACTCTAAATTTCAAGGATGTAATTTGCAATTTATTCTATAAAATATATAAACCGTAAAATTTCTAAAAGTGATTGCACTTATTTGATGTTTAACAAAAATAAATAAATAAATTTTCCCGTAAAAAAAAAATGTTTATCGAATCTATTTACTTGCTTATTTATGTTGAATATTATAATACTTTAAGTTTTCCTGTCATCATGTATTTAGTGTTTTTTTTAATCATATTAGTTTAGCCACTAAAATAGTAATATTAGTTTAAATATTGAAAATTAAATTATTTATTAATTAATACAAATTTGAATTTTCGCTCAAAGTTCTCTTGAAAAATTGAATTTATTTCCTTTCAAAAAATTGATATTGATTAAAAGTGGAATTAATACAATGAATTCAAAAGCATAAAACCGACTTGAATCTGAACTACGATTTAGACCAAGTTGTACCGAAATTAGATTTCCTTTTCGTTGCCATATGCGCTTAGACTTTCTTTTTTACTCCTTTTTCTTCCCAGTCCAATATTAGTTCTCAAAAGTCTTCGTTTCCGTGTAAAAGCAAACTCTCCAAATTTATGACCAACCTTTCCTTTAGTGATCTTACAACGAACATGAGTTTTTTCATTGTAAATTCATACGGAGCAATTAACAAATTTCGGCAAAATAGAAGATCTACGTGACCAAATTTTCTTGTTCAAAAGACGATCTCTCTTCTTCTTCATTCTCAACAAGAATGCTTCAACAAAACTGCCCTTCCATATAGATCGTCATGGCACGAACCCAAAATTTCTTCGTAGTATGCTTCTACTTTAATTAAAGCTTGCTCCTACTTCTCCTCCTTCTTCTTTAGTACAGAATCGCCGTTGGTCCTTCTTTTTATTATTTTTGATAGCACTTACAAGTTACAAATACAATTAGGTAAAACTAGAACAAGGTGTTGGTTTGAAATAAGAACTTTCGTAGACAAAATAAGATGAAATTAATGTACTAGGATTTTTTTTTCTCTTAAAGTTCATTGCCATATAAAATTATAAATAAATAAATTGATTCTAAAAATTAATTAATATATATATATATATAAACAAAAAACTTGGTTCCTTCTGCTTTCATTCAATAATAAATTATTTGGGTTTTAAAAATTTATTGGAATGACTGGAAAGTTTTTAGATTTCAGTTTTTTTGGTTTTTTTTTTTTTCGTCTTACCTTGTATTAAATAATAAATAAGCAATAAAATAATCTAATATCCATGTCAGTTTAAAACATGTTGGTGTGGGTTTCAAAAAAAATAAAAATAAAAAACATGTTGGTGTGGACTGTGTGGTACATTTTAAATTGCCAATAGAATCAATATCTTATTCTAATTCCACGACAACTAAGACAATTTATTTCTGTTGTGCGATTATTATCACATTGAACTAATTGTCGTCGTTGCGTATTAAAAATGATTTCATTTCAATCACAATATGTTGACAATATATCGACCTCATCGATTATGTAACATCAATTTAAACGACTTAAATTTGTTAACAAGTGACAAATGACTAATAAAAAATAAATACTTTTTGCGTGTGAAAAGAATCAAATTGAGTTCATCTCTATCGTAATATGATATGAAAATACATAATTTCCTTTCATTACACGTTGACCGTCGTAAATAAATAATTTTATAAACCTCACGCTTAAATTGTTTTAGGTTGGGATATAATAGAGGGATAAAATTTCTCTCCAAACTAGTTTAAACTTTGGAAATAAATTCTTCAAACTTCTTATATATTTCTTTTTGAGATGTAAATTTTGAAAATCTAATCGTTGAATTTCATGTTCCTTATGTTCTTAACATGTATATCAAATTTTTTTCAAATCAGATATTATTTACTATTTGATCAATAAATTTATTTTTTACATACAATTTTAAATCACAAAAATTTGAAATTTTAACATTTGTTTGATAATATAGCAATTGATCATTGATTTTTATGAAATTTTGCAAGCATGAATAATATAATACGAACATGTAATTCAATAGTTAGATTTTCAAAATTCACCCTCAATATAAAGATATATGAGGAGTCTAAAAGATTTCTTTATAATTTTTTCATTTAATTCAATTTTGAAAACAAGTCAAGTTTAAGTTATTCATCGAGCTAGAGTGCATGGTCATGTTTAGTGGTTTTTTTTCTTTTTTCTTTTCTTGAATAAGTATTCCAGTACAATATCATATGTCAATATTATTGTATTTTTCCCCTTCCATGGCAATAGGTCTCACAAATTAAATTTGTAATAAGGGTTTATTTGGATAGCGCTTATTGCTGAAAACTGAAAATACTGTAACAAAATAATTTTTAAATGTGAATAGTATCGTGGGACCCAATTTTAAAGTTGTTTTTACTAAAAAAAGTACTAGCAGATCTTGTGAACAGTGCACGGGACCCACCAATTTTTCAGCAAAATGTAGGAATGCACAGAAAATGTGTGTTCCAAATGCACACTAAGACTTCATGTGAAAGAAGAAAGTACAACATTATTGTTCTCCTGAAATATTGTATAATTTTTCATTGACTCATCATTCAAAGTAAAGGTGCGTTTGTTTTGACAGTAAACAAAATCCGGAAAATATTTTACACCACGGGACGTGTTTGGATTGGTCGGAAAATTCAGTCAAACGGAAAATGATTTCCGTTGACCGTAAAATACCAAGCTGTGACTTGTAAATCATTTTACACTTTTATTTTAACTTCAAACCATTTCCACTCTCCTCAGGAAATTTCTCTCCTCACTCACTCTCATCACTCACGCCAAGCCTAAGCCGAAGGACGGAGAGAGCTATCGCCCGTGAAGCCCAGATCCAGTCCCCGATCCACGGCCTCGCCAGTCTGATCGTGCTGCTCAAACCCATTACCGATTTGATCGTGCCGCCTCAGCTCCTCCATTTTGATTAAACCCATCTCCGATGAACCCAACTAAACCCACCCCGATTTCACCACATCCCAGTCCCCGACCCACGACCCTGCCAGTCTGATCGCGCCGCTCAAACCCATCGCCGATCTGATCACGCCGCCTCAGCTCCTCCATTATGCTCAAACCCAACTCCGATGAACCCAACTAAACCCACGATTGGTCTTGTGACTTTTGATTTTGATTGTGTTAAATGTTTTTATTTTGATTTTTGGTTTTGTTAATTGTATATTTTGAAATCTTTTGTAATAAAATTTGTTTGGATGCTGAGAAAATTGTTGAGAAAATGTGAAAAATTTGTAAGAAAATAGCATTTTTAGAATGTTACCAAATATCGGAAATCGATTTTCAGACTATTTTTCATTGTAGAACCAAACACCCGGATTTCATTTTCTTTATGGAAATTCACTTTTCTTTGCATTCATTTTACACTCGGAAGCCAATTTACATTGAACCAAAAGCACCCTAAATACCAAAAGTAAGATTCACATGTCTCTTGATATATCTACACACCAAAAGTAAGATTCACATATCTCTTGATGTATCTACACAATTCAAAGTAAACACCAAAAGTAAAGATTCACATGTCTCTTGATGTATCTACCCAAGTTATTAATAACTATTATAATTGATTTTTTTTTTTTGTATTTTAATTAAACTATAATGTGCTGGTTATAAAATTTTGATTCAACAAGTTTGTTTTATTGGATATTATATATAACTTTTACTATGAAATGTTCTATCCATAATAGCTCATATTTTATTAATTTTCATTTATTTACAAACTCAAGCAATCCAATCCACACAATTTGATGTATCACAGCCGTTGTGCATATTTTGGGTTCATTTGAACTTTATGAACATCTACAAGGATTTTTAATAGTGACTAAACTAGTCTATGGGGTATAATACATACATATATATATATATGTGTGTGTGTGTGTGTGATTAGCATTTTTTATTGAGTCATAACAGTAGGTGGACTTGATTGTTGTTGAGTGTTTGATTTGTTCTTTTTTCTTTTTTCTTTTATTTCTAATTATTTCAGATTTTATTTTGTATTTAAAATAATTTTAGAAGTTTTTCATTAAAAAAATTAAATGAAATTTTATTCATTTTTCATTATTAAAAAATATTTTATCAATAGGTAACAAAGTAATTGGATGGAATGATCAATGTTGACAACAAACATAAACTTTTAAGGACTAAATTGACAAAAACATAACTAAAGGGACCAAAATGACAATTTAATTACAAAGAGACAACCCACAACAAGAAAATTTATTCGAGGGCCTAGCCAAGAAAACCAATATGCCATGAAGATAGTTTTGATTCAAAATAAATTTTACAACCTCTAGTCCTATGTAGATGTTATTGTATTCAAGCTCTCTACTCTTGCAAGTAACATGTTGTACCAGCCGCTTCTCGTCAATAGTTTCAGGTTCCACAAGTTGAGACTCCAACCACCAATTCAATCTCTTAGATACTTCAAAGCCACCGGAAGGTTTGAGATTGGCTTAGTAGTTTTCAGTACCATTAATCCAATACACACAAGGAAATCAAGAGTGTTTGGTTGGGTTCTCCTCTCAAGGGTATGTCAATTTGAAGAGGGTAAATGTATGAATGCGACCGTGATTTTCTCTCTAAAGAGAATTTGAAAGTTTCAGCCTTGTTTATGATTTTTTAGGGTTAAATTTCGTAATAAATATATATGTCACATTTGAGACTTGATGGGTTATAGGAAATTAGGAACAACAAAGACGACTGGAATTTTAGTTTCTAGTGAAAACTTGCTCAAGCCAATTTCATGCCACTTTCAAACGAATATTTATATGTAACACTTTCAAAATCTGTTGAACTCATCATCTAACAACTCGCCTAACATGAGATTCTTGTTTGAGCAAAAATCCTACTTTATCATATTGTACATTTTCATTTTTATTTGATCTTCTTTGAAGCAATGCAATTACAAATGAATTGAATTTCAAATTTATGGAAATAACAAAATATTTTGACACGGAATTTAGCCAACACTAAATATTCTAACAATAACGATTGGCCCAAATTTAACCTCTTTGTTTTTTTTTTTTTCTCCACTCTTTCTAAGCGAGTGGCCCAAATTTAACTTGAAAGAGAAATTACTTGAACAGACCGTTCAAGTTTCTACCAGAATCAAACTTTTACAATTAAGTTTCGGAAAGTAATTTGCTAATGTGTTTTCATGACTATTATGTAGTTCAAATTGTGTTCCTTTCAAGGTTAGTTTACGTAACAAAAGCTAAATTGTTTTTTATAGAGTAGAGATTGTGTTTTGAGTTGACTCTTTTGAGAAATACTCCTATATTACTACAGGAGACTTAATTTGAAAACCAATTGTTTTTGGAACTTCAAGCAAAAAATATAGGAGAAAACATCACAGATTCTTTAGTCTGTTCGAGGAAAATTTAAGAATGATCGACTAATGAGAAGCAAATAATTTAAATAGTATTATAGTACTAGTATTAGGTTACTTTAATGCTTATTATTAAGGTAAATTCAACGGTAGTTGAAGACGTGAATCTTTATTAATAATATACAGATTCCTTAATTGAATTTCATATAAAATTTCCTATAGATATTTTTATATTTATTGTTGTTTTGGTTAGAAAAAATTAGTCCATTAGATTATTTCCTTCAGGTTGACCTAACACATGTTATAAACATATTTTTTGAAAGAGTGATTTTAAATATACTACAGATTTTATGTTTTGAAAATTGATGTTTAAAAAAAATGATGTTATTAATATGACAAATTTTACCGTATAAACCTAAAAAAACTGATGTATCTTTACCGTATAAACCTAAAAAAATTGACGTATCTTTATAATACATGATAAAAAAAACGTTTGTTACTATTATTGATGTGGCACTAATGAGATTCATTGCCACAAGTAATTTAGCATTTTTCAAAGAAAAAAAAAATCAATAGGATTACATTATTGGATGTAAATTTTAACAAAATCACAACTGGATTACATTTTTTTCTTATATCTCCAATACTTGCGAAATTTCCAAAAGATCAAAGATTAATCCCCAATGCTTGCGAAATTTTCAAAAGATAAAAAATTAATAGGTATATCACCAATTAATTGTTTAAATTTCAAGTTTTTTAATTTTAAAATTATGCATAAAAAAAATAAATTTATAAATCATATAGTAAATAACATCTGATTTATACAAAATTTGATATATACATTAATAGTATAAAAAACATGTAATCAAACAATTAAATTTTCAAAATATGTAACAATGTTAATTTTTTTTTTTAAAATACAATTATATTTGTAGTCAAACTTTGTCCCTTATTTATTATGTTGTTAACATGACATTAATCACATTTCAACGTCAACTTGTAAATTTGTTGAAGTAAAATAGGCAAAAACTTTAGCATTTCTAAATAAACAAAATAGGCAGTAGTTTCTTCTTTAATTCCTTTAGGCCAAGCATGTAATAAGTTTCAAGAATTATCCTGCATCAAATGAGATAAAAATGGTGGGTTCCAGTTAACTCAATTGGTAAAGTTTTTAATGGCTAAATAAGATATCTGAAGTTCAATCACTGCCTATACTAAAAATCAATTAGTGTCTTAGTATGATGATAAAGAGTTGTCATCAAGAATGAACGCCATAAATTAAAACTATCTAAAAAAATAAAATAAAATTGAATCACTATGTATTCTCATCTTCATTTTATTCATGTATTAAACGAGTTTAACAACCTTGAGTGACTCCTAAGTAGCCGCTAGAAATGGATTTTCATTTCTACCTTGCCATAAATTTCTACGCTAGGATTTGCCAACATCCAACACTTAAGTCAAAATTGTATATGACATTTCAAGAAAATTGGACATAGTTTGTCCAAAAACTAAAAACGAAAAAAACAACAGAACAGGCAAAGTGAAAGAGCATTGTCATGGAAGAAAAACTATAAATCATCTCCCAATCAACACGGCTCTTACGATTCTAACTTGGAATTATTAGAAATAAGAGCCATCACCATCATCGTCATGTCACTATTTCATTAAATACTCTCACATTCACATTATCAAGAAATAGTTCAATTTTTTTTCATAGTTAAAAAATAGTAATAATTTAGAATGTCATTTTCCAAAATGTTAGAATTAAAAAATGGCTGGGTCATAGATCATAAAGATACACATCAAACTCGTTCCACTTCCAGGAATCTTCCTTAGTACATCAACCTTACCTTCCCCAAAAATAAAATTTATGCAACATTTCAAGCTTGTTACCAAAAGAATATCATGCTAACTCCAAAGTACAATTTGTCTTGTAACCAAAAGCTAAAAGAGAAAAATAATTAAAATTTTAAAAAACCAATTCTGTCCATTGTCAAGTCACGCGCAAATTAAATTTGTAGGGACAATAATGCGATTGCCCAATTAACATTTTTCACGTTGGCAATAAAAACAACAACCTGCATTGATCAATGCCAATTGAAAAAGGAATATATACGTCAAAGATTTTGTAAATCTCTTGAAACATACAGTACGTACTAAAAATCGCAAAATAATTTACTAAAACAGTAAATTACTCGTGAGGCTAAAAATTGATGGTTACTTCCTCGTGATTTTGATCCACAAGTTACGTTAAATGCCGGACCCATTGCCTTTTCTCCTGTCAATCTAGAGGGCCTTAAGTCTATGCCGACTGATAGCCATGTCGGAAAGAATTCTCTTCCATTTTTTGGTTAAATATGCGGCACGTAATATTCATCTGATTTTTAAATGACACACGTAAATGCGTAATAGGCATGTTGATTGATAGCCATTAGGGAACGAATCCTCATTCTTTTTTCTTTTTTTGGATGAATATGTGACACGTAATATTCATATGATTTTTAAGGGTACGTTTGGTATACCGAATAGAGATTACAACAAGAATAGAGATTACAACAAGAATTGTAATCTTTATTACTAGGAATAAAATGTGTTGTAATATAATAACTAAACGTATTTATTAGTTTAATTATGAGTTATAACATTAGAATGAAACTTAACATTTATTTTAGGAAATTTTTTACTCATACAATTATATTTCCTTAAAAATTGTTAATTTTAAATTTAAGAGAAATATGTATTTTTTTTACGATTTTTTATTTTTATAATTGTTAGATGTATATGAAAAGTTTGTTTATTTGGAAATATATTAAGTTTTGAAATTATTACACTTACTAAGGAATAGCTAATACAACCTCTCAAAGAGGAATAGTTATTCCTCATTTTGAAGAATAGTTATTCATAAGTAATGATTATTACTTGCAATAAAAACTTAACCAAACTAACGAATAACTAAACTATAAGAATAACTATTACATTACAGCCTCTATTACAGTCTACCAAACATACCCTAATGTTATCGTATTCTTTTCTAAGTAAAAATGATTGAGAATTGAATTATTTCAATGAGAGAGAATCTTATCCGACACATTATGCGTATCCATATGCTTACAAGATCAAAAACGCGTTTGCCACTTCTACACTTGGTGGGTGGCCCACGATTTGCTGGCCAGTCGAGTTGTGTCCAATAAAATGACTACAACTGATGGGACTTAGACAAGACCAGCCAAATGTCTAAAGTTTGGTTAGATTGTTGAAAGGTTTATTCTTACATAAGCAACTACACAAAATAGTGGTATTACTTGTTTTGTCGGTGGTTTAATAGATCATCAGATTGAATTTTAAAAATAAATAAAGAGTTATAGGTTTACCTGATGTGATTT
This sequence comes from Quercus agrifolia, assembly GCA_029955455.1. NCBI lineage: Eukaryota > Viridiplantae > Streptophyta > Magnoliopsida > Fagales > Fagaceae > Quercus > Quercus agrifolia. Next base: position 44,147,790 of record JARQAD010000006.1, read on the forward strand.
GGTTTGAATCAACGTCCCAAATTCAAATCCTTAAAATTTTGAAATTGATTTTCAAGACTTCCACTAGATGATCAACCTAAAAGAAGCTCCTACATCCCCTATAAGATCAACTCTTTACTAGGTATTATTATGATCATGTCCAAACATAATTTTTCACAGATTAGTCACCTTCTGCCCTTTTTATTTTTTTAATCAGTGAACAAAAGAAAATTTTACAATTTACCGCTTATGATTTGGCTTTATCATAATAATTATAAGTGAAATATAAGTAACATCGCAAAGTATGTATAAATTATAAATATAAGGAAAGCACACATACGAAACAATAAGAGAATTTGCAAAAATAAGATTTTTCAAAAGGAATGTTTAATCTCACATCTAAGCACCCGAAAATATCTCTAGCTCTAAGATCCCCAATTTATTTATTTATTTTCTATGAGTAACTACTAAGATTCTTAAATTAAACTTAAAATAAATTTAGCTAGCCATAACTGAAGTTACTGAACATGCCCTAAGCCGACTAGGACCTTCCTTTCCATATAATAATTACTATATATTAAGTTTAGAGAATCAAGCTTTTAGATATATAATACCTTCTCAAAAATAAAGCTTAGATATATAAAAAAACCTCAATTTAAGAGAAAACCTCTTTAATTACTAATCAAAAATTTAATTAATCATAATCCTTTGATTACCTCACCAAATTAAATATTCAAACATGCACTTCGAGTACCTTAATTTTATATAAGAGCCCATACTTTGAGACTAAAGTGTTCAGATCATCAAAACCCTCAAAATTGGACTAAGCCAAAAACTTAATGATTTCAATTTTGTGACTACTCTTCAATCTATAATAATTTATCTAAGCTAAAGCTATAAAACCCTAATTAGATGTCCCAAATTGCATGTTATTCCACCAAATTTGATCAAAACATTACTAAATTGAAAAGTTTTTATTTAACGTAATAAATACAATAATATAAAAAGACCTACTTTTTCTAGATCACATTAATCAGGAGATAATCTAATATACTTTGGAGATTTAAACTTTAATTAGATCTTCTTTTTTCTTTTTCCTTTTTTTTCTCTTTTTTTCTTTTTTCCATTCTAAAGCATTCAATTTCATGGATCAAAGTCCATAACAAAAAAAAAAACCCCTCAATTTGGGCATAAAACCCTAAACCTAAATTATAATTATTCCATATGCCCTTCATGTATAATACTATAATTCTCTCACCAAATTGAACATGTGGTCTTAATTACATGTTTTTATGATTAATTTTTGAAATTTATAATTGGAATATAAAATCTCCGAAATTAAGCCTAAAACCTAACCCTAAACTTAAATATTGAAAGAATAAGCTATATTACATCTTGAGTATGGTTCAAGACAATCTAAAAGCACAAAAACTCAAAATGTGTCATGAAGAAAAAATATCAATATTTTTTTGGCAAGATTTGGATGGTTTTAGGCTACAACACATAGTCCTAAGGTTGGGTTGTAAATAGCTATCTTGGGTAGAGGAGGCCAAAAACTCACTACTTGCCTCATATCTTGTTTTCAATGAGTTCTTTGCCCTTTTTCAGTGATTCACTATGATGATGAGAATTGGTTTGGCTTGGCTAGGGTTTCTAGAGTTTTAGGATGGTTTAGATAAGTGGCCATATATATCAATAGAGGTCAAAGACTTTCTTCAAATCGGTTTGGAAGAATCTCCTCTAATCTATTACATGAATGATTTGTAAAATCATTTATGTGTATTATTTAAATAAGTCACATAAATTTAATAAGTCATGTGACTAAAAGTATATGATAATGATTTTATTAATTACCATATAGTGGGTTGGAGCAATTTTCTTCCAAATTGGTTTAGAGGTAAATTTTTTTCTTTTAAGTAAATAAAACTCTCTCTCTCTCTTTTATTTATTTATTGTTTGTTTAATTTTTTTATTGGCCATTACAATGATACTCTCTCTCTCTCTCTCTCTCTCTCTCTCTCTCTCTCTCTCTCTCTCTCTCTCTCTCATACTTTTTACATTCTCCGCAAAATACCTCATACCAAAGGACTGTTAATGTTTGATGTAATATTTAGAATTAGTTATTTAAATCCATGTCTTTTGCATCTTTATTAACATAAACATGTTCAATATACAGAGAGGGCATTTCTACTATATTATTGAAATCATTTTAGGCATATCTAATAAGAATATAAAAATGTTGTTCCATTATCTTAAGTTGTCAATAGAGTAGGTAATCAAGTAGCAAAATATAGAGTAGGTAATCCACCTTTTAACCCTAATGTGGAGCTCGGCATGTTCCACGATTATTTTTGAGACACTGAAATAGAAAACTAATTATAAAGTTATTACAACCTTTCATTTTTATGATTATAGAATTAACTTTGAGACCCCATGATAAAGACAAAATGTGGCAACGTGTTACGTAAGGATATGCAAAGTTGACACTTCCGCCTTAACAAACGCAATCCGCCGCTAAAACCTACCTCTGATATTATTTTTTATTTATTTTTTACGGAGACAACCGACAATTTTACGTTCATGCCTTCAAACCTTTCATTCTTTAATCTTTCTAAATTGATCTATGACATATGCAATTGCTAGCATAATAGCACACATAATTTTAATGTTTTTAAAGATTGAGTATTCAGTCTTTTTTTTTTTTTTTTTTTAATAATTTACAATCATTTTATGCTAGCGTATGAAATTGTGAAATATATATATATATATATATATATATATATAATTCATGGTACTTTTTTTTTTAATGACCAACTTTATAATAGTTTACTATTACCAAACAATTTTTATATTAAGAAAACATATGACAAACTTTGTTTTTTTTTTTTTTTTTTTTTTTTTTGAGAAGAAAAATATATGATAAACCTAAGGGGTAAGTTTAATGATTCCTAAATATATATGAGATTCTGGGTTTGAAATCTTTAACTAGCATCTTAAAACCACCTTCAACTCAAAGGAATTTTTCTATGAACAAAATTTCTCTCCAAATTCAAACTCTTCATATATTTTTATGTTGAGTGTGAATTTTGAAATTTTTTGTTTTTTTTTGATAATCTAATTTTGAAAATCTAACCGTTAGATTACATGTTTTTATTATATTTTTCATACTTGCAAAATTTCGAGAAAATCAAAAATCAATTGTTATGTCATTAAATAAATGTTAAAATTTCAAATTTTTATGATTTAAAATTGTATATAAAAAATAAATTGATTGATCAAATAGTAAATAATATCCGATTTAAACGAAATTTGATATGTATATTAAAAATATAAAGAACATAATTCAATGATTAAAATATATATATATATATATATATATATATATATATATATATATATATATATATTCTCTCTCACACACACCAACAACAAGATAATTCATAAAAATAAAAATAAAAATAAAATCAAAGTTTCTCTCAAATTCCTTTAGAGAGACACTTTGATTTTTTTTTTTTTTTAATGAATTATCTTGTTGTTGGTGTGTGTGAGGGAGAATAAGACCGCAAAGTGCAAGAGGAATATGGACTAAAATCTATAAACATGGAACAAAAGAGAACGAATTTAGTCACTACCTTGAAAGTTCTAATAGCGACTTCATCAAAATCGTCATCAATCTCATTGAACATTTCCCAATACCTTTCAGCATATGCCTTCACAGATTCTCCTTCCCTCATTGTCATAGACAGCAGAGAATCTAGGGGTTGAGGAACCTACTGCACGTAATAAACCGGGAACAGAATGATTGAGTAAGCTTCTTGAAAGAACTGATGGAATTCGTCCTTAACCCATCAAACCACCTCATCGGCATCGGTCCTAAGCTGGAGGGAAACACTCTGCACAGCAAGGCTTCGTCCTGAGAATGGACTGCCATCTTCTGTTTGAACTGGCTTACGTGCTCTATAAGATCGGTACGTCCATTATACATGGTGAACGTGGGTTGATGGAAACGTCTGGGGAGCTTTGCCTTTTCTATTCCCCGAGTAAATGGAGACTTAGAAATTTGGCTCAGAGCCTTCTTCAAGACATTAGTTCCTAACCCCCTCCCAGATGGACTCCTTTGCCTACTCTTGCGAGAACGTTCTTCCTCATAGGAATAGGATTCACTAGGTAGGGTTTCTGAGCGTTCTCTGTAACTGGCATCTCTATCATCATTGGAAGAAGCATCAGAGCTAGGAGGGGTTTGTTTTCGTTGTGCACGACGAAGTTTCTTTTTTAGATCATCAATTTCTTGTTGCAAATCCTTTTCGTCAGCTTGCTCATGTACCAGATGACTCTTTCATCGATAACCGCTTCCACCGGCATGGAGTGTTTGTGAGCTGCCCTCCTGCTGGTTATCCACATGATTTCCGTGCTCAAGGTTGTGGAGCTCGCCTTGCTGATGAACGTTAGCTGATTCTACATGGGGTGGACTAATCTGGTATGGTCCTGAACCCGCTATAACCGTTATAAACCTTACTAGCACTAAATTTTTTCCCACAGACGGCGCCAATTGTAAGGTCGCCAATTGTAAGGTCACCAATTGTGGCCCAAACCCAAAAGGAATAGAAAATAGGCCCAATAAGTTTAATACAATAAATTTGTAAGAGAGTGGGTGAAAAAATTGGGCTGATAATGAGTTTTCTAATAGTTAATCAGGGTTCTAAGCCTGTCTGAGGAGGAATACACATATAATCTGAGGTTGAATTTACGTCCGAGGAGTAAGTTTTTGAATGGATATGCAATTTCAGATAGTATGTTCTTTCTAGTGCTACAGTAAATCTTCTCCAATCTCTCCTTGTAATATTTTTCGATCCTCTCCTTATGGAGGTTTTCCCCCATTATATAGTCCTCTCTGATCCATTTCCATCGTCCACTTGTCCTTCATCCAACCTTAGACCCCCGTATATATCCTGTTAAGTAGATTTTTCTAGTCTTCTATAGGTGGTAGTAGTTGAAAGTACTGTTCAGAGGTCTTCTCCCTATTAATGCGGCCAGGAAAGCTGCTGTAGTGCATTTAATGCGGTGGTGGCAGCTTTTCTCTTATATATTTCTGTGTTTTTACCCCTTCCCTGTACATTTGAAGTCTGTCTTTACTGCTGGAGCTTCCTGGAAGGTTACCCAGGTTAAGACGAAGTTCACTTTACTGACATTCGTCAGGTCTGAGGAGGATGACCCTCTCAGACCAACGCCCTTAGATATTTATCTGCTCTACTACTTACTACGGGGCCTTTCCCATACTTTCTTCTCCTCGGACGCGTTATTATTAATGAATGGGACTTTAAGCCCAATGCAAAGGCTCAAGTTTTGGCCCCCACAGTTTACTATTACCAAACAATTTTTATATTAAGAAAACATATGACAAAATTTTTTTCTTTTTTCTTTTTTTTTGAGAAGAAAAATATATGATAAACCTAAGGGGTAAGTTTAATGATTCCTAAATATATATGAGATTCTGGGTTTGAAATCTTTAACTAGCATCTTAAAACCACCTTCAACTTTAAGGAATTTTTCTATGAACAAAATTTCTCTCCAAATTCAAACTCTTCATATATTTTTATGTTGAGTGTGAATTTTGAATTTTTTTTTTTTTTTTTATAATCTAATTTTGAAAATCTAACCGTTAGATTACATATTCTTATTATATTTTTCATACTTGCAAAATTTCGAGAAAATAAAAAATCAATTGTTATGTCATTAAACAAATGTTAAAATTTCAAATTTTTATGATTTAAAGTTTTATATAAAAATAAATTTATTGATCAAATAGTAAATAATATCCGATTTAAACGAAATTTGATATGTATATTAAAAATATAAATAACATAAAATTTAATGATTAAAATTTAAAAAAAAAATATATATATATATATATATATATTCTCTCTCACACACACCAACAACAAGATAATTCATAAAATTAAAAATAAAAATAAAATCAAAGTTTCTCTCAAATTCCTTTAGAGAGACACTTCGATTTTTTTTTTAATGAATTATCTTGTTGTAGGTGTGTGTGAGAGAGAATAAGACTGCAAAGTGCAAGAGGAATATGGACTAAAATCTATAAACATGGAACAAAAGAGAACGAATTTAGTCACTGATGTGAAACTGACAACACTGCAACGTGTAAAAGCAGCAAGACTAAAACAATGTTGAGAGAAATTTTGATTTTTTTTTTTTGAATTATCTTGTTGTTGGTGTGTGTGTGAGAGAGAAGAAGACTGCAAAGTGCAAGAGGAATATGGACTAAAATATATAAACATGGAACAAAAGAGAACGAATTTAGTCAATGATGTGATACTGACAACAGTACTGCAACGTGGATAAGCAGCAAGACTAAAACAATAATTCAACATAACACGTGGATATACCCTCTGAATCTTGGTATAAAATGGTGAGACAATTGTTGAAACTTGAATAAAAGTGACCATTCTACCAAACTATCTTTTTTTTTTTATGAACCATTCTAGTATTCTACCAAACTATCATTAACTGAGAAAGGAACTTAGTACATATGATTCCAGTATATGCGATCTCTCTTCCTTTTAAAATCTATAATGTTAAGGTCCAAAGGTTAAAAAATTCTGAGTCTCTGACTGCCATTCAACACAGAGAAACATCAAATTGATGGTTCTAATAATTTAGTTCCAAGTCTAACCGCCATTCCAAGTAGTCGTAGAACGTGTTTATAGAAAATAAGAAAACAATAAAGAAAAGAGTGCTTGTAAAAATTAAATTGGTCTTGCATACTTCACGCGTTATAAGATATAATAATATGATTTTATTAATGTGTGTTTTTAGAATATATATTAGTAATTTTTTTTATAAAAAAATTCTATGGGAAAATGAAAGAATGGCTAATGTTTTTTGAACAACTTTTTTAATTTTTCATAAACAGTTATAAAAAATGGATAATTAATATATGCTCTTATACGGTAATTGGATCCATAATAATAGAGAGTCCATAACACACTTTTAATGACTATATATATATATATATATATATATATATATATATAGTGTGTTTATCTGTTTCAGATCTGAAGGTTGAGAAAATACAAAGGTTTGAGGATACAAAGGTGACTAGGTTGTAATTGTTAGTTTAAACTTGTAACCCCAGAATCATGAATAGGATATTTAGAAGTAACTCATCCACCAGTAGTAGATGTAATCAACCCACATCCATCCCAGATATCCCAGCAGACGTAGGAGCAATTAATTCGGAAACTTACGAGCTATCCGATCTAGATCTAGACATAGGAGATTGGAATATCCCGAAAGTTGCCACTAGCCAATTTTATAAGTCGTCTTCTTGGTCACCTTTTACAGCCTTCAAGACAGACTACCATGTTAAAACCATAGAACAAGTTTATGGTATAAACAAGGAGTACGAAACGTGCTACTTGTTATCTCCTTCAGCTATCCAAAAGCATAAAGCCAAAGGACATAATTTCCTACACATAGGATTAGTCCAAATTGGAGTGAAACCACTCACCAGAAGAGGTTTGAACAGCTCAATCCTCATGGCCCTTAGGGACGCCAGACACATCAGGTTTGGTGATAGCCTGTTAGGTTCCATAGAAACCAGCCTTTCTAATGGTCCTATACATTTTAATTGCTTTCCAGATTTCAGCATCTGTATTAATGACAGCACAGTCATTAAAGCCCTCACTTTAAACATCAAGACTCACGGAACCCTCATGGTGCAGGGAACCAGTCAGATAGCCTTGATATACAGAGTATACTACAAGTGCATGAGAACTAACATGAATGTTGGTGCACTTAATAGAAGTGAGAAGGGTGAGACAACCCTAATCCAGACTACTGATCCTACAGCCAAGGTCAGTATTCCTAAATGCCTTAGATGGAATGAGATCACATTCCCAGCAGATTGGACTTTAGAGAATGAAAACCATACTCTACAAATCCAAAACCCAGCACAAAATCCAGATTTGGATTTTGTCCACCAATTAGCCGATGGCACAGTCAGGTTAAGTTTCGACAGATCTAGGTTGAGTACTCCTCTAGACTATGAGTATCGCCAACCTCTGGATACATCCCAGTTTAGATCTCCGACAAATAGGTTGTGTTTTGATAGATCTAGGCCAAGCACCCCGTGCAGACAGCCTCTGGATATATCCCAGTTTAGATCTCCGATCCAACCCATTAACCAGCCATCCCTGCATACCTCGACTAGACCTAAAGGAACACCATATCCAATGTCTAGAAGAGACCTAAGTGTCCAGCTTCAGGGAGTTAGAGCTAATTCCCAACTCAGCACACCTTGCTACACAGCAAAAGAGGATTCGATTGTCGATGAGCAAGACGATCGTGAGCAATCCCCACCAGTATCTATTACTGATATGGAACAGCCTCCAGATCAGGAACCCTTAAACATCATGGTCCTAACCAAAGAGTTTGATCCCGACCTAGAAGAGTTAGGAAAGGATTTTACTTCTGAGGAAAACAAGGACAAAAGAGCAGCCTACAAAGCCAATTATACCAGAGAGCAAAAGCAAAAAGTCTATGATGCTTGGGTACTATTCATGAGGGATTTATCCCGTAATGTTCCCTTCTTCATTTACTTTGAAAGGTATTATGGCCAGCACAAGCAGTTTTGTGTCCTCACCAAATCATGGACCATAGAAGGACCCAATGCAACCAAAAAGGTTGTTAGGTCAAGCCATCCACCCCTAGAAGCCATAACCTTTGATCATCGCAGAAAGGAGATTATAGCCTCTCCCTTCAAAGTAACGATTGATAGGCACCAACCGGTTGACAAGGTAATTGAGCAGAACAATTACACCAACCAAGCCATCCATGTCATAGGCAAGCAGCTTGACAGGATAGAAGACAAGATCGAAAACAAAGTTATCCTCCAGCCAGGAAACTCTAGCAAACCGATCCAAGTCTTAGAAAAGCCTTTGATCAAGTTACCTACAACTAGGCATACCAGTCTCAGCCATTCTATGGATAAGACAGCCCTAGAAGTAGTAGCCCAAAAGCTAGAAGAACTTGTGAAGAAGGAACCAGCCACTCCTTCAGCAACAGTCCTAAATATCCAGGAATCCTCTAGCAATTCCAGTCAAGTCTCGGACCAAGAGTTTGAGCAATTAGAAACCCAGTTTCAGGATTTAGAGGTAAAAAAGCTTTACCACCCTGATCCTAGCAGCTCAGCCAAACCATCACCCCCTGACCTCCGGTACGAGGAAAGGAACATTGGTAACCAGTTCTCAGTAGCCTCTGGTAGACTCTATGAATGGAACATAGATGGTTTATCAGAACAGGAAATCCTGAACAAAATCCAGCATATGACTATGGTAGCAAACAACTACCTGGACGAAAGCCGTCCCCATAAAGAAGTCATAGAAATGATGGTGTTAGGATTCACTGGCAAACTCCAACAATGGTGGAACAATTGCCTTACTGAAGTGTCTAAAGAAGACATTAAGTATGCCATCCAAAAGGATGAGGAAGGCAATCCCATCATCAATGAGATTGAGCAAGGTATCCCTGATGGAGTCAATACTCTGATCTATACGATCATGAAACACTTCATAGGAAAACCTAGCAACATCACAGCCAGAATTTATGAACAGCTTAGCAACCTTAGGTGTAAAACCCTAGGAGAATACAAGTGGTATGAAGATGTCTTTACCACTAGGGTCATGCACAGAAGAGATTGCAATTCTCCGTTTTGGAAGGAGAAATTTATCAATGGGTTACCGACCCTCTTCAGCCAGAAGGTCAAGGAAACCCTTTGCAGCCCATTAGGTATCATAGAGTATGATAACCTAACTTATGGAGACATCTCTAGCACCATCCGAAGTGAAGGGATGAAGATGTGCAGAGATCTCAAAATCCAGAGCCATATCAACAAAAACAAAGCCAAGTACGAAATAGGACATTTCTGTACGCAGTATGGCTTACCCTCAGTCAAGCCTTCCAAAAGGAAGCACAAGCACAAAGGGAAGGAACCCTTTGAAAAACCCTTTAGGAGAAAACCTACCAAGCACTATAGAAAGCAGAGGTACAAGACCGATGATTTCTATAAGAAAGGGAAACCTAAAGAACCCATTCCGCAAGCATCCGGCAAATGCTTCAACTGTGGAAAGAAAGGTCATTTTAAGAGCGAATGTAGGGCTAAAGCCAAGTCCCTTATCAACACTCTCATTAGTGACCAACCCAGCAAAAATGAGATCTTCAAGTTACTAGAACTTGACCGCTCAGATAGCGAGTCATACAGCAGTGCTAGTGACAGTGAGCTCAGGCAGTTGTATAGGTCATCCTCCAGTCCCTCTAGTACAAGCACATCTAGTGGCTCGGATGGACCTACACCATGCAAGGATGGTTGTTGTAGAACCATAAATGTGCTAACCAAGCAAGAATTAACCATTCTCAGGGTAGATTATGATCTCCTTAATAGAAGAATCCAATTATTGGAAGATACTTCTCATCAAAGTAATGAGGAAAGTCCCTCAGATGAAGAAGGCAGTCAAACAGCCAACCCTACAGCCGGTCCTATCCAAGAACCCAGTGATGATTTGTTCTTAGAGACCATCAGTAGAGTTAACTTCCATAAATGGCATTCTCGAGTCAGAATTGTCATTAGCCAAGAGTTTGAATTTGAGGTCATAGCCTTAATTGATTCAGGTGCAGATCTTAATTGCATCCAAGAAGGGATCATTCCCCCAAGATATTTCAGGAAGTCTAAGGAAAGACTAGCATCCGCAAGTGGCGGAAAAATGCAAATTGAGTATGATATCCCACAAGTTGAGGTTTGCCAAAGCGGCATCTCCTTTATGACAAAGTTTGTCCTAGTCAAAAACATGACAGATAGAGTCATCTTAGGAAACCCATTCTTGTGTTTGTTATACCCTTTCACCACAGACAATGAAGGAATCACAGCCCATCCCTTCAACCAGCCTATCAAATTTGAGTTTGTGCGAAGCCCATCCCCTTGGGAAATCAAATCCCTCCAGAAAGCTTCCATAGCCAAAACTCTCAGTACTCTCACAGCCTATAATCAAGCCCAAAATCTTGAGCCAGCCAAAGCAATTGATTGTCCCTTCAGCCACAATCAATTATCATGGTCAGCTCAGTTACAGCTCAGCCCTGGCCTCCCCAGCACCCGAAGCGATTAACCCTTATCAAATTGACAAACACTTTAGTCTCATCCAGAGACCTTCTTCCTACCCAGTTCAGAGTCGGTCCCCTTATGTCAAAAAACCTTTTGTTCAGCATATCTCCTATATTGAACCCCACTTAGTTCATATAGCAGATCCCCTAGTCTTGGCCATGGAAGTCCTGCCTCCAAACTGGCATTTCCTACCTAAACACCCAGAAAAGAATATCCAGTTCTATAAGAGCATCCTCTCCCAGGAAAAGTCTGCTCAAATAGAAAACATCTACAGCAAAGGGGACAACCCAGTAGTCCTCTATCACAAGTTTATCATCACAGGTTTCGTCAGTTGTAAAGAATGGGGACAGCATCCTTCCTTGTTAAGGATCCTCAGGAATTACAAATCCCCATCAGGCTCAGTACTCCATTATAGTTATTATGATTATATGGATGCCTTTGAGAAAGTACTCTTCTTCCAGAATCAAAACTTTGATCACTCATGGTTCATAATGTTCGGGAAAGACTTCAAAGGCATGACCCCCTCCTGGTTTCTAAAGTGGTGGGAAATGTTTGGATCTATTCCTTCCATCTTCCCAGAACCATTACAAGATGCCCTAAGGTATTTTGATTTAAAAGATCACTTTGAAATTTTGAAATGCAAAGTACTATGGATAATATTTCTTTTTTAATAGTACTATAATTTAACTGAGTAGAGGTCCATATTCCTGAATGGAAACAGACTATCTGTTCTGGGGAACTAGGATCAATCCTCTGGAGAAGAATGCCACCATAACCTATGTTAGAGGCATCTGTCTGGACAATCTTGAATGAATTGTCGGCTGGGATTCCCAAACAGGGAAGGGTTTTGACATACTGTTTGATGTACTGGACCACTGAAGTATGGGCTGGGGTCCAGGGTGATGGATTGGTTTGAAGTCTATCAAAAAGGGGCTTGCATTGCTGTCTGAGATTTTGATAGAAATCTGAGATGTAGTTGAGAGAACCTAGAAATCTCTGAAGCTGGGTTTTATCTAGGATTTCATCTGGAAATTTATCTGCAAACTGGATAGCTCTATTTATAGGTTTGATAACACCATGATGAATATCGAAACCTAAGAAGCGGACTTTAGTTTGGAAAAGCTTGATCTTAGGGGCTGAAACAACTAGACCATTGAGTTTGATAGTACTGAGGAATGTTCTCAAGTGTTTCCGGTGTTGGTCTAAGGATTCTGAGAAAATGAGTACATCATCAATGTATACAATAGCATGGCTGGAGAACGGATTGAAAATCTCATTCATGATGTTCTGGAACTCAGAAGGTGCATTTTTAAGACCAAAGGGCATTACATTCCACTCATAGTGACCGAAGGGTGTGGTAAAGGCTGTCTTATACCTATCAGGTTCTCTGATCTGTATTTGCCAAAATCCACTCTTCATATCAAACTTGCTGAATACAACTGCTCTGCCAAGTCTATTGACTAAGTCTTTTTTGTTGGGAATAGGGTACCTTATCCATTCTAAGACTTTGTTGAGGGGTTTGTAATTGATGACTAACCTAGGGACACCTCTTTCTATCTCAGCGTTTTTCTGAACATAAAAGGCTGGACAGGACCATGGTGATCTAGATTTTCTTATTATTCCTTTCTTAAGGAGGTCCTCTATTTCGGCTCTACAGGTATCCATAAGTTCCTGGTTCATTTGGATGGGTCGAGCTTTGGTAGGGATATCCCTCTCGTTGAAGTCTTTGACATATGGGAGAGCTACCTCGTGTCTCTTTCTATGCCAAAAAGCTGTGGGTAGATCAGAGCAGACTTCCTGCTTAAGTTTTTCTTCAAACTTTCTGATCTCTTCTTGGAAGGTTTTGCAAGCTAGTTGGTCCTCAACTTTCTTGTATCTAATTTCTTCCTGAAGGTACTTAATGTGTGTGGTCTTAGCACTAACCAAATCTGAGAATGTACCGGCTTGAATGGTGCTAATGTTCCTAGGTATAGGTTCACTAGTGAATCTAAACTTGATGGTTTGGCCAAAGGGTTGGGTAGTGATTCCTTTACTATCTACTGTGAAGGGATAGAGACTGCAAAGGAAGGGGTTTCCTAAGATAACCTTGTCTGTCAGGTTTTTGACAAGAACGAATGTGGTTTTGAAGCACATACTATCTTGGCAAACATGAGCTTTGGGTAGTTTGAATTCAATCTGCATTTTCCCGCCACTTGCGGATGTCAGTCGTTCCTTAGACTTTTTAAAGTACTTGGAAGGAATGATTCCCTCTTGGATGCAGTTGAGATCAGCACCTGAATCAATCAAGGCTATGACCTCGAATTCAAAGTCTTTGCTGATGACAATTCTGACTTCGGAATGCCATTTATGCAAATTACTCTTAGTGATGGCTTCTAGGAGCAAATCTGTGCTGGGTTCTTGGATAGCATCTGCTCTAGGTTTGTTAGTTTGATGGACTTCAATATCTGAGGGACTTTCCTCATTGATTTGATAAGAAGTACTTTCCAAGGATAGAGGTTTTTTGGGACCACATAGATTTTGCTTCAAGGCTCCAATTTCTCTTCTGGTTTCCTTGGTTTCTCTGTGAAGGTCGTCGACCTTGACTTCCTTCTTGGGCCGGATAAATCTGTTGTAGATTGGTTCTAAATCTACTTTGAGTTGCTGTACCTCAAGCTTACTAGTTTTCTGACCTAAAGGCTGGGTCATGCTAGGTTCCTGGGGCTCAGGGTCACCTATCTTTAGGTGGGAGGTTTTATCCTTACAATTTCTTTTGTAATGGCCACGTTTACCGCAAACATGGCATTTTTGATGCTTGTTTGGCTTTGCTTCTTTGTAGGCTTTAGAAATGGGTCGATGGACTCTACTAGCATGTCTTTTAGGTCTTTTTAACCTCTGGTGTGCTCTTGCTGCTTCTCGGAGCTCTTTTTCTGTGTCAGAAGAAGAACTGCTGGAGGTTGATCTTATTTTTATTACCTTAAGCTGGCTAGGGCCTTTTGGTAAAGGGATGGTTGGGTTTTTTACTATGGTCCAAGTTTTGGTGAGGACACAAAACTGCTTGTGCTGGCCATAATACCTTTCAAAGTAAATGAAGAAGGGAACATTACGGGATAAATCCCTCATGAATAGTACCCAAGCATCATAGACTTTTTGCTTTTGTTCTTTGGTATAATTGGCTTTGTAGGCTGCTCTTTTGTCCTTGTTTTCCTCAGAAGTAAAATCCTTTCCTAACTCTTCTAGGTCGGGATCAAACTCTTTGGTTAGGACCATGATGTTTAAGGGTTCCTGATCTGGAGGCTGTTCCATATCAGTAATAGATACTGGTGGGGATTGCTCACGATCGTCTTGCTCATCGACAATCGAATCCTCTTTTGCTGTATAGCAAGGTGTGCTGAGTTGGGAATTAGCTCTAACTCCCTGAAGCTGGACACCTAGGTCTCTTCTAGACGTTGGGAATGGTGTTCCTTTAGGTCTAGTTGAGCTATGCTGGGATGGCTGGTTAATGGGCTGGATCGGAGATCTAAACTGGTATGTATCCAGAGGCTGTCTGCACGGGGTGCTTGGCCTAGATCTATCAAAACACAACCTATTTGTCGGAGATCTAAACTGGGATGTATCCAGAGGTTGGCGATACTCATAGTCTAGAGGAGTACTCAACCTAGATCTATCGAAACTTAACCGGACTGTGCCATCGGCTAACTGCTGGACAAAATCCAAATCTGGACTCTGTGCTGGGTTTTGGATCTGTAGAGTATGGTTCTCATTCTCTAAAGTCCAATCTGCTGGGAATGTGATCTCATTCCATCTAAGGCATTTGGGAATACTGACCTTGGCTGTAGGATCAGTAGTCTGGATTAGGGTTGTCTCACCCTTCTCACTTCTATTAAGTGCACCAACATTCATGTTAGTTCTCATGCACTTGTAGTATACTCTGTATATCAAGGCTATCTGACTGGTTCCCTGCACCATGAGGGTTCCGTGAGTCTTGATGTTTAAAGTGAGGGCTTTAATGACTGTGCTGTCATTAATACAGATGCTGAAATCTGGAAAGCAATTAAAATGTATAGGACCATTAGAAAGGCTGGTTTTTATGGAACCTAACAGGCTATCACCAAACCTGATGTGTCTGGCGTCCCTAAGGGCCATGAGGATTGAGCTGTTCAAACCTCTTCTGGTGAGTGGTTTCACTCCAATTTGGACTAATCCTATGTGTAGGAAATTATGTCCTTTGGCTTTATGCTTTTGGATAGCTGAAGGAGATAACAAGTAGCACGTTTCGTACTCCTTGTTTATACCATAAACTTGTTCTATGGTTTTAACATGGTAGTCTGTCTTGAAGGCTGTAAAAGGTGACCAAGAAGACGACTTATAAAATTGGCTAGTGGCAACTTTCGGGATATTCCAATCTCCTATGTCTAGATCTAGATCGGATAGCTCGTAAGTTTCCGAATTAATTGCTCCTACGTCTGCTGGGATATCTGGGATGGATGTGGGTTGATTACATCTACTACTGGTGGATGAGTTACTTCTAAATATCCTATTCATGATTCTGGGGTTACAAGTTTAAACTAACAATTACAACCTAGTCACCTTTGTATCCTCAAACCTTTGTATTTTCTCAACCTTCAGATCTGAAACAGATAAACACACTATGGGATAAACACCTAGTCTGTGAAAACTCCTTGTCGCCGGACTCTCATCCAATAATGGGGACCACCCTTACACGCCTTCTCTCGGCTTCACACGGGCTGACCAAACCAAACCTAGGAAGATTTTCGGCCTCTTTATAACATGGAGAACCTACACAGATTTTGGTAACAAATCTCACAGGTATATGAATCTGCAACAAATATTCCGGGATAGATACAAAAATAGGAAGAATAGGGATAACTGAAGAAGTAAAGGTTAACTTGAACAAATAATCACAGGATAACAAATAGAATGGTTAGAAGGAGGCTCAGCCTACCATTTACAGATGTAAAAGAAGATGATGAAGTAATAGCAGACGAAGAAATAAATAATTGGAAATGGAAGAGTTATCATGAAATAGATGTAAAACAAAATATGGGGAATGGGAGATATATCCATAAAATAATTTAAAGTAATTATAATGCCAAAATAATGCCAATATATTTTCTGGATAACTATGGCGGCAGTGCCGACCAACTTGTTATAATTAAAATAGTAACTTACAACTGACCGTACTTTGACCCGGTTAATAACTTGGCCAACAACTTGGCTCTGATACCAAAAGGGGGTAAGTTACATACAACTGAGAATCAATGCGACTGGGCTCTGAAACCAGGTAATGCGGAAGGTATCTTAAAATAAAATAGCCAACTGTGGCTTACAATAAAGGACTGTGTTTAGGAGACTATTCCTAAAACTTGGCTGGACTTCTAAGGTATTTCTGCTAAGAAAACCTTTGCTGGAGAAGGAGGGTATTTCTTTGCTGTGGCTAAGAGACTGAAAGCCAGAAAAAGAGCCTGTTTTACTGACTTCTGTTTGCTGTGGTAGAAGTTTAGAGCCTGCTGAAGACTGAGGAGTGAGCTCCTTTAAATAGGCTGAAGGGAGCATTGGATGCTGCTGGAGATTGCTGGAATCACGGAGAGTGAATTGCTTTTACTGGAGTGAAAGTTGTTTCCACCGAAAGCAATAGTAACTCTGAATGATGACTGTGAACAGTAAAAACTTTTACTATTCATGCTACAGTGCTTTGTCTGCTGGACACTGTTGATAATGCGGATACTGTTCAAATTAGTGACTGGTGCTGAATTTGAATAGTAACCGGATATATAACTTATCCTGAGTGCTGAGTCAGGATACTTTTAGTCTGTATCGGGATCATCTGACGTATTTTGATCAGACGGCTCCCACGGGGAGTCATTACCGCAGTTGTGCCCGTGATACCTGGCGTAGGTATTGCAGAGTCCACAGTAGAGGAGTGGTTCACGGATAGGTTTTTTCCCTGTGAGAAACTCTTTAGGGCAATCTGGACCGAACTTTTCCCAGTTCCTGATAGCTGAGATATATGGTCTTCTTCCAAAGACGTAGATTCTGTCTGTAGAGCCTATGAAATGGTAATCTTTCCAAAGTTCATGGCTGATATCTACAATCTGGTTGTTGAAGTAATTCCTCCAGCGTTCTGCTAGAGCTTTAGGGTATTTGTAGGAGATGTATGTGTCTCCTTCATACCACGGGCCTTGATAGGTATAACCATCGATAAGGACAAGATGCTTTGAGGGATGTACTTCCATCCACCTCTCTTTATCCCAATCTGGTAAAGTACTCCAACACCTGATAGAAACAAAGGGGCTGTTGATTGTTCTGACAGCATTTTGGATGATTTGGGGCATCTGGCTGATCTGGTCATGACTCGTTAGCTGGATGAGCCTGATGAAACCTGATTCAAACATCTGAGAGAGCCAGGCAGGATCTCTTTCATCTTCATCTGTCTCATCATTATAATTGACCATAAGTCCTGGGAAGGGATGCTTGTTTTCGTATACTCTGGTGCTGTTACCAAAGTGATCTTCCCATTCGGCTTGTTCTAGGATGTCATCCAAGTTATCTGCATCATAAGGATCAGGGAATGTGGTAGTAACAAGTATTTTGAAGTGCTTGTACCACAGATTCCTGCTTTCATTTATTGCCTCGCTTTTCAGAATATGATTTTGTATATCTGAGGGCAAGTTGGCGGTGGCACTTTTAAGGATGGTTCGAGCCTTAAGGCTGAACTTGGAATAATCCGTGCCCATGATAGTCATTTTTCCCTTTGAATAGGAATTCTCTTTGCCAGAGAGTTGACTCATTAGTTTTTCATTTATAGCCATAAATCTACTGGAGTATGTATCCATTTCTGGGTACATAGTTTGAAGGGATGTTGCTCCTCTATGGCTGGTAGAGGAAGCGCCTTCATGCTTTTCAAAAGACTGTCCCATTGCTGGTAATCTTTTGTCTTGAGTGTAGTCCCTTGCGGGTACTTTCTCTTTGCCTTTCTTCTCTGCTGGAGAAGACATAGTTGTTTCCTGCCAAAATTTTTTAAAATGAAACAAGATTTTTAAGGGCTGGTTAAAAAGAATGGGTTTCCTAAGATGACTCTATCTGTCATGTTTTTGACTAGGACAAACTTTGTCATAAAGGAGATGCCGCTTTGGCAAACCTCAACTTGTGGGATATCATACTCAATTTGCATTTTTCCGCCACTTGCGGATGCTAGTCTTTCCTTAGACTTCCTGAAATATCTTGGGGGAATGATCCCTTCTTGGATGCAATTAAGATCTGCACCTGAATCAATTAAGGCTATGACCTCAAATTCAAACTCTTGGCTAATGACAATTCTGACTCGAGAATGCCATTTATGGAAGTTAACTCTACTGATGGTCTCTAAGAACAAATCATCACTGGGTTCTTGGATAGGACCGGCTGTAGGGTTGGCTGTTTGACTGCCTTCTTCATCTGAGGGACTTTCCTCATTACTTTGATGAGAAGTATCTTCCAATAATTGGATTCTTCTATTAAGGAGATCATAATCTACCCTGAGAATGGTTAATTCTTGCTTGGTTAGCACATTTATGGTTCTACAACAACCATCCTTGCATGGTGTAGGTCCATCCGAGCCACTAGATGTGCTTGTACTAGAGGGACTGGAGGATGACCTATACAACTGCCTGAGCTCACTGTCACTAGCACTGCTGTATGACTCGCTATCTGAGCGGTCAAGTTCTAGTAACTTGAAGATCTCATTTTTGCTGGGTTGGTCACTAATGAGAGTGTTGATAAGGGACTTGGCTTTAGCCCTACATTCGCTCTTAAAATGACCTTTCTTTCCACAGTTGAAGCATTTGCCGGATGCTTGCGGAATGGGTTCTTTAGGTTTCCCTTTCTTATAGAAATCATCGGTCTTGTACCTCTGCTTTCTATAGTGCTTGGTAGGTTTTCTCCTAAAGGGTTTTTCAAAGGGTTCCTTCCCTTTGTGCTTGTGCTTCCTTTTGGAAGGCTTGACTGAGGGTAAGCCATACTGCGTACAGAAATGTCCTATTTCGTACTTGGCTTTGTTTTTGTTGATATGGCTCTGGATTTTGAGATCTCTGCACATCTTCATCCCTTCACTTCGGATGGTGCTAGAGATGTCTCCATAAGTTAGGTTATCATACTCTATGATACCTAATGGGCTGCAAAGGGTTTCCTTGACCTTCTGGCTGAAGAGGGTCGGTAACCCATTGATAAATTTCTCCTTCCAAAACGGAGAATTGCAATCTCTTCTGTGCATGACCCTAGTGGTAAAGACATCTTCATACCACTTGTATTCTCCTAGGGTTTTACACCTAAGGTTGCTAAGCTGTTCATAAATTCTGGCTGTGATGTTGCTAGGTTTTCCTATGAAGTGTTTCATGATCGTATAGATCAGAGTATTGACTCCATCAGGGATACCTTGCTCAATCTCATTGATGATGGGATTGCCTTCCTCATCCTTTTGGATGGCATACTTAATGTCTTCTTTAGACACTTCAGTAAGGCAATTGTTCCACCATTGTTGGAGTTTGCCAGTGAATCCTAACACCATCATTTCTATGACTTCTTTATGGGGACGGCTTTCGTCCAGGTAGTTGTTTGCTACCATAGTCATATGCTGGATTTTGTTCAGGATTTCCTGTTCTGATAAACCATCTATGTTCCATTCATAGAGTCTACCAGAGGCTACTGAGAACTGGTTACCAACGTTCCTTTCCTCGTACCGGAGGTCAGGGGGTGATGGTTTGGCTGAGCTGCTAGGATCAGGGTGGTAAAGCTTTTTTACCTCTAAATCCTGAAACTGGGTTTCTAATTGCTCAAACTCTTGGTCCGAGACTTGACTGGAATTGCTAGAGGATTCCTGGATATTTAGGACTGTTGCTGAAGGAGTGGCTGGTTCCTTCTTCACAAGTTCTTCTAGCTTTTGGGCTACTACTTCTAGGGCTGTCTTATCCATAGAATGGCTGAGACTGGTATGCCTAGTTGTAGGTAACTTGATCAAAGGCTTTTCTAAGACTTGGATCGGTTTGCTAGAGTTTCCTGGCTGGAGGATAACTTTGTTTTCGATCTTGTCTTCTATCCTGTCAAGCTGCTTGCCTATGACATGGATGGCTTGGTTGGTGTAATTGTTCTGCTCAATTACCTTGTCAACCGGTTGGTGCCTATCAATCGTTACTTTGAAGGGAGAGGCTATAATCTCCTTTCTGCGATGATCAAAGGTTATGGCTTCTAGGGGTGGATGGCTTGACCTAACAACCTCTTTGGTTGCATTGGGTCCTTCTATGGTCCATGATTTGGTGAGGACACAAAACTGCTTGTGCTGGCCATAATACCTTTCAAAGTAAATGAAGAAGGGAACATTACGGGATAAATCCCTCATGAATAGTACCCAAGCATCATAGACTTTTTGCTTTTGTTCTCTGGTATAATTGGCTTTGTAGGCTGCTCTTTTGTCCTTGTTTTCCTCAGAAGTAAAATCCTTTCCTAACTCTTCTAGGTCGGGATCAAACTCTTTGGTTAGGACCATGATGTTTAAGGGTTCCTGATCTGGAGGCTGTTCCATATCAGTAATAGATACTGGTGGGGATTGCTCACGATCGTCTTGCTCATCGACAATCGAATCCTGTTTAGCTGTGTAGCAAGGTGTGCTGAGTTGGGAATTGGCTTTAACTCCCTGAAGCTGGACACCTAAGTCTCTTCTAGACGTTGGATATGGTGATCCTTTAGGTCTAGTTGAGCTATGCTGGGATGGCTGGTTAATGGGCTGGATCGGAGATCTAAACTGGTATGTATCCAGAGGCTGTCTGCACGGGGTGCTTGGCCTAGATCTATCAAAACACAACCTATTTGTCGGAGATCTAAACTGGGATGTATCCAGAGGTTGGCGATACTCATAGTCTAGAGGAGTACTCAACCTAGATCTATCGAAACTTAACCTGACTGTGCCATCGGCTAATTGCTGGACAAAATCCAAATCTGGATTTTGTGCTGGGTTTTGGATCTGTAGAGTATGGTTTTCATTCTCTAAAGTCCAATCTGCTGGGAATGTGATCTCATTCCATCTAAGGCATTTGGGAATACTGACCTTGGCTGTAGGATCAGTAGTCTGGATTAGGGTTGTCTCACCCTTCTCACTTCTATTAAGTGCACCAACATTCATGTTAGTTTTCATGCACTTGTAGTATACTCTGTATATCAAGGCTATCTGACTGGTTCCCTGTACCATGAGGGTTCCGTGAGTCTTGATATTTAAAGTGAGGGCTTTAATGACTGTGCTGTCATTAATACAGACGCTGAAATCTGGAAAACAATTAAAATGTATAGGACCATTAGAAAGGCTGGTTTCTATGGAACCTAACAGGCTATCACCAAACCTGATGTGTCTGGCGTCCCTAAGGGCCATGAGGATTGAGCTGTTCAAACCTCTTCTGGTGAGTGGTTTCACTCCAATTTGGACTAATCCTATGTGTAGGAAATTATGTCCTTTGGCTTTATGCTTTTGGATAGCTGAAGGAGATAACAAGTAGCACGTTTCGTACTCCTTGTTTATACCATAAACTTGTTCTATGGTTTTAACATGGTAGTCTGTCTTGAAAGCTGTTTTCAAGGACCATGAAGAAGATTTATAAAATTGGTTAGTGGCAATTTTTGGGATATTCCAGTCTCCTATGTCTAGATCTAGATCGGATAGCTCGTAAGTTTCCGAATTAATTGCTCCTACGTCTGCTGGGATATCTGGGATGGATGTGGGTTGATTACATCTACTACTGGTGGAAGAGTTACTTCTAAATATCCTATTCATGATTCTGGGGTTATAAGTTTAAAATAACAATTACAACCTAGTCACCTTTGTATCTTCAAACTTTTGTATTTTCTCAACCTTCAGATCTGAAACAGATAAACACAACTATGGGATAAACACCTAGTCTGTGAAAACTCCTTGTCGCCGGACTCTCCTCCAATAATGGGGACCACCCTTACACGCCTTCTCTCGGCTTCACACGGGCTGACCAAACCAAACCTAGGAAGATTTTCGGCCTCTTTATAACATGGAGAACCTACACAGATTTTGGTAACAAATCTCACAGGTATATGAATCTGCAACAAATATTCCGGGATAGATACAAAATAGGAAGAATAGGGATAACTGAAGAAGTAAAGGTTAACTTGAACAAATAATCACAGGATAACAAATAGAATGGTTAGAAGGAGGCTCAGCCTACCATTTACAGATGTAAAAGAAGATGATGAAGTAATAGCAGACGAAGAAATAAATAATTGGAAATGGAAGAGTTATCATGAAATAGATGTAAAACAAAATATGGGGAATGGGAGATATATCCATAAAATAATTTAAAGTAATTATAATGCCAAAATAATGCCAATATATTTTCTGGATAACTATGGCGGCAGTGCCGACCAACTTGTTATAATTAAAATAGTAACTTACAACTGACCGTACTTTGACCCGGTTAATAACTTGGCCAACAACTTGGCTCTGATACCAAAAGGGGGTAAGTTACATACAACTGAGAATCAGGCGACTGGGCTCTGAAACCAGGTAATGCGGAAGGTATCTTAAAATAAAATAGCCAACTGTGGCTTACAATAAAGGACTATGTTTAGGAGACTATTCCTAAAACTTGGCTGGACTTCTAAGGTATTTCTGCTAAGAAAACCTTTGCTGGAGAAGGAGGGTATTTCTTTGCTGTGGCTAAGAGACTGAAAGCCAGAAAAAGAGCCTGTTTTACTGACTTCTGTTTGCTGTGGTAGAAGTTTAGAGCCTGCTGAAGACTGAGGAGTGAGCTCCCTTATATAGGCTGAAAGGAGCATCGGATGCTGCTGAAATCACGGAAGAATTCTGCTTTCACTTGGGTGAAATGCTTTTTCCACCGACTGCTACAGTGAAATCCCATCATTGCTGTGAATAGTAACTGTTGCTGCTACAGTAACTTGTCCCCTTGCTTTTCTGGGGTACTGTAGAAATAGTGAATTGTGGATACTATTCATAGTGCGGGTACTGTTCAAATCAGTGGCTGGTGCTGATGAATAGTAACCGGATTGTCATCTTTTCCTGAGTCTAGACACTGTCTAGGTCATGCCCGCTGTAGGGGTCTTGGGCATCTTGGAATAGATCAGTTGGGTCATGATTAACTGATCCTACAGAGTCAGTAGGAGAAACCTGTTCTTCAGATTCTAGCTGCTGCGAATGAGCTATTAGCTGTTGGGCTAATTCTTTTAGCTCTTTGCTAGATTTCCCTGAAATCTGGACGGAATCAATGCTGGACTGGGACCTTGTCCTGAGAGCAATAGGTTTCTCAACTGCAAGGGGGTATTCCTCATACATTTGGTTGATAATCTTGTTAATTTTAAGACTATCCCACCATTTAACTGAGAATTCCCTGTCTAAGAGGTTGTTGTTGATTGAATAATTCCATCTGCTGATCCAATGGATTTTGTACCTCTGGGAGAATACCATAATTATTGGGAACTGAGACCTGTGCCTAGAAGAGCTGCATCTTGAATCAAAATACCTTAGGGCAATGGTATGAGCATTTTAAAGTACTTGTCACTACCACATTTCCTAATCCAGATGATTCAGATGACATGGACAATATTTTAGCACAGGCCGAATGGGAAGACTACTTTGGCAACAGCACCAGAGTATATGAAAATAAGCACCCATTCCCAGGACTCTTGATCAACTATAATGATGAGACAGACGAAGATCTCCAAGATCCAGCCTGGCTCTCGCAAGTATTCGAATCAGGGTTCATCAGACTCATCCAGATAACAAGCCATATATATATATATATATATATATATATATATATATATATATATATATATACACGCACACCAGCCATTACTTGCTGACTATTTATTAATATTAATATATTTTTGCTTAAGAGGATGAATGTTTGATAAAATAATAAATGTGCTTGGCGCAACATGTGACCAAACTCTCTGAAACTCCGAGTTGATATAAAAAACTTGTTGTCAGAAGGTTAGAAGCAATCATTTATAGTTGGTAGGAATACACAATTAGATTTGAATACATAATTGGGTTTGCTTGGTGGGTGGCTATGGCTTTCCTTGCTCCAGTTCTGAAAGTTTAAGTTTTGATCAGTGCATAACCTTGATTATGTAGGTGAATAAATAGGATATATGTTGTACTTGCACTGCATACAAGAGAAGCATCCCTGATTATTGTAAAGATTCATATATTTTTTGGCAGGTAATAAAAACTTAATGGGGATTATGTATGTTTGAGACTAATTTATAAGCTAGTTTTGTGTTTTTGTTAATTTTAACTACAGTTTTTTAAAACTTTTTTTTTCTCACTTTTTCAAAATAGAAATATACTTTCTGCAAAAAGTTTTTAACAAAAAGTTAAATAAATTATTTCTAAACAAAAATAAATTTCATTTTATTTTATTTTTAGTTTATAACGTTTGCGTGCCTGTCCATTATTCAAATTCCAAGGGAGTAAAAGCAAACGGGAGGAGGGACAATCCTCTCCGTTGGGTGAAACAAAATTTTAAATCATGCATACCTTTTCATAGGTATTAAATCTAAACCTTGAAATAGATTATTTCCATTGATTATTATTCGGATAAATAATAATAAATTTTGATACCAATCAAATTACATTTTTTTTCCCTTAATAATTTGAGGGTTTTGATTTAACTCATGATTCATTGTATGGGAGATTCTTGATTATATATATATATATATCATTTGGACACGATGAAGCCTCTACTCCAAACTTAGGTGAGGATTAACTATGTTGGCATAAGGTCCAAAATTGCTGAGTCCACACATAAAGAATCTCCTGTTAAACCCGTTGATCTGCATTGATTTTTTCCTAAAGTTACTTTGATTCCCTGATAAGAGTATGACTCTTCCTCTAGCTATTCCCTACAAGAAATAATTCTCTCTAGACAGTACATGCTGACAATTTTGCTAACCTACGACGAATAGTAAAAGAGTTAATTTTACTGTTCACTATATATAATATATATATATATATATATATTATTTTTAGAAAGACAATATTATTGATAATATTGTTGTATATGACTATGAGAGACTTCATAAACGCCGAGTGCGTTTGACAACTGATTTCTTTGTTTTTCGCTTTGTTGTTCATTATTGTTTTAGGCC
Source organism: Quercus agrifolia (assembly GCA_029955455.1). Taxonomy (NCBI): domain Eukaryota; kingdom Viridiplantae; phylum Streptophyta; class Magnoliopsida; order Fagales; family Fagaceae; genus Quercus; species Quercus agrifolia. The sequence goes on from JARQAD010000006.1 coordinate 44,173,102, forward strand.
CATACCGCAGATCAGATTAGCTTTGAAAGGCCACTCAAAAGTACTCTTGGGTTGGGCTTCCTTTATGGTTTCAATTTGCCTTTGTTTCAGACTTGGCCTCATGTACCGTTAAAATACATCTACAGTTATATTTGTTTTGGGCCATCGTTGGGCAATGCTAGTGGAGGGGGCTTATTCTGAGACTCCAAAGGGCAGTGGATCAAAGGTTTTTACTGTAACATTGGGCCTTATTCTGAGACTCCAAAGGGCAGTGGATCAAAGGTTTTTGCCGTAACATTGGGCTGTCCTTGAGTGAAGAGGCAGAACTCTGGGCTTTAAGGAATGGACTAACCTTATGCATTGATCTCAAGATTCTAGCGGTGGAGATTGAAATTGATGCAAGTAGTGTGTGATTGGATTTCTAACGAGTATAATTGCAACTTACACCATGCCTCTCCCATTATGAATAGTAGGACTCTCATCAATCAAATTCCTAAATGAAGATGAACCACTGCTATCGTGAAACAAACAAATGTGCAAGCGCCTTAACTAAGAAAAATTTGATAATTTTCCAAGACTTCATTATTTTTTATAGTCCGCCTGTGGACATTTTTATGCTTTCATTTTATGACAATATGGGTGTATATTATGAGAGGAGTTATCCTCAAACATCTGCTGTTGGCTTTAGTTAGTTTCTGTTTATGATAATTATTTTTTCTACCCAAAAAAAAAAAAAAAATCTTATAGTTATAATTTTTTGGGCCATGCTCGTCTTTATCTAAATCGAGAAATTTATGGGTGGATAAGTGGATAGAAGCTTCGGAATTACCAACCAATGGCCATCCAAAGAGAGGGTGTTGATTAGGCATAGGAAGGAAAAAAAAAAAAGTGCCGCTAAATTAAAAGAGACATTTGGTTTGTCGTAACGTGATAAACATTACGATATTAACTTAATGTGCTTCATTTTTGTAGGCGATTGTGAAAACTATTACTTGCTACTCTTTCCTAGAAAAAAATGAGATAAAAAAGTTCTTTTCCTTCATGTAGATATTTGGAGTAGAAAGAATTGACCCTCTTCTTCCACTGTAATCTAAAGTACTTCGCTTTCGATGCGAAATCTCCTTTTGCCTCCCATATCTAGAGTCTCGAAGAGCTGATAGTCAGAGTGATTACTGCCTCCCAGCTAACAGTGGAGGTCCAATATAGGGGCTAGTGGTTTCCTAGAACAAGGAAGCAATTTTCGTGTCTCTCTATTGTTAAGCTCTTTTTTATTAAGCCAGTGTTCATTAGGCTACAACGTTCATTAGGCTATTCAGAGTCTCAGACCATAAAAGCTAATAATGAGAGATGTGTAAAGATCTTTATCTAGTTTTTATTGTGTGGTCATAGAATACTTATTTAAGTTAAGAGTAGTGCTACATGTATTACAAGTTTTATTACAATGAGTTCACAAATTAATGTGCCATTGCACCAATCATAAAGAGAGACAATTCAAATATTCAATTATGAGATGGGTAAAACCCACCAAACACATTCATTGTCATATCAATTTGTAAGTTTTATGTTGTAAAACTTGTAGTCACTAGAGATTATTTAGTCATGTTTAGAGAAGAGAACCTTATGCAGCAATAAGTTAAGTTGATTCAAATTGAGCAAAGGGAATGAAACAAGTTACCAAAAAAAAAAAACCAAGTAGAAGAAAAAATGACATATCAGTTAAGAAAATAATAGAGTAACTTTGAATATAATAAAATGATAAAAAATAATAATAATATATATAACCGTCTAACTGATCTAACTAATATTTTGAGAATCTATAACTGATCTAAATTTTTTTGAAACTAAATCTTTGTTGTTATTATTTAATTGTTTGTTGGGTTTATTTAGTCATTTTGATTATTATTATTATTTTTTTCATTTATTTTTTAAGAAATGTACAAAGAGGCTTATAAGGATTTAGGTATAAAGGTTAGATTACTTCATCACTTGTAAAGAGGCATTCTCATTAGTCATGATTTATATAATTGTAGATACTAGTACCATAGTACGCATCATTCCAAAAACATTTGACAAACACTGGAAGGACTGTAAACATGAAATTCTGATATAATAATAAGGTTAAATTACTTCTAAAACCTTGTATAGTTAACTCGTCTGCATCAAAGATCTCATTCCATATAAACCCCCTTAAAGCGAGAGCCTTAGTACCGGTTCTGCAAAAACACACAATAAACATTAACTTAAAAAAAAAAAAAAAAAAAAGAAGTAATACGTTCCTCAAACTTCAATAGTCAGTTTCAGTTTAGAATTAACTTAACTATTTTTTTTCCTAAAATTTTTTTGTTAAAAATGTGCTAAATTATAGTTGTATTTTTAAAAAAATTAAACCCTAATTTAATTTAGTGTTGGTTTAAAATCAACTTAATTATTTAATTTATATACTAAAAATTTTAGTTAAAAATATGCTAAAAGTGTACTTTAGAAAATAAGATTTAAGTACTCATACGATAAAAGCTAAAATCAATGGCCATTGTCTTTCCAAGGATGGCTTGTTAATTATCAAGTATTAGTTGTAGTAATGAAGGATGTTGATAATTTATCCATTTAAAATCAATTGCCATGGTCTTTCAAGGAATAACCTGTTAATTAGCTATGAAAGCATGTCGTTTAACATGACTCTTTTTTTTTTCTTTTTTTCGGGGGGTTTGGTAAAACAACCAAGGGGCAATAGCAAGCATGACCTTTGATATAGAACAAGGTCTAATACTAGCCACAAAAATTTCAAAATTATTGAGTTTATAAGTTTTTAAGTCTATTTTAGCTCCTGACAATATCTTGTCAATTCAACAATTAATGAAATTTCTCGTTTGTCTCTAGAATTATTTTTGACATGCACTAAACAGATACTTTTGACCCAGGCAAAATTTTTTTCCTGCTAAATTCTTTTCACAACTAGTGCCTATATTTTGGGATTTAAATTAACGAGTCCCATACAAGTTACAACTAAATTTCTAGAAATTCCTTGCATTTAATATGATACAATAATACAAGAGCCTAGTATGGCTATAGAAACATTAACAGCAATTTAGATTTTTAGGCATTGATCACACACTTAACATAAGCTTGATAGACACATACATAGCCAAACCGTTCGAGATGGACCTAAATTTAAAGCTAATAATAAACCAAGTCCATTGGGTCTATGGACATTTGGTCTTGTTTCCATGGGTGGTCATATCAGTGTAGCATGTTCCACACAGCTCTCTGTTCCCTGCAGTACCGGGTGGGACACACTTGCACCTCACACAGCACGTGCCACACGCCCTGTTGCACAAGTTTGGCCTCGAATGAAGACTACACCTCTGCTTGCACAAACCTCCACAATCTAAACCCAAATAACCAAAAAATATATATATTAATAAATTTGAAGTATATATATCTGACCAAACCAAGACAAAATAAGAACCCAAAAACAGTTCATTTATTTATTACAAAACCAAAATACTGACTAACCAAGTATTGTGAAGCTCAGAAATGATTCTGCTGAGAAATTATAGTAAAATAATGCAAGAATGGCATATTGCTAAGGGGCTAAACTTTTAAGAAAACCAAAATACTGACCACCTTTCCTCCAATTTTTCACCCCAAATGAAACAAGAATCTTAAGTGTCCTTTTTTTTTTTTTTTTTTTTTATAACTAAAGTTATATTCTCCACTTTGTACACCACTAGTTACAAATTACAATATGTAAATATGTGTATATTTTTTTTCTTCTATTTTTAACTATAGTTCTATTTTATACAAAAACTGTGACAAGTTAGTACATAAACTTTGATTATTTTTTCAACAAAAAAGGGTTAGGATATTGCAATCAATTTTGTTTGGGGTTTGGTGGTGTTGGAAGAATTATGAAAATAAATTATTAACCCACCAATTTCCTGCATGAGCCTTCTGTTTCCATCTTTCACAATAAGCTGGAAAAAGAAAATGTTGCCAAATGAGACGTGTGGAATAAGAAAAGGAAGAAAGTAATAAACAGCTTTAAGAAGAAGAAGAAAAAAAAAGGAGAGTAAATGGATCTTTTGTACTACCTGGCTAGGAAGGGGTAGCTCTTCTTCAATCTTGATATCAGATGAAACCTACATGCACGAAGATTTGAAGATCAAAGATAAGTATCAGTTGAAAACAACAATATGTAACAATATGATCATTTGTGAAGAACAAACAAGAAACCAGACTGCACCATTGTAAAGCAGAAGAGTAAAGCCCCCAAGAAGAAGAGCACACGTAATGCCATCATTCTAGTCTCTCTCGCAAGTACCAAAGGCTAGCTGAGCGTGTGTGTAGTTACTTATTACTACTTGCTAAGAAAGCTGGCATTGCGTGTTCTTTATAGGCGATTCATCAGTGGCGATTTTACTAAAATGGTCAGAGTTCACACCTTTTTGTTTTGGAAAAATGCTCGACCAAACAAAATTACATCATTTGGAATAATTTTACCGCAACTTTTTACGTAATTTTTGTCGTAACATATCGAGTTGTAAATAATGTAAAATAAGATAATTAAAAAAAGATAGATTCATGTTACTTGATACTTTTTGAGTTGTAAAAAAAGTTGTATAATTTTTTGTTATCAATTTTCGTTTGTGGATTAGGATTAGGCCGACATGTATATGTGGGGACTCCTCGAACTTTGGGCATTGCCAACTAGTTGAGTAGTTCTATCAAAAGCATCAACCAGAGTAATTTATGTGTGAATAAATTTAAAGAGTCGGTAAACGTGGTGCTAATCAAGATTATTGGTGTTGCTGTGTTTGGGTTCAGATCCGCTGCCATCATGACGTGGTGGCGCAAAGTACTAACCAATGTTCTTTACATGCAAAGCGCACGTTTTATCTTCATAGAAGGTCATAAAATACACGTGACAAGTAAGAATGCATCTTGTTTGTACTTTATACTATTATTTTTCCCCCTAGTATGTAGCATATTTTTGATAATTAGATTGCTATATATTATTAGTTTTAAAAAATAAAAAATTGGCCTCTAGTATAGATTCATTGACCTCATATATATATATATATATATTATGACGATAATATGCAATATCATGTGTATCATCAAAATCTTGATGAAGTTATCACTCGAATTATTCATCATATAAAGTAATATGAGAATTCTTATCAACAAGTCACACTCATATAGTAGTATATTAAGTTTTAATTGAGATATGATTAAAATACTCTTGCCGAGTACATAATTTATTAATATTATAAGTATGTTTTTGTTATGATTTATTTAGATAAATGTAAATTTTAAAAGTCTTACTGTTTTTTTTAGATAGATAGATTTTATTTTTTTAATCCGAGTGAGTTGATGGATTAAAGTTATCAACACCAAAACATAATTGAGTTTGCGCCCACCTGTATTTAATTGGCCACATTTTGGCACTCTCAAATGATTATCGATTGGAAGTTTGACCAAACCTTGATCACATAATTGAAGCAACCAAAAGAGTTAAAATGGTAGTTAGCTAGGGAAGAAAAATGGGTTTTGATTGCTAAATAGGCTTCATGCTTTTGAAATATGTCTATTCTCTTTGAAGGTATAGTAGAGCTACTAAATTATACCGAGTTTTTTTCGAATATATTATCTTAAACATAATGTGTTTCCTTTATTAGAGAATATTTATACTGATTTTCATGGATTATATTCTTATTTTTTCTATTAAGCTACTTGAGCATGCATAGCAATGAAATTAAAAATTTAGCTATTTAGCATTACAAAAAGTTATTTTATTTATTTTACCTACACATATTGCAGTTGTGGATTTATTTTAGTTTTCAACATAATAAAATAATATAAACATCACAATAAAATAAGATATCTACTATAATAAAATAATATATTCACTATACACAACCACTACACACAACCATCACAACCACACACACAAACGGGTTGGAGAATAAATATTTTATTTTAGCTTTCAACTACTGTGCATAGTCATAAATAACTGTACACTATAGCAATAAATGTAAAAAAAAATATTTTTACTCCACTGCTGTATGGTTGATTTTTGTATTTTGGTGAAACTAAAATAGCTATATATAACTATTTATTTTTTATTTTGGTGAAACTAAAATAATTATATATAAATATTTAGCTGTCTAGGAGCGCTATTACCAAAATAAAAAATAGTGCCTGCAAGCTAGCTTGATTTGCACAGACGAAAGATTGAAAGTACATAGAAAATAAAAAAGTCATATTGGGGATTAGAAAAACACTTTTTCTAAAATTCACCAATCTTGTCAGCCCAAAATCCTAATATTTTAAGAAAAAAAAATCTTTTGTGGAATGCTCGGTTTATTGTATTAATCTAAGATTTCAAAATAAGTGCCACTTGGAGTATGAGCTGCCAAGAACAAAATATATAAATTAAAGGACAAACAAAAAAGAAACTTGTAGAGTTGTTGGTGAATTAATTGTATTATATATAATCTCTAGGTTGTTCTTTGAATAATAAATAGTACTCTCATTATTTATTATTTTCTAGTCATGACTCATGAGGCATCTTAACCTTGTGGGAACGGCTTGTTGCCCTTGGACCCAGGACCTTGGTCATACACGTTCACGAGTCAAAATGTTGCTTTTACTCCACACAGCTGGATGTTCATTACGTACCGTACAGCCTGTACTGCAGACTAATACGTACCTTGGATGACAAGAAAAAATAGTTTTTGGTACAACTTTGTCATTGAGTAGAATGAAAGTGACAGATACCAATTACTGACAATATGTTATATAAGATAATTATAAAAAAAAAAAAAAGGGTAAAAAATGTAATCCTACTATTATTCATGAAAGACCGAAACGTTATTTAAATAGGGTCCGGTTGCACACATTAAGATTTCTATTTTTAGAAATATTTTTTCAAAAATTGAAAAATTTGTCATTATTTTTTCAATTTTCGAGAAATTTTTTTCCAAAAATGAAAATTAATATGTGCCCTAAGAGCACACATTAGTAAAATCCATTTAAATATTATAAAAATATGTGTGAGTAAAAAAATATTGTTAAAAAATATTGTTTAAATAACATACCTAAAAATATAACATAAAAAAAGCTATATTCATATTATTTTATCTAAAAACTCATGTTCATTTTAGTATAAGAATATATATTTTTTATTTTACATATTCACTTTTTAAAATATATCATATTAAATTATTCATTTTATGCTATATTAAATTAAAATATTAATTTTTTATAATTATTTTTTTCTTACCTACAAAAATATGTGTGAGTAAAAAAATATTGTTAAAAATTATTGTTTAAATAACATACCTAAAAATATAACATAAAAAAAGATATATTCATATTATTTTATCTAAAAACTCATGTTCATTTTAGTATAAGAATATATTTTTTTATTTTACATATTCACTTTTTAAAATATATCATATTAAATTATTCATTTTATGCTATATTAAATTAAAATATTAATTTTTTATAATTATTTTTTTCCTTACCTACAACAACTTTTATTCCATCTCGGTTTTCATAAAAAAAAAAAAAAAAAATCAGTGTCATAGCCATTGCCATTCCTATGCAAGTTGTATTTAATGACACCAATAGTTTTAAAAATTGTACGTGTCAATTGTCATATCACAGTACTTATTGAATTTGCAGTAGTAAAAATGATAAAATATTTACCAACTCTTACCGCCCTGCAGGTCACGACGAAAAAAAAAAAAGCAAAAAAGCAAAAGAATGATATAAATGGATAAGCGAGCTGGCAGAGGTGAGTTGTCGTGACCCGTCAGGGTTTGTTCACTCACTCAGTAGGAATGGTATTTGTCCATACCGCCTTTGGCCCTTGGGTTACTGTCAAGCATATCCATTCTTAACGCATATCAGATCGAGTGATCAGCCTTACAGCTGGCCTTGCTACCTATGGGGACTCGCAAAATATTGGAGACCAGCTCATCATCTCTTTCTTCCAACCCAACTGGCTCCCATTCTCTCTTCTTTCAAAAACCATAATAAAAATTAAAAATATATGAGAGCGTTGGAATTGGATGTATTAATTACTTGAGATATTTTTTTTTTGCTTCACTGTTTATTTTTGGTAAGAGCAAGATTCGGTTTTTCGGAATTTTGTGCGTCATTTATATCTACATTGACTCTAGTGGGTTTTCATGGCCCATTCCATGGGTCACAGTTCTGTCCTATACGTAGTTTTTTTCCATTTTGATAACACTATCCTATACGTAGAAGTAATGGATTGCATGCAATGCATGCGCCATGGCTAAATTTACATGTCCACGAACATTACTTTTTTAAAAAAAAATTTAAATGAAAATATGGTAGGACCTTATCTGACATTTATTATAAAGAGAAATTACACTTTAAAATGCTTTAAATACATATTTTATATTTTAAACTATGGTTTCTGTTACGTTTTGTACTTTGTCGTTAAGTTTGCTGTTAATTTATATAAAAATTCAAAATTTAGGATGTAAAGTGTAATAAATAGTATAATTTAGAGTAAAGTGTAATTTATATTTTATTTTTTAAAGCATCGAGAAGAGGGACAAAACCACGTTTTTTCATATAGTATCATTTTTTTTTAATCTAAGTTAACCACAAGCTTAACATCGGGATGTAAAGTGTAATAAATGTCATAATTCAGTGTGTAAAAAGTGCATTCGAAAAATTTAAGGTGTAAAGTATAACATAAAATATAATTTAGGGTGATAGATTGTAATTCTTTTTTTTTTTTTTTTTTTTACACTTTCTTTTCTTTTTTTGCTTCAGGAAAATTTAAAAAAAAAAAAAAACAATTTACAATCCCTTTGAAAACATTAAAGACAGATTGGGACTTGAGACTTGGGAGCATGCACCAAATGAAACAGTGCCCGTAAGATTACAAGAATGTCATTTGGCAAGGGCATGAGCGGCAGCATCTAGATTCTCTTCGAACCCAAAGAAAACATACAGAAAAAGAAAAAGGATAGAGAGTACAAATGTCTTGCACAAGCTTTTCAGTAGGGGTGTGTATGGGTCGGATTGGGTTAAGTTGAGGGAATTTTTTGATCCAATCCATGGGTAAAAAAAAATTCAACCTAACCCAACTCACATGGGTCAAGTTGAACCCATGGGTTTAACAAATTATTATTATTATTATTATTAAATTGAGTAGAAAAAAATATAATTATAAATATATTTAAAAAACCTAAAGATTAGTATCAATGTAACTCCTTAAAGGTAAACAACACTAATGACTAAATAACAATAATAATTTACTAGAGTTTGTGTGAAGGAAGAGCTGGTTATTTTAAAAAATTTATTAATTATATAATATTATATATATGTGTGTGTGTGGAGGGGGGGGATCGGGTTGGATTTGGCGGGTTTGAAATTTTATGATCCAAACCCAACCTGACCCGCTATCAAAATTTTTTTTGTAATCCAACCCAACCCATCAAGGCCTAAAAACCGACCCAACCCGGCGGGTTGGGTTGGGTTGGGTCAGTTTTGGCGGGTTAGCGCGTTGGTTGCACACCCCTACTCTTCAATAATCCATGCTTGTGTGTTTTAATTGGTTTAATTAAATGGAGGATGCATTACTTTGAGAATATGTCATCAATCACAGGGAGACAATTTAAATATTCAATTATAAAGTGGTTAAAGCCCACCAATCAAATAAACTTTATATAATAAAACTTGTATTACATTTATCATTTTCCTTACAAAATAACATTTTGACCTCACCTCCTCCTAAACGGGTAATGCTATTGACACATAAAATGCCATAATTTTAAGCCACAACTCGCCACATGCATCTGTCGATATAGACTTTTTTTTTTCCTTCAATTCTACTCTTTTGAATTGTGCCGATTTGAAACCTCCCGCTTTTCTTGTTTAGATGTGAATTGTGCTGCAACTCACCGGAATCTATTGGACGTCTCCTGAGGGAGTGCCCCTTTGCCAGGAATGTTTGGGCTTTGTGTCGAGGAAAAATTCAGAAGTGCCTGAATTATGCAGGTGAGTTCTTCCATCTATTTCGAATGCTGGAGGAAAAGCTTCCACAGTTGGAGCTTGAACGATGGGCAACGATATCATGGGCAACATGGAATGCACGTAATAAGTTCTACTTTGACAAAGTCCAGCAGCATTCAAAAATGGTTTTTGAGGCGGCAAATTGATTTTTGAGCGAGTATCAAAGGTTATGCGTTACACAGAGGAGTAATTAGAGCAGTGCAAACCTTATTGTTTTTCTCTTTTAATTCTACTGATCTGCTGTTTAAAACAGTGGCAGACTTGTTGGATTATTGTCTGTACTCTGTTTTTATACTTCTTTTACCTTAATAAAATTTCTATGTTTTACCTCAAAAAAAAAAAAAAAGTTATATAAGCCTATTCCAAATTTCTAGTAATGTTGTTTGTATTTTTTAAAAATACGTGTGAATGAAAAAATTTGTAAAAATACATGTAATGTTGCTTAAATACTAAAAACTGTTGTTTAAACAGCTATAACAAATGAGCCATAGTATCAATTTTGGGTGTATGGTGCAGCTTGCTGTGATTCTGTGAATGATGTAAATTTGATGGACATTATATATACATACATACATATATATATATTATCTTTTTATGATTCCATAGTTGAAGGAGGGTGATTTAAACAGTAACATTGAAAATCCTAAAAGATACCAATTAATTGAGCATTAAGACTCTTGGTAAATTTGATGGACAATTGAAACGCAAGAAAGGGGTAGGTTTAGGCCCTCTGATATACCCTCTCCATTAAAAAACAATGGAAGTGTGAAACATTTCATTGGGCCCAAGTTTGTGGACATCTTAGCAAAGGAATTGATTGACTTAAAAAACAACAAATTTTCGAGCAGCCTAGTTTCAGGCAGGAGCAAGAAGCAACCCAGCTTCGGGTACTATTTTCCCAAATTGCTTAATTATTCTAATTAGGACTTGAACCCGATGGCGTAGGTTCAAATCCTACATAGCATGATTTCGTTCTTCTCAGGTCCTAATTACAATGAAATAACTTCCCTAACTTGTATAGCAACTCGAAATTGACCTCTTGTATGGATTAATAAAAGGGAGTGATAAAAAAAAAAGTTAAGAAATATTAATTAATTAAAAGATCCAACGTCACTGTATTTGCAATGTAAGTATACAGTTACAAATAATTTAACCAAAGTAATTGGAATTAGACATAACACGATTCAAAATAGAAAAACCTCAAATCAATTTTTTTATTGGTTTTTTTATAGACATGTGCAAATTTTAACCTTTGGTATTTACTTAATGATCATTGCTTTATCTTAATCTAGGGTGTTATTTTCACTAGAAAATGATTGCTTTACTTTAGCAAAAATGTCATTTTGGAGTTTCAGTCAATTTGGTCTCTAATCCCTATTACCCACGTGACTACTAAAAGAATACATGAAATGCAAGTTTGGTAAAAAACTTGAAACAAAGATGAAGCGGTAGCAAGACTCGATAAATTAAAAAATACTAAAGAGTGAGATCTTTTGAATCTTTGATAAATAATTCTTAAAGATCTAGAGATTAAAGAGAATGTGAATTATAAGAGAAGAGTAGTGTAGATGAAGTGGAGAAGTGCATTAGGAGTATTGTGTGGTTGTAGAATACCTACTAAGTTAAAAGGAAAAATTTTATAAGACTACATACTATTAAACCAAGTATGCTCTATGGCACTAAATGTTGGAGTGCTAAGAAGCAACATATTAATGAAATGAGAAATGAAGGAAAGTTGTGCAAGAGATGGTTTGGTCATGTTCAAAGAAGAGCAACTTATGAAAGTGTAAAAAAAAGGAAAAAAAAAAGAAGGTGAATTGATTCAAATTGAGATAAGAGAATGATAAATAATAATAAAATAGTAGAAGTAAAAAATTAAGGACATATTAATTAAGAGAGTAACAAAGAGTGACTTTGTATAGAATAAATACTAATTGCCAATATTCAGGTGGCTTAGTTGGTTAGATACCAAGCCAACAAGTCTCAAGACTTGGGTTTGAATCTCAACAACTAGCTGTGTGTTGGTGTTCCTTATATTATATCTCCATTCCAAACGGTCCAAATGATAGTAAGTGAGTTTTTTTGTAAACCTGGAGTATGGAGTCTTGCCCGGGAGCGGATAGGATACTATTATGGTCATGCTCAAATAGGGAAGCCACATAAGTCGCCCCCCTCTATCCCTTTTTTTTTACCCCAAAAAAAAAAAAAAAAACCTTACTAATTTGTTAAGGATCACTCAAGAAATTTGAGACTAAAGTTTTTTTATTATTGTTTGTTTATTATTTTTTAAAGAAAACTACAGAAGACTAATATGAATTTAGGTCTAAAGTTTATTTATTTTAGTTTGTTAATAAAGAGGGCAACAATATGAAGACAATATCCACTCCAATGGCCAGTTTCTATTACTCCTTTCTTCTCCCCCCCCCTTCCAGATTGGTCATAACACTTGTTGACACATTTGCTGAAGATCATCATAAATCGTAATAGCTGCATTCTAGAGCAGCAGTCACCCAAAAAGCCGCTCCTTTATAGTTGCTGAAGCAGTAGTTTTTTTTTTTGAGCAGCAAAAGAAACCCCTTTAAAACCAACCCCCCTCTTCTTTTTCTCTTGTCATCACATGGTGTAGTTGAAAATAAAATGTAGAATTCTATCCATCTCCAAAAAAAAAGAAAAAAAAAAAAGGAACTTGCTTTTGTTAAGCAACCAAAGACCAAATAGCGTTTTTAACTTCTCCCTCACACATTAAGGGGAAATTGCATAGTGCAGTAACTCCATTTCATGCAAAACTCACTCTACTCATCTGTAGCATTTTCTAGTACACAATCACACCATCAGCCTCTGCGAAAGAGAACTCCCTCAATAGAACATGTAACATTCCCAATTTGATACATAATGTGCAAAGCAACTTAATTTTTATGTTCTGACAATTAAAATAACAAAATTGCAATGTCTTAATATATTATCCACCACCCGAAAAAACAAAGTTTGCATTGAAAATTTTCTATACTAAGTAATAAGTATTCCTATAATCTCTCATTTTCCTATTTTCTCAAATGGCTGTTAGTACAGACCTGCCCAATTATTTACCTCTGTGGACCAAAGTTATTAAAATTCAGAAAACTTCACTTATTTCTTGAATATCACAAGGTATTACACTAGCAACCACAGCCCACAGTACCCAGCCATGCTGCATGACCTTCGTCTACATGTAGTTGAATCAACTCCACATTCTTCATCAGTAAAACACCTGTGGTCGGCACGAGTATCAGTGATGTGGCAAGCGCTCTCAACCTGTTGGTTATCATTAGCAGGACAGACTTGTAAAGACATTGCACTTGCCCGCCTGCCTTGCTTTTCACTCTGCACAAGTAAAAACTTCATTACTTACATGATTCAATTCCACATTTGAGAACAACAGAAGTATAAACTACAAAAGTGAAAACTGAAATAAAAAGGTCCGAACTCCAAACTACACTTTTGGTTCTCCAGCAATAGTTGTAGTTTCAATTTCACCCATATACATTGAATGATGTCAATTCCTCTCGACTTTTAATTGTCAATTTTGTGTCCCAACTTTCAAAACTAAGTCGTTTTCTAATGAAAAAAATCTACTTGAGTTTCAATTGACTTGATTTAGGAACTTAAAGGACGAAATGGAAATGATTAAATATATAGGAACGAAATTGAAACTGTGACAAATGTGCAGGGATAAAAATTGTTGTTATGGACAAATTAAAATAATACAAAAAGGTTAGAGTAAAATATATATACATGAAAGGAAAATATAAGTTTGAAAAAACTTCCATTCAATCAGGAAGCATCTTTGGAGTATGTTAAAGGAAGAGTTTCAAAAATCAATCGCTATACAAGCATATAGGAAGAACACCTGAGCAAAACTCCAGTTAGTTGAAATATAGCTCTCTGGAAGCCTGTCATGCCAATCTCTTAATACTGGAAGGGGATGACCCTCAGTTGTGAAGATATAATTCCGATCAACCAAAAATGAATCATCAAACAGAAGATAGAGGTACTTGCACCTACAGGAAACATTAGACATTGACATAATTTTAAGAGTGAAAATTCTATGGCTGAGATAATATTTCTTTATTATTGATAACATGAAAAAAAAGGGAAGGGCAAAGCTTTACGTTTCAGCGAGGAAAAAACTATGCTGATGATCTTCCAACTGCATAGTTGTCACGTCTTTAACACTTGCAAATCCTCCTTCCACTTTGGTGTATAAATTAAGAGAGTTAACAATCGATTCACCCACTTTCAAGTACCACGAATCTGATAACATGAAAAAAAAAGAAAAAAAGAAAAAAAGAAGAAGTGAGAATTAACAATTAATTCACCCACTTTTAAGTATCATGAATCTGATAACATGAAAAAAAAAAAAAAGATAGAAATCAAACAAATGTGAAAATCAGAATAGTCCAGAGCGCAGCTGAATAACCATGTGCATTGATTAAAGTGAGAACTAATGCATTTGTGTGATATGCCTGCAACCATGCTCATAACGAAGCTTAAAGTACACAAGAAAGCAAGTCCCAAATCAAGCAATCCAAATTATGGACATGATAATTAAAATGAAGGGTAAATTACATATTTGGCCCCTAATCTTTACACTATATGCGAATTTAATCCATAACCTTTCAAATGTGTCAGTTTAGTCCCTAACATTTGGTATTGTGTCTAGGGATGGCAATGGGGCGGGGCGGGGCCGAAGGATGGGATCTTCGTCCCCACCCCCACATGGATTTTTCTTGCCCCATCCCCGCCCCGCCCCGCATGACGGGGAAAATTTCTTGCCCCATCCTCGCCCCTTAAGGCCTCGCGAAGACCCGCGAAGCCCCGCCCTACATTGTAAAACTTTATTTCTTGTTAATTTTCCCTACAACTATTACCATTTTTTCAAATAAAATGACATATTTCAATAATAAAAATATACTTAAAATTATAAATAAGTTTATCCTATCAAATCAAACTAATTTTTAGCAAAAACTAAATAATATTATCTAAATGTTTAACAAGACAATACCACGGGGCAAAGATGGGGCGGGGCGGGGCGGGGTGGATCTAAAAATTGTAAACCCATCCTCGCCCCGCCCCGTGATGCGGGTCTAAAATCTCAACCCATCCCCGCCCCACCACCTTTGCGGGGCGGGGAAAACCCGCACGGGACGAAGCGGGGAGGGGCGGGTCAAGCAGGGCGGGGCAAAATTGCCATCCCTAATTGTGTCAAACTGGTCTCTGTTGTTAATAATTGATGGAAAATGCTGACGTGGCTAACGGCCAAAATAACATATTATTTTCATGCCACATAGACGGCCGGTACTGGAACGTCAGCATATACTTAGCAAAAAAAAAAAAAAAAGAAGAAGCAAAAAACCAAATTAGATATCTGTTGCTCTATCTCGGGGGTACTGTCACCCACCATCAGTTGGGGTTTAAATCAAATAAGTGTAAATTAGGGTTAGAGAGAGAAGTGGATACGTAGAGTGAACTGGGTAGATTGAGAGAGAAGGGATGAAATCAAAAGAAAGGAAGGGGGGGGGGGGGGGGACAAAGGAATGGAAAACAGTGTCTCATCAATTTGTTTTTTTTCTACCTTCCTTTAACTTATGTTGTCAAACTGTGGGCTTTCTTCATCTTATCGAATTTAAAAAGGGAAAAAGAAGTAGAAGAAGGGATGGCACTACAGAAACTCAGCAATACAAAGATCTACCATTGCCAAACAATTGGGAGTCACAACAATTGTCCTCCAAATGGGGGAAAAAAAAGTATAATGTATTCCAAGACTACTTAATTGGAACTAAAGAAAAACTTGGAATCCGTTTCAGAAGTAGGATTTACTTCATATCCTCTTTCTTTAAATTAGTAGAAGATATGAATTAATATCTTCTTGAAACAGATTTTTTCTTTCCTTTTGTTTTTAAAGTCTTCATCATTGCCATGTTTGACTTAACCCCCTGCAAGAGAGAGCAAAAGATATCTATTTGTTTGTTTGTTTTTTTATGTATATGCTGACATGTCAGTACATGTGGTTGTGTATGTGGCATGAAAATAATATTTATTTTGGCCATTAGCCATGTCAGCATTTTCTATCCTTTACTTAACGGCATGGACCATTTTGACACGATATCAAAATTTTAGGGATCAAATTGACACACAACGTAAAGGGTAGGCACCAATACGTAATTTACCCTAAGATGAAACTAATGTGTGCTTTGCAACTTAATTACAAGGCTCATCAATGTTCAACTTCAATGTAAAATTACAACTTCTACATAAATGACCTAAAATTTACTACCTACAGTTGATTTACTTTTACAAGTTCAAAGTATAAATAAGCATTACATTTCCAGGGGAAAAAAAAAAAAACATCAAACAAAATAAGAATAAAAGAAAGTCTCAGACAGTCAGGTCAAGCTAAAATTAAAAATAACTGATATGAACCAATAAAAGACCTTTGGTGGCTTGATATAAGTAGAATGTTGACTCTGCCAATTCGGGGCGCAAAGGATAATATTTTTCTGTAGGATGCAACATTTGATGGTCCAGCAAATACCTGAATAATTACATGTTTTTAACCCATTATGAAAAAAAATTCTGCCATAATAGAGACGAAAGAGAGAAACAAAATTAAACTAAGCTAATTGTTGTTACAGAATATACAACTAAATGAAGATATAGGGAAAATTTCAAAAGCCGGTTACCTCTCAGGTAGAACTCCAAACTTCTCCCATACATAGAAAAACTCGCGGTGTGATGAATTAGCTGCTGCAATATCCCCAACAAGAACCTAAGCACCATATATCAAATAAAAAGATCAGAAGGTTCTCTCTGAGACTTAAAATTTCATTTCATAATATGTCCTTGCCTGCAGGCCCGGCCAAAATGCTTGAAGGCTTGTTAGCTGCCAATAAGTAGCCTTTCCTGTTCTCATATCAGCTTCATGATACCTACATTACAATAACAAGCTTCAAATCATAAACTTTTTTTTCTTTTCTTTTTACAGCCTAATACTCGATAGTTGAACATAAATTATTTTGGCTTGTAAACTCCTAATATAAACTCTTATATTAAACTTAGTGAGTGTTTAAAAATTTACAAGGTAAAATACAAAGTTGAATATTCACTCAAAAGATATATAGCATCAACTTGTAAAACATGTAAAAAGCATTTGAAACCACAAACCTCATAAAAATACCATTTAAGCAATTGAGCTAGAGCTCCATTGTGCAAAGTTCTTATGTCTAAAGAAGAGAAAATTCCCCACATAATTTATGGTTTATTTCAAAAAGGGTGCTGACCATTCTCATGTAGTCTGTATTCTTTGTACTCTGAATAATCTGTTAATTTCATCAGCATGATGATACAGTCCAGACTGTTAGCAAAGACATTACAACCCAGGTTGAAAAACCAATGGCCTGATCCACAAAAAGTACACCAATTTATTTATTTATTTTAATTAGCAAGCCACATTTGCTCCAGGTTTTTTTTTTTTTTTTTGGACAAATCAAGACCTGAAATTTTGGGCAGGTAGAAAGTATAGCAAAGTCTGTCAATCCTTATAACAGTCATGAAGCTAAAATCAATAAAAAGGTCGCAAAATCTTGGAAAGTAGGTGAAAGTCTTTAGGCAAGTTATAAACGTAAATCAAGAAACCATAGGATGAAAATGAAAACACATAGAAACATAGAAATTATTCAAATTTAACAGAGCAAGACATCAGTGCAGTACCATGGACCGTGTCTAAAATATTTCTGCACTGCAAGATAAGCAGAATGGAACATTCGCCAAAACTCCTCCTTTCCAAAAAGAATGTGAGCCTTGAATAGATACTCATAGAATGAATCAACCCCTAAAATAAGCCACAGGGAATCCAACATCAGAAACATCAAGACTAACTTAACAAATATAAAGAGGCAAAAAGATCCAGCATGCACCACAATCTGTAAACAGCATGGCATGCCATATTTGACAAATTTTACAATACAATATATGCTAAATTTTTAAGGGGAGCTCATATGTTTAGTAGTCTCATGAACTATATGACACAGAATCTAGCACAAAATCAATTGAAAGACCAGAGAGTACCTACCAGCCCCAATTCCAGCTGAATACTCTATCCAATCCCCAGTTACCACATCCAGCGTTGTTCCAAGTAAATTCAGTGAACTGCGCATGCTCCATAATTTACGAAGAGCACGTATAGCTACATATTCGTATGTGGGGTCACCAGTTAATCGTGATAAGGCTCCCATTTCAAGAATCAGAGAACCTGAATCCAGAATGAAAATCAGCTGATTTCAGTGCTGCACTTTTTGTGATACTCTCACATCATAAACTTTAAAAGATAAGCCTCTCACCACACCCAGAAGTGCTTGTTTCAGTAGTCTCATCCACCATCACTCCGTACTGTCCACAGAATTTTGCATTGATGCGGAGTCATATATCCTTCTTACAGACAAAACCAACAGACATTTCATACATTTTGACAATTGAAATGTAAATTTTTTTTTTGGATGAATCAAAATGTGAGTAGGCTGAAAAGTGATTGTCTTTCAGCATCATACTAATCAAGATAGCAACAATATGAGCATGCTTAGTATCTGATTGATGACATTTCATACAGTTGGAGGATAACAAAGACCTTTTAGTTCAACATACGACAGAAGATGAACTATTTTGAATAGCACCAGAAGCATAAGATTGCAGGTTTGATATTAAAGTTTAGTAATTGGCTTTTGCATATTATCAGACATGTTTAAAGAATGACATTTTTCAATATTTCAAGCTCAGTTGTTAAAAGTCTTGAAGTCAGGCCAATTTTTAGCATAAATTACTGAGCACTGAATAAGGGCTATGGTTCACCTATATCAAACTAAAAGTATGCTATATCCATTATGAGACCATGGAGAAGTGACATTCTAGCTATGTCTGAAAGAATATCTCATATATAAAAACACTACAATATAAAAGATCTGTATGAGCCTTCTTCAAAGGCTAGCAAACATGTGTTGTAACAAAGGGTACAGCCTATACATTTCTTGTTACTAGTAGGTATCCTAACACTGGTTTAGAAGGTAAGTGTATATATATATATATATATGCATGCGTGTGTGTGTGTGTATTTGAAAATTGACTTAAGCATGTTTTGGTAGTACCTTTAAGTTAATCCATGCATATGGCAACCCAGTGGGTGTATTGAATGCAGGTAGAAAGCGTTTCCCTAAATCTTCAGCCAAGATAAGCAGCTGATTCTTGTAAGCACCATGAACCAACCTGTTTGTAGAATCAGTTGCAAGTATATGAGCAGAAACTAGTCCTCCAAGAACTCTTATGTTGCACTACACCATAATGACCAAGTGGAAAAGAACACCATTAAAACATTTCAAAAGCAACATAGTATGTAATAATATTGTTCTTGAATGACATTGAGAAATTAAAATTAGCGATCTGCTTCATCAAGATTTGATTAATCCATAACGCCCCACATGAAGTTTTAGAATCAACTAAACCAATGCTTTTCCAAGAACTATTTCAATCGCATACCTCAAAAAGATTTACCCTTGCATCAACATTGAATGTTATATTTTGAGAAAGCCAAAGTACTGCCCTTTCAAATTCAGTGCTGTTACCCATAATAAGAAGGCTGAAAAGGGAGGAGAGAGAGACAGTATCGGAATGATTATCCCACTATATAAAATGAAATCAGGAAAGCACCAAACTAGAATATATTACTGCAATAACTAATTATCAGAAAAAAAAAATAATGATAGTAATAGATTATTGCAATAACTAGATACATAACAGTTAAGATTGAAACATTAGATCTACAACCTAACTATCTATGCACTCTTTACTCAAGTCACATGTTATACCTGGATAATGACTCAATAAGTGTGAGGGCAGATCCATTATAGTCTTGCGGTAAGTGTTCAAGCTGTAATTGAGAGAACAAACAGTTATATTTCCCCTTGCAACTAACTATTAATAGCATGCTCAATAATAAAAAATTACCCTCAGATTTCCCAGCTCGCTAAGAGAGTCAGTGAAAGATTTAGTAAGAGGCTTGAGCTCATCATGCTGCCAATATAGGAATAAAAAGATAAATATGATGTCATTAAATGGAAGTGTTATGTCAACTCTAACAAAATCACTGAAGATCAGGAACTGACCGGGAATGCATGGGTCATGTAGTTGTCATATGCATGGTAAAACCTGAAAAGAATGAGAAATAAAACATACTGTTAAATTTCATCTCACAATTTATTAACGAGGAGATGTCAATATAATTTTTTAATCAAAAATGTTCTCACCCTTTTTCTGTTCCACTTTGTTCAAATAGGTAAATCCATTTAGAATCAGTGCTTAAAATGCAATGAAGTTGGTCATGAACGACAACAACTACAACAAAAAAGCAAAACCACATATTTCTGACATGCTTGCTAATGTTAACTCATTTGTCACCTAAAGTTTAAAAGCAAATTGAAATTGAAATTAAAATTAAAAATAAAACTATTCAAACTAGCAGAGATCTATAAAAATAAAATAAATCCCTCATCTAAAATTTATTTGATGACAAATTTCAACCAGACACCAATCATTGCCAACAACATAAGCCAAAGCAAATCCTGATATCAATCAATAAATTGAGAACAACCCATGATTCTATTAAGACTAAAATAGAAGACACCCATCAGCTCAAAATGAAAATCAATACGAAAGTAATGAAATTGAGCTCAAAATATCAACTGGGTCAGTGTCAAAATTCGAGCTTTGCTTACATCTTTCGAACCTTCTCTCTCATAACGTGTCTCTTCTTAGCTGCCCAACGAGGTTCGAGTTGGCACGTGCAAGGGTTGAAGATGTTGGGAAAGATCACAAGGAACACGAACATCCATGCCACAATAAACTCTCGAGGCAACATGGTTTTTGCTTCGTGTGCTCAATTTGAAAGCTTTCTATGAGTGAGTATGAGAATTTTTCGATTTTGTTGAGGTGGTTGTTGGGGATCTTGTCGAGAAGTGAAAGATTAGTCATCTGTTTGGAACATGAATAATAAAGGTATTGGGTGAGAGATTCTTGACAAATGAGGTTGCGCCACGTAATGTTTATGGTTTTGTGAATTTACACATCTAATTGGTCACGTAAACACGCGGTGTCCACTGATTGCTGTTTGACTATATACCATGTCTCTGACTTCTCAATTGTGTTTTGATTGTTCGTGATACTTTTTTCCAGACTCTTAACATTTTTCGTGGGTCTTAAATAATGATTAAGTAATATTAGTAACACGTAAAATCACATAACATGTACTAAAGGTGTGATGGTGGATAACGTATCTCTACCACTTATAATTTATCATGTAGACCAATTGTATCATAAATTGTACCTTTTATATGATCTTTACATTACTCATCATGTTTAATTACTTCACTTTTTTTAGCATTATGCTAGTGTCAAGTAAAGTGGCACAACTTGTGTCACAACTCGCTCACGTGGCGAGTTATGAGCAAATGAATCGATACCGTATCGGAGGTTGTACAAATTTGGCCAACGGTACAATATATTTCGGATACTGATCAATACAAGTGTACTGTTTCGAGTTTACTGCTATTTTTTATATTTATAAATATATATATATATATATATATATGTACGTGTGAGGTCTCAATTTGTGGTCCAAACTTATAGTGCAATGGCCCAAGACAATAAATTTGTAGAAAGTAGATAGGAAAACTGGGCTTTACTAGATTTGAGCTACAATTATCACAATTTCAAAGACAGTTTGAATGAAACTGCAGAAACAAATGGGAAAAGATTCTCAATCCGAGAAGCTTTACTTTTATGTCAATTGATCTTTTTCACATACAATTGTCGATAAGCTTGTTATCCTCTTTCTTCAGAATTTTTCCGATCCCTTTTCTTAAAGGATTCTTTATATTATATAACTCTCTTTGGATCATTTTAACTTTACATTTGTCGTTCATTTGAGACTTCACTTGAATATCTGTCCCATTAGACATCTCCTCTGGTTCTCTGTGAGTTGTAATAACTAGAGTTTCACTGTTTAGATGTCTTCTTCATATAAATGCAGTCAGGAAAGTAGTTATAGTGAATTTAATGCAGTGGCAGCAACTTTTCCTTGGATCTTTTGTGCTTTCCCTCCTTCCTTTCAAATCTATAGGACACGTCCTCCTTTCTTTGAACTTCCTAGAAGGTTTCTCCAATTGTTGGGATATAAATTTGAGATATGCACCATATCCGAGAGTATTTTCCTCCTCGGACATTCCTCCATGTGCTTCTTACCTACGAGACCCTATATTAGGCCTTTACTATTTACTAGCAATCTCCTTGAACGTTTTTTGTCCTCGGACAAGTCCATGACCCAACGTATTATTTTAGGCCCTTACCCCCACAGTATGTATGTGTGTGTATATATTATAATAAATATAAAAATTAACCATAAAACATTTCCTCAATTCAGAACTAATTATTCATAATTTTAGACTTTATTAGTATCAATTAAAAGAAAAAAAAATAGAAAACTTAAAAGTTACCATTGTATACTAAGAAAACAAATAATACTAATAAGTTAATGCAAATAAGTTACCATTCTACCCTAACAAAAATTCAAAAATTACAAAACTTAAAAAATAAAAAATAAAACTTTTTTCTGTTCCGGTCGGTACGCTTGATATTGGCCGGTATTGCTCGAAATTGGTCAGTATGGCTAGTACAGCCGGTATTTAAACCGGTACGAAACGTTGATGTTTTGATACCGGTATACATATCAGTACGGTACATACCGGCCGGTACCAGTGGCGGAGCCAGGAATTTATGTTAGGGGAGGCAAGATTAAAAGACAAGATTGGAAATACAGAATCTAACATAAAATGTAAACTTTAATTTATTTTTTCACACCTAGCTTATTTTACTCAATTGCCCTCAACGATTTTTCATATTTTGAAACCGCTGCATGATTTCTTCACACTTAATAGTCTTGAATATATCTTTCTCAATATATGTGACTAAGTAATCATTCATCCATTGATCTCCTATTTGATTGCGTAATCGATTTTTAATTATGTTCATTGCTGAAAAAACTCTTTCAACAGTAGCTGTTGCAACTAGTAAGATCAATGCCAAAGTCACTAATGAGTAAATCAATGGATATCAAATATTCTTTTTCATTTCTATCATCTTTTCAACAAGCTGTCCAATTCTTCTAAATGCTGAAAACTCTTCAGTGGACTGCATGTCATGGAAGTATGTCTCAAGTTGGTTATCCAAGAAGGAAACTTGAGACATAAAAAAATTCTATAGACGACTTGGTCTAGTCCATCAAGTTTACTAAGTGGGACCCATTAATATTTTATATATAGAATTGTACTACGAGTAGAAGTCTACTACTGCTAGAAAGGTAAAGTGAATTCACTTAATTGGGATTTTTTTTTTTTTTGGTCTTTTGTGTGTCCCCTAGAACCTACTATCACCTTTCTACCATTCACAACTCGCCATGTGGGCGAAGTTGTGCCATTTTATGTGACACAAGTATAACACTTTTTTTTTTTTTTTTAATTTTTGAGAAAATCTAGTACCACATTTTATTTCGCAACTTCATTATCATAACTATGACGTGAAAGAGTGTGAGTGATGGAAAAGAAAAATGGTGGGTTCATGTGTAAGTGATAGATAACCAATTTGCTGCATCATAATTGTGATAAAAAAGTTGCGAAATAATGTGTGGTCATAGAACTACTTTTTAGTTTGTGAAATATGTACATTTGATTATTTATTTATGTACATATTTATAATTTTTATTTATTTTGAATCCTTCTACAATGACAACAAAAATTTATAAATTTATAACATTTCAAAATCTGTCTATTACCTCGAATATGGGCATTGAAAATTTTTAATTGTAGATTAAGGTGGGTGCAAGTGTTGAGTGGCAGGCAATAGACTGATAGAGAAGTGTTGTAAAATTGGAGTAAATTTTTGTTGTTACCCTAACTTCATTGTTTTCTTTTCCAAAATAGAATAATTATTTTTGATAACTTTCAAAAAGAAAAATTCATAGATCGAGAGTTTGGCTCTTCTTACATTTAACTAGTCCCCAAGAATGATGAGATTAGTGAACTCCGAATTACGATTCATGTAATCAAAAAAACAATAGGCCTTATTTTAAAGATAAAAAACTGTCTTTACAAATCTCAAAAAGGAAATAGGAGATAAAAATTAGAACTAAAAGAAAATCATTCAAAGAGAGGTAATAAATATCATGCTATAAATTCCCCCCCCCCCCCCCCCCCCAAAAAAAAAAAAAAAAAGTAATCCTTGATCTCTTGGAAATGCAGGTTCTGAGAATTTTTGTGTTTAATGTACATCTAAGTTATAACTATTCTCTCAACCAAAAAAAAAAAAAAAGTTCTAACTAAAGGCCTATAATTTTTTTTAATTAAAAAAAAAAAAATCTAACTAAAGAATGTTATGTTTAGCTGAAAAAAAAAGGACAGGAGATAAGAGAACGCGGAGGAAACAGCCATTGTTTTGTGGTATAAAAAGAGAGAACAACCATTTTTTTCACAAGCATAACTAATTCAGTTTTGTGGGGAAGAACCAACTTATCCACTACCCTTCTTTTTTAAGTGAGGCAGTTTTGTGGGAATCTAGCTACATGTTTGGATCGCTTTTATAAAATTTGTTTTTGAGTCAAACACTTCGTTAAATTTAAACAAACATTTGGTAATTAATTAATCAAAACAGTTTTAATATGCGAGCGGCACCATTTATACAAAATTAACAATGCAAAATTCGAACCAAAAGAGAAGCTAATTGACAATGCAAAATTATGGGTCATATAAATCTTCCAACCCACTTTTTTCTGTTTTACTTTATATTCAACCAATCATTACTTATCATGTGGTTGATTTTTTCTTTCTATTTTTTTTTCCATTTTAAACTTTAATTATTTTATATTCCCTCAGTCTCAGTTTGTTTGTCCTCTACTCCAGAGATGTCCCAAAATATTATCCTATTTCTAAAAATAAAAGTTATTAGTTTACTAATGTTCCTATTATACCCCTACTTTATTTTTAAAATTATTTGAAAAGAAAACTAACAAATATTTAAAAAATCAATCTGATTGGGACACCTTTTTAATTAACTCATTAAGAATAACTATTTTTTAAAAAAAACTGATAAATTTATTTAAAGGTAATTTTGTAAATTTATACATTTTTATAAGACAATAAATAATGTTTCCTTAAAAAATTTGACTTTTCAAACAGGATAAACAAATTGAAATACAAAAAATATAAGAAAAAAGTTAAATAAATACACAGTAAGTTATGATTAATGAAATAAAAATTTTGAGATAAAAAATTTATATTTAGATGATTTCGCTGGTCCAACGCATTCCACGCTTGATAACCTTTCCCCTTCCAAACCTCAAAAACCAACCTTCTATACAAAAACAAAGCCATGCAAAAATAGCATGCACAAGAAAAACACAAACAAAAACAAAAAAATTCCTCTCTTTTTCTCTCATTAATATAGCAATATAACAAACCTCTTCCCTAAAACCTCTCTCATCCACAATACTCTTTACCTTTTTCCCAACTCTCCTTTTCCCCCCAAACCCATAGATCTGCTTTCTCTTTCCTCCCGATTCCCTCCTGTGGAGGCTGCTTCATTGAGGAAAAACCTAGAGGAAGTAGGTCTCAACTCTCAATCCCTACCACACCCTTCCTCTCATTCTTTCATTCATTCATTCATTCTTTCACCATGGCTTTCCCCTTCCCTTTCCCTTTACTTTTCCTTCTCTTCCTTTCCATTCCCTTCTCAGAATCCAAGCTCTCCGTGGACTACTACACAAAAACATGCCCTGATTTTAACTCCATCATGCGTGAAACTGTCACCACCAAACAGATCAATAGCCCTACAACAGCCGCAGGCACTTTACGTCTCTTTTTCCATGACTGCATGGTTGATGGCTGCGATGCCTCGGTCCTCATCTCCACAAACCCCTTCAACCAAGCCGAGCGCGACGCTGATATCAACCTCTCTCTCCCAGGCGACGCCTTTGATCTGGTTGTTCGTGCCAAGACCGCCCTCGAGCTCTCTTGCCCCGGCATTGTTTCCTGCGCTGATATCTTGGCTCAAGCTACGCGTGATCTTATCACCATGGTGGGTGGCCCTTTCTACAAAGTACGTTTGGGACGTAAAGATGGCTTTGAATCAAAAGCTGTACGTGTTAACGGACAAGTTCCACAAACAAACATGTCCGTGAACCAATTGATCAAAGTTTTCGCTGCTAAAGGGTTTAGCGCACAAGAAATGGTTGCGCTAACAGGTGCACATACCATTGGATTTTCTCATTGCAAGGAATTCAGTCACAGAATCTACAATTACAGCAAGACCTCCCCATCTGACCCAGAAATGTATCCTAAGTACGCCGAGGCATTGAGAAAAACTTGTTCAAACTACCTTAAAGACCCTGGAATGTCTGCTTTCAATGATATAATGACACCAAGCAAGTTTGATAACATGTACTATCAGAATCTTCAGAGGGGATTGGGGCTCTTGGCCACCGATCATGCACTCAGTAAGCACCCTAGAACCAAGCCATTCGTGGACTTGTACGCTTCAAACCAGACTAAGTTCTTCGAGGACTTTTCACACGCAATGGAAAAGCTTAGTGTTTTTGGTATCAAGACTGGCCGGAAAGGAGAGGTGAGGCACAAGTGTGACGCTTTCAACACTCTCAAGGCATAGAAATATTTGTGATTGTTTTGATTTGTATCCAGAAGAAACAGGGTTTAAAAAAAAAAACAAAGGTTCTAAATTTCTTTTTACTTCATATTTTGTTTTGCTTTTTATAAGAACCACGATAGTGATTATATTTATATGGTGATCTGATTGATGTTCTTCATGATGACATGTTCATGACAATATAATATTTGAGAATAGAAGCTTGTACTTTTTTTTTTTTTAAAATATAAATGTTATGTGGTTTAAGATTAATGAATGATGAAAGAAGGGAAACGATTTTCCTCTTCATCTACAAATTAAGTGTGTTAATTGTTTGAGGTTGTAATTTTCATAGGTGAGTAAAAAAATAAAATTCTTAGTTTCTCAATTGAGATTCTTTCCCCCCTTTTTCCAAGTTTGTTTTCTGTTGGCTTTTGGCTTTCGGAAGATGGATGAATGGAATTCAATTGAGATCCAGCACATGTTTTAAACATGCCAAGAACTTCTCGAGATCAAAAATTTTTCAAACATTATTGATTCATTAGTTTGCAGAATAAGCATAAAATATCCAAACTCTATTATAACATATGAACAAGAGAACAAAATATGACTTAGAATTTTTCAAAGGATAATTATTAGCTTACATGAATAGTAGAATGTAAAGTGTACATCGTAGGCAAAACGATTCTTTCAAATTGTCAAATATTTGCCACTTTGGAAGAATGTGTACAATCCTTTTGCCTACCATGTAGGCTTTACATTCCAGTATTAATGTAAACTAATAATTTTCATTTTTCAAACTGTCTAACGCTACAATTTTTAAGAATCAAATGATGGCGAGAGATCCTCTTGTCAGTGGAGTTAGGAGGAGGCTGGTGTTCGTTGATTGTGGGGATCAGTTGATGATGTTGGATCTTACCATCAACGCCACTAAAGAGCACAACCTCTATGAAGACGAACTTTGAATACTTCTTGACTCAATTCGTTTAATGTTATCAGTGTTTATGCAGTGTTGTTGCCATCCACTCACGTGGCCAATTTTATTTAAAAACGTTTTGTTTTTTATGCTGACTCAAAATCCCAACTTAAAGCAATGTTGTTTAACAAAATTACGGCAAATTATTATCAGATTTGGACAAAGTGACTGGATTAACTCAATTTGACAAAAGGATTGAATTGACATAAATTAGACCTTAGATTTTAATTTGACAACTAAAGAAAAAGTCAGTTGACTGAATGGATTCCATGAATTTATACAACATTTGCAAAAAATATGGCAATCAGAGTTTCACTCGCAATTCAATGTAAATTGTCATGCACATTTGTATGCGGCCAAAAACACAATTGGCTCTTTTCAATAATTTTCAAAGAGAATTTGAACAAAAATGAAAGAACAGATCATCTGCGGATCAACTAGCAACACAAGGAAGTAGTAAACAAGCAGAAAGATCCAAAATATGCATTGCAAATAGCATCCACTTTTTAAGAAGTTGAATTGCTTATGTGAATTGCTTTCTCCGCTTAAGGTAAACAACAGACATAGAACATAATCAATAGAACTGTAAATAATTTAATCTTAAATCTAATACACAAATGCCGGTTTTTCATTGTCCAAATTGATCCAATAGCAAGCAATTAATGGATTGGCATCCTGATCATATCATAGACTCAGCGAACTGTGGTAGAATCATCCATTCATGTTACATAGGGGTACAAGGTCACAAGACATATACTCTAAATAAGGCTGAATCTAGCATCATTGATTTATTTCAAATGAGAGATATCTTGAAAAAAGATGCATTATGATCAACTATTGTTATAATGCAGTCTCAGACTGCCTACCTCGAGACTTTCCATAATACTTCACCCATCTTTTTCACTTTGAGAATCATAAAAATCAAGAGGGGAGAAGGATGAGCACTGTTTAGATTTCCCAAATTGTATAGCACGTGCTTCAGGAGGAGCTGCAATGGGCAAGCCTAATCGAATACACAGACTCTGACAGCTTTTCTTTGAAACATAGGATGGTAAAGGTTTGATGACCACTGGTCTCCCACAGTTTTTTTGTTCAAAACAGCCATGAGAAGCCTGAGCTATCGGCTTGAAGACACGAGATGCACCACTGTATAAGTTTTGATCTTGATCCAAGGAATTCAAGCCAATCTGAGACTCCTTGTGGTGTGTTATATCAGGTGCACAAGAAGAAAAGTCAATGAAACATGGGGAAGAATGATCGGGAATGAAACCACTGTGACTTTGGAGAGGTTGAAGGTAAACATTGAAGCTAGCCCCCTCTCCCTGAAGCTGCATTAGTTTCTTCTTTAGCCTCTCGTTCTTATGGGCATTTTGGTGGCCTCCAAATGCCTGCGAGCTTGAAAACTCCTTAAGACAAAACTCACATACATACCTCTTGTGTGCTGGTTCACATATTGAACTTTTCTCTTCCAAAGATTTCTCCATCCCCAACAATTCTTTGTCAGAGGACCTTACACTTCCCTGCCTTTCAAATTTTCTCATATATTTCTCACCCTTGGCATAAGGATCCACATCAAAGCCAAATAATTTGAGCCTTTTTGCCTCCATGTGGACATCGGAAAAGAAGTCATCATTCTTGCTCCTTCTACGCAAGAGTAAGTTAGAGGCACCAAAGTTTGTTTGCAACATATTGTTTTCCATTCTCTCTAAAACTAACAATTTAGCATACCCCTCTAGGCCTTGAATCTTTACCTTATATAGAAAACTTCTTTGGGTTCACCAATAGTTTACACCCAAATAGTATTATTCCATGTTAAGAACAGGATAAATGTGTCGAAAGAGTCAATCAAAGAAAATGAGTAACAAGAACAGAAGTAGGTAGCTGGCATCCATCAGAGGATTAGGACAACATTTTAACAAAGACATGCATCAAATTTTCCATATCAAAGAGAGATTATCTTACCATAAGACATGCATCAAATTTTCCATATCAAAGAGAGATTATCTTACTTTATATGGTATATAGGCAGCTAGGCATTTTTTACATGCAAATTTGCTGAGGCATTATGAAACGCTGATGGCATTATTAAAAGGGATTAGCCTAAATTATTTTATTTAACACCAAAAGTCAAAAAGAAGTGGCATGCCTGAGAGAAGGAAACCTTTGATTCTATACTTATCTGCACCATACTTTCAGCATGTCTAAGACTCTGAGCTTATTAATGATCACTCCTTTCATGTGTCCACATGCATACTTACACTAAATTCAGTAATACTGCAGCAACTTGCCTCTTCCATAATCGTTTACATAACAGTTCCTCTGCCCTCATGCAACGAATGGAAACTTGGTAAACCAAAGAATTTGGGGGTGGGGTTAATGCATAAACAGGGGATGATAGAAGTGGATATTGATGTAAGCATATCTACTAAGGTCAAAAGAAGATCTTGGCATATATATGTAAACAATGAAAGAACAATATTGTATGCCCAAAAACATGGACTCAAATAAACCCACTCATTTAGCATTTTTAATGGAGGGGTTATCAAAACTGTTGCAATCGAAAATTATTTTAAATTGAGCCAACAGGAACCATCAAGACTTTTGACATCTTAAAAACAATTGAAATGTGTACTTACTCAATGACTCAGAAATTGCTCTCTCTCATTCCTTATCAACTCACCCCCCACCCTCCCCCCCACACACACACACCAAAAAAAAAAAAAATCCATTTTGTTTTCTCTTTAAGTCCAATTCCAACTTTATTTCTTAATTTATTGAAGAAATTCAAGTAGACCCCTTAGAAACAGTTCAATAAACTCAATTTGAAATCAAACAAGGATATACTATAAAACACACAGTGAAGAAGGGTGCAGTAATGTATTGGATGTATCACTACATTTTATGTCATGTATCTCAAAGTGAACCCAATTCAACACTTCACAAAGCTTCCTTGAGATCAAACAAGGAACTCACCCCCCCCCCCCCCCCCCCCACCCCTCTTCCTTCTTCAAAACAAAAGGAAAAGCATAATAGGATCAAGCAAGGCTTTCAACCTTAAATTGAATTTATTAACTTCATTTCATACAAAGAGTTCTTGCAGTAATTTAAGAGAGGACAAGATTTTTCATGGGATTCCTTTCTTTGCTGCTTACCCACTTTCTTGGTGCATTTA
Organism: Quercus agrifolia; assembly: GCA_029955455.1. Classification (NCBI taxonomy): domain Eukaryota; kingdom Viridiplantae; phylum Streptophyta; class Magnoliopsida; order Fagales; family Fagaceae; genus Quercus; species Quercus agrifolia. Next base: position 44,204,058 of record JARQAD010000006.1, read on the forward strand.
CGGCAGAGCTTACCATGGGTATACAGAAGACAGTTAAGATCAAACTTAAGTTCATTTGGGATACGTTGATTAAGATGAAGATATGTCTTGTTCCTGTCAGCCAGAGCTGGTACCCAACCAATGGCCTTTGCAATCTCAAACACCTGCATAAACATGTGAGTATGAGGAGAATCCCACAGTGCAAAAGAAGTGAAAAAAATATAGTACTCACATGTGTGTCCACTGGAAAATCGTCTAGCTGAAGATTGAACATCAAAACACAAGCCACCTATCATCCATTTCGCAATCATGAAATTCTGATGCAATTGGGGAAAAATATATACATGGTGTGGTGCTGTGTATGTGTGAATAAAGGATAGTAATAAATAGGAAGGAAAAAAAAAAAAAGTAAAAACCTTCTGGACGATTTCAACTACCAGTAGATGTGCACATTCTGTGTTGATCAATATGACCAACAAAGACAACAAAATTGGGGCTGAATTGGCAATTATATATATATATATATAGGCCACCAATGCTCTTGATACTATGAAGGTTTCAACAGATGCAAGGATAAGCATACAAAAGTATCATAAAAAAGATGATTACCGTTTTGGGGCCAATTCCTTTGAATTGAGATAGCTCAGCCTTAATTTCATCAACTGACAAATCTCGCAAGTACTCCAAGCACAATTTGCCTTTTTTCTCAAGCAAACAATTCAATATATTCTTAATGCACGAAGCCTTAGTTGGGGCTAAACCTCCACATCTTATGGCATTTTCTAAACATTTTGATTCAGCAGCAAGGACCTTAGACAAAGCACAAGAATCTTTCAAAACCGGAGCAATAGTAGCCCCAATAAGCAATAAACACCCATATCCATCAGGCCAAAGAAAATCATGCAGCAAATTACAAATAGTCAGAAACAATAAACCATATTGTCCATTTACAACAACTATTAAAACCAACACAAAAATAACTTATTCAAAAGGACACATTTAGGTTGAGAAACACAACTGAAACGCCCACGTTATCAAAATTGTTCTATAAAACACAATCCCATGAAAAATCTAGGTCCAAAAAAGTACTAACTTTTTATGATTCATTAAGAGTTAAGACCCATCAAACTAAAACTAGACTTATCAATTAAAATAAACAAAACCCATCTCAATGCAAGTCCAAAAACACACAATTCCACCTCAAAATTCAAAATTCATCAATACCCATTGCCCACCAAACCAAAACAAGTTGAAAAAACTCGAACAAAAACAAACATACATACATCTTCCCAGGTGGGAAAAGCAGACTTGAGAGAATCAAAAGCCCTCAGAGAATTAACTTCCGTAGTGTTCTGGGAGAGCACAGTTTTAACCAAACCGTCCAAAACAGTCTCCTTGGCATCCCCATCATCGAATTGGATTTGGTTCTCGTCTCTGCGGTACTTGGCGAACTCTTTGGGGAAGCCATGGAGGGCCAAGAGGTCGTCTCGTACGGCTATGCATTCTTCTCGGGTGGGTCGAGTGTGGGTCGGATATGGGTCCTTGGTGAGTTTGGTTCCAGACTCAGACTCAGACTCAGACTGAGGCTTGTGATCAAGCTCAAGCTGCTTTCTTTTGCGGGATTTCTGCATTTTCTGAATGCTTTTTGTGATTTTGGTTCAATTCAATGCTTAAGCTGAGCTTATTAGTTTGAAGCTATTTCACTTAAGATGGACTTTCCTTTTGGACATGGGCTTTTAGTGGGCTAAAAAAAATTGGGCAGTTTTGAATAATATGACACCTGTTTGTTTACCTGCATAAAATTTTCCCCCCGGGGGGGGGGGGAGGGATATCACTTTAAACCCTATTCTTTAGGGGTGGTCCATAGCATCAAATTGAAATGATACTACCCTTGTGCATTTTGGTGCAATGATCACTCTACAAATATAAATGTTTGTAGAGTGTGAATGGTAAGGGACAGAGTTCAAGTTTCCAGAAATAAACTTTATATGTATATACACTTAGATTAAATTAGAGTAGGATTTTTATCTTATATAAAATTTTTAAAAAAAATGAAAAAAAGAAATAACACCCTAAATTTTCATGGATTAATTTGGACCATCCCTAAAGTACAAGGTAAAAAGGTGAAATTTCTCCAAATCTTTTTTGTATAAGATAATGTTGTTTTATATTTTTTTAGATACAATCTAAAAAATAATTTTGTTAGCTTCTGGTTTAATTGAAAATTCCACCAATAATGACAATTGTGAGAAGAAAAGGAGTGAGGGATGTGGCAGCAACTTCAAATGATCAACGACGGTAACAATAACGAACAGATGGTGGCCAAAAGTGGTTGGTTACAATGTTCAATAACCAATAAGAGCATCTCTAATAGGTTATGGATAACCAAAATATGGAGAGTGAAATTGGAAAAAGAAGGAAAAACAATTCCAACAGCCTCTCTAAAACTCAAATTATTTTTTGCTAATGAACAGTAGCTCATCAAGTCTGATGAGCTATTGTTCATTCTTCAAATCTTTTTTTTTATTATAATAATTAGGTGTTGAATAAAAAAATATTAGAAGATGTGTAGTTGTTAAAAAAATAATAAAGAATGAACGAAGAAATAATATTTAAATAAGATAAAGAGTATATTAGAAAGTGTATTTAAAAAAGTTGGTAAACAAAGTTAAAAATCATTGTTCATTTTCTAAACAGAACAAAAATTTATTGACTCTGCTAAAGATACTCTAACAGCCATCAATCAATGGCCAAGATGTGAATCCACAATGATTGAGCTAATAATGACGGTGGATAGGGGGCAACAACTATCAGTGATGTGGGATGAAGTAGTAGTGACGACATTAATTTGTTGAAATAAGAGTTGTGGACGAAGTCCAAACCTTTTTCAAAAAATGTTATATGCCTTGTGGACGAAGCATTTTTTTGAAAAACATTTTATGCTAATATAAACGGTACCTTTTATTTATTTATTTTTAACGGGTTTGAATATAAGAGAATGAAGAAAGAAAGATTTTAGTTACTAATATATGTCTATTGCTAACCTCCCTATTATAAAAGGCTTAAAGGGATTGTAAGGAAGAAATTGGTGGTGAGTGTTGTAGTCACAATGTCGAATGATTGACGATGGTGGCAACAACGCATGGACGGAACCATTCATGGATTAGGGGGGCAATTGCGCCCCCCTAATTTTTTTTTTAAATAATATAATTATATAACTATATATTTAGGTTCTAATTCTAGCAACTTCGTTCAATAAAATTACATTTTGTCTCCCTTATTGATCATTATAAGAGAAATGGTACAGACTATAAACTTTTTTACAATATTTTTACAAACTATTGAGGTAACAATTTCTTACTAGTTTGCATCTGGGTCCACCACGTATATCATTTTTTTACTTACTAATAAATAATAACCACTAATCACAACAAAAATTTGTAAAAAAATTTGTAGATTTAGTATTTTCCTCCTTTTAAAGTCCATTAAAAAAATTATAGAACTAAAATCTAAAAAAAAAAAAAAAATACAAGCCCAAAATATTAGCCCAACAACAAAAATTACCAATAGGCAATAGCAAAGTTAAAAAAAAAATTTGAGACTAATCAACCAATTTTACCAAAAACAAACAATTTAGTCATTTAAAAAACTTTAAACAAAATAATTTTGTCCTTACTAACAAAAGACATGCTCTACACACACAATAAAAAAATAATAATAAAAGAAAACTTTTGCCGACTAAGCAATAAAGTTGAAAGTCGAAACCACGGCATGTAGCTAATAATAAAATCGCCCCTAACTCCAAGTCCTGACTCCATTCCTACAACAACAGATGGGTGACTAGCAGTGGTCGGTGACAATGTTCAACAACTAAAAAAAACCAGCAACCAATGGCCAGAATGTGACGGACAACGATGGTCAAAGTGACAACGATTGTACAGGGGGCAATGACCATCAATGATATGGAAGGAAGTGGTAGTAAAGAGCTGTGGGATAAAGTCCAAGATATTTTTTTGGAAAAACTTTTATGCTTATGATATGGAAGGAAGTAGTGGTGATGGAAAAATATGTTGAAACTTGAAAGGGGATAAGAATTGCAGGATGAAGTCCAAGCTTTTCCCCAAAAATGTTATATACCTTTTAAAACATGATTTTAGTGCATCTATTGACAAAAAAATAAAATGTTTTTCGTTGATTGACATTTGTAGTTATACCAAATATTAAGTTTTTTTTTTTGAAAACATTTCACACAAAAATAAATAGAACTTTTTATTTATTTTTTTGAGAAAATTTATCAAATGTCTTAAGAATATTGGTATGAAAAATATTTTTAGAAATTTTTTATGAAAAAAAAAAAAGCAACAGATTTTTTGGGCAGTTTTTTAATATTTTTCATAAAAGTGATATTAAAATTTTATTTAAATGATATATTAACAAATATCCTAAAAACACTCATTCCTTATTTTTATAATTTTTATAACTGGATTTTATTATTAGAGAAGAAAAGAAGATTTGAGTTAATTAATATTCTGTTGCTTTCATGAGGCATGGTATCTCATTCATTATGTCACACTAAATTAATCATTTATTCATTTAATTTGAAAACCCACAATTTATTGCAAAAACATTTTAGTGCACTTGAGTTACAAATATATACTTCTAGAATTTCTTTAAGACAGACAAACTCTCATTGTCTCACATTTATGTTGACTTTTAACACGGCCTTATTTTGATGAGCATTTGACACGGCCTTAAGTTGGAAAAAAAAATCGTGCACCTATTCGTAGACTTTTCTATTAGCAAAGTCAAATTGACATTCTACAGTAAATTTTTTACCATAACTCAAAGTCTCAAATACATTAACCCGTCTGTTTTACTCAAAAAAGGTAAAAGAAACATGCAGATTTAAAAGAAGAGTCCACGCGAACCGGGTTCAAGTCTCAAAGCATGAGGTATAGGACCCACATATTTGTGAAAGGGATACTGTATAAGATGGACACAGGAGATACTTTCTCACCGCGTCTAAACGAGACTAGTAAAAAAATAAAAGAGTCTACTAATCATTTGTTTACTAGTCTCATTTAGACGTGTAATTAGAACCATCTTTGAGTCGCTGTTTAGAATTTCAAAGTTCAAAGAACCAAAGCAACAACAATCTCATTCCTAAACCATCTTTGACCCACATGTTCAAAAAAACAATCTCATTCCTTAACAAACCTATTCTTGGCTCAGGACTTATGAAGGACCTAAATGGCTAAATCATTTATAAAAGTCCTTGGCTTAAGAATGGTAAAACAATCGAGAAGCCCAACTTTTGGCAAATAGAATCCAAAGCCGAAAAGGCAGTATGAACAGAACATCCCTCCACTGAGAACACAAAGTTCCAACATCGAAAAAAGAAATCCACCATATCCATAACCAACAAAATCCTAAAACAATAAAGCAAATCAGGCAAAGCATTAAACTACCTTGATTTGGACCAAGCCATGCTAAAAAAGAAGTCACACCCAACATTTCCTTCTCACTCAGATTCTCAGAACATACAAGACACAAAATATAAACAAGCATTTGTAGCTCAACTTAGGCAATTAAACAAACCAACCCCTTTACTATACAATCATGAACTCAAAAGAAAAAACAACATCATAATCTCAAACTTTTATGCACAATTGTGTACTTTTCCAGAGCTCTTGCCTATTCATTTCTAGTTGTATAATTTGCATTGCCACAACCCCAATAAACAAAAGACCTTTCATGATTCCAACTTTAAAGTGTGAAAAGCAAAAGCAAACAAATTCCACCCAAAAAAAAAATCCTTATCAGAAAGAAAAAGCCAAGGAAAGACACCAAACATATACATTTCCAGATTACATTCTCTACGAAAATTTTATTATGTACACATTCACAAGGAGAATTACAAATTAACATCGACAAAATATCACAAAAAAACCCATATATGATATATCCCACATTTCCATTTTTCCTAGTTCCTACAAATAATTAATTACAACCCAAAGACCCAACTTTGTTTACAAAATCCCTCAATTCATGTAAGCTGGACAGTAATTAAAAATTGGAAACTTACAGGAAATACCAAAAATCAAAAGGTTGTAGTGTTAGCACCATACAAGTTTTTCCCAGCAACTCGGTACCGACTCCGACTCATTCCGCCCGAGTTCAAAATCCCTTCCCAATCCTCTCCTTCTTCACCTCCATCCTCCTCTTCTCTTCCCTTCATCATTCTCAAAATCCGCTTCGCCTTTTCCCTCGCCCTTTCGCTTCCTTTCTCTTCCACTTCCCTCAATGCCTCAACAGCTCTTGCTTCTTTTGCCAATCCCTTGAATCTCATACTCCCTTGGCTCAGGGCATACATCGCCGCCACGCAGTTCTCGCGCGTGGCCTCGGACTCTGCTCCATCGCCATTCCTAAGCATTCCCACCAGACACTCCACCGCATTGGCATCCAGCATAGCTGACCTCCCTTCCACGGATACGGCCAAGTTGCATAGAATCAACAACACGCGACTCGCTGACTCGCCGGTTTTAGCCATTGCTAAAAGACTCGGCACGGCTCCGAGTTTCACTAGCTTGACTCGGTTGCTTTGAATTAGAGTCAAGTGGTACAGTGCCAGTGCCGAGTCATGCCGAGTTCGCTCGCTTTCTGATCTCAGCGCGTGCATCAATGGCGGCAGAGCTCCTAACACTCCGATTGCCATTTTGTTGTCGTCCTCCAACGCTAAGCTAAAGAGCGCGCCGGCGGCGTGTTCCTGAGACTCGTTGAATCCGCCTTTCAACGCGTCGATCAAGAGCGGAACGAATCCTGACCGCACGATCTGCACCTTGTTGCGCTTTTCCAAAGAGAGGTTCACCAACAAGGCGATGGCGTTGACTTGTACGGCGGCGTATTTGGATTGAATCAACGATCGGACGGCGGAGAGTAGCCGAGCAGTACAGAGCGAAACCCTAAGGTCTTCACTGGTCCTCGTGAGCTTTCTCAGCGAAACCACAGCTTCTTCTTGTTCATAAACCTCCGCGCTTTTCAACTTCGTGATGAACTGGTCCTCTTCAGGAGTGGAAGAGTTAGGGCCTATGGTTAGGCTTAGAATTTCGTTCGCGACGATTTCGGAGGAAGAAGATGAGGAAGAGTAACACAAAGGCTTAGTCGCGAGTGGTAGAGGAGTGCCTGGACTCCCCGCCGCGATAACCACTGACTCGTCGGAGGAGCTAGAGTGGAAGTGATTGAATCGGTGACCTAACTCAGTCGCCGCGTGCGACATAATCAACGGCGGATTCTCCGCCACGCCTCTCAGAAGCTCCCGCTCCGAAATCCTAATCTCCGGACCCGAATTCCTCTCCTCCGCCTCCATTGCCGACCGGACCATCCGCTCCACGGAGCTGTAATCCGGTGCGGACGGGTGCTCCGTACCGTTGCTTTCGCACCACTTGAGGATCGTGGACTTGAACGCCTTGTTCGGAATCTCCGTCGTGAAGTCGGGCCTCGACCCGTCTTCGAGCCTCGGGGAATACCCGAGGTCGCGGCAGACGCGTACGGACACGCGCTCGAACGTTTGACCCGAAGAGACCACAACCGGGTCGGACATTAAGGACCCGGAAATTGGGCAGATGAAATCCTTTGGGGTCTGTTTGGGACTGGAGTTAGAGCGGTGAAATGAAATTTTCCACCTGTGTTTTCCGTTTCCGCCCATTTGGGGTTTTGGGGTTATCACTCTCTCTCTCTCTATATTTCTATCTTACTTTTCTCTCTCTCTCTGAAGTTGATGAGTGATGAGAGACTTCAATTTATTATTCTTGTTGTGAGTGAGAATTATATTATTTATGGGGTCAAAAGACTCAAAACATATAGGGCAATCTAATTGGGCTTTTGGAGAGAGAGAAAATGAGAAATTCTGAGTTGGGAGCTTGTGGGGTCCATAGGAGTGTTGGTGAGATGAGAATCATGAGAGTTCAATATATTATTGAGGTTTACAAAGAACTAATAAATATCTGATTGAATTAGTCTAGGAAGATTGATTTGACTTTTTGATAATGTTCTTAAGACTTTTTACATTTGATAGTTGAGGACTAGTGGCTATGAGAGATGCAACTATGTAAGAAAGATTTTTTTATTTTATTTTAATTTAAGATTAGTTTCAAGTTTTGACCTTAATTTTGTACTAGCATTTACAGCTTTTTTTTTTTTTTTTTTTTTTCTTTCTTTCTTTCAAGTTTTTAGTACAACATTGACTAGTCAATCAAAAGACTTTGCAATCTCTTTCTGCTTCCCTGTCTGGTGCTTTGCTGATATTTTGTAATTTATATTTTTTTTAAGTGTGATACAAATAAATCTCTAAATTGCAAATGGGATAAGAAGATTGAGAGTTTAAATGTGAGATAAGAAAAGCTAATCCAAATATGAGATGAGAACAATATTTAGAGCATCAATATATTGCCTCTTTTTTGAAGAATCCAATTGGAATGATTTTATTACCAAAACAGAATTAATCAGAGTCACCATTTGTGAACACCATTTGTATATACAGAATAATTTTGGTCTAAATTTGTTTTCCTTTTATGAGTAACTGGATTCAAGGTTTATTTGCATTGTTTACAATTGACATTTAATTGATTTACTCACTCTTAAATTGTTACAGTTCTATTACCGCACACCCTTGATATGATGGTCACTCTAGAAGTATAAGTGCTTCTGGAATATAGGGTGTGAGGGATAAAGGCCGGAGTTCAAATCTCAAGGAAGAAACTTCACACACATGTACACTTAGATTAGGTTAGAATAGAATTTCTATTTTATAAATAAATAAATAAAAAATTGTTACTGTAAGGTCACAAATTATGGCCCAAGCCCAAAAGGAATAGGAAATAGGTCCAATAAGCTTAATACAATGAATTTGTAAGAGAGTGAGTGAAAAAATTGGGCTGATAATGAGTTTTATAACAGTTAATCAGGGTTCTAAGCCTGTCCGAGGAGGAATACGCATATAATCTGAAGTTGAATTTACGTCCGAGGAGTAAGTTTTTGAATGGATAGGCAATTTCGGATAATATGTTCTTTCTAATGATACAGTAAATCTTCTCTAATCTCTCCTGGTAATATTTTCCGATCCCCTCCTTATGGAGGTCTTCCCCCATTTTATAGTCCCCTCTGATCTATTTCCATCGTCCACTTGTCCTTCATCCAACCTTAGACCCCCGTATATATCCTGTTAAGTAGATTTTTATAGTCTTCTAGGGGTGGTAGTAGTTGAAAGTACTGTTCAGAGGTCTTCTCCACATTAATGCGGCCAGGAAAGCTGCTGTAGTGCATATAATGCGGTGGTGGCAGCTTTTCTCTTAGATATTTCTGTGTTCTTATCCCTTCCCTATACATTTGAAATCTATCTTCACTACTGGAGCTTCCTGGAAGGTTGCCCAGGTTAAGACGAAATTCACTTTACTGACATTTGTCAGGTCCGAGGAGGATGACCCTCTCGGACCAACACCCTTGGATATTTATCTACTCTACTACCTATTACGGGGCCTTTCCCCATGCTTTCTTCTCCTTGGACGTTATTATTAATGAATGGGACTTTAAGCCCAACACAAAGGCTTAAGTTTATCTTTAGGTTACAAAAGGAAGATGAGAAAAGTTAATGAATGCTGGGGGCATTAGTTTAAGAAATATTTTTAGAAATTTTTTATAGGGAAAAAAACTATTTTTTTAATGACTTTTACGTTTCTCATGGAAGTAGTATCAACACCTTCAGAAAATAGTCCATTAACAAATACCCTAAATTAACAAGACCCAAAGAAGTTAACAAATTCAAAATATGGGAAAAAGAAAGCTCTAGACCTAGCAATCAATGAAAAGACCTGTAGCTCTTTGCATAATTGTTGTTTTCTCAACCACTCCTTGAACTAAAACTGGGGTAGTTAAAAGGGAAAAAAGTATCTAATATTTTGGATGCATGATATATTACCTAGCATATAAATCCAGACCACCTGTAAGGCCTATGTATTAGAAATGTGACACTACATGTATCTAAAACACAAGATACTGCGTTAGACAAAAGAAAGGATAAAAAAAAAAAAAAAATTAGACGAGGACCCATTACTAGAGAGGCGAAATCTACAGCAAGATTTTCACTTTCTGCTTGGAAACGGGACCCATTACTAGAAATTATTCCTGTCCTCTTCGGCTAACATAAGTATTCATCTTCTTTTTGAGCTTCGAATAATGTTCATCACAACCTTTGGCTTGCATGCCAAATTATCAAGATATGAATAGTAAAATAAAAGTAGTACAATTATTTCAGAAGATTTTTTTTAATCATCAAAAGGTATTTCATAATTTTTATTTCAACCATTTATGTTCACAAGAAAGTAAAATCGCTTAATTATTTTTAAAGCAATGTTAGTAACATAAATTTTATAATTAGAGTAACATCATTTTCATATAGACCCATCATTAGATATCACTTTATTATGCATTAATAAAAATAGACCATGAATTATAATTAGCTCAATTGGTAAAGTTTTTTTCTTTAAAAAAAAAATGATAAAGTTTTTTATGGTTGAATAGGAGATCTAGAATTCAATCTATTTTACACCAAAAATCGATTAGTGTCTTGGCCTGATGATAATAAGTACAATAATAAGAAGTGGATGTCATAGGTTGAAAACCTATCAAAAAAAAAAAAAAAAACCTGTAATGTAGTATGGTTCATCAAGTAATAAAGTCTCACATTGATTAATAATGACAAGATTGAGTAGTTAATATAATTAGTATGTGACCCATGCTTATGCACAAAAATAATAAATTGTAGTGGTGTTATTGATATTAGTTTGATTTTTTTTTTTTAATATACAAGATAGAAATTCTACTTTAGCCTAATTTAAGTGTATATATGTGTGAAACTTTCTCCTAAAAACTTGAACCCCGGCCTATGTCTTCCCACACCCCACAAGTACTTATACTTGTAGAGTGACCATCGCACCAATGATGTGTGGTAGTAAAATAGCTTTTCCTTACAATTTTCATGATTTTAGTTATGTTAGGTTTCTCATTACATTGCTGTTACGTATATAATTTTGAAAGTCATTATTGGATACTACATATACAATATCAATTCTAATAATTATACGTGAAATTCTACTAAATACAACATAAATTTTTTTTTTTTAAGAGATTGGTCCAATAGTATCTCCTAAATTGAATGGGGATAGGTGCATAAGATTGTTCAGTTTAATTACAATCTTTTAGGTTTAAGATCTTCACATAGAAAATATCTGAATTGAAACAGTATAAAAAATATGTTCATTAATTAAAAAAAAACAGCAAAAATATAAACAATTTAATTTTTATGAAAAGCTAACAAAATTACAATTTTTTAGGTTTAAGATCTTCCTATAAAAAATATCTGAATAGAAACAGTATAAAAAATATGCTCATTAGTTTTTTTTTTTTTTTTAAATAACAGTAAAAATCTAAACAATTTAATTTTTATGGAAAGCTAATAAAAGCAAAATCCAATTTTGATTCTAATTGAATTTTCTCTAAACTTTGGTTATATATATATTACCTAATTTGTAATGGACTATACATAGTCATTGAATATTATATAAACTGGCTTATAACCCTATGCATATGCATGGATATACTTAAAAGATACACATTAAGATGCATATTATAATTCTTACATATATAATTTAAATATAATTAATAGTCATTCTTTTTTTTTTTAACTCTTTAAAAAGTCTTGTAAGAATGTTATTAGATAAAAAATGTAATTTGTCTATTTTTCAAATATTTTTATATTCATTAATTCTAGACTCTTTGGTTTTTGTATATAATAACTTACTTGAATAGATATTTATTGTGGGGACCAATTGTACCCTGTGTTCAAACTGCGTTGGAGGAGGCCAGGCCCAATATCTAGTCTCATATATACAAACTGTGTAAGAAAGGGCCAGGCCCAATATCCAATCTAAGGGTGAGAGAATATCCGAGGACAACCAACAAAAGAAGAGATAAAATTATCCTCCGAGGAGAGGTAAAGAGTGCTTGTGAGGAATTTGACCATGTCCGAGGACGATAGCCACCTCGGAACTTCTATCCGAGGTATCTGGTAAACTTATCAGTCACTTAGAGTAACGTCTCGGACAAACCTTACAACAAAATGAAGGGGAAAATATCAAATAAATGATAAGAGTAAGAAATAACAAATATCTAAGGGTACTGACACCTCCGCATTAAATGCCGCCCAGCTAACCTTCTGGCCGCATTAATGTGGAGGTGATACCTGAACAGTGAACATGCAGCCTTCCAGCTAAGAATGGAAGATTCAAGAAAGGGCAAGAGGGATGGAGAAAAAGAACTTTCAACGCCTAGTCCACACGTGGATGGAGAAAAAGGTAAAAAAGCCATAGTATATAATACGAAGGGAGGAGAAAGGAAAGGGGACTGGAGGATTCTAAAACCATAGCATTAGGACATATCTGAGGAGACTTTTTGGATAGATTACGCGTATAGCTCTTTCCTTCTAACGCTATAATCCAAGATCTTGGCCCAAGATTCAGACTAGCTTTTTCTCCCGCACTCTATAAATTTATTGTTTGGGCTACGTGGGCCTGGATCCATTCCTGTTCTAGATTCAAGTCAAATCTGGTCCTTACATTTATGATATGGTTTCACATTTGATTCCAAAATTAAGAAATAAAACCCTCTCTAAAAATAAATAATTTAGGACACATGGCGCAAAATTGAATTTCAATTGTAGAATCTAATTGAATTTTCTCTAAACTTTACCTATTAATATATATATATATATATATATATATATATATATGACTTATAAATTTGAATTGTTTTTAGTTATACAAAAAGAAAAAGAAAAAAAAAAGGCTCACAAATTTAAAATCATTCAAACTCTCTCTTCCTCTAATTTTATATATAGTGTTAGATATATGATTATGTTTTTTATGATTTAATTATATTATACTCCTCGTTTTCTACACTATATTAAATTATTTGGCATGAAAGTTAAAAAAAAATTCGATTAGATGGGATACACACACACACACACACACACACACACATACATATAGATGACTTATAAACTTGAATTGTTTTTAGTTCTATTAAAAAAAAAAAAAGGCTCATAAATAAATCATTCAAAAATTATGTTTTTTATTTTTTATTTTTTTATATAGTTTACCTATATTGGACTCCTCATTTTTTATACTAAATTAACTCATTTGACACAAAAATTTAAAAATTTAGATTAAATGGGACACATGTCGCAAAATTAAACTCTAATTGAAATCCAATTTTTACATTGAATTACTCACTTAGCACAAAAATTTAAAAAATTAAATTAGATAGGACACGTAGCGCAAAATTAGACTCTAATTGAATTCCAATTTGAAATCTAATTGAATTTTCTTTCAGTTTTATCTATTATTATATATATTCTACACTAAATTAATTAATTTGGCACAAAAATTAAAAAAAAAATTGATTAGATGGGACATATATATATGACTTATAAACTTGAATTGTTTTTAGTTCTATAAAAAAAGGTTCATAAATATAAAATCATTCAATTTTTATTTTTTATGGTTTACTTATATTGGACTCCTCGTTTTTTACATTAAATTAACTCATTTGACACAAAATTTAAAAAACTTAGATTAAATGGAACACATGTCGCAAAATTAAACTCTAATTGAAATCCAATTTTTACATCAAATTAACTCACTTGGCACAAAAATTTAAAAACTTAGATTAGATGGGACACATGACGCAAAATTAAACTCTAATTAAATTCCAATTTAAAATCTAATTGGATTTTCTCTCAACTTTACCTATTATTATATATATAGATGACTTGCTTATAAATTTGAATAATTTTTAGTTACACTAAAAAATAGCTCATAAATATAAAATCATTCAAACTCTCACTTCCTCTAATTTTATATATAGAGTTAAATATATGATTATGTTTTTTTTTTAAAGTTTATTTATGTTGGACTCCTCGTCTTCTACACTGAATTAACTACTTGATACAAAAATTTAAAAGCTTAGATTAGGGGAAATTATTGTGTACTCCCGGAATATCATAAATACGTGCTCCCTTCTCTCACATGAATGGTGGGTCTCACCATAAATTTAATTAGTGGGACCCACCATTCATGTGAGAGGAAGGAGTACGCATTTATGGTACTCCGGGAGTACCTAATAATTTTCCTTAGATTAGATAGGAAACGTGGCGAAAAATTAAAATCTAATGAAATTCCAATTTGAAATCTAATTGGATTTTTTCTCAACTTTGACTATTAATATATATATATATATATATATATAAATAAAATTTTAGTTATACCAAAAAAAGACTCATAAATATAAAATCATTCAAAATTATGTTTTTTATGGTTTATTTATATTGGAGTCTTTGTTTTCAACACTAAATTAACTCATTTGGTTTCCTTACATTTTTCTCCAAAAGAAAAAAAAAAATTAACTCATTTAGTACAAAATTAAAAAACTTAGATTAGATAGGACACATGTCTAATTAAAATCCAATTTTTAAATTGAATTAACTCACTTGACACAAAAATTTAAAAACTTAGATTAGATGGAATACGTAGTGCAAAATTAGACTCTAATTGAATTTCAATTTAAAATCTAATTAAATTTTCTCTCAGTTTTCTTATATATATCTGAATTTGGTAAGGATGAAATGTAAAATCCACATTTTACACAATCTAATAAAAAATTGACACATTAGCTTTTTACTTAAAACTTAATACATCCTATCATACCTAATAACACTACATCAATTTTTTACTTAAAACATGAAATATGGTATTTATTAAGATATTATCATATGTGATCAGATGTATTTATGTTTTGGTAATATGATGATGTGTCATATCCTTATTGGAGGGTGTAAACCAAAGAGTTTATATCAAGTCCTTATAGAAAGAGATTTGAGCTGGGTTAAGAATTAGCCCAACGATTAATTAAAGCTCAACATTGCATCCTATAATTATTGAATAAAAAAGTAGGTTTTACAACAAAATGAAAGATCGTATTTGAACAAACTCTTTGATTTTGTACATAAAAAAGAAAATTATTGCTAAATTTAGTATATAATTAATCATAGATAAATTTAATGATAAAAAGAAGAATTTGAATAAGTTCCATTTTAAATATATCCTATACGACTAAGTTAATATATATTAGAAATAATTATTCACTTATTTGTATCTTTATTTTGTATATACTTAATGGATAGTAGTTTTATTTTTCATTTTTTTTATATAACCAAAAAAAAAATTTGAGCTTGCAAGTGTGGTCACTATCCCTAACTCACTTAAACCTTATTTTTTTCATGTATTAATTAAGTTTTAATATATTTCTTATTCTAGAATGATCAAATTTTGTTGTCAATGTTTTAGCCCCTAAAACAAATTCCTGGATATGTGTATATCCAAAAGTTCTATCAAGTTTCAATATATGTTGAAAACTTGAAATACTGAGAAATGTCATTTCATGAGTCCTCTTGGACATCTTCTAAAGCTCATTTTATATTATGCACCCTACTTTAGTTCAATGGAAATATGTACAACGCCAGTGTATATATCTTGGTTGCTTTATGCAATTGTCAACACTCAAATCTCTATAGTATAGCCAGTAATAAAGTAAAGGATGTCCAACTTAATTAATATACAACAGCTACAGATCATAGTTATAATATAAATTAGATAATACCACTAGAACTGTAGCATTCATCCATTCAGACCATTCCTTTCTGCTCTTTTTCATTCTTAATATGAGCAATATATAATGACCTCTTCAAATCTTACGTGAGCAAGCTTACATACTGCAGAAGTTGGGTGCAGAAACAATCCTTCTGCTGCAAATTAATGATACCTTGTATATATTATTAGATATGGGATTAATAATGCTAGCTCTTTGTTAGATTAATAAGATTGCCAAAGTTCTAGCTAGAGAAGCTTATTACGCTTTGTTTGGTATAAAATATATCCCACTGTTCCACTTGTAGGATATTTTTAACACTTCTTTGTGATAATCATCCAAGTCCATGCCTTTTTCATCAAGCAAAATATGAACTGTCACTGATTTATCTATAAAACTTAGAATAAAAAAAAAAAAAAAAAAGAAAAAAAAAAGAAAGAAAGAGAGAGAGTCTCAATTAGTTGCCTAATAATACTTATCTTTGTTGGTTGCAGCATTTTGAAACTAGAAAACTAGTTCCTGCACAATTTGTACAACCTAGAGTTTTTGAAAGAATATTTAACTGGAGATCGTGGCCTCAAATTCTAGGTGGTTGGCAGATCACATTAAGCGTGAAAGCATTTGCAGATTTCAATATACTATTGTCGAGATTCGGTGGGCGTGTACGAGACATCAAGAACAAGAATATGGGTTGTTAAGCATGGTATATTTTGGTCCTGACACTGTCTTCATTGGGGTTTGTCTTCTAGCTCGTGCAACAGACGTTTGATTTGAAGGGAAATAATTTTTACGTTACCAAATTTAACAAGCAAACCTTCTTATTACACTGTAACAAAAAATGTATGGCTTGCTTCACTTCACAACAATGGAATAATTGTATAAAATTGATGGTAATAATTTTATAAAAGGAATAACCTTCCTCGGGCAAGGAGTGTCATTTTATATATCATATTCTTCGCAACTTGGAACATTCACTTATTTAAATTTGGGGAACTCAAATTAATAATCATATGTTAGTTGAAAATGTTCCATGAGTAATCACATTGATATGGAAAAAGTATTTTATAACTAGGAAGAAACAGTTGGTGCCACATCATAGCTGATCAAACTAATAAGGTACCCAAATTAACTAACCATGTTGACTTTGTTGATTTAGTAATAGAAGAAGTTATTCACTCTTATGTACGGGAAGAGTCCTCGCTCCTCCCATACTCATTGTGAGAGGAGGGTATGAGAGGAGGGAGGACTCCAATACAAATGAGTAATTTTCCCTATAATAGAACATGTATGAGTAAGCTTTTTAATCAAACAAAGTGTGTTTAGTGAATATGAATATGATCTTTCTATTGACTTTCTTTCTAACTTAAGTATCAGAATTATGAAATTGATGTCACTCCCATTATTTTCAATTTTTGGCCGACATTTTTTCGATTGGTCAACAATATAACCAAAAGAATAGAATGAATTATGAAAATTCATCGCCTATATTTGATGTGTATCATTATTGCGTCTTACTCTCCATAATAAATAATAATAAAACAAGGTGGGGGAAAGTGTGTGTTATATATGTTTGGTTGTCATGAAAGTAAGTGAATGAAAATTAAAAAAGAAAAAGAAAAAGTTGAGATGATTTTTTTATTTCGTTATTTTTTGATGATGCGGGAGGGAAGGGATTTCATTAAGATGATAATGTGACTTTTTAAAATGTCAAATAAATTATTTTTTATTATAATTAAGTGACATATAAGCATTCCACTAACCAAGTTAACAAATTTATTCTATTATATAATGATAAGGACAAGAATAAAACGCAGTTTAAAGGATTTAGAACTAAATGAAATTCTAAATTTGTTGAAGGCCAAAATGAAAACATCCTCAAAGTTGAGAACCAAAAGCATGTTTAGAGCTATAATTTAATTAGAGAAGATAATATCTATTTAATAAGAATTTGTTTAGTATTAGATTGCTTTACCCAAAAAGATGGAAAGTGCTAACTAGTTTAAACTAACATAGTTTAGTACTATTTATAACTTTGATAATAAAATTTTAAAAAACATATATTAGAATTATGTCATAGAAAATGGAGATTTCAAAAGTTTTTCGCAATATTAAAAACCGATTTAATATATATATATATATATATATATGACATTAGAACATATAATTTAACTAGAATGATGACACCGAAATATATCGCCTTTCAAGACTTATCACTTATGTAGAAACAATAGAACAAGTAAACAAAAAGTAAAAATAAAAACTTTTTTTTTTTTTTTTGAGAACGAAAATAAAAACTTATTTGATATAATTAAATGTGGAATAGTTAGACAGTCGAAAATGCTCATCTTATGAAAAAAATGAAGTTAATAAGTATAACATTTGATATAAATTCATATTTTTATCAGAAAGTTCTAGATTTTTTGAATAATTATTGTAGGGGGCTAAATTAAAGACTAGGCCCAAATAGTGGGTGACTAGACTAGGAATGACTAATGAGAGGCCCTATATAATTAATTTGTAGAGATGGATGGTCAAGGTCAACACTTTGATCTTTTATAATCACAGGTTTGTAATTAAAGAAAATAGATTAACAAAAATAACAATATAGATAAGGAATTAAGTTAGGAAAAGAGAAATTCTTATTTAAGTTCTTCCTCGGGCAGGCTGAGGAGCAAGTGTTCTTTAGGAATACACTTCTCTGTTTTACAATGATCACTTTCTCTCTCTAATTCCTTATTTCTCTCTCTCAACTTTTTCCGATCCCCACTTAAGGAGGACATTTCTTCCTATATGTTGGTGCAAACACAATAATAATGGAAATAACAGAAAGAGAAACTAAATAATACTTCTAAATATTATTAATTTAAAGATAAAAAATTATACAACACTATTTGGATTGAGGCACGACACTCGCTCTCTTTAAGGAGGTTTAAGCCCTTTGTTGGCTAAACTTTGTAACCAGTACAGATTGACCTTCTCTGACTGGTCTCCACCAGGATACAAGAATCCAATAAGTGTCGTATGACTAGAACAACCTATGCACAAAGTGTTCAAGTTCAAAACTCTACCAGAAAGAACAACCTTCCCTGCCAAGAACCTCTCTATTTTTTTTTAGTGTATATTGCAGTCATGTGGATTGGGTCTAAATGAGTCTATTTATAGGCTCAATGGGCCTTACAAAATTACTACCCAAATTAATCTGATTAATTAGATCCATTATTCTGATGTAATGGGTGTTACAAGATTAATTGCTAGATATTAATCTGTTGGCCTAGAGTTACACAATTAATGGTGAGATAAGGAGTTTCTGAAGAATGAAAATGCCTAAACGAATAGTCTATTAAGTGGGCTAATGGCTCTTCATTTTCTATAATAAAAATGGAGTATTAATTCGGGTCATTTACTTACCTATGGATATGGTAAATATTTTGAATGTGCTGTCAAGTAGGAGGATCCAAGAGACTGATTCATTTCCATTTTTGATACATTCACTCTTCACCTCCCCCTTGCGCACATATCTAGCTCAATATCTGAAACAATTCATATTAGTTTATTAATCACCACAATTAAAAGAAATAAAATAGTCACTCTCATTTTCAATGTGTGATTAAACATTTTTACTAACTCTTTATCTTCCATATTCACTCCTACATCTTTATGTGGGGCCAAAGAATCTGGGTGCCCCAGCCCATTTTAATATCAAGCCCAAGGCCCAGGCCGAGGAGGAAAAACATCCGAGGATGACTAAGAAAGGCGCAAATCTGCTGGGAGGCATCGCCGAGGACCGTCCTCTCCTCGGCATACCAATGTCATGGAAGGAAAAAGCAATACAACATCCAAAGCAACCCTCCCAGTCATCCCAAACGAAAGGACTAACATAGGGGAACAGCTATGGGGGCATGGTGGAGGAGCAATTATAGAAGAGTCTGTCACCTCCGCATTAAATGCTTCTAGTTGGCAGTCTAGCTGCATTAATGAAGGAATGACCCTTGAACAGTGTCATCTTGTCTGCTGTAACTCACAGCAAGTTGAGGAAAGCACTGGATGGGACAGGTACTCAAGTAGCGACCTGTATGATCAACAGATGGACGGTCAAGATGAATGGAGTAGAAGGATATATAACAATAGAGGACTCTTGAAAGCTCTGACCATGAAGCACCTGAGAACCGAGAAGAAGAAGAATTCATCCTCGGACGTAACCCGAGGATAAGCATTTACCCCTCCTCCACGCCTTTGACGATCCCGCTCCATCACGATCCTGTCAGACCGTTGACGAAGCCCTTATTAAGGCCCAGTTCTTTAGCCCACTTTTTTACCAAATTCATTGTATTGGGCCTGTTGGGCTTGGGTTCGCTCACATCTACAGTAAAGGACCTCCCTAATCAAGACCCAGCAATTGGCGCCGTCTGTGGGAAGAACTTGTGTGCTAGTGAGAACGATAATCGAACATGGCGGGATCGGACCCCCACAGAGCAGGCCCCCATTAGCCTGGGCCAACCAGATCCTAGCAGCAAGATAATTTCCCAAATCCTAAGCATGGCCGGAATGAAGAAAACGGAAGGTTTCGGGAAGGGAGCGTAAACACCACGCAAACCAGCAAAAGCCATACTCGTGTGGGTAGTCATATGTCCCAGAGACGGGATGACGAACAAGCCATGCAGTGAGAGATAAATGACTTGAAGAGAAGGCTGTGCTTTGCACAACGAAGACAATCCCCCCCTGGCCCAAACACACCTCTTGATAACGAAAATGATGACGACTACAGGCAAAGGTCCAGGACTCCCCCAAGCAAGACTTTCTCTCACGAGGAGGAGCGTCACCAAAGGCGCAAACATAGAAGCCCATCTCCAAGGGGCTTGGGGCACGACGCCATGAGCAGGGCCCTAGACCAGCTCTCTAGATCACCATTCACACGTCGTATTGAAGGGGCCACATTCCCCCGGCGATTCCAGCAGCCAACTTTCACCATTTACAACGGCAATACAGACCCCGTGGAGCATGTAAGCCAGTTTAACCAAAGGATGGCAGTTCACTCTAAAAATGAAGCGCTGATGTGCAAGGTTTTCTCGTCTAGCTTAGGACCAGCGGCAATGAGGTGGTTCAACGGTTTGAAAGCAAACTCCGTAGATTCATATAGGCAGCTAACCCAAGCTTTCGGTTTACGCTTCGTCACGAATAGCAGAGCCCCTCATCCCTTGAGTGCATTGCTATCATTATCCATGCGCGACGAAGAGACCCTGAAAACTTACTCAGGTAGGTATTGGGAGATGTATAATGAAATGGATGGCAACTTCGACGACGTTGCCATCAACACCTTCAAAAGCAGCCTCCCCGCCGAGCATGGCTTAAGGAAATCCCTGACAAGCAAACCCGCCACTAGCGTGCGCCAGCTAATGGACCAGATCGATAAGTATAAAAAAGTAGAGGAAGACCAGATGCAAGGCAGAGGAAAGGAGAAGGTTATCGCTGAGGAGAGGAGGGATTTCAGGTCGGACCGATACACCAACAGTCGTCCGAGGAGAGACTTCGCGGGGCAGTCTGAGACGACCAGCGCGCAGAACGTCGGGGCTGTATTTCAAGAACTAGTGCATCAGGTGCTAGAGAAAATCAAGAACGAACTGTACTTCAGATGACCGAGTAAAATGGCGGGAGAGTCCGCAAAGCGAAATCAAAACCTGTATTGCCAATACCACAAGGACCATGGACATACCACGGAGAATTGCAGGAACCTATGGAATTATCTGGACCAGTTGGTCCAAGAAGGAAAGTTGAAACACCTCCTGCATCATTCAAGCGGTCATCAGAACCAGACACACTAGGAACCCCGGAGGGATGCTACCCTAAGGCCACCTGTAGGGACGATCAATACGATCCTAGCCGCGCTAGGAAGGATGAGAGGCTACCCCTCACGAGTATTGTCCGTCACTCAGCTACCTGCCGAAGAATCCCAACCGAGACCGAAGAGGGCCAAAAGGAATTCTCACCCAGTCTTAAGTTTTTTAGAGGAAGACAAGGTCGGAACCACCCAACCCTATGACGATGCACTGTTGATCACCCTCAGAATCGGGAGCTATGATGTGAAAAGGGTGATGGTAAACGGGGGTAACGCAGCTGAGATTATGTACCCCGACCTCTACAAGGGTTTGAAATTAAAACCCGGAAGATTTGCTGTCATACAGCTCCCCCTTAATGAGCTTCGATGGAAAACTCGTCACTCCAAAGTGCATGATCAGGTTGCCCATCCAGACTGGCCCGGAGATCATGGAGGTGAACTTTATTGTAGTCGACACTTACTCTCCGTACACAGCCATCGTTGGCAGGCCCTGGCTGCATACCCTGGGAGCTGTTGCCTCCTCTTTGCACCAGAAGGTAAAGTTCCCATCAGGAGATCGGGTCCTCAAGATTCGAGGCTGCCAACCCACAGCAAGGCAGTGCGTGGTGGCGGCCATCTCACATTGGCCCGATGCGGAGTCCTCGGCCTCCGAGGAAAAAGACATATAGCAATCAAAAGCTCCGGCGCCACCACTTGAAATAGCAGCCGAGGAGGCAAAATGCAAAGATCTGGAAAAAGTGGTAGTCGGAGGCGACGCGGAGAAGTTCTTTCAGGTAGGGGCCAAGTTGCCTCCCCAAGAAGCAGTCACCCCGACACCCATCCAGAGAGCATGCTGAGGCAATTAGAGAAGAGGTGACGAAACTTAAGCGCGTCGGTGCTATAAAAGAGGTTTTTTACCTCGAGTGGCTGGCCAACACCGTGGTGGTCAAGAAGAAAAACGGAAAGTGGCGAGTTTGTGTGGATTTCACGGATCTAAACAAAGCATGCCCAAAGGACCCATTCCTCATGCTTCGGATAGACCAGCTGGTGGACGCCACCGCAGGCCATCCTCGGATGAGCTTCCTGGACGCTTTCCAGGGCTACCATTAGATACCGCTGGCCCTGGAGGACCAAGAGAAAACAGCCTTCGTCACGCCTACTGGGAACTACCACTACAAAGTAATGCCGTTTGGCCTAAAGAACGCGGGTTCCACCTATCAAAGGATGATGACTAGTATGTTCGAGCCGCAGTTAGGCAAAAACATCGAAATCTATGTTGACGACATGGTGATAAAGAGCAAGATGGTGACCAAACACCTGGGAGACCTCGGCGACATCTTTGACATCTTGAGGAGGCATAAGCTGCGCTTGAATGCTTACTGGGATGATCGCCGCCCTGAATCGATTCATTTCCAGATTGGCAGATAGATGCAGACCATTCTACCTCCTAATCAACAAGTGGAAGAGATTCGAATGGTCTGAGGACTGCACCGCGGCCTTCCAGCAACTCAAGGAGTATCTGTCGCGACCACCCATCATGTCCAGTCCTGCGGCTGATGAAGTCCTATACGCATATATCGCTGTGGCCCCCCACGCTGTGAGTTTAGTGCTGATACGAGAAGACAATGGCCTCTAAAGGCCGGTCTATTACGTAAGCAAATCGTTACATGAGGCCGAGATCAGATACTCCTCCCTAGAGAAGGCAATACTAGTCGTGGTCCATGCTTCGCGGAAGCTTCTCCACTACTTCCAAGCCCACTCAGTAGTGGTTCTAACTCAACTACCCTTGAAATCCGTACTCTGGACCACAGATTACACCGGAAGGATCGCCCTATGGAACACGATTCTGGGGGCTTTCGACATCAAGTAAATGCCGCGAACCTCCATTAAGGGCCAAGTCCTGGCAGACCTATTGGCCGAATTCGCTGAACCGCCGGTAGAAACACTAACCGAACTACGCGGCGTAGAGGGAAAACCGGTCGGTGTGGTCTCCGCACCAAAACCCCCGTGCTGGAAAGTGTATGTTGACGGCGCGGCGAACTAAAGGGGATCCGGAGTGGGGCTAGTCCTAATCACCCCTGAGGGAGCCACCATAGATAAATCCCTGAGACTGGGGTTCTCCGCTACAAACAACGAGGCCAAGTACGAGGCTTTGTTGCAAGGGATGGCTATGGTGCAGAAAATGGGGGGAAAAGTAGTAGAGATATTCTCGAACTCGAGGCTAGTAGTGGGTTAGGTGAGGGGAGAGATGGAGGCCAAAGACGTGAGAATGCAAGAATACCTCAATAGGTGAAGCGCCTCCGGTCGGGTTTCGACCTATTCAGCTTGTCACACATCTCCAGAAGTGGCAACACCCACGCAGATTAGTTGGCCACGCTTGCCACCTCCTCGACGGGACAGCTCCCTTGAATTATCCTTGTCGAGCATCTGGGTAGAGCAAGCAAAATTGCGAAAGACACAACCCGTATCCATGAAATCAAGGTAGGCCCCAGCTGGATGGACCCCATAGTGGCGTTCCTCAAGGACGATATCTTGCCTGAAGGGAAATCAGAAGCCAAAAAAAGACGAAGAAGCGCGACTCGATTCTGGTTGTCCGAGGATCACAAGTTGTACAGACGCTCCTACTCCGGGCCATACCTGCTGTGCGTTCACCCTGAGGCATCAGAGTTACTGCTGGAAGAGCTACACGAAGGGATCTGCGAGAGTCACATAGGAGGAAGATCCCTGTCGCATTGAGCCCTTACCCAGGGCTACTAGTGGCCGGGGATGCAGAAGGAAGCTCTGGAGTATGCTAAGAAATGTGACAAATGCCAGAGGTTTGCCTTGAGTATCCATCAGCCAGGAGGAGTTCTCAACCCTTTGTCCAGCCTATAGCCATTCGTCCAGTGGGGCCTAGATATTGTAGGCCCCTTCCCCAAGGCGGTGGGAAATAAGAGACACCTGCTGGTCGGCACGGATTACTTCACCAAATGGGTCGAAGTTGAGCCACTGGCTAACATCAGAGACGCAGATGCGAAAAGATTTGTCTGGAGAAACATCGTTACACGATTTGGGGTCCCTCGGGTCCTTATCTCAGACAACGGACTCCAATTCGATAGTAAGGCTTTCAGAAGATACTGCTGTGAACTAGAGATCACAAACAGGTACTCAACCCTAGCTTATCCTCAGGGGAACGGACAAGCCGAAGCCTCCAACAGGTCATAGTCAATGGGCTTAAGAAAAGACTGGACGATGCCAAGGGGAGATGGGTAGAGGAACTCCCACATGTCTTATGGGCCTACCGAACGATGCCACGACGGTCAACGGGAGAGACACCCTTCGCCATGACTTATGGGGCTGAGGCTGTAATCCCCCTGGAAGCAAACTTCCCAAGACTGAGAACAAATTCCTTCACCCCAAGCGGCAATGATGAGTTGCTGGGGGAGAGCCTAGATCTAATCGAGGAAAGAAGAGAAAGAACAACGATCCACTTGGCATATTACCACCAGAAACTCAAACGGGGTTACGACGCCAACGTAAAGCTGAGGCCATTGGCACCAGGAGATCTAGTGTTAAGGAAGGTCGTGGGAGCTGCCAAAGACCCATCCTGGGGAAAGCTCGGGCCTAATTAGGAAGGGCCATTTCGGATTACTTCGGTAGCGGGAATAGGTGCGTTATATTTAGAAGATTTAGATGAAAGAGCTGTACCCCGCCCTTGGAATATAAATAACCTGAAGATGTACTATTATTAATGAAGAGCACTTGTCCAACTCCAATTTCTAGTTTGTCCTGTCTACGTGCCTTATATCATCAAAGAAAAAAAAAACTAAGTACTAGACAGAACCAAGGCCTTGCATGGTCCTCGGACTCAAATCTATGGGAAAACTAGCAACTTCCAAGAAAAAACTAAGTACTAGACAGAACCAAGGTCTTGCATGGTCCTCGGACTCAAACCTATGGGGAAACTTGTTACTTCCAAGAAAAAAAAAATCTAAGTACTAGACAGAACCAAGGTCTTGCATGGTTCTCGAACTCAAACCTATGGGGAAACTAGTTACTTCCAAGAAAAAAAAATCTAAGTACTAGACAGAACCAAGGTCTTGCATGGTCCTCGGACTCAAACCTATGGGGAAACTAGCTACTTCCAAGAAAAATCTAAGTACTAGACAGAACCAAGGTCTTACATGGTCCTCGGACTCAAACCTATGGGGAAACTAGCTACTTCCAAAAAAAAAAAAAACTAAGTACTAGACAGAACCAAGGTCTTGCATGGTCCTCGGACTCAAACCTATGGGGAAACTAGTTACTTAAAAAAAAAAAAAAATTTTAAGTACTAGACAGAACCAAGGTCTTGCGTGGTCCTCGGACTTAAACCTATGGGGAAACTAGTTACTTCCAAGAAAAATCTAAGTACTAGACAGAGCCAAGGTCTTGCATGGTCCTTGGACTCAAACCTATGGGGAAACTAGTTACTTCCAAGAAAAAAAAATCAAAGTACTAGACAAAACCAAGGTCTTGCATGGTCCTCGGGCTCAAACCTATGAGGAAACTAGTTACTCCCACCAATAGTTGGCACAAATCGCGAGACCAGCCTAAACGGACACCCTGCGGCTCTGAATTTTGGGGCTCCAGGACTTTAAGGCAAGCATGGTGCATACATACATTATCGTTTTTAGGTGCATAACCCATACAAATAGTGATAACAGGTAATAAAAACAAGTGAAACGAAAAGAAAAGGAAAGTTTTTATTCATTCAAAGAGAGCCCCATTACAGCATAACACTTTGCTTTCAAAAAAAAAAAATCCCTAGGACTACTCCTTGGACTTGTCCTTGACCCCCTCCTGGGAAGGCTGAGCGGGAGAGATCTCGAGATCTTTGGAGCCCTCACCAAGGGGAACTGACTGAAGGGGGTCAACAACGATGACCGGCCCCTCGATGTGAGAAACCGGATCATCACCTACGGACCCTACAGTCTCCTTGGGCGTATTAGGATTCTGACCCTCGACTATCCCAGCCGCCCCAGAAGGACCACTTTCCTTAGCGGGCACCTCGGGGGAAGTTATTTCCAGGGCAGCGCCGGGGCTGGCGACCTCAATCTCTTCTGGAGCATCTCGGACCTCAAAGCTGGGGGTAGCATCTTTCCAGATGGTAGGGGGATAGAACACACACTCCGCCTTCCACAGGTTGGACGAGGCATCAACCCCAGCCTGTTTTAGGGCCTCGTTCCATACCTGGGAGCAATAAAGCCTGCATACCCCAGGAACATGAGCCTTCAGGGCAATTTGGGTCTCCGCCATACCCGAGTCATAAGCCTCCTCCTTGGCCTTCTCCTTGGAGCACTTGGCCTCTGTCCTGGAAAACTCCGCCTCCTCCTTGGCCTTCACGGCCTCGTCCCTAGCCCACATGACAACATTTTTGGCCCCCTCTGCCTCGGCCAGTTTCTTCTTCAGATCGACAATCTGCTCCTTGGCAATCTGCAGCTGTTCCTCGGCCTCTAGCAGGTGCCTTGTCTGATCCTCGGCCTGGTTTTGGGTGCTGGCCAGGCCCGCTTCGGCGCTATCCCTGGCCCTAGTTACCTCCTTCAAGTCCTCCCTTGCTTTCAGGAGGTCGGTCTCGCAGTTCTTAAAGGTCCGCGTGGCGTCCAAACGCTTTTCACGCTCAAGGTCTAGGGTCCTGCCCTGGTCATTGGCCATCTCCTCCATTCTATAGGTAGCTTGAACGGCCTGCCATTAGAAGTAAGCAAGGTATAAATAGGGAACCAGGAAACTAAGACTAAAAAAGCTGCGAGTGCCAAAAATCTTACCATGCCGAGGTACCTCTTCATGCTGAGGAAGAGCTCCTGCCTCCTCAGGTTTTTCAGATCCTCCATATTGACGGGGAGTAACAGGGACCTCTCCAATGCGTCGGCCACATAAGTGCCCTCACCTTTATTGAAGTCCCTAAGGGAAGTATTGTCCATCAGAGGCTCCCCATGAAGCATTGGAGCAGGGAGCCAGGCCTGGGGCTTGGGCTGAACGTCTACTTCCTTCTCCTCACCCTGAGGTGCAACCCTTAATTGCTTCGAAGCCCACCGGCCCTCGTCCTCCTCCTGAGAAGTACGGGATCTTCCCCCGTCCATGGGTTCTTTCCCCTTAGCAGACCTCTTCCTCTTAGGGTCAGCAGGTTGGACTGTGGGGGGAAATTTGGCGGGTGGCAGCAGAGTGGACGACGACCTGGTCTGTGGGTGTTCAGGCTTGGAGGGGGGAGGGGGAAGCTTCGGCTATGATTTCCCCGGCGCATCTTTCCCCGGCTGACCCTCGAGTAGATCACGAAGGCTCGCGGACGGTTTCCTCTTGAAACCCATGTCGGCCTGCAAGGAAGTCCCTTGGAGATCCGCCTCGAACAAATTAGGATCGCCTATGTCACCAAAAGGATCCTCGAACAAATCCAACTGTTCGAATGCGCCAAATTCGTCCTCGAACTGGTCCAATTCGATGACCTGCTCTTCGCCTTCGTCCCTTCCTTCCTTGGTCTCCACGGCTTGTTGAGCGGAAGACCCTTCGAAGAAGAAAAAACCGTGCTTCGCAATAGTGATCTTTTGGAGCCGGGGGTCTTTGGCCTTAATTACGTACTTCGGCGCCGTGAAGGATTTCTAAATGGGATCGTATCCGAGGATCTTGTAAGCAGATCTGACCTGGTGGTCACCTTCGTTCACAAAAACCTCTGCGCGAAGAATGGTCTCTAAGTCCGCCCGGTTGACCAAGTGAAGGTGGCGCTCGAAGGCGTGGGGATCTGCAAAAAAAGAAAATGTACCCCCGTTAGCAACCACACAAACGCCAATTATGGTAATATCAAAGAAATGACCCTCCCTTACTCAAGTGCCCCACCTGGCGTCCCCTCCTTAACCGGGTAGGGTAGGCTGTCGTGCCACGCCCCTGACACGATGAGGAAGTCTTTGTTTAGACCCTTGCTAGACTCAGGGAGACACTGAATAAGGCGGACCCTTTCATCCCTTGCCTTCATGTAATAGGTTTTGCCCGTGAGGTACTGGAGATTGTAACACTAGTTTACGTCGTGGTGGGTCAACCTCAACCCCATCTGTTCGTTTAAGGCATCCACGCTGCCCAGGATCCTAAACACATTGACGGCGCACTGGACGGGCGCTAGTCGAAAATGCCTAAGGTAGTCCCTCACCATTGGGTGTATAAGGAGCCTCATACCCCCTTCTAAGAAGGTGATTATAGGAATCACTACCTCACCCTCTCGCTTCATAATGTGCCAGTCACCCTCCTTATAGTACCTCAAGCCCACGTTATTGGGTATTTTGTAATCGGCGACGAATTTCTCCATCGCCTCCTCCGACTCAACTAACTTCTTAAATCTACCCATCCTTGGGACCAACTAAAAACTCAAAGGAAGACGAAGGAAAGAAAAGGACAAGACAGGCGGGGACTTAGAAGGGAGGAAGTATTAGTTAAAGAGAAGAGAAAACTTACAGAAGTGAGGAAAAGCTCCTCGGGCAGGCTTTACATGCTGAAAGATGGTGCAAGTTTGACTGGACACTTGACCAAATTCAAGGTATGTGCGTAAGAACTCTTAAATGCAAAAGTAAAATGACAGGCCAGTTAGAATGGGTATTTATACCCCCAATTAAGGTAACCGCTCAGTTTTTCGCGCCTATAAAGGCTAGAGGAATCCCTGCTGTTAGATTACCATCACACCGTCCAACGTGGGGAACACAGAGCCGCTAGAATTTAATGAAGACACGCTCTGGATACCAAAGCGCCAGAAACGTGTCGTAAGCAAACGAAAAAGCCCTAAACGCCAACAGATGACAAGACTTGACAAGTCGGTGAGGTAGCCCGAAGACATCAAAACCCTCCTCCCCGTCCGAGGGTCCGAACAGCAGGATTTTGAGGGGCTATTGTGGGGCCAAAGGATTTGGGTGCCCCAGCCCATTTTAATATCAAGCCCAAGGCCTAGGCCGAGGAGGAAAAACGTCCGAGGATGACTAAGGAAGGCGCAAAGCTGCTAGGAGGCATCGCCGAGGACCGTCCTCTCCTCGGCATACCGATGTCATGGAAGGAAAGAGCAGTACACCATCCAAAGCAACCCTCCCAGTCGTCCCAAACGAAAGGACTAACATAGGGGGATAGCTATAGGGGCATGGTGGATGAGCAATTATAGAAGAGTCTGTCACCTCCGCATTAAATGCCCGCAACTGGAAGTCTGGCCGCATTAATGAAGGAATGACCCCTGAACAGTGTCGTCTTGTCTGCTGTAACTCACAGCAAGTTGAGGAAAGCACTGGATGGGATAGGTACTCAAGTAGCAACCTGTATGATCAACAAATGGATGGTCAAGATGAATGGAGTAGAAGGATATATAACAATAGAGGTCTCACAGAGATGAGAAGGAAAAAGGGGGATCGCAGTTCTGAGGACTCTTGAAAGCTCTGACCGTGAAACACCAGAGAACCGAGAAGAAGAAGAATTCATCCTCGGACGCAACTCGAGGATAAGCATTTACCCCTCCTCCACGCCTTTGATGATCCCACTCCCTCACGATCCTGTCAAACCGTTGACGAATCCCTCACTAAGGCCCAGTCCTTGAGCCCACTTCTTTACCAAATTTATTGTATTGGGCCTGTTGGGTTTGGGTTCGCTCACATCTACAGTGAAGGGCCTCCCTAATCAGGACCCTACACTTTACATTTATATTGTAATATTTATTCATTTTAATTGATTAATATTAAAATGTTCTAACACTATATATAACAGCTTGGATTGCATCCCAGCCTTCCACTTGGAGGGTCGTTGATTTCTCTTTAGAAAATTGTCCCATCATTGCCTTGCTGGTGGCAGTAGAGTAGGCTGCAGACTGTGGGGCACTATTCAGTGGTTATTTTGGCATCAATGCGGCAGGCTAAGTTGGTTTAATGCATTAAATATGGAGGTGATGTGTGCTTTATCTAGAAGTTTCCTCCTGCCCTCACTTCGTACGTCACTACAATCCTCCCCAGCCATCAACCTTATGGTCCTAATGGCTTGTTTCCAATCTCCCAAGGAATGTCTCTTCCTCGGGCTCCTTAGGCAGGTTGTCCTCCTCGACTTCCTTGACCTAATTGAACTGACTAGGCTGGGCTTGATCTAATGAATAGTTGGGCCTAGTTACATCTCGGGTGGATCTCACTTGATAATTCCTTATTTTCAAGCTTCCTCCTCCCACAATTATTATTTGAATACTCAAGATATACCATCTAATAAAGTTTGGTGTAATTATGTATCAATTATTGCCAATTATAATTGCGTGTTACTTTTAAAGGCATATTAAAAAACAAGATGGGGTATTTGATTTATTGGTAGACAATGTAAAACTTAATTATTAACATAGTGCATGGGACTTTACCTAAATCTTTAGACTTTTTTGTGTTGTCGTGTACGTGTGCATGAGCATATCCAGTTAAAGCTACCTTTGCTTTAAGGCCTTCCCTTGCTTGTGGAATTGAAAAACTCAATACTTTTTGATGCATTCACATAAACTCATAAAGGTACCAATGTCCCTTTCAAATAAAATGCCCCAAATCCCATTCATATTATTGTGTAAAAGTGTACTGCCAATGAAGCTTTTATTGAATTTGGTAGAAGAATATTTAGAATCTGAACCACCATATACACAAAGACAATGCCAACTCTTGAAATTTTGCTTTCTTTTTGGCCAAATGAGTAAGACAATTGACAACACTAACTTAAAAAATAAATAATATAAGCCAGGTTGTTGTTTTAAGTGGAAGGTTTAGATGAGAGGTGGCTTTCCAACCTAATTTTTTAATCCTTGAACTATAATTAGCAAATTTTAGTTACAATTATGTGACCCTAGCCAGCTAGAATGTATGGTAGAACCATATTGGTTTACGCAAATATTGAAACACACGATAAGAAAACCACTCATTGAGAGCATTTAAATCCATAATTAAGTTGAGAGGAAATTAATAAACATTGATTGGAATGTAGTATTCATTGATGATATAGGGAACTAAAATGATTTCACCTAAACTTTGTCCATATATGATATAACCTTATCTTATGGTTTTTTTTTTTCCTTAAATTTCCCAAGCAAATATACAAAACAACATATAAGGTGGGAACTTCTCAAAAAAAAAAAAAGGAGTATATTAGGTGGGAAGGAGATCTGAGATTCTGAAAACCCAGGCCCATAAGAAAAAGAAGAAGTGGGCCATTTAGCAAGGTTGTGGGCTGCAATATTTTCTAAGAAAGTAATATACCTATAGTAAGGTGAATTAAATAATTTCTGTGAAGGAGTTTGCAAATTTTTTGTGTAGTTAAAGTCCAACTTGTTAATATTTGCGAAGAAAAACTGTTTGTCTTAAAATTGGTTAATTTTTCTTCATATTTGGTGCACGTATTTCTCAATGGAATTGCAGGCGTATTGAATTTGGACTGGGTCTGTATTTTCAACCACTTTCTTGATCTTTAGGCCGCTTAGCCATGGTTTGCAGTCAGTTAAGAAATTAGGCTCTGCCTAAGTTAAGAATTAGGATCATGAAGCCTAATAGTTACAAATGCTAAATAGGCCCACACAAAATTGTAGACACAAAATAGCCCAGGCCTGATTGTAACTCTACTCCCTCCTCCCAAATAAATAACTTTTTAAATGACAAAATAGTCTGTACACTTACATCAAACCATAAATAAGAAAAAGAAAAAGTCATATATATATATTGAAAATGTTATATCCACATCATTTTCACAACAAAATTATAAGTAGCAGCTACCTGATTCTAATGAGATACAAAATCTCTTTGTTTACAATCTTGCTGCTTGCATGAATATTGTCCCTAGTCTCTACAAGTTCGGTTGTGATCCTTGAAGTTTTATGGTGGAGCTTTGCTTTGGTGCCATTTAGATTTAGACCAGAGTCTGGCAATCTCAAGTAAAACTTATTTTACTTGTTACCCAAGAAAAAAAAAAAAAAATCCCTTCTTGTTTTCCCAGTATTTCCAACGTAGATGGCATCATTTGAAATAAAGGTATATAACACTTGGAACTTGAACAGCCTAAAGAATATTTTAAAGCTTCAACTTGAAGATCTTTGCAACTAGTAGGTACCACAGGATGAGGAGTTGCAATCTTGTTGCATGAAGAGAAACCATTGGAAGAGGAATCATTGACTTTTAACCTCATGAGGGTGCTGGGTCCAGACTAGCTTTCCTAAATCAAATAGCTATCATAACAGCCTCATGATGAATTGGATTTTAATGATAAACAACTAGGAAATTTAAGGGATTAGTGAGCTCAGGTAAGAAGCTATGATTGAACCTACTTAAAGGAGTGGATGCTACACCTTATCCCCATTTCAAATGGAGACATATATTGGTTCTTCAAATGGGTAGATACTGCTCTATGTGGTCACGATTCATGTCCAGGTCAAAAGCTTCAAATTGGACTGGTCAGCCACAACACCTACCCCTTTCGGCCCTTCACCCCGTACAACACACACACACAAGTTGTCCAGATTCTGGTTAGTAGTCATCACCATTTAAAAATGGATCTATTTTACTATTTAAATTAAATATTACAAATCTGAATGGATAATTTGGTACCACATGTAATATACTAATATATGACTATATGGTTAAATAATAAGTTCTGTTTGTTTTGTTGTAAAATGTTTTCTCACAAACATTTTCAACATTTTCAGGTATATGTTTTGTTGTGAAAACACACACACAAAACTTGTCAAATGTTTTAAGGATATTTTTTTTGTCTAAAACATTATCCAAACCACGCACCTTCCTCTTCCCCTCCCCTCTCTTCTCTCTTTCTCACACAGCCCTAGCTCTCCCCTTTCTTCTCTCAATCTTGTAGACCGCTACACTCTTTTCTCTCTTTCTCGTGCACAGAGCATGCCAATGGTTAGACACAAGGCAAGCGGAGATCAGCCATTTTTTCGTTGGGGTGCGAAGGTGAGTGGTGGTGATCAATCAATTTGACATTGTAAGTGCGAAGAAAAGCTTCCAATCTGCTGATGCTCTATTGTCAATTTGTAATTATCATTGTGTTTTCTTTCTTTATTTATTTCTTTTTTGGGGTTGGATAGGTGTTTTAATTTCGTTGTAATGAGTTAAAATATTTTTTAGGTGTTTTCTGGTTTTGTAATGAGTTTTGGTTGTGGATACAAATGTTTTGTATATAAAGGAAAATTTCCACATTTTATATCATGTCAAACACCAATAAAATAAAATTTGAAGCATTTTAAGTACTATAACCAAACACTGAAAAAGAAAAATTTTTCCCTAAAAATGTTTTCATCTAAAAATATTTTACGCTAAAAAACATTTTAGAATGAAACAAACAAAGTGTTAATTCTATTTCTCATAAATTTGTAGACCAAAGAAAAATCTCACCAATCTCACAATGCACTCATTATCATATCATTGAATTAATTTGAATTAATTCATTGTTTCCAACATAATCTCCTTCAAAGAAGTTTTTATGATAAATGGTAATATTTTAAATAATAAAATATATCTCCAAACTAATTTGGAGGAATCTCCTTTAACCTACTATAAGGCGAATTATAAACTATTCATATATATTATTTAAACAAATCAAGTGAATCAATAAAACTATTATATGACTAAAACCACACCTAGGATAGTATTTTCAACCACCACATTGTAGGTTGGAAGAAGATTCTTCCGAATTAGATTGAAGCTAAACCTTTCCTTACAATCAACAATAAATTCACATCTTACAAGGTTTTGATAGACGTGAAATTATCAATTGGAAACTACCGAAACGAAATGCTATTGGTTATCCAGTCCAAATCTTTGGCTACATCAACAGAAACTTAGTCCTTCCTCAAAAAAAAAACAGAACTTAGTCCACCAATCAAATTGAATTTTGAGACCCTTTAGCTATCTTCCACAAAATGAATCAACACGGCTCTAATATCAAACAAGAAGGAAGTACTTGAAAATCAAAAAAGAGTTTCAGTGGAGATTTAGTAGGTCAAGCTTTGGGGATGGAGTCAACAAGAACATACATACATCCAACGCATGCGTAGTATGAAAAGAAAATTAAGGCTCCAGTCAACCTAAAGGTGGTAATGGGACCCTCACCATGTTACGTAGTTTGCTAAAGTCGCAGGACTTTTATTTTGCTTAAGTACTGTTATAATCACTCAAATTTCAAAGCATGAATTGTAAATAGTAAGTACTATATATTATATTTTCTTTTTAAACTTTAAGAAGCTGAATACCTATGTAGATTCCTTGCTTGCCTGTCAATAAAGACTCAAATAGAAACACCAAGTACAATGCATATGATCTTTTAGTGAAAAACGGTGAAAGACAATGTCTTTTACCTAGACAAAATACTTACAGTTTACCTAAGGCCAATGTTTAAAGAGGTAACACGTGAAACTTTTTGCAGTTTGAGGAGACTTGATTGACATTAGAACAGCCACAAAGGCATGGAAAAATCTTTCTTTCTAATGTGAATATGCATAGCAACACAGCTTCTAGAACTTCATTTTTCATATGAAAAGAATTCGAAGGATTTAGGCAGCTAATGTAAGATTCAAACTAGTGAACAAGAGAATCAAGTTATCTTGTTGGCAAGAAAGTGAAAGGAGACTAACAAAAGAACAAAAGGGTTTTGATCAAGTATAGTTTCTAAATCTGATAATGATTTTCTTCTTAATGAAAAAATATTTCAAAAAAAAAAAAAAAATTAACAAAGTTTATATGTATGGCACATAAGTACAGTGTGAGCCTTCAAATTAAGTTCAAACACAATCATGTTTACTCACATGCATATATAAAAAATTAATATCCCCCTAATGTCTAGGGCATACACATGCATCTATGTATCTAGAATATATGTCTACGAATTTGAATCGTCCTAGGTGCGTGCCAGTCAATGCCATCATCAACATCAACATCATCATCTTCATCTTATAATTATTACTAATAACCACAGATTATTTCAAGTAGATTAGGTAAAACAATGAAATACAACACGGTAAAAGTTGGAGGCACGAAATAGCAAACCCTAGCTCAACAATTAGACATGGCCATGGAACACAGTTCCTTATCAGTGAAATTAGGATTACACTCTTCCAACATTATATTGATCATTATTCATGTACTCAAGAATAAGACTTAGAAAAGCATTTATTACATGTCACAAGTGTGAAACACTGAATTTGTCCATAAACATGATTGCACTAACTGTATCTACAGAAAAATCCTGAAAAACCCAACACCAAAATATCTAAAAGAGAAGGAGAGAAAAATAGAGAGATCAAGATTTTTCCTTTGGGTGATAAACAGTACACATAACCAAATGCAATTATATTGTTTCCATCATTTTTTTTTTTTTGGTTTTTTTTTTGGTGCAAACAAAGTAAACACAAAACTAAAGGATTAGTAGGACATATTAAAACAGCTAATATGTTGACTTAGATATATGAAAATGGCAATAAATCAAAAGCTTATAGAACTTATATGATTTGCTTGATCTAGCAAACAATCGGACCGAGGCGCTTGATTCCCCAAGAGCAAGAGTAGTAGGATCCTTCTAAAGAAAAAAGACCCTTCACACTCATGAAAGGTACTAGGGTTTTCAGCTCAGAGAGAAGAAACCCTTGTCATCATCATCG
Organism: Quercus agrifolia; assembly: GCA_029955455.1. NCBI lineage: Eukaryota > Viridiplantae > Streptophyta > Magnoliopsida > Fagales > Fagaceae > Quercus > Quercus agrifolia. The sequence goes on from JARQAD010000006.1 coordinate 44,240,252, forward strand.
TCTTCATCATCATCATCATCTATTTCTTCCTCTTCTTCTACTTGGGTTGTTTGTTTTTTTGGTTTTTGTTGTTGTTGGTGGTGATGGTGATGAAGGTGATGAGAAGGTTGGTGGATGATGATAAAAGAAGTGGGAGTGGTGAGGGGGTAATGATGATGGTGGTGAAGAGTGAGAGAGAAGGGCAAGGGCAAGGAGGAGGGCATGATGATTGCTGTTGGGTGAAGCCGTTGAAAGGTTGAAGAAAAATCCAAAGTATTGCGTGCCATCTCTCAGAGAGAGAGAGATAGACTATAATTGAGACCCACTCTCTCTCTCTCTCTCTCTCTCTCCTGTGGAAGGAATTATCACGAAACCCATGGTGATAGCTTTTTCATGCCCCCCCTCAGCTCTTGTTTTCACATAAAAGGAAAGAATACATTATTTTTCTATCAAATAAATAATAAATCAGGTGCAACAGTTTTTGTGGCCTTGGCTGCAACACCCAATCACATTGCTGCAAAAGTTGTTACTTGGGAAGTACCTTGCAGCTAAATTTTTTAAAGAAAGTGTGGACACGGTTTGTCAGAACATTGACATCTGTGACGGTAAGCAATAAGAAAAGGAAAAAAGGAAAAAAAAAAAAAGAGAAAAAAAAGTAAGATACATGTAAAAATAATTATTTACCAATTAGAGTCGCACATAGTATCAAGTTATAGCAACAATATAATTTTAAAAGAATAAATATAGGTAAAATCATAAAAGTCACGTTATTTAAATTACAACATTCCATATAAGATGATATCCAAAAAAAAAAAAAACCATATAACATGGTTGTTTGTGTATATTTATTATTCTTTATAAGTTTATATACATATATGCTTGCTTTAGTTTTGATTTTTTAATTGAATACAGTAAAAAGGCTGTTTGTGATTGTATATAGAGTTGATGAAATGCTTGAACTTTATTGGGTTTAGGTAAAGTTGGAATTTGGCAGGCATAAGGGTATAAGTTAACTAGAATAAGAAATATAGAATAACAAAGGAATCATAGAGCTGAGAAATGACAGAGTGAGAGAATCGAAAAATTGTGTGTGTGTGTGTGTGTGAGTATAAGAGAAAGAAATAGCATATCAAAAAAAAAAAAAAAGAGAAAGAAATAGAGCAAGGTGGTACTTTGAGGCAGAATGTGTAAACTTGTGCGTATATTGGCTGGCCTGCAAAAGCACTTAGGTAAATAGAAATGGAGAAAAAAATATGTTAGTTACTGTTCCCCAAATGTGTCAATCTTTTTGTTAAAAATGAAAGTATTCCTTTCTTTTCTGAGCTGTTTTCTTCTTATAGTTTTAAGTTTGAAAGTAAATAATTCATTGTCTACAAGGGCAAAAGGATAAAGATTCCCCACATAAGCATATTTTGAAGGGATCAACTCAGTATTCTCTACCTGATCTGAAAATTTGTATTCTCTAAAGTAATCAAACACCTGATGTGTATTTATACTGTATGTGGAAAGATTAAAAAAAAAAAAGTGGCCTTTCATTGTTTTATTTTTATTTCTTCTCTTCCTTTACTACTTTTCCGTACATCTTTTTTATCCCTTAAACATCACCTTTTCCCACTCTTAATTCAATGCAATTCCATGACTAATCTGTCCAATATTTGGAGAATAACACTTGAAAATTTATATAATATATAAAGATATTACTTAATTCAAAAACTTAAACCAATGGATTTAAACATATGATATAATTTTAACCACTCAATCTTGTCATTATTATTCAATGTGAGTACGGACAAACCTAGGATTTCAAGCTAGGGAGCCAGAGTATAAGCCAAAAAATCTCCAAATAAGCATCTATATATATAGTATTAACAAATTATTAACCAAGACAAATACTTGATCATTATTTCTTAATAAATTAAGATGCAATCATCTACCAATAAACATAAAAACAAAAACAAAATAATATTGTTTCTTAATATTGGACTGGTTAGAATTTTTTAATTTTTTTTAAGTTTTGTTTTTGTTAAGTTTTTGGATTGGATAGTTGCTAGTAAGGCTAGGTTGGCTAGACTGATTGAAGGGGAGGGGCGGCCTAAGATTTTAGAAGAGGAGGACCCAACTGCAAAAATAAAAAATATAACTAGGAGGGCCTAGGCTCCCTTGGGTCCACCCCTAAATCTGAGACTTCATTACTTGATAAACCATACCACTTTACAATTGAATATGCTTACATAATATTCTATAGAATATAGATCTCGTTTTATTTTTTTCATTTATTTATTTACTTTTTTGACTTCTTTTCCATACATGTATTTTATCCCTTATACATCAACTAATCCTATCCCATCTAAGAGAGCTTGATTTCTCAAACTCTTAACTGAATGCTATTTCATCATGACTAACCTGTCCAATGTTTATTGAGATATGTATTCGAATCACAACCCAAATTAATGCAAATATCTCTATTTTCTTAATCATCTAATCATGCATCTTATCATTTAGGCAAATAATAATAATAATCTATTAATGGAAACAGTTGCTTGATGGCTGCTTATCTTTCCTAGGATGACCCGAATGTTTGAAATTTTTATTCCTTATCAAAACATGTTTCAACATATCATGTTTCCTTTCTCCATAATTGACACCCACAAGCAACGTGACAATTGCTCTTACCATTATGTTTTGTCAAGATCGGAGAAAAAAGAGAGGAGAATATTATAATATTTATCCTGTTGTACTAGTCAACATTTTCATATCGCTTTCCCTTCCTTTGCAAATGTTACACTATTATTTGAAAAAAAAATGGTGGGAAGTGAAAAAGAAAATAATACATAGTGTGAGGAATTAACTTATCGCTATCGTTTAGCTGTTCCTCAAAAAAAAAAAAAAAAACTTATCGTTTAGCTGTTATATTTTCCACTAGTTTGTATTCACGTTTTTTTCCAAAACTGAATATAGTTATTATTTTTTTAAACGAAGAAGAAGAAAGATAAAACTTCTTGCACACAAAGCCCCAGAAACCTAACTAGTTATAAATTTATAATGTGAACAAGCCTGCATCATATATATGTTAGTTTAGTGGGTCTAAATATGGTTCGGTTGACATTCCTACAATGAATTTATTGATTAAAGGAAGCTCTGCTGAAGATAGGTATAAACTGAAAAGTATAAGGAGACTAAGATTAGAAAGAGTATGAGTTGGACAGGCAAAGAGAGAGTCCTAGGTAGATTGACCTCGGGCAAGTCAGAGAGTCCCTAAGAAAGTTAGAGAGAGTCCTCGAGTGGGTCACAGAGAGAGAGCCAATCCCTAAACCAAATGGTTTTCCTTCCTCTTATAGAGAGGTGTGGTTATAGATACTTATGAAAGTATGTGGTCATAAGTGTCTTTTTGAATAAGACCTCCATAATTAGCGTTTGTTTAAGACCTTAACCGACGTGATCTCAGCCTGCCAAACTTATTAACAGTCCAGCAGACCCCTTGAGGTGGGGTTAATTATTCCTATTAGTTTCACTTAAAATGAAATTGCTTTCATATAATAGATAGGATGATAAATTTAGGGTAGTAAAACGACCCATTTAAGCCTTTGTTCAATGCTCAATGACTTTTAAGTTTGACCCTGATAAAGTCACCCACATAAGCCAGTCTTTTGTTTCACTTTTCTCCTTTATGGTGAAAATTATTGTGGCAAAACCCAAGTAGTTCGATAAAAAATGAAAAAGTAAGCTCTAGAAAAGTGAAAAATTTCCGGAGATTCAAGATCTTTTTAGCACCGAACAAAGTCCAAACGCAATACCCAAAAAGTTCACAGGATTTCATGTCGCCCCAGTCTTTATCGCTCTCTTGTTCGATTCCATTCTGGCATCAAATATCAATATATCCAAAAAGAACTTGCTATATCTCACTTTATAATCTTCTATTAATCTACAGGCATATCTTTGTCCAATATAGTCAGTTGTCTTTGTTTTCTCTTTTGCTGGACATATATGAGTAGTCAAATTTGGATTGTAATGCACAACAACAACAACAACAACAGCAATAATAATAATAATAATATTTAAAAATTTAAAAAAAAAAAAAAAAAAAAAAAGCTAAAGAGAAAGAGAGAGAAAAAACGAACCTTCCTACATTTTTAGACTTTGTACACTTTTTTGGGGGGCTAAATAGAAGATGCCCTAATAACATTGGTTTATGAATTATTTTTGAAATTTTTTTATATAAAAATTAAAAATGAATTATTTTTAATATTTTCTATAAAAATGATATTAAATTTTTTTAAAAATAATTTATTAACAAATATCTTAAAAACATACATTATCATGTTCAAGTTCCGTAGAAGAATTTAATTGTTAACACCTTACTTTAAAAGAACTGTTATGAAATGACTTGAACATATTAATAAGTGAGAGGCAGCAATGATATAAATTATTAAAGCGATTTTCTTCAAGTTTCTCATACTAAAACACTTTCGTGGTTTTGTTTTTGTTTTTTTTTTTTTTTTTTAATTTTTTCTTTTCTTCCTTGTGTGACTAAACTTCTCTTTCAACTTTCAACGAGAGACCAAAAAACTTTATGAAGTTACGCATGCACTCTTTTTTCTTTCTTTTGGCTAATGACATAGAGGCTCTCACATACTATACCATGTCCCCCATTTAAGACTAAGATAAACAACCTTGTATTTTTTTTTAGAGATAGTTTCACCATATAGCACATGTTCTTGATAATTGTTCTTTATTATTATACGTGATTATTTTTTATTATCAAACGAAGGCACTCCAAATTTCTTATTTTACAACAAAAATTTTACCGGTTAAAATAATTGGAACTCGTATAAACAACTTTGTTTTGATACAAAAGACAGATAAAGAACATTTATGCAATAAGTTACTAACCCAAACATGATAGAATCTCTTGCCATTTTTTTTTTTTTTTTTTGGTAGGAACTAGGAACCATGATATAGAAATCAAACCGCTACTAGTGAGAAGGACGGGGACCCATGCTAGCTATCTTTATGTGATTCCACCGCAAATGCACAGGGATTAATAGCTAGGTAGTGTGGTTCCTATGACTCAACAGAGAAAAGTGCTTTTCATTTCATTAGTGCTATGACCTGTTTGGTTCCAAAAATCTGCATATCATCATTACAATATGAAAGTGGGTAGCACCAACTTAAATTGTGAAAATATTATAAATACAAGCTCAAAAGTAACATGCAACATTCTTACACTTTCTAAAGTCTAAACTCTAAAGGGCAAATTTTATAACATAAAACTGGTTTTTCCAACATGGGGTGTGTAAATGGAACCTTTGCAGCAAGCCCAACTTTTAGAATCTAGCCCAAGCTAACGAGACTCTTTTTTGGTCTATAGGATTTATTTTTTTATTATTCTTTTAGTTTTTAATTTTTTAAAGGGTCTATAGGAGTTAAGAGTGTGTTTAGATGATCTTATTTTTATTAATTAGCTTTTTGTTGTTGTTGTTGGTTTTCTTTTTAATAAAAGAAATTTAAACCTAAATAAAAGTAGGGTTTTAACAAGCAGTACCTAATTGAATAAACAAATTAACTTAAAAAAATAATCTCATCCAAATAGAGCCTTTAAAGATTGTACGATGAGTTCTCTCTCTTTAACCCCTCTTTTCTACAAGATCCCATTTCGGATCTTTGTTATGAGGTCAAAAAAATTTACTAACTACATTAGTTCCTACTTCTAAATTTCAAGCTTTTTTTAATAAATGAAAATGCTAAGATTATTTTTTTTGAAATGAATATTCAAAAAAAAAATCCATATAAAGTGAAGTGGGAGGGTGTCAATGTTAGACCCAACCCGCGAACACGACATGAACCTAACGCTGGTTTTTACGGGTTAGGGTTGGGCCTTAGCGGGTTTGGATCATAAACGGATTAACTCGAAAGCGACACGATAAGAAACGTATCATAAGCGGGTCAACCTGCATAACTCGTAATAAACACGTTTGACAAGTCAATTTATTTGTGTTAACTCAAAATGACTCATTTAATACAATCCGTTTAACTTGTATAACAAATAAATATTTATTTTATTTTAGATTTGTTAAATACCTTTTTGTAGGGTCACAAATTGTAGCCCACACCTTAATAGAAACAGGAAGTAGGCCCAACAAGCCCAATACAATAAATTTGTGAGAGTGTGGGTTAAAGAATTGGGCTAGCAGCGATTTTTACAACAGTTATTGGGATCTGGGTACTTGGCCGAGGAGGCTAAAACACACAAGTGAATTAGGATTTTACGTCCGAGGAGTATGGTTTGGGTAATTTTCATGGGTTATAATCAAATCCGAGTGGTATGATCTTGGATTAGATGCTTTCTTTTAGGTTGTATTTTTCCCGGTGCTACAGTAGTTGTTTCTTGATGTTCTTCTTTTTCCTTTTTCGTCCCCCCTTCTTATGAAGGGTTTATTCCATTATATAGTCCTTCATTGCCCGATCTCATCGTCCACTTGTCTGTCATCTAGCACGGTACTTGAGTTTCCATTTCCTTTCTTACAGCTTTTTGACTTCCTGGGGATAAAGATCACTTTCAACACTGTTCAGGGGTCTTCTCCACATAAATGCGGCCAGGAAAGCAGCTGTGATGCATTTAATGCGGTGGTAGCAGCTTTTTCTCAAGATATTTCTGCATCCTTATCCCTTCCATATGCATTGGTAATCTATCTTTACCTCTGGAACTTCCTGGAGGGTGGACTAAGGGAAAGCCGAGGTTCCTCTCACCATCAGACGTCATGTCCGAGGAGGGTATTCCTCTCGGACCAGCCTCTTGGGATCCTTACGCACTCTACTGTTAGTTACAACGGTCCTCTGTGATTTCTTATCCTCGGGCGTATTGTTGATGAAACGTCGTTCCTGGGCCTAGGTCATGGGCCCATATTTTACTCCCCCACAATAGCCCCTCAAAATCCTGATTTTTCTTTCTGATCCGAGGAGGAAAATTAGGATTTTGACGTAAAAAGGTAATTACGATGTAGTCCTTAATAGTATCTAAATTTAGGCGCATGTAAGGGCCATTTCTGCCATTTCGCGAGGGCTTCTGACGCTTGGGAACTCGCACAATCATCATTAAACGCTTAGAATTGCGTTTCAACCAGACATCCTACGGTGAAATACAAATCCAACGGTTCAGATCGCAACTTCAATATTTGGGCGGGATTATGGTTTTAACCCCACTATAAAAACTTCCAGGCGTTACTTTTTGCTTCTTATCAGAACTTACAACTTCAGAGTGTTCATATCCAGGCGCCCACCAATTTTTTCACAAGAAAGAGAGCTTAACGATCTTCCAGTGACCAGAGAAGCAATCCGTGTTCATTTCTACGTAAGTTTCGCATTCCGACTTCCATTGTACTCTCGGCTAACCTCCTCGGCTAACCACCTCACCTTATAGAGACTAACCATGGGTAGATTCGAGCGCTTAGTGGACACTCCGGCCAAGATAGAGTTGTTCAAGGAGAAGTACCACATTCCCGAAGAGGTGGTGGTACGTCATTGCACCACAGAGGGAGTGGAGTTTGACCGGAAGATGGGAGAGGTGGTCATCCCCATGATTGCCTTCATAGAAGGGGGGATGACCATTCCCATGGGTAGGATTACACGGGACTACCTTCGTGCCCATAGGCTGTGTCCCCATCAGTGTGCTCCCAACTTCTTTAGAGTCCTAGGGTCAATCGACGCCTTGGATCGGCATCTGGGGTTAGGATTGACATGGTACGACGTCGCACACCTGTATGAGGGCCATATAGAGACTCAGGCAGGCTTTTACCTTAAGTCCCGTAGCTATGTGGTCAAACTGATATCCTGCCTTCCCAAGTCAAATAAGGGGATGAAGGACGACTACCTGATCTTGTCGGGGCCTTGGAGCGACGGCTTAGCCTGCCCAACCAAGGCCGGGACTCCAGGTGGAACACTTTAGACCTAGGATTTCTAACTTTAGCATTAAGGATTGTTACGTTGCCTTTACACTCATTTGCTTAGTTATTTTGTGTTAGTGACTTATCATACTTTTTTTATAGCCGAGGCTTAATAACGTAACTTACTTGTTTGACAGACAAATTTTTTACCAATCTGAAGCTCAGCTTGATCAACGTTCCAGCATTGAATTATCTGCTGAGGTCAGAAATTTTCGTGAACGAGGACGGACAACTACGAGCGGTCCACCTCATTTTGGATTTTGAACCCATTTCTCGGTCCTTTTTAGACGTCGGCAACTCTATCCGAGCCGGGGACCATCGCTTGGCGCGAATAGACGTGTCTCGGCCACACTTCCTCGCCAGCTACGACCTTCCGCCGGTTGACCATCCCATTCCACAGGGAATTCCCCTCGCCGTCGCACCGTTGCGCGACGTAACACTTGGGGAAGCCATTCTTAGAGAAGAGACAGCTTCTTCTTCGTCCCTGGAACTAGAGATTGACAAGTTCAGGTTTGAAGAGGAAACAGTACATATATCAGAGGCCGAGGAAGGGGCGGACGAGCAGTCGAGCGTGCACCCTCCGGCTCAGGTGATAACTTACATCGCCGATACCACCGACGAGGAGGAAGACATGGCTCCCCGGACTAGCCCTTCTTTGAAAGAATTGATGAAGGGTAGGAATAAAGAGCCAACCCCTCAGGATAAGGGCAAATCCAAACAAATTGCACACCCTCCCCCTCCTCCGCCCCAAGTGCCTGCTGACCTTGGGCTCAAACCGAATCCGGATTTGAGGAGGAAAAGGCCGGTGGAGCCTGCTGAGGAGGGGGAGTTAGCCCCATCAAGGGGCAACAAGCAGGCCAGGCCTGCACCAGAGCGAAGGAGCAGGAGGTCCCACTCCGTGGAGAGCCACGAGGAGCGACCAGCGGCCCAGGCTCGTCAGCCACCACGAACCTGGTCACCTGAATTGGTGGTCGATGGCGGTCCCATCATGATGGATGCCTCCCTTCGGCATTTTCGAGGTGGCCATGCAGGTCGTTTGGTCGACGCACTGCTACAGCCACTCCTCCTTCCGTCGGACCTAGCGGCGTACAGGAGCTTTGACTACCCTGATCTGCTCCTTTCCATGAAGAGGGACTTGGCCATGGTAAGTTACTTCAGTTTGATTTCTTTTCATTTGTGCATTATTTCTTAAGTCTAACACACTTTTTCCTTTTGCATAATAGGTCGCGCAACAAGTGTACGTGGCCGAAGAGTGGGCAAAGCGCTTTCGTGATGAGACGAAGGCTGCTCACCAGGCCCGAGATACTGCGGAGGACCATTTGAGCGTGCTGAGAACCCAGTAGAAGCAGTTGGCCGAGCAAGTGAAGAAGGCGAACCAGGATAAGGCCAACGCTGAGGCTGGATTGAATAATATGGAGAAGCAGGCGGAGACTTTTCGCAGCGAGCTGCACCTCTGCCAGATCAACTTAGAAACGGAGAAGCAGATGGTGATAGGTCTGCGCGAAGAGCTCCGTCGGCTCAAGGAAGCTGCACAGCTACAAAAGGAGGCAGCCGAGGCCGAGAAGCAAGCTTCTTATGATCTGGGGGTGGAAGAAACCCAGAGCAGGTTAACTGAGGAGTTTGCTTCAGTCGTCAGGGACTACTGTGACGTCACGTGGGGGAAAGCCCTTGACGCCGCTGGAGTCCCGGCTGACTCTAGCCTTAGGAGGCCTGAGAGCGTGTACTACGATCCTGACATCCAACCGCTCTCAGATTCTGATCCTCCTCCTCCAGAGCAGCCAGCCTCAGCGTCTGAAGCTCCTGCGGCAAAGTTAGACCTTCCAGCATCTGTGGAAGGCCCAACAGCCACCCGTCAGGACGCCGGTCAAGGGGAAAAAGCCGAGGTCTCCCAGGGTAGTGCTCCGGGTGCTGCTCCTTCGCAGCCTGAACCAGCAGTCGACCACCAAGACCCCAAGATCAAGGCCTAGAACATTTGTTTTAGTGTTTCTTTTTGTTTTGTTTTTTTTTTTTTTTTTTTTTTTTTTTTTTTTTTTTTTTTTTTTTTAGCTTTCCGTGCTTATCACTTTAAAGATATGTACTGTTTTAATCATTAATGAAAATATACTTCTTTTGCTTTACGTATTGTGGCAAGTAATAGCTAATCCCTCCGCTATCATTTCATTCATTTTTTTTGCATTAAAAGAATGGCTGACTTAATTGAGAAGTTCCGGAAGTTGACATACTAGCTAAACACATATATCCAAACAAGAAATTTGAGTCATGCGCTTTTATCTATATTGAAATGTCAAAAAGGGAAATAAAACAAGTAGTAACTAACCCAGACCATCTGGTCAGAAGTCCCCAGTCATGATTAGATTCGAATGAGAACACTTCATAGAACGGTGATGGTGTTAACTAACCCAGATCATCTGGTCCAAGGACTCAGGCATGATTGATTTTAAGTTTAAACACTTGAGAACAGTAAGGGTGTTAACTAACCCACATCATCTGGTCCGAGGACTCATGCATGATTGGATTTAAGTTGAAACACTTCAGAGAACGGTAAGGGTGTTAACTAACCCAAATCATCTGGTCCGAGGACTCATGCATGATTGGATTTAAGTTTAAACACTTCAGAGAACGGTAAGGGTGTTAACTAACCCAAATCATCTGGTCCGAGGACTCATGCATGATTGGATTTAAGTTTAAACACTTCAGAGAACGGTAAGGGTGTTAACTAACCCAAATCATCTGGTCCGAGGACTCATGCATGATTGGATTTAAGTTTAAACACTTCAGAGAACGGTAAGGGTGTTAACTAACCCAAATCATCTGGTCCGAGGACTCATGCATGATTGGATTTAAGTTTAAACACTTCAGAGAACGGTAAGGGTGTTAACTAACCCAAATCATCTGGTCCGAGGACTCATGCATGATTGGATTTAAGTTTAAACACTTCAGAGAACGTCGAGAGGTATGAAAAGAGGTATACATATTTAACATAAAAGACGAATATTGATCAAACATAAGTTTATTAATAGTAATACCTTTTCAAATTATTGACATTCCAAGGGCGGGGTACTACAAGTCCGTCCAAGTCTTCCAAGAAATATGCTCCAATGCCAGCATTGGAGGTGATGCGATATGGTCCTTCCCAATTTGGCCCTAGTTTTCCCCAAGCAGGGTTCTTTGCCGAGCCCACGACTTTGCGCAGCACCAGGTCACCTGAGACCAAAGGTCTTGTCTTTACATGGGCATCATAACCTTGCTTTAGCTTTTGTTGGTAATGAGCCAATTGAACCATTGCGTTTTCCCTTTTTTCATCAATCAAGTCCAGACTTCTCGCCAAGTTTTCATCGTTGTCTTTTGGATTGAATGAGCTTGTTCTCGTCGTTGGGAACCCGGACTCCAAAGGGATGACTGCTTCAGCCCCATAAGTCATTGAGAAAGGGGTCTCCCCAGTGGACCTACGAGGTGTGGTCCTGTACGTCCAAAGTACATGTGGGAGTTCTTCCACCCATCTTCCTTTCGCATCATCCAGTCTTTTCTTCAATCCGCTTAATATGACCTTATTTACAGCTTCGGCCTGGCCGTTCCCCTGGGGGTAAGCCGGAGTAGAATACCTGTTAGTGATACCCAATTCTCCGCAGTAGTTTCTGAACATCTTACTGTCAAACTGAAGTCCGTTATCTGTGATAAGTACATGCGGGACACCGAACCGAGTAACAATGTTTCTCCAGATAAATCTTTTCGCATCCACATCTCGGATATTAGCCAGAGGCTTTGCTTCAACCCACTTTGTGAAATAGTCAGTACCAACTATCAAATACTTCTTGTTTCCTACCGCCTTAGGAAACGGTCCGACGATGTCTAAGCCCCATTGAGCGAATGGCCATGGGCTAGATATTGGATTGAGGGTTCCTCCTGGCTGGTGTATACTTGGTGAATACCGTTGACATTGATCGCACTTTTTGACGTACTCCAAAGCTTCTCTCTGCATGTTCGGCCACCAATAACCCTGAGTAATGGCCCTATGCGCCAAGGACCTGCCTCCAGTATGACTTCCACAGATTCCCTCATGCATTTCCTCCAAGAGCAATTCCGTTTGATCGGGATGAACACAGAGTAGATAAGGTCCAGAGAAGGAACGCCTGTATAGCTTATCATCCTGTGACAGCCAATAGCTAGGAGCCTTCTTTCTTATTTTGTCGGCCTCCGTTTTCTCTTCGGGTAGAATATCATCCTTTAAGAACTGCACGACAGGGTCCATCCAACTCGGCCCCATTCTTACTTGGTTGATCTGTACTACTTTTGCTATTATTGAGGGTCGATGCAGGTCCTCAACAAGGATTAGGCGAGGCAAGTTCTGTGCCGAGGAAGTTGCAAGAGTGGCCAAGGAGTCCGCATGCGTGTTACCGCTTCTTGGGACATGTAGCAAGCTAAAGGATTCGAACTCCACTTGCATGGCTCTCACTCGGCTAAGATAGCTTCGCATTCTCTCATCCTTGGCTTCAAATTCTCCCTTGACTTGACTCACAATTAGCCTTGAATCCGAGAAGAGGTTAATGGACTTTCCTCCCATCTTTAGGACCATAGTCATTCCTTCCAGTAGTGCTTCGTACTCTGCTTCGTTATTCGTGGCAGGAAAGCTTAATCTTAACGACTTTTCAACGGTGATCATCTCTGAAGATGTCAACACTAGCCCAATACCCGCTCCTTTTTGGTTTGATGCTCCGTCTACATGCACTTCCCACGTCGGAGGGGGACACCTGGTGATACTACAGGCTAGTTTTGCACCTCTTTCATCTAATGCTAATTGACTCTCCGCTTCCGGTTCGGTGAATTCTGCCACCAAGTCGGCCAGTACTTGGCCTTTAACTGAGGTGCGAGGCATGTACTTAATGTCGAAAGCTCCCAGAATTGTACCCCACTTGGCTATCCTTCCCGTGTAGTCTGCACTTTTAAGTACGGCTTTTAATGGGAGTTGAGTAAGAACAATCACCGTGTGCGCTTGGAAATAATGAGGCAACTTGCGTGTGCCAAGCACCACCGCTAATATGGCCTTTTCCAGTGGAAGGTAGCGTATTTCTGCCTCATGCAGTGACTTACTCACGTAGTATACTGGTCGTTGCACGCCGTTGTCAACCCTTATCAATACTAAACTTACTGCATAGGAGACCACTGCAATGTACGCAAAAAAGACCTCGTCCGGCTCAGGGCTTGACATGACAGGCGGCCGAGCAAGATAGTCCTTGAGTTGTTGAAAAGCCGCGTCGCATTCCGTCGACCATTCAAAGCTTTTCCATTTATTGATCAACAGAAAGAAAGGTCGGCACCTGTCCGCCGATCGAGATATAAATCTATTCAGCGCAGCGGTCATTCCGGTTAGTTTTTGCACTTCCTTTGGGTTCCGAGGAGTTCGCATACTGATGATGGCTTTAATTTGGTCGGGATTGACTTCAATTCCCCTGTGAGTAACCATATAACCCAAGAACTTGCCTGAGCCAACACCAAACGAACATTTGGCGGCATTCAAACGTAGTTTATAACTTCTGAGAATTTCGAAGACTACTCGAAGATCTTCAAGGTGTTCAGATGCTCTTTTACTTTTCACCACCATGTCATCTATGTAAATCTCCATATTTTTCCCTAATAATGATTCAAACATCCTCGTCATCATTCTTTGGTAGGTGGAACCCGCATTCTTCAGACCAAATGGCATCACCTTGTAGTGGTAGTTCCCTACTGGCGTGACAAAAGCAGTTTTTTCTTGATCATCCAATGCTAAAGGTATCTGATGATAACCCTGGAAGGCGTCCAAGAAACTCATTCGAGGATGGCCGACTGTGGCATCTACCAGTTGATCAATTTTGGGCATGGGGAATGGATCTTTAGGGCAGGCTTTATTTAGATCTGTGAAATCAACACATACTCGCCACTTTCCAGTTTTTTTCTTGACCACCACCGTATTTGCCAACCACTCAGGATAGAAGACCTCTTTGATAGCCCCTGCCTTCTTTAGCTTTGACACTTCCTGACGGACCGCTTCTGCATGCTCTTTAGACGGCCGACGAGGGAGCTGCTTCCTGGGGGTCATCATCGGATTAACATTCAGATGGTGGCAAATGAAGTCTGGGTCTACCCCCGGAGCCTCGTAAGCATCCCATGCAAAGACGTCTATGTTTCGCTTGAGGAACTCTATCAATTCCTCCTTCTCTGACTGGGGTAGTTGAGATCCGACTTGAAAGAATTTATCAGGGTCATCTCCTATTATGAACTTTACAAGATCTTCACATTTCGCCTCCTCGGACAGCCCATCTTTGGACAACATTTGGGGTTTTGATTGCTATAGCTCTTCTTTTTGAGCCTCAGATTCTGCTTCAGGCTCATGTCGGATAGCTGCTATCATGCATTGCCGCGCCATGGTTTGATCACCCAATATCTCTTCTATCTTGCCTCCAGAGGGGTATTTAATCTTCTGATGCAGGGTGGAAGAGACTGCTCCTAAAGTATGAAGCCAAGGCCTTGCAACAATCGCCGTATAAGGGGAGTAGGCGTCCACCACTATAAAATCGACCTCTACTATCTCTGCTCCGGCTTGCACTGGCAGCCTGACCTGTCCCCTCGGAATAATAGTCTTTCCCTCGAAGCTCACTAAAGGGGAATTATAAGGCGTCAGATCTTCAGCTCTTAGGTTCAACCCCTTGAAGAGATCAGGGTACATGATCTCGGCTGCACTGCCTTGATCCACCATTACCCTCTTTACATCATAGCCTCCGATTCGGAGGGTAATTACTAAGGCGTCGTCATGAGGTTGGACAGTTCCGATCTTGTCCTCATCCGAGAATCCCATGACCAAGGATCGGCTTAACTTGGCTCTCTTTGACTCATGCGAGTCATCCTCAGGGTACAGCCGAGTCACTGACATTACTCTGGAGGGGCATGACCCCGTTCTGCCAGGTGCCGCAAAGATAACATTAATGGTTCCAAGAGGAGGTCTCGGAGGATTCCCCCTTTCCGACCGAGTTTCCGTAAGGCTACCCAAGCTATTGGAATGATGCAGCAGCTGTTTTAATCTGCCCTCCTGGACAAGCTGGTCAAGGTGATCCCACAAACTTCTACAGTCCTCAGTGGTATGACCGTGGTCTTTATGATATTGACAGTAGAGATTTCGGTTTCTCTTTTCGGGGTTTCCCATCATCTTATTGGGCCACTTGAAGAATGGCTCGTTTTTTATCTTCTCCAGGACTTGGTGCACAGGCTCTCGGAATACAGCTCCAACTATTTGGCTGTTACTAGATGCCTGTTGCTCGGCATAATCCCTTCTTGGCCGGTTATTATTGTACCTGTCCGGCCTAAACTCTCTCCTTTCTTAGGGGACAAGCTTGCCTTTCCCTTTTCCTTGTTGCTGCTGCTGTTGATCATCTTCTATCCTCTTATATTTATCCACTCTATCCATTAATTGTTGCAAGCTGGTGACCGGCTTCCCTGTCAGGGACTTCCTCAGGCCATGCTCGGAGGGAAGACCAACCTTGAAGGTTCTGATAGCAACCTCATCAAAATCCCCGTCAATCTCGTTAAACATCTCCCAATACCTCTCGGCATATGACCTCACAGACTCCCCTTCCCTCATTGTCATGGACAGCAGGGAATCAAGGGGTTGAGGAACTCTGCTGCATGTAACAAACCGGGAGCAGAATGATTGAGTGAGCTTCTTAAAGGAACCGATGGAATCAGTCTTCAACCCATCGAACCATCTCATCGGCATCGGTCCTAGGCTAGAGGGAAATACTCTGCACAATAAAGCCTCGTCTTGAGAGTAAACTGCCATCTTTTGTCTGAATTGGCTCACGTGTTCTACAGGGTCAGTACGTCCGTTGTACATAGAGAACGTAGGCTGATGAAAACGTCTGGGAAGCTTTGCCTTTTCTATTCCCCTAGTAAAGGGGGACTTAGAAATTTGGGTCAAAACTTTCTTCATGTCTTTGGTCCCCATTCCCCTTCTAGACGAACTTTTTCTCCTTCTCTTGTGAGAATGCTCTTCTTCATAGGAATAGGATTCACTGGGGGGAGTTTCCGAAGAATCCCTGTAACTGTCCTCCCCTTCACCGCTGGAGGAGACATCAGAACTTGAAGGGGTGTGATTTCGTTGTGCTCGGCGAAGCTTCTTTTTCAATCCTTCTATTTCACGCTGCAAGTCCTTTTCATCAGCGTGCCCTTGCACTAGATGGCTCTTTCGTCGATAGCCACTCTTCCCAGCATGGATCGTTCGCGAACTACCCTCACGCTGGTTATCTACGTGGTTCTCCCATTCAAGATTATGGAGTTCATCTTGCTGACTGACGTTTACTGACTCTGCATAGGGCGGACTGGCCTGTTGCGGTCCCGAACCTGCCATAACTGCCGTAACTTTCTACTAGCGCTAATTCTTCCCACAGACGGCGCCAATTGTAGGGTCACAAATTGTAGCCCACACCTTAATAGAAACAGGAAGTAGGCCCAACAAGCCCAATACAATAAATTTGTGAGAGAGTGGGTTAAAGAATTGGGCTAGCAGCGATTTTTACAACAGTTATTGGGATCTGGGTACTTGGCCGAGGAGGCTAAAACACACAAGTGAATTAGGATTTTACGTCCGAGGAGTATGGTTTGGGTAATTTTCATGGGTTATAATCAAATCCGAGTGGTATGATCTTGGATTAGATGCTTTCTTTTAGGTTGTATTTTTCCCGGTGCTACAGTAGTTGTTTCTTGATGTTCTTCTTTTTCCTTTTTCGTCCCCCCTTCTTATGAAGGGTTTATTCCATTATATAGTCCTTCATTGCCCGATCTCATCGTCCACTTGTCTGTCATCTAGCACGGTACTTGAGTTTCCATTTCCTTTCTTACAGCTTTTTGACTTCCTGGGGATAAAGATCACTTTCAACACTGTTCAGGAGTCTTCTCCACATAAATGCGGCCAGGAAAGCAGCTGTGATGCATTTAATGCGGTGGTAGCAGCTTTTTCTCAAGATATTTCTGCATCCTTATCCCTTCCATATGCATTGGTAATCTATCTTTACCTCTGGAACTTCCTAGAGGGTGGACTAAGGGAAAGCCGAGGTTCCTCTCACCATCAGACGTCATGTCCGAGGAGGGTATTCCTCTCGGACCAGCCTCTTGGGATCCTTACGCACTCTACTGTTAGTTACAACGGTCCTCTGTGATTTCTTATCCTCGGGCGTATTGTTGATGAAACGTCGTTCCTGGGCCTAGGTCATGGGCCCATATTTTACTCCCCCACACTTTTATATCCAACCTATATTTTAAATTTAAAAAGAAAAGTAAGTAATTACAAAAACTTACAAGGGATATAATTGGAAATTGAAACTTTACAAACCCTAGATTTCTAAACCCCACAAACCCTAAATCTCTAAACATTCTTATAACTATCTAGTTTTATTTTTTTTTATTTCAACCGTACTACTCACTCTACAAGTGAGGATGCAAAATTTTTTAGAGTCGGTGAATCAAATGTCTTTGGACGGTAAGAGAGGCTTAAGATAAGATGTTCCCACTAGGTGAAATTCTACCTTTCTTATGATTGAGAATGCTCTTTACTATTGGCGTGCTTTTTGTCACTTAGAATTGACTTACTCTAATTATAAGAATTGTCCTACTGTTGATGAGTAGAGTAAGGTAGAAAAGATTGACAAATTCTTGGCTATTTTTTATGATGCTACTTGAATTTGGGTTGAAGTGTATGCACTTCTTTTAGAGTGTAAAAAACTTTTTTTTTTTTTTTTTTTTTTTGAGAATAGGAGTGTGAAGAACTTATTTCTAGATGGATGTTATATTCTTGTTGAACTATATTATTTTGAATGTGGGGTTGAAGTCTTAAAGTGTATGCACTACTTTTGGGATGTAAAAAAAATTATTTATAGATGAATGTTATATTTAATATTATGCAGGTTGAAATGGATTGTGTTACATTCGTGTCAACCCAACACGACCCGTTTATTAAGCGTGTCAAGTGGGTTGGGTTAGGTCAACCCATCTTATTAACAGGTCGGGTTAGGATTGAAGGATCATGACACGATTATTAAATGAGTCGGATTCGAGTTGAGCCATTTAGTTGGATACCCCTACCTCGACACGACACGAATCCGACACGCTAACCCAAATTGACACCCCTAGTGGAAGTTCTATAACTTAGTCCAATCAATACACATGTTATACATAACGCACAATCCATGACCTTGTCTCCAATTTCACACACCGTCACATTATATATTGCATAATAAAAACTGTATACTACATATTATGGTTGTGTAAAACAGATACCTTATCCACTTTGTATTTTCGATCTCTTTATAACGCTGTCCATTTATTTTACCCTATTTTTTTAATACCAATCATCAAAAGATTTTTCACCACACAATAAATACATTGAATTATTTAGTTAATTGTACTCTAACTAAACCTTTATTACCAAAATTTTAAGAACTTTAAGTTACTCTTTTTATAAAAATTCTATAAGGTTTGGCTTACCTCAAGAACTTTTTTAACTAGAATCTCCTTTTGTTTTAATAAGAAACTGCCACATCACCCGCTGATCAAATAAAATGTGGAGATTAAAACCCACTACCACTTGTCATTATGTATTTAAAACAAAATGAGACATCCAGTTAAAAAACGTACTGGAGGTAAGTCAAACTCAATTCTATAAGCTATTTTAAATTATCTAGCATAATACTTAGTTTTTACAACAAAAAATAAATTACGGGCTAAATTTATGGAAATAATTTCTTTTTTATTAACTATTTAATTATTAATCTTTTATTTAATTTATATTCGAATTTTAATTAACTCCTGATTTTACATACAAATTTTAAATAGCTTCTGCAAGATTTTTCTTTAAAATGCTTCTTCTTCTTTTTCTTCTTTTTTGGAGACCCTCCTTAACCCCAAATCAAAGTTGTTCTAATCTTGTTTTGCTGTGACAAGTTGGGCTTACATGATAAATGATGATATACTTACCAGTAACCATTTGCTTCTTGGGCCGATTTTGAAGTGGTCCAAAGTAGGACGTGATTTATAGAGAAGTTAGCCTCTGACCACATGCTCACGCGCGTGCTTAAAGGCTTTTCTATTTTTTGGTAAAAGTTAATAATTTGTATTCATTATAAATTGGGATTACTACATTTTTCAATCACAAAAATACCTAGGGTGTGATGAGTGTTATGCGTTTGTACCAAATATTAAAATTATTAAATTTTCTCCATGCATAACACTAATCACACCCTTAGATATTTTTGTGATTGAAAAATGTAGTAATCCCAATTTATAATTAATGCAAATTATTAACCTTTACCAAAAAATAAAAGAGCCTCTGAGCACGCGCTTAGAGACTAGTTTTCTTAAAAGGATATCCATATAGGATTGTTATGTCATTTGAGATAGTAAGTATATAGTGCAGACATTTCCCACATGTCATGTCTTCCCCCAATAAAAAGCTTTGCAAATCTTTCCCTCATCAATCATCATTTGAATCTCAAAAAAAATTGGCCTTTGCCCCTTTCAAAAAAACAATCCAGGATTTTGTCCTCTTTCCTAAACTAATTAGGGAAATTCCCCTCTTTTGAAACTCGATTTTCTCAAAATCGAGTTAAGCCCTATAGTGGCCTTTTTAAGGAGCCTATAGTGACGTTTTAAGGACCTATAGTGGCATTTTGTAACTCGATTTTCATAAAGTCGAGTTATAGGTAAAAAAAAGAAAAAAAAAATTGCATGTAACTCGACTTCATGGAAATCAAGTTACAAAACGCCACTATAGGTCCTTAAAACGTCACTATAGGCTTCTTAAAACGCTACTATAGGGCTTTAGAAAATTTTTTTTTAAATATTTTTATAACTCGATTTTGAGAAAATTGAGTTTCAAAAAATGAACATTTCCCTAATTAGTTTGGGAAAAATGACAAAATGCTGGATTTTTTTTTTTTTTGAAAGGGGGATTTGCCCATTTTCTCATTTGAATCTCCACTTAGGATTTTAATATGGATATAACAAACTTGTATTACTTTCTATGGGAATGATAAGAATTAAAATTGTAGAAATGTGCAAATTCTAAATAGTTTGTGAGATAATCTAATTGTCTATATTACTATTTGAGGGGCTTTTCCTGTTTGGATCAGATTTTTTTTTTTTTTTTTGGTTCCAAAATACCCTACATCCTATGTTTAAGTAGGGCAGAACTTGGTAAAAATGCTTTTTTAACTCCCACGACACTATCTACAAAATAGGAACATGCTCCTAGTACACTCATGTTCTCCCCCCCTCACCACCTACAATCCCAAAGATGTTGAAACCCACATATAATTCGTAGCACACAACCAACCGATTTCCCAATCTAAATCTTAAACTCTCTCTCAAAAATGTTACTCACAATCAAACGGTTTCTAGAAATGTTTACACCCAAGCAACAACTCTTGCCCAGATCAACCATTGTTTGACGCAACTTTACGGGTCTTTCTTCTAAAATTGTTTGGTTTTTTTTTTTTTTAGGGCAGAGAGAGAGAGAGAGAGAGAGTTGGTTTTCCACAACAGAGAGTATTATCAATATTATTCAATAAAGATGGCTAGACGAAATTAGGGAAGGTAAATGAGAATTATGAAGGAGTTTCACATTCCAACTGCATGGTTGCCAAGGTTTTGTCTCACCCTTTTGAATTAATGCTATTTAAGAATTATCAATTACTCTGCTTATTTTTTAATTTCCTTTTTCTTTTTCTTTTTTTTTTACATTGCTAGGTTTTTAAATTATGCCTTTTTCTTATGTGTTCTGTTCTGTTATGGATAAGCGGGATTGTAATTATGGGTGTAGGGTCTCGATTTTCGGACTAGGCCCAAAAGTGAATGGGATCTAGGCCCAGTGGACCAAGTACAATGAATTTGTAGAGAGTGGGTCAAAGAGCTAGACTTTAATGAATTTGACAACGGCTAATGTGGATGTAAAAGATGATTAAGTAAGAACTAGGAACACAGAGCTTGATGAACTCATGATCTAAAGAGATGAACCCTCCATCTGAGGCGATGAGTTTCTATATAAATTGATTAAACAGAGTACAAGGAGGATTGGGATCGCTATAGTGTTCTCTTATTACTCTCTCGGTCCCCTTCTTATGAAAGGTCTCTTACATTATATAGTTCCCTTTGAATCATCTTGGTCCCACACTTGTTAGTCATCCATGCCTATACTTGAGTGTCTGTCCCATCAGTCACTCATTCTGACGTTCTGTGAGTTGCGGTGACCCAAATAACACTGTTTAGGGGTCATGTCCACGTAAATGTGGCCAGATCGTCAGTTGTGGGCATTTAATGCGGAGGTGACAGCTTCTCTTAGAATTGCTCCTCCACCATGCTCCCATGGCTGGCCCACTGTGTTAGTCCTTTTTGCTTGGGACGCCCGGGGAGGCTGTCTTTAAGGGCATGCCGGATTTCTTTCTTACGATTTTGGTTGGCCGAGGACAGGATTGTCCTCGGTGATGTCTCTTGGCAACTGGGACTCTCTTTGTTCATCCTCAGGTGTTTCTTCCTCCTCGGCATGGGTCTTGGGCCCTGTATGAAGTGGGGTCGGGGCTGCTGAGTTTTTTGACCCCACAGTGGGGTTTCTAATCTTTGCTCAAGCTTTTTTATTTCATTTTTTTCCTTTCTTTGAGCTGCATGATTATTACAAAGGTTTATCCTTCTTTAGAAATGACAAAATGTTAGTTGTAACTTTTGGTAGAAGTTATTTCATGACTTCATCACAAAAAATTAGAACTGAGTAATGTTATCTACTGAATCATTTTATTTTTTAGGATGACAATTCCTTTGATCTCTTCAATCTTCATAATGCCAACTTTGTTTTCTCACTTCTCATTCCCCCTTCTATATTTTATCTACAATCTAAACCAATGCAATTTAATTTGGCTGGTGAGGATTGATATTTGTGACTTTGTCTATTTGAAGCTCTAAACCAATGCAAAAACAATGATGACATGGACCATGGGACATTTGAGATAGACATGGGTGTAATTTTTTCATAATTTAACACTTATTTATATGGAGGAGGGGACACATCAGTTTGATATTTCTAACTTTGTGTGTTTGAAGCTCTATTAATTATGTGTGGCATGTAGAAACTTTACCAAGCAAGGGTAGGTTTTTCATAAATTACAACTTATTTCTCTTTGTTTTTAAAATCAACAATTTACTATTATTTTTCTATGGAAATAGTATAGATTATGATGTTTGCTTTGTTCTGCATGTTCAAAACCATATTGGACCTTTAGGAATGTTAAAAAGGGTTGTTGGAAAAGGAAAGGGTATTGTTGATGGGCTACAGTCATAATGTGTTTGATGTGGAGCATTTGGAATGAGGAAAAAGGCTGATCTCTCAAAGGGATTAAGCTGTCCCTCCTGTAGCTTAAGATTGTAGATGTCAGATTTTTTTTTCTTTTTTCCAGCTCTCAGCACGTGATATTTGATTCTCCTATATATTTCCAGAATTTTCTTAGATCCGTATATGATATAGGTGCTTGATGACAAGTAAAGCATATTTTTTTTCCAAAGAAAACCATGTGTGATATTGAAAATTAGCAAACCAAGTACTATATTGCAAATTTTTAGTTAAAAACAATTATCAACAACTAGCCTCTGAGCACGCGCTCATGCGCGTGCTCAAAGGCTCTTCTATATTTTAGTAAAAGTTAATAATTTGCATCTATTATAAATTGGGATTACTACATTTTTCAATCACAAAAATACCTAGGGGTGTGATGAGTGTTATGCATGGAAAAAGGTTAATAATTTTAATATTTGGTACAAACGCATAAACTCATCACACTCTTAGGTATTTTTGTGATTGAAAAATATAGTAATCCCAATTTATAATAGATGCAAATTATTAACTTTTACCAAAAAATAAATGAGCGCGTGCTCAGAGGCTAGTTGTTGATAATTGTTTTTAACTAAAATTTTGCAATACAGTACTTGGTTTGCTAATGTTCAATATCACACATGGTTTTCTTTGGGGAAAAAAAATGTCTTTAATTGTCATCAAGCACCTAAATCATATACGGATCTATGAAAATTCTAGAAATATATAGGAGAATAAAATATCACGTTTTGAGAGCTAGAAAAAAAAAAAATTTGACATCTACAATCTTAAGCTACATGAGGGACAGCTTAATCCCTTTGCTCTATCAGCCTTTTCCCTCATTCCAAATGCTCCACATCTCACGCACGTTCTCAGAGCTAGTTGTTAATAATTGTTTTTAACTAAAAATTTGCAATATAGTACCTGGTTTGCTAATGTTCAATATCACACGTGGTTTTCTTTGGAAAAAAAAAATCCGGCTTTACTTGTCATCACCTAAATCATATACGGATCTAAGAAAATTCTGGAAATATATAAGAGAATCAAATATCACGTGCTGAGAGCTGGAAAAAAAAAAAAAAAAAAAAAAATCTGACATCTACAATCTTAAGCTACAGGAGGGACAACTTAATCCCTTTAAGAGATCAGCCTTTTCCCTCATTCCAAATGCTCCACATCTCACACGCGTGCTCAGAGGCTAGTTGTTGATAATTGTTTTTAACTAAAAATTTTCAATATAGTATTTGGTTTGCTAATGTTCAATATCACACATGGTTTTCTTTGGAAAAAAAAAATCCGGCTTTACTTGTCATCAAGCACCTAAATCATATACGGATCTAAGAAAATTCTGAAAATATATAGGAGAATCAAATATTACATGCTGAGAGCTGGGAAAATATATATATATATATATATATATATATATATATATATATATATATATATATGACATCTACAATCTTAAGCTACAGGAGGGACAACTTAATCCCTTTGAGAGATTAGCCTTTTCCCTCATTCCAAATGCACCACATCTCACGCGCGTGCTCAGAGGCTAGTTGTTGATAATTGTTTTTAACTAAAAATTTGCAATATAGTACTTGGTTTGCTAATGTTCAATATCACACATGGTTTTTGTAGGGTCACAAATTGTAGCTCAAACCCAAAAGAATTGGGGAATAAGCCCAATACAATAAATCTGTAAGAGAGTGAATGAAAGAACTGAGCTGTTAATAGGTTTTCTAACGGTTAATTGAGGTTTTAAACCTATCCGAGGAGGACAAGACACATACTTTAGGGTCGAATATATGTCCAAGGAGTGAGTTTTTAGATGAATTGGTTATTCCTGAAAGTTAGTTCTTCACTGTGCTACAGTAATTCTTTTTCACTATTTCTCTCGTATTTTTTCCGATCCCCCTCTTATGGAGGGTCTCCCCCATTATATAGTCCTTCTCAATTCATTCCCATCGTCCACTTGTTTATCATCCAACCCTGCACTCAAGTATCTGTCCTACTGAGCAGCTTTTCTGGTTTTCTGTGGGCGATAGTGGTTGAAAACACTGTTTAAAGGTTTTCTCCACATTAATGTGGCCAGGAAAGCTGCTGTAGTGCATTTAATGCGATGGTAGCAACTTTTCCCCAAGATATTTCCGTGTTCTTATCCCTTCCTTGCGCACCTGAAGTATATCTTTATTGCTAGGATTTCCTGGAAGGTTACCCAAGTCAAGGCGAAGTTCGCTTTGACTGACAATCGTCAGGTCCGAGGAGGATAACCCTCTCGGACTAGTGTCTTTGAACATTTCTCTGTTCGACCACCTACTATGGGGCATTTCCAAACGTTTTCTCCTCCTCGGACGTATTCTTGTTAGTAGTTGGAGTTTGAGGCCCAACATAAAAGTTCAAGTCTTCGCCCCCCACAGTTTTCTTTGGAAAAAAAAAAAAATCCGGCTTTACTTGTCATCAAGCACCTAAATCATATACGGATCTAAGAAAATTCTAAAAATATATAGGAGAATCAAATATCACGTGCTGAGAGCTAGAAAATATATATATATATATATATATATATATATATATATATATATATATATATATATATATATATATGACATCTACAATCTTAAGCTACAGGAGGGACAACTTAATCCCTTTGAGAGATCAGCCTTTTCCCTCATTCCAAATGCACCACATCTCACGCACGTGCTTAGAGGCTAGTTGTTGATAATTTTTTTTAACTAAAAATTTGAAATATAGTACTTGGTTTGCTAATATTCAATATCACATGTGGTTTTCTTTGGAAAAAAAAATCCGGCTTTACTTGTCATCAAGCACCTAAATCATATACGGATCTAAGAAAATTCTGGAAATATATAGGAGAATCAAATATCATGTGCTGAGAGCTGGAAAAAAAAAATGACATCTACAATCTTAAGCTACAGGAGGGACAGCTTAATCCCTTTGAGAAATTAGCCTTTTCCCTCATTCCAAATGCTCCACATCTCACGCGCGTGCTCAAAGGCTAGTTATTGATAATTGTTTTTAACTAAAAATTTGCAATATAGTACTTGGTTTGCTAATGTTCAATATCACACGTGGTTTTCTTTGAAAGAAAAAATCCGGCTTTACTTGTCATCAAGCACCTAAATCATATACTGATCTAAGAAAATTCTGGAAATATATAGGAGAATCAAATATCATGTGCTGAGAGCTGGAAAAAAAAAATGACATCTACAATCTTAAGCTATAGGAGGGACAACTTAATCCCTTTGAGAGATCAGCCTTTTCCCTCATTCCAGATGTTCCACATCAAACACATTATGACTGTAGCCCATCAACAGTACTCTTTCCTTTTCCAACAACCCTTTTTAACATTCCTAAATGTCCAATATGGTTTTGAACGTGCAGAACAAAGCAAACATCATAATCTATACTATTTCCATAGAAAAATAATAGTAAATTGTTGATTTTAAAAACAAAGAGAAATAAGTTGTAGTTTATGAAAAACCTACCCTTGCTTGGTAAAGTTTCTACATGCCACACATAATTAATAGAGCTTCAAACACACAAAGTTAGAAATATCAAACTGATGTGTCCCCTCCTCCATATAAATAAGTGTTAAATTATGAAAAACTTACACCCATGTCGATCTCAAATGTCCCATGCTCCATGTCATCATTGTTTTTGCATTGGTTTAGAGCTTCAATTAGACAAAGTCAAAAATATCAATCCTCACCAACCTAATTAAGTTGCATTGGTTTAGATTGTAGATAAAATATAGAAGGAAGAGTGAGAAGTGAGAAAAAAAAGTTGGCATTATGAAGATTGAAGAGATCAAAGTAATTGCCATCCTAAAAAATAAAATGTTTCAGTAGATAACATTGCTCAGGTCTAATTTTTTGTGATGAAGTCATGAAATAACTTCTACCAAAAGTTACTACTAACATTTTGTCATTTCTAAAGAAGGATAAACCTCTGTAATAATCATGACGCTCACAGAAAGGAAAAAAATGAAATAAAAAAGATTGAGCAAATATTAGAAAACCCCACAATTTCAATCCCGCTTACCCATAACAGAACAGAACACATAAGAAAAATGCGTAATTTAAAAACCTAGCAATGTTAAAAAAAAAAAAAAGGAAATTAAAAAATAAGCAGAGTAATTGATAATTCTTAAATAGCATTAATTCAAAAGGGTGAGACAAAACCTTGGCAACCATGCCCTACTTAAATATAGAATATAGGGGTATTTTGGAAAAAAGAAAATTCGATGTAAACATTAAAAAAAAAAAAAAAAACTTTAAGTATAGATAAAACCCATTCAAATCCCAATGATATGAGCCTTCCGAGAGTTTGAGGTTGATGCGAGAGCGAAAAAGATGTTAGTTTGGCGTAGCATAAATATAACAGTTCCTAATAACGTTCAATTTTCTCTTGGGAATTTCATCAAACACCTTCCGTCTTCAACGATTTCCTGTCCGTACAGACTCAGCACCAAAACCCTGGTCACTACCAGTGCCCTTAGCTCCTCTTCCTATTTCGAAACCCTAACTTCCCGCCAAAAAGACCAGCTCAATCTCTACGTCCACACTCTTCTAGAATGGAACCAGGTCTCTCTCTCTTACCTCTCACTGAATTAACTCTCTGTTTGGTTGCTGAGAAAAATGTAGAATTTATTGATTCATGATTTTAGTCTCATTAAATTTTTGTTTTTCAGATACCCATCAAAGCTTTAATGATTATTACCTTTTGAGTTTGCAGAAATTGAAAAAAAAAAAAAAAAAAACATTTACTTTCTCATAAAAGTAGTTTCTTAGTTCTATGAGTTATTCTCAATGTGCAGAGAATGAATCTTACTGCTGTTAGAGAGGTAAATGAAGTCATGGAAAGGCACATTGAGGATTCACTTTCAATACTACCACCTATAAAGAATTCTTATGTCTCTCACTGTAACAATTCAATCAACAACATTAATCTTGTTGATGTTGGAAGTGGCGCCGGGCTTCCTGGTCTAATTTTAGCTATTGCTTGTCCAGGTGAATATATTATATGTTACATTAATGTGGGTTGTTATTAATTTTGTGCAATTTACATTAGCTTGTTCTGTTGTAAAATGATTTTTTTGTTAACATGATTTTGGATGCGAAGATTGGAAGGTAACTCTATTAGAGTCTATGAACAAGCGGTGTGTTTTCTTGGAGCATGTGATAGGTCTTACTGGCTTGTCAAATGTCAAAGTTGTAAGAGGAAGAGCGGAGGTATTGCTTCTGTCTTCCTTCTTCTTCTTCAATGTTTTCATTTTAAAATTTGATACTTAATTAGCATGTTTGTAAAGGTCTTTTCATCCGCTGAGATAACTATTGACTATACCTCTATTCCCCTTCCAAATAATAATACTAACTGGGGTTTTATGGCAACTTACACGTTTCCATGGCATTACCTTACAACTGAGTTAAAAGGACCCTTTTTTCTTGAGTGGGTATTGGCTTATTAAGCTATTTGTTGGATGTATTGTTTACAATTCACATTGGATTGTGTTTCTAAAGAAGTACCTATCCACATATATTTTGATTTTCTTTCTGAAGTCTGCACATTCAGATTGTTTATGTTGCTAACCAATTACCTTTTCCTGGCTCCAATACACATTACAAACCTTGTTATAGGACAGAATTTGGGGCAGGATCTTTGCTTCAGAGAGCAATTTGATGTAGCAGTGGCCAGGGCAGTTGCTGAGATGAGAATCTTAGGCAATCTTGAAAATCCTTTTCTTGGTTTCTTCTATGTATATTCGAGACTTCAAGTGGTTCAACATCATTGATAAAATTGTTCTGGTTTCTTCATTTTCAGCTGAGTACTGTCTTCCTCTGGTTCGTGTTGGTGGTTTGTTTGTAGCTGCAAAGGGTCATGATCCTCAGGTATGTTTCTACTGTTCACTTATGGAACTTCAGCTACCCAATCTCTGCCTTTTACTGAAGATTAATATCAATGGAGGTTGTTGGCTGCAGAAAAGTATTCAAGAGATGGCCCATGGGCCTTGATTCTTAGGCTGTAATTGTTAGTGGCCAGATGAAGATCTTGGGCCTGTCTAATGGTTTCTAGTCAGTTGTATCCTAGTCTCTTCCATGGTCCTAGTCTCTTCCATGGTCTTATTTTTAGTTCTAGTTACATTGTTGGTCTTTATGTGTGTTTTTTAGTAGTAAAAGGCTTAGTTCATTAGTCAATTTTTTTCTGAACTTGGAATTGCCTAGGTTTTTTTTTGGTTACCCAACTCACACTCGCATGGTATTGAACCCAAGGCCTCACCTTGCATCCCTTACTTATGGGTGGGGATGATTGCCCAGGTTCTTCTTTTCTGACTTGATTTTCAGTCTGCAATAAACTGGACCTGAAAAAATATGTCACCTACTTATAAAGTCCAAGATTCCATCCTTATGTTTCAAGCCAAAAGAACATAAGAATGCCAAAATCATAAACAAAAAGAGGCAGGGCTCATGAACCAATTATCAGAAAAACATTCTTACACATGGCATTTTAAGGCCTAGTTCAGTCATCTCTAAAGGAGTCACTGCATATTGTCAATATCTCCACAAGAGCACAAGAAAAAAGTATGAGTTGTTTTTCTTGAAAAAATCCTGAAAATGTTTCTATTCATACACTTCTATAAAATTATATTAAATTCAATGAGGACAAACGTTGACTTACTTCAGTTTCTGTGTATTATGCAATGTAATAATTATGACAATTTAGGGTTTGCAAATGCATTCAAGGAAAAACTGCCTTGAAATGTACATGATAAATTGCCATTTTTATTTTCATTAGTGTGAACTATTAACTGGCCAATGAGCTCTAGATATTGCATTCCCTCCTCCATAAATAACAGGGAGGAGGAAGGTCATGGGTTCAAGACCCACTAGGTGTGTAACTTACCAATGAAAAAAAGCTATCAACTGATCTTTTATATGGTACATTTGGCCAGGAAGAAGTTAGGAATGCAGAAAGAGCAATCCAAATGATGGGTGCTTCCCTGTTGCAACTGTGCTCAGGTCTGTTTGTAATGTTTTCAGTTTGGCATCTCATGTGTATGTTAATGATCTAGAAACACACTCATGTCTTAGATGATTGCTTTAATGAAATTGGACATTATTGCCAAGGGTTTGTTTGTTCCCAAAAAGTCTTCTTTTTGTTAACTGCTTGAAATCATGCAATGTTATCACCTGAACTGACCGTGAGGAAGATTCCTGTGCATATCATGTTTTCCAATTATCTCAACAAAAGAAGGGGATTTTTTTTTTGTTATCTGTTTTGCATTTTGACTTGTTTAAAAAGAAAATTTTTCATTGAATTCAAATGCCCCTGATCTTATTAAACCTTGCTTGAAGTTATTTACTTCATGCCAAGAAAAAGGTAGGAATGTGGGAGACCTTTGTCAAGAAAAAAAAGTGTAGAGATTGAGGAGGGAGAAGAGCTGTGGGCATGAGAGTTTTTTAAAATAAATTAAAAATGTTTGAAGTTGTGCTCAGATATTCTAAGAGAAGATGGCTATTAATTTTGGGCTTGCACGGTCACATGGAAAAATATGCATGGTCATCATGAATAAACCACAATTCTGTCCAAAACAAATTTGATAACATTGCCTTGACGTTAAGGTCAAGTCTTCCAAATGCTTCTGAAAAAGTGTAGCATCAAGTGTAAGCTTCCACTTGTCACATGTTTGAGGGTTTTACTACCTGTGTGGAGTTGTTTTAGAAAGCATGCTTGTGAACCTTGCTAATTTCCCAGGTTTACAATCCGAACTCAGCAGTTTTTGGGCTTTCTCATAATATCATCATTTACTCTTTGTTTCTGGCTATCATATTGACTTCAGTTGTCATTTGTCAACTTAATTGGATGATTGCTTTGTGTAAACCTACCTGTAGACCCACAGTCATTTCTCATTTTACCTTTAAATCTTTAAATGTATAATTTTTTTTTGGCTACAATCTTTAAATGTGTAAATGACCCTGCATTAAGGATCAGTTAAATATAGCACCTTATTGAAGTGGTTGTTACTTTTGATATGTGCCCAGTGGAGTCACAAAGCCCATATGGACAGCGGACTGCCATCATATGTTTAAAAGATCACTCCACCCCAAGGAAGTATCCTCGCGATCCAGGCACACCAGCGAAAGAACCACTGTAAATAATTTAGATGCACATTCTGCTGTTATTTTTATTGACAGCTTGTACTTTGAGATGCCACTTCTTACAAGTGGAAATAACTATATGTAACAAAACTTACATTTTGATCCACCAAAGTGACCTATCGTGCTTAATGTAATATGCATTTTTTATTCATTTATGTTTTTAGTTTCTTTTCATAATGCTTTTGTGTTTAATGTGCACTCTTTATTTTTAGTTGCAGAGGGAGGTGTTTTTGGAGATAAGCAAGTTGAATAAAGCAATAAACTTGCTTGCGCAGTGATAGTAAATTATTGAGTTCCTTATTGGCTTTTATGGAATGAACTCTCTGTTTATGTTCTGATGATAAGTGAATGTTCTGAATCATGTCTCAAGTGATCCTGCTCTGTTCAAAAAGGAAAAAAATTATGAAGAAAGATGTAAAATAATAGGAAAGAATAAAAAAGATTATGAAAAAAAAAATTGCTGCCTTTTTTTGGATTACATGAGAATGCTGTCAGCAGAAATGTAGATTTAGGAAGTGCCAAATTCTTTATACTGTAGGCATTGTTTGGTCTCATTTTTAGAGAGAACAAGGTTCAAATTCCCTTCTCCGCTGGTTGTGAGTTGTAACTATTGAATTCTTAAAAAAAAAAAAAATGCAGATTTAGGAATGTCAAATGTGAATTAAAAAAAATGGAATTATTAAGCCGATATCATCATGAAATTTCTTGCAAATATGAATTTAAGTGGATCAAAAGCAATGCATGTCTAAAGAGAAAGTAGTAGTATTCGATTTTTATACCAATTTTTTAAGACATTTTTTAGAATTTTGAACCGAATAAAACATGTACACACTCCATTTTACACGTCACTAACTATGTTTTTGACTAATCAGGGAATTTACAAGGATGGAATTAAAAAAAGAAAAAGGAAAGAATTTATAAGCTTTTATGCTGTTTTGCTCGATACAGGTGTTCAAAAATACTGTGAATCTTTATGTGGTTGTAAATAAAATTAGATTACTGATGCATGATAGAATAATCAGGTATTCCAAGCTTCACAAGTATTAGCTAGCAGAAGTGGTAAGCAAACTTCTTAACTATTTATTTTATTTAGTTTTCTGTTTGAGAAATTAGTGGTGACTAAATTAGAAATATTTTTGTCACTTATTGAATGTCATATTATAGTGTATAAAAATAAAATATATATCAGAAAGCAACCGTTGTCTATTTCGACATATTGTATGTCATGAATCATGGTGTGATGAGGTAAGCAACTCCTGATTGTAGTGCTTTAACATTTTGTTTTTGTTTAAACTGTCTTGTTAGATGTATAATCAATTGCTAATATTTATCTTTAGATCTTCTAAATTCTGGTATTATAGATAGCTTCTTGGTAAGTTTTAAAGTCAGTCTCCGTGGTAACTATTAAGAACATCTCTCACTCTCTCTCTTGCCCCACATATTTCACATCCACTGATCACATCATGGTTAAAAGATGCATATATTACTTTTATGATCCTCCTTTAGCCAACAAAATCCACTCCTTAGTCATCTTCCATGACAAAGATCAGTCAACTTGAACATCATGTGGCTAGTAACTTGAACATTTTAATAGTTTGCATAGTCTTTGTTTATTAAAATTCATCAAGAATCTGATTATTTGTAGCATTGACTTGCCTCAACTAAATGTATTTATATCAAACTTAGGCTAAAAGCATTGATCAGGATAGCTGCAATTTCACAGGGTTAGACACATGTACAAAAGGTTTCAGAGTTAGGGAAAGTAGGTTTATCTAGGAGATAATCAAAATCATTATGTTATGCTTTTAATGGTCATCTTTGAGAGAAGTAGGTTTTTGAAAACAAAGAAAAATATTAGGTTAGAATAGCGTGGCATAGTAACAATGACTGGTACCTAACTCACCCTCCACTTGTCATTAGTTAAATGGGTCAAACAATTAAATCTACTTTATTTATTTTTAAAAGCATCATATAAGGTTAAGATTTTTAGTTTGATCTTCTATAATGCCAGATTGATACGTTCATATCGTACAGAATTAATACTAAATTATTGACAAAGAAACATATGAGGTAAGTTAATCTTTTGGCACTTCTAAAAATCCATTTTGATGTATCAAAATTTTTTTTTCCTGCAATGTAATATTGTACAATAAAGTTTGTTGTTCAAAGGGGAGCATTTAACTGTTCTTTCATGGGCCTATAAAACTTTAATCGTAAATGAAAGTTTTTCTTTTTCTCTCTCTTTTTTTAGGCTGAGCGTGATGATAAAATAACATTTTTTTTTTTTTTAATGATAAAGAGTAGCTGAATTATCTGATTTATTTGCTCTGTTTTCCATTTTTTCTTTTGATGTGCCAAGTGCCAACTACATCCTTAGACAAGTCACTTCATTTGTATAAGATCTATTTGTTTTTTGGGATAATTTAAAAAAGGAGGATGTATCCAACTACCCTATTTGTAATTCACGAAATTGTATATTCTGTTTCGAGTTTATACACAGTATCTTTCATAGCTGGATTTTACAAATGTGTGGGATCTACCTGTTGTGAAATAAATGGTATATACACCCAAAAAAAGATATAATTTTTTGTAATTCAAGCTATTAAATTGTCAAGCCCATTAAATTCTTAACCCTAGGTTTAGGTTTAGATGGAAATAAATGGGATGGGAGGGACGAAAAGGATGGTCCATCTCTCTCTTCATTCTATACGTATGTTATATAACATATCCTTAATTCTTTATTTTTCTTTTCTCATCTATGCACTTGTCGTTGTTAAGCTATAGCTAACAGAATATAATTTCTTTTGTGTCTAGACCTCCATAATTTATGCTCTCTTCAAGAAAGTTATTCTACCTTATAGGATGGTCCTCTCCTCCATTGTCGGTCCAGCATCCATGTGTGTATGATCATAACAATGTTATTATATACTTATGGCTGTGAATGAGTTGAACCAATTAATTGCTTAGCTTATCAGAGAAAGTCTAGAGACACAAAAAAATATGACTCTTGTTTATAGTGTAGATTATTAGTAATAATTAAAAAAATAATGTTAACGATATATCTAAATAAGAATTAGTAAAAACTAATCAACTTAACTAATATAAAAAAAGAGTGAAATTTTTTGTATGCGTAGTGTTACTTATCCAAGAAAGCCTCTTCTTCATTTTTCGAAACTCTCATAAATTTCGAAAAATCTCATTGAAATCGGCTTATATAACTTGAAATATCTGAAATTGACTTGGCCCGAGCCCAACAAAATGTTTAACCAAATATTCTATGTAGCCACTTTTAGTAACCTTCTACCAATGAGATTGCTATCCCACTTTGCACGATCCTCCAGACAAATTAATCATGAGCCAGACCTATCTGCCTCTGATTATTTTATACTCTTAGGTCTTAACTTTAAGAGAATATCCCCATTTGCTTTTCTTGAGTGAAAAGATACATAGTTATATACATGCACATGTAGAAGAATCATTCTTTACCATAGGTCTCTTTTGGGCCTATGTTAAGCACTATCTAAAAAAGAACTGTCAAGAATCAAGATTCTTAAAATTTCTTTAACCAAAATTATCATATGATTTGGTAATCTGCTTTTGTTAAAGAATGTCACATAGACCCGATAAGGAGAAATCCAACAAATTCCGTTATATTGAGAATTAGTAAAAGTTAATATATAAATAAATACCCTTTTAATTTAAAGTTGCTTAACTGCCTTAAAAAATCTAATTGATTATAATAAAATAAATAAATTCAACATTAGCCAATGCGCTTTGATACTCATTAATAATTTTGTTAAAATACTTTAAATGCCCTTTAAAATTTTTTAATTTAAACTAGAGCTTTAAATAGCTTTAAACCTTGTATTTACGGTTTAGATTCTTTGATGCATTGTTCTAGCTTTTAATAGAAATAACAAATTTATAAATGCTCATTTTAAAATGACACAAATTTAAGAGAGAGACTAAATAATGATAATGAAAAAAAAAATATCATTATTGTAATTATTAAATAAATAAACATTGGTCATTAGTTGAACTGGCTGAGTTTAAAAAGTATGTAAAAACGGAGTAATACTTATGTTGTGTCATATTTGGTCATTTCTCACATTTTAAACTCTTTTTTTATTACCATATTTTATCACTGTTGTTTTCCAAATTCTGTTAAAACTTTTTATTGTAAAAATTCTACGGCTAATAAAGCTTTGATTCCTACCCCAAAATTACCAGACATTTAGAAATTTTGCTAAAGAGCTTTAGGGGCCCTCTTAAAGTTGAGAAAATAGGTCTTGTTTAGATTAACTTCTAGCTAAAAGCTTATTTATTCAAAGTTGGCACAAGTGTAATTGTACATAGAAAAGGTGCAGCTATAGAAGAGAAAATGAGACTATTCTATCTTTTAATAGAAATTATGAATTCAAATAAATATTTCTGGAAAGAGAGAGAGGTAATAATAATAATAATTACGATGATGATAATGATAATGAAATAAAAACCACTAATCGAACTAAATGGAATCATGAATGAAAGTATAATTCACTTTTATTATGTCTCTTTTGTCATTTTTCACTCTTAAGAGCTTCTTTTTTTTTTTTTTTTTTTTTTTTTTTACCAAATAGAATTAAGGATTTCAAAACACTTTGTTGTGTCCCAAGGTCAAATGGCAAATAATTTTGAAGTAGTTGAAGAAGTTTGAATTTGAATAGAATTCTAATAAAATTATGCAGTAGATTAGGATGAGAATTAGGATTTAATTTCAATTTGTATTTAAATTTAAGTAGGAGTTGGATCCTATGTTTTAGGACTTGGTTGTGATGAAGCTATCTCCTTACTAGTATTTATATACGTAGGAATTATAAATGAAGCAAGCAGAGAATTAACTAAAAGTGTTTATTTCTTCTCTCAAGTTCAGGAAATTAGTCATTTCGAATTGACTACATTATCTTTCAATTATCTCGGTTCACAACACACTTCATCAATATAGTTTGCCAAGCACTCTAAACAACAAAGCTCTTTTCAGTAGGGGTATTCATTTTGCTAATTGACATTGACAAAATTAGTTGAAACCACACCGATCCAGTTGACTGGCTTTGGTGATTTTTTATTAGTTCCCTTAAATCGACGTCAATAGTTCGACTATCAACCATGGGTTTTCAAAACTGATCTATCATTGATTGCTTGACATGTGTGTGTATATAAGGCAATCTTATTTTGTATCAAATGATATCATGTCATCCATATCAAAACCCAATAAATGAGAAACGTGTGTATAAAAATAAATACCCACAAACACATGTCTTTCATTTGTTAGTGGAATAGTTATTTTTTGCTGACATATCTCATACTTATTGGATTTTGATATCGCTGATATAATATTATTTGATACCAAATACCTTCTCCTCCCATTGTCGATTCATTCCCGTTCTCATCAATTCTTGGTTGATATTGTCACATTTGATTGTCCCTCAAGCTAACACCATCACTTCCGTCATTATTTTCCATCATCGACTAAGTCGCACCACATCACACTAAGGCCATAAAATTGCCCCCATTGTGATTGGCCAATGACCCTTCCACGATGCAGCTTAGTAGGGTGCCGAAAGGGGGGGAGGGGGGGGGGGGGGTTGATAAACTCCAAGGGGTACTCTAAAACTTTAACTCCTACAATAATAGAAAACCAATTATTTATCTCATGAAAAATGCTCTGTTTACAATATTTTTATAACATTTTCACAACAAATTTTAAATGGTAAATTGTTATTAGTTGTTATGAGTGTGAAAAAAGTAATTTAAGTTAAGGATTCAAATTAGAACCAATAATAACTTTCTACCTATAATTTGTTGTAAAAATATTGTGCATGTAACACTTCACTTATTTCGTTATATTTTGAGGGAAATTGTTTTTGCTTAGCTGTCCCTGTAAGGAAACAGTAGTCTTCTTTTGAAAACTAGTTGTTCTATCAATTATTTTGTTTATATAGCTTATTTTAGGGCATTGATTGTAGGGATGATCTAAGAAATCCAACTTTAGGATAAAATAAATATTGAGAATGTGGACAAATTTTAGAAAATGGAAGATATTGAATGTGAACTTCACTGATCCAATGCAGACCTCATTGCCCCCTATCTCATTGAGTCCCATCATCCAACTAATCCTTGTAGAAAAATAAAGAACACAATGGCATAAATTCGTCAACACCAAACGCCGAGGTAAGGTATGAAAGTCTATGTGAGTAGGCAAATAGGGTTTCAAGGTGCACCCCCCGTCTCCCTCTGGTTAAAGGAAGCTTCCATAATGATTTCTTAATTATATATATATGATAAACAAATTATAGGTGTTATTGATCTAGAAAGACAAAGTGAAACAACATGTTGCTACTAAAGTAACAGCTGCCCGAATTTTGAGCAACTAATTAGTAAACAGTGTAAAAGCTCATCGTAGTTTATTAGGTTTTTTCCCTTAATTAAGTGTCCTTTAGTTAAAAAGTTATTATACATTAAAACAAAAGGCACTTTGCTAAAGAAAACTAGCTCCATCATGGGCCATTAGCTTTGAACTTACATGTATAGTAGACCAATACAATCCATGCCATCCAAGGAAGGAAAGAGTGAAAATAAAATAAAGGAACAAAAAGATACGGGAAAAGTAAGAAGAGGAAAGAATAAGTACAACACAATCTTTCTGCACTATGTACATAACCACGGCTAGAAGAAAAAAAGGATTTGTCTGCTAAAGACCACTTGCAGAGATGGCCTAGTAATAGGAAGACCTGGTCACCTATCACGAATCTGAAGTTGCTTCTTCAAGTAGTAGCAAGTCACACTATTGCGTGGATAGTTCCACGTCATTCATGAGTAAGATTTGAGTGATTCGGGACAATAACTACACCTGCGGGCTCTATTTTCTCATTTACCATAAAATAAAAGGATTTTTCCACTAAAGAAAAGGAACTAAAACCTTCCAAACTTTAATGTCACAGTCCAAACCACCGCTGTAAACAAGGTAAGCTGCTGTATCAGATGTGTTGCAACAATCAATTGCTGCAGTCAAGCATTTGACTGGGCCTGTATGCCCTTCCAACACCGCCACACAATTGTAGTTTCTATCAACACCTCTCCAAATCCTAACACTTCTATCAGCTGAACCACTACAAACCAAATCAGACACAACAGCCAGGCACAAAATGGAGCTAGTGTGACCTCTAAGCGCACCCATAACATCCATGTTGCCACCACAACCATCACTATTACTCTTCTCCCATACCACTATGGATCTGTCACATGCACCAGAGTACAACAAAGACCCATCACTGCTTAGAGCCAATGCATTAACCCCAGAGTTGTGTTTGATAAGTGTGGCAACTAAACGATGTTTCTCACCTGGGTTTTTCTTCCACACCTTGATTTTCTTGTCAGCTGAGCCAGTATAAACATGTCCATCATCGTCTAATGCCAGTGCGTTTATTGCATCATCATGTGCGTTTGTCACGGATTCTAAGCACTTAAAGTCCGATGTTCGCCAAATCTTGAGTGTCCTATCCCATGAAACGGAGTAGAGAAGTGACTCATCCTGAGACAAAGCAAGTGAAGACACAGCATCAACATGGTGTACCCAACTGCAACTCTTGTGCCTTCGAATCTGAACCTGGTTCTTAGGCATCAGGAGCTTAAAAGCACGGTCACCAAGTGTTGGGAGTGTAGCCAAGCGCGTGTACTTTTGGTGATCATCAAGTTGTTCGTGGTTATTGATTTTCCATACCCGGATTTTATGGTCTTGATGAGCACTATAGAGTTTGTCAGCTTGTACCACTAGGGACTTCACGGCACCTTTCCCAGCAACTACAAAGTTGTTTGTTGAACTTTCTTGGTCTAATTGATCAGAGTCAAAAGGGTTGCGTTTCCATGACCTGATTTCTCTGTCAGAAGAGCCTGCATAGAGGAATTTCCCAGCTAGGGTGAGAGAGGATATGTAAGAGGTTTGGCCTTTGAGAGTGGTGAGGCAGTAGTGGTTTGTGTTGGAAAAACAGTGTTGTTGGGATTGTGAGGTGAGTGAACGAACTGATTGGAGGCTTGGCTGAGAAAGAAGGGACTTTAACTCTAGTTGATGGTGGTTGGACTCAGATTGAGACTCATTGTTTGAGTGGTTAGACTCAGATTGTTGGCATGCCATGATTCCCATGTCATAGAGAAGGAAATGAAGGAATTGTTAAATATATAGTAGAGAGACAGAATTGGAGGAACCTTTTTCTTTTTTGTTCTTTATTTTGGAGGAGTGGTGAGCAAAAGATATACTGTTGAATTATAGGTTAGTATTTGGCATAAAGTGAGATGCAAGAATGGTGAATGGCCCAGTTTTAACTTTCAACTTTCAATTTCAACTATTCTAATAGTAATATAGGTATATTCTAATAGTAATATAGGTAGGTGTAGGTGTAGTGTAGGAATTGGTCCTGCACAGTCAGAGGGCATCAACCTTTGGGTTTTTTGTTTTGTTTTGTGTTTTTCTTTTCAATTTTTTCTTAGAGAGGATCAACCTTATATGCATTCTTCCAAACTAACAATGGACATGTACAGCAAACCTGATTCTTCTAGGGAATGGTGGAGGTGTGGATAAGTGGGAGAATAGGTAAGGAAAATCGAAAACAAAAAAAAGGGTGAAAATATTTACTGGTTCTAAAATTTTGGGTTAAGCTCTATTTTAGTTTCTGAAATTTGAAAATTCCTTTTTTTAATCTTCAAAAATTTATAACTATATCAAGATAGTTCATCCATAAGCAAAAATTATAATAATATTGCTATGGAATGACTAACTTACTAGGCTTAAAATTTCAAATTTTTGGCACTAAAATAATATCTGATGCAAATTCAAGTTCTAGGGGTCACACTATACCCCCAACACACATATAATAACAATAATAATAAAAGGAGGGCACAGTAAACATTTTGTCTATATTTCCACAGTAAAGTATCAGCCAAATTTCCGAGCATAGCAAGCTGGGTCCACAACTATATTATAAAAGTAAAATATCTGACAGCTGGATGCGAAATTAACAATACAAAAGAGAGTATGTGCAAATAATGTATATTAACTATTCATATAA
Organism: Quercus agrifolia; assembly: GCA_029955455.1. Lineage (NCBI taxonomy): Eukaryota > Viridiplantae > Streptophyta > Magnoliopsida > Fagales > Fagaceae > Quercus > Quercus agrifolia. The sequence continues at coordinate 44,279,826 of JARQAD010000006.1, forward strand.
ATTTTTTTTTTTTTTACATCAACTATTCATATAAAATTTATATAAATACATATTCAGTAAAAAAATATATAAATAATGCTATCCACTAAAGAAATCTTTATTTTATGAAAGGTTTAAATAAATATTCAAGCTTGTTCTTTGTTATTTCAATTGCACATATCATTATTAATTCTTAGCAGTAGCATTCTTTTTAAGCTTCGTATATGTGGTTAGAATCTCACATCTCACTCTCTTACTATCGACCTATATATATATATATTACATCCTTAATTTTATTGATTGAAAAATTATAACAATTACTCAAGTAGTCTTGTCACCCAGTAACCCAGTGCCTAACAAGAACAAAAAGTTCTGGGTAGTCACCCAAAATAAAACTTGTATAGTTGTGCTAAACAAACACTGAAATTGATTAAAAAAATTCAGAGCTATATATGATTGATTCCGACGGCTTTGATTTTCTGATAAGAAGGTACAAGAAAAGGACAGTCTTGGATATCAAAAGCAAGCATTTATAGAATTGGCACCTGACATGAGATATTTTGTATGTAATCAATATATATATATATATACTATGATCAAACGTAAAAAATAAATAAATAAATAACTTTCCTGTTTCAGCTACTATTGGACGACAAACCATGCAGCTTATCTTTGAGTATCTCTTGCACTCATATATTTTACTCATGATCCACAGAAAATACACTTTTTGGGAAGTTTTGATTTGGGTGAGCCTTACTAATCAAACCAAGAACAAAATTAAGGATTTTGATTAGACTTAAATGGGTCTTTTAGCGTGTCTGTCTCAAGGCTTCTTACACCATAACTGGCCTTTGCTGCATTATAAAATTCATTTGCTTTCATTATTATACAGACTAATACAATAATGATAAAACATCCTTTTACACTTGTTCGCATTTACTATTTTATATTAGTATTCACAATTAATATATAAATATCTACATTTTAAAACATGAAAGTAGACATAAATTTAAAAAATTAACTATTCTATGTGAAATGTTATTGTTTATGGCGGGGAAGGTTTAAGGGGAAAATATCAAAATCAAAATATCATTATTTTGATTAAACCTAAATACCTAGTAACTTTTATCTTCTCACTTCCCTTAACTGCCCTAGTAAGCTTAATGGTTTGGGATTTTGACCTCATTGACCCGGTGCAAAAAATAATCGAAAATTGACCAAGCCGACTGATGTGCATGTGAGATTCATAGACTCAATTCAAATTTGTGCAAAAAAAGTCTTGAAAATTGTAGAATGTTAATTGATTTTTTTTTTTTTAAGAAAAAAATATGAATGGGTTTTTTAATTCTTTCTCTTACCTTTAAGAATGTCCTTAAAATAATAAACCAATAGAAATCCAACCCATTTGAAACCCTAAATTGTTTCATGAAAACAAAATTATGAGTGTTTCAAATTAGATTGATCATTTCTCAAGAAGATTAATTGGATTAGTTATTATATATTGTAAAAGATATGTTAATAAAACCTAAACATAAAAATTTAATTAATAATTTTGTATCTCAACAAATAATATATATATATATATATATATATATAAAAAGCTAAACAAAACAAAAATCAATTGATTTTTAATTATTAAGAAGCACTCACTTAAATCTATTGCCTTAGGTTTCAAAATGTATTGAGTCGGCCGTTTCTACTTACACATAGTCAAATGTACAGGTCTCTCTCCCTTTCCATTTTATTTTTTTGGATAAGTTGCTTCATTTCATTATTTGGTTTTTCTTGAATGTACAATAATCAGGTGGCCAAAGTAGGACCCTGATTGGAACCTTTGCACCCAATTAACAATGATAATTGCTAGATTTATAGATTTAATTATGTGATACTGGTCTATGTGCGTTAGGCTTTTGCTTACACATAGTTGGAGAGGTCTCTCCCCCTTCCTATTCAAGATCTCTTTCAATTTACTAAAATGACTTTTTAGGCAAATTTGGTTTTTCTTGAAGGTACAACTATTATCAGGTGGCAAAAGTAGGACCCTGATTGGAACCTTTGGATCCAATGAACAATGATAATTGCTTTGGAATCTCTCAATTGGTGTCCAACATGTTCATTATTCCTTTCTGGCTACCACAATATGAAGTAGGTCTAGCTCCTATAGATACTTCTTTGAGTGTGACTTGCATTCTGACCTCAACAATGGCTTTTAGATGGAACTAGGTCTAGAGTTAGAGTTGTCATAAGAAGAATCTGTGAAAACTATTGTCCCTTGATGCAATATGGATGATGATTTTCCTAGTATGCAGAATGCTTTTCAATAAACCTGGTAGACCAAAAATGAACAGATTTGAAAGCTAAAGTTGGTATTGGGGACATGTAGGCTGTACCTATGACTATGATCGAATACCTTATTTTGTATGTTTCCAAAGGTCGGCTAAATCTTATCTTGTATCCAATTTCTCCCATGTATTTGAAGATGTTAAGGAAAAGGGTTTCACAATTGTAGGGAATTAAACCGAATTCCCAACCTGTGACAAACAAAAATAGAGAAAAACACACGCTAAAGAAAAAACAATCACACGCACAAAACAATATTTACGTAGTTTGGCAATTTGCCTATGTTTACGGAGTTACAGGGATTTCACTATTATCAAGAAAAAATACAAAGTACAACTTGCGGCTACAATCTTTTCTCTCTAAAACACGCGGCCACAACACCACACTAAAAAACCCTAATTGCAAAAGGCGGTTCCACAATGGGCTAAACGGGCATGGACTAAGCCTCAGTAAATCTTTCATTAAAAACCACATAACATTATTCGAATCGGATCGGGTCATCAAACCAGATCAAACAAAACTAGGCTCTACAAAGCCCAACAACAATTTCTCTCTTTTAAATTTGAAAAAGAAACATTTGTGTTAAGTTCAAGAAAATTAAAGACTGTTAAACATGACTTCCTAGCATTGGAATTTCGTAACATGCATGATCCTATTTCATGCTGGCATTAGTTTTCATAAGTTTATTTTCCTTCCAATTAATTGTGGAGTCCACACCCTGCTTTTCATGAAGCTTAAAGTGATTTCATTCCTTATGGCATCTCGGGTTTTCATTTTCATACTAAACACATTACGATTTGCGAGTCAAAAATTATTGGCTTGTTGCTTTTGAGACGCATTGAGACTTTTATAAGATTCCAAGATTCCAAATCAGGCTACCAACCATGCATGAGTAGAGTTTTTTTTTTTTTTTTTTATAATTTATTTATGGGAAAAAACCACTTTTAGTCCCTACATTTTTAGGCGATTTCCATTTTAGTCCCTAAGTTTTATTTTTACCGCTTTTAGTCCCTATTCTGGAAAACGCCTCCATTTTAGTCCCTGCCGTTACATCAGAAACGGAGAAAGCTGACGTGGCAAATGGCAGGAATAAATAATATTAAATTAATGCCCACGTGGCTTAAATTAATAATAAAAAATATTTTTTGACATTAAAAAAAGCCACGTCAGCATTTAAATTAAAAAAATTAATTTATTAATTTTAACTAAATAAAAAAAATTAAAAACACCTGTGCCGATGCAGATTACCCACTTGCCCAGAAAATTTATTCCAAACACATGCCCAGAAAATTTTAAAAAAAAAACCCAGATCCGGATCCAGGTCTGGTGGAGCCGATGCAGTATTTGTTTGTGAGGATCTTGAAGGCGCGTGGTTTAGCGCACAACGAAAGCCCTTACGTGAAGATCAAGACCACGAATCATTACGTGAAATCGAAGCCGGCGAGTCATAGACCTGGTGAACCGACGGACTCGCCGGATTGGCACCAAGTCTTCGCGATTGCTCATAACAGACCTGACTCGGTGAGCACGACCTTGGAGATCTCCGTTTGGGACTTGCATTCCGAGCATTTTCTCGGCGGCGTTTGCTTCGACCTCTCCGACGTGCCTGTACGCGATCCTCCCGATAGTCCATTAGCACCACAATGGGTTTACATGGCTGATGGGCTCTTGCCTCCTCGCTGGCCGAATAGGGATGTTGTGGGTATATCGGATCTTGGGTATATGTTTTCAAATCGCGGATCATTATGGGTATATGTTTTCTTGGGTTTCAAATCACGGATTCTTGTTGATTTTTGGGTATATGTTTTCTTGCTGATTTTTGGGTATGTGTTTTCTTTTTTGTGTTTGGTTGACGAGAGATCTTCTGCTGGGTTTGTGTTTGTGTTCTTGCTGGAAACCGGTTTGTGTTTTTGTGTTTGGCTGACAAGAGAGATCCACTGCTGGGTTTGTGTTTGTGTTCTTGTTGGAGATCGGTTTGTGTTTTGTGTTCTTGGATCTGTGTTCTTGTGTTTGTGTTCTTGTCTTCTGTGTTTTGGGTTTGTGTTTTGTGTTCTGGGTTTGTGATCATGGATCTGTGTTCTTGTTGTTTTTGTTCTTGTCATTCTTGGATCTGGATCTGGATTTGGGATTTTTTTTTAAAATTTTCTAGGCATGTGATTTTTTGTTTTCAATTCTGTTTTTAATTTTTTTTATTTAGTTAAAATTAATAAATTAATTTTTTTAATTTAAATGCTGACGTGGCTTTTTTTAATGTCAAAAAATATTTTTTATTATTAATTTAAGCCACGTGGGCATTAATTTAATATTATTTATTCCTGCCGTTTGCCACGTCAGCTTTCTCCGTTTCTGATATAACGGCAGGGACTAAAATGGAGGTGTTTTCCAGAATATGGACTAAAAGCGGTAAAAATAAAACTTAGGGACTAAAATGGAAATCGCCTAAAAATGTAGGGACTAAAAGTGGTTTTTTCCCTTTATTTATTTATTTTAGAGAGACTTAGTCATATGTGAGAGAAGTAATAAAAAAAAAAGGGTTTAGAAAAGAAAAAAATCGTTTACATACCGTACGAAATCTTCATATTGGGTGAAATTTAGTAGAATGGACCAAAACGGGTGAAATGGAGCGGAATTGGCCGGAATTTAGAATGAGATGAAATAGAGAGGTGATTCATACCGGTTAACATGACAATGAATAAACCTTTAGAGTTGTAACATTTAATCTGCACCATGAAATAGAACCAATTTAAATGGGAAGGATCCGTACTCCTTTTCCCATCCCCTTTTATTGATAGGGAAGTTTTTATTTCTTCAACAAAGTGGTCAATGTACAACAAAAGGCCACCTGAAACATGGCGTCCCATAAAACTTTATTTTTCCTTTATATTGTGGTGGATTCAAGATTGATTTCTTTTTTTCTTTTTTCTTTTTTTTTACAAGATAGAATTCTACTCTAGTCTAATCTAAGTATATATGTGTGTGAATCTTCCTCTTAGAGACTTAAACTCCGGCCCTTACCCCCCACACTCCACAAGCACTTATACTTGTAAAGTGATCATCGCACCAAGGGTGTGCGGTGAAAATTTTCAAAATTTCAAGTGTGAATTTAGTGAAAATTTTGGTAAAATATTAATTGTCTCTAGCATAATTATGTATTAATTGATCTGATTAAGCATCAATCTCTCTCTCTCTCTCTCTCTCTCTCTCTCTCTCTCTCTCTCTCTCTCTCTCTCTATATATATATATATATATATATGAGTTAAGTTCAAGTTACACTTGGTGTAACTCTAAAGAATGTTTCGTCAAAAAACTTTAAGTAATGTTACACCACCTAATAATTTATTATTAAATTCATATTTTAAAAATCCCACCGTTGAATTACATGTTCTATATGTGCTTAACATGCATGCCAATTTTCATGCTAATCGGATGTTATTTACCTTGTGATCCATAAACTCATTTTTTATGAATTATTTTAAACTACAAAAACTTGAATTTAAACATTTGATTGATAACATGACTATGAATCTTTGATTACCGTGAAATTTTGCAAGTATGGAGAGTATATGAATATAATGTAATCTAACGGTAGATTTGTCAAAATTCACATCTAATAATAAGTTATTAAGTGGTGTAATATCGCTTAGAGTTTCACCTAGTGTAATTCAAAGTAATATTACATCACTCAATATTTTTTAATTGGATGTCAATTTTGACAAATCCACTGTTAGATTACATTATCTTTGTATATTCTCTATATTTGCAAAACTTCAAGGTGTTCAAAGATTAATAGTTATGTCATCAATCAATTGTTTAAATTCAAATTTTTGTAGTTTAAAATAATTTATAAAAAATTAGTTTACAGATCGAATGGTAAATAATATACAATTGACATAAAAATTGGCACGAATGTTAAGAACATATAGAACATGTAATTCAACGGTAAGATTTTCAAAATATAAATTCTATAACAAGTTATTGGGTGATGTAACATAACTTAGAGTTACACCAGGTGTAAGTTGTATAGCTTGAACCCAACCCCTCTCTCTCTATATATTTATTTATTTATTTGACAAGAGTTTAACATCAACCTCCGGGATCAGTTCACCGTCTTTGTCACTCTAGCTCTCAATGCCCACATAATCTCTTCACCGACTTCATCTCTTGATTGCTCCTTTTATTTATTGCAGGCTTTTTTTCTTTTCGACCCTACCAACAAAAGTATCTAAAATGAAAGCCAACATAATTGTCATTTGTCATAGGCTCAAAGCCAATTAATTAGCACAAACTTTGCACAGATATATTTATATTCACTCTTTCTTCGTTTCTTTTTACTTCTTCTTTCTTTCTTTTTTCTTTTTTTTGGTCGGTAATCAAGTGGTACCCTCAAGGGAACATTATGATTGCATAAGAGGAAGGTCTTAAAGTAGACGAGTACGTACGAGTGTACGACATCCTATGCTAGTATAACATATCGTATGAGTCTGTATGTTAGTAGATTTTTTTTTTTCCAAGTACAGTTATATTTAACTAACTTTCAATAAACATCTAACACACATTATATATGCTTACTTAAAATATAAATAAATAAAATAAAATAAAAAACCCTCAAGCCTCAAATCAAAAGGAGAGAAATATGAAGTCTTCTGTAAATCTTGTTACACACAGCTTATCACACACTATACACACTCTCTTAAAATCGTATTTTAGCCTGCATGACACAGTGTGTACGGGCTGTGTGCCATAAGCGATGTACAACTATCTGTCTTCCTATATGAGTGTTGCCCAATAGCATAGAGTACTCTTCTTTAGGAAGGACTTGTAATGTTACCAAATCAAGAGAGGTGGAAGAGATCCACAACTTATTAATTTGATGTCAATTTTATCTTGGACTTGAATCTTCACTGCAAAGAAATTGGTCCATGGACACCTACAATTGTTTCAAATGTGCCCAAATTGTCTTGAAGGTTAGAATAATCCAATTAGAAACTTGAGGCTATCGTCTATAAACTTCTTACATTGTCTCATATACCTCGCTATAAAGGAATTCATGTTCATTCAAAAAGACTCTCTCTCCCCCTCTCTCCCTCTCTCTCTCTCTCTCTCTCTCTCTCTCTATTTATGATGTATCAACTATCAATCAGCTATTCGTGGCTTGAAGGGACCATTTTTCTGTAGGGAAATCGAAATCCATTTCATTGATAAAAGCAAGTTGAAAGTGGACAATATCTCATAAAGCACTGTCCCTAGTTCACTATTGCATAAATAATGAAAGAATGGGGTCTTGCAAGCACTAATAAATTCACAACCAGAAATGTCTCGTCTGTGCAACTTGCATTACTCTATATATCCGTACATTGTCTGTTGGTCCCATAAAATGGCAATATCAATCAACAAGACATTAATAATTTTATGGATGCTTATGTTTACTCTTAAATCTTTCACTGTTACTAGATGTGTCTTGGTCTTAAAACCATCTTAGACTCTTGTATTTTAGTGTCCATTATTGAATTGCAGAAACAAAGAGTTTGACATGCCAATGGACAAAGACAATGCCCCAGTTTGCTCAATTTGGTAATCAATTATAACTCCTTCACATGACGATCAGTATGGCCAGATTACTAGCTAGACCTTTCTATTACACTCATCACACTGTGAATTCCATCTATAAAAGGGGTAGCCTGGTAGGTATAAAGTATAAACACAGTAATATCATATCCATGTTAGTTGGCAAAAGAATATAATGGAGGCTGTCATATTCATATTCTTTTCAATTACTTTATCAGGCACTACTAGTCTTAATTGCATTCACTATAGTTTCCTTTATCATAATTTTTTATCTTTTTAATAAGTGATATAATGACATAAATCCCATATTACACATTCACACAAGCATTACTTCAGCTGATGTAATTAATTCTTTAAGAAGTTTAAACTTTGTAACTGCTTAGTGTGTTTTGGATAAGCTTAAAATTCACCTTATTTTAATTTAATGATGTCAGTTTATGTACCACTTTTTAAATGCTCATTTTTAAGTAAAGTTATATTTTTTTCTTGTTTATCTTGTAAGTCAAACAAGCACGTAATCTGCTTTCACATAAGTATAATTTACAAATGATAATAAAAAAAATAAAATAAAAAGGTAAATTATCATGATTTTAGCCCCTAAAATTTTGTGTAAGTTTAATTTTTATCCCTTAAATTTTAAAAGTTTGGATTTGGTGCCTGACATTTCAATAAAGGGTACGATTTGGTCCTTTATTCTATTTTCTATTTTCTATTTACATGACTAATGATATGCTATAAGCCATCCCATTTCTAAGAGACTAAATCAAATCAACCCCATATATGTAAGAGCCAAAACCAAACTACCTCCATATTTCAATAACCAAAATTTAAAATTGTTAAATTTAAATGACCAAAATCGAACTTATCCCAAATTGCGAAGACAAAAATATAATTTTCCCTATCATAATTAATTATTGGGAAAGTATAAGAAGACAACAAAATGTCACGACATGATTATTACCTGCTCTGCTGAAACAGATGTGCATGAGTTTTTAATATTAACCCCCCAATTGATTTCATGGGACATGAGGGGAACAATATGTACACACTACACAGTACACCCACAAGGCCACGACTCAATATAAGAGATATGCCTTAATCTAGGCCCAAAGTTCCAAAGCCCATAGAAAATCCATCTGAACTCATTCCAAGCCCAGGCAGGGCTCAAGCTGACCCAACAAGTTAACAATTTTTGGGCCGTCCATTATAAAAAACCTAAATGAAAACAATTAAAAAAATATAAGAAATAAAAAGGCCGTAAACTGTAAGAACGTGGATTTAGTTGAAGGTTTTAAATTGTGGTTATTTTATGAATTTGTCCCCCTTACTTTCTTTTTTTTCTTTTTTTTAATACAAGATAGAATTACTACTCTAGTCTAATCTAAGTGTATATGTGTATAAAGCTCCTTCTTGAAGACTTGAATCTCGGTCATTACCTCTCACACCCCACAAACACTTATAGTTGTAGAGTAATCATCATACTAAGGGTACGCGGTGATTTGTTCCCCTTAAATTGAAAACTAGTAAGTAAGGAGATATTTTGAGATATCTAAATTTAGAGTCCACAACTTAAACAGCTTGAAAGTAGGAAGCTCCTTAAATAATATCTCCTTAAATAGTAATATAGTTATAGATAAAAATAAAACTTTTGTTTATTTCAGTCAACTAAGTTCCAAGTCTATTCAATTAAAGTCTTTGGGTCAACTTTAGTTAAAATATTTATAATTAAAAAAAAAATCTAGAAAGTAATTTTTTTAATCATTAATTGAATGCTTTAATATAAAAAACTTAAAGAATCCAATTAGATTCTACAATTGAAGTCTAATTTTGTACCATGTGTCATGAATTATTTATTTTTAAAGAGAGTTTTATTCATTAATTTTAAAGTTAAATATGAAATCACATCATAAATATTCATCTAAATGAGTTATTATATATAAAAACTAAAGAGTTTAAAATTAATAAATATTAAAAAAATGGACAATTTACATTTTCTAACTATCAATATTCTTACCAGACTTTTTAGATAGTTAAAATATATATATATATATATATATATAAAAGAATCATACAGATATATCTTTCAAGTAATTCATGATACAGTCACAGCCGGCTTTCGTGCATATGGATGGGCTAGTAGCCATTTTAAAGTAAAAGAATGAAAGCAAAGAAGACAGAGCACCGAAATGAATTGCGAAGAAACAGGTACAAACAGACAAAAACAAACCACCATTTATGATACAGTCACAGCCGACCTTCAAAATTTGTCTCAACCTTCATCATCAAAAGATTCTCTCTCTCTCTCTCTCTCTCTCTCTCTCTCTCTCTTCAATGATCGTCACCCTGCAAAATTTTTCTCTCTCTATATTTATAAACAACCTCCATAACCATAAACCTTCCTTCCTTTTTCTCTATCTTTACTAACGAACCATCATGGACTCTCACTTTCCCGCCATTATTTCTCTCTCTCTCATCTTCGCGCTCTTCGGTTCCTCCTTCGCTCACTCCTCGACGATCGGAGTCGAATACATCTCGCGGATTCTCGAAATCCAGGACCGCGAGCGAGCTCTTCCGGCCGTCCAAGTGGCCGCCGCTCGCGCCGTTCTCCGCCGCCTCCTTCCTTCTCACTCTTCTAGCTTCCATTTCGAAATCGTCTCCAAGGTCTTTCATATTACTGCAATTTCAATTTTTTTTTTTTTTTTTTTTTTGTACTCTGTTTGGTTGCCGAGAAAATTTCAGTTTCTGATTTTCATTATCTTAATCTAGGACCTGAACAATCTGAAACTATCAGCTTTATTGCTTCGTTTAGTTGCCTAGAAAAATTGAAATGAAAATACGAACATAATCAGCTGGAAACTGATCGTTGATAGTGGAACTAGAAAAAAAATGCAGAATGTGACTGTTGATTAATGTTACTGTGAAATTTGTACTGTTTCTGTTAGACTGCTCTATAATTTTTGTTAAACAAGTATTTTGAAAAATTACATTGTCTTGTATAATATTCTCCATCTTTGCAAAATAATTTTGCTAGATGATCGGTGATCAATAACTATCTTATCATAAAATGTTTGAATTTCAAGTATTTGTAACCTTATAATCATATGCAAAAGTGTATGAGTTTATATATCAAATAGTTAAAAACATCTGATTGACAGCAAATTTGGTGGCATGATAAGGGCAATGAGAATATGTGGTCCATTGGCGGAATTTTCAAATATTAATCCAATGAAAATTATGAGGTGGTGAAACACCACAAAGAGTTATACTAGGTGTAATTATGGGCAGAGATTGGGTTCAGTACATTGGACCGATTGAGATGATAACACATGTCCACTTTTGGCCATTTGTTGCCATCTCAACGTGTCCAACATACTAGAGGCACTAGACCCAAGTCAAGTCCGTATTATATATTTCATTTTTATTTAAAAAGAGGATCTTACTCATTTATTTCTATTACTTTCTTAGGAGCAATGTGGTGGTGAGTCTTGCTTTATGATCAAGAACAATCCTTCTTTCAGTAGACATGGGGATCCGGAAATCTTGTATGTTGAGAATGAGATTTCTTCATTAGCTACATAAGGATATATCTCTGATGAATAGTTTAGTGTCATTATTGGTGTTGACTTGACCCTGTGTTCAAAATCTTTTGTGATGTTTTAGTTTACTTGGAAATGAAATTCCTGAATGTTTGCTTTTGTAGAGTGTAATATTTGTGATGACATGTTGTACTCACTAACACACAAATATATAAGCACATTCGAATGTGTGATGTATTACCCCCATTGAACATGATTAGATGATAACCGAAATAATGTGGCTGACGCATGTGAATGTGACTTTCATTTCTTGAATAGAATTATGGGGGTCACTGGAGTGGAGATTTCGGCTGGTTTGCACTGGTATCTAAAGTATTGGTGTGGTTCACATATATCTTGGGATAAAACTGGTGGAGCGCAGCTATTTTCAGTACCTAGAGCAGGCTTGCTCCCCCGTGTTCAAGATGCTGGTATCGTGGGTCAGAGACCCATTCCTTGGAACTACTACCAGAATGCTGTTTCATCTAGCTGTAAGATTCCCCTTTCTAATTGCATTTATCTTTCTAGAGTATTTGTGAAAGTGAAACTATTATAACTGCATCTCCAGTGTTTATGGCCTCAAATTCCAATTGTATTCTGATAGATGTTATTACTGTTTTCTTTCATCTGCTTTTGGAAGATTCTTTTGCTTGGTGGGACTGGAAAAGATGGGAAAAGGAAATTGATTGGATGGCTCTGCAAGGCATTAATTTGCCTCTAGCATTTACAGGGCAAGAGGCTATTTGGCAAAAGGTTTTCCAGGTAATTTCCTGTGGTTGGCTTTATGCAATTTTCCATGAGTTTGAAAGATTCAATCTTTCAGTCTCTCGGTATAGTTTGTTTCATTGTGTTTTCTTGTTGGAAAAAATTGGTTAACAGTAACATGGATACTACAATATTTTTACGATTTTGATTTCATTAAAAAGCTATATGTTTTTTTAAAGGTAAATTGTTTAGTCAGTTCACTATATTCAAATGACAATGCTAGTTCCAGTTACTCATGAGTCATAGATAGAGTAAAAAATAATTTAGCACCTATTGATTTTTGTCTTTTAAAGATGTATTATTAATCCTCTAGCAGAAATTTAATGTAAGCAAAACGGATTTGGACAATTTCTTCGGAGGCCCTGCGTTTCTTGCATGGTCACGTATGGGAAATTTGCATGGGTAAGTTTGTAAATTTTGATTAGTTGGTTTTATGTTTGCAGGGCTATATTATTTTCTGACTTGTGAAACTTTTTCTTAATGACCTTCTAGTGTGTGTTTAACAACTTGACATGCCTTTTCCCCCCTAAATTTTTATGTTAAATTCTTGATTGTAACAAATTTCTTGCTGGAGGCCTTTTGATTTTGTAGGCTAATACTTTTCAGCCAGTTGAAATGCTAATTATATCCATGCACCTCATTATTTGAAGCCTTTCACTTTGGCATGCCAGTTTGGTATCTGCTGTTATCAAAATCTCTTTTCTCATGAAAACTAGTGCAACAATCCATGAAAACGATGGCTATTAGTTGTAACTATTTTAGTTTTAGTTTTTTTTTTTTTTTAATACTTTTTCTTCTAACTTATAATGTTTTTATCAACAGATGGGGTGGACCACTACCACAAAGTTGGTTGGATCAACAGCTGATTCTACAGAAGAAAATTCTTGCCAGAATGTATGAACTTGGGATGACTCCAGGTATCAACGTCTCTATAACATTAGTCTTGATTTCCTTACTGATTTTGGAATTTCTATGTATGGTTGCAATGGAAAATTTTATGATAGTAGTAGAACCAGTGAAAGTTTTTAAGGAAATCGAGCATTTCTTTATCTTTACATTGACATTTCATTTTATTTGGAACTTAACATGTCATTTTATCTGATAAAAGGTGGTTGTTATCTCAGGCTGAACCTCTCATTTTGATTTAGGTCAATCTTCATTCTTAACAAAAATTTTTTTTTTTTTTTTTTTAAATTTTGATTTATGGATTACTTCCATTTTCCCCATTGTGTGGATAATGCTTCTAATGCATGCAAAGTTTACTTTTCAGTTCTTCCCGCCTTTTCTGGAAATGTTCCTGCAGCATTGACATATATATTTCCATCAGCAAAGATAACACGTTTGGGAAATTGGTAAGTACTGCAATGTGCCAACTTAACATGTGAACCAACACTTACCTATCCAAAAAAAAAAAACATGTGAACTAACACCTGATGCCTTTGGCTGATGGCTACATAACGCCACAAACACAATACAAGAATTGCTTACTTTCTTAAACTTACTAATGTAGGGGATGATCATGTGTTTCTAGTGACTCTTGCTAATCGGGGTTAGTACTAGTATTTCAAATGGAGTGGAATATGATCAAAAGGACCTATTTGAAGGCATAATCTATAATATCCCTGGCTGTGTAAATTTGGACCATGAAGGTGTTGCACTGGCGTGTACTAAGTTCCACATCAAGAATGTACCAGGTCAATCTGGATTATTAAGCAATTGCTTGGAGCTCCGATTCTAACTAGTCTTTTTGGGGTATAGCACAAATTTAGTTATTCCTCATGTTGAGACAAGTTGTATTAGATTGAACTTATTAATGTTGTGTGGCTTGGAGGAAATACAACATAACGTAGGTCTTGACAATGCCTGATGAGAATGTTAAAGATGGTGTATATTTAGTCGCACATCAATTGTGAAACTAGTCCAATATAGGCTATATAAGCAATTGTTCGGAGCTCAATTATGACTAGTCTTTTTGGGTATAGTGCAGATAAGGCTAGTATTTTCCTCAAGATTGTTACGAAAACATTTCCAACAAATGCCAAAAAACTAAAAAACTTGGTAGATTTACTTTTTTTGTCCTTATGAACAGAAAAATGCCAGAAATTTGAATTGGTTCAGGACTTCCAAAGATATAATTGCATGCATATATATTCCATGTGTCTTTTGTCATATACATCACACACCTATGCATTCCACATCTTATAGAAGATGGACCAATTCCTAAACAAAATAGAACTTAAAAGAGAAGTTGCAATGACTCTTGGGTTGCCTTCTCTGTGAAGAAAATATACATTGTTGGAAGAGTGGAGAGAGCCTTTCCAAGTAAAAATGAAAACAAATAGGAAATGAAGTTGGAATAAAGAAAAATGTAATCATGTACAAAACTTAAAGATCTAAAACCTTCCTAGGTTAGACATGCTTGATGAAAAGAATTTTATAATGTTTCTAAAATTGATACCTTGGAGAACCATGGAAGTCCTGAAGGCCTCAAAGCCCAACATAGAGCTTGAAGAGCTAGGATTTAACTGTTGTACTATTTTATTTTAGTTTCATTAACAAACTTACAGATGCCAAATCCATCTCAATTTATAATTTATATATGAGAACCTTTTATCTTTTTCAGTAAAAGATGAAGACCTCATCTTCCTTTTCTTGATCCTGCTTCAGGTTCTCAGTTAAGAGTGACCCTAAGGTGTGTTGCACATATCTTCTTGATGCAACTGATCCCTTGTTTGTTGAAATTGGGAAAGCATTCATCAATGAACAATTGAAAGGTGCACTTATCTATATACCCATGCCTGTATGAAATCGGTAGGATCTTACATGTATGCCTAATAAAGATTAGTGTTTTCATTTTTTGATGTGCTTGTAATTGCCTTTTTGGTCAGAATATGGAAGGACTGGTCACATATACAACTGGTAATATATTCTCTCAGTTCCTAATCTTTCATTTCAACCCTTGCTCATTTGAGTGAATATGAAATAAATGTGCAACGTATATATCATGAACCTATACAAGCACAAATGTCAGAGGGGGGTGCCCAAGAAATGAGTGTGATCTTCAAAGTTCTCTTCTTTTTTGGTCTTGAAATCAACCATAATACAGAACTGAAGGCCTGAGTTACAATTCATCTAAAAGCAATCATTCCTTTGTGGATGACTAAATGCACCTGATTGCTCTTACTTTTCAGAAGTAATTTTAAGAGGCTTAAATCAAAAATGTTTCATTAAGATGTTGGAAATGTTGAAAGGGATGATTTAGCAGCCCGTCATCATTGCATTCTTTTGAAGGTAAAAAGTTCTGTACACAATTAAAAATTTTATCCATTGCATGCATTAAACAGTGCATGCTTCTATATTCTTTTTTTGATAAGTAACAGTGCATGCTCCTACATTCCTACTGCTTTCTTCAAATTTTTATGTTCTTTCTTCAAATTGGAAATATTTTTCCTTAAGATTATGTTATATCATGTAATGGTTTCTGAACCTACTCCAGTGATACTTTTGACGAGAACACCCCACCTGTAGATGACCCAGAGTATATCTCTTCATTAGGGGCTGCAATCTTCAGGGGAATGCAAACTGGTGATGATGATGCTGTCTGGCTAATGCAGGTGAAAATATTACTTTTAATTTTAGGTTTTCCTAGGATGCAGCCATTTTCCTTGACCTTATGATTCAATGCAGTTTTTGCACAATTTTACATATATCTGTGTGTGTGTGTGTGTTTTTCAATTGATATTAGCATACAGATCCACTGTGGCCTTGAATTTCTTATATGTTGTTAAGCTTCAGTTTTGGATCTAACATTCTCCTCCCTACCTTTTTTTTGGCAGGGGTGGCTGTTTTCATATGATCCATTTTGGAGACCTCTGCAAACAAAGGCAATATAGTAATATCTATAAAATGCTCTTTTTGTGATGCTTTTCTAGTTATTTATGCATGTTCATTTTTAAGCATTTCAATCTAACACATTACTTATTTCATGTAAGAATTGGTGTTAAATCATCTGCAGCTCAAACCAAACTCGGTAAAGATAAGACGTTTGTTAACTTAACATTGAAGCATTTGATTGGAACTATCAACTTTGAAGTGACCTTTTTGTTTCTAAATTTTTTGAGCGATTGGGAAAGAAGAAAACAATTTAGGGAAATTAAAGAGATAAATTTAGGGCAAAAAACCTGCAATGTTAGAAAAATCAATCATGATTTCTTACCATATATTTTAGAGTAAATTATGATATAAAGGTTGATCATGATTCTGGCCTAGTTCACTTTTATGTTGCTTTTGGTTGACAGTAACCTATGCTTGTTTTCAGGCACTTTTACAGTCTGTTCCTCTGGGGAGGCTGGTCGTCCTTGATCTGTTTGCTGAAGTGAAACCCATATGGATTACTTCAGAGCAGTTTTATGGTGTTCCTTACATATGGTAAGTCATTTCCCCATCTCTAGTTATCAAAGCTATCCAGACAAATATCTAATTGAGAAATACTGTGTTGGACACTTGTTAAATATGGACACTCAGCAAGTCATGACCACTCATAGAATATGTTTAAATGGGCTGTAGTGTTTTGAAAGCTTCTATATAATTAGTATTCCAATTTATACTTTTCATTTTTTTTCTTTTCTCCCTTTTGGTGAATAAGAATCAAAATGCATAGCTGGCATTTTCCTGAGCTTGTCCTTGATGTATAGAATGATTCCATTTTTCCCATATACATTAAGAATGTATATGGTAATACTGAAAATTGTTACATTGGCAATTGAAATTGGCCCAGCAATGAAGCAAAGCTCTAAAGTTGAGCTGCTTAGCAAGATTTTCAAAGATGTTGTATGGATTGACATGGATGCACACACATATGGCAATTTCCTACTAAGTATCTACCTTATGGTTGGTTTCCTGGGCCAACACCCTACATCCTTGTCGAAATGTGAAACTTGTGTTGGGTCTATACAGGAAGCTGTTAGAAACTTCATTATGTGCTTATAAGAGGGTGTTTTTTTTTTTTTTTTTTTCCCATTCTGTTACCTTTCTATGTTCCATTTTTCTTTTGGTTTCTTAGTTAATTGGTTGGTTTACTACTCTACAGGTGTATGTTGCACAATTTTGCAGGGAACAGTGAGATGTATGGAATTTTAGATTCAGTAGCATCTGGACCAGTTGATGCTCGTAAAAGTGAAAACTCAACAATGGCAAGTTTGTCCATTGTGATTTTGTTTGTTCCTTCAAGATATTATCAATTTTCTTGTTAATGTCATAGCGTCTTGCAGCCCCATCATGTCAATTATCTTATGTCATTGTAGTTGTGGCTGCATTTGATATCTGCTGCGACATGTTAGGGTTTTTTTTTTTTGGTAATATTTCGGCAATACTATTGAAAGAAAAGCCAAGTACGCAATCAACACTCACAGACTGAGGCTGAACAGACACACAACCCAGCACAGGGGCAACAGGGACCCTAAACCACAACACAAACATTTAAGGCAACCCTCTAAGCCAATTCACATCCCTTTAACTTGCAGAGTTCTGACAAGTAAACAGAAAGTGGCACCCCCCATTAACAACATGGCACCCTTTTGAGGATAGAATTGCAACATATTGGTCTTTTATATCCTTCATACTATTAATGGATAAAGCTGCTTTTATGCTTTTGAATTTTCTTAAGAAAATATTTATGCATTAAATTGCATAGATCAGATACTTTTATGATGGTTGGAAGTAATTATACGTCATGCAACATCGACACATGGACCAAGATATTGATTGTTTAATTACTGAAGGCTTGAAATTAGAGTGGTAAATTAAATTTTCCAAAATTCTCAGGATGAAAGGTGAGACCTCAGAAATTTTTATTGAGTCTGACAAACTTAATTGTTGTCTAACTGATAAAGCAAAGCCCAAATTTTTTCATGCAGTTTTATATGCTAAAAATTTCATCATTTTTAGAATCATCTCTTTACTCTGAAACAATAAGGATAACTGGAAAAGTGAATGTTAGTATATATTGACACAGGCATGCTTTATTTATGAGATATAGTATATGATATTCACACCTTGCATTGTTTTATTTGGAGCCACTTTCCTTGGTCAAAGCACTCCAACAATCATAACTATGATTATTGCAATGCAGCATAACCCCCCCCCCCCCTTCTCTCTCTCTCTCTCTCTCTATTCATACATTACAGAAGCACATGCAAACACTGATAGTCCTTTTGCATAAGTTCTTTACTATTTTATTTAGATCATGTATCTTACTTTACCTATTTACTTACCTAAAGGTTGGTGTTGGAATGTCAATGGAAGGTATAGAACAGAATCCTGTGGTTTATGACCTCATGTCTGAAATGGCATTTCAACACAACAAAGTTGATGTCAAGGTAATGCTAAAGTTTTATCTCAATTTAAAGAATGTTGCTTATTTTATCCATTTATAGTTTCATTTTACAATTTTCAAGTTAATTAACATGCAGGATATGGTTAATTAGTTACCCAAGCCTCCCAAATGGGACAAATTTTGTCCTTATGTCATTAAGTAGGTTGTGGATTTCATTCCATCGATTGCAAGATGTGTTCCTTGGAACTTGTACCTTCTGCCTGAATTGCCTTGAGCAGCAGTTTATGTCTGTTATGTTTAAATATCACCCAGAAATTGTGGACATTCTTTCTTGGAATACTTTGAGAATTTCATTTCCAGACTTGAACCCATGATGTCACATACATCTTTCATTATTTCTCGATGTTCTTGAGATTTTGTAAATTCACCTCCCACTTACAGTGTATTTAAGTATTTGATTTTAAATCTTCTGTAAACTTGATTCATAAGCCCCTTTAAAACTATGTTTTTGGTTTAAAAACTTTAATCAAATCTGAATTTCTTACCTTTTGTTTTTCCACCTCAGTTTTGGTGTTTGTTTGGAGGGGATATGGATTTTTATAGGAAAATTTGTGATTTGGAATTAATATCTCCTGATCATCCTTATTTCAGTTATGGATTCATTTATATTCAAAAAGACGCTATGGCCAATCAGTTCCCTTAATACATGATGCCTGGAATATATTATATCACACTGTCTACAACTGCACAGATGGTGCATATGTAAGTTCCCCTAACTTGCTTCATGTATGTTTGACTGTAAAGTAATATAGCCTTTGTGTCAATAATTCCTGCAGTTAAAGGATTCTGGTATCTTCAATCTTCACAAATATGCATCAGTTTGACCTTTTACCCGAACAGTTCATGCGTTATAGTACTTGTAATTCTTTTCATTTCCAATTTTGATTTAACAGTCTCATATTGCTTCTGCCTGGTTGTATAGAGGTTTACCAAGACTGATATAAAAAAAAAAAACTACCTGTATTATTGTCACAACATTGGTTAATTATATCTGAGTTGCTATTACCTGTACAGATATGCCTAGCACATTAATGTTTGTTTGAAACTAAATCCTTATGACATGAGAACAGGACAAAAACAGGGATGTAATTGTGGCATTCCCTGATGTTGATCCTTCCTTTATTTCGGTACTGCATGAAAGGTATAATCACCAGAGAAAATCACTATCAAGAAGAGCAGCCATAGAGCAAATAACTGATTCATTTGATAAACCCCATCTATGGTATTCAACTTCTGAAGTAATACGTGCATTAGAACTTTTCATCGCTAGTGGAGATGAACTATCAGAAAGTAACACTTACAGGTTAGCATTTTTCAGTTTTTAAACACTGTTATATAATAGGTAGCAATGTCTTTCTTTTCTAGTTATTCTTGAACTACTACCAGTGGCACACACTTTTCTACGTATTTCCTATTGTATCATGTTTTTTCCATATTCGCTTACATGTGTCCTCTGTGCTTAGGTATGACCTTGTCGACCTAACTAGACAAGCTGTAGCAAAATATGCAAACCAACTATTCTTAAAGGTTATAGAAGCCTATCGGTTGAATGATATCCATGGAGTGGCCTGTAATACCCAGAAGTTTTTGGACCTAGTGGAAGATATGGACACACTTTTAGCTTGCCATGAGGGGTTTCTTTTGGGGCCTTGGTTAGAAAGTGCACAAAAGCTTGCTCAAGATGAAGAACAGAAGAAACAGGTGTAGATCCTTTCGACTTGTTACATATTTCTTCTCAAATAACATCACAAATCAGTTCATTTTAATTGATGTGATTCAAAATTACAGTTTGAATGGAGTGCAAGAACTCAAATAACCATGTGGCTTGACAACACGGAGGAAGAAGCTAGTCTGCTTCATGATTATGGTATGATAACATTTTCTGCCTTGATGTTTATATTCTCTCTACAGTTGGACTGGTAGCTATTCCCATTTGGCTCCGAACAATTGTCCCATCAGGGTCATTAGTCTTTTTCTAAGTTGATAATTGATTATAACAGTAACCTCAGCTGCACTTTCTTTGATTCATCTGACAACTACCTCTTTGCAACCTATGTGTTTGTTCTTTACATCCTATAATTGTACACTGTAGAGAGATGAAATTTTTCGCTTGATTATAGCTATAAATTAATGTAATTGTTATCTTTTCCATATTTTTTAGGAAACAAGTACTGGAGTGGGCTTTTACGAGACTACTATGGCCCTCGAGCAGCCATATATTTCAAATTCTTATTAGAAAGTTTAGAGAAGGGCCATGATTTTCAGTTGAAGGATTGGAGAAGGGAATGGATAAAGCTTACAAATGATTGGCAAAGGAGTAGGAAGGCATTCCCAGTGGAAAGCACCGGAAATGCTTTGAACATATCCCGGTGGCTTTATGACAAGTATTTGCAAAGTTCAGACACTTAAAAATTACCCAATGAAGCCGCCATTACATGGATCGTTGTACTTCGTAGAAAAAGAATAATCTGTAAACTGGTGCTTAGGCGCAACAATGCCTTTTGTAGTATATCTACCTGTTCTTTCCATGCTTTACTAATCCAGTAATATTGTTCTCTCCATTCCATGCTTTACTAGTCTAGTAAACTCTCTCTCTCAGCATCATAATAGTGCAATTATCCGAACACCATTTCCCACATTGGAGATTAAAATCCTTGCCTAAGTTCATTACTGACTTGGCAATGCCTTTTTTTTTTTTTTTTTTCAATCTACGGATTTAAGGACGAGGCAATGCAGATGAGATAGAGGTAATGTTAAAGCTATGGGCTGAGTTAATAATGAGTGATGGTAGGGGAGGATAATGGAAATTAATTTTATTGTAAGTCGCTGCCTGCAATGTCTAAGATATCAATTTAGACACGAAACCATATCATGCCGACTAGCTCTTTCTTTTCTTTTTACTTAAACAAAACTGACATCATATTCATTTATAATAAATATCTGTTATAACAACCACACGGTCGAACCTTTCAGAAATAATGTTACTGTAATTGGAATGGTCTTAGCAGAGGTTTTGTCCAGTGTGTTTATAACTTAGTTAGGAAAGATGCTAATTGTATTGCATATGCCCTTGCTAAATTTGGTTTTTTAGATATTAATATATTATACAAGCACTCTCTTCCTCTTGCTGTTTGCTGAGCAATTGAGGGAAAATGTTACTCTTCTTTGTTGAATAATGAAGATTGGGTATTATAAAAAACTAAAACATTTCCAAAAGTATAGAACCTCTTTCTTTTCTTTTTTTTGGGAGAATCGGAAAGTATAGAACTTAATTTAAAATTTGCAGGTTACAAATTACACCCCTAAATTTGGTGTTTGGATTTTACCATGAAGTTTTAGAATTTAGATTTTACACCTTGGCATTTTAAAATTTAGATTTTACTCTCCTAAAATTTAGAAGTGTTTGGATTTTACCCCTCAAAATTCTGAAATTTTAGGACTTAAAATTCAAACATCCTTAAACTCTAAGGAATAAAATTCAAACACCCCTAAAATTTATGGAGTAACATCCAAATTTTAAAACGTTAGGGTGTAAAATCCAATCACCCCAAAACTTTAGGAAGATAAAATTCAAATTCTAAAACTTCAGAATGTAAAATTCAAATATCCTCAAACTTTAGAAGTGTAATTTGCAATTTACCCAAACTTACTTTCATACTCCCTCCGTTTCATTTTTTTTGTTCTCTATTCCATTTTGAGATGTCCAAAATATTTTCATGTTTCTAAAAGTCATTAATTTACTAATGTTCCTATTATACCCTATTAATTTACTAATTCAATTTTTTGAATAAATTTTTTTAAGCCTAATTTTGGAAACTTATATATATTTAAAAGGTAGACAAAGACAATAAAAAAACAATTTAAAGAGTAAATTAATGACGGAGGGAGTATTATTTTTTGGGAAATGCTAATGGATGTCCTTAGGGTATTGGTTAATAATCCATTTAAAGAAAGTTTTTATGGAAAAAAAAATTAATGTTTTGACAGCTTTTTCCATCTCATATAAAAATGATATCAAAACTTTCTTAAAATGAATTATTAACCAATACTTTAAGGAAACTCGTTAGTATGGCTCTTTTTTTTATATTTTTTTTAGAGAGTTTTAACCCATAGTTTTCGCTCATGGTGATAGTTATTTATTATTAAACCAAAACATCAATTAGTTTTAAGTGTAAGTAAGATTGAACTTCAGATCTCTTATTTAATATTAAATTTGAAGGTTTAACAGTATATAATTTACCATTATTTAATGATATTAAGTTTTTTTTTTTTTTTTAAGAAGGTTAATGATATTAAGTTAATCAAAGAAAACTCCAACCTACAATTATGGACCTTTGTAGATTCGTTGACCATAATAATACAACATTGAGAATTAGTTCTATGATCTACTATCTAGAAGCCCTATAGGCCTATACCTTTCTGTGTTTACTATTAATTTTTTTAGTTAAAGCCGCTGTACTTTGACAAATTTGAAGCTGGACTACTTGGACAGGAGCCATGTACAACATAAGGGAGTAGCTTCTAGGAAGATGGACCAATCTCCTATATCCAGCAAATGCCGATGGGTCACGTGTGACAGTGTATGAGGCCGATTTGTCAAAAAGTCTTCTGGATAGTTCCAGATCCTTGCTTACCCTATAACAATATTACCCCAGAAGCTCCCAGCCTCCCAGTACACGCTTATATGGATTTTACAATACGACCCTTGTTTCCTACAATAATGAATTAATAATGACAGAAAAATGTTTAAAAAGTTGGTACTAATTTTATAGAGTTACAAAAGGGTATGATAATGTATTTAAATGTGAATAATTTTTTATAGTTAATGACATATTTGATGATGCACCCATAATTAGTTGGATAATTGTTTGACGAAGAGTGTTAGAAGACTTGCAAGACAAAAATCACACTATTAGAGGGCATCGAAGAAGTACCTGCTTAAGTTTTCTTAATACTTAAGTGGAGGACTCACAGAAATCTAAGAAAATTGAAATGTAATAATTGTAGAGTTTTTCACTAATACCTTAAAATTGAGATAATCTAGTGTTTATATAGGAGTTTGGACTTATTTTTTGTCCATGATTTCCTCCATTTTTTTCACAAATAAAGTGTGATGGAAGGCATAGAATAACGGTGGTGAGATTCTCAAGGTTTGTACCCAAAACTAAAGAACATGGGTCGATGGACGGGGATCTCCTTGAGAGGCACCTTCTTCATTCACCTATCATCCAAGGGGTTGGACAACTACTGTATTTGGATGGCACAAGCTGAAGGATATTTATAATAAATGTTAGATGAACTATACCCATCATAATCGATTTATAAAATTTATATGGTAAAATTTAAAGTTTTATAAATAATTTTTTTCTGACCTATATTATCGAATCTTAAATTGCCCGTG
The DNA here is from genome assembly GCA_029955455.1 of Quercus agrifolia. NCBI lineage: Eukaryota > Viridiplantae > Streptophyta > Magnoliopsida > Fagales > Fagaceae > Quercus > Quercus agrifolia. Next base: position 44,303,845 of record JARQAD010000006.1, read on the forward strand.
TTCACAAACATGCCTAAAATTTAGTCCCATATACTATAATTTTTTTTTTTTTTTTTTTGTTCAGAATCAACCTTGGTATTATTAAATTAAGTTGGAAAATAAGCAACATCGACAAAAGTATAAAATTTTGGTGGACAAACTCTATGCAGACTGCTCTATTTGTTTCAGTTGAAAATTTTTTGTAAAAATAGTTTTTAGTGTTTTTTAATATTTGGTAGTATAAAAAAAAAAAGTCAAAAAAAATATCTTTGGTCAAAAAGAAAATTATGGTTTATTTTTAGAAATTATTTTTCATTAAATTTTTTTGGAAAACAAATCTATCTCATAACAAGCTAAATAAGGAAAGTAAGAAGATTATTTTTCAACTCAGTTAAGGTAGTTACCAAACATAGAAAAATGAGATAGTTTTATGAAAAATACTTTTTAAAAAATGTCTCATTTTAAAAAAAAAAAATTACCTAAACAAACAGAGCAAGGAAAAGAAAACTCAGCTCTCCTATTTCAATTTAATATAATTATATAATCTCCCGTTTTAAGCCCAAAAAAAATGTGAAAAAAATAATAATAATAAGGACTTTCTTGTCCAGAAAGAAAAAAAAGAAGGCTGAGATTGTTGACTTATAAAAATCGCCTATCCTCACATGTCAAATTCCACAATGGTCCAATCTCTACAGTCGTATAAGTTTTTTCAAGGTTCGGCCACCCAGTCTATAAAAGGTTTACATTGACAAAATACAATTCCATTAATCTTCCATAATAATTCCCAAGACTTTCACGACTCTCCCTCCTCTTATCATATATCATACATCTTTTCCTTGTGAAAAAGGAATTCCAACCTCTGCAAACAATGGAAGGAAACAACACATATGGTGCATCATGGGCTGATCAATGGGACTACAGCAACCCAGACCCTATTCCTAACGCTGCAGACACAAAGAAAAATGGAGGTACTTCTGCAAAGTACAAGCAAAAGGTCGGTGAAGGGCTTGGAAAGACCAAAGCTGTGGCTTCAACTGGCATGAAGAAGGTGAAGGAAGGGACTACCTTGGGCTTTCACTGGATCAAGGACAAGTATCAAAAGACTACCCAGAAGAATAAACAGTCCTCTAATTCTTAGTCCTATAGTTTAGATTGGAGAGATGTCTTTTCTTTTCTTTCTTTCTTCAGTTTCAATTTCAGTTTCATGTTGTTCATGACTCTTTTCTGGATTCGTTTATTCATGTGTACCATATACATACACTTTTGAGATTTTCATTTATGGTTTAGATTGGAGATGTCTCTCCTTATGTATTTATTTCATGTTGTTCATGACTCTTTTCTAGATTCGTTTATTCATGTGTACTATTATACACTTTTGAGATTTTCATATGTCGTTAATTTGATTGTTATGGATATTTTTTCCGTCTTTATTTGATTATGAATCTAGTAACTTTTTCTTTCTTCTTCTTCTTTTCCTCTGTTTTTTTTTTTTTTTTTGGGGGTGGGGGGGGGGGGGGGGGGGGTTGTGGAGGGGGTTGTTAACGATCTTGATTTGACCAATCTTTGCTTTTTTTTCAATGGATGAAAACAGATTTTTCTATTAGGAAGAAAGTTATATGTAGATACGCAAGTAGTGACGTTTGACGGTTTATTTTTATATGTGTATAGCAAAAAAATAAAATAAAAAGGAAGACGCATTCATGGTCCGTTTGGATTAAGGGGAAATGAGGGGGAGTAGAGGAGAGTAAAGTAAATTTAGTACAAAATTAGCTTATTTTTAGTCTATACTACTCTACTCCCCTCCACTCCCCCTCCTTCCCCCCTCCATCCAAACAGGCCATCAAGTAAAATTGGTCAAATTTTAGGTTTGATAGGAAAATTGTTTATTTATTATTATTATTATCAGGTTGAACGCCTGAGTTTCTGCGCATGCAAAATGCAATTGTTTAGTTTTGATAAGAAAGCTGCTTGTTTCTTATCAGCTTGAACCCCAGCCAGAGGATTGTAATTTCTAACTCTTGCCCCCACACCCACTGGAACTTTAATATATACAAATAAAATAAAATCAACTTTAACAAGTGGCACGTGCAAGGTACAATTTTAATTATATACAAACTTCTAAAAATTATAACAGTTAATATTGCCTCAAATTCATAATTAGTTTGGTTTAGGTTTTTTTAGTATAGAAGACTAGGTTTTTTCTTGGTGTTGAAGACAATAATTCTACTTGTCATAAAAAGAAAAGTATTCCTTACTGAAAAAGAAAGGAGCATTCTTTATCTAACAAGGAATATGATTGAAGCATTGCTGCAAAAGGTTTAATGGCTTTTGCGAAACTCCCAAGTGGGAAGAGGTGAAAGGCTCTTAGAAAAACATGAGTGAGTTTCTTCGAAGAGTAGTTTGGTGGCTTTTGCCCAAGGTTTCTCCATGTTAGGGGAGGTGAAAAAATCCTAGAAGAACATGGTAGGTTTTTTCAAAGAGTAGTTAGTAGATTATTTGGAGTTAAAAAGATTACCCATGATTGTGTGTTGAGAGTTGTTTGTTTTGTGAGTACAAGAATTATTGGGAGTATTGGGGTTTGGGGTTTTGTGAGTTTATATTGGTGAGGTTTGTGAGAGATGTTCGTTTGAGTTGAGTGTTATTTAATGTTGTTATAATCCATATTGTTAATAATGAATATTTTTGTTGACGTTGATTTTAGAAGTAGTCATGGAGTTGGCGAAATACATTAAATATTTGTTGTCTCTTGTGAATGTTTTTTTATTTATGGATATGTAAGTGTAAGTATGTATACATATGTTATCCAATTTCTCTAGGTATATGCCCGAGATGAAGTAGGTGAACGATGACACATTGACAATGACACCTTCCTCCTCGGTTTTCCAAATTGTAAAACTAATCACGTGTTAAGTCCATGAGCCCATCATGGTTTGGGCCATTGGTACTGGGGGCCCAAATTTTCCTAAACGACAGGCCCGAGGTCTTCTCCACATGGACCACATATATTTCATGATGTTGTACATAAAAGAGATTGACTTATATATTTTGTTTTTTAAACATATAATAACTTCTTTTATTTTCTTTTTTGGGAACAAGTAAAATGGACTTTCATTCATGAATTAAGAAGAATTAGAGAATTTTGTAGTTGAATTGGCACTTAGGGGTCTAGAAGAGAAAAAGTTTGAATTACTAAATAAACAGTGTATTGTAACTATCTTGAAAAATAAAATAAAATAAAAAATTTAAGAAGAATCAGATGCATCTTTTTGAGCCAATGGAACAATATGTGGGATAGCTTTGTGCAATGACCGTGTGTGTGTATATATATATATATATATTCCCTTTATTTTTTTTTATAAGAATTTTCCTTTTATTTAATTCATCATACCAAGTGTGAAATTTATAAGATCATGACCTTTTTTTTTATGGTATGAAAAAGTGAAGTAGCCTTTCAATTTTAAAATTTTCTATAAGAAAATTAATAAAAAACATATAAATAAATAAATAAACAAAACAGTAGCTTCCCCCTATCATGGGCCCAGACAGAACAAAGCTCTGTTGCTTGTCGTGATAGAAGAGGCTTTTTCCCTATACCCCAAGGAACTTGCATTCTAGTGTAGGCCTCTTTGGTTAAGGCTAGCCTCTAAATGATTCAATATATATATATATATATATAAAACAAGGCAGGCTAGCCTCTAAAGGCCTGGAAATATGTTTATCATCCAGTGTAGCCCTTCAATAAGGAAGGTCCCATGCTTTAGGTCGTTGAATTTTAATTTTTGGGTAATCTGGCTAGGTACACAATTATTGCAAAATGAGCATAACCTTTCTTTTTTTTTAACAATTTATTAAGGTGATATATTATGGTAAGTAGAAAATAAATTTAACACCATTTTTATATGGGTCAATCCTAATCAAGGGTGACGCTAAGCCAACCCAAGGTTTCAAATAAACCCAATGAATTGGCAAAAAAAAAATTATATATAAAATTTCTTTTTTTTTTTTTTGTTTTGACCTTTAAAATAACATTTTGAATACTCTGATTCTAAATTTTGTTTAAATCCAACGGAAATAAGCTTAAATATGATCACCTTAGTGCTATTTTCACAATAATTTTACAGTAACAGTTAAGTGGCAAGTAGTAATTGATTTTTATTTAGACCTATAACAAACATCATTTTTTTACATACTTTTAACAACTTGTCACTTAAATTCTGTTGTGAAAGTGTTGTATTAGTAACACTACTCTTAAAATTGCCCATTCATTAAAAAAATAAATAAATAAACTTTCCCTTCATACTTTGTTGTTGATAGCAGAATGAAACTAATTTTCCCAGCACTTTTCTTTTTTATCAGCAAAAAATTACACCACTTTTAGCACCCAAAAAAAATCAAAAAATAACATCACATATATAACCAACCGATTAGTATCTACATCTGTGATTATTTCCTCATTTTCTCTATCTTTCTCTTTTCTATACTTTCTTTCTATCTAATCAAGTAGTTTGATGAGTGCTTTACAGATTTTCAAGTCCAATAAGTCTTTTAGTGCTTGCTCCAATTTCAAGAGAATGACTTCTTTTATGGTTAAAAAACCATACACTTCAAAAGCAAAAACTTATATCAGTTACCATTTTTTTCTTAGTTTCACATTTATTTCTAGTCCTACTAAGTGTGTTACTATTCTTTCTTTTTCTTATCATATAATTTTATTTAATTGATATTACATGTAAATATAATAAATTATTATTAATTTGACAAAAATATATGATTAGTTATTTAACTATATTTATGTATGCATTTATTAGTTGTTGTCTTACTGATCTTTAAACTATTAATAATTTTTTTAGACTATTGTACAATATAATTGTATTGTATACTAAATTGTATTTAGAGCCTGTTTAGCATTAACTTTAGCTTTTAGCTTTTAACTTTTAATTTTTATACAACTTTTTAAAACCACACTTCTTCCCACCTTTTCAAATTTTTTCAGTAAAAAACTAGATAAATTGTTCCTAAACAAACACATAAAATACTATTTTAGATTATTGTATTGGTATATAATATGAAAGTTGTATATACAGAAAAGAAAAAATTAATCTTTTTTTTTTTACTCCCTAACAAATTCCTAGTTGGACACTATTGACCCCCTTAGAAAAATATCTGAGCCGATTTAAAAGCAATAGTATCAAGTGTACAAAATACCAAATATTTGACATTTGACACACCAGAAACCATCTCTATCGAGGTGTTCTAAATGCCAAAAAATTTGCCCCACGTGAGTTCCAAATTTGGAATGGTACGAGCAAGAATCCTATATGAAAAAATTAATTTATTATTATTATTGTTCTCTCTCCTCTCATTATTTTAATCTCTTTTTTTTCTCTCTCCTCTCACATTTCTCTCTCTCTCAATTGTCTGCCTCATGTGATCTATACTCAAGAGTAAAGTAGTGAGTATTGTGAAATTGAAGAGGTATTTTCGAAGTGGTTGTTGTTAAGAAAAAAATGATAGAGAGAGAAAACTTGAAACGCTCTGATGAAGAAGCAGACACTCTGGCCCGCAGTACCAAGAAATTCAAGGATAGCCACCAAATAGCTGAAGACAAAGAAGGAAACCAACATGCCAAGGTCGGTAGTTACCGAGATAAGTTGGTAGGAGCAATTCCTAGTGCATTTGAGAAAGCTTTTGGCTTTGCTAGTGCCATGCAAGAAGATGTAGAGTCTGATAATGAAGAGGAACAAATACAGGATGGTAGTCTTAGAGTGTGTTTTTCCAGAGAGGATAAAGCTCGTATGCGAGCTCCATGGTATCAAGCCCTTATCATCAAACCTTTTGGGAGAAAGGTGGGATACTCCTTCCTTGCTTCCAAGATTAGGAGTATGTGGAACCCTAAGGGTGCTATGGATTGCATTGACCTTGGTTTTGATTTTTTCCTAATCAAGTTTGAGCTTAGGGATGATGTTGATAGCATACTCAAGGGAGGCCCTTGGTTTATTGGGCAGCATTTCTTAGCCATTAGACAATGGGAGCCTGAATTTCAAGCATCTACTGCTACACTATCCTCTGTGGCAATGTGGATTAGACTACCTGAATTACCTATTGAATTCTATGAGCATAATGCACTGTTAAAAATTGGCAGAGCTATTGGTCCAGTCTTACGCATTGATGCTAACACTGCCAACGGAGCTAGAGGTCGTTTTGCTCGTTTGTGTGTCCAGGTCAACCTTGACAAGCCTCTTGTTAAAGCCATTTTTCTGGGCAGACTCAAGTAGAGCATCCAATACGAAGGTATTGGGTCTCTTTGTTTTGAATGCGGAAGAATTGGGCATAACAGGGAAGTCTGCCCCTTCCTTGTCCGTGAGAATAATAAGGGTTTGCATGAGGAGGCCAACAGTACAAGTTCTGAGAACCAAGGAGGAGCTGCTACATCTCCTGAAGTTGATAAAACCTCTTGCAGTCAAAAAGATGAATATGGGGATTGGATGATTGTGACACATCGCAAGACAAATCGCTTTGCACGTGACAAGCTCAAGGAACCAAGTGGAAGCCAATCTGATGAATCTTCCCAATTGCCCTATGATAAGACCTTGCCTAGAGTAGGTGAGATTGATAGGGCAGCTATGAAAAGAAAGGAGCCCCATTTCCAGGCTGAAAAACCACCTACTGATGTGTCTAGACTGCCTGTGTCTTTTCAGAAAAAGGCAAATGAGAGGAGAAGTTCAAATAGGTATGGTGCTTCTGCCAAACCTAGGAAAAGCAATCAAAGTGCCGATGGAAGCACTTTAAAGGCTTTGGGGCAGAATAAAGGGAAAGGGCCTTTTGTCTTTAGCTCCAGCGCTGGCCCATCAGTTGCGGTTGGGCCGAACCAAAACCAAAAGCCTCATTCACCCTCAAATTCTAATTCTCCTTTCACTTTACTGGGTTCAACGGGTACTGGAGGCATTTCTCACTCACCCGGTCTGAGCAGCAATGGAGAGAGCAGAGAAGTGGGCGATGTTTTACGAAAACAAAATCGTACCGATCGGAGACGAGACGATCAAATGGATCCGGCAAGACCCAACGGAGATCTGGGGGTGGTTCGACTTGGAGCTGATGCTTGCTTGGAAGAATATGTTCCCGCTGACGACGGAGAGCAAGGAAATGGGTTACCTCCCTTTGATGAACACGGCATGGGAGTTGACTCCGAATCCGTGGTGGAGATTTGTCACGGACAGACCAGCGTCCCTTGCCCCACCACCATCAAGCTCAAGCTCACCGGAGACAGGATCAAGCATGCCGCTCTCGGAAAGATCACTGACCGAGGCAGAAAAGGATTGGTTGAGCCCTATGATCTCGATGAAGAAGATCCTTCAAGACAAGCCTGTGGAATGCTTTATGAAGGGAAATCTACACAAGATGAAGATGATCCAGTTTGTGAAAGCCAAGAACGGGAGAACCTTACTCACCAAGACCTCAATCGGCGCGATGGGTATTGTTCACCACTCGATTAATCTATTCCACGGGTGTTTGGTGAAGAAAGCAGAGGTGATGGGAGTATGGACATTGAGAGACACTGAAGATTCTTCCTCTGAGGTGCCGTTGGACATAAACCCCTGTTTAACTATGAATATTCTGATTTGGAATTGTAGGGGTGCTATGAAACCCCAATTCAGGAAAACTGTATTAGACTTGGTGGAGTGGCATTCTCCATTGCTTATGGTGGTCACTGAGACTAGGATGAGTGGAGCTAGGGCTGTGGAGATGATTGAATCTCTGCCGTTTGATGGTTTGGTGGTTGCTGACACTATTGGTTTTGCTGGGGGCATCTGGCTGCTTTGGAGGACTGACTTAGTGCATGTTGATGTGCTGGCGGCTACGGAGCAGGAAATACATGCCATTATCCGGGTAAGGTCTCAATCCCTTAGCTGGATTATCAGTGCAATTTATGCTAGTCCTAGATTTGCTGAACGTTGTCTGCTTTGGGAAAACCTTAAATTAATTGCTAGTTTACATGATCTTCCTTGGGCCCTTATGGGTGATTTTAATGAAGTTCTCTCTGAGGAAGAAAAAGCTGGGGGTAATCCTATCTGCCAAAGGCGTGTGAGGGCTATCCTAGATTGTATGAATGAGTGTCAGATGCTTGACCTAGGATTTTCTGGACCTAAATTTACTTGGACCAACAAGAGGGATTTGGGGGGTCTTATCCAATGTAGACTTGATAGAGTGTGGGCTAACCCTGACTGGAAAACCTCTTTCCCTGAAGCGAATGTTACTCACCTTGCCAGAGTCAACTCTGATCATTGTCCACTCTTGCTTAATATGTGCCCAAACTTGGTCTCTTCTACAAATCGTCCCTTTAGATTCCAACCCATGTGGTTAAGCCACAATGACTTTCTTGCTATTGTCAGGGAATCCTGGTCTGGCATGGATGATAATCATGTAGGGGCTGTCAATAGATTTACTCTTAAGGCTCAAATTTGGAATAAGGAAGTTTTTGGTAACATTTTTGTGAGGAAGAAGCAAATTATGGCAAGATTGCTGGGTGCCCAACGAGCTCTTGCCATTAATCCTAACACCTTCCTGATCAACCTCCAAGACCAATTAACTAATGAGTATAATGATATTTTGCAATTGGAAGAGGAGTTATGGGCAATGAAATCCAGAGTCAACTGGACCATTTTTGGAGAGAGAAACACCTCATTCTTCCATATGACTACCTTGGCTAGAAGAAGTAGGAATAGGATCACCAGTATTATGAATGAGGAAGGGGTTTGGGTTCATGATGGGGAGCAAGTCCAAGAGGTTTTTATCAACAGCTTTGTCAAGCTCTACCAAACTGATCAATCTGCCTGCCCCTGGGTCCAGAGGTGGGATTCGGAGTGGTGTATGAGACTAGAGATGAATGAAGCTAATGCTGTAGGGTTGATGCCTAATGATAGTGAAATTTGGGATGCCCTTAGATCCATGAAGCCCTACAAAGCTCCAGGCAGTGATGGGATACATGCTGGTTTCTACCAGAGGTTCTGGCTCTTAGTTGGAGAGTCAGTAAGGAATGAAGTGAAGCAAATTTTTGCCAACCAAAAGGTCCCTGACTACCTTAACCAAACCCTTATTGCCTTAATCCCTAAGCAATTGGGTCCGGAAACTGTCAGCCATTATAGACCTATTAGTTTATGTATCACCGTCTATAAAATTGTTTCCAAGATCCTGGTCAACCGTATTAGGCCCCTTCTTCCTAAGCTCATTTCACCCATGCAAGCTGCCTTTCTGCAAGGAAGAAGAGGTGCTGATAATGTAATTATCGCCCAAGACCTCATTTACTCCCTTGGGAAAAGGAGAGGCCGAGAAGGGTTTATGGTGGTGAAGATTAACTTAGAAAAAGCCTTTGATCGCCTAGAGTGGAGTTTCATTAGAATGGTGCTCACGCACTTTGGGTTTCCTGAGAATATTATTAGACTTATCCTAAGCTGTGTTTCCTCAACCTCAACGTCTCTCCTCTTTAATGGAAACAAACTCCAGTCCTTCTGCCCCTCAAGAGGACTTAGGCAAGGTGACCCTATTTCACCCTTTCTTTTCCTTTTATGCATGGAGTTTCTTGGGGCTCACATTACCAACAAGTGCGAAGAAAAAAAGTGGGACATGGTTAAAGCCTCCAAGAGTGGTCCTAGCTTCTCTCACATTTTCTTCGCCGATGACATTATGCTCTTTGCCAAAGCTAATAACAAGAATTGTAATGCCATTTTAGATGTTCTTAGCAATTTCTGCAATCTGGCTGGACAGAAGGTTAACTATGGCAAATCTAGAATTTTCTTTTCCCCTAATGTCTCCAATAGGCGAAAGAGGAATATCTCTAGGAAATTGGGGATCCTTGCTACCAACAATCTTGGTAAATATTTAGGGTTCCCAATCATTCATAGAGGCAGAGTTGGTAATGCCTTTAATTTTGTCCTTGATAAGGTCCAAGGTAAATTAGCTGGTTGGAAGTCTAGGCTGCTATCAAAAGCTGGAAGAGTGGTCCTTGCAAAATCTGTTGTTGCCCCCATAGCAGAATACTATATGCAATGCCACTCTCTTCCAGCTAAAATATGTGACTCCGTTGATAAAATGATGAGGGACTTCATTTGGGGTTCTAATGAGGAAAGAAGACGGATGCACTTGGTAAGGTGGAGCACAGTTACTATGCCCAAAGATTTAGGTGGCCTGGGACTATTCTCCATGAAGCATAGAAATGAAGCTATTCTTGCCAAACTCTGTTGGAGACTCACCCATGAGGAAGGCAAACCTTAGGCTAACATGTTACTAGCAAAATACCTCTGCCCAAAAAGATTGACTGAAGATGGAGGCAAGCTGCCATGCTCCCGGATCTGGGCTGCTTGCAAGAAAGGGGGGCCTATCTATGTTAAAGGGTTGAGATGGACAATTAAAAATGGTGAATCTGTGAATATGTGGCTAGATTTTTGGTTGCCATTTGGAAGATTAAGGGAGTTTATTTGTGGTCCCCTGAACAGGGGTGAAGATGGGTTGTCTGTTAGGCAATGTTTCGATGAAAACCATACTTGGATTCCTTCAAGTGTTTCCTTTGACCTCCCTGATAACTTGCTCAACGCCATTAAGGCCACACCCTTCTCCTTTTCCCCCCAAACCAATGATAGTCTCATGTGGGCCTTTTCCAAAAATGGCTCCTTCTCCCTTCAAGCTGCCTACCTTATAGCTAAGGGATTAAACCCACTGACCCTAGTTACTAAGCCTTTCATTTGGGTTTGGAAGGCCGAAACACTTCCTAAAATCCAATTTCTGCTCTGGCTCTGTCTCCATGACAGCATTCCTACGGCCCAAATGCTGTGTTCAAGAGGCTTAACCATTGATCCGGTGTGTAAACTATGCAATAAAAATTTTGAGACCAGTGAACATTTGTTCAGAAGCTGTGAGATTGCTCAGCAATTCTGGCTGCAGCTCCAAACCCCCCACAGCTACAGAAACTCCTTTACTCTTCCCGTTAAAGATTGGCTGGAACTTAACTGCAGTGACAAGTTGAATGTCATGGTGAGGGGTATTCCTTGGAGGGTGCTTTTTCCTATGGGTCTATGGTTCTTATGGACTCACAGAAATACCTTCCTGTTCAGATCTGGTTCTGTGGATGCACAAAATTGGAGGAAATGCTTTCAGGGCAGTGCTGAATTCTACTCAATTGGGCTACCATCGAAGGTCAAGCAGCTGAAAAATGTAGTCTTGGTGGGCTAGGAAAAGCCACCTAGGGGCTGGGTGAAACTCAACACAAACGGGTCTGCTATGAAGAACCCGGATAGAGCTGGGGGTGGGGGTTTACTTAGAGATCATGATGGGGTCTGGCTGAGAGGGTTCGCAAGAGGGCTGGGTTACACCAATAGCATATTGGCTGAGCTTTGGGCGCTGAGAGACGGGCTGCTGCTTGCCAAGGAGTTGGGACTACAACAACTAATCATTGAATTAGATGCTTTAAGTGTTGTTATACTTATGAACAATGAAACCGAAAATTTATTAATGGAACCCCTCCTAACTGACTGCAGGAACCTTTTGAAGGATATTCCAAACAAGCGCATGGTCCATGCCTTTCGTGAAGCTAATCAGTGCGCTGACGCCTTAGCCAAGCTTGGATCACAATCTTTGTATAGTTTTGCTGTTTTTTGTAACCCACCGCCTGTGGTGGAGTCTCTTTTGTCCTTTGATAAGGCCAATATGCGCTGTAACAGATTATTGAATCCTTAATTTTATGTTAGTTCATGGTTTACCAAAAAAAACTGTCTGCCTCTCTTTTCTCTCCTCTCTCTCTGCCTCTCTCACAATCCGCCATAGTGATCTCTCCACCCACCCGCCTCGCCTTCGTCGCTTGCCCAGCAGCTTGCCTCGCCTCCGATGCCAATGCCACTCACTACTTGCTAATAGCTCACTTCACCTCCGTTGACGCTGCTCACCAAGCAGCCCACCTCCACTGAAATCCACTTGATCTCACTGAGATCTAATTCTCCCTATTTATTTGGTTGTTTATGGTTGATTTTGGGGATTGGATTTGGTTTGAGAAATGAGATTGTAGTTTTGTAGGTTTGGTGTTTTGAGGTGGTGGTTTTGGCCGGTGGTTTTGGTTTGCTGTTTATGTTTGCTGCATGTGGATAGGCTTTTTTTTTTTTTTTGTTAACAATGGCGGGTTGTGGGTTATGGTGATGGGTTTGTAAAAGTGGTTGGTTGTGGTGGGAGAGGCCTATGGTACGGGTGGCGGTGAGCTGTGATGCGGGTGGTAGTGAGTTGTTGAAATGGGTTTTTTATTTTGTATTTTTTTACATTGTTAGTTATTTTAACGTTATTTTAATATTTGTATATATTATTTTAATGTATAAAATTAAAGGATAGAAGATGTTATGTACGGTGAATCGTAAAATAATGTGTTAAACTAATAAATTAACATTTTTGGTATGTTAAAATAACATATTTATAGAACATCTAATGTTGATACTCTACATTTTTTTATTGTTCACAAATAAGACTATTAAAATTTGGATCAGTAAAAAACGCATTGTAGTTTGGATTTAGAATTGGATCAAAGATGGTATTGTTATTTATGGCTCAAGACGTAGATAAGAGAATTAATAAAAGAAAATCTATAATTGACAGCTTGACATTTAGTAAAAGAAAATCTATAATTAACAACTTGACATATCCTAAACAAAGTTAGGCTTGGAAAATAATTTATATCCATATATATATATATATATATATTAATAGGTAAAGTTTAGAGAAAATCTAATTAAATTCTAAAATTGAAATCTAATTTTGCACCACGTGTCTTAAATTATTTATTTTTAGAGAGAGTTTTATTTCTTAATTTTGGAGTCAAATGTAGGACCACATCATAAATATCCATCTAAGTGAGTTATTGTGTACAAAAACCAATAAGTCTAGAATTAATGAACATAAAAATAAAAGTTTTTAAAAAATTGGCAATTTACATTTTCTACCTAATAATATTCTTACAGGACTTTTTAAAGAGTTAATAAAATATAAGAATGACTATCAATAATATTTAAATTATATATGTAAGAATTATATTATACATCTTAATGTATATTTTTAAATGTATTCATGCATATGTATGGGGTTACAAGCTAGTAATAATAATAATAGGTCATACACACACCTATAACTCAATTAAATTATGGGAAAATCACACTATTCTTCCTAAACTATATCTTATTTTACATTTTGCCCCTATGAACTATTGAAATACACGATTGACCCCATAAATTATAACTTTGTAACACAACCTCCTGTCATCTATTTTGGGGTCAAGTCTAACGAAATTTAGTATTAAAAAATCAATTTACCCATTATTTCAAAATAAATGATAAAAAGTAACTTGGTTTTTTAATGCTACATTCCATTAGACTTAACTAAGAAAGTGATGGGATGAGGTAAAGTGTTAAATAGGTTTTACTTTAAATGGTCAATTGTGCATTCTTGTAGTTCAAGAAATTAAGTATAAAATGCGATATGAAATTTTATTTTTAAAAAAATGTGGTATAAAAAATGCTATGTTCGTAATATTTTTACAATATTTTCACAATAAATCTTAAATAGTAAATTATTCATAGCGGTTATTGGCGGGTAAAAAAGTAATTTAAGTAAGAGGTTCAAATTAAAACTAATAACAACTTACCACTTATAATTTGTTATAAAAATGTTTGTGAACAAATAATTTTTTTTTCTTAATTGTAAGTCATATACCCTTCCATTTTTGTATAAACTATATATTATTTCATTTATTTGCAATTTTTATCCTGAGTTCTGATAAATAATCAAAATTCAAAAGTTGTTTCTTAACCAAAAAAATGACAATCAAAATTCAAAAAGTCCCGGATCTTAACTTTGGTCGGCAAAAAGAAAGAAGGGATGATCAAAATCCGACAGTAGCTACAAAAGTACCTAAAACAATAACAATAAAAACCAACCATTTATCATCACTTCTCAGTTCTCACCTCACAGTTTGACTTCCCACTTCTACTAAAAAAAAGGAGCCTCCTCGAATACGAAAGCCTTGCCTGACAGTCTGATACTCAAAACAGTCAAACTCTCAAAGCTAATCAAAACTCAAAAAACCATGGCGATCCCAATACCAACTCGGCAGCTGTTCATAGACGGTGAATGGAGAGAACCAGTCCTGAAAAAACGCATCCCCATCATCAACCCCGCCACCGAGCAAATCATCGGTCTCTTTCTCTGTTTCTATCTGTTACTGTTTGTGTGTGTTTTTCTCAGATCAAAATTGACGATGATGTGCATGTTATGCAATTTTGTTTCTGGGTTTTGATTCTCATCCGAATCTGATAAAGAAAAAAGCTATCTTTATTCTTTATACGTGCATATCTTTATTTTCATTCTGGTTTCTGACTATTTGAAAGAAAAATTGGGTGAATGTGTGTGTTTTTATCAGATCAAAATTGCTGATGATGAGCATGCTATGCAATTATGTTTCTGGGTTCTGATTCTCACCCGAATCTGATAAAGAAAAAAGCTATCTTTAATCTTTATACCTGCATATCTTCATTTTCATTTTCATTCTGGTTTCTGACTATTAGAAAGAAAAATTGGGTGAATGTGTGTATTTTTATGAGATCAAAATTGATGATGATGTGCATGTTATGCAATCCTGTTTCTGGGTTTTGATTCTCACTCAAATCTGATAAAGAAAAGGCTATGTTATAAGATTTATACTTGCATATCTTCATTTTCATTTTCATTCTGGTTTCTGACTATTTGAAAGAAAAATTGGGTGAATGTGTGTATTTTTATGAGATCAAAAATGATGATGATGATGTGCATGTTATGCAATTCTGTTTCTGGGCTTTGATTCTCACTCAAATCTGATAAAGAAAAAGCTCTGTTTAAGCTTTATACTTGCATATCTTCAGTTTCATTTTCATCCTGGTTTCTGACTATTTGAAAGAAAAATTGGGTGAACGTTGAAAATTGAAATGTTGGGGGGTTTTTGCGCTCTGAAAAAAATTGGGTTTTTGTGGGAATGTGGTTTTAGGGGATATACCGGCTGCTACTGCAGAGGATGTGGAGCTTGCAGTGGATGCTGCAAGGAAAGCCCTTGCAAGGAACAAAGGCAGAGATTGGGCCAATGCTTCCGGGGCAGTTCGTGCTAGGTACATGCGTGCTATTGCAGCTAAGGTATTGAATTTTTGCTATCAGTTATGCTTATTTTTGTGGATTGCTTAAAGGAATTTGTGAAATTGGATTTAAAGAACATTAAAATATTCTACTTGGTTTGTTTATTGTCTAATTTTGAATTTCTATGAGAACTGAGAAGCATTGGAACTTGGTTGCCGATGTGAATCTCTATTGAGTTTTTTTTTGTTTTAGTAGTGCTTATTGATCATTAATCTCTTCAGTATCATGTCTAATATGCACACCACTAGCTAAATCTGTATACAAGACATGTGTGGACCAGTTATCTGGTTCATAGTCCGTGGAGATGATACTGAGGTTTTTTATTTCAACTCTATCATTACCTGATTATTTGAAGATCACAGAGAATGGGGTGACTGGATGCCACTGTCAGGCTATGCTTTTGGGGAAATAATGTTGAAATATCGGGTATCACAGAAACTTATCAAAAGAAACAAAAAAAGAAAACGAAAAAAGGAAGAACTTCATTTAAAACCCTATAATTTTAAAAGTAACAGATTAAACCCTGAGGTCATAAAAAGTATCAAGTTAAATCCCAAACACAAACCACTTAAATAATTTGAGGTCTAGTTTGTTTCTTTTTGAAACCTCCGAGTTTAATTTGTTACTTTTGAAACTATTGAGTTTGAAACTTCAAGGTTTAATTTGTTATACCCTGCCTCTAAATTACTTATCCAAAAAAAAAATGTTTTACCCTCTAAATTATAGGGTCTAAAATATAATTTTCCCAAAAGCAAAAAAGGAGTTGCCTATGAGACTTAATGCTTCTTTTTTTATTTAAATTAAATAAATAAATAAAAAACAATTGTACTTTACTCAACTTTGTTCTGGTTATATATATATATATATATATGGGCTTCTTTGTCTGTTTTTTTGTTCTCTCCCTCCCCACGCTTCCCCCCCCCCCCCCCCCCAGTGGCGGGTAGAGTGCTATTGATATGTTCATTTCATAATTTGTACTTTGAAGTTGATTGATGCTGTTTACATGCCTTGAGCTCTTCCTGCCCTTGTTTTCATGCAGATAACAGAGAAAAAATCTGAAATAGCAAAACTTGAAGCACTTGATTGTGGAAAACCATTGGATGAAGCAGCATGGGACATTGTATGCTTGTGATACTCTGGAGTTTTATAGTTCACTATCTAGCAAATTGCCTTACATGCTTTTTAATGTGATCCAGGATGATGTTGCTGGGTGCTTTGAGTACTATGCAGACCTTGCTGAAGGTTTGGATGCAAAGCAAAAGGCTCCTGTTTCTCTTCCTATGGAGACTTTTAAGAGTCATGTTCTTAAGGAGCCAATTGGGGTTGTTGGGTTGATTACTCCATGGTATTTCTCATTTCCATAGTTGATTGTTTATGCTTTTCTTTTTTATTTGCTTACTGTTTAAAAATTTAGATTTTCTTGCTTGGTGATTGGATGAGGATATTTATAAACTAAATAATTATCCCTGTTCTTTGTTCTTTCCTCCTTTTCTCTTCAATATCAATTTACAACAGGCTTGTGTTGGTATTTGCATTTTTGGTTTCTTTCTTTTCAACAATTTATTCACATGTTTGGTTTCTTGCTTTTCAAAAATTTATTCAACATTCCTGCATGATTTTAAAAGTGTAAAAAAATGCATTATGAACTGTCAGCTCCATTGTGTTCTTAATGTGACCTTTTGTTTAGTTTGTGACGCAACTTCACAAGACGTCTTTTCCTGATTGCTTCACAGTTTGTTAGCCTTAACGGGCTAGTACACTAGTTTCATATACAACTAACAATCAATGAGTGATGTCACACATTTTTAAGAAAGAAAAAAAGCAACAAGCTTGTGTGTGTGTGTGTGTGTTATGACTTAGCATGTGACTGTTATTCTTTTGGCAGTTCAACTCCTTAGATTACGTAATTGACAAATCATTTTAATAAGTTCCTCTATGGGTTCAAATTCTGCAGTTTACTCACTTCTATCATAAACTATGTGGTGTTTTGTATATCTCTGCCGATACTCGTTTGTGGAACTCAACATACTAGTAGTGCTTCAGCTTTGCAGAATACTTGCTCAATTTTTATTTTTGGTGGTGAACTTAACTCCAACTTAATAAAGCCTCTTCTGAAATATTTATATTTTTCATGCAATTCTTTCCCACCATGGGGCACCACTGTTGTCAACTTAAATCACTTCGCCCACTAATGCAATCATTGGTTTTCATTGTAGAAGATGCACTATCTTAGCAACGATGAGCTCTAAGGTGGGGGAAACCACCCCCCCCCCCCCCCCCCCTTCCAAAAAAAAGGCTTAGCTGATATCTTTCATATTGTCCTTAATTATTGCTACCTGTACTTCTCAGGAACGTATTCCTTTTTCAAATCATCCTTGCTTTTCTTGCTTGAGTTACTTGCATCTGTACTCTGCTAGTGTGTGCTCTAATTTTGCCCTAGTTTTTATTTTCCAAGCTAAGTGGAATGGCGAATCTTAATTGTTCTAAAGATTGGGTTGGTGATCCTTAGTCCTCTCAGTATTCATAGAGTGGTGGTTCTGATGATTTTGTGGTGATTAGTCCTCTCAATTGATATAAAATTGCTTGTCTTTTATGTTAAAGGAACTACCCTATGTTGATGGCTACATGGAAAGTGGCTCCTGCATTGGCTGCTGGGTGTGCTGCAATACTGAAGCCGTCTGAATTGGCATCTGTGTATGTCCTCATTAACTTATATGAACTTGTTCAGTTTTGATTTTGGTATGTCATGTTATATGTCATTATTTTTTGAATTTCAGGACCTGTTTGGAGCTGGCTCAAGTTTGCAGAGAGGTCGGTCTACCTCCTGGTGTCCTTAACATTCTGACTGGACTAGGCCATGAGGCTGGTGCTCCTCTGGCATCTCATCCCCATGTTGACAAGGTTCCATATAGTTATTTTTTCCATTGGAAATTGAATGAAGTAGAATCATCTTCATATTCCACAAATTTGGTATCTGTGAAATATTGTTTCAGCTACCTGGCTGTGATGGCTAAAATATAAGTTTGTCAACAGATTGCATTTACTGGAAGTACCATTACTGGGAGTAAGATTATGGCAGCTGCAGCTCAAGTGGTCAAGGTAAACATAAATTTTATAGGTATTGGTCTTTTATTTCTGTGACATTTATGCACTTGATGTGATCTCTTATATGTCATCTTATGCATTTTCTCTTGGCAGCCAGTTACGCTGGAGCTTGGTGGGAAAAGTCCAATTGTAATTTTTGAGGATGTTGACCTTGATAAGGGTTAGAACCTCTAATGTTTGATATAGCTTATTTTTATTGGTTTATTTGGCTTAAAAATAAGTTAGGTAAAAGTACAGCCTTACTAAAAAAAAGTAGATCTTTAAAAAGTTGAACAAAAGTCAAATAAGCTAAATGGAAAACATGCCCTATATATTTAAATTATCTTTATTACAAGTATATTGAATATAGAGGGAAGTTTTCATCCCAGGGTGTAGCACTAAAAGTTGGAGACCACCTCTTATGAAACAGAGGTCATTAATTTGAATCTCTCCTTCCCCCTCCCCTTGGAGGCAAAATACACTTATTAAAAAAGACATACTACCGATGGTTTTGGAATTTAACCCTATTGAATTAGAAAAACACATACTACCAATGGTTTTGTTATATTGTTAGTTATCTAATCCTTGTCTGTGATTCAAACAGCTGCTGAATGGACTGCCTTTGGTTGCTTTTGGACAAATGGTCAGATTTGCAGTGCAACATCCCGCCTCATTGTGCATGTAAGCATGATCGACACTTATTACATGTTTATACACATATTAGACTTTCCATCCAAGGTCTCTATTTCACACAAACACACACACACTCAGTTTCTAGCTCCTCTTTTCTATTGTATCTCTTCTCTGGGGTGCAAGAAAAAGAGTACAGTATCAGAATCTAGCACACATTTATTGTGAGTTTGAATAGCCATAGAATGCACTGTGGTTGTGTGAGCTTGTGTTCGCAGGAATGGCACTTGCCCCAAGCATGCTCCTCAGACCATCTTCTTTTAAGCTTACTCTATAATGCCTTTCTGTCATATTTCCCTCCCATAAGTTATGATGTGGTATCTTTCAGGAAAGCATTGCTGCAGAATTTTTGGATAGGCTTGTAAAATGGACCAAAAACATCAAGATTTCGGATCCCCTGGAAGAGGGTTGCAGGCTTGGTCCTGTTGTTAGTGGTGGCCAGGTAAGATTGCCATTTTGAATTTCTGCATTTGGGGGGGGAGGGGGGGTTCGTTGTAATATGTGAGGTGGCTGACAAATTTAGTCTCTGAATGCATTCTGCTGAAAGGTTTTGGTTAAAAGAATATAAGGTAGTTTTGGCTTTTGGATGCTTTGTTAATGAAGGTTCTATCTTTCATAAACTGGGCAGGTGTCTAAGTCAGTGACTGTAAGCCAGTTTATCACTCCAGTTCAGTAGTTATTTAATTTTCAACTTTTAGGTTTTGTTCACTATATGATTATACCTTATAATTAAGCAGAAAACATGCATAGAAAGACTTTCGACTGAAAAGGTGCCCCCCTCCCTCGAATAAAAGCAAGAAGGCATTTCCTGATTGTAATTGGCTGGCATTGAATCAGTAAACCAGTTTTATTCGTTAAAAAAAAAAAAACAGTAAACCAGTTTAGTGTGTAGTTCCAGTAATGGATTCTTTTCTATGGATTTTTTTTATTTTTATATATATATATATATTTATATATACAATTTGGGAGCTTTTTGCTAACAACATTCAAGGAAAACATCTTTTTTGGGACATTTTGAGGAAAAAATTCCTCCTTGTATGCCTTTTGTTATTTTGCCATATTTTTTTTGAAGTGTGAAGTATCGCAAGACATTTTTACCTGTATATGGCATCATGGCTTCTGTTTGATAATTTTGAAACTTTTGAACAACCTTTCTTACTAATGTTGCACGGTTTTGGATTCAATTCTGGTAATGTATATCAGAATATGTCTTGTAGATGTAGTCTACTGATACAACTTTTTATCTGTTCCGCTGGAATTAAGGTGTGATGTATAGTCTAATATTTAGCTTATCATTTTCAGTATGAGAAGGTACTGAAGTTCATTGATACAGCCAGGAGTGAAGGTGCAAGCATTTTATGTGGTGGGGCTCGTCCTGAGGTATAATTCTTTGCTTGTACTTATCATCATCTTCACTACTCCAATTTTGTCAGGATGTGAGTTAATTTACATATTAATGGCAGCATCTAAAGAAAGGGTTCTTCATCCAACCAACAATCATATCTGATGTAACTACCTCTATGCAAATATGGAGAGAAGAAGTTTTTGGACCTGTTCTGTGTGCTAAAACATTTAGTACCGAAGATGAAGCCATTGAATTAGCAAACGACACCCAGTGAGTTGATTATTTTGTTTCATTTATGACTATAAAGATCACCTGGAATTCTTCTTGGGTGCCTTTTCCTTTGGGCATACTTTTTTTTTGGGGTGGGGGGTGGTGGTGAGGGAGGGGGGAGGGTATTATTTTTTACATAGTTTTGGCCAGCTTGTTTGATTTGGGATATTTTTGTTTTGAGTCTTTTGACATCTTATTTTGATCTTTCACAGATATGGCTTAGGTGCTGCTGTAATATCAAATGATCTAGAAAGATGTGATCGCGTAAGCAAGGTGAGACTTGATTTGTGCTTGAAGGAACTAAGAAACCATTTAAACCCCAAATACTCATGTAAGCCATAAGTTCATTGAGATTATTTAATTTTGTGAGTGATTATTATTTCTTTGATGCTGTTCTGCAGGCTTTTCAGGCAGGAATAGTTTGGATCAACTGCTCACAGCCTTGCTTCACTCAAGCTCCGTGGGGAGGCAACAAACGTAGTGGTTTTGGACGTGAATTAGGGGAATGGTATGGCCTTGACTTGTCAAGTTAGAAATGCAAAATATTGTTTAATAAGATGTTCTTAACCCAAGAGCCTGATAAAAAAAATGGAGAAATTGCTAGGAATTATGTTAATAGAAAGAGAGAGTCCATGGACACAACTTTTAACACTACTTTGATGTTGTTGATTGTGAGTGATGGGTTCATGTGAAAGTAATGGTTCACCAATCACAGTCAACCATATCATCAAATTGTAACAAAGTATGTGGTCCTAGAAGAACTAAAATTGAATTTGATGTATGAAACATCTTAGAACCATTTTGTTAAGCATTGCTTAATCCTGATTAATCAATGGACAACTCATGATGACACTTTATTTTCCTTTGCACAGGGGAATTGAAAACTACCTGACCGTGAAGCAGGTTACTCAGTACATTTCTGATGAGCCATGGGGGTGGTACCAGTCTCCTTCAAAGCTGTGAGAGTGTCCCTGAAAATCAAAATGGAAAATAACTGATGTACTAAATTACAAGGAAATAAGATGAGAGGGGTATCATGTATTGAATTTGATATGCAAATGACTCTGAACAAATATTATAAAATATCACGAGCAGTAAACTATTTAGTTTGGTCTGAATGAGAATTGTTTAACCAAAAAAAAAAGAAAAAAAAAGAATGAGAATTGTTTTGGGCTGATAAAGTTGTAACCAATTCGAAGCTGACACATTGCAGCGAGCATGAATCAGCAGTCTTGCATAATGGGCTCTAGTATATATGCATGTTAACATGGGATTTCAACCGTAACACGTTGCATGCAACACCTTCTCACATGAGAGTAATATGATGGTAGATTTTACACTTACTCTCGTTCGATAGGATGTTGCATGCTATGTTTACACAAAATAATAAATCCTATGCATGCAATGTTTACCCAAAATAATAAATCCTACAACTGGGATTGGTGGACATGGAATTGACAATTGAGCCTGAAATGGATTCCAATTTGCCAACGTGATTATACAGAGGGCTCTAGAGAGGCTGTATGATAACAATAACTTTTGCAGTGGACTCACATGGCACATTTGATAGAATAATACTATATTCAGTTGGGGTGCACTAGCACCAACTGGCGTCATGTGACCGAAAACCCCACCAAGATCTCTCAGAAAAGCTTATTCTATCTCTGTCTAACCCCACTTGCATCTGGAGAATATAGCAAAGAAATCATATATTACTATATTAGGACAAAAATTCAAATTACACCCTTTTCAGTTTGGGTGTAACGTCATTTTTGTCCTTATTGTATAACTTTTGTCATTTTAATCCATGAAATTTTTTCACATTTTTGTCAAATAATTGGACATTTTGTATATAGATAAAAGTTTTCTTCCAAACCAAGTTGAATAAATCCCCCACAGTCTATTATCTGACAATTCAGAAAATCAATCATGTACATAAATCACATGATGCATTAAAAATCATTTAATCATTTCATATGACTATGAAGTAAGTCATGTGACTAAAACTACAAGTGAATAATCTTTTGAGTTACTTAAATGGTTAATTATATCATTTAATCATTTCATATGACTATTAAATAAGTCATGTGACTAAAATTACAAGTGAATAATCTTTTGAGTTATGTAACGTGTTTGAGGAACATTCTAGGAAAAAAACATGTCATTCCTCTAAAATCATCTATAAAACTTCATCAAATCCAGTATTATGATTGTTGTAGTTTTATAGACGATAATGAACAAACAACTTGTAAGAATGTCATCTTGAACAAAGAATGTTGTGAGATTTCTCGTAAACTTTTTTCACCTTTTAACCTTTTGAATTAGTGTTGATAAGTTGTATCTGAAATAAGATTGATTGGCTCTTATCTTGGCTAAAAGCAGCCATGGCTTGTTTCAAAAGTAATTGACTGACAAGGTAGGGGAATAACATCATATGGTGAGGGAACAATCTCAATCTTTCCCGAATTTTGAACCTGAACCACCTTTCCTTCTTTTGATTTCTTAGATTTGAAGCAAGTTTAAAAAATACTCTGTACTTTTTGGATGAACTCCTACAAAATTCGAAGGAAAAGTGTATTACAAACAAAAATAAGCATAGAGTTGCTCAAACAACTGGCATACCTTTTTTTTTTTTGGTATGAACACTGTCATACGAGTGGCTTGGCTTGAATTCTTGATGGCCAAACTCTTTCTTAACTTGTTAAGCACCTCTATGCCATGTGAACATTGATTTCCAACTACATTCTTCTTCCTTAATATATATTCATTAATACACATACAATGATAATGAAGATAACATGAATTTATATCTAACACTCTGTGCTGTTTATATATATAGCCATATATGTCAAGCAAATGAATGTAACTGTTAGAGATATATTAGCCCATTAGTATAGGCCCAAGCCTAATTCTACTTTGTGTGCAAGTCAAGTCTCCTACTTGTACTAGAAGTCTATTAGTCTAGGGTTTAGTCTACTATATATACACATGTTATGATTTATTGTAACACAGGATTTGTACTGCACTCTAATATATTATTGATGTAGCCCTTTAGGGTTTCCTCCGTGGATGTAGGCCGTTGGGCTGAACCACGTAACCCTCATGTGTTATTGTGTTTTATACTTTATGCTTTCGCTTCCGCATCTATACTAGCATATTCAACATGGTGTATCAATGCTAATATTTAACAGTAACCAATTATTCATAAATTATTGATAGGGACTGAAAAATACTCAATTAATCAATGAAGTCAATATATGCACCAAAAACTATGAGTGGTGTGATATTTTCTGATTATCTAAATTATATATTGTTGCACAATTGAAAACTCCATGGATAGGATAGGAAAGGTTTTGAAAAATAGATACTTTATTATGAAGTATCTTCCTTCAATTTATTCCACCAGTAAGCATTTTTCACTACATAATTGCTTACACAATAAAACTATAAAAGTAAACACTTTTTTTTTTGCATAAATTAAACACACTTTTTAAATTAAACATATCAATTAAACAGTTTTTTTTAATCATTGTCATCTACCCTCGTCCATTCCAACCTCCATATGACTGAGCCATTTTACTTTGATTATTGGGTAAAATGTAGATGTAGGAAACTTTCGAAGGCAAAAGAATCAACAATATTCTTGATATGTTTATAACAAATATATAGCTGCAGAAGGATCAAACATATTCTTTGTCACTTTTTTTTATGGGAATATTCTTTGTAACTTGGCAAAATATAAAAATTAAAAATTAAAAAAAAAATTATTTATATGTTGTTACAAATTTACAAATTTAGCCTTTAGTTTCTTTTCAGTATAAATGACTTTGAAATTAAGCCTTTCATTTTATTTTATTTTTTCCAATCTTCCAAATGTGGTTGTCTATGGTTTTTAGAGGTTTAAAACACCTTACTAATCACAGATGTGTAGTTCCCATATTTCACACACGTTGAATAACTATTGGAATGAATCACGGAATAAGAACTTCATTTTCATGGATCATGTGAAACTTGGGAAGTGAAAATCAACTAGTCATATCTTGGTATTTAGTTAAGCCATTCACTTTCTATTTTACTTGATGTCAATAAGAAAGTAAGAAGAAGTCAACAATGAATAAAATATTTAAAAAAAAAACACAATTTAAACTTTATTTCACAAGCAATAGAAAAATTACAGAGCAAAGCAAACACTAAAACCCTTATTTTCATTTAATAAGAATTCTTTTCACGTGAAGACACTAATTTTTAAGTATAAAAATTATATTTTTTCCAAAATTTGATAATAAATACTCTGAGTGAATATTCCTCAACTTTTAACTTTATGGTAATTTACCTAATAAAAATAATAACATTCTTCATTAATTTTTTTTTCCCAAAAATCTCTCTCTCTCTCTCTCTCTCTCTCTCTCTCTCTCCAAATGAAAATTTGGTTGAGAAAAAGAGCATAAAAAAATTATGTTTTTGTGTGTGAATAGTG
The DNA here is from genome assembly GCA_029955455.1 of Quercus agrifolia. Taxonomy (NCBI): domain Eukaryota; kingdom Viridiplantae; phylum Streptophyta; class Magnoliopsida; order Fagales; family Fagaceae; genus Quercus; species Quercus agrifolia. Next base: position 44,328,876 of record JARQAD010000006.1, read on the forward strand.
ATGTACCGGAAATATGATTGTTGCACAAGTAATGATAATTAGTCTAGATCTTTGAGTCTACAATTAACTAAGCTACAAAGTAATCAATATTATAACATGGTTCCTTAAACTCAAGATGGTATTCTAGAGACCAGCTTGAGTTTCGTGACAAGGGTATGAAAACAGTCTCGATGATAAGGCTTGGTAAATACATTAGCCAACAACTCAGTAGGAGAAATATGACAGATGAAGCTTGCTTTGTTGCAAATAATGAGCCACAAAATTACAATTGATCTCAATATGTTTGGTGTACTCGTGAAATGCATCATCGTAGGCAATTTGAATGGCACCCTAATTGTCACAATAGATAGACAATGTAGAATGTTAAGTAGTTAAGGTGCACCAAAGTCTTGCAATAACTAGAGAAGCTTATACGTGCTGTTAGAGAGTCAGAACCCATCAGGACTAGGTGAGTCCATAAGGCCAAGGAAATTTCTAAGGATGTCGTCTTTCATTTCAAACTACTAATTAAGGTGGGTCCTGTTAGAGATATATTAGCCCATTAGTATAGGCCCAGGCCTAATTCTAATGGGCTAATATATCTCTAACAGGTCCGAAGCAAATGAATACCATGCTCAACATTATTAGTAATAATCATGTCATTCACATAGAATAAAAGAAGAATAATATTAATCTCATTGTGATGGATGAACAAGACAGAGTTATATGATTTGGAGGTGAATCCCAATTGGGCAATGGTTCTACTAAACTTAGCAAACCAAGCTCGAGTGGCATGGTTGAGTCCATAAGAGTGCACGACGAAGCTGACAAACTTTAGTGAGAGGATGTGTATAGCTGAGAGGAGGCTGCATGTCAACCTCCTAAGCAAGATCATCTTAAAGGAATGCATTCTTAACAAAAGTAACACTAAGGAGCTAACAGTCGTTAGTGAGGTTACAAGAGCAAAGGACTTCTCAAAGTCAAGACTATATTCATGTGCAAATCATATTTCCATAAGACATGACTTGTATCGCTGAATGGATCCATCTGAATCTAACTAGGTTTTGATTTTATAAACCCATTACAGTCTTGTCGGAAGACAGATCCACCAAATCTCATTTGTGTTTTGCTAAGAGCATTGGTTCTTCAGACATTGTTTGCTACCAAAGAAGATCAGTATAAGCCTCACAAAAGGAACAAAAAGAGATCGCATGTTAAAGATAAATGGAAAAGAGAGAAAAGAGATTACATGTGAATTTGTGGACAACAAACAAAAAATGTTAAAGAATTCCTTTTGGCACACACAAATCAATAAATCAACAAATTTTACAGTGTTTTCATAACAAAAATTCTTTGTGATTGGTGGACAGAATCGGTAATGTCAACAATGGTCTCATGCAAAAGTGATTTGCACTAATAAATAAAAGAAAAGCCTAGGATCACAAATTTTTTCACAATTTCTTAGTTCTTATCACACAACTGTGATGTGGCAAAGAGTGATTAGTGAAGAAAAAATTGTGAGTCTATGTGTAAGTGATGGTTAACCACTCATAGTCTGTCATGTCAAAGTTGTGGCAAAAAAGTTGCTAAATAATTTGCTGTCTTAGAACTATTCAATAAATAATTACAATCTATATCATCTTGACAATGTGTGAAAAATTATAAAATTTATTGTGTTTATTACATTGTTGTAGACTTATAGTATAGTTATTAAATCCAAAGCGGATCAAACTAGTAACCGAATGAATCGTGCTTATTTTATTTATTTATTTATTAATATTTTGTTTGATCCTATGCTTCGACTTTCGACCAATGAATTGATGTTTAGGCCAAGTTAACATCTGGTCCAAATTTTATAACTATGCTTTTAGGTAAAGACTCACATATTCATTACCCAAAAAAATTACTCACATATTCAAGAAATAAAATAGTATGTAGTCAACTAGTTATCCTGCATATATAGTATGTTATCATGACACAAAGATCCCACACCGTGAAAAACTTGCTGTATATATCAGATTTACATGCCTAAAAAAAGAAGATAAGAAAGAGAGAGACTGTTCTCTTTCACTCACATATGAAAGACCCCAACGTACGAAACACTATTGCACGTGATAGAGAGAGAGACCCATGTAGGAAAAAGAGGTGGAAGTTTCCCCGTTTTGGCTTTATATTTCTGTGCACTTTATTTATCACAAGCGAGTGGCTTTTATTAGTACCTTTCTACTTTACACTCATCATACCGACACTAATTGCCTCTTCCTCTCGTAATCCTTCCCTAGATTACATTTTCATACACTAATATAGCTCTCTCTCCCTCTCTCTCTCTCTCAGCTATATTACAATTTACAACGTCTTGATTTTTTGGGGAAGTCAATACTGTTGAGTTTGTTTGGTTTTTAGTGTTTTGGATATCGATATATATATGGTCCCTTTAGGAGAGGACAAGTCGCAAGTTACATAAATTCTTACATTTGGTGGGCTGTGTGTGGGTGAAAGTGTGAACCCGTTTTTGCTTCACAAGACTTTGAACTTTGTAAAATATATAGGAGTTGTAGACGAGTTTTCTGTCTTTGGGGATCTGGGTTTGTGTTGTTAAACGATGGGAAGCTCAGAGGAGAGAGTTGTTGCTGTGATCATGGTTGGTGGACCCACCAAAGGTATGAGGTTGTTTCGTATGTACTGTAATTGGAATTCTTAATGCAGGTTGAGAATTGGAAATTTTGTGATCTTGGTAATGAATTGATGACACCCTTTGCTTATTTTTGATAAGTTTTACTGAAAACGTTGAAAACTGGTTTGATTCCTATGGAAAAGAATGAATTTTGATTCGAATGATGAAACCCAATTCGTATATTCTTTGTTATTTTTTGGAAACAATGTTTCTGTTGAGAAACTCTGACATTGTTCTCGTATCTGTTGACTATAATTGGTTACTTTTCAAATTTAGTTTGATTATTAATGTGAATTTTGACTTTGATGTTAAAATGAGATAGATTTCTTAACATGCAAAAATTTTGGATTTTACAGGTACTAGATTCCGACCACTTTCACTGAATATTCCAAAGCCCCTTTTTCCTTTAGCTGGACAGCCAATGGTTCATCATCCAATTTCTGCTTGTAAAAGGGTATATTCTTGATTCTTGAATGGAACTATAATGTGATTCTGTAATGTATATGTCAGTTTCTTGCTTTTGAGTTTGCTAAGTAGTACAAAATTACTCCTTTTCCATACAGATTCCCAACTTAGCTCAGATCTATCTCGTTGGTTTTTATGAGGAACGTGAATTTGCGTTATACGTATCCTCCATCTCTAATGAGCTAAAAGTCCCTGTTAGGTAACATTTTGTCTAGCTGTCCTGATAAATTTATTAGCTTATTTCTCAAAATTATCATATGGATATTGATTTTTGAATAGCTGTTTATTCTTGTTGTTGATGGGGGTTTCAGATACTTGAAGGAAGACAAGCCACACGGTTCAGCTGGTGGGCTTTATAACTTCAGAGATCTGATCATGGAAGATAGCCCGGTATTTGCCTTTGACTTTTGCTTTGTCTCTGATTCATAATTACAAACTTTTATTCTTTAATATTATTTCTAGTATTATTTAATATCTCTTTAAATTCTCTCTCTGCTCTACTTTTCTTGGTTTACTTTGAAATGAAATGTGTCAAAAATCTGATACTGATTCTGAAATTTTGTGTGGCAGTCACATATTTTCTTGCTCAATTGCGATGTTTGCTGTAGTTTTCCACTGCCAGAAATGCTTGGTAATTGATTCCTTCTTGAAAAGATGGGATCTTTATTTTTTGTTGGGCTTCTAGTGAAAATCTATAATTTGCCTGTTCTTATGTTCTTTCTTAATGTCTTGCATGTACAATTTTTTGTGAAGCAGTAACTTCAAGTGCTTAGTAGTTGATTTATACTAGGCTTGCCAAAAAAAATTATCACTTGCTTTACCTGTTTGCAGAGGCTCACAGAAGATATGGTGGGATGGGAACAATCTTAGTGATCAAAGTAGGTTTAACACATGCAGAAGCAAAATTCTGCAAGAGCATCATTATTTGATGTTATTATTTATGTGGTCTTTTCCGTGTTTGGGCTTCAATCTTCTTTCCATGTGCAGGTTTCTGCTGAGACAGCAAATGAGTTTGGAGAATTGGTAGCTGATCCAGTCACCAATGAACTGTTGCATTACACAGAAAAACCTGAAACGTTTGTATGTAAAACATTCAGACATTCAACTCTTAGCAAATTCTTAAGCATTGTTGTTTCCTTATCTGGTGAATTGACTTTTGAAGTTCTTTTCTTCCCTGTTTTCTCTTTGGGTGGTCTTATATTTTGATGTAATGCAGGTAAGTGACCGAATAAATTGTGGGGTCTACATATTTACCCCAGATATTTTTACTGCCATCCAGGAGGTTTCCACTCAGAGGAAAGACAGAGGTTAGTGATATAGGTCTCTAAGAAAATGATTCATATTTAGTTTACAGATTCTCCAAACTCACAAGGATATGCTGTATAACTATTAGGGTCTAGAACTCCAATTTGATACTTATTTTGAATTTGTGCCATTGACTCTCTTTTATTTTTATTTTTGGGGGGAATGCAATACATTTAGCCTGGTGTTTAATGAAACTATGCATCAGTATTTATCATGCTGAAATCTGAATTCTCATTTTGTTATTTGCAGCTAATCTGAGACGTGTATCCAGCTTCGAAGCCCTCCAGTCAGCAACAAGGTTTGACCTTTTTACTAGCTCTGAATTTTCCATTGGTGTTTTTATACTCAACTAATGTAGCAGTGACAGCAGATATACAGTTTAGCAGTGCTATACTACATAAATAACCTATTGCTCTATTTAAGCTCGGCATAATGTCTGCGGTAAATTTATGCTAATGAAGCACAGCATAAATGCTCCATTTTGGATTTCAATATATCCTGGGTCAGTTAAATTGTAAAAAAGTGTGCAAATTAGTTAACTGGAAAATGTGATTATTGGCCCTGTGTAATCAAAAGGGAAAACTCTCTGGCAAGTGGCCTAAGGTCTTTAGTTCTTTAAACAAATGTCATTTTCTCAATTCTGAACTTGGAGGGGTGCTTTAGAATGTAAATGCTTAAGGTTAAGTAGGTCTAAAACAAAGTACATGGAGTGTAATTTTAGTAAAAGAAGAAATAAAAATGGAGTTCTAAAAATTGACAATCAAGAGATACCAAAGAGTGAATGATTTCGATATCTTGGATCAATAATTCATAATGATGGAGACATTGAAAATTATGTGAATTATAACATAAAAGCAACATGAATGAAGAGAAGTGCACATAAGGAGTATTGCGTCATTGTGGAATACCAATTAAGCTAAAGGAAAAGTTTTACAAGACTGCTATAACACCAGTCACCCTATATGGTACTGGATGTTGGGTTATTAAAATGTAACATGTTCATCAAACGCCTATTAGCTAAAATGAGAATGCAAAGATGGATAAATGGAAATACAAAGAAAACTAAGATTCAAAATGAAGAAATCCATTTAAACATAGAGGCTGCTCCTATTTAAGAAAGATGAAAGAGAGTTTCCTGTAATGGTTTGGTTATATATAAAGGAGGGCAATTAATGTATTGGTGAGTAAGAGTAATTTGATCCAAGTCAAGGGAATGAAAGGAGAGGAAGACCTAAAATTATAATAATAGTAGTAATAGTAGTAGTAGCAGCAGCAGCAGTAGTTAAAAATGACATTTAATTAAGGAGGTAATAGAGAGTATAACTTTGGATAGAATTACCTGGCAAAGAAGAATACATGCAATAAACCCTAGCTGCTTGACTGTTTTTCTTCTTCCTTTTTGGTATTAAAAATCAATATATGCTTTACCCAGTAACTCTTGCAGTCTTGTTATATGTCCATGTAATGTTCTTCCTCTGCATTAGTGTTAATTTTCTGCCTTTGCTCTGGGTTCACAAATGTCTCCTTGTTACACAGAACCTGCATTAGTGGGGACTCTTGTTATATACATATATTCATGGAGTTAGGGATGAGTTTGATGTGTGCTTTGAAAACCCAAGTTGGGTTATTGGGGTCAGATTGTGACAACCTATGGGGATTTTTACTACAGAATCTACCAGATCTATTTCTGTAATACCATCTGTTATTATACAGTTTAAACTTAACTAGTAAAACTGTCACTGTTTCTGAACTTTGGATTTAATAGTGATTTCTCTCAATTTCCTGTCCTGATATAAGTGTTGCTTCGACAGGAGTCTTTCCACAGATTTTGTAAGATTGGATCAAGATATTCTGTCACCCCTTGCTGGGAAGAAGCAGCTATATACATATGAGACTTTGGACTTTTGGGAACAGATCAAAACTCCTGGGTAAGCCTGACAACAAGGTGTTGTATTGTTATAACCTAAGCCCCTCCAATCAGGGTCATTATATGAGATTTGATGCTTGCAGGATGTCCTTGAAATGTTCTGGTTTATATCTTGCACAATTCCGGTTCACCTCCCCCCATCTTTTGGCACATGGGGATGGTACAAAGAGTGCAGCCATTACTGGTGATGTTTATGTTCATCCATCAGCAAAAGTACATCCGAGTGCTAAGGTGATCTCTCCCTTCTCAATCTGACTTAATAATGCCTCTGACTAGTTTTAATGGTCTATGCAAGCTCCTCGTTACGATGGTTTCTGATGTTTTGGAAATCACATACCCATGTCACTGTTGTACAATTATATTACTAGTAGAATAGGCAATTTTTCCTGTGATCTTTTGCAGTTCTTTGATGTTTCATTTTGTGTGTTGGGGGGGTGGGGAGGGAGGAGATAGCAGGTGGGTATACTTAAAATCAATAGGTAGAGAAGTAATTTTTGCTTCTATCTAGTTGGATTGGAAATAATTTTATATTTATATACCTTTCTGCTGTGGTGAAACAGATCGGTCCCAATGTCTCGATATCTGCAAATGCTCGTATAGGAGCTGGCGTAAGGCTCATCAGTTGTATCATCCTTGATGATGTTGAAATTAAGGTATATAACCAAATCAAAGGGTATGACATGCATGCTTAAGTTTACCTTAAGCTTGACATTTTTACTTATTGGTTTTCAGGAAAATGCCGTCGTTATTCATGCAATTGTTGGGTGGAAGTCTTCTGTTGGGAGATGGTCCAGGGTCCAGGCAAGTTCAGAAACTTGATTTTGTTTTGATTTTAAAGTAATATGATATTTTTGTTGGTTAAGAAAATGTGCCTTTTTATCATCCAGTTCTGAGCTCTAATAATATCACTGCTATAATGCAAGTGGAACATTTGGCAGCCTGTTGCATAAAAGGACTCACGTCCAACTCCCATGCCACACATGTAACAAACACTTTCAGCATCATAGTTTAAAATTATACGTACACGATAAAGTGATTTGGCTCTATCTTATCAAAATGAATATATCCAAGTAGTTATAGATCTTTCTTCTTACACATGAAGTTTGATTTTTCAGCTATTTTTTCTAATATTTTTCATTTAAAAGAGGTGAAGAAAAAAAAAAAAAAAAAATCTATCAAAGCTTTTACTGTTTAACTCGATTCTGCAGAAAGTCTCTCTTGCTTCTTTTGTTTGGTTTGGAAATTGTTGCAATTGACATTCTAATTTTGGTCAAGTGATTTCAGGCTAGTGGAGATTACAATGCAAAACTTGGGGTTACAATACTTGGTACTTTCCATAATTTTTTATGCACTCCCTCCATTCCTAAATAAGGAACTTAAATTTACAGTGCACTGATCACTATTGCAATGCAGGTGAAGCTGTAACTGTTGAAGATGAAGTAGTGGTGACTAGCAGCATCGTCCTACCAAACAAGACTCTCAATGTCAGTGTTCAAGACGAGATAATTCTGTGACAAAACAAGACCAGTTTCACACCTTTCACCAGACTCAATTCTGTCTCAAATTAGTGCTATTCTTTACTCATTAATGACATAAGTCAAATAAATTAAATTGCTTTTTGCCCTTATGTATATTGACATTGCTCCAATAAGAAATAAGAGAGTTTAGATTGGCTGCTATATTATTTAAGTGCTGTTAATATTGGAGCATATCAGTCCAATAATGCATAGAGTGAATAATCAAAATGGAGATAAAAGATGATCATCTTTAACAGAAATGAGGGGTTTTCATTTTATAGTGGTTCTACCAAACGGCCAAAATTGCAGAGCCCTCAGACACAGTCAAGCAAGACAGCAAGAGTCATCTTCCTAAAATAGGTTAAGTTTGCAGAATTGATAATCCTGTTTTAACAGGATCATTGGTGAGAACAGTGGCAAGGAACATCGTATATTTCATTTGTAAGGGCCTATTGGCTTAGGCTCAACTGTTCAATGGTTTAAAAGAAATGGCAAAATGTGATTCGGCTCATTGTTGGAGGGTGGGTATGCTATTCAAAGCGAAATGTTCAAGGTGGCGCAAAGCACACAAATTTTGTTCTAGAGAAATTAACCCTCCCTCAGGATGATCTAATTGCTTGTTATAAGACTATGGATTTTATAGGAATCATAACAGCTAAAAGAACTCCAGAAATAAAGTTTCTAAAATAGGAGAACTGTATCTAATGCATACAGGACAACATTAATCATCTATTGAAATACATGAGATTAAGAACGAAGAAAATGCATTTGGAATCAATGCATACAGGAACCGGGAAAAAAAATGTGTGAGACTGTAAAGACAAGGAAGAAATGAAGATCCCGTGGGTGGCCATTTTAAGTTGTTGCATAAAGAACATGCATACAACACGGAGCCACTCTTTGTCAAATCACTAATCAGTACAAAGAAAAAAAAATGGTATTTTGTTGCTGTACTTATTCATTGGGAGCTCGTTGGTAGGAAGTATCAAGAAATCTGTATTGGCTTCTTTCCAGCAACTTCTGAGTACCATGATTTCCATGCTTCCACGTAATGGGAGAAGAGGTCTTTCAAAGCTGCAACATTATTACAACTATCCATCAGTATATGCACAATAAGTAGAAATAAATACATAATAGACAATTGAATTGGCCAAGAACACCTCAGAAAATCCAATTCTTAAAAACTAACAGGGGTAATACTCTTAGAAACTATGGTATCCATTCCATGGCAATTGCTCTTATCATCAACCCAAGTGCACATACAGTGTAACTTTAAGAAGTAGAATTTCAGCTATAAATCTTATAACCTAAGAGCTTTTGAAATACAAAGTTTTAACTGAAAAACCCTTGAGCATTTTCAAAATTTTGCAAGTTATGATAAATAGTTTCTTGAAGTGATAAATGGTAAATGTTAGGGTTTACTCCTAAGAGTTTCAAATTACTTTCCCATATAAAGATGTAAGAGGAGCCTCTTAAAACTCTTTGGTGTGTTACCACAATAGTTTAGCATGTTTTAAAAAAAGATGTATTCCAAATTAGTCAAGACCTCTAGGCACAAAAATGGAGATCAAAAAGATGCAGAACAAATTTAGTGGGAATATGTAAGTCACCTTCAGAGATGAAAGATGACTTCTTGACCTCCTTTTCACTCGGTTTGCTAATGTGAATCTAGATCATAGACAACATACTTAAACTAGTGGGATCTCTACTGGAGAGAATGATTTTCAAATTGCAATGACTCGGGGCCTAGCAGAAGCATTTCACTGAACTGTAAAAGAGCAGAAATGATACCTTGGTTTTGATATTGCGGACGATGGGTAGAAGCAAGACTTTCCCAGTCATGAACTCGCTTTCCACTGTTATTCTCAGGGGCACCAACTTTGGATACACTGGCAGGAGCGAAAGGACCAAATTGGTAGCTCTTTAAAGTCTGTTTTGAGTCATGTTCTGAATTGCCTCTATCAAGATCATGTACCAAACTGTCAAATTTCCCTTGTTTTTGTACTTTCAGATCCTGGTTTAAATTCGTATCAAATAAAGACTCTACTTTGCTCCTCTTAAAGCCGATGTTTGTGATATCACTTCCAAACATTCTTTTCCTAGAATCAACCGGAGCTTGCTCATTCTCAGCTTTCCCTCTGCACCCTAACCACCTGAATGCAGGTTTCCTGGTGTCCGTTGTATGGGTCTGCATATCATTCAAGAAACATTTGACGGATGAGCAAATGATGGTGATAGGGCCAAACCCGATTTACTACTTCAGTTAAATTGTAGATAACTGAAAAGCTCAAATGTAAACAGGTTTCACTTTCACATCTTTCTCAGCAAAGGTTTACAATGATGTTTTACCTTCTCAATCAGTTTCATTGAAGATAACACATTTGCAATATCATATAGACGCCTTACTTTTGCTGCAAAGATCAAACACCGTGTTAGTTAAAGAGTTTCAGCTCCATTTCAGTCAGTGGGAAGAATTCAGGAAGCAAAAGACAGAATTTATTACTTCTCATTATCGAAGAATTGTGGGCATCCCCAAGCAATAACTTTGCAGCTTCATCAAGGGAGATCAATTTCGCCTATAGAATCATTTGGAAACAAAGTCATAACTTATTACAAGGCAAATAAATGACAGAAATATAAAAAATAGTAGGATCCTCACATTAGAGCAGACAAAGAGCTTGACAAAATTTTGTGTAAGAAGTGCCAGAGACTTTTCCCTCCGATTATCTGTGAAAAATCATTAAAAGCAGAGTTGCAGTCAAATTTCTATTCCACTACTATTTCAGTTTGTTCAATTCACATTATACTGACATTTTTAATAATAATAATAAAAAAAATAATATGATGATTACTCTACAAACAGAGGAACTATTCAATTTCCAAGCCCTTGAATTAACTCTAAAGACAGTCCTAAGACAAAACAATTTGATAAGGTTACAAGGAGTAATCAAATTCACATAATCAAGCTCAACCTAAACTTGCTGCCTTACATCATATCTGACCATCAAAGCAATGAAAATTTGTTTACTCCAAAACTTATGCTTAGGATAATCTCTGACTCAAAAATACTTACAAACATTGCAGTCTTAAGTAAACAGAACATAAGCAAACTACAAACAAAAAAGGGTTCCAAAGAGAAATACCTTTTAGCAAGCCTTTGACAGCACTGTTAGGGTTTGACTTGTCATTCTGACTTCCAGTACTGGGATTGGAAAGTCTTTCATCATCATCCTCATCATCTGAAACCTACCCAAAATACCAAACAACAATTAAAATTAAAATTGCCCAAAACAATTTTCCAAAACCCAAATAATTATAGAGAAGGAAAAGCACTTAAAAAACCCTATAAATTCACATACTTTGGCAAAGTCATTGCCATCAAAGCCATTGGTATTTTCTCTCATACCCTCTTCCTGAAACAGTACAAAACACACAAATCAGAATTCTTTTCCAAATATTTAAGCTTCCGACCATATCTTAGATAAAATAAAAAATAAAAAATAAAAAACCTTGAGTTCCTTTAAGGCTATAGGGATTGCACCAAACCCCTTCCAGGTATATTGATTCTTGGCTCTTCTTGCAAGAACCTAAAAAAATTGAATCATAGAAACACAAAAGCTTAAGTATGGCAAAATTCAATAACTACGAAATAAAGATGAAGATGAATTTTTTTTTTTGAAATAGAAGGTGAAAAAAATTGAATGAATTTCTCACCCCAACACTCTCCAACACGTTCACAATATCGTAAATTCTTCGCCTCTCAACCCCTGCAAAACCCCAAAAATCCATCAGATCCAGACTCCAAATCATATATACGTATATATGTACGTATGAAAATGTGTTGAAGATATTGTGAACCTAATCGAGAAGCCGCATCGTCGAGGCCTATCAAGCGGACGTCGTTGCGATCGTACAAGCTCAAGAAACTGCAAGAGGAAGAAGAATGAGAAACTAAAGAAACGAACTCTTTGAAGACAGAAGAAAATAGAGAGAGAGAGAGAGAGAGAGAGAGAGAGTTACTTGGAGCACAAGAGGCCGAGGGACTTTTGCTTTCGGCTGTACGTGTGGTGGCGAGAAGAGGTGTCGAGATCAGTAGAAGAAGAAGGCAAGGGCACCGCCATGGGTGGCAGTTGTGGTGGTGGTGGTGGTGGTGGTTGTTGTTCAGATCTGTGTGGCTGTTGCAACGGCGGGGAATCCGGCGGCGACACTGACGTAGATGAAGGCAAAGATGAGGCCATTTGGATCTAAGCGTTTGTGTGTATGTGAGAGAGAGAGAAGCAAGTTCAGGCTTTTAAGAGAGAGAGAGAGAGAGAGGAAGGACCGTTAAGAAAAGGGGGGGAAGAGAAGGGTTTGACGAATGGCGGGGTTCCAATTTTGAAAAAAATTTGCGAGCGTTTTGGTTTTGGATCCAATAGGGTTTTTTTTTTTTTCCGCTAGCTCCCGTATCATGGTTTCCTTTCTTTCTCTCTTTTTTTTTTTTTTCGTTTTTTCGAATGTTAGAATATAAGCGGGAATTTGAATTCGGAAACAGGCGCCTAAGAATCTGCTTCTGTGAAATGCCGGATTTGCCCCCTAATGGGTTTTTTTGAAATTTTTTTGGAGCATAGAGTAGTTGTTCTTCAAAGCCCGTAACCATTCACATATGTGAATGGTTCAAAATTTTACACAACCACTTTTTAAAAACACAAATATCAATTTATTTATTATATACTCTTGTGAATGGCCTTATAATTGAATTAATCATTTTCATATATAAAGTGTTTAAGGGTCTAAGAGAGAAAGGGTTTAAAATGCGGTATTAGCAATATGTTATAATTATTTAAAAAAAAAAAATTATGTGATACTCTTCTTCTTCTTCTTCTAGTGGGTTGCTATAAAACTGTGGTGGTTGGATGGTATTGGGTTGGTGGTTTGGGTGGTTCTCTTCTTGTTCTTGTTCTTGTTCTTCTGGGTTGCTATGGTCACTGGGAAAAGGAGAGTCTCTAACAAGAGCAGTGGTGAGACCAAAAAAATATATTATAATAATAGTAAAAAAAACTAATGTTACACACAATTACAATAACCATGTATATATACACGGTTATTATAGAAAACGTTTATATTTACACATTTATACACTCATTGATGTGCGTAGTTTTGAGGCAAAATTGTGTAAATTTCACTATTTTTTCTATTTATAAGCACCTATGTGAATGCTATCATATAGCAAAAGAGGGAAAGCTCTATGAAAATTGGGATTGGGATTTTAATCTGATATTTTTTTTTGCAGGTGGTTATGGCATACTACAATACTACTATTTAAAGGGCTTACTTTGTTTAGGATCCTTATTTTCGTGGTTCAAAAATACCCCTACACCCTAAGTTTAAGCAAACACAAAATTGAAATATAGTCCTATAAAAATACATTTCTAAAACATTGCTTACAACCTAGGACCACTACCCTACTATTAGCCACTACTTTAACCGTTATTCAGAAAGCCCGCTACTATCAATTTCGCAACTTAAGTTACGAGCAAACTTCATTCTCTAAAACTTCTTCTCCGCCTGTTAGAAAGAAATAAAAACAATAAACACACTCTTCAGCTTTTCAAAACTTATTCATATAAGACTAAATCATACTTTATTTCAATAGGTAAATTGTCGATTGAGATTTTAATCTTTTTTTTTTTTTTTTTTGGTAGGTGGTTATAGCATACTACAATACTACTATTCAAAGGGCTTCTCTGGTTTGGGATCCTTATTTAATTATTTTCGTGATTCAAAAATACTCCTACACTATAGGTTTAAGCAAACGCAAAATTGAAGGATAGCCCCGTAAAAATACATATCTAAAACATTACTTACAAATTATGATCACTCTCTCACTATTAGCCACTACTTTATTGGTTATTCAGAAAGGCTACTACTGTCAATTTTGCAACTTAAATAAGTAACTGGCAAACGTCATTCTCCGAAACTTCTTCTCCCCGTGAGAAAGAAATAAAAACAATAAACACACTTTTCGGATTTTCAAAACTTATTCATATAAGTGATAAAGATTAAATCATACTTTATTTCAACAGGTAAATTCTCGATTGGGATTTTAATTTGATGTTTTATTTTGCAGATGGTTATGGCATGCTTCGAGTCTACAAGTCATCCTATCAAATCTAGAAGGAATGTTCACGAGAATACAACATAGTGGCATTGAAAATTTTATCGGAGTTCTTATCAATGAATCTACAGATCTGGGTACGTTGTCTTTTAATTTGTTCTCTTTCTTCATTTTTTTTTATTAAGCACACTATTTATGGACCTTAAATTTACAAATGTCAGTGGATATTACACTTGCTCACTGTGTTGAGGATGAAAATTTTTATCAACTGTCCCACCAAATATGATAAATATTGGTAACTTTTTCACTTTTATTGGTGTGCCGTATAGCTCCATAGGCCTTTACTAACAAATCTTTGGTTAAATTGCAAATTACACCCCCTTAAAGTTGTTGGAAAATTGCCTCAAATTCCAATTGTGACTTGGAAAGTTAATTAGGTTCCCTAGTTAAAGAAGAAAAAATTAATTTGGGTTTCCTTGTTGTAGAAGGAAAACTATTCATTGGTGTGAAAGAAAGTCTATTCCTTGTTAAAAAGGTAATGTATTCTTAGTTCAAGAAGTAATAGACTCCTTGTTAAAGAGGTAATGTATTCCTAATCCAAGAGGGAATAGCAAAAGAGTCTTATATATAGACAATGCTACAAAGAATTTGATGGCTTTGGCCCAAGAGTTCTCCCTATAGAGAGAGGGAAAATAGAGCGTAAAACCAAGAGAGAGAAAATGGATTTTCACTTGGGAGGAACACAAGAGGAAGGAGAGAGTAAGGTACTGCTACCTTTGAGAAGAGAGAGCAATAACAAGGATTGTCGCACAAGAGAATTGAGAGAGTCCCCAAGAGGGAGCTGCTTAGAGAAAAGACAGCCAAGAGAAAGAATTGTGCGTGGAAAAGAAAATAAAAATGAGAGAGTAAAGTGTTGTTGCCTTTGAAAGAGATAATTAGTGTGTGTGTGAGAGCAAAAAAATACAAGAGAGATTTTTCTTTAGTCATGAGATATACACAATAATTATTGTAATTGATTTGATAATAGTAAAATTATTCGGAGTTTGTCTCATGGTCTTTTTTTTCCCTTTAAGAAGAAAGAGTTTTCCACGTAAATTTTGTGTTATTGTGTGTGATTGTTATTTTGGATTGCTAATCAGAACTGGTTGAATGGTAGAGCAAGAGATGCGATCGCCTAAGACCCCTAGTAAAAAAAAAGGCCTCCAAATTTTAACCAATAAGGTTATTTATAATCAATGAATAAAATAATATTTTTTTACCAAATGAACAACAAATAAAAAAAATAGAGAAAAATACAACGTCCATAATATTTTTCACAATACTTTTACAACTAATGCTAAGTAGTAAGTTGTTACAGCCTGTTATTGATTAAAAAAATAATAATTATAGTGATATTTTCAAATAGAAAACAAAAAGCAACTTATAACCTAAGATTTGTTGTAAAAAATATTGTGAATGTTGCACTTTTAAATAATAATAATAAGAGTTTAGTTAGCAAAATTTTACTAGTTCTCATCTAAATCTACCACTAACAGTCTAACACCACTCTTTTACTTACCACTATCAATCTGCCACATCAACAACTATGAAAAATTTTGTCAAAATTTTTTTTTGTCTATAAAATTTCTAAAAATAAAAAAATTCTATGTAGTTCATGTTAATTAGTAGTAATTTTGCATCTAAAACAAGATAATCAATTTTCACCTTAAGCTCCTAAATGCATCAAGCCGCCCCTGTTGCTAATATTGTTGATAATATTATTTGGGATCCAACAAAAGTTTGAGGTGTTTGAATTTTATACCCTAAAATTTCAGAATTTGGATTTTAAACCCCGACATTTTTAAATTTTAGATTTTATCCTCTAAATTTTAAGGGTATTTGAATTTTACTCTATAAAGTTTAAAAGTGTTTAAATTTTATACCCTAAAACAGTAAAGTTTTAGAATTTATGGGGGTAAAATCCAAACACTTTTAAGCTTTAGAGGTAAAATCCAAAATTTGAAATATAAGGTGTAAAATTCAAAATCCTCAAATGTCAAGGAGTAAAATCTAAATTCTAAAATTTTATGGTGTAAAATTCAAGCACCCCCAAAATTTAGGGGTGTAATTTACAATTTACCCAATTTTTTTTTTTTTTTTTTGGTGGAGAAATTACCGTTTTAAGCATCTCCTGAAAGATTTGTTGTGATTGAAAAAATGTAGTAACTAGTAACTTCAAACTATAATTAATGAAAACTATTAATCTTAAATAAATTAATTAATTAAAAAAAAAAAAAAAAAAACCCACAAGTGCCGGCACACTTGCAAAGGCCAATATAAGCGGGGAAAGTTTTGAGTCATTGTTTCCTGTACTAGTATAATTTCCTTTTCCGAGTGGGAGAAGGTTTGTGCACCGACCTTGTATAATTTTTCTATAAATAAGCAACGAGTAAATAATCCTTAGATCACTGTGTTAAGATTTAGATAGCAAGAAAATACAAAGATGGATAGTGTAGTAGTGAGAAAAGTATGGAAAGAAAATCTTGTGAAGGAGTTCGAACTCATGAAGGTAGCATTGAGGAGCCACCGCATGGTGTCAATCGACACAGAGTTTCCTGGTGTTGTGTACCGGCCTGCTAACGTCGACGGGCACGACCTCGGAAAACTCCCTCCGAACTGGAACTACCAGGTTATCAGAGACAACGTGAACTCCACCAACATTATTCAGTTGGGTCTTGCTCTTTGCGACGACAAAGGCTGTCTTCCTGATTTCGGTACCAAGAGTCAGTACGTGTGGGAGTTCAACTTCAAAGATTTCGACGTCTACAATGATCTCCAGAACCCTGAATCGATCGAGTTGCTTGAGCGCCAAGGAATCGATTTTGACAAGAACTTGAAGGAGGGTATTGACTCTGCCGACTTTGCTGCGTTGATGTTGAAATCTGGGTTTTTGGGCAATCACCACTCTGCTTTCACTTGGGTCACCTTTCATGGTGCCTACGACATTGCCCACTTGATGAAAATCTTGATTCGGCGACCACTACCGTATGATCTGGCGGGGTTTATGATCATGGTGCAGAGTATATTTGGGAAAAGGCTTTTCGACTTGAAGCATATGATGAAGTTTTGTGATGGCCTTTATGGGGGTTTAGAGAAATTGGCTAACGCATTGGGTGTGCAACGTTTGGCTGGGAAGAGTCACCAGGCTGGTTCGGATACCTTGTTAACTCTGCAGACTTTCAAGAAGTTCTTGGACGTGTACTTCAAAGAACAGAACAATGGTGGACTCAGACATAATGGGCATTTGTTGACGAGGATGCGGTGTGTTCTTCACGGCTTGGAGTTGAATAATGGCTTTCATCAATCGAATAATGCCGGCTTGAAGATAATTATTCCGTTTAGCCATGGCTTTCATAGGTTAAATCTGAATAGTGCTGGCTTGAAGATGATTAATCCGCGTCAATTGAATAGTGCCGGCTTGAAGATGATTAATCCGTTTAGTCATGGCTTTCATGTGATAAATCTGAATTTGTGCAGACAAATATCTGCAATATGTAATTGATTTTCATTCAAAAAGTTTTTTTGATTATTCTTTTCTGTGTTTTTGGTTTATAATGTCAATACAGGGTTAAATCTTTTTCGTTTCAATTTGTTTAATTTTATTTTGTTTTTCTGGTTCTTGATTTTAATATGGGTGCAAACCTGGGTCAATATCTATTATAACACGACTATCAAAATAAGTAAATAACATCACTATTTACTACAAAGAAAATATAAATAACATCGCTATGCATTATTCTTGCCTGTGTACGAAAGAATTTCTCAGCAGACGGTAATCAAATGGGAACAATTTGCAAATTGTTACACCTCTTTAAGATATTGGAGTAGCTATAGGAAGTCACATCCACTTTTCCTACACCTAAACAATGTTTTGATTGTGAACCAAATGGTCCCTGCACATAGTATGTAACCCATAGCATGTATTAAGTAAAGTGAAAAGAAGAGAGAATCAATATACGGATATTTACAAGAAAAAACGAAATGATACGACATTCTGTAGCGTATGAAGTTCTATATACAAGGTGTTCATCTAGAACTTGTTTCAATTTTTGAAAGAAACCGAAGAAAAAAAAAAAGAGACTATCCTCAATGGTATCGCAAGGCAGAAGCATGGACCTAAAAACACTTCCATAGAAGAATGACTTTCATGTATGATCAAAACCAGTTCAAATGCTTTGGTAATAGTAACTATACCTATAGCTAACACCTGAACCTTTGGGCTAAAAAAGGAATTCCCTTTGATAAATGGTTCTACTAAGTGCCATCAGATTCACAGACGGCCCCAACTTTCAAATGAACAAAAAATTACTATGTCAGTCAGCAACGATTTGAGGCCACCATAATCCCTGATGCTCATCTTCCTTCCCTAAAGGAGCCAAAGCTGTGCATCATCCAGCCTCCTCTTGCAACAAATGAGTTAAAATCAAAACCAAAGATCAATCTGATTGCTGAAGTATGTTCACTCTATCACGAAAAGGAAAAGACGATCCAAGAAAGCATCCTATTTCAACACAGCCCTATCCACACCTTTTCTTCTCAACCCTACAACAGTGCATGAATTTCAAGCGGTGTCTTGGAAAGAAACTTGAATTTCGGAACTACACCTTGGCTTGATAACCGATGCAGTGGCCAAGCCCTGAAGCAATTTCACAACATCCACAGTATCGTCAAGATAGTACCTAGCTTTGCTTGGTTTTTGGCCAACCGTACATGCAAAGATCTCTGGTGCTGCAGGGAGACATGATTCATTAGCTATGCTTGATATGCTTTCAAACATGTCCTCATCAGATCTATCATCCCCAATGCACATCACAAAATCAGGTTGTTTCCCATTACTAATCATGGCAGAGAGAACTTTCTCTGCAACTAGCCCTTTAGTAACTCCCTGCGATGTGGATGCCAATGTTAGACACTCCAAAAACCAACCAAGAACAGGGACAAAGAAGAGAGAGAGAAAACATGCATACCTGTGGTTTTACTTCAACAATATGCTGGCCCCTCTTAACAACTACAGGCTCATTTGCTAGTACACTTTCAAGATGGTCCAAAAGCTCCTTGGCCTGGCAAGTCCCAAAGTCAGGATCAGCATCTTGATGGTGCCATACCAAGGCACTCTCCTTGGCCTCTATATTGGAGCCATCAGTTGTCTCCGTGTATGATCTCATTACAGGTTCTGCAATCCTTTTCCAATCAAAATCTGTGGCTATGGGATTTGTTTCCCAATTTGATGTCCTACTCCACCTAGAATTTGAATCATAGTAAATATGAAATTAATACTTGGTTGCCAATTATCTGACAAACATCATTTTGATAAAGGGACACAGCACATTCAATGCACTTGAAAATTACCTTTATTAAATGGAACTCCTATTTCATGTAGGAAAATGTATTAGAAACGAAAACTACAAATTAGCACCCATAATTATGAAAATATAACATACCTTATGAAGTATCCATGCTCAGCCGCAATACCAAGATTCTCACATTGAGCAAACCATTCATTAAGTGAGTCTTTCCCTCTACCACTAACTATGAAAACTGTGTTCTTTGGGTCATCACACAGGTTGTTCAGAACAGAAATAACTTCAGGGGATGGGGTTTTAACAATTGAAGCTTCGGGCACTACTGTACCATCATAATCCAAAAATATTGCTCTTCTATTCGTCCTCCTATATGCAGAGACAATGTGATCAATAGAAAGCTTCCGGAAACTTGGGGAGAGAGATAAAACTCTAAAACCCAGACCAAATCCAAGGCCCCAACAATGTTTACTGTAGTGATCTTTGCATGCTCGATCCAAATCCTGCACAAAAGCGCGGGACCAATAAGCCACATCATGAGTGCTAATATAGCGAAAGTGTTTCTCGTGCCGCAACTGCTTCTCTAAATCAGGCATCGTGATTGCCGAATACAGTGCATTGGCTACAGCACCAGTATCCCATGGGTTCACCTTAATTGCCCCACTTAGCGATGGTGAGCATCCTATGAACTCTGAAACAACAAGTGTACTAGCACGACAAGAAGCACAGGCAATTCCCAGAGCTTCATCCATTTTTGGAGTCCCTTGCCTACAAACAGTATACTTGTATGGGACTAGATTCATACCATCCCTCACAGCATTTACGATGCAACATTCGGCCAAAGCATAATAGGCAGTCTTCTCATAGGTAGGGACCTTACGGTCAATTAGAATAACCGGTTCATAGCCTGGAAAACCAAAATCCTCATTTATCCTTCTGGTAGTCATATATGTCTCCCTTTTTGCTTCTTGAACATCTTTCCCTGTGCTCCTTGCAGGATTTATAATTTGCACCAGGACAAGTTTGCCCCGTAACTCTTCATGCTGTTGCAAAAGCTGTTCCATGGCTAATAATTTTAGACTGATGCCTTTGAATATGTCCATGTCATCGGCACCGAGAATTAGTTTTTTCCCCTCGAATTGTTTCTGGATCTCTTTGGCCTTCATGGAAGAAGATGGGTGATTCAATGCAGATTCAAGTTGACCCATATGAATCCCCACAGCCAAAATTTTGATATACACAGTGCGTCCAAAATATTCAAGTCCAATGTGGCCGCGCTTAGATTCAAACACCAAGCCCATCAGTCTACTGCAACAAGATAGAAAGTGGCGAGCATAATCGTATGTATGAAAACCAATCAAATCAGCATTAAGCAATGCTTTCATGATTTCTTCCCTGACTGGCAGAGTCCTGTAGATTTCTGATGAGGGAAATGGGCTATGGAGGAAGAAGCCAAGCTTGACTCGATTGAAAGCCTTTCTCAAAAATGTAGGGAGAACCATGAGGTGATAGTCATGAACCCATACAAAATCATATTCCGGATTGATCACCTCCAGAACCTTGTCTGCAAATATTTTATTAGCAGAAACATATGCCTGCCAAAGCATCCGGTCAAAGCCATTGCCATGGTCTGGGCAAATAGGCAGCATGTAGTGAAAAAGGGTCCACAAATATTGTTTACAGAATCCATGATAGAATTTCTTTTGAAGGTCAGGAGGAAGGAATGTGGGCACACAATTAAAATCCTCCAGCAGTTTCTGGGAAACTTCTTCTTGCTCACTTGCATCTACATCAACCTTCAAAGATCCCACATATACAACATCATTGTTAGATGAGAAACCATCCTTAAGCTGTAAATAAAGTGAATCCTCATCAAAACTAAAGCACCATCTGCCAGATTCTGGATCCTTTTGAGCATGAAGAGGGAGAAAATTTGCCACTAATATTATTTTTTGACGGGTTTTAGGGGAGAGAACATCTAAATCTCCACTACTATCTACATCAGGAATGATTCCAGGAGCAGTCAACACCCGTGGAAGTGGTCTAGGAGTTTGAGGGAAACTCAACATATCCACAGATGACAATTCCAGCAAACTTATGCAAGAAGACCTTGACACCATGATTGCCTGTAGGTGTTCATATATCTGTTATTTAAATTTTAAAATGCAGAACAATGAAGGAAAGATGCCCTTCCCGCCAAAAATATCGCAATGGATTAATCCAAATTAAAGAAAACCAAAACCTGCAGGAAGGCAGCAACAGACCGTTATAACCACCCTATAAAGGACAATGCCCAGCATTGGAACTATGCAATAAAATAAGATTCCGTAAAAATCCACCATTCAATAATTACAATGGAGCAATAAATCTTTCATTTCTTATCAACTACTGGTTGAAATCTATGTATCAGGATTTTTTTTTTCCTATTAGAAATGCTATATACTGCTTTCTGTGAATGTTTCTCCACCAGCAAAAGTCATTCAAACAGTCAAACTCACTAAAGAAGAAAATTTCATATGATTCTACTCTAGGATGAATAACAATTTTCAAATATGTTCCCTACCGCAATGATTAGAGCTCTAAGTCTGGCACATACCCAACTAGGAACATCAAATGTAAGTGCGCTTAGAATGTATTTTATCAGCTATATATGTAGTTATTAAAAATGCAGGAGCCTCTTAGACAGGGAGCTTATGCCTGCTTCAACCTATGAAGCAATGAAAAAAAAAAGGTCCCAAACCATAGTGAGGATAGAAGAAAGACATGCCTAGCTGCTATTTACAAGCAAACAGACCTGCATCAAACTAAGCAGAAAAGAGAAAAGATAATCAGGATAAATGAAAGAAACCCAAAGGCAGAGCCTTGAATTCTTTCTAAAGTATAGACACCATAGAAAGGCACAATTGATCTTGCCTACAATACCCTCAGATATCAAATTATTTTTTATAAACAATTTCTATTCCATACAAATCTAACACCATTTTCAATTATACATGAAATATCCTTCGATGCTTAATTGCAGATCAAGGTTGTCAAAAAGAGCTATATGATCTTATGCTTTCATATGCTGAAATGACGCAGTTATACAGCCTACCTTGTTTCTTAAGATAACCATTGCAAACATGAGGTGCATATGTTAAAATGGGAATAAAGACAGGAAAAATAAAAGACAAAATGCGTAGTTACAGAATGAACATGAATAAGCAGATAAAAAAATGTCAAGAGGGATACTACAGCCACAGCTTAAATAATATTGAAATTTACAATGATTAAAATTTTCAAGTCATATCTTAATTTCCATCATATTCTATAGAGAAAAGAGCTGCATTCGTGTATCCACAATTAGCAGAAAACAACAAAGAGCTAAATGTTCTGACATAATTTCAAATATCTGAATGCTCAAAGACCATCTAGAGGTGACTTCTTTGCAGAGACTCATCCAAGAGGTGGCTATTCATGTGAACTCAATTTATATCATGCAAGGTTTAACTAACAACAAAGGGAAGAAAATGTAGATGGAGAAACAGACAAAAACATGTATATACAATTATACAGGTAACAAAGGAAGGACTATGTTTCATTGGTTTATATGAATATAGTCATTGTATATACTTATCAACAAAAAAAAAAAAAGAATATAGTCATTGTATATACTTACCAAAAAGTCCTTTATAATAATTCTGACCTACTTGTTTACAATTACTAGAAGATCAGGACAAATTTTATGAAGCCAGCGGAATGGAAAGGAATATTCTATGAAACAAAATTTATGAAGCTTGTAGAATGGAAAAGAATATTCTTGAATTGATTTTTTTTAATACAAAATAAAAAACTAAAGTATATTGTATCAATATACTACTTAATACACATCCCTTTGCTTCCACCAAAACCATTATTAAATCACCTTATCTGATCTACTAATAATGGAATAGGGATATGTTCAATTTAACAAATCAGATTTGACATAAGTGGTTAATAAATTAGATTTGGATAATGATGAAGTTCCTACTTACATTCATATATATAAGACATTTTTCTTATGCATAGGTTTATTTGTACAGATTTTAGGAGGTCACCATTTGTCTTTAGCTCCTTGAAATTATTATTGATTCATCACTAAATCAGCTTATCTGGTTACTAATAATGGACAAAGCGGAATAATCTTCAATTAATGTAATAAATAATAGCTTCTTAGCCATTCATTGGTTCATCCTTATCTTCAACAGTAATGGAAAATTTTCACTAGAAATAGTATAATAAAACTCAAAAACCATTGCTCTAACCAGATTTAGTGTTCCAAAATATTCACATGCAATTTGTATATTTGAGCAGAAAAATATTTCATTGATAAAATTATCCCGATATTATTTTTCTTCAAGACTCCATTTTTCTTGACCCTTCAACCTTATCCACTGTGCTAAAGAATAACTCTCACGCCCCTTGACTTTTCTTTAAAGACATATTCATCCATCCATCCATCCATCCATACATACATACATACATAAACATACAGAAATTACATCCATAGAACCAAAAGAACAAAAAGAAAGAGAGAGAATTATGTAACCAAACAAAAGCTAGCAGAATTGGCAATATGAAACCATAGAACCACGAGAAGTTTCAGCAAAAAATTGAAATGCCAACAAGGCAACAATCCCACGTGGAGAGAGAGAGCGAGAGAGAGAGAGAGAGAGATTACCAGAATAGAAACCAAGCTGATCCAACAATAGAGCTTCTAGTTAAGCGGTGTGTAACAGTAAAGATCTATTTTTCTGCAAAGAAAAGCCATACCCAACAAAAGAAAAAATCCAGATAAGCAATGCAAGTTATGTTTGGTTGGCAAGAAACCCAAGAAAAGATAAAAAAGAAAACTCTGCAATCTCACAGAAGAAAACCCAAGTTCTCATCTTTTACATTTCCAAGAGCAAAAAGCAAAGAAACCAATGTGAACAAACTTACCAACAGAACCAAAAAAAAAAAGGAAGTACAGAAACGAAATACTTCATCAGAGAAAAGAAAAAAAAAAAAGAGAGAGAGAAAGAACGTTTAGTGTATGATGTTAGGTTCGAAACTGGTGAGATTTGTGAGGAGCTTTTATGGGTTCGAAACTGACTTGAAAAAAAAAAAAATGTGTGAAAAAATAATACTATTTATATATTTTGTAGGTTCCGTTTGGAATGGTGTTTGTATATTTGTTAATTTGATAAATTGTTCGTTCAACAAAGGAAGCTCTCAGATTAGATAAAATCGTAGAAAGTCAAAAAAAGAAAGATATATATGAGAGAGAAAGAGAGAGAGAGTGTTACAGTTGGATTGCAACCATGGTTGGTCTTACGTTATAGTCTTGTGGATTTGGTCACCCACAAATACCCCTAACTTTCAACTTTATTAGGTGTGTACCCTCATTCATTTCCTAACTTTTGTTCTTTTTCTTTCTTTTGATAAACGTGTATTTTTTATATCATATTTTGGGAAAACTTGGGTGATGGGCTCAATAATTTGTAGAGTAGTATTTATTACACACACGCTTATGCATATAATACACATGATTTTCAAAAAAAATAGTCGAAGTTGGAACTTGTTTTTCAAATGTGTGTATACTATGTGCATTAAATGATGTGCACTAGATATTTTTCTAATGTAAAAAACATATTGTGAATTCAAAAACTTTATATGTTTCATACTCTCATCCTTCAATTATTAGTTCATAGGGTTTTCAAGGTATCTTATAAGACTTTTTCCTCCAAAAACAACAAAAGGAGTATCTCATAGTTAGGGAGATAAATGGTTTGACTAAAAAAAACTTGGACACCACATATAAAAATAAAAATAAAAATGTGTTATTTATATTGCTTTATCCTCTCCGACCTCATATAAATCAGTAAGTCTTGCTAAGAAAGCAAAATTTGACAACTTTGAGGTGATACCATTTTTTTTTTTTTTAAGTTGTTGAGATGATATGTTGTGAACTTGTGATCCTAATGTCATCATTTACAAAAAAAATTATTTATCATGTTGAATTAGCACCAGTCACATTCATTATCAATTAGTTTGTAAGTGATTTGTGCTAAAAATTGTAGTCATTTCAATGTTTTCCTATGATAAAAGTGCTATTAGTAGGACCTGTTTAAAAATGATATTTAATCAATTATATCTCACTCTAACAAATTGTGAAAGATATGCTATCACCTTTAACATTTTAATGCCATTTAAAAAATAAATAAATAAATAAACTATAACATTTTAACATGTAGGTGATAATTTTTTCTTCAATACTATGTCTTTCTAAATGCTATTTTTTTTTTTTTAAAAAGCAGTTTATCTTTTATTTAAGTGTTACTTTTGATGGCTTCATTAGGAAATCAGGACACTTGTCATCCTTGCAATGCAAAGGGTGTGATGTCCCATTTCTAATTTAAGAAATCGGTTAAATAGGTAATAAAGATAAAGAGTAGAAGTAAAAATTGGCTACGTGTCATCTGGCTAAGAAGAAGGGGTTAAATATGTAATTCAACAGGATTAATGGTCAACCCATGACTAAAAAAATTAGGTTAACCTCAATCCTCCAATAGATTGTTCTGTACCTAAAACCTAATTCTTTAGGCAACAAAAGAAAGACTTCATTATTACCATAAAGAATATTATCCTTCAATCCTGTTCTTGTCCTACCAATCTTTTTTGTGCTATTATTATTTTGTAGGTAGAAATAATATTTATTGACTGTCTCTTGGTTTCTTAAAAAAATAAGTAATGAATGAAAGCTAAAAATCCCTGGTGTACTCTGCCTGTCTGCCTACGGATAAACATAAACATAAATTGTGTGCCCACAACTATCATTGTGAATCTCCCCTGTTTTTTTGTGTTTTTCGAATTTCTTAATTTTTCAATTCTTTAGACCATCAAAACAAATATGAGTATAATAAAATAATAATCAATTCCTTGGAGGGAAAGACTTTTGATACTAATAAAATTCATGAGTTTGTAATATCAATTGATATGAGTAAATTTAATTAGCTTTGATTTTCTGGTAGTAGATTGATATTAAAAAGCTGAGTTCATTTAGTTACTTTATATTTTTATTTTGTTTCGAATTTTGCTTGTTAAATATAAATAATAATGTGAGTGTAAATTTTGAATACCACGACAACTATACAAAACGCCAAGAGGCTTGTGAATTGTAACTCAATTGACATTTCATGGTGTTTTTAATTGAAACATTTAGAATTAAAACTCTCCCTTCCCAACTGTCAATTAAAAGAAAAAAACAATTATACAAATCACACAAATTATAATTATATATATGTCATTATATGGTCGAACAAAAACTTCTGCAACATGGGTAATGACCTTCTACCCTCTACTCTCAACCTTTTTTGCTGCAACTGCAGTGGTTTAGAATGAGAGCAATAACCAACTCATTATTCCATTTTATACTCTACTATTCACAGTACGTTACACATTCATTTTCTCCCTTTTATAGTGACCTAAGTTTAAAATGGAAAAATAAAAATAAGACACATGACATGCTTTTTTTTTTTTGAAGGTGACACATGACATGCTTTAGTTTGTCGAATAAAATTGAAACATTAAAAATGGAACGTATGATTTTTATTCACGAAACCCTAATCCATAGAAGGCTATAATTGATGTTAGCCTGAACAATAAAACATGTATCAGACCCCCACTAAAATAATAAGCCTCGCTCTCGTGTAATAAAATGTACCAAGTATAGTAACCGATAATTGATAACGTATAAATAAGTGGGCTACTTGATTTGCTATCTTTACTTGTATTATAGTCCAACCAATGGCACCTTATGAACACAAAAAATAATATCTATTTGGTGATTAAAAGCTTTCCTCTCGACGCACGATTAGCTCTATTTGCTATAATGTGCTCACATGTTATGGAACCCACAGGCTGTGAGAGGTCTAAATACACCAAATACATAAGATAAATTCTCTCTATTCTGTCAATTTTGCCCGTTCCATGCTAAAATATAAAATAATAGTAATTTCTATGTGCATTATAGCTCATACTCTAGTCAAGTATTTATTGTTCATTAATATATGTTTTTAGGACACTTGTTGATTGGACCCATCTTAGAATGAATTGATAATAAATTTGGACAATAATCCTATGAATGTGCACTTAACAATTGAGTTTATAGCTATTGAGAACCCATATGGACATGGAACCCACAGGCTGTGAGAGGCCTAAATACACCCAATACATAAGATAAATTCTCTCAATTCTATCGATTTTACCCGTTCTATGCTAAAAAATAAAATAATAATTTCTATGTGCATCATAGCTCATATTCTAGTCAAGTATTTATTGTTCTTTAATATATGTTTTTAGGACACTTGTTGATTGGACCTAGGGGTGTCAATGTTCGACCCAACCCGCAAACACGACACGAACCCGACACGGGTTTTTTCGGGTTAGGGTTGGGTCTTAATGGGTTTGGGTCATAAACGAGTCGACTCGAAAACGATACGATAAGAAACGTGTCATAAGCGGGTCAACCCACGTAACCCACAATTGACATGTTTGACACGCCAATTTAATTGTGTCAACCCAAAATGACCCACTTAACACAACCCGTTTAACTCGTATAACAAATAAATATTTATTTTATTTTAGATTTGTCAAATACCTTTTATATCCAACATATATTTTAAATTTAAAAGGAAAAGTGAGTAATTATAAAAATTTACAAGGGATATAATTGGAAATTGAAATTTTACAGAGCCTAGAACTACTAATACTTTTTTCTTTTCTTTTTTTGGCATAGAACTTACACAAATGAAATTGGATAAGCTTGTGGAAGATGTTATGAATTTGGACATCAACAAAGAATCTATGGATGATAATCATGGTCATAGTCAGGATTAGTCTACTGTTTGCTCAAATTCTTTTAATATTGATACTTAGCATTTTTAGCGAGTTCCAAGTATATTATATTTTTGTTGAACTATGTTATTTTATTTTTGTTAAACTTTGTTATTTTGAATTTGGGTTGAAGTGTATGCACTTCTTTTTGAGTATAAAGAACTTATTTCTAGATGAATATTATATTTTTGTTGAACTATATTATTTTGAATGTGGTTTGAAGACTTGAAGTATATGCATTGCTTTTTGGGGTGTAAAAAAAAATTATTTCTTGATGGATGTTATATTTAATATTATGCAGTGTTACATTCATGTCAACCCAACACGACTCGTTTATTAAACGTGTCAAATGGGTTGGGTCAGATCAACCCACTTTATTAACAGGTCAGTTTAGGGTTGAAGGATCATGACACGATTATTAAATGGGTCGGGTTAGGATTGAACTATTTAGTTGAATACCCCTATCTCGACACAACACGAACCTGACACATTAATCCGAATTGACACCCCTAATAGGACCCATCTTAGAATGAATTGATAATAAATTTGGATAATAATCCTATGAATGTACACTTAATAATTGAGTCTATGGCTATTGAGAACCCATATGGATACGGCAAATCAGAGGAGAGTGTGGGTTACGTAGAGAATAATGAGGGCAATCAAGGGTCAATATGAGCTGTAACCTAATCATGACCAGCTTGGTGAAATGCAACAAATTAGTAGTTTGACTAAAACGCCTATAATGCAGACTGCAGAGAGAAAGAGAGAGAGAGATAATAAAAAGTTAGTGGAAACCACATTTATTTTGGTAGGATAGAAAAAGTGCACGCGGCTGTTCGACCACGCTATTTCATAATCTGTCATCCACTTTGGATAATCCTTACGCATTTACTTACTTCCTTTTTACCTTATTCATGTAACGTTTACTAAAACTGTCGTTATAATTTAATGAGAAATGCTAAGTTCATAATATTTAAAAAAAAAAATTTAAATGATTGGTTATTACTAACTATTACTAACGAATAAAATATAAATTTTAATTATTAATTCAAATTAAAAACACGTAACATCTTGTCATTTAAGATTTATTATGAAAATATTATAAATGTAACATCTATTTTTAATTTAATCTTTTTGTGCCGTCAAAACAAACCCGTGTAAGTTTGCAACCCATGATTAAGACGGTAAGATTAAAAAAAAAGTAAAAATAATAATTTTAAAAAAAAGAAGGTTTGTCTCTTTCTTTTATTCGTTTTGGATAAGTATAAACAATAGTGTTGACATCTCTTACCTTATTAAATTGTTATAATTTGTAAGTGTTAACTGTTTGCCAGTGACATAATGAGACGTAGAAGTTATTAATTCATTATTTTTTGGCCATTCTCTTATTCTTTCTCCATCTTAATGGATAAATAATAGTACTACTTAGAGTTCTTTTACGTTTCTTCTTTTTAAAAAAAATAATTTTACGTTACATACATACATTAGCAATGCAAGGGTCAAAATGTAGAGTATACATTTGAAGTACTTTTATAATTCATAAAACCTACCTCATGATTTGTAATCCGACTCATGCAAGTTAATATTATAAACCTTATTAATAATTTAAATTTATTTTTAAATTCATAAAACCTACCCAATGATTTGTAATTCAACTCATGCAAGTTAATATTATGGAATTAAAATTGAATTAAAAGTATTAATAAGGTTTTTTTTTATTTGCGAAATTCTCTTCCCATTTGAGACATTAAAAACTATTAATATTTATGAAAAATAAAAGTAAGATAATTTTGAAATATCTAGAAAAATATGCCGTTCCTTGTAATTGGTAACTTACTATTAATCTATACAAATTTTGTTTCCCAAAAAAAAAAAAAAATCTATACAAATTTTGTAATAGGCAAAATTTAGATAGTTGGACACCCTAATTAAGGTCAATCATGTAGTGGGATTGGTCAATGTAATAATTTTATCTTTTCTCAATGATAATTAAATTTAAATTTAGGGTAATGTTAACGGATGTTCTTAAAGTAATTGTTAATAAATCATAATAGAAAAATTTTGACACCACTTTTATGAGAAGGGTCATGCTAATGAGTGCTCTTAGAGAACTAGTTAAGAAATATAAAAAACTGTCAACAACATTTATTACTCCCTTTGTCCAAATTTGTTTGTCCTGTTTAAAAAGTTAAACTTTTTAAGGGAATATTATTTATTATCTTGTCTACCTTATAAAAACGTATAAGATTACAAAACTATCCTTAAATAAATTTATCAATTTTTTTTTAAATAGTTATTCTTAATGAGGCAACTAAAAAGGTGCCTCTATTAGATTGATTTTTTAAATATTTGTTAGTTTTCTTTTCAAATAGTTTTGAAAATAAAGTAGGGGTATATTAGGAATATTAGAAAATTAATAACTTTTATTTTTAGAAACAAAACAATATTTTGAAACTTCTCAAAATGGAATAGAAGACAAACAAACTAGAACGGATGGAGTATTTTATTATTCTCTCAATAAAATATTTCTAAATATAATTCCTAAACCAATGCCCTAAATTGGTTAACATTTCCCTTAATTAATTTATTGCCTAATAGGACAATGTTAATGAATTTAATTAGGAAACTTAAAACACAATGCCTTAAAAAGTGTACCTACATTTTATTACTTGTAATAATAATATTTTTAAAACCAATTTTTGGAGAGAGATTCAATTTATAGAGCCTACTTTTGATAATTATTTTTTATCATCCAATTAAGACTCCAGTTTTGACGTAAGGGATGGATTAAACTCATTTAACAATAATGTTGTTAGGAAGACCATGGCAAAAATGTAATAATGATGAAAAGGAGGTCCCTAATGGAATTGTGCAATTCGATGTGGATAAAATCTAGGAAACAAGGATCTTTAAATACCTTTTCCTTCCTTTACCCTCATAGCTCCTTCCATTTGCCTCATCCTTAAATTTTAATTCCAACATTATCCCTTTTCCTTTTTCTTTTCCTTTTCCTTTCGCTTCCACAATGTCGTACGGCCTTTTTCAGTTTTTCACGCTTGAGACCAATTCACCTTTAACTTTGACAACTCAGAACGCACTTGTTTCATTTTTGTTGGATAATTCACCCCACGTCAGTATATCATTCAGATATTCTAATTAATAATTTTATGAGTAAGTCTAGTATCACAATTAGCTTTACAATTTTACCACAACTTTATCATATAGCAATTCGTGAGTGGTAGAATCATGGACTCACATAAATGCACTTGTTTCATTTTTGTTGGATATTTCACCCCACGTCAGCATATCATTCAGATATTCTAACTAATATTTTATGAGTAAGTTTAGTACCACAATTAGTTTTACAATTTTTCCACAGTTTTACCATGTAACAACTCATGAGTGGTAGAATTGTGGACTCACATAGACCCACCATTTTATTTCCACCACTTACAACTCGTCATGTAGAAAAATTGTAGCAGAAGTTGTGAAAATTATTGTGATAATAGACCTACTTATATTTTATATATATATATATATATATATATATATATATATATACACTAATTCTTTAAGTACAAGTTAAAAAAACTACTATTACTGCTTCTTCTTTTTTTTCATTATATGTATTCTTATTTCAAGAAGAAAGGAAAGACATGTCAAATACATGACATGTAGCAAAGAAATTAATAAGTATCAATGCCATTCCATTTACTCAATCTCATTCTATGATATTTGTATTTATAGATTTTGTTAATTGATGTTCTAAAAACATTTGTTTAGTAAATATTTAAAAAAAAAATTATTGGAAAAGGAAAAAAAAAATTGACATTTTGATTATTTTTTATATTTTTCATAAAAATGATATTAAATTTTTTTTAAATTTATCCATTAATAAATGTTTGAAGAGCACCCGTTAATCGAATCATTGATATAATATTTAACTTTTTATGAAAGTATATTATTTAACTATTTTATTCTAAAATTTGAAAAGTTAAATAGTAAAACATTAGATCTATTTTAATTATCTTTTTATATTTTTATAATTTGATTGTAAGGGAATGAGTAATTTAAATTCTAGATATTTCTATTAAAAAAAGGTTATGTAATAAAATTATTTGGAATTATGCAAAATATTAATATTTTTATGAGAGAACTAAATAACAAAAAGGTTTCAACACTTTTTTTCTTCTTTTTTGAATGGTTGAAACTTGAAAGCTTTCAAAAACTTATTTCCATGGTCACAATTAAATGGATGAAATAAGTCAAACTTTCACACACAATAATGGTTTTCAAACAACATTTTCCCTCAAGATAAAGGAAAGACACTTGTCATAATAAATTTAAATTCCCTTTTTTATTTAATAAAAACCAATCTTGTGATCTCTATTGGTAGTTTGGTACTATGTCGGAATGGGTAATTTAAATTCTAAATATCTCTATTAAAAAAAAGGTTATGTTATAAAATTATTTGGAATTATGCAAAATATTAATGTTTTTATGAGAGAACTAAATAACAAAAAGGTTTCAACACTTTTTTTTTTCTTTTTTTGGATAGTTGAAAGCTTTCAAAAACTTATTTCCATGGTCGCAATTAAATGGATTAAATAAGTCAAACTTTCACACACAACAATGGTTTTCAAACAACATTTTCCACCAAGATAAAGGAAAGGCACTTGTCATAATAAATATAAATTCCCTTTTTTATTTAATAAAAACCAATCTTGTGATCTCTATTGGTACTATGTTGGAATGGGTAATTTAAATTATAGATATCTCTATTAAAAAATAGTTATGTTATAAAATTATTTGGAATTATGCAAAATATTAATATTTTTATGAGAGAACTAAATAACAAAAAGGTTTCAACACTTTTTTTTTTCTTTTTTGAATGGTTGAAAGCTTTCAAAAACTTATTTCCATGGCCGCAATTAAATGGATGAAATAAGTCAAACTTTCACACACAACAATAATTTTTGAACAATATTTTCTACCAAGATAAAGGAAAGGCACTTATCATGATAAATATAAATTCCCTTTTTTATTTAATAAAAACCAATCTTGTGATCTCTATTGGTACTATGTCGGAATGGGTAAATTAAATTCTAGATATCTCTATTAAAAAATAGTTATGTTATAAAATTATTTGGAATTATGCAAAATATTAATGTTTTTATGAGAGAACTAAATAACAAAAAGGTTTCAACACTTTTTTTTTTCTTTTTTGGATAGTTGAAAGCTTTCAAAAACTTATTTCCATGGCTGTAATTAAATGGATGAAATAAGTCAAACTTTCACACCCAACAATAGTTTTTGAACAACAAATATAAATTCCTTTTTTATTTAATAAAAACCAATCTCGTGATCTCTATCGGTACTATGTCGGCGTCTTTCAAACATTGACATCATCGACTAATCCATAAAAGCAATTGTCAACAATAGAGAATAGCATGCTTTGAAGAGAGATTAGTGTTGTGTAATTGATTTTTCGTTTCTGACTTGGAATTTAAGGAGGCCACTCATCCCGTGGTACATGGCACGCCTACGTACGTGTCGACTAAAAATAATATCAGCTTCACAATACTTCTAACTTTTGGATTCTAGTGAGATATGCCTTTAGAGTATACGGCACGCGTACAACACGTGTCGAGAAAAACTAATATCAGCTTCACATTATCCCTAATTTATGGGTTTTACTGATATATGTTGTTAGGATATATGTTAATAAATTATTTTAAGAGATTTTTTTATGAAAATAATAAAAAAAATTAATTTTTTCATAAAAAATTTCCTAGAATGGATGGTGAAAGGTATATATTAACTGGGCTTATAATAAAAGCTAATGTGGTGTCTTCCTTTAAAGTGTTGTTATCTAGTGCTCCTACAACAATTGTTAATTGGGAAAAGTTAAAGGATGTTTTAAAGGTATTGATTTATGAAATATTTTTAGAAATTTTTTACTAGAAAAAAAAAACATAATTGACTTTTTTGACACATTTTTTAGATTTTTCATGAAAGTGGTAGCAAAAATTTCATAAAATTGTCTACTACCAAATACCTTAAGGATATCCAGTAATAGGACTCTTGTTAATAAACCATTTTAGAAAAAAATTTGACACTACTTTCATGATAAATATAAAAAGATGTAAAAAAATTAAATATATATTTTTCAATAAAAAGCTTATAACAATATTTCCTAAACTAATATCTTTAGGGCATCCGTTAATTTCTTCATTTATTTTTATCTTCTATTGTGGGTTTAAGTTATCTCAATTGTTAAAATCTTTTATGGTTGAGTAAAGTATTTAAAATTTAGATCTCATTTATACTATAAAATAAAAAATAATAATCAACCGATGTCTTCACCTAATAATAAATACCACAATTATCATATGGTGGACATTATAGATTGAAATTTTATCTTATTTAAAAAAAATAAAGAAAAAAAAGAAGAAGATCTCTTTGTTTGTAAACTAAAAAATAATCATAAATCAATAGTGGGGAAAATAATCATAATCTATAGTGGACATTATAGATTGTTATGACTTTTGTTATGACTTTCATTGAAAGTTGAAACGTGGAATTGTAAATGACGCCTTCACCAAAAAAATAAATAATAAAAATTGTAGATGCCATAAAGATTTAAGTGTTTCAACCATTCATAGCAATTGTATTGCTGTCATCCTAAAAACATCGTATATATCTTAGTATTTTTATGACATTCTCCATGAAATGTGGGATTTTGTTAGATAATAGTACTAAGTAATTAGGATATTCTTAAAATTTAGAAATATCACGGACAAAAATGAAGATATTAAATAGCACTCACAGATTTCTAATATCTTTGAATAATGAGATGGGGTAAGGGTTGAGCACTGGATATTGGATCCAATTCAAGTCCATGACAGGAATACATTATTTTTAATTTTTTCTATAATTATTGATATGGTTTGTTATGATTAGAACAACGCTCACTACACTTATGTTCACTATTAACATAATTTTATTTAGGCAAATCACAACAAACCACTTTGCAATTGTGAAAATAAGTGAATTTTTTTTTGGCCTTAGACTTATTGATAGATTTATTTAAACATAATGAAAATAATTAGAAAAATTGGGTGAGGATCCTCTAGATTTATTAAGCTAACTGCACTATGAAGTTCATAAAATATTATCCATCAATTTTAAAACAAGAGGATTGGATTTTATTAAATTATCAAAGTTTCAAACAGATACCAAAATAGTGGTAGTCAATTTTTTTTAATATATCTATGTTGATGACATTGTAAAATATAAGGAAAATAATCACAAACTTTTACAATTTTTTTTATAACAAACTGTTAATGTGATGGGCGGTTTTAGGTAAGTAAAAATGTGATGTTAGTGGTGAGAACTAATAAGAATTTGCAACATCAACAATCTTTAAAAATATTGTAAGATAATTTGTGTCTATAGCATTACTCAAAATATAATCCATCGTGGAATGAATTGATAGGATTATAATACTTCTATGTTGGAGTTATCCGATAATTCTAGAAGATCTTAATATTTATTTTAAAAAAGATACTTGCTTGAGATTAATTTCTTAATAACTCATATACCTATTATAATGGGAATTTTACTTTTAACACGTTATAAGTTATATGAGTTAGTAGGGCATGTGAAAGGACAAAACTTTGCATTTAGATTCACAACATATATCAAGTGTATTAATGCTGGGGGGGAGGAAGAAGGGGAAGAAATACAAAAGAAAATTCACAAATTATAAACTAGCCTAATTGAGTATTGGAAGTTTATAATTAGTTCATTTAATTTTAATATAAACAAGAACATCACTAAACTTGATTACTTATTCAAATTACATATTTAATATATGTATAATGTTTTTTATATATATATATATATATATATATAAATCAGGACTCATGTTTGGTAGTTAAATAATAACTAATTGTTATTGTGGAAACAAGAAATCAGTTCGGGCTTAACTACTTACTTATGATCACAATTAATTTATATTATGGGTTTAATACATTCTGCAATGGAAAATTTGAATAAGAACTAGATAACTCTCTACTTTATAAAATTGTGTCTAGAATTTTATTCGTACAATTTTCTTGAGGTTATGATAAACAAAGACTTTTGGGGACTTTATTTTTTATTTTTTATTTTATTCTTATAAGTTATTTGTTGCATTAAATGCAATAGTGTGTTGTTGTGGATTCATTAGGAAGATCTAAAGGACATCCTTGGATAGTTCATGCATACATCGGCAGGATGTCTTTGGTACAAGGACGGACTTAGGTGAGGGCTCGGGATCCCCTTCGGTCTAGTTTTATTTTTTATTTTTACAGATTATATAAATCATTTTTGTATTTGCCCCCATTCCAAAACCTTAGGCCCCACTCCAACTAGCAACTATCCAATCAAAAAATTTAACAAAAAGAATAAAAACATTCACAATGTTGATTGTATGTAGTTTTATTTTTTATTTTTACAAATTATATACATCATTTTTGTATTTGCCCACATTCCAAAACCTTAGGCCCCACTCCAACTGGCAACTATCCAATCAAAAAACTTAACAAAAAGAATAAAAACATTCACAATGTTGATTGTATGTTAGTAAAAAAAAACTATTTTATCACCAAAGAACCAAAAAAACAATGTGTCATTGGAGAAATTAAAACTAAATTTTTTGCAACTACAGTAAACTGGTATAAATTCCAGTTAACTGTAGCAAGTTGTTAAAAATAAAATACAATATTTTATTAAGATTATCTCTCTACCTTCAATTAAAAAAACTTAAACTCTCTCTTTTCTTTTATTATTTTAATGAGTTGTTTATATTATTTTAAATGAAGTGGTAAAAAAATAGAATATATGATGTTGGGTGTATAGTAAAGTGAGATGGTAAAATAGATAAATTAGCATTTTGAGGTGATAAAAGCTAAATTTCATAGCTCCACTACTGTGAATGCTTTAACTTAAAATAAAAAATAAAAATCCTAGCTAGCCTATTATTTAAAAAAAAAACATTATTTTGTTTATTTATTTTTATCTTTGTTGGTAACTGATTGCATTTTAATGTATTAAGAAATAATGATTTTATGTACTTATAATTTGTTAATACTATATGGATACCTACTTGAAATTTTTTTTTTCTTATACTCTAACCTCCTCTAGCTTGAAATATTGGGTCAGTTCCTTTGGTAGCTCGAAACACAGATTGGTATGAGCAGTGTAATCAATAGGCCTTCATCTCAGGTGACTAGTGGTTTACTCATGCTCAGACCACGGGTGACAAGTCCTATTAGGTTGTATTTCGAGATTCGGGATCTTGAGGGTGTTTTTGACGACTTCTTGTTTCACCTTTAAGTCGTGCTCTAGGGTATGTGTCTCTATAGTGGGGCCCCATATTTTGAAACGATATGTTATGAACCTGTTATAAGGCCCAATGCTTACTTGGGTTTTATGTGCCACTTCCCTACAGTTATATTTGAGCTCAAAACATTATATTGATAGGTACAATAAGCATTCGATTTATGAGGTTCGTCATTTCATAATTATTATTATTTATAATCTGATTAAAATATTAATTGGTTTATGAAATATCACGATCGAAAATCAGATCTCTTATTTTGTAATAAATAATTGTGTTAGTCAAGCTAAGTATTCCCGCAACTCAATCCATTTAACGATAGGGTCAAGATTTTTTTTATTTTGAACAAGATAGAGCCTAGATTAAGTTTAGGATTTACCTTGACTTAAATAATAAATAAAGTAATGTAAAACATCCACGAAATGAGTCATGTGGACAAGGAAGTCCAGGTCACGGAACACACTGTATAAAAAAGGATTGGTTAGGTGGGAACCACGTAGAGATTGGTATGGCACAATACAAAGGAATATTTATTATTCCTCTTGTTTTCTTTCTTTATATCTATCTATCTTATTCCTTCTCAAAAAAAAAAAATCTATCTATCTTATTACATGCAAAGTACATGGGTCCCGCGTTATCCGGTATCCGTGTTTCACGCCAGGGTGTCGTAGGGGCTCCTGCTTGCGTGTGGAGAGGGAGCGTGGGTCTTCGGTCCTTATCCACCAAAAAGAGAAGAAAAATATTACACTATTTATTACTACTGTGGCTTATTAAAAAAAAAAAAAAGAGTTTGGGTGAGTATAGTGGGTCCCCATAAATTGATGGAATGTTCCACCGCTCTTATCCTAAAAACCCACCATTGACGTTGCTTGCTTATGCATACTATTCTCACTTTGGTGACGTAATAATGACTATAGTCATTACTTACTAATTCTAATCCTACAACAATGAATGTGTTACTTGGGTAGGTAGGGACTAGGGAATTAGGGGTCATAGGTCTGCGACCATGTTCGAGAAAGTATACAGGTGTATATTTTCTCCCATTTATAACTGAGTTGAGAGTGAGAGGAAACATACATATGAACCATAGTGTATTTTCTCGCAATATTCATAGTTTTCGGCTGGCTTTAAGTTGGGCTGGTGTGCCAAAGTCCAGGTTGACATAAAACTATCAAAAATTTTAAGGACAGATAAAACGCTATAATTTGTGTCACAACTATCTACGTAGCAGATTGTGACTGATAAAGAAAAATTAGTGGGTTTATGTGAAAAATAATAAACAGTTAGTTACAATCTAATATGTATGATAGTTGTGCAAAAATTATGGCATTTTACCTAGTACTAGAATTATTCTAAAACTATTGATGATTGTTGGACTTAGTAAAATGTAGTTAAGACTATTTAGGATCACTTTAATTAAATGAGAAATGATAATGAATGCTCTAAGGGTATGGTTTATGAACTATTTTTAGAAATACTTTTATGGGAAAATGATAAATAAATTAATTTTATTGACAATTTTTTATATTTTCTATAAAAAGTGACGTCAAAACTTTTCTATTAAAGTGACGTTAAAACTTTTCTATTATAGTTTATTAACAATTACTCTAAGGGCACTTGTTAACATTACTTGTTAACATGACCCTCATTAAATTAAAATATAACTTTATTGAATTTAATTGTTTGAAAAAGATAATATTGCCTGTGTTTTACTGGGCAATGCAATTATGTAGTTGAATTTAATTGGAGAACTTAATAGTTTACAGCTAAAGAATTGAATAATACAAAATTAGGAACTCCAATAAGTCATACGTGTCAATTTTATTAACAAGCTTAATGATTAAAAAAGTCCATAATGGTTAAATTGACATGTTAATCATTTTGATTGCGTGTGGAGTTGGAGGAAAGATTTTAAACTTTAATGTCTCCATTAAAAACACCAGGAGGTGCCAGCCATTTGAGTTGTGAGGCTTTTGAAAAATGATTTTAGTACTAGTTGCATATTACTAACCTCAACAAATTGTATGTCTCCAGCATTGCTTGAAATTTATACATGCGGGCCATTTATTCATTAGGGATTTTATTGTGGTGTATGATATAACTCTTCATTTTTGAATTCTAATTAACTCATTAGTAAAATTTTCTATCGAGTTTTAACTTAATGATAAAGAATAGAGTAGAAACCATATGCTAAAATTTTATCTTATCTAAAAAATAAAAAAACACTTTCTTACCTTGCTGAATTAAAAAAAGAAAAAGAAAAAGATTGAGAGACAAAAATAATCCAAAGGTCCAAACCCAAGAAGGCAGATCAAGAGATGGACAAGGACAATTCCTTTTCCATTGGTTAAGCAATCTAATCAGGCCCAAACCCAAAATAAAATATGCCAACTTTGGAACTTCCAACTTCAAGACAGTGTTTCTCAAAAAACCAAACCAAAAATAAAAAAAAACAAACTTTAAACTAGCCGAAGTTTCCAGCTAGAACTCTCTCTCTCTCTTTCTCTCTGAAGTTCCGAACTTTCTTCAGATTTGGCAGTGGCTGACGAGCCAAGCCATGCCAGGCCCAGGTCCGCACATGATGTACGCCATGGGTTCGGGCCTGGCCATGTCGTCTCTCACCAATGGCCGCTTCAGCCCGCACCACACTCTCACCTACACAGTCAACGCTTTCTTTGGCCCTGACATCGGCTCCTTCTCCGAGTGGCTCAGCTCCACCATTGGCTTCGGCCACACCTTTGCCTCAGCGCTAGCCGATGCTATCCACCACCCCTTTTACTATATCCTCATTCTTGGCCTCCCTCTCTGCTTTCTCTACTCTTGGGTCTCCAGGGTTTTGATCCAAAAGGGTGTTCTTGATTCTGTCTCTGGGGTGAGTTACTGAGTTTCTGAGCTTCAAAGTTTTTTTTTGTCCTTGTTTGGTTGCTGGGAAAGTGTGGGAAAAGGAAGGAAATTGAGTTTTGAATTCTGGGTTTTTCTTTGTTCACTTATTGAAAGCCATAACAGTACAAGGGTGAGTAAAATTCTTTGCTTTTTTGTTTATAAGTCAGTGGCCAAATCATTGGTTTTGGGTGAAAATGTTATGATTTGGGTCGTTTTGCTATTCATATAATAAGTTATCAATGATCACATAACTATATCATTTGGTTGAATGGGTGTGTGGAAAATCTGAGTTGGACTTTGAATTGAATAAATGGGATGTGTTATGGTGGTTTCTAATTCTAAGTTGTGAAATTTGGGTTTTAATGGTTCAAGTTGATTGATTTTTTAGAGAATCACGTGGGGATTGCAAAGCTAGACTATCAATGTGGATGATAGTACAATGCAGGCAAAGAAATAGGTGTTAGTTTTTTGAAGCTAATGTGTTTTATATGGACTATTGTTTATGGAAATATAAGAAATTAGATAATTGTATTGGTCTAATTCAATTTTGCATGCTTCTCAGTAAATTGTTGTTAAGCAATTGCATTTTTTTCATGTATAATGTGGGTTTCATACATGCACTTAGCTGCATTAATTTGAAATAGTTGCACTGCACCAAGTAATTTGCTTCCTAGTTCTAGGTAATAAAAGTGTTGAGTAATTAGTTTTGTAAGTCATGCTGCTGCTAAATGTAGTAATATAATCTTGTTTGGTTTTATACTGCAGGTACCACTTACTAGGAAGCAATGCTTATTGTTGATCGCTGCTGGTTCTTTAACACACTTTTTCCTTGATCACTTGTTTGAGGTATGTAGGAGCTAATATGCTATGTTGCTGACTGTAATTATTGTTTTTTTTTTTCTTTCCATTTTTCTACTTTAGTGAAAGCAAATATGATGACTTGTTTTGGGTCAACTATCAAGTTTTGTATGATGGGTGCAAGTTAGAAGAAGTTAATTAAGAAAAAATCAATCCAAGAAAAAGAAAGTATTGGATAATCACTTGTTTTCATGTTAAATATTGATCATTCAACCTTTATTCCCAAATAGGCTATTTATGGTTTTTTAGAGAGAATGTGAGAGCAGTCCATGCGGTATATCAATATGTAGTGAAAAAATGGTATGGTTCCTGAAGAGATAATATGAGTGTTTTTTTTGACAAGTAACATGGCGGTGTTATAAGTTACAGTTAGTTTATTGGCATATTCAAGGTTATTTTATTTTTAGATGGAACTTCAGTTTGGATGAGATCAATTGTATAATAGAGAAAGTAATTTACCTTTTAAAAAATGCATGATGACATAACTTATTTAATTAGCGTATGCAAATTAAATTTAATGGTATATGCTATTTGGTATCATTTTAATTCTGTTATGAATGGGCCATATCTAGGGATGATGGAGTGAGCATCATATAAAAAATATGGTGAGATACTTTTAAGACTTCTCACGTGGACAGTAAATATAGTAAATTGGATGGTAAAATTATGATTGTAGTTTAATGGTGGCTCGATAATAGTAAGCTTTGCTTTTCTTGTCTCAGTTTCTTGTAGAGATAGAGATTGAAGTAGCAATTCTACAATGTTAAAGCAGGGTAGAGACTAGAGAGATGTTTTTACCTTTTGGGTTGTCATATGTGGCCATGAGGATCAGCCATGCTTGATAGCACGAATAGGAAAGCAATTCACCAACATATTTGGGAAACAAGTGTAAGGATGTTCATTGGAGGAATGGCATGATGGAATTGGATAAGATTGTTATTAGATGCACCCCTGAGAAGTCAGAATCAGCATTAGCGGGGAATGATATGGTTGGAAATTCAATAAATTGGTTCAGTTCATTCTGCTTAGGTTCAAGTTGAGCTGCTGCTAGGGAAAGGGGACATGTGGGGCTATGTAGGCTTAGGTAAGTGGAAAGTCTGATGATTTATGATTTAGAAAAAAATTCCTCAATATAGAGTCATGGTGAAATATAATTATGTAAACTGAATTCGATTTGTTGGGGCAATCGGCTAGTATGTTGTGCTTGCTCGAATTGGATTTGCTGAAGTTATTTTGAGGGGGTTGATGCATACTAAATATCTAATACAAAATTTAGCAGATGGTTTGTTTCCTTGAGCCTTAAAACTCAACAAAGTGGTAGATCAACAGATTTCGTTTCATTCTTAAAGGTCATAATCCATGCAATTTCATAATGACCTGTATAACACAAGCAAAATCTTTATAGTAGTCTAATATCGAAAGAGAGACTTCGACATTTTAATTACCCTCATTGGTGGTATGATGGCTAGTAAAACAGTTAGGGCTATCCAAGCATGACAAGCACTGCACCAATTACAGCCACAGAAAGGCAAATTCATGGTTTTTGTCCTAAAAGAATTTCTTATTCCTTTTATTATTTTGAAAAGGAAGAACCATGTTTGTTTTCTTTTTTGTTATTTGGATGGCATAATTTTATTCATAGTTCAAAATCGTTGTAGTTCAAATTAATTTACCATATATTATGTTGTAAATTTTCAGGAAAATGGACATTCAAAAATGTATACTTGGATATTGAGCACTGGTTGGTGGGAGACCCAAGCACCTGTCAACCCAGATGCCGTAGTTGTAGTTGGCTTCTTATGCATTTGCTTAATTGGATGCTTTATTTACATCAACAGGTGATTTTATTTTTGTCTTTTGTTTGGATTTAAATTTTTTTTAAAGTTACGGGTATGGTTCTTGGCATAATCATATTGCTGATTCTTTCTGGCGTGCAGAGTGAAGTCCGTAAAATCCACTAGAAATCAATCATATCAATCAGTGAAACTTATACTGATCATAGCAAGCCTGTATTGTTTATGGTGCGCAAGCCAAATATACTGGGCAAATCCTCGTCGGCCAGCCATTGGTGAAGAGGCTGACCTTGGAGTTCTTGTATTTTTTGCCACGTATTTTTTTCTCCCTCACTGTTTGTGTATTATGTCCATGTACCCAAAAGATCTTAATTCTGAGCAGATTCCCCTTTAATAATAGTACCATTGTAAACATGATAAATGAACAGCACACTTCTGCCAACCGTATGTAGTTGAACAAATGCTTCGAGCAAAGATTCACGTTCTGCAATTTGTCATGAATCCTTCAGTTTTCAGAATTTCTATTCATTAATTTGTACTCTTCACTGTGTATCATGTTATTGTTTTTCTTGATAGATCATGAAATTTTTGTAAATTCAAAGCAGTATATACTTGGATTATAATTTGTAAGCCATTCTGATAAAGCTTGATTATTTCTTTATTTGTGGGAACACCTTTTATTAATTACAAGTCACCAAATCTAAAAGCAAACAATATAAGTAATAAAATAAGAGAATG
Source organism: Quercus agrifolia (assembly GCA_029955455.1). Taxonomy (NCBI): domain Eukaryota; kingdom Viridiplantae; phylum Streptophyta; class Magnoliopsida; order Fagales; family Fagaceae; genus Quercus; species Quercus agrifolia. Next base: position 44,372,731 of record JARQAD010000006.1, read on the forward strand.
ATATGGAAATAAAGTGATAAACTAATGGATAACATCTTGAAATGGAAAAAAACTACTATGAGATAATGTAAGTGGAGTCAACACTATATAGAAGGCTGTTTCGGTTTGATAAATAAGACGAAATATTTTGATACCGGTTAATACCGAGATGTACTGTTTTATGTACGGTTTTATGTTTGTCGTTAATTTTATATATTTAAAAAAATATATATATATATACACACACCTAGATAAATTTATTTATTTGTATATTCATTAGTCAAAATTTATATCATTTATTAAAAACATTTAAAATTATAAGTTTTTTTTTTTTTTTTTTGAGAAGAAGCTCATATCTCATTTAATATGCTAATTTCTAACTAAAATGTCAATTTATTGATAATAGTAGATAATTGATGTTCATGTACTTAAAATGATACTCTAATAATAATAAATTAAAAAAAAAAAAACAAAGCAAACCTGAGGCTTGTTCGGTGTATTTATAATGCCATAGTGGTATTCTAAATAATAATAATAATAACAATAAAGAAGAAGAAGAATAGTTCTGTTGAGCGGTGCTTTTGTTTTCTCGTTTTTACCTCCATCTCTACTGCCACACTCACCATCGTCAATATGCTGCTGTTGCCGTAGCGGTATTCAATAACATGACAGTGGCAATAGAAACTATATTTACTATTTGTACTCAAAGTGAAGGGAACAAAAGTCAAAAAGTTGTATTCATAAGCATCAGACGGAAAACATTAACTTTAAATTGAGAGATTAGTTTAGTACATAAATTCTTTGTAGGCAAAATGAGAGCAGTTGTGTTACAGCCAAGGAATTATAACAAAGAAGACTATGCAAGTTGTGCAGACTGAGAAGAGCTGAGATTGAAAAGAAAGTAATTCAGAATTCAAGATGCTTTGCAAAAACGTGAAAGGGATGAAGTAGATGCAGTAGATTTCAATGAAATAATACCCGAAATATATAAACAGTCTTTTTACAAAACAAAGCTACAACACTGACAATATTGTGAAGAAGAAACCTCAATGAGCGGCAGATTTCGATTGTGAACAGCTTATTCAACATTTTGTTGAAAGTGGATTAAAGTATATTTGTAATTAAAAAAGAAGAAGTTGTCATACTAATAGTATATAAAAATATTGGTAAGTAAAAAAGTAATGCAAGTTTAGTTAGGTTTAACACCATAAACAAGTGGAGGAAGTACTTCTATCCACACTATTAAATCATTAATATGTCTTGCATGTTTAGTTAGATTATAAGTTATAGAATTTTCCAATCGTTGATATGTGAGAAAATAACATTGCTAAAGGTATCTGTAAAGGATTTTGCAAAAGTGAGAAAATGTTTAGAAGGTTAAAGATTCATCCTCACTTCTCAAGGCTTTGATGAATTTGATAGATTTGTCACATCAATATTGTGTAAAAATATTGTTAAAAATTGTGTGTTTATAGCATTACTCATGCTTAATATATTTTAATAATTTAACTTATTTAGAAAAATGCTAGTGGTTGGACATAAAAACCAATAAAAATTTGGTTACAGCAATATCTTATAAAAAACATTTGCGAGGTTCAGCTCAAAATTTTCATTTATTTTACTTGCTCTTTCTCTTCTATAAATAGATCACATTGTCACTTTAGAAATGCACCAGTACTCACCCTTCTTCCTCGACTTCCTCTTTTCTCTCTTTCATTTTTTTCTTCTCTCATTTCTTGTTCCCTTCCCCAACTCTCACCTTCTCCTCCAGTGAGGTCCTCAGCCAAAGCATTATTCTTTGTGCTCCACGGCCTATCCTTCATGGCTAGGCCTCTCTCTCCAGTCCCTGCTCAAAACACTTGAGGAGGATATAGAAAATGATGTCCTTGCCTTTGCGGTATTGGTGTTGCTGCTTTCGTTCAGACACTAAAGATGTTTTTTTTTTTTTTTCAACACATTTTTTTTTTCAAAGCCAGTTTTCGTTATTTCTTACCATTTTTTGTTATTTTTGAGATTGGCCAGTTTTTGGCCAATCACAATCACTTCGACTTTAAATTACTTGTCAACTTCCCTCATATATTGTCTAGCTTCTTGACAGCAACATATTTGTTATGACTTGATGCTAATACCCCTTTATTGTGAATTTTTATTTTTATTTTTTTTATTTTTACCCAGTACTTTTTTTTGATAGGATTTACCTAGTACTTGAATTCTTGAAAGTAAAGTACCATACAAAAAGAAAAAAAAAAGATAAAGATAAATCACTTCATAGATCCACACTTTAAATAATAATTGTTATCTTAAATATTTATAATCCACTTAATAATATAAAATTTACAAAAGAAGAAAAGTGAAAAAAAAATTTAACCAGTATTTGATTTATTGAAAGTAAAGTACCATACAAAAAGAAAAAGAAAAAGAAAAGAAAAAGAAAAATCGCTCCACTGTCCACACTCTAAATATTAATTACTATCTTAAATATTTATAATCCACTTAACAGTATAAAATTTACAAAAGAAAAAAGAGTAAAAAAAAAAACTTACTGAGTATTTGATTTCTTGAAAGTAAAGTACCATACAAAAAGAAAAAGAAAAAGAAAAAAAAAAGATAAAGATAAATCACTCCATTGTCCAAACTCTAAATATTAATTACTATCTTAAATATTTATAATCCACTTAATAATATAAAATTTACAAAAGAAAAAAAAGTGAAAAAAAAATTTACCCAATATTTGATTTTTTGAAAGTAAAGTACCATACAAAAGGAAAAAGAAAAAGAAAAAGAAAAGATAAAGATAAATCACTCTACAGTCCAAACTCTAAATACTAATAACTATCTCAAATATTTATTATCCACTTAATAATACAAAATTTACAAAAGAAAAAAAAATGAAAAAAAAAAATTTGTCCTGTACTTAATTTCTTGAAAGTAAAGTATCATATAAAAAGAAAAAGAAAAAGATAAATCACTCCATGATCAACGGTCCACACTCCAAATACTAATTACTATCTTAAATATTTATAATTCGCTTAATAATATAAAATTTATAAAAGAAAAAAAAAGTGCAAAAAAAGGTTTACCCAGTATTTTATTTTTTGAAAGTGAAGTACTATACAAAAAGAAAAAGAAAAAAAAGAAGATAAATCACTCCACGGTCCACACTCTAAAAACTAATTACTATCTTAAATATTTATTATCCACTTAATAATATAAAATTTTCAAAAGAAAAAAAAAAGTGATTTTTTTTTTACCCAGTACTTACTTTCTTGAAAATAAAGTATCATACAAAAAGAAAAAGAAAACAAAAAGATAAAGATAAATCACTTATCGACCCACGCTCTAAAAACTAATTACTATCTTAAATATTTATAATTCACTTAATAATATAAAATTTACAAAAGAAAAAAAAAAGTGAAAAAAAAAAATTTAACCAGTACTTGATTTATTGAAAATAAAGTACCATACAAAAAGAAAAAGAAAAGAAAAAAGATACAGATAAATCACTCCACAGTCCATACTCTAAATACTAATTATTATTTTAAATTTATACAATCCACTTAATAATATAAAATTTACAAAAGAAAAAAAAGTGAAAAAAAAAAATTTACCCAGTACTTGATTTCTTAAAAATAAAGTACCATACAAAAAGAAAAAGAAAAAAAAAGAAAAAGATAAATCATTCTACCGTCCACACTCTAAATATTAATAACTATCTTAAATATTTATAATCCACTTAATAATATAAAATTTACAAAAGAAAAAATAAGTGAAAAAAAAAAATTTTACCTAGTACTTGGTTTCTCGAAAATAAAATACCATATAAAAAGAAAAAGAAAAAAAAAAGAAAAAGATAAATCATTCCACAGTCCACACTCTAAAGACTAATAATTATCTTAAATATTTATAATCCACTTAATAATATAAAATTTACAAAAGAAAAAAAAAATTCCAAATAATTTATTTCTTAAAAGTAAAGTACCATATAAAAAGAAAAAGAAAAAGAAAAACAAAAGATTAAAGAAAAATCACTCCACAGTCCACATTCTAAATACTAATTACTATTTTAGATATTTATAATCCACTTTGTAAGGGCGGGCTTTGGTTCTTAGGTCCAAAAGATGAATGGATTAAGGTCCAAAGAGCCCAATACAATAAATTTGTAGGAAATGAGCTAAAAAACTAGGTTAAAAAGGTAGGTTTCAATGAAGTGGACGATGCCCTTAATGGGCTAAGAATGGTAAGTATAGGGTCACAAATTGTAGCCCAAACCTAGATGGAATAGGATATGGGCCCAATAAGCCCAATACAATAAATTTATGAGAGAGTGGGTGAAAGAACTGGGCTGGTGATGGGTTTTACAACGGTTAATAGGGGTTATGAGTATGCCCGAGGAGGATAAAACATATAATCAAAGGCTGAGCACGAGTCCGAGGAGTAAGATTTTGGATAAGTTGGCTATTTCTGATGGTATCCGAGGAGTAAATTATTGGATAAATTGGCTATTTCTGATTGTGTTCTTTCTAATGCTACAGTGAATCTTCCTCAATGTTTTTCTTTGATATTCTTCGATCTCCACATTCTGGAGACTTTACTCTATTATATAGTCCTCCTTTTTCCAATCTCACCGTCCATTTGTCTATTATCTAGACTCGTACTCGAGTTTCTGTCTCCTTTTCCACAGCCTTTTGATTTTCTGGGAGTAAAAGTAGTTGAAAACACTGTTCAGAGGTCTTTTCCACATTAATGCGGCCAGGAAAGCTGCTGTAGTGCATTTAATGCGACGGTAGCAGCTTTTTCCTTAGATATTTCTGGGTTCTTATCCCTTCCCTGTACGTTTGAAGTCTATCTTCGTTGCTGGAGCTTCCTGGAAGGTGGTCTAGGGTAAGACGAAACTTACTTTACTGATATATGTCAGATCCGAGGAGGATGACCCTCTCGGACCAACACCCCTGGGTATTTATCTGTTCTATTATCTATTATGGGGCCTTTTCCCATGCTTTCTTCTCCTCGGACGTATTGTTGTTAAAAAGTGGGACTTTAAGTCCAACGCAAAGGCTCAAGTTTTGGGCTCCCACAGTAAGAGAGTAAGGAAAAGTAATAGACAAATGTGATGCACATAAATCTTCCTCGGCAATGTTCGAGGAGAGTAATTCTTGAATATATTTCTCTTAGATTTGATTACAGTTATTTTTCTTAATACTACAGTGTTTTCTTTACAGATTTTGTGTGTCACCCTTTGGAGGGTCTCTCACATTATATAGCTCATTTCAGGCGATCCTAACCCTCCATTTGTTGATTGTCCAGTCCACCACTTGAGTGCTTGTCCCATCAGACACCTTCCTAAAAACCCCTTGTGAGTTACGGCGGCCAAGACAACACTGTTTAGGGGTCTTCTCCACATAAATGCAGTCAGAAGATTTGGTGGGATGCATTGAATGTGGGGGCAGCTACCATCTCTCCAATCATGTTAGGGCTAACCCCCTCTCCGAAGCCTTTTCTCAATAGCAGGACCTCTTTTGGTAAAGTGCCACTAACATGGCCTTACTGTTCGAGCATGTGGTCTCCTCAGCACGATAATGGGCTCCTCGGCCATGGATACGACACGTGGCATAGGTACCTTATCTAAATTCTTGTGTCCTACACACTTAATTATATAGAATTTACCAAAAAAAAAAAAAAAGTGAAAAAAAAAATTTACACAGTACTTAATTTCTTGAAAGTAAAATACCATACAAAAAGAAAAAGAAAAAGAAAAGATAAAGATAAATCGCTCCATATCCCACGTTCTAAATACTAATTACTATCTTAAATATTTATAATCCACTTAATAATATAAAATTTACAAAAGAAAAAAAAGTGAAAACAATTTTACTCAGTACTTGATTTCTTGAAAGTAAAGTACTATACAAAAAGAAAAAGAAAGAAAGAAAGATAAAGATAATCATTCCATAGTTCACAATCTAAATACTAATAACTTTCTTAAATATTTATAATCCACTTAATAATATAAAATTTAAGAAAGAAAAAAAAGTGAAAATAAAATTTACCCAATACTTGATTTCTTAAAAGTAAAAGTACCATATAAAAAGAAAAAGAAAAAGAAAAAATAAAGATAAATCACTCCACAGTTCACACTTTAAATACTAATAACTATCTTTAATATTTATAATCCACTTAATAATATAAAATTTACAAAAGAAAAAAATAATTCCCAATACTTTATTTTTTGAAAATAAAGTATCATACAAAAAGAAAAAGAAAAAAAAAAGATTAAAGAAAAATCACTTCATAGTTGACACTATAAATACTAATTACTATCTTAGATATTTATAATCCACTTAATGATATAAAATTTACAAAAGAAAAAAAAAGTGAAAAAAAATTTACTCAGTACTTGATTTCTTGAAAGTAAAGTACAAAGTACCATACAAAAAGAAAAAGAAAGAAAAAAAAGATAAAGATAAATCACTTCATAGTCCACATTCTAAATACTAATAACTATCTTAAATATTTATTAAAAAGTAGGGTGATTTTTGAAAAAGTAGGGTGCGGGTGCGGCAGGACTCGGCGATTAAAAAATTATTAAAAATATTTTTATTTATATTTTCTATATATTTTTACTATTAAAATATTCTTAAAAAACACATTACTATGCCTTGATTCACAAAACAAAGAAAGAAAAAGGCAAGAAACACATTACTATGCCTCTGAGGTGGGAATTTCGGCTGTTCCGGCTAAATTCAAGGCCAATTTTGGCCGTTTTGGTCGCCGGTTGATACAACCCGATATGCCCAATACGGCCCAATTCTGGCCGAATCAGCTCGGTTCGGTGCGAATCCGAGAAAAAAAAAAAAAAAAAAAAAGCTCAGACGTAGCACCGACGCACGGGCAACCGCGTCGGACTCAGGTGTGGCACCCTCCCAGCCGTGTCTGTGCTTTCTAGGTTTTAAGGGGTCTAAAAACGTACAAGCATCATTTGATGTCTGCCACTAAAAGAGTCTAGGCCATATAATGTTTACAACAGTGCACTGTCATTATGAACTCATTTATGAAACTGAATGCTGAAATTTGCATGCTTAAAGTAAATTATCATAGGATGATAGGAGCAAATTGAGGATCCAAAAGTTTTGGTGTTAGCCACAATGATCATGTTGGATTCAAAATCAAATTCTTCAAGGACTCTTCCTTATTTGCTCAAGTACAAGGCCGATTTCAGTGAAAAGATGAGCAACTCGTGATCTACAATGGCTGATTACTAGGAACAAACAACCCCTTTGCAAAAGATGGCAGACAGAATGCAGCAGTATGGATCTACAAAAGGAGTTCAGAAAGAAACTGTTACTTTCAACCCATAGTTCTCTTTTCAATCTGTAGGGGATCTACAAACTGTAAACTACAATGGAGTCGGGGACATATTTTTAGAATTACCTCTGAGTTGTAGAACTTGGGGGGTCCTTTTGCCACTCCATAACTCTCCGGATTCAGTGGATTTATTGGGTGTTTAAAGTCAACTGGTGGCCCCTCACTTGAGCAGAGCATGAAACCTATCAGCCCACTGAAAATGGAAATATAAACAAAGCACAAACCTACATTGTTGCTGAATACAATATTAGATCTTCAAAGATTCAGCAGAGAATTTCCAAAGCTTCAACAATTCTTTAATCAATATGTATAAGGACACAATATTTTTGACAACTGCTGATATGACTTGTTGTAATTGGTGTATAATAAAAATGGTGTTGGTGATGGACTCAAGTGAAAGTAATGTTATTCCAATTATAACAAGACATGTTAATAGTTGTAAAAAATGTTATGTCCGTGATATTAGTTGCGTTAAATTCCAAAGGACCATGCGTCCATGCCTTGTATACAGGGGCGGAGCTAAGTAATGCATTGAGGGGGCCATGGCCCCTCCAAATATTTTTAAATCCTCTCTAATTGTAGGGAAAACTAGTTCTCAGTCCTTTTGATTTAATAGCTGGCCCCCGCAAGATAAAAAACTTGGCCCCCCCTCCTATATGTCAGCTATAAGAACTCCCTTCCCTCATCTCAAATCCCCACTTTTCAGCCATAAAGATTCATTCATTTTGTTTTTTCTATTCTCCATTAAAAGCAGAGCCATTGACAGATCCCTTTTTATTAATTTAATTATATTTTTGCTAAGAGGCTAAGACCATATCCCATGTCTTGATGTTCATGTCCATGTCCTTTACAATAGTTTTACCCCTCATTTTTACCTCTTTTTATTCATTCAATTTTCCTAATAGAATAAAGTCATAAAACTGAGGTGTAGTACATTATATTTCCCAATTAAACTCGGTATTGAGTTTAATTGTCCTTAAAAATGATAATATTATTTGTATTTTATTTGTCATGGTAAACATGTGTTTGAATTTAATTGAGAAACCTAATGTATTACACTTTAGATATTATACTTAAGTTTTGCAATTTCCCAAAACTATTACAATATCCCCTTGCACTTTATAGTCACCCAAAAGACTCTACTCAATACTCATTGCCATTACCGAGTGCTCTCTCTTCAATTTCTCTTCATTAATTCTTCCTTACGATGTTCAATTGATTGATTAGCTTGTCAGTATTTTGGGTGCTAATTTGAATTACACTAATAAAAAAAATTCTAGTAGTAATCTTATGATATATATATATATATATGATACATATATAGTTAAGACTTAAGACTTGCTTTGGATTTAATGTTTGTTTGTCTAAACTAATGTGCCAAGACATGTATGAATGTTATATTTTGAATTTTTCTTGAATTGCAAATCAATATGATTGTTTTATCTTGGCCCCCCCAAGCAAAAATTTCTGACTACGCCCCTGCTTGTATATGCAGGAACTGTTGTCCAAGCATAGTTGACAGAACCCTTGAATATCTTGCTGCAGTGTGCTATGGTATCTGCAATGACAAAATTCTTGAACCAAAAGCTCTCTGCAGGAGAACTCATGACCCCACCAGGACGAAGAGCCCTCACTACAGATTCTAGGAAGCATACATCAGGCAGTTCTTCTGCTTGAGGCCCTGTATGATATCAGATATCTATTGTCTTTAGCACTTGCAATATGATGCTTTCAATATAATGACCTTTGGTATTGAGAGGAAGAGACATTACCCATTGACTGGAATGCATCCACTATAATCGCATCATATGTGCCTTTAGGAATCGATTTCATGAATGCAACTCCTGCATGTTAGTCATAAAATAAGGCACATAGAATGGACTAAAGAAAGTTTAGGATCAGGAGGACAGAAAGATGTGACATATTAATACCATCGCCTATATGTAGATTCACTCGGGGATCCTTGTAGCCAACTGCAATGTCAGGGAAGTACTTTTTGTATACCTGAATTGTGCATATTCAACATCTATATGTCATGTCCTTTGAGATTTTGTAAAATGTTTCAACACTCAAGGTTTTACCACCTTGAAATGTTCATTTTTTTTTCTTAGGCTTTTGTTAACTAGTTACATTGTAACTCATAATTGAATATTTACGTGTTAAAGTGTCAATTTTTGTTTGTCCATGAGATCAGCATTAGATGTTAGCCCGCAAGGAAAGCAACATAGAATTTGAGGTCATGGTTTACTCACATTGACCACCATTTCGTCAATTTCACATATATCAATTTGATCAACAGAAGAATGGCGAGATATTTCCCGCAGAATGCCACCATCTCCCCCTTCAATAAGCAACACCTGAAATGGGTAAAAAATGAGATAAAAATGAATTAAAAAAAGTTTTTAAGAATAGAATTAAGGAGAGAGGAAGTTTTTTGTTTTGTTTTTTAAAAGAAGCGTGTAAAGAAGATAAATGAAAAAGGGCAGACATAGATGGTCAAATAGGAGAGAGAAATAATAAACCTAATTAGCGTTGTTTTGGTCAGGACGGAGCCGGGAATTTTTATGAATTTTATTTGGGGGCTCATATTATGTTGTTGATATATTAGTTAAGACAAATCCCGTGTGTGTATGAGTGCACATAATAAGATTAAGTCAAAATTCATTAACATATTACATATAAAATTATCATTACTAAATAGTTTTAATTTGAAGAGAACTTATCATTTTTTAAATTCTAATATATATACAAATGTTATTTAGTTTGATAATATAAATATAAAAAAATACTAAAAAAACCCTATAATTTCTAACTAAAGTCATGCTTGATGGTGATCTTTCAAATAATAAAATTCATCAATTATCATGTATTTCCACGGTTAAATTAAAAATTAAAAAAAATGAAAATTTTAATATTATTACCACACTGTCTACCAAAATGAATAAAAAAGTATGATGGAATCAATGAAACCTTCAAAACCATGAATAACGATCCAAAACTTTAAGTATATATAAAATCAAATTTTACAATAAAAATAAAATTGAGGAAAAAAATTGCCTTATTTCTACAACTACTAAGATAATGGGTCTTATTATTTATTTATTTTTTTAATATGATGTTTGAAATAAGTGAGAGGGGATTCAAACCCTTATCTTCATAAAGAAGATAAAATAATACAACTAAATTACAAGACTCTTGACGTATGCCAAAAAACTCTTAAGGTTGCATGAAATTCTGCTTTGGTTTTAGTATTTAGATTATAGCTATTTACGATATGTATGATAGCATCGTAAAGGAGAAGAGGAGAAAAATATGAAACCTTCTTTGTGTTTGGAATTGAGCAAAGTGGGAGGTGAGTGAGCATCTCTTGGTAAGCAAATTCATCCCTCTCTGTGAGTTGAAGAAACCCATTCAAGATAGCAACCTTGCCATGTGTTGATGACTGCAGTCACAAACACCACACAATTATATGTTTATAACAATACAGCTGAATTAATATTTTATTTGTCAATAAGGTTTTTTTTTTTTTGGCATAGAATAACAAGTACCTAAAATAGAAAAAGATCCATTTGTCAAGAAGAGCTAAAATGAAACCTAACAAAATGTTTGTTAGTTATTAGTAGATTTTATTAAATACCATCTTAGCAATTTACCAAAAGTGCCAGTTTGGTCTTGAAATCTTTAGTGTGCGTTTGGATTGGGCGTTTTGCCCAATTCGTGCATTCTGTGTTTTTTTAGTGGGTACCATGGGTACTATTCACGTACCACCAAACTCAGCAAAACATAGATTTCTAGGTAAATTTGGGTCTCACAACACTATTCACACATTTAAAAATTATTTTGCTATAGTATTTTCAGCAAATAAGTGGTATCCAAACACACCCTTAGTTTGAACAATTAACCTATGCACATTAAGTGTTAAGGATGCAATTGAAGAAGAATTAATTTTCTAGCTGAATTCGAGGCCAACTGGTCCTCCAAGAAAGTAGAGAGGGAAAACAGAGAAGAAAAAGTACTGAAATGAACAATTTTCTTATTATCCCCTTCTTTACACATCAACTTCCCTTGCACAGCTATCACTAATGACTAAACAACCAATTCCCAACTAACTTCTAACTAACTTGCCACTGTGGACGACTAAATTCCTCGGTTCGAAATAAGTCAAACAAGTAAAATAGTTTCACAAATGCGAATATGTATTGATGATTGTGGTACAATTCTCTGTGATTACAAAAGAGTTATCCTCTGATTCGATCTCCTTAAAAGACTTGTTGATTGGATTTGTAGTAATGTGATTTTGATATGAACACAAGATATCCTTCAATTTGGCTGAAGAATGGATCAAAGATCTTTGATATGGAATTACAATGAATCTCTAGCTATAAGCTTGTTAGAAATTCTTTGTTCTTCGTGTTCTTTGTGTTCTTCATGTGTTCTTCATGTTCTTGGTGCGTTCTTCGTCTTTGAAGGTTTGTGGTGGAAGTTCTTCAAGGCTTTAGAGGCTTGAATCCGTTGAGCTTCACTGATTTGTGATTTGTTGAGGTTTCTGGAGGCTTTTGAGCTTGATTCCAGTGAACCTTGAGATCTAGGAAGATGATTTGGATAATTTCTCTTCGAATGTTCTTTGTATTCGAAGTTGAAGTTCTTGAAGTTCTTGGAGACTTGATTTTTGCAGAGCTTTTGTACTTCTGACTCTTCTCCTTTCCAAATGCCTTAGGAAGGCTTCTATTTATAGGAGTTTGGGGGTGGGTGAGCGACACGTGGCGAAGTCTGATTGGTGACACATGTCACCACCTGATTGGTCCGCCTGTGTCATCGCTTACACGTGCGAGGATTGCTTGTGTCATTGCTTACACGTGCGAGCTTGCTTGTGTCATCGCTTACACGTGCGAGGTTGTTTGTGTCATCGCTTACACGTGCTGAGGTGTGATTGGTTCTTGCATGACACTTGGCAAATTTCTGTTGGTTTCTGAGTACTGATAGTAAAACCTAGTAGCAATACGTGGTGCTTTGTAATTGGCTGTATTTTGTGGACTCAGTAGTATGATGTGTCAGCTTGTGATAGGTCGGGAATTTTTCCCTCTCTACAAATGCCCCCTCGAGACTCGTTCACGCACACAGTTTTGGAGTGTAGTGTGGGAATGAGTTTCGAAAACTGATTTTTTTTTTTTTTTTTTTTTTTTTTTTTTTTTTTACACACTTCACTCTTTAAGTGAAATAGTTGAAGGTGGTGGAGCTTTCAGCATGATGAGATAATTTCCGAAGAGTAGATCCACCCACATGAAAGGCTTTGGTAAGACCGAAAAGGGGTCTGCCAGTATTTGAATGTATTTACATGACTGGACCTTCTCAGTATAGGTTAAGTTGAAGTAATTTCAAAAGAGTGTTCCATGGTATTTGAAGTGGGTTGGTGAGGCTGAAAGTTGTTTGCAAGAAGTTGGATATACTTGCAAGATTGAATCATTTCAGTAGAGATTAAGCTGAGGTAATTTCAGAAGAGTATTTTGGATCGTTGGCGGCGATCACAGGGTGTAGAAGATAGGGAAGATGTGAAGATGTTGGTTGGGCACAGCATGCAGGGTCGTGGGGCTAGCCTCATTTTTCTTTTTCTTTCTTTTTCTTTTTTTTTCTTTTAACCCCTGGTGAAGTAATTTCAGAAGAGTATACTTCGGATTACGGCAAGGCCATGTGGGAATGTGGTTGAATGTGCTTGTGTCGTCGCATCATTCAAGTTAAGTTGAGGTAGTTTCAGAAGCTTACGGATTCTGGGGGTGCTGGTGTTGGTGATGAAGATGAGGGGGATGAAGCAAAGCGAATGGGTGAAACATACGCCTCCATGGTGCTGGCCCTGTATGTTGGGGACCCTCTGGTGTAAATGTTCCTGGGAAGTACACCTTTGGATCTGGGACTGACTGCATGCTGAATGAGGTCCGACAGCAAGTTGTAGAATGTGCTTGCGTAATGGGACCATGCTGACGGACGTTAAGTTGAAGTAATTTCAGAAGAATACCTTCTGAAATACCTCAAGCTGGATTTAAGTTGGAGTAATTTCAGAAAATGTGTTTTGAGGTACCAGCAACGATGACCTTTGGGTCCCCTGCTTGTGGGAACATAGGATGAGGCTTTGGCGACCATTTACCGACACCAAAGGTTGAATTCTGATGAGCTGGTCCCTTGGATATCATTATAAGTGTTGGATGAAAGACAATTTGTAGGATACCCCAACACTTTTTACCATCTTCTCCTACTGCCACTTGTTGGAAAAGCACAGAAAAAAGAAAGATGGAACTAACTTGTGATTCTGGTCTTAGAAACCAGCCAAGTTGGTGTTTGTTCCGAACCACTGCTTCCGCTGGAAGACCAAGCAATTGGAAAGAGACTACTGGAGACCTTAGATTAGGAACAGGTGTCTCTGCTGGACTTGGATTTCTTGGCCAACCAAATCCACGGAAGCATGGAAGGGCAATGCAGACCTTGTTATGAGTAATTTTATGGACAACGGTAGTCGTTAAGTGGAGAAACAAAATTTGTTTGGATCTCAAAACTACAATGACACTGTGAGGAGGGTTTCTACTGAACCATAAGAGGGTTGATTTCAAACTGATTATGAAGCAATTTTGGTTGCTACGTGTTGAAAATGATAAGGCCATAGTGAGAAACGGTTGTGAGAAAGAGGACCTGAAAATTTGAAATAAGCAAATCTTCATTTCATGATTCAGTGTTTTTTTTTTTTTTTTTTTTTTTTTTTTTTTTTTTTTTCTCTTTTTTTTTTTTTGATGAGTTCTTGATGAATCCGGCCCTTCTATTTATAGTGGAGAGACGAAGACTGGTAGTTGTGTAGTCGAGAATGGTGGTTGAGAATTTTTGGTGAGACTGGTGGATTTTCGACTGGTAGGCACCGAACGGTAGATGAGAATGTTTGGCACCGAATGAGGAATGGTAGGTTGAAGACCGGTAGGCACCGAACGAGAATGGTAAGTTGAATTAGTGACCCAGTGTAATTTCAAGTTCAAGACACATTTGTGAGAGTTTATTTGTACTTTGGAAGGGAAGCCTTTGATAAAGTCTGGAGAATAACCTTGAGGGAATCCAAATTAAGTGAATGAATCTCAAATCTTAATCTTGGGAGCTTAACTTTTGGATATTGTTGGTACTTCGGGGAAGTGGGTCACATAGGTGGTTTCCAAGTCCAAAACAAATAAGTGGATTTCACAATCAGAACCCACATGAAAATCTGAATAGGACAAGTTTTGCTCGAACATCTTGATTCTTGGTCAAAGTTCACATTAAAACCAACAGTTGTAGAATCACACTATTTGAGCAATTTCGGATTCTCAAATGAAGAAATAAACCCCAAAAATGGAATCTATGCGAAAATTTGGGCAAGATAGGTACTTCTTGAAAATTTTGACTTTTTGGTCAATATTTGTGCAAAAGTCAACTTTTGGAAACTGGACATTTACGCAATTTCTGAGCTTCGAATGAAGAAACGGGTTCCAAAATCGGAATGTACTCGAAAAATTGAGTGGGACAAGTCCATTTTGAAAATTTTGACTTTTTGGTCAAGGTCAAGGGTCCACTTGGTCAAAGCATTTTTTTCTCTCACCTTTTTCTTATTTAAATTTTTTTTTTTTTTTTTTTTTTGCAGGCGGTTCGGACCGGGTCAGGATGCGGGTCGGTCCGGGTCAAACCAGGTCAGACCTTAGTGGGTGGTGACGTCATGGATGACGTCACTGCTTTGGACGCGTGTGGCACGTGTGCACGTGTGGCACGTGTGGCACGTGCGTGCTCTGGGCGCCTTCCGTATGGCGCGTGTCAGCGCTTGGCGCGTTGAACGCGTGAAGCGCGTGAGGGGTCTGGGTCGGCGCGTGACGGCGCGTGAAAAGACGCTGATGATTGCCGGACCTTCTGGTGGCGCGTGGCGGCGCGTGACAGTGATTTTGGACCTGAAATTTTCAGGTTTCGTCGATCTAAGGCCGTAGAAGACCATAGTTTTGTCATTTTTGTGAAATCATGGGCAGATTTGCACAGATTTGAGGGAGTATGCCGCGGGTCGTTTTGAAAGATCGTGGCTTCGCCTGTGGCGCGTGGCGGCGCGTGGAAGCTCTTTTGGGGTTGATTTTCCTGGGTTTTGTAGATCGGAGGTCAACGGATCTAGTGGTGGCATTGGTTTTGTAAAATTCCTCTTAGATTTACGCAGACTTGAATGAGAAACTCGCGAGTTCGTCGGGAATTTGTGGCCGTGCGTGGCGGTGCGTGGTGGCTCCGTTGTTGATGATTTTTTCTGGGTTTTGTACATCAAAGTCCTTAGAAGATTTCTATGGGTTGATTTTTTGTGAAATCTTGTCAGAAGTTTTAGAAATCTGGGATGGGAATCCGCAGGCTTCGTTGAACTTGTTGCCATTTTAGTCTACATTGTGGTTCTGATGCTGGCTGCTCTGACAGGAGGGTGACTGCGTTTAGACTTGAGGGTCAAAAGGGAGATGGTGAGCCACCATTTTTTGTTTCTCTATCTTCTATTTTCAAACTTTGGTGCAGATTTTCCTGACTTTGAGTGCATTTGAATTTGCAAAATCTGACTTTGAGCTCCATAAACCTCTATATAAGGCCATCCGGGGCATGCATTGAGTTACACAAGCTTAGCCTCAGTGGGTGAAATAATAAGTGTAGAGAAATTACGCTTTTTTTTTTTTTTTTTTTTTTTTTTTTTTTTTTTTTGTACTGACCTTCTTTCTCTTTTTTTTTTTTGACAGGTTAGAGATTAAAATTGAAGCTTTCTCTTTTTGTAGATTTTTTTTTTTTTTTTTTTTTTTTTTTTTTTTTTTAGACGTGCCATGAGATTTTCTTCTGACAAGCTTTTTGTTGTTGCTTGTTCTTGTTATGCAGCATGTTTCTCTTGGCAATTAAACTACACCAACACTTATCTTTTCAACGCAGCCGTTTCAAGAGTTTTTGCAACGTAGTCACATCGTGAGCCTTTACAATGAAGCCGTGCTAGCCTTTGTCCTTGTACTGAAGCCATGCCAACATTCATCTTTGCCATAAAGTAATATTTGTATTTGCATCCGCTATGAAGTCGCACCATCATTTGCCTTTGTAATGAAGCTGCACTAGCACTTTTCTTTTGCCATAAAGCTGCCTCAACATTTTATTTGCATGGAGGCCACATCTACACTTCATTCATACCGAAGCTGTGCCAACATCCATTTTTTCCATGAAGCCACGACAACACTCCATTTGCATCGAAGTCATGAAGTTATGTCAACAATTCATTTTTTTGCCATGAAGCTACGCCAACATTTCATTCGTATCGAAGCTATGCCAAATTTGCATCGAAGCCATGAAGTTACGTCAACAATTCATTTGTATTGAAGTCGTGCCAACATTCATGAAGCCATGTCAAAGCTCCATTTACACCAATGCCGTGCCAACATTCATGAAGCCATGTCAAGGCTCCATTTGCACCAATGCCGTGCCAACATTCATTTTTTCCATGAAGTCACGACAACACTTTATTTGCATCGAAGTCATGCCAACATTCATGAAGCCACGTCAAAACTCTATCTGCACCAAAGCTGTGCCAACATCCATCTTTGCCATGAAGCTACGTCAACATTTCATTCGTATCGAAGCTATGCCAACGTTCATTTTTTTCCATGAAGCCACGACAACACTTCATTTGTATCGAAGCTATGCCAACGTCCATCTTTTCCATGAGGCCACGACAACACTTCATTTGTATTGAAGCCGTGTCAATATTCATGAAGCCATGTCAAAGCTCCATTTGCACCAATGCCGTGCCAACATTCATGAAGCCATGTCAAGGCTCCATTTGCACCAATGCCATGCCAACATTCATTTTTTCCATGAAGTCACGACAACACTTCATTTGCATCGAAGTCATGCCAACATTCATGAAGCCACGTCAAAACTCTAT
The DNA here is from genome assembly GCA_029955455.1 of Quercus agrifolia. Lineage (NCBI taxonomy): Eukaryota > Viridiplantae > Streptophyta > Magnoliopsida > Fagales > Fagaceae > Quercus > Quercus agrifolia. The sequence goes on from JARQAD010000006.1 coordinate 44,390,009, forward strand.
CTGCACCAAAGCTGTGCCAACATCCATCTTTGCCATGAAGCTACGTCAACATTTCATTCGTATCGAAGCTATGCCAACGTTCATTTTTTCCATGAAGCCACGACAACACTCCATCTTTTCCATGAAGCCACGACAACACTTCATTTGTATTGAAGCCATGCCAACATTCATGAAGCCATGTCAAAGCTCCATTTGCACCAATGTCGTGTCGACATTCATGAAGCCATGAAGTCACGTCAACACTTCATTTTTGCCATGAAACTACGTCAACATTTCATTCGTACCGAAGCCATGCCAACATTCATGAAGCCATGTCAAAGCTCCATTTGCACCGAAGCTATGCCAACATTCATGAAGCCATGTCAAAGCTACGACAACACTTCATTTATATTGAAGCCATGCCAACATTCATGAAGCCATGTCAAAGCTCCATTTGCACCAATGCCGTGTCGACATTCATGAAGCCATGAAGTCACGTCAACACTTCATTTTTGCCATGAAGCTATGTCAACATTTCATTCGTACCGAAGCCATGCCAACATTCATGAAGCGACATCAATACGTTATCTGCACCAAAACTATGCTGACATCCATCTTTGCCATAAAGTCATGACAACACTCCACATTAGCACAAATTTTCAGAGGCAACATAGCTCAGACATCGAGAGTGTATAGTACTTTGAAGACGCCAGAGTATGCTGCGAAGACTTTGAAGATGTCGAAACATGCCATCAAGAATCTTGACATCGCACAAACATGCCCATAGAGGAGAGATGATGCAACATTGACTTCGGATATATAATCTATCATCATTCTGGAGGAAGTTGACATCGTTCAGATTTCAGAGACATGATGTGAAACGACACCACTCAGAAGGGAGATGATGTGGTTCAACAGATTTTTTTTTTTTTTTTTTTTTAATGATTTCTTTTTTTTTTTTGATGATTTTTTTTTTGATAATTTCCTTTTTGATGATTTTTGTTTTCTTTTGCTTTTTTTTTTTTTTGTATTATTTTTTTTTTGTATATTTTTTTTTGTTTCCTTTTTTTTTTTATGTGCATGACTGAACTCAGCAAAAGATACTAAGTTGCCAACGTACCTTCGAAAGAGATCAAGTCATCACGTAGTTCAAAAGTTTTCTTCTTTTTTTTTTTTTTGATAAATTTTTTTTAGTGCGTGACTGAACTCAGCAAAAAGATACTAAGTTGCCTACGTACCCTCGAAAGGGATCAAGTCATCACGTAGTTCAAAAGTTTTCTTCTTTTTTTTTTTTTTTGATAAATTTTTTTTTTAGTGCGTGACTGAACTCAGCAAAAAGATACTAAGTTGCCTACGTACCCTCGAAAGGGATCAAGTCATCACGTAGTTCAAAAGTTTTCTTTTTTTTTTTTGGTGATTTTTTTTTTTTTTTTTATTATGTATTTTTGCAAAAAGGAGGGCTCAGTGTGTAATAATGGGTATCACCATTGATCGAACCCGAGATGGCCTCAAGGGTGACATAGGCATCCAACCACTACGCCACACTAGCAATTGGTGACATAGAGTGGGATTAATTTCTCCTTATTGGTACGCTTTCAAGGGTAATGGGAAGACATCATGTACTCTTGCAGCGTTATAGTGGGTAGTTTAAGCTCTTACCGAGGAGCATTCCTCGATTTTCAAGCATAGAAGCGCTTAAGGAACTTCCCATTGATGGGGCCGATCCTCACACCATCATTATCAATTAACTTGTAAGCTCCATTGGTGTAGACTTCTTGCACAACATAAGGTCCATCCCATTTTGAAGTGAACTTATTGCCTGTACGATGAGTTGTGATGATAGGTCTTCGAACAGCAAGGACTAAGTCACCAACTTGGAATGATCGTGGTTTAACTCTTTTATTGAACGCGCTTGAAAGACGAGCTTGATAGCACTCAAGGCGTTGTTGGGCCTCGAGCCTTTTCTCATCAAGTGCCTCTAATTCTTGCAATCTGAGCTTGGCATTTTCTTCTCCAGTTAATCCCTCTTGAACGGCAATCCGTAATGATGGAATTTGGCGTTCTAAAGGAAGGACGGCTTCCACTCCGTAGACAAGAGAATATGGCGTTGCTTGAGTAGGCGTTCGAAATGTTGTTCGATATGCCCATAATGCTTCTCCAATTCTTTCATGCCAATCTCGCTTTGTCTTGGATACCACTTTCTTCAACAAACTGCCAAGTGTTTTGTTAAATGCTTCAGCTAGTCCATTTGCCGGGGCATTGTACATGGAGGAGTTGTATTGTTTAAATTCAAACTTCTCGCAAAGCTCTGTCATCAGCCTATTGTAGAATGGTTTGCCATTATCAGTTATGATATACCGAGGGACACCATACCGATAGATCAAGTGAGTTCGAATGAAATTGACCACTGTTTCTTTCTTCACTTCCCTAAGGGGCACAGCTTCCGCCCACTTTGAGAAGTAATCAGTTGCGGCCAAGATGTACAAATGGCCACCGGATGACTTTGGTAATGGCCCTATTGCATCAAGCCCCCATGCATCAAAAGGCCAAGAAGCTACAGTTGGGTGTAGAGGTTCTGGCGGCTGGTGGATGAAGTTCGCATGATACTGACAAGCTTCGCATTTCCTAGCGCACTCCATGGAATCTTGCACCATTGTAGGCCAATAGTAACCCATTCGTTTGATCCTGTAGTGTAACTTAGGACCTGATTGATGTGCGCCGCATATTCCAGAATGAGCCTCCTCTAAGGCTTGTTTAGCCTCCTCCTCTCCTAGGCAGCGGAGAAACAATCCATCAAATGAACGGCGGAAGAGAGTGTCCTTATAGTAAATGAATCGAGCAGCCCTTCGCCGAACTTCGGTCTTGTGGCGCTTATCATCTGGGAGTCTTCCATGTTGAAGGTATTCAATGATCACTTGTCGCCAATCCTCTTTTTCAACAAGGCATACAGAAATGATGTTGGCTTGCTCTTCTTCTTCTTCTTCAACCACGAGAGGTATCACCCACCTTTGGGAAATAGCAACTTTGGTTGTCTCTTCTTGGGATAATGCCAAGGCAGTAGCCAAATTAGCTAAAGCATCGGCTTGTCTATTCTCCTTCCTTGGTATATGCTCCAACGTGATGGCCTCAAAATTTGCTAGCAACTTCTTCCCGTATTTGCAATAGGGGATGAGGTCTTCTTTCCTGACGTCATATTGCTCCAAGATTTGGTTGATAACTAATTTGGAGTCCCCAAAGATTTCAAGTTGCGATATACCCATCTCAATAGCCATTTGTAGACCAATAATCAATGCTTGATATTCGGCTACGTTGTTAGAGCAAAGTTCACTTAATGAGAATGAGTATAGAAGTATTTGCCGTTGTGGAGAAACAAACACTACACCTGCCCCCGCTCCTTCCCGACGTGCAGCCCCATCGAAAAACATCATCCATGGTGGCATTACTTCAATGTAAAACACATCTTCATCCGGGAAATCATCAGAGAACTCCCAATCGGACGGGATTGGGTGGTCAGCTAAAAAGTCTGCCAGTGCTTGTCCTTTGACAGCCTTTTGTGGAACATATGCAAGGTCATATTGTTGTAGCAAGACTGCCCATCGAGCTATACGACCCGAAACCACTGGCCTGGAGAGGACATATTTAATTGGGTCTGCCTTTGCTATCAAACGGACCGTATATGCTTGCATGTAGTGCTCCAATTTGTCTATGGCAAAGAAAAGAGCGAGACACATCTTTTCAATAGGAGAATAATTTAATTCAGCCCCATTGAGAGTTCGACTTAGATAATAAAGGGCTTTTTCTTTCCCTTTTTCATTTTCTTGCGCCATAAGAGCACCTAGAGACTTCTCTTGTGCCGCGATGTACAATACCAAAGGCTTTCCTGGAATAGGAGCGCCTAAAACTGGAGGATTAAGCAAGTATCTTTTGATGCGCTCAAAAGCATTGCTACAAGCCTCATCCCATTCAAAATGCACATCCTTCTTCATCAATCGATTGAAAGGTTGACATCGACCAGCCAAATTCGAGATAAATCGTCGTATGTAGGCTAGTTTTCCCTGCAAACCTCTAAGTTCTCGTAGATTCTTGGGCTCTGGCATTTTCTGGATAGCTTCAATTTTGGACTGATCAATTTCAATACCGCGGTGCCTCACAATGAAACCAAGAAATTTCCCCGATGTCACGCCAAAAGCGCATTTGCGGGGGTTCATTTTAAGCTGATACTTTCTTAAGCGGTTGAACACGGATCGCAGATCTACTAAATGGTCTTCCCTCCTTTTTGTTTTAACCACGAGATCATCGACATAACACTCCACGTATTTATGAAGTACATTATCAAAGATCTTTTGCATGGCCCGTTGATAAGTAGCACCAGCATTCTTTAGTCCAAAAGGCATCACTTTATAACAGTAAATGCCCTTAGGGGTACGAAAAGCTGTAAGTTCTTCATCCTTAGGATTCATTCGAATTTGGTTGTATCCTGAAGAACCATCCATGAAAGATAAAGCTTCATGACCAGTAGTGGCATCAACCATAACCTCAGTGATGGGTAACGGAAAATCATCCTTGGGACATGCACTGTTCAAATCACGGAAGTCAACACACACCCGGATTTGTCCATTCTTCTTTTTGACAGGGACAATGTTAGCAATCCATTCTGGGTACTGTACTTCACGAATGAAGCCCGCTTCAATTAGCTTATTGACCTCGGTTTCTATTTGAGGGATAAGTTCCGGCCGAAAGCGTCTTTGGGCTTGTTTGACTGGGCGCACTCCTTTCTTTACTGCCAAATGATGTAGAGCAATACTTGGATTGAGCCCAGGCATTTCCTTGTAAGTCCAAGCAAACACATCTTTGTATTCTACTAGGAGCTTAAGATACCCTTCTTCTTCTTCGGGAGTGAGAAGCGCACTGATGAAAGTTGGCCGAGGTTCTTCAGTAGTTCCCAAATTGATCTCTTTAAGTTCATCAACTGTAGCTTGTACTCCGTCTTCCAATGCCGGGGGAGCTTCATCGACCTCTTCATTGGTTGCTTCAGCATCTGATAGTGTGTCCTCCTCTACTGTAATATGAAACGAGGATGATACCTCTTCAATTTGCTCATTGTGGGCGAGTGACTGACTTGTATGTACAATCGTTCGCCTTTTGACTTTGAGTGATCCTTCAGTACTGATGTCTAAGGTAGAGTTACGCTTCATGCGTGAAGGAATGCTACTGCGGATTTCATCATTAGCTTTCTTCTCCCGTTGAACCTCGAAATTTATTGGATTTCGAGAATGACTATCAACAGGCTTTTTTGTTGCCCCCAATCGATCAAAAACTGATTTGTATGCAAGAGTGTCTCGATTTTGTGTTAAACAAGTTGTATTTAACCTGTCAAACACTGTGATTCGTGACGACGAGGCCTCAATGCGATCAAACACCGAGACACGCGATGAAGAGTGATCTTTTCTTTGATTCAAACTTTCATCGACCTCCATTGTTATGTATTGGGAACTTGAAGCATTGCTTCTTTTCTTGATCCATATTTGAGCTGGTTGTTCAGGAGTATAACCTAATCCGGTCTTTGGGATAGGAATTTCATACCCTTCAAGCCGCATTTTGCTTTGTGTTTTGCTAAGGCCATGCGTCTTTTCACTAGTGACTTCTGGAATTAGTTTCCCTAAGTCCCCTTGTTTTGAGAAATCGTAGCCTGCTTTGGCCAACAACCGATATGCCTTTGGGTCAAACCATCCTTTTGTCTGTTCACTTGGTAGAATACCATGCTCTGTCAAACATTGTGAAGACCTCACGAATCCATTTAATGGCTTTGAGGGCAAAGGATTTGTGGATGAAGTTAAAGGCATGACATGATTTTCTTTCAATATGGCCACATCCTCCATTGCGAGCTTTGCAGTAGGCCTTCCCATGCCTGCTATGGATTGAAGGCATTCCGCGAATGGTGATTGTCCTTTCTTGCGGTGTGACAACGGTACATAACGAAGTAATGGAGGGTTGTTGGAGGGCGTTGAAATTTTCGTTCTCACTGAATTACTAGTGGATTCACTAGAATGATCATTCCCACATTCTGGACCTTTCTTTGGGGCAGAGATATCCTTTCTATTGACAAGTTTATCATGCTCCTTTTCACTCTGCTTGCTTTCTCTGGACGGGATCTCAACTGGGAGAACTTCATTGGGAATGTCATCTTCTACATAAAATTTTGCATCAGCAAAGTGAGCTTCAGTCTCAGCAAAAGGCTTCAAGTCGGCATTGACTTTCTTTATCCCACTTTGAAGGTATTTGAAACATTGATGCAAAGTTGACGGCACTATTCCGTTTCCATGGATCCATGGACGGCCTAACAACATGTTGTAGGTTGTCTTGGCATCAATGACATGGAACAAAACATTGCTTGTCAATTCTCCAATGATTAATTCTAGGTGGATCATGCCAATTGCACGTTGTCCTCCTTGGTTAAACCCTTGAATGACCAAACGACTATGTGATAATTCCTCCATAGTAAGGCCAAGTCGTCTCATAGTCATTTTTGGTAGTATATTGACAGCTGAACCTCCATCAATGAGAATACGATCAATCTTTTGTTCACGAGCATAACCAGAAACATAAAGTGGACGATTGTGGGGCTTAGAGCCTAACAATAGGTCCTCATCAGTGAAAATTAAGTTTGGAGAGCACGCATAACATTCCTGGGTTTGTTGAAGCGTATTGGTAGAAGGAGTGCACATCTCTGGCTTTTCAAGAGCTTGGGTGAGCATTTCTTTTGGTGGAGTAGAGGATTGGAAGGGTTCACCTTCATCGACTCGAGATTTGAGTTCCTTCAAAGATGACAAAGTCTCACTTGGACCACCATGGTCAACATTCTCATTTTCATCCTGAATTTCACAACGAGTGACCGTGTGGACGGCCTCAGCTGAGTTATTTTGAAAGAATTTTCTAGGGAAGAATTCTTCCAATGTGATGAGCTTTCGAGGTTTTTGGGTTTGTGCTAAATTATCATACATTCTTGTTCCCAATCTCCTTTGCCTCTTATCGCTCCTTTCTCTTGATCGAGGTTGAATCTGGTTTTGTGTTTTTCTAGACTCTTGGGCGATCAAATAAAGAGGGAATGTTCGTCTCTTTTTCCATCTCCTTCGAGTAATCATCGTCCAACCTTCTTCTTCATCCACTGCTGACCTTTTATCATCATTATAATCAGATGCTTCTTGTGAAAGCTGAACTGGAACAGGTGTTAGAGAACCAAACTGAATGAGCATGGTATTTGCCCCCTGCTTAGTGGTTGGAGACATGCAAATAGGTAACCCGCAAGAAAATGTTACAAGGTTTGATTGAGCAACATCATTAAAATCCAAGTCGATTTTCCTTTCCTTGGCTAGCTTCATGATGAGTTCTTTAAGAACAAAGCATTTTTGGATTGGATGGCTTATGATGCGATGATACTTACAATAATTCGGGTCATCAACTTTTCCCATCTCTTCCGGTCGTTTGCATTCTGGCAATACGATTAATTGCAACTTGAGCAGTTGTTCTAGCATTTCGGGCATATCAGCATCTAGGAAAGGATACACCTTTTGTTCCCACTCTTTAAGTGATGAGCGACGCATCTCACGCTGTTGGCCTCCCTCGGGCCTCTTCTCGTTAGCCTTCACATTTCTTGTTGAAATTTTGACTGGAGCAGGGTTGATATTCATTGAGTCTTTGATATTACTTTTCACATTCCTGTCATTTTTTCTTACTTCCCGTCTTTCTTTTCTTTCCTCAGGAACGGGAGGTTTCATATTTCCATGGCTAGAGATACTCAATTCCATGTCATGTGCACGAGTTGCCAACTCTTCGAATGTTCGGGGCTTTATCCCTTGAAGGATGTAAAGAAGTCCCCAATGCATGCCTTGGATGCACATCTCTACAGCAGATATTTCAGAAAGTCTATCCTTGCAATCTAGACTCAAAGAACGCCATCGATGGATATAATCAACGACGGGCTCGTCCTTCCACTGTTTGGTATTGGTAAGCTCCATCATGCTTACCGTGCGTCGTGTGCTGTAGAATCGGTTGAGAAACTCCCTTTCAAGTTGTTCCCAACTATCGATTGACTCAGGTTCTAAGTCTGTATACCAATCGAAGGCATTCCCCTTCAGTGAACGGACAAATTGCTTTACAAAGAGTCCTCCTTGAGTCCCTGCATTCTCACAAGTTTCTACAAAGTGAGCAACGTGTTGCTTAGGGTTTCCTTTGCCATCAAATTGTAAGAACTTGGGGGGTTGATACCCGTTTGGCATTCTCATGTTATCAATGCGTTTTGTATAGGGCTTCGAATACATGAGAGAACTTGTAGAAGAACCTCCATATTGTGCTCGAATGGTGTTCGTTATCATGTCTTGTAGTTGTTGGACAGATATCGAGGCCATTGAGGTGGAATGTCCGTGTTGAGAAGTGCCTTCACCGCCTTTTCCCTTATCACCTCTAGCGATTTCTCCTTTCAAAGTAAAGCCAGGTGGGTGCTCAGGGCCGAGACTTGATTCACCCGAATCTTGTACCTCTAGCTTGTTCATTAAGGTTGCAATTTTGACATCCTTTTCTTCAAGTGCTTTTGTGAGAAGGGTGACCCTTTGTTCCATTTCAGCCATCTTTTCTTCCATGGTAGAGGTATTAGTCATCATTACTGGCATAACCTCCATGTATGATGGAGAAAATGATGAAACAGGATGAGTTAAAGGTACTTCATTCCTTAAGTTTCTCATCACGGGTGAAGAGTTGATAGAAAAGGTCTTTGTTGGGGATGATTCATTACTGATCTGCAAATCTTTCGAGGTAGATGAATCATTAGTGGTAGCTTTCCTATTTGCAAGAGAGTCTAAAGAGATGACAGTATGGAGTTGGCTTTCTTTGGTTGGTTGGGGTTGAAGTCGATCAAAAGCTTTGGATCGACTGCGAGTGATTGGGCCGACACGATCATCATCATTGGAAGGATCAACCACTGATTTTCGAACATTCTTGCTAGAGGCCATTGAAGCTGGTAGCAAAATGATGTCGAATTTCTTTTCTTTTGAAGGAGAAAGAGATGAGAGGCAGAGAGGTCCCACTGGGCGTGCCAGAATTTGTGGACGACTAAATTCCTCGGTTCGAAATAAGTCAAACAAGTAAAATAGTTTCACAAATGCGAATATGTATTGATGATTGTGGTACAATTCTCTGTGATTACAAAAGAGTTATCCTCTGATTCGATCTCCTTAAAAGACTTGTTGATTGGATTTGTAGTAATGTGATTTTGATATGAACACAAGATATCCTTCAATTTGGCTGAAGAATGGATCAAAGATCTTTGATATGGAATTACAATGAATCTCTAGCTATAAGCTTGTTAGAAATTCTTTGTTCTTCGTGTTCTTTGTGTTCTTCATGTGTTCTTCATGTTCTTGGTGCGTTCTTCGTCTTTGAAGGTTTGTGGTGGAAGTTCTTCAGGGCTTTAGAGGCTTGAATCCGTTGAGCTTCACTGATTTGTGATTTGTTGAGGTTTCTGGAGGCTTTTGGGCTTGATTCCAGTGAACTTTGAGATCTAGGTAGGTAGTTTAGATGATTCTGCTTCGAATGTTGTTCTTATTTGAAGGTTTGTGGCAGAAGTTCTTCGGGGCTTTGGAGGCTTGAATCCGTAGAGCTTCACTGATTTGTGGTTTGTTGACGTTTCTGGAGGCTTTTGAGCTTGATTCCAGTGAACCTTGAGATCTAGGAAGATGATTTGGATAATTTCTCTTCGAATGTTCTTTGTATTCGAAGTTGAAGTTCTTGAAGTTCTTGGAGACTTGATTTTTGCAGAGCTTTTGTACTTCTGACTCTTCTCCTTTCCAAATGCCTTAGGAAGGCTTCTATTTATAGGAGTTTGGGGGTGGGTGAGCGACACGTGGCGAAGTCTGATTGGTGACACATGTCACCACCTGATTGGTCCGCCTGTGTCATCGCTTACACGTGCGAGGATTGCTTGTGTCATTGCTTACACGTGCGAGCTTGCTTGTGTCATCGCTTACACGTGCGAGGTTGTTTGTGTCATCGCTTACACGTGCTGAGGTGTGATTGGTTCTTGCATGACACTTGGCAAATTTCTGTTGGTTTCTGAGTACTGATAGTAAAACCTAGTAGCAATACGTGGTGCTTTGTAATTGGCTGTATTTTGTGGACTCAGTAGTATGATGTGTCAGCTTGTGATAGGTCGGGAATTTTTCCCTCTCTACAGCCACCCTGTCACTAACTAACTTGTATACAACAACCTAATATCACTATTACACTACATCATACTAACACTTATACAATATCAACACTAATACAATGGCATTACAAGACTCAATCAATCATACCATATAATACTGCATTACAATGTACAAGAGTGTCTCTAACAAGTACCCCCCCCCCCCCCCCCCCCCAAAAAAAAATTAAAGCACCTTGCCCACAAGGTGAGGGAATTGTTGTTGAAGCACATGCAAGCTTTCCCAAGTAGCATCATCAGGACTCTCCCTTTGCCATTGCACCAGAACCTGGGTTATAGACTTGCTTCTCAGTTGATGACTTCTGACTTGCAACACAACAACAAGTTTTGGACTGAGGATGCCATATGAATCACAGTTGGCAATGTAAGGATAGAAGCCACATGCTTGCCCAACTTTCCTTTAAGGCAGGAAACACGGAATGTGGGATGAATTCTAGAATCAGGTGGAAAATCTAGCTTGTAAGACTCCTTGCCAACCTTATGTAAAATTTAAAAAGGCCCATAAGATCTAGGTGAAAATTTGCCCAAATGCTTATGTTTCATGGATTTTTGTTTATGAGGCAGCAATCTGAGATAAACCCAATCCCCTTCAGCAAATTTCCTCTCAGTTCTATGCTCATCAGCATTCAACTTCATCCTTTCCTGAGTTGCTACCAGATTCTGCTTCAATAGGGCCAGAAGTTGCTGTCTAGTTCTTAAGTGCATATCCACACTATCAACATTAGTAGTCCCTAGAATATAATCCATTAAACTTGAGGAGGATAACCAAATAAGGCTTCAAAAGGAGTCAACTTGGTAGAAGAATGAAAATTAGTATTGAACCAAAATTCAGCCAATGGTAACCAATCTACCCAAGAATGAGGTCTATCAGTTGCAAATGCTTTTGAGTAATGTTCTAAACTCTTATTAACCATCTTAGTTTGACCATCTGACTGAGGCTGATAAGTTGATGATATAGCTAGCTGAACCCCTTGCAATTTCATCAACTCCTGCTAGAAATGAGAAGTAAAGACAGGGTCCCTATCACTTGCTGATTGGCCAAAAATGAATTGACCCCTTATGATGAATTAATTGATTAATTAGTCAAGTTTATTAATTAATCAAATTAACATGCAATTGTACGTGGCAGCACAAACAATCACCAATTAACTAAAGTATGCAGCAGAAAATAAATTGACACGGTGATTTGTTTACGAATGGAGAAAACCTATACGGCAAAAACCCCATTAGCTGATTTTAAGGTCACCACTTTTGAGAATTCACTATTATCACAACAAGCGATTACAAGTAAAGGAATCTTAATACCTTATACTAACTTATAGTTGAACCCTTATCCCAATACCCAATTGGACTTGTTTTGTAGTGACAATCTCTCATTTTTAATGTACGGCTCTCAGTATGTGACTAACCAATTGCACGGATCCTAGTACGCGACCTCAATTACCAACTAGAGAAGGATGTTGGCTACAAAGTTATTCAGTTCATCACATGATAAAGATCAAGAAGCTCATTGGTTACAAAAACCCTACGGTGTACAAACATAGCAGCTTCTTCAAGAGAGAGATGAACTAGGGCAAATTCTGTCTTTGGTTACAATTTGCATGAACAAAACTTTGCTCTACACTTGTGCAACTTGTGTCCCTTTTGACGGCCCTTAAAATAATCCTTATATATTTCTAGGGTTGTGAGAAAAGAAAGCCCAAATATATGCCCATGGATTGGATGAAAACAGAATTGAAAAATTAGTTTTTCATAAACCTTGACAGATACCTATTTGTCGAGTAGCTGTCGAGCCACGGGATTCAGACGGCTCTCTAAGCCTCGATAGATGCTAGCTGTCGAGCTAGCTGTTGAGCTAGCCGTTGAGCTTTAATGAGCAGTACTTTCACACTTGATTCTTGGATAGACTTACATGACTTTAACACTTGAACTTGAAATCTTGTTTCTTGAAACATTAAACACATTCTAGATTTGTCCAAATACAAGTAAAATGTGTTTTATCAAAGGATTAGCCAATTACATAAAATAGTGACATATATTCCTAACATGTGAAACACATATGTCCTAATAGAAGCTGGCATGCCATACATGTTGCAGATAGAGATTGGCCACCTTTGTAGTTGTATAAGGGTGAGACAATGGGATAAAATGAACAAACTTGGTAAGCTTGTCCACTACTATTAAAACCACATCTTTGGATTGGGATTTAGGAAGACCTTCAACAAAATCCATGCTCACATCAAGCCAAGGTTTGTCAGGTATAGGCAATGGTTGCAATAGACCAGCTGCATTACAAGTCTCATATTTAAGTCTTTGGCAGGTATCACATTCCTTGACATGCTTCTTCACATCATTTCTCAAACTAGGCCAGTAGAAGTCTCTCTGCACCCTATGTAATGTCTTAAGGAACCTTGAATGTCCTTTTAAAGGACTGTCATGGACTTGTTGCATGACAGCAGCCTTCAAAGCATCACAAGTCCCAAGATAAATCTTTCCCCTGTATAAAAGTAATCCATTCTGCACAGAATACCGTTTTGGAACCTCTCTCCCCTGCTAAAAAGCTTGGAAAATACCTTGGACTTGCTGATCAGAAGCATAACTAACTTTAAGATCAGTCAACCAAGCTGGAGAAGGAAATGAAACCATGCATAAGACCCCTTCATGAGCATCTGATACACCATCACCACCATAAGTACCATTTTCAATATCAACCTTCTTAGACAATGCATTAGCTACTAAAATTGTCTTTGCCCTTCTTATACTCAACTACAAAAGCATATCCCAACAACATGGCAAACCACTTCTGTTGAGCTGGTGTGCCAATTTTTTGCTCCAACAGATACTTCAAACTCTGCTGATCAGTCTTAACAGTGAAGGGTCTGCCCACTAGATAAGCCCTCCACCTCTTGATAGTAATGACTAATGCTAGCAATTCCTTCTCATAGGTAGACAATGCCAAATTTTTAACTTTAAGGGCCTAACTGTGATAAGTTATTGACCTGCCTTGCTGCATTAGGACTGCACCTACTCCTTTCCCTGAGGCATCACACTTCACCACAAATGGTTGATCAAAATTTGGCAAAGCCAACACAGGTGGCTGGACCATAGCATCTTTAAGCTTTTGAAAAGCCAATTCAACCTCCTTAGACCAACAAAAGGAATCTTTTTTTATTAAGGCTGTCAAGGGGGTTGCAATTTGGCCATACCCCTTAACAAACTTCCTATAATAACCAGTGAGTCGTAAAAACCCTCTTAAAGACTTAATATCCTTAGGAATAGGCCATTGCTGCATGGCAACAACCTTCTTAGGATCAGTATGCACACCCTCAGCAGTAATGACATGACCCAAATACTCTACTTCCTTACAAGCAAACATACACTTTGATCTTTTAGCATACAATTTGTTAGTAGCTAAGATCTCTAAAACCTTTCTAAGATGGTTTACATGATCAGCCAAAGACTTGCTATAGACCAATATGTCATCAAAGAAAACTAGTACAAATTGTCTAATGAAAGGCTTGAATACCTTGTTCATCAAGGATTGGAAGGTTAAGGGAGAATTGGTTAAACCAAAGGGCATCACCAAGAATTCATAATGGTCCTTATGTGTTCTAAAAGCTGTCTTAGGTATGTCTTCTTCCCTCATTCTAATTTGATGATATCCAGACCTCAAGTCAAGCTTGGAGAAAATGGCAGCTCCATTCAATTCATCCAGCAATTCATCAATAATTGGAATTGGAAATTTATCATCGACAGTGATGTTGTTTAATGGCCTATAATCAATGCACATTCGCCATGATCCATCAGCCTTTCTTACCAACAAAACAGGAGAAGCAAAGGGGCTGCTGCTATTCCTGATTGATTCCACAGACAACAACTCCCTCACAATCTTCTCAATTTCATTCTTTTGGTAAAATGGATACCTATAGGGTCTTTGGCACACAAGCTGAGCTCCTTCCTTAAGAACAATTGGATGTTCATGACCCCTAAAAGGAGGCAACCTTGTAGGAGTGTCAAAAACATGCCCAAACTCCTGTAGTAATGAATCCACCTCAGCAGGAAGTTTAACTTCTGATGCACCTGCTTCCACACTATCAATCTGTAACAACAGACCTTTCTTCACAGGAACCTTAAAGAATTGCTTACAATCCATAATAGAAGACCCTGAAGATGGATTCAACCCTTGCAGCAATACCTTCTGGTTTCCATAGCAGAAACACATTGTTAAGAGTTAAAGTTCCATTGTATCTCTCCTAAAGTACTTAACCACTGAGTGCCCAACACTACATCATAACCCCCCAATGCTAAAACATGGAATTGAATGCAAAACTCCACTCCTTGAATGCATACTGGCACATTACAACAAAAAACCCTGAGTCTTAACCACAAAATCATTAGCTACTTTAACTTCCAAAACCTTAGAAACATCTACCCTTAACTGCAACCCAGTAACCAAGGATGCATCTACAAAGTTATGGGTACTGCCTGTGTCTATCAGAATCACCAACCCATTCCCATTAACGTTGCCTTTAACCCTCATAGTACCAGGTATAGGAGTTCCTATGAGTGCATGCAAAGTGATCTCAACTTCCTCTTCTTGACTAACCTGATTACTTCCAACCGCCTTAGTAACAAACTCACTCTCCACTTCTTCCTCTAATTCAGTAATCTGCACCCCAGACTGCAAACCACAAGCCAATTCAATTCCTTCTTAAAGGAACAATTTAGCATTCTTATATTTGTGTCCAACTCCCCACTTCTCATCACAATTATAGCAAAGACCCCTATTCCTTCTCTCATCCATTTGAGCAGGGGTTAATCTTTTGATTGGTATCCTAGGTTTAGATTCTACAACTACATTACCCTTAGGCAAACCCAAGAGAGAACCCTTACCTGTTTCTTGTTGGAATTTGACACTCTTCTTGCAACTGAGTTCATATTCCTCCTGAATCTTAGCCAATCCAAATGCTTCATTCAAGGACTGTGGATTAAGCATCCTCATTGGTAGCCTTATTTCATCCTTCAAACCACTTAGGAAGCAGCTAAGCTTGTGTAAAGGAGAGAGACCCTTAATTCTATTAGACATAGCTTCAAACTCTGCCTTGTACATTGCTACCGTTGAAGTCTGCCTTAGCCTTGTTAGCACCTTCATAAGATCATCATAAGCAGTTGATCCAAACCTCACATGTAAAGCTTGCACTAACGAGTCCCAGTTAGTAATCACACCAGCCTCCTCAGCTTCTTGAAACCAAATCAGGGCCTCTAACTCCATGTGAAAGGAAGCAATTAACAACTTTTCTGCAATTGGGATTTGATAATAACCAAAATACTGATTGGCTTTGTAAACCCAACTAGCAGGATCATCACCTGAGAAACATGGAAAATCTAATTTCACAGGTCTCGCAAGTGACAAAGCTGAAGAACTCTGATTTACTGGTACAGTTCTCTGAGGTGAATGTGGGTTGCTATCTTGAGAATTCAACTTTTGTAGAATGGCATTGAGATTTTGATTCATTTCATTCAAGGTCCTGGTATGGATTCCTTGTATCTTTTGGATTTCTTGAATATCCTTATTGCTATGATCCGAAGTGGTATGCAGGGAAGCAATAGCTTCATTCACCATATTCATGGAAGCAGCACGCGTTTCAGTCATGGTAATGCAGGAACAAGGCTCTGATACCAATTGTTAAGGATGCAATTGAAGAAGAATTAGTTTTCTAGCTGAATTCAAGGCTAGCTGGTCCTCCAAGAAAGTAGAGAAGGAAAACAAAGAAGAAAGAGTACTGAAATGAACAATTTTCTTATTATCCCCTTCTTTACACATTAACTTCCCTTTATACAATCCCCTTCCCTTGCACAGCTATCACTAATGACTAAACAACAAATTCCCAACTGACTTCTAACTGCCTTGCCACTCTGTCACTAACAACCTTGCCACCCTGTCACTAACTAACTTGTATACAACAGTCTAATATCACTAATATCACTATTACACTAAATCATACTAACACTAATACAATATCAACATTGATACAATGACACTACAAGACTCAATCAATCATACCATATAATACTGCATTACAATGTACAATAGTATCTCTAACATTAAGATTGTAGTAGATTAAATGATCTATTAATACTAATATTCATGTGGCATAAACTATGTGTTTAGATTAATTTGTAAGTTCTTAACTAAAAAATACTAGTAAATGTTTGACTTATCACAAACCTAATGTACACAGAGTTAATTGTTCAAATCTAAAGCTAAAGAACAAATTGATAATTAAAGTAAAGTCCAAATTAAGGTGGTATTTCATATTTGTAAAAATTCATTATTATTATTATTATTATGAGTCTGAATTTGGTAAGGATGGGGTGTAAAATCTATGATTTAGAGTCTCTGATAGTTGAATAAGAGATTTAGGATTTAATCCTCGCCTATATCAAAAATCGATTGGTGTCTTGGTTTGATGATAAAGAACTATTATCAGGAACAGATAGCATAGGTTAAAACTAAAAAAAAAAAAAAAAAAGAGGTTGCCATAGGGGTGTCTAGATCTGATCGGAGCCCGAAAACCCAACCAAACCGCTCGACGTCAACCTAATTCCAGCCTAAACCGAGGCTCCAGTTAATCGACGACAGGTATCAGATTCCAAGAACTGACACCGACTGGTCGAATGACTGGTTTCCTTCTCCAAAACCCAAGTCACCCTATATAAGAAATCCGGCCAAATTTGGCAAGATCAAGCCAGATTTTGCAAGATTTCAACTGGAATTTAGCCAGATTTGGCCAAATCCCAGCAAATTTTAGCGAAAATTTGCATTTTTCGACGAACTTCACCACCAAACACCAACTAAACCTGAAACCGACTTGACCAATTGACGTTGGTGGTTGGTTTTGGGTCCCTCAGCCTTCTACCCAACGTCGGCGAGTCGGGTCCAAAACTGAACTAGCCCGACTTGTAGACAGGCATAAATTGCCACATCAACTTTTTACTTAAAATTCAATACATCCTACCACACATAATAATATCTCAATAAACTTATAGTTAAGTTAGATTTTCAAATAGGTATTAGAATTGATTAAAAGTGGTTATGTCTATTATTTAATATGTAATATGATGACGTGACATGTTGATATTGGAGGGATAAAACTTGGGTTTTACATCACATCCCTACAAAATTTAATCTCTATTATTATTATTATTACTTAATTTATTTACTTACTTAGAAAAATAAATAAATTATATTATATTATTATTTTTGTTGGCTTAGAATGACAAGCACCTGAAATACAAAAAGCTCCTGATATTTTGACTTTCCATGGAAGAGGGTCTCTTCCGTCTCATATAATTGGGCCTGCCCTGTATATTATCATAGTGAAACGGAAACGACAAAGGTTAATCTAACTTTCAGAAAACAAGAAATTAATGGTTAAGATTATCCAAAATATTATGGATATGCTATATTTTTATTGGTTTTTATAAATATAAAATGCCACGTACTAATCAAACAACATGAGGGAAGAAATTTTTCCCTTAAAATAATTCTATTCCCTTTTCTCTTCTCTACCTTTCATTTTGTAAAAACGTAGTGTAAATAAAATGACTTGTCACCCACACAAACACCAGTTCCTTAGAGACTCCTTGAGACCATTAGGTCAAGATAACTGTGCTCACTATTTGAAAATAAATTTACCTTCCCTAAAATATAAATAATGATAACAATAATATTACAATATAAAAACATATCTGATTTTTAAGAGGACTATTATTATTATTATTATTAAAAAACATTTTCAAAAGAAATTAAGAGCATGCAAGTTCAAGGAATAGCATCTATACCTGGATATGCCTTAGCAACATCAACATACCATCCTTGAAATGCAGTAGATACACCATTACCATTTGAGGATAAAAAGGTGGTCCTATTGTTCAGGGGCGGAGCCACATAGTGGCTTGGGGGGGCCGTGGCCCCTGTAAAATTTTTTTTTTCCCATTAGACTATGAAGAAAAAAAAAAAGGCCCCCCCAACATTCCACAGCCGGCCCCCCCACCCATTTCTCACCAATTCTCCCAGCCCTCAATCAAAAATTAGAAACACCATCAAATTAAAAAAAAAAAAAATTTATCTGTTCTACTTTCAAGCAAAAAAAAAAAAAAAAAAAAAACCAAAAAAAATTTGAACTAAAATCTGAAAAAAAAAAAAATACATATATAACAAAACCAAACCCATCCATGGCAAGCCAAGCCCACGGCGAGCCCATTACAGGTAGCTCGCTCACGGCAAGCCCATTCTCAACCAAAAAAAAAAAAAAAAAAAAAAAAATACAGAGTCAGAAATTGAACCCAATCAACCCATCACATCGCTGGCGCCTGGCATCACGTCGCGTCGTCGCTGGCTGGCAGGGAGATCAAACCCCAATACAAAAGCAAACCAAACACAGAACTCAGCAAACCAAACACAGAGCACAGAGGTGTTTATAAAAAAAAAAAAAAAAAAAAAATCCCCAATACACAAACCAA
Source organism: Quercus agrifolia (assembly GCA_029955455.1). Lineage (NCBI taxonomy): Eukaryota > Viridiplantae > Streptophyta > Magnoliopsida > Fagales > Fagaceae > Quercus > Quercus agrifolia. The sequence continues at coordinate 44,408,769 of JARQAD010000006.1, forward strand.
AATCAAACACAGTAAACCACTTACCCACGGACGGTCACGTCGCCGCCGTCGTCGCTGCAGCGAGCTCGTCGTCGTCGTCGTCGTCGTTCGCCTGGTCGCCCCTCATCGTAGATCGGAGATCGGAGAACGGAGAACGCAGATCGGTGTTCGGTGTTCGCCGCTCGGTGCTCCCTCCGGCCCTCCGTCAAGGTATTTCGCTCTTTTTTCTCTCTGACTCTTTCTCAGTCTCTCGCTCTTTAATCTTTATCTCAGTCTTTCTCTCGGTGTTCTCCTTCTTGCAGATCAACATCGTAGACGTCGTCATTGGCTCATCGCTCTGCCTCTGCGCCTTTGCCTCTGCTCCGGTGAGCGGTGCTCGTTGCCTCCTCCGGCAGTCTGGCCCTCCGTTAAGGACTCAAGGTTTCTCTCTACCTCTCTCTCAGTTTCTCTCTCTTTATCTCACTGAATGATTGAATAAGGAATAAAATGAAACTTATAAGTTATAAATGAAACTCACTAAGTCACTAACTCAGCATCTTTTTTTTTTTTTTTTTTTGATGTGGAACTGTGATCTGTGAGAATATGATTGATAATTTGGCTAACTTTCACTCTTTTTTTTTTTTTTTTTGTTTGTTTTTGTCTTTTTAAATTTGGCTGTCCAGTCCACACACTGTGCTCCCTGGCGTGTAAGCGTGCATTCATAACAAAATTTTTTTTTTGGGTCCTGTTGTACAACCAGAACAATGTTTGTGCGTGTGTTGTGGGTTGTGTGTTGTGTGTTGTGTGTTTGTGGGTTGTGTGTTGGGTTGGGCTTGTTGTATCCTATTTGGTTTGGAATTCTTTAAGGCTTAGAAACTTTGAATGGATTTTGAAGTTATTGGGCTTGAGCTGCACATATTACCCAAATTTTAATTTTGGAATTGAAACTTGGAAAAAAACAATTTAAAAAAATTTTAAAAATCATATAATATAATTAATATCGGTTTTTTTTTTTGTTTTTTTTTAAAGGACTTCACCATCCAACTTTTATTGATTAATATTATTTTAGTTGGGGTCCATTAGCTAATGGATACAATAGATAGTTAATTAGTTACAGTATCACTATTATACTATAATTAGTTAATTGTATAATTAATGACAAATAAATTAAAGCAGTATAGTTTATTGTTAAGCTAAATAACAATAATTAAAACTATATAATTAAATTAACCAATACATTATAAAAGACAAATTAATTAAATTATTTTTGTTTTTGTTTGAGGGGTTATTATTAATTAAAGTTGTATTAAAAATGGGTTGACTATTAAATTATAGTGGAAATTTTGTTTTTTTCTTGAGTATGAATAACATTCATATAATTAAGTAAAAATTTCTAATTAAAATTTTATTTTTTTTAATTTTTTTCAGGTTAATTTTTGAGTCATATTCTTAAAGCTAAAAGAATTATGAGCAAACGAAAAACAACTGATGCATTCTTTAAGAAAAAAGATGTTAGCAATTCAAAAATTAGGACACCTGTGGCTGTAGAAGCAGATGTTAATACTTCAATGCCTGATGAACATCCCTCCAAATGTCCAAAACTTCAATTTGAAGAGATAGATCGTGATCCAGGATCACGTAAACAAATATGTGAATTTCCTATCAACAAACAAGATGAAATCCGACGAGCTTATATCGAAAAAGGTCCATATCAACCTGTAGATATAGACTATCCATACAATGATGATACTCATCATCGTCGATTTCAACCTTCATGGTTTAAGTCACATAAGGATTGGTTGGAATACTCACCTTCAACGGATGCAATATATTGCCTACCTTGCTACCTTTTTAGTAAGAAACCAATAGGTCGTCTCGGATCAGATGTATTCATTTCAACAGGTTTTAATAATTGGAAAAAGGTGAAAGATGGAATGAATTGTCCTTTAATTTGTCATGTTGGGAAAGAACCAAACTCCCCACATAAAATTGTTGTGAAATGTTGCGAGGATTTAAAGAATTATTCACAACATATTGACAAGCTAATTGAGAAACAAACGTCAAAAGAATTAGAGAATAATTGGTTGCGGCTCAAAACCTTAGTAGAGTGTGCTCGATGGCTAGCATTCCAAGCTTGTGCTTTTAGAGGTCATGATGAAAGTCTTGATTCAAAAAATAGGGGTAATTTTATTGAATTGATAAAATTCACATCAACTTTCAATGACAAAGTAGCTAGTGTTGTTTTGGAAAACGCTCCAGGAAATGCCAAATATACATCACCTACAATTCAAAAGGAGATTTTGCATATTCTTGCTAGTAATGTGCGAAATGCTATTCGTGAAGAAATTGGGGATGCAAAATTTTGCATTCTTGTTGATGAAGCCCGGGATGAGTCAAAGAGAGAGCAAATGACCATCATTTTGAGATTTGTTGATAAAGAAGGTTTTATTAAAGAGCGTTTCTTTCATATTGTGCATGTTAGAGACACTACTGCATTGACTTTAAAGAATGAGATATGTGCTGTCCTTTCTCATTACAACCTCCACATTGAAAATATTCGAGGTCAAGGATATGATGGGGCTAGTAACATGCGTGGTGAATGGAATGGATTACAAGCTCTTTTTCTTAAAGATTGCCCATATGCTTATTATGTACATTGTATGGCTCATAGGTTGCAATTAGCTCTAGTTACAGCATCTAGAGAAGTAAAAGATGTTCATCAATTCTTTGATCATTTGGTTAATATTATCAATATTGTTGTTGGTTCTAGTAAGCGTAATGATGAATTGCATCATGCTCAAGCAGAACAAGTTGAGAATATGATTGCTTCTAATGAAATTGAGACTGGAAGAGGTGCAAACCAGATTGGTACTTTGCAACGAGCTGTAGATACTAGGTGGGGATCTCATTTTCAATCTATTTGTAGTTTGATTAGAATGTTTGATGCTACTTGCAAAGTTATCAACACTATCTCTGAGGAAGGGGCTAACTATAAACAACGCGGTGATGCCGAGGGAGCTTATCAGGTATTAACATCATTTGAATTTATTTTAATCTTGCATTTGATGAAAGAGATAATGGGAATTACTAATGTTCTTTGTCAAGCTTTGCAACAACATTCTCAAGACCTTTTAAATGCCATGCATTTAGTTTCAACTACAAAATCACTTATTCAAGAGTTGAGAGATGATGAATGGGAGCCTTTACTTGCTAGTGTTATATCATTTTGTGAGCAACATGAAATTGATATTCTTGATATGAATGCTCGTTACACTAAAGGTCGAGGTAGATATCGTCGTCAAGATGATGATTTAACAATGGAACATCATTTTAGAATTGGCATATTTATAGTTGCAATAGACTTTCAATTGCAAGAATTGAAAAGTAGATTTTCTGAGCTAATAACAGAACTTGTCATTCTTAGTTCGGCTTTAAATCCCAAGGATGCTTTTAGATTATTCAAAATTGTTCATATATGCAATTTGGTTAAGAAATATTATCCTCAAGATTTCACTGAACATGAACAAGAACTTTTGGAGTCTTAATTGCAACATTATGAGCTTGATGTGATAAAACATCCAGATTTTCAGAATATGAGTACAATTTCCGAGCTATGTAGGGGATTACAAATTTTAGGAAAGTCTAATATCTATTTTTTGATTGATAGACTTATTCGTCTTGTGTTGACCCTTCCAGTTTCTACGGCAACTACAGAACGAGCTTTCTCAGCTATGAAGTTGTTAAAAACAAGACTTCGCAATAGAATGGAGGATGAGTTTTTAGTAGATAATATGATAGTTTATATAGAGAAGAAAATTGCAGGGAATTTCACTATAGAGATGATAATGGATGAATTTTATTCTATGAAAAATCGTCGTCAGGCATGATTTGATCCGATTGATGACCCGACCTGATCCGAAGAATGGGAGATTTACTAAGGCTTAGTCCATGGAGCGGAGGCTTGGGCCGACACAAAATTTTTGGTCCGTTTTTGTAGCTCATTGTGAATCCTGTGTGGAGGATATAAAAGCCGTTTTTTTTTTGTGATTAGGGTTTTGTCATCTTGTTCTTTTTGAGAAAGAAAAACACTGTAACCGCACATTGTAATTTTCTTTTATAATAGTGAAATCTCTGCAACTTTGTGGACGTAGGCAAATTGCCGAACCACGTAAATACTGTCTTGTGCGTGTGATTGTTTTTCTTTTGGCGTTTTTTTTTCTCTATTTTTTTGTTTCTCTCAGGTTTGAAATTTCGGTTGAATTCCCAACATGTTCAAGTATATGATGATATATGAAAGTTGATAATTTTGTATCCAATAGACTTCAGAATTATATTTAGTAAATTTCTGTTACAACCTGGCCCCCCCAAGTATTCATTCCTGCCTACGCCCCTGCAGTATTGTTGTTGTTATGGCTAACAACTACTTCATCTTCCACATGTTCATACTTTTGTAGCAGCATGGTGGCACAATATTTGTCAGCGGCAACACCATTACTGCCATTGTTCTCTTTCTCCATGAATTGGATCTCCTGGGGTCTTCGCAGCTTTTAATTACAGCGAGATACTTGAGAAGCAAGACAACAAGTGCATGGGGACATTTAAATAGGGCAATAATCGTTTGTTGTCAGAGGCTGAAAATGGTGCACCTCATTTCACTGCCATTGTTGTCTTACTAGCACATGCTTGGTGCATTTTATAATAAATTATTGCACATGTCTCTATTTTTTTAACATTTTCCATGCATAGACCCAGTCTTGGGACAAGTTGCCAAGTTGGTGCAATATCCAGCTCCCCAGAGCTCGTTTTTGTTCACAGAGGTCTCTTTCAGCTGAGTTGTCATTGTGTGGTTGATCTTGCTTCTAATTAAGAGACTTTGGGAAAGATTTTTTTTTTATTTATAAATTTTTTATGTTTCTATATTCAATCGTTTTTTCAATAGAAACTATTAAAATTATGTGTTTTAGTTAAGTATTCATAGCTCATCTGACACATCAATCAGTGTTCTCAAATAAAGAAGTATAGAATTTAAATATCTTTTTCTCATTATTATAACCATTGAATTATTAAACTTTTTTACATAAAATATAATGGATTGATGGAGTCTAGAGTGTACCCATCACCTTTTCACATATAATATAATGGATTGATGAAGTCTAGAGAGTAAAAGCTTGTTTGGATAAGTGGGCTTTTGAATCATATCACTCAATTTTCATAACTAAGTTCTCAAAACACGTGGGTCTCACAAATTTTTTTTTTTGTTTGGCTTGATTTTTAACACTTGTTTCCATCACTCAAAACTCAAAAATTTGAGTTAGAGTGATGAAAACAGGAAACAGCAATTGGGTGTTTTCAAATATTGAGAACTGATTCTTAATGGCACCAACGTAAATATAAGGACTTTGTGGGGCCATAACTTGTGTGTTGTCAAGTTAGACCCACTCATCACCAACGACATTTTCTTCTTCTTCTTTCCTTTTCTTTCTTTCTTTCTTCTTTAGACCCACTCCAAGGCTTTTTTTTTACTCATCTTCTTCTTTATTTTTCTTTCTTCTTCAGACCCACTCCAACGTTTTTTTTTTTCTTCTTCTTTCTTTTTCTTTCTTTCCTTCTTTAGACCCACTCCAACATTTTTTTTTTTTTTTTGTTCTTCTTCTTCTTTCTTTCTTCTTCAGACCAACTCCACCATTTTCATACATGCATAAATTTATACCCAGAAACAAAAACTCACACCTCATTTTCGTGATTTTGGTTTTTGATCTAAGGATTCTTGGGTTTAGGTTTGGGTTTTCTATGTTTGTGGGTTTGGATTTGGCAATTCGGATCACCAATCTAAAGATTTTATGTTGATGGGTTTGGGTTTTCTGTGTTTGTGGTTATGGCTTGAAGCTTGGGCTCCGATCTAAGGATTTGGGTTTGGGTTTTTTGTTGTGGTTGTGGTGGTTTGAGGCTTGGGCTATGGTGGAGCTTGCTTGGATTTTTTGGTGGAGGTTGTGGTTTTGGTTGAGGGCTGTTGGTGGGTTTAGATTTTTGATACATTCAGATTTTTTTGTGGAGGTTGTGGTTGTGTTGAGGGCTGTTGGTGGTGGAGGTTGTGGTTGTGGATTTTTGGGTTTGCTGTTGGTGGTGGTGGAGCTTGGTTGATGGTGGTGGATTCTGAGTTTGTTGTTGGTGGTGGTGGAGCTGGGTTTCGGTGTAGCTGGGTTTGAAGAGCAGAAAAGAAAAGGGACGTGGGTAGCAACCATAATTTTCTATGTTAGTGGGTGGGTCTATCATTTTGGCAAAAAGTGGAGTTAAAAACTGAGATATATGACGGAGTTTTGTGACCAAACGAAAGTGTTAGATTTTTTGAGTGACAATGGGGTTTGGGTTATGAGTTATGAGTTTGAGTTATGAAAACTGAGTACTGAGTTATGAAAATTGAGTGAGCCCTAAACCAAACGAGTCCTAAACACCCCCCCTCCTCTTTTAATGAACAAATTGGGAAAGCTAGCCTTGTAACCATATTTGTTTGGTGATTAATTTTAAATGTGGCAAGGCTTTTTAATATCTACCATCTATTATATATCATACAAGAGTGATGCTACATTTATTATGGTTTTTGTTAAGTTATGGTTTTTCATGTAACATTTATATTGGTTTTATTCCATGACAAAAAGTGTTGTAATTTCAATAATTTATTTCCTTGTATTTTGTTTGATTTAATTGTATGGATTTAGTCTTAAGTGGTGAAGATTTGATCAAGACAGTTGAACGTCAAATGAGGAGCACATGCTGCAAGCTAAAGAGTTAGTGAATCTCGCGACTAGGCCAACTCGCGAGATGTCCCGTGAGATGCATTGATAGCCGGGATTTTAAGTGTGACTCTTATACCCTTAATCCTTACTATAGATTCCCTTATTATCCACAAAATTGTAAGGAGGCTATTTAGATGAAAACTCTACAAAGAAGTTTTTACAACACACACCATTTTAGAGAGAGCTACTTATCCTCAAGTGAGAATTTCCTTGTAGTCTCTTCTCGTCCCCTCTCCCATTGTTATACCTTGAGATGAGATTTGTACCCAAACACAACCCACACCTATTTAGAGTGTAGAGAGTGTTTTGGAGCTCAGGAAGCATTGGGTCTTTGCCAAAATAAGCTGATGAGTCTTGGCGGTGCAATCGGGCAGTATAGCGGGATCTGGGAAGCTAGTGAAGACAAGACTCTGAGAAGACTGTTGGTAGTTAGAGCTTGGAAGGCTCAAATACTTTGGGTAGATTAGGCTTGGAGGGTCTTTTTGGTAGTGTTGTACTCCAACTTATTCACCAGTGGATCATTTGGGCTTGGAGGGCCGCGGAGAGGCTTTTACGCCGAGTTTTTCGATTTTCCTCTTCCATAACACACTGTTGTGTTATCTTGGGGCTGCTATCCTTTTCCCTACCGCCCTTTACATATTTGCCTTGCACTTATATGTTCATCCATGCAATTGTTGAGTGCTTTGATTAATTAATTTTCTAATCATGTAGATTCTGCATTAAGTGTGTTTAGATTAAAATTAATCAAACCGTAATTAAGAATTATGGGTCTTAACAAGTGCTAGTAGTTTTGCACATCGAGCTTTCAGTTTTACTAGCTAATAGAGCTTAATAATTGATGAGTCATCAATTATTAAAAAACAAAACATTCATTTATCATGTGGTTCAAGCCAAACTATAATATTCATTGTTATATTAGATTGTAAACTTTATATAGTAAAATTTGTAGTGCATTTTGCATTTTTATTATATAAAACTGAATATGTTTCACTTTTAGTTGACTTTATGATATTCTGCCACATAACCTTTTGAAACTTCACAATTTTACATGTCAATATTCAAATATATATTTCTTAATTGAGTTTAGATTCTATTCTATATTTAAACTCTCAATTAGAATTTTGCTAAATCATGTCTCTTTAAATAAAATAATATGTATAGTGTAGTTGCTAATAATTTTGTAATTAAACTAGCACCTCATAGTATTTTCAATGGAGACGTCGAGGGTTCAAGTTTTTTCACCTCTAATTATGGGTCTCCCAGCCTCCTAGGTGGGTTCCCTTTTATAGATCTAAGGCCGCTTTGCTGTTTTTAGCGTTTCATTCATTGGAGCTGATTGTTTGATTTTATGTTTCTTATTTATGCACTAAGTGTGTTTGTTATAGGGCTATTTTCGTATTGGCTTTAATTTCTAAATGGTTGCATTTTGGTCTTTTTGATGGAGATAACCCCTCCATGTTTTTGTTCTTTGGTGTTCAGTTATGGTTTTTCACATAACATTTGTATTGGCTTTATTCCATGACAAAAAGTGTTGTAATTGCATTAATTTATTTCCTTGTATTTTGTGGGATTTATTTGTAGTGAGTTTAGTATTAAGTTGGTGAAGATTGCTCAAGAAGTTGATCTTGTGACTTGTCTCGCGAGTGGTGCAATTCGCGAAAGTCACATGAGAAGCATATGCTGGAAGTTGAAGAGTCAAGTGCCAGGCTACATTTCGCGAGTCACTTCGCGACTCAAGCCAAGTTGCAAGTGACCCATGAAACTCTCTGCCTGGATGATTTTAAGTGTGACTCTTATATCCTTCACCCATACTATATATACCCTCATTACCCACAAAGTGTAAGGAGGCTATTTAGAAGAAAAACCTAGAGCGGTTTCTACAACACACCCACCATTGTTAGAGAGAGCTACTCATCCTCAATAGAGAAATCCTTATAGTCTCTTCTCCTTTCATTCTCCCATTGTTATACCTTGAGAGGAGATTTGTATTCAAACACAATCTACACCTATTCAGAGTGTATAGAGTATTTTGGAGCTTAGGAAGCATTTGAGATTTGCCAAAAGAAGCTGGTGAGGCTTGATGGATGTAATTGGGCGGTATTGTGGGATACGGATAACTAGTGAAGAAAAGACTTCGAGAAATCTTTTGGTAGCTGAAGCTTGGAGAGCTCAAGTACATTTGGTAGATTAGGCTTGGAGGGTCTTTTTGATATTCGTGTGTACTCCAACTTATTCACTAGTGGATCGATTTCGACTTGGAGGGTCGCGGAGAGATTTTTCGTCAAGTACTTCCGTTTCCTCTTCGATAACGCATCTTGGTGTTATCTTGTGTTTGCATCTCTCTCCCTTACTCTTTAAGCTTTACTTTTATTGTTTATCATATTTGCTTATGCCTTAGAGAGTAGTTTCGGTTTCATTGCGTATCATTTACTCTTGTTTCGCACTTAAATAAGTTAGAGTAAAAACAATTAAGCTGTATTTTAAGATTGAAGGTCTAAACAAACTATTGTGTTTCACACTAATTGAGCTTTCATTTGGTTTTTATTCCCAAGTTATACATGCATTATACTTCTCATTCAATAAAATTCTATTGACTTTTCTCAAAAAGAGGAGAGGGGGGTCGGTTTTGAACCCATGACAATGAAAAGAGGGTAAGGGACAAAACATGTGTACAATAATTTAATAACATGTTGTAATACACGCATGTTCTTTTTAAAACATGTGTGTATTACATGGCAGTGAAATATTGACTAAGAGCATTAGCATCAACTGTTCTATCTCAAATGCCATTTTCGCACATTAAAACTTACTTGATCTATTTTAACACATCATTTTACAAAACACCCTGCATCATATCTTCTATTTTAACATTCAATATATTAAAATAATATATTCAACCAATTAAAAATTCATTTTCCACTACAACCCATAAACCCAATAAAAAATTATTTCAACAACCCAAATTCACCCCTAAGTCCGGCCACCAAATCCACCCATAACTTAACAATCGGCCACCATGACCACAACCAAAACCCATAAAAATCCAACCAAATTTGCAACAAAAATCATCTTAAAAAACCAACAACAATTACACAAAAAAAGCATAAGAGGAAAGTAAATAAGCCCACCACCACTGGAGGAATAAAAGAAAAAAATACAACACCATCACCACCTAAAACTCACCACAACCAGAGGAAAAAAAATCAGTTGGTCCACAACCCACCAACCAGACACTTAGATTGGCGAGGGGCGAGGGGAGAGACGGCGAGGCAACAATGGCGGTGGTGGCGAGGTGTTGCAGGTTCATTTGAGAGAGAGAGAGAGAGAGAGAGAGAGAGAGAGAGAGAGAGAGAGAGAGAGATAGTGATTGAGATCTGGATAGTGGTGCGAGGTTAGTAGCTTGTGAGGTCGGCGGTGGTGAGGGAGGAAGCGAGTGAGAGAGGAAGTGGGTATGAGAGAGAGAGGGAGAATCGGCTTTATACAAAAGGAAGAATAAAAAAAAAAGTAAATTTTTTTTAGCATTTCATCCTTACCATTCCAAATTTGGAACAGTATTGTTCATCCATGCTAAAGTTTTTAACATTTAGAATATTTGATGTGAGATATTTTTTGGTGTTTGGTGTGCCAAATGTCAAATATTTGGTATTTGGCATACATAATGTGAGTGCTCTAACCAAATAATTATAAATAATTATAACAAAAGAAGGATTAATAGAAGCATCATAATAGGTAATGTATTATAAACCCAGTTTAAAATACTAGTATTACTATTTTTGTGTGTGTTTTAATAAGTATTACTCTTTACTCAAAACAATAAAAAAATAAAATAGAAGCATCATAATAAATGTCCCAAAAAAAAGGGGTAAGAGAGACATATATATGTCCTATCATAACTGATAATAACTATAGAAGCACAAATATAAATGGGAGTTTCACTTGAGAAAGAGGGATGCTCACCAAACAATACACAAAAATTCTGATTATTTACTCTTAAAATTTCGTTTACATTAAACATTGATTCTAGTTGTTCCATCACATTAATGCAAGTTTATTTCCAATATTTTAATTTTCTATTTAGCTTAGTTTCGATTGGTTTAATTTAAACTCGTTTTACTTTATTGTCATCGATTGTATTATTTTAATTATGCATATAATTACTATTAAATTCATGTCCAATTTACGTTTGCATGGTTAAACATTGGCTTAAGTCTTCTTTGCTAAGACAATACCGTACTCTCAATCGTCAAAATTTTTTTTACTCCTACTGGAAAAATCCTCCTTCTCACAAAAGGTGTGGGCCTTACCATGAGTCCCACACCTACGAGAGGAGGAAAAACTCTTCCCGTAAGAATGAATAATTTCTCCTCAATTGCCCCACAGAGGATACTTTACCCATTAAGCTTGAGTCAAATAGTTAACCCCATGGTTTACCTAATCCATCATAATTATTATTGGTTCTCCATATTTATGATCTTTGTTAACCCCATGGTTTATTTTATTTTATTTTTTGGATGAAATGAATGATTTTATTGCAACCAGAACATATTAAAAGAACATATTAAAAGACAGAAAGGCAAGCTGCCTCCCTCCTGATAACAGAAACAAAATAGGGGGCTATTGCCAATATCAAAAGGACCAAAATATACTACCATTCATTTACTATTTAGCAAGGATGTGAGCAGTCTCGTTTGCTTCTCTGGCGGTCCAGAAAAAAAGACAAATCCGGGAAATGGGCAGTTATGCCTTTTAAGCTACCACCATTTTGTTTTTTGGTAAACAGATGATTTCATTAAACAAACTAAGCAATTACAATAGGATCGGTGCACATCTTGTTAAAATAAACACCATTCAAATCATCCTCAAAAACATTACAAATGTCCACAGGAGGACTTACAAAGGACATAAAATCCCTTTCCTGCACAACACCCATTCTAGCAAGCAAATCCGCACAACGCTTAACAATAACAATATTTAAACTGGATCTGTTGGAAGCGAGCTACCAAGTGCCTACAATCATCCAATATGGGAGAGACAATGTTATTTACATAAGCATTGTTCTTCATGACATCCACCACGGCTTGGGCATCCAATTCAACAACAAGGGATTCAATGTTTAAATTGTAGCAGAGAATAAGACCCTCTCGCAGCCCCCACAAATAGCTGTGCCTCCCAGCAAATTCTCCTATTGATTTTCCGAATCGGGTTCCTTGGAGAGTGTACATAGTATATGAATTCCAATACATGGTGCATAATCTCCTTTGACAGACTTTGGTTCACCCTTTTCCCATTAAAAACAACCATATTTCGGTTTATCCATATATACCACACAGCAAAAGAAAAGGTAATATTCCAAGGGGGTTTTCCTTGGGCACGGCTACAATTGGCTTTCCCATTGCGATTGATCCAATCTTGGAGATTACTCATCCAAAAATCCTGATTTGAAATGCTTACACCTAGCTGCATCCAAACTCCCTTAACCCAAGCACAATCTCTAATGGCATGAATGATTGATTCGAGTTCCCTTTGACAGATTGGGCATAACTCATCAATATCCACCCCTCTCCTAGCAAGGCAACTCTTTACACCTATGCTGTTATGTTGGCATCTCCATAGGAAAGTTTTGATCTTGGGCAGCGTATCAAGCTTCCAAATCCAGCTAGAACTGAAAGGATGAGAAGCTTCCTCAGCCGTGGCAAGAGAATAGGCACTTTTGAGGTCAAAGGTACCCTTCGGGTTGCTTGACTAGGCTAGCCTATCTTGCCCTCTACTCATAATAGGAATGGGAATGGCTTGAATTAAGGACTTGATCTTGAATGGGAGCTCAAAGGGAATCCGCCCCCAATCCCAACTAAAATCTAAAAGAAGCTCACATACCTTCCACTGGTCAGCTCCACGGGTTAAAGGTCCTTGTATCATACAACGGAGAGGCCCTTTACCCGTCAAATTATCCCACCAAAACCGGAGATTACTATCCCTCCCAATCGTCCACATGCTGCCCTCATTGAAGATACCCCTCCCTTTCTTGACTGCTTTCCAAATCTGCGAACATTGTAATTTTTCCGCATTGGCTGAATTGATCCTCCTCTGGCTGCAATATTTTTTCCTTAGAACTCAGGCCCATAGAGCTTCTTTTTCAACATTAAACCTCCAGTTAAGTTTGGCTAGCAAGGCGGTGTTTCTGCCCTTTGCAGATTGCAAACCAAGACTGCCTTCCTCCTTCAACTTCGTTACCTTTTGCCACCCAACCCAATGAATTTTCTTAGACAACTCCGTCGATCCCCAAAGAAAATTTCTATTCACCCGATCAACTCCCTCTAGAATACTATTAGGAATGTAAGTGCACTGCATGACATATGTAGGAATAGCTGCCGACGACGCTTGAATAAGGACTGCCCGACCAGTCAGGGAGGGCAAGTTGGCTTTCCAACCCGCTAACTTATTCTTCACCCTATAAAGAATGTAGTTAAAATCTTGAGGAGAAGAACCAGGTTGCTTAATAGGAATTCCAAGGTATTTTCCAAGCGACAGAGTAGAGTTAAATCCAAGGATATCACAAAAAGACTCCCTAGAGTTGCTATCCACATTTGGCGAGAAATAAACTCTAGACTTTGCTGCACTCACTGACTGACCTGAGGCATTACAAAAGGCATCAATGAACCTATGACCATTACACCATTATGCAAGTTGTCTAATTTTTGAAATCTAGCTGTACACCGGTTGGCCTTTTGCTGTGATCATTTGGTCAAACTCTTTCTTGCATTTGAACATTGACAAGGAGGAGGAAAAATACTTCCTGCTCTTTGCTGCCATTTTATGTGATCAAATTTGACGGATGAGAGATGAGCTGTTCTTCAGTGATGAGAGTGGAACTGTTACAGCTACCTAGATCTATCAACCATAGTTATTTCACTCATAAGTCAGCGTGGGATTCCTTAATCCTGCTGTTTGAGCACGATTAAAGCCAGTTCATAATAAACACCTATAAATAATTAACATAATAATAAAATTTCATATTTAACTTCATATACAAGCACGATCATATTATGTTAAACTTTCCATGCATTGCACATATTACTTACTTTCTTTTATCAATAATTATATATAGTATCAAACTACTTAACTGAGTTCTATGATTTTCCTTCTATAAATGCCAATATATTTGATGTGTTTCAATTAGTTCAATTACTAATAAAACCTCTTATTGTCAAATAAAAAACATAGGTTCAAACTCCGCACATAAAAAAAACTAATAAGTATCTTATATAAATGATAAAAATAATTATTGTGAAGTGGATATGCTATAGATTCAAAATCTTATCGTATCTTAAAAAGAAAAAGAAAAAAACTTTCTGGGCCAATCCTCAACTAATCACCATTAATTTGGACATTTAATGCTATGTTGTGTGGGCCAGATCTAACTTGTAAACCTCTATTATAACATGGTCTATAGTTATACACAACTATGATACTTAATGGGCCCAAAATGTAGAGCTATTTTGTAATTCCTTCTCCTTCAGTATATAATTCAGTACTGCTACTAACCAACAACTACCAGAGTCAGATTACGACAATTTTTTTTGTTTTTTTTGAGTTTACGGCAAGAATTAAAGTCCAGATTTCACATAATTTTTCTAGATGAGAAATTATTGCTTTGGTTAACATTATGATTGTGTTTTTTACTTTTTGGCAGCCTAACATTATGATTGTAACCATAGAAGAATCTATTTAAATGCTGATTGGGTTGGTCTAAATTTCCTTTTTCTCAATCAATGTTTGAATGCTATTACGTATCAACCTCATGATTCACGAGTTATTATTGATTTATTTCAGCCAAATAATATAAATACAAAAAAAGATTCGTAAGTTGGTAGGATTTGTAAGCACAAGGAAAGAGTTGAATCTGTTCAGTAAAGCACTTGAAGTAATCTAAAACTAAGATATCAATCTCATTCCTTTTCTTTGGGTTAGAAGTAAACCTTCATTGTTTATGCATAACAAGATATCTTACAATTAACTCTCCTCAACATGTGATTCAATTCCATTTAACACCAAAAGTTTTGGATGTAATCTAATTTTAGAAGTATGGATACTCCAAAATCTCTGATGTGTCTTTATTTAAAATGCATCAAATATAGACATGTTGAGAACAATATTACATCATGTAACAAGAGGAAAAAAATATATAATCTTGTTCATTTAAACAAAAATTCCTTTTGTTAAAGATTTTGATACTTATTATTTATTTTGAAATTTTAAAATAAACATAAAATATCTAAAAATAGTTAAAATACACCTAAAGATATAGTATATAGAAATTGATTAATTGTCATATTTCCATTAGGTTGTGACATAATTTTTTTTGAAAATTTTCGTATCGCCACATCATGTCGTGTCCATGCTTCTTAGAGTATTTACAAAACATTTTGGAAGATAGATAATGAATGCCACGACCCTTTGCTAGCTTTGATACCAGCCTATCACGATTCTATGTCCTCCCACCATAAACACCACAATTTTGCCAGTATTGATACCAGTACCACCACCAACATCATCACCATTTTTATTAGGACAACTTCTGCAACAAACAAATGGTATGATTAGCCTTACCACTTCACCATATATTCTTAAAACGATCACAACCACACCATATCACCACTATATATTGTTGCTTGCTGTCCTTTTGTGATGAGTAGGCCTTATCTACTACAAATCACATGTTTCCTATCTGGATGGGGGTCATACTCAGAGACACTTGAGAGACACAATGGAGCCTGTGAATTGAAACGTGGTTCCAGAATTTGATCACGTTCATGGCATCAAATTGGATTCTGGAAATTTTTTTTTCTTAGATTCTTCCTTTGTGATAATTGATGAAATCCAATAATTAATGGTCCCATATTAATTGTTTTGACTCCTAATAGAAAGAGAAAAGTTTCAAGTTAGGTACTCTACCAACCAAAACAGTCTTCACTAAGTCATAATCTGATAACAGGGCATTCAATCATTTGGTGATTCATGCTTCATGAGGGACATAAGCACTACCTCGATGGAGTATCTGCTCCCAATATCTTGTCGGCTGAATCACATATGAATTAGATGTTCACATCCAACTATCCAAGAGTCTCACATTTTATCATCTAAAGTACATATATTTTGACATAATCAACGCGTGGGTCTTCTATAGTACCTCTAAGTAAGTAAGGTATCTACGGTAACACTCAAAATATTGCATCAAACTAGATGTATTTTTGATTGACAGCGAGCTTGACATACTCTGCCTATGGTAGAGTAGTTTGACTTCTCATTCTAACTCTTTTAAACCTCATGATAAAATTCCTTCTAGGATGGCAAAAACAAGCAGTCTTGTCTTGCTTCATCCCATACGGATTTTCCTTGTTCCAAAGAGGTGATAGAGCAGGCATGGATTTTGCTTGCCCCGCTCCACCCTAAATGTATATTATTTAATTATATATTTTACTTGTTTAGTACTATCTTCAAAACACTTGTGTCTACGTTTCTCTTAATGCTCTCATGGTCATCCTTTCCTTTTTAATTTCATTTTTATCTCATCAATGTTGGAGCAATCTCATTAGGATTAGTAAAAAATTTCCAAACTGACCTACCCTGGCCCGCTACTGCCCAACACAGATTTTTTTTGCCCCAAAGAGGAGATTGGGCAGGGATGGGGCAACAATGATTTGACTCCGCCCACCCCATTGCCATCCCTACTTCCTTCTAACTAAAGGTTAGAATAAATTTTTGTGGGATTTTTTAGATTGGTCACAAGAATGGAATATTTCGATATTGATGGTGTATTGGTGTATTGTTTCAAAATTACTAAAATATAAATACTCCTAAAATAATATATGAACTACATAATTCATGCCATCTCACTAGCCAATATAAAAGGATTATATAATAATATCATGAGAAAATGGTGAACAATAACCAAATAATTTCATTTACTCATCTCAAAAATTATTCTTAAAAGAAAAAGAACATTCAAATTTTTAGAAATAACCATGTTGGGGGACCACAATTCGACTCCTTACAATCGTTCTAAAAATAGGCCCACGGGATGTGATGTTGAATGTCATAAAAGATTTGAGTGTGTTTTCCTTGTCACTAATTGGTTTTGAGGTGGAGTGGCACAACTCACGGTCTGACAAATCCAATTAGAACTTTAAATGTACTTGATTAGGTCTGATTTAGGGAGGAAATTTATCAAAATGTTTGAAGTTGAAAAAATAAATAAAATACAACTCAGTCCCAATTCCATTTAGATTTGAAATAGAGTTTTTGCTTGGAATGATTAGAATAACCTTAATATGACATGATATTTAAACCGATATGAAACAGAGGATTAGTGTGTATGTTGATTTATGCACCAATATGGCTCATAACCTTCACAGCTGAAACCAGGAGTTAAGGCTTATGGTTCGGTTTTAGATGAGGCTTTATCTATCCTCATATATGGAAGTATTTTCAAAGCAAGCGCAAACCTTTTCACGCCAAGGTATTACCTTCCTAGTGACTTTAATGAGAAAGCTTGGGAGCTCAAGCAATTAATTCCATATTAAGGTTAGAGAGTAAAGATTGGTTCTAGGTATTTGCATTGCTGCAATTCATATGTAGCAAATATTATGATATTTGCTTAGCTAAGTAATGTAATATATATGCAATAAAAAAGAAGTAATGTTATATATAAAATTCTCCATGTGGAATATACATGGATTGCATATATTGTGAATTTTCTGTTTTCCAGCCAACCAAATCGATAAAATTCTAGCAAATCTAACTTTTGGCAATACAATCAAAACACAATCATGATGTCTGAATTCGATAAGATTATTGTCGAGGAGTGTCTATAAATTCTGGCAAACAATGCTACTCAACTTTCTTCTACTTGAACTTTCACTTATGTCGTAGTTATAGTTGTACCCACTCCATTCATGGTGCTACCAACTTTGGAGTCAACCATCTTCTTAGCAAAAGATGGCAAACAAAATGCAGCTGAATGTACCTGAAACGGAATGTACTAGGAGTTAAAAAAGGAACATATCAATAAAAATTATGCCCTACATGAGGAGGGGTTGTCCTCCAAATTTGAGTGGCAAAGGAATTGTAGTATTGTGCACATTGATACCTCTGAGTTGTAAAACTTCAAGGGCCCTTTTGCTACGCCATAACTATCTGGATCAATTGGGTTGATTGGACTTTTGAAATTGACAGGCGGCCCCTCGGTGGAGCAAAGCAAAAAACCAATAACCCCACTGAAATTTAAAGGAAAAAAAAAGCAAAAAAAGAAAAAGAAAATAAATAAATAAATAAAACAAATTAAGCAAGAAATAGAGAAAATCTTAATAGCCACATCCTAGAACGTTTACACATTGTTATTAAAATTATTATTGCTATAATTATTAAGATTTGATATTGAATTTGAGTCAAAGAAATTGAGACTCAACTTACTAGTATTATATTGGATAAGACACAACATGAGCTTGGATTAGAATGAAAAAAATGCAATAATTTAAGAAGAATATACTTGACAAGATCAATTGGGGGTTGTTAAAGCAGTCGGCAAAAAGTGGGAAGGAAGAGAGTAAAATAACAATGTTACAAAAGTAACTTGATCTTTAATTTTAATATGTCAAATTTAGTTATATATGCTCAATTATATTATGTATATTGATTGGTTTAATTTGTCTTTTTTAAAAAAAAGTTTGTCTTACCTCACAACCTTTTTTAATTAGAACAAGTGATGATAAAAGTTCCAAACCCTTTAAAAAAACAAAATAATACTCCTTCCATCCACTTTGTTTGTCCTGTTAGAAAAATCAAACTTTTTAAGGGAACATTATTTATTGTCTTGTCTACCTTTTAAAAATGTATAAGTTTCCAAAACTATCCTAAATAAATTTATGAAAAAATTGAATTAGTAAATTAATAGGGGTATAATAGAAACATTAGTAAATTAATAACTTTCATTTTTAGAAACAGGACAATATTTTAGGTCATTCCAAAATGGAATAGAGGACGAACAAAGTGAGACGGAGGAGTAATTACTTTGACAAATTTAAGATTTATATATTCAACAAGCAAGTTGGTGTAACTTATGGTTTTGACCAATAAGGTACTAATGGATAACGATATTATTACATGTTTATTCTTTCACACCGTAAATTACAAGTTGAGGTCTCCAAGGGCGTGTAAGTAATAAAAAAAGAAAAAGGAGGAAGAAGTGGAAATGTGCGTTGGAAGAGGGGCAAATTTGGATATATATTGGTCTAGATTTTTGTTTGATAAGAAAACACAGCACAGGCAGGGGCAGCTTTAGGTAGAGCTCATAGTGTTCAAGATTTTTAGCACAAGCAAGACTTGCAAATATATATATATATACACACACAATTATTTTTAAACTAATCTATTTTGTCTATATATTTAATTCCATGATTTGAGAATCTCAAAAATTTGAGTTCAA
Organism: Quercus agrifolia; assembly: GCA_029955455.1. Taxonomy (NCBI): domain Eukaryota; kingdom Viridiplantae; phylum Streptophyta; class Magnoliopsida; order Fagales; family Fagaceae; genus Quercus; species Quercus agrifolia. The sequence continues at coordinate 44,428,002 of JARQAD010000006.1, forward strand.
TAAAATAATCTTGGACCCCCTTAAAATAAAAATAAAAAGCTCAAATAACAACAATAGCCTAAACAACAAGAAAATTAGACCAAACAACAACAAATGAATAACATATTCAATAAAAAGCCTAGGTAAAAACAAAAAATAAAATTTTCTAATCATTCATATTCATGACTTGTTTAACCTATTCCATAAATAATCAATAATTTCATTTTTTCTAAAAAATAGTACTAAGAAAGATACTTGGGCAATGAGTTCTCCTCAACAGCGCCAACAGATCTACTCTTTTTGGCTTTGTAGTGGCAGTAGCTCTGCTCTATTTAGCGGCTCGGCTCATGGTCGCAACATGTATCATTCGTTACTCTTTGCTCCTATCTATTTTATTCTCCCTCCATTTTTCTCTTCTCTAGCATCATTTTTCTCTCTCTCTCTTACTTTTATCTCAGCATTCTTAGTTTCACTTTATCTCTCATTAGTCCCTTTTTGTCTTTTCATTTTGTTAATAGTAGGGAAATTGTAAAACTTTATATATTTACTTATTTTTTTAATTAGATTTTGTATAATTTAAGTTTCTTGATGGCTACTATAGAAAAATTCATAGAGCCACCATTGATGCTACATATAATAGAAATGAGAGAGCATGCATATATACCTTGGATATGCAGGAACAATAGTCCATGCATATTCAACCGAGCCTTTAAATATTTGGCGACATTTTGTGACAAGCTCTTCAATGTCAAGGGAGTGAAACCAAATGCTCTCTGCTTGGATGCACAATACTCCACCAGGTCGGAGAGCTTTTGCCACAAACTCAAAGAATGAGGTTTTGAAAAGCTCATGATCAGGCCCTGAATTGTATCACACACATATGACTTCTTTAAAACACTTAACTTGAAAAGAGAAAATAAATTTCCTGAGAGAAAGAGAAAGAGAGAAAGATATACTTATTGGGTCGAATGCATCCACTATTACTGCATCATAGTTTCCTCCAGGATTAGACTCCAAAAATGCAATTCCTGTATAAAAAAGGAAAAAGAAAAAAAAGAAAGACAAACTGTTACACACAAAGGAACTTCCAAAGAAGGCAATATAGCAAAGCTTACGGCAACAAAATTGGACTAACCATCTCTAACATGAAGTGTGACCCGAGGATCCTCGTATCCAACTGCAACATCTGGGAAAAATTGTTTATACACCTGAAAATGACACCAACCTTGCATGCGTATCACACTAAGTTTTTATCCAAACGAGGACAGATCGAGCTACATATATATTTTACACTAAGTGGAGACAAAGCTACTTAGTTTATTCACATAATGCTCCCATGTTTAAAGGCACTTGAAATTTAATAATGATTTTAATATACCTGAACATTTTTAAAGTTTTAAGTTCATTTTTTGAGTGATTTTTATTTTTATTTTTTTTATGGGGCATGGTCTGATAGGTTAATGCTTGAACAAAGACATATATATTGGGTTCCAAGATAGCAATAGATTAAAAATCTTTTAGATCAGTTTGAGTGTTCCGCTTTATGATACACCAATCAAACATCCATTTTGTATTCTTTATTAACTATCTAGATGTTGTGGGAGGAAGAATGCATATATCCGACATATGAGATATCTTCTATATAATTGGGTGTTTATACTTACATCAACCAACATTGTGTCTATTTCACAAATATCAATCTTCTCCACAGGAGAGTGGCGAGAGATTTCTCTAAGGATGCCACCATCTCCTCCCCCAATAAGCAATACCTGAAGCAAAAGATGATGGAGTAAATTATTATAAAGTTGGTACTATTACTAGCAAAAGCATGTTTTTGACTATCTTCTACATACTTTCCGTTGTCAAATAGTTTAAATGGGTCATATTCCTGAAAAGTTTATAAGATTGACACATTGAGTTGCCATAAGATTTTCGTGCATATCTTGAATATAATATAGAGGGAAAAACCTTTTTTGGGTTTGGAATTGAGCAAAGTGGAAGATGGCTAATCATTTCTTGGTAAGCACATTCATCTTTCTCTGTGAGTTGTAGAGCTCCATCAAGGACAAAAACTTTACCATATGCTAATGACTGCAATAAAGTAGTCAACTATGTTTTCAAGATATGTATTTGAGTTTTGCATTAATCACAAGCTTTTTTACATCATAGTACTAATTTAACTCAAAGCTTGGCAAAATATATTGCATACCTGAAACACCATCATACTTTGGTATTTGGACGATCCTTGAAATAAGATTTTCTCTACCTTTAAAAAGTGAGCTTGTCCTACAAGATTATATTCATATAAAATTTGATTATGCTCCATCTGGGTGCAAGTGGAATAGACAAATTTCAAAGCCAGAATTAATAGTTAAACAACTTTTACGTTGAAACTAAGAACGCATGCGCAAGATCTTCATCGAATGTGCGATTTTTTTGGAAGCTTTGTGAGTTGTTTTCAGTATATTCTAAAAGTTTTGAGGATAAAATATTAGTCACAATCAGCTGTAATGCAATAATTAAGTTGCGTCTTTGTGACGAAATAGAGGAATAGTGATTTTTCATTTATATCTAGGAGCAGCCACTTGTATTGCAATTTTCTCATTAACGAATGCAGAACTAGCACTATAAGTACCATATCTAAACGTGGGACACGTGTGACACATTTATTTTGTTTGGATGGCTACTTGTGGCACATGTTTGAGGATAAAACCAACTACATGAAACTTTACCCCATCAAAAAAAAAAAAAAAAAAAAAAAAAAAAAAAAAAAACTACTAGGAAAGATGGACATGAAAATAACAGGACCAAGGCGCTCCAAAAATATTCCATCATACCACACTATAATAGTACTTTGGGGTGTGATACACTAATTATATTTGCCTTTGTCAATTCTTTCTCCGAGATGCTATGTGCCTAGACATGCATAACATTGCCTTTGGTTGAGGTGAAATCTAGGGGAGAGAAATAAAAGGGTATTTGGTTGAGAGGAAAAAAGGGAGAGAAAGTAGTGGGGTCTTAAGTATTTTCCCTCCGAGCCTATCAAAATCTTATTCTCCAAATTGGGTAAGGATTTGTTATAAACAAAGTTGCAAAACTTCCTACATACTGGTATATGTGTCAAGATATTAGACGGACACCTGTCCATGACCAATTTGTAGAAAAATTCTCTTAAATTCTACAACTTTGTCTTGGATAGGTGTCCTAATATCTTGACACGTATACCAATATGTAGGAAGTGCTGCAACTTTATTTGCAGCAAATCCTTACCCCTTCTCCAAAATTCGGTAGAAAATAGGAGAGGGAGAGGGGTTTAGATAGGAAGTTACCTATTTACCCTTCTCCTCCCTTCAACCAAACCTAACATTGTTTTTTTGTTTTTTTTTTTTGTTTTCCCTTTTTTCAACGCATATGATTGAGTTGTTTTTCTTTTTTGGTATCCTAACAGTATTTTTTTTTTCCTTTTAAACTATTAATATATATATTTTAATGTAATAGGGACATGAGAGTAAATACATATAAGTTATATTTTTTATCCTTTTATTTTTCTTCTCAACTAAATAAAAAGGTTTTCTATCCCTCTATTTTCTTATCCTCCCAAACAAAAACACATGAGAAAAAACTAAATTTTTTCTATCTCCCACTTTTCTAACCAATCAGACACTAAATATATAAGAATCCAATTATATTCCACTATTGAAACAAAATTATATTCCGTTATATACATAAATTCAATATTTTGAATTTGTCGAGAGTTTTGTAACTCAACTAATTAACGCCTCTTGATGTTTACAATGAAGATTTCTAGGATTTAAGTTCCCTTATCCCATTGTAACTATCAAATAATAAACAAAAAAAGCAAAAGAAAGCTTTGAATTTGGATATATAATGACTTACAGTCTTCCATAATGAGGGCATGTATGGACTTATCTCCTTTTTATGGACAAAGGGGAAATCCTCCCAAACAAAAATACATGAGGAAAAACTAAATTTTTTTATCCCCCACTTTTCTAACCAATTAGACACTAAATATGTAAGAATCCAATTATATTCCACTATTGAAACAAAATTATATCTCATTATATACATAAATTCAATATTTTGAATTTGTCAAGAGTTTGGTAACTCAACTAATTAATGCCTCTTGATGTTTCCAATGGAGATTTTTAGGATTTAAGTTCCCTTATCCCGTTGTAACTATCAAATAATAAACAAAAAAAAAAAAAAATGCAAAAGAAAGCTTTGAATTTGGATATATAATGACTTACAGTCTTCCATAATGAGGGCATGCATGGACTTATCTCCTTTTTATGGGCAAAGGGGAAATCCATCATGATAGAAATTAAATTAAGGGTGTATAAAACTGATGAGAAAGTAAAAAAATAAGTTATAACCTATAAATTCAGCTAAAATTTATTAACACCATAATTCATAAATATATGTATATGAACAAAGATATAATCCAATACGTTAGAATAAATTATTTCATAGATATTGAGGCCAAAAACCTTATAGCCATATTGCCTGATACTCCCATTAAGGAGAATCTAGGTTCAATTCCCTTAACCCCGCTTAATTAGTGTAAATAGAAAACCTATAGATTTTGCGAACATCATTGAAAGTGAAGCCTACCTGGCCAAATTGGACAATACTCTGAAAACCAACCAGGAATGCTAGGATGTTTAAGATCACCGGGATTTTTCTTGTCCTCCTCCAACATTTCAGCAGGGACGGGTTGAGCAGCTGAGAATCCATTTTCTCCATTGTTGCTGATGATCACAGCTTCATCTTCTTTTGTCATTTTCAAGTTACAAATCCTTGAAGAATGCCGTAGAACAATGCTTGTCGTTTCCGTGAGTTTTGTTGTCATTATGTGGGGCTCTTGCAAGTATGTTAAAAACTCACTCTATGCGGCTTAAATAAGATATGGGAAACTATTGGACTCTTTGACTAAAGTAATGTCACTTTCTTGTGTAATTTCGATGATGATTTGATGGATTCAATATTCTCTTTGAAAGTTGAGAGATCCAAAGAAGAATTTTATTGGAAAATGGGCTGCTTGTTGGGAGAAAAAAACCAAGTATCAAATGGATCACCAAGGAAGATGCTATATAAGAGACTAGTTATATATATCATGCTTTTCTTTCAGTCATATGGTTGATTATAACTTAAGAAGTAATAATATTACACCGCACTGAATCTAAGTACACCAATCATTGCATGCCAACAATATTCAAAGAAATATTGGTGACATAAAATGATAACGGACATATGTGCATTCTTGCCTTCATGATTGCTTAGGTTTGTAAACAATGGGCATCTTACACCATTTTCCCTTGTTCTGACAAAATTCTATCTTGTTGATGATCTGGTGGAACTGTTTCCCCTTTTTTTTTGGTATTTGATATAATGAAGAATGAAAGAAAAAAAAAAAGATTTCTGTAGTTGAGGGAAAGCTAAACCAAAAGAAGTGGGAAACTTATTGTCATTTTCCCATTTGTGTCCTAATTCCGTCCATTTCTTTACGATGCCAAACACCACTATCACCACCGTTGCCACTCCAATGACACTATCACTGCTACCACTGCCCACAACACAGCCACCACCATTATCACCTTACTATCTTCGACTCAGGGATGGCTCAAGGCCAAGGCCAAAGTGGTGGGGTCAGGGCATTCACCTTTCTCTCCTCAACCCACCCAACCCTCTCACTTTGCCATTGGGTCATCATGTTCATCACATCACCTTTTTCAACACTGTTATCACCACCCCTGCATCAAAGATTTTTTTTTTTTGAAAAAATCTATTTGATTAGACTAAGTAGAGAAGGGGAATGGAATCCTTATATTTTTTTCATGAAAAAATTGAACATAATATCATTGAGTTACAAGAGTCTTAAATCTTAACAAGTCAAAAATTTAATTAACATCTTAGTATTGACCTCATTTATAATAATCAAAAGCTTGATTAACATCATATCGATTCATTTTTTTTAAGCTACAACTTGATGTGAATTTAAAATTGAAAACTCTGTTGAGAGGGGCTTGTGCATAAAAATCTTTATGCATATATAGAATTAAGAAAATATCTGGTTTTTATATCTTATTATTGTTTCATTTACATTAAAAAATGAATGATAAAGATTAAAGTACTTGAAAATACATGGTTATGAATTATGATTGTTATTAGTACCATACCCTCAATATATACCATTTTTATTGGTCTCCTTGTGCCAAATTTTTCTTTATTTAATTTTTTTAATGTAAAATTTTCTTTATTATAGAATTTAATAGTTACACAAGGATGTGAGATTTCAATCCAAATACAAAAGTTATGGCAAAAAAATTAGGATTTTATTCTCACGCATTCACTTTTTCAAATCTTTATTTATATGTTAAAATTTGAACATTTTTATCTATTATGAATAATGTGTGGAATAGTATATATAAACTAGTGTAAAAGAATATTTAGTCCAAAAACTGTCTCTATATACAATACTGTGAAAAAGTTGGTAGAGTTTCGGTCTATGAACTTTTTCATTCCAATTATAGCCCTTAAAGACTAAAAACCCCATCATTTGAATAGTATCACAATTTAAGTAGTGCTATGAACACAACAAAAAGTCTCAACAATCTCATAAAATTTATAAATTAGCATGCTATATCATTAAAAAAAATTTAAATTGACGATTGTGGTGAACCTATGCGTCAGTTGACTTGCCAATTTAGAAATATTGTGAAATTGATGTGATATTTATTTATTATTTTTAATTGTTTATTTGTTTGCCCTAACAACTGCTTTCACATGTTTAAGAAAAAAAAAAATGTTAAAAGTGGCTGTATTTAAGAAGTCGCAATCCATTGACTTTCCTATGAAAAAGATGCACGTGGTTTGCTCAGCTATTTGCCTATTTGACTATCTCCAATGTTTTTGTTTTTTTTGTGTCTGTCTCTACCAAATAGTGTTCGAGTGGCTTTTTGTCTCTACCATGAATTTTGGATTTTTTTTAATGCCATTCTAACCTTCTTAGACTTTTTACCCCTGAATAAAATAAGTATACAAATCCCTATGGGCCAAACCCATCTCTGCTTTGGCAAAAAACCCAAGAGGGATGGCAGAGATGGGAACAAAAATGTGGGCTAGAAGGTTAGAGACTCTTTATGAATAAAATTATCATTCCAAATTGAGCAAGATGAGTCCAAAAGTGATATAGTTTCAGAAACAATCTCCAATTTCCCAATCAAAATAATTTAGACTTGATTTATTGCATTGATCTGTAAATCAGCCTCTCCAAGATTACATATTTGTATTATATTGGAATTTGAAATTGAAATATAATTCATGTATGTGAATGTCATTTCTTAAAACATTTGGAGAGGAGTGTCATTTCATGAAATTTTAAAGAGATATTGACATGTAATTTGTCCTCTTTCTTTTAGCTAAATAATCACTCAAAAGCTTATGAATTTCCCACTTCTTCAAATCCTGCACATCTTCCACATTGAAGTCAAATTCCACACTTGCAAAAGACATTTGTAAAATTGATTTAAGGAAAAGTTCGTTGTTTTCACTTTCCAATATTGATATCAGAGTGCACTAAATATTTAGAGTTTCTCGTTTTACTTACGTCTCTAAGGATGTGTTTGTTTTGAGGTGAAACATAGTGGATGAAAAACTTTGGAGAGAAAATAGAAAGAAAAACTTTTTTGGAGTATGTTTGATTGGGTGAGGAGGAAGGAAAATAAATAGTGGAGCCTGAGTGTTTTTTTCCCAGACCCACCAAAAAGTTCTCTCCAAAATGGAGAGAAAACTAAGTGAGGATGAATTTTTTTTTGATTGACAAAAATGCCCATATGCATGTGCACATGAGCTTCTTCAAGTTGCCTTTATTATTATTATTTTCTTCTCTAATGTGCCTTGCCTTGTTGCCTTTTTTTTTTTTTTTTTTTCTTTTTTTTTATTTACTGGGCAGCGTTGCCTTTTTTTTTTTTCTAGGGTCTGGGGTGATACTTTTTTTTTTTTACTAGATGTGATTTTTTTTTGGACATGATTTTTATTTTTTTAATAAATTTGGGTGATTGCCTTTTTTTTTTTTTTTTGTGTGTGTGGTTATTTGTCATTTTTTTTTGTTTTAATTGGACATCATTCTTTAATAAGGGTATACAAGTAAATTTCTTCAAATTCATTTTTTCCATCCCTCTACTTTTCCACTCTCAACCAAATAAATAGGAGAGAAAATAAAATCTTTTCTATCCTCCCACTTTTCCATCCTCCTACTATTTTCTATCCTCCCACTTTTCTAGTACTCCTCCAACCAAATAGACCCTAAATGTTTTCTTGATGAGAAAGCATGAAAAGAAACCATGTTTTTTGAATTTGCATTTTTTTTTCTTTCAAAATGAGTCTCACGAGCACACACCCAATTTCATTGAGTTAGGGTAGATGTATGAGTTTTATTTCTATGCAATTAATAAGTTACTAGGAATTTTATTGTTGCATAGCCACTACTTGCTCCTTGTTAGCGTTGGTCTGCCTCAAGACTCCTTGGCAAACCAAAGTTTTGCGTTGGTTAGCCCTTTTTTTGTTAGCCGACGGACAGGCGTGTGTTTGGGTGGTCTTGCAATGGAGTTTCCAGAGGAGGTGGTCCCGATAACAAGGATACCAGTGGTTAGTAATAGTTCCACCTGTAATTATTAATTGCTTGGAAATAGAATAAATACGTTTATCAGCTCATCATCTGTTTGCTTGTTCACACTTAGGCTAGGCACACACTAATTTGAAACATGGACTATGATGATATAGATTATGATGAAGGTTATAGCATGAGAGATATAGACAATAATTGGTTAAATGATAATATGGATTATGAAACAGATTCTGACTTTGACAGTGATATGGATAATTATAATAGATACAATAATAGTTTCTTTGATAGGAATAATAAATAATTGGAATCTTTAGAAGCTATTGAAAGATCCACCACTGTAGAAAGAAAAAATGATAGAGATAATAGAATAGACAGTTTTTTGGAACTTTATGAAAAAATTAAAGCTCTAAATTCAAAACAAGAAAGAAACTTTGAACCCCATCAAAGATCATCTTTAGTGACAGATAATTGGCATGATAGAAAAAATAGTAGCTTAGTAAGCACTGACAGATTCATAAATAGTAGTAGAAAAGATGATAGAAAACTAAAAGTAATTGAAAGACCTATAGTTATAACATATAAAGACAACAAGAAAAACTTTGATGAAAGAAAAGACTATAGTCAAGAAATGCAAAAGATGATAGACGTAGTAAAAATAAGAAGTTCAATAGAAAGACAGGAAAATAATAATAGGAAAGACGACATAATAGAAACAATACAAAAGAAGAAGATAGATATAATTGATGGAGACAAAGAAAGAAAGATAGAAAGACAACAAGGTAATAGTATTCTTACCAACTCATCCATAACTCTACGTAAAGAGTTAGATATAGGAAAAGACATAGTAAAAGAAAGAAAAATGATAACGAAAGAGAAAGAAGATGATAGTCTAGTCAACAAAGAAAGGACAAATAATAGTCTTAGGAATAATGATAGTTCCAAAAAGAGTAATAGTTTTAAAGAAGAAATTGATGAAAGACTAAAATCAATTGAAAAAACTATGGACAATACCCAAGACAACAATTTAGTAGAATTGGCTAAAAAGATATAAATTTTAAATTCACCAATAGAGATAAAAGAAATGAAAAACGACATAACAGTTTTAGAGATTACTGAGTTATCAGAGAATGAGAAATCTGACAAATATATTAGAAATATTATTTGTCATAAATGTAAAGAATATGGGCATACTAAGAAACAATGTGATAGACATAATAAAATTGTTAAACAAATCAGTAAATTAGAATTTAAGAAAGATGTAATAAATGAATTAATGGAAATATTTAATGTTAAGCAAAAAGAAATAGACCAAGTAAAGAAAAAGGAAGAACTAAAATCAACTAACCCACTTAAAATTAATAAAAGAAAAAGGAAACAAAAAGACATAATAATGAAATTGATAGAAAATCTACCCAATCACCTAAAAGATAAAAAAGAATATTTACTAAAATTGAAAGATTCTATAGATATACCTATTACTTGTATTAAGTGTAGGAAATTTGGACACCATGCTACGAAATGTGAAAAAGGTAAAAAGGATAAGAAAGAAAAGACAAAAATTAAACAAGATGGTACAAATATAAAGTCAATAACACTACAAGACTTAATGATAGAAGCAAAAATGGTAAAACAAGAAATTAAAGAAGATAATTCAACAGACATAGATGAACAAAATATTGCAGAAATAATAAATTTAAAAGAATTTTCTAAACCCATGATAGACCTACCTTTATTAGAAAAAGATGATGGCAATAGACAGAATTTCTTGAGTATAATTGATAGAGTAATTTTCCAAAAATGGCATATAGAAATTATTTTAGTAATTAATAAAGAGTTTTCTTTAATAGAAATTGCTTTAATAGACTCAGGTGCTGATATGAATTGTATACAAGAAGGATTAATACCTTTAAAGTATTATGAAAAATCATCTGAAAGATTAACCTAGGCTAATGGAGAAAATCTCATAATTAATTAAAAAATACCTAATGTTCATATATGTAACGATGGAGTATGTTTTGAAATTGTTTTCGTTTTAATTAAAGACCTTCCTTCTAAAATTATTTTAGGAACTCCTTTTATGGCTATGCTTTACCCCTTTTAGTGACAGATGAAGGAATTAAAACTAATGTGTTGGGAAAAGATATATTCTTTAGATTCATTTTATCACCTGTCCTGAAAGAAAATCATTCCTCCAAAAAGGTCACTATTTTAAAAGATATCAACGAAAGAAGAATCTATAGAACTGAAAGAGATTTGTCATCTTTGAAGACAGAAATATTACTTGATGACCAATTGACAGAAAATGACAAAAAGAAATTTAAACAAGATATAGAGACAGAAATTTGGTCCTATTCCCCCATTACTTTTCTGCATAAGCACTGACATATAGTCCGAACACTTTGTGAAGAAGAATTTGGTGGAAAAGAGATAAAAGATGGAACTATGCTTATAATCTTTTTTAGTCAATATGAATGGACTAATACTTTGATAGATGTATCAAACAAAATTATAATAGATGATATACTTGCACCCTTTATAGTATCCTTAAATGCTCATATAATAGATGTTTTATTAAAAGCAATTTTAATAAAAGCAGCCTTGACAGATTCTCCTTTATTGATCATTAAAGAAAACATTAATTGTGGTAATTTTTTGAACAAAGACAGAGTTAATTTCTTCACAGGAAAAGTTAATCATATGCCTTTGATAGATTTTCCCCAGACTATTATAGTAGTTGATGATAAACTTTATGGAGAAACTTTATTCTCGCAGAATAAGATATATAGTAAAACATACAAGGATAGAATTATGGCAGATATTGAATTTTTTTTGAATTCTACTCACCTTGACAGACTCCATCATGATTGCTCTAATACCACTGTTACTTAGCAAGAGCACAAAGGTGTACAGGGAAATGTTTGTTTTATTATATATACTTTAAATTTTAAAAATGGTTTTCTTATAAAACATTTTAAAAAGACTCTACAAAAGGACATTGACAGAAAAGTTTTTAAATAAATTTTATAGAAGCTTTGCAAAAAATATTTATTTTCAAGATCATTTTTCAAGACATAATCCTTTTCCCAAAACCCATTTGCAAACTACCATGAGTAAAAGAACCTCCCAGGCAAACATGGAAGGAAAGGGCAAAGCACCAGTGGTGCAACCCAAACAATTCTGAAAGCCTTCAGCAAGGATTTTGAATAGGCATGAAGGCGTCTTGATAGAGACAATATCCCTTTAGGATACGTTGCTAGCAGAGGCAATGTATTCATGTGGTGAGAAAAGTGTAATTCTGCAAAAAGTGCTCCGCATTGATCTCATGTTTCAGGATGGAGAATTCACAGACCTTCCTCTTCATATTAAACTACTTCTTGATAATTTACAAGCAGCCTTCACCCTCAGATAGAAATCTTCATTCCAAAAGACCCTTAAGGCTTTGGAATTACATCTTGTTAGCACCAGTGCATTCATTGAAGCATCTGGTTGTCAACTCCTTGGCAAGGAGGATGGAGATTCAAGCTCCACAAAGACAGAATCACAGTCTCCAAAAAGCTATCTTATGGGAACAAGCTTTTCAAAGCTCCACCCTAAGATTCATAAAAAAATGAGACTTGCCATTAAAACCTTACCCCCTGAGATCCAACAGAATAGACTAACTCATAAAGCCCTAACAAGTTCTTATGACAGATGGATGCATCTTTTCAAAGTATTAGTCTTTATAGCATTTATTAGAACAAATGAGATGACAGATGACATTTGGCTATCTCATAAAGCTACATGCTATGAAAGTTTTGGAGAAGCAGACAGAGTTTATGAAGGAACAGGAGATAGATACAATCCCTATCCGGGATTACTTATCAATATGGAGACAGAAGATTCAGTACTTTGTGATCCTTTATGGTTATCTGAAATGCTAGAAGTAGGGTTTATCAGCAAATTAATCATAACTTCTGAAATTCAGATTAGTTTATTTCCCAAAGTCATCCAAGAAGTAGCCGCACAGATTGGAGGACTTAACTATATGAGGATCACTATTTGGAGCACCCTTCCAACTTGGGACAATAGCTATTATATGGAAGTTCAGCTAGCACATATTCTGGTCCTTATCTATGATTGGGGTTGTATACCTGATATAATTGGTATATAGGAGATTCTTATTTATCACTTGATGATCCAGATGCTCTAGCTCCAGAATGGTCTAATTTCATGAGTAACAAGATTTATGAAATACAAAAAAAATTAGACAGAGACTTCCACTTATATAGCTATACTAACAGAATAGTCGTATATGGTCCAAGACCTTCAGCAAGAAGGCTTTTTGGAAGAAGAATGATTGTTAAGGATCCTAGACTAATGATAGCAAAGGATCGTGTTCCTATTTATCTTCCTATTTCATACTGCGTTCTATGTAGTACTTATGGAGTAGTTCATGAGCATGAGCAGTATGAGGATAACTCTGATCAGCTAGATTATGATAACTATGCGGATACAGATTAGATGTTTTAAGAAAGACAAAATGCTCTCCCAGATAGATAACTGCGATAGATCACTATTCATCAGCGATAGATCACTATGATAGATCACTATAAGTCTCTTATCACGCATGGTAATGAACAGTAGGCGCATGCTAGTAAACAGTAATGACATATGAACCTTTGTCTGGACTGTCTTGGATCTATCTGGAAGCTATTCACGCATTTTAATGAATAGTGATCTGTCATAGTTATCTGTCGTTGATGAATAGTGATCTGTCACAGTTATCTATTCGGGAGAGCATTCTCTCTTTCTTAGAACATCTAATATGTATCCGCATAGTTATCATAATCTAGCGGATTAGAGTTATCCTCATACTGCTCATGCTCATGAACTACTCCATAATTACTACATAGAACGCAGTATGAAATAGGAAGGTAAATAGGGACACGATCCTTTGCTGTCATTAGTCTAGGATCCTTAACAATCATTCTTCTTCCAAAAAGCCTCCTTGCTGAAGGTCTTGGACCATATACGGCTATTTTGTTAGTATAGCTATATAAGTGGAAGTCTCTGTCTAATTTTTTCTATATTTTATAAATCTTGTTACTCATGAAATTAGACCATTCTTGAACCAGAGCATCTGGATCATCAAGTGATAAATAAGTATCTCCTGTATATCAGTTGTATTCAAGTATACAACCCTAATCATGGATAAGGACCAGAATATGTGTTGGACGAACTTCCATATAATAGCTATTGTCCCAAGCTGGAAGGGTGCTCCAGATAGTGATCCTCATATAATTAAGTCCTCCAATCTATGCGGCTACTTCTTGGATGACTTTGGGAAATAAACAAATCTGAATTCCAGAAGTTATGATTAATTTGTTGAAAAACCCTGCTTCTAGCATTTCAGATAACCATAAAGGATCACAAAGTACTGAATCTTCTGTCTCCATATTGATAAGTAATCCCGGATAGGGATTGTATATGTCTCTTGTTCCTTCATAAACTTTGTCCGTTTCTCCAAAACTTTCATACCATGTAGCTTTATGAGATAGCCAAATGTCATCTGTCATGTCATCTGTTCTGATAAATGCTGTAGAGACTAATACTTTGAAAAGATGCATCCATCTGTCATAAGAACTTGTTAGGGCTTTATGAGTTAGTATATTTTGTTGGATCTCAGGGGGTAAGGTTCTAATGGCAAGTCTCGTTTTTTGCTAAATCTTAGGGTGGATCTTTGAAAAGCTTGTTCCCATAAGATAGCTTTTTGGAGACTGTGATTCTGTCTTTGTGGAGCTTGAATCTCCATCCTCCTTGCCAAGGAGTTGACAACCAGATGCTTCAATGAATGCACTGGTGCTAACAAGATGTAATTCCAAAGCCTTAAGGGTCTTTTGGAATAAAGATTTCTATATGAGGGTGAAGGTTGCTTGTAAATTATCAAGAAGTAGTTTAATATGAAGAGGAAGGTCTGTGAATTCTCCATCCTGAAACATGAGATCAGTGCAGAGCACTTTTTGTAGAATTACACTTTTTTCACCACATGAATACATTGCCTCTGCTAGCAACGTATCCTGAAGAGATATTGTCTCTATCGAGACGCCTTCATGCCTATCTGAAATCCTTACCGAAGGCTTTCAGAATTGTTTGGGTTGCACCGCTGGTGCTTTGCCCTTTCCTTTCATGTCTGCCTGGGAGGTTCTTTTACTCATAGTAGTTTGCAAATGGGTTTTGGGAAAAGGATTATGTCTTGAAAAATGATCTTGAAAATAAATATTTTCTTGCAAAGCTTCTGTAAAATTTATTTTAAAAACTTTTATGTCAATGTCCTTTGTAGAGTTTGTTTAAAATGTTTTATAAGAAAATCATTTTTAAATTTAAAGTATATATAATAAAACAAACATTTCCTTGTACACCTTTGTGATTTTGCTGAGTAATAGTGGCATTAGAGCAATCATGATGGAGTCTGTCAAGGTGAGTAGAATTCAAAAAATTTTCAATATCTGCCATAATTCTATCCTTGTATGTATTACTATATATCTCATTTTGCGAGAATAAAGTTTCTCCATAAAGTCTTTCATCAACTACTGTAATAGTCTGGGGAAAATCTATAAAAGGCATATGATTAACTTTTCCTGTGAAGAAATTAACTTTGTCTTTGTTCATGAAATTACCACAATTAATGTTTTCTTTAATGATCAATAAAGGAGAATCTGTCAAGGCTTCTTTTGTTAAAATTGCTTTTAATAAAACATGAAAGTTCAAATAGTCTATAAAACACTATGAACGTTTAGACCCCCAATAACAAAATTATCAATTCAAGCTTTATGACAAACAATAAGTGTGCGGAAAATGAACACAAGCTATAAACAGAATTGGTAAACAATCTAAGCCAATTAAAATCACATCCACAATAGAAAATAAAAGGCAAAGATTAAGGGAAGAGAGATGCAAACACAAGGACAACACAACGATGTGTTATAGAAGAGGAAATCGAACCCCTCGGCGTAAAACCTCTCCGCCGCCCTCCAAGTGGTAAGTAATCCACTAGAAAATGTAGTTTGGATACATGAACAGCAATAGACCCTCCAAACATAATCTACCCAATGTACCTAAGCCCTCCAAGCTTCTTGCTCCAACGAGGTTGCGCCGAACCTATTTCTTTTCTAACTTCCCGGATTCCGCTACTTGACCATAGCATCAACCAATGTGAAATTGGTTCCTTCCTAACTGCTTCCCAAAGCACCAAACAGCTCTCTCACAGAAATGGATATGGTGAGAAAATGTTTTGGTAATGAGCCTCTCTGCGAGTCCCTGTTTCTTTGCACAATCTTGAGTAATTCTTCACACTTTCTCACACACTACCCTTACATGATTCCCACCTAAATACAGGGTTACTAATTGCTAAAATAAAGCAAATTTGGCACGAAATAAAGCCAACAAGATTGTTGATTAAATTCAACCTTACAATCTCCCCATTTGGCTATTTCGTGACAAAACCCTAAAACAGACTCTAGACTTAACATGTGAGTTGGGAACAGTTGAACATAACTCACTCACACCTAATTCTAGAAACTGTGAAGCTCTTGAATCATATGAACATGAATCTCCTGAAACACAACAATACACCATGATCATTGTATGCAGAAAAGCATGAAATGCATATGAAGCAAGCATGATGTGATTAAGTAAAGATGGAGTTAAGAAATAAACTATGGCTTGATCAAACAAGCAATCACTACAAGGTAGTGACCACAATGCTCATTCACAGTTGGAATGAACACTTGGACATACAAGCTAATAAGCTCAATGCAAATCACTTGCATGCCCAACACTCAACCAATGCATAATACACTAAGTATATGCATCTAGGAACAATCCTACAAGGGCACAAGAGTGACAATACTTAAAAGGAAAATGCATGACATTTAGTTAGAAGTACTGAATAAACAATGCATAAAGGCTGCTTAAAGCATGGTACAAACCATAAAGCCTACAAACTATGCATAAAACAAAACCCTAAAAGCTTACAAAAGCAACATGGGTACAAAACAAAATAAGTAAAAAAAAAAAAAATGATCACATAACATAAGTTCTGAGATATGCTAAAGTGAGACAAAATATTAAACATTTAATACTCCCCGTTTCATTATGCACACTCCTTCTCATTCTTGTGCTGCTCTCCCCTTTTTTGGCACGAATAGCTAAAGGCTTTCTTCCGGCTTCTGTTGAATAGCATCTAGTTGTGTCTCAATAGTTGTGAGACACATTTGAGTTTGATTGTGAAAGGAGTGAAGAAGCCGTTCTAACTCGGATATCTGATGAACCACATTCGTAATCAAGTGGCTTTGCTTGGCTGTTTGAAACCCAGGGGGAATGGATGAAGTGCCAGTTGATTGGGCAGGTGTAACTGGAGCATGAACATGTGGAGTTTCATAGGTGGATGACTCACTCTTAGGAGTTCTAGAAGAATGACTCTTGCTTGCTTGGAGAGTGATCATAGAAATTGGACGCGGACGGGTCATCATTTTTCCATCTGAAGGAGGATTAATACCTTCACGAAGAATGAACTTCATAATGAGACTGCAAAATGGAATACATCCTCGTGCTGTTGATCAAGTTGCGGTCTTCCTTATGGTTTGAAAGATGTGGGCATAGATATCAATGGACTCTCTTTGTAATAAGATCACATAGGAATTGAGCTCTTCCAAGATTGATGAAAGTCGTGTTGGACAACGGGTAAAGATTGGAGAACATGATCAACTTCAAAGTAGTCAGCTTAGGTGAAACTTGCTAGTACTTATGGATGTGCCTTTACTAGAGACTTCATGGTCAGGTCCAAGAACTTGTAGAATGTCTTGAATCTCTGGAGTTCTATCATCATAAGGAGTTAGATTCACATTCTGAGGTCTTGTGATGTGGAGAATTTTGGCTATGGAGTTCGGGTTGATGATAAATTCCTTTCCTCTTACCCAGCAAATCAATTCAACTCCAAGGTCACTAATATTGGAGTAGCATTCTTTGACCAGTTCATCCATTGGGTCTTCAAAATTACCAAATAAGGCTGTCCAATCTCTTGATTCAAAGATCCGAGGGACAAAAGTGGTCTTCAAAGTGTTAAACTCAACCACACGTTCCACTATAGGAGATGTCATGTCAAAGATGCTTGAGTAGATGTGTGAGTTAAGAGGAGTTCGAAACCTCTCACAATTGGAGTCTTTAGATGATTGAGATGATAGTCGAGTCCGTTTAGCAATCGGAGTTGATTGATCACTAGTTACAATGTTTTTGCCTTTAGGAGAACGACGAGTCATCTGCAAGAGAACAGTCACACAGCAAAGAGCCAAATGCAATACCACAAGGTACACACATCAGTTTGATTAGATTCAGGTATAAGAATGTGAAACAGGGAGATTTCACTCAATCACAAAAACAAGAATTATGTTAAAGACAAGTAATCATAAGCAACATGGACATAATAAGTGGAATGGGCAATCAAATATGGTGATGAACATTAATAGCTCAGAATCAAGTGGGCACTGAGCATTACAAGGATTCAAATGACAAATAATGTGACAGAATACCATAAGCATGATATGAATGAAACAACCACTATCATGAAACAGTGCACAGACCCCAGACTTCATATAAACACCAGTAATAAAGTCAAAAACACTAACTCTCAAACAATGAACACTCACCAAGATAAAGCAAACCCTTGAATGAGCATGACACTTTTCAAAAACATAATGACAACAATACACTCACAGAATCAAGAAAAGCATACTCAAAACATGGAAAATGAAGTGAGACAGAGAAAACCCATACCTTTTTCTTGAAGATTGGAGAAGAAATGATGCAGAAATGGAGTTTGAGGAGTGTTTGGGTCAGTTTCAGTTGAGAAAGAAATGGGGAAGACAGTGAACAGTCACAAAAAGTCGAGGGAAAAACTGAAAAAATCTAAAGAAACTGTCTTTGAAACGCAAAATACGCGTTTTTCACGACTAAAACAAGTCGTCAGGGCAAGCCACCAAAACACTCAAAGTCAAAATTGTGAAAAAATTTTCTAAGTGTTTTTTGTGACTGGAAGGTCTACCAGCGAGGGAGTTGCGAGCTAAGCCGTGAAAATCTCTGTGTACCCCTCGCGACTGGACCTTTCACTCGTGAACAAGTTGCCAAAATCAACACGCGAGCTCACGGTTGTAGCATGCGACTTGGATGACCCACGACTGAGTCACCAAAATAGGGCAACACTATTTTTGAAATTTTTCAGTTTTTGTGAAAACAAAGTACTTTCCAAAAACACCTAAAACACTCAAAAATCTTTTTGAGTTTGAATCAACAAAGATTGCGCATGTGAAAACACATTTTAACAAGTACAATCACACAAATGAATATGATATTCATTGAACATAAACTTGTGTGTTGTGTGTGGATATCAACAATGAGATAGTCCTTAGTCTAATGTGAAGCTTCAATGATCAATTCAACTAAGGCATACACAATTAGCACTAGATCATGTGACCCATCTCAATTATAGAAGTATGCATATATGACCTCCCACAAGACTTGATAACATAACTTGGAGCTTTACATTTGACTCCATTTTTTTTTTTCAGTCATAACATTAGATCTTTTTGATCTTTTTGGAATAATTACATCTCATTGTGAGAATGACTTTTGATATTTCTCCTTGATGGGATAGCCTTTGGCCTTTTGAAGAATTATACACTTTATTTTTTTTTGGTCGCTTTCCCTTTTTCCTAGTCGAATACTAGTATGTGCGACAGGCTTTTGTAGCTTAATATCTCTTTACATTTGGAGATTTACATTTGGAGAGCTTTTTTTAGCAAAAACAAAAAAATAAAGAGTGAGAAGATATATAGGCACAAGTCTATGCATGTCTCAAGATCAACAAAATCATTCACTAATCATTCATGACAAGTTTGAAGATCTATTTACAACAGTCACATTGATTTCAAGAGTTCTTCTACAGCGATAAGAGTGCAAAGGAACAAGCTATGCTCGTAAATGCACAAAACCATTAGCACAAAGGTACAAGGCAAAACAAGTTTCGAGACAACAACTCAACAATGTCAATCAAACATTTGATTTTCTACTTTTTATGTGGTTTTTGAATTTTTGACACATAAAAATGAAAAGATTGATAAAAAACAACAGTGAAAACAATTTGTATGAAAGAATGCAAAAAAAAAAAAAAAAAAAATTCAAATCACATAATCAATAAGCAAACAACCAAACAAAGTCACAAAGTATAGGAAATATTGATGCATGGACATGTTGTAATGCTTATGCATGAGTACCCTTTTTCACCCACACGTCATTTGCGTTTGGGGTGATATCCTTATAGGATTGGGTACGGGAGTTAGGGCTTTCAAACCTTCGTGTGAAGTTTTCCAAGCAGTTGGTGAATGCACCAATCATCTTCATCACATCCATCATTCCGGGATCACCATTTCGACCTCTTGACGGTTTACCAGCCCAGTTTCTTCTGTCATTTCTAGGTTCTCGAGACCTTGGAGCACTTGCATTATTCATTGCTCTCAGCTTTTGACAATTTGGTCGAGTATGCCCTTGAAGTCCGCAGTGGTGACACACATAGTTTGATCTAGGACCTTTTTGTGATCGAGGATGAGACTTGGCTCGGGATTCAGACCTGCCCACAGATTGCTTATGAGAGTTGTTCAACATCCGTTTGTCATCCACATTCCTCTTTTCCTTCATCTTGGGCTTCTCAGTAGTAGGACTAACTTCAATTTGCTCTTTGGCCTTTCTAAACTTCACTTCTTTGGTGACACTGCCCGATGAACTACTTCCTCTGGTATATCCCAACCCGAACTTGTCTGAGAATTGTTTTTGAGATGAAATGACATCATTTAGCTTCTTGGTTGAGACCCTCTCTATCTTGGCATTGGCTTGCACAACCTCTTGCTCAAGAAATTTCACTTTTGTGTAAGCTTCTGATAGCTCACCATTCAACTTCTCTATCTCACACTTAGCTTCCTTATGACGCATTAGAAGGCTCCTATAGTCCTCCTCGGGTTTCTTCATCTTCTTCACAGCCGCCTTGGCTACACGTGCATAATCTCTTGATTTTTCAAGAAGAGAATTATAATTCTCTTGAAGACAGGTTGCATTCTCATTTTCTATAACATCCGACTTTTCCACAATTCCTATGGATTCTTCATCACTATGTTCCCCAAGTTCTTGCACAAGCAAATTCAAGTTCTCAGAAGACTCGACATGAGCAATAGTCATAAATGCGGAGTAATTTCCTTCTCCGTCACAGCTCTCATCAGAATCAGAATTTGAAGAGTCCGAGTCATTAAGTGTTGTGGCATACACCTTGCCTTTTGATTTCAAATAATTCGGACATTCTTTCTTAAAGTGTCCATGCCCATTGCATTTAAAACAAGTGACACCTTGTGTAGATTGGGATTCTTTTCCATCTTTCCTTTTGAATTCCCTTTTCTCCCTTCCTGAACTTTGGAATTTCCCTTTATCACCAAATTTACCACTATTCTTGAACTTCAAAAATTTTCGGAAATTCTTTGCAAGATAGGCAACGTCCTTCTCGACTGCATCATCATCCGAAGAGTCATGAACATACACCCTTTCATTTACAGTCTTGAGAGCAAGAGATTTGCTCTTTCTTTGATTGGACAATGACAATTCGTAGGTCTGAAGAGAACCAATCAGCTCTTGGACTTTGATATCATCAAGGTCCTTGCTCTCTTCAACCACTGTCATCTTGGCATGAAAGCTTTTCGGCAATGACCGAAGGATTTTCCTTACTATTTTAGAATCCTCTGTTTTCTCCCCCAAATTGAATTTGCTGACAACTACTTTATTCAGCTTGCTATAGAAAGAGTCAAAGGACTCACCCTCACTCATTTTGAGCTCCTCGAACAGAGTGGTCAGCATTTGCAACTTGGTGTCTTTCACTTTCTTCGTTCCTTCGTAGGTGGTTTCCAATATCATCCATGCTTCTTTGGCAACGGTAATGTGTGAAATCCTATGAAACTCATCTGGAGAAACACCACAGAAAATTGCATTCAACCATCTTGTTGGCTTTATTCCGTGCCAAATTTGCTTGTATTTTAGCAATTAGTAACCCTGTATTTAGGTTGGAATCATGTAAGGGTAGTGTGTGAGAGAGTGTGAAGAATTGCTCAAGATTGTACAAAGAAACAGGGACTCACGGCTGGATCTCACAGGTGGCTCTCGACTGTAAGCCGCCAGAATGATGCACACATGTCAAGCATGCCAGAAGCTGAAGCGTCACACTAGCTATTGCACTACAGGACAAAAGTCCTAGGCTGGCCAGGCCGTTTGCTCGCGACTTAACCTAGTCGCGAGGTCAAGTCGCCAGAACACCCTGTTTGGGAAAATCTTACTTTTCACATTCCTTCTCACCCTACAATATATATACCCTTATACCCACGATTTAGAGAGAACTTCTAGAGAGAATTTTGAGAGAGAAACCCTAGAGAAAACAAGATTGACTCATCCACAATCTTTACCTAAGAGACTCTTCAAATTCCTCTACTCTCTTCCTTTCCATTGTCAAATCCTTGAGAGGCTCATTAGCAAAACCTTTTCTCACCATATCCATTTCTGTGAGAGGCCTGTTTGGTGCTTTGGGAAGCAGTTAGGAAGGAATCAATTTCACATTGGTTGATGCTATGGTCAAGTAGTGGAATCCGGGAAGCTAGAAAAGAAATAGGTTCGGCGCAACCTCGTTGGAGTAAGAAGCTTGGAGGGCTTAGGTATATTGGGTAGATTAGGCTTGGAGGGTCTATTGTTGTTCATGTATTCCAACTACATTTTCTAGTGGATTACTTACCGCTTGGAGGGTAGCGGAGAGGTTTTACGCCGAGGGCTTCGGTTTCATCTTCGATAACACATCGTTGTGTTGTCCTTGTGTTTGCATCTCTCTTCCCTTAATCTTTGCCTTTTATTTTCTGCTGTGGATGTGATTTTAATTGGCTTAGATTGTTTACCAATTCTGTTTATAGCTTGTGTTCATTTTCCACACACTTATTGTTTGTCATAAAGCTTGAATTAGTAATTTTGTTATTGGGGGTCTAAACATTCATAGTTTTTTATACACTATTTGAACTTTCAAAACATCTGTTATATGAGTATTTAAGGATACTATAAAGGGTGCAAATATATCATCTATTATAATTTTGTTTGATACATCTATCAGATTGTCAGTCCATTCATATTGACTAAAAATGATTATAATCATAGTTCCATCTTTTATCTCTTTTCCACCAAATTCTTCTTAACAAGGTGTTTGGACTATATATCGGTGCTTATGCAAAAAAGTAATGGGGGAATAGGAACAAATTTCTATCTCTATATCTCGTTTGAATTTCTTTTTGTCATTTTCTGTCAATTGGTCATCTAGTAATATTTCTGTCTTTAAAAATGACAAACCTCTTTCAGTTCTATAGATTCTTCTTTCGTTGATATCTTTTAAAATAGTGACCTTTTTGGAGGAATGATTTTCTTTTAGGACAGGTAGTAAAATGAATCTAAAGAATATATTTTTTCCCAACACATTAGTTTTGATTCCTTCATCTGTCACTAAAAAGGGGTAAAGCAAAGACATAAAAGGAGTTCTTAAAATAATTTTAGAAGGAAGGTCTTTAATTAAAACGAAAACAGTTTCAAAACATACTCCATCATTACATATATGATCATTAGGTATTTTGTAATTAATTATGAGATTTTCTCCATTAGCCTGGGTTAATCTTTCAAATGATTTTTCATAATACTTTAAATGTATTAATCCTTCTTGTATACAATTCATATCAGCACCTGAGTCTAATAAAACAATTTCTGTCAAAGAAAACTCTTTATTAATTACTAAAGTAATTTCTATATGCCATTTTTGGAAAATTACTCTATCAATTATACTCAAGAAATTCTGTCTATTACCATCATCTTTTTCTAATAAAGGTAGGTCTATCATGGGTTTAGAAAATTCTTTTAAATTTATTATTTCTACAATATTTTATTCATCTATGTCTGTCGAATTATCTTCTTTAATTTCTTGTTTTACCATTTTTGCTTCTATCATTAAGTCTTGTAGTGTTACTAGCTTTATATTTGTACCATCTTGTTTCATTTTTGTCTTTTCTTTCTTATCTTTTTTACCTTTTTCACATTCCGTAGCACGGTGTCCATATTTCCTACACTTAATACAGCAATAGATATATCTATAGAATCTTTCAATTTTAGTAAATATTCTTTTTTATCTTTTAGGTGATTGGGTAGATTTTCTATCAATTTCATTATTATGTCTTTTTGTTTCCTTTTTCTTTTATTAATTTTAAGTGGGTTAGTTGATTTTAGTTCTTCCTTTTTCTTTACTTGGTCTATTTCTTTTTGCTTAACATTAAATATTTCCATTAATTCATTTATTACATCTTTCTCAAATTCTAATTTATTGATTTGTTTAACAATTTTATTATGTCTATCACATTGTTTCTTAGTATGCCCATATTCTTTACATTTATGACAAATAATATTTCTAATATATTTGTCAGCTTTCTCATTATCTGATAACTCAGTAATCTCTAAAACTATTATATCCTTTTTCATTTCTTTTATCTCTATTGGTGAATTTAAAATTTCTATATTTTTAGCCAATTCTACTAAACTGTTGTCTCGGGTATTGTCCATATTTCTTTCAATTGATTTTAGTCTTTCATCAATTTCTTCTTTAAAACTATTACTCTTTTTGGAACTATCTCTTCTTTCTTTATTGACTACTTTTATCAAGTCATCATTTTCTTTTTATTTCTCCTTTCTTATCATGTTTCTTTCTTTGTCTTTGTCTATGTCTCTTCTATGCTAAATTCTTTACGTAGAGTTTCCTTTGGGTTGTTAGCCTTTTGTCTTTCAAAGTCTCTTACTTGTTCTATGTCTTTATCAATTATATCTAGCTTCTTATTTTTGTATTATAGTACTAGGATTCTTTTGTATTGTTTCTATTATGTCATCTTTCCTATTATTATTTTCTTGTCTTTCTATTGAACTTCTTACTTTAATATCTATCATCTTTTGCACTTCTTGACTATAGTCTTTCCTTTCTGTCAGAGTGGTCTCTAGAGTTTTTAAATTATTTCTCTCGTCATCTTTTCTACTACTATTTATGAATCTGTAGGTGCTTACTAAGCTACTATTTTTTCTATCATGCCAATTATCTATCACTAAAGATGATCTTTGATGGGGTTCAAAGTTTCTTTCTTGTTTTGAATTTAGAGCTTTAATTTTTTCATAAAGTTCCAAAAAACTGTCTATTCTATTATTTCTATCATTTTTTCTTTCTACAGTGGTGGATCTTTCAATAGCTTCTAAAGATTCCAATTTTTTATTAATCCTATCTAAGAAACTATTATTGTGTCTATTAGTCTGTCTATTGATTTTATCCCTTGTGTATGTACTCCAATTATTTGTATTATAATAGTTATAATTATAATTATCCATATTACTGTCAGAGTCAGAATCTGTTTCATAATCCATATTATCATTTAACCAATTATTGTCTATATCTCTCATGCTATAACCTTCATCATAATCTATATCATCATAGTCCATGTTTCCTATTAGTGTGTGCCTAACCTAAGTGTGAACAAGCAAACAGATGATGAACTGATAGACGTATTTATTCTATTTCCAAGCAATTAATAATTACTAGTGGAACTATTATTAACCACTGGTATCCTTGTTATCAGGACCACCTCCTTGAGAAACTCCATTATGGGACCACCCAAACACACGCCTATTTGTCGGCTAACAAAAAACGGGTTGATCAACACGAAACTATGGTTTGCCAACGAGTCTTGAGGCTGACCAACGCTAACAAGGAACATGTAGTGGCTATGCCATAATAAAATTCCTAGTAACTTCTTAATTGCAAAGAACTAAAACTCATACATCTACCATCCATGGCTCTAATACCATAACATACCCAGGAGAAGTTCATTGTTTTCACTTTCCAATATTGATATCAAAGTGCACTAAATATTAAAAGTTTCTCTTTTTACTTACGTCTCTAAGGATGTGTTTGTTTGGAAGTGAAACATGGTGGATGGAAAACTTTGGAGACAAAATAGGAAGGAAAACTTTGTTGGAGTGTGTTTGGTTGGGTGAGGAGGAAGGAAAATAAATAGTGGGGCTCGAGTGTTTTCTTCTCAGATCCACCAAAAAGTTCTCTCTCCAAAATGGAGAGAAAACTGAGTGAGGATGAATTTTTTCTTAATTGACAAAAATTCCCATATGCATGTGCACATGAGCTTCTTCAAGTTGCCTTTATTATTATTATTATTATTTTTTTCTTCTCTAACGTGCCTTGCCTTGTTGCCTTTTATTTATTTATTTATTTTTTTTATTCTCTTTTTTTTTTCTTTTGATTTTCTAGGCTCTGGGGTGATAATTTTATCTTTTTTTTTTTTTACTAGATGTGATTTTTTTTTTTTGGACATGATTTTTTTTTTATAATAAATTTGGGTGATTGCCTTTTTTTTGTGTGTGGTTATTTGTCATTTTTTTTTAATTGGACATCATTCTTTAATATGGGTATATGAGTAAATTTATTCAAACTCATTTTTTTCATCCCTCTACTTTTCCACTCTCAACCAAACAAATAGGAGAGAAAATAAAATCTTTTCTATCCTCCCACTTTTTCATCCTCTTACTATTTTCTATCCTCCCACTTTTCCAGTACTCCTCCAACTAAACGGACCCTAAATGTTCTTTTGATGAGAAAGCATGAAAAGAAACCATGTTTTTTGAATATGCATTTTTTTTTCTTTCAAAATGAGTCTCACAAGCACACACCCAATTTCATTGAGTTAGCCCACAGAATTTATATATATTGTGGATAATAATGCAGAACTATGCCCTTAAAATTTCATGGCCATTAGTGGTGTGGTTTGAGAGATAAATTAGACCCTATTTTTGCAACCCAAAACTTTGTGCCCCGTTTTTGATGAAATAAATCGGTGATTTTGGAAAAACAACTGCATGGCTAGAATCTACATCTTATAAGCTTTTCCAAAGGTATATGATTTGCTTGATTTGAATAAGAATTAAGAGAGTTATGATAGATCGAAGTTAGAGTAAAAATTTGAAATTTTTTCTAAAATTAGGGATTCTAGAGGTACCTCTTGGCCAAGGGAGATTATGCTCCACCCCCTTGGTAGAATTACCAAATGGTTGGCCTATCTAGATTTGTAGGTTCTTGAATCTTGATAGACTTTCAGTTGATTTTTTCATAATTTTTAAAATATATTATTTGTTTGAAATTAATTTATTGTTTATTATAATTAAAGAAAGGGTTGTGATGAGAACAAGTGCAACCTGAAAAGAAATTGTTATATGAAAATTCAAATGTTTGATTCTAAATATTTTGGCAATGGGGGTGTAATATGTTAGATTAAAATTGTTCTCGACGTAATTTTGAAAGCCTAAGTGAATGAGCATTGTTTGTTTTTGATAATGCCCATATATAATATCTAAAAATTGAAGGGTATCATTTAATGTTATTCTCTTGTTGAGCCACATCATTGGTCACGCTACCCTTTTTTCCTCTATTTTTTTTATAATATTAAAAAAAATTAAGAGTAATGAATTGAAGTAAGAGTAATCTTTTCAAAAAAAGGAAAAAAAAAGGAAAAAAGAAAAAAAAAAGTAAACGTAATGAAGAAAAAGAAAAGAGAAAGTAGTTCTTTTAAAATTAAAGGTGATGAATGTGTAAAGGTAACACATATATAAAGTTAAAATTTTCCAAGATATTATTATTAAAAAAACCATCCAAGATGAATGTGTAAAGTCAATTAGTTAATATATTTAATATTATCAAAAAATTAGAAGAACAAATCAATAAAAAAGAAATGGTGATGTGGCCGATGATTCATTCCATTTGGTATAGTGCGGTCCACTTCAGTCCATTGTAGTCCACTTCAGTTCATTTAGTCCATTTCATTGCACTTACTCTCTTCTTCTTCTTCTTCTTCTAATAATAATAATAATTTTTAAAAATAGAATAAGTGCACTTAATTAAGAATGAGATAAAGAAGATTTGAGTTGAGAGTACCTATTCTAAATCCAAATTTATTAAAAAATATAGATGATAAAAAGTAATATTTTTATTTGTATTTTTTTAACTTAATGATTTGTGGTGTTATCATTCTTTATGTTTTTTTTCCCCATGAATGATATTAGTATTTTTAGTTTTTGAGTGAATTATACAATTTAGTGTTTTCTTATGATATAATTTGAATTTGAAGATCAATTGATGATATTTTTTTTTTTAAATATTTATAAAGGGACAAGAAATTTGTAAATTTATGATATTAAGTTTGGTATCAAGTTTTTGATGAGTTGGATATTTGCACAAAATGAAACCTTTTAGCTGTCGAAAATCTTTGTTGAATAAAAAAAAAGGTAATAATATCCAAGCCTATAGATATGGAAAGCATAATTTACCAAATTGTATCGAGCAAATTTTGGACCTATTAGACCAAATTTATGAGAAATTATTAGGCCCACTAAAGGATTGTTGAAGTGATTCTCCCTCATCTTCGCAACCAATAAAACGCTGTCATTTATTCAAATGTGACGTCACTTAGTAATTTATTATTTATTATTTAGATTAAGAAGCTGACTCACACATTCACATTAGTGATTTTGTTTTGATGATGTTCAGATCGTCAGTCGAATGAGGTCGTCCAGAGTGAAATCGTCCTCCTTTATCCTGATCCTGAAAATAGTCAAAAAAAGAGCTATCTTGCACCGGTGTGGTGCCTGCCACAGAGTCTCCGATGCCAAAATTAGAATGAGTAAGTCAAGAAAAGCTGTGCTTGGTATGTGTCAATGTGTTCGTGTGTTTGTATGTTTGTATGTTTGTATGTTTTCTTACCCTTTTTCCTTCTGAGGCGTCCGTTTATATATACCTGCAGGCGTTCTTCTCTTTTGTCCGTTGGAACATTAAAGGTGATATTCATTCCCTCTTTGTAACGTCTCGGCGTTGGGCTACTGGTGAGCTGTTCTTTCAACGGCAGCAAAGGGGAATAAATGTTCCGTAACGGCCCTGAGGTGGACGGGGGTGGTACTGCTTATCTTGGAGCGACGACCATTATTGATATGACGATCCCAATAAGTCAATCGTCCTCTGATGCGATTCTGGACGATCCCTGGGTTTTGGCTGGACCCATCAGTTGCCCCCCTGTTCGTGGGGTCGTCCATACTTCAGACGGGCATAGGAATATGAGGAGTTTTGTTTTTCTTTTCGCACGGATGCACGTGCTTTGGTTGGATGTGGCGAGATATTTTTTGTAGGTAAGTGTCCTTCCTTCTCCTCCCTTTTTTTTTTTTTTTTTGGCGCTTGGGACTCTGTTCTGTATTTATGTCCTCTGGCGGCGTGGCACACGTGGTAGCCACGTGTTGGGCTCCGACTGGGCAGGGGGCCTCGTTTCCGGTGGGAACTTTTCAGTTTCCCGCATTTTTCAAGGCAAAAGGGAAGTTCCTTTAACTTCCCATTTTCGTTCCCTTTTTTTTCTCTTGCTATTCTTTCACTTTCCTTCTGCGTGTGGTGCTTCCGATTACCTGTGCTGAATATCTTGCCCTTTGCCTTCTCAGTTTCCCCCTGATTTTAAGGTATGTCCCTTATTTAAACTTTATTTCCTTTCCTACTTTCTGTCTTTTTGAATTCCTCTCTTCTTTTTTTCTGCACTTTTGTTTGGTGAATAGTAGTTTCATGGTGGGTTATTCTGAACTTCAACGGACCTCCCCTTCTGTTGCTTTTCTTTTCGCCCGTTTAGGGGCCTTACTAGAATCTTCAGTTAAGTCTTTAGGTGTGCCTCCACCCGTCGGTATTTATCCACCGATTGGGGATTTTGTTTTTGGTAGTGGTGGTTTAGGCCTAGTATTGGGTGATTTATACCCTTTGCTGTACAAATCTCAGGTTTGGTTTAAGTCTGTTCGAGAGGTTTTAAGGAGGGAAGTTATGGGGTCTGATGTGGGGTCTGGTGACCTGGAGAGGGGAGCATCTTCTAACCTTCGCGGGGAAGGGACCGGGGCAGATACGGCTACCTTGGCGCCATCGTCCACCGCCGTCGTTCGTCCGTTTCACGCCCTTAAGGAGAAGTGTTCCTTGAAGGCTGAAGTTTTTAGCAAGTTCAAGGATAGGTTTCAATTTCCTGAGGGGATTAGGGCTCGTCTCCCTAGGAAGGACGAGAGGGCTTGTGCCTTCGCCCATGGAGAAGTTTGCTTTTATGAGGCTGCGTTTTCGTGTGGCCTCAGATTTCCCGTCCATCCTTTCATCATGAAGCTTCTTCATCACCTAAACCTCGCACCGGGGCAACTTATGCCTAATTCCTGGAGAATAGTCATAAGTTGTATGGTCATCTGGACGACCATTTCAGATGGGGATATGCTGACGGTGAACGAGTTCGTCCACCTTTATCGTTTGAAAGAATCCAGAGAGTTTGGGTATTACGAGTTCGTCCCTTGGGACAGAAGGTCTCGTCTCGTCGCTGATCTCCCGTCGTCCTTCCGTTACTGGAAGTCCAGATATTTTTTCGTGTCGGGCGACGGTTGGGAGACAATTTCTGACGACCTTTGGGGGGATGTCCCTAGGTTGCTGCGCCGGTGGGAGACCCCGTTGCTTGGTGCGTTTGCTCTTCAAGAGATGCTTCTCTTTCCTTCTCCTTTCTTTCTTTACTCCTAGTCATTATTCTGATTCTTGTGTCTTGTTTTTTGCAGTAAAGGAACGTCCAGACCTTGACAACAAGTTCATCGGACGGGTTCAGGCAGCAGTTAAACACGCAGCGACGATCGAGGATTTTAACGAGCTTATTGATCCTCGATCACTTGCTCGTCACTGCTTAGGGCCGGAGCCTTCACTCTACGTCCTTAGTGCCCTCGATCGGGAAGAGAAAAAACGTAAGCTGCCTTAGCGTTTTGACCGTGTTTCCTCTCAAAAAGTTTATCCGTTTATTATTTTTTGAGCTTCCCATTTTCTTTGGTGCAGAAATGACGTCTAAGTTTAACAAGGAGATGTACAGGAAGATCAAGGAGAAGAAGAATGAACCTCTCTCCAGTATCGGGCAGAAAAAGCTGAGGTTTACAGACAAGGAGAAGGAAAAGGAGAAGGAAAAGGAGAAGGAGCTTGTGGAGAGGGGTTCGTCCACACCTCTCTTGGAGTTGGACGGTCAGGAGGCCTCGCCGGGTGTTTCAATTGAGGAGGTAGCTCGTCTTCTCAAACGGCTGAAGGTAGGAGGCAAGGGGAAAGAGAAGGTCGGATCTAGCATCTGGTCTGATGCAGAGACGGCCGTAGATCGTGTTAATGAGTTCTTTACCCTTGGGGAGATGAAGGAGATTTCCAGCACACCTTCTCACGAGATGGTCAGCCGTCATGTCCATAAGCTCGTGCAGGTAATCTTTCCTGCCCTTGTGTCACCTTTGTTTTGTGTTGTTTTTTTTTTTTTTTTTTTTTTTGACTCCCAGGTTGGTTTCCTGTTGGTTAGGTGTTGGGCGAGACGATGCATATCACGACCCAGTACCTGGCAAACGAAGAGAAGGCCGTTGTGGCCAACTCCAAAGTTGAGGTGCTGGAGGTTGAAGCTTCGGGTTTGCGCAACGACCTTGGTGTCGCCATGGACGCTCTTAATGCCTCCAAGGAGCAAGTCAAGACTTTGTCCGAGCAGCTGGAGTCTGAGAAGCTGGTGATAAAGCAGAAGGACGACCTCCTGGCAAGCGCTGGTCAAAGGATGAAGATTGCTGTTGCCAAGGCCGTTACTGCCTTCCAGACCACTGAAGAGTACAACACCATACTTTTTCAGTGGTACTTCAAGGGTTTTGAGCTTCTGAGGAGGTATATGATTAAGCATGGCTCGGGCGTGGATCTTGAGAACCTGGACTTTGAAGCCGTTGACAAAGAAATGGAGGAGGACGAGGCTGCCCAGGCATCGGCACAGACAGCGGCGTCCACTGGCGTTGAACCCGTTCAGGCTGAGAGGGACGAGGGCGGTGCAGCTGAAGCTTAGAATAACAGAAGTTTTTTTTTTTTTTTTGGGTGGTGCCCCTCTTGTTTTTGGGGCTTTTCTTTTGAACAATCACTTTTTTATATGATATGCTTTTTGCTTGGTATTCTTTTCTTGCCTTTGGATATTTGTACTTAACACTTTTGTAAGTATTGTTTTTTTTTTTTTTTGTCGTCTTTCAATGCTTGGATGTTCAGAATCTGTGTTCACAGGTTCCCTTTCGTCTCTCTTGTGGACTTATGCATGGATACTTGCAACTTTTGTTTGCAAGTTTTACTTTCCTTCATCCTTAAGAGGGTTTTAAGTATAGGAAGCTTTTACACTTGCAATTCTTGTGTGCGAGCTTGTTTCCTTTCGTCCATGAGTGGACTTAAAACATGGGTAGCTTTTACACTTGCAATTCTTGTTTGCAAGTTTGCTTTCATCTGTCCATGAGTGGACTTTAGACGTGGATAGCTTTTATACTTGCAACTCTTGTTTGCAAGTTTGTTTTCGTCTGTCCATGAGTGGACTTTAGACGTGGATAGCTTTTATACTTGCAACTCTTGTTTGCAAGTTTGTTTTCGTTCGTCCATGAGTGGACTTTAGTCGTGGATAGCTTTTACACTTGCAACTCTTGTTTGCAAGTTTGCTTCCATTCGTCCATGGATGGATTTTAGTCGTGGATAGCTTTTACACTTGCAACTCTTGTTTGCAAGTTTGCTTTCGTTCGTCCATGGATGGATTTTAGTCGTGGATAGCTTTTACACTTGCAACTCTTGTTTGCAAGTTTGCTTTCGTTCGTCCATGAGTGGACTTTAGTCGTGGATAGCTTTTACACTTGCAACTCTTGTTTGCAAGTTTGCTCTCACACGTTAAGGTGTATCACCGTTTCTTATTTGTATAGATCAAAGAGACAATGAATAAAGCTACTTGGAACTGGATAATTATTTATTTCTAATCAAAGAGACAATGAATAAAATTACATTCTATCGTCAATCTATGGTTCCTTCTGGAAGTACCTTTTGAGATGTTCGACGTTCCATGGACGAGGGAGTCTTTTTCCTTCTGCGTCCTCCAGGTGGTAGCTTCCCTGGCGTGAGTAGTGGACGACCCTATATGGTCCCTCCCAATTTGGACCGAGCTTGCCTTGGGCTGGATCCTTCGTTGCTGGAGTTACCTTTCGGAGGACGAGGTCACCGATGTTAAATTTCTTCAGCTTCACCCTTCGATTGTAGTATTCAGCTATCTTCTGTTTGTACTTGGCCATCCTCTGTGCAGCTTGATCTCTTACTTCGTCCAGAAGGTCCAGGTTTTGCTTCAGCTGGTCGTTGTTGTCTTGTTCGTCGAAAAACTCCCTCCTGAAGCTGGTGAGTCCTACTTCGACCGGGATGACTGCTTCTGCGCCGTAGGTCAGGTTAAACGGTGTCTCCCCTGTTGGTGTTCGCGTCGTCGTCCTATATGCCCATAGTACATTTGGTAGTTCTTCAGGCCATGCTCCCTTCGCCCCCACTAATCGGGACTTGATAAGCCTGAGCAAGGACCGGTTAGTTACTTCTGTCTGACCGTTGGCCTGTGGGTGCCCTGGTGACGAGTATTTGTTCTTGATGCCTAAGTTCGAACAAAAGGACCTGAATGCCTGGCTGTCGAACTGACGGCCGTTGTCTGATATGATCGTCCTTGGAATCCCAAACCTGCAAACAATGTTTTTCCACACAAAATTTTGTACCTTTGCTTCTGTAATCGTTGCAAGGGCTTCTGCTTCCACCCACTTCGTGAAATA
The DNA here is from genome assembly GCA_029955455.1 of Quercus agrifolia. Classification (NCBI taxonomy): domain Eukaryota; kingdom Viridiplantae; phylum Streptophyta; class Magnoliopsida; order Fagales; family Fagaceae; genus Quercus; species Quercus agrifolia. Next base: position 44,461,456 of record JARQAD010000006.1, read on the forward strand.
GTTAATTGCGACGAGCAGAAACTTCATCTGCCTTTTTCCCTGAGGCAGGGGACCCATAATGTCAATCCCCCATTGCGCGAATGGCCAAGGCGAGGAAATGGTCGTCATCTGTTCTCCTGGAACTCGCTGTACGTTCCCATATCTTTGGCAGCTATCACATTTCCTCACGAATTCTGCTGCGTCTTGTTGCATCGTGGGCCAGAAATATCCCGTCCTCATGATCTTCCTGACCAATGACTTTGCCCCCATGTGATCTCCGTAAACCCCTCCGTGTATTTCTTCCAGGACGTATTTGGCCTCTTCTTCCTTTATGCATCTTAAGTAGGGCTGGGAGTATCCCCTTTTGTACAGCTCGTCATTCAGTACCGTAAATCTGGCAGCACGCTTCAGGATTTTCCTAGCTTCTTCGGGGTCTTCGGGCAGTCGTCCATCACGAAGGAAGGAGAGTATGGGGCTTGTCCATCCAAGGCCACTCCGTATGGAAAAAGTCTGAAGCTCCATAATGCTAGGGGAGTTCTGTTCCTCTATCTTCCATTCGTTCACATCGGCCGGGCTATGCGCCGAGGCGCTTCGTGCTATTTTGTCGGCTTCTGTGTTTTGATCTCGTGGGATTTGAACGAACTCTATATGAAGAAAAGTACCTACTAACTGGTTTACCAGTTTAAGGTATTTCTGCATTCTTGTTTCCTTTGCTTCAAAATTTCCTGTGACCTGTCCTACGACGAGCTGTGAATCGCACTTCAGCACGATCCTTTGAGCCCCTAGTGCTCTCGCAATTCTCAAACCTGCCAGTAAAGCCTCGTATTCCGCTTTGTTATTGGTTATTGGGAACTTGAGCTGGACGCCATATTCGAGAACATCGTTTTCAGGGGAAGTGATGACGATCCCAGCCCCACCTCCATGCTGCGTCGACGATCCATCTGTGTGTATCGTCCAGATTTCTTCAGGATGACTTGCTTCCTCGGAGGTGGTAAACTCGGCTATAAAGTCCGCCAGTGCCTGAGCCTTTATAGCCGTCCGAGGACGGTATTCTACGTCGAACTGGCTGAGCTCAATTGCCCACTGAATCATTCGTCCTGCGGCTTCGGATTTGCTCATTGCTTTCCTGACTGGTTGGTCGGTCATGACTATGATGGGATTCGCCTGGAAGTATGGACGAAGCTTCCTCGAAGCTACTATCAGGGCGAAGGTGAGCTTCTCTATGGGTGGATATCGCGCTTCTGCACCCTGGAAGGCCTGGCTGACATAATACACCAGGAGTTGCACCTTATTTTCCTCCCTTATTAACGCTGCGCTCACTGCTGTAACCGATACGGCCAAGTACAAGAATAGATCTTCGCCTTCCTTGGACGGGCTCAATAGTGGCGGATTGCTCAAATAGAGCTTCAATTCCTGGAATGCTACCTCACACTCGTCCGTCCACGCAAATGCCTTCTTCAGGGTCTTGAAGAATGGGAGACATTTGTCCGTCGCTTTAGAGACGAACCTATTAAGGGCTGCTACTCTACCAGTCAGAGATTGTACTTCTTTAATCGTTCTGGGTGAGCTCATCTCGAGGATAGCTTTGACTTTCTCGGGGTTTGCCTCAATTCCCCTCTGTGAGACGATGAACCCGAGAAATTTCCCTGAGGAAACCCCGAAGGCGCATTTCGAGGGGTTCAACTTCATGTGATACTGTCTGAGGGTGTTGAACGTCTCTCTGAGATCGTCCAAATGGTCTTCTTCTTTTCTGCTTTTGACGAGCATATCATCAACGTATACTTCGACATTTCTTCCAATTTGTTCCTTGAACATCTGGTTCACTAATCTCTGATATGTAGCCCCGGCGTTCTTCAGTCCGAATGGCATGACCCTGTAGCAGTATAGGCCTTGGCTGGTGACGAAGGCAGTTTTTTCCTGGTCCTCTTCTGCCATCAGTATTTGGTTGTAACCCGAAAATGCGTCCATAAAAGTAAGTAGCTTGTGCCCGGCCGTTGAATCTACGAGTTGATCAATCCTGGGGAGGGGGAAGCTGTCTTTCGGGCAGGCTTGGTTTAAGTCTGTGAAATCGACGCACATTCTCCATTTCCCGTTCGCTTTCTTCACCATGACCACATTTGCCAACCATTCGGGATAATGGACTTCTCGAATAAAGTTCGCAGTAAGAAACTTGTTCACTTCGTCCATGACAGCTTTATTTCGTTCCGGGGCAAAAACTCTCCTCCTCTGCTGGACTGGCTTCCTCTCCGGGTTTACCTTTAGACGGTGTTGGATTATGCTAGCTGGGATCCCAGGCATATCTTCGTGGCTCCAAGAAAATACATCGAGGTTGCTTTTCAAAAAGCTGACAATCTCTTCCTTCGTTTCAGGACTTAGGCTAGTTCCAATTTGGGTCGTCTTTTCAGGATTTCCCTCAACTAGCTCTATGGCTTCCAGCTTCTCGATGATCTCTGGGGCTTTTTCCTCAATCGTCCAGGTATGGTTCTCCTTCGAGGCTAGGACGGCTTGATAGCACTCCCTTCCTAAGACCTGGTCTCCTTTGATCTTTCCGACCCCCTGTTCTGTTGGGAATTTTACCTTTAGGCAGTACGTCGAGGTGGCAGCTTTCCAGCGGTTGAGCGTTGGTCGTCCAATGATCACATTGTAGGACGAGGGCGAGTCTACTACCAGAAAGTTGTGCCTATTCGTCACTTGAAAGGGGTGAGATCCAGCCGTGACCGTCAGCGTCACTATTCCTTTGGGGTACACTCTGTCTCCACTAAAGCTAACAAGGGGTGAATCAAAAGGACGAAGCCTTGCTTGGTCCAATTTCAGTTGTTGGAAGGCGGGAAGATAAATTATGTCCGCTGAGCTTCCATTATCTACCAGGACCCTTCTGGTATTGAACCCTTCAATCAGGACCATGATGACCAAGGGGTCGTCATGGGGTTGCTTCACGCCCCTGGCATCTTCCTCTGAGAAACAGATATCCTGGCTCGTTCGCCTATACTTCGGCGGTGGTAGACCGTGCACACTATTTACCTGCCTCTGGTACGATTTCTTGAGGGAACGGAACGAACCCCCTGCGATGGGCCCTCCCGTTATCGTTTTGATCTCCCCCAGTGCTGTTTGTGGACGATGCTGGGTTTGGTCTTCGTCTCTTCGGAAACCCCCTTGTTGGCCCTTCGGTCTGTACCTGGTGGGATCTCCTTTTTTCACATACTGCTGCAACTTCCCTTTCCGAATAAGCTCTTCTATTTGCTCCTTCAGGTCCCTACAGTCCTCCGTATAATGCCCGTGATCTTTGTGAAAACGACAGTATTTTCTTTTGTCCCGCACGTCGGGCGGCGACTGGAGGGGTCTGGGCCATTTGAGAGATGGCCCGTCCCTTATCTCGGTCAGGATCTGATCGACGGGCATCACTAGTGGTGTGAACCTCCCTGGACGAGGGTTCCTTTCTTCCCTCCTCTTACTGCTTTCGTCGTTCCGCTGTTCCGCTCGGTCTCTTTTCTTCCCCCTCCGATCGTCTTCCCTATCGTTCTTCTTTGTCTTCTCCGCTCCGTCCATGGCCGCTAGGGCTTCCTCGGCATTCATGTACTTCTGTGCCTTTAGTAATGCTTCTGCCATCGTTCTTGGGGGATTTTTGGCTAAGGAGGCCACAAAGTCCCTGGATTTCAACCCTGCTTTAAATGTTGTTAGTTGTACTTTATCGTCTGTCTCATCCACTTCCAGCATCCCCCGAGTGAATCGCGTCACATAGGCTCTCAAAGTTTCTTTTTCTCCTTGTTTGATGGTAAGGAGATGGTCGGCGGTTCTCTTTGGTCATTGTCCACCGACGAAGGATCCGCTCAACTGCTCGAAGGTGTCGATGGACGAAGTCGGTAATTTGTTGAACCATTCCCGGGCCGCTCCTTTGAGTGTAGTGGGAAAGGAGCGGCATAGGATTTCGTCAGGGGGCTGCTGAAGGCCTAGAGTCGTCTTGAACGTGTTCAAGTGATCTAGTGGATCTTTCAGCCCGTCGAAAGGTTCCAGTTGGGGTAATCGAAATTTAGAAGGCACAGGACACTCTTGGACAGCCATGGTGAACGGTGAATCCGTCTTCCTGACTATCCTGTCCAGACTCTGGTCCGTCTTTTCCCTAATGGCGTTTCTCAATTCGTCCATCTCCTTTCTCATTTCCCGAAGAAGGTCTGAACTCGTCCCTTCGGGTGTGCTGGTACGCCTCCCGTTGCTGTCCTCTCTATCGTTTCCGCTGTCGACTAGGTGATTCTGTTCCTGTTGCAGCTGCTGCCTCATCTCCTGGTTTTGCCTAGTAAGTTCTTCCACCATGGCTGCGAGCGACTGGACCTGTACTGCCAACGCGGCGGGGTCCTGGCTAGGAGTGGATTCCATCTGGAGCGTTGTACTAGGTAGAACGATGCTCTACAATTGAGGAACAACAAAGTAACAAACGTTTGTTCCCCACAGACGGCGCCAAACTGATGATGTTCAGATCGTCAGTCGAATGAGGTCGTCCAGAGTGAAATCGTCCTCCTTTATCCTGATCCTGAAAATAGTCAAAAAAAGAGCTATCTTGCACCGGTGTGGTGCCTGCCACAGAGTCTCCGATGCCAAAATTAGAATGAGTAAGTTAAGAAAAGCTGTGCTTGGTATGTGTCAATGTGTTCGTGTGTTTTTATGTTTGTATGTTTGTATGTTTTCTTACCCTTTTTCCTTCTGAGGCGTCCGTTTATATATACCTGCAGGCGTTCTTCTCTTTTGTCCGTTGGAACATTAAAGGTGATATTCATTCCCTCTTTGTAACGTCTCGGCGTTGGGCTACTGGTGAGCTGTTCTTTCAACGGCAGCAAAGGGGAATAAATGTTCCGTAACGGCCCTGAGGTGGACGGGGGTGGTACTGCTTATCTTGGAGCGACGACCATTATTGATATGACGATCCCAATAAGTCAATCGTCCTCTGATGCGATTCTGGATGATCCCTGGGTTTTGGCTGGACCCATCACGTTTCATTCGTTGGAATGATCATTTCGACAGTACTTCCAATGGATGTAATAATTTTTTCAAATTTAGATGTAGGTATAAAAGAAAATTTTGAAATGAGTTTCAATTAGCTCGACTGTTAAATTTTCTGATGATTGAATAAGAAATCTGTGATTCAATCTATGCTTACACCAAAAATTAATTGGTATCTTAGTCTAATAATATAAATAGGACAATCATTAAAAGCGAATACCATGCTTTGAAATTCTATAAAAAAAAATTAAAAAAATTAAAAAAATTGTTGAAATAATTAATGAGTTTACATTAACAATTACCTTATAAGTTAAGTTAGCTATTTTGGCGGGCAATCCTCGTTCAAGACATCTTAACTGTCGTTTGAAGAACACCGAGAAAACCTCTGCAACTTCCATTTGCTGTCCGCAATCTCTCTCTCCTTCAATGGAAAATGCATAGCATTCACCCTCTACCCGCTGCTTCCCCTCACGTCCGACGCTTCCCGAAATCCTTCTCTCTCCGCCGCAAGGTCCCATGGTGGCACCAAGTCCTCGACCCTGGTTCCGAAATCGTGACCCGATGGAACTTCATCTTCCTCGTCGCCTCTCTCCTCACCTTATTCCTCGACCCTCTCTACTTCTTCCTCCCCGTCATCGGCGGCCCTGCCTGCATGGAAATCGACTACAACCTAAGCATCGTCGTCACTGTCTTCAGGACCATAGCCGACCTCTTCCACCTCCTCCACATGATCATGAAGTTCCAAACCGCATTCGTCGCCCCAAGCTCCCGTGTCTTCGGCCGCGGCGAGCTTGTTATGGACCGCTCTGCCATTGCCGCCCGGTATTTGAAGTCCAACTTCATCATTGATCTCGCCGCCACCTTGCCTCTCCCTCAGGTGGGTCATTCAATTATCAACCAAAGTTTATAAATTTAGCTGATTTTGGTTTCAATGTGGTACCTAGTATCTAATGCTTCGATTCAGTAAGCAGTGTTTTTAATTGCCCAGGTGGAGATTATTTTAATATTAGTAATATACAACAAGACAAACAACTTTGCAGATCTAACGTGGACCTGACTGTATCATATTTGTTAATTTGTGCATACCAACATGGAGGAATTTTACATTAATGTAATAAGGTTTTATGTACCACACTATTGAATTTGTATTCATACTTTGTTTTTGGTTTGGCAGATTGTGATATGGTTTGTAATTCCAGCACTAAAAACCCGGACAGCTGATTATGCGAACCACACTATTTCTCTGATTGTTTTCATCCAGTATGTTCCTAGATTTTTTGTTATTTTCCCTTTGTACCGGCGGATTATTAAAACTTCTGGAGCTATAGCCAAGACTGCTTGGGCAGGGGCAGCATACAATCTAGTTCTCTATATTTTAGCTAGCCATGTAAGCACTAAATTACATTTCCTCATTTTTGCTTCACTCTTATATGAAAATGCTGAAGTTACTACCCTTTTTTTTATTACAAAAAACTTATAAATTGATGTGATAATGAATGTGACCAGTGCCAAATCTAAAATAATAGTACACAAAGTACAAAATTATTATTCTGTTGTGAGTTTAAAAGTTAACACATCAGTTTGTAAAAGTAATTTTTTGTAGTAAAATTTATAATAGCTGACTTATGTGTATATCTTGCTTAGTATCTCAATACAATCTCCGACTCTGTCAGTGCAGATTTTTGGAGCTTCGTGGTATGTCTTATCCATTCAGCGGCAGCATCAGTGCTGGAGTATTGAATGCAGCAAGGAGAGGAATGCCACACGCTCTCCATCTTGTAATCCTACATTTCTTGATTGCAGTAGCTTGAACAATCCTGAACGCCGTTTTTGGCTGAGTGTCACTAAAGTGCTCGCTAATTGTGATGCTCAAAATGATGACTATTTTCAGTTCGGACTGTTTGCTGATGCTTTCACTAATGATGTTGCTTCTTCCAATATCATTGAGAAGTACTTTTATTGCCTCTGGTGGGGTTTGAGGAATTTAAGGTATGCTTAGCTGATCTCATGTTTAAGTACCGGCTGAACCTGATTTAGTTTCTGTTTCCTTTAATGCAGCCAAGTTTTATCTATTTGGATACCTTACTGTTTGTTTGTTGAGAAAGCCTTTCACAACTTCTTACAAGTGTTAATTTTTGGGTTCTGCATTTGAGTCATTGACTAAAATCAGTAGTCTTTCAATAGTAAATTGGCACTGATATAGCATAAAGAGAATTTTAGTAGACATTTGAGAATTCATGGATTATGTTATTTGGGGTAATTTTAATGCATTTTTGGTATCTGACCAGTCCTTTCTTGTTGGTTCTTGAATACCTATTTCATGATGTGTGGCTTTTGTGCTATATTCTCTCATATTGATGGAATTATTCTCATAAACTTTCAACTTTGGCACCTGGAATAAACTGGTTATGACACAAATGCCTAAGGGTCCTTGGGTTTCTATGTCAGATTTCATCTTGGTTTGAGGATTAAGATTCAGGGAGAGAAATTTTTTTACTTTCAGTTCTTGGAATTGCATTTCTCATTAACTGAGTAGAGGCTTTTTGGATGCAATTGATGGTTAAATTTAGGTTCAACTCAGGATCAAGAAGCAAATAGTGGATGCGTATTTACATGCTTAAGCCACAAGAGTTGGTTAAAAGAAATCAAAAGTTGTCTTGCTGATTGCATTGACTTACATTTCTAGATGCACTTACACACTCTGGAAAACCTTTGCATTTTTGTGAATTAGTTATTTAATCAATACATCTGAATTTATTTCCTATAACCAGATGATTCACAATTTTCTCAACTTCAAAAAGACGTTTGACAACTATTAAAGAAAATAATGAAACCAAAAGAGTGTCGCAAATGATTTCTAGGTTTTATTGTTAAATTCAATTTGTGATTAGTTCTTAGCTTCATCTGAATTTCCAGTTCGTTACTAGAATTTCTCTCTCTCTAGCTGACTTAGGTCTGAGAATCAGAAATTAACATTGTTGAAATACCACCTTATTTATGGTTATGCTAATAGATTGCTCAATGATGTTGTCATATGCAGTTCATATGGACAAAATTTAGCGACAAGCACTTTTATGGGTGAAATATTGTTCAGCATTCTTATTTGCTTAGCTGGTCTTGTTCTATTCTCACACCTCATAGGAAACATGCAGGTATTATTTTCCCTCTGTTGAATAATTTATCTATATTGATATGTTTTTGCTTATTTATAACTTTTGGACCACCTTCATCTTTTAGTACATGCTAGCTGAAGCTGGCATAGCACAGTGATGCAGGCATTGCATCCCAGAGGGCTAGTTTAGTTTTGAAAACAATCAGTTCCCTTCATGACACTGAATTGCTAAATTTGGTGAAACAGATGCGATTATGATTTTATTTCAGTTCTGCTAGTTGTGAAATTTTGATTTTTTGTGGCTTTCTTGAAGAACTATCTACAATCTACAACAGCAAGACTAGAAGAATGGAGGGTCAAACGAAGAGATACAGAGGAGTGGATGAGGCACCGTCAACTACCTCCAGAACTACAAGAACGTGTTCGTCGATTTGTTCAATACAAATGGATTTCCACCAGAGGTGTAGATGAAGAATCCATTTTGCGCTCGTTGCCTTTGGACACTCGGCGTGATATTCAAAGACATCTATGTCTGGCCCTTGTTCGCCGTGTAAGTCTCTTTTGCATAATATTCTTTGCAAGCAACAATGGTTTTGAGGAAAAATATGTAACTAGTAGCTGAAATTTCATAAGCCAATAATTTTAGTATTTCATTTGCACTACTTTGGCAATAATACCTTTAAAATATTAAGAGTAACAAAACCTAGCTCTATCTGTATTTTAGACTGGAGGGGAAAACTTGCTATAGCTCGTTTGTAATGAGATTTTCAGTAGCATCTTATATCATAAATGACTGTTTAAGTTGTTAAGCAACTACAAGGAAATCTTCTTTTGCGGCAACAAAAATTAATTAGCAATCATTTATACAACGATGAAACTGAAGAGCTTAATGTACAGCCTGCTTGGATGTTAAATAAAATAGATACTAAAAAGCATATATGATAATCAGACACCACATACTTCTAGTGCCTATATAAGGTGTGTTGGTCTTATCTACTTTTGTATACTATAAACTTGTCCTGCAAAGGAGGAGAAGAGTAGCTTTCTTATTTGCAAGTTACCCAAGATTCTTGTTCTTAACAACATGGAGTTACTAGACTCTCTCGACTACATGTATCTGTCATGCTATATTACGTAGACAGCCTAGGACATGGAAGAGGGAATATGGACTTTTTACTTAGTATCCTTGGATTTGGCTATTTGGGAGTTAGATGAATTTGACATATTGAACATGCACATGCCAGCAAAATTTTATTTAAATGACTAATGTTAATGTCAGCTGCAAATTAGGGGAGGATTTAAAGCTATTTAGAATTTGTATAATCCTGATCCACAAATACAAGTGGAAAGGAAAAATTCATGTATCAGATATCTAAGAGTTATTTAAGTCTGATCATGACTTATTTTACTTGGGGGTAGCCAAAACATACTATAGTGAATTTCAGGTGTACAAATTGGTGCTTCATCCTTCACATTTATGGCATTATCATCAAGGTCCATTACTGTGGACAACTTGTTTGAGACTCTAATTCACCATTTGGGTATTTGATTTGTTTAAGTTTATACCTGAACATATGGGGCAATACCTTAACTTATGTAGTTCACTCTTATTATGCTGATGATATTGCCTATCTGGATCCACTGAATCAAAAACGAAAGTTTTATTTTTCAGGTTCCTTTCTTTGAACAAATGGATAATCAGCTCCTAGATGCCATATGTGAACGCCTTGTCTCATCCTTGAATACCAAAGAAACATACATAGTTCGGGAGGGTGATCCAGTGAATGAGATGCTATTCATCATCAGAGGCCAACTAGAGAGCTCCACAACCAATGGTGGAAGGTCAGGATTCTTCAACTCAATTACCCTCAGGCCTGGTGACTTTTGTGGAGAAGAGTTACTGACATGGGCTCTAATGCCCACCTCTAGCCTCAACCTTCCATCCTCAACTCGAACAGTAAAGTCCCTAACTGAAGTTGAGGCATTTGCACTCAGAGCTGAAGACCTCAAGTTTGTTGCCAGTCAGTTTAAGCGCCTTCACAGCAAGAAACTCCAGCATGCTTTCAGGTACTACTCCCACCAGTGGAGAACTTGGGGAGCTTGCTTTCTACAAGTTGCATGGAGACGGTACATGAGAAGAAAGAAGGAAATGGAGTTGGCAAGACAAGAGGACAACTACCATGGACACGTTTGGGACCAAGAATTCAGCTATTGGAATGGATCAAACGCTGATTATAAGGATGATGGTGCTGGCAGATCATCAGCGGACAAAGCACAGCAATTGGGAGCTACAATATTGGCCTCAAAGTTTGCAGCAAACACCAGAAGAGGGATTCAACAAAAAGCTGATGCCAGCACCTTGCCAATGCCCAAGTTGTTTAAGCCAGAAGAGCCTGACTTCTCTACAGACCAAGAAGATAGTTGACTTGTATAAGAACAATATTATTATCACAAAATAGAGTATCCAAAAGGCATTCTAGTAATATTTATATAATCTTCTGTTCTGCATACCAAGAAGATAGCTGAATTGTACAAGAACCAATTTTTATTCATTCTCCTTGTTTTGGTCATTTTACAAACAGCAGAATCCTTTCACTTCTTACTTCAATTATCTTCCATGACAGGTGATTTTTCTTGCATGGATATTTATATTCACATCATTTTAGGCAATAGGAATTGTGTGGCAAAGAAGATTGCAAGATTTGTGATAATCTTGATGTGGATCAGCCATGCATATGTTAGTTTTATCTTTGAAATCACTTTTTGCATTCTAGATATTCCTTTCAATGCCTTTTTTTTTAAAAGATGAATGAGAAATATTTTTATAAACTACTAAAAACTAAAAAGCAATGTACAGTTACTATCTCAACTCACAGACCAAAAGAACTCCTAGCAAAGAGCAGCTATACAATTGCATGTCACAGTAAAGGACAAAAAACACACATAAGGAAGAGGTAGCCTTTGTAAAACCACCCTACCAGCAACCAAAATCTAAACAAACCCCATTTAAGAAATGCTCTGCAAAATCTTCAAGCTGAAACTCCAAGTATTGCAATGACTCTGTTCGAGAGAGAGCCTTCATATTTCAAAATGCTTTCCTCTGTGCCAAAACCCTTTCCATGGATAATTGCATTTCTCTGATGCCAAATATCGTAGATTGCTCCTAAAGCTAGCTTACACACCACAGCATGGAGAGATTTTCCCCTACACTTCTCCACTCTCCATTATGTGATGTCTTCCCATACAAACTTGGGAGCCCGGAGATGGCAGCACCTCATTAACTCTTTCCAAATTCTGCTAAATAAAGAGCACAAAAAGAAAGTGATCTCTACTTTCAACATTATTTCTACAAAAAACACAATTCTGATCACCCTTATAGCCCCACTGAAGCATTCTTTCTCGGGCACTAAGTCTGTTCCCATAGCCAGCCAACAATTGAAAGACTGCCTTGGTATAGCTTGAGGGAACCAAATTAACTCCCACCATTTAACAACTGGAAGTTTGGCTCTAATGTTTTCCCAAGTCTCTGCACTTGTGTAATGACCTGATTTTGAGGGGATCCACACTGCCTGATCTGAATCACCAATAGAAATCAAACTAAGCTTGCTTTGTTTTAGCACCAAATTGTCTGATCTTTCAGGCTTCCAATACCATTCTTTACTTCTTATTACACTTGAGACCCTTGCAAGTAAAGTACTAGCAGCATCATATATGATTCTTGCGCCATATTTCTGAATTAGAACTCCATCTGGATGCTACCAATCATGTCAAAGGAAAATGTTGCTACTTGTCCCCACTTCAAATCTCACCAAGGGTCTGACTAAATTTCTAAGATTCAAGATTTTCCTCCACACCCAGGAACTATTTTGAGGAGCTTTCACACACCAGAAGCTTTTTCCTTTTAAAAGATAGGAGTGAACCCAGGCCACCCAGATGGAACCAGTTCATGCAAACAGGTTCCAGATGTGTCTTAGAATTGCAGCTTTGTTCCACTCCTCCACCCTTTTCAGTTTTCAAGCCTAAACCCCCTTCTCTTTTGGCTTGCACACTCCATCCCATGAGACTTTAGCCCCAACAACCAAGGCATCCTTTCCATGCCACAAGAAGCTATCAAACTTTTGTTCTAAAGCTTTAACAATCTTCTATGTCAAATTAAAGATGCAAGACCAGTATACCTGAAGGCTGAACAGAACCGATTGGATCAACTGGAGTCTTCCTGCAAATGATAAGCTCTTTGCTGCCCATGAGTCAATCCTTCCTGCTATCTTGTCCAGGAGAGTCTGACAATCTTAGCATTTCACGTTCCTGAAATTAAGGGAACCCCAAGATATCTCACAGGTAATGAACCTACCTTAAACTGGAGAGTATCAAGAATTTATTTCTTTAAACATTCTGTCAGAGCAGAACAAAAGACATCACTTTTCTTTGCATTTACTGTCAGACCAGACAGATTTTTAAATTCCTCTAGGATAAGTTTTATCAGCTGAATGGACTTTAGATCAGCACCTGAAAAAGACATTTAATCATCTGCAAAACATAGATGTGTTAGCTTCAGATCAGCACATCTTGGATGAAATTTAAACTGTGTTCCTGAACTGATTGCTGCATCAGGCTGGAGAAGACTTCCAAGGCTAAAACAAAAAGAAAAGAAGGTGATAATGAATTTCCTTGTCTTAAACCCTTTGCACCCCCCAAAAGAACCAGCCAGACTACCATTAAAAGCAGCAGAAAAGTTGGGAGTTGTGATACAAACCTTCACCCAATCCACAAACCTGTCAGGCACCTCATTACCTTTCAAGCAGCAGTATAAATTCCCAGTGAACAGTGTCATAAGCCTTCATGAGGTCACTTTTTTCTCTGTGATAATTTTTTACAATCTCTTGAGCTAACAACACATTCTCAGAAAGACTTCTGTTAGAAGTGAAAGTTGTATGGCTGCCACTTGCTACATCATTTAAACATGGCTTCACCCTATTAGCAGGAAATTTGATGATACAATTACAGATGATGTTACAGCAGGAAATAGGTCTGAATTCACCCATAATTGAAGGTTTTTTTACCTTAGGAATCAGGGATATTATAGTGGCATTCACCTCTCCTAGCAACTTACCAGTTTTAAAGAAAGATTGAATTGCACTCACAAAATCCTGCTGAATAATGTGCCAAGCCTTTTGAAAGAACAATGCAGTAAATCCATCAGGGCCTGGGGACTTGTATTCATTAATTGAAAACGAAACTTTCTGGATCTTAGAAGGCATAACCTCAGCAATCATGTATTCTCAGTGTCTGCTTGAAACTCTGCCTTGCAAGAGAGAAGATACTTTGTTTGCATCCTCCTCAGAAAAAAAACATTCAAAGGAGGACCCACGAGATTTTTAAAGAAATCTACAGCCAAATCCTTCAATTGATGAAGCTCATCCACTTTAGCACCAGCACTGTCATAGAGACACCTGATATTGTTTGTTGCATTCCTCAACTTGATCACCTTGTGGAAAAAAGAAGAATTCTGGTCACCTAAGTTTCTGGATTTTTGTTTCATGAAAGCCTCTTCTGCATTTCTAATGGTTATATACTGATGAAGACAATCCTTTTCCTTATTAATAAGCTCAGCACTACCAGGTTTTAGCAATGAATTGTTATGACCCGGGATGATGTGCTGGATAATAAATTATTTTTTGAATTAGAAGTATTTAAATTTAGGCTTAGTGATAGATCTTTATCTGAATAAGGTAGTAGTAGATTAGTATTGTTATTTACTTATATTCAAATTGATTCCTATGTTTTAAGATTTTTTGATGAGGTTCTCTCATCTTAGTCTATTTATGTAAGTTGAACCCATAATGAGTTTCAAGCAGAAAACTAACCAAAACATCTATTCTCTCTCTCAAAATTCAAGAGGCTAGTTACCTTGAATCGACTAATCTATCTTTCAACTATCCCTGTTCACATCGTAAATCCTCCTGTACAAGGTCCAGCTGAAACTTAGCTTGCTGAAATTTCTGAGAAATACATTCAAACTCGTCCTTGTTCACATTTTTTAGGATCCCTTTAACTGCTTTCAGCTTCGAGCAAAACTAAAACATAGGCGCTCCAGTGACATTTATCTCCCAAGCAGACCTAATCCTGCTCAAGAAATAACAGTGATCATGCCAACAGTTGAAAAACTTAAAAGGCTTAGGACCAACTTGTAGCTTTTGACCAAAGGAAATAAAGGCTGGGGCATGGTCTGATATTCCAGGAGCTAGGAATTCTACAGTAACATATTTAAAGCAAGGAAGACAGATTGTTCAGTTTGTCATTCTAGTTCTCATTTCTCAAGGGGATACGTGTAAGCAAATAATATATAGATCACAATCAAACAACAAATAACGATGATCAAAAGAAAATAAGAATCATATCATGCATGCAATTGGGAAAAAGAAAGTAAGGAACTTCAAACAAAGAGCAAAAATCATATCATGCATGCAATTGAGAAAAGAAAGCAATGATTCTCAAATGGATTCATCAAAGCCAATAAAATTACAATTAAAATCTAATGAAACCATATTTAAAGCCATTATGCAGGATGTCAGAGCACGATTGAAGGGCTGTAGGAAAGTCAAGAATTTTGTTTAAAACCATTTTTTTATTATTATAAAGTTTCAACCTATGACATTTGCTTATGATGGTTATGTTTTTTATCATTAAATCAAAATATTAATTGGTTTTTGGTGTAGGTGAGATTGATCTTCAAATTTCTTATTCAACCATCAAATTTTACCAGTTGAGCTAATTAGAATCCACTGTATTTGACCATCAGTTGTTCTTTGTTTTCGGATCGAAGTTGCTTGTAGTGCATGTATATAAGTTAAAAACAAATAATATAAATGTTTGTTACAAATGACAATTTTTTTTAATAGAGTTTCAACTTATAACATTCTCTTTTGATAATTATACTTTTTATCATCAAATCAAGATATTAATCGGTTTTTGGTGTAGGTAATGATTGAATTTCCGATATTTTATTCAACCACCAGAGATAGATTTTACCAGTTGAGCTAACTGGAACCCATTAACAAATGACAAATTGAGTTCAAAGAATATCTTTTAAATAGATAAAAAGATGGAAAACTATTAATTGCAAATGTATAAGAATAGCCGCCCCTCAAGTAAATTAAATTTATGTAAAAAAATTTTCCCATTTTTTTAGAGAAATGCTATGTTCATAAGATTTTCACAACAAATTTTAAGCGGTTGGTTGTTATTGGTTGTTATGGGTGGGTAAAAAAGTAATTTAAGTTATAAATTCAAATTTGAACCAATAACAACTTATCGTCTATGATTTAATGTGAAAATGTCATGGACATAGCAATCTTTTTATTTTTATTTTTTATTTTTAATTGAGTTTGAAAAAATATCGAGGATTCAATTTAATTCCTACTGGTTGGGTTGGCTTTTAAATAATAATGGATTGAATTAGATTGTGATGGAAATTTCTCAACCAAAGACGATCGGGTTGAGTTGAAATATGTCAAAAACTTAACCCAATTTGACAACGAACCGTAACTTGGACATGCCAATCCCCATGATGAAAAGTAAGTCAAGCTGAACTACTTATATTATAAACATGTATAATGGAGTCAATTTGTCTAAGTCAAGCTTGGCCCATTCAACACTCCCACAACAATTTTGTGAATGCTTCTCCAATGTCCAGCATGTTTAACAAAATTGGGTCAGTCCAAATTTCTTTAAAAGACCAACAAAAACTCCCCAATTATATACAAAGCCAAGATCCATGACCTTAGTGGGCCTTTGCTAAGGAATGGCACAGTGCACTAATTAATTGCTATCAAAAAAAAAAAAAAAAATCCATAAGGTCCACAAAAATCTCAATGCCTTTGTTTTCATTCACTTATGATGATAAAGATTTGATGTGAATTCCAAAAAAAAAAATCCATAAGGTCCACGGCAATCTTTTCATTTCATATGTATAAGGGCAAATTAGAGATTTGGCTAAAATTTAAGTTGCTTAACTGTGGTTTAAAATTTAACACTTTACCCAATTGAGATTTAACCAAAATTTAAGTTACCTATATGTTGTTTGAAATTCCATGATGCAAGTATTTTAATAGATATATATATTTTTTTAATCTTATTTGATCTTGTATTTTTATGTTTTTGAGGAGAGAAATATAAAAGTGAAACAAAATTACATATTTAACTCTGTTTTTAACAAAGGTGGGTCAGAAATCAAACTGAGCTAATTTCGGGTGGGTAAAGTGTCAAATTTTAAATCACAGATAAGCAACTTAAATTTCGATTAAACAACAGAGGAGTAAATTGTAATTTTGCCTATTTACAATATTAGGATCCCCTTTTGATTTCTTTGGGTTGTCTAACCTTAAATTTCTGCCACATATCGTAATGTCTTGAATTTTTCGTTGCAAAAGGTTTACCCAAGATGTCATTGTCTCGTTTTCAAATACAAAAAGATGTCATTGTCTTATGAGTCAATAACATTACCTCATTTCTCGAGTACGAACTACGAAGACCACAATTGTTATAGGAAAGACAAAAAATCTTATCAAAAGCTCCATGTTTTCATCCATGATACCTGCAATTTTATTCTTCAAAAAGTAATATTAGCGTACATTGTTTGTACACATTTAGTATAAACCATTTGCTTCACGGGAATTAATTATTGCATATTTAGTGTATATCGTTTGTGATCACTTATTTTATGTGTTAATTGTGAACATTTTCAAAAAAATGTAGACGACACTCATGAAATTATAGACACGTCATAGTTCATGTACAAAGTGTTCCTTAACAAATGTGTAATCCCTTACTTCACATGTGGGACTGTAATTGAAATCTCTTTTCTTTTCTTTTTTTAAGCTATTCTTGGCCTCTCAACTAGGGCTATAAATGAACCAAACCGTTCATAAACAGCTTTGGTTTCGCTCGATAAAAAGCTCGTTTATGTTTGTTTGTTTATAAACAAGCCAAGCTTAAACTTTAGTTTTAGGCTTGTTTAATAAACGAGCCGAGCCCAAGTAAAAAAATATTGTTGGTTAACAAGCTTGTGAACACTAAGGCTCGATACAAAAGTAACAAAACAAGTTGAGCCTAGACTTATTTATGAGTTTGGTAATAAAATTGATATGAGTTTGACAAGTAAACTCATATCCTTCCAAGACTTTAGTTAATTATAAGTTGAGACCACTCATCTAAACCAAATAGGCTAGATAATAAACTTGATATAGGTTTGATAATTTACTTGTGTTGGATCGAGTCTGAACTTGATATTGAGCTCAAGGTTGACTTGACCAATGAATTAAGCCAAGACAAGCTGAGTTCAAGGTTTTATACTTTATAACAATCTCAAGTTTGAACATTATTTGTAGGCTCGTATTAAGCTCAAGCTAAGCTTGAACATTCTACTTTTGCTATCAAGCCGAGCTTAAACATTTATTACTTAACAAAGCTCAACTTGTTTACGATCCTACCCTCAACTTAGTTTTTAATCTGTCCTTGGCCCCTCCTTATGTCTCTGCATAAAAGACAAAATGAACCCATTTGGGTCATTACGTTACTACCTAGCTATCATTTGGGTTCGGTTTGGATGTCACTTTCAATTTATACAAAGTCCATTACTATGAGTTCTTTTGTCTTGTCTTTTTTGTTTATGCATTGACCTTTAGATACTTAAGTTGATTAAGGATATATATATATAAAGAATTGTAAATAATGTGAAAATAAAAAGAACTCACTAAGTTAGATTCAAGAGAAAGTAATTTGGTGTATGCTCCACTCTTTTTTTTTTTTTTTTTTTGGTTGAAAAGTCACTTGGTATATGAACTTTGCAAATGATATATATATATATATATATATATATATATATATATATATAGTTTTAGTAGATGAAACTAGAAGTAAAGTTAATGTCAAGTTAGAAATTTGATGAGACATTTTAGAATTTGAAGGTTGTTGATTTAATAGGACTAAAACAAAGTACATGGAATGTAAGTTTGATAAAAGTAAAAAAGAAAATAAAAGGGTGGTAAGACTCGATGGTTAAGAGAAAGAATTTTCAATATCTTAGATCCCTAATTCATAAAAATTGAGAGATTAAAGAAGATGTGAATTGTAAGATAAGAGCAAGTTGGTTAAAGTGGAGAGGTGCATTAAGAGCATTGTGTGCTCATGCATTAAGACTTCTATAAGACAAAATAAATAAAAAACTTATATAAGACCAACAAAACTTTATGACATTGAATGTTGTTTTGTTAATAAGATACATATCCATAAAATGAGTATAGTTGAAATAAGAATATTAAGATAAATAAGTTCATGACCAGACCAATGTAATGTCGGCGTTAAACTCGCTCCCTAAGCCAGATCAATGTTCATAGTGGTGTGACGCTACACAAAACTTAAATGTGGTGTCGGGCTGTCATGCCAAGCTCCTAGGTAGTTATGGCTATTGGTTAAAACTCAACAGAGCTTCCTTATCCGAAAAAAAAAAAAAAAAAAAAAAACAGAGCTTGTGAGATCCATTTTCAAAGCAAGTGAAGAACCAAGTTCCTTTGAAATTGATAATCTAGGTTTGACTTTTTTGGGTTCTTGTACATCTGATTTGAGTTTGATTTGAATTTGTAGTGGGTGTAATTTTTTTATTATTTTTTTTTTTGGTGTTACTGAATGCTGTATTCGATGCGTGAAAATTAGAGAAAATCTTCTTCAGTGAAAAGCCCCCTGTGAAAGGATTGTTTTTTATTATTCAAAAGAAATTTTAGTAATTTTTTATATAATTAATGATGGCTTCATTATTGTTATTCAATGGAAGGACTATGTCAGCAATAAATGTGAACTTAAAAGAAGAAAGTGACAAAAATATAATTTTAAAAACGAAAATGATAACTGACCAAATTTTAATGAAAGTAATTTATAATTTTGCCTTCTTGTTTCAATTAGAGGATGATATAAAATAAAGTTTGAGTTCACCTGATAAACATCACAAGATAAAATCCACTAGTTGCTTTTTTACCAATCAACACCTCAAAAATCAAGTTTATTTGGGTATGTATTGCTATTTTTTAGCAACTGAATATGGTGAATTCTCAAATATAGTGAATTCTCAAATATATAACCTATTATTCGTGAGTGGTAAACATTAAAAAAATATTATTTGAGGAGAGAGAGAGAGAAACAATTTTTTTTTAATTATTTAATTGTGTAGTTTATATTACTATTTTAGTAGGTTATATGTAAAAATAAGAACTGAAATGTTGAATGTATTGTTAAATAAGTTGATAAAATAAATAAAGTAGTGTTTAAGATATAAAATGGTCTTTTTTTTTTTTTTTTTTACATCATTGGATGCGAAAGCTTGTTAGTGCTGTTGTTATAACTTAAAAAAAGTTACGGCATGACCTTTATTTGCCCTTAAAATTTAGGATTGAGGATTAACCTACATCTTCGTTAATAAACAGTAGCAGAACAGTGGTAATAAATATCAAAATAGATATTTTAAAAATATTTTTTTAGTGGCCTCATAAGCCTTTTCTTCTCAAATTTTGAGCATGCTACCTTACGTTTAATTAGAAGAAATAATGAAATATAGTTTTTTTTTTTTTTTTTGGGTGCTGAAAATAGGAAATATAGTTCTTGGCAATAATAACCATAGAGACTTGTCAATCTACCACATCGATCCATTAATCCAGTGATGGAATTTTTTCCTTACCCAAGTGCAAAGGACATAGCAACTACCCAGTACGTATCCAGGGCTAGCTGTTAGCAGCCAGAAACCTTTGTAAACTCAATAATGTTGGTTTTGAATAATTAGATTGTCTTTTCTCTCTCCCTCAACATGACACAAAATGTTCTATTTTATAAGTATAAATCCTAGAGAGCTTTTCTAATCTATATGACATTTCACATGATTGCCTAAATCTTATGTGTCCTTGTAGTGAAGCCACAATCAAGGAGCATAGTCCTTGTCCAAGTCCAAACAAGCATAAGTTATGATAAGCCCGATGGAATTGTTCGTCTTGACATAGCTAAGGATGAGGAACGAGCCATAAATGCTACCATTATTAGCAGAACCGTTATGGTTCAGACGAAGCAAGGTGATAGCTTAGAAACTCCTATATTCACGCATTAAGTGTCAAGAAATTCTATTTTGCCCACATTGAATGCCAAGAATGTTACTAGGAAGAGAATTGAACCACCATTAATGGTGGTTCCAATGGCTAGGAGAAGGAAGACCTATAAATACCATGCTCCACCAAAGGTAAAGAAAAAAAACACTGAGTTATTCTTACCGGCTAAAAACATTCTAATTCTCTCTCTCTCATTCTGACTTTATCATTGGAGGCACACCGGCAGACACCACACTAGTGACTCATTTTTGCTACCTTCTCTTGTGTTCTTGCAGGTGGCACCGGGGCTATTTGGACGACTTCAACGACTGACGATTGTAGCTTCATCAAGTTATGTGATAGATTGATTGAACCGACAATGCTTCTAAGATTATATATTTTATCACATATTTTTTCATAACTTGCATATATATCAATTTATGATTGGTGTTTGGTGAAATTCATGCCATCAATAGCCTCAAGTCGGTCTAATCTAGTCGTCTAAATAGAGCAAAATTATTCAGATGCAAGATCATTTTGGGACTATAATGACACTCTCATTAGTGGGTCAATCCAAGATAGCCCTACAGCCGAGGTGCCCATCAAACTCACAAGTGATAATTTGTGCTTAGCATTATTTTGTTGATTGGAGTGAAATGTAATTGTCTTTATCCCTTCCATAATATTTAATAGTACTATTCTCATGGCTTTTCTTCCCCTTGACAAATGGTGTCTCTCCCCATAAATAAATTAATTAGAATAGGTTGGACATTGAAGTGATGAATCAAAAGTGGTCCAATATATACCAACCCTTTCTTCGTGATCATCTTCCAACAACTTTACACTAAAATAAACGAATGTACAAATATTATGATAGGCCACCTTAACTCTTTTATATGTAAGCCCTAAAGCCCATGTGAAACTTACAAAGTTCCAAGCAGACAAGCACTAATTGGCAGTTAAAGTAGAAATTTTCTTCTATAATATTCCACTCCCAACTCTATACTAGTTTCTTAGTACTATTCACTGAGTCCTTTACCTTACAAACTAAATAGCCAAGTACTACTCTTTCTCTACCATTTTTCCATTTTTCTTGTTTTTCAAACAATAAGCCAATACTTCCTACTCAGCAATTGGGCTAAAACCAAAGTATTTATACTTATCAGTATTACTCAAAATTGTAAAATACTAAAACAAAACTAAAATTCCAGGGAAAAAAAAAAGTACCAGAGAAAGCAGAAGTTTGCCTCTCATATGATTTGGAGGAAAAAAAAAAAAAAATCCCCAACCTACTAGGATTAATAAAATCATCTCTTACTTTTTAGTTGCTTGATTTTTTTAACAAATAATGCGACTTGTTAAATAATATATGTAGATTGTTTTATTAATCATCACGTAATAAATCTAAGAAAATTATTTTAAAATTAGTTTAAAAAAATGTATATATAATAAAATAAAGTACAATATAAATTAGTTTTGGACCCACACGTGTCAAATAGAGAGCACTAGGTAACGATATAAACAAACCAAATTTCATAGTTTGTACCATGTAGGTGAGAAACACCATTGTCGGTTTCTTAAGTTTCTCTCTACTTCGATTATTTCTAAACGCATAAGTACTCAACATAATTGGGTGTTTGGTATGTGCATTTTATTTTTTAAAAGCTAACAAGCACGGTACAAGTGGGCCTTTGGTTAGAATTGAAAAATGAAGTTTTATGCATTGTCTAATCAAGTAGGCTCTATGGTTTTTAACATATTTATAAAAGTATCATTGAGTAATGTTCTTTGAAAATTGAAAATTGGTAAGAGGAGTTTTCTAAATTTAGTATTTAAACACTCTAAATTGAGTAACTTAACTCAAAACACTTCAATAAAAAACATCCTTACTAAATGCGTTATTTATTTAAAATCTCACAGTTTTCAGTTATTTATTTAAAATCTCACAGTTTTGAATTAATTTTTAAACACCAAAAGCTTTTGGTCAAACACCCTAACCATGCGCACCCTATATTTTTCCAATATATTGGAGGCCAGAGTGATTGCGATAGCTAATCTATTATATACCACAGTACCACTTCCTTTTTATTGAAGTTATCTCTATGTAACCCAATAATCATACTCACAAACAAAACATAGCGTCTGGAAAGAATAAAAAGTCACATTCACATTTCTGGCTCGGAGTGAGAGAGAGAGAGAGAGAGTGTGTGTGTGTGTAGAGTGTACATGACCTGAGTGTGAGTTTTCTGCCAACTTGAGCATAAAAACAGAGCACTCTGTCTTCTTATCATAAAGAAAAAGAAAGGAAAGAACTTTGAGGTAATTCTGTGTGGCCATGGCAGCTCGCAGATTCTCCTCCTTGCTTTCTCGCTCTCTTGCTGCTTCTTCTACATCTGGGTCTTCTTCTCTGCTTTCCTCTCTAGGTGATGATGATGATGATGAATGATGCCTTTTCTGTAATTTTGTTGCTTTTTCTCTTTCTGTCTATTGGTTTCACTTGCTTTTATGTTTCTTTACATGGATGATGATTATAACATCTTTGTATCTTCATGACTTGTGTTTGGTGTCAAAACTTTCCTTCTACTTATTTTCATTTGTATAGAAGATAGTTTAGAAAAGCTAAAAACTTTATTGTGTGAGAGAAAACAAGATAAATTTTTTTTGAATCTGAATATTTCCTTTTTTGCTTTTTGAAAAGTCTTTTTCACTGTATTAAGGACTGAAAAAAAGGAATTGTATATAACTTTTGAGTAAGCCTGGCTTGGTTGGGGTTTTGATGATGGACAAGATCAATAAAGGACTAGAGTCAACAAGTCATGGTTTTTGAGAGATGGGGTTCCTTCTTATTTGGAAAGTTTATCTAGAATGATAGAGGAAACCTATTTTCTATTTGGCGAATATAACAAGAAGGGAACGTGTAATTTTGTGCTGATTGGAAATAAACGGTTACCAAAATTCTACTCCACCACTACATGCAATATTTAAGCCTTTTCCCTAGTTTTTCTTATTATTCTTTTTTTTTTTTTTTTTTTTTTTTTTTGAGTTTTGATTCTTAAATCTTTTACCAAACTTGTATGATGAAGTTATTTACAAAATTTGATCCTCAGGAAGAAGTTTTAGCTGTGGGAGAAGCATCCACAGGTTTAGCACAGCTGCAGCAGCTGAGGAATTAATCATTCCACCTGTTCAGATAAATTACACTCAGAATCTGATTAATGGGCAATTTGTAGATGCTGTATCAGGTAATTGTTATTATTTTTCTTTGAACAAGACTAATAGTTTACTTTCTTTCTTTGTTTTTCATGGGGTACT
Source organism: Quercus agrifolia (assembly GCA_029955455.1). Lineage (NCBI taxonomy): Eukaryota > Viridiplantae > Streptophyta > Magnoliopsida > Fagales > Fagaceae > Quercus > Quercus agrifolia. The sequence continues at coordinate 44,484,973 of JARQAD010000006.1, forward strand.
TTTACTAATTGGTATTTTACAATGTTTCTGTGACTGTTGATTCCTGATGGAGCTAATCTTGGACATTCTATTGGTCGCAGGAAAAACATTTCCAACATATGACCCTCGTACTGCGGAAGTGATTGCTCATGTTGCTGAAGGTGATGCAGAAGATATCAACCTTGCTGTAGCCGCTGCCCGCAAGGCATTTGATGAGGGACCATGGCCAAGGATGACCGCTTATGTAAGAAGAATACGCCTCTGGTTTTGTTTTGCTATTCAATTAGTATGTGAGTGATTCCTAAATGTATAAAAATTTTATGAAACATTTGCAAACCATATATGGGTTTCAGGAAAGATCAAGGATATTGTTGCGCTTTGCCGATTTGCTTGAGAAACACAGTGATGAGCTTGCTGCTCTAGAGACATGGAACAATGGGAAGCCTTATGAACAGGCAGCCAAATCTGAATTACCACTGATTATACGACTATTTCACTACTATGCTGGTCAGACCACTAAAGCAAATTCTATATTTTTGCTTTTATTTCAGAGTGCATTGTGTTTTTTTTTAAATCATTTTTTTATAAATTATTCAGGCTGGGCAGATAAAATCCATGGACTAACAGTTCCAGCCGATGGAGATTATCATGTGCAAACATTGCATGAACCAATTGGAGTCGCAGGACAAATCATTCCCTGGAACTTTCCTCTTGTCATGTTTGCGTGGAAAGTTGGGCCTGCTCTAGCATGTGGTAATACCATTGTCCTAAAGACAGCAGAGCAAACACCATTAACCGCACTCTTTGTAGCAAAGCTATTCCATGAGGTAGGCTTGTTGATTGTTTACATGTTATTTTTCTTTGCTTTGTTTGCTCAAGAATGATCTTGTAATTTATTCTGCATCCTTTGTGACAGGCCGGTCTTCCTCCAGGTGTTCTAAATATAGTTTCTGGCTATGGTCCGACTGCTGGTGCAGCACTTGCCAGCCATATGGACGTGGATAAGGTATATTGGGATCACTAGTATTCAGGCTACATAAATTTATAGCTGATGATCAGTTATATAGAGAGCAACTTAACTTGTTCCTTGAAATCATTTTTCTATTCCTGCCAATATTCATTGAACTTTTACTGTTAAGTCATAATAAAATTATATTTCACATTGCCACACAGAGTCTGAGTCTGTGAGGATTCTGGCCAGCATATATTTCGTATCACTTGTCATGGCCTTAAAACCACTGATCTGGGAAAACTTAACCTTTTTTTCTTTTGGACAATTGCACCACTTGTTTTGAAACTATTACCAATGCCTTTGCAGCTAGCTTTCACAGGATCAACTGATACTGGAAAGATTGTACTTGAATTGGCTGCAAGAAGCAATCTTAAGCCAGTAACACTAGAGCTAGGAGGGAAATCACCATTCATAATATGTGAGGATGCTGATGTTGATCAGGCTGTGGAGCTTGCACACTTTGCTCTATTCTTTAATCAGGTTTGTTCGAGTGGTTTTCCTCAGCTGGATTTGTAAGATGTGGATGCTTTATTTGATAGATGAATGCTATATTGTCTCCAGGGGCAATGCTGCTGTGCTGGTTCTCGTACATATGTACATGAACGTGTGCATGATGAGTTCATAGAGAAAGCAAAGGCACGTGCTGTGAGGCGTGTTGTTGGTGATCCCTTCAAGAAGGGCGTGGAACAAGGTCCTCAGGTACGTACATGAGGATGAAATGGTTGTCATATTCTTATTAATTCCAAAAATTCTGGTTTATCTATCTTTGGCTGTCCTTGGCAGTTTAAATTAGACCTCTAGTAAATCTCTCCAGTTCCTGATTCATAGTTTGACGTGGGAATAATAGTATAATACCCATGGCTTTCAATAATACAGCAGCCTTCTCTATTTTGTTTTGGCTCAATGGGATTGTGAATATAACAAAACCTAAGGACTTTTTAATTCAACTGAACATAAAAATCCATGGGAGTAATACATTTTTCAAAGGTGTTGAGACCATGTTCTATTTCATCTGAGTCATGTGATGTCTAACAAGTCAAGTGATGCTGTTTCTGGACCTTATGAAAATCCCAGATAGACTCGGAGCAATTTGAGAAAGTCCTTAGATACATAAGAGCTGGAATCAAAAGCAATGCCACCCTTGAATGTGGAGGTGACAGATTTGGCTCCAAAGGCTACTTCATTCAGCCCACTGTCTTCTCAAATGTTCAGGTACTAATAATTCCTCTCCAATAATTTCTCTATTATGCATGAAATACCAAATGATGTAACATGAATTTGATATCTTCGTCAATCAGGATGATATGTTGATAGCACAGGATGAGATCTTTGGCCCAGTGCAATCTATCTTCAAATTCAAGTGAGTCTTAAACTTCCTGCAATCTGCTAAAATTGTCATGAACACTTCCATCTTTTCCATATTCTAAGTTGATGCTATGGAAGAAACATATGTCTTACCTGCAATGCTATTTGGTCAACAGTAAAAAACAAAGAACAAACAAAGGGCTACATTTAAGACACCATGAGAAAGAAAACTTAAAACTGGTCTCTTTATGTACATGCCAACAAAAAAGAATAATGTACTTATTTGTGTTCATACTTAAACGTCTCCTCCAAATTTTGTACTCTATACCAGGGATCTTGATGAAGTAATAAGAAGGGCGAATGCAACACGCTATGGTCTAGCGGCAGGAGTTTTTACTAAAAACTTGGACACTGCCAACACCTTGACCCGAGCTCTAAGGGCTGGTACTGTATGGATTAATTGCTTTGATGTGTTCGATGCGGCGATTCCTTTTGGTGGGTACAAGATGAGCGGTATAGGCAGGGAGAAGGGAATCTACAGCCTTAATAACTACTTGCAAGTCAAGGCTGTTATTACTCCTTTGAAGAAGGCGGCATGGTTGTAAGTGTCTAAGCTCCGCCTTATTGTAATGGTCTCATTTATCCTAAATAAAGGAGAGCATACACAGGCCGGCTTTTAAAAATACAAAGAAAGTATCAATTTCCCCAAGAAAACTTGCTTCTTTGTACTTGACTGCCCCAATGTTGCTATTGCATCTTTGTCAAATCCTGGTGTTCAGTTGCCTTGAGTTGCTGCATGACATTTTGAGTGATGATGTTGATGTTATTTTGTGCTATCTTTCTCATGTGAATGGTGTTGCCCTCTTCTACCGAGTGTGAAATTTATCATGTGGTTTATCTTTAACCTGACTGCAGTTATGGCTAACATTTTCTGAGGCAAATGCCATTGACTCATTGATGTCAGGCTTAAGACATTTGTTAATCTTGCTGTCCAGTAAAAAATGTACACAAGGGTTGTTTACAGCTCAAAATGGAAAATAAAGTACGCCTTGTTGGTGCAGGATCTCTCCATTTTACTTAAAATTGAGAAAGTGAATTTCAAGGTTAAGATTTTATTTCTTAGATCTTATCATGTATAGAATTTCACAAACTCCCAAGAAGTGACTTGAGTTAAATTTCCAACAGGGGAAAAACAAAGAAAGTATAATTTTCCTCTTCCTCTCATCCTCCCCATCCAAAAGTTCATGTGAACACGTCATAATATTGAAGTCTCTAGTTTTTGTTTATAAGCTTGGTCCATAAAACTTAATTAATAAATAAATAAAATTATGAACACATCATAATTACTATATTTCTATGCAAGGATTTTAGTATAAATAAAATAACCATATAAATAAGAAAATAATATCTTAAAATCTAAAAACTAAAAGTTAAATAAAATATGAAAAAGTAACAAACAATCATTGAGGCTTTTTACCCTATTTTCTTACATGCAATTTTTTTAGGGACTCACTTTTCCATCCCTTTTATAAACCCATAATTCGACTACTATATTAGACATCATGACTAACTAGCAAGTTTCAAATTGCAATGATTTTCTCACCATTTTTTCCACATTGAAAGGCAGGCCCATTATGTTCAACTTGGAGATATGGATAAGAGCTAGAGATGTGCTATTAACTGAGCCCTGTTTGACCTTTCCTTTATGTGGTTGTGGTTGTTGGCATTCAGATTCAGTATTCACCCCGAGTGAATTTATAAAGAAATCAAGGCGACAAGCTTGTTAAAACAAGAATGGGATTCAATGTACAAATCAATGGCCTAGGCAAAAACCCAGCTCATATCCAGTCAGAGAACATGGAAGGGTGTTGATGATGCACCCGACGAGGTGCTCTCATATAGGACCTTGTCAGAGAGAGAGAGAGAGAGAGAGAGAGAGAGAGAGAGAGCGACACTGACTACTCAGTCTATGTCAAGATAATTGTACCATCCTCACGAGTGAGTGTGGTGCAGCAGTGTGAAACTCTCCATAAGACCCATCATTTCGAACTAAGTACCAAGAAGTCTTTGAGTTCGAGTAAACATGCAAGTCGGTGAGTACATATAGAACCTAGTATTATCCATATGTAATTGTTGATAATTGTACTATCAATAAGTACACAAATAATTTCTCCCTAAAAAAAAATTGCACAAATAATTTAGCACCAATTTAGTTGGCAAATTATTAATGGTAAATAATAAAATGATGTTAGTGATAAGCCCAAAAACCAGTAAAAGCTTGTCAATTCAACTGTTATGGAAATGTTCTAAATATTTTTGTGTATGTAGCATTGCACCTGTACTATATTAGAAGCCTCCCGAAGTTTTGGTATTTTTGTAATAGTAAGATTGTTACATTGATTGTGTTGAAACTAGAAAAGGAGAAGCAAAAAAGAGAGATAGAATATTAGGATTACATGATTTGACTTAACGGCCTATGTCCACAAAGAAAGCCTTTGATGCATAGTTATTAAACCCAACTAGGCCCAACAGGTCGAACTAGTAACCCATTGAACTAGTACCTAAGTCGATTTGGTTGTTTAATGGGACTACTTATGTAATTGAATTGGTAAAACCTGATAAAACCTAGAGGGTTTTTTGTGACTTGTGCAACCTAGACAAGTTGTTTCTAAACAAGACATAATGAAAATAGAAATTTTATAATGAAATTGATGTTACGTTGGACTTTTTAATAAAGATATGTAGAGCTTCAAGTTTTAGCTTAGATCATAATCCATGGGATTTGAGTACAACTAGTGAGATATGTAATATGAATAGAATGAGACTTTAAATTGTCAGATATACTTCTGTTCCTAGAGTTTTAAAACATTTAATGTTATAGGATTTTATTTAGTAAAGAATTAACTGTTATTCTATGACATCCTATTAATTTATGTTTTCTAGTGTTGTTGCTTTTGGAATCTTGATTTTGAATTATATAGGTGGCTAGTTTTTAGGCCAAAATGGGCAAATACCCTTTTTTCGGAAATTAAACATTCGTTTGCCCTCTTTCTCAAACTAAATAGGGAAATGCCCCTCTTTTGTAACTCGACAATATAGAAATCGAGTTATATGAAATACTCGATACTCCTATGATTGAGTTATATACAGGTTTTTCCCGCACTGCTGGCTTTTTTTTTTTTTTGAATCTCTACGTAACTCGATTACTTAAAAATCAAGTTAGTTATGCTGTTATAAACCCTGATTTCGTACTGTCTTTCTGCCAGGTGCAGTGTTTCAATGTAACTCGATTCCGGGAATATCGAGTTATAAAGTATACTTGATATCCGTAAAGTCGAGTTATTCTCTTATAATTTCTGCACACCTTCTCCCACTCAGTGTGCCTTGCTCTCTGCTGAACTGAGGTCGTGCTTTCTGCTGAACTGAATTGGAACTTCTCCACAGATCAACAGTGGCTTTCAAACTCAATTGAAATTTGTATCACCTCAGGTAAAAAATTCACATCACAATTTTAGGGCAATGGTATTTTCATTTGATATTGTACTAAATTTTGATTTTTTAGGTTGAATGAATGTGAAGTAAGTATATTGGTGTGATTTTGGTTATTTGTTGTAGTAAACGTTGGTCACAAGAGAATGAAATAATTTCTTTACTATAGCAACATTTTGTATTGCACATAATCATCATTGGTCAGACATTTACAACAACATTTAGTGTTGAAGACAATGTGTAGACATTACTAACAATGTCTATTGTTTATGGTCAAATGTTAGTGTGAGTGTTAGTATTTCATTTTTAGCATGCAATAGTACACAATTTTATGAATGTCTTTGCTGTGTACCATTCTATGCAGCATTACATTATTTACCAACAGTTGATGCACACTGTTAACTTGATCATTTGGTGTTATTGTATTCAGCGTCAATGTCTGGTTCTGGCAACCCACAACTCTATAGGCCTCATGATGTGTTCACTGCTATGGGTCGTTGTTGGGTATTGGAAGATGAGTTCAGCTATCCAATCAATCCGAATTTGCGAAATAGTGCTTACATTCACAATACCATGAGACAGGAGTGGGCTTGGTTATTTCGTGAACAACAAATGTTTTATGATGAGTTGGTTGGTTTTAAGTTGCCAGTGCCTCGGCGACTCGCATCACAGATGCCCAGAGACAGCATCAATGAACTTCGTAAAGCATTGAACCGCATAAGAGAAGAAAATAATCGAATGAAGATACGTCTTAATCGATATCGGACCCAAGTCAAGATTCGAGAGTCAGTGCAGGAAGGGTGGTACGAGCATGCATAGTTCATGCAATCACTTCTTGCTGATCCCATTTATCAGTCAGACGTGGAGATGTCAGATGAAGAGTAATCGTGTCGTGTCGTGTCGTGGTGTAATTAGATTTTGTTGGAGAACTATTTTGCTTAACTATGTGTTATATGTATGGTTGCATTTGTACTATGTAAACCTTATTATTGATTATGAGAAGCATGCACGTTATTCGTAATGTAGATTGTTCTCACATAAGTCATAAAAGTCAAATATTCTCACACATGATGTTTTTCAATAAGCACGTAAGACATAACACAGAAAATATAAAATAACTTACACTAACATTATTAACTTAACCATAGACATAACACACACACACCACATTTCATTCTGATAGGTAGTCCTCGTAGTTGAGGACATTGTTACGTTCTGCCGGAGTGAGTTGCCTGTTCGTTGCAGCGGCTGCTCCTCCGCCAATTGTAGCATATGATACCTGGACCTACGAAGTATCATAAGATTGTTTTCTTTTTTTATTTTCGTCATTGCACGCTCATATTGGTGCATGTTTTGTCGTGGTAGTGTGAGCGAGCTACGCTCGACAAGAGGCGCTCCGAGTTGCAGGAGATCATTGTGCAGAGCGTTGGACTCGTTCACGCGAAAGTCCCACTCCTGTTGCAGTCCGGCATAGTATGCCCTCTCGTCAGAATCTCTTTCCGTTCTATAGTTATTTGGAAAACGAGGTAGCATCCAATTACGCATTGACATTGGAAAATGTGACTTTAGATCAGTATGTGTAGAAGTTTTGCAAGGGTAGATGTAAATGGGACTTCGGTATGTGTAGATGTTTTGCAAGGGTAGATGTAAATGGGACTTCGGTATGTGTAGATGTTTTGCAAGGGTAGATGTAAATGGGACTTTATATAGGGGTTTTGCAAGGGCAAGTATTCAAGTGGATGTGACTATAAGTAATCACATGAATAAAGATGATATGACTTGATAGTATATTGTTCAGTGGCGTCTGTTGGTGCATGTGATTCGTTGAGGTAGCTGTTTCATATGGCTATAGCTTGTGCTACAGTAGCGGGCTGGTGATGTGTACTGCAAAAGAGGTTGCGTATTTATTCACGTGAAGACTATTCAACATTGATGTGCTTCATCTGACATGACTTGACGAGACAATGTTGAGCTGTGTTAAATGTATCATAAACTTCTCAGGGATGCTTTGCATCCTTTAAAAATGCTGCATTGCAAAAGGATGCATAGCTGTGTATTGTCGTGCGTGTAGGTGATATGACTGGATAGGGTTCAACAGTGCGAAGCTGTTGAGCAGTACTGCGAACATCAATGTAGCAATAGGACCAATAACACTCGAAATTGATGCACAAAATTTTCTGCGCTGCTATGTGTATTGACGTGAGTGTGGATGGGTACTTCTGGTCAAGGTTCAACAATACTGAGCTATCCACCGTAGCTATAGTCATTGCTCCCTATGGTGGAATTTGGCAAGTGGGATTGAAGAAAGCTGATAACAACATTTGGTTTTGTAATGGTTGGCAGGATTTCACTGAATACCATTCTATTTGTTATGGTTATTTTTTAGTCTTCAGATATGAAGGAAATTCAAGCTTCCATATTGTTATATTTGATAAGACTGTCATTGAGATTCAATATCCACCTAGGAAGAATTGTAAATTGGAAGATCATCAGGTAAAAATATCAAAAACTTAGATGAAGATGATACAAACATTTCTTCCTCAATGTACAGACCCATAAAACATGAAGTCAGAGAAAAGTTTGTTCTTAAAAAATTACCGATTATGTCCAGAGGAAGAGAGAGAGAGCAATCCAAGCAGCCAAAAAGTTCAAGCCTAAAAATCCTTCTTTCATGGGTATCTTGTGGCCACATAATATGGTGAGCCTTTATACATAATGTGATTATGATGTTCTCTTAAATATGGCTTGGAAACATATATGGGAAGCAAGTATATTATTGGGAAGCAATTTGTCACACATCAATGTCTTGTGCTATTACCCTCCATCAAAACATATTCAGCAATGAGATACGGGAAAGGCTGGGTTGCATTTTCGAAAGACAATAATTTAGAAGAAGGAGATGTCTGTGTCTTTGAGGTGATCGAAAGGACTCCTGTTGTGATTAGTGTCTCAATATTTCACTCGGTTGACCATCAGAGTTTGGACTAGGATAACTTGTTTAAAATTTAAACTAGTGATGTTTATGCTTATATTTAATTAGGGACTTTGATCACTACTATGGTTTATTTCTGATGGATGTGGTTTTAAGACCTTTCTCTGACTAGTTTGGTATGTCTTGTTGAAAACTATTCAGAATTCCTGTGCTTCATCTGACATGACTTGACGAGACAGTACTGAGCTGTGTTCAATGTATCATAAACTTTTCAGCCATGCTCTACATCCTTGAAAATGGTGCATTGCAAAAGAAGGCATATCTGTGTATTGACTGGACAGGGTTGAACAGTGCGAAGCTGTTAAGCAGCACATGTAGCACTACGAACAACATCTGTGTAGTAATGGTGGACAGCTCACACCCAAAATTAATGCATAACCAATTCAGGGATGCTCTGCCTCTTCGAAAACGGTGCATTGCAAAGGGTTGCACATATGTGTACTCAAGTGAGTGGGGATGGGTACGTGTGGTCAGGGTTCAATAGTTTCGAGATGTTGAGTATCACATGCAGAACTACATCAATCAAGTGTAGCAATGATGGACAGCTTACCCCCAAAAATTTGCTTACACTTTCGAGGGGTCCTCTGCATCCTTGAAAATAGTGTATTGCAAAATGTTGCATATCTGTTTATTCACGTGAGCATGGATGATATGACTGGACAGGGTTCAATAGTGTCGAGTTGTTGAGTAGCACATGCAGAACTGCGAACATGACTTCGCCGAACAGTGCCGAGTTGTGTTAGCCTTCTCCAACCTCACTTGCCAAATGCTAGTATTATGAGCAGTGAGTGTAGCAACAGTAGAGAGTTTTATCCCCCTGTTTCCCTACAAACTTTTTAGGGAGTCTTTGCAGGTAGAAAATGTAGTTACATTTTCTCAACATCAATGTAAAATTACATGAAGAAAACTATGCTTCCAAGTTTTACATCAATGGCTTCCGATCATCACAATTGCAATATTAGGGAGCTTTCAAGCAATGCTATAACAAACCAATAACTTGAATGAAACATTTTAAAGGCTGATCAGGCTTTTACGCCTTTACCCTATTTTTAAGCAAACCAAATATCGTTGTGAGAGTGTGTTGAGTGAGCCATATGGATTTTCAGTGAGTGAGTGGTTAGTCTGGTTTGGACGAGTCTTTATGTAATGTATCTATATAAAGTAGGACACTATTACAACTATGATACACAGATACGTGCATATTATATCGTGACTCAAACAACTCATATAAAAGAATTATTCGTATTATTGAGTCATATGCGCGGTTGGTCTATGTGGTTTGGATCAGTCTGTATGTATTGAATCTATTAAATTTTCCTACAAGTAATGTGTAATAAATATAATTTGGAGCCATTTCACTTCCTAAGGTTTTCCCTACATTACAAAGCAAAGGACATTGTCCAACCAAAGCACATTACTTGAATGTAGCAACAAAGAACACGTATGAAAAAAATGAGAAAGTGATTTCACATAAACTTAGCCAAAAGTAATAAACAGTTAATCTTTAGAGTTGCAAAAGTTGAACATACATAATCATCATTTGTCACACATTAACAATAACATTATGTATTGCACATAATGTGTAGACATTAACAAAAACGTCTAATGTTCGTAGGTAGAAATTTTTGGAAATCATCATTGCTTGAATCTGAGAAGTCTGAAATATCTGTTTCATCATCTAACGCAGTAATTTCATTAATAGACTTCATGGCTCGCTCTTGTGCCTTCCCCTTTAGATGCTTCCTAGCTTTTTGGATTGCGTGAAAACGGTCTAGTCGCCTTTGCATTTGATTGTTCTCTTGTTCAAGACGAGCAAGTATGTTGGCAGGTTCATCTCTAGGTAACTCGGCAGAGCGTGCCTTAGGAACTCGTAACCTGTGCCATCGACAATACACCTCTAACTCACACCTCTTCTCGTATAGGGTTGACCATGGTGGTTCTGCTATAGTGAACTCTATTGCGGTGATATCTGTACTTAGTTTTGTAGGTTTGCCGACCATGATGTGTTTGACGCTTCCAAGACTCTCATACGTGTATATTGGCATATTAACGAAATCTCTCTTCTTTCCAACCCATTTTCCTCCATAGTGGTCTGTGTATGTATGTAGTTGTTGATCTGTTGGAACTTGTGATGATGCATTTGTTGAAGTAGGTCCAAACTTGTTTCGCATTGTACGATTTGATGTTGAGGCATTGCGACTCATAGCTTAATCAATCTACGAAGTTAGCGGGGTAGAAAGTTAACATTATATCACTAGTGCATTTATAACCTCATTTCACGGTCCAGACATTACAATTTCACTTATTAGGGCTTGTCATGTCAAACCCTTCAGGAAAAACGCTATATGAACAAGATTTTAAATGTTCCTAATGTCACATCAAAGGTGGGCAGTAGTTGCAACAGTAGATGTAAATGAGACATCTGTGCATCCAATTTCACAATTCTGTATTCACGTGAGTGTGGGTGTGAAACAGTGTCGAGCTGGGTATCCACATCGTGTAGAGCACCGAACATGACTTGGCTAAATAGCAGCGTCTGTTGGCGCATGTGCTGCGATTAAAGGAGTTTGATATGACTACAGTTGGTGCTACAGAAGCAGGCTGGTGACGTGTGTTTAGAGTTGGAACTTGGTCACCTTGAAACTTCACTATATTAATTGTGTTTTGTCTTTCACCAGCAAGTTCGCAATATTAATTTATTAATTATATTTGGTTTTTCACAAAAAAAATTATGAAGATCACAGTGTTTTCTGTGATTTGGTCATTTTGAAAGTCTGTAAACATCATGGTGTGTAAACACGACGGTGTTCATTATCTTTGGTCATTAAAAATTTATAGGTTAAAATCATCACTTTTGTCTCAGAACCATCACTCTTACAAATTACGCAGCGCCACAAGCTGAAACACTGAAATTTCTCTTGTAATCGTATCCAATTAATGTGACACTGCATTTGAGGGAATACCTACTTACTCGACTATTCGATCAAACATCGTGGTCAAAGACTTGTCGGTTTGAAGCGAGGCCCAATTGGGACTGAATACCACATTTGTTGTACCTTAGATGTTGGTGGCTTGAGCTCCCGGTTATATCTGTTTAATTGTGCTTGGTTCTTTACAAATTCTTAAACATCAGGGTGTTTATTATCGTTGGTCATTTTCAAGGATGCTAGTCAAAACGCTTTTCCCATAATTCGTGATTGTTGGTTAGAAGAGATGCACATGGTAAAACCATGTTCAACCCTGAAACTAAGCTCTCAAACAAACGCGTGCCATAATAATTTACAGGTTGAAAGCACCACTGCGCTCTTAGAACTTTGATGTTAGTGGCTTGAGGTCACTGTTATATCTGTTTAATTTTGTTTGGTCATTCGTAAAAACATTAAACATCAGGGTGTTCATTATCGTTGGTCATTTTCAAGGATGGTAGTCAAAACACTCTTCTCATAATTCGTGACTGTTGGTTAGAAGAGATTGCACATGGTAAAACCATCTTGAACACTGAAATTGAGCTGTCAAACAATCACGTCCCATACACATTTACAGGTTGAAAACACCACTTTACCCTCAGAACTTTGATGTTGGTGGCTCGAGCTCACTGTTATGCAATTTAATTGTGTTTGGTCCTTCACAACAACATTAAACTTCACGATGTTTATTATCTTTAGCTCACTGTTATCTAATATATTATGTAAGGGGCTTCCCCTGTTTGGATTCCTCATATTTGATTAAAAAAAATCCGTTAGACCTAATGCTAGAGTGAATGAGGTCATGCCAAGTGTCGCTTTTATCTTTTTCGACGAGTCTACACTGCAAGGTTTCATCAATAAATTTTGTAATGAAAATATGATGCATGAGGAATAGTCCAGGCGAGGATCGAATTCAGAATAATATAATTGTTGATTTAAGATCGACAAAAATATCCAATTAGTGGAAAATACATGTAAGCTCTGCAAAACCTCCAATAAAAATAGTTGCCTGAAGTCAAGATATAGCTTCAGCCATTGTTCCAAGGAAAATCTCCTAGGTGGTTCATTGTTAATATCAAAACCTGTAAACGAATTGTGCTTTCACAAACCTTCCATTTGTATTAATAATTACTATAATCTAAAAACACGTGAGCCTCGTACAGAATTATGAAATAAATGTTATTTACACACAGACTTGGATCTACTTGATATTAAATAGAATCACATAATAACATAAAAAATTCTTAGACCATTACATCCATTTCAATAATACTAATGATAATAACGATGGGCATGAAACTAACCATCATATTAATATATCAAATTACTTTCAACGGATACCATGTTCTTCAAATTGCCACTAAAATAACAAAATATAGAATTGTCATACAATTCTCCAAATATGTTATAGCAACTACAAACTGAAAATCGTCCCCCCCTTGGGTACAATGCCCAATGGCAATCATCAAGAGTCAGATGGGGTGGAAGGTGGAACAGGACGTCTATAGTGAGCTAAGTCCGCTCACATAGCTCCAACCTCGGCAAGAAGACCATGTAGAAGCTGCCCATGGGCTGCCTAAGTCGTCATAATGGTCTCCATCATAGCATGAAGAGAGGGAGGAAAAGGGCATGTATGCGCTGCATCAACAGTGTCAACATCTATCTCATCATCACCATCCTCGGCAACAACAGATGTGGGATCCCCATGCATGTCCTCATCTTGAACATCTCCAATAGTAGACTGTACTCGTGGTCTGTTGGATGGACCAACACTGAGGTCGACAACCTTCTTTTGGGCAGTTCGCTGTTTCAGAAATTTGGGAAGGAAAGTTCTTTAATCCTAAATATTTGAGGACCCTATGGATGAAAACTGGGAAAAACAAAGCATGCCTCTTATACTTGCTCCTACGCACCTTGACAATGGTTTCGATGAAAAGGGAAGGAAAACAAATGGAACTATTGGTGATGAGGGCGTAAAGCAAGATACACCTGTCTACAGGGATAGTATGGATATGAGAGATAGGGAAAATGTTGTGACAAGCTATCCTAAAGAAGATATAATTAAGCTCAGTCAACTCACTTGAGCTAATACTTCGGTCAGAATCCTGATTGTTTGATCGTCCACAAAGAACATCCATAACATCATCAATACGAGGAGACATAGAGTTTGGATAAGTAGGTGTACAAATTATAGGTACATCAAGAGCTTTAGATACGTGCTCCCTAGTTATTGTAAACGGTACACCACGTATGGACGATGCCACCTTGTGACCACCCAGATCCTCATGCATCGATAGATTCGAATAGAATTCTCTAATCAAGTTAGCTGGAGGGGGTTGTATGTTTGTACACAGGGACAACCAATGCCTAGACTGTAGATTCTCACGAACAAAAGGATGCAGTTCCTGTAAATTGATTTGCCTTTCTCCCCAAATACGCCTACGCTTAATCAAGGTTTCGAAGGTTTGCTCATTTTCGGGCGTGAGGAACCTTAATTGATCAAACACCATTTCAGGTTCGAATGCAACTTTGCATTTTCCCCTCTTAGTCCTCTTCGGACCCATAACTAATCGATGGTCAGTAGTGCAAACACGATTAGCTCACACAAAAATAGAACCAAAATGAAGTTTGAAGCAGAGAACAAAAATTGGAGAGTAACTAGATACCATGTGTAGAAAATCATGCATACAATATACTGTCTAGAGCAGTTTACAACAACACAATGAAAAAACAATATTCTTATTCACGGGTTGTTTAGTTGGTGCAATAATTGTAATGCATTTTGGTCCGAGTCAATAATTTGAAGTTAGAGACCTAGAGTATATAACGGTAATAATATTATATAGGAAACATAAAAGTGGATTTAGGAACTGACATATTTTCGAAATTCGTAGCTACATGTAGTAAGTTTCACCAGCTTCTACAAAAAACAGAAAATAAATTGCACAATGTACAGTTCAGACATACAACCAGCATAAGGAGTACCACACACATATGGAGCCACTGGCAAGTTCATGTTGTGGAAGGAAGACAACCTATGACATAGGCAACCTTACTAACAACAATGCATTTGACTAGCCAAACACCCAATTTCATCACAATCTTCATAGACATATAAGTGTCAAGCATAAAAAAAAAAATTTTAGAATAACGCACCAACAATGTGTAATTTCAAAGACAGCAACCGTTAAAAGAGTCTTACTATGTAAAATCCTCGAAGAATTTGCGCGGGAAATTGTGGGTTCTAGCCAAATGAAGCGAGAGCAATCGAAGATGTAATTTCGGACAGCTGCAAGTTCTGCAGAACTGGGGAAGAGTTAATACAAATGGGTCATAGATTGTAATGTCCATATAACTCGATTTTCGCGAACTCGAGTTACATGCAATCCAAATTTTCAGCACAAGGGCTTGCACATAAATCGATTGTCCGTAAATCGAGTTATGTGTAGCACAAATAACAAGAATCCAGTTAATGGTGGAACGGCTTTCTCATAACTCGATACTGCAGACAATGAGTTAATTTCAAATAAATCGATTATCTCTAACTCGAGTTATATTGCTAGGCCCTCCACACCCAGCCCAGATATTTGGACTGGTCCAGATGCAGTCCAAGACGAATCCAAGTTTAAAGGTAGGCCTGCCACAATACTCGATTCTACCTGAATCGAGTTGTGTGCACTTGAAAATCACAAGAATTCAATTTCTGTGTAGAACGGCTTGCACATAAATCGATATTTCAGAAACCTTGTATTTAGAATTCCTCGATATTTCGGAACTCGAGTTACGTTGTACACATGGGCCCATCCAGCCCATATATTTGGACTGGTCCAGATGCAGTCCAAGAGGAATCCAACTGTATAGGGCTATCTCGCACATAACCCGACTCTGTTAAAATCGATTTATTCGCAGTAGAATATCTCAAGAATGCAATTTTAGTGTGTAATGGCTTGCACATAAATCGATACATCAGAAAGCGAGTTATTTGTAGAGTTACTCAATTTTGTAGAACTTGAGTTATTTTCACTGGTCTCACCCATAGACCTCTTCTCCCTTAATCTTCCTGTTAGGTGTAAACATTTCTCAACATTAATTTAGTGTGGTATTGACAATAACAAGTTGACTGGGCTTGTTAATTATGATACCTCAATTCATGTGTCTGATCCTCAATTTCCTTGTGCAATATGGTGCAGGTATTGTGCTGAAGCTAACATAAATAATTGCCGTTCATGAATATTTTTGTGATGTGATGTGTTACCAAGCACTTTTAATATAAAAATGGTTTTGAAATATGTAAGCATTACCTGCCTTTAATAAGAAATTTGTAGGGCTGCCCTAAATTCTAGTGTCATCATTCTACCATTCTGGGACTGCTACAAGTAGTCTTCTAAGTTGTTCCAAAAATCATGCGTAGCCTTTTTGTTTAATATTTTTTATTTTCTTTTTTTTTTTAGTGGTATGATTTTCAATAAAATGTAAGTTTCACAGTTTTCATGAAAATTTCTTGAGAAAATGGATTTAGAAATAATCCAGACTCATGATTCCTTATGACAATGATAGAATTACCTGCATTAATGTGATGGCAAAACACTAGAAATAACTCTGTTATATATAGATCAATGATTTGGAGAATTTTAAATCTCCAATTGTTTGATAATATAAAATCTTTAAAAGAGGGAATTGATATTGTACACCACAAATATTTGTAGTTGTAAGTCTAAACAGCATTAGATTAATATGAGATATAGTAAATGTGGGCCAAGGATCACTATATTTAATAATAATAAAAAGTTTGAAATATCTGTACCGTTAAAGTAGTTTATTCTTTTAGATATCTTGAGAACATGATGGCATTATCATGATCAGTGGTATCTAACTCCAAAAAGGACATTATTCACCAACTAAAAAATTCAAAACATCTTACCTGCAGCTGAAGACACGGTAGGTCCATTTTATCAAGGTTATCTGGATGCAGCTAATGCTTTACGATTAGCTACTGCATGCTTCAAACAACAAAAAGATAGCACATTTAGTTCTTCTCTTTCTCTCTCTCTCTCTCACTAGAATAAGATGATAGTGCTGATGAACATTCAAACCACTATTTGTCTATTTCTGACTCAAATCTATGCAAAGAAAAGTTTGAGCTGGTGATTGAATAACTAAATATCTCATATTGGCATATCTGCTGTTGGGTCCAAGCCAACTGTGTACTCAATCAAAATGTGAAGCATAAGTGATATTTATATTGATTGACAGAAAGACAAACATATAAACTTCTAATCTGGTCAAACTATATGCAAACTATGCAATGTCAACATCTAAATGAACCCTCAAACTATTTACATTGATTGACACAATTGATGGATTAACTTCTCACTTATTTTTTAAACATCTAAATTTGCAAACATCAAAAATCTATGCAAAGGAAAATTTTAGATTTGGTGTTATTGTATTAAAGTGTTACAATATATACAAAACATACAATAATGTCATCTGAAAACAACAAAATCCTATAGCATTAACAATGTTGACGCCCCTAAAATAAAATCCTGGAGTCCCCATTGAATGTAATATAATTGAATGACACGCAAATACCCCAAAATCCAAACAAAGTTGGAGAAAAAAATACAGCATCACATTCATTTTAAAATACGTATGGAAGTTCATCATAGTAATTACAAATTTTCCAAGAATGAAACTCTAAACATCACAAAAGTACCCAATCAATAAAGTTGCAAACTAGGATGAACAAAATAGGGATGAATAGTAAAGTTGCAAAGTAAACACACTTTAAACATCACATAATACATTATCATCACTTTGCATCCATCCTAACCACTTAGTCTTGGCATTTGAAAATGTGGACGTTTAACACAACACCGTCCCTCATAATCAGCTCAAATACGCAAACATCTCCTACTCGCAAACTATTTTCCCTCACAAATGCAGACCAACCAGCTGATACGACACATGATGAACCCCCACTTCGTGAATAAATGTATAGCTTCACAGGCCATAATCGGTCCACAATCTGGAGCTTGACAGGGAGTATACTTGCTTTGGTGTACTCCTTGGTAAACCCTTCTCTCGGTAAGTAGTTGATAATGTCTTGGGGTAAACTCTGTACAAGGAACAATAACAGATATTTAAAAAATAGTTCAACCTAAGATGATACTATTTGATATCCAAATGATACAGTTAAATATATATACATCTTTTCACCTAAAAACACAAATAAGCAAATCATTACCAACAAAATGTCCAGCAACAAGTATCTAGTGTGACAATCTTTCTAATTGATCTATGAAAAATGATAGTTAATGGGAGTTGCATTTCTAAATTACAAAAATATTTCATTTTAGTGAAGCTAAAAGCTTACTGCACGATCCTTGCCATTAACGTAGGATGGACGAATGATAACAGTGAAAAGGGGATTTTCTGATTTAAAAGCATTGGCTATAACAATATTTTCAGCTACACCACTGTCTTTCTTAGGATGGGCTGATCCTGAAACGAGTTGAAAATATGAAGTCATGCACATAAAATTAATAGTAAACATGCTAAACAAATCAACCAGTTGCTTACAAAAGTGTAACATTCAAACCTGAACCCTCTCCCCTATAAAAGTGTTTGATGATTTCAACAGAGCTGTCATCACTCGCATCATCTTCGATCCTATGAACTTGGAGTTCGTCGTCTAAAGTATAGTCTATTTCTGTTGCAGTGGCATCAAATATGAGTACATCAAAGTGTGAATTTCCTTCATATTTGAAAACCAGCAAGTGCCCCACGGCTACACCATGAGAGCTTGCAAATTCGGACCAACCATTTTGAAACCAAACCCCCCCAGCATGTTGTGTCAACTTGACTTTCCATTTTCTACCATTTGGAATAGTGAGAAAGGCCATATCTGACAGATCCACTCCAAATTTCTGAACGAACTTATCTGGAATCCGTTGTAAAAAGAATCTCCATAACATAAATGCAGGCTAGGGAAATAAACACATGCAATCAATCAAGCTCTATGGAGTTGTGCAGCTACCATTGCAGGAAAAATGGATTTAGTGATTGTTAGGTCATAATACTTTTATAAGTGTTCAATGGTATTACTATTTGTTGGATGAACAAAAGCTCAAAAAAGCAGACAAAATCCTTATACACAATGCTAGAAAATAAAAGTAAAACACATGGCAGAATACTCCTTAGTTACAGCCCCCCACCCCCACACAAAAAATAAAAGAAAATGGACTGATCCACAGATTTTTATTACCACATCCACGGATTTTTATCAATGCTCACTGCATTAAGTAAAATGAGGAAGAGGAAAGAGGGAGGAGGAAGAAAGGAAGGAACAAGAACAAATTTATGATCAAGTACAAATCAAACAAAATAAAATAACAGCCCATGCAACATTGACGTTATATTTAATAGCTATAACCTCAATCTGTCATAATAAGGGCTCGATATT
Source organism: Quercus agrifolia (assembly GCA_029955455.1). Lineage (NCBI taxonomy): Eukaryota > Viridiplantae > Streptophyta > Magnoliopsida > Fagales > Fagaceae > Quercus > Quercus agrifolia. Next base: position 44,504,181 of record JARQAD010000006.1, read on the forward strand.
TGACAGTAACAAATCTTATGAATTTTTATGCTTCTTATACAACCTAATCTTATAACCAAAATAACCATCAATAGCTTAGAACATCCAACATTTCTCTGTTATTGTTGAAATGTAAAAAATTTTGGGGAAATGTTGTATTTTGAGTGCTTCTGTAATGTGTCTGTGATTTGGTTTTGGGGTGTTGGGGAAACATTGAAGATGACCCACTTTTGTGTATGGGCAGGATTTCGATTTAGACGTACAAATTTTTGCCACTTAGCCACTTCATAAGTTTGTGAACTCTAAAAAACAAATGATAAAAAGAGTGAACGATTTGTGTATCCTAGTTTGATCCCAGGACACAGTTTCACAGTTTAAATTGAGTTATACATCTGTGCTGGCCCTATAAGCCCTATCACATTTTCAAAAAAATGCTATATGCTCTTGCTCTGTATTTATTTTTCCTCAATCTCTACCATGCACTTATCCCTGTTTCATTTTTTGTTCATATAAAAGTGTTCGATGCAAAAGTACTCTGTTATGTGACTGTGTTCTTCTTAAAATGTAACCTACGTATTGCAAAATGAAAGTTTTTCTAACTACATGTAACAAATGTAAAGTTTTTTCAAGAATCACAAATAAAGAAGATGAAGTGGACGACGTCTATTAGCATATGATTTTTAGAGGAATCTAGTTTATAAATTTAAGCATACTTACAAGCTTTCCTTCCTGAACAGCATTCGACAGAATAATCTTGAAATAGTGTGAGGACCGATTAGCAGGACCATCGTCGTTGTCTCTCCGCCATTGAGAAGCCATTGTTCTGGTTCTCCAAACACCAAGTCTTTTCGCTGAGAAGTTGAACAGTTGCTGCTTCATACGTTTGAGCACTAAATAGTGGCCAGAACGGTGGGTGGTCATACACATAACCCGCTTATTAGGAAATCGAGTTCTGTGTACTGAAAGGAGTCCATGCTGTGCGCAGTGTATCTCAGAGGAATCCATGTTGTGTGTGCTGGTTTGGACGTAACTCGATATCCCTAATCTCGGATTACTAGTAGACTTACTCGATACTAGGTTAATCAACTTACCTGCCAACAACTCGCTTATAGAGAAATCGAGTTACGTTGACACTGGTCCGGACACAGTCCAAGAGGAATCTAAGTGTACACAGAAATCGATGCTATAGAAATCGATTTCTTCTCTACGTAACTCGGTAATACGCAAATCGAGTTACGTTGACTGGGCTTCCGACCCAGCCCAGATACTTGGACTGGATGTAGTCGAGGAGGATTGAGAATGGACTGCAACGTAACTCGTTAAATTGAAAATCAAGTTTCTTTCAGTATTACCTCTCTACTTGAAATTTTCCTTGCGACTTGCATTGTTCACACCCATTCAGTATTGGCGTGCTTATTCATCGTAAAAGTGGACCTGCTGACAACCATACTGTGAACAACAAGTCATCCATCTACTTCCAACCACATCCATCAGTAACATTCCCCCATTTCCATTACGCAAATAAAAAAATCATCCATATATACAAGCTTATTTGTAAGTAAAGAGCCTCTATGCATTTAAATCAGTTGATGTACAAAAATAAAAAGTTCAATTTCTGCATTTTAAACATTCTTCACAATTGTAACTTGAAACTTGGACAGCATCCGCCAACAATGGTTTTAGGAAAACATGGAGTCTGCGCATTTGAGTGACACCTTCTTTTTGTTCTCTTCAGAAGTTGCCTCCTTTCTGAGGAGTAGCCAACACAAAAATTAGTATACAACCCACATTAATTAATAAATTGAATTGACAAATACAGAAGAACCTTCAGGCTTGCCTGCTTAAATGACGAGCATCTATAGTTACACCTTGGCGACAATTACAAATCTGCAGCAAAACATATACAGTTAGGGAAATAGAGACCCCATGAATACTAGAATATGTACACCACAAACAATAAGATTGAAAGAACACCAAAACTGGGACAAAAGACTTGGAATGGTAATATGTAGGAGTTAAGACTAACTGTAACTACTTGAAGAAGTAATCACAAGATTGCCCACAGTGGAGCTAAATTTGATACAATGGTATTACTATCATGGTTCCAATCTACAAATTACTCCAGGTATCTTAATTATAACTCATATAATGTAATATCTAAACATGTAAAGAAGAATAACTTATGATACCCCCTTGTTACTATGATTTGTAATTGTTACCTGCTACATAGCACCATGGCTTGTTCAAGCCACATTTTGAGTTGGACATGTACGACGGTTATGACCCTCTTGGCGACACAACCCACACTTCAACTTTGGTCCATTCTCAATCCACAATGAGGTTGGCAACTCCCTATCCTCGTCATCCATCTCATTGCGGATTCTCGTGGACTTTGGCCGACCTTTCTCACGGATCAACCGCTGGTTTGGCATCACGGTTCTCCTTTCTGTTGGCTCCGGCCATTCTAACCTATCTTTCAAATGGTTGGAATATCGACTCATAGCTGTGATACCGTTCTTCAATGCGGTAGAAATGATCCATATACTCAGTGGCATCATGGTTGTGTTTGGCACAAATTGCTATCAAGTGGGAACAAGGGATCTTGTTTGCTTCCCATTTGCCGCACGTGCATGTCATGTCTATGAGGGAAACCCTATGGGTGTGATCTCCCCCGCCAGTGTTCAACAGTGAAGACTGTGTCTCCACTGTATATAACCGTTGTTGCGCAGTCATCCTTCTAACAATATGGAGCTTCGCCTTCTCTTGATTTGCCTCGAACTTGTCATAGGCATATTTGCACCACACTTGCCCCTTTTCCAACTGCTCTAGGGTTTTGTTTCGACGTTCGTCAAAGTATGAGTTCACCTTGTAAAATGTAAACTTCACCATTGTAGTTATGGGCAAGCTACGTGCGCCCTTAAGTACCCCATTGAAGTACTCTGACAGGTTGGTTGTCATTGCCCCATATCGGTGCCCATGGTCATGTACAAGTGTCCACTTTTCTTCATTTACCTCCTTAAGATAGTCGTACGCAGCCGGGTTGACATTCTTGATGCAATCCATGGTGTTCTCAAACTTCCTAACTTGATTCGCAGTTGCTGCGTTCCATACCAAGTTCTTCAACGGCAGACTATTGAAGTTAGTGTTAACATTGCTTACTAAATGGCGGAGGCAATACCGGTGATGGGTTAAGGGCGGTTGCAAGTAGCCCCTAGTGGTGTCATCGAAGCATGATTGTATCCCACAATGCCTGTCGGATATTATACACAAATTGGTCCGGTCTGTAACATAGGTCAACAGGCATGCCAAGAACCATCCCCATGTCTCTGTGCTCTCGCTTTCGACAACGGTAAATGCGAGTGGATAAACCTCGTTGTTACCATCTGTTGCCATTGCTATCAACAGCTTTCCTTTGTACTTGCCATAGAGGTGCGTTGCATCTATGCTTATCACCGACCTGCAATGCCTGAACCCTCTAATACACGGACCAAAAGCCCAAAACGCGGAGTTGAATATACAAGTCCCCGGGACATGGGGGTCACACGTTAATGTGGTCACAGTATCCGGATCTGCATCGGACAATGCAGCTAGAAATCGTGGTAATTCCGTGTACGACTCGTCAAAATCCCCGTAAATACGTGCAATTGCCTTCTGTTTGGCTTCCCAAACCTTGTACATAGTTACATCATGCCCATGCCTTGCATTCAACATACTACGCAGGTCCCTTACCTTTCGGGTTAGGTCCTCCCGTACATACTTCTCAAGTGCAATGGAGATGAACTTTGAATCCATCATCCGCCCATCAGTTGCTAGCTGGAGGGATGAGCAACTATGGGGACCCTTACATGTACTGATAACCCATATCCCGTGCTTCTTGCTGCAATTGGCCCGAATTGACCACAAACATGCCTCATGTATGCACCGCACTACCAGCCTATTGGTGTCAGACTTGATGACCTTGTATTGCTTATTATGCTCCACAGAGTAGAGGGTCAACACATATTGAACAGAGGCTTTATTCTTGAATAGCATCCCCCTTGCTGGGTGGTCACCTTTATGCCAACTTGTAAGATGTCCTGTACCCAATGCAGGTGATGGGTCATTAATATTGTCCCATGTGTTTGATGTGAACCATTCTGGGATAGGAACTGTTGTAAGACAATCCTCCTCGTTATTTTCGATTAGTGGTACATCTAAGACCTCCGCGTCGTCCACTGGTCCGTATCAATGAACTCTTCGTACACATCTCGGCTGGCATCAATATCAATTCCCCCGTCCATATCAGCTTGGACATGTTCATATGTGTGACTAGACCCTCCCACATCATGTGTATTGGTGGTGCCCACCACTTCGGTGTTGTCCAAATGATCAACCGCACTACATGGTTGATTATTGTAGGGGAAAGGCGTGGCATAGGCAAAGGGAGGATGCACGTCAACCACATGGGAGTGTGGCTCTTCCACCCCACTGGCATGCTGTGAACTTGCACTACCATGGAACCCAACAGCCTCAACAGTTACATACAAGTCGGACGCTATGAACTAGGGGGTCCGCTTAATCACTGCCCACATCATGTCCACGTCAGCATCGCAACCCAACGGATTTGAGTTGTAGACAACCTGAGTACTCACAAGTATCTGGGGGGCACGGTACACGATGGATATCTTATGTGACTCCCTGTCCAACCGTAGAGCTTCCATTATCTTTCGGTGCATTTTTCTCAAGTGTGTTCGCCATTTCAACTCAATGAACTTCTACTTCATTGACTCGCCTCTATAGGACAGCCCATGCAAGTCATGGAAATACTGTTCCCCATCATAGTAAACGTAGAAGCAGTGACGACCTATGCCAGACCTGGATAAGGACAATTAATTGTGGTTATCATGCAGAAGATAGGGGGTTATGTTAATGCAGCAGTAATTAATCTTTTACAGATGCACTATGATGCTATCCTAATTATAGGTGTACACACTTGATTCGTTTGGACACAAACATTGGCCTTTTAGGGGAGACGTGCGACAACAAAGAATCAGGGTGTTTGTAATATTGCTTGGTAAGGATGCAATAGGGAGTAGGAAAATGCAAACATGGTCAGCAAAACTTGTTCACCTCGCAGGCTTTCTTTTTCAGAACCCACACAGTAAAGCCTTTCAGAACTGAAAGAGCCATACAATTTAAAGCTCAGTATACATTACACATCATTGTTAATATGTATGAACGAATGCATATGTCATCATATGAATTCACCGTACAATGTTTGTTTATATATATGTTTAGTAAGATATGATTATATACATATTTCCCAAAAAAATTCTCAAAAATAATTATTATATACATTACTATATCTATACATATTTAGGAACAATATGTATACAATGTCACTATCACACACACACACACACATATAAGATTTTGCTAATGTATGTCATAAGAGCACACAATAAATAATCGTATTTTGGACAATTTTTTTCAGGATTTTCAATGCATTAACAGTTTTTGCAATTCCTAACAAAATGTTTCAAAAAATTGGTGCCCTAAGCACATACATTATATATAAACATACCTATATATGTGTGTGTATATATATATATATATATACATATACATGTGATCATATATGGGTAGGTAGCTTTGTTGATATTTACATATATTTGCATATACATACATACATATATATATATATATATATACATATATTTGTTCATGCCACATATACATCTTATGATATGGGTAGGTACGTTTTTCTATATATACATATATCTATACATACATACATTTACGTATATATATACAAACACATAATGTCAGAATAAGACAGTTGTAGAAAGCAATCCCATTTTGTCCCTAAAATGGCAATCCAATTATAAGTAGTTATGTAAGTCAATAAGTTATGTAAGTGAATATATACCTGTCGGGAAGATGTGCCAGAACAAAGAAGAAGGGGACCACAGCAACAGCACGCTTGGTGAGGATGCAATAATGACAAGGAAAATGGCAGAAGAGTTAGCAAACTTTGTTCACCTCATAGGCTTTCTTTTTCAGAGACTAGACAGTGAAGGTTTTCAGCACAGATAGAGCCAGGCACGTGCATGGATTCTGAAATGTGGGGAGGGGGACAACCATGACTCGATATTGAGGAAATCGATTTTACATAAAACTCGACACCATAGAAATCGAGTTACTGTTGACAAGACATATTGAAATGACGGCATTTCAGAAAGTCGGTTACTAAGAAGTCGAGTTACTTGTAACTCCGTATTTTATGTAGGGGCAGATGTTGCTATAACTCGATTTCTTTAGAATCGAGTTTTAGCTCCATTTCCTCTACAGAAGCACACTTCACACGTTAGAAGGTGCAACCACATTCTGGTGCAAAGAATTCCCACCATTGCGTGTTTGTAGAGCAGGATGGGACGTACCTATGTTGTGTTTAATGGTCGTGTTCCAGGCATATACAACAGTTGGCTAGATGCGAGTAGACAAGTTCATAAATTCCCAAACGCCAATCACAAATCATATAAAGATCGAAGGGAAGCCGAAGCTGCATACATGGAGTATTTGCTTGGTAATGGTATGGGCGTGCATGGTGGTGCGTCTACATCGTGGGCAACTCCAAACATATCAGCCTCAACTCCACCTAGCACTTCTCTAAGCGAAGGAACCAACTATGACAGTGGAGACATTAGGAACACTTTGTTAAGGTATCAGTTGGAAGTTGCCATTGAGGAGCGTGACCACGCAAGGAGGATCGCAAGGTTGACTGCAAACATGTTGAATGAAGTGGTGGCCCATGTTGTGGGGGATGATGAAGTTGATGCAGCCACGAGACAACGTACGGATGCATGAATGCAAAAGTACGACTTCTTGTTATGGTATTTAGTAAGATATGTATACTTGCAAGTAAGTACTTTCGTGTGTGGTTCAAGTAGAAGTGTCATCGTTTTCCAGTTGTTTGACTGGCAGATATGTATATATGGAAAATAACCTTATTATTTTTGTTTTTGGACTACTTTGGTCTTATTCGGTCCATTATATCTACTTTGGTCTTATTCGGTCCACTGTGGTTTCTAGGAAAATCGGTGTACTACATTCTATTTACTCTATTTGATCCTATTCAGTCAGCTTTGGTCGTACCCCGTCTATTTGGTTCACTGCAGTCCATTATTGTGTAGTTACAAAATACAAGATCAGCCTATACACAATGAGCCATGATTAACGAATGTACATGACGTCAAAAACAACAATGAATTGCATAACCTCTACATGAACGATTTGGAAATCCTCTTCGTTGGAGGATTCACTGCAATTCATACCAATCAAAGAAAATTCAAACTTTAAAAAAGATAGGATTGGAATTAGTCATACATGATAAATCGTCCAACATCAGAAAATGATCTAAATTCTTCAAGTCAATTCTGAAAATTTTAATAGCCACAATATAGAAAGTACAGAACAAAATAACCATGAATAAAAATTGACACCAACCAACTAAAAAAACAAATAACACAGCTATATAAAGGTTCTTGAATCCCAAACACAGTAAATAAAACCCTAAAATTATGATGTACCTTGTAATATTATTCTGAATTAGAAAAAAAAAATGAACACTTAAAATTTCAAAATTACGTAAAAAGTGAACATTACATGGAATACTACAGGTTTCAATAGATACATTACTATATCTTCCCTCTAGCTAGCTCCACTGGACGAAATAGAGCACCTATGAGAGTGGTCTTGCCACTGCCAATTCTGCCAACAATACGTATTTTGTGCCCTTCCTCAAATGTGCAACTGATCCCCCTCAGAACAAGTGCATCAGCCTATATTTTATCTGTTTTATCAATGATATTCTTAGAATCTCAGCATAAGAACCTTATACAATTTTAAATTAAATAAAAAAAAAATAGTTACCTGCAAACCATGTATTTCAACTTTACCCACAGATGGCCAATTTGATGGAGGCCGGTTCCCTTCGAATGAGAACATTCTTCAGGAAAGTTTGGTGTAATGCCCTTGTAAAAACTCAAAGACCCTCGAACCTAGAAGCCCCAACAGAATAAATTAGCCTTATAGATGAGAAAATGTCTCAAGTTTATAATGAAAGTAAGAACGTCTAACAACCTAAATCAAGTTTGTGACTCAATGGGGTGAGACAAAATCTCCCACCTTCACAAGTTGAGATCATATTTACATTTATTCTCTTATAGCATTTGTGAGAACATGCACAGATTTAGTATTTTACTTATAGACAAGACCAATGTGTTTGCACTCTAGTTAGAGCTTTCCTTCTTCGACAATGAAAATTAAAGCTGGGCTAAATACTTATCGTGCAATTTCCTTTACAAGGAATGAAAGGGTCACATTGTCAAACATGCAATGGAGCTCTTACGTTCTGGAAATGAAAGTCACCCAACCATATAAGAAGCAATGATCAACTAAGAAATGAAATCAACAATTCATGGTCTAACACCACCCAAGACAAATGCCTACCTGGAATGGAAGAATAGCAGCAATTTTAGAGGATGCACCCAGAACAGCATAATCCTCTATATTCTGGGAAAAAAATGTACACTGTAAGAATTAATATACCATCAAACGTTCATATCAGAGATACAAACACCACCCAATTAATAACATCACAAAGCAACCAATTATACTCCTGGAACTAGGTGTAACATGTAGAGTTGTAATAGAACCACAAAAGCCTACAAAACCAGTCAGATTGGTAATGAATGCCGGATGGTGGTTCTGTTTTCAACCTTGCATATCAGATTTTCCACCGTGCAAATCAAACCACCAATCTTGAGGCCAACTAAACCACTTTCTTTAATTACATAAATGTAAAATCAAACACATATCATCATATAAGTATCTCTCGAAACTACAAACAAAATTCAACAAAACAAGCCTATCGTGCAAATGCAATAATTATAGGAGTGTGCTTTGATGGTGTGAGTAACCATCGTACAACACTAAGAGTGAGCAGCTTTAAATCCTATTACTTTTCCAACCAGAATAGAAAACACACTCAATTACTTTTTAATTTTTTAACGGATACCATGCCCTCAAGATAATCATTACGCTGTTTCATCCCCAGTTCAAGCAATGAACGCCTCCATCATTTCATTAAAGCAAATGATGGACAAGATTTGATTCATTGGCCAACGACACACACAACATATATATATATATATACTGAAAATCATAAAATAAGAAGGCTAATTGATGAAAAAATCAATAATCAATTTTTTGTTTCTCATTGGGTTCCCAAATTGCTAGCAAAATGAAAAGCTAATATATACAATGTTAAATAACAATTACAAACCCCAAGAAGCGAAAGGAACAAAACATGCACACATAACTAAGATTTTTGCCGTTTTCAGCTTTAGGTAAGTTATATTGTGAGCTGCTCTAGAACTCAGAAAAAAAAAATATAAATTCTATTCTCCAAAGTCCCTACTAACGAACTTGTAATCAAATGTACACAGATCTAATCATTCGAGAGAGGAGGGGATTTAAAGGAGATTAAAAATAAGAAAATGGGAAGGAGGATGTACCAATCTAGGAATTTTAGGGAAGGCGAATCAGAAAATTAGGAGAGAGACACATACCTAGCCAAGCATTGTAGGGACTCGGATAAATGATTTGCTACAAAGGAGTTGGTTCTGCCATTGATCCACATAAACTTCGTCATGAAACTCTTTTACGGAAAGTATCAAATTACTTCTTCTTGCTTATCAACAATGCCACACATTTGTTTCTCAAAAAAATAAAAAAACAAATTACCCTCTTACAACCCACTTTACTGTAGCTAACAACATACAAAAACACAAGAAAGTTTGGCTTCAAATGAATACCAATCCAGACATTTGTCGATTTGCAATCAAAACTCCAAGTGCAGAAAAACTTCCTAATACATCAATAAATACAATACGCCTTATGGGTTTTCTCCAAAATATCAATTTCTTGACAACAAACACATTGACAGCCAGTATTCTCCCCAAGCAATGATCCTGAAATAGATGCACAGCCACCAAGATTCTCCCCAATTAGTAGAACATTTTGCATGCTTATTCCAGTCACCTATACACATGAAGAATAAGCACACAGGGACAATCCGGCTCAATGGCCTTTTCGTGTCCACCATTGCAGTTAGGTCTAAAAAAAAAATACTACTTTAGAAGAAAAGTGAAACGTAACTATGCAGTCACCTATAGGCAGGAAGTATAAGCATACACTAAGGCATTTAATGATCTTTTCGTTTCCGCCCATATGCCTTGACAGGTCTAATCTTACCTGTTTCATCAGACACAACAACATAATTAAATTAACATAATCAATCAAATGCACAGTAGAAGTAGCTCAAGAAGATGGGAAGTGTAGACGAAGTACATACCATCATCGGTCCCGCAATCGGGAGCATGCGCACGCGGGTGTCGCGATCTCCGCAAAGCCTCCACCGGCTCAATGTCCTCAGCCGGTATCTGCTCAATCTGTATAGCCTCTCCGTGGGGGCTTTGAGATGAAGCTAACATGGTGGGGTCCACATGCACTAGAGGTGGGGTGGGCATGCCTGGTGTAGGGACAAATATGCATCCACCATCATGGGCAGATCCACTGAAAACTGGGGGCGACATACGAGGAGGGCCCTCATAGTCCGTGCTAGCACCATGGGATGTAGTGTGGGCTGGAACAGTGCCCTGATGATCGATGCTATGGGATGGCCCAGCACCAACGCCAGACGTGCATCGCGATGTCCTGCCGTCGTCATCAGACAGTACCCAATCAGTGCCACGCCATGCCTCTTCTGAACTCGACTCATTCCCTTCCTTGTAGATGGGACCCAACTCGGTCGTACGGCTGCGACCAGCTTGACCACCTCCACGATGTCCACCCCCACGAGACCCACCACGTTGCCCGCCATGAACTGGGGCCTGTGTACCAATGTCAACTGCTTCTACAAGCGCATTTGCCAATTTAAGTCGGCCTAGCTCCTCCACAAGCTCTAGTGTAAATGTAAGGTTAGTGTGCATGTCAGAACCTTCATCGCACCTCTGTATAGACCTAATCATCGTCCGAACCTACAAAACAAGGGCGTCATAAAAGCAAGAACGCAAGTATGATGCAAAACTTGGATAAATCTGTTCCAAAATCAAAAGAAAAAAGTAGCAAACATAGCTAATGAAATCCTTATATTACTTATAATTATTAAGCATCTTTAAAAAGACAGTGTATAAAAATAGGGGTGGGCCCCCCCTGTGCAAAAATTTATAGTTCCAACCCAACACTCAGGAATTTTCAGTTTCCTGTTATGTTTATCTCTATGCAATCTAAACATTGAGATAATACTTCTAAAAAACACGTATAGTTGGTTGTACATAAGTTCAAACTTAGCATAAGTGAAAATATCATAATTTCACTTTTGTATCTAGGCTTCACCAGATTTACAACTCCATTAATATCACATTACAATCAGGACACATATTTTGAAGTTATTATTTCCTAACGTACACGCCCAAATCAAATGAATTGAAAATATCAAACGCGAGCTTAAAGTTTCAATTAAGGGAAGTACCAAAAACTTAGAACATATATCATACTTGAATCTAGTATAAATGCACATCTCCTTGCTGCATACTTGCAAGATTTTAAATGACCTTTAAGCTGTTGGGAATTGCATTCTACCAACAGTTTAGTAAGGGACTTCCTAATCCTAGAGGTAATATCTATCAAGGAATATGTAATTAGCTTTCAGTCCTAGAGGAAAGGCTATCTAAACTATCATGAAATGTGAATTTATCACTACTACACAGAGTTGCACCGTCCATTTGAAAGTACAAGCCAACCAAAAACAAAAAAAAATTAAACAAAAAAAAAAATAAAATACAATAAAACCCAACACAACCCACCCTTTTTAAAAGTTGAATGTAATTATATGAACAAAGGTGTGGTCATCATTAGTCATTGCCCATTAACCATTCCTCACGCAAATAAATTGGATCAAGACAAATTCAGTTTGTTATGAACAACTTAAATCATGCAGTATTTTGACTTTAAAACATAATGACAGACTCATGCAGTATTTTTTGACTTTAAAACAAAATGACAGAGAAACTTATAGAGATGTAACAACGATAATTATTGTGGACTTTTGCATGCATGATAAAGCTGCTGAGGATATTTAATCGAACAATGGTTTCATCCATAAAATAGGAATTGTTGCCTCACCATGAGTTCCCAATACGCAAACTCTGGTGTTATGTACCGCCTTGTGTTGTGATTGTACCACATCATGTACTCAACGAGGTACATATCATCACTGTCTAGGAGAGATGACCCGCGAACTACATTCACTCGGTTGGCCCATTGCCGAATAAAGGGATCATGTTCTACCTCCCAGTTCTTCTCCCATTTACCCTGAAGGGATATCTTGTGAAGGGTAGTCGACGTATCCACGACACTTGAACTGGTTGCTTCATCCCAAATTGACGGAGGACTCGCTCAGGATGATGCCACTCCACTATCTAAAAGAAGATCAATGGCACCTCGGCCCTCCAAATATGCTGCCCGGCAGTGCAATACGCAGGTAGGGAGCCCAACGTATGCGTGTACGGCTCCCATACAATCTGCATAAGTGGATTATGTTTGTGATAGTGAGACATCATACTAATTTAACATTATGTTTGTGATATGTAATATGCAAAGCATGGAATTTCTTGCTTCTAGTCGTACATAAAATCTTCAGGGATTATTGGGCAAAAAGTAAAAGAACAACAAAATTGACTTGCAAAAAATATTAAAAGATCTAGGTTGTTCATGTCCACCATTTTCAGCCCCATGTTCATATGCATAACATTCAAAGTTAACTGACACCATCAAATACTAGGGTTTTTAATCTGAACCAGACTTAGAGGAGGGTACTAGAGCATCCTTATGGCTGTAAGATGAATCCAAGTTGATGATTTCGCAAAATCTTTTTATCGTAATAGAAATATTGTGCTACATTAATTGCATTAGTCATTAACAATGTTTCAATGAATGAGAACAAAATGACTATTAATCATTCTAACACTAAAGTAACTGTACTTAATTTGCTCTTGAAGCTATAAAAAATATAGAGGGAAGACATATATAAGGTCTACTGAAGACATTGCATTTCAAGTAGCACTTTATATTGCAAGAAATGGAAGCTATGTAAATTATTACATGGTATAATCCTCATCAAATACTGTTATTATATTTCTATGTAAATATATTTTCTTATAAATTTTAGTGTTGGAAATTACGTAAGCCTTTTAATTATCTCAAACTAATCATGTCAATGTCTAAAATTACATTCCTCTTGATGAATATGGTGAGTAGCATATTTTGCACACTTCTAAAATTATATGAATAAAGTAGTCATTAATAATCCATAGCTTTTAATAATTTTAGGACTATTAAGGCAGCTAAAGTGAGGACAACTTAAGGAGTTGCATGCTGCAATTAAATTGTGCTCTCCAACTTTGGTGCAAGGAGCACGAACTAACTTCTCATTTAGGTCAACAACAAGAGGTAATGTGTCAAGCGTCTTTATGTTTTCTCATATATCACTGATTAACAATTATTTGTTTCTTTAAACTTAGGCCATTGTTTTCCAAGAAGACAATGGAGGCTGTGCATATTCAAAATATACCACTTGAATACGTAAATCGAAGTCAAACAGTATTCTACTAGACTGTAAAAATATAATCTTCAATTCAGCAAAGGTAATTTATAACTTACAATGTAACAATGTTTTTTGCATCACAATAACAATGTTTGTAATCCTGGATACCCCTATGTTAGAAGAAGAAATACTAAATTGTCTACTTATTAGGCAGAGCAATAACTATGGTTTTAAGCTCATAACATTTTATTAATTAATTACAAACCGTACAAGCTTAAATTTTATTTGTTTAATCAAATTTGTAGCATATATTGTTTGCGTTTTGAAAATATCATTTGTATTCTAATATGCCTTGATTCCCTTGTTCTGAAAAGACCCATATTTGTCAAGTTTATAGTAGGAAATTTGTTGTTTAGAATTTAATTGATATCTTCTGCATTTACAATCATTCGCCTTATATAAAGTCTTAAGAAATATTGTTTTGAAATTTTTTAGTTTCTTTTCATAGCAAGCTAAAAGTTCTATTTTCTCGTGTTAAATAGGTTGAAACGGTGTATAATGACATAATCAGTAAATGAACACAAACTTTTGATTCAGTTAGTAGCTGGAAAGAATTTAAAGATCTCATCGTGAGTTTCGAAGATGCATCATTAAAATCAAATGAATTACTTGAGCACACAAATACAACCAAAGACAAATCTGATTATCTTTGGTATACTCTTAGGTAAATTCATTTCTCATTGAATTATAACCAATTACATAATCCAATATGTGCGTCTTCTCTTCATTGCATCAGATTAATGACATTTGTAACAATTGGTGGAGTTTTTGATTTTTGGTTGCAACACAGGTTTCAACTCACTGTCTTGCACTAAACCAAGACTTCATGCTCAATCTTTTGTGCATGTTGCACATGCTTTTTTGAACAACATATACATAGGTAAGTTACTTATTTAGTTCAAACATCTTGGAAAAGGGACAATTTCTTCTGTGTTCTTTTTTTTTTTTTTTTTCGGTGTAAATCACAAACGTTTCCGTACATAATGAAGGATATAGCCAAATTCTACTTAATATATATATGACTAAATTTATATATAACCCATTGATTTAACCCAACTTAACCTGAGTCATGTGAGTTGGGTTGCATTGGAAAAAACCCTTCAATCCAACCCAATTTGGAAAAAACCCTTTGATTTAACATTCAAGAATTTTTTACTTTATGTTTGGTCGTATTCACGATGGACATTCCAATTGAGTTAAATGATGGGATGGAAATCCAAGTATCAAACAAAATGATGGGATGGTATTATGAAATCAACTCATTCCTACAACAATCCAAGAATTCAAACTAAAATAAAAATAAAAACGTGGTCATGCAATTGAGGGAAACGAAAATAAAAGCATGTGCGGTGCATTTGAGGGAAATGTGCTCGGCCCGTAGTCATAAAAATTGAGGGAAACGTGGTCATAAGAATTCAAACTAAATTAACCGAATACCTTCTCGACCCGTAGTGTAGCCAATGATGCCCGGTACGCAACAAGGACGTGTGTGGCATGCTCTGCGGTACATTTTGGCCCGCTCCACCTACCAAACATGGGGTGTCGACAAATGCTCATTACTGAACCTTACATTTAACCTTACATTTAACAAACTTTGCTTTTATATTTCACATCCATATACTAAGCATTGATAAGTTTCTTTTGTTTGTTAGTTTGGCATATTTTTAATTATATGAAAGAGACAAATAACGAGAACTCAATGAACGTACCTAATGGCAAGGGGCCCTGAGTGCACTGGCAGTAGAGGCGGCCTCACAACAGGGCATAATTGTGGGAACCTTGAATAAGCCCATAGCTGCACCAACAAGAGTGCTCCTCCAATCTGCATCGCATCCTTCTTCGATGCACCACAAAGTTGCCTATACAGCCAGGCCAATGCTGCACTACCCCAGCTATACCGTCTCGCATTGCTGACTGGGTTAAGCAACTGCAGAGGCACCAGTGAGAGCCGGTCCGCAGACTTGTCCATGAACAAGAGGGCCCCCATCCGTACAAGTACGTGGTAGCGGGCATGTTGCTGCACGACTTCGTCACCAGCGTCCGCAGCTAAGGGAGCGGCAAACTGTGCATCAAGCCAGGTGTATTTTATCCTCGCCCCAGCAAGGGTAGACTTGTTTGACTTTGGTATCGAGGGTGGAGGTTTATGGCCCAATAACTGTTTTCACAGCTCACTCCATACATAGTCTGTCTTCCCAGTGACAGGCAACCCATCCACCGGAAGCCCCAACATCACCTCCATATCTTGCAAGGTGATACCCATTTCTCCATGGGGTAAGTGGAACGTGTGCGTCTCCGGACGCCACCGCTCAACCAACGCCGTGATTAAGGCGTGGTCGACCTCCATATTAGGAACCTTGAATAAACCAGTCAACCCTGCTGCATCTATGTGTTGCATGATACGTGGATCTAGCCCACCCTGTGGCAATACACATTTACGGCGTCGAACCTTTATCATGCCAGGCACCTCCTGCACACAGACGAGTATTGTGTTAAGAGATTAAACACGAGGTAATTATAAAACAAACATGTATTAATAATACTACTACATACCTCGTCAGCGGCGCACCTCCAAAGCGGACTTGACCGATGATTCGGCTGCTGGGTCAACTGGGTGTCCACATCGGGTCCAGGCCGCACTCTCTCTAGTGCCTACATATCTGACATGGCAGCAAATAGATTGTTAGCAATTTTCTAACAAGTAAACCACAATTAATATAAAATAAAACATCACTTCTTAAATAAATAAGAACTTGCCATAAAAAAAATTATTTCAAAACTATTTAAATCACTTCTTAAAGCTTAGGATAATTATTAATTAACTATTTATGAAAATTTAAGTTATAACACCACTTTTATGAGAACTATAATCAACCGTCATAAAAACTAAATACTTTTTTCTTCTCCTCTACAAAGTCCCTAAAAATGTATCCAAAATCTAAGCTTTATTATGAACCCCAAAATCTAAAAATTTAAGTGCTCCTAAAACACGAAGAAATGAAACCCCCTCCTCTCAAATTTATTATGAACCCCACCATTAATTTAAAAAATAGACTCCTCAATGAATGTGAGAACAACACCCTTTTCTTTGCTCTGTTCACTTTTTCGTTGTTAACTTTTTCCTTATTACTTTTGTGCACCACCTAAAATATTTGTGCACCTAATAAAGAGGACCAAAGTGATCAAGAAAAACGGATCAAACATATATGCCTTAAAAAAACTGCCAAGAAACAAAATCCATAAAATAAATTGAACAAGTGAGAAGATAACAGTCAAACATTCAGCGGTAAAAAATGTGAAATCAAAAGAATATTTCAAGGGCTTTCATATTGCCCAAGAACAATAAAGATTCAACACTTCTACACCATAACCTTGTTGCAAAAGTAAATCACAATTTTCCCTCACGTGGACAAACCATGAGTTAAAGTCTTTTCACTAACAATAAATAGCAAGACCTAATGAAAAATCAATGTTTACCATAAAACAAGTTGCAAGCTGACAAACTAAAGACAATCATTTTTTTTTCCTTAACCGAGGCACTCGCATGTTGGGGAAAGAATAATGATTTCAATTGATAAAAACAGATTATTGCCTTATGTCCTCATATATAAAGATTCAAGAATTCTACACATTCTGTTGCATCAGAAAATCAACATTTCCCCTCCCTATAGAGTGTAGACACGTCATCACAAATCAAGATTGTGAATCACAATTTCACCTTCTGTAGACACATCAAGATTCAAAACTTCTAACTAACAAATAGCAAGACATAATAAAATTATAAAAGTATAAAAGTCCAGTGGTCTCCATCCTGACAGAAAATGATATCAATGATGATATAGAAAACAAATAGCTAGACTTCAATTAACAAAAACGAAGTTGCAGTCTGGCTAAGAAAAAACACACAACCTGACACATTATGAAGAAAATAAATAAATCAATTGATAAAGAAAGATCATTCCTTACGTCCTCATCAAACACCATCCCATGTAGACATGCCCTACTTAAACATATTAAACAGATTCATTTACGGGTAAAAAATTTCATAAAAACCCTTGTATCCCAAAGCATGACCCAAAAATAGAAGAGTGCAAATAAGGAAGCACATACCTAAACTTCCATATTTAGATAAAAAAAACCATGTATAAAGCATGCCAATCATTTCTATTTGCTCACCATTGACTAATGCAAAATATCATATGAGGCTATAGAGCAAATGACAAATTCATCTATGCAAATCTTAAGTTCTAAAAACTTGTGATGAGTGCAAATGGATGACAATAGAAAAAGAAACCAAGGAAACATGTCGAGTGTTGGAATGAGTTACAACCGCACAAATGGGGCCTAAAATATCCACAATAGAAGCACCCATTTTAATTTACACAAAGATTTTAAATTTCTTAATCCATAGTAACTAGCCAACTCAAAATAAAAGGGGGCAAAAAACAGTTCACATATTTGTGCTCCTATAGAAGAGTACCACCTTGATTTAGAGAAACCTTAATAAGCAGGCACTCACTCTCCAAATTCTTTAAATAAAGAATTAGAGTAAACAATATTATAATACTTTACGGATCAAACAAGAATCTCAAATTCACCAAAGGGTGCAGGACCATTGAATGTTCAATTATTCCTCTCCCCTTCCATATGGCCAATTTAAAACAATAAGGAGCTGTATTGCAAGCAAAAGAACTTCTATGCTTGCTATATTAGCTTCTCTAGCCATACAGTTGCACATATAAGCTGAGGGTACCAGGGAATTAATTTGTTTGTTCAGTACAGTTACTTAAAATTTTCTACATTGGACTGATATGCACAACAAAAGTAGTGTCAATCCCAAGAAATAATGAAATTTATAACAACCTAGATATACCAAAAACAATGAGTACTAAAACTTTTAAGGGATATCAAAGAACTTAATCTCTTTGTTGCTGTACTAGAAACTACAATCTCATCACTCTTACTGGTTTTTAACTGGACTTATAGTAGCTGACTTTCTGTTTCATTTAAATGTGTATTGTATTTCATAGATTTATGTATATAGGATGTCATTATGGGCAGAACATCTTGGATTTACGGAAGACTGCTTCAACCAACCAGAGTCTCAAAGTTTTCATCATTTCTTTCTTAACCTGTGTACCCAATAGAACCAATCTTTACGAGATGGGTTCTGCTTGAGAGCTAACAGTTGCTGCTAGAGGCACGACACACATTTTACACCATTTACAACAACTATTTACACTCAAACGTAATTAGTTTGACACCATTTACAACAACTATAACAAAATCATGCCTACAATTGGATAAGACCCATTTTGCACAAACCCAGAGACATCACTGAAACACCACCACTCGATTTGCCAAAACCCCTCATCAAAACCCCAAGCACATTTAAACTCATTAATGAGAAAATCATCATTGCAGCATATAAAAGACAACAAAATTCTCATCTTCATTAGTAAATTTACTACTTCTTAAGTTTCAACAAAATAATCAAAATCCCACACAAAACACAACCTAACATCAACCAAAATTAGAAAAGATTTCAGAGGGAGAGGACCGTACCTGTAATCAGCGGCGGCGAGAACCAACGACGACTGATGGAGACTCGAGGAAGAGTGGGGAAGCCTGATCGCAGAGCGAGAGAGACAGAGTGTAGAGAGAGAGTGATGGCAGAGAGCGAGGGAAAGAGAGTGTACAGGGAGAGCGGGTGATTGAATAGGCGTTTTGAGACATTAGGGTCCTATTGATTCAAACCGCTGAAGAAAACTCAATTTTCAGTTTCCCGAGTTATGAACGTCTACACAAACATTTTTTTATTGGGAAAAACCCACGTCTGCAGGGGAAGGGTCAGACTAACTCGATCATACAAATATCGAGTTATTCATTAAAACTCGATTTCTCTATTGTCGAGTTACAAAAGAGGGACATTTCCCTATTTAGTTTGAGAAAGAGGGCAAACGAATGTTTAATTTCCGAAAAAAGGGTATTTGCCCATTTTGTCCCTAGTTTTTAAGATTTAATTTTAATTAGTTATTTACGTATTTCCATTTTTCAATTTGCATATTTATTTTATGAGTTCTCAAACGTTTTTTTTTTTTAAATTTTTTTTTATCTTTTATTTTCCCTTGCGGTTCAACCAATAATCTAATGACCCAGCTCCTAGATCAGGTTAAAATCTGATCCAAGTTTAATAACTATGCCTTGATATATGACTACATTTTTTTATATATGCTCAAGTGTATTTACAATGAACCCTAATATAGTATATATAAAGACTATTGAGGCTAAAGTTAGATGTACATGAGATTACAAAATAATTGGGCCTCTTGGGCCATTACACATAATTAACTAAATAACCCAATATCTATAACAGATAAAATAGTAAGACAATGATTAAGTTCTAAATTCTTTTTTTGATTCAATTGAGTTCTGACCTTAATTAGTATGGTTCTTGGCTTCTTACATGTCAACCAGAGCAATGATTGGAAGCTACTCTCATGGTAAGTGGCTTTAAATCATTTGGATGCACTTATTATATTTACATTTCTGGTAGATAATAGGAGATAAGAAGTGAGATTCAAACAATAGATATGACACATTATAGAAGATTCCATTACTACTAAATTATCAGTTGAAGCACTCCCAATTAACATTGTAGTTAATTTTTAGTAATTTTATGCATGTCACTTTAGTTGTTATTGTATGATTATCATAGGTGATCACGTTATAATATTGTGTACCCCTTAAGCATACAACAAACCACTTGATGGATAGTTGTGGGCCTTGTGGCAATCTATAGAGATATTGTGACTCACATTATATTATGTGATCACCATTCTAACGAATTTGCTATCAACATTTGGGACCAACAGTTACTATATCTTTATCTTAATTAAGGACGAGTCAAAAAGTGATCAAGGTAGGTTTCAAAACTTGCATTAGAGCCTTTAATAGCTCTTACTTTGTGAACCTGTCAAACTCTCAAATCTCAATCCATCCTTGCGACTTGGGCAAGCCAGTTGAACCATTGGTTTTATGTCTTTATATATGATCGAGACGCGTAGATATGTTACGCATACTGACTTCTGCTATTATCACAAATGTAGGGTTTATTGCACGATCTCTTCTCGTCTTGTCTTGGCATTATTTATTACTTCGATTGTTGTCCATTCACATCTTGTTTGCTCCGAAAACAGCCTGAAACGTTTAAATAGATATTTTTTTAAAAATAAAAAAATCTAAAGAATAATTTATTGATCATATAATATATATTTAAAAAAAAATTCAGGGTGCCATCAGTTAAAATTTATAAATAGCTTCTTATTTATTTATAAATAAATATAGAAAGATGTGAGAGGATTTTCAAAAGTCAGGAGGCCATGCTCCCTTTTCAGGGTTGGCACGATACAATTTGAGTTATAATGCAAAAATTTTGAGTAGTGTATTTTTTTATTATATATATATTTTAAATCTATTTAGAATTAAAATTTTGTATTTGTGTTTTATTATCATTTATTGATTTACTTTTCAATTGATAATATGATTAATTGACTTAAAACAAGAATAATTGAATCTAGTTTATCATAGCCACTATTGTGACTTCAATTAGTAGTAGAATTACCCAACACAACCAAACTATCTAAAGAAAGAATTTAACACATAATTCAATAAATTAATACTAAGTAAACCAATATCAATTTATATAGAAGGGAAAAATCTATTGCACACAGTGTGTTTTACACATGCTGCAAAAATACATTGAAAACATGACGTTAAGTTACGTTTTCAAAGTTGAAAGCGTTTGTGTGGGGCCAGAAGGTTCTAGAGGCTTCGACCCATTCCAGCTCAAGCCCAAGGCCCACACCGAGGAGGAAGAAGTGCCCGGGGACGAATGAAGGGAATCCAAACTGCCAGAATGTATTGACGAGGACGACCCTGTCCTCGGCAGGCCAAAATCATGGGAGAAAAAAGTGCCATGTTGCCCGAGGACATCCACTCGAGGATCACAAAAGAGTCACATGAAGCGCATCGTTGTATGCTCAGCTGTTCCAGGAAAGGCGGAGGCAGTGCAAAAAATATATGCATAAGGAAAATAAGTAAACAAAAATATATAATTAAAAAAAAAGAAAAATATTACGTTTCACTAAGCAAAAAAGGTTTCACCAAGTAAAAGTCACAAGTCCCTTTCTATTAAATAAAATGATGGAAACATTAATTACAAAACAGTCGAGAAGGCTCGATTTACAACTAACTACAAAACGGCCGAGAAAGGCTTGTTTCACATCAATTACAAAATAGCCGAGGAAGGCTCGATTTACAACTAACTACAAAATGGCCGAGACGTACTGGCGGCAAAGCTAGCTAATAAAAGGGAAAATGCTGGTGGTGATGGTGGATTCACAGTCTCGCTTAGGCAGCCTCTAAGCCCGTGTGCTTGGCGCAGGTGGTGATGAGGAAGAGGAGGCGGGAGCGCTTGAATTAGTTTCCACCTGCTGAGGTTGGCCTAAAGCGAACCCTGATCCACAATATAATATCGGTACTCCTAGGAAGTCGCCTTCCATGGGTCTCACCAGCTGCCTACAATGGCGGGGATGGCTCCCTCTGATATCTCAATTGCTTCCCTAAACTTCGCTTCACTTTCTTCCCCTTCCTCTTTAGCCAACTCCTGCACATTCTTGATTGGCGTTTAGAGGATAACTAGGAACCTGGCACGATCTGCGCTAGCTACGGTTCCTGGTCGAAGGAGGAAAGTGCTCTTTCTTGTCCGGTTGAAGAATAGGAGGATCTTTAGCCTCTGTTCTCTTTGCCTCAGCTGCAACGCCCATGATTTAGGCGGCATCTTTTTTGTTCAAGGAGAGTGAAGAAGCTTGGAACTTCCGCAGAGTTCCAAGGCCAGTGGATGTGGAAGGTGGTCCTCTCAGGGTGCCTTATATAGAGGACGAAATCTGGGGGAGCTCACCACACGCACAGTTCAAAGAAAGAATGTCAAGCAAAATAACTCTCGTCCAATTCCCAAGGGAACCTTCAACTTCCAAATCCGTGCTGCTTCATAAAGGCGCCATTGAATACACATTTCGTATACTGAAGCGATCCGCGTTATCTCCAAAAAGAAAGCATTGATGACGATGCACCTCGTACGCCGAAACGTCAGGAGTGTGCTATAAGTAGCCGAAGAAACCCTGGCACCCATAGGGAAACAAGACTCAACCGGTCATGATTTAGGCCCGAGAACGTCAAAATCCTCCTCCCCACCTGAGGAGTCGGGAAACATGATTTTGAGAGGCTATTGTGGGGCCAGAAGGTCCTAGAGGCTTCAGCCCATTCCATCTCAAGCCCAAGGTCCATGCTGAGGAGGAAGAAGTGCCCGTGGACGAATGAAGGGAATCCAAACTGTTAGAATGTACTGCCGAGGACGACCTTGTCCTCGGCAGGCCAAAATCATGGGAGAAAAAAGCGCCACGTCGCCCGAGGACATCCACTCGAGGATCACAAAAGAGATTCTAAGCCATATGCGCTAGCCATAGGGGAATATAGCCATAGGGGAATAGGTAGGGAGGCAACCCCAGGAAAAGCTGTCATCTCCATATTATATACACACAACTAACACCCTAACCCCCTTTGATGTAGATGTGACCCCTGGACAAGGCGATGGGGGCCACAGCAGCTCACAGATCGCCAAAAAGAATGGCTGAGGGGACATGCACTTGATGATAGGCATGGATGACTGACAAGTGTAGGAGGAGGATGAACGGAAGAGAGGAATAAATAACAACAGAGACCACCTAAAGGAGGGGAAGGCCCATAAATAGGAGGGAGGCTCCTGCGTGATCGAGAGGGGTTGACACATTCCTGTCCTCAAGCAAGGGGTCCCTTCTCCCTGGGACGTTGGGCCACCCGATTCTGTGTGCCTTTCATCCCCAAAACAAGCCGTCGCCTCATCAGAGCCTAACTTTTGGCCCCACTCTTTACAAATTCATTGTAATGGACTCGGTCCGAAAATCGTAACCCTACAGTTAGTATATATGAACAGTGTGTATTGCACACATTGTGTGTAATAAACATTGCTCTATATAGAAAGTCTAATGTCATGATCTAATTTCTCAGCAAAAGAAAAAATTTCATGATCTAGTCGTAAAATTTAAAAAGTAAAAGAGTTTTAATTTGAGAGAGTTTATGAAGCCTGGAATCTCTCACTAGATCATAGACTCATAGTATAACGAATTTCTCTCAAACAGTGAATTAGCTGCACTTGTCGTTGAACCTGTGGCAGAACTTGGGCGGTAGGTGCGAGAAAGCAAAAAGTATTGAGACAAAGTAAGCCAATATCCCATTCATAATAAACTATATTATTAATTTGTCAGTCAAATTATAGCGATGTAGGAAAAACGAGCGCGTTATATTTGTCAAAAAATAATTGGTCCACGTTAACAAATATGTTCCATCTCATTAGTCAGCATCATGCTTTGTTTAGATGAAGAATCAGCAGCAATTTTTGAAGGATTAAGGGCCACAGATAAGAACGATTTGTCAAAGTTCCAGCTTTGAATGAGCAATTAGATTTAAAATTTATGCAATGGTTTAGTCTTATTTTCCCACCATGCTTGGATGAATATATGGTTGTTTCTTATAAGGATTATTTTTTCGTTCTGTCTATGATTGCGAAGTGATTATGATTTGTGAGATTAATTAGCATTTGCAGCTTAGTTGGCAGTTATTCATATCTAGTTGTAAATTAATGATTTTGTAAAAAAGAAAATAATATTTTATAAGAGTAACGTTGAGTACTATCATAAAAATATTAAAAGAAAAATTGAAACTACAATCCACCAACCCTTTAATGTCACGTACCATGCATAAAGTCCTAATCATGCACCAGCATGCTTAACATCACCATCTTCTACCGACCATAGATAGCTAATTTATACATGCCTTCGTTCTAGCTGAGTAAGTTTTATGCAAGACATCAGAGTTGCCCATTAGTTTTTCCTAATATATATTCAGTTCACTCCTTTCAATAACATTTTCAAATTCCTATAATAAAAAAAAAATAGTTGCAGTTATTTCAAATAATGGATTTTTTTTTTTTTTTTTTCCTTTCAATATAATAGAATTTCAATTTATAGTATTCGTTCTATGATATTAACTAGTTTTGATGTAGGTAGTATTCAAACCCGGAATTTCGTATTCAAGAGACATGAAACTATATTAATTATAAGATTTACCGGAATCCTATGAAGGATTGTTTTAAATAACGTTTCTAAATATAGCAAAATAAAAAAATTCTATTGGATATATAGATTGCTTTTTTTTAATACAACATCGTACAGTACACTGAAAGTGTTATAAGTACAATACCAATTTAAAAAGTTACCTTAGACAAAACAATAAAGTAGTATATTGCATGAACTGGACATATAAGACAACTATTAGTTTAGAACATAATTTGGAAATGAGACAATCATAGAATCTTTTTCTCAAAATACGCAAAATACTTCAATACAAGCAAAACTTCATCTTTAACCATACATGTATGATTAGATAGATCGCTATGGACAATTTAATACTTTTAAATCCGAGGTATCGGAGCAGAAACGTAGAACTACTAAAACTGTAACGGTTCATCTGTGCATGTAAACACTAGTTCTGGAAAAGTAGTAGGTAAGTAAAGCTGAAATTATAAGAATGGAGACAAAACTAGCACTATCGTTAATCTTGTTTAAGCATGTTTAACAGCTAATAACATATTAAAATAATAGCCAGATATTTATACCGATAAGTTTTCATTTTCAATAAATATTACACACTTTGTCTTTGGAAAAATTATTAGGTACTCTCGGAGTACCATAAATGCGTGCTCCATCCTCTCACATGAATGGTGGGTCTCATCATGAATTTAATTAATGAGACCCACCATTCATGTGAGAGGAAGGAGCACACATTTATGATACTCCGGGAGTACACAATAATTTTCCCTTTGCTATAACTTAATAACATACACAACTGTAATTGGTGAACTATGCATACTATGCAACTATGTCATCAAGTTTTAATTACAAATGTCATCAAGTTACCACAAAATATGGCAAAGTATGTGCATGCAACTAGGCATACTTTTTCTCTTTACTTCTTTTTTTTTTTTTTTTTTTTTTTTTTTGAGAATCAAAATAAAGGAGAGCAACACGGGGACTTCCCTCACTTTACTTCTTGAAGCAGAAAATACGCGTATTTTTGCTTAAAAAATCAATTACTATATGATGATATATCCTAGTCAGCTAACGTTGCTTTGAATCCTTAGAAATCCCTCTTCCCTAGGCACCATGTCACTCCCCAATACGTCCACGTTTCAGTGTCGGCTATAGGGACCCACAAGGCCATCACTTGGGGTAACAGACAAACCTGTCCCTCCGTACTGACCCAGAAAACAAAATCCAAATTATTACTTCACCAATTTTTTCATAAAATGGGCAAGATCCAAGAAGCCACACCTGCCCAATCCCACATCTCCACGTGTCCACAACACGTGTTACCTTATTCAGTCGCCAAAATCTATTTACTCCAGTCACCCTCGAAGTCAAAGCTCAGCAATACACCATTCACCATGACCTGCCACGTGTCCCCCTAGATTTTATGTAGCCCACATTTCTCTATATAAACCAACCCAATGCTAGATTGAGATACAATGTTAAAAGAAAAAACACAGAAACATCTATGTTCTTAAAACAGAGCAAAACCAGAGCTCCCCTGTTTTTCATTCTCAAATTGCTATGATTCAAAGTTTCAGTCGGAGTGATCGCCGGTTTTTGAAGTTTCCGGCGGTTCACCCTTGTGAAGGGGTATCCACAGAGACCCTTTTGAGCTCTCTGATTACTCTCTCTAGCAGCATATGCAGTTACCAATCCAAGTTCTTTGCTACACAACGTCGAAATGCCAGAGAAACGATTCGTGAAATCGGGATTCTTCGTATGTTTTTCGAGGAAATTCAAGACCGGGGCTTAACTTTATCTTATTCCACTGTGCTCTGCTTCTCCGAGCTCCACCTTACATTCCAGAAAATTCAGTTCTTATTTGAAGATTGCACGCGGGAAGGCGCTCGGCTTTGGATGCTAATGAAGTCCGAATTTGTCACCACGCAATTCCGGTTGCTTATACGGGCTGTAGCAACTGCTCTTGATGTTATGCCATTGAATTTGATCAATGTGGATGGTGAAGTGAAGGAATTGGTTGAATTAGTAGCAAAGCAAGCTTCGAAGGTCAAGTTTGAGCTCGACCCAGATGACGAACAGGGAGCAAGACTAGTTCTTTCAATATTGCATCAGTTTGGGAAGGGAATTGAGCCAGAGTTTCAAGCTATAAAGCAGGTTTTTGATTATCTTGGTATTAAGAGATGGAGTGGTTGCAACAACGAAGTCAAATTCTTGGAAGAACAAATTGGCTTCCAATGCTCTGACTCCGATGAGAAAGAGGTTCCATTTCTAGGCAGCTTGGTGGGGTTCATGAACTACTGCAGGGCAGTGGTGTTTGAAGAATTGGATTATCGAAACGCCAATCAAATGGTCAATTCGGAGACGATTAGTTGCTTGAATCCTGAGGACTTTCGGTGTCCAATTTCGCTTGAGCTAATGATTGATCCAGTTACTGTGTCGACTGGTCAGACTTATGATCGTTGTTCAATTCAGAAATGGCTCAAAGCTGGAAATATGCTCTGTCCCAAAACAGGGAAGAGGCTAACAAACACAGAGTTGGTGCCCAATACCTCACTCCAAAACCTTATGCAACAGTTCTGCAATGATAAAGGGATCTCGCTTGCCAAGCCAAGAAGCCAGAGTCAAGACATAACGAGGACTATTGCACCGGCTAGTCTCGTGGCCGCGGAAGCTATGAGGTTCCTTTCTAAATTTCTTGCTAGAAAGCTGATTTTTGGAACAACTGAGCAGAAAAACAAGGCTGCTTATGAGATTCGTTTGCTTGCAAAATCGAACATTTTCAATCGATCTTGCTTGATAGAAGCCTGCACAATCCCATCTTTACTAAACCTTTTGTCTTTGAACAACATGTCAACCCAGGAGAATGCTATTTCAGCCTTGTTGAAGCTCTCAAAGCATACTACTGGCAAGAGAGAGATAATTGAAAATGGGGGATTCAGACAAATCCTCGAGGTGCTTAAAAAAGGGCTGAGTTTAGAAGCGAAGCAGACAGCGGCTGCCACATTGTTTTACCTTTCTTCAGTGAAGGAGTACAGGAAATTGATTGGAGAAGAACCTGAGGCAATCCCAGGTTTAGTAGAGCTTATCAAGGAAGGGACTAGTTGTGGAAAAAAGAATGCTGTGGTTGCAATTTTTGCTCTTCTTTTATCACCCAAGAACTGTAAAAGAGTGCTTGAAGCTGGGACTGTTCCATTGCTGATTGATATTTTAGCTTCTTCAGACAAAGCCGAGCTTGTCACAGACACTTTAGCAGTTCTTGCATCACTGGCTGAGAATGCTGAGGGTGCAGTGGCTATTCTTCAAACCTCTTCTTTGCCTCTAATCACTAAGACTTTGCAGTGTTCCACATCAAAGGCAGCGAAAGAGTATTGCATTTCGACTTTGCTATCGTTGTGTACCAATGGTGGAGTAGAGGCTGTTGCTGTTTTAGCCAAGGAACCTTCTCTAATGGCTTCTTTGTATGCAAATTTAACAGATGGAAACTCTCATTCAAGCAAGAAAGCTCGCTCACTCATGAAAATTCTGCATAATTTTCATGAGACAAGCACTTCTGAATTGATGGCTTCTGCAGTTCCACACGAACGATCTGTTCACGTTTGGTAGATTCAGTTAAATTTTCCCAAAAATTTTTCCTATGTGTTCTTGTAAATACACACGTCCAATTTTGGTGTGAGAATATTTGATTTAATTTTTTTTGGCCTTTTCATTTTAATGTATGAAATTAGCTCAGTTTTTTCAGAAGCTAATTTCTATGTAAGCCTTTGTTTTTATAAAAGGCATAAATGTAATTTTTGATTCTTTGTAATGATAAATAAAATGGTGTGAGAAAATTTATGAGGATTATTGAATTTGTTTGAGCAAAGTCTAGATGTCTAATGCTATTCAATCTCCTAAATTCCAGTCCTACTTTACTAATTAGTCTTGGCCTAGGAGTAGCGGTCACACTCAGAACTGTTATGGCTTTGTCTAGAACTTACTAGATGGATGTTTGTGCATTTATAACTCTCCGTGAGTCCCATTAGGAAATGCATAGGAAATTTCTAAATAGGCCAGAAGATTGGGAGTAGTTCTAACCAATTTGTTACTATGACAACAACATTCTTAGTCTTAACCCACCTCTCATTGATTAGATACTGACACTTCAACTTAACCTTTTTTTCTCCCCAAAAAAAAAAAAAAAAAAAAATCTGGTTCTTTAGGATGAGCTCACTCAATAATCTGGGAGTTCCAGGCTGTTTTGGGATTTAATGAACTAATATATTTGTGATTAAATGGTTTGATTACCATATTACCAAGTCCACAAAATTTAGAGGTGTGCATGGAATGGATTGGTCGAATTTGAAGTATTTTTTAATCCAATCCAACCATTTGAGATTGAGAAATCCTCAATCCAACTCAACCTATGGTTGTTATAAAAACCAAACCAACTCAATCTGTAGGTCAATGGGTTGGATCATCAGGTTGGGACAAATTTGTCATGCCCAATAAAAAAAAAATTGGACATTCATTATACCATTTAAGTCCATTATTCAATAAATGATTACAATTTATATAATCAAGTCAAATATTCCTATTTCTTTTTTTTTTTTTTTTTTATAGGAAACTTCTTAAATTTCGTTAACAAGAGCAAAAAGAATTTATGTCGTTTGAAAGAACATGTTTTAAGAAACAAGTGTTCTCCTCAATCCAAGTAAAATAATGCTCAATACCTTAAGCATGTTTTGTTAACAAATGACCTACATGATTACCATTCCTACATACATGTAAAACTTTAAAACTACAAAAAGCAGGTGAAAGGGAATATATTCCTATTTCTTTAAATTAAAACTATCACTCAAATCTAAAACAAATCAATCTAACAAATTTAAAATACATATACTTTTTACAATTATTTGTAACAAGAATTTGAGTCATATTAAAAGGCTTAAAATTTTTCCCAAAAAATCCATAAAAAACTTACCCAAATCATAAAGTTTAATAAGTTCGATAAGTTGGTGGGTTGAATGCATACCCTCTATAAATCTCATATATGTTAAAAAAGCTCCTGACTCTCAAAACAAATTTGACCCATTGGGCTCTCTCTTCTCTTATAATTATTCTTAAAACAAATTGGCCCATTGCTATAAACGACATGCGTTTAACCGCACTTTTTAAAAAATAGTCGTTTAGCAACAAACAAAAACGACGCCGTTAACCGCCTCCGTTTCCTATAAATATCTCTCTGTAAAGTCTGAAATCTCTCACTGGTTCTTTCTCTTCAATTCCCAAAAAAAAAAAAAGTTTTAGGGTTTCAGATCTCACTTTAACACTCTCTGTAAGTAAAAAAATTCCAAAAATCAAAGCAAAATTTTGGTTTCCTTATTCAGTTTTAGGGTTTTTTTTTTTCTAATGGGATCTTGGTTTGTTTGCAGAAAACTAGTGTGTTTGAGCTTTTGCAATGGCGGCGGAGCCCAAGGCAGTGACTGAGGACGCCAAGATCGATTTGTTCGAGGATGACGATGAGTTCGAAGAGTTCGAAATCAATGAAGGTAACAAATTTTTTTATTTTTTATTTTATTTTATCTTACTTGTTGTAGATGCTAATTGTATTTTTAATAATTTCAATTCCGAAATTTGTTAAAGCTTTCATCAATTTTTTCGAAGCATGATGTCAATTGGGTATTGCATCTTGGTCAAAAGAGGTTTATTTAGGGTGCTGTCATGTTATAATTTTTCAGAAATTGCTCGCGTCACTGTCTCATACCTGTGTCCGTGTTCGTGCTTCCTAGTACTGAATTATTTACACAATGACAACAATTAAAAACATATCTAAAAAAGGCATTGGTGAAGAAGAACAGTAAATGCTGCTAATAACTTTGTTAGTTGGAGAAGTCGTCTTCTAAACAGACTAAACTTCCCGTATGGTCTCCGCCAACTTTGGATAATGTTAGTGTTGAGCAATGTTTCAATTTTTTTTTGCCCCTAACATAAGAGAGTTAAGAGGGTTTCATCAGAATAAATCAAGACATTATAGGATTTCATCTCCTTGTCTGCTGAACGTGCTGCCTGCATCAAGAAGATTAATAATCCACAATCGTCCGATAGAGCTGTTGAGCACTTGGGGGGGTTTGTGAAATTGCCCGAATGGACCACTTGGGCTTTGTTGGTGGCATTGGCAATATGTGATTTGGTGGCGGTATTTGATGTAGGACAATATATGAGGTTTAATTTTTATGGTTGGTTTGTAGTTTTATGTAGTTTTTGTAATTTTATGTTTAGGGTTATTATTTTGTGTTCAATGCTTTTCTAGTCAAATTAGATTTCTATTATAGTAGAGTATCAATTATGATTTCTTCTAAAAGAGATCCTAATTGATACCCTACCATTATAGGACCTTGATTTGACTAGGAAAACTTTGAATACACCTAAAATCAAGGAAATAATAACCATAAACCTAAAATTGTGAAAGTTACATAAAAATGCAAAATTAACCAACCATAAAAATTAAACCCTAGACCCCATATCTTGTCCTCCATCAGTATTGGCACTTGATGGGCCTCTTAAGTAGTTGGTGGAATTGGCATCGAGTCAAAATGAGGAATTGCTAGATTATAAGGCTTGATTGATTGTGTTGAGAAATTCGAATAATAGTTTGGGTATGCTAATGTTTAGGTTGTCAGTTTTCCAACTGAAAAATGTGCGAGTGGTAGAGATGAAGGGGGAGGTCCACATTGGCAGTCAATTCACTAGAATGGTGTTCATTGAGTGGTGAATCATTGGAGTATTAATCTTGGAAGGTATTTTCTTGGATAGTGTCCATATGTTCAACGTTGCTATTGGGCATGTGAGGAGTATTAATCTTCTTTGGCGTGGGCTGCACTTTCAACTGACAGCAGGATGAAATCCTTTGTCTTGATTTTTATTTATTTATTCTACTGAAATCCTCTTATGTTTGGGACAAAAAATTGAAATATTTTTGAACATTGACATTGTCTGGAGTTTGAAGAAGGCCATACAGGGGAGCTTAAGGTGTTGAGGGTGACTTCTGTAATGATGTTGTTAGTGGTTTTTCTTGCTCTTCACCAATACCTTTTTTTTTTTTCTTTTTTTTTTTTAAATGATCACATAGAAATTTATAATAATTGAGTAAATTTGTTTTTATTAGGATTTGTGATTGTGTATGGTTCTACCTATTCTCTTATTAATATTTTATTAGAGGGTATAAACATTGACTTTTATACTGAATTTTTATAGAATTTATTCTCTTATTCCATATCTTGGGGGTAATACTCCCTCTCACATAAAACTAGGTCCCACAGGTACAATTTATGGCATGGGTTGATTATTCATGTGAGATGAGAGAGTATTACTTTCCAATTTGGAGGAGAGCTTAGTGGGATATTGCATTCATACATTTGATTCTGCATATAAGGGTTAAGGTGCTACTATAATTGTAGTAGAAGTAGGGTAGTTGTGATATTAGCTGAAGAATGGATTTGCATGAGATGTTGTTATTCTGACTAAGTATGAAGGCCTTTATCCTCTTTTTTGGTTAAAATTTTTTCTGCAAGTGACTAAGTGCTCATTTATAGTCTAGAGCCATTGTTCTTTTTTAAAATTTTAGAAAGAAAGATACAAAATGAAAATTTTTTGTTTTCTGGATTCAATTTATTAGTGTTAAGATTGTACTCGCACTACTGTTATATTGATGAGGAGGCCATCCAAGTGTAAGGTATTCAATTTCGTATGTTTGCGTTGGGACTGGGAGATTAGCAACCATGGTAAAAATAAAGGACTTGCATTTTCATCTTGATCATTATGCAAGGTTTTGTAAGCCACTAGAGAAATGGTATATAAGAATCTCTTCTTCTTTTACAATTTTTTTAGCTTTTGTTTGGTTCCCCACTGGAGGGATGCATGTGCAACATATATCTTGATGCCTACTAGAAATGGAGAGAGAGAGAGAGAGAGAGAGAGAGATCTTAGGTTGGTTTTTAGTACTAAAGAGCTAGCTTAAGATTATCAATAACCTACAATTTAATAAGGTTGTTAATTTGCAAAGTTTTTTTAGTTATAAAGTGACATGATGATGGTAACATTAGAGAATTTGTAAGATATATATACTAAAGGGCTAGCTTAAGATTATCAATACCCTATAATTCTAATAAGGTTGTTAATTTGCAAAGCTTTATGTAGATATTTGTTGCTAGATACAGATGGATGCCAGTATCTGTGGAATTTTGGTTAGATTGATTGAATTTTATCTTCTCATGTATTATTAGAAGTTGCCATGATAATGTGAATGAAACTCTTTACCTCTTTTAATATTTATGAATTTCATTCCGTCTTTTATTCCTCTCTCTCTCTCTCTCTCTCACGCACAAACATACAATTTTTTTTTTTTTTGGGCATTTCAAATTTTCAAGATTTGGGAAGTAGTTAATTTAAGGCGCACAACTTTACTCGACTTTTCCAAGAGATAGATCTTTGGATCTTGTACATGCATTCATCTCTTTGTTTCATTTTCTTGTCAGTAGATTGATTCCGTGCTTTCATTGTCCTGTGTTTTTTTTTTTTTTCAATTGGATTACTGAGATCTTCTTCTTCCTGCCATTACAAGCAGATGAAATTTTATGCGACTGGTTTTAGTTGCCTGTTTAACATAAGTTGTGCCTGATTTCTGAATATTTTTTCTTTCTTCTTTCTTAACTAAAATTATGTATGACAGAGTGGGAGGACAAGGAGGAAGGAAAAGAAGTGACCCAGCAGTGGGAAGACGACTGGGATGATGATGATGTTAATGATGACTTCTCTCTGCATCTGAGGAGAGAATTGGAGAACAATAAAGAGAAGAACTGATCTAAGTTTTTAGACTCACATCGTCGTGATAATTTGAGCTCAAGATGGTCTTTTTCCTATCTTCTTGAACCAGGATTGTATAAAAATTATACAGTTAACAGGTCTGTATGAACTTTTATGAGATAAATGGAAACAAATAGTCCTTAGCAGTGAATTTCTTTATACAATCATTTGGGTTCTTTAGGATGGGTAAAGAATGATGCCAAATCTATCGAGAAAGTATCTCGTGAGTCTGGTTTACGCAATTCTCTCTCACATTTGGAGGATATCATACACTTATGTGACTCGCATGTTATGAGGAGGCATGTGTAAACCTGTCTCATCTTATATCCACCATCTCATTGAATTGATGTGAGCGGTAGCTCGCATGAATTACATTGTCCCGTTAGCATTAGGGCACTGGGAGTGTTAATGATCAGCGGGGCTAAATAGCTATATTGCTATTTTTAGCACCACCAAATACCAGAATGTGCCCTACAATGGTGGAGCCAAATCT
Organism: Quercus agrifolia; assembly: GCA_029955455.1. Lineage (NCBI taxonomy): Eukaryota > Viridiplantae > Streptophyta > Magnoliopsida > Fagales > Fagaceae > Quercus > Quercus agrifolia. The sequence continues at coordinate 44,538,406 of JARQAD010000006.1, forward strand.
ATATTTTTTAGCTCTATAGTTACAGTACACAGCTACTTTTGGCTGTGTACTGTGGTTGAAAGGTAAATTTTTTATTTTTTTATTTGTGCATTTACACTGCTTTTGATTATTTTACTCATTTTTATTCTTTCTTTTTTATTCTTATTTTTTTATATAGCGTTTACATTGCTATATATTGTTTGTGCATTCACATTGCTATTGTTATTTTATTCTTATATTTTATTCTTTTTTTATATATATTTTTTTTATTTGTGTGTCTATACTGCTGATGTAGTAGATATATTATTTTATTGTGATGTTTATATTATTTTATTGTGTTGAAAGTTAAAATAAATTCACTAAAGTTAGATATTTTGTAAAGAGAGTAGATAAAATAGATAAAGTAGTTTTTTATGGTGTAACATATCTAAAAAAAATAGCTCCACTGGATTCTCTAAGAGAGGCCTGTGTGCTTGAAGGGCTTGAACTCATAAATGCCACGCTCTCTAATTTTATTTTCTGTGGTTTTCCTCCTCATTTTTCATGCATTGACATTGTTATTTCAGGGGCATGGCTCTTCTTTATTAGTAAGTTTCCATGTAAATCTTTCTGAAATGATATCTGCAACAATAACAAGTGTTCTCACTGATTTCAAACAATTTCGCCTCTTTATACTTCAGACAATGCCCCAAAACAGACACACAGTAAACAATAGAAACAGTTAAAGCAAAGCAAAAAAGCTCCACGACTGTGGTAAGGGATGTCACCTCCGCATTCTTTCCTCCCCTGGCCCTTGGTGGAGAACTTCTCTCTGTAAGTGTTTCTACAAAAACCGTGGTTTGGGCCTTTGGGGAAGCTCTTTAAAGCGGTCTAGGTTTCAAGTTTAGAATTGTTCGATGTCCCATTGTTTTATTCTATACTTCCACTCCCATTCCCTAGGCTGGTAAATTGTTCATAATAAGCTCTGGGTGGAGCAACTTGCTTTTAGTATCTATATATATTTGGACGTAACAGAGTGGAGTGAAAAGTTTCGATACTAACCCTTATCAATGGTATCCCATCATGACCATGAATCTTATACTACTTTGTGAGAGAGAACTCGAAAATCCATTAGACCAAAAAAAAAAAAAAAAAAAAAAAAACTATCCAATATAATAAGGATATAGTAATTGCTTCCGAAAGCTTACCTCTTATCATGCAAATAATAAGTTTTATAACACAAGATATACCACAACTAATATGTTGCGATTAGTACATAATAAAAGCAGTGTTTGTAGTAGGGCTACATAAAAGTGACATGTTACCAATTATAACTTGTCACCATAGTAATTTGTGGGGGAAAAATGGTATCTCTAGCATTTCTTGCAAACAATGCTAAAGTATGCTTGATTTCTCAAAACCTAGAAGAGCTTTAGATGATGTTTATTTTTTCCCATCCTAAAACTTGTAAATTTAATATTTTACACACCCCTAATAGTTGCTCAAACCTAATAAAATATGTGATTAATCTTGTGAGTGCCTTAAGCGTATGGTTCACAACTATCAAAATGCAAGGCATCTATCACAATACAATTTCACAGCCTAAATCGAAACCAACTTATCAAAAAATAAAACTAAATAAATAAATACAAATTCACAACCTGAAATGCCATTAGATGTGAAACTATGAAAACCCACTGAATGGATTTAATTCTGCTTCAGACAATGTTATCACCACAAGAAGAAAAAATCTGAATGCTCATCAAAGCCAACCAAGGAAAAAGGAGGGCTAAGCAGACCTCATGCACTTGTTCTTTTTGTGAAATTTGAGTGGGCTTAGGAAAACAAGATCATCTCTCTATGATCAAAGGAACAAACTACCAAACATAAAGCCAAAACGACTGGGTATTAATTGAAGCTAGTATGTTAACGAAACAACCTTGCTCTATGTCAATTCAACTGCAATATTATCTGAAACACTACTTTCCTCACTTATAATCACTTCAACCTTGAGAGGAATAATGCAAGTTCGACAGATTGGACAAATGGGTGTCTTCAACAACCATGAGTCTATGCACTGAACATGGAAGCTGTGCCTGCAATTTGGCAATAACCTGCACTTATCACCCATCTTGAAGCTCTCCAAGCACACAGCACAATCAACACAGCTAGATCCTTTCTCTGCTGCCTCATAGTCAAAGCAAGGCAGCTTTTTCAAGTCCTCATTGGAAATCATTTTGGCCCCGAGTTTTCTACTTCTTTGAACCATAATATCACCGTGTTGATTACTCCCTCTCCAGCTGAAAGATCTCCTAACAATACAAACATGTATTACCACCAATACAGCAACACCCACTAACAATAGTATCACAGAGGTTACTAACTCCATTACCATACTTTTATTCTACAAAAGCAGAAAGGGTGAAACTTATAGCTCTCAAGCCAAAAAAAAAAAAACCCAGAAATTCTTTTTTCCTCTCTTGTCCTAGGCAGAAAATAACAAAGTTATCTCATTCACATTCTGTACTTTTCAATTACAATGACCCAGAAACACAAAGCTTGTGAGGAATCACTGTCATGCATCAAAATCACTGATCTTATTCTGACTTGGCTTGTACAAATTTCATCAGTTATGAAAAAAACTACACTGAAACAGAAATTTGAGAGAACTTACATGTGTGCTCCTTGAGGAATGTTAAGTTTGGTAGGTAAACGAAAACTGAAGGAGGCATTTGGTTACTAGTGGGACGGTTCTGTCTTTATGTGAAATCCAACCAATAATACTGAATTTTTAAGTGCACAGAAATGTACACATTGACCCTATAGGGTTGAGACAGGTAAACTCTACTCCTTAGTGCCATGTTCAAGAACATTGAGTAAATTAAACGTACAGGTGCCGCCCAAATATAATTCACATCCAAGGTCAAACAAGAAACAAGTATTATATATTAGTAAATACTATTTGATTTTGACATATATGTATATAAAAATATGGATTAACAAATATTTTAAAATTTTGCATAAAGTTAAAAACAAATAATATGCAGTATAAAGTATAAACTATGGAAAAATATTAGTTACTATCCTTACGAACCTTACCCATAAATGCAAGTCATCTAGCATAAAAATATGACGTAAATTTATAAATTAATATGAAAAAGTTAATGCTTGTATTAGCTAGCTTGCATTTACTAGTGGAATAGGAATACCATGTTTATCTCTACTTTAGGATTACTTATGCATTTTTGGTAAACTATAATAGGCATTGTAATATAATTGTTATTTTTATGGTTTAACTATTTTGTAGTTTGATTATGTTTTTATTATAAGGAATAGTCATTCATTACGAATAGGTATCTTTTAAAATGAGGAATAACTATTCATCTCTAAAATGATTGTTATAGTTATTCCTTAATGGAAAATGTTATAAACACAAACTATTTTTTACAAGGACAAAACTTAGGTATAGTACCTTAGGTGTTGTTCTTTAGGTTTCCCTCTTAAGATTAAACCATGTGGCTACTTAACTAAAAAATACACTTTCATCCTATGAGAAAAAATCCACATGGCAGAATCTTAAAAAGGAAACCTAAGGAACAATATTTAAGCACTGTACCGAAGTCTTACTCTTTTTATAAACTGCTAATATGGTGAATGGTTATTGATATGTAAAAAAGTGATGTTTGGTAGGTTTAGATAATTTTCCATATCAACAGTAAGGTTTTCAGACCCGGACCTTTCATTAAACCGTAAAAGGGAGAAGTTCAAGATTTTTGAAGTCGAACCGAGGTCAAACCGGGGTCGAACCGTGATGACGTCATAATTAATTTAATAATTAATTAAAGCCTAAATATAGATATTAAATTTATAAAACTAGCAAAATTGACAATATATCTATATATGTGAGGGAAATTTAATGATTTTCAAGCATATATTTAATAATTAAATAAGAAAGTTAATAAAATAAAATAATAACCATGAAAACATTAAAATTTATGATTAATTTTTGAAATAAAGTTGAATATCTTTGAAGGATTTTAATTATAATTTTTTTTATTCCTTGTAAGAGATGGATAATTTATTAAGTAGAATAAAATTGTGTTAAGTTGTTTTAAAAAAAAAAAAATTGCGAAGGGGTTGGACCGCACGGTTCTCACCGATTCATGCGGTCCAACCCTGGTTTTAGCGGTTCATGGAGTTAACAAAAAATCTGGTTCTTTAGGCTTAAAAAACTAACTTTCATTCCAGTTTCCGGTTTTCACGGTCCAGCCTCCCGATCCGGTCCGGTTCTGAAAACCATGATCAACAATTTGTAAAAATGTTATAAAATAATTTATGACTGCATCATTACTCTTTTTTAGTAGGTGTAATAATTTTTGAAATTAATATATTTTTCAAATAAATAGATTTTCCATATGCATATGACAAATATGAAAATAAAAAATTATCAAAAAATAATTCATATCTCTCTCAAATTTAAAAAATATAATTTTTAGTACGAGTAATATTATTTTAAAAAAATATCTTACCCTTCCTTAGTACGAGAAAGATATTTTCTAAAACGAATCTTAACTTTATTTAATGTTATAACTCACAACCAAACTTATGAATATATTTAGTTATTCTATTACACCATGTTCATTCCTAATAATAAAAATGACCTTTTATTCATAAATTTTCTTTGAAAAAAATAATTACTCATAAATTATAGAGCAAAATTGATTTTTTTTTTCAAATAAAATAAGGAAATATTAAGAATTATTAATATTTAGAGTACGAAGTATGGGGGTCTATTGTACTGTAGACAGTTCATGAATACAGTAGATAATCATAACATGCCACTTCAAATGCCACATCTCATACATAATTAAACAAACCAAAAAGGCAGGTGTTTTTGTTAAAACCTCATTTCCCCCTCACTTATGTGTGTGTGTTTGTTTCTCAAAATCCAAAAAGGTGGGCTTCTTCCTTTTATTTTTATATATAAAAAAGCAATTTCAATTGGAATCCATTCTCCACCCAAAATGCCGATATAAGCAATGTAGAGGCCGGAATTTTGACTTAGTTTAATACACCTGTTTATGTACCAAAGAGTTTTAGAGTTTTGAATACTTTACCTTTCTCTCAAGAAAAACCAGAATTAATTTTGAATGGAAGCCTAACAATCACACCATTCACACCCAAATGGGACAAAGCAACAATTTCAGGTGCCGAATGAAAATGATGAGTTTTAGGTTGCATATTGCCATCAATCTCCTGTGTGAGAGGTGTCAGCATATTCCTAAAACTAGAGCATACTTTCTCTTGCTTGACAATCAATCTCACTAAAGCAGTTCTTGAATATAATTGCAGCAACACCAAAAAAATGAATAAATCTAAAATCAATAACAACCACAAGAATAATCTTCATTATTATTTTTCAAATCTCTGTGGCTGAGTTGGGCAGTTGATTGAAAAAAAGTTGGTATCTGTCAATCTCAATGATGAACATTTTTTGTAAAAAATTATCGAGTACCACACGTCATCATCATTTTGTGAGGTTCCAAAGATCATAATCTTAATATCTTATCATTGAATTGAATTGGGTGTTTATTTATTTTAGTATTTGAATTTGATAATGTTTACTCTCACTCCAATTTTTCACCACCTGATATGTCACGCAGGGAACAAGTGCCAAGTTAATTTTTCTTGCCGATCAATTCCGTGACCTTTTCAGTTTTCACGTGAGGTGTTACATGGTTGGGAGTATAATACTATAATTTAATTACTATTTATAGCATCTTTCTTACAACATCTTATAAGTATAAATTTTTAAAAAATAGATTACCACAACCTATTACAAAAGTGAAGTATCCGAATAAAATATATTCAACATTTTGACTAATTCTTGATTCAATATAGTCAAAAATTGGAAAAGGTAATAAGCTATTGGATCTACAATTAATCAGATGTGGCTTAAGAGTTACCATGGTTTTTTAGTGGAGTTAGTAGTGTATTTTTATGTTAAAAACTTAGATATTCCCTCTTACTTTGTGTGTATTTGTTTTTCCAAAAAATAAAAGACATGGCAAACAAGTCAGGTCAATCGAGTTTAGGTCGAAAATTGGTCATTTAAACAGGTTGCAAACGGGTTGAATCAATCGGATTATGGATTGGATTGCGGTTGAACTGTAATTTTTCACATGAATAAAAAACTTTTGAAAACATGTATTTGTCACTTAATAAGTAATGTAACAAATTACTTGGTGTGAAATGCATTAATTTGGATTAATTCATATCAAGAAATAGTACAGATCAACAAATTAATACTTGTTCATTAATAATAAAATTATACAAATCACAACATTACTGATCAAAACGAAATAGCACAAACACAAAGGAGTTTGGTTTACCATTTAAATATCTAATTAAAACAATCACACAATATCAACATCCTAAAATAGAGAACATAATTACAAATGTCTAATTGTATAAGCAAATTTAAAAAAAAATAAAAAAAAATAAGAAATGTACAATCTTGAAAACCTATTTCATCAAGATCTGTACATAGAAAACACATAAAAGCTCCATTCAACTAAGACTAATTGAACACAATGCAAATGATTCAAACTTTAAATTCTTCTTCTTTCATTCATTTAGTTCTCTCATCAACCAAGCAGAAACTAACACATTCAAAACTAAAAAAAGAATTACCCAATCAACGCTTTCTGTGAGGAAAGAGGATTTACGCTCTCTAATGACAAGTTGTAAATTTTAAAATGATTTGTTTGTTAGTGTCAACTTTTCATGCATCTAACTACATTTGACAAGATATAAGAACGATCAAATTAAATGAGTATTTTATTTATTATTAATGTTGATTGAATTCAAGGAATGCATTGGTTAGATACAATGAAATCATTGCACTCGTCACATTGTCCTTGTTTTTAGAGGACAGAGAGTTTCTCTTCAGCTTTGTCTACTCTTCCAATTTAAATAAGAACAAACACAGTAAAAAAAATCACAAATTATTTCATAACTTTTTTACCGCTCAAGACGGTTTATTTTTTAGCATTGCGGAGGCATGCCCCCCCTGGATTTTCGGGGAAAAAAAAAACTTTTCTGCAAGTATATTTAAGGTTCAATTAGAATTGCTTCTCAAATAAAATAAATAAATAAATAAAAGGTTCTATTAGAATTTGGGCCTAAATTAAACTCCCCCCTTCCCCCAAACATATTCCTTAGTCCCTTAAACCAACAAACATTAGTCCAACAAAATGCAACAAGATCGGCCCAAATTTCACCACAACGTTAGACACGAAGCCCATTTTTTAGCCTTTCTCAAAAACAAAAAATTAAAGTAAAAATAAAAAACCATTTAATCAGCCAATGCTTCATCGTTCAATTAATTTCAAAACAAATCCCAAAATACTAGTGCTGAATAAAGAGGGAGTCATGAGTGTGACTGTGTGACTGTGTTTTGGTAACTCTTGTTTGGTCCAAAGCACAGAATGTCATGCTGCTTCATCGTTCAATTATTTTATTTTTGTATCAGAGATTAATAGATTATACTTTATACAAGTTAATATATAAGGATCAACCTGGTTTTTTTTTTTCTCAAAAAAAAAACCTGTTTTGACCATTTTAGTGCAGATAGACACTAGGCACTAAAACAGAACAAGAGAGGACATGTGTGATGTGTGTTAACTAAAAAATTAGAACACATCTATATGTCAAACTAAGAACCAGTTGGAGCACAATTGCTAGATTCATTCCTTTCCCAAAATTCATACACCCTCCTACCCAATACTTAGTGACCTGTGAATTCTATGATGATCCTGAAGCAGAGCAATTGCCAGAGCACTTGTCCTCCATGGTGGTCCTAGAACCTACATTGTTGGACATTCACACGTTGAATCTTTGGTCATTAGGAACTACTCTACTACCAATGATCACCTGCAGGGATATTTATGAAGTTCTTACGGCATTGTATTTTGCTATGACATTAACCCACGTCTTTGTAAGGTTGGATATTTTTCTTTGTGTTCGGGTCGTTGTTGAGTCCAGGCCAATTTTGCCACTTCTAACAATTATCTTGCAATCTTGTAGAATCTCTCTCTCTCTCTCTTCTTTTATTTATGGAAAAAAGTTAACGAATGTCTTAAGAAACTGGTTTAGAAAATATTTTTAGAATTTTTTATGGGAAAATGAAAAAATAATGGAAAATGCTAGAAATACAAACATTTTTACAAACTGCTGATGTGGTGAGTGATTATTAGTAAATAAAAAAATGATATTATTGGTGGGTCCAAATGAGAATCAATAAGAAGTTGACCACAATAACAATTTGTAAAAATGTTGTAAAATAGTTTGAAGCTGAAGCATTACTAAAAAATAAATGATTTTTTTACAGTTTTTTATATTTCCCATAAAAGTGGTATACTTTTTTTTTCTTCATAAAATGGTTTATTAATAAATGCTCTAAGGTCTCCCGTTAACCAGACACTTTATTTATTGGTAAACTTACTCAAAGATTCAATGTATATGAAATTCATGATGTCACCTTCTACTTGCTCACTCCCAAGTGCAGGAGATCATAGCACTATAATTCTCAGAGTACCGAGGTTGAACCACAAGGAGCAGAGTAAATTCAAAGATAATATAATTAAACAACAATTTGGGTGAAGAAGAAAAGTATTTTTTCTTGGTGGTTGTTAACAAGAATAATAAAAAAGGCTGATTTAAATTAATAATGTAAATACCAGGTCATCGGAGTATTTCCCTATATTGATATGAAATTCTTTGTGATCTAAGAAATATATATTTCATAATTGATCGTTCTTATACAATTAAAAACTTATGATTCAATTGAACTGAGACAATTCAAGAACGCATGATAACCTAGATTAATAATGCGGTTAGAATAGTTTTTAGAAAAACTCATTCACTTTAAAACGTGATTTCTATTTGAAACTATTAGAAATTCATCTAAACAATAAAAAAACCAAGATTGAACTTATTGAAAGCATGGAAGAACTAATCATCAAAAGAAATCTTATTGAACAATCAAATATGTTATTGTCTAAAATCTTAGAAAGAATCACATTGAATATTCATACCGTATAGAGGAAACATAACCCCTAGCCCTAGCAAAGAGTTTTGGCTGCCATTAAAGAAAGGAAAAAAATAAGATTTTCTCTGCAAAATTCGTTTTACACAGCCTCCTTTCAAAACCCTAACGTACAAGTGTCCAAAGAAAATAAAACCTTTACTTTTTTAATTTTCATCCAAATTTATAGAAGTAACTTGTGAGTTAATTTTAGCATTCAAAAATTGTGAATTTTAAAAAAATCAAAACTGGAAAGTTGTAGATATTTAAGTAATGGTTTCAACCCATTTGGTCTTGTGTCAATTAGATTTTTGATGAGAGAGATACGCCCAAACTACTGATTAGTGCTCAAATATGATTTTCCTATTCAGATTCTGCCTCTTTGATTTATTTCCTTATTTGAAACTTTCAAACATGGTAGACGACCCAAGCACTCCAACTGCACCTCCTTAGACATTTAAGCATGGTCCTTTAACTCCTCTTTAATTTTATTTTGGCCTCCATTATCTCACAAACTCCTATAAATTCATCTTTTTCACATGATTTCCTGAAAGTAGAAAATTACATGCAATAAATGATATCTTATCCAAGAAATTATGTAAAGATAAATAATAGGATTAATGCAAATCATGACTTAATTATACAAATTAAGCATAATAATAAGGAGATAATGCCCACATAAATGTATAACAAGTATACATTTTAAAGCGTTATCACCTTCCACCTAACACTTGTAAAGGAAAGATGTTGGGAGAGCTTTCCCTTTCAAAGATTGGAATTACACTCATGATAAGGAGAGATAAGTCTTATTAGAAATTTATTCTATTGATTGGCCAATTTTTTTAAATTAAAAATGCCTTATGAATATTAGTGGAAATTTTCTCCATTCCAAACCTTATCTCACAAAATACAAACCATGGAGTAATTAAGCCATCTAAACTTGTCCCGATGACATCTATCTAATGCTATGTTTGGAAGTTTGGAGGGAGAGGAGAGTAGAGGGGAGAGGAGAGTAGAGGAGAATAGAGGAGAGAAGAGTAGTGGAGAGGAAAATAGAGGGGAATGATTATCCTCTACCTTATTTAGATGTTTTTAAAATTAAGTAAGGGGGAGGGGAATAATTAGTCTTTTCATAGTTTGTAATTTTGTTAATATGATAAGAGTAAATTAAGTAATTCATTTGGTCAAGTATTTCTATGCTCTACTCTCCCTCCAAATCTCTCCAATTTGGGGGAATTAAAAATGAGGGGTTAAAAGTAGTTAGAACCCCTCCAAATCCCCCCCTCCCATTCCCTTAAAAAAATCAAAACAAGATAATTTAACTTACTTTCCTTTCTTCTACTTTACTCCCCTCTACTCCCCATCCATCCTAACAACCTATAAGTGACATGCAGTATCTTGTAATCTATTTTAAAATAGATTACAAGATACTGCATTTCATTTAGGTGTTTGAAAAAATAGAAATTTGATTAGTTAGGCAATATCTTTCTTTCTCTCTCACCCCCCCCCCCCCCCTCCCCCTCTTTTCTAAATAAGAGAATGTATCACATAGAGAAATAAAATACCAACCCATTTCAAATTTTCAATCCTGTGACAGAATTCAGTTAGGGAAAGAAGACATGGGGGAGGGGCCCTATGCAAAAGAAGGAGAAAGCCTAAGCAGCTATTGTGAACTAACACATCCATGGATACAAACTAGTTAAGTATGCATAATAATTCTCTAGTTCTTCTATGGTACTTATGAAGAATGGTCTCTCGTTCGAGTCGTGGCGAGTACCATGTGGGGGATGGGTTCCTTACATGTATTGCGCCTCATCTGCTGGCTCTCTTGGGGTGCTAGGGTGAGGTCTGTGGCACTCTAATCACAGTAGTTATGGTTCAATCCAACATTCACTAATTGGAGAGTGCCCCTATTAGGTCACGCCTTAGGGGGTAAGCCACATATGGTCGCCCTCGCCCCCTTTTCCTGTTCATAAAATTTTAAAAAAAAAAAAAATGAAGAATGGTACTCATTATGATTAAAATAATATATTTAAGCGTTTTAAATATTTATTTATTTATTTTATAGTAAATATTTTTGTAAAAACATCTAGTATCCCACGTCATCATCATTTCTTGAGATTCCAAAGATCATAATTTATTGGATTGGGTATTTATTTATTTTAGTATTTGAATTGATAATGTTTACTCTCACTCCAATTTCACAGCCTGATATTTTGACTAATTCTTAATTAAAAAATAATCAAATTGAAAAAGCTAATTAATAAGCTAATGGATCAACAAATATCTTGTGTTCTGGTAGTGTTTCTTTGCCTCTCCTCCTACTTTTTATTTATTTTTATTAATAAATTACACACTCATTTAATGTATCTTGAATTCATGGTGTCACCTTCCACTTTAAGAGATATGTTAAGTTAGAGAGTGATGTTTGTGTCACATCAAATGGCAAAACTTGTGAGTGATAGCAGTGTGATGGTGGGTCCATATGGAGACATACCTCTACCACTCACAACTTGCCACGTGAGCGAGTTGTGACACAAGTTGTGCCATTTGATGTGGCAGCAGTATTACTCTAAGTGAGTTAGAGCTTCCCCTTTTAAATATTGAAATTCCCCTTATGGTGAAGATAGATAAATAGAATTATAAATTTACGAACCTACTATACTTCTTTTTTTTTCTTGTTATTACATTTATTCTCACCATCATCTGATTCAAGTATTCAACCCGTCCGAAGGATTTGGGTTCCTCATATAGGGTAAGATATCAATCGAAAGAGAATACCATTGGCATTTGGTGGCAAATATATTCTAAATAGTTAATTCTCAAAGTGATGTAGATTTGCAAAATTTATTCGATAACGAAATCCTCCACATGGGCATTATATCGGAAGTACAATAAGTAAATGGTCCGATTAACAAGCGCTCTTAACTCTTAAAGCATTTGTTAATAAATATTTTAAGAAAGTTTTGATACAATTTTTATGAAAATATAAAAGACTATCAAATAAGCCAGTTGATTTTTTCCTTTCTCATAAAAAAGTTTCTAAAAGTATTTCATAAACGAATACCCTTAGAGTATCTGTTAACAAAATCTACAAGTACGGGATACCAATAGCTAATCCTTTTTGGAGAATTAACTCCATCACATCATCTGGGTTTGAAACTTGCAAGGATTTTGACTTTGTAAATATGATATGAAGAGCTCTCAACTCCTTTGACTCCCCTAGATTTTAGACTGAAAGCTCTTGACCTTGCAAATATTTATAATAATACTTTGATATTAAATCTCAAACATTATGTTCTAGTTATGATTGTATTTATGTGCTAAGAAAATACTGATTCAACAAAAAATTTTGAAACTTTTCTCACAACTATTAACATAGCATGTTATGATTAATGTATTATAAATGTGGCATTAGAGATAAACACATATGAAAGTAATGTTCCAATCATAATCATCTTAACAAGTGAAAAATATTGTGAAAAATTGCTTCTCTAGCATTACTTTGTAATGCAATGCTCTTGGATTCGTGATGTTGTGTGGGCTAGCAGGTGAATCCTTTTTACTTGCCTTGACTTATCAAACAAACACAACAGTTGTTAGGGTCATAGTTTTATACATTGGCATATTTGAGTCAAAATGCACTTTATATGTAATTGAGTCTTAGTTTTAAGTGTCAAAGACACATCCAGGTGGTACGATTTGAAGACACAAGATCACTTAAGAAAAGTTGCTGACATAGGACTTTGATACCTCTTGATACCTATTGATCTATCATAAATAAATGAATCTTGATACCTGTCTATCTACCAGATACCTGTCTATCTACCAAGAATAAATGAATCTCGACACCTCTCGATTTATTAAGCTACGGGAAAATTGAACAGTAATTTTAGTTTCAAACTATGATGACTTAGTCTAACTTGGAATTCAAGCACTAGGGTTCTAGAACATGTAAAAGGAATATTTTATGGCCGTCATCATATGTACAGAGAGATTCACGCATACTTAGAGTTGCTGCAACATTTTGTGCATCTAGGGTTTTGTACTAAGCTACAATCGATTCATCAAAGCGTGATTTCAAGAACATTGCAAAAGCTATATCAATCAACTGGTTATTTTGGTGTTAGTCATGGATATGAGATTCATGCAAAGAAAAAGTTTGTTGCAAGAAGTAGTTCAATTGGGATTAGAGCTAAGCTTCCTTATAGATTAGTAGGTTTTACTGTAGATAGGTACTTCAGGATAGCATAAGATTTCTTGTATTTGTAACCTCAATTCTTGTTTAGTAGATTCTTTGGAAGTGGTGACCTAAAACTCACTCAGTGGGGTTTTGCTTGTGAGGGTTTTCCTCATCGTGATCAAATAATTGTGTCAAACTTGTTTTCGACTGCACTAAACTTTAATTTGGTGATTCGATTGTGCCTTAATTGAATTTGTATGTAATTTGGATTAATTAATCAACTTAAATAATTGGTTAATTTAACTGGGCCAATCTTTAACCTAACAATAGTAAATATGCAAACTCATTGCCTGTTTTGGTTACAACATGCATTGGAACCGTGGTGGGTGGCACCGCTGCTCTGCCAAACCCAAATGAAGGTTATTGGCCTTTTGTATTTTACTTTTCTGCTGAATAATCATATTTATTTCACAAAAAGACTCAAAGGGCCAGGTCCATCTCGCCCTTTTTAAGTCCAAAGCAGAGGAGGGTAGAGAAGATGAGGAAACTGGCCCATCAGTACGAGAAGACAAAGCCCAAGTGGCCACACTAATGACTACCGACTACGGGCCAAAAGTACATTAACTTCTCTGGCAACATGGACAAAGTTCCAGACAACAAAATTAGAGAGAAGAGTTTTGATATCATTTACAATGCTAGAGATAAACCATGGTAGCCGATAGGTTGTAAATGAACCGATCCAATTATTAAAAGTTTAGAACCAATTATTAAAAGTTTAGATCTGTTTATTTAGATTTATTTCACATATGAGTCTAGCTCAAGTTTCTTATTAAACAAGATTACATATTTAAGCTCGCTCCATTTTCTTATTGAACAAACTAAAGCTTGTTAATGAACTACTTTATTAATTTATTCTTTTTCTTTATGTAGTAAAACTATGACTAACCTTTTTTACCCCTTCATAAATCTATGAATTTTTACTATAAATAGATTCTTTATATTATCAATAAACTACAAATAATAATTTTATATTATCTGGACCTATTTAATTACAAACTTACACAATCTATTTCTAAGTCTATATAAGTATATTTTAAGACAAATGTATACTATATATAGATAAATTGAGCCTTATAATCATGAGTTTGTTCATGAACACATTATTATATTTGAGCTAAGTTTTTTAATAATCGAGTCTAAATTTGAATTTAAGTTTGACTTGTTAGCAAAACAAACAAACATAAGTTTTATTCCGAGTCGAGCTTGAAATGTTTATGAACACTTTGTTTCATTTACAACCCTAAACCATGGTACATGTTCAAGGCTTCCACAGCCAGCTTTGACAAAATAGCCAAATCACCTTCAAAAATGGCAAAGCTAGAATCAAAATCAAGATCAACTTCAATTGCTACTGCCTTTTTCGATGAGTGTTCCGCTCGTACTTGTGTTCTTTCAAAGTTCAAACCCACGACCACAAGCGAGTTTTTAATATTGGAACTTGCATAAACCTCCTGCCTTTCAAGTACGTTTGACTTTTGAGTTCATGGTTTTGACCCAAGTTTTATCTTACTGTCTTTTTGCATGGTTTTTGAGTTGGGCGATTCTATTCTTTTGCTGGCACTGTAAGTATATATGTATAGAATAAACTTGGAAATATGTGTTAAAAGCTAATTGCGATGGGTGATTTTACGTGTTAAACCATGGTTCTCAAAATACAAATAGTATTATGAATCGTTTTTTTTTTTTTTTTTTCCCTTTATAGTGTTTATAAAAAATCATAAATAAACATATAACAGTTTTATTTTTATAAACATTAGACGTTTTTCTTTTTTTGGTGGGAATAAACATTAGACATTAGTTAAAATACAATGGGTCAATTTAATCAAAGCTTGTGTATAATAAATTAACACGGTACTATATATAGGTATATGGAAACACATATTTAATTTTAAGGAAAAATATTGAATACTTCGAGAGTACAATTAATGTATACTCTCCCATCTCACATGAATTGTGGGTCTCACCATGAATTTAATTAGTGGGACCCACGATTATGTGAGAGAAGGAAGTATACATTTAATAGTTAAATAAGAGATGTGAGATTCAATCTCTGCCTACAACAAAAATTGATTGGTATCTTGGTTAATCTTTGCCTACAACAAAAACTGATTAGTATCTTGGTCAATCTCTACTTATAACAAAAACATTCATCAGGAGTGAACACCATAAGATAAAACTTTTTTTTTATTTAAAAAAGTCAATATATATATATATATATATATATATATATATATATATATATATATATTGAATCGATGTTAATGGTTTTGACAATAGTTGTCAAAATGTGAATCTTATCTTGAATCAATTTTTTTTAATTTTTTTATATTATATATTGTATCGTATTGTGTATCATAAGATACATAAACATCTCATAAAATTTATTAAAAAAGTATAGATATAGATATATAAAAATTTTATTTGTTATAAACTCAGAAAATATTCAGCAAATGGCTAATTTAATTATCTCTTATGTAATAATATTTAACAAATCTAACTAAATAAACAAAAAATAACATATGTTTATGTGGGGCTGAAGGATTTGGCAAAGTCCAGCCCATTTCATATCGGGCCCAAGGCCCATGCCAAGGAGGAAGAAATGTCCGAGGACGAATGAAGGGAATCCAGACTGCCAGGATATATTGCTGAGGACGACCATGTCCTCGGCAGACCAAAATCACTAAAGGGGAAGGCGCCAAATCGCCAGAAGCAGTCCCCTCGAGGATCCTAAAGGAGATTCTGAGCCCAATGGGTCAGCCATAGGAGCATGGTAGAAAAGTAACCCCAGCAGAAGCTGTCACCTTCGTAATAAATACACACAGCTAACACCTTGACCCCATTTATGTGGACGTGACCCCTGGACAGTGCGATGGGGGCCACAGCAGCTCACAGAGCGCCAGAAAGAGTGGCCGATGGGACGCGCACTCAAGTATGGGCATGAATGACTAACAAGTGTAGAAGGAGGATGAACGAAAAAAGAAGATATATAACAACAGAGATCTCCCAAAAGGAGGGGGGGAGGAAGGAGAAAAAGGAGGGAGGCTCCTGGGAAGGAAGAGAAGCT
Organism: Quercus agrifolia; assembly: GCA_029955455.1. NCBI lineage: Eukaryota > Viridiplantae > Streptophyta > Magnoliopsida > Fagales > Fagaceae > Quercus > Quercus agrifolia. The sequence continues at coordinate 44,554,759 of JARQAD010000006.1, forward strand.
GGAAACACATCTCCTCAAACGAGGAGTCCTCTCTCCCTAGGACGTAGGACCGACTGATTCTGTGTTCTTAGCTCCTATTTGATCATCGCGCCTACTTCTAAACAAGCCGTCGCCCTATTAGAGCCTAATTTTTGGACCTACTTTCTACAAATTCATTGTAATGGGTTCGCTGGGCCTAGATCTCGTTTGTCGCTGGGCTCGGTCTGAAAACCGAGACCCTACAATTGGCGTTGTCTGTGGGAAGGTTGCTCGTGCGATGATGAGTGTAATGACTTGTTAAGGCAGGATCAAATTCCCTAGGGGAGGTTATGGTGGCCAGTCTATTATACCACAAGAGGAGAACTGCCAGGTGGTTCATAGCTCAATGGGCCTTTGGCACCATGTGTGTGGCCCTTGCCCCCACCAAGGGTCAGACCCCTGCAAAGGTCGTGGCCAGCCCCTTTGGGCCCCGATTGAGAAAGGCAGCGGCCGCGCGAAGCACTTCAAGGGGGCTCCGCGGCGAGACTAGTTTTGGAAGATAGGTATTGGTGTCTTCTAACCCACTGGAGCGGTTGAATGGGGCTTCAGCAATGGCGAGTCCTCGGAAGGTAGAACCAAGGTCTTGCACAGTCCTCGGACTCAAGCCTATGGGAAAACTAATAACTCTTGACAAGTATCTAAGTGTTAGGCAGAACCAAGGTCTTGCATAGTCCTCGGACTCAAGCCTTTAGGAAAACTAATAACTCTTGACAAGTATCTAAGTGTTAGGCTAAACCAGGGTCTCGCACAGTCCTCGGACTCAAGCCTATGGGAAAACTAATAACTCATGACAAGTATCTGGGTGTTAGACAGAACCAAGGTCTTGCATGGTCTTCGGACTCAAACCTATGAGAAAACTAATAACTTATGACAACTATCTGGGTGTTAGAAAAAACCAAGGTCTTGCATGGTCTTCGAACTCAAACCTATGGGAAAACTAATAACTTGTGACAACTATCTGGGTGTTAGACAGAACCAAGATCTTGCATGGTCCTCGGACTCAAACCTATGGGAAAACTAATAACTTGTGACAACTATCTGGGTATTAGACAGAACCAAAGTTTATTCCTGCTGAGCATTAAGTAAGGCCATAGCTGTGCCTGGGTCTTTGGACCAAACGACTGGGGGAAATAGACGCTCTGGCATCCCTATGAATGTCAGATAGAACCATGGCGCATCATGGCCTCCTCGAATCGTTTGTTTTAAAACTAGCATTTTCTAAACGGCACGGGTTGTAACATGAAGGGCATCGTTGTATGCTCGGCTGTCCTAGGAAAGGTAGAGGCAGTGCAAAAAAAAAATAAAAAAAATAAAAAACATTATTTTTCACAAAGCAAAGAAAATTCCACAAAGTAAAAGTCATAAGTCGCTTTTTATTAAATAAAATAATGGCAACATCAATTACAAAATAGCCGAGGAAGGCTCGATTTACAACTAACTGCAGAACAGCCGAGGCAGGCTTGCGATAAAGCAAGCTAATAAAAGGGAGAAGGCTGGTGATGATGGTGGATTCATAGTCTCGCTCCAGCAACCACCAAGCCCGTGTGCTTGGCGCAGGCAGTGAAGAGGAAAAAGGGGAGGGAGCGTCTGAATTGGTTTCCACCTGCTGAGGCTGCCCTAAAACGGACTCTGATCCAGAATATAATATCGATACTCCTAAGAAGTCGCCCTCCAGGGATCTCGCCAGATGCCTGCAATGGTGGAGACGGCTCCCTCTGATATCTCAATTGCTCCCCTCAACTTCGCTTCACTTTCTTCCCCTTCCTCTTTAGCCAATTCTTGCACATTCTTGGTTGGCGTTTGGAGGATAATCAAGGACTTGGCACGATCTGCACTAGCTACGGTTCCTGGTCGAAGGAGGAGAGTACTCTTTCTTGTCTGATTGAAGAATAAGAGGATCTTTAGCCACCGCTTTCTTTGCCTCATCTGCAACGCCCATGATTCAGGCGGCATTTTTTTTGTTCAAGAAAGTAAAAAAAAAAACTTAGAACTCCTGTAGGATTCCAAGGGTAGTAGATGTGGAAGATGGTCCTCCCAAAGTGCCTTATATAGGAGACGAAATCTGGGGGAGTTTACCGCGCACAAAGCTCAAAGAGAGAATGTCAAGCGAAATAAATTTCGCCCAATTCCCAAGGGAACCCTCAATCGCCTAATCCGCACTGCTTCAATAAAGGCGCCATTGAATACACGTTCCGTGTACCGAAGCGACCCGCGTCATCCCATAGAAGCACTAATGACGATGCACCTCGTACGCCGAAATGCTAGGAGCATGCCTTGGGTAGGCGAAGAGACCCTGGTGCCCATAGGGGAACGAGACTCAACCGGCCATGATATAGGCCCGAGAATATCAAAACCCTCCTCTTCGTCCGAGGAGCCGGACAACAGGATTTTGAGGGGCTATTGTGGGGCTGAAGGATTTGGCAAAGCCCAGCCCATTTCATATCGGGCCCAAGTCCCATGCCGAGGAGGAAGAAATGCCTGAGGAAGAATGAAGAGAATCCAGACGGCCAGGATATACTGCCGAGGACAACCCTGTCCTCGGTAGACCAAAATCACTGAAGGGAAATGCGCCACATCGCCAGAAGCAGTCCCTTCGAGGATCCCAAAGGAGATTCCGAGCCCAATGTGTCAGCCATAGGAGCATGGTAGAAAAGCAACTCTAGTAGAAGCTGTCACCTCTGTATTAAATACACACAGCTAACACCCTGACCTCATTTATGTGGACGTGACCCCTGGACAGTGCGATGAGGGCCACAGCAGCTCACAGAGCGCCAGAAAGAGTGGCCGATGGGACGCGCACTCAAGTATGGGCATGGATGACTAATAAGTGTAGGAGGAGGATGAACGAAAAAAGAGGATATATAACAGCAGAGATCTCCCAAAAGGAGAGGGTGGGGGGGGGGGGGGGGAGGAAGGAGAAAAAGGAGGGAGGCTCTTGGGAAGGAAGAGGAGCTGGAAACACACATTCTCAGATGAGGAGTCTTCTCTCCCTGGGACGTAAGGCCAACTGATTCTGTGTTCTTAGCTCCTATTTGATCATCACGCCTACTTCCAAACAAGTCGTCGCCTCATCAGAGCCCAACTTTTGGACCCACTCTCTACAAATTCATTGTAATAGGTTCGCTAGGCCTAGATCCTGTCTCTCGCTGGGCCCGGTCCGAAAACCGAGACCCTACAGTTTATAACATACACATTTAAATTGATTAAATTCAAAAGTGATAATAATAATATATGACATATAAGCCAAAATAGTAATTTACTTTCATCATATTCATCATCTTGCCTAATTAACTTCATCTAAGTTTATGTTATCACCATGTTCATCATCTTGCAAAATTATTTCTTCATTTTCTTCTTTGTCATCAACATATAGTACTTCTTTTTTTTTCTTTTTTTTTTTTCAAATTATTTAATTATAATAATTTTTTCGTTATATTTCTTCTTGGTATTTTAGCTTCTTATACTTATAAGAATAGTATCAAAAGGCAAAAAAAGAGAGTATATTTTCATTTAATACCTTATTCATAGTATAAAAATGAAATTTGCAAATATAAAAAATGAAGTGTCAAGTATGTAGTTCAAATTTTGTAGGACAAAGAGAGAAGTGGAGAAAAAAGTTATGAACATTTTATATTATTGGGCTCAATCAAGTAGCCTAATAATTTTGTATTAAAAACAAATCTAACAATTTGTTGGGTTTAAACAAAAGTATAAATTTTAATTAAAAAACTCATTTTAAACCCACATATCAATGTATTGTACGATACATACGATTTTATAATAAAATACAATTCATATAATACACACTTATGTGTTGTTATATAATACTGACAACTATGGTTAGACTCCATTGTCAACTATATTTGCCAAAATCGTGATTTATAGTCAAATTTACTAAAGAATTTTGATTCTTTGGATTGACTAACCAAGACATTTTTTTTTTCTAGGAGTAAAATATCCATCAAACTCTAATTGTTCGTTAAGCCTCTTAATGAATCTATTTATATAATACAAACAGATTTATATAATACAATCTTACCTTACAAACTCCTTAGGATAATGTATAGGTATGCTTTAGATACTTTGTACTTATTTACAGGACTCACAAGAGTAGTAGTGTTTTAGTGTATATACAAGAAGGTAGGAGACTCTGTACTAGTTACAAAAACAAAGCGATAACAAAGAGAGAATAAGAGAGAACTAAAGAAAGACTTGTAATATTATTCGTTGCTCTTTACAAAAGAATGATACTCCTTTTATATCTCAGCCAAAAAAGAGAATAAAAAAAAAGAATGAGAAGCTATTAAACAAATCCCAATGTCTATCTAAAGGACCTACTACGTGTACCATTATTCCCACAATTGTCTGACAATGTTCTTTGACTATATAATTATATAAATTGCATTGATAGGGAATCAATCTAAGGGTCATGCTAGCCCTTAGGGTAATGGTTAATAATTTATTTTAAGAAAATTTTGACACAATTTTTATGAAAAATAAAAAAAAACTGTTAAAACATTAATTATTATTATTTTTTCTTCATTTTTTCATAATATTTTTTTTAAATGGATTGTTAACCAGTGCTCTAAGGGCATCCGTTAGCACTTCCCTAAAACTAATATGTGTCCTACAAAATGGGTATCTACTAAATTTACCGCTTATTTTGTTCTAATATATCTCATTTGCATTTTAGATGCTTTTAAATCAAGTTTGGACTATGTTCATATGCAATTTTGTCATAAAAAATTGCATGTTGTGCTGCAATTTTGTTTTTGCATTTTTCTAGATTTCAATTCTTTCTCGATTCCTATTCGACTGATCGAAAGTCTGAGTTCCTAAGATCTTTGGCCACAAGTATTTATGAATTCTTTAAGTTCATTCTGATTTAGTTCTCTCTCTCTCTCTCTCTCTTTCTCGGACCCCACACACACTCAAGTCAATTTTGTAATTTTCTAAGACAAATCTTCCAAAGGGTTTTGCTTCACTACACTTGGTATGTCTTTTCTAACCTTTATTTCCTTGTATTTATCATGATTTCATGCATAAATCATCCTAAACCTAGAATTTTTTTGACTTATAGCGAAATTTGGGAGTTTTGATCAGTTTGTGTTTAATTGGTTAAATTGAATATTGATTTTTTTATCTATGCTTGTTTTGAATATATTATTTACCCTTTATATCTTTCAATTTGATGATTTGTGGAAAATTGCAAAATTAGGGTTCATATGTTCTTGATAAAATTTGTGCCTTTTTGTTCTAATTGGTTATTTCACTCAATTGGCATATGGGTTTTGTGCTATATTGGTTACTAATGAGTTTTAACCATTTAGATGTATTTTTATTTTATTTTATTTTATAAAAAACTTGTGTGTTGGGGAGAAATTGGGTCTATCATGAATAATATTTTTATTCAATTTGCATAGAGCATATAGTTACACTTAGGAATTAAGACACACATTGCAATTGTGTTTTTGTCTCTCATGTGTTTACTCTTTTCTGCTTTGTGTTTTAATTCTTCCAGTTTCAAACACGTGGCCTCTAGAAAAGTTAATCGTCGGAAATCTACTCGTGCTGCTTCCCTTGTTCCTCTCTTTGTTGATTGTTATCATACTCTTTTTCAAAATGTTAAGCAATCTGAAAATTTTCAAGATAATCAATGTCTTGGGAAGATTTGGGGTGAACAGGAAATATGAGTTGATGAGTTGGTGATGTTCTTGCTTCTTTGAGCTCTTCTATTGTCTAGTCCATATTGGAGAGGGTGCTTAATCTTCAATCTACTCAAGGGGAAATGCTGCAGTCCTTTATGTCTTCTCAAGCTGCACATGTTCAGTTGTTGGAAACACTTGTGGGAGATGTGGCTGCTTTGCGGGTTGACTTCGATGAGTTGAGGAGTTTTTTATTCCCTACACCACTTCCAATCCCTTCTGATTGATCTTATGTCTTTTTGGCAATACGTAACAAAAAGTTTTTATTTTTTATTTTTTGGTTGACAAAATAGATAGAATATGTAACAAAAAGTGAGAGTAGTTGTTATTGGTGTTTTTAATGGGTTCTTGGTTTTAGGGGAAGTTTCTATTTTTTAGTTTATTTTATTATTTATTTTGTTTATGCTTTGGGTTTTTTACCAATTTTTATTAGTTTTGATACATTTCTTATTAACTAATAAGTGGTATCAAACTTGATTTATGTTCATATGCTTTATAGTCTGTATCGATTATATCTTTATTTTATGGAGTTGTGAAACATTGTGTTTATCTTTTTCTTTTTCTTTTTCTTTTTCCACATGTACCTTGATGTTCTTTTTAAGTGTTTCAGAAAAGAAAAGTAAATTCTAATCAAGATTGATTGCCTATTCTTGCAACTTCTAGGATAATTATTTTTGGTTGGGATTTGTTATTGGGCAAAATTTTGTAATAAGGATGTCTACTGTATTTGAGCATTTCTTTATATTGTACGTTTTGTCACGAATTTGCAAATGAGGAAATTGTTAGGATTTTAGAATCCATTTTTGTATTAGCGAACATGTGAATCAAAATATGTCTTATTAAAGTCTTTAAATTCTATAAGTGTGTCAAGACTGGTGCTCAAAATTCTACAATTTAGTATGTAAGAAAGGGAATTTCGGAAACTTACATGCTTGACCAATTGAAATGAATCTTAACCAATCGAACTACGCCTTCAATGAAACGGATTTTCAACCCACCAGCCCATTAAATGATTAGAGTTTCAGTTTTACTTGACCTAATATATAAAGAAAACTCTAATGCATGTTTATTAAGACTTTGGAGATGTTTTTGAGATCTAAAAGGTTGTGTGTCTTTTGTATTTAAAGTTACTACCAGTGTTCATTTTGAATTCAATCTAAACTGGTAGATCTAAGGTAGCTACATACCAGTCAAACAAAGTGCTAGATCTAAATTGTCAAGGGTGATCTTGAAGTTGTGGAGTGAGGGTTCACAATATTGTAGTGGGTTGCTATCATAGTCGTTTATGGATCTTAGAACTCTGTTTGGTAACTATAGTTAAATTTACGAATAACAAGGTTATTCAGTCTCTAAACTTATATTTGATAGTGAATTTTCTTTCTAGGGATTGTAGGCCAAATCTCACAAGGTTTTTACTACGAAACGGTTCATTTCATTGGTTTTTCTGGATCATTATATTTTGTATCCATTTATATTTTCATTGTGCACAGGGGCGGAGCCACATAGTGGCTTGGGGGGGCCGTGGCCCCTGCAAAAAAAAAAAATTTTCCCAGTAGCCTACGAAGAAAAAATAAATCGGCCCCCCCAACCTTAGACAGCCGGCCCCCCCAACATTAGACAGTCGGCCCCCCTACCCATTTCTCTCCCATTCTCCCAGCCCTCAACCAAAAATTAGGAACACCTCAAATTAAAAAAAAAAAAAAAAAAAAAAAAAAAAAAAACAGAGCCCAGCCCAGACCACGGCAAGCAAAGCCCACGGTGAGCCCAATAGATGACAGAGGTGGCTCGCTCACGGCAAGCCCACGGATTCTCAACCAAAAAAAAAAAAAAAAAATCAATACAGAGAATCAGAAAATACCCATCACGTCGTTGGTCACGTCCCTGCCAGAGAATTCAAATCCCAATATTACTGCCTATACAGAGCAAATCAGCAAAACTAAATCAAACTCCAGCAAAGCAAAACCAAACACAGACTCACAGAGTGACAGAGGTGTTTATCTAAAAAAAAAAAAAAAAAAATACCCAATACACAAACCAAAACCAAGCCCCAGCAAACCAAACCCAGAAACCCACGGTCACGTCGCCGCGACGCCACAGCTCGTCGTCGCTCGCCCCTCATCGCAGATCGGCGATCGCAGATCGCAGATCGGAGATCGCTCTGCGCCTCTGCCTCTGCTCCGGTGCTCGGTGCTCTCCCTCCGACCCTCCCTCAAGATATTTCTCTCTTTTTCTCTCTTTTTCTCTCACTGAAATGAAAAAATGAGAATATGATATGAAATTTTTGCAGAAGGCCACAGATCGTAGATCGTCATCGGAGATCGGCTCTGCCTCTGCTCCGGTGCAGCGGTGCTCGTTGCCGGTTGCTCCCTCCGGCAGTCCGGCCCTCCCTCAAGGTTTTTCTCTCTGACTCTCTCTCAGTCTCTCTCTCTCTCTCTATCTCACTGAAATACTGAATGAAAAAATGAAAGGTAATTTATGAACGTTTCTCTCTTTATTCTTTAACTTTAATAAATAATAACTATCTGATCTCACATCTCAGTAAGTCTCTCTCTCTTTTGAACGGCCTCTTATTGGCTGGCTTTTACTTCTTCTTTTTTTTTTTCTTTCTTTTTTGTCTTTTTTTAATTTGGCTTTATCTTTTCCCTTTTTGTTGGTCAGTGTGCTGGTTTTTTTTTTTTTTTTGCTAAAAGTCAATGTGTTGGTCTTTAGTGTAACGTGTGTTTATTGTGTTGTGATTTGTGATTGGCATTGCGAAATTTTTTGATTGCAGTTGGTTATTGTGATTGGGGCGCATGTTGTGCTTGTCTGTTGTCTGTTGAGTGGGGTGGGGAGGGGGTAGATGGGCTCATGGGGCCGGGTAAACAATAATTAAAGCAATATAATGTGCAACATATTACACTGCTTTAATTATTGTGCTGCACATGAAATGTATAATGTTCGGCTCTTTTAATGTAATATGTACAAGGGGCTAAACAATATAACAAATTAAAACAGTATAATTAATGATAAATAAATTAAAGCAATATAGTTTATTGTTACGCTAAACAACAATAATTAAAGCTATATAATTAAATTAACCAATACATTATAAAAGATAAATTAATTAAATTGTTTTTGTTTTTGTTTGAGGGGTTATTATTAATTAAAGTTGTATTAAAAATGGGTTGACTGTTTAAATTATATTGGAAATTTTGTTTTTTTCTTGAGTATGAATAACATTCATATAACTAAATAAAAATTTCTAATTAATATTTTATTTTTTAAAATTCTTTTCAGGTTAATTTTTGAGTCATATTCTTAAAACTAAAAGAATTATGAGCAAACGAAAAACAATTGATGCATTCTTTAAAAAAAAAGATGTTAGCAATTCAGAAATTAAGACACCTGTAGTTGTAGAAACAAATGTTAATACTTCGATGCCTGATGAATAAATATGTGAAGAGATAGATCGTGATCCAGGAACACGTAAACAAATATGTGAATTTCCTATCAACAAACAAGATAAAATCCGACGAGCTTATCTCATAGAAAGTCCATACCAACCTAAAAATATAGTCTATCCATACAATGATGATACTCATCGTCGTCGATTTCAACCTTCATGGTTTGTTTCACATAAGGATTGGTTGGAATACTCACCTTCAATGGATGCGTTATATTGTCTACCTTGCATTACAACCCGGCCCCCCCAAGTATGTATTCCTAGCTACGCCCCTGATTGTGCATAAGATTGATATTAGTTGAAGTAACCCAAGGCTTGCATAATTGATCTAATTGAAAACTCAAGCTTAAAACGGGTTAATTACTGCTTTGACATGGGTCTAAAACCAACACCTTGAACTATGTTTCATCTCATGCCAACCAGAATACTGAACAGACGCACACAGGGGCGGAGCCACTTGGCTCCTTGGGGGGGCCATGGCCCCCCCAAAAATTTTAAAATTTCCCCCAGAGTATGTAAAAAAATTACATGGGCCCCCCCAAAAGTTAACATCCGGCCCTCCCATATTGTTCTCAACAATCTAGTCCAATACAACTTCAAATTAAGCAAAAAACTTGCCCACATCCAGCCCCCTAGCCAGCCCAATTCCCTAAACAAACAAAGTTATTCTTTTCTAAACCATAGACACTTCCAGCCTAGCCCAAATCCAAAATCTAAAATACCAAATTAAACACAAACAAAATGCATCTTCACCGTATGAAAAAGAGAGAACAATCCTCACCGTCTGAACAATCTAAAAGAGAGAACAATCTTCAGACTTCAATACTCACGCCTCTACCTTAATATTTTACCATCTCAGTTCACGCCTCCAATATTGTCACGCTCACGCCTCTGCCTCAAAAAAATCTTCCCGCCAGCTCACCATGATGTCACTGCCTCCACCAGCCTGCTAAACTAGCCTTCATTGCCTCAACCTCAACTCAAGCCCTCACCTCAATTCCTCAAGGTATCCTATTCATTCATTCTCATCTCAGTTCTTTACTTGACTTCTCCCTCTTTTTCTCTACAACTGAACTAAATACTGATGGTAGAATAGAAATATCAAATATGTGCATGTGATTTCCTTTTGGCAGCAAAGAAATTTATACTTATTTGACTTTTTCTTTTGTCTTTTTGTGTTTATTGTTATTGTATTCTTTATTATTTGATCCATGGACTCTGAGACCAGCCTTTTGAGTTTTGGCTTTTGTGTTGTTTGTCCCTTGAGTGGGGGCCGGGTGGGGATTGCGTTGGGGTGAGGGTTGTGAGTCCGTATTTGGTTTTCAGTCATTACATTATACATAGTAGTGGGTTGTTGTAAATTTATTTGGTTTATGTTGTCTGTTTATACTTTTGATTGATTTGTTTATTTAGTTTTTTTTATCCTAAAAGGTCATTACTTAACTATAGGTGTATTTATATTATAATTCAGGTAAGAATGAATTTTATATGATAATTTATTATCTCTCTCTCCCAAGTTAGTTTATCATTTGTTGAATTGATTTTATTTTTTGGGATTGAAATTAGGTGTCGAATAATGAGCAAATGACAAACAATTGATGCATTCTTTTAGAAAAAAGATATTAGTCATTCAGAACTTAGGACTTCTATAGAAACAAATGTTGATACTTCAATGCCTAATGAGCGTCCCTTCAAATGTTCAAGAATTGAATCTAAAGGGATAGACCATGATCCAAGATCACGTAAACAAATATATGAATTCTCTGTCAATGAACAAGATGAAATTCCCTGTCTACATTGAACTAGACAGTTTTTCATGTTTATTAATGTTCAAGTATATGATGATATATGAAGGTTGATAATTTTGTATCCAATAGACTTATGAATTATATTTAGTATATCTCTATTACAACCCGGCCCCCCCAAGTAATTATTCCTGGCTACGCCCCTGGACGCACATTCAATGGCATGGAATAATTGGAGGCACTTATTTTCTGTTTAGTTTTATATTGATATCAGATATGTTATGTTGTACGTTTATCTAAACTATTGTTATTTATTGCTTTAAAATTTATGTGTGTGAGCTGTGTCAGTTCTTGTATTGCTAGACTTCATTATGTGAATATAGTCATATAGATATATTTCTAAGTAATTTTACTGTTATTTACTCTGTCTTTCTTACTTCTTCATTCCTTTTTCCTGGGCCGTTTACATTGAAACTCATTTAAGTTATAAAAAAATACAAGTTAATTTGTTGCTAAAGACTGTGACTTACCGGGTTGATCATCCAGTGATCATGGCAAAAATGATAAATAGATACTATTTTACAAGAGTACAAGAAATCAAATTACCATTCCCAGTATAATGATATTTATTAAATTATTTAAACCAGTCAAGTTTATTAATCTATTACCTAGATAAATAGAGCCAAGAGGCTAAAGAATTGTAATTTTGGTTTAGTCTAGTTTTGGAGTCATGTTATACTTCCTACAGGGACTTTGGTTAGGTCAATTATTTTGGTAAGCTAGCTTCTTCTTTTTTCTTTTTTTTATAATAAATTTATATGCTTATTTTGGTTTAAGAGTTGTTATACTAATAAAATAAATTGTTACAATAATTTCACAATTGTAGAGATGTTAGTTTCTTATAGGTTAAAATAAATTAATTATAAAATGAGACCATGTCCAACCACAACTGAAAATAAAGATATTATGAAAATGTTGTGACATAAGTGTTAATTACTTATAGATCAAAATAAAATAAAATAAATATCATGTCTGGATCCACTACAACTAAAAATAAAGACATTGTATTGTAAAAATGTCGTGATATTTTTTTGTTATCAAACTATTTTCATAATTATTAAGGTGTAAGTTCCTTATAGGTCAAAATAAAATAATAAAATATCAAATCGGGATCCAACACAATTGAAAATAAAGATATTGTGAAAAGGTTGTAACATATTGTTATATTACTAGGTGGTAGCTTGGTTGTTTTGATTTAATTAAATTTGGAGAGTCAAAATTCACTATTTCATGCATAATTTTCTTAGGCTAGCTTTTTGTTATTTATTTATTTATTTATTTGGTAAATTTCAAATTACACCCTTAAAGTTTGGGGTTGATTGAATTTTACACCCCAAAATTTCAAAAACATGATTTTATACCCTGAAGTTTGGTTCCGTTAGCAATTCACACCCTACGATTAGTTTTAGTTGTTAAGTGACACATGCGCATGCTGGCGTGTTTTATTTTTGCCAAATTAGCCCCAAAAATATGTCATTTCAATGAAAAATAAAAACGTACTTGGCACTATACAAACAATACCATTTTCCCTAAGCTAAAACACAAAAAATCCAATCCTAAAACTACACCGTTTCAGCTTAATTCTGAAATCTCAAATCAATGAATCATTAGCTATTCCCGTCCATCTGAGAAAGCCTCATCGTGAACCCATCCACCTAAAAGGTACCAGCTCATTGTGAACCCATCATCCTAGTGGCGGCGGCGGCTCTAGGTAGCCTTGGCGGCCATGTTAATGGTAAAACTAGATAAACTCGATTGTGAGTTGCTCTTCTCGTGTGATTGATTTGTTGATTGGGTTTGGTGGGGCATTTTCTATAAATGTTTGGGTGATTGATTTGTTGCTGGAACTGTCTATATGTGTATGATTTAAACTCATTGTATAACTTGCTTCTTTTTTGAAACTGTGTGTGTTTATGATGAAGTTTGTTTTTCTTTGATTTTTTTTTTTTTGGGTTTCTGTATCACTTTGAACATTGTTGATTGGGATTAGTTTTGTATTATTTTGTTGTCACTGGATTATAATATAGTTGATTGTATCTTGTCTTGTTCTAGTTACTTTATTGATCTTTATTTTTGGTAGGTCAGCTTGTTGGATGATGATTAGCTGTATGTATTGTCTGGTGTAAAATAATGTGTGTTTTTAATTGGTAAACTGACTGAGTGCATGCTTGTGGTCCAAGGGAGCAGTATATGTGTTGTGCTTTGTGCCTCATGTCTACATGTATGTTTTGTTGCATTTATGTGTGTATTATATTTTAGTAATATATTAATTAAAGAGCAATGATATGTCTACAACATTTCTACAATATTTTTACAACAAATTCTAAGTGTCAAGTTGTTACTAGTTGTTATTGTTGGGACAAAAAAGTAATCTTAGTGCTAGTTTCAAATTTGAACCAATAACAACTAACCATCCGTGATTTGTTATAAAAATGTTGTAGGCGTAGCATCTCTCTTAATTAAAGGTTATATTTTAGTAATGCATTTATATGTGTGTGCAGGGCATTGAATATGGATCAACTATTTGATATGTGTATACATTTTGGAGGGATATTCATTACACATAGTGATACACATGTTGAATATGTTAGAGGGACTGAATTAAGGGCCTTTAATGTTGATATTGACACTCTTGCTGTTTTTGATATGCCTAAGTATGCCAAAAATCTTGGTATTACGAATGTAGTAGAATTTCTTTACCAAATTCCTCAAATGGAACTTCATAATGGCTTATGTCCTTTGAATAAAGATGGTGATGTTAGGGCCTACGTGACTGATTAGAATTTGTACTTGAAAAGTTAATACACATATGTGAAGCATGTTGAACAAGCTGTTGAGGAACAAGTTGATGAGGATCAAGGTAATGAAGGTGATGATGAGCATGAGTGTTATAAAGAAGTTGATGAAGGGGTTAGAGTAGATGACAATTTTTTTGATGAGAACTATGCTGATTTGGTAGGTGACAATGAATTTGATAGATATGAAAAACCATCCTCCCTTATTGACCCATCCTCTCACATTGTCCCCCATCCACTCCCCCATGACCAATCCAACCTAAACCCTTAAGAGAAAAAAATATCAAATTGGGCACCCACTTGCTTCAGTGATGAGGAGTATGATATAAGAAGTGGGGAAAGTGATTAGGGGCACTTTGATGTCTTGTGCACACCTATCAACTCTGAGGATGATGAAGAGTACCCTAAGAACACTAAATTTAGGGCTAAGTTGGATATGCCCGACCCCGCTTTTGAGAAGGGGGTGTTATTTGGTGACCACAAAGAATTTAAGAGGGCCGTGCAATCTTATAGAATTAAGCACGGATGTTCATTGTTAATTGGTAAGAACGAATCTCGCAAGGTGAGTTACAAATGTGAAAATTGTGAGTGATATATTTATGCCTCATGAGACCGTGAAGAAAACTCTTTGCTAGTGAAAACCTATCGTAGAAAATATACATGCTCTAAGGCTTTTCATAGTAGGATGGTGTCTGCAAAGTGAATTGCAGTTACATGGCTAGAGGTGTTTAGAGGGAGGCCTAAAATCAAGAGTGCTGAGATAAAGGAAGGTATAATGAGTCAATTTTAAGTAGACATATCCTTGGACAAAGCCTTTAGTCTAGGCAAATCGCATTGGAGATGCTTAAAGGAAGGTTTGCTTACCAGTTTGAAAGAGTTAGAGATTATTGTAAAGAGCTGAGATCTTCTAATCCATGCACCACAACTAAAATTAATCTACACACACCCACATTGCACTTCAAATGAATGTATGTGTGTCTAGTTGTTTGTAGAGATTTATTAAATTATTTAAATTTTATTAAATTATTTGAACAAGTCACGTCTATTAATCTATTAGCTAGATAAATAGAGCCAAGAGGCTAAAGAATTGTAATTTTGGTTAAGTCAAGTTTTGGAGGCATGTTATACTTTCTACAGGGACTTTGTTTTGGTCAATTATTTTGGTAAGCTAGCTTTTCTTTTTTTTTTTTTCTTTTTTTAAAGTAAATTGGTTTGGTTTAAGCTTGTTTTTGTTTTTTGTTTTTTTAATATTTATATGCTTATTTTGGTTTAGGAGTTGTTATACTAATAAAATAAATTGTTACAATATTTTCACAATTATAGAGGTCAATTTCTTATAAGTTAAAATTAATTAATTATAAAATGTGACTGTGTCCAACCACAACTGAAAATAAAGATATTATGAAAATGTTGTGACATAGGTGTTAATTACTTATAAATCAAAATAAAATAAATATCATATCAGGATCCACTACAACTACAACTAAAAATAAAGATATTGTATTGTAAAAATGTCATGATATTTTGTTGTTATCAAACTATTTTCATAACTATTAAGGTGTAAGTTCCTTATAAGTCAAAATAAAATGATAAAATATCATATTGGGATCCAACACAATTGAAAATAAAGATATTGTGAAAATGTTGTAACATGTTGTTGTATTACTAGGTGGTAGCTTGGTTGTAATGATTTAGTTAAAATTGGAGAGTCAGAATTCACTATTTCACGCATAGTTTACTTAGGCTAGCTTTTTGTTGTTGTTTTTTTGTTTTTTTTTTTTAATGCAAGATTTAAAGTTTAAAAAAAAACACACACACATAAACACAAATTTATGCCCCAAAAAAGGCCCCTTTATGTTTTTTACTCTCCCTAATTTTTAAAACCAAGCAAATATCCCCCACAGTTACTCTCTTAGTTAAACCATAATGAGGTCTTATGATTCCTAAAATATTCTATTGTGTAATATTTAAAATACCTCCACTAAATTTTAATATCACAAAAATTTTCTTCATGTATTTTGAGTTTTGTGTAGTAGTCTTACTTAGGAAGTTGGAATGGTGATATTAGCTATTTTATTTGTCACCTAGAGAACATTGATTTGCTAGGTTTAAATCTTCTAGACTTGTAATGTAATCTATTGGAAACTTCAACGAAACATTCCTTTTGTTATTTTTTTTTCTTACTTAAAATGGTGTTCATTAAAAACTAAGTAAGCTAAACATCATAGCTAAAATGATATTAAAAAAAAAAAAAAAAGGAAGTATCAATAGAAAAATCTTCAGTGTGGAAAATTTGCAGGTTTTTTATGAAGAACTTCAATTGTAGCATATAACATCATTCATTGCAAAAATTTGAATATTGTAATAATGTCTTAGCAAAACTCAATTACTTATTGTTGGAAGACAGTGATATTTGTTATCATTTTTAGAAATTTTTAGTGAGTAGATATTGTCTTTAACAAATAGGTTTTAAAAAACTATCATGCCAAATAAATATTCATATACTAAATTTTTGCTCTAAGTTTAAGTACAATGTTTTATACTTCTTCAAATAGAAGTTCTGTGTTAATTTTCTCACTCAAGCCAGCACATGCCTTACAGCCAAACTAGTGATTATTAAAAATGTCCTATCACTTCAAAGTAAATGTTATGTTCTGCTAAATTAATTGTTTAGAATGTCATATCACTTCAAAGCAAATGCTATGTTGTACTAAATAAATTATTTAGCGGGAATATGTATATGGTAGTGGGACCATGCCCCACAATTTTTTTTGTTTTTTTTAAAACTTGCTTCTATATTCTTTTTTTTTTTTCGATAAGACTTGCTTCTAGGGGCGGAGCCACATAGTGGCTTGGGGGGGCTGTGGCCCCTGCAAAAAAAAAAATTTTCCCAGTAGCCTACGAAGAAAAAATAAATCGGCCCCCCCAACCTTAGACAGCCGGCCCCCCCAACATTAGACAGTCGGCCCCCCTACCCATTTCTCTCCCATTCTCCCAGCCCTCAACCAAAAATTAGGAACACCTCAAATTAAAAAAAAAAAAAAAAAAAAAAAAAAAAAAAAAAAAAAACAGAGCCCAGCCCAGCCCACGGCAAGCAAAGCCCACGGTGAGCCCAATAGATGACAGAGGTGGCTCGCTCACGGCAAGCCCACGGATTCTCAACCAAAAAAAAAAAAAAAAAATCAATACAGAGAATCAGAAAATACCCATCACGTCGTTGGTCACGTCCCTGCCATAGAAATCAAATCCCAATATTACTGCCTATACAGAGCAAATCAGCAAAACTAAATCAAACTCCAGCAAAGCAAAACCAAACACAGACTCACAGAGTGACAGAGGTGTTTATCTAAAAAAAAAAAAAAAAAAAATACCCAATACACAAACCAAAACCAAGCCCCAGCAAACCAAACCCAGAAACCCACGGTCACGTCGCCGCGACGCCGCAGCTCGTCGTCGCTCGCCCCTCATCGCAGATCGGCGATCGCAGATCGCAGATCGGAGATCGCTCTACGCCTCTGCCTCTGCTCCGGTGCTCGGTGCTCTCCCTCCGACCCTCCCTCAAGATATTTCTCTCTTTTTCTCTCTTTTTCTCTCACTGAAATGAAAAAATGAGAATATGATATGAAATTTTTGCAGAAGGCCACAGATCGTAGATCGTCATCGGAGATCGGCTCTGCCTCTGCTCCGGTGCAGCGGTGCTCGTTGCCGGTTGCTCCCTCCGGCAGTCCGGCCCTCCCTCAAGGTTTTTCTCTCTGACTCTCTCTCAGTCTCTCTCTCTCTCTCTATCTCACTGAAATACTGAATGAAAAAATGAAAGGTAATTTATGAACGTTTCTCTCTTTATTCTTTAACTTTAATAAATAATAACTATCTGATCTCACATCTCAGTAAGTCTCTCTCTCTTTTGAACGGCCTCTTATTGGCTGGCTTTTACTTCTTCTTTTTTTTCTTTCTTTTTTGTCTTTTTTTAATTTGGCTTTATCTTTTCCCTTTTTGTTGGTCAGTGTGCTGGTTTTTTTTTTTTTTTTGCTAAAAGTCAATGTGTTGGTCTTTAGTGTAACGTGTGTTTATTGTGTTGTGATTTGTGATTGGCATTGCGAAATTTTTTGATTGCAGTTGGTTATTGTGATTGGGGCGCATGTTGTGCTTGTCTGTTGTCTGTTGAGTGGGGTGGGGAGGGGGTAGATGGGCTCATGGGGCCGGGTAAACAATAATTAAAGCAA
Organism: Quercus agrifolia; assembly: GCA_029955455.1. NCBI lineage: Eukaryota > Viridiplantae > Streptophyta > Magnoliopsida > Fagales > Fagaceae > Quercus > Quercus agrifolia. The sequence continues at coordinate 44,572,747 of JARQAD010000006.1, forward strand.
TATAATGTGCAACATATTACACTGCTTTAATTATTGTGCTGCACATGAAATGTATAATGTTCGGCTCTTTTAATGTAATATGTACAAGGGGCTAAACAATATAACAAATTAAAACAGTATAATTAATGATAAATAAATTAAAGCAATATAGTTTATTGTTACGCTAAACAAAAATAATTAAAGCTATATAATTAAATTAACCAATACATTATAAAAGATAAATTAATTAAATTGTTTTTGTTTTTGTTTGAGGGGTTATTATTAATTAAAGTTGTATTAAAAATGGGTTGACTGTTTAAATTATATTGGAAATTTTGTTTTTTTCTTGAGTATGAATAACATTCATATAACTAAATAAAAATTTCTAATTAATATTTTATTTTTTAAAATTCTTTTCAGGTTAATTTTTGAGTCATATTCTTAAAACTAAAAGAATTATGAGCAAACGAAAAACAATTGATGCATTCTTTAAAAAAAAAGATGTTAGCAATTCAGAAATTAAGACACCTGTAGTTGTAGAAACAAATGTTAATACTTCGATGCCTGATGAATAAATATGTGAAGAGATAGATCGTGATCCAGGAACACGTAAACAAATATGTGAATTTCCTATCAACAAACAAGATAAAATCCGACGAGCTTATCTCATAGAAGGTCCATACCAACCTAAAAATATAGTCTATCCATACAATGATGATACTCATCGTCGTCGATTTCAACCTTCATGGTTTGTTTCACATAAGGATTGGTTGGAATACTCACCTTCAATGGATGCGTTATATTGTCTACCTTGCATTACAACCCGGCCCCCCCAAGTATGTATTCTTGGCTACGCCCCTGTTGATATTGGTACCAAATCCAGTGGTAAACTTGAGGAAGCAAAGGTTTATGGAATTAAATATATCAAGAGTAACTTGAGCAAGTTGGTTTGTGTGAAGATCATGACAATTTAGTATCCCAACCCTTCCTTCTGGCAAGTTATAGAAGGAGAAATAACCAAGAGTGTATTTATCCGAAGCACCCATCTCATAGTGGTGGTTCATCATCGCTTGACTATGGGTTTGTTTCATTTCTTATTTCGGATTTCATGTGAATTTTGCGATTCGAATTACTTTGTCATAATGGTTTTAAACATGTTTGGCAGCTAAGAAACTAAAAGAAAAAAATAAAATTCTAAGTTGATTTTTGTTATTGTTTTTTTTTTCTTTAAATTAGCAATTTTTTCACTGACATGAATTTTTATGAGGTTGGTGTGGCATTTTAAATAACAATTAAAATATTTTATTAGCCACGTAGTGTGCCAACTGCGTAATTCGTTAGCCACGTAGGCATTTTCCGTTAGTGAGTTAATGGCAGGGACCAAATTAACTGCAAGTTGAAAATAACAAGAACCAAATTGACTGCTACCAAAATGTAAGAACCGAATTGACTGTGACTCCAAAATATAGGGATCAAAATGGTGTTTTCGCCTTATTTCTTTTGTCCTCCTTTTTTTTTCAATTTTTTTTTAATTTCATTACACCATTAGTTTTTTTTTTTTTTAATTGGAAAAAGTAGAAATCCCAAATTATAATAAATGCAAATTATTAATCTTTATCAAAAAAATAGAAGAGCGTTTGAGCACGCTCGTGTTTAGAGGCTAGTATATATTCGTATTGTTTAGGTTTGGAAAAAAAAAACGAAATATAATCATATATATTGTTTTGGCCATGACGTATAAAACAAGATAGTATGTGTGCGTTTGGATACCGCTTATTTTGCTGAAAACTGAAAACAATAAAAAATCATTTTCCGTTTATTGTTCACTTTTAAAATTATTGTTCATATGCCTATTTGTACTGTTCATGTCCCATGAATAGTGCAATAGGCACTGGTTTTTAAAACAAAAAAACAAAATGCCTGAAACACCAGGCGCGCAAAACAAACAGATCTGTCTGTACATGGCCCGGCCGATAAAGATGATAAAAACGAAATATGCCAGTATGGATATCTCATATCTGTTTGTTTTTTGTTTTTGGTTTTTTGTTTTTGAATTAAACTTTTTAAATGCTGACAAGAATAAGGTGTTCCTCTCGACCAATGACATCCTACTTTTTACTTCTAACTAGAGGTAAAAGAGGAAGAGGTAAGGTGTTCCTTTGAGCAATGACAACTTTTTAGGAGGCAAAAATGATCGGGTCGTATTTTTTCGACTAAAATATATCAATTTTGACCATGTTTGGTATCAATTGAGGATTGCAATATATGTATACATGGTTTTAAAAATCGAAACGGACAAAGAACCAAAAAAGAGATTGATTACCGATTTTATGATCTGACCAAGGTCGGACTGATGGTCGAACCGATGATGTCATAATTAATATAATTTAAATATTTAAATAATTTATGTGAATTTTGAATTTTTATAACTTATTTTAAGAAAATATAAAATATAGATTTTTTTTTCTTTTTTTGCATACTACCTTTTTTTTTTCTAGTCAGTAATTATTGACCAAAAAAAAAAGAATAATCGTACTAATAAGGTTTCATATATTTATTTTTATAAATAATAGTCTAAATTTAACTATTTATCTATTCAAAAAAAAAATATTCAAACCCACCTCCCCCCCCCCCAAGTCAGGTGACTAGAACAACTCACTGACTTACCATTTATTATGATGACCAATCCACTTCCCACCATCTCACTCCCAGCCACACACCATCTCACTCCCAGCTCACTCCCAACCACACACATATACCCTTCTTTAATGATTTTATTTATTTATTTATTTATTTCCCCTCATAAATCTAGCACCTCGCACAGTTTACTATTAAGAACTTTTAATTTTTTCAGTTCTCAGTGTTTTGACCTCCAATACCTCCATCCATCCCTCACTCTCTCTCTCTCTTTGTGGAAGTTAGATCTCCATTAGATCCTTTCATTCCTTGTCTCACCGAAGAGCTGTGGATACCTCATACCAGTCCAAGAGGTTGGTTTCAACACCAAGCATGAGCATTTAGTAATTTTCTCACTCTTTCAAGCCTAGTAGATCTTAGAAAAAAAAAGATTTTTTTAGCAAAAAATCTGTCCTTACCCACTTAGACTGGCAGATCTAAGAAAAAATAAGATTTTTCTACAAAATAGAACTTCAATTTAAAACTCTTTCATCAATTTTGCAAAACCGATTCAACCATTCTGGTTTCCGGTTTTCCCAGTTTAATCGACTGTTACCGGTTAAATCTGGTTTTTCTTACATTTTTGGTTTTTAAGCATAACTGCACCGGATTACTGTCCGGTTCCTGGTTGAACCGTCCGGTCCAGTCCAGTTTTTAAAACTATGAGTATATCAATTGAGGATTGCAGTGCTTTTACACACAGACCCATGTATAAGTACCTAATTATTAGTTGATACTCAAACAAATTGTAATAAAATGTGTGCCCTAGAAGAGTTCGTTGGAATATCTTGAAACATTCGCATTAGTCCGTACAAAAATTCATGTATTTTAGCATAATAACTTACTTTTTCTATTTTATATAATCATTTTTCAAAGCCACTTACATCAACTTATCTATTCTACACTATTCTATTTACATAGTAAATTTTCATTCTTTTTTTATTATTAATTTCATCTCATCTTCTCTCTTATATAGTACCTCGCCTCTTAACTCTCTCTCTCTCTCTCTCTCTCTCTCTCTCTCTCTCTCTGTCATCCTAAATAGTAGCAGAGCCACGTTGGGGCCGAGGGGGGCCATGGCCCCTCCCCCACCCCCCCCCCCCCCCCAAAAAAAATTTGAAAAAAAAAAAGTAGATATATTGAAATATGAGTTATCCCAACCAATTAAACAATTTTCCAGACTAGATATGCTTTTGGTCCCCCCAAATTCCAAACATATATTTAGACATTCACCAATCACCATTATTTCGACAAATAAAAAAAAATTACTTAAAAAACAGTTTTAGGGCTTACTACAGTCAACTTCACAATGTGAGGTTGTGATTTGCCTCTAAAATCTTCATAGGAAAGGTACCTATTTGCACCACCACGCAGTTGCAAACACCACCAGGTTCTTCTGGCATAGGTGATTCTTTGGAATTTAATCTCCCCTATCTCCTGTGTCTCAACTCAACTGATCTGCGTTTTAAATTACTCTGTTTCCTCTTTGCTTCTTCCATTATTTACGATGCAAGTGGTGTGTTACACTTTCAGTTTTAATCCAACCATCCAATTAGTTAATATCTCCAAGGCTTTACCACGTGAATGGTTAGGAAATGTCTACAAAAGCAAGTGTACAAGTTTAGAATCCCAAGGTTTTTTTTTTTTTGATTGGGCTTTTCTTCTCATATATATATATATATATAGAAAAAACTTAGGTACAATACCTATGTTCCTTAAATTTCCCACTTAAAATTGAGTCATGTGGCTACTTAAAAAGATTCTCAAAAAAAAAAAAAAAAAAAAAAAAAACCTAAAAAATACACTTCAATCCCATGAGGAAAAATTCTTATGGCAAAATCTTAAAAGGAGAACCTAAGGAACAATACTTAAGTACTGTACCTAAGTCTTTCCTCATTTATATATATATATATATAATTGTAATTGAAATACTAAATAAATTATATAACATTATAAATATAATATAATAAATTATTAGTAAACCTGATAAAAATATACTACTATATATCATATAATTTTTTATATATATATATATATATATATAAAATAACATGTAATTAGTTGTTTTTAATTAGTATTTTTTTAGTATTGAAATTTTAGTGATTGTTTGTCTACTATTTAACATTTTTTGATCTACTATTATTTTTCATCTTAATCATTATACTTTATTATGTTGATAATTTATTTTGCAAATCAAGGTTTATGGGCAAATTAAAAACTATTGACTCATTATTTTTGTTAATATTGTTTCTTGACTGTTTGATGATTTTAATAAATACATATTTTTAGCACACATTGAGTTATAAAATATTTAACTTGTATACTGAATTGTACTTACATTACTATTTGAGACTATAACATAATATAAATATAATTAATATATACAAAGAAAAAAAATTTGTTTGGCCCCCCCAAAGATAAATTTTTGGCTCCGCCACTGCTTGCTTCTATATTCTATAATATATGAAAGGACAGTTAAGGTGCTTGTATTTGGCAAAATGATTACAGAAAGGATTAAATAGCATGAGTCATGTGTGTTGCGTTTTGTTTTTGCTCTTTCTGAGGGTTGTTTTATCTTTTGTTCACATTTTTTAACTTATCCATTGCACTTGCTTTGATAGACAAGGAAGTCAAAAGATAAGAATTGCGGTCTCTATTGACTCCCATAGATATGAAGAGAGAGAATGGGTAGAAGAGATGAGAGACAAATACATAATGAGGGAGAAAGTTTAGGAAGAAGAATAGTATCAACCCATATTTCCGAGAAGTCCACTCACTCACTCAGTCCTCATTTCAGTAAACTCTCTTAACTAGTCACCACTCTCAATTGTTTGTCTCTTGCCTTCAAGCAACTCTAATTTATTTTGGCATTGAACATTTTTTTTATTATAAATTTCTTTCATGCATGTGCAATTATTGGTTGGATTAGTATAGATGATACTGGCATTGGGTTTTGTAGTTGACGGATTAACTTGTGAATTAGATTTATTGTTTGGAATTTTAGTTCTTTAGTCCACACAATATGTCCTTTCAGCCACATCTTTATATCCTCTCTAAGGTAAAAAGCCTTTGTCTCCTCTTGTGGACTGGGTTGGGGCTTTTTATTTTTATTTTTTTATATCAGTTTATTTATTTCGTAAAAGGTAGTTATTTGGATAATCAGGAAATAATAATCACCCATAATGTTTGTTATGTTGTAGTTTCTTCAATATTTGGATGCAATCAAATTGGAGTAATTTCAAGTTATTAGGAAGCAAGTACCTTTGGATATTGGATATCAAATATTTAATGATTGTGCATTTTATATATTGGTTGTATAAGATTTTTTATTCAATTTGTTCAATGAGTATTATTTAAATTTGTATAAAAATTTGCAATTTGAATGATTGCTATGAAAGATATCTTTTTAGTGGTAGGTTTTGGTTTAGAGATTATAAAATTAGAATTAACACTTTTTATGACTGTTATTAAACAAATTTTATATTTGACAGTATAATGAGTTGTTGTGTAATGCCAGTATATCTGACAGGGGAATTTTGCATTTTATACAAAGATGACGAACTTTAGAGATAAGGTTTGCATCAGCTCTCAACTCAAGCAACCTCACTTCCTTTTTTGCTTTATGTTGGATCATTGATTTTTAGTTTATAGCATTTGATTAGTTTCTAACAAATTGAATATAGAGAAAAGGAAATGTTTAATATTTGTAACTTATTTGGGACTTTTTCTTCTGTGATATAAAGTTTCATTGCTAATAAGGTATTGTCGTATTGATTCTTAGTCTCTGTACTCTGTTGTTGTTGTTGTTGCTATAGGTTTTAAAGAAAACATCGAATGCTTTCCGAATTCCACAGTCCAGGTGATTCTTATTTTCGTTTTCCTTACATTGATTTTTTTTTGGTTCTCTTTGAATAGTTTTCAATATTTGTGGCATTATCAGTCTATGTATCTTTTGGTTGATGGCTTTTTCAACAACTTGTTAGGTATTGAAACATCTGTAGAGATTAACATTACTATTTGGTCATTTATTCTTTGGGGTTAACATTCTCTGTACTCTATTGTTGGGTATTGATATCAGTCCATTTCCTTTATCCCTTTTTTTCCTTGTTTCCCCACAGACCCCAAAATTCAGTGAATCCTATGCTTAAAAATTACCTTGGGTAGTTAATCTTCAAGCTTTTTGGTGGATTTTGATCTGTGAATGGTTCTGTGGTGATAGAATTTTTTTTTTTTGGTTGAGAAACAAGGTGATAGAAACTTAATTAGAATGTGATAGAGAGTCTTTATAAATTTTTTTTCAATCTATTTTGCATGGTATATATTTGTTCATTTCATCATGCATATCAATTTCTATGATTTTGAAGTTTGATCTTATTTTAATATTTGATCTGGTTTCAGGGTGAGATTGAAGCTACAAGTTCAAAAAAAATACATTCTATATTCTTTAGGCCCTATTTCATTTTTGTAAGCTCGTTTTTCATAATGCTGTGTAATGTTAATGCTTTTTACTTAAGCACTTGTATATATTTTTTCAATTTACCTGACATTTATTTATATTTTATTCATAATCTTATTTATGTTGCTTATCTTTTCTCTAGAATCTAATATGTCTTTACTTTTGCAGACCAACAAAAAGATTAGTAAAAACCAAGAGAACTGAGTCTACTCTTCTAGGAAGAGCTCAAATATTCCATTTATCGACACCACTCAAGTATCAATGACAGCATCTTTAGATACAATTAAGCTTAGAGGTCTTGTATTTGCTCACTATTATATGTTGTAGAAAGTGTAAATTTTTGGCTATCTTTGAAACATTGATCTCTCATGCACACCGAACTACCATTGTATATAAATTATTAGTGCTCATTCTAAATGATATAGAGAAATTAATTAAAATTAAAATAATATATATATTTTTTTTTTTTGAGAATCATAATATTAATTATTATTAATATTTTTTAATAGTAATTTACACGTAGCTGGCCCTGAAAGAAAAATATTTGGTCCCCCCAACTGTCCATGTCTCACTCTCTCTCCCCTTCAAGTGCAACACGTCAGCCAAAAAAATTTGTTGGCTATATCCACTTGTAGTCTTTGCATGGTTTTCAGACTCAGACCGTTCATTGAACCGTAAAAGGGAGAGGTTCAAGGTTTTTGAGATCGAACTTGGCTCGAATCGTAACGACATCATAATTAATTTAATAATTATTTTAAATATATATAAAAACATTAAATTAATAAAAAATAGAAAATTAACTAAAATAGTCTAATTTACTTTCAAGACAGCCAACACACATACACAAATGCATTCACAGGCTGAGAAAAAGGCAAGGCTTAGTAAATTACTAGTTTGAAGTATCTATATATAATATATTCATCTTCATAGCCCTAGTTAGATCTCAAGAGAGTGGGCTTGCAATGAAATTTTCATCCAAGTACTTTCATGCACATGCATTACAGATATATCCAGATTCCAGCTTAGACATGCACGAGCTACAAAGTACTATTACTGCTTCTATTACAAAAGCACAAAAAGACCTTACTCTTACTAATTAACTATACTAACACAAAGGTAAAACATGCATAACTAATAATTAATTAAGCAACCATAGATGGAGTACTGGTACTAGTACTGCTTCTATTACCAAAATCCACACCCCAATGTAGTCCAAACTAGCCAATGTAGTCCATAAAACTTAAAAGTCCAAAGTAAAAATGCATAAACAAGCCTCCAAGTTACAGTACACAACTACACATTGTTTCTTACAAAAAGACAGAAATTATCTCTAAAATACAAAATAGAACTTCAAAGTTCAAACAGAATTATTATGATCATAAATCATCAATGTCATGAAAGTTATCATGCTCGTCATCATTCCCTGGAAATCCAGGAGGAGGGCCAATAGGTTGTCCAAATGTTCCCAAATCAATACCTTCAACCTCACTGCTATCATCTATAGATTCTACACACAAGTTTGAACAAAATAAAAAGAAAAATCATTATAATGTTTATACAAGTTTGAAAAAAATAAAAGAAAAATCACTATAGGCTATCAAATTGTTTACATATAAACTAACCTTCAATATTAGAAGAAGGCTCTACACTTGCTGGATATGCACCCTCTTCATAAATTGCATTCTCCAACTCTTCATAATTAAGATATGGGTCTTCCTCTTCCACAAATACCCAAAAATCAGTTTTTTCGATACTTGCATAATCAATGGGGTCAAAATTAAACTTTTTTTTGTAAAGCCTGCATCATAAAATGTCATGCTCATTATTGGAATTTGAACATAATTAGTAACTAACAATTACATTATATAAATGACTTCTTAAAAATTAATATAATGACAAGATATAGCATTTAGTTACCCATGTCTAAATTGCAAGTTATGATTAACAAACACAAGATCGTTGAGCCTTTGATGCTCCAACCTATTTCTCCTCTTAGAATGTATTTGGTCAAATAAACTCCAACAACGCTCACTTCCAGAAGAGGCGGAAGTTTGGCTAAGGATTCTAATTGCCAATTTTTGCAAGTTTGGAGCATCAACACCCCACAACTTCCACCAATCATCTAATTTTCATAACACAACGTAATCTAATATTAATCAACATAAACAAACAAACTTTCAATTGAATAATAACTTCAGTTATTCTAACTATAGTGACAAAACTAACTTTCAACATGAACAAAAAAACTAAGATTTGTTTATAGTATTAAAGTAAACTAATTACTTCTCACCTGGATGAGTGGTCTTGCTTGTTGACAATGCAAGATCTCTATCAAAGCTGCCAATACGGTCTCAAAAATATTGGGTTTCCTTAATTACCTTTTCTTGATCACCATCATATTTTGTCCCAATGTAGTCCAAAATAGCCATATTTACTGCTGGTTTTCGACAAAAATTCTCCTCATCATATTGAAAAGCGAGATTTAACCAATATGTAGTAGCATGAAGATCTTTATGCAAATGTTTGTCCTAACGATTTTTTGTAATTGAGGTGTATGGCTTGTACAAGTGTTTCTTCATTCGGAAGATCTTCTTGATTCCCAACCATGCTCTATGCATGCCCTCATACACATATCCTATTGCAGGCCTTTGATCAGAATCAACAATCCGTAATAAATGAATGAGTGGCGACGAAATCTTGACAAGAACATTAATATCATCCCAAAAAAGAATTATCCAAAATGATAGAAACTACTTCTTTTGTCTTTGACTCTCTTGCCAATCTATTGTCCACAAAGAACTTGATAGTCACTAAGGCTTGCAAGTCATGCATATGCACATGAAGGCTTCCAAATGAAAGGAAAGTAGTAGCAAATCTTGTTGCTCCTGCACGTACAATATTTTTCCAACCAGGTCTCTTCCTCAACCAAGCAATCAAAGCCACATGATTATAAATAAAAGCTGTAACTTTGGTTGCACGATTTTTTAGTCTCTCCACATGAGGCATGTCTCCCATATCCTACAACACAAGATTCGGGCAATGTGCTGCACAAGGAGACCAACTAATAGTTTTATACTTTCACACAACAATTTACCAGTAGATACATAATTGGAAGCATTATTAGTAACCATGTGAACTATGTTTTTTGGACCAACCCATGTAACTACTTCATCAAACAATTTAAACAAGTTTCTGGTATTCTTCACAATATCTGAGGCATCAACTAATTTTACAAATACCATTCCCCTAGGACAATAAACAAGGAAATTAATCAATGACCTATGTCTAGTATTTGTCTAACCATCAGCCATAAGTGTACATCCAACTTCTGCCCAATGCCTACGTTGTGACTCAACCAACAACTGAACCTCTTTCTTATTATCCCTTAACAAAGGGACCCGTACAGCATGATAATATGGACCTTTGTAACCAAGACCAGCAGCAACTACGACATCAATCATCATTTGGTAGTACACTGAATTCACTACATTAAAAGGAATGCAATTGTCATACAGAAACCTTGCAATAGCCATATCAGCTTGTCTCACCCTTTCTTTGCTTTGGAACACACTTTTAAGACTAGGTTGAGCTCCTAGAGTAGTTCTTGGAGCAAAGTAATTATCCACTGGCTTTGTACCCTTTCTTTTACCTAAAACAGGTTTTTTAGGCAACCCACTACTAAATACTTCTTAAACATCTTCATCTTCTTGCATATCACTATTTGTGGAAGGCACACTAAACATTTCTTCTTGACGTTGTTTCTCAGCTTTTTTCTTCAACTCAAACTCCTTCACATATTCCAACATTTGGTATCTCACATCATGAGAAATATTTTTACACGATCCAATATCACCTTTTATCCCCGCAAGGTGTTTTTTCATCCTATTAATACCCACACCTTTATATGTTTGCCTACAATACACACATGTAAAAGTATTCCGTCCCTTCTCATCCGCCCCAAGGCTAAAATGTTCCCAAGCTAGATCAACCTTTTCCCTTACTCTTGAGCTAGACTCCACTACATTGGAATCAACTTCATGTGATGGAGTAGACCGAGTCTCTGTTTCCATTTTAATCTAAAAGACTAAACAACCAGTCAAACACACACAAACCCATCAATTTTTGAAATACAGATATTCAAAGAATCACAACTTCATACACATTAAAACACTACCAACCGTAAAAAAGAGTAAAGACACTACAAATTAAAACATAAAAACAGACTCTATCCACATAAATACACCAACTAATGTCAATCAATTCTATTCCAATTCATAAAATATAAATTGACATAAAAGAAAGAAGAATCAAAAAGGATAAAGCTTAAACAGATAAATCTCAGTAAGAAGAATAAACTCTATCAATTAATTCTCTCTAAATCTCAAAATCTATATTCAGAAAGTTCCCATAATGCTGTCAAAGCTTCCACAGATAAATCTCAGTAAGCTTAAATACATATCCCTACAATTCCCTCTTATCTCCTTGTTATAAAGGACAGAACATGGATTTAATGATTCCAACATTCTTAAAGAGTACTCGAAAATACTGCTTTCCCAGCTAACCAAAAATTTCATTGGAAAACCATTACTGACGAACTCAACTACTCAAGAGCTAAACCTTATCCTACCATGACAATTACTTTTGTAGAAGAAGATTAAGTCTTTGCATTTACTGAACAACTTAAACAACATTGCCATTAAATAAATAAAAAAAGAAAAAAAAAGAAAAAAAAAAGAAAAGAAAGAAGGATACTTCTCTCTATAGTCGATCAAGCTGAATTCACACTAAAGTTCTCATAACAGAGATGAAAGTTTCAAAATTTAGAAGAACCTTAAAAATCGAACAAACAAAAGCTGAACAGCTTAGACCAAAACAATGTAGTACTTTTTTTACTTCGAAATTTTAGCTAAACCAAACAAACACACACACACACATACGTTTCACTCACTCCCACAGTGGACAGACAGACATAATTTCCTTTTCCTTTCTTTTTCTACTTTGACCATAAATTCTTAAATCCAATCACATTAAAAAACAAGCACAATTTAAAGTAACAAAATTGAGTGTCCAAAAAACAACCTTAAAAAACAATCAAAGTACACACACAATCCAATCAAAATCTATAGCTTGGATCTAACACTCACCAAATAAAATCAAACACAACCAAATCTAGTACCTCCAGAACACAACATAAAAAAAAATATAAATTGACAAAAATTGATTATTGTACCAAACGACGGTGACAGCAACGAGGCAGAGAGTGAGCTGCGACGGCTGAGCTGCGATGAGCGTGAGAGAGAGGCAGAGAGTGAGCTGCGATCTTGGCTGAGCTGCGACGGCGACGAGGGAGAGAGGTAGAGATGAGAGAGTGATTGAGAGAGTGAGGAAGAGGCAGAGAGTGATTAAGAGAGTAAAGGACATGAGGGTTTCATTTTAGGGTTATTCAATCAGAATGCCCCAAACAACGCCGTATTAGGGGGGGGGGGGAAAGAGGGACGAAACGACATCGTTTTAAGCTAAAACAAGGCAACCCGTTTGAACGGTGTGAACTGGTCACGATTCACAGAACCGGACAGTCGGACCGCAGTCCGGATGGTTCCATGCTTTTTTCGCATGGAACGGTTCTTCACCTTAAATGGACCGTAGATGTGAACGGTTCGAGGGTTTCCCAATCCGACCATACGTTTCGGTCCGGATTTATACTCCATGAGTCTTTGTACCATGTTATGTGGTGGTTGTAGCTTTTTTTGTATCACTACACTAGGTGGTAGCTTGGCCATTTTTATTTTTGTTTTTCTTTCCTTTTGAAAGCCTTGTCGTTTTAATGTTTGGTCCCATGTCAGTTCTATTCTTAGTAGTGTCTTATTAGTTTATTTGGTTGCGTTTGGGAATAGTTGAAAATTTAACTTTTAGCTTATTTCGAGTTGCCAATGTGATAGAGCAAAACATTATTTGCAAGTATAATTTGTGGGCTCACTTGCATTACTTTACAGCCTATTTTATTTTTATTTTTTTTATGTTAAGAGATACACTTAGTGTAATAGTTGACAATTTATTTTAAAAAAAATTTGATACAATTTTTATAAGAAATAAAAAAATTGTCAAAATATTTTTTTTTTTCTTTTATCATATATTTTTTTAAAATGAATTATTAATAATTACCTTTAATATTTTTTTTTAATTTTTTAATATAAGCACTATTTGTGAGTCGGTGAGTCCCGTCAGTCCAATGTGCCTTTTTCTTTTAGCTTTTTCTGGTACACTTTAATGCTTTAAGCAAAAAGGCTTTCCTCGTTTAGTCTAAAGTAAGCACTGAAAATGCCTTACAAACTATTGGTTTTTATCAGGAGAATGTGCAAAAAATGCATTACTGGTGGGGCCTGATTTGACTCATAGGAAGATTCTCTCTGAATGTGTACCCTTTGTAATGACAGGGAGGATACAGAAGACCACTTGTTTCACAATTGTAACGTGGCTAGAGTAGCATCAGCCTCTGTTTGGATTCACGTTTTATAACCACGTTTGCGTTTTGTTCTTTTTTTTTTTTTTTTTTTTTTTCACGCGTTTTTGGAGGAGCGCAAATGTTGACTTTTTCAGTGAACAGTACATTCGTGCACTGTTTACGGACCCACAAATTTCATTTTTTATCAATTTTTTCATTAAAAATGGGTCCCACGGTACTATTTACACATTTAAAAATTATTTTGCTACAGTGATTTCAGCAATAAATTTTCAGTTTCAGCAAAATAAGTCCTATCCAAACAGACCCTCAGTATGTTGCATTAACATTGCGGGACACAGTACATACCAGGATCTATCATATGCTGGTTATTTTTATGGCTTGACTGACTAATGTGACCAAGAAGAGAACAAAATCTTATCTAAGGTGCTGGTGGCCCAGTGGGCAATGTGGATCCGCAGAAATAAAGGAGTTCGAAGGAATTAGTGTTAATACTTTATCCATTAATTTCACATCTAAGTCTTATAATTCGTTTGGATTGAGAAAGAGGGAGGGGGAGTAGAGTAGAATAGAGTAAATTTAGAATAAAATTAACTTATTTTTAGTCAACTCTACTCTACTCCCCTTCACTCCCTTTCCGTCTTCCCTCCATCCAAACAGATCATTAATCTATAGGCACAAAGAAGCTGGGTTGGTAGGAAAGAACAAGGAGTGGCCCAAATCCAGATATAACCATATAATCAGCACACCCATATGAGTACCCCAAAAAAAAAAAAACTTTGACCTTTTCTGATAGTTGCTAAACAATCTTACAAATAAAGATGTTCACCCAACCAATGATATTTGGTAGTTTGATTAGTGGATTGGATGTATGATGTATCATCAAAGAAACCTTTTGATATAACCAGTTCATCATGAAGCACTTGATTAATATAAAACCCCAACAAAGTTTTTCTCTTTTGATCACTTATAAGTAGCGTAAAATTGTGTACCGTGACAGTGAAATTAAGGGTCAGAAAAGAATGCTATTTCTAACCATATATTCTTGTAAGAACTATAAAAGAAGTTCAGTCAGCTTTTCTGGAACTAGATAAGCCTTGCAGGTTTGCACTATAAAATAAATATCGAGATACTTGTATATCCTGTCTCTTAGTTTCTGCAGCAACCAGAGATCATTCCTTGTGTGCTTTGTGAACATCTCAATAAACAGATATCTTTCTAGAGCTCCAATCTTGGTAACATCAGTCACTCTCTTCTCCTTAAATTCTTTTTCACTTCCACTGTTGGTAGTCTCTCAATTGCTGCCTATTGCAGAACCAGTTCCTCATCCTACTCTATGATAGATTCTCCACCAGAATTGACAGTTGAAGCATATTTTTGAAATGGTCATTGGAAGCTTCTTCCAATTGTTGTTAGATCTAATTTTTTGAATTGATATGCTGTGTATTTATTCTTGGTCTTCACTGAGGTTGTCTATAACGAGTATCGTAGACAAGTATTTCTAATAACCCCAAAACAGAAAAGATACTGATTCTTTGATTTGACTAGCAACTTCCTAGATACTTCTTGATCCTAAGTTGTTAGGGAATGTAATGTAAAATAGTAGATGTTGGGATTTTATAATTGCAATAAGGGACAACTAACTTCTTGGAGAATTTTCAGTCCTGTTATCTGCTTTATGTCAAGGTAGTCACCTTCCGAGAGAAAGAGTAAGAGAAAAATAAATGCACAAAATCAACAATTTCATTATTATTCAAGGTGATACAAAGAGGAATGACATGGATCTATTTATAGATAACTAGCCATAATTTAATTGACACACAAGATTCAAGACTATTGGCTCACTAATCTCTCATATGTTCTTACTAATATCACGTGTATATAAGAAATACAATTGGGATAAATGTGATTAGTGTCCTAGACTACTAATCAACTCACTCTTGCTTATCCAACTGTAACTAACTTTCCAAATCTAATTCCACCGTTGGGATCTCATCCATTTTAGCAGTCTGTGTATGCTTTGTAATGACTAGCTGACAGTACGAACATTTGTTTTAGTTTTTTGATGTGACTAGAGCAGTGCGGTTTGATGGGGTATCAAGATTGAGGACAGAGTACATCATACCAGGATCTATCAAAAGCTGGTTATTTTTATGGCTTGAAAGTAACTAATTGGAGAGAGAAACACTAGGGACACCAATTTTGGCACAATTTTGTACCATAACTCACCACATGGCGAGTTGTGGCACAAAATTATGCCAAAATTAGTGTTCCTAGTATTTCTCAATTTGAGAATAAGAGTAGATAACCATCTCTAAGGTGCTAGGCACTAGCTTGTGAGCAATCTAGATTGGCAAAAATAAAGGATTTTGAAGGCACTAGTGTTAACGCTTTATCCATTTATAATTTTGCATCCAAGTCTGAGTGTTGGTTTGAATACTATTTATTTTGCTGAAAAATGAAAACTAAAAATAATAAAAAATAATAATTTTCGGATTATCGTTCATACAAAAAATACTGTTCATTTACCTATTTGCCCTGTTTATATTCCATAAATAGTGTAATAGGCGCTGGTTAAAAAAAAAAAAAAAAAAATGCGTCTACATTTTTTCACAAAACGTAGACACAATCCAAACACTCTGAATCTATATTCAGGCACAATTCACCGTTCACGAAGAAGCTAGGTTGGAAGGAAAGGAGCACATAGAGTAGCCAAAAGCGATGCAAATCCAATTATGAACATATTAAGCAGCAGACCCATATGTGTACCGATCATATCAAGCACAAACGAAACCACTCCATATTCTTCAATCATTGCAATACGTAAATACAGAACATATATAACTGAACAGGAACAATACAGTACAGAATAATATACACCTCATAGAAGTTGAGACCATAGTAGTCTTAGGTATTTAAACTAAATTGGATCAGAGCATGGAAGTAGTATAACGTACAAGAAATGCATAATTTTGAATCTCTCCAGTCAGTTCATATATTCAGATGGACTGAAGTTCTACAGTACCCAGCTGGCTTCTGGCGCTGTTGCGTCCACACTTGCATAACTTAAAAATGAGTGCTGCAAAGAGGATCATCAGCACTATTATCGCTGTAGCGACTCGGATGTGTAGTAAGAACCGTTCTTCACTGTTACCAACAAAAACAACAACAAAAATTGGTATAAAAACATGGGAAACGTTAATAAAAAGAAAATTTGAGGTATATTATTACGTGTTCGGAGTCGGAGTCCAAGGAGGCGGAGGAGCAAGAGTGAAGTAATGTGGAGTGGGAGGAGGTAGAGGAAGAGAGTTTGAAATAGGGCTGGGAGGCTGGAACCCTGCCATTGATGTGCTTCCTTCAATTGGAGAAAAGGAAATATGAGACTTAGGGTTTTGTGGGAATACGTACTGGTGATGGAACGTCATTTGTCGGATTTACTTAAAGTCGTTCACTTTTGGTTTATTAGTATATGCTTTAATTAAAAGCATGTAATTAAAAACCCTTGAGAGAGTGTGAGAAGAAATCCAAAAAGATAAAAAGTGAAAAATAGAGGAATGGTATCTGCCACTATCTCTCTATCTGTGTGTGTTGGTAGCATGTGCATGTGAGGCGTGTTACGGTCTCCTGTGTGTGTGAGTGAGTGAGACTAACACTTCCTCATCAAGCCTCACATGTGTGTGTGAGAGGCTGGATTCGACAAGCTTGGGAATCTGTTTAGGGCTTTTTGGCTGAGGAGTGAGGATATTATTTTGCAGTGGGTTTAATTAGAGAGTCCAAATCTTCTATTATACTTTTCTTGCTTCACTATATACTCCACAAATAAAAATATGCTACATGTCCATCTAATTTACTAAATGCTAAATTTATGTCTTCTATTATTTCAATTTCCTAAATATGATGGGTTTTTTATTTATTTATTTTAGGAAATTGAAATAATAGAAGGCATAAATTTAGCATTTACTAAATTAGACGAACATGTAACATGTTTTTATTAGTGGAGTATATAGTGGAACAGGTAGAGTAGGATAGAAGATTTTGACTTTGAATTAGAGACGGGTTTAGAAAGTTTTATCGGGGTTGGGTTAAGTTTACACGGTTTTGGTCATGGGGTATTTTTGGTATTTTATTTTTTTTTTGGGTATTTTAAACTTGGGTCTGGTTAACTTATTCTCTAAGGATATATATATATTAATTATCCATTTTAGGAATCTTTCTATTGGAAATTAAAAGAGCGGTCAAACTTTCAATTTCTCATAAAAATGGGTATCTACTAAAGTTACCACTTATTTTGGTCTAATATGTCTGAGTTCCTAAGAGCCTTGGCCACAAGTATTTATGAACTCTTTTAAGTTCATTCTGATTTAGCTCTCTCTCTCTCTCTCGGACCCCACACCCACTTAAGTCAATTTTTGTAATTTTCTAAGTTAAATCTTCCAAGGGTTTTGCTAGAAAAATAGTACCCACCTGTCAGTGCTAAATTCATTTTTACAACATTCATTTGTCCCTCATATGTTTACTCTTTTCTGCTTTTGTGTTTTAATTCTTCCAGTTTCTAACGCGTAGCCTGTAGAAAAGTTAATCCTCGTAAATATACTCGTGCTGCTTCCCTTGTTCCTCTCTTTGTTGATTGTGATCATACTCTTTTTCAAACTGTTTAGCAATTAGAAAATCATCAAGATGATCAATGTCTTAGGAAGATTTGGGATGAACAGGAAATATGAGTTGATGAGTTGGTGATGTTCTTGCTTCTTTGGGTTCTTCTATTGTCTAGTCCATATTGGAGAGAGTGCTTAATCTTCAAGCTACTCAAGGGGAGATGCCGCAGTCCTTTTTGTCTTCTCAAGCTACACAAGTTCAGTTGTTCGAAACACTTGTGGGAGATGTCGCTGCTTTGTGGGTTTATAAATGCCACTATAGGCCTTGGTCTTACAAATGCCTATAGTGACGTTTATAAAACGCTGCTATAGCCCAACTCAAAAAAAAAAAAAAAAAACTGCCATACTTTCCTGAGTATTTTGGCGAATATTGCAAAAAATAAAGTTTATTTGTGATATGTGCATTGTTTAACTTTTTTGAAAAAATAAGGAGATAAGCAAATTTTGGTAATGGTGTTTCAAAAATTTTAAGAAAAAGTATGAGAGAGGAGAGAGAAATAATATGACGGGGAGGAAAAATGAATTTTCATGATGTAGTTACCAAAATTTCTGCCCAAGTTGTGTGTTGCCCAAAATAGGGGAGTGCTCGAAATAGAAGAAGTGCCCGAAAAGGAGAGAAAAAAATAGGAAGTGTGGCAATGTAGTTGCCGAAATTGTTGGCGAGAAAAGAGAGAAAAAAAAATTAAAGCAATGGAGTTGCTGAAATTGTAGGAGAGAGGGTAAAAGAAAAATGACAAAGTTTAGTTACAAAATTGGTTATAATCTTAGGTTACAAACTTACTCAATATCATTTTATTGGAGATGAATTTTGATAAATCTACAATTAGATTACATCTTCTTCTTATATCCTCTATGCTTGCAAAATTTTGAGAAAATTAAAGATAAAAAACTATGTCATCAATAAATTGTTTAAATTGCAAGTTTTTATAGTTTAAAATTATGCATAAAATATTAGTTTATAAATAATATCCAATTGACACAAAATTTGACATGCATATTAAGAGAGTAAAGAACATGCAATTCAAATATTAGATTTTCAAAATATATAGTAATATTTATTTTATTGAATAAAATTATAGCCTAAAGTTACAACTAATTTTGTAATTAAATTTTGTCAAAAAAAAAAAAAAAAAGAAGAAGAAGAATTGCTTAATAATTGTATACAGTTTTTATCTACCAAAAAAAAAAAAAAAACCCAATGATTAGCACAAAATATCTAAGAGCTTATTGCCTTCCTAAGAGCATTAGCACCTACATACCCCCATTCAAAAAAGAATCCAATCATTAGCACAAAAGCACAAAATCCCACTTTCCCACACTTCCCACCTACCCTGATTCAAAGTTTTGAATATTAATATTTAAAAATATTGAAAATTAGTGGTTAGATTCAAAATAATTAAATTATTGCTTCCTAAAAAAAACAAAAAATCAAAATAAGTGGCGAGTACCTTTTCCCATTTCCAAGTCCAACCCACTTGACCAACCTCATAATTGTCAGTATTATACGATACGCGATACGTATCGTATCGTGAGGAAAAAATTCCGTTTCGTATTGGCGTATCATAAGTGCTCATAAATCGTACGATACAGTGTGCGTATCGTATGAATCATATGGTATCGCAAAATTATACGTATCGTAGATACATAGAAAAATACTTTAAAACGAGATTTTTTGTTAAAATTTGTACTTTTATTGAATCTAACAAGTCGACTTATTTTTAGCAAAAAAATTATAAGTTTACTTAATTTAGCCTACTAAAATAACATATTCATAAGTTTTTTTCCCGTCTCTCTTACAATTAGACTACACAGTACACACTTATCTTTCACTTTAATATTTATTTTATTTTTTATTTATTTTTATCGTTATTGTTATAAGTCTAAGAAACTAGAATGCCAAAAAAATTATTAAAAAAAAAACAAGAAGAGATAGTAAATGTTAATGACGAATAACGATGAAGAAAATTTTAATGAATAAATAAATTTGCAAAATTATAAACATGATGATAGCGTTGACTTAAATGGGGTTGATTAGGCAATTTGATGAATATGATGAAAACAAAATTATTATTTTTGGTGCATTTGTAATATATTATCACTTTTGAATTTAAGTAATTTGAATGTGTATGTTATAAACACATGCTAGTTTGATTTATTTAGTTAGCTTGTTAAATATTATTACATAAGTGATGAAAAAATTAGTCATTAGTTGAATACATTCAAATTTTATAATGAATATACCCTTTATATATGTATATTTATAATTTTTTATAAATTTTATTAAGTGTTTGTGTATTTTACAATACATGATAGGATATGATACACAATACGAAAAAATTAAAAATCGATTCACGATACGATTTACATTTTGACAACTATAACCTTACTTGTAATTGGGAAAGTAAGCTTCATCTTCTCCGGTTCTTCTCTTAATTTGTTCCCTCACAGTGTAGATATTCTCTTCCTCTCTTCATCATTTTCTCATTTCCTTCGTCATTTTTTTTTCTCACTTTAGATTCATGGATCCACATAATTTCGGACCGGGTTGCTCTGTTTGGGTGTGTTCCTATGAGATTTAGGTGGTGGCTGGCCGGCTGTCGCTTCTACTTGGTGGTGATTTTTTTTTTTTTTTTTTTAATTTTTCAAATAAAAGGTAGGAGCTTTTTGTGGTGGTTTTGGTGTCTCTAGCGGTGGTTTCTGACGAAAGTGGTGGAGAGTTGTGGGGGTGATCGACGATGGTGGTGGGATGTGAGGGTGGTGGATAGTGGTACTTGGACCAATTTGGATTTTTTTTAATTAATTTTTTAATATAGTTCAGTGATTGATTTTTTTGGGTTGTTCATCATTTGTGTTTGATGTTTCTGGGTGGTTTATCATGTTTGTGTTTTATTTTTCTAGTTCTTCAAATTTTTATCTATTTAGATCTGTTGTTTTATTTTTTTTCTTTTCTATTTATGGAATTTTTAAAATTTTAGAGCGTTTAATTTTATGTTTCATAA
This sequence comes from Quercus agrifolia, assembly GCA_029955455.1. NCBI lineage: Eukaryota > Viridiplantae > Streptophyta > Magnoliopsida > Fagales > Fagaceae > Quercus > Quercus agrifolia. The sequence goes on from JARQAD010000006.1 coordinate 44,593,972, forward strand.
ATTTTAAAATTTATTTAATTTATTGATCTCTATATATTAAGACAATTCAGAAAGTTAGTTGTGGGGTGTCTGAGTACCGAGAAGGATTGAATGTGAAGTATCACACATGATCCCAGCCGTAAAAGCGTATCCAACCCAAGACCTTCATCTACCCGAAAAGGGATGGAGATGCGAGGTAGCATTCTATGAGAACCCAATTGAAAGGGATGGAACTTGGAGAAGGGGTTTGGACGGGAGATGAAGCTTCTTGAAAGGGTATATCTTCCCCCTTCGCATTGAATGCTCTGCAACAACCTTATTAGCTGCATTAATGAGGAAATGACCTCTAAATAGTAGTTTCACAGCTAGCAACCCCTTCTACCACTTTCAGCAGCACTATGATGTGACAAGTATCCACAAGTGCAGGGCTAGCATTGCCTGGTGTAAACTTGTATCAACCATATATAAGAACTCCACCTCAGAATTGACCGAGGAGAGTTTTATTCTCAATAACAACATGATTTGTTTTCCTTTGTTTGGGCTCCTCGACCATAGTCCCAAACTTAACTCAAAACTATATTAGGACTATCTTCCCACCCTCTATGTAATAATCTTCTATTGTTTGGGTTTGGTTTAAAGCACAAGGTACTACTGTTCTAAGTGGGTTTGGGCCATCAAATTCTTAGTTCCTACATTAGTTATTGTATTTTTCACTTTCAAAAGTACTCCTTAGTTTAATTAATTTATCCTTATTCTTGAAAATAAGAAATAAGGTTAAAACTGTAAATCTCTACTAGATAGTCAACTCCCACTAGATAGTCAACGTTAATCACAAAAAATTAAAAAATTAAAAAAAAAAAAACTTCCCACTACTCGCGTTCAAAAAAAAAATAAAAAAAAAAACACACTACCAAAAAATAGGGAAAAATTATCCCACGTTAAAAAAAAGAAAAAAAAATTGTCAAGCTAAACTATCCCACATTTATTTTTTAAACTATTATATTATCATTTTTTTTATGTGTTACTAATACCAATTTATATTTGGATATATAAACACGCAAAAGCTTCTAACTTTCTATTTATTGTATTGTACATGACTACATTTAGTAGCTTCTCACACATAAATAACTTTCACTTTTCTCAGCTTCCCACACGTAAACAACTTTTACTTTTCTCTTTTTTCCAATTCTCACAGCAACTTTTCTTACACCACCTACATAGATACCTTCTTAAAAAAAAAAAAAACCGACATAGCTAAACTCTTGTATTAAAATAATGAGTCCCACTCTAGTAATGATAAAAATAAAATAACTAGTAAAATAACTTACTTCTCTACTTGGAATGACATAATGAATCTAATATAGTTACTATGAATGATTGAGGATTAAAATTGTAAAAATCAATTTTAAATTAAAAAAAATTAAAGTTAAAATGTAAAACTGGTAAAAAAATGTTATAAAAGAGATAGAGGTTAATTGCACCTAACACCGGATCCTAATCCTCTCTATTGCTACTTTTAAGCACTTACCATCAATATATATATATATATATATATATATATCTCTTTTGGTATTATTCTCTTTCAGTTTGAAACCTAGAGTTTCTGTCAAGCTTATAAGATCATACAAATCATTGAGTCACATATAAATATTCACAGGTATATTTTCATATTCGTAATACTTCTACATTAATTTTTTTTTTGTTTTTGGGAAGAATCAAATTATATGTTTAATGTTGCCCCCCAACCTAAATTCTTGGCTCTGCCATTGTCTATATTTATGGTACAATAATGACGTTTTGTGGTGTCACTATAACTCAAAGAGACCTATAGTGGCATTTTTAGGACTTATAGTGGCTTTTTTTTTCTTTTCTTTTTGTGGCGCCACTATACCCCTTATTTTTTGTAGTGCATGCTTTATAGTCTATATTCATTTTATCTTTATTTTATAGAATTGTGAAACATTTTGTTTATTTATTTTTCTTTCCAAACGTACCTTGATGTTCTTTTTAAGTGTTTCAAGAAGGACAAGTAAATTCTAATCAAGATTGACTGTCTATTCTTGCAACTTCTAGGATAATTATTTTGGTAAGTTAGCTTTTTTCTTTCTTTTCTTTTTTTCAAGTACGCTGGTTTGGTTTGAGTTTGTTTTTATTTTTTATTTTTTAATATTTAAATGCTTATTTTGGTTTAAGAGTTATTATACTAATAAAATAAATTGTTACAATATTTTCACAACTGTAGAGATCTCAACTTCTTATAGGTTAAAATAAATTAATTATAAAATGAGACTGTGTCCAACCACAACTGCAAATAAAAATATTGTGAAAATGTTGTAACATAGGTGTTAATTCCTTATAGAACAAAATAAAATAAAATAAATATCATATCAGTATCCATTACAACTAAAAATAAAGGCATTGTATTGTAAATATGTTGTGACATTTTGTTGTTATCAAACCATTTCATAACTTTTAAGGTGTAAATTTCTTATAGGTCAAAATAAAATAATAAAATATTAGATCAGGATCCAACATAATTGAAAATAAAGGTATTGTGAAAATGTTGTAACATGTTATTGTATTACTAGGTGGTAGCTTGGTTGCTTTGATTTAGTTAAATTTGAAGAGTCAAAATTCACTATTTCACACACAGTTTTCTTAGGCTAGCTTTTTGTTTTTTTTTTAATGCAAGGTTTAAAAAAAAAAATTTATGCCCCAGAAAAGGGCCCCTTTATGTTTGGGGTAGTTTCATTCTCCCTAATTTTTAAAATGAAGTAAATAACCCCTACTATTACTCTCTCAGTTAAACCATAACAAGGTATTATGATTCCTAAAATATTCTATTGTGTAATATTTAAAATAACCCCCACTAAATTTTAATATTACAAAAATTCTCTTCATGTATTTTGAATTTTATGTGGTAGTTGTACTAAGAAAGTTGGAATGGTGATATTAGGTATTTTATTTGTCACCTAGAGAACGTTGATTTGCTAGGTTTAAATCTTCTAGATTTGTAATTTAATCTAATGGAAACTTCAATGACACATTCCTTTTGTTAATTTTTTTTTTCTTACTTAGAAGGGTGTTCATTAAAAACTAAGTAAGCTAAACATCGTAACTAAAATCATAAAAAGTAAAAAGATAAAAAAAAAAAAAAAAAAAAAAAGGAAGTATCAATAGAAAAATCTTCATTGTGGATAATTATAGGTTTTTTTATGAAGAACTTCAATTGTAGCATATGACATCATTCATTGCAAAATTTGAATATTGTAATAATGTCTTAGCAAAATTCAATTGCTTATTGTTGGAATACAGTGATATTTCTTATCATTTTTAGAAAATTTTAATTAGTTAATATTGTCTTTAGCAAATAAGTTTTAAAAAGCTAACATTTCAAATAAATATTCATATATTAAATTGTTGCTCTAAATTTAAGTACAATGTTTTATACTTCTTCCAATAGAAGTTCTGTGTTACTTTTCTCATTCACGCTTCTCACTCAAACCAGCACATGCTTTGCAACCAAACTAGTGATTATTAAGAGAGTCATATCACTTCAAAGTAAATGTTATGTTCTACTAAATGTCATATCACTTACGTTATCTTGTATAAAATAAATTATTTAGTGGGACTATGTATGACTAATTACCCAACATGATAATAATATTATATACTCTTTCAACAAACTGACCCAAGAACTTCTTGATGATAACAGCGATGCACTGATAACAGCAAAGCACTATAGTTCTCCCAACTTGTCCTTACTCACTAAAGTTGATCCAATATTTTCTTTTTTGAAGGATTAATTTTGAATGTTTGATCTTAATGTTCAGCAGAAAACTTGTTAGTCCCCACCATAAATCTCTTATCTTACCAAGTGATATCGTTGTACCACCTGAATTGAACCCAACAATCATAATCATAGTTGGTTTTATGATGGTATATAAAAACTTAACCAACCGAAAGTCCAACATGATAACAATATCAAATTTTAAAAAATATTGTAAAAAAACCAATGATTTAAAACACTCACACATGAACCCAATCAAAAGTTGTTCTTTTTACCCCTCTTTGTTAAAAAATTCCACCAAACTCTTTCTCAATGTACACCTTATAGAAGTTACAACCATATTAGGCTCAGGTTTTTAAACTAACCTAACTAAATTAGATCAGAGCATGGAACCTACAAGAAATGCATAATTATGAATCGCACCAGAGCTCAACATGGAACGAGGCTAAGCCAAAGCCTCAGTCAGTTCATATATTCAGAGGTAGACTGAAGTTCGATATCGCTTCCGTCCACACTTGCATAGCTTAACAAAGAGAGCAACAAAGAGGATCATGAGGAATACTATCGCTGTAGCGAATCTGATTGCAATAGCAACCATTCTTCACTGTTACCAACAACAAAAATTGGTATATAAAATTGGGAAACGACAATAAAAAGAAAATTTGAGGTAATTATTATTACCTGTTCCGAGTCGGATCGAAAAGTACTGTGGAGTGGGAGGAGGCAGAGGCAGAGGCAGAGAGAGTTTGAAATTGGGCTGGGAGGCTGGAACCCTGCCATTGATGTGCTTCCTTCAATTGGAGAAAAGGGAATATGAGATTTAGGGTTTTGTCGGAAAACGAACTGGTGATGGGACGTCATTTGTCCGTCGGGTGTACGAAAAGTGGTTCACTTTTGGTTTATTAGTTTAAGCTTTTACTAATAAGATTACGAGCGTGAGAAGAAATCCAAAAAAGATAAAAAGTGTCTCATCAAGCCTCACATGTGTGCGTCTTTGAGTGAGTGTTACACGCTTACACTCTCTTTTAGAGTCTTACTTAACTTGTTCATTTAATTAGTCTTGTACATAAGTCAAAAAGGAGATCAAAGTTACTCATGGCAAATAGGGCCGGTTACGTGTATTTTATATCCATAAATCGCTATCAATCAAAAAAAGTGAAGTTATAGCTAATAAAAAAACAAACAAACAAAATCTAATAAAGAATAGTAGACATGACCATGTATATTATAATTTTACATGGAGATTTTTAAAAAGAAAAAAAAAATGGAGAGAGAGAGAGAAAGAAGAGAGGCCTGAAAAAGGGAAATGAGTGAAATAATAGACGGGTATTTATAGATGGAATTTTTTTTTTTTGTGTGTGTGGGGAAAGTGATGATAACATTACAAGGATTGTGATTGGGTAAAAAATACTTTCCAACTATGTATGTGACAAGTGGTTCCATGGTTATACTAAAGATTTTTGGATCTTATCTTGGGTGATGATGATTGATATAGAATTTTCAATTTTCTGGTACATTGGATGAGGGACTCATGCTGCAATATAAACACTTTATACTCATAAGTAATAAGTAATAAGGGTTTCAAAAATGTGTGTGTGTGTTTTTTTTTCCTTTTAATGGAAGAATTGAATGTCCATTACAAGGATAAAACTTCTTAGTTTTCCATTCAATACAGTTTGATGTCTAAAACAATAATTTTGAATGATCCTTTTTATATTTGAAGATCACTTAAATAGTATTTAGTTAATGTTATATATTTTAATTTTATATATAATACTTATAATTCGTACTTTTTAATATGGTTAATTTACTTAATGGTAATTGGGTTAAAATTCTGTTAATTCATAATCTTTTTGGGGAAATGCTAAAGTTACAAAAAAAAAAAAAAAACCTTACAAAATTAATGTAGTAATGAATATGATTGGTAGCATTTCAACAAAATGAATAACAGTCAAAATAATGAATATGAACTGTGTCAAAGCCTAAAGCTAAGCTAAACAAGAGTGACTAAATAACTCAATTTTATCTGGATAAAAGGCTGGTTTCTTTCTTTGTCTCCCCCACTACCAAGGGTAAAACAAACACAAAATAAAGCTAGCTTTCACCTATAAAAACAAGGAGAGAGAGAGAGAGAGAGTTTTAACACAAATCTGAAGCAAAGCCAAACCTGAAAGAAACAGAGAAGAAGGTCCAACGCAGCTACCAAAAAAAAAAAATTTTAATTTTTAATTTTTATGCTTTAAATGGAGAGCGGAAAATTTTCTAGCATTAAGTACCCAAAATGAGGTTTGAGAATTTTTGTTTTCATTTGCTAATTCTAATTTTGTTTTGTTGAGAGAGAAAGAGAGAATAAGTGATTTTCTAGCTTCTACGTGTAAAAGACTAAGTTCTACACTCTAAAACTCCCACAAAGAGAAAACCAATTGTTAGTTATACATTAGATGAAGAAAAAAAAAATTCCTCTTTCTTTTTTTCTTTTTTTTAATAGGAGTGACTTATGTCACCAGTCAACAAATAAAAACATTTATTAGGGGTACTATTCACATTCATTGTCAAATTATTTATTAGGTGGTTGATAAAAATTGTAGTAATTTTATCATTTTCATTTTAAACAAATTATTTTTTATCTATTAATTAGTAGAGCTGGCCTTGTGTATAGGCAAATCACCAATCTTAAGCACACCATGTAAGCAAGCCCCAAATCACGATTTCCAAAACTACAGGCGAGAGAGTAGTGTATTGTACAAAGATCTGGAATTTTCCAAACCTTCTTTAAGCATCCAGAGACTTATGTTCATACAAAACATCCAGAGATCAAAGTGAAGTTGCTGCATCTAATTTACAATCAAGTTACTAGTACAAATCTTTAACAAATTTTTCGAAGTCACAAGTGGGGAGTTTGTGTGCAAGTATGGAATAGAAGAGTTCATGTATCTCGGAGTTACGCATGGTCATAATTTATAAGTTCCACATGAAGTAGTATTAGATTTATGGTTAAAATTTTTGTACAAACTTCTATTTTATTATAATGGATTTGTTACCTTGAAGATTGACAGTTAATTCCCCTCAAGTTTTTATCCTGAAATGGATCGTTTCATCTATTTTCCTAAGTCTTGTCACGCCCCAAACCCAAAAGGGTCCAAAGCATGGGAAAGACATCTCAAAAGTACCTGTAGATTTTCATTTTTGACAATTCAATTTAAATAAATCATATCAAATACCAACATCAAGAATTATTATAATAATTCCATTAAATATACTCCCAAAATAAGTCAGAGCTCTATGTAATAATTACAAGGTTCATTGGTCACAAAAGAATGGAGGTCTAAATAAATACAATTACATATCATTAACTTGTCTCATCCATGAAAATAAAGTCACAATCACTATAATATACAAAAGAATGAGTCAAGTCTACTTTATAATATATATCATCTAAATATCTCTCTTACAAAAGTTCAGCCTCCATCAGTAGTTAGTCTAACTACTGTTAGCCACCAAAAAGTTGTCTTAGAATGATTGTTGACTACTCTAAAAAAGTTTGTAAAATGATGGAATGAGACAGAATCTAGTACGTAGCATAATTAATGGGGATGGGGGAAATGCAAGTTTCATAACGATGAACGGTTTACAAAGCATGTTATAATTTGGGAATTTCCAAGTAAATTCTATGAAACCATTTCCAAAAATAATATGACAAGAATGAATAAATTGACACAGCACAAAGCTTCTCAAGATGCTCTCAGGAAATTACATACTATATATTCCTCAAAATATCTTAACACGAAACTACGTACTATAATTTGTGAGCAATAACAACACCGTTTCAAACCAGAAAATCTAACCCAAGGCCACATGACAATCACCAACATAAAGCCGAAACTAACCTGCCGACACAAAGCCAAAACTCATTGCCAACACAAAGCTTGAACAAATCTGCCAACACAAAGCCAGAACTCATTGCCGACATAAAGCCGGAACTAATCTACCAACACAAAGCTAGAACTCAACGCTGACACAAAGCTGGAACTAATAACCATCACAAAGACGGGTGCTAAGATACCAAGGTCACACAGACTATAGTATTTAACTGGGTAATCACAGGGAAATCACATGTCACAGCCCAAGGATAAAAACATAAAAAGCTCACAATTTACATAAAATCAAAACATAGTTAAATTTCAAGTAGTTTCACAAAAACCTTTGAAATATCCAAAATATTCACAAAGTTCTCAAAGCCTTCAAACTCATTTCTTCTCAAGAAGATTTTGTATCAATTTTTCCAAATATCAAAGCATCTTTAATTTTGCAAACAATGCAATAAGAAATAAAATCCATTCTCAAGAATTTAATCAACGATGCTAATCTTTTCCATGCTAACAAATCATGCATTTCCCCATATGCATTGCCAAATATGATGCCATTTTCACAAATAATCACATATATTAAAGTTACAACATAAAGCTTTCTAGGAAAATATAGTTTTCATAAACAATTTCCCAAAATGTGTTTAACACAAAAATAATGCTTTATGCAACATGGTGATTTTCCAAAAATATCTTATTAAAAAGCTACTTACACTACAATTTGCAAAAAATTTAACTCTCCAAGCTCCAAAGGAGATTAGCTATAACCTTTTTCCTATGGAGTTTTGCGGTGATCTTGCCAAAAAATGGTGGTGGATGTGGTGAGGAGTGGTACCAGCAGGAGAGTAAGGGAGTGTGATAGATGAGTTTTTGTGAGGAGAATGAAAAGGAAAGAAAGATGTAAAAGACCCTTGGTTGACCGGCCAAATAAGGAGAGATATTTATGAGTGTGTGGTGTGTGGCGGGGAAATAAGGGGTAGGTGGGTCATGTGTGGCTCCTTAAAAAAATCTAATCCCCCCCACCCCCCCAATAGTGGGCTGGGGCGTTACATTCTTCCCCTCTTATAAAAATTTCATCCTCGAAATTGTATATAGTAAACTTAGATCTCTTTCCATTATGCACCTTATCCATATCAAATAAGAGTCACTACCTTGCAACAATTTCATTCTCTTTACTAGAGTTGGTTGAACTTTTAACTAGCCAAGTAGGCCTCCGAATGGCCTATTCAACCTCAACTCCCAGCCTTTCTAAATCAATACAAATTTTCCTCTAAGTGGAATGCAAAGCAGCTGAAAAAAAAATTAACTAGAGACTTTCTACTAAGTGCACCAATAATGACGTAGCCTTGCAAAGATGATAGTTAATAATGTAATCATAGTGCTTAAACAATTCAAATAATTTCATGGCCTCATGTATTAGCTCATTTTGGTCCAATAATTACTCTAAAATTTTATGATCCATACAAATATCATATCTCTCATACAAATCATGTCTCCAAATTTTCAAACAAACAAAACTGCAACCTACTCCAAGTCATGTGGGGAAATATTTCTCATAATTCTATATCCTACTAAGATCCAATATAATTCCATCCTTAGAGATCACATAACCTAACAATACTACTTGATTCAACCAAAATTCACACTTCCACAGTTTAGTAAACAACTTATTTCTCTTAGAATAAATCAAAATATCATCAATGAACACAATGATAAAACAATCCCATTAATCATGAAATGCCATATTTCAAAAATTCATAAAGAAGGGCATTAGTTAATCCAAACAGCATCATTCATGTAATGACCATACCTAATCCAAAAGGCTACCATTGGTATGTCCCAAATTTTCGACTAGTGGAAACTAGAACAAGATCAATCTTAGAAATACTTGTGCTCTTTGCAACTAGTCAAACAAGTCATCAACGCAAGGCAAATGATATTTACTCTTAGTGGTAACTCAATTTAGATCATGGTAGTTGGTACATAACCTCATAGACCCATCATTCTCCCTATATATGCATACAAGCATGACAAAAAGCCAACCGATCCATGCCTAGGATAACATTAAAAAAAATCATGCTTATCTAGCAACACCATTTTTTTTTTTTTTTTACCATTAACTCTCTACCCCCAAAAGATACAAGACTTAAGAACAAGATTATTCCATATAATATCACCAATTGGGGTAGAAGCTAACAACTTAAAATCAAGTAGTTCCAAGCTCTTTTCTCAACTTTTAGTAAGGCACTAGAAACAAAATGATGTGTGGAACCAAGATCAAAAGAACTCTAGCATGTGTGGAGAACAAAGGAAGTATACCTGTCACCACTGTATCCGTGGCCTAAGCATCTTGAGTAGTCAAGGTTTACACTCTACCTTGTACCCTTTTCCCATCATCATTACCCTTAACAACCTGGGGTGTGGAAGAGGAACCCGAGGCCTTGGTAGTTGGGCATTGCCTAGCAAAGTGTTCGAGTTGCTTACAGGTGTAGCACACCTTTACTCCTTCCATCCAAGTTTGACTGTCATGGGTTTTACCACAACGACTGCAAGGCCATTTCTTACCAAATTGAGGAGGGCCACCCTTGCCTTGCCCATAAGAATGATCCCCATTACCAAACTTTTTAAGGAATCCCTTCTTCAAATTTTGCCCCCGACCCTCTCCATGTTGGGAACCAAAGGGTTCTTGCTTCTTTTCATCATTCTTGGAGCCAAGGTTGCACTTAAAGTCTTTTTCAAGACTCATTGCTCACTTCACAATCTCAGTAAAAGTATCCACTCCAGAGGCTATAATGAGGGGGTGAATCCTACCATTAAGGCCTTCCTGAAACTTTTTCACCTTCTTGGGCTCATCTAGAATCAAGTAAGGAGCAAAACGAGATAGCTCAACAAAGCATATTCTTCCATAGTCATAGTCCCCTAAACCAAATCAGAAAATTCTCTTGCCTTTCGATCCCTCACTACATCAGGGAAATATGTCTCATTAAAAACTTCCTTAAACTTCTCCCAAGTAGTGGGAGTATTCTCTCCCAACTCTATCCTCAACAAACATTCACTACCTGTCCACCATCTCTCAGCAAAACCCTGAAGAGCAAAAGTGGCATACACCAGCTTCTGAGCATCTATGTATTCAAGGGCTCTCAGTAATTTTTCCATCTTTAGCAGCCAATTCTCTGCTGCCATAGGATCAACCTCCCCATTAAATGTTGGAAGGTTTTGCTTATGGAACTCCCAAAAAAAGAAACCCTCCTTCCTACGTTCACGACCCCGGACCACTCTAGCAATTCTAGCATAAATCCTTTCTGCCATCATCAATCTCACCACCATCAGGAGTAACAGATCTCTCACGCTCTCAACGTTGCCTATGGCCATGCTCTGGAGCTGCAACCTCATCTACATGCCTTACTTTGTGTGCTTTCTCTTTAGGAGGCATAGTGTACAAAGGTACTTATACCTATACCCAAGAAACAAAGCAAGTAAATCACATGGAATGAGACAGAGCCCAGTAAGTAGCATAATTAATGGGAATAGGGAAAATGCAAGTTTCATAAAGATGAACGGTTTACAAAGCATGTTATAATTGGGGAATTTCCAAGTAAATTCTATGAAAGCATTTCCAAAAATAATATGATGAGAATGAATAAATTGACACAGCACAAAGCTTCTCAAGATGCTCTCACGAAATTACATACAATATATTCCTCAAAATATCTCAACATGAAACTATATAATATACACTGTGAGCAATAACAACACCGTTCCCAACTAGAAAATCTAACCCAAGGCCATATGACAATCGCCGATACAAAGCTGAAACTAACCTACCGACACAAAGCCAAAACTCATCGCCAACACAAAGCTGAAACTCATCACCAACACAAAGCCGAAACTAATAACCATCACAAAGACGGGAGCTAAGATACCAATGTCACACAAACTACAATATCTAGCTAGGTAATCATCGGGTAATCACATGTCATAGCCCAAAGATAAAAACATAAAAAGCTCACAGTTTACATAAAATCAAAACATAGTTAAATTTCAAGTAGTTTCACAAAAACCTTTGAAATATCCAAAATATTCACAAAGTTCTCAAAGTCTTCAAACTCATTTCTTCTCAGGAAGATTTTGTATCAATTTTCTCAAATATGAAAACATCTTTAATTTTGCAAATAATGCAATAAGAAATAAAATCCATTCTCAAGAATTTAATCAACGATGCTAATCTTTTCCATGCTAACAAATCATGCATTTCCCCGCTAACAAATCATGCATTTCCCCATATGCATTGCCAAATATGATGCCATTTTCACAAATAATCACATATATTAAAGTTACAACATAAAGCTTTCTAGGAAAATATAGTTTCCATAAACAATTTCCCATAATGTGTTTAACCCAAAAATAATGCTTTATGTAACATGGTGATTTTCCAAAAATATCTCATTAAAAAGCTACTTACACTGCAACCCTCAAAAAGCTTAACTCTCCAAAAAACCTTTTTCCTATGGAGTTTTGCAGTGATCTTGCCAAAAAATGGTGGTGGAAGTGATGAGGAGTGGTACTGGTGGGAGAGTAAGGGAGTGTGAGAGAGGAGTGTTTGTGAGGAGAATGAAAAGGAAAGAAAGATGTAAAAGTCCCTTGGTTGACTGGCCAAATAAGGAGAGATATTTGTGAGTGTGTGGTGTGTGGTGGGGAAATTAGAGGTAGGTGGGTCACGTGTGACTCCTTAAAAAAATCTGATCTCTTTTCCTTTTTAAATAGTGGGCCGGGGCATTACAATTATTTTGGTGTATGTGTGTGATCCATGTTTGTGTGATGTTATTTAATAAGTAAATTTAATCATTTAACTATATGCTTCTAACAGTCTCTCTCTTGTGTGATTTCAAACTTCATTTTAATAGGTAAGGCCTAACATGTGAGATTTTTTAAATGAGAGGTAAAGTAAAAGAGACAATGATTGGATTTAAAATCTAAAGTATAATTAATCTAATTAATTATTTGACTAAGAATTTGTTAATTTTGTTACTACCCGAGCCTAAAACCCTAACAAACCATTTGTCTCAGCATTGTAACGTGGCCAGAAGCTAGAGCAGTATGGTTTGGTTTTGCATTCACATTGAGGACAGAGTATATCCTACCAGGATCTATCATAAGCAGGTTATTTTATGGCTTGAAACTCACTAATTTGACAAGAAGAGTACAGAACCTTCTCTAAGGTGCTGGTCACTAGCTCTAGCTCGTGGGCAATGTGGATCCGCAGAAATAAAGGAGTTTGAAGGAGTTACTGTTAATGCTTTATCCATTAATTCTGCATCCAAGATTGAACCTATATGCTTTCAAAAAAAAAAAAAGTCTGAACCTATATGTAGGCACAAAGAAGCTGGGTTGGTAGGAAAGGACAGTGAGTAACGAAAAATGATGCAAATCCAAATATAACCATTAAGCAGCAAACCCATATGAGCCATAAACAATGACCTTTCCGATTGTTGCTAAAAAATCCTACAAATAAAGATGCTCACCCAACCAATGATATGTGGTAACAGGGAGGCACATGACTACGATAAAATCCCAACGATGGTTTACTCTTTTGAGCACTAATAAGTAGTGGAAAATTGTGTCCCAACGATGGTTTACCATCAGCTTTCGTTGGCGCCACCAGGAGTAGATCACCGACATCAGCTTTTTGAAAAATGGGTTTGGAATGAAATCTTCCATGGATTTTTCCTAGAAAAAAAACCGTTGGGTTAAATACAGCTAGCTAGGACTAGGTTTGCATGGATTAAAAGGGACGGAAGAGACTACGTAAATTGAAAACTTTTCTCAAAAAGATAAATTTTAAAATTAGGTGGAATAAGAAAGTAAAATTGACAACTTCTTACTTATTAAAAGATAAAAAAATTTATTTAAAAAAAAATAAAAGTAAAAGTTAATTAAAGCAATAAAATAAAAGTTATAAATAGTAATAAAAATAAATTAAATAATAAAAAAATTGACTTTCTAAGTCAATACCTGTGCTCTCGTTTACAGAACATAGGTCCCACACGCTGTGTCAGAGAAAACATTTAACCTTTTAAGATTGATATGGTAAACAGTAGCCAACTGTAGCCCCCAGTTTTACATCGTAAAATCACCAGCAACCAACCATCACCGTCTCTGCCACCCAAACACGGCTGGAACTTCCAACCTCAACCCCATACCAACTACTTCGCCATTCGGATCCATTTAGATCGAAACCCAAAGTGCAACACCACCACCACCAGAAGCTGATCCCTAGCTTGCTGCATCGTCTCAATTGCAAACCAAATCCGCCGCAACCTTCGTCGAAGCCCCACCGATGGTGGCGATCTGGCACAGCACCACCAAGCCCATCGACCCGTGCTCGCAGAAGGCAACCTAATACAGCTCCATTTGAGTTACCCACCTTCTTTAGCCTGTGAAGATGATCCCAACCGACCCATCTTAAAAGCAAAACCTAGACCCGACCAAAAACAAAAAACCAACTCAGTTTTTTTGCCCAAAACCATCTACCAGTCCGGCCAGAAATAACCCCGCCGGTGGTGGCCGATGGGAGAGGCTTCGGAATGTGTTTAGGGCTTTTTGGCTGAGTGAGGATATTATTGTGCCGTTGGTTTAATTAGATCCGGGTAAAGTGAGTTTTATGAGTACCAGGGTTGGGTTATGTTTACACGCTTTGGTCAGGGGCTATTTTTGGTATTTTTTATTTATTCGGGGTATTTATTCTGTTAAATTTAGGAATATTTGCTCATAAAAATTGGTTTAAAGATGCAAGTATTGGCTTAGGAGATATTTATAATAAAAAACAACAGTATTAAATAAATTTTAAATTGTTCAATTAACAAATGTGAAAGCAGTTTTTTAAGTTGACTTATTGGATGTACAATGTACATTACTCTTTCCCTTCTTGGGATCCTTAAATCTTAATGCACGCAACATATTTATTTTGATGCTCTTATGGTACATTGCCCTGACCCTTTCAATCCCATCTTCTCTCCTTCCTGCACATATTCAATAAGATGTTATAGAAAGTAACTCTAAAATTATACTACACAAATTTTATAAAAATAAAATTATCATATTTTATTTTAAGGCAAACTACGTATTTGATCATTATCTTTTATATCATATATTTTAATTTGGTCTCTAATATTTCAATTGTGTCAATTTAATTTCTAATCTTTCAGTGTCATATTAATTTAGTTTATGTCATTATTTCTTATATATAAATTGCTAAGGTGGCAAATGACCAAAATAAAATTTTTTTTTTTTTTTTGAGAAACTACAATATTAGTTTATTGTTACATTAACAGAAGCTAATTTTTTATTTTTATTGTTAGACATGTCAACAATTTTCATCTAAAAGATAATAGTAAGGACTAAATTAACATGATATTTAAAGGTTATGGACCAAATTGTCACAATTGAAATGTTAGGGACCAAATTAAAATATGATGTAAAAAATAGAGACTAAATACTTAGTTTACCATATTTTTGTAAATAGTGAATTTACATAATTTTTTTTTTTTCAATTTTTAGGTAACATAAAATGACTAAAGAAATTTGATTAAAAAACTGAAAAAATAAGAGTAATTGAAGCATTTTTCTATTGTTTCTTTCACGTAATTTGTTTAAAATCCTTGTGTTAGTAAAGTTAGATTAAAAAAAAAAAAAAAAAGACATGATAATTCAATAATTATAACGATGAGGGGAAATTTGAACCTCGAATATCACAGACACATTAAAAGGTGTCAACCAATTAAATTACAAGGTTTTTAACAATTTTTTTTGTTGAGAAAATTAACAATTCTATATAACTAAATTAATACTACATTAACATTTATTACCTTTGATCATTTCAAATTATCCTTGTTGACTTTCCTTGTAGATCAAGAATTTTATATCATACTTTCTTTTTTTTAGAAACAAACACAAGGAAGAAAAAAAAAGTTATATCATACTATCTAAAGGTAGGTTGGACTAATATAAATTTGAGGCTTAAGATGACATAGAAGGCAATTTTTATATTTAAATACCAATTAAATAGTATTTATTTAACTTTATATATATTTATATATTATAATTTTTATTTAAAACCGTTATTTTTTACTTTTTGAGATCTAATTACTAATTGTCTTTTTTTTTTTAAGTTTAGGTTTTACTAACATATACTTTATTGATAACATAACAAATCCATTTAATCTTTTCATGACCATCCATTTTAAGTAAGATTTCATCAATTTTAATTTTTTTTTTTTTAAATTGCAAAAACAATTACAAGAAGTATTTATTAGAACCACAATCCGAGGGAACCAAGAAGGTTCAAATATCTCCCATCGATAGTGAGTCTTAGAATGGGAGCTCAACAAACAATGTTTATTACCTTAAAGTGAATGATTTAAAATGTAATTACCTCTTGATTATTATGGGCAAAATCAAGAAGAAAAAACATCTTATTGCGAACGGAACTTATGATTACATTGTCCTCATAAAAATGAGAAAATTAAAATCACATAATTCTTTTCTTAGTAGCAGACTAAACAAAAGTTATATCACTTTGATCCCAGCTTACAATCTAAAAAACAAAAATTAGATGAAAATATACTAATCTAGAACTCTTGATTTAAACTCAAAGATTATTTCTCAAAAAAACATAAAAAGATCTGAACTCAAAGACTAAGTTATTGTTACAAGATGGGATTGTTTTTAGCACCCATCTCACCTAATTCGAAGATTGGTCTCATAGAATTAATGGACAGATTTAATTTTCATCATGCAATCAAGCAATAATGTCATACCAAACATAATTGAAGTACAAAAATAGCAAAAAATGACAAGCAATCAATTAACTATTTACATAACCACCGCTTACACTCAGCGTGATAGTCACTCCACAAGTATAAGTTCTTATAAGGTGGAAGGGTAAAGATCGAGATTCAAGCTTTTAGAAAAGAGCTTTCCACACATATATATTTAGATGGGGTTAAATTGGAATTTCCATCTCAAATAAAAAAAAATTTAATTCTCTACATATATTTTAACCACATGATTTGTTAAATTATTTAAAAGTCACATGGCTATTAGATAAGTCTTGTAACATCAAATACACATGAAAAATAATTTAAATTAATCATTGCATAAGAGTGTTGAGGTTCAAAATTAATCACAGCCCAAGGCCCAAAGAAAATAACACATTGGGTTATTCTGTAATGAAGAAAGGAAAAGAAAGAAGAAAAGGATGAGAAGTACAAAGAATTGGGATCCAAAGACCCATGAAGGGAAAAGGCTTTAAATTCCATGAAACAAAAGAAAGGCTTAGTTGGCCAAAAGAAGCCCAATAGGGAGAATTGGGCCGAGACCCCAGAGAATGCCAGAGCTCGGGGATCCTTGGGATGCACAACATAGCCCAAATAAGATCACAACAGCTGAGAAGGACAGACGAGTCTCAAGTACCCAGTCATGCAATGAGGAATCAGAAAGTATAAAGAAAACATTCATGAACAAAGGAGTTGTACCACAAGGAACCAAGAATGAGGAAACCATAAGTAGAAGCGGCTAGAAGGGAACTTTCAACCCAGCAGTAAAAGATTCCAACTATTTGGGAAAAATGACAAGGATGAAGAGCAACCAAAAAGCTGAAAAGGTGAAGAGGACCAAATAGCTAAGATCAGCAGCCTGAGGGGATCTTGGAATGGAAAGCCAGCTAGAGACTTTCAGCTTGGTCGCACCAAAAGGAGGAAATTATGAGAAAGAAGGAAAAGACTAGCCCTTAGGCAACTGTCACAGCACGAGCTCTGAGGAGCAAAAGAGAGAAATCACTAGTACCTCGGAGTCCTAGAAACACACTATAAAAGGAAGAGAAAACCCATGTTGAGGGGATCGGATTTCTTTAGTAGGAAGAATATTATAACAGAGCCATTAGAACCCTGTAAAATTTAAGAAAAATAGAGGAACGTCTCCCGGTATCCCAGAAATAGCCACTATAGCACATACTCGAATTTAAAAAGATTCAAACTTTGCAAGACTTAGAGGCTCGAATAGCCATCAAAGTCTGTAATTTTTGAGCTTATTTAAACCTTGTATCACGTCTTAGTGAGCACACTGTAAACATAATCCAAGAAAATTAATAAAGTTTCTCTCATTAATCTTGGACCCCTAACCATTGTTATGTTCTAATTTCTTAACTGCTTTGCATTTCTTTGCTGCTTTTTTTGTCATTCAATACTGATATTCTTGCTTGTTAATTTATTTGTATTGTAGGAAGCCTACCCTGTGCATCACTTGGTTCTTAAACAGCTCCTTAATTGTGGTGAACCAAGCACAGTCCACCAAACCATAGTTATTTGGCCTAGGATCCTTGGGCCACTATGCTGAAGAAAAAAAGGCACTCTCACAAAGAGAATGGAGGATTTTTTTTCTCTAAACTAATTAGAGAAAAATTAAGTTCTTTATGAAAAGAAAAGTGTATTTGATCAAAGCAAATGAGTATCAAAATATTGGACCTTTGGGGGCATTGTAGCAACTAAAGGCTCGGTTATGATTGCAGTGAATATGTTCATATTTCTTATGACTATGTTTGCGGAACAAAGCGAAATTGGTGATGAGAGTTACACTTCAGACCTCAATTTTATATTTTATGTTAATTTTAAACTAACTATCAAATTAAGCCCAATTGTTAATGAAATTAGTCAATTAACACATTCATGGCTACATAATCAAAACAGAAAATCCCAAACAATCAATCACACCCATAAGAACACTGAAGTGTTCATGGAGAGAAAAAAACCCAAAAACTAGGCAGAAAACTATCTAGGTACTATAGCACCAAATGATCCATAAACAAGAATTGTTGCAATACAAGTCACTTACAAAATCCTTCAATCTAAGTAATGACTATATACTTGAGTCTCCTGCTCCTACTAGCAATTGATTCCTTGAATCTTTTCTTCTTGTTAATCATCAAATTTGAGAATACCAATCACAATACTAAGTCTCCTTGGTCGCTTCAAGGTTGATAGGCCAAAAACGAATTGACCCATTGTGATAAATTAATTGATTAATTAGCCAAGTTTATTAATTAATCAAATTAACATGCAAAGTGCGTGGTAGTACAAACAAATTACCAAATAACTAAATATGCAGCAGAAAAATAAATGACACGGTGATTTGTTTACGAATGGAAAAAACCTACACAACAAAAATCTCACCGAGTGATTTTCAGATCACCACTTTCGAAATTCTACTATTATCACAACAAGCAGTTACAAGTAAAGGAATCCCAGTACCTTATACTAACCTACAGTTGAACCCTTACTCCAATACCCAATTGGACTTGTTCTGTAGTGACAATTTCTCCTTTTGATGCACGGCTCCTAAGTACATGACTAACCAATTGCACGGATCTCAGTACGTGACTTCAATCACCAACTAGAGAAGGTTGTTAGCTGCAAAGTTCTTCGTTCATCCACATGATGAAGTTCTAAAAAATGTTTGGTCATAAAACCCTACGATGCACAAACACAACAACTTCTTCAGAAGAGATGAACTAGGGGGAAACTTTGTCTTCGATTACAAATTGCTTAAACAAACTTTACTCAACACTTGTGCAACTTGTGTACACTTTGACAGTCCTTAAAATAATTCTTTTATATGTCTAGGGTTGTGAGAAAAGAAAGCCCAAATACATAATCACGGATTAGAGTCAAAACAGAACTGGAATTTTGTTTTTCATAAAGCTCGATAGATACCTGTCTATCAAGATGTTGTCAAGCCACGGGGCTGGAACAGCTTCTTAAGCTCGATGGATGGCTAGCTATCGAGCTTTAATGAACAGAACTTCTTCAGCTTGAATCTTGGACAGACTTGCATGTCTTCAACACTTGATCTTGAAACACAGTTTCTTGAAGTATTAAACACATCCTACATCTACCTAAATACAAGTAAAATACATTTTGTCAAAGGATAAGCCAATTACATAAAATAGTGACATATGTTCCTAACAAGTGAGTCACATATGTCCTAACGATCTCCTCCTTTAGCAATCCGTGACAAAACCACAACAAAAAAATGAGATATGAGAGAAGTCATAAAACACTCAACTCATATTCACTTGTTGAATACAATAAAATCTATCATAACACAAACTCTTGAAAAACTTTGCAATAATAGAGTTTATGGCAAGTAGAATTTGACAACCTGTATTTCTGAAACACTTTAAACAAAACTCATCAAGGCATCTTTGTGTGAAACAGAAATAATAGCTGCATAAAGAGAGAAAAGAAACAACACATGTAAGAGGTAGGTGACAGAAACATACATCAACATATAAAGAAGATAAGTATGATGAATGTCAAAAGTTGTCACAAGACCCATGTACAAGAATAAATGTATCTAAAATTGAGAAAAGAAAAAGATACAAGTAATCCTTACTATATCCCTCAAAAATATCAACACTCCCCCTAACAAAATGTCATATACTAACTCTCCCCCTAAGAATGACTACTCTCATATCCAAAACTACTCTCCCTTTTTGTCATGAGTGACGAAAGGTAGGAGTGTCAAGTAGACATCTCAATAGTAGAGCTAGCATCTTCATCATCATCAACTGAAGCATCATCGTTATCACCATCATCATCATCCTCATCCTCAAAATCAGAAGCTACTAGAGGAGGTGGTGGAGGAGAAGCCTTAGGAGCAAAACCACCCATGGTCGCCTATCGCCATGCAATACAACCGACACGAACGTTCACCTGATACAACTCTGTAGAAAGTGTATCAAGGCGAGCATCCATGCACTACAGCTGTGCCATGATGTCTCCTAACGTCACATCGCCCATAGAAGAGGAAGGAGCTGAACGAGATAAATCTGAACGGGAGGGAGGAGCTGCTGAATCCGACTGTCGTGACTTAAACTGTGCCTCGCTACGTTTAACGGTAGCATAGTCTATAACACACATGATAGAAAAATGGTCAAAAGAGGGAAAGGGAACAGAAAAATGGCATAGAATCTGCGTGATAGCCGAAGGGAAAATGAGCTTATCATGGGTAGCCGTATCCCTATACACATCTAAGATAGAAAGAATAAAATGTGAAAGAAAATCTATAGTGAGGTGCTTTAACAAAACCAGCAAAAATCAAACACGAGGCTCTCTGATAGAGTTATAGTGAAAGAGTGGGTGCAAAACAAAATTCATCACTATGTTCATGAATCTAGAACCTTTAGCAAAGGCCATACATGGTGTAAACTGACGATCATCCCAATCTGCGGGACACCCACAGAAGGCAGAAATCATCTCGTCTTTGGACACAGTCCTCAGACGCTTACAACCGGGGTAGTCAAGATGCTCTACCCTTGGAACATGAAGCACATTCGCAACAAATTGTGGTGTGATTACAATGTGCGTACCTTGAACGCAAGTAGAAAAGAGAGGTACTGAAAAATCGAATCCATGCATATTGGAGTAAAACTCCTGAATCAACACGAATGGACAAGTGACCGGGACATCACATAATGACTTCCATCCCCGACTGTGAATGACAGTGGGAAGGTCAGTGTCGGCAAAGTCCGCCAAAATGACTCGGTGTTCCAAATGAACACCTCGTCGAGAAAATTTCTCTGAGAAGTCCTTTCGGGCATCCTCATCACGAAACCGAATATGAGAAGGAGTAGGATTAGAAGAAAACGATGCCCCGGAATGAAGAGGGTTTTGGGATAGAGCAGATTTACGCTTAGGTGCCATAGACACGACTAACGTAAATAGAAAGAGAGGGAGAGAAAGAAAGACAATTAGAAAAGTTCCAAAGCAATTCAAATATAACAAGTATATTGAAAATAGAGTACATATGCATGGAGAATGCATAAACATGTGATATGCAAAAGAAATTACATCATGGGCTCAGCCCAATCCAATCCTACCAGCACACATCTAAATACATGATAATATGTTATAATGCTTATGTAGTGCAATGCATGAGATTTTAAACTCATTTAATCAAAAACCCATCCCAAAAATTTCAACAACAACTCATTAATTTTGGAAAACCTCAAAATTTTTCAAAAGCCCCAAAACCTAGGTCTAAATGCATGAAATGCATGAAAAATGAGAGAAAAAGAACACATCCCAAGTGATTTGAAGTAAGGAAAGGCTGAAAATCACGTGGGTTGAAGGTTTTAAGGGAGAAAAAAGTGTTTGGGAGGTGAATAGGCGCGGATAGATTGAGAGAGATCGAGGATATGAGAACCGAATCACAAAAAACCTATAAATAGATCCTTAATAATTCTTGACAGATAGAGGTGTCAAGACATCTGTCGAGAAAGGTGTCGAGAAACACAATGTTGACAGATACAGCTATCGAGAAGGTGTCGAGAAACAAAGCAAAGACACAAGAACAGAATCTCGATCGATCCACCGAGCTGTCGAGGATCTGTCGAGATTACGATAAGAACAAAGCTTAAGAGCTCGACAAATAGCCACGTGTCGATGAGGTATTGAGAAGGTGTTGAGATAGCTTAAAAACCGTTTTTCAGGAAGGGAAAAACACAGATATGAATGCAATCAAGCATGCAACTTAACCAAAGATCTAGTCAACATTTTAAGCTCTCAAAATCATCTCTCAACAAAAATATTAAGCACAATGATCCCAAAAACACACACACACACACACACGACAAGTCTAATCAATTTTATATTTCAAAAACAAGTTAAAGCAGTTTAGTGAGTATATATTAACACATGTAAAACCTTGCGATGGCCAAATCACATTGTACCTACACATTTATCAAGAGTAGCAAAGAATATTACGTGTTGTGTGTGAAAAATATCGCAAGATTGCATAAGTGTATACATGTTATGACGATTTGAGATATGAGAAAATCAATTTAACTCACACACAATCATAACTATTTGATGGCGACTATCATTTTCGAGGTATATTCTATAACTCCCACATCTCCTAGAATATACGCTTGCAATCGTATTTAAAACATTTTTTATCTTTTTGCTTTTCACTTTCTTTGCATATTTTTATTTAAGCAAATCATGCATGGGCACATAAGAGAGAGAAAAGAAATACCCAATGATGGTAAGCATTTGACATTCCAATTTTGCTATGCCGAAGCACACAAATGTCATTAACACTGCACTTTTGCTATGCCGAAGCATACAGGTGTCATTTCATGATTGGCAGGCAACAATGATGAGATGGTTATTTATGTTTTTCTCTTAAGATTTTCTAGTCCTTCCTGTCAAAAAGAGTTATACGAGCGTTAAGTACAAGAGATCACTTAATCTTACTCATCACAAACAAGAGCCACAAAGCTCACTTGCTTAGTTGTGCATAAAGATGCTCATCTAAGTTACAAGAGATACAAAGTTTAGAAAACTTTGTTTCAATGGCCATCCAAGGTATATAAGTACCAATGTACACAAAACACACACTGTTTTTGTATTTTTCTAATTTTTCAATTTTTTTTTTATATGAAAAACAAAACAAAGCAAAACTGAAAAACAAACACAAACATATTAAACAAAGCAAAGTATAAAAACTAGACTGACTCAAAATAAAAGCAAAACACACAAGTTATGCAAAAACAAAAACCCAAAGAGAGAGAAGAAAGTGATAAAATCACTTAAAGTCATTTTTCTTCCACACTCTGGAAGAACCTTTCCTTTGATTAAACCCTTTGAACCGGTGGTGAGGGGAAAGAATTAAAACTGTTCAAGTTTGAAAGGAACATGAAGGCTTTGAGAAGATCTCTAAAAGGAGCAAGAGAGGATTGAAGCTGATTCTGGTTCCCAGATGCTATCATGCCATTGTTCTATTGAGTGGCTAACCACTTATAGTAATTTGGTCGAGTATGACTGGCCACTCCATAATGATGATAGAGATGTTGCTTCTTTTGTTTAGACTTTTGAGAGTTAGCCTTCTTAGCCCTAAGGTTTTTAGCTTCCTTCTTATCTTGCTTAGGGGGTACTGTTAAGATAGATTTACCTTTGTCTAAGTTTTTTCCAGCTAAATCAGTTTTAATATCATTGTTCTCAATTTCAACATTATTGCTAGGAGGAACAAAAACAGTAGTACTAATTGAAGCAATATTAGATGAAGAGAAACCATACTCTAAACTTGTTTGATTAGAAGCAAATTTCTAAAGACTGAGCATCTCATCAAGCTTTGCACTTGAAATCCTCTCCAATTGAGCTTTGACTTGAAACAGCTCTGCTTCAAGCTTCTTAGTCTTCTCAGCAAAGAAATTGTTCTTGAACCTCAGTGCTCCAATAGTCTGATTAGCCTCATCAAACTTTGTGAAAAGCTCTTCACAATCAAGTTTCACATCACTAAACTTCTTGGTGGTTAACCTATAAAGTTTCTCATGTTTCTCAGAAAGCTTGTATAATTTCTCATAGGCTGTATGAATATCATCTTGATCATCCATTCTCAAACTTAGACTCCACCAATTCCTCTTCCTCAATCACGTCTTCAACAATCCCATCAGTAGGATTGACAGTGGTAGTGAAGGCATTCAAGATTCCGTCATCCTCATTGTCAGAATCATCCTCAGGCTCAGTGTCACTCAAAGTAGCAGCAAGTACCTTACTCTTCCCAATGCTCTTGAGATATGTAAGACACTCTTGTTTCATATGACCAAAGCCTTGCCACCCAAAGCACTTAGGTCCTGCAAGAACAATGTACTGACCACCATCCCTTACATCCTTCTTCCCTTGTTTTGGCTCTTAAACTAAGAAGAACTGGATTGCCTACAGTCCTTGTCGAAACCCTTTCCATTTGCATTCTTCATAAACTTCTTGAACTGTCTAGTGATGTAGGACTTCATTTTAGAATCTTCATCATCGAAAGACTCATCTGTGTCACTATTCTTGGCTTTCAGTGCCATACTCTTACTCTTACCTGACTTGCCAATTCTTGATAACCTTAACTCGTAGGTCTGCAAATTACCACTGGCTCTATCAAAGGAATCTTGTCAATATCCTTTGATTGCTCTATCACCATGATCTTGGCATGGAATCTCTCGGGTAGAGATCTAAGCACCTTTCTCACAATCTTGGGTTCAAGAATGGTTTCCCCAAGATTGAAAGCTGAGTTCACTATATCCTTGAGCTTGGCATAGAACTCATCGAACGACTCATCCTCCTCCATCTTAATCTCTTCAAAGCTTGTAGTGAGCCTCTGAAGTTTTGAATCATTGACAGTCTTTGTTACCTCATAGGTTGTTTGGAGAATGGTCCATACTTCCTTAGCAGTTTCAACGGAGGATATTTTCTTGAACTCCTCATTGGTGACCGCTTTGAATAAGGCATTCAATGCTTTACTGTTGAAGTTTGCCGCCTTGATCTTAGCATCATCCCAATCGGCCGGCGCTCCTGTAGTCTTAGTCCATTCTATCTCCACAGCTTACCACACTTTCTCATCTAAATGCAGCAAGAAAGTTCTCATGCGTACTTTCTAATGTGCATAATTAGTGTCATCAAATAAAGGAGGTATAATTAACGACTGTTCTCTATCCATGACAAACAGGGGTCAATGGATCAACACAGTAAAGATTAAACCCTAATTAGAGTGTATCTGCTCTAATACCACTTGATAGGCCAAAAACGAATTGACTCATTGTGATAAATTAATTGATTAATTAGCCAAGTTTATTAATTAATTAAATTAACATGCAAAGTGCGTTGTAGCACAAATAAATCACCAAATAACTAAATATGCAGCGGAAAAATAAATGACACAGTTTACGAATGGGGAAAACCTACACAGCAAAAACCCCATCGGGTGATTTTCAGGTCACCACTCCCGAAATTCCACTATTATCACAACAAGCGGTTACAAGTAAAGGAATTTCAGTACCCTATACCAACCTACAGTTGAAGCCTTACCCCAATACCCAATTGAACTTGTTCTGTAGTGACAATTTCTCCTTTTGATGCATAGCTCCCAAGTATGTGACTAACCAATTGCGCGAATCCCAGTACGCGACTTTAATCACCAACTAGAGAAGGTTGTTAGCTGCAAAGTTCTTCAGTTCATCCACATGATGGAGATCTAAAAGATGCTTGGTCACAAAACCTTACGGTGCATAAACACAACAACTTCTTCAGAAGAGATGAACTAGGGAGAAACTTTATCTTTGGTTACAAATTGCTTGAACAAACTTTGCTCAACACTTGTGCAACTTGTTTATACTTTGACGGTCCTTAAAATAATCCTTTTATATATCTAGGGTTGTGAGAAAAGAAGGCTCAAACACATAATCACGGATTAGAGTCAAAACAGAACTGGAATTTTATTTTTCATAAAGCTCGACAGATACCTGTCTGTTGAGCAACTATCGGGCCATGGGGCTGGAATAGCTTCTTAAGCTCAATGGATAGCTAGCTATCGAGTTTTAATGAACAGCACTTCTTCAGCTTGAATCTTGGACAGACTTACATGTCTTCAACACTTAATCTTGAAACACAGTTTCTTGAAGTATTAAACACATCCTAGATCTACACAAATACAAGTAAAGTGCATTTTGCCAAAAGATAAGCCAATTACATAAAATAGTGACATATGTTCCTAACAAGTAATTCACATATATCCTAACAAAGGCCTCCTAGAGATTTTGGAATTGTTCAAATGATTCCCAAACACCAAACAACAACAATTGGATAAGGAGAAGGTAAACGGACCAAATGGGCTTTAGCACAAGGGTTTTAGGTTGCTCTCTAGCTCTTCAATATGGGAATTTGGTGTAAAATTTTGACAAATGAGGGTTATATAGAGAAGTTTATGGATAGGAATTACAAAGGATAGGGTTTTTCTTAGGTTTGCAATTTTCACTCAAGCCAATAAGAGGCGAGAGAGGCAAGATTGTTGTCTCAATAGATTTTCAAATGAAGAACTTGCTAATAGTTTGCCTAACACTCAGAAGTCCACTCGACCAAAATTCTGTAGACTACCACTCCAATCTTCAGCTCTTGACATCTTCAACCCATTACAAAGTAACCCATAATTGTACAATATACATTGAAATTAAGAGATCACCAAAATACTTGCAAATTTGGCGTGAAATATGCCAACACACTAAGATTGTAACAATCTCTCTCTTTGGTAATTTCATGACAAAACACCCCATACAAACTTTAGGCATAAATTTGAGTTGGAACAATGGTAACAACTCACTCACACCTAATCTAAGCTTATGAAGAAAATCAATATCTCCAACCTGTTTTTCCTAAAACACTTGCACAAAACACACCTAATCTAATGCATGGGAAATAGATAGATAATAAAATTCACATAACATAATCACTTAGCTCAAAACTAAATCAAACAAGTTATGATTAGTATATAATAAAAGTGATGGTAGTCATGGTGCTAGTAAAAATGATTTTTACTAATTGGAATATGTCATTGCAACAAATTGTGAAAAAATTATGAAATTTGTTTTATATATATATATATATATATATATATATATAACTGTTGTTAGAAACCACACTCAACAACATGATCACCAATCCTGGCGTGGACAAGTGGTTCACCACATAAGTACAGTTCATCTATAACCTAGATTAATGTAGTTAATTAGTAGAGTACCTTATGAATTAATTCAAGGACAAATCGGAAACAAAGGATCAAGTTGCATGCGTACAAATAGAGTGGTTGATAATTCAAGCATGAACACACAGTAACACAGCCTCAGTCACATCTTTTTATTTGCTCCCTAACTAGTTACAGTGAGTAGCATTAGACATTTGCGTCTGGCCAAGTTTTTGTTGAAATAAGAAAAAAAAATGTGGCATTTTGTTTCTCACATACAGTTATAATCATCCAAGTATATTGCTATATAATGAACTTAGGAAGATATGCTTTGGTTTTGGAAAATTATCAAATGCGCAAACTCCATATTTGTATTTCTATTTTCTTCATTTTCTTCTT
The DNA here is from genome assembly GCA_029955455.1 of Quercus agrifolia. Taxonomy (NCBI): domain Eukaryota; kingdom Viridiplantae; phylum Streptophyta; class Magnoliopsida; order Fagales; family Fagaceae; genus Quercus; species Quercus agrifolia. The sequence continues at coordinate 44,621,563 of JARQAD010000006.1, forward strand.
CTTTTCATCCTTATCTCTTGTCTGGACATTGCAACTATGGTTAACACTGAAACAAGTGGAACCATTGTGGGCATCATTGGTTAGTACCTTAAAACTTCACCATATATATGTATATACAAAAATTTAATGTTCATGTTCTCAAGAACCTTTTTTATTTCATTTTTATTGGGGAACTTTTCATCTTGTGTCATTTAATTTCCCCCAAGAATACTGAGGTTTTGTTCTTATATTCCATTACCATTTTTTTCATTTGTTTCATGGCCATGGCCATTAGAAATTTATGATCACACATAAAATAATCCCTCAAAAACTGTCACTAAGTAGGTAAATTGTAAAGCATTATTGTTGAGAGCAAGGAAAGAGTGCATGATCACATTCTATTTGCACTCTTTCTAGATTTTCCTTCCAACTACAATTTCACCTTTAAATTTGTCATATTTAGTCTAAATCTTCAAATTAATTCAGTTCAAGTGAAGATCATTTTTCTTCTACTTTTATATAACCTCATAAAAAAAATCCATAATAACTTACAAATGGTCTTTTTTTGAATTAGTACTAAGACTAATAAGCAGATTTCAATCTCTATTCTTCTATGCTTTATTCTCAAAGGCAAGATGTTATCGTCTCATTCGTATCATTAATTCACAATTTATCCATGACTATGTTATAATGGGCCACATTATTGGTTGTTACTTGTTAGTACTGATAGGGTATACTTCCTATTTGCTCAAGGAATTCATTCATTCATCTAAAAAGAACATAAACAACATCATTATTTTGACTATCTTTCCATCTTTCCATCTTTGCAGGAAATGTCATCTCTTTTGCCTTATATATCTCTCCTATGTAATCTCTCTCTCTCTCTCTCTCTCTCTCTCTCTCTCTCTCTCTCTCTCTCTCTCTCTCATTGATTGTTCCATGAACTTACTAATAGTCTTAGTACACAATGGATAAATTGCAGCCCAACATTTATCAAAATACACAAGGCAACAGCAGTGGAAAGCTTTAAGCCTGATCCTTATGTAACAGCAGTAATACTCAGTTGCGCAATGTGATGTTTCTGTGGAATGCCCTTCGTCCATCCAGATAACCTTCTTGTCATTACAATCAATGGCTTTGGGTTCATATTCGAAATCATCTATATCACCATCTTCTTCTTCTACTCTCCCTGGTCAAAGCGTGTAAGTAAAAATAAATAAATAAATGTAATATATACTCTAAGCATTCAAAATTAAGGTTTATATGCTTAGCATTTTTGAAGTTGCCATGTGATGTGTATATGGTTTCTCCATGTAAGCTATCTCATATACTATACTATGTAATCGAGGTTTGTTGCATGTGATTCATTATCTAAAAGACAAAATTAGTTACTCAATATTATTAATATTACTACATATTACAAAAATTTAACAATTGGATTGCATATTTTTTACGCTCTTAATATATATGTCAAATTTATGTCAATCAAATATTATTTACTATAAGATTTATAAGATTATATTTTATACATTATTTTAAACTACAATAACTTGTAATTTAAACAATTTATTGATGACGTAGCTATAGATCTTTAATTTTCTAGAAATTTTGTAAGCATAGAAAATATAAGAAGATAATGTAATTCAATGGTTGATTTTTCAAAATTCACATCCAATAAAAAGATATTGAGTAAAGTTGTAGTCTTACGCTACAACTAATTTTATAGCTAAATTTTTTCCTTATCTAAACACATTTTTATTTTGTTATATTTGCAATTTCAGCGGGAGATCAACCTTGCTCTTGTGATTGAAATCATCTTCTTTGTCCTCATAGTTGTTCTTACCGTGAAACTTTTCCATACAACAAAAGATAGATCCACCATTGTCGGGGTATTGAGCATTATCCTCAATATATTAATGAATGCTTCACCCCTAACTGTCATGGTATGTATATTGTTTCCTCAGTTGCAAAACTTAAGTATAGTTATTTCACTACAACAAACTTTAGTTATTTCAACCCTCTTTTATCTAGGGTTTACTAAAATCTGTGGATACAACCTATAAATACAAATGCGGTAGGATATATTACTTAACTTTATTTCAAAAGTTTTTTAGACCCTCAAAATAAATTAAAACACCCTTGAAATAGGTGTGAAAAAAAAAAAACGCGTCAGTTTTTTCAGCCCACAACCCTTGATAAAAAATTACAAAATTTTCAGCCCTTGAAAAAAGCCCACAACAAAATTTTCATCCCTTGAAAAAGCCCAACAAAATTTAAAAACATATCCCAAACGTAACCAACAAACACACAGCTCTTATCACTCTTTCGTTGAAAGCTTGAAACTGAGAAATCTCACAGACCGCATGGAGATCCCATAGAGCTCAACAATCATGGAGATCTCATAGAGCTCGAAGATCATCGATTAGGTACAATCGCACAGCTCCGATTAGGTACGATCTCGGTTTCGTGACTCTTCCTCTCTTTTGGCGGCGTTGTGTTTCTTAACTCCGATCAGGTACGAATCACAAACCCTAATTTCGTCTTGATTTTTTTGTTTTTTTGGTTTACCCACACTTTTTCATTGATTTCCCCATGATTTTCGTTTCACATTTCTCAGAAAACTGAGCTCATCATCGATTTCCCTATTTCGATTTCTAATTGTTCGACCTTTGCAATTTCATTATTTGATTTCAAATCATAATCTTTGTTTCCTTTACAGTTTTCATACAAATATTGATTGAGTTTTTTTAGACACTCTCTAAGACTTGATTTATTGTGTTTGTGTATTCAAATTTAGTTTTCTTCCTCTCCGTGTGTGTGCGTGTTTATTTCACACTGCATCGTCCAACTTGTTGGCTTTGGTGGTGAGTGTTGACTTTGAACTGTATGGATCTACTGGGTATCATTGTTAGCTATTGGGAATTTGTGTTTAGTAGTAGAGGAATATTAGTAGTGCTTAAAGCTTACTTGGGTTTATAGTGAAATAGTAGTATTTTAATAATTCCGAAGTGGAGTTACCCTAAAACTTTGGAGACTCAGAGGACCTTAATTTGTAATTTACTATTTTAAACATTGTGTTTGGGATGATGGGTTTATTGAAATGCTATCGGTTTTATTTTTTATGGTAATTTGGAATGGACACAAGTTTTTGTTTAGATAACAGAATGGTTGAGGCAAATTTAGTTTTATTTCTTGTTTATTTTTTTTTTTCCAGTGCTTTGGTTCATATTTTATGGTTGAAAAGGATGGGCTCCAATAGAATTATAAATATTTTTGTTTGACAGGCTATTCGGACGCTGATCTCAAAGGGTGCTAGATTTGGTTCCAATCCTGTTCTTTCAACCTGTCTCTGCATTTTCTTCCCAAACGTGATTTTAAATATAGCAAAAAGGTAACAATTCTCCTTTATTTATTTATTTTGGGTTAAGTAAAAAGTGCAATAGCAAAGCTATATAAATAGCATGCCTTTTTATCAATTTTATTTATTTATTTATTTATTTCTGTTGTCTGGTGAGTCTACTTGCTTTTATGTGCATAAGACAATTGTATACCTGACAGATGGTGGATAGTCTTGATAAACTATTGTTCTCACTTTTCATTAATTGTAAATTTACTAGAGAGATTGCTATGTGCTATTGCTATGGTTGAGAATTAATTGCCTTTGTTATGTCATTAGTTGCAAAATGTTTTATTTGGTTTGATGCATAACTGAATTGAATTTGAATGGGATGTGGTGCATTTTGTGAGATTGAATTGAATGTGATGTTGTAGAAAGGATAAACTTGCTCGAAATTGGTGGTTTATTCTTTATTGCTTCTTGTGTAATTTGATGCCACTTGATATAGTTTATATCAATAGTGGAGGGACTGCATACACAAGAATTATGAGAAAAGGAACTTTATGTGGAGAACTCTTCAAGGAGAAGGGAAAACCCACCATGAGAGTTGAGAAGTTGTTGATTAGAATGAGTTTTAGATACTTTCTATTATCAAGCTTAATCTTCACTCTGACAGAACCTCAGTGTCCACTTGGCTTTCTTCATTAAAAAAAGACCATTTGACTCCCCCCTACCCCCTTTCCTCTTTTATTGCTTGAGGGAGAGCTATCTATGTAGGCTTTGGCACATCATATATCCATTTCTGTTTGGTGAGCTCTAGAGAATTGGTGCATACACTGCATTATGTGTTAACAATTTAGCATGGTGTTTGACTGGGTTTTAAGAGAAGCAAATGGTGCAGCCCACTGCTTAGCAACTTGGTCTTTATTGAATAAGCTAGCTAGTTATTTTGTTTTAGGCTCTGCTCCTCAAGTTTTCAGTGTAATTCATATGGTTTCTGCTATTTCAATAAAATCTTCTTGATTTTTTATTATTGTGGAAAGATTACATTTTGTCCTTGAAATTTGTTGAAGTTGGATTTTCCTCCCTTAAATGTGCTTAAAGCACATTTATATGTCTTGAAAAATTGCGATGAAGTGCTCCCATATATTGAGTAAGTTGAAATGTAGTTAATATTAATTTCTCATAGAGTTAGCTTTCTTCTTAAACTTCTAAGTTGTTTACAATGTAATTGCATCTTGTGTTATCTAGGGAGCACAAGTACATGATTCAACAAGCAAGTGTTAAGAATGTAGAGAATCGACATAAAAAACAGTTTCGAGAGTGTTTTGAAAGTCACGTAAGTTCTATCTATATGGAAATTATTATAATTGTTCTATATGCTTAATTTGAGTCAATTATAATGATGTATTGATTTTGAACTTGTTTTGAATAGATTACTCAATCATATGATGAAAGGAAAGTGAGCAAGCAACTCTTAGATTTGGCTCGTGGACCATTTGAAGAAGCTGTATGTTATAATGGGTACATTGTCAATGGTTTTAGATTTCGAAAAAATGAAGTCGATTGTAACAGAAGAACTCAAAGTTGTGGAGTCTTGGTAAAAGGAGATGCAAGTACGGACAATCGTGATTATTACGGTGTTTTAATTGACATCATTGAGTTACACTACATGGGAGGCAATAAGATTGCAATGTTTAAATGTGATTGGAGGGATGTTGACCATTGTGGTAGAGGAATTACGGTTGACAAGTTTGGTCAAACTCTTGTGAATGTAACACGTTCATTAAAGAGTAATGAACCTTTCGTGTTAGCATGTCAAGCCGAGCAAGTATTTTATGTGAAAAACTTAAGGAATCCTCAGTGGCATTTTGTTATAAAAACAAAACCTCGAAATTATTACAATATGCCATCTCCAATTGAGGAAAATGATGAAGAAGAAGAGGATGATGATCAAGAGCCATACCAACAGAATGATTCACATGGTCATCAAATGGGTTTCATAAGTATTGATGATCAAGATGATGCTATTATTTCATTAGATAGGGTTGACATACCTAGCAGACTTGTGGATATGGATGATGTTGATATGAATGATGTCGATATGAATTAATGAGATTAAACGTTTCAAAATGAATGTAATTTATTTACTTGAAAGTTATGTTCTTGACTTATCTAAATAGTTACATATTCATTTGTTTTATATCGTGTATTTATGTATATGTTTCATTTATATAGTAATATGTGTGTATTGACTAAACTAATTAAATATGCATATGATGAATAGTGCTAACATATATTGGATTGATCAAAGTAAGGGATTCTACTAATGGCAAACGGAGGTAGCAAAGGTGGAGTTGGCACAAGTGATGCTAATGGAAGTAGAAATGATCTGGCTCATCAAGGTAAGTTTTAAATTATGCTTTCAAGCTTTTTAATACTGTATTGAAGATACTATTCTAGTAAGTTGAGGTGATCTTTATTTTTCTCCCCATAGGGAAGAAGAAAGGGCGATGGCCTACTCGGAATTTTAAATTGGCCAAAGAGTTCAAGGAAGGAGAAAGATATGAGATTGGTTGGCTGAATGGAAGACCTGTAGGGCCTCATGCTCATGATCTAATAAATGAATGTACAAAACTTGTTAGGGCACAACAAAATGTACCTCTAAAGTTTACAGATTGGAAAAAAGTACCCTATATCAACAAAAGGAAGCTTTTTGATAAAGTATTGGTAAGTAGTATAATAAAATCTAGTAGCAACTTCTATGATTTTTTTATTATATTCTTATTTGTGTATTTATGTTTCGTTTTATTGTAGGAGTATTTCAAAGTTGAAGGTCGAGAGCAAGAGGTTTGGCGACAAATGTGTAGTTCTTACTTGAATTATCGTGACTCCCTAAAGAAAAAGTGGTTTAAGCCATATGGTGAAGTAACAGAAGAGGCACGAGCAAATGTTCCACCCGGACTAGAGAAGGATGATTGAAATTGTCTCGTGGATTTGTGGAGCAAGCTAGTCACTGTTTTAGTACTATTGGATAAATTTGGAATGACTTGTTGAGCTGTTGGTACTAGTTTGCTTTTGCAATCCTTAACTGATTTATATAACATCTAACTGATTGCTGGAACAAAATGCGTATTGGATTGCTATTGTTAACAAGAAGTCAAATAATAATACGCATGACTTAATCTTTTCACTGGCATGCTTTGGTTGGCACATTTCCATGATTTGGCAGGCTTCTCAAATGATTATATATATGGATAAGTTTGGTACTGATGTATATCTGATTTATCTGTTGAAAGTTCAATGTTGTGATATTCTGTTCCTTTAGTCTGATTGTGAAATTTCCATTTTTGTTTTTTTCAGGTGGCTTTGCTGTTAATTTGGGTTGCTGATATAAGGAAACATGTGAAGAATTTAGAATTTGGGAAGGGACACGTATATAAAGCTGTGCATGTAACCGATTTTTATTTCCTTTCATCACCTTTGGCCTTATATAGGATGTATTAGGATTTGTTCTGTTCACCTACTACCATGTCAGATTGTGCAAAGAACCTTGTTTTTACAATTTAAAATTCTTGCCCCTGTTGATTATTGAATTAGATCATATAAATATTGATCGGGTTAATCTGACTTTTGGTATCATATAAATTCATACAATTATGAATTTTTGTGTATGTATATATATATATATGTGTGTGTGTGTGTGTGTGTGTGTGTGTGTGTGTGTTTGTGCATGATTGTGGTTTTTTTTTTTTTTTTTAAATAAAATCCTGTTTTGAAGGTCAAGAGACCCCTTAAATGACCTTATTTATCAAGGGTTGTAGATATAAATTTTTTAAACCTTGGTAAAAGGTTATTTAAGGGTCTCTTGACCCTCAAAATAAGATTAGAGCACTTATTTTAAGGGTCACGAAGGTGTTAAAATTTCTTTTTCGATGGTATATATTTCGAAGGTTATTAAGGGTCAATTGGACTCTTAAAATAAATTTTTTCAAGGGTTTTTAATACTTTTTTTAAGGGTTTTGACCCTTGAAAAAAGTCAAATTTGTTGTAGTGTTTATATGTTGTTTTTTATTTTCAGTTAAACCTATGTGGTTGAATTGCATTGTATATATTGTACTAATTACTCGGCACAATTATATGGTTAAATTCTATTAGAAAATTTAAGATCCAAAAACTAACAAAATCGTACATGTGGGTTCTAATTAGTTCAACTGATAAAATTTTTCTACATACATTAAAAACTGATTAATGTCTTAGTCTAATAATAAAGAGTTATTATCAAGATCGGACACCTAAAATTTACACATAAATATTTGTACTTTAATTATTGGTAATTATATTTGGGATTTGTTGATGAAAATTTGCAACATTTTTTTCTTCTTCTTTTGGCAGGGTAGGGTAATTAGAACAAAGAGTGTGAAGTACATGCCACTCTTTATCTCACTCGCCTACTTCTGCAATGGAGTAATTTGGGTGATCTATGCGATCCTCAAACTCGATGTCTTCATCTTGGTAATTAACTCCATAGACTAAGTATACGTTTAAGATTAGTATTTCTTGGTTTATTTAGTTATAAAAAATATTACTGCATTATTGAATTTAATCTAGTATGGTACAGTGTTTATTACTTATCCAAAAAAAAAGTGGTGGTGTTTTAGTAATGGAACGTCACATTCTTTTGCTATAATCCGTAGAGTTTAGAGAATATGAGAGGCAAAAAAAAAAATCTATCTTGCTTGAGACTATTTGTTTTGTTTTAATAAGATGGATTTTTGTTTTTTCTAAATGTAATTTTCTAGTTTTAGACTACATGGTTACGATTCAAAAAAAAAGAAAAAAAAGAAAAAGACTACATGTTTACAAAACTAATATGTTTTCTTGGTGACTATTTCCAATTATAATGAAAGGCTTTATGTACTATCAATTGCTAAGGAGTTTTCAAAGGCTTTGAGCACCATTAGCATACAATTAAAACTAACTTCTTTTCTTTCTTTTTTTCCAAATTTATATTTCTGCTAGGTTCCCAATAGTTGTGGAGCGGTTCAAGGTTTGATGCAGCTCATTTTATATGCAAGCTACTACAAGTCGACCCAATGGGACCCAACACTACGTGAGCTTCAATTGGGAAATGCATAAACCATAACACTGCTAATTCTTTTTAAATTTTTGGACCTGCACTCACTTTTTTTCGTGTGCATGGATGTGATTTTACACTCCTTCAAATCAGAGAAAAAAATCCACACCAAAAAATATATATGGTGGGTCTCTAACAGGGGCGGAGCCAAGGGAGGACGAGAGGGGGCAAGTGCCCACCGACCTCCCCAAAAACTCCTATATATTATACTTATAAAAGTCTGGTTAATGTACGTCCTAATTAAGGGCACACATTAACCATCCATAATAGGAAATTTTTTAAGAAAAATTGAAAAGGCTATGAAATCAGGTAGTTACTTTTGCATTTTTCTGTAAAAAATTTCCAAAAATGGTTTATTAACATATTCCTTTAGGACTTAAGTTAGTAAAACCCTACTTATAAAGCATTTTGCCCCTAACAAAATTTTTCTATCTCAACTTTGCCCCTAGCATAAATAAGAAGACTTCTCTACTTCTAAATGAAAGCAATCTAATGTCCAACAGTCCGTATAAGTACATAGCACATTTTCCTCTTTTTTCAATGAAAACAAAGTTCAATGGCCCCCCATAAGACTAAAAGTATTGTTTTTTGTTGTGAAATTTTAAAGTACTTACAAGTGCATGAACCGTACCAAAGTATAGTTTGACAAGAACGAGATCGAACCCACAGAAACTTGAATGAACATAGGAAAATTAATTAAACCTTAACCAAATTAATCCTAATCTATTTTAATAAAAATTGGTTGTTTTGAAATTAAATAAACTAAGCAAATAATTAAACTAAGCAAAGATATAAAATAAAGTAGTCAAGAGCTTAAACAATCTAGAGAAATGAATTAACGTTTTAGAATCCACTTTGTTAATTCATATCAAAATATATTTATGATCATTAATTTTTCCCAACCCACTGCATGATAATCTAGAAATCAATATTGCTATCATGGAAAATATTATCATTAAAACTTATGTTTAAAAATCTAAAGCATATTCTTCTTCGCTTCCAGTGTATAAAATTAAATCATCAATTGTATCCATTGATAAACAAATCACACAAGATATCCAATTTTAAAATCAAACAATCATAATCCAAGCATTCAATTAATTAAGTTCAATCCTAAATCATGAGAAAAATATGATTAAAATCATATCTAGAATCCTATCTTAGTCAATTGATGTGAAGCAAAAATAATTTAAATCATTAAAACACAACTACTGTGGGAAAAATTAAATCACATAAATAATACTGATAATCCTTAACTTCAATTATAAATTTAGTTACTTATAGTAATTGAAATAAAATACAAAAATAAAATATTAAACATTAAACTAGACAAATAAATAAAACTAACATGGACGAAAACCAAAGAGGTAGCCACGGCTCTATACGTTCAGCCCTAGCTGTCCTCCTTAAACAAACTAACCTAAAGCATTATATAAGAGAAGTCATTCCTAATACAATTCGGACTAACCTTCTTAACATTGCTTTGATTTACTCCTTTATAATCCATGACATACGGCTGACCTAAAGCCTTATTAATAAAATCCCAACATGGCCCATTGCAAGAACTCCCAAGTATGTGTTTTGGTGAAGAAATCAAGTGGCCCAAGTCAAGCCCATCTGTATATCAACCACGAAAACAAGCCTTTAATTTCTTCTTTCTCTACTTTTCTTCACGTCAGATTAACATTAGTCCCACTCTTCTTATTTTTCTTTTTCTTTCCTTCACTCCTTGTTGGACTTGCCCAGCCTGCTTTTATTCTTTTCTTTCATCTTTGCTTGCTTCACTTCATGCTTGGGCTGGATCTCTCAAATTTGCTTCACTTAATTGATCATTATTCTGCCTCAAATAAAACCTATTAGCATGTAAATCCTTTATTACCTATAAGACAAAAATAATAGATAATTAGTCACAAAATAACATGAAAGTAATGCTAAAAATGCAGATATGAGAGTAGCTTATTGTCTATATTTCATGCACATCATCCTTTAATTTGACAAGTTTCCAAAGTATTAACAGTAAAAAATGAATTTACACAATTTTTTTCACAACAAATTTCACAATTATCAAAACAATACTATATAGTATATACAGTATTTCTCACAATAAAATTCATAATTGTTGAATATTCAATTTTCATTTAGGCCCACTACTTACACTATTTTATTGTCTACCAGTTATATAATTCCCAATGTCAACCTGTGATAATACCAACTTTCCTCTTAGTGGGTTCTACATGATCATTATTTTTTATTAAAAAAAAATGGCCTACTTATATTCATATATAGCACTAAAACCAAGCCTCCACTCTTTTTCTTATTTTTTTAGTTTTTAACTTTTTTTTCAATCTTTTTTTGATATAATCCAAATTTTAACGGCTTAAAAGAATAGAGAAAAAAATGTTGAATTCAACATTATTTTTTAATAGTATTCAAGGCAACGAGGTTACAAAATTGCTAGTATATTGTTATACTCTAAACACTTTTACAATAATTTATTTCAAGAAATCAAATTGATTATTTAAACTCTATTTATTTAGATTAATCTCTAAATTACATTAATATATATATATATATATATTTGTGTGATTATTTAAACTCTATTTATTTAGATTAATCTCTAAATTACATTAATATATATATATATATATATATATATTTGTGTATTTAGTTTGCTATTAATATCAATTAATTTTTTTTAGATTAATTTTTCTTTCAATTTGCCCCCCCTAAATTGAATTCCTGGCTCTATCACTGATCTCTGATCTCAGTAGCATATAATATAATAGTACATGTCAAAGCTTGCAATGTATCCTTAACAAAAACCCTAATCTTGAATTCATCATCTTGATTAAAAAGAAACATAAAAAATAGGATTTTTTTTTCTTTAAAGATTTGATAACTGTAATTAATAGGATTAGATTTTGGGGGGGGGGGGGGTGGGGGGGGATTGAAACTATCCATTGTTTTTATTTTTGAAAATATCATGTTGTAAGAGATAAGTGAATGATGTAAACATAAGAAAAATACTTAGAGAATATAAATTTGTATTAAAAATGTAGACCAATATGTAGCAAGTATATCAGCATGCATGTATTTCTCTATATTCAATATTGTGAATTTCATAATATAAGACAAGCATGCATGGTTATGTCTCTACCTTGCCGATTGTCATCTGTAATATGAGTAATTTTTTTAGTTTGTTATGGTTGATTCAAATGTGTGTGTGTGTGTATATATATATATATATATATATATATATATGAGTTTCATATGTACCATTTAATTTTGTCCATGCATAAAGATCAAAGTTATCAAAACCCCCAAGAAATGATTTCTAATTCCGTCCTTGAAGACAAGAAATTTTGGAAATAAAAAAGTAAGCTTAAATATACTTGTTGACCTAAACTTTGGAAATACTAACACTTCACAGTTCAAACCTCAAACTATAAAAACATACCATCGCCACCTCAATTATGACACAACTTGCAAATAGCATCCCACTATTTATTTGAATTCTCTCCATTTAAAGTTCTATCCATTCTGTACATTTGCATGGTACACAAATTTATTAATTATTTCAATAATTTCTTTTATACCTACATCTAAAATTGGTCCAATAAATCCAAAAAGATTGCTCAATACACTTTGATATATTATGCTTATCATATCTATAGGTTTGGATATTACCTTTTCATTCAACAAGGATTTTGGTGGACAGAACGGACAGAAGTGGACTGAACGGATTGAACGGACCGAAATGGATCAAACAGACCGTAGAGGACTAAAAAAACCAAAGTGGACCAAAATGACCAAATAGATTTAACTAGACCAAACGGAATGTATTGGACCGAACGGACCGAATGGACTGAAAAGAACCAAATTGGATCTAAACAGACCGAATAGATAGAAGCGGACTGAATTGGACTGAATAGAGCCGAAGTAGACCGAGTGGACCAAAATGTGGTACATTCGGTCAAATTTTGGTCCATTCAGTCCACTTCAGCTCTGTTTGGTCCAATTCATTCCACTTCTGTCTATTCGGTCCATTTCGTTCCAATCTGGTTCTGTTCAGGCAATTCAGTCTAATACGGTCTGTTTGGTCTAGTTTGATCCATTCGGTCTTTTTAGTCCACTTTGGTCTGTTCAGTCCTCTAAGGTCCGTTTGGTCCATTTTGGTTTGTTCTGTCCACTTCGGTTCTGTTCGGTCCACTTTTGTCTGATTGCTCATGTTCAGTCCATTTCAGTGTAAGAATGGAAAAAAAACAGGTTTGAGTTGAGAGTACGTATTTTTAATTCAAATTTATTAAAAAATATAGATGACAAAAGGTAATATTATTATTTTTTAATTTAATGATATATGGTATTATCTTTTTTTTTTTTTTTATCCCCTTAGCTAATATTAGTATTCTACTTTTTGAATGAATTACACAATTTTTGTGTTTTCTTATGATAAAATTTGAATTTGAGAACCAATTGAGGTTTTTTTTTTTTTTATAAAGCGGTAAGAAATTTGTAGATTTTATGATAATAAGTTCATTATCAATTCTTTGATGAGTTGGATACTAATATGAAGTTGTACAAAATGCAACCTTTTAGTTGTCAAAAATCCCTGCTGTAACATCCAAGCCTATGAATATGGTAAGCATAATATATCAAAGTGTATTGAGCAATGTTTGGACTTGTTGGATCAAATTTAGATGTAGATATGTTGAAATAATTAATGAAACTGGGGAAGAAAATTGTTTAATTTTCATTGTTTGTTGTAATTATTGTTGCTTCATATTGGAGTTGCATTACTAGCACAAAAAAATTGTAACTATCCCACGGATTATGTGGACCACAAAAAATTGTAACTGTCCCACGAATTATGTGGACCTGCGACTAGTTATCCAAAAAATTGAAAACTTTAGGGTTGAATTATTGAATTATCCTACAAAATCGTAATAAGGCTCATCCCATATTCCCATACCAACATCCTCTTACAACAGAACTTATTTCACCACACCAAACGCACTTGCACATCAATTTAATTCTTCATACCGAACCAGACAGTTTTCCCCTATTGGGCCACTGATGTCAGACTCTTTAAAAAGAGTCCTAAAAGATTTGCAATTCCACACACTGATGTGAGACTCTCTTTAAGAGTAGTCCTAAAAGATTTGCAAGTCCACAATACAATCAATTGTACTTCCTAAATCAAAAGCTTTGGCTGAGTCTCTTGAGTGTGCATAGCAAGCGGATTGAGATAGAAATGAGGTTTCATCTTGATTATAGCAATGATAATAATTATCAATTGGAGATCTTACAAAGAGGTTTAAGGCCAGTCCAACAAAGACAGACAGGCCAAAATAAATACACATATTTGGTAAACCCAAAAGGTATTTCTAAAAAATATATTTAAAAAAAGAAAAATAAATAAAAGATTTACATTCATCCAACAAAGTGAAATGTAGTACAGCTCCTTAGCCTATACCCACCACCATGTGCTTCTCTCATCATGATATCCCAAATTCTATTCTCTTCACTGTTAAGTACAATTGAGGTTTCTCTGGTCTTCAAAATAATTACACCGAGTTGTTCAAGGGACTAGAGATTTTAGGGGCCACGATACTTGCGGAAGCACAAACAACCTTGAGGCTGATCACCGGGGATCATACCTCCACCTTTTGATGTGTCAATGGCCTCTAACATGGAGACTACCTCTTCCATTTCTGGCCGCTTGTCAGGGCTGGCATCCCAGCATTGCTTCATTACATTCGCCAGGGAACTTGGGCAACATCTTGGTATCTCTGGCCTCAGATTCTAGGTAAGAAATAAATTAGTCAGAAGGAATCTCAAGCAGAGACACTCAGAGCTTGTTGGGTACAATGATTAAGATTCACACAGATAAGTTACCTGCCGAACCACAGCTGTCGTCACTTCTGAGAAACTAAGGTCTGGATATGGCATGTCACAGCAATATATCTCCCACAAGCAGATGCCAAAACTATAAACATCACATTTCCTGTTATATGGGTTGCCATTGAGAACCTGTAAATCACCCATTTGACAAATCACAGAAAATTAGTTCATTGAACGATTGTTTCTTCTGTTTTTTTTTAGTTTAAGTTACCTATAACACAGATCCTTAGGGTATGTGGCATGCAAACAGGAACTTGGCATGCCACTTTTGCTTATGAAAACTTATATAGATTGTTTCATTAGTAGTTAAAAGGTGACATGGAAACCTTGAAATTTTAAAATTCTTGCTTGGTTTTGCCCAAATAGTTTATTAATCACGTAAGATTCTACTATTGCTTTTTAAAGTTGTCACTAAAAAAAGGTGAATAAAGAAAGAAAAAGAAGAAAAAATTTTATCTCTGGGATTAATGTATTTGAATGAAAATGTTCCACATTTTGGATTGAGCAATCATGTATTACAGTTTGCTAGGGTAATAGCGAATAATAGCTGAAATATGAGGACCAGTACAATATCCTCATTGTACTAAGAGGATACCTACAAGTTACCAAAGACAATGAGAAGACAAATTTGCCTCTCTTGATATTAGATAGACTTGAGATTGATGGAGACATTAGTTGCACTATGAGAGACATCCACCCACAAAGCAAGATCTCTTTTTGTTCCCCAAGTACAAATAGACAAGCAAAAGTCCCAGAGGAATTGATGAGAAGTTTTTTATATGGTTTTGAAGTCAAAGTCAAAAAATTATCGAGTAGGAGTAAATAAAATGAGCATACCTCAGGAGCCATATAACCAAGTGTCCCTGTCTCCCCAGTCATGTCATTAGGATTTGAAGCCTCAACACGAGCAACCCCAAAATCAGCAATTTTTACTGTACGTGTCTTGTCCAATAGCATATTCTCCGTTTTTACATCTCTGTGAACAATCTTCTGCGAGTGAAGGTAACTCAACCTGCAAGATACAGTATATATGAGCCTTCTAAGAGCTTAAACAGGAAAAAAATAAATAAAAAATTCCAAGTCACGTGTCATTTTTTAATTGAAATTCTACAAAGAAAAAAAGTAGAAACAGAGAGCAAGATACAGGTAGTGGATACCCTCTAGCAAGATCTAGTGCAAGCTGGACAACGACATTAAAAGCTAGCTTCCTTCTCCTGTTCTTTATGAGGTAACCTTTCAGAGCACCCCCGGGAAGATATTCCACAACGACACAACAGACATTACTTGGCATGCCAATTGGACCATTATCAGTTTGTATCTGTAGTTCTGATGAGCCCATTGTTGCCCCTATAAACTGAAATTTGAATGACCAGGATGTTAAAGGTAAGAGATACGACGAAGAATGACAGAATATTGATAAGTATATACTATTTTCTACCCAAAAAAAAAACACCAAGAGCCTTGTAGCTCAAGTGACATCTCTTGGTGTTTCTAACGGAGACGTTCAGGGTTTAAATCCCTCCTCCCCCAACTATTGAATTATAAAAAATAAATATACGTAAAAATTTTAAATTATAATAAAAAATAAAATAAAAACCAAACTAGAGATAAAAGGAATCAGCCTTTAAATGTATTGCAACCTTCAAAATTCTAAAATATTCAAATGCATTAACTCTTTTAGTTAATCACTAAATTCCAATAAATTCAAACTGCAACAGTTCTCGAATTGCCACAATGTCATTGGGAGTCAAGAGATGAAATAGAGAAAATCAAAGTAAAGAATATTGGAAATCAACATGAAAGAAGTCGTTTGAGGCTTCCCTATTCAAAAAAAAGTAGAAGCCCCAAACCCACACCACCCCTCCATTTTTTCTCTCCTTCAAGGATTGAAGCTTCCCTCAACAGTTAAAAATTTAAGGTTTGTGATATTAGTCAAATGGCCCAAAATATAGAAAGGAACAGCAAAGACAAAGAGGTCTCTTGATCAAAATGATTATATAGATAAGGCATTTCCTTTAAGTATATATATTGGTATCCAAGTCCAATGTGATAGCATGTTTCAACCAGAATTGAAATCCATCTTTGTTCCCTTTGTCATTCTTTTTACCCTTTGTAGTGGATAAGTTGTAGGGGACCACGACTCTATTGATGTTGGCTTCAACTGAAAAAGGCTGAGGTTTGACAACAGCATGCCTTTCCATCTGTGTCACTTCCATGGAGGTCCATGCAATGACTAGGTTTAGGTAGCTCAAGAACATCTTAGTAGCTATGGATGTTTGAATTTCTGCATCTTTAAAGATATGGAGCAGCAATATCATTGTTAGTTTGTTACCCTCTGTGTTTGACACAAATATATTGTACTGGCCAGCAGCATTTGAGCTTATTTGATGTACCAAAAAATTGCAAAATAAAGGCAAAATAGGAGGTAACGTAACAATGAAGATGAAGTGGCTCTGTATCTATCTAGAAAGATCTCTCATATGCAAGAAAATTGGTTATCCAAAATGGCCCTACTCCTCAGCTCCATATTCACCAAAAGTACTCAGCCATCTTGATCTGGTAATATCAAGAGAAAACGTCCTTGGACCGCATATGGTATTAATATAACCAAACACAGTTAGATGATGATTAATTTCATGGGTCATTCAACAACATTAATGATGGAGTCTAGGAAGGTAATGATGAGGAGTTGTAGGTATGGAACTGCATGGGGAGCAGGGCCAGCCTGTATTCTATGGTGCATTTAGAGAGAAAGAAATCAACAGATATTTGAGGGGGAGGAGATGGCTATATCGAATCAAGTTTCTTTTCTTGAAAACTCTCTTCAAATGGGTGACACACTCTCCTATTATCTCAACCTTTTCTCTGATGGAGTTTTTAGACTCTTTGCACTTGTATCACTAATCTTTCAGCTTCCTTTTCTTTCTTTCCATTTTTCAAATCTATGTATACTTCCTGTATATTACTTATAAAATTTTAATATATATATATATATATACACTAATGAGTTGCTCAACATCTTGTTATGATGCATACCAAATGGTAAAATAAATGAAACTTTATAGGAGAGTTCAGTTATAAAACATCCATTAGTTTAATTTGTTCCAACGGATATTGAGTTCACTATAATCAAAAGCAATGGTCACTAAGGATTCATGTTCATTATTATTATTATTTTCCCTTTATTATTGATATGTCTATCAATATTTTGGATGTTTAAGTAAGCCTTCAAGAGCACAAGGTTCATATGTCGCTTTAGTGGTATTGCAAAGCTATTGGAATATCAAGAAACAACAACAATAGAATCATAATCAATAATTTCATAAAAAAGGTGAGAAGAAATTTAAAGCTTTCATAATCTTCACCACGTAAGCTAGATATATGAGTTGCTCAATCCAATCATCATGAGCGATATAGAAGCATATGGAATCCAAATATGGTTTGTATAAATATAGAAGAAGAGATGAAAAAGAAATTGCAAAATAGAACTAACCTTAGTAACATTAGGATGTTCCAGCTTATGCCAGACAGCAACTTCTTGAGTAAAATCTGCCCTTAATGTAGCAATCTCAGATTCAGTCCTATGGCCCTCCTCACCCCAATCAAGCATTTTAACTGATGATCAAGAAAAGAAAAAAGAAAAAAACCAGAAAATCACTGTTAATGACTTTTTTTCCTTGGATTTGCTGGGTAATATTGTTAGTCATTTGTAACAAATGCAACCCAGTGAACCCACTCAACATAACAAACATAACGAAAGTGGCTTAGATAATATTACAAAGAAACCAAATAGATCTTAGTTTTATTAAATTACCAAATTTTAATCTTTGGATAACATACTATTTTAGAATTGTTGTTTTTCTTAGCTGATAAGACTTAAACCAACAGCTGTGATCACATGAAAGTTCAGAAATACAACAACATCATCATCAACCAAGCAATTGCAATCACCAGCAAAATTCAACCCAAGCCCGTGTGTGAGTCACGGATTTCATAAGGGTACATTCATTTGCAATAGCCAATCGTTGTTTACCTTCATAAGAGTCGATTGAATTCAGTTATAGAGATTAAAAATTAGTACTAAAAAAGAAAAGTAGCAAAAGTAACCAGAATGGTCCCCCTAATCCAAATGGGACCAACCCCAAATTAAAATATACTATCAAAATCAACCAAATTGATCAAACAAAAGCACATGCATTTATGCAAAAACCAAGTTGGAATCAGTTCAATAGTCCAATAATCAAGAAACTATGACACATAATGTACAACAATTACAAGAAAAAACAGTTTTCATAAAGCAGAATATACTCTGGAAATAAATGAAATTAGTAAAAACTAAACATCAGCACCCAAAATTTTTTTTTTTTTTTTAAAAGTCAAAAAAGGAAAAAAAAAAAAAAAAAAAGAAGAACTGGGTTTTGATGGGAAGAAAAGGAAATCTTTAAAAATGGAGTTTTCAAACCAAACCCAATTGAAAAAAAATTGAACTTTTTCTCTTTGGTTGAGTAAAGTTACAAACTTTTTTGAGACAGAGTTCAAACAATCAAATAAAAACATAAAAGGCTAAAATGACAGAGTGGTTGAGAGAAAGAGAATGACCAGCGACATCAAGGCCGTCGTAGATGCCACGGTGGACGGTGCCGAAGGTGCCACGAGCAATGGCAGACTTGATGGTGAGCTTAGAGGGGTCGATCTCCCACTCTTTCCTCTCTTTCTTCACAACCTTTGTGGCGGTAGTGGTGGTGGTGATAAGGTTAAGACCATTATTATTACTTAGAATACTACTACTATCATTGTTGTTAATAAAAGTACTATCTTCTTCTTTTTTCTTGTTCTTCTCCATAGTCCACGCTCTGTTGAGGTGTCTCTCAAGCTGTTCATCCAAGCTTTTCAAATCAATCTGATCTGCACGAACAAACCCATCACTGCTTTTCTCCATCTTTTGCTTCTTCTTTTTTTTCTTTTTTATGTGTGTGTGTATGAGAGAGACAGAGAGATCAGGGCAGAGTCAGTGAGTGCTGAGCTAAACTTTGCTTGGTTTTTGTACTTTCACTATGAAGTTGTTGTTGGTGGTGGTGGTATTTCTGAGAGTTCTGGTTTTTCTTTCTACAAATATAAATAATTAATATGTAATTTTTTAATTTATTTTTTAATTTTTTTAATTAAATTAATTAAAGTATTTTTTTTATTAGTATTTTCTTCTACAATTCATCATCCATGTGAGCACATGGAACTGCCTGACCGTAACGTGTGCTTCTGACCCACTAGGGTGTCTCTCTCCCTATTTACGTTTTTTTTTTTTTCCAAAAAAAAAATTTGATTGAGAATAGGATATACTATTTGATATAGATTGAGTAATATTAGATATCCAAAAAATAACACATATTTATATTAAATTTAATTAATTGTTAAGATTGCATCGTTTAATGATTCAATGAATTTTTTTATTTTTCCCAAAAAAAATTTGATTGAGGATAGGATATACTATTCGATATAAATTGAGTAATAGTATTAGATAATAGTATTAGATATCGAAAAAAAAGAACATATAGTTATATTAAATTAATTTAATTAATTTTTTAAATTGTATTGGTTAATGATTCAATGAATTTATTTTATCTAAAAATAACATTAAATGTACCAATGTATTTGAATTTAATTTTAAAAATTAAAATCTTTCCTGATCCTTTAGTTAAGATTAAGTTTTATCTAATATTTAAATAGCTATAATGATGGAAGGAAGAAATTTGAATTCTTGACGTCCTCAAAAATAAGAGCAAGTAATGCTACAAAATTTCAAGAATTTTGGAAAAGATGTACTTGTATATATATATATATATATATATATAGCTCATTTACTTTCTTTTTTTTAGAAGAAATATAACACATTTACTTTTTTTTTTTTTTTGATAAGTATATAACACATTTACTTAAAGTAAGATGTTGTACATTTTTTAGAATGAATACAGTTATGACTCTCTAATAATAGTGCTTATATAAAATAAAAATAAAAAATAAAAGCTATCTAATAATAGTGGTTCTTTTTTTACGTCCTAAAATTGGTAATTTTAGATATTGAAGTAATTATTTTCTTGCCTAGAGTCTTGTACTTGTATTACATTACATGATCTAATTTTTAAAGGGAACTAGATTCATATTCTCCATTTTTTTAAGATATTCTTTTCTTTTATTATGACTATCAATTAAATTTAAAAACATGTACTATGACAGAGAGTATTTTTCTCATGGATCATTCGATTTGTTGATATTGATTATTGAGTTTAATTAAAATTATTGAATAAGACAAAAGACTTCAATGAATTAATTAAGCTGAATCATTTTGTTATTGTTGGAGTTTTTTTTTTTTTTTTTTTTTTGAGAAACCTGCTTCATTATCATTAACCAACATAGGCCAAATCAGCTTGAACAATAAATTGCTATGGATTGAACAAGCTGGTCTAGAGTTTCAGTAGAAGAAGAAGCCGTTTAGATTTGAGGAAATGTGGTTGGCGGATAAAGGGTGTTACTGTTGGAGTAAGATTTGTGAATCAGTGTTGAATCGGTGGAGGAAATTAAAATGCAATGTGCATCGAACATAATAACTACCTTATTAAAAGAATAGTGATTATAAAAAAAAAACCTTATTAAAAAAATAGTAGATTCATTGTTGAAAGAGACCCTTCTAATAAATTTCTTATGCCAAACACTTAAAATTAATTAGTGCCTTAAACAAAATGAGTTACTTTTTTTTTGTGTAATTTTAAGCAGATTTGAATGTAAAACCCTTTTCTGTCAACAAAAAATTTTAATAATTGAGTTCGTTGAAACACACATAAGTTATTGCTTAATGTTATTTGTTAAGAATTGAAACCCGTCAAGGATGAATGGATTAGATTAATGTTATTCGCTAAATGAAAAAAATTAATGAAGCCAATAACCTTTTGAGCCATGCCATGTGGTAAACATCGAGTTTTTTATAAAATTGATCGATAATCTTGGTCAAAGTGACATTAATCTATAAAATTGATCCATAATGGAAATAATTTAATGTTAATTGTGTCAATTGAGTGAAGTTAATCCAATTAATAGAATCTAATCTATAAAACCGATCCCTCAAATTAATAATTCATAGAGTTGTTAGCGATAATATAGTCTAACAATACCAACCTTATTTAGTATGATTTAGTTCAGGGAGTCAAATTCCCTTATTTATAATTAACATTTAACAGAATAAATTATAAATTTGAGTTTTTTTTTTTTTTTTTTTGAAAGCAATTTGAGATTTTTTATTGTTTACAAGAGATATTATTTTAGTCAATAGTCATATAAGAGATATTAATCATAAGTTAGTATGATCACACACTACAAAATCTTGTGGTTGGGGATAGAGAGAGAGAGAGAGAGAGGTGAACTAACAATAAAGAACCTTGTAACTCAATTGGTTAGACATATCTTAAAATTTCAAACCGAAATAATTAAAGTTCAAATTTCCTTACCCTTAATTATTGATGCATAAAAATAAATTTGATATTAAAAATTTTAAATTAAAAAAAAAAAAAAGATGTAAGGGGGAGTTGGGAGAGAAGTATTTGGAATGTATTGAAGAATGTGGATAATATTTCAGACTTTCAGTTAGAGTTTAATCCTCCACAATATTTTCCACAATCTTTTTAGTAGTAATTTGTTTACAAGAGATATTATAATTAACATTTAACAGAATAAATTATAAATTTGAGATTCTTTATTGTTTACAAGAGATATTATTTTAGTCAATAGTCATATAAGAGATATTAATCATAAGTTAGTATGATCACACACTACAAAATCTTGTGGTTGGGGATAGAGAGAGAGAGGGGTTGAACTACCAATAAGGAACCTTGTAACTCAATTGGTTAGACACATCTTAAAATTTCAAACTGAGATATCTAAAGTTCAAATTTCCTTACCCTTAATTATTGATGCATAAAAATAAAATTGATATAAAAAAATTAAAATTAAAAAAAAAAAGAAAAAAAAAAAAGAGAAGATGAAAGGTGGAGTTGGGAGAGAAGTATTTGGAATGTATTGAAGGATGTGGATAATATTTCAGACTTTCAGTTAGAGTTTAATCCTCCACAATACTTTCCACAATCTTTTTAGTCGTAATTTGTTTACAAGAGATATTATAATTAACATTTAACAGAATAAATTATAAATTTGAGATTCTTTATTGTTTACAAGAGATATTATTTTAGTCAATAGTCATATAAGAGATATTAATTATAAGTTAGTATGATCACACACTACAAAATCTTGTGGTTGGGGATAGAGAGAGAGAGGGGTGAACTACCAATAAGGAACCTTGTAACTCAATTGGTTAGACACATCTTAAAATTTCAAACTGAGATATCTAAAGTTCAAATTTCCTTACCCTTAATTATTGATGCATAAAAATAAAATTGATATTAAAAAATTAAAATTAAAAAAAAAAAAGAAAAAAAAAAAGAGAAGATGAAAGGTGGAGTTGGGAGAGAAGTATTTGGAATGTATTGAAGGATGTGGATAATATTTCAGACTTTCAGTTAGAGTTTAATCCTCCACAATACTTTCCACAATCTTTTTAGTCATAATTTGTTTACAAGAGATATTATAATTAACATTTAACAGAATAAATTATAAATTTGAGATTCTTTATTGTTTACAAGAGATATTATTTTAGTCAATAGTCATATAAGAGATATTAATCATAAGTTAGTATGATCACACACTACAAAATCTTGTGGTTGGGGATAGAGAGAGAGAGAGAGAGAGAGGTGAACTAACAATAAGGAACCTTGTAACTCAATTGGTTAGACATATCTTAAAATTTCAAACCGAAATAATTAAAGTTCAAATTTCCTTACCCTTAATTATTGATGCATAAAAATAAAATTGATATTAAAAATTTTAAATTAAAAAAAAAAAAAAAAAAAGAAGATGTAAGGGGGAGTTGGGAGAGAAGTATTTGGAATGTATTGAAGAATATGGATAATATTTCAGACTTTCAGTTAGAGTTTAATCCTCCACAATATTTTCCATAATCTTTTTAGTAGTAATTTGTTTACAAGGGATATTATAATTAACATTTAACAGAATAAATTATAAATTTGAGATTCTTTATTGTTTACAAGAGATATTATTTTAGTCAATAGTCATATAAGAGATATTAATCATAAGTTAGTATGATCACACACTACAAAATCTTGTGGTTGGGGATAGAGAGAGAGAGGGGTGAACTACCAATAAGGAACCTTGTAACTCAATTGGTTAGACACATCTTAAAATTTCAAACTGAGATATCTAAAGTTCAAATTTCCTTACCCTTAATTATTGATGCATAAAAATAAAATTGATATTAAAAAATTAAAATTAAAAAAAAAAAAGAAAAAAAAAAAGAGAAGATGAAAGGTGGAGTTGGGAGAGAAGTATTTGGAATGTATTGAAGGATGTGGATAATATTTCAGACTTTCAGTTAGAGTTTAATCCTCCACAATACTTTCCACAATCTTTTTAGTCGTAATTTGTTTACAAGAGATATTATAATTAACATTTAACAGAATAAATTATAAATTTGAGATTCTTTATTGTTTACAAGAGATATTATTTTAGTCAATAGTCATATAAGAGATATTAATCATAATTTAGTATGATCACTCGCTACAAAATCTTGTTGTTGAGAGAGAGAGAGAGAGAGAGAGAGAGAGAGAGGTGAATTGACAATAGGGAACTTGTAACTCAATTGGTTAGA
Organism: Quercus agrifolia; assembly: GCA_029955455.1. Classification (NCBI taxonomy): domain Eukaryota; kingdom Viridiplantae; phylum Streptophyta; class Magnoliopsida; order Fagales; family Fagaceae; genus Quercus; species Quercus agrifolia. The sequence continues at coordinate 44,645,683 of JARQAD010000006.1, forward strand.
CATATCTTAAAATTTCATTAGAGATATCTAAAGTTCAAATTTCCTTACCCTTAATTAGCATATAAATAAATTTGATATTAAAAAATTAAAAGTAAAAAAAAAAAAATGTGAGGGGGAGTTGGGAGAGATGTATTTGGAATGTATTGAAGAATATGGATAATATTTCAGACTTTCAGTTAGAGTTTAATCCTCCACAATATTTTCCATAATCTTTTTAGTAGTAATTTGTTTACAAGGGATATTATAATTAACATTTAACAGAATAAATTATAAATTTGAGATTCTTTATTGTTTACAAGAGATATTATTTTAGTCAATAGTCATATAAGAGATATTAATCATAAGTTAGTATGATCACACACTACAAAATCTTGTGGTTGGGGATAGAGAGAGAGAGGGGTGAACTACCAATAAGGAACCTTGTAACTCAATTGGTTAGACACATCTTAAAATTTCAAACTGAGATATCTAAAGTTCAAATTTCCTTACCCTTAATTATTGATGCATAAAAATAAAATTGATATTAAAAAATTAAAATTAAAAAAAAAAAAGAAAAAAAAAAAGAGAAGATGAAAGGTGGAGTTGGGAGAGAAGTATTTGGAATGTATTGAAGGATGTGGATAATATTTCAGACTTTCAGTTAGAGTTTAATCCTCCACAATACTTTCCACAATCTTTTTAGTCGTAATTTGTTTACAAGAGATATTATAATTAACATTTAACAGAATAAATTATAAATTTGAGATTCTTTATTGTTTACAAGAGATATTATTTTAGTCAATAGTCATATAAGAGATATTAATCATAATTTAGTATGATCACTCGCTACAAAATCTTGTTGTTGAGAGAGAGAGAGAGAGAGAGAGAGAGAGAGAGGTGAATTGACAATAGGGAACTTGTAACTCAATTGGTTAGACATATCTTAAAATTTCATTAGAGATATCTAAAGTTCAAATTTCCTTACCCTTAATTAGCATATAAATAAATTTGATATTAAAAAAATTAAAAGTAAAAAAAAAAAAATGTGAGGGGGAGTTGGGAGAGATGTATTTGGAATGTATTGAAGGATGTGGATAATATTTCAAACTTTCAGTTGGAGTTTAATCCTCCACAATATTTTCCACAATCTTTTTAGTAGTAATTAGTTAAGATGACAAGCTGTAATTAGAGTAACATCACTTTCAAATGAACTCATTAATGACATTATCATTACTCCTATTAAACATCAACCACAAGTCACAACTAACCAATACTTTATTTAGAACAATACTAGTGACATTTTTTTTTTTTTTCACAATCTTCTTAATAGCAATTTATTAAAATGACAACTAATTAGAGCAACATCACTTTTGTATAAACTCATTAATGACATTACTATTATCAAATATCAATCACAACCGACCAAGAATTTATTTACGTCATGTTTGTTTCGACATTAACATTTTCTATAAAATGAATCATTTTCCAAAAAAATATATTTTTTCTAGGATATTATTTAATTTTTTTATATTTGGTAGCAACCTTAAAATAAATGGAAAACTTTCTTTGAACTTCCTTTATTTAGCTTTACATGAGATATAATTGTTTTCTTTATTTAACTTCACGAAAGATAGAGTTGTTTAAGTTTTCCATAAAATTTTAGTGAAAAACAATTATTTCACATGCTAAGCTAAATATGAGAAGTTTAAAAGATAATTTTTCTTTGACCTTTTTTTTTTTATACTACCAAATATAGGAAAATGCGAACAATTTTCTTCACATAAAATTTTCCATTGAAACAAATGTAATGACACGATTTTTTTTTTCCACTATTTTTTTAATGGTAATTTGTTAAGATAATAAATTGTGATTAGAACAACATCATTTTTGCATGAACTCATTAATGATATTACTATTATTAAACATCAATCAAAACCGACCAAATTATGAGGAAAAAAATTATATTAAAAAAAAAATTCCATCCTTAAACTTCTTGATTTAATTTGTTCTGTTTCTTGAAGAAGGCTACTCCTTTTTTAAACCTCCATATGTAGGACTTATGGGTTTATGGTCAATGTACTTTTTAAATCTATATATCTATCTGCCTTTTTAAGAGTTGTTTTGTTTGATACTAGAAAGCAAAAACATAAAGAAAGTTGAAGTGAGCTAAGGTCCACGTTCTGAAGTCCATAGCCATATCTTCATCAATTATTTTGCCTACCCTTAACTTTTGGCGAGCCTATTTGGACGGCAATCGCATCTCAAGCAATCAGACTGAAAGAGAAAGACAACTTTTTTCGTTTGGATTTTAACATCAATGTTATAATTTATTTATATTTCTTTATTTGCTTATATTTTTTAACGTACTAACAGATCTGTTTTTATTGGTTTTATCTACCTTTTGCAAAATGGGTTTAGCCTGTATACTGTGCCTTTTTCACTGGACATGCTACGATCCAGTGAAAAAGGCACAGTATACAGGCTAAACCCATTTTCCAAAAGGTAGATAAAACCAATAAAAACAGATTTGCTATTACATTAAAAAATATAAGCAAATATAAGCAAAATATATATATATATATATATATATGTAAGCAAATAAAGAAATATAAATAAATTACCTTTTTGCACTGGACATGACACGGGTCTGCATTGTAACGTGTCCAATAAAAAAAGCATTGGACACAAGTCATATCTTTGCAAAATCGTAATTATGTTTTAACCATATAACAACTTTTGTAATTTTGTTCATATTTTAATAGCAAAACTCTAGTGTAAAACAGAATTTAAACTAGTTCAGGCTTTCGTTGCATGGGTTATGTGTTGAAATATAAGCAAATATAAGCAAAAAAAAAAATATATATATATATATATATATATATATGTAAGCAAATAAAGAAATATAAATAAATTACCTTTTTGCACTGGACATGACACGTGTCTGCATTGTAACGTGTCCAATAAAAAAAGTATTGGACACAAGTCATATCTTTGCAAAATCGTAATTATGTTTTAACCATATAACAACTTTTGTAATTTTGTTCATATTTTAATAGCAAAACTCTAGTGTAAAACAGAATTTAAACTAGTTCAGGCTTTCGTTGCATGGGTTATGTGTTGAAATTTAATCTCAGGAACATTTTCCATGTTAATTTTTTTAGTTTAATATATTTTATTGGGTTTATTTTGACCCCAGTTAAATTAACCAAAAACTCAAGTTGATTAATTAGTCCAAATACATGCAATATTCAATTGACTTGTAACCAAGACAAGGTAACCCATGGCCAAAACCAAGGTGGTCGATATCATACTGTACCGACCGGTATTTACCATTTAGTACGTGCACCGATACCGAAATGCAACTAATTCGTGCTGGTTTAAATACCGGCTGATTTCAGGCGTATAGGTCGATACAAAAAAAATCTTTTTTTTTTTTTAGTTTTGTAATTTTCGAATTTTTGTAAGGTTAGAATGGTAACTTACTTGTATTATTTGTTTTCTTAGAATGCAATAAGCAATTAAGTTTTTTGTTTTTTAACAGTGGGTTAATCTCACATTGGAAAACGAATGTGAGTTAAAAAGGTTTAAAGTCTGTGCTGTGTATCCAAAAGTTAAGTCCTTTTAAATATACACCACTGTAAGTTTCTTTAAAAAACCTCCTCCCCTCTTTCCGTGGGTGTATATGTTAATACTTAGTATTCTAAAATAAAAATAAAAAAAAGCTTTTTGTTTTTTATATCGTTTTTTTTTTTCTTTCTTTTAGTTGATACTAAAGACTAAAACCATAAATAATTTGTTCTGAATTAAAGTAATGTTTTATGATAAACTTTTATTTTATTATATATATAAATATATATATTTATATTTATAAATATAAAAAATAGCGATAAACCCGAAACAATACACCGGTATTGACCAATACCAAAATATATCGTTCTGCTGGCCAAATCGGTATAGTCTCCAGTACGAGATTGACTCCCTTGGCCAAAACCTCATCAATTTCTCAAAACCACATCTTTCCATCATCTACTTCACAGTTCAAAACCACATCACCACAACGCATGACCCATCCAACTTTTAGCGAAAAGCCTAAAATTGCCAAACCTAGAAATTTTCTTAAAGAGAGAGAATGACCTTGAAGAATTCAAAACTTGATCCTAAAACCCAAATTTCTCATCCCATTGTAAAGGAAATAAAAATTAATTATTACAACTTGACTAATCTGAGAATGACCTTGAAGAATTGAAAACTTAATCATAAAACCCAAATTTCTCGTCCTATTGTAAAAGAAATAAAAATTTACTATTAAAACTTGAATAATTTGAGACAGAGGGATCAGTTTGGTCAATTAGAATATCTTTAAGAGTTTAATATTTTAAATTGATAATATAAGAAGCCGGCTTGGAGTCTGACCCAAACTCGGATGGGGTCTCTTTGCGATTCCCCCACCCTCTCCACTTCTTCTTCTTTTCTTTTCTTTTTCAATTTTTATCTAAGAAAAAGAAAAGTACTATGCTTTATCAAGGTAGCTAAAAATCCAATGGACCAAAATTACTCGTTAAGTTTATCAAAAAAAAAAAAAATTACTCGTTAAGTCTTTTTTGTTTTTTGCTTTTAGACAGTTACAATATATGACTAACCCTGTAGCTTGAACATTTTCTCTTCTAAATTTCTAAACACTCGTTAAGAATCATGATTGGTGACTCCACCAATTAAGAATCATGATTAGTGACTCCAGAAATGTTCCATCAAATAGACTTTCATTATGCCTATTACAATAGAACAAGAAAAAAGGATTTTCATCATGCAAAGAGAGTTGTTGAATTATTACATCCCAGCCAATTGAGATGGCTGATTTCCCAAAAAGGGGTATGAATTATCAATAAAATTGAGCCCGTAAATTATTCTGTACCATGAATCTATAGCACTGCGAGATTGCGTGTTTATTGCATCAACTTATTGATAAGGTCCAAGATCTCTTATCCATCAATTGAGTTGAATTTTGACTTTGTTTTAACTATATTAAAATATTAAGAAATTCATACTATTAACATTACTGTTTGTTTAGGTAAAAATATTTTCTAGAAAATGAGTTATTTTTTAAAAGTTATTTTCTATAAAATTATCTTATTTTTCTATATTTAGTAACAACCTTAAATAAATTAAAATATAATCTTCAAACTTCTTTTATTTAGTTTATTGTGAGATAGAGTTATTTTTCAAAAAAATTTAGTGAAAGATAGTTTTTCCTTGAATCATTTTTTTCCTGATGCTACAAAATACTAAAAAACACAGAAAACTATCTTTATATTAAATTTTTCATCAAAACAAACCAAACAAATGGGCATAGTAACATGAATAAATTTTAGAGAGCAGTAATACTGAAGAGTAATGAACATTATAATGTATGAGAAATTATTGTGTACTCTCGGAGGACCATAAATGCGTATTCCCTCTTCTCACATGAATGATGGGTTCCACTAATTAAATTTATGGTGGGGCCTACCATTTATGTGAGAAGAGAGAGTACGCATTTATGGTACTCCGGGAGTACCTAATAATTTTCCATAATGTACAGGGGCACACTAGGCTACTAGCAATGTATCAAAAATATTACTATCAAGGTATCTACATAATTACTATGGATTGTCTCACAAGTATAATCAATGCAAATTTAACAATCTGTTTACAATATAAAATTGCATCATTATGAGTTGTGTATAAAGCAATATATGGTCACATCATTGAGTTTTATATAATTTGCTATACAAAATGTCGGAAAGTTTTTGCCAATTGAAACTAAGGGCAGCAATAATTTAGAAACTCCTAGCCTATCCCTTAAGTTTTTTTTATCGTTGACTTAAACCATGCATTTGGCTGCTACTAAAATTGAAAATTGACATGGACATGAAAGTGATCTTTGTTATGTAGAAGACAACTATGGAAAACATTGTGATGTGACGAATGAGCATGAAAATTTGAGTAAAAATTATCTTCAATGGGGTATGTTGAGCTACACCAACGTACACCAAGGAAAAAGATAATGTTATTATAATAACTTTTCTTTTCCTTTTTTGTATTTTTCCACTACTAAGAAAATTGTCTACTGAGAAAAAAAAAGAGGGAGGGCTTACCTAGGATACACATATATAGAACATAGAGGCTACAACTACTAGTGTTTGATCATAGAACATAGAAAAAAACCATAGCCATAGGTTTCAACCAATCCAATACCGACAAGTGTTTGATAAAAAATGAAAATTTGTAAATGGAAGAAAGGATTTAGTCAAGAAAGTGACCCCAACCAATGATCCTAACTTACACATCTCATATCTCACAACATATGAGCATAACAAGTTTATGACTAGTGAGATGGGTTGGATGCATATAATTCTGTATGAGATATATATATCTTCTTGTTCAGTTTCATGCATCTAATTAGATATTGAATATTTGATCCCTTGCAAGGTCTATGCATATTGATATTATGGGTTAGCCTATTTCAAAATAGTTACAATGTCATTTTCTAATTTCTTTTTCTTTCTTTTTTTGGTAGAGGTCATTTTCTAATATCTCCTACTAGTATTTAGGTCAAACTCTTTGAAGTGCCAATTTGGTTCAGGCTCATCTAGACCAAAATTATATGATGCGCTGCCCTTTTCTTCAGGTAAAGTGGGGGGAGGCCTCTCTATCATTTTCTTGAACCAGATAAGGACCAATAAATTTCAATAAACTTTGTCAAATAATTGAATTTCACTTGGTTACGAAAGAGTATTTGGTATCCATGTTGCTAAGATTCATTGCATACTTGCATTTCTTATAAACCGCAGTACAACTTTGGGTTGAATGGTGCCACTGGCAGCTCTACGTTCAATTTAGGGTGGTCACAGGACCACCCTAACCTGAATTTTTTTTTTATTATATATAAATTTAAAAAATTTATGATTTTTTAATCCTTAAAAAATATTTGTGACCACACTAAATTTTTTTAGGCCCAATTTAAATTTTAGACAAAATTTGGTAATAAACTTGGTTGTAAACTAAGGTTATAACTCTATTCAAAATTTTTTTTTTTTTTTGTACGTAAATTTTGACAAATTTACAAATAGATACATTTTCTTCTTATATCCTCAATATTTGCAAAATTTTAAGAAGATCAAAGATTAATAGGTATGTCATTAATCAAATCTTTAAATTTTGAGTTTTAGTAATCTATAATTATATATAAAAAATAAATTTATGGATCAAAGGTAAATAATATACGATTAACATGAAATTTGACATGCGTTTTAAGAACATAAAGATTAAAGAACATGCAATTAAACAATTATATTTTCAAAATTGACCATGTTAATTTATTTAATGAGAGTTGGAGCTTTAGGGTATATTTAAGTTTGTAACCAAACTTTGTTCTTAAACTTTAGTTCCCTTAACAATATATTAGGTCCTTACAAACAAAAAGAAAAATCCCAAGAAAATTTTTATCTAATTAAAATTTTGATAGAGATGTAACTTGCAACATTGGTAATGAGACATAATGCAGAAATTTCAAATTAAAAAAATTTGTAGAAAGAAATTGTAAGACTTTATGTATTTGTGTGAGTGTGTGTGTGTGTGTGTTTTTTGGGTCAATATATGAAATTCTCTTTTAATTAAATTTTTTGTAATTTAAGTTTCTTAATGACCACCCTAGAGAATATTCCTGAAACTGCCATAGAACGGTGCAACAACAAACCATCAAAAGGGTTTTGCTATTGAGGCCTCCGTTTATTTATTTATTTTGAATTGTTTTGGGTTGAATCTTTTTGGTTAGTCTATACCCCAAGCTTGCTAGTGTGTAAGCACAATCCAATCACCCCAAGGGGCCAAGTTTAATCGTGTTATATCATATATGACTTGTTTTGAAAAGAACTACTTTGATTTTTTATTTTTTGGGTTTGAAGTTGCAATCTCTTAGTCTCTAACAGACTAACACACACTTAGGATTGCAAATGAACTAAGCTGTTTATGACCAACTTGAGCTCAGCTTTAAAAAAAACATTTTTATGTTTGTTTGTTTAGTAACCAAACCAAACTCAAGCTCATTTGTGAAGGGTTAAGACATTTTAGTCATGGTTTTACTATATATAAAAAAAAGAATAAGTTAATTAAATAGCTCATGAACAAGTTCAAGCTTACTTAACAAGTAAATGAACCAAACTTGAACATGTAATCTTATTTGGTGATGAGCTTGAGCTCCACTTATTTTTGAAATAAAATTAAATGAACAAGTCTGAACTTTTAATACTCGATTTTTCTTGTTTATAGCCCACCTCTCTCACACACCTCTTCATACTTATAATACTTGAAAATGACATCAGGCACAAGGAACATTACCATAATCCAATCACCCCAAGGAGCCAAGTTTACTTAGTGTAATATAAGAACAACAAGATCTCAACTCTCAAGCAAGTTTGAAATTAAGCTTTCATTCTAAGCCAATAAGCTTGCTTAATTCCACAGTATGTTATTTTTTTAAGGGAATTCCAAAAGTGTCATCGAAGCCTGTTAAACCTACATTCCACTCTCTCTTGATTCTTTCTCTTGTTCTCTCTTGAATTGAAATGAGCCTTAAGTCCCCGTCAAGTTAGGATTTTATTTTTGTCTTTATAAATGTAAATTTTTAGTCTCACAATTTGGCTCATTAGGTGAACTTTTGTAATTGGAATAGGCCTATCTCCGTCTCTTCTCTTCCTTCTTAGGTTCTTGTTTCTGAAGTTGTAGATGGATTGAGCCCTCTTTTTTATCTTCTTAATATATTCGTATTCAATAAAAAATAAGATAAAGAAGAGAGAGAGTTTGAATTGTCACCCAATAATTATGAATAACAAAAAAGCCCAATCCAAATAAGTCCAAAATTGGATTGGATAAATTTGATCTGAATTAGATCTAAAACAGGTTCCCAAATCCCAATTCCACAAATATTGGGTTCCACCAAGTCAAGCCTGTTGCTTTCGAATTTCAAACTTTCAATGGGCTACAAGAGCAAAACAGTTCAGTTTCAGTTTCTTGAATGAGTTGTACTGTATTTAGGCCTAAACTAAAAAAGTTAATTTGGGGGCTAAAATGACGCTAAGTAAAAGAGGGGCTAAGCCCTTTCATCTTCGGAAAATCCGTGGGCTAAAAATTCAGAACAAACAGACCAGGTAGAGCTAGGTGCACTGTGCAAACTGGGCTGAACAAATTTCACTATAACAGGTCTAATAAGCCCTTTTATCTTCTGTTCCTTTTTCCTTTCTTTATCAAGGGTATTCTAGTAATTTTTATAATACTTTCACAACAAATTTTAAGTAGTAAGTTGTTGCTAATTTTAATTTTAATCTACAACTTAAATTACTTATTTGCGCATCTGAACCAGCCAATAATAACTTACCACTTAAAATTTATTGTAAAAATATTATGAATATAACATTTCTCTAATTAAATTTCCTTTTACTCAAAATTGTCAAAATATCCTTTACTTTATTTTTTATTTTTTATTTTATATATATTTAAGTATGATTACTCCCAGTGGCAGAGCCACATTAATTGGGACCCAAGGGGGCCTCCCCCCTCCACACCCCCCCCCCCCCCCCCCCATTTTTTTTTTAAAGTCAGTAGATACTAGATTTATATCAATATATGAGTTATCTTTTCTATAAAAAATAAATATATATATATATATATAATAGTTATCCATTATTATGGCCCCTTCCCCCTTTTTAAAAAAAATATATATCCATGAATATATTTTAGATTCATTTAAATAGGATTACAATTATGTACAATTTATCACCAAGCTAATTAATTGGAAAATCAACCACTGATAATAAACACAAGATTATTTTAACAATTAAAAAAAAAATAAAAAAATAAAAAAATAAAAAAAAAACTATTTTTTTGCTCCAACCTCACTGAAAAAACCCCTACGACTTATTTTGGAGTTTGACGGAAATGTCTACGTCTTCATAATCAATAAATTTCATGGCTTTACAGTCATACTATCACACAACCAGACTCCTACATATTTGCATCTGAGCTTTGACTCTTCTTTCTTTCTCTCTTTGAGATACTTGGTTTGGTTTGTTGTTTTACCTTTTGTTTTTGCTTTACTCTTTCATCCCACGTTCCAAGACAAGATTTTTTTAACAGATTTGAGATTATAATTTTTCCAAGACCTACACGTGTATGGTTTACACTCCAGCTTGTCTTCAAAAGCAAAAAAAGGTCTGACCTTTCTTTCTTCTACTTGTAATTTGTCATTAAATTAATAAATATATTAATAATATATAAATATAATATACGATTTATGAAACTGATAATATATATAATAGAAATAAAATAATAGTATAATATATTATCTGTTGTTTCATATTTCATATTTAATTATTTTTTTGTATGCATGAAGTGTTTGTTTTTTACTCTTTTATTTAGCAATCTTTAATTGACTAGTAATTTTGTTGTATCTTAGTCATTATGCTTAACTAGTATATAGCCCCGTGCTACTGCAAGGGAATGAATATATTATTAATCATGAGTTTATTCATGTTTAAAAGACTCAGTTAAGTCTAAATTCATATTATTAACCAGAAAATTTCATTAACAAAACTTAGTAGTATATATTTTACACAGAAAGATGAACCTTAGTGACAATGTTTATCCAAAAGATCCATTCACGCTTTTGAATTTTCAATCTTTATTGGTGATTGAAATTTTCGCAGCTTAAAAAATTTAAAATTAAAAAAAAAAAAAAAAAAACCTCAGAGTTGTACTTATTTTGTAGTTTTACGATGAGTCATTTTGTAACATGATGGACATTTGTGTGAAGAAAAAACCTCTGAAGTTCCATGGCTGATAAAAGAAATTCTCTCAAATCTCTTTTTATAGAGAGATGGGTTTGTGCGTGTTTTTATACATCCTTCATAGTTGTATTATCACGAAGCAGGTCTATTGGATTTAGATTGGTACTATCAATTCCCAAAGCATGAGTGTTTAATGTGTTATTAATTTAATCTCATTGGCTTCTGTACATGACAGCAAAATTAAAAATAATTAGATTGTACATGTGTATAGTAAAATTGGACTACAATTTCAGATTCTAATTGAACAATTGGAATGATAATATATGATAGTAACAACAATAGGAAAATTCAAATAAAATTTTGGATTAAATTGTAATGATCTGAATAAAAAATTCCAGTAGAAAAACAAGGTGGAGTGATCCACTCCAAGAAGACGACCAAACTTGCGTAAACATAGAATAATAAATCTCTTTCCGGAAAATTTACATTGTTCATAACCTTTACCTTCACTGAAAATTTTAAAAACATATGACTCACATTTGCTATCCAAACATCTACAGCCGGGTCCTCTCCAATTCGCGTGAGATTCCATTGATCACTAAGTTCCTTTGCAGCCTGCAAAATGTATCATCCATCGGTCCACAGCAGTGCTTTTTTCATTGTTATAGGTGCCAAACTTGAACAAAAAACCAAATATAAGGATAGTGAATTTTAGGCATAATGTGCATCTAATCACATATTAGCAATTTATAACAAATGTAAAGATGCAAACTTTGTAAGTGAATAGTAAATAAAACTTAGTGTCGGAACCAAAAAGAAAGCACTTTAATCCGAAACTCGATGCAAATGTAAAGTTGCAAACTTTGTAAGCAATTTATAACAAATATGCAAACTCTGACTTTGCTATCTTTTTGGAAATTATGCAATGTACCCAAACCAAGTTCTTATCACCGATATTAATCTCTTTAGTTTTTACGTTTGACTGCAAAATCAAGAAAAAACTTAATTAGCACAGTAACTCACTTGACCCAATACATAGAAGTGGTTTTAATGAGAATGAGCCCACATACATTTAGCCACATGATGCAAAATTTAACTTCAATTTCAAATTCTAAACACATGGCACAAAATTAGAGTCCTAATTTAGAATTCAATTTCATACTCTCTCTGCTTCACTTATTATTATATATATAGATGAGACATAATTTATTTGAAAATCTAAGTTTATGGGAAAGTTAAAATTTATTGATTCATTCTTAAGAAGTAAGAAAGATGGTAGCATTATTATTTTAATTTTTGTATATAGAGAGAAAACAATTAATTAATCATCTTTTTTATAATAACAAATAAATAAACATTTTATTTTTCTGTTTGGCTCTCCCAAAGTCAAGTTCCTAGCTCCACCACTGATTACTGCTGCAACTTATCACTTTGGATGAAAGGTATACTTATCATTATTCATTACTAAGGTCTAACCTCTATCTTGACTTAAATTTTAATATGTTTTAATGCATTTCAATCACTTGTGTCTATTTCAATTGTTTTGATTCATATTTATGATTATTGTTTATCTCTCCGTCGCGCCGCGCTTTTCTTTTCTATTTTGTTCCTTTCCCTCTGCCACCACTTGTCTGATGTCTCCCCATAAATATCTCTCCACCCTGAAAATCACACAACTTTTCTTTTTCTTTCTTTGTCTTCTTCTGTTTTTTCTTTTTCTTCCTTTCTTTCTTTCTTTCATTTTGATGATGGTGTTTTTTAATAGATGTCAAGGACTTTGATGTGATGACTATTATCTTTCATTTAAGCAATGTGTTGTGGATTTGAGTATGGAAATTACCCTATTAAGGGTTAAAACTAACTACCAACCACCTCTTTCAAAGTTCAAGCCCTAGAAATGCAGAATTGTGTAATGGAAAACCAACTTTGATGTTTGTTTTTGAATATTTCAATAATTTTTTTCATTTGGTGTTTTTACTTTTTACCTATGTAATGAAATTTTATGAACCTCTTTGTTACGTAATAGTGCTATCATAAACTTCAATATTTTGAAATGACGGTATTAAAAATGTTTATTATATGGTTTGGTATATAATTATAACCCTATACTTACATGATAAAGCATTTAATATATTGATATTAGCTACATCTAATTAAAATGTTTGATATAAAAATAGTAGTAACTGTAAATGATATGTTAAAATGCACTGATAATTCTCAAAAAAAAATTGATAAAAGATTACTAAGCAAATTTGCCTTGTGAATGAAAGGTCATTGAATGATTTCTAGACATTTAAAATAGTTACACTTGGTGTAATTCTAAAAAGTTACACATTTTTTAAATCATTAAATTTAAGTAGATCCAACGGTAAAAAAAAGACTCATTAATATTAATATTCTGATTAGGATCTCATTAATTATCCATCATTTATTATATTTTATATTTATCTCTAGACCCAAAAAAAGTGTTATATTTGACTCTCTCTCTATCTCTTTCTCCTCCACCGTTATTCCACCTCCATGGATAGATTGCCGGCAAAAGAAGGAAAAAAAAAATGAAATACAAAACTTTAGAAATTTTTTATTAAATAAAAAAATTTAGTGCATGAAGCACAATTTCTCTCTCTTTTTTTATTTTTAATATTTTGGTTTGGTTAATAGAAATTTTCAAGCAAGACCAGTTTTAGATAAACAATTAGATGAAACCTACACCAGAAAGAATGGATTATGTTGACTTGACTTGTTAATGCTACTCTATCTTATATGTTATGTACTTGTGCTTGCAAATGCAATGAAGACTGGATTTAGTTGACTTGACTTGTTAATGCTACTCTATCTTATGGTAATACTATAATTTTGGTTAAAAGAGGAGTGAAACACTGGAGCATGATTTTCCCTTTACATGCATATATTTGTGGGCTAACTGGGCTATCTGTTATTTCCTTGAAGAATGTTGGACTCTGACTCAGGTGTAACTTCAGCAGGGGCACCATAATTGATCGGTAGTCACAAGCAGTTGCTGCTTCAATTTTCTTTCCCGTCTGTTGCATAGCAATAGTAGTTGTCCTGATTATACCATCAAATTTGTAAAGTTGCAACAATAAACATACTGAAATTCAATCATCCTATGGAATGAAATAGTTCATCAAGCAACATATTTAATATCAAACACAGCACTACTCCTAAGGACATTGGATTTCACTTCAAGCATGAAATTTATCATGTTCATAAATTTGGCTTTATCATACCTTTTCATCTATCTCGCTAATATGCTTCTTGATCTCTAATTTTATTTCATTGTCCTTGTGATTTTCTTCCAAAATATACCATATGATATCTGACTCAAAATTCTCACCATTTGTGTTCTTAATCTGTCTCTCATGCTCTGACAAGAGAGACTCGTAACTCAATGGTTTCTGCCCAAACTCTTCCCTTCTTTTATCTTCTTCCACGCATATACTATCCAAATTCTGCCATACCTTAATGTATCTCAAATACAGTATTTTTTTTCTCAAAAATGTTCTGCATCCGGTGAAATTCAGCCTCATAGATCTTGAAAAGATCTTTCCCTTGACTTCTACTTGTTTCTCTCAAATTTGTCCACTGCTTCAATTGCTCCCTAATATTAATATTAGTACCTCCCTAGTCCCTGCAATAACAAATCCACAATATCATCTTTACACTCATCATCATTTAATACGATTTCAACATTAGCACTAGAAGTAACAGCGGCTCCATCATTCGGCATAAGAAGCTCCCCATGCGACATTCTCTTGTCGAAAACTACAAAAGAGAAGTCCTCATTGAATAAAATCTTCTCATGATAAGCAACACAAGACTCACCTCTAATCTTATCCTTTGCAAGATTGAAGCAGAGCACTTATAACCCACAAATATGGCCGAGATCATCCAAGAACTTGAACACACGATTAAGCTCTGAGATGTCAAGAAAGCATGCTGAGAGCAGAGTGCGGTTCATACTAATATTTTAATTGATCTCATTTATTATCCCTTATATAATACATTTCATACTTATTTCTAAAAATAAAAATAAAATCTCAATAATAAACATTACTTTAGTTCTTTCTACATTCATAATGGCACCAAAAAAAATGAATAAAATTAGCTTTAGTAATAATCATTTTTGTAGTTGAAAAATAATGAATCTAACTATAGGGCTGTCAGGCTTTGAAGGAAATTTGGTGGGAAGAACCATGTCTCAGAAACCATCTTATGGATCGGTTTGTGGATTTCCGAGATTTATGGACTGGGATTGCAGGTACAAATGAACACCAGTTGGCAGAGAGATTAGCTTTCGTGGCTTGGAGTATTTGGCATACCAAAAACGCTTCAAGATTGCGGAAACCATGTCTACCATTTTCAAGCATCTACCGCGACTCTTTGGAATGGTTTTAGGAATTCCACGAAGCTCGACATTAAGGACAACCCCGACCCGAGACACGAATGGTTTTGGACCTCAGACCACCGATAACAACTAGCTACTGGACACCTCCTCAAACAGCACGGTTTAAAGCAAACTTTGACGGAGCTGTTTTCATGGATTCACAAATGGCAGGAATTGGAGTAGTGATCAAGGACTCGGGTGGCCATGTGACTGGTGCTTTATCAGAGAGGTTGTTTCTCCCCTCAACGGTGGACGATATGGAGGCAGTTGCTTGCAAGAAAGCAATTAGTTTTGCTTTAAACCTCGGTCTTGACAATGTGGTTTTTGAAGGTGATTCGGAAACAGTTATAAAGGCCCTCAACTCTAATGTTAGGTGTCTTACTTCCTTTGGCCATCTTATTGATGATGCCAAAGCCTTAGTTTTGAATTTTGCAAATTCTTCTTTTTCGCATGTAAAACGGACTGGGAATACTATTGCTGATAAACTGGCTAAGCTAGCCAAGCAATTCCAATGTCCACAGATCTGGTATGATGACATCCCTGGTGATGTGCAGCACCTTGTACTGGCTGATAGACGCCTTTCTTGATTTCAAATAAAGTTTTGATTGGTTTCTCCAAAAAAAAAAAAAAACTATTAAAGTATAAAAACATGTGTACTGCTCACAAAAAAAGACAACAACAATAATGTCTAGAATACTGTTGAAAGAACTACGTTGCCATTGCCATTATTACTTAGATTTTATTTCGGGAGACAAGATCTGGAGTACTTAGCAAAGATTTTGAATTTGAGATTGTAGCCCTTATTGATTCAAGCGCAAATCTCAATTGCATCCAAGAATGAATCATTTCCTCTAAGTATTCAGTGACGGAGCTAGGAATTTATTTTTGGAGGTGCCATGTATAAAATTTTTTATTGTGTGTATGAAATCTAAAATACTAATAATGTACTATACTTCATAACTCAATATGTACTATAAACAACAACTAAATACATGTTAATATAGTAATTTATGCGGTATATTTTAATCAAACTAATCAAGTACATTTATAAATTATAATGCCACATGGTATATAATATATTGATTATTATAATAACAAATAATATATTATAAGGAAATCAAATCAAAGCAAATGAAAAATAAAGTAACACGAGCACTGCATAGGGGTGAGGGGCCTACGGAAGCTTCAAGCTTGTCTTTCACTCTTTCTTGTCTAGCTTAGTCACACAGAACTTCTACGTTTTATATTGTAAACACAAAACTGTAGCAACAGTGGGAAAAGGAATAGAACTAAAAGGATACAAGAAAAAGAAGGCAAACTCCAATGTAGATAGAGAGAGAGAGTCGCCTATGAGAGCACTAAGAGCAAAATGTTCTGCAATTGTGTGGGGAACTTGGTGGTGCGGTGAATCAACAAACTTCTAACCTTTCAGTTTTTCTATTGTTGTGGTACTAATAAGCCCTAGATGTGTGGGGATGAAAATTAGAATTTTTTTCCCTTTTATTTGCTGATGTAATTGTTAAAATATCTATGTGTTTATTTTAAAGATGCTAAATGTTTAATTATTGTAATTTTTTTACATATCTATTTATAAGTTGTAATTTATTTAAAAGAAAGTTATGTTTATTTTTAGACTTTCTTAAATATATGTGTTTATTATTGGGTATGGAGGGCCAATATGATAAGGTTCATTTAAAAAATATCAAATTATTTAGGATAATTTCAAAAAAAAAAATTCTTTAATTTTTTTCAAAAATTTTGGGGGGGCCAAGGCCCCCCTTGGTCCTGCTAATCATCCGCCGCTGTAAGTATTTCCAACAGACTAAGGAACGATTGTCCTTAGCAAATGGTAGCAAGATGCAGATTAAATACAAAATCTCAAAAGCCCATGTGTGCCAAGATAACACATGCTTCAAAACAACCTGTCTTAGTCAAAAATATGACAGATAGAGTAATCTTAGGAAATCATTTCATGTGTCTGTTATATCCATTCACTACAGATAGTGAAGGGATCACTACCCATCCTTTTGGTCAGCCAGTTAAGTTTAAGTTTCTCAGAAGTCTGGAACCTCGAGAAATTAACAGTCTCCAAGCTGTCTCAATCTCCAGAACTCTAAATTTGATTAATAGGAAAACCCAACATCTTAAATACATTAAGAATGATTAAGACACAAGAAAATTGAGGAACAATTAACTTGTAAAACCATCCAAACCGAGATCAAAGAGTTCGAGGAAAAACTCAAGCAGGAAGTCTGCTCTGATCTTCCTACAACCTTTTGGCATAGAAAGAGACACAAAGTAGCTCTTCCATATGTCAAAGATTTTAGTAAAAAGGATATCCCAACCAAAGCCCAACCTATTCAAATGAGCCAGGAACTCGTGGAATTTTGCAGATCAGAAATAAATGACCTCCTTAGCAACAGAATCATTAGGAACTCTAAATCACCTTGGTCTTCTCCAGCCTTTTATGTATAGAAAAATGCCAAAATAGAAAGAGGAGTTCCTAGATTAGTCAGCAACTACAAGCCCCTTAACAAAGTCTTAGAATGGATTAGGTATCCCATCCCTAACAAAAGAGACTTAGTTAATAGGCTTAGTAAGGTAATCATCTTCAGTAAGTTTGACATGAAAAGTGGTTTCTGGCAGATTCAAATCAGAAAGTCTGATAGATATAAAACATCGTTTACTGCACCCTTTGGCAGGGATGGACAAAAGTACGAACAATTTTTTGTTTTGAAACTCCAAATAAGTATTCATCTAGAAGAGAAATGCTATGTCCACAATATTTTCATAAAAAATCATAAGTGGTAGGTTATTATTGGTTGTTATGAGTGGGTAAAAAAGTAATTTAAGTTGTGGATTCAAATTAGAACCAATAACAACTTACCGCATGTGATTGGTTGTGAAAATGTTGTCAACGTAGCACTTTTCAATTTAAATTTTTTTTGGGTGTCTTGTGTGTTGTCAAATATGTGTGGGTGTTTACTTAGACTAGTTAGAATTGGCTTAGGAATTTATTTTATTTTTTGTTTGTGTCTTGCGTGGGTTTATTTTGGGGTGTTGTCTGGGTTTAAGTTTGTTATTGGTAAATTTTGTTGTTGAGCTTGTTCAATTTATTTAAGATTTTAGATCAATAAAATTTTTAGAGCCTTTAAAAAGATCAATAATATTGTTGAGGGGGGAAAGTGAAAATTTATTGAAACAAATTGCTAAAATTAATACACACACACACACACACACACATATATATATATACACTAAAAAAAATTGTATTTTTTTTGGGGGGGGGGGGGGGGCACTGCCCCTTCAAGTCCAAGTATAGTTACGTCACTGCCATTTGGACATTACGAATGGAACGTAATGCCTTTTGGCCTAAAGAATGCACCCAATGAATTCCAAAATATCATGAATGACATCTTCAATCCTTTCTCTAGTCATTCTATTGTTTATATAGATGATGTACTCATATTCTTAGAATTTATTGAGCAACATTGGAAACATTTGAGATCCTTTCTCGAGACAGTCAAGAGCAATGGTCTAGTGGTTTCAGCCCCAAAAATCAAACTTTTTCAAACACATGTTCGGTTCTTAGGTTTTGACATCCATCATAGGTTGATCAAGCCAATAGATAGAGCCATTCAGTTTGCAAACAAATTTCCAAATCAAATCTTAGACAAAACCCAGCTTCAAAGATTTTTAGGATCTCTCAACTACATCTTAGATTTCTATCAAAATCTCATACAACAATGTAAACCACTTTTTGATAGACTTTAGATTAATCCACCTCCTTGGACTCCAGCTCATACATTAATTGTCCAAGAAATCAAAAAATATGTTAAGACTCTCCATTGTTTAGGAATTCCCTCAGTAAATTCCTTCAAGATTGTCCAAACAGATGCCTCTAACATTGATTATGGTGGCATCCTCCTTCAACGTACTAGTCCTAATTCCCCTGAACAAATAGTTTGTTTCCATTCAAGAATTTGGACTTATACTCAGCTAAATTATAGTACTTTTAAAAAGGAAATTTTATCTATAATATTATGCATTTCAAAGTTTCAAAGTGATTTACTAAATCAAAAGTTTTTGGTCAGAATTGATTGCAAATCTGCAAAACATGTTTTAGAAAAAGATGTCCAAAACATTGCATCAAAACAGATTTTTGCACGGTGGCAAGCCATTCTCTCCGTTTTTTATATTGATATAGAATTCATAGAAGCAACCCAAAATAGTATTCCTGATTTCCTTACTCGTGATTTTTTGCAGAATCCAAACCAAGATGTCCCGAAAAAAGCCAGCACAACCCCAACTCCTAAAACTACCTAAACAGTCACCTCCCAGCAATACTAGTCAAGCAAAGAACCCTAGCTAGATATTCCTAGTCTCTCCAGTTTCCTTAGCTAATCACTATGTCGTTTCTACAATCCCAAGACCAAACTATGAAAGACCACTCCTAACCCAACTCAACTTTAGTTCTGCCTTAGTATCTCCATCACCTAGAGCAATAACCCCTTACACAATAGATGATCCCTGTTAGGGTACCTTTTTTTTACACCTAATTTTATTTGAGTACCATCTATTTATACCACTAACGAGTTATTGGGTTTTCCCAAATATTTTTTGCTCTATTATTCCATTAATCACAAATATTTCATATCTCATTATCTAAATTGGGTCATGATATAAACTATCACAAAAAGCCCCAAAACTCATATTTTATCCAATTTTATTATCATTATTTAGCTAAGTCCAAAACTGACCCTTTGAACCCAATGAGCACATCCTATTCTATTTAAAGCCCAATAATACTTATGCTTGGCAATATTTGAAAAGCCCATGATTTAAATTCTTGGCAAAACAATTTTATCAATGGAATTCAAATCCATAATCAAAGCGCATGGTTTAAACCCATGTCAATTTATTTATCCAAAACCCAATTCTCATTGGCAACATCAAAGCCCAATTCTCATTGACAATATCAAAGCCCAGTTCTCGCTGGCAATATTTAAAACCCAATTCTCATTGGCAATATCAAAACCCAATTCTCATTGGTAATATCAAAGTCTAGTTCTTGCTATCAATATTTAAAACCCAATTCTCATTAGCAATATCAAAGCCCAATTCTCATTGGCAATATCAAAAGCTCAACTTACGTTGGCACTATTAAAAGTCCAAGGTAACTACTTGGCATTATTTTATCGAAAATCCAAGGTTATCAATACTTGGCAAAATACTACATCGTAATTATTTCACTTAAAAGTCCAATAATGAACAAATACTTTAGGTTCTTAAACATATTACTATAATATTACAAGCTCATGGAATGTATGAATTATCTATTCTCAAAACCCATGACAATCCTCTTATAAAAACCCATGAAAAGTTATGATTATTAGACCCATGATATTTATTTATTTCATATTATAAACTCATGCTCACTATCTATCTTACATCACAACATCGATAATATTTATTACCAAAACTCACGGTAAATATTCAACCCCACAAGCTCATCATTTAAATTATGATGTGATTATTAGAAACCATGAAACATTATTTGCAATATGAAATTTATCATAGTAAATATTACTTACAAAGGTATTTTGAAACTTGTCCTATTGTTTCAAACATTACAACTAATTGCCCAAAGGCCTATTGCAAATATTTATGAAAAAACCAAAAATATTTACTAATAAAAGTCCATGGCAACATGTGCACACAACCCAGCCCATGTGAGCAAGCCTAAGCAAAAAACACCAGCAAGAGACAAAAGAGAGTGGGCAAACAGCCCTTATTTATTCCTAACCAAAAAAAGCAACTAAGGACTCAATACAAGGGAACCAAGCCTTTGAGAATGGACTAAGGGTTGTCCCATAAGTTTTCTACCACCCTTTGCCTGACGTGAACAATGCCCAAGGGCTGTCACATCAGTTGAAGTCCAAAGGATGATGGAATTTCATTATCTTCCTCAAAACTGCACCTCCAGCGAAAGGGGAGCTGAAACCAAATTATTCAAATTTCAACAAATTGATGCTAAAAATGTTAAAAACATTCAAGACGTGATTCATGTGCCAAGCCCATGAATCCTAAAGGGGAAAACTTTGGGAACATGTGGTTTGGGGTGTTGAATCTCACTTCTTGGGAGACCAAATCTCAGTTGCAGCATTAGAATTCGTTCTTGATACTTGCCTTAATCCCATTGGTTGAATACAATCTCAGCAATCTTAGCATTTAATGCAAAAAGTTCTAAAATCTCGTCATTACCCAAAGAAGCAAGACAACCTCTCAAAGTGGATTTTTCCTACTTCTAATAAAAAATCCCAGGAAAGTTAAACCTTGATTCATCACCCCTGATGAGTCATGCGTTTTTGGATTCTTGTCAATCAATGCTTCCCTAAAGTTCCATTATAAATACATACACACCTCAGCCCACAAAGGGGGAGGAGGCCTCTCTAAAGATTTCTGTCATTGACTACATTCTGCAGAAATTCAGCCCCTATTAAGCTTCCCTTAAGCTTCCTCAAGCTCTCTAGAGCTCACTCATAACCTTTCTCAACCTATAGTCACCATAACACCATCATTCACCACCTTGCTTACACCTTCTTACTCCATAAACGTCCCATAACTAACTAGAGGACAACGACTCTCTCTTAAATTTTGAGTTTGTTTGCTATCTTGCTCGTGGTTTAGCCTACCTCAAGCTCACCACTCATCATCCTTAGCCCACACTCATCTAATCTCAAATGTTCTCTCCCCCTTTCACATAATCACAACCCATAAATGTCTCTCAACTAGTCACAAACAAACCACAAATCTCAAAAAGCGTTAACCTCAGAGTTAACCTTATCCCACTCACTCAAAACAGCTCATATTGTCTCATTCATGCCTTATAAACATACACTCACCAAAATCTTAGTTTAATACTTGCTGCACTGAGATGGAGATCTTTCTCTTCCTTCATTCCATCATATTTTTCCTCTTTTATTTGTAACTATGGAGCCATTAATTATTGTTTATTATTATGATGATGAAGGACATAATGTATTTGTAACAATTGAATTTTTCCCTCACATTGATGTAATGATGACCCAAAGTACTAAATTCCCTTGACCAAGACACATAAGGACCCCTAGGAGTGAACACTTTCCTAAATTTATTTGATCATTGACTGCTGGACTCTAAGTATAATTTCACCCCTACCATTGGAGATAATACCATAGTACTGGAAGACTGATTTGAACTATGACACCGTAAAAAAACTAATAATATAACAAATTAACAACACTCACGTATTTATTATGCTTTATTGTTGTCTTCTTGTTAGGGTGCATCCTCTATTCCTTACTTGGGCGGACTTACACCACACCGATAGCCTTTGGGCTTTATTTCAACGGCCTATCGTTGAGTTTCGGCTTGGCTACCCCATATTCTATTTGGGAACATCAAAATTTCTCCCTCAACAATCCCTTTGGCCCCTTACAGCCCCAAAGATCATTCCAACCTTCCAAAAAAAAAAATAAGTCTCCTTACATTAAGAAACCCTGTATCCAGCACATCTTTTATATTGAACCACACATGACCCATATAAAAGATCCTTTAGCTCTGGTAATGGAAGTTTTACCACCAAATTGGCATTTTCTTCCAAAAGCCCCAGAAAAATCTATCAAATTCTATAAGAACATCCTCATTGAAGAAAAGTCTGCTCGAATAGAGGACATTAAGTCAAAATCAGACCCTTCAGTAGTCCTCTACCACGAACTCATCCTCACCAGGTTCGTCAGTTGCAAAGAATGGGGCCAATACCCCTCCCTAATCCAAACATTAGAAGGCTTAGGAATCTAATATAGTTATTATGACTACATGGACGCCTTTGAAAAGATTATATTATAAAAAATAAGAATTTTGAGCATTCATGGTTCTTAATGTTTGACAAAAATTTCAACAATCAGATCCCGACATGGTTCCTAAAGTGGTGGGAAATGTTTGGATCAATTCCTCAAATCTTCCTAGAACCTCTCCAGGAGGCCCTCAGATATTTTAGTTCAAGGCTCCAAGTTAATCATCATAGTTCTTAGTTTCAAGCAATCTTGCACATGTCCATCAAGTATAAAATCCATTGGATTAGTATGTGGACCTATGCAATCAGCAACAATATACTAAATAGAGAGTTCTCAGTAAAATGGTGGAATAGTCTCAAAATTGATCTAGTTATCGATCAAATAAATAAGGATTTCCCTCCTCCAGTTCATAGAGCCATTACCCAGAGGAGAAGGTCCTAGTCCAGCCTAGAATCCATCTTAGTCGTCGGAAAATCTAGCAGAGAATTAAAAGATCTTACAGACCAGTTGCTCCTCTAGGCTTCCCAGTTAGAAGAAAAGGAAAAGACTTCTCCTGCTTCTTCTGAAGCATCTACCAGTCACCATCCATTTGACCCTTTCCAAGATTCTCAAGATCCTTATAAGGGCCATAATTTAGACAGTCCCTAGACTATTCTGGTAGCACCAGTCACTACTCAGAATAGTTCCAAACAACCCCAAATTTCAGTCACTATTCAAAACAGTACCAGCAAACAAAATCCTATTTATAAACAATACCAGCTGACATAGAAAACAGAAATAGTACGGGTCGACACTAAAAGATGAAAGTGAACAGTTCACCGTGGGTTTCATCTTCTTTTGGGGAAAAGCAATTTACCCCCTTTTTTCAGAACTGCAGGAATCTTCAGAGGTCACGAGGCTCCCCCAAATCATAGGTCATGAGGCTCCCCTAAAAGAATCCTAAGCTCCTTTCCCAGTCTATATAAGGGATCTGAAGTTCCCTTTGAAAGCAGGCTTAGTTCAGCAAAATTCCCTCTTACAAAATCCTTTAGCAATCTTGTATTTGGAAGTCCCAATCTTGTAATCAAATGGCTTTTATATTTTCATGCATCCAATGTAATGATATGGCCTCAGTTGGCTTTAGTTTTCTTTGCATTCAATAAGCTGTAACTCACCCCTATTTCATATATATATATATATATATATATATATATATATATATGTATATGTATATAGTGTGCATTTGGATACCACTTATTTTGCTGAAAACTAAAAACTTATTGCTGAAAATATTGTAGCAAAATATTTTTAATTGCTCAAATTTACTGTTCACATGCAATTTGCACATGGCTGGTCCATGAACAGTGCCATGGACCAGCCAAAAATGCAGCTTACCAAAACGTAAACATAAACGCAGCTTACCCAAACGGAGCTATAATATCAATCAATTGAGGTATAAGACTTTTAGCTAGACATTTAATATAGGGTGTAATGTTTAGAACCAAAATTGGATCAATACATGTTTAATTTAAGTATTAATAAAGAAGTCACATTAGAGACTTTGTAGAAAATTAAGAACCTAGTTAATCTAATTAGAGGTTGTTAGAAGATTAAACTTTATTTAATAGAATAGTACTTGTTTATTTAATCCAAAAAGATGGTAAGTTTTTGTTAGTTTAAACGAATAAAGTTTAGCACTATTAGGTAGTCCAAAGAAGATTATATAAAAATTAAGAATTATTACATTACCAAGAAAGTCAACATTTTCACTCCTCTTATATTGTTAATTTCTTATCAATGCTGTTAAATTTTGAATCTAACAATCAAGCAAGCTTCACTATGATAATCCCTCAATCTCCAATCATTTCCTATCAAGAATCAAGCTACTCTCTCTATCTCTCACATTAAAAAATCCTATCATTTCATAACAGTAGTAAAATTGCTTTATGTTAGAAATACTGAATGAATATATTGTATTTCTCAAGTAATAGAATATACATGAGTGCATTTTATATAGAAGGCAAAGTGTGTAATACAAGTAAATATGCTATACAAGTAAACAAGGTGGACCTCAAGCCCACATACTCTAATACACGTTAACAGCCCCCCTCAAACTCAAGGTGGATGTGAGACCAATTTGAGGTTGTCAACCAAAGTACGAAGACGTCCCTTAGGATGTGACTTGGTGAAGATATCTGCAAGTTGATCTTTAAAGGAGACTGAGATCAACTTGAGAGCACCATAGATAAGATGATAACGGATAAAATGACAATCGATCTTGATGTGTTTAGTCTGTTCATGGAAGACATCATTCTGAGCAATATGAATGACACTCTGGTTGTCACAATAAAGAGGAGTGACAGAGGATGTGGACATACCTAAGTCTTTGAGAAGCCATCGTAGCCAAAGAAGCTCAGATGTGGTATCAACAAGGGCACGATATTCTGCTTCAATACTGGAGCGGGCTACATGAGTTTGTTTCTTGCTTCACCAAGAAATCAAGGAAGAACCAAGAAGAAACCAATAACCAGTGGTAGACCTGTGATCAGTGGGATCTCTTGCCCACTCAGCATCAGAAAATGCATGGAGAACAAGAGGAGACTGAGCAGAGTAGAAAAGGCCATGAAAGAGAATGCCTTTTAAGTATCGAAGAATGTGCAGAACAGCAGCATAGTGAGTCGATCGTGGAGTAGACAGATACTGGCTCACCTGGTGAACAACATAGGAAATGTTTGGATGAGTGACAGTGAGATAAACTAGGCTGCCAACCAAGCGTTTATAAAAAGAGGGAGTAGACAATGGTTTCCCTCCTGTGGAAGTCAGATGTGCATTAAGCTCAACTGGAGTGTCAACAATCTTGCTATCAATGAGTCCAGCTTGAGACAATAGTTCAGAAGCCTACTTGGCTTGAGTAATATAAAGTCTATCTGTAAAATGAGTGATTTCAAGATCCAAGAAGTAGTTGAGATGTCCAAGATCTTTCATCTTAAACTGCTGACTGAGAAAATCCTTGAGTTCTTGAATGCCACTAAGGTCATCACCAGTTATGATCATATCATCCACATATAGGAGAAGTAAAATAGTGCCTTTGTCAGTGCGATGAAGAAATAAGGCAGAATCATAATGATTGGCCATGTAACCCAAGCGAGAGATGGTAGAACTGAATTTGGCAAACCAAGCTCATGGAGCTTGTTTAAGGCCATAAAGAGCACGTCAAATGTGACAAACCTTATTTGATTCAACAAAGAGACCAGGAGGAGGTTGCATGTAAACTTTTTCACTTAAATCTCCATTAAGGAATGCATTTTTAATATCCATCTGAAAAAGGTCTCATTTACTGACAGTAGCAACAACTAAGAGGGCACGAACAGATGAGATACGAGCAACCGGAGCAAAGGTCTCTTCATAATCAATCTCATACTCTTGTGTAAAACTTTTTGCAACAAGACGAGCTTTGTAGCGCTCAATGGACCCATGAGAGCGAGTCTTAATCTTATAGATCCACTTACAACCAACTATAGATTTCCCAGAGGGGAGAGTCACCAAGTCCCAAGTATGGTTTTTAGATAATGGATCAAGCTCCTCTTTCATTGCAATCTGCCATAAAGGGTCAGTGGAAGCCTCACGATAGGTGTGAGGCTCGTGCAGTGTAGCAAGGGCAGTGTAACAATGATAGTCAAGTAAATGTGTAGGAATGGATCTTACTCGAGTTGAGTGACAAGGTGGAATGTCTTGTGCATGATCGTCAGGCGGACCAGGAGCAGGGGATCCAAGCTCAGGGTTGGGTAGCTCGTCTTCAACCTGCTCATTAAAGGATGAACTAGAAAGGGATCAAGGATATCTGGTGGTTGGACAGAGAAGTCTAATGAAGAATCAAGAGCAACTACAAGAGGATCAGGAGCAATTACAAAAGGAATATGTGCCTCATATGGAAAAATATTTAAGACAGAGGAGGAAGATAGGGAGGCACGGAAGTGAGAGAGCTCGACAAAGGAGCGATGTTCCCAAAAGATAACATTGCGGGAGACATGAAGATGATGAGAGATAGGATCATAATACCGATACCCCTTTTGAGTTTCGCCATAGCCAAGAAAACAACAAAGCCTTAACCGAGGCTCAAGTTTGTTATGCTCATGTGGTTGAAGAAGAACGAAACAAGTAGAACCGAAGGAGCGAAGGTGGTGATAATCTGGAGGTGACCCAAAAAGGCGCTCATATGGAGTTTGATTGTGGATAACAGGACTTGGAATGCGATTAATAGCATGAACAACATGAAGAGTAGCTTTGCCCCAAAAAGGAGCAGGAACTTTAGCAGAGAGAAGGAGAGCACAAACAGTGTCAAGAATATGACGAAGTTTTTGTTTGGCTCTACCATTTTGCTGAGAGGTACCTGGACAAGTTAGGTGATGAACAGTGCCATAGGAATGCAAAACAGCTTGGAAAGCATATTGAGCGTACTCAAGAGCATTATTAGATTGAAAATTTTTGATACGTTTGGAAAATTGAGTTTCAACAATTTTTGCAAAATTAGAATATACTTGCAATAATTCAGAACGATGTTTCATATGAAAAATCCAGCTATAGCGGGAATAATCATCAACAAAGACAACAAGATATTGAGATCCATCAATACTAAAGACAGGGGAAGGCCCCCAAACATTAGAATGAATAAGGTAAAAAATATCAGTGGATATTGATTCACTAGAATTGAAAGGCAAAGCTGGTTGTTTTCCTAACTGACATGAGACACAATCAAAATTTTCTATAGACACTGAACCTAACAAACCTCTAAAAGCCAATTGTTGTACCCGAGAGGAAGATGCGTGACCAAGTTGAGCATGCCAAAGTGCAAGGGAAGGAATTGAAGAAACTGCAGCAGCTGCAGCAACAGAAATAGGAGCAACAAGTGGAAGACGAAGGTTGTCCACGGGAAACATACGCCTAACTCTGGGACCGATCCCAAGCTCCTGTCCCGTCCTTGGATCCTGCACAATACACCCGTTATAATCAAAGATAATGCGATAACCCAACTCAGCTAATTGTCCCACAAAGAATAAATTGTAAGAAATGTCAGGAACATTAAAGACCCCAGGAACCGAGAGGTTGGAGGTCGAAACGGAACTTATATTATGACCAGACATTGTGGAACCATTTGCAGTGCGAATATTAAGAGGGTGTGGTGCAGGTTGAAGTTCAGAAAATAAGGACGAGTGAGGTGTCATGTGATTGCAACAAGCAGAATCCATAAGCCAAGAGGTAGGAGACATACCAAATAAAGTTGAGAGAGAAGAGGAATAAAATGCATTACCAACCATACGAATGACATTGGCGATGATATTTATAAGGTCATCTCTAGAAATGGAGAAAGTGGATCCAGAAGACTTAGACTGTGCAAAGACAGGAGTCATTGGTTGGACACTCTCAGTGTTAGCAACAGTAGCAGCAGAAATTGAAACAGCTAATTTGTTGCGATGATAGTAAGTCTCAATATTGTGACCAAAACGTTTGCAAAATATGCAAAATCGTTGTAATAAGAAGAAGACCTGTCCTTATTCTTCATTTAGAAGCAAAATATGCAAAAATGAAATCTACGCGAAAAATTGGGTAAGGAGAATCTGGACTAAAAAAGTCAACCTAGAGAAAAGTCAACGATCAAAGTCAACGTCCCGGTCAAAGTCAATGCGGTCAACGGTCAGCGGTGATGACGTGATCGTTGCTGAGTGCTGACGTAAGCAAGCTAACACAAGCAGTGATGACGTCACTAGGGCTGACGTGGCGAAGATGATGATGTCAGCAGACTGACATCTGGCACGTGGAAGCGCATTGAGGCGCGTGACAGTGCGTGAAGAGTATTAGCGGTGCATGAAGGTGTGTGCCAATAACGCCGAGAATTATAGTGGCGTGTGGAGGCGCGTGGAAGGTCAGATGAAGAGGATATTTTACAGAAAGGCAGATCGGAGAGATTACTTTCCAGTGGTGCAATCTGCGGTTTGATTGGAGAAGCAAAAGTGGCGGTGGCGGCAAGGCAGTGGTCTTTGATGTACTGAAGTCGCGGTGGAGGCAGTGGTGCTACTCACAACAACGGCTGCAGATGACACCCAAGAAGACAAGACTGCTTAAGAACAGCACACCAAAGGATTAAAGCAGTGGCTCTGATACCATGTTAGAAATACTGAATGAATATATTGTATTTCTCAAATAATAGAATATACATGAGTGCCTTTTATATATAAGGTAAAGTGTGTAATACAAGTAAATGTATTATACAAGTAAACAGGGTGGGCCTAAAGCCCACATACCCTAATACACGTTAACACTTTATATATCATGCTTAATGAATCACCCACAAAAGGGTGGAAATTAATTAAGCATGAGATATATCTTTCTCTTTACAATCATCATATCTTCCTATGCATATAGCAGCTAGCTCCTAGCTAGCACCATTACACCATAGTAGTACCTTTTTCCTAGTCAAAAGCTTGCATTCTTTAAGTTCACAAATCCAATAATTAATTGAAGTAGAGTAAGTCAAACTTGAAAATTGTAAATCCTGATCAGCTGCAAAATGCAGCTTCCAGGAGAAGAGCCAAGCGTGTGCAAAGTGCAAACACGAGTCACATTCAATGCAAGTAGACATATTGCTTAAAGAAAGACCATGCAGAAAAAGACTCTTTTACGGGCTGAAAATGTTTTCCTCCCAGCATGTTTGAATTATTGAAACTTGAAAGTGTTGCGTGCATGTATCTGATCATAAAAAAGAAAAAGAAAGAATAGTTTAAGTGTGAACGTCTATGCCTGCTAATTTGACTCTGAAAATATAGCCTACTGTTCATTCTTCTCGAAGTTGAATCAAGCAAGAATTACATTATATAATTAAGACCAGCCAGTCAATTACTGCAGTCACAATACCTTTTAGTTACAACGTACTTATATTACTTTTGTAGTGGCCTATTGGGACCTCATTAATAGTGTTTTCTAGCTAGGAGGATATATTGTTATTATTAATTAAGGTTTAAATTATACTTTAATACTATTAAATTAATATATAGATTATACTACTCAATAGTCAATATACAGAGAATTATATACAGAATTAAAAATGTAGACAATGAATGGGTTGATGGCTTGGATGATATTGCAAAGGTAGCCACAAATTATTTTGAAAATTTATTCTTGGCAGGGAGGTGTGACCAAAAGGAAGAATGTCTCAATGTAGTACCTCACAAGGTGACTCTTGAAATGCAAGAAGTTTTGTCCAGTGATTTTAGTGCTGAAGAAGTAAAGGCGGCGTTGTTCCAAATGGGACCCACCAAGGCTCCTGGACCTGATGGTATGAACGCTTTATTTTACCAAAAATTTTGGCATGTAGTGAGTAATAATGTAGTCAATGTTGTGTTGGATTTTCTGAATTCTGGTAAAATGGTGCCTGATGTTAATCACACTAATAATGTCCTTATCCCAAAGATTAAGTCTCCTGAAAAAATGTCTGATTTCCGGCCAATCAATCTTTGCTATGTGATATATAAAATAATTTCAAAGGTTTTGGCGAACCGTTTAAAGCAAATTCTTCCCCAAATAATTTCCCCAACTCAAAGCGGCTTTGTCCCAGGGTGGCTTATTACAGACAATGTCTTGGTGGCCTATGAGACTTTACATGCTATGCACTGTCGGAAAAAGGGTAAAAAAGGCTCACTTGCTTTGAAATTGGATATAAGCAAAGCCTATGATCGAGTGGAATGACCCTTTTTACATGGGGTTATGTCTAAATTGGGCTTCCCGGAGAGGTGGATCAATAGGGTGATGGAATGTGTCACTACGCTGTCTTTCTCCATACTTATTAATGGCAAACCCTATGGTAATATTTCTCCATCTAGAGGTCTCTGGCAAGGAGATCCTCTTTCACCTTATTTGTTCCTTTTATGTGTAGAGGGTTTTACTTCACTATTGACAAGGGCAGAAATGGAGGGACATATCACTGGGGTATCTATTTGCAGGAGAGCACCCACAATTTCCAACCTACTTTTTGCAGATGACTCATTGCTTTTCCGCCAAACCGCTCATAGAGAAGTAGAAGAAATCACTAAAATCCTCCAGGTTTATGCAAGAGCTTCAGGCCAAGCCATTAACATGGATAAGTCATCTATCTACTTTAGTAGCAATACCCCAGAATTACAGAGGGCTTGGGTCAAGTCAACATTAGGGGTGAAGGAGGTAGAGAAATTTGAATCCTACTTAGGCCTACCTACTTTGTTTGGGAGAGCAAAAAACCAAACTTTTTCCTTTTTGAAGGATAGGGTTTGGAAAATATTGCAAGGTTGGAAGGGTCTGATGCTCTCTAGAGCGGGGAAGGAGGTACTTATAAAAGCGATGGCCCAATCCATCCCAACTTACACGATGGGTGTGTTCCAATTGCCTAAGTCTTTGTGTGATGATCTTGAAGCCATGTATACAAAATTTTGGTGGGGACAAGTGGGGAATGAGAGAAAGATTCACTGGAAAAGCTGGAGTTCATTGACTATCTCTAAGAAAGAGGGTGGCATGGGTTTCCAGGATTTGAGATCATTTAATCTTGCCATGTTGGCGAAGCAAGGCTGGAGGTTGATACATGAGAATGGGTCACTACTGTCTCTATGTTTCAAAGCAAAATACTTCCCAAGGTGTCATTTTCTTGATGCAGTTGTGCCCCCAAATTGCTCTTATGTGTGGTGAAGCATTATGGCAGCAAAGCCAATTTTAGAAAAAGGGTGTTGCCAGCGGGTTGGTGATGGCTCTTCCATCAGGATTTTTTCGGACAGGTGGCTCCCTAACCACCCCACGAATAAGGTTTTAGTCCCTCTGTATGAAGAAGCTGAGGTGAGGACAGTCTCTGAGCTTATTGACCCGGAACAAAGAGAGTTTATTATGGCAAACTTCCATTGTGACGATGCTGATGCTATATGCCATATTCCCCTGATTCGTAGGAGTGTCATGGATTCCATTGTTTGGCTACATAATAAAAAGGGTGTGTACTCTGTCAAATCCGGGTATCATGTAGCTAGGCAGATCATGCGAGATGGTGATGTGGCTGAAAGCTCCTCAGGTCCAACGAGCCAATTTGTTTGGGCTAAACTTTGGAATCTTCATGTTCCAACCAAGATCAAGGTTTTTGGGTGGCGCACATGTCAGGATATACTCCCTACCTGAGTGAACCTGGTAAAAAGGAAAATAATCACAGACAACACTTGTGAGTGCTACAAGAGAGCTCCGGAGACTGGAATTCATGTGCTATGGGAGTGCGGGGTGGCTCAGGACGTGTGGGCTGGAAGTCAAGTCAAATTGCAGAAACACACTAGAGAACATGCTGACACTTTGCAGTTATTTGAAAGCTTGCTTGATCAACTCTCTGCATCTGAGTTCGAATTGTTCTTAGTACAGACTTGGTTAATTTGGAACCAAAGGAATACAATAATTTATGGGGGGAAATTAAAGGAGCCGAACTGGCTAAATAAAAGAGCAGTGGAGTTTCTGAATGAGTTTCAACAAGCCCAGGATCAACTAGCTATACCAGCAACGCAAGCAAGTGTGACCGTGTGGCAACCTCCTCCCACATCAATTTTTAAATTGAATTTTGATGCTACTGTTTTCGCCAAGCTAAAGTGTTCAGGTTTTGGAGCAATTATTCGAAATGAGAAGGGTGAGGTGATGGCAACTATGTCTATCAAAGGACCACCAGTTGTGTACAGCGAAGAGGCCGAGGTTCTAGCATGTAGAAAGGCCCTGGAGTTCTCAATAGATGCTGGGTTCATGGACTTGATCGTAGAAGGGGATAATGTCAATGTGATGCGTTCGATTTCTTCCTAGGTTCCCTGTCATTCCTTACTTGGAGGTGTATACGGTGATGTACTCTGCCTAATTCATGGACTGCATCGGAAGGCTATCAGTTGTGTCAAACGGGAAGCCAATACAGTGGCCCACTCTCTTGCTAGATTTGCTAGGAATGTCCATGATGAACTGTACTGGATGGAGGAGTCCCCCCACCAGCATTACATGCATTGTACAATGATTCTTTATTTAGTGAATGAATGAATGTTGCTTCCGGTTTTTTTTTTTATTTATTTAAAAAAGTCAATATATATTTTTGTTGGGTTTTAAATCCTCGACATGTGTTTAACATGTATAAATCGTGCAAACTTCTTATTAATTAAATATTACTTATGTATTATCTTATCCATTTACTCCAAAGTGTTTTTTTTAATATGTTGTGCAATGGCACAATTTGAATTGAAACTAAAAATATAAGACATTCTTATAAATCAACATGGACACAATGGATACAAAAATTCATGCGGTTTGAACGATACATGGGTCCATAGACATGTATCCATAGACGATGACAAGAAGAAAATTTCACTAAAAACAATTAGATTATCGTAATGACAAGACAACTCATTCAAAAACCCGAAATATAAAACTCCAAATTCCCAAATACTTCCAAAGTTATCTCTGTCTTTCTCTCAATTTGTTTGGTTATAGCTCTATTCTTTTAGCCACAACCCAAGAAAGAGGGAGGAACCCCCCCACCCCCCCATTCTCTTATATAAATAAAATAGTATGTGTGTATGGTTATGTGGTGATCGTGTGTAAAATTTTGTTTAGCATTTTACTTTTTACTTTTTACTATTTCACTACACCTAATCAATCCTTTTTTTTATTATTAGGAACAGTATTGAACGTATAATGAAATAATAAAAGTCTTTTGTTTCCTTTTTAGATTACATGAAAGTCTGCAAGAATGCAACATTTGATTTCAAAAAGGAAAATGTAAATATTTCAAAAGCCAATACCAATGATGCAGCATTGTCAAGCTCTAACACCAATATTCCAATTTCCGTAAATTCTCAAAGAAAATTTCATTTAGAACTCTTAATGAGAAGATGATTTTTTAACCGATTCTTTAATTTTGTACATTAAAAGGGAAAATCATTACTAAATTTAGTACAAAGTTAATTATAGACACTTTTTTTGAATTTATAAAGAAAGTAATAGATGGTTTTGTTCAAATGTATTAAGAAACAATTACTTTGTCTTTCTCTTTGTTGATATATATATATATATATATATTTGTTTTTTTTTATACAAAATAGAATTTCTACTCTATCCCAATTTAAGTATATATCAATATATGTATTGTCTTTCTATTTGTTGATATTTTGTTAATATTCAATACACACGAGTTTAAATTCACATTAATTTTTTTAAATTCATTTCTAGCCCCCCAAGTTCAAACTCTGGCTTCGTCTCTGCAATAAAGGAACATATTAAACATTCAGAATGTGTTAATATGCATTAAAAAAAGTTAGATTTTTTAGGGTTCCTATTACAATTCAAATTCGATCAAGTCATGACAACTTATATTGTGCTTGACATTAACAAAAATCAAAGAGCAGTAGAACTATAGAGTTGGTGCATAATTTTTTAACCAAATTTTATATTAATAAAATATTATTTGCCATATGATAAGCAATGATGGAGCCATTTGAGCACCGAGGGGGGCCTTGGCCCCCCAAAATTTTTGAAAAAAATTAATAAAAAAAAAATTTGTGGAACACTCCTAAATAATTTGAAAATTTTTAAATAAACTTATCATTTTAGCCCCCTATACCTAATAACATACATACATACATACATATAAAAAAAGTCTAAAAATAAACATAATTTTCATTTAAATAAAATACAATCCATAAATACATATGTTAACAAATTACAACAATTAAACATTCAGCATTTTTAAAATGAACACATAGGTATTTTGACAATTACCTCAACAAATAAAAGGGGAAAAAAAATTCTAATTTTCATCTCAACACATCTAGCACTTACTTGTACACAATTGTAGAAAAATTGAAAAGTCAGAAATTTTGTTGATATGCTGCACCACCAAGTCTCCCACACAATTGCAGAAACAATCTTTCTCATACAAGTGTGTGTGTGTGTGTGTGTGTGTGTGTGTGTGTGTGTGTGTGTGTGTGTGTGTGTGTGTGTGTGTGTCTCTCTCTCTCTCTCTCTCTCTCTCTCTCTCTCTCTCTCTCTCTCTCTCTCTCTCTCTCTCCCCCCGTTGGAGACTTGGCCTTTGCATTCTTCTTCTCTTTCTTCTTTGCCTTCTTCTTCTTCTTCTTTTTTTTTTTTTTCCTCTTCAGACTTTCAGTTCTTTCCTTTTCCTTTCCTCCCACTACTGTTGTAGTTTGTTTAAAAGTAAAAAATTTGTACTATGTTCAGACTAGACAAGAAAGAGTGACTCAATTTGTCATTGTCATTGTCAATGTCGTAAGCCCCTCAATTTGTGAAGCTTACATGCCATGGGCCCCTGTTGTGAAATTTTAAAATACTTGCAAGTGTACGAACCGTACCGAAGTATAGTTGGACAAGAACGAGGTCGAACCCACAGGGACTTGAATGAACGTAGGAAAATTAAATCAAATCTTAACCAAATTAATCCTAATCCAGTTTAATAAAAATTGGTTGTTTGCAATGAAATATACTAAACAAATAATAAAACTAAGCAAATAGTTAAACTAAGCAAAAGATATGAAGCAATAAAAAGATGTAAACAATCAAGGGAAAAGAATTAAGGTTTTGGAATCCGCCTTGTAAGTCATATCAGCATATATTTATGATCATTAATTTTTCCCAACCACTACATAATAATCTAGAAATCAATCTTGCTATCATGGAAAATATTCTCATTAAAATCTTTATTTTAAAAATCAAAAGCATGTTCTTCTTCCCTTCTTAAGTATAAAACCAAATCATCAATTGTATCCGTAGGCAAACAAATCACAAGATATATCCAATTCTATAAATCAAATCATAAATTGTATCCATTGACAGACAAATCACAAAGGATATCCAATTTTATAATCAAGAATTAATAAACCAAGCATTCAATTAATTAAGACAAATCCTAAATCATGAGAAAAACATGATTGAACTCATATCTAGAATTTCATCTTAGTCAATTGATATGAAGCAAGAACAATTTAATCATTAAAGAGCAACTATTGTGGGAAAAATCAAATCACATAAATATTACTGATAATCCTTAACAAGGTTTCATCCTCAACCCTAATTATAAATTTAGCTACTCATGGTAATTGAAATAAAACACAAGAATAAAATACTAAACATTAAACTAGACAAATAAAATAAAACTAACTGTCATGGAAGAAAACCAAAGAAGTAGCCGCACTCTCTATACATTCAGCCCTCAGCTCTAGCACTGGCCTCTTTGAATTTTGCCCTAAAGAGCCTTTAAATAGGTAAAGGAATCCTGTTACAAATTAAATTCCCGTTTGGAGAAAATCCCATATTTTTAGGCTTCACTTAACCGACGGTTTTAACCCATTTAGCATCAGAATTCGGGCTTTTGGTAAACTACAAAGTTGTAGCCCTTTAAGTTAACTTTCCAGCCCAACTTGAATCATCTTGATTGGACATCTAAGCCAAAAGTTATGCCGAAAATACTAACTGATGTGCAGGCTGGAATCCTAATCCGAATTGGACTTGGATTTGGTGTAAATTTCCTTTGATTCCTTGCTCCAATTGGACTTAAATTTAATTGAGTTGGCCTTCTTTTGAATTCATGTCTAGCTGGATGTAAGTTGGCTTGATTCAATTGGCCTAGCTCTACTTTGCATGTAAAACCCTTGTTACCTGCAACACAAAAATATTATATAATCAAACACAAAATAACATAAAAGTAAGGCTAAATATGTAGATATGTGAGTACTTTATTGTATATATTTCATGCACATCAAATACCCCCAAACCTACATTTTGCTAGTCCTCGAGCAAAACAGATAAAGAGTAAAACAAAACAAAGAAATTAAAAACAAAGTAAAAGAAAATCCTAACTAATCCACTTTCGCTGGAAATTTCGATTGCATTTAGCGTATGCAACAAGCCTTTAAACCCCTAGCTTACGCTAGTGGACGAGTTGTAGTCTCGTGAGGGTTTGCAGGGAATATACCCACAAAATTTTGAGAATGAATACTAAAATAAACAAAACAAAGAAAATCAATTTTTTTTTTTTTTTCAATTACCTTTTGCAAAGAGGATTAGTTCAAGTTCAAAAACACTACAAATGCTAAAGAAATTTCTCATGCCATCAAAACTCAATGTGAGTGAAAAGTGGTAGCCAACCCAAACATACTCTTAGTTTTAGAATAAACTTGACTCGAATCTCTATTTGAAAGTATGCTTCAACTCAAATCTTTCCGGTGTTATCACTCAACAAATGAAATCACTCTAAAATGGAGTGTAACACTCTCAACAATATATGTGAGCAGAATAATGTAAACAAAATCAAATACCTCACATATAAATCACATGAAAAATGCTTAATCAAGAAAAAACAAGTAGTCTCATGAAAGGATGCCAAAAATATTCACACCACACCTTTTACTTCTCAGTCATATCAATATTTGAACTACACAATCTTCAAGATCAAATAAGGACTTATTAGGACATAATGTAGGGTAAAAGTAAAGGGAATAAAATAAAAATGGGTGAAGGTAAATATAAGAAGTGTTTTCAAGATTTGTCGGAATGTCAACTCTTTTTAGAATTTCCATTCAACTATATTTTTTTTTTTCAACTCTTCTTCTTCAAAATAGTACTCCTTCCTTCCATTTCACTTCACAAAATTTGATGAGAACCTTTTTTATTTTCTTCTTTTTGACACTTTTCCTTTTCTTTTCTTTTTCTTTTTATTCTTTTTTCTCTTTTCCTTTTTTTTTCTTTCTTCTTTGAATTCTTGCACAAACCACCACATTGAAACAAACTGATCAAATTTCATCTTGAAACACTATGGATAAGGGCTTTAAGAAGGAAAGGCTAATTAAAAGGCTCAACGGGGTGACTAGAGATAATGTATCAAGAAAAAGAAAAACACATATATGGCTTAAAGTAGACAAAAATGGCCTAATCTCATCTCTCAAAGATTAGTATAGTTCATTCAATATCAATGACTTCAAAAGATTCAAGTGTGGCATAAAATCAATTTTTTTTTTCTTGGCCAAAAGAAAGAACAATGAGACTACAACAAGGGAAACATGTTACGCACTCCAAATGAACTTTAAGATTAGAAACAATAAATAACCCTCCAAAAATAATGATTGGCTCAAAACTCACAGGGGTTACAGTCTCCACATTGTTATCATCAAGATTTTCTAATCATTTTTATCCTTCAACAACAAGTTGTGTTTGAGTGGCTACGTGCATGTGTAATGAATTGAGAATGAAAGCAATGAAATTCTTTAAACAAGAGTAGTATAACGAACTCAAAACATAAACCTCAAGCTAGGCAACATAATTTTTATTTTTTTATTTTTTTAACACAGCTAAACAAAACAAAACAAAAAGGATAGAAATCTATATATATCCCCCCCAAACCTAAACCAAACATTATCCTCAATGTTAAAAATGATACTCTCAAATACATGTCTTGAACGAAAAGAGAGCAAAATATGAATATGCAACATGAAAACCAAGTAGAGACAAGTAAGGTAAGGAGAAGGAGGAAACGTACCTTGATCAAGCTGATTGGTATAAATTTTAATTTCTATCAAATATTAGCTAGAACAAAAGCAAATAAAACTAAACAAGAAAATAAACACAAAGTCTAATCTAGAAGTAGAAAATAAACACAAAGCCCTTGTATATATTTCATGCACATCAGCCCCTCATACCTGACTGTGCAGTGCCTTATCTATGCCCCTAACTGAGACCTGCTGGCCCATAATCCATTGTTTTTAACTCTTTCCAAGGTTAGGTACTTTGCATTTGCTTTGTTTGGATTTTTTTACTTTACTTTCATTTCTTTCTTTTTTATATTCCTTATAATATATTAGTTATTATTATAATAATCAATATATTATATACCGTATATACTATATACTACTATATTAACATGTATTTAGTTGTTGTTTATTATATTTTTTTATGTATTGACATTTGAATGATTATTTGTCTTTTATTTAGTAATCTTTGGACTATTAGTATTTTTTTAGTATATATATATTTTAAATCTTAGTATTTTTTTTTTAATGAGTGATGATTTAATTTGATAAATCTAGGGTATGGGCAAGTTTAGGACTATTGACTCATTCTTTAAAAAAAAAATGAAAATGGTAATTCAGAAAAAAAAAAAATATATATATATATGGCCCCCCAAAGATAAATTTCTGGTCCCGCCATTGATGATAAGTAAACTCGTGTTCTATATATAATTTTAAAATGCATTAAATTTGAAACTTAGACACTATAGATGAGATTGTTATTAATCTTTTTTTATCTTTTTTTTTTTTTTTTTTTTTTGCAACATAAAATGTGTAATAAAACAATGTAATACAATGATAAATTTGTTAAAAATAATCTAATGCAAATTTATTAAGTGATATAATATTAATTATCAAGTATAATTTAAACCTTATAATAGTGAAATTAAAAAAAAATAATAATATTTTACAGATGATATAGATTTTTTTACACATTTTAATGAGAGAAAGAATTCAAACTTCAAATGTCATAAATATTATTTGTTATTTTGCAAAGAACAAAATTTAACTATAAAATTGGTTATAGACTTAGGTTACAACTTTAATATCTTTTTATTAGAGGTGAATTTCGACAAATCCACCATTGTAAAAATTTTAGAAAATTAAATATCAATAGTTATGTCATCAATAAATTATTTAAATTGTAAATTTTTTATAATTTAAAAATTATGCATAAAATATAAGTTTATAGATCATATAGTAAATAATATCCGATTGACACAAAATTTGACATATGTATTAAGAGCGTAAAGAATATGCAATTCAATGATTAGATTTTCAAAATATGTAGCAATTTTTTTTTTATTAAGTAAGATTGTAGTCTTAAGTTACAACTAATTTTATAATTAAACTTTATCTTTTTGCAAACATGAGATATAATAACAACAATATTATGATTTTGTAAGAATATATATATATATATATATATATATATATATATATATATATATATATGAATTCAAGCATGTGTAAGCATTAAACCATCAACGAACTCTGTACCATTTCTTTTTGACAATCATACTTACAAAAGACAAAAGTTGGACAGAAATCTTTTTTACAATCTTAAATACACGGTACCTTCAG
The DNA here is from genome assembly GCA_029955455.1 of Quercus agrifolia. NCBI lineage: Eukaryota > Viridiplantae > Streptophyta > Magnoliopsida > Fagales > Fagaceae > Quercus > Quercus agrifolia. The sequence continues at coordinate 44,685,881 of JARQAD010000006.1, forward strand.
CTTCTGTTTTTCGAGTCAAACCACGCCATGTTTATTTTAATGAATATACATATACTACTGTTGACTCATTTATATTTTTTTTATCTTTCTATTAATATTCTCTATCATCACCTACCTTCAACACGTTCTTTTAAAAGATCTCTAAAATTTTTATTTTCTTTTGATCAATGTTTTATATGATTAAAAGATCTAGATTTTTTTTTAACCCAATCCATTATGTAATGATTGATTTGACTATTTATTTACTTACCATATAATTATTAAGTTTTTTTTTTTACATAATTAGAATAAGATTATTTATTGTTATATATATATATATATATATATATTATTCTACAAAAAATATATTTGTTGATTCAAGTCAAGAGTCCTATAATAACTTACTGGTATTACTAGATTTTCTTTAAAATAAAAATTGTGATTCAAATCTCTCTCTCTCTCACTTGTTGCAAAAATTGATTAAAAAAAAAAAAAAAACTATATCAAAGTTTTGTCTAATCTTAAGACTTAGAGAGTTAGTTTGTATTTGGATGACTCTTTTTTATTGATTTTTTTTTTTTTTTTTTACTTGGATGAATCTATTACAATTGACTACTTATTTTTAAAAAAAATAAGTTCTTTGTTTAGAAGAAAATGAAATATAAAGAATGTGTGTTTACTCAAATAAATAAAATAAAGTTTATGATCTAGTAATGGACTATATGAAAATAATATTAGCTAGAATCCTCAATCATAATTTATTATCTAAATAAATTATGAAAAATGGTGTGAAAAAAAAAAAAAAAAAAAAAAAAAAAAAAAAAAAAAAACAACAACAACAACAACAACAACGGCCTATCTCTATCTGTGAAACTTAGGTTGATACACTAATTTTTCTTTTGTATTTTTCACATTATCAAACCGAAAAAAGTTGATACACTTTCTTGATATTTCCTACTAAACAATCTTATTGGACCTACGAAAAAGACCAAACAAAAAGTAGTCTAAAAACAAAATGCAGTCCTTAGCATTTATTGGTAAAAAAAACATAATTTGTGAGAACTCTTTGGCAAAACAAAACAAAAAATCACATTAAAAAGAAAAGGCAAAAAAAAAAAACAAAATGCATTTGTGGAAACTAGCTAACTATAGGTGGGAAATGGCTCAGCCGTACAAGTCTTCAAGACTTCGTCTTAGGATGTGGACAATGGATTGCTTTACGAATTTAGGGCATTGACTGAGCATGCATTGAAAGCTTCAAACTTATTGGGCATATTACTCAAGAATCTGGTGACCTTATTTTTATATATTTATTTAATAATTTTACTTGATTAAGAACTACCAGAAACTATAACAATACATAGAATTAATTAAGCACTCTATGTGTGTTAAATTCATCTAAAAATGCTCATAAAAGAGGTCAAGAACTATTATAGCAAACATGGTACAATGTAAATTGCTAATAATCAATGGATAAACATGTAGCTGAATGCTGAGGGCAACTCTAGCACAATACAAGATACTAAGCTTCAATTCTAAATCTACAACAATAGCTAATAACTTCAAATACAAATAGGCCATACAATACTAAAAAGATTTTTTATTTTTATTTTTAACTATTTCACTAATTGATTGAAAAAGAAAGAGAGTACATAAGCCAGTCATGATGAACATTCACTAATATCGTCAAATACATTTTGGGATCATTGTCCCATTGTGATGACCAGCATAGTGGGAATAATTCAAATATTTAACTCTAGCTCCCATCCTTCTAGCTACTAACGAAGCATTTGTTGGATCAAAATAGCACATTCAGTTTATTAATTCTTGTAGTCTTTGGCACACCCTTGTAGTCTCAACCCCAACTCTAGAAATTTTGACCTGGAAATTCATAAAAAAATAAAAAAACTGAATTGTATCAGTATATGTATCAAACTTGATATTCACATATTATTTATCTACAAAATTGGGATTTAACTATTATAAACTATGTACCTGAGCATGAACGGTATGGAAAATTTTATCACCCACAGTAGAAAAGCTAGCACTGACAACTTCAGCTCCTTCCTCCTCAAGAATACTAATAATTTCATACACCATGAAGCTCTTTTGCAACCCACTTATAACAATCACTTCGATACTGGAACCCAAGTCTCTTAAATCAAATACAGGCAACCTTGAGCCAAACATCATTGTATCCATTGTATTACTGCCATTTTCTAACCCCATTGCTTGTTCCTTCCGAATCTTTAATTTTTCTATGTTTTCCTTCAGTTGCGTTATATAGGAGGCAGCGAACTCGAGCTGATCTTGTTGTGAAATTATGTCCTGAGAGAGAGAGAGAAGAAAGAATTAGTAGTAGTAATTAAAATATAAATTATTTTTTCCAAGTGTCTTGTAGCTCAACTAATATTTCATGATGTTTTTAACGAACATATTCGGGGTTTAAATCCTCCCTTTACCAATTATCGAATTTAAAAAAAAAAAAATACAAGTTACTATAACTTACAACTGAGTAAAATACAAAAACTATGGCAAGATCTTGTTCAGCTAGACTGGTACACTCGAGTTGAACTAGTAATAGGACAAGATTTAGTTAAAAATCCCTAGGCGTTATACCTTAGTAATGTGCTTGACTAGTAATGCCTTTAGTAATATGCTTTTTTAGTTGAACTGTGAAGGTCATTATGCCGTTGTGGTTGAAAAAGCTCAAGCATAGATACTTCACAGCGAAAACTTTGGAAATACTCGGGTCTATTTGGATATTACTTATTGTTGAAAATTGAAAATACTATAGCAAAATAGTTTTTAAATGTGTGAATAATTTCGTGAGACTCAATTTTAAAGAAAAATTTGCTCAAATCCGTATTTGCAGATCCGGTAAACAGTGCACATGACCTACACAAAAAAAACACAAACCCGTCTGCTGTTTTCAGTGCAATCCAAACATACACTCATAGCTACTTCACAGCGAAAACTTTAGAGACATCTGGCTAGCTATGCGATATGCTATAGAACCTTAAGGTAGACATAATTCATCCTTTTTAAATTTCTTTAAAAACACACTGAATTTTAAAAGTTTCTGTGAGTCAAAACTGCAGAAATGACAAAGACCCAGAAGAAAGTTCAGCTTGCGGAACCCAAAATGAACACAGTGGTACCTTTCTATTTCGGAGAAAATGATATATTGTGAATTATTGCATATCTCTAGGGGAAAATACCAAAAACATCATTTTCGAAATGAGATATAGACAAAATTAATTAATTAAATACAGCATATATACCAGACAACACAAATATAACAAATTAAAAGAAAATACTACAAAATACAAATTTTTTGGGTACAAATGATTGAGTTGAATTCTGTCCTTCCAAGTAAATTGGAGAAGAAAATTAAGTAGTGAATGAGATTAAAAACAACCAAATTCACCTCAAGAATAATTCTTTATCTGAGTTGGATATTCAAGCAGTGAAGCATCAATAATTTCATAAATACAATTTGAGCTAGAAGATGAGTTATTGGCAGATATTTTTTGGTTTCGAGTGGGAGGGAAGGCCTTATGGACCACTCGTCAAGAAAAACCTCAACCAACTACTACAAAGTAGCATATACTGTAATTACTATGCTACCCATAGCAATTAATGTTCTTCCATCCAAGAATTAAAACAAGGCCAGGAGCAAGTTGTACCATATGTTTCACAACTACTGAATTCATTTCCTCTTCTTTTTTATTAACCTATTACTTGGACATCTACGTTGGAAACACCACAAAGAAAAAGAATTCTGGCAAAACTGCTGAATTCTAGGCACAATTATGATTTTGGATATCTTTCCCTCCAATCAAAGTTACCAATTTTTATGATTAAAACAAAAACAAAAAGTTTATAGTATTTTTATTAATATAGCTTGAGCTTGTACATACTTATAAAACTCACCCTGGTGGCTCTGAAGTGGTTGGCAGGAATAAGAGAAGAAAGCTTGAGGCATAGGCTTTTCATTTGCATTCTGCGATTTTTCTCCACCATCTTTCTATCAAGCTTGGATTTCTCACTACTGCTACTTCTCTTCATTTTCACTTTCAATCCTACTTCCCTCTCTAAAGCACAAAGCATAAATGCAAGAAATAAAGGTCTGAAACCAGGCAAAGAGAAACAAAAGACTGGGAAGAGTTTATAAGACGAGGAGGAGCTTTTGAGCTCAAGATGTAAGCGTTTATATAGACAGACATGGTCATGGCTTTGTGGGGGTCATGGATAAGTACTATAGTAGCTTTGAATTTTTGGAAATGACGTAGGAAGGCCCCGAAGTCAAAGGCCGCACATTAAAGAGAGAAGAGAGCTGGGGCCAACAGCCCTTTCTCATTTTCATATCTAATTTCACAATTTATTGATCTGTATTTGTGAAATCCACTATTACACGTCAAATACACATGTACATGGATTAAAAGTGATAAATTCATATAATTAATAGTAGGTAGAAAATGACAATCACTCACAATTATACAAATCAGTAAGATATGAAATTAGATACATGATAGAATGTGGTTCACAATAAGCGATCAGTCCAAATGATAATTAGACAAAATATTCATCACTCACAGTCGTGTAAATCGTCTAGCCGTGAAATTAAAAATGAAATTCATAAATATGTTTCTAAATTTATCTTGAAATACGACAAAACGGAACTGTGACTAATTTATGTTGTGATTCCCGGTTCCCCTTTTACTACGTTAATTAAAGTTTGTTTTGTTTGAACATGCGGTGGGCTGACAGTGAGTGCCACTGCTACTCGTAGCTGACTCTTGACTATTTGACTCTTCAAATTTTTTTTTCTTTTTCTAAATGCCAAAACCGCGGTTACACCGACCACTTTTTAGTTTTTTCCTTATTTTTAAACATCTGAGTTTCTATTTTTTACTTTTTCAGCTTTTCCTTTCACGAGGAGCTCAGAAAAATAAAAAATGAAACCAAAATAAACTCAGAAAAATAAAAAATTTGGTGTCAAAATGGTTGTAAGTTTAACTATCAAAAAAAAAAATTGGAAGGATGTAATAAGTTGCTCAATATTAACATTTTCTTATGTACTATTTTGCATATTTTATCAAATAAAATTTCTATCTTTTATCTTCAAAAAAAAAAAAAAAAAAAAAAGAAGAAGCCAGTCAGATGCTCAAACCTTGAGGTTTGGATTTATCATTTATGTTCCCCTTTAAAATCCTAATATGTTAAATGGTTAATAAATAGTTAAAATATTTTAATGACATAAATCAATAAATCGTGGCTTTAAAGATATTGTTATGTTGACTATTTGTACAAATTTATTGAAATATTATAAATGATAAGAAAATGTCTATTTAAAATCTATAATAAACGGTAAAAAAATATCATTTTATTTTTAGTAGTCTCCTTATACTTGAATTTCTTTAAATGTTTTTTAAATTTTTAGTTAGGATTGTTAATTTTTATGCATTTATTTTTATTTGTTTCATATTAAATTAATTATAACATCATCAAGATCTGACCTCAATTCAACCTCGGTCTAACCTCAAAAAATTTGAACCTATTCATTTTTCAGTTCTTTGTATGATTCAGATTTCCAAAAACCATGGTTGTAATATGAATTTCCCTCTTGCTATATATGCTTTAGATAAATTCAATTTAGCCCTAACTCTATACATTTTTGCAATTTGGTTAAAAACCTACAAATTTATCCATTTATTCACTTAGTTTGGAAAAGAAAATAATATTCTAAGCTTTAGGTGGACTAAGTTGCACGTGGGCAAGGAGTGAAATGGGGATGTGTTATTTCAAAGTACCTAACATGGAGGTTAGGGTTTTCATTTTGAGTTATGCTTAGCACTAAAATATATAAAATGTGTTCACTGGTCTAGTATATATATAAAGTATATAAAGAGTGCATGCAAATAATGAATCATTCACAAATGTGATTTTCATTTTTTTTTTCAAAAAACTTATATATTTATAACATACTGTATTTAAGCTTTTCAATTTTGACATTTTTGGTATATAACCTTTAAAAAAAAATTACTGTAAAACATTGGCCTTCTTAGAGCCAACGAATTGGAATTTTTTAAATGATAAATCCAATATTCAACAGTTAGTTTATTTAATAATATATTAAGAGCTCCATTGTTGCAACAGTAGTTGACTGTGTTATCTGGTATCAGAACAAGTTTTGTTTTACCAACAAATTCTTTGTTTGACAATCGTCAATGAGAAAATTGGCTTAATTTCCCACTGGCCGGTACAACATTTATGAAGCTGACCCTTTAAGAGTTTTAATGTTCTTCTTATTGGAATTTTTCAAGGACCAAGACCCAACATATTTTCATCTGAAAATCGTGGTAAGATAGGCTTTCCTTCCTTTAAGATGTGAGAACTCTAGAAAATTTTAAGGCCTTCCTTCCTCAATGGTCATTTTCTTTCCTTTCTTGGTTAAAAGTTTTTTTTTTTTCCAAACTTCCGTACCAACCAGATGGAAGATGCATTTTAATGCACCATTGCATCAACTTTTTTATATGGGACCCTCCCAGAAGTTCGAGGAAATTTTGCTGCTACAGCTCTCTCTCACACTAGAATCTATATCTCTAGGTACTAGTTAGGAGCAGAAGATGCTTTTCCGTCCAAGAACTGTAACCCAATTTAGGAAACCTCTCAAGTGTAATAGCTGTATGCAACACGGTTTTAAATATGAAGTAGAACAGAGACAACAGAGAATTTCTTAGCGTGTGGGAGGTTTAAGTAATAAAAAAGCATTAGTAGAAATTATTGGTGACAGTAGTGAAATTTGGTAACATGAAAGAAAACAATGTTGGAATCAAAACTCATGGCCAAGACCAAAGCCGTTTTTCAAGCAAATTCCATCGTTTAACCATTGAAGTTTGTGTTTTTATCCATTTTATTAATATTTATTTTATTTTATTTCAAAAGTTAGAATAAGGTCTCGTCTATTTTAAAATATTTCTTAAAAACAGCAGTTTTTAATTTCATAATTATCTCAATCTTGTTGCTTTTGGTATATTTTACTATTTTGCCACCTAATTTGTGATTAGTGCAAATTAGAATTTTGGTGGGTGTTTTCCTATTCGCCCTAGGTTTTCTTTTTATTATTTAAGTATATTGTAGTCTTGAAGGAATTCAGTTATCAATTAATAAAAAATTCAAACTTCCACCTATTGTTTCTTTTTAATAGATTCTAATATCCTATCACTTTGTGGATTCAAGAAACATCTTGTAGATTCAAGATTATTTTTTTGAAACAAAAATGCTTTGTTTATTGTAGGTATTCTGCTGCATTAAAATATATATGGGATTTACATGGATAAATCTAACATATATGAGAGAAGAGTTTTGTAGCTAGTATGGGAGCGAGAAAAAAATAAAAAGTTAAATTACTCATTTGGTCTTCCGATTATAAGATATGGTTTAATTTGGTCAGTCAACTATAATTGTTGACGATATTAAGTTGAAAATCTGTAATAAAAGACTAAAGTGGCTTTGAGGTGTGTACAGAACAATATAGAGGCGATAATTATCCACACTTTGAAAGAGTAATTTGCCTTTGGATTATAGGGAATTCACCTTCAAGAGACAAAAAGGTCACCAACTGCTTTACATCAAATCTGAATTTTATTCCTAAGAGCTAGAATTGTCGAGGAAAATATGTATTTTACTAGAGTAATAAAAGAAAAGAAAAATGTAGATTGTTAGAGCATTCGCAGCTGGCATGGTATATGCCATATCTTGCAAAGATTTACCATTTCAGCACAAAAAAAAAGTCAACAACTGGTCGCAACTAGCATGGTAAAGCTAAACAAATTTGCAATGCTGCTATGGTACCATCGCAAATTTGCGATAGTGCTGTAGCAATATTGCAAATCCAAAAATTATTATTTTACTCTCTCCACTGTCTCACTTGCATGATCTGTAGCAGTACTGTAGCAGTATTGCAGTACTGAAGCACTTTTGCACGATCTCATATGAGTCATCAAATCTGAATTTTATTCCTAAGAGCTAGAATTGTCAAGAAAAATATGTATTTTACTAGAGTAATAAAAGAAAAGAAAAATGTAGATTGTAGGAGCATTCGCAGCTGGCATGGTATATGCCATATCTTGCCAAGATTTACCATTTCAGCACAAAAAAAAAGGTCAACAACTGGTCGCAGCTGGCATGGTAAAGCTAAAAAAATTTGCAATACTGTTATAGCACCATCACAAATTTGCGATAGTACTGTAGCAGTATTGCAAATCCAAAAATTATTATTTTACTCTCTCCACTGTCTCATTTGCATGGTCTATAGTAGTACTGTAGCAATATTGTAGTATTGTAGCACTTTTGCATGGTCTCTTATGAGTCATCAAATCTGAATTTTATTCCTAAGAGCTAGAATTGTCAAGGAAAATATGTATTTTACTAGAGTAATAAAAGAAAAGAAAAATGTAGATTGTAGGAGCATTCGTAGCTGGCATGGTATATGCCATATCTTGCCAAGGTTTACCATTTCAACACAAAAAAAAGGTCAACAACTAGTCGCAGCTGGCATGGTAAAGCTAAAAAAATTTGCAATACTGCTACAGTACTATCGCAAATTTACAATAGTACTGTAGCAGTATTGCAAATCCAAAAATTATTATTTTACTCTCCACTGTCTCATTTACACGGTCTGTAACAGTACTGTAGCACTTTTGCATGGTCTGATATGAGTCATATCCTCTCTCCAGTGTCTCATTTTCTCTCTCTCTTTAGAATATATTATTATTTTATTATGTAGAAATATTATTTTATTGTGTAGATATATTATTTTAATGTGTAGCATGGTAAAATAAAAGTTGAGATATTGAGTGTATTGTATAATTAATAAAATAGCTTTTTGAGATGGTAAAATAGAATATAATAGAATTTTCAACTGTGAATGCTCTAATGAATTTGTTTCAGGTGAAATTATACAGGATGTCTAGTGTTCTATACGTTTCCCATACGTATAGGTGAGGTTCACATGTGAGCTAGTCTCACACATGTGACCCAAATTCATGTGGAAGGGAGAGGTGCTACACTAGGTTTACGCAATAATTTTTCCGATTTCAAGCCATTCATCTATAGAAAATGAAGAGTTTTGATTGAAAAATAGTGACTCTTCATTTGAATGGCTACCTTTCTACAAATCAAGACTTCAAATAATATTGCACTTTGTTAGCTCAAGAGCATTAGCATCAAATTCCTTAAAATTTTCTCCCTATCTTGAGATAAGAACCTGTTTTTCCTATTTCAGCTAACTAGTTTTCAAAACATCCGCATTAAATATCAAAGTGCACAACCAAGCAAAATCCACAAATCAAACCCACACGGTTGGAAATGCAATAGCAGGGCCTCTAACGACCTAATCACTAAGATCCAAGTGATTGAGCTAATGCATCTCTGAATGAGCAAGGGAAGGAAAAGAAGTGGCAAGAATTGGTGAGCAGTAAGGCTTGTAGTGTTGACGACAATGTGAAGGAAGGAGAAGAGAATGATGTGTATCCAAGAAGCCATCACCATGATTTATGAGAGGAAGAGAAAGAGGTCTAAGCATATGAGTGTGTTTTGTGAGAGAGAGAATGCAAAAAAGAAAATAAATGTCTAGGAAATGAACGATGCACCCTTAAGATAAGGAGCAACTCATGTAGCAAAATCCTAAAATGAGGAACATGTTAGGAGGTTGTTGTTGTGCGTGTATTTTTAGGTTTCTTCCCTTAATTGCTCCCTTACCCTATTTTAGAGGGATTAAAGTTATATGTACAAACTATTTTACAACATTTGGCAAAATTTTATTAGTTTTTATCTTGATATACTACTAACATTATATTTTTACTTACAAATAATCATTGACCGCTACATCAATCATTTGTAAAAATAATTTGCAAAAAAAATTGTGATTTTAGACTTTTAGTATTTTTCTTTTAGAATTATTGATGCTGACGTCCTTACTCATCTAAAAATAATTAAAGTGAAAAAAAAAAAGATTTATTAAGGGTTTTAGGGTTTTAATGTGCTTGGAGTTTTTCGAGGTTGGACCCAACTTATTTTGATATGAAAATGAAGTCGTGGTTGAGATGGCTTCCTTCCTATGAGATGGGAAAATTCTACAAATAATATTTGAAGGATGTCGGGTTTGTTTGAGATCTATTTATTTTGTTAAAATTGAAAATTTTTTGCTAAAAGTACTACAGATAAAGGTAAAAATTAGTTGAAATAATACAATAAGATCCATAAATAGTATCAAAAAGTACAGTGAAACTCATAAATAATAACTGTAGAGCCAAAGGACCTGGGTACCCCGGCCCATTTTGAATGATAAGTCCAAGGGCCCAGTCGAGAAGGAAAACGTCCGAGGATGACTAAGGAAGGCCCAAAGCTACTAAGAGAAATCGCCGAGGAGCATCATGTCCTCGGCGTACTGGTGCCCTGAGAAGAAAGGGCAGTACGTCATCCACCGTCGCCCTTTCCATCATCCCCAAACAAAGGGACTAGCGTAGGAGGGCAGCTATGGAAGCAGAGTGAAAGGACCATTGTAGGAGAGCCTGTCACCTCCGCATTAAATGCCCGCAGCTGGCAATTGGGCCGCATTAACGAAGGAATGACCCCTGAACAGTGTCATGCTAACCACTACCACTCACAGCAAGTTGAGGGAAGCGCTGGATGGAACAGTGCCATCATCCCCGAACAAATGGACTAGCGTAGAAGGGCAGCTATGGGAGCAAGGTGAAAGAACCATTGTAGGAGAGCCTGTCACCTCCGCATTAAATGCCCGCAACTGGCAATTGGGCTGCATTAATGAGGGAATGACCCCTGAACAGTGCCATGCTAACCACTACCACTCACAGCAAGTTGAGGGAAGCGCTGAATGGGACAGACACTCAAGTGGCGACCTGCGCAATCGACAGATGGACGGCCAAGATGAAGAGAACAAAAGGATATCTAACTAGGGAGATTTCACGAAGAAGGGGACGATACGAAAGACGCCAGGAAGTTCTATTGGTGTAGTGTCAGGAGTGGAGAAGAAGAAATCATTCTCGGCCGAGGACCGAGGACGAGCTTTGACCTTTCCCCCGGCCACGTTGTTGACGATCCAGTTACCCAATGATCCTGTCCGACTGTTGAAGGTGTCCTCACAAAGGCCCAGTTCTCAAGCCCGCTTCTCTGCCAAATTCATTGTATTGGGTCTATTTGGTTTGGGTTTGCTCACATCTACAAATAATATTTGAAGGATGTCGGGTTTGTTTGGGATATATTTATTTTGTTAAAATTGAAATTTTTTTACTAAAAGTACTACAGATAAAGTAAAAATTAGTTGAAATAATACAATAAAATTCATAAATAGTATCAAAAAGTACAGTGAAACTCATAAATAATAACAAAAATAAATTAAATAATAAAATAAGTTAAGTTTTTAAGTTAGAACTAAACGCACCCGGTTGACTTATCTATTACAGTAATATTTCTTTTCTTTATTGGAAAATTTTTTTTTTTTCTAACTTCCGTACTAGCCAGACGGAAGATGCATAGTAAAGCATTATTGTTTCAACTTTTCTACCGGGGACCCAAGTCCCTAGTCCCTAGTCCCTACAACTCTACAAGAAGAACGAGGTCATTCTAGAATCTAGCTGGATGGGCAGAAGATGCTTTTCCGTCCAAGAACAACGCTGCAAGAGCATCCAGATTAGGCAATGTAAAGAGTAAGGGCTTGTTTGGTTTAGCATTTTTCATCACTCAATTTCCGTCACTCAATTTCCATCACTCATCACTCATCACTCATAACTCATCACTCATCACTCATTACTCATCACTCATTTTTTCACACTCATTTGGCAACATCACTTTTATTTTCATCACTCAATTTTTTCACACTATTCATGGGTCCCACACCTGTCAGCCGGTACAGTGTTGGTTTTTTTTTTTTTTTTTTTTTTCATTACCCAACTCACCGAAGCTAATATTAAAAAAAAAAAAAAAAAAAAAAAAAAAAAAAAAAAAACACAATCAAACAAACAGCCAACGCCAACCCAGGAAAAGAAAAGAAAAGAAAAAAAAAAAAAAAACAAAAACAAACAGCCAACGCCAACCCAGGAAAAGAAAAGAAAAGAAAAAAAAAAAAAAAAAAAAAACAAACAAACAGCCAACGCCAACCCAGGAAAAGAAAAGAAAAGAAAAGAAAAAAAAAAAAAAAAAAAAAACAGCCAACGCCCAACCAAGAAAAAAAAAAAAAAAAAGTCAAAAGTTGGTCAAAAGTTGCGGCTGTGGGTCCCCTATGTGTGTTTAATTACAATATTGTCATTGAGTTATGAGTTATGGAAACTGAAAACAGCCAAAAGTTGTTTTCAGTTTCCATAACTCATAACTCAAAAATCAGAGAATTGAGTGATGGAAACAGAGTTATGGAAACAGAGTTATTGTTTGCCAAACAAACTTTTTGCTATGGGTCCCACCATTTTTGAGTTATGAGTTATGGAAACAGAGAATTGAGTTATCAAAAAACTCAAACCAAACAGGCTCTAAATGACTAAAAATGTAGTAAAATTTTAGCATCAAAGTACAAAACAATCCTATTACTCGGTCGTGTACTTATAAAATGTTTTACAATAGTGTTACAGTGGACCTCTACATATATACGTTACTGTTCATCCATTGTAAACTTAAATTTTATTTTTTTATTGGGTAGTATATATTATTTTATTGAGAGAGAGAGAGATTAGATTATATTATTTTATTGGGTAGTATATATTATTTTAATGAGTTGAATAAGAAAATAAAAGTTTGGATGTTGAGTGTGTTGTAAAATAGTGTAGTATAATTGATAAAGTAACTTTTGAAATGGTAAAATAAAATAGTATGAAGATTGTGAATATGAACGCTCTAACCCAAAAGAAATTTGTAGGAAACCTCTCAAGTCTCAAGCAGTGTTTTATGTCATGCAATAGGTATATGCAAAGATTGCTTTCGAATATTTGTGGGGATCAAGTGTATAAATCTTACATCACATATACATGTGAGAGAAACTTTGCAAATGTCGCATAAGAAATTTTATATAATTTGCTCCCATCTATTTCTCTCTCCTTAATCCTGCATCAAATTCTACTATTCTTTCCTTTACATATTAGCCATAAGATCATAATAGATTTTAAAGTATGGAGAGAGAGATCTCGAGATGGAAAAAAGAAATGGTTAAATTATCATGTGGTCTTCCAATTAATAATGTCACTTTAAGGTGTGTATAGAACAATCGATCCTTAAGGTGATGATTATCTACATCTGAAAGAGTCTACCTCTGTAGTGGTGTTTTTTTTTGGGTTTCTACCCTAAATTGCTCCCTTAAACTATTTTAAGGGTACTGGTTCTAATGATCTTACTATTATAAAAAAGAAAAAAAAATGTATTATGAGTTTTAATGAGCTTAATTGGAAATTTTCCAGGCCCAAGATACACTTATTTTGGTCTGAAAATGAAGTCGTGGTGGAGATGACTTCCTTCCATTGAGATGTGAAACTCTCTCCCTAAACCCTAAACTCTCTCCCAGAAAATTTGAAGGATGTTTGTCAACTTATCAATTATCATCCAATGAAACTAATTAGTAAAGAGAATCACAAGAGTCATTTATCTTTCCTGTATTTGTTCATTTTTTTCAAACTTCCATACTTGCTAGGTGGAAGATGCATTTTCAATTCATTATTGGATAAGCTTCTCTAGTCTTCTAAGTGTGCGTTTGGATAGCAAACGTGTTTAGCGTTTGCGTCCAAACCTGGGTCCCGTGCACTTTTCACGGGACCCATAAACTTATTTTTTATTAAAATTTTCATTAAAAATAGATCTCACAGTACTATTTACACATCACAGGATCCACAAACTTATTTTTATCAAAATTTTCATTAAAAATTGGTCCCACAATACTATTCACATATTTAAAAATTATATTATTACAATATTTTCAGTTTTCAATAATAAACGACATCCACACAAATCATAAACAGTGAAGATTCTTTTTAATATAATATTATTGCTTCAACCTCTAATTCAACATTTCAACGTTAAATCAAAGAGGTCATTTAATTTTGCTACGGATCTTTAAGTAGGGCCAGAAGATGCTTTTCCGTCAAATTAATAACTGTAGTAAATTTGTTGGAAACCTCATCATTGATGTAATGGATGAGGTAATATAGCTGAATGCAACATGGTTTTGAAATATATATATATATATATATACACACACATAAACTGTAACCGTGATCTGTTTGGATAGAACTTATTTTGCTGAAACTGAAAACTGAAAACTAAAAACACTGTAGTAAAATAATTTTTAAATGTGTGAATAGTACTGTGGGATCCATTTTTAATGAAAAAGTTGATAAAAAGTGGAGTTTATGGGTCCGTGAACAGTATACTGTTCACAGAAGAACGGGTCAACCATTGCGGCTGAAAAGAAAAAGAAAAAAAGAAAAAAAAAAAAAAAACTGAGGAGACGCAGACGCAGCACTAATAAGTGCTATCCAAACTAGCACAAACTGTAACCGTGATCTTTTTTCTATTCTTTTTTTTTTTTTTTTTGAGAAACAGTGGTAGTGATCATTTTTGTCTTTCAAGTTTCATATTTGGTACGGTTTGGATAGGAATTATTGCATTTGCATTTTGTGTTTTTCTCTTTTTTTTTTCTTTTTTTTTTCCTCATGCGTTTCAGCTTTTTTTAGGAGACAAGAATTACTGTTCATGCATTGTTCATAATACTATTCATGCACTAAAAAATATTAAAAATGGATCTCACGGTATTATTCACATATTTAATAATTATTTTGTCATAGTGTTTTCAGTTTTTAGTTTCAGCAAAAATAAATTATATCCAAATGGACCCTTGTCACTTTGCTCTGGTAAGTTCACACTTTTTGATACCGTAAGTTCGTCTATTCTTAACTTCTGTTAATTATTAAAAATAAATTTTTAAGAATAAAAATCTATTAAATTTTCTTTAAGAAAAAAAAAAGTGAATTAGACCCATTATATTTGGTCAATTATGATTTTTGTTATGTAAGTTTTATTTTTCGTCATTTTGGTCTTATAAGTTCACATATGTTTTCATCTTTAGTCTTTCTTATTGAAAAATATATAAAGAAATGGAGGAAGGATTAATGGTGACAATAAATGTGACCTTATAGAATTATTAAAAAAAAACACACACACACACGTTTATGACCAAAATGACAATTAATCAAACTTAGCTGTTGTAAACTTCAATCAAGAACGTTTAGATTGAAGTTTCAAACTAAAGTTATGTACTTCTAGAAATGTGGGACAAATAGTGTTCATTTTTTAAATTTTGGGAATTAAAAGTTCTCATTTAAAACTTCAAAAACTAGGCATTCTAGTAAACTTTAGTGGCTAACAATATATTTTGACTTTTAAAAAAAAAAACAATAATCAATATATATATATATATATATATATATAAAAGTAGAAACCTCGTGCTGGAGTTAGGGATAGCAATGGGGCGAGGCGGGGCCGAAAGATGGGGTCTTCATCCCTGCCCCAGATGGTTTTGTCTTACCCCATCCCTGTCCCGTCCCGCCCCGCATGATAGGGAAAATTTTCTCACCCCATCCCCGCCCCTTGGGGTCCCACGAAGTCCCACCCCACCCCGTAAAACTCTTCTTTTTGTTAATTTTCCCTACAATTAGAACAATTTTTTTAATGGAACTTATTTCATTAATAAATATATACTTGAAATTACAACTAAATTTATCCCATTAAATCAAATCAATTTTTAGAAAGAAAAAAAAATGAATAATATATCCAAGTCTTTAACAAGACAATCACAAAAAAAATCTCATAGTATAACACATAACAAAATAAAGGTAGAAAACTACATTAGGTAGAATAAAATAAGATAATATTGATATATTTGTTTAAACAGTAGGGTTTTAGGGTATGAAAAATTTACAATTATAACCCTTAATAACACGGGATGAGGCAGGGTGGGTCTAAAAAGTTTAAACCCATCCCTGCTCTGCCCTGTGGTACGAGGCTAAAATCTTGCCCCATCCCCGCCTCACCACTTTTGCGGGGCGGGGAAACCCGCGGGGGGCGAAGCGGAGAGGGGCGAGACAAAACTGCCATCCCTAGCTAGAGTGCATGAGGTCTTGCTATGTGGCATTCTAATTTTATATTTAGCATTTTTTTATCTCTTCTCATTAAGTATTTTTTACTATTACCCAAAATATCATATTAACTTATTTTTACTATTATCTCATTAATCTTTCATTAATTACCTAAACTTACACCACATATTTATCTCTTCTTCATGTCTTTTAGCATACCCACATTTTAGTATTAAAAACTAAAGGAAAAAAATTAAGGACTAATATAACTAATTAGACCTTAGGAAGAGATAGAGAGACACGAAAATGTTGTGGATTGTTAAACGAAATGCACTATTTCACTATTACCAAAATAAAAGACTTGAAATTGATAAAATATTTGTAAGAGAAGAAAAAGAAGGATCTGAGAGGCCACAACTATCATCATGCTGGCCTCCCACCATGATTAAACTATGGGTAGTTTTTTTTTTTTTTTTTTTTTTTTTTTTTTTTTTTTTTCTTATAATGAACTCATTACTAACAAAATTTTATAACATTTATGCTGTACAATATTCTCCAAAACTATCTTCAATAAACATTATAATATTATCCGTGCATTGCATGAACAACTTACTAGTTTTCAACAATGGATGAATTTGAACATTGATTATCTTCATAAATGAAAGTAGATATAACCACAGAAATACAAGAAGACTCCTGATCCAAAAAAAAATAAAAATAAAAAGAGTTATTTGGGTGGTCTTGGAACCTTCCAAATCCAAGAGATCTTATAAACCAGTTGTTGTGAAAATCTGGCTAGCACGTTGGATAAAGCAATAAAAAAATCAAATCTAGAGATAAGATTGATTTAAAATATTGAGACTTAAATTGACCCAAACTCTTGTCATGTACTTAACCTAATAAGAAACAAGTTTAAAACATGGGCAACAATATACGTTGCTTGTGACTTTGTTATTGCAACTCTCTATCCAATCGATTCAAAGAACACCATACAATATGACAACAATTTGAACCACTTTGCCACATTTCCTGATGATGACAATTATATACATATGGATACATAAGGAAATTAAAAAAAAGACGTCCATGAGTGTCTTTCCTTCTCAGAAATAGAAACATCCCAATCCCTAAATTAATGCATAGCCATGCGCGCGAGACAGTAACATGTTTGATGGACTAGCTGAGCTCACCTTTTGTTCGCATACGGTTTCCATTGTGTGAAATCAAATGGCTAAGTTCATTGTTAGACCAGTGCATGAGGTTAATTTAGGAATTCGCAGGACAAATTTTATCGGGTAGCTAGAGGGGTTTAAAAAGGCACGTAAAATCAAAGTGTCCAATGATATTAATACCTTTGTCACCTTGTCTGCTTGCTTTCGAAGCCTAATGTTTTCATGCACGTGCTAAGAATCCTGAGGGCACTTTCTGGTTTCAACGTAAAACTTTGATCACAGAAATTTCAATTTTATCATGAGTAAACTTTGGAATCCATTGTTAAAGATCATTTAGCTAACTGAAAGCCACTCTGTTACGTTTCTTTGGCTTTGAAACAGAGCAAAACTTGTAACTTCTAAAGGAACCAATGAGCAACCTCATCATATAACAATGAAATCTCTGCAAGAATGAAGTCTCTTGCATATAACAATGTCAAAAGCAAACCACACACCCATTGGAAAGCTACCACCCATCGTGAAGCTTGATAAACCCCCCTCCCTACTTATTAGCTTATAACATATGGACTTTTTCTTTTTCTTCTGTGAAAGTTTCTTGTTCATATAGTTAAGAAGCTATCTTCTATATTATATGTTTTTTTTTTTTTTTAAAGATAGTTAATGTCTATTATGTTTTTTTTTATTAAAGAAACATGTCTATTATGGATTAGAAACCATACAAAAATATAATATGAGGGAGGGGGAAAAAAAAAACACCATTGTTAGCTTGAAGATAGTCAAAAAAGTATACAAACCCCCAAAAAAAAAAAAAAAAAAAACAAAAACACCATCATGAAAATTTGTATATAAGCAAAAAAGTATGAAGATAATTATATAATAAATGTTCGTAGTATAGCTTTAGATATTATAAACTGAACATTTTATGAATTTAAATAAACCAAAATTTTACAGAAATTACACTTAATATTTATCTAACTATTAAAAATTGTGACATTCACTACTTGAGTTTTGGCTCTAAAAAAATTGAAAAATGGATTATTCATATGAGAAAAAGATGATCAATAGACAAATACAATATAATTAATATGATTTCTTTTTGTGAAGTTTGTTTAATAATTACAATAAAATATTAGTTAGTATTCAAATGAATAGCTTTTAATTTTTTAAATTGTTCTCAAATATTATATATTCACATGGTATGCGTAATTATGTGTATCATAGATAAATCCACCCCCTCATTCAACTCAAAAATTGGCTCCATCACTGCAAAAATGCTCTATGAAAAGGGAGCAAAATAAATTGATTTACAACAAAATTAGACCTTAGAGAGTATTTATACAAAATCTAGCTGAACCCTATTCCAATTCTAGTAGGGCTATAGGTTGCTTGTCCTGCAATTACATATTTGGTCTTTACAACACATTTGGGCCTATTTAGGTTTAATATATCTAACATCCTTCTTCAAACTCAAGGCGACAAATCAAAGATGAGCTTGAGTTTGGACAAAAACCGACAAAAATGACTAAGAACAAGGGATTTGGTTTAATTTTTAATGGTGATTATAACTACTATGCTTGCAAATAATAATAGTAATAACTACTAGAATCTCTCTCTCTTTCTGATAGAGATATAAGATACACTAAAAATTATAGTTTAAGTAAAACAAAAACGTGTATAAAGTGTTCTAATTTGATGAAATTTGACTTTTCATTCTTTAAACATTTTTTTTTTATTCCACTATTCGAGATATCAGTTTGAGAATGACTTTTTTAATGTGATATATGCATGAGATCATTTATCATTAGTAGAGGTAAAATTTGATGGCTAATGTTAAATAATGATAAATCTATATGAAAATGATGTTTTGACGATCACATGCATGAATATTCGAGTTATAACAAAATTGGTGATAAAGTGTGGTAATTAAAAGAATGGTTTTCTTTTAAATGACTTATAAGACTCTTTACCGGAAACCATGGGCATTAATTTGGAACTTAATTTGACAATATTCATCCACTTTGACTTTTAATATGAACAGTGACGACTCCATGATTATTTTCTAGGAGGTTCAATAAGAAACATAAATTATACAAAATTTTAAACAAAAAATAAATTAAATATATCGACATCACAAAAAAAAAAATCTTTAATATTTAAAAATTTTACAATTACCTTCTACGATATTTCATATTTTGAAATTATTGCATAATATTTTCATTATCAATTTTATTAGCTACATATGTTTCAACGTACAAAACAATCATTCATGCACTAATTTCTCATTTGATTGATTTATTTAAAATTTCTTAAGATCTAAATGAGCTTTCTTTCTTTTTTTAAACAAATTCTACTTTTTGTTGTTGGGCTAATTAAAATTTTTTCCCAGATTTTAGATCAAATTGATTTGTTATTGAAAATTATCTGTGTTTAAAAAGGTCAAGATATAGTTAAAATGATTATATTTAAATTTATTTCAGTTTGACTTAAAGTTAGGGTGTTCAAATTTTTATTTTAAGTGTCAAAACAGAAAAAATAAAATAAAAAATATTATAATAATTTTTATTTTTCGGTTCAATTCGGGGGGTTCAAATGGTTACAAGTGGAGCCGCCCCTGAATAAGAACTTTCTCAGAGCATTATCAGCACGTGAACCTAAGAAACTCATAGTCATTATCGACACCGTCACGGAACTTTGTTCGCTGATCTAGAATATTGCAGGATGTAACAAAGCATATATGGAAAGTCTTCAATTTCACGTCAGATTAGTATTATGCATGTTTTCCTAATATGTATAGCGTGCAATGCATGACATTATAGGCTATATCTCATAAATATCTTTGCTGCCAAACCAAAAAAGTCAAAGTGTAATAATAATCTGCAAGAACTACAGAAATATATCAATACTCAAAATTGAAGAAGAACCATTAAAACTTGAATTTTGGAGGAAAAATTATGGCTGATAAGTTTAATACACAATAAAAATGAGGGATATTAGACAACTGGACCATTAAATTGGTCAGAATTCACATCAGTATAATTGTACTTTTTTTATGATCACATAAGTATAATTGTACTTGGACAAAAAAGTAGACTTTTAAATAATTGTACATAGAATTGATAAGCTAAGCAAAGAAAAAAGATGCTACACTAACTAAGCAAGCACACATATGAATAAAAATGGGTATGGCATTGATAGGTCAATGAAGGATTATTATTTTGGAGATTTTTATCTCTTTGAAGATTATGGAAAAGTCCATGGTGATATTGTCACCAACATTTTCACCATAAAGAGTAACCGTGTGTAGTTTTTTGTGTCGTTGCTCGAATTTTCACACCAGTCCGCATAAAGTAACATAAACCTTTAAATATAGTTAATGAAATTCAAAAATCACTAACATATTATGAACCATCTTCGCAAAATGGGATTTTGTTATGGTGTTTGTACAAATATACAAGTCATTGTAGCTTATGCAAATTTATTATTTTTTTATTTTTATTTTTTGTGTTTCCCTTGAATGAAAGAAAATAGTGAATTTGTAAGTGGTGATTGTTGTGTGTAAAGAGAGGAAAAATAATTAATATATATACACACATATATATATTTTAATGAAATAGAGTATAAAATATATAATTAAATGTGGTTGTTTTAAAAAATAGTTAGTTAGAATTAAAAAAATTAAAAAATATTTTTATTTTAAAATAGGCAATAATTTTTATATGAGCTAATGTGAATGCTCGGTAGATTCCCAATTAGGAGAAATTGTGTGAGACTACGTAAATTGTTCTGTAAAGAAAATTGAGTGTATGAGGTAGAGTTGAAACTTGAAAGAGTATTTACAGCATTGTGGACTTTGGTACTAGAATCTAGAGGACTTTATAAAGGACACATTAGGTGGGCCTGAGTCCTGACCCTCTTGAGTCTTGTCCCCATTTTTACATTCTAAGCAACGCCATCAAAGCCATACAAGACGCAGCACATTGATGGTGCATTTCTTTAGCTGCACTCAAAGGCAAAGCTGCGCATATGCATGCTGTTTTTGCTTTTGCTTTTGACTGCACAAGCACAATCAGCACAACCCAACATGCACATTTTCCAAGTCTCTTTATTATTTACCTGCTTCGATTACCTATAGCTTAAGCCTTAAGGAATGATCTAACTGAACTTGTTTTGTTAGGAAATAGCTCAGATCTAGTCAGTAGCGGACGGGACGGAACGGAACTAGGATTATAACTTAAGCCTTAAGGAATGATCTAACTGAACTTGTTTTGTTAGGAAATAGCTCAGATCTAGTCAGTAGCGGACGGGACGGAACGGAACTAGGATTCGAAGCTGAAGGGGGTAAATATACTTTTCTTGAGAGAGATAAATATAATTTTTCATGAACTTATTTTCTAAAATCTTATATATATACCTATTATTTAATATTTTAAAAAAATTTGGGGGGGGCCACAGCTCTCTCTTCTTGAACATAGTTCCGTACCTTGTAGCGAAGTCAGGAATTTATCTTTAGGAGAGGCCATCTATAAAAAATTTTGTGTGTGTATGAAATTTAAAATAGTAATGTACAATCCTTCATAGCTCAATATGTGCTATAAACAACAATTAAATACATGTTAAATATTTTTTAAGGTGCTAAATACATGTTAATATAGTAGTATATACTTTATATTTTAATCAAACTAATCAAGTATATTTATAAATTATAATGTCATATGGTATATAATATATTGATTATTATAATAACAAATAATGTATTATAAAGAATATAAAAAAGAAAATAGATGAAAAGTAAAGTAAAGAAATCAAAAGAAAGAAAATGAAAAGTAAAGTAACACGTATAGGAGAACTGTATATGAGTGAGGGGCCTACGAAAACTTCAAACATATCTTTCACTCTTTCTTGTCTAGTTTAGTCACACTGAATTTTTACTTTTATATTGTAAACACAAAACTATAGTAGCATTAATATCACTTTTTTATTTACCAATAACTACTCATCACATCAGCTATTTGTAATTTTTTTTGTAAAATAATTTGTATTTTTAGCATTATTCTTCTATTTAAATGAGAGTTATGTTTATTTTTAGACTTTCTTAAATATATATATGTGTATATTATTGGGTATGGGGGCTAAAATGATAAGGTTCTTTTAAAAATTTTCAAATTATTTAGGATAATTCAAAAAATAATATATATTCATTAATTTTTTTCAAAAATTTAGGGGGGCCAAGGCCCCCTTCAATCCTTGTGATGGTCCGCCACTAGATCTAGTATCTGTTTGAATAGGAATTATTTGCGTTCGTGATTTAAGTTTTGCTTTTTTTTTTTTTTTGCACGCGTTTCAAGAGACAAATTTTACTGTTACGGTTGCTATTCATACACTATTCATAAACAGTAGCCACACTATTTGATTTTTCAGCCACATTTCAGCACATAAGTGGGTCCCGTGCATTGTTCACAGGACCCAAAAACCTCACTTTTCAACAACTTTTATATTAAAAATAGATCTCACGGTACTATTTACACATTTAAAAATTATTTTACTACAGTGTTTTCAGGTTTAAGTTTGTTGTTAATTGAATTTTAACTGGGTTAGGAGAGAGCTTAACACTACAGTCCATTGTCTAGCTAAATTTGCAGCTGTACATAGGTATACTGTTTGTTGTTATTCGCATATTCTTCTTGCAGCAGTTTTGGATGCTTGCAGGAAGGATGTTGCTTCTGCTTTGTTTTAATAATATGCTCCGTTTATTAGCCAAAAAAGAAAAAAAAAACCTCAGATATAGCTAATAAGGTTACTTTTAAATCAAATTCATTCATACATATGGTTATATTGTTCAATTAAGTATAAATAATATCATCCGTTCCAATAATAATAAAATCCAATGTAATTATACGTTTAAATTTAATTTATAAATTTAAAATATAACATCTAAAAAATTATATCTAAATTTTATTTTACATTAACTTATAAACCGATACCTACTCACCAAAGATTTTGTTCCATCAAAATCAGAATCGTATAACTCTTTATCTTTTGCACTGAATTTAAGCTTTTACTTCTTGTCAATCTAGGAATAGTAAATTTGACTGCGGAATTTCAAACTTAAATTTTTTTTCTCATAAAGGAATTTGGACATTACTTTTTCATGGATGGATAACTGCTGATTTTTCTAATTTCTTGTTGCCTTAGCCTTTTACTTGGCTGCTCCCATTTATTTATTTCTAGTCTTTTCAAATTAAACTCACAAAGAGGAAGGAAGAAGACAGTTGGGGAGTAAAAGTGTATACCCAACCTTTAGCCTTGTACAATAATTATTGTAAAAAGACCCATGGCATTGACCTTATTACAATCTTTAAGATATGTATAACCAATGGTCGGTGGTCCTGATTGTTGAACATTAAAATTGACAAAGAATATGAAATTGACAATTATATAAAAATTGGCATACAAATTCTTTTTTTTTAATGGGTAATGGTCAACCAAATATGATTACTATATTATTGAAGTGATAAATTAAAGAACATCAAAACAAAACATAAAAAGTGCCAATTCACACCAAGCTAGGCCTAAATGAGATTAATGCTATCACCAAACTTTTTATAAAAATGTGAAAGCCTAATAAATTAATCAGCAATGGTCCATGTCATGTCGTTCTCAAAGATCCAATGGCACACCTCAATTTGTCCTGGGCTGGAGCCCAGTGACACAAAGGCCCCATGCTCTGGGCTCCATGCTGACGTGTCGAGGTGACAGATGGCAACGCCATGGTTGATCTCGGCCTTGCTCTCCACATCAAGAATGTCAGCCTCATAGACTCTAACTTTCGGCACAGAGTGACAATAATACAGTAGGTAAGGGTACAGGCTCTGATGGCAAGACACCGATTTGGTCACTTCTCCACCGTTGATTCCTTTGACTGACCCAATCGTCACATTTTGCTTTGACCCACTCACATTTTCGGTGCTCCTCACCACCACATTGTGGCCCAAAACCGTGACTGCAAAGTCTATCATGTCCTCCGCCGAGCCCACGCACCGCTTGGTCTCACCCTGGCTCGGACCCCTCTCGCACTCAGCCAGCGCGTTGGCAATCACGCGCCCCATAGCCGAGTCCTCCCGCGTGTGGAAAAACCCCACGATCTCCGACAAATGCAAGGTCGAAAATGGTAATTTCGACAAAATGCCCCGGGGCAAAAACGACCTTTTGGGCATTTTGTCACTAATGTCGGGCATCACCATGACATTTCCCTGCTTCAACATAGACTCCCTGAAAAACTTGCCCGGTTCCACCCATCTATTTACAGGACTGCCACTACCACGTACAGAACCAATAGTACTCTGTGTTACAGTGCTGAAATTGCTGTACTCAGAAAATGTGACACCCTTTAACGCGTAATCTTTGAATGTGCGGTCCATGCTATAAGATCTGAATCCTATTGACGTACCACGATTAATTGTGCCTTTACCATACTCTTTAAATGTGTCATTTCCATGGTTAAATGATTTCCCATAGTTTGCGAAATTCACTTTCCCGGAATTTGAATTCCTAGCATAAGATTGAAAAGAATTGTCACCCACATTTGCTTTATATCTATAGCTTTGAAAGCTATCGATCCCTGAGCTCCCACCATTGCCATAGCTCTTGAAATTGTTATGTGGGTTATTACCTGATTGACCGTACACTTTAAAAGAGTCGTTTGCACCTTTACCTGAATCGCCGTAGCTTGTGAAAGTTGAAGCAATGGTGTTGGAATTGCCGTCGTAATTGTTGAACTCACTAGGTGTGGAGTGTCCATTCTTGTTGTAGATGGTGAAAGCTTGAGAGCCCGAGTTGGTGTCGTCGCTGTAGGTTGAGAAAGTGAGTTTGTGATTGTTGGAGTCCAAGTTATATGAAGTGAATTGGAGATTTGGCACGTTGACGAGCTTGTCGTAGTTGTTGAACTCGCCGGAGCCACCAGTGGCTGCGGAGGCGTAGCTGGTGAAGTTGGTGTCAGCTACATTGCCGTTGTTTGCGTAGTTTGTAAAGGCTTCACTGTGACTCGTTGAGGATCTGCTGTACTTTTTGAACGAGTCCTTGAGGTTGTTTAACCCGTCTGAGTAGTTCTTGAACGAGTCGAGCCCTGTGTTCCTGGAAGAACCATAGTTTTCGAAGTGTTTGTTGGAGTAGGCAGCAAAGTTTGAGTCTTTGGTGAGGTTAGAAACTTGGGTTGTTGCTTGATTTTCGAGAGGACAGTACAAATTGGCTAAGGAACAAAAGGAGTTGAAGTGGGAAGAGAGTGAGTTTTGGGAAGCGAGGTTTGTGAAAAAGGCAGCGTCTTGAGCATTGAGTGGTGAGGCTTTGGAGAGAATGAATTGTGGCTTTGGGAGAGTGTTTGAGATGTGATTGTTCCAATAACGGATGAGAGAGGCTTTGGGAGTGAAAGGGTTGGCTTGGACTTGGAGCGAAGAGGAAGGTGTGATTGATTCAGTTGTTGTTGTTGTCTTGGCATGAGAAACCTGCATATATCAGACAAATTAACACAAGAAGGTTCATGCTATAGATAGATAGGATAGAGAGTGTAAAGCGATTTTGTGTAATGTAAAGCCAAAAACAAGAAGATATGAGAATCCTGCATATATCAGACAAATTAACACACGAAGGTTCATTGTATAGATAGATAGGATAGAGAGTATAAAGCGATTTTCTGTAATGTAAAGCCAAAAACAAGAAGATACTTAGATATACTTACATTGAAATGTGAGAGTAATAAGAACAAGAAGAAGGTGAGAAAACTAGTCCTATTGATTTGTCTTTCCATTGTATGTGTGTGTGTGTGTGGCTGTGAAGGAAAGAGAGAGAAAGGGATGGATTATTGAGAGCATATATAGAGATGCCTTCTCTTTTTCCGAAACTTGTCTGCTTTTGCTTTTCCATGCTTTTCCAAGCATAGGAAAACCAATTCGGAAATTTACTCTTTTTTTTTTTTTTTTTTTCATATACCATTAATCCATTAGTACAAAGAAAATAAAAATCATCCACTTCATATTTCATTTATCAAAAATTTTTAGATATATAAAGTAACTAAAAAGTCTAAAATATTTATATATAAAAAAACCAATTAACATGTAACTTATTGAAATTTTTTTTTAAAATTTTTTTTATTATTTTTTTTTTTTTGTTTTGTGGAGAAGAAGTGACTTATTGTAAGTGATTGAGAATAAAGTGAAATACTAAAAAAAAGTGTTCATTATAAAGGATGTCGGATTCTACCAAAAATAAAAAATAAAATAAAGGATGTCGGTAACTTTAAAGTACCTGAAAATTAATATTAAAAAAAAAGAAGATATTATGCTTTTTGAAGTCAGCCATTAGGTCTTATATCAAAGACTAGATTATGCTATCATTAGAATGGGATCAGGTTTTATAAAGAGGATTGAAATGGGCACATTAAAATTTTAAAATAAACACCAAGCTCTCTCTCTCTCTCAATTAATAAAGATTTTGATAAATTAATATGCGAGTAATGAGTGGAGTAAATTATGGGAAATGGTAGCCAAAATGGTGTACGTGTTTAGGAAATCAAGAGCATAAATTAGTTAATAGTGGGCTGGAAGTGGTTCGGTTTCAGTGAACCACAGCATCAGGTTTCAAATCATTTGTGGAAAACAAAGAGTATAATCTAAGGGTTTTTGAACATGTTTCAATGTGGCACAAATATCAAAAGGCTATAGCTAGGCTAAGCTGGTTTGTAATAGTCCAAGATAATATAGGAATCTATGGTTTTGATTTTTGTAAAGATTCCAATTACCATAATAGAGTAAGTAAAATGGATCATTTATTATACTCCCCATCCTGAAGGAGAAAAACAAAATAGAATGCTTTGCTTTTGGCTCATAGTGACCCTAGTGACCCACTAGTTAAAACTAGTGCACTGTGCTCTGTGCAGAACAGCTACAAGTGCCTGCTATAAAAGCATTAACGCGTTAGCAAGAAAATTAACAAAGCTAGAAAACCAAAAAATTAAAGTTCTCCTCTGCAAGTGCAACAACTACTGTTCCTAAAGTTAATTTTTTTCTGGTCCAAATTTTCAAAAGCATGTCCAGTTAGCTGCATTAATCATAACCTGTCTGCTTGTTCTATGGTGATATAACGCGGGACTGCAAGTCGTACCTAATATTGCAGACAGGGAGCATGATATAGAAAAGCAAAACATCATACATAATGATTAACAACTAGAGTATATTTCACGCATTGGATACATGTAACTTTTAATTATTAATGTATGAGTTTCTATATTCACATGCTATGAAAGGAATGATGAATATATCGAATAAATAAGATAATTATTAGTTAACCAGATCACATGAGAGATGTAGAAGAGTCTTCGCCTCAATAATTCTTTAATTTCCCCCCACCCCCTCAAGTGATTAAGAAGATTTTGAGAGATGAGAAGTGTAGACGAATACTTTATAGGTATATAACTTACCCCAAAAACCTTCTAAGTAACTTAGGCTCGTATAAACCCAACATCCAATCAATTCCCTCCATAGCAATGTGAAACAAAACCCATTAAGGGACCGTTTCGTGAAACCACCCCATCATAGTATGTGACTCACTCCCATAAGATATTTTTTGCCCATTAAGAGACCCTTTAGAGAGTTTCTAGCTCAATAGGTCAATTGCAATTTTTAAACAAAGTAATGTTAAGAATAATACAAATTTTACTAAACAAACCTTACAATGTGATGTGTCAATTTTTAAACACAAAACAAAAAAGTTTTTATAAAATTTATTATGATTTCAATTTTAAGTTGTTTTTTAATAATAAAATTAATAATAGTTTTAACATTTTTCATAAGAAAAAGATATAATAGAAAAAGGAAAAAAAATTACCACTCTAGCAAGAGAACAACATAAGTGTTGATTAAGGATGAAGAATTTTGGATCTGGTGGGCTATTGCACCATGTGAAGAGGGAGAAAATTGGAGGTGACGGATTTACTTGGATGGACCTGACGACGAAAACAAAATCTGTCAAATATGAACGGACCATTTATGGACACTAGGTGGACGGATTCATTTAGAAGGACGGACTGCTCAACAATTGAACCAATGGTGGACAGATCCATTGTGGACGGACCTAGAGTGGACGAACCAAAAAAGCCATGTGGCACTCAACTAATAATTATATGGTCTCCAAGAAATCCTAAATGAAAATAACTTGAGTCTCACGATTAACCTTAGTCCATAGAGTCCCACTGCAAATAGAACTCCAACACAAGGAGGATTCTGGAATATACGTACATTAATGAAAATCTTCCCTATAAGGAAAAGACTTGTTACGCAAGTCTAGGAGTTTGGTTCTACTCTACTATAAAAACTCCAAAGACCCTCAGAAAATAGGTACGCATAATTCATCCCAGCTCTAGCACTCTAGAGTTGTGAAAAGTTCTAATTTGACTTTCGGAGGGTATTTGGCCAACACCACACCAGTGCTCTCTATTAGGTCTTCTCTTTTTATTGTGTAGATATCGTTTCGAGTATGCGAGAACTGTGTGGCTCACTAGTGATTTTTACGGCATCATCACCATGCAATTACCATATCTATGTGAAATGTACAAATTAATAAGGTAAAAAGTAAGAGATTAAAAAAAAATTACTCTATCAAATCTTACATCGCACATTAGATGATAATTGCATGGTGCAATAGACCTCCAATAATAAAAACTTGGATAGTACATAGTTGATGGCTTGCCTATTTATTGGAAGAGTGGAGACTTGGGGACAATTGTACATAGGAAAAAGAATACTATGTTTCTGGCCATTAAATACAACAAAATGCTCATAATTTATGAGTCTCATCAATATATGGAGCCAACATATTATGAACGTTTGCATATAACCTAATTACAAAATATACATTGAGATTCTGTGTAATACCACCTAAGACAATGGCTTTTAATAACTTAGGGTATATTTGGTTCACTGAATGAGAATTACGATAGGAATTGTAATCTTTATTACTAGGAATAAAATGTGTTGTAATGTAATAACTAAACTTATTCATTAGTTTGGTTGTGAGTTATAACATTAGAATGAAACTTAATATTTATTTTAGGAAATTTCTTACTCATACAATTATATTTCCTTAAAAATTGTTATTTTTAAATTTAAGAGAGATATGTGTTATTTTTTTATGATTTTTTTATTTTTGTAATTGTTAGATGTATATGGAAAGTTTGTTTACTTGGAAATATATAAAGTTTTGAAATTATTACACTTACTAAGGAATAACTAATACAACCTTTTAAAGAGAAATAGTTATTCCTCATTTTGAAGAATAACTATTCATAAGGAATGATTATTCTTTGTAATAAAAACATAACAAAACTAAAGAATAACTAAACCATAGGAATATCTATTACATTATAGCGCCTATTACAGT
The DNA here is from genome assembly GCA_029955455.1 of Quercus agrifolia. Lineage (NCBI taxonomy): Eukaryota > Viridiplantae > Streptophyta > Magnoliopsida > Fagales > Fagaceae > Quercus > Quercus agrifolia. The sequence continues at coordinate 44,715,597 of JARQAD010000006.1, forward strand.
CTACCAAACATGCTCTTAGATTGAAAGTTGGAAAAAAAAAATTCATTCTAAACCATTGAATAAATAAAGTTAGATAAAGTTAAAAAATGAAAGTAATAAAAAAAAAAAAAAAAAAAAACCTTTGTGAATAGGAGAGCGGGTAACTGCATTGGGTTTACCGATCGTAATCCAGAAGTAAAGGTGTGCAGAAAACCCACAGACCCGCAACCCCGACCCGACCCGCCAAGTTGGGTCGGTTTTTAAGGCTTGGTGGGTTGGGTTGGGTTACAATTTTTTTTTTTTTTTTTTTTTTTATAGTGGGTCGGGTTGGGTTTGGGTTATAAAATTACAAACCCGCCAAACCCGATCCGACCTACCCATATTTAATATATATTTAAAATATATTATATATTTAATAAATTTTTTTAAAACCAACTGTAGGGCACTTTTATATATATATATATATATATATATATATATATATATATAATAATTTAAAAAAAAAAAAAACTAGTTATAGAGCAGCATTTTCTCGGTTCCTCCTACTAATACTAATTTAATATATATATATATATATATATATATATATATATATATATATAAAATATATTGTATAATTAAATTTTTTTTTTTTAAATAACCAGTTCTTCCTATCTTATATAAAAGCCAATTAGTTCACACAAACCCTAATAAATTACTATTGTTGTTTAGTCATTAGTGTTGTTTGCCTTTAAGGAATTACATTGATACTAATCTTTAGGTTTTTTTAATATATTAATATTTATATTTTTTTTACTCAATTTAATAATAAATAAAATTTGTCAAATCCATGGGTTCAACCCAACCCATGTGGGTTGGGTTGGATTTATGTGATGGGTTGGGTTGGGTTGAATTTTTTTTGACCCACCATTGTGGGTTGGGTCAAAAAATCCCCTCAACCCGACCCATGCACACCCTATCCAGAAGATACCACATCCACAAGTAGGTATAGTATTACTATTTACTCTTTTTAGTCTCTTGGCAAAGCATGTGGCCCGCATCTGGATAATGGGAAATGGGGTTGATGATGGACAACCCAAAAAGACGGCTAGCTTTGCGCCTTTGACTTTTTTACAAAGACTGTGATAAATTAATTTTGAGTACTGATGGGATGCCTTTCATTTTCATTATTATATTTATAGGTGTGTTGTGGTTTCAGTTAGTTCTACTGGTAAAATTTTTGATGATTGAATAAGAGATCTGGGGTTCAATCTCCTTCTACCTCAAAAACCGATTGATGTCTTGGTATGATGATAAAGAGTCATTATCAGGAGCATACGCCATAAGTTAAAACTATCATATTTATAGGTGTATTGGACTTCCTCATTGATAAACGTTTTTCCTTAAAAGCTAAAAGTACATTAAAAAAATAATTAATTTGCCCCTCCAAATTAGAGCACCCCACAAAAAAAAAATTTGGTGCAAAGGAATATAATAGCATTAATTAAAGTATTAAAAATTAGTACAAAAGAGTTAGTAATAAGTCACACCACTTGTGATTCAAGTGTTAAGGACAATGTGAATCCCTACCTCTCAAAAAAAAAAAAAAAAATCGTGAATCCCTATGTTTCTAGAGAGCTCCCTTATTCATTTAGGAGAAAGATTAACATTGTGTTTGGAAGTTTGGAAAGGGTAAGGAAAGGAGAGAGGAGAAGAATGGTAGGAAATAATTATCTCTTCCTCTTATTTGGGTATTTTAAAATTTAAGTCGGGAGAGAAAAATGGAGAAGAGTAATTATACAAAATTATAAATTGAAAATTATGAATTTTATTTGCTAATTTTGAGAAAATAGATATAAATTGACATCATAAGAATAACATTGACAATTTAAATATTTTTAATATAAGTGAGACCCATTCCCTCTACTCCCCTTACAAATTCCTCCAATTTGGGGAAGTTACAAAACAGGGGCTAGGAGGGGACAAGTATAATTGTATAACATACTCCTCCAAATTCCTATCCTTCTCTCTTTAAAAAACAACTAAACAAGGTTCATTAAACCCTATCCCTCTCATTCCTTCTACTTCAATCTCCTCTCTCTTCATCCAAAAAAAAGCTTAAAGATAAGTATGAGGATGATGATTTTTGGGATTTTTTGTGTGTTTAACTGTGTCTCTTTCCTCTTTTTTGTTAATAGATGTCACATATATTTGGTATGGAAAAAAAATTAACACATCTCCCAATTCATAAACCAAAAGGGATTTCAAGGTTGTTGATCCTTTTCCTCCTTGCTTCCATCGCGTAGATCACATAGAAGTCTGTCGTATGACTTATATATTTCCTTCTTGAGTAATGTTACGTTTACAATATTTTCACAACTATTTCACAACAAATTTTAAATGGTAAGTTGTTATAGATTTTAATATGAGCCCATCACTGTCACAATTTTTTTATCCGCTAATAACAATTTGTCATTTAAGATTTATTGTGAGATTATTGTAAAAATGTTGTGGACGTAACATTACTCTTTATTCTTTGTCATTTGCTTGCTACATCTACCATGTAGCACACAGAGTCAAACTTGAACCTAACTCATTTTATATATATATATATATATATATATAATTACACAATCAATGGATTTTTAATAAGAATATTTATTATCATCTAAAAATAAGTACATTTACTTAAAAATAGCTCACACACAAACTAACACAAACAAAATGAGCAAGGATGTTTAGTACGAGCTTTAATTGTCTCACTTTCTTTGTATACTTTCCATATATATTGTAGGGGCAAGGGCCCAGGATCATATGTTGGGCCTTGGATTTTATCCAAGGACATAAATTGGTCCGAGGATAAAGAAGTGGATGATGAAAGGCCCCCAGACCAAACTCCGTAAGAAGAAAGCAAATGTTTGGTCGCCCGAGGAGTACATACTCCTCGGACTTAATGAGTGTAGTTCCAAATATATAACGCATCGATTAAAGTGACATTTCGAGAAGATTAGTGACAAGAATGTGTTTCACGGACATGAGAAAAGGAGGAAGACCTGAAAATATCTAAGAGAAGATTGACATCACCGCATTAAATGCACAAACAGCTACTTTACTGGCCGCATTTATGTGGAGAAGACGTCTGAACAGTGTTACCTTAGCTAACGCAACTCATAGAGAGTTAGGGAAGGTGGCTGATGGGACAAGTACTTAAGTGAGGGTGAAGATGATTAACAGGTGTAGGGTGAAGATGAATTAAAAAGAGCTATATAAGGTAGGAGACTCTCCACAAAAGAGGGGAGGAAAAAAAACAACTCTGGAGTAATCTAAATATCATTTGTAGCATTTGTATTCTGCTTAGACAATTTATATGAACGAACGCCTCCTTGGATATGAATACTTGTATCCTCAGACAGTGAATTCATTCAGCTATATGATGCTTGTTCCTGCTTAATCATCTTTCAAATCCATATTAGTTGTTGTCGAATTCATTTGGACCTAGTTCTTTGACCCACTCTCTACAAATTTATTGTATTGGGCACATAGGACCAAGACCCAGTATAATTTGAGCTTGGACCTCAAACCGTGACCCTACATATATCATATATTATCATGAGTTAAATGTTGATACTATTGAAATATGTGGACACGAATGTGTATAGATTGTGTGTACAAAGTGTATATCATAAAATGTTAAATAATAATTTAAGGATAAAATACTACTCCAATATCTAAACTTTACCAAAACTTTGTTTTTAACCCTTGAACTTTAAAAAATTTATTTTTCGTTTCTAAACTATATATTGATTTTTTTTTACTTTCTATCTTTAAATTTTACCAAAATTTTTTTTCTTTAAACTATTAAAAAAAGTTATTTTTCATTCTTAAACTTTATAAAGAATTTTTTTATAGGCTAAATTAAGGATGAAAAAAATAACTTTTAAAATTTATGAATAAAAGACAAACTTTTGATAAAATTTAAAAATTAAAATAATATTTTCCCCACAACTTTAAAGAGATATCTATATATACGAGTCGCAGAAGTTAGGATGTCATATGCAGGAAAATTTTGTAATTATGGATAGTTCCCCATCTGATACTGTGTCTAATTTTGTATACTTGGATGCTATGGGGGAAAACTTTTATAGGCTTACTGGTTCTAATTTAACCCTTTTGCCTTAGTTGAATGATATATCCTTTTAACCAAAAAAAAAAAAAAAAAAAAATAATAATAATAATAATAATAATAATAATAGACAGATAGATAGATAGATATACATACAACTTTTGTCATAGCTATACCATCGTTAACTATTAATCAACAAAAAAGTGATTAGTTCTACCTAGAAGTGCTTGTCTACTTGACTTCTGTAAATTTTACACAATCCTGTTAAAAGCCTCCAAAGGATGTTACTTGTTAGCAGTTGGCGCAAGACACTGCACAAAGTGCCCGCCAAACCCAAAAATGTTTGCAACATCTTCCTCGTCCGTTACAGTCCCAACTCTTGTTGTCCCACACTCCTCAACCGTTCCTCCATTATCAACCTCCAAAACTCCTCACAATTCCTCTAACCCCATAATAAACCGCCGGCACCTTCTCACTATCTCCATCTCTATCTCTGTCACCACCCCTTTTACTCAACCCAATTCTCTATCTCCGCCGGTTGCAGATGCCCGTGGCCTCTTCCAGATGCCTCCATTTCGGCTCACCAATAGGTAATTCAACATACCCAGAAAGAAAAAACGTTTGATTTTGTCTAGCTCAAGCTCATTCTATATGTAATTGCTGAGAATATTGTGTGAAAATTGGAAAAATAATAATGGGTTTTCTAGCTTATGGTTTAGTGAGTCGACTTGTTTTCAGATTTAAAAAAAAAATAATAATAATTTAGGCCACATTGGATTATTGGGGTAGAGTTGGGTAAATAAATGTCTTAGCTTCATTGGGTTTTATATAGTGTAAATATGCCTTATTAACAGTTGCTTAGGTGCTATAGCTTAAGTTTCGCAATTAAATTCCATCTTATGGTTATATGGATCAATTCAAACAATAAAAATGTTATCTTTTCCAAGGAAAATTAACTTAAACCATGTGGTTGCATGCTGTAGCTTAATTGGCACCTCTCTATGCACAAAGTGTCTGGGGTCTAGGGGCGAAAGAGTTCAAGCTACAAGTTAGTAGCATATTATAACTATCTTTAAAAAAAAAAAAAACATGTGGTTGCATACCAGTTGGTTCATTGGTCAATGTAATCACATGATTGAATTTAATTGAAAAATCTAATAGGTAACGGCTATATAACTCTACACTTACACCACTCCATAAATTTTCACTGAGAAGAGTATTTTGACTAATCAACCATTAAATCACGTTATCCCCTTTTACCCTCTATGCTTGCAAAGTATCAAGATGATTAGATATCAATAACTTTCTTATCATAAAATGTCTAAAGTTTAAGTTTTTTTTTTTTTAATTGACTCTAAAATTTATGCACAAAAATTGTGGATCAGATAGTAAATAACATCTGATTAACTCAAAATTTGGTGTGAATATTAAGAGAAATGAGAATCTGTAATCCAATGGTTGAATTGTTAAAATATTAATCGTATAAAAAGTTATGAACTGGTGTAATATTGCAAAGTGTTAAACTAAGTATAACTTGATTCTAAACCTGTATACCATAGTTTCATAGTTTCCTATATTTTTCTTATCAAGAAAATGAGCAATAGTACTGCTGTTATTGTTTCTTGTATTTGTTGGTAATTGCTGTTGTGGGAAGGTATTTTTTGGTGAGGGCTGGGGAGTCTGAGTATGAGAGCTTGGGAATCATTAATACAAATCCAGTTGCAAAGACTTCAATGGATAGTGGGTTGTCAGAGAAAGGGAAGAAGCAGATTGTTCGGGCTGCTTTTGAACTTAAGGCAATGGGGGCTTGTGAAAAAGGATGTTGGATTTGGCCTTCTATTACTCAAAGAGCTTACCAGGCAGCAGAGATCATCGCATCAGTTAATGGAGTCAGTCGAAGGTCTGTGAATTTTTTTTTTCAATTGAATCAATTATTTAGAGTTAATAGAATGCAGAGACTTTTTTTTTTTTTTTTTTTGGGTGAAGAAAAATGCGATTTGGAGGTAGCTGGAATTAAACGGTGCTGGGTATCAAACTATAAACTCAGATGCCCTGTTTAGTTGCTTGGAATGATGTTGGAAGAGAAAGGAATTATATGATCTGTTGTCCAATAACACCGAACCTCTACATGTTAAAATGATCTTTAGTCTGTTTATGTATTCACACTAACAAAGGAAGAGAGTATTTGAACTTCTTGTTTCCTATATATCTATGTGGAATTTATGATTTCGAAGACAAATCTTGAATGATAATTTGCAATTCAAGTATCTTATTATTTAATTTCATTGTAACCTGTTCTGTCAAAAAGTTAATCTTTTCTATGCTTTCAGTTATATAGTCCCAGAATACAGCTTTCTGGATGCTCGTGGATTGGGAGCTTATGAAGGAAAAAACTTGGAATCCGTTTCAGAAGTAGGATTTCTGCACATCCTCTTTCTTCAAATTAGTAGTGATATGACTTAATATCTTCTTGAAACAGATTTTTTCTTTCCTTTTCTTTTGTAATGCTTCTTATTCACCTATTTACAAATGTAAGTATCCTTATAGATGCAAAATTGCTTGCTTCGAAATGCTTCAGGTATATGCATCAGATGGTATTTCTACAACCATCAAGCCTCCTCCTATTGATGATGGAACCCCAAATGAGAGTGTTGCAGATGTATTTGTTAGGGTAACGCAACTCATGTCGATTCTTGAGACTCAATATTCTGGTGACACAGTTATTATTGTCTCACCAGACTCTGATAACTTGACAATCCTTCAAGCTGGTTTGGTTGGACTTGACCTGCGAAGGTAACTGGATAGTCCACAGCTCTTCTTATGGTATCTATAAAGGACCTACTTTTCTTATCAAATTCTTAAACAAAGTAAATAAACATTAAGTAAGCCATGAATTCTTTTCCCTATCAATTTCAGGCATCGGGATCTTTCTTTTGCCCCCGGTGAAGTCCGATTTGTTGACACCAAAAGCATTCCTACTTACAAGCAGCCTGCATCTGCGGTGTATAAATGTTACAATCCACCAAATTGTAATTAATTTTTTCCTCTTGTTGTAATTAGTATTTAAGCAGGGGTGATAGATGTAGCAGACTACATCTTCTCTATTGGTTATCATCATCACTGTCATCTGTACAGTCCTTACACATCGGAAATTCCATAGAATTAATAAATTTAAAATATGGCTTAATACTTGTTTGTGGTGCCCAAGCGATCGAACAACACAATGAACCAGTTTCTTTTCATAAAGTCATGACTTCAGATGGCCTATTTTAAAGTGTATGTGGAATGACTTAATTATTCTGCAGTGATGAGCCCATGTTTTAATGATCCTTAAATCTTCAGTACATGGGATTTGGTTTATTCTTCTTTCTTGTCACTGCTCAAGTAAAATTAGAGGCTCAGAAACTTGCTACTTGGATCTCAATTTTCTGTGGACAATTTTATTCACTTCGTTGTGGCAGCTCGCAGTCTCCATCTCTCCTATGAACCTTTTCAGGTACAGCCAAGTCTAGATGTTGTTTCTAGCTTCCCAAACTTTGCACGTTTTATAAACAGTTTATCCCATTCATAAATGCTTTTTTATATACTAATGTTACTTACATTTAATCAAATTATCTCTGGAAAATTATACTTGATCCATTGTGGCATCTTATACTCTCTATTGCTCCTCTGAGCTTTATCATGTACAGCCAAGTTTTAGGAATTGTTTCACCAGAAGCTTCTTATATTTTGAAAGTTCTTTGAATGTTTCATCTCATTCATAGGAGCTTCTTATATTCTTATTTTACTTATATATTACTTATAAAAAAAATTATATTTGATCAAATCGTGGTTTTTTGTGTTTTGCTAGAGCACGGAGTGCTGGCCCTTCTTGTTTGGTGTGGAATCTATGGAGGGAGAGAAATAGGAGGATGTTTGATGATCAAGAATTATTTATGGAGAATTTTAAATCCGAATTTGTAGAGTTGTTATTTTATTGGATGTTGTTCTTTGATGTTAGTAGGCCTCCAATGGTTTTTTCTTTTAGGAAAAGCCTCCATTGTTATCTGATTTCATTGATTCTTATTACTTGGTACATGTTTTAGGAACTTTAGGGAATACATCCAGCATACTTCATAAGTTTATCTTGTATGTTTCCTATTTGTTTAATGAAATTATTTATTTCCTATAATTAAATTTTTACAAAACTTCCTTTTTCCAAGTACTAGTGTGTAATTGTCTATACTCCTTGGGATGACCTCCTTTTTATAATTTAGTAGAGGTCATTCTACTGGTCATAAAGTCAATGCTGGAAAAATCATGGTGCATTTTCATTTTTCATTTTATCTATATGCAGTGAACCTGTCACTATAGATGTGTTGCACCAAGTGACTCCTGGCATGAAGTGGGTTGTACTTCTGTCCCTCACCTTCAGAGAAAGTGTCTCCTGTGCCTGCTCCCTGGAGCAGGCCTATAGATCACACCTTCAGGAGGTACCTAGGATCATTATAACTTGGGTGGGGCATTTTCTTGGAAACCCTTAAGATTCCATCGTTTGTACAACGAACTTGAGGCCATGGTTGGGAAGCTTTAGACCGCATGTATTGCAACTTAAGTTTGTTAGGTTCCATACTGACCTTTCACTAACATTGGACAGTACAGTACCCAAGATTCACTGCTTTCACCAAATCCATAGTTGCTGTACAATTTTTTTTTTTGGGTAAAAAGAGGATAAATTAAACAACTAAAGCGAAAACAAGGTCTCAGGGCATTCCCGTTGCTATACAATTTGAGTGTTGTGTGAATGTGGTGCGGTGGGTGCTAGTTTAATCAGGAAATGTCAATCTACTAGTGCTTTAATAAAGGTGATGCTATAAGGTGGAGAACACTTCAGCATATTCACAGATTATGCAAGTTTTCACTTTTGTCAGTTTACATTCATGAATGTTTCACCTTCAAATTGTCATGTTATGTGCTTATCATCTTTTTTTTTTTTTTTTTTTTAATAATTATTTTATGGGTTGTGTTGACGGGTTCCGCAAGGTCCACAACCATTTTTTTGACTTTTTCTAACGGTTTTTTTGTCTTTTTTACAGCTTTATGTCATTTTTTCAGTTTTATAAGTACTTTTATGTCTTTTTTTATTTTATTTATCTTATTTTTTTATTACATAGAATCCACGTTAGGGAATCCTTAACAAGCACTGCACGGTAATTGTCAACATATCCCTTATTTTATTACTTCTTGTTTTGATGCAGGGGGTATGTTTCAGAATGTGATTCTTCTGCTGCTGCTACCACAGCCAACTCTAGGATGAATTTGTCATTAGTTGTGCAGTTTTCCAACTTGCAAATTCGCTTTATGTGTGTGGTATTCAAAACATAAAATTCGAAGTCAAAAAGTGATCTATATTCTTTAGCTCATCAAATTCCTTCATGCTTCTGTTTTTCCCATTCACACCTATTGGTTGGCTTGACTAGTACTTTCAAACAAAAGGAGGCATACGATCAAGAGTTATCTGTGGGAGAAAAAATTGAAGTCTATTAATTTTGCTCTTTGATTAAAGTCTTTAATTTGCTTGCTTTGAGTTATGTCTAGATTCTTGGTTGCAGCTTCCTAAATGTTTGTGGATTTGAGGCTCAAGAAGACAATGAAGTTGTAATTTGCTTTTAAAATATTACTATTGTTATTTTAGTGCCATGAAATTTTAGGGGTCATAATAAACCTGCCTTTATGAAGCATAATTTCTCTTCTTCACTGCTTATTCTTTCTCTTGCCTAGTGGAGTTCATTTATCTATATCATTGAGTGGTATATATGCATGCCAGTCTTGTCATAGACACTTACAATAATAAAAAGTCTCTGTTGTATGTAGAATAGTATCTTCCCAAGCATCTAGTACCTTGATATTCATGTTAATCAGTGCTATTGCCTTACCAAATTCCAACAATTGGTAATCCTACCAGCTTATTCGGTTTGATTTTATCTGCAAAAGTTACGGTCTTTTTTTTTTTTTTTTTTTTTTTTGATAACTCAAAAGTTGGGAGTAAAAGGGATTTGAACTTTGAATGTCTCCGTTTAAAACTCCAGGAAGTACTAACCAGTTGAACTATAAGGTTTTTGGCAATTACTTGGTATTATGTTATTGTTATTTGTATGCTAACTTGACACCTTTGTACAAAAACATATTAGCCAAGTTTATCAATGCACAAAGTGTAGGGGATGTTTGGACTGTGGGCAACGAGCATTGCACACCGACATGAAAGTAGCATGCATCTGCTACATACATATATACAAAATCCCCATTCAAAATTTATATCTTTGTACATACTAGTGGATTGAATCATGTCAGCAGGTTATCTAACCTCTTTTTATAGACTGATATTTGTCCTTGATTAGATCATTCACTGTGTAATCATGATTTTACACATGAACATATCTTGCAATAAGTAAACAGTTTGTTTTATTCTTGTCCTGAATCTTTCAGGCTTTTGAGTACTGGTTGTGACTGGTTTTTTTATGGCTAGGGCTCCTCAAGATGGTTTTCAAAACAACAATCTATGGTCCTTGACATGAAATTTTTGTCGGATCCAAGCATGGTGTGAAAGCAAAGCATGTGAGCTTGTTTGGCCGAAACTTGATTGGCATACTCTGACCCTCCATTTTTGCCTGGGCCCCCAATATATTCCACACAGTTAACATGGACATTTTGTAAACAACACTCCTCCACATGGTCTTAAAAAGTGGAGTAAAAAAAAAGAAGAGAGAAGAAAGAAAGTATTGAGTAGAATTTATTCCAAAGTCATCTTATGTTCAATTTGAGAGCCGGATATACGGTTTCATATACTTTGCTACTATTCTTGAAATGCAAAGGGTGCTCTTTTTGTAAGAATTATTAAGGTTTTATGTTCAAGTCTCAAACCCAACATTCATAATATTAATAATAGTAGAGAATATTACTCAAACAAAAAGAATATGAGATTGAAGAACCCTTTTTTTTTTTTTTTGGGGTAAATGAAAATGGGTAGAGGGGGGCGATCAGGGTGACTTCCCTACCTAGGCGTGACCATAGTAGCACCCTACCCACTCTCGGGCGAGACCCCATACTTTCAGTCAGTGAGAAACTTACTTATTATTCTTTTGGACTGTTTTGGATGGAGATGAGATATAAAGAGCACTAACACACAGGTAGTTGTTAAGGCTCAAATCCAAGTCTTGAGGCTTGCCGGCCTGGTATATTACCAACTAGGCCACCTGAATGTTGGTAGATTGAAGAACCTTTACTTCTAAAAAAAAGAACGTCTTTTTGGGTCATAGTCATACCTCGAAGAACATTCGTACATGTGATCAACCATACATAAGATTTGAAGTAAATATTGCAAATTTAAATGCAACCAGACACAGTTTTTAGTTCCTCTTTATGAAGACTAGATAAACACCTCTGCAGAAAAAGTTTCATAAAGCAAATCTAGTTCCAAGTTCCAACACGCCGACCATGGTTTCTCTTCTCCCATAGCTATCATCTCCATTGCTTTTAGAACAAAATCTCACTTTATTCGTGCCCATAAAAACCATGAAAAATAGGTCTGTCATTGTGATCTTCAGTGTGATCAAAGTCAATGGAATATGAAGTATTAGCAAGTTGTAACTTTTACATGACTTATGACTGAAGTATGGTGGTATATTGTGATTTTAGGATTCCTAACAAGTCTTATTACAGTTATGACAAAACCTACTCTTTGTTTCCATAAAAATAAAAATAAATAAATAAAACCTACTCTTTTTTTTAATATTTTATGGGCATGGCAAAACCTACTCAAATGTAAAAAAAAATCTCAAATGGGCTTACTTTAAAAATAATAGAAGATCGCATCTAGTGTTATATAAGTTTGTTTTGTTTTGTTTTTTGTGTGTTTTTTTTTAAACCATCATATTATACTATAACCAATAACCATGTCAAAGTCTTAAGGTTTGTTTTGTTTGCACATCCGCATTTTGGACGTCCGTATTTCAGGCATTTATTTATTATTTATTTTTTTTAAACACTGTTCATGGGACATGAACAGTGCAAATAGGCATGCGAACATTAATTTTAAAAGTGAATAATAACTGGAAAATGATTTTTTATTGTTTTCAGTTTTCAAACGCACACGGTGAGAACTAAGCAGCAGAATTGTCCCATGCAAGCCACAGTAGAGACGGAGAAGGACACGAACAGGGATGAGCAGCAAAATAGTCCCAGGCAGGTCACTGAAGAGATGGATACCGGTGAGAATGAAGGTCTTGGTGTGGGAAGGTTTGTAGCTACCCAGGCAGGGGTCACCGTGGATGCTTACGGTAATGGTGATGACATTGGTTTGGATGATGGTATGGGAAATTTTGATGATACACTTAAAGAGATCGATGCGGCTTTGAATATCTTTGATGGAACTAATGATGCAAGTCTCGGGCTTAAGGCAGTTGGTTTAGATAATGAACAAGCAGGTGGGACAAGTATGGGTAAGGAGGTTGGGGCAGAAGACACTAGTGATGGTGGGCAGGAAGATCATGGGGCTATTAGTGATAATAGTACTTCCTTGGGTGGGTCACTTAGGGGGTGGAAGAGGTTGGCTAGAAATAAGAGTGGGGGGGTGCAGAGGGGTAGTTCTAGTGGTGGGAAAAGACATATTGAAGATTGTTTGGAAGGAATGGCAGATTTGGTGCCCACTAAGAGACGTTGTGCTAGCGGTAAAAACAATGAAACGGTGGAGGCTGAGGCTCAGCCCCGCCGAGCCCAATGAGTTGCCTAGCTTGGAATTGCCGTGGGCTTGGGATCCCACGAGCAAGAAAGGAGCTTGAAGATTTGATTCAAGCACAAGCTCCCCTAATTGTTTTTTTGTCGGAAACATGGGCTGCTAAAGAACAATTAGAAAGATTGAAGTGCAAGATTAAGTTTGCCGGTTTATTTGTAGTGAATAGTCGAAACAGAGGGGGTGGTCTGGCGCTCCTTTGGCAGCATGGTATTCAAGTGTGGGTTGATAGCTTTTCTAGATTCCATATTGATGCTATTATTCAAGGTGGTTCGCGTGAGGCTTGGAGGTTCACAGGTTTTTATGGTGAACCGGATACTAATGAAAGGGAGGAAGCATGGAATATGCTTCGGATGTTACATTCAAAACCCCACCTACCTTGGGTATGCATGGGAGATTTTAATGAAATCTTACTCTCTGAAGAGAAACGTGGTGGGAGGGAAAGGCCCCATAGGCAGATGCAAGCCTTCCGGGATGTTTTGGATACCTGTGGTTTTTTGGACCTAGGTTTCACGGGCCCTGAATTTACCTGGAATGGTAATAGGTATGGACATGTCATTTGGGAGAGATTGGATAGAGGGGTGGCAAACTATGACTGGATGGCTAGATTTCCTACAGCAACCATTAGACATCTTCATTGTGTAGCTTCAGACCATAGACCGATCTTGTTGGTGTTGGAACCGAATGGAGAGGCAACTAGGTGGAAGCGCAAACCTTTTCGCTTTGAAGAAATGTGGTTGGCAGAAAAAGAATGTGGTGAAACTGTTAAGAGAGCTTGGGAGATTCAGCCAACTGGAAACCATATGTACCGTGTAGTGACTAAGATCAAGAAGTGTAAAAAATTGTTGAAATCCTGGAGTAAAGACCATTTTGGGAGCATTAAAAATCAGCTTCGAATGAAAAAAGATTTGCTGTGGAAAGCTGAAGAGGATTCGGCCAAGGGAGGAAACCATGAAGTGGTAGTTCAATTGAGAAGAGAGCTGAATGTTTTGTTAGACAAGGAAAATCGTATGTGGTCTCAGCGGTCTAGAGCTCAATGGTTGGCTTGTGGAGACCGGAACACAAAATATTTCCATGGGGTGGCTACTCAGAGAAAGAGGAGGAATTTTATTAAAGGCATTCGTGATCCTCAAGGTGTGTGGGTTTCAGATGAGAGGGGAGTAGGGGAGGTCTTTGTTGATTTTTATAGCCATTTGTTCTCATCTTCAAACCCAACAGAATTGGATAGAGTATTGGAGGGCGTGCAGCCGAGGGTTACTAACTCTATGAATGAAGCTTTAACGTGTCCATATAGTAGGGAGGAAGTGGAGGTGGCTATAAAACAAATGGGCCCTTTAAAAGCTCCAGGTCCAGATGGGATGCCCCCTGTATTTTATCAAACCTTTTGGCCAGATATTGGCATGGATGTATCGGATGCGGTCTTATCATGTCTCAACTCAGGTACTCTTCTAAAGTCTGTCAATCATACTTTCATTGCTTTGATCCCAAAGGTTAACAATCCTGAAGCTGTTGCTCAATTTAGACCTATAAGTCTTTGCAATGTTATCTATAAAATCCTAAGTAAAGTCATTGTCAATAGGTTGAAACCTATTTTAAAGTCTATTATATCTGAGACTCAAAGTGCCTTTGTTGCTGACAGACTTATTACAGATAATATTCTTATAGCTTTTGAGTCATTGCATCATATGAAAACTCAGTGTTCAGGAAAGACAGGTTTTATGGCTTTAAAGCTTGATATGAGTAAAGCTTATGACAGAGTGGAATGGGTCTTTCTTGAGAAAATTCTGTTGAAGATGGGCTTTCAGGATACTTGGGTGGCCATGATGATGCAATGCATCACAACGGTGTCCTACTCAATCCTTGTAAACGGTCAGCCTACTGGTCTTATTTATCCTTCGAGAGGGCTGAGACAGGGTGATCCTTTGTCACCATTCTTATTCCTATTTTGTGCTGAAGGTTTAAATGCTCTCCTCTGTCAAGCTGCAAACAATGGGGAGATTCGAGGCTACTCTATCTGTAGGGCAAGTCCGAAGATTACTCATCTTTTCTTTGCTGATGATTGTTTGCTATTTTGTAGAGCAACGTCAAATGAATGTGCTAAAATTCAATCCATTCTAGCTTTGTATGAGGCTGCTTCTGGTCAGCAAGTGAATTCAGATAAGACTACAGCTTTCTTCAGTCGAAATACTTCTGTAGAGACACAGGAAGAATTAAAAGTTTTATTAGGAGTGCCGGTTATTAAAAATTATGAGAAGTACCTGGGGCTCCCTTCCTTTGTGGGTCGAGAGAAGAAAGCATGTTTCAACCACATCAAGGAACGGATTTGGGCTAAAATGCAAGGGTGGAAGGAGAAATTGTTGTCTCAAGCCGGTAAGGAGATAATGATCAAAGCGGTGGTGCAATCAATTCCAACGTACTCTATGAATGTCTTTCGGCTTCCAATTGGTCTCCTTAAAGACATAGAAGCCATGATCCGTAAGTTTTGGTGGGGGTGCTCTGAGAATGCTAGAAAGATCCATTGGGTTAAATGGGAGACTCTTTGTTCAGCCAAGTCTATTGGAGGTATGGGTTTTCGTGACTTACGTATGTTCAATGATGCTATGTTGGGAAAGCAAGTATGGCGTTTATTTCATGACAGGACCTCGCTGGTTTATAAAGTGTTTCGGGCTAAATACTTTACTTCTGGTAATATTTTTGATGCGGTAGTCGCTCCGGGTTGCTCCTTTGCATGGCGAAGCATTTTACAATCCCGAGAAGGCGTTTTGAGGGGGGCTCGATGGAGGGTTGGAGATGGGAAAAATATTAATATTTGGCGTGATCGTTGGCTGCCTTCTGTGGGTGGGGGTAGGATTTTATCTCCCCATATGGACCTGTCCTTAAATGTAGTTCATGATTTGTTTTCACCGGGAACTACTCTTTGGAATGAGGAGCTTTTAGAAGTGAATTTTTATCCGTGGGAAGCTGAAGCCATCAAAGACATCTACATTAGTCAAGTCGAGGCAGCTGATGCGCTGATATGGCCTCACACGCCTGATGGTGAGTACTCAGTCCGAAGTGCGTATAGACTTTTGGTTTCCACACAGCAGCAGAATCGGCCTGGGGTGTCGAATACAGAGGTTGGAAAAGATTTGTGGAGTAGCATTTGGAAGATGGAGGTCCCCAACAAAGCGCGACACTTCCTTTGGAGAGCAGTCCGTGAGTCTCTGCCTACTAAATCCAATCTACATAGGCGACAGGTACTGAGTTCTGGAGTCTGTGAAGCTTGCGGTGACTGTACAGAGGATGGAATTCATGCTCTGTGGCTATGCGACGCGGTGAAGCCTATTTGGATGTCGGATGCCCGGTTCTCTTTCCTTCGTGCTCATCATTTAAAAAATTTCGGTGATCTTTTCCAGCTTTTATGTTTGCGTGGTTCAGCAAACTTGGTGGCTTTGTTCGCTATGGTTGCATGGGGGATTTGGGAGAGGCGGAACAGAATAAGGGAAGGGCAGAAACCGTGGAATGAGGAGGCCGTGTTGCTGCGAGCTTCTGCGCTTCTTCAAGAGTTTAAGGATGTGCAGAAGTTGTCTCCCCGATTGGCTGTACAGAGGCCTCATCAGCGTTGGAAGCCACCGGATCCGGGGGTCTACAAGCTGAACTTCGACGGTGCTCTTTTTCAGGAACAGAGGTGTGCTGGTCTAGGGGTGGTAGTAAGAGACTCGGCTGGGTTAGTCATAGCAGCCTTAAGTCAGAAAGTGAGGCTTCCAGGGAATGCTGATGTGGTGGAGGCTCTAGCAGCATGCAGGGCCATGCGCTTTGCTCAGGAGCTTAGTCTTCATCATGTGGTGATTGAAGGAGATTCTTTACATGTGATTCAGGCTATTGTTGGTGCCAAGCCAGTGCACACGCTGTACGGTCATATCATAGATGAGATCAAACTTTTATCCTCTCTATTTACTTGTAGTTTTTTGCATGTTAATAGGAAGGGCAATATGTTAGCTCATGCCCTTGCTAGAAGAGCAGTTCTATCTGCTGATACTGAGGTGTGGATGGAAGAACTTCCACAGGATTTGGAGGATGTTATTTAGTTTCTTTCAATAAAACTCATTTACCTTCTTTCTCAAAAAAAAAAAAAAATTTCAAAATTTTAATAATTCCAGCAAATTAGTTATAGTCAACCACATATTTTAATTTTCTTCATTCTATTTTATTTAAGGTCATACACTTTGTTACTTCCTTAATTGAGATATCATTTTTATTACTTCTACTTTGGTTTTTCTCTACTTTCTTTCTTTTTTTAGATCAACTTACTCTTTTTTTTTACTGATGCATTAGGCAGTCTCCTCTTAACTAAAAATTATCGAATTATAATGAGTAAATTGTACTTTTAGTCCTTGAGGTAAGTTAGATTATGGTCCTTCAAAAGTAAAAATTTAATCATTTTATCAATTTTCCGTTATTATTATTATTATTTTTTGTTTACATGACTAACAAATATGAGGCAGCAATCTCTTTTATTTTTGGTAGAAAGGGATAATATTATAAATGAGAACAACTAGTCCCCATTAGAAGGACCAAGCGTTCATAAAACACACAGCATACCAACACGGTCCAAATTAAGAAGAAAATACACATTAGATGGAGGTTCAAAATACATAACAAAATCCTGAGCTTGATGAGATGAACACCACGTCGGGTAAGTGCATCAGCACACTTGTTAGCCTCCTTATAGCAGGGGGGAAATTCTAACTTTGGAAATGCTCCTTAGAGTTTCTCTACAATCAGCCACAATAGTAGTAGCATTACAATTGTTAGCAAGATCGCACCCATTAAGGAGATCAACAATAATCTTAGCATCAAGCTCAATTTCCACAGCCTGTAAATCAAGAGCAATACAAAAGATTAATTCCATCTCCACCTGCCCATAACTCAGCCGCCACACTCGAAGTGATACCGATAGCTCTACCAAAACCACTAACTCCCTCATGGTCCCTGATTAAATCACCTCCACCAACAAATCTAGGTTGCCCAAGGAGGACCCATGGGTGTTTAAGTTGAAATAAAAGGAAATCGTTTTATTTCAATAAGTAAAACGTGGGAAACAAATGCAGCATAAACTATTTGCATGGTAAAGAAGTTGCACCCACACAAGCAAAACATCTCAACAAAAAAAAAAAAGATAATATATATTGTAAATCAATGAATTCCTCTGCATATGGTTTCATTTTGACACAAAAGTGAGCCATTTGTACTCTAATGGCAAACCACCCATTACAATTTACAACCCCACGCGGCTTGATAAACCACACATGTACCTTCATCAACAAACCATCAAACCGAATACCCATCAGAGAGAGAACATGATTTAGAATAATGAATGTCATAGTTCATCTCCAAATATCCTAAAATTTTGGAAGGTTTGGATAGCAGGATTTACACATTTGATTTTGAATTTGAATAATTTAAATTTAAATATCTTGTTTGAATAGTTAAAAAAAAAAAATTAAGGATTCAGATTTTGTATAATTAGTTTGAATAGTTTCAGAAGACCAAATTCTACTCTCTCTTTTTTCTCTTTCTTTTTTCATGTTTTAGATACTTAAAACCTCTTAGTCCAATTCATCACATTTATAGTTTCATTAAGATACCCTTATATTGTGCACTCCGTTAAAAATTATTTGTTTTTTTTTTCAGAAACACTTATTTAACTTTTTTATTAATTACTATATAAAGTAATAAGTGGGTTAATTAAACAAGTCATAAATAATATTAAAAAAAAAAAAGCAGCTAAAAGATGGCAGGAGTAATAGAAAACCCATTGCAAAAGGAGTGACATTGACTTCTTAAGACGTGACACATTAAACGAAGAATAAGAAAATGAAGTCCACAGTACAACACAGCTCAACCGCCAACAACTGTTCTATAACCTCTAAAACCGAAACTAAAATTTCTATGTCCTACTACAAAACCAAGGTTGCGTTTGCCATTATTTTCAAAAATTAAATTTTTTTTTTACTATTTAGTTTATATTTACTATTATTTAACTTATTTTTATTACTATTTATAAGATTTATTTAACTTTTAATTACCTTTTAATTTTATCTACCGTACTTTTAGTAAAAAGTTTTCAGTTTCATCTAGATAAGCTGTCCTCAAACGGACTTTAAATACATTTTACAAGTAAATTTCAATTAATTTAACCAATAAAATTTCTGATAATTGAATATTAAAAATTAATTAATATCTTAATTTGATAGTAAAAAGTTAATCATTACGAACGAATCTCATTTATTAAAACTCTTTCTTAAACCCAAAAAAAAAAAAAAAACTTTACAAAGTAGAAGAATAATACCCAGCTAACGCCGTGAAGTAACGTCCCCCGTCAATGTTCCGTCCCGTTTATAAACTATCAAGTCCCTATCTTTCTCTCTCTCTCACTCACAGTACTACCCTCACTCTCACAGTTTTATTTTTTCACGCTTTCTTTCTCAGTGTACGGTGCATCGTGCACTCCGAAATCTGAACCCAAAAAAAAAAAAAAATTCCTCCACAAAAAATTCAATCGCTGCATTTCGGGTCGTTCATTATCCGACCCGACCGAAACCGCTCCACCGAAGATCCGATCCCGATTTCGCTCCCCCCAAAATGCCGATGACCAAATCTCCTCCTTCTTCTTCTTCATCGCTCTAGAGCTTTCCGATTCCGCTTCCCGACTCTAGCTCCAATGGCCATGAGAGGCGTCGATTTCAAATGGTCAGTTTCAAGCTCCAACTTTTCCATGTGTGTGTGTGAGTGAGTTTGAGAGTGTGAGAGTGATTGGTTTTGCAAATTTAGAAGTGAAAAATTTTGTGGGTTTTTTTTTTGCAGGTACGATGGGTTTTTCTTGTCGATGCTGGCGACGAGTGTGTATCCTTTAATGGAGTATTGATTGTGTTTTTATTAGTATAGTTTAGTAGCTTTGTAGTTTACTAAGATAACATGGGAAAAATGTTATAAAGACTTCAACTTTTTTTCTTTAACATTGATGGGTTATAGAGTGATTGTTGCAATCAATTGGAAGCGGTATCATTCTTGTACATACCCATTGCACATATGGATTGTGGTGGGTATTTTTAATTTTTAACTTTTTTTTTATACTATTTTAAGCAATTTTTTTCAATTTGTGATGTTATAATAAGAGCTATGTGTTGTTATCTTTATTGGGTTTTTTGTTTTTTTTTAGGTTGATTACACTACCGTGTTTGTTTTTCGCCTGTTGATGTTCGTAGATAATGGACTTGCGGCCGGAATGGGATTGTAAGGCCTTTTTCTCTTTCTTATACTGTTGATTTTGTGATGGAAGATCTTATGTTACAAGTTTAATGGAGGATTGAACATACGGGGTTGGGAAAAAAATTGATTGGTGTGGTTGTTTTGATAGAGTAGAGATGGGGGTTTGTTAAGTATTTGGATTGATTTATTTGCTGAAAGTTGGCAAAAGGCTTTAAAAAGTTGAACATGAAGCTAAATGAGCTCTAGAAATAAGCTAAACCAAATATATATGTTAGTTGAGATTGTTTTTAGTGAGGCTTCTCTTGGGCTCATTGTTGTATTATTTCTGCATTATAATAATTTTGACCTTATATAAGTTTTCACTTAACTTGTTTGGGTACCCATGACATGGATTACTCAAATGAAATTGAATGCCCCTTTTACTGGTCTATTGGCAATATGTGCATTCACTTCAATCTTTTTGCTAACAGTTTTTCATTTGGAAGAATGTGACTTTGAAGGTTTACTGGCCAGGCCTGGACAATTTTGCATTTGTTTAATAGTTTTATTATTATTTTTTTTTAAAGGTTGTTAATGGTGAAAGTACTTAGATTTGATATGTGCATACAATTTGTATAAACTCATCATACATGGTTGTTATAATCATCTCAAGACAAGTTCTGCCTTGTAGGGTTTACAATGAATCCTTACTTTAGCTGCAGTTGTCAATATTGTGAGTTTAGTTTTGGGTTATTATTGTGTTCATAAGGTTCAACCTGTAATTGAAGTTTTGGTCAATATTATTTTGATAATCTAGAGTCAGAAGTAACCCTATCATTTCCTTGCATGTTGACTCAGATCTCATCACTGGAATTGTTTTATGTGGTTTTTTAGTTTTCTTTTGGAGTGGCTGTATGGTTGTTATTCTTGTTTCTTTTTTAGCTTTTCGGTGGCACTTCATATAGCTAAATCTCATGTAATATCTTTTCCTTTCCTATGTCAAATTTATGTGCTTTTAGGGATTTTGGGCGGCAACAGAGGTATGCTCGTTTCTGTGGAAGAGTAGTGGTGCTTTCGATTCTGTCTCTACTACTGTATCCATTCCTTTGGGCTTGGACTGTAATTGGTACCCTCTGGTTCAGACGTGCAAAAGATTGTGTAAGTTTTTCATGCTATTGGTGTTCCTCTATTATCAGAGGCAACATCATTTGACAATGGCTAGTCTATGAGGCTAATGCACCAAATGCTTGCAGTTGCCTGAAGAAGGTCAGAAATGGGGTTTCCTCATTTGGTTGCTTTTTAGCTACTGTGGACTTTTTTGCATTGCTTGCATGTCCTTGGGGAAGGTTAGTGGTGCTCTTTGTCCCTTGCATTTTTTGGATTTGACAATGATTTTGCCCTATATCATGAGTGAGATCTTTCTTTTCTGTTTCATTTTTCATATTTTACTTCTCCCTATTTGGCAATATAGCTTCTTGATTTTTCCTATTTTTAGCTTGTGCTGTTCTGATCCTTGTTTATTGAACATCTTCTTTTTAGTGGTTGACAAGAAGACAGGCACACTTACTACGCGCTCAACAAGGGATTCCTTTATCTGAATATGGGGTAAACTCTCAAATTACTTACATCCTGAACTCTAAAGTGCTTGCAGCAATATTGACAGTTTTAATAATTTTTTGTGAGGATTTTTGCCATCAGTTACTTATATGCCTCATGGAAGCATATGGCCTTTCGTGCCTTTTCCGTTTAAACTTAGTATCAGAATAGAATGTTTTAACTGTAGTCAAGGAGCTACTTAGAAAGAATGACCATTTTTTTTTAAGTATGGATTGTTTATCTGTGGGATGATGTATCACCACTATTCTATGCCTGATGCTAATATTTCCCTTAAAAACCTGTGTTTAAACTTACATAAGAAAAATGAGTTTAGTACAGTGTAATGCAACTTATATGACATGCCAGCTTCTTGTTATGAACACATAAGAATGAAAGTTTTGTAGAATGTCTTCGAACCTATAGAACATGCCTGACTGATGATGTCAGTTCCAATGCAAATTGTATTTATTTGCATGTTACTTATGTTTCATGGGCCCTTGAATAAGACTGAGCGACTATGAGAAGTATTTCCCTCCATGTCCTAGGTTGTGGTTGACATGATCCGTGTACCAGATTGGGCATTTGAAGCTGCTGGTCAGGAAACAAGAAGTATGGGCCAAGACGCTGCTGCGTACCATCCTGGACTTTACTTGACTCCAGCTCAGGTAAGCATTCATTGGGATGAGTTTACTCATTGCCATTAGTCTTTCTCTTCTTACTTGGTGCCCTTCTATTTCATATTCCCTAGATAATATTATGTTAAAACTTTATAAGCCCCTGATAGCTTTTTAGATGAACTCAAGGCTTAGACTGACATTGAAAAAGGGCTGATCAGAAATTATGCAATCCTTATACTGGATGTATTAGTTATTATGCCCTCATGATATTTCCAATTATCTCTTCATTGTGAAAATCATATTGCTTTAATCAACTTTGATCCTAATATCATCCTGTTCTGAATCCTGAAGGCTAGGATTTTTTATTTTTTGGTGGTTCACAGAGAGAAGCAGTGGAAGCACTCATTCAGGAACTTCCTAAGTTCAGGCTAAAAGCTGTTCCAACAGATTGTAGTGAATGTCCCATTTGCTTAGAAGAGTTCCATGTGGGGAATGAGGTAATTGTTTCTCTCTCTCTCTCTCTCTCTCTCTCTCTCTCTCTCTCTTGATAAGTATGCTGTTTTCATGAGATCTCTTTCACATTCTATTCACAATATATCATCTATACCCTATCAAAGTTGCCAAATTTGTTCCTGATTTTCAAATTCAATAGTGGGGATGATACATTATGAATGCATCATGAAAGAAGCCCTCTGAAAAGAGCACTACTCAAAGCAAAATGTATATATTAATGTTAATCATTTCTTATTCAAATTATATGGGATTGATTGTTGGGCTTTTTTTTGCCACTTGGCTGTATGTGGGGCCATATGAAGTGATAATGTGACAAAAAAAGTTTTGTAGCTTTTTAGGTTTATATTCAGAGGATCAGATTGTTTTGTGTCGATTCCTAACCTATGCAAATTCTTATTGTTTCTTTGTGCTTTTGTGTCTGGTTCTTTTGAATGTGGGTGGCCTGAAACTAGTCATTTAATGTTTATTCCTAGAAAGCATGCAAATTCTTTGAAAAAAGTTAAACTCAGATGCAGAACTGTTACATTAGGAGGTGCAGGCCATCACATCCATGCTCATGCATACACAGACATTAGGTATTATCAGTAGGACTGTTTAACACCCAAATTTCATTCTAAATTGGTGCAGGTTCGTGGCCTGCCTTGTGCTCACAATTTCCATGTAGAGTGCATTGATGAGTGGCTTCGACTGAATGTCAAATGTCCTCGGTGCCGTTGCTCAGTTTTCCCTAATCTTGACCTTAGTGCTTTATCTAATCTTCGTGCTGAAACTGAACGGTCATCTGCAAGCGTTATGACAACCAACAGATATGTAAGAGAACCTTCCAGCCAGAGCTATCTGTTGAGATTGCAGGGTCTGCTCCGTCCAGTGCGTACTGGAAATGTAGGGACAGCAGATGATACTGATATGTCTTTGGAAACTATTGAAAATGGGAATGTGGCTCTGGCGACTCGGTATCCATCAAGCACTGAGCCCACCCCCTCAGTTGATCACATGTTTGTTGGGCAGGCCACCCCATTGCAACACTAGACTCTTCCTGCTTTTATTTTTGACATTTTTTTACTATATCTCCTAACCCTGTGCTAAAAATATCAAAATGATACATGTCCATATTTGGCCATCACTTACTAGGCTCTTGTGATGGTTTCTCATTGTAATGAAGAGTGTATTGATTGATCCATCTATGTCTTAGTAATGGACAATTTGTGCACGATGCGTTCTTTTTGTTAACCAATGGAGATTAGAATTGCAGTTGTGTAGTGCAGGTTACTTTTGGTTTCATTTACTGTGTTGTGTTATGAGCTTTTTATTACTTCTGTATTTGTCTTTGTGGAAAAGAAGGTTGGACTATGAACTTTCGATTATTAACTGCTTGAGAAATGATAGCCAACCATTTTAACATTGATTGCACCATGCATTCCAAGTGAAGTTCCACCCTGTGCATAATACTGCATTAGAGTAGTATCAGTGGGCTTCAAGCAGCACCTAATCAACACACAGATGGTCACAGTAGCTCAAATAGGTTATTATTGGCATTTCCCTTGATTCTTTAATGGAACACCTACTTGAACAGCTGGAATAGCTCAGTTGGCTAGAGCGTGTGGCTGTTAACCACAAGGTTGGAGGTTCAAGCCCTCCTTCTAGCTTTCTAGTTTAAGAGGTCGGGTTCTAGTGTGGTAACAAGTGTCTTTCACCGTAATCAACAGGTTGCAGGTTCGTATCCAAAAATTAGTCTCTTCAAAATAAATTTGGGTTAGGGCAACCTACTATGACCTCTCTCCAAACTTCCCCAATAGTGAGAGTTTTGTACCACCGAAAGGAAAGAATGAAATTGGTGAGCAGTGTATAGATTCCTTTCTTAAACTGGTTACATAAGCAGTGCGGAATTTGAACTTTGTATTTTGAAAGTGCTCAGATGGCAAATGGAGCTAGAAAGTTATACCTTCTTATTTTGTTTCTGGAATCGAACCCAAAATGCCTTACCTTCCCTTACCAGAGAATTAGGTGTATCCTCTAAATTCCAGGACAAAATCTTATGGTCGAGATTATGTGATGGTAAAGTACTTGTTTCAGAAAACACGTTGTATCCTAATGTCATTTTCTTTTTATAATTCAATTGTGACCTTAGATTGGCCGAAAGTATGGCCGAACATGTTTAGACAATGATGGTTGGAGGTGGGCCTGTCGTCGAATCTGAAACTAGAGGTTGCTAAGAAAACCTTTTGAGGAGCTAAAAATGATAAAACATAGGCACATTGTTACCATTTCATCCAAATATAAAAACACAAGGGCCTGTTTGGTTTGAGGAAAAAATGAGTATATTTTGTTTTCATTTTCAGTTTTTGTGGGACCCACCACTAAAAAACTTGTTTGGTTTTATATTTGTATTTAGTTTTCATTTTTAGTATTAAAAAAAAAAAAGATTTGAATACAAAAACAGAAACAATTTTTTGGTGTATGGCATTTTCGTAAAAAAATCAAATCTGTAAATCCCACTGTTACTGACTTGTCACATCAAATAATACTCTCTTTCTCTGTTTGTTAGTGATTGTTACGAAAAAAAAGTGAAGGAGAATACAAAATTGAAAATGATACCAAAAAAAATTAAAAAAATGAAAACAAATAATAAGTACAAAATTTGAGAATAGAAAATGAGTACAGAAAATAAATACAACTCCAACACAAACCAAGCAAGCCCCAAGTTTCTTATTAATTTCCAACCAGGCATTGAGTACTGGCAAAAGAAACCATTATTACGAGTGTGTACTTTGTTTTCACTTTTAAGTCAAGTTTTACCACTTGTGCATCTATTAGCCAATAATTAAAATAGTGGGTAAAGAAGAATAATTCCTCTCCCTTGAATATGACACTCGAGTAATTTGGTGTCATTGGAATAAGCAAAGCAGTCCCTCTAAGCCATACTTTGAGCACCATCTAAGCCTATCAGATGCTTGAGAGTGCTGGATGGAAATTTTCTGATATATCAATGATGCTTTTCCTTGCTTTCTCAGCTATGGCAAAGAGCTATTATTAGACATAGATAATGTTAAATCATGGGTCCACAGAATGGATACTAATGATCAGCTCAACAAATTCATGCTAACTCTGCATCTTATGTTGACCATTGTTAAGCTTGGAAGCTAGCTGCTTTCTTGTTTCCCATACACATAATTTTCCTTGCGACAAAACGTAACTAAAATTTTGCTTCACTACAAAAAAGTGCCATTAAATAAACTAGCTAGCTAATGTCGAGTGCAATACATGGGTACAATATAAATTTATTTTAAAATATTTTATAAAAAGCTATATTTTTTCTATATAAAATTATCTTTATGACCATGCATAATATTTATTTTTAATCCTGCTGTCTCTACCATAGCTCCCAACCATGAATTATCTTCCTCGTTGGATTGAAACTTGTCAATAACATATGCTAAATCTCCCTCTAAGATGATAATTTTTACACCTAATAGCTTAGACAGTTGCTGCTAGTTTTGCCTCCTCCGAATTTGAATTGCTCACCCTTTGCAACTCAATGCTTGCAATGAGTGACTTGTTATTATCTTGAATCAAAATTCCCGCTTCCACTTTGTTCTTTAAAAATTGCTCCATTAAAGTTTATCTTGAAGGACAACTCTTAAGGAGATTGCTATTTATGATTGATTAGACAGATGTGAAGAGACAAATAATCATATTACTCAATCCATTGAATCTAACTTTTGCAATTTTACATTGAACTTGGTTCTTAAATGACGGCTCTTAAGGAGGTTGCTATTTATGCTTGATTGGAAAAATGTGTAGAGACAAAAATAATCATATTTTTTTTATATAATTCATTGAACCTGGCTCTTGCAATTCTACAATGAACTTAGTTCTTGAAGGATAACTCTTAAGAAGGTTGCTATTTATGTTTGATTGGACAAATATGTAGAGACAAATAATCATGTTGCTTAATTCATTGAATCCAACTATTGCAATTCTACATTGAACTTAGTTCTTGTGTACAAAAGAGAAAACTGAAAAGTAAATCATTAAATCTATCTATAACATTTAAAGGAATAAAGACATATTAAAGATTTGAGTTGTTTGGCTAATTTACAACATTAGCATGTTGTTTGGAATACAGTGGGAAGAAGTTTATGTAGAAGGCTAAATGTAAAACTATTCTAATAAAGCGCTATATATGGCGGAACCTTATAGTCTCCCACATGAGATCTCTGCTTCTCTCACATGAGGTTTCTACTTTTAAGGTCAAATCTTAAAATAGATCAATTTATTATTGCTATAAAATAAATTTCATAATCAATAATGGTGAAGAATTAAGAAAATTCTTCCAACTTGACAATTAAAATCATCCCCACACCGCTTTTAAGTTTTACTCACATATTTAAATTGCTAAATAAAACATATAATTTAAATACATGTGAATAATAAGAAGAACTACAAGATGGGTTATAACTTGCATTTGTTACATGGAGTAATCCATTAACTACTTGAGTCTCATAGGTGTGACTCATATACTGTGAGAAGCTCACTCTATGAAATAGACACATGAGGTAATTATTGGAATTACAAACTCAAAAATAACGTAAGTTGACATATTCAAGAATTGTTGGATCTCCGCTTAATTTCAACTCTTCAAAGTGTTTCATCGCTTACTATGCCTTTCCTTGTATATGGGTGCCTAGGTATCTACCGTAAATCTTTCCTCATTGAATCTCATTCATAACTTTAAGTCCCATAAAAAAGTGAAAATAGCACATAAAACTATAAACTTCCAACTAGAAGTATGAGCAAGTGACTCATTGGCAATGATTTGGAAAAAGGAACTTTCTCAAGTTTTAAGTTAAAACAATAGGTGTCTTTTTATAGGCCAATTGTCACTGTTTATGGACCTGAACCTTATTAATCTATCCATGACCATGATGAAGTTTGGGTAATACTAATTGCATAATCATATAGTTTAATGTAAACTAAAGATGTAACATCCATAAAATTGTGCTTAAGTTTTCTCTAAACAACTTTTTTTTTATTGTTATTATTCTAATTACAACAATGAAGGAAAATTTTAACCAGAGCAGCCATTGAGTGAATGGTTAGTGGCCAATAGCACCCTAGTTGATAGCATTCCTTTATGCGTCAATCACCTGAGGAACCACAAGGCACAAATTATCCTCGTAAATGAAAGTAGACAATGTCATATAATTTGGTTTTGAACATAAATTTGTGTTCTTAACGTTGGCTTAATGTACTAATGATTCTTAAGATCTTATGACAATTACGAGATTCTGAGTTTAAAATCTCTCGTCATCATCTTGGAGCTATCAACCTCTAATAAATTATTTCTATAATAAACTTGTATACGTAAGACGAGATGGCTGCGAATGTTTGAGATATCCTATCATATATTGACGTGGCCACGCCACGCGGGTTAGAAGTTGGAGAAGGAACCCAGCCCACTACAATCGTCCTCATCATCGAGAGACAGACAAATCAAAATGGACCCCACAGATCCAAATATCATAGGATCTGAGGGCTTTGGATATTCATTCTTTCTTCGACCTGGGCTTAGCTTATCACCATCCTATCCTTAGAATCAAAGCCCCTCTCTCCTTTACAAACCAAAACACCATTTTTTCACAGATTGAAATTCAAGCACATCCGAATCTTAAAAAACACAGACAGTCACAGACCCACAAACATTAGAGAGAGAAAGTGATATGTCGGTGGCTAATACATGGGGCGTGGGACAAGGAATCCCAATGCCCCAATTGGGGCCAAGCTTGTGTTTCTCACATTTTTCATCTTTGAAATCAAAAACCCATCTGAGTTTCGTTGTGGGTTGGAGCTGGGGCCACTCAGTTCAGACCAAGAACGCTTCTTTTAACAATAAGATCCGCAAGAACTCCAGCTTCCGTTGCTCTAATGGCAGTAACAGTAACAGCACCAATACCAGTTCTTCTTTGGAATGGGATTGGAACCGATGGAACCGCCATTTCTCCGAGATTGAACAAGCTGAGAGCTTTGCCTCTGTTCTAAAGGTACCCCTTTTCCTCTCTGTCTTTATGTCAGAGACAAAGCAAAGTTTTTTTTTTTTTTTTTTTAATTTTATTTGTTTATGATATTTTGGAAGTGGGTTTCTAATATAGTCTGTCCAATTGCGAAATTCAGTGAAATTTCATGGTTGTGATTGCTTATTAAGTTCATATAAACATGACCCAAGTAGATATGTTATGGGGTGTGAAGTTTGGGAATTGAATATAGTTTTAAAAGGTTAAACTGAGAAACTTTAACAATTTAAATTGGAAATGGTTTTGTTAAGAAGTTCCTGATTTCAGTTGCTATAATTAGCTTGAGAAACTTGGGAATTGAAACTATGTGCGTTTCCTGGAATGTAAAGAGTGAGACTTTAATGTCATTGGGAGTTTGGTACAACTGCTCAAAAGTGTCACATTGCACAAAAGTTGCTACTTTCCGCCAACTTTTTTTTTTTTTTTGTCCTTCTTGTCCCCTTTTGGTTATGCTTCACATCTTTGTTTTCTTGTGAAAAGTGTGAGGAAATGTAGTGACATTTAAAAGTGGAGTGACTTTCTGAATCCCATGGCACTAAAGAGTAATCCGGACATGGGAACCAATATCATGAAATTATGGACTAGTGGATCACATCCCACCATTTTGGAAGCTCAAAACTGAGATGGAATAGATGTTTTTCTAATTAACTTTGCCATATATCAGGAAAGTTTCGAGTCGCTACTAATTAATGGCTGGCAACTTGGAATATTCTACTGCATAATGGCCTTAAGACCACCTATCTCTAATGGTGTCAAGATTTATTTTGTAGAACTACAGAGTCTGTGTCATGTCTGGACTGTCAAATAAGCTGTGAATGCTTATCGGTTTGCAAATCAAAAGCTTAGATTTACTTAGTACATTTAAGTTTTAGAGGTTAGGCCTTTGAGCGATGGCAAGTGCCTTCCACCAAAAGGAACATGTCACGAGTTCGAGTCCAAGAATCTGACTCTCCAAAAAAAGGAGGGGGGGGGGGGGGGGTGTGTTAAGGCAGCCTACCAATCACCTCTCCCAAACTCTGCAAAAAGTCCAAGCTTTGTGCGCTAAGTACGACCTTTTATTTCATTACACCAAACGATATGCTAGAATGATAAGTAACATTTCAAAGTTTAGCATAACTCAGATGATGAACTTACGCATGATGGCTAAATTTTTCTTTTTCCTTTTTAAATAAGTATTATACTTAGTGCAACCGCCCTTAGGTTTTTGGCTTGAGTGTTGGTAATTGTAGGTCTCAGGTTGAAATCATGCCATGAAAATGAAAAGATTACTCAATGTTAGATATGTATTTACAAGTTACTGTGTTTGTTTAGTTCTGATGGGATGCCATGCTTTGCAGTTTCAACTTGAAGATGCAATTGAGAAGGAAGACTTCCAAGAAGCTGCAAAGTTAAAAATGGCTATTGCAGAAGCTACATCCAAGGACAGTGTTGCTGAAATCATGTCTCAGTTGAAGGTCAGCTCAACACTTAAATCACCAGACTTGCGGACCTGCACATGTCATAGTTTGGCAATTGATCTGATATATTGTTTATTTGCAGCATGCAGTTGATGAAGAGCGTTACCATGATGCTTCAAGGTTGTGTAGGTACACAGGAAGTGGACTGGTAATCTTAGCAGCTATTAGCTATTCTATTTATATTCAATAGTCACCCTATTCCAGTTCTAGTAACCTGGTTTGCAGTTCCCCTTTACTGTTATTATCTTCCTTGCCCTCAATAGCATTGTCTTTGTCTTTTCTTATTCATTTTAATTTCAAGTAACTAATTAAAAAGTAGAAGGTGAAAAGAGGTTATTATCAAGAAGAGATTAGTTTTAATGGGACTATGAGCTTCTTGTATTGGTTGAATTCATGTTTCTCTGCATTTATTTATTTTGTTGGGACTCGCCACCATTTTAGAACAATGGGATGGCATCAGTTGTGATCCAACTATGTTAGTGAAAGAATTTTTGAAAGAAAGTTAGACATAAAAGAAACTGATACGAAAATTAACATTGATGAGAATACGTGTGTGACTCTTACTATATTTGTTTTTGTGGGAGAGTGAATTTAATTTGAAGTGTTTCAACATGTTTTTGAAAATTCTTTTGAACTGTCATAACATTGAACAGTGAGTTTTATCTCTTTTAGTTAGCGGAGAACATGGATTAGTATCCAGTTAGCTGAGAACATGGATTAGTATCAACTTAATAGAGTTCTGTGATCTTCCTACTTTCTTCAATAATTACCTGATAAGTGGGGCTCTGGCATATAGCTGTTTGAACTCACTTCTATATAGCTGTTCTGTTTACTTGTGATATATGGAACTCCATTTATGTGACTCCTTTTTTGATAAATGGATGGCTTGGTAGATGGTAATGTCTATGCTAACCAATGAAACTTTTTTGCTGAGCACATCCTTACATATAAAGATATTTCCTTGGATGGTTTCAATCAGTCTTAACTAGCCGTTTAATAACTGTGCTGTCATTCTGTTTGATATTCTATTCAAATCCTGATGGCAGGATGAGTCTCTTCTGTGGATGAAGTGTTTGTTAGTCTACTCTAAACCATTATCTCTATATATGCAGGTAGGTTGGTGGGTGGGCTACTCAAAAGATTCAGATGATCCCTTTGGGAGAATAATACGCATAACTCCAGGTGTGGGCAGATTTGTATGCAGGAGTTTTAGTCCAAGGTAAGATTCGTATTTCCTCTTTCTTCCCTCTCTCTCTCTCTCTCATTTTTTTGGTGTCTTATCTATTGATTGTTGCAGGCAGTTGGTGACTGCAGCTCCTGGAACTCCATTATTTGAAATTTTTGTGGTAAAAGACACTGATGAGACATATGTCATGCAGGTGATTTACAGATGCTCCTATTAGATTATCACTTATATTGTATTCTTTCACGGTTAAATTTCAAGATTGTGGAAGATGACCTGGGGATGGCTAGATTATGTGTTATAGTTTGATTTAAATTTCAAGATTATGGAAGATGACCTGGGGATGGCTAGATTATGTGTTATAGTTTGATTTGGCTCTTGTAGTGCTGAGTCTTGACCTAGATCAGGCATTTCAGACACACAGTCATGAAACTTGGGATGATTCTGAACCTTACCTAACCACACGCCCCAAAAATCCCTTCTCATTTCTTTTTTTTGTGTGTGTTCGATTGCATGTGCTTGCGCATTGTTGTTAAAAACACTTATGCTCATACAATTCCAATGAGCTCTGAGACAGTGTACCGTGTTAATAATTTGATTTGTCTCAAAGTTAAGAGTTCTCGTAGGTCTGGGGTACTACTTGCAACTACCAAGTCTTGACCAGGCTGATCAGAAATAGTTTATCTTTATGCTTTCTCCATTCATATACATACAACTGATTAAGTTGCAGTTCACAAGATCAATATAGGCAACTGATTTGTAGCCCCTCTGGTACAAAGTCAATATTGTTCTTATAAACCCTATTCATTATATGCATTTGCCTACTTTTTCCCCTTTGGTCAATTGCAATGCAATTCTCATATGTTGGATGTGTGATTTGAAAATTTGGGTCAATGCTTCAACAAAGGCTTATTGGACTAACAGCCATGGTCATTGTTGTAATTTCCTTATTTTATTTTATTGTATTAAGTCCACTTGTAATTTCTATAATTACTCTGAGTGCTACCTGTTGAGGACTGCATCCATGTCAGGATTAGAATGTTGATTTGGCCTCAAACTGACTTGGCATTATTTTAAGACTTTCCACTGATGAGTATCATATATAGCATCCAGGCTGGATTTCACCCAATTCAGATTTGTTAGTCTACTGACATTCTTCAGTGGGGGTTCTTCCTTTGGATATGTCAGGTTCTCCAAATTTGATTGTAGTTTATGTGAAATGCTTCTGATATATTATTGTCTGTTGACAGGTGGTATGCTTGCAACGAGCCAAAGGAAATTCAACAAATTCCAGTCCAGCATCCAAACTCACAAAAGACCCTTCTACTTCTGAAGTGGAGAATGAATCTGTAGTAGATGTTCAGGAAAATGAAGTAAAGGCAGAGAGAACTGAGGACAAGGGAACTAACACTGAGGGAGTGACTGAGGAGGGAATTAAAAGTGTGATAAATTTTCTTAAGGAAAAAATTCCAGGATTGAAAGTTAAAGTCATGAATGTCAATGTTGCTGAGGAAGTGATAAAGGACAGTGACTCTGTGAAGCAGTTGATGCAAGAGGACAACGAGAAGGCAGGATCTACTGAGAATCCTGAAGATGAAGTTGGTAATTTGGATGAGATTCAGCCTGATGAGGTCACCGTGGGAGGAGGTAGTGATGCCTCGGAAGATGAAAAGGATTTGGATATGAAACTTTTTATTGGTGGGGTTGTTCATAACAGTGACGATACTCCTAGCAAGGATGAGTATGTACGTCTTCCTGCCGAAATTAAAGATATGGAGAGAGATTCTTTTGTGCTACATATCCCTGGGAGAAGCTTAGATCATGATAATGGAGAAAGTAAAGTGTCCAGAGTCAAAGTGGCTGCTCTAGCAGCTCAAGGTGTCTCAGAACTTATGCCTTCTGATGTTGCCAAGGCCTTTTGGGGTGCTGACAAAATTTCTCCAAAGGTAAGGTTGAGATTTAGGGAGTTGTATAGTATTTGAGATGTGGGCATTATGTTTGTTGAATTCTCTTCTTGTTATAAAGGATACTAGATTGGAACATAATAGGATATTGAGAAGCATTTATTTAGTACTCGTAAATATTGGGAAGACTTAGTTTGGATGATTTCTTGTTATGCATCGTAAGTATGTTTTTTAAATTAAGAAAATGCCTTCATTGGTTGTAATTGAGTTTGTCTGCATGTTGGTGCATTTTTTTGGTCCAGATTGAAATCAAAAGGAAACACTGAAATTCCATTAAATTAATAAAAACACTGTAATTTTGCCTTTTGGATAGGTTTATCCCTCCCCCCAGTTTTTGCTCTACGTTACTTTTGGTTGCAATGGTATGTTTTCACTGACAGTAAGTATACTAATTCTTAACTTAATTTTAGGTTTCCAGAAATGTGCGTGAAATTGTCAAACTTGCTGTTAGTCAAGCACAAAAGCGCAGCATATTATCTGAGTATACAACTTTTAATCGGATTACTACTTCCAGAGGAGATTTAGACCCTTTTTCAGGTGACTTTACATTTTATCCATTTTCTTTCTTTCTTTGTTGCCCTTGAAATTCAATT
Source organism: Quercus agrifolia (assembly GCA_029955455.1). NCBI lineage: Eukaryota > Viridiplantae > Streptophyta > Magnoliopsida > Fagales > Fagaceae > Quercus > Quercus agrifolia. Next base: position 44,749,669 of record JARQAD010000006.1, read on the forward strand.
AAAGCACATCTTTTGATGCTGTAACTGGCTTGTTGAAGTGTAGGCCTGTATGTTGGTGCATTTGGCCCTTATGGCACTGAGGTGGTACAGTTGCAGCGTAAATATGGTCACTGGAATGGTGGGGATGATGAAAACAAGTCTTCAGATATGGAGTTTTTCGAATATGTAGAGGCAGTGAAGCTAACTGGGGATCTTAATGTACCTGCTGGCCAGGTTTGTGGCTTTAAATTTCTTGATGGTTATATGGTTATGCTGGCTTGGTTTTTGTATGCAATTGCCCATAAAAACACAATAAAGGATATTATAATACTAGCTATGTAGTTTTTGTGTGTCTAGGTGACATTTCGTGCTAAAATTGGGAGAGGAAATCGCTCGTCCAACCGTGGGATGTATCCAGATGAATTAGGAGTGGTAATTATACTTGCAATTAGATAGCTCTCTCTCTCTCTCTCTCTCTCTCTCTCTCTGTGTATGTGCACGCATGTGCATGCATCTGCAATGATATGTACTTGATTCTCATTGATTCTGAAACCAAGCACTAGAGATCCTCAACCATGTATTTGGTGCTATGGAAATGCATTTGTGACGTGTATCATTGCATATACCCCTCTCTTTAGGCTGCATAAAATCTGTTCACCTTGGACCTTTCAGACATGCAACTGATTCTAAATGCTTATTTGACCAGGTTGCGAGTTTCAAGGGTCAAGGAAGAATAGCAGAATTTGGGTTCCGAAATCCACAATGGGTTGATGGAGAACTTCTCCAACTAAATGGCAAGGTAATGAATCTGTTGTGCTAGCATTTCTTCTCAGTACAAGCCTGATTTCTAACTGCGACACAAATGTTCAGCTGTGTTTTCTTTGTTGTGTTTTTATGTAGGGCATTGGTCCTTACGTCAAAGGTGCAGATCTTGGTTTCCTATATGTTGTCCCTGAACAGAGTTTTCTTGTGTTGTTCAACCGATTAAAGCTACCCGACTGAGCCATTAGATCAAGCTTTTAATGCTGAGAATATCCATACCATGTTTGAGCAGAGAAGGCAGTTTTAAACTCTCCTCCACCCCCCCCCCCCCCCCCCCCCCCACAACTCTTTTTTTCCCCTTTTTCCTTTTAGGGGGTTTTTTTTCCTCCTTTTTCTTTTTTTAGCCTTCTTTTCAAAATTTTCTCATCTTTTTTGGCTTCTTTACTGAGCTGTATATCAGTTTTGCTGACCAACCAAATATAGAAAGGCGAAATGATTGTAATTACTAAGATAGTTTAAATGTGTTTGAGAGGAAGAGTTCTTCTGGATGCTAATTTGTGTAAGGATGTTATAGTTACTAAGCTAGTAAAATGGTAAAGGTAGATAATTGAGATTATTGTTAGCTATGAAGAGTTTTATTTTTGGGCCGCGGGGCATAGAAATGGCAATGGGTCGGTTTAGTGGGTTTTTTGGTTCAATCCCACCCTAATAGTTAGTGATTGAGATTTTTTATTAATTTGTGTGGGTTTAAATTTTTAAACCGGTTAGGGTATGTTGGAAGGATTTGAATTTTTCACTTTAGGTATCCAACTCAACCTTAGGTAAGGATTCTTTTTCCTTTCTTCCTTGTACCCAAACAAATAAGAGAAGAAAGTTGCCATTATGCCTACTGATATCCAATTGAATCCAACAAAAAAATTATGTGACATTCTCTTTCGGACTTAAAAATTTGTGTTACAAATGTTTAGTTGCAACTCACAAACTTACATAATTGGTCATTGACATCATGTTAAATTTAGATTGTGAAATATCATATGAATACTTGAAAAGTAATGAGGGAAAACTGTTGGTGTTTTCTTTTTGTTAATTTAGACATAAAGGTAAAATAATTAAAAATTTCTCAGTACCTGGAGAGAGAGAGTGAGTGATGCTTTTCTTGTTTCTTTTAGGTATATCCTATTTGAAACTTATAGGGGTATAAGGCTTTCACAAGTATCTTCTGGTTAGAGGCCAAGTAGCATTATTTGGTGGGATGCTTCCTCTTTTTGTGTATCTGACGCATGGACATCATTGACACTAAAGTGGGAGTATCTGTTCATATCAAGGGGCAAAAAAAAAAAAAAAAAAGTTGGAAGGAATTGGTGCTCTTTAATCTTTATAGCTTTATCATACAAGAAGAATAGCCGACTCTTAAAGCAACCCAAAAGAACAATCTTTACTTTTTTAGCTCGGAAAGTCTCCACTGAAAGCTTGTTGGGAATTATCTGTGGTTGAAGCAAAAAGAGTTCATTCTAGTATGAGTAATCTCACCATGGTGACAAGTGTGACTGGTGGAACATTACTTAAAAGACTTTCACATGGGTCTACTATCGATACCATTTTTATTATATACTAATTACAATATATCATCATAATAATTGTGAAAAATATTGTAAATTTTCTTGTTTTGCTAAAATTATACTCCTTGTATTTGCAATGTGTACTCAAATTTAAAATTTTGTAATTAATTTTTAGTTTAAAATTAATATGCAAGGTCTACTCGTCGCGTAAATCATTGTATAAATTAATATATAATCTTTCTTTTCTAAGTAAATAATAGTACAGGACTATCACTTGAATGCCAATATTACTGGACTATCACTTGAATCTGGATAAATGATTTTTTTTTTTTTACCTTAAATTTTAAAGAAATAATAGCATTTTGTACCTCAAACAATAAAATTTTTGAATTAATGCCTTGTTAATTAAAATAATAATTTAAATAATGGATAGGAATTACAAAAGGATGATTATAGGAACACAATTTTTAAAAAAATATATTTCTAAAAGGGTCCAGTTAATGTATTTATTTTAGGAAAAATTTTATGAAAAATTGAAAAAAATTTATAAAATAGATTAAATTTTGTAAAAATATGGTGTAAAACTCATTTTTACTCCTTCAATCCTAGCATGACACATCATTTGATTATATATTTAAGAATAAGCATAACCATACCCAATCAATTCTAATACCTATATATAAATTCAACCAAATCGGGAGTTTATTAAAATGTTTTTAGGTGTGGTAGGATGTATTAAAATTTAAGTAAAATGCTGATGTAACAATTTCTTATTGTATGATATAAAACATGGGTTTTACACCCTATCCTTACTAAATTTAGACTCTTTTTAAAATTACTAACATAGGAAGATATGATCAGAAAATTTCGAGTACATCACTTTCATATTTGTCGACTACTAATACCATTTTTTAAATTAATTTATCATCACCACTTTATTAATACCAATCACACCCTATCATATCAACATTTATATACATTATAACACTTTTATATTTTATTATAGCTTTTTGGTTTTTAATGAATACTATATTTTAATTTTATGATAGCTCAATTCAGCAACCAACTGTTGAAAAAAAATAAGAATATCGAAAAGACCTGGCGGCACTCCATTGGTTATAACTAGTACCGAACAAAGCAACCAAAAACAAAGCCACGTGCCATGCCCCCACACACAGACCATTAGTAAAGAGTAAAGACTAAAGAGTAATCCTGATCCTACAACTTTTCCCCTAACTAGCGCGGCAAGGTGTACGCGTTATAAGTCGTGAGCAGCGAAATGGTGAATCTGTTATTTTTACACTATTAGTCAATACTTATCACATGAGCAAGTTAGAGCAAAAGTTATGGTGCTCGTATTTTCGTAATGAGTAAGTCTACTACCATATCAGTTTTCACAATTTTTATTATAATTTACTTTCGTGGTGAGTTGTAAGTGGTGAAAATAAAATAGTAGATCCATATCGATGCGAAACTAGTTGTGGTAGTAGACTTGCTCTTTCGTAAAATATGAAGCCTTCGTTGGGGAATTGCATTTCTCAACAGAAGCGTTTTTTCTATGGGTTTTGTATATTGTTTACGGGACTCATAAATACCTTCATTTAACAATTTTTTCCTTAAAATTAGATCTCATAATACTATTTACATATTTAAAAATTATTTTACTATAGTATTTACAATTTTCAGTTTGTAAATTTTAATAATAAGTAGTATCTAATCAGACTCAAAGTGAAGCCTCTCTCACTTTCACTTTCTCGCTCACTCAAACTTTCTTTTTCCGAGTCCCAAACAGACACTTTCTTTTGCTTTTTCTCTCTCTTTCTTTCTCACTCGCCTTAAAATCAGAGAAAGCCAAAGCAAAGAATGGAAACTCAAACTCAAAATCAAAAGCAAAGCCAAGAAACATTACCACAGCAACAGCAGCAGCAAAACCTGAAGAACAAGGCGAACATGAAGAAGTCTTCGTCGAAAAACTCCGATTCATCGGCTCACTACAATGACTCGCCTCACTCGCCCCTCCGATTCCACTCGCCGCTCCGATCCGAACTCGGCGACCCTCCCGAGACGCCTCCGTACCACTCTCCCGAGGCCTCGCCGGAGAAGCCGCCGCTGGACTATTCCAAAGCCGTCGTTGCCGTCGACAAGTACACTCAGTTCTCTCCGCAACAGTCGACGCCAGAGAAGCCGAACCTCACTAAGAGCAACAACAACAGCAACGCCGCGACGCAGACGGAGAAGTCGCCGTCGTCGTTGGTGGTGTTTAACAGGGCGATGAGGGAGGAGCCACCGATGTCGGTGACGAAGGTAGGTCCCAGCGGCGGCGGCGGCGGCGGAGTAGGGCATGGAGTTGAGGATGGTCGGAGATCGGCACATCCTTCGATGGTGAGGAGGACGACGAAGAGAGACATAATGGTGGAAAAAGCTGCGTTAGGGTTTAGGTTCAGTGAGATTGTGCTTTGTTTGATTTCGTTTTCGGTTATGGCCGCCGATAAAACCCAAGGCTGGAGCGGCGACTCCTTTGACCGTTACACGGAGTACAGGTCTCTCTCTCTCTCTCTCTCTCTCTCTCTCTCTCTAGTGTAATGGTTTTTCTTGTTTGATTTTGTTGCTAAGTTATATAGTTAAGCTAATAGTGATAATCAAGATTTTGACTGTGTAAGAAAGTTGAATATGCCTTAATAAACTAGAAATTTTGGGAAGAGAAAAATTTTAGTGCTAATTATGTCTTTGATTTGTGTTAAGTTTGTATACATAGATGCCAAGAGCCTTGTAGTAGTGTTAAAAAAATTTAGGACTCGAGACGGGTCTGTGTTTTGGGGTTTATATTATGAAGTGTGATTTTGAGACTTTGAAAGAGAGACTGATATGGTTATTGATTTGTAGTGTATACTTTGAGGCTTTGAACTAATGAATGTTGTTGTCGGCTAATTTGATTAGCCCATTGGGGGTGAATAGCCCTTGGATTACCTGGTAACTGGTTTTGGCGGGTGGGGTTAGTCGCTCGATGGAGTTTGATTGACAGTGAGGTTTGTTGTACAGCTACGTGCAACTAATCCGAGTGGAAGGAGCCTTAGAGCTTACATAGAAATCAATATGTCTCTTGTAGACATGGACCCAGTGATTCCATGTCGTTTTGATGTGCCCTGGGTGAACATTACCCTAAGAATTAATGAAAAGTACCCACCTTAACTTACCTCAAATTCAATTAGACATATCTTAAAGCATTACTTTCTGATTGAATAAAATTTAATATTTGAACAACTTATTGGATTCTCCTTAAAAAATCATGCCTAAAATGACTGAGTAGTGCAACATAACTGCATTGTATGGATTTAATCTGCCAGAAATATTTGCTGATGTTTCCTTCTTCATCTTATTCTTCGCCCCCTCCCAACCATTTTCTCACCTTATTTTCTTCTTCTGAGAGATTTGATGCGATTGTAGAGCTTATTTGTTTGCAGGTATTGTTTATCTGTGAATGTTATCGCATTTGTATATTCAGGGTTTCAAGCATTTGATCTAGCTTCCAATATGATGAGTGGGAAACATGTCATCCGCCACAATCTACGTCGCCACTTTACATTCTTCATGGATCAGGCAAGTAGTGTGACTTCCATTTCAATACTGTCATGTTTTCTGCACAATGGCACCATGCAGTATTGTAATCTTGTAATTTAGTTTAAAGTTTGGTTTGACTTTTTGGGGCTTTCCATATCAGTACTGTCATATATCACTAGGATATCACTACTTTACTATTTTAGTGCAGTAGACAATGAATCTTGGACATTATATGAGTTAGACAAGCATCCTTGATTTGGTGGCAGTTGTTGCTGTTAGCTTGTGCATGATGTTTTAGCTTTAACTAATTTGGGTCTAAATGCATTATGATATGATAAAGATGGTGGTTTGATTCAAAATCAGTACAGGTGTTCATACAGATTAGTCTTGGGGTTTTATTTTTTTGATGGTTATGTTTAAATGTCTGTGTCCTTTATTTGCTTGTACACATGTTCAGTTTACATTCTGAGCAACATGTGTTTGCGCTGGTAGGTAATACTTTGTTAATTTTATTTGCAGGTACTAGCTTATCTTCTCATATCAGCATCCTCATCAGCAGCAAGCCGGGTTGATGATTGGCAATCTAACTGGGGGAAAGATGAGTTCACAATAATGGCTAGTGCATCAGTCGGGATGGCCTTCCTGGCTTTTGTTGCATTTGCCTTTAGTTCCCTCATCTCTGGTTACTACCTGTTTGCACATGATTCTACATGATCTTGGAACGAGTTTTACGGTTCTTCTTCTTCTTCTTCTTTTTTTCCAATTTTTATGCTGTATTGCATATATTTATGTTGTACAGACAAACATAAAGTCATAGAATTTGTTTCTTCTTAATTAGATAAATAAAATAATGTAAAGAGTTGGGCTGCTTGATTTGGATTCTCAATGGCATCGAAAGTGAAACCATTCCAGTGTCTCACTAGAGATTGCATGTTTTTGGCTGCACTGAACTATCCACTTCCTCTCAGGGTATATGGATCCCACAACTGTACATCAAATATATACACATCTTCTTCTCTCACAAATGTCCATTCATCGAATATACCTGCATCTTTTCTCGCAATGTGTGAATCTTACATGATTGTGGAGTCTTTACATTGTGAGAGGGATAATGCATATATCTAATCTATGAAATGACTTTGCACAATTTTAGCCATTACCTTGAAGGCAATTCATTCAATTAGTAAGAGTCCCATTAGTATGCATGAAAAAATGCACAGAAGGCAGAAGCATAGTGTTGTAAAAGACATTAGTCAAATAATGTTTCATTGTACTTTTGTGCTAGTACTGACTCTTGACTAAACCATTTTACCCAAGAACCCTATGTGTTCAACTCTCATAAAAAAAACAATTGTATGATCACGTTTCCTGCAATATGAACATGGTAAGCCGAACACTGGAAATTTTCAAGGCCTAGTTGGGTGACCAGATAGTGGAAAAAAAAGCCCAAGAGAATTCTGAAAGTATTGGACTATTTTTATTGGAAAAGAAAAACTTTGAACTAGCAATAATTTATTGAAGTAATTACTAGATAATTGTTCCAACCAGATAGGCTAAGACTTTGTCAACTAAAAATTAGAGAGAATTGGCAAACTGCACTCAGGATATATTGGTTATAGGAAAAAAAATTCCCCTGATCTGAAATGCAAGGAAAAGCTGGTAAAACCGTATAGCAACAGTTTTTCTTAACAAATATTCTTCAATGAATAGTTTTTCTTCTTGTCTTGCATTAAAGTACTGCAGGCTTTTACGTGAATCCTTTATAATATTTAAAAATCCTTGTGTGGGTTTCATTATTTTTAACAAATATTCTTCAATTAATAGTTTTTCTTCTTGTCTTGCATTAAAGTACTGTTAGGTTTTACATGAATTCTTTATAATATTTAAAAATCCTTATGTGGGTTTCATTATTTTTAAACTGCAATGATTTAATGTATGTGTTATTAAAATTAAAATTTAAGGTTTAATTTGAAACTAATATGGAACTTTTGGATTTATTATGTATTTACTCTAAATTTTTATGGACAGCAAGGAAGAAGAATTGACTCTCAAAAAAAAAAAAAAAAAAAAAAAAAAAGCAAGGAAGAAGAATTCCTTCAACCCATCTCGTGACAGATAAGATTATATGTGTGTATTAAATTATATGATTCATTAAATCATGTAAACAAGTCATGTGGTTATTTTAGTAAGTCGTGTGATGGTTTCAAAAAAAAAAAAAAGTCATGTGAGTAGAAGTACACGTGAATTACCAACGTGTTTGGTGGCCTAGTAGAGGGGGTCTTGGGCCAACAAGACTTCACTATGAGGAGTTTCCTGGATTCAAGTCACCTCTCTCTCACTAATATCCATGTGTTAGTGTTCCTTATATTTCATCGTAAATGAAATCTTAACTTGAGAGAGGTTAGAGACTACTATGAGTTAACGCTCAGGTAAGGGAGCCACCTTGTACAGTGAATAGAAATCCTTGAAAACCCTCCCCACCCATCTATGGGAGTAAATAGAGAAACTTGGGCCAGCCATAGAAGCATAAAACATGTAGGCCTGAATAACAAGAATGGCTTTCTTGGGCCAAAACATAATATATTGAGTTTACTATGTCCTACCCGACTGGGCTAGCCTGCTTAGAAATTGCAGGAACAAAGTTGGGTCAGCTATAAACTCTTGAACAAAGCCGATAACTCATTGCTAAGCAAATAATTAGTATGGTGGTGTTACTTTCCTCACTTCCCAAGATTGACGTTACTCTGTCTGATCTTTTACCCTCAAAGTGGGAAAAAACTCACTCACACAACTTTTAACTTGTGTTTGGATTAGCTTTTGGCTGAAAAGCTAATCCAAATCCCTCTTTTCAACTGTCTGAGCTTTCTGAATTACTATACTATTCTTACTTATCACATAGGAAATTTCCACCACTGATTCAACTGGAAAAAATTGGACCAAAAATTTCACTTTCTTGTCTAGTTGTCTCACAACAGACAAAATTTTTTAAATGATAGGATTATTGATGAAAATAAAATAATAGTAGTAATCTTTTTTAAAAGGTCATTTACTTTACTGATTCTTTTTAAAATGTTATTATATTAGAAAAGCACAGTTTTTGATAATTTTTCTTATATTACAGTAATATAAAAAATTGACACCTACTGAAGGAGCACATGTGTTTAGAGGTAGAGCCTTTTCATTCAAAATATTTCACATTAAATATTATAAATCTAAAAGTATATCTATTGTCATATTATTTAAAATTTTAAATGCAGTGATAATCTCTAAATTATCAAGTTTAAGAAATAAATATTAACTGTAAAATGTACATACTCCATTTAAAGTGAAATGAATAGGATTCTATTGTATAGATAGATAGTAACATTATAAAATTAATCGAGGTTGGTGTTTATGGCTAGTGCTCAACTGGGTCACAGGTGTATCAAATCAATGGACTGATTGAAATGCCAAAACCCACACATAGATGCTTATCCAATCGTAATGAAAATTTATCTAAAATGACATTATAAATGTAATGTGATTGTATTGTTTAGATACCAAGTAAAAATTAACTTTATAAGGGTTGGTTTAATATTTTTTAAGATCTCATGATATCTATGAGATTCTAGCTAGCATATTAGAGTCATCTCTAAGGAATTTCTCCTTATAATAACTTGGTATTTGTGAGACCGAGAAACTACTCCAAGGGATTAGTTTAATACTCGAAGAGCTCTAGACGCCTCATTTCTTAACAAAAAAAGAATAAAAAAAGAAAAAGAAAGGTCCTGCACAAAGATTACTAGTTTTGTAAGTGATTATATGTATATACACAATAAAATTGTAAGTGCTACAAGACATAAAATAAAAATTTGTTTGATCAAATGCTTATGTTCACAATATATCCAATATCAATGATACTGAAAAACAAACTTTTAAGGTAATCCCTCAAATCCAAGACCCCAAAACACTTCTCACATAGTGACACTAAGCACTAATAAAGTTTAATCTTTAAACTCTTTATGCACCAAAGCAAATCAAAGTTGCACTATACCTTTGGTTCTTTTTCTTCTCAATATGGGATTACTATTTTCAATAAAAATCATTATGCCTCTACTATTTCTTTCTAATCAATGTGGGATTTTCAAAACCGACAAGCCTTTACATATTAACACTTATCCTTTCATGAATTGGGCTCAACAAATTTCAGCCACAGAATTGCTTTACAATGTCCTCAACAAGTGGTACAATTAGTGTGCATTTGGGAAGTATTGCGTTTGTGTGTTTGTGCATTTTGTTGAAAAAATGTGAGTCCCACGGCACTGTTCATGAACCTACAAAAGTTATCTAAACACAAATTTCAATATAAATTTGGGTCCTACAAGACTATTTACACATTTAAAAATTATTTTACTACAATGTTTTTAGCAATAAGTTTTTAGTTTTCAACTAATAAGCAGTATCCAAACACAAGCTTAACAAGCACAAAGTAATTCTTGAACTTTGTTGGATTTGGCTTTTCAATCATATCATTTACATTTTTTTTCAAAAATCTTTATCTCTTTCATCTAATACTATCTTCCATTTGTGGTGATATAACTAAAACACTTCTCTTTGCCTTGTGCTCCACCATAAACATTATTATATGATCCACTTTTAATTGTATCACCGATTGACTTATACAAATTAATTCCCAAAAGTTTTCTATCCTTTTATCATAACCAAATGACCTTTATTAACTTTCATAACTCCACCATATACAAAATATATTCATAAGCCAGAGAACACAATTGAAATAAAGAAATCAAATTTTCTTTCTAACTTTAAAAACATGTCTCAAATCTTAACCCATCAAAAATTTTAATTTTTACCTTTCGTAATCTTACAATTTTACATTATATGTTAGTTAATATTACAAACTTTAGTCACAAGCCTTGTATATATCAACCAAATATTGGTTCCAAACACATGTGAAATGACCAGACAAAATCCAAAACCCATGATTTTTAAAATCAAATCATACCTTTGGAAACCATTAGAATATCATATCATCATTCCTCCTATATGCTGCAATAATTGTGGTGTCATTCGAAATTTCATAGTCACCATTTTTCTTATATTTTTCTAAATTAGCTGACTTCATACATTAATATCACATATGTACCAACTAATTATAGTTTTAGCACTTCACATCATTAATATTCTTCATTGGATGAGAATTCGATCTTGACTTCTCCTTATTAAAGTTTTTTCCTATGACATATTTTTACTATGATTATATTCATACTACACCACAAAATGTCCAATATTTCAAATTATATGTAGCTTCTTAAGTTTATGTCTCTCTTAAATAAACCCACTGTTTTTACTTCGTAAATGCTCCAAAACACTAAATTTTAGCCATTTCAAGCTTTCAAACCAATTCCTTGCATCCATAATAAATCTGCTATCAGTGATATAGATGACAATTTTTCAACCTTGAAACCCACAAACTCAACATTCTCAACCCAAGACCCTAATATGTGGGTTAATTATAATTATCCATCCTAAATTATAGTCTATAGGCATATATGGATTAACAGCGAATTAGTATGTTAATTGCAAAACTATATAGTTTATGGAGCACATTGCAAATATTCCTAACACCACCATTTTATTTATAGATAAATAATATCCAACTCTCTCCTAAGTAACAATATTGGGCAAAGCTCCTGAGACCCTTTTCAAAGGATTTTTTTTTTTTAGGTAAAGAGAAGGAGATGAGTAGATAAATGCCTTATAAATATAAGTCCCAAGTTCCCAGCTTTATACTTATCATATATTTCTGATATAGTAAACATTCAAAATCTTTTAAAATCATAATTCTTTTTGCAGTCAATATACAAATTAGAAAAATATATTTTAATGTAAAGACTCAGCCTCAAGTTAAAATTGCAATAATATGAGCATGGTATAAGCTATATGCCAGTAATATTTTTCAAATAATAGGTATTTGAAGTCTGCTCAAATGTGCAATGATTGATTCCTATCAAAAAACAAAAAGTGCAATGATCAACAAAGATCGGCAAAGTAGACTTGATTGATTTCTTGTTTTGATGGTAGCAAGATATACTACTTGATCAAATACTTTTGACAAAGACCCTTCAATTTTTTTTTTCTTTCATATGAAAACTCACATATAGGTTCACGTGGTTTCCTTCAGCAACCATGTTCATGAAATGTACAAATGTGAACTACATGACAAATATTCTCAATCAGACCCATCTTTTTCTCTAACCAACAACCATCAGTTTTTAATCTTTTCCCCTCACTCTCGGTTATTCACTTATTTCCCAAGATACCATACTACCAAACGCGTTGAATTTGAGCCCCTTGATTCATAGAAAACCATATTTGCAAGTCATTTGATATTCACCATTAACCATACCAAACAGTTAGGTTCATAACACTTCAAAGAGATAAGATATATAATACTCACTGCCTTTACATCTAAAGAATATTATTTGGTTTCCATATAATGTTACAATACAAAATTTTTCACAACTACATGACCAATATTGTGACACGAGCAATTTAGTAACGTCAATTTTACTTGAATCTATTATTATATTACCTTTTTTTTTTTCTTTAATCATTTGATAATTACAACAATAGCGGAAGGTTTGAACTTAGTCCTCCTCATAAACAAAAACATGAAATACCCACAAAAATACAGAATTATTGGCCACTGATACTACTATTTTAAAAAATTAAATTATAAATTGTGGGTAGCTCAAGTGGTGAAGAGATTTTTTTTTTTTTTTTGGGGTTAAATACACAAGGAGTTGCCACCTAGTGGTGAAGAGATATATAAGTAAATTGGGAAGTAGTTTGATAAAATTATTGTGAATTCTTAATTTTTGTTTTGTTCAAGCATATTCACCAACCATCATTAAGTACGGCTAGGTGATTTATCTCTGTACCAAAAGTTTGGGCTAAATTATTGTACCTTTCGGCTCACTTTATGTAAAAAAGACACGTGGCATTTAATCCAGGATTACCTATCGTTGCATGTGCATGGCCCCCAAGTTATATCTTTTCATTTTGGGCTGTAACTTTTTTTTTTTCTTTTTTAACAAGCTTGGTGTTTAGACTAGGGTGATAAAATTGGACATGATCTACGAACTCGACATTATATGATACGAAATTAGCATGTTATAACTTGAAACTTAATGAGTTCGTGTCATATTCAAGTTGACACAACTGATCCATTTAATAAATAGGTTGGGTTAGTGTTTGTACATTACACTACTAAGGCATGGGAGAACGCATATGTAATTGAATTTAGACCCTACATGTAGAATGGCTGTGAGCAAAGGAAGAAGAAGTGTTGGCTAAAAGATATTCTCGATTCGTGCTAAAGACGTGACTGTCTTGGGAAGAAAGTAAGATATGTACTTGACATGGTACTTAAGAACTCACAAAAAGGGAGATAGTGACTTTTTAAGGTCATCAGTTATAAGAACACCTCTTATTGGTTGAATGCATGTTGGACCACTTCAGAAACACGTGTATCAATCACAGTACTCCTGATGTTCTTCTCAATGTCTAAGGGCTGTTTTTCAAGCAGTGGCAAAGTCACCTACCCACGAGCCCCAGTGCCACATTGGCCCAATCTCAATTCTCTAGTCAGCAGATAATAACACAGCTATGAAAATGTCCAAAATAAGGAAATGATGACTTGACACCTATTTTTGTATTTAGTCATATTCCTTAGATTATAAGAGGAACATGCAGCTACATTTTAGAGTAAGAACCCAAGTAGATATTTGAAGAAGAGAGTAAAAAATTGATAAGATAGGAAGGTAGAAAATAAGGCCTCTCTTTAAGGAAGAACACCCTTATTGTACAAGAGTTACCTCTTTTCCTCATATAATACAAATTTGAGTAAAGCAAGAACATTCAATTCTTGCTCAAACCGTAGTTTTTCATCCCTTTTCTAGAGTTTTCCAGGTATATCTTGTGTCTCTTTTTACATTCTTACTATCACTTTCTTCTTCTTTAATGTGTATCATGTCAAAACTAGAATCTTTGTCACTTAGAAGCTTTTTCATGTAGATATACTGTTAGATAACTTATTTTATTCCTTTATATAAGCTCAAATCTAACTTGCACTTACAATGTTCAACTCATGAAACCTGTTTGACTTGTTTGACCCTTCAAATTCTAAATATATAAACTTATTAGTTGTTGTGATTTATTTTCTTTGAAATATTGTGATTGATTATTTGTAATATTGAAATATGTTTTAATTTTGAATGATTGTTCGTAATGCAGTTACTCGTTAGTTCTGAATTTTATATTAAAAATATTTATTTGTTTGTTTTTTCATATTTTTTTTTTTCATTTTGATAAAATCTGATAAACAAGTTGACTCGATTGACCCATTTAATAAATGGGTCGTGTTAGGGTTGAGGAATCTTGACCCGTTTAATAAACATGTCGGGTTAATGTTGACCCATATAGTTGAATACTCATGAGTTGACACGACACAAACCTGACATGCGAATACAAATCGTCACCCCTAATCTAAACTTTCTCGACTATTTTTTCAATGTATGCAATCCCCCGTCCTATGCACAAGAGGTTATTATATGAATATCTTGAAGTTTTAAGAAATAAGATCACCGCTTAGTCAACCTTTTAGAGTTCAAGCTATTACTTAAAAACTTCTTAACTTATACAACCTTATTATAAAATCAAAAAAAGCAAATTACAGTTGCATCCTGATTCAATTCACACACAAATGTGACAAATCTTCAACAACTACAGTTTGTCGTAAAATTTTTTTTTTTAATAAATTTTGTCGTGGTCTTATTTTTTATTTTACAAAATTAGTCAATGGTAGCTTAGAGTCGGACCCATGATAAGGAGTTGTCACCTAAGATTCTTGAATATCATTGGTTGATGTTTATGTGTAGGCTCCATGGCCATGTATTTTTTGCTTTCAACTTTTTTAATTTTAGCTATCAATAACTCCAGCAGATCACCTAACTAAGATCACTAATCAATCTCTTAATCATCAAGATATATACTATAAGTAACCAATCCTAATTTTTTCCATTTTTACAGCTACCATACCCTCCAAATCTAATTAATGAGGAGGAGAATATTCAAACTACTCACATAAGTAATATTACTTAGAGCTTGTTAGCATCAATATCAGCATCAGCTTTAGTTTTTAGCTTTTATATTTTGTATACAGTTTTTTAAAACCTCAAATTTTTCTCTCTCTTTTTTTTTTTTTTTTTTAAACCTCATATTACTCACATAAGCTACCGAAAATTGTGGAATATTCAATCCGACTGTTGAGTTTCTTATAAGGTTAAAGCTCCTTTAAAGTATACTTTAGATAACACTAGTTTAATTAAACTTTAACTTAAGTGTGACTTAAGACTGAATGAATGAATGTACGGACGACATTAAGAAAAGCCAAAATGCTGTACCTTCTCAGTTCTCCCATGGGATTTCATGGGACACTCTCTAGTTTTGTCACATCCATGATCCATTTTTTTAAGAATCCAGGTTGGCTGCTAATTACGTGATTAAAAAGGGTTTAACTTTTAAATCATGATTCTTGGACCAGCATTTAAATGGAATATTAAATCCTTGAAACAGATAATATAGTACTGGGAATCAAACCACTTTCATATATGGAGATGCTTTTTTTTTTTTTCCTTTTTTTTTTCTTGATGTATATAAGTGTCTATAGAATTTATTTAGGAAAAAAAATGTATATAATATAAATTTTGGAGATTGTTAAATCCATAATAAATGATTTCTTAATTATAATTGCTTCTGCTTTGTACATTGACATTTGTTGCTACGACTTCAACGTTATAATAAGCACTTTTCTAAGTCTAATATGCTAGGAATTAAATTATTTTTTTGTGTCTTTGATTTGGCTTATTTGCTAAAAATGAATAAAAATATAATTATACCTAAAAAAAGCGAAACTAGAAACAACTTTATACTATAATCAATGCTCTAAAATAATATTTCATTAGTTAAAGAGGAATCAAACAAGTGCGATGCTCTAAAAAAATATTGCACTCATTAAAGAGGAATCAAGTAGTTTCTACCGTCCATTAAAAAAAAAAAAAAAAAAGTAAGTTCTACTGTATCAAGAAATAACATCTTCCACAAAAAAAAAAAAAATGATCGATTGCAATAAAATACTCAACCTTAACCAATGCACTACAATAATTGTTAACTGGAACCCTAACACAATTATATAATTCAATCTAGGTTTGCGAAGTACTTTGTAATTGAATTGGTATCTCTTGGCATTTTAGAGGGTTCAAACTTCAAATCCCTCCACTTATTTTTTGTAACTATTGAATTTTATATATATATATATATATATATATATCACACCCCATTTTACTCCCAAATTTACACCTAGTTATGTGTTAACTTATGATTAAATTTCAACATTTTCATGTGAACTTACACACTAATTAAGAGTTAATATATAAGAGTTATTAAAGATACACATAGCTTGTGTGTCACATGAGTCCACCCCATGCAATTTAAGATGATGAAGTCCAATCGATAGTATTACTAGTAATCGGTATATAAACAAAGGTGTGAGAAAGGTCATGTTCCTAGCTAGCATTATTTTTGTTTCTCACCAACTCGGTGCACAACCCATTCCTTCTCGGCAACCAGAGAAGGCATGTGGCCGGAGCGTGGACACACGCACCTTACCCGCAGGTGGGCATCATCATCGGTGTGTAGTCCCACAAGTTTCACTGCTTTTTAAGCGCGTGATTATTGGTACAGTTTTAATATGAGTACAGAGAGGAAAATAAAAGAAGATCATCAAAAATAGTAAAAAGAAGAGAGAGAGAGAGAGAGAGATATCAAAGTGACCGTATACGGTGTAGGACCATACGGCATGTCCGACACACTCACGGATAACCCTACTACAGCAACGTGGAACCCACGTGTTTTTTTTCTTCTTAAACACTACGGTTACCAGCAAATAACAACAATTCCCAACAACCTCGCTAGCTCTTTTTTCTTTTCTTCACTTCTGTTTTCTGTTGTAACGCTTCAAATGTACATGGCTGCTTTTTAAAGTTTTTAACTTTACTTTCCCTTTTACCAAATAAAAAAAAAAAACTTTACTTCCCCAACTTTTTCTCTATTGGACTCAGCCCCTCTTAGGATTGTCAAAAAGTGGTAGGACCATATAATTGGTAGTGATCACAAAGTATTCACCGTTCACAGTTATATAAGTCAATAAAAAATGTGAAACTGAATTTGCAAGTAGTTAGGTGTGTCCTTAGATTTATTCTATTATGAAAACTTTATATGGTTTCACACATTTTATGATGTTGTATATTGTAAATTCCTTTTATTGGTAAACTTGGTAGCTATAATGGGAGAGAAATGATTTAAAACTTGAATTTCATTGTTGATAAAAATATTAGGAGGTTTCAGTTGAGCTACTAAGTTCTTGACAAACACGAAAATAGTGTATGTTTTACTTGTCAGGTTAAAATGGTAAAATACTATTTTTTGTTGAAATATTTGGTGATTTACCACTATTTGTGAAATAATTAGGGATTTGCCACATTTTTGAAACTCGAGTTTGTGAAACTCGAGTATGTCATGTAACTTGAGTTCCATGAAAAATAGCCACCGAATTTGCCATATAACTTGAGTTCATAGAGTTCGAATTTTATAAAAAATAGCATAGTAAACTTGAAGGTTATTTTTCATAGAACTCAAATTACACAGCAAACTCGAGTTCAAAAAATGTGATACATCCATATATATTTCCAAAATA
The DNA here is from genome assembly GCA_029955455.1 of Quercus agrifolia. Lineage (NCBI taxonomy): Eukaryota > Viridiplantae > Streptophyta > Magnoliopsida > Fagales > Fagaceae > Quercus > Quercus agrifolia. The sequence goes on from JARQAD010000006.1 coordinate 44,767,342, forward strand.
GTGGCAGATCACCAAATATTTTGACTAACAGGATTATTTGGCCATTTTGGCCGTACTTGTCATACACTAACAATGGTCTCCAATCACAATTTATCACTTATAAAAGTTGTGAAATTTATTATCATTTTTTTTAGAGGAAAATTTATTGACTTTTTAAGACTTCAGTATGTGGGCTCTATAATTCTAGCTAGATGGCAGCTTTCATGGTGTAGATAAAGTATTTGATATATAATACTCACTGCCTTTACATCTAAAGAATATTATTTGGTTTCCATATAACGTTACAATACAATATTTTTCACGACTACATGACCAATATTGTGACACGAGCAATTTAGTAGCATCACTTTTACTTGAATCTATCATTATATTACTTTTTTTTTTTTTTCTATAATCATTTGATAATTATAACAGCAGAAGATTTGAACCCAGTTCTCCTCGTAAACAAAAATATGAAATACCCACAAAAATACAGAACTATTGGCCATTGATACTACTATTTTAAAAAATTATATTATAAATTGTGGGTAGCTCAAGTGGTGAAGAGATATATAAGTAAATTGGGAAGTAGCTAAATTGGGAAGTAGCTTGATAAAATTATTGTGAATTCTTAATTTTTGTTTTGTTCAATAGCATATTCACCAACCATCATTAAGTACGGCTAGGTGATATATCTGATATCTCTGTTCCAAAAGTTTGGGCTAAATTATTGTACCTTTCGGCTCACCGTATATAAAAAAGACACGTGGTATTTTATCCAAGATTACGTACCGTTGCATGTGCATGGCCCCCAGTTATATCTTTTCATTTTGCGCTGTCAACTTTTTTTTTTCTTTTTTTTTTCTACCCTGATATTTAAACTAAGGGTGGCAAAATTAGACACAACTCGCGAACTCGACATGACATGATATGAAATTAGCAGGTTATGGATTGAAATTTAATGAGTTCGTGTCATATTCGAGTTGACATAACTAACCTGTTTAATAAACGGGTTTGATTAATGTTTGTATATTACACCACTAAAGCATGAGAGAATGCATATGTGGTTGAATTTGGACCCTACACGTTGGCTAAAAGATATTCTTGGTTTATGCTAAACGCGTGACTGCCTTGAGAAGGAAATAAGATATGCACCTGACATGGTACTTAAACACTCACGAAAGGGAGATAGTGACTTTCTAAGGTCATCAGCTATGAGGACACCCCTTATTGGTTGAATGCATGTTGTACCACTTCAGAGAACTTGTATCAGTCATAGTACTCCTGATGTCCTTCTTAATGTCCAAGGGCTGTTTCCCAAGCAGTGACAAAGTCACCTACCCATGGGCCCCAATGCCACGTTGGCGCAATCTCTATCCTCTAGTCAGCAGATAATAGCACAGCTATGAAAAGGTTCAAAATAAGAAAATAATGACTTGACACCTATTTTTGTACTCAGTCATATTTCTCAGATTATAAGAGGAACATGTAGCTGTATTTTAGGGTAAAAACCCAAGTAGATATTTGGAAAAGAGAGTAGAAACTTGATAAGATAAGAATGTAGAAAATAAGGCCTCTCTTTAAGGAAGAACATTCTTATTGTACAAGTGTGACATCTTTTCCTCACATAATACAAATCTGAGCAGAGCAAGAACATTCCATTTTTGCTCAAACTGTGGTTTTTCATCCCTTTTAAGGTTTTCCACTTATATCTTGTGTCTCTTTTTACATTCTTACCATCACTTTCTTCTTCTCTAACATGTGTCACGTCAAAGTTAGAATCTTTGTCGCTTAGAAACTTTTTCATGTAGATATATTGTTAGATAACTTATTTTATTCCTTTATATAAGCACAAATCTAACTTGCACGTACAGTGTTCAACCCATGAAACTTGTTTGACCTGTTTAATTAAATGGCATTTTACCAATATACCCTTCAAATTCTAAATATATAAACTTATTAGTTGTTGTGGTTTATTTTCTTTGAAATATTGTGATTGATTATTTGTGATATAGAGATATGTTTTAGTTTTGAATGATTATTTGTGATATAGTTACTCGTTAGGGTAAGAACCCAAATAGATATATGGAGAAGAGAGTAGAAAGTTGATAAGATAAGAATGTAGAAAACAAGGTCTCTCTTTAAGGAAGAACATCCTTAATTATTGTACAAGTGTGACCTCTTTTCCTTAGATAATACAAATCTGAGCAGAGCAAGAACATTCCATTCTTGCTCAAACTGTGGTTTTTCATCCCTTTTAGGGTTTTCCACGTATATCTTGTGTCTCTTTTTACATTCTTACTATCACTTTCTTCTTCTCTAACGTGTGTCATGTCAAAGTTAGAATCTTTGTCGCTTAGAAACTTTTTCATGTAGATGTACTGTTAGATAGCTTATTTTATTCCTTTATATAAGCTTAAATCTAACTTGCACGTACAGTGTTCAACCCATGAAACTTGTTTGACTTGTTTAACTAAATGACATTTTATCAATATACCCTTCAAATTCTAAATATATAAACTTATTAGTTGTTGTGATTTATTTTCTTTAAAATATTGTGATTGATTGTTTATGATATTGAGATTAGGAATGACAATAGATCAGGTTTGGGCCGGGTTTCTTTATACCCGAACCCGACCCGCAGGCCTATACCCATAACCCGAACTCGGCTCGTTTAATAAACGGGTTTTTTTGGTTGCACCCAAACCCACCCCGTCGGAACCCGCTGGGCCCACGAGCCCCGCTCCAAAATCACAAACAAAGAAATCGGTAAAAACCCAAAACCACAAATCATCACAGAACAACATTTTCCTGGCAATTTTCTTGGCATCCAAACGGATGCCAAGATCTAACAAACCTAGAAATCTTGCAAATCCAAAAATAAAACTAGCAAATGTGAAAATCCCACCCAAAAAAAAAAAACCAACAAATTTAGCTCACAAAAACAAAACCCAAACCCAAATTTTGCTCACAAAAACACGAAAATAAAAAAACCCAAACCCATCTGGTGGTGGGTCTATAACGGGTGAGGGATAGTTCACGGTGGCTGGGCTTGTCAGCGAGGATTTTCTTGGTCGCTTCATGGAGGGCTTGCGTGGGGCTTGATCGCCTGAGGGAAGGCTTGATCAATGATCGCTTGAGTTGAGATTGAGAGTGAGAGTGGAAACTAGAAACTAAGGTTGAGGTGTGAGAGGTAGAGAGAGGCGATTGCTGAGTGAGGGTAGAATGAAAGAATAGTGAGACTTAGCGTTAGATATATGGTAATATATATGGTTAGGTTTTTTGGTAATTTTAGCTAAACTAAGCGGGTCGGGTTGGGTCCGAGTTCGGGCTGGGTCCAGGTTCGAGCCAGGTTTTTCTCAAAATGCGGACCCGACCCTATTTTTTATCAGGCCGGGTAAAATCCGACCCATTAAGGTCGGACTGGGCCGGGTACCCGCTGGTCAGGTAGAAATTGCCATCCCTAATTGAGACATGTTTTAGTTTTGAATGATTATTTGTAATATAGTTACTCGTTAGTTTTGGATTTTATGTTAAAAATATTTATTTGTTTGTTTTTTCATAATTTTTTTTTCATTTTCATAAAATCTGATAAACAGGTTGACACGATTGACTCGTTTAATAAATGGGTCATGTTAGGGTTGAGAAATTTTGACCTGTTTAATAAACATGTCGGATTAGTGTTGACCCATATAGTCGAATACTCATAAGTTGACATAATACGAATCCCACATGCAAACACAAATTGCCACCCCTAATCTAAACTTCCTCGACTAATTTTCCCAATGCATGCAATCCCCCGTCCTATGCACAAGAGGTTATTATATGAATATCATGAAGTTTTAAGAAATAAGATCAAACCGCTTAGTCAACCTTTTAGAGTTTAGGCTATTACTTAAAAACTTCTCAACTTATACAACCTTATTATAAAATCAGAAAAATCAAATTACAGTTGCATCCTGAATCCTGATTCAGTTCACACACAAATGTGACAAATCTTCAACAACTACAGTTTGTCATAAACCTTTTTTTTTTTTTAATGAATTTTGCCGTGATCTTATTTTTTATTTTACAAAATTAGTCAATGATATATTGGAGCCGGACCCATGATAAGGAGTTGTCACCTAAGATTCTTGAATGTCATTGGTTGATGTTTATGTGTAGGCTACATGCCATGTATTTTTTGCTTTCAACTTTTTTAATTTTAGCGATCAATAACTCCAGCAGATCACCTAACTAAGATCACTAATCAATCTCTTAATCATCAAGACATATACTATAAGTAACCAATCCTAAATTTTTCCATTTTTACAGCTACCATACCCTCCAAATCCAATTAATGAGGAGGAGAATATTCAAACTCACATAAGTAATATTACTTAGAGTTTGTTTAGCATCAGCTTTAGCTTTTTATTTTTATTTTTTGTGTACAGCTTTTTAAAATCTCATTTTTTTTTTCCGTCTTTTCTTAATTTTTTTCAAAAATTTTAAGGATACAAGTATATTTTGACACACTTTTAGCAAAAAATTAGATAAGCTGTTCACAAACGGACACTTAACCCCAAAGTTTTTTACCAGTCCAATCTATTTGGTTGTCTCTTGCTCTTACCTTTAAAAAAATACATTTTTAAACTTTAAAGTTTAGGGACGTAACAAATTAAACTTTTGGGAAAAAAGGTTATTTGTTTTTTGCATTTTGTGACAACTTTTTTTTTTTTTTTTGGTAAATAATTTAACATTTAGATTTTTTTTTTGGAAATAAACTAGTATTTTTTTTTACACACGTTTTACATAAATGTTATCAAAAATTATATCTTTTAATTAACACGATACAAATAAGCTACCGAAAATTGTGGAATATCCAATCGAACACTTAATCATGGACTCTAAATTCTAGAGTTTATATCACATATTTATTTATAATATATTAACGTAACGTTTCAATCCTATTCTTCATCCAAGATTCGATATGTATTTTTCTTCAAATCATTAATCAAAGCATTTGTCATTGTAGAAGTAGAACTCGAACACCAGTTCAATGCTCCCTTAAATAACCCTGAACCAAGCCAAACTTCCCACACACATCCCCCCTCCCCCTTTCAACAACAAACAGAGGAGAACCAAAGCCAATCTCAACCACATACAAGCCCCAATCAACCTAACCCCCCACACACCACAAATCCCTTATCCAATACTATAACCCAATCTGATCATGACCATGCAACTCTCAATTCGGCCATATTATCTCTGTCTATTGGTAATAATCTGATTCCACCGACACCTTTCAATCCCCCAAACCCTTCTTCTAAACAAACCTAAACTTTTGAGCATGCCCCTTCCCTGAGCCCAAATAGTGTGTTGCATGTAACACAAGCTCAAGAATCTACCCTTCAAGGTACCCCTATCATGTCTGACCAACATGCAAACACTACCCAGGTACAATCTACTCTCAGAAGGGAATGGATTGAAGAAGTAGGCAGTGTTTTGATCACAGGGATAGTGTTTCTGGTACTATGGCCATGTTTAACTTGGATAAGCTTAATGAGAATCAACTTGAGTGGTTATGTAGACATGCATGGGGAAGGGGCCAGATTCATGAAGCTTCCAATCCTCTAGTTGAATTTGTGGTTCAGGATGTGAATAGGGACAGATTACAGTTTGACTTTGGAGGCTCTAGCCTGAGACCAGGCATTCGAATCTCTCACTTACTGGGCTAGAATACTATTGGGGCCCAAACTTTGGCTGATAATATGGGGGATACAGCTCAAGCCCATATTGTTAGTTTGGACACTAGACTAGACTATATTACCAATTTAGGTCATAATGTTTCTGGGCCATTTCAAGACCCATAGTCACCCAATTCAACTTCTTCTAACCTAGGTATCATTTCAAGTCTTCATTGTGGTGAAGGGCTGGAAGGCAATTGGGGATCATCAAAGAAAAGAATTGGTTCGGAGTTGGGAAGATTAGGCAGGAATTTGAAGCAAAAACTTCTGTGTGGATTCTGCACCAATGAAGGTATTTTCACAAGCTCTTCTATTTATCCCTATTCCTACTTCATACATTATGAAAAGTATCCTAAAGAGTCCACCTTGGTGAATCCAAATTGGTGTTGGGAAGCTGGCCTTACTCAGCTTCCCCAACACCCATGAGGCTATTCAGTTGGAACTACAGAGGTTTGGGTAAACCCTCTGCAGTTCTACAATGTAAGAAAAAAGCCCTTGATTATAAGCCTGATATTTTATTTCTCATGGAGACAAAATTAGCTAAGAATAAAGGAAAAGAGATTTGGATGGAGTGTGGGTTTTCTAAGGGTGTGGAAGTTCCTAGGGTGGGGCTTAGTGGTGGATTGCTCCTTATGTGGCTTCCAAATGTAAATCTTAGGGTGATTCATGCAACCCCTAACTTTATTCATGCTGACCTGGTAGACAACAAGGGTAGTCCCCTTTCAATTACCTTTATATATGGTTATCCAAAGCTTGCCAAAAGAGGAGAGGTTTGGTAGCAATTGAGATATTTTAAACAAATTTCCCACCCTATTTGACTTTGCATTAGGGATTTTAATTAGGTTTTGACTAAGGAAGATAAATTATCCTTTAAAGAGTGCAACCTTGCTGGTGCTAAGGTGTTCCAACAAGTGTTGATGGAGCTTAATTTATGTAACTTGAGTGCTTCTAGGTAACAATATACTTGGATGCACAATAGAGAAGATGAGGGGTTTGTGATGGAAAGGCTTGATAGAGCTTTCGCTAGTGTTGAATGGATCAATAAATACCCTTTGTACTCTCTTAAAAATATCCCCATTATAAGATCTGACCATGGCCCCATTCTTTTGGATTTAGAACACCAAACACCTTTTAGGAAAAAACCATTCAGATTTGAACACATGTGGATCACTCATCCTGGTTGCAAGGAAATGATCAGTAAGGCTTGGGACATCCATACACAAGGGTCCAGAGCTGTGCAATTCAAAAATAAGCTAAATAATGTGAGGATAGTAGCTTTGGATTGGAATAAAAAGGTGTTTGGGAGAGTTGAAACTGAAATCTGGACGAAGCATAATTAGTTGCAACAAATCCAAAATGCCATCAATACTACTGAGGATATTAGGAAGGAAAGACTGGCTAGGGAAGAGTTGGAAGAGCTTTTAAATAGGGAAGAATTATTATGGGCCCAAAAAGCTAGATCCAAGTGGATTTTGAAAGGGGATAAGAACACCAAGTATTTCCAAATTGTAGTAAAACAAAAGAAGGGGCAAGTATAGAATTCTTTAGATAAGGGATGAGCAAGGTAACCTTACTGATAATTTTGAGGAAGTGGAAGCTATTTTTTCTAATCATTTCAAAAGGAACTATAAGGGCATCTCAAATAGAAGTGTAATGATATTGTCTAGGAGCTTTAGGGTCTACCAATCTCTACCTTATCTAATCAACAAGTTTGTAGTTTAAATATCCCTATTTCTGACAAAGAGATAGAGGACAATGTGTTCCAATTGGGATCCCATAAAGCCCCAGGCCCGGATGGAATTCCTGCTTTCTTTTTCCAACACTTCTGGAATATTGTTAAACCTGATGTAATTAGTACTGTTCAGGCCTTCTTCCATTCTGGTTCCTTAGGGAGGTCTCTCAATCATACTTTGATTACTCTTATCCCTAAAATCATTTTTCCTGAGGAGTTGTCCCATTTCAAACCTATTAGCCTATGTAATGTGCTTTACAAAGTCATTTCAAAGATTCTAGTTGATATATTAAAACCCTTCATGGATTCCATTATATCCCCTTATCAAAATGCTTTTATCCAAGTTAGAAATATTTTTGATAATATTCTCTTAGCTCATGAGATTATGGATACACTTAGAAAGAAGAAAGGTAGAAAATACAGTTTTGGAGCTTTGAAGATAGATATAAGTAAGGCATATGATAGAGTGGATTGGAATTTTTTGAGGGCAGTGCTTATAGTCATGAAATTTGACGCTAAATGGGTTCATTGGATTATGGAATGCGTCACTTCTGTCAGATACACTCTCTTGGTGAATGGAAATTTAACATCTACCTTTGTTCCTACCCAAGGTTTGAGACAGGGAGATCCCTTATCCCCATATCTTTTTCTACTATGTGCTAATATTCTTTCAATATTTTTAATACAGATTGAAAGTACAACGAGAATTCAAGGGGTAAGGTTGGGTAGAAAGGGTCTTTACTTTACTCATTTGCTTTTTGCTGATGATTCCTTGCTGTTTTTTAGGAATGATAATCACTCTTTAAGAAATCTGCAACGCATCCTGGACTGGTATTCTAATATCTCGAGGTAGAAAATCAATTTGGGGAAATATGACAATTTTTGCTCTCCAAATATGCCAAAGGAAACTCAGGAAGCTATTGCTCTGGAGATTTAAGTTAATCTAGTGCAATGTCCTAGCAAATACCTAGGAATCAATTTCAAGTTGAGAGGAAATAGGATTGCTGATTTTCAATTCCTAATTGACAAACTCATTTCTAAACTACAAGGATGGAAAGCAAGGTTGTTGTCTCAGGCAGGAAGGGCTACCCTTATTAAATTTGTTCTGCAGTCACTACCCTTATACACCTTCTCTTGCTTTAAGGTGCCTGAGTATGTTTGTACCAAAATGGACTCCATTGTTAGAGCCTTTTGGTGGGGACATGAACCTGGAGAAAGGAAGCTCCACATGCTCAATTGGGATAAGATCTGCCATCCAAGACGCTATGGACGCCTTGGGTTTAAGAAGTTTCATCCTATGAACCAAGCTATGCTAGCTAAACAACATTGGAGAATCGTTCAGCACCCTAATTCTCTATTGGCAAGAACCTACAAAGCTAAATATCATCCTACTTGCTTAATACAAGAACATTCAGCTAAGCCGCATCATTCCTAGTTTTGGAGGAATATTAGAAATCATGGGAGTAAAGTTCTGAGAAAGGGCATATGGTGTGCATGAGATGGATACAACATCCCTCTCAATCACCCTGATTGGTTTCATACACCTACTCTGGATTTGACTAACCCGAGGCTTCCTACAGGTATAGTGGGGGACTTGATTGATCACAACACCAAGTTTTGGAAGGTGGACTTAATTAGAAGAACTTACCCTCACCAACAAGCAATGAAAATCTTACAAATCCCAACTTCCAAGACTGGAGCTGTTCAAGAAAAGCTTCTGTGGAAGCATGCTAAGAATGGGGAGTACCAGGTTAAATTAGCTTATAAGTTGTTGCTAAAGGAGTGGGAAGGTTCATCTCATATTGAGCAAGATCAGAGGGGAGTTTGGAATATCTTGTGGAAGATGTAGGTTCCTTTGAAAATTATTACCTTTGTGTGGAAACTTCTTAAGGACAGCTTGCCAACCATGCTGCCTTAAAAACCAGAGGCATCAATGCAGATGGCTTATGCCTTATGTGTAATGCAGCAGAGGAGTCTTCAACTCACCTATTCCTGTTGTGTCCTTTTGCTAGGGCCATTTGGCACGGTTCAACTCTATCCATACACACTTCTGAATTTAGCAATTTATCCATCCATTAATGGTTAAAATCTATATTGTTTAATCACAAAGGAAAGGATGATATTTCGATGGCCTATCTTCAAGCTGTTTTCACAACATTATGTTCCATTTGGACCTATAGGAACAGGGTGATCCATCAAGGAATTTGTCCCAATCCCCTAGAGGTTATACTAATGGCTCAATCATTATCTTGCAGGTATAGAATCACTTTCTTCAATTTTGCCCAGGACCTCATTGCTGCAGCAACAACACCCTCAATGTCATGGATAGCAGCAAACCATCAACAATGTCTAGTAGGACCATGGGACCTAATCATCAAGATTGCTGGTGCCATGGGTCGAAGAAATCAAAGAAGAGCTTTTGCCTATAATGCTAGTAATATAGAGTGAGTTTATGTCTTTTCTGGTGTAGCTAGTACTTTGGCAAAATCATCCACGAGGGCCCTGTTTAAAGCTATGGTTGCTGCTGGTATCACAGCTAGAGATCATGGATTTCATCATCTTTTGTTTTTAACTGATAGTAGGAATGTAGTTCAGGTCTTTAAGAAGGAAAAAGTCAACAGATTGGCTAATTTGAATTCCCTTAAGTTTCAAGGTCTGAATTGTAATGTGTTTTGTATGCCTCCTTTAGTGGTTAATTCTATCTGGTATGTAGCTAAGAAGGCAACTATAAGGCTCGTGAACACTACTTGGTTTAATCCAGCTTTTTGTAACTAATGTTCTCCCTTGACTGGTATCAAAAAAGAAGAAGAAGTAGAACTCGAAAAGTGAATATTTTTCTAAAATATATAAATGAAAGTTAAGTTGGCCCCTGCATAGCATTTCAAGTTGACTGTTGAGTTTCTTAGAGCATTCTCATCAAGCCTCCTAAATGCTATAAATTCTATTTTTTAGCAGCTGAGCCTCAAAAAACACTCTCCATCAAAACTAGTAAATGCCATAAAATTTACAATCTTGCTACAGTGCACTCTCATTTTTGAGAGCGTACTATAGCTGTATTGTAATATAAAAAATGGTTTTTTATTCACCCAACAGCTCTTTCTCATTTCTCACTCTTTCCTCTCCCACTTCTTTCATCTTTGTTCTCTGTTCTCTCTTCTCTCTCCGTGGTTCATGGTCTATTGTGCTTGTCGCCGATCTCTGCTCGTCGTTTGTCTCTACACGTCACCAATCTCTGCTCGTTGCCGATCTCTGCTCGTTGTCAATCTCTCTGCTCTCAGTCACTCAATCTCTCTACTCTTTGGCTGCAACGTTGCCAGGTCGCCGCTACCTTCGATTTGCCCTCCCATTCGCCCTCACCAGTTCAAATCTATGATTATCTCTCTCTCATGCCTTAGGTTCCGATTTGCAGGTTGTGAGTTTGTACAAAGGTTCCAATTTGGGCATATTTTGGTGGGTTTGTGATTTGGTTTTGGGTGGTGGGTTTGTGATTTGGTTTTGGATGGGTGTGGTTTGTGGTGGGCCAGTGGTGGTGGGTTTGCTGGTGGCGGCGATGGTGAAGGATTTTTTTTGTTAGTGGTGGTTGTGGTATGGGTGGTGGGTTTTTGGTGGATGGTTTTAGTGTGGTGCTATGAGAAAGAGAGAGATAAAGGAGAGAGAGGAAAAATAAAAAATTATTGAAAAATAATAAAGAAAAATTATTTAAATGAAATGGTAAAAAAAAAAAAATAGAAGTTTTGATATAGGTTATATTGTAAAGTGGTGTGTTATATGTTATAAAATTGGATTTTGAGATGCTAAATCTATATTTTTTGACATATTTGATAAGAATGCTCTTATAAGGTTAAAGGCTCCTTTAAAGTGTACTTTAGATGACACTAGTTTAATTAAACTTTAACTTAAGTGTGACTTAAGACTGAATGAATGAATTTACGGACGACATTAAGAAAAGCCAAAATGCTGTACCTTCCCAGTTCTCCCATGGGATTTCATGGGACACTCTCTAGTTTTGTCACATCCATGGTCCATTGTTTTAAGAATCCAGGTTGGCTAATTAAAAAGGGTTTAAATGGAATATTAAATTCTTGAAACAGATAATATAGTACTCGGAATCATACCACTTTTATATATGGAAATGCTTTTTTTTTTTTTTTCTTGATGTATATTAGTGTCTATAGCATTTATTTAGGAAATAAATGTATATAATATTAATTTTGGAGATTGTTAAATCCATAATAAATGATTTCTTAATTATAATTGCTTTTGCTTTGTACATTGACATTTGTTGCTATGAATTCAATGTTAATAAGCACTTTTCTAAGTTTAATATGCTAGGAATTAAATTATTTTTTTGTGCCTTTGATTTGGCTTATTTGCTAAAATTAATATATATATATATATATATATATATATATATATATTTATTGTTACCACCAAATAAATCATATCTAGGCCAGCCTTGTAAAACCTATTGTCGCCATAAAATGAATAAAAATATAATCATACCTTAAAAAAGCAAAACTAGAAACAACTTTATACTATAATCAATGCTCTAAAATAATATTGCACTCGTTAAAGAGGAATTAAACAAGTGCAATGCTCCAAAACAATGTTGTACCCATTAAAGATGAATCAAGTTTTTTTTTTTTTTTTAAGTTTTAAAAAAAAGTAGGTTCTACCGTATTGGGAAATAACATCTTCCCAAAAAAAAAAAAATGATCGATTGCAATAAAATACTCAATCTTAACCAATGGCACTACAATAATCATTAACTAGACCATAACACAATTATATAATTCAATCTAGGTTTGCGAAGTATCTTGTAATTGAATTGGTATCTCTTGGCATTTTAGAGGGTTGAAACTTCAAATCCCTCCACTCATTTTTTGTAACTTCAAATCCCACACCCAAATTTATATCTTTTTTTTTAAAAAAGAAATTTACACCATACTTATGTGTCAACTTATGATTGAATTTCAATATTTTCATGTGAACTTACGCACTAATTATGAGTTAATATATAAGAGTAATACTAAAAACACACACAGCTTGCATGTCACATGAGTCCACCACATGCAATTTAAGATGATGAAGTCCAATGGATATTATTACTAGTAATCAGTATATAAACAAAGGTGTGAGAAAGGGCATGTTCCTAGCATTATTTTTGTTTCTCACCAACTCGGTGCACAACCCATTCCTTCTCGACAACCGGAGAAGGCATGTGGCCGGAGTGTGGACACACGCACCTTACCTGCAGGTGGGCATTGTCATCGGTGTGTAGCCCCACAAGTTTCACTGCTTTTTATGTGCGTGTGCGTGATTATTGGTACAGTTTTAATATGAGTACAGAGAAAAATAAAAAAAGATCATCGGAAATAGTAAAAAGAAGAGAGAGAGAGAGAGAGAGTAATATCAAAGTGACCGTATACGGAAGAGGACCATACGGCTTGTCCGACACACTCACGGATACCCCTACTGCAGCAACGTGGAACCCACGTGTTTTTTTCTTCTTAAACACCACGGTTACCAACAATACCCAACAACCTCGCTAGCTCTTTTTTCTCTTCTTCACTTCTGCTTTCTGTTGAAACGCTTCAAATGTACATGGCTGCTTTTTAAAGTTTTTAACTTTACCTCCCCTTCCTCTAACGATTGTCAAAAAGTGGTAGGACCGTATAATCGGTAATGATCAGAATGTGTTCACCGTTTACAGTTGTATAAGTTAATAAATTGTGCAAGTAGTTAGGTGTGTTCTTAGATTTATTCTATTATGAAAACTTTGTGTGGTTTCACACATTTTATGAGGTTGTATATTGTAAATTCCTTTTGATGGTAAACTTGGTAGCTATAATGGGAGAGAAATTATTTAAAACTTGAATTTCGTTGTTGATAAAAATATTAGGAGGTTTCGGTTGAGCTACTAAGTTCTTGACAAACATGAAAATAGTGCATGTTGTACTTGTCAGGTTAAAATGGTAAAATATCATTTTTTGCTGAAATATTTGGTGATTTAGCATTGTTTGTGAAATAATTAGGAATCTACCACTTTTTTGAAACTCGAGTTTGTGAAATTCAAGTTTACTGTGTAACTTGAGTTCCATGAAAAATAGCCACCAAATTTGCCGTATAACTTAAGTTCTTAGAACTCGAATTCTATAAAAATAACAAGACAAACTTGAAATTTTTTTCTCATAAAACTCGAATTACACGACAAACTCGAGTTTCACAAACTTGAGTTCCAAAAAAGTAATACATCCATATATATTTCCCAGATAGTGGCAGTTCGCCAAATATTTTGACCAACAGGAGTATTTGGCATTTTAGTTGTACTTGTCATACACTAACAATTGTGTCCAATCACAATTTATCACTTATAGAAGTTGTGAAATTTATTGGCCCTTTTTTTTTAAAGAGGAAAATATATTGTCTTTTTTTTTTTTTTTTTGCTGAATAAAAGGGGGGGGCAGGGGCGACCATATGTGACTTACCCCCCAGGGCGTGACCTAATAGGGGCACCCCCCGCTAGGGAATGTTGGATTGAGCCATAACTACTGTGACAGGGATGCCACAGATCTCACCCTAGCACCCCAAAAGAGCCAGAGTGTGGGCGCAATGCAAGCCATGAAAATCCCCCCCCCCCCCCACATGGTACCCGCCACGACTCGAATAAGGGACCATGAGCTTGCACACGGGATCCCACACCGCTGGGCCACCCCTCTTGGGGCAAATATATTGTCTTTTCTTTCTTTTTTGCTGAATAAAAAGGGGGGCGGGGGCAACCATATGTGACTTACCCCCCAGGGCGTGATCTAATAGAGGCACCCCCCTCTAGGGAATGTTGGATTGAGCCATAGCTACTGTGACAGAGACGCCACATACCTCACTCTAGCACCCCAAGAGAGCCAGAGTGTGGGCGCAATGCAAGCCATGAAAATCCCCCCCCCCCCCCACATGGTACCCGCCACGACTCAAACAAGGGACCATGAGCTTGCACACGGGATCCCACACCGCTGGGCCACCCCTCTTGGGGCTATATTGTCTTTTTAAGACTTCTGAATGTGGGCTCAGTAATTCTAGCTAGATGGCAGCTTTCATAGTGTAGATAAAGTATGGTTGTTGGAAGTGAAAGCTAACTAGTAACTAGTGATATAATTAACCTTGCGTGTTATGCACAGTATTGAGAATATGAGCTAAAGCATTAATATGATTGTAATGTACGCTGAAGAATCTCTGAAGGGAAGTGTGAAATCCAAAGCGATTGTACCCCCAAAAAGCTACTGTCTTTTAAAAGTTGAAAAGTTATTTTACAGTCTTCATAATCTTATCCAATGCATACCACAAATAATTATGGGCAAAATAGTTCAATAAAAACTTAAAAGATTGTATTCATCTCTCAATTTTGTGGGATGTAGTATAGGTGATTGATAAATAGTTTTATAGTGAATTTTTATTTGGAGTGACTAATTCATGAACACTTTTTTTATTTATATTGGGATAAGTACAGTAAACCCACCTGGGGTTTGGCCCGTTTTCACTTTACCTACCCGTGGTTTAAAACTTTACACTTTGCCTACCTGAACTTCAATCCGTTAGCCTTCCGTAACCCACCTCTCCGTTTGCCATCAGAAAAACACATTTTTAGGCAAAATCAAACATAACAAAGATCAAAAAGTTAGGATTTTTTATTCCTTAAGAACTTCTGTGAAATGCTTGGCTGGTCTTCCCGTCTAGAATCTCAATAATCATCATCAACAACCACCAAAATAAAATAAAATAACTCAACAAACGGCGTTTAAAGACTTCTCTTTCTCTCTGTTTCTTTTTTTTTTTTTTTTTTTTAATTCTATTTTTTCCCCAGGTCGGCAATAAATATCAGCTTCATATCTCTATAACTTTCTCAGCTTGGGATCTCAAGAGATCTGATTTGGCTTTAGCAAAAAATTAAAAGAGATCTTGTTTGGCTTCAGTAACGCCGAAAAAGAATAAGAAGGTAAGGGTTGAGGATTGCTGCCATGGAAACCTACCACCACCGATCTAGTCCCACAACCACGACTTCACTCAAAATCCCAAGCCATTAGTGCAAGCTCATCTCCAGGCCCCGGCGGCCAAGATCGAAACCTCACAAGCTACTAAAGCCATAAAATAAAATACAATAAAAAACCAAAGCATGGAAGTTTCACTGGGTTCAACAATCCCGCGGATCTGCTTCTCTACGTAAATAATTTAGTGTGTTTAGGTTCACTTCGCCGATCGCATGAACCCAAAAAAAAAAAAAAAACCGGACAATCCGACGCACACCACCGTTGCTATGACTTCGCAAGAAGTCATTTGCTTTTGGAAAACGACTTCTTATCAATGCTCAAGATGATTATTAAGATTCCAGACGTTGTTATTGGGATGCCTTGAAGGTGTTTGATGAAATGCTCAAGTGTGATGTTAATGCAAGGCTGGACAAGATTACTCTTATCAATGCTCTCACCGCTTGTGCAAGGATTGGATTTCTCGACATGGGTTGTAAAATCCATGGATTACTTGTACGAAATGAAATTGTTTCTCAATGGTATCCTATTCTCACAGAAGTTCTTAAGCAATAAAAAAATCCTAACTTTTTGATCTTTGTTATGTTTGTTTTTGCCTAAAAATGTGTTTTTCTGATGGCAAACGGAGAGGTGGGTTACGGAAGGCTAACGGATTGAAGTTCAGGTGGGCAAAGTGTAAAGTTTTAAACCACGGGTAGGTAAAGTGAAAACGGGTCAAACCCCAGGTGGGTTTACTGCACTTATCCCTATTTATAAGCTACTAATTCATGAACTCAAACGTATAACTTATGGCTTTTTTTTATAAAAGGAATTTACCATTGTAACAAGACCATAACTCTAAAAGTATAATAAAACCTAACTATATTTAATTCAAACCTAATTCTCATCAATATCAAAGCATCAACCGTATTATTGTTATGACTTATTATTAAGACAAGGACATTGTTTATGGTGGCTTCTTTCACAGCTTGCATTCTAATATTTAGTTCATTAAGCGTCTCCTTATAACACCACTTTATTTGGGAGAGTAAGAATAAAGGTGAAACGAAAAAAATTCACAATTTTGTAACCATTCAAGTTTTTGAAACAAATATTAATTTATCATAATATCAAAAAATATGATTCTTTATAGCATTCTCACCGGCTCATGAAATTTTTTTTGTCTATTTTAGCACATGAATTATTTATTTATTTATTTTACACAACAATTTTTCAAAAATCTCAACATCAAATTATCTATTT
This sequence comes from Quercus agrifolia, assembly GCA_029955455.1. Taxonomy (NCBI): domain Eukaryota; kingdom Viridiplantae; phylum Streptophyta; class Magnoliopsida; order Fagales; family Fagaceae; genus Quercus; species Quercus agrifolia. Next base: position 44,784,060 of record JARQAD010000006.1, read on the forward strand.
TACATTACTTTTTATTAAAATATTATTTCTTTATCAAATTTTTATTACTCTTTCAAATCATCTCCCTCTTTTTGTGTATTTGAGTAAAGAAGTATAAAAAAAATAGAATTCCATGGGAATAGAAATCATATGTAGTAACAATCTAAATTTACACAAATTGGATGGATAAATGTGCAAAAATTACACCCAATACTCTTATATCTATACTATTATTTAAGGAGCTTCCCCTGTTTGGATTCTTCATTTTTTTAGTTTAAAAATGTCTAAAGGACAATTCGGTAAAAATGAACTTTAACTCCCACTAAAACATTGCCAAAAAAGTAGGACTACTCTCCTGTAAATTTTCAAATTGTTTTATCCACTTATAAATTAGATTCATTCGCGAAAAAAAAAAAAAAAACTTATAAATTAGATTCTTAAAATAAAATATATATATAAAAAATAAAAATATGGATTTTTTTTTTGTTAAAAAAAAAGTATCGTTAACACATGTGACGAGCTAGTATAAACTTATGGAAGTGCTCTAAATTCAAGATAATACTCTAATATAATAATTTATTATTATGCATATTTAATATAAAAAAAGGGCAAAAGGGGAAAGAAAAAGGTAGCGGTCATTATCGAAGAAGACCCGGTTTGTCTCCTCGGAAGTGGTTCTTCGCACGTTATGAATGTCTAGAGCAGAGGTTGTGAGATTTTTGTTAGTATTTATAGAGAGGGTCTGTGTCTGTCTAAATAAGAATGAGAAGAGAGCAAAACCGCCAGCTCTTTTGCATTTGCTGCTTTCACTGCTTACCAGAAAACACCTTCTAAAATATCCCAACACACTCTCTTTCTCTAATTTGTTTTCATTAATCTTAGCTTTAAGTCCTCACAAGCTTTTAACCTCTGTGTCTATGTCTGACTGTGATTATTATGTTATTTATAGCTTTGGCTTGTGAAGATCAGAAACTATGTTTTTTCCAGCTTTGTTTATCCATTCTGTTTCTTTCTTAGTCTGCTTTAGATTCCAGATTTGAACAAAGTGTCACACTTTCCTTTAGAAACAAGTTGTTTGTACTGAGAAAATGAAAGTTAACTACTCCATACGTATTTTACTCCAAGTTTCTTTGCTTTAATTTACAAAAAAATTGAGCTTTTTTTTTGTTTGCTTTGATGTTCGTGCGCTTTTTATGTTTGAAAATTTCGAGTTCTGGGTTTCATAGTGGATGTGCTAGCTTGAATTCACTTTGTCAGTAGGAAATTTCGGAATGTAGCGGGAGTAGGGACTGTTTAAAGTCATCAAGTTCAAATTTTTCCCATCTGGGTCTATTTCAAATCAAGTGTTTAGAAGAGATTTGCTTGTTTTTGGAATCTACATTGGGTTCAAGAGGCTAAGGGGTGTGCAGATTTGATGATTTTGATGAGTTTTGGCTCAGACCCATGAAGAATTTCTACTGGTTTAAGCAAATTGCAAACAATGGGAAATCCGAGAGGAAGCTCTCTCTTGGAGAGTACGAGCGAGCAGTTTCATGGTCCAAGTACTTGGTGTCTTCAGGGGCAGAGATAAAGGGAGAGGGAGAGGAGGAGTGGAGCGCAGATATGTCACAGTTATTCATTGGGAACAAATTTGCATCAGGAAGGCATAGTAGGATCTATAGAGGGATATATAAGCAAAGGGATGTGGCTATTAAGCTAATAAGCCAGCCTGAGGAGGATGAGAACTTGGCTTCTATGCTTGAGAATCAGTTTATTTCAGAAGTTGCTTTGCTTTTTCGGTTGAGGCATCCGAATATCATTACCGTAAGTTTTTTTTTTTTTTTTTTTAATAAATTGTTTTTCTTACTTGCCTGTATTCTAAGTTCTATGGAATAATTCAGGTTGTGGTCATGCACCAATGTAATTTGTGATACGAACTTTTTACATTTTTTTTTTTTTTTGCTGAATGATATAAACTTTTTACATTGCTGCTACTCTGTTTGGCTTTTGAATGGAATATTATGGTATGAACCCGAGATTTAGTGCTATAGTATCTAATTTGTAGTGTTATTGTCATGGTCCCACTGATAATGTTACCTTGTAAAACTTTTTTTTTTTTTTTTTTAAAAAAATTTATATTCAACAACACTGATATGCACTTCTTGCTGGATTTCATATCCCAACTTTTCTTATATGGTGTCAAGAATGAGGTTTTTGTGCAAGAAAAAGGAAAACTTTAATCCTATACCCACTTGCTTATTATTGTTCCTTTCCTTATACGCTCTATCATTTATATTTTGGCTGTTGTTTTCTTAGCAGCAGGATGTTGAGCTAAAATCAGTATTTACTTAAATCACTTCAAATTTATGCCAGTAAGGAAGGAGATTTAACCCAAGCTCATAACAGCAAGTTTCAGCATCATTCCATACTTTTCTCTGAATCAGTAACTAAGAGTAAGGCAAACAAGGTGGAACCTTTGCAGTAATCAAGAATCTTTAATTAAGTAAACTATGTGTGCAGTGAAATGTTTCAATACTGCAGTCTGGATAGGGATTTGAATACTAATTCCTTGTGAGAGTGTTATTCATTATCTAATGAAATACTATAGTAGATCGGGCATGTCTTATTGGATTTTGGGTGCGGTTCCTTTAGGTGGTGAAGCTATTTGTAGCTTCATCCAAATGGTATAATCAACCAATACACTTTACATTATTGGATTCTGTTGTTGGAGACAAGCAACTAGTTGGTCATGAATTTTTAAACAGCTGAATCTTGTTAGGATTTTATCACTCTTTCTGACCATTTATATCTTTTCTGCTTTCTTAATGCAGTTTTTTGCAGCTTGTAAGAAAGCTCCTGTGTTCTGTATCATCACCGAGTATTTGGCTGGGGGTTCATTAAGGAAGTACCTCCATCATCAGGAACCACATTCTGTTCCACTCAACCTAGTTCTGAAATTAGCCCTTGACATTGCCCGCGGGATGCAATATCTTCATTCTCAAGGGATACTTCACAGGGATCTGAAATCAGAAAATCTATTGCTAGGGGAAGATATGTGTGTGAAGGTAGCAGATTTTGGTATTTCATGCTTAGAGTCTCAGTGTGGTAGTACAAAGGGTTTCACAGGCACATACCGTTGGATGGCTCCTGAAATGATCAAAGAAAAACACCATACAAAGAAAGTTGATGTTTACAGTTTTGGCATTGTTCTGTGGGAGCTTTTAACTGCATTGATACCATTTGACAACATGACTCCAGAACAGGCTGCGTTTGCAGTCTCCCAGAAGGTATGTACATGGTGAATTCATTTCTTTATTATCATATATATACCAGTGAGGCATGAGATAAATGAAAGGAATTTAAACATCCATATCCGTGATTGGAACCTAGGTTGTGAAAATTTCATGAAACTATATGTGAAGGCTGTATCTCACATATGCATCAAAAGATTATTTAAAAAAAAAAAAAGAGAGAACAGGAATAATGATACCATTGATTATATCACCCAGCCTGTGCTGCAGATCAGGATTAAATCACATACAGAGAAATCATATATGTTTTTTACTGAAATCATTATGCTTTTGTCATTTTGGAAAATTTGGTAGAAATACATTTTTATTTTTCCAAAATCGTCTGCTATTTGAAAGGCTAGTAAATCTTTCATGAATAGATAGACTTGGTATATTCTTGAGACCCACATTGTCAACAGTTGACAATATTGTTCTAGTTGATAAAACAAATGAGGGAACTCCATGTTAGAAATGATTTTTATGATGAAGAGGATTAAAATTGTAAGGAATGTAACATTTTATAGGTATGAATGAGTGAAATATGGGCACAATGATGGAAGACGACAATATAATTTGAGAAAGATACTGGTTTGGAGATGTGTTTATGGCCAGTTGTGTGATCAATTACACTTATGAAAATAAGTCAAAAGTTGATGTTAGGTATCAGAACCAAAGAGTTATTGAGAGTTCTAGTTTCTTCGATAGCTCCTCTCTCTCTCTCTCTCTCCCCCTCTGTGTGTGTGTGTGGGGTAAGCATGCATTTCATTCGTTCTGAAATGGGTCGCGTGTCTTTGTATTTCCATATACCATTTATTTCATTAGAAGCGCTCTACTAAATTTTTTTTTATTACTTGTGTCATTCTTCTTTATTTACTTTTCATTTAACCATTCTTAGAGTGGTTTTGTCTCATTGGTTGGGAATTGATAATATGAAATTCAATTGTATTCATATTGAAGTTGTTTACATATATACCAGGGGCAGAGCCAGAGGGGGGCGAGGGGGGGCACCTGCCCCCTCTGACTCCTAAAACATCCTTGCATATGTAGTCTACTCTAATTAGTCCCTGAGACATTGAGAAAAAAAGAAAAAGAAAAAAAAGGACACCCACTTGAAAGTGACCCAGGAAAAAGAAAGGAAGAAAAAGTTATTCTCAAAGACCAAACCATATAACATTTTCACCATTTCACTATTCTCATAAGCAGTTTTGTCTGTCTTGCACCTATTTCACTACTTTTTCTTTTTTATTTAATATCTTTATTTTCACCATTTTCACTGTGATACATTTCACAGCATTTTATTATTAAGTGATGTTAGAGATATTATAAATTTTACTATTTATGTCTTACAAATTAGTATCTCACCAATCACAAAAAATAATTTCAAACATATATTCATTATATTGTTTAAGTAACACTACTCACATTTTTACCACATCAATTTGAAAAATTTGTTGTAGCTATGACTATGAATTGGTTATTTTTGTTTATTTATTTTAATACTATGAAATATATTCATATTTTCTTACCATTGTTTTGTTATTATTATTGATTAATATTTTTTAGATTATTTTTACTTTTAATATTGTTTTTTTAATTTTGCTAAAATCCTAGCTCCGCCACTGATATATACATACATAGAGTTGGGATGCTGAGCTGAGAAGAAGATAATATCACAAGATAGGGCTACTAACTAAAGTAACCAATATCCTATGCACCGTTGAGTTTTAATACACTTACACAAAAGCATGAAAGCAATGAATGCAGGGGTGGAGTCAGAAATTTTTGTTTGGGGGGGCCGATTTGTGTTGCTAATTTATTAGTCTATACAAACTTTTATATACATACACAAACACATGTATCTATACACACACACACACAAAATTAGTATCTTTCATAATGAATCCTTAAAATTAAATGTTTCATAGAATTAAATTAATCTTTCACCATTTTCCATAGTGAAATCTTTACAATTTTCATTTTCAATATAAGTTACCAAATTGTCTACCATTGTGAGTAAAAAAATTTCAATTGAATTAATAAAGTGTTTAAAGACATAAATGATCCAAAACTTTAAAAAATACGAGAACACATTTTACCATAAAAAATGAATTTGAGAAACAATACGTTCTCTATAACTACTAGACAAATTGGACAATTTTTTTTAAGAACATTATTGGACCAACTCAAATAGTTAGGGGGGCCAAGTCCCATTTTTAAGGGCTAATTATTAAAATATTAAATATTTCTATATAGTAAAAAAAAAATTTCAAAAATTTTGGGGGGGCCACCCTCACATGTAGCTCCGCCCCTGAATGAATGGGAGACTTTGCTGCCAGATTTTTTGAGTTTCCTCAATGCATCGGCAAGAGGGAACCACTCTTAACTAACCTCATCACTCACACATGAATATTCTAACAAATTATACAAACTTAAGACACTTAGTTGAGAAGGTGTGCTGCACATTAATTAATGGTCTATTTGAATACCGCTTATTGCTGAAAACTGAAAACATTGTAGCAAAATAATTTTTAAATGTGTGAATAGTGCCATGGGACCCAGGTTAGAAGTTATATTTGCTGAAAGACTTGTGGGTCCTGTGAAAGTGCATGAGACCCACCCAAGGAAATGTAGACGCGGATAGCAACGCAAACGCGTTGCTATCCAAACCCACTCTAAGTTGGATAGCTCAAGTACAACAATTTTCTGCTATTCTTGCTATATGCTGACATACTTTTAGTCATCTAGTTTTCATTTTAGTTATTGCAATTCTTGTTATTACAATCCAAATATTAAATGAAGAGATAATATTCGTGAAGTTTTATATAAACACACAGGATATTAAACAATTATAGAAATCTGATTGGATCATTATGATTGATTACAGCCTTCGTAGGTTTTGTCTTCAAAATGCATCCACAAACACATGCATGATGGGTTGTCATATGCTTGCCCTTGAGTTTTGTCTAGTCATGTGGGACTGTCTGTTTGAGCCATTCTTATCCATGCCAAACATGACATCTCCAAATTGTAGTAAGAATAATATAATATGATATAATGTTATCCACATTCTAGAAGCATAAGTATGATCCTTGCACTTTTAACTGTGAAGGTCTGAAGGAAATTCCTTTCTTCTTATTATAAATTCAATGGATACCTCTCTCTGTCACACATACACATGCCCACACAAATATCTGGCAGATGGCATAGATAATTGAATTTAATGTTTATCTGATAATAACTTGCAATTGTAGAAATTATAAGCATGTCCTTATTATCTTCCTAAATCAAAACAAAGACATGGTAACATCTTACATATCTGTTTTAGCTTTGCTAGTTCCCTCTTGCACTGATTACAACTTTACAAGTGTCTATGGAGCAAAGGCAGATTATGACTCCAACAAGCCATAAAAACCGGTTCTATGGTTAGAAATACTATTTATCAGAAAGCTTCAGAATTTTATTGATCAGTAAGTGCTCCTTGTTTTGAAGTCTGGACCACTTGCCTTGTGGTCCAAAGGCATCTCTGCTAGAAAATATTATAGGTTTCATTTTAATGAGGATGTTTTCCTTTTGCTGGCCATACTCTCCTGAGTAATTTTTTGGGGTCATGTACTCTGTGTTTGCCTGGAGGTAATTACCAACAACATGAAAGTACTATTATTATCTGAAAACCTTTGCCTCTTTTCTGGCTTTGTATTTAAAAAGTTTGTAGTTGAGCTACAGATTTAGCATATCATGGAAGTTGAACACTTTTTTTAGTTGATCATAACTGTATTAATGCCTTAGTTCTTTTTTTTTTTTTTGTCCTTGAGTCTCTGTGGTTTCCTTTTATGTCCTGAAGTTTTGGTGAAGTATTTATGCATTGGATAGTTTGAAACTTGAATTCAATTAATCAAGAAGAGGTATCTTTCAAGTATGCAAACTTCTTTAGTTTCTCATGTATTGAATCTACTTGGTGTTTTGCAGAATGCAAGGCCTCCATTGCCACCTGCATGTCCTATGGCACTTAGTCATCTCATCAACAGATGCTGGTCAAGCAATCCAGATAAGCGGCCGCATTTTGACGAGATAGTTTCATTGTTGGAGAGTTACGCTGAGTCAATTGAGCGGGATCCAGAATTTTTCTCATCCTTCAAACCTCCCTCTGATCACACTTTTTTGCTATGCTTCCCAAAATGTATTGCTCGCCATAGATCTGCTTCTATAAAAGCTTAGATCCTCCTCTATAACTACCTATGATGCAAGAATGTACCATATATTTGTCTAGGCTTGTAACGTTCAATTTTTATTATGAACATTTTAAAGCCTTTTTTTTTTAGTGTTCAATATTTTGGAACTTAATGCAGTTCCTTTCAATGGTATTATAGTACTTCTATCTATACTTTCCTTCTCAATTGTCTCCAAAGATCATCTTAATATGAAACAAAGAATTGGGACCCATTCTCTGCCAGGACTACAAATGCTCTGTGCAGCCGCTAGAAAGACTTAACAACATGGTTACTAGAGCTTGGGACAATATTGGCTGGAGCATAACAAACACTGATCTTTCATGTATTGTAGAAGAGGGGACAATGGAGAAGGTTTATAGGCCTCATTTTCAACGGGATGAATAATTAGTTAATGCATCATTTCAAAGTTAAACATAATGTAATTGTTGGGGGGAGCGAAACATCTTGGAAAGGCTCCAATTAAGTAGTTAATATAATATATAGCGATGCACTTAATCTAAAAGACCTTAGTCGAATATGTATGAGTTCAATTATATTATATTAACCACTTGATGTGGGACGTCACTACTCAACTAACCACACCACTCACATGTGAATATTCCAACAATAATGATTTCGTTTTGTTATTTGTTGACAATTGTTCATAATGAATTGAATATAAACAATTGTTAACAAATCTAGAACAAGAGTAGAAAAGGTGGGAGCAATGTTGTGGTCAATGGTTAGTATTTTAAAAATCATAGTGGAATCTAACTTAAGGATTACATTCCTCTTGTCCAAATTCCAGACCATGGAGAGTACATGCTGAACTACCCATAATTCAGTTGATGGTGCAATCTAGGTGCAGAGGAAAACCACTATATCTATTGCAACACTATTATTTGTGTTGAGTAAGATAAAGAGTGGGATTAGAAGTAACCATTGGAAGATGGATTAGGCCTCCTTCCTAAAGTTCTGTGTGAAGTTTGTTTATTTTGCTTTAAATAAATTAATTAAAAGCACATGTGCAACAAGGCGACAGTTTGGCCGAGTGGTCTAAGGCGCCAGATTTAGGCTCTGGTCCGAAAGGGCGTGGGTTCAAATCCCACAGCTGTCAATATTTTGTTTTCTTTTTTCATCTGCGCTATCAGTATGGGCCTTATACGCAATTATTGGAGCCCATTGATTTTTTTTGTTATTTTGGGCACATGGTTTTATTATTGGAGCCCATTGATTTTCTGTTTATTTTTGGGCACATGGTTCTGAAACTTTGAACCCAACCCATGTTTTTTTTTTTTTTAATTGGGGTCATTTATCTCCTTATGTATTTTTGTAGTTATAGATTTTAAGTTAAAGTGGTTGTTTCGTATATATTACAAGTAGAAGATATTTTTACACTAAATTATTGGGTTATTTGACTTTAAAGTATAGCTGTTATTGTTGAAACTTGATGTTAAATTTGAGACTTTTTAACATGTAATTATTAATGGTGATATAGACATTTTAAAGTTAAGGGGAATCACCTTGTAGTTTAGACCAGAAAAATATAATTTACCTTAGATATTATGTGAATTTACCTTTTATATATTATTGATTTCATGTCATGTGGTTAACATTATGTGAATTTACCTTTTAACAATCTCCATTTTGGTAAACTGTTTGTCAATTGAATCTTGCTCTTTTCATAGGGCAATTTTTTTTTTTTTTTTTGAGCAGAAACGATAGTAGATTTTATTGTTGTAAATCACTTTGTACAATGGGGAAGAGAAAAGAGGGGCATTCTTCTAACCAGATCATGACCTCCTCTTTCTCTTTTGCAACATTAGCTAAAGCTAATGCAGCTCGATTACATCTTAGAGGAATACTAGAAAAGGAAATAAAATTAAAATACTCTTTAATAATAGCAATATCTTCCAAAATCCACGCCACTTCCAGAGAACATATTCTGTCAGAGTTCAGCAAGTCCACTAGTTCTGCAAAATTACATTCTACCTGCACCTTGGAAAAATTAGTACTTTGACAGAACAACAAAGCCTTCCTCACCACACACGCGGCTGTACATAATGGATTCAACTCCTTTACACCTTTATCACAAGCAGCAGCTAACACTTCTCCAACATTATCCCGGATAATCAGCCCAATACCTACTGTAGCAGACTTCTTTGACTGAGAAAAAGCAATATTTAGTTTGTAACAACCTTCTGACTGAGGGGGAGTCCACCTTGCTGCCCTTAAACCATCATTCTGAATGTTTTTCTGCTGAACTTCCGCAAACTCCAATCTATACAAATCAGCCCGATTCCATAACCCATGATAAGAAGGAGCTATATTATTATAAACTACTCTGTTCTTGCATTTCCAGATCATCCAACATGCTATGCATAAAGTATCAAAAACAGCAGCAGATAATGTCTTAAGTGCAGCAGTCATTGCATCAATGAACTTCATTTTCGGGAATAAAGTGTGAGCATTCAATAGAGGAACTTGCTGCCAAACGGCTTGAGCAAATGAACACTCCAAGAAAAGATGGTCACAAGTTTCAGCTTCCTCATTACAAAGCACACAAGAGAAAGAATGCAATACCTTCCTGTCAAACAGCTTCGTTTGAGTTGGTAAACTATCATTACATGCTCTCCAAATGAATGTTTTGATCTTAGGAGGAACTTGAGTAGCCCAAATGCCATTCCAAAATGAATGGAGCCGGGCTGGGTTAGACGACGAAGCGTCATTACCAGTAGACTTTCTTTCAATCTCCAACTGTAAAAAGTATGCACTTCTGACAGAAAATTTTCCAGATCTGTTCCTAGTCCAAACGAGAGAATCCTCGGGTCTTCGTGGGCTCAGAGGAATGGCTTTTATGATTGAGGCTTCAAAAGGATAAAATATAGTATCAATGAGCATGGTTTTCCACCTAGGTTGAAATGATGAAAACTCCATGAGATCTGCAACTCTTGCTTCTAGAGGTAAGATTGTTCTAGGAGAAAGGATTCTTTGATTGGTATCAGATGGCAGCCACATATCGGTCCAGATGTTGATTAAGGAGCCATCTCCCACCCTCCAGCGACTTCCTTGTTTAATGAGTTCTCTCCCATGAGTAATGCTCCTCCAAGCATAAGAAGAATGACTCGGCACAATGGCTTCAAGGAAGGAATTATTAGGAAAATACTTGGCTTTGTAAATCTTATACAGCAGAGAATCCTGATTGTGAAGGAGCCGCCAGCACTGTTTAGCTAGTAAAGCTAAATTGAAACATTTAAGATCCCGAAATCCCAAACCTCCATCCTTCTTTGCTAAACACAAGTGTTTCCAACTCAGCCAATGTATTTTTGTCTCCTCGTTTTTCTGCCCCCACGAAAACCTCCCCATCATGGAATTAATGTCATCACACAGCCCCAAAGGAAGGAGAAAACAATTCATAGCATAAACTGGGATTGCTTGTGCCACAGATTTTATAAGAACCTCCCTGCCCGCCTGTGATAATAGTTTACCCTTCCATCCTTCAAGTGTGTTTTGTATTTTACTTTTGATATCAATGAAAGCTTGCTTTTTGCCTCTGCCAATTACAGGAGGTAAACCAAGGTATTTTTCCAATGGCACATCTGAATAAGCATTGAAAAAACACTTAATCTCTTCCTGTAATGTAATAGGAGTATTGGCACTGAAGAAAATGGAGCTTTTATCACTATTTATCTTCTGCCCAGATGCCTTTTCATATGCTTGAAGAATTTCCATGATAACCTGACACTCCAATAAAGCAGCCTTACAGAAAAGCAAATTGTCGTCTGCAAAGAGGAGATGGGTGATTGAAGATCCATTCCGAGAACAACTCACTCCATGTAAGTCCCCATGACAGGCTGCATCCCTTAATAATGCCGAGAAACCTTCAGTGCACAGTAGAAACAAGTAAGGAGACAATGGATCTCCTTGGCGAATGCCTCTCGAGGGTTTGATAAATCCAGAAGGTGCTCCATTAACCAATACCGAGTAAGAAACAGATGAGACCCCAGCCATGATCAAATCCACCCATTTTTGATGAAACCCCATCTTCAACATTAATGCCTTTAAATAGTCCCATTCCACCCTGTCGTACACCTTGCTCATATCAAGCTTTAATGCCATATGAGTAGTCTTCCCTTGGCGTTTAGTCTTCATGTAGTGCAACGTCTCAAAAGAGATAAGAATATTATCTGTGATTATTCTATTTGCTACAAAAGCACTTTGACATTCAGAAATGATACTTCCCAAAATCAGTTTAAGCCTGTTAGCTAAAACTTTAGAAACAATCTTGAAAATAACATTACACAAACTGATTGGTCGGAAGTGATTCATACTTTCTGAATTTTTTCTCTTTGGAATCAGAGTTATATGAGAGAAATTGATACTATGCAAGATACTACCAGAATTAATACAATTAAGTACTGCATTAGAGACATCAGTGCCTACAATATGCCAATATTTCTGGAAAAATAAAGGATTCATACCGTCCGGTCCCGGTGCTTTTGTGGGGTGCATTTGGAATAGCGCTCTCTTTACCTCATCATGAGAGAATTCAGCTAGCAGCATGTCATTCATCTCCGGGGTAACCACTTCACAAACGTGACTAATTACTTGCTGGACTGAATCAGTAGAAGCACTAGTGAACATTGCCTGGAAGTATTCACTTGCCACCCTCTCAAGGTCAGACTGTTGAGAATGCCATCTGCCATCCGAGTCTTGTAATTTTTGAATTTCATTCCTCCTCTTCCGTTGGGAGGCCACTGCATGAAAAAACTTTGAATTTCGGTCGCCATCTTTCATCCATGAGATCTTGGAGCGTTGATGCCAATACGTATTTTCTTGAGCCACTAATTCATTAAGCTCCAATCTGATGGCATTCCTTGCACGAGATAATTGTTGATTTGCTGGGTTTGAGTGACACTCCAATTCCATATTAGCAAGTAATTTCCTTTTTGTGCTAATGGAACTTATCAATCCCCTAGCACTCCCACCACCCCATTGAAGAAGAGCCACCCTTACCGCCTTAATTTTCTGTGTTACCCGAAACATAGGAGTACCCCATTGCAAAGAATCCCAGCTGGTTCTAATAATCTCTTCACAGTTAGGATCACGCATCCAAAATGCTTCAAACCTGAACATCCTGTGTTTTCGGATAGGAGGATTTACATCCTCTGTGTGGAGTTTCACCAATAATGCCATGTGATCAGAAAAACCAAATGGTACATGAGACAATTTGGATTCGGGAAACATTTGTATCCATTCCTGATTATGTAGACCCCTATCCAATCTTGCATAAACCAGATTCCCCTCAAATCTCCTGTTACACCAAGTAAATTTCGGACCTCTATAACCCAAATCCATTAATGAACAATCATCTACAACTCTAGTAAATTCTGCTATCGGTTGGCAGGACGAGAACCACTACCCCGGTATTCATCACTACGGAGAATTTCATTGAAATCGCCAATCAAGAACCAAGGGAGAGAGATTGCTGCGTTTAACTGACGCAGTAATTCCCAAGACTCACCTCTCCTTGCAGTTTCAGGATGTCCATAAACCCCTGTGATACGCCAAACGACGCCATTCTGGTTTATCAGAGCATCAATATGGTGTGGAGAAGATGTTTGAACATCGATTTCCACATTGTCACGCCACAAAAGAGCTAAACCACCTCCCAATCCAATTCGAGGTACTTCACAACCTAGCTGAAAGTTAATTTTCCTTTTTAGTCTCTTAAAGCCATCACTGTCTAGTTTGGTTTCAGAGAGAAAAAGAATTTTGGGATCTTCCTCACCTATTAGGCAATAGAGTTCCTGTACTGCCTCTGGGATCCCAAGCCCACGGCAGTTGAGGCTTAATATTTTCAGGGAGGTTGACATGGGGGAAGAGTGCCCCCAACAAGCCTTTCAATTGCTAATTTTTTGGGTCTCGGATTTTCAACAGAGGAAGAATTTGGATTGGTACGTTTGATATGGGTTTGACATAAAAGCTTCTCACTTTCAGTAGGGATTGGTTTGGAACTTGACTTCCTCAGTACCCGTTTCCAGGATCGAAGGTTTGTTTTGGTATGGACCGAAAATTCCTCACTACAATCTCGGGGTAATTCCATTTCCGTATCCTTCACTAAAGACTCTGTATTTGAATTCTCAACTCCGGTTTCTGTTGGTTTTGTTGAGCTATTCTCGGGTATAGATAGGATTTCAACCTTTCCTATATTTTGTGGGTCAGGGTTCACTCGAATTAATTGATGTTTGTGGGATTCACTTTCCATAGGAAAATGGATATGATTTTGTGAAGTGGGTGCCGTGATAGGTGGGGATCTTTCCAGATTTCCATGAGTTGGTTTCTCTATCCTATTGGTGTTTGAATCTAAAAGGGAAGAGGGTTTTTCGGTGTTAGGTGAGTGGGTATCAGTTTTCATGGGATTGTGTTTGGGATTTTGTGTGGTTTCTTCCGTGTTGGGTGGGAATCTTTCCGGATTTTCCTGGGATTTTTGGGATGACAGGGGAGTGGGTTGTTGGGTATTCGAAAACACAGTGATGATTTGAGATTGTGGAAGTACCTGACAGCCCGAATTTTCAGCCACGTCTTCCACTGGAATAGCTGGCATGGTATCATCTGGCGGTTTGCTGGTCGGCGCCGCCCTCTGATGTTGCCGACTATCCTGATCAGCAGTCCGATCTCCATTTTCCTCATCTGACTCCAAGTCAAAGTCGGTCTCTGCCTCTCCACGTTTTGTCTTGCTGAATGGATTGATCCCCCACTTGATTTTTGGACCCTTTACACGTAACCAAGGCCCAAATTGAACCTCATCTTCATCTACAGTAAAACAATCCTTCTTGGTTTTTTGACATTCTCTCTCTTGGTGTCCCAAAATTCCACACCGGTAACAGTAAATGGGAAGTCTCTCATATTTAAAATGGACCCATCCTTTCTCCATTCCTTCTATCTGTATCATCTTGCCCCTCATTAATGGCTTAGTAATATCTACATCCACCCTTATACGAAGAAAGGGTCCCCATGCCAAGCCACTTTTAGGTGCGTCGACTAAAAGAGGAACGCCAATTTCGTTGGCAATATGGTTCCCAACTGTTGCATTCATACTTTTAATCGGAATGTTGAAAACCCGAATCCAAAATGGAGATCGTTGAAATGTGACATTTTCAGGGCTAACGTCATTTGTGAACTGCTTCATCATCACCAACCTCTTATCAAAAGACCATGGACTCCTATCTAAGATATCATTCATATGCTCCTCCGTAACAAAGATTGCCAGAAATAAATTGTTCCCCACTTCTTTGATAGGAACCCGTTGAGAACCTCTCCATAACTGTTGAATAGTGGATTTGAACGCCTCCTTATTGAACTCTCTGTTGGTTTGTAGCTTGAATAGAAGGCTGAACTGAGCTTGTTCTTGTGATCGAGCAACATCCTACGCATGAACTGACAAAACACCTTTTTCCTCCTCTGAAAGAGTGAACTTCTTCCAAAGTTCCTCCAAAGTTGCATCCATTTCTTGGTGTTTGCTGATGATATTTGGAAATATGAGAGAAAAAGTGAAGACAAGGAAAAGAAAAAGAAAAGGAAATCCCCTACTACAACCAAAGACCAATTGATTTGAAGGGTTTGGATCTTACGTGTGAAGAACGTAAGTTAAAAGCTTCCACTTTTCAAAGACCACAGAGAGCCAAGGAGAGAGAAGTTATGACAGTAGCAACAATTTCATAGGGCAATTTAATTACAGTTTAACCTATTATACATTTTAGAAAATATCAACTTAACCCACGATTTTAACTTTTTTTTTTATTTTTTAAATTAAGTCAGCATGAATATTACAACATTGGTCTCAATGTAGTCCAACCAGACAACAAAGTTAACTAACTAAAATTTGCTTAAAAATTAAAATCCCCTGCACAAGCTGCTTTGCACCGATGGGACTTTTTAATTTTAAAATTTTTTTTTTTTTTTAAAATGAGTTGCTAGATGTTCCTTTTCTTCGTTGTACCACACTATTGCATTACATGGTCATAAACAACTAAGGTTGGTGACCAAAATTATAACATAAGGAAAAGATTCGCATACAACTATTCCTAATAGTTGAATAGTTGCTGAAATAAATAAATAAAAAGAGTTGTGCTTACAACTTAGCCCAAAATAATAATTAAGAATAATAAGAATAGTGCTTAGTGCTTACTTATAGTTATGGGGTATGAGTGTCTTTGCCTCTTGTAGAAGGTATTGTACGTGGGGGTGTTATTTTATTCATTCTTGAGCCTAGAGCTATCAAAGGGAGGATCCTCGTTAATTTAATTATAGATTATAGTATTATCATTTTCTAAGTACCAATATCATTGGATACCACAACCTTGATCATTGCAATGCAAAAACTCACTTACTCCAATAATTATTCAAAAAAGGGCTTGAAATGGATGTCTCTATAATTATTAAAAAAAGGTCCTGATACGAAGTTCTTTAGTACATTTGTTAATGGACCATTTTATAAAAATTGAGTGTTACGTCTATAATATTTTTATAATATTTTCACAACAGATCATAGGTAGTAAGTTGTTATTAGTTCTATTTTGAACTTACTACAATAAAGAATTGTCAAAAAAATTAGTTACTTTTTTATTTTCCTATAAAAAGTTTTATAAAATAGCTTCTAAACTAATGTCATTAAGACATCCGTTAATCTTTTCCTTCAAAAAAAGGTTGGGCATCTTTACTTTACTTCTATCTACTTAAAGTATGGTTAATGTATTCCCTTAAGGCATTTGTTAATAAACTATTTTATGAAAGTTTTGATACCACTTTCATGAAAAATATTAAAATTTGTCAAAAAAATTAGTTATTTTTTTCCCCATAAAAAGTTTATAAAAATATTTCTTAAACAAATACTATTACGGCATCAGTTAACTTTTTTCATTAATTAAATTAATTTTGGCTGTTAAGAACTATGTAGCTTAACTGATTCACACTTCTTTATATTTCCAAAAAAAAAAAAAAAAACATTTAAAGTTGAAATTATCCCTCTTCAACTATAGAATCATTAAAAAAAAAAAATTGGTATATCTTAAATTCCATAAACCACCATGCTTTCACTCACTGCAATTTAGTTAAAATTATTTTTGAAATCTAAACTTGTTGGATCTCTTTAAAAGCATCCACAGTGGTTTCTCCCATCCTATCTTATTTTACCATCTCAAAAAACTACTTTATCAATTATACTATACCATTTTACAATACTCTCAGCATCCCTTTTATTTTCTTATACAATACATTAAAATAATATATTTATACAATAATATATATATATATATATATATATATATATATATATATATATATATCTCTCTCTCTCTCTCTCATCACCTCCATCACCACCGTGAAGACCCAAAACCCCAACACAGTTTATAAAAAATAAAAATAAAAACCCAACACAAAAACTCATCCCAAACCCCAAGCAAACCCACAGCCACGCCGATCTCGCCGCTACAACAGCTACTAGACAGCCACTGACCCAGTCTTCAAGCCGCCGCTGCCGCCACTATTGCCATCCCCTACTTCTACCGTCGCCGTCTCTATTCATCCCAAACCCATCTGTTCTCACCAACTCTTCCTCATCATCATATTCACCGAAACCCAATACCAAACAAACGTAGCAAACATCGAAAACCACCATCAAACCCATCAAAACAAATCCCCCAACCCATCGGAAAAAATCACAACCTCTGAACCTAAATCCAACCACCCAAATCCAACCCAAACGCCAGAAACCTATGAACAAACCCACGCCGAAAATCCATGAACAAACTCACAACCTCCACAACTACTAGACAGCCACTGATCCAGTCTTCAAGCCGCCGCTGCTGCCACTATTGCCATCCCTTACTTCTACCGTTGCCGTCTCTATTCATCCCAAACCCATTTGTTCTCACCAACTCTTCCTCATCATCATATTCACTGAAACCCAATACCAAACAAACCTAGCAAACACCGAAAACCACCATCAAACCCATCAGAACAAATCCCCCAACCCATCGAAAAAAATCACAACCATCAAACCTAAATCCAACCCAAACGCCAGAAACCCATGAACAAACTCACAACCTCCACACCTCCACCACAAAAGCTGATTGAGCCTCCATGCCATTGAAGAAGAGAGAGCAGAAAGAAAGAGAGAGAAAGATAATGAAAATTATGAAATAATGAGAGAGAAGAGAAAAGAACCAAACCGATTAAAAAACAATTTTTGTTTTTACCATTGAGTTACAGTGCGATTCTACATTTAGAATCGCATTGTAGCACAATTGTATTTTTTTTTTTTTTTGCAATAATTACATTTTACAAGTTCTAATGGAGTAAGCATTTTGAGCTTAAATGCTAAAATACATTTACATTTGGCATTCCTCCTTTCCGCTGTTGATTCTCTAACCATGTTAAAAAGTTTTTTTTTTTTTTTTTTTTTTTTTTTGGAAAAAAAGTTTAAAAGTTATTGATGGTTGTATGTGCACTTTTTTTCTTTTCTTTTTTGAAAATGTAGGTACTAGTACAAATTGTACAATAAAGTTTCCTTTGTTCATATTATCAAAAAAGGGTTTCCTTTATTCAGCAAAAAAAAAAGTTTCCTTTTTCGTTTTTTCCCTCCCTTTTTTCCATCTTCAGGCGATGTAACTTTTAGGGCTCCATCGTACTATCGTAGTTGGTGAAGTCTGAACCAATTTTTATTCATTGGCAGAGACTAGGGAAGGTAAGAGGCACGGAATTTTCAATAAATAGATTGATGTATAGGTGGATAAGGGAGTGCAATATAATTATTGCTTCATGTGCCTTTGCTGTGTCTATTAAATGCAAAGGAACCAACACTTTTTATGATGCTAATGTTTTGGAATATTAGTTTAGGAAATTATTTGTGTAAGGGCGTTAGTATTGGTGGAGATAAATTGCTAAAATACTAAATTTAATAATCAATATAACAAAAGTGGACTGCATTAATGAAGGAAAAGCTAAAATTTTTTGCTGTTAAGCTACAATGTATAACCGTCTTTGTGTGTGCATTGTAACTCAGATGTTAAGCAAAAAAACAATATTTTATTAGTTCCTCCACCGTTGCTCAAATTATTAAATGATTATTATTATTATTATAATTATTATTTTCATTGCACCTCCTCTCTATTCTCATCACTCTTTACTTCTCTCACCCTCTCCTCTTAGATATTTTTCCCTCTTCCTCCACCTCGCCAACCCATATCGCCTACCCAATCGTTGACCGACCCATTTCTCTTGCCCAGCTTCGATCCACCTCTTCCTCCACTCATCGCCGACCCAAACCACTGCCCTTCTCTTCTCTATTTCTTTTTTTTTTTTCTTTCTTCCTCTACTCCTCGCCAGCTTAACTTCCCTACCCAAACGCCAACCCATCTTTCTTCCTCCACTCGCCACCGACCCAAGCCCCAAGCTCCAAGCCGACCCATCTCTGCCTCCATTGCTAACCCATCTCGCCCTCTCTTCTCTCTTTGGATTTGAGTTTTGTTTGGTTTTGGATTAGGGATTCATTTTGGTGGTGGTTGTGGTTGTGGTTGTTGTAGTAGATATATTATTTTATTGTGTTATTTATATTATTTTATTATGTTGAATGCTAAAATAAAATCACTGATGTTGAGTATTTTACCGCAAAAATTTTTGGTATTGCAAAAAATTTTAGTTTGGTAAAGCGCTCTAATTTGTGTATTACACTTTTCTAATATATAAAAATAAATTCTACGTGTCATAAAATTTATGAAATTATTCAACATATTAGATGTTTTATACATTTCTTTTATATAAAAAAAGATGAGTTACGCGTGTAGATCGACACATGAGGCCTGAATTTGTGTGAAAGATAGGTATAATGGTATACTAGAATAGCATATTGGATATATGAAATAACTTTACACAATAGGATAATCTCTCACTCTCTCTCTCAAATCTTTATAATAAAGTCAAGAAATTTTATCAATGAATGTGTATTACTATTCTATTACTATTCATCCACATATTGCGTAGAAAGTAGAAACAAGTAAATGTAATCTCTCTGTGTGTGTTGTATTCATACTATACCCTAGCTATTAGCCTATTACTAACAAACGCTGTATAGTCCAAGCTTGTCGTGTGCTTAAACATAACAAGAAGGAAAGTAATCAAGCTTAATAAAGAAGACTAACAGAAGGAAAGTAACTTCAAGACTTGGACCCTTCGTCCATAAAACCTAACAATCCCACCAAAGAGTCGAAGTAAAACTAAAATCAAGTATACAAACCCAACAATGAAAAAGACCCGCATATATAATATGTTATTAATAGAAAAATAAATATCCCAAGGCCATATTTGTCATTTTATTAAAATGTTAAATTTTAAAGTGTTAGAAAAATAAAGAATATATGAGAAATGAAGATTGGAATAGATCAACATATGGTGGTCACCAAATGACCTAAGTCCACAAAACCATAACCCAAGAGATTACACGCATATTTTGAATTGGAATTTCATATCAATAGATTCTCAAAAAAAAAAAAAAAAAAAAAATCATATCAATATAATTGATTGCTTCATTTTCAATTTATGGAATGTGCCATACTTTCCAACAACAAGAGCAATGTTAGACAAAAAATTTCACAAATCTTTTTAGAATTTGGTAAGTTGGCAAGTTGTGACTAGAGCATTACTTTATATGGATCTATCTCTAACAATTTTGTTATACACTAATTACAACATGACACGTCAACATTTATGTTGAATTTTGGGTTTCACTTAATATATTGTTTTAAAAAACAATAACTCTGAAGTCACAACCATTTTCATAAAATATTTAACAACTGTCAAGATGACAAGATATTAATAATAAATAAGAAAGTGATGTTAGCTGTGAATTTATATAAAATCAAGTAAAAATATGTCAACTCAACTATTGTGAAAATTATTGTATATGTAGTGGTATTGCTTTCTTAAAAATGAGAAAGTTTGTGAAAACAATTTTTGTGTCACAACTCTTACCACAATTTTGACATATACAATTGTAAATGGTGGAAAAAAAAAAGAATAATGTTACGCCTATAATATTTTTCATAACAAATCTTAGGTGGTAAGTTATTACTGATTCTAATTTGAGCCTATTAATAAAAATACTTTTTTGCCCATTAGTAATAGCTAGTAAAAACTTATCATCTAAAATTTGCAGTGATGATATTGTGGATGTAGATTTTTAAAGAAAGGACATAATAGATCCATATGAAAGTGGAGATTTACTAATTACAATCGCACGTGTCATTAAGTTGTGACAAATCCTAGATGAATCGAGAAAGAAAAAGAAAAAGTAAAAAAAAAAGAAAAAGAAAAGAGAACTGCTAAACTGTTACTAGTTTTAATTCAAACCCGCAACTGAAAAATATTATTTTACTCATTACTAACCGCTAGTAACAATCTGTCACTTAAAATTTGTTGTGGAAATATTGATGCCATTTCATGTTATCTAAAAATTACAACTCATAATATCAAATTCAATGCCAGGTGGCAAATTACAGATACAGCAAAAAAGAGAAAAAAAAACAACAAAAGTAAAACAAAAAGACAAGACAAATCAGGAGTTGTAAAAGCCGCTCCCTCGCGCGGGTGGGTTGGGTTGGGAGATAGAGAAGAAAAGAAGAGAAGCGAAGTCACCTTCTGACCTTTCTTTTTTTTTTCCTTCTCCTGACATTCCAACTCTGCAAAATACCCACTTTTTCTTTTTTTCTATTTTCAACCTTTTATTCTCTAAATCTCAAGCTTTTTGTTTATATTATTTCTTCTTTACTTACCTATTTTGTCCCTATCCTTTTGTCAAAATCCCTCCTTCTTTGTCTCCTTTCAACATCCCAGGCTTATATATATTCCACCAGCAAAAGTTCAGATTTTTTGTGTGTGTATAGGTATCTGTCTTTGTGTAACACCACATAGAGCACCCAAGTTTTAATTTTAAGGTATGTCTTTTCATTTCTATGTTCATTTATAGTTGAACTCAATTTCTTTGTTCTTCTTGTGTTATTTATTTGGTTTCTTGTACCCTTTTCCATTTATAGTTGACTCAACTGCATATTCTGTTTCTCTGGTTTATGTTTTTTGGGATTTTGTTTTTTTAATGTGATGTGTTTATGCTTTTGTGATATTGTTTATGGGTTTGTGTTTTTTTAGTGATTTTGTTTCTTGGGTTTTTTTTGTAATTGTTATGTTTCAATTTGTTACGAGTTGATATTTTGATAAGTTTGTACTGGTTTTGTGAAGATCTGATGAGAAAACTTTGGTGGATTGTAAAAACAAAACAAAAATAGAAAAAAGAAAGAGGAAAGTTTGAATTTTGTTATAGTTGCTTGATTTTTGGTTCTTATATATGTCGGGGTGGACATAGAACTAGAAGTTTCACCAGCGGCTTGTTTGCAAGTTGAAGTCTTTGATGTTGTATTGCATTAGTGCTTTGTGTTTAATTCACTTTTTGTCTTTTTCTAACATATGTTAAGTTAAATGTTGATTGAGTATTTGGAATTTATTGAAGAGTTTGTATTCTCAAATGGAGAGTTTTGTAAAAGTATATTTTTTTCTTGGTTGGATCTGCTGTGACACCTGTTGATAAAATGTGTTCTTTATGTTGGAATGTTTGTTGTAGATAATTTATTTGGTACCGGAGTTTTTATCGTTTTGGGTACATTAAAATGCCCGGCATTGTTATGGATGAAATTCATGAAGAAGGGGTTGTGAATGAACTGAATGGGAATTCTACACCTATCAAGGAAAATTTAGTTGAAAATAAGTCGCCGAAGAAAACAGGTCCACAAAGCCCTGGGATTGCGGCTGCTGATTCTCCTGCTAATGAGGTTGTTGATACCTCGATTGAGCAGCTTTATGAAAATGTTTGTGACTTGCAAAGTTCAGATCAGTCTCCCTCTAGGCGTAGCTTTGGATCTGATGGTGAAGAGTCTAGGATTGATTCAGAGTTGCGCCATCTTGTAGGAGGGGAGATGAAGGAGGTGGAGATAATGGAAGAAGAAGTGGTTGATAAGCCTGTATATGATTCTCGTAGTGACTCAAGCTCTAAGAAGGGAAGTTCATCCACTAATAAGAAGTCGGTGAAGGTGGAGAAGACTCAATCTCTAAGTTCTAAATCTGTTTCTCCAAGAAAATCAAAGAAACCTTCTCACTCGCAGTTGGACTCTGAAGCATCATCAAAATCAAGTCCTAAGGGCAAAAGTCCTCCTGAGAAGCCTTCTATGGGTAGGCGGAATGATAAGAGTTTGAAAAAACAAAACTCTGGTGCCTCTCTTGTGAAGAAGCATAAAAATTCTCCTTTGGGAGGGTCTAAGTTACAGGATGGATCTCAGGACCCTGCCGAATCAGAGTTAGCCAATCCAGATCTAGGACCCTTTTTACTTAAGCAAGCAAGGGATTTGATTTCTTCTGGGGATAATTCTCAGAAAGCACTTGAATTAGCTCTCCGAGCAGCAAAATCATTTGAAATATGTGCAAATGAGAAGCCCAGTTTAGAACTGGTCATGTGTTTGCATGTTATAGCAGCGATATACTGCAGCTTAGGCCAGTACAGTGAGGCAATTCCAATTCTTAATCGTTCGATTGAGATTCCATCTATTGAGGAAGGTCAAGAGCATGCCCTTGCTAAATTTGCCGGACACATGCAACTGGGCGATTCTTATGCTATGCTGGGCCAGCTTGAGAATTCAATAAGGTGTTATACAACAGGATTGGAGATCCAAAGACAAGTTCTGGGAGAAACTGACCCAAGAGTTGGTGAGACTTGTAGGTATTTGGCTGAAGCTCAAGTTCAAGCATTGCAATTTGATGAGGCTGAAAAGCTTTGTCAGATGGCACTAGACATTCATAAAGAGAATGGTTCACCTGCATCTCTTGAAGAGGCAGCGGATAGGAGGCTCATGGGTCTTATATGTGAAACAAAAGGAGATCATGAAGCTGCCCTTGAGCACCTTGTTTTAGCCAGCATGGCTATGGTGGCAAATGGCCAGGAAGTGGAGGTGGCTTCTGTTGATTGTGGCATTGGTGATACATACTTATCTTTGTCTAGATACGATGAAG
Organism: Quercus agrifolia; assembly: GCA_029955455.1. Lineage (NCBI taxonomy): Eukaryota > Viridiplantae > Streptophyta > Magnoliopsida > Fagales > Fagaceae > Quercus > Quercus agrifolia. The sequence goes on from JARQAD010000006.1 coordinate 44,807,626, forward strand.
CTGTTTTTGCTTATCAGAAAGCACTCACAGTTTTCAAGACCACCAAAGGAGAGAATCATCCAGCCGTTGGTTCAGTCTTTGTCCGTCTGGCTGATTTGTATAACAAGACAGGTAAATTAAAGGAATCAAAATCATACTGTGAAAATGCCCTTCGGATGTATGAAAAGCCTATGCCTGGGGTCCAACCAGAGGAGATTGCAAGTGGACTCACTGATGTTTCTGTTATCTACGAATCAATGAATGAGCTTGAGCAGGCAATCAAATTGCTCCAGAAGGCATTAAAGATATATAATGATGCCCCTGGTCAGCAAAGCACAATAGCCGGAATTGAAGCCCAGATGGGGGTCTTGTATTACATGTTGGGGGATTATTCCGAATCTTACAATTCCTTAAACAATGCCATCTCAAAGCTCCGTGCAAGTGGAGAGAAGAAATCTGCCTTTTTTGGAATTGCTCTTAATCAAATGGGCCTTGCTTGTGTGCAGCGTTATGCTATAAATGAGGCTTTAGCATTATTTGAAGAAGCTAGGAGTGTTTTGGAACAAGAGTGTGGACCATATCACCCTGACACACTTGGGGTGTATAGCAATCTTGCTGGAACCTATGATGCAGTTGGCAGGTATGGACCCTTTATCATTCTTGTATTGTTCGTTTCCTTGTTAGAAAATTTTACCTAGAAAACTTTACCCTTGCATAATTTTCTTCTTCTTTTTTACTTATATATATATATATATATATAATAGTCCTCTTCTTTTTGTTTTCCCTTTATGCAAAGTGCATCTGAGTTGTAATTGACGAGGCCATGTTATGTAGCACAGAAACAAATGTGAAAGAAGTGGCTGGGATTTCTTTACTTTCTTCCTTTAACACTGAAACTCGTGGCAAATGAAATATCAATGCTGGACAAGCGCTAGCGATATGCACATTTTTTGATCCCTCACTTAACCTTTTGTTGTTATATATATTAAATTTAGTTTTTCTGGCCATTGTTTTGTTAAAAAATGTCTTGGATGAGATCAAGAGGTGACTAATTAGGTTTGAACTGTGAATTCTGCTGACCAGGGAAAAAAAAAAAAACTGAAATCAGGAAATGAATTGTCTGATAAAATTTTTTTTGGTTAATAATTGCATCTTAGGAAAGGATTAGTAGGACCTTAATGTTAATGCTAGTTGTGAATGCTGGGAAATGAATTATTCATTTTTACAGTCATGCCTTTTGTTTTGTATGCAGGTTGGATGATGCGATTCAAATTCTGGAGCATGTTGTTGGAGTGAGGGAGGAAAAGCTTGGGACAGCAAATCCTGATGTAAATGATGAGAAGAATAGGTTGTCTGAGTTATTAAAAGAAGCGGGCAGAGCTCGTAACAGAAAAAACAGATCACTAGAGAATCTCCTTGACGCCAACTCTCATAGTATAAACAATGATGGCATCCAGGTATTATAAGGATGTTTTATAGATTCAGGAACGAGTCTGATGTATTATAGGACATATTTATGTAAAAAGGAAAGGAAAGAAAGATAAAGAAGAAGACAGAGAAAATGGGGGAGGAGGGTGTTGATTAGTTTTTTGTTGCGGGGGTCAATGAAATAATTGCCGGGCGGGATTGGTTGTTTTATTAATTTATATGATTATATTGGTTGAAGGATATTCTATTTTGTAATATTCTGTTGACGTAATTATGTTAAAGCTTCAATAACATTTTCATCATTTGTTTTTCATTATTCAAGAATTATAGGTTTGCTTACTCTCTGCCTAGATTTGTTTATAATATCAGGATATTTGGAAACTAAAGTCCATTATGGTTCGTTTGTATAGAGGTATTGAAAGAGAGTGATCTGGAGTGCAATTTTTAGCTTAAATGATTTGAATAGTATGAAAGGACACATTTTTGTCTATTTTTGAAATTGAAGGATTTGAATTTTATTAATGTGGATTGAAATAAATAGTTGAAAAATATAATTTCAAATCCATAATGGTTTACAAATTTGCAATGTTTTGTTCAAGTAAAATCTTTAAAGTTTATGTCATCATGTATTTAAGCTAACAATTGGTCTTCTAATTCTTTGAGTTTAAATGCTCAAATCCAAACTGTAGCTGTGTTCAAATCTCATTGTGACTAACCTTATTTTGTACTCTAAAAATTTGAAACTCGCAAGTAATCTACTTTTTATTGGGTGGTTTAGTTTGGTAGTCCACTTCTTTATGTGGGTTTTAGGTGTTACCTAAAAAATCAATGTCATAGCAATCTTGAGGATAATTTATTTATTAACAGGTCGAAGTAGGAAGGTTGGTTCAAACTTTACACCTGAACATTTATATGACCATTTATTAATTTATATGCTAATGATGATTTGAATATTGATTTACTTAAAGTGAAGAACTGCCAACAGCAACCCTATCTACCATAGAAAGAGGCCACAAGAGGATCACATTGCAATTGAAAGCCGCAACATTACTTTAGTTTTATATTTCGTTATTTGAAAGAGTTGGTAACAACTAACAATCGGGACTACGTTTCTCCCAAAAAAAAAAAAAACAATCGGGACTTCCCAAGGTTTTAAATGCCCTTCCATTCCGTAGTATTGTCTAGTACAGCTGGTATTTTTCGTACTACTACCAAAATCAATATTGGATAATAAAATAGTCTTGTCCTGTTGATATTGGGTCTAGAATTAAAAATTCAGACTTGTTAACTTTATTTTGAATATGTACAGAATTCAAGCTCATCAAATAAAATTATATGCTTAAGTTCGGTTTATTTCTTGTCAAACAAGTTTGAGCTACTTGATTAATTCTTTCCCCCTATGTATGGTAAAACTATGATTAAAATGTTTTACTTATTCACAAATTTATGAATTTTTTATTTTTTATTATTATCACAAATGGATTGTTTATGTTATAAATAAATTACAAGCAATAATTTTATATCAAATGAACCAATTTATTATACAATCAAATTTCAAGTCTATATAAATAATTTTTAGACAAGTATACATATAAAAATATAGTACTCTATAATCTATATAGTTTATTCAAACTCTCACGTTTACGAGCTTATTCGTGAACATATTATTATGTTTAAACTTGACTTGTTTAATAATTAAGCCTAAAGTTGGATTTGAGCTTGACTTGTTTACTAAATAAATGAACATAAATAAGTTTTTTCTCTAACCAAACTCGAGCTATTTATAAACAACTTAATTCATTTACAGTCGTAGTTCCAAAATTAGTATAAAAACCCCAACACAAGGTGTACAAGTTAAATGGTCCTTTATATATAATGTTAACCTTCTCTCATATTTGGTCGAAATATTTATTTATTTTACATGGAACATTTTAAAGAGTAACGGTACAGATGTAACAATTTTCACAACAAATTTTACAAATACTAAGTTGGCAGTTTGTTATTGAATCATTAATAACTTATAACTTTAACAATTGTGAGCTTTAATAATTGTGAAATTTATTGTGAATTATATTATTTCGGTAAACTCATTGCATTTTGAAACTTTGCTTCTTAGTACCATATAGAACCAGATTTACCTAACATAGGTCCCATGTAAACATGGGACACTTACAAGTACAACACCCCAACTGTCCAAATGACGTCTTAATCATGATGGGATGCAATGGTCTGTTTATGAGGACATCACCGACACTTGAAGAAGTGTTGAAGTGTTACCTACCTTGTCAGTCGTCAAATTAATAAAACATCAAGAACCAACCCAGAGGTGATTGCTTGCTGAATTGTCATTATTCAACAGCAGAAAAATCTGAAATGAGATCCTTTCTGGGAAGAATTGCAAGACTAGACCAGAGAGAGAGAGAGAGAGAGAGAGAGAGAGCTTTGGCCCAAATGTGATATTCACAGGAATTAAAATTTAACATTGCTTGAACAAAAGAGGCTTGGAGAAAGGCATTAATTCTCTCACACTTGTTAGCGTAGATTTTGGTACACATCACTCATTTCATATTTAAATAAAAAAAATATAGATATTAATAAAAAATGTGTTTATCATGTGTGAAATTATGGATGTTATATGTATATAGCTAATTTTCGAAAGAAACAAGCCGAAACACTCTACTACTTAACAAATTTGACCTTTAAAAATTGCTTCAAAACTAACTTTCAACAATCCATTCTCACAAGATAAAATTAAATTAAAGACATCCAATATATTGAATCCATCACTTGCCCTAATACTCTTTGAAATTTGCTGATTTTTTTTCACCACAACTTTCAATCTTCAAAAACTCTAATTAATATAAGAGTCTCAGACTGTCAATGACTGCATCTTTTTCAATCTCTGCAATCATTAAACAGAAACGATTGAATAGATAAGTTTTGGTTAATCACAAATTCACAATACAAAGTTGTATTAAGTTTAGAACAATGATTTTCCTTATTCTTGGGTTTCATGAGCTAAACTTATGTATTAAGTAATAATATTTTTAAAAATAATTTTTATTTATTAAAATTTTAGGTTTAATTTAAATTTTTATATTGTAAGACAAATAAACAAGACATTACGTTTTATTATTATTATTATTATTATTGCAAAACCACAAGACAAATAGTATGTTAGTCGTATTTAGGACCTTGGGCCATTGCCTAAATGGCCTAAAGTTGAGCCACCCCTACTCCCATGATCTCATTCTATACATAAATATGTTGTTTTAGTTTTCTCAAACTCCATTCTCCTTCAGCTTAGGAAGAAAATCTTCATCCACAAACACAAACTGAAAACTATAGAGAAAGCTATGGAAATATGGAGTTCTATTATTCGTTGATCTTTACAAAAGAATGGTCTCCTATATATAGAAAAAATGGACTATAAGAAAACTTAAAATGAATCACCTAAACTTTCCTAGCTGCAGTTAAAGTACAAATATTTATTCAAACTTCTCATACTTATCTCCAAATGTACGGCAATTTGTGTCCCTAATAGACATTTACAAGGTCTCAATAAATATCTATATTAAGTAAAAAAGGAAAAAAAAAGTCCCAACAAAAACAAATGTTAGAAAGTCATGCTTAACTTATTTCATAAATTCTCGAAGAAGAGAATCAAGATATGTTAATAAGCGCAACATATGCGTCATAAATAATCCCACCATTGGCATCCAAATTGTTGACCAAGTATTATCTCATTTCTCAATCACTAAAGAGTAAAGAGATAGCCCCACTGATGATAACAGCAGCCAGCATTAACAGACACTCTGGTTATATAGCAAATCAATGTTTTTACTTGAATTTATACCTTCCACATTAGACTCATCAGATCCAATAACTTTTTGTGTTCGAGGGTTATAACCTACCCTTTTCATCTCTATAGTTAAAATTTCTATTGTACCATAGATTTCTTCAGACTGATGGTGTGAATGATCACCTGAAATAAATGAATGAATTTTGTGATCAACTTCAATCCAACTGCATCCGGGCTGCTTTTTGAGTCTCAGATCTTTAATTTCTGATCTAACTCTAGTAACTTCATTCTGTTTCCCAAAGCCTTCATATATGTTTGAAAGGAGGACACGGTAACTTATGCACGAAGGATCAAGTTCGAAAATGTGTTTAGACACAAGTTCTGCCAGCTTTTCATTGCCATGAGTTTTGCATGATCCAAGCAATGAACCCCATATGAGATCATCTGGGACACAAGGCATTGTCTTTATCAGATCATAAGCCTGCTTTAGATGGCCAGCTCGGCCCAAAAGATCAACAATGCAAGTATACTGCTCAACTCGAGGCTCAAGTTTGTGATCTTCAACCATGCTTTTAAAACATTTCAATCCCATATCAACCCTGCCTGTGTGACTGCATGCAGAAAGAAGAGCTGTAAAAGTTGCATGGTCGGGCTTCATGCCTGTTTCTGTCATCTTTTTGAACAAAACAAACATTTCATCTGTACGGCCATGCATTCCAAATCCTAAAATAATTGAATTCCAGGATACTTTATCTCTTTCGAGCATTTTCTCAAATAGAGTTGTTGAGCTGTCTATGTCTCCACATTTGGCATAGGTAGCTATTAGAGAATTGCTCACTGAAACATTAGACTCAATCCCACACCGTAATAAGTAACCATGTATTTCCTTGCATAGGATCATGACTGAAAACCTAGCACATACAGAGAGAATACATGAGGCTGTGACACTATTGGGTGCAATTTGTTCAGATTGCATTTCACAAAAAGCCTTCAATGCTTTATCTGCACACTCATTCTGGGCATAACCAGATATTAAGGAATTCCACGATACCAAATCCCTTGTTGGTAATCTCTGGAAAACCTTTTGAGCAGATTCAATGTCTTGGCATTTTGCATACATATCAACAAGTGCACCACCAATAAACATATCGTCATCAAACCCCATTTTTATTGCCAAGCCATGGATTTCCATGCCTCTTGAATTAAGAGTCAAGAATGAACATGCTCGCAACACAGCCAGAACCATGACAGAGTCAGCAAAGCCATACTTTGATAAGAATGTATAGAATAATTCCAATGCCTCAGCAGCACAACCACCCTGAGCACAATTTGAAATTACTGCACCCCACATGACCAAGTTACGATTTTGAGAACTCCTGAAAATTTTCAAACCAGTTTCAGGGTCACCACATTTAAAGTACATGTCTATGAGAGCTGTTTCAACTCTTACATTGTAATCTAGCCCGAAGCTGACAATGCATCCATGCATTTGCTTTCCTACTGCTAAATCTGACAACTGGGAGCACAAAACTAAAACAGCCACCAAAGTAGAAGAATCTGGTTTAGTCCCCATTGCCAACATATCAAGGAACAAATCCAATGCTTGCAATAAACACCCATTCGAGACATAGCCCAAAATCATCACATTCCATATCACTGCATTTCCTCGGCTTGATTCATTGTCAAGAATTCCCTTGAATACATGTTCTGCAGTCCTTACATCTCCACATTTCATGTACATTTCAATCAATCCGCTGACCAAAAACTCTTCAACATTCAACCCACTTTTCACAACAAACCCATGAATCTCTCGCCCATGAATCAAAGACTTAATTGAAGAACACGAAGAGAGAGCTGAAAGGCAAGCTACCCGATTTGGGTACACACCATATTCCCAAATCATCATGCTAAAAGTTATCAATGCACCCATGTAATCCCCAGATTGGTAAAACCCAGATATCATCGAGTTCCAAGAAACCGGATCCCTCTCACCCATTTCCTCAAACATCTGCACTGCATCCTCAACTGCACCGCATTTCAAATACACACTCAAAAGCGAATTCCCAACAGAAACATCATTCAAAACTCCTAACTTCAACACATGCCCATGAACTTGTTTAACCTTGTCTACATCACAAAGCCCACCAAAAGCCTTAATTAAACATGGAAAGAACCTAAATTTCTCAGCCTGAAAACCATCACAGTCAAACATCTTAAGATAAACCCTGATTGCATTTTCAAACAATCCATCATCTACACACTCCTTAATCAACTTACTAGCTGAAGAAACACCATTAGAAGGCTGGTTATGCAAAAGGTAAGTCTTAACAATTGATTTCTGAGATGGGTTTTCTTGGAACTGTATGGAAGTGCTACAATTCTGAAACTTTGTGCTATAACACAGTGAAGAAGCTCTTTTGCTATAAAGGGCATGGCTGAGTGAGTAGTGGGTTACCTTAAATGGTCTTAGAGGGTAGCTTTGTTCCGTGCAGTGACCGTTAGGTGAGCCCAGTGGTGTCAAGATTGCCATAGTTGCAAAGGCAGAATCCTCACAAACCAAAGCCCATCTGATCTTGGTCGGTCAAGTACATGGAAAACACCGTCGATAGAACAGAGGCACAAACACATCCAGCAGAAACGACTATTCTTTGATTTTCGTAAAGTAACTTATAAAATGGTGTCGTTTTTGCAGTTTTGTTTGAAAATACTAAAGTACCCAGCCTTCTTCTTTACCGCGGATATGGTGTAAACGAGTTTTGCCGAGTGCCTGTTTGATCTTGACACGTAAATAAAAATTAAATGCTCAAACTTGGTTCAAGTTCAAGACAAGTTTAAAAACAATATTTAAACTTGAACTCACAAGAATGCTAAAAGGTTTAAGCTCGGCTTGATTAATTAATCAAGCCAAGCTTGAGCTTAATATCAAGCTTAAAGTTGAGCCTAAGTCAAGCTTTCTAGCTTGAGATTCAAAAAAATTGCATCATCAAACACTTATATCACCAAAAATAAAGTAAACAAAAAATAAAAACAAAATAAAATAACATAGTCATTTTATTAATTGTGCTTTTAATTCCATCCGTGATTAGAAATTATTTAAATTATAACTTTATATAATTAAATCCATCTATTCATCATTCATTGTCTATAATTTTAGTAATTATTCGAAATACAATTTTTACATCCACATTTTTCATCTGTGCAACTATAATTTTCACAAATTTAAATAAATTAAAATTCCAAAACATAAATGAATATAAAAATTATAAATTAACATTCCAAAACATATGTGTAATGTCAAAATAATGAGTTTATTTAACAAACATATATCAAGCTATAAACAAGTCTAAGCTCAGCATGTTTTGTATCGAGCCTTATTGTTTATGAACAATTTTTTTTGCTTGGGTTTAGCTTATTTGATAAACAAGCCTAAAACTAAGACTCGAACTTGACTTATTTATAAACAAACGAACATGAAAGAGTTTTTTATTGAGTCGAGCTTAAGTTGTTCACGAATGGCTTGGTTTGTTTACCGCCCTGACCTTGAAATTATTTCTCACAGATATATATATATATATAAATTTATTTTAAAAGAATGCAATATATCGTTTTTTTTCCTTTTTTGTATTACTGCCCACTAAGGTTAACCTCTGCCATTGGAGGATCCTTGACAATCCTACTTGCAAAGCTTGCGGTTTGGAGGTTGAGACTAGCGCCCGTGTGTTTTGGCATAGTGAAAAGGCACAGGAGATAGGGCAGCTATCTGGATTTTAGTTGATACCCGTGGGGCTTACTACCATGAGTTTGTAAACCTACTGTGGCACCTAAAATTTGTTTAGCATGTGGACAATGAACTCTTGAGCTTGATATAGTTACTGTACGGCATCGAGGTACCCAGGCCCACCGAGGTACCCAGGTCCAAATTGGGCCTTGATCTCAGGCCTGGTATGGATCCAGAATGTGGCACCAAGATGCCCAAATGCGAATTGGGCCTTGGGCTTAAAATCAGCAGCACAACCCCGAATTTAATATCCTTGCTTCGTACCGCCCTTGTAAGTTACAAGTCCGAATCTCGTTCCCTGACCTATGCTCGGCAAGATTTTCCCGGACAACGAAGAAAGGCAAATCCAACGTATCATGGGATGCTCGGCGATTTCTTGGGAACGTCATTGCCAGGCATAAGTGCCTGAGTTGGAACCAAGTTCCAAAGCCATAGACTTGGTTTCTTATTCTCACCTAAACATCCACTTAGGGTAGATAACATTGGACCTCACTACCGGGCATATCTGCTTAAATTGGAACCAAGTTCCAAAGCCACAACCACAATTTTCCACTCGCACCTAATCAACCACCTAAAGTGGATAACACTGGACCTTTAATTACACTAACAATGGTAGTAATCATGATCCCGCCACTAACTTAGAACTATAAATAGGAGAGATTGGGGAAGAAATGGGGGTTAGAAAAAGTGAGGAAAAGAACCTAGAGGAGAGGGAGTGAAAAGTGATCTCATTGAAGTCTCTGCCGAGAATCACCTGGAGCAGGAAACTCAAGCCCACCATACAAGTAAGTTGTGAGCCCAAGTTAGTTCGAGCCCAAGTTAAATTGAGCCCAAGAAACCAACTATGGGGGCGCATAGTTACCATTTCATGGAGCATGTGGTTCAATCGAAATGCTATTAGACAAGGACAGCCCAAGCAACGTGCATCATTTGTGCTGCACAAATGCAGAAGCTTGTTTGCAGAGTTCCAATTAGTAAACTCTACACCAACACGGCAGTTAGTGACCGAGGACCTCTCACCTGGACACCTCCACAGGAACCGATTTACAAGATCAATGTTGATGGGGCTATCTTTGCTCAACTAATCGCATCAGGCGTGGGAGTGGTTATTACTTATTAGGACCCCTGTAGATGGAAGCTGTGGTGTTGGTAGGAGTTTGTTTTGCCTGGGAGGTGGCTATATAATGTGATGTAGTGTTTGAGAGTGATTCCAAAATAGTCTCAAATGCAGTTTTAGGCAATACAACTCCACCTACAGCTATTGCTAACGTTATTATGGGGATCCAACAGCAATTGAAGGTGTTTCGAATAGCATAAGTTTCATATGTAAAAAGACAGGGAAATAAGTCTGCTCGTATCTTGGCCTAGTTTGTTAAGGGTATTGATAGTTTTGAAGTTTAGATAGAGCAAAATTTGTCTATGATTGTGTCCTCGTTGGCTCAAAATGTAATGAGTTTCTCTTTTTGTTAATATAAGTGCTATTTTCTTATTATTATTTTTTACTAGCTGCAAATCCGCGCGTTGCGCGTGATAATTATTTTTATGGTGGTTTTATTAAATTTTTTATTTTTTTTTACAATTTAAACTAATCTAATAATGAGTAATGTATTTCGTAATTATATTTTTATTTATTATAGGAACAATCATAAATGTAATATAGCAACAATCCAAAACACCAAAAAAACATAAACTAAAAAAAATTAATAAAACTTAACAATGATTAATTGAACCAATATTAGGATAAAATTTTGTTTTTGATAATCTATTAAGGTTATTTTCTTTGTAGAGATTATAATTTTGGCCACCCAAAACATATTATCAAATAAACAATTATTAGCAAAATCTAAGAATTAAATTTATATACATGCATTGTTATAAAATAATAATAATTAAAATAAAATTGCAAAAGTTAAAAATTTGTCACCTACCCAATTATTTTCGTTTGACTAACCTTTGCTTTTCTTTAAATGAATGACATTATAAAGTACTTCTAATACAACTATTAAGAGTACTTTGTCCACCACAAATAATTAGAAAATAAACAAAAATTAGTAAAGTCTCATAGTTTAACATCTAAATTGAGCACTATAAAAAATCATGACATGTAACAGAATAAATACCAAATTATCCAAATCATGCTATGTAATAGAATAATATTATATTTTTATATGCTATATTTAATCCTTTAGAACACAATAGGATAACATTTAACAATCAAAGAAGAAAAAAAAAAAAAAAAAAACAACAACAACAACAATTTAAAAAACAAAACTAAATCGCATTAAACCAAAATAGAGTTTTAAAGAATATAAAAAATTATCTACCTAAAGTAGAGATGCGAGAAAAATAAAAAAAATCCACCAAAAAATTTAGAGAGAGAGAGAGAGAGAAAAAAAAATTTTGTGAGGGAAAACTATGCATAGAATAGAAGAGATAGTGACAAATTTATAGTAAGAGGGTGTGAATAAGAAGAGACAAAAATAAAGGAAGATGAAGGGAAATATGAAGAATGATATTAATGTAGAGGGTAGTGGGGAGATGAAAAGGTAAAGAAGGGAGAAAGATTGTAGAAGTAGTTGGAAGATGAAATGGTAAGGGAGAGAGAAAGGTTGGAGAAGTGTACATATTAAAAAAAATAAATGTTAAAACAATTATAGGAAAATTGGAAAGGAAAAAAAACCCCTAAAGCTTGAAAGGCTTCAAAGTTTTGTTTTGTTTTTTGTTTTTTTTTTTTTTTTCCTTCCTTTAAGTTGAAAATGCTCACATAAAACCTTAAAACTGAACTGAAAAGGCTTTGGGTTAGCCTTGATAGTGGAACTAAATAAATAAGAGGTGGGTTGGATTAATTATACAGATTTATTATAAGGTGATAGTGGAAGTAAATAAATAAGTAGTGAGCTGCATTTATAGGGCTGAAAATTGTAAAAACTATTTTAAAATTGTTGGACAAATTTTTTTTTTTTTTTAAATGACGTGGCAGCTGATGTGATGCAACGTGAAAGCAGCAGCATTAAACGTTATACTTCAGCTTTTAGTAATATATAGATTTGTAAAATAGTTTATAATTGAAGCTTTTTGGATGGATAATAATGTATTTTAGCCTAACATTTTCTTGATATCTTTCCATATTTTATACGCGTGTTTGCTTTTTTTTCTACATGTGACTTTTAAATTTTAAATTTTTTTTAAAAACCATGTGACTTTTTAAATTTTAGTTTGTTAATTACTCATACTTTCTTTTAAATCAAATTTTTTTAGTATGATGTCCTCCAAGATAATTCAAAGTTACAAACTTGTATTTTCTAGAAGTACCATCCAAATTACCAATAAATTGTACTTTTCTTTGATACAAACCACATAGCCAAAATGGTTAAATACCACTGTTTGATATAATATTTATGGATCTACCACTGTTTGTGAAATAATTAGGGATTTAACATTTTTTTTAAATTTGAGTTTCATGAAAATTTTTTGATGGAACTCGAGTTCCATAAAAAATGGCACGGCAAATTTGAAGACTATCTTTTTGAAGAACTCGAGTTTTTGGGACTCAATTTACATGGCAAACTCAAGTTTCACAAACTCGAGTTTCAAAAAGGTGGTAAATTGCTAAATATTTTCCCAAACAGTGTTATATGGTCATTTTGGCCCAAAATACACCCCATTTAAAAAAAAAAAAAAATACACCCCATTTTCACTTGCACCAAACAGCCTCTTGAACTTGACCGTTTGATATCATGATATATCACTGTACATTGTTCCTGTTTTATTTTATGATATTTCCCCCTAATAAAATCACTAGCCGGTTTCTTTAAAATATATATATATATATATATATATATATATATATATAAAATAAAAAAACCGGCCAATGAACATTATAATAAAATTTTGAACTTTTTCAAATTTCGCAATTTTATGTAGAGTGAATTATTGATAATAACTTTTTTTTAATTAAAAGATAGAAATATTTTTTGAGAAACAGTTAAAAAGCTAGAAATTGATAATAGAATTCAAGCAATCCTAAACTGTCTTAATAAATCATATACTATATAATAAAAGTTGGGCTTAGAAATCGTGGTTATGCCAAGTGATTTCACTAAATTGCAGAATTTTTAAATTTTTTTTTTTAAAATAGATATATATTTTTTTGTTTTTATCTTTTTCTCCTATATTTTCTAAATTAATAAAAATCTTAATTTGATTAAAATCCAAATTCTTATAATTTAGAAGTTGATAAAAAATCTTAATTGATAAAAAAAAATCTTAATACTTATTGTAAAGACTTAGTTTGGAGCCCAAGCCCAAAGTGTAGACAGATATTGGTGTAACGAGCCCAGTACAATAAATTTGTAGAGAGTAGGTCAGAAAACTAGGTTCTAATGAATTGGATAATGGGTAGAATGGAGTTAAGAGACAATCAAGCAAAAGCAGGAAGGATTTGTCTAAGTAAATTCGCCCTCGGCACAATCTAAGAAGGTCAGTTCTTGTATAAATTAATTGTTCAAGTTACAAATACAATTTTGATTGTTACAGTGCTTCCTCTCTTTCTTTTTTCGATCCTCATCTCTCATTGCCTCCTTCCTCTGTTATACTATCTTCCCCTTTCATCTCTACCCTCCACGTTCAGGCCAGATGGTTGGTGTTAATACTTGTCCCATCAGCACTTTCCTAAAATCTTTGGGGGTAGCTGTAAAGCTGAAAAACACTGTTCAGAGATCACTTCTTCATTAATGCGACCAGAGAGTTAGTTACAGAGCATTTAATGCGGTGGTAGTAGCTTTCTTTTAGATATTTATGAGCTTCCATCCCCCCTGTACGTTCATAATTCATGTCTTTATCAATGGAATTTCCTAGAAGGTCACTTTGAACAATAAAATATACATTTGGTCTATACTTCATTTATTCAAGGAGATATTACTTCTTGGACCATCTCCCCTAACCTTTCCATTTGCAACATACTTGTAGGACTCTAAATTTAACACCCTCACTACTGTTTATTCGTCTTTGGGCCAACCAACGTCCTCGGCCAAGGCCCATGGCCCAATATATAATTTTGGGCCTTTATCCCTACACTTATCAATTTGCCATACGTACTACTTTTTTTGAGATAGAAGATAGATATTGTATTGTGTAAAAGAGCCAGAAATTCTAATGCCAAAAGGAAAGGAAAGACCACTAGCAGCAACACGCTGCAAGCCTAGATATAATGCAGTAACAGTTAAGTCTTCTTATCTTTTTTGATAAAAATTCTTCTTATCAGTTAATTCACTTCTTTATCAATCCACGGATCCACTTATGTTTATTATATACACGGTTTTTCATTTATTTATTATCAATATTTTTTTTTCCTAATTAGTACATTGTACACACCTATGTTTTTACACTATTAGCATTTTACTAACCTTAGGTTTCTCTTCACTTCCAAATTCTTTACTTACATACCTTCTCTTTATCTTATATTTTTAACTTAATTAAAAATCTTAATCCCATTATAATTTATAATTCTATATTAGTTAGACATCTTTTAAGTTGATATATCATCTATTCTTTTGAAGAAGAGAAACTCACACCAATATGTAAATCCCTAAATCCCCGAGAAAAAGACGCTATGTATGTCTCTTCACTCAAGCTTCTTGTGGTTTTTAATTATAAAATTCAAACTGTTTGAAAACATGGTTGATTGAAGTTTTATTTTTTTATTTTTTGGCTAACCATTATGTTTTGATTTGGACGATTTGCACAATTACATCCTATCTTCATGGTTTGATTAAAAGCTTTTTGTTGCTTGCTTTTGTAAATATTGTATTCTGATCAAAGTTCGTGCTAAATACGCTATGTATGTCTCTTCACTCAAGCTTCTTGTGGTTTTTAATTATAAAATTCAAACTGTTTGAAAACATGGTTGATTGAAGTTTTATTTTTTTATTTTTTGGCTTACCATTATGTTTTGATTTGGACGATTTGCACAATTACATCCTATCTTCATGGTTTGATTAAAAGCTTTTTGTTGCTTGCTTTTGTAAATATTGTATTCTGATCAAAGTTCGTGCTAAATATGCAGTTGCTAGTTGGATGAAATATTATATTGTATTAATGCTACAAGAATGTCTTATCAATAGAAACAGATTAATTTATTAGAGTATATTCTTAACAACGAATTTCTTGATTATTGGTTATTCCTAAATACTTTGTTAAATGATTGTTACAACATCACATGATTATTTTGATACTTTGTTAAATGATTGTTGTTGTCGACCTCACATGAATAATTAAAGAATTTTTTGGATTAAAATCTTCATGATTTAAATATTTATTGCTAATATATATGTACATCTCACTTTTAATTAAAAATTATATGTTCTACCATTCTATTTCTATTGTATGATAAATTTTACTTTTTAAAATTTTTTGTATGCATCAAGTGATTATGTCTTTTTTTGTGTATATTATTTTTTGTGTCTATAAGTACTTTCCCATTATATTTTGAATCTTAAATTTTAATGTCTTGCAAATTTAGTATATGTTAGCTATGATATATGTTGATTCATATTGGTGGGTATGGATGCCCTAATATATGGTTACACTCTATAGCTTTTTCCTAGCAAGTTGGAGACTCATCCATTTTTTTTAATATATATATATATATATATATATATATATATGGGCTTGTAGGACCTTGCCAAAAGGTATCACTTCTTAATTTTCTTCATATCTAAATGCTAATGAAGTTATTTTCGATTTGGCATCTCTTTTTATATTAGTTACATAATTATCTACCATCTTCTATTAAATTAATTTTGAACTTATATATGATTTTTTTAATAGAAAAACTTTAGTTTTATTAACTATTTTAATTTAATTTTTATTAAATAAATAAAATATTTTCTTTAGTATAATACTAGTAAATAATAAAAATTGAAACTTATTATAAGGTTCTTTCTTTGTTTTAGTTGAAATAGAATTCTAAAATTCTTGAAATTTAAGTAATAAAATTGATAGAGAGTAACCTATTTTTACTCAAAAACAAATTAAAATTTTATCCCAAAAAAAAACAAAAATTAAATTCTTTTTATAGAAAAAAAAAATATAGCGTAAACTATTGATAATAGTTTTTATATGATATTATTAGATTATTTAGTATTTTAATATATATATTAAAATCTACTCCTACTCGGAAAATGAAAACAAATTCTTTCCCCTAAGAGGTCGGTGTCGTCAGTACGCGTGGTTAAACATAAAACACGTCTCAAGCCAAACGCCGTCGTTTCTCATTAATCTACACGGTGTAGTTTCTGTATCATATGTTCAGTGAGAGTTAGTTATCCCTCGAGTGTGTTTTCAGTTATAGCACGTGTGTGCAATGGCAGTTATAACTGCCTCCGTAGTTTCCCTCTGTCTCTCTCTCTCTTCAATGTTACCTATAAGTTGTGTATCAGAGATTGATTATTGTGTTGAATGTATTGAATTCTTTTTGGAAATAATATCAAAGTTTGTTCAGCTTTGTTTCTCTCTGTTTTCTTGCTTCCTTGGTGAGATTGTGTGTGTTCTTACAAAAAGTTTGAATTCCCTTCACTTTTCCCACCTTCTCTCTGTAACTAAACAGAGGTGTAAGGCTTTTGCAATTTACACTGTAGGCTTTAGCTTTTCGCGTAATTTGTCAAATTCATTGGTTGTACTACAAGTTTTGTAAAGGTTTGTCAATGATAGGCCTTTTGTATTGTTATCTCTCTGTTCTCAGGCTAACTGTTTAATTTGTATTTGACTTCCCCCATTTACCTCATTCTATGAATAGCAAATTACTTGAAATGAAACCCTTTTCTTGTCTGAGCATTGACATGTATTTTTTGGTTGATCTCAGGAATATGTGTATAATCAGCTTCAATTTAGTTAAAATTTAAGTCTTGTGCATCATTTTAATTTGTTCATTTGTCAATTTTATTAGTATATTTACTTACTTTCTTGGTTTCCAGCTATGGTTGGTATTTCTCCTTTGTTTAAGGATTTGTCTACTTGATACTCATATACTTACAAGGTTTCATCCCCAAGCAAATGGTGAACCCTTGGAAGATGTATGTGAAACTCTCTGTTGTTCTTATGGGTTCTCATGGATTAACAAAGGGGTCGTTGGCCTTTCTTAATTATCCAGCTCAGATCATGTTCAAACCACAAAGGTAAATGGTGAAGGAATATGTGTTTGTGTCAATTATAATTTTTGGTTTCTACATCTGTTGTTGATCAACTTCATTTTGTTATAATTTTGGAAATCTAAATAAAAGTTTTGAGAATTTTACTGTTTTGGATATCATTTGATTGAGCCATTCGTATACATTATTTTGAAATGTATAATATCTAATCGAAGATGCCTTTTCTTTTTCTGATATATGTGTTTGTGATTGTGAGAATTCAGGTCCTGCCTGTCATGATAATGTGTGCAAATACTAATTCAAGGTATATTCTTATATACTAATAAATTTGAAAATAATCTATTTCATAATTTTTTGGTTCCTTAAAATTGTCTTTATATTGTTAAGAACATTATTAATTTTTAATTTCCTTTATGTCAGTTAGGAATGGCTGCACTTGTGTTAATATGAGGCTTATTACTAGTGTTATTTATTTATTTTTTTTTTGCTGTGTAATTGCGGGGGATAGAACCCCCGAGTTAAAGGACACATAGGATCCTAGACGCCACTAGGCTACACGGCCAGTGGCTATTACTAGTGTTACTTGACGCATAAGCTTCTATGCTTACCATAAATAAATAAATAA
The DNA here is from genome assembly GCA_029955455.1 of Quercus agrifolia. Classification (NCBI taxonomy): domain Eukaryota; kingdom Viridiplantae; phylum Streptophyta; class Magnoliopsida; order Fagales; family Fagaceae; genus Quercus; species Quercus agrifolia. The sequence goes on from JARQAD010000006.1 coordinate 44,825,385, forward strand.
AAAGCTTCTATGTTTAAGGTATAGCCACATAGGACAGTACATAGGCTACTACTATGTAACCTCCACACTTTAATGCTTTATTTAGGTAAGACTTCATTCAATAACCCTACTTTATGCTTTGGTGTTAGAAGAAATTTCTCTACTATATTTTAATTCTAACTAAATCTTGGTCAACGGTTTTTTTTTAAGAGGCAACTTCACTACTTAGTTGCAGCTCCAAATAATCAGGTCATATTTTAATATATATTTCAAGTATTATTTTTAAATTCTTGTAATATTACCTTCGTTTTACTGATTAAAGATCTTGTTGGTTGGATTGCATGAAGAGTGGGGGTTTTTGTTTTTGATGGTGGTGTTAATTACTCTAGTGCTTCCTTTTATTTCCTCTATATTTTCAATTAGATACCTTTTATTTCAGTCATGTTTCTTGTAGAGTTTCATTATTAAGCCAAGTTCCATTATTAGGGTGGGTTTATGTACATTTGTTACTTTCTGTTTTCTGATGTGGGTGTTTTATTTGTTTTACTTTGCCTAATATATGGCCCAGGAAGTGACTTTTGATTCTGAATTATGTTGGCTTTGAGAATTTTTGTATTGCTATTCTTGTGTATAGTGTGATACTTAGTACGCATATGAAGTTTTTTTATTAAATTATTAAACAAGACAGAAAAGTGTATGTTCTGATTTTTGGGAATATTGATTTGTTATTCTGATTTAATCTTGGTGTTGTGATTTTTTTCCATTTATTTGTAGGTTTTAATTAGTTGGCCTTAATGTTTTGTGTAGGGATGGTAAAAAATATCCGACCCGCGGGTACTTGGCTTGACCTAACCCTAATGGGGCTGGTTTTACCCAACCCACAAAACAGTAGGGTTGGGTTTGGGTTTTTAAAATAAAACCTGAAGTAGGTTTGGGTTGGGTTCGGGTTTTAGTAATATTCGACCCGAATCCGACCTATATATATAATATTAAAAATTAAAAATAACACCCTAAGTATAAACACACATTTTTCCAACCCTAAATCCCTCAAACCCATTCACTCTAACCCTCTCTCTGTCTTGCCAAGCTGCCTCCCATTCTTTCCCTCACCCTCACCCTCACTCTCACTCTCACTTGAACAAGATCACTGCTACTCACCTCGCCGACGCCATTGCTCCCTGCATACCTCACCTCTTCGGCGCTACTCCATTCTCCACCTTGCCGGTCTCTCCTCCCTGCCTCCTTTACCTTGCCACAGCTTGCAGACACCGCTCCTCCTCTCTCACCACACCGGACCCTCCTCCACCTCACAAGGCCACAACTCTCTCATCTCCCTCACCTCATTGTGAACTCAAGTTTTTGCAATGAAAATCGTTCTTTTTGTTCAAAGAATCAAATTTGTATTTTCTAGTTTAAGTGCTATTTTTGTTGAATAGGATCGGCTTGTTTGATTTGATTTTGTAGGGTCTTCTTGTTTGGACCTAGGGTTTATATGTTAATTCTTGTTTTTACTTTTGATGTGGGAAAATATTGTAATGAAAAAAAAATGGTTTCCAATTTGTTGGTTGCTGAGAAAATAATGGGTTTTATGGGTTTCCGATCTGTTCAGATTTGGATTTTCTTGAGTGTTCATTTTTCCCTACTGTTTGGTTGCTAAGAAAATCAGTATCAGGAAAACAAATTTTTTTTTGATTGGGCCACGGAATGGGCCCAAAAGTGGCATGGCCCAACGGGGCCTGCAGGGCTCAATGGGGCGGGTTTGGGGTTTTAAAAAAAAAACCTGTTTATTAAATGGGCCGAGTTCGGGTCACGGGTGCGAGCCTGCGGGTCGGGTTCGGGTATAAAAAAACCCGTCCTGAACCCGACCCGTTGCCATTCCTAATTGTGATCCATATGTGATATGTCCTTTTTTTTTGAAAGGTAATATGAGAACTATTATTAATGAAATAAGAAAGAAACATATAGGGTGTTCATGATGATGAACACAAAAAAGCATAAACAGTAAACAAAAGAGAAGAAGTCAAGAGCCTAGTCTAATAGAAGAAAAAACTGTAAAGGAGGAGCAATCTGTAAACCCCAGCATTGAGACCAATCAAAAAGTAAACATTGGCACAAGTCTTTTTACTCAACCAACATCTTCTCAGAATCTTCAAAGAAACGACGATTATGTTCCAACCAAATAGTCCACGTCAAACAGCCTGGAATTAAATTCCAAATACATACATATATATATATATATATATATATATATATATATATATATATATATATATATATATATATATATATATATATATATATATCAGCCCACTCATATATATAACATTATATGTGGCTTCCCTAACTATCTATCAGCCCACTCATCCATCAGGATATTGAAATATAATAGGCTCATATGTGAATCAACTTACTCTGATTCTCAATCTTGGCAAACTTGACCAAACATGAGATTCCTAGAATGGATCCCCTATCTTTTGTGTACTCTAAGAATTAACAGAAGCATATTACTACAACTGCGAGTGCTCCCCACTATATCTGTCATTTGTTCACCTAGGAAACCCCATTTTCATCCCAATAATATGCCTCCAAAGATCTTTCCTTCCCAAATACTACGATCATTTGCCAGCGAAGCTTGGTTATTGGTACTTAGCTTCCTTATTGTAAACACTTCAACTTAGAAGGACAACAAGCAAGTTCCCAATCCACCAACTAAAATTTGAACTTCTCATCTATAGAACCACTTAAGTCCACTGTAATTTTTCTAGCAATTTATCCACATGTAAAGGATTTGTAAAAAGACCAGAGAAAGGAAAAAAGTAGATAAATTAGATGTCTAATAATAGGGGCATGACTTTCTATCTCTTTTTCTTCCTTCCATGTAAAGAACTAACTTCTATCAATCACTAAATTTCAATTTAGCTATTTTTGAGTAGCAACAATACCAACTAACAATATTCTTGAACAACTTACATAAATGACTCTTGGAAAATTCAAGCTACAATACCATGTTAAAGAATGCCATGGATAGGTAGAACTTAGCTGAGAGAGGACTTATGGGGACATAATGCTATAACATTCTCTCAACCTTTTTATTATAATTTAATTAAAATAGCAGTAACTGTATTAAGGAACTAGCAGTACAAATGTTTGAAGAAGTTAGAGCCTTCCTCTAGCCAGACATGAAACTCATTTACCCTACCAACGCAATCTGCCAACTGAGTTGTCACTCTATTACATTTTGTCACAAGCATAGTTGATAGGCCCTCCCATTATAGCAAATTTTATTTATTTTTTATTTTTTATTATTATGTTTTTTTTTGTTTTGTTTTTTTTATCTTATTTATTTGGTGGTGGTGACCCCGGTGGGGGAGAATTATGGTAAAGCAATTGTTAGTATTGAAATAGGAGGAAATTCCAAATCAACTTTCGAAACAAAGTTAACAAACAACACCCAAATCTCCTATCAAAATAATAAAAATAAAAACCCAAATCAATTAATAGCATTAGGTAGGGATTACTAACAATGAATAAAACTTGTAAGGACCAGAACTGACTTGAATCCAGAACGGGAATGGATCCAGGTCCACGTAGCCCAAACAATGAATTTATAGAGTGCAGGAAAGAAAGCTAGTCTGATCTTGGGCCAAAATATTGGATTTTAGTGTCAAAAAGATCCTAGATGTGAGCGTGGTATGTAGCAATAAATCCTCTTCGGGCATACCCTAAAGATCTGATTTTTCTTCTTCCTTTCCCTTTTTTTCCGGTCCCCCCTCCTTCTATCCTTCCTCGCCTTATATACCAAAGCTTTTTTGCCTTTTTCATCATCCACGTGTGGGCTTGGCATTCAATGTTCTTTTTTTCGTCATCCCCCTCGCCCTCTCTTGAATCTTCCATTCTTAGCTGGAAAGCTGCTCGTTCACTGTTCAGGTATCACCTCCACATTAATGCGGCCAGAAGGTTAGCTGGGAGACATTTAATGCGGAGGTGACAGCACCCCCAGATATTTGTCATTTCCTACCATTACTTTTTGTTTGATATTTTCCTTTTTGCTCCATTATAAGATTTGTCCTAGGCGTTGTTCTGAGTGATTAATAAGTTCACCAGGCACCTCGGACATAGGTACCGAGGTGACCATCATCCTCGGACACGGCCCAATTCCTTACAAACATGCTCCACCTCTCCTCGGATGGTAATTTTGTCCATTCCTCGGCTGGATGTCCTCGGATGTTCGTTTCCCCTCACACGGGATATTGGGCCGGGCCCTTCCTCTCACACAGTTGGAACACAGGGCAAAACTGGCCCACACAAAACTAAAGACAAATCATGCGTTGATAGTCAAAGAAACTTTATTAATCTGTATATTAGTAGTAAAATCAATTTAGTATGAGAGAAGGAGAAAGAGAAAGAGAATGACCCTTACCCCAAAATATTAAATGAATGGTTCAGATCAAAATATTATTAAATTAATGGTTTGGATTTAAGTGGGTACCATACCCAAAAAAGAGGGGTATGGTAGAATGACCCTTACAGGATAATAAAACTCTCCAAAAAAATAAAAAATAAAAAATAAAACGACGAAAGAACAAACCCTTCTTCAACACATTGACCCCATCCCACCCACTCTCCACTACCATTGCCACCACCAGTGCCACCTGGCCATAGAAATGTAGAGCCTTCTATGTGAATTTTGGGCACTCTACGAAAAGTGAAATCAAACTAAAACACTTCTGCAACAAACTGAGGAAGACTTACAGAGCAAAGTCACCAAGATTAATCGGCATTCCACTTTATACATCTCCTCAGAAGAGGACGTTATGGCGTTATTAGTCTTAGAAAGGGAATTTACTTGTTCATGCAATTGCAAAATTGCTCCTAGACTTACCAAAGAGGAAGGATGGAAACTCCGGCATCTCTTGGGGAGGATGGGGCTCCAAAAATTCTTGCGTTAATTTATAAAGGAAAGCAATAATTTTCTTTATACATTATTTGTTGTTGGGTTTATTTTCTGAGTAATTTGAATTTCCTAACCTTTATGAAAAACAAGAGCACACTCAAACCCTTCTTCAACAGATAGTGGACGACTTGAACCGCAAAGTACAAAAATCACTCAACAAATAACTCATCTCCTCTAAAGAAGATGTGACGGCCATATCCATTCTAGAGAAGGAATTTGAGTTTTCTTGCCAATGCAAAATTGCACTGGGAATTGGCAAAGAGAAGAGCTGGTAGCTTCATCATCTTATGAGATCCGAAAATTCTAACGATGTGTAGTGCAATTTATTATTAGTTTTCTTCAATATTTCAATAATTTTTGCCAAAAATCTTGTAGTTTAACTAGTTGCACCTAATAATATTTCCAACAAAGACATCCAAGGTTTGAATCCTCACCCCTAACTATTGATGAATAAAAAAATTATTTCAATAATTTCCTTGTAAAAAATTGCAATATTTGGTTTTTTATAGACAAAAAAAAAAAAAAAAAACATTAAGAGTAGTGTAGTAATTTGATCATACTATATATGTGTTTACAAATTGAAAATTGCATGATATAATGGCTAATATTGATAGGCATGTTTCATGCCGGCTAAAAAACATGCAAATATCCTTCAATTATTATTATTATTATTGTTATTGTTATTATTTACATTCTTGATTGTGTGTTACTAAATTTATTTTTACTTTTCCTTTTTGTTGGACATTGTTTCAATTGTTGTAAAAACAAATAAATTTGAGTAAGAATACCATATTTCAAATAAATTGTTTCTCACATAAAAAATTTTAAAAATGAATTGTTTCTCATATAAATCTTAAAAAATGATATTAAAATTTCATTATACTTAAAATAATTAATATAACAAAATAAACATATTTATTCTATTAGTAATCTTTCTAATTACAAAAATAAATATTACAATGTTTATTCCCCACCCACACCACACACACATAAATGTCTTGAAGTGTAACAAGGCAAGTAGTTCCAATTGCTTACTCATTTCGAATTTCTTAACATCCTTGTAATTGTAGGATAAATACATGTTTGTATCGCATACAAAATATATGCAGTAGAAAATTAACGGATCTATTTCATTCGCAATTGATAACATGTACTATATAAATTTCGGAATATAAGAACAAGAGAGTGTACCTTAGTGCGGTGAAATTCAAAATCAAATATTAGAAGTACTTGAGAATACTTTTAATCTTCACTCCAATTTCACTTATGCCTAAGAAGTGTGGTCTCTCAATCAGTTTATATGAATGTGTTTAAGGGAGAATAAGAGAGTGTCCAACACTCACATACAAATCATTTCATTCTCTTACAAAATTCTGTATGTTTTTCTCCTTATAACTGATTATCTAATTAGGCCTTTGAGCCTTTCCGATTGGGCTTTAGTATGCGATTTGGAGTGGGACCAAAAGAGAACATATAAGACACTAGCTCCAATGGGCCTTGGGCTTTTCTGTTAACTCTTAACAAGTCCAAAGTTACCATTAATTATATTTATATAATTATACTTTAGGCCTTACTAATAAATTATATTCCAAGACTTTATTGTACTTGTAACCCCTTCATAAAATATTCATAATAATATAAAGTCATAAAAGTAAACCGCCTCTTTAAAGATTACTAAATCTTAATTCTTGAGTACCCGATTTAATCCTCTAAATTATTCATCATATATTTATGAAATCCAATTTTATAAATGTAAGGACCAGTTTTGACTCGAACCCAAAACAGGAATGAGCTCAGGCCCAAAAAGCCCGAACAATGAATTTGTAAAGAGTGGGAGAAAAAGCTAGTCTGAATATAGGGAAAAGATATTGGTTGATAGTGTTAAAGGGAAAGAGTTACACATGCACAAATACAAAAAAGCATCTTCGGATATGCCCTAATAGTATGATCAATAATATGGAACTCTTTCTTTTTACTGTTGTATTTCTTCAACCTTTCGCTCTTTTCTTGTTTTTCTTTTTCCGTCCTTTTTTCTTTGAATCCATTTTCGTGTTATATACTATGGTTTTTGCACCCTTTTCTCCATCCACGTGTGATTCAGGTGTTGAGAGTTTCTCTGTCCCCTTTCACCCCTCCTTGAACCTTCTACTCTTAGCTGTAAGGCTGCTTGTTTACTGTTCAAGCATCACCTCCACATTAATGTGGCCAGAGAGTTAGCTGGGTAGCATTTAATGCGGAGGTAGCAGTACTTCCAAATATTTGTTATCCCTTATCCTTATCACTTATCTGGTATTTTCCCATCCCCTTGTCGCAAAGTTCTTCTAATATGCTACATTAAGGGATTGAGAAGGTTCCTAGCCACCTCGGACAGAGGTTTCGATATGGTCATTATCCTCGGACATGGTTAAGTCCTCCATAAATATTCTTTACCTCTTCCTATAAAACAGTTTTCATTTCTTCCTTTGTTGATCGTCCTCGGATACGCTTTTATCCTTGGACTGGATATTGGGCTATAGGCCCAGCCCTTTCCCACGCGAATAGTACCTATGGGATCAATTGACCCCCGCAATAAATATATACTTTAATAACTTTTTACTAAAGTGGTTAGGCCTAACACTCTGAATAACCGAATCCATTAAACTTATCTCAAGGGAATATTTTATATCTCCGTTAAGAGATTATGAATTCTATCTTGAGAATATATGTTCTATCAACACTAAATGTGGCTACCCAACATACTGATATTTTGATCGTGACTTTAGATCTCATTCTTGATATATCAAAGCAACCTACACTTCATGATCAAGTCCATTATTCTCTTAGGATTAAGAGTTCATGTAAATAGAAGTTGTGAGATTTATTATTCATTTGACAATCGTTAGGAAAATAATAAATCTCACAGTGGTCTAGTTCAATATGTCTTAACTCTTAAAGCATATCAACATATCAACTAGAAGTCTCCACAGATGAAACGCCCAATTTCATCACCGACTACAAACTAAAATTCTGAGTTTACAAAGAACTTGTGACTTATATCTTCTATGACTAAATCACATACTATGTATCTCATGGACTAAATGATAATATTCAAATATTCATGTTACCAATTTTTTAGATAATAATAAAATAACTTTCTTAATCACAACATTAAGTCATACATAGTATCATACAATAGAATTTAAGGGCACTAATCCTAACACAAGGTTAATAAGAGTTCCATTAAAAGAACCTAAAGCACTAACATCAACAAGTATTTTTTTTTTTGAAAGTACATCAGCCATTTAGTAGTTCTTAAAAATACAAGCTAAACGTAATAGGTGCTTTAAAAAAATATTATTGCTTGTATTATATGTTGTAATTTTCATGTCCTTTTTTCTTAACTTCTGCAAAATCATATTGATTTTTCCATTTTCCAATAATTTATGCTTTTTTTTTTTTTTTTTAGAAGGAAACACATCATGCTTTATTAAGAAAATCCATCCATGTCATCTTGGACAACAGAGTGTATGGGTGGCGGAACAGCCTCCATCCACACCAAGAAATATGAAATACAAAGAGCATATTTTGCTAACTTATGCGCAACCTTATTACCCTCTCTTTTTACATGAGAGTATAGTAATTGATTAAAAAAACTAGCATAAAATCTAATATCATCCAATAGCAAACCATCCGTGGAAAGATAAGTGCTATTCTTGAGCAATGCCGAGACCAAAACCAGAGAGTCGGACTCCAAAATACCTCTGTGAAAACCCAGCTAAGAGGCAAAGGACAGCGCTGTGGAAGCTGCCATGGCCTCAATCTCCAGAGCAGTGTATAGTTGAGGTATTAGCTTAGCCATTGAAGCCAAAACCATCCCGTTCTCATCGCGGATCACCACTCTAACACCTGATTTGTTTTGTTCTTTAAAGGTAGCTCCATCACAATTAATTTTCACCAAATCCAGATGAGGAGGAAGCCATCTGGTCTAAGGGGGATTGGTTGTAACTCGTGGAAACAGATGAGTGGTACAAGTCTGTGCAAACTCGGCAATATGATCTTTTGCCATTGCTACAATTTGATGAGAGTTAGCTGCAAGTTTGTTCAGACGTAGCCGGTTCCTTTGAGTCCAGATTAGCCAAGTCGTGGTGCAGAAAAGTGTCAGGTCTCGCTAGTTGGTGATGAGCCATGAAAGAAGCTCTTTGAAGTCCACAAAGGTCTGGTTTCTTCTGCATTGCCACTGCGCATCATTCTCCCAGACCACATCCAATTCTCAGCAGGACCACATAGCATGCAGAGCAGATTCTGGGGCTTGTTTGCAGCGATCACAGGTCGAGCAATCGATGACCGTTCGGCGTACCAAATTAACCTTAGTAGGCAAGGAGTTACGGAAGGCCCTCCACATCAGGTTTTTTATTTTGTTTGGAACAGAGGCAGACCGGATTGTCCTCCACAGAGTACTGTCATGCACCCTTTGCTCCTCATCAACCACAGACTGGTCTTCAGCTTTCAAGAATCTATACTCGGACTTGGAGGTGTAGATGCCATTGTTTGTGAAAGGCCAAAACAAGCTGTCATCTGCCTCACACTGTGATAATGGGATTGCTTTGATTAGCTCTGCCTCCAAAGGGGTGAAAATACCGTTGATCATCTCATGGTTCCACTGTCTAGAAGTTTCCTCAATCAAAGTTGCCACTTTTGCATTTGCCAATGTTTCAACCATGGGTGAGAGAACCTGCGATGGATGCTTCCTTGGCAGCCAATGGTGTTGCCAAATCCTCACCGAATTTCCATTTCCAATCCTCCACCGGTAGCCCCGAAGCAGGACATCCCTTCCATGTAGAATGTTATTCCAAGCATGTGAACCCCCACCATTATGTTTTGCCTCCATAATTGAACAATTTGGGAAGAAGCGAGTCTTAAAGACTTTGTAAAATAAGGATTCAGGATTTTTCAAGAGTCTCCAAGCTTGTTTTGCCAACAAGGAGTCATTGAACATGGCAATGTCTCTAAAACCCATACCCCCCTCCATTTTTGATTTAGTTAACTCATCCCACTTCAACCAATGTATCTTCCTTTTCTCCCCCCTTTGTCCCCACTAAAATTTCTTGATCATGGTCTCGATTTCATGGCAAAGACCTAAAGGAAGTTTGAAACATCCCATAGCATAGGTTGGTATGGCTTGAATGACTGCTTTTATGAGGACCTCACGGCCGGCTTGAGAAAGGAGCTTTCCTTCCCACCCTTGTAACTTACGCCATATTTTTTCTTTTATGAAATTGAACCCTTCCTTCTTCCTTCTACCTACCAAAAATGGTAACCCAAGGTATTGCTCAAAGTGTGCAATTTCTTGTAATCCCAATGCAGCCTTGATTTCTTGTTTGGTTGCTTCATCGGTTGATTTACTGAAAAATATGGCAGTTTTGTTCTTGTTCACCTTTTGCCCCGATTCTCCTTCATAAGTCTCAAGAATGTTAATGATTTTTCTACATTCTTCTTCCATTGCCCTACAAAAGAGAAGGCTATCATCTGCAAACAAAAGATGGGTTAGTGCTGGACCCCTCCGACAAAGAGAGAAACCCCTTATTTCCCCTTCACTTGCTGCATGTTGGATGAGGCCATGGAGACCTTCCGTACAAAGAAGGAAGAGGAAAGGAGAGAGTGGGTCTCCTTGGCGAATGCCTTTAATGGGGTGAATCAAGCCTTAGGGTTCACCATTGAGCATGATGGAATAAGTAACTGTTTTCACACATACCATGATCAAACCAATCCATCTTTCACTGAATCCCATTTTTCTCATGACATTTTCAAGAGAAAACAATGTTACAACTTAAATTGAAAAGGGAAGCGACATATGCATGACTAAACTGTTATTAGAGAATAGGGGTTTTATCATTTCACACCAATTAGTGATGTGTCTCTACCCTTATTAGATTAACTTAAGGCCTGAGATTTTAATTCAAACTTTAACGGAATAACATTAAACTAAAGTCATTAACCATGGTCGTTGATTTGGTTTCCTATTAAGTGATGTCAGCATTTTATGTGAGTTATTCTATTTTTATTGGTTCTGAGTAGCTGACCTTGTACTCCAAGAGCATTTAGGAATTTCCCAAAAAACCTCTAAAATACCACAAAGTCCCTAAGATGTTCAAAATACACTTGAATCCACAAAAATAACTAAAATGCACTAAGAATGCTCAAATACCCTTAAAACCTCCAAAAATGACAAAAAATACCCAGAAACTCTAAAAATACCAAAATATCCACGAAACCTCTAAAATTAACAAAATATCCCCAATCCTAAAAAATTACTAAAATAACCTCGAAACCTTTAAAATGACTAAAATGTTCTAGAAACCTCCAAAATGAGCAAAAATATGTTGAAACCTCTACAATGATTAAAAAAAAAAAAATGCATTGAAACATCTAAATGACCAAAATACACACATACCTCAAAAATGACCAAAATAAACTCAAAACCTTTCAAATAACCAAAATACCATTGAAACCTCTAAATTGACCAAAATACCACCGAAACCCTAAAATGGAAAAAAAAAAAAAAAAACCCTCAAAAACCTCTATTAAAAAAAAAAAAAACTCTGAAATCCTTAAAATAATCAAAATACTCCTGAAACCACTAGAATTACCAAAATATTCTTGAAACCACTAGAATTACCAAAATACACCTAAAACCACTAGAATGATTAAAATACTCTTGAAACCTCTAAAATGACTAAAAATACCTTGAAACCTCTAATATGACCATTGTGGTGGGCCTTTTTGTGTCTTGGGCTGGATCACTCCTGCCATACTATGACCATATGATTCTAGGGTAGGAGAGTGGGGATTGGCCTAACTGAAACACACCTTAGGCCAACTTGTGTGCAAGTTAGAGCCTTGGTAGGAATCTTGAGCATGTCGTGTGCCCATCGCAAGAAATATTACAAAACGTATAGCAAGAAAAACACAATATAACAGGATAACTTAAATACTTTAACTAAAATATTCCTACTGACAACAATAATACTTGAACAGTTCCACAAAGGAGGAGTATGGTAACATGATTACAACAAGAATGGATTAATAGCAAAAAGAAGTCATGTTAGTAAATCAGCCATGGCAAAAGAATAGAAGATTAGTATGCTAAAGGAATGGGTTTGACCCTTTGGTAGATTTAAGTCCAAGAAGGGTGCCAACCTCTAATGTGGGTAACCTCAGAGGGAAATCTTATTGTAGAGGTTACTCACTTTGGAAAATGGACCTAAGTGGCTTGATCTTAGATTCTTGACTTACTAGAGAGTGGGCTATTGAGAGGGAGAAAAGTAGGTGGTCTATTGGTGCATACTTTTACTCTTATCACTCATATTTTTCTTCCTTACTCTCGGTTTCCTTACTTGTTTTTCTTGTTTTCTTTCTTTTCCATTGTTATTCCTTATCCCTCTCTGTTGTTCCCTTGTGTTGTTGTTTACTGTGTACGTCTATGGCCTTTTATACTACCTGCTGTGACAAGATTTACCATTTTTACCCCTTAACTACTTTTGGCATGTTGTGGGTGTCCTTCTAGGACTGCTTTCTAGTCTACCGGCTGCTCAGCCCCTACCACTACACTATGTTGGCAGTGCCATGTCTCATACTTAGATAAAAGTAGCTTTGTTTTGTTTTTTTTTTGTTTTGTTTTTTTATTTTTTTACTTCCTTTGGTGCTCCCATCCAAATAAAGGCTGTGTTTCTCTCTTATCAACTTCTATAACATGCACCTAGTGATTCCAATAGGATATTTCTCCCAAAAGAGCTTGAGCGAGAACCCCAAAATAGGCTTCCCCTTCTCTCCACTGCCAGACCATATCCTCTCTTACCTTTGACCTATGACCCACCTCTCCTGTATTGGCTGGGTACAAGTAGGTGGTGCTTGAACCTTGTGTGCATGCTCCACTCCCATATGAGTCCATTGTTGTTCTAATGTTCATGCGTTTGCCATTGCCTATAGGTTTGTTTGACTCTGGTACACGCTTTGGGGCTTGTTTAACTCTTGTGGCGTGGGTGAGCTTTTTTGTCTTTATTCTTTGTATCTTATTCCTTCTTCGGGCTAGACATTGTTTGAGTCTGGGTTTTCTCTTCTTTAATTCGGTCCATGTCTCCTTTCATCCCTTGTTCGTGGGCTGGTTGGTGCTCTTACCACGCCACTGCATTGCTTCTGCCATGATATCGTTTAACCTTGTTTACTATACTACTTCTGGGCTTGCAGGCTAAAGTGCCTGCCATCCCAGCTTCATGTGTTATTCCTCCCTTTAGTTTCTATTGCCCAGTATTCTTGCTGGGCCAGTTTACACAATATCTCAGGCTTCCCCGCCCATTTTATTCCTTAGGCGTCCTTGACTTGTTTCATTCTTTGGGTGTCCTTGGCCCATTTCGTTATTTCCTACTTTTTTACATTCTCATGGATTTTTGCTAAATCCTTTGGGCTTTCTTGGCCCAATTGCCACAATCTTTTCCTTTGGGTTTATTGGCCTTTGAACCAATCCCATTTACCAATTCCTTTCTTTGGGCTCCTCCGGCCCCTTTTTTGCTTGCTTTCTTTCTATTTTTTATAATTCCCATAGGTTTACTATTTCATTCTTTAGGGTTTCCTTGGTTTGTTTGCTTTCTTTGGAGCCACTTTATTATTTTGCGGGTTTGTGGACCATTATTTCTGCCATTTTGGCCTAATGATCTTTATTTTGCTGTTTTCTTTCTTCACATTTTTCATATTGTTGAGCTTCTTTTGCCATTGGGCCCTTTTGCCAAAAAATGGGTGTCAACAACCATAATATCCCAAAACCTCTAAACAATTTAAATACCTCCAAAATTACTAAAATGACCAAAATGCCCTAAAATCCTTTAGAATGAGCAAAAATGCTCTGAAACATCTAAAATGGCCAAAATACCCTCAAAAACCTCTAAGATGACCAAAAAATAGATTTTTTGGAGTATTTTTGGCCATCTTAGAGGTTTTTAGGGATATTTTGGTTATTTGAGAGGTTTTAGTATATTTTTTGTGATTTTAGAGGTTAGGGAATATTTTGGTCATTTTAGAGATTTTAAGATATTATAGTCATTTTAAACTATTCAAGACTATTTGGGTCATTTTAGAGGTTTGGGAGTATATTGATTATTTTTGAAATTTTTGAGGTATTTTGGTCAATTTCTTTAAATTTTTGGGGTATTGGGGTCATTTTCTTAAATTTGGGGTTATTGGAAGTTTGGGGTTATTTTGACCATCTCAAACGTTTTATTTATTTATTATTATTTGATAAAACATCTTAAACGTTTTAAATTAGGGGTTTTTATAAAAAAATAAAGATAATAATAATTAGGGTTTAAATATATGTTGCCATTTTAATTATTTTTATTTTTTCTTTCCCGCGATTTTCCCCCGTCTTTATGCTCTCTGCAGAGCGCCGCAAGCTTCTAATCACCGACTCTTCTTGAAAATCAAAGTCTCGCAAGCTTTCTCTAAAATCACGTAATGGAAAACAAACCGTCTAGTTCGCCGACGAGCCTAGTCGACCAATTCGTCGTGAGTATATACTCTGTGTGTCTCTAGTTCGATTATGTGCATTGCTTACAATTAGTACTGGATTATTAAGTAAGCTTATAATTATCATTTGGGTCATTGTTTAGATACCAGGTGATGAGGTTCTCGATCTCTCAACCATGTCTAACCAGACCATTAAGCTCGGCAGCAGTCTCCGTCAGGTTTGTGCTTAGCCTATGGTTTTTACTTCTTTTTCAAATAGACCTTGAAAATACAAAGAGTTCTTGTATAGACATTTTAACAAACAGGTAGAGTTCATTTTGGGAAATTTATGATAAACATGGATAATGAGGTTTATTTAGATGATTTTGAGAACTGGGTTTTTTCCCATTTTGTGTTTGAAGATTATTATGCATACTATGAAAAAAAAAAGCACCATTGGATCAAATTGACTGCGAAAATATAAAGAGTACTTATATTGACATTTTAACAAACAGAAAGAGTGCATTCTGGGAAATTATGTTAAATATTGATAATGAGGCCTATCTAGATGATATTGAGAATTGGGTTTTTGATTGTGGTTGAAGATTATAATGCATATAAGTATCTGAAATAGTGAAACTCTGCCACCATCACAAGTTCACAACCCAGCATTTTAATTGTTGTCTTGTCCTTCTACTACCAGAATCAATGGTGTGCTATTACTATCCACGGTATGTGCTGAAGTGAGTACCCAATTGTGTTTTTGTTTCCGTTGATTATCTGTGGCTGTAGAGCCCTGAAATGTGATAGAAAAGTGAAATGGGCATGGGGCTTTATTATTTTTGTTCTTCCTATATGCATGAACAATTGTTAAAAAACATTGTAGTAGTAGTTTTTTTTTTTTTTTTTTTTTTCCTGATTCATTTTGGTTGATTAGTGGTTCATCGTAATTGATATTGGGTAAATTTCCAGGACGGTGATGTTCTTTCTGTCATGAAGGCTGGGACATTTAAATTCTCAAAGCCAAACAAATATTGGGTTGAGAGCTCGCAGAAAAGGGTAAGGCACTATAAAGTATGCTGGATATAAAATAATATATGCACTTTTTCATTCTTGATTGATAGTGATCTGTGAATTTGCTTTTCGAAGTGTATGGTCATGACTAATGACTACTATGCTATGCCATAGAAGTCAGATACCTAACCTAGTGTGCACATCAATCTGAATATACTTATCATAGCAAAGTGAATTGCAATGTGTTATAGTAGGCAGCAGTGTTGAAGCAGCAAGTGATGGGATTTATATATTTTATGCCACAATGCCTTCTGGAATATGTTTTTATTATAAGGTGTTGTTACTGCCCCAAATAGTTGCAGTTTTTTTTTTTTTGGTGGTAAGGGGGGAGGGGAGAGGAGTAGATTAGATTACTTTTGAGGCATTTGTTTTACATTATGTGCTAATTGGTGATTATTTTGACCATGTATTGAATTGGACCTCTCTTTCTATTTTGTGTTTTATACTTAAGCAGTGTTTCTATTCTTTTAGCTACATTGGGAGAAATTGATCGCTAAAGTGTTCATATGTTTTAGTTATTTCACATGGATTCCAATTGTTTAATTGTTCTTATTTTTCCTTTTCTTTTGATGTTGTAATTTGTTGTTTTGTACAGTATGAGCCTCATGCAGGGGATTCTGTTCTTGGAATTGTGGTGGACTCTAAAGCAGATGTAAGAAACTTCACTTGATTACATCATTGAATCTGGTGTCATTAATTCTCTAATGCTAGTAGTAACTTCTTTCTGTTTTAGATTAGTTTATTTTTAAAATCAAGCAGCCATTTTGTCCCTTAATTGTTACCCATGTGAAGAAGAAGAATTGCCCAATCTTCACCTTGAAATGACCAATTTGGAAGAGATACTATCACTTGGGAGGTGATAATACCTGTATTTATCCATTTTTTTGTAGGCGTTTAATGTGTTGTGGAGAAATTGATGCTAGGGATTTTATCCCTTAGGAATTAATGTCTCCCGTGGATGTTCTGCCATGGTCTCCTTCCAAGTGACATACTCTCTTTTTATGTAAATTAACAGCATTTTGCTTTCAATTTCTTTGAAGTATGCAATGTCAAAAAGTTCTTTCTGCTTTAATGAACTTATGAATACCTTTCTATAATCCTTTTGTTTTTCATTTACAGAACTTTCTTGTGGACATAAAAGGACCTGCATTGGCATTTTTGCCCGTGCTTGCATTTGAAGGAGGAACTAGGAGAAACATACCAAAGTTTGAGGTGTGTACTCTATGCATGTTGTGTGGGAAGTAGGTTCTTTGTGTGTTCAACATTATTGTTATTATTTCTGTCTTAGTTGTAACACTTGGGAGAGAAAGATGGAAGGTGTTATAAACTCAAAGCTGCTTTCTCCCTAGTTTCTAGAGGCCTTTCTATTGGAAGATAAAGCAAGAAAACTAATATTTCTCACTTAGCAAGAATGGAAATTTGAATAGTTGGTCTTGATTTTGCTGCCAATGAATTCTGGCTCAAGTGGTACTTCTTCCTCCATAAGAATGAGATGCAGGCGCTGTGGGCTTAAATGCAGTGACCCTTCTTAATGTAGAAATCAAAGCTTTTAAATAACTTAGGAGCTAGTAAGGATATACTACACTTTCTGGATGATGTTTATGAGTTAAATAGTATGAACCTTTTCTTTTCTTTTCTTATTTGAATGCTCTGAGTGTCGGTTGTAGACCATAGTGAGTTCTTTGTTCTGAATTAAAAGATATGGGCTTTCAAAATTTTATGATTTGAAAGAAATTTGATCATAGTATTGAAATCACCAACAGTTTCTATTCTTGAACGCTGATTGTTCATTCCAATATTTTCTTTCTTTTGCTTTATATGTAGGTAGGAAGTGATGGTTAATTCATATAGTTATTTGCTTGATGTGTATTATGTTTCTGAAATATTTTCTTTTTGTTAATGTATTGTGTTGCAGGCAGGTACTTTGATCTATGTTCGGGTTGTGAAGGCAAACCCTGGCATGAATCCAGAGCTTTCATGCACTGACGGTTGGTTTTTATTGAAAAAAATTTGTGATTGATGTGCGCCATAAATATGTCATGGTTCTGACCCTTTGTTAGTTTCATTTCTTGTTAATTTGATATTTTTGGCAATCTCCTGACTTTTTTGTTATCTTGTTTTTCATTTTACAGCCAGTGGGAAAGCAGCAGAATTTGGCCAACTTAAAGATGGTTATATGTTTGAATCTTCAACTGGCCTGTCAAGAATGTGAGAATTTAGCTCCCCCTTAATTCATATTTAATGCTTGATAGATCTCTTAAGACACTCTTGCGCCTGAACACATGGTCGCTGTAAAGCACATCTTTTTTTGGGTAAATTTTACTTTGTGATCCTGGAATATATGGCATGTTCGATTTTGCTTCACCAAACACCACTCTAAACCCTCACCATGGGAAGTACACATGTGATGCTCATTGCGGGGATCATCATAGTAGCTCATTTAAAAAGAAAAACACCAATTTCATTGCCAAGAAGAAAACCAAAAATTTACAGAGAAGGTACAATCACAAGAACAAGCAGTAAGCAGCTGCAAACAAGAACAATATCACATCGACCTATGAGCCATTAAAGGAGAGAATTAATCGTGACCTTAAGAGAAAAATTGAGTGGGAATTATTGGGTTGGAAAAAAAAAAAAAATCGAAAGGAGGAAGGTTGACACTCCTGAACTCTTGAGTTTACAAATGTACCATGCCTTTTTGTTTACCATTCCTTCTTATGTGGGAAATAGGTTGGAAAGGTTGCAGGGGAATATGTTATGGAGTGGTGCAGGAGATAAGTTCAAATTTCCTTTAGTGGATTGGAATAAAATGTTTTCCCCAATTTCCAATGGGGGTATGGGTGTGCATAAGTTAGGCACTGTCGCCTTTGGGGTTTTGGAAAGGAAGAGACCCACTCGTAACAATAAAGTATGGGGTGGATTGGGGAGGCTGGACAACAAAGCAAGTGCGAAGAACTCATGGATGTAGCTTATGGAAGAGAATCCCCGTGGGGTGGGCTAGGTTTTTCAACCCATAAAGTCTCTTTTGTTTGTTTGAAATTTTTTATATGTAATTTGTAGGCTATCTTGTGGCAGTCTTTCCTTCAATAAATTAAATTTTATATATATATATATATATATATATATATATATATATATATATATAATTGAGGGACCAATGTTGAACCTTTTAAATTTGAGGGACCAAAATCAAACTTACTTTATGTCTCAGATACCTAAGTACAATTTACCTTTTATTTATTTCTTTTTTTCCTTGATTTGATAGGGAAACATAACTTATGCAGCCCACATATATCATGGTTATAAAGCTTGAAATTTTCTTTCTGTTGTAACGATATGTCTCTCGTCTTGTCTCTAGGCTCCTGAGCTCTCCAACATGTCCAGTTCTTGATGCATTAGGGAAGAAGCTTTCATTTGAGATAGCGGTTGGCTTAAATGGTCGTGTTTGGGTATACTTCTTGAGAAACTACTTTATTGTAGTTGGGTTAGACAGTTCCCTGTTTCCAATGTGTGTGTGTGTCTTCTAAATTTTTATTCCACCCTAACCTTCTCATGTTTAATATTGTATGCTGCAACCTTGTTTTCAGAAACTTCTTCCTGATACTATCTTGTAAAAATCTTATTGACTTGTAGGTCAACGCCACCTCTCCATCTACAGTCATTGTTGTTGCTAATGGAATTATGAACTCAGAATTTAAGAGTGGGGTACAGCAGAGAGGGATGGTGGAGAAATTGCTTCAGAATTTAAAGTTGTCAAGTCAGTCCTTCTCCTATACATATATGATTCCAACCTCTACATTTATTGGATGCTTGTTATTAACTCATTTTCTACAACTTACGAATATGAAACAAACTTCTTTAATGTTTTCTTTGCAGCTTGATAATTAAAAAGTGCATGCTTTGGAGCTGTTAGCTGTTGTCAAATTTACCTTTTGCAGAGCATGGTTATGTGGGGGTTATAAAGACAACAAATTTCTTCACACACTAATGCCCGTTTTTCATTCTGCTGTCATAGAATCTTATATGAAATAAGTTTGTGTATACCATTGCGGTTATATTTTATATTTTGATCATCTTTTGGACTTGGAAGTCATTAAATTTTGCATATTTTAGGTTATCGTTGGAATTGGTGAGGAGTTATGTTGTAACTTTTAATTTCAAGCACGGAAACTTTGTGATTTTTTACTTTTTTGGAATTGGTGAGGACTTATATTGGAGGAGATTTTTTATTTTTTACAACTTGTTTTTAATGAAAACTTTGTTCATTTCTTTGTTTTTTAATGACCCTAATAAATTGAACATTAGGGCACAAAAATTGGTAACAAGTTGAAATACAAGAAACTGGCAGACAAATTGAGAAAGGCATATTAGTGTAATGTAGTGATTTACTGTAGTGCTCATAGCATGTTAGTGTAATGTAGTGATGTGGGTTTTAGTTAGCTTCGAGCACCTTCTTCGGACCAATTGCTTCTTCGGTCAACTCTTTCTTTCGGTCTACCTAGGCCCACTTTAGTTTAATGTGTTGATGGTTGGGCCTTTAAGTTCCTCAGCTCAAGCCCAATGGGATCAAGCTTTCTGGCCTCCCACAGTGACTACTAGGGAAAATTTTACTTTATACCTATATTTTATGGGTGAATTGGTGATAACAAATTCGTAATTCTATAGGGGAAACCTTTTCTATACCCAAAATTAAAGTAAAGATGAACATGAGAGACATTTATATTTGATTTGTTGGCAAAAGTCAGCAAGCTATAAATGGTAATTCTAATGGGAAAAATCCAATGGAAATACTAGTGATGGTTTCAGTCAATCGGCCAGAAAATGGGGGTATGCCATACTTCATCCCATTGTCTTATGTGTAAAATAAAAAAATTGACATATGTAAAACGTAAATGGTGGGCTGTTCATGAAAATGACAAATAGGTATATTCAGAAAATGTATTTTCATATTAAATAAATGTAAGTATTTTACAATTAATAGTTTACCTGTAAAATAGTATGATAATTGTTAAATGTCAAATTTAAAACTTCATGAGCTTTCACGTTTTTGTTAAAAACATTGATAATTTGATAGTAACCTCAGCTTATCCTGAATGCCATCAATAAATGTGGATGAAAGTTGGTATTAAATTACCCTCAAACCTAAGGTTGAAATTAACTAATATCCTCTCCAAGATTGCAGGTGGTATCTTGTGAAAAGTGAAAACATGTGATTTATATATAATAATGGTAGCAGGTATTAGTAAATGTGATATTATACTGATCACCAATTTCCAGAAATAAAAAAATGTATCTAGTGTACTAAAAAGATAAAATTATATATAAACAAAGATCAAAAACATGTAAATGGAGAAAATATGTGATATCATATTTTCACCTACTATATGTGAAATTCTCTATAATTAAAAAAAAAAAATTTAAAAAGTGTAATGTAGTGATTTACTGTAGTGCTCATGGTTTCCTATCGTAAAAAACATAACGCTTTGTTTGTTTTGGCGATAATGTTTTCTAGAAAATAAGTTATCTTTAAAAAAATATTTTCTATAAAACTATCACATTTTTCTTTGTTTAATAGCAATCTTAAATAGGTTGAAAAACAATCTTCTAACTTTCTTTATTCAGCTTATCGTGAAATAAAGTTGCTTTTCAAAAAAAAAATAGTGGAAAACAACTTCTAAAAATAAGTGATATTTTTAATTGTTGGCCAAAGATACTTTTCATTTGTCCCATTTTTTTTTAATGCTACCAAATACTAGAAAACATTGATTTGGTATCAAAGTCAATGATTTTTTCTGATACTTATAATACTAGCACATTGGGTATCAAAATCAGTGATTGGACTATTTTGTAATTTTTGGAAAATAAAGTAACAAAAACAGAAGATAATCCAGTATATACTTATCAGCTATCATACATGCCCAAATTTAAAACAGATGATAAAGTAAAAGGAGTCTCTTTTTTCTTTTTCTTTTTTTGAGAAGCATAAAGTAAGAGGAGTTAGATAGCAATACTTGGGGGATATTTGCACCTCTTTAAAACTAGTTAGGAATATAGCATCTCGAGTGTATGAGGCTCGAGTTCAGTGAAGTTGATGTGGACAAGTAATCCACATGGAACTCAAGTTTTAAAGACTCGAGTTCTATAAAGCGTAGGAGAAGAAGAAGAACCAGAAAAGGAAGAAGGAAAAGAAGAAGAACTAGAAATGAAAGAAGGAAAATCCACATGAAGAAGAAGAAGAAGAAGAAGAAGAAGAATCCACCTAACCCGCCAATGATTACACACAAAACCCCAAAATCATAATTGATACTCCATTCAATTCCACAAAATTAACTCAAATCAATGACCACCACACGAAAACCTTTTGCAAGAAGAAGATCTGAAGAAAAACCCACATGAAGAAGAAGAAGATCTGAAGAAGAACCCACATGAAGAAGAAGAAGAAAGAACCCAAACCCAGTAAAAACCCAAATTTTCTTTATAAAACTCGAGCCTAAAAGGCTTGAGTTCCACGTGGAACATTCTCCACGTCAGCTGTGTGCCAACACACTAAAACTCGAGTCTTAAATGCTTGAGTTTTTCATCAAACTTGAATCTTACAAACTCGATATGCTATTTTCCCAAATCATTTTAGAAATGTGACAGCTAATGAAATTGTTATAAAATTAATGCTAAATGCAAAAAAAATTCGCAATACTTGATCCAAGAATTTAAAACTGAAAAAATAAATTAAATAATAAGGCAAAACTTTAACTGACATTAGGATATTGTGGCTTAGCATAATAATCAAATTAGTATATGGGGCAAGAAAGAACGAAGAATCGAAAGGATATATAGGCTTTTGAAGAAACGAAATGAAAAGGAAAAAAACACCCATTTAAATAAATTAATGAAGCAGACTCTTGACAAGGATATATATCAAGTGTCGAAGTTGCCGCGAGTGTTCTTTTACTAGAGGCTTATCACAAAGAGAGTAGAACTGGGTCTGAAGTTGCTAAGACTTGAGGCTTCATTTGGGTTATCACAGTTGGACATGTCGTGTACATAGTTCATGCACAAGATAGCCTAAAAATTACATAAAAATAATTACAAACAAACAAAAAAGGCTTTATGGGCTGGCAAATCTACGTAGCCCACCCTGCCTGAACTCTCTTCCATAAGCTACAGCTACAGCTACAGCCATGAGTTCTTCGCACTTGCTTCGTTGTCTATCCACCCTATACTACTATATTGCTACAACCCGTCTCTACAAGTGGTTTTATTGTTTTAATGCGGCGGACGAATGAGATGCATGTCTCGCTGATATGTGGGTCCCACACACATGGGACCTACATGTCAGTCAGACATGCAAGACATCAGGCACAAGAGTTCTATGCATATTTTAAGTAATCAAATTACATGTTTAAATTTATAGATTTAATTAATCTATTGAATTTCTTTATTTCAATTTTATTTTTAATCTGGCCTCTCCTAAACTGGAATCCTGGCTTTGCTACTGCTCGATAGCAAGCCATTCTCTAGTTTCACTAATTTGACCTTTAGCCTTCTTGATACTTACTATGTGTTGTGTACCTTTACCAAAAGGTAGCCTTTATTGTTTGGCTAAAGCTTTGCTTTGTTGCTTTATTTTTGAATCTACATATTGCATCATCCAGGAGCTTACCCACTGGAAGCATCATCTAGATCTTGTGCTCTTGCTGTTTCTAGTATCTCTTCATATGTAAATATGCATAATAAAACTGTTCATGGTGCTCACCCATCTTATTCTAAACTCAATGCTATCTGTAACAAAGTACCTAACAATAACATAGATTTTACAAACCAGTTGTGCGATGTGTTTCCTTTAGCCAATCAATAAAGGCTATCTTAAGATATGAAAAGCTTTTCATATTTTAGCATGTCTCTAGTTCTGTTTTTGACTTGATTCATTGTGATGTATAGAATCCACTTTCCTATGGTACAGACCACAAGGTTCCTTATAATATTTTGGAATAGTATTAATTAGTTAATTACACACCAACTTGCACACATGTCTGTACAAACAGGTAAAAAAATGATTGAAATCGTGTATTGAAGACATGATTTTAGTTGTTTTTCAATTGTGTATATGGACGTTGGACATATGTATGATAGATTTTACCATGATATTTTTTGGTATATTTTTGGTAAACGAAGTAACAAATAGAAGATAAAGTAGTAGGAATCACATACTCGCATGGCAATACTTGATCTTGATTCTATACCTTTTATTTGAAGTCTTAATTCTCTAGTTGCCTGTGTTCATGTCTTTGTGTAACACAAAGACGTGAACACAAAGACATGAACACCTTCGTGACCACCCGCCCTCCTTCCTCAATCCCTTTAATTTCTTGGTAGTGGCTCTTTTGTGTATATTTGTAATCATGTGTCCTTTGTGTTGTACCCAATGCTATATTGGAAAATGATATCCATTATGACACTGCTTAATATGATGTAAGTTCCTAACAATTTAACAAAGCTATTATCATATGTAACCTTATTATTGCTGGTTAAAACTAAGCAAAAAAAAAGAAAAAAAAGAGGAGTTTTCACATAACCTAGTACGATTAATTATAGGATTTGTTAATTGTTATTGCAGTTTTATATTTTTATGTGATGTGAGTTTCTAATATATATTGATAAAGTTACTATATGTCACGATTAACACTACCACTCTTATGATTGGGAAAGATGCTTAAATCAGTGGAGTAATCTATATCTTTAGTTTTATTTGTACAATATATGTCTCAATCCCTGCATATGGATTCCATTAATCAATGAGAAATATAATTTAATTTAATTTTAGTCTTGCAGAAATAACACATTTTGTATTGTATTTATTAATACGGTCATCTGATTTAATTGAAAACCAAAGGTAAAATATTTAAGAAACTATTCCTAGGTTTTGACCTTTGAAAAATATATGTAGATAAATGGTTTAGTTGCATGTTGGTTTGTTTTCATTTTGTCCTGTGGCCTCTGAGTTATGATAAGAGCATTTATGTTAGTTTGTGCAAAAAAATCTGTCTATTTTATTATAAGAACCTACTTTTTATATTTTATACTAGCCTCTAAGCACATGCTTAGAGACTCTTCTATATTTTGGGTAATGGTTAATTTAGAGTATTTATTATAATTTGAGATTACTACATTTTTCAATCACAATAAAAATCTAGGGGTGTGATGAGTATCATTTGTGGAGAAATAATTTTTTATCACACCCCTAGGTTTTTTTTTGTGATTGGAAAATAAATGATTTTTCATCACATCTCTAGGTTTTTTTTTTTGGTTTAACGTCATAATTTTCATCACACCTCTATCGTCTTTGCACACGCGTTGCACGTGCTCAGAAGCTCTTCTATTTTTTTTAATGGAAAATTTTTTTCGAGGTTGATGTATTTTTCAATCGCAAAAATCTCTAGGAGTTTGATGACATGTAGCACATAATATAAACACATTTGGAAATACATAAATCAAATCACATCTCTAAATATTTTAATGATTGAAAAATGAATCAATCCTAAAGTATTTGTTGAGCTAATTGTTAAAATAGCTGTGTGTTCATTTTAAAGATGTTAAATGTCTAATTATTGTATTTTTTTGACATATATATTTATCAGTAATTGGATTGTATTCTATATAAATGAAAGTAATATTTATTTTTGGACTGTCTTAAAAATATATAAATGCATATTAACGGGTATGAGGGGTTTTTAGTGTATGAAGAATGATCAACAATATTGTTCTTCTCTTTCGGACTTTGCTGTACATGCGCATGGAGAAGGCATATCATCCAAAAAAGCAGAATCAAGAATTACTCCATTTGAATTGAACTTATTGTTGCTGAAATTGAAAACTGAAAGCTGAAAGTACTGTAGCAAAATAATTTTTAAATGTGTGAATAGTACCGTGAGACCCATTTTTAATATTTTACATGAACAATGATTTTTGTCTCCTGCACAGTGAACCCATGTGAGGTTACTGTTCACACGCAGGAAAAAAAAAAATCTGAAAATGCAGACGCCCACCCCAAACACACGTATATGTGCTCGTTTGGTTTCAGCTGAAACCTGCGTTTTGCATTTTTTTTTTTTTTTAGCCGCACTATTTGACCAAGTCAACCGTGAACAATGCACCCATGCACTGTTCATAGACCCACAAATTTCACTTTTCAATAACTTTTTCATTAAAAATGGGCCACACGGCACTATTTACACATTTAAAAATTATTTTACTATAGTGTTTTCAATTTTAATTTCAGCAAAAATAAGTTCAATCTAAACGGACCATATATATAGTCTTCTTAATGATAAAAGTAAAAGACACCCTGTGATGTGGGAGAGATAAACTTTGAAGATAGACCTCGTGGCTTTATATATATAATCAAGACTTTCAATCTCCAACTGGATCGATTTTGTAGAAAGTTAAAGTTGGTTTGTAGAAAGCGTGTTTGACTTACAAAACATTTTTGCAATTCTTTTATTTTTCTGTTGTTCTTTTGATTTATGGATATCAACAAAATTAAAAAAAGTTTTCAGCCCAGGTTTTATTTATTATTATTAGCCGAAAAAGCACGGACACAACACAGTTGTATCTATCAGCACAGTTGATTCCTGTCGCAAAAAGCATTGAATGTTTCTTCATATTTTTAAGTAAAAATTTGGGTGAGTTTGGTTCAGCTTTTTAGGTTCAATTTAGATAGAACTTATTTTACTAAAATTGAAAATTGAAAACTGAAAATACTGTAACAAAATAATTTTTAAATGTGTGAATAGTGCTGTGAGACTTTTTTTTAATGAAAAAATGGCTGAAAAGTGAAGTTTGTGGGTCCCATAAATAGTGCACCTATGCACTATTCACGAAAGACTTGGTTAACAACTGCGGCTAAAAAAAAAAAAAAAAAGCTGAAAATGCGTGTAAAACGTGGACGTGGACTTGTATCCAAACCCTACCTTAGTATTGTACTTTTTGAAAAAGTGGGTTGGATTTTTTGTAAAAACTGAGTGTTTGGTAAAAGCTGTTGTAGAGTCCCGATTTGGGGGGCTCCTTTCACTGTAGATGTGAGCAAACCCAAATCCAACAGGCCCAATACAATGAATTTGGTAGAGAAGCGGGCTTGAGAATTGAGCCTTTGTGAGAACGCCTTCAACGGTCGAGCGGGATCGTTAGGGAACTGGATTGTCAACAGCGTGGTTGGGGGAAAGGTCAAAGCTTGTCCTCGGTCCTCGGCCGAGGATGATTTCTTCTTCTCCTCTTCTGACACTCCACCAATAGAACTTCCTGGTGTCTTCCGAATTGTCGTCCCCCCTTCGTGAAATCTCCCTGGTTATATATCCTTCCGTTCTCTTCATCTTAGCCGTCCATCTGTCGATTGTGCAAGTCGCCACTTAAGTGTCTGTCTCATCCAGCGCTTCCCTCAACTTGCTGTGAGTGGTAGTGGTCAGCATGGCACTGTTCAGGGGTCATTCCTTCATTAATGCGGCCAGACTGCCAAGTGCGGGCATTCAATGCGGAGGTGACAGGCTCTCCTACAATGGTCTTTTCACCCTGCTCCCATAACTGCCCTCCTACGCTAGTCCCTTTGTTTGGGGATGATGGAGAGGGCTGCGGTGGATGGCGTACTGCCCTTTCTTCTCAGGGCACCAGTTCGCCGAGGACATGATGCTCCTCGGCGATTTCTCCTAGTAGCTTTGGGCCTTCCTTAGTCATCCTCGGATGTTTTCCTCCTCGGCTGGGCCCTTGAGCTTATTATTCGAAATGGGCTGGGGTACCCAGGTCCTTTGGCCCCACAATAGCCCCTCAAAATCCTACTGTCCGGAACCTCGGACGGGGAGGAGGATTTTGACGTTCCCAGACCTATAACACGGTTGATTGAGCTTTGCCTTCTTATGGGCGCCAGAGTTTTTTCAGTTATCCATGGTATGTTCCTAGCATTTCGGCGTACGAGGCGCATCGCCATTAATGTTTCCTCTTCGGGGGTAGCGCGGATTGCTTTGGAATACGGGAAGCGTATTCAATGGTGTCTTTATGAAGCGACGCGGATTTGGAGACTGAAGGCTCTTTCGGGAACCGAGTGGAATTCATTTTGTTTGACATTCTTCCCTTGAACTCTGTGGGTAGTGAGCTTCCCCAGACTTTGCCTTCTATATAAGGCGCCCTGAGAGGAACATTCTCCACACCCATTAGCCTTGGAGCTCTTTGGAAGTTTCAGGTTTCTTCTCCTCTTGGATAAAAAGGATGCCGCCTGAACCATGGGCGTTACGGTTGAGGCAAAGAGAATTGGGGCTAAAGTCCCTCCTATTCTTCAACCGGAAAAGAAAGAGCACTCTCCTCCTTCGACCAAGAACCGTAGCCAGCGCGAACTATACTAGGTTCTCGATGTTCCTCCAAACGCCAACCAAGAATGTGCAGGAGTTGGCTAAAGAGGAAGGGGAAGAAAGTGAAACGAAGTTGGGGGCGGCGATCGTGACATCAGAGGAAGCCATCCCCGCCGTTGTAGGCAAACGGCGGGACACGTGGAGGGCGACTTCCTAGAAGTATCGACATCGTATGGTGGGCCAGGTTCGCTTCAGGGCAGCCTCCGCAAGTGGAAACCAATTCAGATGCTCCCGCCTCCTTCTCCTCATCACCACCTGCGCCAAGCGCACTGGCTTAGGTGCTGCTGAAGCGGGACCGTGGACCCACCATCACCACCAGCCTTCTTCCTTTTATTAGCTAGCTTTGCCGCAAGTACACCTCGGCCACTGTGGAGTTAGTTGTAAGTCGGACTATTTTGTAATCGATGTAAAACATGCCGTCCTCGGCTGTTCTGTAGTTAGTTGTAAATCGGGCCTTCCTCGGCTGTTTTGTAATCGATGTGAAACATCTTATTTAATGGAAAAGGACTTATGGTTTTTACTTGGCGAAATCTTTTTCTCTTTACTGTTATTACTTTCTGTAGATGTTTTTGTTTACTTGTCTTCCTTACGCACGTATTCCTGCACTGCCTCCGCCTTTCCAAAAATAGCCGAGCACATGACGATGTGCTCCATGCTGTGAACTACGCGACCCCCCCCCCCTTTTTTTTAAACAAGGGATGCTAGTTTTGAAATCTGCAATCCGAGAAGGTCGTGGCACGTCATGACTCTGTCCAAGACCCGTAGGGGGCCAGGGCGCCTATCTCCCTTCGTCGTCCGATCCGAGGACCCAGGCAAAGCTATGGCCATACTTAATGCTTGGAGGAAATAATTTTTGGTTCTGCATAGTACCCCGATGGTTGCCACAAGCCACTAATTTTGCCACAAGTATAAGTCCGAGGACCATGCAATACCTTGGTTCTGTCTAACACCCAGATAGTTATCACAAGTTATTAGTTTTCCCATAGGTTTGGGTCCGAGGACCATGCAATACCTTGGTTCTGTCTAACACCTAGACAGTTGTCACAAGTTATTAGTTTTCCCATAGGTTTGAGTCTGAGGACCATGCAATACCTTGGTTTTGTCTAACACTTAGGTACTTGTCTCGAGTTGTTAGTTTTCCCATATGTTTGAGTCCGAGGACCATGCAATACCTTGGTTCTGTCTAACACTTAGATACTTGTCACGGGTTGTTAGTTTTCCCATAGGTTTGAGTCCGAGGACCATGCAATACCCTGGTTACATCTCCTGAAGATTCGCCCTCGCTACAGCCCCATTCGACTACTCAAGTGAGCTAGAAGGCACCAACACCGATCTCCAAAAAATGTTCCCGCTGCAGAGCTCCTTGAAAGCATTTCACGCGACTACCGTCTTCCTCCACCGGGGTCCAACGGGGGCCACCCGTGAGGTTGGCGAGTCGTCCGGCCCCTAGTGGGGGCGAGGGCCACGCGCGTGGCGCCAGATGCCCGCCGAGCTGGGAACCCCTCGGCAGTTCTCCATTCACGGTTCAGTAGGTTGGCTATCATTGTTCCCTCTAGAGGGTTTGGCTCTGTCCTGTTCGATTTATTGTTCTCACTAGCACACAAGTTCTTCCCACAGACGGCGCCAATTGTAGGGTCTCAATTTGGGGGGCTCCCTTCACTGTAGATGTGAGCAAACCCAAACCCAACCGGCCCAATACAATGAATTTGGTAGAGAAGCGGGCTTGAGAACTGGGCTTGAGAACTGGGTCTTTGTGAGGACGCCTTCAACGGTCGGGCGGAATCGTTGGGGAACTAGATCGTCAACAGCGTGGATAGGGGAAAGGTCAAAGCTCGTCCTCGGTCCTCGGCCGAGGATGATTCCTTCTTCTCCTCTTCTGATACTCCACCAATAGAACTTCCTGGGGTCTTCCGAATTTCCGTCCCCCCTTCGTGAAATCTCCCTGGTTATATATCCTTCTGTTCTCTTCATCTTGGTCGTCCATCTGTCGATTGTGCAAGTCGCCACTTGAGTGTCTGTCCCATCCAACGCTTCCCTTAACTTGCTGTGAGTGGTAGTGGTCAGCATGGCACTGTTCAGAGGTCATTCCCTCATTAATGCGGCCAGACTGCCAGCTGCAGGCATTCAATGCGGAGGTGACAGGCTCTCCTACAATGGTCCTTTCACCCTGCTCCCATAGCTGCCCTCCTACGCTAGTCCCTTTGTTTGGGGATGATGGAGAGGGCTGTGGTGGATGGCGTACTGCCCTTTCTTCTCAGGGCACCAATTCGCCAAGGACATGATGCTCCTCGGCAATTTCTCCTAGTAGCTTTGGGCCTTCCTTAGTCATCCTCGGACGTTTTCCTCCTCGGATGGGCCCTTGGGCTTATTATTTGAAATGGACCGGGGTACCCAGGTCCTTTGGCCCCATAGCTGTTAAAAAATGCTTTTGAAAAAACTGAATGTTTAGCTAGCACTTATAAAAGTGTCTGTTTGAGAGGTAAATTACCATAAAGAACAATGTATATATAAAGAGAATTCTTTGTTAATGCAAGTTATGGACACAATATTTTCACAAAAATTTTAAAATAAAGTCTATATGACAAGTTGTTAATATTAGGAAAAAAAAAATGTCACTAATAGATCTAGATGAGAACTAATAACAACTTACTATGTAAACTTTATTATGAAATTTTTATAAAAATATTTTGTTGATAGTACTATTTTTTTTCTAAAGAAAAATAGTACTAATTTAAAAAATTTAGAGATATAATAAAATGTCACAATATTTTTACAATACTAATTTAAAATTAATTTTTGTGAAATAAAATTTTATTAACACTTATCTTTTAAATGAGTTCTTCCTCAAAAAAAAAAAAAAAAATCTTTTAAATGAGTTGTTCTTGGATTATACATTTACTCACAATTTTTTCTCCACCACATACTCTATAACATCACAATTGTAAAAAAGAAGTTGTGAAATAATCTGTGTTCCTACTCCCTATATATTCTTCCACGTTGCTTTACCCAAACCCAAAACTCTTTTTTTTTTCTTTCACTTTTTTCCCATTCACTCGTTCACTTCTTCCTCATCTTCTTATTTTCCTTTTCTTTTACTTTCCTCCACACAAAGCCCCCCCCCCCCCCCCCCACACACACACACACATGTCTCTCTCTCTCTCTCTCTCTCTCCTCCATATTTTCCATTTATCAAAAACTCTACCAAATTCAAAAGGTTTTTTTTTAGATTAGATATGTAAGGCGTAAATTTTAAAAAAAAAAATAGAGAAGAGAAGAAGAAGAAGAAGAAGATGAGATGCCGCAGCATAGCAGCATAGAGGAGCAGAAAAAACTATGGGCAATTTAGGAAAAAGAGAAACCCACCAACGGTAATAATTTTGTTTTGAGAAAACGCATTTGTGCGTTTTGCAACTGTAACTCAAAGTTGCCATGCCAAAATGTAGAATTCCTTTTGAGTTGGAAAATGCACTTTTGTATAACGCACTTTTGAAAAAATTTACCAAACACATGTTTTGAGTTTTAGGCTAGAAAACATGCATTTTGGCCCCTTAAAGTCGAACCAAACGGGCACTTTATATAAAATTGAAAGCAAATAAGAAAAACCTAAACAATGAGAGATGTGGATAAGGGATTCACCATCATCGTCTACTTTACGATTTTAATGGTGACCTAACCAAATCATGTTTGAAAGTACCCAATCATTAGACCTAATAATGTTCATCATTGATGAATCTTCATCATCAACCTAAGCCCTTGCATCACTAAAACACATGGCACCAATTCAAAAGTAGAAAAAAAAATTAAGACAAACAATTTAGAATGGCAAAAAAGAATACATGCCTGACCATCTGAAGATCTATAGCCTAAGAAGCACAAACACTCCAAAATCCCTATACTTAAAATAAAGATAAAATACACCTAAATATATTAATTGATTTAATTACCATATCCCCACTGTATCATGTCTTAATTTTTTTTAAGAATCAACATATCACCGTGTGGTCCATGTCCATATTTCTTAGTCTATAGCCAACCCCAAAATTTTAGGACTAATGCTTGGTTGATGTTGTTGTTTTAGTAAGAACAAACAATTTATGTCTACTCGGTGTGTCCATAATTACATCAAATTATCAGTTTCTGCTTTGCATATAATATAAAAATACCAACACATAAATGAACAAATCAATGTAGAATTTGATTATTAATATGAAACAAAAATTCACTTCAAAGTTAAAACTTAAATAAGGCCAAGATTAGATAAGAGTGGACAAATATGTATATACCTTGCATTTCTAGGATTGGACCGTATTTGAGATAACCATCCTGCCTTCCTTTTGCTTTTGCTTTTGAATTTGCCTAAAAGGAGGAGGGGGAAGATGGAGAGACGAAATTGAATCTGGTTTTTTTGCATAATGGAATCAAGTTTTGTATTTAGAATTTATTTTGCAAGGAACATACCATTGGAAGTCTGTATTGAATTGAAGTTTGCTAAAAGGCCATGGAGGGTTTTTTTTTTTTTTTTTTTTTGGTTGAAAAAAAAAGAGAAAAAAAGAGAGAGGATGTTGATACCTAAGAGTTGAGGAGGTTTCTGTCAAAAAAGAGATAAGGAGGTTGTTGAGTTGTAACTTGTAACTTGTAATTGTAAGCTGCTACAATAAACGTGGGTTAATGGATGGTTAAAGGTTTGAGATTTTATTTTACATTTTTATCCTCATTAGTTTAAAACCTATTAGTGAGTAGAATGGGGGATATTTTGGGCATAAAAAAATAGGAATTCAAACAGGAAAAGTTTCTTAAATAGTGGTATAGATATATTCATTTTTCAAAAAATCTCCCATCAAATTATTTATTTTACACTACATTACATTAAAATATTAATTTTCTTAATTTTTCTTAACATATAAACCATCATTCACTCTCTTTCTTTAGTCTCAAGATACATAAAGAAATAATAAAAAAATATATGAAAGTGAATAGTATCAATCAGTGTTACTATAGCAACTTTGCAAATTTACACATTTTAAAATTGAGTGATATGGATGATTTTGGGAGTTGAATGTGTAAAATTGACATATTTTCCTATTTTGCTCTAGTTAGAGCATCCACATCAATGGATGTAAAATTTTGCCAGAAAAACATACTTTTTTTAATTTTACACACCAATTTTTACAACATATGCACATCAGTGTGTTTATTCTACGCATTTATTCAATAAAATATTCATCTTCACACTTCTCTCTGGAACCCTTTCACAGACCCAACACAACCCAAGCCACCATCAACGATCAATCCATACGCACCATCAACCCACCCAACCACCATCATTAACCCACCATCATCAAGCACCATCATCAGTCACCATCATTAAGCACCATTACCCATTGATCAAACAAAGAATAAAAAAGGATCAAAATCCCAAAACCCACTAATCAAATAGAGAATCCCAAAATTGTTCAAACAAAGAATAAAAAAGGATCAAAACCCAAAAACGCACTAATCAAATAGAGCTTCGGCGCGCGATCAGTAGTGGCACAGTGAGAGTTTTGGCGAGTGAGCTTCGGTGGTGATTGATGGTGGCACAACGAGAGTGAGCTTGCTTCGGAGATCAATGGCGTAGCTTGCTTCGGAGATCAGTGAGGTGAGAGTGAGAGGCACTAGAGAGAAAAAAGAGAGAGTGAGGTGAAGGGGAGAGAAAAAAAAAAGTAAATATTAAATGCAAAGCTATAGTAACTGTGCATACATGCATGGTTACTGTAGCATTTTTGTATATATGCACAATTTTGCAAGCACTAATATGGATGTTTTTTTTTTTTTGGGTTAAAATGTGTAAAATTAACACTTTTGTATATTTTGCAAGCACTAATGCGGTTGCTCTTATGCAATATACTTGCTATTGACTATATTGCATGTGAAACTTCAATTAATTAGTTTTGCAGAAGTATGGGACCAGTCATTGACTCCTTTATTATTATAGCAGTGAAATACAACAATAATCAATTTACTAACAAGAAAAAAACACAATAATCATAAGGACAATAATTGGTTGTGTACAAAAAAAACTATAAGTTATTAATAGAATGATAACTTAATGTTTGCAAGTGCATTTTCTCATGAGATAAATGCTAATGGATGCTTTTAGGACACTAGTTAACAATCCATTTAAAGAAAATTTTTATGAAAAAAGCTTTTTTCATTTTCCATAAAAGTGGTGCCAAAATTTTCTTAAAATAGATTATTAACCATTGCCCTAAGGGTACTTGTTAGTGTGCCTGTTATTTAAAAGTAGACTTGTAAACTTAACTTGAGTATTGTAACTTAATCTTGGTTTGTTACTTGTGCAACTTTATCAATTTCGGTTTGTGTTTTATTGTAATACGTTAATGGAGGCAAATTTTTAGTTTTTTACTGACTTAAAAAAGACACTTTATCTGTTTTAAGCTACCATTTCATAACTCAAACAACACCATTTAAATAATATTTATTTTATTTATTTATTCTTCTACTTTTCTCTCTCTTTCTCTCTGTCTCCCTTTCTACCTCTTGTCACAGCCACCCACCAGCCATTGCCACCACCACAACTCTGATTAAAAAAAAAAGAACAACCACCACCACCACAAATCCACCTCAACAAACCACCACTTGCCACCACAGCAACTCAAATTAAAAAAAAAAAAAAAAAAAAAAACCACCCCCCACATCAACAACCACCACCTGCCACCACCACAACTCAGATTAAAAAAAAGAAAAACCACCACCACCACAAATCCACCTCAACAACCCACCCACATCAATAATGGCCATCAACAAACCTGTTGGATATATTTCAACAATTTACTTTTGTGATAAGGCAAAAGGAACAATACATAGATCTAAGAATAAGCAATGATACAAATAGATGTGATTGGAAAAAGGCAATAAACAAATATTGAATATATATAAGAAGAAATCTGCAAATAATTAAAAATTCACAGACCAAAGCGTGATAGGATGAACAATTCAGATCAAGTCTTGTGTTTGACACAATCTCCTTAAAGCAGATTTCACCCCTCACATAATTACTGTGGTGCTTTGAAATTCACGGACGTCTGCCTCCCGGGATAAAATAATCTACAGCACAAAAACAAAGCACACAAGGTCGTGCTCTGCAAACTACTTAATGTCTCTTTCTCTCTCTTTGACACAAAATGAAATGCACAAAAATATTTTCACCGGGAGAGTTTTCTCCAAAAAAGTTGTTTTCATGAATGAGGGACTATGAATTATTATACGTTACTGAACAGGTATTTTGTTTTAGTATTAACTGCTGTGCACAGACTAACTAACTTAAAAATTAAAATAATAAAATATTATTATTTGGACAAGTAGACCCAGTCAACATATGCCAAAGGCCTAACCCAATGTCCAACTCATGAGCATATAAATTCATATATTATTTATTTTCTTTCCTATATGGGACTCAGGATTTTTACCACTTTTAATAACAATAATAACATCTTCAAGTGAACACAGAAAACATCAATTTCTTATTCACTCCATGCTATTTTTCCAACAATCCCCCACATGAATAGAAATTGATAAACATAATGCAAATGATGAAGCAGACACAGAGAGAGTAGAAGAAAAGTTATTGTATCGCGAGAGGTGGCTTTTGGCTTTGAACCTTCCTTTGTGAAAGACTATCGGATATACTAGCTAATCAGTGAACATGATATTTTTGAACCGTTAGCTGTTTGTGTATACCAAGACAATAGAATTCACACAGCTTCTTTTCGAACATTTTTCGATTCTTATAGTTGTGTTCATTCCGGCCCTAAACATATCCTGGTAAATTCATGAAGTTCTTTAGAGAATTTAGCCTTAAAACTCTTATGGAAGCGGCCTACTTCACACTCATATAGATGATTCTTATTAAGAGTATCCTGCTATACCTCACTCGGAATTCCAAGATATAAGAATCATTAAAAGTAAAGCTTACCCTGAACAATGCTTACAGGCATCACTATTTCATCATAGGAATGGGTGGGAATTAAAAGCAAAGCTTACCCTGAACATCACTTACAGGCATCACTATTTCATCATAGGAATGGGTGGGAGATTTTATCTCCATAGTGATAAAAATTAGTCTCCACAATTTTGTTGTCCCTTTGAAAACCTAGATCTTGGGATCTCCAGTCAACTAGGTGGGGTTACTGCCATGGAAACTTTAGGTCATAGGCTTTAACCCCATTCCCCTCGATGAGCA
Source organism: Quercus agrifolia (assembly GCA_029955455.1). NCBI lineage: Eukaryota > Viridiplantae > Streptophyta > Magnoliopsida > Fagales > Fagaceae > Quercus > Quercus agrifolia. Next base: position 44,861,500 of record JARQAD010000006.1, read on the forward strand.
GTTTACTTGCTCTCCACTCATTGAATTGATTACGGATCCATTTTATAATCTGAAAATACTTCCATTTGAGAGCAATTGTCTCATGGTATTATACCTCTAACAAATATGTTGAGACCTGCCATAACTTTGTGCCCTACCAATATATAAAAATAGGAGGCACAAGTATCCAACAATGCAATATACTCTTTGAATAAGGTGTTCTCAATAGACTGTTGTCACATTTCTCATGTGATTGAGACAAGACAAGTCCATTAGATTTATTAGAAATTTTCATTTCTTATATCACATCTACAACACTTACACGAGCATATCCCATAACAACATAGCCTCATGTGATATATTTCACATCACATACTAGTCGCATTAAATCTAAACTCATTTGACATCATCTCATTGTCAAATTTTTCATGTCATTGAATTGAAACTTGCTTCAATCTATACAAAGATTTAACAAGTTTAAGCACTTTGTTTCCTTATACAAGTACCATAAACCCCTTTGGTTTATTGTGTATCAAGAAAACTCACATCTTCCTTTTATTTGTAGCCTTCTAAAAACAAGTCTCGTATTGTAATAGTCAATAATTCCATCAACTCTCAAACTCTTAGGTGGTAGATCCACCAATTACTATGCATAGATTTCAAAGATGGATTTATTGCACTATTGACAATCTCTTTTCCAAGAAGGCACTTTTGGATTTTGCTTCTTAGAAGCTTTAAGTTCCTCTTCTAATATATAAATTAGAAAATTTGGACCAAACAATCATGACATTTGTCCTTTTACTATGCTTAGACTCAACCTCTCTTCCATCAACTCTTAATCATGAGAGATACTAAATGTAGACTCAAACTTTCTTAACACTTGAAAAATATTCTAATTAATTGTCATGCATATAAAAATAATAGATTCACAAATTAGAAAGCACTATGCACTACTGTTATGACCATAACCAATGAAAACACAATCAATGGTTCTTTATCATTTAGGAATAGGAACCACAACCTTCATCAATCACCCCCACATTTAAAGAATTTATAAAAAGGCGATCACTCTTTCCATAATTCACAAGGTGTCTTAGTCGTTTCTTTTAAGGCATCTCAATGAACAAATAACTGGTGGAAATAATAGCTTCCCCCCACAAGTTCTATGCTAATCAAAAACTTATTGTATTCATTGAGCTATTTTTCAACTTCATTCTTATAGTGAATGGACATCTCTAATGTCTCTTCCTTGCTTACTTAATAAGCACTCATAACAGACTCTTGTGCATTCCAGATTTTTGACAACTCAAGTATGTTTTAACTAAGGCATGTAATATATATTTTATCCAAAGAAATATTACAAAACATATATTGGGATTAAACACATTAATATCCAATCAAGTTCACACATGCCCAAAATATATATACACATGCATGTTTAAATAAGGCTATACACAGTAATTATGTATTATTCATATCAATATGTAATTAATATCTTTTAGCCTAAAGGTGATCATTACATACTCTAACTAAAAGTGAAGCCCAATAATTACAGCCCAACTAGTGTGCAATTGGTCTCATTCTTGGACTTATATACACACATTTGAAACTATTAATAATAACTCTCATAATGCTATTTTAATTATCAAATAGAGGATCACTTGATGAATTAGTAAAAGCTAACCAAAAACTAAAAAATGGTAGCCACGCCCAAAATTGAATGCATTTAAATGAATTCAAAAAATTTTGCCTCCATCAAAATTTCCAATTTCCTTTATTCATTTAGCCCATACAATATTGCACATAAAAAGCCAAGGACATATTACCAGCATTAATGACATGTTTAATTGCCATTTACATCTACCCTTGATATCAAATAAATACCATATGACCATATATATCAATATATGTATTACTCATAGATAGATTACATGCCATGAACTAGTGCTATTACAATCTGCCCAAAAATCCAATGCTTCCTCTTGTAGGCCATTGCAAATATAAGATGGCAGTCACACCATTATCTCTACATTTATCTATTACTCATAGATTAAATACCATTCTATCAATATTATCAAACCCTCAGTCTACTAGGCGATTAAACTAGGCAATTGATAGCACAGGTTCACAATTTTTTTGCTGAATAGGTTCACAAATTAAAGCAGTTATTCATTGCCTTTCCATATACTGTCGTGTATGTACTACAATGACCAATCACCGCTTACCAAGGGATGCAAATAAAACATTTGCTTTGACTTCATCACCGAATTGCAGAAAAAGAGCAGCACAGTACAAGAATCTAAAGAAAAAACAATTTTCAAAAACTTGTTTGGTAACAGTTTTTGTTTTCTATTTTCAAAAACTTGTTTTTGAGAATATAACGAAAAAACAATTTTCTTGTATTTTTGAAATCAAAAACATGTTTGGTTAGTTGAAATTAAAAAAGATGGTTTTTTAAGAAAAAAATAGAAAATACTAAAATATGTTGTTATTAGGATTTGAACTTTAATGTTAACTCATTAAATGAGATAGATTCATTAAATTAAATGTGTGTTTTCATTGACTTTTGAAAATTAGAGACTGAAAACAGCATTTTACATATTTTCAGTTTCCTTCACAAATTTATTGAAAACATTTTTTGTTTTCTGCCCGTTTTGAGTTGCCAAACAAGTTTTTTAGTCTAAAAAATAGAAAATTGTTTTTGAAAACAGAAAATAAGGGAAAAAAACAGTTACCAAACATACCCTAAATAATGCCCAGCCAAGTAAATAAGACATCCCTAGGTTTTTTTTTTGTGATTGAAAAATGTAATAATCCCAAATTATAATAAATACTCTAAATTATAATGAATGCAAATTATTAACATTTACCAAAAAATTGAAGAGCTAAGACACAAACTTTTCATATTAAAAAAAGGACAATATTAAATTTCATATATTAGGATATTTACAAAAAAAATGTTCATTAACAACTACTTGATAGATTGACTACCACTTCGCTCCCCTGAATTGATCCAATGTGCCTACCATGCAATCTTACAAAATTGTTGATATATCACCCTAAAAAAAAAAATACAATAAATTGAGAGTAAGGCTTAAATGTAAGAAAAACAACAAACAAAAATAATAGGAGGAAGACAAAGCACCACTTAAAACACATACACTAAAATAATTAATCAAACCCAATAACCACAAAAAAAAAAAAAAAACATAAACAAAAATATATATCATTCCCACTCTTTAAAAAAGAGTCATTAATTAGATAAAATATTAAACAATTATCAAACTGACTAAATAAAAGAAAAAATTAAAAAGAAAAGTGTAATCCTATTTTGTAGGCAGTATTTTCGTGGAAGTTAAGAGATTTTTTTTTTCTTTCAAACTCTAAATTACATAAAAGAATAAGGTGTTTTTTTGTTTTTTTTTTTTTTTTTTTTCCTAAACTCTAAGTTAGAGTTCAACTAAATATTTTGTTGAAAAAAAAAATCAAAAAGTAATTTGAGTTCAAGTAGAACTCATATTTTTTTTCTTTGAAATATTCACGTTTAGAAATATGAGTTCAAATATAAAATTCTCTTTTAGAAATATAAGAAAATTCACGTTTAAAAATATAAACTCATATTTAAAAATTTTAGTCCAAATAGATGTCAAATAGAACTCATATTTTATATTCACGTTTTTAATATGAGTTCTAATATAAGTTCAAAACGTTTTCATGCTAATATGAGTTATATGACTTCAAAAGGTGAATATAAGAAGTTATATTTGAACAAAACAATAGGAATATAAGAAAGCGTAACGTGAATTTTTTTTTATTATTTTTTTTTTTAAGATAAGATAATGATATGGAAATAATAATGATAACAAAGTAAGAAAACCAAATATAGGAAAGCAAATACTAAATGACAACTCATAAAAGCAAACGTAATAGAGAGAATTTATTACGCATGAGGTGTTCGAAATAAAAGTCATAAAAGATACTTTGACTGCACTGCAAGTTCAAAAGCCAAATAGTTCGTTGGAGATGGAAGTCAAAACACATGAAAATCTTGAAGATCAACACCCTAATGCAAGTTCCTTGAAGTTATACCAAAATCTTGAAGATAAACACCAAAGTGCATGTTCCTTGAAGTTTAAATACCAAAATCTTAAAGATAGGCACCCTAGTGCATGTTCCTTGAAGAAATATGTGAAAGAAATTAATGGTGAGGTTGAAATATAAGGGCTATTTTACACAAATATTTGATTTGTTTCTAGAAAATAAGAAGTTGTTCATGAATTAGAAAATCAAAATAGAAAGGACCAAAGTATATTGACATACACGTACGTAAATTTGAGTAGAGCAAATAGAAAAAATGATGATAATGGTGAAAAGAAGACTAACAGAATTGAGAGAATTGGAGAACTGAAGAAAAAGCAATTTGAGTTTGAAAATTAACATGAATGTACCGGGAGTGTGGTCCTATTTTATAGATAGTGTTTTTCATGGGAGTTTTCATTTAGAAAAATGATCCAACCAAATTGTGGTGACACGGTTAGCAATTTGAAAACCAACATGAGAGTAGTAGTGTCTAAATTTAAGGGATATGGATGAGTAGTTATAGCGATAGTTTAATTGTATGAAAAGAAGAACTTTTATAATTAAAAAAAAGAAGAAGAATTGTTATAAAAAATAATAAATAAAGAAGAATTGATTTGGAAAAAAAAACGTGAAGGGAGTATGAGTAAGGGAAACTTGAATTCGAAAGAGAAAAAAAAGAAAAACGAAAAAAAAAAAGAAAAAAGAAGAAGAGATAACGAAAAAAAGAGTGAAAAAAAAAAAAAAAAAAAAAAAAAAAAAAAAAAAAAAAAAAAAAAACCCACTTAGGGGAATTGTTAGACATGGGTTTTAGAAAAAGTGAAATAGATAACGAAAAAAAAAATTTTAAGGGTAAACCTTAATAACAGGGTAGATAACTTTTTTTTTGGGGATAGAAACGTGGTTTTTTTTTTTTTTTTTTTTTTTTTCAATTAGGTTTTCTGTTTTTAATTTTTAAAAAGAAGTTCAGAAAATAGTTTAAATAAATTGTTTTTTTGGATAAACTTGAGGAAGTTTAAAAAAAAAAAATGATTTGAAGATAACTTTTTTTTAAAGGAAAAAAAAAAAAAAGTTGCTTTAAAGAAGTGGGTTAGTGGGAGAGTGATATTATTTTGTAGGAAATGTTTTAGGTGAGAGTTAAAGATATATTTTTACTTTGTTATCCTCAAGTTTTGCCCCTACTTAAACATAGACTGTAGGGGTATTTTGGAACACAAAAAAATCTGATTCAAACAGGTGCAGCCTCTTAAATAGTAGTATGGATAGATAAATAAATTTTTTTTTGGATAAACTTGAGGAAGTTTTAAAAAAAAAATGATTCGAAGACAACTTTTTTTAAAAGAAAGAAAAAAAAAAAAAAAACAAACGTATGGTTGCTTTAAAGAAGTGGGTTAGTGGGAGAGTGATCCTATTTTGTAGGAAATGTTTTAGGTGAGAGTTAAAGATATATTTTTACTTTGTTATCCCCAAGTTTTGCCCCAACTTAAACATAAACTGTAAGGGTACTTTGGAACACAAAAAAATCCGATCCAAACAGGTGCAAATAAAAGGGATGGCAATGGGGCGAGGCGGGGCCGAAGGATGGGATCTTCGCCCCCGCCCCGCATGGATTTTTCTTGCCCCATCCCCGCCCCGCCCCGCATGACGGGGAAAATTTCTTGCCCCATCCCCGCCCCTTAAGGCCCCACGAAGACCCGTGAAGCCCCGCCCTACCTCGTAAAACTTTATTTCTTATAAATTTTCCCTACAATTATTACCATTTTTTCAAATAAAATGACATATTTCAATAATAAAAATATACTTTAAACTATAAATAAATTTATCCTATCAAATCAAAGTAATTTTTAGCAAATGGGACAAAGTCTCAAACATGTACCTTATATTTTTTAATAAAAATATAGAAAACAAAATTAAATTGTATATAATTTTTGTGTGGAGGAGAATTATCAGCTAGACCTAATACATGATTGATGCCATCATATCGGCAATCAAACCAATAGGGAAACATATTCCTCATCATCTTGTTCTCCATTCACCACCTCATATTTCTAACATGAAAATTCAAAAACAAAAACCCAACTCATAAAATAGATATGGATTTTGACAAGCATAAAGAAGCAGTGTTGTTAAGCAAAGTGAAATCCCAATAGGAATTCCAAGTGTTAAAAGAAAATAGGGGTGTGTGTAACTGGGTAACAGTTTGTGACAACGTACCTTATATTAACAGCCAAATGCTCACACAAAATTACAAAAACAATGACACAAACAAATATTTAGAGCCTCAAACCAGTACCTCATTAAAAAAAAAAAAAAATTATATTATGTTTATGATGAAAAATAATTTGAGAAAGACGTATGAATCATGAATGAAATCAATAATTCAATAGTATATAAATTTGTTTCTAATAAAGATAAAAGAAAGCGTTAAAATTTGTACTTTATTTCCAACTTTGCTAGAGAGAAAAAAAAGGTAGAGCCACGTTAGGTAAAATAAAATAAGTTGATGATATTTTTGTTTAAATAGTAGGGTTTTAGGGTATGAAAAAATTATAATTTAACCCTTATTAATGCGGGGCGGGGATGGTCTAAAAAGTGTAAACCCATCCCCGCCCCGCCCCGCCCCGTGGTGCGGGTCTAAAATCTCGCCCCATCCCCGCCCTATCACCTTTGCGGGACGGGGAAAACCCACACGGGGCGAAGCGAGGAGGGGCGGGTCAAGCGGGGCGGGGCAAAATTGCCATCCCTAGGTGCAATATCTTAAATAGTAGTATAGATTTGTAGGAAATGTTTTAGGTGAGAGTTAAAGATATATTTTTACTTTATTATTCTCAAGTTTTGCCCATACTTAAACATAAACTGTAGAGGTATTTTGGAACACAAAAAAATCCGATCCAAACATTTGCAGTCTCTTAAATAGTAGTATAGATAATATAATTAAAACCACCAATTGTCATGCATGAAATCAACTTTATCCAATGCTTATAATAATATCAAAAACACTAAACCAATGAAGCTATGCAAATATCTACAGTCAACCTACGGAAACAAAAATCTACAAACAATAACTACGGTCAAAACGACACCAAATCGTAATGGAAGACAAAGACTATTTTATAGAAAAACAAAGAAGATAGATATTCACGAAAAGATAAACACAAACCCAGTTTTGCGCAGGAATACAAACAATTGCCGATTTAGCATTTTTCAACCAATGCAAAATTTCTTTCACCGTATATCACAAAAATAAATTAAAATATGAAATTTGCTTTAAGATTGTTGGATATATATTTCAACAATTTACTTTTGTGATAAGGTAAAAGGAACAATACACATATCTAAGAATAAGCAATGACACAAATAGATGTGATTGACAAAAGTAATAAACAAATATTAAATATATATAAGAAGAAATCTGCAAATAATTAAAAATTCACAGACCAAATGCGTGATAGGATAAACAATTCAAATCAAATCTTGTGTTTTACATAATCTCCTCAAAATAGATTTCTCCACTCACATAATCATTGTGGTGTTTTGAGACTCACGAATGTTTGTCTCCCAAGATAAAATAATCTACCGCACGAAGTACACAAGGTCGTGCTTTGCGAACTACTCAATGTCTCTTTCTCTCTCTTTGACACAAAATGAAATGCACAAAAATATTCTCTGGGAGAGCTTTCTCCAAAAAAGTTGTTTTCATGAATGAGAGATTATGAATTATTATATGTTACCAAACAGGCATTTTGTTTCACTATTAATTACTGTGCACAAACTAACTGACTTAAAAATTAAAATAATAAAATATTATTATTTGGATAAGTAGGCCCAGTCCACATATGCCAAAGGCCCAACCCAATATCCAACTCATAAGTATATAAACTCATATATTATCTATTTCCTTTCCTATGTGAGACTCAGAATTTTTAACACTTTTAATAATAATAATAACATTTTCAAGTGAACATAGAAAATATCAATTTCTTATTCATTCAATGCTATTTTTCCAACAATCCTCCCACAACTAGTGGCGGAGCCACATTATAGGTTGGAGAGGCCATGCCCCCCCAAAGTATTGAAATATTTTAATATACTATGAGTCCGTTTGGATTGAACTTATTATTGTTGAAACTGAAAACTAAAAATACTGTAGCAAAATAATTTTTAAATGTGTAAATAGTATTGTGAGACCCATGAACAGTGCATAAACAGTGCGTGAATAGTATTTTTTGTTCCCTGCACAATAAATCATGTGATTTTACTGTTCACGCGTAGAAAAGAAAAAAAAAAAGAAAAAAAACACAAAACATGAACATAGGTTTCAGTTGAAACCAAACGGGCACTGTATATATATGTCATAAATCGGTTAAGGGTGGGGGCCAAAGAAAAATGAGATTCCCCACCCCCCCCTAAAAAAAAAAAAAACATTTGAGTTGCTTTCTAAGAGCATTAGCATTGAAAAATATTAATGCCATATCTAAGGAAAATTTAGCATTTACAACCTTAAAATCATCTACATCAAAAAATTGTAAAGGCAAGTATTGTAAATTTTTTGCAATACTTGCTATAGTGCAATTCTAAAGATAGAATTGCACTATAGCAGTATTGTAAAAAAAAATAATATTTTATCTCTACTCTCTCTCCTCTGTCTCTCATCTCTCTCATTTTGTCTGTGCTCTTCTCTCTCTCTTATCTCCGCTCTCCATTTTCTCTCTCGTTTCTGCTCTCGATCTACTCTCTCATCTCTCTCATTTTTTTGAATGGATTTGGTCCGATGGCTCCAGTGATGTTTTTTTTGAATGGGTTTGCTCCGGTGGCTCTGGTGATGATGTTTTTTGAATGGGTTTGCTCTCTCGTCTCTGCTCTCCATCTTCTCTCTCATCTCTGCTCTCTCATTTTTTTGAATGGATTTGCTCCAATGGCTCCGGTGATGATTTTATTGAATGAGTTTGCTCCGTGGCTCCAGTGATGATGTTTTTTGAATGGGTTTGCTCTGGTGGCTCTGGTGATGATGTGTTTTGAATGGGTTTGCTCCAGTGATGATTTTTTTTGAATGGGTTTGAATGGGTTTGCTTTGGTGGCCTGGCTTGGGTTTTTGATCGGTGGCCTGGTTTTTGAATGGGTTTGTGTTTGTGTTTGTGTGTGTGGCTTGGCTTTGTTGCTGGGTTGTGTTTGTGTGTGGCTTTGTTGCTGGTTTGATGTTTGTGTTTGTGTGTGTGGGTGTGGTGATGGGTTTGGATAGGTTGATCAGTGTATAATGGGTGTGTGTTGTGTGTTGAACTGGTGCTGGGAGAGACAAATAAAAATGGCTGTTGAAAAGCCCAAGGAAAATGAGGCTGAACGGTTGGGAAGAAATAATAAAGAATGGGTTAACAAATAATATTTTAATAAAAATAGAGTTTTGGGATGTGGAGATATTGTAAAATGATAGGGTATATTGATAAAATGGTGTTTTAGAATGGTAAAATAGAATAGCATTGAAATTTTTCAATGCCAATGCTCTAATAACATTAGAAAAAAAATTAGCTTCCCCCAAGAATAAACAAAAACAAATAACTTAAATCTTTCCAAAACAAATTTATAATTAATTAAAAAAAAATGATACACAAATATCATCCATTTTATATATATATATATATATATATATTTTTTTTTTTTAATCTTTTCATTTATACATCAAATCAATTGAGTTACGAGACCCTAAATCTATTATATTTAAAAATTTAATTATTTTTTTCTTTAGGTTATTTTTTGTATATATTTAAAGTAAAGTAGACAATTTATATATATTTATTAAAGTTTAGAAAGATTATGTTCATTATAAAAAGAAAAAAAAAAAGAAAATAACGAGTTCTTACTAATTTAATTGCTAAATGAATATGTTTTGAATTTATTAAGACCGATTTATGAATACCATAATTTCCCCCCAAGCTAAAATTCATAGCTCCGCCGCTACCCACAATCCAATCAAAACCCACACAACCAGCCACAACCCACAACCCAACGACCCACAGGCCACAACCCATCAATTTCGTCAGAAGAGAAGGTAAATATCGGAGCACCGGTACCGCGATATAGCACAGTACGCCACCGGAGATTTCTCCCTGGTCGTCTTCCAAGCCAAGCTCGTCCTCAAAGACTAGTTCCAGAAGAGAGAGTGCTCATGGAACGTTGCCGAGCCCAGTCTCCATGGAGGAAGAAATAAAAAAAAGAAAGAAAGGGAGAAGAGCTGAATAGGAAGAAGATATTTCGGGCTACTACGAAGAGTAAAGAGAAAGCCTCGTTTATTAACAGTATTTACATGCACTTTTGAGAACAGTGTTTAAAACATCCCGGACCTAAATATTATTTAATTGAAATAAGAAATCAATTATTAATATTTTCGAATAGTTTTGAGCTGGCTGTGTACTGCAGCTGTAAAGCAAAAAAATTATTGCTTTAGCTCTGCCAATGCAACCCAAGTTTTGGTTTATCCACTTTTTGGTTCATACAACTACTGTAGCCTTTTCTCACTTTTATCACCATCTACCTCTCTCTCTCTCTCTCTCTCTCTCTCATACTCAATATTTATAAGTTTTATCTTCTTCTTCTTCGAATTCTTAACAAACTCTCTGATCCGACGGCCACAATCGCCTCTTCTCTCCAATCGTACGCCTAGGGATCCTTCTTCTCTCAATGTAAGTATTTCCTCTCTCTCGCTCTCTCTCTCACTTTTCCTTCTCGCTGCTAGTGGCGCAGAGATAAATATATGCCAAGTTTTTCATCAACATCATAAAGCGTCGAGTAAGGAATATTTTGTTTTTGTTATATGTATATTTAAATTAAAGCCGTTTTTATTATGATTTTTAGGAGCAGTAATTTTTCTGATCTACATGGAAGAGGAGTCATCATTAATAAATGATTTGTTTTGTTTTTTGTTTTTATTTTTATTTTTGTTTTTTTGTTTTTGTTTTTTTGTTTTTTGTTTTTTTTTTAAATGGCCGATTTGGGAATTTACTAAAATGTAAGGGAGACCCAAATGAACTTTAATATAGAACTTTTATTTATGAGATTTTTATGAGAGAACTAAACTAAACGAGTGGTACATTTTACAGCTAATTTCTGACTTTGGTAATGTTGACATGATGTAAATAGGAATTTTGAAAAGACGGTGCCCCCTGGCTCCTCCATAGCTTCGCCAGTGCGCGTGACCGAAGATTCAATTTACGTTGCGGTGGGAAGAGATGTAAATAAGTACAAATCAATCCTGTTATGGGCTATACAACATAGAGGAGGAAACATGATTTACATCCTTTACGTGCATCGGCCTGCTAAGTTTCCAATATGTAAGTCCCAAAGTTTATCGTATATTTAGGGTTGCAAGTGCACACATGCTAAGACCCACCCTCATATATCTGTAAGATCTCTAGATTATAACTGTATCATTTTATTTAAAATGAGCGGATTGGATTTCTAACGTTTATAAAAAAAGAAATGAAAAGAGTAATTCTAAAATTTGGGAGGGATTGGATTTTACACCTAAAGTTTTAGAATATTTTCAATTTGAGGGGTGTTTGGAATTTAGTTTCTAAAGTTTAGGGGTATATTATGACGGTTCAGAATTTTGATTTTACTTCTAAATTTTAGAAGTGTTTAGATTTTACTATCTAAAGTTTAGACGTGTTTGAATTTTACACCTTAAAATTTCAGAATTTGGGATATAAAATCCAAACATCTCCAAACTTTAGAGGGTAAAATCTAAATTCTAAAACTTAGAGTGTAAAATCCAAAAACCCCAAACTTTAGGGGTATAATTTACAATTTACCCCCAAAAAAAGACTGAATTTTGCTCTTTAATCAATAACTTAAATAGATATAAAAATCTTGTTAATCAACATTTTTTTTTTAATGTTGATAAATGGTAAAATCTGATCTACTCATTTCAAATTGAATGGATATGAACTCTAAGGTAGAGTTGCCATAAGATTAATCTGTATATGTATATGTCAATGAATTGGACTAATCAAGTAACAGTTGGTCTCCTCATATATCATATTATTTATCAAACCATGATTTTAGAATCGTAGCTATATTAGTTAGATTGATGCCAAGAGTCTTGTATCATATTAGTTACTGGACTAGCCATGGTGTTTCCAAGAGAGACGTTCATGGTTCAATTCTTCTTTCTTGAACTATCAAATTATATATATATATATATATATATATATATATATATATATATATATATATATATATATATATATATATATATATATATAAAGGGTTCAGTTAACGGGTGCCCTTAGGGCATTTGTTTTTTTTTTAAGAAGGAGGGCATTTGTCAATAAACCATTAAAGGAAAATTTTGATAAACTTTTATGAGAAATATAAAAAGTTGTCTGAAAAATCAATTACCTTTTTATTTTCCCATATATAACAAAAAGGTTACACTGACTAGTTTTTCCTAAATTACTAAATTACCCTCAACTATGCCAATTATTTTCCTATGATTATTTTCAGTTCATTTAATTAATGACCTTGACCCTAGTTGGAACCTTTTCTTGTTTGAGAATATTTAAAATCATTTTCAAGTGGGTTAAGTTTCAGTCTAGTGCATTGGTGCACTGACCTAATGCACTGGACCTAAGTCATATCTTTTTCAAGTTTTTCATTAGGTGTTCAACAATTGAAGTCAACCAAATACACTGCTAGACTTCTAGTCCTAGCAAGTCATAAAGCACTTAAATTATTATTATTATTATTATTATTATTTTTTTTTTCTCTGTAAGTAAGCAGGTAGTTAAACTAAATCCATTATAGTAGTTTATTAAAAAAAAAATCCATTATAGTAGAGAAATTTTTACATCAAAATCTGAATCCCTATCAAAACTACCAAGTTCTAGATTCATATGTTATTATATCTTGGATTATGGATTGGATTAAATAAGTGTGTGTCGAGCGAAAATATGCTGAACCTCGCATTGAATATTTACTATGTGGGATAGGACTAACCAATCGATTTGCAATGCCAACTTAATTGAAAATTGTTAATTATGGAGAATTGCAGTTTTTGTCATGAGATTTAACTATTCTTTTCATCCATGGTTTTCAACATTTCTTTACTTTTTTGCTTAATATTTCAAAGTGAAACTTATTAACCTTTTTCTTTCTTTGCAGTGAATATGATTAAAAGGGGTCATCGGGAAACTGAAGGACAAAGGATCCATAATATCCTTGAAAAAAACTTATCAAAAAAAAAAATATCCTTGAAAAATACCAATGTATTTGTCATGAATATGAGGTATAAATCCTTTTTATGTCTTATGAAGAATTTGTTTTCTAAAACAAAAGCCCTTCTACCTCCATCAATAACAGTCATTATAATGGTTATACATAAACAGAGTAGTCATTATAATGGTAATACATAATCGAGTATGTTTGGGTTTGTAGATGTGTTTGTAAATTCTAGTGTCAAAATATATCAAATTTAGGTTGAATTACTAGAATTTTTAAAGTCTATCAGAACTTTTAAATCACGAGTCAAACAGATTTTTTTAATTGATATTAGAGAGCCTAGTTACAATTAGTTGGGAATCTGTTCTTGAGTGTGATCCCTTATCATATATAAATCCTGGCCTCTGTATTCCCCCTTACCCTTACATTGACTACTTGGCTTTTACAACCTTAATTGGGAATGGATGAGTCCAATATGGAGGATACACAAGACTTTGACAACTCATCTCAAGAATATTCTGATGAGCGATGATGATAATAAAATTTAGCAAACCTATAAATAATAAGCTCTTTATTAAGAAGATTTCTAAGAAATTCGATAAAAAATTGAATGAGGTTGAGCAAAAAAAGGGGACTTTAGGGGTTATACTTGATAAAGTGAGCTTGATAAGTCTAGATCTCAGTTAAGGAGGTTCCAAGGGAATAACTTGATCAAAAGCTCAGTTTTTAAAAGTTTAGTTATGAGTTATGACTAGAGTGGATTATGGTACATTGGAATATTATATTCAATCCTATCTACCTTACAATTCCACGCTAGTAATAAAGGGCAGATAATCTTTATTCCTCCATCTGCCAAAAGTCACAAAGTGTGTAGGAAAACTGATCAAGTCCAGGTAGACAAGGGCAAAGGCCCATATCTGCAACTCAAGTCCCAAAGCCCAAGTGTAGACCTCCTTTTAGGAAACCAAACGGATCTAGGTCTATCCCTACTTGTTGCCACTGTGTTATTGTTTGTTATACTTGATCGAGCTGGTTTTGGGCTTAGATTTAAAGGATAAGAATCTTATGCAGCCTATCAAGTCAAGGCAACAAAAACTGAGATCCCTAGTTCAAGGGCCAAAATTCTGAATGCTAGAATTCTAATGTGAATGTGGGTAATGTTTGCAGAACAAATATTACAATATGATAAATTGTCCAAGATTACCCGTGGTAGGATTCCAACTCATTTTGATTTTTACTTACACAAGTTCAATTTATGAGCATGAACTTAATGACTCTTATAAACAAGTAATGAACTTGTCATACTCAAAGGAATTTCAATTCCTTTTATAGATACTTCACTTCTGTTGACTTTTCACCTATGTACTCAGCTAATGATTCGTGTTGTTTGTGTTGTGTGGGTGAGAAAAAAATCTCTAAAATAAATATTCTTTTGTATTGGCTTTGTCTAAATTCTTTCAATATTTTAAGGACAAATCTTTTGAGCTTTATCTTTGTTTTCATTATTTTTGTGAGTTTTGTTTTAGTTTTTAATTATTCAAAATCCAAAAACATTGAAATTTTTTAGAAAGATAGATTTTTGTTTTGTTTTGTGCATTCTATTTATCTCTTGATTTTGAAAGTCTGACATGAATTATATGAATGCAAATATCTCTTTCTTGACTTGACTTATAATATGCTCGACATTGTGTAGAAACATAGAAAGTGTGCGTGTAGCATAATTAAGTAGATAACTACTACAGGATAAATGTAAATGAAAAAGGTTTTTATAAAACCCACTACCTGGCAGTTAAAAAAACTATTCCAAGTGTACTTAATAGTCACATAACATTTTTAATGAGTTATGTGACTTACTTAAATAATATACTTGGATGGTTTTTTTTAATTGCCACATAATGGGCTGCATAAAAATTCTTGCATTCCAAGTTGCATAAAACCTTGCTCAATGCAAATTAATGGTGCAATGTGTAAAAGTCATGTGTATGCATTGTATATTCTATCATTCCATGTCCACATTTGTTTACTTCTGATTAAACTGAATCAAGATTAATTTTATGAATAAACATTCATTGAAGTCAGGCATTGATACAAATCTTGATGATATTATGTATTTTTTACGAAAGTTTGCTTGAAAAGATAGTAGAAATGACTACTACTAAATTAGTGCGAAACTCCTATGATGTATGAATCAAACAGAGGGCTAAATTGCATATTTCAATAGTGTGAAAGCCACCACTTAGAGCATCCACAATAGATGTGGCAAAAATTATGCCATTTTGCCACACCAAAGACCTACTTTATTATTTTAAAACATCATTTTACAACGTTTCATTTATCAGATGTTTTATCATTCAATTCTATACATTAAAATAATATTTCCTACACATTAAAATAATATTTACAACTCATCAATCACAATCAACAGCCACCACACTGCTGCCAACAACCAACAGCCACCACCACACAACCACCACCACACAACCACCACATAACCACCACATCCTCCACAACCAAAAACACAAGTGCGGAAAGAAAGTTTGGAGTGTGGGATTTTCTGGATGGGTTTGTCGCAGAGAGCCGTTAATCTCTGCCATTGTTGAAAAATTTTAAGGTTTTGGATGTGTTTCTTGCTGTGTTTTGGTTTGGAGGCAGAGAGAGATCTTTGATTGATCAATACCCAGCCACAACCAAGGCCCCACGCCGCCGCTGCACCACCACGACCCAAAACCCACTCCCACAAATCAAAACCCCACACCCATACCATCGGACCCCATTACAAATCACCCCAACAATCAACAATACCAACCCAGGCACGATCATCGCCTTGGCCCAATCGGTCCACCCAATCGTCTGCTTGATTGTGTTGAAAGTCAGATTCGCGGCAATGACAAGCTGGTAAGCGATTCGGTTCCCGAGCCTGATCTTGATGAACCTGCAGGCGAAGAAGAAAGTGAGCGCGATGAGCCATGGGATTGGATCTCCGAAGGCGGTGAACGCAGCGGCGAACGTCAGTGTCTTGGAGAGCACGGAGGTGTCGAGGCCGAGCAGGGCGACGGTGCTAAGAGGAACAGGGAGTGGGAGACAAAGATACAGAGTGGGGTTTGAGAGGAGAGGATTGGGGGTTGAGGGTGAGACTGACGGAGAGATGAGAGAGAAAGTGCAATAAAAAAATAATAAAAACTTATGCCACAGCTGTCCGTACAGTGGTAAATTTGTGAAGGTATTGTTCACATGTGGCAAAAATAATAAGATTTGGAACATTTGATAAAGAGGGTTTTTTGTGTTTGGTGTGCCAAATGTGCCAAATATTTGGCATTTGACACATTTGGCACGGTTGCTACGGATGCTCTTAATGTAGTATGAGTGAATATAGAGAGATATGGTGACAAAAGCAAAGAAAAATAATGTGCAAAAGAACAAGAAAAAGAAAGAAAAAAAGGAATCTATTAAAGAGAAAACATGAAACAAAATGCAGTTTTGAAAACTTTGGAATTTTAATAATGTTGGATGTCATAACTTTTCTCTATCTTTGAGGTTTATTTGAGTAGTCAGGACACTTTGACATGGGAAAACACTTTGTATACATGTATGAAATTTTGTCATTGCAATCTCTAGTGCATAGTCTTAAATAGTTGTAGCTGGAAGTGTCTATACCCATATGTATAAGGGACACATAATGTTAAGAATGCATATAATGAAAGAGAGTATTAGTATTCTATAAGCAATGAGACTGTGAGTTTTCCCCGAAAACATTTTTCCAAATAGGTTTTGAAATAAAAATGTATTTTTCATAGGGAAAAAGTATAAAGGATATTGAGGGGAGTCATAAATCTGTTCCCTTAAGAGTTCAAAGACATTGTTTTCTTTGTCATTTCACGCGCGCGCGCAACAGAGAGAGAGAGAGAGAGAGAGAGAGATTTGTGACTTGATGCTAATATGGAATTGTACTTAAAGCTTTGATGTATTTTTTATACCAATCTGTTATGTACTTAAAGTTTAATGTAAGCTGACTTTTTAATGCTTGTTTTCAATGTGTTTAACGTGTTCGTTCATGTTTCAAGAAGATACGTTTTACTTTTTAGTCTCATGTAATAGAAACTAGTCCTAGTTTTTGTCTATGGTTTATAAGGTTACTTTGTATTTCATTAGGTTGTTGTATTGTGACATTTTGTCACGGAATTGCCAAAGGGATAGATTGTTAGAGTTCATAGATGTGTTGGCAAGTCCTAGTGCCACAACATATCAAATTTGGATTGTATCAATAGAATTTTTCTAGTGGTATCCTAGGAAGCACTTATCAAAAAAAAAAGTGGTATCCTAGGAAGCACGGACATGGTGACGCAACAAATTTTGAAAAATTACGACAAGACATGGCGGGGATACGCTTATTAATTAATTATTAAATATATTTTTATTTACATTTTAGAATATCATTTAGCATTTATTTTTTCATATAATGTTAAAACATATATAAATTTAAGAGCAATAATGAATAATAAAGTGAATTCATGATTCATGACTAATAAATGATATTTAGAAATTAGAATACAAACCAAGAATAAGATTTAAAAGTAAATAAAAGATAACTAGATAAGTGTTCAGTTTGAAACTAAAAGGAAATGAAAGATAAGTGTCCTCCTGTGTCCTGCAATTATTCATAAAAAAACAATAAGAAAAAAAAGGAGGAAGTGGCTGAGACACTTGTCTGACATAGGTATGACATCCCAAATGAAGTGTCTGTACTTCCAAGGTAGTATTAGACTTTTAGAACACATAGGATTCAAAACAGATTTCTTTGTACAACCATAAAAGTTTAGCCTATTAGATTTCATAACTTTAAAGATTGGCATTGATAATTTAAAGGTCCAGTGAATTTCTTTTGAGATTGCTGAGCTGCTGAGTTTTCTGATTTATATTGACATTGCTGTTTTTTAAATCTAGGTACAAGCAAATAGCGTACATATTGAAATGGACAGTATTAAGAGGGGAATTGTAGCTCTCATTACTCAGCATGGGATCAGGAATCTCGTAATGGGTGCAGCAGCAGACAAGCATTATAAAGAGTACAAACTACATAATAAGCTTTCCATCTTTTGGTGTTCTCTTCTTGTTTTATATACACTGTGATAATCTTAGCAAAGCAGTTATTTGCTGTCCATAGATGTGCTTTATCTACTATCAATTCTGGTTACTTCAGAATGCATACATCATGGCTAATAGGTCCTAACTATACAATATATGGTCTAGATTACAAAGAGAAGGTCAATGTTCAGACCATGGGGGCAGTGGGGGAACCGTAGAACAAAATACCTTAGTAGCACATCTATATTATAAGTTAGGCTGAAAAATAAATACATAAATAAGTAATTTTGATCTGCCTCTCTTTTAACAAGGGAATGGGACTGATTGATAGGTTCAGTTAGTTAATTGAACTCCTTCCAAGGATGGCTTTATAATTGATAGTGTCAAATGTGGTGTTTTGCAATCTGCTTCCAGGTTTGTCGAAATTATGGTTTTAATTTGTTAAGTTTGTGATCATCTAAAAGCACCCCTTCGATTTTGCCTACTTTCTTTCTTTCTTTATTTCCTGTGCTGGTGGAGGTAGCTAATTGTATTGAAAAGCTAGAGGAGACTTTTTATGGAGTGGGATTGGTGAGGAATATAAATTCCACCTGGTTAAATGGGCTCAGATTTGTGAACCAGTTCATCATGGAGAGTTAGGTATAAGGAACCTTGGAAGATTTAATCAAGTTTTGTTAGAAAAATGGTTGTGGAGATACGGGATTGAGAGGGAGTTTCTTTGGAGGAGGGTTATAGCAGCAAAGTATGGGAATGAATGGTGGGGATGGTGCCCTAAAAGTGTTGGGTCCATATGGTGTGAGTCTTTGGAAATCCATCAAACAGGAATGGCCGACTTTTTCCAAGTATCTTCAGTTTGATATGAGTGATGGAACTTGAGTGAAATTCTGGTATGACGTTTGGTGTGGTGAGTGCCCACTCAAGGAATCCTTTCCGGACTTATTTAGTATCAGTTCTATTAAAGATTCCTTAATAGCTGAGGTTTTCAATCTTGCTAATAGGGGGCCCCTTTGGGATGTTCGTTTTCCTAGATCGATCAATCCAAGATTGGGAGTTAGAGTCTCTAGTCTCATTTATGGATCTTATCTATTCCAAGACTATTAAGGGTGAGAGGATGAATAGACTTTGCTGGATACTTGCCAAAGTTCGGGGTTTTGAGGTGCATGGTTATTATCACTCCCTTTCCTTGCTTAATGGCCTGTCTTTTTCTTGGAAACTGGTGTGGCAATTGAATGTCCCCCTCTAGGATTGCCTTCTTTTCTTGGACTGCTGCCCTAAGGATGAACTTAACTACATAAAATCTCTTAAAGAGACGTATTATTGTTTTGGATTGGTGCTACATGTGCAAAAAATGCTGGAAGTCTGTGAACCATCTTATTTTTCATTGCCCTATATGTTGTAGGACTAGGGAAACAAACAAAATCTTTTAGGATTTCTGGGTTAGATTTGGGCAGCTTGGGTTTTGAGGAATTAGGGTTAGGTTTTGGTGGGGAAAAGACTTGAAAATAATAGGGATTATAGGGTTTCCAAAGGAGACGAGGATTAGTAGGGTTTGGGGATGAAACAAAGGAGAAAAATCAGAGCTTGGGTTGCTGTGAACAGTAACCTTGAAAAGTAAAATTAAAGAAAAGATAAATTTCCAGGCCTCACACCTAGACTTCCTAAGCATCACACCTATAGTTTCTTGGCATCGCACCTCAAAGAGGGTTGCATCACACAAACCAATAACAAGCTTCATAGATTCTCTGAAAATATGAAAACTTTATTCTTCTTCAATAAAAAGCAGTTGCAACTTTTTAAGTAGAAAACTAATACCTTTTTCTAGTTGAAATAGGACTTTATTTAAAAGTCCTAATATGACTTGGACTTGGACCCCTTGGGCTTTACTACTCAAGCAAAACCAAAAAAGACTCATTGGACTATAGGCACATCCCATCCCTACAAAACAAAAAATTAAAAAATTACCCCTGACACTTAAATAATATTGGCTTCTTGCTACCTCCATCATTCTCCCCTAGTTGGAGAAAACTTGACCTCGAGTTTTGAAGTGTTGAAGTAAAAAAAAATCTTGGTTTTGTGAAGTGCATCCTTGATATAGAATAAACACTTTGAATTTAAATTTCCTTTGGTTTCTTCATCCGAGGTAGCAATGATGATAATGATACACCCACCAATCCAATTGAATCACTGAACTTTTTAGTTATGACTAAATCAATATCTTCAAAAGTTGGTGTATGCTATAGAATCTTGCCTTTGATGTGCAACATGAACCTGGAAATAAGTTGCTTTGTCCTTCATATTTTTCGTTTTTGCCTTGTAGTTTTTATACATTGTTTGCTCAATTTCAACTTCATCAACAACTTCCACTTCTTTAGTCTTGTTGCATTACTTCAAGCTCCCTTTGTTCACTTGCATGTATCTTCAACTTAGCATCTCCTTTGTGGCTCACTATACAACTTGTACCTTTGACAAAGTTCGTAGAGTACTCATGCAATGGACACAAGGGCTTCGATAAATATTTTAAAGAAACATTAGTGCAATCCTTGGATAAATCTGCTAGAATTTGAGGCACTTCTATAAGCTGGCCCGTAGTTGTTTGTTGCTACAACAGAAATTTTAGGTTCTATATCTTTTCCTTCAGTGACTTTTGGCTTCAATCCTTTAAATTTATTCATCCCATCTAAGGTCATAGGTTCCAAAACAACCACCTTCATACCAACCATTAGAGCATAGGTGTTTTCTCTCCCATTATGTTTTACATTTTGATCAAAGAGCCAAAGTTGACCAAGAATGATATGTGTAATTTTTTTAGGAATTATATCACACATAATAGTATCACTATAAACACCACAAGAAAAAGAAACAAGGCATCTATGAAATACTAGAATAGAAGTGTTGTCTATCCAAGCCACTTTGTATGATTGAGGATGAGGCTCAACCGGAAGCTTAAGGCGTTCAACCGTGGAAGAGGAGTAGAGGACACAACATTCATGCAACATTCACCATCAATAATGAGCTTTTTAGCTTGGCTTCCATAACGAACCAACATCTGAAAATTTGAAAACTTTATTTATCCTTAAATAAAGAGCAATTACAACTTTTTAAGTAGAAGACTAATACCTATTCCTAGTTGAAATAAGACTTTATTTAAAATCCCTGATATGACTTGGACTTGGATTCTTTGGGATTTACTATTAAGCCCAAACTAAATAAGTAAACTCAAACAAAACCAAAAAAGACTCATTGGACTATTGGCACAGCCCATCCCTACAAAAAAAAAAATTCAAAATTGCCCTTGACACTTGAATAATATTGGCTTATTGCAGTCTCCATCACTATAGCTTTTGAGTTGTGGACTATAGTGTGTTGTTTATTTGAAGTTCAATGGGTTATGCCGAAGAGAGTTATCATCAATATGTTTGCAGCCTGGCATGGTGCTCTTGGAAGATATAGAAATATAGCTTTCTGGAAGGCAGTGCCACATTGCATCATGTGGAGCTTTTGGCAAGAAAGGAATGCCAGAAATTTTAAGGGATATGAACGGACTATTCTTGATCTTAAATCCTTTTTCTTTCGTACTTTATTATATTGGAGTGTTGCATTTAATTCTCGTCCTTGTTTCTCTTTTAGATATGTTTGAGTATTCTAATTTGAAAAATGTTACGTCCACAACTTTTTTACAATACTTTCACAACAAATCCTAAGTGATAGGTTGTTATTGGTGGTTATTGGCGGGTTAAAAACTAATTTTAGTGATAGGTTTAAATTAGAACCAATAACAACTTACCACTTATGATTTTTGTGAAAATGTTTCTTAGCACTTCTCATTGTAATTTGAATGATTGTTCCTCTCCCTGAGCACACCCCAGTATACTCAGTTTGATTTCTTTTTAATAAATATTTTTGTTACTTATCCAAAAAAAAAAAAAAAGGTTTGTGATGATCTAAGTACCATGTGTTTTGACATAAAAATGTGATATTAGAGAGTTCAGAATACCTTCAAAAGTATTAATTTAAGATTACACAATGATGCAGAGATATGAAGGCACCCATGTCTAGGAAAGCTGTATGTGTGTATGCACGAGCACCCCCTTCCTGTCGTATAAGATTTATCTGCAGGGGAAACCTCATTGATACCAGGTACTCTATACGGTTTTGTTAATTGCCTTTTTTCAACTATGATATACAGTGACATATTTAGATAGAAAACGTGAATTGCATAAATGTATATACACCTAGAATCCTAGTAAGCTTATGATCAATCCTTTTAAAACTGTGTGATTGATACTAAAGGTTACAAAGTGCTGGATTAATTTCTAATCATGAACATTGTACATTTAAAATTGCTGACGTACTTCAATTGCCTCTTGATGATCTATTGTTGTTTAAGTAGCTTTCGCTTGATGATGGTTACTATTATTACTGATGCAAGTACTGTATCAAATTAGGGAAGCACACAATGTAACTGGGCACAGTACGGTTAACAATGGAAGGAGCATCGAAGATATCAAGCCTTCTCCTTCAAGCTGGTTGTCTGCAGAAGCGTATAGTTCTGATGAATTGGAGGGGTCATCGAGAACAAGTTTTCCGGTTTCGAGTTGCTCAAGCCCTTACAAAACAACGCTTTCGCCAAGTTGGGGGAATGAGTCAAGTGCCGTTTCTCCTGAGTCAAGTCTGATGTTGCCTTCAAGTGTAAGTAACATATCAGCATTACATGCTCTTCTAATGGATCTCGGAGTGTTGTGGTATGTGCAAAAGTTTCACTTGTTGGGTATATATATATATATAGATATATGTTATGGAGCATGTGGACGTATTAATATGTGAGTTGAAACTTATAGGGATATAAGTGGATTTTAGGGCGCTAATCCTAACAATAAGAAACACTTTTCCCTTTTCTTCTGCATTATTCATCTGAATTGATCAATCACTAAACAATATGAAAAGGCTTCGAAATTTAAACGTTTAATGGATTTTAGCAGGACAGATGTTTCGATGGTACTTGTTATGGAGAACCACATGAGGCTAGGGCAAACATCGAAAAAGGGACAAACTTGAGTCTGAAAGCAGAAAGAGAGAATTTTAAGATGGCTCTACATATGGTAAAGTTTTTAGAACTTCTTGAACCTTTTCCACTTGTGGAGAACTTCTTTCACACTAATTTAGACATCAATTTGCACATAATATAAATGATTTTTTTTTTCTTTATAATATATTTTCACACTGACCTAAGCATATGTATGTGTGTGTATATATATAGGAACCTTGGTCTTGGTAAGCTAAGGTTTTCCTAAGTGGCACATTCCTTGTGAATGAAGGAGAATTATCTTCATTTAGCATTCCACCTCATCAAAATCAAAAGTTTGCATCTATGTTAATTAATACAAATTTTACTATATAATTTTTACAAACTAACATGACAATAAATGAATGTTAAAATACTTTATTGTAATGAGTGACACATCAGTTTGTAATGGTTATATAATAAAATTTGTACTATTCCTATCATCACTTTTAATTAATTGTCATGTGTTAATGGGATAAATGCATTTATTTATATGTATTAACTATCTATAAATGGTGCACTAATTATTTATATATAGTTATTTTTTTAATTAAACCTCATAGCATTTTAACAGCGTTCAAGACCTCTATCATGTCTATATGATTTGATTTCTCATATACTACCCATTTTTTCTAACGGTTATGAATCTAAAAATCATTATTTAAGAATACTTATTATCAAAAAGAAAAAAGAAACTATTTGATTTGATTTGATTTGAATTTTTTTTTTTTTTTTTTTTGTGGGGGGGAAGCTTTCTTCTCATGTTTAGTTTGCTTTGCCAACAGTTCAAACAATAACCATCAAAAGGCTAAAAACAAATTTAATAACACATGCAATAAAAAATTTAAAAAAAATTATTTGTATGCTTAAATTACTGAAATAATTATATATTTTTGAATTCACTAAAGTAGTATGTTCATATTTTTAATTATAAATTTATAATAATCATAATAATTTACAATTTTAAAATCCTTTTCATGACATGATGTGTATGTATGTATGCATATATATAAAACCAATACTATAGTTGCATAATTATTTAAAATGGTATTAATCTGTTAAATAAATTTAATTACATGTATTAATTATTATAGGTGGTGCATTAATTATATGTGTAAAATAAATTTTTATGGTTATTTTTTAAGATTTATATAAGAAACAATTGATTTGGAATATGCCATTCTTGCTTAAATTAATTTGTTTTGGCAATTGATGAAACCAAGTACAAAAAAAGATAAATCGATTTTAATTAATTACATGGAATTAAGACTATGAAATAAATTTTTTAAGACGAATAAAGTAGATAATTATACCTTTAAATTAAGGAAATAATTTAATATTTATCAATTTGCTTAAGTCATTTGTTCATATTCTAGATTGTTCTTTCTTTCTAGACTTCTAGTTACATGTAATATAATTGAAGTTAATAAATATTCTAATACATAATAAGTATTAAATATGGGACATAATTTAATTTTTTACAAAATGTTAAAATATAGCCTGCATCACGCTAGATAAATATCAACCAGCGAAAGAAGAATTTCTACTTGCTACAGAGTTTAATTTTCAACAAAGAGTACACACCACACATCTTGTACTATCATAAACTATGCTTGAAAACGATGCCAATGTAAATGTTAAAAGGTTCAAAATCTTACTCAAGGTTCCAATAATCCAATTAACAGGCCCGAGAAGAGACAAAGCAAAGGATAAAAATTAAGGAAGAATTAGAACAGGTGAAGAATCAGAGAGACCAGATGATGGAAGAAGTCCACATTGTCAAAGAAGAGAAAACTTTATTAAAGAGCCAATATGAAGAGTTAAAGAAAATGATAGATGAGTTGCAGATTAAGCTTGCACTGAAAGAAGCTGAAGAGCTGAGAAGAAAACAAGCAGAGGACTCTAGAGAGTCTAGACACATGACTAAGTTCTTGCACCCCGAGATTGAAAAAGCTACTCAAGGCTTTAATGAATCCCTCAGAATTGGAATAGGAGGATATGGGAGCGTTTATAAAGCAGTCCTCTGTCAAAAAGAAGTTGCTATAAAGAGGCTAAATTCTAATAGCATGCAAGGCCCTGCAGAATTCGGAAGGGAGGTATGTGTGTTAATTTGAAAATCATTTGAATAATTTATTTAGTTAAATGTGTAATTGGCCTTTAGCTATGATGTCAATATTAGGGGCGAGATTGGTATAGTTATCTAGTTTGGTGCATTTGTTAAGTTGTTTACTATGGGTTGGGTTTAAGTTAACCATGGTGTAACTTTGCGAAGGTTACAAATTTTTTAGACTATAGATTTCTTAAAGATCTAACGATTGAAAAAACGTTATTAAATGACTATTGCTTTCCACATCATTTACCTAATAGCAATCAATTATTCTCAATCTTTATTTGTTGCCTTCCAACTACCTCAATGGGTGCTATTTGACTGTGTTTCTTTCTTCCTAAAAATTATGGGATTTTTTTTTTTAATTACATTGGGTGTTGTTTGATAGTGTTTCTTCATCTTTGTTAGAACATGTTTCTTTTTATGTCTATGTTTCAAATGGTTTTTGGATTTCGGTTTTCCTACATTTCCTAATTCACTCGTATACTTTTTCTTAATAATTGATAGAAAACTTCATGGATATGAAATGATTATAGTGTATCTAAAACTCATACCAGAACACAAAGACTCTACATGTGCTGCTTGTCAGCCATAGAAATATAGCTAAGTTTCATGCAAAAGTAACAAAACATAACTCAAAAGTCAAAACTCATACTGAACTTTCTGCTCATGCCAATACTATGACGATACATGAATATCTAACTGTACTTACTTTTTTGAATGTACATGAATTTTAACAAAATTGGACACAATGTAATTGATGGGAACGTTACCAAAAGAGTTGCCCAAAATGTTTAAAGGCGGATTTTTGGGTTTTGAATCTTTTGATGATTATATTCATATAGGATGCAAAAGAATGACAGCGTCTGAGAGAATTGCAAGGGAGAGTTGAAATGGAAATAAAAGAGCAAGTAGAGCAGATGATGAAGTGGCAGAGAGAGAACAGGGAGAGAGAGAGAGGAGAAAGAAATTTTTGGGAATAAAAAAAAGTTTTGATTTATTTATGACAGGTCAAAAGTGATTGTTCACCGTTAGATCAAATAGGGATGAACGGTTGAAAAAACATGTAACTCTTATCAAATTACACCACATGTAATTTGAAATCATCTCATATATTTTGTAGTGCCCAGTCTCCCTGGTACTTCCCTTAGGGACGATGAGTTTGGGCTTCCAATTAATTTGTTGGTGGGTATCCTTGCACTCCTACTAAATGTTGCCTCAAACGCTGCCTTGTAGCCCAAACTCCTCTTCTTCCTTGTCACGAGCCCAACCCTATCCCTCTTTGATCTCTCCTCTCTCTATCCTTTCTTCTCTCCTTGATTTTTCCGTTCTCTGTGTTTACCAACCAATCCCCTTTCCATTCGTCCTATCTTCTCTTTTATAGTCTCCCCTTAGTGGGGATCCAAATTATTACTTTTGCATAAGTTCCCACACAATTCCATTTTTGCCTAGAATCCCAAGGAAAATGATTCCTTCTGAGGATTCTTTTGAAACTTGTTCTTGATGCCAAATAGCGTTCAGCAACGAACTTCCCAAAGGCACTAACTATGCTCGGGGAACCGACCAGAATTTGACTGTCCCCTCATCGGCCTCCCCTGGCTTGTTAGTTGGTATTGGACCTAACCCGACCCAAATATAGTAGGTTTCCTCCGAGCGCCAACCTTACATCCTTGCACTTTTGTCATTGGGCTGGGTCTATCCCTACAGTGTTGGGCCAGCCTTGGTTACCCGGGCCATCCTTGGTTACCTAGGCCATCCTTGGGCCTTGGTTACCTGGGCCAATCTTGGTCACCTGGGCCCAAGTCCCTACATATGTGTATATATATATATATATATAATTGGCTTGAGCATTTTATATGTAAATAGATTTTGTCATGCAATATCATATTATGTTGTTATATATAATTACAGTATAGAGTTATCTATAGATTGTAGTCTATAGAATGAGACAATATTGAAGAGTGGTGCTCAGGTATTACAAAATTTCTTACATCCTTGCACTTTTGTCATTGGGCTGGGCCTATCCCTACAGTGTTGGGCCAACCTTGATTACCTGGGCCATCCTTGGGCCTTGGTTACCTAGGCCAATCTTGGTCACTTGGGCCCAAGTCCCTACATATATATATATATATATATATATATATATATATATATATATATATAAAATTGACTTGAGCATTTTATATGTAAATAGATTTTGTCATGCAATATCATATTATGTTGTTATATATAACTAGCATGTAGTCCGTGCTTACGCACGGAAATATTAACAATTGTGATGATAAGATGTTTATCTTAGTAGATTCAGTTTCCACATTGAGCATTATGAATGGAAGTAACTTAACACCAACATTTAAAAATCAAATTGGACACATAGCACAAAATTAAACTACAATTAGAAATTAATTTGATTCAACTTGAATTCTAAAATTGAACTTCAACTTAATATAATATATATGATTATATTTTTGTCACTTTTAACAAATTAAAAAAATATTAATCCAGACACATTAAAAATTATTAAAAAATAAAAACTGATCATTGAGCTTGGAATCTTCTTGGAGGCGCCAATGAAGTGCTAATGTATTAGAGTGTGAAGCAAGGAAGAGTGAGATTGAACATTGTGTTTGAACCCGGCCTTGCTTTAAGAAATCCGTAAGGAGGAGGAGAGGGCAGTGTGTGTATCTAGTTGGTAGAGGTTGAGAGAGGAGGAAACATGGGATGACGATATGGAATTAGGAGGAGATGATGTTTTACTTTTATAGTCTTTCTCGTTGGACTCCTTGGTTCTGATTATCTATAAAAAAAAAAAGAGATCACCTATAAAAGTGTGCAGGTGAGATGTTCTTGCTTAGGCCAATGAGCATTATTATTGTGGTTTTCTTGGCTTCCGTGTTAAATGTTAATGCACCATTTATTTGGGCACAAAAATTAGAAAATTTAGATAAGATACATGACACAAAATTGGAGTCCAATTTATAATCTCCATAAAAGTGTGCAGGTAAGATGTTTTTGCTTAGGCCAATGAGCATTATCATTGTGGTTTTATTGGCTTCCGTGTTAAATGTTAATGCATCATTTATTTGGGCACAAAAATTAAAAAATTTAGATAAAATACATGACACAAAATTGAAGTCAAATTTATAATCTAATTAAATTTTTTTTTGAGTTTTGGTTAGGACAAGTGGCGCAAAATTGAGAATCCAATTGAAATCTAATTGGATTTTCTCTCTACTTCACCTATTATTATATATATAGATTACGGTATAGAGTTATCTATAGATTGTAGTCTATAGAATGAGACAATATTGAAGAGTGGTGCTCAGGTATTACAAAATTTCTTATCATCCAATTACGTAGTTTTTTTTGTTTGTTGATAATCCATCCAATTACGTATTTACTTATAGTACTGTGGTACTTGTTCATACAGTTTGCACACCCAAATTCATGCGGCCTGTGTTTGTATAATATGCATAAGGTGACAACTTAGTAGTTTGTAACTCCTTTTGTAATATCTAAAGCATCTTCATCGAAAAATTTGATTATATATTCATGAGGCTAGGGGAAAATTTTTTCGTTACCTGAAAAGAATAAGTTGAATCAAAAGTTTGGTTCTTTCTGATTAGTTTGTTGTATATCAGGTACAAGTGTTGAGTCAGTTGAGCCATCCCAATATAGTCAGACTCATTGGATATTGCTCGGAAGGTTTTATGCTCATCTATGAGTATCTCCCCAATGGAAGCCTTGAAGATTGGCTCAAATGCAAGAACAAACGTATTCTCTTACCATGGCAGGATCGACTACGCATTGCAATGGAGTTGTGCTCTGTCGTCGTTTATCTTCATTCTAGAGAACCTCACAGCATAGTACATGCTGATTTGAAACCCGATAATATGTTTCTTGATGCCAACCTTGAGAGTAAACTTGGTGACTTTGGAATGTGCCGTATATTATGCCGTGAAATGTTAAGCAACCATACAACACTGGCTCATTTTACTATACCAAAGGGCACTATTCCTTACATAGATCCTGCGTTCATATGTTCAGGAAAGCTTACTAGGAATTCAGATGTTTACTCGTTTGGAATCATATTGCTACGATTGTTGACTGGGAGACCAGCCGCCGATATAGCTAAAGATGTGCAAGATGTCTTAGATGCTGGAAATTTGAAATCCCTCTTGGATCCTTTGGCTGGAGATTGGCCATTTGAGCTTGTTCAACAGTTGGTTCACATGGCCTTGAGGTGTTGTGACAGAGACCCAGAAAATCGGCCAGACCTTGAGTCAGATGTCATGATGGTACTTGAACGAACGAGGGCTTCTTGTGTGGCCTCATCCTCATCTGGGCTGCAAGATTAATGAAATTTCTACAAATGGTAGTACACGGTTTTTTCTCATAAGCAAAAGCTTTGAGGAGATGGCTGGTACACTAATATTCTTCCCCAACCTTTCTCTTCGTCTGGTCATCCAGAAATGGCTGCAATAGCACTCAAAAAGAGTTTGATTTGTAACTCATGTACTTGTAAGATAAGCAAATTAATCTTGGGTTATTTTATGGATAGTCTAGGTTAGTCAAATTTTCTCTAGTATATAAACTATATATTGAGTTCATTGTATAAACTATATATAGGGTTCACTGTAATAACTCAAATGTTTAATAACATAAATATTTTTGTGCACTCTCTTTCATCCTTCTACTAACCATTCAATTATCACACACAATTGCACCACAACTTTAACAATTTCAAACTTTGTTTCTTTGTTGTATGTTGGAAGTATGCAATGACATAGTCATCATTAGCATCATGTGTACTTCTAATCACATGATCAATTTAATAATCATGTGACTTGTTTAGTAAAAAGTCATGGGACTAGAATATACACCATATAATAGAATGGAGGAGATTTTTAATTTTTTACATCTTGCTTTTGATGAAAACTTTGTTCGTTTCTAAAAAGTTTTGACTTTTATATATTTTAGATATCTAAAGAAAAATTTACCCTTTTTTTTTCTTATTTCTCGTGAGATCCCACACACATTAAGTTATGATAGGGTATCATATAATTTTGTATAAATCAATGAAGTAATTTATTTCTTTAATTATATTTGTACAGTGGATATGATGAATAAGTTGTATTATATGAGAATCAATCATATACATAAGAATCCTTCCACTTTTTCACTCCCAACCAAACAAAAAGGAAGAGAATTAAAATCTTTTCTATTCTCTCACTTTTCTATCTTTTTATAATTTTTTATCCTTCCACTTTTCCACTCCTCTAACCACACAGACCCTTAAAGTTGTTGAGTCAGTCCTATATATATATGATTCCAGTCTCTATATTTATTGACTGCTTGTCCTTAACTCATTTTCTAGAACTTACGAATAAGAAACAGACATGTTTTCTTTGCAACTTCATAATTAAAAAGTGCATGCCGGGATACAAATTTACCTTTTGCAGAATATGGTTATGCTGGGATACAAATACAACAAATATCTACACACTAAGGGCCCGTTTGGTATATGTGTTTAAAAATTGAAAATTGTTGTTTAAAAATATTTGTGGAAATACGTGTAGGTAAAAAAGCGTGTTGAAATGCGTGAAATGTTATTTAAAAACTGAAAATGGTTGTTTGAAAGCATAAACCAAATACCTCCTAATGTTCACCGTTCATTTTGCTATCATATAATGATTTTGTCTTACCATTGCAGTTTTATTTTATATTTTGATATCTTTTGTACTTGGAAGTAATTAAATTTTGCATATTTTAGGTTATTTTTGGGATTAGTGAGGATTTATATATTGTAATTTTTAACTTACAACTATTGTTAATTTATAAGGATAAAACTGCATCCATTTTTTGAAATTTGGATTCAATGTAACTAAACCTATATTTAACTTAATAGAAAAGCTTTACCAAGGTTTTGAAAGTTTAACCTATTGGCCATTCAATGATCCTAGTAAACGTTAGTCCATTATGGCACAAAAATTGGTAACAAGTTGAAATACATTTAAGAAGCTGGCAGACGAATTGAGAAAGGCATGACGAGTACGTAGACCGTAGACCAATTAGCATGTAGCGTAAGATTACACACCAACTGTAGTACTCATAGTAAGCTACTATAGTACTCAGCTTTTCCTATGGTACAGCCCATAAGGTTCCTTATAATATTTTGGATAGTGTTAATTATGCACCAGCTTGCTCACATGTCTGCATAAACAGGTAAAATCGACTGAAATCGTGTATTGAAAACATGATTTTAGTTGTTTTTCAACTGTGTATGAACATGTATGCAAGTTGGTGTGTGCAATAGATTTTACCGTACCTAATATTTTTAGGCATATTATTATTTGCACATGAGGGTATTGAAATCAGTGATTGGTCCTGGCTATTTTGTAATTTTTGGTAAACAAAGTAACAAACAGAAGATATATAATCCAGTGTCATACATGCCAACAGGGTCCAAATTTAGAACAGATGATAAAGCAGCAAGAGTCACATACTCGCATGGCAATACTTGATCTTATTGATTCTATCCACCTTTTATTTGAAGTCTCAATTCTCTAGTTGCCTATGTTCATGTCTTTGTTTTCTCTACGGATACCCTCATCTGAACCTACACCTTCGTGACCACCCACCCTCCTACCTCAGTCCCTTTAATTTCTTGGTAGTGACTCTTTGTGTATCTTTGGAATCATGTGTCCTTGTGTGGTACCCAATGTTATATTGGGAAATGATATCCATTATGATACCGCTTAATATGATGTAAGTTCCTAACATTTAACAAAGTTATTATTATGTGTAACCTTATTATTGCTGGTTGAAACTGACAAAAAAAAGGAGTTTTCACATGACGTAGCACGATTAATGTATAGGATTTGTTAATTGTTATCACATTTTTATACTTTTATGTGATGTGAGTTTCTAATATATATTGATAAAGTTACTATATGTCATGATTAACACTGCCACTCTTATGATAGGGTATTAGATGCTATATATATGCTTAAATCAGTGAAGTAACCTTTATCTTTAGTTTTATTTGTACGTACAGTGAATATGATGAATAAGTTAGTGGAATTTATGATTAACAAGCATATATATAGTGGAATTTATTTATTGAATTTATAAATTTCACTTAGTTATCTAGCTGATAAGAAATGATCGATTAATCAATTGAATAGTCTAAATTATATTAAAAAAATCACTATTATTTGTAAAAATAAAGGATATGGCCCCATTAATTTTGATGAGTAGCCACCTTATCATATTGTACACACACACGATGGTTACAATTATTACAATTGAATTTGTTAGGACATATATGAATTGTTAGAAACATATGTTATGTAAATTGGTTAATCATTTGACAAAACGCACTTTACTTGTAATTGGGTAGATCTAGGATGAGTTTAGTATTTCAAGGAACAAGAGTTCAAGTTTAGTATTGAAGCTATGCAAATCTGTCCAAGAAACAAGTGAAGAAGTGTTGCTCATTAAAGCTCGAAATCGACAGATTCATATCTATTGAGGTTTAATGATATATCTCGACAGTAGCTCGACAAAAGTTGTATCTATCGAGAATTACGAAATTAGAATTTCCAGATTTGATTTCACGCATATCCATGTGTTTTTGTGTAGGGTTTCTTTTCTTATAATCCTAGACATATATAAGGATTATTTTAAGGGTCATCACACTTGATGTAAGGGGTTGCACTTGTCGTTACATGCATATTGTGACTGGAGACAATTTGTCCTAGTTCATCATATTCTCTCTAGAAACTATTGCGTCTTTGCGCCAAGGGTTTTGTAACTAATGAGCTTCTTGATTTTCATTGTTGGATGAATTGAAAAACTTTACAACCAACATCTTCCCTAAGTTGGTGTGTTAGTCATGTACTGGGATCTGTGCATCATTAGTTAATCACGTACTAAGAGTCGTGCATTGAAAGGAGAGATTGCCGTTACATTCTTTATTTGGCTAATTAATTAATTAATTTACCAAATGGATCAATACATTTTTCACCAATCAGAATTAACTAGTGAGTGATTTATTGTGAAAATGTTGTAAAAATATTGTGGACATGACAACTTTTTTTTTTTACTCTTTCATAGATTTCGTAACTTTTTTTCCCCCATTTTCAGCAATGCCATTGCCACAATTGCTAAAAAAAAATTTTATACCCCTATTTCGGCAATGGCATTGCCACAATTCGTTTGTCAATTTTTTTATTTTTATTTTTTCCTTTTCACTTTGGGCACTCCACGCACGGGTAGCAGAACTGGGCAGAGGAAATTCGGTATCATCGTTGCCGAAATTCAACATTTTCTCTCTCCACCTTTTTCTTCTTCTCGCTCATACTTTTGGTTGAATTTTGGCAACAGTAATACCGAAATTCAATCTCTCTCCTCAAAATCCCAAATAACTTTGAACAGCACCTATAATGCAAATTAACTTCCGATTTTGCAATATTAACTCAAAAGACTCCAAATCCTGGGTCCAGGGTAAGAAATAAGTCATATTAATAGAATTATATCTAATCAGAGTGACAGTGTCCCCTCTTAGCAGTACCTATATGTTTATGCCACATGCATGCATTTAATGTTTTTGTTTTCGTTGATTGTCAGCAGGGGTGGGCCTGGAATTTTTGTTTGGGTTCAAGGTGTAACACTAATATATTTATCAAGACAACCTCATATACACACATAAATACACATTTTTTTATTATTATATACACACACACCCAACCAAAAAAAAAAAAAAACTTAATATTTTCAATCAAAATTACGTTTGATGACTATCTTTCATAAAATTAATAAAATTCATTTTCACAATTTTCATAGTGAAATTCTTAAAAAAGTTTTATTTTGTATAAAAATTATCAAATTTTATACTAATGTAAGTAAAAATATTCAATTGAACTAATGAAATTTTCAAAAACAAGAATGATCCAAAACTTGGAGGAACAAATTAGGCTCCAAACATATTTGAAACTGTAGGGTCACAGTTTGTAACCCAAACCCAGAAGAGTTGGGTTATAAGCTCAATGAGCCTAATACAATAAATTTGTAAAGAGTGGGTGAAAGAACTGGACTTTTAGCGGACTGACTAACGGTTAGCTAAGATTTCAAGTGTAACCGAG
The DNA here is from genome assembly GCA_029955455.1 of Quercus agrifolia. NCBI lineage: Eukaryota > Viridiplantae > Streptophyta > Magnoliopsida > Fagales > Fagaceae > Quercus > Quercus agrifolia. The sequence goes on from JARQAD010000006.1 coordinate 44,896,163, forward strand.
CATGAAACTACATGTAATTATGGATGGAATGTACGTCCGAGGAGATAGTTTAATAATCAAATTACTATCTTTGAAAGATAGTTCAACGCTGTGCTACAGTAGTTCTCTTTCTATTCTCCTTCATTATGTTTTTCCGATCTCCTCCTTATGAAGGGTCTTTCACATTATATAGAGTTTTCCAAGTCATCTCCATCGTACAGTTGTTCATCATTCAACCCTGCACTCAAGTATGTGTCTTATCAAGCATCTTCTCTGGCTCTCTGTGAATGGTAGTGGTTGAGACCACTGTTCAGAGGTCTTTTCCACATTAATGCGGCCATGAAAGTTGCTGCAGTGCATTTAATGTGGTGGTGGCAGTTTTTTCCTAAGATATTTTTGTATCCTTATCCTCTCCATACGTGCCTGAAGTCTATCCTCATTGTTGGAGTCTCTTGGAAGATCGCCCAAGTCACCCGGATGCTTGCTCGACTGATATTCGTCCAGTTCGAGGAGGATAACCTCCTCGGACCTCAGCCCTCCACTCTTTTCTTACATGACTATCTATTCTGGGGCCTCCCCAGTAATTTGTTCCTCCTCGGACGCATCCCCATTAGCAAATAGGGCTTAAGGCCCAATGTACAAATTCAAGTTTTTGCCCCCATAGAAACTATCTTACTTTGACCCATTATGTGGCAACTAAAGAGACATTTCATGTGTAGTTTTAATAATAAGAGTTTTTTAATGAGTCAATGACTTGTTAATCGCCACATAACGGGTTGAAAAAGATAAATTCAAACATATTTGGTGCCAAACTTTTTCAAATATTTAACAGATATAAAAGCACATTTTATAATAAAAAATAGAATTGCAAAAAATAAAGTTATGTCTTTATAACTATTAGACCAATTATTTTTTTTAAAAGCATCATTGGATTAATTCAAATACTTGGAGGGGCCAACTCTTATTTTTGTAGGCTAAATTTTGAAAACATTAAAATAATTATATATATATATATATATATATATTTTTTTTAATTTCAAAATTTTGGGGGGCCATGGCCCCCCACCCTTCAACATGGCTCCGCCCCTGATTGTCAGTTGCTCCCCAATCAACATGCATGAAAAATCTCTACAGATCGTATATCTCTCTCATGGGGTCCGATAATTCAGGCCTTTTCCAGACCTCTGTCTCTTTCATTTTTTTTTCCTTTTTTTTTTTTAATAATATTTTATAATAAAAATTAATAAAACTTAGGTACAATTTACCATGCAAATAGACACAAAGTCAAGATTTTGAGTTAAGAGGAACATATAATTTATGGAGGAGGTCAAGATATTGGAGAATGGAGTTAAGTTTTATTTTTCTTTGGCGCAATTCAAATTATGGCCTAATATATTTATATTTTTGTTTTTTTCTTCTGCAACTAGGGCCAAGGTCCCATTAAGACCTGGTATGGTTCAATCCTTGCATATGGATTACATTAATCAATAAGTTACTGTAAGGACCAATTTTGGCTTGGACCCTAAACAGGATTGGGTTTCAGCCCAACAAGCCCAAACAATAAATTTGTAGAGCGTGGGAGAAAGAACTAGCCTGATTATAGAAAAGAGATAATGATCGTAGGTGATTTGGAAGAATTACTGTGGACATAAGATAAAAAGATTGTCCTCGGCATAGCCTGAGTAACTCTGTCGTAATAATTTATTCAAGAGCAAAGTTCTATCTGTTCAGTAGTTATTTCTCTCGTCTGTTTCTAGTGTTTTTCCGATCCCTTTTTCTTGGCCACCTTCTCATGTTATATACCATTATCTGGGTATCATCTTTACCATACACATGTAAATTGGGTTCTAGGAACTTCTTCCTGTCCCATCCAACATCTCCCTGAACTCTCAACTAATAACTATAAGGCTGCTTGATCATTGTTTAGGTATCATCTCCATATTAATGTGGCCAGACAGTTAGTTGGGAAGCATTCAATGTGGAGGTAACAGCTCTCGAAGATATTTATTATCTTCCTCCCTCATCCCTTATCCAATGTCCGACTCCCCGTTATGATGCAACTTTAAAGAAATGTTCAGGGTGACAGAAAGGTTTTAATCATCTCGGATTTATATTTCCAAGATGACTTTTCACCTCAGAAATATTTGGGGCTATCATAAATAACATTTATTTCTTCTTTCCATGTCATTCCTGCTACTACCTTAATTGGCCATCCTTGGACCGGTTAGCGTCCTCAGATTGGGCCATAGGGCCATAGGCCCTGTCCATTCAATTTCAACAGTAATCTGTAAACAACTGGCCCCCACAATTACATAATTGAATTTAATTAGTTTTGCAAAAATAACATATTTTGTATTGTATTAGTTAATATAGTCATATGATCTAATTAATTAGAAAACCTAAGATAAACCATCTAAGAAACTATTCCTAGGTTTTGGCCTTTCAAAAATATACATAAATAAATGGTTTAATTGCATGTGGGTTGGTTTTCATTCTGTGCCGTGGCTTCTGAGCTATGATAATATTATATAAAGTACGTACTCACAGGGAGGTGGCTACTTATGCAGTATACTAATACTACTACTACTATATATATATATATATATATATATATATATATATATATATATATATATATATATTGCATGTTTATGCCACATGCATGCATTAAATGTTTTTGTTTTCGTTGATTGTCAACTACTCTGCAATCAACATGTATGCATGAACATGTCAAAGACCTTGTAGCTGAATTGGCATCTCTCCATGTACAAAGTGCTTGGGGGTCCTAGGGGGAAAGGGTTTGAGCTGCGGGGTTAGCAGCATGTTGTAATTATTTCTCAAAAAAAAAAAAAAAAACATATATGCATGAACAATCTCTACAAATTGTATATCTCCCTAAGGCCTCAATGGGGTCCGATAATTCAGGCCTTTTCCAGACCTTTGTCTTTCTTTTTTTACTTCTTTTCAAAACATTTTGTTACAAAAATTAATAAAACTTAGGTACAATGGCAAAACCAAGATTTCGAGTTAAGAAGAACTGATGATCTATGGAGGTGGTCAAGATTTTGGAGAGGAGAGGGGGCTAAGTTTTATTTTTCTTTGGCCAAATTTGAATTATGCCCCCAATATTAATCAATGAGTTATATAATTGAATTTAATTAGTCTTGCAAAAATAACACATTTTGTATTGTATTTATTGATACAGTTGTATGATTTAATTGAAAACCTAAGGTAAAACATTTAAGAAACTATTCCTAGGTTTTGGCCTTTGAAAAATATATATAGATAAATGGTTTAGTTGCATGTTAATAAGTTTTCATTTTGTGCTGTGGCCTTTGAGTTATGATAAGTGCATTCATGTTAGTTTGTGCAAAAAATTATGTTTATTTTAGTATAAGAATCTACTTTTCTATTTTATAGACTCATTTTTCAAAAAACCTCACATTAAATTATTTATTTTACACTACATTACATTAAAATATCAATTTTTCTTGATTTTTTATAACACAAAATAATCTTCATCCACTCTCTTTCTTCAGTTTCAAGATACATAAGGAAATTATATATATATATATATGTATGTATATATGCAAAGTAAATAGTGTTGATCAGTGTAAATTTACAGCAATTGCATTAGTGCTTCTAAAAATTTCTGTCTATTTTACAAAAATAACTTACTTTGTCTATTTTGCACAATTAATTTTACAAAGCACTCATATCAGTTTATCTATTCTAAATATTTATTTAAATAAAATATTCATTTTGTTGTATTTTTTTATTATGGCAAGAGATAGGACCATGGTAAGAAGAGAGAGAAAAGTTGATATGACTGTGGCAAGAAGAGAGAGAAGAGAGAGAGAAAAAAAGGAAATTAATAAAATAATTTATACAAAGTTACAATAATTGTGTATATTTACACGGTTACTGTAGCTCATTTGTATATTTGTACAATTATAGACTTACTGATGTGGGATCTTTTCATGTCATGTTGTGTAAATTTTATCACTTTTTGTATTTTAGAAACACCAGTGCATTTGCTCTATAGCAACTGTAAGTACCAGATTTGAGTTCCTAGCCCAAAAGGTGGGTGGACTTAGGCCCCAAAAGCCCAAAACAATGAATTTGTAGAGAGTAGGTTGGAAAAAACTGGGCTTTAATGAATCAGTCAAGCACTAAAATGGATTCAGATCACAAGAGAATGAAAATAGACTAGTTTATACTAAAGAAAATCGTCCTCGGCACAGTCCGAGGAGGTCAGTTCTTATATATTTCTTTCAGGTTTGATTACAAAGTCAGTTCTTGATGCTACAATGTTTTCCCTTAGTTTTTCGATTCCCTTCTCTCATTGCCTCCTTCTTCTTTTATAATAGCTTCCTCTTTCATCTCTACCCTCCATGTGCAGGCCAGATGGTTGGTCTTGATACCTGTCCCATCAATACCTTCTTGAAGTCTTTGAGGGTAGCTGTAAGACTGAAAAACATTGTTCAGAGATCACTTTCTCATTGATGCGGCCAGAGAGTTAGCTACAGAGCATTCAATGAAGTGGTAGCAGCTTTCTCTTAGATATTTCTGAGCTTCCATCCCTCTTGTATGTTCATAATTTACGTCCCTATTAGTGGAATTTCTTGGAAGGTCACTTTGAACGATAGAATATACATTTGATCTGTGCTTCGTTTATTCGAAGAAATATTACTTCTCGGACCACTTCCCCTAACCTTTCCATTCGCAACATACTCATGGGACTCTAAGTTTAACACCCTCACTACTGTTTATTCGTTCTCAGACCAACCAACTTCTTTGGCCAAATCCCAAGACCCAATATATAATTTTGGGCCCTTATCCCTACAATAATTTTGTAAATTTACACATTTTTAACTTGAGTGATATGGGTAATTTTGGGAGTTGAATGTGTAAAATTAACACATACTCACGGGGAGGTGACTAGTAATGCAGTATGCTTATAGCCTTATACTACTGACTATATTGCCTTTGAAACTTCGATTAATTAGTTTTGCAGAAGTAGGGACTAGTCCTTGACTCCTTTATCGTAGCAGTGAAATACAACAATAATCAGTTTACCAAAAAAAAGAAATACAATAATCATAAGGATAATAATTGGTTGCGTACGAGAAAACTATTGTACATTGTCTTATTGCGTCAGAGCATTGAATTTTACTTTGACTATTTGTAAAATAAAGAGGTATAAACAATTATAAACATTAACCTTACTATTATTCCACAAATGAGGCAATAATCTCTTGTGAGGAGATCAAGTTCTAAATGCAATAGTTTTATGTTTTATTATTTGAGATTGAATTATATATGCCTGATCATACTTGTGCGAAAGACAACTTTGAGAAGAAAGTTAATCATGCCAAACCTCGTTTCTAAAAAATAAAATTAAAAAAAAAAATAATGCCAAACCTTTTCAACTAGTGACATCATTTAACTCTCAATGGATCTTGATTATGTATTTTCACTAATAAATTTTAGAAAATGTTATGAAGACTCATTACAACATATATATATATTTGAATTGTATAGTTTACATCATTTGTATCTTTTTCGTCTTTAAAGTTTAAATCCACTCCCACTACCTTCGGTCTCAATTTCTATATAATATTTCCATCAATGTCAATTTCAACAAAAGTGACATATCTAGGAGAGTTGAGGGAAATATATCTCTTAAACCTTAATACTTTTCTCCTGCAATAGAATAGATGAAAAAAATTACATACATACAAAACTAGTACAAGAACTCCAATTTTGCCTTTATTATACCTTAATCCTAAAAGGAAGTCATCTTATACATGAAAGATATCTCTTAAATCTTAATACTTTTCTCCTGCTATAGTTGTTTTAAGTCATCTCAATTCAACCTAAATAAGCTAACTGTTGGATATATTTTAATGATAATTATTATTATTATTATTATTATTAAAGGGGGTTGGCACGTGAAAAGACTAATGAGTTTTTTTTTTTTTTTTGATGTGCTAATGAGTTTAATTTTGGTGACATAGATATTTGTACTCTAAAGTATCACCCTTTAATTTTAGAATTTTCTTAACAATAATGAACATGATAATTATTAAATTATATAAACAGCTAAGTCAGATTTTTTTTTGAAAACAGTCAGATATTAAATCTCAATATTATTAACTAGTCTAATAAGCCTAAATAAACCTGTTTACACTATGGCTGGTTACAATACATGCCAAGTCACCAATATATCATACAGTAATAAGAGAAATGTGTTACTTCAGTGGAGTTTTGGACTATTATATAATGTAGAATTAGCTTAAAACGTATATTATTTAGTTGGACTGTTGTATCATAAAGAGTAAAGGTCAAATTAAAAGGTTTACTGCACCATTTTGTGGACTTTGTCGACCATATAGGGATTGAATCTAGTAACAAGATTTTCATACCTTAATGTTGCTAGGGTGTACATTCAATTCACCAGCTCAATAAAATCGATCCAAATTGACCCAATCTAACTCAACATGATGCCTAGGGTTGATAGGTTAGGTTGGATTAAAATTTAATTTTGAGTTTCAGGTCGGGTTGGGTTTGGGTTGATAGTTTTTTCAACCCATTAATTTAACCCAACTCAATCCACTTTATATATAAGTTTATTTTATTAATCTTATTTTTAATTTTTTTTAGTTCGATTTATTCTGGTATTTTAAGAATTAGTTTTGATAAATTTGGAATTTTCCAATATAGTTTAGGCATATCATGTGAATTGTAATCTTTATTAAAAAGGTGATTAAATAATTAATGAAAGTCCAAATTTTTATAAGACATAAAATATGTAAGCACAACCCACCAATTGAACTCAATATGGTTTAAGTTGATTTCTACACATGTGATGGGTTAGGTTGAAAAAACCCTCCAAACCGACCCATACAGACCCCTAAATGTTGCATTTTAATTTTGAATTTCTTGTTGCTTTCCCCAAATGACTCAATATGAATAAAAATCTTCTATTCTTAGGATTTTTGTTTGCTCACTATATATATGTGTATTACATGTTAAATTATTGTATTTACACATTGGAAAAACAATTTTTAATAAAGTAAATATAATATATTCTTTCTTTTACAAGTAATAGTTTTATTTAAACTAATTTTCTATGGGAATACTACAGTATAAGGTAAATTTTTTGACTCGAAACACAAATGAAAAGATCTTGTCTACCAATTGTATTGGCCTAAACTAGTTCTTAGCTAGGCTCCCCACTTATCCAATGAGTACTTTCCTGTTCATTTGTTCACTTTTGTTTCTTACATAGCACAGGATGGACATTGATTCTCCTACTCATATCCCTCACTGCAATGGGAATATTGGTCTGCAAATCATGTTGCACATGGTAAGAGTGATTTGGGACACATTATTTGAAACACCAAAAAAACAAACATGAATAGAAAAAATTAATTAATACTTCGAGAGTAATAATTTTTCTGTTCAAAATACTGAATAATTACTTGGAAGACAATGGCAACCAAGAGAATTGCACTCATTTACATCCTAAATGGGAAAATTGCTGTCCCTAATTAGTGAACTCTCTCACAAGTGTTTGTTGTTTCTTCTTTTTCTTATAAGCAATTAATCCCTGCACCCCCTAATTAGAGAAAAAAAAAAAAAATCAAATAATTCAAGTGGTCACCAAAAGTATAGTACTCACAAACTTCCAACAATATTGTATAAGCTCTTACCCAGCTACAGCTTTTGTGAAGAATCTAACGGCAACCATATTCACTGCCTTGCATTGAGATTTGTGACAGGCTGACAGCAATCATGTAGAGAATACATAGAAACACAAAATCCAAAATCTCTCTTGCAAATTGACTGCACATATCAAAGGAAATAAAAACGAAGGAGTTCTTGTTGTCAATAATATATAGAGTCAGAAAACACTACAAAATCATAGGAAAGGGACTGATCATGCATCATTTTTATGAAAACAAACTTACCAAGGAGGAGCAAAACAATGTGTTAACAGACACTGTGTACTGTCCTAGCTAGCTAGGTTAGCATGCCCAACAATGTTATTTATGAGAGGACTGTTATTTTTCCAATGCGTAACATTGGCACCAGAGGACCGTACCCTGATCATTGCAACATTGGTTAATGTTCATTCTTTTTCTACCTCACTAACCTTCATTTTCATTGATTTCTGAACTAATTTCCAACGGTATCAACCTCTTCAAATTGAAGTTTGTCAAGAACTATGCCACAGTTTGTATATGTTTATGAGGGTCCTAACATTTTAAACAATGGTATATACACTGACAGTCAGACAAAAACCAGGAAAAGTGATATGTTGTAGAAGGAATAAGAGACTGCATGCCAGCCAAACTTAATTTGTCTTTCCAGAGTAAGAGAATTAACATCCAGCTCTTTAAAACAAGTTTTGTTTTGCTCCTCAAGTTGAAGAGCAACATAACGAAGAATCATCAAATAATATTCCACAATTGACTCTTTAATTTCACTATTTAACTTTTTGCAAAATGTTAAAGATTATTTGGTTGGGGATGGGAAAGTGGAAAGATAGAAAATGATAATTAAGGGATTAAAAAGTTGGAGGTTAAAAGAGATTTAGTTTTCCTTTATGTGTATTTGGTTGGATGATGGAAAAGTAGAAAGATTGAATATTCTTTTGTTTGGTTAAGAATAAATATATCAAGAAAAAAATATAGTTTATATTGTAAAGTTGAATTTATTCAACTATGTGTTGGTTTTATTCCATTCCAAATTTGCTTGTAATTCAGCATTTAGAAACCTTTTATTTAGGTGGGAATAATGTAAGGGTTGTATGTGAGAGAGTATGAAGATTTGATCAAGAGTGTGCAACAAGAAGGTGAGTCGCGACTGAAATTCGTGACTGACTCGCGAGTGGTGACTTGCCAAAATGAAGCACATGTGTGAAGCATGCAAGAAGTTGAAGAGTCAGGACAGCTAGATCACTATAGGACAAAAAGTATAGTCTGGCCTAGTCTGGTAACTAACGACTGAAACTTGCAACTCATCCCAGTCGCGAAGTGACTCGCAGTACACCATGTTTTGCTGAAAAATGACTTTTCACATTTCATCTCATACCCTACTATAAATACCCTTATATCCACGAAATGTAGAGATGAGAGAAAGCTTCTTGAGAGAATTTTGAGAGAGAAACCCTAGAGAAAAACAAGATTGATTCATCCACAATTTTATACACTTGATTCTCCAAATTCCTCAACTCTCACCCTCTCCATTTTCATACCCATGAGAGGATTATAAACCAAATCCTTACTTCACCAAATTCAAAGTAGTGAGAAGGTTCTTGGTGTTTAGGAAACAATTCAAGAGAGAACCAATTTATATTGATTGATGCAATGGGCTAATTGCGGGATCCGAAAAGTTAGAGAAGTCACAGTTCGACGTAACCTTGTTGGAGCAAGAAGCTTGAAGGGCTTAGGTGCATTGGGTAGATTAGGCTTGGAGGGTCTATTGCTATTCATGTATCCCAACTGATTTTCTAGTGGATCATTTACTGCTTGGAGGGCGACGGAGAGATTTTTCGTCGAGTTCTTCGGTTTCTTCTTTGATAACACGTGCCGGTGTTATCTTGTGTTTGTATCTCTTTTTCCCTTATTCTTAGCTTTTAATTTCTGCTGGTTGTGATTAATTAATGTTTTAGAATAGTTTGTTAATAATTTGGGTATTGCTTATATTTCATATTCCGCACATATATTGTTTGAATATAAGCTTGTATTAAAAATTTGTATTTGGGGGTCTAAACATTCACAAGTGTTTTATACACTAAGTGAATTTTCATATATAAATTTATTCACATGCCCTGTGACATAAAAAATATACAGTTTATAAGAAAAAAAAAAAATTGAACATAAAAGCTTGGAATAACAAAAAAGAAACCAAAGTTAAGGAGGGAGGAGAAAGGGGCTGATGGGTAAGTTCCCATCAAAGCCTCTCTCCCTCGCCCATTTTCTCCCTAATTAGGGGAGAAAATAAAACACCCCAAAATGGTGGGCTTGGGGAGAAAACAATTAGATCCTATCAAAATCATTCTCTCCTTTCCCTTCCAACCAAACAATCCAACTATTCAAAATCCCCCTACTTTCTTCTTTCCATTTTCCATCCCCTTAAAAATCACCCTAACCAAACACACACTTAAGGTCTGTTTGAAATCCCATAATTTTTAATAGTTTATTTGTTAAGGAAAAAGTTAACGGATGTTTTAAAGGCTTGGTTTAAGAAATATTTTTAGAAAATTTTTATGAAAAAAGAAAAAAAAAATTGATTTTTTTCACAACTTTTTATATTTCCCATGAAAATGGTATCAAAATTTTCCTTCAATGGGTATTAACAAATGCTTTAAGAGCACCCATTAACATGAGTCATTTGTTAAATATGAGACAAAATATATAACATTTGGTAGCTTTTATGTTAAAAGTACGACAAAAGGCCAAAAGTTAACATATTTCAAATAAATAAATAAAAAGTTTTGTTAAAATTTATTTTTAAAAAATAAGTTGAGACAAAATGCAAATGGATGCTATAAGTTTTGAGAGCACGGTAATATTTTGCAAAACTTTTCTTCTATTTATATATTCAAATACACACACTCTCTCTCTCTCAAAAAAAAATTTTTATAATAATATTTTTTTATTTGGATGTATAAGAGCATATAGAGTGTGATATGTAGGTTGTATTTAAAAATTGAGATAGCTAAAATAGAGGAAAAATTACTTTTTTATTTTAAAATTTAATTCAAGTTTGAAAAACTAGAATTACCACTAGAAATTCTTAAAATTACAAAAATACTCTTGAAACCACTAGAATGATTAAAATACTCCCGAAACCTCTAAAATGACTAAAAATACCTTGAAACCTCTAATATGGCCATTGTGGTGGACCTTTTTGTGTCTTGGGCTGGATCGCTTCTGCCGTTCTACGACCCTATAATTCTAGGGTAGGAGAGTTGGGATTGGCCTAACTGAAACACACCTTAGGCCAGCTTGTGCGCAAGTTAGAGCTCTGGCAGGAATCTTGAGCGTGTCGTATGCTCATAGCAGGAAATACTATTACAAAACGTTATAACAAGAAAAACACAATATAACAAGATAACTAAAATATTCCTACTGACAACAATAATACTCGGACAGTTCCACAAAGGAGGAGTATGGTAACGTGATTATAGCAGGAATAGATTAATAGCAAAAAGAAGTCATGCTAGTAAATCAGCCATGGCAAAAGAAAAGGAGATTTGTCTGCTAAAGGAATGGGTTTGACCCTCTGGTATATTCAAATCCAAGAAGGGAACCAACCTCCAATGTGGGTAACCTTAGAGGGGAATCCTGCTGTAGAGGTTACTCACTTTGGAAAATGGACCTAAGTGGCTTGATTCCAGATTCTTGACTTGTTAGAGAGTGGGCTATTGAGAGGGAGAGAAGTAGGTGGTCTATTGGTGCATGCTTTTACTCCTATCACTCATATTTTTCTTTCTTACTCTCAGTTTCCTTGTTTTCTTTGTTTCCTTGTTTTTCATGTTTTCTTTCTTTTCCATTGTTATTCCTTATCCCTCTCTGTTGTTCCCTCCTTGTTGTTGTTTACTGCGCACATCTATGGCCTTTTATACTGCCAGCCGTGACAAGATTTACTATTTTTACCCCCCAAATACTTTTGGCATGTTGTGGGTGTCTTTCCAGGACTGCCCACTAGTCTGCCTGCTGCTCAGCCCCCTCCACTACACTGTATTGGCAGTGCCACGTCTCATACCCAGACAAAAGTAGTTTTGTTTTTTTTGTTTTTTTGTTTTTACTTCCTTTGGTGCTCCCACCTGGATAAGGACTGTGCTTCTCTCTTATCAACCTATATAACATGCACCTAGTGATTCCAGCGGGACATTTCTCCTAAAACAGCTTGAGCGAGAACCCCAAAATAGGCTCCCCTTTCTCCCTATCACTAGACCATACCCTCTCTTACCTCTGACCTTTGACCCATGGCCCACCTTTCCTGTATTGGCTAAGTATAAGTAGGTGGTGCCTGAGCTTATATGCGTGCTTCACTCCTATATGAGTCCATTGCTGTTTTGGCGTTCATGCGTTTGCCTTTGTTTGACTCTACTACACGCTCTAGGGCTTGTTTAACTCTTGTGGCGTGGGTGAGCTCTTGGGTCTTTATTCTTTGTATCTCATTCCTTCTTTGGGCTGGACATTGCTTGAGTGTGAGCTTTCTCTTCTTTAATTCGGTCCATGTCTCCTTTCATCCCTTATCCGTGGGCTGATTGGTGCTCTTGTCACGCCACTGCATTGCTTCTGCCATGATATCGTTTAACCTTGTTTATTGTACTACTTTTGGGATTTGGGCTAAAGTGTCTACCATCCTAGCTTCATGTGTTATTCCTCCCTTTAGTTTCTATTGCCCAACATTCCTGCTGGGCCAGTTTACACAATATCTTAGGCTTCCTTGCCCATTTTATTCCTTGCGCGTCCTTGGCTAGTTTCATTCTTTGGGTGTCCTTAGCCCATTTCGTTCTTTCCTACTTTTTACATTCCTATGGGTTTTTGCTAAATCCTTTGGGTTTTCCTGGCCCAATTGCCACATTCTTTTCCTTTGGGTTTTCCTGGCCCAATTGCCACATTCTTTTCCTTTGGGTTTTTTAGCCTTCAAACCAATCCCATTTACCAATTCCTTTCTTTGAGCTCCTCCTACCCATTTTTTGCTTTCTTTCTATTTCTCATGATTCCCATGGATTTACTACTTCATTCTTTAGAGTTTCCTTGGTCTGTTTGTTTTCTTTGGAGCCACTTTATTATTTTGTGGGTCTGTGGACCTTGAGTCTTGCCATTCTGGCCCAATGGTCTTTACTTTGCTGTTTTCTTTCTTCGCCTTTTTCATATTGTTGGGCATCAACAACCATAATATCCCAAAACCTCTAAACAATTTAAATACCTTCAAAATCGCTAAAATGACCAAAATGCCCTCAAAGCCTCTAGAATGAGCAAAAATGCTCTGAAACATCTAAAATGGCCAAAATACCCACCAAAACCTCTAAGATGACTAATAAATAGATTCTTTTGGAGTATTTTTGGCCATCTTAGAGGTTTTAGAGATATTTTGGTTATTTGAGAGGTTTTAGTATATTTTTTGTGATTTTAGAGGTTAAGGAATATTTTGGTCATTTTAGAGATTTTAGGATATTATGGTCATTTTAAACTTTTTAAGACAATTTGGGTTATTTTAGAGGTTTGGGGGTATATTGATTATTTTAGAAATTTTTGGAGGTATTTTGGTCAATTTTTTTTAGATTTTAGGGGCATTGGGGTCATTTTATAAGTTTGGGTATTTTTTTATTGGAAGTTTGGGGTATTTTGGGTCCTGTTTGGTACATGTATTCAATCATATGTTTTCAGTTTTTAAACAATATTTCATGTATTTTTACACACTTTTTCACTTATACGTATTTCTAAAAAAATTAAAAATTGTTGTTTAACACACGTACCAAATGAGCCCTTGATCATCTTAAACGTTTTATTTTTTATTATTATTATTATTATTTTTTGATAAAACATCTTAAACGTTTTAAATTAGGGGTTTTAACAAAAAAAATAAAGATAATAATAATTAGGGTTTAAATATATGTTGCCATTTTAATTATTTTTATTTTTTTCTTTCCCGCGATTTTCCCCCGTCTTTATGCTCTCTGCACAGCGCCGCAAGCTTCTAATCACCGACTCTTCTTGAAAATCAAAGTCTCGCGAGCTTTCTCTAAAATCACGTAATGGAAAACAAACCGTCTAGTTCGCCGACGAACCTAGTCGACCAATTCGTCGTGAGTATATACTCTGTGTCTCTAGTTCGATTATGTGCATTGCTTACAATTAGTATTGGATTATTAAGCAGGCTTATAATTATCATTTGGGTCATTGTTTAGATACCAGGTGATGAGGTTCTCGATCTCTCAACCATGTCTAACCAGACCATTAAGCTCGGCAGCAGTCTCCGTCAGGTCTGTGCTTAGCTTATGGTTTTTACCTCTTACTTCTTTTTTCAAATACACTCTGAAAATAAAAAGAGTTCTTGTATAGACATTTTAACAAACAGGTAGAGTTCATTTTGGGAAATTTATGATAAACATGGATAATGAGGTTTATTTAGATGATTTTGAGAACTGGGTTTTTGCCCATTTTGTGTTTGAAGATTATTATGCATACTATGAAAAAAAAAAAAGAAGCACATTTGGATGAAATTGACTGCGAAAATATAAAGAGTCCTTATATTGACATTTTAACAAACAGAAAGAGTGCATTTTGGGAAATTATGTTAAAAATTGATAATGGGGCCTATCTAGATGATTTTGAGAATTGGGTTTTTGATTTTGGTTGAAGATTATAATGCATATAAGTATCTGAAATAGTGAAACTCTGCCACCATCACAAGTTCACAACCCAACATTTTAATTGTTGTCTTGTCCTTCTACTACCAGAATCAATGGTGTGCTATTACTATCCACGGTATGTGCTGAAGTGAGTACCCAATTGTGTTTTTGTTTCCGTCGATTATCTGTGGCTGTAGAGCCCTGAAATGTGATAGAAAAGTGAAATGGGCATGGGGCTTTATTATTTTTGTTCTTCCTATATGTGTGAACAATTGTTAAAAAACATTGTAGTAGTGTTTTTTTTTTTCCTGATTCATTTTGGTTGATTAGTGGTTCATCGTAATTGATATTGGGTAAATTTCCAGGACGGTGATGTTCTTTCTGTCATGAAGGCTGGGACATTTAAATTCTCAAAGCCAAACAAATATTGGGTTGAGAGCTCGCAGAAAAGGGTGAGTAAGGCACTATAAAGTATGCTGGATATAAAATAATATATGCACTTTTTCATTCTTGGTTGATAGTGATCTGTGAATTTGCTTTTCGAAGTGTATGGTCATGACTCATGACTACTATGCTATGCCATAGAAGTCAGATACCTAACCTATTGTGCACATCAATCTGAATATGCTTATGATAGCAAAGTGAATTGCAATGTGTTATAGTAGGCAGCAGTGTTGAAGCAGCAAGTGATGGGATTTATATATTTTATGCCACAATGCCTTCTGGAATATGTTTTTATTATAAGGTGTTGTTACTGCCCCAAATAGTTGCAGTTTTTTTTTTTTTTGGTGGTAAGGGGGGAGGGGAGAGGAGTAGATTAGATTACTTTTGAGGCATTTGTTTTACATTATGTGCTAATTGGTGATTATTTTGACCATGTATTGAATTGGACCTCTCTTTCTATTTTGTGTTTTATACTTAAGCAGTGTTTCTATTTTTTTAGCTACATTGGGAGAAATTGATCACTAAAGTGTTCATATGTTTTAGTTATTTCACATGGATTCCAATTGTTTAATTGTTCTTATTTTTCCTTTTCTTTTGATGTTGTAATTTGTTGTTTTGTACAGTATGAGCCTCATGCAGGGGATTCTGTTCTTGGAATTGTGGTGGACTCTAAAGCAGATGTAAGAAACTTCACTTGATTACATCATTGAATCTGGTGTCATTAATTCTCTAATGCTAGTAGTAACTTCTTTCTGTTTTAGATTAGTTTCTTTTTAAAATCAAGCAGCCATTTTGTCCCTTAATTGTTACCCATGTGAAGAAGAAGAATTGCCCAATCTTCACCTTGAAATGACCAATTTGGAAGAGATACTATCACTTGGGAGGTGATAATACCTGTATTTATCCTTTTTTTTTTGTAGGCGTTTAATGTGTTGTGGAGAAATTGATGCTAGGGATTTTATCCCTTAGGAATTAATCTCTCCCGTGGATGTTCTGCCATGGTCTCCTTCCAAGTGACATACTCTCTTTTTATGTAAATTAACAGCATTTTGCTTTCAATTTCTTTGAAGTATGCAATGTCAAAAAGTTCTTTCTGCTTTAATGAACTTATGAATACCTTTCTATAATCCTTTTGTCTTTCATTTACAGAACTTTCTTGTGGACATAAAAGGACCTGCATTGGCATTTTTGCCCGTGCTTGCATTTGAAGGAGGAACTAGGAGAAACATACCAAAGTTTGAGGTGTGTACTCTATGCATGTTGTGTGGGAAGTAGGTTCTTTGTGTGTTCAACATTATTGTTATTATTTCTGTCTTAGTTGTAACACTTGGGAGAGAAAGATGTAAGGTGTTATAAACTCAAAGCTGCTTTCTCCCTAGTTTCTAGAGGCCTTTCTATTGGAAAATAAAGCAAGAAAACTAATATTTCTCACTTAGCAAGATTAGCAATTTGAATAGTTGGTCTTGATTTTGCTGCCAATGAATTCTGGCTCAAATGGTACTTCTTTCTCCATAAGAATGAGATGCAGGGTGGGGTTGTGGGCTTAAATGCAGTGACCCTTCTTAATGTAGAAATCAAAGCTTTTAAATAACTTAGGAGCTAGTAAGGAATATACTACACTTTCTGGATGATGTTTATGAGTTAAATAGTATGAACCTTTTCTTTTCTTTTCTTATTTGAATGCTCTGAGTGTCGGTTGTAGACCATAGTGAGTTCTTTGTTCTGAATTAAAAGATATGGGCTTTCAAAATTTTATAATTTGGAAGAAATTTGATCGTAGTATTGAAATCACCAACAGTTTCTATTCTTGAACGCTGGTTGTTCATTCCGATATTTTCTTTCTTTTGCTTTATATGGAGGTAGGAAGTGATGGTTAATTCATATAGTTATTTGCTTGATGTGTATTATGTTTCTGAAATATTTTCTTTTTGTTAATGTATTGTGTTGCAGGCAGGTACTTTGATCTATGTTCGGGTTGTGAAGGCAAACCCTGGCATGAATCCAGAGCTTTCATGCACTGACGGTTGGTTTTTATTGAAAAAAAATTGCGATTAATGTGCACCATAAATATGTCATGGTTCTGACCCTTTGTTAGTTTCATTTATTGTTAATTTGATATTTTTGGGAATCTCCTGACTTTTTTGTTATCTTGTTTTTCATTTTACAGCCAGTGGGAAAGCAGCAGAATTCGGCCAACTTAAAGATGGTTATATGTTTGAATCTTCAACCGGCCTGTCAAGAATGTGAGAATTTAGCTCCCCCTTAATTCATATTTAAGGCTTGATAGATCTCTTAAAACACTCTTGTGCCTGAACACATGGTCGCTGTAAAGCACATCTTTTTTTGGGTAAATTTTATTTTGTGATCCTGGAATATATGGTATGTTCCATTTTGCTTCCCCAAACACCACTCTAAACCCTCACCATGGGAAGTACACATGTGATGCTCATTGCGGGGATCATCATAGTAGCTCATTTAAAAAGAAAAATACCAATTTCATTGCCAAGAAGAAAACCAAAAATTTGCAGAGAAGGTACAATCACAAGAACAAGCAGTAAGCAGCTGCAAACAAGAACAATACCACATCGACCTATGAGCCATTAAAGGAGAGAAATAATCGTCACCTTAAGAGAAAAATTGAGTGGGAATTATTGGGTTGGAAAAAAAAAAATTGAAAGGAGGAAGGTTGACACTCCTGAACTCGAGTTTACAAATGTACCATGCTTTTTTGTTTATCATTCCTTCTTATGTGGGAAAAAGGTTGGAAAGGTTGCAGGGGAATATGTTATGGAGTGGTCCAGTAGATATGTTCAAATTTCCTTTAGTGGATTGGAATAAAATATTTTCCCCAATTTCCAATGGGGGTATGGGTGTGCATAAGTTAGGCACTGTTGCCTTTGGGGTTTTGGAAAGGAAGAGACCCACTCGGAGGAATAAAGTATGGGGTGGATTGGGGAGGCTGGACAACAAAGCAAGTGCGAAGAACTCATGGATGTAGCTTATGGAAGAGAATCCCCGTGGGGTGGGCTAGGTTTTTCAACCCATAAAGTCTCTTTTGTTTGTTTGAAATTTTTTATATGTAATTTTTAGGCTATCTTGTGGCAGTCTTTCCTTCAATAAATTAAATTATATATATATATATATATATATATATATATATAATTGAGGGACCAATGTTGAACCTTTTAAATTTGAGGGACCAAAATCAAACTTACTTTATGTCTCAGATACCTAAGTACAATTTACCTTTTATTTATTTCTTTTTTTCCTTGATTTGATAGGGAAACATAACTTATGCAGCCCACATATATCATGGTTATAAAGCTTGAAATTTTCTTTCTGTTGTAATGATATGTCTCTCGTCTTGTCTCTAGGCTCCTGAGCTCTCCAACATGTCCAGTTCTTGATGCATTAGGGAAGAAGCTTTCATTTGAGATAGCGGTTGGCTTAAATGGTCGTGTTTGGGTATACTTCTTGAGAAACTACTTTATTGTAGTGGGGTTAGACAGTTCCCTGTTTCCAATGTGTGTGTGTGTGTGTGTCTTTTAAATTTTTATTCCACCCTAACCTTCTCATGTTTAATATAGTATGCTGCAACCTTGTTTTCAGAAACTCCTGATACTATCTTGTAAAAATCTTATTGACTTGTAGGTCAACGCCACCTCTCCATCTACAGTCATTGTTGTTGCTAATGGAATTATGAACTCAGGATTTAAGAGTGGGGTACAGCAGAGAGGGATGGTGGAGAAATTGCTTCAGAATTTAAAGTTGTCAAGTCAGTCCTTCTCCTATACATATATAATTCCTACCTCTACATTTAGTGGATGCTTGTTATTAACTCATTTTCTACAACTTACGAATATGAAACAAACTTCTTTAATGTTTTCTTTGCAGCTTGATAATTAAAAAGTGCATGCTTTGGAGCTGTTAGCTGTTGTCAAATTTACCTTTTGCAGAGCATGGTTATGTGGGGGTTATAAAGACAACAAATTTCTACACACACTAATGCCCGTTTTCATTCTGCTGTCATAGAATCTTATATGAAATAAGTTTGTGTATACCATTGCGGTTATATTTTATATTTTGATCATCTTTTGGACTTGGAAGTCATTAAATTTTGCATATTTTAGGTTATCGTTGGAATTGGTGAGGAGTTATATTGTAACTTTTAATTTCAAGCACGGAAACTTTGTGATTTTTTACATTTTTGGAATTGGTGAGGACTTATATAGGAGGAGATTTTTAATATTTTACAACTTGTTTTTAATGAAAACTTTGTTCATTTCTTTGTTTTTTAATGACCCTAATAAATTGAACATTAGGGCACAAAAATTGGTAACAAGTTGAAGTACAAGAAACTGGCAGACGAATTGAGAAAGGCATATTAGTGTAATGTAGTGATTTACTGTAGTGCTCATAGCATCTTAGTGTAATGTAGTGATGCGGGTTTCAATTAGCTCCGAGTACCTTTCTCAGACCAATTGCTTCTTCGGTCAACTCTTCCTTTCAGTGTACCTAGGCCCACTTTAGTTTAATGTGTTGATGGTTGGGCCTTTAAGTTCCTCGGCTCAAGCCCAATGGGATCAAGCTTTCTGGCCTCCCACAGTGACTACTAGGGAAAATTTTACTTTATACCTATATTTTATGGGTGAATTGGTGATAACAAATTCGTAATTCTATAGGGGAAACCTTTTCTATACCCAAAATTGAAGTAAAGATGAACAGGAGAGACATTTATATTTGATTTGTTGGCAAAAGTCAGCAAGCTATAAATGGTAATTCTAATGGGAAAAATCCAATGGAAATACTAGTGATGGTTTCAGTCAATCGGCCAGAAAATGGGGGTATGCCATACTTCATCTCATTGTCTTATGTGTAAAATAAAACAATTAACATATGTAAAACGTAAATGGTGGGCTGTTCATGAAAATGACAAATAGGTATATTCAGAAAATGTATTTTCATATTAAATAAATGTAAGTATTTTACAATTAATAGTTTACCTGTAAAATAGTATGATAATTGTTAAATGTCAAATTTAAAACTTGATGAGCTTTCACGTTTTTGTTAAAAACATTGATAATTTGATAGTATCCTCAGCTTATCCTGAATGCCATCAATAAATGTGGATGAAAGTTGGTATTAAATTACCCTCAAACCTAAGGTTGAAATTAACTAATATCCTCTCCAATATTGCAGGTGGTATCTTGTGAAAAGTGAAAACATGTGATTTATATATAATAATGGTAGCAGGTATTAGTAAAAGTGATATTATACTCATCACCAATTTCCAGAAGTAAAAAATTGTATCTAGTACACTAAAAAGATAAAATTATATATAAACAAAGATCAAAAACATGTAAATGGAGAAAATTATGTGATATCATATTTTCACCTACTATATGTGAAATTCTCTATAAAAAAAATTAAAAATTAAAAAAAGTGTAATGTAGTTATTTACTGTAGTGCTCATGGTTTCCTATAGTAAAAAACATAACGCTTTGTTTGTTTTAGCGATAATGTTTTCTAGAAAATGAGTTATCTTTAAAAAAATATTTTCTATAAAACTATCACATTTTTCTTTGTTTAATAGCAATCTTAAATAGGTTGAAAAACAATCTTCTAACTTCCTTTATTCAGCTTATTGTGAAATAAAGTTGCTTTTCAAAAAAAAAAATAGTGGAAAACATCTTCTAAAAATAAGTGATATTTTTTTTGTTGGCCAAAGATACTTTTCATTTGTCCCATTTTTTTTAATGCTACCTGTGGGGGCAAAAACTTGAATTTTTATATTGGGTCTTAAGCCCTATTTGCTAATGGGGATGCATCCGAGGGGGAGCAAATGAGTAGGGAGGCCCCAGGATAGATAGTCGCGTCTGGAAAAAGTGGAGGGCCGAGGTCCGAGGAGGACACCCTCCTCGAACCGGATGAATATCAGTCGAGCAAGCATCCGGGTGACTTGGGTAATCTTCCAAGAGACTCCAACAATGAGGATAGACTTCAGGCACGTACGGAGAAGATAAGGATACAGAAATATCTTAAGGAAAAGCTGCCACCACCGCATTAAATGCACTGCAACAACTTTTCTAGCCGCATTAATGTGGAGAAGACCTCTGAACAGTGTTCTCAACCACTACCGTTCACAGAGAGCCAGGGAAGATGCTTGATAAGACATATACTTGAGTGCAGGGTTGGATGATGAACAACTGTACGGTGGAGATGACTTGGAAAACTCTATATAATGTGAAAGACCGTCCATAAGGGGGGGATCAGAAAAATAGTGAAGGAGAATAGAAAGAGAATTACTGTAGCACAGTGATGAACTATCTTCCATAAATAGCAATTTGATCATCAAACTAACTCCTCGGACGTACATTCCATCCATAATTATGTATACTTTCCTCCTCGGACACACTTGAAACCTTAATTAACCGTTAGTCAATCCGCTAAAAGCTCAGTTCTTTCACCCACTCTCTACAAATTTATTGTATTGGGTTCACTGGGCTTATAACCCAATTCTTTTGGGTTTGGGTTACAAATTGTGACCCTACAATTGGCGCCGTCTGTGGGAAGAACTAGTGCTTCAGTGGAGTATAACGGTCATAGTGGGATTAGGACCACACCAAACTAGTCCGCACCATGCAGAATCAGCAAACGTTCGTCAACAGGATGAACTCCACGATCTTGAGCGTGAAAAGGATCTAGACAACTACCGAGAAGGCAGCTTGCAAACGCTCCACATAGGTGGAAGCGGTTTTCGGAGAAAATGTCGTGAAGTGCATGAGCAAGGTGATGAAAAAGCTATGCAACGAGAGGTCGATGAGTTAAAGAGGCAACTTCGTCAAGCACAACGGAAGCAATCCCCTTCTAACTCTGATATTTCTTCTAATAACGAAGAAGATACTATCTACAGACAATGATCAAGAACTCCACCTAGTGAGTCTTTTTCCTGTGAGGAGGAGCGTCTTCATAAAAGGAAACGCAAGAGTCCATCTCGTAGGGGAGTAGGAACTAATGTTATGAAGAAAGCTTTGAGCTAGATTTCTAAATCACCCTTCACACGAGGAATATAAAAGGCAAAACTTCCTAGGCGTTTCCATCAGCCAACGTTTGCCATGTATAACAGTTGAACGGATCCTGTAAAGCACTTAAGCCAGTTCAAACAGAAGATGGTTGTCCATTCTCACGACGAGGCTCTGATGTGTAGAGTATTTCCATCCAGTTTGGGACCGATGCCGATGAGATGGTTTGATGGGCTAAGGACAAATTCTATCAGTTCCTTCAAAAAACTTTCCCAATCATTCTGTTCCAGATTCATTACATGCAGTAGGGTTCCTCAACCTCTAGAATCTTTATTGTCCATGTCAATGAGGGAAGGAGAGTCCGTGAAGGCGTATGCTGAAAGGTACTGGGAGATGTTTAATGAAATTGATGGCAATTTTGATGAAGTTGCTATTAGAACTTTCAAGGTCGGTCTCCCATCTGAGCACGGTTTGAGGAAATCTCTGACAGGTAAGCCTATCACTAGTTTACATCAGCTAATGGATCGGGTTGATAAATACAAGAGGATAGAAGACAATCAACAACAAGGAAAAGGGAAAGCTAAGGTTATCCCTCAGGAAATGAGGGATTTCAGGTCGGACCGATACAGCAACAACCGGCCGAGAAGGGATTACGTAGATCAATCAGGGTCAAACAACACCCAGGTCGTTGGTGCAATCTTCCAAGAGCCGGTGCATCAAGTATTAGAAAAAAATCAAGAATGAACCCTTCTTCAAACGGCCCAATAAGATGGTAGGAAATCCTGAAAAGCGAAACCGTAACCTCTATTGCTAATATCATCAGGATCATGGGCATACCACAGAAGATTGTAGAAGCTTGTGGGATCACTTGGACCAAGTCGCCCGAGAGGGAAAATTAAAACAGCTGCTGCATCATTCTAGTGTTCTGGGGGGCCAAGCCAACTCTGGGTCTCAAAGAGATATTCCTTCAAGATCCCCCATGGGAACTATCAATGTTATCTTCACTGCACCAGGCATAACAGGATCGTGTCTGTCAAGGATAATGTCTTTATCCCGTCTATCTTCAGGAGACACTAATCAGGATCCGAAGAGGGCTAGAGTGGAGCTGCCGTTGGTCATGGGCTTCTCAGATGAAGATAAGATTGGTACCATTCAACCCCACGATGATGCATTAGTGATCACCCTCCGAATTGGGGGTTATGACGTAAAGAGGGTAACGGTGGATCAAGGCAGCGCTGCTGAGATAATGTATCCCGACCTTTACAAGGGGCTGAACTTAAAAGTTGAAGATCTAACGCCATATAGTTCTCCCTTAGTGAGTTTTGAGGGGAAGATTATTATCCCAAAAGGTTAAGTCAGATTGCCTGTGCAGACTGGTTCAGAGATAGTGGAGGTAGATTTCATCGTCGTTGATGCATACTCTCCCTATACAGCAATTGTTGCCAGACCTTGGCTTCATATTTTGGGAGCAGTTTTTTTCACTCTACACCAGAAGGTTAAATATCCATCCAAGGGTCAGATTAAGGAAATACTAGGAGATCAAGCTTTGGCAAGACAGTGTATGGTGGCTACCATCCAGCATAAACCTGAAGCTGAGTCCTCGGCCCATGGAGAAAAGGGCTTGTAGCAGTTAAAATCCCTGGCGTTATCCATCGATAAGCCAACCGAGGATGTAAAGTGCAAAGATCTAGTAAAGGTTGTTATAGGGGACGACCCGGAAAAGTTTTTCAAATTGGATCCCAGTTGCCTCATCAAGAGAGAGAAGAGCTGATAGAGTTCCTTAAACAAAACATTGATGTCTTTGCCTGGAATACCTACGAGACCCCAGGAGTAGATCCAGAATTCATCTGTCATCATTTAAATGTTAATCCGTTAATCGCACCCAAGAAGCAACCCCCTCGGCGCCCATCCAAAGAACACGCCGAAGCAATTTGAGAGGAGGTGACTAGACTTAAGCAAGCTGGGGCTATCAAGGAAGTTTTCTATCCTGAATGGTTAGCAAATACTGTAGTGGTAAAGAAGAAGAGTGGGAAGTGGCGAGTGTGCGTAAATTTCACAGACTTAAATAAAGCTTGCCCCAAGGATCCATTTCCTATGCCCAAGATAAACCAGCTGGTAGATGCCACTGTCGGCCATCCTCGGATGAACTTCTTGGATGCCTTCCAAGGTTATCATTAGATACCTTTGGCCTTGGACGATCAGGAGAAGACCGCTTTTGTTACCCCTATCGAGAACTACCATTACAAAGTGATGCCATTCGGTTTGAAGAATGCAGGATCCATATATCAGAGAATGATGACAAGGATGTTCGAGTCACAATTGGGGAAAAACATCGAGATTTACATAGATGATATAGTGGTGAAAACTAAGATGGTTTCGGAGCATCTGGGGGACCTTCGAGTTATCTTTGAAATCCTTAGAAAGTACAAATTGCACTTAAATGCTTCCAAGTGCTCATTCGGCATGGGGTTAGGTAATTTCTTGGGTTACATGGTCACTCACAAAGGGATTGAAGTCAACCCTGATCAGATTAAAGCTATTAACAACTTGCGATCTCCTCGGAATCCCAAGGAAGTGCAGAAACTAACCGGAATGGCTGCCGCTTTGAATAGATTCATATTCCGATCAGCAGATAGGTGCAGACCCTTCTTCCTGTTGATCAACAAATGGAAAGATTTTGAGTGGGCTGAAGGATGTGCCACAACTTTCCAGCAACTCAAAGATTATCTAGCTCGACCACCGATCATGTCTAGTCCTGAGCCAAATGAAGTCCTTTTTGCCTACATTGCTGTGGCCTCTTATGCTGTAAGCTTGGTACTGATACGAGTTGATTGTGGCGTACAATGGCCAGTTTATTATGTGAGTAAGTCACTGCATGAAGCCGAAGTGTGTCATCTACCGTTGGAGAAAGCTATCTTGGCAGTAGTGCTTGGCACACGTAAGCTACCTCATTACTTCCAGGCACACACAGTTATCGTTCTTACCCAACTTCTGCTTAAAACCATACTCCGAAGTGCCGATTACACAGGAAGAGTAGCCAAGTGGGGTACAATTCTAGGGGCTTTTGACATCAAATACATGTCTCGTACCTCCATAAAAGGACAAGTTCTCGTAGATTTGGTGGCTGAATTCACCGAACCCCAAATAGAAGAGTTACAATCGGCAGGAAACATGGATGAAAAATTGGTTAGCACAATCTCTCAATATCGCCTTCCGACTTGGGAAGTATATGTAGATGGGGCATCGAATCAGAAGGGCTCGGGAATTGGGCTAGTACTGATATCCCCTGAGAAGGCCATCATTGAAAAATCTTTGAGATTAGATTTTTCGACTACGAATAATGAGGCCGAGTATGAAACTTTGTTGATAGGAATAACCATGGTTCAAAGAATGGGTGGAAAATCAGTAAAAGTTTTCTCGGACTCAAGGCTCATTGTCGGCCAAGTAAAAGGGGAATTCGAGGCAAAAGATGAGAAAATGAAAGGGTACCTGAGTCAAGTTAAATGTCTACAGCCAAAGTTTGATTCTTTTGACTTGCTACATATCCCTAGAAATGGTAATGCATATGTTGACTCTTTAGCTATGCTTGCAACTTCCTCGGCACAAGATTTTCCTCGAGTTATTCTTGTTGAGGACTTGTACAAACCCACAGAGACAAGAAAAGAGACAGCTCAAATCCATCAGATTAGAGCAGGGCCGAGTTGGATGGACTCCATAATACAATTCTTGAAAGAGGATATTTTGCCTGAAGAAAGAATAGAAACTGACAATGTACGAAGGAAGGCCACTAGGTACTGGTTATCCGAGAAACAGAAGCTATATAAACGTTCCTTTCCAGGACCTTATTTGTTATGCGTTCATCCTGAGTTGACCGAATCACTTCTAGAAGAGTTACATGAAGGAATCTGTGGAAGCCATACTGGTGGTAGGTCCCTAGCACATAGAGCTATTACCCAAGGCTATTGGTGGCCAAATATGCAGAGAGAGGCTCTGAAATATGTCAAAAAGTATGATCAATGCCAACAGTTTGCGCCGAGCATACACCAACCAGTGGGAATCCTTAATCCACTATCTAGCCTATGGCCATTTGCTCAATGGGCCTTAGACATTGTAGGACCATTCCCCAAAGCAGTCGGAAACAAGAAATATCTTCTGGTCGGCACAGATTATTTTACGAGGTGGGTTGAAGCGGAGCCCCTAGCCAACATTAGGGACGTGGATGCAAAAAGATTCGTTTGGAAAAACATTGTCACTCGATTTGGAGTTCCTCATGTGCTCATCTCGGACAACGCTCTTCAGTTCGATAGTAAAATGTTTAGATGATATTGTGGCAAGTTGGGGATTACAAATAGGTATTCTACTCCTACTTATCCCCAAGGGAATGAACAAGCAGAAGCTGTAAATAAAGTTATAGTAAATGGGTTGAAGAAAAGGCTAGATGATGCAAAAGGCAAATGGGTGGAAGAGCTACCACATGTGCTCTGGACGTATAGAACCACATCTCGTAAGTCTACTGGAGAGACCCCATTTTCGATGACTTATGGAGCTGAGGCTGTCATCCCTTTGGAAATTGGTTTCCCAACGTCGAGAACCAGTTCATTCAATCCGAGGGACAATGATGAGCAACTGACAAAGAGTTTGGACTTGATTGAAGAGAAGAGGAAAAATGCAATGGTTCAATTGGCCCACTACCAGCAAAAATTGAAGCAAGGTTATGATGCCAATGTAAAATTGAGACCTTTAACTCCTGGTGATCTGGTGTTACGTAAAGTTATGGGTGCTGAAAAGAATCCAGCTTGGGGAAAGTTAGGACCAAATTGGGAAGGGCCCTACCATATCACATCAGAAGCTGGCATTGGAGCATATTTTCTAGAAAATCTGGACGAACATGTAATACCACGTCCTTGGAATGTAAACAACCTAAAGAGGTATTACTATTAATAAATATTTTCATGATCAATTTATTCGTTCTTTATATAAAGTGTTTATACTTTTTACCTTTTAGTTCTCTTAAGTGTTTAAACTTAAATCCAATCATGCCTGAAGTCCTCGGACCAAATGATTTGGGTTAGTTAGCACTCATTCGCAGTTCTCTTAAGTGTTTAAACTTAAATCCAATCATACCTGAAGTCCTCAGACCAGATGATTTGGGTTAGTTAGCACTCGTTCGCAGTTCTCTTAAGTGTTTAAACTTAAATTCAATCATGCCTGAAGTCCTCGGACCAGATGATTTGGGTTAGTTAGCACTCATTTGCAGTTCTCTTAAGTGTTTAAACTTAAATCCAATCATGCCTGAAGTCCTCAGACTAAATGATTTGGGTTAGTTAACACTCATTCGCAGTTCTCTTAAGTATTTAAACTTAAATCCAATCATGCCTGAAGTCCTCGGACCAAATGATTTGGGTTAGTTAGCACTTATTCGCGGTTCTCTTAAGTGTTTAAACTTAAATCCAATCATGTCTGAAGTCCTCGAACCAGATGATTTGGGTTAGTTAGCACTCGTTGGCAGTTCTCTTAAGTGTTTAAACTTAAATCCAATCATGCCTGAAGTCCTCGAATCAGATGATTTGGGTTAATTAGCACTTATTCGCAGTTCTCTTAAGTGTTTAAACTTAAACCCAATCATGTCTGAAGTTCTCGAACCAGATGATTTGGGTTAGTTAGCACTCATTCAAAGTTCTCGTAAACGTTTAAACTTGAGATTCAATCATGCTTGAAATCCTTAGACTAAATGATTTGAATGGGTTAGTATCACAATGTCACGCTTATAGATGTTTATATAACTTTTAAGTTGCGCTTGAATGCCTGAGGCTATTAGTTGAATTTAAGTTAACTTGTAGTATGTCCTGTTTATAAGATATGATAGTATATTTTATTCAAGTTAAAATGGCAAAAGATGGTCATACTTTGACAATGAATCTTATAGCAAATATCATGACGTATGAAACAAAAGAAAGATGTCTTCATTAATAATAAAAAAGGCGTGGTACATTTCTTTAAAAAGAAACAACAAACAAAACAACAAAAAATATACAAAAATAGTTAAAACCCTCTAGCCTAAGCCTTCGTTTTAGGGACCCCTGAGTCAGCAGTTTGGTCGGGCTGAGAGACAGCAGTATTTGAGGCTTTCTCTGTGGGATTAGAAGAATTTTTCTTCTTATCCTGACCTTTATCCTTTCCCTTGAGAGTTTCAATCTCCTTTCCTTTGCTAGCATCTTGGTGGGAGTCTTTTGGAGCTTCCAAGGGAGCATGAGGGACTTGGTTAGCCTCTGGCTGCGCAGACACTTGAGTGGCTTGTTCAGGGTGAGAGAAGTCAGGACCTGAGAGTTTGCGAATTTTTGGATCGTAGTAAATGCTCTCAGGTCGCCTCAAATCAGAGTCCACAGGGACCCCAGCAACATCAAGGGCTTTACCCCAAGAGATGTCATAGTAGTCCCTGCATACAGCGGAAAATTCCTCTGTAAGTTTGGCTTGAGTCTCCTCCACCCCAAGCTTGTAAGCAGCCTGCTTCTCGGCCTCGGCTGCCTCCTTAACCAGTTGGGTAGCCTCCCTGGCTTTCCAAAGTTCTTCACGAAGTTCTGTCACTAGTTGCTTCTCTATGGCCAGATTTATTTCAGTGTAGTGCAACTATTTACGGATATCTTCAAACTACTTCTCAGTTGTCTTCAAACCTGCTTCAGCGCTATCTCTCGCCCTGACTGCCTCTTTTAGTTGCTCAGCCATTTTAGAATGATTTTCTTTTAGGGCGCCTAGCTCTACCTCGACCTCGGATCGAGCATTGAAGGCCGCCTTGGCTTCGCTACGAGCACTCTTAACCCAGTCTTCAGCCACGAAAACCTGTTGTGTAATCTACGTGACAAAAAAAAAAAAAAATTACCTTTAGTATAAAACACAGCAAAAACTTGTGAAAATAGCCAAGTATTTAAATAGGGCGATAAATCAAACCACTTACCATGGCCAGATCCCTCTTAAGGGATAGAAAGAGCTCCGGTTGACTGAAGTTCCTGTAGGCTTCCATGTCTTTTGGAAGGAGGAGGGGCTACTCCAAGGCCTCGGCGACATGACCTGCATGCCCCCCACGGTAATGCCTAATGGAGGACTCCCAGGCAATGAGTACACCATCCACCTCCAATTTAGGAGACCATATGCGTGATGGACGGCGTACTTGAGCCACAGGAAGCTCTTCTCGGCTGTCAATGAAGTCGGGTCTCCTACTTCTTTGGTCCTGGGACTGCCTCTGTTATTTGTTTTCTTTTGGAGGGCCTACCTCACCCTCCTCAGGAGCCTTTTGGTGTCTCTTCCTCCTCAGCTCAGGAATGGGCTTTAGCCCGAGGTTACCAGGAAGCTGAGGAGGGGGAGGAGGAGGGTTCACTGGGGGCTTAGACTTGTTGGCCTCTTGGAGGGAAGGCGTCTTGTTCCTCCCCTTCATGAGCTCCCTCAAACTTGGGCCAGGTTTTGCAGCCATCTCTTCTTCGTTATCTGAAGAGTCCTCCACGTAAGTTATTATTGGGGCAGGAATTTGAACGCACGAGTACTCGTCTATTTCTTCCTCGGCCTCTGATATAACGGTGGCTTCTGCTTGCGTTTCCACCTCTTCAAATCGAAACTTGTCAATTTCTTCCTCAAGCGAAGAGGAAGATGCAGTTCCTTCCTCGGCTACAGCTTGTCCAAGAGGCACTTGCTGAAGTGGCTGGGCGGCCAAGGGAATGCCCTGTGGGATTGGATGATCAACTAGTGGAAGATCGTGTAGGGCTAAAAAACCGGGCCGAGACACGTCTATACAAGCCAAACGATAGTCGTTTGCCTTGATAGCGTTGCCGACGTCTAGGAATGTTCTTGAGATGGGTTCGTAGTCCAAAATTAGATGAGCGGCTCGAAGTTGTCCATCGTCGTTCACAAAAATTTGAGACCTCAATAAGTAGTTGAGTGCAGGTACATTGATTAAACTAATCCAAGGATTTACTTGTGTTTTATCTATTAAACAGAAGAACTAAATAGTTAGACACTTGGAGTTCAATGTAAAAAGATGAAAAAAGAAAAAAGAAGATCTTTTAGATACAGCAATGCAAGGCCGAGGACAAATAACTTAAATTTAATGTTAGAAAACCTAAATCTAAGGTACCCCACCTAGCTCTCCTAGCTGGGTTGGGCAAGGAAGACCGTCATGCTAAGGTCCTGATACAATGAGGTAGTCATCCTTCATCCCTTTGCTAGACTTGGGAAGACACGAGATGAGCTTGACAGCGTCGGACCGGGATTTAAGGTAGAATCCCGCCCCTTTTTGTTGGTGGCCTTCGTATAGGTGGACTACATCGTGCTAGGTGAGCCCCAATCCTAAATGTCGGTCCAGAGCATCAACTGCTCCTAGAATCCTAAAAAGGTAGGTGCGCACTATTGGGGGAAAAGCCTATGGTTACGTAAGTAATCTCTTGTAATCCTACCTATGGGGATAGTCATTCCTCCCTCTATGAAGGCTATCATTGGAATTATGACTTCTCCCACCTCTCGGTCAAATGCTAAACCCTCCGGGGAGCAGTATCGTAATGATACCTCCTGGGGTATGTGATATTTTTCTTTGAATATTTCTATCAAAGCAGGGCTCTTCACTAAACATTCAAACCTACCCATTTCAAATAAGTAGAAAAGAAAAAAAAACACTTGGGATGACAACGGGGTAATGAAGAATGGCGGGCCAAGGAGGTTATCTGAGGAAATAAAGAAAAATTCGTAGTTAAAACTTACGTGAACTAAAGCAGGAACTGATCTTTGAAATTCTTGAGAGGATCTTTGAAAATTTTTTGAAAGTATGATGGATGATCTGATGTTTGGTGTGAGTTTGAATATTTGAATGCTCTGAAGATTCTGAACTGTGATGAAGAAAAGAGGAAATAACACTCTTATGAGCCTTTATATAATGGACTGAAAATGAGGGGGATTTTATCCCGCCCAAATCTTGAAGGGAAATACAGTCCGTTGGATCAAAATCCCTCCGTTGAATGCTAAAGACATAGCGCCGCCCAAAATACTTAATGACGTTTCGCGAATTCCGAAGCGTCAGAAGCAATGACGAAATGACTAAAATAACGCCCTTACGTGCGTAAATTTGAATGTCTTTACAATTTTAACCACGATTACATTGGCAAGTCAAAATTCTATTTTTTCTCCTCGGGTAAAAGAGAAAAATTAAAATTTTGAGGGGCTATTGTGAGGGCAAAAGCTTGAATTTTTATATTGGGCCTTAAGCCCTATTTGCTAATAGGGATGCATCCAAGAATGAGCAAATGACTAGGGAGGCCCCAGGATAGATAGTCGTGTCTGGAAAGAGTGGGGGGGTCGAGGTCCAAGGAGGACACCCTCCTTGGACCGGATGAATATCAGTCGAGCAGGCATCCGGGTGACTTGGGTAATCTTCCAAGACACTCCAACAATGAGGATAGACTTCAGGCACATACGGAGAAGATAAGGATACAGAAATATCTTAGGGAAAAGCTGTCACCACCGCATTAAATGCACTGCAACAACTTTCCTGGCCGCATTAATGTGGAGAAGATCTCTAAATAGTGTTCTCAACCACTACCATTCACAGAGAGCCAGGGAAGATGCTTAATAAGACATATACTTGAGTGCAGGGTTGGATGATGAACAATTGTACGGTGGAGATGACTTGGAAAACTCTATATAATGTGAAAGACCCTCCATAAGGGGGGGATTGGAAAAATAGTGAAGGAGAATAGAAAGAGAATTACTATAGCACAGTGATGAACTATCTTCCATAAATAGCAATTTGATCATCAAACTAACTCCTCGGACATACATTCCATCCATAACTACGTATACTTTCCTGCTCGGACACACTTGAAACCTTAATTAACCGTTAGTCAATCCGCTAAAAGCCCAGTTTTTTCACCCACTCTCTACAAATTTATTGTATTAGGCTCATTGGGCTTATAACCCAATTCTTCTGGGTTTGGGCTACAAATTGTGACCCTACACTACCAAATACTAAAAAACACTGATTTGGTATCAAAATCAGTGATTTTTTCTGATACTTATAATACTAGCACATTGGGTATCAAAAGACTCAAGTTCTATAAAGCGTAGGAGAAGAAGAAGAACCAGAAAAGGAAGAAGGAAAAGAAGAACAACTAGAAACGGAAGAAGGAAAATCCACGTGAAGAAGAAGAAGAATCATCCACCAAACCCATCGATGATTACACACAAAACCCTAAAATCATAATCGACACTCCATTCAATTCCACAAAATGAACTCAAATCAATGACCACCACATGAAAACCTTCTGAAGGAAGAAGATTTGAAGAAAAACCCACATGAAGAAGAAGAAGATCTGAAGAAGAACGCTCATGAAGAAGAAGAAGAAAGAACCCAAACCCAGTAAAAACCCAAATTTTCTTTATAAAACTCGAGCCTAAAAGGCTCGAGTTCCACGTGGAACATTCTCCATGTCAACTGTGTGTTAGCACACTAAAACTCGAGTCTTAAATGCTTTAGTTTTTCATCAAATTTAAGTCTTACAAACTCAAAATACTATTTTTCCAAATCATTTTAGAAACTTGACAGTTAATGAAATTGTTATAAAATTAATGCTAAATGCAAAAAAAAATTTGCAATACTTGATCCAAGAATTTAAAACTGAAAAAATAATAAGGCAAAACTTTAACTGACATTAGGATATAGTGGCTTAGCATAATAATCAAATTAGTATAAAAAAGTATATGGGGCAAGAAAGAATGAAGAAACGAAACGATATATAGGCTTTTGAAGAAAGATCGAAGAAACGAAATGAAAAGGAAAAAAACACCCATTTAAATAAATTAATGAAGCTGAGTCTTGACAAGGATATATATCAAGTGTCGAAGTTGCCGCGAGTGTTCTTTTACTAGAGGCTTATCACAAAGAGAGTAGAACTGGGTCTGAAGTTGCTAAGACTTGAGGCTTCATTTGGGCTATCACAGTTGGACATGTCGTGTACATAGTTCATGCACAAGATAGCCTAAAAATTACATAAAAATAATTACAAACAAACAAAAAAGGCTTTATGGGCTGGCAAACCTACGTAGCCCACCCTGCCTGAACTCTCTTCCATAAGCTACAGCCAGTGGCGACTCCAGGAAATATTTTCAGGGTGTTCCTCAACAATTATAAATTACACAATCTAATAAAAAAAAATTTATATATTGACAATAACAACAATAAAAAAATACCCAAATACATAGAATTTACATTTGCCTTCTACGAGTTTTCATATTTTGAAATTGTTGCATAATAGTCTCATTATTAATACTACAAGCTAC
Source organism: Quercus agrifolia (assembly GCA_029955455.1). Taxonomy (NCBI): domain Eukaryota; kingdom Viridiplantae; phylum Streptophyta; class Magnoliopsida; order Fagales; family Fagaceae; genus Quercus; species Quercus agrifolia. Next base: position 44,929,304 of record JARQAD010000006.1, read on the forward strand.
ATCTTTTTCAATATACACAACCAAGCAATCATTCATCCATTGAGCTGCCATTCGATTGCGCAGTTCATTCTTTATATATTTCATCGCTGAAAAGCTTCTTTTTACTGTTGCAGTAGCAACTGGAAGGGTCAAAGCTAGCTTCACTAGCAAATAGACTAATGGATAAGTCTCGTGTTTCCTTGGGCTCACTAACTTTTCAGCAAGTTCACTAACTCCTTGAAGCTCTAAAAAGAAGTCATTGCTGCGCATATCAAAAATGTAATTCTGCAGTAGAGAGTCAAGTGCCAAAATATCTGTCCTAAGAAAATCAGAGGGATAGAACTTAGCTAGACGTATCAACTTTTCCTTATCAAAAATGTAATTCTGCAGTAGAGAGTCAAGTGCCAAAATATCTGTCCCAAGAAAATCAGAGGGATAGAACTTAGCTAGACGTATCAACTTTTCCTTATCGAAAGCCACAAATGAATTACTTGGATTCAAGCAAGCCATACAAAGTAGCAAATCAGTATTCGCCTCAGAAAAGTGGTTGTTAAGCTCTTGAAGTTGCATATCTATGACTGTGTAGAATAGCTCAACACGATAATGATGTAAATTTGTATTTTGTTGGGTGTTGCGTCGCGGCCTCCCACTAACTACAAATATCACTTCCATGTCCAAGATAGGAATATCATGTGAGGTACAAAATAAAGATACTTCAGCCAATAAAAATGCCCATCCATCATTTCTCATCACTTGCAACCGTTGCTTAGACACTTTAACAAGATCCATAACATTTACTATATCTTGATTTTTTTTTTGTAATGCTATTGACAACTCATTTGTGATCCCTAAAATATTTTTCACCAAGTGTAGAGCAAAGACAAATTCAAAAGAGAGAATTGACCTCATAATAAATCGAGCTTCAACTTTTTGGTCGGATAGGCCATCTTCTTCAATAATCTCTAGTACATCAACAACAGCAGAGAACATCAAAATCAAGTTGAGAATAGTCCCATAATATGATCCCCAACGTGTATCACCAGGACGTTTAAGATTTGTCTCTTGATTCAAACCTTGCCCACTTCTACGTACATCATTCTCTAAATCTTCTTTAATTTTGGCAAATTGTGTATCTCAAAGAGCATCTCGCCTCTTACAAGAGCCTCCAACAACAGTTACTAAATTACTAACCACATAAAAAAATTCAGCAATGTTAATATGATTTTTAGCAACAGCAACAAGTGTCAATTGAAGTTGATGAGCAAAACAATGGACATAAAATGCTGACTTGTTCTCTTTCAAAATTAAAGTTTTGAGACCATTGATATCACTTTGCATATTACTAGCCCCGTCATAACCTTGCTCACGTAAATTCGATAAACTCAAATTATGTTCACAAAGTAAACATTCAATAGCATGTTTGAGTGACAAAGCGGTAGTACTTGCTATATGTACAATACCAAGGAATCGCTCTATAATAATTTCTTCTTTGTTCACATAACGAAGAACGAGGGCCATTTGTTCTTTCACTGAGATATCACGTGACTCATCGACTAATATTGAAAAGAACCCATTGTCAAGATCCTTGATGATGGCTTTGGATGTTTCACGTGCAATTGCATTCACAATATCTTTTTGAATATCTGGATGGGTAAGCTTGTAATTTTTCGGAGCTTTTTGCAACACTTCATTAATAGATTCATTGTGATCCCCCAAAAATTGTACAAGCTCAAGGAAATTTCCTTTATCACTTGAACCTTGAGATTCATCGTGACCACGAAAAGCTAATCTCCGGCATAAAAGGAATCTTATGCAATCAACTATTGCATTTAATTGAACCCGATAGTCAAGTTTATCTTGATTTGATTGCTTAACAAAAACACTTTGAATTTGTTGCTTTTCCTTCAATAGATCCTCACTCTTCTGGACAGCTTGCTTATGAGCACTATTAACTCCTCCAACATGGGAAGTTAACATATCTTTCTGATTCCAAAGTTTGAATCCCTTCATTACAAAAGTGTCACCTCCTCCTTGCTTACCAACATCTTGCCCAAATAGGTAGCAATAAAAACAAAATACTGCATCCTTGTCTATACTATATTCCAACCAGTATCTATTTTTATACCATTTGGATATAAATCGACGGGGCTTTCCAGAAAAATAAGATATAGGGTAATCATCACTGTGTAAAACAGGTTGACAAGGGCCTTTTGTTAAATAATGTCTTCTTATTTCATCATGATGATTAGGATGATAAGATGATATTTTTTCTCGTAGCCCAGGATCTGAAGGAAGATTCTCTAAGTTAAAGTCAACACGAATTCGCTTAGAAGATGAAGATGAATCTTGCGCAGGAGCTGAATCTTGGGTACGTGGTTTTCTTATCAAATATTTGTCCATAATTCTAGCAAAAGAATAAACAATAAACTATAAGTTTATTTAAAATATTAATAAAATTATTAATTATTGTTGTTTAGTTGTTTCATTAATTTGTTTGTCTTTTATAAATTATAATTTGTTATATTATTGTTTCATTAATTATAAAATTATTAATTATTATTTAGCCTAACATAATTTAATTTATTTGCCTTTTATAATGTATTGGTCAATTATACTGCTTTAATTATTATTGTTTAGCGTAACAATAAACTACATTACTTTAATTTGTTTGTTATTAATTATATTACTTTAATTTGTTATATTGTTTAGTCTTTTGTGCACATTACACTAAAAAAGCCAAACATTATACATCCCATATACAACATAATAATTAAAGCAGTGCAGCACATTACATTAAACTGCTTTAATTATTATTTACTACCCGGCCCCATATGCCCATCAGCCCATCTACCCCCCACCCCACTCAACAGACAAGCACAAACCGTCCCCACTCACAACCTGCCAATCAGAAAATTTCACAATCACAATATACGTTACACTAAACATAATCAATATCTCACAGACACACTGAGTCACTGACCAACAGCAAGTCAGCAACGGATAAGATAAAGCCAAGATAAAGCCAAAAAACAGGCAAAAAGCACAATAAAGTTAAAAGTAAAGATTGGTTCTCAACAAAAAAAAAAAAAGAAAAAAAGAAAAAAAAAAGAGCAAGTAAAGATTCGGCAGCCAATGACCAATCAGAGTCTTACAGTTCAAATTTCAAAAGAGAGAGAGAGAATTACTAAGTTACTTATACTAGAATAAAGAGTGAGACTTAGAGAGACATCAAACAATATTCTCACGTAGTCACATTCATATTTTCATTTCAGTGAGAGAGAGAGAGAGAGAGAGAGAGAAAGAGAGAGAGAGAGAGAGAGAGAGAGAGAAAGTGAGAGAGAAATACCTTGAGGCCGAGCGGCGAGCATCGGAGCAGCCGAGCATCGATCTGCGATCTGCGATCTACGATGATCTGCGACGAGGCCCTCTCGATGAGCGACGATGAGGGGTGGATGAGTGACGAGTCGACGACGAGTAGACAAGGACGACGAGTGATGAAGCGAGCTGCGCCTGCGAGCGACGTGACTGTCGGCGTCTCACCGTGGGTTTGGTTTGCTCTGGGTCTGGGGTTTGGTTTTCTCTGTATTGGTTTTTTTTTTTTTTTTTGATAAACAAATTTGAATTGCAGTATTGGGTAATGGGGTTTGGTTTGCTTTTGCTTTGTATGGACTGTATTTGGTTTTTTCTACCAACAACGTGACCGTGGATTGATTTCTGATTTGCTCTGTACTGGTTTTTCTTTTTCTTTTTTTTGGGTGAGAATCCATAGGTTTGCTACCTCCGGATTATGTTGGGCTTGGCTTGCCGTGGGTAGTGGGCTTGGCTCTGTTACCAAATTTTTTTTTTTTTTAGATTTTAGTTCAAATTTTTTTTTTGGGTTTTTTTTTTTTTTTTTTTGGGCTTGAAAGTAGAACAGATAATTTTTTTTTTTTTTTTTTTTAATTCGAGGGTGTTCCTAATTTTGTGATTGAGGGTGTTCCTAATATGGATTAAATATAGTTTTTTTTTTTAATTTTTTTCAGGTCAGGGTGTTCCTAGGAAACACCCTGACCTGTATGTGGCGCCGCCATTGGCTACAGCTACAGCCATGAGTTCTTCGCACTTGCTTCGTTGTCTATCCACCCTATACTACTATATTGCTACAACCTGTCTCTACAAGTGGTTTTATTGTTTTAATGCGGCGGATGAATGAGATGCATGTCTCGCTGATATGTGGGTCCCACACACATGGGACCTACATGTCAGTCAAACATGCAAGACATCAGGCACAAGAGTTCTATGCATATTTTAAGTAATGTTCATGGTGCTCACCCATCTTATTCTAAACTCAGTGCTATCTGTAACAAAGTACCTAACAATAACATAGATTTTACAAACCAGTTGTGTGATGTGTTTCCTTTAGCCAATCAATAAAGGCTATCTTTTCATATTTTAGCATGTCTCTAGTTCTGTTTTTGACTTGATTCATTGTGATGTATAGAATCCACTTTCCTATGGTACAGACCACAAGGTTCCTTATTTTGGAATAGTATTAATTAGTTAATTAGACACCAACTTGCACACATGTCTGTACAAACAGGTAAAAAAATGATTGAAATCGTGTATTGAAGACATGATTTTAGTTGTTTTTCAATTGTGTATATGGACGTTGGACATATGTATAATAGATTTTACCGTGATATTTTTTGGTATATTTTTGGTAAACAAAGTAACAAATAGAAGATAAAGTAGTAGGAATCACATACTCGCATAGCAATACTTGATCTTGATTCTATACCTTTTTATTTGAAGTCTTAATTCTCTAGTTGCCTGTGTTCATGTCTTTGTGTAACACAAAGACGTGAACACAAAGACATGAATACCTTCGTGACCACCCGCCCTCCTTCCTCAATCCCTTTAATTTCTTGGTAGTGGCTCTTTTGTGTATATTTGTAATCATGTGTCCTTTGTGTTGTACCCAATGCTATATTGGAAAATGATATCCATTATGACACTGCTTAATATGATGTAAGTTCCTAACAATTTAACAAAGCTATTATCATATGTAACCTTATTATTGCTGGTTAAAACTAAGCAAAAAAGAAAAAAAAGAAAAAAAAAGAGGAGTTTTCACATAACCTAGTACGATTAATTATAGGATTTGTTAATTGTTATTGCAGTTTTATACTTTTATGTGATGTGAGTTTCTAATATATATTGATAAAGTTACTATATGTCACGATTAACACTACCACTCTTATGATTGGGAAAGATGCTTAAATCAGTGGAGTAATCTATATCTTTAGTTTTATTTGTACAATATATGTCTCAATCCTTGCATATGGATTCCATTAATCAATGAGAAATATAATTTAATTTAATTTTAGTCTTGCAGAAATAACACATTTTGTATTGTATTTATTAATACAGTCATCTGATTTAATTGAAAACCAAAGGTAAAATATTTAAGAAACTATTCCTAGGTTTTGACCTTTGAAAAATATATGTAGATAAATAGTTTAGTTGCATGTTGGTTTGTTTTCATTTTGTCCTGTGGCCTCTGAGTTATGATAAGAGCATCTATGTTAGTTTGTGCAAAAAAATCTGTCTATTTTATTATAAGAACCTACTTTTTATATTTTATACTAGCCTCTAAGCACATGCTCAGAAACTCTTCTATATTTTGGGTAATGGTTAATTTAAAGTATTTATTATAATTTGAGATTATTACATTTTTCAATCACAATAAAAATCTAGGGGTGTGTGATGAGTATCATGTGTGGAGAAATAATTTTCTATCACACCCCTAGGTCTTTTTTGTGATTGGAAAATAAATGATTTTTCATCACGTCTCTAGGTTTTTTTTTTGGTTTAAGGTCATAATTTTCATCACACCTCTATCGTCTTTGCACACGCGTTGCATGTGCTCAGAAGCTCTTCTATTTTTTTTAATGGAAAATTTTTTTCGAGGTTGATGTATTTTTCAATCGCAAAAATCTCTAGGAGTGTGATGACATGTAGCACATAATATAAACACATTTGGAAATACATAAATCAAATCACATCTCTAAATATTTTAATGATTGAAAAATGAATCAATCCTAAAGTATTTGTTGAGCTAATTGTTAAAATAGCTGTGTGTTCATTTTAAAGATGTTAAATGTCTAATTATTGTATTTTTTTGACATATATATTTATCAGTAATTGGATTGTATTCTATATAAATGAAAGTAATATTTATTTTTAGACTTTCTTAAAAATATATATATGCATATTAACGGGTATGAGGGGTTTTTAGTATATGAAGAATGATCAACAATATTGTTCTTCTCTTCCAGACTTTGTTGTACATGCGCATGGAGAAGGCATATCATCCAAAAAAGCAGAATCAAGAATTACTCCGTTTGAATTGAACTTATTGTTGCTGAAATTGAAAACTGAAAGCTGAAATTACTATAGCAAAATAATTTTTAAATGTGTGAATAGTACCATGAGACCTATTTTTAATATTTTTTAGTGCGTGAACAGTAATTTTTGTCTCATGCACAGTGAACCCATATGAGGTTACTGTTCACGCGCAAGAAAAAAAAATAAAAAAATCTGAAAACGCAGACGCCCACCCCAAACACACATATATGTGCCCGTTTGGTTTTAGCTGAAACCTGCGTTTTGCATTTTTTTTTTTTTTTAGCCGCACTATTTGACCAAGTCAACCATGAACAATGCACCCATGCACTGTTCATGGACCCACAAATTTCACTTTTCAATAACTTTTTCATTAAAAATGGGTCACACGGTACTATTTACACATTTAAAAATTATTTTGCTACAGTGTTTTCAGTTTCAATTTCAGTAAAAATAAGTTCAATCCAAACGGACCATATATATAGTCTTCTTGATGATAAAAGTAAAAGACACCCTGTGATGTGGGAGAGATAAACTTTGAAGATAGACCTCGTGGCTTTATATATATAATCAAGACTTTCAATCTCCAACTGGATCGATTTTGTAGAAAGTTAAAGTTGGTTTGTAGAAAGCGCGTTTGACTTACAAAACATTTTTCCAATTCTTTTATTTTTCTGTTGTTCTTTTGATTTATGGATATCAACAAAATTAAAAAAAGTTTTCAGCCCAGGTTTTATTTATTATTAAGTTCCCACCAATAATAGATTTAGCCGAAAAAGCACGGACACAACACAGTTGTATCTATTAGCACAGTTGATTCCTGTCGCAAAAAGCATCGAATGTTTCTTCAAAGTTTAGCAAAAAGCATTGAATGTTTCTTCATATTTTTAAGTAAAAATTTGGGTGAGTTTGGTTCAGTTTTTTAGGTTCTGTTTAGATAGAACTTATTTTGTTAAAATTGAAAATTGAAAACTGAAAATACTGTAGCAAAATAATTTTTAAATGTGTGAATAGTACTGTGTGACATTTTTTTAATGAAAAAGTGGCTGAAAAATGAAGTTTGTGGGTCCCATAAATAGTGCACCTATGCACTATTTACGAAAGACTTGGTTAACAACTGCGGCTAAAAAAAAAAAAAAAAGAAGTTGAAAATGCGTGTAAAACATGGACGTGGACTTGTATCCAAACCCCACCTTAGTATTGTACTTTTTGAAAAAGTGGGTTGGATTTTTTGTAAAAACTGAGTGTTTGGTAAAAGCTGTTAAAAAATGCTTTTTGAAAAAAACTGAATGTTTAGCCAGCACTTATAAAAGTGTCTATTTGAGAGGTAAATTACCATAAAGAATAATGTATATATAAAGAGAATTCTTTGTTAATGCAAGTTATGGACATAATATTTTCACAAAAATTTCAAAATAAAGTCTATATGACAAGTTGTTAATATTAGGAAAAAAAATGTCACTAATAGATCTAGATGAGAACTAATAACAACTTACTATGTAAACTTTATTATGAAATTGTTATAAAAATATTCTGTCGATAGTACTATTTTTTTTCTAAAGAAAAATAGTACTAATTTAAAAAATTTAGAGATATAATAAAATGTCACAATATTTTTACAATACTAATTTAAAATTAATCTTTGTAAAATAAAATTTTATTAACACTTATCTTTTAAATGAGTTCTTCCTCAAAAAAAAAAAAAATCTTTTAAATGAGTTGTTCTTGGATTATACATTTACTCACAATTTTTTCTCCACCACATACTCTATAACATCACAATTGTAAAAAAGTTGTGAAATAATTTGTGTTCCTACTCCCTATATTTTCTTCCACGTTGCTTTACCCAAACCCAAAACTCTTTTTTTTTTTCTTTCACTTTTTTCCCATTCACTCGTTCACTTCTTCCTCATCTTCTTATTTTCCTTTTCTTTTACTTTCCTCCACACAAAGCCCCCCCCCCCCACACACACACACGTCTTTCTCTCTCTCTCTCTCTCTCTCTCTCTCTCTCCTCCATATTTTCCATTTATCAAAAACTCTACCGAATTCAAAAGGTTTTTTTTGAGATTAGATATGTAAGACATAAATTAAAAAAAAAAAAAAATAGAGAAGAGAAGAAGAAGAAGAAGAAGAAGAAGACAAGATGCTGCAACACAGCAGCATAGAGGAGCAGAAAAAACTATGGGCAATTTAGGAAAAAGAGAAACCCACCAACGGTAATAATTTTGTTTTGAGAAAATGCATTTGTTCGTTTTGCAACTGCAACTCAAAGTTGCCATGCCAAAATGTAGAAATCCTTTGAGTTGGAAAATGCACTTTTGGATAACCTACTTTTGAAAAAATTTACCAAACACGCGTTTTGAGTTTTGGGCTAGAAAACACACATTTTGGCCCCTTAAAGTCGAACCAAACGGGCACTTTATATAAAATTGAAAGCGAATAAGATAAACCTAAACAATGAGAGATGTGGATAAGGGATTCACCATCATCGTCTACTTTACGGTTTTAATGGTGACCTAACCAAATCATGTTTGAAAGTACCTAATCATTAGACCTGATAATGTTCATCATTAATGAATCTTCATCATCAACCTGAGCCCTTGCATCACTAAAACACATGGCACCAATTCAAAAGTAGAAAAAAAATAAATAAATAAAGACAAACAATTTAGAATGGCAAAAAAGAATACATGCCCAACCCTCTAAAGATCTATAGCCTAAGAAGCACAGACACTCCAAAATCCCTATACTTAAAATAAAGATAAAATACACCTAAATATATAAATTGATTTAATTACCATATCCCCACTGTATCATGTCTTAATTTTTTTTAAGAATCAACATATCATCGTGTGGTCCACGTCCATATTTCTTAGTCTATAGCCAACCCCAAAATTTTAAGACTAATGCTTGGTTGATGTTGTTGTTTTAGTAAGAACAAACAATTTATGTCTACTCGGTGTGTCCATAATTACATCAAATTATCAATTTCTGCTTTGCATATAATATAAAAATACCAACACATAAACGAACAAATCAATGTAGAATTTGATTATTAATATGAAACAAAAATTCACTTCAAAGTTAAAACTTAAATAAGGCCAAGACTAGATAAGAGTGGACAAATATGTATATACCTTGCATTTCTAGGATTGGACCATATTTGAGATAACCATCCCGCCTTCCTTTTGCTTTTGCTTTTGAATTTGCCTAAAAGGAGGAGGGGGAAGATGGAGAGACGAAATTGAATCTGGTTTTTTTGCATAATGGAATCAAGTTTTGTATTTAGAATTTATTTTGCAAGGAACATACCATTGGAAGTTTGTATTGAATTGAAGTTTGCTAAAAGGCCGTGGAGAGTTTTTTTTTTTTTTTTTTTTTGGTTGAAGATGAAAGCAAAAAAAAAAAAAAAAAGGATGTTGATACCTAAGAGTTGAGGAGGTTTCTGTCAAAAAAGAGATGAGGAGGTTATTGAGTTGTAACTTGTAATTGTAAGCTGCTACAATAAACGTGGGTTAATGGATGGTTAAAGGTTTGAGGTTTTATTTTACATTTTTATCCTCATTAGTTTAAAACCTATTAGTGAGTAGAATGGGGGATATTTTGGACATAAAAAAATAGGAATTCAAATAGGAAAAGCCTCTTAAATAGTGGTATAGATATATTCATTTTTCAAAAAACCTCCCATCAAATTATTTATTTTACACTACATTACATTAAAATATCAATTTTCTTAATTTTTCTTAACACATAAACCATCATTCACTCTCTTTCTTTAGTCTCAAGATACATAAAGAAATAATAAAAAAATATACAAAAGTGAATAGTATCAATCAGTGTTACTATAGCAACTTTGCAAATTTACATATTTTTAACTTGAGTGATATGGGTAATTTTGGGAGTTGAATGTGTAAAATTGACATATTTTTCTATTTTGCTCTAGTTACAATATCCACATCAATGGATGTAAAATTTTGCAAGAAAAACATACTTTTTTTATTTTTATTTTACACACCAATTTTTACAAAATACGCACATTAATGTGTCTATTCTACACATTTATTCAATAAAATATTCATCTTCACACTTCTCTCTGGAACCCTTTCACAGACCCAACACAACTCAAGCCACCATCAACAACTAATCCACACGCACCATCAACCCACCCAACCTCCATCATTAACCCACCATCATCAAGCACCATCATCAGTCACCATCATCAAGCACCATTACCCACATATCAAACAAAGAATAAAAAATGATCAAAATCCCAAAACCCATTGATCAAATAAAGAATCCCAAAATTGTTCAAACAAAGAATAAAAAATTATCAAAACCCAAAAACCCATTAATCAAATAGAGCTTCGGCGTGCGATCAGTAGTGGCACAGTGAGAGTTTTGGCGAGTGAGCTTCAGAGATTACTTCGGTGAGTGAGCTTCGGTGGTGATCGATGGTGGCACGACGAGAGTGAGCTTGCTTCGGAGATCAGTGAGGTGAGAGTGAGAGGCACTAGAGAGAAAAAGAGAGAGTTAGGTGAAGGGGAGAGAAAAAAAAAAGTAAATATTAAATGCAAAGCTATAGTAACTGTGCATACATGCATGGTTATTGTAGCATTTTTGTATATATGCACAATTTTGCAAGCACTTATATGGGTGTTTTTTTTTTTTTTTTTTTTTGGGGGTTAAAATGTGTAAAATTAACACTTTATTTGTATTTTGCAAGCACTAATGAGGTTGCTCTTATGCAATATACTTGTTACTAAGGGTGTTCGTGGTGCGGTTTTAGGACATTTTTAGCACCGCACTTTGCGGTGCGGTTTAGATAAAACCATAACTGCATCGCACCTTGTTTTTGCGGTCACATGTGCGGTGCGGTGCGGTGCGATTTAGAGTTTAGCCAAAACCATAACCGCACCGCACCTTATTTTTGCGCTCACATGTGCGATACTATGTATAAGATGCAGTTTGAAGTTGATATATTTTTTCAAATTTTGGGCTTTTCCTACTCAGCCCAAAACTAATTTTTCCCTTTTTTTGGGTCAAGTTTTAAATTATTGAGCTAGTTTTTCTTTATTTTGGGTTGACTTTTCTAGTCAACACTTGCTAGGGTTATTAAACTTTTTTTATTTTGAAAACTAGGGTTATTAAACTATTAATAATATATTTAATATTAAAAATAAATAAATATATTAATATATAGAGAGGGTGTGGTGCGGTGCGGTTTGTGCGGTTTTCTTATTATAAAACCACAAACTGCATTGCACCATGCGGTGTGGTACGGTGCACTATTACTTGCGGTGCACTATTACTTACGATGCAGTGCGGTTATGCCATTTTGCGGGCGGTTTTGGTGTGGTTTTTGCGGTTTGTGCGGTTTATGTGGTTTGGTGAACACCCCTACTTGCTACTGACTATATTGCATGTGAAACTTCGATTAATTTGTTTTGCAGAAGTATGGGACCAGTCATTGACTCCTTTATTAATATAGCAGTGAAATACAACAATAATCAGTATACCAAAAAAAAAAAAACACAATAATCATAAGGAAAATAATTGGTTGTGTAAAAAAAAAACTATAAGTTATCAATAGAATGATAACTTAATGTTTGCAAGTGCATTTTCTCATAAGAGAAATGCTAATGGATGTCTTTAGGACACTAGTTAACAGTCCATTTAAAGAAAATTTTTATGAAAAAGCTTTTTTCATTTTCCATAAAAGTGGGGTCAAAACTTTCTTAAAATAGATTATTAACCATTGCCCTAAGGGTACTCGTTAGTATGACCGTTATTTAAAAGTAGACTTGTAAACTTAACTTGAGTATTGTAACTTAATCTTGGTTTGTTACTTGTGCAATCTTTATCAATTTCAGTTTGTGTTTTATTGTAATATGTTAATGGAGGCAAATTTTAGTTTTTTACTGACTTAAAAATGACACTTTATCTCTTTTAAGTTACCATTTCATAACTCAAACAACTCCATTTAAATAATATTTATTTTATTTATTTATTCTTCTTCTTTTCTTTCTCTCTCTCTCTCTGTCTCCCTCTCTACCTCCTGTCACAGCCACCCACCACCCATTGCCACCACCACAACTCTGATTTAAAAAAGAAAAAGAAAAAAAAAAGAACAACCACTACCACCACAAATCCACCTCAACAACCCACCCACCTCAACAAACCACCACCTGCCACCACAACAACTCTAATTAAAAAAAAAAAAAACCACCACCACCACAAATCCATCTCAACAACCCACCCACATCAATAATGGCCATCAACAAACCTGTTGGATATATTTCAACAATTTACTTTTGTGATAAGGCAAAAGGAACAATACATAGATCTAAGAATAAGCAATGACACAAATAGATGTGATTGGAAAAAGCAATAAACAAATATTGAATATATATAAGAAGAAATCTACAAATAATTAAAAATTCACAGACCAAATGCGTGATAGGATGAACAATTCAGATAAAATCTTGTGTTTGACACAATCTCTTTAAAGCAGATTTCGCCCCTCACATAATTACTGTGGTGCTTTGAGACTCACGGATGTCTGCTTCCCAAGATAAAATAATCTATTGCATAAAAACGAAGCACACAAGGTTGTGCTCTGTGAACTACTCAATGTCTCTTTCTCTCTCTTTGACACAAAATGAAATGCACAAAAATATTCTCATTGGGAGATTTTTCTCCAAAAAAGTTGTTTTCATGAATGAGGGACTATGAATTATTATACGTTACTGAACAGGCATTCTGTTTTAGTATTAATTGTTGTGCACAAACTAACTGACTTAAAAATTAAAATAATAAAATATTATTATTTGGACAAATAGGCCCAGTCCATATATGCCAAATGCCCAACCCAATGTCCAACTCATGAGCATATAAACTCATATATTATCTATTTTCTTTCCTATGTGGGACTCATGATTTTTACCACTTTTAATAACAATAATAACATCTTCAAGTGAACATAGAAAACATCAATTTGTTATTCTCTCCATGCTATTTTTCCAACAATCCCCAACATGAATAGAAATTAATAAACACAATGCAAATGATGATATAGACACAGAAAGAGTAGAAGAAAAGTTACTGTATCGGGAGAGGTGGCTTTTGGCTTTGAACCTTCCTTTGTGAAAGACTATCGGATATACTAGCTAATCAGTGAACATGATGTTTTTGAATTGTCAGCCGTTTGTGTATACCAAGACAATAGAATTCACACAGCTCCTTTTTGAACATTTTTCGATTCTTATAATTGTGTTCATTTTGGCCCTGAACATATTCTGGTAAATTCATGAAGTGCTTTAGAGAATTCAGCCTTAAAACTCTTATGGAAGTGGCTCACTTCACACTCATATAGGTGATTCTTCTTAAGAGTATCCTGCTATACCTCACTCGGAATTCCAAGATATAAGAATCATTAAAAGCAAAGCTTACCCTGAACATTGCTTACAGGCATCACTATTTCATCATAGGAATGGGTGGGAGATTTTATCTCCATAGTGATAAAAATTAGTCTCCACAATTTTGTTGTCCCTTTGAAAACCTAGATCTTGGGATCTCCAGTCAACTAGGTGGGGTTACTGTCATGGAAACATTAGGTCATAGGCTTTAACCCCATTCCCCTCGATGAGCAGTTTACTTGCTCTCCACTTAATCAATTGATTACGGATCCATTTTATAATCTAGAAATACTTCCATTTGAGAGCAATTGTCTCATGGTATTATATCTCTAACAAATATGTTGAGACTTATCATAACTTTGTGCCCTACCAATATATACAAATAGAAGGCACAAGTATCCAACAATACATGTTGGTTTAGATTTATTGACTTCCCAAAAAATACATATGCTCTTTGTATAAGGTGTTCTCAATAGACTGTTTTCACATTTCTCATGTGATTGAGACAAGACAAGTCCATTAGATTTATTAGAAATTTTCATTTCTTATATCACATCTACAACACTTACATGAGCATATCCCATAACAACATAGCCTCATGTGATATATTTCACATCACATACTAGTCGCATTAAATCTAAACTCATTTGACATCATCTCATTGTCAAATTTTTCATGTCATTGAATTGAAACTTGCTTCAATCTATACAAAGATTTAACAAGTTTAAGCACTTTGTTTCCTTGTACAAGTACCATAAACCCCTTTGGTTTATTGTGTATCAAGAAAACTCACATCTTCCTTTTATTTGTAGCCTTCTAAAACAAGTCTCGCATTGTAATAGTCAATAATTCCATCAACTCTCAAACTCTTAGGTGGTAGATCCACCAATTACTATGCATAGATTTTAAAGATGGATTTATTACACTATTGACAATCTCTTTTCCAAGAAGGCACTTTAGGATTTTGCTTCTTAGAAGCTTTAAGTTCCTCTTCTAATATATAAATTAGAAAATTTGGACCAAACAACCATGACATTTGTCCTTTTACTATGCTTAGACTCAACCTCTCTTCCATCAACTCTTAATCATGAGAGATACTAAATGTAGACTCAAACTTTCTTTAAGAAAGTCTAACACTTGAAAAAATATTCTAATTAATTGTCATGCATATAAAAATAATAGATTCATAAATTAGAAAGCACTATGCACTACTGTTATGACCATAACTAATGAAAACACAATCAATGGTTCTTTATTATTTAGGAATAGGAACCACAAACTTCATCAAGCACCCTCACATTTAAAGAATTTATAGAAAGGCGATCACTCTTTCCATAATTCACAAGGTGTCTTAGTGGTTTCTTTTAAGGCATCTCAATGAACAAATAATTGGTGAAAATAATAGCTTCCCCCCACAAGTTCTATGGTAATCAAGAACTTATTGCATTCATTGAGTTATTTTTCAACTTCATTCTTATAGTGAATGGACATCTCTAATGTCTCTTCCTTGCTTACTTAATAAGCACTCATAACAGACTCTTGTGCATTCCAGATTTTTGACAACTGAAGTATGTTTAACTAAGGCATGTAACATATATTTCATCCAAAAAAATATTACAAAACATATATTGGGATTAAACACATTAATATCCAATCAAGTTCACACATGCCCAAAATATATATACATGCATGTTTAAATAAGGCTATACACAGTAATTATGTATTATTCATATCAATACATAATTAATATCTTTTAGCCTAAAGGTGATCATTACACATTCTAACTAAAAGTGAAGCCCCATAATTACAGCCCCACTAGTGTGCAATTGGTCTCATTCTTTGACTTATATACACACATTTGAAACTATTAATAATAGCTCTCATAATGCTATTTTAATTATCAAATAGAGGATCACTTGATAAATTAGTAAAAGCTAACCAAAAACTAAAAAATGGCAGCCACGCCCAAAATTGAATGCATTTAAATGGTTTCAAAAAATTTTGCCTTCATCAAAAATTCCAATTTCCTTTATTCATTTAGCCCATACAATATTGCACATAAAAAGCCAAGGACATATTACCAGCATTAATGACATGTTTAATTGCCATTTACATCTACCCTTGATATCAAATAAATACCATATGACCATATATATCAATATATGTATTACTCATAGATAGATTACATGCCATGAACTAGTGCTATTACAATCTGCCCAAAAATCCATACTTCCTCTTACAGGCCATTGCAAATATAAGATGGCAGTCACACCATTATCTCTACATTTATCTATTACTCATAGATTAAATACCATTCTATCAATATTATCAAACTCTCAGTCTACTAGGCGATTAAACTAGGCAATTGATAGCACAGGTTCACAAATTTTTTTGCTGAATAGGTTCACAAATTAAACCAGTTATTCATTGCCTTTTCATATACTGTTGTATGTACTACAATGACCAATCATCACTTACCAAGGGATGCAAATAAAACATTTGCTTTGACTTCATCACCGAATCGGAGAAAAAGAGCTGCACAGTACACACTACAGAATCTAAATAATGCCCAGCCAAGTAAATAAGACAAAAAGGCTTAATATTATATAATATAATTAAAACCACCAACTGTCAAGCATGAAATCAACTTTATCCAATGCTTATAATAATATCAAAAACACTAAACCAGTGAAGCTATACAAATATCTACAGTCAACCCACGGAAACAAAAATCTACAAACAATAACTACGGTCAAACCGACACCAAATCGTAATGGAAGACAAAGACTATTTTATAGAAAAAAAAAAGAAGATAGATATTCACGAAAAGATAAACACAAACCCAGTTTTGCGCAGGAATACAAACAATTGCCGATTTAGCGTTTTTCAACCAATGCAAAATTCCTTTCACCGTAGATCACAAAATTAAATTAAAATATGAAATTTGCTTTAAGATTGTTGGATATATTTCAACAATTTATTTTTGTGGTTAGGGCAAAAGGAACAATACACAAATCTAAGAATAAGTAATGACACAAATAGATGTATTGGCAAAAATAATAAACAAATATTGAATATATATAAGAAGAAATCTGCAAATAATTAAAAACTCACAGACCAAATGCATGATAGGATAAACAATTCAGATCAAGTCTTGTGTTTGACACAATTTCCTTGAAGCAGATTTCGCCCCTCACACAATCACTGTGGTACTTTGAGACTCACAGATGTCTGCCTACTAGGATAAAATAATCTACAGCACGAAAACGAAGCACACAAGGTCGTGCTCGACGAACTACTCAATGTCTCTTTCTCTCTCTTTGACACAAAATGAAATGCACAAAAATATTCTCTGGGAGAACTTTTCCAAAAAAGTTGTTTTTATGAATGAGGGGTTATGAATTATTATATGTTACTAAACAGACATCATGTTTCATTATTGTGCACAAATTAACTGACTCGAAAATTAAAATAATAAAATATTATTATTTGGACAAGTAGGCCCAGTCCACATATGCCAAAGGCCAACCCAATATTCAACTTATGAGCATATAAATTCATATATTATCTATTTCCTTTCCTAGGTGAAACTTAGAATTTTTATCACTTTTAATAACAATAATAACATTTTCAAGTGAACATAGAAAATTGATAATATCAATTTCTTATTCACTCCATGCTATTTTTCCAACAATTTCCTCACAACTAGTGACCGCACATTATAGGTTGGAAGGGCCATGGCCCCATATTGAAATATTTTAATATCATATGTATATATATTATATAAATCGGTTAAGGTGGGCCAAAGAAAAATGAGATTTGGCCCATAAATTTGAGTTGCTCTCCAATAACATTAAAAAAAAAAATTGGCTTCCCCCAAGAATAAACAAAAACAAATAACTTAACCTTTCCAAAACAAAATTATAATTAATTAAAAAAAAAGGTTGCACAAATATCTTTCTTTTTTTTTATCTTTTCATTTATACATCAAATCAATTGAGGTTCGAGATTCTAACACTATTATATTTAAAAACTTAATTATTTTTTTCTTTGAATTATTTTTCGTACACGTATAAATTAAAGTAGACCATTTTTGTATACTTATTAAAGTTTAGAAAGATTATATTCATTAAAAAAAAATAAAATAAAAGGAAAATTACGAGTTCTTACTAATCTAATTGGTAAATGAATATGTTTTGAATTTACTAGACCAATTTATGAATACCATAATTTCCCCCCAAGCTAAAATTTATAGCTCCGCCGCTACCCACAATCCAATCAAAACCCACACAACCAGTCACAACCCACAGGCCACAACCCATCAATTTCGTCGGAAGAGAAGGTAAATATCGGAGCCACCGGTACCGCAATATAGCACAGTATGCCACCGGAGATTTCTCCCTCGCCGTCGTCCAAGCCAACCTCGTCTTCAAAGACTTGTTCCAGAAGAGAGAGTGCTCATGGACCGTCGCCGAGCCCAGACTCCACGGAGGAAGAGAGGAAACAAAAAAAAAAAAAAAAAAGAAAGAATGGGAGAAGAGCTGAAGAGGAAAATAGGAAGAAGAGCAAAGAGACTAATCGTTTTTAAATACCATAACACATATTTTTAAGCACTTTTTCATTCCCACATGCTTCTACGAAATTTAAACAATATTACTAAAAATTTTTTAGCCTTAAATATTAGTATTTAATTGAAATAAGAAATAAAATATTAATGTTTTGGTAGAGGTTTGGGCTGGCTGTGCCGTGCAGCTGAAAAGCAAACTTTGCCTCTACCAATGCAACCCTAGGACTGGTGTCTGCAACGCTACGTATGGATTGACAAATTTACCCTTCTATTTCTTGGTTCGCTACATTGCTATTGTAGCCTTCTCAGCATCTTCCTCGCATCTCTCACTCATACTAAATATACAACTTTTATCATCTTCTTCGATTTCTTAACAAACTCTCTGATCCGACGGCCACGATCGCCTCTTCTCTCCAATCGTACGCCTAGGGCTTCTTCTTCTCTCTATGTAAGTATTTCCTCTCTCTCTCTCTCACTTTTTCTTCTCGCTGCCAGTGCCGCAGATAAAAATATGTGCCAAGGTTTTCATCAACATCATAAAGCGTCGAGTAAGGAGTTTTTATTATGATTTTTAGGAGCAGTAATTTTTCTTATCTAAATGGAAGAGGAGTCATCATTTTTTTTTTTTGGACAGAAAGGAGTCATCATTAATAAATGATTTTTTTTTTTGGTTGTAAATGGCCGATTTGGGAATTTACTAAAAGTTGTTTTATTTATATGTATGTGGATGGGAATGGCTTTGGTGTTTCGAACTTTCCTAAAATAAAAAATAAATGGGCAGCTTTAAATTTTAATATAGAATATTTATACGTATTTGGATGGGAATGAAGCAATCTAAAATTTAAGGAAGACCCAAATGAACTTTAATATAGAACTTTTATTTATGAGATTTTTACAGCTAATTTCTGACTTTGGTAATATTGACATGTTGTAAATAGGAATTTTGAAAAGTCAGGGGGCGCTACAGTGCCCCCTGGCTCCTCCACACTGGCTTCGCCAGTGCGCGTGACCGAAGATTCAATTTACGTTGCGGTGGGAAGAGATGTAATGAGCTGCAAATCAATCCTGATATGGGCTATACAACATAGCGAAGCAAACAGGATTTGCATCCTTTACGTGCATCAGCCTGCTAAGTGGCAAATAAGTAAGTCCCAAAGTTTATTTTCTATTTTGGGTTGCAAGCGAACACATGCTAAGACCCACCCACATATATCTGTAACATCTCTAGATTCTAAATGTATCATTTTATTTAAAATGAGTGGATTGGATTTCTGACGTTTATAAAAAGAAAAGAAAAGGAAAGGGTAACTCTTAAGTTTAGGAGAGATTGAATTTTACACCTAATGTATAATTTGGATTTTACCCGCTAAATTTTAGGAGTGTTTAGAATTTACTTTCTAAAGTTTAGGGGTATATCATGACGATTTAGAATTTAGATTTTACCCCTAAATTTTAGGAGTGTTTGGATTTAGTTTAGGCATGTTTACACCCTAAAGTTTCAGAATTTGGGATATAAAATCCAAACACTTCCAAATTTTAGAGGATAAAATCCAAATTTTAAAATTTTAAAGTGTAAAATCTAAACACTTCCAAACTCTTCAGGGGTAAAATCTAAAATCTAAAACTTTAGGATGTAAAATCCAAACATCCC
This sequence comes from Quercus agrifolia, assembly GCA_029955455.1. Lineage (NCBI taxonomy): Eukaryota > Viridiplantae > Streptophyta > Magnoliopsida > Fagales > Fagaceae > Quercus > Quercus agrifolia. The sequence continues at coordinate 44,949,303 of JARQAD010000006.1, forward strand.
AAATTTTAGAGCTGTAATTTGCAATTTACCCAAAAAAAAAAAGATTGAATTTTGCTCTTTAATTAATAACTTAAATAGATATAAAAATCTTGTTAATCAACATTTTTTTAATATTTTGATAAATGGTAAAATCTGATCTACTCATTTCAAATTGAATGGATATGAAATCTAAGGTAGAGTTGCCATAAGATTAATCTGTATATGTATATGTCAACGAATTGGATTAATCAAGTAACAGTTGGTCTCCTCATATATCATATTATTTATCAAACCATGATTTTAGAATCGTAGCTATATTAGTTAGATTGTGCCAAAAGTCTTGTATCATATTAGTTACCGGACTAGCCATGGTGTTTCCAAGAGAGATGTTCATGGTTCAATTCTTCTTCCTTGAACTATCAAATTATATATATAATCCAACCATCAAATTATATATATATATATATATATATATATATATATATATATATATATAAATGGTTCGGTAAACGGGTGCCCTTAGGGCATTTGTTAATAAACCATTTGAGGAAAATTTTGATAAACTTTTGTGAGAAATATAAAAAGTAGTTTGAAAAATCAATTACTTTTTTATTTTCTCATATATAAAAAAAGGTTACACTGACTAGTTTTTCCTAAATTACTAAATTACCCTCAATCATGGTTGTCAAAATTGTGATTCGGATCGTAAAATCGCATGATTTTACGATCCCACCTCACAAAAAAGTTTAAAATCGTAGCAAGATCTCAAAAATGGTAGGATCGTATGTAGGATCGTGTAGGATCGCATAGGATCGTATAGGATCCTACCAATCCTACCATTTGGCTTGATTTTTTTATTTTTTTATTTTTAAGTGGGATCCATTTGGGTAAGATAATCCACCTAAACCCACAAGCCTAATGGGTTACTAGCCTCATCACACGCGCTACACGCGTGTGGTGAGGCTTTTTTTTTACAAAAGAAAAGTGTTTTTATTTTGAGAATCTAATTTATAAGTGTTTTTTTTTTTTTTTGAAAAATGAATTTAATTTATAAGTGGATAAAGTAATTTGAAAAATTATAGGAGAGTAGTCCTATTTTTTAGGCAATGTTTTAGTGGGAGTTAGAGTTGCATTTTTACCGAAATGTCCTTTAGTTTTGTCTCTACTTACACATAGAGGTGTAAGGGCATTTTTGAACTAAAAAATGAGGAATCCAAACAGGGGAAGCCCCTTAAATAGTAGTATAGATTAGAAGCCCAATAATGAATTGAAGTCTTAAATTTACTCCTATGTCAACATAAAATCTCAAAAAAAACCTATAGTACTTAAGTTTAACGTTTTGAAAAACAAAACCTAAAATATTTAGATGATGAAATGGGATATGACAATGACAATGATTAGATTAGAAGAACCTTAGAATATGAATTATCTTTTGGATTTCATATTTGTAAATTAACTAGTTTACCTTAGATTGAGAATTCTCTTTTGGATTACATATTGTAAATTTGTAGTTAGCTAGTTTTTATATGCTAACTAGCCTAACTTATTTTGGATTTGGAACTTAGAATTTGGAAAACATTTTCCATATGTGTAGATAATATTTTGGTATTTAGTTGCTAATTAAACATGTACTGAACTTTTTAGATACATTATGTTAAAAGTTAAATATATTTTGTTTTGTTAGAATGACATAAGAACGATGTAGTGCGTGCAAATTACATTTTATGATACAAATTTTTTTTTTTTAATGGATGAATTCATATTTTAAGTGATTATATAACATACAAAGTCACTATCAATAGGTTTTTTGCTTAAAATCTGAAAATAGGTAGGATCTTACGATCCATGATCCCATCCTACGATCTACGATCCTACCTACCTCTCATGATCTTACGTAGGATCCCGATTTTGACAACCTTACCCTCAACTATGCCAATTATTTTCCTATGATTATTTTCAGTTCATTTGATTAATGACCTTGACCCTAGTTGGAACCCTTCCCTGTTCGAGAATATTTAAAATCATTTTCAAGTGGGTTAAGTTTCGGTCTAGTGCATTAGGTCCTAATGCACTGGACCTAAGTCATATCTTTTTCAAGTTTTTCATTAGGTGTTCAACGATTAAAGTCAACCAAGTACACTTCTAGACTTCTAGTTCTAGCAAGTCATAAAGAACTTTTTTTTTTTTTTTGTCCTCTCTGTAAGTAAGCAGGTAATTAAACTAAACCTATTATAGTAGAGAAATTTTTACATCAAAATTTGAATCCCTATCAAAACTACTGAGTTCTAGATTCATATATTATTATATCTTGGATTATGTGGATTGGATTGGATAAGTGTGTGTTGAGTGAAAATATGCTGAACCTCACATTGAATATTTACTATGTGGGACTTATCAAAAAGAATAATTACCATGTGGGATAGGACTAACCAATCGATTTGCAATGCCAACTTAATTGAAAATTGTTGATTATGGAGAATTTCACTTTTTGTCATGAGATTTAACTATTCTTTTCATCCATGGTTTTCAACATTTCTTTACTTTTTTGCTTAATATTTCAAAGTGAAACTTATTAACCTTTTTCTTTCTTTGCAGTGAGTGTGATTAAAAGGGGTCATCGGGAAACTGAAAGAGAAAGACAAAGGATCGATAATATCCTAGAAAAATACTGTTGTATTTGTCGTGATCATAAGGTATAAATCCTTTTTGTCTTATGAAGAATTTGTTTTCTAAAACAAAAGCCCTTCTACCTCCATCAATAACAGTCATTATAATGGTTATACATAAACAGAGTAGTCATTATAATGGTAATACATTATCGAGTATGTTTGGGTTTGTAGATGTGTTTGTAAATTCTAGTGTCAAAATATATAAATTTAGGTTGAATTAATGGAATTTTTAAAGTCTATCAGAACTTTTAAATCACGGGTCAAACAGATTTTTCTTAATTGATATTAGAGAAGATACAATTAGTTGGGAATCTGTTCTTGAGTGTGATCCCTTATCATATATAAATCCCGGCCCTTGTATTCCCCCTTACCCTTACCTTGACTACTTGGCTTTTACAACCTTAATTAGGAATGGATGAGTCCAATGTGGAGGATACACAAGACTTTGACAACTCATCTCAAGAATATTCTGATGAGCGATGATGATAATAGAATTCAACAAACCTATAAATAATAAGCTCTTTATTAAGAAGATTTCTAAGAAATTCGATAAAAATTGAATGATGTTGAGCATAAAAAGGGGACTTTAGGGGTTATACTTGATAAAGTGAGCTTGATAAGTCTAGATCTCAGTTAAGGAGGTTCCAGGGGAATAACTTGATCTAAGGCTCAGTTTTTAAAAGTCTAGTTGACTAGAGTGGATTATGGTACATTGGAATATTATATTTAATCCCCTATCTACCTTACAATTCCACGCTAGTAATAAAGGGCAGATAATCTTTATTCCTTCATCTGCCAAAAGTCACAAAGTGTGTAGGAAAACTGATCAAGTCCAGGTAGACAAGGGCAAAGGCCCATAGCTGAAACTCAAGTCCCAATGCCCAAGTGTAGACCTCCTTTTAGGAAACCAAACGGATCTAGGTCTATCCCTACTTGTTGCCACTGTGTTATTGTTCGTTATACTTGATCGAACTGGTTTTGGCTTAGATTTAAAGGATAAGAATCTTATGCAGCCTATCAAGTCAAGGCAACAAAAACTGAGATCCCTAGTTGAAGGGCCAAAATTCTGAATGCTAGAATTCAATGTGAATGTGGGTAATGTTCGCAGAACAAATATTACAATATGATAAATTGTCCAAAATTACCCATGGTAGGATTCCAACTCATTTTGATTTTTACTTACACAAGTTCAATTTATGAGCATGAACTTAATGACTCTTATAAACAAGTAATGAACTTGTCATACTCAAAGGAATTTCAATTCCTTTTATAGATACTTCACTTCTGTTGACTTTTCACCTATGTACTCAGCTAATGATTCGTGTTGTTTGTGTTGTGTGGGTGAGAAAAAAATCTCTAAAATAAATATACTTTTGTACTGTCTCTGTTTAAATTCTTTCGATATTTTAGGGACAAATCTTTTGAGCTCTATCTTTGTTTTCATTATTTTTGTGAGTTTTATTTTAGTTTTTAATTATTCAAAATCCAAAAACATTGAAATTTTTTAGAAAGATAGATTTTTGTTTTGTTTTGTGTATTTTATTTATCTCTTGATTTTGAAAGTCTGACATGTATTATATGAATGCAAATATCTCTTTCTTGACTTGACTTATAATATGCTCGACATTGTGTAGAAACATAGAAAGTGTGCATTTAGCATAATTAAGTAGATAACTACTACAGGATAAATGCAAATGAAAAAGGTTTTTATACAACCCGCTACCTGGCGGTTAAAAAAACTATTCCAAGTGTACTTAATAGTCACATAACATTTTTAATGAGTTATGTAACTTACTTAAATTTTATACTTGGATGGTTTTTTTTAATTGCCACGTAGTGGGTTGCATAAAAATTCTTGCATTCCAAGTTGCATAAAACCTTGCTCAATGCAAATTAATGGTGCAATGTGTAAAAGTCATGTGTATGCATTGTATGTTCTATCATTCCCTGTCCACATTTGTTTACTTCTGATTAAACTGAATCAAGATTAATTTTATGAATAAACATTCATTGAAGTCAGGCATTGATACGAATCTTGATGATATTATGTATTTTTTACGAAAGTTTGCTTGAAAAGATAGTAGAAATGACTACTACTAAATTAGTGCGAAACTGCTATGATGTATGAATCGAACAGAGGGCTAAATTGCATATTTCAATAGTGTGAAAGCCACCACTTAATGTAGTATGAGTGAATATAGAGAGATATGGTGACAAAAGCAAAGAAAAATAATGTGCAAAAGAACAAGAAAAAGAAAGAAAAAAAGAAATCTATTTAAAGAGAAAACGTTAAACAAAATGCAGTTTTGAAAACTTTGGAATTTTAATAATGTTGGATGTCATAACTTTTCTCTATCTTTGAGGTTTATTTGAGTAGTCAGGACACTTTGACATGGGAAAACACTTTGTATACATGTATGAAATTTTGTCATTGCAATCTCTAGTGCGTAGTCTTAAATAGTTGTAGCTGGAAGTATCTATACCCATATGTATAAGGGACACATAATATTAAGAATGCATATAATGAAAGAGAGAGTATTAGTATTCTATATGAACTCTCATTGCTTAAATGACATTGTTTCTGTGAGTTTTCCCCTAAAACATTTTTCCAAATAGGTTTTGAAATAAAAATGTATTTTTCATAGGGAAAAATATAAAGGATATTGAGGGGGGAGTCATAAATCTGTTCCCTTAAGAGTTCAAAGACATTTTTTCTTTGTCAGAGAGAGAGAGAGAGAGAGAGAGAGATTTTTGCGACTTGATGCTAATTTGGAATTGTACTTAAAGCTTTGATGTATTTTTTATCCCAATCTGTTATGTACTTAAAGTTTAATGTAAGCTGACTTTTTAATGCTTGTTTTGTATGTGTTTAACGTGTTCGTTCATGTTTCAAGAAGATACGTTTTTACTTTTTTTCTCATGTAATAGAAACTAGTCCTAGTTTTTGTCTATGGTTTATAAGGTTACTTGGTATTTCATTAGGTTGTTGTATTGTGACATTTGTCACGGAATTGCCAAAGGGATAGATTATTAGAGTTCATAGATATGTTGGCAAGTCCTAGTGCCACAACATATCAAATTTGGATTGTATCAATAGAATTTTTCAAGTGGTATCCTAGGAAGCATGGACATGGTGACAACAGTTTTTGAAAAATTAGGACAAGACATGGTGGGGATACGCTTATTAATTAATTATTAAATATATTTTTATTTACATTTAAAAATATCATTTAGCATTTATTTTTTCATATAATGTTAAACATATATAAATTTAAGAGTAATAATGAATAATAAAGCGAATTCATGAATCATGACTAATAAATGATATTTAGAAATTAGAATACAAACTAAGAATAAGATTTAAAAAGTAAATAAAAGATAACTAGATAAGTGTTCAAGATTGAAACTAAAAGGAAATGAAAGATAAGTGTCCACCTGTGTCCTGCAATTTTTCAAAAAAGAAAGAATAAGAAAAAAAAGGAGGAAGTGGCCGGGACACTTGTCTGACATAGGTATGACATCCCAAATGAAGTGTCTGTACTTCCAAGGTGGTATCAGACTTTTAGAACACATAGGATTCAAAACAGATTTCTTTGTACAACCATAAAAATTTAGCCTATTAGATTTCATAACTTTAAAGATTGGCATTGATAATTTAAAGGTCCAGTGAATTTCTTTTGAGATTGCTGAGTTTTCTGATTTATATTGACATTGCTGTTTTTTAAATCTAGGTACAAGCAAATAGCGTACATATTGAAAATGACAGTATTAAGAGGGGAATTGTAGCTCTCATTACTCAGCATGGGATCAGGAATCTCGTAATGGGTGCAGCAGCAGACAAGCATTATAAAGAGTACAAACTACATAATAAGCTTTCTATCTTTTGGTGTTCTCTTCTTGTTTTATATACACTGTGGATATCAAATCTTAGCAAAGCAGTTATCTGCTGTCCATGGATGTGCTTTATCTACTATCAATTCTGGTTGCTTCAGAATGCATGCATCATGGCTAATAGGTCCTAACTATACAATATGTGGTCTAGATTACAAAGAGAAGGTCAATGTTCAGACCATGGGGGCAGTGGGGGAACCGAAGAACAAAATACGTTAGTGGCACATCTATATTATAAGTTAGGCTGAAAAATAAATACATAAATAAGTAATTTTGATCTGCCTCTCTTTCAACAAGGGAATGGGACTGATTGATAGGTTCAGTTAGTTAATTGAACTCCTTCCAAAGATGGCTTTATAATTGATAGTGTCAAATGTGGTGTTTTGCAATCTGCTTCCAGGTTTGTCGAAATTATGGTTTTAATTTGTTAAGTTCGTGATCATCTAAAAGCACCCCTTCGATTTTGCCTACTTTCTTTCTTTCTTTATTTCCTGTGCTGGTGGAGGTAGCTAATTGTATTGAAAAGCTAGAGGAGACTTTTTATGGAGTGGGATTGGTGAGGAATATAAATTCCACCTGGTTAAATGGTATGACGTTTGGTGTGGTGAGTGCCCACTCAAGGAATCCTTTCCGGACTTATTTAGTATCAGTTCTGTCAAAGATTCCTTAATAGCTGAGGTTTTCAATCTTGCTAATATGGTGCCCCTTCGGGATGTTCGTTTTCCTAGATCAATCGGTCCAAGATTGGGAGTTAGAGTCTCTAGTCTCATTTATGGATCTTATCTATTCCAAGACCATTAAGGGTGAGAGGATGAATAGACTTTGCTGGATACTTGCCAAAGTTCGGGGTTTTGAGGTGCATGGTTATTATCACTCCCTTTCCTTGCTTAATGGCCTGTCTTTTTCTTGGAAACTGGTGTGGCGTTTGAATGTCCCCCTCTAGGATTGCCTTCTTTTCTTGGACTGCTGCCCTAAGGATGATCTTAACTACATAAAATCTCTTAAAGAGACGTATTATTGTTTTGGATTGGTGCTACATGTGCAAAAAATGCTAGAAGTCTGTGAACCATCTTATTTTTCGTTGCCCTACATGTTGTAGGACTAGGGAAACAAACAAAATCTTTAAGGATCTCTGGGTTAGATTTGGGCAGCTTGGGTTTTGAGGAATTAGGGTTAGGTTTTGGTGGGGAAAAGACTTGAAAATAATAGGGATTATAGGGTTTCCAAAGTAGACGAGGATTAGTAGGGTTTGGGGATGAAACAAAGGAGAAAAATCAGAGCTTGGGTTGTTGTGAACAGTAACCTTGAACAGTAAAATTAAAGAAAAGATAAATTTCTAGGCCTCACACCTAGACTTCCTAAGCATCACACCTATGGTTTCTTGGCATCACACCTCAGAGAGGGTTGCATCACACAAACCAATAACAAGCTTCATAGCTTCTCTGAAAATTTGAAAACTTTATTCTTCTTCAATAAAAGCAGTTACAACTTTTTAAGTAGAAAACTAATACCTTTTTCTAGTTGAAATAGGACTTTATTTAAAAGTCCTAATATGACTTGGACTTGGACTCCTTGGGCTTTACTACTCAAACAAAACCAAAAAAAAGACTCATTGGACTATAGGCACATCCCATCCCTACAAAACAGAAAATTACAAAATTACCCCAACACTTAAATAATATTGGGTTCTTGCTACCTCCATCATTCTCCCCTAGTTGGAGAAAACTTGACCTCGAGTTTTGAAGTGTTGAAGTAAAAAAAATTTTGGTTTTGTGATGTGCATCCTTGATATTGAATAAACACTTTGAATTTAAATTTCCTTTGGTTTCTTCTTCCGAGGTAGCAATGATGATAATGATACACCCACCAATCCAATTGAGTCACTGAAGTTTTTAGTTATGACTAAATCAATATCTTGAAAAGTTGGTGTATGCTATGGAATCTTGCCTTTGATGTGCAACATGAACCTGGAAATAAGTTGCTTTGTCCTTCATATTTTTCGCTTTTGCCTTGTAGTTTTTATACATTGTTTGCTCAATTTCAACTTCATCAACAACTTCCACTTCTTTTGAGTCTCGTTGCATTACTTTTTTTTTTTTTTTTGATAGGTAAGAAAAAATATATTCAAAAAACTGCTAGATGCTAATTAGCACCAGCATATCAAAAGTACAAAAAAGATGGAAAAGCAAAAAACATAAAAAGACATAAATTACAAAGAAAGAGAACAGAGGAATAGAGGAAGAGAGTCACTAAACGTGAGTCCCCAAGCCCTAGCCCAATCAAACAGGGAACCAGAAAATAGAGCAAGCAATTGGTCCTCATATCTATCCAAATCCTCAAACGTCCGTCTATTGTGTTCCTTCCAAATACACCACATCAAACACAACGGAACTAAGTTCCAAATGTAAAGTCTCGTTGCATTACTTCAAGCTCCCTTTGTTCTCTTGCATGTATCTTCAACTTAGCATCTTCTTTGTGGCTCGCTATACAACTTGTACCTTTGACAAAGTTCGTAGAGTACTCATGCAGAGGACATAAGGGCTTCGATAAATCTTTTAAAGAAACATTAGTGCAATCCTTGGATAAATCTGCTAGAATTTGAGGCACTTCTATAAGCTGGCCCGTAGTTGTTTGTTGCTACAACAGAAATTTTAGGTTCTATATCTTTTCCTTCAATGACTTTTGGCTTCAATCCTTTAAATTTATTCATCTCATCTAAGGTCATAGGTTCCAAAACAACCGCCTTCATACCAACCATTAGAGCAGAGGTGTTTTCTCTCCCATTATGTTTTACATTTTGATCAAAGAGCCAAAGTTGACCAAGAATGATATGTGTAATTTTCGTAGGAATTATATCACACAGAATAGTATCACTATAAACACCAAAAGAAAAAGAAACAAGGCATCTATGAGTTACTAGAATAGAAGTGTTGTCTATCCAAGCCACTTTGTATGATTGAGGATGAGGCTCAACCGGAAGCTTAAGGCGTTCAACGGTGGAAGAGGACACAACATTCATGCAACATTCACCATCAATAATGAGCTTTTTAGCTTGGCTTCCATAACGAACCAACGTCTGAAAATTTGAAAACTTTATTTATCCTTAAATAAAGAGCAATTACAACTTTTTAAGTAGAAGACTAATACCTATTCCTAGTTGAAATAAGCCTTTATTTAAAACCCCTGATAAGACTTGGACTTGGATTCTTTGGGCTTTACTATTAAGCCCAAACTAAATAAGTAAACTCAAACAAAACCAAAAAAAGACTCATTGGACTATTGGCACAGCCCATCCCTACAAAACAAAAAATTTCAAAATTGCCCCTGACACTTAAATAATATTGGCTTATTGCAGTCTCCATCACTATAGCTTTTGAGTTGTGGACTATAGTGTGTTGTTTATTTGAACTTCAATGGGTTATGCCGAAGAGAGTTATCATCAATATGTTTGCAGCTTGGCATGGTGCTTTTGGAAGATATAGAAATATAGCTTTCTGGAAGGCAGTGCCACATTGCATTATGTGGAGCTTTTGGCGAGAAAGGAATGCCAGAAATTTTAAGGGATATGAACAGACTATTCTTGATCTTAAATCCTTTTTCTTTTGTACTTTATTAGATTGGAGTGTTGCATTTAATTCTCATCCTTGTTTTTCTTTTTTAGATATGTTTGAGTATTCTAATTTGAAAAATGTTACGTCAACAACTTTGTTACAACACTTTCATAACAAATCTTAAGTGATAGGTTGTTATTGGTGGTTATTGGTGGGTTAAAAACTAATTTTAGTGATAGGTTCAAATTAGAACCAATAACAACTTACCACTTATGATTTTTTGTGAAAATGTTTCTTAGCACTTCTCATTGTAATTTGAATGATTGTTCTTCTCCCTGAGCACACCCCACTATACTCGGTTTGATTTCTTTTTAATAAATATTTTTGTTACTTATCCCAAAAAAAAAAAAGTTTGTGATGATCTAAGTACTGTGTGTTTTGACATAAAAAATTTCTATGTGATATTAGAGAGTTCAGAATACCTTCAAAAGTATTAATTTAAGATTACACAATGATGCAGAGATATGAAGGCACCCATGTCTAGGAAAGCTGTATATGTGAATGCATTAGCACCCCCTTCCTGTCGTATAAGATTTATCTGCAGGGGAAACCTCATTGATACCAGGTATTCTATACGGTTTTGTTAATTGCCTTTTTTCAACTATGATATACAGTGACATATTTAAATAGAAAACGTGAATTGCATAAATGTATATACACCTAGAATCCTAGTAAGCTTATGATCAATCCTTTTAAAACTGTATGATTGATACTGAAGGTTACAAAGTGCTGGATTAATTTCTAATCATGAACATTGTACATTTAAAATTGCTGACGTACTTTGATTGCCTCTTGATGATCTATTGTTGTTTAAGTAGCTTTCGCTTGATGATGGTTACTATTATTACTGATGCAAGTACCGTATCAAATTAGGGAAGCACACAATGTAACTGGGCACAGTACGGTTAACAATGGAAGGAGCATCAAAGATATCACGCCTTCTTCGTCAAGCAGGTTGCTTGCAGAAGGGTATAGTTCTGATGAATCGGAGGGGTCATCGAGAACAAGTTTTCTGATTTCGAGTTGCTCAAGCCCTTACAAAACAATGCTTTCACCGAGTTGGGGGAATGAGAATGGGAGTGAGTTAAGTGCCCTTTCTCCAGCTTCAGGTTATTCAAAAAGTCCTTTGGCATCTCCATTAATGCAGCCAAGTCTGATGTTGCCGTCAAGTGTAAGTAACATATCAGCATTACATGCTCTTCTAATGGATCTCTGAGTGTTGTCATATGTGCAAAAGTTTCACTTGTAGGGTATATATATATATATATGTTATGGAGCATGTGGACGTATTAATTTGTGAGTTGAAACTTATAGGGATATAAGTGGGTTTCAGGGCGCTAATCCTAACAATAAGAAACACTTTTCCTTTCTCTTCTGCATTATTCATCTGAATTGATCAATCACTAAACAATATGAAAAGACTTCAAAATTTAAATGTTTAATGGATTTTAGCAGGACAGATGTTTGGATGGTACTACTTATGGAGAGCTACATGAAGCTAGGGCAAACATCGAAAAAGGGATAAACTTGAGTCTGAAAGCAGAAAGAGATAATTTTGAGAAGGCTCTACGTATGGTAAAGTTTTTAGAACTTCTTGAACCTTTTCCACCTGTGGAGAACTTCTTTCACACTAATTTAGACATCAATTTGCACATAATATAAATGAATTTTTTTTCTTTATAATATTTTCACACCGTGACCTAACCATATGTATGTGTGTGTATGTGTGTGTGTATGTATATATAGGAACCTTGGTCTTAGTAAGCTAAGGATTTCCTAAGTGGCACATTCCTTGAGAATGAAGGAGAATTATCTTCATTTAGCATTCCACCTCATCAAAATCAAAAGTTTGCATCTATGTTAATTAATACAAATTTTACTATATAATTTTTACAAACTAACTTGACAACTTTCTCAAAAAAAAAAAAAAAAAAAAAAAAAAACCTAACATGACAATAAATGAATGTTAAAATACTTTATTGTGATGAGTGACACATCAGTTTGTAATGGTTATGTAATAAAATTTGTACTATCCCTATCGTCACTTTTAATTAATTGTCATGTGTTAATGGGATATATGCATTTATTTATATGTATTAACTATCTATAAATAGTGCACTAATTATTTATATATAGTTATTTTTTTAATTAAACCTCATAGCATTTAACAGCGTTCAAGACCTCTGTCATGTCTATATGATTTGATTTCTCATATACACCCATTTTTTATAATGGTTATGAATCTAAAAATCATTATTTAAGAATACTTATTATCAAAAAGAAAAAAGAAACTATTTTATTTGATTTTTTTTTTTTTTTTTTTTTTTGAGGGAAGCTTTCTTCCCATGTTTAGTTTGCTTTTCCAACAATTCAAACAATAACCATCAAAAAGCTAAAAAAAAATTTAATAACACATGCAATAAGAAATTAAAAAAATTTATTTGTATGTTTAAATTACTGAAATAGTTATATATTTTTTAATTCACTAAAGTAATATGTTCATATTTTTTATTATAAATTATAAATAATCATAATAATTTACAATTTTAAAATTCTTTTCATGACATGATGTGTATGTATGTATGCATAAATATAAAACCAATACTATAGTTGCATAATTATTTAAAATGGTATTGATCTGTTAAATAAATTTAATTACATGTATTAATTATTATAGGTGGTGCATTAATTATTTGTGTAAAATAAATTTTTATGGTTATTTTTTAAGATTTATATAAGAAACAATTGATTTGGAGTATGCCATTCTTGCTTAAATTAATTTGTTTCGGCAATTGTTGAAACCAAGTACAAAAAAAGATAAATCAATTTTAATTAATTACATGGAATTAAGAATATGAAAGAAAATTTTTAGGAATAAAATAGATAATTATACCTTTAAATTAAGGAAATAATTAAAATTTATCAATTTGCTTAAGTCATTTGTTCATATTCTAGATTATTCTTTCTTTCTAGTTACAAGTAATATAATTGAAGTTAATAAATATTCTAATACATAATAAGTATTAAATATGGGACATAATTTAATTTCTTACAAATTGTTAAAATATAGCCTGCATCACGCTAGATAAATATCAACCAGCGAAAGAAGAATTTCTACTTGCTACAGAGTTTAATGTTCAACTAAGAGTACACACCAGACATCTTGTACTATCATAAACAATGCTTGAAAATGATGCCAATGTAAATGTTGAAAGGTCCAAAATCTTACTCAAGTTTCCGATAATCCAATTAACAGGCCCAAGAAGAGACAGAACAAAGGAAAAAAATTGAGGAAGTGCTAGTGAGAGAGAGAGAAGAATTAGAACAGGTGAAGAATCAGAGAGACCAGATGATGGAAGAAGTCCGCATTGCCAAAGAAGAGAAAACTTTATTAAAGAGCCAAAATGAGGAGTTAAAGAAAAAGAGAGATGAGTTGCAGATTGAGCTTGACAATGCACTGAAAAGAAGCTGAAGAGCTGAGAAGAAAACAAGCAGAGGACTCTAGACACATGCCTGAGTTCTTGCTCTCCGAGATTAAAGAAGCTACTCAGGGCTTTAATAAATCCCTCAGAATTGGAATAGGAGGATATGGGAGCGTTTATAAAGGTCTCCTCTGTCAAAACGAAGTTGCTATAAAGATGCTACAATCTGATAGCCAGCAAGGCCCTGCAGAATTCAGAAGGGAGGTATGTGTGTTAATTTGAAAATCAGTTGAATAATTTATTTAGTTAAAACATTTAATTGGCCTTTAGCTATGATGTCAATATTATGGGCGAGATTGGTCTAGTTATCTAGTTTGGTGCATTAGTTAAGTTGTTTACTATGAGTTGGGTTTAAGTTAAATATGGTGTAACTTTGCAAAAGTTACAAATTTTTTAGACGGTAGATTTCTTAAAGGAGAAATACTAACAGATGCCCTTAGAGAAATAGTTAATAATCCATTTAAAGAAAGTTTTTATGGGAAAAGAAAAAAAAAAAAGTTAATGTTTTGACAGTTTTTTTCATTTCTCATAAAAGTGGAGTCAAAACTTTCCTAAAATGGATTGTTAACCATTGTCTTAAGGGCACTCGTTAGCATGACATTTCTTAAAGATCTAACGATTAAAAAAAACATAATTAAATGACTATTGCTTTCCACATCATTTACCTAATTAATAGCAATCAATTATTCTCAATCTTTATTTATTGCTTTCCAACTACCTCATTGGGTGCTATTTGACCGTGTTTCTTTCTTCCTAAAAATTACGAGATATATATATATTTTTTAATTACATTGGGTGTTGTTTGATAGTGTTTCTCCCTCTTTGTTAGAACATGTTTCTTTTTATGTCTATGTTTCAAATGGTTTTTGGATTTTCAGTTTTCCTACATTTCCTAATTCACTCATATACTTTTTCTCAATAATTGATAGAAAACTTCATGGATATGAAATGATTATAGTGTATCTAAAACTCATACCAGAACACAAAGACTCTGCATGTGCTGCTTGTCAGCCATAGAAATATAGCTAAGTTTCATACAAAAGTAACAAAACATAACTCAAAAGTCTAAACTCATACTGAACTTTCTGCTCATGCCAATACTAAGACAATACATGAATATCTAACTGTACTTACTTTTTTTACTGTACATGAATTTTAACAAAATTGGACACAATGTAATTGATGGGAATGTTATCGAAAGAGTTGCCCAAAATGTTTAAAGGCAGATTTTTGGGTTTTGAATCTTTTGATGATTATATTCATATAGGATGCAAAAGAATGACAGCATCTGAGAGAATTGCAGGGGAGAGTTGAAATGGAAATAGAGAGCAAGTAGAGCAGATGATGAAGTGGCAGAGAGAGAACAGGGAGAGAGAGAGAGAGAGAGAGACAGGAGAGAATTTTTGTGAATAAAAAAAAGTTTTGATTTATTTATGACAGGTAAAAAGTGATTGTTCACAGTTAGATCAAATAGGGATGAACGGTTGAAAAAACGTGCAACTCTTATCAAATTACACCACATGTAATTTAAACTCATCTCATATATATATATATATATATATATATATATATAATTGACTTGAGCATTTTATATGTAAATAGATTTTGTCATGCAATATCATATTATGTTATTATATATAATTACAGTATAGAGTTATCTATAGATTGTAGTCTATAGAATGAGACAATTGAAGAGTGGGGCTCAGGTATTACAAAATTTCTTATCATCCAATTACGTAGTTTTTTTTATATATTATAATCCATCCAATTACGTAGTTACTTATAGTACTGTGGTACTTGTTCATACATTTTGCACACCCAAATTCATGCGGCCTGTGTTTGTATAATACGCATAAGGTGACAACTTAGTAGTTTGTAACTCTTTTTGTAATATCTAAAGCATCTCCATCGAGAAATTTGATTATATATTCATGAGGCTAGGGGAAAATTTTTTCGTTACCTAAAAAGAATAAGTTGAATCAAAAGTTTGGTTCTTTCTGATCAGTTTGTTGTATATCAGGTACAAGTGTTGAGTCAGCTGAGGCATCCCAATATAGTCAGACTCATTGGATATTGCTCGGAAGCTTTTGTTCTCGTCTATGAGTATCTCCCCAATGGAAGCCTTGAAGATTGGCTCAAATGCAAGAACAAACGTCCTCCTTTACTATTGCAGACTCGAATACGCATCGCCATAGAGTTGTGCTCTGTCCTCGTTTATCTTCATTCTAGAGAACCTCACAGCATAGTACATGCTGATTTGAAACCCGATAATATCCTCCTTGATGCCAACCTTGAGAGTAAACTTGGTGACTTTGGAATGTGCCGTATACTATGCCGTGAAATATCAAGCAACGATACAACACTGTGTCATTTTACTATACCAAAGGGCACTGTTCCTTACATAGATCCTGAGTTCTTTGTTTCAGGAAAGCTTACTAGGAATTCAGATGTTTACTCGTTTGGAATCATAT
The DNA here is from genome assembly GCA_029955455.1 of Quercus agrifolia. Classification (NCBI taxonomy): domain Eukaryota; kingdom Viridiplantae; phylum Streptophyta; class Magnoliopsida; order Fagales; family Fagaceae; genus Quercus; species Quercus agrifolia. Next base: position 44,965,406 of record JARQAD010000006.1, read on the forward strand.
TGCTACGATTGTTGACTGGGAGACTAGCCTTCGGAATAGCAAATGAAGTGCAAGCTGTCTTAGATGCTGGAAATTTGAAATCCCTCTTGGATCCTTTGGCTGGAGATTGTCCATTTGAGTTTGTTCAAGAGTTGGTTCACATGGCCTTGAGGTGTTGTGACAGCAACCCAGAAAACCGGCCAGAACTTGAGTCAGATGTCATGATGGTACTTGAACGAACAAGGGCTTCATGTGTGGCCTCATCCTCATCTGGGCTGCAAGATTGAAATTTCTACAAATGGTAGTACATGGTTTTTTCTCATCAAGCAAAAGCTTTGAGGAGATGGTTGGTACACTGTAATATTCTTCCCCGACCTTTATCTTCGTTTGGTCATCCAGAAATGGCTGCAATAGCACACAAAAAGAGTTTGATTTGTAACTCATATACTTGTAAAATAAGCAAATTAATCTTGGGTTACTTTATGGATAGTCTAGGTTAGTCAAATTTTCTCTACTATATTAACTCTATATCGGGTTCATTCACTTCATCGTAATAATACAAATGTTTAATAACGTAAATATTCTTGTGCATTCTCTTTCATCCTTCTACTAACCATTCAATTATCACACACAATTGCACCACAACTTTAACAATCTCAAACTTTGTTTCTTTGTTGTATGTTGGAAGTATGCAATGACATACCCATCATCGGCACTAAAGAGCTATTAAAACTTAAGTCTATAACAAACTCTTTTCTTTTCTCATGGAATATATTTTTGGAGGAAAAATTTTCCAACCTAGAGCATCATGTACTTCTATGTTCTAATCCCATAATCAATTTAATAATCATGTGACTTGTTTAGTAAAATGTCATGTGACTAGAATATACACCATATAATAGAATGGAGGAGATTTTTAATTTTTTACAACTAGCTTTTGATGAAAACTTTGTTCGTTTCTTTGTTTTTTAATGACCCTAGACCATGTAGTGTAAGTGAACTTTTAGTTGAAATTGAAATTTTTTTACTGAAAGTGTAGGAAAAAAAAAGGGTTAAAAGTTAGTTAAATAGTATAATGGGATTTGTGAATAGTATCAAAAAGTGCAATAGGACCTCATGAATAGTACTAAAAAAAAGTTACTAAATAAATTGAAGCAAATAAGCTCATCCTAAATTCATCCTAGGTATCAAAATCAGTGATTGGGCTATTTTGTAAGTTTCGGTAAATAAAGTAACAAACAGAAGATAATCTAGTATAAATTAATATAGCAGATGTAAGCTACAGCCACGAGTTCTTCGCACTTGCTTTGTTGTCTAGCCTCCCCAATCCACCCCATACTTTATTGCTACAACCCGTCTTTACAAGTGGGTCTCTTCCTCCCCAAAACCTGAAAGCCAACTCTGCCTAACTTGTGCACCCCTACTCCCCATTCGCAATTGGGTATTAGGTAACCGAAATGCCATTAAAAATTAAGTATTTGTGAATTCATGTCTAAAATTAATTTTAACCATTTAGATTTTGTAACTCCATTAAGTGACATGTAATATGTATATAGTTGCTTTTGCAATAATTGAAACATAATTTAACAAAAGAAAAAAATAAATTTAATTACACTATCAATAATGTAAAAAAATAGTTGAAAGATATTTGGAATTTTGTTTTATCAAAACCATATTTGCATTCTGGAGTAAGCATAAAATACCCCTGTCTATATATCAGTTACTATATCATGCAATTGTCAAATTTGTAAGTATATATAATATAATCAAATCACTACAACGCTCTCATTGTCTTTCTATTTTACACTAAAGAATCAAAGATTACAATTTTTACAAAAAAAAAATTGTTAAAATATTGGAAGAAACTAATAATTCATGATTCATAATATCTCACAAATCAAGTTAGAACTGGAAACAAAGGAAAAAAATCACCCGTAACTTGAACTCCTTTCCAACCCAGTATCCCATGCACCCACACCAACATCACATCAAGTAGTATTTCTTTTAATAAATTAAACTAACTTATAATCTCATATATATGCATAAATATACTTAAAAATTGAGCATAGTATAATTCTTATATGTATTGTAGGGTCACAAATCGTAGCCCAAACCCAGATAGAAAAGGGGATGGGCCCAATAAGCCCAATACAATAAATTTGTAAGAGAGTGGGCGAAAGAATTGGGCTGATAAAGGGTCTTACAACAATTAATGGAGGTTAGGAGTTTGTCCGAGGAGAATAAAACACATAATCAAGTGATAATCTCAAGTCCAAGGAGTAAGTTTTTGGATGAATTGATCATTTCAAGTAATATCCGAGGAGTACGTTCTTGGATGAAATGATTGTATCTAATGGTGTTCTTCCTAATGCTATAATGATTCTTTCTCAATGTTCTTTCTTCATATATTTTTTTATCTCCCCTTCTTCTGGAGGTTTTACTCCATTATATAGTCCTTCTTTATTCAATCCCACCGTCCACTTGTCTACTATCTAGTTTCGTACTTGAGTTTTCTGTCTCCCTTCCCACAGCATTTTGATTTTCTGGGGGTAAAGGTAGTTGAAAACACTGTTCAGAGGTCTTCTCCACATTAATGTGGCCAGGAAAGCTGCTGCAATGCATTTAATGCAGTGGTAGCAGCTTTTTCCCTAGATATTTCTGTATTCTTATCCCTTCCGTGTATATTTGTAGTCTATCTTCGTCGCTGGAGCTTCCTGGAAGGTGGACTAGGGTAAGACAAAACCCACTTCACTGACATATGTTAGATCCGAGGAGGATAATCCTCTCAGACAAACACCCTTGGACATTTACATGCTCTATTATTAGTTACGGAGCTCCCCCATGATTTCTTCTCCTCGGACATATTGTTAATAAAATGTGGGACTTAAGCCCAATGCAAAGGCCCAATTTTTTGCTCCCCCACAATAGCCCCTCAAAATTCTAATTTTTCCCTCTTATACGAGGAGAAAAATTATGATTTTGATGTATATCCGTAATTACAATGTAGTCCATAAGGATATTTAAACCCAGGCACGTGTAAGGGTCATTTCTGCCATTTCACGAGAACTTCTGACGCTTGGGAACTCGTACAATCATCATTAAACGCTTAGGACTGCGTTTCGCTCCAGACATCCAACGGTGGAATACCAATCCAACGGTTCAGATCTCATCTTCAATATTTGGGCGGGATTGTGTCTCCTTCTTTTTTCGCCCCAACTATAAAATCCTTCAAACGTTATTCCTTCCATTTCTTATCAGAGTTTGCAACTTCAGAACGTTTGTATCTCGGCATTCACCATACCTTCACAAGAGAGTTTAAAGATCCTCCAGAGACAGGAAGATCGGTCTGTACCCAGCCCCACGTAAGTTTCGCACTTCGAACTTCTACTATCTCCCCGGCTAACCTCCTCGGCTAACCATTCTACACTCCACAAGCTAACAATGGGTAGATTTGAGCGTTTAGTACATACTCCGGCCTTGATAGAGTTATTCAAAGAGAAGTACCACATTCCGCAGGAGGTGGTGGTACATCACTGCACAATAGAAGGGGTGGAGTTTGACCGGAAAGTAGGAGAGGTAGTAATCCCTATGATTGCCTTCATAGAAGGAGGCATGACCATCCCCATGGGTAGGATTACACGGGATTATCTTCGTGCCCATAGACTCTGCCCCCACCAATGTGCCCCCAATTTTTTTAGAGTCCTAAGATCAATCGACGCTTTGGACCGACATCTGGGGCTAGGATTGACTTGGCACGACGTCGCCCATTTATATGAAGGCCATATAGAGTCTCGGGCAGGCTTTTACCTTAAGTCCCGTAACAGCATGGTCAAATTGATCTCCTGCCTCCCCAAATCTAACAAGGGGATGAAAGACGACTACCTTATCTTGTTGGGGCCTTGGAGTGACGGCCTAGCCTGTCCAACCAAGCTAGGGAAACCAGGTGGAGCAATCTAGATTTAGGATTTCTAACTTTAGATTTAAGGAGTACTTGGTTTTACTTTACCGCACTTAAATATCGTTTTAATACATTTACATTTATTTGTTTAGTTAGTTTTTTAGTTTTTTTTTTAATTGCCGAGGCTCTTAACTGTGTGATTTGTTTGCTTGACAGATAAATTTTTTACCAACCCCAAGCTTAGCCCGATCAACGTTCCAGCACTGAACTACTTGCTTAGATCAGAAATTTTTGTGAACGACGACGGGCAGCTTCGGGCAGTTCACCTTATTTTGGACTTTGAGCCAATTTCAAGGTCGTTTTTAGACGTCAGCAATTCCATCCGAGCAGGAGACCATCGTTTAGCGCACATAGACGTATCTCGGCCAGACTTTCTTGCCCCATACGATCTTCCTCCTGTTGACCATCCTATCCCCAGGGGATACCCATTGTTGCCCAACCGTTACAAGAAGTACCCCCTGGGGAGGCTATCTTCCGAGAAGGCACAACTTCCTCTTCCTCCCTTGAACAAGAGATTGACGGATTCAAATTTGAAGAAGAAACGATCCTTGTATCGGAGGTCGAAGAAAGAGCAGACGAGCATTCGTGTGTGCAAACTCCTGCTCAAGTAGTAACGTACATTGCCGATACATCAGACGAGGAGGAAGAAATGGCTCCCAAGACTGGTCCTAGTCTGAAGGAACTGATGCGGAATAGAAATAAGGCGCCATCCCCCCAAGAGAAAAATAAGTCAAAACAACCTGCAAATCCTCCTCCTCCTCCACCCCAGGTTCCTGCCGACCTTAGGCTAAAACCTAACCCAGATTTGAGGAGAAAATGGCCAGTAAAGTCTGCTGAGGAGGGGGAGTTGGGCCCATCAAAAGGAACCAAGCAGGCCAGACAGGTGCAGGAACACATGAGTAGGAGGTCCCACTCTGTGGACAGCCGAGAGGAGCCCCTAATGGCCCAAGTACATCGGTCACCACGAATTTGGTCACCCGTACTGGAGGTTGACGGTGCGCCCATCGCGATGGATGCCTCACTTAGGCACTTTCGCGGAGGTCATGCAGGCCAGATGGCTGAGGCTCTGCAACAGCCCTTCCTCCTACCTTAAGATATGGCGGCCTACAGGAGTTTCAATCATCCTGACCTCTTCCTTTCCCTAAAAAGGGACTTGGCCATGGTAAGCAATTCTATTCATTTTTCTTTCATTTTCGTTTACTTGCATTTTTTTTTAAAATCTAAGCCACTTCATCACTATGCATAATAGGTCACGCAACAAGTTTTCGTGGCTGAGGAGTGGGTGAAAAATTCTCATGAAGAGACGAGGGCTGCCCACGACGACAGAGAGACTGCGGAGGCTCATCTGAATGCACTGAAAGACAAACAAGCACAGATGGCCGACCAAGTGAAGCAGGCTCTCCAGGATAAGGCCAGTGCCGAAGCGGGCTTAAAAACGACTGAGAGGCAAGCTGAAAGCCTTCGTAAGGAGCTACACTACTGCGAAATCAATCTGGAAACAGAAAAGCAGGCGGTGAAAGAGCTTCGCGAAGAGCTCAGCAAGGCCAGGGAGGCTGCTATACTAATAAAAGAGGCAGCTGAGGCCGAGAAGCAGGCTTCGTATGCTCTGGGGGTGCAAGAGACTCAGAGTAGGCTGACTGAAGAATTTTCTGTCGTTGCTAGGGACTACTGCGACATCACTTGGGGTAAAGCCCTTGATGCCGCTGGGGTCCCTGCTGATTCCAGCCTCAGACGACCTGAGAGCATATATTATGATTCCGATATCCAGGAGCACCTAGGTTTTGACTCTCCTCCCCCAAAGCAACCAGCCCCAGTATTTGAAGTTCCTGCAGCAAATCAAGCCCTTCCTGCTCCTGTGGAAGTCCCAACAGATTCCCACCAAGATGCTGGTTAAGGGAAAAAAGTTGAGGCTCCCCAGGGTAAGGACAATAACCAAGAAAAGGATAAAGGCAAGGCTTCAGATACTGCCCCTTCTCAGTCCGAACGAGTTGCTGACCCCCAAGCTCCCAAGACAAAAGCTTAGGATATTAGTTTTAGTATTGCGTTTGCTTTCTATGTTTACTGTTTTCGTATATATATATATATATATATATATTTAAAGACTTGTACTTTGTTCTCATTATTAATGAAGATACATTCCTTTTGTTTTACGTGTTATGACAAGTGATGGTGAATTCTTTTGCTGTCATTTCATTTGTTTTTACTTGTGTTATATGTATGACTAATTTGACTAAAAAGTTCTGGAAATTGGGTTAATATATGAACCGAATAAATATAACCAAACCAAACAGGAACTTTAAATCATATGCTTAAGCTTATATTTGAATACTTAAAAGGAACTTAGAACAAGTGTTAACTAACCCAAATCATTTGGTCCGAGAAATCTAGTCATGATTGAGTTTAAGTTTAAACATGTGGTGGGACTGGGTAAGAGTGTTAACTAACCTAAATCAGCTGGTCCGAGGACTTCAGGCATGATTGGATTTAAGTTTAAACACTCAATGGAACTGTAGGAATGTTAACTAACCCAAATCATCTGGTCTGAGGACTCATGCATGATTGGATTTAAGTTTAAACACCTCATAGAACTGCAAGAATGTTAACTAATCCAAATCATCTGGTCCAAGGACTCATGCATGATTGGATTTAAGTTTAAACACTTGATAGAACGGCGAGAGTGCTAACTAACCCAAATCATCTGGTTCGAGGACTCATGCATGATTGGATTTAAGTTTAAACACCTCATAGAACTGCAAGAGTGTTAACTAATCCAAATCATCTGGTCTGAGGACTTATGCATGATTGGATTTAAGTTTAAACACTTCATAGAATGGCGAGAGTGCTAACTAACCCAAATTATCTGGTCCGAGGACTCATGCATGATTGGATTTAAGTTTAAACACCTCATAGAACTGCAAGAGTGTTAACTAATCCAAATCATCTGGTCCGAGGACTCATGCATGATTGGATTTAAGTTTAAACACTTCATAAAACTGCAAGAGTGGCATACACATTTCACATAAAGAACAAATATTGATCAAATACACATTTATTAATAATAATACCTTTTTAAGTTATTGACATTCCAAGGGCGGGGTACTACAAGTCCGTCCAGGTCTTCTAAGAAGTATGCTCCAATACCAGCGTTGGAGGTGATACGATATGGTCCTTCCCAATTCGGCCCCAATTTTCCCCACGCTGGGTTTTTTGCCGAGCCCACAACTTTGCGTAGTACCAGGTCACCTGGGGCCAAAGGTCTTGTCCTTATGTGGGTATCATAACCTCGCTTCAGTTTCTGCTGATAATGGGCCAATTGAACCATTGCGTTTTCTCTCTTTTCGTCAATCAGGTCTAGACCTCTTGCTAGGTGTTCATCGTTGTCTTTTGGATTGAATAAATTGGTTCTCGTCGTCGGGAACCCAGACTCCAAAGGGATGACAGCTTCAGCTCCGTAAGTCATTGAAAAAGGGGTCTCTCCGGTGGACCTGCGAGGCGTGGTTCTGTACGTCCAGAGTACATGCGGAAGTTCTTCCACCCATTTGCCTTTTGCATCATCCAATCTTTTCTTCAATCCACTTAGTATGACTTTATTCACAGTTTCAACTTGTCCATTCCCTTGAGGGTAAGTCGGAGTAGAGTATCTGTTAGTAATCCCCAACTCGCCACAATAATTTCTGAACATCTTGCTATCAAACTGGAGTCCATTATCTGAGATGAGTACATGAGGAACGCCGAACCGAGTAACAATGCTTTTCCAGACGAATCTTTTCGCATCCATATCTCGGATATTGGCTAGAGGTTCTACTTCAACCCACTTTGTAAAATAGTCTGTGCCGACTATGAGATATTTCTTGTTTCCCACAGCTTTAGGAAATGGTCCGACGATATCTAAGCCCCATTGAGCGAATGACCATGGACTAGATAATGGATTGAGGACTCCCCCTGGTTGGTGTATACTCGGTGAGTACCGCTGGCATTGATCACACTTTTTGACATATTCCAAAGCTTCTCTCTGCATGTTCGGCCACCAATAACCTTGTGTAATGGCCCTATGCGCTAAGGATCTGCCTCCAGTATGACTTCCATAGATTCCTTCATGCATCTCTTCCAGGAGTAATTCGGTTTGATCAGGATGAACACATAGCAAATAAGGCCCAGAAAAGGAACGCCTATATAGCTTGCTGTCCTCCGACAGCCAATAACTAGTAGCTTTCTTTCGTATTTTGTCAGTTTCGATTTTCTCCTCGGGCAGAATATCTTCCTTTAAGAATTTCATGATAGGATCCATCCAACTTGGCCCCGTTCTCACTTGATTGATTTGAACCACGTTCACTGTTGTCGAGGGTCGATGCAGGTCCTCAACAAGGATTATGCGAGGCAAGTTCTGTGCCGAGGAGGTTGCAAGCGTGGCCAAAGAGTCCGCATGCGCGTTGCCACTTCTTGGGACATGTAGCAAGCTAAAGGATTCAAATTTCGTCTGTATAATCTTAACTTGACTAAGATAACCTCGCATTCTTTCATCCTTAGCTTCGAATTCCCCTTTTACTTGACCGACAACTAGCCTTGAGTCCGAGAAGAGTTTTATAGACTTTCCTCCCATCCTTTGGACCATAGCCATTCCCTTTAATAGAGCTTCATACTCCGCTTCGTTATTCGTAGCAGGAAAGTTTAACTTCAGAGACTTTTCAATGATAACCATCTTGGGAGACGTTAGTACTAATCCAACCCCCACACCTTTTTGATTTGATGCTCCATCTACATACACTTCCCATGTCGGAGGGCAATATTGGGAGATAGTACTAACCAGTTTTTCATCATTCTCCCCCTGTGCTAGTAATTCATCCGCTTCAGGTTCGGTGAATTCTGCCACCAAGTCGGTGAGTACCTGTCCCTTCACTGAGGTGCGAGGCATGTACTTGATATCAAAAACTCCCAGAATTGTACCCCACTTGGCTATCCTTCCCGTGTAATCTGCACTTCTAAGTATGGTCTTTAGTGGGAGTTGTGTACGAACGACCACTGTATGTGCTTGAAAATAGTGAGGCAGCTTGCGCATGCCAAGCACCACTGCCAGGATGGCTTTTTCCAATGGTAGGTAACGCACTTCCGCCTCGTGCAACGATTTACTCACGTAGTACACCGGTCGCTGTACGCCGTTATCTACCCGTATCAACACCAAGCTTACTGCATAGGAGGCCACAGCAATATAGGCAAAAAGAACCTCGTCTGGCTTAGGACTAGACATGACCGGCGGCCGAGCTAGATAGTCTTTGAGTTGCTGAAGGGCTACGTCACATTCCGTCAACCATTCAAAGCCCTTCCATTTGTTGATCAATAGGAAGAAAGGTTGGCACCTGTCTGCCGATCGAGATATGAATCTATTCAAAGCGGCGGCCATTCCAGTTAGTTTTTGCACTTCTTTTGGGTTCTGAGGAGTTCACATATTGGTGATGGCTTTAATATGGTCGGGATTGACTTCGATTCCCCTGTGAGTAACCATGTAACCCAAGAATTTGCCCGATCCTACACCAAATGAGCATTTGGAGGCGTTTAGACGTAGTTTATAGCTTCTGAGAATTTCAAAGACAACTTGAAGGTCTCCAAGGTGCTCGGACACCTTTTTGCTTTTCACCACCATATCGTCTATATAAATCTCCATATTTTTTCCTAGTAATGATTCGAACATCTTCATCATCATTCTCTGATAGGTGGAACCTGCATTCTTCAAGCCAAATGACATCACTTTGTAGTGGTAATTCCCCACTGGAGTAACAAAAGCAGTTTTTTGTTGATCGTCCAAGGCCAAAGGTATCTGATGATAACCCTGAAACGCGTCCAAGAAACTCATCTGAGGATGGCCGACTGTGGCGTCTACCAGTTGATCGATTTTGGGCATGGGGAATGGATCTTTAGGGCAAGCTTTATTCAGATCTATGAAATCAACACATACTCACCACTTCCCACTCTTTTTCTTGACCACTACAGTGTTTGCCAACCATTCAGGATTGAAGACCTCCTTGATAGCCCCTGCCTGTTTGAGTTTCGTCACTTCCTGACGGACTGCTTCTGCATGCTCTTTAAATGGACAACGAGGGAGCTGCTTCTTGGGAGCCGTTAACGGATTAACATTCAAATGGTGACAAATGAAGCCTAGATCCACTCCTGGAGCCTCATAAGCATTCCATGCAAAGACGTCGATGTTTCGTTTAAGGAACTCTACCAATTCCTCCCTCTCTTGCTGAGGTAGTTAGGATCCGACCTGAAAAAATTTCTCCGGGTCATCTCCTATTGTGACTTTCACAAGATTTTCACACTTCACCTCATCAGATACCCCACCACTAGATAACATTGGGGGTTTTAACTGCTATAATTCCTCTCTATGAGTCTCAGATTCTGCTTCAGGCTTGTGTCGGATGGCTACTATCATGCATTGTCGCGCCATGGTTTAATCACCCAGTATTTCTTCTATCTTGCTTCCGGATGGGTATTTGATCTTCTGATGCAGGGTGGAAGAGACTGCTCCTAAAGTATGAAGCCAAGGTCTTGCCACGATTGCCGTATAAGGGGAGTATGCATCTACCACTATAAAATCGACCTCCACTATCTCTAATCTGGTTTGCACTGGTAGTCTGACCTGTCCCTTCGGGATAATAACCTTCCCCTCAAAACTCACTAGAGGGGAATGGTAAGGCGTCAGATCTTCAGTTTTTAAATTCAGCCCCTTGAAGAGGTCAGGATACATGATCTCGGCTGCACTGCCTTGATCCACCATCACTCTCTTTACATCATAGCCTCCGATTCAGAGAGTGATCACTAAAGCATCATCATGAGGCTGAACAGTTCCAATATTGTCCTCGTCCGAGAATCCCATGACTAGGGATCGATTTAACTTAGCTCTCTTCGGCTCGTGGGAATCATCCTCGGGGAACAGGCGAGCCACAGACATTACTCTGGAGGGGCACGACCCCGTTCTGCCAGGCGCCGCAAAGATAACGTTGATAGTTCCAAGAGGGGGTCGTGGAGGATTCTCCCTTTCCAGTCGAGTATCAGTCTGACCACCCAAATTGCTAGAATGATGCAACAGCTGTTTCAATTTACCTTCTCAGACAAGTTGGTCCAGGTGATCCCATAAACTTCTACAGTCCTCGGTAGTGTGACCATGGTCTCTATGATATTGACAATAGAGATTTCGGTCTCTCTTTTCAGGGTTTCCCATCATCTTATTGGGCCATTTGAAGAAGGGCTCGTTTTTAACCTTTTCCAGGACTTGATGCACGGGCTCTCGAAATACAGCCCCGACTACCTGAGTGTTACTTGATGTCTGCTGCTCAGTATAATCCCTTCTCGGCTGGTTACTATTGTATCTGTCCGGCCTAAATTCTCTCCTTTCTTGAGGGACAAGCTTAGCTTTCCCCTTTCCTTGTTGTTGCTGTTGTTGATCATCTTCTATCCTTTTATACTTATCCACTCTATCCATTAGTTGTTGCAAGCTGGTGACCGGTTTACCTGTCAAGGATTTTCTCAGACCATGTTCGGAGGGAAGTCCGACCTTGAAGGTTCTGATAGCAACTTCATCAAAATCCCCATCAATCTCATTGAACATCTCCCAATCCCTTTCGGCATATGACCTCACAGATTCTCCTTCCCTCATTGTCATTGACAACAGAGAATCTAGGGGTTGAGGAACTCTGCTGCATGTTATAAACCGGGAACAGAATGATTGAGTAAGTTTCTTGAAGGAGCTGATGGAATTAGTCCTCAACCCATCGAACCATCTCATTGGCATCGGTCCTAGGCTGGAGGGAAACACTCTACACAACAAAGTTTCGTCCTGAGAGTAGACCGCCATCTTTTGTTTGAATTGGCTTACATGTTCTACAGGATCGGTACGTCCGTTGTACATGGAGAACGTAGGCTGGTGAAAACGTCTGGGAAGTTTTGCCTTTTCTATTCCCCGAATATAGGGGGACTTAGAAATTTGGTTCAGAGCCTTCTTCATGACCTTAGTTCCCACTCCCCTTCTAGACAAACTTTTTCTCCTCCTCTTGTGAGAGTGTTCCTCTTCATAAGAATAGGATTCACTGGGTGGAGTTTCTGAGCATTCCCTGTAACTGTCCTCTCCTTCATTGTTGGAAGAAACGTCAAAACTTGAAGGGGTTTGATTTCGCTGTGCTCGACGAAGTTTCTTTTTTAAGTCTTCTATTTCTCGTTGCAAATCCTTTTCATCAGCGTGCTCTTACACCAAATGGCCCCTTTGTCGATAGCCACTTCTACCAGCATGGATCGTCTGCGAGCTGCCCTCTCGTTGGTTATCTACGTGATTTTCCTGTTCAAGGTCGTGGAGCTCGCCTTGTTGATTAACGTTCACTGAATCTGCATGAGGTGGACTGGTCTGCTGTGGTCCTGAACCCGCCATAACTGTTGTAAACTTCACTAGCGCTAATTCTTCCCACAGACGGCGCCAATTGTAGGGTCACAAATCGTAGCCCAAACCCAGATAGAAAAGGGGATGGGCCCAATAAGCCCAGTACAATAAATTTGTAAGAGAGTGGGCGAAAGAATTGGGCTGATAAAGGGTCTTACAACAATTAATGGAGGTTAGGAGTTTGTCCGAGGAGAATAAAACACATAATCAAGTGATAATCTCAAGTCCGAGGAGTAAGTTTTTGGATGAATTGATCATTTCAAGTGATATCCGAGGAGTACGTTCTTGGATGAAATGATTGTATCTAATGGTGTTCTTCCTAATGCTACAATGATTCTTTCTCAATGTTCTTTCTTCATATATTTTTTTATCTCCCCTTCTTCTGGAGGTTTTACTCCACTATATAGTCCTTCTTTATTCAATCCCACCGTCCACTTGTCTACTATCTAGCTTTGTACTTGAGTTTTCTGTCTCCCTTCCCACAGCTTTTTGATTTTCTAGGGGTAAAGGTAGTTGAAAACACTGTTCAGAGGTTTTCTCCACATTAATGCGGCTAGGAAAGCTGCTGCAATGCATTTAATGCGGTGGTAGCAGCTTTTCCCCTAGATATTTCTGTGTTCTTATCCCTTCCGTGTATATTTGTAGTCTATCTTCATCGCTGGAGCTTCTTGGAAGGTGGACTAGGGTAAGATGAAGCCCACTGCACTGACATATGTCAGATCCGAGGAGGATAATCCTCTCGGACAAACACCCTTGGACATTTACATGCTCTATTACTAGTTACGGAGCTCCCCCATGATTTCTTCTCCTCGGACATATTGTTAATAAAATGTGGGACTTAAGCCCAATGCAAAGGCCCAAGTTTTTGCTCCCCCACATGTATAATTTAAATACTATTGATAATCATTTTTATATTTTATTAACTCTTTAAAAAAAGCATTGTAGGAATATTATTTAGTGGAAAATGCAAATTGTTCTTGCTTGTTTATTTAATTTTTTTTATTACTTTTTAATTTTTGTTATTGTGAAGGACTTTTATTATTCTGTTTTATTTTTTCTGTTTATTAATTGTTGACTCTTTAGTTTTTGTACTCAATAACTCACCTCAATGGATATTTATAAATGAAGTCTCACATTTGGCTCCAAAATTAAGAAATAATAATTTACGACAAGTGGTACAAAATTGGACTTTAATTGTAAAATCTAATTAAATTTTCACTAAGTTTTGACTTTTATATATTTTAGATATCTAAAGTAAAATTTACCTCTTTTTTTTTTCTTCTTATTTCTCGTGAGACCCCACACACATTAAGTTATGATAGGGTATTAGATAATTTTGTATAAATCAATGAAGTGATTTATTTTTTTAATTTTATTTATACAGTGAATATGATGAATAAGTTGTATAATATGAGAATCAATCATATATATGAGCAAAAGCTATTCAAGTATTCAAAACCTATTTATTTTCCTCTTTGAGTTTCGAAGGATTCTAGAACAGTTTCAAATAATTCTGTCGCACTCTCAGACATTCCCATACTGTCAAGTTCACAATAATTACACAAAGTTTTAACTATTTGGGGTAGAAGTGAAGAACACCAATAACAATTTTCTTTTCAGGGTCAGTCAAATCCTGGGTCCAGGGTAAGAAAAAAAGTCAAATTAATAGAATTATATCTATATCACTGTGACAGTATCCCCCTCTTAGCAGAATGCCAGAAACTATATGTTTATGCATGCCATGCACATGCATGCATTTAATGTTTTTGTTTTCATTGATTGTCAGCTACTCTCCAATCAACCGACATGCATGAACAATCTCTACAGATCGTATCTCTCTCTCTCAGGTCTCAATGGGGTCCGATAATTCATATGCCTTTTCCAGACCTTTGGCTTTCTTTTTCCTTTTTTTTTTTTTTTTTTTTTTTTTTTTAAACATTTTTTTATAAGAATTAATAAAACTTACATGTTCACCACGTGAACATAGACGAAGCCAAAATTTCGAGTTAAGAGGGACAGATAATTTATGAAAGAGGTCAAGATTTTGGAGAAGGAAGGGGGTTGAGTTTTATTTTTCGTTGGTCCAATTCGAATTATGCTCTAATATATATTTTTAAAATATTATTTTTCTTCTGCAACTCGGGCCAAGTCACCCTTTGGTCCTCGAATGGTCTGCATATGGATTGTATTAATCAATAAGTTATATAATTTTTTTTTTTTAAGAGAGAATTTCAACTTATGGTGTCCGCTCCTAATGATAGGTTTTTATTATCAGAACAAGATACCAATCAGTTTTTGGTGTAAGCGGAGATTGAACCTTAAATCTTTTATACAACCATCAGAGACTTTACTAAGTAAGCTAATTGGAACCCATTAATTGAATTTAATTAGTTTTGCAAAAATAACATATTTTATATTGTATTAATTAATATAGTCATTCGATCTAATTAGAAAAATTAAAATAAAACATCTAAGAAACTATTCCTAAGTTTTGGCCTTTGAAAAATATATATGTATATATATATATAAATAAATGGTTTAGTTGCATGTGGGTTTGTTTTCATTCTGTGCTGTGGCTTCTGAGCTATGTTAATATGATATATAAAGTACGGACTCACAGTCTCACCGGGAGGTGGCTACTTATGCAGTATACTAATACCACTCTATTGCATGTTTATGCCACATGCATGCATTAAATGTTTTTGTTTTCGTTGATTGTCAGCTACTCTCCAATCAAACATGCCTGAACAATCTCTACAGATCGTATATCTCTCTGAGGCCTCAATGCGGTGCGATAATTCAGGCCTTTTCCAGACCTTTGTCTTTCTTTTTTTACTTCTTTTCAAAACATTTTGTTAAAAGAATTAATAAAACTTAGGTACAATTTACCGTGTGACAAGGGCAAAACTAAGATTTCAAGTTAAGAGGAACTGATGATCTATGGAGGTGGTCAAGATTGTGGAGAGGAGAGGGGGACTAAGTTTTATTTTTCTTCGGCCAAATTCGAATTACGCCTTAATATATCAACAAATTTTTTTTTTCCTGCAACTCAGGCCAAGGCCCCATGGGCCCTAGTATGTCTCAGTCCCTGCATATATATGAATTGCATTAATGAATGCATTATATAATTTAATTTAATTAGTCTTGCAAAAATAACATATTTAATTGAAAACCAAGGTAAAACATTTAAGAAACTGTTCCTAGGTTTTGGCTTTTGAAAAATATATGTAGATAAATGGTTTAGTTGCATGTTAGTTGGTTTTCATTTTGTCCTGTGGCCTTTTAGTATAAAAATTTATTTTTTTTATTTTATATACTCGTTTTTCAAAAAACCTTACATCAAATTATTTATTTCGCATTACATTATATTAACATATCAATTTTTATTTATTTTTTTTAAGACACAATAATTATTATCCACTCCCTTTTTTTAATTTCGTGATACGTAAAGAAAAAATTTTAAAAAAAATGCTAAGTAAATAATTTCGATCAATGTAAATTTATAAAATTACTATAACAAATTTATAAATTTACACATTTTTAATTTAAGTGATGTGGGTAATTTTAGGAGTTGAAGGATGTAAAATTGACACATTTTCCTATTTTGCTCCAGTAGTTATGCAGTGTACTTATACTGACTATATTGCATGTGAAACTTCGATTAATTAGTTCTGCAGAAATAGGGGACTAGTCCTTGACTCCTTTATCGTAGCAGTGAAATACAACAATAATCAGTTTACCAAAAAGAAAGAAATACAATAATCATAAGGATAATAATTGGTTGTGTACGAAAAACTATTGTACATTGTCTTATTGCGTCAGAGCATTGAATTTTACTTTTACTATTTGTAAAAGAAAGAGGTATAAACCAATTATAAACATTACTCTTACTATTATTCCACAAATGAGCCAATAACATCTTGTGAGGAGATCAAGTTTTAAATGCAATACTTTTATGTTTTATTATTTGAGATTGAATTATGACTGATCATACTTGTGCAAAAGACAACTTTGAGAAGCAAATTAATCATGCCAAACCTCATTTCAAATAAATAAATTAAAAAAAAAAATTATGCCAAACCTTTTCAACTAAATGACATTATTTAGTTTCTCAAAAAAAGAAAAGAAAAAAAGAAGACATTATTTAAGTCTCAATGGAGCTTGATTATGTATTATCACTAATAATTTTAGAAAATGTTATGATGAATCATTACAAAATATATATATATATATATAATTGTACAGTTTACATCATTTATATCTTTTTCGTCGTTAAAATTTAAATCCCCTCTCACTACTTTCTGTCTTAATTTTTATGTAATATTTCCATCAACGTCAATTTCAACAAAAGTGACAAATCTAGGAGAGTTGAGGGAAAAATATCTCTTAAATCTTAATACTTTTCTCCTGCATGTTAGAAATACTGAAAGATTGTATTGTATTTCTTAATGAGAAAATATACATCAGTGCCTTATATAGGAGGCATAAGTGTGCGGTACAAGTAAAGTGCAGTACAAGTATAAGTGTGCTGTACAAGTAAAGTAATTGGGCCTAAAAGGCCTAAAGCCCATAACATAATATACATTAACAGCCCCCCTCAAACTCAAGGTGGATGTGAGACCAGCTTGAGGTTGTTAACCAAATCACGAGTGCGTCCCTTAGGAAGTGACTTAGTGAAAATATCTGCAAGTTGATCTTTGGAGGAGACGGAGAAGAGCTTGAGAGCACCATGAACAAGATGATAACGGATAAAATGACAATCAATCTCAATGTGTTTAGTCCGTTCATGGAAGACATCATTATGAGCAATATGAATGGCGCTCTGGTTGTCACAGTAAAGGGGAGTAGCAGAGGATGTGGACACACCTAAATCCTTAAGAAGCCATCGAAGCCAAAGGAGCTCAGATGTGGCATCAGCAAGGGCACGATATTCTGCTTCAGTACTGGAGCGGGCCACAAAGGTTTGTTTCTTACTTCGCCAAGAAATTAAAGAAGAACCAAGGAGAAAGCAATAACCTGTAGTGGACCTGCGATCAGTGGGATCCCCTGCCCAATCAGCATCAGAGAATGCACGGAGTACAAGAGGAGACTGAGCTGAGTAGAAAAGGCCATGGAAGAGAGTGCCCTTCAAGTATTGAAGAATGCGCAGAACAGCAGCATAGTGAGTAGATCGTGGAGCAGACAGATACTGGCTCACCTGATGAACAGCATAGGAGATGTCTGGACGAGTGACTGTGAGATAAACTAGGCTGCCAACCAATCGTCTATAAAGAGAAGGATTAGACAATGGTTTCCCTCCTGTGGGAGTCAGATGCGCATTAAGTTCAACTGGAGTGTCAACAGTCTTACTATCAGTGAGTCCAGCTCGAGACAATAATTCAGAAGCATACTTGGCTTGAGTAATATAAAGTCCATCTGTAGAATGAGTGATTTCAAGACCCAAGAAGTAGCTGAGATGTCCAAGATCTTTCATCTCAAACTGCTGATTGAGAAAAACCTTGAGTTCTTGAATGCCATTAAGGTCATCACCAGTTATGATCATATCATCCACATACAGGAGAAGTAAAATAGTGCCTTTGTTAGTGCGACGAAGAAATAAGGCAGAATCATAATGACTGGCCATGTAACCCAAGCGAGAGATGGTAGAGCTGAATTTGGCAAACCAAGCTCGTGGAGCTTGTTTAAGGCCATAAAGTGCATGTCGAAGGTGACAAACCTTATTTGATTCAACAGAGAGACCAGGAGGAGGTTGCATGTAAACTTCTTCACTTAAATTTCCATTAAGGAATGCATTTTTGAAATCCATCTAAAAAAGGTCCCATTTTCTGGCAGCAGCAACAGCCAAGAGGGCACGAACAGATGAGATACGAGCAACCGGAGCAAAAGTCTCTTCATAATCAATCCCATACTCCTGTGTGAAACCTTTTGCAACAAGACGAGCTTTGTAGCGCTCAATGGACCCATCAGAGCGAGTCTTAATCTTATAGATCCACTTACAACCAACCACAGATTTCCTAGGGGGGAGAGTCACCAAGTCCCAAGTATGGTTTTTGGATAATGCATCAAGCTCCTCTTTCATTGCAATCTGCCATAAAGGGTCAGTGGAAGCCTCACGATAGGTGTGAGGCTCGTGCAGTGTAGCAAGGGCAGTGTAACAATGATAGTCAAGTAAATGTGTAGGAATGGATCTTACCCGAGTTGAGTGACGAGGTGGAATGTCTTGTGCATGATCGTCAGGCGGAGCAGGAGCAGGGGACCCAAGCTCAGGGTTGGGTATCTCGTCTTCAACCTGTTCATCTTCCACCTGTTCATTAAATGGTGAACTAGGAAAGGGATCAAGGATATCTGGTGGTTGGACAGAGAAGTCTACAGGGGAATCAGGAGCAACTACAATAGGATCAGGAGCAACTACAGGAGGATCAGGAGCAATTACAGAAGGAATATGTGCCTCATCTGGAAAAAGATCTAAGACAGAGGAGGAAGATAGGGAGGCACGGAAGTGAGAGAGCTCGACAAAGGAGCGATGTTCCCAAAATACAACATTGCGGGAGACACGAAGTCGATGAGAGACAGGATCATAACACCGATACCCCTTTTGAGTTTCGCCATAGCCAAGAAAACAACAAAGCCTTGACCGAGGCTCAAGTTTGTTATGCTCATGTGGCTGAAGAAGAACGAAACAAGCAGAACCAAAGGAGCGAAGGTGGCGATAATCTGGAGGTGACCCATAAAGGCACTCATATGGAGTTTGATTGTGGATAACAGGACTTGGAATGCGATTAATAGCATGAACAGCATGAAGAGCAGCTTCGCCCCAAAAAGGAGCAGGAACTTTGGCAGAGAGAAGGAGAGCACGAACAGTGTCAAGAATATGACGAAATTTTCGTTCGGCTCTACCATTTTGCTGAGAGGTACCTGGACAAGTTAGATGATGAACAGTGCCATAGGAATGCAAAACAGCTTGGAAAGCATATTGAGTATACTCAAGAGCATTATCAGATCGAAAAATTTTGATACGTTTGGAAAATTGAGTTTCAACCATTTTTGCAAAATTAGAATATACTTGCAACAATTCAGAACGATGTTTCATATGAAAAATCCAGCTATAACGGGAATAATCATCAACAAAGACAACAAAATATCGAGATCCACCAATACTAGAGATCGGGGAAGGTCCCCAAACATCAGAATGAATAAGGTCAAAGATATCAGTGGATATTGATTCACTAGAATTGAAAGGCAAAGCTGGTTGTTTTCCTAACTGACATGAGACACAATCAAAATTTTCTGTAGACACTGAACCTAACAAACCTCTAGAAGCCAATTTTTGTACCCGAGAGGAAGATGCATGACCAAGACGAGCATGCCAAAGTGCAAGGGAAGGAATTGAAGAAACTGCAGCAGCTGCAGCAACAGAAACAGGAGCAACAAGTGGAAGACGAAGGTTGTCCACGGGAAACATACGCCCAACTCTGGGACCGGTCCCAAGTTCCTGTCCCGTCCTCGGATCCTGCACAATACACCCAGAATAATCAAATATAATGCGATAACCCAACTCAGCTAATTGTCCCACAGAAAATAAATTGTAAGAAAGGTCAGGAACATTAAAGACCCCAGGAACCGAAAGGTTGGAAGTCGAAATAGAACCGATATTATGACCAGACATTGTGGAACCATTTGCTGTGCGAATATTAAGAGGGTGTGGTGCATGTTTGAGTTCAGAAAATAAGGACAAGTGAGGTGTCATGTGATTGCAACAAGCGGAATCCATGAGCCAAGAGGAGGAAGACATACCAGATAAAGCTGAGAGAGAAAAGGAGTAAGATGCATTACCAACCATACGAACAACATTGGCGATGATATTTTTAAGGTCATCTGTGGACATGGTGAAAGTGCGTTCTGAAGACTTAGACTGTGCAGAGATAGGAGCCATTGGTTGGACACTCTCAGTGTTAGCAACAGTAGCAGCAGAAATTGTAACAGCTGATTTGTTGCGACGATAGCAGGTCTCAATACTGTGGCCAAAACGTTTGCAAAAATTGCAAAAACGTTTGCTGGATTGTCGACGACAATTATTGCAACAAGAAGAAGACCTGTCCTTATTCTTCATTTAGAAGCAAAATATGAAAAAATAGACTGTAAAAATGAAATCTACGCGAAAAACTGGGTAAGGAGCACCTGGACTGCAAAAGTCAACTCTGGCAAAAAGTCAACGGTCAAAGTCAACGACCAGTCAAAGTCAACGGTCAACGATGACGTCAGCAGGTGCGTGGCGGATGACGTGGTGGATGACGTCATCAGATGACGTGGCAGATGACGTCATCTAGGGCTGACGTCAGCAGGGGAACACTGGCGCGTGGCGGCGCGTGGAGGAAGCTGGAGGCGCGTGACTCTGACGCCGAAACTTCTGGTGGCGCGTGGGAGGTCCGATGAAGACTAAATTTCGCAGAAAGGGAGATCGAAGAGGTTTCTTTCCGATGGTGTAATCTGTGGTCTGATCGGAGAAGCGGAAGCAGTGGTGGCGGCAAGGCAGTGGTCTTTGATGTACTAAAGTCGCGGTGGAGGCAGTGGTGCTGCTCACAACAACGGCTGCAGATGACACCCAAGAAGACAAGACTGCTAAAGAGCGGCACACCAAAGGATTAGAGCAGTGGCTCTGATACCATGTTAGAAATACTGAAAGATTGTATTGTATTTCTTAATGAGAAAATATACATCAGTGCCTTATATAGGAGGCATAAGTGTGCGGTACAAGTAAAGTGCAGTACAAGTATAAGTGTGCTGTACAAGTAAAGTAATTGGGCCTAAAAGGCCTAAAGCCCATAACATAATATACATTAACACTGCAATAATAAAGATGAAAAAAATTACATACATACAAAACTCGTACAAGAACTCTCCAATTTTGCCTTTATTATACCTTAATCCTAAAAGGAAGTCATGATATACATGAAAGATATCGCTTAAATCTTGATACTTTTCTCCTGCAATAGTTGTTTTAAGTCATCTCAATTCAACCTAAATAAGCTAACTGTTGGATATATTTTAATGATAATTATTAAAATTATTATTATTATTATTAAAGGGGGTTGGCACGTGAAAAGACTAATGAGTTTAATTCTGGTGACATAGATATTCGTACTCTAAAGTCTCACCCTTTAATTTTATAATTTTCTTAACAATAATGAACATGATAATTATTAAATTATATAAACAGCTAAGTCAGATATTAATTCTCAATATTATTAACTAGTCTAATAAGCCTAAATAAACCTGTTTACACTATGGCTGGTTAAAATACATGCCAAGTCACCAATATATCATACGATAATAAGAGAACTGTGTTACTTCAATGGAGTTTTGGACTATTATATAATGCAGAATTAGCTTAAAACATATATCATTTAGTTGGACTGTTGTATCATATAGAGTAAAGGTCAAATTAAAAGGTTTACTAAACCATTTTGTGGACTTTGTCAACCATCTAGGGATTGAATCTAGTAACAAGATTTTCATAACTTGATGTTGCTAAGGTGTACATTCAATTTACCAACTCAACAAAACTGATCCAAATTGACCTAATCTAACTCAACATGACACCTTAGGTTGGTAGGTAATTAGGTTGGATTAAAATTTAATTTTGAGTTTTAGGTCGGGTTGTATTTGGGTTGATATTTTTTTCAACCCATCTAACCCAACTCGATACATCTTATATATAAGTTTATTTTATTAACCTTATTTTTAATTTTTTTAGTTTGATTTTATTTTTAAATTTTGCAATATAGTTTAGTCATATTATGTGAATTGTAATACTTTATTAAAAAAAGTAATCAAATAATTAATGAAAGTCCAAATTTTTATAAGACATGAAATATGTAAACACAACCCACCAATCGAACCCAATATGTTTTAAGTTGATTTTTACACATGTGATGGATTGGGTTGAAAAAAAACCTTCCAAACCAACCCATACACACCTCTAAATTTTGTATTTTAATTTTGAATTTTTTGTTTCTTTCCCCAAATGACTTAATATGAATAAAAATTTTCTATTCTTAGGATTTTTGTTTGCTCACTATATGTGTGTATTACACGTTAAATTATTGTATTTACACATAGGAAAAATAATTTTTAATAAAGTAAATATAATATATTCTTTCTTTTACAAGTAATAGTTTTATTTAAACTAATTTTCTATGGGAATACTACAGTATAAGGTAAATTTTTTTACTCAAAGCACAAATGAAAATATCTTGTCTACCAATTGTATTGGCCTAGACTAGTTCTTAGCTAGGCTCCCCACTTATCCAATGAGTATTGTCCTGTTCATTTGTTCATTTTCGTTTCTTACATAGCACAGGATGGACATTGATTCTCCTACTCATATCCCTCACTGCAATGGAAATATTGTTCTCCAAAACATGTTGCACATGGTAAGAGTGATTTGGGACACATTATTTGAAACACCAAAAAAAAAAACAAACACGGATAGAAAAAAATTAATTAATATTTCGAAAGTAATAATTTTTCTGCACCAAGAGATCGAACTGCACTCATTTACATCCTAAATAGGAAAATTACTGTTCCTAACTAGTGAACTCTCTCACAAGTGTTTGTTGTTTCTTCTTTTTCTTAAAAGATCAATTAATCACTGCACCCCCTAATTAGAGAAAAAAAAAATCAAATAATTCAAGTGGTCACCAAAAGTATAGTACTCACAAACTTCCAACAATATTCACTGCCTCTGTGAAGAATCTAACGGCAACCATATTCACTGCCTTGCATTGAGATTTGTGACAGCAATCATGTGGAGAATAATGACATAGAAACACAAAATCCAAAATCTCTCTTGCAAATTGACTGTACATATCAAAGAAAATAAAAACGAAGGAGTTCTTGTTGTCAATAATATATAGAGTCAGAAAACACTACAAAATCATAGGAAAGGGACTGATCATGCATCATTTTTATGAAAACAAACTTACCAAGGAGGAGCAAAACAATGTGTTAACGGACACTGTGTACTGTCCTAGCTAGCTAGGTTAGCATGCCCAACAATGTTATTTATGAGAGGAATGTTATTATTCCAATGCGTAACATTGGCACCAGAGGACCGTACCTTGATTATTGCAACATTGGTTAATGTTCATTCTTTTTCTACCTCACTAACCTTCATTTTCATTGATTTCTGAACTAATTTCCAACGGTATCAACCTCTTCAAATTGAAGTTTGTCAAGAACTATGCCACAGTTTGTATATGTTTATGAGGGTCCTAACATTTTAAACAGTGGTATAAACACCAACAATTAGACAAAAACTAGGAAAAGTGATATGTTGTAGAAGGAATAAGAGACTGCATGCCAGCCAAACTTAATTTGCCTTTCCAGAGTAAGAGAATTAACATCCAGCTGTTTAAAACTTAAACAAGTTTTGTTTTGTTCCTCAAGTTGAAAAGCAACATAACCAAGAATCATCAAATAATATTCTACAATTGACTCTTTAATTACATTATTTAACTTTTTGCAAAATGTTAAAAGTTTTATTTGGTTGGGGATGCATGGGAAAGTGGGGAGATAGAATGTGATAATTAAGGGATAGAAAAGTTGAAGGATAAAAGAAATTTAGTTTTCATTTATGTGTATTTGGTTGGATGATGGAAAAGTAGAAAGATTGAATACTCTTTTGTTTGGTTGAGAATAAAAATAAGAAGAAAAAAAAAAGTTTATATAAATTTATTCGCATGCCTTGTGACATAAAAAATAAATAGTTTATAAGGAGAAAAAAAAAAAACCTGAACATAAAAGTTTGGAAAAAGAAAAAAGAAACCAAAGTTAAGGAGGGAGGAGAGGGGCTGATGGGTAAGTTCCATCAAAGCCTCTCTCCCTCACCCATTTTCTCCTTAATTAGGGGAGAAAATAAAACACCCTAAAATGGTGGGTTTGGGGAGAAAACATTGAGACCCTACCAAAATTATTCTCCCTTCTCCCTTCTAGCCAAACAACCCAACTATTTGAAATCCCCCTATTTTCTTCTTTCCATTTTCCATCCCCTTAAAAATCACCCCAACCAAACAAAGTGAATATGCTTATGATAGCATGGTGAATTGCAATGTGTTGGTTTTTAGACCCCTTAAAACACAATTAGATTAACCTAGGAATTTAGCCAAGTTGTTACTTAGTCAAATTAATTAAATCTAGGTTAACACAATCAAATAATTATATCAAGTAAAGCAGCAGAAATAT
This sequence comes from Quercus agrifolia, assembly GCA_029955455.1. Lineage (NCBI taxonomy): Eukaryota > Viridiplantae > Streptophyta > Magnoliopsida > Fagales > Fagaceae > Quercus > Quercus agrifolia. Next base: position 44,990,011 of record JARQAD010000006.1, read on the forward strand.
AAATAACACAAAGATATGATCACCCAGGAAACCAAACCGGTAAAAACCTGGGGAGGATTTAACCTAGCTATCCTCAAGGTAAACTTGAATCCACTATCTTGAAAGAATCGAAGTTTATACAATAAGACTTACAAGTCTCCACGCTTGACTTCTTATTGCTACCCACCAGTAGAACTTACTGACACGACCACGTGCAAGCTTCGAATCCACGAACTCCTTCTTTCTTTGATTCTCCACCAAATACAAGCACACCCGCTTATATTTTCTTTAAACTTCAATGGCAACAACTGGAATGATCATCGAGGTGTAGAAAAATATTCTCCTTGAAAACCCTAAGTTTATGTGAAGGAAATCTCCTCAAAGATCTCACAAGAGATTCACATAAACCACAATATGAGCAACCAAGTCTTTAGAGAGCTTTTGGGTACAAAACCCTAAAATATAAAAGGAGGCACACTCTTTTCTCTCTAAAAACTTATAAAAACGTTTTAGGGTTTTCCTTATATATAGGAGTGTTTTACTTGAACCCTAATATGTTTAAGTAGAGTTTGGGCTGAACTGGAACATTGCAGAAAAATAAATCTGTACGTGGTTTGATCGATCGAGTCTAATTTTCGATCGATCGAGCCTTGCAGATTTAGTCCAATAAGTTCTGCAATCACTCAATTCCAATTTTACAAATAAACATACTTTGAGCAAGCCTAAACCTAGACTCTATGTTTTGATCATTGTTTGCCAACATAATACAAATTGAAGTTCTAATATATTAGTTCCTAAGGTCTTAGAACCTAACACAATGTATTACAGTAGGCAGCAGTGTTGAACTAGCAAGTGATGGGGTTTATATATTTTATGCCACAATGACTTCTGGAATATGTTTTTATTATAAGGTGTTGTTACTGCCCCAAATAGTTGCAGTTTCTTTTTTTTGGTGGTAAGGGGGAGGGGAGAGGAGTAGATTAGATTTCTTTTGAGACATTTGTTTTATATTATGTGCTAATTTGTGATTATTTTGACCATGTATTGAATTGGACCTCTCTTTCTATTTTGTGTTTTATACTTCAGCGGTGTTTCTATTCTCTTGGCTACATTGGGAGAAATTGATAGCTAAAGTATTCATATGTTTTAGTTATTTCACATGGATTCAAATTGTTTAATTGTTCTTATTTTTCCTTTTCTTTTGTTGTTGTAATTTGTACAGTATGAGCCTTGAAAGTTCAAATAGTGTATAATACACTATGAACGTTTAGACCCCTCAAATTAAAATTACCAATTCAAGCTTTATGACAAACACAAAGTGTGCGGAAAATGAATACAAGCTATAAACAGAATTGATAAACAATCTAAGCCAATTTAAAATCACATCTATAGCAGAAAATAAAAGGCAAAGATAAGGGAAGAGAGATGCAAACACAAGGACAACACAACAATGTGTTATCGAAGAAGAAACCGAAGCCCTCGGCGTAAAACCTTTCCGCTGCCCTCCAAGTGGTAAGTAATCTACTAGAAAATGTAGTTGGGATACATGAACAGCAATAGACCCTCCAAGCCTAATCTACCCAATGTACCTAAGCCCTCCAAGCTTCTTGCTCCAACGAGATTGCGCCAAACCTATTTCTTTTCTAGCTTTCTGGATTCCGCTACTTGACCATAGCATCAACCAATGTGAAATTGGTTCCTTCCTAACTGCTTCCCAAAGCACCAAACAGCCCTCTTACAGAAATGGATATGGTGAGAAAAGATTTTGGTAATGAGCCTCTCAAGGATTTGACAATGGAGAGGAAGAGAGTAGAGGAATTTGAAGAGTCTCTTAGATAAAAATTGTGGATGAGTCAATCTTGTTTTCTCTAGGGTTTCTCTCTCAAAATTCTCTCTGGAAGCTCTCTCTAAATCATGGGTATAAGGGGATATATATAGTAGGGTGAGAAGGAATGTGAAAAGTCATATTTTGCCAAACAGGGTGTTCTGGTGACTTGACCTCGCAACTGGGTTGAGTCGCGAGTTCAAGCCGCGAGCAAACGGCCTGGCTAGCCTAGGACTTTTGTCCTGTAGTGAACAGTTGGTGCGACGCTTCAACTTCTGGCATACTTGGCACGTGTGCATCAATCTGGCGGCTTGCAGCCACGAGCCACCCGCGAGATCCAACTGCGAATCCCTGTTTCTTTGCACACACTTGAGCAATTCTTCACACTCTCTCACACACTACCCTTACATGATTCACACCTAAATATAGGGTTACTAATTGCTAAAATACAAGCAAATTTGGCATGGAATAAAGCCAACAAGATGGTTGATTAAATTCAACCTTACAATCTCCCCCTTTGGCTATTCCGTGATAAAACCCTAAAACAGACTCTAGACTTAACATGTGAGTTAGGAACAGTTGAACATAACTCACTCACACCTAATTCTAGAAATTGTGAAGCTTTTGAATCATATGAACATAAATCTCCTGAAACACAACAATACACCATGATCATTGTATGCAGAAAAGCATGAAATGCATATGAAGCAAGCATGATGTGATCAAGCAAAGATGGAGTTAAGAAACAAACCGTGACTTGATCAAACAAACAATCACTATAAGGTAGTGACCACAATGCTCATTCACACTTGGAATGAACACTTGGACATACAAGTTAATAAGCTCAATGCAAATCACTTGCATGCCCAACACTCAACCAATGCATAATACACTAAGTATATGCATCTAGGAACAATCCTACAAAGGCACAAGAGTGACAGTACTTAAAAGGAAAATGCATGACATTTAGTTAGAAGTACTGAATAAACAATGCATAAAGGCTACTTAAAGCATGGTACACACCATAAAGCCTACAAACTATGCATAAATCATAATCCTAAAAGCTTACAAAAGCAATGTACCTACAAACCACATTATATACTGAAAAACATCATCAATATATAGAATATACCAAAGTTTCAAAAACATTCATGAGTTATAAGTTTAAAAACAAACATTACCCATAATCATAGTGTAACAAACCCAACCCATAATAACAAAAATTATCCAAAACACAAAAACTATAACTATAAACAAAAAACAGTAAAGATGGGTATAAATATATGTGAGCACACAACTCCCTCTTTCAATATGCACACTCCTTCTCATTCTTGTGCTGCTCTCCCCCTAACTATATGTTACTGCTCTCCCCCTTTTTGGCACGAATAGCTAAAGGCTTTCTTCGAGCTTTTGTTGAACAGCATCCAGTTGTGTCTCAATAGTTGTAAGACGCATCTGAGTTTGATTGTGAAAGGAGTGAAGAAGCCATTCTAACTCGGATATCTGATGAGCCACATTTGTAATCAAGTGGCTTTGCTTGGCTGTTTGAAACCTTGGAAGAACGGATGAAGTGCCAGTTGATTGGGCAGGTGTAACTGGAGCATGAACATGTGGAGTTTCATATGTGGATGGCTCACTCTTAGGAGTTCTAGAAGAATGACTCTTGCTTGCTTGGAGAGTAATCATAGAAATTGGACGCGGACAGGGCATCATTTTTCGAACTAAGGGAGGATTAATACCTTCATGACGAATGAACTTCATAATGAGACTGCAAAATGGAATACATCCACGTGTTACTGATCGAGCCGTGGTCTTCCTTATGGTTTGAAAGATGTGGGCACAGATGTCAATGGACACTCCTATAATAAGATCACATAGGAATTGAGCTCTTTCGAGATTGATGAAAGTTGTGTTGGACAGCGGATAAAGATTGGAAAACATGATCAGCTTCAAAGTAGTCAGCTCAGGTGCAAACTTGGCAGTACTTATAGATGTTCCTTTACTAGGGACTTCATGGTCAAGTCCAAGAACTTGTAGAATGTCGTGAATCTCTGGAGTTCTATCATCATAGGGAGTTAGATTCACATTCTGAGGTCTTGTGATATGGAGAATTTCGGCTATGGAGTTTGGGTTGATGATAAATTCCTTTCCTTTCACCCAGCAAATCAGTTCAACTCCAAGGTCACAAATATTAAAGTAGCATTCTTAGACCAATTCATCCATTGGGTCTTCAAAATTCCCGAATAAGGCTGCCCAATCTCTTGATTCAAAGATTCGAGGGACAAAAGTGGTCTTCAAAGGGTTGAACTCAACCACACGTTCCACTACAAGAGATGCCAAGTCAAAGATGCTTGAGTAGATGTGTGAGTTAAGAGGAGTTCTAAACCTCTCATAATTGGAGTCTTTAGATGATTGAGATGATAGTCGAGTCCGTTTAGCAATCGGAGTTGATTGATCACTGGGTACAATGTTTTTGCCTTTAGGAGAATGACGAGTCATCTACAAGAGACCAGTCACATAGCAAAGAGCCAAATGCAATACCACAAGGCACACACATCAGTTTGATTAGATTCAGGTATAAGAATGTGAAACAGGGAGATTTCACTCAATCACAAAAACAAGAATCAGGTTAGAGACAAGTAGTCATAAGCAACATGGACACGATAAGTGGAATAGGCAAGCAATTATGGAAATGAACATTAATAGCTCAGAATCACGTGGCCACTGAGTATTACAAGGATTCAAATGACAAATAATGTGATAGAATACCATAAACATGATATGAATGAAACAACTACTATCATGAAACAGTGCACAGACCCCAGACATCATATAAACATCAGTTATAAAGTCAAAAACACTAACTCTCAAACAATGTACAATCACCAAGATAAAGCAAACCCTTGAACGAGTATGACATTTGACAAAATCATAATGACACCAATACACTCATAGAAACAAGAAAAGTAGACTCAAAACACGGAAAATGAAGTGAGACAGAGAAAACCCATACCTTTTCTTGAAGATTGGAGAAGAAATGATGCAAAAATGGAGTTTGAGGAGTGTTTGGGTCAGTTTCAGTTGAGAAAGAAATGGGGAAGACAGTGAACAGTCACAAAAATTCGAGGGAAAAAAATTGAAAAAGTTTTAAAAACTGTCTTCGAAATGCAGAACACGCATTTTTCGCGACTGAAACAAGTTGCCAGGGCAAGCCGCCAAAACACTCAAAGACAAAATTGAGAAAAAAATTTCTCAGTGTTTTTCGCGATTGGAAGGTCTACCCGCGAGGGAGTCGCGAGCTAAGCCGCAAAAATCTCTGTGTACCCCTCGCGACTGGACCTTTCACTCGCGAACAAGTCGCCAAAATCAACACGCAAGCTCTCGGCTGTAGCATGCGTCTTGGATGACCCGCGACTGAGTCACCAAAACAGGGCAACACTGTTTTTGAAATTTTTCAATTTTTGTAAAAACAAAGTACTTTCCAAAAACACCTAAAATACTCAAAAATCTTTTTGTGTTTGAATCAACAAAGATTGAGCATGTGAAAACACATTTTAACAAGTACAATCACACAAATGAATATGACATTCATTGAACATAAACTTGTATGTTGTGTGTGGATATCAACAATAAGATAGTCCTTAGTCTAATGTGAAGTTTCAAGAATCAATTCAACCAAGGCATACACAATTAGCACTAGATCATGTGACCCATCTCAATTATAGAAGTATGCATATATGACCTCCCACAAGACTTGATAACATAACTTGAAGCTTTACATTTGACTCCATTTTTTTTTTTTTTAGACATAACATTAGATCTTTTTGAAACAATTACATCTTATTGTGAGAATGACTTTTGTTGGCCTTTTGAACAATCATACACTTTATTTTTGGTCACTTTCTCTTTTTCCTATTCGAATACTAGTATGTGCGACAAGCTTTTACAGCTTAATATCTCTTTTCATTTGGAGATTTATATTTGGAGAGCATTTTTTAACAAAAAAAAACATTAATAATAAATAAAGAGTGGGAAGATATATATGCACAAGTCTATGCATGTCTCAAGATCAACAAAAACTATTCACTAATCATTCATGACAAGTTTGAAGATCTATTTACAACAATCACATAGATTTCAAGATTTCTTCCATAGTGATAAGAGTGCAAAGGAACAAGCTACGCTCGTAAATACACAAAGCCATTGGCACAAAGGTACAAGGCAAAACAAGTTTTGAGACAAAACTCAACAATGTCAATCAAATTTTTTATTTTCTACGTTTTATGTGGTTTTTGAATTTTTGACACTTAAGAATGAAAAGATTGATCAAAAGCAATATTGAAGACAATTTGTATAAAAGAATGCAAAAACAAACAAACAAATTTCAAATCACATAATCAATAAGCAAACAAGCAAACAAAGTCACAAAGCATAGGAAGTATTGATGCATGGACATGTTGTAATGCTTATACATGAATACCCTTTTTCACCCACACGTCACTTGCGTTTGGGGTGATATCCTTATAGGATTGGGTACGGGAGTTAGGGCTTTCAAACCTTCGTGTGAAGCTTTCCAAACAGTTGGTGAATGCCCCAATCATCTTCATCACGTCCATCATTCTGGGATCACCACTTCAACCTCTTGACGATTCACCAGCCCAATTTCTCCTATCATTTCTAGGTCCTCGAGACCTTGGAGCACTTGCATTATTCATTACTCTCAGTTTTTGACAATTTGGTCGAGTGTGCCCTTGAAGTCCGCAGTAGTGACACACATAGTTTGATCTAGGACTTCTTTGTGATCGGAGACGAGACTTGGATCGGGATTCAGACCTGCCTACAGATTGCTTATGAGAGTTGTTCAACATCTGTTTGTCATCCACATTCCTCTTTTCCTCCATCTTGGGCTTCTCAGCAGTAGGACTAACTTCAATTTGCTCTTTGGACTTTATAAACTTCACTTCTTTAGTGACACTGCCGATAAACTACTTCCTCTAGTATATCCCAAACCGGACTTGTCTAAGAACTATTTTTGAAATGAAAATGACATCATTTAGCTTCTTGGTGGAGACCCTCTCTATCTTGGCATTGGCTTGCACAACCTCTTGCTCAAGAAATCTCACTTTTGTGTAAGCTTCTGATAACTCACCATTCAGCTTCTCTATCTCACACTTAACTTCCTTATGACGCATTAGAAGACTCCTATAGTCCTCCTCGATTTTCTTCATCTTCTTCATAGCCGCCTTGGCCACATGTGCATACTCTCCTGATTTTTCAAGAAAAGAATTATAATTCTATTGAAGACAGGCTGCATTCTCGTCTTCTTCAACATCCGACTCTTCCACAATTCCTATAGATTCTTCATCACTATGTTCCCCAAGTTCTTGCACAAGCAAATTCAAGTCCTCCGAAGACTCGACATGAGCAATAGCCATAAATGCGGAGTAATTTCCTTCTCCGTCACAGCTCTCATTAGAATCAGAATTTGAAGAGTTCGAGTCACTAAGTGTTGTGGCATACACCTTGTCTTTCGATTTCAAATAATTCGGACATTCTTTCTTAAAGTGTCCATACCCGTTGCATTCAAAACAAGTGACACCTTGTGTAGATTGGGATTCTTTTCCATCTTTCTTTTTGAATTCCCTTTTCTCCCTTCCTGAACTTTGGAATTTCCCTTTATCACCAAATTTACCACTGTTTTTGAACTTCAAAAATTTTCAGAAATTCTTTGCAAGATAGGCAATGTCCTTCTCAACTACATCATCATCCGAAGAGTCATGAACATCCACCCTTTCATTTACAATCTTGAGAGCAAGGGATTTGCTCTTTCTTTGATTGGGCAATGACAATTCATAGGTCTAAAGAGAACCAATCAGCTCTTGGACTTTGATATCATCAAGGTCCTTGCTCTCTTCAATCGCTGTCACCTTGGCACGAAAGCTTTCCGGCAATGACCCGAGGATCTTCCTTACTATTTTAGAATCCTCCGTTTTCTCCCCCAAATTGAATTTGCTGACAACTACTTCATTCAGCTTGCTATAGAAAGATTCAAAGGACTCATCCTCACTCATTTTGAGCTCCTCGAATTGAGTGGTCAACATTTGCAACTTGGTGTCTTTCACTTTCTTCGTTCCTTCGTAGGTGGTTTCCAATATCTCCCATGCTTCTTTGGCAACGGTAATGTGTGAAATCCTGTGAAATTCATCTGGAGAAACACCACAGAAATTTGCATTCAAGGCTTTACTGTTAGCATTAGCTGCCGCAATGGCTGCTTTATCCAAAGTGGATTTAGTAGCCTCCGGCCTAGTCCAACCTACTTCTACGGCATCCCAAACAATATCATCAATTGAACACAAGAATGCCCTCATCCAGACTTTCCAAAAGGCATAATTGTTTCTATCAAAAAATGGTGGAACATTCAAAGATTGAGACCAGTCCATCTCAATACAGGGTCAAGGATCGCACTAAAGTGTTTAAACCACAAAGAGTGCACCTGCTCTGATACCAATTGAAAGTTCAAATAGTGTAAAATACACTATGAACGTTTAGACCCCCCAAATTAAAATTACCAATTCAAGCTTTATGACAAACACAAAGTATGCGGAAAATGAATACAAGCTATAAATAGAATTGATAAACAATCTAAGACAATTTAAAATCACATCCACAGCAGAAAATAAAAGGCAAAGATAAGGGAAGAGCGATGCAAATACAAGGACAACACAACGATGTGTTATCGAAGAGGAAACCGAAACCCTCGGCGTAAAACCTCTCTGCCACCCTCCAAGTGGTAGGTAATCTACTAGAAAATGTAGTTGGGATACATGAACAGTAATAGACCCTCCAAATCTAATCTACCCAATGTACCTAAGCTCTCCAAGCTTCTTACTCCAACGAGATTGCGCCAAACCTATTTCTTTTCTAACTTCCCGGATTCCGCTACTTGACCATAGCATCAACTAATGTGAAATTCATTCCTTCCTAACTGCTTCCCAAAGCACCAAACAACCCTCTCACAAAAATGGATATGGTGAGAAAAGGTTTTGGTAATGAGCCTCTCAAGGATTTGACAATGGAGAGGAAGAGAGTAGAGGAATTTGAAGAGTCTCTTAGGTAAAGATTGTGGATGAGTCAATCTTATTTTCTCTAGGGTTTCTCTCTCAAAATTCTCTCTGGAAGCTCTCTCTAAATCGTGGGTATAAGGGTATATATATAGTAAGATGAGAAAGAATGTGAAAAGTCATATTTTGCCAAACAGGGTGTTCTGGCAACTTGACCTCGTGACTGGGTTGAGTTGCGAGTTCAAGCCGCGAGCAAACAGTCTAGCCAGCCTGGGACTTTTGTTCTGTAGTGAACAGCTAGCACGATGCTTCAGCTTTTGGCATGCTTGGCATGTGTGCATCAATTTGGCGGCTTGCAGCCACGAGTCACCCGCGAGATCCAACTGCGAGTCCCTGCTTCTTTGCACACACTCTCGCAATTCTTCACACTCTCTCACACACTACCCATACATGATTCCCACCTAAATACAGGGTTACTAATTGCTAAAATACAAGCAAATTTGGCACGGAATAAAGCCAACAAGATGGTTGATTAAATTCAACCTTACAAGCCTCATGCAGGGGATTCTGTTCTTGGAATTGTGGTGGACTCTAAAGCAGATGTAAGAAACTTCACTTGATTACATCATTGAATCTGGTGTCATTAATTCTCTAATGCTAGTAGTAACTTCTTTCTGTTTTAGATTAGTTTCTTTTTAAAATCAAGCAGCCATTTTGTCCCTTAATTGTTACCCATGTGAAGAAGAAGAATTGCCCAATCTTCAACTTGAAATGACCAATTTGGAAGAGATACTATCACTTGGGAGGTGATAATACCTGTATTTATCCATTTTTTTTGTAGGCGTTTAATGTGTTGTGGAGATATTGATGCTAGGGATTTTATCCCTTAGGAATTAATGTCTCCCGTGGATGTTCTGCCATGGTCTCCTTCCAAGTGACATACTCTCTTCTTATGTAAATTACCAGCATTTTGCTTTCAATTTTTTTGAAGTATGCAATGTCAAAAAGTTCTTTCTGCTTTAATGAATTTATGAATACCTTTCTATGATCCTTTTATCTTTCATTTACAGAACTTTCTTGTGGACATAAAAGGACCTGCATTGGCATTTTTGCCCGTGCTTGCATTTGAAGGAGGAACTAGGAGAAACATACCAAAGTTTGAGGTGTGTACTCTATGCATGCTGTGTGGGAAGTAGGTTCTTTGTGTGTTCAACATTATGGTTATTATTTCTGTCTTAGTTGTAACACTTGGGAGAGAAAGATGGAAGGTGTTATAAACTCAAAGCTGCTTTCTCCCTAGTTTCTAGAGGCCTTTCTATTGGAAAATAAAGCAAGAAAACTAATATTTCTCACTTAGCACGAATGGCAATTTGAATAGTTGGTCTTGATTTTACTGCCAATGAATTCTGGCTCAAATGGTACTTCTTCCTCCATAAGAATGAGATGCAGGGTGGGGTTGTGGGCTTAAATGCAGTGACCCTTCTTAATGTAGAAATCAAAGCTTTTAAATAACTTAGGAGCTAGTAAGGAATATACTACACTTTCTGGATGATGTTTATGAGTTAAATAGTATGAACCTTTCTTTTCTTTTCTTATTTGAATGCTCTGAGTGTCGGTTGTAGACCATAGTGAGTTCTTTGTTCTAAATTAAAAGATATGGGCTTCCAAAATTTTATAATTTAGAAGAAATTTGATCATAGTATTGAAATCACCAACAGTTTCTATTCTTGAACGCTGGTTGTTCATTCCAATATTTTCTTTCTTTTGCTTTATATGTAGGTAGGAAGTGATGGTTAATTCATATAGTTACTTGTTTGATGTGTATTATTTTTCTGAAATATTTTCTTTTTGTCAATGTATTGTGTTGCAGGCAGGTACTTTGATCTATGTTCGGGTTGTGAAGGCAAACCCTGGCATGAATCCAGAGCTTTCATGCACTGACGGTTGGTTTTTATTGAAAAAAAATTGTGATTGATGTGCGCCATAAATATGTCATGGTTCTGACCCTTTGTTGGTTTCATTTCTTGTTAATTTGATATTTTTGGCAATCTCCTGACTTTTTTGTTATCTTGTTTTTCATTTTAGAGCCAGTGGGATAGCAGCAGAATTTGGCCAACTTAAAGACGGTTATATGTTTGAATCTTCAACCGGCCTTTCAAGAATGTGAGAATTTAGCTCCCCCTTAATTCATATTTAACGCTTGATAGATCTCTTAAAACACTATTGCGCCTGAACACATGGACACTGTAAAGCACATCTTTTTTTGTGTAAATTTTACTTTGTGATCCTGGAATATATGGTATGTTCGATTTTGCTTCCTCAAATTTTTGAAAGGTGAAATTTAAATCCCTACTAATTTTTTGCACACGACTAATGGCATGTTGAAAAGACTGCTGATGCAGACCTTTTTTTTGTCCCCCCCAATTTTTTTTTTGGTCTCTTCTCTTTCTTCTTTTCTTCTCCTGCCATCTCCAGCCACCGTGAACTCCCAAAGCCCCTCTAAACTCTCACCATGGGAAGTACACATGCAATGGTGTGTGGCTCATTGCGGGGATCATCATAGTAGTTCATTTAAAAAGAAAAATACCAATTTCATTGCCAAGAAGAAAACCAAAAATTTACAGAGAAGGTACAATCACAAGAACAGGCAGTAAGCAGCTGCAAACAAGAACAATATCACATCAACCTATGAGCCATTAAAGGAGAGAATTAATCGTCACCTTAAGAGAAAAATTGAGTGGGAATTATTGGGTTGGAAAAAAAAAAAAATTCGAAAGGAGAAAGGTTGACACTCTTGAACTCTTGAGTTTACAAATGTACCATGCTTTTTTGTTTACCATTCCTTCTAATGTGGGAAATAGGTTGGAAAGGTTGCAGGGGAATATGTTATGGAGTGGTCCAGGAGATAAGTTCTGTTAGAGATATATATTAGACATATTAGCCCAATGTAATAGGCCCAAGCCTAAACCCAATCCTGCTTGTACTAGTAGTCTAGGGTTTAGTCGCCTATATATACTCATGTTATGATTCATTGTAACATAGGTTATTGTACTACACTCTTATACATAATAAAGATGTAGCCCTTAAGGGATTCCTCCGTGGATGTAGGCCGTTAAGGCTGAACCACGTAACCCTTGTGTTCACAGTGTTCCTATTCTATACTTCCTCTTCCGCATCCACTCTAGCATACACAACATGGTATAACACATCTCGTTGCTAATATTTAACATGGTATCAGAGCCAAATTTCGTTCTTGGCATCAAATAACATCTCTAGCAAGCAAAGAAGATTCTCACGTGCGTAACACAGATCCACAACAGTGCCCATGCCTTCTTTCAGATCTGGGTCTACAGCATCACGCAGCTCCCACGGAAACTCCGTTGCCGCCTTGCTGCTACATCTCTGATCTCTCAAGCAAGTCGAACCACTCTCCAAATGATCTTCTCATGCTTATCCAACCTCAAGCCTTCATCGAGCTTCCGCCTTGAGTTTGAGGGAGGGTGTTAGAGATATATATTAGACATATTAGCCCAATGTAATAGGCCCAAGCCCAATCCTGCTTGTACTAGTAGTCTAGGGTTTAGTCGCCTATATATACTCATGTTATGGCTCATTGTAACACAGGTTATTGTACTACACTCTTATACATAATAAAGATGTAGCCCTTAAGGGATTCCTCCGTGGATGTAGGCCGACAAGGCTGAACCACGTAACCCTCGTGTTCACAGTGTTCCTATTCTATGCTTCCTTTTCCGCATCCACTCTAGCATACACAACATGGTATAACACATCCCGTTGCTAATATTTAACATGGTATCAGAGCCAAACTTCGTTCTTGGCATCAAACAAAATCTCTAGCAAACAAAGAAGATTCTCACGTGCACACCGCCATCAGAAGTCACACATACTTATCTGCTGGATCTAGACTCCACAGCATCTCGCAGCCGCCATGGCTCACAGCTGTGTCTAGATCCTGAAACCCAAGCAATCCGTGTCTCTCCCTATCAGATCTGTGCACATCAAGCCTTCGCCTGTCGAAACCGATCCCACAGACGTGCTCCTAGGCATCCCCCGAGGAAAACCCAGAAATCCGGTCAACCGAAATCAAGCCACATGCCTCCACGCGCCGCAGATAGCTTCGGAAAGTCTCTCACGCGCCGCCTTAGATTCCTCACTTCAGATCATCTTCTTGGTACACGCGCCGCCCTGAAGGCCTCCACGTCCACCGATCTTCAGAACCTGAGAAACCGGCCTTCATCCGACCTTACACGCGCCCTCACGCGCTTCTATGATTTCTGGCTGCTCCTCCACGCGCCGGTGACTGAGCACGCACCTGACACGCGTCGAACTCAGCTGCTGATGTCATCTGACGTCATCGGATGACGTCATCAGTCCACGTCAACAGCCACGCAAGCACGTTCACGTCAGCAAGAGCCACGTCAGCCCTAGTCCACGTCAGCGACACGTCATAGGATGACGTCAGCGGATCTACTGCTCGACCCGTGACCCGACCCGGAAACCCGGAACCGACCCGGACCAGTATCCGTTGACTTTGACCATGGACCAGTTGACTTTGACTTTGACTTTTTGCGTTGACCTTTGACCAAAAGTCAAAATTTCCGACAGGGCCTATCTTGCTCAGTTTTTCACGTAGATTCCAATTTTGAGCTCAGGAAATATATATAATTGAGGGACCAATGTTGAACCTTTTAAATTTGAGGTACCAAAATCAAACTTACTTTATGTCTCAGATACCTAAAGTACAATTTACCTTTTATTTATTTCTTTTTTTTCCCTTGACTTGATAGGGAAACATAACTTATGCAGCCCACATATATAATGATTATAAAGCTTGAAATTTTCTTTCTGTTGTAACGATATGTCTCTTGTCTTGTCTCTAGGCTCCTGAGCTCTCCAACATGTCCAGTTGTTGATGCATTAGGGAAGAAGCTTTCATTTGAGATAGCGGTTGGCTTAAATGGTCGTGTTTGGGTATACTTCTTGAGAAATTACTTTATTGTAGTTGGGTTAGATAGTTCCCTGTTTCCGATGTGTGTGTGTGTGTCTTTTAAATTTTAATTCCACCCTAACCTTCTCATGTTTAATATTGTATGCTGCAACCTTGTTTTAAGAAACTTCTTCCTGATACTATCTTGTAAAAATCTTATTGACTTGTAGGTCAACGCCACCTCTCCATCTACAGTCATTGTTGTTGCTAATGGAATTATAAACTCAGAATTTAAGAGTGGGGTACAGCAGAGAGGGATGGTAGAGAAATTGCTTCAGAATTTAAAGTTGTCAAGTCAGTCCATCTCCTTTACATATATGATTCCAACCTCTACATTTATTGGATGCTTGTTATTAACTCATTTTCTACAACTTATAACGAATATGAAACAAACTTCTTTAATGTTTTCTTTGCAGCTTGATAATTAAAAAGTACATGCTTTGGAGCTGTTAGCTGTTGTCAAATTTACCTTTTGCAGAGCATGGTTATGTGGGGGTTATAAAGACAACAAATTTCTACACACACTAATGCCCGTTGTTCATTCTGCTGTCATAGAATCTTATATGAAATGAGTTTGTGTATACCATTGCGGTTTTATTTTATATTTTGATCATCTTTTGGACTTGGAAGTCAATAAATTTTGCATATTTTAGATTATCTTTGGAATTGGTGAGGAGTTATATTGTAACTTTTAATTTCAAGCAGGGAAACTTTGTGATTTTTTACATTTTTGGAATTGGTGAGGACTTATATTGGAGGAGATTTTTAATTTTTTACAACTTGTTATTAAGGAAAACTTTGTTCATTTCTTTGTTTTTTAATGACCCTAATAAATTAAACATTAGGGCACAAAAATTGGTAACAAGTTGAAATACAAGAAACTGGCAGACAAATTGAGAAAGGCATATTAGTGTAATGTAGTGATTTATTGTAGTGCTCATAGGATGTTAGTGTAATGTAGTGACATGGGTTACAGTTAGCTCTCAGTGCCTTCCTCGGACTAATTGCTTCTTCGGTCAATTCTTTCTTTCTGTTTACCTAGGCCCACTTTAGTTTAATGTGTTGATGGTTGGGCCTTTAAGTTCCTCTGCTCAAGCCCAATGGGAACAAGCTTTCTGGCCTCCCACAGTGACTACTGGGGAAAATTTTACTTTATGCCTATATTTTATGGGTGAATTGGTGATAACAAATTCGTAATTCTATAGGGGAAACCGTTTCTATACCCAAAATTAAAGTAAAGATGAATAAGAGAGAAATTTATATTTGATTTGTTGGCAAAAGTCAGCAAGCTATAAATGGTAATTCTAATGGGAAAAATCCAATGGAATATACTAGTGATGATTTTAGTTAATCGGCCAGAAAATGGGGGTATGCCATACTTCATCCCATTATTTTATGTGTAAAATAAAACCATTAACACATGTAAAACGTAAATGGTGAGCTGTTCATGAAAATGACAAATATGTATATTCAGAAAATGTATTTTCATATTAAATAATAGTAAGTATTTTACAATTAATAGTTTACCTGTAAAATAGTACGTAGTATGATAATTGTTAAATGTCAAATTTAAAACTTCATGAGGTTTCACGTTTTTGTTAAAAACATTGATAATTTGATAGTAACCTCAGCTTATCCTGAATGCCGTTAATAAATGTGGATGAAAGTTGGTATTAAATTACCCTTAAACCTAATGTTGAAATTAACTAGGCGAAACTACACTATTGATCCTTGAAATTTACCTTCTAAGCTCAATTTGTCCCTTAAGTTTCAAGTGAGAATTATTGGTCACTCAAGTTTAAAAATTGAGCAATGTTAGTCCTTTTACTAACTATGGTTAGCATTATTGCCTACGTGACTGATGGAATAATAAAATGGCATGTGGCAACTTAAGTGTCAAATGACACATCACTTATTTAATTATAAGATTGCCATGTAATCTTTAATTGATTATTATTTATTATAATAATTTTTTTGAAAAAAACTAATTGGCTTCAGGATTTTGGCCTCCCTTCCTCTCATTGCCTTTCTCCACTCTGCCGTCTTCCGGTCCTCCAATCGAGTCACCAAACCACCTCAAAAAGCCAATAAAATTATGGTGGCAGAGTGAGTAGATTTACCCTCTCTCTTAAATCTAGATCGTTGACCACAGATCCTTTATGTCAATAGGAGTAGTTTGAGATTGGGTGTAAAAAACCCAAAAAAGATTTATGCAATAAAAAGAAACTGGTGATCCCACGTAGATTGGTATGGGGCTTTGCCAAAACTTATAAAAAAATAATAATAATAAAAAAATCTAAATGTAATACCTAAAATCATTCAAAAATTTGAAGACTAACCAAATAGATTTAAATATTTTTGTCATTTGTAGATCCTTGGAAATAGAGCTTAAGAACAAAGAAATATAGAGAACTTTAGAGATTAGCAGCTGACAGAGATTGGTAAAGGACATAGAGGTGCTTGTGCTGGCTAATACAGTAACAAAAACTATTTGGAACAAGAGGAAAGAGTGGCTAATGATGGTGGTGGAAGTGGCAGCAACACCTGTTGGGAAAAGAGAAGAGAAGAGGAAGACGATGGGTTGGCTGGGTCCCAATGAGTCACATGCTAAGTTGGCAAATTCACAAACTTTACACATGAGATTATAAAAGTCAAAATATGACACATCATTATTCCGTTAGCCACATAAGAATAAAATTAACGGAAGTTAATAAAAGGACTAACATAACTCATTTTTTAAACTTAAGAGACCAGTAATGCTTATTTGAAACTTTAGGGACTAATTGCGCTTACAAGGTAAACTTCGAGGATCAATAATGTAGTTTCGCCAATTAACTAATATCCTCTCTAATATTGCAAGTGGTATCTTGTGAAAACATGTGATTTATATATAATAATTGTAGCGGGTATAAGTAAAAGCGATATTATACTGATCACCAATTTCCAGAAGTAAAAAACTGTCTCTAATGTACTAAAAAGATAAAATTATATACAAACAAAGATTAAAAACATGTAAAAGGAGAAAATTATGTGATATCATATTTTTATCTACTATATGTGAAACTCTTTAAAAAAAAAGTGTGATATAGTGATTTAAAACATAACGCTTTGTTTATTTTGGTGATAATGTTATCTAGAAAATGAGTTATTTTTAAAAAAAAATATTTTCTATAAAACTATCACATTTTTCTAGAATTTTTTTTTTTTCCAAATAACCTTAAATATCAAATCATTTCGTTAGTTGTCACATTTCAAAACAATGTGGGAAAATAGCATCTCGAGTGTCTAAAACTCAATTTCCAAGATAAAACTCTAGTTTCTAAGACTCGAGTTTCAATGTTTTACTTTTTCCTTCTTCTTCATTCTTCGACGCTTCAAATCGGCTCACCCAGATCATGCCTCTTCCTCTGTTCTTCGGAGCTCCAAATCATGCCTCTTCAGATTTGTTCTTCCTCTGTTCTTCATTCTTCTTCAGATCCTTTCTTCCTTTGTTCCTTCAGATCATTCTTGGTCCGTTCTTCTCTAAAATCGAGTCTTAGAGAGTCGGTTTTGCTTTTTAGAACTCGAGTCTATAAGACTCAAGATCTATATGGCATCATACTGCCTCAAGTTTTAGATTGAAATCGAGTCTTTAAAACTCAAGATGCTAGTTTACAAAAAAAATTTAAACGTTTGTTAACTTATGATATTGTTTCCCCTCACTATGCTAGGCTGCAAATATCCCCCATTTTTCTATGTTTGATAGCAATCTTAAAGATACTTTTCATTTGACCCTTTTTTTTATGCTACCAAATACTAAAAAACACTATTTGGTATCAAAATCAATGATTTTTTTTTTTATACTTATAATACTTGCACATTGGGTATCAAAATTAGTGATTGGACTATTTTGTAATTTTTGGAAAATAAAGTAACAATAACAGAAGATAATCTAGTAAATATCTATCAGTTATTATACATGCCCAAATTTAAAACAAATGATAAAGTAAGAGGAGTCTTTTTTCTTTTTTTTTTCTTTTTTTTGAAGCATAAAGTAAGAGGAGTCAGATAGCAATACTTGATCCAAGAATTTAAAACAGAAAAAATAATGAGGCAAAACTTTAACGGTCCGTTTGGATTGAGGGGGAAGGAGAGAGAGTAGAGTAGAATAGAATTGATCCAAAATTAGTCTATTTCCAGCCAACTCTACTCCCCTTCACTCTCCTCCCTTTCCCCTCAATCCAAACATGCCCTAACTGGCATTAGGATATAGTGGCTCAACATAATAATCAAACTAGTATGGGCGAAAAAGAACGAAGAAACAAAAGGATAGGCTTTTGAAGAAAGATCGAAAAAAATAAATATATAAATAAATTAATGAAGCAGAGTCTTGACAAGGATATCAAGTGTTGAAGTTGCCTCGAGTGTTCTTTACTAGAGGCTTATCACAAAGAGAGTAGAATTGGGTTTGAAGTTGCTAAGACTTGAGGCTTCATTTGGGTTATTACAGTTGGAAATGTCTTGTACATAGTTCATGCACAAGATAGCCTAAAAGTTACATAAAAAGAATTACAAACAAACAAACAAAAAAGGCTTTATGGGCTGGCAACCCTACCTAGCCCACCCTACCTAAACTCTCTTTCGTAAGCTACAGCCATGAGTTCTTTGCACTTGCTTCATTATTGTTAAGAAGCTAGCTGCATCAGGTGCAGCATCAGGTTGTACAACTGAGTTGTAGTGTACAGGTACATTCTGAGATTGTATTTAGACATGTGATTAATTGTAAGTGTACTTGATTGTAATAAGCATGTGCTAATTGTAGGAAGCATGTGCTGATGCATTGGCAGTAGGTAGTTAGGCAGTTAGTTAGTTACTTGTCAGTTAGAGATTGGCATGAGGGTATAAGAGAAGATTGTAAGGTGAGGCAGGGGTTATGTGAAATGTAATGCTTCTTTTGCTCTTAACCATTCCTAATTTTCACCCCTTTTCTTGTGGAGGCCCGGTTGTCCTTGAAATCAACTAGAAACATATCTTCAAGTTTCTAAGATCAATTGATAGATTGAAGAGTCTTATTAGTTGTCTATCCACCCTCTACTTTATTGCTACAACCCGTCTCTACAACTGGTTTTAATGTGGCAGATGTATGAGACGCGTGTCTTGCTGATATATGGGTCCCACACATGCGTCTCATACGTTTGGCGTAGGAGTTCTATGCATATTTTAAGTAATCAAATTACATGTTTAAATTTATAGATTTAATTAATCTATTGAATTTCTTTATTTCAATCTTGTTCTTAATTTTGCCTCTTCTAAACTGAAATCCTAGCTTCGTCATTGCTCGATAGCAAGCCATTCTCTAGTTTCACTAATTCGACTTTCAGCCTCCGTTCTCTGGTTTCACTAATTTGACCTTTAGCCTTCTTGATACTTACTATGTGTTGTGTACCTTTACCAAAAGGCAGCCTTTATTGTTTGGCTAAAGCTTTGCATTGTTGCTATATTTTTTAATCTACATATTGCATCATCCAGGAGCTTAACCACTGGAAGCATCATCTAGTTCCTGTGCTCTTGCTGTTTCTAGTATCTCTTCATATGTAAATATGCATAATAAAACTGTTCATGGTGCTCACAATGTTGCTTTTGATATGTGGCACTATAGATTAGGTCACCCGTCTTATTCTAAACTCAATGCTATCTATAACAAAGTACCTAGCTAACATAGATTCGACAAACCAGTTGTGTGATGTGTCCTTTAGCCAAACAATAAAGGCTATCTTTTCTGTTTAGTATGTCCCTAGTTCTGTTTTTGACTCGATTCATTGTGATGTATGGAAGCCACTTTCCTATAGCATAGACCACAAGGTTCCTTATAATATTTTGGGATAGTGTTAATTAGTTAATTACACACACCAACTTGCACACACGTCCGTTCAATTGGGTAAAAAATGATTGAAATCATGTATTGAAGACTGAATTTTAGTTGTTTTTTCAACTGTGTATATGGACATTGGACATATGTGCAATAGATTTTACCGTGATATTTTTAGGTATATATATTTTTGGTAAACAAAGTAACAAATAGAAGAAAATCTTGTATCATACATGCCAACAGGGTCCAAATTTAAAACAGATGATAAAGTAGTAGGAATCACATACTCACATAGCAATACTTGATCTTAATTCTACACCTTTTATTTGAAGTCTCAATTCTCTAGTTGCCTGTGTTCATGTGTTTGTGTAATTGTGTTCTCTACGGATTCCCTTATCTGAACCTACACCTTCGTGATCACCCACCCTCCTTCCTCAATCCCTTTAATTTCTTGATAGTGACTCTTTTGTGTATCTTTGTAATCATGTGTCCTCGTGTGGTACCCAATGCTATATTGGAAAATGATATCCATTATGACCCTGCTTAATAAGATATAAGTTCCTAATTAACAATTGAACAAAGTTATTATATCATATGTAATCTTATTATAGCTAGTTAAAACTAAGCAAAAAAAGAGGAGTTTTCACGTAACGTAGTGCAATTAATTTATAGGATACGTTAATTGTTATTGCAGTTTTATACTTTTATGTGATGTGAGTTTCTAATATATATTGATAAAGTTACTATATGTCATGATTAACCCTACCACTCTTATGATAGGGTATTAGATGCTTAAATCAATGAAGTAATCTATATCTTTAGTTTTATTTCTACAGTGAATATGATGAACAAGAATATATATAGTGGAATTTATTTATTGAATTTATAAATTTCAGTTAGTTATCTAGCTGATAAGAAATGATCGATTAACCAATTGAATAGTCTAAATTATTAAAAAAAAATCACTATTATTTGTAAAAATAAAGGATATGGCCCCATTAATTTTGATGAGTAGCCACCTTATCATATTGTACACTCAAGAGGGTTACAATTATTACAATTGAATTGACTATTGAGTAATCAATCATCCTTGGATATTTGAACTGATTTAAACTCTCTCTCTCTCTCTTTAATAAAAAAAATTGATAAAATTCTGTTACACTCTCAGACGTTCCCATACTGTCAAGTTCACAACAATTACACAAAGTTTCAACAATTTGGGGTAGAAGTGAAGAACACCAATAACATTTTTCTATCACTGTGACAGTGTCCCCCTCTTAGCAGAATGCCAGAAACTATATGTTTATGCATGCCATGCACATGCATGCATTTAATGTTTTTGTTTTCGTTGATTGTCAGCTACTCTCCAATCAACCAACATGCATGAACAATCTCTACAGATCGTATCTCTCTCTCAGGTCTCAATGGGGTCCGATAATTCATGCATTTTCCAGACCTTTGTCTTTCTTCTTCTTCTTTTTTTCTTCTTTTTTTTTTCTTCTTTTCAAAACATTTTTTTTATAAGAATTAATAAAATTTAGATACAATTCACCACGTGGACATAGACGAAGCCAAAATTTCGAGTTAAGAGGGACAGATAATTTATAGAAGTGGTCAAGATTTTGGAGAAGGGAGGGGGCAGAGTTTTATTTTTCTTTGGCCCAATTCGAATTATGCTCTAATATATATTTTTACAATATTATTTTTCTTCTGCAACTCGGGCCAAGTCCACCTTAGGTCCTGGTATGGTCTGCATATGGATTGCATTAATCAATAAGTTACATAATTGATTTTTTTTTTTTTTTGAGAGAGTTTCAACTTATGGCGTCCACTCAATAACTCTTTATTATCAAACCAAGATACCAATCATTTTTTAGTATAAGCGGAAATTGAACCCCAGATCTCTTATACAACCATCAGAGACTTTACTAGTTGAACTAACTGGAACCCACTAATTGAATTTAATTAGTCTTGCAAAAATAACATATTTTATATTGTATTGATTAATATATTCATTCGATCTAATTAGAAAACTTAAGATAAAACATCTAAGAAACTATTCCTAAGTTTTGGCCTTTGAAATATATATATATATATATATATATATATATATATATATATATATATATATATATATATATATATATATAAATGGTTTACTTGCATGTGGGTTGGTTTTCATTCTATGCTGTGGCTTTTGAGCTATGTTAATATGATATATAAAGTACGGACTCACAATCTCACAAGGAGGTGGCTACTTGTGCAGTATACTAATACTACTATATTGCATGTTTATGCCACATGCATGCATTAAATGTTTGGCAAAAATCCAAAACTGACCCTCTAACTTTCAGCATTTTTCATTTCCGTCATTTAACTTTCAGTTTTGTCATTTCAGTCCTCCAACTTTCAATTGTTGTCAATTCGGTATTTTGTTAACCATCTGTTAAGTCTCCATTACATTAGCAAAACGACGCCGTTTTGACTTTTTTTTTTTTTTTTTTGTAATTAAAAGAAATTAAAAAAACTGTTATTAAAAAAAAAGTTGAAGAAAGGAAAACTCTGTCTGTCTGGGTAGAATAGAGCAAAGAGAACATGAAGAAAGGAAAAGAACCCACACTACAAAAAACGTGAGCTTTAGCCTCGTTTAAAAAACGCAGCTATAAGCTATAGTTGCATTTTTTTAAATGCGGCTACAGGTCCCCTTATAGCTGCGTTTTTCCACCCCTTATAGGCTGAGACTTATAGCTACGTTTTGTAAAAAATGCAGCTATAGACCCACTTTGGGTTGCATTTTCTAAAATGCGGCTATAAGCTAAGACCTGTAGCTGCATTTTTTAAAACGCAACTGCAGACCATCTTTGGGCTGCGTTTAGAAACGCGGCTAAAGCCCCTTACATTGGTTTGTCCATAGCCGCATTTTTAAAAACGCAGCTACAGGTCCTTTTTTTTTTCCTGCTAAATACAATTCCTGCCCAAATAATTTACACTATGTTCCCAATAAACAAGTTCCTGCCCAAATAATTTACAATTCTGTAAGCACTCAACAATTGCCAAAACCCAACAAGTTCCCAACCAATTGCTAGCAAACAAAACAAAACAAGTTCAACAATTACATTTTTTGCAAATGTGATGGAGAATCACTGTCCATGGAATTCCACAAAAATACGCAGAACAAAACAATGAAATAGCATCTCAAGATACATGCTGAAATGAGTAGCATCCTACGAAGATAGAATATATACAGTAAACTACCTTGTAGAAATTCACTAACTCACAAATGTCCAATCTTCAGCTCATGGATTTCTAAGAGCTGCCAACTGCTTCTCAAGCTCGTCAACTCCCGAACTGCATGGGCCAAAATTCCATGGTTGATCAAAAATAGGAAAGAGTGGAGAATTTCATTTTATTTTATTTTTTGAATAGCAAGGAAAGAGTAGAGAAAATGAACACAGTTCTGGATTTGCAAATGAAATTCCCCGCCCACCTACCCACCCGGGGGGTGAGGGGTTCGTAAAAGAAGATACAATTTATTGCATAAAACTAATAGACAATTATTTTGGTAGGTATGCAATGAACCTCACACAACAATAAAAAATATATAGTCTGTAAGAAAAAGAACAAACAAGTGCTTTAGAACAACACATTAACATTGATTAATTTAGTAATAAACCTAAACACGGCACAATAAATAAATGTGATTTAACTAATTCATATATTAAAAAGACAATTTTTTTTTTATATGTATATATTAAACAGAAAATTGCAACCGTGAAGTAAAAAAGAGTGACAAAGATTGAGTGCCACTCAGGTGACATTTGTCTTAAATGAAAGAGAAAAAGGAGAATCTGAATGGGTTACTTGAAGAGTGGCCACGTGCTTGATTGATTTTCGGATGCGAGTCAAGGAGAGTCACGACCTAGAGAAGTGATGAAGTGGAAGAGTCCTGAGCAGCGAAGAGAAAGTCGAAGAGGTAGCTTTCGATTTCAACGTCATTGGTGTTTGGCGGTGGCACTGCCGCGGTTTCGCCGGATTTAGATAAAGCTGTTAACTTCTTCACAGTCTCTTGCATCCAGAAATCAATCAAGCACGATATATGCAGACAAATAGAGTTTTCCTTTCTCTTCACAATCTCGTCATGTTCTCTTTGCTCTGTTCTATGCAGACAAACAGAGTTTTCCTTTCTTCAACATTGATTTTTTTTTTTTAATAACAGTTTTTTAATTTCTTTTAATTACGAAAATTTAAAATAAAAAAAGAGCCAAAACGGTGTCATTTTGCTCATTTAATGCAAACACATAACAGATGGTTAACAGAATACCAAATTGACAACAATTGAAAGTTAGAAGACTGAAATGACAAAACTGAAAGTTAGAAGACTGAAATAAAAAAGACTGAAAGTTAGAGAGTCAGTTTTGGATTTTTGCCTAAATGTTTTTGTTTTCGTTGATTGTCAGCTACTCTCCAATCAAACATGCATGAACAATCTCTACAGATGGTATATCTCTTTAAGGCCTCAATGCGGTCTGATAATTCAAACCTTTTCCAGACCTTTGTCTTTATTTTTTTACTTCTTTTCAGAACATTTTGTTACAAGAATTAATAAAACTTAGGTACAATTTACCATGTGACAAGGGCAAAACTAAGATTTCGAGTTAAGAGGAACTGATGATCTATGGAGGTGATCAAGATTTTGGAGAGGAGAGGGGCTAAGTTTTATTTTTCTTCGGCCAAATTCGAATTATGCCCTAATATATCTACAATTTTTTTTTCTACAACTCAAGCCAAGGCCCCATGGGCCCTAGTATGTCTCAGTCCCTGCATATATACGAATTGCATTAATGAATGCGTTATATAATATAATTTAATTTAATTAGTCTTGCAAAAATAACATATTTTGTATTGTATTTATTAATACATTCATATAATTTAATTGAAAACCAAGGTAAAACGTTTAAGAAACTGTTCCTAGGTTTTGGCCTTCGAAGAATATATGTAGATAAATGCTTTAGTTGCATGTTGGTTGGTTTTCATTTTGTCCCGTGGCCTTTGAGTTATGATAAGGGCATTTATGTTAGTTTGTGCAAAAAATTATGTCTATTTTAGTATAATAATCTACTTTTTCTATTTTATATACTTGTTTTTCAAAAAAACTCACATTAAGTTATTTATTTTGCACTACATTACATTAACATATCATTTTTTATTGATTTTTTTAATACACAATAATCATTATCCACTCTTTTTCTTTAATCTTGAGATACGTAAAGAAAAAATTTAAAAAAAAAATGCAAAGTGAATAGTATCGATCAATGTAAATTTATACAATTACTATAGCAAATTTGCACATTTTTAATTTGAGTGATGTGGGTAATTTTAGGAGTTGAAGGTGTAAAATTGACACATTTTCCTATTTTGCTCCAGTAGTTATGCAGTGTACTTATACTATTGACTATATTGCATGTGAAACTTCAAGTTATGATAAGAGCATTCATGTTAGTTTATGCAAAAAATTCTATCTATTTTAGTATAAGAATCTATTTTTTTCTATTTTATAGACTTGTTTTTAAAAAAACTTCACATCAAATTATTTATTTCGCACTACATTACATTAACATATCAATTTTTATTGATTTTTTTTAACACACAATAATCATCATCCACTCTATTTCTTTTCTTTAATCTTGAGATAAGTAAAGAACAAATTTTTTAAAAAAATGTAAAATAAATAGTATTAATTCGTGTAAATTTATACAATTATTATAACAAATTTGTAAATTTATATATTTTTAATTTGAGTGATGTGGGTAATTTTAGAGGTTAAAAGTTGTAAAATTGACACATTTTCCTATTTTGCTCTAGCAGTTATGCAGTGTACTTATACTACTTTTTTTTTGTTTTGAGAAAGTGTACTTATACTACTGACTATATTGCACGTGAAACTTCCAT
The DNA here is from genome assembly GCA_029955455.1 of Quercus agrifolia. NCBI lineage: Eukaryota > Viridiplantae > Streptophyta > Magnoliopsida > Fagales > Fagaceae > Quercus > Quercus agrifolia. Next base: position 45,015,681 of record JARQAD010000006.1, read on the forward strand.
TAATTAGTTCCGCAGAAGTAGGGGACTAGTCCTTGACTCCTTTATCGTAGCAGTGAAATACAACAATAATCAGCTTACCAAAAAGAAAGAAATACAAAAATCATAAGGATAATAATTGGTTGTGTACCAAAAAACTATTGTACATTGTCTTATTGCGTCAGAGCATTGAATTTTACTTTTACTATTTGTAAAAGAAAGAGGCATAAACCAATTATAAACATTAATCTTACAATTATTCCACAAATGAGCCAATAACCTTTTGTGAGGAGATCAAGTTCTAAATGCAATACTTTTATGTTTTATTATTTGAGATTGAAATATGACTGATCATACTTGTGCAAAAGACAACTTTGAGAAGCAAATTAATCATGCCAAACCTCGTTTCTAATAAATAAATTTTTTTAAATAAATTATGCCAAACCTTTTCAACTAAGTGACATTATTTAAGTCTCATTGGAGCTTGATTATGTATTATCACTAATAATTTTAGAAAATGTTATTATGACTCGTTACAACATATATATAATTGTACAGTTTACATCATTTGCATCTTTTTCGTCTTTAAAGTTTAAATCTCCTTCCACTATCTTTTGTCTTAATTTTTACGTAATATTTCCATTAACGTCAATTTCAACAAAAATGACAAATCTAGGAGAGTTGAGGGAAAGTTATCTCTTAAATCTTAATACTTTTCTCCTGCAATAATAAAGATGAAAAAAATTACATACATACAAAACTCGTACAAAAACTCTCCAATTTTGCCTTTATTATACCTTAATCCTAAAAGGAAGTCATCCTATACATGAAAGATATCTCTTAAATCTTAATACTTTTCTCCTGCAATAGTTGTTTTAAGTCATCTCAATTCAACCTAAATAAGCTAACTGTTGGATATATTTTAATGATAATTATTAAAATTATTATTATTATTATTATTAAAGGGGGTTGGCACGTGAAAAGACTAATGAGTTTAATTTTGGTGACATAGATATTCGTACTCTAAAGTCTCACCCTTTAATTTTATAATTTTCTTAACAATAATGAACATGATAATTATTAAATTATATAAACAGCTAAGTCAGATATTAATTCTCAATATTATTAACAAGTCTAATAAGCCTAAATAAACCTGTTTACACTATCGCTGGTTAAAATACATGCCCAGTCACCAATATATCATACAACTAGTCTCTAACCCCTGCAATGCATGGGAAAACTATTGGAAAATAATAAAGCATGCATGTATTAAAAGACAATTTAAGTTTATGTATGCTTGCAAGGGATACATACCTAAATAGTTCCTGCTATAGCAATAGAAGCCTTATCTTTAAGATAAAGAACCGATGTAATGCTAGTGAGATCCACTATATGGCCAAACCTGTAATCCAAAACAAAGAAATGGCTAAAATTGAGACCAAAAGTTCATATAAAAAAGAAGAAGAAAGAGTTGAGACAAATCCCAATTCTTTCAAAAGTGATTTAAAATCTACTATTGAGTATATAGAATATTATTGAATAAGAGTATATCTATTAGTTTTATTGTTGAATTTTAATTGTTTAGTACTTGATAATTGATATCCAAACCTCAAGAATAAATAACAAAGAAGCAATTGAAACATACAAATTTGTGAATCCATCCAAATCAAAATAACAAAAGATATATAAATAAAATTACCATATACATAATAATTGATGACTTGCCATCACATACTCCCACAGTCAAAGCTCAATGCTCTTCTCAAATTCTCTCTTCTATTTTCTACTTCAAATGATGCTTTTTTATCCGAAGCATTGATGTAACATATTTATAGGTTTGAATTTAGATGCAATATAGACTATAGAGATTTATTGGATCCAAACCTCTCTAACCGGAGTGTAGCATTTGTTTTGGGTCAAACTTCTCTAACCAAGAAAATAAACTAAATGGTATTTTATCAAGAACTTTAAATGTGCTTATCTCTTTTTTTCTTTTTTCAAGATAGAAAACGTGCTTGCAAAACAATAGAGTTTGAGTGAAGAGGAAAGGATGTGTGTGTTTAAAATAAATGATAATGATGAGTTTGAGTTTAAGTTGGATTTGCTAAAGAGATAAAGTTTCACTCATTGTTAAGTTTGGACTAAAAAAAATTATTTTATTTAAAAAAAATGAAAATGATTTATTTTTTAAATATTATGCTGATGTGGAAAATTGTGTGAGCTTCAGAGGTTTCGGTTTTATATATATATATATATATAGATAATAAGAGAACTGTGTTACTTCAGTGGAGTTTTGGACTATTATATAATGTAGAATTAGCTTAAAACATATATTATTTAGTAGGACTGTTGTATCATAAAGAGTAAAGGTCAAATTAGAAGGTTTACTGCACCATTTTGTGGACTTTGTCAACCATATAGGGATTGAATCTAGTAACAAGATTTTCATACCTTAATGTTGCTAAGGTGTACATTCAATTCACCAACTCAACAAAACCGATCCAAATTGATCCAATCTAACTCAACATGACGCTTCAGGTTGGTAGGTAATTAGGTTGGATTAAAATTTAATTTTGAGTTTCAAGTCGGGTTGGATTTGGGTTGATAGTTTTTTCAACCCATCTAACCCAACTCGATCCATCTTATTATTAATTTTTCTTAGTTCAGTTTTTTCTGGTATTTTAAGAATTAGTTTTGATGAATTTGAAATTTTGCAATATAGTTTAGTCATATTGTGTGAATTGTAATACTTTATTAAAAAAAGTAATTAAATAATTAATGAAAGTCCAAATTTTTATAAGACATGAAATATGTAAGCACAATCCACCAATCGAACCCAGTATGTTTTAAGTTGATTTTTACACATGTGATGGGTTGGGTTGAAAAAAACCTTCCAAACCAACCCATACACACCTCTAAATGTTGTATTTTAATTTTGAATTTCTTGTTTCTTTCCCCAAATAACTTAATACCAATAAAAATTTTCTATTCTTAGGATTTTTGTTTGCTCACTATATGTGTGTATTACACGTTAAATTATTTTATTTACACATTGGAAAAATAATTTTTAATAAAGTAAATATAATATATTCTTTCTTTTACAAGTAATAGTTTTATTTAAACTAATTTTCTATGGGAATAGTACAGTATAAGGTAAATTTTTTGACTCGAAGCACAAATGAAAATATCTTGTCTACCAATTGTATTGGCCTAGACTAGTTCTTAGCTAGGCTCCCCACTTATCCAATGAGTACTGTCCTGTTAATTTGTTCATTTTCGTTTCTTACATAGCACAGGATGGACATTGATTCTCCTACTCATCATATCCCTCACTGCAATGGGAATATTGTTCTCCAAAACATGTTGCACATGGTAAGAGTGATTTGGGACACATTATTTGAAACACCGAAAAAACAAACACAAATAGAAAAAAATTAATTAATATTTCAAAAGTAATAATTTTTCTGCCCAAAATACTGAATAATTACTCGGAAGACAATGGCAACCAAGAGAATTGAACTCATTTACATCCTAAATGGGAAAATTACTGTCCCTAACTAGTGAACTCTCTCACAAGTGTTTGTTGTTTCTTCTTTTTCTTAAAAGATCAATTAATCCCTGCACCCCCTAATTAGAGAAAAAAAAAAATCAAATAATTCAAGTGGTCACCAAAAGTATAGTACTCACAAACTTCCAACATTGTATAAGCTCTCATCCAGCTACAGCTTTTGTGAAGAATCTAACGGCAACCATATTCACTGCCTTGCATTGAGATTTGTGACAGCAATCATGTAGAGAATACTGAATACATAGAAACACAAAATCCAAAAATATCTCTTGCAAATTGACTGTACATATCAAAGGAAATAAAAACGGAGGAGTTCTTGTTGTCAATAATATATAGATTCAGAAAACACGACAAAATCATAGGAAAGGGACTGATCATGCATCATTTTATGAAAACAAAACTTACCAAGGAGGAGCAAAACAATGTGTTAACAGACACTGTGTAGTGTCCTAGCTAGCTAGGTTAGCATGCCCAACAATGTTATTTATGAGAGGAATGTTATTATTCCGCGTAACATTGGCACCAGAGGACCGTACCTTGATCATTGCAACATTGGTTAATGTTCATTCTTTTTCTACCTCACTAACCTTCATTTTCATTGATTTCTGAACTAATTTCCAACGGTATCAACCTCTTCAAATTGAAGTTTGTCAAGAACTATGCCACAGTTTGTATATGTTTATGAGGGTCCTAACATTTTAAACAGTGGTATATACAGCTCTTTAAAACTTAAACAAGTTTTGTTTTGTTCCTCAAGTTGAAAAGCAACATAACCAAGAATCATCAAATAATATTCTACAATTGACTCTTTAATTACACTATTTAACTTTTTGCAAAATGTTAAAGTTTTATTTGGTTGGGGATGAGAAAGTGGGGAGATAGAATGTGATAATTCAGGGATAGAAAAGTTGAAGGATAAAATAAATTTAGTTTTCCTTTATGTGTATTTGGTTGGATGATGGAAAAGTTGAAAGATTAAATACTCTTTTGTTTGGTTGAGAATAAAAATATGAGAAAAATAAATATAGTTTATATAAATTTATTAGCATGCCTTGTGACATAAAAAATAAATAGTTTTAAGGAGAAAAAAAAAACCTGAACATAAAAGTTTGGAAAAAGAAAAAAGAAACCAAAGTTAAGAAGGGAGGAGAGGGGCTGATGGGTAAGTTCCCATCAAAGCCTCTCTCCCTTGCCCATTTTCTCCCTAATTAGGGGAGAAAATAAAACATCCCAAAATGGTAGGCTTGGGGAGAAAACATTCGGACCCTATCAAAGTTAGTCTCCCTTCTCCCTTCCAGCCAAACAACCCAACTATTCAAAATCCCCTTATTTTCTTCTTTCCTTTTTCCATGCCCTTAAAAATCACCCCATCCAAACACACACTTAGAAGGCATTTGGATTGCGTCTGTGTTTCCACGCAGATGTGTTTCAGCCCTTTTTTTTTTAAACCAGCACCTATTGCACTGTTCATGGGACATGAACAGTGCAATTAGGCAAATGAACAAGAATTTCATTAATGAACAGTAATTGGAAAATATTTTTTTATTATTTTTAGCAAAATTAGCGGTATCCAAACGCACCCTTAGTGTATGTTTGGAATCCCATAGTTTTTTGGTAGTTTATTTGTTAAGGGAAAAGTTAATAGATGTTTTAAAGGCTTGGTTTAAGAAATATTTTTAGAAAATTTTTAGGAAAAAAGAAAAAAAATTGATTTTTTCACAACTTTTTATATTTTCCATGAAAATGGTATCAAAATTTTCCTTAAATGGACATTAACAAATGCCTTAAGAGCACCCATTAACATGAGTCATTTGTTAAATATGAGACAAAATATATAACTTTTTGTAGCTTATATGTTAAAGTATGACAAAAGGCCAAAAGTTAACATATTTCAAATAAATAAATAAAGTTTTGTTAAAATTTATTTAAAAAAAATAAGTTGAGACAAAATGACAGATGCTATAAGTTTTGAGAGCACGGTAATATTTTGCAAAACTTTTCTTCTATTTGTATATTCAAACACACACTCTCTCTCTCTCAACAAAATAAAAAGAAGAATTTTTAATAATATTTTTTTAATTGGATGTATAAGAGCATAAAGAGTGTGATATATGTAGGTTGTATTTAAAAATTGAGATAGCTAAAATAGAGGAAAATTTAATTTTTTATTTTTAAATTTAACTTAATTTTGAAAAACTGGATGGATGTTCTAATACAAAAATTTTCATAGAGGCCTAATTAATATTTTATAAGATACACATCATTTGTAAAACCGATACACTTATTTTCCTAGTTTTCTTTCACAAGTATTTATGTAATGTAAAGTCCCTTGAATTTTTATTTTAAAATCTGCCTAAAGTTTGTAAATTCGGATGTGAATGTTACAATACAAAATTTTTCATAGAGGACTAATTAATATTTAGGTAGATTACCATTTTCTTTGAGATTTTTTGAAATGACAGTACTCCCCAAACGTTTGTATAAATGACACTTTCCTTTGAAGTTTGTGTAAATATACCTGTTAAGTGCATACTCTCTCAAACCATAATTCCATTAACTAAATATTCATTTGTGGTTGGTGGATATATGATGCCCCTGAAATATGTATAATGAAAATGATTTTCTTAAAAAAAAAAGAAAAAAAGAAAAAAGAAATATGCGGTTAGGGAAAACTTAAATGTTGCGTTTATACAAACCTCAAGAAGAGAAGTTTCATTTCATAAAACGTTTGGGAGGAGCGTAATTTCAGGTGTCAAAAAGGTTGATATTTTATAAGATTAGATGATTTGTAAAACCAAGACATTTCATTTTCTACTTTCTCTTGTAGGGTTATTCATATATATGGACAAAAAGTTTGTGATGTAACAGGCTCTAGCTAATGTGAGTTCCAGCTGGGATGTTAAAGGTATATTCTTATAGCTTGAAAGTGATATGCATATCTTACTTTCCTAAAGCAAAATTCTTGTGGTGCTTTAACCTCGCAGGCTCATTAAGCTTGAGTCTATATGATCATCATCATCATAATGCGTTTCTGTTTCCACACGCGCATTCACACAGACACACACACACAGAGACAAGCCTGACAATGATAGGGGCCGATCTTGAAATGGTATATGTACATTGGGGTAAAATACAAAGCCATCGGTTCAATTCTTGATGATGATATGTGACCATCAGAGTGACAAACAAAGTCCATATACTTTTGTCAGATACCTTTACCTTTCAATAATAGAATATCATTTTTCTCGTGTATATTAGGAAATTGTTCGGCTAGCGGAGTCTTCTGTCAAAATGTTAGGTATATATTTATGAGTAAAGTCCTATGTTGAATAATTATGAGAAGAGTGTGATTAATATAGTGTAGTTGGGACCAAACTTTATATATAGGCGTAATATTTACATGGACATGGACGTATAAGGTTTTCATGGATGAGTCTAAATCTTTTGTCACACTCTTCCTGCTCCACTATATACTCCACAAATAAAAACATGCCACATGTTCATCTAATTTATTAAATGCTAAATTTATGCCTTCTATTATTTCAATATCCTAAAATAAATAAATAAATAACTCATCATATTTAGATAATTGAAATAATAGAAGGTATAAATTTAGCATTTAATAAAATAGATGGACATGTGGCATATTTTTTTTTGTGGAGTATATAGTGGAGCAAGAAGAGTGGGATAGAAGATTTGGGCTCCTCATGGATGAGCATGTGTGGTTGACACGTGGTTCCCATAAAAGGTATACACGTGTGAGTGAAATCTCATATTAGATAATGATGACAAGATCGAGTAGTTAATATAACATAGTTTGGTCTAAAGTCATAAACTTAGTGTTCTCCCAACATACATAAATTTTTTTTAAGGGATTTAACAAATCACCTTAAAACATTTTTTTTATTTTAAATGATGACTTTATAATTGAGGAAGATAGGATTTGAACCCTAGATATTTAGGTTGGAAACAGTAAGAAGTGCCAACTGTCAACCAATTGAGCTATATTAATTGTCGCGTGCTCATTTGTGAGATGTAACATAAGTCGATCTAGATGGTTATTTATCTTTGGTAAGTGTGGTTGAAAGAAATCTAACTTGTACGCACCCTCCATTATCAAAGAGTAAGTCTAGTATTACAACTATTTTCACAACTTTGTCACAATTTTGCTACGTGGGGACTCATGAGTGGTGGAATCATAGACCCACATTGACCCACAATTTTATTTCTTTCACTTACAACTCGCCATATAAGCAAGTTGTGGCAAAAGTAGTGGAAATTATTGCGGTACTAGACTTACTCATTATCAAATGGGGACATGTTAATTTATGAATTAGGCACACGTGTAATCGGGAGAATTGCTGATTCTCCAAATTTTATAAAGCTTAGTTGTTTTGGAAAAATTATTAAGAATTACAATGCCCCATCAATGTTACAGTTCTCATAAATCCAAAAATTCTAATTCTAACTCCTACCATTTTAAGGAAGAACATATAGACTCTCATATTTTTATTTGTTAAAATTACTATTTTGATACTTAAATCCAAGTTTTAACTAAAATGTAATTATATAGAATTAATGTTTCTTTCAAAAAATATGTTATCAATGTTGTTTATGAGTTCTTTATATATAAAAAGAGATCCATAATGATAAAATTATTAGTTTAAAAAAAAAAAATCAAATCACATATTAAATCTAGTGTTTGTTTAAAATATGATATAATATACAACCAAAAATAAAATGTGTTGGCTTTTCCTGTGATAGTAGTACCACAACCATTATAATAGGACTCATTCTCGCTCTTCTAGAAATGTATTTCTAGAATAATAATAAATTAGTTTGGTTCAAAGAAAATTGGAGAAAAGGAGAGAAAAAAAAGTGGAGAGTTAAGACCATATGAGATACTTCCGTCTATTTTGGATTTTTTTTTTTTTTTTTTTGGTGGGTTGAAAGGGGAAAGAATTTGAAGGGTTGATAGCAATGTATTACCCTTTGAAACCTTAATTTAAAATTCCCTTATATCGGTAGAATTTTGAAAAGAAAATTTTAATTTTTTGACTTTCCTTTTTACCTTTAATATTTTTTCATGGTATCAAAGTGAGGACTGAGCTCTCTATTTGCTTTATAATGGAAATGATGATGATTGTGGGTTCTAATTAACTCAATTGGTAAAGTCTTTTGTGATTAAACGAGAGATTTGGGGTAACATCACAGGTTAAAACTATCTCTAAAAAAAATAAAAATGATTTTTTTTATATAAAAAAATTAATTTTTTATGCATAATAAGGTTGTACATAATATCACTACCACGTCTAACTTATTTTAAATAACATGACACTATATTTATTTTAGATTACTGATATATTGATTAAATCTACATTTTATGAAATGGAACCTCTCATTTTAGAGAGAGAGAGAGAGTAAGAGAGAGAGAGAGAGAGAGAGAGAATCTTTGCAAAGATGTAAAGAATAAGGTGAAAGATAACAGAAAATCTGAGAAGATGAACAAATTTGAAATAGATAGTAAGTTTCTCTAAATTTTTACCATCGATTTCGAGCCACATATTTTGGGTGAAAATATCACTCTAAAAAACACTACAGTTTCTAGGGATCTTGTTCTCTCTCTCTCTCTCTCTCTCAAAAATTCTTATTACTTGGTTGGTGCACCTACTTTATACTTGGTATGGTCGGTCAACAATTCGCTAATGGGTTTTGACTTTTGTCAAAAGTACTAAAATATTGAAGGGTATTTTACTATTTTTCTCTCTTTTCTTTAACTTTTTTTTTTCACTTAATTAAAATTGTCAATTTTGCCCTTATGATGTCAATTTTGTCGAAAGAACTAAGATGCCAAAGTTTTTATTATTATTATTATTATTATTTTATTTTTATTATTTTTTTTTTTTTACAATAAAGGGTGGGAAGCATAAGTTCTTTCTTATAAAAAGACTTGGACAATAAACATAAGATGATTGAACTACGAGACTTTGGGCACTAAAATACCAAAGTTATTTTGCATGATTTTATGTGGAAGTAGTTGTAGATTATGGACGTACCAAATTAGATCAATGTTATGTTAATTAATTAGATTAGATACGTTATCCTTTCTTTCTTTTCTTTTCTTTTTTTTTGGCTTGACTTACAACAAGTGTAGGTGGGGAACCAAAGCCAAGTTCTTTCCCGGGAGAGAACTAGGTAATACCACTATACTACCAGACTATTGACCTATTGGTTTTGTTCTTAAATGGTTTAAATTCGATAGCCTTCACATAACATATCAGTAAACAAATTAATCCAAAAAAGTTAAATTTATAGGCCTTGATTTGATTATGTTAAATTAATTTCTCATGTTTTTCTTTTTAATTCTTTTATATGAAACTCCCATCAACACATATATACCTAATAAAAAGGACATACTTTTCATTTTATACCATGCATTGTCATTTTCCTTCCCACTTTGCAACCAAAAAATTTAGAAGTAATTTTTCTCTCTTTTTATTTTTTAAAATATACACATAATCATTACTTCTCACCTCTATTTTTCTCCTATTAGCCTTCTTATACTCTTCCTTCCATCTTGCTTTCAAACATAAAACAAAAGAATTTCAACTATATATACATCACCGTAGCTGAGTGGACTCCCCAAAGTCCCAAACCTCAAACCCAACTATAGAACTTCAAAACTCTCTCTCTCTCTCTCTCTCTCTCTCTCTCTCAAATCCCAAGGAAAACTATAGAACTTCAACACTCTCTCTCTCTCTCTCTCTCTGAGTTCTACTTTTGCAACAAGAATGGAAGCTAGGAATGAATACAGAAAAGGGTTGTGGACAGTGGAGGAGGACAGAATTCTAATGGATTACATAAGGGCGCATGGAAAAGGGAAGTGGAATCGCATAGCTAAAATGACAGGTTTGTAGCCTTTTTCCATAATAGGAAAGCGTGTGTGACACTCTTTTAAGTTTAACACTTGAAGATCTTAGTTCTATATTCGTTACTTGATTAGTAAAAAGCTCTGGTGCAGGTTTGAAGCGGTGTGGCAAAAGTTGCAGATTAAGGTGGATTAATTATCTAAGTCCTAGTGTAAAGCGTGGTGATTTCTCAGAGGAAGAAGAAGACCTCATAATTCGGCTTCATAAGCTCATTGGAAACAGGTCTATTTTCTAGTTTAGATCTTTTCTTTCCTTTTCTATATGTATGGTTTTCCATTATTTTTCCAAAAGAAAAATCAAACAAAGTTGAGTTCAGTTGAACGGAATTACTAGTTTTTATCATATTTTTTACAATATTAATATTTTCTTTAATTTTATGGTACATACATAGCTTCATCATCAGTAATCCTAGCTGTGATGATTGTGTTTTGTCCTTTCAATGCTTGCTTTACTACCATATCTCCTATATATTTTTTTACCTCTTTGTAAATATTCCATATTTGTTTGCATTCAAATCAACTTCAAACTAGCCACTGATTTTCACTTTACCAGTGCTAAAATTGCCATGAGCACTGTTGAAAGTATCACTATATATTGTAGTAATTATTGCATAGCTTTTGCTACAGTACCACACTATACTACTAGACCTTTTATTGCCAAGATGTTGTTATTATGCCAAAACTCTAAATTGGGAGAGCTATTATTTTTAGGTGGTCTTTGATTGCTGGGCGAGTACCTGGGAGAACTGACAATCAAGTGAAGAACCATTGGAACACTCATTTGAGCAAAAAACTCGGAATCAAAAAGGGAAAAACTAAAACCAATGCTTCTTTACCTTCACTTTCTAGAAAATTAGGGAAGAATCCAAGTGTTCCCATGGAGTCAAATTCTGAGCCACCTTCGGATTGTACTTGTGAGACCGGAGGCAAGACAATGGTTGAAGATGGCTCTCAAACTACATTCAAGTTTGCTAGCACACAAGAAATCACAGAGGATAACAACTGTGGCAGTTCTTTGTGGTTCTCTAATGATGATTTAAATCTACTTACTCCTTACTTAATGGAGCCTCTAGATGGATATTCTCTTGATTTTGTTTTGGATGGTTTGTAGTTAAACTTTCATTCATGTAGTCTCAATGACAGTTTAATATTAAATGGTATGTTTGGGTTTATTTTGTACTTGCAACAAGTTGGAATAAAGTGAATTCAACCCAAGTTCTCCTCCATTGGATTACCAGATTTCACTGAATTACCAAACCCGTAACTTATATGTTCTTTTTTGTCATATAATTAATAATTTGTACATACCAACATATATATATATACACACACACACATTACACATGCATGCATATATGTGTATATATTATAAAAATGACAATAATTAAGCTGTAACAAATTTAAATGCAACATACATTCAGGGAAAACAAGGTTGTATATATGTCTAAGAATATTTTGTACGAAGGGATCATAATTGTTCATAGCATATACGTTCTAGGCTTCTAGCCAACTAAATTAATGGTTTGAGAAATTAATGATACAGGGATATATAAACAATACTTCAAAAAAGGGATATATAGACAATAGAAATGCCAATCCATTCGAATGTCTTTTGGGGCTCCCTTGCCTGATATTAATTGACAGTTTAATTTTTTTCGTCTTTTTTTTTTTTTTGTGGGTAAACTGGATAAATTCATAAACTAAGAAACAGAAACAGAAACAGAACCAACAAGGGCAGGACAGAGCCAGTACAAAAATGACCATAGAGGTCCGAAAGGAAAATGTCCAGCAAAGATCGGGGAGGGGAATTATAAAATAAAACATCAGTATCTTGTTGAGTTCCTAGTCTAGCAAGGCCATCAGCGCAGCGATTGGCTTCCCGGTAGCAGTGAGTCACCTTGACTTAGGGAACTTGGGAAATCAGGCGCCTGCAATCAGTAGCACAATAGAAAGTCTCTTCCATTTTTTTCGTCTTTTGTTGAGGGTAGGGGGACCTGTGTTTTTTAGATCCATCATTCCCCAATATTCTTTGCCTCAAAAAGTCAGAAACCAAAAGTAAATCCAATATCCCCATACCTTAAAAGAGCTTAAATTTTGTTTTTGATGACCAATTTCCAGTTTCCACTCAATGGTACCTAACCCTATAGCTAGATTTTGTAAGATGTCAGCTAAAGGTACCTTGGCCTAAGGAAATGGAAGAGACTTTCTATTGTGCAAGTAATTCTATTGCTTAAATATTATTATTATACTTGAAAAGAACCTTATGTAATCCATGGAAAAAAATGGTGTATGCGCCAGGCGCATGAGATATCATCTCGTAATCCATGAAATCTTGGATTTAGGTCTTTTCAATATAATACTTTAGGGTCATTCAGATTTTTCCTTGCAATTATTTAGTTTGTGTGGAAGTTGAAGGACTATTCATCCAAAGGACTGATCAAGTGTTTTAAAACTCTCTAACAGTTGACACCCATATATTACTAAATAGAAATTATATTTATTGGTAAGTAAATGCTAGAAATTAGTTACTCAAGCACCCATGCATATTAAGACCAAAAAAAAAAGTATTATTGGCAAGTAAATAAAATAAATAAGTGTGTGACAATTGGCTTTATGATCTAATACTGTTCAGTGTTCTCATGATGCATGCAATATGGTGGAAGACTACAGAATCAAGTGCCATCATCAAGAAGTAGAGCATGTGAAAGGAATATTGCAGAGCAAGCTCAACAGATTTTTATTCCTTCTCATTCTGTTTAAGATTGACTAGCTACAAATACAATAATGAATATGCTGAAAAGGGTCACTGCATCTAGACTAATTATAATCGGTATTTAAATAAACGTGGGAAAATCACAGGCCAATAATGTTTTCTTTGTCATATTGGCCATAGAGCTGGAAGATTCTCTTCATTTTGATTAAGACAATGAGAAACCTGGAAAGTTTCAGAAAAAGGGGTCAAGGATAGAAATCTGCTTAATAACGACTTAGTTTAGATGGAACTTTGTTTGGGAGTACTATTCGAACCATGTCAGCTCCCTTTGTACAAGCCTCAGTCAGTACGTAGTACGTACCTCTGTCATGCTGTAGTACTTTAGAATCTCTATGACAATTATTTATGATTTTCAACAAAGGTTCTCAAGTGACTATGCTAGTTTCTAGTGACAATAAAACAAGAGATATACGGTAGAGACTACTTGTCATAACACGATTCTAAAAAAAAGGAACATGTTGGTTAGTTTTAGTTAACTTAATTAGTAAAATCTCTAGTGGTTGAATAAAAGATTTTGAATTTAATCTCCACCTACACAAAAAATGATCGGTGTCTTGATTTGATGATAAAAAACTATCATTAGAAGCTGACACTATATATTGAAACTCTCTATAAAAAAAAAAGAATAGGAACATATTGTGATGTGGGTGTGTGTGTGTGTGTGTGTTTTATTTTTTATTTTTTATAAACAATTTGATAGATATAATGGAGGTGGAATTTAAACTCTAAATATCTTCGTTAAAAATACAAAGAGATAAAACCCCCTGTCAAGATCTACCAACCCTTCAACATCAATAAGGGCCAAAAGGGGGCACAACTTTTTTCATTATTTATTAAAAATCTAAGTGTGATTGTGACAATGTCATTTTTATATGAATTACCAAAGACACTAATCTATAAAATGCCAATTACAACAGGTCACAATTATTATTTTTTATTTAAAAGACACAACATGTCACATAGACTATATGAAAAAATATATATATATATATATATATATAAATATTTTTGCAAAATAATATTAATTCTAAAAGGCATTACATTCCAATGATAAAGTCCTCTAGAAGTACAATAATGTTTGTTCTAGATTCTTCTGTTAATTTTATTTATCAAAATCTTAAATTACATTTCAATTGACTAAATATATTTGATTCTTTATTTTGATTAACCAAAACATCTTTCCAAGGGTACTGAATTCTTAGGGGTCCCTATGGCCCCCAACTGATCAATAAATTTTATTTTATTTTATCTTCAAACATTCATCATTGATATCTCTACTCTCTGATTGTGATTATTTTAAAAAGTCAGAAAAGAGAGATGGGGTAATAGATAGGAAATATATGGGGCATCAAAATCATTGTTCTTATTAATAGTTAATCCTGAAAATTTTCCTAGGAAGAGGCCCATCAAGGGCACATTAAAAAATGGCCTGAATCTAGTCCTCTCATTACCAAAAGGCAAAACATAAGCAGTTTGACCTTGTCATCTTGTACCCTGTTTCGGAAATTAGTACTTGGATGGTAGTGGCTAGTGAGTGGTTGTGTTGTCCAGAAATAATTACCCTTTTGAATCTCATAAAAGGTGCCTTTTCCCATCTCTCATTTCTATCTTCTTGTGTTTCTTTTGGGTTCCATTTCAAAGACAAACTCATTTTACATTGAGAAATCAAGAATGAAAAAGGTGTTTTGTTTCTTGCTGCATAACTTTCCGTTCACATGTCGGTTTGGATTATCTCCAAGAACGATTCTCTTCATTATACTTGTTTACTTTAACTTTCTCAAATTCTTCATCAAACCTTTTTATTTGTTTGGATGAATAGTTAGAGAAAAGGAATCTTAGAATTTTCAATACAAAAGGAATTAAAGTCCTATCAATTTAATTTCTTATTACCTGATGAATATGTTTCGATGATAACAAGTTAATTAAAGTAGTAGGGTAACAACAACAATAATAATTTATCTACCTTTATTTTGAGACGGTTATAGTTTATCAACATGGTTTAAAAAGTACCATTTTGCTCACCTAAGATTAATTCAACTACGAAGTTATAACCCATCTTCTTTTTTGATAAGTAAACTATAACCCATCTTTGAACTTTTATGTATATGTTTTTTATGTTTTATTGTGTTCCTTTAAGGGCTCCTAAGAAATTTATTAATTGAAAATTTTGATACAATTTTTATGAAAAATATAAAAATTTATCAAAAAATCAATTACTTTTTTTTGCCTATAACAAATTTCTAGAAATATTTCATAAAATAATTCCCTTAGGGCATCTTTAACTTTTCCTTCCTTTTAATAATGGACACAAAGATGGATTATGTAATGAGTTTAATCTCAAACAGGCAAAGTAATACTTTTTTTAAATTATCGATGGGCAAAATACCGACCCAACCTAAAAGTCGGTGAGGTCTCTGTAGTCACTTTAACCATTCTTCCAACTTCCAAAACCATTCTCTCTAATGCCATGAAATAGTAATAGTAGGTATCGTCATTACAACCAAAAAAAAAAGAGAAATAGTTGTCACAATAGTGCTCGTTTGGTTACCACGTTTTGGGGGGGGAGAAATCACCTTTATGATTTCAAAACGTGTTTGGTAAAATTTACAAATCGTGGGTTTTAGATGCAGTAATGTGATTTTCCTGCGTTTACACCGGGGCAGCGCTAGCTAGCCATTTGGCAAAAAAAATTTATATATAATATTTTTATTTTGTTTTGACCCTCTTAAAATAAAATTTTGAATACTCTTACTCTATTTTTTTTTTTTTTAATCACAACTAAAATAGCCTTGAATATGATTTTCTTACCAATATCTTGGCATTTTTAAACAAATGAAAAAGCCCAACAACAACCAATTCAAACTAAAACCTTGAAAATAAAAATTAGTTATTGAATCTGAATGTGCTTTTAATGTGTTATTTATTGATTGGTACTAATGGCGTGGGGCAAGCCAAGAGTGATTGAGTGAAAACAAAAGCAAGTGTTAATACAACAAAAAATTTCTTAGTGTCCATTTGAGAATAGTTTATCTAACTTTTTTGCTAAAAGTATAAAATAAGTAGGAATCCATATGGACCCATGAATAGTAGGAGAAAATAAAAAGTAATAAGTTAGCTTATAATCAAGACCTAAACGCACACTAAATACATTTACAAAGAATAATAGTTGTCAAAGTTGAGTTGAATTGTTAAATAAAAGTATTGTAAAAAGTAAAGTCAAACTAATAGATAAAAGAATTCTAAGAACTAATAATTAAAGTTTATTTAACAATAATAATTAATATGTCTACAGTAATTAGAAACAGTAGATGATTTTCAAGATTTTATCTTAGTAACAATAATTAGTATGTTCATTATATTATGAAACAATATGTCAAATGAACTAATAGTTTATTTTTTATTCTCTTATTAGCTAAAATTATAGACAAATGTGTAATAAAGAAACCTTATAGACCACAAGATTTATCTTTTCATTGACTCTCTAGAAAAAAATTCAGGAGCAGCCACTGGTTTTCGCATTGGGACAAAGTAAGTAACAATAGCAAAAAAATTGCTTTTTCAAAAAAAGACAATTTCAAAAAGCTCCAACACATGTAAATGCTAATGATACATTAACAGCCATAGCAGAATGGCATGATACATCTGTAAATGCTAATGAATCAAATCTCTTATCCTTGATCCTAATTAGTGTCCTTCCCATTGTCTTACTCTTGATTTCCCTAATGATAATGTACTGCCATATATATATTTGATATATTTGGCACTTCATCATTAGTAGGACATGATCTAGGTTATCATTGTGGTCCAATACAATCTTTCTTTCTTTTTCTTTTTCTTTTTTTTTATGAGACCAATACAATCATTTTGCTGATTATTACTCTTCCCACTCGTATAAAAAGATTGAGAAAAACGACATCACACATGCTTCATCTATGTTAAGCTCTTTTCCTTTTGGGGCTCCATGTGCTTAGTGCACTATTAGCTGTAAGTAACTTGGGCCTAGCAAAACGGTAATGGAGTAAAGGCCTTGGAAAGGCAATGGCCTTTAATGATTTCTTTGCTAAAGAAAGAACTTGCATTCTCATTATAGCAATTACTTTTTCTATGTAATTGCGGCTACCAATAAGTAAAGTAAAGCACCCATTAAAGAGTTTGTATTAGATACATTGGTATTGGTGGGTTTAAGTTTGCTTAACTGTATGTATTAATTTATATTTCTCATAAAAATGGTATAAAATTTTTATAAAATAGTTTATTAAAAAATGCCCTACAGACATCCATTAATTGGGAGGGAAAAAAAAATGTAACACTAACATTGGATTGATTTTTTTTTTTTTCATTTTATATAAATATGATTAAAGTTCAACTTATGATGTCTACTCTATGATTATGATATTTTTATCATTAGGCCCAAGAAACCAACTGATTTTTGGTATATAAACAAGTTCAAATTCCAGATATTCTATTTGACAACAAAAGACTTTACCAATTGAGTTAATTGAAATCCACGATATAGATTGATTTTATTATGCAAACTACCTAAAATCTTGAGAATATATAGGACACAACATAATTATTATTGCACAACAGCACAAGTTTGCACTTGGTATTTGGAGGATGACAAAGATCCACATGCGAAAGCGGTCATACAAGAGCCTACTTTATTTAGTGGATATTCATGTTATGGTGCATGAAGGAAAAACTACAGTAGTGCATAAGTGTAATAGAGCAAGCAAAATTGCAATAGGAAGATACAATTGAGACTCATGTAGAGAAAAGATGTGAAAAGCGAGGCTCAAAACTCCATGAGCTCAAAAGTTCCATTATATTCAAAAGCTACCCATCAACCTCATTTTCTTGTGTGCCAGCCCCATTTGAAGATATGGATAAGTTTGTAAGTTAATCAGTGAAAAGTTCACTGTCTCCTGCATAACAATGCATTCACACAAATTTGACCGGCTTCAAACAAGTTATGGTAAACTTTCTATACAATTAAAGTTAAAATACAGCCTCGAGATCCAAGACATATATAATTGAAAAGCTTGAAGCTGTCAAAGTTGAAGACTAGATTGAAAAATTGATCCTAAAGCTTTGAAGGGATAAAATCTATCATGTATCAGATAAATGCATCAACCTTCTCACATGAAGGTGGAACGCACTAGTGTGGGACTCACCTCATGTGAGAGGGTGAGTCGTATACATGTAATACCACACTTTTGAAGGATCTAGTTCATAAAGTCATGCACAAGTTAGAGACAGAGACTAGTCACTCAAAATTCATAAACACACTCTATAATTGGTCCTAGGAAAAAGTTGATGATGTTCCATACTATACAGACAATATTAGTTTTGACTTTCGAGTCTGAATTTGACACAGAAACAAATTTTGAATCATCTGAGTCCAAGCTAGCAATTATTTCGTTTATTATGATTTCAATATGAACATTTTTATTTCCAAGAAATTCAAGTATAACTTCGATTATGTTCTGGCTTTAAATAATTTTGTACGTTTTTAGACCCCTTAAAGCACAAGTTGTTTAACCTAGTTATTTAGCCAATTAATTACTTAGATAAATTATTCAAATCTAGGTTAACACAATCAAATCATATCATGTAAATAATTCAGAAAAGTAAAAAACACAACAGTATGATAAACCAAGAAAACCAAACCAGTAAAAAACTTTGGGAGGATTTAACCTAACTATCCTCAAGGTAAACCAGATACACTATGAAAGAATTGAAATTTTTACAATAAAACTTAGACCACTAATATCATATTGCTACCTCATGTAAAAAACTTATTACCACGACCACGTGACAACTCCGAATCCACGGACTACTTCTTTCCTTGATCCACTGCAACCACAAGTACTCTCACTTGTGACTTTGAGACTCCACTCAAAGGTTTCAGATCTTCTTTAAGTTCTTTATACAGCAACTGAAGCGATCACCAAGTTCTTGACATTAATCTTGATAACCCTAAGTGTGTATGAAGGTAAACACCTCTAGATCTCACAAAAGATTCAACACACCGCATATCAACAACCTCTAAAATGTGGCTAGGGTTTTTCCTTTTATACTTGGAGTAAAATATAAAACCCTAAATGTCAAACCGAGCTTGGGCTGAGTTGGAAAAAATCTACAGAAAATTAATCTGCACAAGGTTTGATCGATCGAGCCTTGCAAATTTAGCAAATAAATCCTGCAATACACTCGATTCCAACTTTACAAATAAATCAAACTTTGAGCAAGTCTAAACCTAGACTAAATGTTTTGATTATGGTTTACCAACATATACAAATTGAAGTTCTAATACATTTAGTTCCTAAAGTCTTAGAACCTAACAAATTTCATTGATGAGCTTAAGGCGCTTAAAACTTAAAAGTTATAATGAAAATCCTAAACCTGCACAACAAGTGAAGGCACAACCTCAATCTGTAAAAGAAGAAATTGAATGCATTAATTTAGCAAAAAATAATGAACTATAGATTATTCAAATGGGTAATACCATGCCTGCGAATGAGAAGGAAGAATTTGTGGTCTTGTTTAAGGTGTTCTCAAGAAGTATTTGCATGGTCATATGAAGATATGCCTAGAGTTGATACCAACATACAAGATACCGACCTATCTAGACATAAAGCCTGTCAAGCAAAAATCTATAAGAATGAAACCCTAATAGACCCTAAAAATTAAGGAAGGGAAAGAATACAATGTTAGATGCCTTAAAGTGGTAAACTATCTCGAATTGTTAGCCAATATGGTCACAATACCTAAGAAAGATGGGAAAGTCTGCATTTGAATTGACTTCAGACATTTAAGCAAAGTTTGTGCCAAAGATGACTTCACATTAACCCATATTTGGTGGATAATATGGTAGGCCATGCACTACTCTCATTTACGGATGGTTTTTCAAGCTAAAACAAATTAATTGTTATAAGGACATGGAGAAAACTTTCTTCTTTACTCTATAGGGCACAACTGTTATAAGGTATACCCTTCATACTAAATAATAAGCCATATACCAACGAGCAACTACTGCTCTTTTGTATGATAAGATACACAAGAAAGTAGAAATGTATGAGGACGACATGACTGATACACCATATAAGCACTCCTAGCTTAGTTTATGGAATAATCCAAGAAATAAATGAAGTTTAATACACCAATCAGAAAATGATTATAAATGAAGTGAAATATACCCTCTTAGAGAAAACATGTGTAGCATTAGTTTGGGTCACCCAAAAGTTTAGACACTACATGCTCACATTTTAGGTCCTATTGAATACTTATATGTATCCATTGAAGTATCTAATGGAAAATTCAATGCTAGATTCAAAGACTGCAAAATGGTTACTGCTCTTGACTAAGTTTGTTAGAGAACAAGTGATTCTAAAAGATTTACAATGCCAATTTGACTCTACTAAGGATTAGCTTGAACACCTCTTTACCCAAAGGCCTTGCTTTGCTCATATTTCTTCGCTTATAGGTGAAACTCATGTTCCTTCACTGATCATTTATTTGGGGAGATGTTATTGAATCCTCCAATTTCCTCCAATTTTTATTTAGATGTTAAGAGTTAAGATGTAGGGGACCGATTTCTCTAAAAAAGCAATTTTGGGAATGTGAAACTCCATAACCCCTCTGCTCTTTATAATTTTTCTTCATGAATTTTAGGATGAGTTTTGTCTATCACTTTAGAGGCAACGGCCTTCAATGATTTCTTTGCTAAAGAAAGAACTTGCATTCTTAGAGACAACAACTTGAACCAGTTATGGGATTTGGACTTTTTATATACTTTTTCTATGTAATTGTGGCTACCAATAAGTGAAGCACTCATCAAAGAGTTTGTATTAGATACATTGGCATCAAATTGATTTTATTACATAAACAATCTAAAATCTTAAGCATATGTAGGAAAGAATATAATTATTATTGCACAAGCTGGCACTCAGAATTTAAAAGGTAACAAAGATCAACATGCAAAAGCGAGCACACAAAGGGCTGCTCTGCTTTTATTTGGTGCATGTTGATATTATTATCCATAAAGAAAAATACAGTAGTGCATATATGTGAAGTAGAGCAAGGAAAATAGTATCAAATTTTCTTGATACAATTGAGACTAATCATGTGGAGAAGAGATGGTGAAAGCAAGGCTCAAACTCCAAGAGCTCAAATTTTCCTTGAACAAAATCATAGTAGCCACCCATCAACCTCAACTTCTTGTTTGCTAGCCCCATTTGAACATATGGATAAGTTTGTAAGTTACACAGTGATAACTTCACTGATTCCTACATAACAACATATACACACAATATATGATTATCTTCAAACATGTTTAGGTAAACCTTCTGTATAATTAAAGTCAATATTTCTTCTATTCTTTTTCTCTCTTTTGAATCATGATTAGAGTTGAAACAACATGGTAAAATAGAGCTAACCTTTTCACAATGTTTACATTGATCCTCCAATGGCAAGTCACCAAACTCTACTTGGACCTTAACCTTTGCAGGTAATCCAATTTTGACCCACTCATCTATGAAGTCACTGCACATCAATTGGATAGATGAGATATGTGAATTAGAATTCTAGCTTAACTTCATTGCCCTATTTATTTTAGACTAAATTGGTTGGTTGATTAAATTGAGTGTATGTCAAAGAAAGTACTTTAATTTTGCTATTTATAAAACTATATGTAGAAAGCCTCTTACAAAGGAGTAGAATTGTCCTCAGGATGAGTCATAAGCCTCTTTATCCCACCACATCGACTGTGTCCAATGACCAGGATATTTTGTACCTATATATTTTTATTTCTTGTAACACTCAGATATCCTAGTTACAAAATTGAAAGAAGAAACATGGAAAAATTGTATAAACAAAACAAAAAATTTTGGAGAAATAAATGAATTCACCTCAAGAACTGAGACAGCATATTCAATGGCTGCACCAACTCCAGAGTATTTTAGCTACACAATATCAAATATATTAGCATTTTAAAAAGTTGGTAAAATATTTAATGTTAAATTGAACAAGAATTTGCATGTTGAATTTAACAAAATTGATTATTAGGAAGGATTAAATAGGAAACCTTGTCAAATGCAGGAACCATGTTAGCAATGTTGCGAACCATGAAGGCTTCCCCAGGTTGAAAGTCCAAGATATGAGAGGGACACACCCTAGAGTCTGAGCATGCGAATACCAAAAACTATACCAAAAATTAAGAATTTTAATCATTCATAAATCATAGACATAAATTAAGTTTGTTTTTATTGTTTCTATTTTTATAATCACAAAAGAAGTGCACATTAACTCTTTGATATCTTCTAACCAGGTTGGAAAAGTAGTAATGATAAGTAGTGATGTTTAGATGGTACCTTGGGCCACTGGCCTTCAGCAAGTTTCTCGTACAATTTAGGATGCTTGCTGCAAAGAGCAAACCAAAGAAAATTATAAAAATTAAAAGAGGGGTTCAGTTAATAGGTGCCCTTAGGGCATCCATTAATAAACCATTTTAGGGAATTTTTTATAGAAAAATGAAAAAGTAAATGATTTTTTAATAGCTTTTTTAATTTATAATAAAAATTTTCCTAAAATGGTTTATTAATAGATGCCTTTAGAGCATCTGTTAGTAATCTCTGTAAAAGAGGAATAGTAAGTTTATAATGATGAGTCATATTAATTATAGCATTTCAAGAGTACAATTAATACGTACTCCTCTCACATAATGATGAGTCATATTAATTAAATTCATAGTAGAACTCGCAATTCATGTAAGATGAGAGAATACTTTTATTATACTTTCAAAAAATACAATAATTTTCCATAAATTTCAGCATTTTGTATACCTGTAATAGCTTAAGGGGCATATAAGAGCATTCTCATCAAAGATTTTAAAAATTTTAGCTTTTAACATTTCAAAAACCGACTTTATTTATTTTAATATTCCATTTTAAAATACATCAAATATCAAAGGTTCTATTTTTTATAGCACTTAATTTAAATATACTTTCCTTATTAACTCTTTATTCTTTTTTTTTTCTTTTTTTATTCTTGTTCTCCCATCCTTCTCCATCTCTTTCTCCTCTCCACCCACACTTGCTGCACCTCTTCTCTGTCGCCCACTCATTGCCACCAACCACCACCACCAGTTAAAAAAAATATCAAACAAGAACTCACAACACACTGCCAGCCACCACCACCACCACCACCACTGGAAGGAAGAAAAAAAAACCTGCAAAACCACACCAACAACCAAAACCAAAGCCAACAAAACCCATCACCACCACATCCACAACCAAAACCAAACCAACAAAACCGTCACCACCACATCCACAACAAACCACAAAACCCATCACAACAACACCCACAACCGGCCACAAAACCCATTTGTATAGCTCAATTGCTATTTTTTTTTTTTTTTTTAAGTTTAGCATCTTTGTTGTAGCTTGCCTTTTGGTGTTTTAGTTGCTAAATTAGCATTATAGCATTTATTCCACATTTGATGAGAATGCTCTAAATGCAAGAGAATTCATATATATGATAAAGGTATCATATGCTTGTATTTAGAAAGTACTTTTCTAGTGGCATAACAAGTGGTATCATACTTAAATTTTTTGATTTTGAAGTGTTGAAACCCTTCTAAAATCCTTTTAACTGGGTCAAATTCATTGAGATCTGTCTCTTGCAATCCAGTTATCAACTTCTCAATTTGTGCAACCGCCACATCATCCTTGTTACTGCAGCCAAGTAATAGAGTTTAGTCAACAATATCTCATGGATTGTTAGGTATGGTTAGAAAGCATAACATTAATTTTTGCTTCTCTAATTGGTAGCAATCTTTTCATTTCAACAATACATATGGAATTGTAAACATGCCAAAGTTCTGAGTCAACAAATAATAATGTCCTGTGAATGCTTTTTCCAAATGAAGGAACTTGTTATGCATAGATTTTCTTTGTAATTTGTGAATGTTGTGTTTGTTGAGACAATGACAAAGGTTGTATTTCTATTGTTATCCCTTGACCCGAAACAAAATTATCAAACTATAAAGGGATGATATTTCTACGTACACTAAAAAACAATTATTTACACATCATCACATGAGAGAAGGAGGTAAAAAGGAAAAAATTAACATTTTCCAGTGTTAAAATATCATTTCTCCATCTCAAATAATAAATATCGAAAGCCTTAATGATTTTCTAAAAGGAAAATATCAACAATTTTATTACAAAAAACTTTAAAATAATATAATAATAAAGGTAATCGGTGCTACATAAACAATATAATAAATAAAATTTTAATTACTTTTCTATTTTTTATTTAAAAGTTAACACGTCAATGGGTAAGATATATGATCAAGGTCATATATGTAGTAGTCATAGAATCACTTTTTTTTAACTTTTTTTTTCTTTTGGGGGTGTGGTGTTAGAAGAAGTTTAGGTTTATATTTTAACTTCTTACACCAACATTTCATATCACCTAGTGGAAAGGTTAGTAATGCTATCTAAACCTCTTTAAAAATTTCTTATATTTACACCTATATGACAAACAAAGGGTTTCTGA
Organism: Quercus agrifolia; assembly: GCA_029955455.1. Lineage (NCBI taxonomy): Eukaryota > Viridiplantae > Streptophyta > Magnoliopsida > Fagales > Fagaceae > Quercus > Quercus agrifolia. The sequence continues at coordinate 45,040,485 of JARQAD010000006.1, forward strand.
ACAAGTGGTAAACCTGAGAAACTTCTTCAATCCTTCAATGGCTTCCTCCAATGACCCCATAGGTAAAACTTCTTTCTGCAAGTCAAGGAAATGTAAATTATACAGAATTAATCGTATTGTAAATTAAAAAAGCTTCATTTTTCTGACTTTAAATTGGCAAAAATAAAACGAACTAACATTTATAAATAAATAAATAAACCATCATGAAATTGGCAGTATATACTTAATAGTTGATTGTTTCTAAAGAAGAAAATTGTTCTATGAAATTCAAAATTATATTTAACAAAAAAGAAAAAAGGAACCACAAGATATAATTGTGTCCAAAATAATAATAATAAAATAAGAAAGTTTATAGTAGAGCTCCATGCATTAGAAACTTGGAAAATTTTATAAGAAGAAAAGAAAATTATCTAAAATGGCAAAAGTCCTATGAAATGTAACCTATAATAATTGGGAACAAAATATGATTTTGTTTGAAAAACATAAGTTAAACTTGGAAAATTTTATTATAAGAAGAAAAGAACAATGTTTAATATAATGAAAATGTAACCTAGCTAGAATAATTAGGACCAAAGTATGATGCAGTTTGAAAGCATAAGTTCCATGCACTGGAAACTCATAAAAAAAAATGAAAAAAATTCTCTAAAATTGTAATCAAGACTAAAAAATTTATAAAATTCTAATGGAAATATAACCTAGAATAATTAGGACCAAAGTGTGTGTGTGTGTGTGTGTGTGTGATCTTGTTTGAAAAACATAAATGGTGAAGCACATATTAGTATTCAGAAAATGTAAGAATTAACAGACCGAATTCTAAGGATTTCACTTTGAAATTTCGTAGAACTTGCTGCCTAATGTAAACCAAGTACACTTGCACACATATCTTGCACTGAGTGAAGGTCTCTATTTATAAGCCAAGTCTCTATGCTTACAATGAACATGCTCATCTTATCTTCGTATCAGAAACGTTTTTCACAGGAAAAACAACTGGACCACATTTGATTGCCTCGTCAACATAAAAGACAAGGAAATAATAATTTTCTTAATTTCACATGGTAAAACAATCACGTCTCTATATGTATAGCTTGTTGTTATACTATATCTTAGCTATGAAACCATGTTCTCATCTACCACGTACAACTGCAACGTTTAAAACATCCCATTTGCATTGTCCAATTGTCTCTTATCTTCTTTTTTGCAAGAATAACATTTTTTAAGTCATACAGTTGCTCCTTCTATTACACTTACAAAAGTCTTGTACGTAATTGATGTTTCTTCATTAAAAAAAAATAAAATAAAATAAAAAAAACTTCAAAGTTTAAGAAGAAAATGGTTCAAATTATGAGGCTAACAGCATATTATAACCATTATTAAAAAAACATACTACATCGATCATTTGCAATAAATTGGAGGATAAACATGAGTATGTTTGAGGTTGCCAGCCAGTACATTAGTAAAATCTCCAAATAGTTATAATTAAATTTAAATTTGCTATTGTTTTTGTTTTTTTTTAATAAAGTTAGGAGTAAGTACTGTTTTTTGGTGCAGAAACAAAAATGTCTGCTTCGGTTAGGTGTAGGGGTGGACATATGATTAGCATGCAAAAGATTATCTTTTCAATTTTTTCTAAGTCTTTGGAATCTAAAGTTTGAAATACTAAGGTAAAAAAAATAGTTTTTTATTCGTTAGGTAAGAGCATCAATGCATGTGATTTTAACGACTTCTGGGTAACCTCCCGGTCAAGAGGTAAGAGGTCTAATTTTTTATGGACACAGCCATAAGCCATGTTTCATTTATATATTTTATACAAGGAATCTAGGGACAAATCTCACCGCAAAGAAATATATTAATGTCTTAGTACGATTATAAAAAGTACTTCTCGTGAAATTCATACCATAAGTTCAAATCATAAGATATTTATTAAAAAAAAATGAAAATACCATTTTAGTCTTTATATTTTAGGGTCGCAATTAATTTCTTGCATGAAGCTTCATGAGCCTTGTTTCATTCTTAAAGTTTAATAAGGAATCTAGGAACAAATCTCATATATACCACAGAAATATATTGATGTCCTAGCATGATTGTAAAAAGTAATTATCATGAACTGCATACAATAAGTTCAAATCATATGGTATTTATTATTAAAAAATGAAAATATCATTTTGGTTCTTACATTTTAGAGTCAAAGTCAATTTTCTACATAAAGCTTCATGAGCCTTGTTTCATTCTTATATTTTAATAAGGAATCTAGGAACAAATCTCACACACACACACGCTTTTTTTTTTTTTTTTTTGACAGGAACCTCGCAAACTTCATTAATCAAATTAGTTCAACAATGATACATCATGGTGAAGAGATTTCTCAATAAAGCAAGGATTCTCTTCCAACCAAGCAATAAAATCAACAATACCAGTCGCATGTTTTGCTAGCAGATGCGCTAGTCTTTTACATTGTCTACGGACATGTGAAAATTCCACCCGGCTTAAGTAGCCACTCAAGACCTCAATACCTGATACCTCTGCTACCACTGAAGAGGGAGGTGAGGTGTTACCACAAAGGGCGTGTTAAAAACTGTCATGGAATCCCCTTCAATGATAATATCCTGGATACCAATCTCTCTTGCGAACTGAACTCTTGCTTCAACAGCCTTTGCCTCAGATTCCAAAGGCCCCAAAGGTGCATTAATCTTCTTGCTCAACGGTGCTATTACCTGACCACGGCAGTCCCTAATTAAGACACCTACTCCTGCTGCTTTCTGGGCCTTGAAGACCGCTCCATCCACATTAATTTTATATCTGTCCAGCGGTGGAGGTGACCACCTCGTTACTTGAACCTCTGGAACTGTGGCCGGTCGCTCAATTGCTGCATAATAGTCCTTGAGATAGCGAGAAGTCCACTGCACCAATTCACAGCCCGATTTCTTCTTACCCCCATTATGCACCTCATTTCTGCCACCCCAAATTGCCCATGCAATTGTTGCAACCAAAGCCACCTTTGACTTATCATAGGTTCCTCCCATAATCATGTGCCACATTAAATCAAAGCAAGAGTGAATATTCTCTAGATCTATACTAAAATGAATCTTAGTGCAACTCCATACCTCCCTTGCTCTCGGGCAGCTCCAAAATAGGTGGCCTGATGTCTCGGGTCCTTCATGTCACTCACTTCAACAATCATCTTGCAGCACCTATCTTCGTACCAGATTCTTCCTTGTTGGTAAAATGTCGCGGCATGCCCTCCATACGAAATGTTGAACCTTATGTGGTGCTTGTATCTGCCATAGTAATTTCCAAAATTTTTTGGTTTGGCTATCATCTGAGCTTGAGCCATAATTGGTAGGCCGAGAGAGATTCATTGCCAACTTGTATGCGCTACGGACACTAAATAATTCGTTTGCACTTTCTGCCCATATAAGTCTATCCTCAGGTACTGTATACTCAGTGGTATGCTTTTAATACACTCTGCCTCGTGTGGAAGGAAAAGTGCATCAATCACCTTTGCTTTCCATTGGTTAGAATCATGAGCAATCAATTCACACACCTTTGTTTCTACACTCAAGAACAGTCTAGGAGATACTACTTGGTATGTTGATGTAGATGGCAACCACTTATCTCCCTATACCCGAATGGATGTCCCCTTACCTACATTCCACCGACTCCCTTGCTTTACCAAATATTAAGCCGCCATAATACTCCTCCACACGTAAGATGGATTTGTACCAAGTGAAGCATGTATAAAATTTGTACGGGGGAAATACTGCGCTTTAAACAGCCTATATAATAAGGAATTCTGCATTGTTTGAAGCCTCCATCCTTGTTTGGCAAGTAGTGCAAGATTGAATTGTTTTAATTGTCGAAAACCCATTCCACCGACTACCTTGGGTTCACATAGTTTGTCCCAACTAATCCACGCAATCTTGCTCTCATTTTTTTTTGACCCCACCAAAAATTGCGAATCAGACTAGTCAATTCATCACATAGAAAGTCAAGTATTTTAAAATAATTCATAGTGTACATAGGTATAGCTTGAGCTACAGCCTTAATCAACACTTATTTTCCTGCTTTTGACAAGAGTTTCTCCTTCGAACCTGCCAATTTCTTACCAAGCCTTTCTTTAATTTCCTTGAAAGAATTTTATTTATTTCTTCCCACAAGAGACGATAATCCCAATTACTTCTCATGTTGCCGAATGACTTGTGCCCCAAATCTATTTTTGATTTCTTCCTTCAATTCTTCCGAAGTGTTACTATTGAAAAACAAAGATGTTTTGGTTCTATTCAACTGCTACCCGGATGCCTTCTCATAGACTACAAGGATTTTTTCTAAAGTGTTGCACTCTTCAAGTATGGCCTTGCAAAAAATAATGTCGTCGTCTGCAAAGAAAATGTGTGAGATTTTGAGTCCATTTCTGCAAATACTTAAACCCTCCATCTCTCCATTATCCACTGCTAATTAAGGCTGATAAAGCTTCTGCACATAAGAGAAATAAGTAAGGTGATAAGGGGTCTTCTTGTCGTAGACCCCTTGTAGTAATTATATGCCCTTTTGGTTTTCCATTTATTTTTACAGAGTATGACACTAATGAAAAACATCTCATTATAAGATTCCTCCATTTTTTCACAAACCCCAATTTAGTCATAATCTTTTCAGGACAAACCCATTTTATTCTATCGTATGCCTTACTCATATCTAATTTAAGAGTCATTTCCCCTTTCTTGCCTCCCTTTTTATGATGAATGTGATGCATGGACTCAAATGCTACCAATACATTATTCGTGATCAACCTTCCATGCACAAATGCACTTTGGGTGTCACTAATAATGGATGGTAGTATTTTCTTTAACCTATTAACTATAATTTTGGATGTAATTCTAAATACCACATTACAAAGACTAATAGGCCTATAATCAGTCACACACTTTGGCTCTTTGATTTTTGGAATAAGGACTATATGGGTTTCATTAAATTTAGGAGGTGCTAAACCATTATTAAGAAAATCAAGAATGGTTTTTGTGACTACTTCACCAATATTTGACCAAAAATGCTGATAAAATAAATGAGGCATATCATCCGGTCCTGGAACTTTCAAATGGTGCATTTGTTTTATCGCCATCTTTACTTCATTCTCCATAAAGTCCATTACAAGCTTCTGGTTCATGGCTGGTGTCACCTTTAGCTAAAGAGCTTGCAATAACTCATTGAATTCATTTGGCTGACTAGTTATGAATAGTTCTTTATAGTAGTCCACCACCATCTTTCCCATTCGATCCTCATCATCTTGCCAGCATCCATTTGAGTTTAACAGCTCCTCCATCTGATTTTTCTTGTGTCTAGCAGATGCTTTTGCATGGAAAAATCGAGTATTTCTATCCCCGTCTTGCTACCAATATTAAAGTCTAATCGCATGGAATCCCCATGTTCCATACATTGCTGAAAACATGGGATATCCCTTAAATCAGCATATTGATGATCCGTTACAGTTGCTTTACTTTCCACAAATTCCTTATCCATCACCTTTCCATCATTGGCCTCATTTACTTCAGATTGACTTATGTTTGGGCATTGGGGTCCAAGATCTCCATGGATAGTTTCATCAATTGCCTTTAATGTTTTCGTAAAAACCACTAGAGATTGATTCCCCCCTATTGTCACAACCTCACCTGTAACTGCTCTGCCTAAACCATCGTCAGCAACCTTCTCTGTTGTTATCCTCATCGTCTATGACACCTTTTCCTTGTCCATCACCTTAGTATTCCCTCCACCCTTTTGTTTCAATGCTGCACTTTCTTTTTCATACCCTTGGACTTCCACCACTGTCTTTTTCATTGGGTTATATGGGCTAGCTCAAAGCCACAGGCCAAATTGTTGGTCGCTTAGTGATAATGATCCTCTACTCCTCAGCCATAAACTATAGTCCTTATCATCATGTGTGAGGCGGCCACACCAATAACATAGATTAGGTAGCCTTTCATACATAAACAACACCCATCCTTCCTCATTCTCATCAAATTTAACCCGACGGCCCCTACAGAGTGGTTCTAAGACATCAATGGCAACTCTCACTCTCAGGAAATTTCCACCTCTCATTTCAGTATGGTCTTTTGGCATCGTGATCTCACCTAATGTCTCACCTAAACTATTGGCCACCTCGCTTGACAATAGAGAGTATGGCAGATTATGAATTTGAATCCAAAACGATACTCTATTAAACGGAAGGTTCTCAATCGGAGTTGACATATCATACCTTTGGAAAACCACCAAATGCCTGTCGAACACCCAAGGTTCTCCCATAAGGACCTTTTCAATATCCTCCTCAGATTCGAATGCAAAAAGTAGTATATTATCCCCTGCATTGCTAACTTCAAACTTCCTTCTCGTACGCTAGAAAGGCCTAAATGTTTTTGCCACCGCCTCAATGTTCACAGAATGGCGCGTAAAAAATTTTGCTGCTAAAGTATACGTCTAAGCTTTCTTATTCTTTGACAAATCAAACTTGTTATCCTCCTTACTAGATAATGACAATTTCTTCCAATCCTTTGTTAGTTCCTCCATACCAATCCTCACCAACTGTATCCCACACCCCACGAAGAAAAACCCCTAGCCCTCCTAGCAACGTTATCACTAGAGGGAACTCACCTTCCTCCTCGAAACAAGGAGGGTAACCACTATGCTACGGTGTGGAGAGGAGGACAGACCTGCTCTAAACCCTACCAAGAACCATTATATATATATATATATATATATATATATATATATATATATATATATATATATATATATATAATTGATAAGACGTAAAGAAATATATTGATGTCTTAGCATGATTGTAAAAAGTAACTATCATGAAATATATGCATGCCATAACTTAAGTTCAAATCATATGGTATTTATTATATAAAAAAAGAAAGAATTATAATGAACATCAACCTAGACAAGAGAGTTTCCAAAAAAAGAAAAACCTAGATGATCAAGAGTTAAGTTCCTTCCTAGTATGATTTGTTTGATTATTGGGGGATTAAATGAATCGCTCATTTTTTAATGGATTATATCTTTATCAAATTACATTAATAATTATAAATGAGATAAGTTCAAGTCACATGGTGTAACTCTCATAAAGTTACACATTTTTTACACCGTAGATTTATAAGTGATCTAACGGTTAAAAAAAATCATTAAATGTTATTACTTTCCATCTTATTGATAATTAATACTAGCATTTTCTCTCTCTCTTTATTTATTGTTTTTCACTTGATTAAAGGGCATACTTCCATTTTTAACAACTTACATTTCTATACTTTTAAAAAAATAAACTATACAAGAAAAAAAATCTGAGATAGATGGTCAAGTAACTTCAACTAAGTGCTTGGAAATAGTAGTTCCTGTTCTTTTTTTATTTGATCGGGAAGAAAAAGTTCATTTTCAATAAGTACTGCTATGATCCGAAGCAGTTGCAACTCTGTGAGAAGTATGAGCTTATTCTCCATTATAGTTGCTTCCTTATGTAGATCCATATAAGACTTGTGAGGCTATGCTTTGACACAATATATTATTGCTTTCCTATAGACATCTATTATTAGTACTTAATTATTTGGTTAATAGAACTTCCACACCAAAAAATGAAGGCAAAAACACAACAATAGAGATAGAGGCACTGACCTAGTTATGTGAAAAGGAGCCTTAAGATATTTGTCTCGTATAGTTTTTTTTTTTTTTTTTTTGGTTCTAAGTATAGAAATGCAAGTTGTTAAAAATGGCAGTATACCCTTTAATCAAGTGAAAAATAAATAAATAAGGAAAGAGAAAATGCTAATATTAATTACAAATGAGGTAGAAACCAATAGCATTTAATGATATTTTTTTAGCCGTTAGATTTCTTATGAATCTATAGTGTAAAAAATGTGTAACTTTACAAAAGTTATACCAGGTGTAACTTGAACCCATCTCATTATAAATATATGGAAAACTAAGTGAAACTAGGTTATAATTCATGTTTACGCATGAAAACATTCAACAATAGTGATAGTAAGGTGGTCTTATTTAGATGAGTGAGGTGGTCACTATAGCTTTTACGCTAAGTTTTATGAATGAGTCACTTGACACCAAAATTAAGAAAATTAAAATGGACACTAAGTGAAAAATTATATTGCAATGAAAAGCTTATTTGGGTTTAATTACCTTCTTTTTTTGTTTGGTATACAGTGAGGAAGAGGGAGGTAGGATTTGAACCACATACATGAGAATATGAGATACCATAAACAATATTATTACCACTAATCTATCACTTGAACCCTTAATGCAATTACTTTTGGAGTTATTCTAGATCCACAACATTTACTATAACCATCCCATGTGAAAAACTATGACTGATTGGTCGTTACTTTCACATGTATTCACCACTTATTTTTCATCATTCACAATTAGCCATATAAGATAGTTGTGGGAAAGGGTTTGTTTTTAGAATTATTGTTACATTTGGTCATTCCAACTTTAAGACATGAAATTCAAACTATCTTGACAAATAATCATAATTCTAATGAAGATCTAATTAATTTGATTTAATCAATCCGTTTTTTTATTGTTTTTATTAAAATTGCTTGTCCGATACAAGAAATATCAAACCAAAAAACCAATCAGTTTAGATAGTTCAACCTCTTAATTGATTTCATCCTATAAATGGTTTTCTCTCATCTCATCCCTCCCAAATACTAAAGATCAATTCTCAATTCAACTTGCTTCCAGATGAACAAATAAATTATAGAAAACATTCAAGCTTTTGTCTTAAATTCTATGGGTTTCAGGGTCTAACCCATAGCCATAAGTTGGTTGCATGTTTGCAGCGACCGAATGAACTCCTTCAAGGGCTGGCCCAAACATTGGGCTAATCAACTTAACCTTAAAAGAGTGTTGTAAATTTATAATGGCTACATATTGGACTTCCTAAATATGTGTGCTCAGCCCACAATGCAAAATACATTGTACTAGGCCACTAGCTTGTAGCTACACTATGGAATGGACTATGGAGCCTCAAAAAAAGGTCTATGGAGCCTCAATTTTCTTTTTCTTTTTTTTTGGATAAATTGAAAGACTGCATTTTTTTATAAATAAGCCTCAATTTTCTTTTTGTCCAATTGATATTTCCTTCCATGTTATCTTTTCCATATTCACATATAGCAAGCATGACTGCATGAAGCAACCCTTAATATATCAGCTTTATATTTATTTATTTTTTTAGTTATTAAAAAACAACCCATATTTCTCCAACTTTTAACGTCCCCTAAAAGCGATGCTACAACTATTACAAATTTCATTATATTAAATGTAAAAAAAAATGTTGTGTCAACTTTTACCTATAAAATAAAAATGATTAAAAAAACTTATTTATTGTGTTGTTGATTTAACTCCACTCACATATATTGTCATGGCAATTTGAAAGTCTTTCTTTTAATAAAATTTATATTTATATATATATATATATATATATATATATATATATATATATATATATATATATATATCCACGCACGCGCACACACAAATAGTAAAGCACAAAAAGTTGTCTTAAAATGGATCGAAAGAGGCGAAGAGCTCAACTAACATCTCTTCATCTTTTTAACAAAAACATCCAATATTTAAATCTCTATCTTCCACATATAACTATGAAATAAAAAACAAAACAAAACAAAAGAAAACTAATAAAAAATTGGCTACATCAACCGTTTGTAAAAATGTTGAAAAATAGTTTGTGATTGTAGTATTACTCAAATAGTAATGGTACATGCACAAAGTATTTTACAACATTTTTACAAACTATTGATGTGACAAATTCTTACTGGTTCTCATCTGGATCTACCACTAACATTACTTTTTTACTTACCAATATTCACCACATCAATAGTTTGTAAAATAGTTTGTGACTTTAGCATTTTCCATAATCATAATTCGAATAAGATCTATTTAATTTGATTTAATCAATCATTTTTTTCCCTTAAAATTGCTTGTTTGATACCAAAAAAAAAAAAAAAATCAAACCAAAAAACCAATAGGATTAGACTGTTCAACCTCTTAATTGATTTCATCCTATAAATATTTTTCTCTCATCTCATCCCTCCCAATTACTAAAGATCAATTCTAAATTCAAAAATTTACCATGGAAAACGAAGTAGTCAACCAGCTCAAAAATTTATAGCTAACCAAGGAAGAAGAGGAAAGCATTTCCATTACAAAAGCCAATAAACCAGAACTTATTGAAGAATGTCATCACAGCCTCTTTGGTTGTCTCCTTGCCGATCGCTATCAGAATCTGAAGGCTCTCAAAAGCGCTTTAAGGGAAGCTTGGAAGATAGGGTCTGATCTAAGAATCATTGATGTAGGGAACAATATTTTGCAATTTAAATTTAGCTCTATGTTTCAACTAGATTGGGTGGAAAGAAGTGGTTCTTGGAATTTTGATAACAACCTTCTCCTTCTTTGCTGTTGGAGGAAAAGGTTGACGTCCACAAATATTTCTTTCTCCCACTCCCCCTTTTGGGTCCAAGTATAGTGGCTTCCTTTTGAGCATATGTATGAAGAAGTAGTGACAGAAATTGGGTGCAAACTAGGAAATGTTTTGGAGGTTAACAAACAATCCATGCAAGCAGATCAGGCGAAGTATATCAAGGTAAGGATCAATCTACCCATCGACAAACCACTCCAAAGGGGAGGATATATTAATGTTGAAGATGGTGAATGATGTTGGGTGACCTTTAAGTATGAACGACTTCCCACTTTTTGTTTTCTTTGTGGAAAGCTGGGGCACGATGATAAACATTGTGGGGAAACTCTAAAGGAGCATCAACAAGGAAAGCAATACAGAAAGTGGCTAAAAGATGGGGGAAGTACCAAACCTAGAGGTGAATATGCAGGTACGACAAGTAATAGGAAAGGGGAAAAATGAGAAGTGATGAAACAAGGTTCAAGTCACCTTCGGAATCGGAAAGCTTGAGGCCATGGATGCAAACAGAGGATGTGAGGAGTGGTGGTAGTCAAAGCTTGAACGAAGAACACGCCTTGGGAGAAGGAAAGGATACTGGTATGACAGAACCCAATGAGCACCAACTAAGCAGATGGGATAGCGCAAGTGTGATGGAGATAGAAATGCTGTCAGATCTTGAGGAAAGTGTAACTAGAGCTGATATAGTCAAGGAATTGTCCAAAGGGAACCAAGATGTTCAATCAAGTGTGGATCGGGCAGAGGGGCCCAAAAGTGAAGAGCAAGAAGCCTCTAGCCCAAAGAAGAAAGATCACGAGGGAATAGATAATGAAGCAGCAAAAAAATGATGGGGCCAGCCCAATTAATAGAAAGAAGAGTGTTGTTAAGTTAAAGAAAAATGCCAAGGAGATTGAAAGGCCCAAGATGCTGAAGTGGACATTATCCCTACTAAGGTTAGTAAAAAAAGGCCTAATAATATAGAAACTCTTTCTATAACAGAAGGAAAGGCTCAAAAACGTATTTGTGAAAGGAGTGTTAGGGAGGATGAATTTTTATCTGATGAAACGGCAGTGACTGCAATGCAACACCACTGAGAATAATGATTGCCTTAGGATAGAACTGCCGAGAGCTTGGGAACCCTCGGATAGTTAAAGTGTTGCACGAATTTGTGCAACAATGGGATCCCAAAATAGTCTTCTTAATAGAGACTAAACTAAAAAAAGAAAATGATGGAAAAGGAGAAAGAAAAGGCAGGTTTTAACAATGGTCTGGTCATACCCAGTTCGGGTAGAAGTGGAGGTCTTGCATTGTTATGGAAAAAAGATATATCGGTGGAGGTCCAAGGTTACTCTGACAACTATATCGATGCAATTGTCACTAATCCAACCACCGATTTTAAATGGAAAATTACTGGATTCTATGAGCACCCAGAAACCCATCGTAGGAAAGAGTCATGGAATTTACTTAGAGATTTGAATAGAAGATACAAAATGCCATGGATGTGCTTTGGAGACTTCAATGAAATTATTTCCATGGAAGAAAAGAAAGGTGGGGCTGTAAGGTCACAAAGGTAGATGGAAGATTTTCGAAATGCTATTCATCAATGTGGTTTTAGAGACCTGGGGTATTGTGGTCCTGATTATACATGGTGTAACATGCAAAAAGGAGATTGATAGAATATATTTAAGACCGGATAGGGCCTTAGCCAGTGCTGATTGGATAGAGCACTACAGAGAAACAAGGGTGCACCACCTGGTGGACTCTACATCCGACCATTGTGCCTTGTTAATCACTGACTCTATGCCTCAACAGCCGCCTAGAAAGAGAAGATTCCATTTTGAGGCAATGTGGATTAAAAGAGAAGATTGTAAAGACGTTATTAAGGATGCTTGGAATGGTTGTGGGGATCTCAGTTCACCAAGTGGGATTGCAAATGGGCTTAGACAATGTGCTTCTGACCTCCCTCGATGAAACAAATCAATGTTTGGACATGTTCCAAAACTGATTCAAAATAAACGGAAGACTCTCAATGCTTTTGTTTTGAGAGATAGAGATGGAAGTTTAGGCAGTGAAATTAACAATGTGAGAAAGGAGATCAATGACCTCTTGGATAGTGAAGAAATTATGTGGCATCAACGATCAAGAGTGCAATGGATGATGTTGGGTGATCGCAATACCAGCTATTTTCACTCAAAAGCCTTGGATAGAAAGAGGAAAAATGCCATATCAAGAATTATGGATGAAAATGGAATCTGGCATGAAACCAAGGAAGGTATTGCAAATGTTGTTGTGTGCTATTTTGAGAAGCTGTACACTACCTCCTATCCTAGTCATATCTTAGAGATCACTGATACAATTCCCACCAAATTTTCTTCAGAAATGAATCAAAGTCTTATCAAGGACTTCACCAAGGAAGAAGTGTTGGCTGCCCTAAAGCAAATGCATCCAACCAAAGCCCCTGGCCTTGATGGTATGTCTGCTATATTCTTTCAAAAATATTGGGATGTGGTGGGTAATGATGTTACTAGTATGGTTTTGAATGTGTTGAATTGTAATAAATCTATAGTAGAAATTAACAAAACCTACATCACCCTAGTTCCAAAGACAAAAAGCCCTACTAAAATGACAGAATATAGGCCTATAAGTCTTTGCAACGTGATGTATAAGCTCATATCGAAAGTATTAGCCAATATACTGAAAGCCACCCTCCCTCATCTGATCACAGCTAACCAAAGTGTTTTTCTTTCTAAAAGGCTAATCACTAACAATGTCCTTGTAGCCTTTGAAGTTATGCACTATCTTGAACACAAAAGAGATGGCAAAGATTGCTATATGGATGTCAAATTAGATATGAGTAAGGCATATAATAGAGTTAAATAGGGCTTTATTGAGAAAGTTATGGAGAGAATGGGCTTTCATGAAAGATGGATTGGTCTAGTTATGCATTGTATATCCAATATCTCTTATTCTATTCTCATAAATGGTGTAGCCTATGGAAGTATTATTCCCACAAGGGGTCTCCGTCAAGGTGACCCCTTATCCTTATATCTATTTTTACTGTGTGCAGATGGTCTTTCCTCGCTCATTAATAATGCTGCTAGAAATCAGTAGCTGAGTGGTATAAGCATGTATAGAAGCTGCCCTATGATCGCCCATTTTTTCTTTGCCGATGATAGTTTATTGTTTTGCAAAGCTAGCAGCTAATAATGCCATCAACTTATTGAAATCCTCCAACTATATGAGGCTGCATCAGGCCAGAAAGTTAATACTGAAATGCTCCTAAAGCTTTAAAGAATGACGTGCTGAATGTACTTAGTCCTATGCAAAACTCTCGGCATGGTAAATACCTTGGTCTTCTCATTATCATTAGTAAGTCCAAAATGGAAGTTTTTGCAAAAATTAAAGAGAGAGTAGGGAAAAAGTTGGTTGGATGGAAGGAAAAAATGCTCTCGATGGGCGGTAGGGAAATTCTCATCAAAACGGTTGCCCAAGCAATTCCGACTTATACAATGAGCTGTTTTCAGCTACCAAAATGTCTTTGTGATGAGATGGAAGGGATGATGAGAATATTTTGGTGGGGGCAGTGCCAACAGGAGTCAAAAATTGCATGGGTTGGTTGGAGGAAGCTTTGCAAATCAAAGGATAGAGGTGGTATGGGGTTTAGAGACCTTCAAGCCTTCAATTTGGCTTTGTTAGCAAAGCAGGGCTGGAGATTGTTAACAAATCCGGACTCCTTAGGTGCTCGGATTTATAAAGCTCGCTACTATCCTCACAGGGATGTTCTCAAAGCAAAGCCTGGATCAAACCCCTTATACACGTGGAGAAGTATTAGGAATGGGCTTGAAGTGATAAGGAGAGGAACCCGATGGCGGGTCGGAAATGAGAATTTGATCCACATATGGGAGGACTCCCACAACTTACAAAGTAATCTCTCCACCTCAGCTTTTTGATGGCTTCCCTATGGTCTCTAATCTCATTGATAAAGATACAAGAAGGTGGAAGGCAGATTTAGTTAGAACATTGTTTCTACCTTTTGAAGCAACCACAATCCTTAACATTCCCCTAAGTTACAGCTTGCCTGAAGATAAGATCATTTGGGTTGGAAATAAAAAGGGGGAGTTTACAGTGAAAAGCGCATATTACATTGCCCTTAATCTGAGCAAAGGGGAGGTTGATGAGGAATGCTCTTCAGGGGATTGTAGAGCTCCTCTATGGAAAAGAATTTGGCACTTAAAAATCCCTTCAAAGATCAGAATTTTTGGATGGAGGGCATGTTTAAATGGACTGCCAACTGCTGAGAACTTAAAGAAGAGGGGAATTAATACAAGTGAGCTTTGCCCATGCTGTGAAAAAGAACCTGAATCAATAACTCACTCCTTGTTGAGATGTGAGATTGCCAAGAAAGTTTGGAATTGCTGGCGGGAGTGTCCAATAGATATTCCATCAAGTCAGTGGGATTTTTCTGATGTAGCGTTGGAAATTCTGGCACAAGGGACAGCTATGGATCCTGAGGCTTATTTTGTCACGGCATGGTCAATATGTGAAAGGATACGAAAATGAACTAGAAGTAAAGTGAGAAAGAGAGAGAGAGAATTAACAAAAACTGAATCTGTTGTTTATTGATTTAAGTGAATGATATACAAATACAGAGACTTATACATTATATATACTGTATGAACAGTTAGTTACAGTTTGACTCAAGTATAACTGCCTCTCACATGTGCATACATGGCCACACGTGCTACACTTAAGTTAAAGACTAAAACGGCATCGTTCTATTTACTCATCTGTGATTTCTTCAATCTTGCAACTGCTGGTACCATTGCTTTCATCCCCCCTCAAACGAAATGGGAATTTCCACATGAGTTTGGATGTCAACCAGTGAAAGCGTGAAGAAGGCAAACCTTTGGTAAAGATGTCAGCAAGCTGATCATTGGAAGAGATGTACTTAATCAAGAGATCTTTTCTGAGAACCTTTTCCCGTACAAAATGGTAGTCCACCTCAATATGCTTCGTACGAGCATGAAAAACAGGATTTGAAGCAATGGCCAAGGCACTTACATTATCACACCACAGCAAAGGAGGGGTAGAGAGAAAAATCCCCAAATCGCGGAGAAGCATACGGATCCAATATAATTCAGCTGCAGTAGAGGCTAAGGCTCTATATTCAGCTTCAGTGGATGATCTGGAGACAGTGGATTGCTTCTTAGCTGACCAAGTGATGGGGCAATTGCCAAAGAACACAACAAGACCAGAAATGGACCTGCGATCCACTGGATCACCAGCCCAGTCTGCATCACAGTAGGCAGAGAGGGAAGGAAATCCAGGGGTAAAGGCATTGCCAAAGTGAAGAGTACCCCTAATGTATCTGAGAATACGTTTGGCAGCTTGTAAGTGATTCTGAGTAGGAGAACTCATGTATTGACAAGCCTGCTGGACAGCAAAAGATAGGTCAGGCCTGGTAAATGTGAGATACTGAAGGGCACCAACAAGGCTTCTATAAGATGAAGGGTCAGATAAAGAAGGACTATCATTGGGCAGCAAATGCTGATTGGGAGAGCAAGGAGACTTGCAAGGCTTGCAATCTACCATAGCAAACTTAGTTAACAGATCAGTGGCATACTTGGTTTGATGCACAAACAACCCTGAATCAGTATACTCAATCTGCAATCCAAGGAAGTAATGCAGCAGGCCAAGATCCTTAAGATCAAAGGCAGAACTTAACAGCTGAATAATAGAAGCAGTGAACTTCTTGTCACTTCCAGTTAAGATGATGTCATCTACATACAACAAAAGGAACACCAACTGGCCATCATGACAATATATGAAGAGATTACCATCAGCCCCTGAAGCCGAGAAGCCAATGTGAAAGAGATGAGTAGTGAATCTCTCAAACCAGGCCCTAGGAGCCTGTTTGAGACCATATAAAGCTTTATGGAGAAGACAGACATGAGAAGGGAATTTTGGGTCAACATACCCCTGAGGTTGCTTCATATAGACTTCCTCCTTCAAAATGCCATGTAGAAAGGCATTACTAACATCAAGCTGCCTCAGTTCCCAACCATGATGGACTGCCAAAGCTAAAAGAAGTCTCACAGTGGTAGGTTTAACCACAGGGCTGAAGGTTTCATCAAAATCAAGACCATGTTGCTGCATATAACCCCTTGCTACTAATCTAGCTTTGTATCTAGCTATAGACCCATCAGCATGCTTCTTTAATCTGTAGACCCACTTACAAGTGACTACATTCTTGGCAGAAGGCAAAGGAACTAAGGACCAAGTGTGCTGCTTTTGTAAAGACTGGAATTCAGAGTTCATGGCAGCTACCCACTGAGGGTGTTTAGCAGCAACAGCATAGGAGGGAGGCTCAGTCACAGAGTAGTCAACCTTAACATGGAAAACTTTAGGCTTATATATCCCATGCTTAGACCTAGTGACCATAGGGTGTGACTGAGAAGGAACAGGAAGAGAGGAAGAAGGAATGGGACCAGAAGATGTTTGGTCAGTAGAGGGTAGCACAGGAGGAGGAGGAACCATAGGAATGGGGGTGGAGGCTTGCACTAAATCTGGAAGTAAAGAAGAGGTAAGGTCTAAAGGAGGGAATGAAGGAGTAGAATCAGAATTGGAGGAAACACTTGAAGGAATGGGACTGGCAGAATCAGAAGAAGGAGGGGAGGATGAGTTGGGAAACCACAGAGAAAAAGTGGTAGAGAAAGGAGTGGTAGGATTAGTAGAGAAGGATGGTTGAGCAAAAGGAAATAAGGACTCATTGAACAGAACAAAACATGCAATGTAAATTTTATTGGATGTAGGATCAAGACAAATGTAGCCTTTAGACTGTGGAGGATAACCAAGAAAAATGCACTCTTGAGACCTTGGTTGGAGTTTGTGTTTGGTATAAGGTCTAAGATAAGGGTAACAAGCACACCCAAAAGCCTTGAGAGCTTTAAGAGGGGGTGGTTTGGAGTACAAGACTTCCCAAGGAGACTTGAAACTCAAAACAGAAGAGGGTAATTTATTAATGAGAAACACAGCAGTAGTGAAAGCATAGGACCAGTAATTATAAGGAAGATGTGATCTATAAAGCAAGGAAAGACCCGTTTCAACAATGTGTCTATGCTTCCTTTCAGAGATACCATTCTGTTGAGGAGAATGAGGACAGGAAGTTTGATGTAAGATTCCATTTGATGAACAAAAGGCTTGAAATGCAGAATTGGTATACTCAGTACCATTATCTGTCCTAAGAATTTTAATGGAAGCAGAAAATTGGTTTTCAACAAGAGCCTTAAAATGCTTGAAAACAGATAGTACTTCATTCTTATGTTTAAGCAAGAACAACCAAGTGAACCTAGTGTAATCATCAACAAAAATTACATAGTAGGAAAACCCAAGAACAGAAGATAAAGGAGCAGGGCCCCAAACATCACTATGAACAATGTCAAGTACAGACTTAGACACAATAGGAGACTTGGGCAAAGGATATTTGTGCATCTTGGCACTTATACAAAATTCACAAGAAGAACAGATGTTCACAACTTGAGACAAAGTAATAGAAGGAAAGAAAGGCTTTAAAGCAGAAAATAACAACCTAGAACTAGGATGCCCAAGTCTATAGTGCCACAGCAGAAGTACATCAGACTTGATGGAATTGGAAGCAGATATGGTGGATTTGGAATTGAAGGCTGAGGAAGATGATAGTGTGAAAGGAGAAGGGATAGGATACACTCCATCTTTACTCAACCCTTTGTAGAGGATCTTCCCCGAAGGTAAATCCTGAATTGAGAACTTGTATGCATCAAAATAACAGAAAGCATTATTTTGAAGGCACAACTTATGGACAGACAGCAGATTAGAAGCAAGAGCAGGTACTCTAAGTATATTATGAAGCTTAAAGTTATGAGAAGAGGTTTTAAGCTCACCATGACCAACATGAGTGACTGGAAGCTCCTGGCCATTGCCTACTGTGACTGTTTCAGTGCCTGCAACTGATTGTTGATGAAGACTCAATTGGGACAAATCAGGAGTGACATGATCTGAACAGCCTGTATCAGTGAGCCATCCATTGCAGTGCTGCACTTGAGATGAGTTAGCCACCATTGAAGCCAACTTAGCAGGGGCATGCCTCCCTTGATATGCAAAATCCATTCTGTGGTAGCAATCAAGGGCTGTGTGACCACCCTTTCCACAGATTTGACAGAATGGCCTATTTGACTGAGGTTGGCCAAATGAATTTTGGGACTTAGACTGTTGCCCTGAGGTAGGATGATGACTGGTATTACCAAAACCTCCATTGTTGTTGGTAAACCCACTGTGATTGCTAAAACTTCCATTATTATTGTTAAATCCATTGTGGTTAGCTCTGCCACCTCTTCCTCTTTGATTATAATATCTACCTCCTCTGCCCCTCTGATTAGAAAATCCTTGATATGTAGATTGAAAATTGGCATTCATAGCCATTGAAGGAGGAACAAGACCATTAGACCTTTTCTTGATTACTCTTTCCTCAGCATTAAGTAGAGTATTTAACTCTTCAACAGACAATACATCACTACGGGTTCTAATTGCAGAACTGAAAGAATCATATTCTGATGGTAAACCATCAAGAGCAACATGAAGAAGCTCTTCATCATCCAAGATTACAGACACAGCAGTCAATTTATCACGAATTTGTTTAATCTTTTGGAAATATCCATCAATTGAATCAGTTCCTTTCTTTACTACACTCAGTTCATTACGCAGACTCATAACATGAGACCTTGACACTGAGGCAAATCTCTTTTCTAACACCTTCCATACTCCCTTGGCAGATCTTTGCCCAACAGTGAGAGCAAGAATTGCAGGTGATAAAGTGGAATTGATAAAAGTGAACATTGCTTGTTCACGATTCTTCCAAGAGATGAAATTAGGGTTAATCTCAGTAGTGAGATTACCAGAAGAATCCTTCAGAAAACGATCTGGAACAGTAATTGACTCATCAAGAATGTCAATCATAGAATAGGTTTCAAGAATTACCTCAATCTGATGCTTCCAAACTGTGTAATTGCTATAATCGAGCTTAACAGTCATCATTGAAGACATGTTTGACAACAGGAGCAACGAAGTGTTGACAGGTAGAGCTGTATTAGTTACAGCAGGGATTGAACCAGAGGTTGAAGATGAGGTTGCAGATGTGGAAGCCATGGATGAGGATCAAAGCTCTGATACCATGAAAGGATACGAAAATGAACTAGAAGTAAAGTGAGAAAGAGAGAGAGAGAATTAACAAAAACTGAATCTGTTGTTTATTGATTTAAGTGAATGATATACAAATACAGAGACTTATACATTATATATACTGTATGAACAGTTAGTTACAGTTTGACTCAAGTATAACTGCCTCTCACATGTGCATACATGGCCACACGTGCTACACTTAAGTTAAAGACTAAAACGGCATCGTTCTATTTACTCATCTGTGATTTCTTCAATCTTGCAACTGCTGGTACCATTGCTTTCAATATGGTATAATCAAAACCAGGTGGTGCATGAATCAATCTGCCAACTTCCCAATCATATATGGAATTTCACTAAAAGGTACCTTCCAGATTACAAAGAAGCCTCTTCATTTTTTGGCCAAGATAAGACAGCAGTAGTTGGCATCCCCCTCCTGCTAGAGTATTTAAAATAAATGTGGACGGAGCTACCTCAGAAAATGGAAGGAATTCTAGTGTGGGGGTGATTATTAGAGACTCCAAAGGAATGACAGTTGCTGCTTGCGCAAATTACCTTTCAGGTCAGTTTTCAGCTTTAAAAACTGAAACTTTAGCAGTTGAATGTGGCATCCTTCTTGCTCGGGAAATGGGGTTAGCGCAGATAATCATTGAAACTGATGCTCTATCAGTAGTTCAAAGTATTGCTGCTAGTGAATTTGATGGAGGTATGGGCCACCTGTATCTTGGAATCATTGGTCTCCTTAAGTCCTTTATGAGCTGGGAGTTAAAGCATTTGAAACAGGACTACAACAGAGTTGTACACGAGCTCGCACAATCTGCCAAAAGGAATGAAGCATCTCATTGTTGGAAAGGGGTTTGCCCGCCTATGGTGCAACATCTCATCCAGAAAGATTGTGTTTTGTTTTGGTTGTAGCTCTTGTTCTTTCTTTTCTCTGTTGTATTGCCTTTTCTGTTTGCTTATGTATCCCTTTTCCAATCAAAAAAAAAATTCTCAATTCAAATTGCTTCTATAGTTTTTGTCTTAAATTCTATGAAACGTTATTTTTGAGCTGTATTCCTTCCCATGTAGTGTGGGTTTCAGGGCCTAACCCATAAGTTGGTTCTGTTTGCAACGGCCGAATGAACTCCTTCAAGGGCTGGCCCAAACATTTGGGCTAATCAACTTAACCTTAAAAAGAATGTTATAATGGCCACATATTGGACTTCCTAAATGTATGTGTTTAGGCCACAATGCAAAAAACATTGTACTAGGCCACTAGCTTGTAACTACACTATGGAATGGACTATGGAGCCTCAATTTTCTTTTTCTTTTTCTTTTTCCTTTTTTTTTTTGGATAAATTGAAAGACTTTTTTTTTTTTTTAAATGAGACTCAGTTTTCTTTTGTCCAACTAATATTTCCTTTCATATTATCTTTTCCAAATTCACACATAGCAAGCATGACTACATGAAGCAACCCTTAATATATCAACTTTATTTATAATTTTTATAATAAAAAAATTCATGAAACAACCCATATTTCTCCAACTTTTACGTCCCTTAAAAGTGATACTACAACTATTACAAATTTCATTATATTAAATGTAAAATAATGATGTGTCAACTTTTAACTATAAAATAGAAGAAAAAAATTTATTTGTCGTGCTCTATTGATTTAACATCGTTCACGTATATTGTCGTGGTAATTTTGGAAATCCTTTTGTAATAAAATTGATACACACACACACACACACACACACACACACATATATATATATATATATATATATATATATATATATATATATATATATATATATATATATATGTACACACACAAATAATAAAGCACAAAAGGTTATCTTAAAATGGATTGAAAAGGGCAAAGAGTTCAGCTAACATCTCCTGATCTTTTTAACAAAAACGTCCAAAATTTAAATCTCTATTATTTGCTTATAACTATAGAATAAAAAAACAAAAAAGAAAAATGGAACCGAGAGTAGTTGGTAGGCTGTACTAGAACAATTATGAGAACAATTGTGAAAGGCCCAATTTAACCCAAAAAGGGATTTATATATTAAGTGTATACTAGTAAAGAAGCCATGCAAATCTGTTCAAGAATCAAGTGAAAAAGTGTTGTGTTTTAAAACTCAACAGATAGCTCGACAGATGTATCTATCGAGATTTAAAATGTGAAGCTCAACAGATAATCTCAACAACTGTATCTATCGAGAATGACGAAAATCAGTTTTTCAGATCTGATTTCACACATATCCATGTGTATGTGTTTTGGTTTTCTTTTCTCACAACCCTAAATATATATAAAGATTATTTTAAGGGCCGTCACGATTGATGCAAGTGAATGCAAAGGTTGTTGCACTTGTTGTTGCAAGCATATTGTGACCAGAGACATATGCCCTAGTTCATCTTTCTCTTAAAGAAGCTGTTACATTTGTACATCGTAGAGTTTTGTAACCAATGTGCTTCTTGATCTTCATCGTATGGATGAACTGAAGAACTTTGCAGCCAACATCCTTCTCAAGTTGGTGTGTTAGTCACATACTTAGATTCGTACATCGATTGATTAGTCACGTACTAAGAGTCGTGCATTCAAAAGGAGAGATTGTCACTACAAAACAAGTCCAATTGGGTATTGGGGTAAGGGTTCAACTGTAAGTTGGTATAAGGTACTGGAATTCCTTTAC
Organism: Quercus agrifolia; assembly: GCA_029955455.1. Classification (NCBI taxonomy): domain Eukaryota; kingdom Viridiplantae; phylum Streptophyta; class Magnoliopsida; order Fagales; family Fagaceae; genus Quercus; species Quercus agrifolia. Next base: position 45,062,848 of record JARQAD010000006.1, read on the forward strand.
TTGTAACCGCTTGTTTTAATAATAGTGGATTCTCGAGAGTGGTAACCTTAAATTCACCCGATGAGATTTTTGCCTTGGAGGTTTTCCCCATTCGTAAACAAATCACTGTGTCAAATTTAATTTCTGCTGCATTTAGTTATTTGGTAATTTGTTTGTGCTACCACGCATTATTGCATGTTAATTGAATTAATTAATTAACTTGGCTAAATTAATTGATTAATTTATCACAAGGAATCAATACATTCTTGGCCTATCAGCATAGATTGATTTTATTATGCAAACTATCAAAAATCTTGAGAATATATAGGACAGAACATAATTATTATTGCACAACAGCATAAGTTTGCACTTGGGATTTGGAGGGTGACAGAGATCAACATGCGAAAGCGAGCATACAAGAGCCTACTTTATTTAGTAGATATTCATGTTATGATGCATAAAGGGAAAATTACAGTGGTGCATATGTGAAAGAGAGCAAGCAAAATAGCAATAGGAAGATACAATTGAGACTCATGTAGAAAAAAGATGTGAAAAGCGAAGCTTAAAACTCCGTGAGCTCAAAAGTTCAATCAGATTCAAAAGCCAACCATCAACCTCAGCTTCTTGTGTGCCAGCCCCATTTGAAAATATGGATAAGTTTGCAAGTTAATCAGTGAAAAGTTCACTGTCTCTTGCATAACAATATATTCACACAAATTTGATCAGCTTCAAACAAGTTTAGGTAAACTTTCTGTACAATTACAGTTAAAATACAGCCTCGAGATCCAAGACATATATAATCCAAAAGCTTGAAGCTGTCAAAGTTGAAGGCTGGATTGAAAAATTGATCCTGAAGCTTTGAAGGGATAAAAATCTATCATGAATTGGATAAATGCATCTACCTTCTCACATGAAGGTGGAACACAAGTGTGGGACTCACCTCATGTGAGAGGGTGGATCGGATACATATAATACCTCACTTTTGAAGGATTTGGTTGATAAATTCATGCACAAGTTAGAGACAAAGACAAGTCATGTAAAATTCATAGACGCACTCTATAATTGGTCCCAAAAAAAGTTGATGATGTTCCATACCATCCAGACACTATTAGTTTTGACTTTCGAGTCTGAATTTGACACAGAAACGAATTTTGAGTCATTTAAGCCCAAGTCTAGCGAGTATTTTGTTTTTTATGATTTCAATGCAAACATTTCTATTTCCAAGAAATTCAAGTATAACTTTGATTATGTCCTGGCTTTAAATAATTTCATTAATGAGCTTAAGGCGCTTAAAACTTAAAAGTTGTAATGAAAATCCTAAACTTGCTCAACAAGTGAAGGCAGAACCTCAATCTGTAAAAGAAGAAATTGAACACATTAATTTAGCAAAGAATAATGAACTATAGATTATTCAAATTGGTAATACCATGTCTGTGAAGGAGAAAGAACAATTTGTGGCCTTGTTTAAGGTGTTTTCAAGAAGTAGTTGCATGGTCATATGAAGATATGCCTAGAATTGATACCAACATACAAGATACCGATCTATCTAGACATAAAGTCTATCAAGCAAAAACTTGTAAGAGCGAAACCCAAATAGACCCTAAAAATTAAAGAAGAGAAAGAATACAATGTCGGATTCCATAAAGTGGTAAACTATCTCGAACTGTTAGCCAATATGGTCACAATACTTAAGAAAGATCAGAAAGTCTGCATGTGCGTCAACTTCAGACATTTAAGCAAAGTTTGTGCCAAAAAATGGCTTCACATTAACCCATATTTGGTGGATAATGCGGTAGGCCATGCACTGCTCTCGTTTATGGATGGTTTTTCAAGCTAAAACAGATCAACTGTCATAAGGACATGGAGAAAACTTTCTTCTTTACTTTATAGGGCACAACTGTTATAAGGTAATACCCTTTATACTAAATAATAAGCCATATACCAACGAGCAATTACTACTCTTTTGCATGATAAGATACACAAGAAAGTAGAAATGTATGTGGACGACATGACTGATACACCATACGAGCACTCCTAGATTAGTTTATGGAAGAATCCAAGAAAGAAATGAAGTTTAATACATCAATAAAAAGATGATTGAATATAAAGTGAAGTATACTCCCTTAGAGAAAACATGTGTAGCATTAATTTGGGTCACCCAAAAGCTTAGACACTACATGCTCACATTTTAGGTCCTATTGATTACTTATATGGATCCATTGAAGTATCTAATGGAAAATTCAATACTAGTTTGAAAGACTTCAAAATGGTTACTACTCTTGACTGAGCTTGTTAGAGAACAGGTGATTCTAAAAGATTTACAATGCCAATTACTCTACTAAGGATTAGCTTGATGACCTCTTTACCAAAAGGCCTTGCTTCCCCCATATTTCTTCGCTTATAGGTCAAACTCATGTTCCTTCACTGATCATTCATTTGGGGGGATGTTATTGAATCCTCCAATTTTTATTTAAATGTTAAGGGTAAAGATGTAGGGGACCAATTTCTCTAAAAAAACAATTTTGGGAATGTGAAACTCCATAACCCCTTTGCTCTTCAAAATTTTCTTCATGAATTTTAGGATGAGTTTTGCCTGTGTCACTTTAAAGGCAATGGCCTTCAATGATTTCTTTGCTAAAGAAAGAACTTGCATTCTCAAAATAGAGACAACAACTTGAACCAATTATGGGATTCGGGCTTCTTATATACTTTTTGTAATTGTGGCTACCAATAAGTGAAGCACTCATCAAAGACTTTGTGTTAGATACACTGGCATCAAATTGATTTTATTACACAATCTAAAATCTTAAGCATGTGTAGGAAAGAACATAATTATTATTGCACAAGTTGGCACTCATAATTTAAAGGGTAACAAAGATCAACTTGCAAAAGCGAGCATGCAAAGAGCTACTCTGCTTTATTTAGTACATATTCACACTATTATCCATAAAGGGAAATACAGTAGTGCATATATGTGAAGTAGAGCAAGGAAAATAGTATCAAATTCTCTTAATACAATTGAGACTGATCATGTGGAGAAGAGATGGTGAAAGCGAGGCTCAAACTCCAAGAGCTCAAATTTTCCATGAACAAAGTCATAGTAGCCACCCATCAACCTCAGCTTCTTGTTTGCTAGCCCCATTTGAACATATGGATAAGTTTCTAAGTGACACAGTGATAACTTCACTGATTCCTGCATAACAACATATACTCACAATATATGATTATTTTCAAACATGTTTAGGTAAACCTTCTATATAATTAATGTCAATATTTCTTTTGTTCTTTTTCTCTCTTTTGAATCATGATTAGAGTTGAAACAACATGGTAAAATAGAGCTAACCTTTTCACAATGTTTACATTGATCCTCCAATGGCAAGTCACCAAACTCTGCTTGGACCTTGACCTTTGCAGGTAATCCAATTTTGACCCACTCATCTATGAAGTCACTGCACATCAATTGGATAGATGAGATATGTGAATTAGAATTCTAGCTTAACTTCATTGCCCTATTTATTTTAGACCCAATTGGTTGGTTGATTAAATTGAGTGTATGTCAAAGAAAGTACTTTAATTTTGCTAGATATAAAACTGTATGTAGAAAGCCTCTTACAAAGGAGCAGAATTGTCCTCAGGATGAGTCATAAGCCTCTTTATCCCACCGCATCGACTGTGTCCAATGACCAGGATATTTTGTACCTATAGAATTTTATTTCTTGTAACACTCAGATATCCTAGTTACAAAATTGAAAAAAGAAACATGGAAAAATTGTATAAACAAAACAAGAAATTTTGGAGAAATAAATGAATTCACCTCAAGTACTGAGACAGCATATTCAATGGCTGCACCAACTCCAGAGTATTTCAGCTATACAATATCAAATATATTAGCATTTTAAAAAGTTGGTAAAATATTTAATGTTAAATTGAACAAGAATTTGCATGTTGAATTTAACAAAATTGATTATTAGGAAGGATTAAATGGGAAACCTTGTCAAATGCAGGAACCATGTTAGCAATGTTGCGGACCATGAAGGCTTCCCCGGGTTGAAAGTCCAGGATATGAGAGGGACAAACCCTAGAGTCTGAGCATGCGAATACCAAAAACTACATCAAAAATTAAGAATTTTAATCATTCATAAATCATAGACATAAATTAAGTTTGTTTTTATTGTTTCTATTTTTATAATCACAAAATAATTGCACATTAACTCTTTGATATCTTCTAACCAGGTTGGAAAAGTAGTAATGATAAGTAGTGATGTCTAGATGGTACCTTGGGCCACTGGCCTTCAGCAAGTTTCTCGTACAATTCAGGATGCTTGCTACAAAGAGCAAACCAAAGAAAATTATAAAAATTAAAAGAGTGGTTCAGTTAACGGGTTCCCTTAGGGCATCCATTAATGAACCATTTTAGAGAATTTTATATAGGAAAATGAAAAAGTAAATGATTTTTTAATAGCTTTTTTAATTTACAATAAAAAGTTTTCTAAAATGGTTCATTAATAAGTGTCTTTAGAGCATCTATTAGTAATATCTGTAAAAGAGAAATAGTAAGTTTATAATGATGAGTCATATTAATTATAACATTTCAAGAGTACAATTAATACGTACTCTTCTCCTATAATGATGAGTCATATTAATTAAATTCATAATAGAACTCGCAATTCATGTGAGATGGGAGAATACTTTTTATTATACTTTCAAAAAATACAATAATTTTCCATAAATTTCAACCTTTTATAGACCAATAACAGCTTAAGGGGCATATAAGAGCATTCTCATCAAAGCTTTTAAAAATTTTAGTTTTTTATATCTCAAAAACCTACTTTATCTATTTTAACATTCCATTTTAAAATACACTCAATATCAAAGGTTCTTTTTTTTTGTAACACTTCATTTAAATAAACTTTCTTTATTATTTCTTTATTCTTTTTTTTTTTTCTTGTTCTCTCATCTTTCTCCATCTCTTTCTCCTCTCCACCCACACCTGCTGCATCTCTTCTCTGCCACCCACCCACTGCCACCAACCACCACCAGCAGTTAAAAAAATATCAAACAAGAACTCACAACCCACTGCCAGCCACCACCACCGGAAAAAAAAAAAAAAAAAAAAAACAACAACAACAACAACCACACCCACAACCACAACCACAACCGGTCATAACAGCCACCACATAAAAAACACAATCAAAGCCAACAAAACCCAGCACCACCACACCCACAACCAAAACCAAAGCCAACAAAACCCATCACCACCACATCCACAACCAAAACCAAACCAACAAAACCATCACCACCACACCCACAACTAGCCATAGAACCCATCACAACAACACCCACAACCGGCCACAAAACCCATTACTACCACACCCACAATCGGCCATAAAGCCCATCACCACCACAAAAGAGAGAAAAAAAAATTGAAATAAAGAAAAAAATAAAAGAAATAGAGAGAGGTATCATATGCTTGTAACTTGTCTTTTGATGTTTTAGTTGCTAAAATAGCATTATAGCATTTATACTATCTTTGATGAGAATGCTTTAAGTGCAAGAGAATTCATATATATGATAAAGGTATCATATGCTTGTATTTTGAAAGTACTTTTCTAGTGGCATAACAAGTGGTATCATACTCAAATTTGTTGATCTTGAAGTGTTGAAACCCTTCTAAAATCCTTTTAACTGGGTCAAATTCATTGGGATCTGTCTCTTGCAATCCAGTTATCAACTTCTCGATTTGTGCAACCGCCACATCATCCTTGTTACTGCAGCCAAGTAATACAGTTTAGTCAACAATCTCATGGATTGTTAGGTATGGTTAGAAAGCTTAACATTAATTGTTGCTTCTCTAATTGGTAGCAATCTTTTCATTTCAACAATACATATCGAATTGTAAACGTGCCAAAGTTCTGGGTCAACAAATAATAATGTCCTGTGAATGCTTTTTCCACATGATGGAACTTGTTATCCATAGATTTTCTTTGTAGTTTTAAATGTTGTGTTTGTTGAGACAATGACAAAGGTTGTATTTCTATTGTTATCCCTTGACCCGAAACAAAATTATCACACTATAAAGGGATGATATTTCTACACTAAAAAACAATTATTTACACATCATCACATGAGAGAAGGAGGTAAAAAGGAAAAAATTAACATTTTCCAATGTTAAAATATCATTTCTCCATTTCAAATAATAAATATCAAAAGCCTTAATAATTTTCTAAAAAGAAAATATCACCAATTTTATTACAAAAAACTTTAAAATAATATAATAATAAAGGTAATCGGTGCATGCTACATAAACAATATAATAAATAAAATTTTAATGACATTTCTGTTTTATATTTAGAAGTTAACGCGTCAATTGGTAAGATATATGATCAAGGTCATATTTGTAGTAGTTATAGAATCACTTTTTAAAAAACTTTTTTTTTGGGGTGTGGTGTTATTAGAAGAAGTTTAGGTTAATATTTTAACTTCTTACACCAACATTTCATGTCGCCTAGTGGAAAGGTTTTTTTTTATTTTTTGAGACTACACCTAGTGGAAAGGTTAGTAATGCTATCTAAACCCTCTTTAAAAACTTCTTATATTTCCAACTATATGAAAAACAAAGGGTTTCTGAACAAGTGGTAAAACCTGAGAAACTTCTTCAATCCCTCAATGGCTTCCTCCAACGATCCCATAGGTAAAACTTCTTTCTGCAATTTAAGGAAATGTAAATTATAAAGTGAAGCATATACAGAATTAATCGTATTGTTAATTTTTTTTTTTTTTTTTTTTTTTTAAGAAGCTTCATTTTTCTGAAAAAAAACGTCATGAAATTGGCAGTATATACTTAATAGTTGATTGTTTCTAAAGAAGAAAGTTGTTCTCTGAAATTCAAAATTATATTTAACAAAAAAGAAAAAAAGGAACCACGAGATATACTTGTGTCCAAATAATAATAATAATAATAATAATAATAAAATAAGAAAGTTTATAGTAGAGCTCCATGCATTAGAAACTTGGAAAATTTTATAAGAAGAAAATGAAATTATCTAAAATGGCAATCAAAGTAAAGTCCTATGAAATGTAACCTATAATAATTGGGAACAAAATACAATTTTGTTTGAAAAATATAAGTTAAACTTGGAAAATTTTATGAGAAGAAGTAAAATATAATGACAAAGTAACCTAGCCAGAATAATTAGGACCAAATTAAGTACGATGCTGTTTGAAAACATAAGTTCCATGCACTGGAAACTCGTAAAAATCAATAAGAAATGAAGGAAAATCTCTAAAATGGCAATCAAGCTTAAAACAATTATAAAATTCTAATGGAAATATAACCTAGAATAATTAGGACCAAAGTATATATATATATGATCCTGTTTGAAAAACAAAGACGATGAAGCACATATTAGTATTCAGAAAATGTAAGAATTAACAGACCGAATTCTAAGGATTTCACTTTGAAATTTTGAAGAACTTGCTGCCTAATGTAAACCAAGTACACTAGCACACATATCTTGCACTGAGTGAAGGTCTCTATTTATAAGCCAAGTCTCTATGCTTACAATGAACCATCTTATCTTCATATCAGAAACGTTTTTCACAGGAAAAACAAGGACCACATTCGATTGTCTCGTCAACATAAAAGTCAAGGGAAAAAAATAATTTTCCTAATTTCACTTAGTAAAACAAACACGTCTCTCTATGTATCCTTGTTTTTATACTATATCTTAGCTGTGAAACCATGTTCCCACCGTCCAATTGTCTCCTATCTTCTTTTTTGCATGAATAACATGTAATGCTTTCCTTCTCCTTGATGAAAATGAAATTAATCAATGTTTCCGAGTTAATGATGACATATGAATAACATTTTTTAAGTCATACAGTTGCTCCTTTTATTAAACTTACAAAAACCTTGTAACTTAATTAACACTGCTTCATGAAAAAAATATTTCAAAGATTAGGAGGAAAATAGTTCAAGCTACACGAGATTAACAGCATAATATAATCATTAAAAAAAACATGTTACATCAATCATTTGCAATAAATTAGAGGATAAAGATTATTTTGTTTGAGGTTGCCAACTGGTACATTTGCAATAAATTTGCTATTACTTTTTTTTTTTTTTAATAAAGTTAGAGGAGTAAGTACTGTTTTTTGGTTCAGAAACAAAAATGTCTACTTCAGTTAGGTATGAGGGGTGAACATATGATTAGCATGTAAAAGATTATCTTCTCAATTTTTTCTAAGTCTTGGGAATCTAAAGTTTGAAACATTAAGGTAAAAAAAAATCATGGTTTTAAAAATCGGTACAGTGAAAGAACCGGAAAATGAACTGATTATCAGTTTTCTGGTCGAACCAGTGACGTCATAAATAATTTAATTAATAATTATAAAAATAAATAAATAAATAATTTTATAGCTGGTCATTTTAACTAAATAAATAAATAATAACCTGCAAGCCTACTAAAAAATATTTTAATTATTTTTTAACCTTGCTAATAATAAAAAGTAAGTGCACCAATGGGTAGCAATATCATTGCCCACTTGATCTTTTTTTCCCCTCCAAACATTCTACTAAGTGCACCAATGGGTAACAATATTCTTGCCCACTTAATTTTTTTTTCCCTCCACACATTCTATACGTTAATATCCCAACTACCACACAATTTGAAATCCAAACATCCACACAATTGGTTCAACAATACATTTCAGTTTGGTCAGTGGAACGATATATTTTGGTATCGGTTAATACCAATGTACCGTTTCGGGTTTACTGTTATTTTATATATTTAATATATATATGTGCTACGTCCACAATATTTTCTCAACACGTTTACAACAAATCATATGTGGCTGTTTTTTATTGGTTCTAATTTGAACCTACCACTAAAATAAATTTTTTGTCCCACCAATAAAAACTCATAACAACCTAAAACTTAAAAGTTGTTGTGAAAGTGTTGTAAAATTATTGTGAAGATTTTTTTTTTTTTTTTTTTTTTTTTTGGTACACGTATGACGTATCTCAATTTTCAATCACCCTCTACCAACAAGTTGTTTTTAATAACTCACTTTTTTTTTAACTCCACTCATTCTCTTTTACTTTTACAATTTATCTTTCTTTATTTTTATCTTGATTTTATCTCCTCCACATGTTTACTTCCACTAAGTCTTATCTCATTTCAAATTTCAAAAAACTAGTCTTATCTCCTTACCTTTGGTCAGTCATTACGTGGGCACCCAAAGCAAAACTCTCTCAGAGAAACAATAAAGACTTAAAAAAGCGAAGAAGAAGAAGATTAGAGGAACACAGACATTGCAGAGACCACAAAGAAAAATGGAAAGCTAAGCAGAAAACAGACCGAGATACAAGAGAGATGCATCAGATCGTGAAATTTGTTGAGAAATTATCTTAGGTGAGTGAAAAATTCAAAAGAAATCTGTGTACTGTTTTTTCGGTTTAACTGCACCGGCTTCCGGTTATGCTAGTTAAACCGACAGTTTGTATTGTTTGTCCAATTTTTCTTTTATTTTCGATTTTAACTAATAATCAGACCGAATTAAGGTCCGGTTCCCGATTGAACTGGCCGGTCCGGTTTGGTTTTTAAAACCATGAAAAAAAATACTTTTTTATTTGTTAGGTAGGAGCATCAATGCATGTGATTTTAACAACTTTTGGGTAACCTCCCAGTCAAGAGGTAGGGGGTCTAAGTTTTTATGGACAGCAATTTCCAACATGAAGCATTAAAGCTTCATGAGGCTTGTTTTATTCTTATAGTTTAATAAGGAATCCAGGAACAATTCTCACATATACTACAAAGAAATATATTAGTGCCTTAGCACTATTATAAAAAGTAATCTATATATATATATATATAACCAAAGCCTCTGAATCTCTCACAATTTTTCACGTCAGCACAATATTTAAATAAAATTATTATTTTATTTAAACTTAAACTTAAACTCAAACTCTATCTCTCTAAAAATTCTGATTTTATATTTCTAAAACCCAATAATAACAATAAAAAAAACACAAAAACTAAATCCGACTACAAAAAACTAAACCCTAAACTCATGTTATGAGAAACTAACTACAAAACCCTACACGCAAGTTTTGAAAACCTAACTACAAAATTACATCCATGAAAAACACGCAGGAAACCGATATTGGTTCTACAACAGAGAGTTGTGTTTGGCTGTGCAAAATCAAATTTGATTGTGTAAACTGTAAAGGTATCTCTTGGAGGGTTTATATCTTTAACATATTGGAAATTGAGTTATTGGTTTTGTCATGAATCTTTATTCGTGGTTTTTATGTGTAAAGGATTTTTGTCCAACTCGAATACTGTTGGTTGATGTAGGCTGTAACAACCGTGCTGTGATCAAATTATCAAAAATTAGTTTATGCCTTGAGCGTATATGAAATTTTGTTTAAAAAAACCCGTGTGATTGTACAAAGACATAAAAATCTTGCTTTGAACACATTCATGAGAACTGCAAAAGAACTATTGGCTAAGTTCATTAGGTACAAAGCCAGCTGCATAGTACACGAACTAACTCTATTGTTATCATTGTTGCATGCATGAGGGTAGAGTCCTTGTTGTACTTGCTGCATCTCTCTATAATCCTGATTTGATTTGATTGAGTTTTGGATAGATTTTCATTCTTTGATGATCAACTTTATTTGTTTGAGTCTATCTACTTCTCTAATTAAATAATGAACTGATGATGGACTTTTATTTATAAGCATATTCTCATTGCTTCCCTGTTTTTCAAATTTATGCTTTGTTCTGTTTTGATATGCCTGCATTATGTTGTCTAAATTTTGCATTGAACTCAAGATAGGAGAAGGCTCTAGAGTCTTGGTGTTGGAAGTGAGTTGAAACATCTCTTTTTTGAACATTTAGATTTTTTTTTTTTCCTTTCTTTCTATCCTAATGGAGTAGTTTTCACTGTTTTTCATTTGCTTTGGTATTTTTCTTTTTTCTTTGTGAAGGAACTTGAGCATGCAAAAGAATTGAGGTGCAAAAATCTATGCAAAGATTCGTGGTTATGGGATGTGAAGTCGTTTATCATGGACAAAAATAACTATTAAATCTCTCATTATAATGCTTTTGTGGATTATTGGGTTCTGAAGATTATAATGTAGTTTAGGTGATGCATATCACATTAATCAAACACATACTAAGGGAAGAGGTGCCATTTTGGCCATGAAGAGTGCCTTAAGTCAGGTAACAATCTAATTGATTGCATTGAACCTTTTATGTAATGTACAATAACTGTTGGCATGCACATGTATTCTTGTATATACATATATTATCATTAGCTAATTGTGCAAATGATATATATATATATATATATATATATATATATATATATATATATATATATATGTAGATCAATATATCTTGTAGATCAATTCTATATTTATTTTGGTACTCTTTTGTGGTGGCAGCACATATGTAGGATGTTGCAGACTATTAGTGGATATGCATTCAAATCTAATGAATTGTTATGTGCATAAAATTTATTTAAATGATTGTTTTAACCCATCCAAATCTCATGCGATCAATTTCAAATGAGAACACATAAAATTTGGTGGATGTATGGTCATAATGGTCGGGTGCAAGGCTAATTGTCTTTGTGACTAACTTCATTGTTGTTTCACTCTTTTCATTTGCCATCTTAATATGACCCTTAAAAATAGTTCTTTTGTAGGATTAATCTAATAGTTGCCTCAACAAAATGCTTTTGATTAAGTTAAATTTTATGCCAATGTGCATTAAAGGATAATTGTAGTTTGTTATAATATGCTCACTTTTTTATGATCTACAGTCTGGCCTTCATCCTAACCAGGTGGATTATGTACATGCCCATGCTACTTCTACACCTTTGGGTAAATCATATGGACCTTCACAATTTGCTGCATTCTGATTCCATAAAGCTAGCTTAGAATGTTAGTTGCTCAAAACTAATGCATGTGGCCCTGTCTCTAAACCCCTTATTTAGGTGATGTGATAGAAGCCAATGCTATCAAAAAATGTATTCTCAGAACATGCAACATCGGGTGCTTTGGCCCTATCCTCCATAAAGGTAATTTTTGGTTCTTCAAACAGGTTGATCAAATAGGTTCATAATAAAAGAAATTTTCAGCTTGCGTCGATAACACCTACTCTTCTAAGCTTATGAAATTTTACATGTATTACTTTTACGATTTATTGCCTCTATGAAATTATATTGCTTTAGGTTTCTACAAGTGTTGTCATTAAAAATGTGGCAAACTGTAGTGTTTATCTTTATTTGCGAACTTTTATTTTGAACAAATTGTTTTATTTTCATATATTTTCAAGTCAATACCTTAAATAATATAACTATATTTAATTTCTATTTAACTATCCCGTGCATCGCACGGGTTAGCGACTAATTATTATGAAATACATGCCGTAATAGAATCTAATGAATATCAACTTAATTAAGTTCCTAGTATGATTAGGTTGATTATTGGGGCATGAATCACTCTTTTTTTTTAATGGATTATATCTTTATCAAATTACATTGATAATTATACATATATGGACAAATAAGTGAAACTAGATTGTAATCTATGTTTACACACTGAAACAATAGCGATAGTGAGGTATCCAGATGAGTAAGGTAGTCATTATCATGGCTTTTAAACCCAGACTAGACCGTACATTCCGATCAGGTTAACCGTGAACCGTTCATCAAAACGATTTGTTAAAGTAACAAAACCGAAAATATCAATTTTTCTATGAACCGCGGTCAAACCGCCCAAGGCGATCTTCCAAGCCAAGATCTCTCACATGACAAATCAGATCTAACGATCTGCCAAGAAAAAAAAAATGTAGTCATTGACTCACTGTCCACCAGATCTAGTAAAGAAAAAGTGAAAGGCGGCAGAGAGAGAGAGAGAGATAAGTGGGTGAGAGATAGAGAGGATATGTTTTGCACTTGGCCTTCAACTCTGTTTGTTTGAGAACCAATGAAGATCGTGACTGAGAAATGAAGGAGAGAAAGAGATGAAGCCTTACTCTGTTGGCAAAAGTAAACTGAGAAAGAAAAGAAAACAAAAGAGGGTTTTGGTAATATTGATGGCTTGGGAAACATGAGTGGTGTTAGATGTTTTGAATTATTTAGGGTAAATTGCAAAGTACACCCCTAACATTTGGGGGTGATTGGATTTTACACCCCATTGTTTCAAAACTTTGATTTTACACCCCAACGTTTGGTTCTGTTAGCAAATCACCCCCCGGTTAGTTTTTGCTGTTAACTGCCATGTCATCTTGCTGGTGTGTTTTTTTTTTTTTTTTTTTTTTGCCAAATAAGCCCCAAAACGACACAGTTTTAACTAATAATAAAAGCTTACCTGTCACAGTAAAAACGGTGGCGTTTTCCACAATGCTAAAACACAAAAAATCTAATCAAAAACTACATTGTTTCATCCTATTTCTAAAATCCCAAACCAAAACTAAAAACCCATGAAGGAAGCAGACAAAAGTTCATTGAAGGCTCCAAGTTAGCTCCAAGGCGGTAGCAGCTGCGGTGACGGGTATAGCCAAAAATTCTCTATGGCTCTCTTTCTCCCTCTCTTGTTGGATTTTTCTTGCCATTGCTGGATTGGAATTTTGGGTTTTTTATTGGGTTTCCTGGGGCTTTTGTTCAATTTTTTTTGTTTGGGATTTTGTTGCTGGATGCATAGAATGTTTGGAGTTTTTGTTAAATTTTTTGGGTGATGGATTTGTTGCTAGAACTCTTTATGTGTGTGTGATTTAAACTCATTTATTTTGCTATTGGAACTTTAAGGCCTTGTTTGGATGAAGAGAATTTTGAGTGATATCATCCTGTTTTCATAACTCATGATCCAAAACTGGTGGGGTCCATGAAAGAGCACTTTTTTGGACTCCATGACTCATGATCCGTGACTCAGTTTCCATCACTCAATTCTTTGATTTTTGAGTTATGAGTTATGGAAACTGAAAACACATTTTAGCTGTTTTCACAAAAATGTCATTGAGTTATGAGTTATGAGTTATGGAAACTGAAAACACATTTTAACTGTTTTCAGTTTCCATAACTCATAACTCATAACTCAATGGCATTTTTGTAATTAAACACACATGGAGAGACCCACAGCCGCAACTTTTAACCTTTGACTCTTTTCTTTTCTTTTTTTTTCCTTTCTTCTCCTTGGTTCAGTCTTCTTCTTCCTTCTTCTTTTTTTCTTTTTTTTTTTTTCACTGGTTCGGTCTTCAATTCTTTTTTCTTTTTTTTCACTGATTCGGTCTTCAGTTCTTCCTCTCTCTCACTTTTTTTTTTTTTTCACTATTCGGTCTTCAGTTCTTCCTTTTTTTTTCTTTTTTTTCTTTTTTTTTTGGGTTCGGTGAGTTTGGTTTTTATTTTTATTTTTACTTTTATTTTTTTCTTACTAGGTTCAATGAGTTTGGGTACTGGGGGTTGAAGGGAAAAAATATAAAGTAAAAGCTGCACAAGATACAGGTATGGGGCTCACAAATAATTGAAAAATATTGAGTGATGGCAAGTGAGTGATGGTGCCAAACGGGGTGGGGTGTTTTAAGTGATGAGTGATGAGTGATGAAAACTGAGTGATGAGTGATGGGTGATGAAAACTGAGTGATGAGTGGCCATTTTTTTTAAACCAAACAAGGCCTAAGTTTGTTTATAGTGGAATTCGTTTCTCTTTATTTTAATTTTTTTGGGTTTTTGTAGCACTTTGATACTGTTGATTGTGACGAATTTTTTAAAGGATTTTCGTAGCAGTTTGTTATCAATGGTTTATGATATATTTGGTTGTGTTTTGTCTGGAACTGGTTACTTTATTGATATTTAATTTTGGTGGGTCAGCCTGTGATGATGAGCTGTGTGTATTGAATGGTGTAAAATAATGCACATTTTTACTAAGTGGTCCGTCTAAGTGGTCCATGCGTTCTGCTTTATAGCTCTTGTCTGCCTATAGTTTTATATTTATTTTAATAATGGCTTATGTCCATTCAAAGAAGATAGTGATGTTAATAATGTGTTAATTAAATGTTATATTATACGTGCTACTTATTGTAGTTGCTAACTACAAATTTTTTGAGCTTGTTGTAGATTAGGAGAACATGAGGCAATCATGTGTTTATGGGCTTAAGAGTGGAAGAGGATTGTTGCCCATCAAGTGTTGCTGAAAGCCAATCAACTATAGTACTTTCCATACTATATTATATACATTGTGCTTATTATTTGCAAATTGCCAATATTTGGTCATTTAGTTTGTTGTGCATGCATACTTACCATGTTTCTATTATTAAAGGTCTCAACCCAAGCAAGTGTTGTTGGAAGCAATGGAGTTGATCGATCTAGAAAAGGTGCTGGAGTTGGTGTTGGATAAGGAAGAGCTGACAGTGGAGCTGGAAAAAGTTGAGGAGCAACAACAATAGTAGTTTGTAGGACGGTTAATTGTTAGAACCTTTTTGTGGTCACTATTTTGTAAAGCTTTTCATAAGCTTATATGATGGTGATACTGGACATAAATATCCTATTTTGCGTTGGTCAATAATTTACAGAAACTTTATGAGAACAACTATTAGCTATTATGGAAGAATTATTAGTATTTTGGTCATATATTGAATATATCAGGTTTTGGCAATGTGCCAGGTAATGTCAGTGATTGTATTCTTCTGCAGTATAGCTTCTTCTTGTTTGGAAAAATTTGTTAGTCATTGTTTTGTAAAACTTTCCATAAGTTTATATGATAATGATAGTGGACATGAGCAGAAAAAAGAATATGGCAGTGTTGGGTATTGAAGATAATGGTACTATTCACATGCATAGAGTTTTTTCTTTTTGGTCTGGCACATCAATGCTTTTACCAATTGTAATTGCATAGCTACTCACAATTGCACTTTGCAGGTCCAATGTAATTGCTAGGTGCATTTATGGATGGCTAAGTCCCAATTTCCATTATAATAAACAATATTCCAATAAGAGACAAAACTAAGTAAGAATTTTCATTGCAAGAAATGTATTTCAATTTTCATTACAACATAAAAATACAAGTGGCTATTACAATTGTCATTACATTAAACAAGATAATAAGCTGCCTACTATCTCAAAATGATTGTCACTACAATTTTTCACGGTGACTAAACTACAATTCACCTATTCTCAATACAAGTTCTTTCCTTGGCCTTTTGCTTTCACTAGATAAACTAAAATGACCACCACAATCTTCGTTGGCCTTTTATCTTCTAAATCAACAATCTTCATCTAAGGTGCATTATTATCCTTCTCTTTCAATTTTGTTTTCTGCTTGGGTTGTTATTTGTCCACGATGTCTTCAAGATTGTAGGAAATTGGCGTTTACAATTCACCTTATGATCGTTGCCATAATTTAACCTTCCAAAACTACTTGAAGAACTTCCCACTTGACATATCCTACAATATACAATATTGCATAGTATGTTTTTATAGCTTTGAATAATATAATGAACCTCATTCACACAATTTTTAACGATACTGTTAACCACACGCACAGACTTTGAAGTAAACAAAACAACTTAGAACAATAGACAAAATTGTAGAATCAATTGTATAAAAGTATAGTTGTTTCAATAGCTTTGCAGAAGTAGCATTTATGGCTAAGCAGTAAGATTGTGCCTTGATGAATAAAATAAACAAGGAAAAAAGAAAAATATACTAAAAAGGTCTTACCCAAAAGAACTCACACTGAAGTCAAGTGGCTAATACTAAACACTGGAGCAGCTCTTTGGCAAATGACATCCAAATTTCAGTGTGTCATTTTCAATGTTTTTCACGCCTCCCTCATCCCTAAATATATCAATCTGCAGCTGCGTCATTGTTGCATCATTGTGTAGTTAAATTTCAGCATTTAATGTATCCCTCTCCTTCAATAGGAGTTAACAATGCAAGTTCTTGTTTTATGGTGCATTAATTGTTTGAATTGATTTTATCATGACAGCTTATAGTTATATACACATCAATAATACATATCCCAATTCTTGTAGGACCCAATTTATGCACATACCCTAATGCACAGTTCAACTCTTTTCACCATAATTAACACACAGCAAAAAGTCCCAACAACTTAGATAGAAAAAATTACAACAATGAACATAGAACCCCCAAAAAATTGTCAAAGAAAGAGAAAGCAAACCATAACTATGAATCCCCAACAAATCCAAATCCAACAATGACAAGAAAAAGCGAAATCTAAAAAGAGAGAGAAATGGAGCTGGAGAGAAGAAAAAGAGTCTCATTGTGGCTGCCGCTGCGGCCACCGTTGTGGCTGCAGCTGTGGCTGCCGTTGTGGCCGCCGTTGTAGATTCACGATGGGTCTCTGCCCTACGAGCAAGGAGGGAGTTACTTCCTTCGTGGGTTTTCAGTTTTGGTTTGGAATTTTAGAAATAGGATTAAACGGTGTAGTTAATGATTAGATTTTTTGTGTTTTAGCATTGTGGAAAATGCCACCATTTTTACTGTGACAGGTAAGCTTTTATTATTAGTTGAAACTGTGTCGTTAAGGGCTTATTTGGCAAAAAAAAAAAAAAAAACACATCAACAAGATGACATGGCAATTAACAGTAGAAACTAACCGAAGGGGTGATTTGCTAACAGAACAAAACGTTGGGATGTAAAATCAAAGTTCCAAAACGTTAAGGTGTAAAATCCAGTCAACTCCAAACTTCAAGAGTGTAATTTGCAATTTACCCAATTATTTACTTTAAACCTAAAAGCTATATCTCATGAGATCTCAATGACTCTTGCATTGTTTTAACTTTTTTATTTTCTCTTCTTTTTACTTTGGGGAAATGTGAGTGGGGTAGGGTTTTTTTCTTCTCTGAATGGAGGTTGTGTACTTGGGTGTTTAATTTTTCAATTAAATTTTTTAAATCATTTTTAGTTATATTAATTTATTATATTTTAGATATAATTTGTTAAAATATTTTAAATAGTTAAGAGAATATCTACTAAATCTATGCAACAAATTATAAGAAATATTATCATTATCTTGAATTAAGATATATTTGAATCTCTATAAATATTGATTTCATCAATATTACATAATTTTACACATTTATTTTAATTATTTTTGTATTAAATAATTATTAAATTAATTATGACATCAGCACGGTTCAACCTAGGTTCGACCTTAAAAACTTTGAACTTCTCTCTATTCCGGTTCTTTGAACGGTCCCAATTTCAAAACCATGGTCATTATAGCTTATTAGCTTTTATGCTAACCATAACATTTACTGTATCATTTACCACAATTATCCTATGTAGCAGATTATGAATGATTGGCTGTCACTTTCATGTGTACCACAACTTTTTCTCTACTGCTCATAGTTAGTCATGATAATAGCTTAATTTTGCATATTTATATCATTATTAGAAAAGCATTATCATACTTATTTTGAGTTAATTCATGCATTTTATAGTTGACTTTGGAATAATGCTAAATAATCAATTTTGTGCTTAATTGAATTTTAATGCGTGAATTTGTCTTTTGTAGAATAATGAAATTAAATAAGTGAATTTGTGCAAAGAAGAAAGCTAATGGACTTAATTTTACAAGGGCCATGATGAAGTCAAAGAAGGCCAACTCAATTAAATTCAAGTCCAATTGGAGTAAGGAATCAAAGGAAATTCAGGAATCAAAGGAAATTCGCACCTAATCCAAGTTCAATTTGGATTAGGATTCCAGCTTGCTCACCAGTTAGTATCTGGAGCATAATTTTCGGCTCAGATATCCAATCGAGATTATTCAAGTTGGGCTGGAAAGCTAACTTAAAGGGTTACAACTTTGTAGTTTACCAAAAGTACGAATTCTAAAGTTAAATGGGCCAAAAATGTCGGTTAAGTGAAGCCTAAAAGCTTGAGATTTTCTCCAAACGGGAATTCAACTTGTAATATGATTGCTTAACCTATTTAAAGGCTCTTTAGGGCAAAATTCAGGGAAGAGCTGCTGTAGAACATAATTTAGGTTTTTTTTTTAAGTTTTTTATAGTTTTTAGAGTTCTATTTGTGTTATGGCTTGCTAGAAGCCTTGCTAAAGTAAGGGGTGAAACCCAACCGTTTATTGATATGTTCTTAACAATTATTTATTCGTTTTAATGCTTGTGTTTTTATGTTTTTGATTGTTTTGCTCATCTAGAAAAGTGTTTAATTCTGTATAATCCTTTTATTTATCGTAGACTTCAGGCACATTAAATGCTTAGTATTCCCTACGAACTAATTCACTAGTTTTGTTTTGTTTAAAATCAATTAATTACATGAAACTACCTTAGACAATTAATTATTGAGTTTTTATTGTTAAATCATCCGACTAAGATCATCCTTCGTATGAATTTTAGTTGAGTTATAAAATAAATATTGTTAAGACTACCAATAGATGTATTGTGTGTGAATCCCTAAACCTTAGCGCCTTAATATATTGTTATTTTCTCTCAATTTAAAATTACCTTTACTAAACTATTAAAAATCTCTTCAATTAAACTTTATTATTTTAGTTTTAGTCTCTTGTGGTTTGCTAATCAATTCTTATTTCCCTGTGGATTTGATCTCGGACTTTCCGAGTTATTACTTCGTGACAATCCTGCACTTGGAAGCATTATTTAAGTCGCAGCAAGTCACATAACACAGTTGTGGGAAAATGTGTGGTTTTAGAATTATTGTTACTTTCGGTCATTCCAACTTTGAGATTCAAATTCAAATCATCTTGAAAAATAGTAATGCTACATCCACAAAGTATCTTATAACATTTTTACGAACTATTAATGTAGCAAATTCTTACCGGTTCTTATTTGGGTCTAACACTAATATCATTTTTTTACTTACCAATAACTACTTACCACATTGGTAGTTTGTAAAATAGCTTATGACTTTAACATTTTTCATAACCATAAAACCTATTTAATTTGATTTAATCAATCGTTTTTTTTTTTTTTCCTTAAAATTGCCTGTTCGATACCAAAAAAAAATTATATATATATATCAAACCAAAAAACCAATAGGATTAGACTGTTCAACCTCTTAATTGATTTCATCCTTCTCTCATCTCATCCCTCCCAATTACTAAAGATCAATTCTCAATTCAAATTGCTTCTAGATGAATAAATAAATTATAGAAGAACATTTAGAGTTTTTGTCTTAAATTCTATGAAACGTTATTTTTGAGCTGTATTCCTTCCCATGTAGTGTGGGTTTCAGGGTCTAACCCATAAGTTGGTTCTGTTTGGCAGCCGCCGAATAAACTCTGCCAAGGGCTGGCCCAAACATTTGGGCTAATCAACTTAACCTTAAAAAGAATGTTATAATGGCCACATATTGGACTTCCTAAATATATGTGTTCAGCCCACAATGCAAAAATCATTGTACTAGGCCACTAGCTTGTAACTACACTATGGAATGGACAATGGAGCCTCAATTTTCTTTTTCTTTTTTTTTTGGATAATTTGTAAGACTATGTTTTTTGTTTTTTGTTTTTTTTTTTTTAAACGAGACTCAGTTTTCTTTTGTCCAACTAATATTTCCTTTCATATTATCTTTTCCAAATTCACATATAGCAAGCATGACTACACGAAGCAACCCTTAATATATCAGCTTTAAGTATAATTTTTATAATAAAAAAAAATCATGAAATAACCCATATTTCTTCAACTTTTACGTCCCTTAAAAGTGATACTACAACTATTACAAATTTCATTATATTAAATGTAAAATAATGATGTGTCAACTTTTAACTATAAAATAGAAGAAAAAAATTTATTTGTCGTGCTTTGTTGACTTAACACCATTCACATATATTGTCATGATAATTTTGGAAATCTATTTGTAATAAAATTGATATACATATATATATATATACACACACACAAATAATAAAGCACAAAAGGCTATCTTAAAATGGATCAAAAAGGGTCAAGAGTTTAGCTAACATCTCCTGATTTTTTTAACGAAAACGTCCAAGATTTAAATCTCCATTATTTGCTTATAACTAACTATAGAATAAAAAAGAAAAAAGAAAAATGAAACCGAGAATAGCTGGTAGGCTATACTAAAACAATTGTGAGAACAATTGTGAAAGGCCCAATTTAGCCCAAAAAGGGATTTATATATAAAGTGTATACTAGTAAAAGCAATCTAGCACAGCCTAAAATGACAAATACACAATATAGTCTATGCAATCAATCTATAAAGAGATTCACCCCACCTACACACACACAAAATAATAACAATAAATAAATAAATAAAAAATAATAATTAGTATCTTAATCTAATGATAAAAATGTGTCATCAGAGTTATAAATCGAAATTATTTCAAAAAATAAAAAATCAATAATACAATTATCCAAAAAATAAAAGAATTATAAAAAAAAAAATTGATAATATAGTCCTCCGGATGAGCAAAAACCCACCTCTACCTCATTTTCTGTTAAGCACTCTCTCCTCTTTTTATATATAATAGTTCCACCGTTTCCTTTTTTATTTTATTTTTCCCTTTATTCATTTCCGTTCTGTAAAATTCACTGCTGATTATCATGGCGACTCCTCCCAATCCAACGGACGGCAATCCACCCTCCCCCGGTCTGATCTCTCTCTCTCTCTCTCTCTTCATTTTTGTTGTTGTTTCTCACTCTCATTGAAAACAAGAAAAAGAGATGCTACGTAAAATAAAATGAATAAAACAACTTTCACCGATAAGATTTTCTGTGCGTGTGTATATATGTAATCTGGGTTTAATTTAAATTATGAAAAGAAAGAAAGTAGGACAATTTGCTGTGTGTTAAAAGTGCCAAAAGTTGGTGTCAAAGGACAAGGCATCATATGATAGGAATTTTTTTTTTTTTTTTCTTTTCCCGATTCTGAAATTATTCAATATGTTTAGAGCTATAACAATTTTCGCAAAATATTTCACAACTGTCGAGGCGGATAGATGATATAGTAATGTTATTGGTGGCCCAGATGAGAAATGGTAAAAAGAATCTACGTCGAGGAAATTGTTATAGTATGTAGTAGCATTTTGCGCCTGGAATTCGCATTTATGTGGGAGGTGTATGGTACAATGTATGGATTGTTGTCTATACAATTGAATTGATGATGGAAAACTTGCTGTTATGGTTTTTTTTTTTTTTTTGCCTGTAGTGATTTTCATGGTTTCAATTTAATGAGCACTTGTGCTTCTAGGATAAGGGTGTTTTTATAATACTCCTTTCTACTACAACTGTTTTTGCACTTGTGTTGTGCATCTCGGCACGAGCGTAAGCTGCTTAGCCCGTTAAGGGTGAATACCCCTGGATTGCCTAGAAACTGGTTTTGGTGGATCGGGTCAGTTGCTCATAGGTTTTACTAGCTAGAGTGAGTACAAATGGCTCTTCTTTAGAAAGGTTGCCTACGTTGTAAAAATAAATAAAATTTGCCTATATGTTCTAAATTTTTACAAATTATAGATGCTGCAACTTCATGATTAAAGAAAAAAAAAATGTGTTTTTTTTTCTGAAATCTTCAGCAACAGAACCATCACAACCAACAAATCAGGATCAGCAAGATTCTAAGGTGGAGGCTCCAAGTCAAACTTCTCCAACGTCGGTGTTTGTCAATTCCGAGCCAATGCGAGAGGAACAAGTGCAAAATGCAGTGAAATTTCTCTCACACCCCAAAGTTAGAGGTTCTCCGGTCATCTACAGAAGATCATTTCTTGAGAAGAAGGGCCTCACAAAGGAGGAGATAGACGAAGCCTTCAGACGTGTACCTGTAAGTTGGTTCTTTTATCATGATATATTGATTTGTTGTTAGCTACAGCATTCATTTATATGCAGATCACCCATTTCTATTATTTTTTTGGTGCCCCACGTTGTTTTGAATTTACAGGACCCGCCACCAAGTGCAACCAATGTTAATCAAGGTATTGATAAATATTAATTCAGATTTGGGTTTAACCAGAGTTTAGTAGCTTATCCTTTATAACTAATGTTCGTATGTAATTTATCAAAATGCTAACAGATGCACAGGTGAAGCCCTCATCAAACAGTCAGCCACAGGCTGTTGTACAAACTCTGCAGCCTGCAGCAGTTGCTCCCCCCAGTACCATTTCCTCAATGCGGTCTCGATTCCACTGGTCTCATGCTGTTTTTGCCATAGGATTACTGGCAGTTTCAGGTGCTGGAACAGCTGTGCTAATTAAGGTACCAATGATTGACCCTTCTGAAATTATGCAATCCATAATGCAGATGTTTTTGCATTTGTATGGTTCTCTTACCAAGCTTCACTTATGGCTGACTGGCTGTATGCAGCAGCTTATACTACTTGATATCTCAAGCTTGCTCACATTAATTTATAACACATTCCCTCTTCTAGAAATCAATTGTTCCAAGATTGAAGACTTGGATACGCAAGGTTGTATTGGAGGAAGAAGATGACCTTGTCAAGAAAATAGATTCAAAACCGAGTTTAGCAGAGGAGGCAGCTGCTGCTGCAAAAGCAGCTGCAGCTGCAGCAGCTGATGTGGCAAAAGCAAGTCAAGAAATGTTGAATTCAAGAAATGAAGGTGGGGTTATACTTGACTTTTAGCTTATTTTGTCTCAACTCTCAAGGGATCTCTTTTCTATTTTTCTTTGTTGGTTTTTTTTTTTTTCACCCATTTCTGTTTTGTTTTGGAACGTTCACTGATCAGTAATATCTCTTTTGATCGCTTCACCTTATTCTATACATGGCCAGAAAAGAGGCGTTTTGAAGAATTTACTAATCTCTTGGATGTGCAAGTACGAGAAATGAAGTCAATGACTAATGCCATAAGGAAATTCGAAGGTACTGAAAAATTGCTTTCTGAACAAGAAGATATACGAAACTGTTATTCCTGAAAGAGTTTGGTTCTTGATTTTCTGCCTTTAGCACTGAATATTAAATCTTCATTCGTTAAGGGTGAGCTTGCTTATCTAATTAGACTTGTTTGCAAAGTATCTCAGTCTATTACAACTCCATGTTTGTGCATTAACGGCTTCTAAGTTGCTAATATATAGGCGTCTAGCCAGTAAACATCCAAAAACTTTAGCATTGATACACTTTGATACTAATGGAGAAATTCCCTTTACCTAGGTGAATATGAATTGCTTGCTATGTGTTGTGGAAGCAAGTTTATCTTTCCCAAAAAAAAAAAAAAAAAAAAGAAGTTTAATTATGCGTGTAATAATTAGAGCAAT
This sequence comes from Quercus agrifolia, assembly GCA_029955455.1. Lineage (NCBI taxonomy): Eukaryota > Viridiplantae > Streptophyta > Magnoliopsida > Fagales > Fagaceae > Quercus > Quercus agrifolia. The sequence continues at coordinate 45,087,063 of JARQAD010000006.1, forward strand.
AAAGTAAAGGGAACACAACTACACATAAGACATGAGGCTTAACTTGGAAAACCCAAAACTAGGAAAAATCATGGAACCTCGTCCAGCCAAAGATATGCATTATAAAAACAATCATTACAAAGAGATACCAACTCAAACCTGAGTACCCTAATGTCAAATCGGCTATCCACCTTACTCTCTCCTTGAATCTTCATTGTGACACATGCTTTATCCCCAAGTTTTGTGTTCAACTTGTGTAATCTTTGGTATGAAATCTATTTGCAGATAAGAGATTCCAGGATCTCTCTAGAAGACCTCTGTAGACACCACACACCCTAAAAAATATTATAGTCTCTAAACACTTAAATTCTCATAGAAGTTAACATTTGTGGATGTGGTCATTCTCTCACGAAATGAAGTTATTTGATGAACCACCAGAAAACTCTACAAATATTTTTTAACTTAAGAACTAGAGAGACTTATGAAATAGAAAAATCATTCAATTGTTAACCTATAGAAACTCTGTGCTTGCTCTAAATTTTGTGTTACAAGATCCTTATAAGGAGAAAAAGACTTTCAGGCCAAGGAATCATTAAAATTGTGTATATATATATTTATATATACACATACGCTTTTAATGATTCTTTGGCCTGAAATTTAGAGCAAATTGTGTCAATGGGAGAGGGTCGTCATTGGATTCCTCAGATCATCCTGCCTTTCCAGGATTGCGAGTTGGAATTTGTTGATACTTTTTTCGAGGTACTATATGATAATTTTTCTGCTTCGACTGGTAATGATTGAGCCTTGTGGTTACTGTCTAAAAAGGAGTGTTAGAGGTAAGATCGTATTCTAATGCTCTCAAGGGTTCTACAAACAGTTTTTCCCCCCCTTAGAAGAGCATTTGAATGGCTAAGGTTCCAAGAAAGGTGGAATTCTTTGTGTGGATTGCAGATCTTGGGAAAATTCTAACAGTTGAAAATCTTCATAAGAAACACACTTTGATAGTTGATTGGTGTCGTATGTGTAACTTGTAAGTGCAGTGGGGAATCCATTGATCACCTGCTTCTTCATTGCTCTATGGCAACAGATATATGGTCCTTCTAGTCCTTCTTCTTCACTTTGTTTGAGCTGGTTTGGGTGATGCCCAAATCTGTGGTTGAACTGTTGGAATGTTGGCAAGGTCAGTTTCAGCACCACAGAGGAGCTAAGGTGTGGTGAGCCTTGCCCTTATGTGTCATGTGGATTCTGGGTACAAAAGTAATAATCGGGTCTGATGGTCCTGCCTGTCATTAAAGAGCATATATTGGTCGTTGTTTGATTGGATACATGTTCTAGGTGGCACCCCCTCCTTGTCTTTTGTTGATTTTATTGTATCTCTTTTATTTTGAGTTGTTTTCTTTTGAAAGGAGTTGCACACATAAATTTTTGTATCATTTTCATTTCCTTTTACAATAAATTTTTTACTTACGGTACCTACGTCCTCCTCGATCTCCTGTGTTGTTGGTTTGAATCGACTCCCCTCTCTCCACCCCAAAAAAATTAAAAAAAGTTTCAAAACATATTGGGTCAATTGAATCTGTTAAACAGTTGATCAAATGATCCAAGACTTTTAATTTTAAACCAGATTTTCCTAAATCCTAGATTCTTGTCAACCAAATAACCAATTCAGTCGATCAAAAGTTTAGAGTTTTACTCGAAGGAAGGTAGATCGATCAACAAAGTGAATCTTTACTCAAACAAAGTACAAAGGAAGCACCATTTTGTTTTTCAAGAAGTAGAAAAATACACATGTTTGACAATTTTTATAACCATTTGGCTAGGAATTTCGGGAAGGAGTTTACTTGCCTTTTCCTACCAAGGAAAACTGGCCATTTGACAGGGAGATTCTAAACCATGTTCTATGCAAGATGTGGAATCAAAAGTAAAACATAGTCTCTAATGTGTGGATTTCGGTCCCTAGATCACTTACCAAGCTTCAAGTCTTTATGATCTTCAACGTGAACCTCAAACCAATGTAAACCTTCATGATAGAATCCAGACTCACATCTTAATCACTATTCCTATAACAAATCCAAACAATTTGTCCTAAGATTTTAGTCATGGGATTTGCCAACTCTAAATTTGTGGAAACATACAAGATTTCTAAGAGACAATGTTACAGACAATAGTTATTTTTATACTCGAAGACTTTTTTATTTTCTTAAATACTAGTGTTTTAATTCCTGTTATTGTTTTCTTTTTATTGGAAAATTGGTCAGAGGCATCTTATATGTGACCAACTTGCAACAGTGTCACATATATCATGAATGCATGTTATAGGTATGCACTCAAACTGCTGACCCACATGAATATTTAGTTTAGTGCCTGAGCCAAGCTGAGCAATCTGTCAAGCCATTGTTCCTGACTGTCAATGCTGTTGTGTAGGTTTTCTTAGGTATTCTGATAAGATGCTAAATAGTCTCTTTGCTTCATTGTTAGTGGTTCAGCTGTGTCCAGAAAATCCTCTTCCTCATTGGGATAATATCTAACATTCTTAATACCATTGTTCTTTGTTAGATCTTCAAGGACATGTCTACAAATTACGTCTCACCAATTACAAGCAATATGCTATTCTTATTATTGAATATCCTTTCTTTCTGCCTAATCCTCAGGACAATCAAACACCCAAGGGAGAGCCTCTTTTGTTGATCAAGAGGATCATGGAGTTGCTATATCGAATTCAAAGGTAAGCTGAACATAGGCATAATTTGAGAACACTTCATGCTATCTAAAGAAGATTTTAGAGAGCTTACTCTCGTCAACATAGCCTCTCTAAGGTTTAAGCTTTTATTAATTTAAATGTTCTGCAGCAAATGTATGTAAACAACAAGGCGGACTATGACTTGCGCTCAGGTACACTTTAGGGATCAAGTGGCAATTCTCTCTTGTGTATCTTTTAATTGGTTTAAATTTCAATGTTTTATAATTAAAATTTTCTGTACAGTGAGATCTTCCTCACCTCCCACATCTGCAGAACCATCAGTTGCACCTCACCCTAAGTCCTATATGGATGTAAGTAGTTAACCTGATATTTCCATTGATGAGAAACACAACGTAATGTATGACTGTATGCTTGAGTATTGTCCCTCTTTACTTGTCATGTCTAGTAATTGTAAGAGTAAATGACATGCATATTAATCACTTAAAAGTATAGGGAAGATTATATAATTAAGTAGCTAGGTATGAAGTGTTAGATTATCTTTTGAGAGAGTGCTACATCTTTTGGAATTACTCCACCAGAGTCAGTGGTAGAGATGGTTTATGGGAATGACTACATAATGCAACTGAGAGCATATGACTACCATCTTTTAATTCTCTAATTTCTGACCATTGTTAGACTTAGTCCATATCTGAGTAGTTGTCTACTTTTTGTCTAACTAAATACTTATATTAGTTTGTTATTTGTTATCAAAAGTTTCAGAACAAGCATTAAAGAAGATAATAGCCAAAGAAGAAGGGAAATAATCATGAGATTGAAATGACTATCAAATTTTCGTTCTTGTGAATAACTTTCAATTATGTTCAGGCCTGTAACATATTTTGTTATCTGCTTTAATATCTGTTTGTTGTTATCCATAGTTGATGCTTAATTTTGATCCATGGGTTTGTCTTGACTGTAATGATGCACTTCATACTATTATGTGAATGTTGATCTTCGTTATTCTAACTCAGAACCAATTACTGTCTGCATATTGTTCTGATTTTCTTCATTTTTGATTAATTTTAAAGCCAGATACATACTGCCACTGTCCACTGATATGAAATGTTAATATCTTGCTCATGGTGTTGCAGATTATGGCCATGATCCAAAGAGGGGAGAGACCTCCTAATATCAGAGTAAACTATGTGTAAATGTTATGTTGAGATCAGCTTGTTAGTGAGGTCGATGCTAATACTGGGTCATTCTAAATTCATATGCAGGACATAAATGATCAACCCCCAAACCCTAATCAGCAACCATCAAATCCTCGTTTAGCACCTAGAGCTAAGGTTTGTTTTTTAGTATTTTTCCTTCTAAGATCATTCGTTTCTTTTTCAAAAATAGATTTTGTGGACTATCAGAAAAACTGAAACACTCAGAACATTTAACTTATTTAGGGGTTGGGCTATTTTGGAGAAAGAAAAGAAAAGGAATAAAATGGTTGGGGGGGGGGGGAGATCAGCTATAAATCTTCAATAGATTAGTCAATGTCGGCCACATCTATTCTTTTTTGTCATTCTATTTTGTCCAAAGTCATACTCTTTATTACTTCCTTAATTGATATGTCATTTTTTACTACTATTAAATTACCGATTGTCCTAAAAGTTTAAACTATTAGGAAATTGTGAATTTAATCACTTAACCATAAGTCTAACGCTCCCCCTCACTTGTGAGACTAAACTTCCCCTTAATAAGTGGGGGCCCAACAAGTGGGAATTTAACATTTTAAATGAGAGGTAAAGTAAAGCCAGGGATCGAACTCAGGATCTCTTGCTCTGATTCCATGTTAAATTACCGATTGTCCTAAAAACTTAAGCTATTAGGAAAATATGAATTTAATCACTTAACCATAAGTCTAACAACTATTACTAATTGACATTCTTATTTCAGTTACACTTTTATGAATATGTTGCCTTTTGAAAGCCCAACAATCACTACCATGAGCTCTAAATCAAATGGCACCTTCTCCCATACAAGTAGGGTTAAGAGTGAGGTCTTGGGTTCAAAATCCATAGTATGTACATGTGTACTAACCAACTGAAGAAAAAAAAAATCTTATGGCTATAAAAATTTAGAAATGGCCTAGAGTAGATGCATGCTTTATAAAATTGTAGAGTCATAAAATAGAGAAAAAAAAAAACCTTCTTCAATTTGTTACTTTAATCACTGTTGAAAAATGTGAAAAGGGGAAATGGTGAATTTCTTGCATTCACACCAAATAAAATTGATTGTTGATTTGCTCATTTGAAAAGAATGAAACTGATTTTTACTTCATGTAATCCTGAGTAGCCATGGGAGCTTGGTCAGGTCCACAACTCAAGCCAACCACTTCAATCTCAAGTAAGCAGCGAAGGCTTGAATTCCAAGGTACAAGACAATGGAGTAACCTATCAGTTAAATGGTGACAGTTCAGTACCTTGGTGGCAACAGAAAAATGTCAAAATCACAGAGATTGAAAATGGAGATGAACTCAAGGCAGGGATTTATGGTCAACGAATCAGTGAGCCACCTGTTCAACCACCTGTTCAACGTTCGTGGGTCCCTCCTCAGCCACCCCCAGTTGCAATGCCAGAAGCAGCTGAAGCCATCCGACGCCCAAAACCAGCAGTTCAGAGAGAACAGTTGGTTGATGATCAGTCAGTCGCAAATCCTTCAGATGCAACTGATGAGTTGCTGAGGATCACAAAAATATCTGAATCTGGAGGTGCGATGGAGGTTAATGGTGGGAGCTCGGTGCTGAACTCAAGGGTGGAGATTAATGGTGGGAGCTCAGTGCTGAACTCAAGTGAGATACAAGAAGATCACAGTTATGACCAAAGTGTTCATTCAGCTTAATCTAAGGTACCCACATGTATACCTTTTCAGTTTGTAGTAGTGGCCCATGGAATGTTTTGGATCAACTTGAATCGAATAATGATCCCATGCTATTGTGTAGTTATAAAAGAATTTGAATGCAAGATACGTGGACTTATTTTCATGATAAAATGAGAGTTATAATCAATAATGAGAGAAAGCCCTTGTGAAACATAAGTGCAAGCATGTATTGTTTGCATTCAGCGTATGCAAGCATTTCTAGCTCCTTTTGTACGGGTTTGTTATGGCCTTCTAAAATTGGCAATGTTTACTGCCAAGCTGCTACGAAATGCAGATCGTATCTATCACTTCTTCTCGTTATCTGCTTTACAAATGGTTAAAGTTTAGCTAAAGAATAATGCTAGGGACAATTGTTTTTTACAACTTGCTTAGGTCGAAAGTTGCAATTGGAACATCACTTTCACATGGCCCATCACTAGTACCACATTTATTATGCATTCAATCACAATATACTGCATCAATAGTTGAGAAAACAAATTTTGAAAATTTTTGTATCCTTAAGTGTATGTTTGGATTGCACGGAAAAAGAAAGCAAATGCCCATCTGTGTTTTTTCTATGGATTTTATGTACGTTTCACGGGACCCGCAAGTACAAATTTTTCTTCAAAATTAGGCCCACAATACTATTCACATATTTAAAAGTTATTTTACTACAGTGTTTTCAGTTTTCAGTTTTCAGCAATAAGCGGTATCCAAATAGATCTTTAGACTTATTGTAAGCGAAAATCTAGAGTTTATGGTTTTTCTTCCCGAAACAATTCCACCTCGCGAGCACTAGCCTTTTTACCTTGGAATCAGTTTTGAGTGAGTATGAATCTTACACCATCTGGAGTCCTGATTTCCGAATGATGAGATAACCTCCTAGTAGCAGTAATTGGTCATGTCTTTCATTTGATTAATGGGGTCTGCTTCATATTTTATGTTAGTTATCTTTCCAAAACTTGCGAGTGCATAATGACATAATGCACGCTTGACTTATTATAGAATCCTAATCCTACCTTCTCCTTTTTTTTGTGTGGGGGGGGCATAATTAAAGAATCCCACCTAGTATGGCCCAATTCAGGTCAACCTAATCAACATCCTTCTTTGATTCGTGTGCATCGCAATGCACGCTAGCCCTGTTTTTTTGGGTTCACCACTTTCACTTATGATTTGTTCTCAATTCATGTTTGTTGTTTTGCTTCCTACCATTTGAATTTCTGACTTTCCCTTAGGCTATTTTTTGTATCTATGGGCTTTGTGCATGCCATGCCCACTAATTCATCTTATTAGGTTTTTTCCTAAATGACAATCTACCAACATATCCACCAAGATAATTTTTTTTTCTTTAAAGATAAAGATCCAATTGTTAAAGGGTTTTTTTTTGGGTGTGTGTCGATGAAAGAAAATTTTATTGTGTAAAGTATATGTATTCAAAGAAGAGATGATTAAGATCATCTCTAGTTAAAAATTCACTTAAAAAATTTTAAAAATCATAGGTTTCAATTAACTCAACTGGTAAAATTTCTGATAGTTGAATAAAAAATCAGGAGTTTAATTCCTACTTGCACAAAAAACAGATTAGTGTCTTGATCTAATGATAAAGAGCTATCATCAAAAGTAGACGTCATGGATTAAAATTCTCTCAAAATTTTTTTTTTAATTCAGTTATATTTTCAAAAACGCTCTACGTAGATAGAGTATGACTATGAATGTCACTTATCCCAAAAAAAAAATTATTAAAAAAAAAAAAAACCTTAATTATGCCAAGATTCTTATTAGGAAAAGTGAAGAAGGGAAGCGAGTTCAAATCCTTCCTGTTTGTCAAAAAAAAAAAGTTCAAATTGTAATTATTGAATTAAAAAAGATATAAAAAAAAATTAAATGTAGTATAAATTTGTATCACTCTGCCAAGCCTTGACTGTGTTGAATTTTGTTTTGTGACTGTTGGGTTTGATAGTAAAATCAAAGCTAAAGAACCTTATAGTTCATTGATATTGCTTGGCTTTTTTCAACAGGAGAGAAAGAGAGATTGTTGAACCTGTTGCAAATCTGGAAGGAAGGAAGGAGTTTCGTATTGGGAATTTTATGGTATGAATTGGCTAGACAGAGGTGGCCACTTTCTGCCGACCAGAGTTTCTGTCCTCGCAGGAGAGCTCAACACGTCAAGTCCACTTTCCCACTAGTTTTATTGCCACTTTACTCATCTTATTGCTCCTCATAATACATTAATCAATCAATCATATCTTTTGTAATAGCATTATAGCAGAAGCAAGTCTTTTCATTGGAGGAGGATAATCGCGGTGGAAAGTGTTATAGTTTATAATATTTTCACAATATTTATAAATTTTAAATGTTAAATTATTAATATCTGTTCATAATATTTTTACAATATTTACAGTAAATTTAAAATGGCAAATTGTTACTGATTTTAATCTAAGTTCATTATTGAAATAATTTTTCTTCTCACCAATAATAAAAAATAACAACCTATCACATAACATTATTTATAAAAACATTGTCGCAAAGTATTTATCTTATCAGGAAATAGTTTCTCGCACTAATAAGTTGTATGTATATTATGGCCCCAACAATTAACTTGACTTGGTGGTCCTAGTGGAGGTTTTTTAATGTTCAAAGATATACTATGTATTAATTAGTGGTGCATGGTGAGCCCCATCACCAAAACTAGCTATAACTTCCAGTGCGAGACCTATTCCCATGTAAATCTCATGTGTTTAATTTATTTAATTTATACTCAACTAGCTTTTATAATTCTTTTTTTATTAAGATGCCCCATTATATTTTTTTCTTCTTTCTTTTTTGTCTTTTTATATTTCAAGACAAGATTATTCGGCCCTAGATTGGTCCCACTTTACTTTACTTTGAGGATTTACAATAATAATATGTGAATTTAGCGTGTTAATATTTTTTTATAGATATGCATAGTATTTCAAACCAATGACATCTGCTTCATAATAATAATTTTTTATTATTAAATTAAGATATTAATCAATTTTAATTATAAGCGGGAGATTAAATCTCATATCTCTTATTCACCAATAAAAATCTTGATTAGTTGAGCCATCTAGAACCCAAGAAATGCTAAATTATATACAAAAGAAGTGTGCAAATACTGACTTCGAAAACTACATTAATTTTTCACAAAACTTGCATTTATTCATTTTGTGTAGTTAGGAAGAATATATAAAAGAACTCATTAAATGTGAAAAACGTTTGCCAATAGTACATGCACGTGATTTGTCTCATTGATTGTTTACTAGTCTCAAACGTTTTTTTGCACAAGTTCAGCACCTTTCTTCTTCAGTACTTACTTCATTTTTGTTTGTTGCGGATAGTCAAGAATATAAAAAAAAAATGCGTAATAGTAAGAATAGAAGGGTCAGATCCCTATTACGTTTAAAAAATGGAAGAATGCAGTGTGTGTGTGTGTGTGTGTTTTCATAAAGATATGATTGGTTCATGATTCCTCGTTGGAGACCTTCTTATATCATAAAATCTTCATCATCTGATCTAGTCCTCACCTTTTAGAAAGAGAGAGAATATAATCAATTAATTTTCTCATTTTTAGTCTTGTTTGGTAATAATTACACTATAGTATTGAAAAATAACCTTTTTATTTTATTTTATAATTTGATTGTCACAACTCAGGGATGATTGAAATCCTAGATGTTATAAACATTTTAAAATGTGTCAATTAATTGAGATACAAGACTTTTAATGAGTGCCTCACACTCTTAATATACATATTTCAATACATATAACATATCACTTACAAAGTGTGGATATCAAGTATCCATATCTTTTAATTGGTACTCACATTTTGTGAGTGCTCTGTATGGTGTGTGAAATAAATATTTTCATTTTTTTTCATTTGTTATTATTATTATTGATAGAAGTTCAACATATGCCTTCTACTTTTGATAATTGGAACCCTAAATGTTATGAACATTCTAGGAGGTGTTAAGCAATTGAGGTACAAGACTCTTAACAAGTGTCTCACACTCTTAATATTCACATTTCATACATATCACTTACAAAGTGTGGACATCTAGTATCCATATCTTTTAATTGATACTCACTTTGTGAGTGGTGTGTATGGTGTGTGAAATAAAAATTTTCATTTTTTTCATTTGTTATTTATTTTTATTTTTTAATAATAGAATTTTAACTTATGGTTTCCGCTTATGATGATTGTGCTCTTAATCATCAGACTAAGATACCAATCAGTTTTTTGTGTAAGAGGTGATTGAACCCTAGATCTCTTATTTGACCATGGAAATTTTACCAATTGAGTTAATTGGAACCCACTTTTCATTTGTTAATTAGATAGTTACAATGGAGGTGAGAGAATTTCAACCCTAGATATCTAGAACATACTAGGAGATGCAAACTATTTGAGTTATAGGGATATTGTCAAATAAGATATGTTTAGAGAGAAAAATGAATTTTGCCTAATTAAACTAATTAAACCTAAACAAACGGATACATGGTTAAACCACTCAAACCTACTCCTAATACCAAAACCTATACTTCTCTTGTTAAGATTTCATTTTAAGTATATCTCATTGCTAAGGAAATGATTATATGAAACTAGTCTCGTCACCCGCGCTTTGCGCAGGTTTTTTTTTTTTTTTTGTTGGGTCTAGTGTCATAATTTTCCATTTATCTCAATTTTTAGATTATGTTATTAAAATAAAAATAAAAAAGTCTTAAGCTGTCGTTTAACGATGTCATCTCAAATTTTTTTTTTTTTCCATTTTTCTTGTTACTTATCAGTGCAAAATGAGCAAGATGTTTGAAACTCTTGGCCTAGAATGGTGTTTCAGCAAAATCTAATATAAGTATTAAAAAACAAAAAACAAAACAAAAACAAAAAAGTAAAAAAAAAAAAAAAATGTACCTACCAAAAATCATTATGAACCAACCATGGAACCCTTATCTTCTTTGTGGGAGAGCACCAATTTGAGAGAGAGAGAAAGAGAGAGAGATTAAAAAAAAGAAACCATGAGTCTTTATTTTTATTTTTTATTTTTTATTGTTTTTTTTTTTAAGTTTGGAACGTGGTCTTGAAGGAAATATACAAAGTGGACTAATAATTATTGTAGGGTCACTATTTGGAGCCCAAACCCAATATGATTGGGATATAAGCCCAATAAGCCCAATACAATAAATTTGTAACGAGTGTGTGAAAAAGCTAGGCTCTTGACGAATGGAATAATGGCTAATAAGGATCTCAACTATAAACAAGCATAGAAATAGATATAAAACTTGAGGAAATCGTTGTCCGAGGAGATGAATTATTATTGAATTCACTGTTTATGAAAGTTGATGCTACAGTAATTCTTTTTCTCTCCTCCCTCTCAATTTTCTTCGATTCCCCCCTCATGGGGAGTCTTTTACATTATATAATTTTCTTTTAGACCATCTTGATTGCATACTTGTCAGCCATTCAAACCTTCATTCGAGTACATGTCCCATCAGGCATCTTCTTTGACTCTCTATGAGCTGTAGTGGTTGAGACTACATTGTTCAGGGGTCTTCTCCACATAAATGCGGCCAGAAAAGTTGCTACAGTGCATTGAATGCGGTGGTAACAGTTTTTCTCTTATATATTTCTGCATTCTTATCCTCTTCGTACACTCTTGAAGTTCATCCTTATCGCTAGAAGTTCTTAGAAGGTCGGCTAAGTTACTTAAGTACTCGTTTAACCAACATTCATCTTATCCGAGTAGTATAAATTTCTTGGACTGTAACCTTCCACCTTTTTCTTTATGTGATCCTCCATTCCAGAGCTTATCTAATCGTTTTCTTCTCCTCGGACATATCCATGTTATCAAATAGGATCTAAGGCCCAATATACAAAATTGGGACCTTGTCCCCACAATTATTTTTTGGATAAGTTTTTTTTGAAGATATGGATTAGTAGGAGAGCATCTCATTTTGTAGGCATTTTATGTGGAGTTGGAGATATTTTTTTACGGGGTTGTCCCCAAGTTTTGTCCATGTTAAGTGTAGGATCTAAAGGTGTTTCTGATAGAAATCCAATTTAAAGAGGGGAATCCTGTTGTAGATAGTATAGATAGATTATGAATCATATTAGAAAAAAGAAAAGAAAAACTAAAAAACAATTATTTGTATGATACAAGTTGAAAGCATTGGTAGCACCGTGAGGATAATTTCTATTAAAAATATTTCTATAATAATGATTTAATTTTTCATGAATTTAATCTATAAGATTACACACACGCATATATATATATATATATATATATATATATATATATATATATATATATATATATATATATATATATATATATATATATATATAAGGGGTAATTATTGGATACTCTGGAGTACCATAAATACATACTCTCTCCTCTTACATAACTGTGGGTCTCACTAATTAAATTTATAGTGGGACCTACAATTCATGTGAGAGGGAGAGTACGTATTTATGGTACTCCTAAAGTATTCAATAATTTTCCATATATAAGTTAATGTAAAATTAAATATTCATTATATAATGCATTTTATCCATATATTATTAAATTCCCTTTTCACAAAAAATATATATAATAAAACTTAAAAATATTTAACATTTTGTTAAACTTTTCTACTCTTATCACACAAGCTTTTGAATGCGTATATTTTCTCATGTTATCACTATAATAAGTGTTTTTTAATTTGATTTTTTTAAATTATAAATAATGCTAATTTATCATATTTTTGGATAAAGAAACCCAACTGGGTTTGTTTTTCTTGAAACAAATATTGATTAAATTAGATATGTTCAATTTTACAAATTATCTAATACTCTTTTTATTTATTTATGCTCATTATATACTTAGTCTAAAATACATATCATAATTATCATTATACTTTTCTGTGTATTAAATATTACTGACTAATTTATTTATTTTATAATGAAGATGATCCTCATCTCTAAAACACTTATAAAACCATTATTCTATATATATAAATATATATATATATATATATATATATATATATGTATATGTATGTATGTATGTATAATTTAAATTATAAAAAAAAAAAACACATAGAGAGCTATGCAAAACTAATAATTGGAAAAAAAAATACTCAACTTAAAAGTTATTAAACAAGGGACTGTATTTGTTTATTATTATTATTATTATTATTATTATTATTATTATTTTCATTAAAAAAAGTAAGTAGTAAAGTAGGGACTGTATTACTGTACTGACTATTGAGTTGCCTAAACCTGAAAGAACCCATCATAGAGAACCATGATCAAATTGCAAAGTAGATTTGCACAAAAGGTCAGTTGACTCAAATCCACTTTAAAAAAAAAAAAAAAAAGCACTGATTTAATAGCATGCGAGCGAGTAATAACAACCAGAAAAACAAAATCACCCACTTAAAGTCCTAAAAAAATTGTATTTTCCGGGTTTCTCCGTATGCCAAAGCATCTAATATATAATTAATTACTCAGAAAAAATAAATATTTGGACTTATTATAACAAAGAATCAATTAGCAACCCAAGCAGAGTATCTAGTATTATTATTATTATTATTATTGTGGGGGAGCAAAAACTTGGGCCCTTGCATTGGGCTTAAGCCCCACGTTTTATCAGTAATACGTCCGAGGAGAAGATATCATAGGGAAACCTCGTAACTAATATTAGAGCATGTAAGTGCCCAGGGATATTGATCCGAGAGGATTATCCTCCTCGGATCTGGCATATGTCGGTGAGGTGAGCCTCGTCTCCCCCTAGTTCACCTTCCAGGAAGTTCCAGCGGTGAAGATAGACTACAAATGTTAACGGAAGGGATAAGGATGCAGAAATATCTTGGGAAAAAGCTGCTACCACTGCATTAAATGCATTACAGCAGCTTTCCTGGCCGCATTAATGTGGAGAAGACCTCTGAACAGTGTTTTCGACCACCTATACCCCCAGAAAATCAAAAAGCTGTGAGAGTGGAGATAGAAACTCAAGTACTAGGCTAGATGGTAGACAAGTGGACGGTAGGATCGAACAAAGAAGGACTATATAATGGAGTAAAACCTCCAGAAGAAAGGGATCACGAGAAAAAAAAAAAAAAGAACATCTAGGGAGAGTTACTGTAGCATCTGGAAGAACATCATCTGAAACAACTGTTTCGTCCAAGAACCTACCCCTCGGATATTACTCGAAATAACCAATTCATCCCGAATTTGCTCATCGGACTAGAGATCATTACTTGTTTGTGTGTTTTATTCTCCTCAGACAAACTCCTAACCTCTACTAATTGTTGTAAGACCCTTTATCAGCCCAATTCTTTCGCCCACTCTCTTACAAGTTTATTGTATTGGGCTTATTGGGCCCATCTCCTGTTTCTACTTGGGTTTGAGCTACGATTTGTGTCCCTACAATTATTATTATTATTATTATTTTAATTTTAGCATCTAGTACTTTCGAATACATTATTCTCAGCCTGTCGGCCAAAAAAAAATAAAAAATACTGACCATTACAGGAAGTCATAAACTTTTTATTTCTATAAATATGATCAAATTTTAATTTTGATCTATAAGTATAGAATAATTTTTTTATCGTCAATATAAAATATTAATTAATTTTTTATATAAACGAAACTTGAGTAATATATAAATAATTGGAGGAGAAGATTTTACTATAATTGACTAACTTGAACCACAAAATGGTAAAGTTCTAATAAAGGAAAACGATAAAAAAAGGTTTGTACGAGGCAGGCAATAATAGACCTGGCAACATCACATCACTCTTTACAATTACATATTTTGGTACAAAGAAAGTTGGGTTGGAGATTTTGGACCCAACTGAAATCCGAATAATCTACTCAGGGACCACCCTTTCCTTGATTCTCCTCTCTCTCGCCCCTATTCATTCGTCCCTCCACTCCTACTTATTAACTTCTTATTTATAACCATTTTCTATATAAAATTAAGGCTAAAATACTGCTAATCCAGGAAGAAAGGACACAGGCACAGGTATAAGTATTAGTACGAGCTATTTTTAAAAAATTATTACATGGACAATTTTACCCTACTCTATTTAATTCGTCATTCCCTACTTCGCCCTAGCGGGTTTTTTCCGTCCCACAAAGGTGGTGGAACGGGAATGGGGCAAGATTTTAGCCCCGCATCATGAAAGCGGGGATGGTTTTAGACTTTTTAGACTCATCCTATTCCGTCCTGCTTCGCGTTACTAAGGATTATAATTGTAAATTTTTCATACCCTAAAACCATATTATTTAAACAAACATATTAATATTAGCTTATTTTATTCTACCCAATATGATTCTCTGCCTTTATTTTGTTATGTGTTATACTATGAGATTTTTTTGTGTGATTATTTTGTTAAACGCTTGGATATATTACTCAATTTTTTTTTTCTAAAAATTGATTTGATTTGGTGGGATAAATTTAATTGTAATTTCAAGTATATTTTTCTTAGTGAAATAAGTTTCATTAAAAAAATTGTACTAGTTGTAGGGCAAATTAATAAAAAGTAGAGTTTTACAGGGTGAGGTGGGACTTGGCGGGGGCCCAAGAGGCGAGGATGGGGTTAGAAAGTTTTCTTTGTCATGCAAGGCGGGCTGAATATGAGGCAAGACGAAAATCATGTAGGGTGGGGACAAAGACCCCATCCTTGGGCCCTACCCCACCCCATTGTCATCCCTACATGAAACGGCCGGTATGACACATGTATAACACAGGTACAATATGAATACAAATGGGTACAATACTCTAAATAAAGTGTTTGACTGCTAATACTATTGACTTGAGTTAATGCAAGCATGTTCAAAATTTTTTAAAATTGATCGATATGGTTCCTAAATCCAACTTAGACTCTCACAGTAATTAATAACCAAGTTAGTCGGTAAAGTATCACTATAATCACGCTTAGATGAAAAATGCCAAGTCTCTCTACCCATTTTTCATTCATTAAAAAAAAAAACAAAAAACAAAATCAAAGACAAAAACAAAAACAAAAACAAAAACTATCAATCCCACGCCACATAAAAGTAAACAACCCAACCCAGGGCCTATATATTATAAACTTCTTGCATTTCTCTGACCACAAATTTTATTCTTAAAACCCCAGTTTTTAATTTCCACATTAACTTTTCTTGTTCTCTGAAATCTTATTTGTGATGGCTTTGAATTTGGTTTCTCCAGCTGAAATCAAAGCTTTATCGTTCTTGGACTCCACAAAGTCCAACCACTCCCATAAGCTCTCAGTCTCAGGTTCACTCACACACTGCCTTTTTTAACTTCTAAAGCTCACAACTTTATTTTCCTTCTCTGCAAAAAAAAAATCCTGGAAAAGTTGCTTTCTGATACTTCCTTTCCTTTGGGTACTTCAGTTTTGTTTATATGAGAGAAAAACTCAAACTTGTTGCCAAACACTTGCTTTCTTTAGCTTAAGGACAGAACAGTTATGTTTGAATGTACTTCCAGTTCTTAACATTTGATTCTCTGTGTTGGTTGCTGTGTGAAATTATGAACAACGCATATAGCTTTATTTACAAAGAGGTTTAACTGAATAAATAAATAAACTTTTTTTTTCTTTTTCGGAAGTGGGTAATTTTGGTGTTTAGCTTTATTGCTTTTGGTTGAATTTTTAGTGTGTGTGTATGGATTTTAGAACTTTTGAGTATCTGGGTCTGTGAAAATTGAAAATTTTGGTATATTAAACGTTTATTTGAGTATAATTTGGTGTTGTATAATCTTGAAAACACTATTCGGACTTGTAGAGTAATTCAGTCATGATTTTCTTGTTGTTGTTGTTGTTGTTGATTTTTCACAGTATATGAATTTCAGTAATTATGTATCATTGATTTTTTGGTGAAATTTTCAGTATTTTGATTAGTGTATTAGATATTGTTGTGCTAAATAGTTTGACTTTAAAACCCTCTTGTTGGGGGTTTAATCTTTAGTTCTTTTTGATTTGTAGTTGGATATAATTTGAAGAGGAAGGATCATAGAGTGGTATTTGGGAAAAATATTCGTTGTTTGGCACAGGGACCTCCACCGGCCTGGCCAGGACGAGCCGTTCCTGAGTCTGGTCGTAAGACTTGGGATGGTCCAAAGCCTATCTCCATTGTTGGATCAACCGGGTCAATTGGAACTCAGGTAAAACAAAAGTAATTTGTTTTGTGACCACAATAAAATTATACTTAAGGAAAACATTTAGATGCGCCTTTATAAAATGCGTTGTTGGTACTAGCTAGATATTGTAAATTGTGATGTAAATAAAGGGGAATTGGAAACCAAAAAGGATTAGCAGGTTTTGAGATCAATAAACACTGATGACATGATGTATTGTCAAGTTGGCACTAAAATTTTTTCATTTTGTTTTGTAAGAAACTCGTCTATTTGGTATTTCCTTTTGTAATTGGGGAATCTGTAGTGACTTGTTTTTTATGTGTCTAACTTCTTTTTATTATTATTATTGTTTTTTTCTGTCTAATTTTTTGTTTGACAGTAGAACATTTTTGTTCTGAATTCAAACTAATGCTTGCATGTGAAGTATGTCTTGACCCATAATTAGTTGCTTAGAATTAGCTTTGGTGTTCTACAGACATTGGACATTGTGGCAGAGAATCCTGATAAATTCAGAGTTGTGGCACTTGCAGCTGGTTCAAACGTAACTCTTCTTGCAGATCAGGTAACGGTTAGATACATAACATATAATAGAACTTGAAATGGTTTAGTTTTTCCGATTTACAGCAAGCCTTAAATTTTTAGATGATAGTCTGGAGCTGTCACTTAATTATGATCCAGTATTATTGTTGATTTCATTTTATGTACTTATTTGTTCTTTCTGGATAGGTGAAAACATTCAAACCTCAACTAGTTGCCGTTAGAAATGAGTCCTTAGTTGATGAACTCAAGGAAGCTTTGGCTGATGTTGAACCAAAACCTGAGATTATTCCTGGGGAGCAAGGAGTTATAGAGGTGGCATGCAATCTATTTATTTGGTCATTGTCTGGATAATGAAAGCCATTCTTGTTATTCAGTAGATATTTTCTGCATATTTTTTCAGGTTGCCCGCCACCCAGATGCAGTTACTGTAGTTACAGGAATAGTAGGTTGTGCAGGGCTAAAGGTAAATCCTTCAATTTTAAGTGTCTTTTATTGAAAGGGCGAAATCAAAAGCAAGATATCACTTATTAGGAACAAACACATATTTGGCTAACTGAAGTGTTCCTGTTTTTTTTTTTTTTTCCTTAGCCTACAGTCGCTGCAATCGAAGCAGGGAAAGACATAGCTTTGGCCAATAAAGAGACCCTGATAGCTGGAGGTCCCTTTGTCCTTCCTCTAGCTCACAAGCATAACATAAAAATTCTTCCTGCCGATTCAGAACATTCTGCCATATTTCAGGTATGAAAAGACATGTATTGATTGCTAAGCTTATCCAACAAAATTTCAGATACTTCTATTACATTTAGTTTTTTGCTTTTGGTAGTGATATGAATAATTCATGAATATTACTTGGTTCGTGTTATCTGTGGCACTTGAATGATCACTATATCATTTTACTCCACAATACGCTTATAAGAAGAAAAGCTTAAAGAAATCTCTCTTCTTCAGTGTATTCAAGGCTTGCCGGAAGGTGCACTTCGACGCATTATTTTAACCGCGTCTGGTGGGGCTTTCAGGTGTGAAATCAAAATTTAAGCTATAATACTTCAGCTTGAAACTTTAAATGTACAGGGGGCGGTAATCAATTCTAATTTGCAGAGCTGGAGTCAATATGCAATTATTGCCAATGTGGATTAATTTGGCTCTTCTATGTTAGTTTGCTTGATAAGACATGTATTTAGTGCTCAATGTTTTTTCGTAATTTGAAAATCTTTTTAGTACAGTTTTTAATGAACTCAAGTATACATTACCTTTTATAGAAAAAAAGGAAAGCATCAAGAAAACATCTCAGGCCCGAGACATTTTTCTTATATTCAGTTTAATGACAGTTTCCTGCAAAGCCATTGAAAACTCCTTGCCTCTCATGTGTAGTATATCTGACTCATATAATTTCTTTCATGGCCAATTTTGGAGTGTCACATGACTCACATCTCCTACCTCTGATAATTAATACATTTAAGAGTATAAGATCTTTTAGATTTCAGGTTATAATTATTTAGGAGCAGCTTGTTGAACTTCTTGTGTATTTGATTTTCTCATATTAATAAAGATATCTTTACTTATCAATTAAAAAAGGACCTGAATTTTACAATTAGTTTACTTGGTTACCAACAGGGATTGGCCTGTTGATAAACTGAAAGATGTTAAAGTTGCTGATGCCTTGAAGCATCCTAACTGGAATATGGGGAAAAAGATCACTGTTGACTCTGCTACCCTTTTCAATAAGGTTTGTTCTCTTTTTGTCTGTAGTTCAGATTGAAATACTGTGCTCCATCCGACTGATGTGCTAGAATGGTATAAGGTGCCAGGAATAAGAAAATAAGTTCCTCTTTTTTGGATAGGGTCTAGAAGTCATCGAAGCCCACTACCTGTATGGAGCTGGATATGATGAAATTGAAATTGTGATTCATCCGCAATCTATCATCCATTCGATGGTTGAAACACAGGTTTGGTTTTATACATTTTTTAGGGTTGCTCTAATTATGTTTAAAGTGTCTGATATTTGCAAATGCTTTTATTTTTGTAGAGGCAGGGAAATTGAAATGATAATGCTTCTGAATATACATGTGAAATTTCTCTTTTTATATCTATCTCTATTTATTTCTTTCTTTCCAGGATTCATCTGTTCTGGCACAGTTGGGGTGGCCTGATATGCGCTTGCCCATTCTCTACACAATGTCATGGCCAGACAGAATCTATTGCTCTGAAGTGACTTGGCCTCGCCTTGATCTTTGCAAGTACATAGTCTTTCCCCAATCATGTTATGGTTTTATACTCCCTGTCATTTCCTTTTTAAATTCCAGGCGGGTATCACTTACCTGCATTTCCAGGGTTAATTTCCTTAGTGGTAGATGCTTGCTAAATTGGTCACACAAACTTCTTTTCTCAAATAACCTTTTTCTGGATACCTTTCCAGAAATTATAGTGAGAATTCTCATCTTAGAAGATAAGCAATTCCTCTTCTTGCTGAGAGTCTTTAAGATATGATGATCAAGCTGAAAATGGTCAACATGCTTATAACTTCATGTTAGCGTGCTTGTTTAATATGACTCAAGTTAAAATGGGGTTATGCAGGCTTGGTTCACTAACATTTAAAGCTCCTGACAATGTAAAATACCCCTCGATGGATCTTGCATATGCTGCTGGACGGGCTGGTGGCACAATGACAGGTGTTCTTAGTGCTGCTAATGAGAAAGCTGTAGAGATGTTTATTGATGAAAAGTATGTGTTCTGTTTCTTGATTTTCACTCAGTCCAAATGTTTCCTTTCGAACATTGGTGCATATCTTCTTGATAAGTGTGTTTTCTATTTCTGCTTTCCTTGGGATTCTTTTTCCAGATAACATAACTTTTGTTGCTTATTGTTCAGTAATATGCAAAATATTATATGTTTTCCTTTTGTAAAGGTTGTAATTTTTTCAGAGATTGAAGATCAGTTTATTGGTATTTTTCTCCAAAAATTTTCTGGTCTATTTCTATTTCTAAATTCCTTGGGAAAATTTTCCATGGGCCCTGAGCCTCTGTCATCCGCTTCCACCTCAAGTAACCTGCATGACTACTTATTTACATCTTTAGAAACTGCATTTGTCATGAAACTAATACTTTTCAAACTGGACTGGCTTTCTTGCCCTTTGCATTTGCATTCACTATCCTGGTTTGCCTAACATATATTATTTGGAACCCAATTATTAAATTACCTCAGCTGGTTGCCTACTTAGTCATTTATAATGCAATCCTGTTCTTATATAAATACTGCTTCCAGATGTGATTTCTTCGCCATTGAATAGTTTGCTTTGTTTTCAGGATTAAATATCTAGATATTTTCAAGGTTGTGGAGCTAACATGTGATCAGCATCAGAAGGAGTTGGTGACTTCACCTTCCCTTGAGGAAATTATACATTATGACTTGTGGGCACGGAAATATGCTGCCAGTTTGCAAGAGTCTTCCCATGCAAGTCCTGTTCTTGCATGAGTGAAGCTAGCCCTTGTTGGCCTGTATAAAGTTGGTCCAACTTGGAATGGAGATGTTGAATTCCTGCCAAAAAATTAGCATTTTTGCTAGGGATGGTTTTGCCGGTATTGGCAAAAAGAGGAGAGAGAGGAGGGGGGGGGGGGGGGGGTGGGGTGTTGTTCAGTGACGGAAAATTGAGCAATTGTATTGAACATGTATAAAAATGAAAATAGGTATTTGAAATGTGTTCCCCATGTAGGTTTTCAAATGTTTGAATGTGTATCTTGGCCATTTAAGTGCTTAATTTCAGAAGAAATCAGTGGGAATGTTAACAGAAAGACCAAAAAAATTGATGTTAATCTCACTTTGCCCCAAGGATGCAACTTCTTTGATTGTCTTGACCACTTCTTTTCCAGTACCTTGTGCAAATGGGATCAGAAAGCTCTTCTCTATGACAATCATTTCTAATGCCTTGGGCCTTGTTCTAAACAAATTAAGTTTCTAGAAAGCATTAGCTTTTTCTTGCATTTAATGATGGGTAAGACTCAAATCTCCTAACTAACTAAATTAATTTCCTTGCGTGTGTTCCACTCCCAACAGGGACATAGTTTGAGAAAGATATTTCTGTTAAGTTAAAACAATGTCACTACCTCATCAATTCACTATCTTATTTATTTCATAGCAAGAAACAGATACTGAAAATGATACAAAAGTCATGGGAACTCTCTACCCCTGGGATTCTGGATTCAGATAAGCTTGTAGTACCTATTGTTTTTGATTTTCTAGATCCTGTAGCATGAGGTAGGATACTTCTCTTTGTATTTTCAGTTCAGAGGTAGCAAAATTTGACCAGGACCTAAATCTAAGTAAAGTGGAAGTTTGGCACATTAAATGTGGATTGTATTATAGACCAGTTGGATCTTTTTTGACTTAAATGATTGAGAGTGACAGATTTTGGTCTGAAACAATTTTGTATTTTCGTCGGACTTTGGATTGGATTGGGGACAAATTGACACATTAGACTGCAACCCTGATTTGAACTAAGCTCAATCTGTACAATGATTAGGCCTTGCATTGCATAGTTACATTTGGGCTTTCTTTTAGGCCCAGAGTTAGACTGGACTTGAAACTTAACAAGCCTCAATCCATCCTGTTAATTTTTGTGCACATGGGGTACTTTGTCTCTACATGTGTAAGACTCACAGGTAGGCTTATGTGCCATGTGCACTAAATAATTTCATGTTATTTTATTTTTAATGAATCACTTAATTTATTAAACCAAACATAGAAACACTAAAAACACAATATTTTTCATAATATATTTTAAATTTTAACAAGTTTTTATGGTTTTCAACTGGTGTATTATTGATGTTATTTTATCATTTTTACCATTCATAACTTCCGACCTCAATAGATTTGAAATATTTTATGACAAGAATGACATTACAAATTTTATTATACTAGTCTGGAAAATATTACCAATTATAAAATAAAAATATGAGGTTCAAATCTCGCCTACATAAAAAATTGATTGGTATTTGTTCAACTGTAAAAACTACTAATTCAACTAGTAAAAATTGAAAACCGGGCATATTTTCGATTATTTGACTATTCTGATTTTTAAAATCATGCATGTTAAGAACAATTATCATAGATTAAAATTCTATCTTATCCAAAAAAAAATAGGTTCAGTTTTTTATTTTTACTATAAATTAAAATTCTATCTTATCCAAAAAAATTAAACATTTAGTTATTATATTTTGGGTCCGGTTAACGTGTGCCTTAAGGGCACACATTAGTCATCTATTTTTGGAAACATTTTTTTATGGAGAATTGAAAAAACTATCAAAAAAATTGGTAACTTTTACATTTTTTTATAAAAAGTTTCCTAAAATGGTTTACTAATGCATGCCCTAAGGGCATACAATAGTAAAACCCTTATATTATTTAAGTAATAGTAACAATTACATTCTCGAGAAATCATTTTGTAATTTTAATGCATGCCCTAAGGGCATATATTAATAAAACCCTTATGTGGTGCTTGATACAGGGTAATGTTTTAGGATTCCCAGGAATGTTTAAAAATTCCCATGTTTAATTGCAAATCACTCTAGGGAGTTAGATGCTAGGGGTATCTTGATTCCCCCTTTAAACCCCTCTCAGTAGGAATGTGGATTTCCTTTAAAACAGGTGGGTATCTAGATTCCCAAGTTTAAAAGAAATTATATTTTTTATAAATTGATAATTTTAACCATTTTTTTTTATCATTTAGGCAATTAAAATAAAATATAAAACAAAACATCAATATTTTTTCTCTTGTCTTATAGATCCAAACGTTGTCAAGTTGTTTTGTTATGGATTAAACTCTTTTAAAAATTATTATTAAGAATAAAGCATTTGAGAATTTAAATAATTATTTTTGTATTGTACTTGTCATTTTAAAATGTTAGACTACAGTATTAATGAATTTGTTATAATTAATAGTTTATATTTTGCTTTTCATTATTTATTTAAAGGAAGATTTTTTTTTTTTTAAGGACTTGGTAGTTCACATTCAAATTTAAGAATAAAATGGAAAAAATAAATAATTCATTTAATATTTCTTAGAATAAATCAAATATTATCATCTCACATTTTTAGGAATGTTAAAAGATTCCTAATGAAACCAAACATAGGAATAACTGTATTCCTAGGATTGTGATTCTTTGCAATCTAGATGCTTAGACATCCAGATTGCAAGGAATCACATTCTTAGAAATCTAAATGCTAGGAGTAATGTGGATTTTCAGATTTCTAGGCATCTAGATTGTAAGGAATCACATTCTTAGGAATTTGAATGCCAAGAGTAATGTGGATTCTCCCATACCAAATGCCGCGTTATGTTATTTAAGTAACAGTAACAGTTACATTCTCATTACATCATTTCGTAATTTTAATTAATTAATTAATTTATTTATAGTTTTTCTTAGTGAAATATTGGTGTGCATCTAGACACACAAAAGAGAAGCTGAAGACCAAGAGAAGAGAGAGTGTATGGAACCACAAACGTGGATATCGGATAGGGAAGTAGCCAATCAAAAACGTTAGAGTTTCCACGTGTCACACTCTGAAACGTGTGACCGAATTTATCAACCACCAAGGAAAGGATAATAAAAAACATTAAATTTAAAAAAAAAAAAAAAAAAAAAACATTATCAAAGTCAGAACTCAGAACACAAACTCGAAGTGACAAAAAAAAAAAAAAAAAAAAACAGAGAGAGAGAGAGAGAGAGCAACACATTGCTTGGCTGTCCACATTTCAATCTATCTATCATCAATATCCATGGCAGCAGCGACGCCGTTTGCGACGGCCTACACTAACACCGCCGTCTTAGTCCCTAGACTCTCCTCCATGACCACCACCACCACCGCTCGCTGCTCAGCCTTGCCTTACCTCCCACCTCCTCGCCTGTCCTCTGCTTCTTTCCCAGCTTCTACTAAGCACTTTGCAGGTATATTTGTCTTTTTTTCTTTGTGGCATTTGGTGAAGCACTTAGTTAGAGCTTAATGACTAAACTAAACTAATCTTATTATAATGTATTTAAATGGGTCATTTTTTTGTTTGTTTGTTTGGTTTTCCTGTTTGAGTTTTGAGTTTGACTTGCTATGTATATATTTTGGTCCAGCTTATGCTAAATTGGTAATGAGGAATTTTTTTTTCCTTTAGTGATGTGGGTTTCATTTGTGTATCACTCAACTGGGTTCTTCTTAGCTTTTGGAAACCATATAATATATGAAAAAATTTAGAGCTTAATGACTAAACTAAAGTAATCTTTTAAAAATGTTATTAAATGGGTCATCATTTTTTGTTTTTGTTTTTTTTTGAGTTTGAGTTGCTATGGAGTATGTGGTCCCAGCTTATGTACTTATGGTAGATTGGGAATGAGGATTTTATAGTAATATGTGGGTTTCATTTATGTGTCACTCAACTGGGTTCTTCTTAACTTTTGGAAACCAAATAATATAGTAAAAGCTCTGGAAATTACATTACATATTGGTTAAAGCCCCACAAATTTTTGAGCTTCATTATTTGCTATGTAAGGTGGTTGAGATGCACATGAATGTGTGTTTTAGTTGAGTGAGTCATAGCCTAATTGCTTGTTGAAAATGGTGATTTGAAGGAATGTGGTTTGGATTTGCTGACTTGCGATCATTTAATTGATGGAATAGGCATCAGGGAGTTAAAACATGAAAATAGATATAAAACAGTAATCCAATTTTAACATACTTCTAATTGAAGCAGAGGATAACTGAACCTAATGTACAAACTTTGTAGTTGGATTGAGGCCAGCCTACTCAATTTCTTGTGTGATTGATAGTAGGTGATGAGCGAGCAAGTGGAACTTAAGTTCCCATATTGTGAATTGTAATTAAATGTGGGAATTGACTGGGAGCATCTAAATGCTTAATATAAGTATTCTAAGACTTACTACACCTTTGGAGGGTGCTTAAAAAATTATGTGCAAGACATGCAGGGAAAGACAATGTTGATGGGCTTTTTGGAGAATGCATGAGTCTGTGTGTATTGATTTTTTTTTTTTTTCAATATCATTGGTTCTAACTATTTATTGGTTTGTGATTGAGCTGAGTTTTCCATTTTTAATTTGTTTCTATTTGTAAAAGTCGCTTGAACGTTGCCTTATCATAAAAAGGAAGAAATGATTTTTTATTTTTTATTTTTTGAAAAGAAGAAGTGAAACAGTTTATTGAAACTGTTTAAATTGTACAACTAAGATTCTTGTTTCTCTTTTGAACAGAGTGCCGTAGGTCCTCTCTGTCTCAGATCGGAGCCTCTTCTTCGGAAGACACATCCACTTCCCTTGATGCTAATGAACTTTTTACAGACTTGAAGGAGAAGGTAAGAAGGAAAGCTGGCATAGTACTGCTGAAGAAATTTTACCAATTTTCTCGTGCATTGTGTCTTTTGAATTAACTGATTTTGTTTTCTGACTCTTTTCAGTTTACTAATAGTACTTATTTTGTTTTGAGGAAAAATTCTATGGGTTTAAGTCATTTCCTTCTTTTGTAATAATTAGTGGGATGCACTTGAGAACAAGACCACAGTAATTCTCTATGGGGGTGGGGCAGTAGTTGCTGTTTGGCTTTCTTCGATTCTTGTTAGTGCTATCAACTCAGTCCCATTGGTAGGTGATTTCTTTAAATAGCACGTGCTTCTATTTTCTTAAACTGGATTATATCAAAGAAATTTATGTTGTTTAAGTCCTTAGTAGGCTGATAAATTTTCAGTAAATAAAAATTGCTCTCCCTCTCTCTCTCTCTCTCTAATAAGAGCGGATTATTCAAGCACTCTGACATGGTTGTCTTCTTTTGCCAGCTTCCAAAGATTATGGAGTTGGTAGGGCTAGGATATACAGGATGGTTTGTATACCGTTACCTTCTCTTCAAGGTAAATCCAAGAGACTACAATTTTTTTTTTTTTTTTTTGGCTTTAAAATCATAAGTACTTTATTTATAGAATTTGTGGTTTTAGGGGCAATTAGATCGGTTTTGTTGCATTTATGTTTTCATTCCACACGCAATACTCCAATTGATTCGGTTTCCCATTTTCTGTAGCTCATGATTTATTATTCCTTTGAATCACTAGAGCTTGAATTGTTTCATTTTCAATTTGGAAAGCTTTGAATTTTCATCCTGCTGTCCCAAATCGATGTGAATAAAATCACATTAGAAAGTAGAAATTTCTCCCCTTGACCCCAAATTTGTGTGAATAAAATCACATTATTAAGCCTTAACTTTTAACTAGTCAAAAAGGGCCAAGAGCCTCTTGGCTTAGTAGCGGAGGACTCAGGTTTGTCCCCTGGGGCAAGGTCCCCTCAACTTACTGTAACCAAAAAAAGAATCCAGAGAATGCCAAACCAT
This sequence comes from Quercus agrifolia, assembly GCA_029955455.1. Lineage (NCBI taxonomy): Eukaryota > Viridiplantae > Streptophyta > Magnoliopsida > Fagales > Fagaceae > Quercus > Quercus agrifolia. The sequence continues at coordinate 45,113,682 of JARQAD010000006.1, forward strand.
GCCATATCTGCTGTGGAAAATAGAGAGTGTCTTTTCTTCACTGGGGATGAATGGGATAAGTTAATTGATTGGGCTGAGAAGAATTGAATAGGGAATTCTTTGAAGGCTGTCTGTAGTAGGCTAGCATTCAGTGCTGCTGTTTATCAAATATGGGCTAGGAGGAATGCTATCATTTTCCTAGGCTTGGTCAAAACGGAGGACCAGATTGGGGAACTCATTAGGAAGCAAGTCAAATCTCAAATTGAGGGTGGCATGCCCTATGCTTGCTCCATAATTAATCAAGAATTCTGTTACAGATGGGGTTTTGCAGATTCCGTTCTAAAGATGGGAAGGCCCTGCTTAGTTCTAAGTGATCTATGGTCCAGTTGAAGGCTGCTGTAGTGATCTAGAGTGGTTTGTTGCTTTTATGGGGGTGGTGTTAGTTGTTTTGTCAGAATGTTGTGGCTGGTGTCCCTGCTCTTGGTCCTGTTTATTTAGTTGGGGTGTAATTCTGGTTTTTAGGCCTAGGAGGTGTTGCTTTTATCCTATTCATGGGCTCTTGCTGTTTTGGGTCTGGCCTATTGGCTTGGCCGTGTGTTTTGTTGTAGTTTCTGCCATCCCAGCTTGTTTCAATAAAGGTATCTTGATTATCAAAAAAAAAAAATAAAAAAAAAGGAAAAAAAAAAGGAGCCAAACCTGAGAGAGGGTTCGATGTGGTTGGACCTTAATCTTAGAATATCTACTGTATCCAAGATAAGCTAGTTATTATCATGATCCTGATAGACCTCATGTATTTTTCATTAGCATATAGATCACCTATTCTAACAAATGATGTTATTCTTTTACTTCAGTCAAGCAGAAAGGAACTGGCTACAGATATTGAATCATTGAAGAAGAAGATTGCTGGAACTGAATAGATCTGTTTGATTTTGTGGCCATTGAAGCCTCCGATTATCATCATGTTTTGTCTCCTTGTATTTCCTTTATGAGAGGCATCTGTATCCTGTGATGTAGAATAGGTTTTGTATTAATCCTCATTACTGTTGTATTCTCCCATTTTATCCTTAAAATAAGACTTGGGCAATTCTGTGTTTACAACTCTAAATGTATGCAGTTGTTGATTATACTTCCACAATAGTGATTATGAAGCAGCTCTTACGCTGCCTATGAAATATTAGCTCTTGTTGCTGTTTGCATTTTGATTTTTCTTTCCCTTGTCATTGCAATAAGAGAAGAGCTAGCTACTTGGAGGCAAAAGAGAAAACCGGTTGATGCACCTACTAGGATAAGAACCACCATTGCCAGAGTCAAAACCAGCTATATTACACTAGCAAAGTTCACAAAATCAAACTAGAGTCGGGATGTTTCATGTTGGGGAAATTTCTGCAAGAAACCAGCCAGAGGTGAAGATTACATCATATAGCAAGCTTTTATTAAGCTTGGACCTGTTGATTGTCTATGTGGCTACATTTTGTGGACTAGGTTGTAGCTTTAACTGCTGTGGACAACCTGGGCCAAAATGGGGAGTCTTAGGCTGTCAGCATTAGTATCAGACTCTTCAAAACCACATTTAGCCAAAAATTTAACTACACTCAGCCAAAAGACTCATGCATCATGTTCAATAAATTGTTTTAAAAAAAATAAAAGTGAACATTGGCTTAATAGAGCAATATACACTCGATACCCAAAAAAAAAAAAGGTTTTTTTTATTTGTATTCTCATGTCTATCTTTATCATACTATTTTAAATAAAATAATGGTAGAATATTGAGACTGATGTAGTTGTCTATGAATAATAGATTAATTAAAATAACAAAAGTGAGGTTTTTTAGACTAAATTTGACTGAAAGTGTATTGTGCCTGATATGAATACTGGTAATTTCCATTTCAAATGAGTACTCATGTAACTTTCTGAACATAATATGACTTGACATTTTGCTAAAGTATGAAAAAATATAGATTTTGAAGCTGATTTTTTTTTTCCACTTTAAAGAGAAAAAAAAATCGAAGTCTTGACACCTGTGAGAACTAAATCAATTTTCATATAAAAGATTGAAGCTGGACAGAAGTGGACCAATTGGACGGAAATGGAACAAAATGGATTGAAATGGACCAAAATGGACTAAAGTAGATTGAATTGGACTGAATGGACCTAAGTAGACCAATTAAACCTAAATAGATTTAAATGAACCGAAGTAGACCAAAGTAAACTAAACTGGACAAATTAAATTGAAATGAACCAAACTACACGGAAGTGGACCGAAGTATACTGTTTGGACCAAATTGACCAAAGTTGACCAATTTGACCAAAGTAAACCAATTGTTTAGTACTAGGGGTGCCTTTAGATAAGTTGTTGCAAATCGATGTTTTGGCTTTAAAACGAGCATTTGTGAAAAAGACATGAGGTTTGTTTAGTTAGGTGTTTTGAGTTTCCAAAAAACCTAACTAAACAAATCCTATATTTTTGTACAATAAAATAAGAAAAATAAATCTAATATATTACTCCTATATTTTAAGGTTCAATTATAAATAAGCACATATATGTTTTTTTTTTTTTTTTTGCAATACTATTATAAATAAGCACATAAAAAAAAATATTGCAATATTTTTTTTTAAACTCTAAGTGCCGCTTCGTTCTGTGTGAGACTTGGAGAATGGGAAGCAAAGCAATGGAATTGGGTGTGACAGCGACAAACCCACTCAGCTGCTTTGCTTCATAAAAGTCTCCGCCGTCTCTTTCTCCTCCTCCGACCACCACCGTGCCTCTTCAGGTAACCCTCTCTACATTTCTTTATTTTCAACATTTAAAACCCAAAAAAAAAAAGACTGTAAATATTTAGATTTTTTTGTGTATCATATTGTGGTGATTCCTTAAGCTCTGTCATTCCTGTGTTGTAATAAAGTCCACTACTTTTGCATGCTGCATGCAACATTAGGAAAATTTAAACAATACTATATATATATATGTGTGTGTGTGTGTGTGTGTGTGTGTGTGTGTGTGATGTTGTTTCTCAACTATTGATTGTGTCAGTTCTGTCTATGGTGAAATTTGATTTACAAATTGACTGATTGAGTGATTCAAATTTGATTGTTATTGATAAAAGACCAAAGGGTTCAAGGGAAAGCATGATCTGTTTGATTTTGGCAGTTAAATTTTTGGTGGCAAGTGAAGGCAAGGTGTAAAATCGAACCCCTTTTTTTAAGACTAAATTGAACACTAACACATAATTTTTTTTTTGTCTCTTTACTCAACCTTTTTCCTTATAAATTATAATGTTTATTATGAATTTAGTGATTTTTGTTTTTGTGTATCCTGCTATAGTTTTATTTATTTATTAAAGTTAAATATTGTAGGTGATTTTACTAAAATGAGTACTGAAAATTCAACTGAGTCAGCTGCTCCTCTATGGAAATTTGTTACTAAGTTAGAAAAAGCAAGTGGTGGTGGTGGGAATGTTACTTGTGTTAAAGTTGGAGATAAGTATCAGAATGAAATGCAAAATTTAGAAGATGCGTATGAGGAATCTTTGCGTAGACCAAAGAAGCCTAAGCTAGTGTCTTTACCAACTGATTCTGCTAGTAGTCCTAATTTGGGTCCTAGTGAGAGTAGTACAGCTACAAGTCATCCATTTTTTCAGGAAAAAAAAGGGGTTGGGAATTCTCCTTTGGAGAAGGTTTTTAACAATCAATGTCGAGAGCAATTAGATTCTCTTATTGCTAGAACATTTTATTCTGCTGGTTTACCCTTTCACTTTGCTAAGAACCCGTATTGGATTGAGATGATCAAATTTGCAACTAATAATAATTTAGTGGGCTATGTTCCTCCGGGTTACAATAAATTAAAAACAACTTTGTTGCATAAAGAGAGGGCACATATTGAGAAGTTGTTGAAGTCAATTAAAGAAACTTGGAAAGAAAAGGGTTTAAGCATAGTAAGTGATGGGTGGACAGATATTAAAAAAAGGCCACTTATCAATTTTATGGCTACATCAGAGAAAGGGTCGCTTTTTATCAAATCTATTGATGGTACCAAAGAGTACAAAGACAAGCACTTCATTTCTGACTTGTTTCTAAAGGTCATTGGTGAGGTTGGGCATCAACATGTTGTCCAAATTATTACCGATAATGCAACTGTTATGAAGGCTGCAGGATCTATTGTTGAAGCTAAATATCCTCATATATTTTGGTCACCTTGTGTTGTGCATACCCTCAATTTGGCCTTGTGGAATATATGTACACCAAAGAACTCTTTGCAAAATGAGGTTCCATATAATGAATGTAAATGGATTGCACAAGTTGCAGATGAGGCAACTTTCATTCGTATTTTCATCACAAATCATTCTATGAGATTAGCAATTTTTAATTCATATTCCCCTTTGAAGTTACTTGCTGTTGCTGAAACACGATTTGCTTCAATAATCATCATGCTTAAAAGATTGTTTCAAGTAAAAAAACATCTTCAAAATATGGTCATTAGTGAGGAATGGATGTCATATAGAGAAGATGATGTAGAAAAAGCTCAAACTGTGAGGGAATATGTTTTGAATGATTTGTGGTGGGACAAGGTTGCATATATTCTGAGATTCACAGGACCTATTTATGAGATGCTTCGAGTGGCTAACATGGATGCACCTATTCTCCATAAGGTGTATGAAATGTGGCATTCCATGATAGAAAATGTGAAGAAAGAAATATACCGGCATGAAGGCAAGGAATACTATGAGGAGTCTCCATTCTATGAGGTGGTACATAGTATACTCATTGAACTGTGGACTAAAAATTGCACACCACTTCATTGCCTAGCCCACTCCTTGAATCCGAAGTAATTTTTCTATCTCTTTAATCTTTTCTTTTATATTCTTTTAGGCAATTCTAAACAAAAGAACTAAACTCATTAGTTATATTTATTTATTTGCTTTTAACTAGGTATTATACTAATCAATGGATCGAGGAAGTCAGAGGCCGTGTTACGCCACATAAGGATGCTGAAATTGTAGCGGAGAGAAACAAGTGCCTCAAAAGGATCTTTCCTGATCCTGATGATAGGAAGAATGTTAATATGGAGTTTGGTTTGTTTTCAGGAATTAAGGCTTATGATGATGATAACATGGAGGATAGGTGGACCTACGATCCAATGCTTTGGTGGTTAATTTATGGGTCCAGTTTACCAGTGCTTCAAACTTTAGCTCTAAAGCTTCTTGGACAGCCTTGCTCATCATCATATGCTGAGAGGAATTGGAGTACATATGGCTTCATCTATTGTATGAGGAGGAATAGAATCACTCCTAAACATGCTGAAGATTTAGTGTTTGTTCATTCTAATCTTCGACTTCTTTCAAGGAGGAGGGAAGAGTACACTAAAGGAAACTCTAAGAAGTGGGATATTGGTGGAGATACTTGGCATGAACCATTTGGAGGACCTGGGTTGCTTGAGATTGCTCATCTCACACTAGATGAGCCAGAGATGGAGATAAGTCTTGTTGAGGATGATGAATATGTTGATGATGATACTGTTGTTGTTCTGTGATAATCTTGAAAGTTTAAAACTTGTTTTCCTTTTATGTTTTTAGTTTGATGTTGAACTTGTTGTTCTATGGTAATCTTGAAAGTTTAAAGCTTGTTTTCCTTATGTTTTTAGTTTGATGTTGAATGTAGCCTATTTAAACTTTTGGTTTGTACTCTAAACATTTTATGTGTATTATTGTACTACTTTGGGTGTTTGTTTACTTATTTGTAGTTCTTACATAATTTAAATTCTGGACATAAACGTATTTTATGTCTAAAAATATTAAAAAATATGTCTAAATATAAAATTTAATTAATTATTTAATTGCCGTACTCATGCCATGTCATACCCTTATTTTTCAAAAATTGCCGTACTCCCGTATCCGTACCCGTGTCGTATCCATACCCGTGTCTGTGTCGGTGCAACTTCAATTTTTTTTAGGTTTGGCAGAAAGGCCTTGGAAAACTTCAGATGCTAGACTTGTGCTTGAAGATGGTTTGATCTGGAGGGCTAAGTCATTTGGTGCTTCAGGAACACAAGTTGGTGAAGTGGTATTCAATACGTCTTTGACAGGGTGAGCTGGTCTATGAATTCTTTATACCCGGATAAGCTGTTTTGAAATTTTCATTTCTTAAGATTTGTTAAGCATGCCACATAGGTTAATCCCTTGTTATTATTCTGTGAGAGTTTGTTTGTTCCAGCACATTTCATGGTGTAGTCTCAACTATCCACTGGGCACCCTTGCGTTGGCTTGGACTTTTGATATGAAGATAGAGTGGCCTTTTTCCATAAGCTAGAAGAAACTGTTCTATTGTTATTGATGGTGTTTCATCAATTTTACTTGTGGTTATGGTTTAACTTACACAAATAACTGCACACCTTTGAATCTAATTTATGTTTTCTGGTAGTACAACTAAATCAAGGAACTTGCATTTTCTCACTAAATTTACAGTAATATAGCTGTTAGTGATGTAAATGCTCCCACATTGCACGCTGTTCACAAGGATGTGGTGTAGTGAAAAGTGATACCATAGATATTATCAGCCAGTGAAGAAATTTACCTATCAAAAGAAAAAAGAATCAGCTAGTGAAGAAAGTGATGAGAAACGTATGAAGTCATACATCATATCAAATATCTTCCTTGTTTCTAGCACATCAATATGCTGACAGATACCTGCATTGCCAATTATGACCAAATTCTGTCCAACATATCAGTGCTGATTTGAGATTTGAGAACTGTTTTTTTTCATAAAGATAACAGAATGTTAGCTTTTCTAGGATTGATTTGAAAATAGCTTTACAATGTTGTTAATCTATTAGAAAACAAGCCATTGTTGGGTATGTTCAGCAAGTTGCATGGAAAAATTGGGATTCACAAAACATGAAGTATTGAACATTATATGCCCATTTGAATGTGCAGTAACATTTATACTTGATGGCTGAAAACTAATCAAGTGTTATTCTTAGTTGGATGCTGCTGATTAATTTTGATTGTTTGAATTCTATGTTATGATTGAAATGTAAGGTGTACTTTTTTGCATCTGGAGCTTCCACAAGAAGTTCGTACTGTTACACATTTAACACTTGTAACATGCTTCTATTTTAGATCAATAAGTGCTTTTCCTTTGGTACTTTGTGCTTTAACCATGCTAGGTGCACTTTTAACAACAGAGAGAACTTATTATTAAGGTTCATGAGTTAACTAGTTGTGCAACACAGATGCTCATATTTGGAATTTGATTTATGGTTGTAATACATGTATTCTGCAGGTATCAAGAGATTCTTACAGACCCTAGTTATGCTGGACAGTTTGTCCTGATGACAAACCCGCATATTGGCAACACTGGTGTAAATTTTGGTGGGTGAAATTTGTACTTTAAGTCATTGCAAACTCTTATGTCTTGGATACTATTTGAAATCTAAGTTTGATGTCTTTAATGTCAGATGATGAAGAATCAATGCAATGCTTCCTTGGTGGTCTAGTCATTAGAAGCTTAAGTATCAGGTACAGTTTGTTAATGCTGCTTTGGAAACTTTCATGCTAGCAACTTTGTTGTTGAGCTGTGCTCATTTATTATTTTATAAATTTCTTCCTGTACTTCAAACTGGAGATGTGCAGAAACACTTGGTGATTATTTAGCAGAAAGGAACATCATGGGGATTTGTAAATGTTATTTAATATAGCATGAGTTATCTTAAAGACCAATACTTTTGACATGTGTAATTTTAAATTATTGAGCTTTGCTCTCCATGAAACTTCTGACCTCCCTTCATCTTTTGATTCTGTGTCATTATCCTACAGATGATGTTTACACACGTGCTATTACCCGTAGATTAAGGCAAGATGGAAGCCTTATCAGTGTTTTGAGCACAGAAGAATCTAAATCAGATGAGGAACTACTGGAATTTTCTCGTTCATGGGACATTGTTGGTAAGGATTTGATGCTGTTAGTTAAAGGGGTTTGCAAATATTTTTTCTTTTTTTTGAATAAAACATTTCAAGTGGGGGAGGGAGGATTCATATCCTGGATATCTCCATTGGAAACACCAAGAGGTGCCAGTTAACTTAAAGGTCATTGGCCAAATAATAAAATTTTAGGTCCTTAGTTTTCTTGCCAAAATTTTAGGTCCATAGTTTTCTTGCTTTTAATTTGCAGGTGTTGATTTGATAAGTGGTATTTCATGCAAGACCCCTTAGGAATGGACTGAAAACACAAAGTCACGGGGATTTTAACACCAATGGGAGAGATGGAAACACTTTTCATGTAAGTATTATTTAATTTTTTTTGAAAGTACGATCCCTGAATAAATTGGCATTTGTTCTTACTCTTTTTCGTGTTTGTGTATGAACTGAAGGTTGTTGCATATGATTTTGGGATCAAACATAACATACTTAGACGCTTGTCATCCTATGGTTTTAAGATTACAGTCGTCCCTTCAACATGGCCAGCTTCAGAGACTCTTAAGATAAAGCCAGATGGGGTTCTTTTCAGCAATGGCCCTGGAGACCCTTCTGCGGTTCCTTATGTAGTTGAAACAGTGAAGGAAATACTGGGTAAGGTTCCTGTTTTTGGAATATGCATGGGTCATCAGTTGCTTGGCCAGGCATTAGGAGGTACAACCTTTAAAATGAAGTTTGGTCACCATGGTGGAAATCATCCAGTTCGTAACCTTCAGAGTGGCCATGTTGAAATTAGTGCTCAGGTGTGTTAATTTTATTTAACTCTATCTATTGACTTTTTCTCTCCCTAAATCACATTTGAACTTTTCTCTGAGGAACAGCTAAATATGACGTTGACGAATGTTTTCTTTTTCAGTAATATATTAGTAATTTAAAACTAATAATTCACAGTTTGTCAAAGTAATGTAATTCATTTGTTAATTATATAATTTTTTTTTCTTTCTATGGGAGTGTTTTTCACTTTAAATTTATAAACTGGCAGAATCACAACTATGCAGTTGACCCTGCATCACTTCCAGAGGGTGTGGAAGTAACTCATGTCAATCTTAATGATGGAAGCTGTGCTGGTCTTGCATACCCTGCACAAAACATCATGTCTCTTCAATACCACCCTGAAGCATCCCCAGGACCTCATGATCCAGATAATGGTAATGGACACCCCCCCCCCCCCCCCCCTCTCTCTCTCTCTCTCTCTCTCCCCCCATGCACACACATTTATCATTAACGTAGAATCAATTTTCACCCATTGGGAAGGTGTTCACATCATTTGTATTAGAGCATTCCTTGAGATATGTATTAAAGTAAGTCATGTCTAATGCAAATCTCAAAGAATTCCACAGTTGAAGAGGCTAAACAAATGAGAGGAGCTGGTTTTGGGGATTTCCTTTTTAATTCTCTTTGCAGCTTCTCTTTGCCCATATTGTGAATTATGTTTATATAATTCGTATGACATAACTTCCTCCACAGTATTGATATAAAGTATTCTTGCTACAGCTTTTCAGGAATTCATAGAGCTGATGAAACGAGCAAAAGAAAACGCTTAAGCACACAAGATGACAGTTTAAGCAATCTCTGTAATGTCCATGAAGTTCACATCGGCTATTTTATGTGGAGAAGTGAAGACTAGTGTTGCATTGTCAGTTTTGTTAATGTTTATAGGATTGGTAAAATAATTGACAATGTGCTAAATTGAACAAGCCATTGATGATTTGTACAAGAATGAATGATTTAAGACATGCTGATGCAGGCATAGGGTCAATCTCAGTTTTAGTTTGTTTTATTTATTTTTAAGTGGTAGGGGCAATTTTGTAATTTCATAATTACTGGTATGGGCTGTGCAGTCCATTGGGTCTTATTTTGGTTTCATTTGAGTTTAGTTGTTTAGTTTGGGTTTAAAATAAAGTCCTATTTCAACTAGGAATAAGTATGAGTCTTCTGTTTTAAGAGTTGTAATGCACTGATGCTTTCTACGGGAGAATAATAAAGTTTTCATATTTATTATAGCACATGAATAGAATTTCAAGTTTTGGCCCTGGTAAACTAAGGACAGCAATTTTTTTGGGTTTAATTGCACTCTCCCCCTAACTATGGGATCCACTTTAATCTACACCATAAACTTTAAAATTGCCCAATGTGCTCCATAATTAAGATGGGAAAGTGCAATTAACCCATTTTTTAATTTTCTTTTGGCCGTATATTAAGTTTAGGCTGTTTTCATGAGAGAGAGAGAGAGAGACTTAAGCCCATTTCATATTGTTAGTCTTTTTTTTTTTTTTTTGGGGACAATCGACAATATAACCCCACCCCTCCCCACCCTAGGATCACTCGAACCTGGGTCCGTGAACCCCTCAAGTCTTTAAGGCTTGGGGAAGTACCAACTCGCCTAATGTGGGCGGTGGTGAGTCTTTCTTAAGACAAGTGTTACACTTCAATACAACAGTAGTTAAACTTAATTATATTAAGTAATTGGAGTCTAGAATTTTTTTCAATAGGTAGCTTGTTGGTCATTATTATTGTATTTTCCATAGGCAATGACATAACATAATGAGTAGGTGAAACAAGATAAGAAATGGTGTAAAAGAGATACTTAGTGGTATGGTACTTTTCCTTTAGGAAGATAAGGGATAAATATGTAACAAAAGTAATGTTCATAATGTAAAAGATCTTTTTCTTTTGAGAATCTAATGCAAGAGAGAGTTGAAATAATAAGATACAAAATTTATCTAGTAATTGCTTGTGTTGTCAGTAGTGGTGGAAAGCATTCAGACTTGACAAGGCAATTTGTCATGGTGGAAAACATTAAGTAGTGTTACATTGAGGTAGTCAGCACAAAATAATATGAATCATTGCACCATGAAACATTTGGTGAAGCATCATGAGGACTAAACATGAAAGCACTTGGCTAAATAGAGCCAAACCCTTGGTTAGTGTATCTCAAGCTAACACAGATCAAGGCCATGACTCACAAGTCAGCCCATTAGAAAAGTCACTCTCCCATTTGCCAAACCATTCTCCAATTGCTGCAAAATTCTAATCACCAATGGGCTTAGGCCATGGTTTTATGAAAGGATTTAATGTGTTTGTAAATGGACATCTGACATGGCCCATGTCATCCATGGCTAAATATGGTGGTTGGGCCGCTAACTTGGGCTTCAAGGCTTATTGTGCATTTTACCACAGCCGCTTTTTCTTGTTTGATATAACAGGTTCATTTCTAGAATCTGATGTTTTATTAAATTAAAGCCAGTAATGAGGTTTAAAAAAAAAAAGCTTGACTTATAATGGGAGACAGAATACAATAAAATTCAAACACCCCCACTAAACATGGATGTCGTATGTAGTATAAGCTGTCTGATTGTCTCCAACCTCTCACTTTCTCAAGAAGAAAAGCTCATGTGTTTTTTAAGTGGACATTGCTCTCAATTAAAAAAAAAAAAAAAAAAAAAAAAACAAAAACAAAAACAAAACTTAGAAGGTGTATAAGTTGGACAAAAAGATGATTAGCACATTTGAAAATCCATGTGACTAGGTATACACAAATTAAATTAATTTATTGTAGAATAAGTATTCAGTAGACTGGAAGTTATTTATTCATCTTGCATAATAGTGAATAAAATTAGTTAAATATAAGATAGAATCTGTCATTTATGTGAGACTAAATAATATTGCTCTCGAAATATTAAATAATTTTTTCTATATGATGGCTTTTCATGCATTTTGCATGCTAATTTCAAACTTGGAATGAGATTTTTTAAGTCAAGGAAATTGATATTTGCATATGAGAGTATCAATGTTTCATTGGCTTAAAGAAGCAATAAATCCCTTAAAAGGGAGCGGGGGCAACAGAATTATAATACATGAAATAGAATTTCAAGCTGTGGTATTGGTAAACTAAGGACAATAATTTTTTAGGGGTTAATTGCACTTTTCCCCCTAACTATGGGATCCATTTTAATCTACGTCATAAACTTTAAATTTGCCAATGTAACCCATAATTAAGGTGGGGAAAGTGCAATTAACGCTTCTTTTTTTTTTTTTTTTTTGGGCCATACCTTAAGATTAGGCTGAGAGAGAGAGAGAGAGAGAGAGAGAGATTTAAGCCCATTTCATATTGTTGGATTTTTTTTTTTTTTTTTTTAATACGAGTATAAGTGTCGCACTTCAATACAACGACAATTAAACTTAAATATGTTAAGGAACCAAGTTTGGAAATTTTGTCAATAGGTAGCATGTTGGTCATTATTATTATATTTTTCCTAGGCAATGACATAACATAATGATTAATGAGTAGTTGAAAATTGAAATAAGATAAGAAAGGGTGTTATAGAGAATTTTTTTTTTGAGAATCTAATGTAAAAGAGACTTGAAATAATAAGATACAAAACTTATCTTGTAATAGTGTGGGTCGTTAGTAGTGGTAGAAAACATTCAGACATGATTAAGGTATTCGTTGTGGAGGAAGACATTTAGTAGTGTTACATTAAAGCCGTTAACAAATAACGGTTTGAATCATTTGATGATGACACCATGAAGTATTCAATGATACATCATGAAGACTAAACATCTGCACGGCTAAATAGAGCCAAACCCTTGGTTGATGTATCTCAAGCTAACACGTTGAACAAGGGCATGACTAACAAGTGAGTCGATTAGAAAAATCACTCTCCTATTTACCAAACCACTTCTCCCCTCGCTGTAAAATTCGAATGACCAATGGACTTGGGCCATGGTTTTATGAAAGGATTAAATGTGTTTTTAGTGGACATAGAGCCCTTGCTTGTAAATGGGCCACCAACTTGGGCTTCAAGGCTTATTGTGCAATTAGAAAGAAAATAGATCTCTATTTTGCATTATGTGTATTTTCATTGTATATTCATTCTCTTTGGTGACATCCAATTTGGTTAGATTGGATCATTCACATAAATAGGAGGTCGGTACACTGTAGAAGTGTTTTCCACCAATGGAAGAAAGTATTGTTAGTCACACAGTAAGTAATCACATTGTCTACCACTCCATTCCATCAAGCATCTAATTCTCTAGTACATTTTACACTTTTTGTGGGAAACAAAAAAAAAAAAAAAAAAAAATGATGTAAAATGAGGAAAGTAGTGCTAGCTAGGCTTTTTGAGACTAATACTTAATTGTAGAAAAACAATGAAGGCTTTTTGAGATAAAAGAGCATTTAAAGTGGGGTTCTTTGTGAACATGGCCAGCTATTCTTTTAGGAATCTTACCCACTCTACCAGACAAAATCAACCAATCAAAAAGATGAATAAACAATGCACCAACATCCAAATTTGAAGAATTTTCTTTTTGGAAGCTATACATTTTTAGGTGATATTTTGCAAGTGGCTTGATTGGTACATGGCACACTTGCATTAGGAAAGAGGTAGAAGTTTGATTGGGATCCACCTAAGCAACCTCTTCCATTCCTTGAGAATTAAAATGAGTTATTAATACTAAATGATTTCTCAATAAATTGTATAGATCTTTTATTCGATGACAAAAATATTTATCAAATGAACTAATTGTAATCCACTTATAAGAAAGTTATTTTTTTTTTGAAGAAAACTTATTAGAAATTTAAAACTTAAAAATAATATTATCGAGTTACAAGACTATTAATGATAAGATTTTTCTATTAGTTAATGGAAAAGAAGGTAAAATAAATATTTCCTATTAATTATTATAACATTTTGGCTGCAGATTAAGTATTTGTTTTCTGACCACTTTTTCTTATATATATATTTTTTATACTTATTTTTTTAAGTAAATTTTTTTTTTTTAAATTTCAACTTTTCTATATACAACTATTTTTAAACCAACTTTCAATAAATAAGCAAAACAAAAAAAAACTCATCCAAATACATACTTACGTAGGAAAAGAAAAAATTGGAAGAGAGAAGATTGTTACTTGTATATTTGTTTTATTTTGGCTCATCATTCACGGGGTTACGTTCTCTTTCATTTCCTATATACTTTCATTCAACCAAAACCGTTTTAATTAATCTTTTGCATGGTGAAATAAAAATTATAAAATTGGCAAAAGATAATATAATATGTATATACAATTTTTTTTTTTTTTTTTTAAATTGAGGGAAAATGGGAGGTAGAGTCAAATCATAAACATCAAGTATCACAAAAAATATTATTATCACTCAATTATCACTTGAACCTCAAATAACCATAGTGTTATTGGATGCTCTTTGACGTGATAGTGTAATACCACTATGACATAGAACTATGTAATGACAAGAGATGTAGATTTCGAAGACAAAAATGATAAATACAAAATTTTGAAAGAATTTTAAAGTTGATGCCGATGGATTATTATTGGTTGGAATTAGCTTGATCCACGAAAATAAAAGGTAGCATATTGATTGGAAAATAGAAAAAGAGGCTTAGCAAAGTGGGGTGTTGATGTGGAACTCATGGAAGATCTGTGACTCTTCTATAATCTATATGTGCTGATTTTGTTGGGTATCCAAGAGATGTGGGTACTCTTATGAGAGCTACAGGCCAAAGGCTTTGGCATTGTATGCCCCAAAAGAAGTAATAAAAGATAAGATGACAAAAATAGTGAAAATAGAATACTCCACAGCAAGACCCAGATACCTTCTTGCCAACTTCTTTGTTCTTTCTTTTATTCATGTGAAGAAGAAGCTTGAATAAAGTAATTCATTTCAATCATTTACAAATAATCTTTTTGTTTATTTTCTGTTCCTTTTGTATTACCTTTGTTCTTTCTTTTTCTTTTTTCTCTTTTAATCATAAAGGAATATCAAAAGCATTTTCCATTAACATATTGTATATATTCCCCTCATATTTTAACCCCTCCTTTAATTTTTTTGGTAGGCTTTTTATCCTCTCCCTAATGATAACTTTGGCATGGCTCACCTACGCTTGATAATACTACAATATTGAACTTGGTTCAATTGTGATTCCATTTTCAAATTAGTAAGTTGTGAAGAGTACTACTATAGATTTTTGTCATGGTTTGATCTCTCTGAGTGGAAAATTTGGATTCAAATCCTTTTCTCTCACTTCTTTTTAGTCTAATTTTAACTTACCACATAATGTTGTCTCTAAATCTTTGTTTTGGAGTTTAGCAGTGCACCTCAAGAAGTTTAGTGATCGGTAATAACACAAGTTCAATATAAATCCATCATTATTTTCACCTTTACTGTTCACTTCATAAGACTAGTTCTTGTATTTACCATGATTGCAAAATTGTCTCAAGGATGATAGTTTAAAAAAAAAAAAAAAATTTGAAAATGGGAAATTATTTTTATAGATCAACTTCATAAAACAACTATCTTACCTTTGTGAATCTTATATATTCTAAAAGAAAGTGTATCATAAAATCGCTCCATTAAATATTTCCTCGTTGAAAGTTGTACTAAATCACGTAAGTCACCGTCTAAAAAGAAAACATTTCGTTTATCCTATATAGATTGGATGTCTTCAATCGGTGAGACTCGCACACTAGTGAGACCCAAATGTTTGATTTGGATTATGGATGAGAATAATTCTTCTACCCCAAGAACCATATACCGATATATGTACGGTCCAGGGTCTTTATGTTTTATTCTTGGTTAATGAATAATAGAATCCTAAGTACTTGACCCTTTATCTGAGATGATTTGTCTATATTCCGTGCAGTAGAATCATATGTACTATCATGGTCTTTTTAATAGTTCCAATTATTCTATCTTTTCATAAATTAAAAAAATAGTTCCAATAATTATCCAATCTTTTAA
The DNA here is from genome assembly GCA_029955455.1 of Quercus agrifolia. NCBI lineage: Eukaryota > Viridiplantae > Streptophyta > Magnoliopsida > Fagales > Fagaceae > Quercus > Quercus agrifolia. The sequence goes on from JARQAD010000006.1 coordinate 45,129,388, forward strand.
AAGATATTCGTCAACAAAAGAAAATGGAATAGAATAAAGGGCTAAAAATCTGTTGCTTTGACGAAAATTCTCAAGCTTCTCAGTTTCTCCTCACTTTCAGCTCAGTTTTCCACAATTCTCACTTCAAAAAACTCACACAGAGAATGTGTGGTGTACCCGTCAACTTTACACATTTTCCAAGGCTTTGGTCTATGCCTTTTGCAGTGGGATTAGATGAGAAAACTGACAAAAGAGAGAGACCAAGACTGAGAAAAAATGCACCAAATGGGTCACACAACACATGACACACACTACTTCGAGCTTTCCTGTGGAACTATCGTCCTAGATCCTACTAAAGCGGCTTTAATTGATTTTCAGACAATTTCCTTTATGAGAATAAGAAAAATTATTTAGTTATAAAACTACAAAAAGATAAAAAGATTGATTTTTCACTTTAATCAGTAATATATTTTCATAAACGTCCTCTTTCATAATTCTTTTTCTTCAATTATTCTTTGAGTGTAATAACTATTGAAATGAGTATCAAAACTATGGATTGCAGGAGAAAATTTATGAAAATAAAATAGGTTTTTTTTAAGTTTTAGTAAGAGTCTATTTAAATACCGCTTATTTTGTTAAAAATTAAAAATTTATTATTGAAAACATTATAGCAAAATATTTTTATATGATGAATAGTGCCGTGAGTTGTGAACAGTGCCGTGACACACAGCTAAGAATGCAAACGCACAAACGCTAACATTCATTTGTACACAAACGCAAACTAATAGTCTAATAATTGGGGAGCAAAGTTTATTATCAAGAATTTTTTTTTAGTCAGACTATAGAAGAAATAAGATGATTATAAAAAAAAAATGTAAAAAGCTCAAGATTAAAAAGTTACTTATATGTGATCATCTTTAATCTTGTTTTTAATTTTATTTTCTGAGATCAAATTCAGCCTAATGTTTTAGTGAAAGTAATATATGTTAGAATGACTATAATTTTTTATATTGGCTGCATCAAACAATTGAATTCTAAAGATCCACCAAGGAATTATTTATTTATATATAAATAATTATACAAAATATCTTAATCCGTTTCTAAATCTAATGCTTCAATGTACTGGACGCAACACTACGGACACAAAATATATCTAAAAAGTTCAGTTATCTACTTTGTGTTCAACACTGGACCACAACTCCACCATATACAAAATTGGTTTGGAATAAAAAATATATATATATACTAAGCTCATACATGAATATGACCAACTCTTTGATTATTTTTGCATTCTCATTAGTCATTAATATTTGTTTAACCAAAAAGGATATACCTTATAAACACGCGCTAGGACTTTTTTTTTTTGGATTAAAAAATAGTTATCAGTATCACATTATTTTTAAAAACTTTAATGCTATAATGGCTTAAACAGTGGCTTTTTTGTAATCTTGTGTACAACACTATAACGACATATCATAATGTCTAAGTTTTTGGATATAAAATAATGTTAACGTAACATCTAACAAGTGCAATTCAAGATAGTTTATTTTACAACATACTTTTTATTTTATTTTATTATAGTTGATATCTACTTTATAACTTATGAAAATTTATTGAGATTTTTAGTATAATTTTTTTTTTCGATAGCCAACTCTTTACGTTATAAATTTATTTTCCACTTGCTTCAAACGCAGCCTATTGGGTTTATATTTTATGATTAAGAAATATTGGGATCAACAAGAAAAATATTATATTGACCAAAACCAAAATGCATACGGGGTATATACCTGAATTGCCGTAAGAAAAAATCAACAAAAAAACATCACGTGGGACAATATCCATGTAAAAATCGCCATGTGATAATGTTATTAAATGAGAAACGTTTTAATATTACAAGATTATAAAATAATATGATAATTCCATAAAAAAAATGATAATGAATGAGAAAATATGGAGTTATTTATGCATTCTTTATTAAAAAAAAATTTGAGATAGTTTCAATTTATAACGTCGGTTCTTGATGGTTGTTCTTTATTATCAAACCACTGATACACAAATTAGTTTTTGGTATAAGTGGATAAACTCTAGATTTTTTATTGAATGACAAGAAATTTTACTAGTTGAACTAATTAGAATATACTATTAAACCTTTATTTTTGGAGAGAATTTCAATCTATAATATCAGCTCTTGATGATAGCTATTTATCATTAAACTAAGACACCAATTGATTTTTGATGTAAACGGAGATTGAATCCCAAATCTCTTATTCAACATACTAAATAAAAATGTTGCATGCACCTTTTAATATATTACTAATACAATTAATACTTAGCCAAATAGTAGTATTCTTCCCTTATAATAATAATAATTTTTTAATTTTTAACTTATGAGCTTTAAATCGGCTTGCAATGATGAGATCTATGTTTATATTACTACCAAAAATCGATTATTTTTTTGACTTCTTTTTCCATCATGGAGTTTAATCTTCCGTAGATAATCATGATACAAAAGAAAAATATAATAATCTCTCCGTGAGTGATATATATAAATATTAATTTTATCAACCTCTTTCTAGAATCAAGATGTATAACTAAGCCAAGAAAATCACGTCATCCACTTTTACTATGTCAACAACCAAAAAAAAACCTAATCTTATACTAACTAAATACATAAACAACTAGTGAGAAAAAAAAAAAATTTAAAAGTCAAAATTTCACTTTTGTAGAAGATAATACAAGCTAGAGCCACCCATTTCTTTTTCTAAAATAGAAATACTTACAAAATTTTCACTTTCAATCGCTTTTTTAAAAACTTTGGCAATTCATATACGGCTAGTTTGGGTACACACTTGTGGCGTGTGAGACCCACACGATTACTCGTAAACATAAAAGCAAAACTAACTTTTAATTATTTTAAGTTTAACACGGAATACACACCCAAACGTTAACCTTTGTTTTCAAGCCACTCCAAAAATTGAGCTGTTCAGGCGGTTTTTGTAGGCTTGGTTTTTAATTTTTATAAGTACTTTTTTTTTTTGAAATATAATCCTCAACCACAACAACTAAATCATGATCTAATATATTTTTTTGTGGTTGGTTATAGATCTTTAAGATATTCGTTAGAATTGATCACATATATATATTCGTTTGAACTCATAGTTTTCGTTTGAAATCTTCATTTTATTTTTATTTTTTAAAAATAGTTCATTTTATGGTATTGGTTTAAAACCTATTTTTAGAAATATTTTATTGAGAAAATGATAAAACAATAAATGTTGTTGACAATTTCTTATATTTCCTATAAAAATAGTGTTAAAACTTTCTTATTATGACTTATTAACAGTTTCTTTAAAAACATTCGTTAACATGTCTCTTATTTTAAATAGGAAAAAGTAAAATATTTTAAGAACATTGATTTAGAAAATATTTATAGAAACTTTTTATGAAAAAAGAAAAAGTAGTCAACATCTTTTTATAGTTCTTATAATAGTAATATTAAAACTTTTCTAAAATAGTAGTCAATGGATTTGTATATTCCCGATAATAATGCTATTAAAACTTTCTTAAAATAAATTATTAACAAATTCCCTAAAAGAGCATTAGTTAACTAGATCATTTTAATTTAAAATTAATTTAAATTATGAAATGAATCAAACTCAAATGAAAGAATAATTTCATAAGAACAAAAGTTTTGTTTTTTTTAAACATCACAATAGGCGCAATGGCAATCCATTTCATACACATATGAGCCACTTCAAGCTTCTGAAGTTCAAGAAAATGAACCTAATTAACCATACAAAACACAATCATCGTTCTGCTAATAGTCTTGTAATTAAATTACTCACAATTCCTGATATTTCTAATAGAGAAATCTAAAATATAAAAAACAAAGCAAAACAAATCCATCATTTCAATTTTTTCCTTTAAAAGAAAAAAAACATATAAACACTATAAGAAGATTGAAGTCTAAAAAGAAACATAACAAATATTTATACACCAAAAAAAAAAAAAAAAAACCATTGAAAATTAGAATCCTAATGAATCATTAGGAAGGCCTAGCTAACAAAAATTACTCCACTAAACACTCAAGAGAAATTGACAAAAAACCAACCCAACCCACCTCTCAATTCTGTGTTTAGAATGGCTGCAAACTCCTACTGAGGCCATTGGCATTAGTGAAAAAACCCACCAAGTCCTTCCTGTATGGCAAGAATGACTTCCTCTTATTCTCCTCTGCAACCTTATTAACTACAGTACTCTTCTTCTTGTTGCTATTGCTGTTGCTGCTGCTGTTGTTTCTTACAGGAATCTTCTCAGCCTTCTTGCTCGGTGTCAAAAAGACGAAAGTGTCCTTGCCATCACTGTTGCTCCGGTAAAGCAAGTCCCGAAATCTCCATCTCTTCGAGGACGACCCAGTTGAGTGGCTCTTCTTGCATGAAGAAGAAGAAGAACTGTGTGGGGTCCAAACGCAGTAGGTCCCATCTGGGACACCTTCAAGGTCATCGGCTTCGGAGGAAGAGCACGAGGTGTCACGATCTCGTTCTTGCTCTTCGGTCATGAGCTTTCTCAGCGGAGGACGATGAAACGACGACGGCACTTTGGCGGTGGAGACAGTTGTTGTTCTCGTAGTGGTGGTGGTGATGGTGTTTGTCTTTTCGATGTGGGAATCGTATAGAGATAGAAGCAAGCTTTGGTCGAAGATTGGGTAAGTGGGTCTTATCTGACCGTTGGAGAAGATCTCGTCGGCCGAGATTGTTGTCGTGTCTGGCTCTCTACAAACAAAAGCAAACTCGAAATCATCGTCATCTTCTTTTTCTTCTTCTTCTGCCTCGTACTCACGCTTCTCTTTGTCGCTGTTGTTGTTGTCTTTTGCTTTGTCTTGTTGTTGTTGTTGTTGTTGTTGAGGTTGAGGTTTTGTAGTTTTCGGAGCCCAGTTGAAGATATCAGAATCTGGGTCGGATTTAGATTCTTGTCGAAGCTCCTCCACCACTCTGGCGGCGATATCTGAAAGCTTTTCCGAAGAGTAGCTGTTGAAGCTTGGTGGAGATAATGGAGATACGGAAAGCACTGAACTTTCTTGCATTTTGGAGCAAACCCCACTTGCCTCAAATGCAAATTTTGTTCCTTTTTAGCTTCAGATATTAGAGAGAGAGAGAGAGAGAGAGAGGAGTTGGTTGAAATGGCCAAAAAGTGTGGGGTTTTGGGTTGCGATATATAGGTGTGAGTGGTTGAGAGAATTTTTCAATTTTGCGTGTGTGAGAGAGAGAGAGAGAGTGGAAGAGGGAGGTTTCAATCGGGTGAGACTGGGTGTAGAGTTTGGGAGGGTGTGATCGAAAGTCGGCGTTATTATCTGAGGAGGTTTTTTTTTTCTTTATTGAATTGAATTTTCAGTTAGGGGTTTTTGACATTTTGTTGTTCTTTGCTGCTTTCACACGTAAAAAAAAAAAAAAAAAAAAAAAAAACAACAACAACAACAACAACAACAATAACAGGTTGGTTTTGTTTGTGTTTACACTTTATTGAGGTGGAAGGAAGAGTGTGAAGGGTTCACACGTGTTTGGTATACCCATCTTCATTTCTAGAAACTAGAATGTGAATGGATGAATGTTTTTGGTGCCTCGTTTTCTTGTTACGTAGGGTGTCTCAAATCAAATAAACATTAAAAAAAAGATATATATTTCGTATCAAAATGATACTACTATCATATCAAAATTTAATAATTCAGAGACATATGTTAACACAGGTTTTACTATTTCCTTAGTAAATTGTGGTTGTTGCTCTTTATTCTCTTTTAGTTTTTGCCATTAATCATCTCACTTAAGTATTTGTTTGGCTCAGCTTTTAATTTTTTATTTTTATATGCAGTTTTTTTTTTTTAAACTTTAGTTTTTTCTAAGTACAAGTGCATTTTAGAACACTTTTAGAAAGAAAGAAAAAATTAAAAGCTAATAAGCTGACGTGAAACGCATACTTAATCGATGGCCGGTGTGTTTTGGTTTACGATTAGATGTTTTGGTATAAGATTAGATGTTTAACTATAATAATGTTTCATTATTTGGATCATGACACACCTATAATAACATTTCATTATTTGGGTCATGACATATTTATTCGTATATCCTATAGTAGTGGTGAGGTTTCATTTACCAATTTTGTTACAATTGGATTAATAATTTTTCATAATTTAGGGTGCATGATAAAAGTATTTCTTAAATTAGAGTAATCACATCAACTAATACAAATTTTATTTATTTATTTATTTTAGCATATAAAAGAATCAATTTTAATTTTATTTTATATAATCACTTAAAATATATATATTTTTTCATGAACATATATATAAGTAAATCTATCTCTTTAGCAAAAAAACAAGCGTTTTCAAAAAAAAAAATCATATGCATTTTTTAATTGAAAGAATTAAAAATACCGAAATACAATAATTCATTTAGCTTTCCCCTTAAAAAAAAAAATTCAAGCTCTATATATATATATGTGGGGGCAAAAGTTTGAATTTTTATATTGGGCCTTAAGCCCTATTTGCTAATGGGAATGCGTCCAAGGAGGAACAAATGACTGGGGAGGCCCCATAATAGATAGTCGCATCAGGAAAGAGTGGAGGGCCGAGGTCCGAGGAGGACACCCTTCTCGGACCGTACGAATATTAGTCGAGCAGGCATCGGGTGACTTGGGTAATCTTCCAAGAGACTCTAACAATAAGGATAGACTTCAGGCACGTACGGAGAAGATAAGGATACAAAAATATCTTAGGGAAAAGCTGCCACCACCGCATTAAATGTATTGCAGCAACTTTCCTGGCCGCATTAATGTGGAGAAGACTTCTGAACAGTATTCTCAACCACTACCGTTCACAGAGAGTCAGAGAAGATGCTTGATAAAACACATACTTAAGTGCAGGGTTGGATGATGAACAACTGTACAATGAAGATGACTTGGAAAACTCTATATAATGTGAAAGACCCTCCATAAAGGGGGATCGGAAAAACAGAGAAAAATAGAAAGTGAACTATTGTAGCACAGTGTTGAACTATCTTTTAGAAATAACAATTTTGATTATCAAACTATCTCCTCAGACGTACATTTCATCCATAATTACATACATTTTCCTACTCGGTTACACTTGGAAACTAAACTAACCGTTAATCATTCCGCCAAAAGTCTAGTTCTTTCACCCACGCTCTACAAATTTATTGTATTAAACTCATTGGGCTTATAACCCAATTCATCTGGGTTTGGACTACAAATTGTGACCCTACAATATATATATATATATGCTCATTACGTATAAAGGCATTATAAATTTCAATATGAACATAATCTCCTAAGTATGCAAGTAGCAATATTCATGAATATTTACAATGAAGGCTTCTAAAAGATACACCATTCTCAAAAGTCAAAACAGTAGGAACTGCAGATGTTTCTGATTTTTTTTTTCTTGTTTGCAACTCAAATATTTCTGATTGATTGACGGGAATTTGTTGATTAAGCAATTCTATACAACAATAATGCAGTGCCCACTACTGGTTATTTTTTGCGTAATTATTTATGAACTTTTTCGTGCCAAGACTCGTATGGCCAACAACAAGAAGGACGGTGTCTCTACCAACCAGCGTGGAGGAAGATATACATCAGAGTCTGAGCTCTGCAATTTGACTCGTGTCATGTAGTAGGCCTCACACTTGTACGTATTTAGCTGCAGACCCACCATTTTTATGAATGGAATATTAGCCAGGAATTGAAGGAATCCTTTCGTTTAGGCAAGAAATGGAATGCAATTAGATCAACCACCTGCAAAATTTTGTGTACTCACAACTCATGTCATTCTAGTAGGTAACAATGGCTAGTTTAAGCAAGCAGCCAATAATGTATACTCTCTCTCTCTCTCTCTCCACACACACACTGGCCTTATCAAAGTGCGTATAACAAGATTTTTTTTTTTTTTTAAGACATGGATAAATAGAAGAGTGTCTTATTTTGTAGGCTTTTTAAGAGGAGTATGAGATATATTTTTATTAGATTGTTCTTAAGTTTTTTTTTTTTTGTTAAACGTAAAATTTAGGAGTATTTTTGAACCACATAAAAATCTAATCTAAAGAGGGAAATCCTCTTATAAATAGTATAGATATAAAAAGAGAGAGACAGATAGTTAATAATGTATACTTAAACTGCGTGATTACTATCATGTTAATTATGTTATGTACATCTAGAGTGAAGTTAAATCAACAACTAAATAATCAAGAATCTTGTAGTTTAGCATTAATATTACCTAATTTTTCAGAGAATATGTGCTTCCACTTTCCAGTAACAAAATACGTGTTTAAAACTTTGAATCCTCATTCCAATTCATAGTCAAATTTCAAAAATAAAAGTAAAATTACTATACCTCAAGGGAAAAATATGATTTTGACTTAACAACTTACATTTAACGTCCAAAACTCTAAGAAGGTACGTGTTTATTATTAAGCTATGTGTGTAATTAAGGTCCCTAGGGTAACAAAGTAGCTAAACTTGGGCTAATACTAACCTAACCGTAAAATTTAACTACTTTTATTACAACTAAGATTACAATTACTTTACTTACTCTACAAGTGCATATATAGGTCGGCCTACAGTGAGTTTGAGTCTATTATATTAGGCCATTAAATCTCGAACACCTACCCTCAAACTAAAGCTAGAAGTTTGAATTTGGAATGCAAAACCTTAATGATAGGGCTTCATATTGAACATAATATACAAAATAGATGTTAGTAGGGGTTGGCAACTGAATATGGCCGAAAATAATAGCTGTAGCAATAGCCAGAATAATGCATTGACAAACAAAAGCATCGTTGATGCATGAATGATGGTGGAACCAACTTTGAGAATGATAAGATCAACTATAGATAGCGTCATCAGTGGCCGGTTGACAGTTGGTTTGAGAGACACACATACCCTTATGAGGCACGTGAAAGAGTGGTTGTGTGAGGACATATGAAGGCTTGTTTAGGCACATGAAAGATGATTTTGTGACTATTCTTTCAACATGATCATGTAGTAGTGTTTCAAGGGATTGAGTAGTGTGTTTGGAGAAGAAAATTAATATTTGGATTGGGTAGATATGTAGCGAGTGATAAAATTTCTGAAAAAATAGGCATTGTTGTGAGGAAAGAACATCGGTTAGAGGCCTGTCAATCTTCGTATACAAAAGAAAGCTCTGAATGACTATATCTTTACTATTGTTGGCGAGACAAACACCTACAACAGAAAGTTCTGAATGACTATATCTTCATAATTGTTGAGGAGATAAAAACCGTAAGGAGACTCTTTGAGTAGTTAATATAACATATAAAGATACACTTTAACCCAAAAGGTCTAAATCTAATGGGTATATTCTCAACCATGTTATATTAACTAAATATTCTTCGTATTATTATTATTCAATGTAAGATTTCTCTTACACATGTAAACTCAACAATTATTAAAGACTACGATAATTTTACACATTTCACTCCCATGTCATAATAGCTCTTACAAAAAACGAATAAACGATAGTGATATAAATAAAGATAAATATCATAAATTAGAAAATAAATTGGTCGATTGATATATCCAATTAAGTCGGTAGTTCTAGAAGTGTTTTTTTCGGGGGGAAAATTTACAGTTGTGGAACAAAAGTATTGGAGTCTGCAAGTGGTGATGTTGATAGAATACCAAGTTTTGGAGGAAGGAAGATATCCAATCTGTACGACTAAGACAAGCTTTTAATCAAAGTATAATTCATAATATTATCATATCAAAGCATGATTTATAATATTATTAACCTAATAAACCAAGCAAACATGATAACCTAGCTAGGTTGGGCGGTGATTTAATGGGCTAAGCCTAAATCATAATGGAATGTACTTTTGAAAATTTGTTTTTGGATGATACGTACTCACTAGTAATTAGTACTAGTAGCATACATGAGACAATATGATCAAAAATATTATAGATATGGAGAATTTTAAGGTCTGTATGAAAGTGATTGGGTGTAAATCAACCACTTCTCAAGGGGATCATGATGTGACAAATTTTTGTTGGCTTCTGTTTAGGTCATTGTTGCACTATCAAGACAAAATTCATATATATATAAATTGTATTTAAAACTTTTGAAAGATGATTTTTATTAAATGAGTATGCTGGAAAGCATGGAAAAAGAACCTCTTTTTTTTTTGTTTTCGTTTATAGAAGAAACACATTCATTATTGTTATAAGTCAAGGCCACTAGAAGAAAATGAATGAAATGGACCTGCCATTAGGTTTGTTTGTCATATTGTTGCTTTTAAATTTTTTTTTGAATGGAATATTACTGCAAATTACAACAAGCTGTGGCATGATTGGCGCATATCTGGTGTGAATTTTATGATGTAATTTATCATGGATTGTGTGCCTTTTTCTTCAAAGCAAAAAATGTCATGCATTCCTTATCACTTGGTTTTCACATTCCTCATGTGTAAGTTTTATTCACTTTTCACTTTGAATGATTACTTTTGAATTATTACTAACTAGTTTAATGTAGGAATTGTTTAGTTGAGATCTCATTGATTTTTCTTTTTCTTGCTAGTGAATTAATTGCCAAGCATGGGTAAAACTCCAGATTAAGCTATCCAAGTGCAATCAAGAGCAGTGTGAGTGAGGCTGTGTCTGTAAACTTAATAATTGAAAGTTTTGACAAAGTTTTTAGCAATGGACTATAATGGCCATTGAGAGTGATTTTGTCGAACAGTCTAACCTATCACCTTATTCCATTGCGTGAAGTTGTATTAGCTTTTAATAACCATGTGAGCTCTCAAGTCTCAACCTCATCATGCTCCACAATCGATCTCCATGATTTGTTCCTATTAGGAAAGGGATAGAATTCCTCTCATCAGCAATGGGGGTTTTCAATTTCAAACCCTTCCCTTCAAAATGAAGCTAATAATGTAATTTCCAATAAATAAAAAAATAAAGATGAAAATTTATAATTGGTCCTAAAATTTGAGATAGGTTTTATTTTAGTTTTTGAAATTTGTAGTGTTATAGTAATTGCAAAGTTATCATGTTAGTCTTCCCGTAATTTTGTCCTTAAATGGAGCGCTATGAGCCTTTGTCAAATTTTGTTATGTAAGTAAGAATGACCAACTTGGTATGTTTAGGGTTTTTTTTTTTTTTTTTTTTTTTATATGATTAAAAATGAATTTTTTTAAAAAAAAATTTAGAGACTAAAATAAAGGCTTGTCCAAATTTTAGGACCATGTATGAAAATTTTCTCCAAAAAATAAATGTTAAAATTGCACTGCTAAACTAAATTAAAAAGGTTAAATTATTAATTTGGTCCTCCAACTATTGGCCGGATGAAGGAAAATTTGATCTCTCAACTATTAATTGTTTCAATTGAGTCCCTCAATTTTCAAAATCAACTCAATTTCATCAATGATAATGGTTGAAAACTTGAAACTGATTTGACTTAAAAAATTTTGCACAAGCCTTTTAATTTTTTTCTTCATTTAATAAATTAACTAAATTCATTAAAATTTAAACAAAAAAGTTGATTTAAGGATGAAATCAACTTAATTTTCAAAATTGAATGATTAAATTAACACAATTAATAGTTAAGGGACTAAATTGATACAATCAATTAAGGGGTGAAATAAAACCTTACCTTATTGTTGGAGAACCAAATATTAATTTAACCAAATAAAAATTGGTATAATTAATGGTTTCACAATATAGAACATACCATTAATTAAGGTTAGGTTTCAACCATGGGCCATGACAAACGTAAGCTTCTTAAGATTAGACCTAATGGGTGTGAAGTGTGAAATGTGAAATCGTGAGAGACTTTAAAATGAAACGTCAATAGGAAGGGAATTGAAGCAATTATATAGATAGTAACAATTCAATTGTAGGTTAATGTTGTGGACTATTCATATTTATGGCCCATTAGCCAGCCATGTGAGACTACTTGCTTCTTCAGTCAATTTTCTAGAACAATAATTTTCCTTTAAACAAGGAATTCTTATTCCAAGCAACGTGCTAGTACTGGCTTCAAATTGAGTAGACTTTTAGAAAGCAAACTTCATTGATTTGTTGGATTTTGAAGTATATATATAGTATATATACCACACCAATTCTGGATTCCACAAGATGTTAATTGAGGCCCAAGCCTATCCAAGTCCTAGTCACATTGGGTCGTTTGGTTTTTCATTTTCAAGGCTCTCGAAAGGAGAAAAGTATTATTATCCACAGAATCCATATATATCCACCTACAAGAATATTCCTTGGTCTTTATCCACACAGAATCCAAGTCTTCCATTCATCCTCCCTCTGCTTCTCGAAACATTTTATTCTCTTTTAGCTAATTCTTGAGAACATATGCTTTATTTTTAATAATGGGCATATAAATGAGAGATCAGGGCTTCTTATCTACCTTGCTAGCATGGGTAAAATCAGCCCATACAGTGGCGGAGCCAGGATTATTTCCTAAGAGGGCCAAGCTAAACATAAAAATATTCTTAAGAAATAAAAAATCTTTTATGATCAAAAAGTTGTATCTAATGTTCTTTTATGGTACTAAAATAATTTATAATTGATTCTAAATGAAATTTTTTAGCTGGGTTTTTTCTACATTCACAATTAAACAATCACTCATTAAAATCTCATGTTTTATATTATTGAAATCCAGGATCATATTTAAAGAAACAATATCTAATTGTTATAGTTCACATTTGGGACCCTTTCTAAGATGTTCAATATCTAAAGTTTCTTTTAGCAGTAGGAATAGATTGTGGATTTTTTTTCACAAATTACTCAAATTTTAGCTAATTTAAAAAGAAAAAAATTATGAATAATTAAGTATAAACTACTAAATGCAATGAGATAAAACCAAACAATTAAAAAATTCTCAAAACCAAATATAAATACAATAAACACTACTGTTATATATAAACATTCACTTTGAACTGACATCACTGTTATTCATTCACGCAACAACACTGTAATATACTAATACTAATATATTATTATATAAAGTTATAAACAAAATGGTAAAGAAATTGCAGCCCAAAAAAAAAAATTGACAGCCACAATTTTTTACAGCTTTTTTCTCCACGATTTGAAACACAAAGAAAAAGAGAGTTGAGAGAGATATAGAGTTGGTGAGATTGGGAAGAAAAGAAAAGAAAAGAAAAGAAGAGGGAGAGAGAGTAGATCTGAGTTTCAATTTGGTTTTGTGAAAATATTGTTATTAACAAAAAACATTAACTCTGTTTGTGTTAAAGGATTGAATTGGTCATTTTTAAAAAGTATTAGATGTGTTTAGCATTATGTCAAGCCTCAGGATAGTTTACTGGATTTTACCCTTTAAATTATTAAAGTACAACAATACAGTGTACAGCACGTAGTATCTCAAACCAAAAGCAGTAAAACTAGAAGTATATACTATATACACTCCTTTGACTGAGTCATTCACAACACTTAAACAAAGAGAGAAAAGAGAGAGAGATATACCGCTGGTACTGCTATTACTAAGTGAAGGAGCTTAAGGCTGATGGATGACCACGGACTCACGTCAATGCCATTGGTGGCTGGCCATTCGATCGGGAATGTGCACAGCACATTAAGTAACTTAGACAAATTAGTTTTATTTTTGAGCGTTTGATATATGGTGATTTGATTTGGAATGTGTCAGAAGGAGAAATTTGGGTTTTTGCTTTAGGATTTGGAGGCCATGGGTTAATGTATGGGCCATCTGATGGATTATTTTTTAGGTCTTTTTTTGTATCTTTTTTTTTTTTTTTTTTTTTTTTTTGGGTTTTTGGTATTTTGGGTTTTATTGGACTACAAAAATTTGAGGAGCAGGGACCAAATTCTAAGATTTAAGGGGCTAATAACTAATTTTTGTGTGATGCTTATATTACACACCATAAGTGAAAATTGGAAAAGCTGGGGGGGGGGGGGGGGGGGGGTGGGTGTAGCGCTCCGCCATTGAGTCCATGTAATGTGTATGTAACATTTTTCTCATACATGTAGGGTCTAAAATGTTCATTTCACACACACATACACATGCCTTAAATCTCTAAGGATTCATTTGGATTGATGGGGGAGGGAAGGAGAATAGAGTTGGTAAAAAATAGACTAATTTTTGGTCAACTCTACTCTACTTCGGTTCTTGTCTCTTCCTCAATCTAAACGGACCATAAAGGAGAGTCTGTGAATTGAAATATGAGGTTTGCTTGAGTTGAGTTTCGAAGGGAAAAAAAAAAGATGGACATGTTTGGGCTTCTTGGGGCCGGGACAGTTTGAAGTGTTTGGTTGAGGACAATATCTACAAGCCCATTGACAGAGCATGGGCCTCATTGCGTTGCTTATTTTTGTATACACAGAACTGTTGACCATGCCTCCAAAGGTCCAATGGACCAGAATTAACATTAATCAAATGTAACCATGTGAACTATTAAGTGGGGCAGTAACAGCATTCCCATTCGTTCCTGCTTTTTTTTTTTGTTTTGATAATCCATTAGTTTCTGCTTTGATACTACTTGTGCAATGGTATATAAGGATTTGAACAAATAGCAATAAATGACAAATAAACTAACAAGCACACATATAAAGAACACAAGACTTTACGTAGTTTATCAAACAATCTACCTAAATAGAGAGAGATCAAATTCACTGTATTTATTATGGATTACAACAATCACTTTACATAACTTTCATAGGATATTTTTTCAGCCCCAAAAGAATTACAAAATTATTTTCCCTTCTTCAAGAGTTCTCCTCTAAAAAAAAAACTAGACCCTTGGATCAAGGTCACCAAACTCTTTATTGTAGTGTCTATAAATGCTATTGCTTGGTTGACAAGAAATATTAATTACTACTTTAACAATAAATAAACTTTTATTCCTCGTAAAGAAAACCCAAAAGAAGTAATTATGTCAACTTTCTTATTACACCAAAAAGAGCCAAATAGGTAACCTAGTACAAAGAGAAATTTAAGATAATTCTCAACACCTTGGTATAAAATGTCACAATTAAATTCTTAACATAATCATGTTCATCCAATGAGCAATTCTAAAAATGTTGAGGTTACACTTTCTCTTAACTTACACTTTTAAGAATGCTAACCTTTTTCAAGCCTCATATTTTTTTTCTAGTAAAATTGCATTTTTATCCACTTTCAACAAATAAGTCAATTCAAACACACATGTAACCTCAACTTAAAATCTCACAAACCTGAAAGTTCTAGTCTGACAATAGTTCATCTTGATGAAATATATATATATATATATTTAATTGGTTCACTGCTTCATCAAATTCAACATGATCCATTTGGGTCACAGACCATTTTCCCAAGAACAAAGTTCTTATTTAAGGTTTGCTGGAGCCACTGCCCTCTGAAGACTGAAAATTTTGTTCTGCAGATCTAGAACAACTTTAATTATAAAGCAAAACTTCAAAGTTTTGTTGAATTTTGAAGTATACAGTATGTACTACACCAATTCTGGATTCCACAAGGTATTAATTGAGGACCAAACCTATCCAAGTCCTAGTCATATTGGGTCGTGTTGGGTTTTTCATCTTCAAGGCTCTAGAAACAAGAAAAGTATTATTATCCACAAAATCCATATATATCCACCTACAAGAAATATTCCTTGGTTTTTATCCACACAGAATCCAAGTCTTCCATTCATCCTCCCTTTGCTTCTCGAAACATTTTATTCTCTTTTAGCTAATTCTTGGGAACATATGCTTCATTTTTAATGGGCATATGCTTAACTGAGAGATCAATATTTTTCATATATACTTAGGGTATAAAATGTTGATTTCACACGCACATACACATGCAGTAATGCTATGTTTGGAAGTTTGGAGGGAGAGGATTGTAGTGGGGAGGAGAGTAGAGGGGAATGGTTATCTTCTATCTTATTTAGATGGTTTTAAAATTAAGTAAGGGAGAGAGTAAGGGTAAATTTGGTAATTCATTTGGTCAAATATTTCTATACTCTACTCACCCTCCAAATCTCTCCAATTTGGGAGAATTAAAAATGAGGGGTTAGAAGTAGTTAAAACTCCTCTAAATCCCTCCCCATCATCTCTTAAAAAAAATCTAAAAAATGTAATTTAACTTACTCTCCCCCCCCCCCCCCCTCTATTTTACTTCCCCTCTATACCTGCAAAGGTCTGACGGACCAGAATTAACATTAAATGTAACCATGTGAGCCATTAAAAGTAAAAGCATTCTCATCTGCTCATGCTTTGATGCTACATGTGCTGCAAAGCCTGCAATAGTATTCAATGGATTTTTCACTTGTCTTAGAAATCGATTATTGTTTTGGTTTGATGATAAAGAGTTATCATCATAAACGGACGCTATAGGTTAAAACTTTCTAAAAAAAAATAAAAAAAGTATTCAATGAATTTGAACAAATAGAAGTAAAGGATTTGAACAAATAACAGTAAATGACAAATAAATTAACAAGCATACACTTAAATAACATACACTTAAAGAACACAAGATTTTACATGGTTTATCAAATAATCTACCTATATATAGAGGGAGACAGAGATCAAATCCACTATATTTATTAAGGATTACAACAATCACTTTACATAGCTTTCATTGGGTAATTTTTTTCAGCCCCAAAAGAATTTTCAAATTATTCTTCCTCCTTCAAGAGTTCTCCTCTTGAAAAAAAAAAAAAAAACACGAAGACCCTTGAATTAAGGTCACCGAACTCTTTATTGTAGTGTCTATAAATATTATTACTTAGTGAACATGAAAGATTAACTACTTCTTTAAAAATGAATAAACTTTTCTTCCTCGTAAAGAAAACCCAAAAGAAGTAATTATGTCAACTTTCTTAATATACCAAAAAGTGTCAAATAGGTAACCTAGTCCAAATAGAAATTTGAGATACTTTTCAACACCTTGGAATAAAATGTCACAATTAAATTCTTAGCATAATCATGTGCATCCAATGAGCAATTCTAAGAATATTGAGGTTACACTTTCTCATAGCTTACACTTTTAAGAATGCTAACCTTTTTAAAGTCTCAAATTTTTTCTAGCAAATTTTTATTTTTATCCACTTTCAACAAATAAGTCAAGCCAAACACACATGTAACCTCAACTTAAAAGCTCACAAACCTGAAAGTTCTAGTCTGACACTAGTTCATCTTGATGAAATATTTTATTTATTTATTTGTAATTGATTCACTGCTTCATCAAATTCACCCATGATCCATTTGGGTCAGACCATTTTGCCAAGAACAAAGTTCCTATTTAATGTTTTTGCTTGAGCCACTACCCTCTGAAGACTGAAAAATTTGTTCTGCAGCTCCATTGGATCTAGAACAACTACCTTACTACAGACACAATTCTTTAGATTTCCCAACCTCAGGTTTTGGGATTTATTCACTATTCCATTGATAGGAATAAATCACTATTCACTATTTCCAGGATGGTTTTTCGAAGAATTTTAACATACCAATGATGGTTACCTGCATAGTCTTTGAACATACACAATTTGACCTTATAAAACAAATAAGCATCATTTGATAGATTCCTATCAGGAAAAAAAGCATCATTTGACAGATGAAAGCTGTATTCGCTCGTCAGCTTCATCCAAAGGACACAATCAGTGCTCTATATTCTAATTCTTCATCATGAAGACCCTTGTTGAATGTCAAATTTAAGAAACTTTTTTGAGAAGCATATATCAGTTTTGTAAAAATTAGTAGTCAATTATGCCATTAGTAACGCTACTAAGTTCAATTTTCTAAGCCAAAGGCAAGGTGTTTCTTTCATCTCAAAGTCAAGTTGTTGGGTAGTCTCAGTCAGTGGTATCTTTTGAATTTCAAGGCCAACTTGAATTTCTTGTTGAACCGTTTAATTTCCTGGTTCTAGATTCACCAGTTGTGCAAGAAAGAGGTTGATGTGTGCAGTGTACACCATTGAATCAGCACACTTTGATTATAGAAGGGGCAGAGCATAATAGGATGGAAGGTTTGCTTAGGGAAGGTAGTGACTGAAATTGTAGGATTGCGTCACGCCATTGACCGAGCTTCACTCAATGGCATAGCTTGCTCTCCTTCCCAAGGAGAACTGAGGTTCGAATCCTCCCTCTTCCGTGATAGTAATCCCCTCCCCAATGTTATAACTACTGTATCATCAAAAAACAAGAGACTGAAATTTCAGGATTGCTTCCAAAGATATTTGAACCTCAGTCCCCTCGTGTAGTGTGGGCCAAAAGAGCAAACCCATTGCAGCTTAGAATTAATGATCTACTTATGACACTGGCAATTGGCAATGATAAACACAAATGCTCAAAGAACCTAACCCCTTTATAAAAAATAAATAAAAACAAAACAAAAGAAGAAGATTTTGAGCTGTAAAGATGTTTAATTTCCCAATTAGTCCAACTAGAAAAACTCGTTGAGGTCAAAAACAGCTCACAATATCATTTCCATTGATAAAGCAACCATTTGATTACAACAGAAAAAAGGAGTCCATTAGGTAAAAAACTAATAGCTAAGATTATAGTATCACTATACACCAAAAACAATGAGCAAATTCCACTTAGCCCCTCTGGCATCTCTGCTGGCAAGGTTCCTCACCATTCATTTCCATAAACGGAACATGTCAACATAATTTGCATTCTCAATCATTCTGATTCTTGACAGCAACTCACAACTGCCCCTATTTTCCTCCGCACAAAATTGATTCTTCTTTACTGCCTGTGCTCTGATTATGATATTTATTACTCCCATCCACGATTCACTTCAAGCCAACTACCTATTTAAGGCCTGTCCGAGCCTTAAGTTGCTGGAAAAACAAAACATTCAATTCAAATTCCGTTAATAGAGTTTTTTCTAATACAAATTTTGTGGATATGTGAAGGCAACCAATTGAATGTAAACCAAATAGAACAGTCAAAAAATGAAAAAAAAAAAATAGTATATACTAGTCAGAAAAATAACCCTTTTTTGGGGGGTTTAAATCAAAGTGTTATGATATTCATGTGTGAGTGGTGTGATTGGTTAAAAAGTGAAGTTCCATATTGAATATTAATGAAAAGAATGAGTTATTAATATAACGTAGTTAGGCTCATACCTATAGGCTTAAATCTTTTAGGGGTTAGTGACGTCCCTATATGTTATATTAACTACTCGATTGGAGGCGGATAGCTCTCTCCAGGAAAAAGTGAATTTTGATAAGTCATAAACAATAACTATGACAGGAAGGGCATCTACTAATGAAGTAACACAAGAGGTCATTTCTTGCTACATAAAGAAGTAAGCATAAGCTACATGACTTCATCTAGAAGGAGGAGGGCATATTGGAACAATAAAGCACAGATGATAAAAGAATCAAGCGGAGAAAAAGATTATCCTTATCCTCCCCACCTTCTTTATGGTCCAATCAGATTCAAATTTTAAAATCCAGACACCACCTCCTCTTTATACGAGCGAATTCTCTACAATACAATGCTACTAGAACACTCTTTACACCAAAGTAAAGATTCTACATGTCACAGCCTAGAGAGTCAGCAAAGATCAACATTTGTTACACAAAGTGATTCCTGCAGCAATAAGTAGATTCTTCTAGAAAGACTTATATTCCAATTCACAACTGGTTCGTTCTAGAGAGCCATCTACCATCAACATATATAATACAAAAGTGAATTCCCTGCAGCCATAAGTTCATATATTCTAGAAAGACATAGATCATAATACACAATTGATGGAATAAATGTATTTTAAGAGAATATTTTGGATTTCAATACTTTGTTTAAGAACAGATTTTGCTTTTAATAGAATTTAAATATGGAAGAATCTGAATTTTATTATATGTGGATTCAAAATGAGCACGTGTAAGATGTCATTTCAAATCCATTATATGAGCAACATATTCAAGACAAGAATCATATCATGATATCGTGTTAAATATATATCAAACAGTTTATACCCATAATTATTGTTCAAATTCCTTGATTCTAATTAAATCCGTAAATCAAAAGGCAACCATTCTTTTCTTTGGAACTTTCAGCTCCTTGTAAGACTTTATACTTGTATAACAAAAACAACAATTTTACGTAATCCGTAAACTCTATTAACAGGTCAATACTCTAAGAGGGTTTAAAACAACATTGTTCATTGGACAATTTCCAAAAAAAAAAAAAACATAATCAATTTTCTCGACATTACTGCCAGAGAAAATCCCAGATTTTACACTTAAATAATAACAAGAGTACAACTATTAGATCACAGAAATAGTACCTTGGTTCGGAATGACTTGATTATTGCAATCAACAGCCTATCTCCTGCTAGATGTCTTAATCGTTGTATCAGTTCATTCCTTGAAATCTTCCTCTCCT
Source organism: Quercus agrifolia (assembly GCA_029955455.1). NCBI lineage: Eukaryota > Viridiplantae > Streptophyta > Magnoliopsida > Fagales > Fagaceae > Quercus > Quercus agrifolia. The sequence goes on from JARQAD010000006.1 coordinate 45,149,760, forward strand.
GCCGATCCAACAAATTGATGAGAACATATGAAACCAAGGGACAATGCTAAAACAAAAAGGTAGTTTGTGTTTGTGACCCATCATAAATGCAGTGCCAAAGTACTTACTTTGTGAGCTTCATGATGCTTGCGGATCAAGGAAACAGATTGTGGGGGTAAGAACTTTGAGAGTTCTGAAATTAGAACCGGAAATGGCATCCAAGGTGAAGTTGGTTCGCATGGCTGCCTTTTAGTTCTTACAAATCCTACACAAATTACACACACACACACACACACAAATTAGTCACCAAAAAAAAAAAAAATCAGAACTAACCCACAGCAAAAAATTAAGTCAAATTGCTCACCTGCCAAGCTAGGTGGAGCTCTGAAACTCACAATGTACTCAGGCAAGGTATGAGTGTTCATGTGGGTGCTCCAAACAATATACTTGGTAGGGGTCTGAAGATTGTCCATTCCCGAATCAAATTCTTCAGAACTAGGCTGACACTGCTCAGAACCAATCGGTACAACCTCTGATTTCCCCATTATAACTCGAGTCAACAAAAGATGTCTTAGACCATCCTTATCAACAGGCGAATTGCACGCACTATATACAACACAAATCACAAATTCATCAACAAAACCACAACAATCTAATAACAAATATACTATATAATTTAGCAACAAAAATTCTTTATTAAAAAACACTAACAATATAACGTTCATACTAAATTATCGACTTATTGGGTACGTGTGTAACTTACTGATAATAAATATAAAAAAAATCTATATTAGAGAGTAAGTTACCTTTCTAAAGGAGAAGAATCCGGAGTAAGATAAACACCAGAGCCGTACAATCCATTGTTTTGAGACATCTCGTGAAGACCAAATCCATAGGAAACAATCTTTGTTATGTCATCCTTAGAACCACCAAACCAACTATATTTAATATTGGCATTGCCACCACATTTGTTCTCAACCGCCTTAGCGTAAATCTGAAACGAATTCAACCTCGCTTGTTCCTTCACGCCCAAGTAAACATGCTTGTGAATGCTCACCACGCTTGCTTGCACTCCAAGCCTCTCAAAACTCATCATGAATTTTCTCTTGATGATGTCGTAAACCTTTTCGCCTTCGACAAGCTTTACCAATCCCAAACCTTCGTCGAACAGATGAAACTGCTCGTAACTGCAGCTGGACACGGCGCTCTCGCTGTCGGAAACCGACGGTTCTTCACCGGAAAGGTTATCGGAGAGTGAATCCTCGACACCCATGTCGTCAGATTTTAGTTTTTCGGACGAGGCTGAAGTGTACGAGGATGAAGTCTCCGCAAACCCATGTGGAGAATCACTTGTGTTTGAAATTTCATCGGTTGACGGTAACAAACTTTGATCAACAACGTTGCTATGTTCCATATCAGAAAAACAAAGAAAGAAACTGTAACTTTGTTAAGGAAAAAAGAAAAAAAAACAAAGGCTAAGAGTGATTTTTGCAAATTAAACTAGACCAAATCCTAAAGAGAAAAGAGGTTAAAGATTTGAGGTTGTTCTTTTTTCCATGCAGGAACGTGTATATTTGTACGGAGTGTACGGACTTAGAGTTGAAAAAGAAATAGTAGATGATTAAGAATAAGAAAAAGAGAATCCCAAGGAACCGTATGCTTTAATTCGGAACCAAAAAAAAAAAAAAAAAAAAAGATGATGAAGATATTGATGTACTTATTATATATTGGAAACAAAAGCAAAAGAAGAACCCATATAACTAAGAATCTGTACCAATTAAACACAACGTAAAAAGTAAGGTTTGGCTAATATTAAAGCAAATCGAAAATTGGAGAATTGGGTGTTACCATATTCAATGAAGTATGGAGTGGGATAATGGGTTTTTTGTAGATCGAGGAAGATAGTGTGGATTGTAGGAATAGGAGACTTGGCGAAGAAGTATGTATGTACGAGCTGTTGTGCTTTCAAATATGTGTGTGTTGTGTGAGTTTGGTATTTTTGAATGAGAATCAGAAATGAAATGGGTTTTTTATTTTGTGTATAGGTGGTGAGAGTGAGAGAGAAATATCAAAAGCTGTGGACGGTTATGGACAGATAGAGAGAGACAAAAGAACGGAACCGCTTTGGGTTAATTTATGGGCGGTGAAGGGCGGCGCTAATTGTTTTTGTCTTTTTTGTTTTCAAAAGTTGGAGAGAGAGAGAGAGAGAGAGAGAGAGAGCCATTTGTTTTTAGGAATTCAATTCTTGGAGAGGACTCTAGACTCCGTTTTACTATTTTTAGAGTCTAGAACCGGACGTAGTTTTCTGATTTTTGTTTTTTGAATGTGTGAAATTACTGTCGCACCCTTTAGATATATATATATTTTAAATTATTTTTTTAATTTCTGAGTATTAATTAATTAATTAATTAATAAATACTAGAGGGTAAGTCTTGTAAGGATAATATGGGAATTTCCGCTTCTGGGGTGGGTAGATTTTTTTATTTAAATTTTGAGTATTATTTAATTAATTAATTAATACTAAAGGATAAGTCTTGTAAGGATAATATGGGAATTAGAGCTTCTGTTATATTTTTTTATATTTATTTTAAATTCTGAGCAGTAGTTAATTAATTAATTAATACTAGAGGATAAGTCTTGCAATGACAATATGGGAATTACAACATTTGGGGACTCTGTAGATATTTTATCTGGAGATTTGTATGTGATGTGGTTTTGGATTGAGAGCTTTTAAGTTTAAAAGTTTTGATCATGTGACATGTTAGTGTGACTCACCAATTCAATGAATGGTACTCAGAAAATTTTCTTAGTTAGGTCTCCAATAAAAATCATCTAGTCAGTTTCTGCCTTTTTTTTTTTCTTTTTTTCTTTTTTTCTTTTTTGCATTGTCTCCATAAAAATTGATTTTTTTAAAAGTAAAATAGATTTTTTTTAAGCTACTGTTAAAAATAGACATGTTAGATATTTTTTGGACTTCCTATAGATATATAAGATACAAATATGATAAGCAAGTTTAATATAAACAAATGTTAAAAAAATTTATAAATGTTCCAAAGGCCAAGGCAACTAATTTTGGGGATGTTTGGTAGAATAGTTTAAGAATTATTATTTGTAGTTTTTTGAAATATGTGTAGATGAAAAAGTGTGTGAAAATATGTGTAATATTGTTTAAAATGTGAAAATGTGAGTTTGAACTCACTCACCAAACAAGCCCTTATAGTGACAAATGATAGACATGATATTTTGAGAGAGAGAGAGAGATTTACATAAGGAAGCTAAATATCTTTGTAACATCAGTCTCAATAATGAGATTATGATAGCCTAATTTCCCTCAAGAATGAGATTATGATAGCCTAATTTCCACATAAGAGATAGATCAACTGTAATCTATCATAATTCACTAGCAAAACTAGTGGTATGGTATCAAAATATAAGCTCATTTAATTTATGAAAAAAAAGGTTCTATATTACTACTTGTGGATTAAAAAAAAGAGGGTATGGCACCCTCTCCACTATTGATCAGTCCCATGAAAAGTACTCATATTTTTAATCAATCATATAAAAGAAAATAATATTACTATGGAAACTTAAAATGAATCATCCAAATCTAAATTTAGGGAATGTTTAGATGAGCTTATTACCTCATTTAAAAATAGAGTTTATTTTCATACAAAAAAAGAAGAGTTTATTACCTAACCAAATAAGCCAAAAAAAGAAAAAAAAAAGGAAAAGAAAAAAAAAAGACAAAGTTTGACTTCAAATAAGGCTTCAACCACTAATAGAAAAATCACTTAACCCACTATCTGGCCGAGTTATGAGCATTGCATATAGTGAGATACATGTTATCTTCCTATTAGATGTTTAGAGCAAACATTTTCCAAAAATAAGTATACTGAAACAAACACCCATCTCATTTTGGGATATCTTAAAATATTGTTTTGTTTTTTAAATTAAAAACCATTAATTTACTAATGTTCCTATTATACCCTTACTTATTTCCAAAACCATTTTTGATAAATTTATTTAATAGTAGTTTTGGAAACTTGTATATTTTTATACTGCCGACAAGATAATAAATAATATTTCCTTAAAAAGTTGAATTTTTAAAACAGATCAAACAAATTAAATTTGTATTTTCTTACGACACAAGTCAAACTATGATTCTTAATGTTATTATTTTGAAAATTATTAAATGAATTTGCAATCCAAAATATAAGAGTAATGAAAAATAATTTTGTAAGTAAATTTGAGGTTTGCTTGTGTGACGTCAATGTATGCATCAAATTTGCATGAGTACAACGAATTTGCATGATCCCACGATGGTTCTATAATTGTGTAAGAGTGAGTTGCAACAAACAAGCAAATCTTTATATGGAGAAACTGTTGCTAAATAAGGGGGGCAATATGCCAAAATAGAAGGGTAGGCACATTCGTAATTTGCACCAAAACAGTATTCGTAAACAACGTTATGGGTACAGTGGGCTTGGTAGGACTTTTCAGTTTTCATGCCACCTGTGCATGGAAAGCTGTTAACACACGTAATATTGTGTGCTTTGAAGCTTTACCAAAAAAATAAAATAAAATTGTGTGCTTAAAGGATAAGTATGAATATGATGGTATTCCAACTCTTTCATTCTATCTGAGTTAGTTCAGTGTTACAAATTTTTTCACAATTTTACTATATGACAACTTGTAAATGATGCAAAAAAAAAATAATGGGTCTATATGAGTCCTTAATTTCACCATTTATAAGTAGTCACATAGCAAACTTAAGATAAAATTGTAAAAAAATTTGTGATAATAAACTTACTTTTCTATGCGTGCACATCATTTTCTTCTCTTTATATTATTTATTATTATATTTTGATTCTTCTTTTCTTTTTTAATATATATATATATATATATATATATATTTACTTAATAAGACAATTCCTGATATTCTTACTCTACGTGGACGGTAGACTGATAGACACTAAAATTATTGTAAATTTTTTTTTTTTTCAAAAAAGAAAGAAAGATGGTGATTGAAATAAATACAACTAAAAACAGGCAGCAAGAATTTTGAGAAGACAACTGGTAGGCCGATGGGCTTCTTGGTCCGTTTCAGATTATGAATTTCGTATTTAGATTCCATATACGCACGGAGATCAGAATCCATATCAAATTATTATCGATAATGGGATGGAATACACAAATTCTGCCGCACGTAAGGTGATTCTCTTAACTAGGATGCAAGCAATGTTATTGAATTATAAAATTCTTGACGTGCACGTGTTTTATTATTTTTATTTGTTTAAAGGTGACACAAAATATGACTTTTGTATTTCTAAAATAAATTACTTAAAACTTAAAACCACTTTACTTCCCTCTTCTTTGTATGAAGAAGAAAAACCCAAAATTTTGGATTTTTGTAGTTTTGAGCTTATTTTAGTGGTCTTAAGCAAAAAATAAATAAAAGAAAAATAAGAAGAAAAATTTATCACGATACTTTTAACAAATAAGCAATCAGTAAAACACATTCAAATTTATTAGTTTCAAAAGCCTTGCTTTTTATAAGTATCAACAAATTTGTGTGCTTTTATAAAATCGACATAAAACTAATCTAAACACTCTGTTAGATAAAGATATTGTTCACTTTGAAACAAAATAATAAGTATTAAGGTATAGCTTTAAAATGAAAGTCATTATAATATCATATTTTTATGAATTTTTAGGCGTGAACAATAACTAAGCTTTCAAATTATGACTCTCAAACTTTTTAAATAAATAACATGGTATAATTGCTTCACCCGAAAGGTGTGGTAGTCATGGAGAATCTGTGGGTGATGGCTGTGTGGGGCAGCTACTGCTAAGCTAAGTCAGAACTATGCTGTGACTCGACTATAGTTTGCCTTGGAGAGAAAGATAATAATCATCTTTGTTTGTTTTATATAAAGTACAGGAACATAAAGATTTTTAAAACTTTTATTGCAATTATTGTCATGATTTATTATATATAATTTGTACATAATAAAAATAGTGTTAATCGGAGGTACATATGAAATCGATATTGCTCTGACTTACTACATCAACAAATTGTAGGAAAAAATAAAGTCTTGAATGTTGCTTTTTATATATATTCAGTAAAAAAAAAATTCATATATGATGTATATTTATTTAATAAGTATTAACAAATAAAGAGTCAATTAGAGATTGATTGTGTAGAAAATGATATACCTAATTTAGTTAGAATTTGTTTATAGAAAATCAAATCAAATTTAATTAATTAAAAAAAAAATCTATTTGCTTTAAAATTATGGTGGTTTTAATTAATTTAAACTAATATATCAAGCCTTGATTCTTATTTACCTAATTTTTAATTATTTCCTCAATAACTTTTAATTGCTTTAATAAAAGTACATATTGACACGATTGGTGCCACATAAACATCATAATTAATAAACTTCTTTAATTATTATTTTTGTTGTGTTCCAAACACCAAATTAAAAATATATCTTATAATGATGATTTGAGAAAATTGTTGGAAAAATAGCATGGAGTGAATAAAAAATTGATGTTTTCTATGTGTCACTTGAAGATGTTATTATAAGTGGTGAAAATCCTTGAGTCCCACATTGGAAATAATAGAAAATATGAGCTTTGGACTAGATATTGGGTTGGGTTTTAGGCATATGTGGACTAAGCCCACTCATCCAATTTTTTTTTTTTTTTTTTGAGAAACAAGACTTTGTATTTCAATCAGCTAGGTCAGGAAAGTCGGCCTTTAATATAGAGGTAATATCTGGTGGTACATCTTCCATCCATACTTGATAATAAGAAACAGAATTTGCTCTTCTTGCTAAAGCATGAGCTACAGTGTTACAATGCCTGCGAACATGGGAATAATGTATTTCTGAAAAACAAGAGGCGAGATACTGTATGTCCTGAACTAAATGACCAAAATGTGATAAAGAATAAGAATTATTTTGGAGGGCTGTGACCACTCATCTAATTAATAATAATATTTTATTATTTTATTATTGAGTCAGTTAGCCTATACACAACAGTTATCATTGAAACAAAATACTTGTTCAGTAACGTATAAGTTTCATAGTCCCTCATTCATGAAAAAAAAAAAAAAAAAACCTTTTTTCAGAAAAAAACTATCAGAATGAGAATATTTTTTATTCATTCATTTTGTGTTAAAAAGAGAGAAAGAGACATTGAGTAGTTCGTAGAGCACGATCTTGATTGCTTCGTTTTCGTTCTGGTTGATCATTTTATCCTGGAAAGCAGACGTCCACAAGTCTCAAAACACCACAGTGATTGTGTGAGAGGCAAAATCTGCTTTAAGGAGATTGTGTAAAACACAAGACTTGATCTCAATTGTTCATCCTTTCACGCATTGTTCATCCTTTCAAACATCTTGTCTGTAAGTCTCTTATTATATATATTCAGTATTTCTTTTATTACTTTTGCCTATTATATCTATTTGTGTTATTGTTTAATTTTAGATCTGTGTATTGTTCCTTTTACTTTATCACATAAGTAAATTATTGAAATATATCCAACAAAAATATAATATTTTAAAAGCAAAATTGTGACAAAGTTGTGAAAAAGTTTGTAGCACTAGATTTACTCTTCTATCCATGCACATCTTTTTCTTCTCTTTATATTACATCTTTTTCTTCTCTTTATATTATTTATTATTATATTTGATTCTTCTTCTTCTTCTTTTTTAATATTATTTTTTATTTTTACTTAATAAGACAATTCCTGATATTCTTACTCTACGTGGACTGATAGACACTAAAATTGTTGTAATTAAAAAGAAAAAGAAAAAAGAAAAGAAAAGAGAAAGATGGTGATTGAAATAAATACAGCTAGAAACAGGCAGCAAGAATTTTGGAGAAGACAACCGGTAGGCCTATGGTCTTCTTGGTCCGTTTCAGATTCTGAATTTCATATTTAGATTCCATAATAGATTAACCTTTGATTCTTAAAAAAAAAAAAAAAATTCCTTAATGCACATACGAGATCGGATATCAAAATACATATCAAATTATCGATAATGGGCTGGAATACACCAATTTTACCGTACGTCAGATGGTTCTCTTAACTAGGGAACCAAGCAATGTTATTAAATTATAAAATTCTTGACGTGCATGTGTTTTATTATTCTTACTTGTTTAAAGGTGACACAAAATATCACAAAATATGGCCTTTTTCTAAAAGAAATTACTTCAAACTTAAAACCATTTTACTTCCTTCTTTCTTATACGTACGTGTTAGTTTCTAAAAAAAATTATCCAAATGCATACGCAATTGCCGAAAAAAAAAAAAAAAAAAAAACCCAAAATTTTGGACTTTTATAGTTTTGAGCTTATTTTAGTGGGTTTACACAAAAAATAAATAAAAAGAAAAATTTCTCATGATACTTTTAACAAATAAGCAATTAGTAAAGCACATTCAAATTTATTAGTTTCAATAAGTATCAACAAATTTGTGTGCTTTTATGAAATCGACATAAAACTAATCTAAACACTCTGTAAGATAAACATATTGTTCACTTTGAAACAAAATAATAAGTATTAAGGTATAGCTTTAAAATGAAAGTCATTATAATATCATATTTTTATGAATTTTTAGGCGTGAACAATAACTAAGCTTTCAAATTATGACTCTCAAACTTTTTAAATAAATAACATGGAATAATTGCATTTCACCCGAAAGGTGTGGTAGAGTCATGGAGAATCTGGGGGTGATGGCTGAGTGGGGCAGCCACTGCTAAGCCAAGTCAGAAACTATGTGGACTCGACTATATATAGTTTGCCTTGGAGAGAAAGATAATAGCCATCTTTGTTTTATATAAACTACAGGAAACATGAAATTTTTTAAAACTTTTATTGCAATCATTGTCATGATTTATTATATATATAATTTGTGCACATTATAAAAATAGTGTTAATTGTAGCTACACATGTAACGATTTGCTCAAAATTACAACTTACCGCATCAACAAATTGTAGGAAGAAAAGAGTCTTTAATATTGCTTTCTTATATATATTCAATAAAAAAATTTTCGCATATGATACATATTTATTTAATTAGTATTAATAAATAAAGAGTCAAATATAGATTGTGTGGAAAAGAATATACCTAATTTGGTTAGAATTTATTTGTAGAAAATGATTTTTTTTTTTTGAGTAAAATAGAAAATGAAATCTAATATTTTTTTTTTTGAAAAAATTTATTTGCTTTAAAAATGATGGTGGTTTTAACTAATTAGTTTAAACTGATATATCAAACCTTGATTCTTATTTACTTAATTTTAAATATCAGATTATATCCTCAATAACTTTTAATTGCTTTAATAGAAGTACATATTGACACGATTGGTGCCACATAAACATCATAATTAATAAACTTCTTTAATTGTTTTTTTTTTTTTTTTGTATTTTCTAAACACCAAATTAAAAATATATCTTATAACGATGATTTGAGAAAATACAACCTTTTAAAAGCAAATGTGAGAAACATAAGAAGAAGTTAACAAAAGTTTAAAGGTTTTCATTTTATATATATATTATAGAAAATGTGAGCTTTCAAAAACTTATGTGCCAACATTAAAAGAAGTTAACAAAAGTTAAAGACTTTCGTTTTAAGTATATTTATAGAAAATGCGAGCTTTCAAAAACTTATGTACCAACATTAGAAGAAGTTAACAAAAAGTTTAAAGCTTTCATTTTTTTTTTTTTTTTTTAATACATCATAAGTGAAGGAGGAGATTTGAACTGAATACAACTATTAGAATCACTAAAAAGTTGAGCTTAGGTAAAAGAACTCAAGTGAAGCTTTTTCTAGACAAACAAGGGGCAAGAATATCGTCTGGTATATTACAGAAGAATACTCATTATAGTAAGGGAAGAAAAAAAAGAAAGGAATATATATATATATATATATATATATATATATATATATATATATATATATATATATATATATATATATATATATCTGGTTCATATCTTCGTTATTGAAATAATTATAAATTTCTTGGTTGCTACGATAAGGAATGAGTGTCAATGAAGTAGCTGTTATTCTCATGTCAATATCAGCGGCAGTATCACGTATTTATAAGCAGATATCATTCCACACTGCATTCTTTAATTATACGATACCGATTGATGATGGTCAATAATGAGGAAAATAGTAAAAGAAAACAAAAGAAAATGAAGGAAGCGAATTGTCATTTGAGAAATCATGACAACATATGATGTACAATGCTTGTATCCAGATTCCCACTATATATTCTATTGCTAGAAGAGACTGCAAGAACCTTGAGGTGAAAGAATGGTGTCCCTTATCAAAATAATGGATCAATTTGTAAACGACACATGTTTAAGGATAAATAAAATAATTATTAAAAAAAAAGAAATAAAAGAGAAAATCAAAGATTTGTTTTAAAGTTATGGCTCAATGAATTAAAGAGTAGCGTGAGCATATTTAATGGCTCATATTGTCTAATTTAGTTTGTTCTTTATAGCTAGGTATATAGCAGGCATGTGCCCATTATCATTTAAATACTGAAAAAAGTTCGTAGCCATTAATTATTAGTCATTAGGCAATTGTCCTTTGGTCTTAGATGCAAAGGCATGTGGCCATTAACCTCTAGAGATCGAAAAAAAAAGAAGAGCATGTAGCCATTATCAATGCTTGTATAATAGAAAAAAGTACTACATTTTATCCAATTAAATCTAAAATTTACTCACATCAAGTTATATAAAGTTGTGAAAAATACATAGTTGCCATAGTAACCTTATAAATTTATACTAGTACTATTAATTTTACATTTAGTTTTTTACTCTTTCTTTATGTATTCCGAGGATGAAAGAAAAGAATAGATGATAGTTGTTATTATGAAGAAATAGAATCAATTAATAAAAAACAAGAAAAATTGATGTTCTAATGAAATGTAGTGTAAAATATACAATCTTATGTAAGATATTATGAAAAATGAGTATGTAAAATAATAATAAAAAGTAACTTTTTATACTAAAATAGAGAAAAATTTTTGCATGAATGAATGCGAATGCTTTTAGTTATTAACCATTAATCTTTTTGCAAGAGTCCTTGACCATGTACTCCATAGTCTCTCATGAAAGCAAGGGTGAGAAAAATGCTAACTACAAGTAGGTACAACTACAACTACAATAATAAATTTTGGCCATATACTTGCAAAAGACAACTCTACTAGAGAGGCAACAATACAAAGGACATGTGTGCAGGAAGCACTATACGCGTGAGTACTATTTTTTTGTCAAGACATTGTGCATGAGCACCAAATGTATGAACATGAAGTAATATATTTTTCTAATAGGAAAACAACTTCCTACCGTTACAAAAGAAGGATGATGGACACAAGGAAAAACACTCTCCCTTTTGCTACAATGGTATCCACATCTAAGAGCATTAGCATTGAAGAATGCTAATGTCATATCTAAGGTCTTTTTGACATTTCATAATTAAAAAACATTTGCATCAAAAAATGGTATACCTCATTATTGCAAAATTTTTTGCAATAGTGCTACAGTACAATTCTAAACTTAGAATTGTATTGTAGCACTATGCTAAAATATATATATATATATATATATTTTATTCCACCCCTTAGCTGAAAAAAAGTGATGATATGAAAGAAATAATAAAGAAAGATTAAAAAAACAATATTTTAATGAAAAAGTAAAATAATAGAGTTTTTGGATGTAGGGTGTATTGTAAAATGGTATAGTATAATTGATAAAGTAACTTTTTGAAATGGTAAAATAGGATAGAGTAACATTCTTCAATGCTAATGCTCTAATAATGTCTTTATCCATTTTCTTATTCTCTAATTTTTTCCCGCTTTTCACTTTACTCTTTTGTAAGTATATACACTATTATAACAATTTTCAAAAAAATAGTGGATCATTATCCTATGATTTTCTCCCTCTCCAAACATAGAGGACTTCCACGTAAAATAATCTATGTTTTATTTTCCTTTACATGTGTATTTTCTCATTATCAAGCACTAACATTTAGCTGCCATGTAAATATCATGTGGTAATTTAATGCCTGACTCATCTGAAAATAATTCGACACTATCATGTACACCCAACAAGCTTTAACATACCTCCGGATGGTTGGAATTTGGAAGAGCTTAAATTGCTGCATTAAGATCCCACATCCACCTTCAAAAAAAAAAAAAAAAAAGATCCCACATCCATATAGTGACCTCTAAAAAAAATTTAGAATTCTTATGGAACATGAAAGGAGATAATGCCCTATTTTCTATTTTTTGTTGGATTTTACATTTTCCACTCTAAGTATAAGGGGGTCGTCTATTAAAAGGGCAAGATTTTAAAGCAATGAATACAAGCCACACACTCTGTTAAATTACAGGAATACCATAGATACTATGATTCTCTCTTTCTTTTTACATAAATTCTCATTGGGATTGTCTATTCACAAGGCGTAAAGTTTTAAAATAGAACATTTTTTGTTTTAAAATTTTAATGTTTTTCATAACAGGTGTTGTTTGCACTTTTCATATCATCAAATTCCATCAACCTTGTCATATCATCAAATTCCATTAAAATTAATAGAAATGCCTCATAAAGCAAACCACAAGATAACCCCATGTCACACAGGTTGTATATGTAATTTTCCCTCTCTCTCTTTTTTTCTTGGGGCTCAGGCACACCAGGAAATAAATGCTAGCTTTTATTTTAGAAAAAAACTGTCGAGGCTTGCATTAGAATGTCATTGTACTGGTGACTTAATTTTTGAATCATGCAAGTGTCAAGAAAATCAAGCATAATCCCAGATGATGAGAATTGAGACAGATAGGAGAGCAAAATTATATTGCACCACCGCGAGTTTGGTGTCTTTTTCCGTTCTAGTTAGGGCAGCAAAAAGGCAGAATTAAATCATCTCAGTGAACCCCTAGTCCTGATCAGAATATTTAACACAAAAATAAGCTGATGATAATTTTAAACTATACGCTGCTTCTGTACAGGTTATATGTTCAGGTATCTCGTTATATATACACCAATTTAAAACCATTACAAGGAATCAGATCACAAAAGAAAATCGCCTCAACAATATTCTGCAAAATGAAAAGCCGCCTGTACAAGATTGACTGCCATTTGGCTGAAGAAGACAGATTTTATCACAACCAAGCTCCCCATCCAGGAAACATATGACACAAACGTTCAGGATCAATTGCATCTTGTATTAGTTGTTGAACCTACAAAGGAATATTCAGATTGATCTTACATCAGATATGCTACCACATATTAAAATACCAATCTCATCCCTTGCACAAATTATGGCCACCAACCCAAAAAAAATTGCAAAAGTTTCCTTGCCTGAATAGAGCGGATTGATTTTGCTACTAAATAAACTTCCTAAAATCTCATATTCCGCTTTTGGCTACTAACCAAAATTATAGCCCCAAGTACTAGAAAAGGAAATTGCAAGGTTTCTGAAGTTCTGTTTCAAAGTCCAATCAGCTGCTTCTAACTCAGGTTACTCAGCCTTGTTATATCCAGGTTGACTAAACCTTCAACAAGACATTTTTCTTTTCAAAATATTCTTTTCAGTGTAAACACCTGCAAATACTGCAAAACATGGAACCCCCTACTCTACAGACCATTTTTTTTTATTAACTCTAAAGACACTAATTACCAGCAACATCTGTTTGAATTCAAGGTCTTCCCTTTTCTACCACTAGGCTAAGAAGGCTGAAGTTGTTTAAACATCAAATTACACCGAAAACTAAACAAAAGTTAGACCATGATATCGACCTTTTGTTAGGCTATGAAATAAAAACCCGAGATACTTGTTTGGCTACAAGGCTTGCAGTGTCTTGGTTCAGAAGGCTGACAAGAATTTGCATTTGCTGTCAAAAATCTATATTGCATTGGATGAGTATTTAACAATTTAACTCAAAATTTCGTCATTGTTTCTCTTATCAATCATGTTTAGAAGCAAAACTAGCTATTATTCATAACCATTGAACATGAACATTACTCTGAGAAGCAAATTTTACCTACAACGGAAACGAGAAGTATAGAAAGACACTACTAAGCATCATGATAGGGTAGTGCTCACTAACATGCATATTAATTTACATGGCCAAACTTATACACAATTAGGTAAAAGACAAGCCATATATTTGCATATGGGATTATGCATTAATATTGGAAAATTACCTGCCCACGTACACTTTGCATTTCACCTTCTTCATATCCATCTAGTTTTTTTTTTACACGCATCAATGCACGTGTGGCATCCTTATTCCCTTCACATTCATCTTGTGAGTCTTCCAAGATTGTCTCTATATCATCATCAGTTTCCTATCAAGGAGAAAAAAAGAAAATGTTGCATGACCAATTGTGTATAGCATGCTCAACATATAGAAATGTTGGGGCAAATTATACATTTAGAAATATATAATTGAGAAGAAGATAAAGAGAATAGAGAGAAAACATGAGAGTTTACATGGTTAGGCCTTATGGCTTACATCCACACGACAAGAGACCAAAGTGCTACATTTTCTCATATACTTTTCTTGATAGTACATTGCAATGAAATTCATATTTATAATGGAATTTACACAAAAGTCAATGATAATTTAAATTTTGAATTGGATATTGATTGTCTCAATCCCACAATTTTCTCCACAAATCAATCCCTTGATTTGTTGACCAATCCCAAGATTTTCTCTGCAATCAATGTCTTGATTTGCTTCACTTTCATAGAAAATAAATTTTAGTTTCTAACAGTAATGCAACCAATCCCAATCAAAGAGTCACAGCTAACTAAAAAGTAGTCATCAAGTAAATTGCACCAGGGACATATCTGGGTATTAAAAAACACACTAAATGAACACCATGTGGTATTTTAGTGGGGGGAAAAAGCCCTTGTAAAATGATCACATCCTCATTGAATTGTATTATAATTTTTAAAGCCATTTTCTATGCTTTTTTTTTTTTGGGTGCCAAAATACAATATGTGATGCAGATGGAAGAATTTTTTGTGCTAGATAGATTTTTATCATAGCTTATGTGATTTTTTGTTTTTGTGTTTTTACCCCTAATGAATCATTAAGGGGCCAAATTGAAACAACTTTTAAAGTTCACGATTTTATTTGAAACTTCTTAATATCCAGTAATTTATTTTGAAACAACCCCCAAACTATAAGAAGAATAGTGTAATTTACCTTTTTTTTTTTTTTTTTAGTCATTAATATTCCAATATCATAATTGTTATAACCAGTCTTTCACATGCTTCAACAAAATTTCGAACAAGCCTTTGTCCCTTTCCCTCTTTATTTTCCAGAGGCAAATTAGTCCTGGACCCGATATATATGCATATGATCAGAAAAATTTCTGAAATACCTTTTGACGCTGCAAGGCCTTCAGAGGAGATAGTGCCCACTTATACAGGGGATCATGAATAAAAACCTGAAAAGAATTCCCATCAGCTATCAAGGATTTAAGAAATTGCAACTTTGATTCACTATTGAAAGAAACTGGCAACAATAGTCATACTTCAACAATGGTCAGCAACGCTTCTTTATTTGTCCGCATAACAGAAAGTGTTTCCTCACAACATCTCCTGAAAACCCCTTCCACTCCAGTGACACCCATGCCATCAATTATGTCTCTTGTGAGCCTGAATGGAACCTGCCAAAGTTGGCATATTATGAGTTAAGACTTAAGACATGAAAAATAAGGAGACCATCTAAAATGGTGACCAAGTAAACAGAGGAAAAGGAAAAAATAGATCTTCATAAGGACTGGGAAAAACAAACCCGCTCTGGTGTCTTTAGCATCAACCCTTGTTCAAAGGCAACACCAAGATCTATGTGAACAACTTCAGCAGACACTTGATCAATTAAAATATTCATGGAATGTCGATCCCCAAGACCAACAATATAACCAACCTGAATATGGAGCAAGTTTGTTGGCATTTAATACAGTTGCAAGATAAGATGATAATCACACCGCATATGTACAATTTGGCTGACTTTAATAGAAAGAGATCTTTTTTCAGAGTGAAAGAGTTAAAAGTAGGATTTGGATTTTGCCTCATAGGATGAAATTCTGCTGTTTGGTTAGTTAAGGAACTTGGGGTGCAAGAGTTACAGTTATCAGAGAGAACCACATCCACATTGGTTTGGTTGTATAATCAGAACTGTCCATGACAAAACTGTTTTGGCAGCCATGTGTTGGCACAAATTAGCAGGTGATGCCATTGAATAGGAATAAGAAAAAGACATGCAAGATAAGCTTTTGGGAAAATTCTTCCATCTTTCACCTGCTTCTGTTACAAGTACATGTGTGTATTTATCTCACCGCTAAAATAGAAGGAAAAAACAATCTGATAGACTTCAAGTGTTATATAACCATATTAAAAATATTAGGGGGGAAAAGATTGTGATGAAAATGCAAACTTGGATTCCATAACAGATAGAAACCATGATCATCTCAATAAATAATGGACCAACATCAATATCATAGCCAGGGTAGAACAAACTGACCATGGAACTAGCAGCCACACTTCGTGTGTAAGCAAGCCTCTTCTCAAACCAGTCAGCTGGTTGTAAAAATCTCTCCAAGAAAAAGTAATGCATGACAGGCCTGCATGTGGTGTCACCAAAAAAAAAAAAGTGGCCCAGTTGATTTTTTTTCTTTGTGGTTTTGTTTTTAATTTTAAACGATATTTTCTACTCAGACAAAGGATTAACCTGAAGTTCTCAGAGACTGCATGAAATGCTTTGCGCTTGTCTTTTTCCTATCGAAAAGACCAAAACACTTGAAGGTGAACAAAAAAATATTTTAAAAGAGCAAATGATAGAGTAATTTCAATCTTCTTTCCCAATTCATTAATGCCACTTTCAAATTATCATGGTTAGGTGTTGAATTGTTTACTCTGGCAACAGAATATTTCACAAGAAGTAAAGTTCAAATGAAGAGTGTTCTCATACATGCTTTTGGTATAAGGTTCTTCTTTAATTATTGCATCAATACCACAGTTTTGAAAGCATTCGTTAAACTGGTCTGTAAGAATGAGCACTGTACTAATATTAAGGAATGCTGAGCCATGCATGAATAAAAGTTTAAAGATTATGGTCAGACTTTTTGGTAGTGAGCCTTGTATTTACCCATCCTTTAAAAGAAAGAACAAGGGCTCAAAATGATATTACAATCTTTTCCCAAAAAATCTCCTACTGGAGAATTGAATCCTGCAAGGCCATTGACCCTTTCAGAAAATGTCATAATATGAATACATCAAAGCATTTATCCAAGAAAAAATATGCATAAAATAATCACTATTATTATAATTATTCTAAAGCAGTGCTATTAATTTTTCTTTACTTAAAATTCCCATTGGCTGTTATTCTCCAAAGTAAAGTCATTTTATCATCAATAATGAATGTTTGCACTTGAAACAACACTTTTATACCAATGATAGCCAGACACTCAATTAACAAACACAACACTTTTTCAAAAATTATACCATATGCTCAACTGATTTTTCAAAGTCACTTTTTCATTTAGCAACTATTGAAATAGCCGATTTTTCAAAAAAGTCTGTTTTCAAATAGCCATATCAAATGAACACCAAGCCTGTTCTCCCATGCTCTTTGTTTGAATCTTTTATAATAATAGGGGGTATCTATTAATTCATTAGTAGTTATGGATCTTTTACATTTCGAATTGCAATTCTGGAGACTTGTATTTTAGGGTCCTCTTATTTATAAAATTCATTATCACTTTAAAAAAAAGCAATTATTATTACATAAAAATTACAGAAGTATATGGTACTTACATTTGCCATATGCTCTCGGCATCTAAGAAATGACCAGTCTCCTAATCCGTACCGACCATGAGCACCTCCATTTCTATTACTGCAATTTGAAGAACATGATAATAACATATGAAGACCAGATACACCAGAGGCAACACTAAAAGACCAGACCTGTTGGAATTTAACTGACCTCCCAATAAGATAATCCCCAAGTGGAAGAGTGCCATCAACCCATTCAAGAACACCAGCACTCGGAGTAAAAGGAACCACCTATTTAATGTAAGAGATGCAAATTTCCAAACTTCATGAGCACCATAATTATTAATATTAGACTTATGGTTAAGTGATTAAATTCACTATTTCCTAATAGTTTAAGCTTTTGGGACAATCAGTAATTTAACATGGTATCAGAGCAGGAGATCCTGAAATCGATCCCTGGTTTTACTCTACCTCCCATTTAAAATGTTAAATTCCCACTTGTCAAGCCCCCACTTATTAAGGGGAAATTTAGGCCCACAAGTGAGGGGGAGTGTTAGACTTATGGTTAAGTGATTAAGTTCACCATTTCCTAATAGCTTAAGCTTTTGGGACAATCAGTAATTTAACAATTAACAATGAACATTAAAGTTCTATGCACATATGCATGTAACAATTAAGAGAAAGCAGTGACTGCAATCTTTTTATTTACAAGATTCCATATACCCCAAGATCAGTAAAGGGTCAAGACTACTAGAGTAATGTCCAACTATGGGTCAAGTTCTTCAAAAGTCGGATAAGCAGTACATGTAAAGAAAAATTGTCCCATTGTACAAAGAATAAAATTACTAGAACCAAGAAAAATGAAACAGCCCAAAGAAGTTTATGTCATGAGTACATATGCGTGAGGGATAAAATTGCAATCAGTATAATTTCCCACATATAAATAAGATGTATGCGGGTGTTAAGGTAAAGTAATTAACCCAAACACAAGTTCCAAGACTTAATATGACATTGCCCTAAAAAAAACATGTTTGCTGCCAACAATCAGGCAATGATTCCCATTGCTTCTAATCATGTGTTTCATGAGAAGACCTTGAGAAAGAGTGGAAAGAGGGGTAATTGCTACTCCACGTCTCTACAGAAGCTCAAGTCCCTAATATATTTACTAAACCTTTGTGCAATACACATTTTGGATTTGTTATGTTAGATAACAAGCTGGTATTATATAATATTTGTCCCAGTTTGAGGGAGGGTGTTATGAGAATGTATATGTGAAGGGTAAAATAGTAATATTTTAATGTCGATATAATTACACACATGTAATTACTATTTTAATATCTATATAATTACAAACATGTAAATAAGATGCATGTGTTACGGTAAATTGACTAACCCAAACACAATTTCCAAGGGTTGACAGTTGAAAAGGATTTTTAATTATTGACCAGGTCAAAGAGTTGAATCAAAAGAAAGATGGAAGAATAATATTATCCACTTATCAACAATCAACTGTTTCCAGATGGAAATCCAAAGCAATTTTCTTTCATGCTAAAGTTTGAACGGAACTGAATTTTCATTTTCACCAAAACTTTCATCTATAAGAAAAATCCATCAAATTTAACCTCAGCCGTGTCTTTTGTTATATTTGAAAGGAGAAGATACCTTGTATGTACGCACTCCCAATCTTCTTTTCCATGTATCCCGATGGTTCTGTAAAAAGGTGTTAACTAAACCAAAAAATTGTTCCATAACCTGTAAATGATTTAGAGATATACTGTCAGTGTGATGAGACATAAAACATGCATCCTGTATTCCTAAAAAATAAGCTATTCCAGCATTCTTATATATATATATATATATATATATATGTATGTATATATCAAAAGCATATCCACAGGATGAGAGACAAGAAAATGTATTGTAAAACTAAGGTGAAACTATTACAGAGGAAGTGCTATGTTTATCATAATCATATGTATGCATAGACACAATCCCAAAAAAAAAGCAGAAAGTATGCTGATTTTAAAATGTGCCAATTATTTTTTTGATAAATAAGTGAAACTTTAATAAACCTGAATGAGAAAAAAACACCAAATAGTAAACAGGACATATACTGTAAGGGTTAATCAAATAAAAGTTCAATAATCTAGAAAATCCAGGATACTAGAGAATGAATGACCACTTAGTGTAGCCATCCAAGCATACAAGGTACATAACATACTCAGTTTCACACTTGCCAACGAATGTTCCAAGTCTTCGAATGTCCTGTTATTCCGTTCCTTCCAGATAATCCGCGTGATGCATAGAGGGATAGCATTCCAAATAACCCCTATACAATTCCTAGTATCCCGCCAATTCCAACACACCAACAGATCCACCACCTTTTTAGGCATAACCCATTGCACCCCAAACAAGTAGAAAAACAAATGACCATATCTCTCTAGCCACAAGACAATGCAACAGCAGACGAGCCACAGACTCCCCATCTTGCTTACACATACAACACCAGTCAACAATAAGAATCCTCCGTCTTCTCAAATTATCATGGTAAGGATTTTCCCTAAAGCAGCAGTCCAAATTCCAAACAAAGAAAGCCACCTTAGAAGGAGCTTTAACCCTCCAAATGCTCTTCCATGGGAATAGGCTGGCACTCCTTGTGTAACACTTTATAGAAATATTTTACCTCAAGACAAGGAAGAAGAACTTGGCAGGTGGTTGATGCAAAACAATAAATTCATACTCATTTACATAATACCAATATCAGCTATAGAAGTAGCAAGGACTGAATTTGGATCAATTATTGCCAAGCATGGTCACATGGAGTTTATGCTTCCCATTCAAATTGATTGAAAACTTATCACATATTTTCCCAATGTTTAAATGTTAGACACTAACAGAGTAAAAAAATGATGAAGAGTGTGTAGTTAAAATTCTTACAGCATCTTGTCGCAGATCATCATTTCCAGATTTTGCGAGCTGTCGATATCTGCGACCATCAGAACCTAGGCATTCTACCACTTTTGGAGCATTAATACCATTCATTACCCTGCATGTCTCATCATATATATTAGATTATTAGCATCACATCAAGTACTGCTATTATAGTGAGGAAAAAAATGCAATTTACACCCACTAACTTTAGCCCAAAAATCATTTAGTCCTTAAAGATTGAAGTTGGTCATAGAAAATCATTTTAGTCCGTTAGTCCTTAAAGGACTAAAATGATTTTTGGAAAAAGTTAGCAGGTGTAAATTACATTTTTGTCACCAAAAAAAGAAAAAGAAAAAGAAAAAGTACACTGGTAGAAACTGATTTATCTGGCTAATACATACATTATAGAATCCACTAAACCTTTGAAGTAAGGAAAAGAGCCTTCATGATACTGACAGCTACGATCAACTGGAAAGGTGGCTGTCACTACTGGTACCTGAAGATCCAACACAAATGCAAAACTTCTAAGGTTTTTACTACTTTAACTGTGGGACTAAGGAAAGAAAAGTAATGCAAGATCAACGACACAATGTTGCATAAGTCTTCCTTTTCTTTTGTGTCTCAAGGGAGTCACAAAAATAACTCAAAAGCTCTCTGATGAATTTGCATGAAAGTATAGGCTATTTCAGGTTAACATTTTTATTCCAAGTATTACAAAATAAAAGTCTTCCTTTTCTTTAGGGAGGGTCTTTTTTGGGGGGGGGGGGGGGGGGGTTTGTTTGATAAAAATGAAATTGTTAGGGTTCCATCCAAAATAAGTGCCTTTTACACATGAGGCATGTGATCCCTAACATTTCATTTTAGTCCATACTGTAGGGGGTGAAAATGTACTATTGAAAAGTTTGTGGACTAAATTCTGATAGGGCCAAACCACAAGGAGGAAAATTGAAATTTATCCTCTTGGGAAACTGGGGGACATTTTTAGCTTTGAAACAGAAGTGTTGCAACAAAATGAAAACTAGTATTTTTTATAAACTTTGAACTGAACTGCATTACATCATAGACATCTGATAATCATGTAATGCTGCTGTGGCTGTGAAATATATGATTGATATAGGAAAGCCCTTGGCATGAGATACTTGAGAATGAATTGAAAGAGTAGATATTGATATAGTCCAATGTACAAAGTGAGAAGGAAGACATGCATGCCCAACCAACCAAACATCTGAAATCTGTCTCATTTGATCATTTGGGGAAAACTGTAGGTGGCCAACATTTGGCAAGCATCTGTAAGAGAGTAATTGCCTGCCTGTAAATGTGGTTGTGGATATATGTGGAGGGGTTTGCATTGTGTCTTCTGGGTGCTTGTGTCAAGGGCTTGTATTTAATGAAACTAAAAAAAAAGAGCACCTAGAAACCAGATAGTAGAATTGCTAACATGGCACAGTGAGAGAAACAAATAAAAGGATCTGGCTGACCACAAACCTATCTTGTTTTTTGTCTAAAAGCTTGACTTCAACTTCACATTACTATTCTCTCTCATCACGGAAACTATCTTTGGCTAATAGTGCATCATCAAATCAATATAAAACACAAAAATCCCAAACTAGAGATGATAGTTTTGTACTTACAAGTTCTAGCTGTCGAAGACTACGTATTTCTCTTGGTAGTGTCATCCTCTTATTGGTATCCTGTTGACAAAATCATGTTAGTTAGGTGCCAAAAAAACAAATTTTCAGCTTTCACAGTAGGAACACAATATTGAGTTTTTAACTTCCATAATTAAGAATGAAATAAATGGAAGAGAACAAATTCCGAAATTAGAACCTATTTGACTAACCTCTCTCCTCGTTTCTAGTTCTGCAAGTTTGATATAGATCTCTACCATTTGTTTCATCTATACACACACAGAGAGAGAGAGAGAGAGAGAGAGAGAGAGAGAGAGAGAGAGGGGGAGGGAATAATATAAGATTTTACACAAGAATGGAATCTTACAAAGGTATATTTATAGAAGTCAAACATATGGAAGTTACCTGTACTATAATAGCTCCATGATATGATGATAACTCCTTTAATAGATTTTCTGCTGCAATTTTTTTATCCAAATCTACCACGAATGAGTTTCTGCTACTCTGTTTGTCCTTAATACGGTCACCATTTGCCAGAGCTAGAAGCTAGTAACACAGAGAGAAGTAAAACATTAAAATATAGAAAAGGGTGCAAAAGGGCACATTTACAATACCTCCAGTCAAACATGCAAGAGTGCATATTAATATATCAATTGATAAGAGTGAAGGTTCAAGTTTTGCGCTATACTTATCAGTTGCAATTCCATACAAAAGTAATCCAAAGGCAAATTACATGGATGAAAACCATAAGCCACATAATATGCTTCAGACCAGCAAAAGGAGTGGATCTTATATACCTGAAAGATTGTGTGGTATGGATGGTCAATGGCCATTTTCTTCACCAGAGAAACCAAAGCAAACTGCATAGTCCAACAATCCTGGTTAAAAACGAACACCCAACTCTATAAATTGTAAAAATATCACCTCAGTTTCAAACCTGAAAATTAAGTGGCCCCGAAGTGTCCTTTGAGCTACCCAATCTTGATGCAATTTGGTAAGCAAGTGGTATGAATTTGTAAGACTGAACCTATATTTATATATATTTAAGAATAAGACATCAAACATTTTAAAGAAAGCGGAAAAAAAATTTAAGAAGTAACTAAGTCTGCTAATTTCAATGTACCTCACTAATTGTGCTAAGCATGCTATTTACAACATTTTGTCTAGAAAAGAGAGTGAACCACAGGGAAACTAGTCGAAACACCTGAAACCACATATGTTAGGTCCTCCAAGGAAGCTAAATTCACTTTAATTAAATTCATGCAAAGTAATTCATATTCAGTGTCGTATATTTCTCATGTGTCATTATTCAAGCTTTTCAACTTTATCCATTTCACCCAAATAGTGCATAACATATTTCAATTTGTTGAACAGAGGACATGGATAAATAATTGCATACCACTCTCACATCATATTTATCGCCTATAACCAAACAACGTTGATATCCCTCCAATGCTAGACTGAGAAAATTGTCTCTGTCATCCTGCAAGATTAAATGAAACCAACCACAAAATTTAATTAATTCAAACAAAAGTTTATAGGCTTAAAATTCCTCTCCGTTAGAATATGAACAAGCATCCATGTAAAAATTAAACATAAATATTCAGTATGCTTCACTGGCAATTCCATCAAGTGGGTTTGAATACAGAACAAGTTTGTACATTCATATGCTCAGCAGATTACTGACTGTTCAGTTCACCAAAGGTCCTGTTCAGCAGAACATGTGACATAGACAAATTCTCAATACCTGCAATTTTTCAGCCTCTTCCCCATCCATTGTAAGTTGCTTTTTTAATTCTTGTATTTTTACTGAGTAGTCAATCTTCTCCCCCTAAAATATTGTACATGAAAATCTTATTAGAAAGGTAAAGCAACTTAGTGGGCATAACACTGTGGAACCAACAGTACATAATTCACCAGTAAAATAAGTGGATTATGCATTGGAGTTCACCTTTGATGAACTTCTCAAACGTCTAATAAGTGCTTCCAGTTCTATTTTCTGCATAATTAACATACCCATGAAATTTATAAAAAAAAAAAGTGCAACTTAGGATTCCAAGGATCTCAAAAATTAGTAGGCAGCTGATACCTTGTGCTTCCTTAAGCGCATTGCTGCTTGCCACTCATTAGAGGTAAGTCTTTCCTCGTAACTCCTAAATAGAGCATCTGCATAATGAGCAAGATGAAAACGAGTTTGGCTTTGTCTTTCAATAGACTTCTTGTTTGTCGTATTCTGATCCTCAGCAAGTGAAACTGCAGGTTTCAAATACTTCTCTAAAATAGTTCTGGAGCTGCATTTTAAACCACAAGCACAGTGTGCAAAACAATTAGGAAAATTAAATATACTAGCACATATAAAACCTAAAGGGGCACCAAAAAAAAATTTGAATATATAAATTTAGAGTATAACTTGCTAGCTCGAGTTTCTGCCAGCCACTTCCCAACCAAGCGATATACATCTGAAGCCTCTTCATTTAACTCATAATTCTGTATGATATATTTTGCAAGGCTCATAGCAATCTCATCCTGACCTTGGGCGCGCAAAAGCTTTGCTTCTTCAAGCTGCCATCACACGAGTACTTACAATAATGCATGTGCCAACTATGTATGAGCATCTCAGCAATACGCATGAAATAGATGTTTACAATTGGGTAGAAATCAATGTATTTAAACGAATAAGCACAAAGTTTCTATAGAAACCAAAAATCTTGATAGTTAGTTCTCTCCATTTAAATCAAGAATAATGATTAGAAAAATCATGTTCTTTCCACAGGAAAAAAGGGCCTGTCCAAAGATTTTCTGCACAAAGGCTAGCAAATGTTCTAAGGGAGCAAATTATGCAGTTCACTAGTTATAGTAGCGAATAAAGTCCATAGACATGACAGAAAAGCAAACTAGATATAGTTTCAATTATTTTAGGTCTAAAGCATAGTGGAAGTCTGGAAATGGTATAAAACTAAACAACTGTCACCCAAAATATAAAGGATATTGCATATATAGATAGGAAGATGAAGCGTTAGGTGAGGCTGATTAGAGAAACTCAAAATAAGTTTAACAATGAGCAAGTGCCTAATATCTACAGATCCAGAGGTTCAAGTGTTCAGATAGTTGATAACAATAAATTAATACTAGCTCTAACAATTTACAATCAAACAAAGTTTTAAGTTCCAGACATAAGGAAAAGTTTTGGAAACTCTCTACCCTTCCAAGCCAATACAAGGTTGAGTGTTGCTCTGTGGCTTCAAGACATAGGAACTTAAACTCGTGCAAAGCTGCAGCGGCTTGAGAAAACCTGGAGCCCTATAACCAAAGAACAAGATATCAGAAACAGGATTAAGTCAAGGTTTATGGATTAAAAAATAAATAAATAAAAATAACCATTGATCATACCTTACGAAGTGTGGATGCAGATTGCAATAGATCTTGCATCATACTATTTTTACAACAAAGGATTTGAAGAAGTACTCGCCTGAATGCTATAAATGGTTCCAACAGATTCATATGTAGCTGTGATCTTTCCAAAATGGACTTCCAATCCATATTCAACCATGACAACTAGTTGACATTAAAAAACTTCAATCAGAAGAACAGGAAAAAACAGAATATCTTAACTCTTTTTTTTGTTCCTTTGCAGTCTCCCTTCCTCTATATATATATATATAGAGAGAGAGAGAGAGAGAGAGAGAGAGATACATAAGTTTTGGGTGTAAAAATGGAAATATGCTTCAAAATTCAATCACAATAGACTTCTGCTATAAGCGTACATTATTATGATAATCATGCAGCTTCTTCTCTACGTGACAATTTGGTTTAAAGGAATAAAAATGGCAATTTTCCAGGAAATATTGTAACAAATCTAGGAGCACCCTATCATTGTGGATAAGTATAGAACAGGCTCTAATCTTATTCCACAAAGACCTCAGAGCCATCTGACATGTCACTATTACAATTTAAGAATGGATCGAGGAAGTATATTGCCACAAAATTAAACATTAGAACATGACTGGAATTGAACAATCTATTAAAGGCAATGCTGTTTCTATGGTTTAGGAATAAAGGATCTATCAGAGGAACCTACATCATCAACAGATTAAAAAAAACAACAAAACAGAAGAAGAGTGTGCTTTTATAGAATAAAAGACAGATGCTTGCATTTCATTCATCACAAAAGCAAGGTTGATAACAAAATACCTGGTTTGGGGTTGGAATTACAGGCTCCGAAAATACTTTCTGCTTCTCCGGAAAGAATTTTATTCTCTCAAAT
Source organism: Quercus agrifolia (assembly GCA_029955455.1). NCBI lineage: Eukaryota > Viridiplantae > Streptophyta > Magnoliopsida > Fagales > Fagaceae > Quercus > Quercus agrifolia. Next base: position 45,176,379 of record JARQAD010000006.1, read on the forward strand.
GAAGATGTTGTCCAACGTAAATCCCAAGACATGCCTAGATGATAAAAAATCTGCGAAGGGGACATTGACATAGCAGAAATTTGAAACAGACACTATATAAAGAAAAAAAAAAATTTATATTTATTATTAGCAGCAACAACAACAAAAAACAAAAAAAAGAACCATGAGACCTGCACAGTGATTTAGGTACTAAAATTTCACAGAATTTCAAACCATTCAAATACCTGCTAGACTTTGTGTTGGTACCCACCAAAATCAACATTTATTGGAAGGAAATCTGTTAATAAATCTACCAAGGTTTTCTAGAAGTTCAGCAACTACCAGGATTGACTAAAATCAATTCTAATTATCCAAAGAGAATTATACCAATGTCAGAAAGAACCACAAGTTATCATTTGAACTTGATTTTCAAAAGGTTGCTACTACTAGTTTATGCTTCAAAATTTATGAAGCCATACTGGCTATTGCCCTTTATGTTAGGAGCATTGTATTACAGGTATTATAAGTACCTGGAGTTTGATTATTGTTGAGTAGATGTATTCAGTGCTTTCTTCACTTGCCTGAGAAACAGACAACACAAGCTCCTGAAACAAATGAAACATAAGTTGATCACATAAAGTCCAGTTGCTGGTTTAAGGATATTAAATGTTGAGAATATTACCTGCTTGGAATCTTTCAGTTTTCTATGAAATTCATCAAAATCTCCCTCCTGCAATGCCCTCAAGCAACTAATTTGTAGAAATAAAAAGAATTGCATTAGCAACAATTTGATGAAAATACGTACTTTTCTTGCTACCCTATTAAGTGCACTGAATATACATTCACATGTCCTACATAATATGAACTATCTATGGGTGAAAAACATTAAATATTATACTCCTAGGTGTGATGTGAGGTTAGAATCATGAGCTACTTATTAGCCTTCTTTTATGCTTTGTATTTAGTAACCTATGGTAAAGTGTGACTTGATGCAGCATAGTTCAAATGATTTCTCAATTTTGGCTATGTATTAAAGGGGGAAATGGTTACTTTACTATTATTTATCAAGAGTATTCATTTCAAATCAAGAAATTTATTATTGAAACGTTTACAATACACCAATGTCATAAATACCATATTGGTGGTTCTTTCAAGTTGGCCACTAGAACGAAATGTTCTGGTACTGGTGTGTACCACTATACCGTCTCAAGATTATTGCTAATATGTGTGTATTTGTAAAAATACAAAACCAAACTAAATATACCTTAATTTCTTTTCTTCTTCTTTTTATGTTGTTGAATAAGATTATTTTATTTATCAAAACCTTAATTTAATTTATAAATATTATTTTGTTTGTAATTTTCAGGAATTGAGCTCTTAAAAAGGTGATTTGGAGAGTGAAAAAAAAAAAAAACCATAAGCCATGTTTGAGTTGGACTAGTAGTTCTACTTTGGCTCAAGACCTTGCCAAAGAACAATATAACAAGTCCATCGCATGACTCATTTTCCGAGGTCCAAACTCCAAAGAAAGTAAAATTAAAATGAAAAAAAGTCATAGCTACAGGTCATGGTCCACTTCCCACAATTTTAGAGTCTAGATCCTTCAAGATTCCAAAGGTAAATTCAATATACCATGAAGGCATAACTGATCCCAACCATTCATTAACCCCCCACATTCACTTTCAGATTACTTCACATGCCACACTCCACCACCATTGCCGGCATTCACTTCATCTATAGACCGCTCCTAAAGTTTCAAAACCCAAATCAATAGAAAAATTGAGAATAAGATCTCCTGAATATGGCAGCCTTGTTGGAGAAAAATAAAACATTGAGACAAACAGGGAGACAAATAAAACATTGAGACAAAGAGGTTGACAGTGGCGCAGAACAAGATGTCGTGCAGTGGCTCAGACATGAAATTGCTGGTGACATTGTTGTGATTTTGAAACTCATTTCATGACAAACAAATATTTTGGCTGAAACAGCTATAAGAAACATAAGGGCCAGTGTTTGAGGAAAGACAGAACAGGGGATTACTTGTACTAGTTGGGTGGCCAGTACGAAAAATTCTACCAGTACCAGCCAGTAAGGTATAAAATTTAGAACTTTACAATACACTCCTATTAAACAAAAGGCCAAAACAAATTACCTGTGCAAATTTTCATTAAAATGGTCACTTCTTATGTGCTGACTAGAAGATGGAGAATTTGCTCCCACATCAAGTAAAGAGAAATCCCAGTTTCCTGCACGCCACGCAGCCTCATACTACAAACAGTTTACAAACAAAAATGAGGAAAATGGAAATTTTAGCATCAATTTATCCCAATAACTTACTAAAACTAGAAAGATGGGTGACATATATTGTTAATCATAACTTTATAACAAGACAAGATAAACAAAGAAGGCAAACCTGCAATTCAGCAAATTCCAGATCATGCTGAAACTGGCCCTTCCGAGAAGTCAATCCTTGGCAATATAGGTCCAGCACATGCATACAACCAATTTGCTGCAAAGATCTAATCAGTCCTTTATAAGGTTTCCTGTGTGTCATCTCATCCTCCAATTTGGATACTGATAGATGATTTGTTGGTTGAGTTTGTTCCAATGACAAATATCTGGAACTACCATCCATTTGTAGTGAGGCATCTGATCGTACTTGCAAGTCATAATATTCAAGGGCCTTGCTCCAGTTCCCCTCGTGCTCAAAGGTAATGATTTGAGAGATCAACTTTTGAAGCCATTATCACAAGGCCACAAAAGTATAGAAGTGTGAGAATATAATTATGTTGCGAATGTAAATACAAGCTACAAACCAACACAGATATAGAGTCAAAACTATTGCAGACAGAAAAAAAGTTACAAACTCAGACTTTTATTGACCAGTTTATATTTGGATGATGTTTTGGTCCCTCTCAGATAAGCATCATCCAGAAGAACTGAAGAAAGTTATATGAGTTTGCCATTACAATTGCTACTAAAGTTTGGCCATTCAGTAGTGTAAAATAAATCAAGTCATCAAATTGAGCATTAGATCCACAAAAGCTCAGTTAGATTGAATGACTTTAATAGCACAATGTTTAACCAAAATCCACCAATTAAGTGATATATATACACTTTGACAGTTCAACTCGCTAATTGACAAACCAACTAAATGGAGGATCCAATCAGTGGAGAGATGTCAAACCCATAAGACATAAAGAAAATTTTAAATTATCATAAAGTTTTGGCCGGGTGAGAATTAAATGCCACCACATGATGGGTGGTAGAGTCTGTTACCCAAAAGTAGTTTGAGAATCCAACGAATAGAAACAGCAGGTCGAAAATTAACTAGATAAATCAGACTCAGAAACAAGAATGCAATCAATACATCAAAGGGGTGGCCCATAGGTCACTAAAAAGAAATATGGAGTCACATCTGTGTAGACTATTCAGTGTACAGTACCCAGACAGAAGTTCAAACTCCAAACAGCATGGTAATATACATGTAGATTACCCTTGTAAATATACATACATGCATACACATATACAAAAATAAATAAATAAATAATCTAACTAGGCATGGTAAACAATATGTCTAAGCAGGGGCCAAAAAAATTACTGATTTGCACCATTTGCCATTTATTTCCATATCAGGGACAGCAAAGGGATGTACTATTAGACCTTTTCTCCCATTCCCCCCCCCCCCCTCTTTTTTTGGGCTGTTTAGGGAGGTTTTTGTTTTTTGGGGTGAGGACAGAGAGGTACACAAAAAATCCCCCTAAGCACAGCACAAAAGGAAGCACTACACACATGATAAGCACTAGGGCACAAAAGATACTGATAATGGGTCGTAAGGACATTTAGAAAGGTAAATAATATAGACTAACCTTGTGCGACTGGATGATCCCATACAAGCTGTCAGGTTCATTGATTTGAGTGACTGCTGAGACTAGTATTTCAACATGAAGTGGTAACTGGTGATCAAGAAGACCCAAAAAAACAAAAAAAAAAAGACTGGAATTATGAGAATCTTCGAGAATGCAGAAAATAAGAACAGTTCAAATGTACTTGAAGATTACATGGATCCTTGGTGGCTGTCAATTTTTCTACAACAAATTGGACCATAAACATGATCCTGAATAGCAGGGAAACAACATAGTATCTCCAAAATGGGTATGAAACCTCTATATCCAAAATGGGTATGACACACAGTATCTCCATGAGACTTACCATTTCATTATGGGAGAAATCTGGACTCCCCAGTATGAGGCTGTTGAAATGCTCTTCACACCAATACTCAACATACATCATAGAAGTAAAATACGAGCCACAGATCTATAAAGTAAACAATCCATGTCACAGAAACTGTCAAATAAATGCTAAAGAAGTAAATGGATTGGGGCAGCAAAATTGAAAACACAAAAAAGAAGAAGGAAACTTCAATACTCACAACTGCTGATTTAGCTACAAGAAGATAATCAATGCAAAGCCAATAAACCTGGGAATAAATGTAACATGTTAGAAAAAAGAACAATGAAGCAAAAAGCTCTCCCATTTCATGATCTCAGTAAAAGACTTAATCGCAATTAAATCTAAATTTTCTTTTTGATAAATAACTAAATCCAATTTTCTTGATGTTATAAGCCAAATATTACAGCATAATATGAACACAATTTTATAAGTTTTGTGTGCACGTAGATAATACCTTGTCCCATAAAGATGTTTCCATTTCTACTGTACTGGATGCATTAACTAAATCTCTGGCCTTTACTGTTGTGGAACGGGATTTTGAGCTATAACTTGAAGGCTTCACAGACTGCAGAATAAAGCGGTATATTATTTTTTGGGAAGGGGAAATGGGGTCATCAAAAAGAACTCCAAATAAACCATGCACTGGCTTAACTAGTGTCATTAACACTCAATGGGAAGATTATCATGACTGATCCAAATGATACAAGCTGAATCCATGATATTAAAAAAAATTGTTAAGGATTTGTGAACACATCAGTTATTTTTTTATTTGAAGTAAAGAGTTTTTGTAGGAGAAGAAATGATAATACATCATATAAATTGACAATTACACCATGCTCTTTTTTAATTTATAGAAACAGATATAAATTGACATCATAAAGGTAAATAGAAAGTTTTTAATATAAGGAGAATCTCTCCCCTTCCAAATTCCCCTGACTCTAGAGAATTAAAAGTGAGGGTTTTGGGTGTATCTTATCCCTCCAAATCCACTCCTATTAAAAGAAAAAAAAAAATCCAAACAAGGTCAATCAAACACTCCCCATCCCCTTCTCTCTACTCCCCACTCCTCCCCTCCATCAAAACACACTATTAGGTGATAATCTCTCAAATTCATTAGCTCGTAACTCCTTTCAGCCATTGCCTTTCAAGCTAGGCATGTTTGGTCTATCTTCTTCACCTTGAGGTAAGTGTTTAGAGTTGATTCTTGCTACTTATTTGTAACAGCTTAAACTTTTAAGAAAATTGGTAATTTAACATGGTATCAGAGTAAGAGATTGTAAGTTTGATCCCTATCTTCACTCTTCACTCTTCACTCTTCACTCTTCACTCTACCTCCCATTTAAAATGTTATAAAAATCCCACATGTTAAGCCCCACTTATTGAGGGAGAGTTTAAGCCCATAAGTGAGGGAGAGTATCAGAATTATGATTAAATGATTAAATTCACCATTTCCTAACAGTTTAAACTTTTGAGAGAATCGGTAATTTAACAAAGGTATTCTTGTAATCATGTCATAAACCTTAATATAAATATGTGCTAAGGCGAAGGGTTAATTGGAGTAGCCTGAATCTTTTCTCAGATCTCTCCCTATCTCCATTCTTCTTCTTTTTTTCTCTTTTTTACCTGTAATACCTCACATTTCACAGCTCAACCATATGAGTTGAATATAATTGGAGCAACCTAAGGAGTCTCATATACCAACATTTAAAGCAATCTGTAAAGCACAAACATGCCAAAATAAGAAAAATGTCGTGAGTCCAACATAGCCACAACTACATGTTGAAGGGAATGGACTCTAATTCCTAAAACCTTTGAGAAGCAAAAATAGAGAACGCAAAGAACAATCACACAAGACAAAGATTTACATGGTTCACCACTAGGGCTACGTCCACGAGTTGCAACGACTTTCTTTATTTCAGAGAGAATAATACAAAGGCAGCTTACAAAACATCAAACCCTAATTCTGAAGCGGCAATTTATATAACCCAAAGAACAGGCCTATCGGCCCAAGCCTCCACTTCATGGACTAAGTCTCATAAAAAACATTTTTAAAATCATAAAGTTTCCAAGTCAAGTCTGGTCCAAACTGGATTGAACACAAAACTAGGCTTAAAATAGCCTAACAAATGCATCTCCCGCGAGCATCTCTTTTTTTGAGGCAAAAAAAATTCTTTTTTAATGCAGACCCTTCATAACACAAATAGGAAACACTTACAACACAAATTGGATGTTGTTAAAGATAAGAATAAAAGCTGAAGCAAGAAAGAGAGAAGAACACAAGGGATTACTTGGTACATCCACAAAATAAAACCCTAGCAACTACATCTTTACCATATACTCAAGTCATCAATTACAGTAAAAACCCTTAATAGGGTATATATAGAGACTAGAAGCTAAGGTTAGCCTAACATGGGCTTACAACATGATTGAAACTCTTGGGCCATTACATCAACATAAACCCAATACTTTAACAAATGCAACTATGCAAAAAAAAGGGGAAGAAAAAAGCCAGATTTGGTGATAGGTTTGCTAACCTAGCACCACCTCCATCATCTATTAAGGGTTTTAGCACGAGCCTCTCTCTCTCTCTCTCTCAACAAACCAACCTTAGATCGACCGTCAGATCCGTGACCAACAATCCATCACAGCCTAACCCACCTCTTTGGGGACCCGTGACCCACAGTTAATTTTTGGACTTTCCCACTCTTGCTCACACTCCTCCATTCTCTTTTCTCAGACTAAGCTATTTTCTTTTTTTGTTTTCAAAGGTGGAAGACTAGTTGCTTGGTAGTGACTTGTGAGAGGAAAGATTTTATTTGGTTTGGGCTTCTTAATTAAAACTGTTTTGGAACTACTGTGGTAATTTTTTTTTTTTTTTTTTAATTATGATAGAGATTTGGTTTGGTTATGATTGGATAAATATTTTATTTTATTTTATTTGAACTCTTGTTTTGTACTTTAAACAGCATTTTAGGGGTATCATTGTACTTCTTTGGTATTTATTACAGCTTTTAAATTTATTTTAGATAGTTTTACAAACATTTTGGCTAAAAATAAATATTAATTAATTAATTTCCATGTCCTACTCTTTTAGTGTTCAAAACATCAGTCTATCAAGCACGAAAATGCAGATTAAACTCTTGAGGGCAAACACATTGTGAATGCGTTTAGATCCGTGTGTGTGTGTGTGTTAAGACAGAAAAAAGGGCTGGCTCACCCCTCCTAACACCCCACTTGGCCGAACCAGCACTAAGTAACGACCAAAAGAAACTTTGACAGCTTATGATTGACAGAATTAATTTGTTTGTCTTATGACAATTAATTTATACAAAACCGAATAAGCAACGCCACATCCCGTCAAACGCAATGTAAAGACCAAAATCAGGAAACTTCGTCCAAACTTTCTCTATTATTATTTTTCTCAAAACTCTTTCTCAACAATCATAGCATCAACAAAATAAAAAACCTCTTCTGAATTATCTTTTTCCTTCATATTTTTCTGATAACCCAAAGCAAATTTAATAAACAAAGCCATATATATTTAGCACAAACAAATGCATCACAAAGTCATGAATTAAGTGGGAATTGAGGGATGTAGTCTTAGAGGACATATTTTATTTATTTACTGAATTTAAAATTTAACAATCTGAGAAAATCTAAGAATTGAATTTAAAATTTATCTACCTATGAGGTATTTTATTTAATAATACCTCATAGGTAGATTTCTTGGATTCAAATTCAACTAGTTACAATAAGGGCAGTCTTGCTTATTTATAGAGTTACATAAGCAAACTAATGAGTTAGTTACAAGAACCCACCATGTGGCTGCCATGTGATTGGCCAAAGCCTAACTAACTTCTCCAACTAACTAATAGACTATTGCACTTATCACTAACAACCTATCAGCTAACTAACTTTCTGTTACAAGTGATAAAGGCTATTAAAAGTAAAAGGAAACTACTTATTATACAATATAAGCTAATGACAGCAAGCTTAAAAAATGAAATGCATCAAGTTTAACAAATTCACCTTAGAACTTTCCCTCTTTGATGGCAGAGAAGATCTTTCCATGACATGACATAATCGGAGTTCATTAAGGGCATTCAAGAAAACTTGAATTGATTTGATCAACTTATTAGACTCTGTGAATATATGTTCCTGCAACTGCAAGTGAAACCAAGTTAAAAAGCAATTTTGTGAGAGCAACAATGCAAAAGAAATAGCAGAATAGCAAATCAGACTATAATTACAATAAGCTTTATTGCAGTGATGCTGATGCACATTTGTCAGTGAACAACTTAACCACAAAGCCAATACCCAGCTACTTGCAAACAGTTACAAGGGCCAGTACAACCCAGTGCAATGTACCTATGTTTCTCATGCATAAAGTGTTTGCATATTGTCCTCAAATGGTTCCACATCCAATATACAAGGATTATGTTAAATTCTTAATCTTTTATCTCTTTTTTGGATATCACTTGACCTTGTCAAAATCCTCCTTTCAGTATGTATGCTGCTTCACAAAGCATTTGGAATTATAGAGCATGGTTGACCTTACACTCACCTCATGATATCTTCCCATTTTATTTGAGAACAAGAAAAAGTATAGAATACAAACAAGAAACAAGTGACACAATTCTTTCCACAGACACTCCCTCTGAGTTATTGCCTCCCAAAGAGGGATCGGTTTTAAACAGATAATGTCTAAATATTCTACTGATTCTAAAAGTAAAATAAACTTCAAAACTTATAACTAGAAACCAACCGAAACAGCTCAAGAATACAACCTGCAAGGAGATAGTTTTGTGAAGACCAGCTTCCAAATCTTTCCTACCAGCCAGATTGACAATAACAGTTGGTAATAGAAGCTCAGCAACCTCAGCTTTCAACAACACGATTTCCTGACATAATCTGTATACAAAAATTGAACCTAATTAACCAAAATATGAGGCAACCATAATGAATATCAATAAACAGAACTTGATTTAGGAACTCTCAAGATATCTCTAAGAAGTATAAATACAATACCTTAGAATCACATCATTGCAATATCCAATTAGCGTGTACACAAGTGGACAAATCCACATCTCAAAGGTTTTACCCTGTGTCACCCATACAGTAGATTTCTCCAACGAAATTGCTTCAGCTGATAATATAAATGCAATCATATTAGTGAATATTCAATGCACTAATCATCAAATAAAAGAAAGGCCAAAAAAAAGAAGAAGGGGAGACCTATACTCCAAAGGATAAACTGACATGTACCAAGGAAATAAAATCAGAATGTGAATTATACCAAACTGAAGGCATAAATTAGCCTAGTTCCAGTTTTAATTCAGATGATAGTTGTGAAATACTGTGGCACTTACAGTTCCAATAAAAAAAAGATGGCAAAATTATGATAAGCTAGGCTTCTTTGGGCTACATGATGAATAAATACAAGATAGTTATCATCCTTACTCAAACACTTGTTGGATGACATTATATCCATTCCAAATCAATAATCCTGAACATCACTTGTCAACTATTAAATTTAGATCTCTTCAAATCCTTTCTACTTTGTTGTCACCAGAGACATGGTTATGCAACAATTTGTCATGTAATTTTAAAGGCTACTCCTACATATGGAGGACTCCTCATATACATAGTACATATGAATATGTGTATATTTTGATAGGAAAATACAGGTAATGCAAGTTTAAAACCAACGATTCAAGGCCAAAATAAAGGATCAAAAAACAATCATTTTCTGTAGTCTCAATAAAGAGACCATAAGAGGAATTAAAATAGAGTAGAAAGGAGATGGACAACAAAGAGGAGTGAAGACAGAGAAGAAAACTTCTAATAAGTTTCTAAGGAGCGGGGGGATTAACAGAGGTTCACTGGAAAATATAAAGCACATGGTTAACAGGCTATTGAAAAGAAACAACCAAAAAGCAACTGAAAAAAGAGTCATTCATCCACCTATACTAAGAGAAAGAAAAATGTCGACTATGAGAGAGTAAGAGCTGACAACACCATGTATTTACACATTAAAAAAAATTACCAAAAACACTTCCGTAAGGGAAAAGCATCACATGCAAAAAAATCACATCAGAAATACAAATAAGCTTCAAAAAATAGCACCATGTACCTTTGAACTTCCTTTCCAGATCCAAAAGGAACTTTTCCACTAGATTGATGTTTATTCCTTTTGAGTGAACCTGCAAGACGAACAAATACACATGAATTTTCAATTTTCACAAAATGTTGAAAGTAAAAGTTAATTTTGCACACTAGGTTCCAACATGGTTGATTCATCATCTTTTGGTTTTCCTTTGTAATCAAAATAATATTTCACAAAAAATCTCATACAAATTTGATTCCAAACCCCACCACATTGCATCCAATTCCTAAGCACTGAAAGTCACTAAAAATAACTTTGACTCATCATTAATGTGGAAAATTCAATATGAATCAGTGATAAAAGTAGTGATGCTGAGGAAGCTGTTACTGATACCCTAACAATAACATTTGAAGCCTTTAAGCCAAAACAAGGGCCTTTTTACCAAATTGCCAAAAAGATTTTATAGTATTTTATGGCTTGAAAAAAATAATATTAAAAAATAGAAATTTAAAATAGAAGAATACTTGCCTCAATAAGAGACCTCTCATAAGAATCAAATGTCATTAAAGCTCTTTGACCACTTTCAGTTGAAAGAATTCCCTGGTTTAGGCGAAGAAACAATCATAAACACATAAATACAGTAGAGTACCAGAAGACAATTCAACAGGAACAAAGTCAATCTTGCAAATAAACACCTTTATATGAAGCATTGTTAGTAACTAAATAAGATTATGAACAAAAGGCATAAATGCAAAGTTAATTCTCAAACAAAACATACAGAGGTCCTAAAACTAGATTTCCCACATATACATTCAATTGTCATGAGCTTCAAAGTCTAGAAAAGAAAAAAATAAATAAATAAATAACATGACAGCTACCACAAACCTTCAGGGGTATGCAGCAGGAGATCACTTTATCAAAATCTTAGATCGTCGTACAATAGCATGTAGGTAAGTATTTCAACTAAGGGAACCCAACTCTTTTTTTTTTTTTTTTCTAAATAATTATGTGGACAATTTAGGGAGAGTGGAATCAATGCACTTTTGAGGGGAGGAACACTCTGTTGGATGTGTGACGTTTTTTCTTTTGTTCTTTGTATGATTAGATGGATATGATAAGCGGTCATTCTTTCTCTTCTCTTATAGAATTTTTAAATCTTTGTACTTTCTGTTGTTCCTGTCCTTAGTATACTACCTGTGTACATGAAGGCTTACTTGTTGTTTTTCAGTTCTTTTCAATGAAGTTTCATTACTTATCAAAAAATTATTACTATTTTCTAGTCTTTCTCATAACTATTCCAATTTTTTTTTTTCTCGATAGATTTAACTATTCCAAATTTTTTAACAATAATGATGTAACTGAAAATCATATCATGCCTCAATGCTGTCCTAAAGGCATATCCTTACCAGAAATTTCTTCTTATTTTTTAGAATAACTTATGTCCTCTGCCTTATTCCCATCCTGATAAACTCTCCGATACTTTCCATGAATCTCCAAGTCCTTGCATTTCATTTCCCCCAATCTACATCCCTCACTTATTACTCTCATCAACATTGTAACTCTCTAATCTAAACTTTTCCAATGAGTTTTTCTATGGACAATTCTCATCTATAATTAATCAATTGATTAACTACAAACAATCTGTTATCTTTTACAACGTTCCTTATGTTAAGAAAGTGGACGATGAACTAAAACTCCTTTGGTCTGTACATTTTACAATTGCAATTCTCTTTGTAGTCGTATTGTCTTGTAGCCCTTCAACAACTCTAGTCTTAAAGGCTAACATGTTGACTATGCATTTAAGAGTAATAACCATAATTTAAACCTTTCCATTTCCATCATCGCTTTTCTTTAACCAAACAATATATGCAAAAGACTTCCTCTAGAAGATTTAGTTATTTTTACATCCAAAAATGACTTCCTGTGCAAAAAATAAAATTACTGCGAAACCCTTTAGTCAAACTTATATCCTCACCATTCTCTCTTGCTCCATGTACCAAGACAAACAAAGAAAAAAGGACTGTATCATCTTAAAAAATTTGAAACTAAATTTCATTGAGATTTAAAAAAACAAAAAACATGATTTTGATAATCGAATAGCTAATGAAGATATTATTTTATCCCTTACCACAAGCCTTCCAAATAATAAGTTAAAAACTTCCTCCCCCACCACCCCCCCTCCCTAAAAAAAAAAAAAATTGATTATCTCTTTTTTTAATGAATTTTGTATTATACAACCAAATCGCAGACCAGGTATCAAGCACATTGAGAGAGGGGGTGGGGGGTGGGGAAGCAAACATAGTGCACAAAACTATGTAGTTACATCTATCACTCACCCGAAGAGCTTGTGATGTCATATCAATTATTTTAACAGAATCATCCATCAGGTACTTTTTCAGAAGTTTCAAAATAGCCATTAAAAGTTCATCAGATATGCCAGTAATCATGTGGAAGTTGATTCCTGTAGCAGTGTCATGATTAATTGGTTGGCAAACATGAACGTGACTAGAATCTCCAGGCAAATGGAAAACAACACAATGTGGGTCCCCAATACCAACCTGCAGTCACAATCAACAGAGATTATGTCACAAGCCCAATTACATGAACCTGTAATAAAAAATATGAAGTGAAACTATCTAATAATGATACCCTAGAAATGAAATCTGACGCCAATGCTCTAACACTATCAGCATCATCTGAACCACACATACGGACAAGAGTCCAGACTGCATGCACTATCTCATGGTCACCATTCCAATATCTATCTGTCACAAGATCTTCTGAATTCTTTCCACTCTGACAAGTTTCACCCATGAGTAACTTCTTGTGCAGTGCTTGGAGACTGCAAGAATATACCAAGTTTATAAAGGATCTCACAAGCCATGTAAGACCACAAGTTTTCAATTAACAGGACTAGAACATTGCAAATTGAACAATTTAATAAAAGGCAACCAAACCAACTTTCTAGTACATTAAAAGTTGATACTCTTCACCAAAAAAGAAAGTTAATACTATGCAATTCTATTCCTTATTTTGAAAATTTAAAGCAATATCATTCTATAACTTCAGATTTGATGTACTTCATGAGTACAGACAATAATGGAAAATAGGAAAATCACCTCCACAAAAGTAACCTCGGTGGAAGATAGGAAGACCTCTTCACGAACTGAAAATGGGACCAGTAAAAGGGGAAAAAAAGTGAAAACAAGGTGTGAATAATATCTAATTACTTGAACACCAATGTAAACCTTTTAAAAGCTGAACACATTCTACCTTCAATAAGTGGTCTCTTGGAGAGTAGGCACGGCATAATTCCTGATGGAACTTTCGTATTTTATCAAAGATATCTATTTCAGGGAATGGTTCCAATTCCTACCATAAAGATATCTTTGTCAATTTTCAGACAATATTTCAACCAAATCGAGTTCAAGGCTTAATTACAAATGAAAAATATCTGCTTCTAAAAACCCTACTCTGATGTAATCATAAAAAGCTGGATCAGAATCTACAGTTAGCTGGAGTAACAAAGATAGAACTTGAGACAATCTAGTTCCAGAATCCTCCCCATTAGATTCTGATGGAATGCAACAAGCCACCAACTTTGACACCAAAAACTGCAACACATAATCAGAGGAGAGCAATAACTGTTGACTGAGAAAAGGGCAAAATACTAAAGATCTTATGATCAATAAATGACATATACCTGAAGTTGTTCTCCCAGCACACTGATCATTTCCTCAGATGGGTTACTTTTAAAAGTCCTTAGCAATGCGGAAATGATACCACAGCATTGGTCTTGTAAAGCATGAGAACTAATGAATTGTCCAATTAAGTTAAAAAGATAACTGCACAAATTCAACATTAGAAAATCTCAATGAGAAGTCATATTGACTGCAATGTGACATAATTGAACAAAATTAGCACTGTATAACACAAAAATTAATTAATAGCCCAATTTCAAACAACAATACTGTAAAAATTCACAGCATTAAGTGAAAATATAATATCCACCAATCATAAAGAAAAAATAATGAAGCACCCCCCGACCTAGAAAATCCGAAATATTTTTAAGCCAACCAGAAAGTAACCATCACAAATTACATTAAGAACATCCAGCAAGTGATCATCCTCTTGACCTTTTCTAATTAATTGTAGAAGCTAAATCCAAAGAAGGAAGTTAATTCTTTCTCCCATGAAGTGAAGTCTAATACCCTCACTAATAATTGAAACTTGGAGAACAATTTCAAAAAGAAAGAGAGAGAGAGAGAGATAAGGGAGAAAGACAAAGTAATTATAAAACATAGATAAAAAAGAAGAGAGAAAAAAAGACAACAAAAGTGGCTGCAAGTTGACTTCAAAACTACTTGAACAGAGGTAGTAAAATAAAATCTTCTGAAGCCTAAGTCTAAACCTCTAGGCCCCACAACATCGCTGTTGTCCACCTCAACCACATCTTAACAAACCAAAATAGATACTAATGGGAAAATTGTAAGTACTTCACATTAACAACTAAAACATAAAGCTTCTCAATGTAAACTCACATGGAAGTACTTGAAACAGCAGCTCTGTGCCCGAGAATATTTATAAGAACCTCAATTCCAGCCAACCGATGACATTTATGCCTATGATGAACAGCTGCTGCTATTTTATAATGCATTTCTACTATAAACTGCACAATGCAAGGAAACTCTAAGAAATAAGAAAGAGATCTGGAATTTGCATGAGAAATTTTAGAAAACCCAGAAACAGAAAAGCATATTAGATGAAAATGCAACATCACCATGAAAACTCTATCTGGGCGAAAAATGTTAATCTTATCGACAACACCAGCAGTTATAGGATTGTCCTCCCTGCGTGAGTCCAGTAAGAACAAATATAAATATAAGGCTCCACAAAGGAACACAGATAAATCAAACAGTGTAGAAAGGCAATGCACATTTCCAAAAAACCATCAACAACTGTTTGAACCGCATGCACAATGGTATCCCTGGAAAATAAAGGGACCGGAGGATCTGATGTACAAGTGGCTAGAGACAGAATGTGGCTAACAATCGATACCTACAAATATCAAAGAAGTCAGACAACAAATTATAACTAAAGAATCTTTAGAAAATTCACTCAGTCCTGACTAACAAGAAATATAAATTAGTTTTTTATCAACTATAATATAGATCGGAACAAATCAGCACTTGCATAATGAACCTCTCATGGAGAGATGCACATGGAAATTAGTGATGATGTACCACTGGGCTGGATGGAGAAGAATTTTCCATTGTCGATGCCCTAAACTAGCTCATTAACCCTACTAAGTTTAATAAGTCCTTTTAATCCAATAAGAGTCCGTGGAAGTCAGCTGATATATAGTAGATTATTATTTTGATCATTTATGTCTGTTCAGGATTTTTAATTAAGGTTTTAATGTAAGGCCAGGATTTAATCAATGGTTGTGCCAGAGTTTGTTTTTCTTAGAGTTTTCTTTAGCATTACCAAAAAAGAAAAAAAGTAATTCTAATAAATATCCTTCAACAACAATAACCAAGCCTTAGTCCAAACATGCTGGGGTCAAACATAGATCCTCAACGGACTAGTAAGGGTCAGCCACATGTATTCTTTTCCACCATTCCATTCAATCTAAAGTCTCACTCTCTGTTACTTCCCTAATTGACACGTCCTTTTTTTACTACTTCTATTAATGTTATTTTTGTTCTTCTTCTACCCTTTTTCATTCCATTAACTTGAATCAATTCACTTCTTCTAGCTAATGCATGATATGACCAAACCATCTCAAAAGTTTAAACTAGAAGTTACCTTGATCTTTAAAAGAATTTCCTCATTTTGATAGGAAATGGTAAAATTCAGCTTGTTCAAAAGTTTAAATTAATAGGAAATAGTAAATTTAATCATTTAACTTTCATTCTAATACTATCCCTCACATGTAGGCCCAAACTCCCTTAATATGTGGAGTCTAGCATGTAGAATTTTTAATTTTTTTAAATTGGAAGTAAAGTGGAGACAAATTATCAACTCAAGATCACTTGCTCCAATACCATGATAAACTACTACTTGTCCCAAAAGCTTAAGCTGATGGGAATGGTGAATTTAATCATTTAACCATTATTCACTCACATTTAACAATATGGCAGATTATTGAGAATTGACAAATTAGAGCTACATTTGATTTCCTAGCATCTTGCCATCATTCTGTTTCTTTCTCATTCATCTTCCACTTGCCCTTTAATTTACTCTTTTTATTTCTCTACTTTAACTAATTGATCTAAAAATTAGATCAAAACAGATCTGCAAAGTGCAAACACCCCTAGAAGCCTATTAAACCCTAAATCTTACTCCTGATACTTTTCACTATCAAACCCTAATTGGCCCTACCCCTTTCTACATCAACCCTAACCCCTATTCCCCAAAATAGAGTTAGAAGGTGCAAGATTCAGCTGCTGCCTTGTTTCAATCAGCATAACACTAAAATCGACAAAATACTAATATGTAGCACTCACCATACAATTGATAACCAATTCTTTCTTTAAAAAATAAATTAAATAAGCATAAGCCTTCCTTTCTAGGATTTAACATAATTTCTCAATCCTTCTAGCATACCAATAAATCAGATAATAGTTGATTGGGGTTGCATGTGCAAGAGGAGGGGCAAGAATCCAGATCATTTCCTATTCCATGGCTCTTTTCCAAGTGAGTTGTGCAAGTTTGTCCTTGGGATGTTCAGAGTTTGGTGGGTGATGGACAAGACTGTGCTTTTGTTGATTCAAGGTTGAAGAAGGAAGCTAAACTCCTTCTGACACAGAGCTTGGGATTTACTACAACCATGTTTGATGTGGACTTTGTGGAGGGAAAGTAATCAAAGGATTTTTAGGTCGTAACAATTGTCAACTATGAGAATTAAGTTGGTAAGCTCATTTTTTTCTTAGCTTTTAGTTGATACAGGGTGACCAACTGGTTTAGTAGATTTCATATCCTCTTTACATTATTTTAGAGATTTTATTTTTAGGAGGAAGACACCCAGAATACTCATCAAACCAAAGATATGATGTATCGGTGACATACATTTTTCAATAAAATTTACTCATTACCTATCCAAAAAAAGAAAAAGATTAGACAGTTCAAAAAGCATGAGATTATGTGATGTCTTTTAAATTAGACTAATATTTTTATGCATGTCATAGATCTTAAACTTCCTGAATCATTTACATATAAATATATTTACACACACACACACACGCACATATATATATATATATAGAGAGAGAGAGAGAAATATGAAAAGCAGGAGCAAACCATATGTTTCTTTATGAGTTTGTCTCGTTCACTCTCAGATATCTCAGCAAGATGCAAAATTGAACTCTGAAGCACAACTGCTCCCTTTTCCCACCCAGATTTCTTACTGCAATGCAGTGCCATACAAATAGCAAAGATTGGAACAAAGTGATTTTTTACCAGAACTTCCAACGGTTGGCAAGCAACCTGGTATCAAACAACCATCAAATTCAATGACAAATTTACAAGGAAATATATTTTTAAGAAGATAGATAAAAAAACCAGACACCAGCACAATCAACAAGCAATATATAGAACGCAACAGTTATATATATTAAACAATGACATTCTAGAAACTCAAGTATTCAACAAAGAAACTTGATACCAAGCTGAAATTAGAGGTTCCCATCCCCTTGTTATAAAAATGAGATAGATATTAGAATATGCTCATACCTTCGCAACCCAGCTTAGGTTGGAGCTATCCCCACGCAAGACCAGAGCTGGAAGAAGCCAATGGCAACAATATTGTACAAAATAACTAGGTTCGGCATCTGAAACAAAAAGTTGACGTATCTACATTGAACAAGTGCAATGTGGTCAGATGGAACACTTATAGATGCCATATCACAAACCAAAAAAAAACTATTAGAAGAATATAAATTTTGTTAGAATTATGGTTAAGTGATTAAATTCACAATTTCCTAATAGTTTAAGTTTTTGGGATAATTGGTAATTTAACATGGTATTAGAGCAGGAGATCCTGAGTTCAATGCCTGTCTCCACTAAACCTCACATTTAAAATATTAAAATCCCACATGTTGGACCTCACTTATTAAGGGGGAGTTTGGGCTCACACATGAGGGGAAGTATTAGAATTATAGTTAAGTGATTAAATTCATTATTTCCTAATAGTTTAAGCTTTTAGGAGAATCGATAATTTAACAAACTTTAAAATTTAAATAGTCAACAATAGATTGATAATGTGAAAATTTCATGATAGGTTAGGGTTGAGCTACCAGCATTGCATGCACATAAAGGCACTACACAAGCAACTAAATATTCAAAGCATCAACTTTGTTTTCAACATTAATATAACAAAATAACACATTGGGGGTCAAATAAAAAGGGACTATAGGTTAACACTATTTAGACTTATAAAGTTCACAAATGCATTTTCTTAACAGTTTCATGAATCATTTTTAACTAAAACAGATGAAAAATATTGGATTTTAGAAATAGTTCATATCAAAAAGCACCAACTCCAATTAAGCCACCAAAATAAGTTAAACAGGTAACAACACACTATATCAAAAAGCTACCAAAGCATTCAAATAGTGAATTCTCTGAAATTCCCACAACTCCAAATATTTTCCAAGTTTTGATTTGGTGTGTGTGTGTGCGTGTTGAAATTAATTCTTTTTATTTATTTATTGCTGAGCGGTGGCAGGGTCAGAATGTGACATGTTAAAATGCAATACCATGAACAGGAGATGGACATGCCACATCAAAGGATAAAGCACAAGACATAGTTGCAATAAATCAGGCATAAAAAACAATGTAGTTTAGGATAAACTCAAATCAAGAAAATAATCATTGCTTAATCTATTTCTCAAACAGAAGATCATACACATTGGTTAGCTTAAAAATAGAAGCAGCCAGTATGGCAGTACATGACTTAAAGAATTAACCTGTAAAGATTTTTTTTTTTTTTTTTTTTTTTTTTGATAGTTAAAAATAGAAAATTGGCAATATAGGGAGGCTGGAACCTTTAACCTACCTATCTGGAGAGTGTAAAGAATTTGGTTAACGACAACATAGTATAAAAATGCATACTTAAAACCTGTTTTCCTTTTTCTTTTTTTGGTAAAAATACATACTTAAAAACATAATATTCAAGTTTCCCGTCAAGCATATATATCAATATCTTTGAATTTTCAAAATATCCATGCCTTATGGAATAGAAACAATTTGATTACAGGGTAGAAATTATGCGACCCAAAATCATTTCCAGTTCAACAACAGGACAGCTTTTTGAAACACTTGAAACTAAGGTCACCCTACTTTGTATTGGAGAATGTCATGTAAAAATAATGCAAGGAGGAAAAAATATCACAACTTTATTTACAGTTTATAAAGTGGGAAACAATTTAATGTTTCTTTCTAAGGGAGCAGATGCCATCCTTGTCTGATTCCTAAATCAATACATTAAAATGTAGACACATATTGGCCCATAGTAATTTTGTGAGCATAGTGTTTATGTCAGCTCCTTTTCCAACATGTTAGGTTGTATGTAAGAAAAGTGTCAATCCTAGATGTTCTTCCCTTTGTCTGGTCTAAGAAGACAGAAGGGGAAAGTCATAAAAGGACAAACTTATAATAGTAAACCCCCCCCCCCCCAAAAAAAAAATCAAAAAGCTAGTACAAACTTCTAATTTAATTTTTTCGATGTACTTCAAGACTTTAAATTTCGTCTCCTTATCTCCACAAACTTTGTCCTCAAAAAACTGAGGTGCAACCTATGCCAAATATGATAGCAGTTTCCCTACCTATGTTGGAGAAAACTATATTAATAATGAGGGTTGTTCACACACACTAAGACAAATTAAAAGGGTTTTTAGTGGACAAAATGAGCACATTACCTCCACAAGTGCAACTAAGCTTACACCACAAGCAACCCAGTAAAATATAATTGATCCCATTAGTTCCTCCAAATACTGCCAAAGAACAAAGGAAATTCAAGAATATCAGAGACGTACTTCAACTTTCAGGGAATTTAAGTCCATTAAGATGAATGTTCTCACAGATCCTTTAAAAAGTAAATAGTTCAATCAGTTTCATGAAATTTTAGACACTACCAAAAGAAGAAAATTATATTCATTACCTTCAGCATAGACGTGTACTTAAGCTGTCTGGATAGATTATAAAGTACTGCATTGACCAATTCCCTGAAAAAAATAAAAAAATAAAAAGGCTGCCAATAATTAGAAACTAACATTACTAACTGATAATGCAAACAGTAAAAACAGGATGGATTTTATACCTCTGACAAGGATCAATAGCAGCAACTGCACACATCATAAATACAGCCTGGATGAGCCATCAAGAATCACAAATAAACATAATGAGTTGAAATATATGCATGAATTTGAAATTCCAATAATAGGATTGAAGCAAGTTTTAAACATCCTAGGCAGTTTTTATACGCCACACCATGGAAAAGAAACAGATCGATAGGGAAAAGACTACTTATATGCAAAGTATATATATATATGAACATGCATTGAGAAATAATCCAATCTTCTACTAGGAAATTGAATACCCTCCAATAGCTGTGATGAAACTCATTATCTAACTCTTGTTAAGGGGAACAAATCAATCAACTCTTGGTGTTGGTTCATATTCTGATTACTGCGTCTTTGATTTTTCTTTGTATTTTACTCATTGTCCTTTGCCTCACAAAAAAAAAAAAAAAAAAAAAGCTCTAAAAAAATAAATAAATGAAAAGGCACTACGTATACCTCCAACTCTACTTTCTCACTATAAAAAGCAAGGTGCATTAGAGTAATAATAACAGTTTCCAGCATGGGTTGAGGCTGAGGACCAGCAGCTAGGACCTCCCTTGCTGTAACAAGTTTTTCTTTTGAGGAAACCACCAATGTAACACCAAAGTTCGAACTAGAAGAGAATATTAAAATACGTTAGTATTGAAAATCACTTTTTTGAAATCTAAATATCAATCTCTGTTAACCAAAATAACATTCACATTCATAGAAGAATCTAGTAACAGTAATATATACAGTTGCAACCACATGACAATATATATTGACCATAACAAGAATAGGGCTTTAACAGTGCAAATTCTATTTGATTCTGTTACTTCTCTTATGATTCAGCACTTTCTCTTTAATTTCCAGTAACCTAAAGTCTTGCAACTAGATCATAATTTAACACCCTGAGAACCCTAAAAAGAATAGGATAAAACCCTTGTATAATCCACAAACCTATATCTGCATTACTGAGTTATTGCTAACAGCCAACCAGATCTGCTTTTCTTCCTTTTTCTCACCTTTTTCAACTGTTGAGCTCCAAAATATACCCAGCATGTTACTCCCTAATTGAATCTTAATCAAACTATTTTTCCAGCATTACCAACCACAAATCCCTAACCCCAACAACCCTAACTCCCTCAAATACATGCTGCAAAATTAAATCCTCTGTCCTTAATTCCTATTTGCAGCCCCATGAAACCCTTCATAATTTAATATTTCCAAATGCATTTTAATTCATAGGCCATCTACATCTTTCTTCTGCATAAATTCTATATTTTTTTAACTAGTAAATTACACACATACTATGGATCTTGAACACATAGGTTTTCCACTTAATATTAAAACTAGTATTTCTGTAAAATGACCATCAACTTATTCAAAGAGAAATTCTTTGGAAAATGGAAAAAGTAATAGTTGAATATGACTATCCAATATTATTATTTAACAATTAAAATCAATAGCTTTCAACAGTGACCTGGTTTACTGATGGCCTTTCTAATATGGAAAAACCTGAAAATCTTTAAGAATAGTAATGGTTTCAACCAAACGGGGAAGAATAAGTGAAGCTGGTAGTCATGGTTCAATCTAGCAAATAGAAATATAAAAGAGGTACAAAATTGAGGCATCAACTCAATCAATGAGTACATGCATTAAGGCATTGCAACAAAGCAAATAAATGGGCATCAAACAGAAATCACAGCAAATGATGATCAGACTGATTAGAGATGGTAACAATATCCATAATGTAATTTTGGTGATAATCATGATGTACATTTATGCTCAAACTAAGAGACTAACAGAGAGTTGTAATCAGGAATGATCAGGTGAAAATCTGATTTGACTTGCGTTTATGGATTATGGTAATCCAAAGACATCAGGATCACAGATTCACAGACATTCTTGCAGAAGACAATTTTAGCTCACCAAAATGTCAGAACAATGGTAACATTCTCCTTGCGGAATGTATTGCTTCTCCCTATGAACAAAAGTCTCCACTTGCCAAAGAATTCAATAACAATATCTACCACTAGGATGGCCTCAAAAAAATCAGGAATAACCACGACAGGCACATTAAAGCAAGTCACATTGTGCTAATAAAGCACATCCCAACAACCCACCCCCCCCAAAAAAAAAAAAAAAAAACAAAACAAAAAGGTCAACATCATATGGTAAATTTTGTGGTGGAACACACCAAATATCCTGGAATAGCTCTTTATGACCATCCCACGTTTGGAAAAGCACACCAATTCGTCTAGCAAGGAAAAATCTAACTCGATAATCAGGATCTCGGAGCAACATAAGCAACCCTTCAATCATTCCCTGTAAACAGATACACCACAGCAAACATATAACAAAGATTAGAAAGAAATAACAAAAATCAATGCATGCAATTAGAGGGAGAGTCAAAATGGCCTCAAATGAACAAAAAAATTACAACCTTAGGGCTAACAAACTAAATTCCCAATCATTAAAGTCCATATGAAATCTCATATCCCAGCTCCTCCTTCCCCACCCCCCCCCCCCCCAATGTCATATTACCAAGATAGAATCCATTGACACCTCTATAGCTAATGAACAGTAAAAAACTGTAAATGCCTCCCTCAAAGGCTGATCTCCACACCAATTGTCGTGCCAGAATCGGACCCAACTACCAATACCTACTTCAAAGAAAAAGTATTGTAAGAACCTATCCCACCCTTCTCACACTTGTAAATACCTCAGGCTATGCCCTTGCAGCTTAAGACAAATTCACAAATATTAATCCTACTTATGAAAGCAGACAGAAACACGAATGACTAACCAACTTGCAAGTCAATCAACAATGGGCAGATAGGCAATAGGTTTCCCATCTAGAAATCTGACTCTTAATCGTCCATAGCAGTGCCACCATCCGTAGCCCTCTGCCACTCTTTGCCATTCGAGATTTGCCAAATCTCATCGGATCTGGCGAGATCTCTACCACACTCCATTGATGAGAAAGGCGGCTGGTTCAACTGATCTCAATCATAGAAATTTTTAGTCCATTGATCAGCATCAATAGTGGGTTTTTGAGACCCAATCAAGTCGAATTGAGTGGCAGGTTGGTGGGGAATTAGAACGAACCTAACCCATGGATACACCTAGTGACAATGATTCTTTTTTTTTTAGGGTGGGGAGGAGGGGGGCAATTTCATTTAGCATGAAAAAGTGTTATAGCTCAAACAGTACCTCCTCCTCCCCCCTTCCCAAGTAAAATTTTTAAAAATAATAATAATTTTCAAAAAAATCTTTATAGGGCTTCACGTTTTAGCCCTGTATCTTGTTATCTTGAGCCACATTTACCGAAATCATGGAAAACTCAACGCATATCAAATCTGCACATTGTTTACCATACACCTACAATTTCCTTTTGGTCCTCCAACCTAAATTTATGGAAATCCTTCTGGGTGACATCATGAGTAAATTTAAATGTCCATCTACCCCCACCACCCTCAGCATTTACACCAGTAACTGTGTCAAAAGATAATCACCTGACCAATCTGTGGACAGAGTAAAACAAAATCGCATGTGCAATCAATCAACTTAACACGACCAAACCAGTCAAGAAGATCTAAGTCAGCAACTTTATTCACCAAATCTCCAAGATGTTTCAATCTCTGCAAAGCATATCAAGAAGTTTCTCAATTGAAGTTTAGATGAATACCATAATTACAATAACACAACAAAGGCAACCCAGCAACATTCATCATGATAAGTCAGAAATAGAACAAATTCAAATATCTCATTTAATAAAATTTTCTCCTCTCCCAACATATTTATTTAATTCCTATTAATTGGTAAGTAAATTACACACGCCCAGCAGGTTTTGAACCAAACTGACCCTCCACCCACACTTATGAGAGGAGGGAGTGCATTTGAGCTACGGCTCATTGGTAACAAGAAGATTTGAAAAACCTGTTTAGAATCCTTCTCCCCCAAAGATGGGCCAGCATATTTATCCTTTCTGACAGTCACCACGGATAATAAAGAAGCAAGCAACCCGTGCATGGCAGCAAGTATATTAACACAGTTGAGCTTAAGACTGACTTGCATTTCAATCATGTCACTAAATATATTCACCTGCAAAATAAGGCAAAGGATCAAAAATAGTACAGCACATTATTATATATATTAATTGATCGTTAGATGAAATGTATGCAAACAGCATCAAGTTATTCTCTTACCAAGTCTGTAATTTTTGCTGAAGAGGACCAGTAAGGATGTTGACAGAGATTGTATAAGATCTTTTCACACACCTGAATTAAAAAATAGAACCTTTAACACATCAATTAAGAAAAATTTACATAAATTTATATATGTGGAATATACCTTCTGATCAGATTCTTTTCCCATGAGTTCAAAAAGGATATCCCATGTAACAATAGGTAAAGCTGAGAAAAAACTCAAAATGACTGATATAATGCTGAACTTCCACTTCTCTGAAGAAAAGGATATGCCAGTGGCAATCTTCCCACCAACAGTTAAAATATCCACATCTCTGGAATCTTCATTCACATCCAACTCCATATCCATGATCCTACTTTTATTACCATCAGATGCGAAAGAATTTTGTACAGAGTTATCAAATACAGATAAGTCCTGCAAGCTATTCTCAGAACTGAAGTTCCTTACACATTCAGAATATTCTTCATAAAGTTTCACCAGTGCATGTAAAAGCCTTTCCATGGATTGCATAACCGACCCATAAAGGAATACATCCAGATCATCTCGATCTCTCCATTTCATGAAAATCGGACAGCAAATGAAACTTTGTAAGGATGCAACCAGAGCATTTGTTCCACCAAAAATGGAGTCAGAGCCTAAGCAACTGAGAGATCGAAAATTAGTGTAGTTTCCTTGAATGACACTAAGAGCATGATCTAGCAACTCTAACAAGTACTTGCCCATTTCAGAGAGAAATGGTGAAACTTCTTCAGTTTTCCTGAAAAAATTAACAAAGACTGTAAGCATACATAACAGTGAAGAAACACAAGGGGCCAACATCAGACGCCAATGGATGCAAAATATCAAAGTACAACACCATAATGTTGATGTCACTGAATGCCTTAAAGATCCTACATCAAGAATCTAATTTAGTGCAGAATGCCTAAAGATCCTATATCAGAATTGGTATCAAAGCTCATTCAAGCTCCTGTCCTGTGTCTGAAGACGACACAAACCTCGTGAAACATGAACCATATATGAAGTTTGAAAATAGTGCGCATCTAAAGAATATATCTGAAATAGGACTCTTTTCAATTTCCTTGTCCACAAGAGATCCAAGAATATAAGTCTCCATTTCCTGCAGCAGCTGATCTCTCAACTGACGGGGAAGTCGTACACCCTGATGGCTTTGAAGTGGGGAAACCTGAAAAAAAATAAGAGAAGAGGGATTTATCCAAAATTTATCATATAAAATTCAAAGAGATGGAGTGATTCTCAACACAATATTTCAGCACCTCAACGCCACAGTCCTGATCAATTCTTGCAAGAACTTCAACAGAGCACTCAAACACTTCATGAAGACTATCATGCTCAAAGTCTTCTGTCTACAAGAACAATCAAATTTTGGGTTTCTCAGAGAAAACCAACATGCATGTGATCCAAAGTTGGATGGTAATCAGAACAGATCAACACAAACCTTAACCTGTTCTAGTGTGGCCTCAGTATCATCTACAAAAGAGTACGACAGAGGAAACCCAGTGTAGCATTGCTTAAAAGGAGCACAACCAGCACATAGAGCATACACTGCTGCAGGCAAGAATAATACCACCCGCTCATTTAATATAGAAGGCTCCTACATAATAATAAAAAAACAGTTACCAATACATAATACCACAACATTCAAAAACAAATCAAATATAAGATCCCTACCAAGTACTAACATAATTTATCAATGATTCAAGTGTGCAGGCTTCAAAAGTGAAAAATACACGTCAAATAGAAGAAAGGAAATATAAAGCATCTTATAAAACATCTTCAACTAATAGCAAAAAGCTGCAAAATGAAACACCTAAGGTCCATATGCAAATTTAAATTGTAAGTCTATCACAACAATTCCAAAAGAAGAACATGTCAATCTCTAGCTCTTTGAAGTATAGATTATATTTTTTTTTTTAATATTTAAGGTTTCATAAAGCTGAGGGTTCGGTTGAAATAATTTTGGCATATACATACAATTTTCCTAGGGGCCTATACACATTTCTTACCCTAGTCAAAGAAAATTCCTGCCTCTTTTGTTTTCTAGGAGTTATAAACTTATAATGGACAAAGTACTTTTATCATGGCCACATTAAGACGGTAGCTGTAATGATAAATGTTAGCACAGGCCAGCAATGGAAGTACATCTACAAGTCAACTTATCAAATACTACTAATAGTTCAAGCCCTTTTAAGTTTCAAGGATGAGAAAACACAATCAACTAAATGATGCTTTCCTTCATCACCTAAAACCAGACCATGGAAAATTGAGCTGACCAAGATATTTTTAATCATGGATATCCAATACAGGAAAACTACAAAGCACAATGGATGAAAGTAATCTTACCAACTAAAAGTCAAGTTTAACAAAAATAATGCAAATTTCTTAGACGCAAGATCTTTTAGACAATTGAGCTTCAGAATTCTAACCCATAAGGATAATTTATGCGTGGTAAACTAAAATATTTGAAGCTCCAATCTTTAAGATCACATTCACAAGTACCACAATCGATTTCAGCATCAACATTAACATCAATGCTTCAATAAATTAGAAATAATGTAAACCAAATGAGAACAACTAGAAAACTAAAAAGCATGTCATATTCATAATACTATAAGAAAACAGACCTTCCAATTAGCATGTCCCAAAACTGCTCTTAGGAGACTCTTCCTGAGATTTAAAATGTCACGAATGTCACCCTGCACAAAAATGAAGAAAGTGAATATGTACAAGTACACATGTTGGTACACGCCCCATAACTGAAACTCATTACATAGAACAACACCCCATGTAAGCATTAAAGTAAATTGCATTCTTGATTCCTTGAAGAAGGATCTGATGTGTGGCCAATCCAAGAATACATCCAGACTCATACAAAAGTCAATCAAACCCAAACTCACATGAAACTTAAATGTTCTGCAACTCTACCCCAACTTCATTAAGTTGACAAGTACCTTTTGTTTCTTTATTCTCAAGAAGTGAATAGGGTAAAAATTAAATTACTCTAAGACAAGACATTTCGTTTATATGATGTTTCTAAAAATTATAAATAATTTTTCCCTAGCATATATACGACTCATAACACTTGTAATGGCTTCTCAAGAAATGTGGCCAAAGAACTATCAATGCTGGTGAAGGAGGCGACGGTGGCAATCAAGGAAGACACAGAGGAGAACTAACACTCATAGAGGAAGGCAATGGTGGCAATCAAGTAGACTCAAGAAAGATGACATCAACTCTAACAAAGTGAAGGGATATAACACTTGTATCCCTTCTGAGTACAGGAGTACTCAAGAAAAATACACTTAGGAGATCAAGATTCAAGTTAGTCACCCCCTGGACCTAAAATGCAAACATACAAACACACCCAAAAATCTTTGGAGGTAAATAATGGTGTGTCAAGAGACAGCACAGTTAAAGGAATCTGACAATCAAAAACAGTGGAAAGCATATTGTTGGTATGATAACAAGCTGCCAATACTGCATCACACCAATATGTTTTTGTAACATTCATATGGAAAAGAGCACTCAATTGTGCTTGCTTAACTGACATGCTTCACATTGTAAGGACTAAGGACTCGACAACATAAAGGAACCAACAACTTAAAAATCTAAAGAGAAGGCTGACCAAGGCGACATTGATGCTGAAGAGCAGAAGTCGATGATTCAAGTGTTGCTAACTGGGAGGAGTCACCAGCATCAAGATAGTAGAGTCCACCACAAGTCTTCCTCCCAATCAAGAGATCTTGGAAGACAAAATACAAAGGATGTGGTCCCTGGCAATGTGGAATGTCAAAGTTGGCAATGGTGGGTGGTGGGAGGTGTGTTGTGCTTCTAATACCATGTTATTACAGGGAAGTGTGTAGGGTAAAAATTAATAATTTTTCCCTAGCTTATATACTACTTGTAACATGCTTAATTAAGTTCGGGCTAGCAAAAGCTATGAATAATACTTTTAGGTGTTCATTTGTTTCCCCTATAAATTATTTGGGAGCTTTTAGAGGGATAGTTAATGCAAAGTTAAGGAGTCTGTCACTCCTTTTTACATGTGTAGAAGATAAAGGAAAGTATAGGGGCTTTCTTTGAATCCTTGTTACACCCACCTTTCTTTCTTTTTGATTTAGCGATATTTTTTTAAACACATAGTTTCATTAAAAGACATTCCAACCTGTCCCAACTCGCTCGACTATGGGAAGAAAGGATAGGAAACCAAAACGGGTGGGTTTCTCCTTCCAAATTCCTCCATTTCTTTCCTCAAAAATCTACAAGAGGCAAACACTATCCTCCATGTTCCTCCTCTTTCTGCCCAAAACCCCCCTCCCAAAGAAAATGCTAATGATATACATCTAATGTGTAAAGACAAAATCATCCATCTCAATAAAAATAAGTCAAATATAAGCCAGATAATGGACAAGAAAAATCCAAAAGATGCTAGCTTAAGCCACTTACTTGAGAACCTTTCCTTGAAAAGTAACATGAAATGAAGTACAAAACAGACCTAAAAAAAATTATAAACATAATCAGATAAATCCACATAATAAACAGAATAGACAGACTTCAAGTTCCATAAGTATACACAATAAGAGGGGGGGTTAAAGTATCATGTATTTTTGGTGTCTAGGGTAAATGGCAGAGTCAATGCACAATAATGCTAGCATGTTGGAAAAGGCGTGTAGGACATCTAGGTAATGGAGAGATTTGGCAGGAACCTCCTTTGTGTCTCATGTAGCTTCTTTGGAGAGAGTGTAATGCTAGGTGGTTCGAGGGCCACGAATTGAGAGGAGTGAAATTGAAATATTTATTGCCGAAGGCATTATATGATTGGATTTTAGTCTTTTGCTTGTTTCTGTC
Organism: Quercus agrifolia; assembly: GCA_029955455.1. Classification (NCBI taxonomy): domain Eukaryota; kingdom Viridiplantae; phylum Streptophyta; class Magnoliopsida; order Fagales; family Fagaceae; genus Quercus; species Quercus agrifolia. The sequence continues at coordinate 45,206,097 of JARQAD010000006.1, forward strand.
GAGGGATTCATGGAATGCCTGCATTGCCTGAGTTTTCACTAGCTCTGTACTTTAAATTGATTTGTTTCTCGCTTTCTCATGTTTTTGTGATGCACTCGCAGTATACAACTCATGTACTTGGGTACCACCCATCTCTTTATCTCAATGATATTTACTTCAACAACAACAACAACAACAAAAACTATTTTTCCATTTTAGATGACAAAATGTGATTTTTGGGTTTTCCATGACTTTAAGGGGGATGCTAAACATGGTTATATACTCATAGAAACAATATACACTAACATCTACAACCATGCATTTATGTTTTCTCATTAATATCTATATGGGAACTTTGCCAAATCAATTAAGAATAACACTTGCCAGTAACTAGTGTGTGAAGGAAAAAATTTTGAACTATTAGATATTCTATGACAGTTCGGTTTTAACAAGGATGGACAATCAGATGCAATTTGGGAAACTTATCAATCCAAAAGTAAATCACCAAGTCACCAACTAGTTCTGTCATCTGCCCTCCCCGTGATGGCTCAGAATTTTCACTCTATTCCCAATGCAAAATTTCCTCAAGAGATAAGAGTTTGAGAAATAACAAAAGGCTACAACTGACAAAATATGTCACAATGTTAACAAAGGTCCAATACAATAATTCTAGAATGTAACCACGAAAATTAAAAGGTTGATTAGTTAACTGTTGATATGACAGTGCCATTGTATAAGCTGTAAACACATCTTGGGTGGAAATTTCAACCCTACACCTCTAAATTGAGCACATCATACTAAAAAATTCTATCTTGCACAAGAATAAAACATAATATGGTGACTGCCATTTAATGGAAAATCAACAATTTACGAGTGCTTACATACACATTTGTATCTAGCAAAAATGTCTTTACTGCACATATCACATAAATCAAACAGAAAACTAAAATTGACAAAACATACAAACGTCCTGAACAATGCATATGTTTTCTCCTTAGTTCCACTATTTAAAAGACTATAAAGAAGCAAGCATGGAGAATCAAAAGCAATTTGTTTCCACTGACATGTAATCAAAGTAAAATGCACTTACACTGATGGCATTCTTTTAAATAACCTAAGATCCCATATGTCTTGAGGTATGATATATTTGTTTGTTAAATCCTGGAAAAAGAATAGGTGACATAAAAACACTTTCAGAATAAAAGTATGTACATTGGTGTAAATGGACTATTATAGAAGGCATCACCTAATTGCTTAGAAAAAAGAATAATGCAGATAAAGTGTGAGAACACAGTCTAAGAGGATACACGTTCTGGCACTCACATATGAAATTATGTTTCCAAGGAGCACCAAAGCAGCATCAACCTGCATGAAAATTAAAATGAACATTAAAGTGGAACACAAACAAACAATTAGCAAAAATTTGCAGGCTATGTTAGTAAATTTTCCAACAATTAGATTTTTTAGGCTGTTTATTTGTCAACAAACCAGAGAAAGGTTGTCTATCATCATAGCTATAATTCAGTAAGGCATAACCTACTTATAAAAATAAAAGTACACAAAAAAAAAAAAAAAAAAACCAAAACAAAACAAAACAAAAAAAGAGTCAAGTTGAGTGAAAATTTAAGGTGCTCAAAGACAAATAAGTTGAAGAAATATACAAGAACTCGAAACCTCAATAGCTTATACTGAGACTACTAAAGAAGATTGACACTACCAAAGATGATTGTACAAACAGAACTTACAATAGCAATATTGAAAACACGAAAGAAGATTCCATAAACAAAACTTACAACTGCAGTTACAGAGCTGAACATTGGTAATCCACGCATGAGACAACTCCATATTAATTGCCAACTACAGTCAAACTGCAAAATTTTCTCCTAAAAATAAGTCAGTTTTTAGTTCAGTATGATGATAAAAATATTAATTAGAGTAATACAGAAGACATATATGTTCATTAATAGCATTTATAATTTTGTGATACGTAAAAAAAAATTCTTGCAAAAAAAGAGGAACTCAACTACATATAAGTGCACAGGAGGATCCCTTCAAGAAATTAAATTTATTGAAATCTACAATGCCCAGAGAACATAAAAAGATAGACCTAGCCCAAAGGAAAAATCAGGTAACTATTGCTGAGTATTCAAAAATATGACAACATACTATGAAAAGAACTCCCAGAAATTATATAGGGACTAAAGGATTTCTAAATATAACATCATGGTATTTCTGTACATTTTAGCTTTTTAAGTTAAGAGTTTCACCAATGATTGTGAATTAATATACTCTAGGGCTAGGATTCGGTGTTTGTTAGTGGCTTTAATCTTTTCCCAACAAAAGGTCTTTCTCCACTGAGATGGATGGCAGATCATTGAAAATTGATGACTATTCTGTATTTCGTGGCCACCACAGCAGTGCCCCCCCACCCATTCTTCTCTCTTCCAAATATGCTCTGTTTCTCTTCCTTTCATGTTTCTTCTTTTCCTTTCTTTCTTATTCAGTTTTAATTTATTTTTGGTAAACTCACAGACCCCATGGGACTTGAATCCATGATCTTACCCACCGTCCCATCTATGCAGGCTAGAATTGCCATTTGGTCTAGAGGTTAGGGAATTGGATTTCTTCTTCAACTATTCCTAATTGCTGCAATTATTCACCATTTAACTATTCAAAATTGTAACAAACCCCACAAAAAAATGAACCAACAAGCGCACCCTAATTTCTTTTCCTGATTCTCCAGACTGACAATTTCCCACCACCTCTAAATTAACAGTACTTAAAAACCCTAACCATTTTGATTATTTCAAAAATAACAGAAAGTGATAAAGTCTGCTGACTTCAGGTGCTGTCTGTTAAAGATACATTCAAGAAAGAGGCTGGAGAAAAAAAATAATAATAAAATACCTCACTCGAAGTAGTAGACGATATAGATGAGATCTCCCCCTTTGAATCCGGAAGCAGCAGTACAGAAGAGAGTTCCTGCAAACTCCTTTTAATGCAAGTAAATATACATGAGCTCTATGGGAAGAAGGGGATAAGTCATATCTATGCATGCTAAGACAAACCAACAATAAACACTGATGCAGACATATGAACATTACAATGGGGGTGAACTAACACTTTTTAATATTGAAACCTACAAGCACACAATCCACACAGTATTACTAACATGTGCTAAAGAAACAAAATTTTAAATAAAAAGAAATGTATGGTTACACTTTTTTTTTTTTGATAAGTAAGAAGAAAATATTATTAATAAAAGCAGGGCATGTACCGTAGAGTCCAAAGCAAACCATCATAATCATGCCCCATGTTTGCATCATTCAAAATTCTGCAATATATTCCCACATGTCAGTCCAATTAAGAACAGAAATAAAACAGCTCAAATTCTTATTCATGATAACAAGTAAGGCTTTGGGTTTGGGAATGCATAAAATGTGGATTTGTAATGATTTTACACTAAATCCAGTATGTCAGAACAAAAAAAACAAAAAAAAAACCCTAACCAATTTATTGCCAAGCATAAATTATGTAAACAAGCCAGCACGGATGCAATTTCAAACATAGATACTCAACAGGTTTTATCAGAACTGTGCATGCATGGGTGTGTGCCACTCATAATTGATTAATACACAGATACACAACCTTTCTTACCAAAGGTGAGCACAATCAAATTAGTGTAGATTTTCATCCATTAAAGATCATGAAATAAAGGAGTTTGTGTATGAGTTTGAAAAACAATAATCAAGGGCAAATACAATGAAAACTGAAAGGAAAAAAAAAGGCATATAAACTCAAGATTTGATTATTAGTAACCAGAAAATTACACATTTCCAGATTATTATATGTGACAATAATTCGGAAGAAGAAGAAAATGGAAGTGGTAACAATTAGAAACAGAGAAGACCCTAGAATTTCTCTGTTCTTATTTCAACCCTATATGCAGTATTTTTTTTCAAGAGCAATAACATTAAAACTGTTAAAAAAGAAACATAAAAGAGACAATAAATCTAATAAAAACTAGAGCAGATCACAATCAACACTATCTATAATATGCATAGAATTACCTTTCAAAGTTTGAACATATGCCCTTGAACCAGTAGACCAAAAGATCCTTACTAATGCGGTTGTTGTAGTTGTGAGTAAGATAACAGAATGCAGCATTCCTGTAGTACATCCCTTTCACATTAATATCCAGAAGCGTAGAACAAGAGAGGAAAAAAAAATGTCAATGAGCACATACATCAGCACATAAACCAATAAATGCATGCAGAACCATATCAAAAAATGTCCCAAAGAACTTTGTCAATGATACAAGCATCTGATCAAATAAGAATAGATCCAAGCAATATATATCATATTTGTCCAACCCAAGTACATCAATGAAACATAGGTCATGCCAATCATCCACAACCACCCAAACATAAAAATCACAAGATGTCACATTAATTAATTGAAAGTAATTATGAACATCAAAGATACTTGCAAAATTTACAACATAGGATTTCAGTTTTACATGGTTATAGAGAAGATATGTTCTTAACAACCCAAGTATTTTAATGTGTTAGATTAAATGAGTAAATTCCCCATTTCCTAAAAACTTAAGTTTTTTTTTTTTTTTTTTTTGATAGGTAAGAAAAAGTATATTCAAGAAAACTGCTAAATGCAAATAAGCATCAGCATATCAAAAGTACAAAAGAGAAGGAACAGCAGAAAACAAAAAACAAAAAAGACATTAATTACAAAGAAAGAGAGCTAAGGAATAGGAGAAGAGAGTCACTAGATGTGAGTCCCCAAGCCCTAACCCAATCAAAAAAGGAACCAGAAAAGAGAGCAAGCATTTGGTCCTCGGATCCATGCAAATCCTCAAACGTCCTCCGGTTGCGTTCCCTCCAAATACACCACATCAAACATAACAAGACTAAGTTCCAAATGTAAGATACATTCTTCCCCAGCCAATTCCACCAACTAAATAGAAAGTCTAACACCATACATGAGGGAACCCATGAAATCCCAAAACTCCTAAAGACAAAGCACCACAGCTGATAAGTCTTTCCACAATATAACAACAAATGATCCACTGTCTCACCACAGCAACGACACATAATACACCAGTCAACGAAGTCAAAGCCCCTAAGCCGCAAGTTATCTCCCTAAAAACTTAAACTTTTGGGACAATCAATAACTTAACATTGTATTAGAGCAAGAGGTCCTACGTTCAAATCCTGTCATCATCTTACCTCCGATTAAAAATAAAAAATAAAATAAAATCACATGTTGGGCCCCACCTAATAAGGGCAGTTTAGGCCCACACATGAAGGGGGAGTGTTAGATTAAACAATTAAATGCACCATTTCCCAACAACTTAAGTTTTTTGAACAATTAGTAACTTAAAATAAACTTATAAAGAGGGATTTATCTGTCATAGTTATAGTCATATAGATTCATTTCATAATGCTTTTGATGAAATAAAAGCTAAAGGCTGCTTTACATACCTATCAAACAAATGCCGATGCATACATCTTGCTTTATTCACAAAGAAAACAAACAACAAAGCTTCTAGTACAAAAATTTGTGTCAGATTGAAGGTAAAATTACTTGTTCTTCAGGTTTTCAAATGATTTCTTTACATTTTGTTATTGAAGAACTTGTGGTAGATGACAGAACCTGCCTTTGTTTCTTCTTTGTGGTAATCTTTAGATCTTATACACATACATGTCTTCTTTAAAATTTATATATAGTTAAGGGCGGTGATGGGAAAAAAAAAATACTTTAAGAACATGTTTGAGATGCCATAGATTAGAATCTTACTAATTAGGAACTATATAACCAGTTATAAATTTTACTCATTTTCATTTAAATTGGAGCAAACATATTTCCATAAAAAAGATAGTTTTAGAGTAAGTACTTTCAAAACAGGTTTTTTTTTTTTTTTTGATAAGTGAAAACAAGTATTTAAATTTAGGCTTTTTGACGTACATATTCCAACCAAAAACTAGTTTTAAATTTGGTCTTTTCATATAGGGTATTAATTATTGCAAACTGATTAGTGTACATTGTCCGTATACATCACCTGTTTCATGTGTCAAGTATGGACATGCTTAAAAAATGTGGACAATGTGTGTGAAATTATGGACATTGTTTGTGCAGAATGTACACTAAAAAGTGTGTAATAATATTTTACCATTCAAATACTCTGCCATTTATTTAGGCAATTTTGTTTCATATATTTCCAAGTAGTACTAATATTGATATGTTGTAGTAAAGAATTAAAAACCATAGTAACTCTGCAAATCATGGAGGGAGCATTAAAACAGAAGACCAGCTGATCAAAAGCATTGAAAGGGATGTCAGATGAAGAATGGAGGCTAAGCTCCAGATTCAAGCCTCTAATAGTAGCATTCTTGCCTACAATTGGGGCTTTTATTGTGTGTAATAGCTTATCATCATAACCAAAGGGAGGGTCTTTGTGCTCTGTATGGGACTTTTAGTAGTGTAAACTCTGTTTTGATTGGGTGCTTCCTCTCCTATGAGCTGGTGGGTAATATAGATTGTGTGGCTTTGTGCTCTGTATGATTGTAGTTTGATCTGGATCAGGTTCTTTGAGTTCCCTATGGGGTCTTTCTACCTTTGTATTTCTCTGTTCTTGTGGTGATAAAATTTTCACTAAATTATCCTCCAAAAAAAAAAAAATGAAGATAACAGCAGGTATACAGGACATGGGCCATGTATGTATAGATGTGGTTTTGTAACTCTGTTACACTGAATCTAGTGTGTCAGAGAACAAGAAAATCCAAACCAATTATTGACAAGCATCAATTGTCTATAAAAAAAATAAAAAAATAAAAAGCATGCACGAATGCTTAATTTCATAAACTGATATTCAAAAGGTTTAATCAGAATTGTGCATGGGAACATGCCACCTAATTAACTGACATACATAGACATTTTTGTTATGACTAAATGGAGGATAATGATAATTTTATTTGCAAATCCTTCTTCAAACTCTAAAAGCACTTCTCCACTTTTTTCAAAAGACTAAAAATTTATGGAAACTATTTTCTCCAAACATTCCTAATGTGTAGATCTTCTTATAAGACAACAGACAATTCCTCTTCAGAGCCAACCCTTACAGAGCATTGTAATCTCATGATCACGATGTCAACCTTTCTTCTCCAAAACAAAATTACCAAAATGAAAGTTAAGACACGTTATTATTCACCTAAAATAAAAAGAAATTACTTTATGGCAGAATTCATCATCTTCTTCATTTTTTTAAAGGTGACACATGCACCTAGTGGTTCTCACTCTTGAACCCACAACCTCACCCTCCATCCCATTATTATGGGAAAAGGAAGTGCCAGTTAAGCTATAGCTCATTGGCTTCATCCATCTTCTATTATTTTAAGTCAACATGTTTCCAATACCAAATTTTACTAAATACAACTTTGTAGAGTGGGGAGAACATATAGATAGGAAGAAATTTTCCATTTGTATCCAAATATTATTTATTCCATATAGCACATCATGACATCCAATAAAGTACACATGAATCACTACTATATTAATCACTAATTATCCATAGAAATATGAGTGACATTGGAAGATGAATAGAACTTTGATCAATATCTATCTGCAGACAATAGGTCCAAAGAAATATAAACAGCACAGAACTTCATACCAATCAGTCTTAAAACTTACCATAGCCATTTTCCTTTCATGAGAGCCTCTTTGAGATGGGCAGAAGCATGCTCCCTCTTAAGACGCTTTTGAGTTGATGGTGCTTTGGCTGTGCCAATACACGCCTGTGGAGTGAAATCATATTAGCCAGTAACCAGGGCTTCTCTCGCACCACAAAAAATAAAGGAAAACAATAATAATGATAAGAAAAACAACAGTAATAATAATAATAATAATAATAATAAAGGATCTGGGGTAGCTTATTTTCTTGGCTTATAGATTAAAAGATAAGGTATGAAAAGTACAGCTACACCCATAAACAAAAGGGGGCAGGGGAGGAAGAAAAAAAAGTGAGGCTTTAAAAAATGTACCTTAGCCAAATAAACAAGATAAGCTGGGGAGTAACTAGACTGAAACAAGCATTACTCTTAACTTTTCTCAGGTTGTCTGACTTCCAAAGTATCCAAACAAAAGATACTAAGGAGTTGATATATATATATATATAATGAAATGATTGGTAAATTGTTTGAAATGTGAAATCAAACAAATAAAGTAAGCAAAAATTATACATGGTCAATGGGCACTTTTTTACAATAGCGTACCACCTAAAACCACAGCTAAGGATCCATTAGGATACAGCTTATTTTGCTGAAAACTGAAAACACTATAGCAAAATAATTTTTAAATGTGTGAATAGTGCCGTAGAACCCATTTTTAATGAAAAAGTTGCTGAAAAGTGAAGTTTGTGGATCCCGTATACAATGCACGGGACCCACTGGTGTGCACTATGCACCGAAGAAAAGTCAAAAATCACAGCTCAAAAAAAAAAAAAAGGGAAAAACGTGAAAATGCAGACGTGGGAAGCGCAAAACGCGTTTCCCAAACGCACTCTAAATTAGCCAACACAAAGGGGTTGGCAACAGTCCTTGAAGTTACTTTATATAACCTTCAAATTGAAAAGAAGCTTTAAGATAAATCCGATTGGATCACACAGCATCATTTGCTAACTGAATACAAGTACGAGATACAGAAGGAGTCAAATAACTACCCAATAAAATACAACAGCTGCAAGTTCCACCAAACCACATTGTGAACTATTTAAAGTCCCAAATTTATCATCTTTAGTGGCATCATTCCTGAACAACAAAGAATATATAAATAATCATTAATCAGATCAATACCAAAAAAATCCACCAATAAACACACACCAAAGAAAAGAAAAAAAGAGGGAACAGAAAGTTAAGAACACTCACCAAGGCACACCAGTGCTGGATATATTGCTTTGATCAAGATCCTTACAAATTACGTCCAAAAGTTGATCTACCAAAGAACCCGCATCAGTGCCACCTCTAGTTAAATTTAGTTGTAACCTGGCATATAGAATAAGTGCATCCTGCAAAAGAATGTATGGACATTACACACACACACAAATATATATATATATATATTAGCAATTTCAAACATTCAAATGCATAGACCATTTTTTTGGTTCCTGAAATAGAGAGTAGCTTCAAATTCGCTCCATAAATTTAAAAATTTTCAATTTCATTCTTGAACTTTTTAACTTTGAGTGATGCAAGCCTTCCATCCATTTGATAAACAATAGCTTGTCAGTAATTTTTATAACGGCATCATCACCAATGTGAATGGAATTTACATTGCCCAAATTTTTAAATGTCAAAATTAGGACTTTTTTAAAATCTAGAGACTAAAGTAGAATCAATCCTAAATTTCAATGACCAAAATTCTACTTTAGCCATAAAGATAGACAATCACTAGAAAATATTTTTTTGATAAGTAAAATCATTACAAAATATAAGATAAAGAAACCTTAAGTGCTCGATCATGGGTTGTCAACCAACAACGGAACACAAATTGCTGCACAGAATTATGGATTTCCAGGGATTGATTGCCCAGATTTGGCCCATCCTTTAACAAGAATGTATTAACACACTCAATAAGCTTGCGTGAAATCTTCCCCTCATCCCTGAAACAGTGAAAACAATGAAAAACACCATGTACACAACCGCTATCAGCAAAAAGAAATCACAAAAAAGCACATCATTTCAATTTGGGGAGTGTGGGCCTGTGGGGGGAAGCAAGGTGATTTTTTTTTTTTTTTTTCCTTTCGCCAGGAGCAGGGTGAATTCATGACTTACCTTATGTAAGAGAAAATCCCAACAAACCCCTTAATAATATCTTCCCTAAAGGTATTAGGGAAATCTCCAGGAGGATTTTCCAAAAGTGATTGGAGAGTAAGGATGCATCGAAAGACCTCCTCTTTGGGATTATATTGACCATCAATCTTCTCACCCAAACTTGTTTCCACTTTCTCCATGTAAAGAAGCACCAAGTCTTCCAAAACAGAATAAGAAAAAGAGAGAAGATTGTTAATGACTGTATTATTTAACAATTAGAAGGAGACATGTCTGCCTCGTGATAATTTAAAAGAAAAACTCACTGCAATATATGCGCTTTCTCATGTGGAAACGATAATCTCTAACAGCCAAAAGATGCCGGAGAATAACCCCATATTCGGACTGAAAGCTTGGAACATTGCTTAAGACATCCCATATGTGATTAGAAAGCGATTTAACCGCAGATAACAAAGGCAGCATTTTGCCTGAAATGAGGATAGAACCCAAACAAAATCTCCTAGTGTCAATTCCAAGAAAAATAATATCTATTAATGCATACAAATAACTTCATAAATAACAATCATGTCAGGATGGTACAATATAGAATTCTTTTATAAACAATCCCTCCATTTTTTGCTGAGAAAACTGGCAACGGAATGGGAAGATATTATGACAATTAATAACTGGATTTTGATTTACATACAAGAAAACCAGCATAAACTAAGTTACATTCAAATAAGAAGTCCTACACTCAGCTCTCTAAGCAAGAAAACAGAGCTTCAGTTAACCAAAAACCCATCTATTAGATTTCATCATCGGCTTAATTAAAATGCTACATACTAATAACAAGTTTTCAGTTTAACCATGTTTCCACTAAAGTAGAAGATTTGCATTGTAGAAAAGACCTCCAATGAGAAGCTGAGTGGTTTCCAAATAAAAACTTATGGTATATCAATAAATAAGTCAATTTAATACCCACTAGAAACTAAGTTTCAGCATGCACCTGTAAAACATGAGGCAGATATATTTTTTTCTAAAAATTATCTGACACGTACATTCAATATCAATATCAACCCTATAAACAACTATGTCATTCAATAACTACCAGAAAATTTAGCATCTTCAGCCCGTTGAACAACAATTCGAAGAGTTTTTGCATATATCAACTTTGGCGACCGTCTCTTGCTCGAGGATATTTCCAATGATGTACATTGAATCAGCAAAGTAACAAGAAAAGGCCATGTCTCAGCTGCAGAACCAAAACAAGACCATTTAATTTTGCTTTCAACAATTCTTTACACAATGCCCATAAAAATACATTTAATTTTGATTAAAATTCAATCTCATAAAAATACATGTAATTTTGATTAAAATTCAATCTTACAATGAGGGATTTCATCAGGTCTTAGATTTGCAGTGTTCTGACCAAGAAATTTACAAAAGGCAATCGATCTTTCTCCTTCTAACCATGTATTCAACAACTTTATCCCTTCCTACACACATACATCAAACTCAGAATATGAATTAAACAAAAAAGAAACATAGAGTTACATTCATTTGGTTGCCAATAATCTAAAGTAAATAATGAGAGACCAAAGACTATGATTATTGAGCCATGAAAACAGTCATTCACAAAGCCAAGCAATCTGGTTCACTTGAATGGAGCATTGTGCTCATTCTTCCAAATAAAACAATGAAGTACATCAAATCCACATAAAGTTTTACCCTAAGCAGATTGTATCAAATAACCTACACAAAAAATCACTTTGGTAACCAAGTAAGACATAGAAACTAAATCAAAATTTGTATCACATTGTGACCAATTCACCGAACCAAGCCCCATACAACTAATTCACATAATTGAGTTTTTTTCTTTTTTGGTTTCTGGATGAAATCAAGAAGCAAACAAGCATAGGTTAAATCGTACACTAACTCGGAACATAAATTAGACGAAAAGAAGCATAGAATAACATTCATTTAAATGCAGGTAATCTAAAGTAAATAATGAGAGACCGAAATTTATCCAGGAAAACACAAACATTAAATGGAGGATTGTACTTATTCTTCCAAATAAAACAATGGGTGTGACCACTAAAATTCACTTTGGCAACCGAGTGAAACATAGAAAATAAATCAGAACTTGTATCACGGTGTGACCAATTCACAGAACTGAGCCCCATACAACTATTTCACATAATGGGTTCCTTTTTTCTTTTCTTTTCTTTTTTTCAATTTCTGGGTGAAATCAATAAATAAACAAGCGTATATTAAGGCATGAACTAACTCAGAACAAAAATTAGACAAAAAGAGGCATAGAATAACATTTAATTGCAGATAATTGAAAGTATGTAATGAGAGACCGAAATTTTCAACTATTGAGCCAGGAAAACGCAAGCATTCATGAACCAAAGCAATCCGGCTCAATTGAATGGAGCATTGCATTCATTCTTCTAAATAAAACAATGAGAGTAACCCACACAAAAATTCACTTTGGTAACCAAGTAAAACATATAAACTAAACCAAAAATTGTATCACTGGTGTGAATCATTTTGCAAAATTGAGTTCATATTTTTTATCACATTTTTGGTTTCAAGAAAGTACTATCCACAACATTTTCACAATACTTTTACAACGAATCCCAAGTGATAAGTTGCTACTGATTCTAATTTGAACCCACTATTAAAATTACTTTTTTTGTCCATCAGTGCCAGCCGATAACAACCTACCACCTAGGATTTGTGCTGAAAATGTTGCGGACGTAACATTTCTCCTTTTTTCTCTTTTGATTTCTGGATGAAATCAAGAAGAAACATGTGTACACTAAATCTCTACTTGGTTAACAAGAAAATACAGGAAAAATCAAACAATAGGGTTTCCGTATAGCTGAACTATTCACTCTAATCATTTCAGTATTAGAACTAATAGCAAAATTATATGTACAAATTCATCGAATTTCAAATTTCGGTGAATCACATACTAATCAAATAAACGCATATCGTTTAAACTTTTAGTCTTAAGTTCAGTCAACAATTTTCATTATCGTGTGTTTTTGTTTTAAACCAAATAATCATTTTTTCTTTCCTTCTCCGTCGTAATGGAAGGAAGAGAAAAAGAGAAATGGAGGAAGGAAAGGAAAGAGGAGAGTTACATCGCGAGATTTGGCTTTATCGGAGGAGAGCTTGGAGACGATCTCCTGTACATCTCTCGGAGTAACCATCGCCCGATTTTCCACCGAGAGCGATGGAAAATGGAGTGGCAGTTAAGAGTGAAGGGGGGGAGATGCCCTAGGGTGTGTTCATCTTCTTCTTCTTCGTCGAGCTGTGTTTGGGGAGCGAGAAATGGCGGGAAAATGAAGGGGAAAAAGGTTTGGGGTTTTTAGAGGAAGTAAGGGAGTGAGAGTGTGAATGAATGTTATAGGTCTCCTTTGGAGAGGACAGGAAGAGGACGATTTTTGCGGAGTTTTTGTTAATACGCCAAATCGTATTTTGTGGGAGAGATGATAGAGAGAATTATGGTAATGCCCCTAAAGATTATTGTAATTCTAATACCTCCACTATTGGTGGGCTTAAATGCAAAGAGAGAGAGAGACTCTTGCGGGCTATGGTATGGAGAAATAATTATTGGCCTGTTTGGAAGTTTAGGGAGGGAGGAGACAGGAGTATTCCCATCAATTTTCTTATAAAAAATGTCATTTTGACACATCAAAAACTTACTTTATTATTCTAGCACATCATTTTATAATTCACCATTTATCACATCTTCTATTTTTCAATTCTATATATTAAAATAATATATTCCAATATTAAAATAATATTAAAAAAATCAACAATATATAAAAATACAAAATAAAAAAACCAACCCACCCCCGCTGCCAGCAACCATCAACACCCCACCCACATCTCACCCATCATCGTCTCACACCATAAATAACACAGCAGAACACCAAAACCACCACCACATAAAAACAAAAATAACAACAAAAAACACAATCCAACCGCATCCCACGCACTGACGCACCCACCCACTGTCGCCACTAACCCATCCACTGCCGACCCACCCACCCATCAACACCCCACATCCCATCCCACCACCGTCTCACACTAGAACCACCATAGCAGAACACCAAAACCACCACCACAGAAAAACAAAAGCAACAACAAAAAACACAAAGATCGGCATCGGGTGGAGCGGCGAGGCTGAATGGAAGAGAGAAAAGCCACCCACTACCGAACCCACCCATCAAATCACTTGAAAAAAAAAAAAAAAAAAACACAGCAACAGAGATCGGCATTAGGTGGCGTGGCGAGGCTAAACGAAAGAGAGAAAAGCTACCCATTACTGAACCCACCCATCAAATCACTGCAAAAAAAAAAAAAAAAAAAAAAAAATCTCAAACAATAGAGATCGGCATTAAGTGGTGCAACGAGGCTAAACGAAAGAGAGAAGCCACCCACTGTCGAACCCAACCATCAAATCACTGCAAAAAAAAAAAAAACCCCATAGCAACAGAGATCGTCATCAGGTGGCGCGGCGAGGCTGAACTAAAGAGAGAAAAGCAACAACAATAAGAAGAAAAAAGAGTGAAAGAAGAGATAGGTTGATAGGAATGTCTAAGAAAGAATGAGAGAGGAGAAAAAAAAAGGAATAAAGTGATGAGAGAGAAGAGAGAAAGATGAATAAAAAAACAATAAACATAAATGGTATTTTCATCCGTACGCTCTCAAAAATGAGAGCGTGCTATAGCATGTTCCATAATTTTAGCACATTTAGCACACTTGATGAGGGTCTATTTTTGTGTTTGGTGTGTCAAATGTGTCAAATATTTGGCATTTGACACATTTGAAAGAGCTGATGAGAATGCTCTAAAGGGGAGGAAAGTAGAGGGAAATAGTTATCTTCTACCTTGTTTGGATGTTTTTAAAATTAGTAAGGGGAAATGAGTAATTAGTCATTTCTCTTATTTGGATGTTTTAAAAATTAGGGTGGAGAGGAAAGGAAATAATTTAAATAGACAAATTTACCCCTATTTGAAAATGGACTTGCAACATTGGTCTATGATTAATTTATCAATTTTGTAAAGTCTTGAATCTGATTATCATTCGTCCAAATCTTAGAATATGTTAGTGATTTATTTTTTATTTTTTTTGGAGAAGCGTAAGTAAAATAAAAATAAAAAAATAAAAAAAATAAAGTCACTAGGTCCTCAAACGCCATTGGTACAGAAAAATCATGATAAGCGACAAACCATGTGGAAGTTAAAAACCAAATCTAGCTTGCACACATTGCTGAAGAAGTGATCCAGTATCTCCACGAATAAATGGATGCACTCCAAATAAGCCAACTCATTATCAGTAATGTTGACGCAAAGAGAGAAAAATAACCAGCATAGCGCCTGTAGATATTGCTACGGCTTGCTCTTCGCATTCGGTCAGCTCCGTGACTTCTTCGGAAAAATCTTCGATTGGTGCTGCGCTAGCAATCTTCAAGTTTCTCTTCTCTCTGAATCGTGTGCGGATTTGATTTTATTTCATTTTTTGTTTCTAAATAGTGAATTTTCTCATGAAACAAACAAAGATTATTTTATCGGTTTGTAATTTTGTTAATTTAGAAATGATAAATTGAGGAATTTATTTGATCAATAATTTATCTACTTTACTCTCCCTCCAAATCTCTCCAATTTAGGGAATTAAAAATGAGGGGTTAAAGGTAGTTGAAACTCTTCCAAATCCCTCCCCATCATTCCTTAAAAAACTTCAAAACAAGATAATTGAATTACCTGTCCTCCCTCTACACTACTCTCCTTCATTTTTTAAACATCCAAACAGACCATATGTAAGTAAGCAAGGTATTTATGAAACCAACATGTGAATGGCCTAGTGGTAAGAGCTTGGGCTAATATGCCTCGTGACATGGGGTTTGAGTTCCCCTACTACATCATGTGAGTATGGGATCTTAGTTAAATCTCATCCAAGGGTTTATAGGTTTGTTGGTGTATTGGCAAATCCTCGTAGTAAAATTTATCAAAATTGGGTTAGTCAATAAAATTATCTTAGCAAAACCTATCAAAATTGGGATAATTAACAAGTTTATGATATTTTTCTCATTTCCTTTACATCTTACTGATTTTTTTTAGTGAAATTTGTTTTATTGAAACGTGGAAATTCAGGTCTTTGATGACACAAATTTGAACCAATTTGAACTTGAAATGATCAAGTGAGACATGGTCGTTTGAAGTTGGTTCTACTATATTGCCTCTAAGAATTTCACTTGAAATTGTTGGGATCTACAATTTGGATTCTAATGAAAGAAGGGGGTTTTGATATGTTTGGCCTTATTGTGCACAACTATCTAAACCACTTGTACAATTTTTAGAAGCAACAAAGGTACCATACCCAAGCTAAAACATTCATATCTTGAAGCCTTCTTGAGCCTAAACAGGGGGGGGGGCATGGCCCACCTCTGCACACACCCCCCCCCCCCCCCAACCTTCGCCAGTGTCCATGCCTATAGGAAAAAAAAAAGAGCCTAAACATTGAAAAGCATCTCCATGCCCAGTGGCAAAGCTAGACTATTTTCTTAGGGGGGCTAATGTGCAAAAACTAATATATAATTTTTTATTTTTCATAGAAAATACAAGGAGGAGGAGGGGTTTTTTCAAAAACCCGGGGGGCCATGGTCCCCCTCTGCCCCCCCTCCCCCTCCGGTGGTCTGTTTGGATTGAGGGAGAAGAAGAGGGAGTAGAGTAGAGTAGAGTAGATTTAGTACAAAATTAGCTTATTTTTAGCCTACACTACTCTACTCCCCTCCACTCCCCCTCCTTCTCCCCTCAATCCAAACAGGCCAGTAGTGTCCATGTCTATAGCAAAAACAAGAAAAACCATTATGGATTCCTAAGCACTCGTAGCACTAAACCGTTCTTAAATTTGTGGAGTTTGCTTCCACTGAGTTCATTGTTGCTGCAATTATTCGAGTAGTTCTTTAAGCTACCAATGGTTTTGGTTCGTGCGAGTGAGATTCGTTCATAGGCAAGATCACTACGGGATGATTCAGGTGGTTCAGGGACTACAATGGTAGGAAAAACAAGCATGGTATTTGCATAGGTTGCATGAAGAGCCTAAGATTGTTTTATGAGTATAGGCTATTGTAAATATTCTTTTACAGTGGATTTTCTAATGGGATTGGACTCTTGGTATTTTTTTTTTTTTGTGAGAAGAGATTCTTCATTGATTTCCTATTTTATTACCAAAATATTTGTTTTACATGTTTAACTGCCCTATTGTTATTGGTTTTAGATTTGGTATTTGATATGGTGGTTGATATAAATTGCTTGTGATATTCACTTTTGGAATTTGTAGTTAAATTATGCAATAGTTTCACTGTTTCACCTTGAATCCAAGAGGCAATTGTGTGCCGAACTTGTTTGCAGCACTTCGCAGAGACACCTAAGGATGGGCTTCAAGGATCCAAGAGGCAACTGCGAGACAAACTTGACACCAAAGGATGGGCTTCAAAATGAATAGGTAACGAGCAAACTCCTTTTAGAATGGGCCTTCAGGACATATTTAAAATGTGGGTATTTAGAGAAAAAAAACTCGCAAGTTAAGTTTCATTTCAATGGCCCAATGAGCTTCAAATTATTGATAACAAAGACTAAATACAAGGAATCAACACCCCCATCAATCCATTAATGCTAATGCGGTGTAGAAATTAAGTGAGTGTTTGGATTCCGCGTTTAGTCACGTCTACGTTTTCTGCCTTTTTTTTTTTTTTTTTTTTTTTTTGCGCGCGTGAACAGTAACCTCACATGGGTTCACTGTTCATGCACTGTTTGGTACTGTTCATGCACTATTTAGCACTGTTCATGCACTGTTCACGTATTAAAAAATATTAAAAATGTGTCCCACGATACTATTTACACAATTAAAAATTATTTTGTTACAGTGTTTTCAGTTTTCAGTTTTCAGTTTTCAGTTTTCAGCAACAATAAGCTCAATCCAAACGGACCCTAAGTGTGGGTTTGGATTTACGTACACGGCCACGTTTTGCTTACTTGCGCGTTTTCAGTTTTTTTTTTTTTTTTTTATGCGCGTTTGGTACTGTTCATTATCCATAAACAGTGATTTTAGGCTTATGAACAGTATAAAACAGAGTGAACAGTAATTTTTCACACATTTAAAAATTATTTTGCTATAGTGTTTTCAGTTTTAAGCAAAATAAGTTTTATCCAAACGGATAAATTAACCACAAATTATGTCTCAGTCAAGAAAAAGATTAATTGAATCTTGGCTCAAGTAGGACACCTGCCGTCTTGCTTGCATGTCTTTTATTTTATTTTATTTTTTTATGAGAAACTTGTAACTTTATTAAAAAGATAAATTTAGTACATTATGAACAACAACTAACTCAATTGGCGATAGATTTTCCTCTACCCATGTTACATAACTATCAATATTATCCATTTCGCTGGCATGTTTTGCATGCCATTTTCTTGAACCCTGTTAAAATGAAAAACATCATTTAATCCATGATTAATTATATATCTTTCTTTTACACGTGCATTACCATGATCTAAATATTTTACCACGGTAGTAATTTTTTAATTTGGTAGCCAAATTGGACTAAAATTTAAAAGACCATTAAGGCCAAAAGTAGAAAATAAACCAAGCCGCCAACCTTGTGCAACACATGCTGCCACAAAACAAAGAACCCAATCCATGGGTTCCATCACATAAAAATTCATCCAATTAGAGGGAAGAATATTGTTGAAACTTGTCAATTTTGTAGGTAAATAGCAGGCTAGACCACAGGCATGGACGGATGGACCTATCATGGAGATATATACAAAGTCGTCATCAAAATTCTATTTGGTCATTTGGTGTGAAAGAAAACTTCAGATATGCTTTGGGAATCTTTAGGTCCAATTATTTTTCCTATTTTGCTCGTGAATAATCATTTTCTTCTGCATTGACTCTGTGTAAGTTGAATCCATTGCAGACTTGCAGTAGCGTATCTTATATAAAGGTTAACAATTTTAACTATATACAAATAGTTTTCTGCCAAATCCACTTTTTAATGATTACATTGATACGGTGCAGGTGAAATAATTTAAAAGATCCAATTTCACCATTTGTTAACACATGCGACTGTGAATGATAGACGCTTCATGCATATATATATATATATATATGTGTGTGTGTGTGTGTGTGGGGCCAGAGCCACAACTTTTTGTTAATTTTAACAACCACACAAGTTAATAAGCTGTTAAATTTGATGTGAAAATAATCGTCCATAATATTATTGCCGCAAGTGCAATAATATGGGTTTCAGTTAGCTCAAATGCTAAAGTTTATTGTCATTGAATAAGAGAAATATGAGGTTCGAATTCCACTTACATCATAAAACCAATTAATATCTTAACTTAATAATAATAATAAAAAACTATAAAACGGATGTCATATATTGAAATTTTGTCATATCTATCAAATAAAATGCAAGTGTAGAGTGTGGTTGCTTCGAGGAAATGAACATATATATGAAGTACAAACTACAAAGACGTTAAGCCAGTGTTGTGGAGTTGTGCTTGAATAGGATTGTTATTAGCTTTAGAATATGAATTATTAAATTAGCGTGGTGACTGGTGAGTAGTTTTGCTTTTATCACAATTTTTATTATTTTCAATCACCTTTGTAAGGTCATATTCATATACACAATCGTTGATGATGAAATTAATAATGGAAATTATAATTTTTTCTAATTTTTTTTAGATAGTTACAATATACTGCTAATCTTGCAATTCGAACTTTTTCACTCTTAAACTTACAAGCTCTTTGTACATGGTAGGTATCAGTTAAGTTATAAAATTTTTGGTGATTTTTTCTAAACTTAAGCAAGCATGGCTATAGGAGGATTGGTCTTCCCTGTAAGCAGACCAACATTTTTCATTCTTAATAATAATAATAAAATAAAAAAAAGCATTTATCATATGTGTGAACACTGGCGGCACCAAGTGTTACTGATTTTTTTTTTAATATAACTTAAAAAATTTTGAGTTTTAAATTAATATAGGTCTTTTGACCACTCAAAAAAAAAAAAATTGACCACCTTAAAAAAAAAAAAAACACTTGAACACCCTTAATAACTGTAGGGTCACGATTTGCGGCCCAAGCCCAAATTATATGGGGTATTGGTCCTATGAGCCCAATATAATGAATTTGTAGAGAGTGGGTTAAAGAACTGTGCCCTAATGAGTTGGATAATGACTAATATGGATGTGGAAGATGATTAAGCAGGAGCAGGGAGTATAGAGCTGAATGAATTCACTATCCGAGGACACAAGCATTCGTGTCCGAGGAGGAGATCGTTCATATAAATTGCCTAAACTGAATACAAGTGCACTTTAGATTGCTCTCGAGCCCCTTTCTTTGTTTTTCTCCCCCTTATTTATACTACATCTCTTCCTTCATTTCTACCCTACACGTGGACAGTGGATGGTGTATGCTGATACTTGTCCCATCAGCCATCTCTAGAAGACTTCTGGAGTAGTTGTAAGGCTGAAAAGCATGGTTCAGTTAGTTGTAGTGCATTTAATACGGTAGCAGCTTTCTCCTAAATATTTTTAGGTCTTCCTCCTTCTTCCATGTCCATGAAGCACGTTTTTGTCATTGAGCCTGTCTTGGAAGGTCACTTTAATTGCTGAATTACATATTTTGAACCATATTCATTAAGTTCGAGGAGTATTTACTCCTCGAACAACCATTCATTTGCTCTCTTCTTATGGAACTTGGTCTAGGAATATTTCATAATTATTTGCTTATCCTTGGACCTATTTATATACTCGGATAAAGCCCAAGGCCCAGTATACGATCTTGGGCTCTTGCCCCTACAATAACAATCGAGTCCATTAAAAATAAAATTCAACCTCTCCAAAATTTTTGTCCATTGAATATTGAAAAAAAAAAGTTGAAAAAAATGCTACGTTCACAACATTTTTGTAACAAATCCTAAATAACAGGTTGTTATTGATAAATAGAAAATAATTTCAGTGGTAAGTTCAAATTAGAATCAGTAAAAACTTACAACTTAGGTTTTGTTGTGAAATTGTTATAAAAATGCTGTGAATATAACACTTTTCAAAAATTGCTCAACAAACATATTAGCCTAAAATCTCAAATCAAATATTTAATTGTGCTTTTTTAAATTGTGTTTCAACTCGCATATTTTAAAATTGCTATTTTTTATATAAAAAAATGCACACTTTTCAAATAGTTAGTCTGTTAGTATTTGTTTTAGTCTTTAGCTGAATTTGTTAGATTTATGTGATATATTTTTCAAAAAGATAATGTATTTTGTTTATATTAATACTTATTTAGGCAATATGTTAGTAATTAAATAGGAAATCAGTAGCTTAATAATTGCTTAGTTATGTATATTGAAAAAAATGAAGTTGATAATATTAATAGTATCACACAACAATTTTAAAATATGAAAACTTGTAAAAGAAAATTTTAAAACTTTATGTATTTAAATATGTTTTTATTTTTTGATGTTAATATATTCAAGTTTTATTATTAATAAATTTTTTAAAATTAAGTTTTTTTAATGACCACCATGATTCATGAACAAACTTTTTAGAGCAGCCTTTGTGTACGGAGAGGGTAAAATTCCATTTTGCAACCACTTTATATACAAGTACACATTTACATCTCATGATAAGAGGGTTGTTTCACGCTGCCGTGGAGGTTGTTGTATCCTACACCTATGTTCTAAGGAAAATGAGACGTAATCAAATTAAACACTCCTATAAGATTTGATATTCCTAATAGATATGCTGTTTATTTTTTTAGTCAGTGTTTATCCCTTTAGTGTGACAAAATAAGAGGGTTAAGACGACATAAGAGAGATTTTTGGGATAAAATATTTGAAGCTGTCGAAATTAAAAGTATGGATTATGTCTTCAATAGTAATACAATGTGAGAGGGTTTTTAGAAGTCTTGAAAAGTAATACAATGTGTGAGTATTTTTAGTGTTGATTAGTTCCATCATCCATGACAAAATTTGTGTTGTAATTCTAGTAATATAATTGTTTAGCAAAAAATTATAGTAGTATAATTTGTATTATGTATGAGTGTAGGTTGAAGATTGAAAGTTTCATTTAGAGTGCAAATATGAAGAACTTGGTCAAGTGAGAATCCATGATCGGTTGAGCAAAGTTGGAAGTAGGACATAAATGTTTGTTAGAGGGTCTATTGAGACTCTGTCGAGCTAATTAACCTTATTATGGAAAGCACTAATTTAATTTTTCATGACAAATTTTGTAGCCTTCTTAAGCCCAAACACTACACCTTTATAAGACAAAAATAAACACTAATTCATAGAGTGGAAGGCGACTGCACTTTCACAAGAAAAATTAGATCTAAGAATTCTTTGTCTTCTGACCCCTCTTATTGTTCGAATGGATTATATTGTGTTCCAAACACTTGATCATCATATAAATTATGTCAACTCTTCAAGAGGTCTTGGAGTAGTTGAGAGATTAGTTCGCAAGCTGCATATCGCATTACACATTAGATAACATATAAGGCAGAAGGTAGAGTTTGCAAAAACTAAAAGGAGCAGGTTTGCTCCAGCACAGTATTTGAGTACATGTATAGGAAGTCATGTGAGTACTGTTTATACAACAACATCCTTTTATGGTGGATTTGCTCTCAAAGTGTTTTTACAATTTTGGATTTTCACTTGGTGAACGAATGTTGTCTCTCTGTGTATAAGTTTATTACTTATATTCTTAATAGTTATTTTATTTATTTATTTATTTATCCAGTATTCGTATGACTCAAACATTGACTAATAAATTACTCAATTAATATTTGAAACAATTGATTAAAATTGGTAGCTAAGCCATTTAAGGGTCTAAATAGTAACTTTCATAATGCATAGTGGAAGCCTATAATATATACAAGTAGAGTCTAGAACTAATAGTACATAATACAATCATAGAATAAAGTAAGTGCAATGGGCCAAAATGTGCTTAGGTCTAGGGATAACAAAATCAAACAACCTCCCTCAAGTAGTGGCGGCCAGGAATTTTCCCAAGGTGTTCTTTAAGAAGTATAAATTAAACAATCTAACAAAAAGATAAATTCATATATTGACAACAACAACAATAAAAAAAATGCAAATATATAAAATTTACAATTGTCTTTTACGAGTTTTCATATTTTGAAATTGTTGCATGATAGTCTCATTATCAATATTACAAGTTACATCTCTTTCAATATACATTAGTTAATTATTAAATTATTAATTATTGTTTATTAGTTATTTTCCCCAATTAATTATTAGTTAATTAAATTATTGTTTATTAGTTGCACTAGCACACACCTCATGTGTATTTACTTCCCCCAATTCAAATATCCCACCCTGGCTCCATGCCCCATCCACCCCCTACTCAACAGACAAGCCTCATTGCCCCAATCACAAGAGCCAATTAGATAAATTCACAATCACAAATTACAATACATTAAAAGACAATTAATTGTATCTCATCAACACCAACACTAACGGATAAAGCCAAAAACAGGGTCATATATTAATAAAGTTATAAAGTATAAACCAAAGCAAAAACAATCAACCAATCACAGTTCAAACAGAAATAGAGAATTAGATAAAGTCTTAAAGAGAGAGAGAGAAAGTCTCATTTCATTTCACTTTCATTCTTCAGATAAAGAGAGAGAGATTGAGACAGTGAGAAACCCATTAACTCAAATCCAATAACCCGTATATGTAAGAGAGAAAAAGAGAGTGAAGTTAAGTGTAAAGATGAAATTCCTTGAGGTTGAGGGAGCAGGGAGGCCTGAGGCTAAAGGGCGGGGCTGTCGGGCAGCACTTCAAGGCGAGGAAGACCGATCTCTAATCCGATGTGTTCTGCCATTCTAGAGCTTGAGTTTGAGGCCCGATCTTCGTTCGTTGGTTGTTGTCGTCCGTTGGTTTCTGATTTCAGTATATTGGGTTAGGTTTTATTTTTATTTTTATTTTTAAAGGTTAGGTTTCTTTCTTTCTTTCAACATCTATTATTGTTTGGTTGCACCATTCGTTGGTTTCTGATTTCAGTATATTGGGTTTTGTTTGTTTGTTTGTTTTTTTTTTTTTTTTTTTTTGAGAATCCGTGGGTTTGCTACCATCCGTAATCTATTGGGTTTGCTTTACCATCTGTTGTTTAGGATTGACGTTGGGTTTTTTTTTCCTGGTGGGCTTACTCTGTTACAATTTATTTATTTTCAGATTTTAGTTCAAAAATTTTTTTTGGGCTTTTTTTTTTTTTGCTTGAAAGTAGAACAAATAATTTATTTATTTATTTGAAGGTGTTCCTAATTTTGATTGATGGTGTTCCTAATTTTTTTTAAAGGGTAAACAAATAAAAAAAATTTAATTATATATATATATATATATATTTTCAGGTCAAGGTGTTCCTAAGAACACCCTGGACTGAATGTGGTGCCGCCACTGCCCACAAACTCAAGTTGGTTTGTTATAGCACACCTTGAGTCTGGACACATGATCACAAAATTGTCTTAATGGATAAGATTTAGTAAAAAGCACGTTGGCAAATTAGTCTCAAGATGACATGGAGTGAAGCTAGCTGCAAAGTACCGTGAAGAAGATTAATAGTGATGACGAACAAAATGACACTCGATCTCAATATATACGTTTAGTTTGCTTATAAAAAAAAATGTCATTGTATGCAATTTGAATCGTGCTACAACCATCACAATAGAAAGAAGTGGCTGAGGAGAGAGTGACACCAATATCTTGCAACAACCATCACAACTAAAAAATAAAAAACCTATGGTGAAGCAACAATTAATTATAATTAGTATGGTCTCATGCCCAATCGGAATCAGTGTAGGCTTGAAACTGAAGGGAGTGAGTCAAACATAGACTCTAGTGGAGTGCTAATAATTTCTTTGTCAATAAATCCAACAGGAGAAATAAAATCCGAGGCATATTTGGAGTAACTACGCATACTGAGGTACATATTAAGTCCATACAGTATGTCGAAGATGACAGCTCTTGTGGAATGGATGTGAGAGACCATGAGGAAACTGCATGTAGAATATTTCTTCACTCAAATCATCATTAAGAAAAGTATAATTGATATCCATTTGAAAAAATGGCCAATACCAAGAAACAATTGCAATCAGTGTGCTAAGATTAATATTAATCTTAACATCATTTAAGATTCTTTCTACATTTAATTATGTAGTTTGGTCATATTAATCTATACTTATCCAACCCAATGTTATAGCTCTTCAAGTCAATCATGTTGATTATTCACAGATCAACATGCATCTTGATACTCCATTGTGATTATAAAACATTTAACATGGAAGTCAACTTTGATTAACCAATTCACAATAGCTAATGTCTACTTGATGTTTCGTGGGTCTTATATAATAAGATTGGAGCATGAAGTCTAGTCCATCTATTACATAAAGAGAAATAATATGTCTACAACAATTTTACAATAAATCCTAAGTGACAGGTTGTTATTGGTTGTTATTGTTGGGTTAAAAAAGTAGTCTCAGTACTAAATTTAAATTTGAAACAATAATAACTAACCACTCATAATTTGTTGTAAAAATATTATAGACGTAGCGCCTCCCTTAAAGAAAATCAAGTGTGAACATTTTCTCCAATGTTCATTTGCAGACAAATACAGTAACCCAAAACCCAATCTATACGTTCCAACCAAAAATGTCTTGGTTCTTGTCACTTGACTCATTGGATATCTATCTTAGTCAAGCCAGTACCAAAGGGACAGTGACCCAAAATTTGGAAGAGAAGATGATGCCAAAGGGACACAATAAACTAATAGATGGTCGGGTTTTCCATGCTAAAGTGGGTCCCAAATGACTTGGATACATTGCAAAATACTATGAGAAACACCAATCATTCTTAGGGTAAGTAAGCTAGAGAGCAAAGAGAGAACAAAAGCAACAAACAACAACAATATTATACGCTTAAAATATGTAGGGCTGAAGATCCTGTCCACCGACCCCAATAGATTCGGGTATATTAGAATTCTGAGACGTAGAATATTTTTGTGACTTACATTCTAAGCCCTGCGCCGCAGTCACCGTTAGAAGTGTCGCGCATGCGCATGAGAGTTGGGTCCTGATGCTTGCTGGGACTATGTGAAGGGCGTATCTTAGTTATATATCACTTTAGACTTATACTTAGCATGGTTTCTGTACACACCGAAAAAGACTACACCATATAAACAAGCTCTAAATGTATATATCAATGGGATTCACTGTCACACACAATATATATATATATATATATATATTCTTTCACATGTATACATGACAGAGACAACTTCGGATATAATCTACGTGTCCATCCTCAAATTCACACCAAACCCATATACACTTTAGCATAATGTGTGTAAGAAACTAAAGGAACCGTTGGATCCAGAGGTATATAGTTTACAATTTTTTTCCATATCATTCCAAAACCTTTTTGAGCAATGATATTGGTCCCAAAAGGGTATAATAAAAACCAATTTGTGGGTTCATTGGGTGCATCATTGCCATACATGTGGATGGTGGCCTTAAAGCATTGGGATCAATAGGCCTATGGTGGGACCAATTCGTTGGCCTAGAACTTAATCAGATTGACTGCACCAATTTCGAGACCCTGTTGGTTTGACCATCATCATGACAAAGAGCACACCAGAATCTGATGATCAGAGAGGATGCTGATCAATTTTGAAACAGTTGATCCTGTGTCTAAAAGCCACAGGCCTAACTATTTTAAATTCAAACTGACACACATTGCTGCAAATGTTATTATTCAATGGTGTTTTTGGATCACCTTTTCTTTGTTACCACAATGGTTTCGATCTATTTGCAATGGTCCTCACCTCATTTTTGAGTTTACCTTTGAGCCACATGACAAGGTATAAATGTAGTTGTATGGTATATATGTAATGAGTCCTATACTTGAAAAAAAAAACAAAGCATAAAGGATTTAGAGTTGAAAGAGAGAGAAAAAAAAAGGCTTTTGAATTGATGTGTTAATCGGCCTTTACAAAACTTTCATTTGAGTTAGGAAAAACATTAAAGGAGAAAAGAAAAAAAAAAAGTAAAAGCAAAATGTACATAAAGATATATCATAGATTATAGGTTGATTGAGGTAGCTTGAAACTCAAGATTTCCCTGATTTGTTATTAACTTAATCGATCAAAGTGAAGATACTTCCAAAGTGATCTTATTGTTTCACGAGGAATCTACATTTGTTGAATAATATATACAACAAACCAGTATTGCATGGCATGCATGTGCTATGCTTTGGAAATGGTGTCAAAATAGATGGTGAACTTGTAATGCGCCCTTCTTCACTCCCTTTTTTGCCATGATGTTGAAATAGATTAGAAACCGGCTAAAACATCTCCTACATATTATTGCATGAAGGCTTTCACTTAGTTTTGTCAATACTTTTCCCCGGGAATAATGCTTGAAACACAACTTATTATACAACTTTTGTTAAAACTTCTCACATGGTGAATTTATAAATGGTGAAAGTGTGGACCTTCATGAATTTATTATTTTTTCTCTAACATTTACAACTCGTCATGTGATAAGTTGTAGCAAAAGTTATGTAATAAATTATGATTTTAGCGTTTTATTTCACCTCATAGTTTCTATGAGAGACTTTTTAAGTAAGGAAGAATGATATTAGAATATTACAAATTTTGCAACATATTATTTACAAATTAATACATCAACTTTTAAAGATAAAAAAAAAAAAAGAAGTTATTTATTATGTTATTGATGTTGTATTATGACAAATTGTTAAATATTTTATAATGAATTTGGTAATGATTTTACTATTTTCTTTTAAACAAAACTATCATGATTTTGTGCAAGACCCTATAACTACAAATGTAATGATGCATTGGCAATCTCTCTTGTGAGACAGATTAAGAAACTAATTAAGACCCAATGAGACCCCATTAATAGATCTAGAAAACATAGTAAACATTTGTGTTTTGATATAGCCCAACATTGTAGGTGGTCCTTCATGCATTTCATGCCAAACATCTTAGGATGACAAAGGTTTGAGATCATAATAATAATAACAACCTCATGATTGACATGCATGATTGTTAATACTTTGTTATAACTAGCTAGGAAGAGATCAAAAAAGAAAAGAAAAATCGAATGCATGATTCACTACACACAAAAAGGAACCAGTGAGGACTTAAGGTGTGTGTACGGTGGAACGTGAACACTGGGCTCACTTTATTCACCTGACAATGTGTACTTTGGGCCCTGTTGACTGGAGTGTGTTCTTCACGCTATATCTTCTTCATGTTCTTCTGAGCGCCTAAAGTGCATGTCATCGTGAACCATCAACCATCATGTTTATTCCTTGTGAGAGACCTTCGAATCTTCATTTTAAGATCATATATTGTACCAACCCCGCCTAACAGGAAGAGAACTTTCATTTGAAAAACTTTGTATATCCTATAAGTTTTTGATTAAAATCTCAAAAAGATTATATTTTTTTGAAAAAAAAAAATAAAAGTGTAACTACAGGCTAGAAATTGAAATTCTTATTCTCAAAGTTGATCGATTTGGTTAATTATTTTCTCTTTTGTGTTACTTTCGGCATCTATCTTGGGGAAGTCTGATTTGAATGCAAAGTTTGAATCTTCTGTAAAATAGTGTTTACTTAAATCCAAGTTCTAAGTATATATTTGAAATAGACTAATTGTTGTATCTTCAGTTAAAATGGTTGGAAATGCAGCACATTGTAATTTGTAAGACATGAACATATATGTCACATTCCAAGTCAATTCACCCTAATTCATGTAAGTAGCACATTTCCATATAAAATTAAATGTTGAAGACAAATTTAATGCATGTGTATGTGATACAATATAAACATATTATGTGTTTCCTTCTCAAAAAAAAAAAAAAAAAAAAACATATTATGTGTTTGGATGAGATTGTTTTTATTTGTTTGTTTTGCTTAAAAAATAGGTCGGATAAAACTAAACTATACATAGAAGAACGAGTTTAAAAAATTGTACTCAAATGGTGAGTTTTAGTAAGCAAAGCCAATCAAAATGATATTTACTCGTTAGTTTGTTAAATTAATGACTTCGTATTATTGTTATAAGAGATACTCGCTTGAGAATTATATACTAGCTATGAAAGAATGTTGAGAAATGGAATAACCTATGTACTCAACAATGATTGGACTAGCTCTAAGTAGCAAGTGAGAAGTAAAGACTGTACGAATTTTAAAGAAAACTAGTAAACAGTCTGCCTACAAACACATCCAATTTGACAACATACCCAGATATTAACTTGTGATTAAACAACCTCGCTTATAGATAGATGGAACTAACATTTATACTATTTATATACACCAATCATAATTTAAAACCTAAACATGTCGTGAATTTGAGTTTGTGTCAGAACGTGTTACTCGAGTTTTTTGGGAACCCATTTGAACAGAGCTTTTTGGGAACCCATTTGAACAGCAATAAGGGTGAGGCACGTGAGACGGCGTGTGTCATGTGTGGATAGTAAAACTAGAATCTATCCTTTGCTTGCGAGAAGAGAGAGCTTAGGGGGGTCCACTCAAATTTGGGCCCCCAAGTGGAGTGCTCTTTCGGTATGCTCTTGCTGCTGCTCACACTCTCTCTGCTAGCTAGCCCTTAGCTCTCTTTATCGGGGTTCCAAATATTCTCTCTCTCTCTCTCTCTCTCTCAGACTCTCTCACTCAGTGTCACATCAAACAAAGACTTATAATGTGACGACCACGCCGATATCTCTGACGTATACTCCTATCCCCATCAACGGTTCTCCCTTTCCACAACCCCACCAACATCATGTATATGCATCTCATCGTAGCCGTCCATTTAGTGAGTTTAGTCAAGCTGAGGTAATGCTGTGGGGCCAGTGTCTTTAGAGACAGTGGACAGACTGTGGGACCATGTTGTGTTCCCACCGACGCTGTATACATTGTAGCTGTAGAGTAGAGTTGCTCTCTACACTACCTTTTTCTTCCTTCTTATTCACAGCCCAACCCCAAGTCTCAAACACACACAACACTCACAGTTTCCTCACTCACTCTTAGCTCATCTCTCTTTCTCTGTCTCTCTTAGTTTACAATATCACTCTCCTTCTCCAACACACAAACACTGAGATAGATAAGATAATAGAAGTGAAAGAGTGCTATATATGGAGTGTTTCTGAAAGCTAACTAGGGGTTGAAGCTAGCTAGACCTGTGTTTTTGTTTTTTTTGGCACTTTTTCTTATCTTTGGCAACTGGGTTTTGTTAATGGGTCTTACTTCTTTGCAAGTTTGCATGGATTCTTCTGACTGGTTACAGGTATATATGCCATGCTTTTGAAACTGCAGTTTATTTATATACTTATATATATAAGTATCCATTATGCATGGCAGATCAAAAATCATCTTCTGGGCCATGATTAAATTAGTATATATTGTTATTTATCAATTGGATTAAAACTGCCTATCAATTATCTCTTCCAGACTTTACAAAAAGTGAAGATTTTGTACACTGAGTAAACTTTTGTATGGAGTATTTAGTAATCAATGCCACTCAGAACAACAAATTCAATTCAATTTTAAGCCTGAAGGAGCATTTAGTTTCATCTTAATCATATTGCAATGATGCCAGTTAGGTTGTCAGATTGTATTACTCCTATGTATGAGGCAGAAAATTTGGAGAGGAAATGGAGTTATTTTGATTGTAGGTTGATTAGAACAGCAATGCATGTTTATAAGTTATAATTCTAGGAATTAAAGTTCAAGTTTTTAACTTCATAGATCAATGCTTTCTACCATGCGCTGCATTAGAGATACAAACAAACAATTTGATGAATTCATGTTAAAAGCTGTGGATGAAAATTTTGCCATATCACTGCTCACTCACTCCTCGGGTTAGGTGTAGTACTTTACAATATAATATTTCTATATAGGTTAAGCATTCAGACATTCTGATTGATTTCTGAAAGGACAAAGAATGTCTAGTACTTTGCATTATTGTCATGACGCGTAAAACGCGTATATGTTTCTGACACAATTCATAATTTATTTCAATCACTTATCTCCTTTTGATATGTATGTCAGGGCACAATTAACGATGAATCTGGAATGGATTCTTCTTCACCATCTGGGGACATGCTAACATGTTCAAGGCCCTTGATAGAGAGGCGGCTGAGGCCACCGCATGACCAAGCTCTCAAGTGTCCAAGGTGTGACTCTACGCACACCAAGTTTTGCTACTACAACAACTACAGCCTCTCTCAGCCAAGGTACTTTTGCAAGACTTGTAGAAGGTATTGGACCAAAGGCGGCACCCTTAGGAACATTCCTGTGGGTGGTGGGTGTAGAAAGAACAAGAAGGTTTCATCTAAAAAACCCAATGACCAACCCAACCAAAACCACCTTGGATCATCATCATCATCTCACAACCCTACTGATCTTCAGCTTTCATTTCCAGAGGTGCAATATTCACAGTTTAGTAATATACTTGGCACACATGGGGCACTTGGTAACCCTACTTTCATGGAGGCTAAGTATAATAATAATGGAATGCTTGAGAATTCCATTAGGCCTATTGATTTTATGGAGAATAAGTTGGAAGCTATAGTTGGGAATTCTAGGAACTATGATTTCATGGGGAATGGTGATCACTTAGGTATGGTTGGTGGGCTTGGTGATCATCTTAGTGGTCATAGTTTGGCACCACAATTTGGTCTTTGCTCTCCATTTGGGATGTCCAATATTGATGGGAATAGTGGGACTTTCATGGACACATGCCAGAGGTTAATGCTACCATATGATCATGCAAATGATCAGGACCATAATGCAATGGATGTGAAGCCAAACACTAAGCTCTTGTCCCTTGATTGGCAAGACCAAGGTTGTTCTGATGCTGGAAAGGACTCGTTTGCTTATATCAACGGTCTAGGATCTTGGTCTGGCATGATGAATGGTTATGGACCATCCACGACTAATCCATTAGTTTAAGCTAGTTAATCTTGAGTACCTATCCACAAAGTCAAAGGTTTATCATCATGGGTTGGTGTGATTAATGACTTAATCATTCGCATAAATTAATCTTAGATTGTCCAACTATCTCTGTATCTATATGCCTTTGATGGAAAGGTTGTTTTTTGTGTTTCTCTTTCTATGAAGGTGGTCTTACAATCCCAGTGTGAATGAGAAGCTTATGGTCCAAAAACGACTGCCCTCAGCGCCTTACTATTGGTTTTTTGTAATTTAATATTTGATCTATTCGTTCTAATTTGTTGTCTTGTGTGTAAGACATTCAAAGCTCTAGGATTTTGTTGTAATCTCGAGGAAGATATAGTAGTGCTTTTCCGGTTTAAAAAAATGCCTCTTAGTAGTGTTTAGTCTATCAGATCTTTATATATATATGCTTTTGTCTCTATGTTTTAGCGAGTGATTAAGAGCTATATTATTATTTATTTGCAAAAGCAATTCAACTACATTGCCTACGTGGTTAGGATTGTTTGAGACATGGAAGGAAATCAAAACAAAGTTTTCAGTAAAAAGCAAACATTCTCTTTGTGTTGCGTGTCGTTTGCATAATTGCATGTGACTCCAAATATTATCTATTGGTTAATTATCTATTGGTTAAATAAAGATGGCCTCTAATTATCTATTGGTTAATTAAAGATATTGATAACATCGAAGCTTGGATATAAATTTGTCTTGTTATATGCTACATAGGAATATAAAACAAAGATTAGGTAATGTAATCGACAACACAATAATGACACAAGGAAAGTATGATATGAAAATAAAATGCCATTAATGCATCATCGTGATTTGAAAGGTGTAGATGGTTCTGAAATAGCAATTAGATAGTGTTTCTTTGGGACGGTCGCCTCTTTATTTTGACATTTTCTTTTTCTTTTCTTTTCTTTTTTAATCAATTACTCACTCAATCAAATAGAGCCATACAACAATCATCAACAATTTTGTACAATTACACTATAGTAGTAAAAAGTTAAAAACTAGCAACTGGGCTGAACTCAAACAGCTAAAATTCCTATTGACTAGGACATTAAACAATAAAAAAGAAAGAAAACAACAAAAATTTCAAATAGAGCAATAGAAAGAAAAAAAGGAGGAAGGAATCTGATAAGGGCAAAGATTTGTTGTAAACAAAGTTGCAGTAACTCCTGTAAAAATGCACACGTTTCAATGCCTCATATAAATACTTGTTTAAACTTATATTTAAATTAAAATTTTTTTGTTAAGATTAAATTTTTCACCAAATAGCCCCTTGACACCTGTGCATTATATAGGAGTTGCTGCAATTTAGTTTGTAGCAAATCTTTGCCTACCTGATAATGGAGAGAGAGTTAATATCATTTTTAAAACCTTATATATGTGGGCGCATATTTTAAAATAATTAGTTTAGAAAAAAATATTTTTCTTTATTTTTTATATTTAGATTTGAAATTAGGAAAAATAGCAGAATCGCATTTTCTTGGTGGTTTTAATGGAGATTAGATCGAGATGGATGAAAGAATTTTATTGAAAACAAATGGGAATTAAAAGGAAAACTAAAAAGAAACAAAGTATTGGATATTGTGGAATAATGGATTTTGAAGTTCAGTAAGTGGACATGTTGATTGTTTGCTTTTCACTATTCTTTTATTTAAGGTAAAGGTTTGGCTTTCAAACATGTTTGAAGGTTTGGGATCCAATTATTATTAGGAAGATTAAATATGTGTCCTATCTTGTGTAATGTGCACAACTCACTTAGTTAGTTAGGTATCTTAGGTTAAGTGAGTCATATGCATTACATACAATCATGACTAATGTCATCTTCTTATTGATACGAGGTTGGAACTCAAGGCTCTAAAAATGTTTGGAACCAAACTTTGTCATTTATTTAAACTAGTTGCAAACTTATGCGATATATAGGAAAATGTAATAAAATTATTCTATAAGAATATGTAATGAAAAATTTGTAGGTTATATAGTGTGTGTGTTATTTAAAAATATTTATAATTTTTTCTTTTATGTAATGGAACATATAATATATTTTGCATTCAACAATAATACATAGTGTATATATATAAGTGTGTGTGTTTGTGGAAAAACGTAATTTAATAAAAAGATATAAATTACATAATTACAATATTGTTTTATATAAATGGAGAACATGTTATTTAAATTAATTTTAAAATATATCATAATCGTTTGACTAATTTAAACATAACCAAGATTTTTTTTTTATATGTACACCCCAATTCCATGGAATACATGTAACATGTTACATTAAGTTTAAATTATTTTTTTTAGAGAAAAGATAGAAGTTTAAATTATTACATAAGTTTAAAATTTTAGCAAATTTTTTTTCTTCTAAATATAAGTATAATGTCTATATTATTGTAACTTGAATTTTAAGGTAGAATTTTGAATATTTATAATATTTATTACTTTTTTAGGGCTTATATTGGTAATTTCTAATGCCTATTTGTTTGTATTTTTTAGCCCAAAATTAAAGAATTTGGCCTAATAGAATAAAATTTCATACTTTTCATTGTTTTCAACCCAAAAATTAAAAAAAGAAAAAGAAATTTTGAGCCTAACATTAAAAAGACAACCTACAAAAAGAATCAATTTAAATCTAATTAGTCTGAAATGGACTGATATATACCGATGTAAGTTGAATTAGACCCAATAGACCGAATTGTAACGAAATAAAACCTGTCCCAAATGCTGAAGCCTACAAATATAATTTTGTCTAAAACCAAAAAGGTCGGGCCATATAAATTACAACAGCATCGTGGTCCAAAACTTTCATTGCCCACTAACAATCCATTTACAGCGGAACTCAGCCCATGTAGGCCCAAAATCCATTTACTCTCTTTTCTCTTCTACACACTAGCTGCAGGGGCGGCTCAACAGCCAGCCCTGACCTGGCCCAAAAAACAAAAATTATATATAAATTTTTTTTGTTTTGACCCCTAAAATAAAATTTTGAACACTCTAACTCTAATTTTTTTTAATTCCAACTTAAATAAGTTTGAATATGATCATTTTAGTGTAACTTTCACAATATTATTTTCACAATAATTTTACAATAAAAGTTAAGTGGCAGGTTTTAATTGCTTTTTATCTAGACCCACAATTGATATCATTTTAAAATATATATATTTTTAACAACTTGTTACTTAGATTTTGTTGTGAAAGTGTTGTGTCAATATCTCTATATTTAAAATTGTTCATTCGTTTTTAAAAATAAATAAATAAGTAAACCTTCTCCTCGGACTCTAGCTTACTTTACCATTGGCTGGTGGCCGCAGAATGAAAGTGTTTTTCCATGCATTTTTCTTCTTCATAAGAAAAAAATTACACCCCTTTTAACACACAAAAATTACAGCACTATTGAACCCCACTAAAAAAAAAAAAATCCTAGAACCGCGGCTGACCAGCTGTCTAGCACAGCAAAAAGAAAGCCGAGCACTGAGCAAAAGATAGAGAAAAGAGAGTGAGAGTGGAGAGGATTGAGTGGCGGTGTCGTTGACAAAAAAGCAAAGATGAACGTACACTTATATGATGCTTCATTTTACTGTCAAAATGATTTCTGTCCATGCATTGCATGAGATTATATATGCTTTAGAGCAAACCTACAGAGGAAGTGAACTCATAGCTAATGTTAGTGTATATACTCCTAGCCCATTGGCCCATTGGGCTCAGGCCCAGCCTACTTTACTTGTACAGTACATTACTTGCTGTGCAGCTCCATATTTAGGATCACAACCTTGTTTACATGTGCCCATCTGGCAACTATTGCTATCTTTTGACATCAATTTGACTTGGTAGTAATCAAGCTGAACCAGGAAGGCACTAGTTAATTTGAGGCAGTCCATCTTCCTCTTATACATGGCCTAGGGTACGGGCCGGGTTGGATGGGTTCCGGTTTGATTCGGTTATGACTTATGCATGAGTTAGATCGGATTTTGGTGAAAGTCGAATGGATTTGGACCGAGTTGTGGAGCTTATAATCTTTACCCAACCTTTAATATGGGTCAAGAGGTTTATTTATTTATTTATTACATACCAAAAAAAAAAAAAAAAGTGACTTAAACATATTCTCTTTCTCTTCCTTTCAAAATAAATAAGAAAAAAAAAATGAAAACATGAAAAATACGAATGTTATGTTATACATAAATTCTTGAATTTACAATTCGAAGCTCATTAGCCTAATAATTTCACAGAAGAATAAAAGAAAAACATGATTTCACAGACTATATATCAACCTCAAATGCATTTGTTGTAGTATATAAAATGTGAAATAAAGTTAATTAACAATATGATAACTAGCATTTTAAATTTACTCAAAGACATAATCCTAGTAGACACATGGACTCTGTAGGACAATGTGTTCGTTGGCCTAATTAATTAAAATTAATTTAAAAAGAGTTTTCAAAATATAATAAATAACTAACACTAAATGTATATAATAATAATAAATGTTACATATTTAATATGAGTTTTACAAACATATGCCCTTAAAGCATTTTTTGGTAAACCATTTTAAAAAAACTTTTTATGAAAAAGTGAAGAAATGACTACCTTTTTGTGAATTTAATTTTTTTTTTTTTTTTTTGGTTGTAATATAGATGAGTAAATATAAGGTTGACTAGAAATAAGCTCAAATTAGCGTTTTGAATGATTAATAATAATAACATCAAGGTTGACAATTGAATGCAACAATAAATGGATGAGTTTTACAAACGCATGCCCTTAAAGCATATGTTGGTAAATTGTTTTAAAAAACTTTTTATGAAAAAGTGAAGAAATGACTAACTTTTTTGTGAATTTAAAAATATATATATTTTTTGGTGTAATATAGATGAGTAAATATAAGGTTGACTAGAAACAAGCTCAAATTAGTGTTTTGAATGATTAATAATGATATCAAGGTTGACAATTGAATGCAACAATAAATGGATGGGTGCAAGACCAAAGAGACAAAGATGAGTCACGAGGCCACTTAAGGAAGATCGACATGATCAAGGTCAAAGAAAGAGAAAGATTGAGAATAGTGAAGATTTGAGATATTTGAGAGTTTGAGAATTTGAAACAAACCAAATCATGACCATATGAGAAAATGAGATTCTATTTTTTTTCTTCCTAAAATATAGGAGTCCACCCACTTAACGCATCAACCAACCCAAGCCAACCCATTGTTTTTATCAGACCAATTTTGGGTTGATCTTATTTTCATTTGGTTTTTCAAGAGTCAAATAAATACTTACCCATACTTGTTTTTATCTGTTGGGTTTGTCAAGTTAACAAGTCTAGGTTCTCAATTATGCTGAATCTCCCATCCATGTTCGGAAGCTGCAAAGGATGGATAGAGCAAGAGTAATGGAAATGACATCAATAGGTAGGATCATCAATTCACATCACATTGGGAATTGACCCGTCAAATTAACCATCTTTAGCAGGAAATGAAGATTCCTTCCTCTCAACACTTTTCTAGGAAGATAGAATATATGAATTAATAATGTATGTGTCCAATGCTGAAGATTTTTTTTTTTTTTTAGAGAACAGAAGAAAATTCATTTAGATACATCATCAATTAAGTGGGACTCTAGGAAAGAAGGGACTTCATCCAGTAATGACATTCAGTAAAATTAATAATGTATATGTCCAATGCCTGAAGTTGATTCTTCATTGATAGGACACAACTTTTTTTAGCAAGATAGAACATATGTATTGATAATGTAGATGTCCAATGCTGAAGTTGATTCTTCACTGATAGGACACCACTTTTTTAGCAAGATAGAATTAGAATATATGTATTGAAAATGTATATGTCCAATGCTGAAGTTGACTCTTCATTGATAGGCAATCTAAGGTAATCCATCTTCCCCATCCCACTCATCGGTTGTTTTGCATCATTGCATGAGTAGCCTTTTACGGTTTTATTGATATTGTTAAATTACCAATTGTCCCAAAAGCTTAAATTATTAAGAAATAGTGAGTTTAATTACTGAACCATAATTCTAACACTCCCCCAATAAGTGGAAATTTAACATTTTAAATGGGAAGTAGAGTGAAATTAGGGATCGAACTCAGGATCTCCTATTTTGATACCATGTTAAATTACAGATTGTTCCAAAAACTTAAACTATTAGGAAATGATGAGTTTAATCATTTAACCATAATTCTAACAGACATAAAGAATCTAAGATTGCATTTAAACCCCAAAAGTATGCACAATGAAATCTCAGGAAGTACCTAGCATTTACTGAAAGATGCAAGACAAATGTAAATTGCTTAGAACAGACATTTTTCATATCCCAAACTGGAAAAACCAAAGTGGGTTCAAATCAACCAATTTCTCCTCTAAAGCAGTCTAAAGTTCAGATATTTGGGCACAAGGCCTCCCCTCTGTTTAACTCAAACTGGGTAAGCCAGTAAAACAATTTCTCATAGTGGTAGAAAATGGCTTAGCAAAGTTTGTAACCAGCTGCTTCAACAAGGTTTGCTGGCTCTAGGTTTGTTCTTTCAGCCAGGAACTCGGAATTAGCAATGAGTTATCAAGCATGTCAGCCCAATTTTATACGACTAACACATGGCTTAATTTCAAGAAACACATACACATGGATTCCCAACAACAGAGAGCTAAAATTATACGAGAAAGAAATGAGAAAATTAGTAAAAATGCATGTAGATGCCTAGATATGAGCCGTTACTTGTACCCCTTCAATTGCAATAAATCAATAGGTTCACAATTCTAACATCCACGTCCACAGACGTGGAGAGAGTACGATAGCAAATGTCAGTTTACGAATCAAAAGGACCCCAACCAGTCTATCAATAGCTTTGCTACTCTAATAAGCAAATCTAAGAAAAAGTACTTCGAATCCTACATTTCCTATTAAGTAGAGGAAGAACCAGCCATGGAGGTCACCTTCTGTAGAAGGCCTTTAATTTCGCTCTCCAGTTTAGCTCTCATCTCTGGAGAAAGATTATCTCCTGACTTCTCCAGCATTGATGTCATCATCTGAAGGTTTTGCCTTATAAAGTCAAGTGGAGGCGCCTCACCAGGGTTAGCCACTGACCCAGACGCCTTTCCAGGAGTCATAAGTCCTTCCTTTGTTGGAGAGCCAAGAGTTGTGAGTAAAGGCCCCTCTGGTTCAAAAACTCTGGAGCTAGCTGACAGATTATGGAGCCGATAATTGACAAGGGCTGCACCAAAAGGGTTATTCACCTCTAAACTCCGAGAAGCTTCCTCAGCATCAGCACTTTTCAGAAAAACCACCTGACCACTACCAGAATCTTTCAACGACTGTGTTTCTGATTCCTTTAAGGGCCCAAACCTGCAAAATGTAGCGAGAAAGTCTTCTTTTGAAGGCACAGGAACTCCTGGGGCAAATGTCAGCAGAAGAGCAGTCCCCGGAGCTTCTTTGTTAGTATTAGGTCTCCGGACAGTCAATTTACTTCTTGGATGCTCTGAACTAGCCTTTTCTTTTCTCTGTCTCTTCTTCCGCTCTGGTTTGATTTGAGATAAATGCCCATTAGTATCTGGAATTTCCTTTCCAAACGAGATATATTCACCACTTATTCCATTTAAATCTGGTATGCCCACAGTAAGTTTATTCTCAGCTGGTGCTTTATCCTTCCTCTTTCTCCCTCTCTTCCTCGGTTTACCTTCAGCTGAGAGGAGGCCGATTTCTTGTGGATCTTTAACCAAGAAGCCAGGGCTAGCATTACTTCCCCCAAAATTCAGTACGCCAGCAGAGTTCATAAATAATGATGTCGCTTCTTCCTTCCCTTCCCTGTCATTTTTCTGAGTAATACCTTCAAAAGAATGTGGGCTCACTACCCCCAGATCAATGACCAATGAACCAGTCGTAGTAATGTCTCCATTCAGATGTTGTACACCAGAAGTAGTTTGAATCCCTGAGTGCCCTGAAGCAGCTTCTTTCCTCTTTCTCTTTTTCTTCTCAGGTTTACTTGCAGAAGCAACATGGGCCATAGCCGGTTGATCTTCAACAAATGGTAAGTGTGTGGCAATGTTCCCATTCAAATCAGGTATGCCAGTCACTTGTTCTGTTTGCAGGCCCATTGGATTTGCTCCATTATTTAGCTGTGTTTGCTTAGGTTTACCATTCGACATGAGATGGTGATCCTTCATAAATGAGCTACTTGTAGCAATATTTATATTCACATCTGATAGACCTGAAAGCGGTTTAGTCTTCAATCGCCCTGAGGTTGCCTTTCCTTTTTTCTTTCCAATCTTCCCGTCAGGTTTAGGGTTGGATGAAGGCAGACTTATCTCTATAGAATCTTTCCCCGTATGTGTATCAGGGCTTTTGTTAACATCCAGTACACCAGAGATATTGTTTCCAACTACATTTGGTATGCTAGAGGTAAGTTCAGCCACTGAACGCTGCAAGGTTTCCCTCTTCTTCCTTTTCTTCGAACCAGATTTAGTCGCAGGGGAAGGGTGCTGATTCTCCTGTAGATTATTTTTGAACAAGTTGGGCTCAGCAGCTATAGTCTCATTTTGACCAGCCATATTCTTGCAGGACAACTCATAAATAGATTCATCATGATACACTGAAATTCTATATCTGGAAAAGAACCACTCAATTGAATCAAAATTTTCTTTCTCAATTGGATATAGGCAATTCACAGCTGTAAAACGGAGTTCAGAGAGCAATTGAGCTGAAGATTCGTTTATTAACTCTGAATTACCATTCCTATTACTCCCACTAATGACTTTCTTGTACCACTTACTCCAGAACCTCTTGCTGCTAGATTTAGTAATTGCAGGGGACTCAGTGATGTGATCAGAACTGATATCTGCATCCTCTCCTTCAGGAGCTATTGGAGCCTTAGGGTCTTCTGTTTCAGCTGGCAAGCCCTTTTGTTCCCAGTTTATGTATGGGTAAGATAAGTACCTGCTCTTCTTCCGTTCTCTTGACTCAAAGCCCGTTTCAATTTTTCCCTTGCTCCCACCTTCAACTTCAGAATCCTTTGCCCTCTTTCTCTTCTTCAATTTTG
Source organism: Quercus agrifolia (assembly GCA_029955455.1). NCBI lineage: Eukaryota > Viridiplantae > Streptophyta > Magnoliopsida > Fagales > Fagaceae > Quercus > Quercus agrifolia. The sequence goes on from JARQAD010000006.1 coordinate 45,247,017, forward strand.
ATGCCTTGCCACTTGAGACAGTAACTTTATCAGCAGCATTACTTTTGCAGTTCTCTTCATTCTTCTCTTCCGGCAGAACTTGATGCCTTGATACCTTTGATTGTTTCTGCGACCTAGTTAATGGCGTGCTTTGCAAGTTCTCTTCAGCTGGCTGTGTACTTTGGTCTTCAATCTGAATATCGGATTTTCTTTTAACCATTAACATTTCATCATCATTGTCTTCAACAACATTTGTTTCTCGGAGTTGATGCATTGGCAATTGTAAATGCCCTCTGGAACTGTAGAATGCAGATACACGATTTTGTGCAACAGCAAACTCAATCATTCCAGGCTTGCAAACTGCCAAGGCAAATTTTTTGAGTTGTACTAGAAAGTTTGCAGGTTGGAACTGAGAGACTGAAAATTCATCAACTTCACCAGAGACAGGATCTGGTCCTGTAGCTCCTTCCTTGGATTGAGGAGACTGAGCTGACAGCTGAATTTGTTTCAAAGCACAAGAACAAGTCATCTCCAACTTCACACGCCTACCAAACTCTTGTGCAGCCTTCTCCACAGCTCCAAGGAAGCTTCTAGACTTGTTCTCTCGCAACATATTTTCAAAGTACTTGTGGAAAGGCTTCAATTGAGATGGACTGCACCAAGCAACATGGCTGCTCCTGATATATCCAATAAGTAAACAGTTCCTCTGGTCACCCTTTGCAGCATGCTCTGGGGCATCCAAAGGATCATAAATCTTTCCTGGCCACCATGTCTTACTTTTTGTTTTAACCCACACAACATCGCCCACAGAAAAATTATATTCCCGATTCTCAATTCCACTTCCCTCCTCATCTTCAGCTTCTTTTGACTTCTCTCCACTACTAGTCAATTCAAAACATTCTTCTTCATCAAGTCCATCAGGAGGACCACAGATATCCACAAAAAGAGATATACCATCTCCCGAAACTTCAATCTTCTTAGCTGGATGAATTTCATCTAATCCTGACCCACTGTCTTCTTTCATCCCCTCCTCTTGCACAATCTTCTCAACTCCCACATCCTCACACCCATTACTCACCAAACCCTCCAAGTCCCCATCTAATTTTGATTCCACTCCCACAACCACATTATCCCTATCAACCTCACCATCTACCATATAACCCTTCTCAATACTAACACCATCCATGCCACCCTGCCCAATATTGGTCATTGATTCCACGCCCACAACCACATTTTCACCTTCAACACCACTATCTCTTTCCTCGACTTCAACCTCTCCATTCACCAATTCCACTACGTCAATTCCAATACCACCCATACCACCCTCTTCAACACTGACCATTGATTCCACACCCATGGACACATATTCACCTTCAACACCACCATCTCTTTCCTCAACTTCAACCACTCCTTTCACCACTTCCACATTGTCAACCCCAACACCATCCATGCCACCCTCTTCAATACTGACCATTGATTCCACACCCACAAACACATTTTTACCTTCAACACCACCATCTCTTTCCTCAACTTCAATCACTCCATTCATCACTTCCACATTGTCAACCCCAACACTATCCATGCCACCCTCTTCAATACTGACCATTGGTTCCACCCCCACAAACACATTTTCACCTTCAACACCACCATCTCTTTCCTCAACACCAACCACTCCATTCACCACTTCCACATTGTCAACCCCAACACCATTATCATTCACATCAACCCATTTGTCATTTCCTCCAGCAGAAATCTCCAGAATGGACTCAAACCCAGTATAGTTCCCACTTGAATCAAACAACCCAGCAAACCCAGAAGATTCTTCCAGGCTTTTATCACGGGGGTCATGGGCTTCTAGGGTTTCTGGAGTTTTGGGGCTCTCCATATACAGAGAATGTTCAAATTTCCAATTCTCCTTTTCCTTTTTTCCCAATATATTAACCTCACTACCACATCACACTGATCAAAAACAGAAAACAAACACAAAAATGAAATCTTTGTCACTACATAAGTACATAACTTTTACACTGTTCATAGAAAGATTCTAAATTTCCAATCAAACACAAAACACACACACAGGAAAAAAAGCAAAAAAAAAAAAAATTTAAGCCAAAAAGAACATTTCATGAACAGGTACAAATTACCCAAAAGAAAAAGAAGAAAAAATAGAGTACCTGAGGAACATAGAACTTAGCATTACATTGGTGGATGATCCAAGTAGCCCCAAGTTGAAGAACCAGTTTGATCCTAAAGAGAGAGAGAGATAGAGAGAGAGAGGTCTACGATGGATGAGTTTAAAGGAGAAGAAAAAAAAAAAAAAAAAAAAAAGTTGTTTGCTTTGAGAAAACAGTGTTTTAGACAAAGGCAAATTACTAGAGAGAGTGAGATTGAAAGAAAAAGATCCTCTTTTCATGTGACTGAAAGAGAGCTGTCCGTACTTAAAGGGGTTATACTTAGGACTGTCCTGGCCCTGTTGGCCAAACATGCAAGAGAGAGAAAGATAGATTTCAATAAATAAATAAAAAGTAGATTGTTGTGTTCTTCCCTCGCACGTGTGGTGAGTTCTATTCGTAATAAAGTAGATCAGCTCTTTCGGGATATAATTAAAAATACAAAATATCACTTTCACATAAATTTATCGATCATAATTATTTATGGCACAAAACTTACCCATTTGCTCTTCAAAAAAGTAAGCACAAATCTAATTTTTTTTTTTTTTTTTTTTTGTGAAGCCAAATCTAATGCTATATTATCTTTTCTTTTTCTTTTCCTTTTTCTTTTTTCTACCTTATTCCTTTGCAAAGTTTAGGAATCCTAGGATGCTACCTGCCCGGAATTAATTAAATGGGTTTGACTTGGTTCATTTTTCTTCTTTATTCCACTTATTTATTTATTTATTTATGTACAGTATTTTAATACTTTATTTTTTTATTATACTGATGGAATCTTTATTTATTTTGGAAAAAATAAAAACTATTTTTTAAAATAAAATAAACCATGGGATCTTATCAAATAAATAAATAAAACATGAGATAGACACATTGGTGTCTAATATTTTGGTTCATTAAGTATAAATGAAACCTTACAAAAGTGATAGTAGTTAATGTACCAAATTTGATGAAACAAGCTTGAAGACCACAAGAGCATTGTACTAATTGTAGACAATATATATATATATAGTTTTCTCTTAGGTTCTTACATTTTCTTATGTGTAATTTTTTTAATTTTTTGTTTAGATATTAAGTTTCACTGAAAAAAATAATTTCCTGATATATTAATATTTTTAAGGTGTAAAAGTTATATGAGAAAAATAAGGATAAAAAAATAATAAAGAAACAAAGTTTTAATTCAAGAGAAAAAAAGTGTAAAAAAATATTGTTTCTTTTCACAAGTTTTATGAGTTTAAACACTTTATGTGGTAACATATTATTTTTCATAACCATAACCATGTGTATAAGTAATAATATTTGAAAATAATCATATAATAAACTTCATAAATTGATATTATTTTCGAATTAAACCCCCAACGTTTAGATGTATAAATGATTACTCATTACTATATGGTTTAAAACTATTATAGTTTAATTGTTTTATGAGTTTGTATCAAACCTATATAAGAGTTTCAAAAAAAAAAAAAAACCTATATAAGGTGTACTCGAGGTTTGTCTAATTACTATAAATCATCATATGAAAATTATAACATACTTATTAAGATATAAAATTAAACCTAAACAAAAAAAAAAATAGATATTGTTATCTTTTATATATGGGTTTTATTGTATTAAAATACCATTTAATATTCACAGGAGTGGCATTTTAATTATTGTACAAATTGGTCTAAGTTTTATACATTAAATTTGTGTGCATTATGCTCATCCATAATGGATACAAAACTCCGAATGTTTGCAGGTGTATCATATAAGGGTTACGGAGATATGTGTTAGTTATAAATTTTGCTCTTCTAAAATAAAATCTTAGCTCCACCATTAACAAAATAGGATTATATAAATAAAAATTTATTGTGGGCGCTTATAGATTTTTTTTAACAAAATTAAAAATTCAAATTTAAATGAAATTTAATTTTCGGATTTATTTCGTTACATAGAAGATATTAACATCAATAACATTTATGACTTGTACAAATAAAAAAAATTGTGGAACACGGAGAGCATAATGTGAGAGACTAACTAGAAGATTATTATCACTAACGAATCAACACTTATACTTGCAGTCATTTTGCATAATCATCTTTTTGAGAGAGAGAGAGAACAAAATTTTGCATAGTCATCTTTTATATATATATATATATATATATATATATATATATATATAAGTTTATTGAAATCATTTGAGTAACATGATTACATGGGAAAGGACAAATTTTTCTCAATAGTCACTTTCAAAGTCATTTTTTTAGTTTTTTTTTTTTTTTGGGATTATTTTTTAGCAATATCAAGAAAGGAAATTTTTATTTTTTGAAAAAACAGAATAATTAGCAACTGATTTATTGTTTTGGTAAAGATTCCATTTTGTTTTTTATATTCCGATAAAGATTCCTTAATCCATTGATTTACTCTAATAAATATCTCTTATACAATTGAAGTCTAAAATGCCTAAAGTCAAAATGTTATGAATGTCTTGCCACTACAGGGAAGAAGAAAATTCGTTATCATTGAAAGGCCCTCTATCAATTATCATGGGCATGTATGGAAAACCACGTGAAAAAGGACTGAAGTGGCATGGCCCTCACATTGTTTATAATGTACTAGTTTTGAATGGTTATCCATATAATCTACACACCATTTTTCAGAATTTTATTTTCACATGAATCTCATAACTGACACTATTTTATTGTTTATAATTAACAATTTGCTACCTCAATAATTATGAAAAAAAAAAAACTGTAAAAAGAGTTAAGTAATGCCCATTTAATTGTATAATTAATGGTTTATCAGAGTTTTACCTTGAAAAACAATTGCTGAATGAGATATCAGCCTTTCAATTATTAATAAATTGTATGGATCATGTTTGAGATTTTCATAATCTTTTCAGTTCCTCTCTTTTGCAAGATCAATCAATATCAATATATATATATATATATATATATATATATATATATATATATATATATATATATATATATATAAATAAGTAGAGACCTCATGTTAGAGAGTATGAAGTTATGCCATGTGGAGCATTCCTTGAAGTTCTCTTTATTTAGGGTTCTAAATTAACAAAGTTTGCATTTATATCAAAGTATTATTTCATTAAATTAGCTAATAGAGTGAATGCTTATATTAATTATCTATAGTTGTGTATTAATTATTTTATATCAAATGAATTAATATGATTATATTTATAAATTCTATCTAAGAGATAATTTTTAGTTGGAATAATAATAATAAGGGGTAAATACACTTTTAGTCCCTACGTACATTTTGACTTTTTTCCATTTTGCTCCCCACATTTTATTTTTTACCACTTTTAATTTAAGTCCTTTCCGTCACCTAACTAATGGGGAAAGCTGACGTGACTAACGAAGCAATTAAAATATTATTAAAAAAGCCACATCAGATAAAATAATATAAAAAATTTCTAACCTTTTTTTTTTTTTTTTTTTTTATAAAAAAAAAGAAAAGAAAAGAATTAAATTAATTTTGTTTCTCTTTTTTTGGGAAGAACATGAAGAATCTAGAACATGTGTTCTTCCCCGTCAATCATGTTCTTCATTTTCTTCCCAACAAACCTTGTCCAGAAATTTACAAAATCAATATATTTTTTTTCTCTTTTCTTATATTTCCTTAGCAACAAAACCCATAAAATCAGTTAGATTTACAAACACAAAGACATGCTCATAGATTTACAAAACACAAAGACATTTAACAATTACTCTGACATTCTTTCACATTCCCATTACAAACACAAAGACCTTCAAGGATTCAAAATACCTTCAACAAACCAAAAGTCCTTACACGCCTTAATCCAAATTTACAGAGCCAAGCAAACCCAAATAGCAAAAACCCCAAACTCAAGATCACTTTCCTCTTCCTCACCAACTCCGACCTCCATTTTGCCCCTCTCTAGCAGTAGTTTTTCCAAAATGCCCCTTCCAAAAACCTCTACAACGTGTATGTCCACGCTGATCCTTCTGTCAACATCACCTGCCCTAAGGGCACCGTCTTCAAATTCCGCTTCATTTTAGCGAAAAAAACATACTGCGGCTCGCCGACGCTCATCTTCGCCACACGTCATTTGCTCGCCATCGTCATCATCGACAATTCGGCCAACATGTTCCTCACTGTACTGTCTCAGACCAAAATCTCCTTCTCTCTTTCATCTCTCTAAAGCTGTAAAGCTTTAAAGTCTCTCTCTTAGATCATGGATTTGGAAAAATCTCCAAAGCTCTCTCTCGGATCAATGGTTGTGAAGTGGTGGTTGGTTTGGTGGAAGGTAGGGGTGGATCATTGGATGGGTTTGACGTTGGTGTGGCTTGCAGTGGCTTGATGGATTGATCGGTGACAGTGGTGGTGACTAGTGGTCTGATCTGTTCATGTGGGTTTCAGATTGCAGGAGTAGTTGGTTGGTTGGTCAGATCGGTAATCATTGGTTGGGTTTGTTGTTGGTTTGGGCTTCTGATTGCAAGGCATTTTCTAGGTTTCGATGAGGCAATTGACCAAAAACGTTGAGCACAACATGTTGAGCTGGGTTTCGGGTTGTTGCTATGTTTATTTTAAATTTCTGGGTTTGTTTTTTTCATGTGGATTTTATTATTTTTCTGGGTTTATAGGTTTGATTTGTTGGAGGATTCGATGGAGGAAAGAGATTTTGAATGAATTTTTGCATGTTTATTTGCTGAGAAAATGTAATAAAAGAAAAGAAAATATTGATTATTTTAATTTTCTGGGTATTCTTCATGTTCTTTCCCGAAGAACATGAAGAACATGTTACTTTGTTCTTCCAAAAATAATAAAAAAAAAGAAAAAGAAAAAATTTTAATTACTCTTTTTAATTTATTTATGTTTGTTATTGTGTTCTTTGTGTTTGTAATCTTGTGTTAATGTTTAAATTTGAGTTTGTGTTTTTTGTGTTTGGTTATGGGTCTGTGCTTTATGTTCTTGTGTTGATGTTTAAATCTGTGATTGTATTCTTGTTTAAAATGAATTAGATCTGAATTGATGTATTTTATTGTTTTAATTTTGTTTTTTCTTTTTTAATTTCGTTAAAATTGATTAATAATTTGTTTTTATATTTAGAAGCTGACATGACATTTTTTTTAATGCTAATTAAAAAATTTTAGTATTTTTTAATTGATCACGTTATCATTTAATGTGCCAGCAATGTACTCAGTTTGCCATCTAAGCAATTTCTGTTAGTGGGCTAACGGAAAGGACCAAAATGGAACGCGTTAATTGATTTAAAGACTAAAAATGGTAAAATTAAAATGTAGGGACTAAAATGAAAAAAAACCAAAATGTAATGACTAAAAGTGCATTTATGCCTAATAATAAATTTAGAATATGACATTCTTACTCATGTTTAGTTGCTTTGACAACAATTGACACAAGAGCCATAACAAAATTAAATTTTTGTGAATTCACTAAAATAAATCTTAATATTTTAAATTTCCTAACTTTTTTCAGTCACATGTAATATATATATGTGTGTGTGCGCGCGCGAGCGCGTGTTTTAATATAATTTTTCTAAATTTAGATGAGAAACAATAATTGAAAGATATATGCATTTTTTTAGTAGGCATGAAACATGCTTGTCTATATTACTCACTATATCATGCAATTTCAATTTTTGAACACACGCATATATAAAGTATGATTTCTATTTTGTCTATAAAATAACTAAAGATTACAATTTTTTACAAGGAAATTTATTCAAAAAAAATTTACACATTGATAGTTTGGGGATATAAATTATGAATATCTCTATTGGAAATTGAGATGTCAACTAATTAACCTACAATATTCTTGACAAACTTATTGAAATATTGGAGAAAATTAATAATACATTGCACCGCATATCGTGCAAGAATTTAGCCAATACTTTTAGTTGTAGGAGAAGAGTGGAAAGGGCTAATGTTTTGTTTAAAGTCATAAATGACTTATCCTATAAATTTCCTCCTCTTTACTTTTCCAAAGAAATAAATTCTCTCACACAATTCTTTCTTCTACCCATATATAATAATAGAAAAAAATGGACTGTGCCAAGGGCAAAAGACGGTAATAGGGGATTGGATGGGCAGTTCAAACCCTTTCTTCAGTGTAATAAGGGCCTCTTTGGTGGTAAATCAAAGAGAGAGAGAAATACAGAACTAATGCATTCTTAAATTGTATACCTATAGAAAGGTTCAAAAGGGATAAATATTTGCAAAGTTGATCATCCTTCTTCAATTCCTGAGCAAAGAACAAGACCACTCTAGGAAGTCCCGGACTCTTTTTCTGCTTTAAATAATTCAACTGGCTGGTTCATATCTACAAACACAATCGTATATGTTTCCTTTAATCAATTTCTCTGCCAACCTCTGATTCTTCACCATTGCAAGCTGCAAGAAAAGTTTTTCTTGTTATATTAAGTGTCAAAGGAAAACTTTAAAACCCGTTTACCTCCCAACATGGCTTACAAGATTTCTTACATGCATGCAGTTTGAAAGCAAGGACTTCATTTCAATGAAAAATTATAACAGTCATGATCATCAAACTTGGGAAAATATGACCTCAGAAAATTTTATTGAGCTATTACTTAAACAATAAAGTTGCCAAATAATCAAGAAGGCTAGACAAACAATTGCAACCCTCTTTTTCACATCCCAAATGAGACAGAAGAAAATAGAGTCTTACCTTCAAGGCATCACATTTAAATCGAGCATTGTAGTTGGTGTGTAGAGATCTACCCATACCTTCTAAAATAATCTGCAGAGCACAAACCATGATTATAGTGTCTTTCTCTTTATTTATTTCTTCTTGATTCTATATTTGCAACAATTTGTTGTAAACTGTAAAGGACATTAGAAAAAATACAATAAAAGCGAAAAAAGCTTGCAAATGTCCTTCTGGCTTGATGGCACCCCACCCCCAATTTGTGGGGCTTGAACTGGGGATCGAGCAATGTAATGCTTGACATGGATTTCAAAAAAAGGAATGAGCATCATACCAAATCAGCATCTTTTGCAGCAGCAGCTAGCTCAGAGCTGACCTGCCTTAAGTCAATGCATGGACTCCCACACCCATTCTCAACAACCATCAACGGAACCGAAGATGAATTTTCTTTAGAACCATCTAAGGTGTTGATCATTGCATCCACGAGTAAGCCTCCTGCTTCAGCAGCTCTGCGAAGGATGTCACAATGCTGTGGACAAGAAGAATCTATTACCTTCTTTTGATTAATTATGTGACATCAAGAATGCTGTGTTCAGTGTATCATGGAACCATGAATACCAATAAATAAAACCCAAAAAAAAAAAAAAATGCAACCCAGATAACATTTTCAATTTCAAAAAATTTCTCACTATTGATAATCCTCGAAAAATATAAACAAGGTGGGTTAATGATATTATGGTCAATGATATGAATCTTTAAATGGGACACCTCAAAAAAAGACTTAGATCAATTGCATAGAAGTATTCAAATGGACAGACCTTGGCTGCCTCAGCTACAATCTCAGGAAGCTCCATTGCAGTTACATCATTTAGAGCAGGGAGTGAGTTTGCAACCAACACAACCTGCAAAAAAGAATCCCATTGCTCAATTATTACGAGTTGGCAGAATAAACTGATCCTATCTCAAAACAGTCAAACACCCATCACTTTGACTGTTCTCTCAAGCATTTATGCGCAGGAAAAATCATAATCTCCTCAAAACGACAAAAAAAAAAAATACTAAACTAGTGATATTTGGGTATGGTAGGACAGGAACAAGAAGTATTACTTCAACATTTACATTAGTGGGCACGGAATATATGTTTTATTTCATAATCATTAATCAATGGGCAAGGAATAAATGTTGTAACAGTATTATTTCAACTCACACTGTAGTTAGGAGTAAAAAGAACTAAAACAACTCTTCCCTGCAGAGATTCTAATGATTGGAAACACCATTCTCATTGTTAACCAACAAAAACAAGACAAACTGGGTATGAAACCCTAAATAGACAGATATAAGAGCTTATTAGCATTAGAAACAACTAAACTTACTTCAGTTCCTCGTCGGAGAAGTTCCCTTGCAAGGGGAAGCATCCCTAGAACAATGTCAGCACCTGAGTTGTCCACAAAGAGTAAAGCTCTCCTATGTGGGGGAGGCTTCCTGTCTCCAGACCCAAACATTCTCTCTTTGAAGACATCGAAATTATCCACCTAAATCACGTAGCAAGAAATTTCTTTTAAACAAATTCTACCAGCACTCAACTTAGATCAATAAAAATAGCAAATCAAGTTCGTTGAATGGAGAATATTTTTGGCTCCACTTACTCGCCAAGGTCTTTGCATCTTATTGCGACTCATTCTATAAATTTCAATAATTGTTCCTTTATGATAGAGATCCACACAGGCTCGGGATCCCCAGTCAAAAATGTTTGCAGCTAGAACACCTTCAATTAGAGTTAACAGTCTGGCTTCCTGCAAATTAAAAAGTCGTTTCAAATGATCAGAACAATGGTTTTAAAAGAGTGCCAGGTACAGTCACCTCAGTATGCTGGAAGTAAATGGATGCCCACGTGATTGCCACATGAACCGAGCCAGGAATCTGCCCCACTCTGGTTTTATTTAGTTTTGTTAGAGTTACTTCTTGTTATTTTTATATTAGCATGTTATTTTTCATTAGCATAAAGGTATTATTGTAATTGTGCCATAAACCCTAATAAAAATGTGCTAAGGTGAGGGACTTATAAACATAGCCCTAGACCTTTTCTCAAATCTCTCTCTATTCCTCCTTTCTCTACTTCAAACCCTAATACCTCATAATTTACAACTTACTTAGTTTTAACAGCATATAATGACAAGTGAAATATCCTGCATAACCTTTAAGAAGATCAGAATTACTGTTGAGCAACAAGAGGCACAGAACAGCAGATTATAAATACGCCTACCTCACTCATGCTATCTAGCTCCATTAACAGGTCAGGTAAAACAGCAAGTGATGCCTCATTCTCCCTGTTACATTCAAAAATAGTAGGGCAAAACAAAATAAGTAGATGAGGTGTCAGTAGACTGTGTGCGTGTGTATGTGAGAGAGAGAGAGCACTGTGCTTGTATAATGTCCCCTCAGCCTTTTCTGTTTAAATTTTTTTTTCAGTAGTTCAGTTTTTATTTTAATTTTCACATCTAAAGATAAAATGATTGATAGATAATTAATTAAGGGAGAATATAAAACCTAAAATAACATGTCCACATCGACCTTCCATGGTTAATTTATTTTTAAAAACTTACAAACTAAACCATAGCTAAAGATTGTTGTTTGAAAAAAAAAAAAAAAAAAAAAAACACCTAGAAACAAGGATAATGAATGTATGCTATACTACCAAACACATACATTTAAGAAATTCATTCTGTGTGGATCACACACATGTAATTCCTCAAAGCAAGTACACATGCAAATTGTTTTATGCTCATATAATTAAAACCATACGTTGCTCAAAACAGACTGCTTAAATTGTACGCATGACTTTCTGCATGTAGTGCACAAATACAACATACTTTTAATATGTGGAAGTAATCATTCATTACACATTTACAACTTGAAATATTTCAAACAGAAAAATCAGAAAAACCTTTACTGCTTGATAAAGAAAAATGCAGTTACCTCTGTTTTATACTTCTGTAGGCATCAACAAAATGGAACTCCCTCAAGCACTCTTCCCTTAGTTCCAATAGATTGGCCAAGCCTAATTTTCCATATGCTGCGGGCTCCTCCATCAACCTATTCAGGCAGTTGGAATTGGTAAACGATATAAGTAAAAACTTCAAAAATTCAGAGCGGATAAAGTAACAGCAATAAAGATACATGGAGTCTTTCAAAAGTAATTATTGATGATTAATAACAACTTCATGATACTTTTATGTTACATTGTCCAAACCAAATTGTCTATGATGTTCTCACTTTCATTCAATGGCTCAGTTCATACAAACCTAGTGATGCAGAAAGAACGAAGACCATTTTATTTTAATTCTTATTAGCTAATTAGATTATTGTGAGGTTGACTGAGAGTGAATCTATTTCAGTAAGGAAAAAGGACTTTGCCTATGGGAGAGATTGATTTGGAATCGGGCAGAGGAAAAGGTGATGGGCCTCACGTGCTCACATGCATTCACCCAGGGTTGAACACTCATATTAGAGCCTTTCTTGGGTTTTCATTTTGAAGCCGTGTGAACCTGTCCCTAGACAGCCCAGGCCCAAACCTGGCAAACCAGAAACACATGGTTCAGGCCCATGCCCTATGACAGCTGGTCAACAGCCCTAGGCAGCAAGCCTAGTTCTTGTTTCAATTCTTTATTAAAACGTTATTCAAGTACCATGATGGTGATATTGAAAGCACCTACTTTTGGTGGTCATCAAGACCCACACATCTTCACTAATTGGTTACATGCGATGGATCAATTCTTCGAACAAATAGGCTTACTAGATGACAGAGAGAGTTTGGTTTGCCAAGATGAAACTGATAGGCAGAGCCAAAGAATTTTGGTACAGTAATGAAAAACTCCATCTTAAAAGGAACAAACTTACCATAACCAATTAGGTAGAAATGAAAGAAAAAGAGAAATATTTACCTCAATCCTATCTAGAGAAGTATCTATTCCAATCCTAACGGTGTTCATGTAGATTCTAATTCTAAGTCTCAATCTACTACGGAACAAACTCTAGAAAATCTGGTAAAAGTCATCCAAACCCTTTCAGCAAAATTTAAGAACTTGGATGCTAGGGTAGATGGCCTTGGTTCCTAACTAGGATCCACTGAGTCTTCCATCCAAAAAGTGCCCAACAAATTGAAGATGACGCTTCCGATAGGAGAGGAAATACCACCAAAACTTATGCTTATTGAACTACAAGTACCAACAAATGTTGCTACAACGCTAGGGCAACAAGAAGAACATATCGCAGAGCCTAAACAACGAATTGAAATACCAGAAACATGGGTAGTAGACTTAATACAACCTATTAGAGAGTCAGATAGATTGCTTATCTCTGAGAATGAAGATTCCTCACTGCTTGGTGAAGAAAAAATTTAACAATAGAGAAAAGAAATAGTAAGTTACCGAAGCTGATGATCATAACTACAATAGTTATTGTCCTTTACCTGGAAAATTTTCACATTAATTTAAATTATTTGAAAAGAACAATAATTATGCATCAATTTTAGTTCTTTTCTTTTCAAAAAAAAAAAAATTATAGTAGGAAGCTATCTAAATGGGAATGTACTTTGTTAATCCCCAAACAATTAACCTTTTTATTTTTTCCAGAAGTAGTAAAACTATACAGTAAATGTATGAGATAGAATTTATGAAATCATAAAACTACCTCGCCAAGTGTGCAGAAAATGCACGAGCAAAAGCGTCACCCCTTCTTTTAGCATCTTCAGTTCTGCCTTCACTTGCTACCGCCTACCATATTGCTCATTAAAATCTCACAATCATAATGAGACAATAAAACCAACCCTTAATATATTTTTATACATATATTGGCTCTTAAGCTTCCCACTTCTTATACCAAACAATCAATGAAAAATTAATAACGCACACAAGCTACTCTCAACAATATACACATGGTAGCACAGCATTACTATAACCAAACAAAACAAGGGTGCACATAGCACAATAGATTAAGAATAACTTTCTCTAATTTATTTCTTTCAGAAAATTTGGCGGGCCAGATGTTGGCATAACACATCATACGGCCCCTAGCACATAATAAACAGCAGATTAAGGAAAAAACTTGGTGTTCATTAATTGCAGTGTTACCAGAACTTCACAGATATTTCACTTTTTTGTCACTTGTTGCATGGCCAGATTGTGTATTTGTGTGTTTGAGAGAGATTTTGGGGGTTTCATGATGATATCTATTTTTACCTTATCAACAAGGTCGGGCAAATGTGCTGACAGCACAGTAAACCAATACCTACATCAAGATTAACATTTAAAATAAGCTAAAGAGGCATTAGATTCATATTTTTGTAAGTAATGATTGGGCATTAACCATTCTTATCGCTTATTATGTAAAAAGAAAATCAGAGATTCCAGATTCACTGTATGTACTCACTCTAACTCACTGGGATCCGCAAGATCAATAGTGTTAGGCTCATACCTGCAGGAGAACTAATACAATATTAGAAATCAAACTTTTTAGAAGTAAGCTTATCTAATTAGAGTAGTATGAAACATACGTTTTTGGGTCCGCCAATAGAGGGAACACCTCTAAAGTGGGCACCAAATGAAGAACGCCAATATTTAGAGCACTTGCATCAGAACGCAGAGTTTCTCCTTTGGATGAAGGAACTTCAAAGCCTCCAAGTCCAGTAGTGCCAGTTGGAGCCATTGGTACAGGTGCAGTAATCTCAGTTCCCTTCCGCACAAACTTCTCCATCCATGAAATCTGCATTTGAATCCAAAATGTTCATGAGAATTTGTACGAATACACAAGAAATTCAACCAAAATATTTCTGATAAGGCATGGGCTTCTGGAGCTAAGAGGATAGAGCATAGAAGTAAAAGTTCAAAATTAGTTAAAATAGAACATGAGGACTTCACCCAGCCACTGGCCTCTCTCTTCAAGTACTAGACTATTGAGCACATTGGGAGCAAATGAAGGAAAATGGCTTGGACAAGGTATGTGAGTGTACATACTTCCCCGGATATCTAATGTTTGTTATAAGAAGAATAATCTTTCTTTGAGCTCAACATGAATCCAACAGAAAAGGACATATGTTTACATTGCAATGCCATGCTCCCAATGTGAAGCTCAAACACAAAACTCAGATATAAGATGGATTAATTCTTAAAAGTACCTGAGTAAGGGGGGGAAATCAACATATACACCCCATGATGACCCTAATTATATACTAATGGTTTCAATGGATCTACGAGACTACCATTGATTGAAGTACAAGTTCATTTTGCATGATGAAGCTGTAAACCAGATTAGTTAGTCACAAAGATGACTTAAATGTCAACCTTTAGTTTCTCCTTTTGCCAATTTTGCAATTGTTTTCTTCAACTTTAAAGGTTCTCTTGGCCATTAATCAATTGATTCCAAAGTTTCTGGCTTTAAAAGCTATCCAACTGGGGGTGGAATAAGTTCAACCTTGACAGAATATGATTCCAGAAAACAACAGAAGAGAAATGTGATTCCAGAGAATCATGAAAAAAAGTTCTTTTGGTGACTTTTATTACTGTCTTTCCAGGAGAATCCTGTGCTGCAATTAGTAGGACCGTCTTAATGATAAATAGGTTGACAGCCAAACCCAGACCTAACTCATTTGTCATCAAGTTGGGTTTGCAGCATGCAGAATACCCAACCCAGTTACAATAGTTTCAAGTGGGCTAGCAGTCCAAGTCAGATTTGCCAACTCTTACTACACTTGCCTTCTCATTCAAATCTCCAAGTGGTGGGCCATGGATCTTTCCTCCTGTGTATGGTGCACCCATTGGGAATCTTTCAACTAACTGATGGACCATCAAGTCATCAAGACCATGCTTTTCATAACTCATGAATGCACCTAAAGCTCCCAGAAACCCTTCATGCCGCAAGAACATTGCTTGTGCTTCTCCTTTTGACCTAAACAAAAATTATATTTTAAAGCCTAAAGTCAAATTAGAAAAAACTAATGAACAAAAAAAAAAAAAACATTAGAGATGAAACTGACCAACACAAAAGCAAACAAGGAGGCATTTTATGTGCAAAATGAGGAAAAACTGGTTAAGCCTTGTTTATATTTTTTAAAATTTTAACAATAAACATAAAATCCTAGAGTGGACCTCAACAAAGTAACACTCACCAAAATTGAACTGCAAACGAGATAGTGTCCATGGTATAAGCATGACCTCTTATAAAAAATCCTCCGAAAAATATTCGCTTTAGCCCAAATCGTAGTGCATTCAAGTAAGATATCTACACAGGAAAAGAGTCAAACCAGATCTATAAACAGCCAGCATACAGATACCAACTATTTGATTTGTTAACTAATATGAAAATACCAAAACTATCTGAAGGTACACAGATTGAGAGGGCCTTATCATTGAAACACACTTAAATATAACATTAAAACAAAATACTTATAAACCATTATCTCCAAAAAGTCCCTCTGAAGTCATGAATCACAGATCAAGTGCAGTAAGTTCGCCAAATATGTTTTTTATTTTCCCTAATTGAGAATTGAGAGTGTAACAGCCACATTTTTTAGGAGAGCATGAGATCTATCGAGCAATTGAAGTCCTTGCTGCCTCGCACTTTGTTTGATTGGTCTCCAGCATGGGGTTCTACCAATTGTACTTCCATTTGTTATTTTCAAATCTCTTAGAACTTCTAATTGATTTGCTTGTATTTCTTCAAGGTGCATTATGTTCATCATTGTGAACATAGAGTAATTCCTTTCATTTGCAATAAAATTTCCATTACTTATCCAAAAGAAATACACACACACACACATAAATATATATAGATTCAAATATACATTAAAATAATATAAATTTAATAAACTCAAAGAGGAAAAAAAAAATTTGCTTAATAACTCAAATTGATAGTGGAATTGCCCAAAGTTTCAAAGTTCATATTTATATAAGTTATTTCAATCTCTTAAAAAATTTGTATAATAAATTTAAAATCAATTATAAATGAGTAATGTGATAACAATCTAGTCATATAAAGTTTAAATATAACATTTGGTATAATTCTCTTGTCATAAGTAGTGCACAAGGTGGTCTGGGAGAGGTGGTTGGTTGGAAACCTTACCCCCAATTGTGGAGAGGTTGATTCCCAAACTCAAACCCACATTGCTTGGGGGGTGGGCACTTGCCATCACACTAATGTCTTTGACATAATTCTCTTATGGGACAAAAATGTGATAGCTATGATCAAAATGAAGTATATTGTTTAATCATAACAAATCCAAAAGATAACCGACCTAAAAGCACAAGGATAATCAATTATTCTTGTTTGTGAAGTACAATGCCTTAAGAATAGTGTTTGTACAATAAAACAATGGTCCATGTCATTTCCTTCAAGATCGAGTGGTTAATTTTAAGGATTCATTCATTTTTAGCAAAAATAAAAAATAAAAAAGTATGTCTAGGTGTGCTTTGTGCTTCTTCAAAAAGTGCACCTAAGGGGAACTTCATTAAACAAGCTTCACCTCAAACAAGTGAAAAGCATAGTCCTTTGGACATTGAGCTTTGAGCATGCTTGAGCACACTTTTAATAACACTGCTAACATGACAGGATGAGATGGTATAACATCTTATTTTTTCTAACCCATATACTTTGGACGAGGTATAATGGCAATTGCTTAATTGAATTTTTCTAGGAAACTTGCATAATAAAATCCTGTAATTACACAACTCACCTGGCCAATATTATAAGAAATCATTCGTAAGAGAGAAAGGGATATATCTTCTGGTCTGTAGTCCTCAAGCTCCTTGTTTTCTGAAATAGCCTTGCCAAAACTAGAAGCAATAGTTGACGCAGAGAGACCAATCTATAAAGATTTAAGGTTGGAAAATACTTAGTAATGGATTATAAAAAATAAAATAAAAAACTCTGGCTAATATAATCTATAAATAAATATCTGGACTAATTCAAAGAACCTAAGGATTTTCTATGGCATGTACAGTTTATATATCCCAGTATAGAAGAAATGAAAATTAAGATTAACATATACCTTAGAGTAATCCATACCACCATAAATATCTCCAACAAGCATGTCTATGGTCCTATTATCTCCCCTTTGACTCAGCTCTAGCAACTCATCAAAACTGAAAATGGAATTAAGTAAAGCAAGAACTTATCAAAAATTTTAGACAGAGATGGAGACATAAAAACACTACAAAATTGAATAGAAATCACACTGACCTCTTGCACTTTGTTAACAGCCTTCCCAAGCCCCAATAAGTACCACCACCAACATTTGTCCCACTAACCCGCTGAAATTTCCCATCCCCATCAACCTACCACAACTCGAATCAAAAGCATAGATTAATTTAGAAAGTTATTACCATTGTTTAGCTTAGCAGTTATCAGTTAATAAACTGCAGAGGAAAAAAGAAAAGAAAAAAAGAAGACGACAAAGATACCTTGATCATACTAACACCAGATCCAATATTGACAAGAAGATAAGGAAACAAGTCATTGTGGTCAATCTGCACAAATTCTTTGTGACCCTCCATGTGTGTGAAAGCTTCATGGCGAATCGCCTACTAAAAAACATGGTAAAATATCTAGTTAACTATTTCAAGAAGCACATGAGTAATGGAGGAAAAGAACAACAAATAATGAACCTTTTGGTAAGTACGTATTCTCTTAACATGCATCATCATTGTTATTATTTATTCGGCTACAATGGGGTTAAGCACAAAAGTAACTTTTCTGCAAATCATAAAAAATATATTTATTTATGTTCATTTTCATGCCAACGTTTTGGAAGCAACAATGTAAACCACGTAATAACATTTTGATCTCTCAGAAGCAAGATCTTCAACCAAAATATGAAAATTTTATTCCATCTTTCAATTTAATTGGCATGACATAATTTGCTGAGTCAACCTGTTTGATGATTTTATTTGCATGTGCTTACACACATAAGTTATTATAATATAAGTGAGCATCCTTGGCTATTTGCATTAGCTGTTGTGCTACATTGATGTAGGCAATCCATAAAAAACAAAGGGATAGAATCATGGTTCCAACTCTTAACTAAGAAGAAACCCCTCCCCCCACCCCCCCAAAAAAAAAACCCAGACGTGTAATGGTGTAAGTATTATGAACATTAAACCATCTGCCTAGAACTACTAAATTTAATTTCTCAAACATTTATGTCCACTAGAAAATTCCAATAAGGAGCTCAGATATGAATATAACATTAAGTATACTTAGGTCTTTCATGCTGTAGAATGTGAAACAAAATAGAATCCAACCACAAATCCAAAACTAATGCCAATTCAAAGCTTTCAATCATGATACCAGAAGTGTTGGGTTAGAAGGAGAAAAGGTATGTAACTTACTTGTTCATTACTAATTATCAAATTAATTCTTTTTCCTAATACAAAATACTCAAATCCACTTGGTGCTTGTGTCACTTACCAATTAAATAATAAAAAATCACATACCAACAAGCACATTCTAAGCGATAAATAAGAAAGAAATAGAATTTTCCACCTTAAGCAAAAAATTTGCTCCTGCCACAAGACAATCCATCTCATCTTCTTTGTCCAGACTAACGCCAAGCCTTTCCTTGAAGAGATCTGCAAACTTGTATGCCCCACCACCTGTGGCCTTCACACAATAATCAACTTGTTGATAAAGCATGTGTGAAAAGAATGACAAAAAATCCACCAAATTCAAAAAATCAGATAACCCATGCCTTAATTGAACAGTTTTCCAACTTTGAAACTGATGACTGCTGTACAATCACAATCATGATTGAAGAATCAAGAACTTGCAAGTGCCAATTAAGGAAAAAATATGACAATTTTGGAGGATTTCGAAAATAAAGAATTCATAGAATAATTACCTTGACAACGAATGAAAAGAAGAGGAGTGTAAGGAAAACAAGACTGATTCATGTTTATGCCAAATGAATGGGTTGTCAATGGGAGGAGGACCTTAGAGCCAGGAAGCATATTACAAGCAAAATGGGCTTTATAAAGTGTGAATGCATAACCAATTAATGGAATGATATTGCAATCTTATGGGGTGCAATTTTTTGAATATATTTGTTTCTAACTACAAGGAAAAGTAGCTAAATCTTGATCAAATAAATCCAGGTCTGGAGGAAAATTAGTCTCAAATGTTACTTTTTGTATTAGTAACTCTAAAATCTAATTAATGCATAATTTATCTCATTCCGTACAATAGTGTGTAAATTTTTTAAAGCCCTGCCTTGAGGTGTTTTATTCCATAAGGCAGTACAAAATGCAACCAGCTTTTGCGATGCTGAAAGTGCTCAACAGAATTTTACCTTGATAACAGCGTTGTTATCGGCTGGGAGCTCAGAATGCCAACGCGAATCCATTCCTATCGACAGGAGAATATCACATTATCCCCAAAAAGGAGGGAAAATAATGAAAATGAATGTAAGCAACTTAAATGAAGTCACATAAACTAGTAGAAATCAAAAAATATAATTCAACAAGCTGGTACATTCTACTCTGTTTAACGGTAAATAATGATGACAAAAGCAGGATGATAAGGAAGAATGCAGCAAAATACCACCACAGTGAAGCTGCTTGGAAGAAATAAAGTCTAAGCACTCGTTAATTTTGTTTGTCTCAAACTTCACAAAATGAAGCCTCCCACCAAGAATAGGGTAGCTTCTCCTACTACCATTGGAAATCCCTAATCTCTCTTTCAAAGTCTTCTTCCTCTTATCATTACTTGATCGGTCCTCATGTCTTGAAAAGTAGACCAACTTGATGAGTGACCCTGCCAAAAATTCACAGAAGAATCTTAAATTCCAGTCAATCTTCAAGAGACTTCTAACAAACTTGAACATTTATCAAGAAGATAGTTGTAAGTTGTAAAGATAGCAGGGGACGCGTTATTTACAATTGAAACAGTCATACTTGACACTTTTAAAGTTTATTCAAGAAGATAAAAGGTAATTGACAAGTATTTATTGACAAATAACTTCGCAAGAGAGAAGTGGTGGGGGGTACAAGGCTAAATGTAGTTTCTTGCAGCCAAGCATATAAGGTAAAAAGACTGTTATTTCCTGCAAATAAAGTAGTATTGATCACATTGGAGTTATGTTCATTAGCATTAACCCTGCATCATGTTGTCCATTGAAGCTCAAAAGCACAAACATTCATTAATTTGTTGACAGTAATCGCACAACAAATGGTGGCACTCAAGAAACATTTCTCCTTCCCCGCAAAGGCAATGAAAAGTGAGGATAAATATATTCTCACTATAAAAGAAAACACAGTAATGGGAAACCAAGAAATAGAATAGCAGTGTAGTGTCCCAAAAAACCATTCATAGGGAAAAAGTAAAAAACAAACATGAATGGAAGAATGTTATATACAAAACTACAAACACGTGAAAAGCAACATTCACAACAACCCCAATAGAGAAAGAACCAACACAAAATCAACAAATACAACCACAATCAAGCCTTAGTCCCAAACATTTTGGAGACGGCTCAGAGTCAACCATATGTATTCTTTTTCATCATTCTATCACAAGAACAAATAGCCTGAAAAAAAAAACACAAAGGTGAAATATTTATACCTCCAAGGTCTACAGCCAGATGAGAAATGTCATCAGACTGATTAGGCAACAAAATTATTGGATCCTTCTCCTCAAAATTGCCTTCAATTGCAGCCTTGCTAAGGTCAAGCTGAGGCCTTGAACCTGACCTGTGAATAGAATTGCCTCCTAGAGGGGACATATCTCTCTCACCTTGACCTTCCTCTCTTACTACCACCTTATTGTCTATAGCCAAATTTGTATCCTCCTCCTTTACCTTTATACCGTTAATTTCAAGAACTGGCTCCTCTGTTAGATTAGCCATTAATCCCAAAATTCTTCCCAAGCAGCTACCGCCTAACCCTTCACGCAACCCAACTGTTTGTGTTTGGTCAGATTCCTACTCGCTGACTTTGTCCCTTTGCTCCAACCAAAAAAAAAACAAAAAACAAATTTGTCTAAATAAATATCCCAGGTACTAAAAAGTCTAAAATTCAACGTAAGGAGTCAACAAAACCCAAGAAAAAGAAAAATAAAAATAGGCAAAACCCATTTCATTTTTCAGAACTAAAATTGTAAATTTTTATTAGAAATGCAGTAAAAAGATAAACTTTTTTTCAGAAATGATAAATATAATTAATACCCAGATGAAAAAATCTCCTTAAAAAAAAGATGAATTTTTTTAATTATTTATTAATTGATAGATATAGTTATTGAAATTTAATGCATTTAGTACAGCACTGGACCAGCAGAAAAAGATGGTTAACATTAAATAATAAAGATAGATATTGGTTGAAAACTCCAATCCCCATGATTTTTTTTTTTTTAATAAAAGAGAAAGATAAATAAAATAAAATAATTTTAAATATTAAAAAAAAAAAGGGGTTTAAGTGAGGAAGTGAAAATGACTGATTGAACTGAATTTGAAACTAACAACAACAACAACAAAAGAAACGGTGTTAAAAGTTTTGGATCTTAAACAGTAGTTCTTACTTAAATGGGTGAAGAAATATGTTGGTGAAAACACAAAGACAAGTAAGAAAGTAAGACCAGGAGAATTGGAATTTGAGAGAACACAACACACGGCCAAAAGGGTTGTCCTTCTTCGTGTTCGTGTTGGCTGTGAACGTTAACTTCGGACCTGATGAGTGTGTTTGGTGAAATTTTGGTCAGTTTGGTGTCTTTTCATACTCGCATGGAAGCGCGTGAGGGTTACGCCAGACCAGGACAATGTATTTTGTCTAAAATAGTGTAACTTCCTTCGCTCATTGCTGACTCCACATGTGAAATGTATGTACCTCTCACAATAAATCCTAAATATTAACTATATAGTAATAAGTTTAAATTAAAAAACTAATAATAACTTTCTATGTAAAATTTAATTTCTTGTGTTTCCTCAAAAAATATATATATATATATAATTTTTTGTGAAAATATTATAAATATAACATTTCTCGATCTGATATATTGGATGAATATAAGCCAAATTAGTCAAAATGGAAATTGGATGAAGGTTGAAAAAGAGTAAATGACATAAGATTATAATTGGGTGAGAACATTTATATTGGAGTATACAAAATTTATATGATATGGTATTTGTTTATAAAATTTATAAAAAAAAATTATGAAAAAGAAAAAAAATGAGTTATCTTTTTGACAATTTTTTATATTTCCCATAAAAATGGTATCAAAACTTTTTTAAAAAAAAACCAATGCTTTTAAGACACCCTTTAACTTAGTAGCGGAGCCAGAAATTTACGTTGGTGGCAAGATTAAAAGACAATATTAAAAGTAAAAAATTAATCTAAAAAAATTAATCAAAACTAATAACAAAATAAATAAACAACTATATGTCAATTAACTACAAATATATATGTCATATAATTAAAATAAAGGAAAAAAAATTACAATTTATGATTAAGAGTGTAGGGTCACAAATTACGGCCCAAACGCAAAAGGAGTAGGATATAGGCCCAATAAGCCCAATACAATAAATTTGTAAGAGAGTGGGTGAAAGAACTAGGCTGTTAATGGGTTTTCTAACGGTTAATCAGGGTTTTAAGTTTGTTCGAGGAGGAAAAGACACATAATCGAGATTCAAATTTAAGTCTGAGGGGTAAGTTTTTGGATGGATTGGCTATTTCAGATAGTTTGTTCTTTCCAGTGCTACAGTAAATCTCATTCGATCTTTTTCTTTTGATATTTTTTTCCATCCCCCACTTATGGAGGGTCTCCCCCATTATATAATCATCCATAATCCATTCCCATCGTCCACTTGTTTATCATCCAACCATGCACTCGAGTATCTGTCCTACTGAGCAGCTTTTCTGGTTTTTTGTGGGTGATAGTGGTTGAAAACACTGTTCAGAGGTCTTCTCCACATTAATGCGGCCAAGAAAGCTGCTGTAGTGCATTTAATGCGGTGGTAGCAGTTTTTCCCCAAGATATTTCCGTGTTCTTATCATTTCCTTGCTCACCTGAAGTCTATCTTCGTTACTGGAATTTCCTGGAAGGTTACCTAAGTTAAGGCAAAGTTCACTTGACTGACATTCTTTAGGTCCGAGGAGTATGACCCTCTCGGACTAGTGACTTTCAACATTTCTCTGTACAATCACCTTTTATGAGGCCTTTCCCAACATTTTCTTTTCCTCGGACGCATTCTTGTTAATGAATGGGGCTTGAGGCCCAACACAAAAGTTCAAGTCTTTGCCCCCCACAATAGCCCCTCAAAATTTTAATTTTTCCCTCTTACCCGAGGAGAAAAAGTATAATTTTGACTTGTGAACATAATTACATGCAAAACCATAAAGACACTCAAACCTTCGCATGTGGAAGGGTCGTTTTCGTCATTTCACAGCTGTTTCTGACGCTTTGAAACTCGCGAAACTTCATTAAGTAATTTGGGTGGTGTTACGCTATTGGCATCCAACGGTGGGGCTTTAATCCAACGGTCTGGATTTCTCTTCAATATTTGGGTGGGATAAAATCCCCCTTGTTTTCAGTTCCTTATATAAAGGCTCCTGAACACCGTTTCCTTCTTTTTTCATCGCAGTTCACAATCCTCAGAGCATTCAAGCATTCAAACTCATCATTCATCAGATTGTTCATCATATTTTCAAAAAGAGACCTCAAAGATCCTCAAGAACAATGAAGATCAATTCGCGCTCTAGTCTACGTAAGTTTCATTTTCACAACTTCCTTTATCTCCTCGAATAACCTCCTCGGCTCATCATTCTCTCTTCCACAAACTCAGAATGGGTAGATTTCAACGCTTAGTGAAGACTCCAGCCTTGACAGAGCTGTTTAAAGAGAAATACCACATACCACAGGAAGTATCGATATGATACTATTCCACAGAGGGATTGACATTTGACCGAGAAGTGGGAGAAGTCATAATCCCAATGATTGCCTTCATAGAAGGAGGCATGACTATTCTCATGGGTAGGATTACGAGGGACTATCTACATGTCCATAGGCTCTGCCCCCAACAATGCGCACCTAACTTCTTTAGAGTTCTAGGAGCGATTGACGTTTTGGATCGACATTTAGGGTTGGGACTGACTTTGTACGACGTAGCTCACCTATATGAAGACCATATAGAAGCTCGGGCAGGGTTTTACCTTAAGTCCCGATCCAGTGTTGTCAAGCTAATCTCATGTCTCCCCAAGTCTAACAAGGGGATGAAAGATGACTTCCTCATCATATTAAGCCCTTGGAGTGACGGCCTTCCTTGCCCAACCAAGCTAGGAGAGCCAGGTGGAGTAACTTAGATCTAGGTTTTCTAACATTAGATTTAAGGAATTTGTCCTCGGCCCCATTTCGTTGTACCTGAGTCTCATTTTCATTTATTTCATCATCATTTTTTTTTTACATTGAAGTTGGAATTTCTAACTGTTTGGCTTTCTTATCTGACAGATAAAACGTACACCAACCCCAAGCTCCGTTTAATCAACGTACCAGCGCTTAACTACTTGCTGAGGTCTTAGATTTTTATGAACGACGACAGACAACTTCGTGCCGTTCACTTGATTCTCGACTTCGAGCCAATTTCAAGGGTTTTCTTGGACATCGGCAACTCTATTAGAGCAGACGACTACCGTTTGGCTCGCATAGACGTCTCTCGGCCAGGTTTCCTAGCTCCATATGATCTTCCACCTGTTGACCATCCTATTCCACAAGGAATACCTTTTGCCGCCTAGCCACTTCAACAAGTACCCCTCGGACTAAAATTCGAACCTCGATTATGTGTCTTTTCCTCCTCGAACAAACTTAAAACCCTGATTAACCGTTAGAAAACCCATTAACAGCCCAGTTCTTTCACCCACTCTCTTACAAATTTATTGTATTGGGCTTATGTCCTACTCCTTTTAGGTTTGGGCCGTAATTTGTGACCCTACAAAGAGTAATCAAATTAAGAGATCATTATAAATACAAATAGTTTAAACATATAATTTGAATTATAAATTTATGATTAAGAATAGTCAAATCAAAAGATCCATCTAAATATAAACAGTTTAAACATATATTTTGATTCTTAAAAAAAATGAATAAATAAATAAATCAAAGCAAAAGTATTAAGAGTATGCATACTTATGAATATTTGAACATGTGACTTAAAAACCTAACTTGAATGCTTTCAAAAACTCCACAGAAACTCTGAGGTCCAAAGAAAGAGACTAGTATGAAAAGAATTTTTTTTCTTTTTGATGGAAGGCGTACTTTGTTTGCATTATATATACTTTTTTCTTTTTTTTCCTTTTTCTTTTTTCCAGAGTTCTGTGCTACTACTGATTTCTATTCAATGTAGTTGTAGCAAAGTTGTTATTTTTTATTTTTTTTAATCATTACCAAGTGGGACCCACGGTTTTATATTATAGTTGTAGACTTGTGGTACGTTTTTGTCTAGTCCATCATGTTTTTGTGTTTAGATTGCTATTCAATGAATCAATGTAGAGATTTTTTTTTTTTTTAATCATTACTAAGTGGACTCATTGGTTTTATATATAGAATTGTGGTAGAAGTAGAAGTCTACTGCTACTAGGAAAGGTATTATAATAAGGTATTTCAGGTTATTATAATATTATTAGTCAAAATTTTGAAAGTTCAGGGCACATCCTC
Source organism: Quercus agrifolia (assembly GCA_029955455.1). Lineage (NCBI taxonomy): Eukaryota > Viridiplantae > Streptophyta > Magnoliopsida > Fagales > Fagaceae > Quercus > Quercus agrifolia. The sequence continues at coordinate 45,273,506 of JARQAD010000006.1, forward strand.
CGGTCCCCTACCTCCGCCCCTGCTTTGACTAGACCTTTTTTTTTTTTTTTTTTTAAATAAAAAAAAAAAACCTCATTTTCCCCTATTTTATTTTGCTGACCAATTTTTCTTGTATGTACGTCAAATTCTCTATTTTTTAGTTTTTCTTTTTTAATCATTTTTTTCACCTAAAATAAATAAATATTTTTTAAATTATTTCTTTATTACTTTTCTCTCTAATTTTTCTCTGGCATCTCACATGTTGATCAATAGCTTCTCATTAAAGGCAACCATACAAAACCCATGTCCACCACTAATTAGTGTTCTCTCCCAAATACAACTATAAATGAGTTGTGCTTAACCAAATATGAAAAGCTCAAACTTAATAATTTTATTTTATTTAGAATAGGAGTCGAGCTCGAGTTTATCAATAACCTATAATGCATATTTAGGCTTGGTTTAGTTTTTTGTCAAACAAGATTGAGTTTGTTCATTTGCTATTTTATTGACTTATTCTTTTCACACATATAACAAATACCACAACTAAAATATTTTATCCCTAACAAATAAACAAATGGTGTAAGAAATCAGTAAACCATATGCTCTGAACTTCAACAGTGGATCAACAACTTGAAAAAAGAAAGAAAGACTATCGAAGGTGACTGGAGTGAACCAGCCAAGGACCCTTCGATAGTTAAGTTAGTTTTTCTCTAGTATTCAAGTATGATAAGTGGATGAATAATAGTGTGTACCTTGGTTTGGTCATTTTTATAGACAGTTTGGAGTGAGTTTACTTGTTTAATTGCCACTAACATCGTGGGAGATGTGTGGACTTAGTGGGGAGAGTGGAGCAAATTTCTAAAAATTCACCACACGTCTCGGAATAGTGGACCGTGATGCAACCATTATTGGTTTGCAGAGAACACCCTAGAATTTACTAAGTCTTCGTTGGTCATTTATATATAGTCTCTTATCATGTAGACGATCTATCTTCCTTAGACAACCTTTTTCCTTGATCTTATCATTTTTTTTCTCTTCCTTCCAGATTATTATCTTGGACGATCCTTGTTCTTGTGGATGACTTATATGGACGATAAACACTTTTTAATTATCCATCAACTAATAATCTAAAAATGACGTCATCTAAGTTTCTTAGATAGAATGATTTTTGTTTATGAACTTATAAAAATTAGATTTTCCAACCTTATTATTGAAAAATAGATTTAATTTTTAATATGAAATGAACTATTTATATTATCAATAAATTACAAATACTAATTTGATATCTCAAAAACTTATTTACAAACTTACATAATTCAAATTATCCAATATCAAATTTATATAAGTATACTTTATATGGGTAAAACTTAAATACAATACTTTACGTGCAATACATGGCATTCCCTCTTTAAGTTTTTTTTTAGAGAGTTTTAACCTACGGCGTCCGCTCCTGATGATAGCTCTTTATCATTAGATCAAGATACCAATCAATTTTTAGTGTAGGTGGAGATTGAACCCCAGATCTCTTATTCAACCATTTGAGACTTTACCAGTTAAACTAACTAGAACCCACTCCCTCTTTAAGTTTAGATTAATTAATTTGCATGTAAATATAATTTATATAAATAAGAGTATAATTTGAATTACGATTGGCATCAAATTATAGTGCATTGAAAATCTAAAGACACTTGAAAAAATAGGTCAATCAAAAGTACACTTGTCACAAAACTGGAATACAATTAGAATATAATTTGAATTATTGATTGTGCTTCCACTTTAATATATTACTAGTATTAGGCGTGCGATACATGGTTTAATTAAGAATCATATGTAACTTAGATAAAAGATAACAACAACTAATTTTTTGTATTTATCTAAAAAATTGATAGAGATGTATAGAAAATATTAATAAGAACAATTATAATTTTGTGTCTATCCATGAGGTGTTTAAAAAAAATAAAAGGGATAATTACAGATAACCCTCCTGTGGTTTGAGCGAAAATCACTTTGCCTACCCATGGTTTGAAAAGTGTCACTTAACCCACCTGAGGTATGTTTCCGTCACCCTCCGTAACCCACCTCGGTCTCTGCCGTTACAAAAACACCTTTTAACCCCAAAACAGAACATAACGCGAATCAAAACACCCAAAACTCAAACACTTTTCGAGAGAGAGACCCGAGGTGCGATCAAGCTGTTCGTCGTGGTTTGGAGCATTTGGAGGGAGAGAAAGCACTTTTTTTGCATCATCGAAGCTAGGCAAGGTATGTGTGGCTGCTGCATTTGTGTTCCCACCTACGTATTTGTGTTTGTTCTTGATTTAGGTTTTCAGAGTTTGTTCAAGTGCAAACTTACTGTGTGAAAGTGAATATTTGTACTTCCCAAGAATTGTGTTATGTTGATATGTCTTCATCAAGTGGTAATTTCTCGGGTTCATATGGACACATGTGCAATGAGCAGACTTGTGTTTTGAGAACAAGTTTGAGTTTGAACAATTTTGGGAGGAGGTTCTTGGGTTGTAGCCGTTATAAGGTTGGTCCTAAGTGTCATTTCTTTGTTTGGGTTGATAACCCAACCTGTCATCGTGGGAATGAAACTGCCCCTTTGGCTAAAGAGAAGATGTCTAGGCTTCAGAGCGCTCTCCAACTTGCCAATGAGAGGGAAAGGACAGCTCTGGAAATGACAGAAAAGGCTCTTGAAGAGGAAGCCAAAGCGAAAGAGAAGGAGAGAAAGGCTCGAGCTGTCTGTGCAAAAGCTAAGGAAAAAGCCATGTTTGCTGAAGAGAAGCAGAGAATGTGGAAGTCCGCATGCATTTTGTCATGGATCTTTTTTGTTATCGTTATGTTGTTGTGTTTTGGCTCAATTGAGTTCTCTGGAGTGAATAGACCTAGATTGTTGCCCTGAAGTAGTTAATTGGTTAGTAAGTAGGTTTTTTTTTATTTTTTTATTTTTATGAAGGTTAGTAAGATAGTTATGGCAATGGTGTTAATGGATTTGCATTGTAATGGGAAACTTCATCTACTTATGTAATGTTTTGATGTGTCAATGAATGAAGAATTTTGTGCATACCATAACAACCATTCAATGGAAGAAGTATTTTGTGCATACCAACCATTCAATTATTAAGTATTTTGTGCATACCAAATATTGGCTATACCATACCAACCATTCCACAATAAAAACTTCCATACACTATATTGGAAAAATATACTTGGACACATAATTTGGTTTAGACACATAATATACTTGGAAAAATACACTAATTTGATTTACACAAATAATGTTCCATACAGTTACCTGTGCATACTATAAAAACCATTCCACAATAATAACAACTTCCATACAGTCTATATTGGACAAATCTACTTGGACACAATTTGTAGAAGCAATAAATAAACTTTCATATAATCTAATTTGGACAAATATTGTTTGTATACAAACTGTAATACCACAACTTCCATATAACAACTAGAGTGTATTGTACCTTAATTACAAAAAAGCACATTCCAAAGCTAGCTACATATATATATACACATACATATAATTGCTCAAAATAAGGTGACTGTTTTTTACACTAATTGATAATTACAAAAAGCCAACAGTGGCCTTCATAAAAAAACAAAAAGGCCCACATGTTCCCACTAGCTGCCACTCCCAAGCTGGCATGCGCACCCACTGGCCTTTAATCTTTCTTGCCTTTAATCTTTCTTCTTTCCTCTTTCCTCTTTTCTCTTTCCTCCCACTGAATTCATTTTTGGTGGCCTCTGTGCAGCAAGCTGTCCTCTAGTCCTCACACCACCAGTCTCTTATTTGTATGTGAAGGCTACAAATTAAAAAATAGATCCACTTGTTAAAAAGTATCTCAGTCTCTACACAACCATCCAGGAAAGAGGTTACTGAACTAAGTTACCTGTGAAGAACTTTGTAAGGTATCCCAAGTCTCCCTAGGTGTGTGAAACTCTGGCTGTGAGGAAGAGAACCATCCCGCTCTCCTGTGAGATGACCTAGGTTGATTTCCTTGCTGTGAGGATGAAGGCTGAGTGGCAGACATCATGTTGTAGGTCTGGGTAGGCTGCTGGGGTGCAGGCTGAGGTGCAGATCTAGGTGCAGGCACCCCTCCCCTTGCCTGCAACAAAACCTAGTTTCAAGACAGTGTTTATTGTAAGTTTAAAAACAAGTTTTTTTTTGCCATTTAAATCCTAATTACTTACAGTTTTTTCTCTTTCAAGTCTTTGTCTCCTCTGCCATGGTGTCTCCCCAGTGATGCCAGCCTTGCACCCTCTTGAGTTATGCCCTTCCTTTTTGCATTTCCCACATCTTACAGGTTTGTTCAGCCTACTTGCTTTGTAAGGGTTTCTAGGCTCATCAGAAGCCCTCTTTCTTTGCTTGGGTGGTCTGCCTGGTGGTTTGTATATGTTAGGTGCTAGGGGAGCAGGCTGTCCAGTCTCAGCCCATTCTGACTGGCCAGGCATGGGAGGAAGTACCTCTTTGTATATCTCCATATAAGTTTCTTTTAAGTAGCAAGGGTGGGTATAGTCTTCTAGTGTCTCAATGTTTGTATAAATGGCTGTTATGGCATGTTTGCAGGGAATGCCATTTAAATCCCAAGACCTACAGCTACATGTCTTCTTGACCAAATCAACTACATGCCTCTCATACTGACTGCCTACCTCATAAAGGAAACTGCCAGCTGGGGTAGCACTAAATGGCTTACTTTCAACCTTTAATTTTTCCAACCTATCTTGTATGCTTGGACACAACTTTCCAGCATACTTCTGTATCCCTTCCTTTTTTGTGTAAAGCCTAGTCATAAGTCTAACCCTAATCCACTCCAACATTGCCAAGATTGGCTTGTCCCTAGACTTCAATATCATTGCATTAAAAGACTCACTCAAATTATTTACCAAACAATCTGTTAAGGCCCTAGGAGTGAAGTGTGACCTTGACCATTGTGCAGGTGCAATCTTTGCAAGATATTCATATGCCTTTTCATCCAAATCCCTTATGTACTGCATGCATCTCTCAAACTCCCTTGCATACCTTTTGCCTATCAGAAATAAAGACCAACTTCAGCTCCTCTGACCTTCCTATATCCTCAGCAAAAATTTCTAAAAACCATATCCAAGACTCCCTGGTTTCTTGTTCCACAACAACCATTGCTACTGGAAAAATGTTGTCATTTGCATCCTTGGCAGTGGCAGATAAGATTTGCCCACCAAATCTGTGCTTTATGTGACAACCATCTAAACCTATAAATGGCCTGCATCCACCTAAAAATCCTACCTTTTGAGCATTGAACCTAACATACATCCTCTTAAATTTTGGCTGAGAAGTCTCATCAGCCATTTCGGTTTGCAGTATAACCCTGCTCCCCTTGTCTACAGTGTGTATCATGTGTGCATAGTCCCTAAGGACACCATACTGCAGTTGCTCATCTCCATTGATGAGATCCTTTGCCTTTCTCTTTGACCTATACACTTGGTTTACACTTAGGTCAACAGATAAATTTTGCATCACATGGTTGTGTACACCACTCAACTCTCAATTTGGATTTTTGCTAAAATCCTCAATGAACCTCTTAGCAACATAAGCTGATGTTGCTTGACTGTTTTTAAAAGACTTGGGGCAAGTACAGTCATCAGTCAAGGTCTTAATTTGAAATGTTAGCTCTCCACTTATTTGAGATGCATAACATCTCCACCCACACCCATTCTTGCAGTGAACTGATATCTTGGTCCTCTCATTAAGTTTGAATTTGATGTCAACAGGTTTTTTGATTGCATACTCCCTCAAAGCAGCTCTGAACACATTTGCATTGGGAAACTTCATCTCCTTCTTCAGTACAACATTTCTCATGTCACTCTTAGCATTAAACTTAACCTGCTCATCATCAGACCCATCCATGCTTACCAGGTCATCCTCAAGGGCTGGCTCAGCCCACTCAGGGTCTGCATGGACTGCATTGCTTGATTCTGGGGCTGTGTGGGGTGCATTACTTGATTCTGGGGCTGTGTGGGGTGCATTACTTGATTCTGGGGCTGTGTGGGGTGCATTGCTTGATTCTGGGGCTGTATTGGGAGTAGAACCTTGTGGTGCTGAGTTTTGAGCAGCAAATACATCATCACCAAAGTCAGCCCCCTCTAGGCCTTCATTTAGCCAATCATCATCATCTTCATCTTCAACATCCTCAACATCTTCTTCTTCATCATTCTCATCATCATCCTCATCATAATCACTATCCAAATCTATTTCATCCCTTAATGAATCACCACCTAAACCACCTACATCAACACCTGCACCAGCTGCCACTCCCCCTCCATCACCACCTACACCACCATCACCACCTATACCACCATGTGCCACTCCCCCTCCATCAGGATACTCAACTGCCAGTGGCTCCACATCTATGTCAGTAGAGATTATGATTTTTTCAGCTGGCCATGCCCTATGAAGGGTAGTCATGTTTACGACATCTGCATCTGTTACTATGTCTCTTAAATCAACTTGAAGATTACCTTCAGGAAGTAAATACTTATATCTACTGTGTTCTTTAGGAGCACCAACTAGATGGCATAAATCCCGAATTTCAACGAAACTCAACTTGTCAGGGTCAATATCTGTCAGTAAATGTACAGACCCACCCACATATTCAATGGTTGGCTCCTCCACAAAACATCCCCCAACATGAATTTCAATGTCAAAGGTGAAGTCAACCATCTGCAATTAAAGAAAGTAGTTTGTTTACACACTGACATGCAGAAAATGACAAGAAGCAAAAAGATACAACAAGTGTACTCATTGACAAATAAACTTGATTCTACATATATATGCAGTCTGTTCAGGGTGTTTTTTGTTTTCTTTGTCTGGGTTGAAATAGATGCAGTGTAAGACAATTCAATTTCTGGAAATTTCAAAACCAATTTTTTCCTTTTTTTCTAGAATGCAGTGGAGTGTGTCTTTTTTTGGTTTGTTAGTGGCAACCATACAAAAGGAAAATTGTGATCATAATCATTTAATTTTAGAACAATTAAAATGATAGCTGTTCCTTTCTCAGACAAACACACTCCCAATGTTGGTTAAAGAGTCAAGCTCACTGAAGTGAAGCACGCATGTTTCAAATATAATATATAACATCTTCTAATAGAAATATTCATAATATATAATAAAAATATGAACAGCAAAATGCACATTAGCTACATCCTAAGCGATTCTACATATAAATAGCAAAATGCACATTTAACTTAACCTACAAAAAATAAAAATAAACATGCAGATGAACAGCAAAACCTAACAATGTGGGTCGCGATAAAAAATTGACATCAAGAACACAAATGCAGCAGTCACACATACCTTGCCTAGCTTCGATGATGCAAAACAAGTGCTTTCTCTCCCTCCAAACGCTCCAAACCACGACGAACAGCCTGATCGCACCTCGGGTCTCTCTCTCGAAAAGTGTTTGAGTTTTGGGTGTTTTGATTCGCGTTATGTTCTGTTTTGGGGTTAAAAGGTGTTTTTGTAACGGCAGAGACCGAGGTGGGTTACGGAGGGTGACGGAAACATACCTCAGGTGGGTTAAGTGACACTTTTCAAACCACGGCTAGGCAAAGTGATTTTCGCTCAAACCACAGGAGGGTTATCTGTAATTATCCCAAAATAAAAAATAAAAAATTAAATTAAATGTTGATATTAGTAGTTGTATACGTTTATTATGATTTAAAAAAAAAAATAATGTTGATATGAACAATTAGTGTGAAACCAAATTTCTGATCCCTTGGAATGCTAGAACTCATAAATCATAAATGAAGCATATCTCCTATTGCTAATTAAATAAATCACTTAGAAATTATAGATAAATTAATAATAAAAAGGATTAGATGAAGAATTTGGATTGTATTCAAATTGAAATTTTTATCAACTTAAAAATTAAGAATTTGGATTGTATTAGGCGTGCGATGCATGGTTTAATTAAGAATCATATGTAACTTAGATAAAAGATAACAACAACTAATTTTTTGTATTTATCTAAAAAATTGATAGAGATGTATAGAAAATATTAATAAGAACAATTATAATTTTGTGTCTATCCATGAGGTGTTTAAAAAAAATAAAAAATAAAAAATTAAATTAAATGTTGATATTAGTAGTTGTATACGTTTACTATGATTTAAAAAAAAAAATAATGTTGATATGAACAATTAGTGTGAAACCAAATTTCTGATCCCTTGGAATGCTAGAACTCATAAATCATAAATGAAGCATATCTCTTATTGCTAATTAAATAAATCACTTAGAAATTATAGATAAATTAATAATAAAAAGGATTAGATGAAGAATTTGGATTGTATTCAAATTGAAATTTTTATCAACTTAAAAATTATAGGAGAAGAAGATAAGAAAAAAAAATTATATATATATTTAAAAATTTAACAAAATTTTTACAATTTGGTGAAGCTACGTGACACAATCACAGCTTTTAAGCTCAACTTTTATTATATAGTATATGATTATATATGATCAGAAAATGTAACATTATTTGTATTTTAGTAGTTATAGCAACCATGTGTTTGAATTTAGTGGAAGAGTTTAAAACCAACTTTGGGACACTTTCTGAATCATACAAATTCAAAGTCTAAGCACCTTGGTTGGTTTCTCTCTCTCTCTCTCTCTCTCTCTCAAGGAATGCTTCTTTTATCAGAAAATTGCTCTATAAGAGCATCCACAGCAGTGGAGCTAAAAATTTAGTTTTTTAGCTCCACCAAAAGTTACTTTATCTATCTTACCTACACATATGCTGCAGCAATGAATCTATTTTAGCTTTCAATACAATAAAATAATATAAACATTACAATAAAATAATATATCCCACTATCCAAAAAACATTAACAGCACCAACCACAACCATCTCTACCATCAGCCACACCTACAACCATCACCACCACCAGTCTACAGCAGGAAAAAAAAAATGCAACCAAGCAACCAACAAAATACACGTCACAACCACAATCACTATTGTAGGGACCGGGTTGAGCACTTCTACTGTTATGTGAGTAGACTCAGGCCCAACTAACCCAATACAATGAATTTGTAGAAAGTGGGTTCAAGAATTGGGTTTTATTGAGGATTACAACAACTAGACATGATCGTAAGCAGATTGAATGATAAATACGTGGGGAGAAGCGTGAAACTTTGTCCTCGGGCTTGATCCGAGGACTGATTATTCTTATTACTTCTTCAGTGCGTACTTACAAAAGCTTTGTAGAATGGTACAAACTGTAACCGTCTTCCCTCCCTCTAATTTTTCGATCCCCCTTTCCTGGAGGGCTTCTTACATTATATACCTCATTCTCATTGATCTTGACCCTCCATTTGTTGATCATGCAGGTCGCTACTCGAGTGCTTGTCTCATTTGCCGCCTTCCCCAACTTTCTATGAGTTGCAGCAACCAAAGTAGTACTATTCAGGGGTCATTTTCTCGTTAATGCGGCCAGATCATTAGTGGTGGGCATTTAATGCGGAGGTAACAGCTTCTTCTGGAATTGCTCCTCTAGCATGCTCCTTTGGCTGACTCACTGTGTTAGTCTTTTTTTCTTGGGATGCCCTGGGAGGCTGTCTTTAAAGGCAGGCTGCTCTTCCCTCTTATGATCTCTGTTGACCGAGGACAAGATTGTCCTCGGCGATGTCTCTTGGCAATTTAGACTCCCTTTGTTCATCCTCGGGCGTTTCTTCCTCCTCGGCATGGGCCTTAGGCTCTGTATGAAGTGGGCGGGGTTGCTGAGTTCTTTGACCCCACAATAGCCCTTCAAAATCCTGCTATCCGGCTCCTCGGACGGAGATGAGGGTTTTGATGTCCTCGGGTTTTCGTCATGGCTTGTCAAGTCCTATCCTTCATCAGTGCCAGAGCCTTTTCGCTTGTCTAAGGCATGTTCTTGGCGCTTCGATATATGGGGCGCGTCCTCATTAAATTCTGGCGGCTCTGTGCTCCCTCGTTGGACGGTGTCATGGTAATCCAACGGTGGGGATTTCTTTGGCCTTTATGGGCGGGAAAACTCGTACGGTTATTTTAATTGGAGGTATAAATACCCATTTGAACCAATCTATCTCTTTGCTTTTACACTCAAGAGTTCTTGCGTATATACCCTGAATCCGGTCAAGTCTTCAACCAAACTTACGTCTATTTTCTGCATAAAAAGCCTGTTTGAGGAGCTTTTCCTCATTTTTGTAAGTTTTCTCCTCTCTCTAACTCGTATTTTCTCTTTTCTAAGTTTCTTTTCCTCTCATCCTTTTCTTTCCTTCGTCCCTCATTGAGTTTTTTAGTCGTTCCTAGGGATGGGTAGATTTAAAAGGTTGGTTGAGTCGAAGGAGGCGATGGAGAAATTCACCGCTGATTATAGAATACCCAGTACCATAGGTTTGAGGTACTGTAAAGAAGGTGAGTGGCATTTTATGAGGCAAGGGGGCGAGGTAGTGATTCCCATAATCGCCTTCCTAGAAGGGGGTATGAGGATTCCTATGGGGCCGGTGATGAGGGACTACCTTAGACATTTCCGACTAGCTCCCATCCAGTGTACCGTCAATGTGTTTAGGATCTTGGGCTGTGTGGACGCCTTAAACGAGAAGATAGGGTTGAGGTTAACCCATTATGACGTAAATTGGTGCTATAACCTCCAACACCTTAAGGGTAAATCCTATTACATGAAAGCGATGGATGACAAGGTTTGGCTCATTCAATGTCTCCCTAAGTCTAGCAAATGACTAAATAAGGACTTTCTCATCGTGTCAGGGGCATGGCACGACGGCCTTCCTTGCCCAACTGAGGAGGGGGCACCAGTTGGGGTATTCGGAGTAGGAGAGGGTTGACCCTTGGTATTGTCGTAGTTTGTATTGTTTGGTTGCTAACAGGGGTGTGCCTTCTTTTTTGCAGATCCTCACGCCTTTGAACGCCATTTTCACTTGGTCAACCGGGTAAATTTGGAGACCATTCTTAAAGCGGAGGTCTTTGTGAACGAAGGTGACAACCAGGTCAGAGCTGCTCACAAGATCTTTAGGTACGATCCAATTTAGAAGTCATTCTCGGCTCCGAAGTACATGATCAGAGCTAAAGATCCTTGACTTCACAAAATTATCGTAGCGGAGCACGATTTCTTGCTTCCTGAAGGATCTTTTGCTTAAGGAGGTGCTACGTTGGCAGGCTCCTCTTCGTCCCATCAAGCTGCTGAGGCTGAGAAAGTAAAAGCAGAGAGCGAAGAGCAGGTCACTGAATTGGGCCAATCCGAGGACGAATTCGGTGCATTCGACCAAGTCGATTTGTCCAAGGATCCCTCTGGTGATTTAGGCGACCCCAGATTGACTGAAGCAGATCTTTAAAAGACCTCTTCCTAGGCCGAAATGGGCTTCAAGAGAAAACCTCCCACCAGCCTTCTTGACCTGATTGAAGGCCAGCCGGGGAAGGATGTGCCGGGGAAGTCATAGCCCAAGCTTCCCCCTCCCCCGCCCAAGCCTCAGCCTGCCTAGACTAGGTCATCTTCCACCCCATCACAGCCGTCGTCTCCACGGTCCAAACTTCCTCCTCCTCCTCAGCCCGTTAATCCAAAAAGGAAGAGGGCTTCCAAAGGTAAGGAGCCTATAGATGGAGGGAGATCTCGCTCCTCCTAGGAGGGAGATCTTGCTCCTACTAGGAGGAAGATGAAGCCCGACGAGCTTCAAAGTAATTGAAGATCGTGCACCAGGGCCAAGATAAGGAAGTCACCACACAGTCCGAGCCTCAGGCCTGGCTTCCTGCCCCAATGCTCCATGGGGAGCCTCTGATGGACAGCGCCTCCCTGAGTGACTTCAAAGGGGGCGAAGGCATTTATGTGGCCGACGCGCTGGAGAGATCTCTGCTACTCCCCATTGACATGGCCGAGTTGAGGGGTTTGAAGAGGCAGGAAGTCTTTCTCAGCATCAAGAGGTACCTGGGAATGGTAAGACTCTCCACACTTGTGGTTCCGATGATCCTTGTTCTTTGGTTCCCTACTCACTGTGTGATTGTTTCAATTAGCAGGCTGTCCAGGCTACCTATAGGTTGGAGGAGGCAGCCAATGACCAAAGTAAAGCCTTAGAGCTCGAGCATGACAAGCGTTTGGATGCCACTCGGACCCTCAAGAACTCTGAGGCCAACCTTTTGAAGGCGATGGAGGACTTAAAGGAGATGACCAGGGCCAGGGATAGCGTCGAATCAGGCCTGGCTAGTGCCCAAAAGCAGGCCGAGGACTAGACGAGGCGCCTGTTCGAGACTGAAGATCAGTTGAAGATCGCTAAGGAGCAAATCACCGATCTGAAGAAAAAGCTGGTCGAGGCCGAGGGGGCCAAAAATGTCGCAGAGTGGGCTAGGGACGAAGCCTTGAGGGCCAAGGAAGAGGCGGTGTTTGCCAAGTCAGAGGCTGAAAGCTCCAAGGAGAAGGTCGAGGAGGAGGCCTACGACTTTGGAGTGGCCAAGACCTAGGCCACTCTCAAGGCTTAAGTCCCTGGGGTATGCAGACTCTACTGTTCCCAGGTTTGGAATAAGGCCTTTAAGCAAGCTGGGGTTGAGGCTTCATCCGACCTGTGGAAGGTGGAGAATGTGTACTGCCCTCCTATCATTAGGGAAGCTGCTCCCTCTAGCTCTGAGGTTAGGGATACTCCTGAGGAGGCTGAGGCTGCTGGTCTTGGAGCTGTTTTGGCCATAACTATCCCTGAGGAGCCAGCCAGGGAAAGCGAGCCTTCTAGGGCGGCAAAGATGAGCGAAGGCCTGAACCCTGATGCACCCTAGAAGACTACAGAGTCCACAGGTGATGCTCAGGCCCCTCATGCCGAGGAGCCAGCTCTTCTTGTTGAGCCCCTTCAGGCTGTTCCCCTGGGTGAGGGCTCTGAGGATCTTGAGGTCTCTTCTGCTCAGATTTCCAAGGAATGAGCCAAGACTAAGCCAAAGAAATAGGCCACCTAGGCTAGCTTATGTTTTGTTTTTGTTTCGGTGGTGTTGTTGTTGTTTTTTCTTTTTATCATTATCAATTTTTTTTTGGAACATTGGGATTTGTTGTAATGAAGTTTTATCGAATGAATGAAGTTTCCCTTCTTTTTTTTTATTTTTACATTACATGTTTATTGTTGTTGTCATCACTATTAGTATGGATGCCATGTGTAGAAATGATTATATATGTGCCATGCTGGTGATTAAGCCTTGAAACCACAATTTCGAGGTGCTGAGCGTATATTTAGGCTATGTTTGCAACTCGCCCAAGATTAAACCTTTGATTTCGTTAATTTCTTCAAAGGTTGTGGTCTAAGGATCCACCCCTACACTATTGATCCTTAATCTTCTAGAAATTTAAAAATAATGGAAGGTACGAAAAGAATGTGTAACCTGGTGGTGGACTTGTTAAAATTCACCTCCAAATCCTACCTACTCATCTACACAAAAATGATAATTTCATTTATTGATATCTTAATTGGAGGATAAGAACCAAATCATCATAGGGAGGGTAACACTCATTCAGATCCCATCATAATCATAAAAAACAATAATAATGACCACCTAGGCTCCTGCTGGGAGTAGCTAGTTTCCCCATAAGCTTGAGTCCGAGGACCATGCAAGACCTTGGTTCTGCCTAGTACTTAGAATTTTTTGGAAGTATCTAGTTTCCCCATAGGCTTGAGTCCGAGGATCATGCAAGACCTTGGTTTTGTCTAGTACTTAGAATTTTTGGAAGTATCTAGTTTCCTCATAGGTGTGAGTCCGAGGACCATGCAAAACCTTGGTTCTGTCTAGTACTGAGAATTTTTTGGAAGTATCTAGTTTCCCCATACGTTTGAGTTCGAGGACCATGCAATACCTTGGTTCTGTCTAGTACTTAGAATTTTTTGGAAGTATCTAGTTTCCCCATAGGTTTGAGTTTGAGGATCATGCAAGACCTTGGTTCTGTCTAATACTTAAAATTTTTGGAAGTATCTAGTTTCCCCATAGGTTTGAGTCCGAGAACCATGCAAGACCTTGATTCTGTCTAGTACTTAGAATTTTTTGGAAGTATCTAATTTCCCCATAGGTTTGAGTCTAAGGACCATGCAAGACCTCGGTTCTGTTTAGTACTTAGAGTTTTTTGGAAGTATCTAGTTTCTCCATAGGTTTGAGTCCGAGGACCATGCAAGACCTTGGTTCTGTCTAGTACTTAGAATTTTTTGGAAGTATCTAGTTTCCTCATAGGTTTGAGTCCGAGGACCATGCAAGACTTTGGTTCTGTCTAGTACTTAGATTTTTTGGAAGTATCTAGTTTCCCCATAGGTTTGAGTCCGAGGACCATGCAAGACCTTGGTTCTGTCTAGTACTTAGAATTTTTTGGAAGTATTTAGTTTCCCCATAGGTTTGAGTCCAAGTCCGAGGACCATACAAGACCTTGGTTTTGTCTAGTATTTAGAGTTTTTCCACAATACAAGACAGATAATCATAATGGACTTAAAAATTTGAATTAGAGAAACGCTTTCATTAATAATAATACATTTTCAGGTTATTTACATTCCATGGACGAGGTACAGTTTTTTCATCTAAGTCTTCTAAGTAGTATGCACCTATTCCTGCTATTGAGGTAATTTGGTATAGGCCTTCCCAATTAGGTCACAGCTTTCCCCAGTATGGGTTTTTGGCAGCACCAACAATTTTCCTTAACACTAAGTCCCCTGGTGCTAATGGCCTCAACTTCACATTGGCGTCATACCCCTGCTTGAGCTTCTGGTGGTAATAGGCCAATTGGATCACTGCTTTTTCTCTTCTTTCCTCAATCAGATCTAGGCTCTTCCCCAGTAGTTCATCATTGCTACTTGGAGTGAAGGAGTTCATTCTCAGCGTTGGAAAGTTTGCCTCTAGAGGGATTACAGCCTCGGCCCCATAGGTCATGGCAAAAGGCGTCTCTCCTGTTGACCATTGCGGTGTGGTTCGGTAAGTCCATAAGACGTGTGGCAGCTCCTCTACCCATCTTCCCTTGGCGTCATCCAGTCTTTTCTTAAGCCCATTGACAATGACTTTGTTGATAGCCTCGGCTTGCCCATTTCCCTGAGGATAAGCTGGGGTTGAGTAAATCTCTAGTTCGCAACAGTATCTTTTGAAGGCTTTGTTGTCAAATTGGAGTCCATTATCTGAAATAAGGGTTCAAGGGACCCCGAATTGTGTAATAATTTTTCTCCAGATGAACTTCTTAGCATCTGCGTCTCTGATGTTAGCCAATGGCTTAGCTTTGACTCATTTGGTGAAGTAATCTGTGTTGACCAACAAATATCTCTTATTTTCTGCTGCCTTGGAGAAGGGGCCTACGATATCCAGGCCCTACTGGGCGAACGACCATGGGCTGGACAAAGGGTTGAGAACCCTCCTGGCTGATGGATATTCGGGGCAAACCTTTGGCACTGGTCACATTTCTTAACATATTCCAGGGCTTCCTTCTTCATTCTTGGCCACCAATATCCCTGGGTAATGGCTCGGTGCGATAGAGATCTTCCTCCTATATGACTCCCACAGATCCCTTCGTGCAGCTCTTCAAGCAGTAACTCCGATGCTTCAGGGTGAATACATGGTAAATATGGCCCAGAATAGGAGCGCTTATACAATTTGTGATCCTCAGACAACCAGAACCGAGGAGCGTTTCTTCGTATTTTTTCAGCCTCTGACTTCTCTTCGGGCAGGATATCGTCTTTGAGGAATTTTACTATGGGGTCCATCTAGCTAGGACCCATTCTGACCTCATGGATACAGACCATGCCTTTCGCAACCTCACTTGCTCTATCTAGATGCTCAACAATAATAACCCGAGGCAGGCTCCCTGTCGAGGAGATAGCTAGCGTGGCCAATGAATTTGCATGGGTGTTTCCACTTCTGGAGACATGTGACAAGCTAAAAAGATCAAAGTCTGACTGCAGGCGTTTTACCTGGCTCAAATACTTTTGCATCCTCGTGTCTTTGGCTTCCAACTATCCCTTTACCTGGCCCACTACCAATCTCAAGTCCGAGAACATCTCTACTGCTTTCCTCCCATTTTCCGCACCATGGCCATTCCCTGTAACAATGCTTCGTATTCAGATTCGTTATTCGTGGTCGAGAGCCCAAGTCTCAGGGATTTCTCTATGATAGTCTTCTCAAGAGACTCTAGAACTAGCCCCACTCCGGACCCCATTTGATTTGTTGCGCCATCAACGTACACCTTCCAACATGGGGGCCCTGGCATAGAGACTGCCCCAATTGGTTTTCCGTCCGTGCTTCTCTCCCCTGCTACTACCTCTACTGGTGGCTCCGCAAACTCGGCCATTAAGTCAGCTAGGACTTGGCCCTTTATGAAGGTTCGAGGCATGTATTTGATGTCAAAAGCTCCCAGAATGGTGTTTCATATGGCGATCCTTCCAATGTAATCAGCAGTTCGAAGCACGGACTTCAAGGGCAGTTGGGTTAGAACGACCACTGTGTTGGCCTGGAAATAATGGGGAAGGTTTCGCATACCATAGACCACAGCCAGTATGGCTTTCTCCAAGGGTAAGTATCTAACATCAGCTTCGTGTAGTGACTTGCTCACATAATAGACTGGCTTTTGGAGGCCGTTGTCATCCTATATTACTACCAAGCTCACAGTGTGATAGGCTACAACAATATATGCGTATAGGACCTCATCGGCTTAAGGACTGGACATGATAGGTGGCCGTGACAGGTATTCCTTGAGTTGCTGGAAGGCCACGACATAGTCCTCGGTCCATTCGAAATCCTTTCCACTTGTTGATCAAGAGATAGAATGGTCTGCATCTATCCGCCAACCTGGAAATAAATCGATTCAGGGTAGCGATCATTCCAGTAAGTTTCTGGACCTCCTTGGCGTTTCGTGGTGGCTTTAGGTCATTAATGGCCTTCATCTCGTCAGGTTAACCTCTATTCCCCTATGAGTAACCATGTATCCTAGAAACTTGACTGATCCCACGCCAAAAGAGCATTTGGAAGCGTTTAGGCGCAGCTTGTGCTTAAGACATTAAAGGTATTGCCGAGGTCTCCAAAGTGTTCGGACACCACTTTGCTCTTTACCACCATATCATCAACATAGATTTCAATGCTCTTGCCTAACTGTGGCTTGAACATTCTCATCATCATCCTTTGATAAATGGACCCTGCGTTCTTCAGGCCAAATAACATTACCTTGTAGTGGTAGTTCCCAGTAGGTGTCACAAAGGCCGTCTTCTCCTGATCCTCCACGGCCAATGGTATTTGATGATAGCCCTGAAAGGCATCCAGGAAACTCATCTGAGGATGGCCCGCTGTTGCGTCCACCAGCTGGTCTATCCGAGGCATGGGGAACGGGTCCTTTGGGCATGCTTTGTTTAGGTTTGTGAAGTCCACACAAACCCGCCACTTTCCACTTTTCTTCTTGACTACCACAGTGTTGGCCAACCATTCGGGGTAAAAAACCTTTTTGATAGCCCCTGCACGCTTAAGCTTCATCACCTCGTCTCTGATCGCATCAGCATGCTCTCTTGATGGGCGCTGGGGTGGCTGCTTCTTGGGAGTGATGGACGAGTTGACATTGAGATGGTGACAGATGAAGGCTGGGTCAATTCCTGGAGCATCGCAGGTGTCCAATGCAAATACGTCAATATTTCTTTTGAGAAATTTGACCAACTCTTCCTTCTCTTGAGGGGGCAGTTGAGCCTCTACCTGAAAGAACTTCTCCGAGGTATCACCAATGACCACCTTCTCCAAGTACTCGCATTTTGCCTCCTCGGCCGCTGTATCAGGGGGCGACACCGGGGCCTTTGATTGCTATAAGTCCTTTTCAGCAGAGACCGAGGACTTTGCGTCAAGCCGATGCGAAATGGCGGCCACCACACACTGCCTTACCGTGGATTGGCAACCACAGATTTCGAGGACTTGGTCCCCTGACGGGAATTTCACCTTCTGGTGCAAAGAAGAGGCGACAACCCCCAAAGTATGGAGCTAGGGCTTGCCGACGATGGCTGTATATGGAGAGTAGGTGTCCATCACAATAAAGTTCACCTCCACTATCTCTGGGCCGGTCTGGATGGGTAACCTAATCATGCCCTTTGGAATAACTAGTTTCTTGTCGAAGCTCATCAAAGGAGAGCTGTAGGGCCTTAAATCTTCTAGTTTAAAATTCAGCCCCTTGTAGAGGTCAGGGTACATAACCTCGGCAACATTGCCACCATCCACCATCACTATTTTCACATCGTAGCCTCCTATTCTGAGAGTGATCAACAACACGTCGTTATGGGGCTAGGTGGTTCCGATCTTGTCTTCCTTCGAAAAATTCAAGATTGGATGAAAATTCATTTTGCCCCTCTTTGGCTCTAGCTGGGGCTCCTCAGTAGGCAGTTGGGCCACAGATAGCACTCGTGAAGGGCGCGTGCCTGTTCTTCCTAGCATAGCCAAGATTACATTGATCGTCCCCACGGGTGGCCTTAGGACAGCATCTCTTTGGGGTTCCTGACGGGTTTGGCTTTGATGACCACTGGAATGATGCAGAAGGTGCTTTAGCTTTCCTTCTCGGACTAACTGGTCCAGGTAATTTCAGAGGTTCCTACAGTCCTCTGTGGTGTGTTCATGGTCCTGGTGGTATTGGCAATAAAAGTTCTGATTATGCCTTGTGGATTCCCCCGCCATCTTATTCGGCCACTTAAAGTATGGTTCATTTTTTATTTTCTCCAACACCTGATGTACTGGTTCTCGGAACACAGTACTAACAATCTGTGCGTTAGTTGCTTCAGACTGCCCTACAAAATCTCTTCTTGGGCGGTTGCTGTTATATCGGTCCGACCTGAAATCCCTCATCTCTTGAGGGATAACCTTCTCTTTTCCCTTCCCCTACAGCTGGTCTTCCTCTACTCGTTTATACTTATCGATCCGATCCATTAGTTTGCGCACGCTGGTGGCAGGCTTGCAAGTCAGAGACTTCCTCAAGCCGTGCTGGGCTGGGAGGCTGTTTTTTAAGGTGTTAATGGCGACATCGACAAAGTTGCCGTCCATTTCATTATACATCTCCCAATATTTGATCGAGTAGGCTTTCAGAGTTTCTTCGTCACATATGGATATCGACAGTAGCGCACTCAAGGGCCGAGGGGCTTTGTTGTTTGTGACGAAACAAGAGCCAAAGGCTTGGGTTAGCTGTCTATACGAATTTACAGAATTCACCTTTAAGCCATTGAACCACCTCATCGCTACTGGTCCCAAGCTAGATGGGAAAACTTTGCACATTAGCGCCTCGTTTTTGGAGTGGACGACCATCCTTTGGTTGAACTGGCTCACATGCTACACGGGGTCTGTATTGCCATTATAAAGGGTGAAGGCCGGTTGTTGGAATCGCTGAGGGAGTGTAGCCCCTTCTATACGGCGTGTGAAAGGTAATTTAGAGAACTGATCTAGTGCCCTGCTTATGGCACGTGTCCCAGGTCCCTAGGAGATGAGCTTCTGCATTTGCGCCTCTGGTAATGCTTTTCTTCATGAGAGAAGGTCTCGCTTGGAAGGGTTCTTGATCTCTGCCTATAGTCATCATTGCTTTCATCATCGAAGGGCAAGGTAGGGTTAGGATGAGATCGCCTTCGTTGAGCATGGCGCAGTTTTTTCTTCAAGTTATTTATCTCTCGCTGCATGGCCTGTTCATCATTCTGTCTCTAGGATACGTGGTTGCCCACACGAGAATGGCTTCTGCTAGTTTGAGTGGTGTTTACACTTCCCTCTCGAAACCTTCCATTCTCTTCATTTCGATCACGCTCAGGGTTGGGAAAGTTGCCCTGTTGCTGGGACCCAGCCGACTTAGGCTGATGGGAGCCTGCTCGATGAGGACCTGATCCTACCATGCTTGATTGTTGTCCTTACTAGCACACAAGTTCTTCCCACAGATGGCGCCAATTATAGGGATCGGGTTGAGCATTTCTACTGTTATGTGAGTAGACTTAGGCCTAACTAGCCCAATACAATGAATTTGTAGAGAGTGAGTTCAAGAACTGGATTTTAGTGAGGATTACAACAACTAGATATGATCGTAAGCAGATTGAATGATAAATACGTGAGGAGAAGCGTGAAACTTTGTCCTTGGGCTTGATCCGAGGACTGGTTATTCTTATTACTTCTTCAGTGCGTACTTACAAAAGCTTTCCAGAATGGTACAAACTGTAACCATTTTCCCTCCCTTTAATTTTTCGATCCCCCTTTCCTAGAGGGCCTCTTACATTATATACCTCCTTCTTGTTGATCTTGGCCCTCCATTTGTTGATCACGTAGGTCGCTACTCGAGTGATTGTCCCATCTGCCGTCTTCCCTAACTTTCTATGAGTTGCAGCAACCAAGGTAGTACTATTCAGGGGTCATTTCCTCATTGATGTGGCCAGATCATTAATGGTGGGCATTTAATGCGGAGGTGACAACTTCTCCTGGAATTGCTCCTCCACCATGCTCCCTTGGCTGACCCACTATGTTAGTTCTTTTTCCTTGGGATGCCCTGAGAGGCTGTCTTTAAAGGCAGGCCGCTCTTCCCTCTTATGATCTTGGTTGGCCGAGGACAGGATTGTCCTCGGCGATGTCTTTTGGCAATTTGGACTCCCTTTGTTCATCTTCGGGCGTTTCTTCCTCCTCGGCGTGGGCCTTGGACTCTGTATGAAGTGGGCCAGGGCTACTGAGTTCTTTGACCCCACAACTACAAATATTATTGTATGTCATTCAAAAAAAAAAAATTCATGAACAATAAATATATAAATTATATAGCATTGCAATAATATACCTTAGACCCAACCAGCCAACAAAAAAAGAGTAGTCACAGACCCATTCTCAACAATATATCACATTCTACAACAATATATCACAAACCCACAATGATTCCGATTCAAAATCGAGGCAAGCGAGAGGTGAGGTAGAGAGAGTAAGAGTTTAAGAGACTTATCAGCTGCAAGAAGGAAGAGCTCTTGTCGTGGGTTTGTGACAGCAAGGTTAGAGCAAAGACTTCAAGAGTGAGCAAGATGGGTTTGCGGAGTGAGTCAGCGGCTTGGTTTGACGGAGTGGGTTAAGGGCGTGGGCCGGTGACGTTGAGCTTTGGGTGGGTCAAGGGCGTGGGTCTGTGATGGCGAGTGGAGAAATTGAAGCTCGCAACGGGAAGAAATGAAGAGTATGAGGACCAACTGAGGGGAGAGAGGAGCAACGGGTAGAAATGGGGAAGGAGGAGAAAGAAAAAATAAAATAAAATATTCTAACCTAGTGTGAACAAAAAATAAAATAATATTTTTTTTTTACCTTTGAGCTACAGTGCACATCTATCTTTAGCTGTGCACTGTAGTTGAGAAGCAAAATTTTTTTGCTATAGCTCCACTGCTGTAGCTTTTCTTTTGTGATCAGTGGTGCTTTTTTTTTTTTTAGAAGGAAACATGCTGCTGCTTTATTAATTAAGTAATATGAAAATTAGATGAAAGAAAAGATACAATGTCATGTGGAACATGCTCCATCTAGACAGAAAAAGGAAATGAATGTCTTGCTCTTTGGGCTAAGGCATGAGTGATTGCATTGCCTTGCCGACCAACATGAGAGAAGGAAATACTCTGAAAAGAGTTTTTAATAGCAGAAATATTTTTTATTTGGTGACCCCCTTGAGCTCTCTCCCAGCCACCATACTGAAGTGCCCTGATCACTGTCTCAGCATCCCCTTCAATCACTGATTTCGTAGTACCAGTTTCAAGGGAGAATAGCACTGCTCGCTTGGCAGCAAGTAACCCCAGGATTTCCACAGTAGGCGGCTTCTTTATCTTTTCAGACAAGGCAGCCCTCACTTCGCCATTGGAGTTTCGAATGACCACGCCTATGCCAGCCTCATCGGACTCTCCAAACATGGCGCAATCAAAATTTACTTTCCAGTAATCTAGTACAGGTGGACACCACCTCCTCTGAACTACATGATGTGAGCAAGGAGGGATCTTTATCAACTTATTGAAGTCTCGGATGAGTCTCTTGCGAAGCCAGTGATCTTCTCTAAGGGTAGAGTGGTTTCATTCAGACGAGTCCTATTCCTGTGGTACCGGATCGACCAAGCCGTTGCTGCAAACAAAGCCATTGAGTGGGGTTTGCTTTGGATAAACTTTAGTAGCTCGGAAAAAGAGTTTAGTGAGTTCCTAGACCTGACTGCCCAGCCAAAATCCTTTTCCTAGACCGTTTTTAACTTGTCACGTGATCAGTGGTGCTAAAAAATAGTAATATAGCTATTTAGCACCATTGCTGTGAATGCTCTAACTAGCTTTAACTACATTTATGAACACCTAAAAAATCACTTTTAGACGTTTTTTTTGGAGAAGCAATCCGATGGTTGCTTCTCAAGGGCAATTCACCTTTCAATAACACAGAGTTGTTGAGAGCAGGACAACACCACATTTGTTCAAAATTTTGGCTGCACATACAATACAATGTTAACCTATGATGTTAGATCCATAATGATTGTTTTTTACGCGCTATTTGTTTCGGCAATAATATTTTTAATAAAATGAATCATCTTCCAAAAAGTGTTTTTTCTATATTTGGTAGTAACTTTAAACGAGTTGAAAAACAATTTCCTAACTTCTTTTATTTAGCTTAATGTAAGATAAAGTTTTTTATTTTATTTTATTTTTTTATTTTTTAATAAAAAATTACTGGAAAACAATCTCTAAAAATAAGTCATACTTTTTATATTGACAAAAAAAATAGTTTTCTTTTAATTCATTTTTCTGATACTACTAAATATTAGAAAATATGAAAAACTATCTTTACACAATGTTTTCTATTAAAACAGACAGAGCATTATTATTAGGGCAAGACATCAATTGTTTTTTAATATAAACTAGATTCAAATTTTAAATTTTTAACTTGACGACATTAAACTTTACTAGTTAAACTAACTGTAACAATATAACCACATTATCTCACATTTTAAAGTTAAAAGCTTTGGGAGGAAAAAAAAAACCTAAGGGTTGTTTGGATTTTCAGATTCTATCACCCATAACTCTGTTTCCATCACTCATAACTCAAAATTGGTGGGTCTCACGACTAAGTAGTTTGTTTGGATGTGTTTTCAGTTTTTGTTTCCATCACTCAATTTTCTGATTTTTGAGTGACGAGTTATGGAAAATAAAAACACATTTTAGATGTTTTCAAGTTATGGAAATAAAGTTATGATGACATTTTGGTAAACACACATATTTGAGGGACCTACAGCATGTAAGTAGTCTTCTTCTTCTTCTTTTTTTCTTTTTCCTTTCACGCTGGGTCTAGTTCAGTCTTCTTCATCCTTTTTTTTTTTTTTTTTTGACTCTAGGTCTAGGCTTAGGTTCTCTATTCTTCTCCTTTTCTTCTTCTTCTTCTTCTTTTTTTTCTTCTTCTTTTCTTTCCTTTTCACATTGGTGGTTTTTTTTCTTTTTTTTCTTTTTTTTCTTCACGCTAGGTCTAAGAGGTTTGATGCATTAGGGTGTTAGGGGTTGAAGGAAAAATAAAAAATAAAAACTACACCAAGTCAATCCGTGAGTCCCACAAAAAGTAAAATTTTTTAAGTTATCAAAATTAAAAACAAGTGCCAAACATGCTATCTTAGGAAGTTGTGATATTTTCAGTAATAAGTGATAAGTGATAAAGTGATGAATAATGAAAAGTGAGTGAAGAATGATAAGTGATGGTTTTTTAAAAACCAAACAACCCCCTAATCATTCTATAAATATAAATTTCAACACACAAGAGTTTTAGGGTATTAACCTCATACCATAAATAGATAAAAAATATTTCATATTCTATAAATATAAATTTCAACACATGAG
This sequence comes from Quercus agrifolia, assembly GCA_029955455.1. Taxonomy (NCBI): domain Eukaryota; kingdom Viridiplantae; phylum Streptophyta; class Magnoliopsida; order Fagales; family Fagaceae; genus Quercus; species Quercus agrifolia. Next base: position 45,297,291 of record JARQAD010000006.1, read on the forward strand.
TTTTAGGGTATTAATCTCATACTATAAATAGATTAAAAACATTTGATATGTGTTAGCAGGCATCCAAATGTGGTAACACAGTATAACAAAATCAAACCTCCTTCACATCCTTGAGGAAATGAAAGGGGGGTGGGTGGATGGGAGGGAACACACTTTTTAATGTCCAATTTACTCAAAGGGTACAACTTAAAATCCAAGACGTATGTTCTGGAGCTATTCTTACATTCCATTATTACATTACTACCAGATAATCAGTATGTAGAAATCCACTCTCGGAAATTTTCGTCATCAGTGTACATAAACATAATCAGGCACCAGAGGCCTTATCCACAAACATCTTCAAGCCTCAGCGGCCTTCGCTCCAGGTGTTGCTGTTGCACTACCATTTGATTTGGCATGTTTAGCTTCATAATCTTTAACAGCAGCCTTGATAGCATCCTCAGCAAGCATGCTGCAGTGCAGCTTTACTGGTGGCAGAGAAAGATATTTTGCAATTTCCCTGAGGACATACAAAAAAGCATAATTTAGTTAAGCATAAAACTCTTTATAAACCCTTCGTTATACTTGGTTTGAAATAGTATACATGCTCATAACCATATTTGGAATAGATGGCAAGATACATTGCTTCCTTAAAAAAAAACATGAACGGGAATCATTTTATGTCTTACTTGTACCTTCCACCATCTAATTTCAATTTCTTTCTACAGAAGTAGAAAATTTAATATTTAATTACTCCAAATGACTGGCCTACAGACTATCAAACGGAATCTAGACTCCTACTGACCTTCATTCCCATGTTCCAACTAAATATATCTACTACAATCTAATGTTCCGTTTGTGCCAGTTTCATGAACTGCAAATTCTACTAAATACAGTAATACTAACATAATATAATGTTTTCTCAATTCTCATATAATTCATATCAAATGCCTGAGAAAACACCAATGTCCATGTGATGTCCATATATCCAACACACTCACACAGGAAAAAATCCTATCCTTTTCAAATTGATCAGTTTCAAAGTTTTGATTAAATGTTATAAATCTAAAGGTGTATTTAGTGCCACATCATACAAGAAATCAAATCTTAATTGTGAAATGGACTCCCAATGGAGAGGATCCTATTCCCACCAAAAGGGATAGCACTTACTGTAAAGTGGGAAAAAATTCCCCAATTATCAACTGCAAAAGTAATTATGGAAACACACGAAAGATGAAAACACCACACAGAACTGATCATACAACTATAATTATAATTACAGTGGCATAATAAGCACAAAATGGAATAGTAAATTCATGGACTCAATTTAAATTCAGAGAAATACAGCAGAACTCACGTGTTTTTAATGGTCACAACTTCTTCCAATTGCTTCCCCTTGACCCACTCAGAAGCTGAAAATTGTGACAGAGAGCAATTAGAACAATCCCTTGCAATAACAAAGGCCACAATGCCATGACAAAAGGACAATAAGCTAAAGCAGAACACAAACTGCAACTTCCATAAACTTGACAAATCAGTTAAAGAGACAAAATATTTAATAGCAATTTCTAACTCTAGACAAAGTTTCAGATATTTTCTATGGCCACATATCCTAAATAAAACAGAAGTGTGGAAGCATTTAAGGGGCAGTCTCATTAGTGAGCCCTTAATGATGCAGATATATAGAATGGTAAAGATTTTGGCATTCTACTACCCTGCAAAAATAGGCCCAAACCCAATGGTAAACATAGAAGATCATTAAAAGAGAGATCCTGATAGGAGGGCAACTGTAGTTGTTGTTGCGCAAAGAAGCCAAACATCTTGGTCCTAAAAGCTAACTAATTTAATAACACGAATATATATATGAAGATAAAGCCTTCCTAACAACACCACAACCTATGAAGATACAGAAGAACTGTCTCCATCAAATCTGTACAATTGTATTTGTGGCAAAATATCATTCACATACCCTAGCATAATTTTTCTCACCAAACATTAGCATGTCAACGAATTTCAAGACACAACAAATACATACATTACTTCATAGATACACAATAACAACAACAACAACAACTGAGCCTTAGTCCCATAATGTTGGGGTTCGCTATGAATCCTCAACAAGCTGGTCAAAGTCGGATATGTGTATTCTTTTCTTCCATTTCATTCTATCCAAAAGCATAAAATCCTTAGTTAACATGTCATTTTTTACCACGTCTTTTAATTTCATTTTAATCTCTCTTCCTCTACCTATTTTGTTCCCTCAACTTAAATCAACACTCTTTTTCACCAATGCACTAATCACTCTCCTCTGATCATAACCAAACCACCTCAAACGACTCCCTCCCATCTTTTTGGACAACCCTATCCTTATGCGAATCTCCTCATTTCCAATCCTATCTTTCCTCGTATTTTCACTAATCCACCAACATTCAACACCATAAACCATAGCTAATCTTATAACAATCTTATGAAAATTTTCCCTTTTCATCTTAGTTGGTATTCTACAATCATCATACAATAAAATTGAGTCACTTTATCATGATTATAAATAAATCCACATTGATTCATAGATTATAAAACAAATAACATAAGATAAAAATAAATTATTTCCCAATAAATTTCAAAACTTTAAACAATAAACCTAAATTTGAAACCTTGAGTTTCTAATTTTGATTAACAATTTTCCTCAACTTGCTCAAAAATCAAATTCAAATAATAAACATATAAAGCAGAAAAACCCTAAAAAAAAATTCAATCAAATTTTCTGAGCAACCAAACAAAAATCAGCACACGAACCTACAGACGAGGAAGCGATAGCGGAGCCACAACCGAAGGTCTTGAAGCGAGCATCGACGATCTTCCCAGTCACCTCGTCGACCTTGATTTGGAGCTTCATGACATCGCCACAGGCGGGTGCACCGACGAGGCCCGTGCCCACCGTCGGATCGTTCTTGTCCAACGATCCAACGTTGCGTGGCTTGTCGTAGTGGTCGATCACCCTCTCGTGGTACATACGTGGCAGCACCTGGACGGGCCGTGACGCCGACAACGCCGACCCCTCCTGTGAGGCTAGCCCTAGTACCTTCTTCGATACGAGCCTCAGCATTTTTTTTATTTACTTTTTTTTCCTGTTTTCTGGTTTTGGATTTTGAATTTTGGTTTGTGAAGTTTCTCAGTTTGAGGGAGTTTTGTAAATTTTAGGGCTTGAGGAATTCTTCTTTTTATTGAAAGGCGGTGCCTTTTTTAGGAAGACACGTGGAGGCTAAGTGTTAAAAAAGATCTTGAAATTCCGAACTTACTGGATAAGCTTTGTTCAACTTCTCTCAGGTTTTGTTTTATATCATCCACTTGCTACTTCTGCTTCCAATCATAAAATGTCAAAAATTATAATTAGGTAATTCTTATTCTTAAAATATAAAAATATGGTTAAAATTATAATTCAACAAAATAAAAACGAATAGAGAAAATTTTTTTTCCTTCTAAAAATTAGCACACTGTTTATATAAATCTATCTAACAAACGTTTAATACATTTTTTTTTTCTAAAAATTAGCATACGCTAAACCTAATTGTTTATTGTATTTTAAATATTAAATTTTAATTTTTAAAAAATTTATTCCTATGTAACCTCATTGACAATAGATAAATTCAAATTGAAAAATTACATTAAACTCAAATTGTTTTTTAATTAAAAGCCTCATCACAAGTGTGAAGTGCGTGTGATGAGATTAGTTTCATTTATTCTAATATAAAAAAGGGGTAAATTGCACACTCTTAAAATTTGGAGGTATTTGGATTTTACACTTAAATTTTAGAATTTAAAGTTTAAAGGTGTTTAAATTTTACATCCTAATGTTTTTGAAACTTCAGGGTGTAAAATTCAAATACTCTCAAACTTTAAGGAGTACAATTCAAACATCCATAAAATTAAGAAGGTAAATTTCAAATTCTGAAACGTTAAAGTGTAAAATTCAAACACTCACTCACAAATTTTAAGAGTTAAATTTATAATTTAACCCAAAAATTTTTATCATTTCATTAACTTAGAGAATTTCACAACAAATTTAACGCTGACGTAGCAAATTGTTAGTTATAAAAAAGTGATATTAATGATAATTTCAAGTACCACCGCACACCCTTGGTGCAATGGTCACTCCACAAGTATAAGTGCTTGTGGGGTGTGGGGGGCAAGGGCCGGGGTTCAAATCTCCAGGAGGGAGTTTCACACACATATACACTTAGATTAGGTTAGAGTAGAATTCTATCTTGTATCAAAAAAAAAAAAAAAAAAAAAAAATGATAATTTCAAGTGAGGATTAGTAAAAGCAATTTAATTAGTATGAAAAATGTTGTCAATTTATTTGTATATATAACATTACTTTTGTTGAATTATTCTACATAAGTAGGGATTATAATGACAAATTACGAAATTAATAACTTGACACGTAGGCGATCTCCACAACATCTTAATTATAGTATGTATTGGTCATAAGCTATTTTTGTCTAGATTAGACAAATGTAATTATTTTTTTTTCGTGCTAAACTAGACAAATGTAATTATTAGCAATAGGTAATAAACATCATTTCATGCTCTAAGATTTAGCAGTTATGAAAAAAAGTTGTGAATTACTCCCTCCGTCCTAATTTGTTTGTCATGTTTGAAAAATCAAATTTTTTTAAGGAAATATCATTTATTGTCTTGTCTGCCTTATAAAAATATATAAGTTTACAAAACTACTCTTAAATAAATTTATCAGCTTTTTAAAAAAGAGCTATTCTTAATGAGGCAACTAAAAAGGTACCCTAATGAAATTGATTTTTTTAAATATTAGTTAGTTTTATTTTCAAATAGTTTTGAAAATAAAGTAGGGGTATAATAGGAATATTAGTAAACTAATAATTTTTATTTTTAGAAATACGACAATATTTTGGGACATCCCAAAATAGAATAAAGGACAAATAAACTGGGATGAAGGTAGTATGTTCCTAACATTACTCTATTGCAATGATGCATTAACTAACACAAAAATATTCTACCAAGGTAATAATGCATTATTTCATACAAAAACATTCCATTACTAGTAAATTCAGAGGATTTAAGACACTTTCAAGTTAAACTTGGTATAACTCCACAAGAATTACACATTTTTGATCGTATAGAGTTTTGAAAGATCAAAGTGATTAAAAAGAAAACACTATAATCCATTATTACATCATTAAATATTTACCAAATTAACAGCATCCTTATTAAATGCTTCTTCAGTGATGGTTGAATTTATATATTTTATTTTTATTGACATCAATAAATCATACACATCTAATAAATCTAAAAAAGGCCCAATCTCTGGAACTTGGTGACAATGGACACGGCCCAAGGCCCGTCTTTGTTGTTCCAGGCTCCCATGCCAAGCAGTTTATGTGTAGAAGAAGCCTCTGGGTGAGTTAATTGTGTAGAAACCAGGCCCAAAGAAAAAGGATATGTAGAATGGAATGTGATGACAAACCTACTTGCTTCTCATCAAGGCTTTGATTAGATAGTCCCTGAGTTGGAAATACGCCCAAAGCATATCTTTTGCCTGGGTTGAAAGAGACTGGACTCAAATTTCTCCCTAGACTCCTAGATCCAAAAACTTCATTAGTCTTATAATTATAATGATGCAATGACCAATAGATGGGAAAAAAATCTTATGCAATTTAGCCTCTTGATGAATAGAAATTTTTTGTTCCACTTTGTGTGTGTTTGGCTCCAAATTAAAAAGTCAGTTTATTTTTACAACTATTCATGGGCGGCGAAAATGGGTAATTACCCATAAAAAGCAAACTATATAGTTAGTAGGACCGGTTTACAAACTATATGGATTTCTAGCAACTCGAGCCTCAAAGACTCGATTTTGGGCTCCTAAATCGAGTCTCTAATACTCGATTTTCATGGGTTGTTCGCCTCTGATGTGGCACTTTTTCCAGGTGGCGTCTACATGTAAATCGAGTCTCTAAGACTCGATTTCTAACCCAAAAATAAAATATCAATGAACCAAAATACAACCCAAAATGCAGAAATAGCGGAAAAAAACACAGAAAGAAAGAAAAAAAAAAGAAAGAGAAGAAGAAGAAGAAGAAATGGAGATCAGCTTAAGCCGACCCAGGCCGCGCCAGATTCAGGCCGGCGACACAAGCCGCGCGCGATAGATCCAGGTCGCGCGGCGAACCCAGGTCGCCACGCGACTGTTTCTGGGTTTTTTTTTTTTTCTTTTTTTTTCTTCTCTGATGAACACGTTGGTGCTGCCCTTGTGGTATTTTTTTTGTTTTCTTTTTAAATGTAAATCGAGTCTTAGAAACTTGATTTTCATATAGATGCCACGTGGAAAAAGTGCCACATCAGACGCGAACAACCAATAAAAATCGAGCCTTAGAGGCTCGATTTAGGGCCCAAGATCGAGCCTTTGAGGCTCGAGTTGCTAAAAATCCATATAGTTTGTAAACCGATCCTACTAACTATATAGTTTGCTTTTTATGGCTAATTACCCATTTTCGCCTTCATGGGTTCCACTGTACTTTTTGGTATTATTCATGGGTCCTATTGTACTATTTCAACTAACTTTTACCTTTATCTATATTATTTTTAGCAAAATAAGTGGATTCCAAACAGACCATTTATGTTTCACTAATCATTGTATGTCATGTGTCTGATTTTATTTTATTTTTTAATTTTATAAGGAAAATAACAAAAATATGTAACAAACTGTAATTGGTAGAGTATAAATTAGAATAACTATCTTTAGAAAATGCTGATATTTTTAAAGCTTTTGAGAGAGGTTCAAGGAGAGGGGGTCGGTATTTCTTTCTAAATTGAATTACACCTTTATTCCTTAAAGTTTGGGATTTTATTTTTTTACTTTTATTTACAATACTTTGAACAAAAAGTTTTTAGTTTCAGCAAAATAAACGGATCCCATACAGACCCTTTATGTTCCACTAATAGTGGTATGTCATGTGTTTGATTTGATTTGATTTTTTAATTTTATAGGGAAAATAACAAAAATGTGTAACAAACTATAATTGGTAGAGTATAAAGTAGAATAACTATCTTTAGAAAATGCTGATATTTTTAAAGCTTTTGAGAGAGGATCAAGGAGAGGGCGTCGACATTTCTTAATTTCTAAATTGAATTACACCTTTATTCCTTAAAGTTTGGGATTTTATTTTTTTACTTTTATCTACAGTACTTTTAGCAAAAAGTTTTTAGTTTCAGCAAAATAAATAGATCTATCCCAAACAGATCATTTATGTTCCACTAATAGTGGTATGTCATGTGTATGATTTTATTTTATTTTTTAATTTTATAAGGAAAATAACAAAAATATGTGATGAATTGTAATTGGTAGAGTATAAAGTAGAATAACTATCTTTAGAAAATGCTGATATTTTTAAAGCTTTTGAGAGAGAATCAAGTAGAGGGCATCGGTATTTCTTTCTAAATTGAATTACACCTTTATCCCTTAAAGTTTGGGATTTTATTTTTTAATATTGGCATATGATATGCCCCTTGCCTTAAAGCTATTCAAGAAATTCCATTATTAAGTTTTCAACATTAGCACATGCATTTTATCAACTTCAACAACCCCATTTTGTAATTATTTGGTTTGTCTAATGGGGCTGCACACTTGGGGAATAACGAGGTGTTTCAAGAGTTTTGGACACTATCAACCTCACAAATTTGATAATTTCTTCAAATATTGCACAAAATGTTACCCAAAAAAAAAAAAAAAAAAAAGCATAAAATTATGCATCCACGCAACCCCTAACATTTTTGGTAAGTCAATAAGACTAATGCCTTCTATTGCATTTCATTTTCAAAGAGAAAGAAACAAGAAACAATGATGACATTCTTTCTTGCTGTGTAATTGTAAACTATTCATGGATATCTCCCTCTTCCCCTTATTGTAAAAAGAGTCATGCTAACGAGTGCTTCTAGGACATTAGTTAACAATCTAGTTAAAGAAAAATTTGATGGGAAAAGAAAAAAAAGCAATTAATATTTTAACAGTTTTTTTTATTTTCAATAAAAGTGATGTCAAAACTTTTCTAAAATAGATTGTTAATCAATGTCTTAAGAGCACTCGTTAGCATTTCCATTGCAAAAAAAAAAAACTATTGCTTAAATCTCTTTTGTAGTGGAAGCTAAGATATGGATACACAAAGAAAATGAAAGAAAAATTAGTATCTCTTATCTGATGCATTTTAGACAGGTTGATGAAATCTGTTGGCCATGAAAAAGGAAAAACTAGCACTCCAAAGGTTCCTAAAGTATTCCTCTTTTTACCAAAAAAGAAAAAAAAAAGAAAAAAAAAAAAAGGATTCCTCTTCTTCTTGTCGCCATACATGTTGGACTTTCATGAAGGTCTACTGCCCTTTCCTTTCATTGATCAGTGACAAATTAATAATGCTATCAACATGTAACAACAGCCAAACCTTTCATGTCTTTCTTTCACCTATCTTCTCCTCCATGATGGATTGTCATTTTTCTCTTTACAATTTGTTTGGATTAATCTCAATATGTTCTGGAAGAATATATATATATATATACATATATATGGGTGCTTTTGTAGCACTACAATTTGATTGCCTCAAAAATTAGCCAAAGGACAAAGGTTATGTGGACTAGCAAATAGCAATAATATAGCATCCTTTAGTATTATTGGGGCTTTTATGCAACCTTATTCTAGCATAGCTTGCCTATGAGCTTCATAATTCATATGGAGGGCTTAAAGATGTGAATTCATATCCTTCCTAGGGTATCCTTAGCTTTAAGTTGACCCCCAAATAGGAACATCAAAGACCCTAGCCTATTAAAGAAAGTCACATGGGAGAGAAAAAGAAGAAGAAGAAGAAGAAAAAGAGAGAACCCAAAAGCACAAAAGAAAATTGTGTATAATAAAAACAACTATGGTATGAATATATAACACCATCACAAGTTCATAACCACAACAACAAAATACTACCAATAAATACAACTGATACATGTCATTTCTTGAAGTAAATGACCGATTAATCAGCAATTGACTTATCAACAGGCACAAGTGCTAAAGTTTCCATACAAATAATGGTCTTTTTCCTTCACATAAGTCCTTAGCATTTTATAGGCTTTGATGGATGTTGTCGTTGTTTTAAATAGACAAGCTTTCAATGCTAAATACAGTGACATTTTCTTTGGGTGCGCTTGTTACCTATATATTATTATTAGTTTGTGGTATAGTAGCCGAAATGATAAATCATGTTGCTGATCACCACTCCTTCTAAAGAAGAAATAATGCTACACTTTGAAATATTTTTAAAGTATTTATGAGCATATATATTCTTCATATATGAATCTGGGCCGAGAGATTTATAATGAAAGCTGAGAATTAAGTAAACCCTTCAATCATTCCCTAGATCCAGCATATCCAATCATCATATATTCATATAATAGAGATGTACTAAATGCGAATCACATAAAATTAAACTTTGTTTATATATATAACAATTGTCTTAATTACATTGTTTTTTCATGACTTAAGGGTAGCTTTTTATTATCCCTGAGCAGGGATGTAGCTTTCTAACAGACCATGATGGTTTCCACAAAAAATTATACGAAACCTAACCATTGACCTAACTCCTTCCCAATGCAACCTTTTTAAAAGGAGTCTCCCAGTCCCTCCATAATTTATATTTTATGCTTTTCCTGCTTCCATTTCCATATACTTGTATATTTTATGCTTTTTCTGCTTCCATTTCCATTCTTGTTATTTGTGTGTGTTTCAATATATTGCAACTGCTGGCAACTTCCCATATTAAGGTTTAGGTAACGAGGGGGACCTTCCCACCAATGGCCTAATTAAATGATTTCTACTTCTAATTCTACTTCTCTTTCATAAATTATTTTTAAATGTTTTACACTTATACTTCTTTAGTTTTAATGGACATCCATTTATTCTTATTAAAAAAAGTGGTATACGACATTAATGAATTGCTTATCATCTAGAATGGTATCTCTTTTTCTTTTTCTTTTTGGTTGTTGCATTGGTCTTTTATTTTTTTTGTTATATAAAAATTTTAATAATTAAAAATGAAATTAGAGACTAATAATGAATAATGATAGCAATTCAAAAGAATATGCATTGTAAAAATTCTTAAAAAAAAAAAAAAAAAATCAAAGTGCGTATAGAATTTCATGAAATTGTCAGATATATTGTCAAAATTTTATGCTTATACATTGATTTATTTTCTCAATTCACTTTTAATGAATCAAATTATTTATTTAAATTTCTTAGATTTGAATAATTCTTTTATAAATTATTATGTTGATTAATATATACTAATTAGTTTTTGTTAATATATTTTAATTGACATTAGATATGAAGAAGTAACTTACAGTCTATATTTACGTCATATTGTATGTGGCAATTAAATTTTTGTTTAATTTTTAATTTTTATTTATTAACACTTATCAGATTAATTTTATTTTCATTTTTATCTCATGGTGAGTATGTATTCACTAAAACTAAATGAAATGCACTCCACCTTATTTATCTATAATCAATAATATATAAAAAATCGAAGACGTTTTTTGATTTTTGGTTAACTTCACAACATTGTGTCACATAAACTTTAAGTCTTATAATTTTACATGTCACTATCTTTTTAATTAAATTAAAAGTCTATTCTATACTTATGTCCTCAACTAAAATTAAAATCTTAGTACAACATATTTTCTTTAAATGGTATAATTTATAGTTTCATATATCAATATAATCATAATATATAAATGTCTAATGCTAAAATATATATATTTTCAAATAAAAACATAATTATAATAAATGCCTATTAAGTATTAATAACTATTACAATTATTAAATTTCATATTTATTAAAATAAATAAAAACAAGAAAATTTTTTTTTATATAAATATTTTGTGTGTATCACACGGGTTACTGACGAATTTATTCTTATAAATTTATAATAATCAATCACATCAGGCAGATATGTGGCCTAAGGGCAATGGTTTTTCTCACCTCCTGGGCCCAACAATGGACTTCTGATCAAATCAGTGTCTAACCCTAAACAAACTTTAGAATCAAGGAGAAGAAAAATAAATCAAGGTTAGCATGTCCTCGCCGTTATAAAAGATATTATTAAAAATTAAAAACTAGGCCTAAGATCATCCTCTAACAATTGAAGATGATATTTGGGTCTTTCTGCCCCATCTAATCAATGTCAGCTAATATGCATTATTGTTAAAGATGCATTATTAATTTATCATTTTCAAAGACTTAAAGTGCTCCATTATTCTTTTGTAACCTCCCACTATTAATCACATAAAAAAAAGTTGCGTGTGTCACTCTTTCTATGTTTATTTTAGGGGCCACGAATAATTGGACACTACCTAATATATCGAAAACAAAAATGTATTAATCACTCACCCCCATTTCATGATATAACCTTGAATGCTCTTTATCATGTAGCTCTCAAAAATATGGTTGCAAATGACCACTTGTCTTTACTCTTAAATAAAGTGTACTATTTATCTAAAAATTTAATGGCTGAAATGCAAAAAAGGTCTTCAATGACCTAACTTTTGAACCATTGATAATTTTTTATATATATAAAATTAGATTGTTTAGAGTTCTATAAGGAACAATAGGGGTATTGGGGAATTCAGGTCATGCTGATGTGGGAGGGATCTAAGTGTGCTTGTATGATAGAAAAAATATGATATTTTAGTCAATTAAGTTCAAAATTTACCACATAGTTGCTACAGTAATCGTGTAACTTTTGCATTTAAGTTTTAAAAAAAAAAAAAATTATTTACGTATACTAAGGAGGATGAAGATGGTAGATGATGGTTGTTACATGTGTAAAAAGATAAACAATAAAAAAATTGGCATTTTAATGAAATATAGTGTAAAATAGATAATTTGATGTGGTGTATTTTGAAAAGTAAATACGTAAAATAAAAACAAATAAGTTCTTATACTAAAATAAACACAAATTTTTAAATGAGCTGATGTGAATGCTCATAGATGCCTAATCTTAGCACTCAACTTGGGCTTTTCAAAAATTATTGTGGAAGTAGATGCAAAAAAGCTTCTTAATAAAAAGGAAAAAAAGAAAGATGCAAAAGTTGACATTCCTACTCCAGTGCTTTGAGGAGATATGGAGAAGGAGATTTTTGTGCTGTTTTGTTAGTTAAACATGGATTAATAATAGGGAGTATTTTGTTCTGTACTCATAATTATCCTCTTTATTTTATTTTTTTATTAAAACCCTAATATTACCCCAAATTGTCTTGTTCTAAAGTTATGCTTTAATATAATATATTATAATTAATAATAATTCCTTATTCCTTTCCAAAAAGAAAAGAGAAGAGAAGTAGTTAGTTAAGAAGGGTATCTTTGCTTTGTTATATCCTTCGAATTTCATGAAATTTTCTTCACTAAATATATATAAAAAAGAATTAAATATATATTTAAAAAGTTTAAGAAATCATAAAATAAATATGCAAATTGAAAATATTAGGCAGGTCTAAATTACTAGCTAAAATTAAGTCTGAAAAAACTAACACCCAAATAATTTTTATCATAAACTCAAAAAAACGAATAATTTTTATCTTGTCATCAACTCATCATAAGTCAATTGTCAACTTTTTTGGCCTTCACTATGGAAAATTATTGAATACCCCGGTACCATAAATGCGTACTCCCCCCTCTCACATTAATTATAGGTCCTACCATAAATTTAATTAGTGAGACCTACAATTATGTGAAAGTGGGAAATACGCATTTATAGTACTCCGGAAATACCCAATAATTACCCCTCCACTATGTCTTGTTGTACGGATTTGCTTATTAAACTAATAAGCATAGGCAATCCATTTAAAACTTTGATCAAGCATATTAATTAGGTGTGTGCATCCATTATCTCATAATTTAATCAAATACGGTAATAAAGTAATTTATCTACATTAGGCATGAGTTGTGACTATCGTATAAAACAAAAACAAAAACAAAAAAAAAAATTGTACTTGACTTGCAAAAAAAAAAAAAAAAACAATTAAACATAATTATTTTTAACTTAACATATTTTTTTCTACCCTAGAAAAAATATTGAATACCATGACTTGAGAATCCTAAGAATTTGAGTTTAACAAAAATAATTTTGACTTTCCAAACATAATCCTTAACCCCTTAAAAAAAAAAAAAAAGCCCAAATAACAATAATAAAGAGCAAAATAAACTGTTAGGTTATTTAACTTTTAGTGGTTTGGCAGCATTATTTAGTATATTTTAACTGGTATGATAGACTCTTATTTTTATTTATTTTTAAAAATAGTACAATAGACATTAGACTATTAAATTTTGTATAATTTAAGTTTCTTAATGACTATTCTAGAAAAAATTCTTAGAACTGCCACAATGAATATTCAGTTAAGAGTATTATAACTCAACACATCATAGTGTTTTAACCAAAATGTCAAGGGTTCAAATTACTTCTCCCCCAACTACACACACACACACATACTACTATTTAAGGGGTTTCCCCTGTTTGGGATTCATATTTTTTTGGGTTCAAAAATACCCTTATACCCCTATGTTTAAATAGAGACAGAATTAAAAGACAATTTGGTAAAAAGATAACTCTTAACTCCCACTAAAACATTGTCTAAAAAATAGGGCCATTCTTTTGTTGATTTTCAAATTATTTTATCCACTTATAAATTAAATTATCAAAATAAAAATTATATATATAAAATAAAAACACATTTTTTTTTTGTCTACAAAATAGGACCATTAAGTCCAACGTTTTCACTTTTAATTTTTTTCCCTTTATCAAGACTTAAATGTTTTTTTTTTTTTTTTTGGGGTTTCCTTTCTTCATATTTGTTCATTTTTTGAAGCTAGCTTCATGAAACTTCTGGTTTTATTAGCAGTTCTAAATGGATAATATTAATGAGAAAATGTGTAAACCTCAAATTTGAATGAATGCAAGTGCGAAGTGCGTGTAATGATGTTAGTATGTGTGTGGGTGTATATATATATATATATATATATATATATATATATATATATATATATATTCAAACTACGTCTACCTCCAATTCCAAACTGTCTGTATAGGTATAGCTCAGCTAAATATGTGGTACACACTAATGACAATGTTTTGGTCCAATCTTGATGAAGATAGTTGCTTGTTTTAATACCCAAAATGGCGTCTTCAACTGGTATAGCTCTGCTGAATATGTGGTGCACACTGATGAAAATATTTTTGTCCAAGACTCCAAGGCCCAAGCTGGATGCATCAGATTGAATACCAACTAAAGCATCACTTTCTTGTCTGTGTGATTTTTTTATTAAGTCAACAGATATTATGTAAAAGACATAAAGATGTTAATAAATGGTGTTTCTAATTCGCAATTTTTTTATTTTTTTTGATACAAGATAGAATTCTACTCTAACCTAATCTAAGTGTATATGTGTGTGAAGTCCCCTTCTGGAAACTTGAACCCCGACCCTTGCCCCTCACACCTCACAGACACTTATACTTGTGATTGACCATTGTACCAAGGGTGTGCGGTGGTCAATTCGTAATTTTTTTAAATAAAAAGGGGAGTATTATTTATATAATTGAGAGTTTATACAACAACATGCATATATTTTAGCCTTCCAAGGAACACAGTCTACTAGCCCCAAGATGCCTCATATCCCATACAAAAGTTGGATAAACAAAAGGAGGACAATAGCTAATCCGCTATTGCCTATTATCATTTGTTTAAGATACAATCAATGTTTCCAAGTGGAGAATTATTCACCGTGACAGAAAGAGTCCTCTCTCCTTTCGTAGGAGTGTAGACATTTGTAGATTTGAATCATAGATATTTTTGTTTAAAGAACGAAAAGAAATATTAATTGAGTTACAAAACTCTTAACTTTGGATTATTTTATAGAAGGGAAAACTATGTACTGATCTTTTATAGATATGCTCAAAAGCAAATCCCATTAAATTCTCATGGACGATTGCATCAGTCTGACTCTGTGACATGCAATATTGATCTTTAACTTAGAATAAATGTGTGATGGAAGATACAAAGCAAAGGTTTTCAATGGCGGTGGCAGGATCAGATTGCAAAGTCAAAAGAGTAGATAGATTATAATAAATTGATTAGCTAGGAATACTTTCTACTTTAATAATTCATTATCAAGATTATATATGGTTATTAATTCGCAATAATAGAAAGAGATGTTCCCTATAATCTTCAAGTAATTGTCGAAGTTTCCTCAAAAAAGAAAAGGTACTTGTCGAGGATGCCCATCCAGTAAGAGTTTCTAATTCCTTTTTTTATTATTTTTTAAATACTATTATATGGTATACTCTGTACTTCCTTTTTTTAAAAATACTATTATATGGTATATTCTATACCTTCATACATGTGTTATGAACTGGTTTGTATTTTTACTCAAAAAAAAAAAAAAAAAAACTGGTTTGTATTTATTAAAAAATTTATTGTTTCTACACATTATAAAATAGAAATAGACCAAATCCTATCTTAGACGTCAATAATTTTGTAGTTTTCACTACATCTATTCATGAGGAGAATCATGATTCAAATCCTTCATTCTCCATTATTGTAACTATCAAATTATAAAAAGAAAAAAAAAAAATCTGTTTATAGATCCACTCTACCACAAATAAAAAGAATTCACCAATTGAGGTCATTATAACTAATAGTTCACTTTGGTATATTGTATTGGTTAAGACTAAATTGCAATTTAAACCCTTAAAATTTGGGGTAATTTTCTATTTTGCCCATTAAATTTTCAAGATTTGGATCTATACCCCTAACGTTACCTATTGTTTATATTTAATTAGTCTTTTTGTCCATTTGTTGTGATCCTAGCTAGAGCTTCAAAGAGGGAAGCGTACACATAACAAATGTAGTGAGTGAAGTGAGTCATAAACCTAGTGAGAAAAAGAGTGGAGTGAGTGAGGTGATTTAATGAGCGAACAAGCTAGCTTCCCACTCCCAAGCAAGACCCTCCATAGCCCTATAAGGTGGAGGGGGGCTGCATTTGGAGTGGGTAGCACATCAAAAGAGCGCATTTATAGCAACATCATTTTGAGTTTAGTTGGCACTTGATAGACATCTCATCACAATGAGTTAATGGAATGACTTAAATCTAAACAATATGTAACATTAGAGGTTCAAATCCAAAATTTGAAACTTTACCATCTATCCTTTGGTTTTAGATTGTAGGACACTATTTTCTAATAGTTCTAAGTAAAAATCCTTTGGAACTTTGTAGTTTTTTGTATTTTTGAAATTTTGTGTGATGGCTTGCATTTGAGCACCCTTCATTTTGTGGACTTGTACATATTTTGTCTATGTATAATTTTATTTACACAATCCCCCAATTGATAAAAAAGAATCAATTACATAAATTATACACAAAGTAGTTTTTTTTTAATTATTATTATTATTTATTTTATTTTATAAAAAAATATAGAAATTTTGCTTTAATTTAATTTAAGTATATATGTGTGTAAAGTTCCCTTTTGGAAACTTGAACCCCGACCCTTGTCTCCTTTAAAAGAACTTTATACTTGTGAAGTGACTATCACGTCAGGGTGTACAGTAGTTATGTAGAGTAGTTCCTAAACCTCTATGATTTATGTGTCAATAATATGTGTGCATTAAGTGTAATAGTTTTTTTTTTTTTTTATAAAAATTATATGGGCTAGTATTTTTTTGTAATAGTATGATTAGAAATTCTAATATCCTAAATCCCACCCCAAACCTACTCATGACTTGAACACAAACACACGAGCCCATAAATACCTCTAAACTCTCGTAGTAAGGGGAGGTACCAAGTCGCCCGGCAGGAACGGCGCTAAAGTGAGTCTTTGCGTTTGACAAGACTGACAGCTAACCACCAATTTGGAGGTGCATGCTCAAATCAAGAAGAGGTCACCATGCATTGCTATAGACCACTTTTTAGTGTAGTAGCTAGGGCCACTTTGAATTGAAAGGATCACTTGGCCAAGCTGTAAGTGGAAAATGACAGAATGCTACATATATTGCTGTCGTACCCATTGATTTAATTGTAGTTGTTGTCAAGTTTTTTTTTTGAGAAACAAGTTGTTGTCAAGTTGATCATGCTGTTACCTTTAAATTAGTATAAAATATTTTATCCCAATATATTATTCATATGGATGTCTCATCTGGCCGTTACGGTTTTAGTCCAAAAGTCCGGGTTTTTTTAAATTTTAGTTACCTAATTTTCTAAGAAGTTTTTATAAGATATTCATTTTCTTCCCCTTTCTTTATTTTGTTTAATGTGTTAAATTTGACTTATTGGAGACAATATAGTTTATTCCAACAAGGTGGAGTTGGTACTTATTTTAGTAAGTAGTTTATAGTCGGTAGAAGATAAATATGAATCCCTAATACTTTAACCACGGTTAAGTGGTAAAGTATTACCACTTAGGTTCGAGCCGTACGGAATGCATTAATATGGGGTGGTGGTGAGGTCATGAACAAGTGGTGTTTATCTTGACATTCCTAATGAGTTTGACTTGACAAAGTACGGTTCATCCTAACTATATATAGCATATTCTGTTTTGTATACCAAATTATAGAAATGTGTTATTATAATGTGACTTATTTTATTATTACTATTTTTCCATTTTTTTTTTTACAGCAAATTGTTAGAACAATTTCCATATAGAAAAGAGTTATAGTCAATAACCACTAAAGATCTCATGTATAAATAAAAGTATCATTTCCAAGAAGATGACACAGTTCTCCACTTAGAGCATTAGCATTGGGGAATGCTAATGCCATATCTAAGAAGAATTTAGCATTTTAAGCCTAAAAAACTCTTGCATTAGGGAATTGTAAACAGCAGTATTGCAAATTTTTTTGCAATACTGCTACAGTACAATTTTAAATATAGAATTGTACTGTTCACAGTATTGTAAAATAATAATAATATTTTACTTAGATTCCTTTTGATTCCTTTTGCTTATGCCAAGGTTTTAAATTCCGTTTCCTTCCAATGCTCATGAACTCCAGCAGTTCCAGTCTCTCAATTCCAAGCTGTTCTAGATTGTGTTGGAATTTTTTTTTTTTTTTTGACTAACGGAACTCAAGTGAACCACGTGGTTAAAAAAAAAAAAAACCATTGGGGTCAGGCCTTCTTTTATTCTTTAAATAAGATGAAATCCTGCAAAGTTCACTGTGAGGTTCACTAGGTTCATTAATTCTTTCCATCTAATGAATACCGTAATATATTTTGTTTGCTCGGTATTAGTGTATTACTATAAATATATTTGCAAAGTTTGCTACGTTTAGGTTCACTTTTTTTCTCAAAATCACTGTTGGAAAAAATGCATGACTGTTGAAAACCCCAGCAAAATGTGACCGTTTGAATCACAGGTAAGCTGAAAAAAAGTGACAGTTAAGTTGAAAAAAAGTGACAGTTAGAAAGAAATTATAAAGAAAGATTAAAAAATAATATTTTAATAAAAATAGAGTTTTGGGATGTGGAAGTATTGTAAAATAGTATGGTATAATGATAAAGTGATTTTTTAGAATAGAAAAATAGAGTAGAATTGGAATTTTCCAATGCTAATGCTCTACAAACTACTTAAACAGAGAATTCTCTTTTGTTATTGTATTTTATTTTAGTCTTGTAGCTTGTTTGGATGGAAGGAGAGTAGGGTAGAGTAGAGGGAGGGGGAGTAAGTTAAATTACCTTGTTTGGATTTTTTTAAGAGGGTAGGAGGAGGGATTTGGAGGAGTTTGGAGGGGTTCTAACTATTTCTAATCCTTCATTTTTAATTCCTCCAAATTGGAGAGATTTGGAGGAAGAGTAAAGTATAGAAATGCTTGACCAAATGAATTACCAAATGAATTTACCCTTATTATCATATTAACAAAATTACAAACTATGAAAATGTTAATTATTCTCCTCTCCCTTACTTAATTTTAAAAACATCTAAACAAGTTGGAGGGTAACCATTTCCTTCTACTTTTCTCCCCACTACTCTTCTTTACTCTCATCTTTCTCCAAACTTCCAAACATAGCATTAGTTAGTAGTTCGTATAATCCTTGTAAGGTGTTCATGTTAGTAAGTCTATTCTTTATGTAGGTTTTTACTTTGTTATTATTTGATTATATTTAAGGTCCATTGAGTTTGCATTAAGTTCTTAGTTCTTAGCTCGTAAGATCTTTAATTATATGACATTGATCTCATTATTGTTTGTATCAATTTGTTCGTATTGGCATCTCGATTTGCTTTGTTAGCGTCTGGTTTTAGTGTAACTTTAAATCATTTAGCTTCCTAGTACTTTGAGACTTTGAAACTCAGTTAGAAGTTAGCCATTTATTTTCCATAAAAAATTGTTACTTGCATTCTCTTAAGTTATCAAATTAGTCTTGAAAAGTCCTCTTAATTGAGGCAACATTGAACCACACTCTTGTTAGATACGAAGTCAAATAATCCAAATAAGATCATGTGCAAGAAAATTGAAGTCTTGAATAGGTCATTGATATTCTATATTCACATCGATAAGGTAAAATTAAAATCATTTCAAACAACAATGAAATAAGGAATTTTTTCTATCCAAACTTCTACTAAGTCTTTGTTTATTTTGAAATAAAATATTTTACGGAAAATATTTTCCCATTTTTTAGGTGTTTGTTTGCAGGTAAAATATAATTAAACTTGTAAAATATTTTTCCTTGATGGTAAAATCTTTTATAAAAAATTCTAAAATGTTTTATCTTTGAAAATTTGGTAAAACATTTTCCAAAAACACACAGTGGTTTTTCCTCCCCCATCTGGTCGCTAGGTCACCGATCCGGTGGTCAGAGACTCTACTTTGGAGACTAGTGTCGGCGGTCTAGTGGCTAGAGACATAGCATCGTAATCTATGTTGGAGGTCTAGTAACCGAAGATGTCGTTTGTCGACCAGTGTTGGTGGTTCGGTACCAGGTTGACTATCAGTTCTAGTGGTCCAGTCACCGGACCTCAGGCACCAGAGACTTTGGTGTTTAGCTGTCAGTTTTGGTTGTTTGCTTAAAAAATTTTACTTGTCATACTAAACACCTAAAAATATTTTATTGAAAATGTTTTACATGTAAAATATTTTACTTCAAAAACAAACCGAGCATAAATCTTGGTCTCAATCCTCTAAAGCTAAGGTAGTAAACTAAAATATATTTCATTAAAAAAATTTGAGCATATCGTCCCCCCTAGGGTTGAACACGGTGCAATGTGGCCAGTTTGGAGGGAGGTTTTTGCACTACACTGACAAGGTTGGTTTTCCCTTAAGCCTAATTGTGTTGCACTTGTGGAAGGGAGGGTATCGATCTATATGGGGTGCAATGGACAAGGTTGATTCCGTGCAGTTTTTCTAGAAGCCACCCTTGCAAGGTGAGATCTGTGTTGTTCGATGCTAGTCGTAGAGAGAGTGTACAACCTTACCATTTCCCCCCACACACCCCCCCCCCCCCCCCCCCCCCCAAAAAAAAAGAAAACAAAAAGAAGCATAGTCGACAATACAATGAGGGAACATGGAGGTGGCAAAAATTGGACAATCCCCAGTGGATTAAAGAGGGATTTGCAATCATTATCAACACATCATATGGTTGCACAAATTTGTTACCACATTTGAAGGATTTGAACCTATTAGTGCATCTAATTGGATCTCAATCTTAACACATTTAATTTGTATGCCACTTTACAATGGAAAATATGTATCATGTTAAATAAGGCACTAAAAGGTTCCGTGTGTAGTTCACTCTTGTCGATAATTCAATATCATTAACAGGTTGCTTTGTGGAACAAGTTGGTGTAGATAACACTCAAGGGTAACTGGGTAAGGGTGCAAATTGCAATGACTTCACTGATAAGATGATAACAGGTAAAGCAAGTGGTGGCGACTGAGTACTATGATAAGATAATGATAAGAAGTACTTAACATCTGGCATAGATGATAAGATAATGATGATCAAGTTACACGAAACCTGAAAGAGAGGTTAAATAATCTATGGTGATGCATAGTACTAACTAAAGAGAGGAACATGCATAATCCAGAATCCAGATGAGCAACTTTACACATAACAATATAAAAAATATAATCCTAAAAAGGTTTCATTAACTTTTTGATGAACTGTATCATCTTGATCTTTTGTTAATGTAAAAAGGAAAGGTTATCGTACCAGATCATGACCTGTTCAAGATGCATCTCACCTTTTATAAAAAAATTTAAAAAAAGGGAATAAATCGCACTTTTTCACCCTAAATTATCACCATGAATAACTCTCAAAACTATCAAAACGCATAATCGACCTCTCTTGTTTTAAAAATACGTTACATTTAACCTCATGTCATCTATTTTAGTGTTAAATCTAACATAATTCAGCATTGAATGACCAATTTGCCTTTTTGCCGTCTGTTTTGGAGTGGGGTAAATTGGTATTTCAATGCCAAATTTTGTCAAACTTATAGTCCGTTTAAAAATTGCTTATTTTTGACAACTTGTTTGCATAATATGAGACAAAAAACTAAAAGTTAGCTTACTTTCAAAAAATTGAAAGTTAAATTATTTGAAATAAAGTTAACACAAAAAGTAGTATGACATCCATAAACTATACATAAAATAAGCCAAAAACTAGCTCATAATTATTCTTCAAACACAGACTTAACGTCAAAAACGATAGAGTGAACATTGAAACAAAGTTAAAACTTTGTGGGTTAATTGTGCATTTTAATAATTAAGGATTAAGTGTAATCGGGGTAAAAGATCAAAATACGAAAATGTAATTCTCCCTAAAAAAAGGTTGCCTGCTGCTACTAAAATATGCCACAAGGTTAGTGTGAATGGTGCACACCTATTTTGTCACACAGCTGGAGTGTTCCAAGTTTGACCTTAGGAGATAGAATATTAAACTTTTTCTTTATATATATATATATATATATATATATATATATATATATATATATATATATATAAACCTATTACAGCTGTGACTCACTTAGCCAAAAAAAAAAAAAATAGGAAAAGAAAAATATCCTCTAAAAATTTGAGAAGTGCCTTATGAATTTTGATTCTTTGAATGACTTGGATAAGTTCATTTAAAAAGTTAATACTATTTAGCCCAAAAAAAAAAAAAACCATTGAGTTGGATAATAAAATCATAGTATCATACCATAAATTTAATTAATGAAAATTTTTATTATGTAAGAAAAAAAAATAGAAATATTGCTGAATAATAATAATTCTTTTTTTTTGGGTAGAAAATAATAATTATTCATTTATTATAAAGAGTTTTGTTGAAACATCTTTTAATGATTGTATTCTTTTATGGGTTCGGTTAACGATTGGTTTAAAGGTATATATTAATCATCCATTTTTTGAAAATTTTTTTATGAAAAATTGAAATAAATGTCAAAGTAGTGAATTACTTTTTCATTTATTCATAAATTTTTTTCTAAAATGAATGGTTAATATATAGGTAAGGGGCACAAATTAATAAACTACTTCTTTTATTACTGTCAAGCCTAATAAGGACATTTCAACTTATGAAACATTATTATTCCTTGATCTGAGTCTTTTCAGTCGCTTTTATGGTTAGACAGTAGAAAGATTTTCAGTTGCATCATTGCTTTTGTCTTTCGTGCACCTTTCAATCAATAATAATAAAGTCTTGCAAATGCGATTCAACCTTTCATTCTTTCCTACTTTTTATTTTTTTTATTGTAATTTTTAATTTACAACGTCGGTTTTTAATAATTACTTTTATCATCATGTTAAAATATTAATCAATTTTTTATTTATGTAGGGAATGAATCACAAATCTCTTATTCAACCATCATAAATTTTACTAGTTAAACTAACTGTAAGTTTATAACCCACCTTTTCTATTTTTAGTACTTCACTTCCCCCAACTTATGCGAATTAAGAAAGTATATATTATTGCCTCAAAATTAATATCAGGTAAAATAAAATTATAAAATATTATTTTTTAAGTGCTTCACCAATCATCATCAAAATATCTACTTTTAACATATAAGGAGTGTTTTATAAACATGATAGGATTTGAAATCCATAGCAGCTGTTTCATGATGATTGTTTTTTTACAGTTAAGTCAAAATATCAATACATTAGGGACATACTGTTGCTTGTGCCCGGCTATATGAGCTCTAAAAGCACATGACTTTTTTTTTTTTTAATTTTTTTTATAGAAAAACTAAAATTTCATTAAAAAGAACAAAATGACATTACATCAGTTGAGAGCGCATGTTTTAAGAAACAATGACTCTCCTCAATCCAAGTTACATAATGCTCAATACCTAGAGTATATTTTGCTAAAAAAATGAGCTACTTGATTACCACTCCTACGAGTATGAGAGACCCGAAATGACGAAACTCATGTGACAAAGAAATAATGCCAAAGGTAATAGCAGCTATGGATGATGGAGGAAGAAAGTTTTTGGCTAGAGAATTCACAACCACAAGAGAATCACCTTAAAGCATAAAGTCTCAAATACCAATATCCCTCGCAAATAAGTTGCCTTTCTCAAATGTATGGATGGAGGAAGTTCCATCAAATTTAGCAAATGTATTGCTAAAAGTCATTATCAATTAATAAAATCTCTTTTATCTTTTTTCTCAATTTTTTTTACTATAAAAAAGTTAACAGTTCATTGATTTCAATGAATTTCTTTTTATTTTAGGTGAAATTCAAACTCATATCCCTTATTAGAGCATTCACACAAGGCTCAATGAATTGTTAGTAAACTTTCATCTAAAAGTCTCACTTTTGTTACTTTAACTAATCTATTATTTACAAATAACTATATTTGCTTTAATACTTTACCAATATTCTATTTAAATAGTTAGACACAAAGAGAGAAGTGAGAAAACTAATAAATTTTTTTTTTTTTTTTATGTATTGAGTGAACGAGCCCTTGTTCATTGTTAAGTTTTTTTTTTTTTTTTTGGACCATTTATTAAATCCGATGCATGAAAATTTTAGGTGAGTTTTGATAAAATTTTGACTAAAAAATGTGGTTTTTAAGGGTCTGCTGTTAATGGTCTTATAGACAATAAAATCAGTGGAGCCAATTGAAAGCCATTAATATGCTGTGGCTTTGAGGAGGAAGGCCTATGATTCCCTTATCTCATCCCTCTTCCCCTATATATATATGTGTGTGTGTGTGCAAGGGCATAGTCAGGATTTTTAACTTTGGGGGGGGCCGAATTACATGTTTGTACTTAGTCATAACTCATATATTTATGTGTACGTATGTGTGAGATAGATAGAGTTAAAAGTAATAAAGAAATGAAGCTTAATGACTAAGAATGCCACCAAAAAAATCACTAGTTTAAGCAAAACAATAAACTTTTAGCAACTTTCACATTTGAACACGCACAAACATAGTGCATTTTTGTTTACTTAAAAAAAATAGCATCTTGACAACTTTGTATTTATTTTTTTTGGTTTGAGTAAACATATGTTTTGTTGGGTAAAGTCCACTTGAGAAACTAAAATATTGTAATTGTAAAAATGGTCATATTTCAAAAGGAATGCTATAAAGAAATTAACATTGTATGATGCATAAGACCCACAACAAAATAAAACATATGACAATTGCTTCAGTCACTTGCTGAACCAAAGGCTAATGACTGAAGGGTAACTAATATTTTTACTTTGTTTTAGTCATTTTATATGCCATAATTTGCTAGACAACCCCACTTAGCTAATTATTTTCATTACTTCCATATACTCTTTAATCCTAATAGTTCCATGCTCTAGGTACATCCAATCATCAACCAATAAGATTGAGACATACTTATGGTATCAAATATTTTTTATCACTCGTGCTAGTGCGTCATTCTATGTAGTTTTGAGAGATAATTGCCTTAGCCCTTTGATCGATCATACAACCACAACATATTTCAAAAAGGAAACCACTAAAACTAACATTAGACTAGGTATGTGAATTTTTTTGGAGGGGCCAATTAATACATATGCAGGGGCCAGCTTGTTTTTATATAGTATTATATAAGGGTTTCAAAAGCTTTGGGGGTGGCCATCCCCGCCCCCCTCCCCCCCCAAGCTTATGTGTGCCTCCGCCCTTGTGTGTGTGTGTTTCTCAAATAAAAAAAAGATACTCAGTGTTGTCAAGTCATCCCACATCGGTAAGATGTGATATTGAGAAGGGGTTTATCATTTGCTCCGCGACACTAACTGCCGCATGCAGTTTTGGTGTTGGTGTGTGATTGTATTTCCTTATCTCATCCCCCTTCCCCTATATATATGTGTGTGTGTGTGTGTTTCTCAAATAAAAAAATAATGGGTTATGCTAACGAGTGTTCTTAGGACATTGGTTAATAATCCAGTTAAAGAAAGTTTTTATGAGAAAAGAAAAGAAAAACAATTAATGTTTTGACAGTTTTTTTCAATTTTCATAAAAGTGATGTCAAAACTTTCCTAAAATGAATTGTTAACCAATGCCCTAAGGACACTCATTAGCATTTCCATTTGAATAATTTACCTACATAATTCTATTATTTTAGTACAATCTTCCCATATGGGGTTCAAGAAAGTAAAACTAAAATCCCTCTACAAATGTCAAGAAATGCAGCAATAAATGCATAAAAGTACTAAGATTTATAGAGGATTTGGATCTGGTTCAATTACCTACTCCCTATCACATAAATTTTTACCATCTTTAATTTTTAACTTTAACTTTTTAACTTTTCTCAATTATTTATCATTTTTTTATTCAACGGTTGAGACTAAAAGTTGTTTTTTTCAACTTTCAATCTCAACCATCATTGCTATTGCCTCAAATGCACCTGATCTCAATCCATTTATAGAAAACATAATTAGACCTCAAAAAATTTATTTTTATACAGTTTTAATTTATAACGCTTGCTTATGATGATTATCTTTTTTATCATTAGATTAAGATACCAGTCGGTTTTTAGTGTAGGTTGAAATTGAACCTGACGTGAATTGAATTAACCCTCATACAATGGTTTTCTTATGATGTCTCTTGATTCTTGTTTGTTCATTATTTTCTGTCCAAAAAAAAAAAAAAAAACTGATATCTTGGGTGAGTGATAAGCATTAGTTTATTTCAGGGGAAAAAAATAAACTACTACTAGTTTATTTTTCTCACGGCTCTCTTTCTCTCTCTAATCAAATTGTTTATTTGTTTTTATTTTAATAATCAATACTGCCAAGACTTGAGAGTTTTTATTTTACTTATTTATGCTTTGTCACACAGCACACTCTCATTCACGCGAAAATCACTTCAACATTTTGCTGAGTTTGTTTGCGAAAAATCTCTCTCTCTTCCCCCTCAAAAAAAAAAAAAAAATCTCTCTCTTTGCTCATCCATAGCGTCAGAGTTCAGAAGCTGTTTTGAGAGCATACATTTTGAACCTTCTCTTCCATTCCTGTCTTCTTTTTTTATATTTCTGTGCTCTCTCAGCTAATGTAACTGCAAGCCGTACCTACTCCTCTCTCTCTCTCTCTCTCTCTCTCTATATATATATATATACATACATGTGAGTTCTTTGTTGTTGTAGTTGTTGCTCAAGAGGGTCTTCTTCTTTTTGAATAATGTAACTTTGATTTAGCTGTTCAAGTTGGTTCTTTTCCCAGTTTGGTTAATGCCCATTTGCTCATAACTGTTCTGAATCAATCCTGCTATGGTTTTAGTCATGAATTCTCGCTAAATTTCCAATCTTTTATGTTAATGCCCACTTGCTTCAAACTGTTCTGAACCCATCCCAAAATGCAGTTTCTGGTAATGGGTTCTCGTTAATTTCTTGGTTCTTGCTCTGATAACCTCTGAAGTCTAGAGCTTGACACAAATTTCACCAATTTTGGCATGTAGAATTTGTACCATGTAGTTTAATCCTTAGCATTCTGTTCCAATTTGTTATTATTAGTGGGAACAGTTGATGAATAGGAGGCCACTTTGATATATAGGAGAAAAGGGAAGGTGATGGATCTGAGCTTTGCCAAAGTCAACCGTTAGTTCTGATCTGAGCATATATGGGGAGTGTCTGTGTTCGTTAATATGGAACTTCTCAATTCATTATGGATTCCATCCTCTAATATTAATATACTTGATTCTTTATAAAGATATGGAATCCAAGTAGTTAGGTTCATTACTAACTACCTTTTGTTCTTCTTCCAAGCAATATGCCCCAATTATTCTTTACACTAAGCTAAAATGTAAAATTCTTCAACTTTATTCATATGTTTATATTATCTTCAAGGGTCTATTAACACTTAATGACTCAACATTCTTTTGTCCTGCCTTTCTTTCACCTCCAATGTTGAAGAAGAAATCTCTGCCTCTCTTCCCTTAAATTATGTATTTACATACATATATTATATATATCTTCTGTTATGCACGTTTAGTAACCATGTTGGCCTCTCGAGTCCCTTAAATTTGAACTTAACTTAAGTTTCTTCGATATCATATATTGCCCCAGTTACTTGTTACTCAAACAAAAGCTAAATAAAGTTTTAGTCCTTTTGTTGTTCACAAAATATTTCACTTTTCATGGAAGAAACATTTGTTCCCTTCCGTGGAATCAAGAATGACCTCAAAGGAAGGCTTTTGTGCTACAAACAAGATTGGACTGGTGGTATCCGCGCAGGTATCAGGTATGCAAATCTTGCAATGCTCATCCCTTTATCACAAATAGAATATTATGTTGTTGTTTAAAGATATTGATTTTACGACTGCAACTCCAAAATTTTGGGACTAAGGCTTGGTTGTTGTTGTTGTTGTAATCTGAGGAGCTATCACAACTTCAAGACAACATTGTTTCTGGTCCATGGACAATGTTCAATTTTTGCCTACACTGCTACTTATAAATATATGTCATTTGAAGCTATAATAATTATTTTCTGTCGTTTAGGATCCTGGCTCCAACAACGTACATATTTTTTGCTTCAGCAATTCCTGTTATATCTTTTGGGGAGCAGTTGGAGAGAAATACAGGTCTGATGGATTTTCCTTTTTTGGTGTTGCTAACATCCTATTGTATTTTGTACTTTGGTATAGTTTGCTAAGACATGCTTTGTTTGATTATATGTTACAGGAGGAACTTTGACTGCTGTGCAAACTCTTGCATCAACAGCACTTTGTGGTATTATCCACTCAGTTGTTGGAGGACAGCCTCTACTCATTCTAGGGGTGGCTGAGCCTACAGTGTTGATGTATACATTCATGTTCGACTTTGTTAAAAACCGGAAGGATTTGGGGCAGAAGCTCTTCTTAGCCTGGGCTGGATGGTAAGGTTATATGAATAATGCAAAGGGATTGATTTTTGGTGATATTTTAACATTCTCTATACTTCATTGGGATTTCAGGGTATGTGTGTGGACAGCCCTTTTGCTCTTCTTGCTGGCTGTTCTGGGTGCATGCTCTATTATCAATAGGTTTACACGTGTTGCTGGCGAATTGTTTGGTCTGCTAATTGCAATGCTATTTATGCAGCAGGCCATACGGGTGAGTATGCTTTATGATTTTACGTTGTGTAGTGAAAATTTCATTTTCACCAATGAGGACTCAGAAGTTTTCAAAATAACTGTATATTTGTAAGTTAGTTGGAAAACATCCAGCGTGTTGAGTAATTCTCATTAGTTGAACTTTTCCTCAAATAACTCAACATACTAATATTGTTTATAAATATTTTTTATGTGGTACCTTCAACTTTGGAATTTCATACTACAGGGAGTTGTGGAAGAGTTTGGTATACCCCAAAGAGAAAATACAAAACAGACTGCACTCCAACCATCCTGGCGATTTGGCAATGGAATGTTTGCCTTGGTTCTGTCCTTTGGCCTTCTTCTTACGGCATTAAGAAGCCGAAAAGCCAGATCCTGGCGCTATGGGACAGGTATGAGGAGTTTGCTTTGGAACTCTTGAACATAGGGTTAAA
Source organism: Quercus agrifolia (assembly GCA_029955455.1). NCBI lineage: Eukaryota > Viridiplantae > Streptophyta > Magnoliopsida > Fagales > Fagaceae > Quercus > Quercus agrifolia. The sequence continues at coordinate 45,326,286 of JARQAD010000006.1, forward strand.
AGATCATTCACATGTGTCCCATTTTATTAGTTAGCTTCAATTGGATAATCTCTCACTTGTTGTCCTCATTAGTAAATGTGATGTCATCTTTTCTATTTCTTTTTATGGATTCAGTGATTTTTCTCTCTTTGAAGTATTTTTGTTACCTTCTCTCAGGAGGAAGCAATATTTTTTCAGCATCTATGCTGTTCACTTAATATCTGATTAGTTTCTTAATGGTAAATGTGATTTGAATTTATAGGTTGGTTGCGGGGATTCATTGCGGATTATGGAGTGCCACTTATGGTGCTTGTATGGACAGCTGTGTCTTATATACCTGTTAATGATGTCCCAAGAGGAATCCCAAGGAGGCTTTTCAGCCCAAATCCATGGTCTCCTGGGGCATACTCAAATTGGACAGTCATTAAGGTGTGGTTTGCCAGATATCTACTAATATACATTTCTAGCATCTGCTTTCAGAGAGACTCAAAATTTTTTTTCCTTGCATCTGAAGATTGTCTACAAACTCATACTTGTATAGTTGTGCAGGACATGTTGAATGTTCCTCCATTATATATAGTTGGAGCATTTATACCAGCAACTATGATTGCTGTGCTTTACTACTTTGATCACAGTGTTGCATCTCAACTTGCCCAACAGAAGGAATTCAATCTGAAGAAACCAGCCTCTTATCATTATGACCTTCTTCTTTTGGGTTTCTTGGTAAGTTGTTTCCCCTGAATATAAAATTTCACTCATGTAATTATGTGAAGAGTCTCCATCTCAGATTGAATAAAAGCATTTACTTTATCTTGTATCTAGGGAAAATTTTCATTTTTGTTTTGAATTCTTCCCTTGCCAGGTCATATTATGTGGGCTTATTGGTATTCCTCCTTCCAATGGTGTAATTCCACAATCTCCTATGCATACAAAAAGCTTAGCTACCCTAAAACATCAGGTAAGCTCCTTTATTGGGTTCTGGAATTTGATGAATCTCATTTTATGACAATAAAATCCCCCTATTTTTGTTCTCAAGTTTACCATAGAATTCAGATCATAAAACTAAAATCTTAGCCTCTCTATATGCTGGCAAACAAGCAGGACCAGAATCTAACCATTCTAAAGATTCATTCCAATGCTAATCATCTGATAATTTGAGTGCTCACTGTATTTTACAAATTAGGCAGTTGGAATTAGCTGTCTATGGACACTTGTGTTCAGAAACTCTAATAAAAATCCTTCTTGTCTTCCAATTTTAATTTATTCTATAATGAGAATGATCCCTTCTTTTCCTTTTTGTGTGTGTGTTGAATTTGTCTTTGACTGATCCTTTTCTGTTAGTTTCTCTCTTGGTCCAATGTATAGTCAAATGTTTGGTTAGTATTATTCTTTTCTTGTGATGTAGAACCTAATAAATACTCTGGACCCTTTTGTTGTCCATGGAACAGCTTTTGCGGAATAAGCTCGTATTAACAGCCCGGAAAAGTATTAGTAAGAATTCAAATTTGGGTCAATTATACCGGAACATGCAAGAAGCATATAATCAAATGCAGACTCCGCTAGCCTATGAAACTCCACCAGCTCTGGTAAATTTATTCATTTACAATTTTTGATTGATACAAATCTATTATCTTTTCCTTTTTCTTGTCTTAGATCTGAGTTTCAAACAGGGACTGAAAGAGCTGAAAGAATCCACAATTCAATTGGCCTCTAGTGGTGGCTACATAGACGCCCCTATTGATAAGACAGTTTTTGATGTGGATAAGGATATTGATGATCTTTTGCCCGTTGAAGTAAAAGAACAACGCCTCAGCAATCTGCTTCAGGCATCAATGGTTGGCTGTTGTGTTGCTGCTATGCCACTTCTCAAGAAGATCCCTACTTCAGTTCTTTGGGGCTACTTTGCTTTCATGGCAATTGAAAGCTTGCCTGGAAATCAATTCTGGGAGAGAATATTGTTGCTTTTCACCGCTCCAAGTCGAAGATACAAGTAAGTTTATGCTCATACTCGCAGTTGCTTTTGGCATTTGGTACAAATTCTTAAATTTCTTCTATACTTTGAGACTTAAACCTCCAAAGACATTGTTTTCCTCTTCACATGTTCTTCAATTTCAATCCCTTTTTTCTCCTCTTTCCAAAATTTGGATTTATAATACTAAATATCATGTAGCATGGTGTCTTATATCGTGTGTGTGTGTGTACATACTTGGTCATTTTATTGGAAATGCGTTAAATCCTTCATGTAATCTAGAATAGTTCACTTTTGGTTTTTCATTTCTTAAATCATACCTGTGGATAGTTTTTCATATATGTAATATATTAGTGTTGGACTTATTATGGAACGTAATTCATCATTATTTTTTTAATAGATGCTGATAATGATTATACAATTTGTTAGGGTGCTGGAGGATTATCATGCAACCTTTGTCGAGACTGTGCCCTTCAAAACGATTGCTACCTTCACCTTGTTCCAGACAACTTACTTGCTTCTATGTTTTGGCCTAACATGGATACCAATAGCTGGGGTCCTTTTCCCACTGTTGATCATGCTTCTTGTACCAGTGCGACAGTATGTGCTCCCTAAGTTTTTCAAAGGAGCCCATCTTCAAGACTTGGATGCTGCAGAATATGAGGAAGCCCCTGCCATTGCCTTCAATGTGTCATTTCAAGTATGTTGTCTTAACCATTCTGGTCATTTTAGCCAGACCTACCAAAAGATCAGATTTGGATTGAATATTTTTTTACATTCTGTTTTGCGAGAGTAATTTCAATTTGGTCCTGCTTCTTGCCAGTATTGTGCCCTTGATGAATTCCAATTACAAAAAATGTTAAGAAGTCATAGTTAGATTTTATCTAGGCATTTGTTTATCTATGTTGTTTGAGTTTGTACATTGGTTCATCTGAGCAAAAAACATTTGGATGAATTGTGGTACATGGGTTCACAACATAATTTGAGAAAAGAACATCAAAATGCATTAAAACTATCTAGTTACAAGAGTTCCATCCTTGAAAACAGGCCTTTATTAGCTTATCTTCTGAAGCTTCTCTACCCAGTCTTGATGTTTTATATATATTCTTGCAGAACCAGGATCCTCAGGAAAGAATTACCAACTTTGATAATGGGGAAATTCTTGATGAAATTATCACAAGAAGCCGTGGTGAGATCCGTCTCACTCAGAGTCCAAAAGTAACAAGTTCAACCCCTACTTCGCTAGAGGATATAAGACCTGCTCATAGCCCGCGGATATCACAGAGAGTATACAGCCCCCATGTAAATGAACTAAGGGGGGGAACAGAGTCCCAGATTGAAGGGAAATAGACTTGAAGCAAAGCAAACTCCCAGTCCTGGGCCAGCTATTCTTGGACAAAGTCCCCGTGATTAATTTTCAAGCTAAACCCTATATTTGCGATTATGGTGAGGTTACTTGTCAAAGGTGCTCGAGAGTTCCTGTTCTAAATACCATATAACCAAGTGTTATATTTTAGATGTTTGTCTTTTCTTTCTTCTAACATTTTAAAAGGGTAGGTTGGATGCCAACTTGTCATACTACTCTTCTTCCTATCTCCTATATGGGCTGGGCAGAAAACAAAAGTCTGATAATGGAAAATACATCTATTTATTTTCATTGCTTCCGTTGGTTGGTAATATTATATCTTTACACAAGTAATATTCATTATGCTGGTGGTTATAAGGAATGCAGGAAAGATCAATATAACTAGCTTTTGATAGGGCTCTATATATATAACAGTACAATAATCTAATAATCCAAAAGAGAAGTTACAATTGTGTGTCTCATGAACCTTTATCTTCTATTATCAGGAGAGTAAACAATGTTCATCAATCTAGTGCCCCATCCTTCCCTTTGGTTGGACAATATTCAGCCCTCATCTGATATGTGCATGTCAAGTACTTTAATAATTACAGTATCACTTTATCTGAAAGTCAGATTCTTAGATTAACAAAGATTGATTAAACTGCTAAATATGTTGTAGTCAGCAATTCCTCTATGGACTATTATTGTTTACTTTTGACTTGAGCTAAAATTATTGGAACACAAAATGAACTTTTGAAAAGGAGGACATGATCTTGATGTAGGCATGCTTAATCATTAAACTATTTGTAGAACATGAGAAGATAAGCAAGACATGGGAAGTTTTTCTAGTTCATTTTCTCTTCTGTTTAATTGAGGAACTGCTTTCCATTACCGAAATTGGTTGGACTTTCTAGAATCTATTATTCGCTATGTATTGATCTACAATCAAATGGAGCTGCATTGACTTCTGGACACCTTGACAGGAGAGATTAGATATATAAAAAATATTTCACCGACTTTAAGTAATTGAAGAAAAGAAAAAGAAGAGTAAGATTGCGTGGTGTTACTTCAGTATGGTTTTGCACAATTTTTTAGTTGTTACTTTTTTTTAATGTAAAAAAGGTGATAAGAATGATCAAGGTTTCCACTAAAATATTTATGCATTGTGCCTTTTTTGGGAAACTTGACATAAATTTACTTGGTTAAAACTTACTTTCGACTTCAAGTGAGTTTAGAAACATGGATTCGTTCAGGTGTCACCATTAGTGCATGTTGTAAGTGAGACGTTTATGTTATAGATGTTTAGATGATTTGAACATTTGACAGTGAAACCATTGACATGTGCAACAATGATTCAATTCTGACCATAGTATTGACATGTTTTGGATTCTTCTATTTCTTTTAGACCGTGTGGTGGGGGGGTTGCTTGCTTTCTTTTTCCATGTTATCAAGAATGTTGAAATTATGGGACTAGATCATATAACGTGGCATGTATTTGGAAGCGGATCAATAATAGGGCCATAGATATGTCATCTTCCAGGAACAGAAGTTACAGAACTAGACAAGAGGTGTGTACTATCTATCAGTGTATTCTCACGGTTTTCTCTTTAATCAGCACCATGTTATTTGAGTGAGCCTTTTACTTGAAGAAAAGTCATTTCAATGCTGTATCATTTGCACTGCGACAAAGATGAAGTTCACGATGATCAGGCTTCCACTAGTGGCTTTAGGATTGATGAGGGTGAATCTTTCTCATATAGCAAAGAGAGCACTCCGCTTTAGCTTTCTATGCCATTGCTCAAACAGTCAGTATTAATGCCAATGGAGTAAGCATACTACTACTAGTCGGAAGCTGCTTTTCTGTTCTTTTTCTTTTTGCAATATTTACAAATCCTGGATTTAATCACTCTGATCATTTGCAATTCTAATGCATCATTTACTTTTTCTTAATTCTCTCTTGCCTTCATGGATGCATCATTTTTAGTTCTTTCTTGAGATTATTGCTTAATGATGGTGTTTGAAGAAGTGGTGATAATGTCATTTGGTTAAAACACATTTGGAGACTGACTAGATAGGTAGCTCGGGAACACTAGTTAGTGGAATGCATACAATTCTTTCCATTGTCTCTACTATCTGCAACTTGAAGTAGCATACTAGATCCTCGTGTCACACTCAAGTATTAGGTGCCGAGGGAGATTGATGACCACTTAGATACCTCATACATGAGTCACGCATGAAAGTGTATATGTAATTCAAAGGCCATTTTCTTCCATGTATATTATTATTACCTTTTACTCAAGGAAAAACTTACTGCTGGACACTTTTTCTTAATCTGTATTGATTCCATTCAACGTCCTTATCAGCATAGATTTTGTCACGAACAAAATAGTGTCTTTGCAGCCAATTATTGTCTTTTGAAATAAACCTCACCTAATGTACGTATGAATATATCATGTTGACAATAGCAAAGAAAAAAGATATAAAATTTTATTGTTGGGTATTAGGTTGTCTCAAATGTGAGTTTTTCAACCAGAAATTTAGAGTGATATGACAAGAGGTTGGTAATCTGCTTTTTCCCATATTGACTTAATACACATTCCATATAAAACTTAGTACACATTTTTGCAATACTTTCACAATCCAAATTTACATGCTAATCCACACAATTTGGAATATTACAAATAACAATAACATTGCGGTTTATGGTTCTCAACTTCGTTAATTTGGTATTTTTCTTTAGAGAGAGAGGTTTTTTTGGAGGATAAAATAAATAGACAACATCAACCACCAAACCTTTTAAATTGAGAAGAAGAAAAAAAACATTTAAAAATTTTCATGTGCAGTGTACTGGCTCCTTTTGCCATGAAATTTTTTCATCTCAGTTGCATGAATGCATTAGAATCTTTATTGCCTCAAATATTCGGCTTGGAAGTTTAAAACTCATCACCATGTCATTTTGGGGTTTATGATTCATTTTTTAGGGGTTTTTTAAAAGTTGGAAAAACTCAGCTCAATTAACAAATTTTGGGGTTTATGATTCAATTTTTATGGGTTCTTTTAAAGTTGGAAAAACTCAGCTCAATTAGCAAAACTAATTTTATGAGGTTCAACTGACTAGTGACTAACTAGTTGAGTTCCCGCACGATGTGTAGTGCAACTTATTATTAGTTTTCTCCAATATTTCGATAAGTTTTATAAAAAATCTTATAACTTAACTGATTGGCACCTCAATTTCTAATAGAAAAATTCAAGATTCAAATTCCCACACCCAACTATCGATATACAAGAAAGATATTTCAATAAATTTCATTGTAAAAAATTGTAATTTTTAGTTATTTTATATATAGACAAAATATTTTTACATTCTTGATTGTGTGTTACTAAATATATTTTCCCCTTTTTGTTGGACATGGTTTCAATTGTTGCAAAAACAACTAAATTTGAGTAAAAATGTCACATTTCAAATAAATTGTTTCTCACATAAAAAAAAAAACCGATTGTTTCTCATATAAATATTTAGAAAAATGATATTAAAATTTCATTATGCTTACAATTAATTAATATAACAAAATAAACATATTTATTATATTAGTAACCTTTCTAATTACATAGAATACATACTATAGTGTTAGTTCCACACACATATGTGCACACACACACACACACACACACACAAAAGAGTTATGAAATTTAAAGGATTAAGATTAATTTTAGTGAATTCACAAATATTTTAATTTTTTATGGCTTTTGTGATAATTATTGTCAAAGGAACTAAACATGAGTAAGAATGTCATATTCTAAATTTATTATTATTATTATTCCAACTAAAAATACTTTTCCATATAGAGTTTATAAAAATAATCATATAAATTCATTTAATCTAAATAATTAATGTATAATAATCAATAATTAATATATGCATTCACTCTATTGGCTAATTCAATGAACTAATACTTTAATACAAATGCAAATTTTGTTGAAGTAGAAAACTAAATAAAGAGAACTTCAAGGAATGCATTACATGACACAATCTCATACTCTCCAACATGAGATCTATGCTTTTATATATAAATATAAATATATATATATATATATATATATATATTTTTTTTTTTTGATATCTATGAGAAACACAAAATTTTAGTTTCCTTTTGTGAGGTTGGAAGAAGAGAGAAGTGAACCACCTCAAAGATTTTGATGAACACAAAAGTAGGGCATTCCCTAGTTTAAAAGCGGAAAGTCTGAAAAATGAGAAGCCCTACTGACCGGGCTGAATACAAACCAGTGGGACTGGTTGGAAGAACTCAGACAGTCAAGCTAGTGAAAAAGATCACTGAATGAGCTCAAGAAAAATGGCAAGCGGTCACGTACCCTTGAAGATCACTTTAGTATTATTGACCCCATTCACGAAACATCAATGCTATTTTAGAGTTCCTTTTTTTGTTCTAGACTTCATCACACCTTTACCTATTTTGGCAATTGGCAAACGACAAATGTATAAATCTCGAATTGGGATAAATTAGAATTTCTAACATTAAACCAAAGAAATAAAGGCCTTTGATGAGGCTAATGATTATAATTATTATTTATATACAATTAATAGAAATATCTTTCATCCAAGTCGTCCTTATAGATTTTCAAGTTCGGGGCACTAATGTTTTTTTGATAATTTTATAGTTATTAGGAGGAAGGAAGATTTGAATCCTAAATGTCTTTGTGAAAAATATTAGGAAGTGTCAATTGAGTTATAAGACTCTTAGTCATGACACTAATGTTAACCAAGCTTGTTTTTCTAATTGATTATTATTTTTCATTACATTTTATTTGGTTGTCGTTTTAAGATAATTATTTGAATACCATGTAAAAATGTAACATTTCAACATTCACATAATGTCTTAAAAAATTGCCAAATATGGTTTATCCGCTCTATTGATATCGTATTAATAGTGGGCTTTAATTATCTCAATTGGTAAAGTTTCTAATTATTGAATAAGAGACGTGGGGTTCAATTCCCGCCTACACCAAAAACCCATTTGTTTTAATGGAAAATCTTATGTGGAGATAACTTTTTGCAATACCTTATATTTGGTATTATTAGTGGGAAAAAAAGGTCAAAGAAAAATTATCTCTTAACTTCCTTTATTTAGCTTGGCATGAGATAAAGTTATTTTCCGCTAAAACTTTCTTAAAAAACAACTTTATCTCACATGATGCTAAATAAGGAAAATGACTTTATCCTATGTGAAACTAAATAAGAAAAGTTAAGAGATAAATTTTAGCTCATTTTAAAGTCACTATCAAACATTTAAAAAAAAAAAAAGTTTTTTAGGATTTTTTTTTATAAAAAATGATTCATTTTCTTGAAAATGTTAATATCAAACTATTTATGAAGAGTTTGAGCTGAGTTCGGGAAAAACTTGTTTATGCTCTTTTGTATAGCAAACAAAACAAATTCAAACTTCAGTTTAAACTCAACTATTAAACAAGTCAAACACAAGCATAATAATGTCTGTGTAAACAAGCTCGAAAACATGTTCTCTCCACACACACAAAAAAAGCTCAAAAACATGAAACTCAATTTTGCTATAAATATTATTCTCCTTTTATATATTTTTTTTTGATAAAACAGAAAGATTTTTATTGAAACAAAGCAGCAAAAAACCAAACAAAGGCTAGCTTAGCCTTTCTTTTTTAATTACATCAGCAAAACAATGAGGACAACTACCCCAATCAAAAGAACCAAAAAAATTACAAGCAAGAGACCACTTAGCTAGGGAATGAGTTGCCATATTAGCTAGCCTAGGAACCCAAAGGACAGACACGTTAGAATAAGAAACAAGAAGAGACTTCAAGTCCGCTAAGATAGGAGCAATTCTCCAAGGCGGGGGCAATATCAGCTCATGAATAGAATCATGACAAATCTTAGAGTCTGTCTCAATAATAACATTGTCAGCTTCCAGCCTTGCAGCCAAAGTAATAGCCCATCTCACAGCTTCAGCCTCTGCCTGGAGAAGGAAGATGGTTTTCAATTTTTTAGAACATGCAAAGACCAAGTCCCCTCTCTAGTCTCTAGCCACCAAAGCTAAGGAAGAATGGAATGGACCAATAGCTGCATCAACATTAATTTTAACAGATAGACGCCTTGGAGGGGCCCAAGTTTGCAAAGGATGAGTAGTATTTACAAAAGCAGAAGCAGTTAGCCTAGAGATTTTGAATTTCATAAATAACTTCCCAACTCTAGCAATTAGATCATCACAACTCAAGGGAAGGTCTTCAAAAATTACTTGGTTTCTCAGCTTCCAAATTCCATCATAGAGAATGGCCCCAAATAATAAAAGCTCATCTTTTTGACAAGGCTGGTTTGGAAAAGGGGGGGAACACAAAAAAAGAATGAAATCCACTTCGGAAGAGAAGCTGAGAAAAAAGAACGAAATCTAAAACATACTTATATAAACTTATGGTTAGATTTTATAAATTGTAATGGGTTCATAATATCATATGAACTGTTCATATGATATATCAAGTTATTATTATAATTTATTGGTAATATAAACAATCTATTTATAGTAAAAATTCATAAATAAAATGAAATGGTAAAAAAAAAAGGAAATTATTAAGTACTCCATTTATTTAGTGGGACCTATCATTTATATGAAAAGAGGAAGTACGCATTTATAGTATTTCAAAAATATACAATAATTTTTCAAAAAAGATTTAACGTTGTTTTAACTTTTATTATTTATAAAAAAAGAATAAATTAAAAGCTTAAACTTGTTTGACAAGAAAATTAGCTTAAATGCGGTAGGCAAATGTAAAAAATAAAATAAAATAAACAAATCTAAATTTTTAATACTCACTTCCTCCGATCATTTTATTTCAATTCACCCTTTTTGAACCTGCCACCACCTAGCACACAAGTGTGTGTACCTAGTTGACTCTGGGTCCACCAAACTGTACTCTGTGTTTGGCTAAATACACACACAGACACAGAGAGAGAGAGAGAGAGAGAGAGAGCGAGAGAATGAGGCCTCGGATCGTGCTATTCGGAGATTCGATAACAGAACAGTCGTTTAGATCAGGTGGATGGGGTGCTGCTCTTGCTGACACATACACTCGCAAAGTAGATCCTACATTGATTGTTCTGTTTTTTTTTTTGGCAAAGATTGAGTTTTTAACTATAATCTTATTCTGGTTTGTTTGCAATGTGTTATAGGCTGATATAATAAATCGTGGTTATGGTGGATACAATACCAGATGGGCTTTGTTCTTGCTGCATCATCTTTTCCCTCTAGTAAGCTTTTTCTTTTTGTTCCTCTCGTCTTTTGGGTCATTGTTGATTCTCTAGCTTCAGGTTGTGCTTTGTGCATTAAGGTTGTAATTACTGCATTGAAGCTTCAAATGGGTTTTTAGATATATTGGCATATGTTAATTTTTTTTCATTCATACTTGTTGATCTGGAGATGGGTTTTTGTTTATTTATATTCTCACGTTGATTATAGTACATGAAGATCAAAATTTTGTTAAGTTTAAGTAGCAATGGACCAATGGTGGTTATAGGCTTATAGCTAAGAGAGAGAGAGAGAGATGTTGATTGTAGTACATGTAGATCAAATTGAGTGAGTTTAAGAATCAATGGTGGTTAATGGCTGAGAGAGAGAGAGAGAGAGAGAGAGAGAGAGAGATTGGCTTAAAGGGTGCTTTGTGCATCTCCTCCTAAAGTGGCTTTTTGGCATGGACTTCCAACTTATTAGGAAATTCTGACCATTGATAACTTGGTTTAGAGAAAAGTCTTCCCAATGAATTAGTGTATCATATGCAAATGATATGAAGAGAGAAGAAACTGAAGAATCCCTAGACCTAGATCATCTTTTTTTTGGTGCATTGTTTTTCCTTCTCGAGTGGCTTGGATTTATCTGCAAGCCACTTCTGAAGTGTGGGAGGTTCACTAATAACAATAGTCATTTGACTTGGATACGTTAGCGTTTGAATGGATGGAGTGATCTATTAGCAAGATTCTGACCACTTTTTTATGTTTTTCTATTTATTTGGGTATTTTTTTTTTTTTTTTTTTTGAGGAACAATTTATTTGGGTTATTGGTTCTTCTTAGTCTATCTTTTTTTGTTTGTTTTAGTCAGAAGAGGTTCATTGTTGTTAACCTTCTTGTGTACTTGGGGGGCACTTGGTGTCTTTTGTTGAATCTCTGCTTACTTTAATAAAAAGTCATTTTGATGCTGTTCAGCTCAAGTAAGTTATTAATATTGATCCTCTGCAGGACTCTACAAAACCTCCTGCTGCTGCAACAGTTTTCTTTGGGGCTAATGATGCAGCTATTCTGGGGAGAACCAGTGAACGACAATATGTTCCTCTTGAAGAGTACAAGGAGAATCTCAGAAAAATTGTTTTTCATTTGAAGGTTCAATTGTTGTTCCTCTAACACTTAAAACAACCTGTTTATTATCTTGGTTTCCACTTTATAAACATTTTGGGTTCCTTTCCTACTTTCAGCTACTTTAAACCCACCAAGTTTCAATCTTTGCAAACATTAGTCCTAAACCCTAGATTCCCTTCCAATCTGTTTAGAACTTCAAAAGCCACAAGTTCTCCCCAAACTTTGCCATCAATATGCTGTCCTATGTCAGTTTGTTGTCTGAGCTCTTTGTGTGACTTTAGGAAGTAGGCCTTCTGCATCCACCTAATTTATTGGCTATCACATAAGTCCGTGGATGCAATAAGTGGTGTTTATTAGACACTAAATCCTTTCAAAGATGTTAAATTTTACTAACTTGGGTTATCTTTTTTGGAGTAAAATTTTCTTGACTGGTCTGTCTCTGCTTAACATTGACCTTATCTTAAAGCATAGATTTGGCCTAAAACTATTGGCAAAATCAAAAGCACTAGATTGCATATAGGTCACTTTTTATTTCACCTTGGTGCTCATTAGCAGATCTCATGCTCCATTCATTTCCTAGTAAGAGGCAACTACAGAATAAGCGCCTAATTATTAAATCTGGTTCTCATTTTGTTTTGGGATTTGGTTGCAGGAATGCTGCCCTACCATGCTAGTTGTGCTTATTACTCCACCACCAGTTGATGAGGCTGGCCGAAAAGATTATGCACAGTATGCACCTTCTCATATCAAATTCAATAGAATTTTTTTCCCTGGTTTATTGGAATTGGTTCTATGGCCTACACTAGGGGAGACAGATTTATCCCTGTGTAGGTGGGATTGATCTTAGGTCCCGGGTACAACTCTTCTAAGGGACTTTTCAGCTAATCTGGCTGGCATCTTCAACACATAGTGGCACACATATTTTCAAGTTGTTGCTACCTTTCTACGTCTAGCAATGCCATTGTAATTTCTTGCTCTTCACATCTCTATCAGCTCTACTCACACGCAGTGCCACTAACTGCTGGTTTCAGAGCTGCCATTGCTGACTCCATCGGAATTGTCACAACCATCACAATCACAACCTCCATAATCATCACATCATCAGTTCAATGTTCTTTCTTTAGCCTATCTCCACCTACCCTTTCCTCCATCTGTAGTTTCACCCTTGCACTACCACTTTGAACACCCTAACAATTTTACTATGACAAAACAACCACCTGATGCCACAATTACTGCCTTCATTATTGCATTCCCCTGCACAAACATGATGTGGCCACCACCATTGACATCAATATTAACAATTTAACCTTCATCACCACTGCCCTCATCATCTCCAAATTCCAATGTCAACACCTCCATCAATGTAAATCCCCCCCCAACACACACACACACAAAAACCAAAACCTCTCTTTTCTTCCTTCTTACTGTGGTAGTAGTACTACTCAATATTGGTTGGCATCTTCACCTCTTCTAAATCAATGCTATTCAAAATCCTAGAAGAAAAAAAATCAAAATGTCTGGAGGTAGTCTGGTCTTAACACATGGAAATGCTTGAAACTTGAATACTCTAGGTGCCTCAGAGAATGTTTGAATGCATAATATAATTTTATTTTTGAAATTATTGTTTGTTTATTACTTCACTGTGTAGGAGGTAAGCTTGTAAATGGATTATGCAGATCTGTATATGGAGAGAAAGCAGTGGAACTACCAGAAAGGACAAATGAAGTGACAAGACTTTATGCAGAGCAGTGCGTTCAACTGGCTAAGGAAATGGGTCTTCGCTCTGTTGATCTTTGGTCAAAAATGCAGGAAACAGAGGGGTGGCAGAGGAAATTCCTAAGGTTTGTTATGATTGAATCCTTCAACAAGTTCCTGATCTGTTTGGCAGAAATGATATTCATTTGACTTTCTACTTCTAGAATTTCACCTCCAATGGAAAAAATGGGTCCTACCAGATTTTCCTTGGGAAGAAGTATTCCTATTGATTTATGACTATTTTAGAGACGGGGACAATAATCTGATTGGGTTCATAAGAAGGAAGAAAAATAAAAAAGGGGGTGGGCGTTGGTAAACCTCTGATTCATGTACCTTTTGTGTGGATGTGTTATATTTAGGGACATCCAAATTAGACAGGGATGATGTACTATAATTTAAAAATAGAAACCCTTTTGAGAAAACTGTTGAAGAGTTTGTAACAATGGAGAATATGTTCTAATTCTTTTCCCCCCTTTACAGTGATGGGTTACATCTGACATCAGAGGGCAATGCAGTGGTACACCAAGAAGTTGTAAGAGTGTTTAACGAAGCATGGCTTTCGGCAGCAGAAATGCCATATGATTTCCCCCACCACTCAGAAATTGATGGTAAGAACCCCGAGCAAGCTTTCCAGCATCAATGCTTATGATTGTATAATTTATGACAACTTTATGTGTATAATTTCGTTTTAATCTTTGGTCATAATATTGGTTTTTTTGCTTTATTGAAAAAGAAAAGAAAGCGAGGGGGGGGGGGGGGGTTGGAATGTGTTTCTTCATTTGACTCCCCAGAAAACGAATACTAGTAAATAAGAAATTCCATAACCTTCTGCTAAATAGCCATCATGTATGAATGGCTGACTCTGTATTTGACCTTGTTCATTACTTCATTTGGCTCAGTGACCAAGTTTCTTTGGAAATTGTAACTTATGGCTCTCTTATGTAAATTTGGCTGAACATTTCTTTTTGGATTGAAGCTTTTGTTCGTGTAGTGAATTTAGCTTGCTAGGAAATCTTCACTTTAATGCTCCTTGTGCTCTTTTGAAATACTTGGTTTGAGTTTCAAGCATGTCTGCAAGCCTCACAATTTCCTTACTCCTTTTATTTCTTCATTTATAGGTGAGATTATTAGGTGAGATTATTTAAACTAAAGAGTATTTGTGATTAAGAACTGTTGATGCACAATTAAAGGTTCTTTAATTGCATAGCTTTTTACTAACATCTCTTAGAAAATAATGATTTTTTTTTTTTTGGTAAAAAAAAATAGTTGGAGAAAGGAGTTAGAAAATTCCCTTAAGTCCATGCAAATATTTTTGTCTATTTTAGTATAAGAACTTACTTTTTCTATTTTACATACTCACATTTTGAAAAATTTCACGTCAAATTATTTATTTTATACTATATTTAATTAAAATATAAATTTTCTTTATTTTTAAAAATGTTTATCTTTCTTCATACACAACAACTAACGTCCACTCTTTTTTATCCTTGAGATACATTAAGAAAAAATAAACAACTAAATACATAATAAATAGTGTTAGTGTAAATTTACATGGCTACTGTAGTAAACTTGTAAATATACACAATTATAAACAGACTGATATGGGTCATTTTTAATTGAAATTTTGTAAATTTTACATATTTTTTCTATTATACATGGACTAATGTGAATGCTCTTATTAAATAATGTTGGTTAATTAAAATGAGATGAGTCATGTTTCCATTATGTTTCATTCTCCACCACTAAATTTACCATTAAATTTTATCCTTAATGGCTAGTTAAATTTGACATTAAGAGAATAAATAAATATTGGATATTTTCTAAGTGAGTTAGATACATTAATGTTTTTTTTTTTTGGTGAGAGAGCAAAAAATAAATTGAATAATGGATGCAATACCACAACAGAACTCACAACTTGTTTCCTATTTAAAAAAAAAAACACTCACAATTTGCCCATGTAGCGATATTGTAAGTGATGAATTTATGAACCTATCACTTTTATTTCACCACTTACAATTGCCAAGCGGGCAAATTGTTAAAAAAATTATGAATTTCATCATGGTATTAGCATTATTCTAGATGGAGACTACTAATTGACTAGCTCTCTCTAAGCTAGTCCAAATTATTAGGATGCCTTTATTATTGAATATATTTGTCAAAAATAGTCAACTTGATTTTTAACGATAAAAAAAGTTCATTTAGCGGACTCGATTGCTAACACATGTTAGTCTTTGTCTATGCCAGGAACCAAAGTCCATCAGAGGGTCTTAATCCATTGGTGAAAGGAGTGATTGATTAATAAATGAAAAGCAAGAACGATAAAGAGGTGATTGTGGACTCTACAGTATCTTTCAAAAGGAATACATACTGTTATTTGATTTTGAGCTTGCTCCGTTAAATAGTCAAGTATGATAATTTCTACCTACATATAAGAGAGGCTGGATTATTTGGTGTCTTCTAGAATATTTAACTGTTTTCTCATCATGCCATGTTGAGCATCGACAGCAGAGCTCTTAAATGTGCCAAATGCTATAATATGACACATTTGGCACACCAGACACCAAAAACAGAGTTTTTTCAGATGTGTTAAATGTGTCAAACTTTTGCAACATTGAACAGTACTGTTGCAATTTTGACATAGTACGGACGAGAATGACATTTGCATTTATTATTTTTTTATTCGACTTTTCTCTCTCCTCTCACTTCTTTAATTGATTTTTTCTCTCTCCTCACAATCTGTCTCTTTCTCCCAACCAGTGTTCTTTCCTCTTCAGATCAGATTCCTAGCTCCTCCCTCAACCTCAAACGTCTTTCTCTCTCTTTGCACCTCAAATTAAACCCAAAAATCTTCTTTCTTCTCTCTTTATTGAGCGGCAGAGCTATGGACTGGGTCGTGATTGGTTGAGATAGTAGATGGGTTAGTTGGGTTAGGGTTTTTGGCGGGATGTTGGTTGAGTTTTGGGTTTGGGTGGTGGAGTTGGTTGTGTCACCTGCCGATCTCGATCTCGCCTCTGTCAAACTCTGCTCGATCTTGCCTGTCGCTGTCTCGTTGTCTAGGTCTCTCTGATCTCACTCGCCACCATTTCACCGTCCAGGTCTCTTCGATCTCGCCCTCCACCATCTTGCACACTGTCGGATCTCTTTTCTTTCCCTTGCGGTGGTTGTGGTGGTGTTTTTTAGGGTGGTTGTTGATGATGCCGTAAATCTCACCAGTGAGAAGCACGATCCTTACGCTCAAATAAGTCACCTACACAAAAGAAGAAAACAAAAAGACCTTGCAGAAGGCATCGATGTGGTGCCGGCCAAACACCCTCCGAAGGTCAAGTTAGAAATATTCTCGCAACTCTAGAGTGCTAGAGAGGGGTTAATTATGCGTACCTTGATATGAGGAGGCATTGGGGCTTTTATAGTGGTGAGG
The DNA here is from genome assembly GCA_029955455.1 of Quercus agrifolia. Classification (NCBI taxonomy): domain Eukaryota; kingdom Viridiplantae; phylum Streptophyta; class Magnoliopsida; order Fagales; family Fagaceae; genus Quercus; species Quercus agrifolia. Next base: position 45,343,142 of record JARQAD010000006.1, read on the forward strand.
TTTTGCCTCCCTTCCTTGTAGCCCAAGTTATTTCCTTATAGGACTCTTCCTTGAGGAATCCAAAACGTGGTGGACAAGTTATTCTTCTGTGGAGAGCCCATGGCTTTAAGATGCTTCTTCAAGAATCTTCTAATGCTTTGCCTTATTCCTACTGGGTCCTTATTTTATCAGGGGTTCTACACAAAGGATAGGCTCGACTTTCCTTTGGCCCATGGACATAGATCCGTTAGACCCACTCGTCTAAGCCCGTCAGGTCTTGTCTTCTGTTTTTATCCTCTTCAGCTGCCCCCTTCACCCCATTTGGTCCGTCGCTTTTTGCGGAAGGGGGCCAATTGGGGTGACGGTCAAATTAATCCTGACGGTTCGATGTTCATGGGTCGACGGATGAGATACAGACATGAACGGTGACAAATTTAAGCTTAGATGACGACTGTAAATACTGAGTGGACGGTGTCACAATCAACAAGGTGACGGTCTGAACTTTATAGCTGACGGTGACGAGGATCCTTGGATGATGGTTTATGGAGTATGAGGCCGTCAGGGGTACAGAGGTTTGACAAGCTGCCAGAGGCATTTAAGGTGTACGACACGTGTCGCTCGTCGATTGGCTTGTATCTCGGATTGAAGTGCCGCTTCGTCTTCCGTGCATTCCATCTATAAAAACCAACACCCTTCCTCTCATTTCCTTTGCTTTTCGTAGAAAATACATTGTCAGAGCGAGTCCATCACCTGTCAGAGATTCGTCCGTTCAACTCATTTACCACAAACTCTCATCCGCTCACTCTTTTCCTCGGTAAGTGATTCCATCCGTTCAATTTACTTTTCTTTCAGCTTTTATTCTCCATATGGTAAAAATTTAAGTTTCTTGCACCCGTCACCCCTTTTTTATTTTAAACCCATCAGTCTTAGGTTTTGTCACTACATGTAGGCAATGTCTAGTGCGTCAAGTAACCAGTCGTTCGTCCGCGACGGGGCGGGTTACAAGGAATTGTACCCGTCGGGTTATAGAGCTCCAGACGAACTAAGCGAGAGGAGTCCGTCTGCTGCTTCCCCGTCCTCAAAAAATGAGGGTATGGAGTTGGCTGAACCAGAGGAAGGTTCTGATGACGGTGAACAAAGAATTAAGTCAGTTGTGGGTGCTGATGGACTTAGGGAGTTCGTCATGCTACCAGAGTGGACGGTAAATAACTTCACATCCACGATTAAGGAGGTGCATTTTAAAACACTTAGAGCAATCTACCAAATACCCGACCACATCCCTATCCGTCTACCCCACAAGTCAGAAAAATGCTACTATGACGGTGTGGACGACGTAGGGGTGTATGAACAAGCACTCAAGGCCGGCCTTAGGTTCCCTTTGAACTCTCTAAAGCAAGAACTTTTCCAGCACCTGGGTTTGTCCGTCAGCCAGATATCCCCGAACACCTGGAGGGTTTTCATAGTGATGGAGGTCCTGTACGGAGCTATGTCTGATGGTTTCAGATCGTTGACAGTACGAGAATTCCTCCATTGCTACTGTCCAGATGAAATTGATAAGTCAAAGGGAATGTATAGTTTTGCCCCTAAGAAGTCCGTCCTTAAAGTCATTTATGAAACCCCAGACTCCAACCGTGATTGGAAGAGCCGTTACTTCTTCCTGGAGGGTGACGGTTGGATGTGTCACCCAGGGGAGACGGATTATATGCCGGTTGATAAAACTTGGGGAATTTTGGATCCGTCTGGTATAACTATATCCGTCGTGTTGTGAATGTGACTTTATTTTCTTTAACACTTTTACGACCGTCCTGATTAATCCATCTCTTTATTTTTTACAGTATGACGGCGCCCACAAGTTGATATCGAGGAGTACAACTTTCTTGAAAGAATTTTTACAAAGACTAAACCAGAGGAGCGGACGTGGGCTAAGCTTGTAAACCTCAACACCGTCCATTGGTATTGTGACGAACCTGAACCCACTCCAGCGGCTATCAAGTACGAGGAGCGCACCCGTCAGCATAAGTCCATCAGTGTACATATTCAATTTGATTGTTTTTTTGTGAACTTACTCGTCTACTTTTCAAAGATGGAAGATGCGAAAAGGAGGGCAGCTATAAGAAATCAGGCCGTGAAGAGGAAGGAGATGGACGAGGGTGCCATGGGGACGGGTTCGAGCAGGCCCTCAGCAAAGAAGAGACCGTTGCTTAAGGGAGACCGTGCTCCCAAGAAGCAGAAGGTTTCAACGGAGCCCGTCATTGGTCTAATGGCGGAGGGCAACAAGACGGTGACACCGGCCAAGCATGGGGGTGGCAAAGGTCTCATGGTTCCTCCACCGGGCAGTCAAAAGAAACCGCCCGTCTTGCTCCGTGAAGACCTAAAGTACGCTTTGGGGAAGATTTCTTCAATCATTGGTAGCGAGGACTATGAAGACCTTGGAAACCACTCAACGGAGGCCATGGGGGAGACGGGCCTTTTTAGCATTGTCCAGGTAAGAGCCCGTCATAATATTGCCCACAGATGATACTTTTATTTATTCATTATTTATTTTTTAATCCAACTTCATTTTGTCTTTAGGCTATGCTCATGACGAAGGGATTGATGGATCGGTCTCTTCATCATGAGATGGCGCTTGAATGGGTTCGCGAAAAGGCCAAGCTGGCGGAGGAGGAACTATTCGAGCTGAAGAACTGGAAGGTGGTGACGGAGTAGAAGCTTAAGCTCGCTGAACGGGCCAGGGATGAGTATCAGAAGATGACGGAGGAGCTCAAAAAGGTTTTGTAGGACAAGGAGAATGATCTCCGTCAAGCCAAAGAAAGAGCCGTCTTGGAATATCATGACTCCGATGCCCTTTTATCAGAGCTCGGAGTCTCATATAACGACGAATTTGATGATGCACTCTGTCAAGCCAAGGCCCTGTATCCAAAGCTTGATTTTTCATCAGTCAACATCACCGTTGCGGAGGCTACATCCGTTCATCCCGATCAGTCAGATGATACGAACGAGCTTTTCGGAGAGGAGGTGCCCGTCTTCGTCGCCCCTGAGATCCCGATGGTTGAGGAAGAAAAAACCCATGAAGCCAAAGACTCCGCTGCTCCTGATGTTTAGAAAAGTTTTTATTTATTTTGTTCAAGTATTTTGAGAACATTTAAGTTTTGCCCATTGTGTATCGGGTTAAGTTGTATCCATTGTGTAGACATTTTAACTTGTTTATTTAAATCTTTCATCAATGCATCTTTATCATTTTGTTGACGATGATAGTGTAGGATCCGTCCTTTTTAAATAGTGTAGCCTTGAGAGTCCACTGGGGTGGGCTAAGTATTTAAATAGTGTAGGATCCATCCTCTTTAAATAGTGTAGGATCCCGATGGTTGAGGAAGAAAAAACCCTTTATCATTTATCATTTTTTTTTTGATGTTCGTCTACTTTGATCGTTTAAATTGCTAATACTAGCGGTGTCTGTCTACCTTGTAGATTTGTAAATTTTTTATCTTTGTGGGGTTCGTCCACTCTACGGAATGGAATTTCGACCCTCCGTAGACTTCGTCAACTTTGTGGGCTGGGGTCTTGATCCTTAGTGGGATCCGTCCACTTTAAATAAGTTTGACCCTTGTTGGGTCCGTCCACGTTGTGGAATTGGTCTTGACCCTTCGTGGGGTCCGTCCATTTTGTGGACTATGGTCTTGACCTTCCGTGGGGTCCGTCCACTTTGTGGCTACCCTTGTCGGGTCCGTCCACGTTGTGGACTGGGGTTTTGACCCTTGGTGGGGTCCGTCCATTTTGTGGGTTTATTATGTTTTCTACCCTTGTCGGGTCCGTCCACGTTGTGGACTAGGGTCTTGACCCTTGGTGGGGTTCGTCCATTTTGTGGACTTTTTAGTGTTGGGGTCCGTCCACGTTGTGGTCTATAATCTTTGACCCTTTGTGGGGTCCGTTCACTTTGTGGGTTTGTTTAAATTTTCGACCCTCGTCATTGGGTCCTTCCACTGACAGTAGTAATCTTTTAGTAGTAATAACATATAGCATAGTCTGAATGTTCCTCTATAAAATTTAAAGCTGTAGAAAAAGTACCTGCTCCCTTGGGCCTAAAAGGGTACTGAAAAAGTTATTGTAGCAAGGCTTGTTCAAACAAAAAGCCAAAAAATAATCAAAAGACTAGTAAATATAAATAAACTGGGGAATAGGGGGAAGTCGACTATCATTTCTACTGGAAGTATTTCCGAAGGTGTTCCGTGTTCCATGGGTGCTGAAGCTTCCTTCCGTCCATTGTTTCGAGGTGGTATGTGCCCTTCCTCTGCCATGATGTGATCCTATAAGGTCCTTCCCAATTTGGTCCAAGCTTTCCTTGCGAAGGGTCTTTAGCAGCGTCCATTACCTTCCGTAGCACCAGGTCTCTAATCTGAAAGTCTCTATGCCTGACCTTGCTGTTGTAGTGCTTTGACATGAGGTTCTGGTATCGTGCCAACCTTTGTTCTGCCGTTGCTCGGTCCTCGTCCACTAAGTCTAGCTGGAGGCGCATGGCTTCTTCGTTTTTGTCTTCCATGTAGTTCTGCACGCGATAGCTGGTAAGACCTACCTCTGCCAGGTTGAGTGCATCAGCTCCGTATGTAAGTCGAAATGGGGTCTCTCCAGTGGGTGTCCTTGTTGTCGTCCGATATGCCTATAGTATGCTTGGTAGTTCGTCAGGCCAGATTCCCTTTGCCCCCTCGAGCTGGGTCTTGATGATTTTCAGCAATGTCCGGTTCGTGACTTCTACTTGTCCGTTTGCCTGCGGGTGTGCTGGAGATGAGTAGTGATTCTTAATGCCTAGCTCTGAGCAGAAATCCCTGAACGTGTTGTTGTCGAATTGCTTTCCATTGTCAGAGACAAGCACTCTCGGTATCCCATATCTACAGATGATGTTTCTCCATACAAAGGTACGGATGCTCTTCTCCGTGATAGTGGCTAGGGGTTCCGCTTCTACCCACTTGGTGAAGTAGTCGATACCGATTACTAGAAATTTTAGCTGTCTTAAGGCCGTTGGGAAGGGACCCATGATGTCTAGTCCCCATTGTGCGAACGGCCAAGGAGCCGTCATAGGCGTGAGCTCCTCTGATGGCTGCCTGATCAGATTACTGAACCTCTGACATCTATCGCAGGCCTTGACGTAAGCTTGGGCGTCCTTGAGCATAGTGGGCTAGTAGTACCCAACTCGGATCAACTTGTGTACTAAAGACTGTGCTCCTGAGTGATTTCCGCAGATCCCCTCGTGAACTTCTCTTATTACGTAATCTGCCTCATCATGGCCCAAACACCTCAGGTACGGTCGAGAGAAACCTCTCTTGTATAAGACATCCCTGATCAGCACGAATCGTGAGGCTTGGACTTTCAGCCTCCTTGCAGCGTCCTTCCCGTCTAGCAGAGTGCCTGACTGTAGATATGCTATTAAAGGCGTGGTCCAATTCTCTTCGACAACTATTTCCTGCATTTGCGCTCCGTCATCAATAAGCGAGGAGGTTTGGACAAAAGATAATACCTGCTCAGATGCATTCATAAACTCTGCGGAAGCTGCTTTTGCAAGACGGTCGGCGCATTCGTTTTCCTCCCTTGGGATTTGAACGAATTTGACCTCGAGGCCGCTGATTTGACTCTTCACTTCCTCTAGGTACTTCTTCATTCTCTCGTTTCTACACTCGTAATCGTCGTTGATCTGGCTTGTTATTACTTGGGAATCGCAATGTATGATCATGTTCTCAGCACCTGCTGCCCTTGCGAGATCCAAACCAGCTACCAAGGCTTCATATTCGGCCTCGTTGTTGGTTGTAGGGAAATCTAGCCTTATCATGCATTCGATTTTATCCCCCTCGGGTGTTTGTATAACCACACCGGCACCTCCTAAGCGTTGATTTGATGACTCGTCTGTGTGGATGCTCCATAGTCTGTGTCCTTCTGCCCCTTTGTCTTCTGACTGAGCATACTTAGCTATGAAGTCTGCCACTACTTGCCCTTTTACTGTTGTTCGCGGACGATACTATACGTCAAATTCGCTTAGCTCAATTGCTCATAAGGCCATCCTTCCGGCCGCCTCTGGGTTGCTCATTGCTCTTTTCAAAGGTTGGTCCGTCAGAACTACGATGGTGTGGGCCTGGAAATATGGTTTGAGCTTCCGCGCAGCGGTTATAAGTGCAAAGGCCAACTTCTCCATCCTGGGGTATCTTTCTTCCGCTCCTCGGAATGCCCTGCTTATGAAATAGATGGGCCGTTGCGAGCCTCCCTCATCTCTTACTAAGGCCGCCCTAACTGCTGCTTGCGAGACCGCTATGTAGAGGTATAGTTCTTCTCCTGGCATGGACGGGCTGAGTAGTGGTGGGGACGAAAGGTATTTCTTCAAGTCCTCGAATGCCTTCTGGCACTCGTCCGTCCACTCAAAAGATTTTTTTAGTACTCGGAAGAAAGGCAGACACTTATCTGTTGCTTTGGAGACGAACCTGTTTAGGGCCGCAATTTTTCCGTTCAAGCTTTGCACTGCTTTCACTATCCTCGGGGGTTCTAGCTTTAATATGGCCCGCACTTTCTTCGGGTTGACCTTTATACCTCTTTGGGACACTATGAAGCCCAAGAATTTCCCGGTTGTCACCCCGAACACGCACTTGCTTGGGTTCAGCTTTATGTTATACGACCGAAGGGTGTTAAATGTCTCATGGAGGTCGTTCAGGTGTTCGTTCTCGCGCACACTCTTCACTAGCATGTCGTCGACATAGACTTGTACGTTCCTTCCGAGTTGGTGCGTGAACATTTTATTCATTAATCTCTGGTACGTTGCCCCTACGTTCTTGAGTCCGAACGGCATCAACTTGTAGCAAAAAAGTCCCTGACTGGTGACAAAAGAAGTTTTCTCTTGATCCTCTTCTTTCATTTTGATTTGATTATAGCCTGAGAAGGCGTCCATGAAACTCAGGAGTTCGTGTCTGGCCATCGAATTTACCAAGGTATCTATCTGAGGGAGCGGATAGCTGTCTTTTGGGCACGCCCTATTGAGATCCGTGAAGTCAATGCACATCCTCCACTTTCCGTTATTCTTCTTGACCATGACCACGTTTGCTAACCAGTCGAGGTAGTATACTTCTCGGATAAAACCAGCTTCTAACAGTTTCCTAACTTCTTCCGCTACTGCCTTGTCTCGCTCTTGTGCGAACACCCATTTTTTCTGTCGGATTGGCGAGGAGGCCGGGTTAACATTTAGTCTGTGGACTATTACCGACGGATCGATCCCAGGCATGTCTTCGTGACTCCACGCGAATACATCCTGATTCTTCCTTAGGAAACCTACTAGGTCTTGACGTATCATCGGGCTGGCTAAAGTGCCCATTCTGGTCGTCCGTCCAGGTCTTGATTCATCGAGGATTATTTCTTCCAACTCCTCAACCGGTTCTGCCGTGGTCAACTGTTCTCCTATGCACATGGTCTGCTGATGATCCTCCATTTCTAGCATGGCGATGTAGCACTCACGAGCGGCCACTTGGTCTCCTCGTAACTCTCCAATCCTGTATTCCGTAGGGAATTTGATCATTAGGTGGTATGTCGAGGTTGCTGCTTTCCACGAGTTCAGTGTGGGTCGCCCGAGTATACCGTTATAAGCGGATGAACAGTCGACCACTAGGAAAGTCACATCTTGAGTGATTTGCTGCGGATAGTCACCGACCGTCACTGAGAGTGTGATTGCTCCTAACGTGTGTACCCTCGTTCCCCCAAAGCCAATCAGGGGAGCATTTGTTGGTGTCAATCGTGCTCTGTTGATTCCCATCTGCTGGAACGCTGGGTAGTATAGGATGTCTGCTGAGCTGTCATTGTCGACCTGCATCCGGTACACATTGTAGTCTCCTACCCGTACGCTGACGACAAGTGCGTCATCGTGTGGGTGGTGGAGGTGTCTCGCGTCCTCCTCTGAGAATCTAACAATCGGGCTTTCCCTCCGTGCTATCTTGGGTATAGAGCCCGTTAGCTGGACATTCTGGACCATCCTGAGGTAGGTCTTTCGGGCCTTCTTGGACGATCCTGTAGTTGCTGTCCCCTCTATTATCATCTTTATGTCCCTAATCGGGGGTCTCGGATGGTCGTTCTCCCGTTGAGGGGCTTGTTCCCGAGGATGTGTATCCGTTCTCTCCTTGCTGACAAATTTCTGCAGCTTCCCTTCTCTGATTAGGGCTTCGATTTGCTGCTTTAAATCATAGCAATCTGCAGTATCATGACCGTGGTCACGGTGGAAACGGCAATACTTGTTTCTTGATCACTTGGTTGGATCGCTCTTCAGCTTTCCTGGAAACGTCAGGGCCCCTTCGTCTTTGATCTGCATTAGTACTTGGTCTAGCGGGGCGTTCAGGGGAGTGAAGCTTGTAAATCTTCCTCTTGGGGGCTTGGAACGCCTTTCATCGCGTCTGTCTCCTGTCCTTGGTTTCTTCCTCCCTTGGTCTTGGCGTGCATCTTCAGGTCTCTCCCTCTTTCTGGGTTTGTCTTCTCTGGCTAGTAGTGCATCCTCTGCATTCATGTATTTTGTGGCCTTATAGAGTACCTCAGACATGGCCTTCGACTCGTTTTTATATAGAGAGAACAAGAATTTTCCCTTCTGTAAGCCATTGGTGAAGGCCGCCACCAAAATCTTGTCGTCGGCCTCATCAATAGAAAGTGCTTCTTTGTTGAAGCGAGTTATGTATGACCTCAGTGTCTCGTCCTCCCGCTGCTTGATGCTCATTAAGCACGCTGTAGACTTCTTGTACCTGTGTCCCCCAATGAAGTGCGAGGTGAACTGGGCACTTAGTTCCTTGAAGGTGTTGATTGAATTGGGCGTTAATCTGCTGAACCAGATTCTTGCTGCGCCCTTCAGCGTTGTAGGGAAGGCCCTACACATGATCTCGTCTGGTACTCCCTGGAGGTGCATTAGGGTTTTGAAGGTTTCCAGATGATCGAGTGGGTCCTTAACTCCATCGTAGCTCTCAATCTGCGGCATTCGGAATTTCTGTGGCAGGGGATAGGAATTGACGAGTTTCGTGAACGGTGAGTTGGTTCTATTCACCAAATCATCAAGGTTGCTAGAGACACATCCCTTGAGGGCGTTCATCATGACCTCCATTTGTTCCTTCGTTGCCTGCATCTCCGCTAAAATGGGTGGTGGGGCTGTATCCGTGAGAGAGGGCATGCTCAAGTTCCGCCGTTCGGGTCTGCTGGGCTCGTTACTGCCCTCTGGCCTTTCAGGTCCCCGTCGTTCGGAGCTGTCCCCTCGGTTTTCCTCTTAGACGTTATGTCTCGCGTCCCTTTGACGTAGTTGCTCCTCCAGGTCATGATTCTGTTTCGTGAGGCGCTCTACCGCAGCCGCAAGGGTCTGGACCTGTCTTTCTAGCGCGGTGGATCTCGGTGGCTCGTCTTCTTGAACGTTGTTGGTGGTGGCCATCGAGCGTGTGAGTACCATGCAACTCTTGTGTCCGGGAGGCGACAAGTCTGGCTTAAATAGTCATCGTTTCCCACAGACGGCGCCAACTGATGATGCCTTAAATCTCACCAGTGAGAAGCACGATCCTTACGCTCAAATAAGTCACCTACTCAAAAGAAGAAAACAAAAAGACCTTGCAGAAGGCACCGGTGTGGTGCCGGCCAAACACCCTTCGAAGGTCAAGTTAGAAATATTCTCGCAACTCGAGAATGCTAGAGAGGGGTTAATTATGCGTACCTTGATGCGAGGAGGCATTGGGGCTTTTATAGTGGTGAGGTTTTGCCTCCCTTCCTTGTAGCCCAAGTTATTTCCTTATAGGACTCTTCCTTGAGGAATCCAAAACGTGGTGGACAAGTTATTCTTCCGTGGAGAGCCCATGGCTTTAAGGTGCTTCTTCAAGAATCTTCCAATGTTTTGCCCTATTTCTACTGGGCCCTTATTTTATCAGGGGTTCTACACAAAGGATAGGCTCGACTTCCCTTTGGCCCATGGACATAGATCCGTTAGGCCTACTCGTCTAGGCCCGTCAAGCCTTGTCTTCTGTTTTTATTCTCTTCAGTTGTTGTGGGTTGTGTTTGGTGGTTTTATGTTTTTGGATGGTTGTAGTGGGTTATGTTTGATTAATTTGAGTCGTGGTTGACTAATTTGAGCGGTGGTTAGTTGATTTTGGGATGGTGCTGTGGATTTGAGATTTGGGATGGTGCTGATGGGTTTGAGATTTATGGTTGTGTCGATCTCTCTGGTTGTGTGTGTGTGTGTGTGTGTTTTTTTTTTTTTTTTTTTTTTTTTTTTAAGGTGGTGTTGGTGGATGTGGGTTTGTGTCAGTGGTGGTTGGTTGGTGTTGTTGCTGTTGGTGGCCGTTGTTGCGGTAGTGGTGGATGTGCCGTTGTTGTTGTTGATGGTGATGATAGGGAGGAGATAATATATTATTTTAATGTATAGAATTGAATGATAAAACATATGATAAATGGGGTGTTATAAAATGATGTGGTAAAATAATAAAGTATGTTTTTGGTGTGTCAAAATGACATTTTTTATAGAACATCTATTACGGATGCTCTATGCACTTGATAATTCTAGACTTCCAGTATTGTTGCATATAATATGACAATGTCTTTTTGGTGTTGGAAACTTGGAATTTGGTTGATCAATTGTCTTAGGCTCTGAGTAGATCTAATTATGCCTAGATGCTTGTGTATATACTATGACATTTTAATTGTTGTGGTAGTTGTTAAGCATCCTTTGGGGCTCATGATTGCTTGCATACTAGAGTTTTCAAATTTCATTGTTGACATTTTCTTTGATTAAGAGCATCTCCAGCAGACTAGCCAAATTTTTGTACTGTTTGGAGAATAAACAGTGACTTTTACCTTTATTTACCCATATTTTCAAATACACTTTCCAACAGATTCTTTATCTCATTCTTTATCTCATTTAAATATTATTTCTTCATTCATTATTTATTATTTTTTTAACAACTACACATCTTCCAACATTTTTTTATTCAACACCCAATTATTATAATAGAAAAAAAAGATTTGAAGAATGAACAGTAGCTCATCAGACCTGATAAGCTACTGTTCATTAGCAAAAAAAAATTGATGTATAGAGAGGCTGTTGGAGCCCCTTTTTTTGCTCTCACTCTCTATTATAGAGAGTATTTTGCACCATTGGAGATGCTCTAAGGGTGTAACCGTGTAAGTACTAATTATAGTCAGGAAACAACTGTTAGGCCATCATCATTTTGGAAATGGGTTTGTAGCTAATGCCATGAGATTTATGATTGGTTTGCTTTTTTTTTTGATAAGTATGATTGGTTTGGTTTCTTAAAATCCTACTGTATTAAAAAAAAAAAATTAAAAAGAAAGAGAAAAAGAAAAAGAGAAACATCTCAACTCATGTACATAGAAAGTGTATGAGGGCTGCTTTAAATATTGGCAATAAAATTTTTCAAGACCTGTGAATGATTGGGAGTTGGACTCTTGATGGGAGTGGTGGCCTGGTGGGTGATGTCATTGGTTTGAGTCCTATATGCGCATTAATTGATTGCCAAATCAAAACAATCAAAGGATGTGTCTTAAGAATTTCTTCCTACATTGGTGTTTGTTATTTGGCCAGTTAATACAAGTTCTGTTTAAGATTCGTTTATTTTGTTGAAATTGAAATTTTTTTGTTGAAAGTATTATAGATAAAGGTAAAAGTTAGCTGAGATAGTATTGTGAAACTCATGAATAGTATCAAAAAGTGCAGAGAGTCTATGAATAGTATCAAAAAAAAGCTGAATAGTAAAATAAACTGGCATTTTAATTTGGAGTCAAACATACACATATTACCATTAAGCAAAAGTAGCAACTTATTTTTTTGAGGTAACAAGTGATATATTTATAATACTTGCCATGAAGTTAAGATGATCACTTCATTCAAGTAAGTAAGACCATTTTATCATCACTATTGTTTTTTTTTTTTTTTTTTTAGAAATAATTACAACATGCTGCTAACCCCGCAGTTTGAAATCCTTTCTCCCCTAAACCCCCAAGCACTTTGTGCATGGGGAGGTGCCAATTCAGCTGCAAGGCATTTGGCTTATCATCACTATTGTTGAATGCATTTATATGTAAATATGAATTACAATATAGAATTTATGATTGACTAAGTTTTTTACACATTTAGTGTTTGATTGACAAAAATTATTTTTTCTAACTTATTTTACTATTCAACTTATTTTTGCTACTATTCATGAGTCATATTGTACTATTTCAACTAAATTTTACCTTTATCTACAATACTTTCAGCAAAAAAGTTTTCAGTTTCAGCAAAATAAGTGGATCCCAAACAGATGCTTAGCTTCCTCAATTTTCCACATGGTTTACATTCTGTGGAAGGAAAAAATATAGGTATATGTCCTAGAGAGAAATAATTTTGTTATAGTTGATTCTCATATATAAGTTTAGTGATTATCAAAATATAAATTGCAAAGAAGTCAATATTGTACCGTACTGGTTGGTATGGCTAATAATTATCCTATCGGTTGGTGAACCAGTACTGAAACACTTACTTTTTGTTCTGCTTCAAATTTTGCTTATATCGGACTATATTGGTCTTACTGGAGCAAATTGGGTGTTTTGGCTGGTAAAATTGATTCGGGCCGGTAAATAAAAAACTAGAAAAACATACCACTAAAAAAGAAAAAAAGTCAAGAAAATGTTATTGCCATCGCTTTCAGCCTTGCACCCTTCTCTGTTTCTTTTTCTTGCATTGTTTTAATTTTACAATCTTCTTCTCGCCCCGCTTCTTCTTCTTCCCCTCTGTTTTACATTGTTTCTCTTGTATAGAACCAATTTTAACTACTTACTACTTAAAGAATAGAGTAAAAAGTATTGAATTTTGCATAACTTTTTAAGAGCATTCATGGCCATGAAAATACAACTTTATAATTCTTTTATATTGATTTATTTTCTCAATTTATTTTAAGGAATCAAATTATATGTTGAAATTCATTAATTTAGAATAATCTCTTAATTTGATTGTTATTAACTATGATTTTTTACTTATTTATTTTAATAATATAATATATACTTATAATCAATTGAGATTATGGAGAAGCCAAATTATAACAATGATTTAAATTCAAATTCTAAACAAACTCATGTCGAGGTGTATTTTACTAATCTTCCAATTGAACAAATTAAATTATGTATGAAAAAATAAATTAGAGTTTATATTATATTAGATTTTGTCCGACAATTGCATTAATAGTATATAATTCTGTATCTATTTTGTTATTAACATCAATTAATAATATTTAGATTAATTTTACTTTCAATCTTGTCTTTTAATTCCCCCCCTCCCCCCCCAAACTGAAATCCTGACTTTACCACTAGATGGGAGGGTGTTATGAGTTTGAAAAAAGCTTTGGGTTTTGCCTTTTTCAATGTGAATGACAGCCATCAGTCTTTTTGAAATTTAAAACTTAAGCTTTTTTCTTTATTTTTTTAAGTGTTTGTTTGACTAGCTTATTTTTTGCCAACTTATTTTTGCTACTATTTATATGCCCCATTGCACTTTTTAGTACTATTCATGGGTCATACTGTACTATTTCAGCTAACTTTTACTTTTATCTACAGTACTTTCAGCAAAAAGTTTTCAGTTTCAACAAAATAAGCAAATCCCAAATAGACCCTTAGTTGATTGAATTGTACTCATATGATAATTTCGCTTGTTGTTCAAGAATTAAGCCTTCATTTTATTTTTACTTTTTATATATTTTTCATTATAAAACTACATATTTTTATTTTTATTTTTTAGGAATTAATCCTAGGTTAAAAAAAGAAGAAGATCTATATATGTACCTGAATATCCATATTATTATTATAATTTTACAATTACAATGTTGGGTTGCGTTAGAATGTAATATTATCTATATATATATATATATATATATATATATATAAATATAATTAGAGATAATCCTAAAATGGTACACCGGTATTAATTGGTAGCGAAATATTTCGTACCTATGATCAAACCGAAACAATTTTCGGTACGGTATTGACTACCTTGATAGATTGTTATAGTTCTGTTTAATAGTTCTTACGTAATAAGATGGAACCAAAACTTTATAAAATTCTACTTAACTTCTCCAAAAATACATATAAAAAGGGGTAAACTGCAAATTACACCATTAAAGTTTGGGTTTATTTGGATTTTACACCATGAAGTTTTAGAATTTGGATTTTACCCCCCTAAAATTTCAGAATTTGGATTTTACTCGTTAAAGTTTAGGAGTGTTTAGATTTTACACCCTCAAATTCTGAAAGTTTAGGGTGTAAAATTCAAATACTCCTAGACTTTGGGGAGTAAAATCCAAACACCCCCAAAATTTAGAGGGTAAAATCTAAATTATGAAACATCAGGGTGTAGAATCCAAACACCCCAAACTTTAGGGGGTAAAATCTAATTTCTGATATTTCAGGGTGTAAATTCCAAACACCCCCAAACTATAGGGGTGTAATTCGCAATTTACCTTAAAAAAGTTTCTCCAAAAATGCAAAATAATATTAATTTCCATATGAAATAATCAAGATTCATTGCCTAATCAAAATTATACATTCTCCCATTTTTCATTATATTGCGTTTTTATACATATCTCACTATATCATAATGTATTACAAAAGATTTTGCCATATACAATAATTGAATGTAAAATGAAATATATTTTTTGCAAAAAAAAACTTAAAAATTTAAAATGTTGACGACTTAACTCAAAAAATATATAGTATACTATATCAATTATACTTTTTCATTTTCATTGGGTATTGGATTAAAAAAAAAGATACTTTGTCGGAAAATAATCACATTATTTTGAGAGGAGATAGGGACTAATACTTATAAGTCTCAATAACTATTAACTTATAAAAATTTAAAATATAGACGACTTAACTTACAAAATATATATTATACTATCAATTATACTTTGTCGTTTTCATTGGGTTTTGGATTCAAAAAAATATTTATATTTTGTTAAAAAATAATCATGCCATTTTGAGATAGGATTGGAACTAATAATTATAAGTCTTAGCTATTATTATCATTTTTCACTTAACAAAAAAATTGATTTCAAATTATTTAGAACTAGTCTATATCTATATATACTATAAAACTGAAGCTTTTGATTTTTTGTTGACCTCATGAGAATTTGCTACTGAAGGTTTCGAGGCCTTACAATTTTCCACATCACTATTATTCTTTAATTAATTAAAATTTTATTTTAACTTTTGACTTTCTACCTTAAATCCCCTTGATAAGCCTCTTTCTCCCCCATTATGTCTTCATTTTTCTCTCCATCTTGCAAACCAAAAAAAAGTCATTGAACCAGGTATATGGATTAATTCTTTACTTTATGTTTGAATTTGTATGCACTAGCCGCCTCCATCACCTCTCTCTCTCTCTCTCTCTCCCAAATGTTAGGTCCTGAAGCTTTGAAAGGAAGGTTGGCTGGTAGAACATAGAGAAGCAGAAGTAGGGTTACAAAGTTGTTCTTCTTTGAGGAAGCTATGTGCAAGTTATAGAGATGAATTTGGCATAAAAAATCTTCATACCCAATTTGAATGTAAAGAACTTTGAGGTAGAAAACTGGATGCCGAGGATGAGGTTTTTAAGGGAAAAAAATAGAAAAAGATTAGGTTTTGTATGAAGGTCGAAGACTTGGGCTTTTGGAGCTCTACTTCAATTAGAGCTCGCATCTTTTCTAACGTGATTTGTTTTCTTTCCAATTAATTTTGTAGGTGTCCCTTCCCTCTCATCATCGCTCTGGCTTCTTGATGTCATTGACAGTGGTGGCTCCTTGCTTCAGCTTTGTCTCCGCCTCTTCGGTAGTTTTTCCCCTAAAGTGTTTAAGTGTCTACCATCTTATTTGAAAAAAAAATTATGATGTGGTACCATTTAATTGGAGGGTGTAAACAGAGCTATTTACACCTGAGTCTTATTGAATTTAATCTCTTTAATTTATTATGACTACCCAATTACTAAGTTTTCCTGCTAAACTAAATTATATGATGTTCATAATATAAATCTTTAGACATCATTGTTAATTGATTTTTGGTGCATCGCACGAGTTAGCTACTAGTGAAATAGAACATGAGAGTCAATCTTAATAAAATAAAACAATATTTTTTAACAAATATATATTTTTTTAAAAATTAATAAGAAGAATATGATATCCACCCATCATTAATCCGTGGATTGAGGCTTACTCTCCACCTAAATTCAAATAAAGTGTAAATCCAAACAATTATGTTGTACTTTTGTGACCAAATAAAGTAAAATTGTGCCTTTTAATCCAAAACAATAAAATTAAAAAAAAAAATTTATTTTAACTTTTGTGACCTATTTCTCTCACACTTAACCCTGCTATACTCGGGTATGACCATGAGTTTTTATTGTGTTGGCAAACCGAGAACAAAACATGTTTAATCTAGGTGTTAGGCAATGCTTAAAAGTGTTGGTTTAAAGGTTCAAGTCCAGCTGACAGTAGAGAAAAAAGGAAGTGAGTTTTTGCCTTGCTTAACTGATCGAAAATCGTAGGAACAGAAATTCTGCAGATTTTTAAATCAGGCCTAAGCCCACAAAAATGTTTAGGGTTTCATTCCAACTTCTTTACATATAAAAGGGAAACCCTAGCTATGTTTTTCAAACTTTTGGAATACTTGTGTGTTACTCTTTGTGAGATTTGAGAGGTTTTGTACCTTCTAACTACACAAGAATTTATCGGAGCAAGATCTACAATCAAACGTTGGTAGAACTTAGTTGCTGCATCAAGATCATTACTTATGGTGACCTGAAACCTTTGAATGGGATCTCAAAGTCATAAGCAAAGGTGCTTGTGTTGGTGTAAATCCGAGAAGAGAAGGAGTCCGTAGATTCGGAGTTTGCACGTGGTTGTGTCAATAAGTTACTACATGAGGTAACAATAGATTTATGGTTAAATTTGATTGTAAAAACTTCAATTCTCTTATAATGGATTTACTTTACCTTGAGGATAGCTAGGTCAAATCCTCCCCAAGTTTTTACCTTGAAACGGTTTGTTTCATCGGTTTTCCTAGGTCATTATATTGTAGTGTTATTTATTTTCTGATGTTTTGCATGATATGATATATGCTTGTTTAACCTAGATTTGAATAATAAATCTAATAATCTCTTAGTTAATATATTAGGTTAAACAATTTGCTTTTAAGGGGTCTAAACGAACAAACAATATATAATAATAATAATAATAATAATAATAATAGTCGAAACGTTTGACTTTCGGTTGACCTCGTCTCATTGCTCCACGTAGCTACACAAATTAATGCCACATTTACATTTTAAAACACCAAAATATTGTGCTTTTTTGTTTAGTGGATTATGTGAAAAGTTTTACTCTTAAACAGTAGTTATAGAAATTAAAAAAAGAAAAACACTTCTTTAAAATCATGACAAATCAACAAATAAGCCTTTTTTATTTTTTGAAAAGCAACCAAAAAATAACCCAAATCAAATATTTTATATTTTTAGCCTCACCCTCACACACATTCACCAAAATTTTACTCCCAACTAAAAAAAACTAGCCACTTACCCAAAAAAAAAAAAAAAAAAAAAATCAATCTGTGTTTTTATTTTATATATATAATTTTTATTTTGAAAATCTAATTTTTATTTTTTGAAAAACAAAATCTAATTTATAAGTGGATAAAACAATTTGGAAATTAAAAGCAAAGTGGTCCTACTTTTTAGGCAATGTTTTAGTGGGAGTTAGAGTTGCATTTTTACTAGATTGTCCATTAATTTTGTCTTTACTTAAATATAGGGATGTAAGGGCATTTTTGAACTAAAAAAAAGAGAGGAATCCAAACAGGGGAAGCCCCTTAAATAATAGTATAAAAAACACACCGTTTCAGTGGGTAAGTTCTCTTTAACTGTCTTTTTATATATTCTCAACTTCACTACAATTTTGCCTCTGCCCATTTTTCCTCTGCGAGAAGAAACTCTGTGAAGTGAGATAGGACAAAGGATTGTCTCCATTGGCCTGCCACCGTCACACAGCGGAACCGCTGCTGATGAAATTGTCTTCATTTGTTTTTCCCTTTCAATCCATTATCAAGCATAGAACCTCTACCTTCTACCCCTCTCTCAAATGCAAACCCAAGTTATTTCGCAGAAAGCTTGCAAGGGCATGACCATGGGTGCCAACGTTTTCAATCTTCAACTCGGCCTCCATATCCAATAGGGGTGGCAAAGTAAGCCCAAACCCATTTGTCCATCCAAACCCACCCAATTATTAGTTGGGTTAAATGGGCATCAACCCAATTAGACCCAGTAATTATTGGGTTTTAACTAAAAACCCATTGAGACCCATTTAACCCAAAAACAATATACCAAAATTCAACCCAGCCCTTCCCATTTAAAAAAAAAAAAAGTCCTCAGACGTTTCAGTGTTTCAGGCTTTCATTTTCCTTAATTTTCTCATCAAACAAACAGATCAAACATAGAGAGAGAGAGAGAGAGAGAGAGAGAGAGAGAGAGAGAGAGAGAGAGATTACGTTTACACTAAATAGAGTGAGAGAGAGACACAGTGAAAAAATAATAAAGTAAAAAAAATTATTTATTTATTTATTTACTTTTTTAATATTCTAGCATCTGAAAGAAAGTTTGAGAGAAAAAATTTTTTTTTCTTGAAAAAGTAAAAAAAAAAAAAAAATTCTCTTATCGGTTTTTGCTGTGGTTGTTGAAAGCTAACGAGACTTTTGTAGCTAAGCAAGGGTTTTGCAATGCGTTTGAAATTTAATCATTGAATTGTGAAATTGATGGTAGTTGCGGTGGTGGTGGTGGTGGTGGTGGAGGTGGTTGTGGAGGAGGTTAGGGTATTGGATTGATCGATGAAGCTATGACGATGAGGTGGTTTGAAGAAAAGGAATGGCGGTTAGATCATCGGAGGTGGCATGTATCGGTGATAAGATAATGAGTGGTTCTCCTCCCATGCCTGCGATCGTGAGGATGCGATTGCAAGTCTGGTTCATTCATGTTTGCTTGAGCATTGTTCTTTGGACTTGTTTGGTTCAGCTTATCGCGGTTTATGAGTTGTGGCACCCGCATTTGCTCGCCGGAATCACCAGTCAGATTTCGAGCTCCGCTGAGCTTAATGTCGACGAAGAATTTCTATTTGTTTCAAGGAAAATTGCTTTCAAAATTCCAGGAAAGTTTTGAGCTTGAAATGACATTTCTTTGTATTTGTTGCACTGTTTGGTTGCCAAGAAAGTGACAGAAAATAGAAAAGAAAAGAAAATATTTTTTATTTGGATTTTTAATATAATTGCTGACGTGGATGTGATTATGTGGAATTTTTTAATCCCAAGAATGGAGAATAGAGAGTGAAAAAGTCAATCCAAGAAAGTGTTGGGGTTTTCACTTTAATGGCATTTTGGTAATTTTGATAATTGGGTAATTGGGTGAGTTGGGGTCAACCCATAATAATTGGGTTGGGTTGGGTTGGATTTGGGTTAGAAACAATTAGTTAAATGGGTTTTAATGGGTAAATGAGTTTTATATACCCAACCCAATTATGCCCACCCCAAACTCACTCATTTGACACCCCTAATATCAGACCATTCTCTCTCAGATTTTCTCAGGTTTTCCTTTATTGGTGTTTTTTATTGGCTTTCCTTTTGTATGCAATTTTGTTAATCAAATGGCTTGATAAAATTGTATGTTTTCATAGTGGGTTTGTGTAATTGTGTTTGAAATTGTAATTTTAAGATGGATTTGCTTGATTTTGATTGCTTGAATTTATTTGTTAGAAAGAATTTTCCACAATGATACTCTTTGGGGGTTAGTTTAATTACTTTTATTTAAACTAAGTGATATTTGAATTCTGGTAGAATTTCATAGTGAGGTTGTGTTTGAAATTGTAATTTTCAATTTGGCTTGCTTGATTTTGATTGCTCAAACTTCTTTCTTCTTTACATTCCCCCTTTCTCCCAACTCTCTGTACTTTATTTCCTGCAACAACAATTTTTCCATACAAGTTTTACCTTATTTGCAAGCAAAGCCCCAAAGCAATAAAAACATGGTAATGCACATCGAAAAGAAAGAGAGATAAGTGTGGGGGCTGCCAACATTGTTAGGCCAGCAACCACCTTAAGGCGGCATCCCACCACCGTAATACCATGTACCACAATAGTAAAGGTATTTTCTTATAAACAAATATTTTGGCTTAGATATGATTTAGGTTTGGTTGTTATGGATTGCTTAGTTTTCATTTAGGTATCTAGCCTAGATTTCATTTTGATAAAGGTTTATGTGTTGTGGCCTATTAGAGAAGAACCGGTTATGAGGAGACGTAAGGAATATAGAGGTTGTGGCTCATGTTGATCCTAGAAAGACATCTTTGGTTGATTCTATTTTAAACAAGCAAAGGTAATAATTCCTTAATGATTTTCCTCAGCATAATTTGCCACATTGATTGGTTATACAGAAACTTTTCTAAGAAAATTGATTTCCATCTAGACTAGAGGGTGGCAATCAATCATAGGGTTTCAAAGTGTAACACAAGTGTCCAACTACAAGTTGTCTCTGTTACTCTTTGTTCACTATTGTGAACCCTGAGTATTTTTCCTGCTATTTCTTTTTTAATAATATTTTCTTTCTTACCTATCCAAAAAAAAAAAAAAAGTGGTCTCTGTTACCCCCAAACTGAAAACCTAATAAAGACCTACGATACACAGGAAAATCTTATGATTCAATTGCTTCCTTCTCTACCAGATTGCTTGCTATTAGGTACATTTTTTCTCCACCTCCTCTTTTCTCTGAATTTATTTATTTATTTTTACCACTGATTTCAAGATCAGGCATTAAGTTTAAGGATCTCTTGCTTCTATTTTTTCTTTTTTGATTAATTTCATAGTCCCCAAAAACTTCCCACAAAATCCCTTAAGCAGAAGCCAAGGGCTGTCTTTGTCAAGTGGGTGTGTATTTCTTATTCGAATATCAATTGTGGGAATTATTGTTGGTTGAAGATTGGTAATAAGCATTGGTTTCTAGGATCATTTATGAGAAACCCAAATAGATTTTTTGTTGTGTTTTGTTTGATTTGTGTTGAGTTAAGGAATTGTTTTAGTTTCTCTATTAATCCTTTGGGATATCATATAAACTTCAATTTATTATTATTATGAATATTGATACAGGAAAAAACTACCAATTAATGAGGAAAAACAAGGCAAAGGTGATGTGGTAAGTAAATGTGGGTGTGGTTGTAAGAAAATGTTTGCTCTACTCTCTGCCCTCTTCTACTACACTCCAATATCTAACCCAAGTATAGTTTTTTTGTAATCTTTTTTACTACTTGATTTGTTTTTAAAAAAATTTCCAGTAGCAGTTTAGGTGGTTTGATGTTGGTTCCTTAAATTTTTACTTTATGTATCAATATGTTATTGATTTGTGAATTCCATTATTCTAAATATGTCTTAGATACTGGAAATTATGGTTCCCTTTATTTTCAACAGCGGTAGATTAACCAAGTTCTATTTCTTGGTTATATCTGCTAGGTGTTCGACAAAATGCCTCTAAGAGCAGCTGGTATTACTTGGCATTTTTGCATCTACATAACTTTAAAGCTTGTACATGTGTTGGGATAATGGTATAGATGAACTATCATAAACTATCTGATGATTTCCCTCTAAGTTCTGTATTTATGTTTAATATCTTAGACGTTGTTACATTCTGCTTTATGCAGATTGGGGATGTGCTGACTTGGGTTTGAATACTGGAAAGTTAATTGTTTGGACTATTTGATGTGCTTATTCCCACTCCTTTTAATTTATGTTAGGATCGTTCATTTTTGGTTTTATGCTATATTCTAATGTTAAAATTTTCTTTATAAATAGGTATAAATCATCTCAGATGTCAAAACTAATGTGTAAATTAGTCCTCAAACCTCAGTTGGTTGCAGCTTAACTATAATGAGGAGGTGCAAGTCAGTTGGTTTACATGGTTTTTCTGCAATTGATAGATCATGACCCAATTTGCATATAAGCATGTGACAATGGAGTTAGGATTTCACCTAAGGTAGTTCAGTTTTATTAATATAGCACTTCATTGCAACATATTTGGATTTAGAAAAATGCAAGGGTGTTTAGTGGCAAAGTATTATAAGAGGAGGTTATGCTATATTTGTTCAATTGTTACGTGTTTAGTTTGTCATGGGCGTAATTTTTGGGTGGATTCATGTTATACTCATTTTAATACTATTTTATCAAAAAGTTGTTCTCTTTCCAAGTTTTTGTTTTCTTTTCATATCAAGTCACGTTTTCTCTTTATAATGTTAGGTATAAAGAAAAAGGCAAGTTAAATTCTACTACAAGTCTCTAATATGCCAATAGACCTTCGCATCACTATGCTTTTTGTTGTTGCTCTTTGGAATCATCATTTAACTTTGCCTTGATGTAAAAATTACATTACATCATACAAAAATACAATTCATCTGTAAATCAGTTTTTGTAATATAAATTTTAGGTTATTTATGATGGATAAGATTTAAAATTGTAGTGGTCATTGATCTGGGCATAGAACAGAGCCTTGAAGTTGAGTTTTAATTATATGTCTTCAATTAGGTTTTCTATCAATTTGTGGATTTCAATTCTTAACCCTTTTTCTTCTCTCTTTTTTTTTTTTTTTTTGGTTGAAGTCAAGGAAACACTTATAGAAAATCCAATTCTATAGGTTTTGTAAAAAAATATTGTGGACATGGAAGGGTTTCGTAGTGCAGATAGTATCGATTTAATGGTTTATTTTTGTTTATGTGTTTTTGTAAGGCCTAAGAGTCGGCCTGGTGATTAATTTATTCGGCTAAAAAATTAATTTATATTGATGTAGATTGTGGTTTCAGAGTTTTCAATTCCTTTTGTGTGGATATTTTTTCACAGCTGTGGAGTAAGGTCTATGCATGTTATCTTATGTTTTCTCTTATGGTGTCATGTTTCTTTGTTTATTAATTAAAGATTATGCTGGAAGCCTATATTATTTGCACCTTCATAGTGTTCAAAAATGTTTGAACCAAAATTTTCATCAATTAGGAAGAATTGGATAAAAAAACTTAGAAAAAGCTTTCCGTCCTTACTGAAATTGTCTCGCAATGATGACTATATTTTTTTTTGTTTTGTTTTTATAATTTGTAGGTTTTGAATCTTTTGATTTTTAATCTTTTGATTTTTAATATTATTGCCTTTTGGAAATTTGACCATCTGAATTTTTGGGTTCAATTTTTTG
This sequence comes from Quercus agrifolia, assembly GCA_029955455.1. Classification (NCBI taxonomy): domain Eukaryota; kingdom Viridiplantae; phylum Streptophyta; class Magnoliopsida; order Fagales; family Fagaceae; genus Quercus; species Quercus agrifolia. Next base: position 45,366,375 of record JARQAD010000006.1, read on the forward strand.
CAATATCTGAAAATGTTTGGCAAATTTCAATAGTTATAACTATGGATTATTCTTTTGAAGGTTATCTATCTTTCTCTTATATTTCTCTATTTGGCAGTCATATATATATATATATATATATATATATATATATATATATATATATATATATATATATATATATTTGTTTCAATAATTTCTAGATAGTGCCAGTGAATTTTCTGATTTTTTTCTTTTTTGGAAATTTTAACATCTGAATTTTTTAGCAATATCTAAATCTATTAGCTAGATTTTTTGCAAGCCATTGCTTGTTCAAGCAATGGCTTATTTATCAAATTGTAACTCAAAAGGATAGGAGCAATTCATGCAACAGTATAGTTTCATAATCAATTTAAGATTTTATAAATTATTTTAGTCTATTATAAATAGGTCGGTTCTCGTGCGTTGCACGGGTTTCCGACTAGTTGTGTTATATACTGCACGTTAATTTTAATTTGAATTTGATAGTTTTATTATAATCATTATAGAATAACCGTCTTTTTTGGATTGTGCAATTGCAAATTGCAAAGCCTATTGATATGCTCCCTTATGGCTACTATGTAACTTTTTTTTTTATTATTCATTTATTCTGAAACTGGCAAATGTTTAACTTAAAAAAACACGTAAACAACATTAGCAAATAAATTCGAACAACAATATAGTAAATTTGAACATCTTTTTTGGAAAACCAATGAAGCTATCCACACAAAACATACACATATAATTGTTGGTCTATTAATTTTCAAAAAGTACTTGATAGCAAATTAAGTAGCTGAAAAAGTCCTATAAAAAATGTAGCTAAAGAAGTCCTATAAAAGAAAGTAGCTAAAAAAGATGGCAGTACTTTGATCACAAGTTCTAGACTATACCATTTTGTGTAGTAATATAAATTTTCTTCTTTCTCTTTTTCTATTTTTTTTTTTTGTTGGTAATAATTTTACATTATCTTTATATATTAAAAGAATATAGAAATTTAGGTATTACTTTTTTAACTTTCAATTAAGAGGATTTAGAAAGTTAGTTCTTGCTTCTTCTTCTTCTTCTTTTTATTTTTATTTTTATTTTTTCAAAAATATCCTTAATTAACTTATAATTATTCCTTAAATATAAGAAATGAGGTTAAAACTGTAAATTGACAAAAATTAAAAACAACATTTAGATCCCACAAACTCCAAATCCATAATATTCATTTAGTTTCTTCTTCATTCTTTCATCCTATTTCTAACCGACACTATTTTTTTTCATACTTTTCATATACTGAATTCTTCACAATGGTTAGACATTTTCCTATCAAAATTGGTAAGCCTTTGAACATAATTTATATAGGTCTTTCTCAATTTAATTATATCGTGTATCGCACTTGAAAACTCTATATCCTTTTGTGATGTGTGAACTATATTAAAGGCGTTATAGAAAATTTGATTATGAATGGAAAATTATGACATTAAACAAAAAAAAAGGAGCTTCGCACATGCGATGAGGCTACTATGTATTATATTCATACAAGAAAAAATAATAGTGTAGAGAATCTTAAAGAAGTCAATCCTACATCAATGGAAAAAACACTAGCACATTGCTCCATATAGTCTGAGGTTTTAGCGTCCATCAATTTCAGAAATTGATACTTCATTTATAGAAGTTAACATGTCTCTATTATTGTTATTACTTGTCGAAATAAATGCTGGTTGTTTTGGAGAAGGAAGAGGTGTGTCATTACCCAACATGAAAACAATTGTTAACATGGTTGGCCGATCTCTTGCATGTTCTTGCACACATAAAAGCCCAATTTGAATGCATCTCAAAACTTCATTAGTAGGGTATGTCTCACCTAGTGATGCATCCACAATTTCCATGGCTTTTCCTTCTCTCCATAGGTCCCAAACCTGCAAACAATATATTCATCATATTAGGCTAAACAATATAAGTCTAATTTTGTAGCCATTGTTTACACATGTACTTACATGTTCAATCAAATATGGGGAGAGACCATCATGGTAACAAGTACCATTCTTTTTACCAGCGATTATCTCTAGTAGTAACACTCCGAAACTATATACATCAGACTTTATTGAAAATACTCCTTGCATTGCATACTCTGGTGACATATAACCACTGTCGTAGAACAATAAAAAGGAAACCCATTAAACCTTGCACATTATTTTAAGAAAAAAGAAAAGAAAAGAAAAAAAATCAAAGATGGCCCTTTGGGCACTAACAAAGCATATAATATTAGAAGTAACACAAGATGAAAAATGACGTATAGATATCTCATGATGATATTTTGCAATAGCAATTTGGGAAATTTGGAAGTTAACAAGGATCAAGGAAATGGTGTTAGTGTTTGTTTGGAAACAATTTATTTAACTGAAATTGAAAACTTTTTACGGAAAGTACTGTAGATAAAGTTAAAAGGTAACTGAAATAGTACATTGGGATTCATGAATAGTATCAAAAAGTGCAAGGAGAATCATGAATAGTAGCAAAAATAAGTTGAATAGTAAAAAAAGCTGACCTTTTAAACATTGCCAAACACACACTTAATTTGCAGTCGAAGTTAAAAGAGAAAAATTAGCAAGCCAATATATCTAAAAGATAATGTCCCTTTCTTTCTCCAAAAAAAAAAAAAAAAGAAAAAGAAAAGAAAAAGATAATGTCCCTTGTTTAAGGCTAATTTGTCAATCAAGTACGTATTTAGTGGAGGAGTTATTGGTGTTAATTTGTTGTGAAATGTTGTGAACATAGTATTTTTCTTCAATTTTAGTACATTCTATGGTAATTCTCCGAGAAATCTGCGACTAATTGGGGTCCAGCAAAAATTAAAAAGACAGTGTCTATCTTTAGTGGCAGCTAAAATGTTAAAAATTTGGAAAGCAACAGTTCACTTGATTTCCTTATACTTATTTCTCTTATTAGCATTTTAGTCGACTTAGGAATCTTATTTGAATTTGAATTCTTAACTAAGATTAGATTGATTTCCTTTCCATGTTTACTTTTATCATTATTATCATTCTTATGCTCCAAGATTGCAGTAGGTGGACTTTTATTATAAAATGGTGTATACTTAGCTCAAAAAAAATAAAATGGTGTACACTCATTCGCATTAGTTCATCCAAAGTTCCTTACCTTATGCACGAATTATTGAATAAGCCATCTTCCTATCAAGGTTAAGGAGTCAACTGAGCATCTCAGCAGTGGGACCTTGGAAAATATAAAATCTTTTATATTATACCTTTGAAAATCTCTAGAATTTCATCAAGAGTTGCTATAGCACTCTTTTATCTCCTTCTCTTGGTCTTGATCATGGTTTGACAACGAATAGGTCAGAGTAGAGTAGGAATGGCAACGGGTTGGGTTCGGACCTGGTTTTTCCATACCCGGACCCAACCCGCGGGTCTACCCTAGAAACCCGAACCCAGCCCTTTTATTAAACGGGTTTTTTTCTTAACCCCAAACCCGGCCCGTCGGGTACCCGTGGGCCCTGCCAGCCTAAACCGTGGCCCAATCCCAAAAAAAAAAAAAAAAATTGCCTGAAGCCTTCATACCGTGGCCTAATAATTAAAAAAAAAAATTTGTTTGCCCAGATTTATTATTTTTGAAAATGTGTTTGACAGATTCAAGGCTTGAATCTGGGCAAAACATAATTTTTTTTTAATACTAGCAGGAGTATACTTAGGTAGAGAAAATCAAAGAAATCAAAGAATAAAATACTCACATACAAAAATTGTTGAAAAATAATAAAGATTTGAGGATTGGCAGAGAAAATCAAAGAATGAAATTGAAAAACTCGAAAAATAAAAAGACCCACCAGGAAATCATGGATGAACAATGACCAAAGATTTATGATTTTCCCTTTCAAAATCACAAAAACAAACACAAATCCTAACACAAACACAAACACAAAAATTTCAAATTTATATTTTTCCCATTCAAAATCACAAACACAAACACAAATTTAGATTTATGATTTTCCCATTCAAAATCACAAACATAAACACAAACACAAACAACTCACATGATTGAGATGAAATAAACCCAGAAAAAAGAAAGAAAAAAAAAGGATAGAGAACGAGGTGGTCTGGTGGAGACACATGGAGGAAGCGAAGCGGTTGGAGGCGCAAGTGATGGCCGGTGGTGAAGGACTTCAGGCTAATCAGGCTGGCGGTGACAGATGCTCAGGTCGGTGGTGACAGATCGGGGGTTGGGGCTGAGTGAGAGGGAGTGACCGAGAGAGTGGGAGAGGGGAAAGAGGCATGCGGCTGAGTGAGAGGGAGTGAAATGAGAAAATGGTGTTAGGGTTTTTTTTTTAACTTATATATATATGGGGGTATTTTAGTATTTTTAAGTTACATATAAACGGGTTGGGTCGGGTCCGGGTTCGGGTCGGGTTTTTATTAAAACCCGGACCCAACCCGGACCCGCTTTGGGCTTTTTAAAAAAAATCCATACCCGACCCTATAATTTATCGGGCCGGGTAAAATCCGACCCATTTGGGTCGGGCCGGACCGGGTATCCACGAGTCGGATTTAAATTGCCATCCATAGAGTAGAGTCGTATATTGACTCTTGTCTCACAATTCATTCTGTTGCATCATTATGCCATTACTGTAGGCTTAACTAGCCCCGTGTCAAAAAAGAATAATAAAGATATTCTTGAAATATTTTTTAATTAGAAAGACCTGCAATTTATACTCTTCTTTAGATATGAAATGGTAGTCAAGTAATTGGATAGAAAATATAAATATATCTTTGTTTTCTAGCTCACTTACTATGTTCCAACAACGCGATTTGTATTCACTTCAATTTGGTCACCTCCAACAATTCTAGCCATACCAAAATCTGAAATTTTTGGATTCAAAGTATTGTCGAGTAGAATATTGCTGGCCTTTAAATCTCTATGGATAATTCTTAATCTTGAGTCTTGATGAAGATATAATATCCCTCGAGCAATTCCACAAATAATCTCAAATCGCTTTCCCCAATCTAGACATAACCTTTTTGTTTCATCTGAATAAAGGGATTTGGATTAGATTGAATTCATGCTTAATTACATGCTTTTATATATATATATATATATATATATATATATATATATATATATATATATATATATATATAAACTATTAGGAATTGATATGTTTGTAACTGAGGACCACTTTCTAGTGATGATGAGCAAATTTTATGCAAAAGGAGGACATAACAAAAATGAAAGAGTCTAAGCTTTTATTAGGCAAGAACATATCTCAACTATTAGGAATTGATATGTTTGTAATTGGAAGACCACTTTCTAGTGATGATGAGCGAATTTTATGTGAAAAGAGAACATACCAAAAATAAAAGTGTCTAAGCTTTTATTAGGCAAGTACTCATAGATTAACATCTTCTCTTCCCCTTGAATGCAACAACCTAAGATTCTCACGAGGTTCCTATGTTGGAGTTTAGCAATAAGTGCAACTTCATTTTTGAACTCTTCCACTCCTTGTCCTGAGTATTTTGATAGTCTTTTTACTGCTATTTCCATTCCATTTTGCAGTAAACCCTGAAAATAAAGCCCAAATTTCATGTTGTCATAGTGCATAATTGTTGTGAGAAATTCAACTTAGTGAATTATTTGGGCAAGCCCAATTTCACCTAAAAAATTCATGATCAATGAATGCCTTTAAACATTTAGAATGGAATTTATGATGCATTAATACACTTGAAATAAGATTGAGCCATTTTCGGGACTTTTTTTAAAGGAGACTACCTTATAAACCGAGCCAAAACCACCTTTGCCAAGCTCGTTAGCAGCAGAGAAGTTATTTGTGGCTGCAATGATGGTCCTCAGGTCAAATATTGGAAAACTTGAATTTCTTTTAGGTCCATTGAATTCTCTTCTACTTGGAGAGTCTTCGAAGTTACTGGAGTAAGAGCTTTGCCTCTTCCCTGTCATAAAACAAGTAACAAATGAAGTTAACATATTTGTCCACTAATGAATTCCCTCGCAAAAGCCCCTTTTAACTAAACTGAGAAAATACATTAAGGTATTGTTCGGTTGGCAAGAATTTTGATTCTTGAGTTTAAACTTTGGGCATGCTTGGATTTTTTTATAAAGGAAATATTTTGGACCTACACCCCTTACCTTCTGGTAGTTCTTCTCCCTTATTTACTCACACTCCCTCTCTCTCTCTCTCTCTCTCTCTCTCTCTCTCTCTCTCTCCTCTCTTTTTCCTAGTTTTTTCCAACCAACCTCTACTTGTTTGCCTTCCCTCTCCTTATATAGTCTCTTCTTAGTGGGGTTCTAATCATTATTTTTTCACCAATTTTCATGCATTTCCACTTTCGCCAGAATCCTAAAAAACCATCATGCCTTCTGAGGATTCTCTTGAAACTTGTTCCAACAAATACCGTTCTGTAGTGAGCTCCCCAAAGGCACTAATAACTCTTGGTAACTGACTTTAGTTTACTCATTTCTTCATCGATTTCCCACCACTTCATCAATCGGTAGTGGGCCGAACACTATGCGATTCCCCCGAATGATAATTTCTAAGTCCTAATACACGTATCGTCGGGTTGGGCTCACTCCAACCAGGTTTGAGGTCCACTTCCATCTTATGGGTTGGCTTTGGCTACTCAGGCCTATCTTAAGCCTTAGTTAAGTGGGCCAGTACTGATTCTCTAGGCACCCCCCATAATAGCCCCCCACGATCCTATTTTCATGAAGTGGGGATAGGATTAGGGATTCCTGCCTCGACGCTTGGCTAATCTTTTCAAAAAAGATGGTTGTACCTTGGGAAGAAAAAACGCCACTTTATTAATACAGTAGACATGACAGCTTGCTCTTTATGAACACGTGGCAGCATCTCTTACATTGAATGGTTGAGATGATCTGACGCTTCGATTACTGAGGCACATGTGAGTAGAAACAACGGTAAGTATTGATTGCAGTTACATTAAATGACCTTTTTCCCTACAAATACTGTCATCCTTCTCGTTTATAACTTTCTTTAGTTTCCTTTCAAATCAGAATCCTTCTTATTCTTTATTCTTGAGCCCTTAAATCTCTCCTGAGACCACCCTTATGATCAAGAAGTTACTTAGTAAGTCTTCTTTTTCCTGTTTCTTTCATTCTCGTTCTTCCATAGTTATCTTAATAGGAAAAGATGGGGTTTTCGTACCTTTTAAACACAAATGCAGACATAGAATCCTTTAAGACTAGGTTTAATATCCATCGTAATGTGAATATATCATACTGTCATGAGGGAGATATAAAAGACCAAAGATTGCCTCATGTGGTCTTTTTTCCTTTAATGTCAATACTAGAGGGTGTGGTTAGATTTCTAGTGGATCCCCTTTTACTTAGAACTCTTAGTTTTTACGAGCTTAGCCCCGACCAATGTGTACCCAACTTTTATAGGGTAGTAAACTGTGTGGGGCGTCTTAATCGATTGTATGGCCTAAACCTTACACATCATGACATTAACTTCCTTTATGCTATTCGGGGAAGCCTAAGGAACATGTATTACCTTCAAATCCAAAATACCATGGTTAGTTTGATATCTTGTCTCTTCGACTCCAATAGGAACTTCGTGGGGGAGTTCGTGAGAGTGAGAGTGAGCGAGAATAGGCTCAATGGGGAACTCACATGTCCGACCTCTTCTGCTAGATAGGTCGGTACCCTATTTTCCGATTCTTTAGTATGACCCTACAGTCTGCATTTTTACTTTAAGTTTTATTTTATCATTTTTTATTATTATTATTTTTTTTTGTGTTCATACGTTTGATTTGTTACTATTGCCATATATATTTTTGTTAACTTTATTTGTTGTTTCTCATTGTAGACTCCAAAAGGTTCCAACTTGACTTGAGTGTTGTACGAGCTCGGGAGTTGAATTTTGTCTTGCGCTCGGAAAATTTTGTGCACTATGATAGGCAACTGAGAGCCTCTCACTTGATTCTCAGTTTCGTTTCTTCGTACACTAGCTACCAAGACTCTTTAGGAGCTTTAACAGTCGTAAGCCCCCTTTTGTCCTATCTTGGCGTTTGGTTGCCGGAATTTCTGCCGCACGGGCTTACTAGTGGTGAAGCTAGACACCAAGGGCCCAGAATAGTTTGGGAAAGCTCACTTGAACTAGTTTGTGATGATTCGGGTGACACGGTTTTTCATGGTCGTGTGGTGCATATTCTGGTCGAAGCCTTTACTGCAGACGCTCTAGTTCCCACTAATCCAACCACAGGGATGGTTCAACGGCGCAATATGGCTCTCGAATGTTGGTTCCTAGGAGCACAGCTGGTTGGGGGACATGTTGCCCCTCAATTGACTCCTTAGCAAGCCAATCCCCCCCTACGCCATGTTAATGTAGGAAGAGGAAGAAGGTAGCCAACGACCCTGCTACTGAGTTTGGTACCCTTCTTGCCAACCAACCCCACATTACTGCTATGGGTGCTGCAATGACTCCATAGTCTGAGGAAACCCCCCAAGGGTTTAGGCCCAATGGTCAACCTGCTATGATCAGATCCCATGTGGTCTCCACTTCTTCAACCTCCACTTCTGGATGGGAGTGCAACTTTCAATTGGGAGACAAAGTTCTGCCCATTGACTCCCATGTTCAGACTTGGAGGAATGGCCTTGGGGGACAAGTCTCTGATAGCCTTGGTAAGGCTTTACTGTTGCCTGCCAACCTTGACCATTACGCGGGCTGTCGAGACAAAGATATCTTCCTGAAGCTGAAGTGTCACACTATAGCCGTGAGTATACCTACTCCCAATTATTATCTTATTATTATTATTATTATTATTATTATTATTATTATTATATCTTTACATTCTCCAATTTTATAAGTGTTAATACTTGGATCACACTGACCTCCCTTATCATCTCTATTACTGTCCCAGGTTGCCTAACTGACACACGTTGTGGAGGGTCGGTTAAATGGCATGATGAAGGAAGTCGACAAGGAGAAGGCTTTGAAGTAAGTTGCCAAGGCTAGCTTGAACGAGAAAACCCTAGAACTGAACATGGTAGAGCAATGGGCAACCACTGCTGAAAGGGCTCAGGAGTTGGCTAAGCAGAAGGCTAAGGACTTGCAGGGGAAGCTCGGTGAGGCCGAAGTCAAACTTGCCAAAGTTTCGAGCATCGTCTCTGCCCGTGACAAAGAACTTGCCAACTTAAAAGAGACAATGAAGAATTGTGAGCAAGTCTTTTATAACATGGGATTCAAGGATGTTGAAAACTCGGCGGGGGCAGTCGTCTTTCAAGCTCAGAAATTTTGGTTTGCGGAAGGTTAGATGGCAGTGGTGAACGTGATCGGTTTCCTTGACACCTCCCCTTTCAGAGATGCTGTTAAATTACCTTGCCCAATGACCCGCCCATAGAAGTCCAAGTTGATGATCAATTTGAGGACGCTGATGAAGAAGAGGGGGGGGGGGGGGGGGGAGGGATAGCCCCGACATAAGGGAGTTGTCCCAACAAATTGATTCTAATGTGGTGGTGATTGATGAGGAGAACCCGACAATTGCCACTCCCACTGAGACACAAGGCGCTCCCCAATCAACCTTCAGTCCTTTCAGTTGCCTATGAAGTTCCCATAACCACCTGACTTGTTGAACCATTTTGTACTTTTTATTTCTTATTTCTTTTAGGGCTAGTCAAACTTTTTTGTATCCAGCCAAGTGAAATTTTATCCGTTTATTAAACTTTATTTAGTTTATTTAATACTAAATGTTTGAATTTCTTTTATTAAATTGTTTGCTTATTGCTCCATTTTATTCCCATATAACATTCAATCTGCTCTTCACATTGTTGTAATGCTCCAATTAGAGCGTGATTGCATGGCCAAATCCCTTTCATACATATGGTTTATTATTTTTAAGTGGAGTCATAATATCATACTTCAAAAAATACCAAGTGTGAATGATTGGTAACACATATGCAACATTTTTCCATTCCATGCCCGATAGGTTGATTTATTATAGTCCCTTGGACTATAGGTTCAAATAATGAACTATTTCAATTGAGGCCCTCCTTATTAAGATAGTCTTTGTTTCTAGGGAAAAGTTTGTTAAAATTTTTTTTTACTAGTCGGTGAATATGTTCAGATCAAGGCAGGGTTCTTATCCTCAGAATATTTTGTTAAGGTTTTCACTTGGTCGGTGATTAGAGTCAGACTGAGGCCAGGTTTTAGTCCTTAAGAAAATTCATTAAGGTTTCCACCTGGTTAGTGATCGGAGTCAGGCCGAGGCCAGGTTTTTGTCCTTCAGAAAATTTATTAAAGTTTCCATCTGGTTGGTGACTGGAGTTAAGCCGAGGCCAGGTTTTGGTCCTTAGGAGAATCTATTAAGGTTTCCACCTGGTTGGTGATCGGAGTCAAGCTGAATTCAGGTTTCTGTCCTTAGAAAAAATCATTCAACTGTTTAACAACTCAAAATGTAATAACTGACTGCTTTCCACATTCTCTATTCAAGCTCATTTACAACCTCAAACATATTTACAACTTCCTTTCTACACTTACGGGTAATACTTTTTCAGATTACAAATGTTCCATGGTCGGGGTAAAGGTCTTTCTTCTATATCCTTCAAGTAATAAGTTCTTGTTCTAGCTATGGCCGTCACCTGGTAAGGCCCTTCCCAATTCAGGGCGAGCTTCCCTACACTCTGATCTTTCATATTCCCCACCGCTTTCCACAAAACAAGGTCTCTTACTACAAATTTCCTGGGCTTTACATTCCTGTTATACCCTCAGACCAACTTTTGTTGATAATCAGCAAGTCGGATGGATACCATGTTTCATCTTTCTCCCAAGAAGTCTAAATTCTTGACCATTTGAGTGTCATTATCGCTTCGTGAGAAGTATGCAACTCTTATGCTTGAGAAGTTGATCTTAATTGGTATTACTGCCTCTGCTTTGTACGTCATGGAGAAGGGAATCTTACCCGTTAACCTCCTCAGTGTGGTTCGGTAGGCCCACAAAACATTTGGCAATTCCTCGGTCCAATTTCCTTTCGCCCTTTCCAGCATTTTCTTCAAACCATTCACTATTGTCTTATTCGTTGCTTCCTGTCTATTGCTATGGGGATAAGCTGGTGACAAATACTTGTTAATTATTCCTAGATTACTACAGTACTCTCGAGAGGCTTTACTGTCAAATTGCAGTCCATCATAAAAAATTAGCACCTGGGTAACTTGAACCTTGTGACGATGTTCTTCCACACGAATTTCTTCACAACCACATCCCTAATGTTCACCAAAGCTTCGGCTTTCACCCATTTTGTGACATAATTGGTAGCAACCAACACAAATCTCTTGTTTCTCATTACCCGAGGGAACGGTTTGATTATATCCAGACCCTATTGTGAGAAGGGCTAAGAGCTAGTGACCGGGTTTAGATTTTCACCCAGTTGATGAATGATTGGGGCATGTCTTTGACATTGGTCACATTTTTAACGTAGTCAGCCGCGTATTGCTACATACTTGGCCACCAAAATCCTTGAGTCATAGCTCGGTGAGACAGAGACCTTCCTCTCGAATGTCCACCACATATCCCTTCATGCAGCTCGACTAGAAGTTCGGTGACTTTGTTCGGATGGAGACATAATAAATAAGGACCTCCAAATGAACGTCTATATAATTTTTTGTCCTCAAAAAGCTAGAAACGAGCCGACGTTCTCCGTACTTTCTTTGACTCTTTCGAATCAGTCAGCAAGGATCCATCAGATAAGAAAGAAATATAAGGATCCATCTAGCTTGGCTCAAGCACCGTAGTTGATGCTACAATCGCACGATGCTTTATACTCAGTTGCTCCAATAACTCTATAGAGATCATTCGAGGAATACATTCATCTGACGATGAATCCAAAGGAGCCAATGAATCAACATGAATATTTTGACTTCTTGGTATCCTGACCACACTTACTTTTTGAAAAGCCATTCGTAGGTCCCTGAACAACTTCAAGTACTGCTGCATACGGGCATCCTTTGCCTTAAAGCTCCCTTCAATTTGACTTACCACCAATTTTAAGTATGAGAATACCTTAACTTCCTCGACACCAAGCTTCTGAACCGCCCTGAGGTCGGCAATAAGAGCTCCATATTCGACTTCGTTGTTTGAAGCACAGAAACCCAATCTTAGTGATTTTTCCAATCGTAACCACACGGGAGATATCATTACAACCCCGATCCCAGATCCTCTTATATTAGACGCATCGTCCACATACACTCGCCATTTCTTAACCATAACCTGGCATATCCCAACGGGAACTCCTGGTTTGGGGGTGATTCAACTATAAAGTCTACTAACACTTGACCCTTAATAGAATTCCTCAACTTGTACCGTATGTCAAACGCCCCAAGTATTGTTCCCTATTTAGCTATCCTTCCAATGAAATTTGACCTTCTTAAAAGTGACTGTAGGGGGTACTCGGTCAGCACCCATACCGTATAGGCTTGAAAATAAAGTGGCAGCTTCCTCGTAGCATACACCAACGCTAATGCCATTTTTTCTAATGGAAAATACTGAGTTTCTACATCCACCAATGTTTTGCTGAGATAAAACATTGGTCTTTGGATCCCCTCTTGTTGTTTTAGCAATACTGAGCTTAACACATGGTCGGAAACTGCCAAGTACATTTACAAATCTTCTTTGGGCTTGCATCGAGAGAAAATAAGTGGGCTAGCCAAATAAGGCTTCAGGTCTTTAAACCCTGTATCACATTCCTTCGTCTACTGAAAACCCTTCCACTTCTTCAACAATTGAAAGAATGGTCTACACCTATCCGCTGACCTTAAAACGAACCTATTTTGGGTGGCAATCATCCCAGTGAGTTTTTGCACTTCTTTAGGGTTAGTGGGCAGTTTGAGTTGTTGAATTTCCGTAATTTGATCGGGGTTGACCTCTATTCCCCACGTAGTTATCATGTAACCCAAAAACTTACTCGACCCCGAAGGCACATTTGTCTACATTGAGGTGTAACTTATGTTGCCTCAATATTTTGAAAACTTCTACCAAATTATGAACGTGCTCTTTGTTTCTTCTACTCTTCAACATCATGTTGTCAATGTAAACTTCTACTGTTTCATTGATCTCCTCTTTGAAAATTCGAGTAACCATTCGTTGGTACGTAGCCCCTACATTCTTTAACCTAAAAGGCATCACTGTGTAATGGTAATTACCCTCGGGTGTAATGAAAGAGGTTTTCTCCTAATCCTCAGGTACTAAAGAAATTTGATGATAACCTTGAAATGCATCTAAAAAGCTCATTCTTTGGTGTTTGACTATAGCATCTACCAACTGATCTATCTTTTGTACAGGGAACGGGTCCTTCGAGCATGCTCGGTTGAGATCAGTAAAATCAACACAAACTCTCCATTTCCCAATTTTCTTCTTTACCACCACTGTATTAGATAACCACTCGGGGAAAAACACCTCCTTGATGGCCCTTGCCTACTTTAATTTCTTCACTTCCTCCTTCACTGCTTCCATGTGTGGTTTTGCCGATTTCCTCAGTTTCTGTTTTTTTGGCGTGACTAGAGGATCTACATTCAACCGATGTGTAATGAAAGTCGGGTCCACCCTGGGCCCTTCGTACGGATTCCATGCAAACACATCCAAATTCTGTATTAATGATAGAAGAACTTCTACCCGATCTTCTGCTTGCAGACTTTTCCCTATCCGAAAGTACCTATCAGTATAAGGCAATATTCGCACTTGAACTAATTCCTCCACACTGTCTACCCCTGACAGGCTCTCGGTGTCTTGTAATTGCTATAACTGCTTCGTTTCAACGTGCTCCTTCTGCTTAATCTCATGATTTATCGAGGCCACCAAGCACTGTCTCGCTACTTTTTGGTCGGCTTAGACCACATCAACCCCATCTTCAGTAGGGAATTTGATTTTCTGGTGCAACACAGAAGGCACTGCTCCTATAGCATGAATCCAAGGCCGTCCCAAAATCGCAGTGTATGGTGAAAAGTCATTAACCACTATGAAAATTACCTCAACTTCCTTTCCCTCGGTTACTATCGAGAGTTTTATCTACCCCTTGGGCATTACTACTTTTCCTTTAAATCCCACTAGTGGTACGTCATACTTACTTAAATCCTTTGGTTTCAACCCTAGCCCCTTATATAGATTGAGGTACATGATCTCAGCCCCACTCCCTTGATCTATCATTACTCTGTTCACTAAGAATCCACCAATTCGCAAAGTCACCACCAAGGCATCATCATGTGGTTGGGATGTTCCTTCCAAATTTGTTTCACCAAAAATGATAGGGACTGAATTCCTCTTAAGCTTCTTCTCAGGTCGGTTCATGGCCTTTGCCTCAGGTAGGGTCACTACACTCAATATGCCCCTCCGATGGCTCACACTTACTCCAATGGAAGTTGCATGAATGACCTCAATAATTCCTAGGGGTGGGGGAAGTATGTTGTTACTTCGGCTTCTTGAGCCCTAGCCTGCACTTATCCCTCCTTGGTTGAGCAGAAATTCCTTCGAATGCCACGCCTTTACAAGCTGCTCCAAGTGGTACTTCAACACATGGCACTGCTCGGTAATATGACCTTTCTCTCTATGGTAAGTACAATACAAGCTTTGATTCCTTCTAGCCAGGTCCTTACCCATCTTCCCTGGCCATCGAAAGTAAGGTTCATTCTTGATGCACTTGAGGATCTTATAGACTGAATCCTTAAATGTCACATTAATTCCCTTGTTTCGCTGTGTCAAGTCCATACTCAAAACCCTTGGCTCCCTCCTAGTTCTCTGTTGAAACCTCTTGGGATGATAATCTTTATTGTATTGTGAAGAGGCCGTGTAAGACCCTGATTTTGTTTTTATGATTATCACTGTACATTGTCATTATTATTATAGAGTTGGGGTACTATATGTGTGTGCACAATAAGATGGGAGTAGACAATTTTGTGGTGCTACAAAATAGGTGAGAAAATTAAAGTTTTAGTGCATAAAATTTAGTGAAGCAATTAAAATAAATAAATAAATAAAAGAGGAAGATGTTTTATGGGCTTCTTGGAGACTAAAAAGATAAGCTCAAGTGAGTTTTGAACTCCAGCCCACTACCCCACCAAGCCCACATCTCTGATGTGTTAAAATATAAGGAGGAAAAGATAAATTAAGGTTTTCATAAGAAGGGTTTCATCACTAAGGAGGCTAGAAGGTGTTTTTTTCCTTGGAGTTAATTGAATAGGTGATGCAGCGTGAGCGTGTAGAAGCAGAATCTGTAACACACAATTACTACAACTCTTCCACGAAACCTAAGTTCTACAAGAACACTAGGCTAGCAGGCAAAATAATAGAGAAAACATCTCTAACAAACTTTTATTAATCAACGCATAACATCAATAATCAACCCCTCTAGCGCGAGTGTGTAGAAGCAGAATCTGTAACACACAATTATTACAACTCTTCCATGAAACTCAAGTTCTACAAGAACACTAGGCTAGCAGGCAAAATAATAGAGAAAACATCTCTAACAAACTTTTATTAATCAACGCATAACATCAATAATCAACCCCTCTATAAAGAGTATTTATAGTAATAGAATTTCTTCTACTCCTTTTAGGAAAAGAAATAATAAACCTACTTCTACTTGAGAAAGGAAAAACAATTTAATTAGGAAAAGAAAAACAATTAAAATCCTAATTCAACTAGAAAAAGGAAATAAATCCTAATTCCACTAGGAATGATAAAACAACATAAAATTTTAAAATATTTTATTCTCCCTTAACCAATCTGCATCATTCTCTCGGGGTTGGGGAAAACTCGTCCTCGAGTTTTGTGGCAATCTTCCACGATCAATTGGAACCTCGAATAATCCTCTCCATTCTATTCTTCTGTGCAAGACAAGACGAATCAGTATGCTACTTATCAATCTTTTCTCACTCATAATAAATCTTGATGTACGAATTTTTATTCTTGACTTCTTTTGCCACGGTGGGATATATGAAGCAAGTACTAAAAAAGAATCCATGCACACATCCAAAAACTTCATATTTCCTCCTCCACAAAGATTACTTAAAATCACTCGTTCACGCCTCTTGTTGACCTCTATCAATTCTTGTTCAATAAAATCCTCCCCGAAGGGATCAATAACGTTTTCCATTAATCTTTCCAAATTGATGTTAACTGTATTACCAAAAAAATTTGAGAGAAACTCATCAACCCCAATGAAATCACAGTGTCTAATGTGTTCAAGTTCAAGCTTTAGTAGATTGAAACTTTGTTCATCAATTAAGAACTTGTCTACTACTGAACAAATCGATTGTACCAACCTATGATTGTCATCAGTAAAATCAATAACCTTTTGTTTTTTAATGTTGAAAGTCTCATCAACGGTGTGAGTTATGGGCTTACCTCGTATGTATATGACTTTATTTGCATTAAGCTCAATCTTGTCTCCTTGACTATAATCTTCAAGATAGTCATCATAAATTGGTGGAGAATCCCAATTTACTGCACAAACTCTTTCAATGTATTCATCCTCCTTTTTGATATTGTAGTCCTCCTCCTTGACATCAAAATACTCCTCCTCCACATAACGTGGATTTGGATGGCAGTTTCGAGGTCGGTTTTCAACGGCTAAGGCAGTGAGTTGCTTTGAAAGCGCATCAAACCACTCCTCTGTTCGTTGAAAGAACGACTCTAATTGTGCATCGCGTGCAACCTTATCGCGTTCATACACGTCATCTATGGCAACAGGTCTTCCCCCACATGCTCCTCTTTGTGCCATGGTAGGAACCTAGCCTTGCTCTGATACCAACTGATGCAGCGTAGGCGTGTAGAAGCAGAATCTGTAACACACAATTACTACAACTCTTCCACGAAACCTAAGTTCTACAAGACCACTAGGCTAGCAGGCAAAATAATAGAGAAAACATCTCTAACAAACTTTTATTAATCAACGCATCACATCAATAATCAACTCCTCTATAAAAAGTATTTATAGTAATAGAATTTCTCCTACTCTTTTTAGGAAAAGAAATAATAAACCTACTTCTACTTGAGAAAGGAAAAACAATTTAACTAGGAAAAGAAAAACAATTAAAATCCTAATTCAACTAGAAAAAGGAAATAAATCCTAATTCCACTAGGAATGATAAAACAACATAAAATATTAAAATATTTTATTCTCCCTTAACCAATCTGCAACAATAGGCAACCAATTGTTCTAGGTATGATTTTTCATTTGTTAGAATCAAAGAATTAAAAGAGTTAGTGATATGTAACTTTGTTTCAAAAAGATATCTTTTCCTAGAATTTGGTTTACACTTTTGCGTTAGTTCTTGAATCCTAGGTTGCCACTATACGTATTCTAGAACAAAAGCCAAAGTTATTAAATCCAGGAGTATGGCTTTTGTTATTTTTGAAAGATTGTAAGAGTATTTGGGCTGCAATGATAATCACACATATATCCGGTTTTATACCAAAAAGTTCTTTTGTTTTTACCGGATAGTTTATACCAAAATCCCACATAGTTTTCACACTAGGTTGCTCACATTTTGTCAAAGTCCAATTTCTCTGATTGATGGATTGATGGCCTTGGTAGTCTTTGCCTAAACTTTGACTAGTCCAAACACAATGAACCATTCAGGTTCAACGCTTCTACAATTGTTTTAAAGGATAATGACAGATTTGAGATTTCATACCAAAATTCTTATATTAAATCCGTAGGGTCAATGTATGTTAAATTCATGAGCAGAATCATATTGGTTTTGGCCCACCGTTTGCATTGGGGATTATATATTAAATCCTAAAGTGTTGGCTACTGCATTCCTCATGGTAAAATGAGTTTCGATTAATGCAAGGAATATATTATTGATTAGAATACCATCGGTTAGAAAAACGTTAATTTAGTGCTAGAAGTGTTATTAGTTCAGTAAAGTATAATCCTAGTGAGTCCATTTGTATAGTTCTATAAGCTTTATATTTTGTAGAGGATATTAAGTATATTTTATGATTGATGATAGGTCCTATTTAAGAGTGTTTTGAGGCTTATTGGAGGTTGTTTCGGCTAGACTTTCAGAGTGATTCAAGTGCTGTAAGTAATTATGCATAATATGCAAAAGTTTTGTTCTTTAGGTTATTAGAAGTCCAAAGTTTTCAAAAGTTATGTTTTTAAGTTTACGTTTTCTAAAGTTTATCAAAAGAATTTTTTTTTGGTTTGTTTTTGTTTTTGTTTTTGTTGTGTCATTGGAAGAGAAACTTCGACTTTTAAATAATGTTTTAAAGAGAAACTTCGAATTTTAACTAGCGTTTTGAATGTCCGAATCTCATTTAAAAGATGATTTTTAAACTAAACTGTTTTCTGAAAAGAATTGAGGTTCAAAGTAGGTTTTCTAAAAGGTTTCTTGTTTTTTAAGTTTGTTTAAAACCAAGTGATTTCAAAGTCATATTCTTATTTTTAAAATGGTATTTAAGATGTTTCTTTTAGCATATTGGGTTTTCAAACTTACTCAAGAATTGTAAAAATATTTATATAAACTCTTCAGTTTTTATTCATTCCCTAAGAGAGTTAAGCATCCTTTGATTTGGTTTCAATTCAATATTGTGATATTTGATATGTCTCTATATTTGGAATAATTTTTAATATTAAGAAAATTATTCTATTTTGTATACATTTTGTTTTGCGATATGTAACTCAAAATTAGTATTTTTAGAATTGATAAGATATATGTGTAAATCCGCTCATAGGATTGTATGTGAGAATATGTGATGTGTATATATGACATTGTGCTCTAATAAATTATATGTATGTGTTTTCTAATGATTTTAAGATGTGATTACATATGCATCAAGTGATTCATAATATGTTTTGGAATAATTATTTTTGATATCATTGAATGAGTTTGTGAAAAATCAAAATACTCGTGCTTTGCTTGACTCTATTCCATTGTGTATTCCGTATAATTACTTACTAGATGTGTGGCTCACCACATCAATTACTGTTTTCAGATTAAAGTGTAGTCAGGAATATAGAACCTTTGGATCGCTTTGTAAGGTGCAAGGTAGAACGTGAAAGTTGTAGGCGACTTCAGTATTATTTGAAGACCTATAGAATTTTAGTTACCTTTATTTTGTAATTCATGTTTTATATAGTGGAGATTATTTCCAATTTGTGGAGTTTAGATTTTTGTAAGAGGTTTTTTAAGAGTATTGTTTCTTTGGAGTTTTAAATTTATTTTGGATTAATTATGTTTATTGAGTTATACAAGTTCAGCAAGTTAGTCATGCATCTAAATTCATGTTCCATGGATTTGGGTCGTGACAGGCTGGGCCTTTGCCTTTGCTCTGTAGCCTGTCATCTTCCAATTTCTTATAATCCTTTCCTTCTCATAAGCTGGTGCATTTTCTTAGGGGGACGCATAGTTAGAGAATTCCTCAGTTCCAACTCCTAAGGAAGCCCAAGCCAAAAGGTATTGGCGACTACCTGCTCATTCCCCTTTCCTAACTCGTTATATAACTCCCAGTACTTATTTGCATAAGATCGGAGGGCCTCCTCACTCCTCATCCTCATAGACAACAATGCATTGATCGGTTGAGGAACCTCGTTGCACATTATGAATCGTGCCCTGAACGCCTGCATCAACTCCTAGAAATTTACGAATAGAGCCTTTTCTTAAACCATTAAACCAGCTCATTGTCGTTGGCCCGAGGTTGGACGGGAACACCTTGCACATGAAAATATCGTTCTGGGAATAAAGCGACATCATCTAAATGTAGTGACTTACATGCTCCACTAGATCAGTTTTTACATCATAAATGGTAAACGGAGGGCGGGTGAAATGCCTCGGCATTTTCGTAAGCTCTATTTTGTCGGAAAAGGGTGAACAGGTAGCTCTCCTTAGCACCCGGCTCATGGTGTCCAACGTGGCATTATGATGCTTGTGCCTATCACGATGGGGGGATTCATGACAACGCCCCATGGTTTTGTGAGATCTGTCCCTTGATCGACGTGAACCGCCATCACGAGATGACTCTACCCCTGTGTAATTGGGGTCATCAGATAAGTCCTTATGGTACCTCTTACGACATCGGCCTCTCAACTCAGTCTCTAAGTCCTTAACTTGCTTTCGTAAATTCTTTAGCTCTCGTTCCCGATCACTGCGACGAGATTGCTTGGGGATATAAGACACGTTTCATTCCCCTTGTGAAGACCCCTCATTAAAATCATGTCTAGTATGATACCCTTCTTGCACGTGCTGCTGTTCCTTTCTACGCTCCCTTTCTAACATTCTACGACCCCTTGATGAAGCCCTTGAATGATTTCCTCCAACTGAGCCTTCATTAGCATGCAGACCCTCCATATTTGGATGATATTAAGCTAGCTTGAAGCCTCTAGTTGAGTAGGATCCCCACAAACGGTGCCCATTTTGGTCTCTAAACTTATGAGAGTTGATGTCTTGGGCAAAGGATTTGGGCCCTCAATTTATTTATTAGTGGGTTTCCTAACAATCCTATGGGAACGGCTTTAAACACAAACTAGATAGTCCAATTTGTATTTTTTTTGTAAATTTTTGGACCTACACCCCTTAACCTCCGGTAGTTCTTCTCCCTTCTTTACTCACACTCCCTCTCTCTCTGTTTCCTCCTTTTTTCTCATTTTTTTCCAACCAACCTGTACTTGTCTGCCTTCCCTCTCCTTATATAGTCTCTCTTTAGTGGGGTTCTAATTATTATAGTTTCACCAATTTTCATGCATTTCCACTTTTGCTAGAATTCCAAGAAACCATTATGCCTTTTGAGGATTCTCTTGAAACTTGTTCTAAACACCAAATAGCGTTCGGTAGCGAGCTCCCCAAAGGCACTAACAGCTCTCGGCAATCGACTTTAGCTTAATCATTCTTCATCGATTTCCCACCACTTCATTAGTCGATAGTGGGCAGAACACTATGGGATTCCCTTGAATGATAATTTCTAAGTCCCAATACATGTATTGTCGGGCTGGGCTCACTCTAACCGGGTTTGAGGTCCACTTCCATCTTATGGGCTGGCTTTGGCTACTCAATCCGATCTTGGGCTTTAGTTAAGTGGGCTGGTACTGATTCTCTGGGCCTAAACCCCCCATATCTATAAATTAATTTTAATTATAAATTTCATTTTAATAGAGTTGTACATTTATTTTTGATTTTTTTTTTAACAAAAAATAATTTTTTTTAATGTTAGAGATATATATTAGACATATTACCCCAATGTAATAGGCCGAAGCCTAGTCCTGCTTGTACTAGTAGTCTAGGGTTCCTCCATACTCTAGCATATTCAACATGGTATAACAACATATTGCGTTGCTAATAATAATATTTACATTTAACTTGGTATCAGAGTCAAACTTCGTTCTTGGCATCAAACAAAAATCTCTAGCAAGCAAAGAAGATTCT
Source organism: Quercus agrifolia (assembly GCA_029955455.1). Taxonomy (NCBI): domain Eukaryota; kingdom Viridiplantae; phylum Streptophyta; class Magnoliopsida; order Fagales; family Fagaceae; genus Quercus; species Quercus agrifolia. The sequence goes on from JARQAD010000006.1 coordinate 45,387,753, forward strand.
CACGTGCACATCACTGTCAGAAGTCACACATGTTTGTCTGTTGGGTCTAGACTCCACAGCATCTCGCAGCCGCCATGGCTCACTGCTGTGTCCAGATCCTCAAACCAAGCAAGCCGTGACTTAACTTAATATCAGATCTGTGCACATCAAGCCTTCGCCTGTCAAAACCGACACCACAGACGTGCTCCTAGGCCTCTCGCGAGGAAAACCCAAAAATACGGTCACCGAAAGCTAGCCACGCGCCGCAATTAGCTCCGAAAAATTACCACGCTCCGCCTCAGATTCTTGACTTCCAGATCGTGTTCGTGCACACGCACCGCCATAATGGCCTCCTCGTCCACCGATTTACTTGGCCTGAGAATCTAGTGGTCAAACGCTGCCGCACGCGCCTCCACGCGCCACCTAGGTTTCTGACTTCTCCTCCACGCACCGGTGAACACGTACGCTCTTGCCACGCGCCGAAATCTGCTGCTGATGTCATCTGACGTCACCAGATGACGTCATCACTCCACGTCAGCAGCCACGCAAGCACGTCCACGTTAGCCCTAGTCCATGTCAGCGACACGTCATAGGATGACGTCATCGGATCTACTGCTCGACCCGTGACCCGACCCGGAAACCCGGAACCGACCTGGACCAGTATCTGTTGACTTTGACCCTGGACCAGTTGACTTTGACTTTGACTTTTTGCGTTGACCTTTGACCAAAAGTCAAAATTTCCGACATGGCCTATCTTGCTTAGTTTTTCGCGTAGATTTCAATTTTGGACTCCGTTTCTTCATTTGAAACTCCAAAATTGGTCAATTGGCACATTCTTCATTGTGGTTTCTTCAAAGGCTTTATTCATGGCATCTTCAAGAGATCTTCTCATGCTTATCCAACCTCAAGCCTTCATCGAGCTTCCGCCTTGAGTTTGAGGGAGGGTGTTAGAGATATATATTAGACATATTAGCCCAATGTAATAGGCCCAAGCCCAGTCCTGCTTGTACTAGTAGTCTAGGGTTTAGTCGCCTATATATACTCATGTTATGGTTCATTGTAACACAGGTTATTGTACTACACTCTTATACATAATAAAGATGTAGCCCTTAAGGGATTCCTCCGTGGATGTAGGCTGTCAAGGCTGAACCACGTAACCCTCGTGTTCACAGTGTTCCTATTCTATGCTTCTCCTTCCGCATCCATACTAGCATATTCAACATGGTGTATCAATGCTAATTGTTAACATTTAACAATTGAAATATTATATGCCAAGAAAAAAAAAAAGAAGATAAATATATATAGTATATAGAATTATGGACGTGGATGGTGGTCAACCTCTCTATATAAAGAAACAAAGAAATTAAAAGAATTTTTTTTATATATATTTTTAAAAATTAATAGATAAGTATGTAGTACTTTTTTTTTTTAAATTTTATAATTTATTTTTTATTTTTAATACACAAGTATGTAGCACTTGGGCCCGTGATTACTTTTTTTTTTTTTTTTTTTTACCTACGCTACCTCAAGTCCCCAACCTACAGGCCCACCCCAATTTGTAAATCAATCAATGACAGAATAGCTATGCAATAAAGCAAGTTCCAAGTAAAGATAAAAGCCTTAAAAGACCTAATTCTTAGGTATTTTTGGAGTTCGGAGAATAATGTTTTATTCTCTCACATTTATGGTATGATTTACTCATTAATTTTATAGTGAAGTTCACCATTAATGTAAGATGAGAGAATACTATTTTTTTGTGCTCTACAAATACCTAAATTTTTCCCCTAAAACACAATGAGAAAGTAAAGCAAGAAACAAAGGTTTTAGAGGAGTTCCAAACCGGAAGAAGCGGACTCAATTCCCCGAAGAAGAAAATCTGAAGCCCATTGAAGAAACTTTACGAAAATCACTTTCCAGTAACATACAAATTTTTTTTTTTTTGAGGTTTGAGATTAAATGTTTTGTGTTTTGATTTTTGTTTTATTTTATTAAGAGATAGATTTTTCAGCTTATATGTGTGGGAGATTAATTAGTTCTATATTCTATAGATTTTGTTTCCTACTTTTTCTTAGATAATGGAAATTACTATACTTTTTAGTGATGGCTAATTTTTGGGGTTCTATTGGTTAAAATTTAGGAGCCTTAAGTGGTTGTCTCACTTGCCTATTGCATTTAGACACCTAGACTATATACCCATCCAAATTTTGTTTTCTTACCTTTTAAAAAAAAAAAAAAAATTCCAACCAAATATAGATTTATTCCTAGTAGATTTTTAATTCATTATTTGTGAAATATTATGATTCTGGCAAACAGGTTTAACAAATTAGCTTCATCAAGCAAACTGATACAGTATAATATATATATATATATAGCTTTTTTAGTTTTTTTTTTTTTTAAATTTTTTTTAAAATTTTAATTTTTTATAAAAGAAAATATATAAGAATGCAGAAATCTCATGTGAGAGACAATGAGTTTCGTTCATATGGCACTTTACTAGAGTAATTTCTTATTTAGGCTGTGTTTGGTTCATGTAAAATATTTTCCGAGAAATAAATATTTACCGGAAATGCTATTTTCGGGAAAGGAAAATATTTTCAAGTGTTTGGTTGCATTCCAAAAAATGCTTTGGAAAATATTTTCTAGTGTTTGGTTGTGTTGCTGAAAATAATATAGAAAACACATTTTCTTCTTGTTCCTCACATTTTCTCACATTTTCTCAACTTCCAAACAAATATATAATACCATTTCTCAATAGATAAACACAGAAACAAAACCCAACCAAGAAAAATTCATCAAATCCGGTCAAATTCATCAAAACCCAACCATTTCTCAATTGTGATCTCAATGTGATCGGTGCGATCCTAGGGTGCGATCTCAGTGTGATTGGTGCGATCTCAGTGCGATCCTGGAGTGCGATCTCGGCGAAGTCGAAGGCGTGCGATCTTGGGCTCTGGGTTCACCGGTGAAGTCAAAGGGTGCGATTCGAAGTTGAAGTTGAACGGCGAAGTTGAAGGGCTCTGGGTTTGTGGCGTGATCTGGGTGCGATCTCTCTCTCTCTCTCTTTGTGTGTGAGTCCGAAAATGGTTTGAAGTGAAAATTTTCACTTCAAACCATTTCCAGGTCAAACCAATTAAAACACACGGTCAACTGAAAAGCATTTTTGGAAAATTTATTTTCCATGCGCAACCAAACACCCGCATTTACAGAAAAAAAATTTCTGGAAGTGATTTGAAGCCAAAACAAACACAACTTAGCCTTTTACCTAGCCTCTTTTACACTCTTCTCCCAACAACAACCCCCCCCCCCCAACACAGAAGAAAAGAGGTTAAGGTCGTGTGAGTCTTATTTAAATTAGTTTTGGTGAAAGATTGGCCTTCATAAAGTCGAAGCCCATTAAGCTTTTAAAAGTTAAAACAAACTTATTTTTTTATGGAGACACACTGGCCTAAAGCACAGGCGCAGTAGAACATACAGAGGAAACAAGTTGTCTTTAAAAACGCTGGATGTGTTCAACATACTTCACAATATGATCCCAAGTTGAGAAATAAAATATATTTTAATATTTTAAAATATATGCATATTTCAGGGAAAAATACGTAAATATCATATTAAAATTCCATTAGAAGGATATTTTGTTTAATGGACTATTATCATACTCTAATAACATAAACATGACATCATAAAAATTCTATGATATTTCCATAAGCCAACCAAATATTAAAATGATATCATAAATATCTTATGCTAACTCCAAAGCATTAAATAAACAAAGACTATAATTAGGCAAACAAACAACTTATTATACTACATAATAAACATCAATAATACTTAATGGATTAAAATTCTTTTATATATCTTGTGTGCAATTACCTCTAGATTAAAATGCCAGCTTATTTTTGTTATTATTTATGGGTCCCACTGTATTATTTCAGCTAACTTTTACCTTTATCTACAATACTTTCAGTAAAAAAATTTTAGTTTCAACAAAATAAGCGGATCTCAAACAAACCCCCTATGTTATTCTTTTGTCCTTATTACTCTTTACTTTAGTGAAAAAGTGTAATGAATATTTATGTGCAATTTTAAATTTTCTCTTTTCATAATAATTTCATTATTTCAACTAATTTCTATGACAATTATGCTATAGCCTAAATTCTTCATACCTTTGATTTAAAAAAAAATTATCCCATTAATTTCGTATTACTTTAATTTAACAAAAACCTCTTCATGTTATCACGACATTGCTTCATATTATTACTTCAACATATTTTGAATATTTTATATAATTTTTTCACATGGCAGTTTATAATCGTATCACACGGGCCCTTTTCTAGTCTATAATAAGTGTAGTATCACTCTTCTAATTCACATGCACATGTTGATTTATTAACCAATTGCACATACCTTTTCTTTTCCTCTTTATTAAACAATGCGCAGGGAGGAAAATTAGTAATGAAGTGACAACCAGAGCCAGTATCATAATTGCCTGCCTCCTCTTGTTGGCAAAGAATCCCTTGAAATGATCTGGAAACAGCAAGAAAATTTCTCCATTTATGCAACAAGAGTGGTGCACAATTTTTGAAAACTATTTTTACAATTAAGATGATAAATTGTAATTATAATAACATCACCTTTAAATAGGCATACTCCCAACATTATTTTTATAATGCATCAATTATGAAATCACATATTAAAAAAAATAAGAGTGATATTGTTGTGTGCATGTATGGTATAAAAAAAATTGCCTCAAATAATTTTTCTCAGTAAATTGTCAAGTACCTAACTCAAATGCATCAACACGTACATACAAATTTTGGCCCCCATCCAACACTCTTGTATCCATCAATTCACCATACCATCTCATGCAACCAACTTCCTCTTTCACATCTACTCCTCCATACGCCGTGCAAGAACAATTCTCCAAGCATTTTTGCTCACACTCCTTCAAACTCAGCTTCTCATCGACTCGTGCAAATGAACTATCCGGAAGCTTCACATTTTCCACCTTCACAAACTCGTCACCACTCTTGCAAATGGATGCCCTCCCCTGCTTCTTCACACACCCACTCGTCGCATTTCTCGCAGACCATTCACTTGGTGATCTTGGTTCAAACCCAGGTAGACAAGTGCATTCAAATTCAGTACCATTTTGAACTTGGCACTTACCAAATGCACCACACTTCCCATAATTGTCACACCGGTCCAATGGAACTGTCCCAAGAATGTTCCATTCTTGATATGAATTTTCACTCACAGAGCTTTGAATTGATCCAGATCCATTCACCACTAATCTTGAGAATAATGATACGCCTGGGTAACGTATACCCCAAATTGTAGAAGTCTCATACTGGTTATTAAATAAATTGAAATTCATGACCGAATCATTACTTGACGATGTTGGTAATCCACTCCATCCAATACCATTCCAATGACCAGAACGCCACCACAAAATGTTACCTTTATACAAAAACAACTCGGGGGAGGAGCTATTAGTATTGAGAATGAAGAAGCAATTGCCAATTCCTGGATCATCTTTGGACTTCCAAGATGTTAGAATTCGATTTAGACCGGTCATTCGATCTAACCCAAGTTTCATGCTTGGAAGAAATGTATCAGTTGGATTGTCAAAGCTTTCCCATAGCACCTCACTTGTTTCATTAATCAACAACACTAGATTTCCTGAATGAATGAGCCGAGCAAGAGTAGTATTGTTGTTTGATTTTGTGACAATATTTGTGGACCAAATGGGTTGTTTTTGGTCCTCGCCATAGAGCACTAGGTTTCCATGAAGATTAATTGAGAAAACCCCGGAATTATCATTGATAGGACTGTCTCTGTTTGCAACCCATACCACGGGTTTTTCAGGAGCTTTATAAAACCAAATGCCAACATAGCGGTTGGTGGACTCTCCGGGACTAAAGAAACCAAGTGCAAAGGTTTCTCCATTAGAGACTAAAAGGTCACCATCTCTGATGGGATTGCTGATGGTTAAGATGTCTTGTAAAGTGTCAAACTGGGGAATAAGGAATACAAGCAATGTGTGTAGAAGGAGAAACCCCTTCGTAAAGTACATGATCATGACGAGTAAGATTGTGCGTATGTCTTTTTGCTTACTAGAAAAAGAGGCTGCGTAGATAAGGTTGAAGTCCTGGTATTTGATGCGTGAAAGTTGGGTAATGGGTAATGGGTGAAGGGAGGTTGGGAGGTCCGAGTTGATGTGGAACACTTCTGAACCTACGGAACTGAAGAGTAGATGTGGCCAGGTGTGGGATTTGCGAACAGACTGATGAGTCAATGATACATGCACTTTGGATTTGCCCTTTGTCTAGGAATGTTTGGGTCCTGGTGAACGGAAAATTTCAGAAATGGCTATTGGAGGACAGGAATTTTTTTGTCCTGTTTCAGCGGGTGTCAATTGAATGCTAGTAATTAACACGAGCTCGATTTAAGGGCAATCATAAGCTGGGCAATTTGGCATGCTAGGAATAAATAGATAGGTAGCGGGTTTTAACTTTTAAGCGGGATAAAGAGAAGTAAAAGAGAGGGAAGGAAGCGAAGGCAAAGGAAGTTGCAGCAAGGCAATCCCTCTCTCTTTATAGTGAACAAAGTTTCTCTTCAAACTAGTTTGGAGAAAAACTTTTTAAACTTCTCATTTAACTCTTTTTTTTTTGTATGAATTTTGAAAATCTAATAATTGAATTTTGAAAATCTAACATGTATATCAAATTTCGTTCAAATCGGATATTAGTTAATAGTTACTGTTCGATTAATAAATTTATTTTTTATACACAATTTTAGATCACAAAAGTTTGAAATTTTAATATTTGTTTGATGATATAGTAATTGATCTTTGATATTGTTGATATTTTGCAAGTATGAAGTATAAATAAGAAAATGCAATGTATTAGTTAGATTTTCAAAATTCACACTCAATATAAAAATATAGAGAAGTTTGAAGAAACTTTGTTCATTTATAGTCTTTTATATTATATCAAATCGGGAATTCCAGCTATAAGAGCCCCACCCCACCTGCCTTGCCAAACAAATCTCTTTTCAAATTTCAAACCCACACTGTTTAGTCTTTTTCTATCATTTAATTGCTTTTTATAGATTTACTATTACCTTTTGATATCGAGCAAGGTTATCAATTCCATACCGTACCGGCCGGTACGGTCGGAATATACCGTACCGGCCAGCAATCCAGTACACTCGACCCCCCTGTTTCGTATCGGAAAAAATACCGGCCGTACCGGCCAATTTCGGGCAATACCGGCCGGTACCGGACGTACCGGCTGGTACAGAAAAAAGTTTTTTTTTTTTTTTTTTTTTAAGTTTTGTAATTTTTGAATTTTTGTTAGGACAGAATGGTAACTTATTTGCATTAACTTATTAGTATTATTTGTTTTCTTAGTATGCAATGGTAACTTTTAAGCTTTCTATTTTTTTTTCCCTTTTAATTGATACTAAAGTCTAAAACCATGAATAATTAGTTCTAAATTGAGGAAATGTTTTATGGTAAACTTTTATATTTATTATAATATATATATACACAGACACATACATACATATATATATATATATATATATATAAAATAGCGGTAAACCCGAAACGGTACACCGGTATTGACCGGTATCTGAAATATATCGTACCGGTGGCCAAACCGGTACGGCCTCCGGTACGGTATTGACATCCTTGATATCGAGAGAGAAATGCTATAATTATAATTTGGAGAAAAATGGTGAGTACATGTGAATTCACACCTCTACCTACTAAAAACTCACTATACAGTGAATTGTGGCAAAATTAATACAAAAGTTATGATCTTAGTATTTTTTATATTGAAACTCCCTACCCTTGTTAGTCATAGCCATTAATTTAGCTTACTTAAGAAACTTTTGTTTTTCTATTCCCATTTTTCATGAGTCTCATAGCAGTCATTTATTATAAGGGTGGTTTGTTACGAATAGTGTGAGTAACAGATTTTACCCATTATTAAAATCTATCCTCAACAAATTTCTCTACCTTTCTCTTTAGATGTAATGAACGTGGCTTGACCTATACAAGTGTCATTTAAGTGTTTGTTTGAAAACAACTTATATTTTTTACTAAAAACTTTTTACTTAAAGTACTATAGAAAAATAATGAGTACATATAAATTCATACTTCTACTACTCAAAATTCACCCTACAGTGAATTGTGGTAAAAGTAGTATAAAAGTTGTGATCTTAGCATTTTTCATATTGAAACTCCCTACCCTTGTTAGTCAAGCCAATAATTTAGCTTACTTAAGAAACTTTCGTTTTTCTATTCCCATTTTTCATGAGTCTCACAGCAGTCAATTATTACAAGGCGAAAGAAGAAAATTTAAGCAAAAAATCCAGTTTTAATTGGAACCCAAATGCACACCAAGGCGAAAGAAGATCTTATGAAGCTAAAGTGACGGGTTGAGTCATTGAATCACACCAAATCTTTGATACACACTTCAACTTCGTATGATATTTTTATGGAGATAGAAGAGAAATGTTTTTCTATACATCCCAATTTTCTTTGTGTTTACTGCGGTTTTTAGTGGCTAAGAAAGTGAAATATAAGAAAATAAGATTTTTACTTTTTAATCATTTTTGTTATTCGGATTTTTTTCTTTCACACCAAATAAATCTAAAATATTGCCAAATTAATTTTTCTTAAAAAAAAAGTAGAAACTCATTTAGCTTTCTAAGTCAAAATAGAAATTTAAGGCAATTTTTCCGAAATTTATATCTTGACTTAAATTTCTTCAAAAAGTCTTTTTTTTTTTTTTTTTCGTTTTTATATAGTTCCACGTTAACGTCTTTTTCTTCGAGAACAAGGTCTTTTTGACTGATGGCCAAGGACTTGACTTTCAAGGGCGATAAAGAGACAGGCGTTAAAAAAAATCAAAGTATACACTTTTTTCCTTGGTCCACCATCCTAATGTATATTATCTTAATTAGTCGATAAGCCGTGTCATGCACGGGAACTTACCTATTTGTGAGGTATCTTAAATTGATTAAGAAACTATATTATTGCATAATTTGCTCTTATATGCTTGAACGTGTAATGACTTACAAAAAAATTGTCAAACGGTTACAAATACTGCAAAAAAAAAAAAAAAAAACTCAAAAATTTAGATATTAAAACTTCTGAAAGACCAAAAAATATTAAAGAAAAAGATAATTCATTGCTTAGAAATGATTGAAATAAGACTTTTACTTTTTAATCATTTTTGTTATTTGGATTTTTTTTATTCAAATGATGAGCCGCATTTTTTTATGTTTATTAAAAAAAATTATTATTTTATTAAACACGTAAGTTTAATGTGTCAACAATATGCATTGTTTGACACGTGAGTTGACTATAAGGACTAACTTGACAACAAGTTAAAAATAACATGGACCAAGTTCAATGCTAAGAAAAAGTATGAACCAAATTGAAAGTAATCCCAAAATGTAAGAATTAAAATAGTATTAATCACATACAAGAATACAAAGATTCACATGGAAAAATATTTCTCCTTGAATTGAAAAACCATAGGATCAATTCTGAATCATTCCACAATTATAAAATCAATTACAATAGCCCTTCTTAATTTATGTCTAACTTGAGACCCACCCCAGATATAATAATATATCTTTTAAGAAATTTATGTGAACTTATATGAGATCTTCACTCATTTTGTATACAACAACTTTCAGTGGTTGTAGCACCCCAAAAGGCATCTCCCTAGAGAAAATCTTATTTTTCATTTCCTTGTATGCCTCAAAACTAAAAAAGTCTTATTGTTTTTTTTGCTCTCACCAACCCTTTTTTTGTTCTTATTATGCTCACACTGTGACAATACCCTTTTCTTTTTCTTGACTTTGCAACATCAATTTAAAACGTTACAAATTCTTTTTGGTTTGTGTGTTTTACAAAAAAAATTTGTAAAGAAAATCCAAACATTGTAGTCTCTTTCTTTGCACTACCTCTTAAGTGAAAAATCATTTTTTACTCTCCTGGTTTCACTCCACCTCTATTCTACAATTTTTTTCATCTTCCTATAAGGGAGAACCCCTAGGCCAAAGCCATCACATTCTTTACTGTACTATTAATTTATAAGACCTCAATTTATATTCATTAGTTAACAAAGAGTATGTTACTTTTTTTTTACAATGATTACTCTATGAAATAGTTTTTTCTTTCACACCAAATAAATCTAAAATATTGCCAAATTAATTTTTCTTAAAAAAAAAAATAGAAACTCATTTAGCTTTCTAAGTCAAAATAGAAATTTAAGGCAATTTTTTTGAAATTTATATCTTGACTTAAATTTCTTCAAAAAGTCTTTTTTTTTTTGTTTTTATATAGTTCCACGTTAACGTCTTTTTCTTCGAGAACAAGGTCTTTTTGACTTTGATGGCCAAGGTCTTGACTTTCAAGGGTGATAAAGTGATAGGCGGTAAAAAAAATCAAAGTATATACTTTTTTCCTTGGTCCACCGTCCTAATGTATGCATGGGAACCTACCTATTTGTGAGGTATCTTAATTTGATTAAGAAACTATACTATTGCATGATTTGCTCTTGTATGACTTCAATTTGTGTTACAATTGTTCTTGTCTGCTTGAACGTGTAATGACTTACAAAAAATTTGTCAGACAGTTACAGATACTGCAAAAAAATAATTCAAAAATTTAGATATTAAAACTTCTGAAAGACCAAAAAATATTAAAGAATAAGAAAATTCATTGTTTAGAAATTATTGAAACAAAACAAAATATATATGACTAAACAATAAAAAAAAAAAAGAGAAAGATGAGTTACATTGAAAAGAATAATCCATGGTTATAACTATTGAAAGGAATTAAAAGATTTAGAGCTTACAAATTATAGATAATATATATATGTGTGTGTGTGTGTGTGTGTGTGTGTGTGTGTGTGTGACTTCACAAATTTAAATGTTAAAATTTCCAAAATGCCAAAAAAGATATATAATCAAAGAATAAGTTATTGAAATAATTCAAAAAATATATGACAATTCAAAAGAGAAATATAAGAAAAAGAAAAAAGTATACGAACCCATAAAGTAATAAGTTTTAAATTTTAATGGGTCTAAACTTTAAAAGAACCTTATCAGCATGTGGCTCACGCTAAAAAATGTTGAGCAAGAGCCATGTTGAAATAATGAAAGCCATACCTCCTCTTAATATGTCCTATATAAGTTTTCTACCCAAGAAATTAACACACTTTCATATGGTGAGGTGAAGAAAAGACATATGTGTTAGGACATATGTGAATCATGTTAGGAACATATGTCAATGTAGAATTGGCTAATCCTTTGACAAAATGCACTTTACTTGTAATTTGGTAGATTTAGGATGTGTTTAATACTCCAAGAAACAAGGTTTCAAGTCCAAGTGTTAAAGCCATGCAAATTTGTCCAAGAATTAAGTGAAGAAGTGCTAAATTTTAAAACTCGACAGCTAGCATCTATCGAGGTTTAAAAGGTAGCTTTTGCATGATACTCGACAGCTGCTCGATAGATAAGCTATCTATCAAGATTTACGAAAATTAGATTTTCAGTTCTGATTTCACTCTAATCCGTGTATATTTGTTTAGGCTTTCTTTTCTCATAATCCTAAACATATATAAGGATTATTTTAAGGGCCGTCATAGCTGATGCAAGTGAGTGCAATTTGATGCAAAGGTTTTTTACAAGCATATTGTGACTGGAGACAATTTGCCCTAGTTCATTTTTCTTTTCAAGAAGCTGCTACGTTTGTATGCCGTAGGGTTTTGTAACTAAGGAGATTCGTGATCTTCATCGTGTTGATGAATTGAAGAACTTTGCAGCCAACATTCTTCTCAAGTTGGTGGTTAGTCACGTACTTAGATCTGTGCATCGATTGGTTCGTCACGTACGGGGAGCCGTGCATTGAAAATGAGAGATTGTCACTACAGAACAAGTCCAATTGGATATTGGGGTAAGGGTTCAACTATAGGTTGGTATAAGGTACTGAGATTCCTTTACTTGTAATCGCTTGTTGTGATAATAGTGGATTCTTGGAGTGGTGACCTTAAAATCACCCGGTGGAGTTTTTGCTTTGGAGGTTTTCCCTATTCGTAAACAAATCGCCTATGTCAAATTTATTTTCTACTGCATTTAACTTAGTTGGTGATTTGTTTACGCTACCACGCTTATTGCATGTAATTGAATCTAATTAATTCACTTGGCTAATTAATTGATTAATTTACAAAATGGCTCAATACATTTTTGACCTATCAAATGGTATCAAAGTAGGCACACTTTGATTAGGGTTAATCTTTGCTGTGTGATCCATTGACCCCTGTTGTCATGGCTGTAACCGGCATGAAAAGATCTTTGATTTCAAATACATCTTGTCTTTATAATCTCTACTTGTTTGAGTGTATCAGAAAATGCAAGTCTAAAAGTTATTTGAATTCTATCATGATGATTATTGGAAAAGATCTTAGCTTGACAAAGAAGAAACTAGACTGTTTCAGAATGAAAATGTGCAGAGGAGTTCGATTGAGAAGAGTAAAAGTTAAAAACTTTGTTCATAAAAGGCAGATAAGAGAAAACACAATTCCTACTGATCTCTCATCTAGGCACGAAGTGTGCTTCATGATGAAGTTCGCATTTAAGGTTATGGACACGTGTTTGTGATACCTTGATAGCGGCTGCTCAAGACACATGACTGGAGATTGATCTCTCCTTAAGGTTTTTGAGTCTAAGAAAGGTGGTAATGTCACTTTTGGTGATGGGAGATAATCACAAATTAAAGGAAAGGGAACCATCTCACTACCTGAATTGCTAGACATTGCAAATGTGCTATATGTAGAAGGTCTGAGTGTGAACCTGTTGAGCATAAGTTAGATATGTGATCAAGACTTTATGGTGCTATTCTCAAAGGGAAAATGCCTTGTGTTGGATGAGTTTGGAAAGAAACTCATAAGTGGTATTCGCATTCTATATGATTGTTATAGTTTAGTCCCTGATGCTGATATTGTGTGCAGTAGCATTCAATTGCCAAACGAAGATCTTCCAGAAAATGATGGGACATGCTAGTTAGAAAAATCTTTCAATTGTATCTAAACATGAATCAGTTTTAGGGATGCCAAAGCTCAGTAAAGTGAACAATGTGATGTATGGACCATGTCAGCTTGGGAAACAGATGAAAGCTAAACATCCGAAACTCAGACATCTACTACATCTAGACCATTGGAGCTACTGCATCTGGATCTCATGGGTCCAACCAGAACTAAGTCTCTTGGTGGAAAGAGATACATCATGGTTGTGATAAATGACTTCATTAGGTACATTTGGGTCAACTTTCTACGATCTAAGTCTGATGCTCTTGAGCACATTGAAGCCTTGTACACAAGATTGCAGAATGAGAAGAGCTTAAAGATTGATCAAATTCGAAGTGATCACAATAAATAATTCGAGAACTCTTACATGGAGTCCTTTTGCACTAGATCAAGTATATCTCAGGAATTCTATGCTCCTATTACTTCTCAGTAGAATGGTGTAGTAGAAAGAAAGAATAGGGTTATTCAGGAGATGGCTAGAGCCATGTTGCACAACAAGGATGTGGCTAGAAACTTGTGGGGAGAAGCCATCAACACTGCGTGTCATACAGTTAACAGGGTGTATTTTAGACCCGGTATCAAAAAGACTCCCTATGAGTTGTGGAAGGGAAGGAAACCAAATGTTAAGTATTTCTGAATCTTTGGAAGTACTTGTGTCATTCTCAAGGATAGAGAGAATATGAGAAAATTTGACTCCTGAAGCGATGAAGGAATATTTCTGGGATACTCCTCTACAAGCAAGGCTTATCGGGTATACAACAAGAGAACCAAGAAGGTAATGGAAACTGTAAATGTTGTTATCGATGAATCTTCAGAGTTTGGTTTTGAGAAACTTAGTGAGGAAATCCCCAAAGAAATTCTTCCTCTCGAGCCCAAGGACGTTCAAGAAATTGTTAATTAAGAGCCTGCATCTCCAAATACTCCCAGCACTCCAAGTGTTGTAGAAGGTTCATCAAACATACCTACTTCACCTGATTTTGAATCCCATGAAGAGAAAGGACCTTCCTCCCGTATTAAATTGAATCATCATCCTGAAATTATTGTGGAAAACATGAATGAACTTACACTAAAGAAGCGTACAGTTGATAAATGTGTTGCTAACTTTATGTCATATTATTGTTATTTGTTGCAGGTTGAACCCACCAAGGTTGAAGAAGCTTTTTAGGACGAAAGCTGGGTTAAGGCTATGCATGATGAATTGCTTCAATTTCAAAGGAATGATGTCTGGACTCTAGTACTTAGACCGGAAGGAGAGCACATTATCGGCACAAAGTGGATATTTCGCAATAAGACTAATGAGGAGGGTAATGTGATCTGCAACAAGGCTCGTCTTATGGCTCAAGGATACTCTTAAATGGAAGGAGTAGACTATGATGAGACATTTTCTCCAGTAGCCTGTATGGAGTCTATCAAGATTCTCCTAGCCCTGGCATGTCACTTGAAGTTCAAGCTTTACCAAATGGATGTAAAGACTGCTTTCTTGAATGGGTTCCTTAAAGAAGATGTTTATGTGGCTCAACCAAAAGGATTCATTGATCTACACTTTCCAGATCATGTGTTGTACCTCAAGAAGGCATTCTATGGTTTAAAGCAAGCCTTTAGAGCTTGGTATGATTGACTCACACAATACTTGGTGTCACACTAGTTCACAAGAGGAAAAATTGATCAAACTCTTTTCATCAAAAGGGAAGACGGCAAGTTGATAGTTGCTCAAGTCTATGTTGATGATATCATCTTTGGGTCGACTAAGGATGAACTTGCTCATAGTTTCTCAAAACTCATGCAAGAAGAGTTTGAGATGAGCATGATTAGAGAGTTGACTCACTTCATTGGTTTGCAGATCCGTCAGCAAGAGTTAGGTATATTCCTATCTCAATCTAAATATGCTAAAAATCTTGTGAAAATGTTTGGTTTGGAATCTGCTAGTTTTGTTAGAACCCCTATGAGCCCAAATGTTAAACTCACTGTTGATTTGTTGGGTAAAAGTGTTGATTCATCTCTATATAGAAGCATGATAGGTAGTCTTCTTTACCTTACTGCTAGTAGACTTAACATCAATTACAGTGTGGGAGTGTGTGCTAGATATCAGGCTAATCCCAAAGAGTCTCATATGATTGCCTTGAAAAGAATCATAAAGTATGTCAAAACCATTGCCGACTTTGGTGTGTGGTACAACAAGGACACAAATGATGTCTTAGTTGGGTATTTTCACGTAGACTGGGCTGGGAATGCTGATGATAGAAAGAGTACATTAGGGAGTTATTTTTATGTGGGTAATAATCTTGTCTCCTGGATGAGCAAAAAGCAGAATTCCATCTCATTATCCACTGCAGAGGCTGAATATATTGCTGCCGGTAGCTGTTGCACCCAACTTCTATGGATGTAAAAACTCCTCCTTGATTATGGTATTTGTCAAGAACATCTTACAATCTATTGTGACAATACTAGTGATATCAACATCTCTAAGAATCATATTCAACATTCTTGAACTAAACATATAGATATTCGACATCACTTCATTCGGGAGCTTGTCGAAGATGGTACTCTCACTCTTGATTTCATTCGCACTAATGATCAGAAGGCTGATTTGTTCACCAAACCTCTTGATAGCAAACAGTTTAAATTCCTTCGCCAAAACATTGGTGCTATCTCCATGGATTGATCTCCTCTTCTCTTTTTTTTCCTCATGCATTTGCATCTAGTTTTATAATTTGCTTTGTTTAACATGTTTTTGTTTGTTTATTTTCAATTTTGCTTTATTTTGTTTTTCATAAAAATAAAAAAATTGAAAAATCAGAAAAATACAAAAACATTATGTGTTTTGTGTACATTGGTACTTGTATACCTTGAATGGCCATTGAAACAAAGTTTTCTAAATTGTGTATCCTTTGTAGCTTTGATGAGTATCTCTATGCACAACTAAGCAAGTGAGTTTTGTGGCTCGTGTTTGTGATGAGTAAGATTAAGTAATCTTTTGTACTTAACACTTGTATCACCCTTTTTGATGGGAAGAACTAGAAAATCTTAAGAGAAAGGCATAAATAACCATCTCACCACTGTTGCCCACCAATCATGAAATAACATCTATATGCTTCGGCATAGCAAAAGTGCAATGTCAAAAGCTTAACATAGTTGGGTATTTCTTTTCTCTTTCTTATATGCCCAAGCATGGTTTGCTTAAAAGAACAATATGCAAAGAAAAATAAAAGCAAAAAGAATAAAAATACTTTATATATGATTGCAAGCGTGTCTTCTCATATCTCAAATCGTCATAAAATGAAGACACTTATGCAATCATGTGATGTTCTTTACACACAACACACAATATTCTTTGCTACTCTTGATACATGTGCAGGTACAATGTGATTTGGCCATCATAAGGAATGCATGTGTTAATGAATGCTCACTAAACTGTCTTGGCTTGTTTTTGAAATATAAAATTGGTTAGACTTGTTTAGTGTGTGTGTGTGTCTTGGATCTAAATGCTTGACATTTTTCTAGTTGAGAGATGATTTTGAGAGTTCAAAATGTTGTTTGGATCTTTGGTTGAGTAGCATGTTTGATTGCATTCATGTCTGTGTTTTTCTCTTCTTTGAAAAACTGTTTTTGTGCAATCTCGATAGCTTCTCGATTCCTCTTGACAGCTAGGCTATCTATCGAGCCTCTTGAGCTTCCTTTCTTGATAGCTGTTATCGCATTTTCGATCCATCGAGGTTTTTTAGAATTAGTCTCGATAGCTGCTTGATAGTTTCTCGATCAATCGAGGAAGTTTCTGTATGCTTGATAGATTCTCGATAGCTTCTCGATCCATCGAGGTCACTTTGTTGTGGACACCTCTTGATAGCTCCTCGATAGCTCCATCTGGCTAGTTTTAATTCTCGACACCTCTCGATACCTGCCGGTCCATCGAGTTGCGTATTTGTTTATATATAGTGCCAGCGCGATTTTTCTTCATTTCTCACCGATCTCTCTCGATAGAAAACTATCTCTCCCTCTCCTAAACACTTCCAAATCACACTCTTCATCTTCCTCACTCATTTTTTGGCCTCAAGAGAGATTTCTTCCTCCAGTATGATTCTATTTCTCTCATTTAATCATGCATTTCATCTTTTTTACCTAACTTTGTGGGGGGTTTTTGAAAAATTTTGGGGTTTTTTTTCAAAATTAATGAGGTTTTGGTGAAATTTTTGGGATGGGTTATGTATAAATGTTTTTAAATGATCATTTATTGCATCACATTTGCATTTTAACTATGATTCATGCATTTTAAATGTGTGATTACTATGTTGAAATGAGGTGTGCTAGTAGGTTTGGATTGGGCTGAGCCCATGATGTTTTTACTTTTGCATGTCACATGTTTATGCATTTTTCATGCATACGTACCAATTTCGCTTCTATCTTATTGATATTAAATTTCTTGGTACTTTTTTGTGTGTTTCTCTTTCTCTCTCTTTCTTTCGTTAGTTGCTCTATGGCACCTAATTGGAAATCCACTCCGTCCTGGAACCCTCTATATTCTAGGGCATCTTCTTCTTCTCCCTTTGCTGATATTACCCCTTCCCACGTCCGGTTCTGTGATGATAAAACCTGTAAGGACTTTTCGGAGAACTTTTCATGATGCGGCATCCATTCAGAATGCCAAGTCGTTCTATCGGACTTTTTCGATGCTGACCTTCCTACTGTCATCTATAGTAGGGGTTGGGAGTCATTGTGTGGCATCCCGGTTGCTTATGATTCCGTGATCATACAAGAGTTTTACTCCAACATGCACGGATTCGACTATTCTGTACCTCATTTTATCACTCGCATTCGAGGTACGCATATTGTAGTCACTCTGGATCTTATATTCGAGGTGCTACACGTACTGAGGGTAGAGTTTGCTGACTACCTCGCCTCTCATTTCATACTCTCCCTTATAGATGTCTATAGGGATACGGCGACCCGTGATAAGCTCATTTTTCCTTCGGCTATCACGCGGATTCTCCGCCATTTTTCTGTTTCCTATCCTGAGTCTACACACTTTTCTCCTATGTGTGCCATAGACGCTGCTACTGTTAGATAGAGCGAGGCCCAGCTTCGATTGAAGTGGCCACGGACTGAGACTTCAACTCCTTTAGCTTCTTTCACTCCATCCATATTTGCTCTTTCTTCATTGGCGGGTGGTGTGACCCTTGAGGCGGTCATGGCATAGCTTCAGCGCAGGGATGCTCGCCTTGACACACTCAGTGTTGAGTTGTGTCAGGTGAACACCCGTGTCAGCCGTATTGCCCGACGGCAGGCTCGCCTTGGTGGCTTCGTGGCGTCTCCCTCTCCTTCTCCAGAGGCATCTGAGGATGAGGACGATAATAGTGATTCCAACGACGACGATGATGATGATAAGGATGAGGATGCTAACTCTTCCGGTGACGACGTGATGACTGCTTGAGTTACTTGCCCTTTGTCATTCATGACAAAAATGGGGAGTAGTTTTGGGTATGAGAGTAGTTATGTTCTTACGGGGAGAGTTAGTATAGGAGATAGATATTTTTGTTAGGGGGAGTGTTTTCTTTTTATGAGGGATGTAGTGAGGACTTTTTGTATCTTTTCTTTTCTTTACTTTTTAGATACATTGTTCTTACTTTGTGATAGCAAATCTTGTATTCATTTTGTTATATATATTAAGGTTTTATTACATTCTTTCACCTATCTCTTCATATGTTGTTTCTTTTTTCTCTTTATGCACATGCTTCTTATTAATTTTATGCAATCTTTTATTTCTGTTTCACACTAAGATGCCGTGATGAGTTTTGTTTAAAGTGTTTCAAAAATACAGGTTGCCAAAGTCTTTCTTGCCATGAACTCTCTTCTTACAAAGTTTTTCAAGAGTTTTGTTAGGATAGATTTTATTGTATTCAACAAGTGAGTACGAGTTGAGTGATTTATGACTTCTCTCATATGTTCATTTGTTTGTTATGGTTTTGTCACAGATTTCCAAAGGGGGAGATTGTTAGGACATATGTGAATCATGTTAGGAACATATGTCAATGTAGAATTGGCTAATCCTTTGACAAAATGCACTTTACTTGTAATTGGGTAGATTTAGGATGTGTTTAATACTCCAAGAAACAAGGTTTCAAGTCCAAGTGTTAAAGCCATGCAAATCTGTCCAAGAATCAAGTGAAGAAGTGTTGGATTTTAAAGCTCGATACAACTATCGAGGTTTAAAAGACAACTTTTGCCCGATGCTCGGCAGCTTCTCGATAGATAAGCTATCTATTGAGATTTATGAAAATTAGATTTTCAGTTCTTATTTCACTCCAATCTGTGTATATTTGTTTAGACTTTCTTTTCTTACAACCCTAATCATATATAAGGATTATTTTAAGGGCCGTTACAACTGATGCAACTTGATGCAAAGGTTTTTCACAAGCATATTGTGATCGGAGACAATTTGCCCTAGTTCATCTTTCTCTTCAAGAAGTTGCTGTGTTTGTACATTGTAGGGTTTTATAACCAAGGATTTTTGTGATCTTCATCATGTTGATGAACTAAAGAACTTTGCAGCCAACATCCTTCTCAAGTTGGTGGTTAGTCACGTACTTGGATCCATGCATCGATTGGTTAGTCACGTACTGGAGCCATGCTTTGAAAAGGAGAGATTGTCACTACAGAACAAGTCCAATTGGGTATTAGGGTAAGGGTTTGATTGTAGGTTGGTATAAGGTACTGAGATTTCTTTACTTGTAACCGCTTGTTGTGATAATAGTGGATTCTCGGATGTGGTGACCTTAAAATCATCCGGTGGGGTTTTTGCCTTGGAGGTTTTCCCCATTCGTAAACAGATCACCTGTGTCAAATTTATTTTCCGTTACATTTAACTTAGTTGGTGATTTGTTTGTATTACCACGCTTATTGCATGTAATTGAATCTAATTAATTTACTTGGCTAATTAATTGATTAATTTACTAAAGGGGTCAATACATTCTCGGCCTATCAATATGCAATAGCAGCAACCTTAAACAAAATTTATACACATTCACTTTAACTGGTACAATCGTTGAAAACAATTCTAAAATACCCAAATGTAAGAGACACATTGACTTCTACTCGGTGATGGAAGAATTAGAAGAGGAATAGAGATATTGAAGAAAAGGGTACAATGCGTGTGATATTTATATAGAGGGAATTAAGATTGCGGTGGAGAAATGAATTTAAGAAAGGAAGGAATAGGATTGTTTGTGGTATTTGGTAAGAGCCGCTGATTAGGTTTTCTATGTGGTTACATATGGCACGGCTGCAATTGCATGAGAACTCACGTTGGTTTATAATGCGTTTACTTTGTAAAAGTCCTCGTTTATTGTATATAGAAAATAGGTGATACTTTCATATTTCACTTAATAGTGGATTTTATTAATTAAATTTGGAGATAGAGTTTCGCTCCTTATTAAATTTGGACTAAACAAAAATAATTTTGTTTAAAAAAATGAGAATAATGAGTTTGAGTTTAAGTTAGACTTATTAGAGAGATAGAGTTTCACTCCTTGTTAAGTTTGGACTAAACAAAAATAATTTTATTTAAAAAAATGATAATGATTTATTTTTTAAATATTGTACTGACGTGGAAAATTGTAAGAGTTTCAGTAGCTTTGGTTTTAGAGTTTCACTCCTTGTTAAGTTTGGACTAAACAAAAATAATTTTGTTTAAAAAAATGAGAATGATGAGTTTAAGTTTAAGTTGAACTTGTTAGAGAGATAGAATTTCATTCCTTGTTAAGTTTGGACTAAACAAAAATAATTTTGTTTAAAAAAATGATAATGATTTATTTTTTATTTTTAAATATTGTGTAGACGTGGAAAAAGTGTGAGAACTTTAGAGGCTTTGGTTTTAGAGTTTCACTCATTGTTAAGTTTGGACTAAACAAAAATAATTTTGTTTTAAAAAAATGAGAATTATGAGTTTGAGTTTAAGTTGGACTTGTTAGAGAGATAGAGTTCCACTCCTTGTTAAGTTTGGACTAAACAAAAATAATTTTATTTGAAAAAAAATTATAATGATTTATTTTTTATTTTTTAAATATTGTGCTGACATGGAAAATTATAAGAGTTTCAGAGGTTTTGGTTATATATATATATATATATATATATATATATATTAATTTGAGAGAAATGTTGTATATTATCTTAATTAATTCAAGAAAAATGTTATGTCTATAACACTTTCACAATAAATATTAAATGGCAGATTGTTACTAGCTGTTACTAATGAACAAAAGTAATTTTAGCAATGCGTTATAAATTAAAATCAGCAATAGCTTACCACCTTAAATTTGTTGTGAAAAGGTTGTAGATGTAACACTTCTCTTATTTTTAAGAGTTGGATTAACATTTAGAGAGCATTTAGCACAAACTTTGTCAAATTTATACTCAAAGGAATCTATCATGTTTATATGGATAAGGAAAACATTCACGACCAGTTAATTTTTATGATGAGACCAAAATACCTTTATCTCATTTGTCTTCAACTCAAAACAAAATCTTAGTCTATGTTTGGTAACTACTTTTATTTTATTTTTTTTCAAAATTGAGAATTAAAATAAAAATCAGATATTTTTATTTTTCCAAAATCAAAAACGAGTTTGGTTTGTTCAAAACAAGATTAAGCATTTCTCATTTTCTCCTATCAAATTTTAGTTAATAATAATAATAATATTATTATGTATGTTATAGCATTTTAATATTAAATAATTAAAATGAATAAAAATGGAAACTTAAATGTAAATATGTGGAAATTTACATGGAAGATAAAGAATTAGTAAAATGTGTAATCTCACATTAAAAATGAGAGAGACTATTTTATTGTTTTAAGTGTGGTGATTATTGGGCTAAAATGTATTGGAACAGATATTGGGTTAGATATGTGTGTAAGAGAAGGTGAAGTGAAGGGAGGAGCTGTCAAATTTTGGAATTAAATTGGCCCCTTGGATTCAACTACTTGCTAGCCTAGCCATACGACATTTGTTGAGTTGTTGTATCTTGGGGGAGACAAACCAAAGAAGATTTGCGCTGGTTACTAGTTTAGTTAACTAAGAGATTGAATCTCTTTAAAGAGAGCGAGTGTCACATCTTAGTCCAATTAGTGAAAGTTACTTATTTCCTTACTGAGAAGAATCCTTCTAAGGCTTCCATCGATGAGATGAATGAGGCAAAACTCTGTCTTCATTAAGAAAAATAGATAAGTATACAAAAAATGAATACAATTGTCACACTCCCTTAAAAATTACATGGCTTTTGAGTGGAGTTTGTAGTGTGCTTTTGTGTTAGAACCCCTTTCCCGGCCCTTGTGTCAATGTGTGTGTGCTTGTTTCTCCAAAAAAAAAAAAAAATTGTCATTCCTATCTTTTGAATGGACAAAGTTTAGCTATAAAATTAGTTGTAGTCTTAGGCTACAAACTAACTTAATATCTTTTTATTGGAGGTGGATTTTGAAAAATCCACTATTGGATTACATCTTCTTATATCCTCCATGCTTGCAAAATTTCAAGAAAATTAAAGATCAATAGCTATGTCATCAATAAATTTTTTAAATTGCAAGTTTTTGTAATTTAAAATTATGCACAAAATATAAGCTTATAAATCATATAGTAAATAATATTCGATTAACACAAAATTTAAAATGTTTATTAAAAGTTTAAAGAATATGCAATTCAATGGTTAGATTTTCAAAATATGTTGTAATATTTATTTTATTGAGTGAGTTAAGTTACAATAAATTTTGTAGCTACACTTTGTCCCTTTTGAATTGTCTTGCTAATCATTTCTAAAATTAATATGATAAAACTTATAATTCTGCCAAGAAAATATGATATTGAAGAGGCTAGTGCAGAGAAGTATGCTCTCGGTAGATTTTTTTTTTTTTGTTACCGAATGATGGAGGTAAATCGGTTGTGGATCAAGTAGAAGACTTCCTAATGATACATTTGTGTTCTTAATGTCTTGGATGATGACATGATTTGTTGGCTTTGCTTCTTCCTTGATTTTAATATTCTTCTACCTAGGATGTGATGACATGATACTAGAGGTATGCTAGGGTTTATGTTACTCCATGTTTGATGAATGCTAGGTTGGTTTGACATGTATGCTAGATGTATGTTAGGGTTTATGATGTGAGATAGGAGCATGATTAGGGTTTATGGTGTGATGTGATGCCACAATGATATGACATGTATGCTAGATGTATGTTAGGATGTGCCATGATAGATGAATGTTAGGCTTTGGTTGATTGCCATGATAGATGTATGGTTAGGGATGGTTGATGCCATGTTGTGTGTTTAGATGTATGCTAGTGTATGTGTGAGTTAGATAACAAGATTGAGTGTGCCTTTAATAGGGTTAACACATAAGCCACAATGAGAGGAAGCCAACCTTTGGGTTGGGCGGTTTTGGGTGCCTAACACCTTCCTAAGACCGTGCCTTAACTTTGAACCCATATCTCTGGCAGTAAGATAAAAAAGGTTCTTCCTCAAGAGGATGCTATATATATGGTTCATAGACCATTGCAAAAATTAGGTGGCGACTCCCATCCGTTGTGTCCACACCCATGGGTTGGGCGGTTTTGGGTGCCTAACACCTTCCCAAAATCGTACCTAAACTCCAGACCTATACTCTGGTAGTAAGATCAGTCCTTCCACGTAAGGGCACTATATTTATGGTTCCTAGACCATAAAACTAGGTGGTGACTCATTGTTTCTCCGTCCCGGTCCACTAGGCCAAGGCATACTCCCCAAATTAGCACACCGACAATCGCACTTTGCACCCATAAACATACTTGCATGAATGTACTATACAAGAGGGGATTATTTTAGAAATCAAAGGGAATGAATCTCTTTGAGATCTAAAATAGGGTCACTTAAAGGAAAAGAAATTCTTAAAGCAGAGCTTCTAGATTTTCTTTAACGTAAAGGGAGCGACGGGTCTAGGGATTAGAGGTATTAGCCTTTTTTTTTTTTGAATGTTGGGAGACCTCCTTTATTTATAGAGGTGTTAGTTGCTTAGAAAATAAGCCAAGGTTGCTTAAAAATTAAGTCTGATCAACTTGAAAAATAAGCAAAAAAACATATGGGGAAAATCCTAAAAAAATGAGATTTAGATAAGAGTAAGCTGATTTTTCAAATCTGAACACATTTTAGTTGTTTGATCATATCTCTCTATTCAAAATTTGGATTAAGCTAACATTCTAATAGCAAAAGGGAAATTTGATTCTCTACAACTTTTCCAGAAATAACCTAGTCTGAATTTTGATGTTTACCATGTCAAAAGTGCCCTGGAACATGAATCTGAAATTTGCTACTTGATTAGCACGTTTCTGAAGTGTTTTCCAAGTCTAAAACTGTATTTGGATGAATTTCAGAGTTATTTTCATGATAAACTTCATCCCAATGTGATAATTAGGATTTTTCAAATAATTATTTTGAATATAATTATCTCAAAAGCCTAATTATCTAAAATTTTTAAATATTATCAACTTAATTATTTTAATCCCATGCAATAAATCTCACTTGAAGAGAAATACTTAAACAAACACATAAATTTATTTAATTAATTTTAATTATTAACCAATCAAAATTAATTTCAATTAATCATGTGTGATAAGTTCCACCCAAGTGAATGCATGCAAACCATGAAAACTTGATCTTATGATGTCTTTCAATCCGACGGTCCAATTTGAGAATCGGATATATTGTTGCGATTGTTAGAATTTTAAGATTATTTTTATGATATGTAATGAATGATTTAATGCATGAAAAGCAATAATGATTTTTGGGTACTTGAAATGATTGTTTTGGTCATCTTCCAAGGTTAAATTATGGGTGTAAAATTGGGTGTCTACACTCCCTTATTTTTATGATATGTGATGAATGATTTAATGCGTGAAATGCAATTATGATTTTTGGGTAATTAGAATGATTATTTTGGTCACATTCCAAGGTTAAATTATTGGTGCAAAATTGAGTATCTACACCCCCTTAGAATATTCGCATCAACTCATGCAAAAATTTCTGTTTATTTTAGTATAAGAACTTATTTTTCTGTTTTACATACTCACTTTTCAAAATACCCTATATCAGATATCTATTTTAACTACATTTCATTAAAATATAAATTTGTCTTTTTTTTAATTTTTATTTTAGTTTTTTAAAATTGTTTCTATTTTTTCACACACAATAACAATCATTCACACTTTTCCTTCATTTTTGGGATACGTAAAAAAAGAATAAAAAATAAATGCAAAATAAATAGTGCCAATGTAAATTTACATGATTATTGTAGGAACAATATATATTTACACAATTTTTGCATGTCTGATGTAGGTAGTTTTTTGATAAAAATGTGTAAATATGACAACTTTTTATATTATACATCCTCTAATGTGAAAACTTCCTTCATTTTTGGTGATAGCGGCTTGATGTTTTTGATGGCTTTGGAGTGAAGTGGAGGTTTGTCAAAGCTCCGGTAGTGGTGATGGCTATGTTTGTTGCAATGGAGTGGCCAAAATGTGGGTTTTTCTTTGTGGGTTTGGTCTTGACTATGGGTTTGTATTGGTGAAGTATTTGATGCTGAGTCTGTGTGGGGGAATTTGTGTTTGGAAAGCATATTTGATGAGAGAGAGAAGAAATTATAACGTACATATAAACAGTAACTGTGTAAATAACTGCAATTATGGTTCTATTTTGCACAAGTTTATATGAGCCTAATTTTCTTCTTACGTTATTATACTGTGACTAATGTAAATGCTTTAAGTATGCATTTGCAAAATACTAAAAGCTAGCTAGTGAGTCTCACGTGGGTCCTGCAAGAAGAAGGGATTATTGTGCACAAATAGATTGTTGAACTGGCCAAACACTCATGTAGGCCCCATTTTCAATTTTTGGCCAAAAAGTAAGGTCAATTACTTGTTTGATTTGTAACTTTTGGGCACGTTTGGTAGACTCTAATAGACATTGTAATGTAATAGATATTCTTATGGTATAACTATTCGGTTGTTTAGTTATATTTTTATTACAATGAATAGTTATTCCTTATGAATAGCTATTCTTCAAAATGAGGAATAACTATTCCTTATCAAAAGTACTGAATATCTATTTTTTCACCATATGTAATAATTTTTTTTTTTAATTTTCTAAAAAGCCATTAGTTGCCACATCCTCAAAAGGAAGAAAATAAATTTTCTTTCTTGTTAATTATTAGCTCTATTTTGAAAATCCTAAAATAAGTGTATTTTAAGAAATTTGATTTAAAAATAATTTAATTACACATTCTTTTTATACTTTACTAAATTGTGGATGTATATTCAGAATTATATTCCTAAATGGTCACCAAACTAATGAAATGAATAGTAATATATATTACATTCCAACTTAATGTATTCTTTATAATACTTATTTTTATTCCTATGTAATAATCATTACAGCATACCAAACATGCCCTTAAGTATAAGTTTAAAATTCTTCTCCAAAAAATAAAAAGAAAAAAAAAGAAAAAAAGCATTCGTTTGGAATAAGATTGAAAGCAAGCTTGTTCGGCATCAGTCACGCAAAAAGTATTTTTTTTATTATATTTTTTTGGGTAAAGGTAGCTAATTGTTGAATGAATCGGCCAACAACTTATGTGGGTCCCATTCTTATGTTTTTGCTTAAAATGCCCCATTGCCTTTTCTATTTTACTTTTTGGCTTTGGTATTTTCAACAAAAAAAATTAATTAGTTTATTTTATTTTATTTTTAATTTTTATCTTTTATCTACAGTAATTATGAGAAAAAAAAACTTTCAATAAAAAAATAGATAAGTTATTCAAATATTTGTAAATACTAAAAAAGAAAAAACTAATTCAAAATTTTATTATGAGATTGACATGGTTCTAATCACATTCTTTATTTCGTCAATTTGTAAACTTTAATATAAGTGACTTTAGTTTTTTTTTTTTGGTTTGGTGGGGGGGCATAAATATTTTTTTCTCCCAGCCCACTAAAATGTAATCTCTCCAACTCAAAGAAAAAATTGGATTGATTTTGTGAATTGTTGCTTCAGCCCGTGCCTCTTACGTTTCCACCCCTCTTTTGAAAGTGCAACTATTCCCCCACCAACCACATACCTTCTTCCTTATCGTTCTCTCTCTCTCTCTCTACTACATTGCCAAAGTTTCCAATTTAGTTGAATCTTCATTGGCCAGAGCCATCAATTTCTTTGCATCACTATCAATTTATAAGACTTCAATTTTTATTCATTAGTGGACAAAACACATTACTTTTTTGACAAGGATTAGCGGATTAGGCGTTCTTTCCACTCTAAAGAATAGCTTTTTCTTCCACACCAAATAAACCTAGAAATGGCAAAATTAAATTTTCATTCTTCAAAAAAAAAAAAAAAAAAGCTTTCCAAATCACAATAAAAATTTGAGGCAATTTTCCACGACTTTTCATCTTGACTCAAATTTCATCCAATAATTTTATTTCCTTTTGATATTGCTCCAACCTAATCAAAAAAGCTTTCCTTGAACACAATAATCATCTTTGCGATTAATACTAATGTACTATTTTGAAATTATCATTAATTATATATATTAGTGTATATGTCTCCCATGTATATAGAATCCAATAATAATAAGGCTTAGAGCATCCACAGTAGTGGAGCTAAAAATTTAGCTTTTTAGCTCCACCAAAAGTTAGTTTATCTATTTTACCTACATAGTTGCAGCAGTAGATTTATTTTAGGTTTCAACACAATAAAATAATATAAACATTACAGTAAAATAATATAACCACTACAATAAAATAATATATCCCACTACCCAAAAAAACATCCACAACACCAACCACAACTACCTCTATCATCAGCCACAACCACAACTACACCCACAACAACCACCGGTCACCAGTCCATAGCAGAAAAAAAAAAAAAAAAAAAAAAAAAAACCAACCCAAATCTCCAATCTTTTTCCTCAACCCAGACCAAACAAAATCACCAATCACAAAAAAAAAAAAAAAAAAAAAAAAATGCGGCACAACCACTACCAAGGCACCAACACAGCATCACCAACAAACCCACAGCCACCACAAAACAAACCCACAGCACACCGCAAAACAAACCCACAGCCACAAATCACAAATCGAACCCATGCCGATACAACCCACCACCAGCAAAATGACCCACCACCACCACCATCTCCACCGTGACCCCTGAAATCCAGCAATCCAAACGCCGAAACCCACCAAACCCAAATCCAGCTACCCAAACGTTGAAACCACACATCGATCTCAACCCTGATACCAACGCATACCGATCTCAACCCTGATACCAACGCACATCGAAGCACAACCACAACCCAGTGGTGGAGTGGAGGTGAAGGAAGCCACTTCGATCCACGAGGCCGGAGCACAACCACGACCCAGCGTCCGGAGCACAACGTTGAGAGAGTTTGCTTGAGAGAGTTTTGAGAGATGAGATGAGAGTTGAAAGATGGAGTGACTAGAGTGATTGAGAGAGAAAAAGGGGCAAGGTGTGGGTATTTAATAAAATAATCGGGCCGGTAGAATAAAATAAATTTTTTTTTTTGCTCTTATGAACAGTGCACATCTATCTATAGATGTGCATTGTAGCAATGAAGCTAAAAAAAATAGATTTAGCTCCACTGCTGGAGCATCATTTTGGTGTTTGAGGAGCTAAATTATAGCAATATAGTAATATACCTACACTGCTGCAAATGCTCTTATAACTTGGAATACGTGGCCTGTGCTGCCGTAAGACAAAGACAAAGCTTTGAAGAATCCAAAACATTTGTTCAAAATTTTCAACTGTGTAGAGTCTGTCACAACTTCACAAGGGAGCATGGATGGACAAAACAATGGAGAGAAACTCGTTAAAAACTATACTCCAACGACTTGGATTTGGAACGGGTGCAATATCCCATCCCACTCATATTATTTAATATTTTAATTTTTTTAACTTTTAATTTTTTCTTATCTTTAACTTTTATTATTATTATTATTATTTAACTTTCAACTAAAAACTATTAGCACCTTATCTGAATCCCATATGCCCGCTGTGTAATGATGAAGTAGAATCTATTATTCATGCTAATACTAAAATGCAACATAGCTAGTAATGTTTGTAGGATGTGGGATGATTGTCCTATTAGTCTATTGGGAAACAACATGGATATTTAAGATTTGGCTATTGAGATCCTGCACCAAGGAACCCAAAGGGACCTGGAGAAATTTTTTGGTGTGGCTTGGAAGATTTGGTACAATAGAAACTAGGTGCTTTATGAGGCAAATGGAACCTTGGAAGCTCACATTTGGGGGGCTGCTATCCGTATGATTGAAGACTTCAAAGAAGCAAATGGGCTAGATTTTAAACACAAGATGGACAAGAAGTAGGAATGGCAACGGGTCGGGTTCGGGCCGGGTTTCTTTATGCCTAGACCCGACCCGTGGGCTTGAACTCGTTACCCGAACCCGCCCCGTTTAATAAATGGGTTATTTTTCCAACCCCAAACCTACCTCGCCGGGCCCCATGGGCTCCAAGGGCCCCGTTCCATCATGCCCATCCCTAAATCACAACACAAACACAAACACAGATATCAGAAACACAAGTTTCAGATCTATGAATTTCCCTTTCAAAATCACAAACACAAACACAAATCCTAACACAAATACAAACACAGATTTCATAAACACAAAAAATTTCATATTTTCCCTTTCAAAATCACAAACATAAATATAGATCCTAACACAAACATAAACATAAAAACAAATTTCACAAACACAAAATTATCAGATTTTATCTTCCAAAATCACAATCACAAACACAAATCCTAACACAAACACAAACATAGATTTCACAAACACAAAATTATCAGATTTTATCTTCCAAAATCACAATCACAAACACAAATCCTAACACAAACACAAACATAGATTTCACAAACACAAAAATTTCAGATTTTCCCTTTCAAAATCACAAACACAAAGACTGAAACCCTAACACAAACACAAAAATAGAAATAACAAATACAAGAATTTCAGATTTACGATTTTCTTTTTCAAAATAAAAAACACAAACACAAATACAGAAATCAAAAACACAAACAAAGGAAAAAAAAAAAAAAAACAATGAAATACGAAATGAACCAAAAAAGAAAAATCATGGGCGTGAGGTTGAATGAACAGAGCTGACGCCGTGAGGTTGAATGAGGCCATGGGGCCGTGAGCAAGGCCATGAGAGCTTGAGAGAGAAAGAGGTGCTGCTGAGATTAAGATTTGAGAGCTTGAGAGAGAGAGAGAGAGAGAGAGAGAGAGAGAGAGAGAGAGGGCGGTTGAGTGAGGAAAAATGAAATAGTTAGGTTAAGGTTAGTTTATAACTATATCTATAAGAGGGTAATTAAGTAATTTCCTATTTCTTATGTAATCGTGTTCGGGTTCGGGCCGGGTTTTTGTAAAAATCCGGACTCGACCTGGGGTTTTTTTGAAAAACCCAAACCCGACCCTATTTTTTATCGGTTCGGGTAAAATCCGGCCCATTAGGGTCGGGCCAGGCCAGGTACCTGCGGATCGAGTAGAAATTGCCAGCCCTAACAAGAAGGATCATTGGGAATGTCCTCTTATGGGCTTCTATATCATTAATGTGGATGGTTCTATCCCTTTGGCCAATGGACACTCAAGAATTGGAATTATAGTTCGAGATGGTGATTGTAGATTTTTTGCAGCCATGTCTATGCCCCTCCAAGGAAGATATTCTATCAAGGAAACCGAGGCAATTGCAATGGAGTAGGGATGTGTGTTGGCAAAAAGCTTGCCTAGAGAGAGTTATCATAGAGAGTGAATCTCTCCTTACTGTCCTTGCTGTTGAAGCAAATGATGTTAGAGGAGTTGTTGGCCACAGTATGAAAAGCATTGTGCAAAGTTTATGCAGTATTCAGGAGTAAAAAATTAGACACATTAATAGGACTAGCAACAAAATAGCCCATGAACTAGCTCAGCATGCTAGCAGAATTAGAGAAACTTCCATTTGGAGAATCGAGATTCCAGAATTTTCGCTAGATTAGAGGGAGCTATTTAGGTGGAGTAGTGTTTATGGTCTAAGCTGTTGTTGGTTTCCTTGTACTTGTGTTTGTTGTATTTGTAGTTTTTTTTTTCTTCTTTTCCAAGGGCTTTTGTATCCGTTTTCATTTTTGTTGATATCTCAATTCCTTCTCCAAAAAAAAAAAAAATAAAATAAAAAGAAAAAGGAAAATTACAATTTACTGACTCATGGTTTGGTTAAAATTTAAGTTGTCTACTTGTAATTTAAAAGTTGACACTTTGCCCACTTAAGGTTAGCTCCGTTAGGATGCTGTAACCCACCTCTACCCACCTCTGTAATTTCACCATTAAAAACACAAAAAAAAAAAAAAAACATAAAAAATCAAGATCTAAAAGCATATTTGTTAAAATGGTGAAGCTTTTACTCAAGGACACTTTGGTTGAGAAGAGCAAAATGTTAGCAATAGAAATAGCATGGTTCTTGAGATGGTATGAAACTGTATGGTGTTGGAAGCTATATATATTTGAGCTATATTTTCATTCAATGGTTCAAGAACATTCAAGGAAAACCCAGCAACCTACAAAAATAAAGAAACCCAAAACAACTGTAAGGTTGAATTTAATCAATCATTTTGTTGGCTTTATTTCGTGCCAAATTTGCTTGTAATTTAGCAATTAGTAACCCTGTATTTAGGTGGGAATCATGTAAGGGTAGTGTGTGAGAGAGTGTGAAGAAATGCTCAAGTTTGTGCAAAGTAGCAGGGACTTGCGACTGGAACTTGCGGGTGGCTCGCGGGTGGCAAGTCACCAGATGATGTACACGAGTGAAGCATGCAAAGAAGATGAACAGTCACACCAGCTAGAGCACTACAGGACAAAAAGTCTAGTCTGGCAATTCTGTTTGCTCGTGGCTTGAACTTGCGACTCAGTCAAGTCGCGAGGCCAAGTCGCTAGCCAGCTCTGTTTTGAAAAACCTGACTCTTTGCATTCCATTCTCACTCCAGTATAAATACCCCTTATATTCACGAAATGTTGAGAGCTTCTAGAGAGAATATTGAGAGAGAAACCCTAGAGAAAAACAAGATTGACTCATCCATAATCTTTGCATAGAGACTCTTCAAATTCCTCTACTCTTATCCTCTCCATTGTTATATCCTTGAGAGGTTCATTATCAAAACCTTTTCTCACCATACCCACATATGTGAGAAGGCAATTTGGTGCCTGGGAAGCAGTTAGGAAGGGACCAATTTCATATTGGTTGATTCTATGGTTTATAGCGGAATCCGGTTAACTAAAGAAGAAATAGGTTCGGCGCAACCTCATTGGAGTAGGAGCTTGGAAGGCTTAGGTACATGGGGTAGATTAGGTTTGGAGGGTCTTCTGTTGTTCATGTATCCCAACTGCATTCTTTAGTGGATTATTTATCGCTTGAAGGGCGGCGAATAGGTTTTACGTCGAGGGTTTCGGTTTCCTCTTCGATAACACATCGTGTGTTGTCCTTGTGTTTGCATCTCTCTTCCCTTAATCTTTGCCATTTAATTTCTGCTGTGGATGTGATTTTATTTAGTTTAGATTGTTTATCAATTCTGTATTAAGCTTATGTTCATATTTCGCACATTAATTGTTTGATATTAAGCTTGAATTGGTAATTTATTATTTGGGGGTCTAAAGGTTCATAGTGTTTTATACACTATTTGAACTTTCAATTGGTATTAGAGTGGGTACACTTATATTGGTTTCATTACCTTAGTGTGATCCTTCACCGCATATTGAGATGGGCCGGTCTCAATCTTTAAATGCTCCACCATATTTTGATGGTAGTAATTATGCCTTTTGGAAGGTTCGGATGAGAGCATTCTTATGTTCAATAGATGAGGCTGTTTAGGATGCAGTTGAAATAGGTTGGACAAGGCCAGAGGCAGCCAAATCCACATGGGATAAGGCAGCCCTTGTGGCATCAAATGCTAATAGCAAAGCACTTAACGCTATTTTTTGTGGTGTGTCTCCAAATGAGTTCCACCGGATTTCACACATTACCATTGCCAAGGAGGCATGGCAGATATTGGAGACCACATACAAGGGAACGAAGAAAGTTAAAGACACCAAGTTGCAGCTGCTAACCACTCGGTTTGAGGAGCTGAGAATGAGTGAGGATGAGTCTTTTGACTCTTTCTATAGCAAGCTGAATGAAGTGGTCATCGGCAAGTTTAACTTAGGAGAGAAAACGGAGGACTCGAAAGTTGTACGAAAAATTTTTCATTCATTGCCGGAGAGCTTCCGTGCAAAGGTGACTGCAATTGAGGAGAGCAAGGACCTCGATGAAATCAAAATCCAAGAGTTGATTGGTTCTCTCCAAACATATGAGCTTTCATTGCCAAACCAAAGAAAGAGCAAATCCCTTGCTCTTAAGACTATAAATGAAAGGGTGGAAGCACACGACTCATCGGATGAGGATGTTGTCGAAAAAGATGTTGTTTACCTTGCAAAGAATTTTCACAAATTTTTGAAGTTCAAGAACAATGGGAAATTTGGTGATAAAGGAAAATTCATAAGTTCCGGAAAGGAGATGAAGGACTTCAAAAAGAGAGAAGGGAAAGAGTCCTAATCTACTTAAGGAGTCACTTGTTTTGAATGTAATGGACATGGCCATTTCAAAAATGAATGTCCTAATTATTTGAGATCGAAGGGCAAGACATATGCCACCACTCTCAGCGACTCAGATTCTTTCACATCTGATTCAGAGGGTAGCTATGATGAAGAAAGGAATTTCTCAGCATTCATGACTATTGCTCATGTTGAGTCTTCAGAGGACTTGAATTTGCTTGTGCAAGAGCTTGGGGAGCATAGTGATGAGGAATTCATGGGAATTATAGAAGAATTGGATGTTGAAGAAGATGGAGATACAACTGGTCTTTAAGAGAACTACAATTCACTCCTTGAGAAGTCGGGAGAATATGCAAGGGTGGCCAAGGCGGATGTGAAAAAGATGAAGAAAGCTGAGGAGGACTATAGAAGTCTTCTAGTGAGATATAAGGAGGCCAAGTGTGAGATAGAGATGCTAAATGGTGAGCTAACCGAAGCTTACACCAAGGTGAGATTCCTTGAGCATGAAGTGGTTCAAGCAAATGCCAAGGTAGAGCGAGTATCATCAAAGAAGCTTGATGATGTTCTTTCCTCTCAAAAGACCTTTTCTGACAAAATCAGATTAGGATACACAGGAGAAAGTAGTTCAGCTGTGAATATCTGCAAAGAAGTGAAGTTTGTGAAGGCCAAAGAGCCAATTGTAGTTGCCCTTATTGTGGAGAAGACAAAGGGTGAGAAGAAGAAGAATGTGGCTGACCAGCGGGTGTTGAACAAGCCCTGTAATCAATCTGTGGTCAGGTCTGCAGCCAGAGCAAAATCTCTTCCATGATCGCAAAAAGGTCCTAGAATGAACCATGTGTGTCATCACTGCGGACTTCAAGGGCACACTTGACCCAAACTGAGAGCATTGAGGAATGCAAGTGATCAAAGGTCAAGAGGACCAAGAAATGACAAGAGGACTTGGGTTGTTGAGTCATCAAGAGATTGAAATAGTGATCTCAGAATGATGGACGTGATGAAGATGATTGGTGCATTCACCAACTGCTTGGAAAGCTTCACTAGAAGGTTTGAAAGTCCTAACTCTCGTACCCAATCCTATAGGGATATCCCTCTAAACGCACGTGATGTGTGGGTGAAGAAGGGTACTCATGCATAAGCATTACAACATGTCCATACATTAATACTTCCTATGTTGTGTGACTATGTTTGGTTGTGTGCTTGTTGGTTGTTTGAGTTGACAATTGGTTGTTTGTTTGCTTTTGCTTTAAATGTTTTTACATTGCTGGTTTTAATCATTATTTTTTTGTGTCAAAAATCCAAAAACGCATAAAAAATAGAAAATCAAAAAGTTTGATCGACTTTGTTGAGTTTTGTCTCAAAGCATGTTTTGCTTTGTACCTTTGTACTAGTGGCCTTGTGCATCTACAAGCATAGCTTGTTCCTTATGCACTTATGTCCTTGTGGGAGAACTCTTGACATCTATGTGATTATTGTAAGTAGATCTTTAAACTTGTCATGAATGATTAGTGAATGGTTTTGTTGATCTTCAAACATGCATAAACTTGTGCCTATATATCTTCTCACTCATTTATTTTATTGTTTTTGCTTAAAAGAGCTCTCAAATGTAAATCTCAAAATGAAAAGAGATAATGAGCTGCAAAAGCTTGTCGCACATACTAGTTTTTGACTAGGAAAAAGGGAAAGCGACCTAAAAATAAAAAGTATGATGCCCAAAAAGCCAAAGGCTTGCTCATCAATTGAAATGTCAGAAATTTCAGGCATCAATCTCACAATGAGATGTTATGATTCAAAAAGATCAAATGTTATGAAGAATATGGAGCCAAATGAAAATCTTCAAAGTTATGTAATCAAGTTATGTGGGAGGTCATATATGCATATTTCTATAATTGAGATGGGTCACATTATCTAGTGCTAATTGTGTATGGCTTGGTTGAATTGATCATTGAAGCTTCACATTCGACTAAGGACTATCTCATTGTTGATATCCACACACATCACACATGTAAATGTTCAATGAATGCTATATTCATTTGTGTGATTGTACTTGATTAAATGTGTTTTCACATGCTCAATCCTTGTTGATTAAACACAAAAATATTTTTGAGTGTTTTAGTTGTTTTTGGAAAGTCTTTTGTTTTTGCAAAAATTTCAAAAACAATGTTGCCCTGTTCTGGCGACTTAGTTGCGGGTTGGTCCAGTCGCATGTCCCAGTCGCGAGCCCACATAGAAATTTTTCGCGGCTCGCTGGCTGGTCAATGTCCCAATCGTGAAAAATACTTAGAATATTTTTCAAAATTTGGGTTTTTAACGTTTCTCGCGACTCAGTTTGGCAACTTGTTTATGGGTGGAGGTTCCAGTCGCGAGGGGTACACAGAGATTTTCGCGGCTTACCTCGTGACTCCCTCGTGAGTAGAACTTCCAGTCGCGAAAAATACTTAGACAAATTTTTCAAAATTTGTGTTTTAAGTGTTTTGGCGATTGACCTTGGCGACTTGCTCGTGACTTGACTCAATCGCGAAAATCGCGTGTCTTGCGCAAATAGGTCAGTTTTTAAACTTTTTCAGTTTTCCCTCGAACTTTTGTGTCTGTTCATTGTCTTCCCTATATCAACTCTTTCCCAAACACACCGTGTTTGTCTCAAAAACTCCATTATTCTTCAACATCTCAGCATCAGTCTTCATGAAAATGGTATGGGTTTTTCTCATTTCACTATATATTTCGTGTTTATGATTTTGTTCTTTTAGATTTGTGTAGAGTTTTTGTTGTTTAGAGATTTGTGCTATTCGAACATGGGTTTGCTCTTAATGTTGGGTTTGGGGTTTTGGGCTCTGTTGCTTTTTGGCTTTAAGATGCTAAATTAGTTGGATATCATGTTTTGGTGCCTCTGTTATGAGTTTTTTTTTACTAATCTGAGTTGGTTGGTTTATATCATACCCATTCTATTTTGACTCACTGACACATTTTTTTCGTTTTACTGTGATATACTCTGTGTGTGTGTGTTTGGTTGGTTCAATATGGTTGATTTTTGTTGGTTGGGTTATAATGTTTTGTCTTTGAGCTGATATAGGTTATTGATATCATGTGTGTTGCTATTGTTTGCTCTGTGTTGGTTTGAACATCTCATACTCATGAAGATATGTCTCATTGACATACACTACCTCAATATAGCTAATTATGGCATGTTGTTGTCTGGACTTGAAAATGTTCCCTAGAGTGTTCTTGTCTGAGTTGTTGTGTTGATTGGTTGTTTTATACCTTTTTTTTTTTTTTTAAGCTTTCTCATTCAACGCCTGACTCTGAACTGTGTCTAGACTTAATGTTTTGGTGCAATATTTTTTTTTTAACACTAACATGTTACTAATATTCTGAGTGTCCATCTATTGTGTTTTGTTTTGTGGAATTTTCTGCTGTGTTTACAAATGGCTCCTTCTCCTACAAAGAAGAAGACTATTGCCAAGAAGAGTGATAAAAATCTAAAAATGGACAACACCAAGTTTAGGTCTCTTCAACATTTTGAAAGATATAGAGATTTCTACTTGAAGGCAACCATCATTCTGGAAAGATTTGTAGACTTGATGGATTTGAAGGACACCTTCACTCCAAGTTGTTTTGAGGGTAGAGGTTAGGAAAGGATGCTGAGTGACTTGCCTGGAGTGAGTGAGCCTCTTATTAGAGAATTTTATGCAAATGTTGTGTTGAGAGAAGATGAGTTAAATTGTTAGATTAGAGGAAAGGAATTCATTATAGATGCAAGTGATATAGATAATGTGCTGGGTCTTGAAGGTTTAGATGACCAAGACTTCACCAACTATAAGGACAGGATGCTATCCATAGAAACTGTTCAATCTTGCATTGGTGGAGCAAGAGAGGGGAGATGCCTCAACACTACTGCCTTCCCAGCTGATATGAGGAGTCTAACCACCATCATGATGTTCAACTTGTACCCAGTTAGGAAGCTGACTACAATCAATAATGCCAGAGCTATATTTCTTTTGGAGCTCAAGGAAAACACCTTCATTGACATCAGCTTTCACATCTTTGACACCATTGTGGATGAGACCAGAAAAACTTCAAGGGCCAAGTTGATTTTTCCTATCCTTCTTATGAGGCTTTTTAGACTAAAAGGAGTTGCCATCCCTCAAGATATCAGTCTCATACCTACACCCTCAACCATCAACAAACTGACCATCACAAGGATACAAGTTCGTCTCCTAGGTGATGAAGATGAAGGTGACCAAGGAGAAGGTGAACCAATGGAGACTGAGACTGAGGCTGCAGGAGAACCCTCAAACTCAAGGGCTTGAGGCAAGAGGAGCAAAGCTTCATCCTCATCAGCTGTACCTCCAGATGCATTCCAAATCATCCTAGAGAGGATTGATAGGCTCCGAGATGTCCAGAATGAACAATCTGACAGGCTGGCTGCATTTCAAGACCAGATGAACATACTTTTAGCAAAGTTTGATAGTTTCAGCACCCAACAGTGACCCTTTGGCCATTCTGGTCAAAAAGGGGAAGAATTTTTGAAGAGCAGCTCTTGAGGGGGAGTGTTTGTTTAAGGGGGAGACTGCCTAAAACTTATCTTAAGCAGTTTACTTTATGTTTATGTTCTATAGTTTTTGGTGTTGTGTTTTGGATAATCTTTTTATTATGGGTTTGCTATACTTTGGTTAATTGTTTGGTTTAAAATTTTTGTGAATATGCTTTTAATTCTATGTTTAAATCTTGTGATACTTTGGTTAAAGTTTATAAAGTTTCTATTCAGTTTATTTTGTACTTTGATTTTGTACCCTTTTGTAAGCTTTTAGGGTTTGTTGCAAAGTACTTGTTATTTTGTCATGCATTACTTTAAGTACTTTCACTCTTGTGCCCTAGTAGGATCTTGTTCCTAGATGCATAGTTGTTGTGTGCATTGGTTGAGTGTTGGACATGCAAATGATACTTCACGTTTAAGCTTATTAGCTTGCATGTTTGGATGTTCATTCCATATGTGAATGAGTATTGTGGTCACTATTCTATAGTGATTGCTTGTATGGTTAAGCCATGGTTTATTGCTTTATTCCATTTTTCTTGATCACATTGTGCTTGTTTCATTTGCATTACAAGTTTTCTGCATACAATGATCAAGTTGTGTTGTTGTGTTTCAGGAGATACTTGTTCTTATGATTCAAGAGCTTCATAGATTCTAGAGTTAGGTGTGAGTGAGTCTTGTTCAACTGTTCCCAACTCACATGTTAAGTCTAGAGTTTGTTTTAGGGTTTTGTCATGGAATAGCCAAAGGGGGAGATTGTAAGGTTGAATTTAATCAACCATTTTGTTGGCTTTATTCCATGCCAAATTTGCTTGTAATTTAGCAATTAGTAACCTTGTATTTAGGTGGGAATCATGTAAGGGTAGTATGTGAGAGAGTGTGAACAAATGCTCAAGTTTATGCAAAGTAGCAAAGACTCGTGACTGGAACTTGCAGGTGGCTCGTGGTTGGCAAGCCGCCAGATGATGCACACGAGTGAAGCATGTAGAAAAGATGAACAGTCACGCCAACTGGAGCACTACAGGACAAAAAGTCCAGTCTGACAATTCTGTTTGCTCGCGGCTTGAACTCGCGACTCAATCAAGTCGCCAGTCAGCTTTGTTTTGAAAAACCTAACTCTTTGCATTCCATTCTCACTCCAGTATAAATACCTCTTACACCCAAGAAATGTTGAGAGCTTCTAGAGAGAATATTGAGAGAGAAATCCTAGAGAAAAATGAGATTGACTCATCCACAATTTTTACATAGAGACTCTTCAAATTCCTCTACTCTCACCCTCTCCATTGTTATATCCTTGAGAGGTTCTTTACCAAAACCTTTTCTCACCATACCCACATCAGTGAGAAGGCCATTTGGTGCTTGGGAAGCAGTTAGGAAGGGACCAATTTCATATTGGTTGATGCTATGGTTTATAGTGGAATCTAGTAAGCTAAAGAAGAAATAGGCTTGGCGCAACCTCGTTGGAGTAGGAGCTTGGAGGGCTTAGGTACACTGGGTAGATTAGGCTTGGAGGGTCTTCTGCTGTTCATGTATCACAACTACATTCTTTAGTGGATTATTTACCGTTTGGAGGGCAGCAGAGAGGTTTTACGTCGAGGGCTTTGGTTTCCTTTTCGATAACATATCGTGTGTTGTCCTTGTGTTTGCATCTCTCTTCCCTTAATCTTTGCCATTTAATTTCTACTGTGGATGTGATTTTATTTGGTTTAGATTGTTTATCAATTCTGTATTAAGCTTATGTTCATATTCCGCACATTAATTGTTTGATATAAAGCTTGAATTGGTAATTTATTATTTGGGGGTCTAAACGTTCATAGTGTTTTATACACTAGACAGTTGCTTTTTCTAACTTAGTAACATATTTCCATAGAGGAGTAGCTGACTCAGTTGATTTTTCACTTTCAATATTCATTTTAGTAAAATCACCTACAATATTTAACTTTCATAAATAAATAAAACTATAGCAGGACACAAAAAAAAAAAAAAAAAAAAAAGTTATAAGGTATAACTTAATATGGCAGTAACAACATTATATTATATCCCACTCTTACACAATGACAGTGAGAGTGAGATTAAAAAAAATGCGTTATAATAAGTGGCCCAACAAAATGCGTTATAATAAGTAACCCATTCAGCATTCACTCAAATGGCCTAATATCTATTAAAAAAAAATAAAAAAAAATAAAAAAAAAAAACATAGAAAGAAGCTTAAAAGCAAAGAGGTCGGACTTGACCTATTTTCCACATTGACAGAGAGAGATCGGAAGGGGTAGGGCACGGTGTCGACATCTATGGAGCTCGCCAATCGGCTCGATCTAGCTCTAGCGAGGGACAGAGGGCAACGGCAGCGGGCAGAGGTCAGAGGAAGGGTGGGTTGAGAAGTGAGAACTTGAGAATGAGATGTGGGTTTCGGTCTAATGACTTCTCAAACTTGTTGTTTTAGGGTATATCACAAAATCAATGGTATTGGTAAGTCCATCTGTCAAAATCTGTGATTTTCCTTCTTCTTTTTTCTTTTTTTTTTCATTGCTGGCGTGTCGGACATGTCGGAGCCACGTCGGCGCCGTGCCAGAGAAGAGAAAAAAAAAAAAAAAAAAAGACTCTCCTCAGACACCAGAGTTCGGCAAACCGTACTAGTTCCGGCGTCCGACACGTGTCAGTGCAACCTAGGTCACAACACTGCCTATAGAAAGAGGTTGAGGGGTTGAAGAAAGGAAATATAGAATTAAGGAGGTACAAAAGAATTTTGGAGCCAAACACTGAAATAAAAAAATAAAATTATCTTGGTTTTGTGTTCTTGTTGAAGCTCTTGAAGCTTCCAAATACTTTTTACAAAAACCATTTTTTGATCTTGTTTCCTTTATTTTTATTTTTTAATGTATTTTGTGTTTTTAACAAAGGTGGCTTACGGCAATTGAAGGGAATTAAGCTTGGGTGGGTAAAAGTGTCAATTTTTAAATCACATGTAGCCCTAAAACAACTTCTTTCTTTCACTTTACTGAGTTACCCTCTCATGTCTCATCTCATCTCATCTCAAAGAGTCATTTAGATTCAGTGTGTTAGGATTAGTGCCCTTAAATTCTATTGTATAATGCCATGTATGACATTTTGTATGACATTATGTTATAAGCAATAAAGTTGTTTTATTATCTAAAATAATAGTAACATAAATATTTGGACATTGTCATATAGTCCTTGAGATGCATAGTATATGATTTAGTCACAGAAGATGTAAATCACAAGTTCTTTGTAAACTTAGAATCTTAGTTCGTAGGCAATGACGAAATTGGACATTTCACCTACGAAGGCTACAATATATCAACTAAGATGATTTGTTTTGATCATATAAATGGAGACTTCTAGTTGATATCTTAATATGTTTTAAGTATATAAGACATATTGAACTGGACTGCTGTGAGATTTATTATTCTATTAACGATTGTCAAATGAATAATAAATCTCACGACTTTTATTTACATAAACTCTCAATCCTAAGAGAATAGTAAACTCAATCATGAAATGTAGGTTGCTTTGATATATCAAGAGTGAAATCTAATTTAACGATCAAAACCTTAGTATGTTGTGTAACTACATGTAATGTTGAAGGTACACATATTCTCAAGATGGAATTCATAATCTCTTTATAGAGATATAAAACATTCCCTTGAGATAAGTTTAATGAGTTTGGTTACTAAAATTTATATTTTATGAAATTGAATTTCATAAATATATATGAATAACTTAAAGGATTAAACCGAGTACTCAAGGATCAAGAGGTAGTAATTTTCAAAGTAACAGTTATACATTATGACTTTGTATTACTACAAATATTTTCATGAAGGGGTTAAATGTTTAGATAATAAAGTCTTGGGTTATAATTTATTAATAAGGCCTAGAGTGCAATTATATTTATATAGTGGTATTAAATATAATTAATGGTAACTTTGGGCTTGTCAAGAGTTGACAGATAAGCTCGAAGCCCATTGGAGCTAGAGTTTTATTTATCCCTTTTGGTCTCACTCCAAGCCACACACTAAAACCCAATTAGGCTGGCCCAAAAGGCTAACCCAATTAGATAATCAGTTATTTATTTAATAAGAGTTATTAAATAAAGTAATTGCAAGTGCAGCAAAATATATGCCTATAATTAAAAGAGAAACATACAGATTTCTCAAGACACTCTCTTATTCTCTTGAACAAGTACTTATAGAACTAATTAAGAGACCACACATCTTGGTCATATGTGGAATTGGGATGAAGATTGAAAGTCTTCCCAAGTTCAATCTTCATTTGTTTTTTTATTTCATTGCATCAAGGAACACCTTCCCAAGTTTGAACTTCCCGGTTTATAGTGGTGTGAGCAAACACCTCGTCTTGGCCTCAAGCCTTGCATTCTATGCTAAGGGTTTTTGTATCATGGTACTACAAGATTAAACTTTTATTGGTAGCTGAAATGTGGCTACACATGACTCTAGGCAATGGTATACACTAGACTAAATATTATAATATCCTCTATGCTAAGTTTTTGCTATTATTATTTAGTGGCTAAATGAATAACGACATATTATTAGTGTTTTGTAAGAGTTATCAAGACAACACTAGTAATGAAAAATGTTTTCAATCAATCATAGTATTTAATGTTCACTTTATGCTGAGGGATATTGAATATGGGATTGGGTTGTCATTGCATATTTATATTATGGTTTTATTAAGGTTCCATACTATATGTTTATAAGCTAAATTTATAATGTCCGGTTTACTTATTGTATTCATGTTTATTATTTTCAGATTTAATCATGACATCTTTTAGCCACTTGTTATTGTGAGATACTGCGTCCCCAGCCCGTTTTACAATGGAGTCACCACTTATTTGATTATTAGGATAAATAAGAAAACCATAATTGAAAAATTCAACATTTTATTAATTTGAAATTGAATTTAAATTGATCATAGGAAATTACATG
Source organism: Quercus agrifolia (assembly GCA_029955455.1). NCBI lineage: Eukaryota > Viridiplantae > Streptophyta > Magnoliopsida > Fagales > Fagaceae > Quercus > Quercus agrifolia. Next base: position 45,430,992 of record JARQAD010000006.1, read on the forward strand.
GCTTTGGTCCTAGATACAATCTAAGATAAAGTACATGGCTTTGTTTCCTAGTTACAATCTAGAAATTGAAAATTACAAGGATAAACATTAATCTATCAACCCTTGATCTAAGCTCAGAGGCTATGTTACAAGGTGGGAAGGTGTTAGGCACCCATATTGCCTAGTGAAACCGATCTCCTAGACTATGGTGGCCAACATTCATATCATATCATCTAATATGTTATTAATCAATTTGCATATTGAATTTAATGTGTGTGTAAGTGACAAACCCTAATTCAACTTATTAAGCATTGCATTTGGATTGAAAAATAAATTCTAGTAAATGTGTTGTGGATGGTGATATCCTAGATTCAAGGATTTGAGAGAATTATGAAACAAACATGTTTTTCATATTTTTTATGTGGATTTAAGATCAAAGCTAGTGTTATGCATGAACAAGCAAGAACATGTGAAGAACGCATATGAACATTTAAGAAAATTCAAACATATTCAAGGAATTTAAATAAACACTAGCATGCTTTAATCCTAATCTCATCATAATAATATAAAAAACAAATTAGGGAAAGGGATTATACCTGCATGCAAGATCCACACAGTGGAGGAGAAGACTCTTAATGGAGTTTCTAAGGGTGGAGTGGAGAAGAACTAGGAGAGGGAGAGTGAGTCTCACTCAATACCTTGAGTCTCAAGAAGACCAAGATATGACAAGACTATTTAATTTCACTAGAACTCAAGAGAGGAGTAGAAAGGGTGTTTCTATGTGTTTTGGAATGGAGGAGAGAGGGGATTTATATAGTAGTAGTGGAAAAAATATGAATGAAAGTTCATTTAATGAGGGTTGACAATGGATCAAAAAGAATTATGAACCTAGACCCTATTTTAGACTTTAGGGAAAGCTGGTGCATTAAATGTAGAGATTGGTGGGAGTGATGAGCAAGCAAAATTCGATTTTCCCGTAACTATTTTAATAGCCCGTAGAGAAAAATTCAAAAAATCATATCTTACTCAATTCTAATAGGAATTATCTCGTTCTTGTGCTCAAATTGAACTCCGGATGTCTAGTTTCTGGAAAAATTAACCCCATTCATAGATTCAAAATTTTTTTAGAGATATCAACGAAATGGTGAGCAGAGGTCATTTGTTGGAAAATAATTTCAGCACAATTAGCATTAATAGGCCACAAATTAGTTTCTAGTTAACATTAATAGGCTCCAATCACTTCCATTTCAGACTTCATCAGTTACAAATTTACCTTAATTAAAAAGATAGTTACACAAATTACTCATTGAATAATTAATGTTTGATTATCAAATTAATCAAGTGTATGCAACCTTACCATAAGATGTAGTCCTAGCCAATCAAATTAAAAAACATCATTAATTTCAAATTGATTATAATTATAACCAATTGGAATCAATTGTTTATAATCACATATAGTTGAACTCAATTTGTGATAGCGCATCTCGGCCATTAAAACTTGATTTGATGATAACTTTCAATCTGATGGTCCGATTAAGGCTTATGATCAGTTAATTTGATCGTTACAACATCAAGATCATTTTAATGAAATTAAATGAAGGATATAGTGGCCACAATTAAGATGCCTATTTCCAAGGTGAAATTACCTTTTTACCCTCCATGTGAGGTTAAATGTAGGTTGTAAAATGTGGTGTCAACAGTTACAGTTATTAATCAAAACAAACTGACTAGATCCAACTATGTTGACTGGAAAAGAAATTTAGACATTGTTCTTATTGCTGAAGAGCACAAATATGTGCTTAATGAACCATGTCCAAACTTTCTTGCATTAGATGCTCCTTCTAAGGAGAAGCAGCGATATGATTGTTGGTAGAAATCTAATGAGATGGCTAAATACTATATCTTAGCATCTATTTCAAATGTTCTACAACATCAAATGCAAGATATGTAACTAGCTTCAGACATAATGTTTAGTTTGAAGGAGATGTTTGGTTAGCAAGTCCATTTTGCTAAGCAAGATACCATGAGGCTTCTTTTGAATACCAAAATGGCTTAAGGGACTCTAGTAAGAGAGCATTGTCTCAAGATGATCTCTTATCTAAATACACTAGAGGTTTTAGGTGCTGGCATTGATAGAAAATCCCAAGTGGATATGATACTCCAATCCCTACCAGAATCATTCAAAGAATTCAGACTTAATTATAATATGAACAAAAAGATTTATACTTTGTCTGAAATGATGAATGAATTGGTGGCAGCAAAAGGCATCCTTGTAATAGCCAATATTGATACTAATATGGCTAAAGTTTTTTCTTCTAAGCCCAAGTTGAAATGCAAAGGTGGTAGGAAGAAGACGGACTTCACCAAACAAGAAGGTAAACAAGTTGCCTTAAAAGTTGCCAATAAGGGAAAGAAGAAAGCAAGGGACTACACCAAAGGAAAATGTTTCCATTGTGGTGAGAAAGGTCATTGGAAGTAGAATTGTCCAAAATTCATAGCTGACAAGAATAAAGGTATGATGAGATCATTCCTTCTTGAAACTTGTTTAGTACATAATCCCACAGATTCTTGGTGTGTGGATTCAGGATGTACTAATCATATCTACAATGTTTTGCAGGGGTTCCAAGAGACCAAAAGGCTGAATGAAGGGGAAATGTTCATTACCTTGGCATATAGGAGGAAAATTCCAGTTGCAATTATTGGAGTGTTTAATTTCTGCTTTGGTTCTATGGTTTTAATATTGGAAGACTACTTATATGTACCTAATGTTTGTAGGAATTTAATTTCTGCAACTTATTTTGGTAGACATGGATATTGTGTTATCTTGAAAGACAATGTTGTAATAAAGAATGATAAAGTGTTTATCTATTTTGGAAATATTGTTAATTGTCTTTATATTATAACCCCTAATAAGCATGAATTGTACAATTCTAAATTAGATAACAATTCACATGTAAAATCATTAAAGAGAAAGTTTCCTTCTACTATTGATGCATGTCATTGGCATTTGCGTTTGGGTCATATTAATTCAAACAGGATCCAAAGACTGGTGAAAGATGGGCTTTTAGAACCATTAGATTTTAATGAATTCCTAGTCTGCAAATCCTACTTGGAAGGTAAAATGACAAAAAGACCTTTCAATGCAAAAGGGCATAGAGACAAAGAATTGCTAGAACTAGTACATTCAGATGTATGGGTTCCTATGTCTATCCAAGCAAGAGATGGCTATAAGTATTTCATTATTTTCACTGATGATTACTCTAGATTTGGTTATGTGTACCTAATGAAATGGAAGTCCGAAACTTTTGAAAAGTTCAAAGAGTTTAGAGTGAAGTGGAGAATCAATTAGGTGAATGAATAAAGGCCATTTGATCTGATCGTGGGGGCGAATACCGTCTTGGGGATTTCAAGGATTACTTAGCTGAAAATGGGATCATATCCCAGTTGACTGCACCTGGAACACTACAACAAAATGGTGTAGCAAAAAGAAGAAATAAGACTCTTTTAGATATGGTTAGATTCATGTCATGTGCATGGGTTTGTCTCGAGCTGTACTTCGAAACAAAATGTTTTGTCTCTTATTCTTTTGATTCCATTAGTGAAGCTCACGAATCGAAAGAGGGGCATTTATAGACACCACATTTTGTACCCTTTACGACTTAGGCCCCCGTTCCCCAATGATGTAAGAATTCTAAAGCCCAAGGTTGGTTTAGGGCCCGATTAAATGAAAATTAACTTGAGGAAAGTGTTTATGGAAAATATAACTAATTTTTGGAAAAGAAAGGCCATGGAAATCCGAGGGCATGCGTACGCATACACGTGTATGCGCACACATGCTCAAGCTTTGCGTGCGCAAACTTCATACATGCATATGCATACACTTGCATGCGTGTGAATGCTAGGGTTCCAAAAACTATGTAAGAGAAGATTTCTACATTTAAACTAGGTTTGGAACAAATTTCACATCATCTGGGAGCTGCCCCAAATCCTTATTTTTTGACAATATAAAGCCATAAATGGTACATTTTCAAGGAGGATGAATTCTGGATAAAACATATAAGATTCACTAGAAAATAGAGAATCAAAGAGGGAGTTTTTCACAGAACACCCTTAAGTTAAGTTTTATTTGATTAGGACCTTTTTTGGCCTTGATCTTTGAGTTCTATGTTTACTAGCTCGTTTTTGAATTGGTTATGACTAGATTGATTGAGGGGAACGGTCAAAATCAAGCTCTAGAGAGTTTCTTGTGTGGAGGTAAAGTTGCAAACTTTGGCTCTTCGCTTTTTCTTTGCTTTCATGTTTATGTACATGTTTTAATTTCTTCTTTTTTGTTTATTTAGTTTAGTTTTGCTTTGTTTTTGTGTTATAAGCACATTAGATTGTTAGATTCTTGTTTCTATATGTTTTCTTTGCTCTCTGTTTTTGATTTTTGGGTTTAGAGTTTCGAGTGTGTATGTGTGCAAGTGCAATGAGTATGCGTACTCATACAATTGGGCTACGCATGCATGCTCTATGTATGTGCATGCATACTCTTGCCCAAGAACCTTGATCTCGTTCCTGTATGATGTTTCCTTTGTTTTACTTACATGTTTTAGCCTCTGTCTAACCTGTTTTTCACATCCTTAAGTCTATACTGCTTTGTCTTTTTTGTTTTGTTTTGTCTCTTCTATGCTTTCTAAGGTGTTTCTTTTAATTGAATACCATGAACATGCATTTGAATATGAATATGCATTGATGCATAGGTGTTGTGATGTAGTGAGGTAAGTGAGGTAAGTCACGCATTCACATGAAAATGCATTGGTTTGAGTGATGAGCATGATGTAATTGATGAATATGAATGTGATTGGTTGAACATCATGTTATCGTTGTTTAGATGCCATAATATGCTTTTTTTTTATTCTGCCATAATGTGTTTGTTTGTTATTGTATGCTAGATTAGGGTTTTCTCTTAAAGTCTTTTACTTTGATGCTATGTCCTTCATTCATGTTTTCATGCACGATGGCATAGGTGTTGAGTTTTTGCATGGTCTTGTTTAGGTTTGATGATACATTTGTGTTCTTAATGTCTTGGATGATGACATGATTTGTTGGCTTTGCTTCTTCCTTGATTTTAATATGATTCTACCTAGGATGTGATGACATGATACTAGCTATCTGTTTGGTTTGCGTTTTAGATGTCTGCATCTGGCTTCTTTTTTTTTTTTTTTTTTTGAACCAGCACCTCTTGCACTGTTCATGGGACATGAACGGTGTTTTGTGAGTGTGAACAGTAACCGAAAATTATTTTTTTATTGTTTTTAGTTTTCAGCAAAATAAGTGGTATCCAAACATACACTAGATATACACTAGGGTTTATGTTACACCATGTTAGATGAATACTAGGTTGGATTGACATGTATGCTAGACGTATGTTAGGGTTTATGAGGTGAGATAGGATCATGATTAGGGTTTGTGGTAGTAAGATCAGTCCTTCCACGTAAGGGCACTATATTCATGGTTCCTAGACCATAAAACTAGGAGGTAACTCCTTGTTTCTCTGCCCCAGTCCACTAGGCTGAGGTGTACTCCCCAAAGCACCATACTGATAGCCGCACGTTGCACCCATAAACATACTTGCATGAATGTACTCTACGAGAGGTGATTATTTTAGAAATCAAAGTGAATGAATCTCTTTGAGATCTAAAATAGGGTCACTTAGAGGAAAAGCAATTCTTAAAGCAGAGCTTCCAAATTTTCTTTAACGTAAGGGGAGTGAGGGGTCTAGGGATTAGAGGTATCAGGGTTTTATTTTTTTTATTTTTATTTTTTTGAATGTTGGGAGACCTCCTCTATTTATAGAAGTGTTAGTTGCTTAGAAAATAAGCTAGGGTTGCTTAAAAATTAAGTAAGATTAGCTTAAAAAATAAGCAAAAACCGTATGGAGAAAATCCTAAAAAAATGAGATTTAGATAGGAGAAAGCTCATTTTTAAGATCTAAACAAGTTTCAGTTTTTTGATCATATCTCTCTACTCAAAATTTAGATTAAGCTAACATTCTAAAATCGGAAGGGAAATTCGATTCTCTACAACTTTGCCAAAAATAACCTAGTTCGAATTTTGATATTTATTATGCCAAAAGTGCCCTGGAATGTGAATTCGAAATCTGCTACTTGATTAGCATGTTTTTGAAGTGTTTTCCAAGTCTAAAACTGTATTTGGACAAATTTCAGAGTTATTTTCATGATAAACTTCATCCCAAAGTGATAATTAGGATTTTTCAAATTATTATTTTGAATATAATTATCTTAAAAGCCTAATTATCTACATTCCTTAAATATTATCAACTTAATTATTTTAATCCCATGTAATAAATCTCACTTTAAGGGAAATACTTAACCAAACACATAAATTCATTTAATTAATTTTAATTATTAACCAATTAAAATTAATTTCAATTAATCACGTGTGACCAGTTCCACCCAAATGAATGCATGCAGACTGTTAAAATCTTAAGATTATTTTTATGATATCAAGCATATATCATGATCTGAATAAAGCATGGTATCAAGCATATATCACTAAAGGCAGCAACATCACAAAGCAGATCTGACATCTAAACATTCAAGTATTAAAACTCATGATATTTGTTGAGGACAAATTTTTCACGACACATGGCTTTATTTCATTGGCAACTCATGCCACGTCAACACTATCATGGATTTTGGGAAAATCTCTTCTAAAGCCCAAAAGAGCCCATATTCACACAAAAAGGCGTCAAAGCCCATGTTTCAATCTCATGGCATATCATCTCATTTTTTGGCTCATGATCCAAGCTCATGAGTCTTATCGGGGGAATTTTGGAAGTCGTGGTTTGGAGGGCCAAGAAGTATGTTCAGTAAAGCTCCAGTGGTTCAAAGTTGATAAAGGAAAGCATGTTGCTTGGTGTGTCTTCCCCAATTCCCTAAACTCTGACGGGTTAGTGTGCAATAAGTAACATTTGGGTAAGCCTCTCATATCACATAACACTTAAAATGATAAAACTCTCCATGCTCTTTACATAAAAATTAATGTTCATCATGTAATTATAGTATTTCATATCAATTATATTATTATCATCTAAATCAATTTCAAGCACATGGCTATATATATATATATATATATATATATATATTAATATCTCATATCTAGCTTTAAAATGCTCTCCTTACTCTCCAAGATTGGTTAAGATACAAAAAACCCATAATTACATCTCTAAAACTTCATCAAATATCAACAAACTAGTCTATTACTTATCAAAATTATATATGGACTAAACATATAATTTTTCCAAGAGAGAAAACTTAGCCGAAAACACCAAAAACGGCTCTAGCAAAAGCTGCAATAACTTCTGCAGAAGCTGAAATAGCTCCAGTGAAAGCTATAAACAGCTTCTGCAGAAGATGTAACAGCTCCAGCTAAGCTGTAGAAGCTCAAGCAGGTTGACACATGTCCTAAAAATGACATCACTTACTCATTAATGCCTAATCTCAGCAGCTTGTTGTCATACCCAAAGAAATAGAAGGATCTCATAAAGATTATCTTGCCATTTTTAGCTAAACCATGAATTTAATGCCAAATACTTTCCTCCAAGCAAAGGATGTCATCCACATGACATCATCCAGCTGTGTCACCAACATTAAAGTCTCAAAATTTCTTCTTTTGGTTAAAAAGCAAAAGACCACTTACTTTGTCAAAGTTTTTTCCTGATTTGCTAAGTTTCCCTTTCAACTAGTTCTGATCTAGTTACATAGCTTGGCTCTATATGAAGAGGACCAAGCCACACACCAAAAGGGGCCTCCTCTAACCCTCTCTCTGATCTTCAATAATTCTGAAACTCCATTTATTTTGCTACCATATCTCTAAAAGATCTCCATGTCTTTCTTCATCCCTCTCTCATCTTCCATTTTCTGAAACTCCATTCATCTTGCTGCCATATCTCTAAAAGATCTCCATAACTTTTTTCATCCCTCTTACAAAATATCTCTTCATAGATAACAACACAACACACATATTACAACACACCATCATCCATTACACACTATCTATCTTTCTTTCATCTTTAAGATTCTGAAATTTCATCATCTTGCTGCCCAAAGACACATCTCCATCTCATTCTTTATTTCTCATACAAAATCTCCATTCTTAGAAAGTAACATAACCAATGTCATAATACAAAAAACAATCCCACCAATAGCCTTTACTACATTTAACCTTCATTTATCTATCTCATATTTCCATTTATTTTACAAAACACATTCCTCACAAAATACCCATACATACTTCTCATATATCTCTAAACTCCATGTCTCACAAAGTACACATATACAAGATCCATTTCCAACAAAGTATCTACGTATAATCCCCATACATATTACAAACACCATATCTCACAATATATACATATTTTCTTACCATCTCCACATATCTTAAAATATATCAAACACTCTTCCAAGAACTTATTACTAAAAGCCCTTTCTTATGAAAGGCAAAAACTTATAAAATCAAAAGCCCTTCTTATGGAAGGTAATATCACTCATATTTGATTAAAAACTAAAAGAGTAATATATGAGAAAAGTCATTTAAGTGTATGATGAAAGGGGATAAACTTAACCAACCTATGCACACGGTTGGACATACCCTCTCTTCCTCCAGTTGCACCCATTTTTCCCTTTCAGACATGAAGTTACCATGAAAGGATTCACTTTATCATGCCGCTGAAATGTTAAGCCCACTGATGTGATGCAGCTGGAGCTGCAAAACATGAAAGATAAGTCATTATATTTTATCTTCAAATTTATATTATTAAATATATTTCATTCATTATTATTTTACCGCTGGATGCAAGTTATTTTACCATCATCTCACCATTTAATAAACATGGTCTCACTAATAATAAACAAACATATTAATAGATTGACACACCACCAATGGACATATATTACTTGAACATAAACCATTGTTGGACTTGTATCATTTGGACGTATACCACCAATGGACATATATTACTTGGACATGGACCATTGCCGGACATACCTTATCATGTTGAACATAAACCATGAACCGCAACTAGACATGGACTATTGGACTCATCCCATTGTTGGACATTGGACACCTAATTAAACACTTTCTAATATTGGACATCACTTAATAAACACAATAATAACGTATCAACTCACCATTTAATCAAAGCTATCATGCTAAGCATATTATTTATTTATTTCAATCATTATCATGATTCTAAAACTTTGGGTTTTATCTATTTTGTAGGCTTAAAAATACACCGGTAGCCATTGGTCTATGCAGCCCAATGTTGAGTTCCGGGTTGACCTTCCCAAAACAAATCCGGGCCTAGCAAAGTCACACCTCCAAAGGCACGTGGCTACGCACAAAAAAACCGCCCCCGACAATATTAAACCAAGCATATTTAAACACTCAAAGGTCAAATGTTCAAATAAAAGTTCATGTGATTTATGCATGACTTACCTTATTCACTTCATTGCATCATAGCACCTATGCATTAATAAATGTTCATATTCAAATGCATGTTCATGATATTCAAACAAACAAAACCATAGTCAAGATATAATCACTAAAAGAAACCAAAAACATGTTAAAACCCTAGAACATAACTCAAAACAAGGGAAACATGACAAAACAGAGACTAAACATGTGGAAGAAACGAAAGAAAACAAAGAAAAACCAGATTTGGATTCTAGGGCTTGAGTGTGCGTGCGCATACATAAGGTATGCGTGTGCATCCCAGTTGTATGTGTACACACACCTTGAGTATGCGTACGTATATCTAAAGCATGTGCACGCATACATGCCCAAAAATCAAAAACTTAGCAACCAGAACAGGGACTAAACAAAAACAAGAAAACTTGCAACCTTTCATGCTTCAGATATAAGCAAAAAAGTAAAATAAAATAAAATAACATAAACATATTAAAGCAAATGAAACATATAAACAACACAATAAAATAAGAAAAGTGAAGTGCCAAAGTTAGAACCTTTACCTCAACACAAGAACTCTCTATAGCTTGATTTGACAGTTCCCTTCAGTCAATCTAATCAACAACAAAACCAATAGGTTAGTAAGCTTTAGAACTCAAAGGCCAAGACCAAAATAGGTCCCAACCAAGTAAAAATTGACTTGAGGATGTTTTGTGAAAAACCCCCTCTTTGATTCACTATTTTCTAGTGAATCTTGCATACACCTGCCTTTGAAAAAGTACCTTTTATGGCTTTATATAATGGTAAAATAAGGGTATGGGGTAGCTCCCAGACGATGTCAGATTTGTTCCACACAGATTTAAATGCAAACACCTTTCCTTTCATATTATACTCGAGCCCTAGCTGCATGCTCATACTCGAGTTATGCATGCACATACCCTAAGTATGCGTATGCATGCTTTGAGTGTGCATGCGCATATGCGTGTATGCATACACACACTTAGGGTTTACTACACCTTTTCTTTTCCAAAATGGCTTTATTCTTCCAAAAATAATTTTATTTTCTCCATAAATATTTCCTCAAGTCAAGATTTAGTAAGATTGGGCCGCAAATCAACCTTGAGCCTCAGAGTAATGTTGTCATTAGGGAATTGGGGCCCAAGTTGTAAGGGGTATAAAATAAGGTGTCTACAGTTGCCCCTCTTTTGATTTGTGAGCTTTGCTAATGGAATCAAATAAAAAAGAGAAAAAGATTTTGTTTCGATGCACAACTCGGGCCCAACCCACGTACACAGCAAACAATACGCATACATGGGGTAGGGTGCAACTCCGCAGAGTTGCATGGGATTTGTATGTTTGAAGTCCCATAGGTGTTACTCGGGAATGAGTAACAACAAATTCACTATCTAAGAACTCGGCTTTCCAATTTTTAAGCAAAAGGCTAGTGACTCACTATCTTTGAGTCACTAAAAAAGAAAAACAAACATGGCCAATGGCCTCAACCAAACAAACAAAGTGCTCTTACAAGCTAAAAGGATACATATCTGCGGTGTTTATCTAGGGTTCTTGCCTCAAACTTCTTTGGGTGGCTCTTGCCTTTAGGTGATTTTTTTCTTTATCTCAATCTCTTCATTTCTAAATGGCTCTTTCCTCTGTCCCAATCTCTTCCATTCTAAATGGTTTGCGCCTCGATTTTGATGTACATGTTCAATTCCAAAAGGATATGTACTCCAGCTCTATTGTCTTTACTTTTGGTCCCAAATGCTTTGGGGATTTGTGCCTGCATATTCAATTCCCGAAGGATATGTGCACAATTATGATGGTGGTTGTCATCTTTGGTGGAAAACTCACTCAAGGTTCTTTCCAAACATGCATAGGGATTTTGTTGGTAGTTTCTAGATTCTTTAACTTGCTATGGAATTTTTCCGAGTGGTTTTTGACTCATGAGAGAGTCCTTGATGATATATGACCCGCTAGGGAAATTTTTTTCTTGATGATTCAGACTCATGAGGGAGCTGTCTTAAACTTGTAACTCATTGGGGAGCTGTCTTGGGCTTTCATTTTTTTTTTTTTTTAACCCGTTAAGGGGTATTTTTTTCATTTTAGGGTAATTTGATAATTTTTGATGTTCCATGATTCACTGGGGATGATTTTGAAATTTTCTTCTACTTTCTTGTCTTCTGAGAGTCCATTAGGGAGGTCTTAAATTTTTTTTTTTCCTTTCCTAAACTACACATAGTTTAGCCATCAGGTGTTTTTCTTGCCTCTTCATTTTATCAACAATTACCAACCATTTCTTTTTTTCCTTCTTATTCTCGTCTATTCTTCATTTAGACATCTCTTTATTTTCTCTCTTCATGTTATCATTCTCCAAAATGGTTTTAAAAAGTTAAAAATTGTTGTTTGCCATGATAGCAATTCTTTTGTATCTAACTTCTTGCTTGAGGAAGTTTTAATGTTTGGTTTTAGCATGAATAAGATCTAAAGCATCATCAGTATCAATTTCAAACTTTGAAGCAAATTTGAACTTTACTTTTTGTCCAAAAGGATCAGCAGTAATACCACCATGTTCAACAAGAAAAGGATACAAAGCATTTATAAATGGAAGACCAAGAATCACTTTATGAGTCATATTTTTAACAAGCACAGCAGGTGTTTTAAAACAAACATTGTCATGGCAAACATGAGCATTATTCAATTCATATCTAATTTTCATTTGAGCACCATTAGCAAAAACAAGTCTTTCAGTGGACTTTTCAAAATACTTGGAAGGAATCATTCCTTCTTGGATACGGTTCATATTTGCACCATATTCAATCATGGCAATAACATTGAAATGGTAATCATGGCAAACAACAATTTTAACTTTAGTAAACCATTTTGGAGAATGATAACATGTCCCATTCTTGGTTTGTTAATTTTGATAAATATTTTAATGCTAATTTGCCCCTTTGGTTCGGCAGATGGTGGACCTAATTTGGCTCTGTTACTGAGATATTTCGGGGACCATGAATGGGCTCCTTCAAATATTTCACAAATGTTCTCAAAGTTGATTCTTATGGTGCTAAGTCCCCTATTTTGCTCCACTTCATTAAGCGATATAAGGTCCTCTGGATCTTAAAATGGCAATATGATAAGGAAGGCGATGTTCTCACTCGCCATTGGTATTTTAAATGGTGGGATAAGATTCCCCACACACAAGATATTATTGACAATGTTACTGGGGATTTCTCATCTCCCGATTCTCTCCCTATTGCTAAAGTTCATTCACTAGTGCAAACAACTGAACCAGGTAATGCACTTGCTACTCCATCCTTTTGATGACATCCGCAAGGACCCTGATGTTTTGTATGCCCTCCTCAAGTTAAAATGGAAGGAGGAAGAAGTTGCTACTAATCATGATTCAGAAGATGAACTATCCTCTGAAGCATTTGTTGCAAACAATCCATATTACCCTTACAATGAGGATTTGTTCGGTCATGATGAAGAAGACATTCTTGATTTAGGGGAAAATTGATTCTCTTGTTTGTCTGGCCTGCACAATGGTCAGATTGCTACAATGTTTACCCCTGTTAAAGTTCCGACTATTGCTCTACCTGCTCCCTACAAGGGAATATGCTGCTACAAATGCCAACCAAATAACTGTTGCTACTTCCGGCACAAAATGCCAACCTAATAATTGTTGCTGCTTTCAGCACAGGATGCCAAACTGATAAAGGCTGATTCTTTGAACTAAAGCTCCAAATTTTGCTCCTGTTGTCCCTTATAGACTTGTTATGAATAGTGAAAAAAGTCATTGTTCACTGTTACTATTCACTGTTTAAGACATGCTTTTTCTACCTATATAAGGGGGGATGTCCCTTATGCATAACCAAGCTTTTCTCCTACACAAAGCTTAGTTTGAGAAGAATTTGCAATACTATTCTAACATCCTACTTCATGAGAAATCCATCACTATTAAAGCCATACCTGATAAGAACAATTCTTCTAAGATTATTTACCACAATGTTTTCCTGGTTCATGTTATGTCTGAAGAAAAGTGGGGCCCCAACCCTGCTACCACTAGAATGTCACCAAAACCCCCTATTTCTTATTCTTATCATGATTACATCACAGCTTGGTTCAGATTCATGCTTCACCAGAATGATAACATGTCCCATTCTTGGTTTATTAATATTGATAAACATTTCAATGCTAATTTGCCCCTGTGGTTCAGCCAATGGTGGACCCAATTTGGCTCTGATACCATAAAAGGGGGAAGCTCAAGGCGTTGAAGGCGGAAGCACAATAATAATAGATTGAAAATAATGTAATCAAAGTAGAACCAGCCAGGGAGGTGGTAGTTCAAGTATAATAAACAAAAACTGAAAATAGTTGTTGATATTGAAAATAGATTGAAACAATTACAGCAGTAGTAGTAGTAACAGGATTGCAACAAGTTTAGCAACAAGGCTTGAAACTAGTTATAGTTATAAGATTTGTAAATAAAGAAATATTTTGGAGAATATTTATGGGATGAAAAGGTAGAAGAAAAGGTTGTTAAACCTCTAAATCTGATTCTCAAACTAAGCTTTGTGTAAGAGAAAAGATTGGTTATGCATAAGGGACATCCCCCCTTATATAGGTAGAAAAAGCATGTCTTAAACAGTGAAGTGACTTTTTTTCACTTTTCATAACAGGTTCGTGAGGGACAGCAGGAGCAAAATTTGGAGCTTTAGTTCAAAGAACCAACCTTTATCAATTTGGCATCTTGTGTTGAAAGCAGAAATAGTTATTAGGTTGGCATTTTATGTTGAAAGTAGCAACATATTCCCTTGTGGGGAGCAGGTAGAGCAATAATCGGAAGTTTGACAGGGGTAAACATTGTAGCAACTTGGCCATTGTACAGGCTAGACAAATAGGAGAATCAATTTCCCCCTAAATTAGGAGTGTCTTCTTCATCATGTCCGAACAAATCCTGATTGTAAGGGTAATATAGATTGTTTGCAATAGATGCTTCAGAGGTTAGTTCATCTTTTGAATCATGATTAGTAGCAGCTTCTTCTTCCTTCCATTTTAACTTGAGGAGGGCATACAAAGCATCAGGGTCCTTGCAGATGTCATAAAGAGGAGAACTATTCTTAAAAGACTTAGCAGAGGACTTAATAGGTTTGGTGGATGAAGTAGCAAGTGCATTGGCTATTTCAACTAATTGCACTAGTGAATGAATTTTTAGCAATAGAAATTCCCTAGTAACAGCAACATCTTGGGTGATAATGGCTTGGGGTGGCCAATCATTAATCAGTATTAGGGGAATCGGATGGATAACCATCATAAGGATCCCATGGGGGATCATCATTGCATTCATGTTCATGATAAATAGCACACTGGTTGCAGAATCCACAATATAGAAGCGGTTCATAATCAGGATTTCTTCCTGATATGAGAAATCTTCTTGGATCACTATAATCTGCTATCTGTATATGAGAGATGGCAGTGGCATAAGGTTCATGTAATACCCAGAAAAAAAAAAAAAAAAAAAAAAAAAAAAAAAAAAAAAAAAAAAAAAAAAAAAAGGGATTAAAAGGAAAGGTATTTAAATAAATCCCTTGTGAGGTCAATTTTATAATTTATAATTATAAGAGATTTTTTTAGAAAAATAAGGTTGAAAAGCCTAGTTTATATAGTCTAATTTTAAGTCAGCGTATATTGACAGATGTTTTGAGAGAGAAGACTATCCAAAATACTAAAGTAAAGAAGATTTGACTGCACATTTGAGGTAATAAGAGCCTACGAATCTCTTTCTTGTTAAATCTAAGCTTTACTTGGATTTGGAGTATATTTTATGTTGGTAGTTTTGGCCCATAGCGGAATTATCAAAAAAATTCTATGGATTTTATGTCATAAGTGTGATCAGAGAAGGGTTGGATTTGGGCGATAAAATCCTTTTTTTTTCATTGCACGTCTTTCTTTGTAATATCGATAGTTCTGGTGCTTTGTTGGCCATGGAGTTGCTTTGGCTGCATATTACTCTTTTGTGAATATTTATTGTTAGAAACAGTGGACTATTGGTTAGACCACCATCAGTCCAATAGCCTATTAGACTTTAGAGTCTATGGAGATAAGAGACAAAGGCTTTTTGTTAGAGATTGTACTCAGCTTTACAGAGTATTCGGTCCTTATGAATGCTTTTAACTTTTTGCCTAAATAACTGTGTGGGGAGTCTCATATTACACAGTGCTTGGGATTTTGTTTGAAACAAATTTTAAACGGAGTTAATACAAATGATAGAATGTGGAATATAGCCACAGAGAAACTGTAGGAGAATTAATAGTGAGGAATTATTGGGTACTTTAGAAGTTTCTCATCTGGTCAGGTAACTTGCAAGTTATTCTTATTATTTGATTATTGAGTAAATGGTGTTTTAAAATTGTTAGTTGATATCTAAGGATTTTAGAGACAATGTTAGGGAGAAGTTCTTTGTGGTGAGCTAGCTGAGGTAAGTAACCTTATCCTAAATGGTTTTATCTTTGCATATTTTAACTACTGAAATTTGTTTACAGTTGTTACAATTTATTTCTATTGTATTACTGATTTCAAGTAAAGAATTATCACAAATATATCTAATCACTGAATATATGATGTATTTTATTTAATTGTTTTTAGCTATACTGATTCAAAGTAAATAACAAAGAATTTCCATCAATAAATATGAGCATTGAATATAAGATTTATTTATTTTTAATTGTTTTTAGCTATATTGATTTAAAGTAAGAATATAGAAATATCACAAATATATTTGAATATTGAATATATGATTACACACACACACACACACACACACACACACACACACACACACACATATATATATATATATGTATTTAAATAAGATATTTTTTGTTAGAAACTATGATTTTATATATATGATTATGATCAATCTGACTATGAAGTTATTTTGATACCCAGCCAATGGGGGTTATTCACTGGTACTCTGATACCCAGCCAATGGGGGTTATTCATTGGTACTCTGATACCCAACCAATGTGGATTATTCATTGGTATTCTGATACCCAAACCAATGGGGGTTATTCAATGGTACTCTGATACCCAGCCAATGGGGGTTATTCATTGGTACTCTAATGCCCAGTCATGGGGATATAGCGTGACCATAGTTATAAGATTGTTAAAAATATGAATTACATTTGAATATTTGACTATTTTGAGTCCTTAAAACTACATTTGTGATTTTGGAAATGTTTGAGTATTTGAACTATTTTGAGTCACTAAAACTGCTTATGAGTTTTTGGAGCCTATTGTAAGTTATAGATTTTGATATATGAAAAACTGACTATTTTCTAAACCATCTATGATATATTTGTAAGATTAAAGTATGTAACCTATGTGTAACTTATTATTTTAAGACTATGAAATTTCTTCAATTATTTTGAAAACACATAGTATATTATAACTTTTGAAAACACATATTACATCTTATACTTTACAGATCTATTGCTTGATAGAACTTATTAGGACTTAGGTTATTTATTGAGTTGACAACTCACTCCCTTTTTTCCCTTCCAGTTTCAGATTGTGAAGATTAGCAAGTTTTGGGAGTTTTGCTATTGTGTTGTGAGCATGAAAAAAGCTTAGTAAGTTTGGGATTAGATGGTCTTGTAATGGTCTTATATCTTTTGGTCAATTAACATTATGTACATGAGGTTTGGAATGTTCCTTTAAATCATTGGAGATTTATTCATAAAGAAATTGTTGAGGTATTTTGGATTTATTTGATTTTAATTTTTAAGGATAATTTTTAGTGCTAAGAAGGTCTTGCATACGTGTAGGGTGATTACTTTATAAGTGTGCCGCCATTGTCACGTGCCTATCTTTATGGTTGGGTTTGGGACGTGACAATTCGGAATCAAAAACAAAAATTCTTCCTGTACTTCTTATGAAATGATAATCTTTCCACAGGTTCTGGGTGACATTAAGAATTTCATTATTAAAGTAATTTCTCCTGCATTCTTAAGGATCTTTGAAGGATAAGTGAGAATATCCTTCATACCATTGTCCTTGGTGGGTGTATCCGTTAATAAAATGAGATGTTTTGAGGGCTGGACATTCATCCAGTTATCTCTTTCCCATTTTGGCAGGGTGCTCCAGCATCTAATAGAAACAAAAGGACTGTTGATCTTTGTAACAGTTGTCTAAATAATTTGCGGGAGCTGGCTAGCTTAGTCATGACTTGTCAGTTTTATGAGTCTAATAAAACCATACTCAAACATTTGGGAAAGCCAGTTGGGATCCCTGTTAGCATCATCTGAACCATTCTCATAATTCACCAGGAGACCAAGAAACGAATGTTTCTTTTCAGACACTCTGAGATTGCTCCCAAAGTGTTCTTTCCAATCAGCTTGTTCATGGATGTCACTAAGATCATCTGAATTAGCAGGATCAGGAACAGAAGTTGTAATAAGTATCTTGAAATAGTCGAAGCAAAGATCAAAAGATCTAAACATAGACTTGCTTTCCAAAATATGAAATTGTATTTCAGTTGGCAAGTTGGCAATAGCACTTCTTAACAGAAATTGGGTCTTAAAACTCAATCAAGCATAGTCAGTACCCATCATAGTCTTTTTATCCTTTGAATGGATATCCTCTTTGGCAAAGAGTTGACTTGTATAGGCTTCATTTATTGTAGTATTGTTTGTTAGGTTCTAAAGACTTAGGTTTTTTATGTATTTAGAACTCTAATTTGTATTGTTGGCAAACCATGATCAAAACAATGTGTTTAGTTTGTTTTAGACTGACTCAAAGTTGGTTTATTGTTGTAAAGTTGGATTAAGTTATTGCAAGAATGAAAAAACAGTTTCAGCCTTTTTCAATCGATTGAAGCTTAGGTTCAATCAATCGAAAATCGGGTCTGAACGTTTTTTTCTGCAGAATTCCAACTCAGGCCTATTTTATTTAAAACGTTTTGGGTTTTCTAATTTGTCCTAGGTATAAAAGGCAAACCCTAGTCACGTTTTAGTGTTGCTCACATTGCGGTTTATGTGAATCTCTTGGGAGATCTTTGAGGAGCTTTCCTTCACATAAACTTAGGGTTTTCAAGGAGAAGTTTTCTATACCTTGATGATCAATTCAGTTGCTGCCATTGAAACTTAAAGAAACACAAGCGGGTGTGCTTGTATCTGGTGGTGAATCCAAGAAAGAAGGAATCCATGGATTCGGAGCTTACACGTGGTCGTGTTAGTAAGTTCTACTGGTGGGTAGCAATAAGAAGTTGAGCGTGAGGGCTTGTAAGTCTTATTGTATGAACTTCGATTCTTTCAAGATAGTGGATACAAGTTTACATTGAGGATAGTTAGGTTAAATCCTCCCTAGGTTTTTACCGGTTTGGTTTCCTGGGTGATCGTATCTTGTGTCTTTTATATTTCTGCTGCTTTACATGATATGATTGTTTGTTTGTGATAACCTAGATCTGTTTAATTTGACTAAGAGATCTGTTTAATTTGACTAAGTAACAACTTGGCTAATTACCTAGGTTAATCCAATTATGGTTTTAAAGGGGTCTAGAAACTGTCAGTGTTAACAAGGTGGATTTCTAGTGCTTGGAGGGTGTTTTGGAAAAAGGTGTGGTGTTTAATGGTGAAGGCAGCTTGGAGGTTGTCAAGAATGAATTTAATAGGATTTGGTAGTTCTTTGAAAACTCCATTGCGGAATTGTAAAGTCCTTGACAAAACTTCTTGCAAAGTAACAACCATGTCACCATTGGAATATGTCACCTCTACTGGGACAAATTCCTAAAGGGATATTGATCCTTTCGGGTTAACCCCGAAGGATACGCCTTCATGCATTACAAAAGGCTGTCTTGCTAAACTCCTTTTGTCTTGAGAAAAGCCCTGTGCAGGTGCTTTTCCCTTGTTCTTCCTCTCTGTTGAGGAAGTCATACTATTCCACCTATTGGCGGTATAAATAACTTTAATCCACTTACTAGTGGTATTTATATCGGCGGTGTTCTCCTTTTCCTGCCAAGAGGTATTAGAAAAGGTAGAAAATAAATCCATTAATTGATTAGCCTGAATCATATATAAGCAAATCTTAATTTCTAGATCATAAATCTCATTTTCAGCAGTTTTAGTAGGAATGTTCTTCCTATTGAAATCTTTAACATGTGGTAGGTTAACAATATGTCTTTTCCTATGCCAAAAAGCATTAGGAATATCAAAGCAAACATCATTTATCAAAATTTTTTGAAAATTTTCAAATTTTGATTGCAACAATTTATCAGAAAGCTGTTCAGCTTATTTTAACAATTCCATCCAGATATTGTTGAATATGAGTGAGGTTTAATTCATCAAAAATAGGTTTAGCAGGAGGGGATTCTTGTTCCAACAACCATTCTTTGGGAAGATTAACATCTTGCCATTGAATCAATTTTTGGGACTTCAATCTTAGCATCAGGGGTAGAACATTGAATTAACATAGTTTTACCAGCGGGGCCCTTTATCCTAGCACAAGGATTTAGTTGAGCACCTAGAAGTCTATAATAAATGCGATAAATAAGAGAAAAAGGCTTGCTGCCTTCTTCCATGTTATAACCGGATGTCAAAATATTCAATGTTAAAGCTTTAACAATATTAAGATCATCCAAAGCAATAGAAATATTAGGATAATAGTCAAAATAAATAGGACCATTAGACAAAGATGCAGTGATCATGCCAAGAATGCTATCAAAAAAGTTCTTAAATCTAGCATCTCTTAAACACATGAGAATAGAAGCATTAATACCTTTTCTAGTAAGTGGTTTAACAACAACTTGAACAAGACCAATATGCAAATAACTGAGTTTTTTAGCAAGAAAATCATTAATATTTCTTTTAGAAAACAGACAACATTTTTCATGAGTCCTTGAAATAGAAAATGTTTATTCAACAGTTCTAACTTTGTATTGAGAATAGAAAGTATTCTCAGCCCAACTAGTCTTGTAGATGGACATAGTATCAACCTTTGGGATATTCCGTTTCTAGAAATCTGGGAAATCATTTTCTTTAACAGTGTGTTCTTCTTCATTCACAACATTAGGAGGACAACCAATCCTGGAGCTGACAGAGGAGTTAGATCTCCACAACCTATCCATACTATCTTAGGTTTAACACTTAGTTATCATGTTTTTCTTAACACCGTTGCATTTCGTAACACATACCCTAATCAACCCTATACCTCTCATTCCCTACGTGCTCTCTCTAGCAAAATGGGCCTTATTGTTCGGTTCTGGGAATTCACTTTACCACTAAGGTGGCATCAACGATAGTAAAAAGGGGACACAACAAAGGAGTATCAAAGTTTTGGGTAAGCACAGACAAATAACAAAGATATAACAACACTGTCAATGGTTAGAAAAGAATGGCTCTGATACCACAAGGGGGGAAGCTCAAGGCGCCGATGGCGAAAGCACAATAATAATAGATTGAAAATAACGCAATCAAAGTAGAACCAGCGACTGAGGCGGTAGTGCAAGTATAATAAACAAAAAAAGAAAATAGCTGTTAAACAAAAACTAAAAATAAATGTCAATATTGAAAATAAACTGAAACACTTACAGCAGTAGTAGTAGTTACAGGATTGCAACAAGTTTAGCAACAAGGCTTGAAACTAGTTCTAGTTACAAGATTTGTAAACAAGAAATATTCTTGAGAATATTTATGGGATGAGAAGGTAGAAGAAAAGGTTGTAAAACCTCTAAATCTTATTCTCTAAACTAAGCTTTTCTCTTACACAAAGAAATCTGACCCAAGAAATCTTTGGAGCTGAGTTTTATTAGTGATAACATCAGGAAACTTGTCAGCAAACTGAATGGCTCTATTAATAGGACGGATTTGTCCTTCAGAAATATCATATCCAAGGAAACGAACTTTTGTTTGAAACAGTTTGATTTTCTTATCAAAGACAACAAGACCATTTCTTTTGATGGTTTCCAAAAACGAATGCAAATGTTTCCAGTGTTCATCAATAGAGTTGGAGTAAACAAGAACATCATCAATATAAACAATGGTGAAATGGCTGAAGGAATTGAAAATATCATTCATAATGTTTTGGAACTCACTAGGGGCATTCTTAAGACCAAAAGGAATAACATTCCACTCATAATGCCCAAAAGGAATAGTAAAGGCAGTTTTATACTTATCATTCTCACTAATCTGGACTTGCCAAAACCCAAATTTCATATCAAACTTAGAGAACACTACAAAATCACTCAATCTATGAACTAGGTCATTCTTGTTGGGGATAGGATACCTAATCCACTCTAGGACTTTGTTCAAAGGCTTGTAATTGATCACCAAGTGAGGGGTTCCTCTCTCAATCTCAGCATTATTTTGAACATAGAAAGTAGCACAAGACTAAGGGGACTTGCTATTTCTAATCAATTTTTTCTTAAGTAAATCATGGATTTCTTTTTTACAAAATTCAATAGTTTCAGCATTCATCTGTATAGGATGAGCTTTAGTAAGAATGTTTTTCTCATTGAAATCTTTAACATATGGCAGGTTAACAATATGTCTTTTCCCATGCCAAAAAGCATTAGGAATATCAAAGCAAACATCACTTATCAATTTTTTTTGAAAATTGTAAATTTTTTATTGCAACAATTTATTAGAAAGCCATTTAGCAATTCTCTTGTATTTAACTTCTTGCTTGAGGAAGTTTAGATGGTTGGTTTTAGCATGAATTAGATCTAAAGCATCATCAGTATCAATTTCAAACATTGAAGCAAATTTGAACTTTACTTTCTGTCCAAAAGGATCAGTTGTAATACCATCATGTTCAACAAGAAAAGGATATAAAGCATTTGTAAATGGAAGACCAAGAATCACTTTATCAGTCATATTTTTAACAAGCATAACAGGTGTTTTAAAACAAACATTGTCATGGAAAACATGAGCATTTTTCAATTCATATCTAATTTTCATTTGAGTACAATTAGCAGAAACAAGTCTTTCAGTGGACTTTTCAAAATACTTGGAAGGAATCATTCCTTCCTCGATACAGTTCATATCCGTACCAGAGTCAATCATGGCAATAACATTGAAATGTTAATCATGGCAAACAAAAATTTTAACTTTTGTAAACCATTTTGGAGGAAGCATTTTGTTAATAAGATTAATCTGAGAATTAGTAAAAGCATCAACAATACCTTTACCAGAAAGAGGAGCCTGTTGACTGGATTCATCTCCATCTTTGTGCTCATCTTGTTCATTATCATATTGATGTTTATCAAGGTTTTTATCAATTCTTAATAATAGCTATTCTTGTTTAAGATTAACATTATCTCTTTTAATAGTTTTGAACTCATTTTTTAGTTCAATTATTTCTTGTTTAACAGTAGTAATTTCATGTTAAAGATCATTAATAATTAATTCTTTGGATTTCTTTTTATTAAATCGTTGCTGCCATCCACCCCTTGAGATAATTCTAGTAAACTATAAAGGGACTGAAGTAAAGGCCTCTCCTTTCAAAGTTGTTGATGATAAAACCCATGTTCCTAGAATTATTGAACAAAACAATTTTACTAATAATTCATTGCATGTTATTGGTCAACAACTTGACCATATTGAAGAAAAATTGTTGAAAAAACTGCTTCACCAAAACCTAAGAAACCTTTGATTGATTTGCCTAGTCAAAGAGAAAAATTGAGTTTAAAGATCTCTCAGGCTAAAACTCTTGAAATTGTTGAAAAAATGCTTTCTGATTTAAAAGTTAAACTGAGGGTACTTCTACCAATACTGCTCGGACTATTTCAAGAAATAAGAAAGAAACTGTTTTTGAAGAAAACACAAAATCTGACTCATTATCTTCTATTTCCACAAAAAATGTTTTTGATAATGAATTACAAGAAATTAAAAGATTTGTTGGAAAATCTAAACCAAGAAAGTGAAACAGACATTGCCTAAGATTGGTAATAAAATCAAATAGAGTCAAGTGAGCAATCACACCATAGAAAAAACCCAATGATTGGTGGCGACTTCACTTACCTTTGGTAACTCAATTTAGATGGACTCATCTTTCCAGTCACACACCAGAGGTTGTACTCCTCCACAACACCCAAGCTCTAGAGCTTGTACTGTTCAAGCGCGTGGGCATCACTGCGATGGATGGTCGAATCACCATAGGGCATCGACAATCATGCACACAATGTAGCATGAATGTGTATCTACAATAGTTGCCTTGAATGCATACCCACACTCCAAGGTCAAGAGCACCCATGATTAGGAGATGAGTACCCTCCTAACCACATGATTCCATCATACAAAGTGCATGACCATCTTTTTATTTTATTTTTATTAAAGTGCATGACTATCTTTAAACAAGCATGTATGTGTGTGTGTGTGTGTGTGTGTGTGTGTGTGTATCAAGCACACATAATGCAAGCACACCGAGCAGGAAAACAAACCAGACATTGCCAATGCTCCAAGGGTATTTCCCAGGCAAGGTACAAGAAAAAGTAAAGATCAGACATTGCCATACCCAAGGAACGCAGCCCAAGCAAGATACAGGAAAGATAAATCAAACACTACCTACATCTGAAAGGTATGGCCCAAGCAAGGTACATGAAAGATAAAGATCAAATATTGCCATGCCCTAAGAATGTGGCCCATGCAAGATACAAGAAATGAAAACCCTAATCTAGAAAGTTATAGACATGGTTTTAAAGAAAAAGGCTAAGAAAGGGAGAGAAAACCACTCGTGGAGGCTAAGCCTCCTAATCTACTAATCAATGCCCTTTTTAGGCTTGTTCATTTTGCTTGCATTTTTTCCCTTTTAGCTTGCATTTTGGAAGTTGTGCTCTTGCTCCAAGCATGTACATGCAACAAACAAAGAAAACACAAAGGTAGCAGACAAGCAAAAGAGATAGCAAAGAAACAAAGAGAGCACTAGGCAAACATACAAGACAAGTAGACAAGGAAAGAAAGAATACAAAGGAGCAAACAAACATGTCATCAAACAACCAAACAAGAGAAGGTGCCCTAGAAGGACAAATGTAGGTTTGGATTTGGTGTCCTTAAAGCCATAATATTGGAGTACAAAGGCACGTGTGCCATAAAGCAGAGTTCCTAAAAGGGACTCGGGATCTCATGTTCAAAGACAAGTGTGAACCCACGCAAAATCATAGGTAGGAACTATGCTTGATGACACAAATAAGCAGACAAACACAAGCATAAACAAGTAAACAAAGATGCAAAGATGGAAATAAAGGCAACAAAACCCACACAAGGTGGCCCAAAGGGGAGAGCTAAACATGTTATAAGGCACATACAAGGCTGACATGAGAAACCCTAAAATGCAAAGCTAAGCAAAAGGAGAGAAAGGCAAGCGACAAGTGAGCCAACATCACTAAGATGTACTCCCACACCTAGTTGCAACCAAACAAACCACATAGGGGAGAGGATACAACCAAACAAACAAGAAGGCCCCAAAGAATAACAAGCATAAACCCACAAAGGGAAACAAGACAAGTGAAGCATGGCAAGGATGCAAGAAACATGGTCTAAGCATACATGCATGGATCCAAACACAAACATAGAAAAAGGGGTAAACAAAGCACAACCATGCAAAAAGGAACTAATCCAAACCCTTTATTGTATTCGAGTGTACGAATGTAGGCCTAGACCACTATATCTAGATCTACACCTTACCCAAAAGCAAGACACAAGAAAAAGGTACAAACAAGATGTATAAAGCTATAAAAAAATAAAAAATAAAATAAAAAAAAGCTCTAGGCATAGCATCCAAACAAAGCATTAAGCACATAAACATGGCAAGAAGCACATAAATGTGGCAAAGAGCACACAAACAAGAAATTTAGACATATCCTAACCCAAGAGGGCTAGCCCAACGACATCAAAGCAATAAAACATGTTAAGAAAGCAAGAAACATGCTAGGAAATTAAATGGGTGAAGATTGTAGCTAAAATGCTACATCTACACCCCCAAACCTCAAATCCAAGGTATATGGACCAAGGAAAGGGAGATGAGAGCAAGAACACTACCTTTCCACAAACCCCAAAAATAAATTATTTTTTTCAATTTTTGGGGGTCTGGGGATTAAATATCCTTTTTTGTGATGCTTTAGCTACAAGCAGCCCCTAAGGGTGCGCTAGGTCAGTACGCTAACATCAGCAACTTTGTCATTTTTCCCCATTTCTTGGTTCTAACTTCAATCACTTCTTTGAAGGCCTCCCAAGCCCTGATTACACTGATCTTGGTATTAATGGAAAGGTATGGATGTCTGGTTTCCAGAACACTTGAAAATTTGAAAATCCAACAGTATCAAAAGTTATGGCCTCGGGAAGTGAGCTGATGCACTTGGCATTGTTTCAACGATATCTCAACTTTTTTAACTCCACTTTCAACCCATAAGCAGTCATTGGAAAGGGAATTTAATAATCTTCACAATGACATTTGTTCCAACCCATTCTGGTGTTTGAATCAAAATTTGGTTTTCAAGTGCTCCTAGGAGTCAACCTCGGGTCAAAGTTGAAAAAAAAAAATCTCTAACAAGCTTGAGTGTGATGTAAAAACATGAAAAAAAAATTGGGTGGTTTTCACCAACTTTCAACACCGGGGGCATTTTGGTCAATTTGACCTAAAAAGATGCTTCTAGCACTTTGATGCCTTAACGGGTTGTACCATGTCAATCTAGATGATCCCACGGTTCCCTGGTGAAAATTTGATCTTTTTGGAATTTTCATGGTTCGGCATGCAATTTAAGAGCGAACAAAATACGATATCTACATTCATTTTTAATTTGTTTTTAGACTTGTAAATGCATGGGTTTTGCTATGGGAAGAGTTTAGATGAAAACCTAATGCCTTAGGGAGGGTAGGAACATATTTAGGATGAGTTTTGATCCAAGGAAGGCTGAAAATGGCGATGAACACGTTTTGGTTCCAACCTTGCGTATGCATACTCGGAGTATGCATGCGTGTGCACCGTGTATGTGTACGCATGGTTGTTCATAAAAAACATGTGCATGCATGCTTCCAATATGTGTATGCATACTTGTGGTATGCATACACATAGTTGTGCTTGATACAATTTTATGCCCAAAACATGCTATTTCACTTGTCTTTTGCTTATTTCTATCCAATATGATCCATATGCTCTTGTTCTTGTCTTTTACAGGCCTATAATCATATTCGAGTAGGGGTAACTCCAAATCCCTATTCGATTGGCATGTTCTAGGCTTGCGACCCTTAACGGCTGAGACAAGGGCCTTAGTGGAGGCAGCCGGTTTCGAGCCACTCATGCATCTTCTTCTTGAGAGAATGGCCAGCGGTGTGCTAGTCCATGCACTAGCTAAGAGGTGGTGGGACAATACCCACACTTTTTACATTGCTAAGTGGGAGATGACTATGACTCCCCACGACTTCCACCGGATGATCGGTTTGAGATCCCAGGGGCCGATTATCAACTTAGAGGGTGAGTGATCATAGCTTAAAAGTACAATATTGTCTTAGTTTCAATAGGAATTATCACATCTATTTTGTGTTTATTCCCACACTTACACGTAAATATGAGAGTTCACAAGTTTTCTCTAAAATATATTCATTATGTGTGTTTCTCTCTTGTAGGAGATTTAAACTAATGAGCTAAGCATGCAGAGATGAAGCCAAAAGAATACAAGGGTGAAAATAAATTGAGAAGTGGCTTTTGAAGAATTTAGTGAGTCAAAGATGTGTGGAAACATAAAAAGAAAGAGTGAAATTCGTTTGAGCCAAAGATGGAAAAATCCCGGCATGGAAATATTCTGACCAGTTTTGGTATTTTGGCCATATTTTTTTACTCCAATATCAGATTGACTTGATTCTTGCAGCCACGGAAAGCGGACTTAAAGATATAAAACTTTGTAGTTTACCAAAACTTTAGAATCTTTCATATTAAAGGCCAAAACTGACCTAGAAATTAACCCACTGTTGAAAAACAAGAATTGACATTTTATATTTTCCTTTTTGGGAAGCATGTGTTTTAGGGTTTTGAATGTTATAAATATTAAAGGGATACAAGGGCAGCCACGTTTTTGACTGCTGTGAAACCTTATTTTTCATCAATTTTGAAGAGTTTTTATTTTCTATGGAAGCTTAAGAACCTAAGCTAGGGTTACGGATGAATCGCCAATATTGTAAGTTGTCCACTATTCAGTCCAAGCATGCTTTTCACGTTTTGATTATTGAAATCAATTGTTCTCTTTTCATAATTGTTTTATTAGATTATATTTTATTTCTAGTTCTTTCATAAGTCTATTCTCGAATCTTCTTATTGTTAGAATAGGGTTTTATAATCTCTTTAGTAAAATGTGGTAATCTTGTTAGACATTACTTTTGCCATAGTATTGCCTCTAGGGTATGTGATGTTCTTGAGTGTTTCTAGCAAAGTTATTATTTTCTAGACTAAATTGTTGGAACAACTGATGAATATAATCAACCAAAGAGAGTTTTATTAGTAAAGCTTATTTCTGAATCTTCCAATTGGATAGTTTGTGTGTTTATTTACCCGATTGTGTACTAAATTGGATTGGTAGTGGATGCTTAACAAAATTGGTGGACAAACCCTAACACCCTAATAATTTTAATTATTGAATTTTACCAAACTTTATTTTTCCTAAGTTTCAATCATATTTTTCTATATTTTATTGGTGCTTTTGATGTGTTCTTATTTTCCTTTTCTCAATGGAATGACAACCTTAGCTACACTACAATTTTTGTTACAAAATTAGATGACATCAACAAGTTAGGTATAGAGCTTGGCATAGACCTACTAGGGCATGCCTACTCTAGTGCCATTTCTTTGATCTGGAGTTGGATTTCAGGCCTCTTTCTTAAACAACTCTTGAAGACCAGGCTTGGATTGCTAGGGCATTCTTGCTCTATATGGTGGGGGCTATCTCTTCATCAATGGGGGTCAAACAGTGTCCTTAAGGTGGTTGGCACTCTTCCACAACTTTGAGGATGCTCGGGAGGCAAACTGGAGGCATGCTTGCCTTACCTACATCTATTCGATCTTGGATACACTGAGTTAGGGGACTATGCACCAACTAGCGGGGCCGTGGAAGCTCCTTGAGGTTAGATTCTTTCTCTTTACTTCTCTTTATGTAGTTTTACAAACTTTACTTTGTACCCTTGCAAACTGCATCTTTATCCTATATCTGAACTATTATTCTAGACTTGCAAACTATGTTTGTGTTCTTTCTTGCAAACTATATCTATGCTCTTTCTTGCAAACTATTCTTAACTTGCAAACTATATTTGTGCTCTTTCTTGCAAACTGTTCTTAACTTGCAAACTATATTTATGCTCTTTCTTGCAAACTATTCTTAACTTGCAAACTGTATTTGTGCTCTTTCTTGCAATATGTTCCTAACCTACAAGTTGTATTTGTGCTTTTTCTTGCAAACTGTTCCCAACTTACAAACTGTATAAATACTTTTCCTTGCAAATTGTATTCATGCTCTTTTTCTTTTGTAGCGATGGGCCTTATCCTATGCCCTACTTGCTTGTGGGGCCGAAGTGAATTTGATGACCTTTCTCGTGGTTTGAGCCCACCTCAACAACCTCACTCTTGATTTGATGAGTTATTTCCATTCTCTTTGCTCTTGTTATGATCATTTGGATGTCTTTGGGGTTCTCTCTCTAACCAAACATGTAATGCATATCACCTACGTTTTAAAAACCGAACCAGACCAGCCAGTCCAATCGGTTCAACAGGGACCGAGAACCAGTTCGATCAGGTAGAAACCCCTAAAACTGGTGAAAACTGGTCCCAAAAAAAAAAAAAACTAGTCAAAAACTAGGTTGAACTAGGAATTTTGAAAAAAAAAAACGGTTCGGCTCCCAGTTTGGTTTTTGAAACCATGCATATCACTTTGGGACCTTGGGTTAGATCTCTTCATTTTGATGCCTCAGACTTGGAGGTGATTACCATTGTCTCTTCCCAAACTTCTCAGCTCTTTAAGTGTGCTAGCCTAAGGGCCTTATATCTTGCTAAGTAGGTGGCTGGCTAGTTGGTGGCTGTAGATGAGCCTCAGGTACCTATGGATCCACCCTCTTTCACAACCACCCTAAAAAAAATAAAAATTCAAAGACACAAGTTATTTGGGTGAATTTTAGGTTTGGAACATCTGTTTTGCATCAAACATATCTTCAATTTTCTGTGCAAGCATGTATAAACTAAGAGCGTTGGCCCAAAATATTTTCATAATAACTGATTCTAACAAGCTCATGGAAAGAATCTTTTTGCTGGGGGTGTACATAGATCTTTCTTCTACTTAAAATTCACCATCAATTTTCAGTTTGGATACTTCCATATGTCTTAAAAAAAGAGATTGAAAACGCATCAAAATGCGAAAATGGATAAGGCTAAGGATGTGCCAATTGGCACTTCATCTATTCTGATTGTCACAATCTTCCAGCTTTCCCGGTCTCGCCCAATGATGCAATTTCGGCCGTATTTTCATATAAAGTCTCTATTCATTAAAAAATTTCAAATTCACATTTATTATTAAATTAGAGACATTTTGCTATGCCTTATCCTTTTTAAAAAGGAAAATCAAGGTTTTCAAAAATCATGCATCAATTTGCAAACTAGGGGCATTCCGTTATGCCTCACCCTTTTTTTTTTTTAAATCACGATTTTCAAAAATCATGCATTAATTTGCAAACTAGAGATATTTGGCTATGCCTCATCCATTTTTTATAATATATATATATATATATATATATATATATATATATATATATATATATATATATATATATATATATATATATATCGTTGGGACAGCTATTTTTAGGCAATCTCGACAGCTACTGGACACATCTCGATACCTATCGAGCTCTTGAGCTTCCTTTCTTGACAGTTGCTATCGCATTTTCGATCCATCGAGCTTTCTGAGAATTTTTCTCGATAGCTTCTCGACAGCTTCTCTATCCATTGAGAAAGTTTTTGTCTCCTCGATAGTTGCTAGATAGCTTCCTGATCCATCGAGCCCCTTTTGCTGTGGACACCTCTCGATAGTTGTATCTGTCGAAATTTAAAGCTCGATACCTCTCAATCTGTCAAGAATCTTGGATTTCTTTATAAAGGGTCAGCATGATTTCTATTTCATTTTTCTTGATCTCTCTCGATTCTTTCTGACTCCTCACCTTCCCAAACACTTCTCTCTCACTCCAAACTTCTTCCCCAAGTGATCTTCGGCCTCAGGATCGTTTTCTTCCTCTGGTATGATTCTTTCTCATTCATTTATCACGCATTCATCTCTTTTTGACCTAACTTTTGGGGTTTTTGAAAGGTTTTGGGATTTTTCAAAATTAATGAGGTTTTTGCAAAATTTTTGGGATGGGTTTTGTTTAAATGATCCTAAATGTTCATGCATTGCATCACATTTGCATTTTAACAATGTTTCATGCATTATAGATGTGTGTTCAATATGTTGTATTCATGTGTGTTGGTAGGATTGGATTGGCCTGAGCCCATGATGTTTTTACTGTTGCATATCGCATGCTCATGCATTGTTCATCCATTCGTACCTTCATTTCTCTATATTCTTATATTGATATGTATTAGTGCTTTTTTGTTTGTCTCTCTCTTTCTCTCCTTCTACGTGTCAGTCTGCTCTATGGCACCTAAGCATAAATCTGCTCCGTCCCAGAACCCTCTTCGTTCCGGGGCATCCTCTTCTGATTCTACTCCATCACATGTTCGGTTCCATGATGAGAAGGCCAAGTTAGACTTCTCGGAGAACTTTTCTACACGAGGTATTTATTCGGGACGCCACGTCATTCTGTTGGACTTTTCCGATACTGACCTTCCCACTGTCATCTATAGTAGGGGTTAGGAGTCACTTTGTGGCATCTCGGTCACTTGTACCTCCATGATCATACAGGAGTTTTACTCTAATATGCACAAATTTAACTATTCTGTACCTCTTTTTGTCACTTGCATTTGAGGCATGCGCTTTGTAGTCACTCTGGATATTGTATCCACGATGCTACATATACCTAGGGTAGTGCATCCTGACTACCCTAGCTGCGATCGTCTTAAGACTGTGTCTAAAGACGAACTCATATCTTGATTTTGCAGAACACATCTTCTTGGGGAGGCCTTCAAAACACCCCTTGCTTAGCCTTTGCTAAAGGTCCGAGGTTCTTGAATATGGTGATGACATTTGCTCTTTATCCCTTATCTTACTATAATTCTATTACTAAGTCTCGTGCTCGTTTTTTGTTATCCCTAATTAAGGGACTTACTATTGATTTTCCCTCTCATTTCATACTCCTCCTTATGGATGTCTATAAGGATACGACGACTCATGATAAGCTTATCTTTCCTTCGGCTATCACGAGGCTTCTTCGCCGTTTTTTTGTCTCCTACCCTAAGTCTACACATTTCTCTATCATGTGTGCCATAGACGTTGCTACTGTTAGACGAAGCAAGGCCCAGCTTTGACCAAAGCAACCATGGATTGAGACGGTGACTCCTCAAGCTTCTTCCATTCCTCTTTCTACTTTTGCTGGTGTGTGAGCCTCGAGGCAGTCATGGCGCAGCTTGAGCGCATGGATGCTCACCTTGATACACTTACTACTGAGTTGTATTAGGTGAACACCCATGTCGGTCGTATTGCCCGATGACAAGCTCACCTTGGTGGCTTTGTAGAGCCTCCCTCTCCTTCTTCTGAGGCTTCTAAGGATGAGGTTAATGGTGGTGCTTCTAGTGGTACTTCTAATGGAGATGAGGCTTTTAGCTCTTCCAGCGATGATGAGATGACTGCTTCTTAGTGACTTTCCCTTTGCCACTCGTGACAAAAAGAGGGAGTAGTTTTGGGTATGAGAGTGTGATGTGTTTAGGGGGAGAGTTAGTATAGGAGATATTTTTGTTAGGGGGAGCATTTATTTCTTTTGAGGGATGTAGTGAGGACTTATGTATTTTCCTTTTCCTTTTTTAGATACATTGTTCTTACTTTGTGATAGCAAACCTTGTACTTATTTTGATATATATATATGATGATGTTGTTATTATAGTTCTTTCACCTATCTCTTCATGCGTTGTTTCTTTTCTCTCTTTATGCACATGCTTCTTATATCTTGTATGCAATCTTTTATTTCTGTTTCACACTAAGATGTCGTGATGAGTTTTGTTTAAAGTGTTTCAGGAATACAGGTTGTCAAAGTCTTTCTTGCCATGAACTCTCTTCTTGCAAAGGATTTCAAGAGTTTGTGTTAGGATAGATTTTATTGTATTCAACAAATGAATATGAGTTGAGTGATTTATGACTTCTCTCATATGGTCATTTGTTTATTATGGTTTTGTCATGGATTTCCAAAGGGGGAGATTGTTAGGACATATGTGAATCATGTTAGGAACATATGTCAATTTAGTATTGGCTAATCCTTTGACAAAACACACTTTACTTGTAATTGGGTAGATCTAGGATGTGTTTAATACTTTAAGGAATAAGGTTTCAAGTTCAAGTGTTAAAGTCATGCAAATCTGTCCAAGATTAAAGTGAAGAAGTGCTGGTTTTTAAATCTCAACAGTCAGTATCTATTGAGGTTTAAAAAGCTATTTCAGCCCGATGCTCGACAGCTCTCAACAGATGACCTATCTATCGAGATTTATGAAAATCAAATTTTCAATTCTGAATTTCATCCAATCCGTGTATACATGTTTGGGTTTTCTTTTCTCACAACCCTAAACATATAAATGATTATTTTAAGGGTCATTACAGCTAATGCAAGTGAGTACAACTTGATGCAAAAGTTTTACACAAGCATAGTGTGACCGGAGACAATTTGCCCTAATTCATCTTTCTCTTCAAGAAGCTGCTATGTTTGTACGCCATAAGGTTTTGTAACCAAGGAACTTCATGATCTTCGTGTGGATGAACTGAAGAACTTTGCAGCCAACATCTTTCTTAAGTTGGTGTGTAAACCGCGTATTGGGATCCGTGCATAAATTAGTTAGTTACGTACTAGGAGCCGTGCATTAAAATGAGAGATTGTCACTATAGAACAAGTCTAATTGGGTATTGGGGTAAAGGTTCAATTGTAGGTTGGTATAAGATACTGGGATTCCTTTACTTGTAACCGCTTGTTGTGATAATAGTGGATTCTTGGGAGTGGTGACCTTAAAATCACTCGGTGGGGTTTTTGCCTTGGAGGTTTTCCCCATTCGTAAACAAATAACCGTGTCAACTTTATTTTCTACTACATATTAACTTAGTTTGGTGATTTGTTTGTGCTACCACACGTATTGCATGTTAATTAACTTAATTAATTCACTTGACTAATTAATTGGTTAATTTATCACAAGTGGTCAATACATTCTTCGCCTATCATGCCTAACACTTTCCCATTCTTTAACCTAGCCCTGAATCTAGATCTTTGGTTAGTAGAGTAGTCTTTACTGTTGATAGATTGTAATTAGGAAACAAAGCATGTATAGTTTCTTTCTACCAAGTGTTCAAATCAATAAGAACTTGGTATTATTCATGTACTCTGTATTCTTTTATAGTTTTCCTATTTTTTTAATATAAAATAAGTCTTGACTCCACACAAATTAAAACCCCAAAAGAGGTACCAAGTGCACTCTTTTTGAAAGCTGGTCTCTCACAATGTGAGAAAGAAGACATAAAAAAAGATTGAATATTAAGAAAATTACCTTTGCTTATGCCTCAAAGAGATGGTGGGGAAAAGAAGACTTTTATTTATGTTGCAATTCAGAAAAAATAAAGATACTCCCTTTATCCCAATTTGTTTGTCCTTTATTCCATTTTGGGACGTCCCAAATATTGTCCTATTTCTAAAATTAGAAGTCATTAATTTACTAATATTCTTATTATGCCCCTACTTTATTTCCAAAACCATTTGAATTGAAAACCAACAAATATTTTTTAAAAAAAATCAATACTGATTAAAAAGATAAACTAGAATTTGTATTTGAAGTAATCCAAAATTTCTTGGAGCCAATACCCAATTGTTTTTGTATTGTGGTAGTTGTAGATTTTTCAAATTTGATTAAGATGATAGGTTACAATTTGTTCTGTGTAATTTCAAAAATGCTATTACTGGTAAGGAGTAGATTTTTTTGTCTGTAATTTTAGATTATATATTCCTATTTTTTGATAAATTTATTTAAGTGTAATTTTGGAAACTTATACATTTTTTTTAAGTCAAACAAGACAATAAATGATGTTTCTTTAAAAAGTTTGATTTTTGAAACAAGATAAACAAATTGGGACAAAGGGAGTGTTTTGTAGTACCTAAATTTATAAATGAGAAGTTATAGTAACAATTTAATAGTAGATGTTGTTCTTTTTTTTTTTCTTTTCTCTTTTTTTTTTAAATAAAATAAAGAAGACAAGAAGTGAAAAATAAAAACAAAATACATGAGATTAGGAGTAAGGAAACTGCAAATTTTTTTTAAAAAAAGAGGGGGTGGGGGGAAAAGAAGAAATGGTTAAGACTTGATAAAGGTACAAAAAAAGTTTTAAAAAATTGAAAACGTGGGCTTACTGATTGAAGGAATATGGGGAGTTGGAGCAGTTCAAATCTCTGAACCGTACCGAAGTATAGTTGGACAAGAACGAGGTCGAACCCACAGGGACTTGAATGAATGTAGGAAAATTAAATCAAATCTTAACTAAATTAATCCTAATCTAGTTTAATAAAAATTGGTTGTTTTGAAATTAAATAAACTAAAAAAATAATAAAATTAAGCAAATAGTTAAACTAAACAAAAGATATAAAGCAATAAAAAGATGTAAAC
Organism: Quercus agrifolia; assembly: GCA_029955455.1. Lineage (NCBI taxonomy): Eukaryota > Viridiplantae > Streptophyta > Magnoliopsida > Fagales > Fagaceae > Quercus > Quercus agrifolia. Next base: position 45,466,245 of record JARQAD010000006.1, read on the forward strand.
AATCAAGGAAAAGGAATTAAGGTTTTAGAATCCGCCTTGTAAGTCATATCAGCATATATTTATGATCATTAATTTTTCCCAACTCACTTCATGATAATCTAGAAATCAATCTTGCTATCATGGAAAATATCATTATTAGAACTTATGTTTAAAAATCTAAAGCATGTTCTTCTTCGCTTCTTAAGTATAAAACCAAATCATCAATTGTATCTGTAGCCAAACAAATCACAAGATATATCCAATTCTAAAAATCAAATCATAAATTGTATCCATTGACCGACAAATCACAAGCAATATCCAATTTTATAATCAAGAATTAATAAACCAAGCATTCAATTAATTAAGACAAATCTTAAATCATGAGAAAAACATGATTGAACTCATATCTAGAATCTCATCTTAGTCAATTGATATGAAGCAAGAACAATTTAAATCATTAAAGAATAACTATTGTGGGAAAAATCAAATCACATAAATATTACTGATAATCCTTAACAAGGTTTCATCCTCAACCCTAATTATAAATTTAGCTACTCATAGTAATTGAAAGAAAACACAAGAATAAAATACTAAACATTAAACTAAACAAATAAAATAAAACTAACTGTCATGGAAGAAAACCAAAGAAGTAGCTGCACTCTCTATACATTCAACCCTCAGCCCTAGCACTGGCCTCCTTGAATTTTGCCTGAAAGAGCCTTTAAATAGGTCAAGGAATCCTATTACAAGTTGAATTCCCGTTTGGAGAAAATCCCAGATTTTTAGGCTTCACTTAACCGACGATTTCGCCCCATTTAATGTCTGAATTTGGACTTTTGGTAAACTACAAAGTTGTAGCCCTTTAAGTTAAATTTCCAGCCCAACTTGAATCATCTCAATTGGACTTATGAGACGAAAGTTATGCCAAAAATACTAACTGATGTGCGGGCTGGAATCCTAATCCGAATTGGACTTGGATTTGGTGCAAATTTCCTTTGATTCCTTACTCCAATTGGACGTAAATTTAATTGGGTTGGTCTTCTCTTGAATTCATGTCTAGCTGGATGTAAGTTGGCTTGATTTAATTGACCTAACCCCACTTTGCAAGTAAAGCCCTTTGTTACCTACAACACAAATATATTATATAATCAGTCACAAAATAACATAAAAGTAAGGCTAAATATGTAGATATGTGAGTACTTTATTGTACATATTTCATGCACATCAGTAATATAGATAACTATACAATAATAACAAAAGTTCTATGCAACACCTAAAACCCGATGATTAATTATTAGTATAACTACACCCAAAAACTAATGGATATATTAATTAGGGTTCCTATTAGGGCGATTCTTAATAAACTATTTTGAAAAAGTTTTGACACTACTTTTATTAAAAATATAAAAAACTGTCAAAATAATTAATTCTTTTTTTTTCTTTTCCAATAAAAAAGTTTCTAAAAATACTTCATAAACTAATGCACTTGGGGCATCCATTCACTTTTCTCTATTAATTTTTAGTAATAGAGCCTTTGAACACGTGCGAGCACGCACTAGCACGTGCTCAAAGGTTCTTCTATTTTTATTTTTTGTTTTCTAAAGTTTAATGATTTACATTCATAATAATTGAAATTACTAAAATTTTCAATTATAAAAATACCTAAGAGTGTGATAAGATTTATATGTTTGTAAGTGAAATAATTTTTTCATCTAAATCTCATCACACCACTAGGTATTTTTGTGATTGGAAAATGTAGCAATTCCAAATAATGATGAATGGAAATCATTAACCATTAGGAAAAATAATAATAATAGAGCCTCTAAGCATGCACAAGAGTTAAAGTAATGACTATAGCATACTTTTCAGTCTTTAATTTCGAGTTACTTTTAACTATATACGTTTATATTTTGACCCTTCATATTTGATTTTTTTTTATTTCGGGTTATTTCTCTCACCCATGTCCCCAATAAACTTACTTGCATCTAAATGTCCACCCAATCCTTGGAATCATTGATGTTTGGCGTGAGTTTGAGATGATGATATGACATAACCCATCTAATGGAGCACCTGCAACACTCTTACAAAAACATTAAGATAGAAAGGTGTATTAAGTTAAATATAACCCTTTGCAACTTTGCAAACCAAATATGAGTACATCCCAAAGGTGTATTAAGATAGAAAAGTCTTTTAAAAAACCGCATATAAGGATCTTAAATAGGAGAAGTCTCTTAAATAGTAGTATAGAAAATTATTATATTGCTACTTCTTTGCAATGTAATTTGAGTCTTGTTAGTTTTTAGACCTCTTAAAACAATTGGATTAACCTAGGAATTTAGCCAAGTTGTTACTTAGTCAAATTAATTAAATCTAGGTTAACACAATTAAATAATCATATCAAGTATAGCAGCGGAAATATAAAGAACACAAAAATATGATCACCCAGGAAACCAAACCGGTAAAAACCTGGGGACGATTTAACCTAGCTATCCTCAAGGTAAACTTGAATCCACTATCTTGAAAGAATTGAAGTTCATACAATAAGACTTACAGGCCCCCACGCTCGACTTCTTATTGCTACCCACTAGTAGAACTTACTGACACGACCACGTGCAAGCTCCGAATCCACGGACTCCTTCTTTCTTGGATTCACCACCAAATACAAGCACACCCACTTGTGTTTTTTTTAAGCTTCAATGGCAGCAACTGGAATGATCATCAAGGTGTAGAAAAATTTTCTCCTTGAAAACCCTAAGTTTATGTGAAGAAAACCTCCTCAAAGATCTCACAAGAGGTTCACATAAACCGCAATATGAGTAACACAAAAATGTGGCTAGGGTTTCCCTTATATACCTAAGGTAAATTAGAAACCTAAACCAATTAAAACACTTTAGGGCTAAGTTGGAAAACCTAATTAAAAAACGTCAGGTATGATTTTCGATTGATCGAGCGTAAGCTTCGATCGATCGAAATGTACTGAAACAGTTTTTTAATCAGCTTAGTATTTCATTCCAACTTTACAACTAAGAACCAACTTTGAGCACTTCTAAAACAACTTAAATACATTGTTTTGATCATGGTTTGCCAACAATACTTATTAGGATTCTAAATACATAAAACCTAAGTCCTTAGAACCTAACAAACTCTCCCTTTGGCAATCCGTGACAAAACACAACTTAAATAGCTCAAAGTTTACAAGTAAAAGCCCTTTACAAAATAATGCTCAAAAACACAAATTCAATCTAACTACTATCCATCAGTTGCAAGAGTAGACAATAGCTCAAATGAATCAACCTGTATATTTCCTGAAACATTTAAACAAAATGCATAACCGCATGTGTGGAAAAAAATACAAGTAAAGAAAAATAAAAATCTTGATTTCAAACACAAACAATAAAGACATATAATAATGAAGAACTCATAATCATAAATCAATAAGAAGTTTGAAACAAGAACCACAAAATATACTCCCCCTAACATGTATAACCCAACAAAGTAAAGACAATGTGGCAAGAGCTAAAAGATAAAATACAAAGTGAAGCACCTAGATACAATCTAAACAACTCCACAAGCTCAAACCAATCAAAGAATAAAATCTCCCCCTAAAACAAAAACAAGTACAAAGTATGCCAAAAACATCTCTCATATGTACTCTCCCTTTTTGTGACGGAATGCCAAAAGGCAATCAAAATCCATCATCAAAAGGAGGTGGCGATGAAGAACTCTGAAACCGTGCCAAATCTACTTGCAGACCTCTAATCTCATCCAAAATGTCCACCAAAACCTGTCCTTGAGCCGCCTGAACGGTCAAGACATGATCCAACGTACGTCGAATGTCGATGGAGGAACATCAGTAGCAGTAGCAGCAGCAGCACCAGAACTCTCAGCAGCACCTGTAGAGGAGGGAGGAGGGGGGACATTACTAGAGGATGCACCACGAGAGACTGAAGGATCAACTCTCAAAAGAGCAGCCCTCTGACGAAGGAAAGTAGCACCTAGAGGACCAACAACATGAACAGGCTCACTAAAGGGAAAGTCAGCTAGACCTAAAAACAAAAGTATCCTATGAATGAAAATAGGATATATAAGCGCATGTCCTATGCCAGAACTCCTATGAACTTCGTTCTAGGAATGAAGGAACAAGTGAGGAAAACTGATAGAAGCACCAGACATAAACGCATATAAAAACACACATCGCTCTAGAGGGATAGTGTGGAGATGAGAAATAGGCCACAAGGAATGACAAGTAACTCGAAGAAACAAATATGCGGTCTCAGTAAGCGTAGAAGACGTGATCCGAGGATCAGAACCCCACTGGATAGATGATCTAGTGACGTGTGACATGACCTCATCAATAGGAGGTGACTCATCATAGGGATAGACCGGATCAGTGACAATCGGAACCCCAAGAGCCTCAGCCACTACCCTAGGGGTAATGGTGAACTCCTCACCTCGTATCCAACTTCGAACAACGGTGTTGGAATCATAGATGTGACATGTGAGGTTAGAAAAGAACTCTCTAATCAAAGCGGTCGGGGGTGGATGATCTATCTCTAAGAGTGACAACCAACCTCTAGACTCAAGATTAGCCCTAATGGCTGGATCAACCTCATCTAGAATCACAGAACGCTCAGCCCAAATCTTACGTTCACTATTAAGTTTCTCATAGGCCTCACGTGCACGCTCATTCCTAAAAAACTGAACCTTAGGAGGAGACACGGCAGGGGTAGAGGGAACCCTATTAGCTCTAGTCTTCCTAGGCATGGTGCTAGAATAAGGAACAAGAGCACAAAAACCAATGGGAAAAACAACAAACAAAACCAAGGGCAGATTGCAAGTTAGCCAAAAAAAATATAGAACAAGAAGAACTATATGATGCATGAACATATTAAATAATATGATGCATGAGCTAATGCAGAAAAGTAGGTCCAAATTAAGTTCAAACTCACAAAATTGGCTTGGGCATAGAGTTTCTAACAAAAACCCAAAAAAAAATTCAACCACTTCTTAATTTCTCAAAATAAATTGACTAATTGACCATTATACAAGTTAGAAAACTAATTAGAATGATCAATTACATCAAAACAACAAGCCAATTTCATCAATTTCAACTCAATTGAGCAAAATCCCCAAATCGGATTCAAGCATAAACCCTAGAATTTTCAATTTTTCATAAAACCCCAAATTGATCAAATTAATCAACACCAATCATGAATATAACAATATCCCATCAAAACCCAATGATCAATTTCAGAAAATAAGCCTTGAATCATCAAAAATCCCAAAAATTAAAAGTTCCAAAAATATCCCCTAAATGCATGAAAATATGCATGAAAACATGAAAATAAAACCAAAAGGAGGGATAGAATGGTCTTACCGGCCTTGAGGAAGGAAAACCTTGCAAAAATTATGGAGGAAAATGACAAAAAAATTGTAGAGAATCCTTGCCAAGTCGGAGAGAGAAGAAAAGTTGAAAAACTTTTTGAAAAAGATGTTTTTGAAACAGTCAAAGAACTGTTTTAAAAAACCTGAAATACGATCTTCGATTGATCGAAAAACAGGTTCGATCAATTGAACCAGGCAGAGGCTCACATAAATTTTAAAGCAAGATTTCGATCGATCAAAAAATAGATTGGATCAATTGAAATTCTGGAAAAACAGCTTTTTGAGAGAAAAAACCAGATTTTTTGAAAACTTACCTCAAAGCATTGAATATAACAAAACAAATGCATGAGTATGAGATGAAATGCTCTCCCAAAAACAAGATTTAAACCCAATTTTCCAGAAATTTAGATTTTAAACAATCTCCCCCATTTTTAAAGCAACAAAAACCAATTTTGCATAAAACTCAAGGTATTTTTCAAACGTGGTTGGTCAGACCATAAACACACACAATTTCATGTACAAATTTTAGCAAAGAGTAACTTGTGTTGTGTGTGCAACTAGCAAAAAGCTTGAGATACATATGAGGTGATATGAGAACAGAAATCAATCACAAAGTCTACACAATTCATCACATAGAATTTAAAAGAGACTAACACCTAAAAAGTTACATCATATAACTCCCACATCTCCTAGAACATAAGCTTGCAATCATGTAAGTTTTTTGAATTTTGCCTCATAATATACACACCAATTTTAATTTAAGTGATTTGGCATTCAGCCTAATAGTACACACCAATTTTAATGTAAGAGATTTATCATTTAAACCGAGGCTTCACCTTATGTTCTTTTTGTGCATGTGCTACACTTTCTCGAGCACAAAATCTTATGATATGCACTAAGGTGTTCATGATTGGCTAATGCACAGTGGTGAGATGGTTATTTATGCCTTTCTCAAAAGGATCAAGTCCGACAGTCAAACAACATGTGACTTCAAGATTTAGACAAAGTGATAAACACCATAAACATCTTTCCCACACAACATGTTCTACAAAGCTTTCACTAGTAAAGTGCAATAAAAAAGCTCATCAAAGCTAAACAAAGTACAACAAAACATGTCATGTGAAAATAAATTGACCAACCTTGTTTTCAAAACAAAGAGAATAATGCAAGAACAATAATGTGCTTCCTTTTTCTTTCCTTTTTTTCCTTTTTTTTTAATTTTTTTTTATACATTCAATAAAAAACCTAGAATGAAATGCATGAATGTAATGCAATGCAAATCCTAGAGACAAAAAATAAAAACACAAAAACCAAAGAACAATGGTCACAAAAGATAAAGCAATGAAGCACAAGGACCATTTCAGAAAGACTCAGTTAGTTTGAGTCTTTTGCATCCAAAACTTTTTAGATGCACCACGAGCATTGGAGTTTGTATTCACATTAGAGTGATTTCCAACTCCAATATTGGAATAAAGGTTGAGCGCCTTTACCAATTCACCAATAAGTGCTATAGGATCTTGTGCTTGAGGCACCGGCACTTTCGGCTTATTTGCTCTCTTAGCAGCTTGCAGCATGTAACAGTTTGGACGAATGTGTCCAGACTTCCCACAAAAATGACACACCCAAGCAGGCTTACCATGCACCTTGTCCTTAGAAAGGGTAGACACCTTAGGTTTGGATTCTTTCAGATCAACCCTAATCTTCCTAGATGATGAAACTTCAATGGGTTTAACTACCTCACTAACAGGGGGTTTGACAGTTTCACTCACAGCTTCACTCACAGAAGGTTCAGAAGAAGATGAAGAAACAAAGTGTGTGGAATGAGGAGCAAACACGGAGATGCTTTCAACAAAACCTATACCAGATTTGTCAGAAGGAGACTTTTGGACACTTAACAGTTGATCAAGTTTAGAACTAGCAGATCTAGCAACAGATAAATCAAGTTCCAAAGATTTAACTTTATCAAGCAATAACATATTCTCAGTTTTCACATTGTTCAAAAGTTCATTAGCATCAAACAGTTTAACAAGTAGATTCTTCTTATCAAGCTCAAGAGATTCAATCTTCTTCAGGCCAAGTTCAACACTCATAGCATCCTTTGCAGCAACTTTGCAAAGTTTATTGTAAGCCTCTTGAAGATCTGCATCTTCAGAGAGTTCCCCATCAGAAGGGTTCTCTTCAGCAGATATGCTTTCACTCACTACAGCAGTAGCTGTAAAAGCAATGAAGTTTCCATCCTCGTCACATTCTGACTCATCATCATAAACTTCACCATCACTAAGGGTTACAGCCATAGCCTTACCCTTAGATTTCAAGTAAGTAGCACATTTAGATTTCATTTGACCATACCCTTGACATCCAAAACACTAAGGACCCATAGAATTATTAGAAGATTGACCTACTTTTTCTCTAGGTTTGTCAATATTGTTAACCTTAGTGGGATCATTCTTCCTAAAATTTCTAGGTTCAACAGTGTTCACACCTCTTGCCTTTCTATTGTTATTTCTGAGAAAGTTTCTAAAGTTCTTGACAAGGTAAGCAATCTCTGTAACAGAGAGCTCATCATCAAATCCACCAACTTCAACATCATCAACTGACTTAAGAGCCATTGATTTGGATTTGCTAGTTTTGGGTAGGTCCAACTCATAAGACGGAAAAGATCCTACAAGTTCATCAACAGGGATGGAGTCCACATCTTTACTTTCAGTTATGGCAGTCACCTTGGATCGAAAGTTCTCAGTTAAAGATCTAAGAATCTTCCTAACAATTTTAGGTTGATCATAAATTTCACCCAAGTTATAAGCAAAATTAACAATATCATTCAGTTTAGCATAGAATTCATCAAAAGGTTCATCATCAGACATCCTAATGCTTTCAAATTTAGTAGTTAATTGCTGCAATTTATTGATTTTAACAGCCTTTGTGCCTTCATGCACAGTTTGGAGGATATTCCAAGTAGTATGAGCAATCTCAACATTTGAGATTCTCTTAAATTCCTCCATAGAAACAGCGTTAAAGATAGCATTCATAGCCTTGCTATTAAACGCTACTGCTTTTTTTTGAGTAGTTTGCCACTCACTAACAGGAGTAGTGGGCTTCTCCCATCTGTATTCAACAGAGTTCCAGACTCTCTCATCAATGGATTTCAGGAATGCTTTCGTCCGTACTTTCCAATAAGTATAATTATTCCCATCAAAGTGAGGAGGAATAACCAGAGAATGTCCGTGTTCCATGACAACAGGGGTCAAGGATCAGCTCAAAGATCAAAGGATCAAAAACAAAAGAGCTACCTGCTCTAATACCAGTTGTTGGTTTTTAGACCCCTTATAACAATTGGATTAACCTAGGAATTTAGCCAAGTTGTTACTTAGTCAAATTAATTAAATCTAGGTTAACACAATTAAATAATCATATCAAGTATAGTAGTGGAATATAAAGAACACAAAGATATGATCACCCAGGAAACCAAACCGGTAAAAACCTGGGGACGATTTAACCTAGCTATCCTCAAGGTAAACTTGAATCCACTATCTTGAAAGAATTGAAGGTCATACAATAAAACTTATAAGCCCCCATGCTCGACTTATTATTGCTACCCACCAATAGAACTTACTGACACAACCACATGCAAGCTTCGAATCCACGGACTCCTTCTTTCTTGGATTCACCACCAAATACAAGCACACCCGCTTGTGTTTTCTTTAAACTTCAATGGTAGCAACTGGAATGATCATCAAGGTGTAGAAAAATCTTCTCCTTAAAAACCCTAAGTTTATGTGAAGGAAACCTCCTCAAAGATCTCACAAGAGATTCACATAAACCGCAATATGAGCAACACAAAAATGTGGCTAGGGTTTCCCTTATATACCTAGAGTAAATTAGAAACCTAAACCAATTAAAACACTTTAGGGATGAGTTGGAAAACCTAATTAAAAAATGTCAGGTACGATTTTCGATTGATCAAGCCTAAACTTCGATCGATCAAAATGTACTGAAACCGTTTTTTAATCAGCTTAGTATTTCATTCCAACTTTACAACTAAGAATCAACTTTGAGCACTTCTAAAACAACTTAAATACATTGTTTTGATCATGGTTTGTCAACAATACATATTAGGATTCTAAATACATAAAACTTAAGTCTTTAGAACCTAACAAGTCTCACCCCAAACATATTTTTCCCAATAGAAATTGTTAATGTTATTACTACTGTTGTGGAAGATCTTTTGTTTTTAATAGGATGCAACTTTATGAATATTTGTGTTCCGGAGATTAGAGAACTAAATAAATTTGTGCTCAAATTTTCTTTAAAAAAATGCCCAAGTGAATTGTCTAGCGTCATGCATTTCTTCACATGCATAGATGAATGCTTCTTTAACACTAATAGTATTTGCTTCTGCTTGTATAAAAATTCTTGTTTATTTTAGTATAAGAAATTTTTTCCCCCTATTTTAGATATTCATTTTTTAAAACACCACGTAAGATTATGTATTTTGCATTATATCATTAAAATAACAAATTTTCTTGATTAATTTTTAAAAAAATTATTTTTCTTCACACATAACAACCACTATCTCCTTCTTTCTTCATCCTCAAAAAATAAATAGTGACAATGTAAATTTACACAAATATTGTAACAACTATACATTTTTACACAACTTTACATGACCTGATGTGGGTGAATTTTGAATTTAATTGACTAAAATATGGTCATTTTTCTATTATAGAAGCACTTATGAAAGCATTTGCATAACAAAAAATATGTTAATTGTGTATATATTTATTTACATATTGTAGCAATTTTGCAAATTTACACATTTTTAGCTTTGACTGATGTGAGTGACTTTGGAGCTTAAATGTATTAATTTGACATATTTTTCTATTATACACATACTAATAGAAATGCTTTTAGCTTTATAAGTTTCGTTAGAGTCGTTTGGTTAAAAGGGTGGAAAACTGAGATGATAAAAAATGGGAAAGAAATAGAGAAGTGGAAAGATAGACGTGATTTATTTTTCTCTCATATGTGTTTAGTTGGGAGATGAAAAAATAGAAAGATGAAAAACTCATTCGTTTGATTGAGAAGAAAACTGAGATGATAAAAAATAAAGTTGGTATAAATTTACAATCATGTTCCTATTAAATAAAACAAAAAATAACACTTTTTTTTTTATTAAAAACTTGTATTAGACACTTTAATATTAAAAAAAAATGAATAAGAAGTAAGAAAAAGAAAAAACCTAAAGAAAAGAAACAAAGAAAAAGTAATAAAAAACAAAAAAACGAACTAGAAGCATGGTTTTAAAAATTGGACCGGCCAGTTCAACTGGAAACCGAGCATTAATCTATTCCAATTATGGCTAGAAATCGGAAAATAGTAAAAAAGTAAATTTAACTGGAACAAGTCAGTTTAATCGTGAAAACTGAAAATCGGGACAGCTCAACTGGTTTTTAAATGGTTCAATTCAGATGCCAAAATTATCCCAAAGTCACAATTGTTAAAAAAATTAGAGGCACTTTTGATTTTAGTTTTTGTTTTTTAATCTCTTGAAATAATTATAAATAGACAGAAAAAGAACATTTAATCAAAACACCCACAATCATGGGCGATGCTACTTGCAACTCAGGGTCGTCACAGGACCACCTAAACTTACCAAAAAAATGTATATATATATACTTGCGAAAGAAAAAAAAAAAAAAAAATATATATATATATATATATATATATATATATATATATATATATATATATATATACTACACACACACATACACACACATTAAATTCACCTATTTGGACTGCCCTAATAAAAATATAGACCACCCTAACTTGAAAATTATAATAATTTTGTTTCAATAAAAATAAAAGTGGTACTACATTCACAACATTTCTACAATAATTCCACAAAAAATCTTATGTAATAAGCAGAAATCGGTTACTAATTCTAATTTTGGCTCAATATTGACATCAGTTTTTAACCCACTAATCACAAATTATTGCATAAGATTTGTTTTTAAAATATTGTAGATTTAGCATTACTCCAAAAAACAAAAGGCACAAACAACAACAAAAAATCCCCCCCCCCCCCCCCCCGAAAAAGTGTTAACAAATTTTCAACAGAAAACCTATTCAAAAAGAAAAAGAAAAATAATTATTCAAATTTGTAACTCTTTCATCCTATTACATAAAAATAATTTCTAATTTCATTTTTTTTTTCTTGAAAAAGGTACTCAAGAATAAGAGCATCTCCAACAACTTATCTAAATTTTTGTACTGTTTGGACAGTAAACAGTGACATTTAACTTTTACCTACCTACTTTTTCAAATACATTTTCCAACAGATTCTCTATCCTTTTCTCCATCTCATTTAAATATTATTTCTTCATTCATTCTTTATTCTTTTCTCCATCTCATTTCAATTCTCATTTAACCCTTTCGCAATACTTTTACAAAAATCACAACAAAATCTTATGTGGAAAGCTGTTACTAGTTCTAATTTAAACCCACCACTGAAATTATTTTTTTACTCACCAATATTAGATAATAAGAATCTGTTACTTAAGATTTATTGTGATAGCATTTCTTAATTGTCATTTCTTATTCTTTAAATTATTTTTCCTTTCAATTTCATCCATACATTTCTTTTTCTTTTTTTCTTTTTTTTTTCTCCACCACGCACGTATATCCACTCTAACTCCCTTCTTTTTCTTTTTCTACTTGATCCCAGATGAATTTCTCTCTCTCTCTCTCTCTCTCTCTCTCTCTCTCTCTCTCTCCTTTTTCTTTTTCTACTTGATTCTAGAACAGTCTCTAGCTATTTATGTGATAAAAAACAGAGAAAGAACAAGCAAGAGATATCTTGCTTGCTCTATCATTGATCGAAGGACACAGGCAGGCGCAAAATCTTGCTTGCTCCACCGTTGTTAGCTCTCTATCTTCTTTTTTTTTTTTTTTTTTTTTGCTTTTATTGTTATGATTTGATTAATTTTAAGATTGTGTTTTTGAGTTTGTATTTTGATTATGCTTGAGTTTAGAGATGTTTAAGAGAAAGGATTGTTGTGTTTGTTGCCGTTGTGAAAGGAGAGAGAAAGAATTGTTTTTTATTGAGTAGTATTATTTTTTTATGGAGAAAAATTAAATTGGAGTTGCTACAATGTTTTCTATATCTAGAGAAGCACTATAGAAACTTCAAAAAAAATTTGGAAAAGTTTTGCATTTGGAGAATCCGTTGGAGCTAATTTTTGGGGTTTGTTCTCCAAAAATAGATTTAGCTAATCTACTGGAGATGCTCTAATATTGTAGTTCATGAGTTTTCAATGCTAAAAATCTTTTTGGCTTTATAGTTGCAATAATTTTGCTTTCCTTAATAACTTAGGTCGTAGTTACAGCAAATATCATCATTTTTTCTTTGTCTTCTCTATTATCATTTCAATTCTCTTGTTTTATTACTCTCATCTCAACATTCTTAATTCCCACTTTATCTTTTATCGGTCCATTTTTTCTTTTTCCCTTTGTTAGTAGAAAAACTTGTAAACTTCATTTTTTGTGAAGTAGATATATTCAAGTTACCTCTTTATTAAATTTTTTGTATAATTTAAATTTCTTAGCAACCACCCAAAGAGCACTACTAGGGGTGGCAAACATGAACCCACCAATTACCCACCTAATTTGGATAAGTCATAACCCTACCCATATGAATATTTGGGTTAAATGGGAAAAGACCCATTAGGTTATTTAATTATATGGGTCTTAATGGACAAACCCACTAATACTCACTAAAACCTATCTAAAATTTAAATAAACAACATAAAATCTAAATTTCTAAAAAATGACTAAAATACCTCAAAACTTAAAAAATAATCAAATTCCCCATGAAACCTAAAAACAACCAAAATACTCACAAAACCTTAAAATTACCAAAATAACCCCTAAAACTTAAAAAATGATCGAAATACTCTTGAAACATAAAATGACCAAAATAGCCCCTAAACCTAGAAAATGATTGAAATACCCCATAATCCTATAAAAATGACCAAAATACCCCCTCAAAACCTAAAAATTCAAAAAAATAGCCCCCCATTAACCTAAAAATTACTGAAATACCCCCCCATTAACCTAAAAAATGACTGAAATACCCCTGAAATCTAAAAAATGGCTGAAATACCTTTGTAGCCAAAAAATTACCAAAATACTATTGAAACCTAAAAAATGTCCAAATTACCCCTAAAACCTAAAAATTGACCAAAATACCCCCAAAACCTAAAAATTACTGAAATATCCCCAAAACCTTAAAGTTGATCAAATTACCCTAAAGCCTAAAAAATTACCAAAATACCTCTAGAACCTAAAAATTATTAAAATACTTCTGAAACCTAGAAATTAGATGTTTTGGGTGTATTTTGGTCATGTTGGGGACATATTTTTATGTAATTGGTATATCCTTTGACAAAACACACTTTATTTGTATTTGGGTAAATCTTAAGTAGGTTCAAGATGATCATTACAAGTGGTTAAATTGAAGACATGAAGACTACTCAAGAACTGCTCAAGAAAAGTGCAAATCTGCAAGCCTCGATACCTCCTCGACAGAAGCTCAATCTGTCGAGATTCATTAAAGCTTGACAAATGTCTCGATTGATCGATCTTACGATCAATCGAGCTTACAGGTTTTCAGATTATAGCCAGCAATGTTTTTATTCTAAAAGGCTATTTGTTTATGGGTTTGTATAATCCTTATTGGACTAGGAAAACTCAAGGTTTGTGTAAACCTATTTGGAAAAAAAGAGCCCATTAAGCTCCTATTTAAAGGAGGTGGGAAAAAGAAAAACCTAACCCTAGAAAGCTTCATAAGGTTTTCTTTTTGAAACCCTAGCCTCCTCCTACAAAAGAAGGAGTTCTTGCTGCGTTTCTTGTACGCCTTTGGGTTCTGTAACCAAGCAAAGTCTCTTGCACCAACATTGAAGATCTTATTGGTGTTTCTATGTGAAGTTGCCGCGTACTGGGATCTGCGCATCAAATTGGTTAGTCACATACTTGGGAGCCGTGCATCAGAAAGGGGAACTGTCACTACAAAACAAGTCTAATTGGGTATTGGGATAAAGGTTCAATGGTAGGTTGGTAAGGTACTTGGGATTCCTTTACTTGTAACCGCTTGTTGTGATAATAGTGGAGTTTCGGGAGTGGTGACCTAAAATCACCCGGTGGGATTTTTGCCGTTAGGTTTTTCCCCATTTGTAAACAAATCACTGTCTTATTTATTTTCTGCTACGTAATTAGTTTATTGGTGATTTGTTTGTGCTACCACGCGTTTGCTTGATAAATTGATTAATTAATAACTTAGCTAATTAATTAATTAATTTATATCACAATGGGTCATTCAATTTGTGGCCGATCAGGTCATGTTACATGTTTAGGGGTATTTTGGTCATTTTTTTATGTTTCAGGAGTATTTATTAATCATTTTTTAGGTTTTGGAGGTATTTAAGTCATTCTTAAGGTTTCAGACGTATTTCAATCATTTTTTAAGTTTATGGGGGTATTTTAGTCATTTTCTAGGTTTATTTAAGTCATCTTTTAGGTTTCAAGGGTATTTCGATCATTTTTTACATTTAGGGGGTATTTAGATCTTCATTTTTTACGTTTAGGAATACTTTGGTCATTTTAGGTTTTGGGGGTATTTTGGTAATTTTTAAGGTTTTGGGGATATTTTGGACTTTTTTAGGGTTTGGAGGGTATTTCGCACATTTTAGAGATTTTGGAGGTATTTTTGTCATTTTAGTGGTTTTTTAGCATATTTGGTGATTTTAGAGATATCAGGGGTATTTTGGTCATTTTAGAGGTTTCATGAGTATTTTGCTCATTTTAGAGATATTGGGGATATTTTGATCATTTTAGTGGTTTTTGAGCATATTTGGCAATTTTAGAGTTATCGGAGGTATTTTGGTCATTTTAGAGGTTTCATGGCTATTTTGCTCATTTTAGAGATTTTTGCAGTATTTTGCTCATTTTAGAGATTTTGGGGATAATTTTGGATGTCCAAGGGTGTATTGGTAATTTTGGAAGTGTAGGAGTATTTGATTCATTTTAGGTATTTAAGGGTATTTTGGTAATTTTGGAGGTCAAAAGGGTAGTCGAGTAGTTTTAGAAGTACATAGGTCATATTGGGTTAAACGGGTGGATTACTAATTAAAGGGGTTGGGTTGGGTTGGGTTAGTAATGGATAATTAATTTATATATAAACAAGTCATAAATAGATAAATGAGTAATTACACACCCAACCCATTTATAACCCAAATTGTTCATTTGTCACCCCAAAGCACTAGCATCCAAGGATGCAAAAAAGTTCTATTTTACACCCTCAAAATTTACTTTATCTATTTTACCATTTCATTTTACAACTCACCCAACATCCCAGTTTTTATATTTACCTACAATTTATTAAAATAATATTAGCCTTTGAGCACACGCTCATGCGCGTGCTTAGAGGCACTTCTATTTTTTAGATAAAGGTTAATAATTTGAAATTTTTTTTTATATAGTAATCAATGTTTTATTGATTGGAAGATGATGCTATAATTTAGTATTAACATTTAGGGGGAGGAAAAAAAGATCCTCTGAATAAATCCTATTACATAGATTGAAAATGGATAATAAAATTGTAACTATAATACTACTTACAAAATAATCATGTTAGTAATATGTGCAATTCTAATAAAATTTTAGTAAAAGTGGAAGCATGTGCTATGTTAAAATTTATGGATATAACAAAATTGTACGACAATTTGTTATAAAAAAGTTTCATAGAATAATATTTTAAACTTATTTTTGAGTTGTGATGGCTTGACACTAAAAAATACATAAACACAATATTTTAGTCATAATATAATTTTTCTTTATAAGTTATAGCTCAATTGGTTGAAATTTCCCTCCCCCAACTATTGAAGGGTATTAATTTTTTTTTTTTTTTTAAAAAGGCTTTCTTGTTATTGATTTTTTTTCTTAATAATTTTTTAATGGGAGTTAGATATGAAGTTATTTATAATCTTAAAAGATAGTCACTTAGTAAAAAAAAATCCATAAAAATAACTAAAAATAATAATTAATAAAATTTGTATTAAATTATTTAAAACACCTTGAATATGGAAATGTTGGTGGCTTTTGAATACATTTGTGTAGTACCTTGGTTTTGGATATATACATTTGTGTATATTTTGTTGTGCATAAGGTTTTTTGTTTGATTTAATTTGTCTAGCAATTTATTTAATTATTAGGTTGGATTAAAATTGATTAGTAGCTGATTTTGAGTGTAATATATAATTTCTAATGTCGATCACACCCTCAGATTTAATTATCACAAAGCTAGAAATAGGATTAGGCTCATTGGAAGGAAAAGAAAATTTAAAACACTAAGAATACCGTTTGCTCCATACACCTATTCTCTTAGTTCAATATCAAGCAATGTAAGTTTTTTTGGTGCATCTATTATTCTTTTGAACCCAAGCCCAAAAGTTTAATGTGTTGGTTTTTAGACCCCTTAAAACACAATTGGATTAACCTAGGAATTTAACCAAGTTGTTACTTAGTTAAATTAATTAAATCTAGGTTAACACAATCAAATAATCATATCAAGTATAGCAGCAGAAATATAAAAAACACAAAGATATGATCACCCAGGAAACCAAACCGGTAAAAACCTGGAGAGGATTTAACCTAGCTATCCTCAAGGTAAACTTGAATCAACTATCTTGAAAGAATTGAAGTTCATACAATAAGACTTACAAGCCCCCACGCTCGACTTCTTATTGCTACCCACCAGTAGAACTTACTGACACGACCACGTACAAGCTCCGAATCCACGGACTCCTTCTTTCTTGGATTCTCCACCAAATACAAGCACACCCGCTTGTTTTTTCTTTAAGCTTCAATGGCAGCAACTGGAATGATCATCAAGGTGTAGAAAGATCTTCTCTTTGAAAACCCTAAATTTATGTGAAGGAAACCTCCTCAAAGATCTCACAAGAGATTCCCATAAACCGCAATATGAGCAACACAAAAACGTGGCTAGGGTTTCCCTTATATACCTAGGGTAAATTAGAAACCTAAACCAATTAAAACTCTTTAGGGCTGAGTTGGAAAACCTATTTAAAAAAACATCAGGTACGATTTTCGATTGATCGAGCCTAAGCTTCGATTGATCGAAATGTACTAAATCTATTTTTTAAATAGCTTAGTATTACATTCCAACTTTACAACAAAGAACCAACTTTGAGCACTTCTAAAACAACTTAAATACATTATTTTGATCATGGTTTGCCAACAATACAAATTAGGATTCTAAATACATAAAACCTAAGTCTTTAGAACCTAACAAACTCCCCCTTTGGCAATCCGTGACAAAACATAACTTAAATAGCTCAAAGTTTACAAGTAAAAACCCTTTACAAAATAATGCTCAAAAACACAAATTCAATCTAACTACTATCCATCAGTTGCAAGAGTAGACAGCAGCTCAAATGAATCAACCTGTATATTTTCCTGAAACACTTAAACAAAATGCATAACCGCATGTGTGGAAAAAATACAAGTAAAGAAAAATAAAAAATCTTGATTTCAAACACAAACAATAAAGACATATAATAATGAAGAACTCATAATCATAAATTAATAAGAAGTTTGAAACAAGAACCACAAAATATACTCCCCCTAACATGTATAACCCAACAACAACAAAAATGTGGCAAGAGCTAAAAGATAAAATACAAAGTGAAGCACCTAGATACAATCTAAACAACTCCACAAGCTCCAACCAAACAAAAATAAAGTCTCCCCCTAAAACAAAAAACAAGTACAAAGAATGCCAAAAACATCTCTCATATGTACTTCCCCTTTTTGTGACGGAATGCCAAAGGGCAATCAAAATCCATCATCAAAAGGAGGTGGCGATGAAGAACTCCGAAACCGTGCCAAATC
Organism: Quercus agrifolia; assembly: GCA_029955455.1. Classification (NCBI taxonomy): domain Eukaryota; kingdom Viridiplantae; phylum Streptophyta; class Magnoliopsida; order Fagales; family Fagaceae; genus Quercus; species Quercus agrifolia. Next base: position 45,484,578 of record JARQAD010000006.1, read on the forward strand.
TGCTCGCAGACCTCTAATCTCATCCAAAATGTCCACCAAAACCTGTCCTTGAGCGGCCTGAACGGTCAAGACATGATCCAACGTACGTCGAATGTCGGAATCATCCGACGTAGTCAATGGAGGAATATCAGTAGCAGCAGCACCACCAGAAGTCTCAGCAGCACTTGTCGAGGAGGGAGGAGGGGGGACACTACTAGAGGATGCACCACGAGAGACTGAAGGATTAGCTCTCAAATGAGCAGCCCTCTGACGAAGGAAAGTGGCACCTAGAGGACCAACAACATGAACAGGCTCACTAGAGGGAAAGTCAGCTAGACCTGAAAACAAAAGTATCCTATGAATGAAAATAGGATATATAAGCGCATGTCCTATAGCAGAACTCCTATGAACTTCGTTCAAAGAACGAAGGAACAAGTGAGGAAAATTGATAGAAGCACTAGACATAAACGCATATAAAAACACACATCGCTTTAGAGGGATGGTGTGGAGATGAGAAATGGGCCACAAGGAATGACACGCAACTTAAAGAAACAAATATGCGGTCTCAGTAAGTGCAAAAGACGTGATCCGAGGATTAGAACCCCACTGGATAGATGATCCAGTGATGTGTGACATGACCTCATCAATAGGAGGTGACTCATCATAGGGATAGACCGGATCAGTGACAATCGGAACCCCAAGAGCCTCAGCCACTACCCTAGGGGTAATGGTGAACTCCTCACCTTGTATCCAACTCCGAACAACGGTGTTGGAATCATAGATGTGACAAGTGACGTTAGAGAAGAACTCTTTAATCAAAGCGGTCGGGGGTGGATGATCTATCTCTAAGAGTGACAACCAACCGCTAGACTCAAGATTAGCCCTAATGGCTAGATCAACCTCATCAAGAATCACAGAACGCTCAGCCCAAATCTTACGTTTACTATTACGTTTCTCATAGGCCTCATGCACACACTCATTCCTAAATAACTGAACCCTAGGAGGAGACATAGTAGGGGTAGAAGGAACCCTATTAGCTCTAGTCTTCCTAGGTATGGTGCTAGAATAAGGAATAAGAGCACAAAGTAAATGGGAAAAACAACAAAAACAAAACCAAGGGCAGACTGCAAGTTAGCCAAAAAAAATATAGAACAAGAAGAACTATGTGATGCATGAACATATTAAATGATATGATGCATGAGCTAATGCAGAAAATTAGGTCCAAATTAAGTTCAAATCCGCAAAATTGGCTTGAGCATAGAGTTTCTAACTAAAACCCAAAAAAAATTCAACCACTTGTTAATTTTTCAAAATAAATTGACCAATTGATCTTCACACAAGATAGAAAACAGATTAGAATGATCAATTACATCAAAACAACAAGCCAATTTCATCAATTTCAACTCAATTGAACAAAATCCCCAAATCGGATTCAAGCATAAACCCTAGAATATTCAATTTTTCACAAAGCCCCAAATTGATCAAATTAATCAATACCAATCATGAATATACCAATATCCCATCAAAGCCCAATGATCAATTTTACAAAACAAGGCTTGAATCATCAAAAATCTCAAAAATAGAGAGGTCCGAAAAAATCCCTTAAATGCATGAAATCATGAAAATAAAACAAAAAGGAGGGATAGAATAGTCATACCGGCCTTGAGGGAGGAAAACCTTGCAAAAATTGTGGAAGAAAATGACAAAAAATGAGATGTGCTGCCTTGCCAAGTCGGAGAGAGAAGAAAAGTTTAAAAACTTTTTGAAAAAGATGATTTGAAACAGTCAAAGAATTGTTTTAAAAAACTTGAAATACGATCTTCGATTGATCGAAAATCAGGTTCGATCAATCGAACCAGGCAGAGGCTCACATAAATTTTAAAGCAAAATTTCGATTGATCGAAAAATAGATTGGATCAATCGAAATTCTGGAAAAAACAGCTTTTTAAGAGAAAAACTAGATTTTTGAAAAACTTACCTCAAAGCAATGAATATAACAAAACAAATGCATGAGTATGAGATGAAATGCTCTCCCAAAAACAAGATTTAAACCCAATTTTCCAGAAATTTAGATCTTAAACAATCTCCCCCATTTTTAAAGCAACAAAAACAGTTTTTGCATAAAACTCAAAGTAATTTTCAAACGCGGTTGGTCAGACCATAAACACACACAATTACATGTACAAAGTTTAGCAAAGAACAACTTGTGTTGTGTGTGCAACTAGCAAAAACTTGAGATACATGTGAGGTGATATGAGAACAGAAATCAATCACAAAGTCTACACAATTCATCACATAGAATTTTAAAAGAGACTATCACCTAAAGAATTACATCATATAACTCTCACATCTCCTAAAACATAAGCTTGCAATCATGTAAGTTTCTTGAATTTTGCCTCATAATATACACACCAATTTTTAATTTAAGTGATTTGGCATTCAGCCGAATAATACACACCAATTTTAATGTAAGAGATTTATCATTTAAACCGAGGCTTCACCTTATGTTCTTTTTTTTTTTTATGTGCATGTGCTACACTTTCTCGAGCACAAAATCATATGATATGCACTAAGGTATTCATGATTGGCTAGTGCACAGTGGTGAGATGGTTATTTATGCCTTTCTCAAAAGGATCAAGTCCGACAGTCAAACACATGTGACTTCAAGATTTAGACAAAGTGATAAACACCATAAACATCTTACCCACACAACATGTTCAACAAAGCTTTCACTAGTAAAGTGCAATAAATAAGCTCATCAAAGCTAAACAAAGTACAACAAAACATATCATGTGAACATAAATTGATCAACCTTGTTTTCAAAAAACAAAGAGAATATTGCAAGAACAATAATGTGCTTCCTTTTTCTTTCCTTTCTTTCCCTTTTTTTTTTTTTTTATATATTAAATAAAAAAAACTTAGAATGAAATGTATGAATGTAATGCAATGCAAATCCTAGAGACAAAAGAAAAAAATCACAAAAACCAAAGAACAATGGTCACAAAAGATAAAGCAATGAAGCACAAGGACCATGTCAAAAAGACTCAGTTAGTTTGAGTATTTTGCATCCAAAACTTTTTAGATGCACCACGAGCATTGGAGTTTGTATTCACATTAGAGTGATTTCCAACTCCAAGATTGGAATAAAGGTTGAGCGCCTTTACCAATTCACCAATAAGTGCTATAGGATCTTGTGCTTGAGGCACTGGCACTTTTGGCTTATTTTCTCTTTTAGCAGCTTGCAGCTTGTAACAGTTTGGACGAATGTGTCCAAACTTCCCACAAAAATGACACACCCAAGCAGGCTTACCATGCATCTTGTCCTTAGAAAGGGTAGACACCTTAGGTTTGGATTCTTTTAGATCAACCCTAATCTTTCTAGATGATGAAACTTCAATGGGTTTAACTACCTCACTAACAGGGGGTTTGACAGTTTCACTCACAACCTCACTCACAGAAGGTTCAGAAGAAGATGAAGGAACAAAGTGTGTGGAATGGGGAGCAGACATAGAGATGCTTTCAACATAACCTCTACCAGATTTGTCAGAATGAGACTTTTGAACACTTAACAGTTGATCAAGTTTAGAACTAGCAGATCTAGCAACAGATAAATCAAGTTCCAAAGATTTAACTTTATCAAGCAATAACATGTTCTCAGTTTTCACATTGTTCAAAAGTTCATTAGCATCAAACAGTTTAACAAGCAAATTCTTCTTATCAAGCTCAAAAGATTCAATCTTTTTCTGGCCAAGTTCAACACTCATAGCATCCTTTGCAGCAACTTTGCAAAGTTTATTGTAGGCCTCTTGAAGATTTGCATCTTCAGAGAGTTCCCCATCAGAAGGGTTCTCTTCATCAGATATGCTTTCACTCACTACAGCAGTAGCTGTGAAAGCAATGAAGTTTCCATCCTCGTCACATTCTGACTCATCATCAGAAACCTTACCATCACTAAGGGTTACAGCCATAGCCTTACCCTTAGATTTCAAGTAAGTAGGACATTCAGATTTCATGCGACCATACCCTTGACATCCAAAACACTGAGGACCCATAGAATTATTAGAAGATTGACCTACTTTTTCTCTAGGTTTATCAATATTGTTAACCTTAGTGAGATCATTCTTCCTAAAATTTGTAGGTTCAGCAGTGTTCACATCTCTTGCCTTTCTATTGTTATTTCTGAGAAAGTTTCTAAAGTTCTTGGCAAGGTAAGCAATCTTTGTAGCAAATAGCTCATCATCAAATCCACCAACTTCAACATCATCAACTGACTTAAGAGCCATTGATTTGGATTTGCTCGTTTTGGGTAGGTCCAACTCATAAGACTAAAGAGATCCTACAAGTTCATCAACAGGGATGGAGTCCACATCCTTACTTTCAATTATGGCAGTCACCTTGGGTCTAAAGTTCTCAGTTAAAGATCTAAGAATCTTCCTAACAATTTTAGGTTGATCATAAATTTCACACAAGTTATAAGCAGAATTAACAATATCATTCAGTTTAGCATAGAATTCCTCAAAAGATTCATCATCAGACATCCTAATGCTTTCAAATTTAGAAGTTAATTGCTGCAATTTATTAATTTTGAGAGCCTTTGTGCCTTCATGCACAGTTTGGAGGATATTCCAAGCAGTATGAGCAACCTCAACATTTGAGATTCTCTTAAATTCCTCCATTGAAACAGCGTTAAAGATAGCATTCATAGCCTTGCTATTAAACGCAGCTGCTTCTTTTTGAGAAGTTTGCCACTCACTAACAGGAGTAGTGGGCTTCTCCCATCCGTATTCAACGGAGTTCCAGACTCTCTTATCAATGGATTTCAGGAATGCTTTCATCCTTACTTTCTAATAAGCATAATTATTCCCATCAAAGTGATAAGGAATAACCAGAGAGTGTCCGTGTTCCATGACAACAGGGGTCAAGGATCAGACCAAAGATCAAAGGATCAAAAACAAAAGAGCTACCCGGTCCAATTGTCATTGCCGGATAGGTGGAAACCTTAAAACTAGATTATGAAAAGCAACATGTGCTCAGTTCAGTTATAACTTATGGCAATTATAAGCCTTATCACGAAACTAATGGCAAGACCTCGTCCCTAGGTAAATTGAACCTTACAACAACATTTATAACTATCTCTACGACTAGTTGTCAGGTGTCGGGGTCAGCAATGTCAGTACGGGGAACGATTATTGCCAGTAGCATCAATTTAAGACACAATTATTGCAAAGAAAGGATTCTTAGAAAGTACTTCTCTTTTTATTAAATAAAGGAAAAGTTACATCATATGCAGAATAATCTCATATACATAAGAACTCGGAAACGACTTCATTTACAACTCAGGCTAACTTGTTTTAAAGCTAACTATAAAAAGAAAGCTGATGGGAATGGTAGATTCACAATCTTGTTCGGCTGGGAACCAAACAGGATTGTATGGTATCGGCAAAGAGAAAGAAGGGAAGCCGATGTCATTTGGAGTTCGGCGACCGGAAGGTAACATCATTTGAAGTTCGGCGACTAGCTTGGTCTTCAATACCGGACAGATGAAGGCCTTGCTCGGTTGATAGGTAAAGGCACCTCTGGCTTCTGGTTTTTCACCTTCACCCATAGCTGCCTCACCCCCCATGCTTTAATCATCACCTCCGCCTAAAACTTCAAATGCTGCTCACTCTCCCTTGGCTCTCTAAAGAACTCAATGTTGTTCATTCTCCCTTAACTCTCTAAAGAACCCAAGAATCTGAGAATGAGGGAAAATGATCCCCATCTGGTGCCTTTTATAGGCGGTGAAGTCTGATGGGGAAGGTGTATTAAACGCTGTTCAATTTCCAAGGAAATCCTCTGCCGTTAGATCTGCATCGCCTCGTAAACCGAAGAAGCATCGGAAAAGTCACACCTCATGAAACGAAACGTTAGTAGCAAAGAGGAAGGATATCAGACAACAAAGGGCTAAATGGAGAACCTCGGCTACCCCAAGCATGACGAAACCACAACAAAAATATTCAAAGGACAGACACCTCATTCTCGGCTAGATCAAGAACCACCGAGCAGGTGGAAACCTTATCATTTTTACAAAAAAGGCAAAGAACAGACACCTCATTCTCGACTATATCAAAAATCACCGAGCAGGTGAAAACTTTTTCATTCTTACAAAAACCCTAAAGATAGAAAACCATGTTCTCGGTTTAATCGAGATTGCCGAACATGTGGAAACCATAAGCCAGAGTATGAGGTGCTGTACAGTTCATGTTCACAAAAAAGCAAAAGTGTAGAATAAACACAGTATATGGGGGAATTCCTGGTCACACATGCAAAAAGAATGAATAGCAACAACAAAAACAAGAGGAAAAGAGGCAAAGATCAGAGCAAAAGCACTTGCAAGCATGATCAAAACAAACCACAACAAATAAAAACCATCCAAATGAAATTGACATAAAAACAGAATTAATGTCTCATCACCAAAATCCGGCAACTGTATACGGGTCATCCCCATGAAATAAAACCAGCTGTTCAGTCACCACATCTCGATGACATAGGCAAATATACCAAAAAAATAGTAAGAAATAATAAAAATGCAGTAAAAAGATAAAAACTGTAGAAATACGGTTCGACAAGTAAATCATGCGAAGGGTCCGGTCTGGTCTGCTGCTCTGGAATGCTGCTAATCGGCCACGGGAAAGTGCAGGTCAACGCCTAGCTGTTCTTGGGTACTTAGGATGCTAGTAGCTTCCATGTCATCCGGCTCTACATGGGCATCGATCTGTTCCACCAGCTCCATCATACTCGGCGTTTCCTCCTCTTCAATGGGCGCCAGGGGATTCTGTACGGTAGCTGCTGGGCTTAGGAAGGGAATCTGGCTGGGATCTCTTAGAGGGGAATCCTTAGGGACCCTTAAAACTTGCAAAGCAGCAAACCACCCGGCCTCAAAACCCATTTTACGCGCTTGATTCACAACTGACTCAATGGAATTCTCGGCATCAGCAAATCCCTCATTGTACCATTTCTCTTCGTAAGCCTTTAAAGCCGCCCTCAGGTCGGCAAGTTCCTCGGCTTGGTCCGTGTTTAGGCTGATCGCCTTGGCCAGCTTGACATCTGTCTCATTCTGCTTAGCCAAGAGTTCCGCAGACCTTTTCTCCGCCAATGCTCTGTTCTTCTCCGCAACAACAGCCTTCTTATCGGCAGTATCAGCCGCCTTCATCTTTTCCTTAGCTGTTTTCACAGCCGCCTCCCACACCTCCTTTTCCAGATCAGCCTCCTCGGCAAGATCCTTTGCACGATCACCCAAAATGTGGGCCAGTTAAGCAGCCTAACAAAAAACAGAAGTTAGTACAGCAATGAAATAAAGAGGACGATAAGTAATTGAAGAGAAGGGAGTTACCGCGATGGTATGCCACTGTAGCCTACGCCCCACAGACTCCTCTGTCCCTTCTTCAAAGGCATGTACATCATCGAGTAGAAGGAGGCCCGTGGCCAAGGTCTGAGCAATACGGCCTCCCTCTCCTTTCTCCCACATCCGCACACAAGCAGTCGAAGGTAAAGGCTTGCCGTCCAGCAAAAACTTAGGCTTCCACTCCGGCACAGCTTAAGAAGAGGACGCAATACCCGACTCGACGTGGGTTTGCGGCTCTTGGATGACAATACCTCCGGTTGGTCGGGGAGGAGTTTGAATCACTGCATCTCCGAACCTGTTGGCGGTTGATCAGTAACCTTCTGCCTTTTCCAAACTCATCCAGCTTGAGGAGGGGGTGGAGAAGGAAGCGCCTGTGTTTGACTTTGAGAAGGTGAAGGCTACGCGACCTGCCACGCACCGGGTACGAAGCGGTCAATGGTCATGGTCTTCCGGGTCACCATATCTTCGCGAGGAAAAGAATCAGTGGCTGACAAGTCGGTTACAAATTGCTCAGCTTCCACTATAGGAGCCTTAAGTTCAACAGGGTCCTCAAGTTGAGCAGGTTCTTGAACAGGGACTTCATGGACGGCTTTGTGGGCCAATTCTCGGAGACACCGGGACACGCGCTCCGCAGACTCATCTCGTAGTGGGGCTAGCTCGTTCGAGCAGGTATAACGCTTGCCTAATTCTCTCGCCTCACCAATTGTAAGCCTCAGTGGTAGAAAGTTTGTGTGTCGAACGCCTATGTACAACAAAAGGGGGCTGTCAACTAATAGTACCTGTCTGAAAGGCTGCCAGGTAGAATAAACTAGCTTAACCCCGAGGATCAAGTGTGATGCTCGGAGCTATCCGTCCCAATGTACGAATATCTCAGACCGGAGGATGAAATTCAAGTCCCTGATGTGAATTGTCCTAACGTCTGGGGTGAACAATTTACCCTCTGCAAAAGAACGAGGCGTGATATCAGCAACATGTAAGAAAGAGTTAATTCAATTAGAAAAATTGTTAAGTCAGAGATCGATACGAACCCACTTCACGGCGTGAGAAGGAGCAGGGAATTTCTCCGACACACCAATTGTCGCGCACCCAGACAAACTCCCCAACCGAGTTCCTGTTTGAATCAGGTAGGCAGGATATTAGCCGTACCCGATTATCCCTAGTTTTTAAGTAATAATTGGAGGATTTGTTCCCACAAAGACTATACATGTGATTTATATCATGGTGATCCAACTATAAACCAAAAGTGTGATTCAACCTACTGACACAACTGATTACTCGGTAAAAATTGGGTGGGAGTTGGTCAAGACATAACCCATAGTACCTAAGAGTGCTAACCACAAGAGGGTCCACGGAGAACCTAACCCCGCCCTTTAGAATTGCCATTAAAGGGAAAAAAGCTGTACCCTGCCCTCTGTGGAGTGCGATTTCACTCTCGTGGCAGTAAGCCACTTCCATGTCACCGAGGATGTCAAATTTTTGCCTAAAGATGGCTAGAGACGTTGAGGTATCCAAAAGAAAAGAATAACCCATTTCGAAATCTAACACTAAAAGAGGAATCTCTAGAAAGAAGTTGGAAGTAAAAGAAGAGGGTAGAGAACTTACTTTGGGCTCTAAGGAATGAAGGGTCTCTGGGCTGATGAGTTAGCGCACAAATGAATGGTCGGCAGAGAGTATGCTCAGGAAGTAGGAAATGAAAAAGTGAGAAAACAACATAAGGAGAACTATTTATAGGAGCAAAAGAGGGCAGCGGAACGTTTAATCAACAATAAATAGGCACAACTTACAAAACGAAAAGAAGCCCCTACAAATGCCAATGATAACTGACGCGCGCGTCACCCTAGTTCACGAACCGTCAGGTAATAATGGCATCTGAACCAAGCGCACCAGAACAACGTGTCTTTTGAGAAGAGCATTAATGGGATGTCATAAGTTCCTGACTGTTAAGCTTTCAGAACGGAAATACCTGGTCGGTTCCTTGATTCTACCCGGCAACTGGGCACGAATTAAAGGGGGGCTAATGTACTGTAACGAGGTGCCCAGACCCAAATTGGGCCTTGATTTCAGGCCTGGTGTGGAGTCAAAGTGCGACACCAAAATGCCCAAATCTAAATTAGGCCTTAGGTTCAGGGTCGGTAGCGCAACCCCGTATTTCATATCCTTGCTTTATACTGCCCTCGTAGGTTACAAGTCTGAATCTCGTTCCCTAACCAATGCTCGGCAAGATTTTCCCAAACATCGAAGAAAGGTAAACCCAACATATCATAGGATGCTCGGCAGTTTCTTAGAAATGTCATTGTCGGGCATATGTGCCTGAGTTGGAACCAAGTTCCAAAGCCACAATCTCAGTTTTCTTACTCTCACCTAAACATCCATTTAGAACAGATAATATTGGACCTCACTACCGGGCATATCTGTTTAAATTAGAACCAAGTTCCAAAGCCACAATCACAATATTCTACTCTCGCCTGAACAACCACCTTGAGCAGATTGTATTGGACCTTTAATTGCACTAACAATGGCAGTAATCATGATCCCCCACTAGCTTAGAGCTATAAATAGGAGAAATTGGGGGTCAGAAAAAGGGAGGAAAAAAATCAAGAGGAGAGAGAGAGAAAAGTGATCTCATTGAGTCTCTGCCGAGAATCACCCGGAGCAGGAAACTCAAACCCGCCATAAAAGTAAGTTGTGAGCCCAAGTTAGATCGAGCACAAGTTAGGTTGAGCCCAGGAATCCAACTGCGGGGGCGCACAGTTGTTTAGAGTTTTTTGGAATTTTTTGAAATACGTGTGGATAAAAAAATATGTTGAAATGTGTGTAAGTGTGTTTGAAATGTGAAAATTGTTGTTTAAAATAGGTAACCAAACAGGCTCTTAAAAACCTACTTTATTTATTGGGATAATTACAGTAAACCCACCTGAGGTTTGGCCCGTTTGCACTTTGCCTACCCATGGTATAAAACTTATCACTTTGCCCCCCTGTACTTCAATCCGTTACCCCGCCGTTGCCTACCTAACCATCAGACGTTAGTCTAACACCCTTTTATTCCAAATTAGAACATAACACGGATCAAACAGCGAAAATCCACTCTTTTCTTCACGAGCCCTAGAATCACGAAAATCGTTGTAATTGAGCTGGTGTTTTAATTTTTCTGATCGTGCTTTCGTGTGAGGGTGAGGTTCTGACTTTGGGTTGTCTTGAGCCACTGAATATTTGAAGATAGATCATCACCAGGTACGACATTTCTGCACTGGGGTTTCAAGTTTTGAGCTGGGGTTTCAAGTTTTGAGCTGTTTCAAGTTCTGAGCTGGGGTTTCAAGTTTTGAGTGGTAGCTTCGATAATCGATGTCTTCTTCGAGTGGAAATTACTCAGGTTCAAGTGGGCATATGTGTACATATGAGACTTGTGTGCTGAGAACAAGTCTGACAGTGGATAATTTTGGGAGAAGGTTTCTGGGTTGTAGCCGATATAAGGTAAGTATACTTTTTACCTATTCTAGTTGATTCACGTGAGATTGGAATGTGATGTGTTCAATTCAATTTATGAACAGCTTGGTCCTAAGTGCCCTTTCTTTAAATGGATTGATAATCCCACTTGTATGCGTGGGAATGAAGCTGCCCATTTGGTGCAACAAAAGCTGGATTTACTGCGGAGTGAGCTGCAACTTGCACATGAAAGGGAAAGAGAAGCTACCCAGGCAGTAGCAGAAGCTACCCAAATGGCAGAAATTGCTCAAGACAGGGCAGCAAAAGCCACTGAGAGGGAGAGAAAGTTTCGAGCTTCCTCTGTTCAAGCCAAGGAGATAGCAGTGAGAGCTTTAGAGCAAGAGAGAAAGTGCAGAATTGCACTAATTCTGTCATGGTTTTTTTTTTATTTTGGTTATGTTGTTTTCATGTTTTGGCTCAAGTGAGAATGTTGGAATGATGAGATTGAGTCTGCCTGATGGGTTGTAATATAAGCTGGTCCTCTATTGTAATAGATCTATGAAAGAATTTTGCTGTTGGTGTTGGTGTAATAGAACTATAAAGCCACTTAATAATATAACCTTTTTAAAGATAAAGTGTTATTTATGTTAGATGCTGTTGGTATTTTTGTTTAAAGTGAATTGGCTACTTATGAGCTGTTGGTGTTTTGTTGGATGTTGTGAGCTGTGTTGGTTTATGCATAAAGTGTATTGTGTGAAGACAATTGTGTTGAAAGTGAATTTAAAGTGCACGACAATCTGTCAACTTGCAAGAAAAAGACAACACATACACCCTGCACACATAAACAAACTCATATAATAATAACTCATATAACAGAATAATAATTCTAAACACCTGTCATTAAGTTGGGAAATTGTATACATATTTGTTGGTGTCATTGAATAGTTTTTCATCAACCACCAGTAAATATAAGGCATTTGGTACAACAACCAAAACAGTTGCAACTGCCCAATGTTTAAAAAACTTAAAAAAATACAAAAAGTGTTTGCTGGCCATTATCTGCCCTGCCATTGTCTGCGCTGCCATTATCTACGAACTACATAAAACCCTAACACTACATAACCCTAATACATTATACATAGCAACAAAAATCTTCATTTACTGCCCCTGCCCCTGCCTCTCCCACCACAACTGGCCTTTCCACCTCTTGTACTACATTTCTGAGCCCTAGCTGCATCACCCCTTCCTTTCAAAGCAGCTCCTCTGGTAACAGGTGGTCTTGTAGGCTACAAAGTACAAGAATTCACATGTTAGCTACCAGCATCACAGTTTTATGAATAAAACAATGAACCTAACACTATAGTACCTGTGATGATAGTGGTCTACTGTCCCATGTTTCTGCAGGGGTGTGTGGTGTTGGCTGGGTTGAAGAGAACCAAGGAGCTCCTCTAACTGTATACCTGAAGTCTGAAGAGTATCACTGACTTGGTTTCTGTGACCATGGAGCTGGTGGTCCTAACCATGGAGCTTGTGGCTGTGGAGTTGGAGCTTGTGGCTGTGGAGTTGGAGCTTGTGGCTGTGACCCTGCTGCCTGGTTGGATGAGGATGAGGCCATAGTGTAAGGTTGATGTGTTGGTGGGGGCTGAGCTGAGGATTGGGTTTGTGATGAAGATGGGGCTTGGGATCCTTCTGTGTGTGTAGAAGGCCTTCCACTTCTCTGCAACCAAATATGAGCATATTTTTACAATGTCAGTTATTGCCATTTTGCATTTGCATAAAAAAATTGCTAAAAACTTACAGATTTCCCTTTCTGCAATCTTTGCCTCCTCTCCCATGGTGTCTCACCAGTGACATTGGCCTTGCATCCCCTTGCATTGTGCCCTTCCTGTTGACACCTTCCATACCTCACTGCCCTGTTTGCTCTAGACACCTTATAAGGGTTTGGCTCATCAGCATCTCTCCTCCTCTTCATGGGTGGCCTACCTGGTGGCCTATAGACTACAGGTGCAACAGGCTTGGGTTGGCCACTTGACATCCACTCAGACTGGCCAGGCATGGGGGGTATGGGTGTCTTGTATGTCTCCACATAAGCATCCTTGTAGTAGCATGGATGGGTGTAGTCTTCTGGCTTCTCACGATTCACAAAAATGGCTGCAACTCTATGCTTACAGGGGATTCCTGTCAAGTCCCATACTCTACAACTGCATGTCCTATTTACCAAGTCCACCACATGCCTTTCTCTCTCATTGTCAACCTCATACACAAACCTCCCAGAAGGTATTGCATAGAAACTCTTACACTCTAATTTTAACTGCTCCAACTTTTTTTGTATGCTTGGACACAAGTTGCCACCATACTTTTCTATGCCAGTCTTCTTTATATACAGCCTGCTCATAAGCCTAACTTTGATCCATTCCAACATTGATAAAATGGGCTTGTCTCTAGCCTTCACAATCATAGAGTTAAAACTCTCACTCAGATTGTTTACCATACAATCTATCAAAGCTCTTGGAGAAAAGTGGGATCTGGTCCACTGTGCAGGCTCTATATCAGCCAGGTACTTCCAAGCTTGTTCATCCAAACTCTTAAGATGGTCCATCCCTCTCTCAAATTCCCTGGCTGATGTTGTGCCAGCACACCTCCACAGTACACTCTTCAACTCCATGCCCTTGTGGTTAACCTTGAAGTTGTTGTATATATGCTTCACACAATACCTGTGCTCCACAGTTGGGAATAGAGTCTCCATTGCAGGTAGAAGGCCCTGCAATCAAGTAAACAAGTAAGCAAGTAAGCAAGTAAGTAAGCATTCAATATAATGAAGATAAGCATGTAATAAGTCATGAGCTAGATGATAATACCTTCTACCTGTCACTGATGAATACCAGATTGAGCTCCTCTGGCCTGCCAATGTCATCTGCAAATTGCTCCAAGAACCAGGTCCAGCTATCCTTGTTCTCTTGTTCAACCACAGCCATTGCCACTGGGAATATATTGTCATTTCCATCCTTGGCAGTGGCAGATAGTAATTGCCCACCAAATCTACCCTTCAAGTGGCATCCATCCAGCCCAATAAAGGGTCTACAACCACCTAGAAAGCCAACCTTCTGAGCATTGTACCTAATGTACATCCTTTTAAACTTGGGCTCTGCATTCTCATTTTCCATCTCTGTTTGCAGAATCACCCTACTTCCTACATCTGTTCTTAATATCATTTCTGCATAATCTCTAAGTAGGCCATACTAAGCCTCTTCATTCCCAGTAATCAACCCCCTAGCTGCCTTCCTTGATCTATACACCTGACTAAGACTTAAGTCAATTGAAATCTTTTGCATCACATGGTGCTTAACACCTGAGACCTCCCAATTAGGATTCTTACCAAAATCCTCCAAATACCTCTTTGCCACATAGGCTGATGTAACTTGCCCATTTTTAAATGTTAGGGGGCAGGTACACTCGAGATAAAGTGTCTTGATCTCAAATGTGCACTCTCCAGTCACCATTGAGGCATAAATCCTCCATCCACAATTGTTCTTACAATGTACAGAAATCTTCTTCTTCTCATTCAACTTCCACTTAACATTAATGTGATGCTGAATCACATACTCCCTCAAAGCCTTCCTAAACACCTAGGAGTTTGGGAACTTCATCCCTTTTGCCAACCTAACATTTCCCATATCAGTCCTCTCATTGAACTCCAAATTGCCAGGCCCCTGCTCATCATCAGAGCTATCCACACTTAGAATATCATCCTCCAAAGCTGGTTCAGCCCACTCTTCATCTAAATCTATGTTTGGAGGAGGAACATTGCTTAGGCCAGGTGCATCTGTGTTTGGTTGAGGTGTATTAGTGTTTGGATTAGGTGTATCAATGGCTGGAACTATGTGAGGTGGAGAAGACTCACCAAAAATGTCATCAGCAAAGTCTTCTCCTTCCAGACCTTCATTCAACCAATCAAACTCCTCCTCCAGACCATCACCCCCTGTACCAGCCCCTGCACCAGCCCCTGCACTACCCCCTACACCAGCCCCTGCACTACCCCCTACACCAGCCCCTCCACCATCAGGAACTTCAACTGCAAGTGGAGCATTACCACTCTCCACATACAGTATGATGGTGTCACTTGGCCCTCTCTCATTAGGCTTGCACATGTGTACCACATCTTGGTCATCTTCTATAAGCCTTAAGTCTTCCTTCAAGTTGCCCCCAGGACCTAAATAATGAACCCTACACGGTTCATCAATCCCTAATTCCTCACATATACCTTTTATTTCAAAGTAACTAAGCAAATCAGGATCCCTATATACTATTTCAACTTCCCCACCAAAGTATTCTAAACTAGGGTTCCACAGAAAAGCATCCCCATAATGTACCTCCAATTTCACATCCTCATCATCCATCTGCAATAACAAATTACCATTTGACACGTATACAATTAACAATTAAAGAATTGTAAACAACAAAAGAGTAAAACAGTTGCATGTTTCTGTTTTGCTTTTGGGATGCAACACACACAGAGAGACCACATTTTCAACTTTTCTATTGATTTTGTCTTACTAAATAGCACATGCAAACACTAAAATTTAAACCCAAAACAAACTTGGGTCCACTGTGAGACCACTGTGAGACACAATGACCACGACAGACAAAATGCCCATAAACAAACACAAATCCAAAAGAACAAGTGGTCACATTTTTCATAAACATCAACAAACACAACCAATATTCACAATCCATTACATGTAACATTGACCATTGATTGATTACTAAAAAAACAATAAAACAACCACAAGCGAAAGTAAAAACCCAAACAACGAACTGATTTCTTACCACGATTTTCGTCCCTCGAACAATAGCAGATGTCAATAGTAGATTTTAGTCCCTCGTCTAGGTTTTACACTTGCAACACTACGTCAATAGCAGATCCGTGTGGTTCTAGGGCTCGTGAAGAAAAGAGTGGATTTTCGCTGTTTGATCCGTGTTATGTTCTAATTTGGAATAAAATGGTGTTAGACTAACGTCTAAGGGTCAGGTGGGCAACGGGGGGGTAACGGATTGAAGTACAGGGGGGCAAAGTGATAAGTTTTATACCACGGGTAGGCAAGGTGTAAACGGGCCAAACCTCAGGTGGGTTTACTGTAATTATCCCTTATTTATTTTAACTCACTTTATAATTCATCCAACATAAAATTTTTTTATATTTTTTACCACATCGTTAATTAAAAATAGTGAAAGAGAGTAAAAAAGATACTGAGAGAGTCTGGTGAGTAGAAAACAAAAATAATGAGAGAGAAGATATTTTAATTAAAATTGTATTAAAATATTATTATATTTATAAGATTACTGTAGCTTAATGCTACAATGTGAATGTTTCTACTTTCTACCTTGCCCTACTTATTTTTCTCCTCTCCGTCAACACTCTCTGCTTTCTTGACTTCAGACTTCTGTCGCTCTTCTCCCTCTCTCTGTTACACCACTCTCTTTATTTATCCCAAATACCCTGTGTGCTCTCTACTGGATCTTGTGTTCCCTTGAATTTGGTTTCTCAATTTTCTAATAAACTTCTGCCGTTTTTCTCAAAAAAAAAAAAAAAAAAGATCTTCTGTCAAAACCACACGTCCACACCGGAGATGGTTTTACGCGGCAGGGGCGGAGGTGGCCTAACTGTCGAGTGGAGGATTTGTTTTTGGCTGTTGCAGCTACTGGACTGGTGATGTCTTCGACGGAGTCACCTAAGAGCGTAAGGATTTTTTTAAGTTTCTTATTGAGGAAACGAACGTGAGGATTATGTAACTCATGCCGTCTAATTAGCTAAATTTTAATATGGTTAGAAGACATCCACTACCTAGGCGGAAGATCAAACCATTGCAAAATTTTCCTCTACTTCGGCGGAAGACAGTAATGCTCCCTAGGCGGAAGTCCTGGGCTCGGATGTTTTCTCCCCTCTTCAACGTGCTAGGTATCGTTCTGTCTTTTTTTTTTTTTTTGGTATTCTTTTTCTTATTTGTTATTTTTTTATCTATTAGGAGGATGAAAGTAATAGCATAATAGTTAACATAATAGTTTTTCTTTTATCTATTTGTTATTGCTTATTGACAAAAAATAGTTCGCTATTTTTTTTTTTTGAGAAGGAATAGTTTGCTATTTAACTTTTATATATTTTTTTTATAAATAATAGCTTAATAGTTTGAGATTCATTTGGCATCAGGTAAAAAAGATGGTTTATTATTATTATTATTTATAAGTTTTATTTTATTTTTTGGTATTATTTATAGATTTTATTATGTTATTTTAATTATTTTTTAGTTTTACTTATATTCCTTACAAAAAAATTGGAATTTCACCTAAATTTTTATTTTAACTCTTTTATTTAAGAAAATTAAAAATGCTAAAACTAAAACCAATGTCAGATTGACGAAGACAAGACACTGACTTTTATAATAAAAAATAGAACCTGAAAAAAAAGAATATATATATATATAATAAAAAATAGAAAAGACAAGAAAAAGACAAGACACTAACATATCAACCCGCTATCCTACTTTCGTTTACTTAATGTCAGATCAATTCAAAGTTTAAAACTCTTTTTATTTTCTTAGTTACTTTTAGGGCATTAGCATTGGATCGAATCCTCGGGTGCTATTTTGCCAACCAATGCTCTAAATGTTTTTTTATTCGGGTATGTATTGTTATATATTTTTTTAACAACTATAAATAGTAATTTCTTAGAAATACTATTTATTGGCGTAAACATGATTTTAAAAATCAAATCGGTCAAAAAACTGAAAAAAGGATTGGACCTAGAACATGGTTATTGGAGAGAGACAAAAAGGAAGAAAGATGGAAGGGAAAAGAAAAAAAACAAAAATTTTAAAATTATCTGACATAAAATTGTTTCTTAGCCGTCGCTTTAATACTAGCATTCACATCAGCGAGTATGTTATAGAAAAAATGTAAAATGGTGGTGCCGTCACTCGCCACTACCATCGCAGCTGTGATTTTTTCTCTCGCGATCTCAGTCTCTCTCTTTCACCGATGTCCTTCTTTCTCATGGTGTTGTCTCAAATCACAGGTTTTGGGTAAGATTTGTTGGAAAATTTGTTGGCTTTTGGGTTTGCTAGAAAAGCAGAGGTTGGTTTTTGATAGTTGAGAAGCTAAAAAACGCAGAAGCTGAAAATTTTGTTGGGTTTTGATATTTGAGAAGCTGGGTTTTGGGGATTTTGTTGAGATATTGAGTGGAAGAAAGTTGATTTGAAAGAAATGTCCATGGCAGTGGGTATCTGTTTTGGGTTAGATTTGGGTACGGGTATCTGATATTTGAGAAGTTTGAGGGTTTGCTGAGAAGAAGTTTCTAGTTTCTGTTTGTTATCTGAGGAAATTTTAATTTTTTTTTAAAAAACTTTGGATTATGATGATTTGTTTTGGTGTTGCTTTGACTGGGTTTTTCCTGCCTATTTGGCTTCAAACTTGCTGGAATGGAAATTTCAGTTGATGGGGGCGGTATGTTTGCAGTTTTGGGTTGTGGTCTTTAGCAAGGAAGAGAGAGAGAGACAGCTTATCTTAATGAAATGACGTGAAAAATAGATTAACTAATGATACTGTTTTAAAAGGAAAAAATTTCAGGGACAGGTGCGGTTGCTATAACTGGGGGTGTCCAAGCAGACCCGAAACCCGCCCAACCCGACCCGAAACCCGGCCGATCTGACACTGGTGATGGTCGGCGGCGGGTCCCCGCCCATAAAACCCAAGACCGGCGGGTCGGTTGACGGGTTTGAGCATGAAAAACCGACTTTCAACCGACCCGACTGGAAAACACATCGGAAAATGGTTACTATCTGTTCTCCGTCGATTTTACACTGAGATCTCGCCAGATCTCTTCGAGATCCGACCTGATCTCGTTGAGATTTGCCGAGATCTCTTCAAGATCCGGCCTGATCTCGTTGAGATTCGCCGAGATCTCTTTCAGATGCGGTCAAATCCAGTAAAAACCAGAGATTTCAGCGAAATCCAGCGACGATTTTGAGCATATATAAAATTCGACGACGATTTTTGCAAAACCGAAACCGACCGATACCCGATCGGAGAACCGCTGACATCCAACCACCCGAACAGCTACCGTCGACGGGTCGGCGGCGGTCCAGATTTAGGAGACCCGATCTGGTCAGGTCGGTTTTGGGTTGGGTACAAACCCAACTCGGACCGACCCGTGGACAGGCCTAGGCCTATAAGAGCATTAGCATTGGAGAATGCTAATGCCAAATCTAAGGGAAATTTGGAATTTTAAACCCCAAAACCATCTACATTGGAGAATGCTAAACAGCAGTATTGCAAATTTATTTGCAATACTACTACAATTCAATTCTAAATATAGAATTGCAATGTAGCAAGTATTGTAAAAAAATAATAATATTTTATTATGTAGAGAGATGAGAAAGATGTGAAAGAAAATATATAATGTTGAGATATATTATTTTATTATGTAGATATATTATTTTAATGAGTAAAACATGAAAGTAGAAGTTTAGGATGTAGAGGTATTATAAAATTGTATGGTATAATGATAAAGTGATTTTTTAAAATTGTAAAATAGAGTAGGATTGAAATTTTTTAATGCTAATGCTCTATCAGGGGTCCCAATCCACTTCCTATGTATTCTGCTTCTATATCATTTCTCTTTTTATGTATTAGACTTTGGTGGGTGACACGTTATCCCAACTAACCCCAATTGCGTTATGAAAGGGCAAAAGATTGTCATTAGTGTGGGGCATCAGACTCTTTCAAAAGAATTGGATTTCCATCATTTGTTGAAACTTGAAACAAGAGAAAATAAAAAGGGAAGACGCAGTGGGACCTCCCAACTCCAATTTCTATGCATTCTGCTTTTATATATTTTATGTATTAGACTTAGTGGGTGACAGCTTATCCCAACTAACCCCAAGATGCGTTATGAAAGGGCAAAAGATTGTCATTTAGTGCGGGGCATCAAATTCTTTAAAAAAGAATTGGTTTCCATCGTTTGGTTGAAACAAGAGAAAACAAAAAGGAGGAGATGCAGTGGGCCCTCCCAAATCCAATTTCTATGTATTCTGCTTTTATATATTTTATGCATTAGACTTTAGGGGTGACAGCTAATCCCAACTAACCCCAGTTGCCTTATGAAATGGCAAAAGATTGTCACTAGAGCACTAGTACTAGAGTGTAAATAGATATGGCAAAATGGGCTATGCGGGTTGAGTGTGGGTCGGGTCAATTGAGTTGTGGGTTAAACGGATTAAAATTGATCATATTAAGTGGGTTAAAAATAGGTTCGGGTTAATTGGATTGTGGGTTGGGTCATATTAACCCGTATTTTTCACATGATTTTTTCTTTTTTTTAATAAAGAAAACATGTAATTGCCATTTGAAAAGTTATGCAACAAATTACTTGATGTAAAATACATTACGTTCAATTCACCACTTATATAAAAAAATGAACTAAATTAAACTTATTAATACTTATTCAATAATTTTAAAATTATACAAATCCTAACATTACTATCTAAAACAAAATAACACAAAGATCAGTAAAACAAATACACAAGTTTTATTTCTACACAATATCAACATTCCAAAATATAAAACAAAATTATAAATGACTTATTGAATAACTCATTTGATAAAGAATAAAAACATATAAGAAATTTACAATCTTGAAAATTAATTTTATAATCAATTATCAATTGTGGTTGGCACTCTATTTTAATTTAAAATATACATTAAAGTTTGATTGCTTACTTATTTATACATGAGCTTTTTTATGAATATCATATCATTGGTAAGCAACACACACTCTAGAAAATATCATAATTTATTTTGAAAATCCGTTTATTTTGAACATAAATTGTTAAAAAATAAGTCTTAAGTATTCATAATTTATGCTAATTTTTACTTTGGCTTCACTAGTTTACACTTGTGAATGTTTATCACACTTGTCTACAATTTTAAATCTATATTTTTAGTTCTACTATAACCAGATTATCTTAGTATGTACTTTACTATTTGATATCTAAAAATCTTTACTTATTACAAAAATGCTCAACCATTTATCTATCAATTAATTTGCATGCAGTTTTGTAAATGTATCAATTGTTTCCTTAAAGCTCACAATAAACAATTAAACCAATATTTTCTTAATTTTACTTCTTCTTTTTTACCAAAAAAAAAAGTTTTAAAAAAATGGTTTGGGTTTGGGTTAGGTTGCGGGTCGAGTCGGGTTGACCTGCAAAAAACATAGGTCGGGTCATGGGTTAACCCATTTTTGCTTCAGGTCAAAAAAATCGGGTTCAGGTTAGGTATTTTTCGAGTCGAGTCAAAAAATTTTAACCCGTTTTGCCATGTCTAGGTGTAAATACTCATTAGTTGCTATTTTACAATCTGAACTACTCAAAATTCACTCTATCCAAGTTTGTAAACTTAAAAAAAATTGCAACTTATGAATGGTAAGGTTGCATATGTGCAACTATACTATTCATAGATTGTAAAAAATATATGTAAGGACCAGATTTGACTTGAATCCAGAACAGGAATGGACCCAGGCCCACGTAGCCCAAACAATAAATTTATAGAGTGCAGGAGAAAAAGCTAGTCTGAATCTAGGGTTAAGATCTTGGATTATAGCGTTAGAAGGAAGGAGTTATACGCGTAATCTATACAAAAAGTATCCTCGGAAATGCCCTAATACTATGATTTGAGAATACTCAAGTCCTTTTTTCCTTCTGTTTTTCTTTCTTTTTTTCTTTTCCTTTCTTCGTATTATATACTATGGTTTCTTTACCGTTCTCTCCACCCACGTGTGGGTCAGGCGTTGAAGTTCTTTTTTTTCACTCTTCTTACCTTTTCTTGAATCTTCCATTCTTAGATGTAAGGCTACGCGTTCACTGTTCAGGTATCACCTCCACATTAATGCGGCTAAAAGGTTAGCTGGGCAGCATTTAATGCGGAGGTAACAGTACCACCAGATATTTGTTATTTCTCACTCTTATCCTTTATTTGATATTTTTCCATTCATTTTGTCGCAAGGTTTGTCCGAGGCGTTACTCTAAGAGATTGATAAGTTTACCAGCCACCTCGGACAGAAGTTCCGAGGTGGCTATTGTCCTCGGAAACGGTCAAATTCACCACAAGCACTCTTTACTTCTCCGCGGGGAGTAACTATCATTTATTCCTTTGCTGGTCATCCTTGGATATTATCTTATCCTCGGAATGGATATTGGGCCTGGCCCTTTCTTATGCAGTCTGTATATATGAGATTAGATATTGGGTCTGGCCTCTGCCAAGGTAGTTTGAGCACATGGGATCGATTGGCCCCCACAATAGCTCCTCAAAATCTTGCTTTTCGGCTCCTTGGGAGAAAAGGAGGATTTTGATTCTCTCGTCAGATCTGCCTTATGATCTGGTTTTATTGGGTCAAATCGCAACAACATGTGTTTATCTTCTTGTGACTCATCCCTGACTCTTCAGTGCCCAGGGCGTACCTTCATTTAATTTTGGCAACTCCTTTGTCTCCCACGTTCAATGGTTGGATGATAATCCAACGGTGGTTGAGCTTTCTGAGAATTTGAGCGGGCGAATTCCCGCTCCTAATTTTTGCACCACTATAAATGGACTTTCAAATCAGTTTCTTGTCACTTTTGAACGATTGCGTTATTCTAGAACCTGATACTTTCTTTCTTTCTTTCGTTCCTTTGTGCGTCTACAAATACCAAAATCCTGTCCGAGGACCATTTCTCACACCTGTAAATCTTCCTAAACTATCTCCAACTCTTATTCCTTTTATTGTAAAATTTCCCTTATAGGACCTCTTAGAAAATGGGTAGATTTAGGGAGTTAGTTGACACCGAGGAGAAAATGAGGAATTTTAGGACTAAGTATAACATCCCTCCACATGTGGGCGTTAGGTACGCGGCACAGGGTGAGTGGTATGATGAAAGAAAAACGAACGAGGTTGTCATTCCTATGATTGCCTTCATAAAAGGGGGGATGACCATTCCCATGGGCACCCTTACTAGGAATTACCTTAGGTATTTTAGGTTATCCCCCACAATGCGCGCCGAATATGTTTAGGGTATTAGGATGTATAGAAGCCCTGAACGAAAGAATGAACCTAAACCTGACCCACCACGATATAAACTGGATTTACAACCTTCAACACCTAAAAAATCAGGGATACTATTTAAAATCCAGGCACGCAGAGGTCAGGATGATTCAGTGTCTCCCTGTATCTAACAAGGGATTAAAAGAAGATTTCCTAATCTTATATGGGCAATGGCATGATGCCTTACCATGCCCAGTTAAAGAGGGTGAGCCAGGTGGGGAACTAACTTATTTAATCTTCATATTTAACTTTTCATATTCTAGTATTCCCATTGTTGTCAGCTGATACTAAAGTTACTCCTCATTGTCTCTACTGGCATTGCAGATCCCCGCGCCACTACGCCATCGTTACATTTAGTTAACAAAGCCAGCTTCGATAGAGTTCTCCGAGCTGAAATTTACGTCAACCCATCAGACGGTCAGTTAAGAGCAGCTCATCTCATCCTCGGCTACAGCCCTATATCACGTGCATTCCAAGCTCCTTCGTGCGTGATAAAGGCTAAGGATCCTCGGTTTCGCAGAATTAGCGTTGCTTACAAAGGGTTCATAGTCCCTCAAGGCGTTCCTCTTCCCAGATACTCCCAGCTTACCGAGGCATTGCCTATTGCCAGCCTCGCAGAAGCAGCTCCATCTTCTCCCCCCGTTTTTCAAGTAGAGGAGGAAGAAGAAGCTGAACGAGAGGAAGAAGGTTATGTGGACCTAGCCTCGGCCATAGACGATTACGAAGTCTTCAACCAATCCACTCCATCACCTAACACTCCTGAGGATATAGGCATCCAGAGGAAGCCCCAACGCAGTCTCCAGGAACTATTGGAGAGCCAACCTGGAAGGGGAGAGGCTGGGAGGCCCACCTAACCAAAACTTCCTTCCCCCCTTCCTAAATCTCCTCCTCGTGCCCCTCAGCCACCTCCTCCCTCTAGGACTGAACAACCTGACCCTAAGAGGAGAAGGGAGCCTAAGGGCAAGGAGGTAATGGAGACTGGAAGGACTCGTTCTTCCAGTGAAGAAGAGGCC
Source organism: Quercus agrifolia (assembly GCA_029955455.1). Lineage (NCBI taxonomy): Eukaryota > Viridiplantae > Streptophyta > Magnoliopsida > Fagales > Fagaceae > Quercus > Quercus agrifolia. Next base: position 45,508,507 of record JARQAD010000006.1, read on the forward strand.
CATAGGCCAACGAAGCAATTAAAAATCAGCAATGCCCCCAGCCGAGGACCAGATAGGGGAGAGGTTCAACAGCCTGAACCTCAAGCATGGCTTCCAGCTCCCATGCTTGGGGGTGAGCCTCTGACCGATGATGCATCGATCAGAGATTACAATGGGGGTATAGGCTGCCATGTGGCCTCGATGTTGGAAGAAACCCTCCTGCTCCCCAAAGACATGGTGGAGCTACGAGGACTAAGGAGGAACGAAGTCTTTCTCCAAGCCAAGTGATGTTTAGGAATGGTATGTATTGTTACTTTTTCAATCTCTTCTTTTTTTTTTTTTTACTTGGCATAACACTTATTTCGTGTTACTTGCACGTATACTCGTTATTATCCTTATATATATATATATATATTATCCTTTTTTTTTTTGTGTTTGTTTTGTTGTTGTTGTTTTTTTTTTTTTTTTTTAAACAGGCTGTTCAAAGTACATTCAGAATGGAGGAAATATATCACTCCGTCGCACAGTAGCTGGATGACGAGAGAAAAAGAAGGGTCTCTGCTGTGCAGACATTGACCATTGCTGAGAACAGCAATGCTGACCTCAGGGAGAAGCTGAAGGTTGAGGAGCAGCAAAGGAAAAGCGCTGAGGATGCCTTGAAGGGTGCTGAGACACAGGCCAAGAGCCAAAGGAAGCTGGCCAATGATATTAAAGGGCAATTGGTTACGACCAAGGAGCAGATTGCAGCCCTAAGGCAGCAGCTGGAGGAGGCTAACAAGCTTAAAGACTTGGCCGAGAAAGCCAGACTACAGGCTGAGGAAGACAAGCTCAAGGCTGAGAAGGAAAGAGACGAGGCTGAGCAACACGGCTACGATGTTGACGTAGCCGAGACCGAGGACGCTCTACGGGCTGAGGTCCCTGCCGTCTGCCGTGCCTATTGCGCCCAGACTTGGGAGGAAGCCCTCAACCAAGCTGGAATTGACATTTCTTCTGAGCTAAGGAAGCCTGAGAACATTGTCTTTCCTCTAGCCTTGCAGATTTCCAATCAGAAAGATACAGCTCCTTCTGCTTCCCAGCCAATCAAAGAGGCTCAATCTCAGCATCCCTCCTCAACCAATCAACAAGCACAGGGCAGAGAGCAAGAGACCTTAAAGGATTCTTCTCTAGATAAAGTGACTGAGGCTCCTCAGCCTGAGGCAGCTTCTCAAGACTTTGAGAAGCAACTAGCCTTGGTTACTTTACCTGCAGAAGGGTCTCTTAAGGAGAAGGAGAAAGAGGCCCCTCCTGAGGCAGCTGACTAGGCTCCCAAATCCAAACTTCAGATCAAATTGAAGCCTTAGTCTTGTATTTGTTTTTAAGATAATAATAATGACTGTACTTTCATCTTCTGTGCTTAAAGGTCAATTTTGATAATGTATGAAACACTTTTCTTTATTTCAAGTAATACTTGTCAGCATTATTGTTTTACTTAATTGTATGATACTTACTTTGCTCTGTTCCCTGTTTACTTTCAAAACACGATACATTATCAAGGAACCAGCATGCATTATTAAGGAACACGATACATTAATAAAACATAATGTTAGCTTTCAAAAATGTATCTCCCTTTTACCAAGTTCACTAATAAGTTTCACAATTTTCAAGCAATGTTACAACATTTAAACAATAAGCAGGATGTGAATATATTGAAACATACTTACACTTATTTGACATCCATGAAGTCAATCATGACCTATAAAACAGGCCAAGACTTAATCCAGAAAATAATAACTTATATTCAAGATCATGTTCTAAAGGTTTTAACACAACATATATTCCATTGAATATATTCCTTAACACTGCAAGGACAATTATTTTTACAAGGTTCATGGTCCGAGGACTAGACACAGATGATTTTCCATTTCTCATTTTAAGAGGTGTCCTGAAATATTAATTTCCACTAAATTTGTGGTCCGAGGACCTAACATAACTTAGTTTCTGTTTAATATTACAATAGATTTCATAAGATATTAATTTCCACTAAGTTTGTGGTCCGAGGACCTGACATAACTTAGTTTCTGTTTAATATTTCAATAGATGTCATAAGATATTAATTTCCACTAAGTTTGTGGTCCGAGGACCTGACATAACTTAGTTTCTGTTTAATATTTCAATAGATGTCATGAGATAAATGGAAGCAAGGAAAAACACAGTGTAACTTTTCATATCAATAGTAATACATTTTCAGATTATTTACGTTCCAAGGATGTAGTACAGCTCTCTCATCTAAATCTTCTAAGTAGTATGCACCTATTCCTGCTACTGAAGTAATGCGATATGGTCCTTCCCAATTGGGCCCTAATTTTCCCCAGGCAAGGTTTTTAGTGTTTCCCACAACTTTCCTCAAAACTAAATCCCCTGGGGCCAATGGTCTCAACTTCACACTCATATCGTAGCCTTGTTTTAGCTTGTGTTAATAGTAGGCTAACTGCACCCTAGCGTTTTCTCGTCGTTCTTCAATTAGATCCAGGTTCCTCTTTAGCAAGTCGTCATTTCCATCCGAGATAAATGCGCTAGATCTCATAGTAGGGAAACCGCTCTCCAGAGGGATTACAACTTCAGCCCCATACGTCATTGAGAAGAGGGTCTCTCTAGTAGACTTCCGAGGTGTTGTCCTGTACGTCCAAAGAACATGTGGTAGCTCTTCAACCCATCTTCCTTTGGCATCATCCAACCACTTTTTAAGTCCGTTCATGATGACCTTATTAACAGCCTCAGCTTGCCCATTTCCTTGCGGATAGGCTGGAGTGGAATACCTGTTCTTTATTCCCAGGTCAGAACAATACTTCCTAAAAGCTTTGCTGTCAAATTGAAGGCCATTATCTGAGATGAGGACGTTGGGAACCCCAAATCGCGTAACTATGTTCTCCCAGATGAATCTTTTGACATCCACATCCCTGATATTGGCTAAAGACTCAGCTTCGACCCACTTAGTGAAATAATATGTGCATACCAGGAGGTATTTCTTGTTCCCCACAGCCTTGGGGAAAGGACCCACAATATCTAGGCCCCACTTAGCAAAAGGCCACGGACTAGACAGAGGGTTGAGCACCCCTCCAGGCTGATGAATATTCGGTGCAAACCTCTGGCATTGATCGCATTTCTTGACATATTCCTGCACCTCTTTTTGCATGTTTGGCCACCAATATCCTTGGGTAAGAGCCCTGTGAGACAATGACCTTCCCCCTGTATGACTTCTGCAAACCCTTTCATGTAATTCCTCTAGAAGTGACTCTGATGCTTCTGGGTGCACACACAACAAATAAGGCCCAGAGAATGAACACTTGTACAGTTTTCTATCCTCGGATAACCAAAACCGAGGAGCTTTCCTTCGCACTTTATCTGCTTCAGACTTTTCTTCAGGTAGTACATCTTTTGCCAGGAACAGTGATACAGCATCCATCCAGCTTAGTCCCAGCGTAATCTGATTTATCCGTGGAGCACCCTGATGCGTCAGAGCTTGCGTATATAGGTCTTCCACCAAGACTACCCGAGGCAGATCCTGGGCCGAGGACGTGGAAAGGGTGGCCAACGAATCTACATGGGTGTTCCCGCTTCTAGGAACATGAGACAAGTCAAAAACTTCAAACTTTTCCTGTATACTCCTGACTTGACCTAAATATTCCTGCATTCTTGAGTCTCGTGCCTCTAGGTCACCTCTTACTTGTCCCACAACCAGTTTCGAGTCCGAAAAAGCCTTTACTGCCTTTCCCCCCATTTTTTGAACCATCACCATTCCCTTCAACAAAGTTTCATACTCTGCTTCATTATTCGTGGTGGAGAAATTCAGTCTTAAGGATTTCTCGATGGTAATCTTCTCAGGGGATACCAATACTAGCCCCACTCCTGATCCCCGTTGATTGGCTGCTCCATCAACATATAATTCCCAAGGCGGTAGGCCCTTAATAGAGGCCACGCCTACCAACCTTTCATCCACTGATTTGTCTCCCATTTCCACCTCCTCTGGACATTCAGCAAACTCGGCCACCAAATCAGTGAGGACCTGCCCCTTTACAGAAGTACGAGGCATGTACTTTATATCAAAAGCCCCTAGAATCGTACCCCACTTAGCTACCCTCCTTGTATAATCGGCGCTCCTAAGCACTGACTTGAGGGGAAGTTGAGTCAGAACGACCACAGTATGCGCCTGAAAGTAATGGGGAAGTTTCCTTGTGGCATGCACTACAGCCAGTATCACTTTTTCTAGTGACAGATAGCGCACCTCAGCCTCGTTAAGTGACTTGCTCACATAATAGACTGGTCGTTGTATACCATTGTCCACCCGTATGAGCACAAGGCTTATGGCATGTGAGGCAACGGCGAGGTAAGAAAAGAGGACTTCATCCACCAATGGGCTAGACATTATGGGTGGATGGGACAGGTAGCGTTTAAGTTCTTGGAATGCCCTGACACACTCCTCGGACCATTGAAACTCTTTCCATTTATGCAATAAAAGAAAGAAAGGTCTACACCTTTCCACTGATCTAGATATGAACCGATTTAAAGCTGTCATCATCCCAATAAGCTTTTGGACTTCCTTTAGATTCCGAGGTGGTTGCAAGCTATTGATTGCTTTGATCTGATCTGGGTTTACCTCAATTCCCCTATGAGTCACCATGTATCCTAGGAACTTTCCTGACCCTACTCCAAAGGAACATTTGGAGGCATTCAGACGCAACTTGTGCCACCTCAGGATTTCGAAAATGTTTGTAAGATCTGCTAAGTGCTCAGACACTAACTTGCTCTTCACAACCATATCATCAATATAGACTTCAATAGTTTTTCCCAACTGTGATTCAAACATTTTTGTCATCATCCGTTGATAAGTTGATCCTGCATTTTTTAGGCCAAAAGGCATTACTTTGTAGTGGTAGTTCCCCACAGGAGTGACAAAAGCCGTTTTTTTCTGATCCTCCGCTGCCAATGGTATTTGGTGATAACCTTGGAAGGCATCCAGGAAACTCATCCGAGGATGGCCTACTGTCGCATCTACTAATTGATCTATCCTCGGCATAGGGAAGGGGTCTTTGGGGCAAGCCTTGTTAAGGTCTGTAAAGTCCACACAAACACGCCATTTTCCTGTCTTCTTCTTCACCACCACGGTATTAGCCAGCCATTAAGGGTAGAAAATCTCTTTAATAGCCCCTGTCTGTTTAAGTTTAACCACCTCAATCTTGATTGCCTCTACGTGTTCGTTCGAGGGGCGTCGAGGTGGTTGCTTTCTTGGAGTGGCTGAGGGATCTACATTTAAACGATGATAGATGAATTCCGGATTTAAACCAGGGGCTTCATAGGCATCCCATGCAAAAATGTCTACGTTTCTCCTCAGAAGTTCAACCAACTCTTCCTTCTCCTGTAGGGGCAGCCGAGCCCCAACCTGGAAGAATCTCTCAAGGTCGTCCCCTATAATCACCTTTTCCAGGTCCTCACAATTCGTCTCGTCATCTGGCCCCCCGCGCAGTGACGATGAGGTTCTTAACTGCTATAAATCATTTTCTTTACTGGCCGAGGCGCCAGTCTCTGGTTTGTGCTGAATTGCCGCAATTAAGCATTGCCTAGCCATAGACTGGCTTCCCACTATCTCCAGCACTTGACCTTCAGAAGGATATTTTACTTTCTGATGAAGGGTGGAAGAAACGGCACCCAAGGAATGCAGCCATGGCCTGCCCATAATGGCCGTGTACGGGGAAAAAGCATCTACCACAATAAAATCTACCTCAACCACATCTGATCCAGTTTGCACGGGCAATCTGATCTGGCCCCTAGAGACAACCATCTTACCCTCAAAACTCACCAAAGGCAAGCTGTATGTAGACAAATCCTCGGGCTTTAAACCCAGACCCTAAAAAGGTCAGGATACATAATTTCCACTACACTTCCCTGGTCAATCATGACTCTTCTTACGTTGTATCCACCAATTCTAAGGGTAACCACCAGAGCATCATCATGTGGCTGTATGGTTCCCTGTTTGTCCACTTCTGAAAAACTTAGCACTAGAGGGACATTCGTCTTAACTCTCTTCGGCATTGAATTAGGCTCATCATCAGAGTAATGGGATACTGACATTATCCTGGAAGAGCAGGATCCAGTCCTCCCTGGGGCGGCGAATATAACATTGATGGTGCCCAGAGGAGGCTTTGATGCAGGATTTCCCTGAAACGCTGCACCAGTCTGGCCTCCTCAGTCACTGGAATGATGCAATAGATGTTTTAACCTCTCTTCTCGGACCAGCTGCTCTAAATGGTCCCACAAGTTCCGACAATCTTCAGTAGTATGACCATGATCTTGATGATAATGGCAGTACAGGTTTTGATTACGATTGATTGGATCTCCTGCCATTTTATTCGGCCATTTAAAAAATGGCTCATTCCTTACTTTCTCCAAGACTTTCTGCACTGGTTCTCGAAACACAACGTTGACCGCCTGGGCGTTGACAGATGCAGACTGCCCTGAAAAGTCTCTCCGAGGACGATTGTTCTGCAACCGATCCGACCTGGAATCCCTTCTCTCTTGGGGGATCACCTTCGCTTTCCCTTTTCCTTGCAACTGATCTTCCTCAATTCTTCTGTATTTGTCGATCCTATCCATTAGCAAGCGTACACTAGTGACAGGTTTTCCCGTGAGTGACTTTCTCAAATCGTGCTCCGCCGGCAATCCTGCCTTAAATGTACTAATGGCAAAATCATCATAGTTCCCATCTATCTCGTTAAACATTTCCCAATATCTATCTGAGTAAGCCTTCAGAGTCTCTCCATCACGCATAGACATAGATAACAAAGATCCTAAAGGCAATGGTACCCTGCTACATGTTATGAAGCGAGCGCCAAAGGACTGGGTAAGTTTCTTGAAGGAGTCGATGGAATTTGCCCTAAGGCCATTAAACCATCTCATTGCCATTGGACCCAAGCTGGACGGAAAGATTTTACACATTAGGGCCTCATCCTTTGAATGGACGGCCATTTTTTGATTAAAATGGCTAACATGTTCTACTGGATCTGTCCGACCATTATAAAGAGAAAAGGTCGGTTGATTAAATCGCCGAGGAAGGCTGGCACCCTCCATCCGACGCGTGAAAGGCGATTTAGCGACCTGATTTAATGCCTCGTTCATGGCTTTGTTTCCTAGACCCTTATGCGCTGTACTTTTGCTCTTCCGCCCATATCTACTGTACTCCTCATCACAGGAGAAAGTTTCACTAGGCGGAGTTTTAGATCTCTGCCTATACGTGTCCTTATCGGTATCCCCAGAAGAAGACTCAGATTCAAATGAGGCTCGCCTCCGCCGTGCGCGGCGTAGCTTCTTCTTTAACTCATTAATTTCACACTGCATGTCGTTCTCATTCTCTGCATGGGACACGTGACTTTTCCCACGCGATTGGCTCCTATTAGTGTGCATGGTTTGCCCACTTTACTCACGATCTCCCCTTTGTTGAGGGTTGACCTCCGATTGGCTATGTTGCGAACCTCCTGATGCCGCTTAGCGGATTGTCATTGCCCTAATGTGGCCCTATCGTTGGTTGATGCGAAGCTGACTCTTCCATTTTGTGCACTAAACCAAAATCTCTTTCTGATCAGATCAAGCAGTTTCCCACAGACGGCGCCAATTGTAAGGACTAGATTTGACTTGAATCCAGAACAGGAATGGACCCAGGCCCACGTAGCCCAAACAATAAATTTATAGAGTGCAGGAGAAAAAGCTAGTCTGAATCTAAGGCCAAGATCTTGGATTATAGCGTTAGAAGGAAAGAGTTATACGCGTAATCTATACAAAAAGTATCCTCGGACATGCCCTAATACTATGATTTGAGAATACTCAAGTCCTTTTTTCCTTCTGTTTTTCTTTCTTTTTTTCTTTTCCTTTCTTCGTATTATATACTATGGTTTCTTTACCGTTCTCTCCACCCACGTGTGGGTCAGGCGTTGAAGTCCTTTTTTTTCACTCTTCTTACCTTTTCTTGAATCTTCCATTCTTAGCTGTAAGGCTGCGCGTTCACTGTTCAGGTATCACCTCCACATTAATGCTGCCAGAAGGTTAGCTGGGCAGCATTTAATGCGGAGGCAACAGTACCACCAGATATTTGTTATTTCTCACTCTTATCCTTTATTTGATATTTTCTCATTCATTTTGTCGCAAGGTTTGTCCGAGGCGTTACTCTAAGAGACTGATAAGTTTACCAGCCACCTCGGACAGAAGTTCCGAGGTGGCTATTGTCCTCGGAAACAATCAAATTCACCACAAGCACTCTTTACTTCTCCGCAGGGAGTAACTATCATTTATTCCTTTGCTGGTCATCCTCGGATATTATCTTATCCTCGGAATGGATATTGGGCCTGGCCCTTTCTTATGCAATCTGTATATATGAGATTAGATATTGGGCATGGCCTCTGCCAAGGCAGTTTGAGCACATGGGATCGATTGGCCCCCACAATATATATATTATTTAAATATGTGGTTGTGTGTGAAGAGAAAAAGTGAGTGGGGAAAAAGAGAGAATAATATTTTTTATTATTTTATTAAGTATATATTATTTTATTGGATTGTATGTAAAAATAAAAATTGGGATGTAGGGTGAATTGTAAAATGGGTTGGTAAGATAGATAAAGTAGTGTTTGAGGATGCAAAAAAAAAAAATATATATATATATATATATTTTTTTTTTGCATCCCCAGATGCTAATGCTCTTAATTTAGGGCACCAGATTCTTTCAAAAGAATTGATTTCCATCGTTTGGTTGAAACAAGAGAAAAGAAAAAGGAAGAGGTGCGGTGATTCAATCATTTAGGACTTGTTTGGCAAGAGACTAGTAACGTTGTTTAAGTTTTGTGGAAATAAGTGCGGGTGAAAAAGTATGTTGAAATACGTATTGTGTTGTTTAAATACTGTTACTAAACAAGACCTCAATTTTTGTGGGGGGCCACCATTTTGGTGTCAGCCCAAATTAGATGGAAATGGGGTGAAGAGAAAGGCTTGGTTAAGATATATTTGATTTTTATACTGTAAAATGAATAATATATTTTTTTATTCGTTTAGACCCCTTAAACCAAATTATTTAACCTAATTAATTAACCAAGTTGATTATTAGGCTTATTATTCAGATCTAGGCTTATTATTCATATCATGCACAATAACGGAAAAGTAAATAACACCACGATATAATAACTCAGGAAAACCAATAAAATGAACTAGTTCAAGGTAAAAATCTAGGGAGGATTTGACATAGTCATCCTCAAGGTAAAGCAAATCAACTATAAGAGAATCGAAGTTTTTACAATCAGATTTAACCTTAAATCTATTGCTACCTCATGTAGTAACTTACTAGCATGACCACGTGCAAGTTCCGAATCCATAGACTCCTTCTCTCCTTAGATTTACAACAACACAAGCACTCACGCTTGTGACTTAAGATTCCATTCAAATGTTTCAGATCACCATCAGTAATGATCTTGTAGCAATAACTAGGTTTTACCACCACTTGATTGTAGATCTTGCTCCGATAGATTCTTATGTAGTTAGAAGGTACAAAACTTCTCAAATCTCACAAAAAGTAACACACAAGTCTTCCAAAGAGTCTGAAAAATGTAGCTAAGGTTTCCCTTTTATATGTGGACAAATTAGAATGAAACCCTAAATGTTTTCGCGGGCTTGCGCCTTCTTTAAAAATTTAGCTGAATCTAATTTTTGCAATTCTCGATCGGTTGAGCCTAATTCTCGATCAATCGAGCTTTACAGAATATGGCTTCCCTTTTCTGTAGTTAGCTCAAACTTGAAGCTTAAAACCTACACCTTTAAGCTTAAAACCTACACCTTTAAGCATTGCCTAACACATAGACTAGGCATGTTTTATTCTCGATTTCCTAACACAAATAAAATATGATTCTAAATATTTAATCCTAAATCTTTAGAACTTAATAATATTCTTAACAAGCCTTTTTCTCTCCCCCATTTACAGCCTTGTCTCTCCCCTTTACAAACTAAACAGAGGAAAGATGAAATTCTCATCTTTTCTTCTTTCTTTTTCTTGTGTCTGTTTTGAAGTATAATATTTTTTGGTGTTTTGTATGATAAGTAAAATTTTTTAGCAAACTGTAAAAACTTATGGCTCAACCACTGAAGTTGATGGTGCAAGAGGTCTAGTGATCGAACCATCGAAACTGGTAGTTACAGCAGTGGCTTTGGCAACCGAACTGTCGACGATTATTGTCAAAGCAATGTTTTTAGTGATCGGACCACTGACACCAGTCACCAATGCGGCGTTTCTAGCCATCAAACTCCCGGCGCCAATTGTCGATGAGGCATCTCCGACCACTTGACCACCGACACAAGTCACCGGACCAAAGTCTCCAGACACTGGATCATCAAAGCAATGTTTTTGACCACTGGACCATTGGCCTAGCCATCAGATGGGAGAGAGGAAGCTATTGTATGTTTTTGGAAAATGTTTTACCAAATTTTCAAATGTAAAAAATTTTACAATTTTTTATGAAGGATTTTACGATTAAAGGAAAATATTTTACAAGTTTGACGATATTTTATTTGCAAACAAACACCTGAAAATTGGAAAACATTTTTTGGAAAATACTTTATTTCAAAACAAATAGAGCATTTATTTCTTACTAGTTTGGGCTGCACGTGCAAGGCATGTGTTAGCCAATATAAAGATTAGCAATTAAGGTCAGAATTAGAATTTATTTATAACACAAACAAAAAAATATAGTTTTTTATTTTTATTTTGAGAAACCAATCGGTGCTTTATATTAGATGGACAGAAAACTTCTGTCAATTATTACAAGATTTTTTACATTACAATGGATGTCTTCAATCCAAATCTAAGGATCAGAAGAGAACTTAGCTAAGTGGGAAAGCTTGTCAGCTACAACATTACCACTACATTTTATATGGGAAAAAGAGCCAGCTCGCATATTCGAAGCTAGAGCACTTACCTCATTAGTTATGTGACCAAAAGAAGCCTAGCTTGAGTCGGCAGTAGTGTGGTGCTTGAACACCACCTTGCAATCACCCTAAAACACTACATCTTGCAGTCCGAGCTCACCAGCTAGTGTAACTACTCTTCTTCACGCCATTGCTTCCACATCCTCCACTGATGGAGGCAGAGGGACCTATTCAGCAAGAGCTGCCATAACCATGCCTTCATGGTTTCGGATAACCACTCCCAGGCCGGCATGGTTAATGTCATGGAACAAAGCTCCATCACAATTTGCTTTGAACTACTAAGGCAATGGTGGAAGCCAATGAACTGGGTGTGATTCAGTAGGAATGTGCAATGGAAGATCGATGGCCGCCTGGAATTCTTGGAGTCGCTCCAAAGCTTCCCGATGAATCTAAGTTATTGGCAACGTTGGGCTACCCACTCTCGAGGCATTGCGGTTAAACCAAATGCTCCACACAATGAAAACCACTTTTTTAGCAAGGTTGTGGTTGTTTAGCAGCATTACTCCCTCGAATAGGTCCCTGAAATTTACAAATCTTTCGAACAAGAAACTCCTACATGGCTCCACTTCCCACCATAATTCCTTTAGCATTTGGCAACCCCATAATGCATGCACTGTATCTTCAATCTCACTGCCACACCTTTCATAAATTGCATTTGGAATTGGGATTAACTTGCTTAAATTCAGTTTGGTCAGAAGTGAATCATTGCAAGCCCTACAAATGAAGTGCTGAATCTTGCTTAGAACATTCAATGACCATACCTTCTACCAAAAAATTTTGTGAGCATTCTTGTTTGAAGGACCCATTGCAGCTGACTTTGTCATGTCATTAAGGAGTTGATATGCAAATTTTGTTGAGTAAATGCCATTTTTTGTGGCAGTCCAAATCAGTTTATCTTCAACACAGAGGTGGTTTAGAGGCAGACTAAGGATGGTAGTTGCTTCTTGAGGGAGGAACTCATCTCGAACCCGATCTTCCAGCCAACATGAATTGTTTTCATCGATGAGATCACAAACCCGAGTGTTGCTTGGGAAGTTTTTTTTGTGGACATATGATGCAGCTTGAATGTTGATTTGGGAGCCATTTATCCTTCCGAATGATAACCTTTCTTCTATTGCCAATTCTCCACCTAGCACTCAAACTCACAACCTGCCTAGCTTTCATGATACTTTGCCAAGGATAGGACCCATTTAGCTTCAGTTCCTCATCCATGATTGAGCAATTGGGGAAGAATCTTGGCTTAAACACTTTGTAAAAGAGTGAATCAGTGTTGTGAAGGAGCCTCCATACCTGTTTTCCCAACAATGCTAGATTAAAATTCTCCACATCTTTGAATCCCAATCCTCCTTGGCATTTTGGAAGGCAAAGTTTGTCCCATCCAAGCCAATGAATTTTCCTTGTTTCCCCCTTGTACCCCCACCAAAATTTGTGGATTAGAGACTTGACATCCTTGCACAAAGACTTGGGCAGCAAAAAAAACCCCATGGTGTAGGTTGGCATGGCTTGGAGAACCGCCTTTATCAAAACTTCCCTACCCCCTTATGATAGCAATTTTTCCCTCTTCCAACAAAAGTTGGTAAGCCAAGGTATGACTCAATATGATGGGTGGCCGATACTCCTATCTTGGATTTGATGTGCTCTTACATGGCTTGATCTGTGTTGGTGCTAAAAAACAGTTGGGTTTTTTCTCTATTTATTTGTTGGCTCGATGCTCTCTCATATCGATGTAGTATCTCCAAAATGGTGTTGCTATCTTGCTAGTTAGCTCTGCAAAATAGTAAGCTATCATCTGCAAAAAAAAGATGAGACACCTTTGGACCTGCCCTACAAAAAGACACACCCCGAAGTGAACCAGAACATTCAGCTTGCTAGATAAGAGAGTGTAAACCTTCTTCACATAAGAGAACCAAATAAGGGGAGAGGGGGTCCCCTTGGCGGAGTCCTCTATTGGGGGTAAAGTGACCCTGGGGTTCACCATTAATCAATACCGAGAATGAAACTGTACGCATACATGAGCTTATGAGAGAAATCCACCTGCTATCAAAACCCAATTTCTCCATAAGTTTTTCTAAAAAGATCCATTCTACTCGGTCATATGCTTTGCTCATATCAAGTTTAAGAGCCATAAAACCTGAATTTCCTTTCCACTTATTTTTAATGTGGTGAAGTATTTCAAAGGCAAAGAGGATATTATCAAATATCAATCTATTGGACATGAAGGCACTTTGTGACTAAAATACTAGTTTAGGTAGGAGTTTTTTTAGGCGATTGGCTATGGTCTTGGAGATGATTTTGTATAGGACATTACAAAGGCTTATAGGTCTAAAATCTTTTGCTTGTTCTGGTGATTTGGTCTTTGGAATGAGGGATATGTAAGTGTGGTTTAAGTTTTCTGGCATTGTACCCAAATTAAGGACTAAAAGGGCAGCAAAAATTACATCTTGGCTTATTAAATTCCAACAAGATTTATAAAAAATAGGAGACATACCATCAGGTCCAGGTGCTGACAATGGTTTCATTTGTTTCAACGCTTGCTCTACCTCCAAAGCCGTGAAATTTCGGATCAAGTCTACATTCATACCAAGGGTTATCTTTGGCTCAATACCTTAAAGAATCGGCTCAAAATCTAATGGGGATGTTGAAGTGAAAATATTTCTGAAATGGTTCACCATGGCGTCTCCAATCATTTTTTCATCCTCAACAACCGAATTATCCTCCAAGACCAACTTTGAAATAAAATTTCTTTTATTTCGTTGAGTTGCTCTGCTGTGGAAATAGGAAGTATTCATGTCACCACTTTTCAACCATTCAACTCGTGCCCTTTGGTGCCACATAACATCTTCCTTAACCATGAGATCGTATACTTCCCCTTTTAGAATCTAAACCTGTTCATGGCTGCCCCCTTTTATTGACAAAGCTTCTACTTGAACCGACTGCTTCTTTTTTTCCAGCAATTGTCTTATGTTGCCAAAGGACAATCTACTCCAACGCTAAAGACTTGTACAACATGCCTCAATTTTGGACATTACCTTTTCCATATGCTCTCCTGGACTATGTTTCTACCATGCATGTTTAATTACCCCTTCACACCCCTCATCCTTTAACCAGGCAACTTCAAAATGAAATGGTCTATTCCGCTTGTAGAAATGCTTGTTCTCATCATTTGAGCTCAGCCATATCAGACAATGATCTGATAAGGAACCAGCTATGTGATGTACTTGGACCGTTGGGAATAATTGGGACCACGATGGTGTAGCCAACCCCCTATCTAGCCGAATCCAGGTCACCCCCTCATCAAGATGGTTATTGCACCAAGTGAACGGTGAACCCACAAAACCTAAGTCTCGAAAGCCACAAAAATCTAATGGTTCCCAGAATTCCCTCACTTGTCTTTCCTGCCTAAGGGCACCTCCTATTTTTTCTTCCACTTTAACAATTTCATTGAAATCTCCTATGCAAATCCATGGTAAGTCCATCTTGAGACATAAGTGTTTGAATAGCGCCTAAGAGTGTTCCCGATTGGCTGTTATCGGGTTTCCATAGAAACCCGTGAACTGCCAGGCGTCATCCGCTCTTGGGTTAGCCACTGCGTCAATGTAAGTTGGTGAGGAACTCATTACATTGAGATCAATGCTATTCCTCCAGTATAGAGCCAAACCTTCTCCTGTGTTTGTTCGTGGAACAATAAAAACATTATTTGCCTGTAGTTTCAAACATAGTTTTTTTAAGAAGCCTTCCTTTGATCTGGTTTCCATGAGAAAAATGATGGACGAAGAATATTTTTTGACCATTTCCGTGAGTTCTAGAACTACACGTGGCTGGCCCAATCCACGACAGTTCCAACTGAGGCAGTTCATCGTGGTTGGCAGGGCTGGCTACTAGCCTCCACCACTTCAAATACTTCCTCTGTTTCATCCTAAAAGTACTGTTGATGCTTAAGAACTAGTTCATCCTCTCTGTATATTGGTGTTGCTTCTCTTTTGTTGCCTGAGATGTATTTGGATTATTGGTTGTAGCTTGAAGAAACTGGATGAGTTATACGGGTCCACGAAGGGAGTTTGCGATATTAAGTGTGAGAGGCTTCAACCCTACCTGCCTCTTGTGTGTCACGTGATTCACTAAACCTGGTGCTGTTTGAGATAAGTGAGTCACGTGGTGTGCTAGGGTTCTTTTCCAGCTCATCCTTTTCATTATCACTTTTTGACACCTCAACGTCAAAGCAATTTACGTCTAACTCAAAGTCTTCGTGGTGGTTATCGCAAACGGCTCCTGCATTTAAATCCTTATTATTTGCGGCTTCAGAATTTAAATCCCAATTGACAACACTTTTAACCCCTAGTGGCACTTCAAGTAACACTTCACCATATTCATTAATTGTTTTTTTTTACCGTTGCAAGCCGTTTCATGACTTCCCTGAGTTGTTGGAACATCCTTGCCTACATCATTCCGACCACGGTGAGGCATCTGATCGCTGCCGTGCTTGGCAGAGAAGGTTTGGGCATTGTGGTGATTGGCTGCTTTAGTCTTCTTCCTTGCTACATAGAACCCTAGCACTGTCACACTAGTATTCCTTGACAGCACAAAAGCAGGGGCACGTAGAGTTGGGCCAAATTGTCGTTCCTCAGGACGGAGAGTGCCCTCACTATTAATCTAATTCTCACAATCCTTGTCATCATGTGTAAGATGCCCACACCAATAACACAAGTTTGGGAGATGTGACGTTCGTATGTAAAGCTTACTCAAGTTTTTTTTCCATTGTCCAAAGAAATAAGGCGCCCTCAACACAATGGGAGAGATAGATCAATGGAGATCTTGAGGCATAGAAATTTTCCCCCGTCTAATTCCTTTGGAACAATTGGTTGGGCCACTTCTCCAATGACAGAACTAATCTTCACTACTGCTTCTACTGTCATATAGTGTAATGGAATACCATGCAATTGGACCCAAAAGCAAGCTCGGTTAAAAGAAAGTTCTTCAATGGATGTTTCATGCTCGTACTTTTGCATGACAACCAAGTGTTTGTCGAAACTCCATGGTTCACTTGCAAGGACTCGATCCATGTCAGATTTGTTATCAAAAGTAAAGAGCATTATGTGATCACCAAGGTTCTGGATCTTAAACCCATTCCGAGATCTCCACAACGGATTGAAAGTTTTTGCAATGGCATCAACATTTAGAGCTCATTTGGTCAAAAACTTTGCTACTATAGAGTGAGAACTATAGCTATCCTCGTTTGTAAGATTGCATCCAGGCCCCTCTCTGTCTGACAGAGTTAGGCGACTCCAATTTTGTGTCAACTCTTCCATGGATGAGTACAAAAATCTTCCTACTCTAAATGATTTCTATTTCCCAAACCCCAGAAAAAGACAAAACCCACTAGCCTAGGAATAACTTGTTATTCCAAGGAACACACAACTCCTTCCAAAAGAAGGGACACGAATTCTTCTAAGCTCTAGGAAGCGTTTTCTTGTTGCACCAGAGAAACCTAAAATCTGAAAAAATATAGTTATTTGATTGTTGAAGTGCTTAGAAATTGGACCATTAAATGAGATATTAATTTAACTATATAAGAAAGAAGTACAAAGATTATAATAGGACACATAATATATCACAAATCAACATTATACTATATTTTAAATATATAGGGGCTAATTACAACTTACCTACCTATGGCTTGGCCCGAATTTAAGTTGTCTACATGTGGTTTGAAATTTGGCACTTTACCCACTTGAAACTATGCTCCGTTAAACTTCGGTAACCCACCTCTCCATTTTCAGTTAAAAAACACATTTTAATACAAAAATATAACATAAAACAAATCAAAAGGTTAGGATTTAAAGAAAAAATTTCACACTATATTATCTTACCCAAATATCATATGGGTTGGATCCTGTCTACCCTTTTGGCTTGAGATATTGATTGATTTCTTCATTGATACCTATGAAGGGAATGTGAGCAATGTAGAGGTAAGGTGTTGAAACCCCTTGCTATCCAACGTTCTCAAATTTCCAAATCCTAAGATGAGAAGATGGGTAAGAGTTGTGGACATTAAAATTAAATACTCCTCCGGAAAGGATTCCACACCCCCAGCAATCAAGATCACTATTTCCGAATCCTAATTCTAATAAAAAATCAGCCAAAAGTATAGAAAATATATTGACTTCTTCATTGTAATCATCTTACCCAGATATCATCTTGTCCCTAGTGCCTTGTCATGTCTTCATTGAAGTTGAAGTTCTCTCCCTCTCTCAAAAACCCAGCCAAGATTCATGCTACGTTTTCAATTTTATTTATATTTTTTGGTTTCTCTTTTAGGCTAACACCAGAAGTTTGCTTCATTTTGATGGGTTTGTCACAAAAGGATTAGTGTTTTCTATTAGAACGTTTATTGAGAGAAGTGCTGATATTTAATTTGTGTTTGTTTGAAGTGCTGATATTTAAACCCTATTTTTTGATCCTTTTTTTTTTTTTTTAAATGTTTAAATGTGTTTTTTTAACAGAAAATGGAGAGCTAGGTTACAAAAGCTTAACGGAGCATAGCTCAGATGGGTAAAATATCAAATTTTAAATCACGGGTAAGTAACTTAAATTCAGACCAAACCACATGTGGATAAATTGTAATTTGCCCAATTTATAAATGTGCTTTGAAAAGCAATAATCATAATGTTAAATAGATACATCATAATGTTAGTATTGGTTTGTCTTACTTTATATACCTTATTGATCCTTTAATATAGTTCAAAAAATAGTCCCTTCTATTTTACAAAACTTGAAATTACATGCTCATTGATTTTCTTCAGGTGGATCACGAGCGAAGACCATGTTGAACTTCTTTCGTAATTCTCCAAGTATGTCAAATCTTACTGCTCTTATATGGATAAGAAACTTTTTATCATAAGAGATCTCAACAAAGCTTTCAATATTCTTGATTTCATTATATAACTCTAAGAGTAAGAATGTAAGGTTATGTTTGGTAACAGTTTTTGTTTTTTATTTTCAAAAACTTGTTTTTAGGAATATAAAGAAAAAACAATTTTCTTGTATTTTTGAAATTAAAACTTGTTTGATTAATTGAAATTAAAAAAAAAAATAGTTTTTTCAAGAAAAAAAATAGAAAATACTAAAATATGTTGTTACTAAGATTTGAACTCTAATGCTAACATATTAAATAAGACAAATTCATTAAATTAAATGCATTTTTTCCATTGACTTTTAAATATTAGAAATTGAAAACAGTCTTTTGCATGTTCTCAATTTCTTTTACAAATTGAGTTTTGAAAACAGTTTTTGTTTTCTGTCCATTTTGGATTACCAAACAAGTTTTTTAGTCTCAAATATAAAAAATTGTTTTTGAAAATAGAAAATAAGGGGAAAAACAATTACCAAGCATACCCTAAGTTTTTTGTTTTTTTTTTTATATTTTTTTTTATATAAAATGTTTGTGGTTCAACTTAAAAACACTCATAAAGGAAAGAAGATATGTATCACTAAAAATTTAAAAAGACCTAATATGTATTAGAGAACATAAGATACAAAACACATAAATGTGGATGTCATATGAAACTCTTTGGATTGCTCATGGTATAAGACAACCATCAAAATCAAGGATTAACAAAAGAGATTTTTTTCATTATCTTTGAATATAAATTGTTAAACTGTTCCATAACAACCTGTAAGGAAACATGAGCAATTAAAAATCAGTTGGGTAAAATAAAATAAATCGCATCCACCTGAAACTAAAATTCCCTCAAATCCGTGGTTCCTTTCAAAGGGTTTCAGGTACACTCTAATTTTATATTAGTATTGCTCCTCATGAGCCTTATAAAGATTTTTTTGCTACAAGCATACAATAATACGGCCACTTATTACTCATTAGCAATATTAAAATATGTTCTCTTATTAAAGAAGAAAAAAAATAATAAATATTTTACAATTTTTGAATTTTCTACTTGAGTTGGAAATTCGTTGCTCAATCACTTGCATGACTTTTCTAACGTCCATGCCACACACTTGAAAATGGAGGGACAACACCTGTGAGAGATACAAAATAGCAAACAATAAAGAAAAAGAATCATAAAAATGTAATTTCAAGCATACTTTAGTTATATAGCATCTTGAATCCTATTACTGCCATACATTATACATCCCACTCTCTTTGCATTCTATCATCTAAAAATATTATTCACTATTTTGAAAAGTGGTCGAGATGATGTTCTCAGCACAAAAGAAATGCAATAACAGATAAAACCAACATCAAACTTACAGTTGAACCAAAAAAAAAAAAGGGATCAAATTTTGATAATATAAATAAAACATTTCCAAAATTTCAGCATCAGAAGAATCAATAAAACATCCTTACTTTGTTTGCTACACATCAGGAAACTTATACTCAAGATGGTGTAGAAAATTGTCTAAGGTGTTGGGGAGATAAATACTTTGGAGAGCTTCTTTGAACAATTAATATAACATATAGAGACCACTTTTACCCAAAAAGCCTAAGCCCAATACGTATGTGCTCAATTATGTTATATTAACTGCTCATTCTTCTCATCTTTATTCAATGTATGACTTCACTCGCGTGTACACCCAACAATCTCCCACTCACGTGTGAGTCTCTACCTCTCTGTGGGCTTCAAGACCACCTCTCCATGGGTTATGATAAGTCCTACTCGCCCCCCTTGCCTAATGGGCTTTTTCCTTCACTAGTACATCATCTATGAGCCTCTACGTGTCAACACCCCACACGTCTTTTATCCTCCAAGGGAACCTCACATCTCATCGTTGTCTAGCACCATTGGCAATAATATTCCTTTATTGGGCCTTTTTTTTTAAGATTGTTTGTGTGAGCTTTTTATGGGCTTGCTTGGTGCAATATATTATCCCCGCTCCAATTGCAAAATCGTTTTCTAGCACCATTGGCAATAATATTCCTTTGTTGGGCCTTTTTTCCGAGATTGTTTGTGTGAGCTTTTTATGGGCTTGCGTGATGCAATACTGTCCCTACTCCAACTGCAAAAGGAACCTGTCTTGCTCCATTTGCAAAAGAGTTTCAAGTACACACACCTCGTTCCTGTTCCAATTGCGAAAGGAACTTCGATAACTTTGCTACCTTTGGCCCACACCATCATAAGCTGTGATGCCACTTTTGGGGAGATAAACACCTTGGGGAGCTAAACACCTTGGGTAGCTTCATTGAACAATTAATATAACATATAAAGACATACTTTTACCCAAAATGCCTAAGTCCAATGAGTATATGCTTAATTATGTTATATTAAATACGCATTCTTTTCATCTTTATTCAATGTGAGACTCTGCTTATACGTGTACACCCAACAAAGAGCCCTGAAAAAATTTGATGAAATAATTAATAAGGAAACTAACAATAACAAACACTACAAACAACATTGTTAAGTTGGTAGCAAATCAGATATGTCGCAACATTACATTGATCAATACCAATGTCAGATTTCGTGGTTCTTTCACTCTTTTTTTTTTTTTTTTTTTTTGAGGAACCTTTCACTTTTTATTTTAATTACATTGAATGGTACTAACGTAAAATTGGAGAATACCATCCAAAATAATTAAAAACTGGCGTGGTTAACAATCAAAATCCAAAAATGATATTTATAATCTATAAAATGCAAAAATACCACAACCCTGAATGAGACCAAAATACCCTCATTAACATATAAAATTATTAAAATACCCCTCAAAAACTTTGAAAAGAACCAAAATATCCTTGAAATAAGTGAAATACCCATAAAACCTTAAAATTTTGGAAGTGACTAAAATACGTTTTTAAAACTTCAAAATAAATTTAAAAAACACTATAAATGAATAAAATAGTGCTAAAATACTGAGAATGACGTAAATATCCTCAAAACCTTTAGAATGACTAAAATACTTGTAAACTTTTAAAGTTACCATAATAGCATCAAAATCACTAAATTTAGTTGTGTTAGAGTGATATTTCGGTTTTTTAAGTGATTGCGAAGATATTTTGGTCATGTTAGAGGTTTCCGAGAAAGTTTGGTGATTTTTAACAAATGTTACCTGTCTTGTGTTTGTTGAATATATAGGTATATACATGGATAAGTTGTAATAATGATGTTTGAGTTTGGAGAATATTGTTTCATAAAGTGAAAATTCAAATTCTAGAATTTCCTTAGTAAAATTCGAAAATAAGGATTTTTGATTGGTTGAAACTTTTACGCAATCGATCAAAATGAAGAGAAAAATAATCCTGAAGCCTCTGGATGATTCGATCGCTAGTCATTTCCTGCTTGATTGATCAAATGATCGATCAAAAAGAGCATTCGATCAATCGAAAGGAACTCTCGATCGATCGAAACTTGAAAAACTGAATTTTCTACAGAATTTTCTAATGACTGTTCTGAAAGTTTGAAGAGGTTTCAAGTCTTATGAACAGTTTCAAGAAACATTTTCACTCTCCATACGTGTCTTTTAATGAAATATAACTCTATGGTATAAATAGAGGGAAACACAAGAAATCTTGTGGTTATTCTCCAAAATTACTATATGTAGAACCCAACAACTTGATTGTATTCTGAGGACAAGTTTGTGATAACCCTTTATCAACAAAAGTGTGGGGGCAAATATTGTCTAAGGAAAACGATATAGTGCCTCCAAGTTATCTACTTTCTATTGCCTTTTGTGTTAACCTTATTCTTCTATAATTACTTTGTGTAATATCCCTAACAATTTTAGACAATATTTCCTACAATGGAATGAACAAGTGATGTTTCAACATTAAAGATGTTGAATCATGAGTTGGTGAAATTAGATCGATTCGATGGATCCAATTTCTCTCGATGGAAAGACAAGATAAAATTCCTACTTACTGTACTGAAACTTTTCTATGTCTTGGACCTGAAATTGATGCCTTTTCCTACTACGAGTGATGAAGATACTGATGAGATTAAGGCATAAAGAAAGAAATGGGAAGAAGATAAACTGATATGCAGATGGCACATTCTCAATACTATTTCGGATCGTCTCTATGATCTCTACACATCAATAAAGTCACTGAAGGAGATATGGAATGCTTTGAAGGCAAAGTACAAAACTGAGAAAGTATGTATGAATAAGTTTATTATTCAAAAATATTTTGATTATAAAATGCTTGATAATATCTCAATTTTAGATCAAGTGCATAAGTAACAGATTTTGGTCAATAAACTCCGTGATTTGTCAATCAATATTTCTGAATCATTCTAAGTGGGTGCAATCATTGCAAAACTCCAACCAAGTTGGAATAATTTTAGGAAGAAGCTTTTGCATATGTCGGAAGATTTCACTTTAGAACAATTCGGACAGCATCTTCGAATTGAAGAGGAAAGTCGGATTAGAGATGTAACTAACACCGATTCTAAAGTGAATGTGAACAATGTGAGCAATGTTCAAAGTGGGAGTTCAAGTAAGACCAATAAGCACTTGAAAGTGAACAAAAGTGGGAGTGGTTTAAAGAAGAACAACTCCAAGAATCCCAACAAGGACAAGAAAAACCAAGCACGTTTCCATTGTGGAAATAAATGCC
This sequence comes from Quercus agrifolia, assembly GCA_029955455.1. Classification (NCBI taxonomy): domain Eukaryota; kingdom Viridiplantae; phylum Streptophyta; class Magnoliopsida; order Fagales; family Fagaceae; genus Quercus; species Quercus agrifolia. The sequence goes on from JARQAD010000006.1 coordinate 45,531,035, forward strand.
ATTACATTTGTGAATGTAAACTCTTAAAGAACAAGAAAAAGGATGAAGAAGGAAATGTCATTGAAACGAATGTCATTGATGATAGGCCAAAAAAGAATTGGCCCATTGTGATGAATTAATTGATTAATTAACCAAGTTTATTAATTAATCAAATTAACATGCAAACGCGTGGTAGCAAAAACAAATTACCAATTAAACTAAGTGCAGTGGAAAATAAATTGACACGGTGATTTGTTTATGAATGGGGAAAACCAACACGGCAAAAACCTCATCGGGTGATTTTAAGGTCACCACTCCCGAAATTCCACTATTATCACAACAAGCAGTTATAAGTAAAGCAATCTCAGTACCTTATACCAACCTACAATTGAACCCTTACCCCAATACCCAATTGGACTTGTTTTGTAGTGATAATTTCTCCTTTTGATGCATAGCTCCCAGTACGTGACTAATCATTTGCGCGGATCCTAGTACGCAACTTCAATCACCAACTAGAGAAAGTTGTTGACTGCAAAGTTCTTCAGTTCGTCCCAACGATGAAGATCAAGAAGATACTTGGTCACAAAACCCTACGGTGCACAAACACAACAACTTCTTCACAAGAACAATGAACTATGGCAAATTCTGTCTCCGGTCACAATTTGCTTGAACAAACTTGGCTTAACACTTGTGCAACTTGTGAGCACTTTGACGGCCCTTAAAATAATCCTTTTATATGTCTAGGGTTGTGAGAAAAGAAAGCCCAAACATATAATTACGGATTGGAATCAAAACAGAACTGAAAATCTGTTTTTCATAAACCTCGACAGATGCTTATCTGTCGAGCTGCTGTCGAGCCACGGGGCTGGAACAACTTCTTAAGCTCGATAGATGGTTAGCTGTCAAGCTTTAATGACAGACACTTCTTCAGCTTGTTTCTTGGACAGACTCGCATGGCTTTAACACTTGATCTTGAAACACAGTTTCTTGAAGTATTAAAAATATTCTAGATCTACCCAAATACAAGTAAAGTGTATTTTGTCAAATGATTAGCTAATTACATAAAATAGTGACATATGTTCCTAACAAGTGAATCACATATGTCCTAACAATTGAGGACATTGTTGCTATGGTAAGTGGCATACATATTGGTATGATCACTGAAGTTCATATGGTCGTGATTGTAAATCCTTTTGATTGGTGGTTCGATTCGGGTGCAACAGTACATGTGTGCAATAACAAAGAGCAATTTTTAAGACTTATGATGAGTCTTCCATAGAACAACAAGTGCTGATAGGCAACCACAATGAAGCAAAGGTTCTTGGAAAGGGCACCATTGAAGTGAAGATGAGTTCCGGCAAGATGATGATCTTGACCAATGTTTTTCATGTACCCGATATCAAGAAGAATCTTGTGTCTGTCAATTTGTTATGTAAGAATGGTGTAAAAGTTGTACTTGAATCGGACAAGTTAATCTTGTCCAAGAATGGGATATTTGTAGGAAATGGATATGCTATTGATGGCATATACAAACTAAGTACTATTAATAAAGAAGTTTTTGGTTGTGCTTATATTGTTGATTCTTCATATTTGTGGCATGCTAGGTTAGGACATTTAAATTTCAAATACTTGAAGTTTATGTCGAAGCATGGTATGATTTCATATAAGCATGATGATGAAAAGAAACGTGAGATTTGTATTCAAGCAAAGATGACAAAGAAACTTTTTTCTAAGTCAAATAAAAATTCTATTATGCTTGAACTTATACATTCTGATGTATGTGAATTGAATGGTGTATTAACTAGAGGAGGTAAAAGATACTTCATTACATTCATTGATGATTTCTCTAGATTTACATATGTGTATTTAATCGAGAAAAAAAGATGAATCTTTTGACATGTTCAAACACTATAAAACTGAAGTAGAAAATCAAAAGGATAGGAAAATAAAGATCCTACAGAGTGATAGAGGTAGTGAATATTTTCCTAATGATTGTTCTACGTTTTGTGAGGAATATGGTATAATACACCAAAGTTCAGCCCCTTATACACCCCAATAAAATGGTTTGGCTGAAAGAAAAAATAGGACTCTTGTAGACATGGTAAATGCCATGATCTTAAGTGCAGAGCTCCCATTTAATTTATGGGGAGAGGCATTGCTTACAACATGTCATGTGCACAATAGAGTTCCTTTCAGGAAGATTAAAGTATCTTTATATGAGTTATGGAATTGAAGGAAACCAAACCTTGATTATATCAAAGTGTGGGGGTGTTTAGCCTTTTATAGAGTGGTTGATCCAAAAAGAACAAAGTTAGGACCAAGAGCTAGGAAAAGTCTGTTTGTAGGTTATGCTGAAAATTCAAAGGCATATAGATTATTAAACTTAAGCTCTAATACAATGGTGGAATCAAGAGATGTTGAGTTTATTGAGAATAAATTTAGTAAAGATTCCATGGATGCCTTAATACCTACTTAAACACAACAAGGTGACTCTAATCTTAATACTACTTTGGATGGTACTAAAAGGATTGAAAATGGTTCACCAAGTGAACAAAGAAAGAGTCAAAAGGATAAGAAAAGTAAAGGACTTTGGTTTAGATTTCATTTCTTATCAAGTTCAATTGTACCTAGTTGAAGGTAATAGACAAGTGGTCCTAAATAAAATACCTATAGTGTTTAACACAAAGAATGATCCTAAAACATTTAAGGAAGCTATGGCTTCTAGAGATTCAGCTTTCTTGAAAGAAGCTATGAATGATGAGATGGACTCAAAATTATCTAATAATACCTGAGTCCTAGTGGATCTACCTACTAGTTCTAAACCAATTGGTTGTAAATGGGTATTTAGAAGAAAATATAATACTAATGGATCAATACAAACCTTTAAAGCAAGGTTAGTGGCAAAAGGGTTTAAACAAAAGGAAGAGGTAGACTACTTTGATACCTATGCACCGGTAGGTAGGATCACGTCTATTCGTGTGTTATTAGCACTTGCATCCATATATAAGTTGATTGTATATCAAATGAATGTTAAGACAGCTTTCCTAAATGGTGATCTTGATGAGGAAGTTTACATGGAACAACCTGAGTGTTTTGTACTTCCTAGAAATGAAAAGAAAGTTTGCAAGTTGGTCAAGTCTTTGTATGGCTTGAAACAAGCTCCGAAACAATGGCATGAGAAGTTTAACTCAGCAATTTTGTTGGATGGCTTTATGCACAATAGTTTCAACAAATGTATGTATTCCAAATTTACAAAGGAATATGGAGTCATTGTATGCCTTTATGTGGATGATATGCTCATATTTGGTACAAATATGAAAGGTGTATGTGAAACCAAAAAGTATCTTTCTTTTATGTTTCAAATGAAAGATTTAAACGAAGTAGATACTATTTTGGGAATCAAAATTAAAAGACATGGTGAGGGATTTGCACTATGTCAATCTCATTATGTTGAGAAAATGCTTCAAAAATTTGAACATCTTAATATAAAGGAAGCAAATACACTTTTCAATCGGAGCATGATGTATGCTATGCATTGTACAAGACCAGACATATCATTTTCAGTGGGAAAACTTTCTAGATTTACAAGTAATCCAAGTGTGGATCACTGGAAAGAAATTGGTAGAGTTCTTAGTTATTTAAAGAAAACCATAAGTTCGAGACTCTTTTATTCTGAATTTTCAGCTGTGTTGGAAGGTTATTCAGATGCTAGTTGAATTACTAATGTGAGTGATGATAAATCCACATCTGGTTAGATATTCACTCTTAGTGGGGATGCTATCTCTTGGCCATCAAAGAAGCAAACGTGTATTTCTCACTCCACCATGGAATCAAAATTTATAGCATTGGCGATAGTAGGCAAGGAAGCAGAATGGCTAAGAAATATGTTGTTAGACATAGAGTTGTGGCCACAACCAATACCAACGATTTTGGTGTACTGTGATAGTGAAGCCACCTTGGGCAGAGCATACAGTAAAATGCATAATGGTAAGTCTAGACATATAGGTCTAAGACTTTTTTTTTTTTTTTTTTTGGAGAAGGATATAGGTCTAAGACATAATTACATAAGACAATTAATAGAATCTAGTACCATTTCAATTGTCTATGTAAGGTCAAATAATAATATGGTAGACCCTTTAACCAAAGCAGTGTCTCGAGATATGATTTGGGTAACATCCATTGGAATGGGACTAAAACCCTTCTTTTAAGAGAATCACCAATAGTGGGAACCTAACTTCAAATTGATTTATTCTAAAGAGGTTTAAAGGGTAATAACAAGCTATTGATACGTGGTTAGTAAGAGCACTAATTTTGTGTCTCATTTAGGATGGATTAGTGCAAACTATTATGATGTAATTAAGGATGAGTTTTACAAGGACATAAGAAGGAACTTCACCTTTGTGAACATAAAAGTGGTGCTACATCTAACAAGAGTAAAGGGTTTTCTTTTGTAAATGTTCACTAAACCAGGAAGAGCACAAGGTCATAATAGTGCAAACAATAGGGGATTTCTAAATGTGTTGTGGATGTTCTCATGTGTGTGTTGTTTTCGATTTCAACACATAAGAGTTTTGGTTTAAGCACCAAACCACCATTAACTTTGTTGATTTCTTGAGCAATTATACTAAGGAGAGGTTTAAGTTGAAAGACACCTTTCATTATGCATGATAGAATAGCAATCAAGTGAGACATATATTTTTACAACCTAGTGGAGAATTGTTGTATATATAGGTATATACAAGGATAGGTTGTAATAATGATGTTTGAGTTTAGAAAACATGACTTCATAAAGTGAAACTTCAAGTGCTGGAATTTTCTAAGTGAAAATTTGAATTTCAGTATTTTCAATCGATCGAAACTTTGGCCCGATCGATCAAAAATGGTAAAGAAAAAATCCTAGAGTTTCTGGATATCTCGATCGCTGTTCGATTCATGTTCGACTGATCAAAAAGAGCACTCAATCAATCGAAAGTAATTTTTGACGGATTGAAAATCGTGAAATAGGATTTTCTACAGAATTTTCTAGTGACTGTTCAGAAAGGTTGAAGAGGTTTCAAGCCTTGTTAACGGTTTTATGAAACATTTTAACTCTCCATACGTGCCTTTAGAAAAAATAACTAACTCCACAAAATAATAAGTTAGAGAGAAACACAAGAAATAATATGGTCATTCTCCAGAATTGTTATCTGTAGAACCTAACATCTTGGTTGTATCTTGGGGACAAAATTGCAATAACCCTTTAGCAACAATAATATGGGGGGGAAATATTGTTTAAGGAAAACGATATAGTGCCTCTAAGTTATCTATTTTATGTTTGTCTTTTGTGTTAACCTTGTTCTTCCATTATTACTTTGAGTAATATCCCCAACAAGTACATCTTCTTGCACAACACCATGATAGATTTTTTTTCACACTTAACCATATGTTTGCAACTGGTTTTCAGCATATCTTGTAGTAAAAACCTTAACTTCAACCAAATTGAAGATGGACATCAATTTATTTCAATATTTCGGGAGTGAGGGGTTGAACTGGATTATTACTATGAATCTAACAAAATGTTTGATATGAGTAGCCGAGTACAAAATAATATCTAGTGCAAGCAACAAAATTGCCTGTCTTATGAGTGAATCAATTAAAGTATGCCAAAATAGAAAGATCACAAAATTAGGTGAGAGAGCTCCGTAGAAAGAACTTAAAAGTTCATCTTAAAATATGTCAATATATAAACTAACTTTAGTTAAAACCATTTGCATTAAACAGGAAAAGTAACTCGCATGTTCTATTTGGTTCCCTAGGAAAATGTGTAGAGGATAATAAATATCTTTGAAATTCCTTTAGTGCATTTGTGTAAAAAATTTTGTTCATTTTAGCATAAGAGTCTTTTTTTTTTTTAATTTTATACAACTATTTTTCAAAATGGTAAGGCTTAGGTCCATTGTATTGGACCCGTTGAGATGGTGACACGTGTCCAAAAGTAGACACAGTGGCGGAGCCAGGATCTAACTTGAGGGGGGGGCAAAAATTACATTTGATCAAGGTTGTCAAATCTGAACCGGATCGGACAATCTGACTCGGTTACCTATGACCCATGCCCTAACTTGGTTCTTTAGAGAATGAAAACTCCATCACCTTGCTATCAACTTCAATGGCCTTTAACAAGAACACTCAAGATTCATCAACAATGACTTTAACCAGACTTGGTGCTTCTGTCATCAATAGCTATTCTTTAAATGCTCATAGCAAACCTAAAACTCATAATTAACTTCAATCTCAATCAATTCAAGAAACCAAGGTTCAAATAGTCATCTCCTTGGATTCTCTTGCAAGGGAGAAAATTTTCAACCAAGAGCTATCCACTTTAGAGCATCTCATGTTTGGGGGCAAATCCCCTTCTTCCTTCGCAAGAAGTTGTTTACATGATTCCTCATATATCATAGGAAGGCCAAGAGCTAAACTTCCTTTGGTTCACATGGATCTTCTTTCTCCTCAATCATCCTCTTAAGTCGTGTCAATCATGATGACTAATGCCTCTACTGTAGAGGAAAAAATGGCTGAAATGGAGCAAAATATCATCCTTCTCACAAAAGCACTCAAAGATAGGGACCTTCAAATTGCAACCCTAATGAACAAGCTAGAAGTACAAGATTCTGGTGAATTAAACTATGGTCCTAAGTCTTCACATGACTTAATCCCCACAAAGGAAAACAAAGGGAAAGGAACTGAAAACACCCCTCAGCAGGAACAATCTACTTCAGTTGTTTTGTTATCTATTCAACAACTCCAAGATATGATAACAAACATCATTTGAGCACAATATGGAGGTTCTTCTACAATTTCTCTTATGTACTCGAAGCCTTAAACAAAGCGCGTTGACAACATGAGAATGCCCAATGAGTATCAACCTCCTAAATTCATATAGTTTGATGGCAAAGGCAATCCCAAGCAACACATTGCTCACTTTGTGGAAACTTGTGAAAATGTTGGAACTCAAGGAGACCTCCTCACAAAGCAATTTGTTCATTCTCTCAAAGAAAGTGCCTTTGATTGGTACACAAATTTGGAGCCTGAGTCAATTGATAGTTGGAAGCAACTTGAAAGAGAGTTTCTTAATCGATCATATAGCACACGCCGCATGGTGAGTGTGTGGGAGCTTACCAGTACCACGCAATGGACAGTTGAGCCCATTGTTGATTATATCAATCGATGGCACTCCTTCTGTTTGGATTGCACAAGTAGGATTTCTGAAATATTTGTTGTGGTGATATGCATTCAAGGTATGCATTAAGGACTTCTCTACATCCTTCAAGGGATAAAACCCAGAATGTTTGAAGAACTAGCGACTCATGCACTTGATATGGGGTTGAGTATCTCTAATCATGGCAACATGAATTCTCTTGCACTTGAGGAGAGGAAAGACGAAAAAGAAGTGAAGATTATGGCACCTTTAAATATTTTATGGTTGTTAACACTGCCTTAGTCAAGATTTCAAGAGAAGGTGTGAAAGCAAAGGACAATAGACTTGATGGGTGGCAAAAGAAAAATGTGCATAATTCAACTTTTAAGGAAAGAGAGCGGAAAGTTTATCCATTTCCAAATGAGGATGTGCCAACATGTTAGAACAACTACTTCAAACAAAGGTAATCAAATTACCAGAATGCAAGTGACTAGAAGAGATGGAGAAAGTTGATAACCTTAACTATTGCAAATATCACTGCATCATCAACCACTCAATCCAAAAGTGCATAGACTTGATGGGTGGCAAAAGAAAAATGTGCATAGTTCAACTTATAAGGAAAGAGAGCAGAAAGTTTATCCATTTCTAGATGAGGATGTGCCAAACATGTTAGAACAACTACTCCAAACAAAGGTAATCGAATTACCAAAATGCAAGCGACTAGAAGAGATGGAGAAAGTTGATAACCCTAACTATAGCAAATATCACCGCATCATCAGCCACCTAGTCCAAAAGTGCTTTGTGCTTTAAAAAATCATCATGAAGCTTGCCAAAGAAAAGAAGATTGATCTAGACTATGATGAATTAGTTGAAGCAAACCATACAACTATTGCCTGTGGGTCATCGAACGATGTACTTCCAACTCTAAAGCAAGGTGCACTTCCCCTAAATTTAGTTGCTCAAAAATGAAAAGGACCAGAAACAAGCCTCATATGCAATCAACGAAGGAATACAAGAAGCTTGGAACCACAAAGGTCAATATGTAATGAGATCATTTGTTGCCTCAAAAGTTTAAGAATCATGTCACTCCACTAGAATTCTTCCCACAAAAGCTCCCTCAAAACAATTTGGTGGAAACCATTCATATGGTCTCTTGTTATGAAATCCATGATGAGGAAGACAACTCGAAGCCAGATCTCAAGCATATCACTCCACCCAATTACATGCCTAAAAAGCCAGTGCAAAGATTGGCTAGAAGAAAGAATGATTTGTGAACCCTCGGCATGACACAACGAAAGTTACAAATGGCTTGAATCAAGAATATGCCAAATGCCTACTATAGACACCGTATTTCGTACCACCTACAACTCGGGCCCTAGTTCCCTAATGATGATGAATTCTAAGACCCAAGGTTGGTTTAGGACCCAATCAAATGTTAAATTGACTTGGCAAAAAAAAAAAACACACACACACTTTTAATAAGCAAATAAATCTATTTTTGGAAAAGTAAAGCCAAGGAAACCCTCGTTATGCGCACGCAGGCTCGATCTTGTGCACGCATTGTGGATTCCAGAAACATAAATAAGACAAGATTTCTGCATTAATGCTAAGGTTTGGAACAAATCCTACATCATTTGGGAATCATTCCAAACCCCTATTTTCACACAATGAGTAGCCTTACATGATATATTTTCATAACACACAAAAATCCCATAAGAAAACACTAAAATTCACTCGATATAATGAATCAAAGTGGGAGTTTTTCGCAAAATATCCTCAAGTCAATTTTCTTTTGATTGGGACCTTTTTGGCCTTAATCTTTGAGTTTAAGATTACTAGTCACTTTTTCATTAAATTGTGAATAGATTTGTCTAAGGGGAACAATAAAAAATCAAGCTTGAAGAGCTTTTGTTTGAGGTATCTAGTCTAAACTTTTCTTTTTCTCTTCTTTTTCTTTTCATGCTTTAATCTTTCTATTTGTTTTAGTTGTTTGTTATTTTATGCTTTAACATATTTATATAGCTTAGGTTTATGTAGTTGTTTGTTTTAAAAGCGTGTTAGGTTGTTAGAATTCGTGTTTTGAAGTGTTGTTCTGTTTGGCTGTGTTTCTAGGGTTTCTGAGCAGAAACCCACATGCGCATAATCCTGCCTGCGCATGCAGGCTTGATTATGCACACACAGGGTTGTTCATATGTGTGCATGAACTAGCCCAGAAACCCTAATTTTATTTCATTTCTTTTGTTTTTGCTTTCACATGCAGTACTCCTATTTAGACTCTTCTCCATCTTTTCACGCTTTTAAACTTTTTTTTTACATGTTTAATTGCTTGTTCGCTTTTACATGTTAGAATTAGGGTTTATCTTGTGTTGTCCTTACTTTGATGCCATGAACACGCATTCACATGTTCATGCATAAATGCCATAGGTGCTAAGTTGATGTCAGGTAAGTGAGGTAAGTCATGCATTCACATGAACAGGCATCTTTGAGTAGGATTTTGTTTAATGATAGATGTGAATATGCTTGCTTGGATGAGTTGTGCTTAATCACATGTTTGTTTGAACCTTTTAATATTTATGTTCCTGCCTTGGATGGATATGATGATAGTAACACGCTAAATGGATGCTAAATTGGTTTAACATGTACGCTAGATGAATGTTAGTGTTTATGATGTGATGATATGCATGATTAGATGTATGCTAGGGTTTGTGATAGGTGACAAGCATGATAGATGTATGGTTAGGGATGATTGATGCCATGTTGTGTGCTTAGATGAATGTTAATGTGTGTGTGAGTCTAGAATGACAATATTGAATGTGGCTTTAATAGGGTTAAAACATAAGACACAATGAGAAAAAGCCAACCTTAGGGTTGGGAAATTTTGGGTGCCTAACACCTTTCCAAGACCATACCTTAACTCCAAACCCATATCTTTGGTAGTAAGATCAAGAAAATGTCCTTCCTCAAGAGGACGTTATATAAATGGTTCCTAGACCATTGCAAAAACTAGATGGCGATTCCCCGTTGTGTCCACACCCACCACAAATCTCGGGGTTTGATCGCATTAAGGCTTTAAGCTTCTCACCATCACAAATTTCAACATTCAAAAGGTTAAGTGTTGCTCGCCCAACATAAAACCAAAATCCTCATGCATGTAGGTCAACCTTCAATTGATTAGGAACAATGAAAGCATATATCATTGGTTGTTCTCAAGGTCAAATAAAGGCTAAGGACCAAGGAAAGGAAAGTATTGTCAGCAAGGTTCACAGTCACATCCCTTCACGCATGAAGCGTAAGTCTATTCTTGACATTACCACAGAAGGTTCACTCAAAGTTAAAAGGTGAACAATCATATACAATACTCAGTCACATGTTCAAGATCAACAAAAAATTGAGAAAGCTTCACCAACATTGGAAGATAGGAGGCAAACTACATTTGATGATGTACAAGAAGTCTACAAGATAATTGATGGTGATGATGCGATGACCAATCCTATTGACTGGAGGCTCCATAAGCACTCCTACACATGAAATTCAAGATTCCACCTTGGTAAGAGTTTAAACTGCCCATCATTGCACTTCAAAGGTGCATGATATCCTCCCCTTAGAGCACACCAAAAAAAAAAAAAAAAAAAAACTCATTAGGTTGAAAACCTTTAAAAAATGCGACTTAGGCAAAAGTTAGAGAAAAAAATCATTTTCTCTTGAACTACGTGATGACTTGATCCCTCACAAATATGTAGGCAACTTGGTATCTCAAGCTAAAAAATTAAAAAAATAAAAATAAAATAAAATAAAATAAACCCTCAAAGTATTTCACCATAGACGGTCAATTTGCTTTCAAAAGCTCTTTGATTGGAAGGGCAAAGCTTACGATCACACCACCTCTCCTTTGAGTTGTGTCAACCTGCATTGCTTCTCTTCTAAGTTGCGTTGCCTCGCATCCCTGAAGTCTGCATAGCTTTGCCTCTGTTTTGAGTTGCATCACATTGCTTCTTTAAAGTCTACACCACATTGCACATGGATTGCATAGCCTCTCTTCTAGGTCATATCGCATCACCTCACATCTTTAGAGCTTGGACTACATCACCACTCGTCTTAGTTGTATCGCCTCTCATCTCTGAAGTCTTGATGGCATTGCTCATCTTCAAAGCCTTGGTGACGTCTTCTCACATCTTTAAATTCTTCATCATGTCATCTCTCAGCTTCAAAGTCATGTTGGCATCTTCTTGTGCCTTCGAAGTTTGGGACATGTCACTTTGTATCTATTAACGTGCAATGGCTTGTGGGCTTTAGACCCACCTTGTTTAATTGTATAGCATACATACTTGTACTATACACTCTGCCTTCTATATAAAAGCATTCATGTATATTCTATTACTTGTGAAATACAATAATATTCATTCAATATTTCTAACATGGCATCAAAGTCACTGCTTTGACCTTTCTCTTAGTAGTCTTGTCTTTCTTGGTGTTACTCCACTATCATCGCTACCGCCGTCACAGCAGTCGCTATCATTAAGGAGTCCTACACCATAAAGACCACTGCCTTGTAGTCTCCACCATGAATCTTACTCCGATTAACTTTTTGCATGTACCATCGTGATTGTCTTGCCCCGATCTACTCAACCGTGGAACTCTCGTAACCATTGAAGCCCTCACGCATCGCCCAAAGAATCAGCATCTCAGCCACGCACCTCACGCGCCATCTTTTGGTTCAGGCTGACATCACCTGTGATGTCATCATTGCCACATCATCCCTAGCTTATGTCATCTACCATGTCAACGCTTACGTCATCTTGCTAACATCATCACCGTTGACCGTTAACTTCTGTCGTTGATCGTTAACTTTAACTGCTGACTTTTTTCTGTCTAAGTGCTCGTTACCCAATTTTTCGCATAGATTTCATTGTTGCAGTCTATTTTTGAATATTTTTCTTCGAAATGGATAAAAGTGATATTTTTCTTCCTCACCCCATTAATACTATATTGGAGGGGAATAAGAATTACTTATCTTGGTCTTAAGTTATACGTAGTTTTCTTAAGGGTTGCATGCTCTGGCAATATTATGCTAGTACAACAACTATTCCTATCAAGGAGGCAGTTGAAGAAGATACTGCCTTCATCAGTCACATGGTTGAATGAGATAGTCACAACCACATGATTCTCACTTGGATTCGGAACACCTCCATTTCCTCCATCTCTAATCTGTTGGGCAACTTTGATGATGCAAAATTTACATAGGATATGTTGGCCAAAAGATAATCCATTTCTCACGGATCCATGAAATATCAGTTAATGGTTGAGTTGCATCAGCTCAGGCAAGAACCAGGTCAATCTATCAATGACTACTATGATCAGCTTTCCTTCATTTGGGACAAAATTGACCTTTCTAATCCAACTTGGGCAGGCTCGAAAGATGCTCAACAATATGCTACTGTTCAAGATGAGTTTTGTCTCTATGAATTCCTGATGTCAATTAACAATGACTATGAGCCCATCTGAGGTCAGCTTCTTAATCGTAGTCTTCCTCCCTCTCTTGATACTACTGTAAATGAGTTGGTTGGAGAAGAAGTTTGTCTTGCAACCCTTCAAGCCCAGAATAAACTTAATGTTCTGGCTACTACTCCCTTTGATCCCCCTACAGAGCAACCTCTGCAATCAGGGTTTGAGGCCTCTAGCTCTAGCAATTGACGCAAGTAGTTCAACAAAAGGTTCTGCAACTATTGCAAGCATCCTGGCCACACTATTGGGACTTGTTACCGTCACAACAAATCTAATGCTGATGTTGCTAATACTAAGTCTACTCCGCCAATGCCTTCCGTCCCAGCTGAGTCCCAATTTTCTAGATCCACTATCAACCTCTCATCCACTAAACTACAGGACATGATAGCTCAGGCTATTTGTATGGTTGGAAATGCATCTCTTTCCACTACTCTCCCAGTTTTACCTGATAAGTCTCACTCTTGGCTTTTTGATTCTGCCTGTTGCAATCACATGATACCTCGCTCGTCTTTATTCTCCAAACTTGAACCTACACCACATCCTCTTAATATTCATATAGCCGATGGTTCCAACATGCATGGCAATAGTCTAGGTTTTGTTTCAACCTCACAGTTCCTAGGGTCTTCTATGTACCTGACCTATCATATAATTTATGCTCTGTGGGACAATTAGCTGAACTAGGATATCGCCTTATTTTTTACTATTTTGGGTGTACTGTGCAGGATCTGAGGACGAGGCAGGAGCTTGGGACCAGTCCTAGAGTTAGGTGTATGTTTCCCGTAGACAATCTTCATCTTCCACCAATTGCTCTTATTTCTGTTGCTGCTGCTGCCGCTGTAGTTTCTTCCTTACCTTCTCTCACACTTTGGCATTCTTGTCTTGATCATACACCCTGTTCTCAGGTACAATAGTTAGCTTCTAGGGGTCTGTTAAGTTTTATATTTAAAGATAATTTTGATTATACTTTATGCCAATTAGGAAAATAGCCAGTTTTGCCTTTCAATAATAATGAATCTATCTCTAATAGTATTTTTGAGTTAATTCGTTTTAATGTTTGGGGACCTTCTCCTGTTACTATTATTGGTGGATCTTGATATTTTGTTTTTTTATTAATGATTATTCTCGTTATAGTTGGATTTTTCCTATGAAATCTCATTTTGAATTATTACCAATCTACAGTAACTTTGCAAAAATAGTTGAAACACAATTCTCCAAACATATCAAGATTTTTCGATATGATAATGCTCTAAAATATACTCAATATGTTTTTCAAGCTTTGTTGCATTCTTGTGGCACTATACATCACCTAACTTGTCCAAGTACCTCTTAGCACAATGGTCGAGCCGAATGAAAACTGTCATATTCTTGACACTATTCGTGCTCTTCTTCTCTCTACCAAAGTTCCTGTCCCATTTTGAGGTAAAACTGCTCTTCATGCTGTTCATACTATTAATCACATTCCAAGCACCATCATCCATAATCAAACTCCATATGAGCACTTTTTTGGGTCACCTCTTGGCTATCATCACCTACACTCCTTCGGTTTTGCTTGTTTCGTACTTCTTCAGCCTCATGAGCACAACAAACTTGAGCCTCGATCTAGACTTTGTTGATTCCTTGGTTATGGTAAAACTTAAAAGGGGTATCGATGTTATGATCCTATCTTTCATCATCTTCATATTTCCTATAATGTTGTCTTTTGGGAACACCGCTCATTTGTTGAACTCTCTCACTTTCGTTCTTCCCTAACTACTCCTTTATTTTAGAAATCTTTTCGGACGAGTCACATGTTCCTTCTACAAATACTCTTGATCCTCCTTTGAACTTCTTTATCCAACCACCAGATATTTAATGCTTTTCCTAGATCGCCCTTAAATGAACAGGTGGAAGATGAATAGGTCGATGACAAGTTACCCCACTTTTCGCCTAGGCCCCCTACTCTTGTTTCGCTTAAAGATCTTCCACAAGACATTCCACCTTGTCATTCAACCCGGGTAAGATCCATTCCTACACATTTACTTGACTATCATTATTACACTGCCCTCGCTATACTACATGAGCCTCACACATATCACGAGGCCTCCACTGACCCTTTATGGCAGATTGTGATGAAAGAGGAACTTGATGCATTATCCAAAAACCATACTTGGGATTTGGTCACTCTCCTTCTTGGACAATTTGTGGTTGGTTGTAAATGGATCTACAAGATCAAGACTCGCTCTAATGGGTCCATTGAGCGCTATAAAGCTCGTCTTGTTGCAAAATGTTTTACACAGGACTATAGGATTGATTATGAAGAGACCTTTGCTCTGGTTACTCATATCTCATCTATTCGTGCCCTCTTAACTATTGCCGCTACTAGTAAATATGACCTTTTTTCAGATGGTTGTCAAAAATGCCTTCCTTAATGGGGATTTAAATGAAGAAGTTTATATGCAACCTCCTCCTGGTCTCTCTACTGAATCAAACAAGGTTTGTCGCCTTCAGTATGCACTTTATGGCCTTAAACAAGCTCCAAGAGCTTGGTTTGCCATGTTCAACTCACCAACTTTCGCTTGGATTACACTGCCAGTCCTTATGATTTTGTCATATATCTTCGTCGCATTGATAAAGGCACCATTTTGCTACTCCTATATATGAATGATATGATCATAACTGGTGATAACCTTAGTGGCATTCAAGAACTCAAAGATCTTCTCAGTTAACAGTTTGAGATGAAAGATCTTGAACATCTCAACTATTTCTTGAGTCGTGAAATCACTCATTCCACAAATGGTCTTTATATTACTCAAGCCAAGTATACTTCTAAACTTTTGTCTCGAGCTGGACTCACTGACAGCAAGACTATTGATGCTCCAGTTGAACTTAATGCGCATCTGACTCCCTCAGAGGGGAAACCATTATCTAATCCCTTTCTTTATAGACGATTGGTTGGCAACCTAGTTTATCTCGCTGTCACTAATCCAAACATTTCCTATGTTGTTCACCAAGAGAGCCAGTATTTGTCTACTCCACGATCAACTCACTATGCTGTTGTTCTGCGCATTCTTTGATACCTAAAGGGTACTCTCTTCCATGGCCTTTTCTACTCAACTCAGTCCCCTCTTGTTCTCCATGCATTCTCTTATGCTAATTAGGTACGAGATCCCACTGATCGCAGGTCCACCATTGGTTATTGCTTTCTTCTTAGTTCTTCTTTGATTTATTGGTGAAGTAGGAAACAAACTATTGTGGCCTGCTCTAGTATTGAAGAAGAATATCGTGCCCTTGCTTATACCACATCTGAGCTCCTTTGGCTACGATGGTTTCTTAAGTACTTAGGTGTATCCACATCCTCAGCTACTCCTCTTTATTGTGATAACCAAAGTGTCATTCATATTACTCACAATGATGTCTTTCATGAACGAACTAAACACATCGAGATCAATTGTCATTTTATCCTTTATTATTTTGTCCATGGTGCTCTTAAGCTATTCTCGGTCTCCTCTAAAGATTAACTTGTAGATATCTTCACCAAGTCACATCCTAAGAGCCGCCTTCATGCTTTGATTAACAACCTCAAGTTGCTCTCACACTCACCTTGAGTTTGAGAGGGGCTGTTAACGTGTAATGGGTTGTGGGCTTTAAACCCACCTTGGGTGATTGTTCTTGTATGTTAATGAGATAATCAACTCTTTCTTGAAAGAAAAAAAAAATGAAAGAGAGCAAAATAAATTGTCCACTTGAGTATGGGAAGATCACCACCCTACTACCCAAGCGAACATACAGGAAGATAGTTTACACTCTTGAGCATGGGAGGATCACCACCCTACTACCCAAAGGTGCATCAGAATAAATTGTCCACTTGAGCATGGAAAGATCACCACACTGCTAACCAAGGGGACATTCAAACCCACCCCCCACCGCCCCCCCCCCCCCCACCCGCCCCAAAAAAAAACAAAAAAAATTTTTAATACGAAGCAAAAAGAGAAAAGCAAAAAAAAAAAAAAAGAGAACAACGAGAAGACCAACGCCCCATTTGGTAGAGTTGTTAAACAACTCATTTTCAATTTTTAAACAATATTACACACATTTCCACATACTTTTTCACTCACACGTATTTCAAAAAACTATAAACAACATTACTCAAACTCCTCTACCAAATGAGCACAAAGTTTCAGCAAAAATAAAATCAAGCACCATCAGCTTTTGAAAAAAAAAATTAAAAAATAATAATAAAGTTGCAACTTGAAAATAGAAGAGAAAGCGAAGAAAATTCAAAACAGAAGAGAAGAGCCGCATGAGAAATATTCAGCTTCAAGCTTCTACTTTTATAGGTGTAGGTTACGGCTAAAACCCTACGATCAAACTGTTAGTGTGGCTTGAATTTGCCACAAGCCCATAAAGCCCAATCCGGCCATAAATTGACCTAATACAAGTTGTATTAGGAATCCCACTCAGCCGACTTTACATAAAGTAATATATATATATATATATATATATATATATATATATATATATATATGTACTGAATTATGTGTGGCTAAAAAGAATAGAATTGATTTAAGAAAAATTTCAATTAACCTAGTGAGCAAGCCGCATGAGAGAAAATAGAGAAAAGAGAGGCAGCCAGCTTCTATTCTTAATTTTTCTGTGAGAGAGTGCTAAGGTGTAATTGGGATTTGGGTTTCTTGAGAGTGTTCTTGTGCACTATTGTATTTTCCCTGATAATAGTGAAATCCCTGCAACTCCGTGGACGTAGGCAAATTGCCGAACCACGTAAATATTGTCTTGTGCGTGTGATTATTTTTTTTGACGTGTGTTTTCTCTATTTGTTTTGTTTCTCACAGGTTAGGAATTTTTTGGTTAAATTCCCTACAACTGGTATCAGAGCCTAGGGTTAGGTTTGAGTGGGAGCAATGGCAGAGGAAGCAGGAAAGGCGTCTGGAATAGAAAAGTTTGATGGCACAGACTTCGCGTATTGGAGGATGCAAATTGAAGATTATCTCTATGGGAGAAAATTGCATCTGCCTCTTTTAGGGACAAAACCTGAGGCTATGAAGGCTGAGGAATGGGCTCTTCTTGACAGACAGGTACTAGGAGTTATCAGGTTAACTCTGTCTAGGTCTGTTGCACACAATGTTGTAAAAGAGAAGACCACAGCAGATTTGATGAAGGCTTTGTCTGGTATGTATGAAAAGCCGTCAGCAAACAATAAGGTGCACTTGATGAAGAAACTATTCAATCTGAAGATGGCAGAGAATGCATCAGTAGCACAACATTTGAATGAATTTAATACTATCACAAATCAATTGTCGTCTGTAGAAATTGATTTTGATGATGAGATTTGTGCTCTGATCGTCTTGGCTTCTTTACCAAACAGTTGGAAGGCAATGAGGATGGCAATAAGCAATTCTACAGGAAAGGAAAAACTCAAGTACAATGATATACGAGATTTAATTCTGGCTGAGGAGATTCGCAGAAGAGATGCAGGTGAATCCTCAGGATCTGGTTCTGCCCTAAACCTTGAGACAAGAGGCAGAGGTAATAACAGAAATTCAAATCGGGGCAGATCAAAATCCAGAAATTCTAATCGGAACAGAAGTAAATCTAGATCAGGCCAACAAGTACAATGCTGGAATTGTGGGAAAACAGGTCACTTTAGGAATCAATGCAAAAGTCCTAAGAAGAAGAATGAAGATGACTCTGCTAATGCTGTAACAGAAGAGGTACAAGATGCATTACTTCTTGCAGTAGACAGTCCACTTGATGATTCGGTTTTGGATTCAGGAGCTTTGTTTCATACCACTCCACACCGAGAAATCATACAGAATTATGTTGCAGGTGATTTTGGTAAGGTGTATTTGGCTGATGGTTCAGCCTTGGATGTTGTGGGTATGGGAGATGTTCAAATATTGTTGCCCAATGGGTCTGTTTGGTTACTGGAGAAGATTCGATATATTCCTGACCTGAGGAGGAATCTGATTTCTGTTGAAGGACATGCAATACTATTTGTTGATGGTACTTGGAAGGTTACAAAGGGAGCTAGGGTATTGGCTCGTGGAAAGAAGACTGGTACTCTGTACATGACCTCAAGTCCAAGAGACACAATTGTAGTTGCTGATGCAAGTACTGATACAAGCCTATGGCACCGCAGACTTGGTCATATGAGTGAGAAAGGGATGAAGATGCTGCTGTCAAAAGGAAAACTACCAGAATTGAAGTCCATTGATTTTGACATGTGTGAAAGTTGCATCTTAGGAAAGCAGAAAAATGTGAGCTTCTTGAAAACTGGCAGGACACCGAAGGCTGAAAAATTGAAGTTAGTACACACTGATTTGTGGGGGCCTTCTCTGGTTGCATCCCTTGGAGATTCAAGGTACTACATCACTTTCATTGATGACTCAAGCAGAAAGGTATGGGTTTATTTTCTGAAAAATAAATCAGATGTATTTGAAACCTTTAAGAAGTGGAAGGCCATGGTTGAGACAGAAACAGGTTTGAAAGTAAAATGTTTGAGGTCAGATAATGGAGGAGAGTACATAGATGGAGGGTTCAGTGAGTATTGTGCTGCACAGGGAATTAGGATGGAGAAGACCATTCCTGGGACACCACAGCAGAATGGTGTGGCTGAGCGCATGAATAGAACTCCCAATGAGCATGCTAGAAGTATGAGGTTGCATGCTGGACTACCAAAAACTTTTTGGGCTGATGCTATTAGCACTGCAGCTTACCTGATAAACCGAGGACCTTCAGTTCCCATGGAGTTCAGACTTCTTGAGGAGGTTTGGAGCGGTAAAGAGGTAAAGTTTTCACACTTAAAAGTTTTTGGTTGTGTTTCTTATGTTCATATTGATTCTGATGCTCATAGTAAACTTGATGCAAAGTCTAAAATATGTTTTTTCATTGGCTATGGTGATGAGAAATTTGGCTATAGGTTTTGGGATGAACAAAACAGGAAAATCATCAGAAGTAGAAATGTGATATTTAATGAACAAGTTATGTACAAGGACAGGTCAACTGTAGTGTCAGATGTTACAGAGATAGATCAAAAGAAATCTAAGTTTGTCAACTTAGATGAATTGACTGAAGGTACTGTCCAGAAAATGGGTGAAGAAGATAAGGAGAATGTAAATTCACAGGTAGATCTGAGTACACCTGTAGCTGAAGTTCGCAGATCTTCCAGGAACATTAGACCTCCACAGCGTTACTCACCCACTTTAAATTATCTCCTATTGACTGATGGTAGTGAGCCAGAGTGTTATGATGAAGCCTTGCAAGATGAAAATTCAAGCAAGTGGGAGTTAGCCATGAAGGATGAGATGGATTCCTTGTTGGGGAATCAGACATGGGAACTGACTGAATTGCCAATAGGAAAGAAGGCTTTGCACAACAAGTGGGTATACAGAATAAAGAATGAGCATGATGGTAGCAAACGTTACAAGGCCAGATTAGTCGTTAAAGGGTTCCAGTAGAAAAGGCATTGACTACACAGAAATATTTTCTCCAGTTGTGAAGATGTCAACAATCAGACTAGTACTGGGAATGGTGGCTGCAAAAAACCTACATCTTGAGCAGTTAGATGTGAAGACAGCATTTCTTCATGGTGACTTGGAGGAAGACCTTTACATGATTCAGCCAGAAGGGTTCATTGCTCAAGGACAAGAGAATTTAGTCTGCAAACTGAGAAATGGCTTGTACGGCCTAAAACAAGCTCCTAGACAGTGGTACAAGAAATTTGACAGTTTTATGCACAGAACTGGGTTCAAGAGATGTGAAGCTAATCATTGTTGCTATGTTAAGTTTTTTGACAATTCTTACATCATATTACTGTTGTATGTGGATGATATGCTTATTGCAGGGTCTAGCATTGAGGAGATTAATAATCTGAAGAAGCAATTGTCCAAACAGTTTGTAATGAAGGATTTGGGAGCTGCAAAGCAAATCCTTGGTATGAGAATCATTAGAGACAAGGCTAATGGTACATTGAAGCTTTCACAGTCAGAGTATGTGAAGAAAGTTCTCAGCAGGTTCAACATGAATGAAGCAAAACCAGTGAGCACACCCTTGGGTAGTCATTTCAAACTAAGTAAAGAACAGTCACCAAAGACAGAAGAAGAAAGGGACCACATGAGCAAGGTGCCCTATGCCTCAGCTATTGGCAGCTTGATGTATGCTATGGTATGTACAAGGCCAGACATTGCACCTGCAGTGGGAGTTGTGAGCAGATTCATGAGTAGGCCTGGAAAGCAGCATTGGGAGGCAGTCAAGTGGATTCTGAGATATCTGAAGGGTTCATCAGATACATGTCTTTGCTTCACAGGTGCAAGTTTGAAACTGCAGGGTTATGTAGATGCTGATTTTGCTGGTGATATTGATAGTAGAAAGAGTACTACTGGGTTTGTTTTTACTCTGGGTGGTACAGCTATATCATGGGCTTCAAATCTACAGAAGATTGTTACTTTGTCTAGTACAGAAGCTGAGTATATTGCAGCAACTGAAGCTGGAAAGGAGATGATTTGGCTACATGGTTTCTTAGATGAATTGAGTAAGAAGCAGGAGATGGGCATTCTACACAGTGACAGTCAGAGTGCAATCCTTCTTGCCAAAAATTCGGCTTTTCATTCAAAGTCGAAGCACATACAGACAAAATACCACTTTATCCGTTACCTTGTTGAAGATAAGCTGGTAATGCTTGAGAAGATTTGTGGATCTAAGAACCCGGCAGACATGTTGACTAAGGGTGTCACTATTGAGAAGTTGAAGCTGTGCGCAGCTTCAATTGGTCTTCTAGCTTGAGGACAGGAGGATGAGTTGCAGGGATGAGGGATTGTGTTATGGAGGATTGTGGCTGATGTTTGCAGCTTATGAGCCCTTAAGGGCTAAGGTGGAGCTGATGGAGGAGTTTGCTAGTGTAGCTTGATCAATTCAAGCCAAGGTGGAGATTTGTTAGTGTGGCTTGAATTTGCCACAAGCCCATAAAGCCCAATCCGGCCATAAATTGACCTAATACAAGTTGTATTAAGAATCCCACTCAGCCGACTTTACATAAAGTAATATATATATATATATATATATATATGTACTGAATTATGTGTGGCTAAAAAGAATAGAATTGATTTAAGAAAAATTCCAATTAACCTAGTGAGCAAGCTGCATGAGAGAAAATAGAGAAAAGAGAGGCAGCTAGCTTCTATTCTTAATTTTTCTGTGAGAGAGTGCTAGGGTGTAATTGGGATTTGGGTTTCTTGAGAGTGTTCTTGTGCACTATTGTATTTTCCCTGATAATAGTGAAATCCCTGCAACTCCGTGGACGTAGGCAAATTGCCGAATCACGTAAATATTGTCTTATGCGTGTGATTATTTTTTTTGACGTGTGTTTTCTCTATTTGTTTTGTTTCTCACAGGTTAGGAATTTTTTGGTTAAATTCCCTACACAAACAGCCGCCTCTTCAATTGGTGTGTGGTCCACGCAATTTTTATGGGCTCTAAATTTCATTAAAGGGTCCAAGAATTGTTGAATTCAATTAAGTCCTTTATGGCCTTCCACGTGCAACCTTGCACTGGTTCTCAATTTACAAAACCCAGTGCTTACATACCCGTGGAAAAGAGCATGTTCAAGTTATTTCCAATTTGTCCAAATCATGGTAGCTTGTTAGCATCACAATCAGAATTAGTGCCATGATACATGGGTTTCCTTTGTTGCCAATGTCCACGTTGGCTGTAAATAAAGTAATAAACAACCGAAGGCAAATTCTCCAAGGAAAAAAAAAAACATCAAAAAAGAATTGACAAAGCTCAAGACTGAAGCGTTAAATTCAAGTTTCAAGACTAGTCCATTTACCACACTTAAAAAATTGTGTACATGAACAAGTCTCAAGGGGGCATTTGCAGAATTGGGAATTTTGCAACCAATCACAAAGCGCCACGTGTTTTTTAGTGGGTCCTGTTGACAATATTTAGAAACCAATGGAAATATTCCAAGTGTTTTTAAATAAAAATTGCAAAGAATACTTAAGTGTCAATCACACGTCAACATGTGTTGATATTTAATTTAAAATATCATAAGCAGTCAAATTAAATACCGCCATGTATTACTTTAAATTAGAATACTTTGGCTGATCATACAATGTCATGTATCCCTTAGAGAACAAGACATAAAGTCCCTCCATTCAAATCATGACACATGTCATTAATGTTAGCCAATCATGTGTCATCACATCTCCCTAAGACTCCTATAAATAGAGACTCTTCTCAGTCTTGAAGGGGGGGGGGGGATTCAAAAACATTCAGAAGTCTTGATGTTCTGCCGGCATCAAGATCCAAAGCCTCCAAGAACTTCAACCTTTGAATATGAAGAACATTCGAAATAAAAGCATTCAAGTCATCCTTCTAGATCATAAAGCTCAATGGAATCAAGCTCAAAAGCCTCCATAAACACCAAGAGACTACAAATTAGTGAAGTTCTACAAATCCGAGCCTCCAAGGCCCCAAAGAAATTTCACTACAAATCTTCATAGATGAAAAACATTCGAAGAACATTCATCCAAATCATTCTTCCAAGTCTTAAAGTTCTACTGGAATCAAGTTTCAAAGCCTCCAAAAACTTCAAAGACATTGATCCATCGAAGTTTCATTGGATTTAAGCTTTAAAGCCCCGAAGAAATTTCACCACAAATCCTCAAAGATCAAGACCATTCGAAGAACCCACAAAGAACACGAAGAACGCGAAGAACAAGAAATCTCTAACAAGCATACAACTAGAGATTCATTGCAATTTCATTCCAAAGACCTTTCGATCCACTTCATCAATGCAATACTTGAATTGAAGACTTTTCTAGGGAGATCGAATCAGAGGATTATTCTATTTTATTAGAATTTAAATATAGAGAATTGTACCTGCAAATTCATCAATACAAATTTACACTTGTGAAACACATTCAATTGTTTGATTTTCAAACTTGAGATTTTGTGTTTACATGTGCCACTTACCAAATATCAGATCAGGGAACAATAAAATAAAAATAAAAACAAAAACAATTAAAATAATAGTAAAAAAAAAAAAAGACCAACCTTTTTCTAGGACTCTAAAGTCCAAACAACGAAGCTCATGTAGGACTCATCTTCTACGGGTTTTTCCTTGACGTCATCAAATAGAGAGGAAAATGGTTAAGAATCAAAATCCCTAATTGAATGATTTGAGGGAATTAGAGACCCTAGATTGTAAAGCCACATTATGCCAAAAGTAGATTAAGTGATACACCAAACTATTTGAGAGAGAGAGAGAGAGAGAGAGAGAAGAATATATAAATATATATATATATATGATTGGTTTTATATGTTAACCTGATTGATCGATAATTAGTATTTAAAATTAAATCAAGTAAAATCTAATAGCTAAAATTTTTGTGGGTACCATACTCTTTAAAAAATAAAAATAAAAAATAAAACTGTAAAATGACTCCCTTTTGTATAATTGAATTTTCTTAATGATCACCCTAAAAAAATTCCAGTGATAATTTAGGGCCATCAAACAAGCTACATTGGTTGTAGGAAGACCTAATTTAGTGGTCTACCACTATTCACAAAGTTTGTGCACTTGGCATTTTGGTGAATCTTTGATTGGTTTTGGGGAATTGTGATGGATTTCCCTGTGATTTGCTTGTTCTTAATGTTGAGGAATGGTAGAATGAAGATCTCTTATAAAGCAAGCACATGTCTTGCACATGCCACCAACATTAGTCATAGATAAATACTCGAATTTTAAAATAAATAAAATTCAGTCTCGTATAAATAATTGTCACAATCATGAGTCAAGCAACCCAATCTTATAAGTTCATCTATATTCTATATATATCTAAAAGCTAAAACGTAGCATTTATTTTTGCTATGTTCCTATTAAGCCACATCATCGTTCACGTCATTTTTTAATTTTTTTATTTATTTTCCTTTTTCATTCTTCTAAAAAAAAGTTTTATTTATTTTCCCTTTTTTCATTCTTCTAGCACAAAAAAGTCTTTATTTTGTTGATTCACATTTCTACTATTACTCTATTTCATATTCCCACAGTTTGCCACCCTCTTGAATTAATTGTTTCTTCTCATATTCAAGTTTGGAAAATAAACAAGTGTAACAATTCTTCCAAAAAATCCTTAAATTCGCTTATCTACCTCCATCTCAATCCAAACATGGCTAAACAAGCTCTAAACGCACTATACCATCACCTAACACAAGTCCATCCTTTGATTCTTAGTGTTTTTTTTTTTTAAGATTCAAGATTTCAAGTGTATGAGAGTTTCTACTTGAAAATAATAATAAAATTTATAAAAAATAAAAAATAAAAGCCATACAGGATTTCTTCTTTCACTTTTTCTTGTCGAAGCTTTCTTGATTATTATTTGGACTGCGGTGGCGGAGCTAGAGGGCGGGGGGGGGGGGGGGGAGGAGAAGCCATGGCCCCTCTTGCTTTTCCAATTTTCCTTTAGAGAGGGTAATATATCATAATTTACCCAAAAATATTACACCTGGGCCCCTCTTCAACTTTCAAAATTTGGCTCAAATTGTGGAAGCAATCCAACAAAATCCAAGTAATTTAATTGGTACGAATTATTATTGTTATTACTTATTACTAGTCGCTAACCCGTGCGATGCACGGGATAGTTAAATAGAAATAAAATATAGTTATTATTTAGGGTATTGACTTGAAAATATATAAAAATAAAACCATTTGTTCAAAATAAAAGTTCACATAAAAATAAAGATAAACTTGTGGAGACCAGCCAACGTTTGAACATAAATTAAGCTAATAAAATGGATGGATATCATGTATAGGTTATCAAACTGTTTGAAGTACCAAAAATTACTTATGTGGAGGATAGGGCCAAAGCACCTGATGTTACATGTTTCGATAGCATTGGCTTCTATCAAATCATGTGAATAAGGGATTCAAAGACAGGGCCACATGCATCAGTTTGAGCAAATTACATTCTAAGCCAGCTTTATGGAATCAGAATGTAGCAAGTTGCGAAGCTCCATATGATTTACACAAAGGTGTAGAAGTAGCATGGGAATTTACATATTCCACCTGGTTAGGATGAAGGCCGGACTACAAGTCATAAAAAAGTGAGCATATTATAACAAACCCCAATTATCCTTTAATGCACATTGGCATAAAACTTAAATTAATCAAAAGCATTTTGTTGAGGTAACTATTAGATCAATCCTACAAAAGAACTATTTTTAAGGGTCATACTAAGATGGCAAATGAAAAGAGTGAAACAGCACTGAAGTTAGTCACCAAGACAATTAGCCCTGCACCCATTATGATCATACATCCACCAATTTTTCTATGTTCTCATGTGAAACTGATTGCATGAGATTTGGATGATTAAAACAATCATTTAAATCAATTGTAGGCACATACCAATTTATTAGATTTGAATACATATCCACTAATAGTCTGCAACGCCATAGATATATTATATGTGCTGCCACCACAAAAGAGTACCAAAATAAAATAGAATTGGTTGATCAGGTACAACATATATTGATCTACATATATAATTTGCACAGTTAGCTAATGATAATATATGCATATACAAGAATACACATGCATGACAACAGTTAGTGTACATTACATAAAAGGTTCATGGCCAAAATGACACCTCTTCCATCAGTATGTGGTTGAGTAATGTGATATGCATCACCTAAAATACATTATAATCTTCAGAAACCAATAACCCACAAAAGCATTATAATGAGAGATTTAATAGTTATTATTATTTCTCACACTCATTCAAATACATTGCTTCCCATAGATTTTCCTTTAAATTGTAAGTAAAATTTAGTGGGGACACGTTCACCAAGATATCAAAATCATATAAAACACACCCAGCAACTAAAATCAGTGTTTCTATCCCTTTCTTCGTATTCAGAGTCAGCTTCTTCTTTTTCATGCTCCAACTACATCATAAATGCTTAATTAACAACTCAGTTGCTACAGCCTACATCAACCAACAATATTCAAGTTGGACAAAAATCCTTGACACATAAAAACCACAAATAAAGATTCATGACAAAACCAATAACTCAATTTCCAATATGTTAAAGATATAAACCCCCCAAGAGATATCTTTAACACAATCAAATCCGATTTTGCACAGCCAAGCACAACTCTCTGCTTTAGAATATCAATCAATTTTCTGAACGTTTTTCTTGGATTTAATTTTGTAGTTAGGTTTTCTAAACTTGCGTGTAGGGTTTTGTAGCCAATCTCTCAAAACCTTTTTTTTTTTGGTTGAGAAAACAGTCTCTCAAAACTTGAGTGTAGGGGTTTAGCACACGTGTAATTGTGACAAATAGTCCCAAAATGACTTAAAATGTTCAGGTATAACCTGAAAATGCCTAAACATTTTCAAGTATAATCTGCAATAAAGAGTTTCATTTTGGGCCATTAATGACAAATATATTTTGTTTCAAAGATATATTAACCATCATAACACCATGCAGACAGTGATTGATCAATAATGAAGTTCAAATAAATGTTAGATTTGAGCCCCAATATTACAATCCTATGCGCTGAGCATATTAATTAATGCCTCACATAGGAACCGCATACATACACATTTCCAAGATTGAGACTTATTATCGCCAACATGGACTCCTGTCTTTCTCACATCAATTACTAAACCCCTCACCAACACATTACCACAAATTAGGTTCCTATAATCAAACAATACAGAAAAGAAACCATGACCATAATAACAACATTGCACTCATATATTATATCATCCACCACAACACAAGTTATAGATTCACAAATAGCAAAATTACAATCACAAATTGACATAGCATATAACTATAAATCAAAGATACATTTTCAGATTTAGCAAAAAACCCAATACGCCAAAACACAATATATATACTACATACCCCTTGAACTCTCTTGCCAGTGACAGGGCACTTGGGTCCACTTGCCCTCTTCTTAGTGGTCTGATACACCAATTTCCCACCTTAAAAATCCACACAAAAACACAAACATTAACACAAACCCATATCAAAAAATCAAACTAAAACACCATTTAAAAAAAAAAAAAAAAAAACCCAATATTAAAAATTTAATATTTTTAAGTAAAGTTCAGCCAGCTTCATCCCTGTCAAAAACACCAGGCTCGGACCTGCAATTAACATATCAGCTGCCTCTTTTTCTAGCATGCTCTTTCGCTCATCATGTTGTACTTCTTGTTGGTTTTGGGGTAGTGGTTGTTGGTGATTATTTCCACCACCACCACCACGTAGGAAGCAACGAATGGCAGAGTTGAGTACCAAAGCACATATGAGTGCGCAGAGGAGGACGATGAGGACTGTGGCCGCGTTTGCTTCAAAATCCAGAGAATTAGAGTACGGCTGCCAAAAATAATGCTGATGTATTTATAGTTTTATTTTTTTTAGGGTTTTTTTTAAAAATTTTAAATAATGCTGACGTGGAAAAATGTGGGAGCTTCAAAAGCTTCGGCTTTATATATATATATATATATATATATATATATATAGATTATTAGAGTGATACATAAAGACCCAAAAAAATAACACAGAAAAAACTGTGAGATGGCCCATTCCCCATCCCGTGGTCCTCCAAAGGAAAAAACCCAAATTTTCCTTCAAAGACATTCCAAAATCAAATTACCATAGTCCACCTTCCCATCGCGCTGCCAGTCCCCTCTATGTGAGTGAATGGTTGTTCATAGGTTCTGGGCTCCATCACCTAGCAGTACGCTAGAACCACTGGTATCTCTTTGCGTGTTTAACCTGTGAACAGAAAGCCGGGTAGCAGATTTACTACCTAGCTTTACTGCTTTTGTTTTGAAATATTGTGTGCTATACTGCTATTCACCCTCCCCCCTCGCATCATTGACTCCATCAATGCTACCCCTAAATCCTCCCACCCTCGGCATCCCAACACCCCATATTGGCTCCCATCTCCAAATAGTCAATTCACCTCAAGTTCTGCCTATCTCATTGCCCTTGACCGCTCCCCCCACCCCTCCTCTCAACCTTTCTGGATATGGCTTTGGAAAACTCCCACTCTCCCCAAAATCACCACCATCTTATGGCTAGCTTGCCATAATAGTCTCCCCACCAAAACTCTTCCCCTTCAAAGAAAGATCCTCACTGATTCCTCTTGCCTCCTCTACAAAACTTCGCCTGAGTCCACCCTTCATATTTTACGTGATAGTCCCTGATCAACCCCATCTGCTCATCTCTCGACACTCTCCACTCTCATCCAAATTTCCACTCTCACTCAGCATTAGTTTGGATCAAGAAAATGACCACCCTCCATGACCATGGTTTTGAAACCTGGACCGTTCATTGAACCGTAAAAGAGAGAGGTTCAAGGTTTTTGAAGTCAAACCAAGGTTGAACCGGGGTCGAACCGTGATGACATCATAATTAATTTAATAATTATTTTAAATATATTAAATTAATATAAATACAAAATTTGACTAAAATAATCCCTAAATAAATATAAAAATCTATATTTCAAATGTATTTTTTATATCATAGCTTTCATAAGATAAATAAAAAAAATTAAATTCAAATCAAACATAATAAATAAAAAAATATATAATTAAATGCATAACAATGTCAAGGTTGATTTGCTGATTATAAAAAAACGTAGTTGATATACTTAAATCACTAACCAAACCAAATAGTAAACCATTGTTATCAATTTTAAAACCAACATAAAATATTATTAAAATATTAAAGAGGACAGTTGATGAACCAAATAGTAAACCATTGTTATCAATTTTAAATCCAATATAAAATATTATTAAAATATTAAAGAGGACAGTTGATGAAGCTTAAGCTACTGTGGTAATAGTGCTATATCAATCTCATCAAAAAGAAATGAATAAATAAATATATCAATACTTATGTGATCTAACGTTTGTTGGTAATACTGATGATCAGTGATTATTAGTTAAAATTTGAACCTAATATTAAGAATACATTTTTGCTCTAATAATAACAATCAGTAGCAATCTACCATTTAAAATTTGTTATAAAATATTATGAAAATACTGTGGTCATCTCATTTCTCTTTTAAATTTCTTATACTTTTCAAAGAGAAATGATATGTCCATAATATTTTTACAACAAATTCTAAGTGACAGGTTATTATTATTGAGTTAAAAAAGTAATCTAAGTGCTAAATTTAAATTTGAACCAATAATAACTAACCACTTATGTTTTGTTTTAAAAATATTGTAAAAATATTGTGAAAATAACACTTTTCAAATTGCATAAGGACAATCCGTTTTTCCTTTTTCTGTTTCTTTTATTTTTTCTTCCTTTTCTCTCCACCGTTAATTGATTGATTTATCTCCTCCACCGTTTATAATTCTACATCTTTATCTCATTCTTTTTTCTTTTTTTTTACCAGTATCTTAAATTTTTCTCATCCACCCATTTAAAAGTTTTACCTTCCCACTGCCTCTTACTTTCCCAATGCCTAGCTGCCTACACATTTCTTCAGGGAACCCCTTTTCTTTATTGATGAACCCTTTTCTCTCTTTCTTCTTCACAAATCTCCTCATTCCTCACAAAACTCTTCCTCTGCTCCTTCTCAGACTCACTCACGAAAACAATCATGGTTTTTTTTTTTTTTTTGTCAAAAAAAAATTCGTAGAAGCACTCATTGCCGTAAAGAAATTTTCCCCCGAAACTATATAGAACATTGATGCGAGTTCAACGTTTGACAGAATGTTATGATTGAAGCAATGGTGATTTGGTGCTGTGAGTCTATAATGATTTTATTTTTTAAACGAAAATAGCTCTGACTTCAATCGTGAAAACCGTTCATGGTTCTCAAACCTGGGCGGTTCAACCGCAATTTGAACGATTTCTTGCTTTTCTTACATAGAATGGTTTCTAGGGGTAAAAGAACCGTAATAGTGAGAGGTTCGCGGTTTTTCTAGTCGGACCATACAATCCGATCTGGGTTTCAAAACCATGTCCATGACACCATCTCTAATTATCCCAACATTTCTTGGCAAGTTGGTTTCCCCTTTACTATTTGGGCTATTTGGTTGGCCAAGAACAAATTGGTCATGGAAAATATCCCCTTCTCTCCTAGTGAGATCCTCCACAAAATCCATTTACTCTCCACCGATTTTTACTACTCCTTAGCTACCACCAACCCTCTCTCCCGCTGCTCCAACATCAAATGGTTCTGTCCTCTTTGGTAACCCCAGCAAAGCTAGTGCTGGTGGCCTTATTAGAGCCAATTCAGGTTCTTAGATTGGAGGTTTCTCAAGAAACATTGGCCTCACCCATTCCATGGCAGCTAAATTATAGGGCCTTCGCAATGGGCTAACCTTAGCTAAACAACTCAACACCAGCAAACTTTATGTTGAAACTGATTCAAAACTCGTGGTTACTCTTATCAATGATACTCCATCTATCTCTTCTCAGCCTTGCAGCTCTTTGATCTATGATTGCTGGCAACTCTTCTAGCTTTTTGAAGAGGCTCACATCCATCACCTCTACCGCAAAGGAAACCATTGTGCAGACCTTTTGTCTAAGGAATGAACTACTATTAGTGATAGTCTTTTTTTGTACTCATGCCCTCCTCCCTTTCTTTTGTACCAGCTTTATGCTAATTCTTGGGGTGTTACCCTAAACTTTGTATTGCTTAATTTGTTTTAATAAAATTTCCTTTTCACCCCAAAAATAAAAAAATAAAAAAATAAAAAAAATATTGTAGCTGTCCAATTTCTTTACATTTTTGTTTATATAACTTTAGTGTTGTATTTTTTTTTTTTATGGGTACGTACGTGTTGTTTTTTGGGGGGTAGAAATGGGTTTTTTTTTTTTTTTTTTTTTTTGGATAAATGGGTATGCGTTGTTGATTACCTGTTATTGTGCTATTGCCTAAATGCAAAATGATAAGGTTAAAGTTGATTATACGGGAATATATTAAAAAAAATTTTGATAAGATATATTCCCGTTTTGTAATGTGTTGTTGATCACCCCCCTTTTTTTTTTTTTTTGGAAACTTTCATTCATAACAGTCAAGAAAAATACACTGAAAAAACATAGTACAAGCTACAGAAACAGAGCACAACAAAATAAGGAAAACAGCAACAACTTAGACCACAACAAGGGTAAGTTTTAAACTGTTCCTTCAGCTCTAGCCATGTCTTCAATCCAAACAGGAATAGTTGAAATCCAGACCTGTTCCTCAGCAGATTGTTTTGTAAGCTGTGCAAGTTCGTGGGCTATTTTGTTGCCATCCCTACTGATATGTCTAACTCTTGCCTCCTGGAAACTAGAAAGATTTTGCAGACAACTTCTCCCAATGTGGCCAACCACACTTCTCACTTCCTTAGCCTCAATAGCTTGAATTGTCTGCAACGAGTCCCCTTCAAAAATGGTCTTTTCCAAGCCCAGGTTTTTTGCTAGGATCATTCCTTGTTCCATAGCTATGGCTTCTGTTTCCTCCACAGCCATTCGACCCAATAAAGGAAGACATTTTGCTGCCACCACCTTCCTTTCCCAATCTCTAATTATAACACCCACTCCAGAATGGCCATCAATAGAGGGAATAGCCCCATCCACGTTTATTTTGAAGAAACCCACAGGTGGTGATGTCCATGCTTTCTCATTTCTCTGAGGAATGTTTATATCCCAACTCTTCGTTCCCTTGAACTCCTTTATCATTTGGATTGCTATCTCCCGAATGTGATCCTCAAAAACACCATTTCCCTCATGAACAATTTGGTTTCTATTATACCAAATCATCCAGGCAACACCGAAAAAGATCTCCATGTCCCTCTGTGTTCCCTTTTCTAGCAAACATAAGGCCAAATCCACAATCTCCTTGTTGCTTTCATTCAAACAGAGTGGGCATTCATCCTATTTGCTCCACACTCTTTTAGCAGCTTCACAATAGATAATTGCATGCTCAGTTGACTCAAGTTCCCCACAACAAATAGGGCAGGTAGGATCCACTTGAATTCCCCTATTGCTCATATTCAACATAGATGGGATGGCCTTCATGCATAGTCTCCAAGCAAAAACTCTCACTTTGGCCGGGATGTTTAAGTGACACATCTTTTTCCAAAGTGGGGCACATACATCTCCCATGGAGGATTCACCTCTTTCATGCTTCTCTACTATTTCCCTAGCCAAAAAATATGCACTTTTCACCGTGAAGATTCCTTTTTTATTTCCCACCCATATTAATTGGTCCTCCTATGGGTAGTGAGGAATTGGGATGCTTAGAATTTTCTCCACTTCAAAGCCAAGAAAGACTCTATCAAGAATGTCATTTCTCCATCTTCTAGTGTCTTGGTCAATTAAGGCCAATACCATAGAGAAGTCTCCAAAATCTTTCCTTGGGGAAATGACTTTATAAATTGTTGGTGTTGGTAACCATCTATCATCTCATATATGGATTGTCTTCCCATTTCCCACTCTCCATCTTGTTCCTTGCTGAAGAATCTCTATGCTCTTGTGAATGCTTCTCCAAGCATAAGATGGGTTTCTACCTATGCTTGCATTTAAAATATCCCCATTGGGGAAATACCTTGCTTTGTACATGCGCGCCATAAGCGATGTGGGATTTTCCAACATCCTCCATTCCTGCTTTGCCAGCATAGCCAAATTGAAAGCATAAAGATCACGGAACTCCATTCCCCCCTCTAACTTTGATTTGCACATTCTTGACCAGCTAACCTAAGCCATTTTTTATTCTTGATTCTTCTGCCCCCACCAAAAATTCCGCATCATCCCCTCAATATCTTCACAAAGACCTTTGGGAAGTAAGAAGCACCCCATTGTGTATGTGGGAACAGCTTGAGCAACAGCTTTTATAAGGATTTATCTTCCTCCAATCGATAACAATTTCTCTTTCCAACCGATCATCTTTTTCCCCACTCTCTCCCTGACTTCATTGAATATTTGTTTCTTTGATCTTCCAATCATCGAAGGTAGGCCCAAATATTTTCCTAGCTGTACATTTAGCATTAAGCCCAGCACATCCTTCACCCTTTCTCTTGTCTCTTCCTTAGTATTCTTACTAAAAAAGACCAATGACTTTTCTGCATTTATTTTTTGGCCTGCTGCCTCCTCGTATTTATGTAGGATCGCACATAGTTCTCTACTTTCTTGCTCCGATGCCTTGCAATAGATCACACTATTATCAGCAAATAAGAGATGGGTAATTGTTGGGCTGCCCCTACAGATAGAGATGCCTGAAATCTGCCTTCTCCTTTCTGCCTCCATAATCAAAGCCGTTAGCCCTTCTGTACATAAAAGAAACATATAGGGAGATAAGGGATCACCTTGACGTAGCCCCCTCGTAGGAGTAATACAACCATGGGCCTCACCATTTATGAGAACAGAATAGGAAACAGAGTTTATATAGCTCATAATCAATTTAATCCATTTATTATCAAAGCCCATTTTTGACATAATTTTTTCAAGAAAACACAATTCCACTTTGTCATAGGCTTTACTCATATCTAATTTAATTGCCATATACCCCACTTTCCCATCTTTTTTTTTCTTTAGATAATGCATGATTTCAAAAGCAACCAGGACATTGTCAGTTATGAGTCTACCTAGAACAAAAGCACTTTGGCTTTCAGAAATGATAGAGGGGAGAAACGGTTTTAGTCTATTTGCAAGAACCTTTGACACAATTTTGTATGAAACATTACAAAGGCTTATTGGTCGGAATTCACTTATCTTTGTTGGATTATTTATTTTAGGAATGAGAGCTATATTTGTCTTGTTTAGCTCAGCTAGGGGGGCATTGAAGTTAAGAATATTAAGGACAGTTTTTATCACATCATCCCCAATGATATCCCAATACTTTTGATAAAAGATAGCAGACATACCGTCAGGGCCCGGTGCTTTTATTGAGTGCATTTGTCGGATAGCTTGAATAACCTCCTCCTTCTAGAGTACAGCTTTTTGAAGTAACTCACAGCAATGTTTGCTATGTCTGTTTTCTCTTCGCACCAATTCCCTTCTCCATCCAGCAAGCCCCGGATTTCATTCTTCTTCCTTCTCTAAGATGCTTTGTAGTGAAAATATTTTGTGTTTCTATCACCAAAGGTCAGCCATTGGATTCTAGATCTTTGATTCCACTTGATTTCTTCATCATCTAACATTTCATTATTTCCTTCCTTATTGCATTAATTTCTTCTCCCCTACTTCCACCCCTATCAGCCTGGATTAGAACTTGCAATTGTTTTCTCTTCTCCTTTATCATTCGAGCATCATGCCTAAGGTCTGAATTGTTCCATCTTGTTAAGCCCTCAACGCACACTCTCAGACCCTCGGCAAATTCGCTAGCCATTTGAATCCCTGAATGATTCTTCCAAGCATCTTGAATTATCTCCTTGCATTTATCGTGTCTAACCCATGCTGCCTCAAAATGGAATCTCCTCTTTCCCCTTCCTTGGACATTTCTTTGGTTAGTTAGAACCAGAGCACAATGATCTGAAGTTGAATCCGCTACATGGAGGACCCTAGCATCTCTGTAATGATCTTTCCAATCTGTTGTAGCTAGCACCCTATCAAGTCTTAATCGAATTCTTTCCCCAGCTGACCTTTGGTTACACCAAGTAAACTCCGGGCCCTCATATCCAAGGTCTATAAAACCACAAACATTAACTACTCTTCTAAAACCCTCCATCTGTTGTTGGGGTCTCTCTGGGCCTCCCCATTTCTCAGAGTTTGATAATATTTCGTTAAAATCCCCTAAACAAACCCATGGCATTTGAAATTGAGCATTTAGAAAATGTAGTAACTCCCAAGACTCCTTCCTCCAATTTGTATCCGGGTTGCCATAGAAACCCGTAATTCTCCATTTAAAACCAGATGTAGGATCAGTCACTACTGCATCTATATGATACCTAGTATAACTTTTAAGCTCCACAGTTAGATCCATTTCCCATAACATGGCTATTCCACCACTTCTTCCCTTGCTAGGAACAATTACTCCATTTAATAAGCCTATCTTCACCATTATTCTCCTCATCCTACTCATTCCAGCTTTTGTCTCCATCAAAAATACTAGTTTGGGGCACCATCGTTGCATTATATCACGCAACGCTCGAACTGACCAGGGGTTCCCCAGCCCCCAGCAATTCCAGCTTAAGGTATTCATGGCTGTCGACGGTGCTGCTCTGCAGACACCGCCGATAGATCAAATGGGATTGAGTTACTACCACAAAACTTTTTTTGCCTTCCTACATCAACCTCTTCCTTATCTGCCCAAAGAGTTCTCTTTACATCCACTATACTACTAGCTACATCCCTTCCCATTTCATTTTCTTTGTTTTGACCACAGGCTAGCTTCTTTAGTTTACCCTTCTTTTTATGTGCTTTATTTTCCTCATCATTATTTTCCTTCTCTATACTAAGCCCAACATCCATTTTAACTAGGCTAGTGACTTCCTGAAACTCCATATTTTTTGCTTCTTCACGGCCCATGTGGATTACCCCACTTCCACATCCTACTGTTGACATAAAGGCAAGGGCCGGCCCCATATTTTGGTTTTTTTCTTTTCCCTTTTCACCATGGATATTTTCCCTTTTTTTCCTTGATCTCATCATTTCTACTATTTTAAATTTGAAATTAAAATTGACGTACCTCTTGTGTGGTGTGCTCACCTTCCTCTGATGTCACTGAGACAAGACTTCCTCTTTTTGCATTTCCAAGATTTTCCCCGGATTGTGCATCGCCAAGGGAGTGGGAGTAGCCACCGTCTTCCGCCCCAAACTGCATCCTTTCTTG
The DNA here is from genome assembly GCA_029955455.1 of Quercus agrifolia. Lineage (NCBI taxonomy): Eukaryota > Viridiplantae > Streptophyta > Magnoliopsida > Fagales > Fagaceae > Quercus > Quercus agrifolia. The sequence goes on from JARQAD010000006.1 coordinate 45,567,481, forward strand.
CATTGCCATGTCATCAACTTGCTAGTTTAGAGGACTCCTTCTTTGTTCTTCTTTTGTCAATCTAGCTTTGCTTCCACCTTAAGCCCTTAACCATTCACCATATTGCAGAGCTTGATTTGGTTGGCCACTTTTCTTGCAATGTCGCTCATCATGCCCCATTACTCCACATTTGAAGCAGAAAACCGGCAACCTTTCATATCGAAATTGGATGCAAAAACTCTCCCCCTCTGGGCTAGCAACCTTTCCACACCTTCTTAAGGGTTTTTCCAGTGGAAGATTCACTTTTATTCTCATGAACTTTGCTTGCTCTGACATCCATGACAGTGGATACAAGATCATGGATGTCAGAGCAAGCAAAGTTCATGAGAATAAAAGTGAATCTTCCACTGGAAAAACCCTTAAGAAGATTATTTTCAAAGTTCCCAAAAGGAGAGTGGGTAAAAGAAATATTATTTGTCGTCATTCCCCTCTCCCATCTTTTGAGCAACAGAAGATTATTTTCAAAGTTCCATGGCCCATTTGTTTTCAACCCACCTTAGCTGATATTCATTGGCAAACTTGAATGGAAGGATATCACTTCCAACTTCCACAATCTTCAAATCCTGGCCAATTTTCCAAGCAGTCCTTAAAGTGTTCTTTAGAGCACGCAAGTTTTGCTTTCTGTTCGTCAAAAGCTTTCTCATCAAACTTTGGGAACACTCCTCTATTACCTGTGCTCTGCCTTCTTTCGAAACTGAGATCTGCAACTCTTCTTCTTCTGTTAGCTGCATGTTCTTCAAGACATCTATCAGCTCTTTCTCCATGATTCTGATCCTTACCATGAAATTTGAAGCCTTTCAATGAATTTTAGGCCACCTAATCAGAACTAAAAGCTCTGAATTAGGGCCTTAGAGATCGTTCCTATCAAGGAAAGGGAGAGAACACTCGAGAAAAGTAAAAAACACTCGAGAGAGGAAGCACTCCTACATGGGAGAGAGAAAAGTCTAATTAATCATTTTTGATAAGGTATATCCCATTGATTATGAATAGGGTAAATTTCACAAACCTACTTTTAGAATTGTGAAAATACCAACTAAGTCCAAAAAATTCTAAAACCCACCAATTTGGTCCTTGGAAGACAATTTTGTCTTTAACTTTCTTTCTCTTTCTCTATTCTGTCTATGTTCCTCTCCCCCTCTCTTCTCTGAGTTCTCTCTCTAACCGGCAAAACCCACCGCCAAACAAACCTGTCTCTAAAAAACCACCACCCAACAAAGTCATATCACCATGCCAGAATCTTACAGTTAGGGAAGAGTGTGGCGATGAAGGTTGTATAGTGGGTATGATGGAGTAGATCAAGAGAGAAATCTCGGTGGTGAAGATGGTACAACATCAACATAGTCGAGCTCCACGAAATTATGGCGAGCAAATTCAAGATCTACTTTGCCATAGAATTCGTCTGTGGAGGCGAGCTGTTCTAGAGAAGAAGTGGCGAGAGTATATTTCCAAAAACCCATCTCCGCCATCAATTTCTGCCACAGCCATGGAGCCTACCACCGAGATCTCAAGCCAGAGAACTTGCTATTAGACGAAGAAGGTAATTTGAGAGTCACTGATTTCAATCTCAACGCTTTCACCGAGCATTTAAAACAAGATGGGTTGCTATGCACGTGTGGCACACCAGCTTACGTGGCGCTGGAGGTGATTGGAAAGAAAGGCTACGATGGTGCTAAAGCTCTTTGGGTGGTTCAAGTTTGATGGTTGTGGGTGTGGGACTTGTGGGTGATATGGGTTTGTTGGGTGGTGGTTTTCCTAGCCAGATGTGGGTGTAGGTGATATGGGTTTACTGGGCAGTGGGATTTCTAGGCGGCAGTGGGTGTGGGTGATATAAGTTTGTTGGGTGGTGGGTTTTCTAGCGACTGTGGGTAATATGGGTTTGTTTGACGGTGGGTTTTACCGGCTAGAGAGAGATTTGAAAGAGAAAATTTAGAGAAGGGAGAGGGAGAGGAACAAAGATAGAGTAGAAAAAGAGAAAGAAAGTTAGGGACAAAATTTTCTTTTGAGAACTAAATTTTAGAATGTTTTGGACCTAGTACCATCATCAGGGGAGGTTTGTGAAATTCACCCTCATGAATATCATTTATTGCTATTACTGTGTTGTCTTTACCGAACGGGTATGTGCTGTTGCCTTAAATTATTTGTTGATATACCCGTTTATCAACAGCACATACCAGTTTATCAAAAAAAAAAAAAAAACCAAAATAGTATTATGATATATTAGTAAAGACTAGGGATAGAGAGAGAAAAAGAACAAATAATCTTCAATAAATTTTTAAAAATAAATTATAAACATTACAGCAAACCCGTGGTTTAACACTTTAATCTACTATCCACTTAACTACACACATTTCTTACATGTGACAAAACTATTCCAAAATCCAAAGAAACCCACTTTCCAAATCAACTCACTTCAATTTAAAATTCACAATCACATGAACAAAAATCCATATGGTTGCTCAAGACCCAATGAACTTCTTGACATGGGTGAATCTAATCTAAGCATTTTATATCAAGTCTACTTGACTTCTAAATGGCAAGTTCATGTTATCAAAAACAGAAAGAAAAACATGTGAAAAATACCAATCAACCTGACCCAACTTTTAACCTGATTGTCTTGACCTGACCTGACCTGTCCCATCTCTTCCCTATCTGTTGGTCTCTGTCCTGCTGCCGTAATGACCATCATTTTCATGTTGTTTTCACAGCATCCACGTGTAGTGCAAATAAAATAGTTTTCTCCTTCCTCAAGATAAATTTGATCATTTCCACTGTTATATTCCAAAGCACCGTCTGGTGCTTTGCATGTTTCATAAGCATGTTTGTCTACAGACACCACATTGTACTCCGTTTGGTTGTAATCAAACTCTAACATAGAAACAAAGAGAAAATTGAATCTTAGTTGGACATTCGAGAATCTTTAAATTTCCTTAAAGAGTATTACTGAAAAATCAACTCAGATTATGTACAGAAATTATATGACTAATCTAATCTGATGTGTTTCTAGATTGGTGTGATTGTATTAACAAATAAAAAATAAAATAAAAAAGGGTTCATACTCACCGAGTTTATCCCCCGCATAGAAGATTGTTCCAATAGGAAACCAATTACCAATGTTTTCTTTGGTCCAACCCTTAAAACCACCAACAAAAAAAGTTTTTGTCTCTGCCAAAGCAGTCTCTTGGTAAAATCTCAAAGCCAATACTGTTAATAACCAAATAGTTCCTTCCCTGGCCATCTGGCTATTAAAATTTCTGCAACAAACAGAGCAACAATACGGATAGAGAAGAATCATACTAAAGTCACTATCAATTTTATTACAAAAAGTCAAAATTACAAAAATTTTACAAATTGATGAAACAAAGGTGTTTAGAACCATGTAACATAAAAAGAATTTGAGTTAGGTTTTTTGTTTAGTAGTTAGAATTTAATACATTACTCTCAAATAAAAATATTGAAATCTAATTGCATTTATTATAAATAACCAGGTAAACAAACAACCAGAGTAATAATTGCTGGATGCATAAGATTAGACAAAAACAGTGGCTTAAAACAAAATGAACTTAACAGATTCCAAATTGGAGAATGCGGGTATCATATGCATAAGCTTATTTATTTATTTAAGCCCCAAGCCATAAGAAGTAATTTAGGGGTGGCAAAATCAACTCAAACCCATTTACCCACGCAAACCCATCCAATTATTAATTTGGTCAAATACTGTTTTTTTTTTTTTTATAATCATTGGGTCAAATACTGTATTAACCCAATTAAACCCAATTAGTACTTGTGTTAATTAGGTTTTAACTAGGTACCCAATTAGACCCAAGTATCATTTCTACAAATCACCAAACTCTAAAATAACCTAAAACCACTAAAAGAACAAAATACCCTTTAGAACCACCAAAATAATTAAAATACACTCCAAATGACCAAAAATATCCCGAAACCTCTAAAATGACCAAAATACCCTTGAAATATCTAAAATCACCAAATATGCTCAAAAACCACTAAACCTAAACCTTAATGGGAATCTATTTTATTTCCTGCCAGGAATTTCTCTCCCAATTTAGTATTTGCATTAATGCACCAATCCCCCTCATCACCACCACCCATGACTATCGGACAAGAGTTGCCAACCTGATTATTGATGACCACCACATGTGTGCAAGACTTACCAACTAGATTTTTGTTTGCCACCATCTGTGCAGGTTTAGACTCAGTATCTCCACTATCTGAGCCTTTCCCTTGCCTTTGGTAATAAGCTGCTGTGACTAATTCATATCCCTTGCCTGCACATGACCTTTCACCGTTTCTACGAAAATACAGGGATTGAAACTTTGAATTTCGCTTATGCATCTGAGCTATAAATTTTGAACCACCCAAAGCATATTGGTTGGCTACCAACATCTTTCTTAATTAGAGCCCAAAAACCCTCCAATAATTTTGTGCTCTGCCTTCAGGGATTATGATAGACTTCCGAAGTCTACCAACTTTGAGTTCCATCAGTAATAAGAATTGACCAAAAGAATTGGAACCCCGTTGCAAAGTGTAAGAAGTATCACCTTCCCTGAGTGTAAAAAATTGCTTGGGGCTGTCCCCAACCTCAGTGTGCTCAATATTATTCATCAGCTATTGTGTCGTAATCTTGCCCATAAAAACTGGTTTCATGAAGTATTTTCCCCATTCAAAAATCCATAGAGAGAAACAATTTCCCCCTTCCTCTATCACCACCTGAAAAAGCTTAGATTCAATTAAAAAAACCGTGAAACCCACCAATGTCAATCTGAGAAGTGAAAAAAGAACAAAATCTGTGGCTAATTTAAGGTAGTCGGGCCTACATTATCATCTAGCTTAATGTTTCCCATTCTGGATGACTAGGATGGGGTTCTTGTTTTTTAAGACCTATGAAAGTTTCTTTTATGGTTTGTGTGATTGATGCAGGAGGTGGTGGGAAGACAACTTTATTATATTTTATTTGATTTTATGTATCAAGGGCAATTTTGTAATTTCTTAATATTCTAGAATGGGTTGTGCTAATAGACCATTCGTTCTTATTTTAGTTTTATTTTAGTTTAGTTATTTAGTTGGGCTTAGTAATAAAAGCCCAAGAGTCCAAGTCTTATTACGTGACGTTTGGTATGAGGGAATCTACGTTACTCCTGGCATCCAGATTCTTAGGAATGTGATTCCTTGCAATCTAGATGCTTAGGAATGTAGCTATTCCTATGTTTGGTTTCATTGGGAATCTTTTAGGATTCATAGGAATATAAGATGATAATATTTGGTTTATTCCTAGAAATCTTAAATGAATTATTTATTTTTCTTATTCTAACCTTTGATTTGAATGTAAACTACCAAGTCCTTTAAAAAAAATATTCCTTTAAATAAATAATGAAAAACAAAATATAAACTACTAATTATGACAAATTCATTAATACTGTAGTCTAACATTTTAAAATGACAATACAATACAAAAATAACTATTTTTTTTTATTTTTTGGATAAGAATACAAAAATAACTATTTAAATTCTCAAATGCATTATTCTTAATAATAATTTTTAAAAGAGCTTAATCCATAACAAAACAACTTGACAACGTTTAGGTCTATGAGACAAGAGAAAAAATATTGATGATTTGTTCTATATTTTATTTGAATTGCTTAAATGATACGGAAAAATAGTTAAAATTTTCAATTTATAAAAAAATACAATTTCCTTTAAACTTGGGAATCTGGATACCCACCTATTTTAAAGAGAATCCACATTTCTACTAAGAGGGATTTAAAGGTGGAATCCAGATTTCCCTAGCATCTGATTCCCTAGAGTGATTTTCAACCAAACATGGGAATCTTTAAATATTCCTAGAAATCCTAAAACATTACCCCGTACCAAACGCCACATTATGGTTTTAAGAAATCCTAGTTCTACTAGGAATAGGTATTAGACTTATATTTAAAGGGTTGTAATGCTTTCTATTGAAGATGAAGACTAATATATTTTGAGAATTTGAGAGCTCTTAAGCTTTCTTTTATGGTTTGTGTGATGCAACCTTCTCTAAGGTGTGATGCCAAGGAATGTGATGCTTAGGAAGTGTAGGTGTGATGTCTAGAGAGTTATTTCACAGCACTATTCACAGCAACCTAAAATCTGGTTGTTCTCCTCTGTTTCATCTTCACACCCCACTAATCCTTGTCCCCTTTGGAAACCCTAAAATCCTATTATTTTCAAATCTTTTCCCCACCAAAACCTAACCCTAAACCCTCAAAACCCAAGTGCTACCAGATCTGCCAAGAAGTTTTAAATCAGATTTTGTTGTTCCTCTTGTCCTACATCAGTTTGATATTAGAGCAGGGATTTTGCATCATGTGTGGAAAGCTAGGGATGGCCAAACCCATTGGGTAACAGGTACCCGGGTAATACCCAAACTCGTACTTCACGGGTCGGGTATGGATATTACCCAACCTGAACTATTTAAAAATAAAAAAAGTTTCAGTCCATCCATGATGCACCGACTTAACCAGTGAAGCAACACCTGTTACATGTGGGCAAGCCATTGATGTTCCATCTTTTATGCCAAATTGGGATGGCTTCATACGTATTGGAGCATTCCCAGGTTCTGTTTTTGGAATCGTGGCCACTAAAATGGCCACTCCTGGAGCCATTATATGGTTATTTATATCAGGCTGCAATATCAAATAAACTATAGACTATGTTAACGCAAGGAAAGTACGCTAGAACATTATGTTAAATATGCATGAATGCATGTTGAATGCACACATATAAATATGTTGGGTAGAATGAGACCATACATTATGTGACAGATTTGAACAGAAGCATCTATATTTATATATTGTCAGTTGCATGAGAAAGAAAATTACCTTTAAAATGTTTTCAGTAAGAGGTGAAGGACCTCTGGCTGAAAAATATGCAACAACTGGTGCAGGTTTATATCTTGGAACTTCTATTGTTGGAAGGATTGTTGCTCTTGGATTCCTGTCATAGGGGAATAGAATAATAAGAGTGCTTAACTTGGTTATATGGAATCATGTAATTTAATTACTTCTCCTACAAGAATGTCCTATGCATACTGCACTTGCTGAAAAGACTGCCATAAGAAGGACTTGTGGAATAAATAAATAAACTATCATACTGTAAGAACATAGATGGTCCAATTCAACATATTCTGTGATGGACATTGAATGACATTATTGTTGGGATGTTTAGATCACAGGGATTTATTTTCTAGACATATTGAGGAAACATTTAGATTGAAAGGCCCTAATTTTATTGTCAGATGCTTCCTTGAGGAAGCTCCAATCAAGTAGGAACAACTAGAGCTTATCAAGTATGGAAGCTATAAGATGCACATCCCTAAAATATTGAACAAATTGGAAGGTCAGATTTATAATGTCCTCTTCTTCGTTTGTTAATGCTGGATAAATAAAAAAAGATGTTAAGATGATAATGTCTATAATTTTTCAAAAAGATGTTAAGATTGAGGAAATACCACCTGTTTCAATGTCTTAACAGGAAAGACTGAGATTGACAGATGGAGAAAGACAGAGAGTCCGTAATGCAGTGAGAGAATTTTGATGGCCTGCCACTGCCTGCTCTGCCTTCCGCCACCGTCATACCTCGGAACTGTTACCAGCAATTTCTTTTATCTATCTATTTTAAGTTAGATGACAAATATAATATAGGAATAAATTGTGTAAAAGTTGCTTCTATATTTTGTGTTTGTGTTAGATTTGTTTTGTTTTGGTATCCGGGATAAATTATTAATATCTGCTATAGTAAAAACTGAAACAGTTTTTCAATCTGTAACATTTGGCTTAATCTATAACAGCAAACGCCTTTTACCCTATTTTTCCTGAAACCAAAGGCAGAAAGACATTGAACCGGAGAGAAAGCCGGAATAGCAACAGTAGGTCATGAGCTGCAACCACAATCCATCCAAGCATCAATAATAGCAACAATGACAAGACTACAAGGTATCACATTGCTTGGTTACGTTTTTGATATATTGCTTATTTCTCTATTTGGTAAACCAAATTTGGTTCAATTTGTGGAGCCAAAATTCAGTTTCGAATTTTTACTTATAATATACAGTTCTATGTTACATCTTAATGTTGTTTTTATCATTTAATGAAATGCCTACAATGTGTTTGATTATAGTTATCAATGACACTCAGATGCCTACAATGTATTTGATTATGGTCATGAATGAAGAAATTGAATAGCTGTTGAAGAAATATATTCTTCGGTTATTGCTCTTTTTGCTTTAGAAACATCTTTGATATTACCATACTTCTAATGTCCATTATTCAACTATAAAAGCTTTTTTGATATGGTCTTCTAGGGTAAATATGAAGGAAAATGTGTATTTACCTAGATTAGACCATATTTCTTTCTGCTGTTTTATGCCTCTTTAATATATATATATATATATATATATATCATAAATATGTGTTGACCAAAAAAAAAATTTGTGACATTTTTATTATATTATTTATTATTCTTTTTATCTTTGTCACTCACCCACGGCCCCAAACACACCATTACTTACCCACTACTGACAATATGAATATTTTTGAGCATTCTAAAATCACTAGTCACTACAATACCACTGATAATATCAAAAACACATTAAAAACATCCATATTTCAAAAGACAAAATTAAACTGTAACACCCTAACTTCTTAAATCCTAAATGGAACTAATCCAAAAGCCAAGCAAACGACATTACAAAATCCATAAAACGACAATACATAAACCCCAAAAAACCACCAGAGGTGTGGTCGGAGGTTGATGCTTGATTATCTCTCGGTCTCTTTATCTCAGTCTCTCGTCTGTCTCTTCTTTTGTTTTTCTTTTTTATTTGGAATTAGGTTAAACGGCTTATCTTTCCTTGTTGGGTTAGGGCCTGGGCTGATATGTTCTTGGAGAGTCATGTATGTGTAAGTGTAACAATTTTAGATTTTTCCCGTAATATGAACCACATAAAGAAAATAAATCTAAAGCTTCTAACCACAAAATTAAACTTTAATTTCAGCTCAGATTTATATGAGAAAATTTCACTCGATTCACAATTGCTCCGTACCCAATACTCAAAAGAAAAATCAGTCTTTGACCATATTGAATAGAGAGAGAATCAATTGAAATAAAAACATTTAAAACTATTTTATCTATTTTAGATTCTCACTTTAAAGCGTGAGTCTAAAATAAAAAAAAGTGGTTATACATACACATTTGTACCCACGTCAGTGTGGGTAAAGATGTGTTTATATAGCAAGATTCCAAAAATTGCATATATCCATAACTACTGTTCATTTGCAAATGATTTTTTTTTTTTTTTTTCTTCTCACTTCATCATTACTGACCTTCCTCAATTTTTTCTTTCCCTCTTCGGAGTCCTCAACCTCAAAGCAAACTCTCTCCAGCCAAATCCCAGACCTCACTGGCCTCCTCAACCTCAAATCTCTCTTCCTCGACAACAACAACTTCTCCGGAAACTTCCCTGCCTCAATCTCCAGTCTCCACTGCTTAAAAATCGTCGTCCTAGCTGGAAACCAGATCTCCGGTCAGATCCCAACCTCCAGCGACTGTACACACTGTATTTGCAGGACAATAACTTGACAGGTTCACTCTGTCTTATAGAAGAAGATTTGGGTATTACTGGGTAGTTTATAGAAGAAGAAGAAGAAGATGATGATGTGGTTTTGGTTTGGGATAAGAGAAGAAGAAGCGGCTGCGGCGGCGGCGGCGGCGAAGAGCAGCAACGGCGGCTGAGAGAGAGGCTTGAGAGGTGAGAGGATCAGTGAGAGTAACCTGAGAGGGATATAATAATAAATAATAATAATAAAATGATTATTTAAATAAAATAGAGTAAACAATAAATAATATGACGCTACTGTCTAAAATAGAAAACGGAAAAAGTGAGTTATTTTCTTAAAAAGGAAATATTGCAAAGACCGATTAATAAAAAATAAAAAAAAAGGTTCTTGCCAAAAAAAACACCACACACAAACCGATTAATACACAAACACAACCACCCACTACCACTGCCAAAAAACCCAAAAACCACCACACAAATCACCACCAACACAGCCATACCACCACTGACCCACGAAACCTAGAGAGAGAATCAATTGAAATAAAAACATTTGCATTGGCAAAACTTTAAAAAAAAAAAAAAAAATGGGATAACAAAATAAAAAATAACTTATTCAGAGATTGCATGAAATTTGGGTTTCGAGTTTTGATCCGTACCTTTTACTGTATCAAAGCCAATTCTGATGTTTTTGAAAAACCTTTGATAGGGACTTCACCCAACACAAACAACCCAAAAAAAGAGATGGAGTTTTAAGATAATAAAAAGAAATGGAGAGAAGTGAAGTGGGTGTTTGGTACATGTATTTAAAAATTGAAAATTATTATTTAAAAATATGTTTGAAAATATATGAGTGGAAAAGTGTATGAAAATACATGTGAGTAAAAAAATTTGTGAAAATACGTGTAATATTATTTAAAAACTGAAAATTGTTATTTCAAAACATGTACAAAACACCCCCAAAATAAGCGAAAAGTGCTTTTGTTTTTATACTTCTGTTTGAACGGTCATGATTAAAAAAAGAAAAATCTATGGCTTAGATTTTATTCTAAAAAAAAAAAATCAAAAAGCTGTCCACCACACCACCAAGGTAGCCTCCCAATGCACTGAGAGCATTAGCATTGGAAAATTTCAATGCTACTCTATTTTACAATTCTAAAAAGCCACTTTTATCATTATACCATACCATTTTACACAATACCTTCACATCCCAAACTTCTTTTTTCATCTTTTACTCATTAAAATAATATATTTACATAATAAAATAATATATCTCAAAATTATATCTTCTCTCTCATCTCTCTCCTCTGTCTCATTTTCAGCTTTCTCTGATCTGTAACTTCTGTCAAAGCCTTCATTTCCGGCGAGGTGGTGAAATAATCCAATAATAACTCATCAAATCAAACACCCAAAACTTCATAGATCAACCAAAAACGCATCAATCAACAAAACCCACAAACCAAAAATCCTAAATTTCACAACTCAGCTTCAATAAAACCCAAAACTTCATTCGCTCCATGACAAGCTCGTACTTGCACTGCTCCGGTTGTGGATCGTGGGTCGTGGATCGCGAATTCGTGGGTTGTGGATCGTGGGTCGTGGATCGCCGAGTTGGTTTCACCGTGCTCGCCGTGTTGAATCGTGGGTCGTGGATCGCAAATTTGTGGGCTGTGCTCTGTGGTGTTGGGTTGCAAGTGGCTGTTGCGGATGGCATGATATGGTGCTGGGTTGCGGGTGCTGAGTTCGGCGATGAAGAGACAATGATGAGAGACAGAGACAAGAGATGAGCGTGATATGGTGTTGGGTTGCGGGTGGCTATTGCGGATGGCATGATATGGTGCTGGGTTGCGACTGCTGGGTTCGACGATGGAGAGACAAAGATGAGAAACACGGACAAGAGATGAGAGACAGAGGAGAGAGAGTCAGAGATGAGAGACAGAATAGGAGAGAAAGTCAAATAAAATATTATTATTTTTTTACAATACTGCTACAGTGCAATTCTAAACAACAGTGCAATTCTAAATATTTTATTGCAATACTGCTACAATGCAATTCTAAACAACAATGCAATTCTATGTTTAGAATTGCACTGTGGCAGTATTGCAAAAAAATAATAATATTTTATCTGACTCTCTCTCCTCTGTTCTGTCTAGAATTGTACTATAGCAGTATTGCAAAAAAAATTGCAATACTACTATTTAGCATTCTCCAATGCAGATGATTTAAAGGTTTAAAATTCTAAATTTCCCTTAGATATGGCATTAGCATTCTTCAATGCTAATGCTCTGAGCAATGTTATTTTGACATAGTGTGTAAGGGTTCGTTTGATTAGAAGGTGAAAAAGTGAAAAGATAGAAAATGAGGAAATGATAAAAAAAGTTTTTAGTTTTTCCTCATGTTGTTTGATTTGAGGGTAGGAAAATTGAAGGATAGAAAAGATAGTTTGTATAAATTTACTTTCATGCCCTTAATAGATAAAAAAAAATAACCAATAAGAAAAAAAATACAGATGATAAAAAATAAAAATAAAAAACCAAGAGTGTACAGAGAAGGACCAAAAAAACAAAGAGCTAAAGAAGGAAATTTATTATAAAAATAAATAAATAAATAAAGCTAAATGACAAAAAATAAAAATATAAAATAAAAACTAAAGGAGAAAAACTAGCTCAATAGTTTAAAATTTTGCCCAAAACAAAGAGAAAAATTAGTTTTGGGTTAAGTTGAAAAAACTCAAAATTTGAAAAATATATCGACTTCAAGTTGTTCAAATCACATCTTATACACTGCATCGCATATGTGACAACAAAAATAACGTATGGTACAACTATAATTTTAGCTAAGCTGCACTGCAAAATGTGGTTCTAAAGTGTGGTGCTAAAAATTGCCCAAGACTGCACCGCATCACACCACAAACAGCCCTAGTCACACCTTTCAATAGTGGAGGAGCCAAGGGACAACAATATGCGCACAATCAAACTACTAACTATTTTTATTCTAAAAATATATAATATATATATACCCACACAAACTATTCACTTTATTGTCATAATTTTTTTCTTATTTCAATTTGATGTTTACACGTTTTTTAACAAAAATTGCACATTTAAAACTATTAATGCGACCAAAAGTGTCATAAGACTAACTAAAAAAATGTAAACATAAATAGTATTAAAATCATATGTTCTTGTGTGAATTTGTCTATTTTTTGTAGTTAGCCTTATGATACTTCTAACCAAAAAAACCTCATCACACGCGTTTCGCATATGCAATAAGGCTAATATTTGTTTAAAGTAATGTTAGGAAAATATTAGGAGTGGTTTAGAGAATAGAGAAATCATGTAACTAACTTTTTGAATCCTTTTAAATATATAGAAAATAGATAATATATGAAGATAACATAACAACCAAAAGAGATTTGATAATATTGAATAAGCTAATTAAAGAATGCAAGTGTTATACATATCAATAAATTCAAGCATAATGAGGAAATTATTTATTTTACAAAACAAATAATCACTAAGGAAATGTGCATGATTGCATGCAAGTTTTAACTTCTCCTCTCACCCGAACTCAACTAAAACCAAATTGTGATACTTTGGCATTTATGCAACTAAATTAGTCACCTGCATTTATAAAAATAAAAAATATGAGTTTTTTTTTTTTTTTTGGCATTTATGCAACTAAATTAGTCACCTGCATTTATAAAAATAAAAAATATAAGTTTTTTTTTTTTTTTTTGGCATTTATGCAACTAAATTAGTCACCTGCATTTATAAAAATAAAAAATATGAGCTAAATTTATATTTTTTTTTTTGTACATTGAAACGAAGACATGGTTGTTGTATTTGCTCTATACATTATTTTAGTAATTTCTAATTTCGCTCTTTTTCTTCTTTTTTTTCTTCTCTCTTCTCCATCTGTAAAACCAATGCCCCCATCATTTGCTTCTTCCTCTGATACACACACTCCTAGACATGGCAAAACGAGCCGATCAGTTCGGGTTGAATCAATCGAGTTGCGAGTAAAAAACGGGTCATTTTAAGCAGGTCGGATCGGGTTGGGTCAGGTTGACCTGTATTTTTCACATGAATTTTTTTTTAAAGCAAACAACATGAATTTGTCATTTAGAAATTCATACAACAAATTATTTGATGTAAAATGCATTACTTTAAATTCACCACTTATAGCAAGAATGAATTACACTTATTAATACATATTCAATAATTTTCAAATTATACAATTCCTAACACTGCTATTTAAAATAAAATAACACAAAGATAAGTAAAACAAATACACAAGTTTTATTTCTACACAATATCAACATCCAAGAATATAAAACAAAATTACAAATGACTTATTGGATAATTCATTTGACAAATAATAAAAACATATAAAATATTTTACGGTCTTGAAAATTAATTTTATAATCTATTGTCTATTGTCAATTGTAGTTGGCACTCTATTTCAATTTAAAATATATATTAAAGTTTGATTGTTTACTTATTTATACATGATTTCTTTTAGGAATACTATATTATTATTAAGCAACTCATATTCTAAAAAATATCATAATTTATTTGAAAAAACCGTTTATTTTAGACATAAATTGTTAAAAAATAAGTGTAGGCATTCATAATTTATGTTAATTTGTTACTTTGAATTCACTATTTTTTCGCTTGTAAATGTTTCTCACCCATATCTACAATTTTAAATCTATGTTTTTAAGTGTCCTGTAACCAGATTAGCTCACAACAAACAATTAAACCAATATATATATATATATATATATATATATATATATATATATATATACCAAAAAAAAGTTTTAAAAAAAATGCTTCGGTTCGGGTCGGTCGCGGGTCGGGTTGACCCGAAAAAATACAGTTCGGTCGTGATCAACCCGTTTTTTATTCGGGTCAAAAAATTCGGATCGAATCAGTAAATTCTGACCCGTTTTGCCATGTCTCCCCACTCCCTCACTCAGACACAAAATCAAAAATCAACCACAAAAATAAAATTAACCACAGAATCAACAAAATCAACCACAAAACCAAACACACCCACACACGGACGCACCAACAGAGACAGAGAGAGTGGATCGGCGCTTGGGCAGATCGGCGAGCTTGGATCGAGTGCTTGGATCGGAGTTCTTCTCGCCGTGCTTGGATCGGAGTTTCAGAGAGAAGAGTTTCTCGCCGTGCTTAGATCGACCCACTACCACTGCCAAAAACCCAAAAACCACCACACAAATCACCACTAACACAGCCATACCACCACTGACCCGCGAAACCCAGAGAGAGAATCAATTGAAAAAAAAACATTTGCATTCGCCAAAAAAAAAAAAGAATTTGGATAACAAAATCAAAAATAACTAATTCAGAGATTGCATGAAATTTGAGTTTTGAGTTTTGATCTGTACCTTTTACCGTATCAAAGCGAATTCCTATTGAAAACCCTTCAATAGTGACTTCACCCAACACAAATAACCAAAAATAGAGATGGAGAGAGAAGATTTTGAGATAACAGAAAGAAATGGAGAGAAATGGAAAAGTGCTTTTGTTTTTATGCTCCTGTTTGAACGGTCACGATTAAGAAAAATCTATGGCTCAGATTTTATTCTAAAAAGAAATCAAAAAGCTGTCCACCGCATTAAGGTAGCCTCCCAGTGCACTGTGAGAGCCGTCCAGCTTATTATCGAAATTTGTTTGTATTGTTTAGATAATAAATAGTAACATATAGGTTTATCTACGTTTTTTTTCAAATATATTTTTAATAGATTTTTTAATTTTTTCTCCTTCTCATTTAAATATTATTTTTTTCATTTATTTTTTATACTTTTTTTATCATTATTTATTTTTCCTATATTCATTCTTAACAATTATATTTTTCAATAAAAAGTGTTATATCTATAATATTTTTGACAATACTTTCACAAGAATCACATCAAAACCTTATGTGAAAAGTTGTTGCTAGTTCTAATTTGAATTCACCACTGAAATTAATTTTTTACTCACCAATATTAGCTAATAATAATCTATTACTTAACATTTATTATGAAAATATTGTGGTAGCATTTCTTAATTATCATTTCTTATTTTTTATATTATTTTTCATTTCTTAATTTCATCAATACGTTTCTTTTTCTTCTTCTTTTTTCCTTGATTTTTTCTCCACCACACACATATCCCACTCCTATCTCTATCTACCATTCTTTTTCTTTTTCTAGTTCATTTCGAATCATTTCTTCAGCTCTCTCTCTCTCTCTCTCTCTCTCTCTCTCTCTCTCTCTCTCTCTCTCTCTCTCTCTCTCTCTCTCTCTCTCTCTCTCTCTCTCTCTCTCTCTCTCTCTCTGTTACTTTTTTCTATTTCTACTTGATTCTAGAACACTCTCTCCCTCTCTAACTCACACAAACAAATTCTCTCTCATACACACATAGATCACCGGCAGAGAAATGGAGATCGGCATTCTACACAGATCGGTCAAGAGAGAGTTGTTTCAGCTTTTTTAGACTTTGAGCAAGGGACAGAAAGAAGAGACTGATCAATCTCTGGCATCCATGTGCATGTAAAACTGTGAGATTGCTGGAGATCAACATTTTACATGTTTTTTTTTTTTTTTTTTTTTTTTTTTTTTTTTTTTTTTGTTCTGGTTTGATTAGTTTTATTTTATTGTTCAGATTTCATTAGGCTTTATGAGAAAGATTGTTTTTGTGTTTCAAATCTTTCGATTGGGTTTTGTGTTTTTGTTTTGATTGTGGTACATTTTAGTTTGTAACCGTTGACATAGAGAAGCATGAGAGAGTGAAGAACGAAAGAGAAAATGAATGAGAGAGAAATAATTATTTTTTTATTTAACCGAGTATTATTTTAAGGGATAATATTGTTTAGAGTTGCTACAGTAATTGTTACAGTGTTCTCTACTTGAGGAGTACTAAAGCAATTTTAATCTAAAAAATGGAGATGGAGAAGCTATTGGAGTGGGTTTTTGGGTGAACAGTGGGGTTTTTTTCTCCCAAAAAAAAAAATATATATATAAATAAGTGTAGGATCCTCGGATGTATGGATCTTCGGAACAAGGGCTTTGCCTTGTAGTCTTTATACACCGCATCCTTTGGAGTCCCACATCGAAAGAAAACCCCCCCACTTGCTGCCTTATAAGCTGTGTATAAAGACTACAAGGCAAAACCCTTGGTCCGAAGATCCGTACATCCGAGGATCCTACAATAAGCTATTGGTGATGCTCTGAGTAGTGTTATTTTGACATGGTGTGTAAGGGTCCATTTGGTTAGAAAGTGAAAAAATGGAAAGATAGAAAATGAGGAAACGATAGAAAAGTTTTTAGTTTTTCCTCATAGGTTTTGGTGTTTGGTTTGAGAGTAAAAAAATTGAGGGATAGAAAAGATACTTTGTATAAATTTACTTTTATGCCCTTAATAGATAAAAAAAATAACAAATAAGAAGAAAAAAAAATAGATGAACAAAAAAATAAAAGAACCAAAAGTGTACAGTGAAGGATAAAAGAAATAGCTAAAGAAGGAAATTTATTTTTAAAAAAAATCTAAAAAAAAAAAAAAAAAAACTGAAGGAGAAAAATTAGTTTAATAGTTTAAAATTTTGTCTAAAATAAAGAGAAAAATTAGTTTTGGGCTGGGTAGAAAAATTCCAAAATTTGAAAAATATATCGACTTCAAGTTGTTCAAATTGCATTTTATACACGGTATCACACATGTAACTGCAAAAATAAAGTGTAGTACAGTTATGGTTTTAGTTAAGTTGCACAACAAAATTTGGTGCTAAAAATAGTCAAAAATTGCACCACATGCACCGCGACCACCACTAGCCATTACAAAACACGCAGGCAAATGTGGCTATAGGCGGGCTTCAAAGTATTCAACAATAGCCGCGTTTACGCTTCAAAGTATTCAACAAAACGTGGCTATAAATTTTTTCTATAGCCGCTTTAGCTTTCCTATAGCTGTGTTTTAAACACACGATTTCAGCTTTGCCTATAGCTACGGTTTAAAAATGCGGCTTTAGGGTTGGTATAAATTTACAACAAAATATTTGATCAACCCTTCTGTTCACCAAATGCGTCACTCTAGCTCCCATCTCTCCCTCTCCGATCTCAAGCTCTCAGCCTCCATCTGTCACTCTCCGATCTCAATCTTTCTTAGTCACCACCATCACCATCGAAACTACGAGGCCGTCGATCTGCCGACCAATCCGAATCAACCGTCAAGGGTTGCAGCACAAACTACGAGGTCGAAATAGGCGATACGAGAGGCTCGGGAGTTTAGGTACTCGTCACCACCATCACCATCGAAAGCTAACGAGTTTGATTTCATAGGTTTTTTGCACCACAACACGAACATACAAACTTCTTGCGATAAACGTTTCTCTCTTTGTCTTTCTCACCAACACCATATCTCCACGTCTCTCTCTGTAAATCTCTTTTATTTTTTGTTCTTATCTATGTTTAATTTTTATTTATTAATTTTAATTATTCTTTTTTGGTAAAAATGTAAAATTGACATTCTAACTTTCAGTATTTTTCATTTCAGTTCGCTAATTTTCAGTTTTATCATTTTAATCCTCTAACTTTTAATTTTTGTTAATGCAAGACTACGTTAAAACTCAGTTAAGGCTGCCGTTAATTGAGCCAAAACGACGTCGTTTTGGTTTTTTTTTTCTTTAATAATAAATTTCAGAATTTAAAGAAAAAAAAAAAATCAGTAAAAAAAAAAAGAAACCGGTTCAGCACTCCATCACCTGAAGCGGTATTTGTTTTCGTATCCATGACCGCGTTGACCACCTACTTCAGCTACGGCTTGCTCTTCGCTTTCGGTCAGCTCCGTGACTTCTTCAGAAAAATCTTCGATTGGTGCCGTGCTAGCAATCTTCAGGTTTCTCTTCTCTCTTTTGCTTTTTGAATCGGGTACGGATTTGATTTATTTCGCTTATCATTTCGAAAATGTTGAATTTTGCTTTTTGTTTTGTGTTTAGGGATACGCTCTGATCTGTTTGGGACTCGAAGATTTCTACATTCGTCATCTCTATATTTGTATTCAGGTTAGGAATTCTTACGTTTCAATAACTTTGAATTTTTTTTTTTTACAGAATTTTTTTCTTTAAATTTCGAAATTTATTAAAAAAATCAAAACGAAATCGTTTTGGCTTAATTAATGGCAGCCCCTAACTGAGTTTTAACAAATACAAAAATTGAAAATTAAACAATTGAAATGACAAAATTGAAAAATAGAAAACTGAAATGAAAAAGACTGGATTATAATTACATTTTTACCTTCTTTTTTTCATGAATACTTCATGAATGGCCAATGCATCTGGGTTCTTTACACCTTCAATTCCCAGCTTGAGAAGGAGGATTCAACCGCCAAAAGGGATTTTCCGATCTGGGTCTCGCTCCCCTGAGGGATTCTCCACGGGGGTATTCTGTTCCAGCACCACTTAAGGCGCAGACAAGCTTGCTTCTGGTGCTTCCTCTTCTGAATCTCGGGTACCCAGGTATGTTTCATTTTTTTTTTTTTTTTAATTTCTTCTGTATTTTGGTGATTGATCACTGAATCTTCAGTTTCTTATGCAAATGGGTTAGTTAAGTTTGTCAATTGGGATATGTTTAAGGACTAGTGGTTGGGTTTTGATTATACTATCCATCCCTAATATTTGTGCCAATCACTTTTGTTTTTGGTCGATTTGGTTCGTAAACCTTAAAGACAGTGCCTTTGATTGAGATTCTGTATTGGGTGTGATAGTATGGGGTTTATTTGGCTATTTGGACGAGAAATTTGGATGGTTCTGATGTGATTTATTATGGGATTTTGTGATTGATATTTTGATTTTTGTTTTTGTTTTTTGGGGTGTGGGAAATGCGTAGTTTGATTAATGTGTGTTTTAAAATTTTTATCTGCATGTTGTGGATGGTGATTGGTGGATGCTGTAAGTCTTATGGATTAGAAGGGTTGAGAATCCAAGAGGTTTTGCTTACATGGCTGATTGTACTTTTTATATTTTATGGCTGATTGCTTACATGGCTGGTGAAAGTATGTAATATACAAGGAGTCTAATTTTGACCATCAGAGGTTGAATTCTAAGGCTGACACTCTTAAAATAGCAAATTAGTGGAGTTACAGTGAAAAGGCACTGAGAAACATTTTTCATGAACTGCTTCAATTTGGGTTCTAAAAGTGGAATTACAACTACCAAGAAGAAGGGTTAAGTGCTCTTGTGACTTTTGATTTACATCCACTAATTTTTATAGACTCAACAAATCTGTTCTAGAGTATATGGTATGGTATTATATATAATGGAATTCATGTCCATTTGAAAGATGTGATGTTGCAGTGCAAGATACCACCCTTTTTTTATAGGTAAATGTTTCTTACTTATGTATATATGTTCACCAAGTCTATCTTTTCTGTTATCCAAACATGGTTGTAGAAAAAGCATTTTGGAGCTTTCAATTAATTGTGTCATGGACACTAGTGACAAGTTTGAATGGTCTTAGATGGGAGAGGATTCTGCTTCATTAGATGTGTATTTTTTGTTTTTTTGGAGATATTTTCTCATCTTCTTTTTCGCTCAGATCTATTATGAAGTTTAATTTCAACCTAAAAATTATTTATTACTTATTTTAGGTAAAGTTTTGGGTGCAAGTCCTATGTACCAGAGGTTCCTCTGTTTTTTTATTCCGAGTTCTCTACTCCCATGAACCAAAGGTAAGATTGATGACATCATCAATCTTTCTTATGATGTATATAGGTTTATTATATTGTAAATTCTGAACACAACCTAGGGAGTGTTTAAAGAGTACCCATGACTTATCAATCAACCTTCAGCAAAGCTCCATTTCCTATCAAACAAATTATGTTGGTGCCAATCTAATGGATTAGCCAATGTCAAACCTAACATGTGCAATCATGGTACTTTGGTATTGAGTATACTTCCTCTGTACGTGGTTTGCCCCCATTTGGGGATTTCAGTTGAACTTTGGTACATAACAAAACAAAAGGCCAAGGTTGTGGCACCATAAAGTAGTTGTTTGAGGGTGAGGTTGTGGGTTCAAAACCAATTGAGTGTGTGTCTAACCTATTGATAAAAAAAAGAGCTGCTTTGTTCAATTGGGGAATATTGACATTTTATTTTATTATTGTTTTTTCTTCTTTCCTTTCAGTCTCTTTCTTTTTGGAAGTCTTTGTAATAAGTTCATTTCTCATTATATAAAAAATATATTGATAATTATTTTTGTATTGATGATACTACTGTTTGTTCTTTCATGTAGGTTAACAGATCTGGAAAGCTTGATAACAATGTACCACAATATTCTATGACTGCTGAGTTAACTGGCTTAGTTGGTTTTTAATTTTTTTCTAAATTTCAATTAGAACAAGCTCACAATAATTTTAATTGGCATTTTATTATTTGTAATATGCACTTTCTGATTTTATTAGGTCATATCGTTGAATGAGGTTCAGTTGCAGCAAATTTTGGTGTTGTGATTATTTAGGCACATGTCATTCGAGAGGGAGGTAAGTTCATTATTTCATTTATATTGTTTTCTGTGTTACATTTCTGTAATAATTTTATTGAGAAGTTATTCAGTATGGATTGTCTATCTTAACAGTTTAAATTGGAATATTTTTTTCTTTATTTAGATTTTTGCTTTTAACTGGCATCACTGCAAAATTTTTATTTGACTTGATTTGCTTACGATTGGTTTGACATCTTATGTTGGTTTTGGTATTATGACATATGATTTGTTTAAAAAAAAATGTATGCTAATAATGGACATATTATGCCTTAGAAGTTTACTTTGTATGTTTGCATGTCTCTTTTCAGATTTATAAATAAGTTGATTTATTAAAAAGAAAAAGTTTCAGAAAACAGAGTTGAAATAATGATGACAGGGTAGAACATTATGGAGGATATGGAAAAATTTTGACACCTGGAAGAAACCATGTAGTGTTTGGAGCACCTATTATAATTCATATCTTGTAAGTTGTAAAATAAACCTTAAAATATTTGACACCTAATGGCTTACAAGGATGATTGTTTGGGTGCCTACAATAGTTTGCAGATGATATTTTTGCTTTGTTTCTTAAGATAGCTAGTATTCTTCCCGAGTACTTGTTGATTCTTTTTTAATAAAGGGTAAAACTTAGGTACAATACTTAAGTGTTTTTTTTAGGTTTCTCTCTTAAAACTCAACCATGTGGCAGTATTTAACTAAAAATACACTTCCATCCCATGATAAAAAAGCCACATGGCTGAGTTTCAAGAGGAGAACCTAAGGAACAACACCTACGTACTGCACCATTTGACTTTATTAGCTCAAGGCCTCACCCATCATCTACATGGAAAAAATTGACTTTGGGGATTATGTGGTAGCTTTAAAAGACTATTGCATTGGTGAAACCTGTTATAGATTTTCTTATGAAGAATCCCTTTCCTCTAGCATTCATGTAGGCTATATCTGAGAATTTTGTAGTGGCTTGAAGTGGATGACTATGCTTGTTTTATACTCACTTTTATCTCTTTTGAGAATCTCTCTCTCTAATAGGTTAACTTACACAGGCAACTCACCCTCTATCCCATTGGTTTTTGAACCAGACTTCATTGGGATCTCTGAAGAATTTTATCCCAGTTGTCCCCAAATAGTTTGGGATAAAGGCACTCTTCAATTTTATACCCTTGCCTCCCATGTTTGCTCCTCTTTTCTAGCATGTTTAGGACTTATAAATTACAAAATAAAATTAGATTTCTTCTGCCTCGGTAGTTTAAACTGAAAACAAAGTTATGCCATTCATGAACCACCCTCCCCCCCCCCCCCCCCCACCCCAAAAAAAAAAGGATCTACTCTTTACTCAAGTTTCCAATTTAGACCAAGCAACTTTTCATTAATTCTTTTTTCTTCACCCTTCTTTTTGTAGATTTCAATTTCATTTTATGAATTTTTTATTCAATTAGAAGCTACAATGTAACATGAATGAAATGTAAAATTCTTGAGTAGTCTATGTCCCTTCGAATGAGAGACACCCTTACTTAATGGTTCTGATTATGATTATTAATATTAAGCTCCTGGTTTTTATTTCCTTTCATCCATGTTAGCTGCCAAGGTTATATTGCAAATTATAATTGTAATTAGAATAAATACATGGTATTATACATTAAAGCATACGTCTCTTCTTATTTTTACTAATTCCAATTTGGTTGACTTGTTATTGCAGTCATAGTTCTTATAATCACAATACAGTATAGGAATTTGTTGGGGGCATAATTGCTTCTCGTCCAACCTTCAATTATAGTCTAAGTTTAAATTTCTTGTGGTGTAGTTAACTCACTTGTGGCTGCATACAAAATGATATGGATGTCAGACAAAATATGCGCCTGAAAAAAGTTTAATTTTGTTTCTGTCCATAAATGCATATGATGCTTCCTTAAGTTTGCTTTTGTTTGTTTGGATGAACTGGATGGTCTTTTAAAAGACATGGAAAGAAATGTTGTTGAGAGTCACCATCAAGGCTGCTTTGCACCGAAAGAAAGTGCATAGGCGGAATGGGCAGAACGGGTTGTTTTTTCACCTATTGCTAGTTTAGATTTAATTTGTTTAGCTATATGTTTTAAGTTCTTGTGTTTCTTGGTAAACACTTTCAGCATTAAAGGCATAGTAGCACACATACTTATATCTACATACATGTGTATATTATATTCCAATGCACATGCATTTTCATTTTTGTAATTTTAGTTTTCACCCTTCATGTTCCAAGGATTCTCTCATGTCAATCCAATTTAAGATGAGAAATTGTTGAAATATTGAAATCCATGTCTCACCATGATCTCTTTATATTGATGTGCAATTGTCATTGCAGACAACTAGCAACTACTTGAGCTTCCTAAAAACCAAAACAGGACACAATTAAAATTTTCTATTTTTGCTATGTGATTTTCGGTGCCTCTTCACTGTTTGAAATTGAATAGATCAACATGTTCTAGTGTAGACAGAATTCTGTAATTTTTTTTCCCAGTTCAGACCTTTGTGGGGTATAACTTATAACCATGCATATCTGAACTCAACATCATATAAAGTTATTAAGGTCTTCAAAGAATGCTCTAGGAATGCAATCAAAATCTAATTTGTTAACTAAGGTTGCACATGCGTTTATGAATTGAAATATCTTATATGTTTTTTGCTTTGTTTACATCATTTTTTCAGGGAAAGGTCCCAGTATTATCTCTTACTACACTGCATCATCTTCACATATTTATCTTTATGTTAGCTGTTGTGCATGTGACAAAGGTTAGTTGTCCCTATTCTTATAATTATCTGTCTATTGTTTTCTTTTTTTAATTATAACCAAGAATTTTTATTCTTTAACCTTAGATTCAATTTTTTCCTATAATATGTTTTAATGTTGTAGATATGTCAATAGAAACATTGGGAAGATTCTATCTTTAAAAAGGAAAACGATCTAGACGAAGGTAATGCTCAATTTCTCATTAAAAGTTCAAGTCTACATACTTTCCTCTGTTATGTTTTCTTCTGCTGAATCCCGGATCATAAAATAAATTTTTTCCTTACCTCAATTCTTTTGGACTGAATGATATAGAATTGATTCACTCAGAATTTTTCACTATGGACTGAAATTTCATCATTCATCCTGAAGTGTGTTCATTTTCTTTAGTATTCAACAACTACCTGCTGTTGTTTACATCTTTTTCTCATTGAAATACTGTATTTGCAATTCTGAAAACAAACTTGGCACAAGTCCAAGATCACGATTTTATCACGAATCGCTTTCTGGGTATTGGAAAAGATTCAGCTTTGTTAGGATGTGCGGTAAGTTATAGAAACCTTCATAGTCAAGTCAATCTGCCTGTTTGACAAGTAATTCCAACAATTAAACCCATGTACAAGTGAAATGTTAACTATGATTTAATTTGTTAATGACATCATTTTTTCAGCATTCATTTTTCAAGCAATTTTATGGGTCTGTGATGAAAACAGATTATCTAACAATTATTCAATTTACTATATACAGTTCTACATGTATTCACTTTATTGTTCTTTTTTTTTTTTTCAAAACCCCATTACTTTTTACTTCACTAGATAATATTTCTGTTCCTTTTTGTTTATATTTTGTGACTACTTCTTTACTGGAATGATAAAATTGTAGTCTTTGTGATTTCTTGAGTATTTATTTTGTAAGACCTGGCCCATCTGTATATATATATCATTGAATTGGGGTGATGCCGAGATGGTGCATTTCATTGTCAGAAAAATTTCCTCTACATCGTGTACTTATTTCTCCGAGGTAAGAAACAGTTGGATCAGTTTAAGAGTCCTGATTTAATTGGGTTGTCATCGTTAAATGCTAGTGTCTTTGAAACCATAAATCCTAAGCCTTGAACAAAGACATTTATTTATTTCTTATTTTGTTTTGAAGCTGAAATTTGTTTTATTTACTAGTTAAATGATTATTTGATGAAAAGGATATCTTGGTCTCAAAATCTTAGTATTAGTAAATTAAGACATGGTATACTGCTTTAAAAGTTGTAAATCTTTCCAACTATTGATTATTCCATCCTCTTCAAGGCCAGCATATATAGATGAATCTTATACTTAGGTTATGTATCTCGTATGGCGAACATTTTGCCATGTCTTAAAACATGTAGGTAGTGAATAACTGAATATGATCAATTGTAAATCTTTCCAACTATTGATCTCTGGGTTTTGATGTCTTTGGAAATTTACTTCTTATGATTTTATTGATTGAGAAAATTCCAGCTTGTTATTTTGTTGCATTCAATTTCGGAACTGAATGCAACAAACAAGAAGCTGAAATTTAGTGTGTGACAGGTTTCCTATAGTGTGTGGCAGGTTTGCAATTTGCCCAAAAAAAAAAAAAAATATATATATATATAGCCTAAAAACGCGGCTATAGCCCTATTAAAAAAAAAGGGTTATAACCGCGTTTTTAAAATGTGGCTGTAGCTATTCCCTATAGCCGCGTTTTCAGAAACGCGGCTATAGACCAGTCAGACCTATATATATATGCCAAGCGACAAAAATATGTGCACAATCAAAATACTAACTATTTTTATTCTAAAAATATAAATATAAATACACACACACTAACTACTGTCAGAATTTTTGGTTTATTACTTTATTGTCATAATTTTATACTTATTTCAATTTGATGCTTACACGTTTTTCCACAAAAATTGCACATTTAAAACTATTAATATGACCGAAAGTGTCATAAGGCTAGCTACAAAAAATGTAAACCGAAATAGTATTAAAATCATATGTTCTTGTGTGAATTTGTTCATTTTTTGTAGTTAGCCTTATGATACTTATGGCCATATTAGTAGTTCTAAATGGGTAACTTTTGTGAAAAAACATGTAAACTTTTAATTGAAATAAGTTAAAAATTATGATAATAATAAAAAATAAAAAATTAAAAAAACCTCATCACACGTGCTTCGTGTGTGCAATGAGGCTAGTATTTGTTTAAAGTAATGTTAGGAAAATATTAGAAGTGATTTAGAGAATTGAGAAATCATGTAATTAACTTTTTGAATCCTCTTAAATATATAGAAAAGAGATTATATATGAAGATAACATAACAACCAAAAGAGAATTGATAATATTGAATAAGCTAATTAAAGAATGTAAGTGTTATACATATCAATAAATTCAAGCATAATGAGGCAATTATTTAATTTACAAAACAATGAATCACTAAAGAGTTGTGCATGATTGCATGCAAGTTTTAACTTCTTCTCTCACCTTAACTCAACTAAAACCAAATTGTGATACTGTAGCATTTATGCAACTAAATTAGTCACTTGCATTTATAAAAATAAAAAATATGAGTTAAATTTATATTTTTTTTGTACATTGAAACAAGGTTGTCAAAATCGGGATCTTACGTAAGTTCGTGGGAGGTAGGTAGGATCGTTGATCGTGGGATCGGATCGTGGATTGTAAGATCTTACCTATTTTCATATTTTAAGCAAAAAACCTATTGATAGTGACTTTGTATATTATATAATCACTTAAAATATGAATCTATCCATTAAAAAAAAATTGCATCATAAAATGTAATTTGCATGCACTACATTATTCTTATGTCATTCTAACGAAACAAAATATATTTAACTTTTGACATAATATATCTAAAAGGTTCAGTACATGTTTAATTTGCAACTAAGTACCAAAATATTATCTACACATATGGAAAATATTTTCCAAATTCTAAGTTCCAAATCTAAAATAAGTTAGGCTAGTTAGCATATAAAAACTAGCTAACTACAAATTTACAATATGTAATCGAAAAGAGAATTCTCACTCTAAGGTAAACTAGTTAATTACAAATATGAAATTCAAAAGAGAATTCTCATTCTAAGGTTCTTTTAATCTAATCACTATCATTGTCATATCCCATTTCATCATCTATATCCTTCTTAGTATCAACATCCATGGCATAATCATCGAAATCCCTAAGGTTTTTTTGAGATTTTATGTTGACATAGAGGTAAATTTGGGACTTCAATTCATTATTGGGCTTCTGATAACCCATTGGACTTGTGGGTTTAGGTGGTCCCACTTAAAAAAATAATAATAATAATAAATCAAGCCAAATGGTAGGATCAGTAGGATCCCATACAATCCTACGTGATCCTACATATGATCCTACCATTTTTGCGATCCTACTATGATTTTAAACTTTTTGGTGAGGTGGGGTGAGGTGAGATTGTAAAATCGTGCGATTTTACAATCCGAATCGCGATTTTGACAATCATGCATTGAAACGAAGACATGGTTGTTGTATTTGTTATTTTAATTTTTTTTAATCACAATAGAATTTAGTGCATATATTATGAAATCAATTTCAATTTGGTTCCAAGTATATAATAACCGGGTACTTTATAATAATAATATAAAAAAACCAAACTATGGAGGTTAGTTCTTTCTCAAAAAAGAAAAAAAAAAAAATATATATATATATATATATATATATATATATATTGAAGTTAGTTTGGTTTTTATTTTGTAAAAATGAAATATATTCATTAAAAGAAAAAAAATACAGAACATGGATATTTGAAAAGAAAACAGTTAAAAAACCAAAATAACATAATAAATAAAAATATTAAAAGGAAAAAAAGTACAGTTGAAAGGACACCAATTCTATCATCTATAAGTTTAAATTTTTTTAATTATAGCATGTGTTCTCAATTAGAATTGAAGCCTAATAATTATTAATTTTTTTAATAAACAGGAAAAATTCTAAGACATAATTTGAAAAAAAAAAAATACACAGATTTTAAAAGAAAACAATTAAAACATCAAAATAACACAATTGAAGGATCACCGATTCTATCATCTAAAGTTTAAACTTCTTAATTATAGCATATATTCTCAATTACAACCAAAGCCCAATAATTATTAATTTTTTAATAAATAGGCCAAAATCTAAGACATAATTTGTAAATTTGTAGTGATTAGTGGATTTAGCAATCATAACAGATTCTCCAAAAAAATAAAAAAATGCATAAACAAAACCAAAGAAAAAAAAATGCATTGAAGAAAACTTACATACCATTTTCATAAAATAAAGCAAGGTTTTTACACAAATTTTTTGTAGTCACGCTCTAAGAACAGAGACGGAGTTAGAACTTGAAGTTAGGAAAGGCAACTTTGCTGTTGGTTGCGTGTGGCGACTCTAACCTCCAGCTCGGTTGCCTAGAGGCTGTTTGGTTTAATGAGTTTTGAGTTATATAACTTAGTTTTCATAACTCAAAACTCATTAAACCAAACAGCCTCTAGGCAACCGAGCTGGAGGTTAAAGTCGCCACACACAACCAACAGCAAAGCTGCCTCTCCTAACTTCAAGTAGTTTTCATAACTCAAAACTCAAAAATTGTTAGACCAACTCAAAATATGTTGTTTGGTTTAGTTTTTGAGTTGAGTTTTCATAACACAATTCAAAAAATTTGAGTTAAGTTGTGTTTGGATACCATTTATTTTGTTGAAACTAAAAAATTATTGCTAAAAATATTGTAGATAAAGTTAAAAATTAACTGAAATAGTACAGTGGAATCATAAATAATGCTAAAAAGTGCAATGAGAACAATTAATAGTAGCAAAAATAAGCTAAATAGTGAAATAATTTTAATTTTTCATTCTTATCCAAACGCATACTTAGAGAAATGAGAATTGAAAACAAATTAGTTTCCAAATTCTAAAAATTGAGATATCAGGGTCCGTTTAGTATATGTGTTTAAAAACTAAAAATTGTTGTTTGAAAATATTTGTGGAAATATATGTGGGTGAAAAAGTATGTAGAAATACGTGAAATATTGTTTAAAAACTGAAAATGATTGTTTGAAAACACAAACCAAACACCCCGGATATTTTTGTAAATATTTGATGATTATGGGACCCATGGTTAGACACCACCTTTCTCTCTCTCTCTCTCTCTAAAAATTTCTAAAATTTCTCATGGAATCTTTCTCTCCGGAATTCTCTAAGAGCTTCCTTTGCATAAGTGAATCTCAGCCACTAATTTACAAGATGTCTAGGATATCATGATTTAAGATAGTAGAACAGGAATTACAAGCTACATATCGAGGGTTTAATATACAATCTTAAGGCTTATCATCCAAAATGCAAAATTAAAATTAAAAAGTTAATCTTTACAAGTGTTTAATGTTTATCCCCTCCAAGTAAGTTGGAAAGATCTCAGTACCACACAACTCTTTGAGATAATTACGGTGTGATTCCATCCAAAAAAGAACTTTAATTAGTTTGTGTAATCTTGATATTGTAGATTATGCACTATTGTTATTCAATCTTGTTCTCTTTGCAAGAAATCTATTCCACTACCGAAGTCCAATGACTACTGACTGCACAATTTTATCAAACTTTTGGGACCCCTTCGGCTTTCCCAAATAAACATTACTGAACTACAAAATTATTCTGATGCCATCAACAAACACCACAAAAAGTTACCAAGCTATTGTTACTCATATCACCCATTATTACTTCAATGTTTTGCTATTTTCAAACTGGGGAAGAGAAGAAAGCATCTACATTCTAGGAACTGGAAGAGTAAATGTAACAGGCTAAACAGTGGGGAAATTTTTTTATCAGTTTAGATAAACACTAAATAGAAAACACAACAAACAAAGAGTTGCTCATAAATAAACACAAAAGTAAATACCACTAGACTTGTCTCTAACCCTTGCTAATATTAGAGCTATAGCATCTGATAAGTATTGGCATGGCATAATTTGCAATACATGAGTTTGTCATCAACTCCAACACCCACTTCTCATACTCTACCCCAAGTCACTAGTAATAGTAAAAATCTTTCATGGACAAAAGGAAGCCATCCATTTCCTCTAATACCAAACAAAGATTAATTTTATTTTTCTTTCAAAAAGAGAGTCTAATATAAGGATGAGTAATTCATTCATATACACCAGTGATCTTCTCCTCAGTAGAGACATTAAGGCTGCCATTGATGTAATGGAATACTTAATGTTTCCACTGAAGAGAAGACTTGTGGTATGAAAAGGAAGATCACTACCCAATCAAGAGATTGAGAGGATGGTCAAGGATGCATAGAAATATGAGGCAAAAGATGATCGTCAAGAGCCTTGTGATTCAATTTATAGGCACCTTTAACAACAACATATACTAGTCCTAAACTTAGTTTCTATTCATGAGCTGAGACGTTAGAATTTCCTAAGCCCAAGGACTCGGTAACAGCTACTGAACTCTACTACAGAGAAGTGCTACATCAGCTCCTAGGATCTTGCAATATCCCAAACCACCATATATGGTTGATCTTTTCTATTGTATTCTGCTTGAGCCTAACCATTTGTGAAACGTTCTTACTTCATAGTTCCTAAAATTTACACTAATTTAGTTTGTCATTCTTAATTTTTATGAAGTTTATTCAAAAACAATACACATTCTAACTTTCTATTTATTTCTAGATAATTTTTATCTGAAGTGTCAAACTTATTTTTAACAATTAATGAAGAATCTAGCGTGCATGTTATACGAATTTCATATAAACTTTAGAGAAAAAAATAATATATTCTCCAAATTATCAAGAACGAGAGTCCTGCATTACGTGTTTATGTTGAAAGACTATTTTATTTTAATTTTGTTGAGTTATGATTTATATTAACTTAATTTTTGAGATTTTAGTAATAGTTTTAACATGACTTTTACTAGCACTTTGCTTCAAAATTTACGGATGAAATTAGATATGTTATGCACTTTTTTTGTTATTATTAATAAGGATGAAGCAACACAAAATTCATATCATTTACTAATTCAATCAAATTGTTCTAGACTCAACTTAACTCAGGCATGCATAAAATAGCTAAGTATCTGTTTGGGAACAATAGACTGAAGTAAACAAAATGGACTAAACTAGACCAAATGGACCGAGTTGAACCAAATGGTCTGAATTGGACCGAAGTGAACCTAATAGACCGAAGTGGACCAAAAGGACTGAATGGACTGGACCAAAGAGACCAAAG
Organism: Quercus agrifolia; assembly: GCA_029955455.1. NCBI lineage: Eukaryota > Viridiplantae > Streptophyta > Magnoliopsida > Fagales > Fagaceae > Quercus > Quercus agrifolia. Next base: position 45,598,706 of record JARQAD010000006.1, read on the forward strand.
TGGACCTAATGGAACAAAAGGACCGAATGGACTAAAGTGTACTTAAGGGACCGAAGTGGACCAAAATGGACCAAAAAGAGTGAATGACCAAAGTGGATTGAATGGACTTGATGATACTAGAAAAAGTCCAACTCCAGACTCATCCATGAAGGGTCGTCCTGATCAATAACGTCAACTCGTGAAAGTCAGGATAAGGAAAACTCGTCCTAAGCGAATCAAGTAGGACGAGATTTAGGATAATCTCGTCCTGAGCATAATCTCGTCCTGAGTAAACTGAACAGTCAACATTACTGTTCAGCACAGGACATCACACCTCGCTCCGTAATCGACAAAATTGATGGGAACCGTTGCCAACGACGGTTAAATTAATCAGGCCAAACGATACGGTATCAAAAAACAGTTAGAGGTTGCTCCCGAAATCGTCAACTTTCATGAAGGGAGATGACTGTTTCGTGGGAGTGCTATAAAAGCACTGATCTACGAAGAAGGTAGAGGGAGAAAAAAACTTCCTTTCATTTTCCTTTCTTGGCCGGCCTCCACCGGTCTCCTCTGACTTTATTGTTCTTTTTCAGGATTCACTAGCGACCTTTGATAACATCGAAGACAGTTCAGCCCACTGATAATTGAAGCATCATCAGGACTAAAGTAGATCTAAGGGACTGAAGTGGATCGAAATGGACCAAAAAGAGCAAATGACCAAAGTGGACTGAATGGACTGACGTGGACCAAAGTGGACTGGATGGACCGACGTGGACCAAAGTTTACTGAATGGACTAAAGTGGTCAAAATTGGATCGAAATGGATCTAATTGGACCAAATGAACTAAATTGAACTGAAGTGGTTTGAAGGGATATTTTTAGAGTGAATTAGATTCTTTTTTTTTTTTTTTTTTTGGTGAGGTAACGAAAGATAAATGGAATAATGGATGAATCCAATACCACAATAAAATCCACAACTTGCCCATGTGTTGATATTATGAATGGTGGAGTTGTAGACTTATATAGACCCACCACTTTTATTCCATTGCTCACAACTTACTACGTGGGTAAGTTGTGGCAAAAATTTTGTTATGGTATTAGCATTATTCTAGATGAATACTTCTAATTGGCTAGCTCTCTCTAAGCTGTCCAAATTATTTGGATGCTTTTATTCTTGAATATATTTGTCAAAAACAGTCAACTTGATTAGTGTAATGACACCAGCATGGTCATATGATCATATCAAATATATTATGTGAAAGAAAGTATATAAGAGAAAAAAAAAAAAAATCAAATGAAAAGTGCAAAGAAATAATAATAGTTGAAGCAACAAGAGCCTAAATTTATTTACAGCTCTTGGAATATAGGATGTTTTTCTTCACTATAATATATTGATATGATTATAAAAATGATTTATTTTAGTAAAGGTGAGCTTAAATAATAAATAAATAAATTCTAACTTATGATTTCTTTGTATCAAAATAAATTATCTCAAACACCAATAAGTATTTGTGTGGTAATAACCAATGTTTACAAACTTAAAGCCATAAAGAGCATTTTTATAGTTTCCTCATCTTCTACGAGGTTTATCAATTGCTAATTATGCTTGTAATTTTTTTTTATAAATAGCAATATTAAAACAATTAAAGTTTTTTTCTTTACAAATTTAAGTAATTAAATGAGATTTTTGCTTAGGAGACATTTGCATAATTTCCATTGACCCAATTTCTCAAACAACAAATGCATCCCAGTTTTAAATCCTCAGCATTGAATATTAACTTGTCCCATATGTCGTAAGTAAAAACATAAGTAAGATGATCACAGCATTAGATATTAACTAGTCCCATATGTAGTAAGTAAAAACAAAGGTCATGATCATCATAAACATGTTCAACCATTTGACTACATGCTGCAAAAAAGTTGCCTTCACTCAAAATTAATTTGTGGAGTAAATATTCTTTTTATTTAATAAGAAGCACTTAAACATATTCTTAAATTCAACTAGATTTTTTTTTTTTTGAGAAATAATTACACCATACTGCTAATCCCGTAGTTCAAACCATTTCCCCTCTAAATCCCCAAACACTTTGTATATAGGGAGATATCAATTCAGTTACAAGACCCTTAGCAAAAGACAACTAGTTAAATCCTCATCAAATTGCATATTAAAGGTATGTTTGGTAATTGTTTTTCTCCCTTGTTTTCTGTTTTCAAAAACAATTTTCTATTTTTGAGACTAAAAAACTTGTTTGGCAACTCAAAACGGGCAGAAAACAAAAACTGTTTTCAAAACTCAATTTGTGAAGGAAACTGAAAACATGTAAAAGACTGTTTCAGTTTCTAATTTTCAAAAGTCAATGAAAACATATATTTAATTTAATGAATCTATCTCATTTAATGAGTTAACATTAAAGTTCAAATCCTAATAACAACATATTTTAGTATTTTCTATTTTTTTCTTAAAAACCCATCTTTTTTAATTTCAACTAACCAAACATATTTTTGATTTCAAAAATACAAGAAAATTGTTTTTTCTTTATATTCTCAAAAACAAGTTTATAAAAATAGAAAACAAAAACTGTTACCAAACATAACCTAACTTTTCCCGTATATAGTAAGTAAAAACAAGGTCAAGATGGTCATAGCAAAAGACAACTAGTTTTTTTTTTTTTTGAGAATCTAGACAACTAGTTAAATCCTCATCAAATTGCATATTAACTTTTCCCGCATATAGTAAGTAAAAACAAGGTCAAGATGGTCATAAATATGTTCAACCATTTTACTACATGTTGCAAGACATTGCTTCCACTCAGAATTAATTTGTGGAGTAAATTTCATTTTATTTAAAATAAGAAACCATTAGACAAATTTTGAAAGACAAAAATGCCCATCAATCTAGCCAATGCCTTTATGCCATGTGTCCGATTAGAGTATTTATACCAACAAGTACCGTACTCAATTCTATTCTCACGTCTGAAACCATGACCTTCATTGATCTATGCTATATGTAACTGCTTAATTATATTTAATATACTTATTACATATTTATTAAATTCTTAATTGCAGTTGTTAAAGTATCCGTCAAAAGCTAAGAAATACCAAATAAGTCTTAACAAAGCAAAATTTGGTCACAATTAGATTTAAAGGTCATGTTCGACCACTACAATTAATTGCATCTAAAGCTCACCTGTTAAGTAACACAAAGGAGATTAGAACCAAAACACTAGGCCATTTGCCGCACTTAGTCCTCATCTCTCCCTCTCTCTCTCTAATGGAGCTTGACACAAAGTTTAGGGAAAATCTTGCTTCACAACCAATACTTTTGTCTGATAATAACCTAGAGTCCTATATGAAAGATGATTTTTCCTTTGAAGCTCCTTCATCAAAGGGTTTCTTGCAAGAGATTCACCATCTTGATCAGTTTCAAACTAATGGGTCTTCATTAAATCCCATCTTTGGGGTGCAAACTCAGTGGACCTCAACTGATTTTGATATTTACGAGTGTAAGCCATTTATGGATAATGGTGGGCATGGTCATGTAATGGACAATTTTCGAAGTGGAGGATACTTGAATCTCCCCCAGAGGAATCCCATTGATATTATGGGATCAGATCGGAGTCACATGGTCTTTACAACTTGCCAAGACATAATAAAACCTCTGAATTTTGTTGTGCCAGATGAAGTCTCAAGCATAACAGCCGAAAATGGGTACTACAAAAAAATTGCAACGAACAAGAATAGAGCATTTCCAACCACTAAAAAACCACAAAAAGGTCGTAAGAAATCTAATGTTGTTAAGGGTCAATGGACGGTTGAAGAAGACAGGTACAAAAGATTTCATTCCTCAATATATATATATATATATATATATGGATAATTTTTACATTATTTAGGTAAATTATTGTTTGACACTCGCAATATTCACACTCCATACACATTGGACATTAATTTGAAAAATATGAATTCTATGTGGATACTTGATGTCCACACTTCGTAAATAATTGTCCAATGTGTATGGAGTGTGGATGTTGAGAACGTGAGACAATCAAGATCCTATCAATTATGTATTTTTGTTATCAATAAATCTAACAACACAAAATTTTTCATGTTTTTACCACTATTAACATGATTTATTATGATTCGTATATAATAAAAGTAATATCAGTGAAAAACTTATGTGAAAGTGATATTACTTCAATCACAACTTATCATATTAACAAGTTGTAAAAAAAGTTGTCAAATTTTGTGTTTCTCTAGTATTGCTCTTTTGTTATTCCCCATGTTTGGTTGTCTTTATCATGTATTGATGCATGTAAATACAGGCTTTTAATTCAATTGGTTAAGCAATATGGAGTGAGAAAATGGTCTTATATTGCTCAAATGTTGCCTGGGAGGATAGGAAAGCAATGCCGAGAGAGATGGCATAACCATCTTAGACCAGACATCAAGGTTTTATTAATTTCTTCTTCATTAATTCTATATTATTCTATCTTTACCCCTACATGTTTTTATGGAATTCATTGATTAAATGGAGATACAAATATGCATTTTTTAATACTAGACACCAATGCATGAAAATGTCTTTTATTTTTGCTCATATTCTTTCGTTGCTTTGCAGAAGGATACATGGAGTGATGAGGAAGATAAGGTACTAATTGAGGCCCATGCAGAGATTGGAAATAAATGGGCAGAGATTGCAAAGAGGTTGCCTGGGAGAACTGAAAACTCCATCAAGAACCATTGGAATGCAACCAAAAGAAGGCAATACTCGAAACGAAAATGTCGTTCAAAGTACCCTAGAGGCTCTCTTCTACAAGAATACATCAAGGGCTTGAACTTGGACCCATCAAACATGATGCAAAATAGAAGAAAAACTTCTTCTAGTAATGCCACAGCCAATAACACCACCATTAAAACACCAACTCAGTTGCCACAGTCCACTGATCAGTTTTGCCCTAATGCTCGGTTGGTTCCAAACTATGATTTCAATGAGGTTCCGGACTTTTGTTTCGATGAAAACATGTTTCAGGAGAGCTGTAGCATTGATTCTCTTCTTGATGACATACCTAATAATGCTCCTATTATGGATGAGAACAATTTTGATGATCAAATGCCTTGTGGTCCTCTGGTTGATGAGAATATGCTGCATTGTGCTCCAGTAGTTGTGGATGAGAATGACTTTGACATGGATATTCCAGTTGATATGACTCCAGTGGTAGATTGTGATGTGAAGAAGGAGCTGGATTTGGTGGAGATGATGTCTCAAGTTAATGAAGCCAAATGTGTAAGCCCTTAGGAATTTGGCTTCAGAATTCCCTTTTTTTCTTATGCCATTGGCTGAAAGTTTTTTTCCTTGAATTACTTTGAGAGGAAGAATTCAAGAATGAATGGAAAATTGTCGGGTAACACGCATGCATGAAGCAAAAACATACATATAAAATAATAATAATAATATATAATAATAATAAATAATACTATTGGAATTCTTGTGACATATGTACTCAAAACTGTTTGTATGGAATTGTATTTATCTGTAAGGGAATTGAGTGTATAATGTCTTTTCAGGCTTATTATGAATGAAAATTTTGAACATTTATTTATTTATTTTCCAACTAATATATTTGGAGTTGTATTGTTTGCTATTTGTGTGTCCATTTTTAAGTATCATCACTTTTACATAATTTGAATGATTTTGACAAGAATGATCGTGTAACTTAATAGTCTTAACTGATACTTTTTTGGTATTTTTAACTAAAACTTCTAGGATTTAAATCTCTCATCCATATTGTAATTAAAAAAAAAAAAAAAAAAAAAAAAAAAAAAAAGAGAAAAGAGGAGGAAGAAGAAGAAGAAGAGAGAAGAAAAAAAAAAGAGTGTTTTGTAACATTTTCAGGTCAAACTTAGGCATGCACCACACATTATATTTCACGTATATGTATAGATGATATATGCAGGGACATTATTAGATGGCAATTAATTAAGTACTCCTCGATCGTAATTTTTCAGTATGAGTACTTCATCTAATATACAACTTTTATGTTATTTTGCTCCAAGTATATCAACATGTTAATAGTAAGCATGCATGATATTAAAGTACAATAAATGTGTACCTCCTTAATAAGCAATTCATGTTGGAATTTTGCTATAAATGAAGAACTTAGAAACATTATGTCAAGGAATGTGAAAGCTTCATGTATAACTTTCATCATCATTAAAAAAAAAACTATTGAAGCCTTAAATTAATGTAATAAATAATGGAGTATAAATACTCAGTAAAAAGCGTAACGGAGTGGATATTGTAGCCATTAATGACAGTTTTTACTCGATGTTATACTTAATACATGTTGGTGTTAATTTGCTGGAAGTCAAATTAATGTAATAAACAATATGTGGACTGTTTAATATTCATTAGCTAGTTGTAAGGGAAAGTGTTAAACATAGAGCCACACTGTTATTAGAAAACCCTTTCTGTTTATATCGGTCAAATTTCGTAATTACTAATTAGTACTAAATTTAATTAGCCTATAATAACTTGCACTATGAGCTAGTATGGTTTCTAAATTTGCCAAATTTAAATTTTCCATTTCTCTTTTGAGTCTTTTCCCTTTCCAGATTCTACTAATTAATTAAGGACAAAGTTTAGCTACAAAATTGGTTGTAACTTTAGACTACAAACTCACTCAATAAAATAAATATTACTGCATATTTTGAAAATCTAATTATTGAATTATATGTTCTTTACGCTCTTAATACACATGTCAATTTTTGTGTTAATCGGATGTTATTTAATATATAATCTATAATCTTATATTTCATGCATAATTTTAAATTACAAAAACTTGCAATTTAAAAATTTATTGATGACATAGCTATTGATCTTTAATTTTCTTGAAATTTTGCAAACATGAAGGATATAAGAAGAAAATGTAATCCAATGGTGGATTTGTCAAAAGTCACCTCCAATAAAAAGATATTGAGTGAGTTTGTAGCCTAACGCTACAATCAATTTTGTAACTAAACTTTGTCCATTAATTAATACCAGACATGTAACTTTTCATCGTGGAGTTAATAGACTTCTTCTTTTTTTTTTTCTTTTTTGAGAAGAAGAAAGAATTAAATTTTAAATGCTGGTCAATGGCATTATATGCATGTTTTTACTGTAGCCATGAACTTTTTTTTGTTGTTGATAGGATAGCCATTAACTTATTGATACAATTAAAATTTAGATGTTAATGAACGTTATTATATGTTAGCAAAAAAAAAAAAAAAAAAAATGAACGTTATTATATGGTGAAGTTATCTGTATAATATTTGGTTTATATAAGTAATCCATCCATATAAATAAATGTTTCTAGGTACATTTGAAAACTATAGAATAGTAGAAATTTGTGTATCTACTAGCCTAGATACTAGCCTGTACTGAAAGTAGATTAGATTATAGATTTCATCTTCTTCTTCTTCATTTTTTTCTTTTTCTTTTTTTCTTTCCCTGTCTAGTTATCACCAATTTTTTTTTTTTTTTTGAGAGTTTGTTATTTTAATATTTTATTGTTTCAAAGAAATTGTAAGACATATTTTAAACACCGGTGATAATATTGTATATTCATATATACAAGAGCATTCTCATCAAGTGTGCCAAATGCCAAATATTTGGCATTTGACACACCAAACACCAAAAACAAACTATCATGAGGTGTGTTAAATGCCAAAAAGTTAGTTTTGGCATTTACTACAGTAGAATCTCACCTTTAAAACGGATCTAAAAGAAATGCCATTTGATTTTTATTATTTTTTATTCATCTTTTTCTCTCATCTCAAATAAAATATCTCTTTTTATTTTCACTTTGAGCCACATGAATCACTACTTCACCCCCTCCACTCTCATAGATTCTTTTGTTCTCCCCTCTTCCCTTTTGCTCTCTTCTCTTCCCATTCATGAGCCACCCCAATTTCCTCTCTACTATCTCACAAATTCCATCATCACTAACCTATAAAATCTCCGTCACCGTGTCTTTTTTTTTTTCCCCCTGTTTTTTCACTCTCTCCTCTCTGTTCTATCTCATACAACGAAGCTACTTGGTTTGGTTTAGTTCATCTTAGAGCAAAGCATTACTGTTTTGTCTAGCATCTCAGCTTATTGGGTTTGCATTGTCTAGCATCTCAACTTGGTGGGTGGGTCGGCCTGTGGGTGGGTTCCTATGGATGGGTCGGCAGTGGGTGGTGGGTTGGTGGCAGCAGTGGGTGGGTGGGTGTGTGGGATGCGGCTGCTTAGATTGTGTATGATTGAAAGTTTGAAACCTCGAAGTGTATGTTGACAATGTTTGCAAAACTACTTTAATATAAAAAGCAAGTACAACAATAGCTACATATTATGTTTGTAATACTTATGATGCTCTCCGGAAACACAATCTCTTCTGTGATCAAGCTTTCAGTGATAATAACCTTCTGTTCTGTGCTTTTGTTTCGCTCTTTAAGGATTCTCAGCATTAAGGTTGTCCCCTCTACACTTCCTAACTTGTTAGAAGATGTATATAATAGTGGTATAGCCAAAATATGTGAATGTTTTGCAGTCAGGTATAATAGAGAGATATACAACCACACCCGACCTTTTCCGAACCAACCAATAATGCATATAAGAGGCACACCCGACCCTTTCTGAACCAACCAATAATGCATATAAGAGGCATTCAACTAACATGTTCCTCTAAATCTTCATACTCCATGCATCCAGTCAGATTATAATAATTGCAAGGACATACCCAATTTTATAATGAGGTGATGTAGTTGACTATGAGTGATACACTTTATGCATGCTCTTGTTTATATGGACCCATCATTTTTGGTCAACCACTTATAATCGAGCACGTCATGTTGTAAAATTGGGTGTGTTTGTAGTATTGTTGATCTAATTATCAAAAAAACGTGAAATAGCACAAGGAATTACATTCTAAATTCCAATTATAAACCCAACCAAGAGTACAAAGGTGATAGAAGGATGGTTTGGGGAACAGCATCATTTACTCTTGGTCCACAAAAGAATAGCCAGATAAGTTAAATAGCATAAAAGGAAAACCAAATTTCTAATTCAGTCACCAACCTGACCTACAAACAAATTCTTGAATGCGTAACTTTAGATCTAAAAAACCAAATTAAGAGCAAAAATTTCTCCACAAAATTTCAAGCTTTCTTTGGCTTAAGGCGCTTCACCTGTGAATACAAGAAGACTCCAGAAAGAGCAACTCCAGTGCCTGCATCAAGTCCAAGACAAAAATATATCTATGAGTGGAAAGGAAGGGCTGTAGTAATATAAAACTAATACCAAACAATGTAACCCTTTTTTTTTTCAACTAAAGATCAAGCAAGTAAATTACCAAGAGTGTTGATTGGCGAGACAGGAGTTTTGAAGAAGAGGACAGAGCTAACAATGACCACCACCCGCTTCACACAATTGCCTACAGAGTGGGTAACGGGAGATACCCTCTGCAATATCATGTAGGAAACCTGCAAAGTTCAATCCATAAATGTCAGCACTGTTCCTACTAAGGAAAACTGTTTTAAAAATGATGACAATAAGAAGCACAGGCCTATGTAAAGTCCCAAATGCTTTAAAATGGTACACTGCCTCCCATGATTTTTTCTCTTTCTAATTTAAGAACTCAGTTAGCACATTTCCTACTAGAACTTTCACTTTTTACCCTCTCTCGTGTTTAACTCTATTGGACACTTCAGCATTGAGTTGATCAGAACTTATATATCATAGTAATAATGGACTATCATCAAATACAAAATTCAACAACCATAAGGAATCCATGGGAGTATTGGAAGAAGTATGGAACCAATAATTCAAAAGTGTGAGCAGTGTAATAAGGTGTAAAAGGCTTCATGAGAGATCATTTTCTAGTAAATTGACCAGATTGCAAGTAGTCACACCAGACCATGGTTTTTTTTTTTTTATATATAAGTAATGAGAAAATTTTATTAAAATATCAAAAAAGTATCACCCAAGTATACAGGAAGTATACACTAGGGACAAGAAACAATCAAAAACACAAATTACAAGCATCCATAAAAAAAAACAGAAAAAAATAGAATGACTGCCTGTTACAGACAACCAATCCAACAAGTTTTTGAAGAAGAAGAGTTTAAGATCAGGTCCTTTCAAAATCTTCAAAACTCCGGTTACACCAGACCATGGTCAGTACAACCACGTAAAAGAAAATCACATTGAGAGGTAAAAGAATATATGCAGTATTTAGATTCCTTCGTCTAAAGATAAAGACATTGCAAGTATAAATGACAAACAATGTATCATAACCTAATAATAGGCTCTAATGAGCCAAAAAGTCTCCATACAAACGGTACAAATTTCTCAAATTTTTGTCACATAGTTCGGTAGAATAACAGGCATATATCATTTAAACAATGAACTTAACCTATTTTGAAACAAGAGTTCATTGCTCATGAGAGCTACTTGTCCAACAATTGATATCCACTATTTAAGATAAACAAAGATGGCAGCTTTTACATATAAGAAGCTCAAGACTAGTTCTTGAAAGGTCATAATTCACGTATGAAAAACAAATACATTAAGAAAAAGAAATGAGAGAAGCCAGAGCATGCAAAGTGCCTCACCTGCTGATAAGCATGGAAGCAGAGTGCAGCTAGAAAAGACCTGGTGTATATTTGATTAACATTTAACCCCTGTCATGGAATTAAATATATAAAATGAATCAGATAGGCACCTACATTAAAGATTCTTTTCTGAGTAAAATCAAGACTACAAAGAATTTGTTGCAGCTTTTAGCTCTTAAAAAAGTTACTCACAGCTGATTGCAGGAATGTTGGAGTAAACTTGACACCTTCCATGAAGAGAGCCACAGGGGCTAACAAGATAAATGACATAACTGTTATTATGGAGAAGAGAGTGATGTTGTCCAAAGATTCCTGTGAAAGGATAAAATGCCGGTTATGTGCCAATTCAAATACAAACTAAAAACAAAATGAAAAGAAATAACAACAGCAGAATGTAGTATGACACACCAAAAAAAAAATTTCATAAATAAAAAAAATAAAGGCAAAAAGATTAAGAACATATGAATCTGGAAAATGTTGATTACCTCTGATTTAACCATGACCTTTTTGCTAAGGACATTACGAGATTGGTTTGACAAATTGGAAGCCATGGCACTCCAGAATCCAGCCCTTCTCCAAAACAAAACAGAACGATCATATGTTATTCTTTTCACTGATAAACTAAATCAAGTAAAGTCCTTAGTTTTACAACGCTACTGAATAGCCTATATGAAGTCACATTTTTTTCTTTTTGTTGGTAAGTAAGACACCCAGTGGCATTGAACCTGCAATCTCACCCTCCATCCATTTTTTTCATTAGAAGAAGTGCCATTTATGCTAGAGCTCACTGACAGCCCAACCATATTTTAGAATCCTTTTTTCCCAAATGATAGAAAATACCCCTTGTCCAATAAAACCCACAAATCCCACATCTATGGTGGGTTGAACCTCATAACCCACCCCTCGAGTACCATACTACCATTCAATCCTAAATCAACAACTACATGATGCGGATATCTTTTAATCTGTGTAAACAAGATTTATATATATATATATATATTAATAAGCAAATAAGATTTATAATTTTATATGCAGATATAATGTTGTACCAGTTGAAAGAGGCCTCGGTGACTGATGCAAGTGCCACTCCTCCAGCAATAGGTACAAGGGAAGCAACCACCCAAAAAGTGGGCAACTGTATGAGAATGAGGATAATAGTTAGAATCGAAACAACTTGATGAGTGATGCTCATTATAAAATTGAAATTCTTGCATAGAAATCATTTCAACAAAACTTAAGAATACAAGGGAAACTTTATTGGGAACTAAAGCTATCAATGCTATCATACTACAGAATTATATATTTCAATCAGTTTCATCTCCAGTCTCCACCCAGTTTCTGACACTTTCTGTGATTGATTGCATAGTACCCAGTTGTATACTTGAGTGACTCTATTTTTTTATATCAATAAAATTTCCATTACTTACTAAAAAAAATCATCTCCACCCAATCTTGGTGATCCAAAGACATAAAAAATGGAGCAAAATAGAAAAGGAAATTCGCACCTCCCCTAAAAACATTGCAGATAGGACAACAGAGAAGAAGGGCTCCATAGCCTTGATCGTGTGAGTGAATGACACTGCAACTTTTCCAAGACTCATATTTGTGAAAACATTCCCTAATGTATGCACCACTGCCAGTGGCAATATCACTGCAAGCTGTCAAGAAGTTACTCACAAATAAGAATCACTACATGAAATCAATACTTGTACACTAAATACTAAAACTTTCACACCACATCAAATACCTGTGAACTGCTAACTCTTGGCTTTTTGTAGAGATTAAGACCCCACATTAAAAAAACAATTACTGTCCCAACAGCAAACTGAATCGCAGTGACAGTTACTGGGTATGGGTACACCTTCAAAACCTGTGATCAAAACATGTAACACAAATCAGCTCCATTCTCATACTGAATTATTGGTCAAGTATTAACACACATTAAATTCAAGTGTCTCACAATCAGCAGCCTGATTTGAACTAAACCCTAAAGACCCAAGTAAAAACTAATAGTAATTTTTCTGATAAAATTAAAGTTACCAAAGTACATTTTTTTCGGGTAATTTCCAAAGTCTAATTATTAATCAACATCAACTATAAACACAGCTAAGAGTATCAACTATAAAATTCAAGGATGCACCATTGTTGATCTTTTGGATCATATGAGTGTTTCATTTGTAATTGTTTGTGAAAGCTCACATTTTGATCACTCCTTCAAATAAATTCTTTTACTTATAATTTTTTTTTTTTCTTCCAAGGTGATTTTTCTCAAAAAGCTTTCCCACGTCAACAGAGTTCCAAGAAAAACAAAATTTCCAGCACATTACAAAGCTCACTTTAATTATAATTCTTCCGATAAAATTAAAGTTACCAAAGTACATGACATGAATATCAGATAAAATTTGAGGACGCCCTATTGTTGATTTTTTGGATCATACGAGTGTTTCACTTGTAATTGTTTGTGGAAGATCACATTTTGATCAGTCCTTCAAATAAATTCTTTTACTTATAATAATAATTTTTTGCTTTCAAAGTGACTTTTCTCAGAAAGCTTCCCACCAAAACAGAGTTCCAAGACGCACCATTGTTGATTTTTTGGATCATATGGGTGTTTGTTTGTAATTGTTCGTGAAAGATCACATTTTGATCACTCCTTCAAATAAATTCTATTACTTATAATAATAATCTTTTTGCTTTCAAAGTGAATTTTCTCAGAAAGCTTTCCCACCAAAACAGAGTTCCAAGAAAAAACAGAGTTTTCAGTACATTACAAAGCTCACTTTAATTCTTTTCTTTTCATTTCCTTCACTATACGATCTAATAATAAATTTTCCACAAATTTCAACACTCAAAACCTAATCAAAATCACACAAATCCACAATCCTCAACCTCAAATTTTCAATAACCAAAACAAACAGCAACACATTTTCTCAAAGCTCAAAATCAAATCAAATAGCAACACATTCGCTCAAAAAAAAAACACACACACACACACAAATTCTCAATCTTAAATTTTTGGACAACGAATCGAAGCGAAACCGAACCTGCTTGTTGTAGATGTTGAAGTAGATATTGAAGAGGTACCAGAGGCCAAACAAGGCACCGAGCTCCAAGGTCTTGAACAAGCTACTCGATTCGGGTTTCTCCCCGGCGGCTTCGGGCACCGAAGTCGCCTTAACCTCGAAACGGTTCGTTTCCGCATCGGAATAACTCGGCAGCGGCGCATTCCAAGGCCTAAGTTTGATCGGCGACGAAGACGAAGAAGAAGAAGAGAGAGACCAGGATCGGCGAGTAGAGAGATTCACATTGAAAGAATCATTGTTGAGGTTCGAAGACGAAGAAGCGCGAATGGGATCGAATCTAGGGTTGAAGCTCAAGCTCGGAGGTTGCCTTCGTTGCTTTAGGAGAGAGAGCGATGGCGAAGGAGACGCGAGTGTGAACGACGCGCTCTGCATTTTCGAAAGCCTCAAAGCTTTTGTGTGAGAGCGATATCTCAGAGAGAGAGAGAAAGAAAAGGGTTTATAAATTTGGAGAGAGAGAGAGAGATTTAGGCGTTGGAAAGTCCGTCGAGGAAGCGAGGGTAGTTGGGTTGGTGAAGTGAAATAGTGATAGAGAAATGTCAAAAATATGAAAAAGAAAAAAAGAAAGAAAGACAAACCACAACAATAAATGGAATCGGAAATGTCTCGCATATTCTTGGGATTCTTTCTTTTGTATCTAATATTAGTATTAAATTATTATTATTAATTAATTAATTTTTTTATTTTTTTAAATTTAATTTAATAATTTTTTTTAAAAAAATTATGAGGTATGAATTTGGATGTATATCCTTATAGAGAAAGTCTAGGACACACAACTTTTATTTCGTGTCATAGTTTTTTATAGGATCGATTGTGAGTGAATGGTTTATATGTGAAATAATAGAATTACAGTTGATTAGACTTTGATATGATTATCTGTAAATAGTGAGGTGAAATTATAGAATTACTGTTGACCGCTTCAGTTTCAGTTTGCTGATGCAAATGATGTGGTGTTTGAAGAATTGTTATCCTGAAGTTTTGTAAATTTTGGGTTGTGTTGATTTGGTGCAGCTGTTTTTTTCTTTTTTTCTTTTTTATATATAAAAATATTTTTATAAATTTGTAACTATAATAAATAATTATATTTAAAAAAATGCTTTTGAAACAGTTTCAAATCAGAATGTCAAACTCAAACAGTCACGGAATTTTATCAATTTAGTCAATCAAATTTTCATCTTTTTTTTTTCTTTTCTAATTAGTCAATTGTTAGTCTTTTGGTTTTCCAAAAAAATATATATTTTGTTATCAAGACTAGATACATCGAATCTTGCCTATCTGGAAAAAAAAAAGTATTTTGTTATAAGATTAAATTAAGTACATCAATCTTGTCTATACCAAAAGAAAACATATTAATAAATTATTAAAAATATATATACATTTTAAATTAACAGTTGGATGTCAAATTCAAACAGATATTTTATTAATTTAGTCTATCAAATTTTCATCCTATTCCTTTTTCTTTTCTTTTTTTCTTTAATTAGTCAATTTTTCTCTAAATAGTCAAATGACAAAGTCTTTTGGTTCTAAAAAAAAAGATATCTTTTGTTATCAAGACTAGGTACGTCGAATCTTGCTTCTACCAAAAGAAAACATATTAATGTTTTAATATAATGATATATAATTATTAAGTGGGTGTCAAAACTTTAAAATCTTTCTCATATTTGTATGAAAAAAAAAATTTATATCTTTAACTCTTGGAAATAGTGTTATTAAACCTGACCCGGCCAGTCAGACTAGTAACCTGGTGACCTAGCACATAGACCGGGCCGGATGATCAATTGGGTCGAAAGAGTACATGATCCCATCAAAACCAGCAAAACTTAGCAAGTTTTAAGCAACCCATGTAACCCGATTATGTTTGTAAATTGTATAAATTTACATTATTAGGTCCACTTTTACTGTTTAATTTGCAATAATAGGGTGTTTTAAACCAGAAAAAAACTTTAAAAAAAAAAAAAAAAAAAAAAAGCATTGTTCTATGCTGATTCACACTATACCATCACTTTTCACAGTTTTCTGTGCTCAAGTCTAAACAAATCACTTTTCACTTCAGTAGTTAGCCACCAATTAGCAAGGATGACCACATGAGTATATCAAACAATTAAAACTTCATTTGTCTTCTTTTGTTTAGATTTTTTTTTTTTATATATACTTTATTTGTTTATTGCCTTTAAGTTTAAGCATCTTTTCTTTTGTTTAATTTTTTTTTTCCGTGTACTGTATCGTGTGACACTGTGACCATTGTTTCTTCTTTGAATTTTTTACTATTTTGTTGCTTTGAATTTGTTTATTGTTTTAGACTTTAGCTAACCTTAACTTTATTGCCAAATATAAATTATAAATTAAACACTATTAAGAATTATTTTATTATATTAATCTTTTTAAGTATAAAATTAAATACTTAATTATTGTAAGTTGTAATAGTTAATTTACATATTTATGTTATGATTTTTCAAACTTACATTTATACATTTTTAATTTTAATTTTTTTATTTGACCGGTGACCTACTAGTTGAACCAATGACTCAGCTCATAGACTAGGTTAACGTTCGGTCCGAGTTTAATAACTATGCTTGGAAACCTTAAGTTTGTAAAATTACATTTCGAAAATTTTATAACCATTAAATTATAAAACCAGAAATATATTAGTATAATACAAAACCCTTTTTTAAATTGTAGGGAATAAATTGATGTAATCCATAATTTATGGATCGAATTGATTTTTCAATCCATGATTCAGTGACTAAAAATATCAACTTGATAAATGTAATTTATATTTCTTGATTATTTCTTAATTTCCTTTTCAAGTCTTGGTGGTAGGTAACATAGATGTTTTATTTTATTTTTTTAATATTTCTTTTAAGTCCCATCTATTTTTCTTTTCGACCAAAAGAGGAGAAGTCCCATTTGTTTGGCGGCCAAAAAAAGAAAGGAAAATATCCCATCTGTAGTGGAAATGTATTTAATTCAATTTTTGACCTATTGGTAAGGATGGGAAGAAAATAACAAGGCTCTGATCATCCAAGCTTGGACTGTCATTTCCAACAACCGGCAAATTGATTAGCAGGTAGCTAGATTAGATCTGTGACAGTGATACACCGCCACCCAAAAAAAAAAATTTGTGAAATTTTTTTTGACAATAATGAATTTTAGGTGAAGGTGCTTGCCATTCCAACTTTGCTGGAATCAGAATATTTTTATGGCATATATGAGTGGAAATATTCTTGACTATTGAATCTAATGGTATTTATAGATGGCACCAATGATAGACAAGATGTACAAAGTTAGATGAACCCAGGAGGTGCATTAAACAATGATACCAGATCTCCCAAAGAGAGAGTATCTATGATTCCCATCAGCCATTTTGAGTTAAGTGAGACTGAGACCATTTGTTGAGATGTTGATCTCAGTTGGCATTCTAATTTTTATAATTCAGTAGTAAAAAAATGCAAGTTTACCATATTTATCATTTATTTGATAAGTAAGTTTACCATATTTATCATGCGATCTAATGATTAGATTTTCAAAATTTATATTTAATAAAAATATATAAGTGTTTTGAAGGGTTTCAAGAGAAACCTTTTCCATTCTAAAGTCTGTTTTAGGCCTTTTGGAGTGACCGTCACTACAATTTTTATTACATAAATCTGTACAAATTGAACTATCACTAGAACCCAAGACTGCAACAAACTTAGTGAGCCTTTCTTGCATAACATTTTCCACTAGTTTAAACCTTTCAACTTTTAAAAACTAACCCAATAATCTTAAATTTTGGTTCATTCATCTCAGTTACCTTCAATATCAAAATCAAAGTTGTCAAAATCGGGATCTTATGAAAGATCGTAAGAGGTAGGTAGGATTGTAGGATCGGATCGTGAATTATAAGATCCTACATATTTTCAGATTTAAAGCAAAAAACACATTGATAATGACTTTGTAATTTGAATAATCACGTAAATTGTTATTTTATCCATAAAAAAACAAAGATTTGCATCATATGATGTAATTTGCATGTCATATATCGCTACATCTATATTAACGAAACAAATATATTTAAGTTTTGACCTAATGTATCTAAAAAGTTTAATAAATGTTTAATTAGCAACCAAATACCAAAATATTTATCAACACATATAGAAATATTTTCTAAGTTCCAAGTTTAAAATCCAAAATAAGTTATTAAATGGAAACTTGATAACTAAAATATGAAATCCAAAAATAAGAAAAATATTAAGATGAAGTGAATATTTAATTATTCCCATTCTAGGGTTCTTATAACTACCGTTCTAATCATCATCATCCAGTTCATCATTTATGTAAACATTGTATATTTGTATATTAGAGCTGTAAAAAAGGTCAAGATACAACTTCACACTCAACTATTCAAATTATACCACTCATTAACAATTATAGAGCATACTCAAAAAAATAAATCAATCAATATACAAATACAAGCATACTAATAAAATTATATATAAGAAAAACATTTTAGTAATATTAGAACACAAATTAGTATATTGATCAAACAAATTTAACTACATTATAACTTAAAAGGTAGCAAAGCCAATATAAATTCTTCATTTAGAAATACTAAAGCATTCCTTCATTTTTATTACAAGTAAACTAGAAACTAAAAAACATTTGCTTAGATTAACATAATTATATATATATATATATATATATATATATATATATTAAAAAAAAAATCCTTAAAACTTCATTAAAACCAAAAATTTATCCCATAAAAAAACAAAAATTGATGTTTTGGTAGGATCGTATGGGGATCAGTAAGATCCCATATGATCTTATTATTTTTACGAACCTAATGTCATTTTAGACATTTTGATGAGATGGGATCGTAAAATCGTGTGATCCTACCATTCTAATTGCAATTTTGACAATCATGGTTGTAATTATATATCTCCAATATCAGCATGCTTTCCCCACTTTCTACTCATCTTTTTATCCGTCGGAACAGTTTATATCCCACATCCGAGCGGGACCATGAGTCCATGACAGTACTATAAGTCTAGAACATACCCAATTTTAAATGGCATGAGAAAGTAGAAACCAAATTAACTTTGTTTAGAAAAGTCAACAAAAAAGAAAACACAACTCCCACTAATATTATACATGGATGATGCTTAAAATCCTTTCCAGAGATTTCTAAACTAGTTAAATTAATGATACTTGAGCCATTATAATTTTTCTTAAAAACTCTGTAACTTAAGCACCTCCATTTAACAACCCATAAATCCAGTGACCATGATAACATTAATAAATTAAATTGATTGCAGTAAAGGGGTAATGAGGAATACAAGTGCCTAGAAATATGCCTTGATACCATTACACTTTTTTAAGACATATATACTTGAACACTTGCAGTCTTCATTACCCGGCACACAGGACATACATCAATAAACCCTTCACAATCCTTACAGAGACACAGATGCCTACAAGGTAACAACAAGACACAGACTTCCTTAACTTTACAAGCCCTGCAACTCAACTGTTTCTCTGTAAAGGCCAAATTTCCAGACCCGCCTACAATGCGTAGGTGATCCACATTAGTACCAGAGGCTGCATCATCAACTTCACTATCCCCACATCCTTCCTTCCCATGCATAGCACCCTGAGACATGACTTGCTGCAAATTGCTTTTCAAGACATTGACTACAGACTCATTGTACTTTGCTCTATAGTGCCAAGACTGAACTTCCATGGCGACCTGCTTTATTCTCTCCATTAGTTCCTTGTTCTTGCGGTTCATATTCTCTATTTCATGCTCTTTCTCACGTAATTTCCTATCGACTCCCTTTTCTATGGCACTCAGGAAAGAAACTGTTTGTCTTTGCTTCAGTTCCCTCACACCCTTGAGGATGTTTTCTTCCTGTTCGAAACACACCAATGAAGAATTGGTTATAGAGGGTATTGTGAAACAAGCAACAAATCTATCGCAAACTAACGTCTAGGTGTCAACCTCCTAAGTAGTGATAAAAAGGATAAAAATTTTACTTCTGATTCTTTCAGGTATTGTTAAGATTTAGATGTTGACACAAAAACTCCATAAGCTAGTTTGTGGAATTAGATTATTACCTGAAGTCTAATATAACGATCAAATTCTTCCTTCTGCCGATCAATCTCTATCTTCAGATTATCGCCGAGGGATAAAATAACAGGAAGGACACCTGTCATACTTTCACTTGCAGAAGTAACAGAAGAATTGTGTTCATCCTCCTCGTATGAAAGTTTCAGCCCGGTTGATACAGGATTAGGATTCAGAATGCTTCCAGAATGACCAGCTTTATCTTGAGAGAAGTTATTATTTAGAGATAAAAGACGCTTTTGCTGCTGTCTGGAAATAGATTCTGCTTCCCTGGCTCTTTTGATTGGCTGCTCCATAGGAGTTGTTTGGTCGTTTCCAATGTAGTTTAAAGGACCAACATTGCATCCAACAGGGACTGTACAGATTGCAAAGTTAAATTATAGATTAAACAAAAGACACTGAAAATATTTTTAAATGAAAAAGAAAAATGCCACCAAGTTATAACCATATTAAATCGATATAAACAATGAGAGCAACAGAAAGAAAATTAAATTTAGTTGTAAGTATACCAAAAAAATAATAACACATGACATCTAATAACATAAAGAAAGAAAGTGGGGGAAAAAAGAGGTATCGTATTGACAAGATAAGTCACAGCTCACAAGAAACGATAGAGGATAAAGATTGCTGTAATGGGACAAACTGGAAAGGGACAAAGAGACAGGGTCACAAGAGGTGATACATGGAGAATATGTTACATTTTTGTCTGTCCAGCACAACGTCAAAATTATTAATCCTGGTGTACAATGCTCAAAGTTCAGGTGCGTAATGACCGCTGTCGTTTGTGGTTATGTTTTACAAATGTTGCATAGAATTCAAACTAGTGTGCTAGCAGTGCTGTAGCATTACATACCATCATCTAAACATAAGTATATGGTGACCCATTGAAAACACTAGAAAAATTAATCTAACTACACTTGGCTTATTTACCAATAACCAGTCATCACTCAATCATAACTACTTGCACATTTCTGATAATTGATCTTCAATAATATGTACACAAAAACATATGATGCCAGCTCCAACTACTGGTACAAAATGGAAGAGTTGAGAAAATGCATATTCCTTTAGCATATACAGGCCATTTTCTCCTCTCATAGTTATCTGTGAAGTAACTCTAATCTGCTTATATATTGAAATTACCCGGACTTTCAAACACGTATTAAGTTAAATTATCAAATTATTTGTTGCAAATTATTGCACAGGCAACAAAGACATAATCCTTAATTTATGCAGGGAAAGACATAATCCTTAATTTATGCAGTGATAAAATCTTAAATGCACAAACTGAATGAGAAACCTAGTCCAAAATCCTAATTGATCAAAGTTGCAAAATATAGAGACCAAGCACATAACAACTGTCCAGAAGCAATAACAGGACCAGAAAATAAGAGTAGAATAATATACGAAAGCCACATGAATATCAAAAGAACATTTTAGTACAACAAAACAACAGAATTAGAAAATCTGAATCTGTAACTAGAAGAAAACCAAATAGTATAAATGAGTAATAAGTTCTTAGGAAAAACTCACAATCTCCAAATAATTGCAGCTGAGGCAATCCACTGGTATCATATTGAAACCGACCTTCCTCGATGAATGTGGGAAACACGGGATTGCTACTATCTCCTCCAAACATATTCCTATAAGAAACCAAGACAGGCAATCATCATTCCATTAACTAACCAAACTTATTATGATGAGTGCTAATGATTAAGCACCTAAGCTCAAGAATCTCCTAAAAAATCCAAATCATGCACAATGAAGCACCTAAAAACATCAATAGTTATGAGAGGAACCAGATGATCAAGCAAATTGAAGAGCACCCAATTAAAAAAATCAATAAAGAACCTTTTAGAACATCACAAACAACATCACCAATAACTAGATACACTATGCTGCATTTTGTTACAGAGAGATACTAGCACAAAGAAACAAAAACTACAAATTGAAAAGTTCAACTATTCATTATTTTGGACCTAAAAAATTCAATAAACACAACTCAGCAGAGTGACAGACAGCCCCTTAAAACTCATTTGAAGGAAGTTTTCTAAATTTCCTCATCTCCACAGCGTATGTAAATGAATATCAAATTCAAAACCTAGCATATCAACAACTTAAAACCCATAGCAGGCCTCTATTTCGATTCAACAACCCCATCACATCAGAGCAAGTCATCGATTCCACCCCATTAATAGAAAAACAAATTCTAACACACAAAAATTCCAACTTGAGCATAACAACAACAATCATCCAAAGATATCTCAAAAGAAAAAGGGTAACCATCAAACCCAAAAAAAAAAGTTCCAATCTTTATCCCTTCATAGCATCCAAAACAAAAAGAGAAGCAATACCCAGATCAGCAATATCAAAGAAGACATGTAAAAACAACAAAAAAATAAGTTTTTTTTTTTTTTAATCAGTTTCTTTTCTATGGTTTGCAGAATCAGTACCTAAAAAACTTGAAATGGAGGCAAAGGCGGATCTGAGTGGTGAGAATGAGAGGGTGAGAGAGACAGAGAGAGAGAAAGAGAAAAAGAGAGAGAGAATATTTGCTAAGAGAGGAGAAGGAGAAAGTGAAGCATAATAGTAGCAATAATAATTAATGGTATTGGGAGGGACAATGGTTCGTGGAAAAAGATGATGGTATTGGGGTGAGTGGTTAAGGTTAAGAAAACCGATGATTCCATTTGTACGAAGAGAGATTGTTGGTGTTGGTGTTGGTGTTGTTGTTGTTGGTGTTGTAATCTTCATCGCCTTCATCAGCTTTTTCTTCTTTTCGTTTTCCCACCAGTAATTTTTTTCATTTCTTTATTTCTCTGGTTACTGATGCGTCGGCTCAGTGTGCCTAAATTTACTTTGGTATCCTTCTTTTGTTGTGGACCTCTTGTTTTGTTGGGCCTATGTCTGTGGCATATAAAGTGCCCCATATTAATTTTTGACTAAATGGGAGGTGAAATAGTTTGAGAAACTTATTAGTGTGTGTTGGAATTTGCCCTTTTTAATTTTATATTTGTGTGTAATGTGTATTTGTATAAACAATTAGAAAAAGATGTTTTGAGTTTAGAATAAGCGTTTGTATAAAAAAATTATATATATATATATGAGAAGTTGTGGTTGTAAAACAGAGTTTTGGATTTTAAAAACACTATTTTAAGCTCCCAAAATGTTTAATCAAATGGATCTAATATTTCGATTCATACATCATGAGTCTAAGATACTGGTTATGAATTTTAAACTTAGGATCTTATAAGACCTTAGAAACTAGCAGACCAAACATTTGGAGTTATTTGATAATTTGTTGAACATTGACAAAAGTAAGGTTGTATTTCTGCCTCACCCCTTCGTTAGCCGATGTCGACCAATTCAATTGCCACTTGTAAAGAGCCCGTCCATCCGAACTAACGCTCCTTATCAATTGATGGTAGGTTGCATTCTCCTCCACCAGATCTGATCAAGTCAAGTATGAGTTGAATACAAACTTGAGTTGATCCGACCGTGAACGCTCTTAGTATCAATTGAACTACAAAATTCTTTGTTATATTAATTGATACAATCATGCGTTTAAATTCAATTGAGAGACTTACGATACAATACATCAATATTTATATATTATTTATTTGTATAGGTATAGACTTATGTTTTTTTTTTTTTTATTAAGTCAAATTGTATAAAAATAATAAAACAAACACATACACAACACACATCTTATAAATTTTTTTTTTTTTGGTAATAATGTAACCAATTTCCATGACCCTTATAGTATTTTTATTTTTTTTTGGGGAGTATCTACCCCTTATAGTACTTGGTCTCTGGACATCTTTTTATGCATAAACTAACACAACACGAATCATGGGCTTACAGAGCTTATTATGACTCACAAAAATATGTACTCTTATATACATTTTTTTTTTTTCTTTTTGTTTTTATTTATTTGGCGTTTTGAGTATTGAATATGAATCATTTATACAATGTCAGACTATCTTGGTAGAGGAGCAACTATCCAGCTAGCATGATGTTAGCCTTGGCAGAGTTGGTTGCTCCACCGGCCCAATATCAGGTGAATGGGCCCATAATCATGTGAGATCAGGAGGGTATTTTCGTACTTGTCCATATTTTTTAAAAAAATAATATTTTAATTTTGCATTTTTTGAGTGGGCAGGTGGTGGTCGGTCCAAGGCTAATCAATCAGCCCAATTAATACCAAAAATGGCAAAAATAAATAAACAAATAATAAAAAAATTTACCACTAAAGTAAAATATGCCTATATATATATTAAAAGAAGAAAGGAAAAAACAAAAGTGGGGAAAGAAAGAATCAAGATGAGAGATTGAGACAAAGGAAGGCGGGCACATACGTAAGACTAGAGACTAGAGACTAGAGAGACGGTTCTCTCTCTCTCTCTCGCTTATTGTGTTCTGGTCTGTTCTTCTTGTTGCTCTCGAACTGGTGGGGTCCACTCTACTCTACTCACGTGGACCCCACATGCCTTCGCTTTGTTTATGGCTCACGTTTCTGTTTTGGCTGGTACGGAGAGAGAGAAATGAAGAAGACGAGGCAGGTTGGTCCGCAATTCACGGACTCTCTCTCTGTCTCACAATGTGACCCTCATGAGTCCGTGACTCTGTTTATTATCTTTCATAAATAAATAATGATAATAATCTGACTTTCTCAGCAATAATATATATATATATATATATTTTTTTTTTTTTTTTTTTGCTAAACATAATGAATATATAATAATAAACTAAGTTCATGATGAAAGTTGATTGATAGTTTGAATTTACTTCTGCTATATTTATTATGAAAATTTTGTAATGACATATATATTATGAGCAATATTAGAAGAAGTTTTACTTTATTTTTTTATTTTTTTATCTTTGAATAAGAAATTTGAAACTTTGAATAAGAAATTTGAAATTTAATTCTTATTTAGATAAAAAATCTATTTGTGTTTTAGTATGATATCTCCTTTCTCTTACATTGTCGTCATTAAGTTGGACTGTGCCCCTCTAATGATGACCACCCACCCACATCTAAGACTCCACACTTCTTGAGTTGTCCAAGGCCGATGAAGTCCTTCGCCTTGGAGGCAATATTCTTGATGTTCTTAAACAAAAAAATGTTTATGCATTTCAACTATGAAAACTTAAGGGTTAGTGATGATGCCAAAATCGTTAATTGGGTCACTCGTTCAATCTGAAGTATTAAACGATTTTATAGGATTTGTAAGATAAAAGAGAGATAAATCGAAGAGATCATCGGATTATGCCCAGTGGGGGAGCCTCCGATACTTAAATTAGTATCAACTCATATATTTCGTATATAGATAGAGTTTTGCAATATTTTGCAGTAGTTTTTTGACATACCTTAACAAATGGACAGATTGTTCCTTTTATAGGTGACTTAGATAGCTATTGGACATAAATGAGGATGATTATTATCCTAATTGTAATGTTCTTTGTCTTGATGAGAGAGTTTAAGACTTTTGATGATCGTTATTGAATGTGTTGGACGGTTACTCATTTATCTTAGATGGCCTACTGATGACGCAATGATCGTTCATTAAGATGGATGACCTTAATGGTTTTTATGGGCTCATAAATTGCTCCCCATTCCCAAGTTTGATTTTGCTCTATGCTGGTTAGGCTTAGGGAATGTTCTTGATTTGTTTAGATTCAGACTTCTTTATCTTCAACTATTTTCTTCTTCAGGAATGATAGTATTTTTGTGACGACTTCTTAGTATCTGCCTTTTGAAGGTCTTTTTGGATGTTCGAGGGATCATAACTTGATCTTGAAAGTGAGCTAATTTCTTTGGACGATCATTTTTTATCAATACTGAAGAGGGAGGTGATTTCTTTAGACGACCATTTTTTATCACTACAGAAGAGCAATCTAATTTCTTAGGACGACCACTTTTTATCATTGCTAAAGGGCAAGGTGATTCTTTGGATGACCATTTTGATTTTTTTTTGGACGACCATTTTTGATTTCTTTGGATCCCCTCATCATTCTGTTGTAGCTTGGTCGTGCCATTTGGTGTTTTGACGATGAGACTTTAGGGAAGACTTGATGCTTTTCCATTGTTGTTCGTATATTTCTCTCTAGAGTAGTGTAGTCTTCGTCCTAATGTTTATGAGTGCCAAGTGCTGGGAGAGATGACCCATATCCCTACAAAGTATCTAGCCCATGAGGAGAAGGTGGTTGTGGCCAGTTCCAAGGTGGAGGCATTGGAGGTTGATGGCTCCACATTGAGAAAGGGGCTTATATTAGCAATGGATGAAAGGAATGCTACCAAGGAGAAAATTAAAGCTCTGACTAAGGAGCTTAGAACCGAGAAGTTGTTGACGATGTAGGAGGACGAGCAGCTCCTGTCGGCCAATCAAAAGATTAAGACCGTGGCTACCAAGGCTATTCAAGCGTTCCAACTTTCTGAGGAGTACCATATTATCTTGTTCAGCTGGTACTACAAAGGCTTTGAACTGCTAAAGAGGTACTCGATGAAGCATGGTTCGGGGGTTTATCCTAGACTTTGAGTCCACAAAGAAATGGGGGTTAACGAAGTTGCTCGGGCTATGATGATCGTCTTCCATTAATTGCTATGCAAACTTTTTGTATTTTGTTTGACATTTGCCAGATGGTCTACCTCTCTTAGCCTCATTGAAGTGATCCATATCCTTTTAGGGGTCGTACCACTTAGCTTGTCTTTCAGGTGATTTAGATCAATTTAAGGAATTTTATCACTTGGTTTTGTCAGTGATTTACATCCATTTAAGGAATTTTATCACTTAGCCATTTTTAGGTGATTTACATTCATTTAAAGAATTTTATCACTTAGCCATTTTTAGGCGATTTACATCCATTTAAGGAATTTTAATACTTGGCTTCGTTAATTATTTACATCCATTTAAGGAATTTTATCACTTAGCCATTTTTAGGTGATTTATATCCATTTAAGGAATTTTATCACTTGGCTTCTTCAGTGATTTTTATCCATTTAAGAAATTTTGTCACTTAGCCATTTTTAGATGATTTACATCTATTTAAGGAATTTTATCACTCGGCTGGGTCGGTGATTTATATCAATTTAAGGAATTTTATCACTTGTTGCTGGAAAGATGGAAAATTATTAGGTACTCCCGGAGTACTATAAATGTGTACTCCTCCCTCTCATATGAATAGTGGGTCTCAGCATAAATTTAATTAGTAGGACCCACCATTTATGCGAGAAGAGGGAGTACGCATTTATGGTACTATGAGAGTACACATTTATGATACTCTAAGAGTACACAATAATTTCCCTGGAAAGATTTGTTGACTCTATTTCGTTATGGACCTTCTTGAGGCCATGTTGATGTAGCACATGCACTTGCCAAGACTTGGTTAAACAAGAATTTTAGAACAATTCATATATAAATAATAAGTTACCAATAGCCTAGATGGACCTTTTTTCTTATTCCCTTGTAATCCTAGAGTTTTACCTCTTTTGTGATCTGTCTAGTAGTACATACATTTTTGCATGAAACCTTACTAGGTGTAAATTTTTATAGACAAATATAAAAGAGGCAGAGATAAATTTGTTACCTTAAATAATGATATTATTTTGTCACATACCTCGATCTTTTTATTGCTAGGATCTTCTTGACATGCTCTTCCCTTTTTAAGATGATGAGCTCTTCTCTTTTCAAGATTTTTGAACCTCAACATGATACTTCATGTCTAAGGCCTAGATCTCTTTTGCTTCAATTTTTTGAAGGCGTAAAAACTAGGCCACGTTTTTACCCCCATTCAGACATGAAAAGTACAATTCTCATTTGTTAACGACTAGAGGAATGGTCTATCATGATTGGAACCCTTTTTTTTTTAGCGTGCTTTGATGACTATGGTCATTGCCATTTGTAATAGCAATTTCCTCTTCCTTCTTCTTTAATTGTACGCTTAAGTCACTTCAATAGTGCTAGCTGCATGACAATGTACAAATGTGCAATTGCATGCTATACAAGACAAAGTGCATTCTATATGAATCATAGAGAAGTATAAAAATTGAAGCTATTTGACTATATATTTCTTTAAACTAGTTTTTGTTAGGTGCTTGCACCGTATATAATTTTTAAAGCAATAGATAGCGGAAATTTATTGAGACTTAAACTCATGAGCATATTGTGAACACGATCATCTAGCATTTTAAGTTTAGAAAACTTAATTGAACTTCTCAGATTCATGATGATGAGACATTTGCTACTAATAATATAGTCATATTGATTGCGATAATAGTAACAATTTTATAGCAATATTTTCAACATGTTTTACATACACATTTGTAATAATCATGCAAGCTTGATATTTATTTAGTTTCAATAAAATAATCTCATGGATAATTAAAAAAGAAAGAAAGAAATGAGTTATCTTCATAGAAGACCTTAAATCTCAATACTATTTTGTACATATCTCGATCTTTTCATTGTTATAGTCTTCTTGACAAACTCTTCGTTATTAAACTCTTACTTATAGAGCTCTTCTTTGTTGGATTTGTACAACCCCATAATTTATAGGAATTAAACTTGGCATTTGTGATGTAGATGAAATTTTCACAACTTTTAGCTATATTTCTATTTTCTTCTTAAGGGTTTTTCTTCGTCAAATTATGACACACCTTTAGAAAATTTGAAACATCCGTTTTTTTGCATATCTAAAGCTAGTAATCTAGCAAACCTCTTAATGAGGATTAAAGCCACACTTAATGCCATGAGATCAAATAAAATTGTCTTATTTTATGTATGAGGCACATGCTTTATAGGCAATTCAACCATTTCCACTTTTTTCTTTGTTTTGGCGATAGTAGAATGGTAAAAGAAATGGATGAACTTAAGATCATTTGATCGGTTAGAGATCAATAGTCTAAAATAGGTCACACTATCTAGAGCAGATATTACTAATCAAGCCTTTTAACTTTAGCAAGAAATTATCTAGCCTTTTGTGTCAATTGTGCATGTTTGTACTAATGTTGTTGCATATACTTGTAGAGCTAAAAGGAAAAGAAAATTTTAAATCTAACCTTAAGGGCTACATCATTGCTATATTTTGTTTCAGCTATTTGAAGATGTAGATATATCCAGAGGGTTTGCCTCCATTCAAACATGAAAGGTACATTCGCTATTGGATGATGACCAAAAGAATGGTGTGTCATGGTTTGTACCTATATTTTTCTTTCCTTTGGGCTTAATCTTAGTCCCAAAGGGAAACCTTTATAAAAATTCATGTTTAATTTATTAGAACAAAATTCGAAAACTTATAGAACAATGCCTAAGAATATGTATGGATAGAGATGAGACAATATGTTCATGATAGAAAATTATGTATAAAATTATAGAGTGGTCCTAAAAAGACACTGCTCCTCTTTAAAATAAATGAGTAGAATGAAAGAGATAATTAACTGGATAAATTATTTCATAGTGCAGAGTGATAGCAATTAATTTTGGGGGAATAAATATGGAAAATACCATCATCTTAGGTGTGATATTTTCAAAATATGAAATTCCATAATCAATTATATTGACACCTCAAGCTAAGGTGGCTACTAATGAACAACATATAGGCCATTTATGAGAAACTTGTGTCTCATTTTACCTTCGTCCATTATATAGCTTAACATATACTTACAAGGATGGAAACCTTATGAAATGATAAGAGAAGGTCATGATATGGCTGTATATAATTCACAAAAGGAAATCAGTGCAAACAAATAAAAGATTAAATTCTTGTATATATTCTAGGCCATATGACACACACATGCACATTGGTTGCCAAGTCCGTTTTGTAGCGATAAAGTAAGCAAAAATAGCCAACAATCTCATTTGCTTTCTTTTTATGGAAAATTTTCCCTTTATCAGTTGACTACGAAATTTGTCAACAAATGTTTAACCACATAGCATACAGTTGTCCAGCTCTTGGCCCTTAACATATAAATTATCTAGACAATATATAGCAACTACGATGGGGCAATAACTTACCCATAAATAATGTTGCTAAGAGGAGGGTGTAATATCTTCCCCCATATTATGGTGGTTCGAATACTTTTAGAATTCTATCTATTCTTAATAATGCAAGTAATGTTATAATATAAATAAGTGGAAATTCAGAAATAAGGACTTGACCTGGTAGGAAAACATCTGCAATATATATTCTCAACAATTATTGCATGTCCATGTGGTGCCTACGCCCTGACCTCTTTCTGCTGGATGATTTATTTCATATCGAGGTTTTTGTTGATCATCCTTGAATGACGAACTTAATGCGAATGCCATCTAAGACTCTTAGGAGCATTGACAGGATCCATAATTTTCATTACGGAATTAAATGTAGAAAAATATATTCATTTCCTTTGTTGAAGAGCTTTTTTGAGATACAAGTCAAATTTCTAAAAAGACATCTGAATAATTTCTAGTTTTATCAAACTTGGAAAGACAATAAGTTTTGAATCCACTTCTTTAATATCAATTTTCGGCTTCACTTTTCTCAAATGGTAAAATATGAGATTTCTTACCTTTGATGAGGGCTGTGCAATAAAGTTTGACTTCAATTTTCCTATCTTAGCACGATGCATTAGGAAAGAGAAGCAGTGATATAAAAAGCCATAACACATAAATATCCATCAATTATTTAATGTTATAAAGAGACACAAATGGCTCAAGTTATAATAGGAAATGTAGTAAAACTCTTTTTGATGGCCATAATTAGGATATCAATGCCATAATGTTTGACTTATATTTGGCTTTAATGGTGGGGTTATTAAAGAGAAAGTGGTAAGATTCTTTGGTCATTGATCTCTTTGCATTCTCTTTCCCCTTGCCCTATATATATATACACACGTTGCGTTCTTTGAACGTGTATAAGCTATAGCTATAAATCCTCTCAGTTGTACAGCTATTCAAATCCAGACTTTAGCACCCAAAATTGGAATTTTAAATTCAACAATCAAGGCTATTTTAAAGATGGCATATTTTTCTTGAAATATCTCTAAACGGCATATACTTATTTTCCCTAAAATTGATTATCATGAATTCACACTTTTCTAATTAAATTATGGAATTTTCCATCAATGGCTTAACATAGAACTTGAGAATTATAGCATTGTTTGACTTTCTGCATTCAAGGATGGAAAAGTACTATAGTAATTTATTTTGTTAATTCTTATTTCTTTCACCCACATGTCTCTTGAGAACAATGTAACGTGAAATAAGCTTAAATATTTTTTGCAAATACTTGGAGAGTAGAAAGGGGGAAGCACATAAATCTAACCTTTAGACCATAATGTATTCTTTGAACTAGGCCATACCCTTGAGGACTGTCGAGATTGCTTGAATTTTGTGGTCGTCCTTTGTTTAGTCTATGCCTTATAATGAACGGACCATCCAATTGATCTCCTCTCCACCATAACACCAAAATGGGTGCTTTGTTTCTATGCTTCTTTAGCGTGGACCCTCAAGGAGAAAAGGTAAAGGCCATAGGGTTTAAGACCTTTGATTTGGGTTCTCACATCTTCGTCTACGTGTTTGGCTAACAAGTCATGCCTTGACGATGGTGGTGTCTCAACAATGCCTCTTTATCACCTTTATCTCAACCCAATCTCAACAATGACAATGTTTTAGTATAGTATGTTTGAATTAGACTATCTTTTGTAAGATTGGAGAGATTTCATTGGGGTGTTCATATCTTTTGATTGAATTAAATGACCCTTTGTCATAGGAACAGCTTAACGACTTGTTGAGTCCCCACAGATAGCGCCAAACTAATGATGCCAAAATCGTCAGTTGAGTCACTCGTTCAGCCCGAAGTATTAGACGATTTTATAGGACTTGCAAGATAAAGAGAGATAGATCGAAGAGACCACCAGGTTTTGCCTGGTGGGGGAGCCTTCAATGCTTAAGTTAGTATCAGCTCATATATTTCGTATATAGATAGAGTTTTGTAGTATTTTGTAGTAGTTTTTGATATACCTTAGCAAATGGACATATTGTCCCTTTTATAAGTGACTTAGGTAGCTGTTGAACATAAATGAGGGTGATTATTACCCTAATTGTAATGTTCTTTGTCTTGATGAGAGAGTTTAAGACTTTTGATGGTTGTTATTGAATGTATTGGGTGATTACTCATCTATTTTAGATGGCCTACTAATGACGCAATGATCTTCCATTAAGATGGATGACCTTAATGGTTTTTATAGACTCATCAGTTAGTATATTCTATTAGTTTTTATTTCACTTTTTTGGCACCCAACAATTTTAAGGTAAATAAAATAAAATAAAATAAAATAAAAGGATTTAATGCAAAGTAAACAAGAAAGAAAAATTATTTTTATTCCATGTCTTTTCCTCATTTCAAGTTGAAAATTGGGTTTGAACTTATCAATAATCAATGATATATATAAAATCAAAGACATTTGAATTTTGGTTATATCATAATATTTTGCCACATAAATTTTTTAATATTCACTATTTTACAGGTCAACATTCTAAAATAAATTTATTTAATTGAGTTTTAATTATATTCTATATTTAAGTCTAATTATAATTTTGCCTTATACAAAAATAATCATAATAATATTTATTAATAATTACCATAATTATATATTTACTAATTTATAGCTAGAAAGAGACAATCATAATAAGTATCCATTAACAACTACCATAATTATATATCTAAGACCAACAGTTACATAGAAAAAGGCAATGATAATAAATATCCACTAATAATTACTACAATTATATATTTAATAGTTCTATAGAAAAAGACAATGATAATAAATATCCACTAATAATTACTATAATTATATATTTAATAGTTCTATAGAAAAAGACAATGATAATAAATAAATAAAAATTATATTTTATCACCCTAAATTATAACTAATATTTTACTTCGCACCCTATTGTCAATTGGGTTGTTAACTTGGACTGAAAAACATATCAAATGCGACTCATGTGACCACTGCATATGTGGCATCACATGAAAAGAGCAAATTGCTCATCTTGATCCTTTAAAACAAAATCGTTTAACAGATTTAACCTTTGTGGTGCCATCTAACTTTTATTTTGAGGGATTGAAGAGAGGTAATTTGACATTTTCATGTAGTGTCATGTATGTAGAGGTTACATGATGAGTCACACGTGATATGATTTTCAATCCAAGTTAACAGCCCAATTGACGGTAGGATGTAAAGTGAGACATAAGTTATAGTTTAGGGTGATAATTATACATTATGAGAGCTCAGGGTGATAAGTATAATTAGATTATAGTTTAGGGTGGTAAAGTGAAATTTTTCCTAATAAATACCTATTAATAACCACCATAATTATCAAATTTTAATTTTAATTTTTCATATGCAAAAAATAAATGTTTATTAATAACTATCATAATTACTACCACTATCTCAAAGTGTTGGTCATGTTTACAGAATCCAAATAAGGGAACGTCATTTAATGCTAAAAAATGCTTTTAGTTTCCAAAACTACAGATAAACTATTTACTCCTAAAATTCTTATATTTTTTATTTTTTTTTTAATTTTTTCTATAAGGAATTGAACCTCAGATTTCTTATTTAACCATTAGAGAGTTCAGGGTGATAATTATACATTATGAGAGTTCAGGGTGATAAGTATAATTAGATTATAGTTTAGGGTGGTAAAGTGAAATTTTTCCTAATAAATACCTATTAATAACCACCATAATTATCAAATTTTAATTTTAATTTTTCATATGCAAAAAATAAATGTTTATTAATAACTATCATAATTACTACCACTATCTCAAAGTGTTGGTCATGTTTATAGAATCCAAATAAGGAAACGTCATTTAATGCTAAAAAATGCTTTCAGTTTCCAAAACTACAGATAAACTATTTACTCCTAAAATTCTTATCTTTTTTATTTTTTTTTAATTTTTTCTATGAGGAATTGAACCTCAAATTTCTTATTTAACCATTAGAGACGTTATCAGTTGA
Source organism: Quercus agrifolia (assembly GCA_029955455.1). NCBI lineage: Eukaryota > Viridiplantae > Streptophyta > Magnoliopsida > Fagales > Fagaceae > Quercus > Quercus agrifolia. Next base: position 45,632,504 of record JARQAD010000006.1, read on the forward strand.
GCTAAATCTATGTTGGTTTTTTTTTTTTTTTAATGATTTGATAGTATCCCTACATCTAGAACAATGATAATACTACTAAATTTGAATGATATATTTGGTATAAATAGTAGACATTGTCGAGTTCTATTGCATAACCAGAACATACTTTCTCATTATCACTCTCATGGCAAAGCCAAAAATCCTCACCAGTGGGTTACTTCTATGTTTTATTGTATTCGTGACCCTCTTTGCTCTTCCTGAATGTATGCATGACTTATTTTTCTTCCTTCTCTTCCATACAAATAGTACAAGTGCTTAATCTTTAATTTTATTTTTGTTTCATAAAACAGGCAGTAACAATGGCAATGGTGGAGATGATAGTCTGAACAATTCAAAGGAAGGAGCAAACACAGCTTTGCCTGATGATGATGATTACATAGTTCCACTCGACCAATGTTGCATTCACGTAGATTTTGAAAAATTCTCAAAATGGTGTCCTATCACTAATTGTTTTGACTTCAAGGGAGAGTGCATTAACAATTGCAATGATAATCATCAACTTGTAGCTCCTCATGAATGTATGTATGCCTTATATTTTTCATTCTCTTCCATGTAAAGATTAGAAATGTTTAAACCCCCCACCCCCACACCACCCCCCCCCCCCCCCCCCAAAAAAAAAAAAAAAAAACCCAAATGAACAAACTTTATATAAATAGATTGAACTTCTTATTAAAAAATGTAACAACTATCACTGCCCACTTTAGGCGCGATGATCAATCTACAGATATAAGTAATAAGTGTTTGTGAGGTATGGAAGAGCAAAAGCCAATGTTCAAGTCTTCAAAAAGGAGTTTCACACACATATACACTTAAATTAAGTTTGAGTAGAATTTCTATCAAGTATAAATATATATATATGTAACAACTTAGAACTTGGGTTAAAAACTAAAATAGGCAAATGCTTGTTTTCAATTTCCATTATATTTTGAGAATTGAAAAATATTTCTGTTTTTTATCTGTTTTGGGTTACCAAACAAATTTTTTGAGGTTATAAAATAGAAAACCGAGGAAAAAGCAATTACCAAACGTACCCTTATTTTTCATCTTTGATTGGTGTCTTTTAGCAACAATTCTTCATAATTTTTAATTTTTTTGAGAAATTTCTTCAATATTATTTAATTATCAAAAGGAATATACTTAAATTTATCTATTAATTAAATATTATATCTTGTTGATTATTTTTAACATTTTTTTTTTTTTTTTTTATATAACAGTTAGCAGCAATGGCAATGGTGGTGATGGTCCTGCAATTTCAAGGGAAGGAGCAGATGTTGAAGATTATATAGTTCCAAAGGGTCAATGTTGCATGAAGGTAGATTTTGGAAGAGACATTCATCGTTGGTGTGTTATAACTACTTGTTATAACTTCAAGTTCTCCTGCTTTAAGTATTGCCATGATAGTCCTCTACCTGCAGATCCTTATTCTCCCCTACCTAAACCTCCCCGACCTGTACCTCCCGTATCGACATTGTTATAGGAACTAGTTTTTTATTGCTTCATATACATTTACTTTTGCACTGTTAATGCATTATTTGCAGCTTGTTTTTATGGCAAAATCATTATTATACAGAAATGAAAGGATAGTTCCTAAATCCTAAATAATTTTTTACATATTACCTCCTAAAAAATATGAATCCCCCCCCCACCCCCACCCCCCCCAAAAAAAAAAAAAAAAAAAAGTTTTTATGGAACTAAAAAAAAATTGCAGTATCTCATAAAAATAATGAAATTACAAATAGATTATACAGATAGTATAAAAATTCCACTCAAATTAATTATTTCTGTGAAAATAATACATTACTATTCTTTTTATATTCTAATATAATTATATTTAAGTCCAATGGCTAAATAAAATTCATTGTCTCTTTTTTTTTTTTTTGAGAAACAAAATTCATTGTCAAATGTGAAATAAAATATCTGTTAGGTATGAGTACTGAAATATTGTCTAAGGAGTTTAAGTTTTGTTAATCTAGTTCCAACAATGCACTTTTCATATATGCATGTATTCAAAACCCTAAGTATATGTTTTCTCTTGAGATCTTGAGCTTCTTCATTTTTTCAATTTTTTTTCTTATTTTTCTGGTAATTAATCTTTTGGTCTTTGGGATAAGAAAGAGTGCAAAGTTAATTGAAAAAAAATTCATTTTTTTGAAAATTTGGTTTATGTAATGTATAAAGTTGAGTTCAAGTTACATATGTTGTAATTCTAATGTTACATCACTTAATAATTCTATTATAAAATTTATATTTTGAAAACTTTATTGTTGGATTACATGTTCTATATGTTCTTAATATACATGTTAAATTTCATACTATTTAGATATTATATATTTACCATTCAATCCATAAAAAAATATTTTATGCACAATTTTAAACTACAAAAACTTAAAATTTAAACATTTGATTAATAATATAGCAATTAATTTTTGATCATCTTGAAATTTTGCAAGCATAAAGGACATTATAAGAAAATGTAATTTCATGGTTAATTTATCAAAATTTGCAATAAAAAATATTGAGAGGTGTAACAGGTGTAACTTGAACTATATAAATATATCTATGTGGGTTTATACAATATCATTTTGGTCTTGGGATCGGCACTTTGTAAAAATCTTGTGAAATTATTTGTGCCTCTAGGCTCTAGCATTACACCTAAATTAAATACAAATATAGAGTAAAAAAAACTACACAAATAAAAATGTAAAAATAAATAAATAAATACATACATACTATTACAGTACTAATATAGAAGTTAAGCTATTATACCACTAATTTAGTTATTTACCAACACCCCTAGTTAAGGAAATTGTCTTTTATGCACGAACTTCTTAGAACATGTAGTGTGCAATCATGGAATATATCATTCCTCATGAAGGTCAAAAGCCTTAGTCATAAACGGAAAATTTTCCATATTGATGAATCTAAATAATAATAAATGAGTTTCAGCTAGCTCAACTGGTAAATTTTTTGATAATTGAATAAGAAATTTGGAATTCAATTCTCACCTACATCAAAAACCAATTGGTATATTAGTCTGATGATAAAGAACGCAATTATCAGAAATGAACACTTAGGTTAAAACTCTATGATAATAATAATCATTATTAATATCATTATTATTATTTATTTTTGGTCAAAACTAAATTAGAAAGGCATTCACTCAAAATTCTTGTTATTCAAGCTCACCAATGGACCAATTAACTCGAGATATTTTTTTTTTCTTTCTTTTTCCCTCTCTTAGATTGGGCAGGTCGAGTTAAGTGGGCTAAACCCAAAACAAACTCGCTTGTTTGTCTTAAACCCAAACCAAGCAGTCATCTAACCTACCCAAGACCCTTTAGGTTGGATTGGACTGAGTCAGGGTTTTCAAGTTCTTGCTTAGCCCTAAATCTAATTAATCAAATCATACCATATTGAACCAAACATGCCTTGATAATGAAAATTCCTATTCTAGACATATTTAAATCAACTTAATTATGACAATGTCAATTAAAAATAAATTTGAAAAATATCAATTATTCTTTTTTCAAATTAGGATTTTCAAGGACGTTACTCCTTAAAGTAGAGGGCATTATGTAGGCACCCTATTTTGCAACTAGACACTCATTCAAGAGCAAAAACATAATTTTTAAATACTATGGGAATAAAAATGTCATTTACACCGATCTATGAAAACAAAATTCATTTCAAAATACAAATGAATTCATGATGATCAAAACGACATGAAAATGCGACGATTGGACCATTCGATTAAAAGATCAAGCCACACCGAACTTTAACGATCAATCTGAATTCTTACACATTGTGGCATACACCATGTCATGTTTAATAACTCTAAGTGATCCTTGATTAGATCAACTAAAATTAATTGCATATAAAAATCTCATTTGTTTAATTTTAAGACAATGATGTAACTAAAAATAATCAAAAAAATTTGCGAGATAAATCATTTAATTTTTTAATTTTTTATTTTGACTCACTACAAATAGAGGGAAAATTGAAAGTTGAAGCTAAAAATCATTCTCTGCCACATCATATATAATTTGAATTAACTTTTAAGACCCTCAACTAGAATATTGTAACATTATATTTTCTTTCAACAATAGAACATGTAGTTCCATGTACAAGAACAATCATCATAAATATCTATTAATAAGTACCATAATTGTTTCTCAAATTTTTTTTACCATAATTATATATTAAATAGGTTCATAGAAAAATACAATCATAATAAATATACATCAATAAGAACTATAATTATGTATTGAATAGTTACATAGAAATAGACAATCATAATAAATACCTATTAATAACTATCATAATAATTGTCAAATTTTTATATTTAATTTCTTTTATTGGATACATCGATAGTTGAGAGTAGGGGGATTTGAACCGTGAATATTTTTATTAGAAACATTACGAGGTGTAGGTTAAGCTATAAGGCTCTTGGCTATATGTGATATTTCATATACAAATATAATCAAAATAAAAATGTCTTCTTTTATGAAAAAATAAATGTTTATTAATAATTATCATAATTATCAACTTTTATATTTAGATATTAAATAAAAGAAAGAGAAAATCACATTTTATTGAACTTTTTTATGCATTACACGAGTTGCTAACTAGTTAAAAATTTATAATTACAAGTGTACTAATTGAGAATAGCAGACCGGCCCCGAACTGAAGCCCCACTCATTTTATAGTCTCAGCCCATCTTAGCCCACTAGCCGAACTATGTGGAGCTAGTCGAACATACGAATTACATACCGCAAGACATGCCGTGATTTGGAGTTAAGTACCGCAAGTAAATTGGGGGTCTTGATCTAAAAGCCCAAGGTTATTGAAAATGGACTACCACAACAAGTAAAGTCTACTATCGTCAAGTAAGTGATTTGGAATTCAAACTTCGAATCCCGCCTCCACTAAAAACTAATTGGTGTCTCGAGTTTGATGATAAAGAACACTCATCATGGAGCAGACAACATAGGTTGAATTAATATTTTTCATTCTACTAAAAAAAAGTACCTAATTTCTAACATACTATAAATATATCATCTCTACTTCAAAGGTTAAATTTCATTGAAATATAAAAACTAAATAAAGAAGAAAAGCATCTAATTATATGGGTGTATGTGTGCGCGTAAAGGAAACCCTTATAATACATAGTAACGTAGTCGATAAATGATAAATCATTTACTTATAAAGTTTTATTTTGTCAATGATTGATCGTGATACTTGAATTATTTGTGAAAATATTTAGTGCACCTGGTAGGCTGGTATACTATATCTCCTTCGTATAGAAATATGTCCTAAGATTACAAGAATTTTAAAACTTGGTAGATGTGTGTTTTAATGATTCGGTTATTTCTGTTAGATATATATTAGACATATCAGACATTTATAACCATGTCAATAGACTCAATAAAAAAAAATAGAGACACTGTTGTGTTCTATTGCATAACCAGAATACACTCTCTCATTATCACTCTAATGGGAAATCCAAATTTCCACACCACTACGTTTCTTCTTTGTTTCATTGTATTTGTAACCCTTTTTGCTCTTCATGAATATGTATATATGTATGCCTTATACATCTTCATTCTCTTCCACACAAAAAGCAGAAGTGCTTTTAATCTTTGAAATTTTTTCAAAAATATTGTACTCTTTATTCACAACTTTAACAATTTCCTTCATTCTCTTAATTATATGCTGTGTTTTGTTGATTATTATTAACATTTTTTTCTTATAACAGGCAATGGTGGAGATGATACAAAGACAACTGCTTTGGCTGATGAAGATTATATGTAGTTCCACCAGGGCAATGTTGTGTTCATGTAGATTTTGGAAGAACCACTTTTCGTTGGTGTCAAATAACTTATTGTTTTTATACGAAGGAACGGTGCACTAGCCATTGCCATGATAATCATCGACTTGTAGCTCGTCATGATCAGTGTACGTATGCCTTATGCTTCTTCCTTCTCTCCCATACAAAAATTTGAAGTGCTTAATCTTTTTATAAAAACAAAAATAAAGATGTTGAGGTTATTCTGTTTTGTTCGGGTTGAGTGTGTATTCATTTTCACGTTACATTTTTTGTACTCATTTTATGTTTGGCACAAATTTTCTTGTCTAATATATTTTTTTTTTCACTTTTCAACTAAAAATTCAACACAAATTTTGAGTTTTTTTTTTGTTTTTTTTAACAAAAATATGCCACCATATTCATTTTCAGTGAAAATGAAAATGGCAAAAAGGTGTACTTATTTTTTGTATTGAAACTTACTTTTTTGAATCCTGAAATTGAAAATTGAGTACAAGTAGAAAAGCCAAACCAATTTTTTAGTAGTGAGTTTCACTGAAAACTTAAAAAAAAAAAAAAAAATTCACTTTTTCCGCTTAACCAAACACCCTCTGAACATCTTATTCACAGCATTAACATGTTTTATTTTCTATGGTTATTGCCTTTTAGCAACATTTCTTCAATGTTATTTAATCATCCAAAGTAATACTTTTAAATTTATCTTAATTAAATGTTATATATATTTTAGCATTCTTTTTTAATATTGTTATAACAGATAATAATTATGGCAGCGGCATAGATGATGAAGATTATCTACTTCCGGAAGGTCAATGCTGTGTTAATCTTGATTTTGGAAGACAGAATAACCGTTGGTGTGTTATAACTAATTGTTTCAACCTCAAGCAAGGGTGCTTAGTCCATTGCCATGATCATCATCTACTTGTAGCTCCTCCTGTCTTGAAAAAGACCTGAGAACTATGTTTTCTATTGCTTCTGTACTGCCAAAGCATTATATGTAGCTTGCTTCTATGGCAAAAGCAATCTTAAATCGAAAAGAGTGGAAAATAAATTAAAATATCAAATTATGTTTTACCACTTTATGGGATATAGGGTAATTAACTTATCACCTTTTAATTTTTTTTACCTAGGGAAACAATACTTCCCAAATTCAAATTAATTACCTACTTGTATAGTTGTATATGTATGTAAAGTTCTCTCTTAGTAACTTGAAATCCAGCCCTTATCATGTATTCTCATAAGAACTTATATTTGTGGAGTAACCATTACTTCAAGGGTGTGCATTTATCAAGTTTATTTTAAATTAATCTTATATCTTCAAATACCGTACACCTTAAATAGTTATTAAAGAGTATTGAAACTCAAATGGTTGGTACCTATTAGTGTTTATAAATGAGACATCCAGAAATTTGTTTTTATTTGTTTTTATTTTATTTTTGTGTTCATAGCATGACTAATAATTTTGTGAACAAAAAAAAAAAAAAAAATTCAAAACTCTTCAATGAATAAATATTTAGTAATTTTGAGGTATAGACTTCCTCCTATCATTCATGTAAGGAAGGAATAACATGTTGTGATACTCCGATACTAAATCTTTTTTTTTCAATTCAATATGACATATTGAGATTAATACATAATGTTAAATATTAGCATTGATATACCATGTTAAATATGCTAGTATGGATGTGAAAGCGAAAGCATAAATTATAGAACACAGTAACACATGAGGATTACGTGGTTCAGCCAAACGGCCTACATCCACGGAGGAAACCCTAAAGGGTTACATCAATAATATATTAGAGTGTAGTACAAATCCTGTGTTATAATGAATCATAACATGTGTATATATAGTAGATTAAACCCTAGACTAATAGATTTCTAGTACAAGTAGAAGACTTGACTTGCACACAAAGTAGAATTAGGCTTGGGTCTATACTAATGGGCTAATATATCTCTAACACCCCCTCTCAAACTCAAGATGGAAGCTTGATGAAATCTTGAGATTTGATAAGATTGAGAAGATCCCTTGAATGAAGTTTGGCTCTGTGACGGTAGTTTGAGGAAGGCAATGGTCTTGCAGTGTTGATGCGACTTCTAACGGTGGCTTGACTATACCGAAGAGTTTTGACGCTAGCAGTAGGAAGCCAAAGAAGATGAACGCAGCGAAAAAACACCGAGGAAGACAAAGATTGCTCTTAAATATACTGTAAAGACAGAAAACCATGGCCACAAGAAGGTGGCTCTGATACCATGTTAAATATTAGCATTGATACACCATGTTGAATATGCTAGTATAGATGCAGAAGTGAAAGCATAAAGTATAGAACACAATAACACACGAGGGTTACGTGGTTCAGCCTAACGGCTTACATCCACGGAGGAAACCCTAAAGGGCTACATCAATAATATATTATAGTGTAGTACAAATCCTGTGTTATAATGAATCATAACATGTGTATATATAGTAGACTAAACCCTAGACTAATAGACTTCTAGTACAAGTAGGCGACTTGGCTTGCACACAAAGTTGAATTAGGCTTGGGTCTATACTAATGGGCTAATATATCTCTAACACCCCCTCTCAAACTCAAGATGGAAGCTTTATAAAATCTTGAGATTTGATAAGATTGAGAAGATCCCTTGAATGAAGTTTGGCTTTGTGACGGTAGTTTGAGGAAGGCAACGGTCTTACAGTATTGATGCAACTTCTAACGATGGCATGACTATACCGGAGAGTTTTGACGGCAACAATAGGAAGCCAAAGAAGATGAATGCAGCGAAAAAAAACACTGAGGAAGACAAAGATTGCTCTTAAATATACTGTAAGGACAGAAAACCATGGCCACAAGAAAGTGGCTCTGATACCATGTTAAATATTAGCATTGATACACAATGTTAAATATGTTAGTATGGATGTGGAAGCGAAAGCATAAATTATAGAACACAGTAACATACGAGGATTACGTGGTTCAGCTAAACAGCCTACATTCACGGAGAAAACCCTAAAGGGTTACATCAATAATATATTAGAGTGTAGTACAAATCATGTGTTACAATGAATCATAATATGTGTATATATAGTAGACTAAACCCTAGACTAATAGACTTCTAGTACAAGTAGGAGGCTTGACTTGCACACAAAATAGAATTAGGCTTGGGTCTATACTAATGGGCTAATATATCTCTAACACATAATAATAATGATAACAGTGATAAAATTAGTGTAAAACAATAAAATAAAATTACTATGGCTCAAAGTACAACTTATTATCTTAACAAATGCTATAAAAAAAAAAAAGTACCTCATTGTTCAAAGATTGTATGGTTATGTGGGTTCTAGCTCAATTAATTATCTAGTAGTTTTTTCCCCTTGATGAACAGTATCTAGTAGTTAAATAAAGGACTTGTGTTTCAATATCGCATATACCAGATTTATGTCTAAAGGACAAAGTGAGAGGGTTTTTTTTTTTTTTTTTTTTTTCATTTCATTTCATTTGCCGGTGCCCAAAACTCTAAAACTATTAGTTAGCTTACAACTTTGCCCCATCTAAAGCAATTATAGTTTGGATTATCATTGTTTTTTATATATTAATTGTTTCATTAAGTTTGTGACATATTTTTTTTCCCTAACTTGTTGGAATGGCAAGTTATAAATGGTGGAATGTTAAAGTGGTATAAGTGATGAGTCATGTTAAAGTGAATATTGATTCAACCAAAAAAAAAAAATGTTAAAGTAAATATTGACCACTGACCACTCAATACTCACAACCTGTCATTTCAACAAATTTTGAAAAAAATATGAAAAATAATTATCCCTTAACCTAAGAGCTTTGTAGTATTAAGTGGTCTCCTTTACTAGGAGAACCATAATTCAAATACTTCCTCACATTGATAATAATTTGTCCAAAAAAAGAAAACCTAATGGGCATAATTTTTTTTATCATACTTAGAGCATTCACATCAAAGCTCTTAAAAGAGCTAAATTGCTATTTTAAGAACATTTACATCAAAGGTTTTAAATTTTTTAGCATTTAGCACCTAAAAAACCAACTTTATAGCATTTAACACATCATTCTACAATACACCTAACATTAAAACTTATACTTTTTTTTACCATTTCATTTAAATATTCTTTCTTTATTATTTTTTACCTCTCTCTCTCTCTCTCTCTCTCTCTCTCTCTCTCTCTCTCTCTCTCTCTCTCTCTCTCTCTCTCTCTCTCTCTCTCTCTCTCTCTCTCAACCCAACAGTTCTAAGCAACGCTAGCCACTACAATACCAACAATCACCACAAAACCAACCACCCACCAAAAACCCACCACCCATACCACAACCACCACAAAACCTACCACCCATGCCACAACCAACAAAAACCCACCATCACCTCCACTAGCCACATCCACCCAACATCACAAACCATAGCAAAAAAAAGAAAAAAGAAACCTCCACCACTAGCCACATCCACCCACCACCATAAACCACCCAAAAAAAAAAAAACCCTCCACCATTGTCCCCACTAGCTAGATCCACCTGCAACCACAAACAACAACATAAAAAATCAAACCATCGGACCCACAACAGCCAGATCAACCTACAACTACCATAAACAACAAAAGTTAGATCCATTGCCCCCACGACTGACAACCTCATCAAAGCACCAAAATCAGACCATCAGACCCACAACCATCAACCCATGACCCCATTGGACCCACGACCCCATCAGACCCACGACCCACTACCTAACCACCCAAATTGGACCAACAAATCATCGCACCGTGACCCAAGAACCAATTAGTCCACAAGAGAAAGGGGGAGTGAGAAAGAGGACAGAGAATGAGAGGGAGAGTTTGAGAAAGAGAAAAATGAAAGAGAATGAGAGTGAGAGTGAGTTTGAGGAGAGAGAATTAAAAACATTAAAAAATAATAACATGTTGCTACAATGAGCTCTCATTTTTAAGTGCTCATTGTAGCAAGATGTCAAATTTTTTAGCATATAGCATCTTTGATGGAGTAGATTTTTGTGGTTTCAGTTGTTAAAAATAACATTTTAGTGTTTATACCATCCTTAATGTGAATGCTTTAACACCAAAAACACTAAAAAACTCACCACATCAAAAGTGCTAAATCTTAAAGCATCTAGCTACAGTAAACTTCCATCTTTGGCAGCTTACTGTAGCAGCAAAGTTATAAAATATTTTTTTAATCGGTTCCCTCTTCTTCTATTAAATTATATTTTTTCTATCTCTCTTTTATCTTTCTTCATATACATATACATATACATATATATATATATATATATATATATATATATATATATATATATCACTTTTTTGCTTAGGTCGAACCACCCTGCTCCTCCCTTCTCTTCAATCTTTTCTTTTTTTTTTTTTTTTTTTTTTTTTTTGGCAAGGCTATTCAAGCTTCTACTGCAACTGAAGAAATCAACCGTCACAAATCTAACCGCACTATTCAAGCTTCCTCATCTTTGTCTTCCTTTGATGTTAGGTGTCTTTAAAAATGAATGGTTAAAATAGAAAAAGTGGATTTTTGAGTTGTTAAAAACTATATTTTTTGACATCTTAGCTGTGAATGCTCTTATACTTTTAATAATTCAGTAATAAGGGGCTTTACACCTCCTAAAAATGGATAATGCTTTAAATAGAAGTACATGACCTAAATACTAAAACAGGTAAATAGGTATATCTATACTACTCCCTCCGTCCCAATTTGTTTGTCTTGTTTAAAATGCCAAGTTTTTTAAGGGAACATCATTTAAAGTCTTGTTTGTCTTATAAAAATATATAAGTTTACAAAACTACCATTAAATAAATTTATCTGTTTTTTTTTTTTTTTATATTTAAAAAAAGAGTTATTCTTAATGAGATAACTAAAAAGGTGCCCAAATTAGATTGGTTTTTTTTTTAAATATTTGTTAATTTTCTTTTTAAATAGTTTTGAAAATAAAGTAGGGATATAATAGGAACATTAGTAAATTAATGACTTTTATTTTTAAAAACAGGATAATATTTTGGGACATTCCAAAATGGAATAGAGGACAAACAAATTGAGACGGAGGGAGTACTATTTAAGGGGTTTCCCCTATTTGCATTCTTCATTTTTTTAGTTAAAAAATGCCCCTACACCTCTATATTTAAGTAGAGACTAAACTAAAGGACAATCAGGTAAAAATACAACTCTAACTTCCACTAAAATATTGCCTAAAAAATAAGAACACTCTTTTGTTGATTTTCAAATTACTTTATCCACTTATAAATTATATTCTCAAAATAAAAATTATATATCATAATTCATATCATATTATATATAATAAAAGTTGGGTTTAGAAGCCGTAGTTACACCACTCATTATTTTTTAATAGGATGCCAATTTTGACAAATCAACCGTTGGATTACATTATCTTCGTATATTCTCTATACTTGAAAATTTTCAAAGTGATTAAAGATCAATAGTCATGTCATCCATCAATTGTATAAATTCAAGTTTTTATTGTTTAAAAAAATGTATAAAAGATGAATTTATGGATCGAATGGTAAAGAATATCCAATTGGTATGAAAATGGGCATGCATGTTTAGAATACATAGAACATGTAATCCAACGGTGGAATTTTCAAAATATAAATTTATTAACAAGTTATTAAGTAGTGTAACATTATTTAGAGTTATACTAGGTGTAACTTGAACTCAACCCTATATATATATATAGCTATATGGGTTGGGTTCAAGTTACACCTGATATAATTTTAAGTAATATTATACCACTCAATAACTTGTAATTGAATTAATATTTTGAAAATCCAACCGTTGAGTTACATGTTCTATATGTTCTTAACATGCATACCAATTTTCATATCAATCGGATGTTATTTACCATTTAATCTATAAACTCATTTTTTATGCATTATTTTAAATTACAAAAATTTGAATTTTAGCAATTGATTGATGACATGACTATTAATCTTTGATCACCTCGAAATTTTGCAAGCATGAAGAATATACGAAGATAATATAATCTAACGGTGGATTTGTCAATATTCGCATTCAATTAAAAAATATTGGGTGGTGTAACATTACTTAGAGTTACATTAGGTGTAACATGAACCCAATCCTATCTATATATATTTGGGCATGCATAACCTTACCCAAAAGTATCACTTCTTAATTTTTATCATATCTAAATGCTAATGAAGTTATTTTCAATTTGACATTTCCTTTCATATTAGTTATATAATTATCTACCATCTTCTATTCAATTAATTTTGAACTTATATATGATTTTTTTTTAATAGAAAAACTTTACTTTAGTTTTACTATCTATTTTAATTTAATTTTTATTAAATTAATAAAATATTTTCTTTAATATATATATGATTTTTGAATAAGCCGTGCATCACGCCGGCACAATACTAATATAAAATAAAAATAAAAATAAGAATTTTTGTTTTAATAGGACCACTAAAATAAATTTTTTATTTTTTTAAATCCTCATTGATGAGGTTAGTTTATATAAATTATGTGACACACAAAAAAAAAAAAAAAAAAAAACGTGCGTGCGTGTACAGTGCTTAAGCCACGCGGTTCAAAAAAATCCCTCTAATCTCTGTGTCTCTTTTATTATCACACAATTTTGGTAGCAAAATTTGAGAGCAAACTTTGTCTGGTTTTTGAAGGGGGAAAAAAAAAGAAGAAAAATGCAATCTTTATTAAACATTAAGGTTTTCACTGATTTTAACACTGGACCTGGTACGAGGCGGTTGGTTGTTGGCCGAGGAAGCTGTGGAGGAGGGTTGTTCGGAGAATCCGAGGTCGGAGTAATAAGGAGACAACACCAACGCCAACAACAACAATGGTTTAATTCCAGATATTCATCCAAGAATTCTAGGATTTTAGCTTGTGCTAATAATGGTAATGGTAATGGGCCGGGTCAGACTCCGAGTTCAACTCCGAGTCCGATTCCAAGTTCCAGTTCCAGTTCCAGTTCCAGTTCCAGTTCTAGTTCGTTCTTTTCTCGTAGCCAAACCTATGCTCTGTTAAAGCAGCGATTGGAGGTTGCTGCCAAATCCGAGGTACACAACAAAGTTTAGAACGTTCTTGGCAATTTTTGTTTTTGTCTTTAATTATGGAATTTCAGTTGGGTATGTTTGAAACTTGTTCAATTATTGAGATAAAGTAAAAGTAAAGCAAAGTTGCAACTCAAAATACTTGTTTTTTGTTGTTGTTGTTGTTGTGTTCAATTGTTGATGAGTGATTGTGGTTGAAAATGTTTTGTTTTTGATTTAACAGGATTATGAAGAAGCTGCAAGGATACGTGATTCGTTGAAATCATTCGAGGAAGAAGAGCCGGTTTTACGTCTAAGGAGATTGATGAAGGAGGCAATTGCTGGGGAGAGGTTTGAGGTATTCAGTTTTTGCATTTCTCCGAATGTAGATTGCGAATTTCTTGGTCTTATTTTAGACTTCAAATTTGGTAAACTTGAATTTTAGGATTGTTACTATTGTCTCCACAAGTTTAAAATCAAGTTGGTGTTGGTTTGGCTTACAATAAGCAACAATTATAGTGAGTTTAGAACATATGGAATTCGCCCCATGATCATTCCTCTTTAACATCAAGCCAAGACGCCAATGAGTGCCTCTTTGGTGAGGGCAGGATTCGATCCCAAGTCCCTTATTCCACGATATGAGGTTTTAAAAGTTGAGCTATCTAAAATCCACTATAGGTGTCAATGGCTGCTAAGCAGTGTTAGTTTTGTTATAAACCTTATCTAGCAGCAAATTGTTGTGCTGTTGGCTTTCATCTTCTTCTTCGTCAATTAATTTTGAAGTAGTATCTTGCCATAGCTTTATGATATTAGAATCCAAAATTTTTTCCTACCCATTGTCCTCTTGGACAAGAGAAGCAAACTGAAAAACTTATCCTAAGTAGACATGTTGTCATGCTGTAGTTATGTTCTAACATTCCAGTGAACATTCTTTTAGTCTCAAGCCTAAAAGTAACATTAGGGCAAATTGCATGACTTTCCAAATTGTAACTAGTATCTCCTAAAGCCTTTCCTGAAGTTAGGGCAACTTTCACCCTTCCCCCTTTAACTAGGACATTGCAAAGTCCCCCATTTAGTTTAAAATATAGCAATGTCCCCCCTTATCTTTTTGTAATTAGCACTTTACCCACTCCCTTAGTTTTTTTTACATCAAATTAACAGTAATTTCACACTTTTTTGTAAAAATGTGTCCAGACCCATTATTAATGACCTTAATACCTTCCAATAACAAACACATCATATTCACAACTTGAAGGTTCATCATTGTGTATGTGATGTGTTTCTTGTTGGAGGGTATTAAAGTCATCATTGTGCATGTGATGTGTTTCTTATTAGAGAGTATTAAGGTCATTCACATGTAGGTCTAGACATATTTCCTCACACACACACACACACACACAACCATTAATTTGACAGAAAATACTAACGGTATGGGTAAAGTGCTCAATCTGGGACATTGCAACTACCCTATCTATAAGGGTGGGAAAGTGGACTATTCCCTTACAATTATGTGAACCTGTCTCTTATATTATAAAGGTTGGCAAAATAGTGTACTACATGCAATTCTTGAATTTTCAATTAGAAAGGAATTAGAAGGATATGGAAGCTTATTATAATATAGACACATCTTGTTTCTGCCCTATGTTCAGTTTGACCCTTCATTGAATATGGACAATTCTACAGTCTACACTATTGATCTTTGGTTTCAAGCTTAGATTTTTAGCCTTTATTTCTGAAGTATGACGCAGATCCATCTCAAGCTCTCCCATCTATGAATTTCACAATGATTTTTTTTTCTTTCTTTTTTGAGAACTTCTTTATTGCAGGATGCAGCTAAATTTCGTGATGAGCTAAAGGAAATTGCACCACACGCTCTTTTAAAATGTTCAAGTGATGCAACAACCTTGGTATGTTA
Source organism: Quercus agrifolia (assembly GCA_029955455.1). Classification (NCBI taxonomy): domain Eukaryota; kingdom Viridiplantae; phylum Streptophyta; class Magnoliopsida; order Fagales; family Fagaceae; genus Quercus; species Quercus agrifolia. The sequence continues at coordinate 45,648,335 of JARQAD010000006.1, forward strand.
AGAACTTTATATTTTTTTAATTTCTTTTTGCTCAAGGTTTAGTTAGTCAATTTCAATTTTGCCTACATTTTTTTTTTTTTTTTTTTTGCAGTTTTCATATGCTTTCTCTTTGGTCTTTTCTTTATGTCCATTTAATATTCTGTAAGAAAGTTAATTTTGTAACTACATATTTATATTTATCTAGCCCTTTTAATTTTGTAACTACATGTTTATATTTATCAAGCCCTCCTCCATTTTGGTGTTTTGATAGATATGTGCCCCTGAATGCTGGCAGAAAAAGAAAGGGAATGGCCTTTGGTATTTGGACATTCAAGTGTTCCTAGATTATCTTTCTGATTGGTATAGCATAGACAAATATAACAAAGTCTTTTTAAAAACTGTACAATTATTGGTAGATCTAAAATTAAATCTCTCTTTTTCAGGGGATCAGGGTTCAAGTCAGGAGTGTTTACATAGAGGGCCGTAGTCAACCTTCAAGGGGCCAATACTTCTTTGCATATAGAATAAGAATTACCAATAATTCAGACCGCCCCGTTCAACTTCTCAGAAGACATTGGATTATTACTGATGCCAATGAAAAAATTGAGAATGTCTGGTGAGTAAATTATTCTAATCTTTACTGTCCATCTCTAAAGTCTTCCTAGATAATTTTTTATTTTATTTTTCAACTGGTCCTATTACTTCATATGGGTTGCATTCCTTAGAGAGAAAAGAAGTACTAAATTTTGATCCTTCTCCCTTTATTTCAGGGGGATAGGAGTTATTGGAGAACAGCCTGTTATACTTCCTCATACCGGTTTTGAATACTCATCTGCATGCCCACTAAGCACTCCCAATGGCAGAATGGTAAGATAGTATTGTTTTGCTTTCTCTTTTATTACTTACATGGAAATTTATGAAGTTAGAATTCATGGGTATTGTATCAATTGAAAAAAATCAGGGAAAGAGGCATTTTCAGTTTCTTAGCTTAGGTTTTTACCATTATGATCAGTAATCAATTGAATGTCAAAATTATACATGGCTTGAGAATTTTGCTTGTAAGCTGCACTATTACATGACAAGAACTTCCAGAAATGAATCGCTAAAATATTTCATATTCATCATCTTGAATACTTAATTTATTTTTCCCAACATTAGGGTCCAAAAGGACAAACTAGAGTTTAAAACCTTCCATCAACATTATTTTTCACATCATTGAAAATTGTGTTAATTAATCATCTTTCCTTGAGCATCATGACATGGAGTTTGCATTTACCGCCTTTCATTCACCTAGTATTTGCCCCATCAAAAATAAGTTGCCTGTCTTGCAGACAAGCATACTCCATTCTAGTGGGGCATGTGGTTTTCCCTTGCTTTGCTTTGCCTTGCCTTTTGTCTCCCCTGATATGGTATTCATTTCATTGTTCGGTAATAGAGCTCTGGTGCCAAAATACTGTATGCAAGGCCTATGAGAGATGTTTGCAGCTTGGAGAAAGGCTCATTGAGTTAAAATATGTGTAGTACTGTTACATGTACTGATGTACTTTCATGCTAATTATCTGTTACAAGATCTGTTTACGTTTATGATGATGCTGTCTTATGTTTAACGTGCTTAGAAAATCAAAGTTTCTTTGGTTTTGCTCAAATGCAGGAAGGTGACTTTGAGATGAAACACATCGATAGAATAGGCTTTCAGTCTTTTAATGTGGCCATTGCCCCATTTTCTCTCTCAATACTAGGAGATGACACTGATAGTTTATGAGACATCACATGCAGCTTCACTTTGGAGAGGTGGAATTGCGTCAATAAGATGCATAAGCAGTTATCAAATTGAGGGTTCCAAAAACAGTTTTACCTGTATCATGCAATGTAAGTTTGACGTGCATTCTGCATTGTAAGTGTTGAAAGGCCTCTCCATTCTGGGGGAATAAAAGTTCATATTCTCATCATTGTTTGTCTAGATGGATATGAGTAATTGAAATTATATATAGCAAACTTATAAAGAAATCAATTTGTAGAGATGAATATATAGGACAGTGTGCTGACAGTTTTTGGTCCAACAGCATGGAATTCGGGGTGGATTCGGTACTGTCTTCGAATTTGGACAAGCTGTATAAATTGTGGTTATTTATAGATGTAATGTTACTAAATCAATGTCAATTATATTTTATGATCCTGATTCTTAAGGCAGTGATTAAATATTATTGATCAATGGCCTTTGATCTCATCGTTAAAGGTATGGCCTTTTGATCTAGTGATATAATTATGGTCAAGGAGTTTTTAAAAATGCAGAATCAATTCTTTAGATGGAGTCTTTTGCAAGTAACATTTTTCTCATTGATGCTCTCTCTCTAATGAATAGGAAATTAAGAATTCTTACTTTACAAATCATGGCCTAATTTTATTAGGAAAGTACTGCGAGGTTGAATTATTGAATAAATAATGCCTTTTGCAAATAACATTTTGTTATTCATTGAAAAGAAAAAAGGTTATTTTAATTTTGTTATTTATTATTTTTAAAGAAAACTTGCTTTAGGACAAGCTTTTGGTTTTTGTTTTCCCATAAATTCTATTTTTTACTTGATAATGGAATTTATTGAACCAAAACAGGAGAAGAGGAACATTCTCCATCTTTCATCTATTCTCAGGATAGATCAAGGAACGTCTATCAAAATTAAACAAAAACATAGAATTAGCTCTCCAAAAAGAGAACTATTTCTATGACCACTCCATTGCCTGTTGGGCAAAAAGGAACATTCTCCATCTTTCATCTATTCTCAGAATAGAGGAGATGGAAAGCCTTCTTTCTTTGGTTACAACAAGAGGCCCAACGGGCAATGAAGTGGTCATAGAATTAGCTCTCCAAAGAGAGATTGTTTTTCTTTTTTTGAGTAACAAAAAGAGAACTTTAAACAACCAAAATATGCACAATAATAGATTAGATAGACCAGTGAGCTGCGGTAGAGGAAGAACGAATAAGATCTATAACATTAAAGTGCATCCCCTCCAACATGATTTCAGAGAAACCATTCTCTTTTATTTTTTACCGAAATGATAGGAGAAACCATTCTCTTTTAACACTAATATTCCTGGTTCTGTTTTTAACCCTGCTGATGGAGACAAAAAAAAAAAAAAAAAAAAGGAATAAAAGAAATGCCAACAGTGTTGCCAAAGCTTCTGCCCATTGAGGGTCACCACTAACCAGGATCAAGGGTGTTTGACTGAATTTGGAGGATCTCTGCTTTTTATTCTCTCGTTGTCACATTAAATTTAACCTTCAACATGTGCGGTAAGAAAAAGTATCTTATGTATTAGTTATACACAACATCTTTCTCATATTGGGTGTGAACTCTACTCGCTTATTGGACCATACAATATGAAAGAAATGTTATGTGTAGCTGATATATGAGATATTACCTTATCTAGTAAAGAAGTTCCAAAATCAAAATATCCTTAATGACTTTGTTGAGAACTTTATAAAGTTTCTTAGACTTGTTTATTGTAGTTGTTGACTTCTAGTTCTTGTTGTTGCTTTTTTTTTTTTTTTTTAAATAATTTTATTTTATATATGTACAAGCTTGTTTATTGTTGATGTATGTTTTGTTGACTTTGATATACCTTGCAATTTTTAAAGGATCTATAGCCCCTGGATTTTTTTTTTGGGCTTATTTCTACACATCCAAAATTAAATCACAACACACAATAGCAAAAGGCAAGAAATTCTCAGCCTTCTCCAAAGGAATATTATGATTTATGATAGTGGTTTGGATTTAGCAAAATCTTCACCCATTCACTATTATTTTAACTATTAACAAAAGATGAACAAGTGATAAAATGATTCAGATGCATTATGGCAAAATGGACTGCTAGTATCTTCAATAGCAAACCTAGACCTCATCATATCTCTAGGTATTCCAAATAAACAGTTTAAATTGCTCGTGAATCCTTGACCTCCATAACTTATTCCATTCCAATTTCAGTAATGGGCCTTGTTGTGGAGAATTGTGATCTTGATAAGCTTTTTATGCTGATTTTGTAGAAAAACTCTCCACTTATACTTGGGGTCCAATGTAACCATCTTTTGCTACAACTTGAGGAAGATGGATTCTAAGGACATGCTTAGTCGTTTCATTATCGAAAGCTTGGATTACTGTTTTTTTTTTTTTTTTTTGTTCCATTGCACTAAACTCTAATTGATAAGTCCTAAAGTCAAAACCCAACTTACATGAATCATTTCTCAAAAAAAAACTTACATGAATCAAAACATAAGTGATTTCAATTTAAAGAAAATTTATACATGTAACTTTTGTACCACAGTTTTTATTGTTTTACCACAATCTTTACGTGACTGATTACGAGTAATGGAAAAAAAAGTACAAGAATGAAGTCAAGAAAGGAGTGGATCCAAATTCTAAACCTCATCCCAAATGCTACTCCAAAGTCCAAATTCCATTATTGATTCCCTTTTTGTAGTGGGTCTCTTCCATTCAAAATTGATTTCCATTACAAAGAAGGCATGAACCATCTTTAGGGGTCTTTGCCTTAGGAAAATTTTGCTCTCAACAAATACTTTACTTTGAGGAGATTAGTCTCACTCTATTTATTTTGGTAATAATGTTTTATAGAAACTGAGTCATATTTTCAAAAAGTATTTTTTATAAAACTATCTTATTTTCCTTTGTTTAGTAGCAACATTAAATGAGTTAAAAAACAGTCTCCTGACTTCTCTTATTTAGCTTGCTATGATGTAGAATTGTTTTTCAAAAAAAATTTAGTGGAAAATAATTTCTAAAAATAAGTCATACTTTTTCTATTGATCAAAGATAGTTTTTCTTTGACTCATTTTTTATGATGCTATCAAACACTGGAAAATATGAAAACTATCTTTACATAAGATTTTTTATAAAAACAAACAGAGCATCCATAAGTTTAATTGAGAAGTTTCTAGTAAATAAATAAAAAAACTTCTAAGATCATCTTTCTCCTAACACTTGTGTCCATTTAGCTTGAGTTTATTTGCTTAGCTTTTAACTTTTAGTTTTTACATACAGATTTTTAAAACTTCACTTTTTCTTATTTTATTGATGTGCAAATATAGTTTAGAACATTTTCAACAACCAAAAAAAAAATTAGATAAACTATTCCCAAACAAACCATGGTCTTTTTTTAGTGAGAAATTTCTAGTTGAGTTTAGCCATCAAGGCTTTGTTCATATCTTCCCTTCTTCTCTATCCCAACCCTCTAAAATACTTTGGTTTTCATTGTGCTCCCATGTCAACTTCTTGTCTTTCTCTATGTTTTTAACCAATGGAACTTCATTTTGCATGTAAACAATTAGATCTTGGAGCTCTTTCAACTTACTCTGAACTATTATTCCAAAGGTTTGCTAATTCCACCATCCAACGATGAAGAAAAAGGCCTCCCTGCCCCTTTTTCACGTTAGCAAATTGAAGTCCTCAAAATAGAGCTAGTGAGTAGAGAAGGAGCTTCCAATGAGCTTAAGAGATTACGGGGTATTTGGTACATGCACTTAAAAATTGAAAACATTTGTGGAAATATGTGTGGGTCTATGAACAAAAAATTCTTTGTATCTGCAAAGGGCATGGCTAACTAGGTTTTTGTTTTTGTTTTTGTTTTTGTTTTTGTTTTTTTGTTTTTTTGTTTTTTTTTTTTTTTTTTTTTTTTTTTGAGATAATATAGATAGAAGACACAAAGGATGGGGAATGAGGGAGTGGGAAGACAAGATTTGCAATACTAACACTTACAAAATGGCTTGAAAGGTTGGTTAAAACAATCTGAAATACCGAAGCAATAAATTCTAACTTTATGTTAACCTTGTCTATAAATTAATCATACCCTCTTGCATTCACACATGCACATTTCATAACAATTCAATTAGATACATATAAAATTTATGTACCCCTAAGTTAAGTATTATCATTGTTTAGTTTTTTAATTTTTGTTGGCTCTTGAAAAAATCTTGTAATAAGGATATCATTTGTTAAGGATGCAAATTATTAGTATTTTTTTATTACTCAATTTAATTAAAACTAAAAATATATGTACTTTGTTGTCCTATTGATATATTTATTTATTTTTATTTCTTAAAGTAGTTATTGTTATTGTAATGCACTGAGTTTAGGCAATGTTTATGTTTTCAACTAATTTTTAAAAATTGAGTTATTATGAAAGATATTAAAAAGGAACAGTCAATTTTTTTATAATAACATGGTAAAAAAAAATTATTAAGTTTATTTTTAAATTAATAATAAGTTTTGGTTAGAAAGTGTGGATAATTTCTAATGGATTGTAAAGTTTTAAATGGGATTTAAGTAGAATGAATTAGAAATAATTTTAAAGCAATTTAAATGAAAAATGTTAAAAGTGATACAAATTTTACTACATAAAACTTACAAATTGATGTGACAATGAATGTGATTGGTGTGATTCAAACACCTTATAACTGAATATTTGAATTATCTCTCTATGATTTGTGACACATCAGTTTGTAAGCATATTATAATAAAACTTGTAGTACCTATAACAGTTATCATTAAATTTATAAATCTAATTACAATGATGATTGACACAACATTATTATTTAAAATCTAATTTGAATATTTTTTTTGAGAGTCAATTTAAATGTTTAATTGATCTTGCAATATAGTATATAGATACATATACATAAAGATTGAGATCATGTGGGTTCAAAAGTCTTTTTTTTGGTTCAAAAGTCTGAATGTGCAATTTACGAAATAAAAGAAAGATGATGGCTTTTGGGTTAAATGAATTTTGAGCCTGCCATTTGTAATTTACTAATAAAAGGAAGATATTGATATTTGGGTTAAATGAATTTTGTCTTGAGTGATGTCTCTTGTTTGGGATGTACTGGTTTGGTGTATTTAGGCAAGGCAGTGTTAAGTGTACTTTGGCAAGGGCAACTTATCCCAATTGTTAAAGATGCATGACTAGGTGAAAATGTGAGGTCCAATTATCAGAATTATAACCGTATGATCTAATGACTAATGAGAAACCATTTACAAGGATTTGATAGGTCATGTTAACAAGCGCTCTTTGGACAATTATTAAAAAACTATTTTAAGAAAGTTTTAATACCACTTTCATGAAAAATTTAAAAAATAATAAAAAAATTTATTGATTTTTCATTTCTCTATAAAATGTTTCTAAAAATAATTTTTAAATCAATATCCTTGGAGTATCCATTAATTTTTCCCTACTAAAATTATTACAAAACCAAGTTAATGGAAAAACTAAATTTGAAATTGACTAAATCATGTGCCCATATACCAACAATGACCATTAATATGAACTTTATTGGCCAAATGGGTTAGGCACAAGGCCGATCCTTCCATTAGGCCAATTAGGCAATTGCCTAAGGCCCCCAAGTGGAGGGGGCTCCAAAATTTTAGAAAAGTAGAGGTAGTAGGGAAAAAAAAAATAGATTCAGATGAATCTAAAAATATCTGGCACATCTTTTTGACCAAACAACAAAAAATTTGGTATATCTGATTAAACATTGGTAGCACAAAAAAAAATCTTTGCTCTAAACAAAATCAATTGTCCCAAAAATAACATTATTATCCTTTAGATAAACCAAAATTCAACCAGATAAACTTTAAATCCAGTCTAAGAAATTAATCACAAAACAATCGCAACTCAAAACAAATAAAAAAGCTCAAATCTCTAAAAATTTTACCATTTCTCTTTCTCATTCTTGCTCTACGTCTTTCCCTCATCTCTTGTTCTCCGTCTCTCTCATTCTTTCTCTCTACTATTGCTGGCTACCTAGCTTAAGCTTCCTCCAATATGAATCATCTGATCACATTTAATTTGAAAACACTGAACTGAGGACTGAGGACTGAGGGCTGCCGACTGCCTTTTTTTTTTTTTTTTTTTGCAAATGCGTTTTGATTCTACAAGTTTTGACTTTTAAGGTATAAAGGCTTGGCTTTCTCTACTTTTTATTTGTTAAGACTGGGCCTGTTTATATTGAGTTATGGTTGGACGTTTGGGCCTTCAAGTTTTTTTTTGGTTTAAAGCCTGTGTTTTTTTTTTTTTTTTTTTTAGGTTAAATGTGTAATAGGATTTGATTTGTGTTTTTTGTGGGTGGGTCTTATTAATAAGCCTTGTGTGGCCATCTTGGCATCTTCTTGGCTAGGCTTGTACTTTTGTTATGGTTGTATTTAAATTTTTTTTTTTTTTTAAATTTTAATCTTGTGTGTGTGTGTATATATTTTAGTTATTGGTAATATAATGAATAAGTCTTTATTTATGCAGGTTGAGATTGCTAAAACCTTGTTATTGTTCGGTGAAACTACAACAATAATTTTTATATAAATCAAGTTCTATTTCTTATTTGCTCTAAACTTGAAAGTTATTTTTTTTATTTTAGTCTTTATAAACATATTGTTGATTAGAAATGTCTACTAGAAAATATGCATCTGGATATGAAAAACTTAAAAAAAGAAAAAAAGAAGAAAAATTAATTAAGTCTCAAAAAGGATCAATGGATAAATTTGTTATTAGTAATAAATAAAATATAACACAAAATTTAGATGAAAATATCACAAATAAGCAAGGAATTCACCAAAAAGAGTTAGAAGATAATAAAATGATACAATTGCAAGATAACAATGATGTTCAATTTTGCAATACAACAAATCTTGATAATGAACTTCCAAAGAATTTAGAAGAAAATGAAAATAATGATGAAAATGTCACAAATGAACAAGTTCACCATAATGGTGTTCAACTAGAAGAAAATGAAAATAATAATGACATGTTGAATTATATTCCTTCAAATATTAATGATCCAGGTAATTGGAAAAATATTGATACAAAATTAAGAGATTTATTAGTGGAAAGAGGTCCAATTAGAGACAATGATATAATTTTTCCTAGAGCTGATGACACTAGACATTTTTCTACTATTCATTACACTCGAATATTATCAAATGGGGAGAAGCATGATAGAAAATGGCTAGTGTATTCAAAAGATATGGACGAAGTATTTTGTTTTTGTTTCAAGTTGTTCAAAAAATACATGCATTGCTTATAGGATTTTACTAATAATATCTGTTACAGTAGCTTCTATAGAAATAAGTTTTTCAAAATTAAATTAATAAAATCATATCTAAAATCGATAATATCCCAAGAAAGATTAAGTAGATTAGATATTTTATCGATTGAAAATGAGATGTTAGAAGAACTTGAATACAAAAATTTAATTAGTCAATTTCCATCTCAAAATGCAAGAAAAATAGATTTTAAATGAAATATATTATAATATAAAAATATTAAATAAACATTAATTTAATTAATATATATGTATAAAAAAGCCTCATTTTAGTTCTCGCCTTAGGCCCCAAAATGTTTAAGATCGGCCCTAGTTAGGCATTATTTATATCCAACTCACACATAGACAAGCAATTTTTGTGCTTGTCTTAATTTTCAATGTCGTATAGGCAACTATCAATCTTTAAACTCAATTAGTTTAGCATGCTCTTTTTATTTCTTTATATTCTAATATGAATGAGTCATAATAAATTAAATTTTGACATTATTTTAATTATATAATACCGGCCATAACAGGTTACATGGTTTGTTATGAAATAGTTTATGCATGTAAATATGTTATTGAACTTATTGTTATAATTCTAGGCTATGTAAAGGCTTATTCATCATTTAATTCAGTTTTTTTTAATCCCCTATGTAAAGGCTTATTCTTGCGTATTCCTTACTTCCACTGCTTTAAAACGTGGAAGCTAATTGCGGCATGTTTTGCTCACTCTTTGTTATAGCTTTAGACCTCTCTCTCTCCTTGCTTATAATATAAACTCAAACTTTAGGAGCTAAAATGTGGTTCCTCTCCATTAGTCACTTATTTAACTTGCAGTCTTCAGGAGCTAACTTGGGGGTTTTCCTTGCACATAGACATAGGCATAGCCACTAAATATGAAAGGTATATCTCTTCCTTCGTTTCTTTCTTGGAAAAATATAAATGAATGCCTATGTATATATGTGATATTTCTTTATTTTTTATCTTACACTTTGATGATGTCTAAGTAATAAAATTGATAAAGTACGGTTTGTTCCAAAAGCTTAAGTTTTATATAGAGAAAGGGTTTGTCAAATTCAGTATTCCTTACTTTGATATCATGGTAACATTATTAATTATCCTCGAATCTTAAACTTTTAAAAAAAATTAATGAATTAAAAATCGAATAAGTCTAGTGTCATAAACTTTTCCACAACTTTGCCACAATTTTACAACATGGCGACTTGTGAATGGTGAAATCATGAACCCATATGAACCTACTATTTTATTTCCACCACTCATAAGTGACCACGTAGCAAAGTTGTGAAAAAATTTGTAGTACTAGACTTACTCTTAAAAATCTAACAAAAATGGAGGTTTTTAATTTGCATTTACTTTGGACTAGTTTGGACCAGAAAACTCACTTGGATACCTTGGCATATTTCCACGTAAATGCCACGAATAGAGAATAAAGGAGCAACTAATATATAAGTCTTCTAAAAACTATTCGGGTGGGGTTTTTTTCTTAGAGAAAGAAATCATAGGATTTTAGAACATCATATTCTTTGAACTTTTTTTTTTTAATAATATTTTTGAACTAATATATTCCTATTATCAAAAGGCAAGGAATTATTAGTAGGGAAAATGGGAGCCTGAGAAACATGTGCCTATTGATTTATATCTTTTCCCCCACTTTTTAATGATCAGAACCTAAAAAACTAAAAAAGGTTGCATTGAAGGATGCTATAATAAAGGGTTATATTTATTTTTCTATTAATGATAGGCTCGTGTAGACAAATCAGTTAGCAAAAAAATCTGACATAAATTTATTCCTTAACAGGCGGTTAACACAACCCTAAAAATTTAAGCTATACATTTTGCTTAAAAAAAAAAACTATATATATATATTTAAAATAAAAATAAGGGTAAATTGCAAATTACACCCCTAAAGTTTGGGAGTGAATGGATTTTACACCCTAAAGTTTCAGAATTTGGATTTTACCCCCTGAAGTTTTGGATATTTGGATTTTACACCCTGACGTTTCAAAACTTGGATTTTGCCTCCTAAAGTTTAGGGTTGTTTGGATTTTACACCCCCAAATTCTGAAACTTTAGGTGTAAAATCCAAACACCTCAAAACTTTAAGGAGTAAAATCCAAACACTCCTAAAATATAGGAGGTAAAATCCAAATTCTGAAACATTAGGATGTAAAATCCAAACATTACCAAACTTCAATGGGTAAAATCCAAATTCTGAAACTTCAGGGTGTAAAATCCAATCACCCCTGTAGGGACCAGATTTGACTTGAATCCGAAACGGAGTGGATCCAGGCCCACGTATTCCAAACAATGAATTTATAGAGTGCAGGAAAGGAAACTAGTCTGATCTTGGGCCAAGATATTGGATTTTAGTGTAAAAAGATTAAAGATACGAGCAAGGAATGTAGCAATAGGTCTCTTCGAACATGCCCAAGAGTTCTGATTTTTCTTTTTCTCTCCCTCTGTTTCGATCCCCCTTTCTCCTTTTTCTTTGGCGCCCTATATACCATGGCTTTTTTGCCTTTTTTATCATCCACGTGTGGACCTGGCATCCAACGTCCTTTTTCGTCATCCCCCTTGCCCTCTCTTGAATCTTCCATTCTTAGCTGGAAAGCTGTTCCTTCACTGTTCAGGTCTCACCTCCACATTAATGCGGCCAGAAGGTTAGCTGAGAGACATTTAATGCGGAGGTGACAGCACCTTTAGATATTTGTTATTTCCTACCATTACTTTTTGTTTAATATTTCCCCCTTTGTTCTGTTATAAGATTTGTCCCAGGTGTTGTTCTGAGTGATTAACAAGTTCACCGGATACCTCGGACAAAAGTACCGAGGTGACCGTCGTCCTCGGATACGGTCCAACTCCTGACAAGCATGCTCCATCTCTCCTCGGATGGTAATTTTGTCCATTCCTCGGCTGGATGTCCTCGGATATTCGTTTGCCCTCACACGGGATATTGGGCCGGGCCCTTCCTTGCTCCATTTGTATGAATGGGGATAATATTGGGCCTGGCTTCCTCACACACAGTTTGACCACAGGGCAAGATTGGCCCACACAACCCCCAAACTTTAGGGGTGTAATTTGCAATTTACCCAAAAAATAAATGCATCCAAACAGAATTATATTGTAGGTAGTAGATTTTAGCTAGGATTTCATGCAACAGTCTTTTTTTCCCCCCCAATTACGTGCCATACTTTCGTCACACAAACTTGGTTTGTTGGTAGAAAGATCATATCATATTGGTTGGCTGATCATGCTTTGTAACACATAACAAATTGAGGATTTTTTAATATATTTTTTCCGTATAAAACAGAGGCATCTTTAAAGTAATGGGAAATTTATTCTCGTCTTAAAAAAAATTGTACTGATTTTTGTTTTTCTCTATTTTCAATATTTTTTCTAAAAACCAAATATGCCATGTGTGTGTGCATATAAATATATATATATATATATATTAACAGGGGCGACTCTATTCTATATTCAAGAGTTCAAATGAACCCCCGGACTTCCCCCAAAAAAAAATTATATATACAAAATATATATTTTTTGTTAGTTTAATATTTTAATTTATTTTTAAAAATATTTTTGCACACCTTGACTTAAATTTTGCACACCCTTATTACAAGTATTTCTAACTCTAAGAGTAAATAATCAATGTTTGTGAATTGTAAGTATCACTCTTTTTTATAAAATTATATTATGTGTGTGAGAGTATGTCTATTATTAATTGTGTGCATTACTTTTTGTTATAATGCTATTTGTGTGAATTATAATGTGTATGGACGTCTGTGTGCACAATATAAATATAATATAAATTTATATAATTAGGAAATAGAGATGGTTTGTTACCTGTGTGTGTATTGTTATCATATTATAATAACTTTTTGTTATAAAGTTAGTAAAACTTAAGAAAAAAAATGATAAAGTTAGTGATTGTCCAAGCATTTGATTGGTTAAGTAGACACAAAGTGTATAAGTTTATATATGAATGAGTGTGATTGTGTGCATCGATAATTAATACGAAGCTAATGAGTTTAGTTTAGTTATTTAGTTTAAAATATTTTATAAAAACAATAACAAATAAATAATAACAACTGCATAAAAATAAAAATGTTAGATAAACTTAACAAAATAAAATAATCATAGCCTCATAGCCTCATAGCTACCCATATTGGCAATAGATACTCATAATGAACTATTATATAACAATTTAAAATTTGAAAACTTGTAGAAGAAAACTGTAAAACTTCATGTATTAAATTTTTTTTCTTTGTCAATAATTCGATATATTTAAGTTTTTTTTAATTAAAATTTTTTAATGACCCCCTAAACAAAATTCCTAGTGCCACCACTGTATATATATACACACCGTTGTATACTTTGTATTGTGCTTAGATTGTTACAAACTAATTCTCTAGTCTAGGGGCACGTATATCATTTCCAATTGACGAAGGAACATAAAATTTTCATGATTTTACAGTACATAAAATGCTAACCAGTAACCACCTATACGAATTAAGAATTTGATGTTGTGTATGTTCAGAAATGTGTCATAATCTGTCTACTCTTTTTTTTTTTTTTTTGAACAAATAATCTGTCTACTTTTATGAGCTATAAAGAAAAGACACCACAATTTCACCCTAAAAAAGTAAATACCATTAAATACAGATTACAGCCTCTTTGCTTTTTAGTTTGTATGTTCCACCTACTTTCTTCTTAAATAGTCTCTTGAAAAATTGCCAATTTTTTAATGTCATAACTTAGTCTTGATGGGTTGATTTAAATAGGTTTCAATAGCTATAAATGTGCCTTCGAAGCTTATATTTGAATTTAATTAAAGAATTTAATGTATCGTATTTAAGAAGCTATGCCTAACATTGTGAGATGTATAAGTTTCAAAACTACTAAGGTTAATTATTCCAATCCCAAGAGTTTGGTATGGTAATTTTCAAATTTTATAAGATCCATGAGACCTTGTGTTAAAGTGTTTTAACTAAATATTTAATTGTTTCTTTTAATTATGTACCCATATATATGTGTGGGGTGAGAAAGTTTATCAACCCAAAAAAATTTGATAAAGAATTTGAAACTGAATGATATGACAGATTATTAATAATAGATAATAAAGTTATATTCATCATAAACTTAGATGAGAACGAATAACAATTTTGACAATAACTAGCGTGAAAATGTTGTATCCATTATTCTACGTGGGGAACAAGGGTTATATTTATCCCAAACATTGGTCGAACCTTCTCAAAATCCTCAACAATTACAATTAAAAAGTAATAAAATAATCTTTTTTTCAAAATTTTGGATCTTTCCAGGTCTGTTTGTTTTCGTGTCTTATGCGTGTGGAGTCATTACCTTCTAGGAATGAGGCCAAGAGTTTCGAGGACCTGAGTCTGGCCCATTGTTCCTTTGCTTGGTGATCACGCTTGTCATGAATATACACATTTAAATGAGAATAGGAGTATAGGACACCCATTTCAAGCATGAAATGCTGACAACTTCTTTGTAAAAAATTTCCAGTAAGTCTAAAGACACAATTTTTGTCACAATTTATTTTATAATTTGTTTAAGTAATGAAAAAAAAATTGATAGGTTTATATAAAAGTATTGTCCACAACTTACGTGCAATTAACCACTTCAATAAATTGTAAAAGGAAAATATTGTGACAAAAATTATGTCCTTAAAGTCAATATAAATGAAAGAAATTAGCTTTACTACATTCTTTTTATCCTTTCTTCCTATGAAATTAAGCTTCTTCTCCATTTCCTTTTTGCCAAATTTTGGAAGGAAAATGTTGTGACTTGTGACAAAAATTATGTCCCTAAAGTCAATATGAATGGAAGAAATTAGCTTTACAACAATCTTTTTATCTTTTCTTCCTATGAAAGCTTCTTCTGCATTTATTATTTGCCAGGTAGCTTCTACTCCTATATTGACAACACAAACCTCTCTCTACTATAAGTACAGGAGCTAAGTTGTGGTAATTCCTGCACTATTATTCACTTATTCAACAAACAGTTTCAGAAGCTAAGTTGGGGTTTCCTTTACAAAATAGCCACTCAAAATGAAAGGTAAATCTCATTCTTTCATTTCTTTCTAGTTCAAATATAAAAATGAATGCCTATATTTGATTTTTCTCAAAGTCTTTTTTTTCTTCCACTTGATGATTATACACAAATTTGATAATCATAACATGTAATTTTTATTTGCTGGTTCATGCATCAAGAAAAATGTATTTTAAGGATTTTTTTTTTTTTCCTTCATGTTCAATAATTCTCTGCTAAAAGCCTTGCAATAAGTTGCTGTTGGGGTATCATAACATTGTGTTATGCTTAAATTATTACAATATAATTGTGAAGAGGCACGCATGAATAATGTATTTCCAATTGATGAAGAAATCTGACCATATTTATGATACAAAAATAAGATATGATGTTGTGTCGGAAAGGTTTAGCAATATCCCATCATGTATCTACTTTAATAATGGGCTCCATAAAGAACATTACTTACGTATAACTGCCTCTTGCTTTTTAGATTTTATTTTTCACCTAAAACATCACCAATTTTATGACATTTCATAGTCTTGATGGACTCAATGACTCAATAGGCACTTACTATTCCAATCCTAGCTAGCTAGATGGTTAGTCTAGTGGCTTCAGGTCTTATATAGGATTATTACCCTATGTGTTTAGGACACATGAAGCCAAAGACAACACTCATCAGGGAACAAGAAACCTATGCCTATTCTAGGATACAGTTATGGACATTGTAAAATAACCACCGAAAGGTGGTCTGTTGGTAGTAACTAGAAACTACAAACCCTTTTTAATTTTTATTTTTTCAACAATTAACAATTGAAAAAAAAAAAAAAAAATCTAATTCCACAAATTTTCCCATGCTAAGTAACTTGTGGAGTTTGGCTATTATTCTACTTGCTTGGCTTCCACGCTTAACCAAAAAAATGGGACTATTTGACACCTTTGTCAAACATTGGTCCCAAAAGTATATGAAATGCTGACACCTTCGTCTCCATTGATTATTTAACACGTTGATTTCCTATACAAAAATTAATGCGAAAGACCCAAAAGTAATTAGCTCTACAACAATCTTTTTTATCCTATCTTTGTCTTTTTCTTATGTTGGTTTATGATTGAAGTAATGAAAGTTTTGAAAAGCCATTGAAGTCGGTGATCTCTTTGTTTAGCTTTAGAAGGGCACCAAAATTGAGTCAAGGCCTAATAAAGGGTTATTGTATATTAATTTTTTCATACATAACTCACCTAGAGGTGTTGATGTGATTGAAAGTTCATGAACCTCGTGACCATGCAAGCACCCTGTGCTTTCACGTTTTATTCTCCCTAATTGCTCCCTAATTTTCTAAACCCAATGATGATTTACTTAAAGTGGGACCAATTTGTTTATGGATAATAAATCCACAATCCAACCAATGAATGAAAGACACGTGTGAGGCAATCGGAGAGCGTCCTTGGTCCAAAAGGCTAAAAGGCCCAAAGGCCGAAGGCCGAAGACCAAAGCAATGGGCCATGGTGTGTGTGACTTATATGGGTCCCACAGCTCTCTCTCCCCCAAGCAACAACAAGTTCATGCTTTAACTAAAAGCTACTAGGACCCATGATGCCTCCAATCAACGCAATGTCCCCACAAAATTTGTGGGTCCCAATTATAACCAAAAAGACTTGATTGATGAATCATGATCAATGGCCCCAAATAATTTTTGGGTTAAATTTGGGACCCACTTTTCCAATCCGGCACATCATTTTCTTCATTGCTGTTTATTTTATTGCTTTTATTAGAAAAACTCAGAACACAACCAAAAGCTATTCTTGTAATTTGTACCTCAAAAAAGCATCTTCAACTTCAAGCAGTCCAACACAAAATACAAGTACTAAACCAATATTATGCCTGGTTGGTCTTTCTCTTTCTTTTAAGTTTTTTTGCAATACCAACAACTTTAAAAAACTAAATAAAATATAAATAAAAGACTGGTAATCCTAGAAAAGGTGACAAAAACATGCATGTCTTTGTGAATTTTATATTTGCATGAAAATATGGAGATTGTGAACTCTGGTCTGTTTTACAAGATCTTGTTTTAGATAATTTAGACTCAAAAGAAAGAAGCTTATGCTCAAAGCCTACCACCCTTTTCCTCTCTCTCTCTCTCTCTCTCTCTCTCTCTCTCTCTCTTTTGCTAGTTTTGTAATTTAAAGCAAAGAAGCAAAGCATCTCTTCCTCTCTTTTTCTTACACACACACACCACAACATTTTTCTTGCTTTCCCTTGTAAGTATAAGCCTTTCCTTTGCCTGGAATTCAGCTTCTTCTGCTACTGCTTTTTCATTTCATGTATTAGTTTGTTATAACAAATGTCGGCTCATCTTTATGTGCAAAATCCAACTAAAGTTTGGAATCTATGCCTTGTGCTAGAGATTAATGTGGGGCAATGGGTTATGCATATTTTGTTCTGAACTTTGTGCTGGACAAAATCTTAAGCAGTGGTTTTGATGTTGATTCATATGAGAAACCCATGATCAATGGGGACTTTGCATTGACATCTTTGAAATTTGTCCTCATTGCATTATTGGGTTTTTGTGATTACACAATCTATTTAGCTTTTCTGGAATTGGGTATTCATGAAAGTGTGAGGGTTGGTTTGAGCATTGTACTTTACTTTCCTCAAACCATTTATTCTTTTACTTTATTCTTAGAATTTTTACACTCAGATAGTGCAATAGGGATATATTTTCCTGAAGCTGCAATCTCTAGAAATACTCTGCTGCCTTCTGTGTTTCTGGATTTCTTTTTCCAACAGTTTCACTAGCAATCTGATTATTGTTTCATTGGGACTCTTGTAGATTCATGTTGTTTTACTTCATTTTGTCAATACTATTGTTTTCTCAAAGAGTCCCCCTTCATTTCATATCATAGTGAGTGAACAATTAGAGAAGGAAAAGTAAAGCCATGAGTTTTTTAACAGGGTCCTCAAAAGATTCTTGGCATCCAATCATGACTGCTGATACAACAACCTCAAGTTACTGGATGAATTGGAGGGTCTTGCTGTGTGCCATATGGGTTTCAATTTCGATCACTTTCGCATTCACTCTAATATGGAAACATGAAGGTTTCCGCAAACGCCATAGCCCAGAAACCCAGCAAGAAAGTGAAGGAGGTTTGTATGATGATGAAACTTGGAGGCCATGTTTGAAAGGAATCCACCCAGCTTGGTTGTTGAGTTTCAGAGTTCTTGCTTTCTTGGTGCTTTTAGCACTGCTCATAGCCACTGCTTTAACAGATGGAGGCAGCATATTTTACTATTACACTCAGTAAGCAATTTAATTTCTTCTTGATATTATTTATAGTATGGAAAAACTTGCATAATAAGATAATTGCAGGACTTTGTTTGTATATAATTTCCTGCCTTCAAAAAAAAATTTCCTGTTTTCAACTTATGTCACAACTTTCTGAACACCCAACATTTTTCTTGTATGATATGAAAAAAATAGAAGACTAAGAGTATAATTGAAAGATTTTCCAAAATAAGTATATACAAATATTTTAGAAACTTTTTCCTTTACATTAGTTAGAATTTAAAAAATATTAACTTTTAAGTGTGAAGTTGGTCAAGAATTAACTTTGTGTGATGTCATTTTTGGTTAATCATTTGATGTAGAGACCATATAATTTACCTATTCGTTTTTTGTTTTGGTGGGCAGGTGGACTTTTACATCAATCACCATTTATTTTGGGGTATGTGTTGCATCTTCAGTGAACCTTCTCTAATAATGAATCATCTCTCTCTGTCTCTCTCTTTCTTATCTGCATTAGTATTTTTTTTTTTTTGGCTTATGATCTCAATTTCAATGTGTAGCTTGGATCATTGCTCTCCATGCGTGGCTGTTACCAATATCATAAGAAAGCTGGAGGTGACAGAGTTGATAATGTAGAGGTGGATACAGAGCAAGGTTCTTGTGTATCTACTTCAGATAGCCAAGATTCCAAAATGTCAAACCCATCCAAAATCTCAGGCCCCAATACACAATGTCATGTACGTGAACCTGCAGGCTTCTGGGGTTATGTCTTTCAAATAATTTTTCAGGTAATTTGTTCAAGAGAGTAGCTGAAGTAGGAAATATATAGTGCTTATGCATTGCATGGACATGCAACTTTTTCCTATAATCTGTTTCTCTGCCTCTCATTATATGCTAGCACTTGGTAACTCCTTTTAAATTTTAGACTTAAGGCAAAATTTTATTATTGTGCATGAATATAATTATATTACCAATGTAATCCTCGACCTTTTCACCACCAGTTCAATTACAGAATGAGTAATGACAAGCAGGGCTTTTTCATCAACTAACTAATTTTACTTCTCAATTGAAATTGGACTCTGCTCCCACCTAGATTACGTTGCAAATTGAATAGGTTGTTGAATGAATCAGGGAGGCACCAAGCAGATAGGAGCTGAATGCTTCTAAATATTGCACTCTATTTTTCTTGATTTTTATGTTAAAAAAACAGAAAATTTAATAGCTTTGTTTTCTTCCATGCAATTGTTTTGACATTTTCTTTTTCTTGTTAACAGATGAATGCAGGTGCTGTTATGCTCACAGATTGTGTCTTTTGGTTTATAATTGTTCCATTTCTTCTGATCAAAGATTACAACCTAAATTTTGTAAGTATCATAGAGCCTCAATATTATTCTTTGCAAAAATTTATTTGATTGTATCCAAATAATACCCTTTCTCAAGTTATTTTGAAAAGCCGACTAGAAGCAGGACATATGTGCAATGTTTCTTTTTTCTTTTTCTTTTTTATTACA
The DNA here is from genome assembly GCA_029955455.1 of Quercus agrifolia. Taxonomy (NCBI): domain Eukaryota; kingdom Viridiplantae; phylum Streptophyta; class Magnoliopsida; order Fagales; family Fagaceae; genus Quercus; species Quercus agrifolia. The sequence continues at coordinate 45,668,260 of JARQAD010000006.1, forward strand.
TATGAATGACTTACTTTCCTTGGATAAAGTCTAGAATCTAATACAAGCTTGCTATTGCAAAAAGCCAAAAGATCAAACATTTAAGTAAAACTAAAAACTACTTGACCTGATCTTGCACTTTGCAAGCTAAATTGTTTAGAACTCTGGCAGATGATTATTCTTTCCATGCATTGCGTCTTCCTAAAACAAGACCAATATCCATTTTAAGTTACAGAAAGGAAATTTATCTCTTTTTCTTCTCATCAAAAAAATATGCAGTGTAAATGTTGATTAAACGATTTTTTTCCCCCCATTACTGCAGCTGGTTATAAATATGCACTCAATCAATGCTGTTTTCCTGCTTGGTGAGATGGCTTTGAATTGCTTGGTAAGTTGTTGTAATTATCTCAAATTTTTTCTCTTTGTTCAGCTCTTTTCATGAACATTCATCTTATTATGAATTTTTTTTTTCAGAGGTTTTCTTGGTTTCGAATTGGATATTTCTGCCTATGGACAGTCGTTTATGTGATTTTTCAGTGGATACTACATGCTTGTGTCAAACTTTGGTAAGACCATTATCTGAAGTCTTTATCATTAAAAAACCATCATATTTTGAATATATTTTAGGTAACTTTTTTTTTTTTTTTTTTTTTGAAAAACAGGTGGCCATATCCATTTCTTGACTTGTCATCTCCGTATGCTCCACTATGGTATGTAGTCTTAATCATTCACCTTCTACTGTTCAGAAAGAAATTCTGCTTTATGTTTCCTTTAACCAGAAAGTTTGTATAAAACATTTTGTACACGCTATTTGTTGCTTTTTGAATCCATACAATCTATACAATTTCAATGTCTCAAGCCAATCTGTCAGAAGTTGTAAATGTTAGGTCAAACAGGTGGCTCTTCAGCATTGTGATCGAAATTCTTTTAGTAGCCCTGATCTATAGTTATAAACTTATAATGCTTTTTTCCTCTATTACATGATGCAATCATTATTTGCAATTTGCAAATTACAAATCAAAATTTCCCTATCAGAAAAATTTCTTCTCTACCACAATACATGATTCCTTCCTATTTCAATCCATGCAGTTGTCCAAACTTCACAATTAACTAGTACTTGGATAATTTATCTAAGCAGCAAAATCATTTTGTCAATATATTATTGTTTATACATATTTAAGCAAGTTGGCTAACCCCTTTTTTGTAATTTTTTTTTTTTTAATTTGAAGGTACTTATCGGTGGCACTAATGCATATCCCATGCTATGGCGTCTTTGCTCTGATTATGAAGCTGAAACACTTGGTACTGTCAACGAAGTTCCCCCAGTCCTATCAGTGCTTGAGATAACTTGCTCGGAAAGACAATCTGAATCAAAACCAGATTTCGATTACTTATAGAATTTTTAAATTTATTCAATGAAGGAGAACAAAAAAGAGAAAAATACCAAAAATAACACTTGGGAAATTATTCATTCATGTATGAAACAAATTCATAACAAAATTCTTCAATATGGTTATAGTAAGTTTTGAAAGATACACAAATGGTCAAAAGAGGTAGTAGTCTATATATATTGAAACCAATGTGTTCTCCTCTACCTCTCCTTTTATTCACTTGTAATATGGATTCTTTGTTGGCAGGCACTACCAGCAAGTCTGAAAGTAAACACAATCTATCTGCATCTCAAAAGAATTCGAACCACTAAAAATCATATTGAAATTTGTTGTGGTAGTGATATTTCTGGGCCTCATGGTGTAAAGAAAGAAGAAGAAATGGCAACTTAAGCCTCAAAATTGAATGGTTGGTCTCACTGTTCACAAAAGGGATGCATGTTGTAATATGCTTTATGTGCTTTTTTGGCATGCTCAAAAATACTCCATTGCTTCACAATTGCGGTTTCAGATTCCCCACTACATCAACGTTTCCCTCACATTGCCAAATTTCAGATTCTCCACCTTGTGAGTGTTTAATGTTGACTTTGAAACAGTGACATCTTGATAACCATTTTGGCTGCTCCCTCAAAATGTACATGGAGCCAACCAAAAATACAAATGACCACCAAAATGAATACACAAAGAACAAAATTATGATTAGTTAATGCCATGTCAAAAGGCCTACCTAGTGTTGTCACTAATAAGGGAAGTTAACCTTATCTCATCAAACCAGTTTCAAGAATGAGCAAATATATCTAATGTTTCAAATACATGTAACATCACACTCATAACATGTGAGTTCCACTCACCTATGAGACCCGACTCATAATATGATGTTACATACATCTAAAACATTATATACTACTTCTTTTGCGAGAGCACGTATGGATATGACCCACCAATAAGGACAGAATTAGGATACCATCTTTCGGAATTCAAATCTAAACACTTGTTAGTTTGCATATGATAGTTCTGTTACAAGGCCAAGGAATGAGCCCATTTGAATTCATGGATGGTTACTACTTCAACTTACATGTTAAATATTAGCATTGATACACCATGTTGAATATGCTAGTATAGATGCGGAAGCGAAAGCATAACGTATAAAACACAATAACACACGAGAGATACGTGGTTCAGCCTAACGGCCTACATCCACGGAGGAAACCCTAAAGGGCTACATCAATAATATATTATAGTGTAGTACAAATCCTGTGATACAGTGAATCATAACATGTGTATATATAATAGACTAAATCCTAAACTAATAGACTTCTAGTACAAGTAGGAGACTTGGCTTGCACACAAAGTAGAATTAGGTTTGGGCCTATGTTAATGGGCTAATATATCTCTAACACTCCCTCTCAAACTCAAGATGGAAGCTTGATGAAATCTTGAGATTTGATAAAGTTGAGAAGATCCCTTGAATGAAGTTTGGCTCTGTGACGGTAGTTTGAGGAAGGCAATGGTCTTGCAGTGTTGATGCGACTTCTAACGATGGCTTGACTATACCGGAGAGTTTTGACGGCAGCAGTAGGAAGCCAAAGAAGATGGACGCAGCGAAAAAACACCGAGGAAGACAAAGATTGCTCTTAAATATACCGCAAGGACAGAAAACCATGACCACAAGAAAATGGCTCTGATACCATGTTAAATACAGAAAACCATGACCACAAGAAAATGGCTCTGATACCATGTTAAATATTAGCATTGATACACCATGTTGAATATGCTAGTATAGATGCGGAAGCGAAAGCATAACGTATAAAACACAATAACACACGAGAGATACGTGGTTCAGCCTAACGGCCTACATCCACGGAGGAAACCCTAAAGGGCTACATCAATAATATATTATAGTGTAGTACAAATCCTGTGATACAGTGAATCATAACATGTGTATATATAATAGACTAAACCCTAAACTAATAGACTTCTAGTACAAGTAGGAGACTTGGCTTGCACACAAAGTAGAATTAGGTTTGGGCCTATGTTAATGGGCTAATATATCTCTAACATTACAAGTATAGAAAGCCTGTAGATATTCTCCTCATCCTCATGTCCCTACATGTTCGAATGCCTAAGAGTTCATGACTTGTATAATCAAATCAGCAACGACATGGTTTGGACGTCATGTATTTATTTTATAATTTGATTACTAGTTTGAACACATATGTGGATGTGATTAAACAATATGGACCATATGGTAAACACTAAAACATGCATATCGTTTTAGTAAGAAATACTGTGCAAGAAGCAAAATCGTAAGCATATTGTTTGATGGCTTAAATTCTTAGAACTTAAGCTTTGACCAATTTTTAAAATGAAAAATATAAATGTGATTATGGGGGATTACAGCTATACCTAACATAGCTTAATTCCATGACCCTATAAAACCTTGTTAAATTGCCTTGTTCAGTAAAAGGATTTCAAAATCTATTTTATTTTATTTTTTATAATTTGCTAGTTGCAACAATAAGAGAGTGGGTTCAAAATCATAATCTATGAATAAAGTAAAACATTTTTTTGCTCCATCAGTCTGCTGTTTCTTTATGTTTAATAGTGGCGGAGAAAAAAAATAAAAACTAAAAAAAAAAAATTCAGGGGAACAAAGATAAATCTATAATAAAAAAAAAAATTAATCCAAGTAATAGACCCTTTGATATATATATATATATATATATATATATATATATATATAAATTTTCACTAAAAAAAACTTAATAATTAGTTAATCACTTGAAACTCTTAAGTACAAAAATTAGTTTTGGATTTGTCAGGATTATGACATATGTCCACTTTTATTTACATGTCATGATCTTGATAGGTTTAGCGTACAAAAATATTAGAGCAAAGTCAAGTCCAATAATAACTTTAATAGAGTATCAAAAATAAAATCAATAGAGTTTCATCTAGTAAAACACATTTTGTATTAAATGATACTTATAAAATTAGTTATTTTTTACTGATATATCTCTCATTTATTAGATTTTGATACCGCTGACATGATATTATTCGATACCAAATACCTTCTCTTCATCCGGAATAAATTACTTGAAACTTTTAATCATGAAATTTTAGTTGAAAAAGAATTTTTAAATTTCTTGAAAATTAAGTAATAGAGTTTTATGTATAGTAAACTATCTTAGAAATAGTTAAATTTTTTGGAAAATTACTCTATACCCCTAAACTATACCAATTTTACACTTAGCCCCTTAAACTATGAGAATGCATACTTTAGCCTTAAACTATAATCCATTTTACACCTACCCTCCTACTCCTAAATTATGAGAATGTACACTTCATCCTCTTAATCGATATCTTCTTTACACTTATCCATAAACTATGAAAATACATATTTACTTCCCTAAATTATTACACATAGAATAAGATACAAAATGTTACACCGGTACTGTCGTAATCGTTTAGGTGTGGTAAGTATGCACGGCAAAAGTAAATTTTTTCCAATTTATTCCCCTTAAATAAATAGAAGGAGTTTAATTTATAAGTTTATCCTATCTTAATATTAATTGGCCGCCTTTACAAAAACCAATTCCGACTAGGAAACTCATCCCCATGTATAAATACGGCACCACAGTCCATAAATTTTTTCATCCTTTCTGCGTTTTGTTCTCTCGTTCTGTTCTTTGCTACGCCGCCTACGGTACCGTATATTTGATCATGGTTGTTTCTGCTCGTGATGCTCCTCCTCCTTCTCCTCCCTCTCCGGCGGCAGTGGTTGTACGTGAAGTATGGCAACACAACCTGGAGGATGAGTTCGACCTCATCAAGATTGCTCTAATGACTCACACAATCGTATCCATGGACACTGAGTTCCCTGGAGTTATCTACAAACCTGTTAACGTGGAAAAGCGTGACCTCGGAAGACTGCCACCCTTTTGGAACTATCAACTCATGCGACGCAACGTTAACGCCACCAACATTATCCAACTGGGTCTCGGACTTTGCGACCACAAAGGTTGTTTGCCGGATTTCGGTACAGATTCTCAGTACGTGTGGCAGTTCAACTTTAAGGATTTTGATGTCCACAATGATCTCCAAAACCCTGAATCCATTGAGTTACTTGAGCGACAAGGAATTGATTTTGAGAAGAATTTGGAAGAGGGTATTGACTCTGCTGACTTTGCTGCACTGATGGTTGAGGCTGGGTTGGTTATGAATGGCTCTGATTTCACTTGGGTTACTTTCCATGGTGGCTATGACTTTGCCCACCTGATCAAGATCGTGACAGGCCAAGAACTCCCTTGCAATCTCGTGGAGTTTATGGATTTGGTGCAACTCAACTTTGGGCGCAGAGTTTTTGATGTGAAGCATATGATTAGGTTTTGTGATGGGCTTTATGGGGGTTTAGAGAGAGTGGCTAACACACTTGGGGTGCAACGTGTGGCTGGGAGGAGTCACCAAGCTGGGTCTGATACCTTGTTGACTCTGCAAACTTTCATGAAGTTCATGGAGGTGTATTTCAAAGAGAAGAAGGATAGTGCAATTAGACATAATGGGCATTTGTTGAGAAAGGTTTCGTTTGTTCTTCATGGCTTGGAGTTGATTGACTTTGATCCATCCAATGAAGGATTGAAGCTAAATGCGCTTAGTGATGAGTAGGCAAGCAATTACATTGTATTTGGATTCCCCCAAAAAAAAAATTATGTTGCATTGCATCTATAATTGACTCTCTTTTATTTAGATAATAAGGTTAGCATTTATTTATTTTTTGGTTTATATCAACGGGTCACTTATCCTTGAATAGAAGATCTGAGATTCGATTCCTTCTGCTTATATAAAAACTCAATTCATTATGAGTAAACACCATATATTGAAACTCTCTTAAAAATAAAAATGGTTTTAAACAAATAACTAGTTAAAACTTAAAACATTGCATTAAAAAATCAAGACATGCACCAAGAACCCTCCTTACAATCTGTGACCAATGTAAATTCCTTTATTTATTTATTTATTTTTTTAAGTTTTTCTCTTTATATCGTAATTGATACATTGGAAAAGTTTTACAAAAAGAAAGAAAGAAATAAAATAAACCATGGGCTTCTCCTTGTGGGTTAATGCCCAACCCAAACTTTCAAATCTTGAGTAGCATGTTGATCTACAATGGGCCATTCAAGCCCACTTGAAGAAAGGGGAAAAATTTTTGGAAGAGGGACAACCACCTTATAGATATTGCATGTTACACCTTATATAAAGGGAAAGAAGGAAAAAAAAAAAAGTCACATTGGCTACAAGCCTACAACAATATAATGGCTTGGCTGATTCTCATTATTGAATACTATAGGTACAAAGTACAACAAATGAAATTTAATATTTTCAGATCAAGAACAAACAAAAATGATACAAATGCATGTATAGGTATCATAGAGAAGTGCTTGGCAAGGAACCCATTAATATAACATTGTCCCCGTCTTTCAGCTCTGTCTTTTCCGGCTTTGCCCTTGTAAACAGTCCAGAGAGCAGTCCTACAGACAGCCCAGAACCAGATCTCCTTCCCAAAGTTCTATTAACCTCACCACCAGCCCCATTATTTACCCTCTCTTCTGGCCTAAGCTGTGCCCCACAAGGGCAGTTTATGATCTTTCTGAAGCAAGCTTTATGGAATACGGCTTCACAAGATCTACACTTTTCAACCTCACCTTCCTGTTAATTATTTTGCAGGTCAGGTTGACGTATGTTATTTAATATTCAACAAAATGATTCCCAAGTTTTATCATGCAATATAGAATTGGAAAACCTCATGCACACAAACAAATACACACATACATAAATATATAGAGACACCAATGGTGACCAGTGGCCACTAACTATATTAATCGGTGCAACATAACCCAGAGCATGAGTTGGTATATAACAGAGTTACCTAGGATTATAAGAAAAATGATATAGTAAATATTTCCTTGTCAGCACATAACTAATCAAACCATATGGAGAAAGCATAATTAATTTATTGCATGGAACCATGGCCATTGTACAGAACAGAAGCCCACCTGAAAAGGGAAAATGAGAGCAGAAGGGTCATTACAAGCTTGTCGAGCACTGCAGGGGACTCCCACATCACAGCATATGAGGCATTGCTCTGTAATATGCTCCAGTATTTTCCTAGATACGGTTTCCACCATCACAGGTAGTGCTGCCAAAGTGTTGATATACATTAGAAATGCAGAGTGTATTTAGAAAAGAAAAAATGCTGGGTCAGACATTTGCAGGTAGATTATAAGATGCATGACATTTACTACAGGAAGATGTAAACTCACATATTCACTCTGCGAACAACTTTTTTTTTTTTTTTTTGATAAGTACGAACAACTATATATTCAACATAAATGCATAAAACTAAAATAAGGAGATGGAGTCTTGGCATAAAATCCTAAGAAGGCTTTTCCTTTCTATATTTTCCATGTACTCGGTTTGCGGCCCTTTAATGCCTTTTCTTTTAATGGAATTTATTACTTGTCAAAACAAAAGATTAAATCCTAAAATGGCAATGACCTCTGGGCCCAATGGCACCATCATAACCCATAAATATGGGGTGATGGGTGAGAACAAGAATTCTTATGCAGTTGGATGCATTTAATTACCACGGAAACAAAAAGATTGAATCCCAACTGCATATTCAAAACAAACTAGCAGAGGCTTGAACGTAATATTAATATTGTCTGAAATGAGAAGATCATCAGCATATAAAACATATCAGACCTTGAATTCCAAAGATGTAGCAGCTTTGATCCACAGGAGAAGATTCAAATGAAAAGGCTCTGTGACAACAAGTGGTTATCATCTTCCAAAGATACGAATCATTCTGCTCTTACTAAAGGCAGATTGGTGCTGAGATGCTGACCTCTATGGTAAAAGGTAAACCAAATCACTAGAAAAGACAATTGATAACACCTCCAATGCTCCATGGGCTTGGAATTATTTAATTTTTTGTATCCATATCATTGAAAGGGGAAAAAGAACACCTTTTTTATTAAGTTATGCAACCACCGAGTGGGTTTGAACTTTGAACCCATGAGCTCACCCTCCACCTTGCACTTAAAAGAGGAGGAAGGGGCATTTAAAGACAAAAACTCTTCTTCTTTTTTATTAGTAAGTTACACATGCACGCAGTGGGTTTTGAACCTACAACCTCACCCCCTGCCTATGGGAGAAGGAACTGCCATTTCTAGAGCACATTAGCTTAAAGACAACAACTATATGATGATAAAAAAGAATCAAAACTAAAACTAATATTAAATAAATAAATAAAAGATAAGAAGGAATCAAAACTGTTGCAAATCCTAAAATCACTTTATATTAATATAACGTATGGAAAGATTGCAAATTCCATACACAAACATTTCACGGAGATGGAATTCTTCGGTTAACATTTCCATACCATTTATAGGCAAAATGAATCTACAATAATGGGGCTCCTGAAGAAAAGGAACATCATCCTATGATGATGAACTGAATCAAAAACTGTGGCAGAACATCAAATCAATGAGTTTATATCAATATAACATATGGACATATTGCAAATATCATAAAAAAATGCACTTGTATATTTATATCATACAAAAATGCAATCAAAATAGCAAATGTCAATATGATGTACAAGTGAATGCTAATCCTGTCTGCTGTTTGTATGCATATGAGTATCACTGTATGCGTGTGTGTCTGTGGATATATACAAGAATATCTCATATTAATACTACTTTATAGATTCACAAATTGGATCGTGTAGCAATACAAGCAATATGAATTAGCAATAATCTAGTTGTTTTTTCGAGTAATTAGCAATAATCTACTTATTTGAAGCTAACCTGCAAAAGGCCCTTTGGAAAGATCAATGAGGTCTCTAAGTGCAAAAAAATCATTGCTTTCAAGAAGATATCTTCGAGACCCAAGTCCTTTGTTGATGGTCCTACGAAATGGACAGTGAACATATGGAAGCATGGTCCCTATTTTTTTCCTGATACCCATGACATGAAGCAGGGCTGGGACCTTTGAAAATAGGAAAGGATTAACTGCACTAACACAAAGCATGGGCTGCAAGACAATTCATTATAAACAACTATCAATACCTCCGATAAAGTTAAGTTGAACCAAGTATTTTAGCTTGAATTTTAAAATTTGTGAAGCGAAAACTGATTAAAAGAAAGGGAAAAAAAAAAATGCAAGTGCTGTACACCTGTGTACTTTCCCGCCTTCTTATTTAAAACATCAAAACACACACAAATTTATATATATATATATATATATATATATATATAATCCATGCGCCAGTCCAAACAAACAATAAAATGCATAACAAGTCCTAGTTGAGCAAAATTGAACCATGATGCATAATTCAAGCCAAAGTCAAAAGCTGAAATGCTTTATTATGTATACTACTCAATAAATCTCAAATCATTTATTCCCATTAAGAAGCTATACTGCAATACATAACAACACAGTGAACCATTAAAAGTGAGGGTGAGTATCCAAAGTACCTGGTCATGTATAGAATCCAGATATGATTTAGCCATCTGAGAAACTACATATTGAGTAAAATCCCATTGATGCAAAACTCTTGCTGGCAAGACTGCAGTTTCATTTGTATGGCATGAAGAACAATATAATTGACCAGTGTATTCACAAAGTCGAGGCTTACCCCAACCAAATGTCTGTACAAAGTCTTGCATCATAGTCTTTCCATCATCAAAATGTTTGTGGCATCCAGCACAAGTATAATGCTGTGCTTCTAGCATCTGTTTCATAGATTTGTAAGGGTGAAGTTCAACAACAAGTGATATAGTCTTCCCTAAATTGGAAACATTTTCTGTATCTGCCACTCTAGCAAAAGAGGTTGGCTGAGGCACCAGTGTCTTTGACATAGGAGAACTAGGAAATGAATCTTGAGGGGACAAAAACCAAATCAATGGAGTTGGGGTACTGGAAAAGAATCTGGAATGGAGAATTGAACGTAAACACTCTTGAATCAAAACACTTCTCTCTGCAATAACATCAGGAGATACATTTCCAAATATCTTTCTGGATTCCTTTTCAACAGAGAACCAGGGGGTAGGTAGAATCCAGCCTTGGTCGGCAAATGTAGTTTTCAACCGACGATATAGAGTGTAAAAATCACGATATCGTCGTTCAACCTCCCATTGATCCTTGCCGCCCCACACTCTCATTTTATACACAGTGTATTCCTTCACTCCAACCAGTCTTTCACTAAAGGAGACATTCCCCTTCTTCTGTCTCGCACCAACTACTTCAACCCCATCAATTCTAAGCGGGTGTTGAATGAGAGGAAAAGCATCATCTGTACCAGAAGTAGAAGCAGTTGACCCACCATCTCTTACAGGTAGAGACAGCTGTGACTGAAACATTCTATTATCCTGAGAGAACCTAGTCCTGGGAGTCTCACAAGATTCAAGCAAAATTTCTTCCATGTCATGAACAACCTCATCGTAGAATTCATTTATATCAAGATTCTCCGTCTGCAAAATTGGAATGAAAAATCAGAATACAACCAACTTAACCTGTAACTTTGAAGAACCTACACAAAGAATTCCTACTGGAAAAATTCAGACTGCCATAGCACAAAACCATAGAGGACAGGGGAGGGGAATGGTTACCCCTTCCCCTTCTTTCGATTTTTTAAAAAAAATTAAGAAGGGGAAAGGTGAATAAATATTCCTCCCTTTTGTTTGGATGTTATAAAAATTAAGTATGGAGAGGAGAGGGAGGGAAGGGAGGGGAAGTCATATAAATTGACAATTATGACCTTCTTTTTCTAATTTAAAGAAATAGATATAAATTGACATGATAAGGACAATATTGACTATTTTATTTTATTTTAATATAAGCCAAACCCCTCCCCCACCAGATTCCTCCAAATTCCCCCTCCAATTTAAGTAAGATACCCCTCAAAAACCCTTCCCCCTCCCCCTTTAAACAAAAATTAAAAATTAAAAACAACAAAACAAAACATCCAATCATGGTTCATTAAGATAGACATTAGCTACATTGTGTAGATAGGAGAATCGTGTTTTGGGTTCGTAAACCCTCCATCTCCTCATCTCTCTCCTCCCCCTCCATCATAACCCAAAATGATTATTTTCTAACACATGTAGATATTATTTACAAATTTTCAAGCACACTATAAAGGATTTACAAATTTTCCATCATCACCCAAAATGATTATCTTGTAACACATGTACATATTATTTTAAGATTTATATCATTGTATTTGCCAGAGAATGAAGAATAAGATGACATGCCAATGAGCTTTAGCTAAAATGGAATTTCCTCCCACAAGAATAAGCGGAATTTGGGGATTTGGGTTCATATCTCATTGGGAGCATTTGTAAGCTACCAATCAAAAAATCAAGAATAAAATGATATGAGAATCTAGAGAAATTTAAAGTACAACATTACAGCCTAGCTATTCACTTGTGCTGGAAACTGCCAAAAAAGATGAGTACTCAGTAAACATTGAAACTAATAAAAACACACCTGAAGTGATACAGGATGGTCTTCAGAGAGAACTGCTGAAACAGAAGAATTGTTTGAAACTTTCCTCATCTTATTTTCAAAAACAGATGGAGATGACATTGTTTCACGGTCATCAAATAATTTGAGATTTGTGGTTTCTGGAGAAACAGTTGAAGGGGAGGAAGATTGATTAACCGTAACATCAAAGAGGTCAAATTTTATTTTTGATTTCCCCACATCTTGATTTGATAAATCTCTACTTTTGGCAGTGTCAATAACTTCTTCGGTATTTACACGCTGATGCTCCCTTTCCATGCCACTATCCACAGTGTTCAAATCCATGTCCAGAGGTAGTCCTTCAGCAAGCTGTTCCAGCTCTATTTGAAAGAGATTGCTAACAGAACTTTCAGGTTTTTCAGAATCTCGAACTTGATTGTTGGTAATGGTAGTGTCTCTCACATGTTGCTGCTCTGAGTCATTGAAATTCGAAAACCCAATTGGAATTATGGAAGCACTTTCAGTATGTTCTGCCGATTCATCACCACCTAGAACTTGATAACTGGCTTCAGGAATGCCTCTCACAACTCCCATTCGCTTTGGTTCTGTCAAACTTGAAGTACCAGTTGGGGTCACAGAACAACCATCAATATCATCACCCAATTCATAATCCCCTTCAATTAGTTTTCCCACCAGAGACATTTCTGTCACAACTTGTCCTTGGTCAATCTGACCAGCAGAAGGAATCCCATGTGTAATCTCAGAATTTGAATTCAGAAGGTTTCCCTCAGTTTCACTATCCTTTTCTTTCTGCTCCTGGAACGGATCCAATGTCAGAGAAGCCAGCATACCACTTCCCTCCGTTTCTTGCTCAAAATCATCCCAATCATCCGAACCAAACGCCACAGACGAGTTAATAAGCAACGGATTTTCATTCTCCACTTTTTTTTCCTGGCCATAACTCACATTTCTCTGAACATGAAATTGATCCCTACACTCACCATCCGAACCATAATTATACATCGAATCTTCACCTTCCGAATGCTCATACCTCGACGAGTCCCCATCCTCTTCTCCTTCCCCTCTCCCCCTCTCCTTTCCACCACCCTCGAAATCAAATTCCACATTCATTCCATCAAATAAACCACCACCCTCTTCACCAACTACCCTATTCGAAGAACCTTCCCCAACTCCACTCTCTCCCACTTCCACATCCACATCCACATCCACATCCTGACCCCTCATTACTCCAAACTCCCCATCCTCTCTCGTCCCTATAGACCCTTCTTCCTTACCCGAATCATCATCAAGTCCAAGTCCCTCATTATCATACGATTCCAACCTACTAACCCCATCATCCCCAATCATTTCTCGTCGAAAATCAACGTTTCTATTTTGATTCGAATCGAATTTCCCTCCCAAACTAAAACCCTCCAATCCACCACCACCACCATCATCCCCGGAAAACCCTAAATTTCTAGTGAACAATTCAGAGTCTGTAAAATCATAAAAATTGGTGATCGTGCTACTGGAAATACTCGGCGTGCCCATGGCCGAGTTCGCGCTGCAATAGCGGTCGAACTCGGACTCGCCGCCGCACGACGAGTACTGCGACGACGGCGACGCCGAAGCGGGCGAGATAGCAAGAGCTAACTCACCCGCATCTCCGCCACCGCCACCGCCGTCCGATTTGGGACGATCGGACGGCGGCGGCGGCGGTGGCGGTGGAGGAGGAGAGGGGACTAGGGATTGGGTCCCACGAGTTCCCTCCCCATTGATCATCGGGAAACACTCAGTGAATCATGAGAGAAAATCAGAAACCAAACCTGAGGATTCGATGGACGGCTGTGATTGAGGAATCCGATGGATCGCGCCGCAGTTTAAGGTTTTGGGTTTTTGGTGATAAGATGGAAATGAAGTTATGGGATTGGAAATTGAAGCAGAAATGGGCTTGAGAGAGAGAGAGAGTTTGGTTTTCGGAGCTGACCAGATAGATGGAGACAATTTTGGATTTTCGGAGGTTGCGGTGACAACTGAGAATTTGCAGGCTTTTTTTATTTTGAGTATTATATGATATTTTTGGATGAGATAAGTTTGATTATTATTACATGCATGAGATAAGTTTGCAAGTTATTGACTATTTAGTTGAGTTTTGAGTCCATGTTAAAGCTTAATTGACCGTTAGGTATATAAGATAATTATCAAGCATACGAAGTTTACTATGATTCCAATAAAAATTATTAGCAAAAATCTAAAACTGACCCTCTAATTTTCAGTATTTTTCATTTCAGTCATTTAACTTTCAGTTTTGTCATTTCAGTCTTCTAACTTTCAATTTTTGTCAATGTAAGATTCCATTAGAACTCAGTTAGGAGCTGCTGTTAAACTCACTGAAACGATGTCGTTTTACTCTTTTTTTTAAACTCATTGAAATGACACCGTTTTACATTTTTTTTAAACTCACTGAAACGACGCCGTTTTACCTTTTTTTTTCAAAATTAAAAGAAAAAAAGAAAAATCTGTAAAAAAAGAAGAAGAAGAAAACATATAATGTCGTAGACTCCATCAACACCCCACGACCCTGCAACCTCTCCAACATTGAAATCTTCTCCGTTAACACCTTTGGTGGTGGCAACGATGGCTACCGCTCCGATGCCAGCCCTTAGTACTGCATGTCAAGCTATGCCTCTTCCGACGCTTATTCCCTCCAGCCCACACCTCACTAATCAAACTTCAACAACAACGAGCTAGATCAACTAGAGATGATGAATGCCAACAATACCAAAAACACCATCACCCCTGTTTTAGTCTGGTCAAGATTGCCAATTGGGAGGCTTTTTTGCCACCCATCTCTAGTTTTCTCCAGCATTTAAATGCTTTGGGACTCATCACCATCATCGGTGAAGTTCAGTAATACTCATGAAGAATAAGAAGAAGAACAAAGACAAGGGTCACCTTCATCTCGGTCTCTCTCTCATACTTGGTCTATCTCAGAAAACTGATTCAGTCTCTCTCTCTCAATTCTACTCAGTCTCTCTCTCAAACCAATTCTTCCTTTCTCAATGTTTCTTTGTTTTGATTTATGTTAGGGATTTGGGTCTCAATGTTCTCTTTTTTTTTTTTATATACAGATTTTTCTTTTTCTTTTTTCTTTTAATTCTGAAATTAAAAAAAAAAAAAAAAAAGGTTAAAACGACGTCATTTCAATGAGTTTAACGGCAGCCCCTAACTGAGTTCTAACGGAATCTTGCATTGACAAAAATTAAAAGTTAGAGAACTGAAATGAAAAATACTGAAAGTTAAAGGGTTAGTTTTAGATTTTTGCCAAAATTATTTAAAAGAAAAATAATACGTCCACAATAAATCATAAGTGATCGATCATTACAGGTTGATATTGATGGGCAAAAAAGTAATTTTAGAGATAGATTTTTTAATTTTGAACCAATAATAATAACTTATTATCATTTATAATTTGTTATTAAAATAATTGTAAAAATGTTGTGGACGAATCCCTTCTCTTATTTAAATCATGTAATGTTAAACATTGTTAGGTTACACTTGGTGTAGTTTGGATAGAGTTATGTTTTCTCTTGCTAGATGCATGAATATATAAACTATGGGTCAACTTCAAGTTGCATCTATTATAACTTTATTAGTTTCATTTTTTAAGATACAATAAAGTTTTAATTTATAGTATCTACTTCATGATAATTGTCTTTTATCAATTATCATTAGGCTAAGATACCAATTAGAATCTCACATGTTTGTTTGTTTATTTTAAAGTACTTTATAGTAGATGGTTTGTGTCACATCCCAAACCTGATACTCGGATTTGTGACCATGACTGGCATACTAATATCAGGCTTAAACCTAATATTAACAAGAACCAACTAAACTTTTTACAAAAGCTTCCCTCTTTTTTTTCATTATTGTTTCTTTACCTCTTGATATAACTTTCCACTTGATATTTAGAACATCTACATTGTACTTCAAGAGATAACACAATCCACCAGTTACTCAAATTTTAAATTTCACACAATACATCTCTTAATACTTTAAAGTACACAACTTTAATTAGATCCTAAAATACACAATACTACAAACCTAAACATCAAATTGCTAATTTGGGATCTATACATTTAAAACTAAAACTAGCTCTTTCCAAAACTCGACTAAGGCTCCCTTTGCTCCAGAATAAAACTTGCTGACTGAAAGAGTGGAAGGGGTGAGCTACACAGCTCAGTAAGGGTAAGTTACACAAGAACTTAATAAGAATGCATGTAAATCAAATTATTTCATTTTATAAATATTCAGATAGGAGAACATCTTTTCATGCATAGTATTTTATACTATTCATAATAATAACTTATATGTTTTTCATAGGAAAATAATTGTTCTCATTTTTCTTATCAAAATAATATTACCAAAACCTTTCAAACTAAATTTCTTTAATTTCTTACAAAGTCACCGAATATAATATTGATTGTTTAAAATCATATATATATATATATATATATTATTATAAAATAATCATTTTGACTTAAATCAAGTAATTAGTAACTTTGTCTTAAATTAGAAACATCTTAAAGAATAACAAAACTTTTCTTCATAAACTTCTTCTCATAAAATATTACAACTCTCATAATCACAAAACTTAACATTTTAATATTAACATAAACTTGTGCTTTCGTCATAAATTTTATCTTTAAAGAACAGCAGAAACTTTAGAAACATTTATCTTTAAAGAGCAACTTTTCTTTTCATCAGAAACTTCTTCTTTTCATATTTTCATGAGATTTTTTAACTTTTCATAATGCATTTAAACAAAATCATTCTCTCATGATTAATAAAATAATATAGTTGTTCATAAATAACATATTGGTTAGTTCATATCTGATAAGTTTGTACATAATTAAGAGGCTTCCAGCACCACTGTGCCAGGCATCCAGCATCCCCCACAATGCTAGGGATTCCCGGGATCATATCATAATACATATCTTCAACGAGGGTCAGTTGGCATCCTTCACAAGTTGGCCATTCCCAACAAGAGCGGGTGCAACAGAGTCCTCATCACTTTTAATGGCCAATCAAATAATATTTTCCATGCATGGAAAGCTAGCAATTTAACCCCTACTAGCCGAGTTCAGATCACCAGAGGACATAACCCGAAAACATTTCATACTTATACATCATATTGAAATTCACAGTTAGCATAACATTTCATAGAAATAGCATTTCCATTATTTTCTTTAAGCATTATGTTTGTGGAATTAGTAATAGTATCAATATGCTTAAATCATTTACATAAGATTTTGAAAACTCATGAATATATTTCTCGGAAACATGATTATATGCCATATCTCTAAAAAAAACTTTTAATGCATAATACCCTTTAAAATAACCTCATGACTTACCAAATACCCATATAACTTATCACTTACCTGAAGGCAAAGGAATCAAGAGCCTAAAATCGAAGGAACTCAGACCTGAGGATTGGTAACACCTAAATCAAATATCAAAACTTATTACTATCAATTATACCTTAGAATAAACTTACACATTCATCTCAAAGTCTATCTCTTAAAATCAATGAAATCATAATCCCATCTCAACAAGGTTCCCCAAACACAAGATACATTCATCAAACAACATGATGTACCAAATCATAAAGAAACCATTATTTTAAAGTTTATATTCAGATCATGTCAAACAGCTTTAAAATCAATTTAGAATGTGTTTGAGATTGGAAGCAATGGTGCGTGCATAAACTTACACAAGGCAACATACAACATGTTGAACAAAACAGCTTCATAAAAACAACAGTTAAATGGTTTAGAATCCCCTCCTTTGGGTGGTAAATCTTGAACCAAGTTATACAAAAATTATATATGATCTAGACATACCAAATGATGAGTATGTTGATTTATAGCTCAAATCATTCACCTTAACTTTAGAATTAAATCCTCAAAGTTATATATGTCACTTACTGTTCACTGGTTATTCTAGCAGCATATACTTCACTTATAAAATACAAATGGACTATCAATTTACATCCAATCTTCATGCCAATTTACAGAGCCACTCCTATGGATGTCTAGTAGATTCCATGTCATTTTCAGAGTCAAATCATAAAATCATGATTTACTAATAATCATAAAAGACAACATACTCAAATCTGTCCTAACAGAATTTCAATTGACTTACAAATTGCACTATTATTTTTGTATTGATCCAACTGCCATGAGACCAATTCAATAACAACCACAAGTGTCTTAACTTTCATAGGAAATATCCCTAGCATCTAAATTCACTGTATACAATTTAATACATAATTTATCATGTGTAAACACACAATCTGTCACAGTGGTAGCTTTGCAACATTTTCTTGTAAAATCATAAAATGATTGCAAATAGTCTTATTATCATATGGGGATTTTTATACACTCATTAGACATGTTAGAAAACACGTATATAGTCATTTAACCATTTATAGTAAAGTTAAATACAACAAAAATCCCAGCAGTAACATCAAGTGTACTCACCCTAACTTTGTCTTACTTCCTTAATCATATACCATCATTAATTCGTAAAAACCCTAATCTACCTTCAACAAATCACCAACACAATTTCAAAGCTTCTTAAAACACTATATATATATATATATATATACTTACAAGTTCACAATTTCCTAATTTTACAAATCACAAATACCGTTACTAAAAATTCCATGAAGAAATCATGGATTCTAAGGTGAGAGTAGCTAGAACCCTTACCAAGTTTTTGGTTCTTGAGGGGAAATAGAAATAGAATCACTCTTGCATGAAAGGATTTCTCTTTCCTAGTTGTTAGACCCGAAAGTATGAGAGGTAGAGAGCTTGAGACAGTATTTGAGTCTTCTAGTTTCTTTGAGAGACTATGAAGAAAAAATGAGATGGAGCTTTATTTTTCTTTTGATGTGTGTGGACCCGTGGGTTTGAGAAAAAGGACTCAAGAGAACTTCTAGCTCTTTCCTTAAGAGAAATGAGAGTAAAGTGAGGTGAGAATTTTGATTTATTTGGACCCATGGGAATAGAGAGGGAGAGAGCTTCTTGGTTATTCTAGTTGCTTTAAGAGAGTAGAAAGAAGAATGAGGTGATGAGAATTGAGGTTTGCATAGTTGGCTAGAGGGTTAGTGGGGTGGGGTTATGTGGAGATTAGTGGCCTTGCCACTTGTCTCACATGCATGGCAAGTTGGGCAATTGTCCACACATGGTTGGCCCAAGTATCTTGATTCAATTAGTCATCTGTGTAGGAAGTTACTAAAATGCCCTTACCTTAAACACTTAATTAAACACCAACAACAATATGTCTAATAACTTAAACTACTTAATATAGTTCTGTACATACTAAGTATATATTCATAATACAATTAGCCATTCAATTATTTATAATCTTTATCTTTCTTATTCAATGGCATTATAAAATAATACGTTTATTAAATACTCTTCTATTAATTATAGAAAGGAAGTGGCTTAAAATAATAATTAACCACTCAAACACATAATTTAACTATAAAATTGGGTTAGGATGTTACAGTTTGATTTGTAGATGTAGAAATGTGATATTCAAGTACACATTTTGGCCTCCATTGAAAAATAATGTTCTTGTTTATTTTGGCCACCATTGAAAACCAAGTTTATACGTAAGAATTTTGGAATAAGTTTTTTCAAGATGCATATATTGTTGGTTCTTTGAATGGCATAATTTGAAAATGTTGAGTTATTTGCAATTCTCTCTCCTGCTCAACTAAAGGGAGGGTATTTTAGTAATGTCATTATGGAATATTTGTGTTGGGTCTTAAAATGAATGGGATGAGGTTATTTGCTTAATTTCAATATATGATAATTATTAGTCTATACACCTTGTTGCACACACCATACACACAATTTTATTTTTGTGAACTACATTCATGACTTGAAGTCACGATTTTAGTTCAAAATTTGAAATGTTTTTACATTGTGTGTAACAGGTAGTATGTAATAAAACATTGCCCTTTTAATAACTAGGGGATTAATTGGTTGATTTTTGGGGGCATTGTGAATGGTCTAAAAGTTAAGGAATAAAAAGTGTAATTAATCCAAAAGAGTTTCATCGTTTGTTTTAAATTACTTTATGATCTTGTATAATTATTTTATTACCCCCCCCCCCCCCCCCCAAAAAAAGCCCTTACATGGTGTGCATTCACTGTGTGGCTTAAAAGTCAATTTCTGTTTTTTCATTTTTACTATCTATTTTGTTATTAAAATTTAATTATACTATTAAAGTACTTGATTTGGTTTACATATGATTAGACACAAGTGTTACTCATGACACAATATTATTTCGTCATATAGCACATCATTTTTTTTTTTCTAAATAATTCGATAGTCAAGGGTAGGAGGATTTGAACCCTACATATCTACAATCTAAATTAGAAATATTATTTTCTCAAAAACTAAAATTAGAAATATTAAGAGGTGTCAACTAAATAAGTTACAAAATTTTTGGCCATATAACACATCATAAGTATTATAGGGTCATGATTTGTAACCTAAGCCCAAAAGAATTGGGATATGAGCCCAATACAATAAATTTGTTGAGAGTGGGTGAAAGAGCTGGGCTCTTAGTGAATGGGACAACGGCTAGCAAGGATTTAAAATATGAACAAACGTAGAAACACACGTAAAATTTGATGAAATGGTTGTCTGAGGAGATGAATTGTTATTTGAATCTTTATTTCTGAAAGCTAATACAACATTTAGTGCTACAGTAATTATTTTTCTCCTTCCTTTTATTTTGTTTTTCGGTCCAATCTTATGGGGGGTCTTTTACATTATATAGTTTCCTTTTAGACCATCTCGATCGTACACTTGTTAGTCATCTAAACTTTTACTCGAGTATATGTCCCATCAAGCATCTTCTCTGGCTCTTTCTGAACGGTGGTGGTTGAGACTGCACTGTTCAAGGGTCTTCTCCACATAAATGCGGCAAGAAAGGTTGCTGCAATGCATTTAATGCGGTGGTAGCAACTTTTCTCTTAGATATTTCTGTATTCTTATCCTCTTCGTACGTGCCTGAAGGTCATCCTTATCGTTGGAAATTCTTGGAAGGTCACCTAAGTTGCCCAGGTACTTGCTTGATCGATATGCGTCCTATCCGAGAAGGATAACCTCCTCGGACTTTATCCCTCTACTCTTTCTTTACGTGATCCTCCATCATGGGGCCTCTTCGATCATTTACTTCTCCTCGGACGTATCCACATCATCAAATAGGGTCCAAGGCCCAGTATACAAATTTGGACCCTTGTCTCCACAAGTATATTGAAGAAACTAACATAGTTTGATTGAAAATGAAAATATTTTTTAGAGTTCTCATAAGTTTATAAAAAATGTCATGATAAACCAAAAGTCTCTTAAAATTCAAGAGAATTGTAAGGACTAAAGGATCTTGCGGCCCAAGCCCACTTAGAATGGTGGTTGGATTAGCTCAACCATGGCCCAAAACAAAGAATTTGTAAGAGAGGGAACCAGACAACCAAAGGGGGGCTTCGCTCGAGGACAAAAACAAAGAAGAAAAGGCTGATCATATTAGATAGGTGAACCAATTTTTCCTCTCAAGCTTGTCCAAGGAGGCCACAATTACATAAGAATTATTATTGTTCAATTTTTTTTCTCTAAGTGTTCTTCTTGTTTCCTTTTTTTCTCTTGATACTTGTGTCAAGATCCCTCTCTCTGTCAACCTTCCTTTTCTTATATACTCCTCCCTTTATCATATCTCAACCATCAATCCTCACCTAACATCCCTCCTCTCATGACACTTGTCACTTTTTACATCCGAAGAAGATAGTGGAAGGAGTTTGCTTAGTTGTGACTTACACTATTCAAGTCACTTCTCTCATTAATGCAACTGATAAAGTTGCTACCCACCATTTAATGCGGAGGCAATAGGCTACTCCAAACTAGAAATTTCCCTTATGACCACTGATTCTCTCTCTTCAGATTCTTGTTCCGATTTGGAATGCCTCAGAGTACTTTGACTCATCTCTTCCTCTCCTCGAGCAGCTTTCCTCCTCATGTCCGTGGACCGCGGCATCCCCACAATTATATTGCAACTCTTCAGATCCATCCTCTGTCCTCAGGCACCCACAAGAATATTATATGCTTTATTTAATCATCTATCACAATTTTTTTTTTCATTTTAACAATAAAAGATGAATTTTATACTTTATATTATATAACTCAACTCGTTTTTACCATATGGTGTTCTATATATATATATATATATATATATATATATATATATATATGTATGTATATATATATATATATATATATATTTGAGAGTCATGTTAATATTACTTAATATAGTTTGTTATAAAGTAAACATCCTTCCTAAGATTTCAAAAACTTTATTATACCATTTTGATTAGTGGATTTTGTTAACTTAATTGCCAAAATATCTTGTAAAAAAGTTCTATAATTTTCAAAAAATTTAAAATAATTGTAGTATGAACAAAGTTTAGGTACAAATTTGGTTGTAATTTAAAGCTACAACTTCACTAAATATCTTTTTTATTAGATGTGAATTTTGACAAATCCATTATTAGCTTGTATTTTTTATACTTGTAAAATTTTCAGAAAATTAAAAATCAATAGCTATGTCATCAATCAATGATTTAAATTGCATATTTTTGTAGTCTAAAACTATGCATAAAAATAAGTTTATGGATCATATATTAAATAACATTTGATTGACACAAAATTTGATATGTGTATTAAGAACATAACGTACATGTAATCCAATGGTTAGATTTTTAAAATAAGTATCTATGTTTATATTGTTTTTCAATGGAAATAGTAGTTTTAGGCTACAAACTTTGTCCTTGTAGTATTATTTATTTTTATAATAATAAGTGATATCTATACGACTAATAACATGATTCCCTCTCTCTCTCTCTCACACACACAAAATGTTACCACTTCTCATGGGATACTTGCCCTTGTTGTCCATATTATGTCCAATGCACAATTGCATTGGATGCAAGTTAATCCCAAGTTAATCCATTTTGGATACCTGATTTTTTAGCTAACTATTTTTTTAAAAAGCATCTCTTTTTCTCTCTTAGAGAAAAAAAAAAAGTCTTTTCCTACAAAGTAATCCTCTTAGTATTGCTATTTATTTATTTATTATTGTTATATTGCTCATATATATTTTTTGTTGTATATGATTTTGATTTGTTTGTTATGGAAATTGTAAGATTTTGTTTTGAAATAATAAACATTTTATTATAACCATTTTTAGGATTATTTGAGCAATTGCATTTGTTGTATATATGGTCTTGTTGGGGAAAAAGTAAGGAACTATAGACCAAATGAGGTTGAAGCCAGATAATGAAAAAAGTTCAAGGGACGATACGTTATTTATTACCTTTTTTTTTTCTTTTCTTTTCTTTTTCCCTTTCAATTCTCATTAAAAGTTATTACTTTGTTGTATATGAGTGAGTTACATGTGTGATTAAATTATTTTTTGTTGGCATTCTTTTTGTAATTTTGTAATCGTGAACTATAGAATTTCAGGTAAAAAAAATGTAATTATTTATTTTATTTTATTGCAATTAGTTTGACCATGATGATAGGTTTTAGAATGGATGGACATGAAAATATGAGAGATAAAGTAGGATGAAATTCTCTTGAAAAACAAGATCATGAGTCAATGCCTAATATTAATAGAAAAATATGTAAATCCCAAATTGTGATGAGTGAAAAATTATGACAAAAAAAAAAAAAAGTTTCATTGCACGTGCAAAACCCTTGTGATGAAACTGGTATTCAATAATTATATTAAAATTAATTAATATAGTTTTTTTGTTGGAGGGGGAAAATTAATATAGTTTATTATAAGTAAACCTCAATTCCTAAGATTTCAAAAACTTTAGTATACTATTTTGTTTTGTAAGATCGTTGAATTCAATTGGTAAAATATACTGTAAAAGAGTTCAATAGTTTTCAAAATTATTTTAAAAGAATTGTGGTATTTTTTTTATTTATTTTTATAATAATAGTTAGGGGTGTGCATGGTCGGGTTGGGTCAGGTTGAGGTGATTTTTTGACCCAACCCACCATGGTGGGTCAAAAAAAATTCGACCAAACCCAACCCATCACATTATTCCAACCCAACCCACATGGGTCGGGTTGAACCCATGGGTTGGACAACTTTTTTATTACTATTATTAAATTGAGCAGAAAAAAATATATCACACTTGACTTGCCACATAAATTAATAAACAAAATATACATTTATATATAAACTAATATTTCAACTGAGTTAATAAACAAAATATAAATAAACTAGTATCCTAATTCACTTATAAACAAAATATACGAGTTCCTTACTCAGTTATAAACAAAATATATCTAATTGAGTTGATAAACTAAATATATATGAACTATGGAACTCCTAAGTTCTTGACTCAGTTATAAACAAAATATATGTAACTGAGTCAGTAAACAAAATATACAGAACTAGCATCCTAAGTTCCTAAGCCAGTTATAAACAAAATATATTAAACTGAGTTTATAAACAAATTATACAGAACTAGTTCTACGAGTGGATTTCAAAAGAGTTCTATACTAGTCCCACTAAGAACCAAAATATCCAAGCTATCCAGATTCCAGCATTCCAATTTCCAACTAATCTTCCTCTTACATTGTTATGGTGCTTTGAGATGCAAACTCTGAGACAAATCAAAAAAAAGAAAAAACAAATAAAAAAAAGACAATCTTATATAACAATTAAAAAATTACAATCATAAAAAATTACTTTGTTGAAAAATTACTTGACTCAAGACTCTCATAGGATTCAACTTCTTCCATTGCTTCTTGAAGATCAATTATATCAGTAGCTCTTAACCAATTCTGAGCACAAATCAGCATTTCAATTGTGTTAAGCAACAAAGAGCTTCGAAATGGATCCAACACATGACCCCCAGTACTAAATGCGGACTTAGAGGCAACTGTAGAGAGAGGAATGGCTAACACATCACGAGCTACTTTTGAGAGAAGCCGGTATTTTGAAGAATTCACCTTCCACCAATTCAAAATACAAAAATTTGGAGAATCTTCTTTCACACAATCAACCAAATATCTTTCCAGCTATGATTTGCTTTCCAAACTATCCGCTGCCAAATGCATCTTATAAATAGATTTCACCAATGCATGGGGATCTTGCACAGGTCTAGTCTCAACATTATTTGAAGAATAGCCATCTTGACCTTGCCCATTTGAATACCCATCACAATCACAATAGTGCTCATACATACGAACAAGAGCCTTTTTCACCTTTTTTGTCATGTTGTCTGTTACTGCTCCTGGATTCCGTTTGGCAAATCAAAAATTTACAAACCTCAACTTGTACCTCGGGTCTAGTACAACAGCAACAAACATCATCAAATTAAGTTTCTCAATGTCCCCCCAATACTTATTAAATTTCTCATGCATATTCCTTGCCATCATACTCAAAAGAGGATCTTCACTTTCACACAAGTTTGTCAATTCAGTCTTCATCACACAAAGTTCATGAAAAAATACATTAGATGTGACATATAGAGAACCAGAAAATCGTAATGTAACTTCATAAAACAACTTCAAAAATTTCACAAACACCTTCACATTATCCCAATCCTAAAAATCAGGTGGTCCTAATATTTTTTTCCCACTTCCATCATCCAAGAAGTAACGAATATATTGTGCATCATTAACCCGTAATCTTTCAAATGCCCTTTGAAATTTTTCTGCATTCTCTAGCATCATGTAGGTCAAGTTCCATCTAGTTGGAACATCAAGACACACACAACCCTTGCTAGCAATCTTTACTTTTTCCACACATGCTTTAAACTTATCATACCTAGATGGAGAGGACCTTACATACCTTACTGCATTACGGACTTTGACAATTGACTCATGAAGGCTTTTCAAACCTTCCATCACAATATGGTTCACAATGTGTGCACAATATCTCATGTGCTTACTCACCACGCAAGATAGAAGCACCCCACTCTTTAGTTATCCTATCCAAGTAGGTTACAGTCCCACCGTTAGAGGCTGCATTATCAACTGTGAGGGTGAAAATTTTATCAATGCCCCAACTAAGCAACAATGACTCCACCACCTTTCCAATGGTTTCACCTTTATGATTAGGGACTTGACGAAAATTTAAAATTCTTTTGTGATATTGCCAATCATCATCAATGAAATGAGCAGTAAGGCACATGTAATTAATATTTTGGATTGAAGTCCAAGTGTCAGTGGTGAGGGAAATCCGTTGAGTAGATTTTTCCAAAAATATTTTCAACCTATCCCTCTCTATTGAATAAAGTCTTATGTAATCTCTCGCAATAGTTAGTGTGAGTTGGGACAGTGAACCTAGGCTACAACACATTACTATAGTACCTAAACCCTTCATGCTCAACAAATTTAAAGGGCAATTTATCCACGATAATCATCCTAGTGAGTGCTTCCCTACACATGCTCTCATTGTAACTTACAGCAATAAGACTATTACTATCAGTAGCCTCCGCATCATCACTCTTTTTAGGTCTGAAGGCTAAAGTCATTTGAGTCTTATCTTGCTTATTCTTTTTACCATAAAGATATTTTTTACACCGAGCTTCCAAATGAGTTCTTAAGTTAGTAGTGCCATAAGTTTTTGACCCAGCAGCATAAGTTTTGCCACAATACTTACATTCAGCTCTCTTACCTTCTAATAAGATGAAGTGACCCCATACATATGATGTTTGGTTAGGTTTTTTTATACCTTCTGCTTCTATGGGAGAGAGATTTGAGGCAGCAACACTAGTGTCTGTTGTCGCCATTTGAGGAGCCTCATTTGTGGGAGTGGGTGCCACTGGAACCTCATTTGTGCCACATTGAGTTTCAAATGCCATCTATAAATTTAAAAAAAAAAAAAAAACCTAAAGATTAGTATAATGTAACTCCTTAAAGGCAAATGACACTGATGACTAAACAATAACAGTAAAAACAATAGTGAGAGGGCTAGACAGAGACAAACCTGCAAAGCAAGATAAAGAGAAAGGGACACAACAACTCGACAACAGAAAATATTGTAGTGTAAGAAATACACCTGTAGGTTGAGACAAAGCAAAAACATTTAAAAATCAGTCAAAAGAAAACTAAGAAATCAACAAAACAAAAGCTAAATATTGATCCACCACAGCAAGAGAGATAAACAGATAGAGTGAGTAAGAGAGAAAAAACTTTAAAAAACTTTACCTAACACCGAAAGAGATAGCTACCGTCGGAAAGATAGAACTACCGCCGAGGTGATGATGATAGTTGGACGGCAATGGCTCAACAGAGGGAGAGAGTTTTAGGGTTCAAATGAGAGTCAAGTATGACTGTGTGAGAAACTGAGAGAGGAGGAGAAGAGGGAGGCGGCACATTAGTTTTGTCATTCGTGTGACTTTAAACTAATAGAATGTAATATATGATAGGAGGAAACTAAGTGCTGGACAGCCGGTTTTTAATTTTTTTTATTAATTATATAATATATTTAAATATATTATAAAAGAACTAACAGCCATAGGATTTTATATTATATAATATAATATATATGATAGTATTAGTAGGAACCGAAGAATCAGGAAATGCTCTAAGGCTGATTTTTTGTTAAGGAATTGAAATGGAACTAAATAGTAAACACTCTCTAGTCATAGTCATAGTCTCCAAAGTGCTCTAAAGGCTGATTTTTTGTTAAGGAATTGAAATAGAACTAAACAGTAAACACTCTCTAGCCATAGTCATAGTCTCCAAAGTACAAGCTGTACACGTTTATGGCTGGGAGGGAGGCATTTCACTTTTTTCTATGCTATGAGTTATCGTGTCAATTTGTAGCAGTTATCAGAAGTCAGAAGACTCAGAACTCATGTGAAATTGTGAATGGCAGAGTATAGTGTTACACGTTAAGTGCCATTCCACTTTATTTTAGTGCAGTACTGCTGGTTTTAAAAAAAAATTATTAATATTATATATAATATATATTTTATCCGTTTCACTTTATTTGTTTTTTATTTTATTTTAAAATGTCCTAAAATATTATCTTATTTTTAAAAATAAGAATCATTAATTTACTAATGTTCCTATTATACCTCATATTTAGTAATGTTTCTATTAATAATTTAATTTTTTGATAAATTTATTTAAAGATAATTTTGGAAACTTATACATTTTTAAAAGATAGACAAGACAATAAATGATGTTCTCTTAAAAAATTTGACTTATCAAACAGAACAAACAAAATAAGACAGAGAAAGTAATATATATTTAGTACAATACAGCTGATAGTATGATTACAGCTGGTCTTAAATTTTTTTTATTAAATATATAATATATTTTAAATATATATTAAATATAGACGGGTTAGATTAGATATGACGTGTCTATAATTTTATGACCCAAACTTAACCTGACTCACTATAAAAAAAATTTTATAACCCAATTAAACCCAACCCATCAATTCTTAAAAACCGACCCAATCAAACCCACCGGATCGATGAGTTTTTTTGCACACCCCTAAGATTAATAGTGATACAATGTACATTTAATTTTGACACGTGCTCATCTAAAACCCTAACCCTTTAAAACCCAACTTCTTCTTCTTCTTCTTCTTCACATAGACAGAGAAGAAACCTAGCTCATCATCAATGGTGATGGCGACCTCAACCAAAGAACCCGGACTCGGAGCTCTGAAACGCCTGAAATCTACGGAGGCACCAGAATGGCTAACACCGAACCCGTCTCTCTCTCAAACGGCTCGCGCCGCGTCAGAGCACCTCTTCGCTTCTCTGAAGCCCTTCACTCCCAAATCCCCATTCGAAAAGCTCTTGACCCAAGGGTTCGACGCCGAGCAGATATGGCAGCAAATCGATCTCCAATCCCACCCCCTCATGTCGACTCTGCGCCGCGAGGTGAAGCGGTTCGAGAAGAACCCGGACGATATATCGAAGCTGAAGGAGGTTCAGAAAGTTGAGCACAAGGGTTCTGAGGGTGTAAAGGGTGTTGTAGAAGAGGAAAGTGATGGTCTTGATGAGGGATTAAATGGGTTTGATGAGGAATTGGATGAGGATGAAGAAGAGGAAGAGGAGGAGGAGGAGGAAGAGAGAGAGAGTGAGGGTGAAGAGGAGGGAGAGGAAGGTAGAGAAGGTGGGATTGAAGATGGGTTTTTGAAGATAAAGGAATTAGAGGGGTTTTTGGAGGATGGTGAAGCTATGGAATATGGATTAAAGAAGAAAGGTGATGGCTTGGGTAAGAAAAATAAGAAGAATAAGGGAAGTGAAGAAGAAAAAGAAGAAGATGATGATGATGATGATGAAGAGGATGATGAGGTGAGTGTTTTTTTTTTGGGTGGAGATAACATTTTGAATAATTTGGTTGGTTTCTTTTGGTTTTGAGAATTTTTGATTCATTGGGTTTAATTATGGAATTGTGGTTTTAGCCGATTTAAAAGAATTTGATGGGTTTGAATTTGGTATAGAAAGTGCATATTTGTTAGTGTTATTTAAGTTGATTTTGATGATGTTTTTTGGGGGATTCTAACTCATTGGCATTTTGTTCTTTTAGCTTGGAGCTTTTGGGCTTGGTGATGATGAAGACGATGATCAAAATGCGGACAAGATGGCAAGGTGCTGTTATGTTGTTTCTTTTTCGTTTCATTGTTGTCGGCTCCAATGAACTGCTCCAATTTGTTATATTCATATTGCCATTGGTATTCTTTAGAAAAAAATTTAGAATTGCTAATGGGCTCTAGGTCAAATGACACTTCCTGCTTTGATAATAATTGGATGGATGGTGAGGTTGTGTTTCAAGACCCATTTATTGCGTGAGTAACTTACCAATCAATAATAAAAAATTGCATTTTCGCTATATGGTAATATAGTTGGAATGCACAAATTCTTTGGAATAGTTCTACTTTTAAGATGATGGATGCATGAACTAATCTTTGCTTTTGAGCTATATATCTTGTATCAATGTTGTGCATGGGGGTGTATATTTATAACTCTGATAGATTTGTTTGACATTTCCTTTTTCTGGGCTTAACCTGTGCATATGTGTATTTCAGTTATGAAGACTTTTTTGGTTCTAATAAGAAAAAGGCTTCAAAACGAAAATCAGAAGTGAATGATCGGTCAGAAGATTCAGACATGGGTGACGAACAAGAAGATTCAGACATGGGTGATGAACAAGAAGATTCAGACATGGGTGATGAACAAGAAGATTCAGACATGGGTGATGAGCAAGAAGATGATGGGGCTTTTGAGAATAAGGTTTTTTTTTTTTTTTCAAAATATATGTGCACATTGTTTAGTAATAGTAAAATTTCATTCATTGCTAGCAGGAATTTTAGTTGAAACACATCTGATCTTGATTTTCTTATTTATAGAAGCAAGAGACTCTTTCTACCCATGAAAAAGAACTTCAGAAGCTTCGATCTCAAATAGAGCTGATGGAAAAGGAAGACCTGGAGCAACAAGATTGGACCATGCAGGGAGAGGTAATATTATCAGTCAAAAATTATAGTGTTAAATCAAATTTGCTTGGATCATAATTGAAGCAGATGTGGATTTGATTCAAGTGAATGTATCTAAATGTGGATTAAATATCTTGGCAACAGGTAACTGCTGAAAAAAGGCCAGTGAACAGTGCTTTAGAAGTCGATCTGGAATTTGATCACAATGTGAGACCTGCCCCTGTGATCACTGAGGAGGTTACAGTAGCACTTGAAGAAATCATAAAGGAACGGATCCTTAAGGTAGACTCCATTTGTTTAGCAGATATTAGTTGGAATGCTATCAGGTCATTGATTATAGTTGGACTTCACTATGATGTCATCAAATTATTCTTTTATTTGTGCACTAGATAAGAATGGTTATACGCTTACCAAGAAAAAAAGGAAAAGTATTGCCTTTTGTTTTATTTGACATTACACATGCTGCATTAGTCATTGTGACTTTGATGTCTCTCCATTACTAATCAGCAACAATATTGCTATGATGTTTGTAGGGACAGTATGATGATGTGCAAAAGGCTCCTAGGTTGCCGTCTGTGGCTCCGAGAGAAATCAAAGAGTTGGTAAACATTTTATACTGAAATACTGAAATGAATTCATTCTAAGTGTTACGATAATAGGAATTTACTTATTCAGCACTTTCCTTGTTAAATATGCAGGACGAGAATAAAAGCAAGAAGGGTCTTGCTGAAGTTTATGAGGTTTGTATTTCTGACACGATCCATTATGGGATTTACTCTTCATGTCCTGCTCTCCCCTTATTTTTCCCGGAATTTATGGTTCTGTACACTGGATCTGTATTTTTTGGGGGACCTTTAGTAATGAAGTTTATAATACAGTTTATTCTTCCTTTGTTACTTAAATTAGCAATATTTAACTTCATTTTATTTATTTCAATTATTTGCAGGAAGAATTTGTTCAGCAGACAAATCTGAATTCTGCCCCTTTGTCATTCAAGGATGAACAGAAGAAAGAGGTGCAAGTTTTTGTTGTTACTTAAATATTCATTGCATTCCTGATTATTTCTTCTTTGTAATCTTCATATCTTTAGTGTCCTTATGGTGCTGTATAGGACTTCAGAACTTCCCATTTGACAGTCTGTTGTTTGCTCCTTCCACCTAGACTTTTGAAGATATTATATATGCTCAACCTTTTTGTCATTATCTTTGATCAGGCTAGCATGTTGTTCAAGAAACTTTGCTTAAAGCTGGATGCTCTTTCTCATTTCCACTTTGCTCCAAAACCTGTATGCTCTTCAATCTCAATCATCTTAGTGAACATCTAATTTTAGGCAATACGTGGTGAACATTTTGTGTCCTTGTCTTTATTGGTTGTGTGTTGATTGGGACAGGTAATAGAGGACATGTCTATACAAGCAAATGTCCCAGCTCTAGCAATGGAAGAGGTAAAGAGTTTGTATATATTCATTTCAAAATTTTATCTGCTCCATATTTAGCAAGCGAGTAAATTATGTGGTCTGCCTTCCATGGACAAATTCCCCCCCCCCCCCCCCCCTTTTTTTTAATGAATTGATTATAAATGAAAATGTCTTCCATGTGCAGATTGCACCTGTGGCTGTCTCAGACGCAGCTATGC
The DNA here is from genome assembly GCA_029955455.1 of Quercus agrifolia. Classification (NCBI taxonomy): domain Eukaryota; kingdom Viridiplantae; phylum Streptophyta; class Magnoliopsida; order Fagales; family Fagaceae; genus Quercus; species Quercus agrifolia. The sequence continues at coordinate 45,700,347 of JARQAD010000006.1, forward strand.
TGGCTCCTGAGGAAGTTTTTACTGGCAAAGGTGACATTAAGGAAGAAACTGAGCTTACACAGGCAGAAAGGAAGAGGAGGAGAGCTAATAAGAAGAGGAAATTCAAAGGTAAGCTTGGGTACCTAGGTTCTTTCATTGTATTTGAAATGCTAATTTTCATTCCTTTTCAAATCGCACTTCTAATTTTAATATTCCAAATTTTAATACTCTTTAAACCACCAAAATCAAGGAATAAATCTTTGGTATAAAGGCTGAGATTCCTCTGTAGGATAAGCTAATTGAAGGGATATTGATGACAAGGAGTGACAGAATTGAACAAAGTCAACACTTTACCTCTCAATGGTCTTTGTACGCCTCAAGCATCAAGCTGGCCTGGTCCCTAATCAACTTGGTCTGAGTCACAAACATTTCCAACTCCACCATCTTCCACCTCTCCTCCAATTGCACGCTCCTCTCTTTATCAATCAATTCAAGTCCTTTCTTTATCAAACTCTCCTCCAACCTCACATTCTTATTAAACCTTAACATCCCATTCAAACATCTCCCTGAAACCCCAGCAGCAGAAGCATCAGCATCAGCATCAGCATCAGCAGAGCCCCAAATTTTCTTTGACAATTTGTATGTCTTTCTATCATGGGGTTTCGAAAAGGTTGGGTCTTTACCAATCTCATGGAACCCGAACTGACTCTGGTAAAAGCCAAGATCCTCCGCCACCAAGAAGCCTCCAAACAGTGAAGCAGAATCGACGCCGTCAAAGCGGGTCAAGAAGAGAGACCTGGAACTGAAATCCCAAGGCAGTGGCGGCGGCGGTGGTAGGGAAGAGAAGAAGCTTTTCCAGAGGCTGTGGAGCGACGATAATGAAATAGAATTACTGGAAGGGATGGTGAATTACAGAGCTATAAACAGCGCTTATCCCGCCAAATATGTTGCCGCATTTGTTAAGAAGAGTCTCCACGTGGAAGTTACGAAGGCCTAACTGTTGGATAAGATGAAAAGGTTAAGGAAGAAGTACCGCAATATGGCTGGGCAAGGAAAGAAAGGTAAAGACCCAACCTTTTCGAAACCCCATGATAGAAAGACGTGAATTGTTGAAGAAAATTTGGGGCTTTGCTGATGCTGATGCTTCTGCTGCTGGGGTTTCGGGGAGATGTTTGAATGGGATGTTAAGGTTTGATAAGAATGTGACGTTGGAGTAGAGTTTGATAAAGAGAGGACTTGAATTGATTGATAAAGAGAAGAGGGTGCAATTGGAGGAGAGGTGGAAGATGGTGGAGTTGGAAATGTTTTTGATTCTGACCAAGTTGATTAGGGACCAGGCCAGCTTGATGCTTGAGGCGTACAAAGACCATTGAGAGGTAAAGTGCTGACTTTGTTCAATTATGTCACTCCTTGTCATTAATATCCCTTCAATTAGCTTATTCTACAGAGGAATCTCAGCCTTTATACCAAAGATTTATTCCTTGATTCTGGTGGTTTAAAGAGTATTAAAATTTGGAATATTAGAATTAGAAGTGCGATTTGAGCTAGAGCTCATTGACAATAATTTACTTAGAAATTGGCATATAAATTATGAAACATAAAGGCAAAGACTTGATAAGATTAACAGAACAGTTTGGCTAGCGAAAATTGCCAGTATAAAGGCTAGTGAGAGAGTCCAAGACAGCTTTTTAAAAAAAATTTATACTTGGTGAGGGTGAGTTTGTGACTCATGAGGTCAAGACCTACTTTATGCATTTAAAACTTAAAAAGAGGAGTAAGTTATTGATTTTGAGATACATGGTTGCAGCTGAGGTAGCTAAACGGACTGCAAAGAAGCCACGAGACAGCACATCCCTAAACCATGATCATGGTAATGTTTGTTTTTTCTTTGACTTGATTACACCTATCATTAAGGGAATTAATTGAATATTGTTCCTCATGGTAAGACTTTCTTAAAATGGCAGGCAAAGAAGAATGATGAGATTTTGCATATGATTAAGACATGCAATGGTCTCCTTACAAGCCTTCCTCCGTAAATTATGGTGAAAAAGCAGAATATTGGATGGAAGAACGGGGGATCCTTTTGAGCAGCCTGTTTTAATCAACTCAAGGACAAGTAAGAGGAGTGAGAGGCAGAGAAAAGAGGAAAGGGTGGTGCCTTTACCCCAAAGATCTCATTTGTTCAGCCTTATGCTTCTGACTTCTGGTGAGTGTGTAAAGAAACCCGTACTGAAGAGGATGAAAAGGATTGAAGCATCATATCCATCAATGGCATGTCAGTTCGTTGTTATTTATTAGAATTCTGATATGATAGAAAGTTTTTGTTGTGTAATTAGTCTCTAGTGATTTTGTTATCCTGGGTTTCACAGATAACAGTATACTAGTTCGTGTCGGTTATATTCTTTTGTTCAGCTTATTTGTTTTGCTCGAGGGATTCCATTTTGCTCGTGGGATTCCATTTGTTTTTAGCATCAATTGGGCACGACTGGATGAATAGAGATTTCTTTGATGCTTACTACTTTCCCTTATAATTAGTTTCAAATTTGTTAACTCCAACGAAAAGCTGTTTCAATTTGAGAATTAGCTGTTCATAATGTTTCTTAGTAACATGCAAGTCAGGACAATTTAAGAGTTGGGACTGCAAGTATATATGCCCCTCCTAAAGAACCCATGCAGTAGTAACTGTAATTTTTATATTGAAAAATGGAACCGATGGATAATAAATCAAGTTGGGTTAAAATCTGACTTTTATCTCTAAAGAAACAGTTAAAAAGTCTTAAGTTGTTCAAGGGGAACCTGAGAAAAATGTTTACCTATATCCCAATTATGACCAATTGTCTAGATTTTATGTTGACAGCAATGTTTCTGGATCAGATAGAAAATAATCAAATATTGATGGACCATTAGATTAGAAATTTATCACAATACATCCAAATTGAAGAAATAGAGCATTTCTTCCAAAATCAGCATAAGAAAGCATTTGAAAGCTCCACCAATAGAATGTGTTGTCAACGTGCGTCCTTTAAAGCTGAGCCATAACCAATGAATAGTGGCTTCATACTAATGCATCATCGCATGGAAAATTGGAGTTTCAGTTTCAGTCATCAATGTTTCATTAGCCATCTATGTTTTTTAACTGCGTATGAATCTTTGTGTTTTAGTTGGCATGGACTGGAATTGTCCTCTCCATTTGGATTTTACAAGCGCAGCATATACAATATACCAATCTCATAACCAGCTAATGAAATAAGAGAGTATTATATATACATAATCAGCTTCCAAAAGAATAACATACACAAGAATTAACCATGTCATTCGTGTCTTCAATCCAAAATTATGAAGAGGAAGTGCCTATGATCCTTCATGCAGGTTCTAGGTATTAGTTTCTCAGCAGATATGGATTACAATAATCGCGTCAAAGAGGATCTTTACAACTAACCACCCTACTCTGTTTTCTCATAAAGAAAATCGAAAAAAAGGGTGATAGGCTCACCATCAACTCTGCCCAACAAATCCCATAATTTTGGGCACCTTCATGCATTGATGGGAGCTATTAGTACTGGTTCTTCTCTTAAATATGTGTAGGCGGCCCTCATAGGTTACTGAAAGGCTAAAGCCCCCAGCAAACCACTTCATTGAAGATTTCCTTTCATATATTGCTAATTTACACTCAGAAAATCTAGACAAAAATGAAAAAAGTATTTAAAAAGACACATTAGAAGAAGGGCTTGTTAATGCCACCCAAGAAGCATATGATCTCAAACCGTGTCTTTGCCTAACCCAAACACCTTTTTGGTCTCCCACAAGTTACATTACTTGCAACCATTAAGATATATAAAAGAATAGCTAAAAAGAAAAAAAGAGAAACTAAAATGTTGATTTGCCTATTAATTGGGTATATGACATAAAGAACATCATCACCAACAAAAATGGCATATGATCTCAAAGATCAACCTAAAGGAAATTCTCAGCCAAAAAAAAGCTCTCAAGTAACCAAGCTTTTGAGTGTTCTCAGTCTCACTATTGAAGGGAAGCACTGAAAAAGAAAATTAGATACAAGTGAACAACATTAGATCTCTTTTGGGGGCTAGCTCACATGTCTTACTTTTGATCCCTCCATCTTCCATGAAAAATTCTAGATTGGGCCCTCCAAATTATTTTGTTTTATTTATTCAAATTTCCCTCAAGCCTCTCTATTGCTGCACCAACACCACTCCTTGTTTCTGAACCAGGATTAGCCGCCATATTTCCTTCATTTGCTTTCTCTATAAGCTTCAGCTGAAGCCAACCTGTCACAAAACACATTTTTTTTTACTTGCAAGTTCTATACTTTCTGTTGAACTCATGCTATCAATTTTGGCAAAAATGCACTTTTGGTCCCTACATTTTGGGCCGATTCTCAATTTGGTCTCTAGATTGATTTCACTCTTAGGTTAGTCCATAATTTCAGAAAATCATTTTTATTTTGGTCCTTGCCGTCAACCCAGTAACAAAAAAATCTGAGGTGACAGATGGAATGCACTGTGTGCATAGTAAAATACTAACGTGACTAATAAAATAATAATAAAATATTTTATTTGGCATTTTTTAAATGCCATGTTAGCATTTTAATTTTTTTTTAAAAGCCACGTCAGAAAATTAAAAAAAAAAAAATTTAAAGAAAAACCTTAAATCTAATTAATTTAAAATTTTAATTAAAATTTTCTTTTCTTGATATTATTCATGTTCTTCAACTTGTTTTTTGTGTTCTTCACATACCAAATCCAACAACCAAGAACTGAAACCCATCACAAGAACACAAACCCAGCAACCAAGAACTCAAATCACAAGAACACAAACCTAGCAACCAAGAACTAAAACCCATATCAGAAGAACACAAACGAAAACAAGAAGAAAAAATTAAATTAAATACTAACAGGAAATTTTCTTCATGTTCTTCCCAAATCCAAGAAGCAACCAAACCAATCTCTAGCAAACCCAAAATCCAAATCTAGCAACCAAACCCAATCTCCAGCAAATCCAGAAAAATAAAAAATAAATCCAAGAAACAAACCCATAAACACAATAACTAACCCAATATCTAGTAAACCCATAAACCCATAAATTTTCTTGGGAAACAAACTCACATAAAAGATAAAAAATGTTGCTCATTCCAAATTTCTTCAACCGCCGATCCAACGTCTTTGACCCATTCTCGCTCGACGTGTGGGACCCATTCGAGGGCTTCCCACCACTCTCCTCTCACTCCAACTTCCCCTCCGAAACGTTGTTGTTCGCCGCCGCTAAAGTGGACTGGAAGGAGACCCCGAACGTGAGCACGTGTACAAAGCCGACGTGCCTGGGCTGAAGAAAGAGGAAGTGAAGGTGGAGATCGAGGACGGTCGGGTTCTCCAGATAAGTGGGGAGAGGAGTCAAGAGCAGGAAGAGAAGAGTGACACGTGGCACCGCGTGAAGCGGAGCAGCGGAAGGTTCTCGAGGAGGTTCAGGCTGCTGGAGAACACGAAGGTCGAGGAAGTCAAGGCTGATATGGAGAATGGTGTGCTCACTGTCACTGTGCCCAAAGAGGAAGTCAAGAGGCCTGACGTTAGGCCCATTCAGATTTCTGGTTAGGAAAGTCTGAGATTTGTTTTGTTGTGTCTGGTTGTTTTTATGGTAAATAATGGCTTCGCTTGTTTTCGTTAGTTTCGTGTTATGTGTGTGTTGTTTTTGGTGAAAATTGGTGAAAATTGGTGTTTGTGTTCTTGTGATGGGTTTCAGTTCTTGGTTGCTGGGTTTGGTATGTGAAGAACACGAAGAACAAGTTGAAGAACATGAAGAATATTAAGAAAAGAAAATTTTAATTAAAATTTTAAATTAATTAGATTTAAGGTATTTTTTTAAATTTCATTTTTTTTTTAAATTTTCTGATGTGACTTTTAAAAAATTTAAAATGCTGACATGGCATTTAAAAAATGCCAAATAAAATATTTTATTAGTCACATAAGCATTTACTGTGCACACAGTGCATTCTGGCTGCCACCTCAGATTTTTCTGTTACTGGGTTGACAGCAGGAACCAAAATAAAAACGATTTTCTAAAATTAGGGGTTGACCTAAGAGTGAAATCAATTTAGGGACTAAATCGAGAATCGGCCCAAAATGTAGGGACCAAAAGTGCATTTTCGCAATCAATTTTTCATCATTGTAATTTAGAGCTTCAAGTTATTTTGTCCAACTTAAATAATATAATTTTAACACTTGCACTAACATGACTGGGCATATAGCTAAAGTGAGGTTAGGCAACTAAGATCCCTTTTAAGAGATAACAATTATTGTTATTAAAATGACTCCAATATACTTTAACTGTTATGCTTTTTTTTTTTAGCTACCAGAATTTCTCTAAATAACTTTAAGGTTGTCTTGGTCATTGTGAATGAAGACCGGGGCTACTCTAGCAGCTTGAGTTCAAAAATTATGTGAAAGACAGTGTAGTGATTATACTGATTTGATATCCATCAGATAGCCAAACAGCCACGACATTTTCGTTTACTGTTATATTAGTAGTTTTAATTGAAGGATCAGTAATTACATATAAGGATCGAATATATTACCAAGAGGGAAACATATTGCCGCTCCCAAAACTGAACCCAGCGCAACATTCCTTGCACGCCATTGGAGTGATCCTGGCACTAATATATGAAATAGATGGAGAAGTTAATTACAGAGTAAACAACAATTCATCAACCTCTTTAAGATATTTAAGGAATTAAACTTCAAAATAACAAAATAATAGACAGAAAAACTTGGAAAATATTTGAGGAACTATAAAGTGACTACATATAAATTTTCTAAACCAAAATGACAGGATCAGTTGGTGAGAACATCAGATGCAAGAGTTTCTGAATTCTTACTAATTAGACCAAATGTCGAAGCAGTGGCTGAACCAGCAGCAACAACATTGAGAACATCATGCACACCTCGTTTCTCTGCAAGCAGATTCTGTAAGCTGTAAAATGCGGCAGTGAACATTCCAAGGCGTACTCCACCAATTAAGGAGCCACGAGCGACTCGTACAAATCTTTTTTCCATTGCATCTCTCATTAGTCGATGCTGCTCACGTTTATCTGCTGTGCTCCCTAGCTTCAACATTACCTCTGCATCCTTGCTCTGCCAAAACGATGCAAAGTCCTCACAAGTGTCATCAAATATGTCTTAGAAAAAATGAAAACCATTTGGATGAAAAGTAAAGTTCATTGTCTCAAAACATACAATATCCGAAAAGTACTAGCAAATTATAGGGAAGATTAAACTGTTAAACACAGAAACCAGTACCATTTTCCATGGATTTGCATATTTCTTTTCTTTTTCTTGTCTTCTGGTTGGATTTCTCCTTCTTTCTTCTTTTTTTATTTTTTATTTTTTTTATTTGTGGGGGATGGGGGGGTGTTGAAGAGGGGCGGAGTTAAAGGAAGTAATTCATAAGTGAATGACTTCCAACAAAAGATGGTGCAAAGTAGAAAATGCATACAGAGTACTAATTGCAAAATAAACACCCCCCCCCCCCCCCCCCCCACACACACACACACACAACAAATGCTATAAATAAACCACATATATCCTATTTATTAAGAAGATTTGGTCCAGCTTCTTGCATTTTTAAGCTTATACATAAATGAAAGCCATTACTTTCCACCTTGCCTACAACTGATCCACCATAAAACCAACCGTGTTTTTCCAATTCCAATTATGAGAGTATAATCCACAGGCATAACACGCACCATTGGCCAGTATGGTTGTAGCAGAGGGTACAAAGATGCCAAACACATCTGTACCAATTTATATATTACAATAAGGTACAAATTGTTAATCTCTCATAATTTTTAGCAGTTTACATAGTTATCTTGATAAGGAAATATCAAAATCTGTTCCCTTTTCCTACCAGCTCTTGTCTTCATACGTGGCAAATTAATCATGTCCGAGCATGATAGAGAAAGACTTTTAGATGGTTCAGTTGATCAAACATGCTCAGTTATTACAAAAATGCACTCTTAGCAGTTTTTTTAGTACAAACTTACAACAGAAGCGGATGCCTCCCTACTGCCTCCATATAACAAGCCTGCAAACACTCCAACGACAGTTGCTGTGCCCCAATTGACAGTTCCGGCCATCCTTGGAGTATACTGATCAGGGAGAAGATGAGATTAGCCTTTCGATATTTGAAAGATTCAATGATTCCATAAATAGTGTTGTTTATGTATCGTGGAGGCATACATGTAAAATCAAAGAACACAGAAAGATAGAGAATCCCCACATAGTTTTTACTCCCCTAGATATGACTGATGTAGAACAATCAATTCTAACCAAAAAAATTAACAAGTTTTTTTTTTGATAAATAATAAAAGATATATATAAATATATATATATATATATATATATATATATATATATATATTTTGGGGCGAAACAATCAGTTACAAAAGTTGCATAAATCTAATAAATCAACAATAGAAAATATAGAAAGATTCCTCAAGGCAGTTAGCCAGTCCAATAAAATTCGGAAAAAGAATAACTTGAGATCAGGCATAGAATGCTTGGTACCTTCAAACCAAACAAATTAACAAGTAAAACAGTATGCTAGCGAATTTACATTTAAAGAGACTTTGAAAACCTCTATGATTGGAATGGTATGAAACTCACAACAAATTCAGTTGAAAAATGACCTCAACAACAAATATCGAACGATCAAATCTCCTGACCACCTTAGGCTATATGAAAAGGACAGCATCTTAATTCAAGTCTTGCTCAATAACAAAAATATGATCTTTATAGAATTTCAATTTCTTTTCTGCCTTCAACTAATTCCTGGGCATTTTGTTAAAGCACCATTTCCCCCCATTCAATTCTAGTCCAAAATTACATACAGACACCAGCTAATGGAGGATAGTGAATGACCCAGATCACAAATCGATACAGAAAACTTTCCAAAACTATGAAGTTGCAAAATTTATGAGATATCCGAAACAAAAGTAACCAAAGTTGAGCTAAAGAGACTAGCACAAATTATCAAACTTGATCTACAAATTGAACACCAAGAAGAAAAACAACAGCAACAGTATCGAAAAAAAGCAATTTTGCAAACAAAACAACAGAGAGCTGAGGTATTTAAGTTCAAAACTTGAGTTAGAAATCAAGAATTTCACAGATAGCAGGGTTTAATCGAGGGTTTAAGCACTGACCATTCAGAATTTCAAGTTTAGCAGAAAAATGAGATTCTTACATTTGAGACAGTTTCTTCAGATTTTTCAGGAGCTTCCATGATCAAAAAGATGCTTTCCACACAAATTCTACAAGTGGGGTTCTTGTTTAAGGACCCAACAACACTGTTTGGTAGCCGAGAAATAAGAGGAAAATAAAATAGACCCAAGAATAGAAAAATGGAAACGATCAAAGTTTTGAGTTTTCCCTCATTTTCTTTGTAACCAAACAGGAACCTATTGATGGACGATAACTGTGAGAGAGGGTGTTACACGGTGTTCAATATTGTACCGCCATTGCGGGTCTCTCAGTGAGGTGGCACAGTGGAACTTGGAGGCTGAAATGACTGAATTGCTCTACTTGAATGACTCTTATGTCCTTCACCATGAGTCATGACTGAACGAAATGGCTAATTAGCCATAATTTGCTAACCATTTAGTTAGTAGGTCTAGTTTGTTAACAATATTACTAACTAACATCTCGAGTCTTAAAGACTCGATTTTGAAGCCATAAATCGAGTCTTTAAGACTCGGTTTTAATGTTCTCATTAACCTTGACGTGGCAGGAGGTCCAGGTGGACGCCACGTAAAAATCGAGTATTTAAGACTCGATTTTTACGTGGCTTCCACGTGGACCTCTGGCTGTGACGTGGTTGAAAACGTGGAAACCGAGTCTCTGAGACTCGGTTTCAAATAGGTTATTTTTGAAATTAACGCCTCACTCTCTCACTCACTGTCTCTGCCACACAGACCAAGTCTCACCCTCTCCCTCTCACGCTTCAGCGCACCTCTCTCTCACCCTCTTCTCCCACTCCGTCATCACATCGCTCACTACGCCGATCACTGACCCTCTTCGCCAAACCTAAACCCACTCAGTGACCCTTTTCTCCTACTCCGTCAGACATTGACCACTTCGCCGATCATCGTCTTCACCAATCACCCTCTCTCACTCACTCTCTTCTCCCACTTCGTCAAACGTTCATCACTTCGCCGATCACCCTCTTCTCTCACTCAGTCCATGTGACATTCATCACCTAGCACCAAAGATTTGATAAAGCACAGCGACAGAGTGGTTAGAAAATTCGGTGTTTGTCTTTGTTTGATTTAAGGTTAGCATTCAATTTCGAACCCTTCAATTTAATATTTTGATTTTTATTGCCTATATTTTTGAAGTACTCATTTTCATTTTTGTTTTGTTTTGTTTAGCTGATTTTAGAGGTCCAATTTGTTTTGGTGTGATAGATTGGTTTTTTGGGTGGTGGGTTTCTGCTTCTTTTTTTATGTGGGTATTTGGGTTTCTGTTTCTGATGTTTGTTAGTGTAAAAAGTTTATGAATTCTTATAAAAAGTTTATGAATAAATGATGAGTAATGACAGAGTTTATAAAAAGTCTAGCTTTGAAACACAATCAAATAATAAAGAAACACAAAGTTGAATTTTGGATGTACTAATCAACTGCCACTAAACACTTTTAAAAGAATGTGATTCTCACTTTCAAAAGAAAATCCAATGCTTCAAAAGTTCTAATCAAACTCTGCATAAGAGTGTGAAATCTTGGACTAGATTGTTGAACTAACCATGGGTAGGATCATAGATCAGAAGCAAATCTAGTAACTCACAAATTCTAGTAATCCCTAAGCAAGAATGGTTAAATCGTTGAATTAACTAACGGTAGGATTATAAATCTGAGCTTGACTATAAGTCCAAACAAATCATTAGCCCCTTTATGTATAGGTTCATTCTTCGGTCCTAAACCTCTGTCTATTCCAACATTTGTGACAATTTGTCGAGACTAGGCCATATGAATCTCACTCTTCCCCACAATTATGATAAGGCCACATGCTTGTGAGGGTTTTTGATCTACTGTGTAGCAAATTAAAAGGCTCCAGGTCTCTACTCTTCAATGTGACTGGTGAATTGTTTAATCACCATGTTATTTTCTAAAGAAAAACAAGTGGAAGTAGATTGGCTTTGGATTCTTATTGATAATATGACCCATTATTATAAGAAGACAGTTCATTTTTTCACTAAGTAGCAGTTTGAAATATAGGTAGTAAAAATGTAAAATTAAAGAACTCCTGGATTATCTATGCCACCTTATAGATTATCTAGTAGGCCAAACAAAAGAACTAGAGAATGAGATGCAGCAAAATAACTCACCAAAGAATAATGACGCTCATAATCAAAATTAATCAAACATATATACACAAGCAAACCCTCATAGGAAATAAAGCAAAGATGCATCAACCCCTTTATTACTTGAAAATTCCAACCAATTTCAAGCCAGAAAAAAAAAAAAAAATAATAATAATAACACAAAAAATTCGACCCAGTAAAAGAAATTACAAAAAGACAGCCCCTTTGAAGTTTGATCAGTTTCAGTAGACACCCACATCAACCACGGTAAGAGATAAACTCTGTCATTTTGGTGGGGGATATTTCTTCTTCAGTTTCTTGTATTTGTCCATCATACCCAGCTCCTTCAACACATTCCCAACCATTGTAACAATTGGAACAGTTGGCCGGATACAAAGCTCATTTAGTTAATCAAGATAAGCATTGAGAGCTTGGGCCTTCAAGCTTCTTTTAACAACAATGGAGGTGATTACTAGGTAGCCTTACCCCCTAATTTTTTGTAGAGGCTAATTCTTATAGTCAAACCAAAAGCACATTGCTTGGGTGAAAGGCACTTTGATACTGTACCAAGTCTGACCCAGAGCACCAGTTCAGCCCCTAATGTAATAGGATATAATTTGAGCAAGCTTCAGTACAGCCTAAGCACTACATTTGGTCATCCAAGCTAAACCCGAAAGTCCATATCCTTGGGTTAGCTTGTTCACACCCTTTAAGGAGAGTTTTAGGAGCAGTATTTGAGTGTTTTGCTAGGGTCCTTTCATCTAAAGAAAAGATTTCTTTCTCAAGACACTAACATAGAAGTCCTTAGACATGATGAGTGGTTTGGAGGGAGTGCCTTAACAGAGTTAGTTTCTGCTCAGCTTTTGTTATAGATCAGGATAAGGATGATAATTGTATTTATAATTTGCAGCGTGCTACATCTATGAGGTAAGGTGACCAGATGGGGGGATATTCATATTACTGTGCATCGCTGTTGATTGGGATATTGAATCTATTGACTCTTTCTATAATCTATTTTACTCAAGTTTTGTACTAGATGAAGGGGTTGAGAGATAGTTAATCATAATGGTAAGTTTTTGATCCTGCTATAAGGCATTCAGAATATGTAGCAGGTAAAAACAACTTCCATGAAAGAGTTTTTGGCAAAGCCAGTTCCTGAGGAAAGTAGCATTTAGCATTAGAGCATTGGGGAAGGATAAAAACATAATTTAATAAAACCTCAAAATTACCAGCAGGACAAAAAATAAAATTAAAAATAAAATTAATGCAATACTGAATTAATACTTAAAAATAAAAAAATGCAATACTGATGCAATAAGAAAAATAAAAACCATTGCAGCAACTTATGTACAATTGTGGTCTCTACGAACGTAGGACCACTGTTCTTTGTTATTATTTTTATTTTTATTTTTTTTTTTTTTTTTGTAGCTCAAATAGATATCCTAATTTAATATACCTAATGTACTACCCCCACCCCTTCACACATACGACCCATTGACACGTCGTATGATTGAATTGTGACACAAATTCAGGTCCACAAGACCCTGAATCTTATTCTAGTGACTGGAAATAATCTGACCTGTCAAATGGCTGTGAGAAAGATCTATCGTGGTTAGACTCTATGCCTAGCTGAATGATAAAGAGAGGCATTGGAAAGTAATATCAAGATTGCTAATGTTCATGTTTAGTGTCTCTATTATCGAATACAGTGACCATATATGAAACATACAAGCATTATAATTCCATTCTACAAAAGAACCTCTCTACATATTACATTTCTATGAAAAGAGGGACAAATAAACTTTGTATTCTTTAGGCCACTGTGTATACCATATAGGATAGCAGAAAAACTTCATCAAGTATTTCTGATTTCACCTCAAAGCTGTGCACCATATAGTTAATTAATGCAGCTCAGCTAGATGCTCCTGTATTCTGTTGGATTCACCGTATGCCAACAGAATCCTGATCCAAGTATGCCAACAACAACTTTCGCAGCCTTTGGTAAGACTCCTCCCAATCCCCAAATATCTTAGCAATTGCCTTTTTTTTTGCGTCCCATACTTTATAGTAAGAAACCTCGTGCTTATATTTAGTACGTATGATCTCCCAGAGCTCATCAGTACGAGCAGTGTGATTTTGTCGCAATCTTCCCACAATTTCTGACGCAACAAAATTAGAATCCATCATTTTACCGTCTCTTCGCAGGCCAAAGGGTATACAAGTGTGTGGACCGATATAAGATGTGACCATCCACAAACCATTAAGTTTAGACTTCATAAATGCCCCAACGTACCACTTGCAGTTGTCGTCAACGCATGCAGCGCACAATTTAGTCGTGGTCGACCTCCGGATTGTAAAATTTCTATTATCAGTTGCTGCGTATATTATCAATGCACATCTCACCGCCTGTTTATTTGGAAAAGTAAACCCTTTACAAAAATGCATCCTATCTTTCCAAGTAGAAACAAATGGTATCTGAAGACATGAAGGATCAACCATATTATCCCAAGTATTTGCGTAGAATGAGTCGGAAGGAGGTCTGTAGCCAGTGCTCGTATTTGTATCATGCTGGACGCCAATATCATTGTCTGCATCACCTTCATCATCCATTCCCATATTTTCCTCTTCAAAATTGGGAATGACTTCATGGTCATCCACATCATTCTCAAAGTCACCTCGCTCAATCCTCTCTTCATACTCATCCACATCATCATTATTTTCACCATCATTTGCAGCATGAGCTTCATCTTCGTCTTGATCTTCGACTTCCTCCTCTAAATGCGTCTCTTGAGGATGGAAGGTTTCACCAGTATTGACAACATAATCTTCAGATGGGAGCATATAACCTCCCATTGCATACCCTCCCATTGTAGTACATCCATCATCTACGGCTGTACATTGTACAGACATAGTTGTTTGTTGCACCATCTCAGTATCAACTTCTGCAACCGGTTCCGAACTTACGTACAACTCTGCAGCATTTACTTGGGGCATTTTCTGGATACTATTGAACATCATCTTTACATATTTATCTTCTTTGATCGCCATATACCCATAATTTATCCGGTCATGAAGAACTTCTTGTGGGTAACGATAGATAATCTTGATGTCATACCAAGCAGGGTTCAAATTTAATTCATCCATTATTTTCTTCTTCAGATCATTCAATGTCTTCAACTTACGACGTATCATCATGTAGTAGCATTCAATACCCGGCCCTTTAAATGGGAACCCGTCAATCTGTCCAGGATTCTCAAGGGGACCACCGTAGTATACATTTACATTAATATTCTTCAAAGATTGTGAACCTATTAGAGAGTCAAGTATAATATGTTACTGACATATTTTATCTCTTTCATTTAACATCAATTACAAAACCTTTTCTACCTACACCTTTTACAAAAATTACAACTTCTCACCCCACAATTACATATACTTACCCCACATCACATACAAACACACTCAAACATTATCATTTCGTACTCAAACAAATAAAAAAACTAAAGACAAAACTTACCCCCATTACAAAATTCCAACTCGGCTCTAACAAAAATATAAATAAAAATATCAAACCAAACAACAAAAGTCATGAGGATGTGCAAATGCCAAACTAACAAAATCATAAGTTAGATTTGTTCATCAAAATATAAAAGGTATGCTAATTACACTCACAGTTATATATATGAAATCATAAGTTAGATTTGTCGTTCTTTAGTAATAATTTATCGTTCTCTATTCTTTAAATAAGCATTGTGAAAATAACTTTAATTTTTTTTCTTAATGAAGATATCGTTCTCTATTAAGATTTTTGGTAAAGAAAAATATATATAATTATCCCACAATGAATTGTTTGTTTCTATCTTAATATTAATTTAATACAATTTTTTATGGATGATTTGGAAAAAAAAAAAAAAAATCCATTCTTATAAAATAGGGGTATATATATAATTCAAATTAAATTATCATTTTCCTTTCATATTTCCTTACCAAACACAAAGAGAAAGTATGATTATAAATAAAATAAATAAAAATAAAGAACAAAAAGAAAGTATATGTAGTTACTATTTTATCTTTCTACTTTTCTATAATTTTAACCAAACATAATAGAGAAAATAAAAATTTTTTGTTAGTCCTACATTTTCATTTTTGCCCTATTCTATCCTACCAATTTTTTTTCCTATTTTTCCTGTTGTTCGTACCAAATAGATTCTCGCTACAACTAAAGAGCAAAGAGGGATGTACTTCGAGTCTTACCACAGAAGAAAAAGGCGTACGATGAAAGCAAAAATAAAAGAACTTTCAATCAAATATTATATGAGAATTTTTTTTTACATTATTTTTTAGTGTAGCTCTACCTTGTAAATTCATCAAACCATTTTAAAATAGGGCATCATCAATATTTAAACAAAGGTTAACCATCACCAATTTAATATTAATTTAAATTATTGATAATATATTAAAATCCAATCCATTCATTTTAAAATAGATAAATTTTTTTTTATTTTATATTATACTAAAAATCCACTTTTTGCATTTATGGGCATTTTCATTTGGGTTTTCTAAATAAGTTTTATGTATGATGGAACTGTTTTTGACAGTTTCATTATGGCCCTTACCGCCATATAACAAAAACTCAAACAAATGGAAATCCCCAATTAGCAGCTTCTCTGTTGCCCACCATAAAAATCCCCCACTCAAACACCACTGCAACCCTCCATTTGAAATTCCACACTTTTTGTGAAGTTAAAAGAAAAAACTGTGAAGACAATTTCTCTTAATATGAAAAATACACAAACATCTATGTATCATGATAGAACTATCTTAAGAACTCTACACAAACAATGCCAACTCCTAACTGCAAATGTAATGTCACTCTCTTTCTGTGCAATTTCAGGCAGCAATGTTTTTTGTATTTACTAAAATATTTTCCATTTACCATGCTTAGTAAACAGCCATCCACACATTCATTCAAAGTTGGACTGTTTTAGTTTTCTCAATTGGTCCAACTTACAAACTACAACCTTTTACAAATTTATTATGTTACTCCATATTGCACAAAACAAAAACAAAAACAAAAACAAAAACAAAAGAGAAATATCAAAATCAAGCAACAAAACTCATGATACACAAATATATCCTAAAAATATATACACCAACACTAGCAAATACACTAAAAAATCAAAAGACTTACCTGACATTTTGGATGTAAACTGCTGAGATTATATGAATGAGAGAGGAGTGAAAGATGAGAGAATGTTCACTGTATGAGAGAGATAAGAGTTGTATGAATGGGAGGAGTCAAAGTCTAAATGCTGTATTCAACGCATGACCCAGAAAAGAAAAATAGATCTGATGATATTAGGGACCCAGACGTGATTATTGTGCCACATGGAGAATTGTTTACCACTTCTTCAAAATCGAGTCTCAGAGACTCGTTTTTCCTTTAAGAAAACCGAGTCTCTGAGACTCGATTTCCGCGTGGCATCCACGTGGCTGTAATAACACCAATATCGAGCTTATTAGACTCGTTTATGAAAATCGAGTCTATAAGACTCGATTTCCACGTGTACATCAGCCGCATTGGATGCCACGGAGGAAGTTTAAGAATACTAAAACCGAGCCTTTGAGGCTCGGTTTATAACCTGAAAATCGAGCCTCAGAGGCTCGAGATGCTAGAAATTCAAAACGTTTCTAACTGTGACTAAATAACTAGATAGTTAGACAAATTAAATTAGTTACCTGGATTCCCCCAGTCATGACTTGTTGTAAATTTAGATTTTTTTCAAAATTAAAAAAAGAAGAAGGCAAAAACAGCTTTTTTTTTTTAATTTTTTATTTATTTTTTATGTTTATTTTTGTCATGTTTTCAATTGGTCCTAAATTTAGGCTATCATTTGGTTCTTTATATTTTTAAGCTTTTTGCGATTTTGGTTTTTGCGTTCATCTTATTTATGGAAAACTCTTAATATAACTGACAAAGTTTTATGTAATCAACAATAATTAAGTTTTTAAAAATATACATTTTCTGTAAGTGAGATGACAATATGAACCAATATGACAGCAAATATAAAAATGTAACAACCAAATTATGCCATATTAAGGAAGACTATCATTGTGGTTAATGAGAGAGATCATTTTCTATTCAGAAGTGAGAATAAAATTAGAAATGTTTGTGGGTGATGACAAAAAAAAAAAAAAGAAAATCTTTTTCATCGACATTGGTCCCTTTCCTTGATGGTGCATTGTTGCGCAAGTTTTTGTTAAATAGGTGGATCATTATGCCACTGTGAAATTAAGGAGAGTGGTTAGACCTCAAATAATTGCATCACTTTGGTATTGGGGTTTTTTGTGTGGAAAAAATATATTTTATTTATAATTATTAAAAATAGCTCTTTTGGAATGTTATTTTGGAGAACAGCCCCTTATTTAAGCATTAAAATTTCAAATTTTACTATGAAATCATGTTTCCACAAACACAATTTCAATGTAAAATGTGTTTATATTAAAGCTATGTTTTCAAAATATAATTTGAGTGCAAAATGTGTTGTAACTAAAATAATGTTTTAGAAACATGATTACCATGCAAAAATTGAAATTTTAATGCTTAAACTCATGTTTTCAACACAAAATTCTCAAAGAACTGATTTTCTCAACAAAAAAAAAAAAAAAAAAAAAAAAACTGATTTTCTCAAATTTTTTTACCACAAAGTTATTTTCAATAATTATAATAAAATATTATTATTTTCTTAAAAACCCCTTGTTTCTTTTCTCTTTTCATAGATAGTACATGAAAGAAGGACATAAATTTGACAATATGATTTTGATGGCTCACATTGTTCAGTGTTTCTTAGGAAACAAGAAAAAGTAATTCATTCATCTTTTTTTTTTTTTGGAAGTTTGGTGCATCTGGTCCACTTCAGTCGAATTCATACCATTTGATTTAACTCAGTTTATTTGGTCTTGTTCCGTCCGTTTGGTCAAATTGTTCCATTGTTCCCAAAGAGACACTTAATAGTTCTAAGCATGCCTGAGTTAAGTTGAGTTTAGAATGATTTGGTTGAATTCAATAAATGATAAGAATTTTGTGTTGTTTGATCCTTATAAATAATAAAAAAATAAGGTGCATAACATATCCAATTTCATCTGTAAATTTTGAAGCAAAATGCTACTAAAAGACATGTTAAAATTGTTAGAAATTGAAAAGAATATGAAAGGACACGCAAAGTGAGCATGTCCTTTTGTATACTTGAGGATAATTGTATCATCTACGAGTTATGGAGTAATGGTTTGAACCATTACTCTATCCCACTAAGCCAACTATCCCACTCAATATTAATGGAGTGGTACCCATTGAATAGAGAATGAATTCTACATTTCTCATATTGTTTGAGTGTTGTGAAACTCTTAGGTTGTGGGTTATATTTGCATCACTCTAGTAGTGTGCAACACCATCGAAAAAACGTTTTTGGTTCGTGGGTTATACAAACTGTAATTTAGAACGAGTTTGAATTGTTGGTCAGAGTGGAGGTTGGCTTTGGACATTGTAGAACAATCTCAAAGCTCTTGTGTGATTGTCGGTTTAGAAAAAGAGAGGTATGTCGAAAAACCGATTGTTTATATTCCACTGCAAAGTCTCTATTTCTTACAAAAACTATTACTAAAATTTTAAAAATTAAATTAATACAAATGATAACTCAACAAATATAAAATAAAATAGTCATTTAACATAAACACATGACGTGGGACTCTAATATTAGCAAGGGATAGAGATAAGTATAGTTGTATTTATGTTTGTGCTACTCTTTGTTCTCGTGTTTCCTATATGAATGAATTAGTATAATTATAACATTTGCTATCATGCTCACCTTTGTTTTTAGATCTCTATTGCTCTTAATTATTTTGTTGCCTGATATAAGAGTATGGACTACTACTACTTTATTAACAAAGCTGCCAGTTATTATATAATATTGCTTGGAAATTTTTTCTTCAACTGTTGTTATAGAGTAGTAGAGATTGGAGGCGATATGTCTTTGAGCAATTCATTTTCAATGTTTATGTAAACTCAAAACTTCACATTGAGTCCAGAAGCATTCGATTTCCTTCGCTTGCCAAGAGATTTAAGTTTGTTCTTTAACTGTTCGATCAGTTTGCAACATTTCTTTACAAAAAAATGTTGGGAACACCTGAGGTGCCAAACAAGTGATTTGGTCTTTAAATAATACTGTGAGCAAGCCGAACTGAGGATTAAAACTCCAGGTTTATTCATTTTATTTTATTTCGAATAAGAGTTGAACTCAAGCTTATAACCAAATAAGATTACATATTCAAGATTGGTTCATTTTCTTGTGGAGTAAGCTTGAGCTTATTTATGAGTTACTTGTTCCACTTATTCTTTTCCTACATATAATAAAACCATGACTAAACATTTTTATCCTTTCATAATTCGATTAATTTTTATTACGAATAAACTGTTTATATTATTGTGTGGGCCAATTTTGCCCTGGGTTCCAACAGTGTAAAGGGAAAGGCCCGGCCCAATATCTTGTATGGAGAGATACGATCATCCGAGGACGACCAGCCGAGGAGCGGATAAAATTACCATCCGAGGAGAGGTGCAGCATGTTAGCAAGAATGGGGACTGTGTCCGAGGATGATGGTCACCTCGGCCCCTTTTGTCCGAGGTTCCTGGTTAACTTGTTGATCACTCAGAACAGTGCCCAGGACAATCTTATAACGGCACAAAGGGGAAAATATCCAACAAAAAGTAATAGTAGAAAATGGCAAATATCTAGTGGTGCTGTCACCTCCGCATTAACTGTCTCCCAGCTAACCTTCTGGCCGCATTAATGTGGAGGTGATACCTGAATAGTGGAGGAGCAGCTTTCCAGCTAAGGATGGAAGATTCAAGAGAAAGTGAGAAAAAAAGGCAGAAAAGCGATGATATATAAGGCGAGGAAAGACAGAAGGAAAGGGGATCGAAAAGAGGTGGAGAGAAAAACAGAAAGAGAAAAATCAGATCTTTAGGACATGTCCGGAGGAAATTTATTGCTGCATATCACGCTCGTATGTTGGATCTCTTTTACACTAAAATCCAATATTTCGGCCCAAGATCAGACTAGCTTTCTTTCCTGCACTCTATAAATTCATTGTTTGGGCTACGTGGGCCTGGATCCATTCCCGCTCTGGATTCAAGTCAGTTCTGGTCCTTACAATTATCAATAAATCACAAACAATAATTTGATATTATATGAACCTATTCACAAATTTATACAATCCAATTTCAAGGTAGTTGAGTTTAATTATGTATGTAAATGAGTTCAAGTTACTTTAACTGATAAATTTGTCTAAATAATGGATGGGTGATTAAATCCCACCTACATAAAATATAAATCAATTGATATCTTAATATGATGATAATAAATAATTATAATAAATTGGATTCATATATTTCAAATTCTAATTAATTTTCTTCTTGAAAAAAATTCTAATTAATTTGGAATAGGTTTTATTATTATTATTATTATTATTATTGGGATACATGCACTCCAATGAACCTCACACCTTTTTAATGAATACATGCGCAAGTATTGAACATCACTCCAATTTTCTTTCTTACCTTATAAGCATAATTACTTGTCTCTTGCTTAAGCTTAATTAAGAAAGAAAAATTGGTGTGCAATTTTAAAAATAATCCATGCAAGGTTATGAGTTTTAGCCAATTTAGGCAGGTGATCTTACAATATCTTGGCAAATATGGAGAATTAAAAGGAACAATAAAATTATTAGTTGTTGGCTTTGAATTTTTTAGCATATTATGTTTTAATGAATAACATTTTACAACTTAGATGCTGCATAGGAAGCATAATATGAAAACATACCTTCATGCCTATATTAATATAATTGCATCACCTATTTCAAACATTGCACTAGTGAGTTCTAGAAAAGGAGTTAAGCTAGAAAGTGAAAATCATGGAATACCCTTCTTTTTTGAAAATTTTCTTTTTCATGATGTGAATGCTCAACTTATTAGAAACATTTTTGGTTATAAGGAGTTTTGTATCAAAGCTGATGAAAAACCTAAAAGAAGGTCGTTGTTTATGTTAGAATACCAAGAGAGATTTTTCTAATGTGGATTTCTCCTAATCAACCGGTAACCAATCATGTTTTCAATGTTTATTGTTATTAAAAATAATTTTGAATTCTTCTAGTATATTAGTTCTTTTGCTTTAATTTGGTTTAATGTTGTTTCTTTCATCTACTAAATATTGTCCTTTCTTGAATGTGGCAGGAAGTATCATGTACTTTGAGTGCAAGCAACATAGAATAAGCTATGAATTACTGGAGTCATCTGAGTTGGTTAAAGAAAATATTGAGTAATAAGATTTTGAGACTTTCTTGTAGTCACTTGCTTCTCTATTTTGGGAATAATTACTAGTTTTATTGTTATTATTATAGTGAAATATAATTAAGTAGCATATTTCATTTGGTTTAAGTTGTGATCGCATGATGGCAATTGACAAAAGATATGATCGATAATCAAGGTCCATTTCTTCTTTTAAAATAAATAAATAAATACCAAGAGAGATTTTTCTAACATGGATTTCTCCTAATCAACCAGTAACCAATCATGTTTTCAATGTTTATTGTTATTAAAAATAATTTTGAATTCTTCTAGTATATTAGTTCTTTTGCTTTAATTTGGTTTAATGTTGTTTCTTTCATCTACTAAATATTGTCCTTTCTTGAATGTGGCAGGAAGTATAATGTACTTCGAGTGCAAGCAACATAAAATAAGCTATGAATTACTGGAGTCATCCGAGTTGGTTAAATAAAATATTGAGTAATAAGATTTTGAGACTTTCTTGTAGTCACTTGCTTCTCTATTTTGGGAGTAATTACTAGTTTTATTGTTATTATTATAGTGAAATATAATTAAGTAGCATATTTCATTTGGTTTAAGTTGTGATCGCATGATGGCAATTGACAAAAGATATGATCGATAATCAAGGTCCATTTCTTCTTTTAAAATAAATAAATAAATATAAGGCCCCTTTATTTTAGAAAACCCCAAGAAAACCCATGCCCATATATTATGAAATAATTTATCGGTTCTCACCTAATATGTTCAGTATGAACCAAGTTTCATACTCCGTATAACATAAGGTTCCCTCAAAATGAATAGCTAAGCCTAAGCCAATCTTATTTTTTAGATTTTTAGCTGTTTTAAGCCAATATGAGCAAAATGTAACTCTTCTTGAAAAATTTCTTTCCATCTTGTCAATAGGACTTGAATTGCTCGGAAATTGATAATTAGAGGCTCCTTCAAGATTCAACATGAAAAACAAAACTCAATTTAATTTCAAAGCACGTTAATTTTCAAACTGAGATTGAGCATTCTATGTCTTAATTTGGCTCCAGTCATATATTTAGGGTTTAAATTTGGACTTAAGTCCCATTAAAAAAAAAGGACTAAGTGCCAAGGATTGGTCGTGTCACATGTGGCATTTACAGATTTCGTGATAGAGACCCAGTTTAGTTCTCAACAATCAACCATGGGTGTACGATATTCTTAAGAGACCAAATTCTCAAATACATAACTAATAGAGTAATTCTACCACCACACACAATTTTATAATATTTTTTACAAATTATTATGGTGGCAAATTTTTACTGGTTATTAGTAAATGAAAAAGTAATGTTATAGGTCTAGAAGATAATCAGTAAAAATTTATCACATCAACAATTTGTAAACAGCTATTGTAAAGTAATTTGTAGTTGTAACATTACTCTATCAATTCTAGATTGATGCTAGATTTTTCTAAACCATTTTCTAAAACTGGGTTTCTAATTTCTTTGTGACGAAATGATGGAAGTGAAAATTGATGATACGTATATGAGCTCTAAAGAATTGTATTGTATTCTAGTTGAAGATCAATATAACAAGGTAGAATGCATTTTCAGCACTTCGAGATGGCAAACAAGACTATGAATACTCTTTTTTTTTTTTTTGGGGGGGAAAAAAAGAGAGTCTAATTTGAAAAATAAAGCATCACATCCTACATTATTTGAGTAAAAAAAAAAAAAACACATTGGTGTCTTAAATAATCACATAAATTATACATTCATTTATAAAAAAACCAAATATTTGCATCAATTTGATGTAATTACCATACATCACTACATTCATTTGTAAGCATCATTTAAAGAGACCAAAAACCTCAAAACGGGGACATTATTGAGATGTTATTTTTCATTTAGGTCCAACTGACACTTTATCTCTCTACATTAGAATAACAAAACTTGGTCTATTAGGATGTTATTTTTCATTTGGGTCCAACTGAACCTTCTGTCAAGTGAAAGAAGTTTACAAGAAACCACAATCGTTTGAGATTGTCAAAATCTTATGATTCTACCGATTCTGAACAATCGTAAAGATTCTTGAAAGATACGTTTTGGACAGGTGGGATCATAAAATCGTAGAATCGTACTATTCAAATTGGGATTTTGACAACCATAAATTACAAGTGATCCATTTGCAATGTTGCAAGTATTCAAAACCGTCTTTATCCAACCATATCAAAGAGTCTCATAATATTCAATAGACAAGCTGGCCATACTTTGCAACGTTTTTTACATGCAAATCCGTCTCTACTTTTCACTCGTAATGTTTCAATGACATCTACTATTGCAGTCCTTGAGAAGCAGGAAATTTTGCACTCTATGATAGAGCAGACAAGTGACATTATTTGGTGCATTTTTTTTAATCTTTTATTTGGTGGTGGCTGCAATGCCAAAAAGCAAACTGTAGCCCGCTGATGAACTAAATTTATTTTCGTTATATTCTTTCCCCCCCAAAAAAAAAAAAAAAAAAAATTTATTTTCTTAATTTTTATTCTTGAATGATCAGCAAAGAGGAAGTTAGGTTACATAGTCATTGGTGTATGGCTTACATGTTTCATGCAAAAATGGCAAAATATCAAGTAAACTACATTTCACCTCAAGATTGGCCGTTCCGATCACATTTATTTAATAATTGTTTCATTGATATGTTATATATATATATATATATATATATATATATATATATATATTTATATAAAATTGTAACTTACCAATCATAATAGAATCATCACTTTTTATTACCAAGACTTTACATATTCTTAAACCTAAACATAACTTATAATAGAAAATACGAGTAATACAAACACTTTGGGCGGAGACACTATTTATTTATTCTTAGTTTATACTCACTTGAAAAAAAAAAAATCTTATTTTTCATCATCTTGTTTATATCCATATACTAATGTAGTATTTAAGGCCAGGTTGATGGGTTCAGTTCGGTTCCTACTTAGTGAACCATATGTTATTTTCATTAATTTAAAGAGAGAGATAATAAACACCTACTTCGGTCCAATTTAGTCCATTTCAGTCCAATTAGGTCCACTTTGGTTCAATTCAGTCCATCCAGTCCTCTTTGGTCCTTCTGGTCTATTTCAGTCCTTTCAGTCCAATTTGGCTCAATTCAGTCCATTTGGTCTAGTTCGGTCCATTTCGTTCCAATTATGACTACTTCGGTCCATTCAGCCAACTTTGGTCCACTTCAGTCTATTTTGGTCCATTCAGTCCAATTTGGTCATTCGGTCGTTTTGGTCCATGTTGATCCACTTCGGTCCCTTAGGTCCGCTTTAGTCTATTTGGTCCAATTCGGTCTTTTTTAGTCCATTAGGTTTACTATGGTGCATCTGGTCCATATCGGTCCAATTCAGACCATTTGGTTCAGCTCGGTCCATTTGGTCTAGTTCGGTCTATTTGTTCAACTTGGTCATTTGCTCCCAAACAGACATTTAACTGTTTTGAGCATGCCTAAGTTGAGTCGAGTCTAAAATGATTTGGTTGAATTGAGTAAATGATATAGATTTTGTGTTGTTTGATCCTTAATAATCATAATAATAAAAAAAAAAAATTAAGATGCATAACATATCCTATTTTATTCGTAAATTTTGAAGCTAAGTGCTAGTAAAAGTCATGCTAATAACAAAAATTTCAACAAATATAAACCCCTGTCAAGGTAGAAATCCTTCATACTCACTCAAATTTTCACAAAGAAACACACAGAGCAAATTAAAGCCATGGTAGGAAGCATGAATGTTCAGAAAAAACAGAGAATTGAAAGAGATGATGACAAAGACAAAGAAGACATCAGAATAAAACTTCTACAACATCAGATCATACTTTTAGTTTCGGGAAAATTGTGTCGAGAATCTTTATTCTTCGCAGTACAGTTCCCAATCCCACGCCTATACAAGAGTTGCACATCCGTTGGCACAAAAATTGTCTTCCACTCCATGCTGACACATGGATCCATGCCACTTTTCGGATGGTATGAAAGAGTTTGATCTTTCCATAAATACTCATCCTATTCAACCTTTGGAGTTTCCCTGGAGTTCCCAAGCCTCATGATTATGGACCTTCTAAATGTTAGTTATGCAAACTCTAACTCTCTCTCTCGTCTCCTCACTGTCTGCCCTGTCCTCCAACATTTGCACCTAGCTACAAATTTGGACATAATTATACTCATACCTGCGGTAATAACATTAACTTTAAGTGCATGTCGTCTGTAAAACATAGTCCATATCAATACCTCAGCTTTATTGTGTAGCCATATATATATTGTTTTGTTTTAACAGTACCTAGGCAATGGATCTTCCGATTCGCTAATATCTTAAGTTTTGACTTCTTCATCAAATTGTAACACAAATTCAAGCCAAATAGGAGCAATTTATGCAATGATATATTTTTATAATCAATTTAATATTTCACAAAATTATTTTAATCTATCATACAAACAAGTAAGTTCCAATGCATTGCATGGATAATTTTTTTTTTTTAAACTTTTATTTTTTGTAAATTTAATATTACTAAGTGGATTATAAATATTTAAGATAGTTATTAGTATTTAGAGTATGGACTATGGAGTGATTTTATTCTTTTTCTTTTTGTATGGTACTTTACTTTTAAGAAATAAAGTACTGGGATTTTTTTTTTCTTTTGTAAATTCTATATTATTAAGTGGATTATAAATATTTAAGATATTTATTATTATTTAGAGTACGGATTGTGGAATGATTTATCTTATAATTATTTTTTTCCTTTTTGTATGGTATTTTACTTTCAAGAAATCAAATACTGAATAAATTTCTTTTTCACTTTTTTTTTTCTTTTGTAAATTTTATATTATTAAGTGGATTATAAACATTTAAGATAGTTATTAATATTTAGAGTATGGACTATGGAATGATTTATCTTTATTTTTTTAATCTTTTTTCTTTTTGTATGGTACTTTACTTTCAAGAAATCAAGTACTGAGTAATTTTTTTTTGGTAAATTTTATATTATTAAGTGGATTATAAATATTTAATATAGTAATTAGTATTTAGAGTGTGGACTGTGGAGTGATTTATCTTTATCTTCTTCTTTTTTTTCATTTTCTTTTGTTATGGTATTTTACTTTCAAGAAATCAAGTATTGGGTAAATTTTTTTTTTCACTTTTTTTTTTCTTTTGCAAATTTTATATTATTAATTGGACTATAAATATTTAAGATAGTAATTAGTTTTTAGATTGTGGACCGTGGAGTGATTTATCTTTATCTTTTTGTTTTCTTTTTCTTTTTGTATAGTATTTTATTTTTAAGAAATCAAATACTAGGTAATTTTTTTTTTTTACTTTTATTTTTCTTTTGTAAATTTTATATTATTAAATTATAAATATTTAAGACAGTAATTGGTTTTTAGAGTGTGGAATGTGGAGCGATTTATCTTCTTTCTCTTTTTCTTTTTGTATGGTACTTTAATTTCAAGAAATCAAGTACTAGGTAATTTTTTTTTTCACTTTTTTTTTTTATTTTGTAAATTTTTTATTATTATGTGGATTATAAATATTTAAGATAGTAATTAGTATTTGGAGTGTGAACCGTAGAGTGATTTATCTTTATCTTTTTTTCTTTTTTCTTTTTGTATGTTATTTTACTTTCAAGAAATCAAGTACAGGGTAAATTATTATTTTTCACTTTTTTTTTCTTTTGTAAATTTTATATTATTAAGTGGATTATAAATATTTAAGATAATAATTATTATTTAGAGTGTGAACTGTGGAGTGATTTATTTTTATCTTTTTCTTTTTGTATGGTACTTTACTTTCAAGAAATAAAGTACTAGGTAATTTTTTTTTCTTTTGTAAATTTTATATTATTAAGTGGATAATAAATATATAAGATAGTTATTAGTATTTAAAGTTTGAACCATGGAGTGATTTATCTTTTTTTTTTTTTTTCTTTTTGTATGGTACTTTACTTTTAAGAAATCAAGTATTGGGTAAATTTTTTTTTTCACTTTTTTTTTCTTTTGTAAATTTTATATTATTAAGTAGATTATAAATATTTAAGATAGTAATTAGTATTTAAAGTGTGGAGTGTGGAGTGATTTATCTTTATTTTTTTTTCTTTTTCTTTTTGTATGGTACTTTACTTTTAGAAAATCAAGTATTTTTTTTTTTTTTTTTTTTTTTTTTTTTTTTTTTTTTTTTTTTTCACTTGATGGTTGCTTGAAGAGCCATGAGATGTTCCTAAATGTCTATCATCACAGCTTGCAACCTGTTATTTTGAAGGATTTTCAGGGAGGAAGGTTGAGATAATATTTATACATGTATAAAACTGAAGCCTTTGACTTTTTATTGATCTTTCCAGAACTTGACACATCATTATCATTTTTTTTAATAAAATTATTTTTGTTTTTTTTAAACTTAACAAGGAGTGAAACTCTATCTCTCTAACAAGTCCAACTTAAACTTAAACTCAAACTCATCATTATCATTATTTTAAAACAAAATTATTTTTGTTTAGTCCAAACTTAACAAGGAGTGAAACTCTATCTCTCTAACAAGTCCAACTTAAACTCAAACTCAAACATTGATAATTTATCTCCAAATTTGCGAGGTTAATCATGAACACTATAAAAGCGGTGCAAACCCTAATATATTTTTTTAAAGCTGAGTAAAGGTATGAGTTCTTCTTCTGTTATTTTTTTTATTTTTTTTTATGGTTTTTTATGTATTTTTTAAAAAGTAATTTTCGTGCATGAACCACCAAATTCTCTTTATCCGTTTTTTACAAGATAAAAAAACTTACAATAGTCATATATTTTTAGGCAAAATTTGCTAAACAATATATTTTCGGGAAAAAATTAGACAGATGACATGCGTTCAAACTTAATTAGTAAGTTGGACTCTTTTTGGAAGTCAATTTTAAAAACTCGACTTCCTACAAAAAATCAATTCTGCAAAAGTGTAGAACACCTGAAAGTCGAGTATGTTGAACTCAACTTCCAAGTGCAGTACAAATCAGACTTATTTACTTGCTGGATGAGGGGTTGAATTCTCCTGGAAGTCGAGTTTACAAAAATCGACTTCCAAAAAGAGTCAAACTTACTAAATAAGTTTGAATGCGTGCTATCTGGTTGAAATATTTTGGAAATTGTATTGTTTGGCAAATTTTGCCTATATTTTTAGCATGAGCCACATTCTGATAAGGTTCATTTAAAGTTTAAACCCACTAAAATTTGAAACTTATTGCTTTGTGGGTTCGTGTACTTTTTTCTTTTTCTTATATTTCTCTTTTGAATAATCATATATTTTTTGAATTGTTTCATTAACTTATTCTTTAATTATATATCTTTTTTGGCATTTTGGAAGTTTTAACATTTAAATTTGTGTAGTCACACACACACACACACACACACAATTTGTAGGCTTTGAATCTTTTGATTCCTTTCAATAGTTATAGTTATGGATTATTCTTTTGAATGTAATCCATCTTCCTCTTATATTACTCTATTGTTTAGTCATATATATTTTGTTTTGTTTCAATAATTTCTAAGTAGTGAATCATCTGATTCTTTAATATTTTTTGGTCTTTCAAAAGTTTTAATATCTTAATTTTTGAGTTATTTTGTTGCAGTATCTGAAACTGTTTGGCAAATTTTTTATAAATCATCGCACGTTCAAGTAATGACTTTTTCACCAAATTATAACACAAATCATGCATGGTGTAGTTTCTTAATCAATTTAAGATTTTATAAAATTATTTTAGTCTACTTCACAAATAGGTAGGTTCCCATGCATAGCACGGGGGCTTAGCGATTAGTTTAACATAAACAAGTGATGTGGGACTCACATGCTTGATAATTTGGCTAATATATATATATATATATATATATATATATATATATATATATATATATATATATATATATATATATATATATATATATATATATATATATATATATTTTATCTCTAAAGTTTATATGAAATTCGTATAACATGCATGCTAGATTCTTTATTAATTGTTAAAAATAAGTTTAACACTTCGAATAAAAATTAACTAGAAACAAATTTTTAGTTAGAAAGTGTTTTCGAAGCTCTCCTTTATTCTCAAATTGGGTTTGATGAGTATGTGACTTGATTCGGCTCTATTTATCTAGGTCTTAATAAAATTGGACTTAGAGCTCCATGGTATCATATAATATTCCATTAAATTAGCTGTGTTTTTTTTTTTTTTTTTTGGAGAGATAATATAACATGCTGCTATTCCCGTAATTCAAACCCTTTTCCCTCTAAACCCCCAAGCACTTTGTGCATGAGAAGTAGTGCCGGCTCTATTATATATGCAATTGATGCGGTCGCCTAAGGCCTTAAGTAGAAAAAAGGCCCCTAAATTTTATCCCATATGATTATTTCTTTAATTAATTTTTTTTTTTAGAATACTAAGTATTTTTAACATCCACACGAGGAGATGGGAGAAGTTTTTTTTAAAGAAACTTACAGTGGTGTATAAGCCCAAATATTAGCCAACAAATAAAATAATAATTTTTTATCAAATGAAAAACAGGAAAATAGAGAGAGGGAGAAATGCTACATCCACAATATTTTTCACAACATTTTTACAATAAATCTTAAGTAACAAGTTATTATGGGCTGAAAATGATGGCAAAAAATAATTTTAGTTGGGGGTTCAAATTAGAACCTGTAACAATTTAACACCTAAGATTTGTTGTGAAAAATATTGTGAATGTAGCACTTTTCAAAAAATAAAAAAGAGAGCAATACACACAAAAATTTCACAATATTTTTCACAATAGTTGAGTTAGTAACCTTTAACTAATTCTCACCTAGGTCCACCACTAATATCACTCATTTACTTACCACTATCAATCTACCACAACAATAGGTATAAAAAGTTTTTTCAAATTTTTTGTGTCTATATACTTTCTAAAAAAGAAATTTTACGTGGTTCATGTTAATTAATAATAATTTTGCATTTAAAACAAGATAATATAATTTAGATAATATTTTATTTTTTAAAAAGCCATATTTAAATATATATTTTATATTTAAAAGCCATATTTTATTTGGAGGCTTAAGGAAAAAACTAAAATTGAGGTCTTTTATATATATATATATATATATATATATATGGATGAGCTACACTAAGATGCAGGCCTATCTCGAAGAAGTATAGGGGACTGTCTGCTGGGTTGGTGTAGATCTATATATATATATATAATACCTCAATTTCAATTTTCGCCTTAAGCCTCCAAATACATTAAATCGCCCCTGATGAGAAGGCTTCAATTCAACTACAAGGCCCTTCACAGATTAGCTGTGTTTGATTGTGTTCTTATGAGCATAAATGCATAATAATATAATATATGTAGGCTCAAGAATGCTTAATAGAGAATGCCAAATTTGCAAATAAGATGAAGGGTATATATATTGGATAATTCTCAAAGACGAATAGGGAATATAGCTTCATCATCTTTATCCTTATCGCTCCCATTGGAAAATGCTACATTCTTAACTTTAATTTTAGTTTGAGATGAATGCAAAACCTGCATGTTGCAGCCTTCTGGGAAAAGAGAAATGCTCATAATGTTCAAAATGCAAACCTGCATTCCCCTCTCCCCATCTAGTTACCACAAGAAGGAGGGATTGAACCATGGACGGAGCTATATATGGACTAGGGGGGTAATGACCCCCCTAAATATATATATATATATATATATATATATATATATATATATATATTTAAAATTATTAGTATATTAATAGGTACTAATTTTAGCAATTTTGTTTAATAAAATTATACGTTGTCCCCCTTAACAATGCTATCAATTCTTTTACGAGTAATGTTATAGCTACAAATTTTTTTATAACATTTTTACAAACTATTGAAGTAGCAAATTTTTATTAGTTTATACACTTGCATAACTTTTTACTTACCAATAACCACTCACCACATTAGAAATTTATAAATTTTTTGTAGTTTTAGCATTTTTCACCTTTTAAAGGCAATAAAAATTAATAGATTAAATCTAAAACAAAATATACAAGATCAAAAAAATTAGCCCAACAACAAAAATTACCAATAATAAAGCAAAAAAAAAAAGTCCAATTAACATATTTTATCCAAAACAAACAACATGACCCTTTAAAAAATTTTAAACAAAAATCCTTAGTGGTAAAACAATAGAGTCAAAGGCTAGAGCTGCCACACACAACGAGCAGTACAGTCACCCCCCCTAATTCCAAGTCTTGGCTTCGTCCCTAGATTGAACCATAAATGTCTTCATTGGAAAGACCAAGAGGAATCAATAGTTGATAGTATGGTTGATGTGGACAATGGATACTTCAAAAAGAAAAAAAGAAAAAAAGAAAAAGAAAAAAAAGGAAGTCAGAAAGATCCTAGTAGGAATTAATGATTTGTAATTTACCAATCATAATAGATCGTCACTTTTTATTACCAAGACTTTACATATTCTTAAACCTAAATGTAACTTATAATAGAAAATACGAGAACTACAAACATTTTGGACAGAGACACTATTTATTTATTTTTAGTTTATACTTGAAAAAAAAAATCTTATTCTTCACCACTGTGTTTATATCCATATGCTAATGTAGTATTTAAAGCCAGGTTGATGGGTTCAGTTTTGTTCCTGCTTAGAGAACCATATGTTATTTTCATCAATTTAAAGAGATAGAGATAATAAACACCCACTTCGGTCCAATTTGGTCCCTTTAGGTCCAATTAGGTCCACTTCAGTCCAATTCAACCCATCCAGTTCACTTTGGCACTTCTGGTCCATTTCAGTCCCTTCAGTCCAATTTGGTTCAATTCAGTCCATTTAGTCCAGTTCAGTCCATTTCGTTCTAATTCTGATCACTTCAGTCCATTCAGCCAACTTTGGTCCACTTCGGTCCATGTCTGTCCATTCAGTCCACTTTGGTCATTTGGTCGTTTTGGTCCATTTTGATCCACTTCAGTCCCTTAGGTCCGCTTTAGTCCGTTTGGTCCAATTCGGTCCTTTTGGTCCATTAGGTCCACTTTGGTGCATCCAGTCCACATCGGTCCAATTCAGACCATTTAGTTCAACTCAGTCCATTTGGTCCAGTTCGGTCTATTTGGTCAACTTGGTCCTTTGGTCCCAAATAGACACTTAGCTGTTTTGAGCATGCCTGAGTTAAGTTGAGTCTAAAATGATTTGGTTGAATTAAGTAAATGGTATGGATTTTGTGTGTTTGATCTTTATTAATAATAATAATAATAATAAAAAGGTGCATAACCTATCAATTTTATCCGTAAATTTTGAAGCTAAGTGCTTGTAAAAGTCATGCTAATAAACTATTACTAAAATTTCAAAAATTAAATTAATGCAAATGATAAATATTAAAAAAAAAAAAATGGTCATTTAACACAAACACGTGATGTGGGACTCACGTGCTTGATAATTTGGCTAATATATTATTTTTTATCTCTAAAGTTTATATGAAATTCGTATAACATGCATGCTAGATTCTTTATTAATTGTTAAAAATAAGTTTAACACTTCGAATAAAAATTAACTAGAAACAAATTTTTAGTTAGAAAGTGTTTTCAATAAACTTCTTAGAAATTAAGTATGGAAAGCTAAATTAATGTAAATTTTAGGTACTGTATATGAAGTAAGAACGATCCACAAATGGTCAGGCCCACGAGGAATACAATAGAAAAGATCAACCATATATGGTGGTTTGGGTTATTGCAAGATCCTAGGAGCTGATGTAGCACTTCTCTGTACGTATTTGAGTTGAGTTCAGTAATTGTTACCGAGTCCTTAGCCTTAGGAAATTCTAACGTCTCAGCTCATGAATAGAAACTAAGTTTAGGATAAGTATATGTTGTTGTTAAAGGTGCCTATAAATTGAGTTACAAAGCTCTTAACAATCATCTTTAACCTTGTATCTCTATGCGTCCTTGACCATCCTCTCAATCTCTTGATTGTGTAGTGATCTCCCTTTTCATACCACTGGTCTTCTCTTCTGTGGAAACATTAAGTATTCCATTACATCAATGGAAGCCTTAATGTTTCTACTGAGGAGAAAACCACTGGTGTATATGAATGAATAGCTCACCCTTTTATTAGACTCTCTTTTTGAGAGAAAAAGGAAATTAATCTTTGTTTGGTATTAGAGGAAATAGATGGCTTCCTTTTGTCCATGAAAGATTTTTACTATTACTAGTGACTTGGGGTAGACTATGAGAAGTGGGTGTTGGAGTTGATGACAACTCGTGTATTGCAAATTATGCCACTTATCAGATGCTATAGCTCTAATATTAGCAAGGGATAGAGACAAGTCTAGTGGTATTTATTTTTGTGTTTATTTATGTGCAACTCTTTGTTTTCTTGTGTTTTCTATTTAATGTTTATCTAAACTGATAAAAAAATTTCCCCACTGTTTATCCTGTTACATTTACTCTTCCAGTTCCTAGAATGTAGATGCTTTCTCCTCTTTCCAGTTTTTGAAAATAGCAAAACATTGAAGTAATAATGGTTGATATGAGTAGCAATAGCTTGGTAACTTTTTATTACTTTTTGTGGTGTTTGTTGATGGCATCAGAATAATTTTGTAGTTCAGTATGGTTTATTTGGGAAAGTTGGAGGGGTCCCAAATTGGACTTTGGTAGTGGACTAGATTTCTTGCAAAGAGAACAAGATTGAATAATAACAGTGCATAATCTACAATATCAAGATTAAACACACTAATTAAGTTTTATTTTTTATTTATTTTTTATGGAATCACACCCTAATTATCTCAAAGAGTTGTGTTGTACTGAGATCTGTCCAACTTACTTGGAAGGGATAAACATTAAACACTTGTAATGATTAACTTTTTAATTTTAATTTTACATTTTGGTTTTGGATGATAAGCCTCAAGATTGTATATTAAACCCTTGATATAGTTTAGCAAAAATTAAAGAATTCCATGATTTGATGATGCTGATAGTTTTTGGATTTTTTTAGGTACCATCATTTACTCCTGAATGAATGCCTCCTCACCCATCCCAGAGAGGGGAAAAAAAAATTTGTGGAGGTGGCTCTTGCAACAAAACATTAGATTTCACTTACAATTGGATATAGAAGGATTTAATTATATACACAAGGTTTCTGGCCCTGCAATCCCATTAGAATTCATTGCTACACCATCGCCACAAAGCACCTCTTAACTGGTTAAGGTCTAATTAAGTATGTAAATGAGTTTATAAAAAAAAAAGTACGTAAATGGGTTCAAGTTATTTTAACCGATAAATTTGTTTGAATAATCTATGGGTGATTAAATCCCACCTACATAAAATGTAAATTAATTGATGTCTTAACGTGATAGAAATAAATTGTATCAGTATATTTCAAATTCTAATTAATCTGGAATTTTTTTTTTCTTTGGATACATGCACTCCAATGAAATTCACGCCTTTTTAATGAATACATGCACAAGTATTGAACATCCCTCCAATTTTCTTCCTTACCTTATAAGCTTAATTACTTGTGTCTTGCGTAAGCTTAAGAAGGAAAAATTGGTGTGTAATTGAAAGATAATCCATTCAAAGTTGTGAGTTTTAGCTAATTTAGGAAGGTGATATTACAATATCTTTGCAAATATGGAGGATTAAATGGAGCAAAGAACAATATAGTTGTAGTTGTTGGGCTGGAATTTTTGAGCATATCATGTCTTAATGAATAATATTTTACAACTTAGATGTTGCGAAGCATATGAAAACATACCTTTAGGCCTATATAAATTTAAGTGCAGCACCTATTTCAAACATTGCACCTAGTGAGTTCTAGAAAAGGAGTTAAACAAGAAAGTGAAAATCATGGAATACCCTTCTTTTTTGAAAATTTTCATCTTCATGATGAATGCTCAACTTATTAGAAATATTTTTGGTTATAAGGAGTTTTGTATCAAAGCTGATCAAAATCCTAAAAGAAGGTCTTTGTTTATGTTAGAGTATCAAGAGAGCTTTTTCTAACTTGGATCTCTCCTAAGCAACAGGTAACCAATCATGTTTTTATTGTTAGTTGTTATTAAAAATATTTTTGAATTCTTCTAGTAAAAATGTTAGTTCTTTTTGCTTTAAATTTGGTTTAATGTTGTTTCTTTCGTCTACTGAATATTGTGTTTTCTTGAATGTGGCAGGAAGTACCATGTAATTTGTGTGGAAGCAAAATGAAATAAGCTATGGATTTCAGGAGTAATTCAAATTAGCTATTTATGATATAATATCTTGGGACTTTCTTGTACTCTCTTTCTTACAAATTTTGGGAATAATTATTCTATTAACTTTACATGGTTTTGGGTTCTAGTAATTTTTTAATTTCATGTAATTTATATTGTGATGGTATGATTGCAATTTACGAATGATATGATCGACAATCAAGGTCCATTTTATATTTTTAAAAAGTCCCTTTATTTTAGCCCCCCAGGAAAAAAAATAAAAAATAAAAATCCATGTCCATATATCAAGAACTAATTTCTCACGTAATAAGTTGAATATGAACCAAGTTTCACAAAACATAAGGCTCCCTCAAACTGAATGGCTAGGCCAATCTTATTTTTGAGATTTGTAACTGTTTCAAGCCAATATGAGGAAAACCGTAGCTTCTTGAAAATTTCTTTACATATTGCCCATGGGATTGAAATTGCTCAAAGATTGACAATTAGAGACTCCTTCAAGGTTCAATATGAAAAACTAAACTGCATTCTATATGATATTATGATATATGACTTCATTTGGCTCCACTAACATGTAGGATTTAAAATTTGGACTAAAGTGCCAAGGATTAATTATGTTTCTTTTGAACCTAAGCTTTCTGAAATAAAAGTTAGAGGTTTAAATTCTAGCTTGGTGTAAGATTTTTCTAAACCATTTTCTAAAACCAGGTTTCTTTGTGACCAAATAATGGTGGTGAAAATTAATAATAGGTATAGGGGCTCTAAAGAATTGTATTGTATTCTAGCTGAAAATCAAAATGACAAGGTAAAATCCATATTCAGCACTTTGAGATGGCAAGCAAGACTATGAATAATCAGGTTTTTTTTATTTAGTTTTTGTTTTTTGGTAGAAAAGAGTTTAATTTGAAAAATAAAGAATCTCATCCAAGGCACTAAAAAGTCTCAAAGAACCCGTATCAAAGCTCAATAGAATTTTTAATTCCAGGACTTGAGCCTCTTCCTTCCTAGCTATGAGAAAAGGCTGGCATAATAATATCATATATCTGAGTGTGTTTAAGCAAAATGCTCTAAGATTGAGTCAAGTTAAGATAGGCTTAAAGGCTCATTCGAGTTTATTCACAAAGGCTAAATCCAATCTCATTTCACAATTGTTGATTTTTCAAATTGTAAATTTTGAGCGGTCTGTGACTTGATTAGGCTCTACGTACGCATGATCTATGTCTTAAATTTGGAACTCACATCAGGGCTTCATAGAAAAATATAAGATTCCATTAAATTAGATGTGTTTGATTGTGTGTTCTTATGAGCATAAATGCATAATAGAAAAATTGTAGGCTCAATAATGCTTAATAGAGAATGCCAATTTTGAAAATAAGATGGAGGGTGAATAAGATGATTCTCAAAGTCGAATAGGGATTGACTTTAACCTTGTCGCTCCCATTGGAAAATGCTACATTCTTTAATCTTCTTGACTTCAATTTTAGTTTGAGATGAATGCAAAAATTGCAAGTTGCAGCCTTCTGGGAAAAGAGAAAAGCTGATAATGTTCAATGCAAAACCTGCAGCCTTCTGCCTATATAGTTGTGTAAGTGTAAAATTTTCTTTAAAAAAGATTCCATAACGAATCTCCTTTATTCCAGAAAATTGAAGGAAAAAAGGGGAAAAGAAATGAAGAGCCTGCAGATGTTTGTCCACATTAAATTGTCATAACAATTTATTTTGTTTGAAGATTAAATGAAAGAGGCAATAATAAAAAAAAAGTGTAGCAAGGTAGACTGCAATTTTTAATTTGAAACATTATTGATGAAACAAAAATTCATCAATTGGACGATGACAAGCTGCTCTGCTAGTCAATCTGCAAAGAAAGACTATGAATGGATAAAAAGGAGGAACACCGGGGTGGTGTTGGCTAAAAACTCTCCAATTATCAAGTTGGAAACAGGTGAAGAGATTGACTTGCTAAGATCAATAAGAGAGTTGAAAATGGCTAATAGTTGTTGTGGACGACTAAATTCCTCGGTTCGAAATAAGTCAAACAAGTAAAATAGTTTCACAAATGCGAATTTGTATTGATGATTGTGGTACAATTCTCTGTGATTACAAAAGAGTTATCCTCTGATTCGATCTCCTTAAAAGACTTGTTGATTGGATTTGTAGTAATGTGATTTTGATATGAACACAAGATATCCTTCAATTTGGCTGAAGAATGGATCAAAGATCTTTGATATGGAATTACAATGAATCTCTGGCTATAAGCTTGTTAGAAATTCTTTGTTCTTCGTGTTCTTTGTGTTCTTCGTGTTCTTGGTGCGTTCTTCGTCTTTGAAGATTTGTGGTGGAAGTTCTTCAGTGCTTTAGAGGCTTGAATCCGTAGAGCTTCACTGATTTGTGATTTGTGATGTTTCTGGAGGCTTTTGAGCTTGATTCCAGTGAACTTTGAGATCTAGGCAGGTAGTTTAGATGATTCTGCTTCGAATGTTCTTCGTATTTGAAGGTTTGTGGTGGAAGTTCTTCGGGGCTTTGGAGGCTTGAATCCGTAGAGCTTCACCAATTTGTAGTTTGTTGACGTTTCTGGAGGCTTTTAAGCTTGATTCCAGTGAACTTTGAGATTTAGGAATATGATTTGGATGATTCCTCTTCGAATGTTCTTTGTATTCGAAGTTGAAGTTCTTGAAGTTCTTGGAGGCTTCAAAGCTTGGTTCCAACAGAGCTTCTGTACTTCTGAATCTTCTCTCCTAATGCCTTAGGAAGGGCTTCTATTTATAGGAGTTTGGGAGTGGGTGAGCGACACGTGGCGAAGTCCGATTGGTGACACATGTCACCACCTGATTGGTCCGCCTGTGTCATCGCTTACACGCGCTGGGCTGCTTGTGTCATTGCTTACACGTGCGCGGTGTGATTGGCTCTTGCATGACACTTGGCAAATTTCTGTTGGTTTCTGAGTAGTGATAGTAAAACCTAGTAGCAATACGTGGTGCTTTGTAATTGGCTGTATTTTGTGGACTCAGTAGTATGATGTGTCAGCTTGTGATAGGTCGGGAATTTTTCCCTCTCTACAGTTGTGGCCATGTGGGTATCAGATTGTGTACCTTTTCCTTCCATATCGTGTTGGTTTTATAGCCCTCATATTTATTTTTGCAATGAACATTTGATGTTTGTCATAAGTATTTGACTTTTACTGTCTTCAACGGTCATTCGTCTGTAAGGATCTGTATGTTATTCCTTGTGGACGATTGTTACAAATTTACACTCATCAATTATCATCTAATAAGGGTGACAACTTTGGCAGCGAAACAAGAGTGCTGATTTTATCTTATAGAGATTAGGGGCTTTATTGTGGAAATTTTGTTACTATGTTAAAATAATGAATGTATCTCAAAATTGCACAGGCAGATGATTACTCAGCCTTGTATTAGACTTTCTTTTTGAGAGAAAATGAAATTAATCTTTCTTTGGTATTAGAGGTAATGGATGGCTTCCTTTGTGGGATAAAGATAATTCTAGTGGTATTTATTTTTGTGCAACTCTTCCTTTGTGGGATAGAGATAATTCTGGTGGTATTTATTTTTGTGCAACTCTTTGTTTTCTTGTGTGTCCTATACGAATGAATTGATATAAATAACATTTGCTAACATGCTCACCTTTGTTTTTAGATCTCTATTGCTCCTATTATTATATTGCCTGATACAAGATTATGGACTACTAATATTTTACTAACAAAGCTGTCAGTTTTTATATACATTTTTTTCATAACTCCGTGCATATGCACAGATGTAAATTAAAAATAATCACAATTACATAGTTCAAATTATACATTTTTTGAGAAAATGGTCAAATTATACATGAATTTAGACTCTTCGGTTTTTACACCCAACAATTTACTTGCCACAAAAATTAAAAAATTAGATGAACACGTGGCGCAAAATTAAACTCCAATTGAAATCTAATTTAGAATCTAATTGGATTTGGACTCTTCAATTTTTATACTCAATAATTCACTTGGCACAAAAAATTAAAAATTAGATGGGACACATGACGCAAAATTGATAATCTAATTGAATTTTCTCTAAGTTTTGGCTTATAATATATACTAGTATGTAATCTCGTGCTTACGCACGTGACTTGTCAATTGTAGTGGTGGTATAGGTTATTAAACATATAGAACATTAGTTAATGTAATTTAATTATGACATGGATATATTCAAGGTTTTATCATTTTAGAACTACTCATACATATTTTGCTTTTTTTTGGAATTCAATTAGATTGTTGGTGATTGTTGGAGTTGCTCTCTATATTTTTGTCATAATGTTTCTATGATTGATCATTGACCACAATTTGATATTTTCGTTTTGGCCTTTGTTTCATAGTAAAAGTTTATTGTTTTGTCAGTTTCTTGCACTTTGCTTAAACATATACAACCATTAAATGAAGGATATTGAAAATTTGAATAATTAAACTAAAATTAAAATTGGTTAAGAATTTAGATTAAATACTTTTGAAGAAAGTTTCAAAGCAATTTTCTGAATTATTTTTTCTACTTCTTTATCAAAAAGAACAAAAGAAGTTGTCATCTTTCACTTGGATTTAACTGAATATAGTAATGAAAGAAATAAAAAATGTAATAAGCTTATTTTTACATCTATAATTAAAGCAATTATCATTTTGGTTTCCTATGCAATCATTTTCATAGCTATATAATATAAGTAATGAATAATTTGGTCACCTAGCACACAAAAACATATTATGTTGCTGCTTTACTTTTCATTTGCAAAGCTGACATGAGGTATAATTCCACCCAATTTCTGCTTCTATGTTTACAATATTAGCGTAGCAAATAAGAAACCTTTCCTACAAAATCATTTATTGGGTTAGTTTTAGTTTGCATAATAAAGATGTATTTGAAATAATTCAAGATAAAGGAAACCTTTACTCCTCCTGAGCCTTCAAATGCTTTATTTTCTACAAATGACATCATACTTATCTTGTAATAGTATCATACTGTTAGTATGAACCGTATATGCAAAAACCAAAGATTTTGATATTGAAAAATAAAAAATAAAAAAGAATGTTATAAGTGGAATACAATTCTTAAATATAATAATAATAAACATGGAGATAATGGAATAGAGCATATGGTAATAAAAATAAAAATGATATAGAGTGAAAATCCAAGTTACAACACAAATTCTAATGGCAGGTTGAAGTCTTTGTGAGAAAGGAGATGAAGAGCGATGAGTTTGAGTTAGTTTGGTGATCACATCTGCATGTTAGTAATGTGATCCTTGGATTTCATTTTTGGCACTAGATGGAAGAAGTAGATTAGCTAAATGAGGGTTGTGACTTGTGAGTGGAAAATTGAAAGGGAGAGAGTGAAGGGGGATGTAGCTGCATTTTTTTCTTTCAAGAACATCTTAGCCATAGATATTGTATCAAGACTGAAGCATATGACTAAAAAATTTCATTCATTGAATCAAAATTATTTATTCACTAGTTTGGTTAACCAAGCTAGTGGTACTCTAACTCCATTGGCTCATGCCTTATAAGGTAGAAAGAGGAAATGTGTTTTTCCAATGTGGGATTCTAAGCCAAAAAATATTACAAGTGCAACACTTGGTCTTGAGGCAAAAATTGCTCCCACAAATACTTTGATGGATATTTATGGTGTGGTCCCCACATTTGGCACAAAAAAAAAAAAAAATTGGGACACATGGCAAAAAATTAGCTCACAATTGAAATCTAATTTTGAATCTAAAGGATAATTATGGTGTGGTCTCCACATAAATCTAGACACATGGTGCAAAATTGGAACTCTAATTTGGAATTCTAATTTGATTTTTTCTTAACTTCACCTATTATTATTATTATTATAGATTGTCTGGAAATTTTTTTTTTTCACCTAATGCTATAGAGTAGAGATTGAGGTGATATGTCTTTGAGCAATTCATTTTCAATGTTTATGCAAACTCACACTTTAGTCATTAAGTCCAGAAGCATTCGATTTTGATCAC
This sequence comes from Quercus agrifolia, assembly GCA_029955455.1. Lineage (NCBI taxonomy): Eukaryota > Viridiplantae > Streptophyta > Magnoliopsida > Fagales > Fagaceae > Quercus > Quercus agrifolia. The sequence goes on from JARQAD010000006.1 coordinate 45,742,310, forward strand.
TTGCCTAGAAATTTAAGTTTGATCTTTAACTATGAGCTACTTGGAACTCTAATTTAAGTTTTGAACTCTAATTTGGAATTCTAATTTGACTTTTTCTTAACTTCACCTATTATTATTATTATTATTATTATTATTATTATAGATTGTTTGGAAATTTTTTTTTTCACCTAATGCTATAGAGTAGAGATTGTAGGTGATATGTCTTTGAGCAATTCATTTTCAATGTTTATGCAAACTCACCCTTTAGTCATTAAGTCCAGAAGCATTCGATTTTGATCACTTGCCTAGAAATTTAAGTTTGATCTTTAACTATGAGCTACTTGATCCACTTATTCCTTTCCTATATATAATAAAATGATGACTAAATTTTTTTTATCCTTTTATAATTCGTTGAATTTTATTATGAATAAACTATTTATATATTATCAATAAACCACAAATAATATTTTGATATCATATGAACCTATTTACTAATTTATACAATCCAATTTCAAGGTACTACTTTCTCAAAAAAAAAAAAAAAAAATTCAAGGTACTAGTTGAGCTACAAGGCTCTTAACAAATTAAAGTTTAATTAAGTATATAAATGGGTTCAAGTTACTTTAACCCATAAATTTGTTTGAATAATGGATGGGTGATTAAATCTCACCTACATAAAATATAAATCAATTGATATAAATTTGATCCATATATTTCAAATTCTAATTAATTTGGAATTTTTTTTTTTTTTTTTTTTTTTGTGGGATCCATGCACTCCAATAAACCTCATGCCTTTTTAATGAATACATGCACAAGTATTGAACATCAATCCAATTTTATTCCTCACCTTATAAACATAATTACTTGTCTCTTGCGTAAGCTTAAGAAGGAAAAATTGGTGTGCAATTGAAAAATAATCCATGCAAGGTCAGGAGTTTTAGCTAATTTAGGCAGATGATCTTACAATATATTTGCAAATATGGAGAATTAGGAACAATAAAGTTATAGTCGTTGGGCTTGAATTTTGAGCATATCATATCTTAATGAATAACATTTTACAACTTAGATGCTGCATAGGAAGCATGTGAAAACATACTTTCAGGCCTATATAAATTTAAGTGCAGCACCTATTTTGATCATTGCACTAGCTAGTGAGTTCTAGAAAAAGGAGTTATACTAGAAAGTGAAAATCATGGAATACCCTTCTTTTTTGAAAATTTTCTTCCTCGTCGTGATGAATGCTCAACTTATTAGAAACATTTTTGGTTATAAGGAGTTCTGTACCAAAACTGATCAAAAGCCTAAAAGAAGGTCATTGTTTATGTTAGATACAAGAGAGCTTTTTCTAACTTGGGTTTCTTCTAAGAAACAGGTAAACAATCATGTTTTCAATGTTAATTGTTATTGTGAATAATTTTGAATTTTCTAGTAAAATATTATCTCTTTTGCTTTAAATTTGGATAATTAAAAAAAATAAAAATTAGTGCACTGAATCTTGTGCCTTTCTTGAATATGGTAGGACAGAGCATGTACTGTGAGCAAAAGAAACATGAGGAAAGCTATTAATTAAAGGAGTAATCCAAGTTACCTATATACAAAATATTACTATTAATGAAATAATGACAATGTCTATTTTCAATAACATTGAGGCATTAAAAAAAAGAAAAGAAAAAAAAAAAAGACTTCCTGTATTGTACTCTCTCTGCGTCTTTCAACATGCGGTTTAAATTGTGAGGCATGATGGCCTTTTTTTTTTTTTTTTTTTTTTTTTTTTTTTTTTTTTTTTTTTTTTGTGGGTGAAAGAGTATGATGGCAATTAATAAAATATAAGATCTAATCAAGGTCCATTTATTTTAGACCAATTTTTTTTTTAATGTCCATATATTAAGAATTAATTTCTCACACAATATGTTGGATATGAACCAATATCAGAAATTAAATATTTACACAAGTTGTTGAGTTTCACAGAGACTAAACCCAGGCTCATTTCTCAAGTGGTTGAGTTTTCAAGTTGACTAGTTTGAGTGGTCTGTGTCTTGATTCAGCACCATTCATCTAGGTCTTAATAAATTTGGACTTAGGACTCCATGGAAACATATTATATTCCATTAAATTAGCTGTGTTTGATTGTGTGTTCTTATGAGCATAAATTCATGATAAAATAGATATTACTAAGAATGCCAATTTTGCAAATAAGATGAAGGGTATATTAGTTGTGCGTTTGGCATTGGCTTAAAAAGCCAGATTTTTTTAAAAAAAATTTATTTAACTTATTTTTGGTACTCTTCATGGATCCCACTGTACTTTTTGGTATTATTCATCGGTCTCACTATATTATTTCAGCTACTTTTTAGCTTTATTTACCATACTTTCAGCAAAAAAATTTCAGTTTCAGCTAAATAAGCTGTTCCCAAATGAATACTAGATAATTCCTAAAGTCGAATAGAGAACAGCTTCATCATCTTTAACCTTATTGCCTCCATTGGAAAATGCAACATTCTTTAATCTTCTTAACTTTAATTTTAGATTGAGATGAATGCAAAATTTCCAAGTTGCAGCCTTTTGGGACAACAGAAAAGCTGATAATATTCAATGCAAACTTGCAACCTTCTGCTATATAGTTTTGTAAGTGTAAACATTTCTTTAAAAAAATTCCAAAATGAGTCTCCTTTATTCTAGTAAGCATGGAATGTTGGACACAGATATGAGTATGACACTGTGATACAAGCAAATTCTAAAAAATTATAACATGATATTGTAGGTATGACACCAGTATAACACAGTAACACAGGCACAACACAAATATGGCACTCCAAATGAAATATCTGTGGCCAGAAAATTGAAGGAAAAAAAAGGGGAAAAGAAATAAAGAGCCCACAAATGTTTGTCCAATGATAGAGGCAAAAAAAAAAAAAAAAACGTAAAAATGTGTAGCAAGGTAGACTGTACAATTTAATTTGAAACATTATCATCTAGTACTAGGTTCACGATTCAACTTTCACCAAATGTTAATAAAGAGAGAGTGGACCATTCATAAATTAACTTCCTGTATACATTTCATCTAACAAGACAAAAAGATGTGTATGTGCCTTACTTAGATACTTAGCCATGGAGCCCCCAACGGCCAAATCATTATAAATCTAACTGTGACTTTAGACAATCCACATGAAAAGCTATTTGCTAGGAATTTGAGTTTGCTAGACTCAAATTTTACTTGGAATTCAAGAATAGAGTTTGACAAACTCAAGTTCCAAAAGAGGCCAGATAACAAAATAACTTCGAGCAGAGATTTTTAAGCAATTTTTTTTTTTTTTTTTGGTTCCAAAAACTGAATATTTGGCAAAAAAAAAAAAAAAAAAAGCCAAAGATCCCGTATCAAAACTCAAAAGAAAAAAAATAAAATAATAATTACAAGTGATCCATTTGCATAGTTGCAAGAATTCAAATGTGGTGCCTTTATCCAACCATGTCAAAGAGTCTTAGGTTGAGTTTGGATTGCACTGAAACTCCTTGCATTTGGCATTTTTGTGTGGGTCTCGTGCACTATTCATAGGACCCGCAAGTACAGATTTCAGCAAATTTTTCTTTAAAACTAGGTTGCACGGCATTATTTACACATTTAAAAATTATTTTATTACAGTGTTTTCAGTAATAAGCGGTAGATTTGTTCATGTGGTGAGTTATAAGCGGTAGATGTGTGATGGTGGGTCCATGTGAGAACACACCTTTACCATTCACAACTCGCCACGTGAGTAAATTATGGCACAAATTGTGTGATTTTATGTAACCTTAGCATTACTCTTTTTTACATGCAAATCCATCTCTACTTTTCACTCGTAATGTTTCAATGACATCTACTATTGCAGTCCTAGAGAAGCAGGAAATTTTGCACTTTATGATAGAGCAACCAAGTGATATTATTTCGTGTTTTTTTTTTTTTTTTTTTTTTAATAAGTTGGTGGGGGCTGCAATGCCAAAAAGCAAACTATTGCCCGCTGACGAACTAAATTATTTTCTTAAGTTTTAGTCTTGAATGATCAGCTTGCAAAGAGGAAGTTAGGTTACATTATCATTGGTGAATGGCTGACATGTATCATTCAAAATGGCAAAAAATTAAGTAAACTACATTTCTCCTCAAGAATATTGGCTGATCTGATCACATTTATTTAATAATGGTTCAATAATAAGTTATATATTTATATAATATCTAAAATTTGAAGCATAATATTTATTATTGTTATGCTTCTGTTGAACTATATTAGTGGTCATGTCATTATTTTCTTTTTATCATTTTTAATTTATATATATATATATATATATATAAAATTGTAACTCACCAATCATAATAGGTTCATCAGTTTTTATTACCAAGACTTTACATATTCTTAAACCTTAATGTAACTTATAATAGAAAATACAAGTAACACAAACCTTAATGTAACTTATAATTGTAACTTATTTATTTTTCGTTTATACTCACTTAAAAAAATAAATTTTAGCTTTCACCACTGTGTTAATATCCATATGCTAATGTAGTATTTAAGGCCATGTTGAAGGTTCTAGTTTCGTTCCTACTTAAAGAACCATATGTCATTTTCATTAATTTAAAGAGAGAGATAATAAACACCCACTTTGGTCCATTTTGGTCCAATTAGGTACACTTTGGTCCAATTCAGTCCACTTTGGTTCATTCAATCCACTTTGATCCAGTTCGGTCCATTTCGTTCCAATTCTGACCACTTCGGTCCATTCAATCCACTTTGTTCATTTGGTCTCTTTGGTCCATTTCAGTCTACGTCGGTCCCTTAGGCCCACTTTAGTCTATTCAGTCCGATTGGGTCCTTTTGGCCCATTTCAGTCCATTAGGTCCACTTTGGTGCAACCGGTCCACTTTCGTCCAATTCAGACCATTTGGTTCAACTAGGTCCATTTGGTCCAGTTCGGTCCATTGTTCCCAAACAAAGACTTAGTTGTTCTGAACATGCCTGAATTGAGTCTATAATGATTTGGTTGAATTGAGTTTATTAGAATTTTGTGTTGTTTGATCCTTATTAATAACTAGCCTTATTACGTGCGCTTTGCACGTGCAATGAGGCTTTTTTTTTTTTTTGGGTCTAGTGTATATGGTCTTGAGGGAAATATCAAAGTGGAATGAGATTTTTTTTTTTTTTTTTTTTTAAATTTTCAAATTTATGGATAAGTTTGTTTTGAAAACATGGTTCAATAGGAGAGTGTCCTATTTTGTGGGCATTTTACGTGAAGTTTGAGATATATTTTTACTAGGTTGTTCTCAAGTTTTGTTCCTATTAAATATAGGGTTTATCATTTATGGGTACTTTGAATCAAATAAAAATCCAATCTAAAGAGGGAAATCCTCTTATAGATAGTATTGATAATAAAAAAATAATAATAATAAGGTGCATAACTTATCCAATTTCATCGGTAAATTTTGAAGCTAAGTGCTGGTAAAAGTCATGTTAAAACTATTACAATTTCAAAATTAAATTAATTTAAACGGTAACTCAACAAAATTAAAATAAAATAGTCATTGGTGTGGGACTCACGTGCTTGATAATTTGGCTAATATATTATTTTCTCTCTCTAAAGGTTATATGAAATTCATATAACATGCATATCAGATTCTTTACTAATTATTAAAATAAGTTTGACACTTCGAATAAAAATTAACTAGAAACAAATTTTATGTTAGAAAGTGTTTTCAATAAACTTCTTAATTAAAAATTAAGGACGAAAAAACTAAATTAATGTAAATTTTAGGTACTATGAAGTAAAATCGTTTCAGAAATGGTCAGTCCCAAGCGGAATACAATAGAAAAGATCAACCATACATGGTGGTTTGGGATACTGCAAGATCTTAGGAGCTGATGTAGCGCTTCTATGTATGTATTTGAGTTGAGTCCTTAGTCTTAGGAATTCTATGGCCTGTTTGGAAGGAGGGGGAGTGGAAGAGAGTAAAGTAGAGTTAGCTAAAAATAAGCTAATTTTGTGCTAAATCTACTTTACTCTACTCTCCCTCCCTCTCTCTCAATCCAAACGGACCACTAATGTCTCAGCTGAATAGAAACTAAGTTTAGTATAAATTTATGTTGTTGTTAAAGGTGACAATCAGTTGAGTTACACGACTATTGACAATTATCTTTGGCCTTGTATCTCTTGATTGGGTAGTGATTTTCCTTTTCATACCACAGGTCTTCTCTTCAACGGAAACGTTAAGGATGCCGTTACAATATCAATGGCAGCCTTTAATGTTTCTACTGAGGAGAAGACCACTGGTGTATATGAATGAATTACTCACCCTTGTATTAGACTCTCTTTTTGAGCGAAAAAGGAAATTAATCTTTGTTAGAGGCAATGGATGGCTTCCTTTTGTCCATGAAAGATTTTTACTATTACTAGTGACTTGGGGTAGAGTGTGAGAAGTGGGTGTTGGAGTTGATTACAAACTCATGTATTGCAAATTATGCCATGCAATACTTATCAGATGCTACAGCTCTAATATTAGCAAGGGATAGAGACAAGTCTAGTGGTATTTATTTTTGTGTTTATTTATGTGCAGCACTTTTTTTTCTTGTGTTTTCCGTTTAATGTTTATCTAAACTGATAAAAAAATTTCTCCATTGTTTAGCCTGTTACATTTAATCTTCCAATTCCTAGAATATAAATGCCTCCTCCTCTTCCCCAGTTTGAAAATGGCAAAACATTGCAGTAATAATGGCTGATATGAGTAGCAATAGCTTGGTGACTTTTTATTACTTTTGGTGGTGTTTGTTGATGGCATCAGAATAATTTTGTAGTTCAGTATGGTTTATTTGGGAAAGTTGAAGGGGTCCCAAAAGTTTGATAAAATTGTGTAGTCAGTAGTCATTGGACTTTGGTAGTGGACTAGATTTCTTGCAAAGAGAACAAGATCGAATAACAAAAGTGCATAATCTACAATATCAAGGTTACACATACTAATTAAAGTTTTTTTTTTTTTGGATGGAATCACACCCGAATTATTTCAAACAGTTGTGTTGTACTGAGATCTGTCCAACTTACTTGGAAGGGATAAACATTAAACACTTGTAAAGATTAACTTTTTAATTTTAATTTTACATTTTGGATGATAAGCCTCAAGTATATTAAACCCTTGATATAGTTTAGCAAAAATTAAAGAATTCCATGATTTGATGTTGCTGATAGTTTTTGGATTTTTTTAGGTACCATCAATTACTCCTAAATGAATGCCTCCTCACCCGTCCAAGAGAGGGGAAAAAATTGTGGAGGTGGCTCTTGCAACAAAACATCAGATTTCACTTACAGTTGGAATTAGAAGGATTTAATTATATACACAAGGTTTCTGGCCCTGCATTCCAGTTAGATTTCATCGCTACAAAGCCTAAGTGATACTAATTGAATTACAAAGCTCTTAATCGGTTAAGGTCTAATTAAGTATGTAAATGAGTTTATCCCAACAAAAAAAAAAGTACGTAAATGGGTTCAAGTTATTTTAACCGATAAATTTGTTTGAATAATCTATGGGTGATTAAATCCCACCTACATAAAATATAAATCAATTGATATCTTAACATGATGATAATAAATTGTATCCGTATATTTCAAATTCTAATTAATCTGGATTTTTTTTTCTTTGGATACATGCACTCCAATGAACCTCACGCCTTTTTAATGAATACATGCACGAGTATTGAACATCACTCCACTTTTCTCCCTTACCTTATAAGCATAATTGCTTGTCTCTTGCGTAAGCTTAAGAAGGAAAAATTGGTGTGCAATTGAAAAATAATCCATTCAAAGTTGTGAGTTTTAGCTAATTTAGGAAGGTGATATTACAATTTCTTTGCAAATATGGAGAATTAATAGGAACAAAGAACAATATAGTTATAGTTGTTGGGCTGGAATTTTTGAGCATATCATGTCTTAATTATTTTACAACTTAGATGTTGCGAAGCATATGAAAACATACCTTCAGGCCTATATAAATTTAAGTGCAGCACCTATATTAAACATTGCACCTAGTGTGTTCTAGAAAAGGAGTTAAACTAGAAAGTGAAAATCATGGAATACCCTTCTTTTTTGAAAATTTTCATCTTCATGATGAACGCTCAACTTATTAGAAATATTTTTGGTTATAAGGAGTTTTGTATCAAAGCTGATCAAAATCCTAAAAGAAGGTCTTTGTTTATGTTAGAGTATCAAGAGAGCTTTTTCTAACTTGGATCTCTCCTAAGCAACAGGTAACCAGTCATGTTTTTATTGTTAGTTGTTATTAAAAATAATTTTGAATTCTTCTAGTGAAAATGTTAGTTCTTTTGATTTAAATTTGGTTTAATGTTTTTTCTTTCATCTACCGAATATTGTGTTTTCTTGAATGTGGCAGGAAGTACCATGTAATTTGTTTGGAAGCAAAATGAAATAAGCTATGGACTGCAGGAGTAACTCAAATTAGCTATTGAAAATATAATACAATGGGAATTTCTTGTACTCTTTTGCTTATAATTTTTTGAATAATTATTCTATGAACCTACATGGTATTTGGTTCCAGTTATTTTTTATTTTATTTTTTAATTTCATGTGATTTATATTGTGATGGTATGATTGCAATTTTCATAAGATATGATCTACAATCAAGGTCCATTTTTTTTTCTTTTTTAATTTTTAAAAGTCCCTTTATTTTAGACCCCCCAAAAAACATCCATGTCCAGAACTAAATTCTCACGTAATATGTTGAATATGAACCAAGTTTCACAAAACATAAGGCTTTCTCAAACTGAATAGCTACGCTAAGCCAATCTTATTTTTGAGATTTGTAACGGTTTCACAACATGAGGAAAACTAATATGAAGAACAACATGAGGATTGAAATTGCTTGAAGATTGACAATTAGAGGCTCCTTCAAGGTTTAATATGATCGAACTAAACCTTCTTTTTTAAGAATCATATGAAAAACTAAACTGAGTTTGAGCATTCTATATATGACTTCAAATTTAAATTTGGACTTAACTGCCAAGGATTGGCTGTGTAGAATGCATTTTCGAGATGGCAAGCAAGACTATGATTATGAATACTCGGTTTTTTTATTTTGGAGAAAAAAAGTCTAGTTTGAAAAATAAAGCATCTCATCCAAGGCACTAAAAAGTCTCAAAGAACCCGTATCAAAACTCAATAGAATTTTTAAAACCAGGACTTGAGGCTGTTCCTTCCTATGAGAAAAGGCTGGGATAATAATAATATTTATCAGTGTGTTTAAGCGAAATGCTCTAAGATTGAGTCAAGTTAAGATAGGCTTAAAGGCGCATTCGAGATCATTCACAAAGGCTAAACCCAATCTCATTTCACAATTTGTTGATTTTTCAAATTGAAAAGTTTGAGTGGTCTGTGACTTGATTCTGCTCGGCTCCATAGAAAAATATAAGAATCCATTAAATTGGATGTGTTTGACTGTGTGTTCTTATGAGCATAAATGCATAATAGAATATATGTAGGCTTAAGAATGCTTAATAAAGAATGCCAATTTTGCAAATAAGATGAATGGTATATTGAATAATTTTCAAAAAAGAATAGGGAATAGCTTCATCATCTTTAACTTTGTGATTTTGTCGCTCCCATTGGAAAATGCTACATTCTTTAATCTTCTTAACTTTAATTTTAGTTTGAGATGAATGCAAAACTTATAGTTGCAGCCTTCTGGGAAAAGAGAAAAGCTGATAATGTTCAATGCAAAACCTGCAGCCTCTGCCTATATAGCTGTGTAAGTGTAAAATTTTCTTTAAAAAAGATTCCAAAACGAATCTCCTTTATTCCAGAAAATTGAAGGAAAAAAGGGGAAAAGAAATGAAGAGCCTGCAGATGTTTGTTCACATTAAATTGTCATAGCAATTTATTTTGTTTGAAGATTAAATGAAAGAGGCAATTAAAAAAAGTGGAGTAAGGTAGACTGCAATTTATAATTTGAAACATTATTGATGAAGCAAAATTTCATCAATTGGACGATGACAAGCTGCTCTGCTAGTCAATCTGCAAAGAAAGACTATGAATGGATAAAAAGGAGGAACACCGGTGTGGTGTTGGCTAAATACCCTCCAATTATTAAGTTGGAAAGAGGTAAAGAGATTCATTTGCTAAGATCAATAAGAGAGTTAAAAATGGCTAGTAGTTGTGGGTATCAGATGGTGTTGGCTTTATAGCCCTCATATTTATTCTTGCAATGAACATTTGACGTTTGTCATAAGTATTTGAGTTTTACTGTCTTCAGTGGTCATTCGTCGGTAAGGATCCTTATGTTACTCTTTAGTTGTCACCTAAATTTAATGGCATTTATGACTTTGTCCATCTATCTTCTGGACGACCGTTACAAATTTACACTCATCAATTATCATCCAATACTATGTTCACGATTGAACTGTCACCAAATTTTAATAAAGAGAGTGTGATCCATTCATAAATTGACTTCCTGTATACCATTCATCTGACAAGACAAAAAGATGTCTATGTGCCTTACTTACATACTCAGTCATGGAGCCCCCAAGGCCAAATCATTATAAATCTAACTGTGCCTTCATCATTTCATAATTTCTTTACATAATTGAAATTTTGGATCACTCACACTATTTTAGTCATAGAGAAGCATGGCGCTTGATATAAAGCAACCCAATATTATATATCACGGTGCCAAAAAGCAAACTAAAGCTAACAAAGCTTCAAAAGGCACCGAATGAACTTTTTTAAAAACAAATAATTCTGCTCAAAAAGGAAAAGGAAAACCCATAGACAATTCAACCAGATTCCTCAACACTACATGTGAATAAAGTACCCCCACAATTCATACCCTTACACATTTTCTCAAGGACCTCAACTATCCAAGAAAACTATCATTTGCATCCCCACTAGATCACCATACTTAACCAATCTTCCTCTTCCCCATACACAATTTTTATCTTTTTTGGTTCTTCCTCTCACTTCTTCTTCCCAATCTTCACTCAAAGCCATGACTATACACATTTTCACCATCACCCTCTACCTCTTGATTCAAGCACTAATAATCCCAATAGTAATTAGTTCAGCTATCCATGTTAACACATGTAGATCTTATTGTGGAAACATAACCATAGATTACCCATTTGCACTCCAATATGGCTGTGGCCATCCAGGCTTTCGAGACCTATTGTTTTGCATGAATGATGTTCTAATGTTCCACATTAGCTCTGGTTCTTACCGGGTCTTAGAAATAGACTATGCTTATCAAGCTCTCACACTTCATGACCCTCACTTGTCAACATGTGACACCATTGTGCTAGGAGGCAGAGGCAACGGCTTCGCAGTCGAGCCGTGGCGTGAACCATACATGAATCCAACCGCAGACAATGTGTTCATGCTAATAGGTTGCTCAGCTAGATCACCACTGTTCCAAGGTTTCCCAGGTAAGCACTTGCCATGTAGAAACGTTTCAGGCATGGGATGTGAAGAGTACTATGATTGTCCAGCATGGGACTTAGTGGGCCATAGAAAAGTGGGCTCAGGTTCTTATGGGTCTGGCCCACCTGAGTGTTGTGCTTTGGCATTTGAGGCAATCAAGTCCATTAATCTCACTAAGCTTGAGTGTGAAGGGTATAGTAGTGCTTATAGTTTAGCACCATTGAAAATGAATGGGCCTAATGGATGGTCTTATGGGATACGTGTGAAGTATTCAGTCCAAGAGAATGATGATTTTTGCCATGCGTGTGAGGCCACTGGTGGTACGTGTGGGTATGGTTCTGATGGGATTAGGCAAATGTGCATGTGTGGGAGCTTCAATTCCACATCAAATTGTGATTCAGGTTAGACAACTTTTAAGGCTTTGATTTTCTTTCAACATCAAACTGCACATGTTGTCCATTACAAACACTAATTGTGTTTTGAAACTTGAATTTTTTAATCTGAATTTAGATTTTAAATCAATAGATTTAAAAAATCATGATTTCAAATTCATTAATTTTAAATATCATTTCAAATTCAAGAATTTTAAATTGGTGGATTTGTCAAATTTAAATCCTTAACCTTTTTTAAAACTATCCAAACAAGATATTTGAATTTTAATAACTCAAATCTAAATTTACATGCCCAAATCCTACAATCTAAATGTATTCTTGAATCTCAATAGAATAATTATAATCAAGCTTTGCTTAGGTTAATGTTTTTGTGTTGGATGCAAGGTGAATGCGCCATGTATATGTTTATTTGTACATGTGGTTTGTCTAGCCAATGTCAGATACTCAAAGTCACTGAAGGCAAAACCACTCATAATCATTTTCAATCATATAAGTGTTTTTATCATGATCAATTATCTTAGGTTAATTTTATTGATTTAGTTCCTTTACTATTAATTGTCAAAATTTAGTCCCTTAACTATTAATTATGAGAATTTAGCACTTAAAAATTTCAAAATCAAGTTGATTCGACTTTAGAGATTGTGGTTAAAAGTTATGGAAAATTAAGAGATTGAATTGACAAAAATACTAGTAATAATTAAGGGATCAAAATATCAAATTGAAATTTTGTCTAATAATTGGATGATTAGATTATTAATTCTGTTAAAATTTAAATAGTTGAGATCCGATGATCGCGTTGACTTGATTTTAAAAATTACGAGATTGAATTGACAGAAATACTAATAATTAAGGGATCAAAATATCAAATTGAATTTTGTCTAACAATTGGATGATTAGATTAATAAAATATTAGTCTTTTATCTTCTCGTTGCATACCATATAGTATATATATAGTGGATATTCCTACTGAATTACTTGGTTATACTGAAGTATTGTATAACAATAAGTGATCTTTGCATTAATGTGCAGTCAAGTCTTCATCAAGTGGAAGAACTTGGTCTATGGTGGACGCATTAACAGGTAGCTTTTTAGATACATCTTTCATATGTTACATTTTCCTTTTTATAAAATAAAAAAATAAATAAAAAAAACAGTTAATTTAGCTGATTTTAATTGTCAAAATAGTACTATTATTGATGCAAGAGAGTCAAGTGACTATATAATAATCTTGATACCAAAAGTAATTCACATTTCTTATTATTTTCAATTGAAATATTTAAGATTAATCCCTCCTAACCATTCTCTCCAATTCTCATGAATATCACATACGTATGTCATCACGTACCATATAGATAAACATTTTTTTTTCTAAATTACTGTAAATTTTGTAATATTTCAAACATTACATATTAAAATAATTATTTGTTTTCCCTTTTTCTTTTATAGTTTTAATTTAACCAATCTAAATTGGATATATTTATTTGTAGGATTTTCTATGGGTATGCTAGTATGGATGACAGGCAATCAAATTTGAAGAGGTCCACCCAACATTACCATCTATTTATCTGTATCTCATGTAATTTTATTGGTTTTTTTTTTTTTTTTTGAAAAAGGGGTGGGAAGGGGGGGGGGGGGGGGGGACATGAGAGAGAGAGAGAGAGAGTTGATGTCTGTTGAGAGCCTGAGTTCATGATCTGTGATTTTTGACATTATTTTGAAGTTCTTTTTTTTTTTTTTTTTGGGGTGAAAGAAGTCCATGTATTTCAGAGAAAGGGTGCAAGTACATAATCAAGATATTGGATTCTCCAAAAAAAAAAAAAAAAAAAGACTTTGTCAATATAAATTTTATATAAAGGGAAATTCTATTCATTGCATGTCAAGGTCACATGTACAGGCTTTCCATACCCAAAACAATGGTGCTGAAGAGAGTGACACCATTGATAAAAATAAAATATTAAAATGCAAATTGCACATTTTAAGTTTGTTTGAAATTTATTTCAATTCTCTAACTTTAATTTCGTTCATATAAGTCCTCTAAATTTTAAATTTATTAAATCCAAGTTTTTCATCCAATTCCATTAAAAAAATTTCATTAAGTGTTCAATTAACAATGAAAAAATAATTGAAAAAAAAAATCTTACATAAAAATCTGTAAAATATTTGTATTAATTTTATACATTTTTTCATAAGAGGAAAACATATTTTAAAATGGCAATTTTTTAAAAAAATTGTACAAAAGACCTGAATGAACGGTGAATTTGACAATAAATTTAATTAATAAGATTTATTACCTAAAATGATAAGGTGTCATATGTATTTCTGGAGTACTACTAAAATAAGCAAAATGTTATTATTGGTTTAGAAAAATTTTTTATGGAAAAAAAAAAATACTAACTTTTTTGATAAGTTTTTAAAATTTTATGAAAGTGGAATTTAAAGTTTTCTCAACACCACCCTTACAATTACTTGAAATACGTCAAATCTTACAGTCTAGTGACTCTACACACCCAAACAAACTTATAATATTCCTTTGAGTCCAAATCTTCTGTCTCACACTTCCTACTCCACTATATACTCCATAAATAAAAACATGCCACATATCCATCTAATTTATTAAATGCTAAATTTATGCCTTCTATTATTTTAATTTCCTTTCATCTATTTTAATTAAAAGAAAATCTTATCCTCCTCCATAATTTGCATTGGCCTTTTGATCCTACATATGGATAAGTTGTTGTGGAGATAATTGTAACAGCTTGCTACCTCTGATGATTTTGCTTTTGTTTTCAAACGTAGCAACTACTACAACCAACAGGAATCTAACAAAAGTCCAGCAAGCATCTAAAACATAATATGAAGTAATTTTAGAAAATTTTTAGAAATGAAGTATTTATTTGGGTTTTTTTTTTTTAATCAAAATCAACATGAAGTTAAGTTATAACATACAAACATTCCTATTCTTTTACCTTTTTTTTCCTAATCCCCTAATTCCAACATGTGATCAGCTTCTGTGTAAATCGGCACATATGAACTCTCTTGAACTCATTTTCTTTCTTCGCCTGGAATTTACCTTATTTCTTGGCCACATAACTTAAGGGTTCGTTTGGTTGGAGGGGTAAAAAAGTGGGAGAATAGAAAATGATGGGAGAATGGAAAAGTAAGAGGATAGAAAGAATTTTAATTTTTCTCATTTTTGTTTGATTGGGAGTAAAAAAGTGAAAAAATTGAAAAAGTGAATTTGTATAAATTTACTCATACCATTGTTAAAAAATGATGGCCATTTAAAACAAAAAAGTGACAAACAACCAAAAAAAAAAACAATCACCCAATTTATTAAAAAATAAAAATCATGTTCCAAAAAAAATAAAAATCATGTCTAGTTAAACAAAATAAATAAATAAATAAATAAATAAATAAGAAGAGGAAGAAAAAAAAACAACTATCACACCCACAACACAGAAATCCAAAAAAAAAAAGATAAAAAGAATGCAACATCTAGGAAAGGAAAAGATAATAATAAATAAATAAATAAAGGCAATGTCCAGGAAAAAAAAGAAAAGGAAGAGGCAATGTGCCATTGCCCACAAAAGCAAAGCAAAAAAAAAAAAAAAAAAGACTAATTGCCTATGTGCAACTACACACGGGCATTTTTGTCCATTAAGCAGCCTATTTTCTTCCTTCAGTTTTTCTCTTCATTTTGAGGAAAAAACTTTTAGGTGGGCCTGGAGAGAAAACACTTGGGCCCTACTATCTATTTTCCTTCCTCCCCACCCAACCAAACACACTCCAAAAAAGTTTTTCTTCCCGTTTTCTCTCAAAATTTTTTCATCCACTCTATTTCACCTCCAAAAAAACACACCGTATGAATCTAATCAAATTGAGGAAAAAAAAACACACACACACACAAATCTTAGAACCATTAACCATATAGATCTACCATTTAAGTTATATGTCAACCCAACATAACAGGCAAAGAAATAAAATGAGATGACTCACCTAAGCAAGAAAGCAAGAGAGAGAAAGACTTGCTGTTTTAGCTGATGAGAATAAGAGAGAAAAGAGATGGTGAGAGATGGAAAAAGTGAGTTTGTATAAATTTACTCATATGTCCTTGTTAAAAAATGATGACCATTTAAAACAAAAAAGTGACAAACAACCAAAAAAAAAAAAAAAAAACAATCACCCAATTTATTAAAAAATAAAAATCATGTTCCAAAAAAAAACATGTCTAGTTAAACAAAAAATAAAAAAATAAAATAAAAAAAGAAGAAGAAAAAAACAACTATCACACCCACAGCACAAGAAATCCCAAAAAAACCAGAAGAAAAGATAAAAAGAAGGCAACACCTAGGAAAGGAAATGATTAAAAAAAAAAAAAAAAGGGAAACGTCCAGGAAAGGAAAAGACAGAAAAAGAAAAAAAAGGAAGAGGCAATGTGTCACTGCCCAGGAAAGCAAAGCAAAGCAAAGGGAAAAAAAAAAAAAAGGACAAATTGCCTATATGCAACTGCATATGGCCATTTTTGTCCATTAAGCAATCTATTTTCTTCCTTCAGTTTTCTCTTCATTTTAGAGAGAAAACTTTTTGGTAGGCCCAGAGAGAAAACATTCGGACCTTACTATCTATTTTCCTTCCTCCCTACCCAACTAAATATACTCCAAAAAAAGTTTTCCTTCCCATTTTCTCTCAAAAGTTTTGCATCCACTTTATTTCACCTCCAAACAAATACACCGTATGAATCTAATCAAATTGAAAAAAAAAAAAACACACACACACACACAAATCTCAAAACCATTAACCATGCAAATCTACCATTTACGTTATATGTCAACCCAACATAACAAGCGCAGAAATAAAATGAGATGACTCACCTAAGCAAGAAAGTAAGAGAGAGAAAGACTTGCTGTTTTGGCTGATGAGAACAAGAGAGAAAAGAGATGGTGAGAGATTTTAAATGCTAGTCTTAATAAATAGAGAAGTATTGTAGAATTGCAATGAATCCAAAAATTTTAGTATAAGATAAAAATTCATCACTTTTGTCACAATTATACATGTATAGACTATGAGTAGTGGATTTACATGAGAGAGAGAAACAACTTATCTAGAAACTATATATGACATTTTATTTAAATTAAGCTAAACTTAGAGGATTAGCATTAGATCATGTAAAATTTTTTTATCTATTTTAGACATAAGAACTTAATTTCAATGTGTACACGGTGCGTGCGGCCAATTTTGGGGGTCTATTTACCACCGCAACTCACCTATGGAGGGGTGAGAACCGGTCTACGCAAGGTGTGGTGCAACATACCTGTTCGGTGCAATTAGTTCGGTTAAAAAAAGTAGTCCAAATATTTAAAAAAAAAACAAAACCCAAAACCACAAGGAACAACCCACGAATCATTCAACCCAAATAATCATTTAAAAAATAAACAAAGAAACATACATATTCATAATATTTCTCTAATACCCACAAAAAAATATCTTAAACCAAAATTCACAATCTTTCTAAAAAGCATAGAAATGAAAAACATAGTTGTTTGACATTAAGCATCAAATAAATTCACATACTTGGAAGCAAGGAGAATTGGAGAAGCATAGTAACCTATAGCCCTAAACACTAGGTATTGAGATTCAAACCATCTTTAGAAAATTTGTAGAGAAATGTTGAAGGGGACACTTGGTGAACAGTGGCAGCCAGCAGCTGCGAGGGGTAGAGGACGAGGAGTGAGAGAGTGTGCTTGCTCACTCCCAAGTGCAGGAGATCGTAGCAATATAATTCTAGGAGTACCAAGGTCGAACCACAAGGAGTAGGGTAAATTCAAAGACAATATAATTAAATAACAATTTGGGTGAAGAAGAAAAGTACTTTTGCTTGGTGATTGTTAACAAAAATAATAATAAAAACCGATTAAAATCAATAATGTGAATACCAGGGCATCAGGATGTTTCCCTATATCGATATGAAATTCTTTGTGATCTAAGAAATTATATATTTCATAATTGATTGTTCTTATACAATTAAATACTTATGATTCAGTTGAACTGAGACAATTCAAGAACGCATGATAACCTAGATTGATAATGCGGTTAGAAAAGTTTTCAGAAAAACCCATTCACTTTAAAACCTGATTTCTATTTGAAACTATTAAAAATTAATCTAAATAATAAGAAAAACATAATTGAACTTATTGAAAGCATGGAAGAACTAATACATCAAAAGAAATCTAATTGAACAATCAAATATGTTGTTGATAAAATCCTAGAAAAAATCACATTGAATATTCATACCGTATAGAAGAAACATAACCCCTAACCCTAGCAAAAAGTTTAGGCTGCCATTAGAGAAAGAAAAATACAAGGTTTTCTCTACCAAAATTCGTTCTGCCCAGCCTCACTTCAAAACCCTCATGTCTAAGTGTCCAAATAAAATAAAACTTTTACTATTTTAATTTCCGTCCAAGTTTACAACAATAATTTGTGAGTTAATTTCGGCCTTCAAAAGTTGAGAATTTCGAAAAAATCAAAACTGGAAAGTTGTAGATATTTAAGTAACGGTTCCAACCCATCTGGCCTTGTGTCAATTGGATTTTTGAGGAGAGAGATATGCCAAAATACTGATTAGTGCTCAAATCAGATTTTTCCTTTTCAGATTCTGCCTCTTTGATTTCTTTCCTTATTTGAAGCTTCCAATCATGATAAACGATCCAAGCACTCCAAATGCACCTCCTTAGACATTTAATCATGGTCCTTTAGCTCCACTTTAATTCTAGTTTGGCCTCCATTCTCTCACAAATTCCTGTAAACTCATCTTTCTCACATGATTTCTTGAAAGTAGAAAATTACACACAATGAATGGCATCTTATTCAAGAAATTATATAAAGATAAATAATAGAGACTAATCCAAATCATGGCTCAATTATACAAATTAAGCATAGTAATAAGGAGATAACGCCCACATAAATATATAACAAGTATACATTTTAAGGCGTTATCAGAGTATAGACCGTGTGTCTGATATAATTTGAGAGAGCAAATATTTAACTTCGAATATAACGATGTCATTCCTTTGTGTTTTTTTTTTTATATATAAATTTTAAAATCTAATGTCAAATTGATGTCACGCTGAACTTGATATTAAATTTAATGTTTAGTCCAAAACACTGTCGTTTTAGTATCTATTTTTGGTTTTTTTTTTTAAACCCAAACAACGTTGTTTTATCGCTATATATTAAGAAGATTCGGATAGTTAGTTATGACTTCATAAAATATAAAAAATACCCCTAATCTAAATAGATAATCCTTATTCTTAAAAAAAATTTAAAAAAGGGGATTAAAATTGTAATTCAATAAAATTCAAAAAAAAAATTACTAGAGAAACTTTTTTCTTAATTGAATAATTTTAGTTTGTTTTTTGTAATTAGAATATGGAGCTTCTTGCTAGTACTACTGAGTACTGACATGATTTAAGTGGCAGACTCTAAAGGGGCCAAAGAGGTAGAGATTTATGATTTATGATGCATTTGAGCTAGGGCAAAATATAGATACGATAGAGATTCTTGGATGGATCTCACTCTGTTGTTGGAAGATTAATGGTAAAATGAACACTTCTTGACTAACCACTACCTGTTATCAATTCTTGATTCATTTGTTTTAGTTTACTCTACATTTAAGTAAAGTGTTGAATCATTTGAGTTTTGCTTTCCTTCGTACCCCTACATCTAAGTCAATTATCATTTTTTTTTTTATTGTTTTAATATATGTTGTAAAATTTATTATGTCTTATAATTGTTGTCAATTTATATGATGAAGCCAATATAAAAAGTAGCATAATTGTACTAAGAGCATCAGCATCAAAGAATGTCATCCAATTCTGTTTTACCATCTCAAAAAGCCACTTTTTATTACTTATACCATACCATTTTACAATACCTCCAACATCCCAAAACTCTATTTTTATTAAAATATTATTCTTTAATATTTCTTTATTATTTCTTTCTAACCGATACTTTTTTTCAGACTAGGCGTGATTCCATTTTCCTGGGCTTTCCAACCGTATTTTTTTTCCTCAGTCTCCCTCAACCTCTAGCACCGGTTCAACACACAGAGCCACATGCACAGACCCATGATACACCGGTTCAACACACACACACACACAAACACAAACATAAACACAAACCATCAAACCATCAACAAAGCCACACACACAAACACAAACCATCAAACCCACGCCGATCAAAAACCCACGCTATCAAACCATCAAACCAACAAAGCCACCGATCAGAAACCCACGCCGCTGATTTGAAACCCAACCAATTTGAAACCCACCGGAGCAAATCCATTCAAAAAAAATCATCACCGGAGCCACCATCGGAGCTATCGATGATCAACCCAACTGATCCACCCACCAATCAACAGATCCACCGTTTCAAACCCACCATTAACCGATCCCAGCCCACCGATCCAAACTCAGCTCGCCGATCCACAACCAACAACCCACCTCAGCCACGACCCAACCACGACCTAAACATCGGACCCAACCATGACCCACAACCCCTTTAAGCACCAATCACAGCCCAAAAAAAAAAAAAAAAAAAGCACAACCACCACAGTGACCTACGCCAAAAACCACAACCACCACTGACCCATGCTGTCACCCACGACCCAAACACCGAACCCAACAGAGAAGGAAGAGAGAGAAGAGATGGTGTTTGGGTCTAAAGAGAGAAGAGAGAAGAGAGTAGAGAAGGAAGAGAGAGAAAAGAACTGAAGTACTGAGTCAGTGGAGAGAGAAATTTCGGGGGTGGAATAAAATATATATATATTTTTTAGAATACTGCTACAATACAATTCTAACTTTAGAATTGTACTGTAGCACTATTGCAAAAAAATTTGCAATAGTGGGATTTACAATTTTTTGATGCAAACGTTTTTGAGTCTTGAAATGCCAAAAAGGCCTTAGATATGGCATTAGCATTCTTCAATGCTAATGCTCTAAGTAAAGCATATTTTCTTTGTCTTTTATGTCATTGCAGGTTTTGGTATAGACTATTGTGTTTAGCTTGTTTGCTATAGGGGCAAAGGACAATCATGTTTAAGAGCATTCGTATCAGCTTGTGCAAAAATTTCTGTCTATTTTAGCATAAAATTTTATTTTATTTTTATTTTTTTTACGTACTTGCTTTTCAAAACACTTCACATCAGATTATCTATTTTACACTATATTTCATTAAAATATAAATTAATAACAATTTTTGTAATATACAACTCAAATGTAGGAAGCATCTATGCTTTGATCTAAAGCATAATGCAAAGGAAGCAACTTAAGTTTATGTTGAATGAGTTCAAACTTCTAAGTATGATGATAACAATATAACATAAAATTGAAACCAACATGTATACTATTATGTTGTTTGGTGATCCTCTTGGTTTTTTAGATGACACCTCCCTATTCAGTATCTAAGATCTTTCCTTTTGGTCCTAAAGTTGAAATGGGCCATGAGATAGCATCTTCAATTTCCACTATACTTGGTCCTGGTTTGTTTGGCCAACAGTAGAATTTGTACGGATTATGCCCAACGCAAAAATTTAACATGAGTTGGTATCCGGCCTTCACGAATTCAGGAGCTGTGTAGATGGACTGGGTTTAGACTTTTGGGCCAACATTACCAACATGGTTTAAAACATGATCAGATTAAGAATTAAGAAAAAGAATTGGTTATCGGTTTTTTTATCTGAATGGAGTTTGACTATAGTTGCATTGGTGAAGTAATAATTAATTTAGTTAATATTTATTTAATAATGTAAATAAATAAAATGGTAAAAAATAAAAACCAACCTGAAGTTTGGGCTAATGATAAGTAACATTAAGATTTTTCATAAATATCTAATTTGTCCCTTAAGCATAATCGACACTTAACTTTGTTTTAATAGCAGATGATAGATGGTAATAGTAAGAGATGGAGAAAGAAGCAGAGGACTTGGAGGCCCAAGAAAATTTCCAAATGATGACAAGTATTCTTTGAACTTAGGGGGCAGATTAGATAATTTTTTTTTTTAAAAAAAAAAAAAAAATCTTAGTAGTGCCTTACATTAACTCAATCCTCAATGGTGGATTTTTGTATTTTACCCTAAATATAATATTTTAAAAATAGACAAAACTTAGTTACAAAATTAGTTGTAACTTAAGACTACAACCCTACTCAATATCTTTTTACTAGAGGTGAATTTTAACAAATCCACAATTAGATTACATCTTCTTCTTATATCCTCTATGCTTACAAAATTTCTGGAAAATTAAAGATCAATAGTTATGTCATCAATAAATTGTTTAAATTGCAAGTTTTTGTAATTTAAAATTATGCATAAAATATAAACTTATAGATCATATAGTAAATAATATCTGATTGACACAAAATTTGACATATGTATTGAGAGTGTAAAAAAGATGCAATCCAACTATTAGATTTTCAAAGCATGTAGTGATATTTATTTTGTAGAGTAAGGTTGTAGCCTTAGGCTACAACCAATTTTGTAACTAAACTTTATCCTTTAAAAAATTTGCTTAAATAAATTAAAATGATAAAACTCATAGTTCAAAGAAACTTCTAATATTGTATGTGCATATAGAATATGAGCATGATTGAGACAAGAAAAGAAAAAGAAAAACCACCTCCCATAGTCCCACTAATAATTAGGCGCATCTAGAAATATGAGCATGCATAAAATATGGGATAGGGCAGATTAGAGGTATTTTGCCATTCGTAATTAGGTGATTCAGACGTTGATGATATAGAGATGAACTAGAGGAGGAATGATAGGTGGGAGAGAAAGAAAGCAAGTGTTTTGGGATGGTAATTGAATATGTAAAAAAGTAGGATTTGTATAAAAAAAAATTAATTATATAAATTGAAAAAATATATATCCAATTATACACACACACACATTTCTGGTTGGGCTGGACAAGATGAGTCAAAACGAGCAAAACTTGTCCTAGTCTCATGTTGTCGCCTTTTTAAGGTGGAAAAAACTTACGCGGACAAAATGGTCGACATGAATCCAACATAGTGGAGAATTTTGCCACCCTAATCACTATGGCAAAGTATATCAAATAGGTAACAAAAAATGGGTAAGCGCTACCCAAAAAAGGTCCTATCCTCAAAGTGGTCTCTTTCCCTCCAGCAATTTTTGAAGATATACAAGTTTACATAAATACACTTATACACAATAAACGACCCTAATTCATACCAACCCTAGGAAGGAACATTCACATCTGGCAGCTTCCCTAGAGCCTCCTTAATTGTTCTTCTACTCTACCTCAAAATTTCAAAGTGATTGTTTTTAGTACTTACGGAGTGACAACATGTCATTTTTTATTAGCTTAGTCATATCATCTAAGGAAGTAAAAGTGGAAAATAACCTGTGAATTAAATTTTAGATAAAAAGAAAATTGTGTATTAATGAATTTAGTAAAAAAGAAAAAGTGAAGTTAAGAATCTTGTAATTTAATTAACATCTCGTGATATTTTCAACAAAAAACTTTAAGGCTAAAATCTATGGTTTTAAAAACTAGATTGAACTAGTCGATTTAACTAGGAATCAAACCCTAAACTTGTCCAGTAAAATCCAAAAATCAGTTTAATTTTTCTGATTCTCTGGCGGTTTTGGATTTTAAAAACCATGCTAAAATCTCAACACCACCCCCCCCCCCCCCCCACCCCGGTTGTCGTTATCAAAAAAAAAAAATTTTGAAAAGAGTGAATGGCCGATAAATGACCTTTTTTTTTTTTTGCTGATAATGACCTTAGTAATAGGACTAATTGTCCAAAAGAGAGCCGCTACTCTCTCTCTCTCTTAAAAAACTCCAAAACCCACAACTCACAATCCCTCATTTTTCCCACCATTTCCTTTCTTTCTCGGGAAAATTCCCATATGGGTACTCTTAAATATTCTCCAAATCAAATGGGTTTGCTTTAAAATTCATTGACATGGAGTGGTTGAGTCTGTGACAGACTCTTGTCCTGTTTGTTTTTGCTTTCAGACATGTCTGTAAAAACTAGTTCTTCGTTTTCTTGTTTTGTTGCA
This sequence comes from Quercus agrifolia, assembly GCA_029955455.1. NCBI lineage: Eukaryota > Viridiplantae > Streptophyta > Magnoliopsida > Fagales > Fagaceae > Quercus > Quercus agrifolia. The sequence continues at coordinate 45,766,202 of JARQAD010000006.1, forward strand.
ACTGTTTCCTCTCCTTTTCAATACACGAAAATTTCCCAGGTATGCTTCTACTTCAGTTCGGTTACTCTGTCTTCACTTTTTTTTTTTTACAAGTAAATTGGATGGGTCAAAGTTATGAGTGTGCATGCATTAGGGTTTTTCAGTAGCTATGAGTTTTGTTTTTGGGTTGTGAATTTGATTCTCAGTGCTTATTTACACTGCCTTTTGATTTTGCCAATGTTAGAAAATAAAATAAAATGGAGGGTCAGGTAGTTTCAATTAAGTAAGATTGGCAGTGTGGTCTAGTAGTGGCCATTGAACAGAGATAGGATTGTTTGTAGAGCCCTATTGTTTTGTTCAACTCAAAATACAAAATGGGGGCAGATTAATCTTACATGTTTTTCACTTTTGATTTGTTCTCTTTGAATGGGCATTTTTTGGTGACACATCATTGTGTAGCTGAATATATGTATCATTACAACATTGTCTGTTGCAATTAGAGTACTTAACACTTTTCATGAGATTATCATTAGAGAAAAAAGTAAATGAAAGAGAAGGCAGTTTTAATAAGATTGTTGATTGCAAATGGATTTTTTTTATGGACCTTTGAATAATTGAATTTTGAGGCCAAAATTCTGACAAATAAATGATTGAACTCATCATTTCCTAAAAGCTTACACTTTTGGAAGAACTGGTGAGTTATTATGATTTGTAATTTGTTTAGGTTACTTTGTGCTCATCACAACCTCGTGAGCATGGAGTAATCTACTTTTTAGATAAACTACCATTAATTAAAAAAAAAAAGGGTATCGGACCAAGTGGCTCCTGGGTTCAAACACTGTTTCCATTCTACCTCCCATTAAAAAAAGCTAAAAATCACGTGTAGGGCCCCATGTATCTAAGGGGAGTCGGGGCCCACATGCAAGGGAGAATGTTAGACTAATTAATTAAATGGTTAAATTCATCCTTTTATAACTTAAAGTTTTATGATAAGTGGTAATTTATCATCATCAATGCCAACAAAATTTGAAACTGATGTTAGAGCCTGCAGCTTTTTGATATCATGTTACATGCCTAAACTGGGAGAGTAAGTGTGTATAATCATTTACAATACCAGAAGTACAAATATTACTTTTAATGTATTTACATGGATTCTGAACTCTAGGCATTATAACTTGTAAATGGGCCACTTTTCTGAACTTTGCCGCATATAGATGGCAGAGGGGAAATGTGGAGCCTGGCTTATCACTTAGTTCTATGTGCACTAATTCTACTCTATTCAAGCCAATGAGCTCAGCTCAACTGACACCTCTCCTTATAAGTATTAGGTGGAGGGTGAGGTGGGTTGAAGTCCCATTAGGTGCGTTTGTAACTTACCAATAATACTAATTCTACTATGTTCAAAAGAACCTTGCCTTTAAAGAACTTTGTCCAATGGCTTGGTTTTTGTATTGGCTGTGTCACCTCCTAGTAGGTTGCATTCCTTCTTTCTTTTCCTTTTCCCCATTCTCTGTTGTAATATTTTTTGTCCATAATCTCATCCTTTTGGTAGAGGTCACATCTGTTGTTAGTTATTAAAAATAAATAAATAAAGGTCCTAAATGATGTCACTGTATTTTCATCCACTGCTTTGCTTTGAAGAGATCTTTAAATAGCTATGCAAAGAAACTGGTGGTAGTATCTAATTAGCTATTTTTTTGGTGCTAAATAAATAAGAGTATATAGAAAGGAAAGAAAAGGCAAAATCTATGCGTAAATAATGTATGGCTAGGATGGCTACTGCGTAAATGCTAATAAATTTTTTTACTAATGATTAGGAATACAAACTTACACCCAAGACATGGCTTTTAGAAACTAGAGGATTCTGTTGCTGACCTAGTATTTTAAGTTCTTTTAGGGTACTTTTATAGTTTTATTGCCCTAAACATGAGTGAGATGCATGGTATTACACCTAATTGTGCTTCTGCATGTCAGTAGCTTAATGCCAAGTATGATGCCATGCTAGAAATTGTGTTACATCCCTCTCTCTGGATTTTAGAATTATTATCTGAAAGGTTATTTTTATTTGAAGAAACTCAGTTATTTGAATTGCTATTTTGTTCTAATCTTATTTATGATTACCACCCCCCCCCCCCCCCCCCCCCCGGTGGCAAGTAATTTTATTTAAAAAGTGCAAATTGGTCTTCTCTATAACTTTTTCGCTTTGATGTTCAGTTGAGCTTATCACGAGGATATTTTGAGAGACAACAACATGGTTGTCAGCAATTAAGTTATTTTAAAGGTAACTTCCATATTTGTTTGATAGTTTTCAAAATTCTAAAATTTGCTTTAAGCTGCAAACTAGGTGGTGCACTCATTTCTCTTTGACCTAGCTGCAAACTATTCAAACTAGGAAGTCTAAATACAAATCACAATAACATGAAAGCTTTTGGACTCTGTTTTGAATATAGCTGCTAGGCCTTTCTTCATCTATCTAGATATTGAATGACTTGGTTGAGTATTTCTTGCCTAAAATATAAGAAGTTTACTTTGATTTGTTCTGTGAAAAGTGCCACATTGATAATTCAGGCTCTAAATATGTATTGTAGTCAAGTCATGCCAGTGCATAGCAAGAAAGCTGAATTTAAATGGAAGGTTCCTGAAGAGGCGAAGCATTCTTTGTGCTTTTTCTTCTGAAGAACAGACACAATACAGTGAGGTCAAACCAGATGCTTTAGAGCAAGAAAATAATCATCCTAATGCTGTAGAAGTCTCTCCCACAAGCAGTCCAAATATCCGTTTTGAGGGAACTAGTGGGAAGCCGGGTTTAATTTCATTTTATAACCGTCCTTATCAAAGGGAGAATGATATCGTCATATCAAACCCACAACAGAGCCCGAGCAACCTACTATGGTTTGTTGGTCCAGCTGTCCTTGTAGCCTCTTTCATTTTCCCATCACTTTATTTGCGCAGAATTTTATCCACAATATTTGAGGACTCTTTGTTGACAGGTGACCCCACATTCTTATGTTGATCTTTTGAATTGCCTTATTTATTTTCAGTGAGAATCTTGAATTTTTAAAACACGCTTTTAACAAAATATCAAAATAAAACAAAAGATTGGACATTGGATAATGAAAGAACAGGCAAGGTGATTTCTCCTTCTTTATTTATTTTATTCATTTTTTTTTTTTTTTTTTTGGGTGGGGGGGATTGTTTATATGTTTTTCTAGTCATTTTGCTTTAGCCTCTCAAAAAAAGAGAGAGAGGCTAAGACAGCCTTCCAAGTTCCAATCTCCTACCCTAGACCTTGCAGAACTGGGAGCATTGTGGATTGGATATAACCTTTTATATTCTTCCAGAATCTGTCTAGGTCTTGCGATGTATCACTGTATGTGCTGCCCTGTAATTTCAGATGTGTCACTGTAATAGGAGGTGAAATTTGATGCTGCTTTGAGAAATGGGGGGGGGGACAAAGGACAGGGCAATTACTGGTGAAGGACACTAGGCAATTATTTAGGATGCTTTGGGTTTTATTGAGGAGTGTTTTAGTTGCTGAGGACTAGGTGGATATGATGGTGCTAAAGTTTCTAGAAAATATATGCACTGTTCGAGAAAGTGAACTTAAAAGCTTATTCAACAGAGATTTATGAGTAATGGTATGGTGAAATTTCTTGAAAGAAAGGGCAATAATCAACAAGGACATGGATGGGAATAACATTAATGTGTTTGTGAGAGCCTAAAGGTAATACAGGATGTGGTTCAAAATGGAATGGATTGGTAGAACAATCTGTAGTTGGCTCAACTGGTCAGAATAAAATGCTAGAGTTTTACAATTTCTGAAATTCAAACTTGGCTTGTCCTTATGGACCGCATGTTGATTTTTTGGCTTATACAAAACATCTATTTTTTCCAATTTATTTTTTAAATCCTTTTCTGTGAATTGGCTTAGGAGTTAAAATTGTTTCAGTCTCTAAAGCTATTTTCTGTTCTCCATCTGCAGATTTCCTCATATTGTTCTTCACAGAAGCTCTTTTTTACTGTGGAGTTGCAGTATTTGTTCTTCTAATAGACCACTTAAGGAGGCCTATTGAGCCAGATTCTGCTACAGGCACTAACAGAACCCTGGTCACTCATTTAGGACAGCGTATATCTTCTGTAGCTGCCCTGGTGCTTAGTCTAATAATTCCTATGGTGACAATGGGTTTGGTTTGGCCTTGGACTGGTCCTGCCGCATCTGCAACTCTCGCTCCGTACCTGGTTGGAATTGTTGTCCAATTTGCATTTGAGCAGTATGCAAGATATAAGAAGTCCCCTTCATGGTCTGTTATTCCAATTATCTTTCAGGTAAGGGCAATGCCACTCATTTCTGACCAAACTTGTTTTGGTGTTTCTTTCAGTATTGAAAATGGATAAAAGATAAAATCTGATCCACTCTGATATGCATGCTTTTTTCTCATTGTTTAACTGTTTGTGAGAGTTTTTATTTTTTAAGCTGCCTGGTTAGCAGCTTTCAGGTTAATGGTTTAAAACTTTTTTGTTTTGGGGTCTGAATCAGTCAAAAGACTTTAAAACTGTGTTCCTTCGAAAAACTTTAATAGTGATGTTAGGGATAGACCTGCATGGAATCTTCATTTAAAGTAAAGAGGTCTTTATTCTTAACAGGTTTATAGATTGCACCAGCTGAATAGAGCAGCACAACTGGTGACAGCCTTGTCATTTACAGTTAGAGGAGCTGAAATGACCTCACACAACTTAGCAATAAACAGCTCTTTGAGTACGCTGCTGAATGTCCTCCAATTCCTTGGGGTGATCTGCATATGGTCTCTCTCAAGCTTCCTGATGAGGTTTTTCCCTTCTACTGCCATGAGTGTGGAGTGAAGAATTTCAGAAAACTATTGGTAAAATTATCACCTCACCTAATAAAGAACAACACTGCAGTTGGTCTTGTTTCAGGGGATGTAATAAATCTGGAGGGGGACTCTCAGCTTAGTTATGTTCTGCTGGGAACTCAAAATGAAAAGGATATTGAAGCAATTAACTCATCTAAAGGAAATTAAAAGGTGATTGCACGAGATTGAGTAAAAAAATTCTAAATGCAGGAGAGTTGAGTTTGTGAGAATTGATATGCTCTATGTCTACATGTTCATCAAGCTCCACTGTTACTTGTATATAAAAAATTTTAACTACAGATTGATCATATTCCTGACAAATGTGCATTTTTGAAGGCTATCTAGAACAGTAAAAACATGAGCAAGCCTGTTGAGCATTAAGCTCTTTCTGTCATCAACATGTTGCAAATTTTGTCTACCGGAGTACTTTGTTTAAACTTTTGTACTCTTATAATTTTTTTGTTGGACTTATGTGTTGAAAATGCAGGTTGCGATGTGCTTTAGATACCATTATTGTACTTTGCTATATATATATTAATATATGTTGAGCTTACATGAGCAGGTGCTTCACATTTTTTGTTTTTTCTCATGCATCTGGTTCTGCACTTTACAATCAAGGTTCTGGGTTTAAACCCAGGATATCTCCTTTTCTGTAAAAACTCCTGCCTTTGTGCTTTGCAAGTGGCCAAAATGAAAGAAGAATTACCCAAATCTCTTTTGCATTCAAATTCTGGTGGACTCTAATAAATCTAGAGAGACAACTTTTCTCATGAAATCTTGAGGTGCTAAGTTGGTGAATAATAAAGCGGAGTCAATAGAAAGCCTATGTAAAATAACAACTTGCCTGTTCAAGAAGCAATGAAAATGTTGTGTAGTATTAGTGTATTATTCTTAAACATATACTAGTCGCAAACTCATGCGATGTGTGAGAATAAATAATTGTGGTATAAAATATAATTTGTTTTCTAAATTTTGTTCTCTCTAAAAATTAAACAATTTATAAAATTATTTCATCTTTCTAACTCTACCAATATATCATTCTATTATTTTGGGTTGCATTTGATTGATATTATTCCTTTATGAGGTGGTCCATATTATTTGAAATTATGTTATAGTGCACTATGTTTTTCTAATTTTTTTTCTTGTGCAATTAAACTTTTTAAGTTTTGAATAAATCATTCAAATTTCTCATTCTCTTAAAGAAGATTATTATGATAATAAAAAATCATAATAAAATTGCAATTACTCAAATAATTGATAGGTACATTTAAATACATATCCAAGACTTTTTATTTTTATTTTTATATAAATTCAAATTCTCACTTACAAAATAACTAAGTAATTCAAACAAAAATCAAACCAAAACTATAAGAGAGAGAGAGATTACTTGTGATGGAAAACTAAAAAATATAACACTAAAACATATTAACCCAAAATAAAGTTTTAAAAAATATAATGATTCGTCAACCTAAAGTAGAGTTGCAAGAAAGAATAAAAAATTGAGAGAGAGATAGAGAGAGAGAGAGAGAGAGAGAGAGAGAGAGAGAAATTTATAAAAAAATAAGATAAGAACAAAAAAAGTAAAAATATAAGATATAATAATAAATATCAAATTATTCAAGTCATGCTATATAATATAATAATGATATATTCTAATATACTATCTTTATAATGTAATAAGATGACATCTATTAAATCAAAGAAAAAAAAATACATCATAAAAATACAAAACTAAATCACATCAATCTAAAACAAAGTTCCAAAATACATAAAAATTCATCAACTTAAAGTAAGCTTTGAAAACAACTTACGTTGATAATATGAGACTAAAATAATTCAATAACCTACAAAAGAATGTTAATTATTCAATAACTGAAAATATACTTGCATTTTTTTAGGGATAATTACAGTAAACCCACCTGAGGTTAGGCCCGTTTGCGCTTTGCCTACCCGTGGTTCAAAACTTATCACTTTGCTCACCTGAGGTACCTTCCGTTAGGGATCTGTTGCCCACCTCTCCGTTTGTCGTTAGAAAAACACATTTTTAAAGAAAAACAAACATAACAAAGATAAAAAAGTTAAGGGTTTTTATTTCTTAAGAACTATGAGAACAAAACACAGGAATAGCACAGATCAAATACTCAATGAAATCACATCCGCGTCCTCCTCCTTCTTCATCTTCTCCCTCTTCCTCTCAACTTGCTGACGTGGCGATCTCAGGCAAGCGTTTTTTTTTTTCCTTTGTTTTTTGTTATTATTCATATGTGGGTTTTCGTAATGTTTCGGCCTTTAATCTGAAACATTGGTTTTTCGTTTTAGTTTCTTGAGGATTCGGAGTAAAAACCTACGATTCTTGTTTTTGGATCTGTATGTTTGTTTTTTTTTTTTTTTTTTTTTTTTTGTATTTATTTAATTTTAAATTTAAATTTGAACAAACCCAGAAGTTTGATTTTGGATCTGTAACGTCTTTATTGCCTTCAACGATCTGTAACGTCTCTCCATTAATGTTCTGTAATGCCACATCATCATCGCCCCCTTCTGTCATCCCCTCTGCTGGCTGCACCTCCACCGAACCTCCCTCCCCCTCTCTCACTGACGAGCTTAACTGTGACTGAACACCATGGGATTGTGCTGCCATGATGAACTCACCGAGTTGATGGTCTCTTTGAAGTACAGAACCCATAGTCTCCCTCTCTGATATAGTAAAGTGACCCCATTTTTCTAGTAAGTCCTCCATACCAAAAAAACAGAGATACAAACTCAAAAAAACAATTGTGTTTCCCTACAACCCCAAAAAACCGAAACCCACTAGCTCTAAAGGTAACCTGTTACCTTAGAGATACAAAACTCTCCTTCGTTAGGAGGGACAAAAATACTTCTACTGCTAGGGGAAGAGAGCAACCTCACTTCCTCAGACAGAGAGACAGAGTGGTTGTGGTTGACTGTTGACGGAGCATGTAATTGGATTGTTAGGAACTATTTGATGAAGTCTTTATTGAAGGAATTGTCCTATACTCCCACCTCTGCATCATCCTCCTGATTAAAAGTGATTTCATTGAGTATTTGATCTGTGCTATTCCTGTGTTTTGTTCTCATAGTTCTTAAGAAATAAAAACCCCTAACTTTTTGATCTTTGTTATGTTTGTTTTTCTTTAAAAATGTGTTTTTCTAACGACAAACGGAGAGGTGGGTAACAGATCCCTAACGGAAGGTACCTCAGGTGAGCAAAGTGATAAGTTTTGAACCACGGGTAGGCAAAGCGCAAACGGGCCAAACCTCAAGTGGGTTTACTGTAATTATCCCATTTTTTTATAGTGTAATATGAGGCTAGCCATACCACATCAACCACATTATAGGATGTAAAAATTTAAAAATATATATATAAAAAAGAAGGAAAATAATTATGAAACTTTTTAATTCACAATTATCAATAATACTTTGGAAAGGATCTCATAATCTCAACCAAAGAAAAAAAAAATGAAGACTTAGAAACTCATATGGTCTAGGCATATTTGATAACTCAAAAGGATATGCATCTCAAAATTTGGCCGGTCATGTTCAATTTAGGCCAAGTATATAGGTTCATTACTTCAGTTCAACAAATGACAATGATAACATAAACAACAATTGTAATTGACAATTAACAGTGATATACTTAGGCTTCCCAAGCATTGGTAGTATACTTATTCCTTACTCCCTTATCTACATGAGATTTAATGAAATCACAAACATGAATTCTATGATGTGGCTTGATGCAAATGAGCTACAAACAAATATTAATGATAAATACGAGAAAAAAAAAAAAAAACTTTTGATACACTGAACCATGATCACAAAGGATTAGGAGTGGACCATGATTTCTCTAGCACAACAAATCCATAGGAGTCACATAATAGGAAATCAAGATCACCAAAAAATGAAAAAAAAAAAAATTTTGAGAGAAAGAGAGAGAAATAACATTATTTTTATTTTTATTTTTTATATACAAGATAGAATTTCTACTCTAAACTAATCTAAATGTATATGTGTATGAAGCTTCCTCCTAAATACTTGAACCTCGGCCTTTACCCTTCACACCCCACAAGCATTTATACTTATGGAGTAATCATCGCACCAAGGGTGTGCGGTGGTAGAAATAACATTTTGTGTGTGAGAAAACTATGCATAGAATTTGAGAGAGAATTGGAAATTTATAATAAGAAGATGAGAATAAGAAGAGAAAAAAAAATAAAGGAATAGAGGAAGAGAGATATTAAGGTAATTAGTAGTGGGAAGATGAAAGGGTCAAAGGGAGGGGAAAAGGTTTGAGAATGTGTAACAATAAGCTAAGAAAATTAATAAAAAGAAAAAGAGTTAAAAGGGAGAGAGAGACTTAAGAGAGAGAGAAAAAGTTGGAAGTAAGTGGATGATGTGATTGTAGATATGTCTCAACAGAAGCATAGTAACAATAAATGTTACGCTGATATATAGAGAGAGATAAGAAGTTTGAGAGAAATTTGTTGTTGTATGATTGTATCCACCTACCTCATACAGTATATGAGTCGGCCCACCACACAGTTGGTAAGGTTGATGTGAACATGATACCAGTGAAAAATGACAATGGACTCCCAAGTGTAACCGAATGATGGAAATGACATTATGACACCCAAAAATGTCGGATGACAAAGCAGTAACCTACCATTAGAGAACATAAGTAGAAAGTTGCATCAAACGTGTTGTAATAAAGTTGATCATTCAAATCCTACGAAGACAATGCTTTTCTACTTCCACTAGACTCTATAAGAAATTAGATTTTGATTAGCAATATTGAAAATCAGTGAACATTATGATATTATGCAATATGCATCATAGATCAAAAAGACCTAACTTTTGTAGTTATAGACTAGAGTTATAAATAACGGATATTAGACGGTAGATACACAACCAATGTGGGATAAACTTTTTTTTTTTTTTTTTAGTATACCCAGCTCTCTCACAACATTTGGTGGATCTCACATATTGTGAGAGCATAAGTATATACAGTGACTCTACAGATGAAACATGAATATACCCTCTTAAAGTTCCGACTTCCGGCTTTAATTTGAAGTTGTTTTTTTTAATCCTAAAACTCTTTCGCAAATTGTCAAACGTGAAAGAACTTCAAGGCTTTAAGGAACCTTAAAATTCAAAATCTTTAAGGTAGTGCTCAAAGCACTACCACACGGGTACAAAATCTTTAACATCTCTCTCTCTCTCTCTCTCTCTCTCTCTCTCTCTCTCTCTTTTTTCAACGCATGTATATGAAATTGTATGGCCTTAAGAGATAATGATATGGGTGCAACTCTTTTGACCTTCTTGCCATTAAAATCCATTGCACTTTCCCTAAAATTTCATCTTGCAGATACCCTTCGATGAATTTGAATGCCAATAGCAGAATCAAAAGGGGGCTGGGGATTTGGTGCGCTCCTCTCTCATTACGTTACTCCCATTGCATTAAGCTTTTTTGATCCTATACTCAACATATTTAACATGCAGCCATACCATATACATATATAGGACAAAACTTACGTGTATATATATATATATATACACACATATATTGTTAGCACATTCATAAATATTAGTAACATTGAAAATAATAATTGATTAATTTTTTAAAATTTTAGATGGCTTTGATTGCATTCTTGTCATATCTTAAAAAAAAATTGTATTTTTCATTTCAAATATATTTTCCAATTAATTGGTAAAATCTCATCCTCTAACAATATACACGTGACCAAAAAACACTTAACACAAAATAAAAAAATAAAAAATAAAAAATCATTAATGTCTTAATTTGATAGTAAAAAGTAATTATCAAAAACTAGATTACGTAGGTTAAAATCTTATCATATCAATAAATAAATAAAAAGATACATTATTCGATTCTTTGACTATTGTTGGTCTCTTAATTCGATGGTAAATAGTAATTATCATAAACTAGAATACTAGATACTATAAATTCAAATTTTATGATATCAATTTACTCAAAAAAAAAAAAATTTTACATTATTCAATTCTTCGAGAACCATTCCTGCTTTTTCCATACTAGAGTACACTCCAAATTTAGGATTTGTAAATATGAATACTCTAATTAGAGGTGATGAAAAGACTAGAAGTGGTTGTGTAAAAATGGAGAAGCTTTATTAAATCCTTTTCTGGTATTTGGTCGTAGTGATCTGGCTCCCAATAGGCACTGAAAATATTTGGCTACCAAGACTAAAAAAACCTATAACTAAAGAGCACCTTGGTCAACATCTTATATAAATAAAAGAATGATGTAAACTCTATCATATGAAAAGGCAGATTAGCATGATTAGTCAACAACAACAACTGATGCAAACAATTAGAGTATGAAAGCATTGAAAAGGCTGTTTAACATAATAAAGAAATAGTGGTTAGTGGTTGAGACTAAATAATACTAATACTATCTGACTTGACCATTCCCTTTTCAACAAAGTTTGATATAGCATATAATATCTTCACTTAGGTAATGTCATTGCCTGTTTTCTCTGCCCAAGGGGTTCCCAATTAATAAATAAATTATTGTTTTACCATACAGACAAAGGATTCACTGAATTTAAGTAAAACAATTACTGAAAATATAGTTTTCCTTCATTCTATATTGGTATTGATTTTATTTTATCAAAAAGTGTGTATTTAATAGTATTTATTACCAGATAATATAACTTTTTGGGGACCCTTTTCCTTTCAATTGAAAGATAAATAAAAGCAGAATATAATTAGTTTCTTATTATCAATGTGTTCAATAATTTACCTTCTCCTTTGGCTGTATGTCTTTGTTAACCATCTTCTAGGTTCCTTTTAAATTCCAGAGTAGGTAATGTTCAGACTTTCAATTCGGTAGAAAATGGAAAAAGTTCTTGTAGAATGATCCATCTGACTTATGGAATATTTAGTTTGCATGGCTTTATGTTTTGTAAGATGATTTATTAATGTTTCTTCTTGGATATGACCAAAAAGAGAGGAATTTTTCTTGCTACATGGCTTTCATTATCTGCAGAAGATGTGGGTAGAATATGAAGAGAATGATATATATATATATATATATATATATATATATGTGTGTGTGTGTGTTTATTTAACAAACCAAATTTTATGGCATGCGAGAAAAATAGGACGTGGACATATCCTGAGCATGAAGATTTGTACACATGAAGATGTTTCTGAACTGCATATTGCGTGTGGAAAGTAAATAATAAGCACTTGGGTAACAAATGGTCCAGGTAGAACATACTTTGTTTCCTTGTCTGAATATTGATGGGACACACCTAGTTGTGCTCTCATTCATATTGGTTCCCTCTCTGCTTAAATCCTAAGAATCTAAGCAAAGGTGAAGATAGAAAGCTAGAGGTGATAGGTAAGAGGACAAAATTATGAGTCATAGAAAATTAAAATGAGGTGAATCTCTTTGTCCTCTTTTGTTTGGTTGTTTTTTCAGCAGGTATCCATTCACTAAAACTAGGTTATCTCACTGTCTTTCAGAGCTAAATTTAATTAGGCTTATAGGGCTAATGCTGTATTTTTTTTTTTTGATGTGTTACACCAAACCTCACATGCTCTTGTATCTATCTGTATATGAACATGATTGATGCAGCTGGTATCAATTGTCATGTGAAATTGAGCACTGTGGTTGTTTTGTTTTTCTGTTTTCTTCTTGTATTTAATCTGGAATTAGGTATAGTTTAGGTTAAGAGTGAGGAGATTTTATGTTTGGAACAGTCGATTATCTCTTTAGATTGAGATGGAATTTGCAAAGCTGGAGACACGCAAAAGGAATAAAATTAATACATAAAAAAAAAGTCCTAAATCAGATTCATTGATTGTATTCTTTTTATCTTTTGATTTGATGGTTTAATACTCACCATTGGATAGCCGAATAAACTTGGTCAAGGAATTGTTTAGCAAAGCAGAAAATATAGGGTGACCAATTATCAACTTAAGCATCCTAGTATTTCAGTAACATGATGGGTTTATACCTATTTGGCTGACAATCCATGAGGGTATTTTGACCACTTCTCTTACATAGTAAAACAAAATCTTTTTTGGAATAATTCTAATAGATTCTAAAACAAAATTTTATCTGAAACATAATAGGGAATCTTTCTTCTTTTTTATTTTTCATTTATAATTTTACAGCTACAGAAAATCTTTTGTTCTATGGTGGAAATCCATTCTAAACTTCACAGCAAGTAGAGCCTAGAGAAAAAGAAAAAGAAAAAGAAAAAAAAGAGAGGCCAAATTATATGTTTCACTTCAGCACAAGTGGTCTGTCTTAACTTTTTGTTCCTTCAGCATGCCCATCAAAATCTTATCTATGCACTTGCTCATCTCACAAGCTACTAAGACATGCGAGAATAATGCATAATTGCGAGCAGACAAATGAGAAAAAACTGCCATATACACCTTTTATTAGAACTGAAAGGTGGAGGGGAAAAAAAAGGGACAGCTCCTGCCTTTAGTGAAAATTTTAAGGCTAAAGCTTAATAACTTTATGGTTATTAGCTTCCTTTACAAACTGATTAGGTAGGCCTACTTCGATAAAACTATTTAACCCCCTTAGCTTCCATCATCCCTAGCAGTTAAAACCTGTCTTATCTCTGATTCAAATTCTCTCCTTATGAGTTTCTATTCCATCCATTCCTACTTTTTCTGCTGATTCTGTTAAACTTGAGCTTCTCTTGTTATTTTTTCCATACCTTTCTAAATAGGATTAAGCTCCCTGAGTAATAGCATTGAATCTTTAGTAAGGTATCTGATTCTTGAATTGCAAATCAATCTTGGCCATGTGCTTTGATATGGACAGCATTCAAATGTCTCACTTGAGGCTGCTCTTTGTAGTATTTAGCAGTGTTCTTGCTGCTACTATTGGAGATAATTCAACAGATTCTTATTGGCTGCTGAGAGTTAAATCAGAACTCATTGATCCTGCAGGAGTTCTTGAGAACTGGTCTGCCAAAGTTCACATATGCAGCTGGAATGGACTGACATGTTCAGATGATCAGGCTCATATTCTGGGCTTGAATCTATCTGGTTCAGGACTATCAGGCTCACTCTCACAGGAGTTTGGGCGCCTCACTTCACTTGAACTACTTGATTTGTCCTCAAATTTCCTCACTGGCTCGATACCTCCAGAGCTTGGACAGCTTCAAAATCTACAGATACTGCTCCTCTATACAAATTACCTCTCTGGTAAGATTCCTGCAGAGATTGGTCTACTGAAGAAGTTGCAAGTTCTTAAAATAGGAAATAACTTGTTGAGAGGTGAAATTACACCAACTATTGGTAACTTGACTGAGTTGAGAGTATTGGCTCTTGCTTATAGCCAATTTAATGGAAGCATTCCAATTGGGATTGGTAATTTGAAGCATCTGATATTTCTTGATTTGCAGAATAACAGTCTCAGTGGCCTTATACCAGAAGAGATTCATGGCTGTGAAGAACTCGAAAACTTTGCAGCGTCGAACAACCAGCTCCAAGGGGATATCCCCTCATCGATGGGATTGCTTAAATCACTGAAAATTCTTAACCTGGCTAACAACAGCCTTTCTGGATCAATTCCTGTTGCATTAAGCCGTCTCTCCAATCTGACGTACTTGAATTTGCTTGGGAATGAATTAAGTGGTGAAATTCCTTCAGAGCTTAACCAGTTGGTTCAGCTTGAGACGCTTGACTTATCAGAAAACAATCTCTCAGGAACCATAAACCTTCTCAATAGCCAGTTAAAGAATCTTGAATCCCTTGTTCTTTCTAACAATGCTTTGACAGGTAGCATTCCAGGCAACTTCTGCCTAAGAAATTCAAATTTGCAACAACTTCTTCTGGCTCGAAATAAGCTCTTGGGCAAATTCCCTTTGGAGCTACTCAACTGTTCCTCACTCCAACAATTAGACCTTTCTGATAACAGGTTTGAAGGAGAACTTCCATCACTCCTGGACAAACTACAGAACCTGAAAGATCTCGCACTCAATAATAACAGCTTCATCGGTGCTCTACCTCGTGAAATAGGAAACATGAGTAATTTGGAAAATCTTTTTCTGTTTCACAACTTAATCACAGGTGAAATTCCAATGGAGATTGGGAAGCTACAGATGTTGAGTGTCATTTCCCTCTATGAAAATCAGATGTCAGGACATATACCTATAGAGTTAACAAACTGCACAAACTTGACAGCAATTGATTTCTTTGGAAACCATTTTACAGGGTCCATTCCAGCAACAATTGGGAGGCTTAAGAATCTATTTTGGCTTCATCTGAGGCAGAATTACCTGTCAGGTCCAATACCACCAAGCATGGGTTACTGCAAAAGGCTTCAGTTTTTGGCCTTAGCAGATAACAAACTCTCTGGATCATTGCCACCCACATTCAGGTTCCTTTCAGAATTGAGCCTCATTACTCTTTATAACAACTCCTTTGAAGGCCCTCTTCCCACTTCTCTCTTCCTTCTCAAAAGCCTCAAAATCATAAATTTCTCTCACAACAGGTTTAATGGAACTATCTTTCCACTCTCTGGTTCAAATGCTCTGACTGTATTAGACTTAACAAACAACAGCTTCTCAGGTCCCATTCCCTCTACACTAGCCATGTCAAGAAATCTAAGCCGTATCCGCCTTGCACAAAATCATCTCATTGGAAACATTTCTTCCATATTTGGCCAGCTCACAGAGCTCAAGTTTCTTGATCTATCATTCAACGATCTCTCAGCAGGACTGCCACCTGAACTCTCAAACTGTAGAAAACTTGAACACCTATTACTTAACAATAACCAGTTCACAGGCACAATGCCTCCATGGTTAGGAAGCTTACAAGAACTTGGTGAGTTAGACCTTTCATCCAATCAGTTCTATGGAACAGTGCCTGCAGAGCTTGGAAACTGTTCAAGATTACTGAAACTTTCTCTCCATATCAACAATCTCTCAGGAGAGATCCCACCGGAGATTGGAAATCTAACTTCTCTTAATGTCCTTGCACTGCAAAGAAACAACCTTTCGGGCTCCATTCCTTCAACAATTCAACAGTGTAAGAAGCTCTATGAACTGAGGTTCTCGGAAAACTTCTTGACAGGTTCAATACCATCTGAGCTAGGAAGCCTCACTGAGTTACAAGTGATCTTGGATTTGAGTAAAAATCACTTCATCGGGGAAATCCCATCTTCTCTTGGAAACCTTGTTAAGTTAGAGAGACTTAACCTCTCTTCTAATCAACTCCAAGGAGAAATACCTTCATCACTTGGTGAACTGACCAGCCTCCACGTGCTAAACCTGTCAAATAATCATCTCCAAGGCCAACTTCCTTCAACCTTTTCTGGTTTCCCACTCAGCTCTTTCTTGGGTAATGATAAGCTATGTGGTCCACCACTATTATCATGCTCAGAATCCATGGGGCAGCGAAAAAAAGAGCTATCCAATTCTGAAGTGGTGGGAATTATAGTGGTCATTGTCTTTATCTCTACAGTGATATGCTTTGTGATGCTTTACATCATGTTGAGAATCTGGTGCAAGTGGAGAGAAGTTTCAATTTCAAGTGCAGATAGTGGTGGAACTGAGAAAAAGAGAGAGGAAGGGAAATGGGTCTGTGGAGATGAGAAGAGAAGGAAGGGTGAGTACTGGAAAGTTAACTCCTTGTCTCCAGTCTCTTCACAAGATAAGCGAACTTCTGGAATAGCATGCATATTCCAACTCAAAATGGACTCAGAAGCAATGTAAAGTGCTTTTGTTCTAAAGTTATGTAGTCATTTTATTTCTTTGTTCTATTTTCTATGTTCTTGGTTGTGCGTTATTTTCTCTTGTGATTTCTTATCACTCTTTGTTTCTAGAAGTGGAGGCTCTATAGTGCAATCTCAAACTGTGAAGCACTGTAGGGTTCTTACTTTTTGAGTTCATAGATGTACCTGTTAAAGAAAACATGCACTTGGGTTGAATCTATTTTTTTAGTGTTTTCTAAAGATCCATTTTTTTCATGGCCTTGTGTGAAATCACTTATAGGGTCTGTTTGGAAAGTGAGCTAAGATCTGCCTAGCAAGTATTAAAAAAATGGCCAAAGCTTGATTTCCTTCCGTAAAAGGAATGTGCCAAGACATGCAATGCAGCCAAAAGCGTTTTAATGATGTACTTGGCTCTGGATAGAGGCATGCACATAAAAATAAATAGAAGACTGCAGAAATTTTCATAACTATTGGCTTGGTTCATAGTAAACATGACGTTAAAGATAAGTCCATGTGAAAATTTAAATTGATATAGAGTTCGATTGAACAAGTTTTCAAGTTTTGGTCTTAAAACGTACGTTTGCCCAACTCAGACACCCAAATAAATGGGCTCATAATAACAACTTACACGTACCATTTAAAATAAAATTAAAAAAAAAAAATTTTGATAGTAAGATTTGAATCTTAGTTCTTTTCATTAGAAATGCCAAAAAGTATCAATTGAGTTACAAAACTTTTAAAAACACACAGTTACACATGTCATCTTAATAAATTATGAAAATTTACTTTTTTAACATTGCTTAATTAACATAATCACTGTTTATTCAACTCCGATCTAAAGGACTCCTTTTTACGTGCATAAGGCCAAGTTTAAATCTAATGGCCAGAAACAGCTACAAAATTCTTAAAAATACACAATTACACATGCTATCTTAACAAATTATGAAAATTTACTTTTTTTAACATTGCTTAAGCACTGTTTATTCAGCTCTAATCTAAAGTACACATTTTTACGTAAATAAGGCTAAGTCTAAATCTAATGGCCAGAAACATCTGATTGGTTATATATCTTAGAACCAAACGACAAATTTTTGCTTATTGTTGCACTAAAAAGCAAAAACCTTAACCGATCATATGGTTCTCAGAATCTTGGTAACTACTATGAAATTAAGCATCATATATACTCAGAACCTTGGATTCCTAGGAACATTGAGTTTCTTTGTCGCATTCGTATCAAATTCCTGATAACATATCATTCTTGCATATAATTGATTATAGCATATCATTCTTGAAAATATATAATTCCATCATTGATCCTGGATTTTTCAAAGATACATGTTCATTTTATGTACAAAAACTCCGACATTACCACTAGGTGGATTCTTGTATCATCACAATTCAAAATGGTAATCACATCCCAAGAAAAATGAGAATGTGACATTTCCAAAGATGTGATGTTTAATTAGCGGATCAAAAATTTTGATTGAAGTAGAAGTGTTAATTTGGGTGAAGGGCCTTGTTATAGTATGGGGCTATGGACCTCAATTAGGCCCAAATTTGCTTTAGGGATTTTAACCTAACCTACTACTCTAATCAAGATTACTTTTCTAATTGCTAGTGAGGCAGTCCAATCCAATACTTGAAAACAAATCCACACAAAGAGAGACAAAACCCCAACCCTGTGTAGCTGCTTGACAACAAATTAGTACCAATTATAGACAATGACTAATTTTTGGAAATTCTAACTTGTTCACCCAATAAAATAAATTAGTGCTAGTTCTGAATTTAGAGAGAGAGATAGGAGTGGTGATAGGGGGATAATACAGCCATGAGGTTGTGTATTTTGACGTCTTGCTATGTGTGGAGATAATTTTCAGTAATGGGAAAGCACTCAATTATTTGTAATTTCTACTTTTTCTTTTCTTTCTTACTGACTTGCTTTTCAATTTGTTGTTTTGCTTCCTCAATCATACCTTTCTTTTTATAATGGAGTAGAGAGGATCTTTAGGTCAAACACTTGCCTTATGGATACACTGATGTCCCTGAACTTTCCTTTGAATCACTCAAATAGTCCTTTGGAAATAGGAGTGTTATGCCTTACTTTCCTCCATTTTTCTTCCCTAACCAAACTTTTTTTACATCAAAGGAGCCTTCTGAAGTTGGTTGGTTGAAGTGGTTTTGAGCCCCTCTCCATTTGCAACTGGTTTTACGCTTTGACAAAGGGACATCACACTAATACTATAGACCTCATCAACCTACCTATAAATGTTCCAAGCTTTCAATGTATCAATGGGTGATAGCTGCACCACCGCCCCCCCCCCCCCCCCCCCCCCCCCTCTTTCCCTCTTTCTTTGTGTCAAGCACTCAAGGCCTGGATCATGAGTTTTGTTCTTTGGAAAATTGAGCTGCTAGACTGAGACTTGAAGAACTCACGCTATGCGCACCATACATTTACTCCACGAGAAGAAATAAAAGTGATTAATGTTTTTCTATTATTACTGTTTGGTTGAAGTAAAAATTGTAGGGTGGGTGGATTGAAGAAGATGAATGAGAACAAGGACTCTGACCAAACAATAGTGGTAAATTATCAAATCTTTGATGATGTAAAATCCATAATGAATAAACAAATTTCTTTCTAGGTCGATGACCAACTAGTGGGGTTGGTCATAAGCTCAGAAGGTTAAACTATAATTATGAATTAAGAGGAGGTTTATAAGAAAAATTGCAATGTGACAATGATTGTTAGGAAAATCATTCCTCTTTGTGATTCAAAAGGGAACTCATTCATAGGCTCTTGTTGGTGTGAGTTGGTGAACATTTCCTTTGCAAAGCAGGGACTTCTAACAATTCAGCATTCCCTTAAGTCGACTGAATTGACTTAAGCCTAGCTAGGGTATTGTCCCTAAGACCACATGTGGATGTTCTCATTATCTTGTAGCATTAAATTCAAAATTGGCAATAATTATAAGGTAATACATGCGGATGTGAGGGGCCAAACCTTCTTGGAGTATCCCAGCAGTTTCTCTAAATTTTTGTACTGTTTGCAGAGTAAACAATTACATTTATCTTTTACCTACCTACTTTTTCAAATGCATTTTCTAACAAACTTTCTATTTTTTCTCTATCTTATTTAAATATTATTTCTTTATTATTTCTCAAGAGCAATTAACAGAATACAAACCCGTCATACCCCACAACCCCATTTTTCTAAACTCAAAAATTTCTAATTAGAAAAATGATTTCAAATTATTGAAGTTGGCATACCAATTTGATTTTAGCTTTTGTGAGAGAAATTCATGATCGTTTCTGTGAAAGATAGAGATTTGTGATCGTTCATAGAAAAAAGAGAATGAGAGGAGAGAAGAATTTTTTTTGATCAGTTTTTTGATTTTGTTGGTTGAGCTGATGTTCTCACTGGTGCTGGAATTTGATTTGAAAAGGAATCAAGAAGAATCCAAGAAGAAATTGAGAGGTAGAGCCTCCTTTCATTTGTTCTGTGATAAGAAACGGAGAAATAGTACGAGAGTAAAAAGAAACCCAAGAAGAAAGAGAAAGAAGTGACATAATATTAGGTACTTGAATTTTTTAATGACAAAAAATCAGTTGCTAATCTACAATAGTCCATCAGGTTTAGAGCATTAGTATTGGTGGTGCTAAAAAGCCATATTGCTATTTTTAGCTCCACCAATACTAAAAAGCATATGTTGCAATAGTAGAGGAAAAGCAAAAAAATTTGGCTGTTGAGCTACAATGCGCAGCTAAGAAGGTAAATATAAATATATATATATATATATTTTTTATTATTAAAAGTTATATTATTTTATTGTGTTGGTAGTGGCGGTTATTGTTTATTGTAATAGATATATTATTTTATTGTGTTATTTATATTATTTTATTGTGTTGAAAGCTAAAATAAAACCACTAATGTTGGATGTTTTGTAAAGTGGGGTGGTAAATAAATAAAGTAACTTTTTATGATGCTGAATTGCTAAATTTATGGCTCTACCAATTTAAATGCTATAAGAGCTAATGTTAAAAACTTTTGAGATTTAGAGGGAGATGCTCCTAAAAGATGCTTGAGAAGCTTCTCTTTCTCAAGTGAGAGTGGCCGACCAAACCCCAAATAAATTCCTTACCCACAAACATGATGTCACATATGACCTTGTGGTGATTAGATCAATCACCTAGTATTTTGTTCAATTAGGTTCGATCATTGACAAGATTTGGCCCAAGGGATTATGACCCCTCCAAAAAATAAAAAAATGAAAAATAACCTTCTTATATTCTAATAATGTATCGTTATTAAATTTCCATCAAAACTTTATGTTAAATTGTTTTTTATATATTAGAAAGATTTTTCTTTTTTTTTGAGAATCAAAATATATTACTTAGAAAGATTAAATTACTAAATTATGTATGAATATTGATAATTGAAAAATAATAAACCTAAATGAGTTTTTTTTGGGGGGGGGGGGGGGGGGGGGGGGGGGGGGGGGGGGCTAGCAATCTAAATGAAGAGTACTCATCTCTCTTTCTTCCCATGTAAAGAACCATTGGGTCTTCTTTTTTTAATACTATTTTCGAAAGCTTAGGAAACCCTTGAATTGACATCACTTTTATGGGAAATGAAAAAAACTGTCAAAACATTAATTGTTTTTATTTTATTTTCCCATAAAAACTTTATTTAAATGAATTCTTAACCAGTACCCTAAAGGCACTCGTTAACATTTCCCTTTATTTCTTTATCAAGGTCAAGAAGAGAATCCTTGAATTCACATATTCATTTTTATAAGAGAAAAAAAAGTTATTTATGTAATGGGAGAAAAGTAACATGATCCTTCCAACCAATTTTTTAAAAAAGTAATTCTTATTTTCCAATCAAGTTATTTCTTACCCTAATCTTAAAAAGTCCACATAATCACTGAATTTTACAATGGTTTCCTTGAACTGGTTTAGAATGGTTAACAAGATGATTCAAAGGGGTTCGAGATAAATTGTCCATTTATAGGATTTTCATTGATGGGTCTAGAGGTTTATATAAGAAAAATAGGCCCATTTTGATTCTAAGCCACAATTAAAAAAAATCCTTCTTTGCATCGGTCTTCTAAGACTTGACCCCAACTAAAGTCTATAAACTAAATAGCTCTTCAAAATCAAAGAGGCCCCTCATGAAATCTGAGTCATGGTCCTCATGGTTTGGAAAACATATTCAAAGCCCAATTTCTGTATCTCTCATATAAGCTAATAAGATTCCATTACCGACAAACACTGTACGGCCTTTACAAAAATGTAGACGACCAAATAATTGAACAAGCCTTTTCTTTTTAGGTCATTTTCGGTTGGTCATGATAGCTTGTATTCTTTCAACTCATGATTGATTGACATTGCGGTAGAAAGCAACCCATTAAAAGTTTGGTGCGTTCTATGCTATCATTCTACTATGCCAACCAAATTCTTTTGCATTATAGTACTTTTGGTATCTACTCAACCACCTCAACATTATTGGTAAGTAAAAACTACATTATCATCATATTCATTAAGAAGAGGATAAGGTTTTTGTCAATTTGCTATGGTGAATATGTGCGCTGGCAAAATCTAAAGAGATTCATGAAGCAAGAAAAAATTGACATGAACCTCTAATAGAAAACAGCAAAAGAAAGCACACAAATATTATTGGTACTTCATTTTTTTTTAGTCAATTTGTGCAAAAATATGGCCGCTATGCCCATATACATGTCACATGCGGATGGAAGTAATTTGCACCTAAGTTATCAAAACATTAAAAACAAAAGCAAAAACAAAAACCCAAGTGAATGACCATATATATATATGAGATCAAAACTTACAAAGGTGTTTTAAAGCTCTAAAAAGAACACAAAACACTTTCAAATTTCTTTGTGAACCCCATACATGTATACACCAAATAGAGTAGAAGATTCATCAACAAAAAAAAAATAAAAATAAAAATAAAAATAAAAACAGAGAAGAAGAAGAAAAAAGTGGTGGCTGAGGCTCTTGAGGTTTTGAAGTGAGGCTTATAACTATGCATTTATAGAGGCTCAAACTCAAAAGACCTTGTAGGGAAAAACTGTAGTGCTAGGGTTTCGGGCAACGGGCATGGTGGAGTTTACGAGGATGGAGTTTGGGGCAGTGTTGGTTGAGCTGCCCGAATGTTAAACACAAGTGCAAAGCTGTCTAGCTTGGTTGAGCTTATCTTATAATAATTTATTTTTATTTTTTGTGGTTTTTTACTATGCATGTAACGTCTATTACTCGTGATGTGTGTTCATCTGCTGGAATACACTTGGCAAGAGAAATCGCGGGTCGGGTCGGGTCGGGTCGGGTTTGGAGTCATCCTCGACCCGATCCGATAAAACACACACCACAACCACATGGTTGATTGACCCGCCCGAAATGTTGCTGAAATTTTTGGGTCGGGTTTCTTTATTTATTTATTTTTTTTGGCCGTTGGGTCTTTTGCTATTTTTGGGTCTTTTGTTATTTTTGAGTAATTTTCTATAACGTTGTCATTGATACCAAATCTGCTTCCCATTTGGAAACTTGACCAAATTTCAATATTTATGACACTATTATCACTTGCCAAATTTTATTCAACTTCAAATTTAACTTTTAAGAGAAAATATTTTGGGCATTAAATTCATTAATGATAATGACCCAACTCATTTAGGAAATGGTCCTAAAAAAAAAAACTCATTTAGGAAATGTAATCTGAATTTATTCCACTCTCTTGATTTATTTCCTTCCAAAGCAAAGTTTAAATTCAAAATAGAATTTAATTTTGGAGTCAAAGTTTGGAAACTTCAATTTTGAAAGATATTTTACATCATACTAATCTGAAAATCGTAAAGATTATTATCTAAAAGATCTGACTATCCTCATCCCATAGAATTTTTCAAAGCCATGGCTATGAACTGACTCTTCCAACTCTAACAAAAGAACAGCTTTGATCAATTAAAAAGACTAATCTTCTCAAATCCCAATTCATACAACAAAATTATTTAAATTCTAGTTACAAAGAAAGGGAGGAATACATGTGATGAATTAATCCAAGGGCAGTATCAAATCAAGTTTGAGAGTGACGAGAGAGAGAGAGAGACCCAAACTCAACAAAGGTTCTTGAAAAAAAAAAAATTGTCTACTAGTGACCCGCAATCCAACCCAAAAACCGATCACAACCCGACTAAAAAACTTGATAACCCGAATAGACTTAAACCCGCCCAAAACATTCCGGGTCGGGTCTGGTGGTTATATGCTCACCCTATTATAATATTACATAGAGGAAAAGATCTTTAATTTAGTTTAGTTTTTCTTTTTCTTCTTTTTATTTCGTGAAGAAAATGAATTATATAATAGCAAGAAAGCCCTAGGAGATAAGTTATATAAACATAGAAATTGTTGTAAGAAGTATAGTTTTAACCTTATTATTTTTTATTTTTTATAAATAATTTTTACAACAAGTAAGAGAGAAAAGATTGATAAGAGAAATCAAGTAATTTCATTGATTTATAAGGCATTAAGGCTCTTACCTTACCATTAAATTTTAGTAGTAAAGTTTTAGTGATAAAGAGAGATAAAAACTTGTAACAGACTATTAAAAAGTTTCTAAAAAAAAAAGCTTATTAAAAAAATGTTTAAGACCTTAAAACTCTTTAGCAGAAACTATCACACATTTAGTATTTTTTATTAAAGGGTTTTAAGGTCCCCTAATAACTGAAAACAATTTTAATATAAAGCTGAGATTTCTAGCTTTAAAATATACAGTGTATTGACTCTCAAAAATGATTGTCTTTTTTTAATATCCACCATTTTGAGAGAGAGAGAGAGAGAGAGAGAGAGTTAATAATAATAATAATTCCATATAGGCTGCTAATGGAACGAATTAGGTTTTTTTTTTTTTTTTTAAGAAAAGAAACGAATTTAGGTTTTAGTATAAAAATATTACACTTTTCTAAGAAGAAAAATACAACTCACTCTATTATGTCCTCTTTTGTCATGTCTCGTGTCTAAAGCTCATCAATTTAGTGATCTAACGGCGACAACAATTTCAAAATATTTCATCAACATCGTTTGTCAAATGCTTTCAACATTGAATTCTTTTGAATGAAATATCTTAATCGTTGCAAAATCTTTCAGCTAAAATTCTACTTCACATAGAACCTTAACTGAAAAGCATTAATATTTCACAAACTAAAGTTAATAAAGTGAATTGAAACTCTCTCTCTCTCCAAAAAAAAAAAAAAAGTGAATTGAAACCATTACACCAATTTGGGAGCCAAATTAATTTTAAAAATTTAGATGTGAGAAATGACAAAAAGAGAAGAAAAAACACATTATGATAGAGTTGCTATTTTATTTTGTAGATACTTATTTTCATACTTGAATAAAAAAATTCAAATAATGCCCAATTTTTTTATTATTATTATTATGCTAAAATAAATTACATTTTTTAATGTTAAATGAATTGTCATTTTTGTCCTTAAATTTTAATTTTTATCACTCTAATCTTTAAAATTTAACGTTTCTATCTAAGATATCCCATCAAATTACTCTCTTTAAAACTGTTATTAAGTCTAATAAAACAATATCGTATAACATGGGTTTCAGTTAGTTCAACTAGTAAAGTCTCTGATGGTTGAATAAGAGATCTAAGGTTCAATCACCGCCTACACCAAAAACTTATTGATGTTTTGATTTGATGATAAATCCAAGATATCTAGTTATCTACTATGCAAGATATAAATCCATTATTTCTTTCAAACTACAAATAGTCTTAAATGACCAATAAATTTGGAAATACTAAAAGAAACACTACAGTGTTTTTAATTTTTCAAAAAAATAAAAATAAAAACCATCATGTGTGGTCTCTCTGACATTCATGGACCTTGTTTAGAACTGAGGGTTGAGGTAATTTGCAGACTAGCATAGTGAGGAAAAAGAATATCATAAGTTAACATGAGTTTGAAAGAATTTTGCAAACTAGCACCTTGAGTTTTATAGACTCGATTTCAGTCTAAAACTCTAGAGTTAAAGACTCAATTTCCACTTGGTGAGTTGGAAATATGATGCCACATAGATCTCAAGTTTTATAGACTCGAGTTCTAAACCGAGTCTCTAAGACTCGATTTTTGTACTTGAAGAAGAACAAAAGAACAATTTGACGAAGAATAGATCTGAAAAGGAACAATCTGGACTCCGAAGAATAGAGGAAGAACGAAGAACAACGAACGCTTGAGCTCCGATATGGTCGATTGAACAATTGAACACTGGGTGGGCGATTGGACGATCTGCTCTTCAGATTTGCAACGTCGAAGAAGAACACTGGGTCAGAACAACGCAAGGAAGAAGAAGGAAAATAAAATTGTGAAACTCGAGTCTTAAAAACTCGAGTTTCATGTGGATATTTTTCCACATCAAATGCCACCAATTACAAATTAAGACTTAGAAACTCGAATTTTATCTTAGAACTCAAGTTTTAAACACTCGAGATGCTAGTTTCCCAAATTGTTTTGAAACATGATAACTAACTAAATTGTTTGATATTTGAAGTTATTTGAAAAAATAATAATAATATAAAATAAAAAATAAAATTCCAGATGGTTTAATAAAGAATAACAATGAGAAATCAGGTTGTAAGGCATATGTATCTTATCTACTAGACAGCCATACCTTGAGCAACCAGCAATAGAGAACGTGATAATTTCACGATAATAAGAGAGTGACACTAAATCTTCAAGACAGCCATACCTTGAGCAACCAGGAATAGAGGACGTGATGATTTCATGATAATAAGAGCATGATACTAAATCTTCTAGAAGACCAAATCAAGCAGCAATACTATATTCCATGTTGATAAAGAGGTAGAGGCTATCTCTAGCTACCAAACCAGAATCACCAAACAATATTTGAAATTGAAAAACTGCGCATAATTTAGTTACTCTTGTACATTAAATGCGTGGGAACAGGGTACGGGGAAACTATGTTTAATAACAGATGAAAACGCTCTTAACAAATTCAGGAATTCTCATTGTTTGTACAAGTTCAACATTCGATGGAATTTGACCTTGCTTTAACTAACTATTTACAGGTCTACTTAGTGCACAAAAGTCCCACTTTTACTGGTTGTGATGGGTGAATGGTAAGCAATCTTACCTCAGTTCCCCCCCCCCCCCCCCCCCCCACCCCCTTTTTTTTTTGGTTAGACTAAGAAAAAGGAAGGGGGAGGAAAAAAAGAAAAGAATAAAAATAAGGCACCTGTGCCCAGGCGTGCTGTCATGGTCTCATCGACCTCACCCCCTCTATAAGGAAGAAAGCTGTTTGGCTACACTGAACTATGAATACAACACTGTTTTACAAATTAAAGAATTGAAGAAAACTACAGGATCTACAGTTATACATTCTTTTCATCCTTGACCTTGTTCATCGACTCTAATTCAGCCATCATTCGCTCGTGTTCACGTTGAACCTCCTCTATTTCAGTTTTAAGACGAGTCACCTGTATATACAAAAAGAATGGTTCTCATTAACTGGTCAAAATAAAGTCATAAAAAGTATAAACATCACTGCTTTAACGTAGGAGATGAGATAGCAATCTAAAACTTCAATGTTCAACACAAACTATGCAGGGCTAAGCATCATAGCAATCACACAAAGTTTGGAACTTGAAATTTTTTTTTTTTTTTTACAAGGGGCAGGAGCACATTTGGACAGAAAATTGAGATGCCTTTGTTTTGCATAAACTTTGAGATGAGCCTAGGGGTATTGGATAATAAAAAATTCCTTTCCTTTCTTCACCAAAAGATTCTTATTATTTTCCGAATTTATTTTTCTAATAATCCCATCCAAAGGGATAGAAATTTGCATTGGGGTTATCTTGTGAGTAGCCTGCTCGCTCATAAGATAATTAGTCCTTTAATAGGGTGTCCATACAACATGGTACAAGTAGATTTCTATTCAATGAATTGCCAAATATTTTAAGCATAATTATAGAATACAAATATTGATATTTTTTAGCTCCCAAGCAAAAAAAATCATAAGCACCATCTAGAATACTAGTAACAACTATTGGTGCATTAGAAGTACCTTTAGATTAAGTTGCTCCTTCCTCTTCACATACTCCAAACATCTGAAAAGATAAAACAAACATATAAATGATGTTTTCAGTAGGCATGAGTTGATGGCTAATTTGATCATGGCTCCTCATAATTTATATATTTTGTTAACAGCTGGTCCCAAGCCAGGAAAAAGGAGGGTTGTGGTATGTTAATGACAAAATTTTAGTCTCTTTATCATGAAATATTAATTTAGTCTAGATGTTTTAAATTTTAAAGAAAAACGGCTCTATCAGCCAAATTTGGTAACAACAGCCAAGAAACATGATACTAAAGAAGTAGATCTCCCAATATACGAACAAAATGTTAATCCCGGAAAATTTGAATTCCCCATTATTCTAGCCAATTGAATTCTCCATTTAATCTAGAAAATGATCTTGATCTTAAATGTTATCACCACCTTCCGTAAAAGATGGGTGGAGGGTGAGATTGTGAATTCAAAACCAACTGGCTGCATGTGTAAATTACCTAAAATTTTAAACTAAAAAAAAAAATTATGTGATATATTCTATGTGATTTAGTGCAAGTGCAGATAACCATGGAGGTCTATAATTCTAACATACTCACTTTAGACGGAGCTTCTTGTTTTCTTGCAACAAATTTACAGCCTCTGGATCTTTCAGCTGACTGTCAGAAATATCTAGTGGCACTACTTCCACTGCCTGCCTTTTTGCCTTCTCTACTTCTATTAAATCATCACATCCCTTCCTCTTCACACATAATCCTATGCCAAGACAGGGCATCATAAGTTGGATGACATTTACCATGGTTAGAAATAATGAGTTGTGATTTTAACTCAAAAGTACCTTGTTCAGATCTTCTTTGGGAGTTGGGTATTGATCGTTCAGCTCTTTCAATTGCTGCTTTCATACTACCAATAGCAGGGGGACTTTTATTTAATGTGACAGGATGTTGTTTACTGCTGTGTGGAGTACTATGAGATGAAATCTGTGGAGTCTCTGATACTCGAGGCTTTTTTTTTACCTGATACCCAATTAGCCCACAATGGTAATCCCTGCCAAAGTTTATTAATGTGCATCAGGTAGGTATTACAAAATTATGCTATGACACATTAACCTATGAACAACCTACAACTGGAGCATATGTAAGCTCATTCAAGTTTACAATTCCATAATTTATCATTTGTTTGCATTCACCAAAACTTATTGAGCACAAAATACTGATGAAAAGAGTTGAGAAAAGTAACTTATTTTAATACTATCTCCATTCTGTATTATATGTTCACAATTCCATTTTGGGATGTCCAATATTGTATACTTTGAAAAGTTGATACTCCTTTTCCATTTACATTATAGAGTGAAAAATTATAAGGGCGATGTTGAATTGGTAAATTTTTATTTTAAAGACAACACATTACATGATGTCCTCATAAAAAATCAGATTTCCTAGTGTAGACATACAATATAGGAAGAAAGATATAATAATGAAAATGATCTTATATATTGAATATTAAAAAATAAAAGATATTCTAAAATGCTGTAAAGATGATTCCAAATAATACATAAAACTAAAAATTCAGCAATCAAATTCCATTGATGCATGAAAATCTCCTACATAAGTTTCAACCAACAAATTAGAAATGTCATAGCTACAACAGCAGGAATAAGAGAAGGGTAAAAAGCAAAGACTGAGAAAAGCAAAGGAAATATTCCTAACCACAACAAATATGTTAGGATTACTATCACTGCTATATGTACTCACTATCATTACCATATGTACTCTATTAGTTGCTGCAATAGGAGTAATAGTTGCTGCAATAGGAGTAATAGCTGCTGCAATAGGATTCTGTTGAGTTAGTTACATTGATAGAAGTTAGTTATCTTGTCGGTTGGACTAGGGAGTTTGTTAGTGACAGCTGTGTGTGTTAGTTGGTTAGTGCAGAGGGCAGAGCTTAGGGAATAGTATAAGGGGAGCAACAATTTGTACAAGGGAATCAATCAAACAGTTAATGAACTAATTCTTCTCTCTGTTGTCTCTATCCCTCTCTTCAATTCTTTTGTTCTTAGGAGGCTAGCTGACCTCAAATCCAGCTACATTCATTCCAATTTATTTTCTGTTCTTTACAATTGGTATCAGAGCCATCGATCTTGATATGGACGAATGTGACCGAAGAGAACTTTGGAAAGAATTATGGCAAATGGTGAACAAAGTTTCAGAGAATGTCAAGGTTTTGTACTAATCCTACAATGCCATTTTAGAGATGGTCAAGGCCTTGGCTAAATCTAACAAGGCCATGAATGAAGAGCTCTCAAGATTGCAAGAGGGTCCCGAGAATATGACAGAAGAGGAGTTACAATCTCTTGATTCAATGGAACTCGAAGAACAAATCAAGTTCCAAGAATCTACTGCCGTTGTTGCAAGGCGGGATGTTGATTTTTGTGTCAAAGTGGATGATGATATACATGTACATGCTGCCCTTGAAGTTCAGTCCAAAGAACCAAGAAAGAAGGTAATGATGATCTTCCAAGAACCAATTCTTGATGCACCAATGGAGGGCTTCCATTCAAGAATCTGATTCAAGAATTGGCAATCCAAGTGTCGGTGATCCAAGAATCCAAGATGCAAGCGCCAACAATTTTAGTGGTTCTAGAATCAAATGAGGTCTTGAGGATACAAGAACATTCCAAGGTTCAAAGAACCAATGAGACCTTGAAGATTAAAGAACCATTGAAGGCTCAAGAATTCGAGCAAAGTTTAAAGATCTACAAAGAAGAAACCTTCATGTTTACGGGACCACTTGTCAAAGAGAAATGCATGCATATGGTGATCAAAATGTCACTAAGGTATTGGTCCATTGGAAGATCTCCTTTGATAAAGATGCTATTTCACATCAACACCTTGTGGGCAAGGTGTTTTCAAGGGAAGGGAAATGTTAGGAATGCTATAAGTATATGGATCATAATTGTTGTAAATTTAGTTAGTTAGCTAGTTACAATTCCAAGCATGTTAATCACATTTAGCACATGTTGAAATTATTAATGCACATGGGAAATAATAAGACCATTAGGATAAGGTCATATGGACCAATAGAATAATTTTATGGTTTTATAAATACCTACTTGTAATCACATTTCCATAATAGAAGAATAAACCAATTGCTCAATGCATTAATGCATCTCTCTCTCTTAATCTCTCTCTCAATATTTCTCTATGGAGGGTGATTACCTCGAATTAAGTCAATTCCCCTACAATTCCTATCCATCTTCATTAGGAACCACCGGGTTCCTAACAAAATACAGCACTATTTCATGTTAAAAACAGCTTACCAGTATTCCCATGTCATTTCCTTCAATCGACCTTCAAGCTTCTGAAAAAGGGAAGTCCTTTCAAAATCTTGTTT
Source organism: Quercus agrifolia (assembly GCA_029955455.1). Classification (NCBI taxonomy): domain Eukaryota; kingdom Viridiplantae; phylum Streptophyta; class Magnoliopsida; order Fagales; family Fagaceae; genus Quercus; species Quercus agrifolia. Next base: position 45,797,285 of record JARQAD010000006.1, read on the forward strand.
GTTATGAGTTGGCTCAATGAAATTTGCTTCCAGAACACCTAAATAATATATTAACCATTAGAAACCTAGCAAATGCAATTTTTAACAAAATTAACCTATAAATGGAAGAAAAAAAATTTAATATAAAGAAGGCTCTATCAGCTTCTTACCAATAACCCCTCTGCCCCGACTGTCTAGATAGCTCACAACTTGCCAAAATGGCTGCAGAGGAAAAGAACATGGCAAAGGCTTAAATACATCATTGCTGTTAGAGAACAGTATAAGATTAGTAATTTTGTGGGGAGGGGGATGAACTGATAGAAAATTGAACAATCTTCAGACCAACGAATTAAACAGGCTACATGCTAACAAGATAAGAAATCAGTAGGTCCCTCCTTCCCTCATAAACAGGCGGTAGAGGGTGAAATCAAGGGTTCAATCCCAGATGGGTGCTTGAATTGTATTTTTTTTTTTTTTTATCAAGAGTCATTTCTAAAGTCACATGTACCCACTATATAAGAAATTCTCGGATTATAACAATTACACTATCACACCAATGCAATGTGAAAATTTTTAAGGTAAAAGAAACTAACCAGATTTTTTATTTTTTTAATAACCAAGAACTCACCAGTATTAGACGGTTTTTATGGTACACATTGAAGCCATGAAAACTGATTTGTGGAGCTTCTTTAAGAAACCCAATCGTAGTTAAAACTTCACCCTGCACAGTTAACCAAAAGAAAGGCAAAGTAAATAATCAGAACTCTATAAGCACCACCAAATGAAATTGATAACCTATATAAAAGTGCATCACAAGTAGGTCTGTGCCACAAAAACCTTTTTTTTTTTTTTGGGATAATGTAGGGAAACCTTCTAAAGAAAATCCCTTTGGACTTGCCCATAGACAGTAAAACCCAATATTTATAACAGAAATACAAACATATATGCATCAAGCCAGACACTTGACCATCATGAGACAAAGTTTAAAAGAAAGTACACACAGAAAGATTTATATAAAAAAAAATGATTAATAAAAGATGGAGAGAGGTCACATAATATTCCATATTGTTGTGTGTATTGTGCTTATCTTTTCTTTTTCTTTTTTTTAAAAGGTGATAAACAAACTATCTGACACAATATAAAAACAGGATTTCCTTCAAGTACAAATAGACATTTTATGCAATGGATTTTAACAAATACCAAGCGAGTAAACAGATAAGAAAGGAGTTGATAAAAATTTAATACAACCTCCACACATCCACCACATTGAGGTCTGTACAAGATGAATTCTGGGAATTTGAGATCATTGGCAATAATATGAGGCTCAACAACTCGCCTACGCAATATTATGTTGAAACTTTCTGGTAACCGCAAGTACAAGATGGACAAGTATACCTGTGGAGCATGAGGAAACTATACTAAGAAAAAATTGCTTTCTTATACATTTGATTCAAGTATTTATTCTTTATAATTGGCTTACACGGAGTGAATATTGGTATTGGTGAGCAATGTGCTGTTCATTTATTGCCTTCCAAGCTTTGAGTGTGCCAATTTTCTTGGTCTCCCCACTACTACGAATATCCTGAAACCACCAAGTCACAGCGAGCACATCATCAGAAATAATTTTAAAAGGGCGAGAGAGGGGAGAAAAAAAAAACAAAATACCAAAAAGAAATATCAACCTCAGGATCCGATAGAAAGTCGAGCTCCATATTCCCATCGTCATTGAACCACAAATTATAGATAATAACTTTCGTTCCATGAGCCCCAATGTCATCAAACTGCCATCAAATTGTAAGTAAACATGAATTGAAGTTTGAAAGGGACTCTAAAAGCTATGACAATTGCAAGAAACATCTTTATTTTTTTTAGATAAGTATCCATTTTATTACAAGGAGGAATCCCTTGGGGGTGGCCCCAAGATTTGGGGTTAAAACATCTATGCGACTGCTTTCTATTTCTCTATCATGAGTGGGAAATTTTGGTAATTTCACAACAGGATAACATGAGACCCTTTTTCTCAAACATGATACAGGGGTATATCCCCCACCCCTCACCAGAATGACAACAATCATCAAGTTCATTCTCTTCACCAAATGGTCAATCACCCAGAGATCAACTGTGTGTGTGCATGTGTTTCCAAGGTCTAAGTCGGGAAAAAACCACTACCACCAAGACATAGTCCAAAAAATTTTGAGGTTTGACTATAGATCCTCAATAAACTAGTCAAGGTCAGCCATATGTATTATCTTTTTATAAGTAATAAAATTGTATAAATCAAGAAAAAACTAGTCTCCCAAGAATACAGGAAATATATTGGGGTAAACAATTAGTTACAAAAGTTACATAAATCTAAAAAATCAACAATAGAAAATAAAGAAAGATCCCCCATGGCTGACAACCAATCCAATAAGGTTCTAAAAAAGAATAACTTGAGATCAGGCATAGAAGTTTCAATCATTCGGTGTCTTCAAAACTTCTGCCATTCCTTTCCATCCAAATGCACCACATCACACCACATCAAACAATGGGTGATAATCATCCAAATATGACTATTCCAGTGACGACCAAATTAACTTTGCCAACAATCTAAAAGCTCGACAGCAGATTTTGGCATCACCCAACCAACTCCAAACAGACCCAAAATCATGGACCATAAGTTTGAAGCAATATAGCAATGTAGGAAAAGGTGATCAACATATTCACCATTACATTTGCACATAAAACACCAATCTGTAATCCTTAACTTCCTCAACCCTAAGTTGTCAATTGTCAAAATCTTACCCAAAGCAGCAGTCCATATGAAAAATGATACTCTCAATGGGCCTTTGATCTCCAAATGATTTTCCAAGGGAAAGACTGATGACTGGTGCTTGGAGGGGCACCCAGAAGTTGGTAAAAAATACTAACCTAGAAGCCATTTTTTCTAATCTGGTTTCCAACACATCTTATCCTCCCAATCCCCCTAATTACCACACCATAAATGATATCCATAAAGGTCATCAAAGATTCCAATTCCTAGTCTTGAATGGCCCATACAAAGTGTAGATCCCAATTAAAAACCCCATTAATTGCATTAAATCTGCCACACTAACCTCCCAATTATGACAAATCCTAAATAACTTGGGATAACAAACAGCAAGAGGGCTCTCCAAACACCATCGGTCTTGCCAAAATTTCACCTGTGTTCCATCCCCAATTTTTCATCATTCTACCCTATCCGAAGTCATACTCTCGGTTTCCTCCATAACTCTCTTTGCACACAACCAAACCATAACTCTCTCTCTCTCTCTCTCTCTCTTTTATCAATGGTGGTCTCTATCTTTATGGGGATTTCCTCATTCCAAATCCCAATATTTCACCGTCTTTCCTTATATTTCCACTTATCCATCTTAACATTCTCATTTCAGCTAACTCATTTTATGAACATCTTTTTTTAATTCACTCTTCCTCATTGATGAATTAATCGCACTCTTTGCACACAACCAAACCATAACTCTCTCTCTCTCTCTCTCTTATCAATAGTGGTCTCTATCTTTATAGGGATTTCCTCATTCCAAATCCCAATATTTCAGTCTTTCCTTATATTTCCACTTATCCATCTTAACATTCTCATTTCAGCTAACTCATTTTATGAACATCTTTTTTAACAACCCAACATTTAGTATCATAGAGCAAAGTTGGTCCCAAAGTAACCGTATACAATATCCCTAAGTTAATAGATGTTCCACAATCACACAATAGTCCCTATGCACGCTTCTCTACTTCATCTAGCCCCTTCATCCTTGTTTCTCCTTTTACTAAACTTACATTCCTGCCTTTCAATTCTAAAGCATCTCTCAAAATTTCTAACTTCAACATTAATTCTAGGTCTAGTTACATCCGCTAATACTATATCATCTACAAAAAGCATATACCAAGGGACTTCATCTCGAATCGATTTAGTGAGCTAATCCATCCGGTTCTCACATTAGCTACAACTCTGTCATTTATATCCTTAATCAATTTAATATACTTCAAATGAACTCCTTTCTTTCCTAAAACTCACAACATAACCTCTCCAGATTCTACAAAAAAAGATTTCTTTAACTCAATAAAAGCCATACGGCATATGGAGATCTTTATGGTCTTTTCTATATTTTTGCATTATATGACTAAGTAAGAAAATAGGCATTTGAGTATGTTTCATGTTGATCCTCTAAAACCAAATTGATCCTCTAATATTGTTGTGTTGTGCCTTAGCCTATGTTCAATCTCTCCCAAAAAGTTTCATAATGTGACTTGTAAACTATTGTCTAATTAACCAAATAAACACAGTAAAATATTTGCATATTAACACAACAAATATTTGAATTAGATACAATATAAACATAGCGTCAAAAAGAACAAGCTGCAATGGAACAAATAAAATTTTAAACAAGCTTACCTCCTTCAAAAGGTCTGCTTCTGACGAATATGGAGACCACTGCAACAGCATCGAAAGATTAGACATAAAATGTTCTTTACCATGCAAGATTTCCAGTGTACCAGTTGATGTATTAAACTGATAATCCACCTGCAATCAACATGGTGGACTTCAAAGTAAGAGAAATCTCAACAAAGAGAGGGTGAAAGAACAAACAGCACCTTAACAGTCCTTGAAACCAGAAACCACACAGTAATTGACACCTACCATGACTTTGTGATTTAATATTTATTCACACAAAACAAGACTCTACCCAGGCTAATCATATGTGTTGAACAATTTTGTTATATAAGTAGTATAATCTATACAAAAAAGAAGATTACTCCGTGCACTATGATTAACACAAAGTATCTATCAAATTACAAAGCAATCTCATAAGAAGATGAAGGGGGTCTTTGAACTTCAAAATAGAAGTACAATGAGGTAAGCCCCAAGCTCGAGACCAGTCAAACAAAGAACAAAACAACAAGGATTTCAATGATAACCTCATTCATTTGTGAAGATCTAAAAGTATAGCATATCATGTTAACTGTATAACTTATGAGATATTCATGCCACAATGCATGAATATGGATCAAATTGACACATTTATTGCTCATACACTAACCAAATGATATTTACGAGTTCACAATTCTTGATTTTTTAATGCAAATTAGCAAAAATACATGGAATGTTACTACTCACAATACAAGGACCAGGAAGTAGAGCAGTGAAACTCACCATGGGTACTACTATTCTGTCATGGCCTGTTCGTGATAAAAATGTATACGAGAGGAGACCAATGCTTTGAGTCAATATCCTGATTATGGAATACACTAATATTAGGAAACAATAAGTTTGTACTGACAATAACAAAAGCAACAAAATCAATATGAATAAATAGATTAAAAATTATTATTCTTTGATGTATAAAGTTTATTCTTAATATCTTTGTTCACATGTCAATGATATTTTACTCACCATTATTAAAAAATAACTGTCAATTGAGTACAGCATCAAATTACAGGGAATAAAGAAACAAAATGCAGAAGTACACATGTAGAAAAGATGCAAGGGATCTAGAAGTCATAGAATCCTTGAATACGTGAAAAGCAGATGGACCCCAAGGCCAAATAAATTTCCAACTTCTTGAAAGTCAAATTTCCTAAGTAATTGAGAATAAAGAAGTATACTGTTTTGATGAGCTCAAGAATCTCCTGACTCTTTTTTCACCATCACTAACAATTTTTTTTTCTTAGAAAAAAAAAAAGAAAAAAGAAAAAAGGTAAGGATTTATTGTCAATGGCCTTATGGCCCAATGGCATCTGCCTCCTTCCTCTAAGGTTTACTTCAAGGGGTTGAATCCCCTTATTTACACTTGCAAAGAAAAGAAAAAAATAATTGTAAGGATTAATCTGATTCATATTAAACTTGGTGACATGAATAAACTCTGGCTTTCCAGCATGCAGCTGGCAATCTGAACTTCACTTTTATGTATCCACCAACCCAAAAGTTACTTTAAAGGATGAGGAGAAAAAAAAATCCAGATATACAAAGCCACAGGTTCCTAATAATATTTTGACCAATTAAATAAGAGCTTCGATTAATTGAGACTAGAAAATAGGGCACACATGATGCCTTTGTTACACAAAACAATTTCACACCTTTATAGCATCCTAATGATGTGCATAGAGAAAATTTGGTGTGTAACCAGCTTTGAAACTTTTGCAAAGAGTGGATTTAGAAAAATTGTTTTATTTATTCACATAATATTCTCATACTGCTACATATCATAAGGAATTAAAAAGAGGTAAAAACTCCCTAATTGTAAGAACACTCATTTTCATTATAGAAAGTATGCATATCCAATTATCCATGTGTGTATGTGTACAAGTAAGCTTAGTACAAGTCACTGGAGAGAACAATAAACAATAAACAATAAACACATAACTCAAATGATATGGCTGAAAAGAGTTTCACTATTGAATTCAAACCTGTTATTCAGGTGGCGGCTAAAGACAATAACATCCGCACCAAGTCTCATTGTACTAGTCTTGAAGCCGTTTCCATCTGGAAGGCTACAAGTAAACCAATAAATATCAAGGAAGACATTCAAATGAAACTACAGAATTAATGCTACTATCCATACATTGTCCAATAGCCGATTTAGATTTCTTATCTGAAAACCCAAAACTCATACAACGCCTCATTGCTTCGGGATTCATTCCTCCACCATCATCTAAAGGAAAACAGGTTTTGCAAACAAAAGGGTTAGTAAGTGATATCACAGGATAAATTTATTGACGAGGACACAGACTACAATAACAACCATATTCTCAATGAAATTTTAGATACATACCTTGAATTAACAATGCTGGATTTCCATCCTTTGGATTTGTGATTTTATCTACAATGACAAAAGTGGCCCCATTTTGGATCTATCCAATTTAAGAAAAAAAGGGGAAAAAAGTGAAATGCATAACAGGATATGATAGTTTAAAAAAAAAACCAGTGAAAAACATAATCACGCCACCAGCAATGAACATCTAGAGCATATACAACCCATGCAACAGCCATAACAAAGACCATTGTATGTGATAAAAATGAACCTGACTAGATAATCTTGTCCTCTAATGCAACAATATCTACTTTTACAATAAATATGATACAAATGAGCATAAGAGGTTATTTTTTACTGGTCAACGAAACCCCAAGCAGAAGCTTATAACCTTATAGGCTTCCAAATTCCAACATCTCTGAAGGGAGCCCATTTTAGGCATCATGCATGGCATTATTGTAGTGCAATAGGAATATTATTTTCATCTTCTAAATGCCCTCTTCATCTTTCAGTTTCAATGATTGCTATATCAAAGATTAAGATTCTTCTTTCCGATTCCCATTGCCAATCCAAGCTAAATAAGTCTGATGACATACAAATATATATACCTAACACAACCACAAAGAAATAACCAACTTGGCCTCTTTCATTTTCATTTTTCAAAGAAAGAAAAGAAGAGAAAAATCTTATAACTAAGAAAGTAATTGTTGAATCTGAAAGTCTGAGAATATATTAATTGTCCTACTGAAATATATAAAATTCATCTCTATCCAATAGAAAATTACAGTACAATATTATCCTTCAAATCATATGCAACACCAGAAGGCTCACACTCCAGTACCAAAGGGAAACCAAAACAACAATACAAAGCAATTGAATATTTAAAGTTTACCTCGTCAACTGCATTGTCAAGCAACTCTGCTACAGCTGCAAACAGGAAGCAACCAGAAAAAGGACAGTAAACACATAGTGCCATAAAATGACCAATCATAGATAAAAGCACAATCAAATAAGCAAAATTTGTTGACCACACATACCGCCAAAGGCCCACTTATGTGAAGTGGCATTTGAATGAAGGAACATCGGGTGTACATGAAGATAGCTTTTGCCATCTGTTATAATAAAAATATCAGAGAAAAATAAATCAAGCTTTGATAAACTCTAATGCAGATGTTTGCATGCACAGCACATGAGGGTTTACTATAATCATTCCCTGAGAAGCCCAAGCAAGGAAGTTTATAAGACCAGAGCTTCAAAGTAATCCATTGGAAAATTGATTAGGAGCCATAGTTGAGATGGCCATACAATTATAACATCAATTCAGTAAAACAAAACATACATGTCAGCAAATATTGAAATGTTAACAGTTGAAAGAATAATACTTTGAATTGAGACTTTAGAACCAAGTCCATCATCATAGCTCCCAGCTTTCCAGAACTGCCTACAAAGTGGTGCTGGACATATAGGCGATGAGGAAGAAAGACTTGTATCATCTAAAGGAGACTGCCCTTGATCCAATATACTAGAGTTACTTTGACCAGTACTTAAAGCATTTGAACTTCTGTTTTCTTCAGATTCTTGTCTTCTATATTGGGTCTTGGATGTTTGGTGCTTCACAAGTTGAGGCTTAATTTCTTTCTGTTGCACTCTACCTCCAACAATACCAGGCTCCATCTTAACAGCTTTCACATTCAGATCTTCGCTTTCATCATCACTAGACAAGTCCACAATGTCTATAGTGCTCATCTTGATCACTGTAAAAGAGGTTTTAATGCACATTGCTGGTGACAATGAGTAACTAAAGAAAGCAAAGCCTCAACAGGCAACCAAGACATCAAGATCAATAAACCAAGAGATAAATGACACGGTACAATCTAGAGAATGGTTTCTTTTTTGATAGGTAAAGAAAAACCATATAAAAAGAAAGAAGAATTCGTACATGCCACTCCCCTGGTACACAGGCATGTACTAAGGAAAGCCAGATAATTAGGCAAAATACACAAATCTATGAAACAGAATAGAGAATGGTTTTCTCCATCAAAGCACCAAATTCTGTAATTTTTTTTTTTTTTTTTTTTTAAAGTTATAAAGATTTATTGATATCTAAAAAGAGACACCCAAGTACACGGGGAGTATACAGGGGTGTATAGATCAAATACAAAAATTACATAAATCAAGTAAATCCAAAATTGAAGAAAATGGTTGTTTTCTCCACACTGAGAACCAGTCCAATAAGGTTCTAAAAAATAATAGCTTGAAGTCAGGCATACAATGCTCACTGTCTTCAAAGCACCTACTATTTCTTTCCTTCCAAATACACCACATCAAATAATGAGGAACAACAATCAAAAGTAATAGAGGATTTAACATTAAGTAATAAAATTAATAGAGGATTTAACATTAACATTAAGTAATAGAGGATTTAACATTAAGTCATAAAATATTACCACAATTCTCAATAATGAAATTTCCAAATGAATTTCATACTCCAATATTGGGCCTAAAACATTGTTTGATGAGTTATTTAATGGCTACTTGGTAGAAGAAAGTATGTGGGGCTTAGGGGTTTTGATGGGTAAAAGAATGAGCATAAGTTGGGGAAGGGAAAAAGAGAATTTATGGTATTCAGGGGTTATACCAACAATACCCATGTATAGTACCACAAGAACAAGAAGAAAAGAGAGAAGGAAAGGGAGAAAAACATTACACAAAGACTAACTCGCCTCAATGCTCAGAACACTCAATATATTATTACTCAACTTCATCTCCCTTTGAGTACATTGAGCACAAATATTTTTTTTTTTGATAAGTAATAAGATATATTGATAAAAAAGGGCCACCCTAGTGCACAGGGAGTGTACAAGGAAAAAGAAATTAGATACAGAAATTACAAGAGTCTAAGAAATCAATAAAAGAAGGGAAAGATTTATTTTGCAAAGCAAACAACCAATCCCTTAAAGTTCTAAAAAAGAGAAGCTTGAGGTCCGGAATAGATCTCTCAGAATCTTCAAAACATCTACTATTCCTCTCCCTCCAAAGACACCACAATAAGCAATGAGGAATGATGGACCAAATATAACCATTTCGATAACGACCAAAGCTGCCTTGCCAACACCATAACAGCCCCAAAACATAGCGCGGCATAACCCAAGAAACTCCAAAAAGGCCCAAAACCATAGACCAAAGATCCGAAGCAAAAGGACAATGAAGGAATAGATGGTCAACCGATTCACCATTTCTCTTACACATGTAGCACCAATCCAGAATCCATACCTTCCTTTACGTAAATTATCAATCGTCAAGCATTTCCTTAAAGCAGTAGTCCAAACAAAGAAAGCTACTCTAGAGGGAATCTTTTGCTTCCAAATACTTTTCCAAGGAAACCCAGAGGAAGCGGTGCCAGTTAAAATTCTATAATAATCTCTAACCAAGAAACCCTTAACTTGGCTAGGAATCCAACACATTTTATCCTCACCTCGCCCCCTTATAGGCGAACCATAAATAGTTACCATGAAGTCAGATATAGCCTCAAGATCCCGAGCATGCACACCCCTAACAAATCTCACATCCCAAAAGAGGACACCATTGGTGGACATCATAAGCTCAGCCACACTGGCATCCTTATTCCTGCAAAATCTGAATAGGTTAGGAAATCTAACAGCAAGAGAAATCTCTCCACACCACCGGTCTTGCCAAAACTTCACTCTAGACCCATCACCAATATCATACAGAATATGGTGCGAGAAGGAAGGCCATCCCTGACTGATATTTTTCCATAAACCAACACCATAAGGGCTAGTCACAGCTCTGGTATACCAGCCCCCCCACACACATCCATACTTCAACTCTATCACTTGCCTCCAAAGGGCATCTTCCCCAATCCCAAATCTCCAAAGCCACTTCCCAAGTAACGCTTCATTGAAAAGTCTTATTTTCCTTATCCCTAATCCACCCGAAGAAATAGGAGAACAAAGAGTATCCCATTTAACCAAATGAATTTTAGGATCATCTCCAAAATTGCCCCATAAGAAATTCTGCTGGAGCTTCTCAATTTGGTTAGCCACACTAGCAGGAATAGGAAATAAAGATAGAAAATAAGTGGGTATTGAACTTCCCATTACTAGTAGTATTGAACTTCTAGTTTGACATGTAAACTAAAACCTACTTAAAAACTAATTTGGACTCAAGAAAATAAAACCCAAAAAAAAAAAAAAAATTCTTGGTCAAAAATTTTTTGGGGTGAGCTATGAATCCTCAATAGATTAGTCAAGATTGGCCACATATTATCTCCTCCATTCTATTTTAACCAAAGTCATAGTCTCCGTCACTTCCTTAATTGACATGTCCTTTTAAATTCTCAAATTACTATTATTTTAGTCTTCATCAGCCTTCTTCCGTTCCCTCAACTTAAATCCACTCACTCTTTCTAACTAATGCATTAATTGCTCTCTTCCCAGCATGACTAAATCATCTCAAGTGATTTTTTCTCATCTTTTCATCATAAGGACAATCCCTATCTTTAAGTAGATTTCCTCGTTTTAAATCCTATTTTCCGTGTATTTCCACTAATCCTTCTTAACATTCTTACTTTAACTACACTCATTTTATGAATATGTTTCTTCTTAATAGCCCAACATTCAATACCATAGAGCATAACTGGTTTTATAGTAGTCTTATAAAATTTTCCCTTCAACTTAATATGTATCCTATGATTACACAATGTTTTTTTTTTTATAAATAAGAAAAATCTGTATAAATAAAACTACTTTATGCAAAGGAGCACAAAATAGTCAAAAAGTACAAAGAAAGAAAGAAAATGAGCAAAAAAAGAACACTTAATTACAAGAGTGAAGAGAACAGATAAACAAAGAGAGGGATTCGCTAGATGTGAGTCCTCAAGCCCACGACCAATCAAATAGAGAACCATTGAAAGAAGCAATCAACTAGTCATTCGAACTATCCACATCTTCAAATGTCCACCTATTTATCTCCCTCCATATACACCACATCAAACACAACGAAACTAAATTCCAAACATCTGAAGTGTGCTTCCCCAACCAATTCCACCAACCAAAAAGAAGGTCAAGTACCATTTTTTATAAGACCCACTAAATCCCAAAGGATCAGAAACAAAACACAACAACTGATAAGTTTTTTCACAATGAAGCAATAAATGATCCACAATCTCCCTACAAAAACGGCACATAACAGACCAGTCAACAAAAGCAAAATCCATAGTTCTCAAATTGTCACCTGTGAGTATCTTATCCCAAAGCTGCAGCCCAAACAAAAAAAAAGAAACTCGCCAAGGGGCCTCTACTTTCCAAATACCTTTCCCAGGAAAGACAGCAGAAAAGGGATCTCACAACTCATTACAAAGCAAACAGATATCAAAATGCTCATTCTTCAACTTCCATTTCATGCAATCCCCATTTTTAGTTAAAGGGGTATTGGATTCCAAAATATGAAGGAAATCCACCACTAAATCCAACCCAAGTAAAACATACATCCCAACTCCTCCTCTCCCCCAACCCTACCTCACCAACTTAGAAGTCCATCCCCCACTGTTCCCCAAACTTCGTAGCTACCACCCTCCTCCAAAGTCGTGACTCCTTAACCCCAAAACACCATAGCCATTTCTCTAATAAGGCTTTATTAAAGGCAGTGAGTTCCTTTATTCCTAAGCCACCGTTGGCCATAAGCACACACACTTCTCCACTTCATCCACCTTGCTTTCCTATGAATCACATCATCTTTTTTTTTTTTTTTTTTTTTTTTTTTTGATAGGTAATAGATATTTTCATTAATAAAAAAGTACATCATGTTCACGATGATGAACAGACTAAAATTGAAACCAAAAAAAAAAAATCACAGAGAAACAGAAACAGATTGCAGGAAATCAAATACGGAAATACATTGCGTAAAACCCCAAATATGAGACCACCCAAACAATGTCCCAACTGGCAAAGACTTCAGAAGATCAACAGATTTCTCAACATCCTCAAAAGTGCGGGTATTTCGTTCCCTCCAAGATAGCCACACCAAACAAGCTGGCACCATACTCCAAATCGAAGAAGAGTGTATCCCTAAATAATTCTCCCATGCACAAAGAAGAGAAACAACCGTCCTTGGCATCACCCACTATATACCAAACATCATTTTTTATCTCCCCATCTTTACGAATTATTGATTCAAGATATCAAACGCTCTTGCTTTTTTTTTTTTTTGTATCTCTTGACCATCAAGTCTAACCACCCCTTAATCTCTATATTTACTTTTACTAGATTTACATTCGATGCATTGTTTTAGTCCTACTTAATTGAAAGTCTTAAAATTCTAGAGTGTCTCACCAATTAACTCCACTTCTAGTTTCATCTGCTAAATCTATGTCATCTACAAAAAAAAAAAATACACCAAGGGACTTAATGCTAATCCTTAATGCAAATATGTAGTGATAATAAACTCACATGTTAGGTCTCCACTTGTCCTCACTAGTTATGGCTCCGTCATACATATCTTTAATCAACTTAGTTTACTCTAAAGGAACTCTTTCTTTTCCAAAACCCACCAAATAACCTCTCTAAGGACCCTATCATATGCTTTCTCTAGGTCAATTAGGACTCAAAGTCAATTAGGACTCAAAGAAAATAAAACCTAAAATACTTACAATCTCCTAGGAAATTCTAAACTTAATTAAACTACCAAAATACCTTTAATTGGCGGCAATTGATGAAATTATAGTTTTGTCCCTAAATACAAAATTCATCATAATTTATTGAATAAAAATCCCAAATATTGTTTACCCTATGACACATATAACAAGACCTTTGGAATCACATAACTTTCACTTCAATTGGACTTCACACTTGGGTCACATAAAAAAGCGTCTTAAGTAGGCGAATTTGCCTCCATGGCTGCATCATTAATTCTACTTGCTATGTTAGGTCCTCCTATGCTTTTTAGTGCCATTGACTTGAATCAATCCACACTTTTTCATTGATGCATTAATTGCTCTCCTCTATACACAAACAACCATCTTAAGTGACTCACCCTCATTTGTTCATCAATAGGGACCATTCCTATCCTTAAGAAAATTTCTTCATTTCGAATCTCAAAGTTCCTTATATTTTCACTTATCCAGCTTAACATTCTCATTTTAACTACACTCATTTTATGAGCATGTTGCTTCTTAAATATCCGAGTAATTCTTTTGTCAAGCAACCCATGAACACAGGTAAGCAACCATGTTTGAGGTGTCCAACACAAACACATTGAGCTTTTTGCCGTGTCTGTGCTTCCTAAGGACCAATCAGCCTTTGTCACCTCCCAAGCTGCTCCTGTTAGTTCACCCCATGGACACACACGCAACCATGCTTGAGGAGTGTCCACAAAGGTGCTAAGCTTTTTGCCGTGTCCATGCTTCCTAGGCAGTTTTATCAAATTTACCCTTTTAACTTGATAGATATTTTACGATCACACAGTATGCGTTTCTCTACTTCCATCCTCCTTGTTCGATCACATAATTCACATCTCCTTCAAAGTTCAAACTATCCATCACTATGAATCTAGGAAGCATGGGTGCGGATTCGGATTCAAGTTTGGGTGCAGTGCGGCCACGGCAATTTTTGAAAAAGTTGGGTGCGGATGCAGCGGGATACGTTTATTAATAAATTATTAAATATATATTTTTATTTTTATTTTCTATATATTGCAAAGCATATTTTTTCATATAATGGTAAGCATATACCAATTTAAGAGCAATAGTAGATAATAAAGTGAATACTACATACCTTTGCCGTTCCGCCGGTGTGTGATACTTCGCCGGTGAAGCTGCAGGGAAGTAGTGTTTCTTTGACCAAGAGATGGAGAGATTGAGAACGAGGTTTAAGATTTTTATGAGGAGTTGAGAGAGTGAGCTTGGGTCAGTAAGGCAAAGGAGAGACAAAGGGAGTCTAAGGGAAAGCCGTGGATTAGAGAGAGAGAGAGGAGACGGAGAGAACGAGAGAGTCAGAGAGAGTTTGAGATGATTTTAGGGTTTTTTTCTTTAAACTAGGATGTCAAAACACACCATTTTGACAAAAAAATTTACTTTTTTTTTTCTTCTTTTTTAACACTTATTTCGGCCCATATCGGACCGATTCAGGGCCTGTTTCGGCCCGTTTCAGCCCGAATCAGACCGTAAAAAAAATTCGGTCATAGACAGGCGTGCAGGCATATCCGTGCGTATCGGACTTGAGTGCACCAACCCAATTGGCGCACCTATGCATTCCAACTATAAATTATTTGACCAAGATATTAAAAGCTCACTTTTTGGTATCTCTTAACCATCAAGTCTTACAACCCCTTTCCTATTAAACAAACAAAAAAAATTCTACAATCCCTTCATTTCTGTTTCTACTTTTTACTAAACTTACATTGAATGTATTTTATTTTAATACTATTGATCCAAGATGTCGTAAGCCCACGTCTCACCAAAGTTCCTTGGCAAGCACCTAGATAACATAGACATTGATCCAAGATATTGAAAGCACCAGTCCCACCAAGGCCTATGCAAGCATCTAGATCTAGATCACGTGCACTAATCCCCACTTTGGTGAGATAGATTTTCATGGGTAGAAAGAAGACTACCTTCTTTTGTGTAATCCCATTGACCTAAAACAAAATATGGACCTAATAGAAAATTTCGCTCTCCCACTCCCCCACCTCACTTATTTACTCGACATGGAAACTACTTCCAACTTAGGCTCATTTTGTTTCAAAATAAAACATTTTTGAGATTTTTTTTTTTTTTTTCTATATTTTTCAATGTTTGGTGCATCTGAAATTTGCTAGTGAACAAAAAGACATTTTCTTGGTCGACAAAAAATTACACCAAAATGATGGGAAATGGCTTATATGAACTCAACCTTTGACTCCTCCTTTATCCTCCTTCCCCTTCCCTTTCCCCATGCCTTCACCTTCCTCCTCCCCTTCGCCTACACCACCACAACCACCTCCCTCTTGTCCCCTCCTTTACAATGCTACTTCCACCTCCCACCTCTCCGCCCCACTAGTGTTGCCACCACCACCTAAAAACTTCAACCTCTTATTTCATGAGAAAAGCTTGACCCAAGGGTTTGGAATTTTCACACATAATAATACCAACTTCTCTTCGCTTGAAAGCAATCCCAAAATTTTGAAATACTCACACCGAGCTCATTTTTGCACCAAAAATCACTACTTTCACCACCACCAGCACCTACCCTCTCCCCTCCCCTTTGCACTAACCTTTCCCTCTACACCATCACTTTAGTCCCAAAATTTTGACATAGGTTATCAATCACCAAAAAAAGAATCAAGTCAGCCACATGTATTCTTTTCTATCAACTTACCGCAACTCACTTTTTTTTGAGTCTTGAAACCAACTATGAATAAAATATATGAAACTAAACACAAACGTGGACAAAAAAATAAAATCCTTTTCCTTTTGAAATAATTTACTTCTAAGAACAGTTCTCTCAAGAAACAAACAAAACCACACTTTATGTCACTCTCCATCTCTACCTTCAACCACACACTTATACACACTTATATTAAAGGATTCTCAAAGGTACTGCATAATGGCGTCACTTAAGTCAGCAGATAGAGAGCAAAATTGGCTTTTAACTTGGACTTCCAATGAGTATCACCCAATGCAGCTTTCAACCAAATTTGCTGAATTGAACAATAACTACACACAAACAAAGCAACAACAGCAAAAGTAGGTTTTCAAACACCCCCAGAAAAAAAACTACACTTATGACCTAACCTAACGTTACTACCAACACAGTTAAAGGCACCAAAACTAAAAATTTACACTTCAAACAAAAAACAAGACAAACTAACTGAACACAGGTAAGTCCAGAAAAACCAAAACAGAGAAATTGAAAAACTTGAACAAGACCCAGATTAGAAAAATATATATTAAGATCAAGAGCACAAAGAAAAGTACAAATATAATAAAAATGCAGACCCTTTACCTTCTTAACACAGCCAAGTCCAGATCTGAAAGCTACCCAAAAAATGTAGAAACCATAAAATCTTCTCAAAGTCAAAACCACCCAGAAGATCTCCAAGATTTTCTTCCTTATTTCACTGACTAAATTTCTGGGATTTGGGTGTTAGGTCAAAGATCTATGTGCACTTTGTCACAAACCCTAGGCCAAGAACTCAAGGTGGCAAAAGGGAAAATATGTAAGATGTGTGGGTCTAATAAATAGTGAGTAGATACTAAAAGTGTTAGAGTGTGTGTAAAGCTATGGAAATTAAAGGTCAAAAGTGTAATTATAAAAAACAACTGACAGCTGTACATTGGTTTTGTACAGCTGTGCATTCCAATGTCTTTAAAACCTGACATTGCGTGAGTTCGAGGAGTTTCATCGTTGGTTGGACTTTGAAATGGGTTCACTTTTCGGGTGTAATTATTAATATGTACAAAATTTAGGCATGCAATCCTAAATACAATTATTTATGTCATTTTTAAGATTTAATTACGTTGTTATTTAGTTAAAAAATATATTTTTATTTTTGAAAAAAATTCACATGGTAAAATCTTAAAAGGAAAATTTAAGGAATAAAACCTAAGCATTGTACCTAAGTCTAGTTCTATTATTATTATTATTACTCTCTTTTTTTTTGCTTTTTTTTTTTGCAAATTACAACTTACCCATTTGTACTTTGGTCGAAATTTAAGTTATCTACTTATAATTTGAAATTTAACATTTTACCCACCTGAAATTTAACTTAAATTTAAATTACCTATCTATGGTTTGAAATCTCATGATGCAAGTATTTCACTGGATTATTTTTAATCTTGTATTTTTATGTTTTTTGTGTTTTTGGATGAGAGAGATATAAAAGTAGAACAAAATTACATATTTAGTCATGTTTTTAACATAGATAGGTTACGGAAGTCTAACATAGCTAATTCTCAAGTGGATAAAGTGTCAAATTTCAAACCACATATAGGCAACTTAAATTTTGACCAGACCACAGGTAAGTAAATTGTAATTTGCCCTTTTTTTATAATTTCAAGTCCGCTTATAATGGACAAAACTTAGATATAGTATCTTATGTGTTGTTCCTTAGGTTCTCCTCTTAAAATTCAGTCATATGACTACTTAATTAAAAAATACATTTTCATCCCATGAAAAAAAAATTCATATGGCAAAATTTTAAGAAGGAAGCCTAAATACTGTACGTAAGTTTTGCCCGCTTATAATTTCTTTTTAAAAAATCCATTTATAAGTCCCCTTATAAATAAGGATTGAACCCCAGATCTAACTAGAAAGTAGAACTCACACTTTTCAGTTTTCAGGATAATTCTAGTACCATAAAAATAACACAACTTTTGCCACAATTATGGTAGACTCGGTTTGTTTGACATTTTCACTTGGCCTTGTGATTTGCCATGTAGAAAGTTGTGACAAAAATTGTGGTTTTTAAGGTAATTCTAATTTCTAATGCCATGAAAATGTCACAATTTATGCTACAAACCCACAACTATAACATATTGTAACAGATTTTCTGACACTTTACAAGTAGACAACTGTGGCAAAAATTGTATTAAAGTTGTGACCTAGAATTTTTGAATTGCCACATGCTTCTAGATCTGTACAATGTGGCAAGTTATTTCCCGAAGTTCCACTTTTACTCTATTAGATTTGATCTCCACCGTTGAATTTCTTTTATAAAAAAAAAAATTTTAATTTTTAATACAAATTAGTCACGTTTGATGCTTATCTATCACTTCGTAATTCACGTAAAATTTGTACAAGAATTAGTTATTCTTTTGTGCAAACATTAGAAAAGTTGAAATATCTTGTATGAGACGGGTTTATGCGTTTAAAGTCTCACTGACACATGGATCTCACACGTGGCACCCACATGTTAATGAGACATTGGGCGCGTGCACCCGTCTCACAAGATACTTACTTGAGAAAAGTATGGAAAAATTAGTTTTTTTTTTTTTTTTTTTAAGAAAAGAATCAATAGTTATTTAATTGGGCAATTTGTATAAAATAACAAAACTTGTTTAATTAGTTCGCTTAAGAAAAGACTAGCCTAGTTTCAATTATATCAAGGAGAGGGTTTGGAGAAAACTTCAAGGGTGGGAGGGTAAATTACTATCACAAGCCAAGAGAGAGGTCCTAATCAAGTCCGTGATACAAGCTATCCCTACTTATGCTATGGGGTGCTTTAAATTACCCTTGGGGCTTTGTGATGATATTGAGGCAATAATAAAGAAATTTTGGTGGGGGTAAAGGGGAAATAGTAGGAAGATTCATTGGATCCGTTGGAGTGAATTGACTAAGTCCAAAATGGTAGGTGGTATGGGCTTTCATGATTTGGCTCACTTTAATGACGCCCTTTTGGCGAAACAAGCATGACGGCTTTTGCATAATAAGGAAACCCTCTTTTATAAAGTCTTCAAGGCAAAGTTCTTCCCTAATTTCTCCCTCCTAAAAGCTAAGGAATCAAGTTTAGGATCCTACACTTGGAAAAGCATATTGCAAGGTCATGATGTTATCCTAGATGGTGCTTGTTGGAGGGCGGAGAATGGTAAATCAATAAAAATATGGCAATACCATTGGCTGCCCGGAAAAAATCCGACTAAAGTACTCTCCCCAATGGTGGAAATAATGGAAGAAGCCATTGTGGACTGCTTAATTGATGAGGGAACTAGAATGTGGAATGCTGTGATGGTGGATGAGATTTTTGCACCACAAGAAGCTGAAGAAATAAAAAATATTCATTTGGCTAGAAAAGCTACAGATGACTCTTTGTACTGGCCATGGGAGCACAATGGGAGGTTTAGTTGCAAAATGAGGTATCGGTTTTTAAAGGAGGATGAAGTTGGCCTTCAGGTGGCAGAGCAACCAGACCATGAGAAAGAGTTTTGGAAGAAGATTTGGGCCCTTGAATGCCCAAATAAAGTAAGGAATCTAATATTCACTCCATTCAAAGTGCAACCTATTGCGTCGAACGATTATCACAGAACAGCTATGTGATCGCTGCAAGGAAGTTAATGAATATGTCGTGCATGTGGTTTGGAGTTTCAAAGAGCTGGATGGCGTTTAAGGGATGAACGATATATGGAGTTTTCGAAACCAACGAAAATTTACCAGCTTCAGCGAGCTCATGGCATGGGCATTTCAACACCAAAGGAACCTAGTTTTGTTTGCTTTCACCGTGTGGTCGGTTTGGTACCAAAGAAACCAGGTGGGAACCCAGCAAACCCATTGTCCTCTCAATTAACTCTATCAAGTGGCTCATGATAGATATGTAGAATATAAAGCCTTGCAACCTTCACCACTTCTGAGTAGGCTGATAAGGAGAGCTCGGTGGAAATCACCTAATCTGGTTACCTTCAAAATCAACTTTAACGATGCCATCTTTGCTGAAGAGAAGTGCTCCGACCTGGGGGTCATCATTCGAAACCAGGATGGACTGTCATTGCTGCCATGTCTACTCGAGTTCCTCAACAACTCCAGCCAATCGAGATTGAAGCCTTGGCAGCCAGCAAAGCTCTTGAGTTTGCTAGAGATGTGGGCATATCTGAAGCTGTCCTGGAGGGTGATTCTTTACTAGTGATGAAGGCCTTGAACACTAAGAATACTGGTTTAACTCCTTTTGGTTTGCTGTTATAGGACTCTGTTTCACTCTCTTTAGGTTTTTCCAAATTGTCCTACTCTCACACTAAGAGAGAGGGCAACCTAGTTGCACACAGTTTGGCTCAGTTAGCAATTAATATTCCAAATTGTGTAATATGGATGGAAGATGTTCCATTGGATGTATTGTCTTCATACCAAGCTGATTTAGCTGGTATTTCGTAATCAAATATCACAATGCGATTTCTCAAAAAAAAAAAAAAAAAAAAAAAAAGGAATGAAAGAAGAAAAGATTAGCTTCAGCCCTTATGCATGCTCACCAATGCTTTTTTTTTTTTAAATAACTTTTATTCATTATAATTTAGAGTTTTCGCATACTTCAATCACAAAAATACCTAAAGATGTGATGAGATTTTATAAAATATAATATAATCAAAATTCATTTAGTATTAGGTTGTTCTATTTAAAAAGATGATGAGTTCCGGTGAGTTCTAATTAGCTCAAACTAATTAAAGAAGACAAAATATAATATTAAAATATAAATACTTGTTCAGTTATGGTCTAAAGTTTATCACATTCCATGATCCAAATATTTCTAGCAATTGAGCAACTATATTTTTGTACCATCCCCACAACTAACACATTTCATGGTCTAAAGTTTAACAAACTTCACTTTGTCTCATCCAATATATGCTCCGATTAACGCCCTAAGACATGCCTTGTGAATGCCATCATGCCTACGAATTGTATGTCTCTCTTGGGTGTTATACATACAATCCATAATGGGTCCATCTTAAACATGAATTTTGGTATACGCTACTAAATCAAAAGTTAGAGTAGAAAGAAGAGTTGCCACTTGTTTGTAAGTTCATGATCCATTTTTTATCCCATTGCAAAGGTCCAACTTAACCAAACCTAGGTTCAAAATTAGAATATGAGCTCAGAAATGTGTTAAACACCCAAGCTTGCTCGATTGAATGGATCAACTTCCACTAGTGTTATTAGGCTATTTGTAAATAAGGAAAATATTATGATGGATCCTTGTTTTGAACTATTCAATTATGGACAAAGTTTAGCTACAAAATTTGTTGTAGTTCAAGGCTACAAAATATTACTATATTTTGAAAATCTAACGCATATTTTTTAGGCTCTTAATACACATGTCAAATTTTGTGTCAATCAGATATTATTTACTATATGATCTATAAGTTTATATGTTATACATAATTTTAAATTACAAAAATTTGTAATTTAAACAATTTATTGATGATATAGCTATTGATCTTTAATTTTTTAGAAATTTTACAAGTATGAAGGATGTAAGAAGAAGATGTAATCCAATGGAGAATTTGTTAAAATTTATTTTCAATAAAAAGATATGGAGTAAGGTTGTAGCCTAAACTAATGTTGTAGTTAAAATGTGTCCTTCAATTATTACATTAAATGACATATACGCAAAAAAATTAGTTTCAAATATAGTATCTCGGCACATAATCAAATTAGATTTGTTAAATGGAAGTGTTGGCAATTAAGTAAAACAAGGTAAAATAAGGAAAGTCAACCAATTAATTAGATAAAATTTAGCATTTAGTGGGCAATCAAATTAAATGTACATCGATAAGAAAATATTTTGTTATGAAATCACATACAAACATTATTCAAATCAAATTTATTATAGAATAGTCAACTAAGAAAATCAAATCAACCATAGAAAATAATTAATCACTCTTGATTAACCTAATCCTAAGGATTTATGGGTCAAATGAAATTGTAGCATACGTGGAAAATCATCAAATTGAGCAATTCTGGTGATCAAAACATTATTATTTTTCTTATTCTAGGACTAGGATGCAAACGCAAACTATACGAATGCTCAAACCTTACATATGCATGCTTCAAGTGTGTGTACTCACACCAAAGTATGTGCATGAACCCTTTTCTTATAAATTATTTTCCATACTGGAAAATAATTAAAATTTCTACAAATTTTACTTTAAAATCTTACATATTGACATTGCAAAGAATATAATTTGTGTTGCTTTAACAACATAAAAAATAAACATTTGAACTACTTTTTATAGTTGGCGACACATAAGTTTGTAAGACTTATTTAATAAGGTTGCAGTATTTGTAGTGTAAAAACTCCATTTTGTTTCAGCTTATACCCATATCCTTGGTCCCAATGACAAAAAAAATCTAAATCATTACCAAAATAATCAACACCACGTACAGGGCCTACTAAGTAATAACCCAACAATTCTCATTTTAAGTTCATTTTTCAATGGCTTACCAAAGTGGCCAACACCATATTTCAAGTGCATATGCACCCATTTTGTGGCATATGCCAATACGGGATAGAACACTAAAATCACTCTATTTTCATTATAGCGAGATATTTGAGTTTCTTAGTACTCCATTGCTAGGAAACTTATCTCTCACTCACATTTTTCAACTTTCAATCACACACCTCACCCATTTCATTAGTTTTTAGGGTTCTACATCAAAATATCTAAATCCAAGCCAAAAAGTTGTTTCAAATTGGTGATCCAAACACACACACAACATTGTGGTAGTCGATTTTAACCAAGTGATTGATCATCTACTCCACTGTAAAGTGCTAAAGGAATGAGATATGAATCTTCTCCTCCTTGATTTTTAATATTTTTTACGTTGCTTTTACATTCTTTCATATTTTGTCTTTAGCATGATATATGATGTTTGATGATTTGCATTATAACATGTTGCTTGATTACATTTTACATTTAGCTTTTGATTACATTTTACTGAAATCTCCTGAAAATTAAATTAAGCTTTAAATCTACTTAGAAGTGTGTGCCCCCCTAAAATAGTAGGCGTACACACCTTGAATGGCATGGCGTACGCCATTGTGGGCGAACAGTGTTCTTCACGTCATCACGTGTTACTTTTTGTCAATAATGAATGTCTTTATGTGAATTAGTTGAAGAGTAGGTGCATTTGCACCCAATTTGTAGCATCGCAATTCTGGGCAGCACCCAGTTTTTCACTTATTTATTCTATTTAAAATTATAATAAATGTTGTACAGTTTTCTTTTTGTAAATAATTGGTTTTTTTTTTTGCCTGTTTTAAATTAATTTCAATTAATAAAATCCAAAATACAAAAAATATTCAAGATTTTGTACTTAATTACATACACTTCATTTCATTAGGAATTAGATTCTCATTAAATTTATGGTTAGACAAATGGTGTTATATAATCAGAAAAGCTAACTAAGGAAGGTAATTAAGTTTCAAACTCCCCAAAAATTTGTGCAAGGACATTGAACCATTGACTAGAAAATTTTGGTGGGGGTATTCGGGTGAGGCAAGAAAAATCCATTGGATAGCTTGGAAAAAACTTTGCTTACCAAAATTACATGGTGGTTTGGGCTTTAGGGAATTGGAAAAATTTAATCTAGCTCTCTTGGGTAAACAGATTTGGAGATTAATTCATAATACTGATTCCATGTTCTACAAAGTCTTCAAAGCAAGGTTTTTCCCTACGTGCTCGGTTCTTGAAAGTGGGGTAAAAACCAATGGGTCATATGCTTGGCAAAGCATTCTTAACGCAAGAGAGGTGGTCAAGCAAGGAGCATATTGGCGGATTGGGGATGGTACTATAGTGCAGATTATGGGTGATAAGTGGCTGCCTGATATGTCAACAAAACATATCATCTCTCCCCAAAAAAACCTCCCTATGAATGCAAAGGTATGTGCTCTTATTGATGAGGATGGCCCAAGGTGGATTACAAAGCGAGTAACACAGGAATTCTTTCCCCATGAAGCCCAACAGATTTTGGGCATCCCACTAAGCTCAAATCGGGTCCCTGACCTTCTCATTTGGGTTGGCACCAAGTCAGGGAGATACATGACCAAGAGTGCGTACAAAATGCTGACGTCTAAGTTGGATTTGTCCACTCCTAGCCCATCTAATACTTCGGCCCAAACAAGTTGTTGGAGAAGAATTTGGTCCTTGAGTGTTCCAAATAAAATCAAGCACTTCCTATGGAGAGCTTGTCGTGATTCACTCCCCACCAAAAAGAATCTATTGGCCAAGAATGTCACAAGGAATG
Organism: Quercus agrifolia; assembly: GCA_029955455.1. Taxonomy (NCBI): domain Eukaryota; kingdom Viridiplantae; phylum Streptophyta; class Magnoliopsida; order Fagales; family Fagaceae; genus Quercus; species Quercus agrifolia. The sequence goes on from JARQAD010000006.1 coordinate 45,821,766, forward strand.
CACTATGCGAATGGTGCAATGAGGAAGTTGAGGACTCTGTTCATGCCTTGTGGGGTTGCCAAGTACTCAAGGAGGTCTGGTGGGAAGAAGAAATCCTCAGAAACCACCTCTCCATGCGCTTCGTGGACTTCAGAGATTCGTGGATTGGTATCACAAGTTTAGAGGAACCAAACCTAGCTGAACGGTTTGCCTTTGTTTCCTGGAGTATATGGAACAAAAGAAATGCCACAAGAATGCATGCATCTTCCCTTCTGTTTCATCTGCTGTACCAGGACATGCGAGAGAGATTACTTGAATACCGATTAGCACAAGAGCCTCCCATACCTAAGTTCAGGCCCATAGGTGCAACACGTTGGTACCCGCCCCAGATATCACATCACAAAGTCAATTATGATGGAGCTTTGTTCAAAGAAATTTGGCAGGCGGGAGTTGGAGTAGTAGTCAGAGATGCTGATGGGAGGGCGTGTGGTGCTCTCTTAGATAGAACAGTACTACTTGGAACACTGGAGGAGGTCGAGGCCATCGCATGTAGAGAAGCCGTAAGGTTTGCTCTTCAGCTTGGACTTGCAGATGTGGTTTTTGAAGGGAATTCTGAATCTATCACAAATGCTATCAACTCGGGCTCTCCTTGCTACAGCTCTTTTGGTCATATTCTGGATGATGCTAAAACTTTGGCTTTGAACTTTGTATCAGCTACCTTTATCCACGTAAAGAGACAAGGGAATGCCATAGCAGATAAACTGGCTAAGGCTGCTAAAACTATACTTTGTCCCCATGTTTGGTCAAATGACATCCCAAGTGATGTGCAATAGCTTGTTATTCATGATAGTATTCATTGATTAATAAAAGTATTGACTTGATTCTCAAAAAAGAAAGTTTTAATGACAAGATATTTCCTAAAAGATTAAAATCATAAAGACTTGGAATTCAAATTTGAACTTGAAATTCAAATTATATGCTTTTTTTGATATACAAGATAGAAATTCTAGTCTATCATAATTTAAGTATATATGTGTATGTGAAACTCCTTTGTGAAGTGACCATCACATTAAAGGTGTGCGGTGGTCAAATTATATGCTTTAAACAAGAAAAGTCTTAAAGAAGAAAATCATTCCAACATTAAAAGTCAATTAAGTCTTGGGAGATAATTCAAAGAAAGGTAAATTGCAAATTACACCCCTAAAGTTTTGGGGTGTTTTGATTTTAAACCCTGAAGTTTCAAAATTTGGATTTTACCCCATGAAATTTGGAGGTGTTTAGATTTTACACTCTGATGTTTCAGAATTTAGATTTTACCCCTTAAATTTTAGAGGTGTTTGGATTTTACTCCCTAAAGTTTGGGAGTGATTAGATTTTACACTCAAAAGTTTTAGAATTTGGAGGGTGTAAAATCCAAACACTTTCAAATTTTAGGGGGCAAAATCCAAATTCTGAAACGTTAGTGCAAAATCCAAACACCCTAAACTTCAAGAGGTAAACTCCAAATTCTGAAATTTCAGGGTGTAAAATCCAAACATCTCCAAAACTTAGGGGTGTAATTTGCAATTTATCATTCCGAGAATAAAATGTTTCCACGAATCCTAATCAATCAAGAGTCAAGACTTAATGATGAAAATAAAGATGGAATGTTTCTAAGACATAATCAATTAGGTTTAAAAATATTTCTCAAATATAATTGAACTTAAATGATTAAGTCAAATTAAATAATTCCCATAAGGCAACTTAATTAACCTTTCATAATTAATTCAAATCATATTTGAATTTAAATCAAAGAGTCAAATAAGGAAATACGATATGTTTGAGGATAATTAAAGACCATATCATTTCTTAAAAGACTTTAAGGTTTGAATTTAAGAAGATTGAATTGAAGGAAAATTTCTTAAACAACTTTAGAGATACCTGAGTATTACCAGGCTCGTGCCATCTTTTAGTTCAAATCATATTAAGGAAATTGAGTAATGCGTATCTCGTCCACACGATAGTGAGAGCCGACATGGCAACACAAAAAGGGAGTACAACTCACGATGCTCACACCTACCATCACTCTTTCCAGATTGATGTTGTCTACTTAATACCAAATTATTGATTTAATATTCCATAAGTAAATAATTATTTATTATAGTGCAAACAAGAACTAAGCCATAATCATCAAGATTCACGAATGTCTAGCAATATTAGCAAAGGACAAGGGAACACTCTAAGGGGCAGGGGATGTTACGGGCTACCGCCTAGGGGCTAGGGCTGTAAATGAGGCGAGGGGATGTTATGGGCTACCACAGTACCACCTATGATACTGATAACACTATGGAGTGCATTGCATGGGATGAATAGAAGTTGAATACAAGTGAGGACTTCATCCATTTGAAGTTGTTATTTGTTATTAGGACTCTTTTTGAATGATGGTCCTATGTTTTGGTACTGTAAAACAAAGTGCATATTTTTAGAATATGTTATCTTTTGCCCATTTGTTTCGCTGTAAAATGTTTTTTTAGTATACAAATTTTCAAGTGTTTGCTTTATTGTAAAATTTGGTCAAACTTGGTAATATTTTCTATTGACCATAAAACTCTTTGTAAAAATTTGTAAAGTGTTCTACCAAAAACTAATTTGAAAAAATATATAACCACTCTCTCCTTCACTTATTTTTACAAGTGTGTAGTGATTGACATTTCAATTCAATGGTGACTGGAATTTTGTAGTGGTTGGTGGTGGCTATTCTTTGGATCAGAATATCAAATGGTGTCTGGGAGGCTCGGATCACGGTTGAGAGGTGCCAATGGTGGTTGGGAGGCACCGGTTTTGGGCCGATCTAGTTGTTTATTGTTGGATTTGGTGGTTTATACTTTAAAATTTTGGTTTAGATCACACCAAATACCTGAAATTTTACAGTGAAACAAATGGAGTATTTATCACTAGCTTTAGCATATCTCTATCTCTTATCTCATTGTTCCATTTTAATTTTAAGCATGTAAGGTCATTTATAAGACACAGTTAATTAAAGAGACACCATTACAGTCCTTTTATCAGAGATATCAAGCCTTGGCCTGTTAGCATGCTTCCGGTTATCCCTCTAAGCATGACCAAATAATCTCTTTAATATTCACTTGCATTCCCATTATTCTATCTTTTGTCATGATAGGTCTCACGTGGGACAAGAGGTGCAGCTCACAGCCATGGAGGTTGTATCAGACTATCAGAGATCTTTTAGTATGATACCAAAATACTAATATTCTAGCTCCATTCTGAATTTTTGTAGCAGTTGCTAATATATTTTGGAAATACAACCAAAATATTGTAATAGATTTTTAACATAATTTCTACAAAAATCAGCAAATTATATAACCATTGAAAGGTAAGTCTCAAGTCAGTCTTGTCATCATGCTGGCATATTCGTAGGCCAAAGAAAGAAAGTTATTTTACATTTTGCATATCATTTTCCTTTCTATCAGCATACATCCAAGCAAAATTCGTAGAAAGAACAGACAAGTAATATGCACAAATTCTTCCTAGTATTAGTTGATTTATTTCATTTTCCATGGGTACGACCGTACAGGAACTATGCATAATACATGAACAAGCTATTCCCAGCGGCACAAGCAATTAAGTTTGTGGTTGGATGCCATGCCAAATGTAGTAGCTTAGAGCTTAAGTTACAAGAGAATTCATTGGTACCTGAGCTTGAGTGTTCATGCCCTGCAAAATCAGGGAAAGAGAAGATAGGTTTGAACCCCAGATGGAAGCAGATTAAATGCACATGTTGAATAATGCAAGGAAAAAGGAAAGGAAAGGAAAGGAAAAACAATTGCAAATCCCAACCAAGGCGATAAAGTCCACGTGTCAGATTGCTTAAAGATGACCTTCTAGTCCTTGGAGCAGCATCACGAAGTGGCTTCCTGTTTTGAAGTTAAACAAAAGAAGTTGTAAATTGGGTCAATCTGTCCTAATTCCTAAAATAGCAGTTAAATCACATTGTCATCCACCAAGTGACATATTGGTCATTTTTATGGATCCAGATCCTCCACTATTGTTGAAATAATCAGTTTATAGGAGGCCACACACACTCACAGTCACATAGAGCATAAATGGAAATTTGCAGGGAAAAAAAAAAAAGAAATGAAAAATAACGATAAAACAGTAAGCCTCCACCTGATATTGGAAAGTAGGAAGCAGAGGAAAACAACAAAAATCAATTAACAAAGAAACCCATTTCCTTGTATTTCCTTTCCACAACCTTTTGGGTGACATCAAATAAAGCAGAGAGTCCATGATCATCACGCATGTGTGGGTATTGACTATCATATTTATATCCCATGGGCTTTAACAATAGCTATTCATCAATTAAATGGCTTATGCTTTAAGGAACAAAGAATTTGACAAAAAGAAAAAAGCAAACCTGTTGGAATTTTTGCTAGCTTCTATTGTGATCCCTTCTGCGCCTCCAACACCATGGGAGAAAATACGTAAAAGATTGCTAAATCAAATACAGAAAAAATTGGTTACTTAAGCTACTTTATTTAGGGAGAACACATGCCAAACTTGATTTATGATGATGTTTCCCATGCCACGATTTGCAACTACAGTTTGGGTACAAAGGAAAAACCTGTAAGATCCAGTTGCAAAATGAATTCCATCTCCACTGAGGCAGCAGTCAAATTTATCAAATATGGAGTCGTTATTATACAATTCGCATAACTGCACAATATACAGCTACTGTCAGCTATTGGGACTGCACTTTGTCAAACTCATAGTAAAAGAAACCTACACAGCATAAATTAACACGAAGAGTAAGTTAACAGCATCATTGGAGGACACTTCCTTTGGCTATAGACAAGGAAACACTGATGACATCAACATTTATTCCTTCAGGAACTATGTTCAAGGATTGTTAAGAATTAATGTTGGTAATTTCACGTTTGATGAGTTTTCTGAAGCTTTATACTCAAGTTGGGATGTTTTCAATCCAGTCATTTGGTCTTGTAGGTGCTGGACATAATTCAAAAGTCATGACTCATGACAGATTTAATTGTGGTGCAAGTTGAAAAAGACTATTTTGATTTAGAGAAAACTTGGTAAAAATTTTCAACAGGGAAGCTCCAATCATGACTTCCCTATAATGCTTTGCATTTACTTTCTGGAGGCCAGCTGTTGGTTATCTCGTATGCATCCCACACCAACGTGTGTATGTATCCTTGTCACCTAATTTATATAGAGGATGAAAGGCTATATGGTAGGAAGAGATTACTGAGCTATTAAAAATAATTAATCAAATGTCATGTTTACAGTGCAGGTGGCAGGGAATAGCACGGGGCAATCATTAGACAACTTAGCCACATTTTTTTAAAAAAAAAAAAAAAAAAAAAAAAAAGGGAGGAGAAAAGAAGAAGATAAAATGAACTACATAGAAAGGAAAGACAAAAGAAGGAGTCTGTGGAGCTGGCACCACACTCACCTTTCAATAATTAGGGTTCAAGGAAGCACCTTCTAAAACAAAGTCCGAGCCCTCTCCTAAAAATAATTTCTAATTTCAACAAATAAAAAATGTTGTTCAAGACACTTCCAAGGCCTCTTTATGCCTCCTATATAAAATACAAATAGGTGAGTAGGGGGTGCTCAAGCTGAGTTGCAGTCTTGCAGGAAGTTTATCTTGCAACATTCAACGATCTTCATGATGGAAAATTCAATCATGATGATGAAAACTGTGCTTCTGACAGGTAAGATCAGGATCAAATTGTTGGCCCAAGGTTCTATCATGGGAGTAACAAAGATCTTTCAGGAAAGAACTGAAGCACTTCCAATCTTTTGAGTGGAACATCACAAATAATACTTGAGCCTCCTACAGTTAAGTTCAGGGATTCTATGAAAGGAACAGCCAAGTTTTCAAGAATAAATACAATTCCTTTACAACAAGCTGCTTCTCATTGGTAAACTCATCCTGAAAGATTCACTCCACATGTATTCATGCATGTAAGATCTATTCAAAATCCTTTTATGTATCCTCAGTTACATATTAAAAAGGCAAACAACATTATTAGCCAAAAAAAAGAACATATAACATAATAGCAGTTTCTGCAGAAGAAGGGAGAAAAAGAAAAAGCTCAACTTTTCATGACCAACAAGTAAAAAGCCTATTTTATGATAAAAAAAATATAACTCGACCTGCTGGAGTTGAACCAGCGACCTTGAGAATGAATCCTCTGCTCTTTCCACTGAGCTAAGGTCGACATATGAGTTACAATATGCCAAGACACAGCAAGTATAAGAAGGCAATTGGTGGTTTCTAGGAAGAAAAGAAAATGAAAGTAGGTTCTCAGTTAATCCTCATGAAAGCTAAAATCAGTAGCACTTGTTCCCTTTGCTTTTGCTTATTGCATGTGAAGTGGAATTGTGGAAAATCAGTTCATTAATACAACTATGATTGAAGGTGCAAAGTCCAACAGAAAATGACAAAGATGGTTTCAATACACAACATTCTTTGTCAACAAACATGGACATCCTAACATCCATGTGAAAATTTGATGCATCTTTTCTAATTGAGATCACTGTGAATTGTATTGGCTTACTTACCTTCGGGTGCAAGTGGTCATGAATCTTGAATGTTGCAACTGGTGATGAATCCATATGAGTGTCCCACAGCTGCAACAAGAAATAAAGCTTCAATTAGTACAAGGTAGCGAACTACCAGGTTCTCTTTGAGGTGGTTATCTAGAGGACAAAAACCAGAAGATACATTTGCCATCAAATTAGTTGAAATACAGATCATCAATGAAGTGTCATGAACCTAAGGACCGTGTCTTTTAATCACAATATATGAAAAATATTAACATAAACTAAAATGAACATAAAGATAGCAGGCAAGAAATTAGAAAACTAGGTGTAAAGGAATGAGGAACAAAAATACAGTCATGAGGAACACAAATAGTGTTCTTTCGTCAGTATAAAATCTATTATGTGCATGCTCATGTTAAAATAACGAATCAAAATAAAATAAGAAGTCAATAAATGATCTTTCTTACTTAAAAGAAAAGGTTTTGTGTCCCCAAACTAAAGTGGTTGTCCATAGACTTTTCAAATCATACCTAAACAGAAGAAGATGAGGTCTAATAACTATACATAAAAGAAAATTTTTTGCAATCATGCTTCAAAAAAATATTGATTATGATGGAGACTTATGATCATATAATCTCCTAAATCTATTGATAGAATAAATGTAACACAGACAAGAGATTCTGAAAAAGGGAGATTTGGAATTGAAGGGGTCACGCTCAATTTTGTGATAAGAGTAAGACCTTTAGATTCATATAATCACGACTTAAGATATACCGCCCATCATTTGAAAACTTTATATCAGAGATGGATGCGATGATCTCTGTAAAAAATGATTTAAACCCATGGGATCCTCCATCTTGTAATCTGCAAAATTAAACCCCATATGACAAGTATCAGAGCATCTTCCGATGCATTCAAGAATAGTAAATAATGACTAGAGAGGTGTAAGATCAGAACTCATGATACATGAACCATGGAAATGAAACAGAAATGAGCAGAAACTCACAGGATTGCACTGTGATCACATAATGCTGAACGCCGCATGTCAACTAGATAAATAAAACCTCTTGAGCTGCTGTATGCAAGCAAATTACAGTGAAACGGATGGAATTCAGCCGATGTTATGACCTCTGAATAAAAATTTAACAGATTGATTAGTAGCAGGTAACAGATTGAGATACTCTTGGATGCAGACTTGAGAAACATAGTGAAATAAATCAAATCCCTATGGAACCTTTGATTCCCCTTTTTGGATAGGCAAATGGAATATGAGCACATTGAGGTTGTAGCCAGTGATTTAAAGTTGACGTAAGAAAACAACACTATAAATGTAGATGGATTATCTTCATGGCCTACTCCATATTTGTACAAGCAAAGGGAGTTCTGTTTTTGCAGTCACCAAGAAATCTATGACACACTAAAATTAAATTATTTGCTGCTTAATCAAGTCATATTTCTGCGGGTGAATTCTCACACTATAACTCAATCAACCTATGAATGAGTTGTTCTGTGTTTAGTCAAAATTATAAACATGTTTGTTGAACAATGTTGGGTGCACTGCATGTTATGTGGTCCAGCCCAAATTTGATAAAAAGCTCATTAGTGAGCTTGTTGAACAAGTCAAGACAAGTTAGCCCTTTCACATTAAAGGCAGGAATGTGCATATGGGAAAAGTTGGAAAACACTGAGAAATACACAGAGAGAGAGAGAGCAGTCCAAACAAGGAGTGAGGGTGTGCAAGCTGTGAGAGAAAAAGAAAAAAATGCAATTTTTTCTTGCTCAAGACACAAGGGAGAAAAATTGGGGGTTTTCTCTAGGAGGGGATTTCGAGTGCTACAACCACAGAGGGATGAAGCATTCAGAATGGAGATCTTGCTGCTACATTGGTTTCACTGGATTGAAATCTTTTGCGGTGAGATTGTAATTATTCTTGGAAATTTATTCTTGTACTATCCCAATTTATTGAACTCAATTTTTGGGCATAAACTCGAGTATAGTAATCTCTATTTACTATAGTAGTTTTGTGGGATTTGCCCATGGTTTTTCCCTCTACTGAAGGATTTCCATGTAAATTTGATATTCTTGTGTGGTTGTTTTGTCCTTAGGTGCTTGCGTGGATTTGTTTATTTTCTCAGTTGCTTGGGGTATTTTAAATTTAATTCACAAAAAGATAGTACTAAATCCCAACAAACAATGCCATCCCTTGGGTCCACATGGCATCCAATAGAAAACTAGTTTAAAATGTTAATCATTCCCAAAGAAAATGCCACTGCATCCAAACCATCAAACTCAAATTTTGAACCAAATCCAAAGGTCACGACTGATCCAAACAAAGTACTGATTAAAACTGTATGAAACATGAATTTTCACAATGTTCAAGTCTACACACAACCAAATGCATTCCCATCTAAATCTGTTCATCCTAGGCCTTCCCTACTGATTCCTAACCTCTGACAGTTACAACTTAGTTTTTAGTAGTGGAAAGAAAATTTCAGTATGTTAAAAGAACAAATAAAGGTTTCTCAATAAACACGATTATGTAGTGCAACTTCTTTTGCTGCATCATTCATAACCTACTATCCTTTCTTTCTAAACATTTCACTATTCATTTAAAGACGTTGCACAATGAGGAGAGTAAGAGACATATAGAGGATGCAACACTAGAGTATTGTAAAAAATAAATAAAGAAGGTGGCAGGAAGTAAACTAGAGATTACATTTCGGGGATCAACAGAATTACCAGTAAGATCCTCCATGATTGATGGCTTCATGTCAATGATATTGAAACACTGATTACTAATCTCAATGTTCCACAAGTTTATTCTGAGGTCATCAGCAGAGATAAATGTCTCGCCATCACTGTACAGAGCTTACAAAACCAGATTATCATCAGTCGCAGAATAACATGTATATTATTAAGTTTCTAATTCCATGTTACTAAGAGTTCCTGAAACCTGGAAAAGGTAAGTAGATCAAGAAAAAAGTAATGGCTAGATTATGTGTCTAACTAAAATTATAGAGCCTTTTCTCATATCCTCTGTATGAGCTACAAGGCAATCTCTAAGCAAGAAATGTATTACAGGTACAACAACACAAAGACAGCAGACACAAACTTTACCTATTAGTTGAGATGGAGTTGATGTTAAAATCATGAGCATGAGCATACACCCTTCGACATCTTGTACGAGCAGTGTCTTCAATATCAGCAATCTAATTACATAGCAGATTACTATAATAAACTTATATACCAAAGAAAACTGATGCAGTCAATCTGTAATAGATTTACTAAAGTCCACAAATATCTACCTTGGAGTGCACTTCTTGAGATGGAAACGTGTTAGAACCCATCTTCTCTGTCCATTCCAGAAGATAGCCATTACCAACAGATGGATTTTCTAGCCCACTTATAAAACTCCTTTCAGCCAAAAGTGCATTCTCTGAACACACAGGAGGATTTGGGTTCATTTCTTTTACTTTCTTCACTCTATGTTCCTTGACCTGGACTCAAAACCACAGAAAGAGCAAGTTAGCATTACCAAAGTCGCTTGGTAATGAAAATGCATCTTGAGAGGTTGAATGTTTTAGGATGCAATCTAATAGATTAACAAAGAAGAGTAAAAGAAAAGAACAAAAGACAAAAAATGTTAGAATATTTTATGAAACTATTTACTGTTTTCAGCAGTAAAAGAAGGTTCAAGTAGAAACTTAAGAGATAGAGATACTTATTCTAGAAAAACCCATACCTTCCACAGCTTAATCGTCTTATCATTTGTTGAGAGGATAAATTGCGATCCATTCTGTGTATCACACCATCTTAATTTGTTGATCTTCTCTTCGATTTCCAAACTCTTCAAATAATCAAACTAAACAAAAGATAAATACCATCAGGGTCTGCAACTCACAAGGACAGCAAGAACCCACTTTTACACAGAAAATAGCCATGCAATCTACCATAGAGCATACCTCAGGCTCATGGCTCTGAAACTCAGTCTTATATTGGAATTCAGGATGGCTCGTGAAACTAAAATCCAACTGCTCCAACTCATTCCGAGAAAGGTGCCCATTCGAAGTCTAATAAGCCAACAATCAATGATAAAAAGATCACAAACCCAATTTTATCCAACAATAGATGCCAAACAACCAATACATCTGCCAGCCCAAACAAGAAGATAGCCCAAAATGAATAATTCATAGGGGAGAAAAAACAAAATCTTGCTAATTCTCGAGGCAAAACAACCATTTTTTTTTCTTTTCACAATTGCTGACATGGTAAATTGTGATCGGAATAATATCACTTTCACATGTTCCCACCATTGACGTTACTTTTATTAGCACCAATAACAACATGCCACCTCAGCAACCGGGAAAAAAAATCCCCCCAAAACCCCAATTGTATGGTTAATTCTTACATATTTCCCATCCTTTCTTTCAAAAATCACAACGCGGCCGCCTCGATCTCCAACGGCAAGGTAATCACCACTCTTCTCGAATCCCATTGATGATATGATATCAACTAAAACAAAAAAAAGGCCACAACTTTGTTTTTTAATCAAGAACCATAGAAATACCCATAATAACCAATTTATATTAAAACAAAACAAAGCCTCTAACTTTACCACCAAAGATTACTAAAAGTTAGTTAAGATTACAGTTAGTTTTAGTTTCCGAGAAAATGGACAAAACTAACACAATTACATCTTTCCTAAATTTTCTAATCAAACAAACAGAGACTTCAAAAAGGTTAAAACTAAAAAAATTCATTGCCTATAGTTTCTCAGTAACCAAACAGAGGGAGGGAGAGAGAAAGTAACCGTCTTGGAGGTCTTCTCCGGGAGCTCGTTCACCGAAGACCTGAGAGAATTTCCAGTCGAGTGGAGTAGAAGAGGGAGAGTGTACTGTGCTCAAAGTCATGGCTGGCTGCTCTTACGAAAGAAACGACGACGTTTGGGTTTCAGGTATCACGAGCCCGCCATTACCGAGAGATAGAAGAGTGATTCTGTTACACTTAGAATGTATTTGGGTATTTTTGTAATGTTATCGGTTAAAAGTGAGATTCTGATTCCCTGACATTTTTGCCTTCTATTCTCTCCACTCGAATTTTTTGTACACCTTTTTATTATTATTATTTTTATTAAAAAAAGAAAAAAAAAAAGCCGCATGATGCAAAATTTAGAAAGTAGTACATATGATAGCAGAAATGTGAAGAATTATAATAGAATTTATTATGACACTATTTATTTTACATTTATTTGTTTATTCTTTTATTTATGTATGTGGAGGATGAAAGTAGAGACTGAGCAGTAGTTGTTGTGTGAGAAGTAAGAATATAGAAAAAATATATTCTTATGTTGAAATAGAAAGAAATTTTTGCACGAAGTAATGCGAATGCTCTAAGAGCTCTCCTATTGTTGACCTAACTCTAAGACCTATTTCAAGTCCATGGGAAGTATTATGTTTTGTAGAAGATTTTTGTTATATGGCCAGAGAACAAGATTCAGTGGAATTCTCTTAGATAAATCACAGGCAAATCTGGTAGCTTATTGCTTAGCCAAATGTGGTCTTAATAATAAGTGGCAGGGGTTCGTTAATGAATCGTCTTTACCTATTCGTTTGTGAATGTGAGAAGGAAGGATGCTTTGAATTGTATTTTATAACGGTTTCTTTTCTAATAAAAATTTGTTTGGCCTTCAAAAAATTAAAAAAAATTAAAAACTCTAAAAATCGTCGCTCATGTAAATTTGTATAAAAAAGTATACAATATCATACATTTTTTGCAAATGTGTACAACATTGTACACATTTTTTGTGTATCTATTATATAAGTTTAAATTGCAAGTGCAAATAATTTTCCAACCAACTATACCAACATGTGGAGCTAGGTTTTGTCTAAACTCATACTTTCTTATATCTCCTTTTCAAGTTTTTTATCTCTCTCTTTTGAGTGGAGTTGTGGCGTGCTTTTGTGTTAGAACATCATTCTCTCTTCCTTGTGTGTGTGTTTGTTTCTCAAAAAAAGAGAGAAAAGAATGGGTAATTGCAGGGGCGGCGCTATAGCCAACGTAGGGGGTTCAAATGAACCCCCTGAACTGGCCATTTTTTTTTTAATATATATAAATTTTTTTTATTTTACCTCCAAAAATAAAAATTCGAACACCCTGACTTTAAATTTTGTTTAAATCCTGCTAAAATGAGCTTGGATATGATCATCTTAGTACCACTTTCACAATATTTTTAATGATAAATTTACAATAAAGATTAAGTGGCAAGTTGTAATTGGTTTTTATCTAAACCCACAACTTACATCACTTTTTTACATACCTTTAATAACTTGCCACCTAGATTTTGCTGTGAAAGTGTTGTGATAGTAGCACTACTCTTAAAATTGTTCATTTATTAAAAATAAATAAATAAACTCTAGAAAATAAATAAATACACTTCAAAAGCAAAAACTTATATCAATTATTATTTTTTCTTAGTTTCATGTTTACTCACAATTCTACTTCTAGGTGTTTTACTATTCTTTTTTATCATATATTTTTATATAATTGATATTAAATATAATAAATTATTATTAATTTGACAAAAATATATGATTAGTTAGTTAATTATATTAATTTATGCATTCAATGGTAGTTGTCTTACCAATCTTTAAACTTTTAATAATTTGTTTAGACTATATTGTATATAATATTTAGAATACTATTTTAGATTATTGTATATAACATGAAAGTTGTATATACAGAAAAAAAAAAAAAAAAAATCCCTACTACAAATTTCTAGTTCCATCACTATTGACCCCTCTAGAAAATAATCCTAGAGTTGCCACTGGGTAATTATCTCACGTTGCTTAAGAGAGTGTGTTGTGTATAGTATAATTTGTCTCACCCTCCCTTAAAAGTTACCATGGCTTTTGAGCGGAGTTGTGATGTGCTTTTGTGTTAGAACCTCTTTCTCTCTTCCTTTTGTGTGTGTGTTTGTTTCTCAAAAAAAAGAAAGAAGAAAAAAAGTGAATCCAGCAACAACATGCATGGCTTTTTCTTGTTTCAGATTGGAAGCTCTCATCAAAGTGACAGAAGATCAAGAGGCTCCAATAACGCCTAAAGAAATACTATTTGAAACAGTGCGATCCGATTCATCTCTAGGACAAAGAAACAAAGCAAGATTATAAAATCCCATCCATTAACAATAACAAAATTGTTTATAGTCATTGGTTAAATTAATGGAAGAAACCTACCAGCAAACAAAACAATAGAATTAAACAAATTTAAAAGTGTCATACAAAAAAATATAAAAAGTGTGAGAGGCCAATCATACATCTTTTAAAATTTTAGGTAAATTTAGGTGTAACAATCTAATATTTAAGAAATTTATGGCATGTATGGATGGAGGGGAGAAGGAGGGGGAGTAGAGGGGAGTAGAGTAGTGTAGGCTAAAAATAAGCTAATTTTGTACTAAATCTACTATACTCTACTCTACTCTACTCCCCTTTCCTCTCCCTCAATCTAAACGGACCATTAGGGCAAAATCATATATCTTACAAAATATTAGGTAACTTAAGGAGTAAAAATTTAATATTTAAAAAATTTAGGGGGCCAACTATATATCTTTTGAAAATTTTAGGGAAATTTAGGGGTAATTTTCTAATATTTGAGATTTTCCCCCCGGGGGGGCGGGGGGCAGTGTTCTCCACTCTTCTAAGTGGTTCAAAGTTTATATATGGTTATTTTTATAAATTTTATATAAGAAAATATTTTTATTTATAATAATAATAATAACAACAACTACTAGAACTTGAAGTTGAAGGTAGCTTTTATTGGAAATGACCAATTAAACTTGAAGAAATTGCTTTGCAGCAGCAATGGCAATTCATAAGTTAATGGAGATTAAAAGAAGAAAATTTGTTTTAACTGAAAGAAAAGTTAGATGATCAAATGTTGCATTTGGTTCATGCAAATATGAATTGCAAAAATCCAAATCTATTTTCTGTTGAAATGGTAAATTTTTGAAACAAAAAAAATAAAAAGGGATGGTTCAAGTGAGCTCAACTCACCTGGCAATGTGGATCAGAAGCACACCAGCTCGTTATCCTTCCATTGTCGAAGGCGGGAGGTCTTCGCTGCTCTGTGAAACCAGCCTCACGCTATACCCTCCACTCCAGGAACCACAAGACCCAGGCCTTCGCCCAAGTCACATGGGTTAGCTCTCAACTGGCGAGCCAGGATTTTGCAATTGCTGATCCTGCGCAATGAGCCAAATCATTGGCCCATCTCCTTATATACCCTCGCTCGAGTTTACAAGCCAGCGCTACTCAGCTCGGTGATATAGAAGGCACGTGACAACTATTATAAAGTTATGTAGTAGATGTAATCTAAGCAGTGTAGGACACTAAACAAAAAAAATTATTCAAGGGGCATGAGTGACAGCATATGACTGCCCACATGAACACTCATCATCCCTGTGGTAAGATTCACCTGGATTCTTGAAATTTTGGTTGTTTGTGACAGTTTTTACTGTGCTTGAATGGAAAAGATACATTATTTCTCATCAGATTTGTCACAGCATTACACTGAGTAGTTAAAATCCAAGCTACTTTGATACAGAGGAAAACATTTGAAGTTGTGATTGTTCAGATAGATTTGATAATTATGCGAGATGTATTATGCTAATGACCCGGATGTTTGAGATGAATTTAGTGTGATTCAGGTGTACGCTCTGCACAAATGGAAGCTTGAAGATTCACATATGGCTTTGAATACCAATATCGACTCTATAATTGCTGTTGGAACAGTGGAAAGTTCAGACATGGTGACTTCAAAGCAGGGACGGAGCCAGACTATCAAGGGAGGGGGGGCTAAAAAAAATCAAATCTAAAATACTTATTTGTTTTTTTTTTTTAATAATCAAAATACTATTTTGTTAGTAAGATTGTTGTTAAGATTTATTATTTACCTAATAATACTTTGTTGTCTCTTTGATATAATTATAATTATAAAGATGTCAAACTATTTATAAAAATAAAAAATAAAAAATGACAAACTATAACAACACAAACATGTCAATGGCTCAATAGAAAACAACACTGCCATTGACCCACTCTACCACTACCAATAGTTTTCTAAAAAAAACTACCAAAGAAAAATTTACATAGTTTTTTTTTCCTTCTTTTGCCGCAACCCCAAAAAAAGGCACAAACTTTGAACATTCAAACAAGACCATCACCACACACACTAAGAGAACTCAAAATCATAATCCGACCCAAATCAAATTTTGAATAACCCCAAAACATAAAAAATATAAAAATAAAAACCAAACTTACTTTTAAAGGATCTTACACCTCAAGTTTAAGTTCCACCTTGACTTCCTCTTGTAGATCTGGTGGCATGTGGCGAGCAAAAAAACACTTAAACACTCTCTTCTAATAGTAGTGTTGTGGCCTCTTATAGACTTTTTGTCTCTATTCAATTGAAACCCTCTCAAGAGTATTTGAGTTTTTTTTCCTTGAAATTTTGTTGGGAATTACAGTGAGACTGGCATACAAATCTATAGTTTTTATTTAAAAAAAAATCAAGGCTTTGGGCTGATTTTATGTTGTTTAGGCTTATTTGTGTGGTTCTTTGAGCTCTTTCATAGTTTTAAAGGGCATTTTGGGGACCAAATTTAATTTTTCATAGGCCAGATTCAAATTTATGTATAATACAATTGCTTTTTTTTTCTTGTTGGGCACCCGACCGGGGGGGGGGGGGGGAATGGCCCCCCCGGTCCAAACATAGCTTTGTCCCTGCTTCAAAGTTTAGGTATAAGAGTAATCCAGGCTATCTTACAAAGTAGTACAAAGAGCTAGGATAACAAATAATAGGCTCTCAAAAGATTCATATTTCCTGCCAATTTATAGATTTTAAAACCTACATTATGAATGTGCATTCAACGGTTGAAAAGTTTAAATTTCAAACTCAAATAATATGTACTAGCCTCTGAGCACGTGTAGTGCACATGCTCAGAGGCTGTTTTATTTTTTTTTGAGTAAATGTAATTTACATCTATTATAATTTGAAAAAAAAAATTATTTTTATTTTTCAAACAAATAAAAAGGACTAGCCTCATCAGACGTGCTCTGCACGTGCAATGAGGCTCTTTGTTTTTTTTTTTTGTTGAGTTTAATGTAATTTTTTAATTTAAGTTTATCTATTGTTAGTGAGATTATACAGAAAGGAATTTTTAAGAAACTAAAATTTAGGATTTGAAATGAAGTAAACTGTTGGTTTAATATTTGCTACTTTTTAGGAAAAAATGTAAGATATATTTAAATAGAGAGTGTGCTAATTTTTATAAAAAAAGTTTCTCTAATAATTTTTTTTTGAATTTTGTTGAATTACAATTTTAACCCCATTTTTTATTTTTTTTAAATAAGGATTATTTAATTAGATTAGAAGTATTTTTGACTTTTTTGAAGCCGTAACCAACTTTCTAAATCCTTTTAATAATGATGATGATGATGATCATCATAATAATAATAAGGACATAGTTTAGTTACAAAATTGCTTGTAGTCTAAGGAGACAACTTCGTTTAAAAAAATTAACATTAATTATTTCATATTTTGAAAATCTAATTATTATATTGCATGTTCTTTTTGCTCTTAATACACATCAAATTTTGTGCCAATCGGATATTATTTACTATTTGATCTATAAGCTTATATTTTATGCATAATTTTAAACTACAAAAAATTGTAATTTAAATAATTTATTGATCTTAAATTTTCTAAAAATTTTGTAAGTATTGAGAATATAAGAAGAAAATTTAATACAATGGTAGATTTGTCAAAATTCACATTCAATAAAAAGATATTGAAAAAGGTTGTATCCTTAGGTTACAACCAATTTTGTAGCTAAACTTTGTCCTAATAATAATAATAATATGAAAATGATAAAGTTTGACAACAAACTTGGTTGTAACTTAAGATTACATCTTCAAAAAAATATCTTTTATTGGGTGTGAATTTTGACAAATCTACCATTGAATTGCATTTTCTTCTTATATCTTCCATGTTTGCAAAATTTCCAGAAAATCAAACATTAATAGATATGTCATTAATCAATTGTTTAAGCTTCAAGTTTTTTGTAGTATAAAATTATTCATTAAAAACAAGTTTATGGATAGAAAAGTAAATAACATTCGATTGGCTCGAAATTTAACTTTTGTATAAACAAAATGCAATTCAACTATTGGATTTTCAAAATATGTAGCCATGTTAATTTTTTAATAAAATGTTGATGTCATTTCTCTAAGAGTTATTTGAAGTATTTTATTCTTCCTCAAATTTAGTTACTTTTGCAACAATTGAAATTGTAGGGACTGAGTTTGGGCATTTCTACTGTTACGTGGGTAGACTCTGGCCCAATTAGCCCAATACAATGAATTTGTAGAGAATGGGTTCAAGAACTAGGTTTTAGTGAGGATTACAACAAATAAACATGATTGTAAGTAGATTGAATAACAAGTACGTGGGCTAAAGTGTGAAACTTTGTCCTCGGGCTTGGTCCGAGGAACTGGTTGCTCTTATTATTTCTTCAGTACTTGGCCACAAAGGTTTTCCAAGATGATGCAAACTACAACCGTCTTCTCTATCTCTAGTTTTTCGATCCCCTTTCTTGGAGGGTTTCTTACGTTATATATCCCATTTTAGTTGATCTTGGCCCTCCATTTGTTGATCATGCAGATCGCTACTCGAGTGCTTGTCCCATTTGTTGTCTTCCCAAACCTTCTGTGAGTTGCAGCAACCAAGGCAGTACTGCTCAGGTGTCATTTCCTCATTAATGCGGCCAGATCGTTAGTTGTGGTCATTTAATGCAGATGTGACAGCTTTTCCTGGAATTGCTCCTCCACCATGCTCCCATGGGCCTTGGGCTCTGTATGAAGTGGGTCGGGGTTGCTGAGTTCTTTGATCCCACAAAAACAATATCCATTAAAAGAATAAATAATTTTAATGACGCATAATCAAAGATGTAAAAAAGAATAATAATTGAATGATATTTGTATTTTTAATGTATCAAAAATAATAGTTGAATTCTTGAATAGGCATAAAGCATGTGTGTGTGTATATATATCATGCAATTGTTAAATTTGTAAATAAATATGGTATGATCAAATCACTATAACACTCTTATTGTCTTTGTATTTTGTCTATAAAATAAAATACTATAGATTACAATATTTTACTAAAAGAATTATTGAAATGTTGGAGAAAAATGATAATATATATATCGGACATCATGTGGAGTTAGTTTATTCTAAAAGAGCTAAAAAATGTTAGAATTACATTGCTTCTTCTGGGTTGAAAACACCACTACTGTTTGGGACCGGATCCTATTGGCGATTTCATTAGTTGCCGCACGCGCAAGTTGAAGAGACTCAAGCGCATTATCCACCGATAAGTGAGCAGTCATGAAAGAGCGTAAATCTTCTAAGCCAGAAGATTTTACGGAGGTAGATTTAGTACTTGCACCATTCTTTCCCTTATTCCAGCGTGACAAGGTTCGTGGCTTTTTTGGATTTGGGTGGGTTGGGGTTGGTGTTGGAATTTGGGTTAAGATAATAATTAAGTAATGACTTAAAACAAAACCCAAAGCCTAGACTATATATAAGCTAGTCAATTGGGAACTGGAGGCTGGGCATAATTGGCCCATGGGCACAATGGGTTGGGCTAATGGGTTGGGAGAGTTTTCTATATATTTTTGTTATAAATTCTGAGTTATTATGCTGGGCAACAAGTTGGGCTAATGGGCTAGTTTACTGGGCTAGCTCATCGGGTACTCATAGACATAAAAACAATCACATGCCCTAACTTATTGGTTTATTTATTTTTTTAAATTTTAAATTACAAACTACACCTCTAAAACTTGAAGTATTTAGATTTTACACCTTAATTTTCAAAATTTGAATTTTACTCCCAAAATTCTATTTTATTTGCATCAACAATTCTCCATCCATATTTTCCATTTAATGTAACATAAACTTGATATGTATATTTAGTTTGTCCAATAAAATGAAGCCATATCATTTTTATAGCCTAAACATTTTAAATAATTAAATAATCAAAAATGACATGACATCATTTTATTGGACAAACGCATGACAAGCTTATGTAGCACTTATGGGAAAATATGGATGCTTCTCTCAAATCATCTCTCTCTTTGTATATATGAGTAAAAAAGTATTAAAAAAATTGTATATGGATATTAATTGTGTATATTCACATGATTATTGTAACTCACATCTTATTTTTATACAAGTCTTACATGAACTAGTGTGGGTAATTTTTGAAATTAACGCTTCATTTGTTTTGAAGTAAAATATTTTCAAATGTAAAATTTTACATGTAAAATTTTTTACATATAAAACATTTTCAGTAAAATATTTCAGGTGGAAACAACAGGATTTGTAGGGCGTGCAATAGACATTGAGCTTATTGTTTATTTACTCGAAAGTGCCATAAAACTTGAGAAGCTTGTTATTAATCCTTGTTCTCCGGCTCTTGTGGGAACCCCTTGGGAGTTTGTGAGAGTAGCAAAGAATGAAGGTGCTATAGAATGTGCCAAGCAGCTCAAGAAAAATCTACCTGTAGGAGCCGAATTATCTATTCTGTGATCATCATCAAATTGGTTTTATTTGATGTATTGTTAATGTATTTTGAAATTTGATGCACGCTAGCAATTTGTTGAAGATGTATATTCAGACTAATGAGAGTTTTGTTATGAATTGTGACTCTTGAAATCATGTTTAAGCGTCCCATTTGCTTGCAAGACTTTTAAGTAAATGTTAACTGACTTTTTACTTGGTTTATATCTTTATTGGTTCAATTAATAGGTGCCCTTAAAGTATTTGTTAATAAATCATTTTAAGAAAATTTTAATATTTTGAATTAGGGGAAATTACAATTTACCCACCTGTGGTTTGGCCAAAATTTAAGTTACCTACATATGGTTTGAAATTTGACACTTTACCCACTTGAGGTTAGCTCAGTTAGGGTTCTGTAACCCACATATGTTAAAAATATGGCTAAATATGTAATTTTGCTTTACTTTTATATCTCTCTCCTTCAAAAAAACAAAAAATATAAAAATATAATATCAAATAAGATCAAAAAGATGTTGGTAAAGTTTTTTTATTTATTTTATTTTAATTATATACAACTACATGAAGTCTTGCTTCGTCATTGATTTACTGGGTTGTATGCACTGATATACTCCTTAACGTGCTGTTGTCACTCCTTTGTATATGTTCAAATACATTGGAATTTCTCATTGATTTGTTTCGTTGCTGGTTAAGTTTTAGAGTGACTCTATAGTTCCAATACTAGATTAAAGTAGTATATCTACGGGATTTATGATCATAAACTTGAAACTTGTTTCAAGGGACAACTGGGAATCTTTAAAGGAGTGGGCACAACTACTTTGAAGGACACCCCTCCAATGTCTAGAGAACAATATTGAACACAACATCAAATATAATTGCTTGTGATTGAAAAGCATCGTGTAGTTTTGTCTTTTAATTTGTTGATAATGCTTACAGCTACTAATCCTATTTTGCTAATGAATGTTCAAATAGTGTATAAAACACCTTGAACGTTTAGACCCCCAATTTACAAATTACCAATTCAAGCTTATTATCAAACAATATATGTGTGGAACATGAACATAAGCTAAAACAGAATTGATAAACAATCTAAATCATAAAATCACATCCACAACATAAATTAAATGGTAAAGATTAAAGGAAGAGAGATGCAAACACAAGGACAACACAACGATGTGTTATCAAAGAGGAAACTGAAGCGCTCGGCGTAAAACCTTTCCGCCGCCTTCCAAGCGGTCAATAATTCACTAAAGAATGAAGTTGGGATACATGAACAACAAAAGACCCTCCAAGCCTAATCTACTTAGTGTATCTAAACCCCCTAAGCTTCTTGCTCGAACAAGGTTGTGCCGAACCTTTGTCTTCTTTAGTTTACCGGATTCCACTATAACCCATAGTATCAACTAATATCAATAGGTCCCTTCCTAACTGCTTTCCAAGCACCAAATAGCCTTCTCACAGATATAAGTATGGTGAGAAAATGTTTTGGCTAATGTACCTCTCAAGGATATAACAATGGAGAGGGTGAAAGTAGAGGAATTTGAAGAGTCACTATGTAAAGATTGTGGATGAGTCAATCTTGTTTTTCTCTAGGGTTTCTCTCTCAAAATTCTTTCTAGAAGCTCTCTACATTTCGTGGGTATAAGGGATATTTATACTAGTGTGAGAATGGAATGCGAAGAGTCAGTTTTTCAAAACAGAGCTGGTTGGCGACTTGGCCTCGCGACTTAACTAAGTTGCGAGTTCAAGCCGCGAGCTAATTGAATGGCTAGTTTGGACTTTTTGTCCTATAGTGCTACAGCTGGCATGACGGTTCAACTTCTCAGCATGCTTCACTTGTGTGCATCATTTGGCGGCTTACCAGTCGCGAGCCATCCACGAGATCTGGTCGCGAGTCCCTGCTTCAGTGCACAGTCTTGAGCATTTCTTCACACTCTCTCACACACTACCCTTACATGATTCCCACCTAAATACAAGGTTTCTAAATGCTGAATTTCAAGGCAATTAGCACTGAATAAAGCCAACAAAATGGTTGATTAAATTCAACCTTACAGCTAAGTAATCCATTGATTGAGTGTTCATACCATACATCCTTTCAATTGAGAAGCATGTTTTTCTTGAAATCTCCCACTCATCTAGTCTGTGTAACATCACTGGTCCACTACTTACAACCTTTCTTTTGGCCTTCATTTATTTCAGAGTATCCAATCCACACAGAAAATGTAAATCATTAATCACTGGTACCTTGGTACATTGATTTGCTTGTAGGAAGTTTGTTTGTGGACTCAACCAAAGAATTGAGAGTGGACTTCAGCTTAGGCAAAGGAAGCTTTTCTTTTAATTTTTTTTTTCAAAAGCTTACGAACATCTTTTTGATCTTACATTTTTATGTTTTTTGTGTTTTTGGAGGAGAGAGACATAAAAATATAACAAAATTACATATTTAATCCTGTTTTTAACAGAGGTGGGTTATGGAACCCTAACTAAGCTAACTTCAGATAGGTAAAGTGTCAAATTTCAAACCACAGGTAGGCTAAGGCTATGTTTGGTAACATTTTTTGTTTTCTATTTTCAAAAACTTGTTTTTTGGAATATAAAGAAAAAACAATTTTCTTGTATTTTTGAAATCAAAAACATGTTTGGTTAGTTGAAATTAAAAAGATAGTTTTTTTGAAGAAAAAAATAGAAAATACTAAAATATGTTGTTACTATGGTTTAAACTCTAATGTTAACTCATTAAATGAGACAAATTTATTAAATTAAATGTGTGTTTTTATTGACTTTTGAAAATTAGAAACTAAAAACAGCCTTCTGCATATTTTCAGTTTTCTTCACAAATTGAGTTTTGAGAATAGTTTTTGTTTTCTGTCCATTTTAGGTTGCCAAACAAGTTTTTTGGTCTCAAAAATAGAAAATTGTTTTTAAAAACATAAAATAAGGGTAAAAAGCAGTTACCAAACATAGCTTTAAATTTTCATAAAGCCACAGGTGGGTAAGTTATAATTTACCCTTTGAATTACATCTTTCTTTCCCTCAAAAACACACATGAGAGAGCTATACTACAATGTTGCCTCTCACATTCAAAACCCTTATAATATATGAGATATTGAGGTGTAGCAATACAAATATATAATGATGGAGAAAGGGTGGGGCAAGTAGGTTTTAACTATATGGTGTCTTCATTTTGTTGCACCACTTCATTACATGCTGCCATCAGGAGCATGTAGTGAAGTATCTGATGGTTGTATAAGAGATTTAGAGTTTAATCCCCGATTGCACCAAAAACTGATTGGTTTCTTGGTATGATAATAAAGAACTATCATCAGGCATGAACGCTACAGGTTGAAACTCTCTCTCTCTCTCTCTCTCTCCAAAAAAAAAAAAAAAAAAAAACTTCACTACATGCTACCATATGTTTTCTCATTACTGTCTTAAGCAACAACGCCAAGGCCAATGAATTGCTTTAATTGTGCTTACCATAGAGCCGTTACAATTTACATCAAACTCACTATCTAACACTCCATCTCATGCTGAAAATTAATAGCTAACATAAATTACCACTTGTATCAAAAGCTTAAATTCCATTTGACAATTGTTTTAAGGCAAAAGCTGGCCATAATGGTATTCTTTGTGGTGTTAGCATTCACATCCAGAATGCTAGAACTCCAGATTTATTATATATTTTAGCAACACAAACACAAAAAGACACCTTACATCCGAGTTGCTAAAGCTAAACATTTTTAGCAAGTTGTTACATTTTATTATTTCTTATTCTCTCTCATAGTGAAATGAATTTTTGATTTTGTTTTTTAAAAACTTAACCCCAGCAAAGTGGAAATAGAGTTTGAAGTCAACACCACCACCTATTAAATTAATTATAACAATTTTAAGATCACATCAAGTTTTACAACATGTTGATATAGTCAACTATGTGAGTGGTGACACTTCCTACTCTTCCTACTTACATAAATCCATCACTTTTGATCGATTACCAATGTTAAATCACTTTTATTTAAGCATATATTATTATAACAATCACTATCTTGCAGAACTAACATAAAACCCAAAGCTAGAGTATTTATTTCCATGTCTTTTCTTCCTTGTTTCTCTGCTATCAACAACAACCACAAAAAGTAAATAATTTTTTTTTTTGAGAAATGTAAATAAAATTTTAAAAGAAGAAGAAAAAAAAAAAAAAAAAGAAATGGACAGAAAGAGGACAAAAGTCCGAACCTCTTTCGGTTCCTTCTAGCAACCTCACGTGCCTTTTTCTTCTTCCTGTCATGATCATACTCAAAGAACTTCCTCTTTCAACACCTCCCACCTGAACTGTCCCAATAGTTTCTCTTCTAGTTTGTTCTCACCCACTATTGGGTTGATGAAAGCTTGTTGATAGGCCAAAAATGTATTGACCATTTGTGATGAATTAACCAATTAATTAGCCTAGTTAATTAATTAATTCAATTTGTATGCAATAATCGTTGTAGCATAAATAAATTACCAACTAAGTTAAAATGCAGCAGAAAATAAATTGACATAGTGATTTGTTTACGAATGGAGAAAACTTACACGGTAAAAACCCCACCGGGTGATTTTAAGGTTACTACTCCCAAGAATTCACTATTATCACAACAAGTGGTTACAAGTAAAGGAATTCCAGTACCTTATACCAACCTACAGTTGAACCTTTATCCCAATACCTAATTGGACTTGTTTTGTAGTGACAATCTCTCATTTTAATGCACGGCTTCCAGTATGTGACTAACCAATTCGATGCACGGATCCCAGTACGCGGCTTACTCACCAACTTGAGAAAGATGTTGGCTGCAAAGTTCTGCAGTTCATCAGTTCATCACACAATGAAGATCACGAAACTCCTTGGTTACAAAACCCTATGGTGTACAAACATAGCAGCTTCTTGAATAGAAAGATGAACTAGGGCATATGTCTATGGTTCATAATATGCTTGTAAAAAACTTTTGCATTAAGTTGCATCTGTTCATCACACGATGAAAATCACAAAACTCCTTGGTTACAAAACCCTATGGTGTACAAACACAACAGCTTCTTGAATAGAAAGATGAACTAGGGCATATGTTTATGGTTCATAATATGCTTGTAAAAAACTTTTGCATTAAGTTGCATCAGTTCATTACACGATGAAGATCACGAAACTCCTTGATTACAAAACCCTATGGTGTACAAACACAGCAGCTTCTTGAATAGAAAGATGAACTAGGGCATATGTCTATGGTTCATAATATACTTGTGAAAAACTTTTGCATTAAGTTGCATCAGCTGTGACGGCCCTTAAAACAATCCTTATATATGTTTAAGGTTATAAGAAAAGAAAGCTTAAATATCTATTCATGGATTGGAGTGAAATTAGCTCTGAAAAACTAAATTTCATAAACCTCGACAGATAACCTACCTATCGAGCAGCTGTCGAGCATTGGGCTGAAACAACTTTTTATTAAAAAGATATCCTGCCATCATAGTACATATGATGGCAGAATTGTGTAGAATTATAATATCCATCTAAATTTATTATGACGCTATTTATTTTACATTTAGATATTTATTCTTTTTTTTTGTACGTCGAGGATGAAAGTAAAGAGTGAGTGATAGTTATTACACATGAAAAAAGATATATGATTTTAAAAAATCAAGAAAAATTGATATTTTAATAAAATGTAGTATAAAATAGATAATTTGATTTTTGATGTTTTGAAAAGTATGTATGTAATATAGAAAAAATATGTTCTTATGTTAAAATAGACAGAAATTTCTGTATAAACTGATATGAATACTCTAACAGCTCTCCTATTGTCGATCTAACTTTAAAGACCTATTTCAGTTCCTTGGGGAAGTATTATGTTTTGTAGAAGACTCTTGTTATATGGCCAAAGAACAAGATTAAGTGGAATTCTCTTAGATAAATCACAAAGCAAATCTGGTAGTTTTTTTTTTTTTTTTGATTTGAAATCTGGTAGTTCATTGCTTAAGCCAAATGTGGTCTTAATAATAGGTGGTATGGGTTTGTTAATGAATCGTCTTTACCTATCCGTTTGTGAATGTGACAAGGAAGGATGCTTTGAATTGTATTTTATAATGGTTTCTTTCTAATAAAAGCTTGTTTTGGCCTTTAAAAAAAAAAAAAAAAAAAAACTCTAAAAACCGTCGCTGATGTAAATTTGTATAAAAAAGTATACAATATTATAAATTTTTGGCAAATATATACAACACTGTACACATTTTTTGTGAATCTACAATATAAGTTTAAATTGCAAGTGCAAATAATTTTCCAACCAACTATACCACCATGTGGAGCCAGGTTTTGTCTAAACTCATAGTTTCTTATATCTCCTTTTCAAGTGAATCCAGCAACAACATGCACGGCCTTTTCTTGTTTCAGATTGGAAGCTCTCATCAAAGTGACAGAAAATCAAGAGGCTCCAATATAACGCCTAAAGAAATAATATTTGAAACAGTAAAATCCGATTCATCTCTAGGACAAAGAAACAAAGCAAGATTATGAAACCCCATCCATTAACAATAACAAAATTGTTTATAGTCATTGGTTAAATTAATGGAAGAAATCTACCAGCAAACAATATAATTAAACAAATTTAAAAGTGTCATACAAAAAATATAAAAAGTTTGAGGGCCAATCATATATCTTTTAAAATTTTAGGCAAATTTAGGTGTAACAATCTAATATTTAAGAAATTTAGGGGGAATCATATATCTTTCAAAATTTTAGGAGTAAAGATATAATATTTAAAAAATTTAAGGGGCCAACCATGTATCTTTTGAAAATTTTAGGAAAATTTAGGGGTAATTTTCTAATATTTGAGATTTTTTTTTTGGGAAGGGGGGGGGGGGGGTGTTGTTCCCCACTCTTCTAAGTGGTTCAAAGTTTATATATGGTTATTTGTATAAATTTTATAGAATAAAATATTTTTATTTATAATAATAATAATAATAATAATAATAACAACTACTAGGACTTGAAGTTGAAGGTAGCTTTTATTGGAAATGACCAATTAAACTTGAAGAAATTGCTTTGCAGCAGCAATGGCAATTCATAAGTTAATGGAGATTAAAAGAAGAAAAAAATTTTTAACTGAAAGAAAATTTAGATGATTAAATGTTGCATTTGGTTCATGCAAATATGAATTGGCCAATTGCCAAAATCCAAATCTATTTTTTGTTGAAATGGCAATTTAGAGGATTATGGCCTTTGCCCTTTTTGGGAAAAATATTTGGCATAATGCCCCTGTTTCGAAACTAAATAGGGACGTGCCCCTGTTTCGATACTTGATTATACTATAATTGAGTTACTTAAATAACTCGACTATTAAGAGACCGAGTTTTGGGCAAGTGCTTGCCATGCTGGTGTTCCAGCTTGGCTTTTGGGCAATAAAATATTCCCGCGTTACTGTTTGTAACTCGTCAATGTGGAAACCGAGTTATATGCAGAATAAGAAAGAGTTTTTGAATGTAACGTCTCTGAAACTATTTGTCTTCTGTCCTCAACAGTTTCTCTCCCTTCCTCAGTCCGATCAGTAGCCACCGTCAGTCCATTTAATAGACCATTCCCAAGTTTGACGCATCTTCAAGTTCTCCTATTTCTACCCGCACCCAAACCAAACCGTTCAGTAGACCCTTTCCGAAGCTGAATCCAAACCCATACCCATATCCACACTATTTCAATCTCACCACAGCTGAAGCTCAACCTAATCTGCCTTCGGAGTTAAAGGATTAGAAATGTATTAAGGTAATTTGTAAATGCTGAGTTCAAATTTTAATTTTTTCCCTTTGCATATAATCTGTTTTGAGTGTGGCTTCTTAAGTTTTCTCTGTTAGATTTCTCTCTATCTCTGTTCATAATTATTGTTGCTGTTTTAGCTTTGTTGGGTTTGGTTTTGAAGTGGCTTTTGATGCACATCTAGGGCAGAAATTCATGTAAAATACAGTTAGCATGACAACGGTGTTCATTGTTAGGGGAAATTGCTTTGTAATTCATATAGTTTGAAATTGTATCAAATCAATCTCTATTTTTCCAGAAATTATGTCACAAGTTATGTCATAATTTTGAATTAGGGAAAATTTCTTTTTAATTCAATGCTGAATGATCTTGAATTGAGAAGCTATTGGTTTTACAAGCTTCAAAGTTACTGGCTTTTACAAGCTTCCACTCTGTTTAGTTATTATTATAATAGATATAATGTGTGTATAATGGATATGCACGCATATATCTACACACAGACCATGGACATCCTAAAAACTTTGCTGCCATTTACTCTGCTTAGGGCTCTAACTGTGCCATATTGTTTTTATTCAACATCTAAGTTTTGTTTGTTTGTTTGTTTGTTTGTTTTTTTTTATTTTTTTTATTTTTTTTATTTTTTTTATTTTTTATTTTTTTATTTTTTTTTATGTTGGTTTCATGTCATTATCCTTGTAATATCATATGGGAACATATAAACTTACTTACCACATCAGTTGAAAGTCACTTACATTTTGTGTACATATGCATAATTGATTGTCTTAAGAGACTAGAATTGTCTTAGAAGTTCTTAAAGTACTTTTTTGTTTTTTTTTGTTATTAGTATTCCTAGTCTTTCTAAGAAAGGATTTAGAAATAGCCTATATAATGAACATTCCAACTTTTTTCAATCGCAATTGCTATCTTGTACCTAAATGTGAGTGCTTAGGAAAGCCTAGGTCTGATTGCCTAGTATTTTATCTTTCTTTATTTGATGTTCTTTTTATTGTTTAAATACCAAACAGCCATCAACACATTGAATATGTTATCAAGAATCTAGTTTAGTGTTGAAATTCCTAAAAAGCCTACATCAAATTTGGTATTAGAGCCCGTTCAAGCTCCTGTCTTGTGTCAGATTAGTAGCCTTTTGTGGGTTATGTTTGTTGACTAAGTACATCGAATTATTATTATCATCATCTATTACATTTGGGGTTGAAAAGGGAACTTAGTGGCCTTAGTGGCCTTTTAGGGTCACCCAATCCTTTCATAATAGGTTGGGTTAGGTTGTAGGTGCTTATTGTTATGTTCTAGGTGCTTATTGAAAAACATCATGTGTGGGAATATTTGACTTTTATGCGTTCTGTGGGAATAAACTAGATTACGAATAATGTGCATGGTCCTCACAATCAATAATAAGGTTTACATGGTACAAATGCAACAACAGTGACACACATACATTTAAAACATAGTTAACAAAAATAGTTAAATAACAAAGTCTAATTACACCACGACACGATTACTCTTCATCTGACATCTCCACGTCTGACTGATAAATGGGATCAGCAAGAAGTGATTGCATGAATTGTGCGTGCTCGTACCACCCTCCCTCCACTAACTCTCGAATCTCGACTTGGGTTTGATATCGATTAAGACGTATCTTCATTTGATTATTTTCTTCTCTTATGCGGTTCAATGCTTTATGAAGTTCGTCAATCGTGTCTTTAGGCATCTGCAATGCGAGTCGCCGAGGCACTGGCAACTTAAAACCAGCCAACTCATCATAAAACATTTGCTGTTCACGAAATAACCAATCCCACTCCTGTCTCATGGTATTGTGAACGTAAGCACTATTTCGCAGATTCAGATTGATTGGATAGCTAAACTCATCTTCCAATACCCAGCAACGACCCATAGCAGTGAACACATCGTGAGGCTTATAGAGTTGTGGGTTGCCAGAACCAGACATGTGGGTTGCCAGAACCAGACATTAACACTGAATACAATAACATCAAATGATCAAGTTAACAGTGTGCATCAACTGTTGGTAAATAATGTAATGCTGCATAAGATGGTACATGATAGTGGCGGAGGTAGGATTTCAATTCAGTGGGGGCAAGCTTAGAAGTCAATATTAAAAAAAACAAAAAAAAAAACTATATTACAAAAATTTATAAAAACAACTATAAGTGTCATACAAAAACTAATAATACGTAAACTATATTTAGACATTTAAGTTAATACTATAAAATAAATTAATTTGAAAAATATTTAAAATATAGCAATTTACTTGCAAAGTTGTATACACATCTCACTATCTTTTCTTGATTGTTTTTGAAACTATTGGAAAAGTTCGACTTTCTTTTTATTTTTCAAAATAATTAAAATTTTAGTTCATAGCATAAACCCACAATTTAAAACTGAAATGTCAAGAAATTGAGGACCAAAAAACAAAAAAAAAATTGTGTACAATATAGGACTATTGATTGAAATGTCATAAGAAAGACACTACAATGCATTATTATTATGCTAAGCTTAAGTGCATGATAATTAAAAGCTAACAGCTAACAAGTTAAAGCTCTTGGTGTGTGTTATTGTGCCTGACGGAAATTCTTCCAATTATTTTTGCTTGTGTCACAAAACTTTTTCCTTGTTTCCTATTTTTTTTCCTTACACGGTGTCATTGACTTAGGTAAACTTGTCATTTTCCCTCTATTTCAACAGGGCCAGGAAGCTTTTTTCCTGATTTGTGTTTATTTTCTGTATCAAGGAGGGTAAAACATTCTAAATATTTCCTAATAGTAGTACATATGGAATATTTTTGGACGAGTCAGGGGGGGCACTTGCCCCCTCTCGCCCCCCCTGGCTCCGCCTCTGGTACATGACAAAGACATTCATAAATTTGTGTACTATTACATGCTAAAAATTAAATACTAACACTCAAATTTGACCATAAGCATTACGCACATAACACACAATATAACTCAATGTACACACATAACATTTATCACCGTTTCTATAGCTTATTGTACATTTCTTGTAACATCAAACAACACCAAACAACTAATATACCCCTAAAATACCATTCAAGAAAATACACATAACACTCATTCAAGAAAATACCAAAGCATAAGTAATACAACTTATTAAATGAAAATTATACTCTAACAAAAAACATACATTATGATTGATAAACTTTTATAATATCTACAACTATGTTTACCAACACAATAAAATTCTCAATGTATTTCAAAGAAGAGAATGAGTTTCTTACCTAAGATGATGGAGAGACAACACCAACTTCTGACTGAAAATTCTTACAATGAGGAGAATATCTGAAAATGATGAGAAGAATTGCTTGAGAAGTAGATATAGCAGAAGAACTCGATTATAAAAGAGCCGAGTACGATTAATAACTCGATTTCCACTAAATCGGGTTCAGCTTCACGTGCAAACAACTGATGTGAAATGGCGTCAGAAGAGCATAAAACTCGATTATAACATCGCTGAGTAAAATTAATAACTCGATTATCGGTTATTCGAGTTTTAAGTACTCGTTTTCTACGTTGCCGAGTTACAAACAGTAATGCGGACATTTTTTATTGCCCAAAAGCCAGGCTGGCTCACCAAACCTACCCACAACTCGGCTTCCTAATAGTCGAGTTATTTAGGTAACTTGGCTTTACAGTGATCGAGTATTTAAAAAGGGGGCACGCCCCTATTTAGTTTCAAAACAGGGGCATTATGCCAAATATTTTTCCCAGAAGGGGCAAAAGGCCAAAATCCTCTGGCAATTTCTAAGTTAAATTAAATGGAGAGATGGTTCATGTGAGCTCAACTCACCAGGCAATGTGGATCAGAAGCACACCAGCTCGTTATCCTTCCACTGTTGAGGGCGGGAAGTCTTTCGCTGCTATGTGAAACTAGCTTCACGCTATGCCTCCACTCGAGGAACCACAAGACCCAGGCCTTCGCCCAAGTCACATGGTCTAGCTCTCAACTTGGAACGGGTGAGCCAGGATTTTGCACTAGCTGATCCCGCCCAATGAGCCAAATCATTTGCCCATCTCATTAGTCATCATATACCCTCGCTCGAGCTACAAGCCAGCGCTACACAACTCGGTGATTAAGAGGGCATGTGACAACTATTATAAAGTTATGTAGTAGATGTAATCTAAGCAGTGTGGGACAATAAACAAAAACAATTATTCAAGGGGCATGAGTGACAGCATATGACTGCCTACATGAACACTCATCATCCCTGTGGTAAGATTCACCTGTATTCTTGAAATTTTGGTTGTTTTTGACAGTTTTTACTGTGCTTGAATGGAAAAGATACATTATTTCTCATCAGATTTGTTACAGCATTACACTGAGTTGTTAAAATCCAAGCTACTTTGATACAGAGGAGAACATTTGAAGTTGTGATTGTTCAGATAGATTTGATAATTATGCGAGATGTGTTATGCTAATGACCCGGATTTTTGAGATGAATTTAGTGTGATTCAGGTGTATGCTCTGCACAAATGGAAGCTTGAAGATTCACATATGGCTTTGAATACCAATATCCAAGGGCGTAGCTATGTGTAAGGGTGGGGGCATGGTCACCCCCCCCCCCCCCCCCCCAAATTTTGAATTTTTTTTTAAATATATATAATTATTTTAATATTTTCAAAATTTAGTCTACAAAAATAAGAGTTGGCTCCCCCAAATATTTGATTTAGTCCAATGATGCTCTTAAAAAAAAATTGGTCTAATAATAATAGAGACATAACATTATTTTTCACAATTCTATTTTATATTGTAAAATATGCTCTTATATTTGTTAAATATTTGATAAAGTTTGGCACCAAACATATTTGAATCTATATTTTTTTCAACCAGTTATGTTGCAATTAACAAGTTATTGACTCATTAAAAAAATAATGTCACTAAAACTACATATGAAATGTCTCTTTAGTTACTACATAATGGGTTAGAGCAAGATAGCTTTAAATATGTTTGAAGCCTAACTTATTCCTCCAAGTTTTGGATCATTCATGTTTTTGAAAATTTTATTAGTTCAATTAAAATATTTTTTACTTACTTTAGTATAAAATTTGATAATTTGTATCGAAAATGATTTTTTTTTTAAGAATTTCACTATAAAAATAGTAAAAATGAATTTTATTTTATGAAAGATCACCACCAAACATAATTTTGATTGAAATTACTAAGCTCTTTTTGTTGTTATTTGGTGTGTGTATATATATAACTTATCAAATAAAAAAGCGTATGTATATAATAAAAAAGCGTGTGTATATGTGTATATGGGGGTTGTTTTGATAAATATATTAGAGTTGCAACTTGACCCCCCCAAACAAAAATTCCTTGCTCTGCCCCTGCCAATATCGACTCTATAATTGCTGTTTCTAAAGCCGTGGAACAGTGGAAAGTTCAGACATGGTGACTTCAAAGTTTACGTATAAGAGCAATCTAGGCTATCTTACAAAGTAGCACAAACAGCTAGGATAACAAATAATAGGCTCCCAAAAGATTCATATTTCCTGCCAATTTACAGATTTTAAAACCTACATTATGAATGTGCATTCAACGGTTGTAAAGTTTAAATTTCAAACTCAAATAATATGTACTAGCCTCTAAACACATGCAACGCGCGTGCTCAAAGGCTATTTTATTTTTTTGGGTAAAAGTTAATAATTTACATCTATTATAATTTGAAATTTTTTTTTTAATTTTTCAAACAAATAAAATGGACTAGCCTCATCACATGTGCTACGCACGTGCAATGAGGCTTTTTTTTTTTTTTTTTTTTTTTTTTGAGTTTAATGTAATTTTTCAATTTAAATTTATCTATTGTTAGTGAGGTTATACTGGAAGGAATTTTTAAGAAACTAAAATTTAGGATTTGAAATGAAGTAAACTGCTGGTTTAATGTTCGCTACTTTTAAAGAAAAATGTATCAAACGGGCGTGAGATATATATAAATAGAGAGTGTGCTAATTTTTAGAAAAAAAGTTTTTCTGGTAGTTTTTTTTTTTTTTTAATTTTGTTGAATTACAGTTTTAACCCCATTTTTTATTTTTTAAGAATAAAGATTATTTAATTAGATTAGGGTTATTTTTGACATTTTATGAACCTGTAACTAACTTTCTTAATCCTCTTAATAATAATAATAATAATAAGGACAAAGTTTAGTTACAAAATTGGTTATAGTCTAAGGTGACAACTTCGTTTAAAAAAATTAACATTAATTATTACATATTTTGAAAATCTAACTATTGGATTGCATGTTCTTTTTGCTCTTAATACACATCAAATTTTGTACCAATCGGATATTATTTACTATTTTGATCTATAAGCTTATATTTTATGCATAATTTTAAACTACAAAAACTTGTAATTTAAACAATTTATTGATCTTAAATTTTCTAAAAATTTTGTAAGTATGAAGGATATAAGAAGAAAATGTAATACAATGTTGGATTTGTCAAAATTCACATTCAATAAAAAGATATTGAGTAAGGTTGTATCCTTAGGTTACAACAAATTTTGTAACTAAATTTTGCCCTAATAATAATAATATGAAAATGATAAAGTTTGACAACAAACTTGGTTGTGGCTTAAGATTACATCTTAAAAAAATATCTTTTATCATATGTGAATTTTGACAAATCTACCATTGAATTACATTTTCTTCTTATATCTTCCATACTTGCAAAATTTCCAGAGAATCAAACATTAATAGCTATATCATTAATCAATTGTTTAAGATTCAAGTTTTTTGTAATATAAAAGTATCCATTAAAAATAAGTTTATGGATAGAAAAGTAAATAACATTCGATTGGCACAAAATTTAACTTTTGTATAAACAAAATGCAATTCAACTATTAGATTTTTAAAATATGTAACCATGTTAATTTTTTAATAAAATGTTGACGTCATTTCACTAAGACTTATATGAGAAATATATAAATTATTTGAAGTATTTTATTATTCCTCAAATTTAGTTACTTTTGCAACAATTGAAACAATATCCATTAAAAGAATAAATAATTTTAATGGCGCACAATCAAAGATGTAAAAAAGAATAATAATAATTGAAGGATATTTGTATTTTTAATGTATCAAAAATAATATTTGCATTCTTGAATTGGCATAAAACATATATATATATATATATATATATATATATATGGGATATATATACCATATAAATAAATTGTTAAATTTGTAAATAAATATGGTATGATCAAATCACTATAACACTCTTATTAGATTACAATATTTTACTAAAAGAATTATTGAAATATTGGAGATAACTAATAACATATGTATCGCACATCATGTGGAGTTAGTTTATTCTAAAAGAGCTAAAAAAATGTTATAATTAGATTGCTTCTTCTGGGGTTGAAAACACCACTACTGTTTGAGACCGGATTCTATTGGCAATTTCATTAGTTGCTGCACGCGCGAGTTGAAGAGACTCAAGCGCATTATCCACCGCTACGTGTGTAGTCATGAAAGAGCATAAATCTTCTTAGCTAGAAGATTTTACGGAAGCGGATTTAGTACTTGCACCATTCTTTCCTTTATTCCGGCGTAGCATGGTTTGTGGCTTTTTCGGATTCGGGTGGGTTGGTGTTGGAATTTGGGTTAGGATAATAACTAAGTAATGACGTAAAACAAAACCCAAAGCCTAGACTATGTGAGTGTTTGGATTGAGCTGATTGTTGCGTCTACGTTTTCCTCCTTTTTTTTTTTTTTTTTTCCTGTGCGTGAACAGTAACCTCACATGGGTTCACTGTACAGGAGACAAAAATCACTATTCATGCACTGTTCATTACTATTCACAGCATTGTTCACGCACTAAAAAATATTAAAAATGAGTCATACGGTACTATTCATACATTTAAAAATTATTTTGTTACAGTACTTTCAGTTTTCAGTTTTCAGTTTCAGTAACAATAAGCTCAATCCAAATGGACCCTATATATAAGCTAGTCAACTAGGGACTAGGGGCTGGGCATAATTGGCCTATGGGCATAATGGGTTGGGCTAACGGGTTGGGAGAGTTTTCCTATATATTTTTGTTATAAATTCTGAGTTATTTGGCTGGGCAACAAGTTGGGCTAACGGACTAGGCTACTGGGCTAGTTCATTGGGTACCCATGGGTATAAAAACAAGCACACAACTTGACTTATTGGTCTATTTCTTTTTAAAAATTTTAAATTGCAAACTATATCTCTAAAATTTGAAGTATTCAGATTTTACACCTTAATTTTCAAAATTTTAATTTTACTCACAAAATTCTATTTTGTTTGCATCAACAATTCTTCATCCATCTTTTCCAGTAAATGTAACATAAACTTGATATGCGTATTTAGTTTGTCCAATAAAATGAAGCCATATCATTTTTATAGCCTAAAAATTTTAAATGATTAAAAATGACATGACATCATTTTATTGGATAAACTAAACACACGTGATAAGCTTATGTAGCACTTATGGGAAAATATGGACGCTTCTCTCAAATCATCTCTCTCTTTGTATATATGAGTAAAAAAGTATTTAAAAAGTGGGTTCCAGTTAGCTCAACTGGTAAAGTTTCTGATGGTTGTATAAGAAATCTGGGGTTCAATCCCCGCCTACACCAAAAACTGATTGGTGTCTTGGTCTGGTGATAAAGAGCTATCATCAGGAGCGGACGCTATAGGTTGAAACTCTCTAAAAAAAAAAAAAGTATTTAAAAAAATTGTATATGAATATTAATTGTGTATATTCACCTGATTACTGTAATTCACATCTTATTTTTATACAAGTTTTACATGAATTAATGTGGGTAATTTTTGAAATTAACGCTTCGTTTGTTCTGAAATAAAATATTTTTTACATATAATACATTTTCAGTAAAATATTTCAGGTGGAAATAACAGAATTTGTGGGGCGTGCAATAGACATTGAGCTTATTGTTTATTTACTCGAAAGTGCCATCAAACTTGAGAAGCTTGTTATTAATCCTCGTTCTCCGGCTCTTGTGGGAACCCCTTGGGAGTTTGTGAGAGTAGAGGAGAATGAAGGTGCTATAGAATGTGCCAAGCAGCTCAAGAAAAATCTACCTGTAGGAGCCGAATTATCTATTCTGTGATCATCATCAAGCTGGTTTTATTTGATGTATTGTTAATGTATTCTGAAATTTGATGCACACTGGCAATTTGTTGAGGATGTATATTCAGACTAATGAGAGTTTTGTTATGTATTGTGACTCTTGAAATCAAGTTTAAGCGTCCCATTTGCTTGCAAGACTTTTAAGTCAATGTTAACTGACTTTTTACTTGGTTTATATCTTTATTGGTCCAATTAACAGATGCCCTTAAGATATTTGTTAATAAATCATTTTAAGAAAATTTTAATATTTTGAATCACATCTTTCTCACCCTCAAAAACACACACGAGAGAGCTATACTATGATGTTGCCTCTCACATTCAAAACCCTTATAATATATGAGATATTGAGGTGTGACAATACAAATATATAATGGTGGAGAAAGGGTGGATAGGTAGGTCTTAACTATATGGTGTCTTCATTTTGCTGCACCACTTCATTACATGCTCTTGATCAACATGCTACCATCAGGAGCATGTAGTGAAGTCTCTGATTGTTGTATAAGAGATTTAGGGTTTAATCCCTGTCTACACCAAAAATTGATCGGTGTCTTGATCTGATGATAAAGAACTATCATCAGGAGTGGATGCTATAAGTTGAAACTCTCTCTCTCTCAAAAAAAAAAAAAAAAAAAAAAATTCACTACATGCTGCCATAAGTTTCCCCATTGCTGTCATGGGCAACAACGCCAAGGCCAGCGAATTGCTTTAATTGTGCTTACCATAGAGCCATTACAATTTACATCAAACTCACTATCTAACACTCCTTCATCTCATGCTGGAAATCAATAGCTAACATAAATTACCACATGTATCAAAAGCTTAAATTCCATTTGACAATTGTTCTAAGGCAAAAGCCGGCCATAATGACATTCTTTGTGACGTTAGCATTCACATCTAGAATGCTAGAACTCCAGATTTGCTATATATTTTAGCAACACAAACACAAAAAGACACCTTACATCTGAGTTGCTAAAGCTAAACATTTTTAGCAAGTTGTTATATTTTATTATTTCTTATTCTCACTCATAGTGAAATGAATTTTTTATTTTGTTTTTTAAAAACTTAACCCCAGCAAAGTGGAAATAGATTTTTTAGTCAATACCACCACCTATTAAATTAATTACAACAATTTTAAGATCACATTCGATTTTACAACATGTTGATATAGTCAACTATGTGAGTGGTGACACTTTCTACTCTTCCCACTTACATGAATTCATCACTCTTGATCGATTACTAACGTTCAATCACTCTTGATACAGTAAACTTTTTCCAAAATTGGTTTATTATTGTATGTCCTTATGACACACATTAGTAAAATCCTTATAACAATCACTATCGTGCAGAACTAACATAAAACCGAAAGCTAGAATATTTATTTCCATGTCTTTTCTTCCCCGTTTCTCCGCTACCAACTAGAATAAAAAAAAGTAAACAATTTTTTTTTTTGAGAAATGTAAATAAAATTTTAAAAGAAGGAAAAAAAAAAAATAATACCAAAGAAATGGACAGAAAGAGGACAAAAGTCCAAACCTCTTTCGGTTCCTTCTAGCAGCCTCTCGTGCCTTTTTCTTCTTCTTGTCGTGTCATACTCAAAGAACCTCCTCTTTCAACACCTCCCTCCTGAACCGTCCCAGGAGTTTCTCTTCTGGTTCGTTCTCACCCACTATTGGGTTGATGAAAGCTTGGAGTTGTGGGGTCCAAGGGCAAAGAGTACTGTATATTTAGTCTATTATATTCAACTTTCAACCACTGATAATCATAGATAGCTTGCACGTACAGTTTATGAAGAATTGAAGATATAGGCGGATGGGCAGTCTCCTTGA
The DNA here is from genome assembly GCA_029955455.1 of Quercus agrifolia. Classification (NCBI taxonomy): domain Eukaryota; kingdom Viridiplantae; phylum Streptophyta; class Magnoliopsida; order Fagales; family Fagaceae; genus Quercus; species Quercus agrifolia. The sequence goes on from JARQAD010000006.1 coordinate 45,860,707, forward strand.
AAAGAGAAGCTTAAAGGCTCTTAGCTTGTCCATGGAACACAGCATTATTCTATACAGTATTCTTCTAGTAAGTTGTTGATACAATATTCACAGTTTATTCTACTGCATCGTTGCAAGTCTTAGCTACAAATAGAGCTTTTTGTAATAAAAGAGTCTTAGCTACAACCCCATTCCATTAATTCCTCCCACTAAAATTTTGCATAAGATATCAAACAACAGCTCATAACAATTTGCCTCCAAATTCTTATTGTAAAGGAGCATTCAAAGAATAGTTGATCCATATTCTCAATGTTGTTCCTACAGAAAACATAAAGCGGATCACCATTATAACCCATTTTAGCATCCTATCGCTTGTACTTATTCTGTTCCTGATCACCAGCAAGCCAATGAACGAATGTTTTGGTATATTTAAAGGAAACCAATTTCAACATCCACCAGTGAACAACTTGCTATTGTCTCAAATGATTTCAGGTAACTGCACAGTTAAATTTTTCATATATATATATATATATATTTATATATATAAATCATACATGTATTTTACTGACCATAGATTTCAAAAGGTTACATAAAAAAAAAGTGTCTTTAGAGTTCTTATATGTAACTTGTCTTGAATCTTGCTGGATCAAATTTATATTTCGAGGATCTTTAAGTTGATCACATCTATATCCTATGTTTTGTTTTGAAGTAAAATATTTTACATGTAAAACATATTCAATAAAATATTTTTAGGAATTTGGTATGATAATTAAATTTTTTTAAGCAAACTACCAAAACAGGTAGCTCAGCCACTAGAGTTAGGGGTGGGCAGAGGGAGGGCACCCTTAACTTTTCAAAAATTTTTTTTTTTTTTTTTTTTTTTTCTGTATTTTTTGGTAAGAAATAATAATTTTGGACATATTTTTCAATAATGCCCCCCTAGATCTTTACTAAAAACATGTAATACATTTATATAGTTGACTAATGCATTTTTTATTTCCTCTAATTATTCTTATATTATACATAGCTCATTAAATTAAAATGTATTTAATGTATACCATACATAATTTAAAAATATTTTATTTTTATTAAATTAACTTATATTTTTAGACATGACAAGACTTTATTATTATTTCTTTTTTTGCAAAGATTCAAACACTTATTAGATGTAAATATTTTTGTTTAAGTAAGAAAATATCATATTTTAAATTAAAACTACAAATATTTCATGTATAAGCAATAAATAAATACTATAAATATATGTGTGTGTATTATTCTTTGAAATAATAAGTGTGTGTGTGTATTTAGCTTGCCCCCCTGAAAAATATTTCTGGCTCCGCCACTAACTGGAGCCTTTGACCAGTAGCCTGAATGGTGTCTCCGATGACCGAACCATTGGCACCGATTGTCAAAACGACAACTTTGGCCACTAGACTATTGACATTGATGGCCAGATCAGCGGCTTTGGTTGCTAAAATGGTCTCTCTAGTGATTGGACTTATGGCACTAGTTGTTGGAGTGGTTTCTCCAACCAACAAGCTACCAACAATCGCCATTATAGCAGTGTCTCTAGTGACTGTACCACCAACATTGATCATCAAAATGGAAGCTTCGGCCATTAGACCCTTGGCATCGATGTCTCTGGTGACCGAACCAACGGCCTAGTCCATCAGACTAGTGACCTAGCCATTAGATGGGGGGAGGGGAGGCTACCATGTGTTTTTGTAAAATTTTTTATAATTTTTTTAAAGTAAAACGTTTTACAACTTTTTATAAAAGGATTTTACGGTTAATGGAAAGTATTTTACAAGTTTGACCAGATTTTACATGCAAACCAACACTTGAAAATGTGTTTTACTTCAAAACAAATGGAGCGTTAGATTCAAAGATGGTTACTCTTAAGCCTCGTTTTGAATTTTGGTGCCTTTTGAGTTTAATTCGTGCTATAGTTTGATACTTAACACTTTATTTGTTTCGATAGAAAATCTTGTGTGAAGATAGTTTTCGCATTTTTCAATGTTTGATGGAAAAAAAATATTGCTTATTTTTTAGAGATTGTTTTCTACTTATTATTATTTTTTTTTTTTGGAAAATAACTCCATCTCACGGTAAGCTAAATAAGTAAAGTTAAGGGATCGTTTTCCAACTCATTTATGGTTGCTACCAAACAAGGAAAATGAGCTAGTTTTATAGAAAATAATTTTTTGGAAAATGACCAATTTTCTAGAAAACATTAACGTTGAAAAAAAAGGATGTTGGGTTAAAGTGAGATCATGTCTCTTTGGTTGCATTATTGTAAAGTAAAAAAATTATTTTGAAATTTATTAAGGAGACAATGGTTGTGTTTACAACATGAATTGCCTTGATGAAAACTTTCACTATCTATTTTTTGTAATTTGTTTGAGTCCTTAGAGTACTACCAGATATAGATTTATGAAGCAAAGTCATAGTAGATATTAAAGAGTCCAAATCTTATGTATCACTTTTTCTACTCCACTATATACTTTATAAATAAATACTTGCCATGTGTAACCTAATTTATTAAGCACTAATTTTATTCCTTTAATATTTCAGTTACCCAAAATAAATAAAAAACCCAGCACACCCTATCACTACCTACCTCCATGGGCACACCACCTATCTTCACTGGCGCCACTAGCAAGAGGTGACCAATGCCATTGATGCTTTCATTCACGGCCAATCACTGCCTCCGATGAACTCCTCTCTTCCACTTCATCCCTTTCAAACCCACACACCACCTACCATCTCTAGTGCTACTAGCAAGAGGCCGTTGATGCCATCAACATAGTCATAGCCAGCCACCCTCCTCGATGGATCCATCTCCCTTCTACCCACCACCAATTTCAACCAAAGAACAAACACCCAAATTGAACTTTAGGTTAAAACAACAATCCCATCAATTTAAAAACAAAATCATCAATACCCTTTTGAAAATAAATGAGATTATTGCAAGTTGATCTAAATATTCACAAAAAATCCTAAATAACCCTTCAATATAAAGGTGACGATGATGGTGGGTGGGTTTGAGAGCGATGAAATGGAAGAGAGATGGGTTCGCTAGAGGCCATGGTTGGTTGTTAATGGCAACGTTGATGACGTCGATGACCTCTTGCTAGTGGTGCTGGTGGTAGGTGGTGAAATGGTGGAGGTTGGTGGTGGTGATAGGTGTGTTGAGTTCTATTTATTTATTTTATGTAACTGATGAAAAATTAAAGGAATAAAATTAGAATTTAATGAATTAGGTTATACATGGCAAGTTTTTATTTGTAGAGCATGGAGCAGAGCACGAAAAGTAGGACATGAGATTTAGACTCAGATTTGGGTGCGCTTTAATAGAATCATGCTTTAAAGACAAAATAATAGATTCCTGCTAAGTGTTTGATCATGTAAAGTTGTGATTTACAACTATATTTTATGTTGGCTTTATTCTATGACAAAAAGTGTTATAATTGCTTTAATTTTGTTCCTTGTATTTTGTGGGATTTTATTGTATTAGGTTTAGTATTAAGTTGGTGAAGAATCGAGCATGAATTGAAGAACAAGTGGATTTCATGAGAAGCTCGCAAGAAGCTAACCCGTGAAAGAGCCATGTGAGAAGCACATGCTGGAAGCTGAAGAGTCATGCCAGCCTGGAGGATTTCGCGAGTGTCTCGCGGGTAAGGCCTTCTCACGAGATATCTGCAAAACTCTCTGCCTAGAGAATTTAAAGTGTGACTTTCTTACCCTTCACCCATACTATATATACCCTCATTACCCACAAAAGTATGTGAGACCATTCAGAGAGAAAAACCATAGATAGGTTTTCTACAACACATACACCCATATTTTAGAGAGAGAGCTACTCATCCTTAATGAGAAATCATTGTAGCCTCTTCTCCTTCCCTCTCCCATTGTCATACCTTGAGAAGAGATTTGTACCCAAACACAACTCACACGTTTTCAGAGTGTAGAGAGTGTTTTAGAGTTTGGGAAGTTTGGAGGATTTGCCAAAAGAAGCCGGTGAGACTTGGTGGATGCAATCAGGCATATTGCGGGATCTAGAAAACTAGAGAAGACATGATTTCGAGAAGTCTGTTGGTAGCAGGAGTTTAGAGGGCTCAAGTTCATTGGGTAGACTAGGCTTGGAAGATCTTTTGTTATTTGTGTATTCTAACTTTATTCTCTAGTAGATCGATTTCGACTTGGAGGGTCGTGGAGAAGTTTTTCGCCGAGTTCTTCGATTTTCTCTTCGATAACACGTCTTGGTGTTATCTTGTATTTGCATCTCTCTTCTCTTACTATTGTGCTTTACTTTTATTGTTTGTTATTCATATTTATGCACTAGAGTAGTTATCGGTTTATTACGCTTTATTTACTCTTGTTCCGCACTTAGATAAGTTAAAGTAAGAGCAATCTAGCCGTAATTTTTAATTGGGGTCTAAACAAATTCTTGTGTTTTCACACAAATTCGAGCTTTCAGATCAATAATATGCAAGCAATATATGTAGCAAACAAGAACTTTATTCCTTAAAATTACATTCAAGAACACATACAAAGGAAATGAGAGGAATAGTGCTTTGGATCCCAGGAGATAATTCATTCGGCTGAGTAGACCACGTGCTCACTCATCCTTCATTCTTGGTCCAGCCTATTTCCTTACCTATCTAAGGATTACATCCCAGCTGCAAACAGGTACGATGGACACAAACAGTTTCATTACGAAGCTTTATTTCTAGCAAATTTACGGTTTTGTGTAACTGTTGTATACATTCCTCTCACATGAAGGTAAATCTCAGAATTAGTATGGGATTCACCGATGTGACAGATATTATATATACAACGGTTACTTTCTAAGCATAAAATAAATCAAACTTCACACAAAAGGAAGTTAATTAATGAAAGCTATCTAGTGTTTACTGACATATAAGCCCTCTTTGACGATGTTGAAGACCAACTTGTTGTAGTCGGTAAAATGTTCTGGAGGTAACCGGAGTGTTGGAGGCATACTTTTGTACTTTTCATTAGTCGCTTCGATAATCACTGTTGTAGGGGTAACCGGAGTGATATATTTTTTAAACTCCTTCTTCTTAATCTTGCGACTTTTCTGAGCATTCAGCGTAGGCATAATTTTTTTTTTTTGATAACACTGATTGACGAAGAACTCAATATCGCTGTCGGTCTCGTTAACGAGCTCGATAGATCCCAGAAATGGATTCATGAGCATCATGACAGAGACAGGGAGAGCTAATGCATTGACCAGTTGTTGCTTCAAGTTCAACTTGAACACATTCTGCAAAGCCCACCACGTCGCCAAATACACACCAATAATATTCTTCTTCGCAGCCACCAGTTCGGACACCTCCCATTTGAAACTCAGATTCTCAACCGGCGTAATTGATACATACAAAGGCCTCGAAACCAATACGATGGGCCGCTTATTGGGTTTTTTTAGAGGAATCGGTGGTACCAGAGAGTGAGACTCTTTCCACAGAAATAAATCGGACGCAACAATCGTCCTGGTCACACAATGTTTCACGGAGCAAATCATAGTGTAAAAGAAAAGAAAATCCAAATGGCTTTGGTGAGTATTTCGCAAAACACAAAACGAGTAGAGAAATATATGTAGTTTTCAAATCTATAATAAGCTAGTCTGCTCTTTGTAATGGACGAGAAAGTTCAACATAAATATGGTTTTTAATTATGGCAGTTATTAGTTGAAATTTATTATAATTGTGTGGTTCCAATCACTTCATCTACAAAGCTCTTTATATTTATATATAGAAGGAAAATATTAACGGGTGGAAATTATTGTGTACTCTCGGAGTACCATAAATGCGTACTCCATCCTCTCATATAAATGGTGGGTCCCACCATGAATTTAATTAGTGGAACCCACCATTCATGTTAGAAGAGGGAGTACGCATTTATGGTACTCCGAGAGTATACAATAATTTCTCCTTAGGATAATAGTTAACAATCCATTTAAAAGAAGTTCTTATAAGAAAAGAAAAAAAAAATTATGATAATTTTTTTTTTTATTTCTCATAAAAGTGGTGTTAAAACTTTTATAAAATGGATTGTTAACAATTGCCCTAAAGACACTTATTAACATGACCCTATCTAGAATTACACCCTCCGTCCCAATTTTTTGTTTGTTCTATTTTAAAAATTTAACTTTTTAAGAGAACATCATTTATTATTTTGTCTGTTGTATAAAAAGCTATAAGTTTCCAGAACTACCATCGCTAATTTAAACTATAGAAAGAGAAGGGTATTAACTTTCTAAATAAAGTGTAAGATAGAAAATTTATTTATTAATTTTAGAAAGAGGATTTCATTTTGGGATGTCCCAAAATGGAATAGAGGACCAGCAAATAGGGGAGGTAAAATTTGACACGACTTGCGAACTCGATACGACTAATATGTTTATAAATAGGTTATGGGTTGAGGTTAAAAAATGTTTGGGTCATATTCGAGTTGACACGGCTAACACATTTAATAAACGGGTTGTATTCGTGTTCAACATGCGAACCTGTTTGACTTGTTTAGCATATAAAGTTATTAGTTATTTTGATATTATCGTTTAATTTATAGTTGTTTTCATATGTTTATTACTATATTTATGATTGTATTTGTATTTAATTAATTTTAGATATATGAGAATTGATTAAAATTATGTAGGTTAGGTATGACCTATTAGGGGAAATTATTGTGTACTCCCGGAGTACCATAAATGCATACTCCCTTCTCTCACATGAATGGTGGGTCCTACTAATTAAATTCATGGTAGGACCCATCATTCATGTGAGAGGAGGGAATATGCATTTATGGTACTCCGGGAGTACCTAATAATTTTCCTATTAATCAAATAGATTATTAAACGGATCATTTGTATTAACTTTTACATGACTTATTAATTAAACGAGTTAAATGTGTTAGGTCGGGTTGACTTGTTTAATAAAGGCGTAAATGCATTTTTGGTTCCTACATTTTGCAGTAATTTTTATTTTGGTCCATACATTTTTATTTTAACACTTTAAGTCCATAAAATGAAAAACACATTTTATTTTGGTTCTTACCATCACCCATTTAACAGAAATATTCCACGTGGCAAAAGTAGAAATGACCTCAATATATACACACACACACACACACACTTTCACAACAAAACTTAAGTGACATGTTGTTATTGGATACGATGGGTGAGGAAGAAAAGAATATAAGTTGTAGAATCAAATTAGAATCAGCAACAACTTACCACTTATAATTTATTGTGAAAATGTTGTGAACGTAGCACTTCTGCCATTAAAATTTTATTACCAACAATTTCTATAAATCTTCAACAAGTTTCAATATTAATTTTATATAATTTATTTATAAGTTTTTGTTTCAATAATAAAGGTTCGTCTTACGGGTCGTATTAACACAAGGTGGCACAAAATAGAAAGTAGCAAACATTGTCACGTCCCAAACGTACTGGCTATTCAAAGTATGTAACAGTTCCTATAAAAAAAAAAAAAAAGAAGCATGTAACGGTTAAATAACCAAATATTAATTGCAAATAGCCAAAGCATGTAACAGTTCCCATATAAAAAGCATGTAACAGTTCCCATATAAAAAGCATGTAACAGTTAAATAACCAAATATTAATTGCAAAGCCTCACATGTAAGATGTATTAAGTGTAACAGCGAAGCAAATTGTCCAGTAAAGTGTAAATGTGGTGTGAAAAGGTTTAATCAGCATGTCATCATGTACATCTAGGACTCAATGGGTCAACAAAATGGGACCATATACCTTGCTGGAAGGGTCCAACTAGTTAATAGTTGGACACAGGTTAGCTCCAGAGTTGATGCGGATACATGCACTGGAGTTTAGACAGTCATGAAAGAGATGAGGTTGTAATTGTACTGTGTAGGTCGATGCAGATACCTTTATTTAAGCTATAAAACTTTGGAAAAGTCTTGGGGAACCAAATAATTTGCGGATCTTTTGGCAACATTAATTGTCTATACAATAATGTTAGTAATACAAACTTTCACACACACTTTGTTACAGCTGTTTTACGTGGTAAATTGTAATTAATTGCCTATCACAGTTTGCCACTAAAACAAAAGTGTAGAAATAGAAATGGGACAAAAATGTAACGCATCTTTCATTTTAGGGACTAAAAGTCGTAAAATAGAAATGTAGGGACCAAAATAGAGATGACCCTAAAATGTAGGGACCACAAGTGCATTTATACCTTCAGTAAACAGGTCATGAATAAGTTGAGGACTCCTGACACGTTTATTAAATAGATCAGGTTCGGGTCAACATATATAACCAAATACTCATGCTTGACATGACACGAACCCGACTCGCATACATGAATTGCCACTTCTACAAACAAATTGGGACAGAGGAAGTATATAGTTTACTCTTTTAAAAAATAGAAAATATGATATACTGAAATCCTAATAGAATATTTAAATATAGAATACACACACACAAGCGGCGTTATGTAGAGTTCAGGAGGTTAAAATGAAGCTACCATTTTTTTTAATAATAAATAATATTTTTAATTTGTCCCTCCTAAAATGAAAATTTGGACACCCAGACCTTAAAATCTGCAAAGTGCATGTGATGAGGCAAGTGCATGTATATGTGCTATGTCGCTCTATGTAAAAGCCTTGTAGCTTAATTGACACATCTTCATGCACAAAGTGCTTGGGGTCTAGATGAGAAAGAGTTTGAGCAAAAACATTATTTTCTATAACTCTTAATGTACTTACGCTGATTGGAAATACGTCATCATAGGGAATATTTTCACCAGTTAGAAAATTTTTTCTTACACCTTAGAGTCTTCGATTACCAAAAGCATAAAAAAAAATCTTCGATCACCAAAAGTATCGTCGGTCACAAGGGGTCATTAGGTACCCCACGGTCGTCAGGTACCCTCCCTTAAACTGCGCGACACACTCTGCCTTAACGGTCGGCACATATCAATTGGTCGTCATGTACTAAGGGGTCGTCAGGTACCCTCCTTGACACTGCGCGACACACTCCGCCCTGACGATCGTCAGGTACCCAATGGGTCGTCAAGTACCAAGGGGTTGTCGGTACCCTACGATCGTCAGGTACCCTCCCTGACACTGCACGACACGCTCCACCTTGATAGTCGGCACGTATCAATTGGTTGTCATGTACCAAGGGGTCGTCAGGTACCCTTCCTGACACTGCGTGACACACTCCGCCTTGACGGTCAGCACGTATCAATTGGTCATCATGTATTAAGGGGTTGTTAGGTACCCAGCGATTGTTAGGCACCTTCCTTGACACTATGCGACACGTTTCACCTCGATGGTCGTCATGTATCAATTGGTCGTCATGTACCAAGGGGTCGTTAGGTACCTAGTGGTTGTCAGGCACCTACCCTAACACTACGCGACACGTTTCGCCCTTACGGTCGTTACGTATCAATGGGTCGTCAGGTACTAAGAGGTCGTCAGGTACCCAATGATTGTCAGGTACCTTGACACAGCGCGACATGTTCTGTCCTAACGGTCGTCATGTATCAATGGGTCATCAGGTACCAAGGGGTCGTCAGGTACCTTCCCTGACACCGTGTGACACGTTCTGCCCTGATAGTCGTCACGTATCAATGGGTTGTCAGGTACCAAGGGGTTGTCAAGTACCCAACGGTCGTCAAGCACCTTCCCTAACATCGCACGGCACGCTTCGCCTTGATGGTCATCACGCATCAATGGGTCGTCAAGTACCAAAGGGTCATCAAGGACCCAACGGTCATCAGATACCTTCCTTGACACTGCTTGACATCCTCTGCCTTGACTATTGATAGGGATAAATCCCGTAGCAGACAGATCCAATTTGCTAAGCTAATAATAAAGCGACGTGACACCTAGAGACGATCCAGATAGCCTGACAGTCAAAGACTTGGTAGACGGAGTCTCTGCTTGAACGGAAAGCAGAGAGACAGACGAACTCTTTAAAGTGGACGAACTCTTTAATAGGGATGGACTCTTTAAGATGGACAGATCCTTTAATGGGGATGTACTCTTTAAGGTGGATGGACCTGATAGAGACAGGGGGCAAAGCCACGTGGCACCCACGTGACCTGAGTAGTCTCCAAGGAACCTAATATGGGAATGCCTTGCATTCTACGTTCCACCGTAATATGAGGGATCCCTACAAGGAAAGAATCCCATGATATATATACTCTGGAAAAGATCTTCTCCATAAGGAAATACCTTCTCCATCAAGAAATTGAGGTCAGCTTTACGCTACTGTAAAAATCCCAAAGCCCTCACAAATTAAGGTACGTGAATTCTCTCTAGCTCTTGCACTACTGAATTCTTGGAAATTCTTCCATCATTGACTTAACCTTCGGAGGGCCTTTGGCCGGTACTCCACTGGTGCCCTTTGATTGGTTCTTCTCTTTTATTCTTCAAGTGCACCCATTGGCACGTGTATGGACGATCAACTCACTGGCGATTTTTGTACATCATCACGTCATATTATTATATTTTTGTATTTTTAAGCGCATAATAAACGTAAACATATAAATTTTACACGAATTATATTTCATAATAAGATCAATTAAAGTGCTGATAGCAAACCATCTAAAAGTTTTTATCAACAGAATGAAATTCCACCCAATTTTAGAAATATTATACACAATAGAAGAAAAATAAAATGGAATGAGTGGTTTTTATTTAATTTTAAGATAAAATGAAATGAGAGTTTTTTTTTTTTTTTTTTTTCGTTGTTTAAAAGGTTAGGGAATTTAGAATTTCAATGAAGAATTTTTCAATAAAATCATTAAAATTATTTTAATTACTCAATTCAATATTTAAATTCAAATTAACGTTATTTAAAAATGAGATTTAATTTATATGATTTAAACGAATTTGTGTCAAAAAATGGATCAACCTGCCATGACATGTATTATGAACTAGTTTATTTTGAGTTGATTGCGGGTGAAACATGTCAACACGAAAGTGACAAAATTATTAATCGTGTCAAAGAAAATCAAACCATTTTGGCACAAACCTATTTGTACATAATACTAACTTCCAAAAAAAATGTTACGTATTCATATGGTTTGCCCCAATCATGTCAATTATTGTCAACCTATCATACAACATGACAATGTTCCCTAAAGAATAGACATTTTATGGTAATAGATCCCACGTATTGTGAAATAACCGGTGCATTAAATACTTACTAACAAATGACGCACATAAATCCCAAATAACGTCAACGCAATACCTCCATGTGAGAGCGTGGTTACATAATACCATCACCCATCTTCCACAGGTCTTTCAAGTAAATTACACTTTTTGAATTTATAAGAAAAAAACACAATCCTTTCACCTAGCAAGCAATACATACATGCATATATATATATATATATATACTTTCACAATAAAACTTAAGTGGCATATTGTTATTGGCTGCTATGGGTTAGTAAGAAAAGAATATAAGTAGTAGAATCAAATTAGAACCAGTAACAACTTATCACTTATAATTTGTTGTGAAAATATTGTAGGCGTAGCACTTCTCCAATTAAAATTCTATTACCAACAATTTCTATAAATCTTCAACAAGTTTCAATATTAATTTTATATAATTTATCTATAGGTTTCGTTTCAATAAATAATAAAGGTTCGTCCTACGGGTCGTATTAACACAAGGTGGCACAAAATAGAAAGTAGCACACGTTATCACGTCCCAAGCGTACTGGCTATTCAAAGTATGTAATAGTTCCTAAAAAAAAAGAAAAAAAAAAGCATGTAACAGTTATTAATTGCAAATAGCCAAAGTATGTAACAGTTCCTATATAAAAAGCATGTAACAGTTAAATAACCAAATATTAATTGTAAATAGCCAAAGTATGTAACAGTTCCTATATAAAAAGCATGTAACAGTTAAATAACCAAATATTAATTGCAAAGCCTCACATGTAAGATGTATTAAGTGTAACAGCAAAGCAAATTGTCCTGTAAAGTGTAAATGTGGTGTGAAAAGGTTTAATCAGCATGTCATCATGTACAACTAGGACTCAATGGGTCAACAAAATGGGACCATATACCTTGCTAGAAAGGTTCAACTAGTTAATAGTTGGACACAGGTTAGCTCCCGGCGAGTTGATGCGGATACATGCACTAGAGTTTAGACCGTCATGAAAGTAAAGAGGTTGTAATTGTACAGTGTAGTTCGATGTAGATACCTTTAATTTATTTAAGCTTTTAAACTTTGGAAAAGTCTTGGGGAACTAATTTTTTTGCGGATCTTTTGGCAACGTTAATTGCTTATACAAACTTTCACACACACTTTGTTACAACTATTTTACGTGATAGATTATGATTAACTGTCTATCACAGTCTGTCACGTAAAACAGAAATGTAGAAATAGAAATGGGACCAAAATTGAACGTGTTTTTCATTTTTGGGATTAAAAGTGGTAAAATAGAAATGTAGGGACCAAAATAGGAATGACTCCAAAATGTAGAGACCAAAAGTCCATTTATGCCTTTAATAAATAGGTCATGTTCGGGTTGGGGATTCCTGACACGTTTACGAAACTGGTCGGGTTTGGATCAACCTATATAATCGAATACTCATGGCTCAACACGAGACGAACTCGACCCGCGAACACGAATTATGCCTCCCCTACTAGCAAATTGGGACATGGGGAGTATATAGTTTACTCTTTAAAAAAAAAATAGAAAATATGATTGTAAGGGCCTTTTTTGTATATTGTGCGTTGGGCTGGGCTGCTTTCTGCGGTAATGGGCCCGGGTATGCTGGGTAAGGGAGTTGAGACCAGTCCAGCTGTAGCTCAACCTGAGCTGGTTTGTGCACAAACTATGTCTCGTCTGCCAGGAGTGTGCTTACGGCAGGCAGAACTATTTCAGAGAAGTCATGGTAGGCAAACATAATAATAACAAAAAAAACAGAGTCTTCTGTCTTTTTTGATAGAAAATGACCAGATAATCCCTACTAATGAAACATAATTACAATAATGATGATGACTTTTACAAAGAAGATAGAAGGGTAAGTGATAGTAAGAGTTAGTCAAGAAGAAAATATAAAAAAAGTCAAATTTGGTCCGCAGGAGTAGAGAAGAAACCAAAGAAGAAGAACGCTTCCTCTCAATGCAGTTAATCTCCCAGGAAAGAGATCCTGCCGTAGGTATTAATGGTTTTGAGGGAATCAGGCCTGAATAGTTAATGCTTAAACAGAAAAACTTTCTTTTCCTTTTTAGAAGAGGGTAAGATTTTGAAGGGGAGATGGGGAAATTGACCTACTGGTGCATGCCCACTATATTATCTTTCTTTTGTTTTTTTGTTTTCTTTCTTATCTTTTTCTTTTTCCTTACTTTCCTACTTTCTTTCTATTCTATTTTTCTTTCGTCTTCTTCCCCTATTTTTCTGACCTCTATTCTGGGCATAGTGGATGTCTTCTTATAGCGTCTGCCGTGACCAGATTTTACTATTTTACTTTTTAACCACCTTTGTCTAGTTTGGGTGTACTTGCCGACCACCACTGGTTCGTTTGCATCACCCTCTCCAGCTCCAGACAAAGAAAAAACTGTTTTATTTATTGGCCTGCCGTGGCGCCCTTTCCTACCACGGTGTAGGTGTTTTCTCTCTCTATCCCTCATGGCATGCACCTAACGGTTCCTCCCTCAACCTTGCCTCTTTTGGGTGGTCTGTCATCCTAGTAGGATGTACCTCCCAAATGAGCTTGGGCAGGAGCCACAAAATAGGTCTCTTCCCCTCTCTCTACCACCAAACTGTACCCCCTTACCTTTGACTCATGACCCCACCACGTCCCATATTGGCTAGGTACAGGCTGGTGGTGCCTGGGCTTCACGCATGCTTTCCCTTCACATATGTCCAAGATCTGCCTGCCGCTCATGCGTTTGTTGCGAGTTGAAGGCTTGCTTGCACGGTCTGCTGCTTTTCTTCGTCCTTTTATGTGGGTCGTTTTATAATTCTCTACTCACCTTAGTGGCTGGGCTCCATTTGATACTGGGCTTTACATTTCTTCCAGCCCATTTCTTGATTGCCATCATGTTCCGCCATGTTCCGCCATATTCCCTTGTCATTCCTACTGTAATGACTCGATCCTGCCAGACCTTTTTGGGCCTACCGTGTATTCTTTCCCCAATGGCTTAACACGACCATGGGCTTTCTTACCTATGGGCTCTTATGTCCCTTTTTCCCTTGGGCATCCTTGGCTCATTTGCTTGCCTTGGGCTTCCTTGACCCTTTTACTAACTTTGTATTCTCATGGGCTTTTACTGACTTCATTGGGCTTCCCCGGCCCAATTACTTCATACTCATCCTTTGGATTTATGGGCCTGCCATCAATCCCCCACTTTCTTTGCTTGCATTGCTTTAGGCCTGCCGCGGCCTATTCTTACTTTTTTTCACATCACACATTGCCCATGGGTTTGCTACTCATTATTTCTCTTTTTCCGGGCTCTTTTGAGCCCATTTGCCTTCTCAAGGCCCATTTACTTATTTCATGGACCTGTGATCCATTATTCCTGCCACTTGGACTTAATGGTTTTTTGTTCTCTGTCTCTTGCCAACTTCTCTGTGTTGTTGAGTTGGGATTCCTTTCTTACATTTGGGCTTCACAAAAAAAAGACCCCCAACAATGATATACTGAAATCCTAATAGAAGATTTAAATATAGAATACACACACACACACAGACGGCGTTATGTAGAGTTCAAGGGTTCAAATGAAGCTACCATTTTTTTTAAATAATATATAATATTTTTAATTTTTAATTTGTCCCTCCTAAAATGAAAATTTGGACACCCGACCTTAAAATCTGCAAAGTGCATGTGATGAGGCAAGTGCATGTATATGTGCTATGTTGCTCTATGTAAGAGCCTTGTAGCTTAATTGACACATCTTCATGCACAAAGTGCTTGGGGTCTAGATAAGAAAAAGTTTGAGCAAAAACATTATTTTCTATAACTCTTAATGTACTTACGCCAATTGGAAATACGTCATGATAGGGAATATTTTCACCAGTTAGAAATTTTTTTCTTACACCCTAGAGTCTTTGATTACCAAAAGCATCCAAAAAAATCTTCGGTCACCAAAAGTATCATTGGTCACAAGGGGTCGTTAGGTGCCCTATGATCGTCAGGTACCCTCCCTTACACTGCGTGACACGCTCCACCCAAACGGTTGGCACGTATCGATTGGTTGTCATGTACTATGGGGTCATCAGGTACCCTCCCTGACACTGCGTGACATGCTCCGCCCTGACGGTCGTCAGGTACCCAATGGGTCGTCAAGTACCAAGGGGTCGTCAGGTACCCCACGATCGTTAGGTACCCTCCCTGACATTGCACGACATGCTTCGCCTTGATGGTCGGCACGTATCAATTGGTTGTCATGTACTAAGGGGTCGTTAGGTACCCTCCCTGACACTGCACGACACATTCCGCCCTAACGGTCGGCATGTATCAATTGGTCATCATGTACCAAGGGGTCGTTAGGTACCCAGCGGTTGTCAGGCACCTTCCTTGACACTATACGACACATTTCGCCTTGATGGTCATCCTGTATCAATTGGTCGTCATGTACCAAGGGGTCGTCAGGTACCCAGCGGTTGTCAGGCACTTTCCCAGACACTACGCGACACATTTCATCTTGACGGTCATCACGTATCAATGGGTCGTCAGGTACCCAATGGTTGTCAGGTACCTTCCTTGACACCGCGTGACATGTTCAGTCCTGATGGTCGTCATGTATCAATGGGTCATCAGGTACCTTCCCTGACACCGTGTGACACGTTCCGCCGTGATGGTTGTTATGTATCAATGGGTCGTCAGGTACCAAGGGGTCGTCAGGTACCTTCCCTAACATCGCGCGGCACGCTTTGCCCTGATAGTCGTCACGTATCAATGGGTCGTCAAGTACCAAGGGGTCATCAGGGACCCAGCGGTCATCAGGTACCTTCCTTGACACTGCTTGGCATGCTCTGCCTTGACGATTGATAGGGATAAATCCCGTAGCAGACATATCCAATTTGCTAAGCTAATAATAAAGCGACGGTGACACCTAGAGACGATCCAGATAGCCTGACAGTCAAAGACCTGGTAGACAGAGTCTTGGCTTGAACGGAAAGCAGAGAGACAGACGGACTCTTTAAAGTGGATGAACTCTTTAATAGGGATGGACTCTTTAAGTTGGACAGACCCTTTAATGGGGACGGACTCTTTAAGGTGGATGGACCCGACAGAGACAGGTGGCAAAGCCACGTGGCACCCACTTGACCTGAGTAGTCTCCAAGGAACCTAATATGGGAATGCCTTGCATTCTACGTTCCACCGTAATATGAGGGATCCCTACAAGGACAGAATCCCATGATATATAGACGCTGGAAAAGATCTTCTCCATAAGGAAATACCTTCTCCATCAAGAAATTGAGGTCAGCTCTACGCTACTATAAAAATCTCAAAGCTCTCACAAATCAAGGTATGTGAATTCTCTCTAGCTCTTGCACTATTGAATTCTTGGAGATTCTTCCATCATTGACTTAACCTTCGGAGGGCCTTTGGCCGGTACTCCACCGGTGCCCTTTGATTGGTTCTTCTCTTTTATTCTTCAGGTGCACCCATTGGCACGTGTATGGACGATCAACTCACTGACAATTTTTGTGCATCATCATGTCATATTATTATATTTTTGTATTTTTAAGCACATAATAAACGTAAACATATAAATTTTACACGAATTATATTTCATAATAAGATCAATTAAAGTACTGATAGCGAACCATCTAAAAGTTTTTATTTCAACAGAATGAAATTCCACCCAATTTTAGAAATATTATACACAATAGAAGAAAAATAAAATGGAATGAGAGGTTTTTATTTAATTTTAAGATAAAATGAAATGAGTTTTTTTTTTTTTTTTTAAAAGGTTAGGGAATTTAGAATTTCAATGAAGAATTTTTCAATAAAATCATTAAAATTATTTTAATTACTCAATTCAATATTTAAATTCAAATTAATGTTATTTAAAAATGAGATTTAATTTATATGATTTAAACGAATTTGTGTCAAAAAATGGATCAACCTGCCATGACATGTATTATGAACTAGTTTATTTTGAGTTGATTGCGGGTGAAACATGTCAACACGAAAGTGACAAAATTATTAATTGTGTCAAAGAAAATCAAACCATTTTAGCACAAATTGCTATTTGTACATAATACTAACTTCCAAAAAAATGTTACGTATTCATATGGTTTGCCCTAATCATGTCAATTATTGTCAACCTATCATACAACATGACAATGCTCCCTAAAGAATAGGCATTTTATGGTAATAGATCCCATGCATTGTAAAATAATCGGTGCATTAAATACTTACTAACAAATGACGCACATAAATCCCAAATAACGTCAACGCAATACCCCCATGTGAGAGCGTGGTTACATAATACCATCACCCATCTTCCACAGGTCTTTCAAGTAAATTACACTTTTTGAATTTATAAGAAAAAAACACAATCCTTTCACCTAGCAAGCAATATATACATACATATATATATATATATATATATATATATATATATATATATATATATATATATATATATATATATACTTTTACAACAAAACTTAAGTGGCATATTGTTATTGGCTGCTATGGGTTAGTAATAAAAGAATATAAGTAGTAGAATCAAATTAGAACTAGTAACAACTTACCACTTATAATTTGTTATGAAAATATTGTAGGCGTAGCACTTCTCCAATTAAAATTCTATTACCAGCAATTTCTATAAATCTTCAACAAGTTTCAATATTAATTTTATATAATTTATCTATAGGTTTCGTTTCAATAAATAACAAAGGTTCGTCCTACGGGTCTAATTAACACAAGGTGGCACAAAATAGAAAGTAGCACACATTATCACGTCCCAAGCGTACTGGCTATTCAAAGTATGTAATAGTTCCTAAAAAAAAAGAAAAAAAGGAAAAAAAAAAGCATGTAACAGTTATTAATTGCAAATAGCCAAAGTATGTAACAGTTCCTATATAAAAAGCATGTAACAGTTAAATAACTAAATATTAATTGCAAAGCCTCACATGTAAGATGTATTAAGTGTAACAGTTAAATAACCAAATATTAATTGCAAAGCCTCACATGTAAGATGTATTAAGTGTAACAGCAAAGCAAATTGTCCTGTAAAGTGTAAATGTGGTGTGAAAAGGTTTAATCAGCATGTCATCATGTACATCTAGGACTCAATGGGTCAACAAAATGGGACCATATACCTTGCTGGAAGGGTCCAACTAGTTAATAGTTGGACACAGGTTAGCTCCAGAGTTGATGCGGATACATGCACTAGAGTTTAGACCGTCATGAAGGAGAAGAGGTTGTAATTGTACCGTGTAGTTCGATGCAGATACCTTTATTTAAGCTATTAAACTTTGGAAAAGTCTTGGGGAACTAAATTTTTTGCGGATCTTTTGGCAACATTAATTGCTTATACAAACTTTCACACACAATTTGTTACAACTATTTTACGTGACAGATTTTGATTAACTGTCTATCACAGTTTGCCACATAAAACAGAAATGTAGAAATAGATATGGGACCAAAATTGAACGTGTTTTTCATTTTAGGGATTAAAAGTGGTAAAATAGAAATGTAGGGACCAAAATAAGAATGACTTCAAAATGTAAAGACCAAAAGTCCATTTACGCCGTTAATAAATAGGTCATGTTCGGGTTGGAGATTCCTGACATGTTTACGAAATAGGTCGGGTTTGGATCAACCTATATAATCGAATACTCATGGCTCAACACGAGACGAACCCGAATTATGCCTCCCCTACTAGCAAATTGGGACATGGGGAGTATATAGTTTACTCTTTAAAAAAGAAAAAGAAAATATGATATACTGAAATCCTAATAGAAGATTTAAATATAGAATACACACACATAGACGGCGTTATGTAGAGTTCAGGGGTTCAAATGAAGCTACCATTTTTTTTAATAATATATAATATTTTTAATTTTTAATTTGTCCCTCCTAAAATGAAAATTTGAACACCCCAGCCTTAGAATGTGCAAAATGCGTGTGATGAAGCTAGTGCAAGTATATATGCTATGTAGCTCTATGTAAGAGCCTTGTAACTTAATTGATATTTCCTCATACAAAAAGTGCTTGGTGGTCTAGAAGGAAAAGAATTTGAGCAAAAACATTATTTACTATAACTCTCAATGTACTTACTCAAAGTGGAAATGTGTCATATTAATATATTTTTGTATTTTGTAAGCACATAATAAACGTAAACATATAAATTTTACACGAACTATATTTCATAATAAGATCAATTAAAGTACTGATAGCAAACCATCTAAAAGTTTTTATTTCAACAATGAAATTCCACCCAATTTTAGAAATATTATACACAACAGAAGAAAAAAAAATGGAATGAGAGTTTATTTATTTATTTTTAAGATAAGATGAAATGAGAGTTTTTTTTTCTTTGTTTTTAAAGGTTAGGGACTTTAGAATTTCAATGAAGAATTTTTCAATAAAATCATTAAAATTATTTTAATTACTTAATTCAATATTTAAAATTCAAATTAATGTTATTTAAAAATGAGATTTAATTTATATGATTAAAATGAATTTGTGTCAAAAAATGGATCAACCTGCCATGACATGTATTATGAACTAGTTTATTTTGAGTTGATTGCGAGTGAAATATGTGAACACGAAAGTGACAAGTGACAAAGTTATTAATTGTGTCAAAGAAAATCAAACCATTTTGGCACAAATTGCTATTTGTACATAATACTAACTTCCAAAAAAATGTTACGTATTCATATGGTTTGCCCTAATCATGTCAATTATTGGGGGAAATTACACTTTACCACCCTAAACTATACACCAGATTACACTTTGCACCCTAAACTATTCGAATGCACACTTTACACCCTAAACTATGACTCTTGTTACATTTTACACCCCGATAACTTGCACATGATTTTTGCTTATGTAGCAAACCATTCAAAGACTAAAACACCCTTTTTACAAACATGTAAAAACAAAAGCTAATATTTTTTTCACCTCTTAATTACTCTATGCGTAGCTTATAGCTGATGTAGCCTCATTTAATATTTTTTTCAACTCTTAATTATTCTGTGTGTAGCTCATAGCTGATGTAGCCTCATGGTGTTGTGCACATGTTTTGGTAGCTCTCATATTGCTAAGCTCTTTTAGGGAGACCGACCACACTACTTTTGAAGCTGTAAAGAGCAATAATAACTGGCAGCTCTTGGTCTTGGACCGATTATGTGAAGAAATTCATGTGGTTAGAGAAGGTGAAACGCTGCACAAAATCAATGATAAGAACAGTGACCATTATATAGTTGAGCGCAACCCTCATATTCATGTCCCAGATGATTTTTTTTTCCCCTGGACTTGTTATTAAAATTATTCACACGAGAGAGAAGAGCTGGGAAAAGAAAAAAGAAATAAGCTTTAAAAAAAAAAAATTTGTTTGTGAAAAGGGTGTTTTAGTCTTTGAATGGTGTGCTACTTAAGCAAAAATCATGTGTAAGTCATATGCCATTAATTTCTATCTAACTTAACAGTAAAACTAACATCAGGGTGCAAAGTGTAACAATAGTCATAGTTTAGGGTGTAAAGTGTGCATTCGAATAGTTTAGGGTGCAAAGTATAATCTGAGGTATAGTTTAGGGTGGTAAAGTGTAATTTTCCCCAATTATTGTCAACCTATCATACAACATGACAATGCTCCCTAAAGAATAGGCATTTTATGGTAATAGATCCCATGCATTGTAAAATAATTGGTGCATTAAATACTTACTAACAAATGATGTGCATAAATCACAAATAACATCGACACAATACCCCCACGTGAGAGCGTCGTTACATAATACCATCACTCATCTTCCACAGGTCTTTTCAGTAAATTACACTTTTTGAATTTCTAAGAAAAAAACACAATCCATTCACCTAGCAAGCAATACATACATACATACATATACACACACACACTTTCACAACAAAACTTAAGTAGCAAGTTGTTATTGGTTGCTATGAGTGAGCAAGAAAAGATATAAGTAGTGGAATCGAATTAGAACCAATAACAACTTACCACTTATAATTAGTTGTTAAAATGTTGTAGACATAGCACTCTCCAATTAAAATTGTATTACCAACAATTTCTATAAATCTTCAACAAGTTTCAATATTAATTTTATATAATTTATCTATAAGTTTTCGTTTCAATAATAAAGGTTCGTCTTACGGGTCGTATTAACACAAGGTGGCACAAAGTAGAAAGTAGCACACATTGTCACGTGCCAAACGTACTGGCTATTCAAAGTATGTAACAGTTCCTATATAAAAAAAGAAGAAGCATGTAACAGTTAAATAACCAAATATTAATTGCAAAGCCTCACATGTAAGATGTATTAAGTGTAACAGCAAAGCAAATTGTCCTGTAAAGTGTAAATGTGGTGTGAAAAGGTTTAATCAGCATGTCATCATGTACATCTAGGACTCAATGGGTCAACAAAATGGGACCATATACCTTGCTGGAAGGGTCCAACTAGTTAATAGTTGGACACAGGTTAGCTCCAGAGTTGATGCGGATACATGCACTAGAGTTTAGACCGTCATGAAGGAGAAGATGTTGTAATTGTACCGTGTAGTTCGATGCAGATACCTTTATTTAAGCTATTAAACTTTGGAAAAGTCTTGGGGAACCAAATTATTTGCGGATCTTTTGGCAACATTAATTGTTTATACAATAATGGTATTGATACAAACTTTCACACACACTTTGTTACAACTGTTTTACATGATAGACTGTGATTAACTGTCTATCACAGTTGACCATGTAAGATAGTTGGCCAAAAGTATGTAAAACAGTAAATATTTCATGAAAATTTTGGTTTCAAATGAACATAGTTATACAAATAAATTTTATACAAATTATATTTCATAATATGATCAATAAATGTACTAATAACATTCCATCTAAAAGATTTTATTTCAACTCAACGAAATTCCCCCCAATTTTAGAAATACACAGTAGAACAAAAATAAAATGGAATGAGATTTTTTTTTTTTTTTTTGAAAAGATATGATGAAATGTGAGTTTTTTCTTAGGTTTGGGTTAAAAGTTTAGGAATTTTAGAATTTCAATGAAGAACTTAAAAAACCTCAAATTTAGTATTTCTAAACAACTTAAAAAAGCCTCAAATTTAATCATCTATTGATAGTGGAGTCACCAAAATATCTGTTGTAATTTGTCTTTGTTGAGATAAAGTTAAGCTAAAATTATTATTAAGATGCGGACAGGTGGTCTTTATTGAGCATACCTAGAAGTAGTTACAAAGGAAGTCAATTACCTAGACTCAATTATTGTTCCAACCCTTAGGATTCTCTCGACCATGAGTCGATTGATCCAACTCCTAAATTCTATTTGGAAGGAGGAAAATGAATAGAATGAAAAAAAATAATTTTGAAATATTTATTTTATTTCTTTGTTTGGGAGTTTAATAAAGGGAATGTAAATGAACCAATTTTGGACCATTATTCATTTTGTTTGGAAATTTCGTTAGAGAGAATTTTGCTTGCCATTGTTGCGACTGCCACATCAATGACAGCTTTGACATATTTTTCCAGGTTCCTGCAACATCGGTGGTTTGGCGGCATCTTCGAAGGCTAGGTGGCTTGGTGGTTCTTCAAATGAGTTATTATTATTATTTTTAATTTGATGATTTTTATTTTATTTTATTGAGGATGCATTTGGTGTGATAGGATGTATTCATGAATGTGTGAAAAGCTTATGTGACATGTTATTATTGTAGGGTGTAAATAAAGGGATTTACACCGGCTTCTCATTGAATTTAAACTCATAAAATTTTATATACAAATACAATCATAATAAATGTCCATTAAAAATATCATGAGTATCCAATTTCATATTTAGATAATAAATAAATAGGAGAAAAAAATCATATTTTATTAAACTATTTTGTGCATCGCATAAGTTATCGACTAGTGTGTGTATACACGCAAGAAGATTTCTAGAACAATAAGAATAGTGACACAAAAATTTACACAATTTTTTTTTTTGGTCAATTGTTGTAGTAATATATTGTAATTAGTGTATTATTATTATTATTATTTCATAGTTGAAAAATTATATGAGATATATGACGCAAAATTAGACTCCAGTTAATAATCTAATTGGATTTTATATATATATATATATATATATATAAAATATGTTACACCACTCAATATTTTTTTTAATTAGATGTGAATTTTTACAAAATTTACTGTTAAATTACATTATCGTTATATATTCTCTATGCTTGTAAAATTTAATGGTGATCAAGGATTAATAGCCACGCTATCAACTAATTGTTAAAATTCAAGTTTTTATAGTTTGAAATAATGCATAAAAGATGAGTTTATGGATGGAATGATAAATAATATCCAATTGACATAAATGTTAAGAACATATAAAATATGTAATTAAATGGTGAAATTTTCAAAATATGAATTTTATAACAAATTATTGAGTGGGATAACATTGCTTAAAATTAGACTAGATGCAACTTAAACCTAACTCTCATATATATATATATAAACTTGTAGTACTTAAAGCATTTTTCCGAATTGAATTAGAGCACCAATTAATAACGATCCCTATATAGGTGCTAGTATGCCTCAGTTTATTGAAAGCGGGCCCTGGAGTTTTTTGCTTTCTATAGTCGATTGATTCCTATATAAACAAGGAAATGCTCGTTAACTAGGCAAAAGAAAAATTAAAATAAAACAACCATTGTATATCTTATTTGCATTTCTCATTCACAAATCCATCTCTTTTGAAATTTTCAGCCCTCATGGATACTAATAGCAAAGAGTTGGAAAGACTTGAGAAACAAAGAGAGGAACTGAACGCAGTAATAGCAAAGCAAGAAAAGCGTCTCAACCATCTTCAATCGTCTGCTTTCGGTCTTGCAAATTACTACTTTGTGTTTCAAGGAGTCATTTTGACAATTATTTGCAATGGTGCAAAGAATCTCAAGCCGTCAGACCGTTGGTTCCTCTTTACTATCTCTATATTGGCAGTTTTACTTAACTTGTTTGCGTTGATTACAACTGGAATCAAGTACAATGAAACTAAAGGTTCTCAAGAAGATTTCGTGTTCAGGCGCAACATAGTGTATGGGAAAATAACCGAGCTTGGTTCTAGCAACGAGGGCATTAATGATTCTCAAAAACGTAAAGGTTATGGAGAACGTGAACTTAAACGTTATATTTACTTAGCTGTTTGCATGATTTTGTTCCTAAGCTTTGCAGTTGTTGTTCTTGTTGGTTGCTGGAAATTCCTGGGCGATTAAAATGAGGGTTGAATGCATTAGGCTCTGTAATGGTGCCAAGTGCATGAAAATCTGCAGCGAATACTGATACTCCAACAAGATTCAAGCTTCTTCCGTGGATGTATTGTTCAATTATATTTCAGTGTCATATTTTATTTTCCTAGTGCTCTTTTATATATATATATATATATATATATATATATATATATATATATATATATATAGGTTATGCTAATAGGTGTCCTTAGGAAAATGATTAACAATCCATTTTAGGAAAGTTTTGACATAATTTTTATGGAAAATGAAAAAAGCTGTCAAAACATTAATTACTTTTTTTTTTCCTATAAAAACTTTCTTTAAATGGATTATTAACCATCACCCTAAGGGCATTTGTTAGCATTTTCATATATATATATATATATATATATATATATATATATATATTTTGCTGGTCCTATGAAATGTATTATTCAACCCTATAATAATGATGTGTGAACTCTTTCTTCTTGTCCACGTACGTAAATGGTCTAGTTTTGTGTTTGTTCTTGATATTGTAACTCTTGAGATGCAGGAGTGATGACTAAAAGCTTCATGTTGTTCTTGATCTTAATCCAGTCATTTATTATTATTTTCTTTTTCTATAAAAAAAAAGTGATAAATTAAATCGTTTCTCACTTCTCACCATACATTGAGCCATTATCATCATTATTTATTATACAGAGCTATCATACCTAACCCATTTAAAAGATTAAATGTTATAAAGATTTGGTGTAAATTATCTTATAATTAAAACCTATTTATTGAATGATTATCAAGAAATTACCGTACAGTACCGTAGCTCCCTTATTTTTTCTCACATTTGATGGTTTTATCATCACATTAGGCAGTTCCAACATTATATTTGACTGTACTTTTGTCATATTTGGTGGTTCCCTTATTTTTTTACTCACATTTGACGATTTCATCATCATATTAAGCTACCAACATTGAATATGATCGTATTTTTATCACATTCGGTGATTCTCTTATTTTTTACTCATATTTGATGGTTCTATCGTCACATTACCATGGTTTTAAAAGTCAAAATAGTCAAAGAATTGAAACAGGAACTGGTTACTAGTCTTTTGGTTCGACTAGAGTTGGACCAATGATCGAACTGGTGACGTAATAAATAAATAATTATAAAAAATAGTAAAATTAAATAAATAAGAATATAGCTTCCGATATTTACTAAAAAATGATATAAAATTTTAGAAGTATTTTCATGTCAAATTTAACTCAAATTAAAAGAAAAATAAATTATCCTTTTTTTAGAGTAAGAAAAAGAAATCAACCTAAACAAACTACCAAATAAAAAAGGTTATGGTTTTAAAGTTTTATAATCATATATAATTTTTATTACTTTTAATAAAACCATTATTTATTTCAAAAAATATTCATCTATGTTAATATAATTTCACATCTAAATATTTATTCTAAAAAAATTGTATTTATTTTAAAAATATTTTATGTGGTCCTAGCATAATTCAATGTGAGTTGTGCTAGTATCACAAAGAGGTCTCCCTCTCTCACTCAACCATCAACGTGGCCAAAGGACATCCAACCACGTTTATACCAAACTTTTTAAAAGGATAGTCCTCTCCTCTCCTTATCTAAAGTCTAAACAAATTGCTCAAATCTCTGTCTCTCACTCCGAAGAAGTAGCGGCAGAGTTGTGGTTTCCTCTCTCTGTTTCCTCCAAATTGCTCAAATCTAAGTGTCTCCCCAAATCTCATTTTATCCCAAATATGAGATTTTACAAAATAGAGAAGAGCAATCCTGCAACTTCCTCGTCAAAAGCCAAGAAGTCGAAGAAAATTTGCCATGAGAAGTAGAGCAGAGGCAATGAGGGTGAGAGAGTCGTGATTGTGAGAATAATTTTTTTTTTTTTTGAGAGAACAAGAGAGACTCAGTGAGGCGTGAGGGGCGGTGAGGGGTGTGAGACTGAGAGAGGCGTGAGGCAGTTAGGGTTAGAGATTTAGAGTTTTTAGGTTTGCCTTTGCCCAAAATGACCTAGTTTTAGGTTTCAATCCAACCAGCCAATAACTAGTTCAACCATACCGGTTCCCGGTTTTTACTATTGAACCAACCGAATCTTAGTTATTCCTGGTTTTTGGATGATTTTCGGTTTATAGTCATAACTGGACCATATTGGTGGTCGGTTCTTGGTTAAGTCGGTCAGATCAGTTGGTCCGGTTTGGTTTTTAAAACCATGCACATTACACAATAGTAACATCACATACGATCATGCTTTTGTCACATTTGGTGGTTTAGCTTTTTTTTAACATACATTTGACAATTTTATCGTCAACTTGGGCAGTACCATCACATATGATCGTACTTTTGACACATTCAGTGGTTCTATTATTTTTTTACTCACATTTGATGGTTCTATCATCACGTTATTAGTTAATATCAACATCACTTATAACCATATTTTTGTCGCATTTAGTGATTCTCTTATTCTTTTACTCACATTTAATGGTTACATTGTCAAATTGGATAGTACCAATATCACATTCGCTGATTTCTTTATTTTTTACTCACATTTGATAATTTTATTGTCATATTGGGCAATACCAACATCATATTAGAAGGCTCTTTTAAATTATTTGCTGTTTAATCAAGTCATATTTCTGTGAGTGAAGTTCTCACACCAAAACTCAATAAACCTATGAATGAGGTGTACTGTGTTTAGTCAAAATTATCAACATGTTTGTTGAACAATGTTGGGTGCACTGCACGTTATGAGGTCCAGCCCAAATTTGATAAAAAGCTCATCAGTGAGCTTGTTGAACAAGTCAAGACAAGTTAGCCTTTTCGCATTTAGAGGCAGGAATGCGCGTGGGAAAAGTTGGAAAACTCTGAGAAATACACAGAGAGAGCAGTCCAATCAAGGCGCGAGGGAGAAAAAGAAAAAAAAAAATGCAGTTTTCTCTTCGCTCAAAACACCCGAGGGAGGTAAATTTGGGGGGTTTTGTCTAGGAGGGGATTTCGAGTGCTGCACCACATAAGGATGAAGTATTTAGAGTGGAGATCTTGCTGCTACATTGGTTTCACTAATAGAAATTTTTTGCGGTGAGATTGTAATTATTCTTGGAGATTTATTCTTGTACTTTCCAAATTTATTGAACTCAATTTTTGGACATAAACTTAAGTATTGTAATCTTTATTTACTATAGTGGATTTGTAGGATTTTTCCGTGGATTTTCCCTCTACTGAAGGATTTTCTACGTAAATTTTTTGTTAGTGTGTGGTTGTTTTTTCCTTAGTTGCTTGCGTGGATTTATTTATTTTGTCAGTTGCTTGGGGTTATTTAAATTTAATTCACACAAAGACGGTAGTAAATCCCAGCAAACAATGCCATCCCTTGTGTCCACATGGAATCCAATAGAAAACTAGTTTAAAATGTTAATCATTCCCAAAGAAAATGTACTGCATCCAAACCATCAAACTCGAATTTTGAACCAAATCCAAAGGCTACGACTGATCCAAACAAAGTAATGATTAAAACTGTATGAAACATGAATTTGCTTAATGTTCAAGTCTACACACAACCAAATGCATCCCATTCTAAATCTCATCCTAAACCTTCCCTACTGATTCGTAACCTCTGACAGTTACAACTTGGTGTTCAGTAGTGGAAAGAAAATTTCAGTATGTTAAAAGAACAAATAAAGGTTTGTCAATAAACATGATTACGTAGTGCAACTTCTTTTGCTGCATCATTCATAACCTACTATACTTTCTTTCTTAACATTTCACTATTCATTTAAATACGATGCACAATGAGGAGATTTAGAGACATATAGAGAATGCAACGCTAGAGTATTGTAAAAAAATAAATAAAGAAGGTGGCAGGAAGTAAACTAGAGATTACATTTCGGGGATCAACAGAATTACCAGTAAGATCCTGGCTTCATGTCAATGATATTGAAAAACTGATTACTAATCTTAATGTTCCACAAGTTTATTCTGAGGTCGTCTGCAGAGATAAATGTCTCACCATCACTGTACAGAGATTACAAAACCAGATTATCATCAGTCGCAGAATAACATGTATATTATTAAGTTTCTAATTCCATGTTACTAAGAGTTCCTGAAACCTGGAAAAGGTAAGTAGATCAGGAAAAAAGTAATGGCTAGATTATGTGTCTAACTAAAATTATAAAGCCTTTTCTCATATCCTCTGTATGAGCTACAAGGCAATCTCTAAGCAAGAAATGTATTACAGGTACAACAACACAAAGACAGCAGACACAAACTTTACCTATTTGTTGAGATGGAGTTGATGTTAAAATCATGAGCATGAGCATACACCCTTCAACATCTTGTACGAGCAGTGTCTTCAATATCAGCAATCTAATTACATAGCAGATTACTATAATAAACTTACATACCAAAGAAAACTGATGCAGTCAATCTGTAATAGATTTACCAAAATCCACAAATATCTACCTTGGAGTGCACTTCTTGAGATGGAAACGTGTTAGAACCTATCTTCTCTGTCCATTCCAGAAGATAGCCATTACCAACAGATGGATTGTCTTGCCCACTTATAAACTCCTTTCAGCCAAAAGTGCATTCTCTGAACACACGGGAGGATTTGGGTTCATTTCTTTTACTTTCTTCACTCTATGTTCCTTGACCTGGACTCAAAACCACAAAAAGAACAAGTTAGCATTACCAAGGTCGCTTTGGCATGGTAATGAAAATGCATCTTGAGAGGTTGAATGTTTTAGGATGCAATCTAATAGATTAACAAAGAAGAGTAAAAGATAAGAACAAAAAGCAAAAAATGTTAGAATATTTTATAAAACTAATTACTGTTTTCAGCAGTAAAAGAAGGTTCAAGTAGAAACTTTAGAGATAGAGATACTTATTCTAGAAAAACCCATACCTTCCACAGCTTAATCGTCTTATCATTTGTTGAGAGGATAAATTGCGATCCATTCTGTGTATCACACCATCTTACTTTGTTGATCTTCTCTTCGATTTCCAAACTCTTCAAATAATCAAACTAAACAAAAGATAAATACCATCAGGGTCTGCAACTCACATGGACAGCAAGAACCCAATTTTACACAGAAAATAGCCATGCAATCTACCATAGAGCATACCTCAGGCTCATGGCTCTGAAACTCAGTCTTATATTGGAATTCAGGATGGTCCGTGAAACTAAAATCCAACTGCTCCAACTCATTCCGAAAAAGGTGCCCATTCGAAGTCTAATAAGCCAACAATCAATGATAAAAAGATCACAAACCCAATTTTATCCAACAATAGATGCCAAACAACCAATACATCTGCCAGCCTAAACAAGAAGATAGCCCAAAATGAAAAATTCATAGGGGAGAAAAAACAAAATCTTGCTAATTCTCGAAGCAAAACAACCATTTTTTTTTCTTTTCACAATTGCTGACATGGTAAATTGTGATCGAAATAATATCACTTTCACATGTTCCCACCATTAACGTTACTTTTATTAGCACCAATAACAACATGCCACCTCAGCAACCGGGAAAAAAAAATCCCCCCAAACCCCAATTGTATGGTTAATTCTTACATATTTCCCATCCTTTCTTTCAAAAATCACAACGCGGCCGCCTCGATCTCCAACGGCAAGGTAATCACCACTCTTCTCGAATCCCATTGATGATATGATATCAACTAAAACAAAAAAAGGCCACAACTTTGTTTTTTAATCAAGAACCATAGAAATACCCATAATAACCAATTTATATTAAAACAAAACAAAGCCTCTAACTTTACCACCAAAGATTACTAAAAGTTAGTTAAGATTACAGTTAGTTTTAGTTTCCGAGAAAATGGACAAAAATTAACACAACTACATCTTTCCTAAATTTAGTAATCAAACAAACAGAGACTTCAAAAAGATTAAAACTAAAAAAATTCATTGCCTACAGTTTCTCAGTAACCAAACAGAGGGAGGGAGAGAGAAAGTAACCGTCTTGGAGGTCTTCTCCGGGAGCTCGTTCACCGAAGACCTGAGAGAATTTCCAGTCGAGTGGAGTAGAAGAGGGAGAGTGTACTGTGCTCAAAGTCATGGCTGGCTGCTCTTACGAAAGAAACGACGACGTTTGGGTTTCAGGTATCACGAGCCCGCCATTATCGAGAGATAGAAGAGTGATTCTGTTACACTTAGAATGTATTTGGGTATTTTTGTAATGTTATCGGTTAAAAGTGAGATTCTGATTCCCTGACATTTTTGCCTTCTATTCTCTCCACTTGAATTTTTTGTACACTTTTTATTATTATTATTTTTATTAAAAAAAAAAAGAAAAAAAAAGCCGCATGATGCAAAATTTAGAAAGTAGTACATATGATAGCAGAAATGTGAAGAATTATAATAGAATTTATTATGACACTATTTATTTTACATTTATTTGTTTATTCTTTTATTTATGTATGTGAAGGATGAAAGTAGAGACTAAGGTTATGTTTAGATTGGGCGGAAAACCCAGCATTTTGCGTCTGGCATTTTTTTTCTTTTTTTGGCACGCGTTTGTGATACTTGCGGCTACTGTTCATGCACTGTTCAATGAATAGTAGTCGTAAAGTTTGACTTTTCTCCCTCTTCTCAGCCAATCAGGACACATCGTGCACTGTTCACGGATTCACAAATTTCATTTTTCAGCAATTTTTTCATTAAAAATGGGTCCCACAGTACTATTCACACATTTAAAAATTATTTTACTACAGTATTTTTCAATTTTCAGTTTCAGTTTTCAGTTTTCAGCTGTATCCAAACGGACCCTAAGTGGTAGTTGTTGTGTGTGAAGTAAGAATATAGAAAAAATATATTCTTATGTTGAAATAGAAAGAAATTTTTGTATGAGCTGATGTGAATACTTTAAAAGACAGAAATTTTTGTATGAGCTGATGTGAATACTCTTCTATTGTCTACCTAACTCTAAGACCTATTTCAATTCCTTGGGAAGTATTATGTTTTGTAGAAGACTTTTGTTATATGGCCAAAGAACAAGATTAAGTGGAATTCTCTTAGATAAATCACGGGCAAATCTGGCATCTCATTGCTTAGCCAAATGTGGTCTTAATAATAAGTGGCAGGGGTTTGTTAATGAATCTTCTTTACCTATCCGTTTGTGAATGTGACAAGGAAGGATGCTTTGAATTGTATTTTATAACGATTTCTTTTCTAATAAAAGCTTGTTTGGCCTTCAAAAAATTAAAAAAAAAATTAAAAACTCTAAAAATCATCGCTCATGTAAATTTGTATAAAAAAGTATACAATATCATACATTTTTTGCAAATGTGTACAACATTGTACTCATTTTTTGTGTATCTACTATATAAGTTTAAATTGCAAGTGCAAATAATTTTCCAACCAACTATACCAACATGTGGAGCTAGGTTTTGTTTAAACTCATACTTTCTTATATCTCCTTTTCAAGTTTTTTATCTCTCTCTTTTGAGTGGAGTTGTGGTGTGCCTTTGTGTTAGAACATCATTCTCTCTTTCTTGTGTGTGTGTGTTTGTTTCTCAAAAAAAGAGAGAAAAGAATGGGTAATTGCAGGGGCGGCGCTATAGCCAACGTAGGGGGTTCAAATGAACCCCCTGAACTGGCCATTTTTTTTAATATTGATGATACTAGAAAAATTGCAACTGCAGACTCGTCCATGATGGGTCGTCCTGATCTACAACCTCAACCTGTGAAAGTCAGGACGAGGAAAACTCGTCCTGAACGAAACAGGAAAGACGAGATTTGAGATAATCTCGTCCTGAGCATAACCTCGTCTTGAGTAAGCTGGATGGTCAACATTACTATTCAGACACAGGGCATCACACCTCGCTCCGTAATCGACAAAATTGATGGGAACCGTTGCCAACGACGGTTAGATCAATCAGTCCAAACGATACAGTATCAAAAACAGTTAGAGGTTACTTTCGAAACCGTCGACTTACATGAAGGGAGACGACTGTTCTATGGGTGTGCTATAAAAGCACTAATCTACGGAAAAGGTACGATTCGGAACTTCGATTCATTTTTCCTTAAAGAAAAACTACAAAGATACTAACTTTGCCATCAGAGGATTTTTGGCCGGCCTCCACCGGTCTCCTTTGACTCTGTTCTTCTTTTTCAGGATTTTCTAGCAACCTTTGATAACGTCGAAGATAGTTCAGCCCACTGATCATTGAAGCATTATCAGTTGGCGCCGTCTGTGGGAAAGCTTAGAATTTTTAGAGTTTTACTTTCTTTGAATTCTGTGATTTCTTTCACTGACAAAGGGCTGAAATGGTTTGAACAAGATCAAGGGTTACCAGTCCTGGCCCTCAAGAGAGTAGGGACGCTTCCAGTAATCCTCGTCGCGACCGTCAATCGGCGCCCGCCATGCAACCATCTTCTGTCTAACATGTGCAGTCCATGGCTACCGCTATGGCGGAGTTAACCCGTCAGAATCAGGAATTGACCAGACAACTTAACTCAATGAGACAGCATCGCGACGAAAATGTCGAAGGGCATACCCAGAGTCAAGAAAACACAAGGAACGCTGAACCTGAGAGCCAGTCAAGGGGTACCACTTCGAGAAGGGTACTGCATTTGGAAAAGGAAATGGACCAGATGAGAAGGGTCATGGATGAGATGAGAGAGAATATGAGAAGGGCAAATCCAGTGGAGGACTTAGTTCATAGGACTGACTCCCCTTTCATTGCACTCATCAACGGTCACCCTCTCCCTCCGAAGTTCAAGATGCCTTCCTTAGACTCATATGACGGGACGCGTGACCCCTTCGACCACATCGCCACTTTCAAGACTACGATGCACCTCCAAGGGGTTCCGGACGAGACAATGTGTAGAGCCTTTCCAACCACCCTCAAGGGGCCCGCGTGAGTGTGGTTTAGTAAGATACCCCCCAATTCAGTAAGTTCCTTTGAAGAGTTGAGCAAATTGTTTGTTAACAACTTTATTGGGGGACAGAGGCATAAACGTTCCTCGTCCAGCCTGCTGACCATAGAACAAGGAGAAAATGAAAGTCTACGGTCCTTTATCACTTGCTTCAACCGAGAAGCTCTAATAGTGGATGAAGTGGATGATAAGTTGCTGCTAGCGGCATTCCACAATGGCGTCAATTCCGATCTTTTCATCCATAAGCTTTACAAAAAAAAGCCCCAGTCCATGGCAGAACTCGTTCATTCAGCTTAGAACTTCATGAATGCAGAAGACGCGATCATAGCGAAGAAGAGAAAGAGAGTTGAAAGAATGGACGCGAATCCTATACGCAACACTGACCAAGGACCTCGCCTAAAAAAGGGACGTGTAGAAGATAAGAAAGAACGAGATAATAAGAAAGTAGGCCCTTTAGCGCGGAATCAGCAGTACACGCCATTAAACTTCACACTTGAGCAAGTTCTCATGCAAATCAAGGACGAGCCCTCTTTAAAGTGGCCAGAGAAAATGAAGGGAGACCCCAATAAGCGCAATTGGAATAAGTATTGTCGCTTCCATAGAGACCATGGGCATGACACTGATGAATGTTTCGATCTCAAGCAGCAGATTGAAAATCTTATTAGACAAGGGAAATTGAGGAATTTCCTTGGACGAGACTACAAGGATGAGAAGCTGAAGACGAAAGTAGAGGAGTCGTCACAACCTCCGCTTGGAGAAATCAGAATGATTTTTGGGGGAAGTTTAACAGGTCAGTCGTCCAGGTCAAAAAAGACGTATCTGAAGGTAGTACAAAACGTCCAACTTTCAGGACGATCTCCCAAGACGAGGAATCAAGACGAGCAGGCCATCACTTTCACGGACGAGGATGCCTCAAGGATACATCATCCTCATGACGACGCCATTGTTATTACCTTGTTCATCGCTGATTATTCAACTAGACGGGTGTTGGTAGATAACGGGAGTTCGGCGGACATCTTGTATTATCCTGCCTTCCAACAAATGAACCTCGGACGGGAGCAGCTTCGTCCGGTGTATTCACCCTTGGTTGGTTTTGGTGGAATGAAAGTGCAGCCTGTCGGTACTATCTCCTTACCAGTGGTAGTGGGGGCATATCCGCAACAAGTAACAAGAAATGTGAACTTCCTTGTAGTTGATTGTTCATCATCTTACAATGCTATAATTGGGAGGCCGACCCTAAATAGTTGGAAGGCAGTCACATCCACTTACCATTTGTCAGTTAAGTTTCCCACTGAGCATGGGGTAGGAGAGGTCCAAGGAGATCAGTTAGCCGCTAGAGAGTGTTATTTAGCCATGCTGGCTATGGACGAGCAGACTCAAGCAATGAATATAGAGGAAAGAAGAATTGTGGCAGAGCCCACGGAAGCCTTGGAAGAGATTCCTCTGGACAAGGATGATCACGGAAAAAGTACTAGAATAGGGGCAGATTTGGAAGGAGAGATTAAGAAGGGTCTTATTTGTTTCCTAAGAAAAAATATTGATGTGTTCGCTTGGAGTCATGAGGACATGCCAGGCATAGACCCGAGTGTCATTACCCACCGTCTGAATGTACATCCTTCCTCCAAGCCTGTACGACAGAAAAAGAGGGTATTCGCTCCGGAGAGAGACAATGCTATTAAAGAAGAAGTACAGAAGTTGACACTGGCGAAGTTCATTCGAGAAGTTTATTATCCAAACTGGCTGGCTAATGTAGTAATGGTCAAGAAGGCAAATGGGAAATGGAGAATGTGTGTAGATTTCACCGATTTAAACAAGGCCTGCCCTAAAGATAGTTATCCATTGCCCTGCATTGACTAGTTGGTGGATTCTACGGCGGGTCATAGGCTACTTAGCTTTATGGATGCCTTTTCTGGATATAATCAGATAAGGATGGACGAGGCGGATCAAGAAAAGACATCATTCGTTACTAGTCAAGGCTTATTTTGTTATAAGGTGATGCCTTTTGGGCTGAAGAATGCAGGGGCAACGTATCAAAGGTTGGTCAACCACATGTTTCGTCCGCAGATTAGGCGGAATGTGGAAGTCTATGTAGACGATATGCTGGTGAAAAGTCAGGATGAGGAAATTCATCTAGACGACCTACAGGAAACATTTGATACACTCCGGCAGTACAACATGAAGTTAAATCCCAACAAGTGTGCTTTCGGAGTGTCATCGGGAAAGTTTCTGGGCTTTATGGTCTCACACAGAGGAATTGAAGCTAATCCTGATAAAATCCGAGCAATACTGGATATGAAGCCTCCGCAAAATGTTAAAGAAGTCCAGTCACTCACCGGACGAGTTGCAGCCCTTAACATGTTTGTTTCCAAAGCCACTGATAAATGTTTGCCATTTTTCAGAATTCTTAGAAAAGCATTTGAATGGACGGACGACTGTCAGAGAGCCTTCGAAGACCTGAAAGCATACCTTACATCTGCCCCATTGTTAAGTTCATCCGTGCTAGGAGAAGAGTTATATCTGTATTTGGCTGTTACCCCGCATGCTGTAAGTTCGGCGTTGATTAGAGAAGAAGGAAGAGTGCAGAAACCGGTCTACTACACCAGTCGAGCACTTAGAGGAGCGGAAGCACGATACCCACAAATAGAGAAGTTGGCTTTTGCCTTGATCACAGCCTCTAGGAAACTGAGGCACTACTTCCAAGCTCACATTATCAATGTCATGACGGACCACCCGCTAAAGAAAGCAATGAATAAGTTAGAAGCTGCGGGACGATTGATCCAGTGGGCAGTCGAGCTCAGTGAATTTGATATCAAGTACCTGCCAAGGCACGCGATAAAAGCTCAGGCTCTAGCAGATTTTATTGCAGAGTTTACTCTGAGTCACAATGAGTCAGAAGTAGTGGAAGACAAAAAATGGATCATTCACGTGGATGGCTCGTCTACACAGCATGCAGGAGGGATAGAAGTTGTGTTGCAGTCCCCTGAAGGAGATAAGTTAACGTACAAAGTGCGCCTGCAATATCAAGCAACCAATAATGAAGTTGAGTATGAAGCCCTTCTAAAAGGTTTGGAACTGGCCAAGTCCATAGAAGCTGAATCAGTACTCATTCTGGGAGATTCGCAGTTAGTCATGGGTCAGGTAAATGGGACGTGTGAAGCCAAGGAAGAGCGAATGAAGAAATATCTTGAGAAAGTACTGCAGTCAGTGAAGAAGTTCAAAGAAACTACCTTTGTTCAAATCTCGAGGGAGGAGAACATGGACGCAGATGCATTAGCAAAGGAAGCCTCAACAAATCAGCCTATGGACGAGTTTGATGAAATCCAATATCTTCCAAGTATAGACATCCCTGACGTACTGCAAGTACAGAATGAAGGAAGTTGGATGGCCCCGATAATATCATATTTGAAGGACGGAACTCTCCCGGAAGGGAAGGACGAGGCTAGGAAACTTAGAGTTCGGTCAGCCAGATATATTCTTTTGAATGACATACTATATGAAAGAGGTTTTTCACAACCTTATCTTAGATGTTTGTCACCAGATGAGGCCAACTATGTGTTGAGGGAAGTCCATGAAGGAGCTTGTGGAAACCACTCAGGAGCCAGATCACTTATACATAAGGTCGTCCGTGTAGGATATTACTGGCCAACCATTCAGGCAGATGCTAAAGCTTATGTCAAAGTTTGTGATTAGTGTCAGCGGTTCAGTAATGTCCCCAGACAGCCGTTGGAGTACCTCACCCCCATGATGGCCCCATGGCCATTTGCTCAATGGGGTCTAGATATCTTGGGTCCTTTTCCAGTTGGAACCAGGCAGATGAAGTTCTTGGTGGTAGGGATTGACTATTTCACTAAGTGGGTGGAAGCCGAACCCCTAGTGGGCATCACATAACAAAATGTGAAAAACTTCGTCTGGAAAAATATTCTGTGCAGGTTTGGGGTGCCCCGAGTGTTAGTATCCGACAATGGACGACAATTTGACAATTCACTCTTCAAGGATTTTTGTGAACACTTTGGAATTCAAAATCATTACTCTTCACCAGCCCATCCTCAAGCAAATGGTCAAGCAGAAATTGCAAACCGATCCTTGTTAAAAATTATCATGACTCGTCTTGAAGGGGAAAAGGGAGTATGGCCGGATGAGCTGCCGGGTGTATTATGGGCATATAGAACAACTGTCAGAACCCCCACGGGGGAAACCCCTTTCAAGCTGGCCTATGGAAGCGAGACAGTCATACCTGCAGAGGTACATATGGCCAACCATAGGGTGACGATGTATCAGGACAAGGATAATGAGGAACAACTCCGTTTGAACCTCGATCTCATAGATGAGGTAAGGACAGACGCAGAGAAAAGAACGGCAAGGTACAAAAATCTCATGGCTAGGCAATATGATGCGATGGTTAAGCCGAGGCGATTCAACATTGGAGACCTCGTCTTGAAGAAAGTTTCTTTGGCAACCAAGAACCCAGCTTATGGGAAGTTGGGGCCCAATTGGGAAGGACCTTATAGAATTGTCAACTCCAAGAGGCAAGGGTCCTACTACTTGGAAGCCCTGGACGAGAGGAAATTAGAGCATCCATGGAATGTTGAACACCTGAGAAGGTATTATCAGTAGAATGCCGGCCTAAATGAAGGTTCTCCTGGACGAGCGTATATGAGATGGTTTATATATGTATTTGCAGTGTGTTCTATAGTGTTATTTTATTGTTATTATGGTGTGGTTATGAACAAGGTGTTGGATTTGCTTATATGTACTTAGCTTTTTATAAGGCCCTAACTCATGAGTATGTGCCCCATCTGTGAACAATATTTATGTTATGTACATAGTGTTGTGTGAATCCATAATCTCTATATTACTCTTGTTTAAATTTTTGTTCAAATCCACCAGTTAACAGGAAAAGAATAGAAGGGCCAAGTCCATGAACGAGAAAATTCTCTGGACGACAGAGATGAAACGCCGGTATGCCCTTCATAACAAGGCACACTCGTCCAAATACAAGACGAGGTAAAAACCTTGGACAATTAAATAAAGATTTGAGCACGTCCAACCCATGGACGAGTAAATATTCAATGCGTCCAACACAAGGACAAACAAATAATCAATACGTCCAACACATGGACGAGAAAATGCATACGAATTTAAACTTGTCAAAAAAAACTCGTCCAGACCATGGACGAGGAAACGCAGAATATATCCACCAAAACAATCCAACATATGGACGAGGCAAAGGTGGTGATGAAAGACTACAAGTTTAAAGACGTAATGAAGAATCACTATTCCATCATGTTTTTTCGAAGACGAGTTGAAACTGGAATGTTTTCTAATAAAAATTACTCCTATGGACGAGCATGAACTTATATTTTGGTAAGAAAAATTCTCGTTCACACAAACATTATAAAAAAAAAGTTGATCAAATTATTTAAGGGCGGACTACTAAACGTCCAAACACCCTGAATTTGTTCAAAGTCTCGTCCTAAAACCATGGACGAGACAAATATACTTGAATTACATTTCCTTCTTAAAAAAAAAAAAACAACAAACAAAAAACAAAATAGTCTTCATGCAGGAGGAGTGTCGTCCTTGGCATTTGCAGGAGGAGGAAGTGTGCTAGCATCGTCCTCAATATTGACGTCCTTTGAGCTCGTTTGGAGGAGAGAGCTAGTGGTAGCACCAAGATTGAGCTTTATGACGCTAAAATCAAGGTTGGGGAAGTTCTCTGCAGCGTCCAACCTGAAGTCTTCGAACCCAGCTGCATAGTTCTTGTCCAGCAGGTCAGTGAATTGCTTGGACGTCTGGAACTCTGCAACTGCGTCCTCCTTAGCCTTTTTGAGAAGGGCGCTTAGCTCGTTATTCTTCTTCTGAAGATGGTCAAGACGAGTATCCTTTTCAAGGACATCCGTCTTGAGCTCTTCATTGAGGTTCCTAAGCTCTTTAGCCTCTTCCCTGACCTTAGCAGCTACCTCAGCCCACACCTTACTCTCCTCCTTTACCTCCTTTATCTTGGTCTCCAGAAGCAGCCTCGTCTTGTCCAGTTCAGTGGCCTGCTTGGACGCAGCGATGAACTTAGACATGGCCTGTACATTAAAATTTAAGTACATGTCAGTGTCATTAATTAAAGACGAGACATATGCATAAAAAAAAAAAAAAAAAACTTAAAAACTTAAGAGCTTACCTTGAAGAGATCATGAACACCAGAGTGCTCAAAATCCTTCAAGGACATGTTTAACAAGCACCCACGTCCACGTCCGTTACTGCCGTCGAGAACCTCTCCCAGGCCAAGTCCTCGTTTCTTAAAAGGTGTTGAGGAACTTCCTTGGGAGCAGTAGACAATGTGGGTGCGTGAACCATGGACGAGATCTTCCTGGACGGAGGATCTTTTGGCTCAGGATCAAGAGCGAGAATCTGCACAGGGGACTCCAGACTAGAGGCAGGAGGAGACTTGACGCCTTGAGGTTTGGAAGACTTGTGCTTCTTATCCTTTCCTCGTCTGCTTGGGAGGTCACCCAAGTCCACCCTCGATGAGATGTTTTTTCTTTTCTCACCTATGGGTGGACGAGGTTGAGACTTAACTCCCTCGTCCACAACCTCTTTGCCATTGTTCTCCTTCATTGTCGCCATTCCTAAAAGGAAAGACGTTAGTTTTTTTTAAAATAAAATAAAATATATATATATATAATAATAAATAAATAAAAAAGGGAGAGGAATAACAAATGAAAATAACTTACGTCTGCGAGTAGTGATCTCGTGTGCAAGGGCTTCAGCAGAAGGTATAGGACCTAAGCCCCAAGTAGCAAGACGTTGGAGGCTTACTAGTGAATGGAACGTCCTGTCAGTGTACAGACGAGCCGTCTGGATGCGTTCAATATGAAACCTATCCAAGTGAGGTCGCCTAGCACCTGAAACAAAATAAGGACGAGGAAACAAGAGTTAGGATTTTTGAATTATAGGAAACATTAAAAACTGAATAAGGTTGAGACGAACATACCTTCAGGACGAAGGTTTCCCAGTTCCCCAGTGTATGGAGGGAATGGGTCCCTGTCAACCTCAATGGGGCGTCCAGCCCAGAAACCTGAGACGAAGAAGAACTCCGTCTTCCAGTTCCTATCTGAGGTGACTAAGGATTTGATTAGCCTATAATCTTTCCCCCTGGCTGTAAATTGATAAAAGCCAAGGGGCTGATTAATCTCGGAGGGCTTGTAACAGAAGAGGAACTCGTCCACAGTGAGAGGACGGTTCCCCTCAAACACCTCCCTCCACAAAACTTGCATGGATACAACCAACCTCCATGCGTTAAGATTAAACTGACAAACTCCTAAACCTAACCTAGATAGTAACTCCCTAGCAAAACTATTTAGAGGTAGTTTAAGCCCTCCCAAAAGGTAAGCCTCATAAATACCTATCCCAAAACGAGGCTGACAACACCACTCTCCACGGACGGCTAACCTAGGGTTAAGCTCGTCTGGGATTTGATACCATGTTTTAAGTAATTCAATTTTCCTATCATCTGTCTTTGAATCTATACCTATGGTACAACTATACACAACTTCCTCATCCTCGTCCTGAACTGTGGACGAGGGGGCACTAGTTCCGGCATGAGATCCGGACTCAAACCTCGTCTGTAACCCTTCCTGGAGAACCTTTAAAGGAACCCCAGGGACACCAGATATATACTCGTTCATAGTGTTCCCCCCACTACTACTACCACTACTACTATCGCTATCACTAGACCCACTAAAACTGCTACGGTTAGAATACTCGTCTATGGCTTTATCTACACTATCGCTAGACGAGGAAAGAACAATTGACATTTTATGGAAAGTTTAAATGAAAACTAAAGACGAAGTTAGGAATATACCTGGATCTAAGATGAGGGAAACTTATGGACGCAGAATACTTCTAGACGAGGATTTAAGACGAGAGTAATTGAAGGGAAATTTCAGAAATGAGGAGGGTAGCAATGGAAATCAACTATTTATAGGCAATGGGCCCAGACATCTGAAACGACACAAACGGATGAAAAGGAGACACGTGGCATTTTCCTCGGTTAGGCAAATCGACGTGATTTCCTGAGAATAAGGTCATGACACGTGTCACCAATTCGTTGGCAAAGTACCCAGAAGAAGTCAAATATCTCTGGACAACCCATGGACAAGGGGGCAACTGATGATACTAGAAAAATTGCAACTGCAGACTCGTCTATGATGGGTCGTCCTGATCTACAACCTCAACCTGTGAAAGTCAGGACGAGGAAAACTCGTCCTGAACGAAACAGGAAAGACGAGATTTGAGATAATCTCGTCCTGAGCATAACCTCGTCCTGAGTAAGCTGGATGGTCAACATTACTATTCAGACACAGGGCATCACACCTCGCTCCGTAATCGACAAAATTGATGGGAACCGTTGCCAACGACGGTT
The DNA here is from genome assembly GCA_029955455.1 of Quercus agrifolia. Lineage (NCBI taxonomy): Eukaryota > Viridiplantae > Streptophyta > Magnoliopsida > Fagales > Fagaceae > Quercus > Quercus agrifolia. The sequence continues at coordinate 45,902,456 of JARQAD010000006.1, forward strand.
AGATCAATCAGGCCAAACGATACGGTATCAAAAACAGTTAGAGGTTACTTTCGAAATCGTCGACTTACATGAAGGGAGACGACTGTTCTGTGGGTGTGCTATAAAAGCACTGATCTACGGAGAAGGTACGATTCGGAACTTCCATTCATTTTTCCTTAAAGAAAAACTACAAAGATACTAACTTTGCCATCGGAGGATTTTTGGCCGGCCTCCACCGGTCTCCTTTGACTCTGTTCATCTTTTTCAGGATTTTCTAGCAACCTTTGATAACGTCGAAGATAGTTCAGCCCACTGATCATTGAAGCATTATCAAATATATATAAATTTTTTTTTTATTTTACCTCCAAAAATAAAAATTCGAACACCCTGACTTTAAATTTTGTTTAAATCCTGCTAAAATGAGCTTGAATATGATCATCTTAGTACTACTTTCACAATATTTTTAATGATAAATTTACATCACTTTTTTACATACCTTTAACAACTTGCCACCTAGATTTTGCTGTGAAAGTGTTGTGTTAGTAGCACTACTCTTAAAATTGTTCATTTATTAAAAATAAATAAATAAACTCTAGAAAATAAATAAATACACTTCAAAAGCAAAAACTTATATCAATTATTATTTTTTCTTAGTTTCATGTTTACTCACAATTCTACTTCTAGGTGTTTTACTATTATTTTTTATCATATATTTTTATATAATTGATATTAAATATAATAAATTATTATTAATTTGACAAAAATATATGATTAGTTAGTTAATTATATTAATTTTTGCATTCAATGGTAGTTGTCTTACCAATCTTTAAACTTTTAATAATTTTTTTAGACTATATTGTATATAATATTTAGAATACTATTTTAGATTATTGTATATAATATGAAAGTTGTATATACAGAAAAAAAAAAAAAAAAAATCCCCACTACAAATTTCTAGTTCCATCTTGACCCCTCTAGAAAATAATCCTAGAGTCGCCACTGGGTAATTGTCCCACGTTGCTTAAGAGAGTGTGTTATGTATAGTATAATTTGTCTCACCCTCCCTTAAAAGTTATAATGGCTTTTGAGTGGATTTGTGATGTGCTTTTGTATTAGAACTTCTTTTCTCTTCCTTTCGTGTGTGTGTGTTTGTTTCTCCAAAAAAAGAAAAAAAGAAAAAAAGAAAAAAAGTGAATCCAGCAACAACATGCACGGCTTTTTCTTGTTTCAGATTGGAAGCTCTCATCAAGGTGACAGAAGATCAAGAGGCTCCAATAACGCCTAAAGAAATACTATTTGAAACAGTGCGATCCGATTCATTTCTAGGACAAAGAAACAAAGCAAGATTATAAAATCCCATCCATTAACAGTAACAAAATTGTTAATAGTCATTGGTTAAATTAATGGAAGAAACCTCCCAGCAAACAAAACAATAGAATTAAACAAATTTAAAAGTGTCATACAAAAAAATATAAAAAGTGTGAGAGGCCAATCATACATCTTTTAAAATTTTAGGTAAATTTAGGTGTAACAATCCAATATTTAAGAAATTTAGGGCAGAATCATATATCTTACAAAATATTAGGTAACTTTAGGAGTAAAAATTTAATATTTAAAAAATGTAGGGGGCTAACTATATATCTTTTGAAAATTTTAGGGAAATTTAGGGGTAATTTTCTAATATTTGAGATTTTCTAATGTTCTCCCCTCTTCTAAGTGGTTCAAAGTTTATATATGGTTATTTTTATAAATTTTATATAAGAAAATATTTTTATTTATAATAATAATAATAACAACAACTACTAGAACTTGAAGTTGAAGGTAGCTTTTATTGGAAATGACCAATTAAACTTGAAGAAATTGCTTTGCAGCAGCAATGGCAATTCATAAGTTAATGGAGATTAAAAGAAGAAAATTTGTTTTAACTGAAAGAAAAGTTAGATGATCAAATGTTGCATTTGGTTCATGCAAATATGAATTGCCAAAATTTAAATCTATTTTCTGTTGAAATGGTAAATTTTTGAAACAAAAAAAAAATAAAAAGGGATGGTTCAAGTGAGCTCAACTCACCTGGCAATGTGGATCAGAAGCACACCAGCTCGTTATCCTTCCATTGTCGAAGGCGGGAGGTCTTCGCTGCTCTGTGAAACCAGCCTCACGCTATACCCTCCACTCCAGGAACCACAAGACCCAGGCCTTCGCCTAAGTCACATGGGTTAGCTCTCAACGGACGAGCCAGGATTTTGCACTTGCTGATCCTGCGCAATGAGCCAAATCATTGGCCCATCTCCTTATATACCCTCGCTCGAGTTTACAAGCCAGCGCTACTCAGCTCGGTGATATAGAAGGCGCGTGACAACTATTATAAAGTTATGTAGGAGATGTAATCTAAGCAGTGTAGGACACTAAACAAAAAAAATTATTCAAGGGGCATGAGTGACAGCATATGACTGCCCACATGAACACTCATCATCCCTGTGGTAAGATTCACCTGGATTCTTGAAATTTTGGTTGTTTGTGATAGTTTTTACTATGCTTGAATGGAAAAGATACATTATTTCTCATTAGATTTGTTACAGCATTATACTGAGTAGTTAAAATCCAAGCTGCTTTGATACAGAGGAGAACATTTGAAGTTGTGATTGTTCAGATAGATTTGATAATTATGCGAGATGTGTTATGCTAATAACCCGGATGTTTGAGATGAATTCAGTGTGATTCAGGTGTATGCTTTGCACAAATGGAAGCTTGAAGATTCACATATGGCTTTGAATACCAATATCGACTCTATAATTGCTGTTTCTAAAGCTGTGGAACAGTGGAAAGTTCAGACATGGTGACTTCAAAGTTTAGGTATAAGAGTAATCCAGGCTATCATACAAAGTAGTACAAATAGATAGGATAACATGGTGACTTCAAAGTTTAGGTATAAGAGTAATCTAGGCTATCTTATAAAGTAGTACAAACAGCTAGGATAACAAATAATAGGCTCTCAAAAGATTCACATTTCCTGCCAATTTACTGATTTTAAAACCTACTTTATGAATGTGTATTTAACGGTTGTAAAGTTTAAATTTCAAACTCAAATAATATATGCTTAAAGGCTCTTTTATTTTTTTAGATAAAGGTTAATAATTTGCATCTATTATAATTTGAAAAAAAAATATATATATATTTTTAATTTTTCAAACAAATGAAAAGGACTAGCCTCATCACATGTGCTCCGCATGTGCAATGAGGCTTTTTTTTTTTTTTTTTTTGAGTTTAATGTAATTTTTCAATTTAAATTTATCTATTGTTAGTGAGGTTATATAGGAAGGAATTTTTAAGAAACTAAAATTTAGGATTTGAAATGAAGTAAATTGCTGATTTAATATTTGCTACTTTTTAGGAAAAAATGTATCAAATGTGTATGAAATATATTTAAAAGAGAAATAAAATGTCCACAACATTTTTACAATAAATCATAAGTGACAGATTGTTATTGGCTGTTACTGTTGGGACAAAAAAGTAATCTTAGTGTTAGGTGTGTGCTAATTTTTAGGAAAAAAGTTTCTCTAATAGTTTTTTTTAAAAATTTTTATTTTGTTGAATTACAATTCTAACCCTATTTTTTATTTTTTAAGAATAAGGATTATTTAATTAGATTAGGGGCATTTTTGACATTTTTTTGAAACCATAACTAACTTTATGAATCTTCTTAATATATAGAGATAATAATAATAATAATAATAATAATAATAATAATAATAATAAAGAAAAAGTTTAGTTATAAAATTGGTTGTAGCCTAAGGTTACAACTTCGTTTTAAAAAATTAACATTATTACATATTTTGAAAATCTAACTATTGGATTGCACGTTCTTTATGCTTTTAATATACATGTCAAATTTTGTGTCAATCAGATATTATTTATTACTTGATCTATAAGCTTATATTTTATGCATAATTTTAAACTACAAAAACTTGTAATTTAAACAATTTATTGATCTTAAATTTTCTAAAACTTTTGTAAGCATGAAAGATATATGAAGAAAATGTAATAGAATGGTGGATTTGTCAAAATTTACATTCAATAAAAAAAAAATTGAGTAAGGTTGTATCCTTAAGCAACAACAAATTTTGTAGCTAAATTTTATCATAATAATAATAATAATAATAATATGAAAATGATAAAGTTTGACAACAAACTTGGTTGTATCTTAAAACTACAGTTTCAAAAAATATCTTTTTATTGGATATGAATTTTGACAAATCTACCATTGAATCAGATATTATTTATTATTTGATCTATAAGCTTATATTTACGCATAATTTTAAACTACAAAAACTTGTAATTTAAACAATTTATTGATATTAAATTTTCTAAAACTTTTGTAAGCATGAAAGATATAAGAAGAAAATGTAATATAATGGAGGATTTGTCAAAATTTACATTCAATAAAAAAGATATTGAGTAAGGTTGTATCCTTAGGCAACAACAAATTTTGTAGCTATAATAATAATAATAATAATAATAATAATAATAATAATATGAAAATGATAAAGTTTGACAACAAACTTGGTTGTATCTTAAAACTACAGTTTCAAAAAATATCTTTTTATTGGATGTGAATTTTGACAAATCTACCATTGAATCAAATATTATTTATTATTTGATCTATAAGCTTATATTTATGCATAATTTTAAACTACAAAAACTTGTAATTTAAACAATTTATTGATATTAAATTTTCTAAAACTTTTGTAAGCATGAAGGATATAAGAAGAAAATGTAATATAATGGAGGATTTGTCAAAATTTACATTCAATAAAAAAGATATTGAGTAAGGTTGTATCCTTAGGCAACAACAAATTTTGTAGCTATATTTTATCATAATAATAATAATATGAAAATGATAAAGTTTGACAACAAACTTGGTTGTATCTTAAAACTACAGTTTCAAAAAATATCTTTTTATTGGATGTGAATTTTGACAAATCTACCATTGAATCAGATATTATTTATTATTTGATCTATAAGCTTATATTTATGCATAATATTAAACTACAAAAACTTGTAATTTAAACAATTTATTGATATTAAATTTTCTAAAACTTTTGTAAGCATGAAGGATATAAGAAGAAAATGTAATATAATGGAGGATTTGTCAAAATTTACATTCAATAAAAAAGATATTGAGTAAGGTTGTATCCTTAGGCAACAAAAAATTTTGTAGCTAAATTTTGTCCTAATAATAATAATAATAATAATATGAAAACAATAAAGCTTGATAACAAACTTGGTTGTAGTTTTAAGACTACAACTTTAAAAAATATTTTTTTTATTGAATGTGAATTTTGACAAATCTACCATTGAATTACATTTTCTTCTTATATCTTCCATACTTGCAAAATTTTCAGAAAATCAAATATCAATAGCTATGTCATTAATCAATTGTTTAAATTTTAAGTTTTAAGTTTTTTGTAATATAAAATTATTCATAAAAAATAAGTTTATGAATAGAAAAGTAAATAATATTCGATTGACACGAAATTTAACATTTGTGTAAACAAAATGCAATTCAACTATTAGTTTTCAAGATATGTAACTATGTTAATTTTTAATAAAATGTTGACATCATTTCTCTAAGACTTATATGAGAAATATATAAGTTATTTGAAGTATTATATTCTTCCTCAAATTTAGTTACTTTTGCAACAATTGAAATAATATCCAATAAAAGAATAAATAATTTTAATGACACACAATCAAAGATGTAAACAAGAATAATAATAATTGAAGGATATTTGTATATTTAATGTATCAAAAATAATATTTGCATTCTTGAATAGGCATAAAGTGTAACACCCCGGTTGTTAATTGTAATTTGGAAGAAGCTTGATGGGCAGATTGATAATTTTACTTGCAAGATATTTTAGGGACAAGCTTGGAAATAGGCTTCATCCCCTTAAGTCAGCCCCCCACACCCCCCCCCCCCCTCACTTCACATTCATGTGTCTCCCTCTCTCGCTCTTGAGCTGCCACCCCTCTCCTTTTCTCTCACTCGAATTTCTCTCTCTCTTCCCAAGGTCTTCCACTAAAACTACTTCGGCCATGAGTTTCTTTTCAAGCTATCACCACTGAATGTGAAGAAAAGATTTCGGCAAGAGAGGGACCCATTTGGCCAAGCAAGGAATATGAGGTAAAAATTCCTATTTTCCGAACAAAACTAAGTAAAATCTAGCTATGGAGTTTATGCTAGAACAAGCTTATTGGGTTTATGTAAGAAATTCTTTTTCGAATGAAAAGTTTGGTTTGGTTTTGAGTCATTTGGCTCTATTGTGCACCCAATCATGATTTTGTCTTGGGTAATGGGTTTTGGAGGTCTTGGAGTTGTGAGGAGGTGTGCATGTGAAACTTTGATGATTTGGGTAGCAATGGTTTTGTTAAAATCCGAAAATTTCATATCATTTGAAGAGTTTTTGCCTTGATAAAAGGTTTGATTGATTAGTTTCCTAATGGGTATTTGAGGGTTGGTTTGCTAGATCAACTATGGGTCTTGTTGTTGCATATGTTGATGTGAGTTGATTTTTGGAAGTGTTTTCTTTGCATTTATATGACTTTGGCAAATGTGGGTGTGAGTGAAGTGATAACTACGTATTTATGCAAGTGAAGTGTGGGCATGTGCTTTTTGCATACCAAGTGTTTGATAAGTTGTTTATATGAGATTTTGAGTTTGATTCATTGTTTTTAATATGCTTTAAATCTTGTGGTTTTAATGGGAGTGATTCTCATATAATTTGGGCTAGTCTTAAAACTAAAACAATTTTCTAAAGCTGTCAAGGACAGATTTGAGTCAGCTGCAATACATGATTTTTAATAAATTATAGAAAAATTTTTTTGAGCTGAATTTTTGGTGGTACATACTAGACACATAAAGGCTTCTCCTTATTTAATTTCAAGATTTTTGGATAACACGAAGTAGACCAAACAAATTTTATAAAAATGGCTGACCTGTTGGAAGTTATCTGAAAGTGTGATCAGGATGATGAGACTTTAAGGAATTTACTCCAAGCTTTTGTTGTGTGCTTTAGCTTGTAAGTTCATATGTGCTTTCTTTGATAAGTGTTTTACTTTGGCTAATTTTATCATGGTTTGGTATTGGCATATGTTGTATCAAGTTGGTACATGCACATTGTTTGTGGAAGGAAAATTAAAGACTTTGGTTGTGTTGTAGTGCTATGAGTTTATTGTATGCTTGTTTGGTTCCCTTTTGGGTAGGGGTTCTTGTCTTGGGCTAGTCAAGCTAGGCTTTAGAGCCTTAGGTTTGATTTTTGAGGGAATCCTTTCCGATTTATAGAGGCAAATTTGATAGTGTATTTTGTTGTAGGCCTTGATAGGCTTGATACTTGTATTTCTAGGTTCCAAGGTACTTGGTGATGGAATAGGTAACTTGATTGGTTGAATGCGGTGCCCAGCTGAGGTAAATTTGGAATGGATTGCTGAGGTAAGTAGCTTTTTGTAGGCCACAAACTAAATGACCAATTGTGATAGAAATTAATTAATTAATTAGCCAAGTTATTAATTAATCAATTTATCATGCAAACGCGTGGTAGCACAAACAAATCACCAATAAACTAATTATGCAGTGGAAAATAAATAATACAGTGATTTGTTTACGAATGGGGAAAAACCTAACGGCAAAAACCCCACCGGGTGATTTTCAGGTCACCAATCTCGAAATTTCACTATTATCACAACAAGCGGTTACAAGTAAAGGAATCCCAAGTACCTTACCAACTTACAGTTGAACCTTTACCCCAATACCCAATTGGACTTGTTCTGTAGTGACAGTTCCCCTTTCTGATGCACGGCTCCCAAGTACGTGACTAATAGTTGCACGGATCCCAGTACACGACTTCAAAACACCAACTGAGAAGACTGTCGACTGTAAAGTTCTTCAGTTCATCCACACGATGAAGATCAAGAAGATGCTTGGTTACAAAACCCTATGATGCAAATACACAGCAACTTCTTCAAAAGAAAGAGATGAACTAGGTTAATAACCTTGTCTCTGGTCACAATTTGCTTGAATAGAGTTTGCTCAATGCTTGTGCAACTTGTGTACCGTTTGAAAGCTCTTAAAACAATAATTTTATATGTCTAGGGTTAGAAGAAAAGGAGGCCCAAAGACATATTCACGGATCCCAAGAAAATCAGATTGAATTCTGAAATTCTTAAACCTCGACAGTTAGGAGGTGTCCAGAAGCTATCAACTAGCTGTTGAGCTTTAATGAATTTGCACTCTTTGCATGATTTCTTGAACAGACTTGAAGGCTTCAACACTTGATCTTAAAACGTAATTTCTTGAAGTATTTAAGCACATCCTAAGTCTACCCAAATACAAGTAAAGTGCGTTTTATCAAAGGAGAAGCCAATTACATAAAATCATGACATATGTTTTTAACATGTAAAACACATATGTCCTAACAATCTCCTCATTTGGCACTTCATGACAAAACCATAACAAACAAACGAACATATGAGAGAAGTCATAAATCACCAAACTCATATTCACTTGTTGAATACAATAAAATCTATCTTAACACAAACTCTTGAAAATTTTTGCAAAAAGAGAGTTTATGGCAAGTAGACTTTGACAACCTGTATTTCTGAAACACTTTAACAAAACTCATCAAGACATCTTTGTGTGAAACAGAAATAATAGATTGCATACAAATAATAAGAAGCATGTGTATAAAGAGAGAAAAGAAACAACACATGAAAGGGTAGGTGAAAGAGAAACATACATCAACAATATAGAAGAGAAAATAAGTACAATGTATGTCTATAAATGGTCACAAGACCTCATGTACAAGAACTATGTATCTAAGAAAGAAAAGAAAAGAAAAGATACATAACATCCTCACTACATCCCTAAAAAAAATAACAACACTCCCCCTAATACAATGATCCCAAAAACTAACTCTCCCCCTAAGAGTGACTACTTTCATATCCAAAACTATTTCCCCTTTTTGTCACGAGTGACAAAGGGTGGAGTGTCAAGTAGACATCTCATCGGTAGAGCTAGCATCTCCATCATCATTTGAAGTGTCATCGTCATCACCATCATCATCATCATCATCCTCAGCATCAGAATCAGAAGCCACTGGAGGAGGTGGTGAAGGAGTAGGCTCAGGAGCAAAACCGCCCATAGTTGCCTGTCGTCGTGCAATATGATCGACACGAACGTTCACCTGATACAACTCTGTAGAAAGTGTATCCAGGCGAGCATCCATGCGCTGTAGCTGCGCCATGACATCTTCTAAAGAAACATCACTTGAAGAAGAAGGAACGGATGCAGATGGAGCAGAATGGGATGGTGCAGAACGAGAGGAAGGTGTTGCTGAATCTGATTGCCACGACCGAAACTGGGCCTCACTATGTTTAACAGTAGCGTAATCTATGACACACATGACGGTAAAATGGTCGGAAGAGAGAAAAGGAACAGAAAAATAACGTAAAATCCTCGTGATAACGGAAGGAAAGATGAGCTTATCATGGGATGCCGAATCTAAATGAACATCTACAATAGAAAGAATGAAGTGAGAAGGAAAATCTATAGTAAGATGCTCAAGAAGAGATAATAAAAATCGAGCATGAGGCTCTGTAATGGAGTTATAGTGAGAAAGAGGATGCAAAACAAAAGTCATCACCATGTTCATGAATCTAGGACCTTTAGCAAAAGGTCGACATGGTGTAAATAGACGCTTACCCCAAGCAGTAGGGCGCTTATAAAAAGCAGACATGAGCTCATCCCTGGACACAGTCCTCAGATGCTCACAACTAGGATAGTCAGGAAACTCTATCCTAGGGACCTGAAGCACATCCGCAACTAGCTGCGGTGTGACAGGAATGCGTGTACCTCGAACACGAGTGAAGAAGAGAGGTACTGAACGGTCAATCCCATGCATGTTGGAGTAAAACTTCTGGATAAGCACGAGAGGACATGTGACTAGGACGTCACACAGTGACTCCCATCCCCTACTATGAATGACAGAGGGAAGGTCAGTGTCAGCAAAGTTCGATAGAACGACTTGGCGTTCCGAATGAATGCCTCGTCTAGAGAAGTTCTCCGAAAATGCCTTAAAGGCATCATCATCATGGAACCGAACATTAGAAGGTGAAGGATCAGAAGATGAAGAAGCACCGGAATGAAGAGGGTTCCGGGCTGGAGTGGATTTACGTTTAGGTGCCATAGACACGACTAACGTAAACAGAAAAAGAGGGAGAAAAAGAAAAGACAATCAGAAAAGTCCCAAGCAATATTAATAATATCAAATATATTGAAAAGAAGGTACGTATGCATGGGAAATGCATGAACATGTAACATGCAAAACAAAATGCATCATGGGCTCAGCCCAATCCAAACCTATCAGCACACAAACATATAGCACAAATCTAAATGCATGTCAATACTGTTAAAATGCTAATGTGATGCAATGTATGAGGTTTTAAACTCATTTAAGTGAAAACCCATCCCAAAATTTCAAAAATAACTCAACAATTTTGAAAAACCCCAAAATTTTCAAAAACCCCAAAACCTAAGTTTCAAAACATGAAATGCATGAAGAATGAGAGATTAGAAGCTTACCAAGAGAAGAAAATCTTGAAAAATCTTGAAGAAACCTTTGAGGATTGAGATTGGAGTGAGATGAGAGAGTTTGGGAGAGAAAATAGAGAGCAATCGAGAGAGAGATCGAGTGAAATGAGAATCGGATTGCACAAGGAGGTTTAAATGGAACTTTTAGTAAAGCTCGACAAATGAGGTATTGAGAGGTGTTGAGGAGGCTGTCGAGATAGGTGTCGAGAAAATGCTTGTCGATATCTGAGGTATCGAGCAGGTATCGAGCAAGTATCGAGCAACAAGGAATCATATCCAAGAACAGAAGCTCGATCGATCCACCAGGTGTCGAGAAGCTATCGAGGAGGCAGGAGCATTCTCGATCGATCCACCAGGTATCGAGGAGTTGTCAGGATTGTGATAAGAAAAAGGCTTATGAAGCTCGATAGATACCAAGGTGTCGAGGAGGTATCGAGGAGGTGTCGAGCCATTTTTAAAAACCAGTTTTTTCGAGAGGAGAAAAGCACAGTTATGAATGCAATCCAACATGCAACTCAACCAATGATCCAATCAACACAGTAATCTCTCAAAATAGTCTCTCAATTTAAAATTTTGAGCACATGGATCTCCAAAACACACACACACACTAAACAAGTCTAACCAATTTTATATTTCAAAAACCAAGTTTAGACAGTTTAGTGAGCATACATTAACACATGTAAAACTTGTGATGGCCAAATCACATTGTATCTGCACATGTATCAAGAATAGCAAAGAATATTGCGTGTTGTGTGTGAAAAACATTGCAAGATTACATAAGTGTATACATGTTATGACGATTTGAGATATGAGGAAATCGCTTTGACTCACACATAATCATAATTGCTTGATGGGGACTATCACCTTCAAGGTACATCCTATAACTCCCACATCTCCTAGAATACACGCTTGCAATCATATTTAAAAGCATTTTTGATCTTTTTGCTTTTGATTTTTCTTTGCATATTTTTCTTTTTAAACATATCATACAAGGGCTTATTAGAGAGAGAAGAAATACCCAATGATATTTAACATTTCAATTTTGCTATGCCTAAGCACACAAATGTCATTGACATTACACTTTTGCTATGCCGAAACATACAGATGTCATACATGATTGGCGGGCAACAGTGGTGAGATGGTTATTAATGCCTTTCTCTCAAGATCTTTTAGTCATTTCCGTCAAAAAGAGTGATACGAGTGTTAAGTATAAGAGACAACTCAATCTTACTCATCATAAACAAGAGCCACAAAGCTCATTTGCTTAGTTATGCATAGAGATGCTCATCTAAGCTACAAAAGATACAAAGTTTATAAAACTTTGTTTCAATGGTCATCCAAGGTACACAAGTACCAATGTACACATAATACACACTGTTTTTGTATTTTTTTGATTTTTCAATTTATTTATTTATTTTTATATCAAAAACAAAATAAACAAAAACTGAAAATAAACAAACAAAAACATGTTAAACAAAGCAAAGTATAAAACTAGACTGACTCAAAATAAAAGCAAAACACACAAGTAATGCAACAAACAAAAACAAGAAGATAGAATAAGGTGATAAAATCACTTAGAGTCCTTTTTCTTCCGCACCTTGGAAGAACTTTTCCTTTGATTAAACCCTTGAACCGGTGGTGAGGGGGAAGAATTAAGACCATTCAAGTTCGAAAGGAACATGAGGGCCTTGAGAAGATCACCGAGAGGAGCGAGAGAAGATTGAAGTTGATTCTGGCTTCCAGATGCTATCATGCCGTTGCTCTGTTGAGTGGCAAGCCACTTGTAGTAATTTGGTCGAGTATGACCGGTAGCTCCACAATGATGACAGAGATGCTGCTTCTTTTGTTTAGGCTTTTGAGAGTTAGCCTTCTTAGCCTTAGGATTTTTAACATCTTTCTTATCTAGTTTAGGGGGTGCTCCTAAGGTAGATTTACCCTTGTCTAAGTTCTCACTAGCTAGATTAATTTTAACATCAATGTTCTCAATTTCAGTATTACTAGCAGGAGGAACAAAAACAGTAGTATTAGTAGAAGCAGTATTAGAGGAAGAAAGATCATACCCTAAACCTGTTTGATTTGAAGCAGATTTCTGAATACTGAGCATCTCATCTAGCTTAGCGCTTAAAGTCCTCTCCAATTAAACTTTGACTTGAGATAGCTTCGTCTCAAGCTTCTCGGTCTTCTCAGCTAAGAAATTGTTCTCAAACCTCAGTGTTCCAATAGCTTGATTAGCCTCATCAAACTTTGTGGATAATTCTTCATGGTCAAGTTCCACATCACTGAGTTTCTTGGTGGCCAGCCTATAGAGTTTCTCATGCTTTTTAGAAACTTTGTACAGTTTCTTATAGGCTGTATGGATGTCATCTTGATCATCCATCTTCTCAAATTTGGACTCCACCAATTCTTCTTCTTCGTCCACATCTTCAACAATCCCATCAGTAGGATTGACAGTGGCAGTGAAGGCATTCAAGATTCCATCATTCTCATTGTCGGAATCTTCCTCAAGCTCAGTGTCGCTCAAGGTAGCAGTAAGTGCCTCACTCTTCCCATTGCTCTTGAGATACGTAGGACACTCATGTTTCATGTGCCCGAAGCCTTGACACCCAAAACACTTAGGTCCTGCAGGAATAGTGTACTGACCACCTTCCTTAGCATTCTTCTTCCCTTTGTCTTGCCCTTTAAACTGAGAAGAACTGGATTGCCTGCGGTCCTTGTCGAAGTTCCTCCCGTTGGCATTCTTCATAAACTTCTTGAATTGCCTGGTGATGTAGAACTTCATCTTGGAATTTTCATCATTGGAAGACTCATCTGTCTCATTGCTCTTGGCCTTCAGTGCCATACTCTTGCCTTTACCCATCTTGCCAATCTTTGTCAACCCTAACTCATAGGTCTACAAGTTACCAACTAGCTCTGTCAAAGGAATTTTGTCGATATTTTTTTATTCTTCTATTGCTGTAATCTTGGCTCTGAGCATTTTGCTCACAATCTTGGGTTCAGGAATGGTTTCCCCAAGATTGAAGGCTGAGTTTACTATGTCCTTGAGCTTGGCATAGAACTCATCGAATGACTCATCCTCCTCCATCTTTATTTCTTCAAAGCTTGTAGTGAGCCTCTGAAACTTTGAATCCTTAACAGCCTTTGTACCCTCATAGGTTGTCTAGAGGATGGTCCATGCTTCCTTTGCAATTTCTGTGGAGGATATCTTCTGAAACTCCTCATTGGTGACTGCACTAAATAAGGCATTCAATGCTCTGCTGTTGAAGTTTGCCACCTTCATCTTTGCTTCATCCCAATCGGCCATTGCTTCCTTTGGCTTGGTCCAACCAATCTCTATAGCTTGCCACACCTTCTCATCTAAGGACTGCAAGAAAGCTCTTATGTGTACTTTTCAGTATGCATAGTTAGTGCCATCAAATAAAGGAGGTATGATTAATGACTGTCTTCTATCCATGACAAATAGGGGTCAATGGATCAACACAGCTAAGATTAAACCCTAATCAGAGTGTGCCCGCTCTGATACCACTTGATAGGCCACAAATTGAATGACCCATTGCGATAGAAATTAATTAATTAATTAGCTAAGTTATTAATTAATCAATTTATCATACAAACGCGTGGTAGCATAAACAAATCACCAATAAACTAATTATGCAGCGAAAAATAAATAATACGGTGATTTGTTTACGAATAGGGAAAAACCTAACGACAAAAACCCCACCGGGTGATTTTCAGGTCACCACTCCCGAAATTTCAGTATTATCACAACAAACAGTTACAAGTAAAGGAATCCTAAGTACCTTACCAATCTATAGTTGAACAATTACCCCAATATCCAATTGGACTTGTTCTGTAGTGACAGTTCCCCTTTCTGATGCACGGCTCCCAAGTACATGACTAATAGTTGCGCGGATCTTAGTACGCGACTTCAAAACACCAACTGAGAAGATTGTCGGCTGCAAAGTTCTTCAGTTCATCCACATGATGAAGATCAAGAAGATGCTTGGTCACAAAACCCTACGGTGCAAATACACAGCAACTTCTTCAAGAGAAAGAGATGAACTAGGTCAAGAACCTTGTCTCCGGTCACAATTTGCTTGAACAGAGTTTGCTCAATGGTTGTGCAACTTGTGTACCGTTTGACGGCTCTTAAAATAACCCTTTTATATGTCTAGGGTTAGAAGAAAAGAAGGCCCAAAGACATATTCATGGATCCCAAGAAAATCAGATTGAATTCTGAAATTCTTAAACCTCGACAGATAGGAGGTGTCGAGAAGCTATCGACCAGCTGTCGAGCTTTAATAAATTTGCACTCTTTGCTTGATTTCTTGAACAGACTTGAAGGTTTCAACACTTGATCTTGAAATGTAGTTTCTTGAAGTATTTAAACACATCTTAAGTCTACCCAAATACAAGTAAAGTGCATTTTGTCAAAGGATAAGCCAATTACATAAAATCATGACATATGTTCTTAACATGTAAAACACATATGTCCTAACACTTTTTAATGAGATTTTTGAAAAATAACTATGTTGCATAAATGTTGTTTTTGGGTTAGACACACTTTTGAAAACTACCTATGAAAACTATATTTTCCTAAAAAGTATTGTGTTGTAACCTTAATATATATATATGATTATATATGAAAGTGCATCATATTTGGTATTGTATTTGGAGAAATGCATGAATTGTTCATATGGAAAAATAAGCATTTTTTATTTAATCTTGATAAAGAAATCATGGATTTCATGGTATATTAGAAAATTTAAAGATGCTTATCTTGTCTTGTTATGTGGAAAATTGATAGAAAATCTCTTGATAAGAATGAAATTGAAAACCTTACAAACTTTATAGAAGTTAGATTATTTAAGGTTTTTCTGAAACTACCTGGATATAAACTATGTGTTTCAAAGTAATGTAACCTATGAGCTTTAGGTGGTTTTAACACCATGCCATGTGTGATTTTCCGGTGATTACCCAATTTGGTTTTCGTAGTCTTTGTGACAATGGAATCAGATCCAGGTCAGTGCCCTTTCACTTTGGATGACGCGTTCTTCCCTACTGCTCATGGGAGGAAGAGGTTCCTTGATTGTGGGTGGGTGAGGCTACTACTCATGGGACCAAGAGACCACATGCAAGAGAGGTCCTATTTGACGCGCTCTCTCTGCTGCCCATGGGGGGAGAGAAAAACCTTGAGGGTATAGGTGAGGCTGTTGTCCATGGGGCCAAGAGTTTGCATACCAGAGAGGACAATATCATGCTAGTTGTGGATGGGTGGATCCCCTGATCGGTCTACGTGGTAGTGTGATATCTTTGTGATAAAATTACTGTATGTTAGATTTTATGGCTTTGGAAACTATATTGTTAGTGCTCACAGATTATAGTATATAGTTTATAGGTATTTACTTTGAGAAACTTTGTGTTTCACTATTCAATCACTCTTATCATATCATAGTACTATTATTGAAAATGGAACTTGCATTTCCCCACCCCCATTAATTATGCTACTTACTGGGCTTTAGCTGATCCCACTCTCTAACAATTTTTCAGATAAATTTGCTATACCCTCAAGCATGGAGTTGGTTTAATTGGTGGTGATTGAAGCATTATGCTAATTGAGAGAGTCATGCTATGATTGGTTGGTGACTCAACTCACTAAATTTATCAAGGCCATTGCTAATTCTGTCAGAGGTTAGGTTCTTGAGGTTTGTTAGCCTTAGGCATGGTAGGCTTAGATTCTATCATTGAAGTTGCCTATCCTAGGAAGTATTGTGGTTTTACGTTGACCCATTTGGAGCTTTGGGATTCCATGTATATTTGGAGACATGATTTGTAATTTGTATTGTTTATAAATGTCTCGTAGAGCTCTAACATATATTGTGGAGATTTTAGTATGGTTATTTATCCTTATCATGTGTTGAGGAGAAACTCCTACGTTCTTGCTCCTAATGGTTCTTCTCTCACACTTTGGACCCTTTTGGGTTTGGGGTGTGACATAAAGCATGTCTATATATATATATATATGAGTTGGGTTCAAGTTATACCTGATATAACTTTAAGCAATGTTACACCACCCAATAACTTGTTACTGAATTAATATTTTGAAAAGCCAACCATTGAATTGCATATTCTATATGTTCTTAACATGCATGCCAATTTTCATATCAATCAAATATTATTTACCATTTAATCCGTAAACTCATCTTTTATGCATTATTTTAAACTACAAAAACTTGAATTTGAACAATTGATTGATGACATGGCTATTATCTTTGATCACCTTGAAATTTTTCAAGCATGGAGAATATATAAAGATAATGTAATCTAACGGTGGATTTGTTAATATTCACATCAAATTAAAAAATATTGAGTGGTGTAACATTACTTAAAGTTACACCAAGTGTAACTTGAATCCAACCCTATATATATATATATATATATATATATATATATATATATATATATATATATATATATATCATGCAATTGTTAAATTTGTAAATAAATATAGTATGATCAAATCACCATAACAGTTTTATTGTCTTTCTATTTTGTCTATAAAAATAAAATACTATAGATTACAATATTTTACCAAAAGGATTATTGAAATATTGGAGAAAACTAATAACATATGTATTGCACATCATGTGGAGTAAGTTTATTCTAAAAGAGCTAGAATTACATTGCTTCTTTTGGGGTTGAAAATAGCACTACTGTTTGAGACCAGATCCTATTGGTGATTTCATTAGTTGCCGTAGGCGCGAGTTGAAGAGACTCAAGCGCATTATCCACCGCTACATGAGTAGTCATGAAAGAGTGTAAATCTTCTAAGCTATAAGATTTTACGAAGGCGGGTTTAGTACTTGCGCCATTCTTCCCCTTACTCCGGCGTGGCATGGTTCATGGCTTTTTCGGATTCAGGTGCGTTGGGGTTGGTGTTGGAATTTGGGTTAGGATAATAATTAAGTAATGACTTAGAACAAAACCCAAGGCCCAGACTATAAATAAGCTTGTCAATTGGGGATTGGGGGCTGGGCATAATTGGTCCATGGGCACAATGGGTTGGGCTAACAAGTTAGGAGAGTTCTCCTATATATTTTTGTTATGAATTTTGAATTATTTGGCTAGGCAACAAGTTGGGCCAACGGGCTACAAATTTTTAGGTGCTATATATTTTCTAGCCACCCTAGGTTTTCCTAGCCACCCTAGGTTTTCTTTTCACTATTTAATTGCATTTTAGCCCCCAAAGGCAATTCAATTTTCAGATTAATAAAAATACAAACTTTGTTTATTGTTTTTTCTGACGGATTCCAGACCTATCACCTTGTGGATGCAAGGAACCCCTCGTAGATTCGAGGTTTATGACTAGAAACTAACAATTTAGTTTTTGTTCTATAAAAAAGAGTACTGTGGGTGCTTTTTTCAAGCTTCTGCGACTACAAATTTAAATGAAGAAATTTTCAATTAACTCATTAAAATAATTTTAATTGCTCAATTCTATATTTAAAATTCAAATTTATGTTAGTTAAAAATGAGATTTAATTTATATGATTTAAACGGGTTTGTGTCAAAATGGATCAACCTGCATTGACAAGTATTATGAACTAGGTTATTTTGAGTTGAATATGGGTTAAACATGTCAACATGAAAGTGGCAAACTTATAAATTTTGTTAAAGCAAATCAATCCATTTTGGCATGAACCTATTTATATGATATAGTAACTTGCAAAAAATGTACCGTACTTTTGGTTTGCACCATTCATGTCAATCATTGTCAACCCATCATACAACATGACAATACTCCCTAAAGAATAGACATTTCATGGTAATATAACCCACATGTTGTGAAATAATCTATGCATCAAATACTTACTAGCAAATGATGCGGATAAATCACAAATAATATCTACTAATAATTTTTATATTTCACAAAAAAATCAATGAGTAATTTTTCAATAAAAACATTAAAATTATTTTAATTTCTTAATTAAATATTTAAAATTCAAATTTCTGTTAGTCAAAAATGAGATTTAACTTATATGATTTATATGAGTTTGTGTCAAAATCGATCAACTTGCCTCAACACGTATTATGAACTAGGTTATTTCGAGTTGATTAGAGGTGAAAATATCAACACGAAAGTGAAAACTTATTAATCGTGTTAAAGCAAATCAACCTATTTTGGCACAATCCTCTTCATACAAAATACTAACTTGCAAAAAATGTACTGTGTTCATGTGGTTTGAACCAATCATGCCAATCATTGTAAACCCATCATACAACCGGACAATATTCCCTAAAAGAATAGACAAATCGTGGTAATAGATCCCACGTATGGTGAAATAATAGGTGCATTAATTACTTATTAGCAAATGACGTGCATTAATAAAAAATAACATCAACACAACACCCCACCAACACTATACTCCCATGAAATAATTAGTGCATTAAATACTTACAGATAAATGACAAAATCACAAACAACATCAACACGACACACCCATGTGAGGGGATGGTTACATTTAAGACCATCATCCATCCTCCACTGGTCATTCCATTGAATTGTCACTTGTTGGCTTTTTAAGAAAAAACAAAACTCATTTACCTAGTAAGCAAAAAAATAAAATAAAACAATTCAAATAATAATCTAATTAAAATTCCATTACCAACTTCTATGAATCTAAAACAAGTTTCAATATCAATTTAAAATAATTTATCAACATGTTTTCCTTTCAACAATAAAGGTTCATCTTAGAGGTGGTATTAACATTGTGTAGCACAATATAGAAATTAGCACACATTTTCAAATCTTGAACATACAAGCTATTCAAAGCATGTAACAATTCCTAAAAATAAAGTTATGTCATAATTAAATAATCAAATATTTATTGCAACCTCATATGTAAGATGTATTAAGCGACAAAGAAAATTGTCTTGTAAAGTGTAAATATGGTGAAAAAATGATTAAGAGGTTGTAAAGGTACAGTGTAGTTCAATGCATATACTTTTATTTTGGCTATTAAATTTTGGAAAAGTCTTGCGCACCAACCTTTTTGCGAATCTTTTCAAAGCATTAATTGCTTATACAGTAGTGTTAGTAAAACAAACTTTCACACATTCTTTGTGACAACGATATTACGTGGCAAATCTTGATTAACTGTCTATCACAATCGACCAAGTAAGACAATAGTTGAAAAATGTGTGTGAAAGTGTTTGATACCAATATTATTGTTACTCATATATATGTGCGTTGTATTGGCCCAAAGTATGTAAAACAGTAAATGTTTTTGTGAAAATTTTGGTTTCAAAACACCATATTTAAACAAATAAATTTTGCCCAGACTATATTTCATAATAAAATTATTTAAAGTACTAATAACATACCATCTAAAAGTTTTTATTTCACGTCAATGAAATTCTACACAATTTTAGATATACAAAATAGAAGACAAATAAAATGGAATGAGATTTTTTTTTATTTTTATTTTTATTTTTTTTATTTAATATTTGTTGCAAAGAAAAGGTCAAATGAGAGTTTTCTCATTGTTTTGGGTAAGAAGGTTGGGGACTCTACAATCTCAATGAATAATTTTTCAATAAATCTATTAAAATTATTTTAATTTCTTAATTCAATATTTAAAATTCAAATTTCTATTAGTAAAAAATGATATTTAATTTATATGATTTACATGAGTTTGTGTCAAGATCGATCAACTAGCCCAACACGTATTATGAACTAGGTTATTTCGAGTTGACTAGAGGTGAAAATATCAACATGAAAGTGAAAAACTTATTAATCATGTTAAAGCAAATCAACCTATTTTGGCACAAACCTCGTCATACAAAATACTAACTTGCAAAAAATGTATTGTGTTTATATGGTTTGCACCAATCATGCCAATCATTGTCAACCCATCATACAACATGACAATATTCACTAAAGAATAGACAAATCGTGGTAATAAATCCCACGTATGGTGAAATAATAGGTGCATTAATTACTTATTAGCAAATGACGTGCATTAATCAAAAATAACATCAACACAACACCCCACCAACACGATACCCCCATGAAATAATTAGTGCATTAAATACTTTTTGATAAATGACACGCAAAAATCACAAATAACATCAACACGACACCCCCATATGAGCGGATGGTTACATTTAAGACCATCACCCATCCTCCACTGGTCATTCCATTGAATTGTCACTTTTTGGCTTTCTAAGAAAAAACACTACCCATTTACCTAGTAAGTAAAAAAAAAAGAAAAATTAAACAATTAAAATAATAATCCAATTAAAATTCTATTACCAACTTCTATGAATCTAAAACAAGTTTCAATATCAATTTTAAATAATTTATCAATATGTTTTCTTTTCAACAATAAAGGTTCATCTTAGAGGTCGTATTAACACTGTGTGGCACAATATAGAAATTAGCACACATTTTCAAATCTTGAACACACAAGCTATTCAAATCATGTAACAATTCCTAAAAATAAAGTTATGTGACAATTAAATAATCAAATATTTTTTGTAACCTCATATGTAAGATGTATTAAGCGTAACGACAAAGAAAATTGTCCTGTAAAGTGTAAATATGGTGAAAAAATGATTAAGAGGTTGTAATGGTACAATATAGATCAATGCATATACTTTTATTTTGGCTATCAAATTTTGGAAAAGTCTTGTGCACCAACTTTTTTGCGAATCTATTTGAAGCATTAATTGCTTATACAGTAGTGTTAGTAATACAAACTTTCACACATACTTTGTGACAACGATATTATGTGGCAAATCATGATTAACTGTCTATCACTATCGACCAAGTAAGACAATTGTCGAAAAATGTGTGTGAAAGTGTATGATACTAGTATTATCATTACTCATATATATGTGCATTGTATTGGTCCAAAGTATGTGAAACAGTAAATGTTTTTGTGAAAATTTTGGTTTCAAAACACCATATTTAAACAAATAAATTTTTCCTAGATTATATTTCCTAATAAAATTATTTAAAGTACTAATAACATACGATCTAAAACTTTTTATTTCAAGTCAAGGAAATTTTGCACAATTTTAGATATACAGAATAGAAGAAAAATAAATTGGAATGAGAGTTTTTTTTTTTTTTTTTGGTTGCAAAGATAAGGTCAAATGAGAGTTTTCTCAGTGTTTTCAATAGGAAGGTTAGGGACTTTAAAATTTCAAAGAAAATTTTTTCAATAAAACTATTAAATTATTTTAATTTCTTAATTAAATATTTAAAATTCAAATTTCTGTTAGTCAAAAATGAGATTTAACTTATATGATTTATATGAGTTTGTGTCAAAATCGATCAACTTGCCTCAACACGTATTATGAACTAGGTTATTTCGAGTTGATTAGAGGTGAAAATATCAACACGAAAGTGAAAAACTTATTAATCGTGTTAAAGCAAATCAACCTATTTTGGCACAATCCTCTTCATACAAAATACTAACTTGCAAAAAATGTACTGTGTTCATGTGGTTTGAACCAATCATGCCAATCATTGTAAACCCATCATACAACCGGACAATATTCCCTAAAAGAATAGACAAATCGTGGTAATAGATCCCACGTATGGTGAAATAATAGGTGCATTAATTACTTATTAGCAAATGACGTGCATTAATAAAAAATAACATCAACACAACGGAAAATTATTAGGTACTCCCGGAGTACCATAAATGCGTGCTCCCTCCTCTCACATGAATGGTGGGTCCCACCATGAATTTAATTAGTGGGACCCACCATTCATGTGAGAGGAGGGAGCACGCATTTATGGTACTCCGAGAGTACACAATAATTTCCCTAACACAACACCCCACCAACACGATACCCCCATGAAATAATTAGTGCATTAAATACTTACTGATAAATGACACGCAAAAATCACAAATAACATCATCACGATACCCCCATATGGGAGGATGGTTACATTTTAGACCATCTCCCATCCTCCACTAGCCATTCCATTGAATGTTCACTCTTTCGCGTTTTGAGAAAAAACACAAACCATTTACCCAGTAAGTAAAAAAATAAAATAAAACAATTAAAATAATAATCCAATTAAAATTCCATTAACAACTTCTATGTATCTAAAACAAGTTTCAATATCAATTTTAAATAATTTATCAATATGTTTTCTTTTTAACAATAAAGGTTCATCTTAGAGGTCGTATTAACACTGTGTAGCACAATATAGAAATTAGCACACATTTTCAAATCTTGAACATACAAGCTATTCAAATCATGTAACAATTCCTAAAAATAAAGTTGTGTGACAATTAGATAATCAAATATTTATTGCAACCTCATATGTAAGACGTATTAAGTGTAACGACAAAGAAAATTGTCCTGTAAATTGTAAATATGGTGAAAAAATGATTAATAGGTTGTAATTGTACAGTGTAGTTCAATGCATATACTTTTATTTTGGCTATTAAATTTTGGAAAAGTCTTGCGCACCAACTTTTTGCGAATCTTATCAAAGCTTTAATTACTTATACAGTAGTGTTAGTAATACAAACTTTCACACATACTTTGTGACAACAATATTAAGTGGCAAATCATGATTAACTGTCTATGACTATCGACCATGTAAGACAATTGTTGAAAAATGTGTGTGAAAATGTATGATACTAGTATTATTGTTACTCATATATATGTGCATTGTATTGGCCCAAAATATGTAAAACAGTAAATGTTTATTTGATAATTTTGGTTTCAAAACACCATATTTAAACAAATAAATTTTTCTTGGATTATATTTCCTAAGAAAATTATTTAAAGTACTAATAACATACCGTCTAAAAGTTTTTATTTCAAGTCAATGAAATTTTGCACAATTTTAGATATACAGAATAGAAGAAAAATAAAATGGAATGAGGTTTTTTATTTTATTTTATTTTTATTTTTTTTAAATTATTTGTTGCAAAGATAAGGTCAAGTGAGAGTTTTCTCATTGTTTTCAGTAAGAAGGTTAGGGATTTTAAAATTTCAATGAAATTTTTTTCAATAAATCTATTAAAATTTTTTTAATTTCTTAATTGAATATTTAAAATTCAAATTTCTATTAGTCGAAAATGAGATTTAACTTATATGATTTATATGAGTTTGTGTCAAAATCAATCAACTTGACTCAACATGTATTATGAACTAGGTTATTTCGAGTTGATTAGAGGTGAAAATATCAACACGAAAGTGAAGAACTTATTAATTGTGTTAAAGCAAATCAACCAATTTTGGCACAAACCTCTTCATAAAAATACTAACTTGGAAAAAATGTATTGTATTCATATGGTTTGCACCAACCATGCCAATCATTGTTAACCCATCATACAACATGACAATATTCACTAAGGAATAGACAAATCGTGGTAATAAATCCCACATATGGTGAAATAATAGATGCATTAATTACTTATTTGCAAATGACGCACATTAATAAAAAATAACATCAACCCAACACCCCACTAACACGATACCCTCATGAAATATTTGGTGCATTAAATGCTTTTTAAAAGTTCAAAATGTGTATAAAACACCCTTGAACCTTTAGACCCCCAATTTACAAATTACCAATTCAAGCTTAATGTCAAACAATTAATGTGCGGAATATGAATACAAGCTTAACACAGAATTGATAAACAATCTAAACCAAATAAAATTACATCCATAGTAGAAATTAAATGGCAGAGATTAAGGGAAGAGAGATGCAAACAGAAGAACAACACACGATGTGTTATCGAAGAGGAAACCGAAACTCTCGGCGTAAAACCTTTCTGCCGGCCTCCAAGTGGTAAGTAATCCACTAGAAAATGTAGTTGGGATACATGAATAACAATAGACCTTCCAAGCCTAGTCTACCTAGTGTATCTAAGCCCTCCAAGCTTCTTGCTTCAATGAGGTTGCGTCAAACCTATTTCTTTTCTAGCTTCCCAGATTCCGCTACTTGACCATAGCATCAACCAATGTGAAATTGGTTCCTTCTTAATAGCTTCCCAAAGCACCAAACATCCCTCTCACAGAAATGGATATGATAAGAAAAGGTTTTGGTAATAAGTCTCTCAAGGATTTAACAATGGAGAGGAAGAGAGTTGAGGAATTTGAAGAGTTTCTTAATGAAGATTGAGGATGAATCAATCTTATTTTTCTCTAGGGTTTCTCTCTCAAAATTCTCTCTGGAAGCTCTCTTT
Organism: Quercus agrifolia; assembly: GCA_029955455.1. Classification (NCBI taxonomy): domain Eukaryota; kingdom Viridiplantae; phylum Streptophyta; class Magnoliopsida; order Fagales; family Fagaceae; genus Quercus; species Quercus agrifolia. Next base: position 45,927,302 of record JARQAD010000006.1, read on the forward strand.
CTTTCATGGGTAAAAGGGGTATTTATACTGGGGTGGGAATGGAATGTGAAGAGTCAAGTTTTTCAAAACAGGGCTGGCTCGCAACTTGACTGAGTCGCGAGTTCCAACTGCGAGGTAATTGAATGGCCAGTTCTCCTATTTTGTCCTATAGTGCTCCAGCTAGCGTGACGCTTCAACTTCTGGCATGACTGGCACGTGAGCAGCTTCTGGCGGCTTGCAGCCGCTAGTCACCCGCGAGATCCAATCTTGCACACTCTTGAACATTTCTTCACACTATCTCACTCACTACCCTTACAAGAATCCCACCTAAATACAGGGTTACTAAATGCTGAAATACAAGCAAATTAGGCACGAAATAAAGCCAACAAGATGGTTGATAAAATTCAACCTTACACTTTTTGATAAAAGACACGTAAAAATCACAAATAACATCAACACGACACCCCCATATAAGCGGATGGTTACATTTATAACCATCACCCATCCTTCACTGGTCATTCCATTGAATTGTCACTTTTTGGCTTTTTAAGAAAAAACACAACACACTTACCCAGTAAGTAAAAAAAAAAAAAAAAAAAAAAAAACAATAAAAATAATAATCCACTTAAAATTATATTACCAACTTCTATGAATCTAAAACAAGTTTCAATATCAATTTTTAAATAATTTATCAATATGTTTTCATTTCAACAATAAAGGTTCATCTTAGAGGTTGTATTAACACTGTGTGGCACAATATAGAAATTTGCACACATTTTAAAATCTTGAACATACAAGCTATTCAAAGCATGTAACAATTCCTAAAAATAAAGTTATGTGACAATTAAATAATCAAATATTTATTGCAACCTCATATGTAAGACATATTAAGCGTAACAACAAAGAAAATTGTCTTGTAAAGTGTAAATATGGTGAAAAAATGATTAAGAGGTTGTAATTGTACTGTGTAGTTCAATGCATATACTTTTATTTTGGGTATTAAATTTTGGAAAAGTCTTGCACACCAACTTTTTTGCGAATCTTATCAAAGCATTAATTACTTATACAAGAGTGTGAGTAAACAAACTTTCACACATACTTTGTGACAATGATATTACATGGGAAATCGTCATTAACTGTCTATCTCTATCGACCAAGTAAGACAATTGTAGAAAAATGTGTGTGAAAGTGTATGATACCAGTATTATTGTTACTCATATATATGTCCATTGTATTGGCCCAAAGTGTGTTAAACAGTAAATGTTTTTTTAAAAATTTTGGTTTCAAAACACCATATTTAAAGAAATAAATTTTTCCAAGATTATATTTCCTAAGAAAATTATTTAAAGTACAAATTACATACCATCTAAAAGTTTTTATTTCAAGTCAATGAAATTTTGCACTATTTTAGATATACAAAATAAAAGAAAAATAAAGTGGAATGAGTTTTTTTTTTTTTTTTTATATATATATATATATATATTTAAATTTGTCACAAGGATAAGGTCAAATGAGACTTTTCTCATTGTTTTCAGTAAGAAGGTTAGGGACTTTAAAATTTCAATGTAAAATTTTTCAATAAATCTATTAAAATTATTATAATTTCTTAATACAATAATTAAATTCAAATTTCTATTAGTCAAAAATGAGATTTAACTTATATGATTTATATGAGTTTGTGTCAAAATAGATCAACTTGCCTTAGCATGTATTATGAACTAGGTTATTTCGAGTTGATTAGAGGTGAAAATATCAACACAAAAGTGAAAAACTTATTAATCGTGTTAAAGCAAATCAACCTATTTTGGCACAAACCTCTTCATACAAAATACTAACATGCAAAAAATGTACTGTGTTCATGTGGTTTGCACCAAACATGCCAATCATTGTAAACCCATCGTACAACTGGACAATATTCCCTAAAAGAATAGACAAATCGTGGTAATAGATCCCACATATGGTGAAATAATAGGTGCATTAATTACTTATTAGCAAATGACGCACATTAATCAAAAATAACATCAACACAACACCCCACCAACACGATACCCCCCTGAAATAATTAGTGCATTAAATACTTTCTGATAAATGACACGCAAAAATCACAAATAACATCAACACGACACCCCCATGTGGGAGGATGATTACATTTAAGACCATCACCCATCCTCCACTAGTCATTCCATTGAATTGTCACTTTTTGGCTTTTTAAGAAAAAACACAACTCATTTACCTAGTAAGTAAAAAAAAAAAAAAAGGCAATTAAAAAAATAATCCAATTAAAAATCCATTACCAACTTCTATGGCTCTAAAACAATTTACAATATCAATTTTAAATAATTTATCAATATGTTTTCATTTCAACAATAAAGGTTCATCTTAGAGGTTGTATTAACACTATGTAGCACAGTATATAAATTAGCACACATTCAAATCTTGAACATACAAGCTATTCAAAGCATGTAACAATTCCTAAAAATAAAGTTATGTCACAATTAAATAATCAAATATTTATTGCAACCTCATATGTAAGACGTATTAAGCGTAACGACAAAGAAAATTGTCCTGTAAAGTGTAAATATGGTGAAAAAATGATTAAGAAGTTGTAATTGTACAGTGTAGTTCAATACATATGCTTTTATTTTGGCTATTAAATTTTGGAAAAGTCTTGCACACCAACTTTTTTGCGAATCTTTTCAAAGCATGTAACAACTTATACAATAGTGTTAGTAATACAAACTTTCACTCATACTTTGTGACAACGATATTACGTGGCAAATTGTGATTAACTGTCTATCACAATTGACCAAGTAAGACAATTGTTGAATAATGTGTGTGAAAGTGTATGATACTAGTGTTATTGTTACTCATATATATGTGCATTGTATTGGCCCAAAGTATGTAAAATAGTAAATGTTTTTGTGAAAATTTTGGTTTCAAAACACCATATTTAAACAAATAAAGTTTTCCTAGATTATATTTCATAATAAAATTATTTAAAGTACTAATAACATACCATCTAAAAGTTTTTATTTCAGGTCAACGAAATTCTGCACAATTTTAGATTTACAGAATAGAAGAAAAATAAAATGTAATGAGAGTTTTTATTTTTATTTATTTTTATTTGGTTCAAAGAGAAGGTCAAATGAGCATTTTCTCATTGTTTTGGGTAAGAAGGTTTGGGACTTTACAATTTCAATGAATAATTTTTCAATAAATCTATTAAAATTATTTTATTTTCTTAATTAAATATTTAAAATTCAAATTTCTGTTAGTCAAAAATGAGATTTAATTTATATGATTTATATGAGTTTGTGTCAAAATCGATCAACCTGCCTCAACCCGTATTACGAACTAGGTTATTTTGAGTTGATTACAGGTGAAAATATCAACACGAAAGTGAAAAACTTATTAATCATGTTAAAGCAAATCAACCTATTTTGGCACAAATCTCTTCATACAAAATACTAACTTGCGAAAAATGTACTGTATGCATGTGGTTTGCACCAATCATGCCACTCATTGTCAACCCATCATAAAACATGACAATATTCACTAAAGAATAGACAAATCGTGGTAATAGATCCCACGTATGGTGAAATAATAGGTGCATTAATTACTTATTAGCAAATGACGTGCATTAATAAAAAATAACATCAACACGATACCCCCATGAAATAATTAGTGCATTAAATACTTACTGATAAATGACATGCAATAATCACAAATAACATCAACATGACACCCCCATGCGAGATGATGTTTTCATTTAAGACCATCACCCATCCTCCATTGGTTATTCCATTGAATTATCACTTTTTGGCTTTATTAGAAAAAACACAACCCATTTACCTAGTAAGTAAGAAAATAAAATAAAACAATTAAAATAATAATCCAATTAAAATTCCATTACCAACTTCTATGAATCTAAAACAAGTTCAATATCAATTTTAAATAATTCATCAATATGTTTTCTTTTCAACGATAAAGGTTCAACTTAGAGGTCGTATTAACACAATGTAGCACAATATGGAAATTAGCACACATTTTCAAATATTGAACACAAGCTATTCAAAGCTTGTAACAATTCTTAAAAAATAAAGTTATGTCACAATTAAATAATCAAATATTCATTGCAACCTCATATGTAAGATGTATTAAGCGTAATGACAAAGAAAATTGTCCTGTAAAGTGTAAATATGGTGAAAAAATGATTAAGAGGTTGTAATACAGTGTAGTTCAATGCATATAATTTTATTTTGGCTATTAAATTTTGGAAAAGTCTTGCACATCAACTTTTTTGTGAATCTTTTCAAAACATTAATTGCTTATATAGTTGTGTTAATAATACAGACTTTCACACATATTTTGTGACAACGATATTACGTGGCAAATCGTGATTAACTGTCTATCACAATCGACCGAGTAAGACAATTGTTGAAAAATGTGTGTGAAAGTGTATGATACTAGTATTATTGTTACTCATATATTTGTGCGTTGTATTGGCCCAAAGTACGTAAAATAGTAAATGTTTTTGTGAAAATTTTGGTTTCAAAACACCATATTTAAACAAATAAATTTTGCCCAGATTATATTTCATAATAAAATTATGTTAAGTACTAATAACATACCATCTAAAAGTTTTTATTTCAAGTCAATGAAATTCTACACAATTTTATTCAAAGATGGTTACTCTTAAGTCTCATTTTGAATTTTGATGCCTTCTAAGTTTAATTCGTGCTATAGTTTGATACTTAACGCTTCATTTGTTTTGATGGAAAACCTTGTGTGAAGATAATTTTCACATTTTTCAATATTTGGTAGCATAAAAAAAAAAAAGTCAAAGAAGAACTATATTTGATAAAAAAGAAAGTATTGCTTATTCAACATAGTCATAGCCAACCACCCTCCTTGACGGATCCATCTCCCTTCTACCCACCACCAATTTCAACTGAAGAACAAATACCCAAATTGAACTTTTGGTTAAAACAACAATCCCATCAATTTAAAAGCAAAATCATCAACACCCTTTTGGAAATAAATGAGATTATTGTAGGTTGATCTGAATAGTCACAACAAATCCTTAATAACCATTCAATATAAAGGTGACGATGGTGATGGGTGGGTTTGAGAGGGATGAAATGGAAGATAGATGGGTTTGCCAGAGGTTGGCTGTCAATGGCAACGTTGATGATGTCGACGACCTCTTCCTAGTGGTGCTAGTGAAGGTAGGTGGTGTGCCAGTGGAGGTTGGTGGTGGTGATAGGTGTGCTGAGTTTTATTTATTTATTTTGTGTAACTCATGAAAAATTAAAGGAATAAAATTAGAATTTGATGAATTAGGTTACACATAACAAGTTTTTATTTGTAAAGCATGAAGCAAGGCACTAAAAGTGGGATATGAGATTTGAACTCAAATTTGGGTGCGCTTTAATAGAATCATGCTTTTTTTAAAGACAAAATAATAGATTCCTGCTAAGCGTTTGATCAATAATATGCAAGCAATATATGTAGCAAACAAGAACTTTATTCCTTAAAATTACATTAAGAACACATACAAAGGAAATGAGAGGAGTAGTTTTATGGATCCCAAGAGATAATTCATTCGGCTGAGACCACGTGCTCTCTCATCCTTCATTCTTGGTCGAACCTATTCCCTTTACCTATCTAAGGATTACATCCCAGCTGCAAACACGTACGATGGACACAAACAGTTTAATTACGAAACTTTATTGCAAGCAAATTTACGGTTTTGTGTAACTGTTGTATATATCCATCTCACATGAAGGTAAATCCCAGAAGTATGAGATTCACCCATGTGACAGAGATATATATACAACTGTTACTAAGCATAAAATAAATCAAACTTCACACCTAAGGAAGCTAATTAATGAAAGCTAGCTACTGTTTACTGACAGAGATGCACCCATTCACGATGTTGAAGACCAACTTGTGGAAGTCCCTAAAATCTTCTGGAAGTAAGCCCTTCCTTTTGCACTTTCCATTAGACGCTTCGATCATCACTGTTGAAGAGACATACGAATCGATATATTTTGTAAACTCCCTTTTTTTAATCTTTTCACTTTCCTGAGCACGCAGCGTACGTCTATGTCCAGTTGGTTCCTGACACTGATAGACATGGAGCTCAATATCGCTGTCGCTGTCGTTAACGAGCTCGATAGATCCCCAACTCGGAAATAGATTCAGCATCATGAGAAAGAGAGCTAACCGTGGTTGCTTCAAGTTCAACTTGAACTCATTCTGCAGAGCCCACCACGTCGCCAGATACACACCAATAATATTCTTCTTCGCAGCCACCAACTCGGACACCTCCCATTTGAAACTCAGATTCTCAACCGGCGTAATTGATACATTCAAAGGCCTCGAAACCAATACGATGGGCCGCTCATTGGGTTTTTTTAGAGGAATCGGTGGTACCAGAGGGTGAGACTCTTTCCACAGAAATAAATCGGACGCAACAATCGTCCTGCTCACACACTGGTTCACAGAACAAATCATAGTGTAAAAGAAAAGAAAATTCAAATGGCTTTGGTGAGTATTTCGCAAAACACAGAACGAGTAGAGAAATATTTATAGTTTTCAAATCTATAATAAGCTGTCTGCTCTTTATAATGGGCGAGAAAGTTCAACATAAATATGGTTTTTAATTGTGGCAGTTATTAGTTGATATTTATTATAATTGTGTGGTTTCAATGCCTCCATCTACAAAGGTCTTTATATTTAAATATAGAAATTACTCACTCCATTCCAATTTATTTTTATTCTGTTTTAAAAATTCAATTTTTTAAGGAAATATTATTTATTGTCTTATCTACCATATAAAAATTATAAATTTCTAAAACTATCATTGTTAGTTTAAACTAAAAAGAAAAAAAAAAGTATTAACTTTCTAAATATCTTTTTTGAGAAAGAACTTTCTAAATAAAGTAAAGGGTAAGATAGATAATTTATTTATTTTAGAAAGAGAACTTTATTTTAAAACGTTCTAAAATGAAATAGAAAACCAACAAATTGGGACATATCGAGTATATTTAAAGAAATAGAAAATATGATATACTTAAATTCTAATAGAAAATTTAAATATAGAATAATATTAAATTTAATATATATACACACACGGGTGGCGTTATGTAGAGTTCAGGGGTTCAAATGAACCCCTGAGCTGCCATTTTTTTAATAATATATAATATTTTTAATTTATAATTTTTCCATCCTAAAATGAAAATTTGAACACCCTAACCTTAAAATTTGCAAAATGCATGTGATGAAACTAGTGCATGTATATGTTCTATGTAACTTTATGTAAGAGCCTTGTAACTTAATTAACACCGCCCTATGCACAAAGTGCTTGAGGTTCTAGAGAGGAAAGTGTTTGAGCGAAAACATTATTTGCTATAACTCTTAATGTACTTACTCCTGGTAGAAATACGTCATATTAATACATTTTTGTATTTTGCAAGCACATAATGACAAGGACAGACCAAGAATTTAAGCTAACGGGGTTGGAGTATAAAGAAAAAAAATCATCAAAATATTATAAATACTCAAAATCGTTGTTTCTAAACACATTAAGATGCAATTATTTGCCAAAAAAGGTAAACAAAAACAAAATAATATCTTTTTTTAATACTAGGTTGGCTAGGATTTTTTTTTTTTTTTTTTGAAGTTAGAGCATTCACATTGATGATACTAAAAATTTTAGCTTTTAGCATCTCAAAAAATTACTTTATCTATTTTACCACCTCACTTTACAATACACCCAATATCAAATGTTTTATTTTTTTTTTTTATAGCTTCATTTAAAATAATATAAAAAATTCATTAAAATAATAAGGGAAGTGAGAGAATTTGAGTTTTTTAATTGAAGGAAGAGATATAACCTTAATAAAATATTGTATTTTATTTTTTAACAACTTGCTACAGTCAACTGGTATTTATAACAGTTTACTATAGTTGCAAAAAATTTAGCTTTTGCTTCTTCAATAACACATAATTTTTGGTTCTTTGGTGGTAAAATAGTTTTTTTTTTTTTTTTGCTAAAATAAAATCACCATTATATTTTTATTATTTTTGTTAAGTTTTTTGGTTAGATAGTTGCTATTTGGGTGAGGCTAGTTAGAGTTATTGTGAAAAAAGTGGGCCTAAAGTTTTGGAAAGGGGTCTAACTACAAAAATGAAAAATATTATATCTTAAAAAAAAAACTTTGGATCCAGGGGGGGCCCGAGCCCCCATGGGCCCCCACCTAGGTCTGTCCCTGCATAATAAACATAAACCTATAAATTTTACACGAATTATATTTCATAATAAGATCAATTAAAGTACTGATAGCAAACCATCTAAAAGTTTTTATTTCAACAGAATGAAATTCCACCCAATTTTAGAAATACACAATAGAAGAAAAATAAAATGGAATGAGAGTTTCTTTTATTTATTTTTAAGATAAGATGAAATGAGAGTTTTTTTCTTTGTTTTAAAATGTTAGGGACTTTAGAATTTCAATGAAGAATTTTTCAATAAAATTACTAAAATTATTTTAATTACTTAATTCAATGTTTAAGATTCAAATTAATTTAAATGAGTTTGTGTCAAAAAATGGATCAACCTGCCATGGCATGTATTATGATCTAGGTTATTTTGAGTTTATTGCAAGTGAAACATGTCAACACGAAAGTGACAAACTTATTAATCGTGTCAAATAAAATCAAACCATTTTGGCACAAACCTATTTGTAAAGTTGTGATTTACAACTATGTTTTACGTTAGCTTTATTCTATAACAAAAAGCATTGTAATTACTTTAATTTTATTCTTTGTATTTTATGGGATTTTATTGTATTGGGTTTAGTATTAAATTGGTGAAGAATCGAGCATAAAATGAAGCATCAGTGGATTTTGCGAGTTTCACACTAGAAGCTTACCCATGAAATAGCCACGTGAGAAGCACATGCTGGAAGCTGAAGAGTCATGCCAGTTTGGAGGATTTCATAAGTGTCTCGCGGGTAATGCATTCTCGTGAGATACCTGTGAAACTCTCTGACTGGAGGATTTTAAGTGTGAGTTTCTTACCATTCACCCATACTATATATATATGCTCATTACCCTCAAATTGTAAGGAAGCCATTAAGAAAGAAAAACCCTTGATAAGTTTTTTACAACACACACACACACCTATTTTTTAGAGAGAGAGCTACTCATCTTTAGTAAGAAATCATTCTAGCCTCTTCTCCTTCCCTCTCCCATTATCATACCTTGAGAGGAGATTTGTATCCAAACATAACCCACACCTTTTCAAAGTATAGAGAGTATTTTGGAGCTTGGAAAGTTTTGGGGATTTGCCAAAAGAAGCTAGTGAGACTTGGCGGATGCAATTGGGCGTATTGCGGAATCTAAAAAGCTAAAGAAGACAAGGCCTCATTAAGTATGTTGGCAGCAGGAGCTTGGAGGGCTCAAGTACATTAAGTAGACTAGGCTTGGAGAGTCTTTTGTTATTCATGTACTCCAACTTTATTCTCTAGTGGATCGATTTACCACATGGAGGGCGGCAAAGAGGTTTTTCGCCGAGTTCTTTGGTTTCCTCCTCGATAACACATCAACGTGTTATCTTGTATTTGCATTCTTCTTCCCTACTCTTTTAGCTTTCATTTTACTGCTATGATTTGATGAATATGGCTTCGAGTAGTTATATTGTTTATCCGCTCGCATTTACTCTATTCCACACTTAATTTAAGTTAGAGTAAAATCAACCAAACAGTAATTTTAATTTGGGAGTCTAAACAGCTCTTGCACTTTCACACAAATATGAGCTTTCACTATTCTTCTTAGAGGTTGTATTAACATATATTATGAACTAGGTTATACAAGTTTGTGTCAAAATTGATCAACTTACCTCAACACGTACTATGAACTAGGTTATTTCTAGTTGATTACAGGTGAAATATGTCAACACGAAAGTAAAAAACTTATTAATTGTGTTAAAGCAAATCAATCCATTTTGACATAAACCTGTTTTTACTAAATACTAACTTGCAAAAAATGTATTGTATTCATGCGGTTTGCACCAATCATGTCAATCATTGTCAACCCATCATACAACATGACAATACTCACTAAAGAAAAGACAAAACATTGTAATAATTCCAACATATTGTGAAATAAATGGTGCATTAATTACTTACAAGAAAATGATGCATATAAATCACAAATAACATTAACACGACACTCCCACCAACACGACACCCATAAGAAACAATTAGTGCTTCAAATACTTGCTGGAAAATGACATGCATAAATCACAAATAACATCAACACAATACCCTCATGTGGGAGGGTGGTTACATTTAAGACCATCACCCATCCTCCACTGGTCCTTCCAATGAATTTTCACTTTTTTGCTTTCTAAAAAACACAAAACATTCACCTAGTTAGTAAAAGAAATATAAAATAATTAAAATAATAATCCAGTTAAAATTCTATTACCAACTTCTATAAATCTAACACAAGTTTCAATATCAATTTTAAATAATTTATCAATATGTTTTCATTTCAATAACAAAGGTTCATCTTAGAGGTCGTATTGACACATATTATGAACTAGGTTATACAAGTTTGTGTCGAAATTGATCAACCTGCCTCAACTTGTACTATGAACTAGGTTATTTCAAGTTGATTACGGGTGATACATGTCAACAAGAAAGTGAAAAACTTATTAATCGTGTTAAAGCAAATCAACCCATTTTGACACAAACTTGTTTTTACTAGATACTAACTTGCAAAAAGTGAAATGCTATGTCCACAACATTTTCATAATACTTTCATAATAAAATTTAAGTGATATGTTGTTATTGACTGCTATGGGTGAGCAAGAAATAAATATATGTAGTAGAATCAAATTAGAACTAATAACAACTTACCACTTATAATTTGTTGTAAAAATGTTGTAAGTATAGAACTTCTCCAATTAAAATTCTATTACTAACAATTTCTATAAAACTACAACAAGTTTCGATATTAATTCTATATAATTTATTTATAAGTTCTCTTTTTAATAATAAATATTCGTCTTATATATAGGTCGTATTAACACAAGGTGACACAAAATAGAAAGTAGCACACATTGTGACGTCCCAAACTTACTGGCTATTCAAAGTATGTAAAAGTTCCTAATAAAAAAAAAGCATGTAACAGTTAAATAACCAAATATTAATTGCAAAGCCTCACATGTAAGTTGAATTAAGTGTAACAGCAAAGCAAATTGTCCAGTAAAGTGTAAACGTGGTGGGAAAATGATTAATCAACATGTACTGTACGTCCGAGGACTGGAAGGGTCAACAAAATGGAACCATATACCATTTTGGAAAGGTTCAACTGGTTAATAGCTAGACACGGGATACTCTTAGAGTGCACTATAGCTGACATGATGCGGACGCATGCACTAGAGCTGACACAAAAGAGAAGAGGTTGTAATTGTACAGTGTGATTCGATGAAAATACCTTTATTTGGGCAATTTAATTTAGGAAAAGTCTTCGGCACTAATTTTTTTGCGGATCTTTTCGCGACATTAATTGCATATATATATATATATATATATATATATATACACAATAATGTTAGTAATATAAAATTTCATGCACAGGTTTTGTCATAATTGTTTTATATAGTAAATTGTAATCAACTATCTATCTTAGTTTATTATGTAAGACAATTGTAGCAAAGTGTGTATAAAAGTATGTGGTACTAATATTATTATTTTTTATATATGTATATGTTGTATTGGCCCAAAGTATATAAAACCTGTAAAATTTTTGTGAAAATTTTGGTTTCAAAAAACCATAGTCAAACAAATAACTTCTGCACAAATTTTATTCTATAATGAGATCAATAAAAGTACTAATAGCATACCATCTAAAAGTTTTTATTTCAACTCAATGAAATCCCACACAATTTTAGAAATACATGAGAAGAAAAATAACATAGAATGATTTTTATTTATTTATTTTTTAAGACAAGGTCAAATGAGAGTTTTTTCTTTGTTTTGGGTAAGAAGGTTAGGGACTTTTGAATTTTGATGCAAAACACAATTTACTATTTAGTTATTGTAATTTATTAATTTTGGTATTTTTATGTAATTTTTGTTAGTTTAGTTTTTGAGTATTTATTTCATTGTTTTTAGGTGCTTTTAATTTTATATAGTCAAATTAGGGTTTTATATGTTTTCCTAGCCATCCTAGGGTTTCATCGTTGGTTTAGGTTTTCTAGCCGCCCAAGGTTTTCTTTTTACTTCTGAATCGCATTTTAGCCCTTAAAGGCAATTTAGATTTCAGATTAATAAAAATGCATACCTTATCTATTGTTTTCTCTAGTGGATTCCAAGCCTATCACCTTGTGGATTCAGGGAACTCATGGTGGACTCGAGGTGTACTATTAGAAACTAACAATTTAATGTCTCTTCCATCAAAGAGAGCATCGTGGGTGCTTCCTTTAAACTTCCATAACATCAAATTTCAATGAATAATTTTTCAATTAACTCATTAAAATTATTTTAATTGTCAATTCAATATTTAAAATTAAAATTTATGTTAGTTAAAAATGAGATTTAATTTATATGATTTAAATGAGTTTGTGTCAAAATGGATCAACCTACCTTGACACATATTATGAATTATTTTGAGTTAATCACGGTTTAAACATGTCAACACAAAAGTGACAAACTTACTAACTTGCAAAAAATGTACTGTATTCATTTGGTTTGAATCAATCATGTCAATCATTGTCAACCCATCATACAACATGACAACGCTTCCTAAAGTATAGAAATTTTGTGGTAATAGATCCCACGTATTGTGAAATAAACTATGCATTAAATACTTATTAGCAAATGATGTGCATAAATAAAAAATAATATCAACAAAATACAGTTTAATTTGATGTAGACACATTTATTTTGGCTATTAAATTTTTGTTAGAAAAATATTGGGCACCAAATTTTTTACGGATCTTTTTGCAACATTAATAGCTTAAACAATAATGTTTTTTTTTTAATACATTAAACAATAATGTTAGTAATACAAACTTTTACACATATTTTTTCAAAACTATCTTATAGGGAAGACTGTGATCAACTGTCCATCACAATTTTCCAAGTAGGACAATTGTGGCAAAGTGTGTGCAAAAGTTTATGCTAATAGTATTATTGTTGCTTATATATATGTGTGTTGTATTAGCCCAAAAAATGTAAAACAGAAAATTTTTTGTGATAATTTTGGTATCAAAACAACATATTTAAAAAAAAAAAATTTACCCACATAATATTTCCTAATAAAATCAATTAAAGTACTAATAAAATACCATCTAAAAGTTTTTATTTCAAGTCAATGAAATTTCACACAATTTTAGAAATACACAATAGAAGAAAAATAAAATGGAATGAGAGTTCTCTTTCTTTTCTTTTTTTTAATAAAAAAAAAGATAAGGTCAAATGAAAGTTTTTCCATTGTTTTGGTAAGAATGTTAGGGACTTTACAATTTCATGAATAATTTTTCAACAAAACCATTAAAATTACTTTAATTTCTTAATTCAATATTTAAAATTCAAATTTGTGTTAGTTAAAAATGAGATTTAATCAATATGATTTAAACGAGTTTGTGTCAAAATCGATCAACCTGCCTCAACACATATTATCAACTAGGTTATTTCAAGTTGATTATGGGTGAAACGTGTCAACACGAAAGTGAAAAACTTATTAATCGTGTTAAAGCAAATCAACCCATTTTGGCACAAACCGATTTATACAAAATACTAACTTGCAAAAAATGTACTATTTTCATGTGGTTTGCACGAATCATGTCAATCATAGAAAAACCGTCATACAACATGACAATACTCACCAAAGAATAGACATATCAAGGTAATAGATGCCACATATTGTGAAATAATTGGTGCACTAATTACTTACTAGCAAATGACGCGCATAAATCACAAATAACATAAATACAACACCCCCACAAACATGACACCCCCATGAAATAATTAGTGCATTAAATACTTACTGGCAAATGACACGCATAAATCACAAATAATATCAACACAACACCACCATGTGAAAGGGTGCTTACAATTAAGACCACCACCTATCCTCCAATGGCCCTTCCAACGAATTGTCACAAAAAAAAAAACCCATTCACCTAGTAAGCAAAAAAAATATAATACAATTAAAATAATCATTCAATTAAAATTCTATTACTAACTTCTATAAATCTAAAACAAGTTTCAATATCAATTTTAAATAATTTATCAATATGTTTTCATTTTAATAATAAAGGTTCGTCTTAGAGGTCATATTAACACGTATTATGAACTAGTTTATACGAGTTTGTATCAAAATCAATCAACTTGTCTCAACACATACTATGAACTAGGTTATTTCGAGTTGAATATGAGTGAAACGTGTCAACACGAAAGTGAAAAACTTATTAATCATGTTAAAGCAAATCAACCCATTTTGGCACAAACCTGTTTTTACTAAATACTAACTTGCAAAAAATGTATTGTATTCATGTGGTTTGCACCAATCATGTCAATCCATCATACAACATGACAATACTCACTAAAGAAAAGACAAAACAAGGTAATAATTCCAACATATTTTGAAATAAATGGTGCATTAATTACTTACTAGCAAATGACGCGCATAAATCACAAATAACATCAACACAACACCTCCACCAACACGACACCCCCATGAAATAATTAGTGCCTTAAATACTTACTAGCAAATGACAAGCATAAATCACAAACAACATCAACACGACACCCCCATGTGAGAGGATGGTTACATTTAAGACCATCACCCATCCTCCACTGGTCCTTCCAATGAATTGTCACTTTTCGATTTCTTAAAAAAAACACAACCCATTCACCTAGTAAGTAAAAAAAAAAAATAATAATAATAATAATTCGATTAAAATTCTATTGCCATCTTCTATAAATCTAATACAAGTTTCAATATCAATTTTAAATAATTTATCAATAAGTTTTCATCTTAATTATAAAGGTTCATCTTAGAGGTCCTATTAACATGTATTATGAACTAGGTTATACGAGTTTGTGTCAAAATCGATCGACCTACATCAACATGTATTATGAACTAGGTTATTTCAAGTTGATTAAGGGTAAAACATGTCAACACGAGAGTGAAAACCTTATTAATCATGTTAAAGCAAATCAACCCATTTTTGCACAAACTTGTTTATACTAAATACTAACTTGCAAAAAATGCACTGTATTCATGTGGTTTGCACCAATCACGTCATTCATTGTCAACCCATCATACAACATGACAATACTCACTAAAGAATACGACACCCCCACAAACACAACACCCCCATGAAATAATTAGTGCATTAAACACTTACCAGTAAATGACACGCATAATTTACAAATAACATCAACACAACACCCCCATGTAAAAGGGTTCTTACATTTAAGACCACCACCTATCCTCTAATAGTCCTTCCAATGTATTGTCACTTTTCGGCTTTCAAAAAAAAAAAAAAAAAAAAAACAACCCATTCACTTTGAAGGTAAAAAAAATATAAAACAATTAAAATAATCATCCATTTAAAATTCTATTACTAACTTCTAAAAATCTAAAAAAAGTTTTAATATCAATTTTAGATAATTTATCAATATGTTTTCAATTCAATAATAAAGAATAGACAATTCATGGTAACAGATTCCACGTATTCCGAAATAATCGGTGCATTAATTACTTACTAGCAAATGACGCGCACAAATCACAAATAACATCAACAAGACACCCCGACTAATACGACACCCCCATAAAATAATTGGTGCTATAAATACTTACTAGCAAATGACACGCATAAATCACAAATAACATCAACACAACACCTCCATGTGAGAGGGTGATTACATTTAAGACCATCACCCATCCTCCACTAGTCCTTCCAATGCATTGTCACTTTTTGGCTTTCTAAAAGGAAAGAAAAAGGCAGAACCGATTCACCAAGTAAGTTAAAAAAAATATAGAACAATTAAAATACTAATCCAATTAAAATTCTATTACCAACTTCTATAAATCTAAAACAAGTTTCAAAATCAATTTTAAATAATTTATCAATATGTTTTCATTTCAATAATAAAGGTTCGTCTTAGAGGTCCTATTAACACGTATTATGAACTAGGATGTACGATTTTGTGTTAGAATCGATCAAGTTGCCTTAACACGTACTGTGAACTAGGTTATTTAGAGTTGTTTATGAGTGAAACATGTCAGCACGAATGTGAAAAACTTATTAATTGTGTTAAAGAAAATCAACCCATTTTGGCACAAACCTGTTTTTACTAAATACTAACATGCAAAAAATGTATTGTATTCATGTGATTTGCACCAATCATGTCAATCATTGTCAACCCATTATACAACATGAAAATACTCACTAAAGAATAGAAAAAACATGGTAATAATCCCAACATATTGTGGAATAAATGGTGCATTAATTACTTATGAGCAAATGACGCGCATAAATCACAAATAACATCAACACAACACCCCCACCAATAGGACACCCATAAGAAACAATTAGAGCTTTAAATACTTGCTGGCAAATGACATGCATAAATCACAAATAATATCAACATGACACCCTCATGTGATAGGGTGGTTACATTTGAGACCATTTCCCATCCTCTATAGGTCCTTCCAATGAATTTTCACTTTTTTGCTTTCTAAAAAACAGACAAACCATTCACCTAATAAGTAAAAGAAATATAAAAAAATTAAAATAATAATCTAATTTAAATTCTATTTCAACTTCTATAAATCAAAAACAAGATCAACATCAATTTTAAATAATCTGTCAATATGTTTTCATTTCAATAATAAAGGTTCGTCTTAGAGGTCATATTAACACGTATTATGAACTAGGTTATACGAGTTTGTGTAAAAATCGATCAACCCTCCTCAACACATACTATGAACTAGGTTATTTCGAGTTGAATGAATATGAGTGAAACATGTCAACATGAAAGTGAAAAACTTATTAATCGTGTTAAAGCAAATCAACATATTTTGGCATAAATCTGTTTCTACTAAATACTAACTTGCAAAAAATGTATTGTATTCATGTGCTTTACACCAATCATGTCAATCAATGTCAACCCATCATACAACATGACAATACTAACTAAAGAAAAGACAAAACATGGTAATAATTCCAACATATTATGAAATAAATGGTGCATTAATTACTTACTAGCAAATGATACGCATAAATCACAAATAACATAAATACAACACCCCCACAAACACGACACCCCCATGAAATAATTAGTGCATTAAATACTTACCGGCAAATGACACATGTAATTCACAAATAACATCAACATAACACCCCAATGTAAAAGGGTGCTTACATTTATGACAACCACTCATCCTCCAATGATCCTTCCAACGAATTGTCACATTTTGGCTTCCTAAAAAATAAAGCCCATTCACCTAGTAAGTAAACAAAAATATAAAAAATATAAAAATAATCAACCAATTAAAATTCTATTACTAACTTCTATAAATCTAAAACAAATTTCGATATCAATTTTAAATAAGTTATCAATATGTTTTCATTTCAATTATAAAGGTTCGTCTTAGAGGTCATATTAACACGTATTATGAACTAGGTTATACGAGTTTGTGTCAAAATCGATCAACCTGCCCCAACATATACTATGAACTAGGTTATCTCGAGTTGAATATGAGTGAAACATGTCAACACGAAAGTGAAAACCCTATTATTTGTGTTAAAGCAAATCAACCCATTTTGGCACAAACCAATTTTCATTAAATACTAACTTACAAAAAATGTATTAAATTCATGTGGTTTGCACCATTCATGTTAATCATTGTCAACCCATCATACAAGATGACAATACTCACTAAAGAATAGACAATTCATGGTAACATATTCTGTATATTCTGAAATAATCGGTGCATTAAATGGCACGCACAATTCACAAATAACATCAACAAAACACCCCCACCAATACGACACCCACAAAATAATTGGTGCAATAAATACTTACTAGCAAATGACACGTATAAATCACGAATAATATCAATACAACACCTCCTTGTGAGAGGGTGACTACATTTAAGACCATCACCCGTCCCCCACTAGTCCTTCCAATGAATTGCCACTTTTTGGCTTTCTAAAAAAAAAAAAAAAAAAGCAGAACCCATTCACCTAGTAAGTAAAAAAAAATATAGAACAATTAAAATACAAATCCAATAAAAATTCTATTACCAACTTCTATAAATCAAAAACAAGATCAACATCAATTTTAAATAATCTGTCAATATGTTTTCATTTCAATAATAAAGGTTCGTCTTAGAGGTCATATTAACACGTATTATGAACTAGGTTATACGAGTTTGTGTAAAAATCGATCAACCCTCCTCAACACATACTATGAACAAGGTTATTTCGAGTTGAATGAATATGAGTGAAAGATGTCAACATGAAAGTGAAAAACTTATTAATCGTGTTAAAGCAAATCAACATATTTTGGCATAAATCTGTTTCTACTAAATACTAACTTGCAAAAAATGTATTGTATTCATGTGCTTTACACCAATCATGTCAATCAATGTCAACCCATCATACAACATGACAATACTAACTAAAGAAAAGACAAAACATGGTAATAATGCCAACATATTATGAAATAAATGGTGCATTAATTACTTACTAGCAAATGATACGCATAAATCACAAATAACATAAATACAACACCCCCACAAACACGACACCCCCATGAAATAATTAGTGCATTAAATACTTACCGGCAAATGACACCTGTAATTCACAAATAACATCAACATAACACCCCAATGTAAAAGGGTGCTTACATTTATGACAGCCACTCATCCTCCAATGATCCTTCCAACAAATTGTCACATTTTGGCTTCCTAAAAAATAAAGCCCATTCACCTAGTAAGTAAACAAAAATATAAAAAATATAAAAATAATCAACCAATTAAAATTCTATTACTAACTTCTATAAATCTAAAACAAATTTCGATATCAATTTTAAATAAGTTATCAATATTTTTTCATTTCAATTATAAAGGTTCGTCTTAGAGGTCATATTAACACGTATTATGAACTAGGTTATACGAGTTTGTGTCAAAATCGATCAACCTGCCCCAACATATACTATGAACTAGGTTATCTCGAGTTGAATATGAGTGAAACATGTCAACACGAAAGTGAAAACCCTATTATTTGTGTTAAAGCAAATCAACCCATTTTGGCACAAACCAATTTTCATTAAATACTAACTTACAAAAAATGTATTATATTCATGTGGTTTGCACCATTCATGTTAATCATTGTCAACCCATCATACAAGATGACAATACTCACTAAAGAATAGACAATTCATGGTAACATATTCTGTATATTCCGAAATAATCGGTGCATTAAATGGCACGCACAATTCACAAATAACATCAACAAAACACCCCCACCAATACGACACCCACAAAATAATTGGTGCAATAAATACTTACTAGCAAATGACATGTATAAATCACGAATAATATCAATACAACACCTCCTTGTGAGAGGGTGACTACACTTAAGACCATCACCCGTCCCCCACTAGTCCTTCCAATGAATTGCCACTTTTTGGCTTTCTAAAAAAAAAAAAAAAAAAAAGCAGAACCCATTCACCTAGTAAGTAAAAAAAAATATAGAACAATTAAAATACAAATCCAATAAAAATTCTATTACCAACTTCTATAAATCTAAAACAAGTTTTCAATATCAATTTTAAATAATCGATTAACTTGCCTTGACATGTATTAGGAACTAGGTTATTTCGAGTTGATTACGGGTGAAATGTGTTAACACGAAAGTAAGAAACTTATTAATCGTGTTAAAGCAAATCAACCCATTTTCACACAAACCTTTTTATACCAAATACTAACTAGCAAAAAATGTACTGTATTCATGTGGTTTACACCAATCATGTCAATCAATATCAACCCATCATACAACATGACAATACTAACTAAAGAAAAGACAAAACATGGTAATAATTCCAACATATTATGAAATAAATGGTGCATTAATTACTTACTAGCAAATGATACGCATAAATCACAAATAACATAAATACAACACCCCCACAAACACGACACCCCCATGAAATAATTTGTGCATTAAATACTTACCGGCAAATGACACCTGTAATTCACAAATAACATCAACATAACACCCCAATGTAAAAGGGTGCTTACATTTAAGCAACCACCTATCCTCCAATGATCCTTCCAACAAATTGTCACTTTTCGGCTTCCCAAAAAAAAAAGCCCATTCACCTAGTAAGTAAAAAAAAAAAATATAAAACAATTAAAATAATCAACCAATTAAAATTCTATTACTAACTTCTATAAATCTAAAACAGTTTCGATATCAATTTTAAATAATTTATCAATATGTTTTCATTTCAATAATATAGGTTCGTTTTAGAGGTCATATTAACACGTATTATGAACTAGGTTATACGAGTTTGTGTCAAAATCAATCAACCTGCCCCAACACATACTATGAATTAGGTTATTTCGAGTTGAATACTAGTGAAACATGTCAACACAAAAGTAAAAACCCTATTATTCGTGTTAAAGCAAATCAACCCATTTTGGCACAAACCTATTTTCACTAAATACTAACTTACAAAAAATGTATTATATTCATGTGGTTTGCACCAATCATTTCAATCATTGTCAACCCATCATACAAGATGACAATAGTCACTAAAGAGTAGACAATTCATGGTAATAGATTCCGCATATTCCGAAATAATCGGTGCATTAATTACTTACTAGCAAATGACGCACACAAATCACAAATAACATCAACAAGACACCCCCACCAATATGACACCCATAAAATAATTGGTGCAATAAATACTTACTAGCAAATGACATGTATAAATCACGAATAACATCAATACAACACCTCCTTGTGAGAGGGTGACTACATTTAAGACCATCACCCATCCCCCACTAGTCCTTCCAATGAATTGCCACTTTTTTGGCTTTCCTAAAAAAAAAAAAAAAAAGGCAGAACCCATTCTCCTAGTAAGTAAAAAAAAATATAGAACAATTAAAATACTAATCCAATAAAAATTCTATTACCAACTTCTACAAATCTAAAACAAGTTTTCAATATCAATTTTAAATAGTTTATCAATATGTTTTCATTTTAATAATAAAGGTCTGACTTAGAGATTGTATTAACACGCATTATGATTTAAGTTATACGAGTTTGTGTCAAAATCAATTAACCTGAATCGACACGTATTATGAACTAGGTTATTTCGAGTTGATTACGGGTGAAATGTGTCAACACGAAAGTAAGAAACTTAAGAATTGTGTTAAAGCAAATCAACCCATTTTGGCAAAAACCTTTTTATACCAAATACTAACAAGCAAAAAATGTATTGTATTCATGTGGTTTGCACCAATCAATTCAATCATTGACAACACATAATACAAAATGACAATACTTACTAAAGAATGGACAAATCATGGTAATAGATCACATGTATTGTGAAATAATCAATGCATTAATTACTTACTAGCAACTGACAGGTATAAATCAGAAATAACATCAACACGACACCCCCACGAACACGACACCCATAAGAAACAATTAGTGGTTCAAATAATTGTTTGCAAATGACACACATAAATTACAAAAAAAATCTAAATAACAACCCCATATGAAAGGGTGCTTACACAGAGGACTACCACCGATCCTCCAGTGTCCCTTCCAACAAATTGTCACTTTTCGGCTTTCTAAAATAACACAACCTATTCACCTTGTAAGTAAAAAAAATATAAATCAATTAAAATAATCATCCAATTAAAATTCTATTACTAACTTCTATAAATCTGAAACAAGTTTCAATATCAATTTTAAATAATTTATCAATATGTTTTCATTTCAATAATAATGGTTCGACTTAGAGGTCCTATTAACTTGTATTATGAACTAGGTTATACGATGTTGTGTCAAAATCGATCAACATATACTATGAACAAGCTTATTTTGAGTTGATTACAGGTGAAACATTTCAACACAAATGTGAAAAACTTATTAATTGTGTTAAAGCAAATCAAACCATTTTGGCACAAACCAGTTTTTACTAAATACTAATTTGCAAAAAATGTATTGTATTATTGTGGTTTGCACCAATCATGTCAATCATTGTCAACCCATCATACAAATGACAATACTCACTATGAACATGCCTCAACACGTACTATGAAAAAGCTTATTTTGAGTTGATTACGGGTGAAACATTTCAACACGAATATGAAAAACTTATTAATTGTGTTAAAGCAAATCAAACCATTTTGGCACAAACCGGTTTTTACTAAATACTAACTTGCAAAAAATGTATTGTATTCATATGGTTTGCACCAATCATGTCAATCATTGTCAACCCATTATACAAAATGACAATATTCACTAAAGAAAAAGACAAAACATGGTAATAGATCCCACGTATTGTGAAACAATCTGTGCATTAATTACTTACTAGCAAATAACGTGCATAAATCACAAATAACATCAACACGACACCCCCACCATCCCGACACCCATAAGAAACAATTAGTGCTTCCAATACTTACTGGCAAATGACACACATAAATCATAAATAACATCAACACAACAACCCCTTGTGAAAGGGTGCTTTCATTTAGGACCACCACCTATCCTCCAATGGGCATTCCAACGAATTGTCACTTTTCGGTTTTCTAAAAACAAATAATTCACTCATCAAGTAAAAAAAAAAAAAAAAAAAAAAATTAAAATAAGGCGAAAACACTATTTTGGTCCTTACATTTTAGAGTCACAATCAATTTGGTCCCTACATTTTAAGAACAGTCAATTTGGTCCCTGCTATTTTCAACTTACAATCAATTTGGTCCTTGCCGTTAAATCACTAACGGAAAATGCCTACGTGACAAACCATTAACACAGTTGGCAGGTCTAATATTAAAAAATTAAATGAAATACTGACTTGTCTTAATTTCAACAGCCAACTCAGCGCTTAGTTGGCAAATAAAAGCCACATCAACGCTTAATTTTTTTCTTTCTTTTATTGTACAAATTCCTTTCCTTAGAAATTAGAATATGCCACATCGCATCTAAGCTTATCTTGTTTTTCCTTCATACATTTTTCTTTTATCTTGATTTTCCTTCATCTCATCTCTAAGCTTATCTCTCTCTCATTAATCTTTTGTTCTCTCTGATTCATGGCTGAAGAAGCCAAATCCCATATTCATACAAAACTCGAAATCTAGATCCACTAGGCCCAGCTTCTCCAAACCCAGATTCAACCCAGATCGACCACGACTTCTCTGACATCTCCGATCAGTGGTCTCGATATGGGTTTTGAGCTCCACACCATACAAAGGCGATTGGTTGGTGAACCATTTTGTGGTCGGGTTCGAAAAGCTAAAGGGAATAAGGGATTGGGTATGTTTCTTGAGCTCAGAGTCTGCGTTGCTATCTTCTTCTTCGATGACCCCTCCACTTCCATGGCTATGTGGGTTTGCTTTTCAAAGCTTTCTCATTGTGTCTATGTCTTTGGGTCTCCATTACACTACAATGGCTTGACTTTGGGTTTCTTTATGTTGAGTGATCAAAGTTGAAAAATGGGTATTTTTAACATGCACTTGCAAGCTGGCATAGTGGCACTGGCATTTGAGCTCTGTAGTGGATTTGTGGTGCTGGACGATTTGGTTGTAGTAAATCTAGGTCTATGATTTTTGGACTAGATTAGTGTTCGGTTACCAAGAAATTGCAAGAAGGAAATTAAAAGGAAATTCTGTTTGGTTAGCAATTGTAAATGGAAAAATAAAATTGAGAAAATAAAAATAAAATTTTGATTGGTTAAAAAATTGTAAGAATATTAAATGTCGAAATAAAGAAAGGAAAGAAATTCTTACAATAAAAGAAAAGTATTTTTAAACGTTGACTGGGCTTCTAATTGCCAACTAAGCGCTGAGTTGGCTGTTGAAATTAAGACACGTTAGTATTTCATTTAATTTTTTAATATTAGACCTGCCAACTTTGTTAATGGTTTGCCACGTAGACATTTTCCGTTAGTGATTTAACGGCAGGGACCAAATTGATTGTAAGTTAAAAATAACACAGACCAAATTGACTGTTCTTAAAATGTAGGGACCAAATTGATTGTGACCCCAAAATGTAAGGACCAAAATAGTGTTTTCGCCTTAAAATAATCATCCAATTAAAATTCAATTACTAACTTCTATAAATCTAAAACAAGTTTCAAAATCAATTTTAATTAATTTATCAATATGTTTTCATTTCAATAATAAAGGTTCATCTTAGAGGTCCTATTAACACATATTATGAACTAGGATATACGATTTTGTGTTAGAATTGGTTAAGTTGCCTCAACATGTACGTTGAACTAGGTTATTTTGAGTTAATTAAGGGTGAAACATGTTAGCATGAAGATGAAAAACTTATTATTTGTGTTAAAGCAAATCAACCCATTTTGGCACAAACTTGATTTTACTAAATACTAACATGTAAAAAATGTATTGTATTCATGTTGTTTGTAGCAATCATGTCAATCATTGTCAACCCATCATACAACACGACAATACTCACTAAAGAAAAGACAAAACATGGTAATAAATCCCATGAATTGTGAAATAATCAATGCATTAATTACTTACTAGCAAATGATGTGCGTAAATTACAAATAACATCAACATGACACGCCCACCAACACGGCACCCATCAGTAACAGTTAGAGCTTTAAATACTTGCTGGCAAATGACACGCATAAATCACAAATAACATTAACACGACACCCCCACCAACATGACACCCATAAGAAATAATTAGAGTTTTAATTACTTGCTAGCAAATGACACGCAAAAATCACAAATAACATCAACACAATACCGCCATGTGAAAGGGTGCTTTCATTTAGGACCACCACCTATCCTCCAATGGTCATTCCAACGAATTGTCACTTTTCGGCTTTCTAAAAAAAAAAAAAAAAACAACCCATTCACCTAGTAAGTAAAATATATATACACACACACACACACACATATATATATATATATATATAACAATTAAAATAATCATCCAATTAAAATTCTATTACTAACTTCTATAAATCTAAAACAAGTTTCAATATCAATTTTAAATAATTTATCTATATGTTTTTATTTCAATAATAAAAGTTCGTCTTAGAGGTCCTATTAACACGTATTATGAACAAGAATATACGATTTTGTGTCAAAATCGATCAACTTACCTCAACACATACTATGAACTACGTTGTTTTGAGTTGATTACAAGTGAAACATGTCAACACGAATTTGAAAAACATATTAATTGTGTTAAAGCAAATCAACCCATTTTGTCACAAACTTGTTTGTACTAAACACTAACTTGCAAAAAATGTATTGTATTCATTTGGTATGCACCAATCATGTCAATCATTGTCAACCCATCATACAGCTTGACAATACTCACTAAAGAAAAGACAAAACATAGTAATGATTCTAGCATATTGTGAAATAATTGGTGCACTAATTGCTTACTAGCAAACAATGCACGCATAAGTAAAAAATAACATTAACATGACACCCCCACCAGCACGACACCCATAAGAAACAATTAGAGCTTTAAATACTTGCTAGCAAATGACATGCATAAATCACAAATAACATTAACACGACACCTCCACCAACACGATATCCATAAGAAACAATTAGAGCTTTAAATACTTACTGGCAAATGACGTGCATAAATCACATATAACATCAATACAACACCCCCATGTGAAAGGGTGCTTTCATTTTGGACCACCACCTATCCTCCAATGGTCATTCCAACGAATTGTCACTTTTCGGCTTTCTAAAAAAAAACTTCCCATTCACCTAGTAAGTAAAAAAATAGAAAACAATTAAAATAATCATCCAATTAAAATTCTATTACTAACTTTTATAAATCTAAAACAAGTTTCAATATCAATTTTAAATAATTTATCAATATGTTATCATTTCAGTAATAAAGGTTCGTCTTAATGGTCCTATTAAGATGTATTATGAACTAGGATATACGATTTTGTGTTAGCATCGATCAGCTTTCCTTAACACGTACTATGAACTAGTATTACAGGTGAAATATGTCAACACAAATGTGAAAAACTTATTAATCGTGTTAAAGCAAATCAACCCATTTTGGCACAAACCTGTTTTTACTAAATACTAACTTGCAAAAAATGTACTGTATTCATGTGGTTTACACCAATCAATTCAATCATTGTCAACCCATCATACATCATGACAATACTCACTAAAGAATAGAAAAATCATGGTAACAGATCCCACGTATTGTGATATAATCAGTGCATTAATTACTTACTAGCAAATGATGCACATTATCGTTGTATATTCTCTATACTTGTAAAATTTTATGGTGATCAAATATAAATAGCCATGTCATCAATCAATTGTCAAAATTCAAGTTTTTGTAGTTTAAAATAATGCATAAAAAATGAGTTTGTAGATGGAATGGTAAATAACATCCAAGGGACATGAATGTTAAGAACATATAAAACATGTAATTCAATGGTAATATTTTTAAAATATGAATTTTACAACAAGTTATTGAGTAGTGTAACATTACTTAGAGTTACACCAAATATAATTTAAACCTAACTCATATATATATTTAAACTTGGAGATGGATTTAAGTTACACCTGGTGTAACTCTTGAAAAGTTACACTTTTTTTTGAACCTTAGATTTCTAAGAGATCTAACAGTTAAAAATATATATTATTAAATGTGATTGCTTTCCACCTTATTACCTAATTAATACTAGAATTCTCTCTCTGTCTCTCTCCTTATTTATTGTTTTCTAGTTTCCACTAGATAATATTTTATTCCACACAACCTAACAAAACAAATAAATAAAAAATCTATTTTCTCAAGTTACACTTTTTTTAAACCATAGATTTCTAGGAGATCTAATAGTTAAAAAAATATATTATTAAATATTATTGCTTTTCACCTTATTACCTAATTAATACTAGCATTCTCTCTCTTTCTCTCTCTCGCTCTCTCCTTATTTATTGCTTTCTAGTTTCCACTAGATAATATTTTATTCCACACAACCTAACAAAACGAATAAATAAAAAATCTAATTTCTCTGATTTCACAACAACTACCAATTAAAAACAAGAGTCAAGTAAAAATAACTTTTAATTGCTCCTTGAAAAAAAAAAAAAAAAAAAAAAAAACAAAAACAAAACTTCAATTTTGAGCCTATCATAAACTAAACAAGCAAACCTCCCACCTTTTCATCACCAAGGAATTGAAATTTTGGAAGGTAACCCTTCTGGACTTGCTGCTTCAACACAGCCTTACCAAAAAAGGGAAAAAAAAAATCTTATATCACAGTATCACACCATATAATAATTGTGTAGGTTTATTAAAAATTTTAATTATGTAAATGTTATTTGTTTATATGCATCTATTAAGACATTGATAATGTAGAATTCAATTTTTTTTTTTTTTAAGTGATATTCTGTTTAGTGTATGATAGGCTCAGACTCTTTTTTTTTTTTTTTTTTTTTTTTTTTTTTTTTTTAAGTTTCAAGGACCAATTGGAATTTTTTTTTATTTAAATTTTTATGAAACTTTTTTTTTTGTTTTGTTTGCTAGTGCTTGGCAGCCATGGCCCACCGGGGTGGCCCCTGTGCTCAAACTCAGTTTTTTTTTTTTTTTTTGTTTTTTTTTTTGTTTATACAAATATATACTTCTATTTTCACCGTAAATTTTTTTTTTTTAAGTTATTTGCTGCTTCAACGCAGTCTAATCAGAAAATTAGATTTTTTGTTTAGGTTGTGTTGAACAAAATATTATCTCTTGGAAAGCAGTAAATAAGGAGAGAGAGAGAGAGAGAGAGAGAGAGAGAGAGAGAGAGAGAGAGAGAGAGAGAGAGAGAGAGAGAGAGAGAATGCTAGTATTAATTAGGTAATAAGGTGGAAGCAATCATATTTAATGATATTTTTTAATCGTTTGATCTTTTAAAAATCTACGGTCTAAAAAAGGTATAACTTTTGTAGAGTTACACCAAATGTAACTTGCACCTATTTCATAAACTTGTAGTACTCAAAGCATCTTTCCAAATTGAATTAGAGCACCAATTAATAACGACCCCTATATAGGTGCTAGTATGCCTCAGTTTAATGAAAGCGGGCCCTGGAATCTTTTGCTTTCTATAGTGTATTGATTCCTATATAAACAAGGAAATGCTCGTTAACTAGGCAAAAGAAAAAGAAAAATAAAACAACCTTTGAATCTTATTTGCATTTCTCATTCACAAATCCATCTCTTATGAATTTTTCAACCCACATGGATACTAATAACAGAGAGTTGCCAAGTCTTGAGAAAAAAAGAGACCACCTGGACACAGTAATAGCAAAGCTAGAAACGCGTCTCAACAATCTTCAATCGTCTGCTTTCGGTCTTGCAAATTACTACTTTGTGTTTCAAGGAGTCATATTAACAATTGTTTGCAATGGTGCAGAGAATCTCAAGCCATCAGATCGTTGGTTCCTCTTTACTATCTCTATATTGGCAGTTTCACTTAACTTGTTTGCGTTGATTTTAACTGGAATCAAGTACATTGAAACTAAAGGTTTTCTAGAACGTGTTGTGCTCAAGCGCGACAATGCGGTTTTGAATATAATGGAGCTGAACCCAAGCGAGGACGAAGAGGACGCGAATGAAGCTAAAAAACGTAAAACTTCTACAGATCAATGTGAACTTAAACGTCGTATTTACTTGGCTGTTTGCATGATTTTGTTCCTAGGCTTTGCAGTTGTTATTCTTGTTGGTTGCTGGATATTCCTGGGCTATCGAAATGAGGGTTGAATGCATTAGGCTTTGTAATGGTGCCAAGTGCATGAAAATCTGCAGCGAACGCTGATACTCCAAGAAGATTCAAGCTTCTTCCATGGATGTACTATTCAATTTCAGTGTCATATGTTATTTTCCTAGTGCTCTTATGTGTGTGTGTGTGTGTGTGTGTGTGTGTATATTGCTGGTTCTGTGAAATGTATTATTCAACCCTATAATAATGATGCATGAACTCTTTCTTCTTGTCCGCGTACGTAAATGGTCTAGTTTTGTGTTTGTTCTTGATATTTCAACTCTTGAGATGCAGGAGTGATGAATAAGGCTCCGTTTGGTAATGGTGTTTAAATAACAAAAACTACTGTTTAAACACTACAACACATATTTTCACATACTTTTTCATCCACACGTATTTCCATAAAACTTAAACAATGTAACTAGAAATCTCTTACCAAACGAGTCCTAAAAGTTTCATGTTGTTCTTGATCTTAGTCCACTCATTTATTTACTATTTTCTTTTTCTTTAAAAAAGTTTAGTTTTTTTTAGATGAAAATTAATTAAATTGTGTGATGCGTTCTCACTTCTCACCATACATTGAGCCATTATCAAGGACAGACAAAAAAGGAAAAAAAATTTGCCCCCCATCCCCCCCAAAAAAAAAAAAATTTTATGATTATATATATTTTTTTAATTTCTAGAGTTGTGCCTCACTCTTCCAAAAATTTAGACTCATTTTCTTTTAATTAGTCTAATCCAACTAGCAACTACTTAACTCAAAAACTTAACAAAAACAAAATTTCAAAATAAAAAATAAAAAATCTTAGTCAACCCAGTATTAGAATACTATCATTAGGTGTTCTAAATGGTAAAAATTTAGAGTTTAGAACACCAAATACCAAAAACACTACTGCGTGAAACATTTCAAATAATATATTAAAGTAGCAAAAGTAAGTTTTGGTTTATGAAAATAAATTTTTTTGCAATAGTTAATACTCTTAAGAAATAATATTATTTTGTATTTTTTTTTGGTAAATGATTGCATCTTAATGTATTAAGAAACAAATGATTTTGTGTATTGATCTTGGTTGATAGTTTGTTAGTATTATATGGATATCTATTTGTATTTTTTTCTTCTTCTTATACTTCAACCCCCCCTATCTTGAAATCCTAGGTCTGCCCCTGGCCATTATCATCATTATTTATTATACAGAGCTATCATACCTAATGCATTTGAGAGATTAAATGCTATAACGATTTGGTGTAAATTATCTTATGTATCTATACCCTCTAATCAAATATTGTCAAATGGATTTATTCATATAATTAAAACCTATTTACTGAATAATTATCAAGAAATTACCGTACCGTGGTTCCCTTATTTTTTTCTTATATTTGATGGTTTCATCATCACATTAGACACTTTCAACATTACATTTGACCATACTTTTGTCGCATTTGGTGGTTCCCTTAATTTTTTACTTACATTTGACGGTTTCATAATCATATTAAGCTACCAACATCGGATATGATCGTGTTTTTGTCACATTCGGTGATTCCCTTATTTTTTATTCACAATTGATGGTTCCATCGTCACATTACACAATAGCAACATCACATATAACCATACTTTTGTTACATTTGGTGGTTTAATTATTTTTTTTACATACATTTGACAATTTCATCATCACATTGGGCAGTACCATCACAGATAACCGTATTTTTGTTACATTCAATGGTTTTGTTATTTTTTTACTCACATATGCTGGTTCTATCGTTACATTATTGGATAATATCAATATCACATATAACTGTACTTTTGTCACATTCGGTGGTTCTATTATTTTTTTCACTCACATTTAATGGTTATATCATCATATTAGATAGTACCAACATCACATATGACTGCACTGTTGTCACATTCGTTGGTTTCTTTATTTTTTACTCACATTTGACAATTCTATCATCATGTCAGGCAATTCCAACATTACATTATTAGGAGGTTCCTTTAAATTATTTGCTGTTTAATCAAGTCATATTCCTGAGGGTGAAGTTCTCACACCATAACTCAATAAACCTATGAATGAGGTGTACTATGTTTAGTCAAAATTAGACATGTTTGTTAAACAATGTTGGGTGCACTGCACGTTACGAGGTCCAGCCCAAATTTGATAAAAAGCTCATTAGTGAGCTTGTTGAACAAGTCAAGACAAGTTAGCCTTTTCGTATTTAGAGGCAGGAATCAAGGGAGTCAATCTCATTGGAGGTTGTATTGGTTTGGCCAACGGAACAATATATTTCGGTACAACTTGTCAATACTAGTGTACTATTCAAAGATTACCACTATTTATATATAATAATAATAATAATAATAATAATAATAATAATAATAATAAAAATACTAGTGTACTATTTTTGTGGATCTTTTTGCAACATTAATTGCTTAAACAATAATGTTAGTAATACAAACTTTCACACATATTTTGTAAAAACTATCTTACAAGGTAGACTGTGATTAACTGTCTATCAAAAATTTTCAAGTAGGTATATGTGTGTTGTATTAACCCAAAGTATGTAAAACTGTAAATTTTTTGTGATAAATTGGGTTTCAAAACAACATATTTAAACAAATAAATTTTACCCACATTATATTTCATAATAAAATTGATTAAAGTACTAATAATATACCATCTAAAAGTTCTTATTTCACGTCAATGAAATTTCACACAATTTTAGAAATACACAATAGAAGAAAAATAAAATGTAACGAGTGTTCTTTTTTTTTTTTTTTTTTGGAAAAGATAAGGTCGAACAGGGTTTTTTTCATTGTTTTGGATACAAATGTTATGGACTTTAAAATTTCAAAGAATAATTCTTCAACAAAACAATTAAAATTACTTTAATTTTTTAATTCAATATTTAAAATTCAAATTTGTGTTAGTTAAAAATGAGATTTAATTTATATGATTTAAACGAGTTTGTATCAAAATCGATCAACCTGCCTCAACACGTATTATGAACTAGGTTATTTCAAGTTGATTACAGGTGAAACATGTCACCATGAAAGTGAAAAACTTATTAATCGAGTTAAAGCAAATCAACCCATTTTCGCACAAACCTGTTTATTCAAAACGCTAACTTGCAAAAAATGTACTATATTCATGTGGTTTGCACCAATCATGTCAATCATAGAAAAACCGTCATACAACATGACAATACTCTCTAAAGAAAAGACATATCAAGGTAATATATCCCACATACTGTGAAATAATTGGTGGATTAATTACTTACGAGCAAAAGACGTGAATAAATCACAAATAACATAAATACGACACCCCCATGAAATAATTAATGAATTAAACACTTACCAGTAAATGACACGCATAATTTACAAATAACATCAACACAACACCCCCATGTAAAAGGGTTCTTACATTTAAGACCACCACCTATCCTCCAATAGTCCTTCCAACGTATTGTCACTTTTCGGCTTTCAAAAAAAAAAAAAAAAAAAAAACAACCCATTCACTTTTCAAGTAAAAAAAATATAAAACAATTAAAATAATCATCCAATCAAAATTCTATTACTAACTTCTAAAAATCTAAAAAAAGGTTCAATATCAATTTTAAATAATTTATCAATATGTTTTCAATTCAATAATAAAGAATAGACAATTCATGGTAACAGATTCCACGTATTCCGAAATAATCGGTGCATTAATTACTTACTAGCAAATGACGCGCACAAATCACAAATAACATCAACAAGACACCCCGACTAATACGACACCCCCATAAAATAATTGGTGCTATAAATACTTACTAGCAAATGACACGCATAAATCACAAATAACATCAACACAACACCTCCATGTGAGAGGGTGATTACATTTAAGACCATCACCCATCCTCCACTAGTCCTTCCAATGCATTGTCACTTTTTGGCTTTCTAAAAGGAAAGAAAAAGGCAGAACCGATTCACCAAGTAAGTTAAAAAAAATATAGAACAATTAAAATACTAATCCAATTAAAATTCTATTACCAACTTCTATAAATCTAAAACAAGTTTCAAAATCAATTTTAAATAATTTATCAATATGTTTTCATTTCAATAATAAAGGTTCGTCTTAGAGGTCCTATTAACACGTATTATGAACTAGGATGTACGATTTTGTGTTAGAATCGATCAAGTTGCCTCAACACGTACTGTGAACTAGGTTATTTAGAGTTGTTTATGAGTGAAACATGTCAGCATGAATGTGAAAAACTTATTAATTGTGTTAAAGAAAATCAACCCATTTTGGCACAAACCTGTTTTTACTAAATACTAACATGCAAAAAATGTATTGTATTCATGTGGTTTGCACCAATCATGTCAATCATTATCAACCCATCATACAACATGACAATACTCACTAAAGAATTGAAAAAACACGGTAATAATCCCAACATATTGTGGAATAAATGGTGCATTAATTACTTATGAGCAAATGACGCACATAAATCACTAATAACATCAACATAACACCCCCACCAACACGACACCCACAAGAAACAATTAGAGCTTTAAATACTTGTTGGCAAATGACACGCATAAATCACAAATAACATCAACACGACACCCTCATGTGATAGGGTGGTTACATTTGAGACCATTTCCAATCCTCTGTAGGTCCTTCCAACGAATTTTCACTTTTTTGCTTTATAAAAAACACACAAACCATTCACCTAATAAGTAAAAGAAATATAAAAAAAATTAAAATAATAATCTAATTTAAATTCTATTTCAACTTCTATAAATCAAAAACAAGATCAATATCAATTTTAAATAATCTGTCAATATGTTTTCATTTCAATAATAAAGGTTCGTCTTAGAGGTCATATTAACACATATTATGAACTAGGTTATACGAGTTTGTGTAAAAATCGATCAACCCTCCTTAACAAATACTATGAACTAGGTTATTTCGAGTTGAATATGAGTGAAACATGTCAACATGAAAGTGAAAAACTTATTAATCGTGTTAAAGCAAATCAACATATTTTGGCATAAATCTGTTTCTACTAAATACTAACTTGCAAAAAATGTATTGTATTCATGTTATTTACACCAATCATGTCAATCAATGTGAACCCATCATACAACATGACAATACTAACTAAAGAAAAGACAAAACATGGTAATAATTCCAACATATTGTGAAATAAATGGTGCATTAATTACTTACTAGCAAATGATACGCATAAATCACAAATAACATAAATACAACACCCCCACAAACACGACACCCCCATGAAACAATTAGTGCATTAAATACTTACCGGCAAATGACACCTGTAATTCACAAATAACATCAACATAACACCTCAATGTAAAAGGGTGCTTACATTTAGGACAACCACCTATCCTCCAATGATCCTTCCAACAAATTGTCACTTTTCGGCTTCCTAAAAAAAAAATCCCATTCACCTAGTAAGTAAAAAAAATATATAAAACAATTAAAATAATCAACCAATTAAAATTCTATTACTAACTTCTATAAATCTAAAACAAGTTTTGATATCAATTTTTAATAATTTATCAATATGTTTTCATTTCAATTATAAAGGTTCGTCTTAGAGGTCATATTAACACGTATTATGAACTAGGTTATACGAGTTTGTGTCAAAATCGATTAACCTACCCCAACACATACTATGAACTAGGTTATCTCGAGTTGAATACGAGTGAAACATGTCAACACGAAAGTGAAAACCCTATTATTTGTGTTAAAGCAAATCAACCCATTTTGGCACAAACCTATTTTCACTAAATACTAACTTACAAAAAATGTATTATATTAAGATGACAATACTCACTAAAGAATAGACAATTCATGGTACCATATTTTGCATATTCCGAAATAATCGGTGGATTAATTACTTACTAGAAAATGGCGCACACAAATCACAAACAACGTCAACAAAACACCCCCACCAATACGACACCCATAAAATAATTGGTGCAATAAATACTTACTTGCAAATGACACGTATAAATCACGAATAATATCAATACAACACCTCCTTGTGAGAGGGTGACTACATTTAAGACCATCACCTGTCCCCCACTAGTCCTTCCAATGAATTGCCATTTTTTGGCTTTCTAAAAAAAAAAAAAAAAGCAGAACCCATTCACCTAGTATGTAAAAAAAAAAAAAAATAGAGCAATTAAAATACAAATCAAATAAAAATTCTATTACCAACTTCTATAAATCTAAAACAAGTTTTCAATATCAATTTTAAATAATCGATTAACTTGCCTTGACATGTATTAGGAACTAGGTTATTTCGAGTTGATTACAGGTGAAATGTGTTAACACGAAAGTAAGAAACTTATTAATCGTGTCAAAGCAAATCAACCCATTTTGGCACAAACCTTTTTATACCAAATAATAACTAGCAAAAAATGTATTGTATTCATGTGGTTTGCACCAATCAGCTCAATCATTGTCAACACATCATACATAATGACAATACTTACTAAAGAATGGACAAATCATGGTAATAGATCCCACATATTGTGAAATAATCAGTGCATTAATTACTTACTAGCAAATGACGGGCATAAATCACAAATAACATCAACACGACACCCCCACAAACACGACAGCCATAAGAAACAATTAGTGCTTCAATTAACTGTTTGCAAAAGGCACGCATAAATCATAAATAAAATCAAAATAACAACCCCATATGAAAGGGTGCTCACACAGGGGACTACCACCGATCCTCCACTGGTCCTTCCAACGAATTGTCACTTTTCGGCTTTCTAAAAAATCACAACCCATTCACCTTGTAAGTAAAAAAAAATATAAAACAATTAAAATAATCATCCAATTAAAATTATATTACTAACTTCTATAAATCTAAAACAAGTTTCAATATCAATTTCAAATAATTTATCAATATGTTTTCATTTCAATAATAATGGTCCTATTAACTCGTATTATGAACTAGGTTATACAATATTGTGTCAAAATCGATCAACATGCCTCAACATGTACTATGAACAAGCTTATTTTGAGTTGATTACGGGTGAAACATTTCAACACGAATGTGAAAAACTTATTAATTGTGTTAAAGCAAATCAAACCATTTTGGCACAAACCAATTTTTTCTAAATACTAATTTGCAAAAAAATGTATTGTATTCATGTGGTTTCCACCAATCATGTCAATCATTGTCAACCCATCATACAAAATGACAATACTCACTATGAACATGCCTCAACACGTACTATGAACAAGCTTATTTTGAGTTGATTACGGGTGAAACATTTCAACACGAATATGAAAAACTTATTAATTGTGTTAAAGCAAATCAAACCATTTTGGCCCAAACCAGTTTTTACTAAATACTAACTTGCAAAAAATGTATTGTATTCATGTGGTTTGCACCAATCATGTCAATCAGTGTCAACCCATTATACAAAATGACAATACTCACTAAAGAAAAGACAAAACATGGTAATAGATCCCACATACTGTGAAATAATCTTTGCATAAGTTACTTACTAGCAAATAACGCGCATAAATCACAAATAACATCAACACGACACCCCCACCATCACGACACCCATAAGAAACAATTAGTGCTTCCAATACTTGCTGGCAAATGACACACATAAATCATAAATAACATCAACACAACAACCCCATGTGAATGGGTGGTTTCATATAGGACCACCATATATCCTCCAATGGGCATTCCAACGAATTGTCACTTTTCGGTTTTCTAAAAAAAAAACAATCCACTCATCAAGTAAAAAAAAATATAAAACAATTAAAATAATCATCCAATTAAAATTCAATTACTAACTTCTATAAATCTAAAAAAAGTTTCAAAATCAATTTTAATTAATTTATCAATATGTTTTCATTTCAATAATAAAGGTTCATCTTAGGGGTCCTATTAACACATACTATGAACTAGGATATACGATTTCGTGTTAGAATTGATTAAGTTGCCTCAACACGTACGTTGAACAAGGTTATTTTGAGTTAATTAAGGGTGAAACATGTTAGCACGAAGGTGAAAAACTTATTATTTGTGTTAAAGCAAATCAACCCATTTTGGCACAAACTTGATTTTACTAAATACTAACATGCAAAAAATTTATTGTATTCATGTTGTTTGCAGCAATCATGTCAATCATTGTCAACCCATCATACAGCATGACAATACTCACTAAAGAAAAGACAAAACATGGTAATAACCCCAACATATTGTGAAATGAATGGTGCATTAATTACTTACAAGCAAATAACATGCATAAATCATAAATAACATCAACACGACACCACCACCAACACGACAGCCATAAGAAACAATTAGGGCTTTAAATACTTGTTGGCAAATGACAGGCATAAATCACAAATAACATCTACACGACACCATAATGTGAATGGGTGGTTACATTTAAGACCATTACCCATCCCCCGCTGGTCCTTCGAACGAATGTTCACTTTTTCACTTTCTAAAAAACACACAAACCATTCACTTAGTAAGTAAAAGAAATATAAAAAAAATTAAATAATAATCTAATTAAAATTCTATTACCAACTTCTATAAATCTTAAACAAGATTAATATCAATTTTAAATAATTTATCAATATGTTTTTATTTCAATAATAAAGATTAGTCTTAGAGGTCATATTAACACATATTATGAACCATAGATTTCAAAAGGTTACATAGATTAGTCTTAGAGGTCATATTAACACATATTAACCTTAGATTTCAAAAGGTTACATAAAAAAAAAAAAAAAAAAAGTTTCTTTAGAGTTATTATATGTAACTTGTCTTGAATCTAGGCTGGATGAAATTTAAATTTCAAGGATCTTTAAGTTGATCTCATCTATATCATATGCTCTGTTTATTTTGAAGTAAAATATTTTCAAATGTAAAATATTTTATATGTAAAACATTTTCAATAAAATATTTTCAAGAATTTTGTATGATAAGTAAAATTTTTCAAGCAAACCACCAAAACAAGTAGCTCAGCCACTGGAGTTAGGGAGGGGCCCCTTAACTTTTAAAAAAATTTCCCCTTTTTTGTTTTTTTTTTTTTTTTTTTTCCATTAAGAAATAATAATTTTGGACATAAATTTCAATAATGCCATCTAGATCTTTACTAAAAACATGTAATGCATTTATATAGTTGACTAATGCATTTTTTATTTCCTCTAATTATTCTTATATTATACATAGCTCATTAATTTTAAATTGTATTTAATGTATACCATACATAATATAATTATATTTTATTTTTATTAAATTGACTTATATTTTTAGACATGACAGGACTTTATTATTACTAGCTTGTAACCTCATGCATATGCATTGATATACTTAAAAGATACACATTAAGATGCATAGTATAATTCTTACATTTGTAATTTAAATATTATTGATAGTTAATTTTATATATTTTTTAACTCTTTAAAAAGTCTTGAAAGAATATTTTTAGCTAGAAAATGTAAATTTTTTATTTTTTAAATATTTTTATGTTCATTAATTCTAGACTTTTTGGTTTTTGTATACAATAACTCACTTGAATGGATATTTATGATTTTGTCCCACATTTGATTCCAAAATTAAGAAATAAAACTCTCTCTAAAAATAAATAATTTAGAACACATGACGCAAAATTAAACTTCAATTGTAGAATCTAATTGAATTTTCTCTAAACTTTACCTATTAATATATATATATATATATATATATATATATATATATAGATGACTTATAAATTAGATGACTTATAAATTTGAATTGTTTTTAGTTAAAAAAATGCTCATAAATATAAAATCATTCAAACTCTCTCTTCCTCTAATTTTATATATAGTGTTAGATATATAATAGATATATGATTATGTTTTTTATAATTTATTTACGTTAGACTCCACATTTTCTACTCTAAATTAACTCATTTGGCACAAAAATTTAAAAAAAAAAAACTTTAATTAGATGGGACACGTGTCATAAAATTAAACTCTTATTGAAATCCAATTTTTGCACTAAACTAACTAATTTGGTCCAAAAAAATTTTAAAATTTTGATTAGATGGGACACGTGGCGCAAAATTAGATTTTAATTGAATTCCAATTTGAAATCTAATTGGATTTTCTCTCAGTTTTACCTATTTTATATATATATATATATATATTATATGACTTATAAACTTGAATTGTTTTTAGTTCTACAAAAAAAAAAAGGGGGGGGGCTCATAAATATAAAATCATTCCAAAATTATGTTTTTATGGTTTACTTATATTGGACTTCTTGTTTTTTACACAAAATTAACTCATTTGATACAAAAATTAAAAAACTTATATTAGATAGGACACATGTCGCAAAATTAAACTTTAATTTAAATCTAATTTTTACATTGAATTAACTCACTTGGCACAATAATTTAAAAACTTAGATTAGATGTAACACGTGGTGCAAAATTAGACTCTAATTGAATTCCAATTTGAAATCTAATTGTATTTTCTCTTAGTTTTATCTATTATTATATATATATATAGATTTTTGTTTTTTGGGGGCAAAGATTCAAACACTTATTAGATGTAAATATTTTTGTTTACGTAAGAAAATATAATATTTTAAATCAAAATTAAAAATATTCAATGTATAAGCAATAAATAAATACTATAAATATATGTGTGTGTCTTATTCTTTGAATTTAATTTTTATGTGTGTGTGTATTTAGCTTGCCCCCTTGAAAAATATTTTTGGCTCCACCACTAATTGAAGCCTTTAACCAACAGCCTGAATGGTGTCTCCAATGATCGAACCACTGGCACGTACCAGTTGTCGAAACGATGACTTTGGCCACTAGATTGCTAGCATTGATAGCCAGATTGGCGGTTTTGGTTGCTGAAACTAGGGATGGACCTAGGTGGGGGCCTAAGGGGGCTCAAACCACCTCTGGGTCTAGATTTTTTTTTTTTTTTTTTTAAGTTATAATTTTTTTTTTTTTGGTTAGGCCCTCTTCCAAAACCTTAGGTTCCCTTTCTCCACAATAAGCCTAACTAGCCTCACCCAAATAGCAACTATCCAACCAAAAAACTTAACAAAAACAATAAAAATATTCACAATGATGATTGTATTTTAGTTAAAAAAAAAAAAAAAAAACTATTTTACCACCAAAGAACCAAAAAATTATGTGTTATTGGAGAAACGAAAGCTAAATTTTTGCAACTACAGTAAATAGGTATAAATACTAGTTAACTGTAGCAAGTTGTTAAAAATAAAACACAATATTTTATTAAGATTATATCTCTTCCTTCAATTAAAAAAATAAAATTCTTTTGCTTCCTTTATTATTTTAATGAATTGTTTATATTATTTTAAATGAAATTACAAAAAAATAAAAAATAAAATATTTGATATTGGGTGTATTGTAAAGTGAGGTGATAAAATAGATAAAGTAACTTTTTGAGATATTAAAAACTAAAATTTTTAACATCACCAATGTGAATGCTCTAACTTCAACCAAAAAAAAAAAAAAAAAATCCTAACCAGCCTAGCATTAAAAAAAGACATTATTTTGTTTTTGTTTGTCTTTGTTGATAAATGATTGCATCTTAGTGTATTTAGAAACATTGATTTTGAGTATTTATAATTTTTTTAAAAATATTATATAGATGTCTATTTGGAGTTTTTTTTTTTTTTTTTTCTTTATACTCCGGCTTCCGTTAGCTTAAAATCCTGGGTCTATCCCTGGTTGAAACAGTCTCTCTAGTGACTGGACTTGCAGCACTAGTCGTTGGAGCGGTTTCTCCAACCAACAAGCTGCCCACAATCACCATTATAGCAGTGTCTCTAGCGACCATACTACCAACACTATTCATCAAAATGGCAGCTTCGGCTATTAAACCCTTGGCATCGATGTCTTTGGTGACCGAACGGACTGCCTAGTCCATCAGACTAGTGACCTAACCATTAGATGGGGGGAGGAGAAGCTATTGTGTGTTTTTGTAAAAATTTTTATAAATTTTTTTAAAGTAACACGTTTTATAACTTTTTATAAAAGGATTTTACAATTAATGGAAACTATTTTACAAGTTTGACCATATTTAACATGCAACCAAACACTTAAAAATGTGTTTTACTTCAAAACAAATGGAGCGTTAGATTCAAAGATGGTTACTCTTAAGCCTCGTTTTGAATTTTGATGCCTTTTGAGTTTAATTCGTGCTATAGTTTGATACTTAAGGCTCCATTTGTTTCAATGGAAAACCTTGTATGAAGATAATTTTCACATTTTTCAATGTTTGGTAGCATTAGAAAAAAAATAAGTCAAAGAAAAACTATATTTGGCAAAAAAGAAAGTATTGCTTATTCAACATAGTCACAGCTAGCCACCTTCCTCAACGGATCCATCTCCCTTCTATCCACCACCAATTTCAACCAAGGAACAAATACCCAAATTGAACTTTTGGTTAAAACAACAATCCCATCAATTTAAAAGCAAAATCATCAATACCCTTTATAAAATAAATGAGATAATTGTAGGTTGATCTGAATAGTCACAACAAATCCTTAATAACCCTTCAATATAAAGGTGACGATGGTGGTGGGTGGGTTTGAGAGGGATGAAATGGAAGAGAGATGGGTTTGCCAGAGGCCGTGGTTGGTTGCCAATGGCAACATTGATGACGTCACGACCTTTTGCTAGTGGTGTTGGTGAAGGTAGGTGGTGTGCCGGTGGAGGTTGGTGGTGGTGATAGGTGTGTTGAGTTTTATTTATTTATTTTGTGTAACTCATGAAAAATTAAAGGAATAAAATTAAAATTTAATGAATTAGGTTACATATAACAAGTTTTTATTTGTAAAGCATAGAGCAAAGCACTAAAAATGGGACATGGGATTTGGACCCAAATTTGGGTGTGCTTTAATAGAATCATACCTTTTTTAAAGACAAAATAAAAGATTCCTGCTAAGTGTTTGATCAATAATATGCAAGCAATATATGTAGCAAACAAGAACTTTATTCCTTAAAATTACATTCAAGAACACATACAAAGGAAATGAGAGGAATAGTTTTATGGATCCCAAGAGATAATTCATTCGGCTGAGACCACGTGCTCGCTCATCCTTCATTCTTGGTCGAATCTATTCCCTTTACCTATCTAAGGATTACTTCCCAGCTGCAAACACGTACGATGGACACAAACAGTTTCATTACGAAACTTTATTGCAAGCAAATTTATGGTTTTGTTTAACTGTTGTATACATCCCTCTCACATGAAGGTAAATCCCAGAAGTATGAGATTCACTGATGTGACAGAGATACTATATATAAAACTGTTACTTACTAAGTATAAAATAAATCAAACTTCACACCTAAGGAAGCTAATTAATGAAAGCTAGCTACTGTTTACTGACAGAGATGCACCCATCCACGATGTTGAAGACCAACTTGTCGAAGTCCCTAAAATCTTCTGGAAGTAAGCCCTTCCTTTTGCATTTCCATTAGTTGCTTCGATCGTCACCGTTGAAGAGACATCCGAATCGATATATTTTGTGAACTCCCCTTTTTTAATCTTATCACTTTCCCGAGCACACAGCGTACGTCTATGTCCAGTTGGTTCCCGACACATATTATCAATACGTATTATCAACTAGGTCATTTCAAGTTGATTATGGGTGAAACATGTCAACACGAAAGTGAAAAACTTATTAATCGTGTTAAAGCAAATCAACCCATTTTGGCACAAACCGGTTTATACAAAATACTAACTTGCAAAAAATGTACTATATTCATGTGGCTTGCACCAATCATGTCAATCATAGAAAAACCATCATACAACATGACAATACTCACCAAAGAATAGACATATCAAGGTAATAGATGCCACATATTGTCAAATAATTGGTGCACTAATCACTTACTAGCAAATGATGCGCATAAATCACAAATAACATAAATACAACACCCCCACAAAAATGACACCCCCATGAATACTTACCGGCAATTAACACGCATAAATCACAAATAATATCAACACTACACCACCATGTGAAAGGGTGCTTACAGTTAAGACCTCCACCTATCCTCCAATGGCCCTTCCAACGAATTGTCACAAAAAAAAAACCCATTCACCTAGTAAGTAAAAAAAGTATAATACAATTAAAATAATCATTCAATTAAAATTCTATTACTAACTTCTATAAATCTAATACAAGTTTCAATATCAATTTTAAATAATTTATCAATATGTTTTCATTTTAATAATAAAGGTTCGTCTTAGAGGTCATATTAACACGTATTATGAACAAGGTTATACAAGTTTGTATCAAAATCGATCAACCTGCCTCAACACATACTATGAACTAGGTTATTTCTAGTTGAATACGAGTGAAATGTGTCAACACGAAAGTGAAAAACTTATTAATCATGTTAAAGCAAATCAACCCATTTTGGCACAAACTTGTTTTTACTAAATACTAACTTGCAAAAAATGTATTGTATTCATGTGGTTTGCACCAATCATGTCAATCCATCATACAACATGACAACACTCACTAAAGAAAAGACAAAACAAGGTAATAATTCCAACATATTGTGAAATAAATGGTGCATTAATTACTTACAAGCAAATGATG
Source organism: Quercus agrifolia (assembly GCA_029955455.1). Taxonomy (NCBI): domain Eukaryota; kingdom Viridiplantae; phylum Streptophyta; class Magnoliopsida; order Fagales; family Fagaceae; genus Quercus; species Quercus agrifolia. The sequence continues at coordinate 45,970,975 of JARQAD010000006.1, forward strand.
CGCATAAATCACAAATAACATCAACACGACACCTCCACCAACACAACACCCCCATGAAATAATTAGTGCCTTAAATACTTTCTAGCAAATGACAAGCATAAATCACAAACAACATCAACACGACACCCCCATGTGAGAGGATGGTTACATTTAAGACCATCACCCATCCTCCACTGGTCCTTCCAATGAATTGTCACTTTTCGATTTCTAAAAAAAAAAACACAACACATTCACCTAGTAAGTAAAAAAATATATATATATATTAAAATAATAATTCAATTAAAATTCTATTGCCATCTTCTATAAATCTAATACAAGTTTCAATATCAATTTTAAATAATTTATCAATATGTTTTCATTTTAATAATAAAGGTTCGTCTTAGAGGTCATATTAACACGTATTATGAACAAGGTTATACAAGTTTGTATCAAAATCGATCAACCTGCCTCAACACATACTATGAACTAGGTTATTTCGAGTTGAATACGAGTGAAATGTGTCAACACGAAAGTGAAAAACTTATTAATCATGTTAAAGCAAATCAACCCATTTTGGCACAAACTTGTTTTTACTAAATACTAACTTGCAAAAAATGTATTGTATTCATGTGGTTTGCACCAATCATGTCAATCCATCATACAACATGACAATACTCACTAAAGAAAAGACAAAACAAGGTAATAATTCCAACATATTGTGAAATAAATGGTGCATTAATTACTTACAAGCAAATGATGCGCATAAATCACAAATAACATCAACACGACACCTCCACCAACACGACACCCCCATGAAATAATTAGTGCCTTAAATACTTTCTAGCAAATGACAAGCATAAATCACAAACAACATCAACACGACACCCCCATGTGAGAGGATGGTTACATTTAAGACCATCACCCATCCTCCACTGGTCCTTCCAATGAATTGTCACTTTTCGATTTCTAAAAAAAAAAACACAACACATTCACCTAGTAAGTAAAAAAATATATATATATATTAAAATAATAATTCAATTAAAATTCTATTGCCATCTTCTATAAATCTAATACAAGTTTCAATATCAATTTTAAATAATTTATCAATATGTTTTCATTTTAATAATAAAGGTTCGTCTTAGAGGTCATATTAACACGTATTATGAACAAGGTTATACAAGTTTGTATCAAAATCGATCAACCTGCCTCAACACATACTATGAACTAGGTTATTTCGAGTTGAATACGAGTGAAATGTGTCAACACGAAAGTGAAAAACTTATTAATCATGTTAAAGCAAATCAACCCATTTTGGCACAAACTTGTTTTTACTAAATACTAACTTGCAAAAAATGTATTGTATTCATGTGGTTTGCACCAATCATGTCAATCCATCATACAACATGACAATACTCACTAAAGAAAAGACAAAACAAGGTAATAATTCCAACATATTGTGAAATAAATGGTGCATTAATTACTTACAAGCAAATGATGCGCATAAATCACAAATAACATCAACACGACACCTCCACCAACACGACACCCCCATGAAATAATTAGTGCCTTAAATACTTTCTAGCAAATGACAAGCATAAATCACAAACAACATCAACACGACACCCCCATGTGAGAGGATGGTTACATTTAAGACCATCACCCATCCTCCACTGGTCCTTCCAATGAATTGTCACTTTTCGATTTCTAAAAAAAAAAACACAACACATTCACCTAGTAAGTAAAAAAAAAAATATATATATATATATATATTAAAATAATAATTCAATTAAAATTCTATTGCCATCTTCTATAAATCTAATACAAGTTTCAATATCAATTTTAAATAATTTATCAATAAGTTTTCATCTTAATTATAAAGGTTCATCTTAGAGGTCGTATTAACATGTATTATGAACTAGGTTATACGAGTTTGTGTCATAATCGATCGACCTACATCAACATGCATTATGAACTAGGTTATTTCAAGTTGATTAAGGGTAAAACATGTCAACACAAGAGTGAAAAACTTATTAATCATGTTAAAGCAAATCAACCCATTTTTGCATAAACTTGTTTATACTAAATACTAACTTGCAAAAAATGCATTGTATTCATGTGGTTTGCACCAATCACGTCATTCACTGTCAACCCATCATACAACATGACAATACTCACTAAAGAATAGACAATTCGTGGTAATAGATTCCACGTATTACGAAATAATCGGTGCATTAATTACTAATTAGCAAATGATGCACACAAATCACAAATAACATCAACAAGACTCCCTACCAAGATGACACCCCCATAAAATAATTGATGCAATAAATACTTACTAGCAAATGACATGCATAAATCACAAATAGCATCAACACAGCACCTCCATGCGAGAGTGTGATTAAATTTAAGACCGTCACCCATTTTCCACTAGTTCTTCCAATGAATTGTCACTTTTTGGCTTTCTAAAAAAAAAAAAAAAAAGCAGAACCCATTCACTTGGTAAGTAAAAAAAACATATATATAAAACAATTAAAATAATTATCCAATTAAAATTCTATTACCAACTTCTATAAATCTAAAACAAGTTTTCAATATCAATTTTAAATAATTTATCAATATGTTTTCATTTCAATAATAAAGGTTTGTCTTAGAGATTGTATTAACATGTATTATGATTTAAGTTATACAAGTTTGTGTCAAAATCGATTAACTTGCCACGACATGTATTATGAACTAGGTTATTTCGAGTTGATTACGGGTGAAACGTGATAACACAAAAGTAAAAACCTTATTAATCGTGTTAAAGCAAATCAACCCATTTTGGCACAAACTTGTTTATACTAAATACTAACTTGCAAAAAATGTACTATATTCATGTGGTTTGCACCAATCACTTCAATCATTGTCAACCCATCATACAACATGACAATACTCACTAAAGAATAGACAAATCATGGTAATAGATCTTGCGTACTGTGAAATAATCAAAAAATTAATTACTTACTAGCAAATGACGCTCATAAATCACAAATAACATCAACACGACACCCCCACCAACATGACACCCATAAGAAACAATTAGTGCTTTAAATACTTGTTGGCAAATGACATGCATAAATCACAAATAAGTTCAACACAACACCCCCATGTGAAAGGGTGCTTATATTTAGGACCACCACCTATCCTCCAAAGGCCCTTCCAAAAAATTGTCACTTTTTAGCTTTCTAAAAAAGAAAACAAATCATTCACCTAGTAAGTAAAAAAATATAAAACAATTAAAATAATCATCCAATTAAAATTTTATTACTAACTTCTATAAATCTAAAACAAGTATTAATATCAATTTTAAACAATTTATCAATATGTTTTCATTTCAGTAATAAAGGTTCATCTTAGAGGTCTTATTAACACGTATTATGAGCTAGGTTATACGATTTCTATCAAAATCGATCAATTTGCCTCACCACTTACTATGAACTAGGTTATTTTGAGTTGATTACGGGTGAAACATGTCAACACAAATGTGAAAAACTTATTAATTGTGTTAAAGCAAATCAACCCATTTTGGCACAAACCTGTTTATACTAAATTCTAACTTGCAAAAATGTATTGTGTTCATGTGGTTTGCACCAATAATGCAATCATTGTCAACCCATCATACAACATGACAATACTCACTAAAGAAAAGACAAAACATTGTAATAATTCCAACATATTGTGAAATAAATGGTGCATTAATTACTTACGAGCAAATGACGATCATAAATCACAAATAACATCAACACGACACCACCATGAAATAACTAGTTACTTAAATACTTACTATCAAATGACACGCATAAATCACAAATAACATCAACATGACACCCCCATGTGAGGGGGTGGTTACATTTAAAACCATCACCCATCCTTCACTGGTCCTTCTAATGAATTGTCAGTTTTTGGTTTCTAAAAAAAACACAACCCATTCACCTAGTAAGTAAAAATAAATATAAAACAATTAAAATAATAATTCAATTAAAATTCTACCAACTTCTATAAATCTAAAACAAGTTTCAATATCAATGTTAAATAATTTATCAATATGTTTTCATCTTAATTATAAAGGTTCATCTTAGAGGTCGTATTAACATGTATTATGAACTAGGTTATATGAGTTTGTGTCAAAATTGATCGACCTACCTCAACATGTATTGTGAACTAGGTTATATGAGTTTATGTCAAAATCGATTGACCTACCTCAACACGTATTATAAACTAGGTTATTTCGAGTTGATTATGGGTAAAACATGTTAACATGAGAGTGAAAAACTTATTAATTGTGTCAATGAAAATCAACCCATTTTGGCACAAACCTATTTGTACATAATACTGTCAGAAAAGTGTTATGTATTCATGTGGTTGCACTAATCACGTCAATTATTGTCAACCAATCATACAACATGGCAATACTCCCTAAAGAATAGACATTTTAAGGTAATAGGTCCCATGTATTATGAAGTAATCAGTGTATTAAATACTTACTAGCAAATCACGCACATAAATCACAAATAACATCAACACAATACCCCCATGTGAGAGTGTAGTTCCATAATACCATCACCCATCTTCCACAAGTTTTTCCAATAAATTACACTTTTTGACTTTCTTTAAAAAAAAATAAAAAATAAAAATAAAAACACAATCCATTCACCTAGCAAGCATTATATATATATATATATATATATAGACATAGCATTTTCACAACACTTTCCTAATAAATTTTAGGTGACATGTTGTTATTGGACTGCTATGGGTGGGCAAGAAATAAATATATGTAATAAAATCAAATTAAAATTAATAACAACTTACCACTTATAATTTATTGTAAAAATGTTCTAAGTACAGAGCTTCTCCAATTTAAATTCTATTACTAACAATTTCTATAAAACTACAAGACGTTTCAATATTAATTATATATAATTTATCAACAAGTTTTCTTTTTAATAATAAAAGTTCATCTTATAGGTCGTATTAACACATGGTGGCACAAAATAGAAAGTAGCATACATTGTCACGTCCCAAACGTACTGGTTATTCAAAGTATGTAAAAGTTCCTAATAAAAAAAAAAAAAGCATGTAACAGTTAAATAACCAAATATTAATTGCAAAGCCTTACATGTAAGATGTATTAAGTGTAACCGCAAAACAAATTGTCCTGTAAAGTTTAAACTTGGTGGGAAAAGGATTAATCAACATGTACCGTACGTCGAGGACTCGATGGGTCAACAAAATGGGACCATATACCATTTTGGAAAGGTCCAACTAGTTAATAGCTAGACACGGGATACTTTTAGAGATCACCATAGCTGACATGATGCGGACACAGGCACTAGAGCTGAGTACTGTACGTCGAGGACTGGATGGGTCAACAAAATGGGACCATATACCATTTTGGAAAGGTCCAACTAGTTAATAGCGAGACACAAGATACTTTTAGAGTGCACTATAGCTGACATGATGCGGACACATGCACTAGAGCTGACACAAATAGGAGAGGTTGTAATTGTATGTGCTGTATTGGCCCAAAGTATATAAAACCAGTAAATTTTTTGTGAAAATTTTGGTTTCAAAACTCCATAGTTAAACAAATAACTTTTACACAAATTATATTCTATAATAAGATCAATAAAAGTACTAATAGCATACCATCTAAAAGTTTTTATTTCAACTCAATGAAATCCCACACAATTTTAGAAATACACGAGAAGAAAAAAAAAAGGAATGATTTTTTATTTTTTATTTTTTTAGATAAGATCTAATGAGAGTATTTTCTTTGTTTTGGGTAAGAAGGTTAGGGACTTTTGAATTTTGATGCAGAACAAAATTTACTATTTATTTATTGTAATTTATTAATTTTGGTATTTTTATGTAATTTTTGTTAGTTTAGGTTTAGAGTATTTATTTCATTGTTTTTAGGTGCTTTTAATTTTATATAGTCAAATTAGGGTTTTACACGTTTTCCTAGCCATCCTAGGGTTTCCTAGCCACCTTAGATTTTTTAGCCGCCCTAGGTTTTCTTTTTACTATTAAATCGCATTTTAGCCCCCAAAGGCAATTCAATTTTTAGATTAATAAAAAAACAGACTTTATCTATTGTTTTCTCTAGTAGATTCCAAACCTATCACCTTGTAGATTTAAGGAACTCCTTGTGGACTCCAGGTTTACTATTAGAAACTAACAGTTTAATATCTCTTCCATCAAAGAGATCATCGTGGGTGCATTCTTTAGGCTTCCGTGACATCAAATTTCAATGAATAATTTTTCAATTAACTCATTAAAATTATTTTAATTGCTCAATTCAATATTTAAAATTAAAATTTATGTTAGTTAAAAATGAGATTTAATTTATATGATTTAAATGAGTTTGTGTCAAAATGTATCAACCTGCCTTGACACATATTATGAACTAGATTATTTTGAGTTAATTGCGGGTTAAAAATGTCAACACAAAAGTGACAAACTTACTAACTTGCAAAAAATGTACCGTATTCATTTGGTTTGAACCAATCATGTCAATCACTATATATCAACCCATCATACAACATGACAACGCTTCGTAAAGAATAGAAATTTTGTGGTAATAGATCCCACATATTGTGAAATAAACTATGCATTAAATACTTATTAGCAAATGACGCGCATAAATAAAAAATATTATCAACAAAATACAATGTAATTTGATGCAAACACTTTTATTTTGGCTTTTAAATTTTAGAAAAGTATTGGGCACCAAATTTTTTGCGGATCTTTTTGCAACATTAATTTCTTAAACAATAATGTTAGTAATACAAACTTTCACACATATTTTGTCAAAACTATCTTACAGGGTAGACTGTGATTAACTGTCTATCAAAATTTTTCAAGTAGGTATATGTGTGTTGTATTAGCCCAAATTATGTAAACCAGTAAATTTTTTGTGAAAATTTGGGTTTCAAAACAACATATTTAAACAAATAAATTTTACCCACATTATATTTCATAATAAAATCGATTAAAGTACTAATAATATACCATCTAAAAGTTCTTATTTCAAGTCAATGAAATTTCACACAATTTTAGAAATACACAATAGAAGAAAAATAAAATGTAACTAGAGTTCTTTTTTTCTTTTTTTGGAAAAGATAAGGTCAAACGGGGTTTTTTTCATTGTTTTGGGTACGAATGTTAGGGACTTTAAAATTTCAAAGAATAACTTTTCAACAAAACAATTAAAATTACTTTAATTTTTTAATTCAACATTTAAAATTCAAATTTGTGTTAGTTAAAAATGAGATTTAATTTGTATGATTTAAACGAGTTTGTGTCAAAATAGATCAACCTGCCTCAACACGTATTATGAACTAGGTTATTTCAAGTTGATTACGGGTGAAACATGTCACCATGAAAGTGAAAAACCTGTTTATACAAAACTCTAACTTGCAAAAAATGTATTATATTCATGTGGTTTGCACCAATCATGTCAATCATAGAAAAACCGTCATACAACATGACAATACTCTCTAAAAATAGACATATCAAGGTAATATATCCCACATACTCTGAAATAATTGGTGCATTAATTACTTACGAGCAAAAGACGCGCATAAATCACAAATAACATAAATACGACACCCCCACAAACACAACACCCCCATGTAATAATTAGTGCATTAAACACTTACCAGTAAATGACACGCATAATTTACAAATAACATCAACACAACACCCCCATGTAAAAGGATTCTTACATTTAAGACCACCACCTATCCTCCAATAGTCCTTCCAACGTATTGTCACTTTTTGGCTTTCAAAAAAAAAAAAAAAAAAAAACAACCCATTCACTTTGAAAGTAAAAAATATATAAAACAATTAAAATAATCATCCAATTAAAATTCTATTACTAACTTCTAAAAATCTAAAAAAAGTTTCAATATCAATTTTAAATAATTTATCAATATGTTTTCAATTCAATAATAAAGAATAGACAATTCGAGGTAACAGATTCCACGTATTCCAAAATAATCGGTGCATTAATTACTTACTAGCAAATGACGCACACAAATCACAAATAACATCAATAGGACACCCCGACCAATACGACACCCCCATAAAATAATTGGTGCTACAAATACTTACTAGCAAATGACATGCATAAATCACAAATAACATCAATACAACACCTCCATGTGAGAGGGTGATTACATTTAAGACCATCACCCATCCTCCACTAGTCCTTCCAATGAATTGTCACTTTTTGGCTTTATAAAAAGAAAGAAAAAGGTAGAACCGATTCATCAAGTAAGTTAAAAAAAAATATAGAACAATTAAAATACTAATCCAATTAAAATTCTATTACCAACTTCTATAAATCTAAAACAAGTTTCAAAATCAATTTTAAATAATTTATCAATATGTTTTCATTTCAATAATAAAGGTTCGTCTTAAAGGTCCTATTAACATGTATTATGAAATTGGATATACGATTTTGTGTTAGAATCGATCAAGTTGCCTCAACACATACTATGAACTAGGTTATTTAGAGTTGTTTATGAGTGAAACATGTCAACACGAATGTGAAAAACTTATTAATTGTGTTAAAGCAAATCAACCCATTTTGGCACAAACCTGTTTTTACCAAATACTAACATGCAAAAAATGTATTGTATTCATGTGGTTTGCACCAATCATGTCAATCATTGTCAACCCATCATACAACATGACAATACTCACTAAAGAATAGAAAAAACACGGTAGTAATCCCAACATATTGTGGAATAAATGGTGCATTAATTACTTATGAGGAAATGATGGGCATAAATCACAAATAACATCAACACAACACCCCCACCAATAGGACACCCACAAGAAACAAATAGAGCTTTAAATACTTGCTGGCAAATGACATGCATAAATCACAAATAATATCAACACGACACCCTCATGTGATAGGGTGGTTACATTTGAGACCATTTCCCATCCTCTATAGGTCCTTCCAACGAATTTTCACTTTTTTGCTTTCTAAAAAACACACAAACCATTCACCTAATAAGTAAAAGAAATATAAAAAAATTAAAATAATAATCTAATTTAAATTCTATTTCAATTTCTATAAATCAAAAACAAGATCAACATCAATTTTAAATAATCTGTCAATATGTTTTCATTTCAATAATAAAGGTTCGTCTTAGAGGTCATATTAACACGTATTATGAACTAAGTTATACGAGTTTGTGTAAAAATCGATCAACCCTCCTCAACACATACTATGAACTAGGTTATTTCGAGTTGAATGAATATGAGTGAAACATGTCAACATGAAAGTGAAAAACTTATTAATCGTGTTAAAGCAAATCAACATATTTTGGCATAAATCTTTTCTACTAAATACTAACTTGCAAAAAATGTATTGTATTCATGTGCTTTACACCAATCATGTCAATCAATGTCAACCCATCATACAACATGACAATACTAACTAAAGAAAAGACAAAACATGGTAATAATTCCAACATATTGTGAAATAAATGGTGCATTAATTACTTACTAGCAAATGATACGCATAAATCACAAATAACATAAATACAACACCCCCACAAACACGACACCCCATGAAATAATTAGTGCATTAAATACTAACCGGCAAATGACACCTATAATTCACAAATAACATCAACATAACACCCCAATGTAAAAGGGTGCTTACATTTATGACAACCACCCATCCTCCAATGATCCTTCCAACAAATTGTCACATTTTGGCTTCCTAAAAAATAAAGCCCATTCACCTAGTAAGAAAACAAAAATATTAAAATATTAAAATAATCAACCAATTAAAATTCTATTACTAACTTCTATAAATCTAAAACAAGTTTCGATATCAATTTTAAATAATTTATCAATATGTTTTCATTTCAATTATAAAGGTTCGTCTTGAAGGTCATATTAACATGTATTATGAACTAGGTTATACGAGTTTTTGTCAAAATCGATCAACCTGCCCCAACATATACTATGAACTAGGTTATCTCGAGTTGAATACGAGTGAAACATGTCAACACGAAAGTGAAAACCCTATTATTTGTGTTAAAGCAAATCAACCCATTTTGGCACAAACCAATTTTCACTAAATACTAACTTACAAAAAATGTATTATATTCATGTGGTTTGCACCATTCATGTTAATCATTGTCAACCCATCATACAAGATGACAATACTCACTAAAGAATAGACAATTCATGGTAACATATTCTGTATATTTCGAAATAATCGGTGCATTAATTACTTACTAGCAAATAGCGCGCACAATTCACAAATAACATCAACAAAACACCCCCACCAATACGACACCCATAAAATAATTGGTGCAATAAATACTTACTAGCAAATGACACATATAAATCATGAATAATATCAATACAACACCTCGTTGTGAGAGGGTGACTACATTTAGGACCATCACCCGTCCCCCACTAGTCCTTCCAATGAATTGCCACTTTTTGGCTTTCTAAAAAAAAAAAAAAAAAAAAGCAGAACCCATTCACCTAGTAAGTAAAAAAAAATAATATAGAACAATTCAAATACAAATCCAATAAAATTCTATTACCAACTTCTATAAATCTAAAACAAGTTTTCAATATCAATTTTAAATAATCGATTAACTTGCTTGACATGTATTAGGAACTAGGTTATTTCGAGTTGATTACGGGTGAAATGTGTTAACAAGAAAGTAAGAAACTTATTAATCGTGTTAAAGCAAATCAACCCATTTTCACACAAACCTTTTTATACCAAATACTAACTAGCAAAAAATGTACTGTATTCATGTGGTTTACACCAATCATGTCAATCAATGTCAACCCATCATACAACATGACAATACTAACCAAAGAAAAGACAAAACATGGTAATAGTTCCAACATATTGTGAAATGAATGGTGCATTAATTACTTACTAGCAAATGATACGCATAAATCACAAATAACATAAATACAACACCCCCACAAACACGACACCCCCATGAAATAATTAGTGCATTAAATACTTACCGGCAAATGACACCTGTAATTCACAAATAACATCAACATAACACCCCAATGTAAAAGAGTGCTTACATTTAAGCAACCACCTATCCTCCAATGATCCTTCCAACAAATTGTCACTTTTCGGCTTCCCAAAAAAAAAAGCCCATTCACCTAGTAAGTAAAAAAAAAATATAAAACAATTAAAATAATCAACCAATTAAAATTCTATTACTAACTTCTATAAATCTAAAACAAGTTTCGATATCAATTTTTAATAATTTATCAATATGTTTTCATTTCAATTATAAAGGTTCGTCTTAATGGTCATATTAACACGTATTTTGAACTAGGTTATATGAGTTTGTGTCAAAATCGATCAACCTGCCCCAACACATACTATGAACTAGGTTATCTCGAGTTGAATACGAGTGAAACATGTCAACACGAAAGTGAAAACCCTATTATTTATGTTAAATCAAATCAACCCATTTTGGCACAAACCTATTTTCACTAAATACTAACTTACAAAAAATGTATTATATTCATGTGGTTTGCACCAATCATTTCAATCATTGTCAACCCATCATACAAGATGACAATAGTCACTAAAGAGTAGACAATTCATGGTAATAGATTCCGCATATTCCGAAATAATCGGTGCATTAATTACTTACTAGCAAATGACGCACACAAATCACAAATAACATCAACAAGACACCCCCACCAATACGACACCCATAAAATAATTGGTGCAATAAATACTTACTAGCAAATGACATGTATAAATCACGAATAACATCAATACAACACCTCCTTGTGAGAGGGTGACTACATTTAAGACCATCACCCGTCCCCCACTAGTCATTCCAATGAATTGCCACTTTTTTGGCTTTCTTAAAAAAAAAAAAAAAAACGGCAGAACCCATTCTCCTAGTAAGTAAAAAAAATATAGAACAATTAAAAAACTAATCCAATAAAAATTCTATTACCAACTTCTATAAATCTAAAACAAGTTTTCAATATCAATTTTAAAAAGTTTATCAATATGTTTTCATTTTAATAATAAAGGTCTGACTTAGAGATTGTATTAACACGCATTATGATTTAAGTTATACGAGTTCGTGTCAAAATCAATTAACCTGACTCGACACGTATTATGAACTAGGTTATTTCGAGTTGATTACGGGTGAAATGTGTCAACACGAAAGTAAGAAACTTAATAATTGTGTTAAAGCAAATCAACCCATTTTGGCACAAACCTTTTTATACCAAATACTAACTAGCAAAAAATGTATTGTATTCATGTGGTTTGCACCAATCAATTCAATCATTGACAACACATAATACAAAATGACAATACTTACTAAAGAATGGACAAATCATCATAATAGATCACATGTATTGTGAAATAATCAATGCATTAATTACTTACTAGCAACTGACGGGTATAAATCAGAAATAACATCAACACGACACCCCCACGAACACGACACCCATAAGAAACAATTAGTGGTTCAAATAATTGATTGCAAATGACACGCATAAATTACAAATAAAATCTAAATAACAACCCTATATGAAAGGGCGCTTACACAGAGGACTACCACCGATCCTCCAGTGTTCCTTCCCACAAATTGTCACTTTTCGGCTTTCTAAAAGAACACAACCTATTCTCCTTGTAAGTAAAAAAAATATAAATCAATTAAAATAATCATCAAATTAAAATTCTATTACTAACTTCTATAAATCTGAAACAAGTTTCAATATCAATTTTAAATAATTTATCAATATGTTTTCATTTCAATAATAATGGTTCGACTTAGAGGTCCTATTAACTTGTATTATGAACTAGGTTATACGATATTGTGTCAAAATCGATCAACATGTACTATGAACAAGCTTATTTTGAGTTGATTACAGGTGAAACATTTCAACACAAATGTGAAAAACTAATTAATTGTGTTAAAGCAAATCAAACCATTTTGGCACAAACCAGTTTTTACTAAATACTAATTTGCAAAAAATGTATTGTATTATTGTGGTTTGCACCAATCATGTCAATCATTGTCAACCCATCATACAAAATGACAATACTCACTATGAACATGCCTCAACACGTACTATGAAAAATCTTATTTTGAGTTGATTACGGGTGAAACATTTCAACACGAATATGAAAAACTTATTAATTGTGTTAAAGCAAATCAAACCATTTTGGCACAAACCGGTTTTTGCTAAATACTAACTTGCAAAAAATGTATTGTATTCATGTGGTTTGCACCAATCATGTCAATCATTGTCAACCCATTATACAAAATGACAATATTCACTAAAGAAAAAGACAAAACATGGTAATAGATCCCACGTATTGTGAAATAATCTGTGCATTAATTACTTACTAGCAAATAACGCGCATAAATCACAAATAACATCAACACGACACCCCCACCATCCCGACACCCATAAGAAACAATTAGTGCTTCCAATACTTGCTGGCAAATGACACACATAAATCATAAATAACATCAACACAACAACCCCTTATTGAAAGGGTGCTTTCATTTAGGACCACCACCTATCCTCCAATGGGCATTCCAACGAATTGTCACTTTTCGGTTTTCTAAAAACAAACAATTCACTCGTCAAGTAAAAAAAAAAAAAAAAAAAACAATTAAAATAAGGCGAAAACACTGTTTTGGTCCTTACATTTTACAGTCACAATCAATTTGGTCCCCACATTTTAAGAACAGTCAATTTGGTCCCTGTCGTTAAATCACTAACGAAAAATGCCTACGTAACAAACCATTAACACAGTTGGCAGGTCTAATATTAAAAAATTAAATGAAATACTGACTTGTCTTAATTTCAACAGCCAACTCAGCGCTTAGCTGGCAAATAAAAGCCACATCAACGCTTAATTTTTTTCTTTCTTTTATTGTACGAATTCCTTTCCTTAGAAATTAGAATATGCCACATCCCATCTAAGCTTATCTTGTTTTTCCTTCATACATTTTTCTTTTATCTTGATTTTCCTTCATCTCATCTCTAAGCTTATCTCTCTCTCATTAATCTTTTGTTCTCTTTGATTCATGGCTGAAGAAGCCAAATCCCATATTCATACAAAACTCGAAATCTAGATCCACTAGGCCCAGCTTCTCCAAACCCAGATTCAACCCAGATCGACCACGACTTCTCCGACATCTCCGATCAGTGGTCTCGATATGGGTTTTGAGCTCCACGCCATACAAAGGCGATTGGTTGGTGAACCATTTTGTGGTCGGGTTCGAAAAGCTAAAGGGAATAAGGGATTGGGTATGTTTTTTGAGCTCAGAGTCTGCGTTGCTATCTTCTTCTTCGATGACCCCTCCACTTCCATGGCTATGTGGGTTTGCTTTTCAAAGCTTTCTCATTGTGTCTATGTCTTTGGGTCTCCATTACACTACAATGGCTTGACTTTGGGTTTCTTTGTGTTGAGTCATCAAAGTTGAAAAATGGGTATTTTTGACATGCACTTGCAAGCTGGCATAGTGGCACTGGCATTTGAGCTCTGTAGTGGATTTGTGGTGCTAGACGATTTGGTTGTAGTAAATCTAGGTCTATGATTTTTGGACTAGATTAGTGTTCGGTTACCAAGAAATTGCAAGAAGGAAATTAAAAGGAAATTCTGTTTGGTTAGCAATTGTAAATGGAAAAATAAAATTGAGAAAATAAAAATAAAATTTTGATTGGTTAAAAAATTGTAAGAATATTAAATGTCAAAATAAAGAAAGGAAAGAAATTCTTACAATAAAAGAAAAGTATTTTTAAACGTTGACTTGGCTTCTGATTGCCAACTAAGCGCTGAGTTGGCTGTTGAAATTAAGACACGTTAGTATTTCATTTAATTTTTTAATATTAGACCTGCCAACTTTGTTAATGGTTTGCCACGTAGACATTTTCCGTTAGTGATTTAACGGCAGGGACCAAATTGATTGTAAGTTAAAAATAACACGGACCAAACTGACTGTTCTTAAAATGTAGGGACTAAATTGATTGTGACCTCAAAATGTAAGGACCAAAATAGTGTTTTTGCCTTAAAATAATCATCCAATTAAAATTCAATTACTAACTTCTATAAATCTAAAACAAGTTTCAAAATCAATTTTAATTAATTTATCAATATGTTTTCATTTCAACAATAAAGGTTCATCTTAGAGGTCCTATTAACACATATTATGAACTAGGATATACGATTTTGTGTTAGAATTGATTAAGTTGCCTCAACATGTACGTTGAACTAGGTTATTTTGAGTTAATTAAGGGTGAAATATGTTAGCACGAAGATGAAAAACTTATTATTTGTGTTAAAGCAAATCAACCCATTTTGGCACAAACTTGATTTTACTAAATACTAACATGTAAAAAATGTATTGTATTCATGTTGTTTGTAGCAATCATGTCAATCATTGTCAACCCATCATACAACACGACAATACTCACTAAAGAAAAGACAAAACATGGTAATAAATCCCATGAATTGTGAAATAATCAATGCATTAATTACTTACTAGCAAATGATGTGCATAAATTACAAATAACATCAACACGACACCCCCACCAACACGACACCCATCAGTAACAGTTAGAGCTTTAAATATTTGCTGGCAAATGACACGCATAAATCACAAATAACATTAACACGACACCCCCACCAACATGACACCCATAAGAAATAATTAGAGTTTTAATTACTTGCTAGCAAATGACACGCAAAAATCACAAATAACATCAACACAATACCCCCATGTGAAAGGGTGCTTTCATTTAGGACCACCACCTATCCTCCAATGGTCATTCCAACGAATTGTCACTTTTCGGCTTTCTAAAAAAAAAAACAACCCATTCACCTAGTAAGTAAAAAAATATATATATATATATATATAACAATTAAAATAATCATCCAATTAAAATTCTATTACTAACTTCTATAAATCTAAAACAAGTTTCAATATCAATTTTAAATAATTTATCTATATGTTTTTATTTCAATAATAAAAGTTCTTCTTAGAGGTCCTATTAACACGTATTATGAACAAGGATATGCGATTTTGTGTCAAAATCGATCAACTTACCTCAACACATACTATGAACTAGGTTATTTTGAGTTGATTACAAGTGAAACATGTCAACACGAATTTGAAAAACATATTAATTGTGTTAAAGCAAATCAACCCATTTTGTCACAAACCTGTTTGTACTAAATACTAACTTGCAAAAAATGTATTGTATTCATGAGGTATGCACCAATCATGTCAATCATTGTCAACCCATCATACAGCTTGACAATACTCACTAAAGAAAAGACAAAACATAGTAATGATTCTAGCATATTGTAAAATAATTGGTGCACTAATTACTTACTAGCAAACGATGCATGCATAAGTAAAAAATAACATTAACATGACACCCCCACCAACACGACACCCATAAGAAACAATTAGAGCTTTAAATACTTGCTGGCAAATGACACGCATAAATCACAAATAACATTAACATGACACCCCCACCAACATGACACCCATAAGAAACAATTAGAGTTTTAAATACTTGATGACAAATGACACGCATAAATCACAAATAACATCAACACAACACCCTCATGTGAAAGGGTGCTTACATTTAGGACCACCACCTATCCTCCAATGGTTCTTCCAACAAATTGTCACTTTTAGGCTTTCTAAAAAAAAAAAAACAACCCATTCACCTTGTAAGTAAAAAAAATATAAAACAATTAAAATAATGATCCAATTAAAATTCTATTACTAACTTCTATAAATCTAAAACAAGTTTCAATATCAATTTTAAATAATTTATCTATATGTTTTATTTCGATAATAAAGGTTCGTCTTAGTGGTCCTATTAACACGTATTATGAGCAAGGATATATGATTTTCTGTCAAAATCGATCAACTTGCCTCAACACGTACTATGAACTAGGTTATTTTGAGTTGATTACGGGTGAAACATGTCAACATGAATGTGACAAACATATTAATTGTGTTAAAGCAAATCAACCCATTTTGTCACAAACTTGTTTTTACTAAATACTAACTTGCAAAAAATGTATTGTATTCATGTGGTATGCACCAATCATGTCAATCATTGTCAACCCATCATACAAGATGACAATACTCACTAAAGAAAAGATAGAACATAGTAATGATTCTAGCATATTGTGAAATAAATGGTGTACTAATTACTTACTAGCAAATGACGCACATAAATCACAAATAACATTAACACGACACCCCCACAAACACGACACCCATAAGAAACAATTAGAGCTTTAAATACTTGCTAGCAAATGACATGCATAAATCACAAATAACATTAACACGACATCTCCACCAACACGACACCCATAAGAAACAATTAGAGCTTTAAATACTTACTGGCAAATGACGTGCATAAATCACATCTAACATCAACACAACACCCCCATGTGAAAGGGTGCTTTCATTTTGGACCACCACCTATCCTCCAATGATCATTCCAACGAATTGTCACTTTTCGGCTTTCTAAAAAAAAACAACCCATTCACCTAGTAAGTAAAAAAATATAAAACAATTAAAATAATCATCCAATTAAAATTCTATTACTAACTTTTATAAATCTAAAACAAGTTTCAATATCAATTTTAAATAATTTATCAATATGTTATCATTTCAGTAATAAAGGTTCGTCTTAATGGTCCTATTAAGATGTATTATGAACTAGGATATACGATTTTGTGTTAGCATTGATCAGCTTTCCTCAACACGTACTATGAACTAGTATTACAGGTGAAATATGTCAACACGAATGTGAAAAACTTATTAATCGTGTTAAAGCAAATCAACCCATTTTGGCACAAACCTGTTTTTACTAAATACTAACTTGCAAAAAATGTACTGTATTCATGTGGTTTACACCAATCAATTCAATCATTGTCAACCCATCATACATCATGACAATACTCACTAAAGAATAGAAAAATCATGGTAACAGATCCCACGTATTGTGATATAATCAGTGCATTAATTACTTACTAGCAAATGATGCACATTATTGTTGTATATTCTCTATACTTATAAAATTTCATGGTGATCAAATATAAATAGCCATGTCATCAATCAATTGTCAAAATTCAAGTTTTTGTAGTTTAAAATAATGCATAAAAAATGAGTTTATAGATGGAATGGTAAATAACATCCAAGGGACATGAATGTTAAGAACATATAAAACATGTAATTCAATGACAATATTTTCAAAATATGAATTTTACAACAAGTTATTGAGTAATGTAACATTATTTAGAGTTACACCAAATATAATTTAAACCTAACTCATATATATATTTAAACTTAAAGATGGATTTAAGTTACACCTGGTGTAACTCTTGAAAAGTTACACTTTTTTTTAAACCTTAGATTTCTAAGAGATCTAACAGTTAAAAAAATATATTATTAGATGTGATTGCTTTCCACCTTATTACCTAATTAATACTAGAATTCTCTCTCTGTCTCTCTCCTTATTTATTGTTTACTAGTTTCCACTAGATAATATTTTATTCCACACAACCTAACAAAACAAATAAATAAAAAATCTATTTTCTCAAGTTACACTTTTTTTAAACCATAGATTTTTAGGAGATCTAACAGTTAAAAAAATGTATTATTAAATGTTATTGCTTTCCACCTTATTACCTAATTAATACTAGCATTCTCTCTCTTTCTCTCTCTCGCTCTCTCCTTATTTATTGCTTTCTAGTTTCCACTAGATAATGTTTTATTCCACACAACCTAACAAAACAAATAAATAAAAAATCTAATTTCTCTGATTTCACAACAACTACCAATTAAAAACAAGAGTCAAGTAAAAATAACTTTTAATTGCTCCTGAAAAAACAAAAAAAAAAAAAAAAAAAAAACGAAACAAAACTTCAATTTTGAGCCTATCATAAACTAAACAAGCAAACCTCCCACCTTTTCATCACCAAGCAATTGAAATTTTGGAAGGTAAACCTTCTGGACTTGCTGCTTCAACACAGCCTTACCAAAAAAGGGAAAAAAAATCATATATCACAGTATCACACCATATAATAATTGTGTAGGTTTATTAAAAATTTTAATTATGTAAATGTTATTTGTTTATATGCATCTATTAAGACATTGATAATGTAGAATTCAATTTTTTTTTTTTTTTTAAAGTGATATTCTGTTTAGTGTATGATAGGCTCAGACTCTTTTTTTTTTCTTTTTTCTTTTTTAAGTTTTAAGGACCAATTGGAATTTATTTTTATTTAAATTTTTATGAAACTTTTTTTTTTTTGTTTTGTTTGCTAGTGCTTGGCAGCCATGGCCCACCGGGGTGGCCCTTGTGTTCAAACTCAGTTTTTTCTTTGATTTTTGTTTATACAAATATATACTTCTATTTTCACCATAAATTTTTTTTTTAAAGTTATTTGCTGCTTCAACGCAGTCTAACCAGAAAATTAGATTTTTTTGTTTAGGTTGTGTTGAACAAAATATTATCTCTTGGAAAGCAGTAAATAAGGAGAGAGAGAGAGAGAGAGAGAGAGAGAGAGAGAGAGAGAGAGAGAGAGAGAGAGAGAGAGAGAGAGAGAGAGAGAGAGAGAGAGAGAGTGCTAGTATTAATTAGGTAATAAGGTGGAAGCAATCATATTTAATGATATTTTTTAATCGTTTGATCTTTTAAAAATCTACGGTCTAAAAAAGGTATAACTTTTGTAGAGTTACACCAAATGTAACTTGCACCTATTTCATAAACTTGTAGTGCTCAAAGCATCTTTCCAAATTGAATTAGAGCACCAATTAATAACGACCCCTATATAGGTGCTAGTATGCCTCAGTTTAATGAAAGTGGGCCCTGGAATCTTTTGCTTTCTATAGTCTATTGATTCCTATATAAACAAGGAAATGCTCGTTAACTTGGCAAAAGAAAAATAAAAATAAAACAACCTTCGTATCTTATTTGCATTTCTCATTCTCAAATCCATCTCTTATGAATTTTTCAACCCACATGGATACTAATAACAGAGAGTTGCCAAGTCTTGAGAAAAAAAGAGACCACCTGGACACAGTAATAGCAAAGCTAGAAACGCGTCTCAACAATCTTCAATCGTCCGCTTTCAGTCTTGCAAATTACTACTTTGTGTTTCAAGGAGTCATATTAACAATTGTTTGCAATGGTGCAGAGAATCTCAAGCCATCAGACCGTTGGTTCCTCTTTACTATCTCTATATTGGCAGTTTCACTTAACTTGTTTGCGTTGATTTTAACTGGAATCAAGTACATTGAAACTAAAGGTTCTCTAGAAGATGTTGTGCTCAAGCGCAACAAGAAGGATGAGAAAATAAGGGAGCTGGACCCAAGCGAGGACAAAGAGGACGTGAATGAAGCTAAAAAACGTAAAACTTCTAAAGATCAACGTGAACGTAAACGTCGTATTTACTTGGCTGTTTGCATGATTTTGTTCCTAGGCTTTGCAGTTGTTATTCTTGTTGGTTGCTGGATATTCCTGGGCTATCGAAATGAGGGTTGAATGCATTAGGCTCTGTAATGGTGCCAAGTGCATGAAAATCTGCAGCGAACACTGATACTCCAAGAAGATTCAAGCTTCTTCCATGGATGTACTATTCAATTTCAGTGTCATATGTTATTTTCCTAGTGCTCTTATGTGTGTGTGTGTATATATATATATATATATTGCTGGTTCTGTGAAATGTATTATTCAACCCTATAATAATGATGCATGAACTCTTTCTTCTTGTCCGCGTACGTAAATGGTCTAGTTTTGTGTTTGTTCTTGATATTTCAACTCTTGAGATGCAGGAGTGATGAATAAGGCTCCGTTTGGTAATGGTGTTTAAATAACAAAAACTATTGTTTAAACACTACAACACATATTTTCACATACTTTTTCATCCACACGTATTTCCATAAAACTTAAACAATGTAACTAGAAATCTCTTACCAAATGAGCCCTAAAAGTTTTATGTTGTTCTTGATCTTAGTCCACTCATTTATTTACTATTTTCTTTTTCTTTAAAAAAGTTTAGTTTTTTTTAGATGAAAATTAATTAAATTGTGTGATGCGTTCTCACTTCTCACCATACATTGAGCCATTATCAAGGACAGACAAAAAAGGAAAAAAAAAAATTTGCCCCCCATCCCCCCAAAATTTTTTTTTTTTAATGATTATATATATTTTTTTAATTTCTAGAGTTGTGGCTCACTCTTCCAAAAATTTAGACTCATTTTCTTTTAATTAGTCTAATCCAACTAGCAACTACTTAACTCAAAAACTTAACAAAAACAAAATTTTAAAATAAAAAATAAAAAATCTTAGTCAACCCAGTATTAGAATACTATCATTAGGTGTTCTAAATGGTAAAAATTTAGTGTTTAGAACACCAAATACCAAAAACACTACTGCATGAAACATTTCAAATAATATATTAAAGTAGCAAAAGTAAGTTTTGGTTTGTGAAAATAAAATTTTTTGCAATAGTTAATTCTCTTAAGAAATAATATTATTTTGTATTTTTTTTTTTTTTTTGGTAAATGATTGCATCTTAATGTATTAAGAAACAAATGATTTTGTGTATTGATCTTGGTTGATAGTTTGTTAGTATTATATGGATATCTAAATCCTAGGTCTGCCCCTGGCCATTATCATCATTATTTATTATACAGAGCTATCATACCTAATGCATTTAAGAGATTAAATGCTATAAAGATTTGGTGTAAATTATCTTATGTATCTATACCCTCTAATCAAATATTGTCAAATGGATTTATTCATATAATTAAAACCTATTTATTGAATAATTATCAAGAAATTACCGTACCGTGGTTCCCTTATTTTTTTTCTTATATTTGATGGTTTCATCATCACATTAGACACTTTCAACATTACATTTGACCATACTTTTGTCGCATTTGGTGCTTCCCTTAATTTTTTACTTACATTTGACGGTTTCATAATCATATTAAGCTACCAACATCGGATATGATCGTGTTTTTGTCACATTCGGTGATTCCCTTATTTTTTATTCACATTTGATGGTTCCATTGTCACATTACACAATAGCAACATCACATATAACCATACTTTTGTTACATTTGGTGGTTTAATTATTTTTTTTACATACATTTGACAATTTCATCATCACATTGGGCAGTACCATCACAGATAACCGTATTTTTGTTACATTCAATGGTTTTGTTATTTTTTTACTCACATTTGCTGGTTCTGTTGTTACATTATTGGATAATATCAACATCACATATAACTGTACTTTTGTCACATTCGGTGGTTCTATTATTTTTTTCACTCACATTTAATGGTTATATCATCATATTAGATAGTACCAACATCACATATGACTGCACTGTTGTCACATTCGTTGGTTTCTTTATTTTTTACTCACATTTGACAATTCTATCATCATGTCAGGCAATTCCAACATTACATTATTAGGAGGTTCCTTTAAATTATTTGCTGTTTTGATCAAGTCATATTCCTGAGGGTGAAGTTCTCACACCATAACTCAATAAACCTATGAGTGAGGTGTACTATGTTTAGTTAAAATTAGACATGTTTGTTAAACAATGTTGGGTGCACTGCACGTTACGAGGTCCAGCCCAAATTTGATAAAAAGCTCATTAGTGAGCTTGTTGAACAAGTCAAGACAAGTTAGCCTTTTCGTATTTAGAGGCAGGAATCAAGGGAGTCAATCTCATTGGAGGCTGTATTGGTTTGGCCAACAGAACAATATATTTCGGTACGACTTGTCAATACTAGTGTACTATTCCAAGATTACCACTATTTATATATATATATATAATAATAATAAAAATAAAAAAGGTTCGAGTTTGTGAGGTCATATTAATTTATCAATATGTTTTCATTTCAATAATAAAGGTTCGTCTTAGAGGTCATATTAACATGTATTATGAACTAGGTTATACGAGTTTGTGTCAAAATCGATCAACCTACCCCAACACATACTATGAATTAGGTTATTTCGAGTTGAATACGAGTGAAATATGTCGACATGAAAGTGAAAACCCTATTATTCGTGTTAAAGGAAATCAACCCATTTTGGCACAAACCTATTTTCACTAAATACTAACTTACAAAAAATGTATTATATTCATGTGGTTTGCACCAATCATGTCAATCATTGTCAACCCATCATACAAGATGGCAATAGTCACTAAAGAGTAGACAATTCGTGGTAACAGATTCCGCATATTCTGAAATAATTGATGCATTAATTACTTACTAGCAAATGACGCACACAAATCACGATTAACATCGACAAGACACCCCCACCAATACGACACCCATAAAATAATTGGTGCAATAAATACTTACTAGCAAATGACATGTATAAATCACGAATAACATCAATACAACACCTCATTGTGAGAAGGTGACTACGTTTAAGACCATCACCCATCCCCACTAGTTCTTCCAATGAATTGCCACTTTTTGGCTTTCTTAAAAGAAAAAAAAGGCAGAACCCATTCACCTTGTAAGTAAAAAAAATATAGAACAATTAAAATACTAATCCAATAAAAATTCTATTACCAACTTCTATAAATCTAAAACAAGTTTTCAATATCAATTTTAAATAGTTTATCAATATGTTTTCATTTCGACAATAAAGGTCTGACTTAGAGATTGTATTAACACGTGTTATGATTTAAGTTATATGAGTTTGTGTCAAAATCAATTAACCTGCCTTGACACGTATTATGAACTAGATTATTTTGAGTTGATTACTGGTGAAATGTGTTAACACGAAAGTAAGAAACTTATTAATTGTGTTAAAGCAAATCAACCTGTTTTAGCACAAACCTTTTTATACCAAATACTAACTAGCAAAAAATGTATTGTATTCATGTGGTTTGCACCAGTCAATTCAATCATTGACAACACATCATACAAAATGACAATACATACTAAAGAATGGACAAATCATGGTAATAGATCCCATGTATTGTGAAATAATCAGTGCATTAATTACTTACTAGCAACTGACTGGCATAAATCACAAATAACATCAACACAACACCCCCACGAACACGACACCCATAAGAAACAATTAGTTCTTCAAATAATTGTTTGCAAATGACATGCATAAATTACAAGTAAAATCAAAATAACAACCCCATAAGAAAGGGTGCTTACATAGAGGACTACCATCAATCCTCCAGTGTTCCTTCCAACAAATTGTCACTTTTCGGCTTTCTAAAAGAACACAACCTATTCACCTTGTAAGTAAAAAAAATATAAAACAATTAAAATAATCATCCAATTAAAATTCTATTACTAACTTCTATAAATTTGAAACAAGTTTCGATATCAATTTTAAATAATTTATCAATATGTTTTCATTTCAATAATAATGGTTCGACTTAGAGGTCCTATTAACTTGTATTATGAACTAGGTTATACAATATTGTGTCAAAATCGATCAACATGCCTCAACATGTACTATGAACAAGCTTATTTTGAGTTGATTACGGGTGAAACATTTCAACACGAATGTGAAAAACTTATTAATTGTGTTAAAACAAATCTAACCATTTTGGCACAAAGCAATTTTTACTAAATACTAATTTGCAAAAAAAATGTATTGTATTCATGTGGTTTCCACCAATCATGTCAATCATTGTCAACCCATCATACAAAATGACAATACTCACTATGAACATGCCTCAACACATACTATGAACAAGCTTATTTTGAGTTGATTACGGGTGAAACATTTCAACACGAATAAGAAAAACTTATTAATTGTGTTAAAGCAAATCAAACCATTTTGGCACAAACCAGTTTTTACTAAACACTAACTTGCAAAAAATGTATTGTATTCATGTGATTTGCACCAATCATGTCAATCATTGTCAACCCATTATACAAAATGACAATACTCACTAAAGAAAAGACAAAACATGGTAATAGATCCAACATACTGTGAAATAATCTATGCATTAATTAATTACTAGCAAATAACGCGCATAAATCACAAATAACATCAACACGACACCCCCACAAACACGACACCCATAAGAAACAATTAGTGCTTCAATTAACTGTTTGCAAATGGCATGCATAAATCGCAAATAAAATCAAAATAACAAGCCCATATGAAAGGGTGCTCACACAGGGGACTACCACCGATCCTCCATTGGTCCTTCCAACGAATTGTCACTTTTCGGCTTTCTAAAAAATCACAACCCATTCATCTTGTAAGTAAAAAAAATATAAAACAACTAAAATATTCATCCAATTAAAATTATATTACTAACTTCTATAAATCTAAAACAAGTTTCAATATCAATTTCAAATAATTTATCAATATGTTTTCATTTCAATAATAAAGGTTTGTCTTAGAGGTCATATTAACACGTATTATGAACTAGGTTATACGAGTTTGTGTCAAAATCGATCAACCTACCCCAACACATACTATGAATTAGGTTATTTCGAGTTGAATACGAGTGAAATATGTCGACATGAAAGTGAAAACCCTATTATTCGTGTTAAAGGAAATCAACCCATTTTGGCACAAACCTATTTTCACTAAATACTAACTTACAAAAAATGTATTATATTCATGTGGTTTGCACCAATCATGTCAATCATTGTCAACCCATCATACAAGATGGCAATAGTCACTAAAGAGTAGAAAATTCGTGGTAACAGATTCCGCATATTCTGAAATAATTGATGCATTAATTACTTACTAGCAAATGACGCACACAAATCACAATTAACATCGACAAGACACCCCCACCAATACGACACCCATAAAATAATTGGTGCAATAAATACTTACTAGCAAATGACATGTATAAATCACGAATAACATCAATACAACACCTCATTGTGAGAAGGTGACTACATTTAAGACCATCACCCATCCCCCACTAGTCCTTCCAATGAATTGCCACTTTTTGGCTTTCTAAAAAGGTAAAAAAGGCAGAACCCATTCACCTAGTAAGTAAAAAAAATATAGAACAATTAAAATACTAATCCAATAAAAATTCTATTACCAACTTCTATAAATCTAAAACAAGTTTTCAATATCAATTTTAAATAGTTTATCAATATGTTTTCATTTCAACAATAAAGGTCTGACTTAGAGATTGTATTAACACGTGTTATGATTTAAGTTATATGAGTTTGTGTCAAAATCAATTAACCTGCCTTGACACGTATTATGAACTAGATTATTGCGAGTTGATTACGGGTGAAATGTGTTAACACGAAAGTAAGAAACTTATTAATTGTGTTAAAGCAAATCAACCCGTTTTGGCACAAACCTTTTTATACCAAATACTAACTAGCAAAAAATGTATTGTATTCATGTGGTTTGCACCAGTCAATTCAATCATTAACAACACATCATACAAAATGACAATACATACTAAAGAATGGACAAATCATGGTAATAGATCCCACGTATTGTGAAATAATCAGTGCATTAATTACTTACTAGCAACTAACTGGCATAAATCACAAATAACATCAACACAACACCCCCACGAACACGACACCCATAAGAAACAATTAGTTCTTCAAATAATTGTTTGCAAATGACACGCATAAATTACAAATAAAATCAAAATAACAACCCCATATGAAAGGGTGCTTACATAGAGGACTACCATCGATCCTCCAGTGTTCCTTCCAACAAATTGTCACTTTTCGGCTTTCAAAAAGAACACAACCTATTCACCTTGTAAGTAAAAAAAATATAAAACAATTAAAAGAATCATCCAATTAAAATTCTATTACTAACTTCTATAAATTTGAAACAAGTTTCGATATCAATTTTAAATAATTTATCAATATGTTTTCATTTCAATAATAATGGTTCGACTTAGAGGTCCTATTAACTTGTATTATGAACTAGGTTATACAATATTGTGTCAAAATCGATCAACATGCCTCAACATGTACTATGAACAAGCTTATTTTGAGTTGATTACGAGTGAAACATTTCAACACGAATGTGAAAAACTTATTAATTGTGTTAAAGCAAATCTAACCATTTTGGCAGAAAGCAATTTTTACTAAATACTAATTTGCAAAAAAATGTATTGTATTCATGTGGTTTCCACCAATCATGTCAATCATTGTCAACCCATCATACAAAATGACAATACTCACTATGAACATGCCTCAACACATACTATGAACAAGCTTATTTTGAGTTGATTACGGGTGAAACATTTCAACACGAATAAGAGAAACTTATTAATTGTGTTAAAGCAAATCAAACCATTTTGGCACAAACCAGTTTTTACTAAATACTAACTTGCAAAAAATGTATTGTGTTCATGTGGTTTGCACCAATCATGTCAATCATTGTCAACCCATTATACAAAATGACAATACTCACTAAAGAAAAGACAAAACATGGTAATAGATCCCACATACTGTGAAATAATCTATGCATTAATTACTTACTAGCAAATAACGCGCATAAATCACGAATAACATCAACACGACACCCCCACCATCACGACACCCATAAGAAACAATTAGTGCTTCCAATACTTGCTGGCAAATGACACACATAAATCATAAATAACATCAACACAACAACCCCATGTGAACTGGTGGTTTCATTTAGGACCACCATCTATCCTCCATTAGGCATTCCAACGAATTGTCACTTTTCGGTTTTCTAAAAAAAAACAATCCACTCATCATGTAAAAAAAAATATAAAACAATTAAAATAATCATCCAATTAAAATTCAATTACTAACTTCTGTAAATCTAAAAAAAGTTTCAAAATCAATTTTAATTAATTTATTAATATGTTTTCATTTCAATAATAAAGGTTCATCTTAGAGGTCCTATTAACACATACTATGAACTAGGATATACGATTTCGTGTTAGAATTGATTAAGTTGCCTCAACACGTACGTTGAACAAGGTTATTTTGAGTTAATTAAGGGTGAAACATGTTAGCACGAAGGTGAAAAACTTATTATTTGTGTTAAAGCAAATCAACCCATTTTGGCACAAACTTGATTTTACTAAATACTAACATGCAAAAAATTTATTGTATTCATGTTGTTTGCAGCAATCATGTCAATCATTGTCAACCCATCATACAACATGACAATACTCACTAAAGAAAAGACAAAACATGGTAATAACCCCAACATATTGTGAAATGAATGGTGCATTAATTACTTACAAGCAAATAACATGCATAAATCATAAATAACATCAACACGACACCACCAACAACACGACAGCCATAAGAAACAATTAGGGCTTTAAATACTTGTTGGCAAATGACATGCATAAATCACAAATAACATCTACATGACACCATAATGTGAATGGGTGGTTACATTTAAGACCATTACCCATCCCCCGCTGGTCCTTCGAACAAATGTTCACTTTTTCACTTTCTAAAAAACACACAAACCATTCACTTAGTAAGTAAAAGAAATAAAAAAAAAATTAAATAATAATCTAATTAAAATTCTATTACCAACTTTTATAAATCTTAAACAAGATTAATATCAATTTTAAATAATTTATCAATATGTTTTCATTTCAATAATAAAGATTAGTCTTAGAGGTCATATTAACACATATTATGAACCATAGATTTCAAAAGGTTACATAGATTAGTCTTAGAGGTCATATTAACACATATTAACCTTAGATTTCAAAAGGTTACATAAAAAAAAAAAAAAAAGTTTCTTTAGAGTTATTATATGTAACTTGTCTTGAATCTAGGCTGGATGAAATTTAAATTTCAAGGATCATTAAGTTGATCTCATCTATATCATATGCTCTGTTTATTTTGAAGTAAAATATTTTCAAATGTAAAATATTTTATATGTAAAACATTTTCAATAAAATATTTTATATGTAAAAATTTTCAAGCAAACCACCAAAACAAGTAGCTTAGCCACTGGAGTTAGGGAGGGACCCCTTAACTTTTAAAAAAATTTCCCCTTTTTTTTTTTTTTTCCATTAAGAAATAATAATTTTGGACATAAATTTCAATAATGCCCTCTAGATCTTTACTAAAAACATGTAATGCATTTATATAGTTGACTAATGCATTTTTTATTTCCTATAATTATTCTTATATTATACATAGCTCATTAATTTTAAATTGTATTTAATGTATACCATACATAATTTAATTATATTTTATTTTTATTAAATTGACTTATATTTTTAGACATGACAGGACTTTATTATTACTAGCTTGTAACCTCATGCATATGCATTGATATACTTAAAAGATACACATTAAGATACATAGTATAATTCTTACATTTGTAATTTAAATATTATTGATAGTTAATTTTATATTTTTTTAACTCTTTAAAAAGTCTTGAAAGAATATTTTTAGCTAGAAAATGTAAATTTTTCATTTTTTTAAAATATTTTTATGTTCATTAATTCTAGACTTTTTGGTTTTTGTATACAATAACTCACTTGAATGGATATTTATGATTTTGCCCCACATTTGATTCCAAAATTAAGAAATAAAACTCTCTCTAAAAATAAATAATTTAGAACACATGACGCAAAATTAAACTTCAATTGTAGAATCTAATTGAATTTTCTCTAAACTTTACCTATTAATATATATATATATATATATATATATATATATATATATATATATATATATATATATATTTATATATAGATGACTTATAAATTAGAATTGTTTTTAGTTAAAAAAATGCTCATAAATATAAAATCATTCAAACTCTCTCTTCCTCTAATTTTATATATAGTGTTAGATATATAATAGATATATGATTATGTTTTTTATAATTTATTTACATTGGACTCCACATTTTCTACTCTAAATTAACTCATTTGGCACAAAAATTAAAAAAAAAAAAAACTTTAATTAGATGGGACACGTGTCATAAAATTAAACTCTTATTGAAATCCAATTTTTGCACTAAACTAACTAATTTGGTCCAAAAAAAATTTAAAATTTTGATTAGCTGGGACACGTGGCGCAAAATTAGATTCTAATTGAATTCCAATTTGAAATCTAATTGGATTTTCTCTCAGTTTTACCTATTATATATATATATATATATAGGTATCATATATATATATATATTATATGACTTATAAACTTGAATTGTTTTTAGTTCTACAAAAAAAAAAAAGAAAAAAAAAAGAGGGCTTATAAATATAAAATCATTCCAAAATTATGTTTTTATGGTTTACTTATATTGGACTTCTTGTTTTTTACACAAAATTAACTCATTTGATACAAAAATTAAAAAACTTATATTAGATAGGACACATGTCGCAAAATTAAACTTTAATTGAAATCTAATTTTTACATTGAATTAACTCACTTGGCACAATAATTTAAAAACTTAGATTAGATGTAACACGTGGTGCAAAATTAGACTCTAATTGAATTCCAAATTGAAATCTAATTGTATTTTCTCTTAGTTTTATCTATTATTATATATATATATAGATTTTTGTTTTTTTGGGGCAAAGATTCAAACACTTATTAGATGTAAATATTTTTGTTTACGTAAGAAAATATAATATTTTAAATCAAAATTAAAAATATTCAATGTATAAGCAATAAATAAGTACTATAAATATATGTGTGTGTCTTATTCTTTGGATTTAATTTTTATGTGTGTGTGTATTTAGCTTGCCCCCCTGAAAAATATTTCTGGCTCCGCCACTAATTGAAGCCTTTAACCAACAGCCTAAACGGTGTCTCCAATGATCGAACCACTGGCACGTACCAGTTGTCGAAACGATGACTTTGGCCACTAAATTGCTAGCATTGATGGCCAGATTGGCGGTTTTGGTTGCTGAAACCAGGGATGGACCTAGGTGGGGGCCTAAGGGGGCTTAGACCACCCCTGGGTCTAGATTTTTTTTTTTTTTTTTTTAAGTTATAAAATTTTTCTTTTCTTTTTTTTGGTTAGGCCCTCTTCCAAAACCTTAGGTTCCCTTTCTCCACAATAAGCCTAACTAGCCTCACCCAAATAGCAACTATCCAACCAAAAAACTTAACAAAAACAATAAAAATATTCACAATGATGATTGTATTTTAGTTAAAAAAAAAAAAAAACTATTTTACCACCAAAGAACCAAAAAATTATGTGTTATTGGAGAAACTAAAGCTAAATTTTTGCAACTACAGTAAATAGGTATAAATACTAGTTAACTGTAGCAAGTTGTTAAAAATAAAACACAATATTTTATTAAGATTATATCTCTTCCTTCAATTAAAAAAATAAAATTCTTTTGCTTCCTTTATTATTTTAATGAATTGTTTATATTATTTTAAATGAAATTATTAAAAAATAAAATATTTGATATTGGGTGTATTGTAAAGTGAGGTGATGAAATAGACAAAGTAACTTTTTGAGATATTAAAATCAAAAATTTTTAACACCACCAATGTGAATGCTCTAACTTCAACAAAAAAAAAAAAAAAAAATCCTAACCAGCCTAGTATTAAAAAAAGACATTATTTTGTTTTTGTTTGTCTTTGTTGATAAATGATTGCATCTTAGTGTATTTAGAAACATTGATTTTGAGTATTTATAATTTTTTTTAAAATATTATATAGATGTCTATTTGGAGTTTTTTTTTTTTTTTTTTCTTTATACTCCGGCTTCCGTTAGCTTAAAATCCTGGGTCCATCCCTGGTTGAAACAGTCTCTCTAGTGACTAGACTTGTAGCACTAGTCGTTGGAGCGGTTTCTCCAACCAACAAGCTGCCCACAATCACCATTATAGCAGTGTCTCTAGTGACCATACCACCAACACTATTCATCAAAATGGCAGCTTCGGCTATTAAACCCTTGTCATCGATGTCTTTGGTGACCGAACCGACTGCCTAGTCCATCAGACTAGTGACCTAACCATTAGATGGGGGGAGGAGAAGCTATTGTGTGTTTTTGTAAAAAATTTTATAAATTTTTTTAAAGTAACACGTTTTATAACTTTTTATAAAAGGATTTTACAATTAATGGAAACTATTTTACAAGTTTGACCATATTTAACATGCAACCAAACACTTAAAAATGTGTTTTACTTCAAAACAAATGGAGCATTAGATTCAAAGATGGTTACTCTAAAGCCTCGTTTTGAATTTTGATGCCATTTGATTTTAATTCGTGCTATAGTTTGATACTTAATGCTCCATTTGTTTCGATGGAAAACCTTGTATGAAGATAATTTTCACATTTTTCAATGTTTGGTAGCATTAGAAAAAAAATAAGTCAAAGAAAAACTATATTTGGTAAAAAAGAAAGTATTGCTTATTCAACATAGTCACAGCCAGCCACCTTCCTCAACGGATCCATCTCCCTTCTATCCACCACCAATTTCAACCAAAGAACAAATACCCAAATTGAACTTTTGGTTAAAACAACAATCCCATCAATTTAAAAGCAAAATCATCAATACCCTTTATAAAATAAATGAAATTATTGTAGGTTGATCTGAATAGTCACAACAAATCCTTAATAACCCTTCAATATAAAGGTGACGATGGTGGTGGGTGGGTTTGAGAGGGATGAAATGGAAGAGAGATGGGTTTGCCAGAGGCCGTGGTTGGTTGCCAATGGCAACATTGATGACGTCACGACCTTTTGCTAGTGGTGTTGGTGAAGGTAGGTGGTGTGCCGGTGGAGGTTGGTGGTGGTGATAGGTGTGTTGAGTTTTATTTATTTATTTTGTGTAACTCATGAAAAATTGAAGGAATAAAATTAAAATTTAATGAATTAGGTTACATATAACAAGTTTTTATTTGCAAAGCATAGAGCAAAGCACTAAAAGTGGGACATGAGATTTGGACCCAAATTTGGGTGCGCTTTAATAGAATCATGCCTTTTTTAAAGACAAAATAATAGATTCCTACTAAGTGTTTGATCAATAATATGCAAGCAATATATGTAGCAAACAAGAACTTTATTCCTTAAAATTACATTCAAGAACACATACAAAGGAAATGAGAGGAATAGTTTTATGGATCCCAAGAGATAATTCATTCGGCTGAGACCACGTGCTCGCTCATCCTTCATTCATGGTCGAATCTATTCCCTTTACCTATCTAAGGATTACTTCCCAGCTGCAAACACGTACGATGGACACAAACAGTTTCATTACAAAACTTTATTGCAAGCAAATTTACAGTTTTGTTTAACTGTTGTATACATCCCTCTCACATGAAGGTAAATCCCAGAAGTATGAGATTCACCGACGTGACAGAGATACTATATATAAAACTGTTACTTACTAAGTATAAAATAAATCAAACTTCACACCTAAGGAAGCTAATTAATGAAAGCTAGCTACTGTTTACTGACAGAGATGCACCCATCCACGATGTTGAAGACCAACTTGTCGAAGTCCCTAAAATCTTCTGGAAGTAAGCCCTTCCTTTTGCACTTTCCATTAGTCGCTTCGATCATCACCGTTGAAGAGACATTCGAATCGATATATTTTGTGAACTCCCCTTTTTTAATCTTATCACTTTCCCGAGCACACAACGTACGACTATGTCCAGTTGGTTCCCGACACATATTATCAATACATATTATCAACTAGGTCATTTCAAGTTGATTATGGGTGAAACATGTCAACACGAAAGTGAAAAACTTATTAATTGTGTTAAAGCAAATCAACCCATTTTGGCACAAACCGGTTTATACAAAATACTAACTTGCAAAAAATGTACTATATTCATGTGGTTTGCACCAATCATGTCAATCATAGAAAAACCGTCATACAACATGACAATACTCACCAAAGAATAGACATATCAAGGTAATAGATGCCACATATTGTGAAATAATTGGTGCACTAATTACTTACTAGCAAATGACGCGCATAAATCACAAATAACTTAAATACAACACCCCCACAAACATGACACCCCCATGAAATAATTAGTGCATTAAATACTTACAGGCAAATAACACGCATAAATCACAAATAATATCAACACAACACCACCATGTGAAAGGGTGCTTACAGTTAAGACCACCACCTATCCTCCAATGGCCCTTCCAACGAATTGTCACAAAAAAAAACCCATTCACCTAGTAAGTAAAAAAAATATAATACAATTAAAATAATCATTCAATTAAAATTCTATTACTAACTTCTATAAATCTAAAACAAGTTTCAATATCAATTTTAAATAATTTATCAATATGTTTTCATTTTAATAATAAAGGTTCGTCTTAGAGGTCATATTAACACGTATTATGAACTAGGTTATACGAGTTTGTATCAAAATCGATCAACCTGCCTCAACACATACTATGAACTAGGTTATTTCGAGTTGAATACGAGTGAAATGTGTCAACACGAAAGTGAAAAACTTATTAATCATGTTAAAGCAAATCAACCCATTTTGGCACAAACCTGTTTTTACTAAATACTAACTTGCAAAAAATGTATTGTATTCATGTGGTTTGCCCTAATCATGTCAATCCATCATACAACATGACAATACTCACTAAAGAAAAGACAAAACAAGGTAATAATTCCAACATATTGTGAAATAAATGGTGCATTAATTACTTACTAGCAAATGATGCGCATAAATCATAGATAACATCAATCGTCTGCTTTCGGTCTTGCAAATTACTACTTTGTGTTTCAAGGAGTCATATTAACAATTGTTTGCAATGGTGCAAAGAATCTCAAGCCGTCAGACCGTTGGTTCCTCTTTACCATCTCTATATTGGCAGTTTCACTTAACTTGTTTGCGTTGATTTTAACTGGAATCAAGTACACTGAAACTAAAGGTTTACTAGAAGAAGTTGCGCTCAAGCGCAACAAGGTGGATGTGAAAATAACGGAGCTGAACCCAAGCGAGGACAAAGAGGACGTGAATGAAGCTAAAAAACGTAAAACTTCTAAAGATCAACGTGAATGTAAACGTCGTATTTACTTGGCTGTTTGCATGATTTTGTTCCTAGGCTTTGCAGTTGTTATTCTTGTTGGTTGCTGGATATTCCTGGGCTATCGAAATGAGGGTTGAATGCATTAGGCTCTGTAATGGTGCCAAGTGCATGAAAATCTGCAGCGAACACTGATACTCCAAGAAGATTCAAGCTTCTTCCATGGATGTACTATTCAATTTCAGTGTCATATGTTATTTTCCTAGTGCTCTTATGTGTGTGTATATATATATATATATATATATTGCTGGTTCTGTGAAATGTATTATTCAACCCTATAATAATGATGCATGAACTCTTTCTTCTTGTCCGCGTACGTAAATGGTCTAGTTTTGTGTTTGTTCTTGATATTTCAACTCTTGAGATGCAGGAGTGATTAATAAGGCTCCGTTTGGTAATGGTGTTTAAATAACAAAAACTATTGTTTAAACACTACAACACGTATTTTCACGTACTTTTTCCTACCAAACGAGATCTAAAAGTAACTAGAAATCTCTTACCAAACGAGCCCTAAAAGTTTTATATTGTTCTTGATCTTAGTCCACTCATTTATTTACTATTTTCTTTTTCTTTAAAAAAGTTTAGTTTTTTTTAGATGAAAATTAATTAAATTGTGTGATGCGTTCTCACTTCTCACCATACATTGAGCCATTATCAAGGACAGACAAAAAAGGAAAAAAAATTTTGCCCCCCAGCCCCCCAAAAAAAAAAAATTTAATGATTATATATATTTTTTTAATTTCTAGAGTTGTGGCTCACTCTTCCAAAAATTTAGACTCATTTTCTTTTAATTAGTCTAATCCAACTAGCAACTACTTAACTCAAAAACTTAACAAAAACAAAATTTTAAAATAAAAAATAAAAAATCTTAGTCAACCTAGTATTAGAGTACTATCATTAGGTGTTCTAAATGATAAAAATTTAGTGTTTAGAACACCAAATACCAAAAACACTACTGCATGAAACATTTCAAATAATATATTAAAGTAGCAAAAGTAAGTTTTGGTTTGTGAAAATAAAATTTTTTGCAATAGTTAATACTCTTAAGAAATAATATTATTTTGTATTTTTTTTTTGATAAATGATTGCATCTTAATGTATTAAGAAACAAATGATTTTGTGTATTGATCTTGGTTGATAGTTTGTTAGTATTATATGGATACCTATTTGGATTTTTTTCTTCTTCTTATACTTCGACCCCCCCTATCTTGAAATCCTAGGTCTGCCCCTGGCCATTATCATCATTATTTATTATACAGAGCTATCATACCTAATGCATTTAAGAGATTAAATGCTATAAAGATTTGGTGTAAATTATCTTATGTATCTATACCCTCTAATCAAATATTGTCAAATGGATTTATTCATATAATTAAAACCTATTTATTGAATGATTATCAAGAAATTACCATACCGTGGTTCCCTTATTTTTTTCTTATATTTGATGGTTTCATCATCACATTAGGCATTTTCAACATTACATTTGACCATACTTTTGTTGCATTTAGTGGTTCCCTTAATTTTTTACTTACATTTGACGGTTTCATAATCATATTAGGCTACCAACATCGGATATGATCGTATTTTTGTCACATTCAGTGATTCCCTTATTTTTTATTCACATTTGACGATTCCATCATCACATTACACAATAGCAACATCACATATAACCATACTTTTGTTACATTTGGTGGTTTAATTATTTTTTTTACATACATTTGACAATTTCATCATCACATTGGGCAGTACCATCACAGATAACCGTATTTTTGTTACATTCAATGGTTTCATTATTTTTTTACTCACATTTGCTGGTTCTATCGTTACATTATTGGATAATATCACATATAACCGTACTTTTGTCACATTCGGTGGTTCTATTATTTTTTTCACTCACATTTAATGGTTATATCATCATATTAGATAGTACCAACATCACATATGACTGCACCGTTGTCACATTCGTTGGTTTCTTTATTTTTTACTCACATTTGACAATTCTATCATCATGTCAGGTAATTCCAACATCACATTATTAGGAGGTTCCTTTAAATTATTTGCTGTTTAATCAAGTCATATTCCTGTGGGTGAAGTTCTCACACCATAACTCAATAAACCTATGAATGAGGTGTACTGTGTTTAGTCAAAATTAGACATGTTTGTTGAATAATGTTGGGAGCACTGCACGTTACGAGGTCCAACCCAAATTTGATAAAAAGCTCATTAGTGAGCTTGTTGAACAAGTCAAGACAAGTTAGCCTTTTCTTATTTAGAGGCAGGAATCAAGGGAGTCAATCTCATTGGAGGCTATATTGATTTGGCCAACGGAACAATATATTTCGGTACGACTTGTCAATACTGGTGTACTATTCCAAGATTACCACTATTTATATATATATATAATAATAATAATAAAAGTTTATCATAAAACATTACCTCAATTTAGAACAAATTATTCATAGTTTTAGTCTTTAGCTTCAACTAAAAGAAAAAAAGACATTATAAAAAATAGAATGCTTAATTGTTCATTGCATACTAAGAAAACAAATAATACAAATAAGTTACAATTCTGCCCTTACAAAAATTCGAAAATTACAAAACTAAGAAAAAAAAGCTTTTTTCTATATCGGCCGATACGCCCAAAATTGGCCAATACTACTAGTATTTAAACCGATACGAAATAGCTGTGTTTTGATACCCGTACACATATCGGAAAGGTAAATACCAACCGTACCAGCCAGTACGGTATGATATCAACCACCTTGGCAAGAATTAAGTTCTAACAAACTTTGTAGATTAGTTATAACTAATAATAATAGTATTGATGAACCTAATGGATTATAGGATAATTTCTTACATATTTTTTGAAAATGGACTGCGAATCGCGTGGGATATCAGCCAGTTGTATTGAATTGCACAACCAATTGATGAATTGAAATATTGAATTGTAAACTCAAGTGCTATTCTTTTCATTACAATGCAATGAATTGAATATCTTAGAGCGTTGTTTGTACTTGCCACTTGCATTACATTCAATTGTTGTTACTTTTCCTCTAAGGGTCTGTTTGTTTTGACCTCAAACGGAATTCAGAAATCATTTTCCGGAAAATAGCATGTTTGGTAGGTCCGGTAAATTGGGTCAAACTGAAAATATTTTCAGTTTGACTATAAAATAAGGCTTTTGAGGCGGGAAATGAATTCAGTTCTCATTTTCACTTCAAAGTATCTCCGGAGAGAGAGAGAGAGAGAAAGAGCCCAGATCGTAAAGAGAGAGGAAAAAGAGACTTCGCTGGCGACCACAAACCGAGCTCCAGTCCAACGATCGCATCGCGCTGATCGTCGATCGCAGCACCGCGCCGCTTGTCGATCACAACACCGCGCCGCTTGTTGATCGCACACCACGCCACTCAATCTTGCCTCTGCTCGATCTCGCCTCCACTGCGCGATCTCACCTTCTCCTCCGGCGCGCGATCTCAATTTGACCGAATTTGATGAATTTTTTTGCTGGGTTTTGTTTCTTTTGTGAATGAGTGTGGAATTGATTCATTATCCACATGTTTACAGCTGAGAAAGTGTATGGAAAATTGGGTGGCTTGGCTATGTAAAGCATTTTCTGTAAAAATGTTTGAACGAACCAAACACCGGAATTGATTTTCTGTAAAACGAATTTTGAGGCAGCCAAACAACTTGCATACATTTTTCTTTCCTGAAAATAGCATTTTGAAAATATTTTATGGGAACCAAACACAACATAAATTATGACTTTACTAAACATTATTCATATGAAAGAGGCCAAGTCCCTATTGTTATGGACCTTTATTTATAAACTTAAGTACATTTGTAGTTGATATCAAAGTTTCTTTATGATATTGAAATAAATATTGTGTTGATACATATGCAAATTTGTGATTCAATAAGAAGTCTTACGTTTGCTTCCAAAGCTGCATCATATGCATTTCAAAGCAGTAAAGAGTAGATCTTCTTCATTGTATTTTGACTCCAACAAGGCGATAAACTCTCCTTGTTTCTTATAGAATTGATCAAATAGTTCATCAATAATCTCAGCTCCAAAATGTTTGCTTATTATACCCTCCAAGCCAGCTCTTAGGTGCATCACGCATGCCTGGACATACAGGCCATCAACTCTTGCCCAAGGTAGTGTTATCTCCATTCTTTCAATGCTAAAACACCCATTTCTCTCCACAAGTTGCGTCATCTCCTTGGGTGAGGCAAAATACACCTGCAAGTTAAAGGTGTCCACCTAAGCTTCACTAATTAATCCCTGCAAAGATATGAGCAGGTATTTTGGTTTGAAAATACTAAAACTATTACCGATATTACTAGAAAAGGCCAACAACATGATGTGGTAGTGGATTTGATTGGTCCTATCAATAAAATAATAAATGAATGTTTGAATCATTGTGATTTGTACACAAATTAGTTTGCAAAGCATATGCAATAAAATTTATAATATCTCCAGCATCATTCTTTTCGTTTTTACACATCTAGAACATAAATTGTTCTTGGAACAATGCATAACTAGGAGAAATGAGAACCTCCAACCTCTACGAAAGAGATCCTCATGAAGTGGTTTTCTTTTTATGTTGTTTGCCTAGCAAATTGCTTGTACATTATATAGACCAATGAGTATATAAAAGTTCAAGTTTTACAAAATTTTTTATTTTTTAAGGTCCAATTCTAAGTTCATATGCTGACATTTAGTATAAGTTCAATAAATTTACTTGCAGCGATCTATTTGACTCAAAAAATTTTCTAGTGCAAAAAGTAATAGTTGATTGCTAGCTTACCTCCTTTGCCATATCCATGAGGCACTGTCCCAGGAAATCAAAGATTGCGCATGTTCGTGAACTGGAATGAGGAATCCCATTTGGAATACCCGGCATAATAAGAACCATTAGTCCACCCACTACAAGCTCTTTAGCCCTACAATCTAAAAAGGTTGTTACGTCCTTAGCAAATCGGGTTGAATAAGCTTGAGCTACTTCATCTGGGGCACTTGCATAGTGAACCCTCCCCTTGTTCCACGCTATTTAGCAGTTCTTCTGGCACCTTAGAGAGATTTTGGAGTGCATAAGATGAATGCGCAAAATCAAGAGAGAA
Organism: Quercus agrifolia; assembly: GCA_029955455.1. Lineage (NCBI taxonomy): Eukaryota > Viridiplantae > Streptophyta > Magnoliopsida > Fagales > Fagaceae > Quercus > Quercus agrifolia. Next base: position 46,011,149 of record JARQAD010000006.1, read on the forward strand.
ATTAGGGAATAGCCGACCATGGAAAGTCCCTGGCACTCCAGTTGCAAAGTATGGCCTTTCTGGTGGGAGAGAGGTAAATAGGGTATTAAAATCATTGGATGTGTGATCATTGAAGAACACTTGAAATTCAGGCATTTGAGAAGCAAAGCCTTGGGATTGGTACTTTTGTTGCACAACTTCTATTATATTTTGCATAGCAATAAAGGTATTTGGCCCAACTGAACATCCCAAATCTGCTATATGGAATGTGCTCTTTGAACTAGAAATTCTTTTTTCTACATCAAGCTTCTCCGTAATTACATCATCCATCATTGCCTTCGCAGCTTTTGCACCTGCCCTCTGCATACTAGGTATGAAAATCATAGTAATTTTCGACTTTTTTAAATGTCACTTTTTATTATATATATAGTTTTTCTTTCCTTTTATATTTTTAAAAAAATCCTTTTTTTCAAAAAACTGATAAATAAGATACCAAATGGAGTCTAGGTTTATCTAAATGGACACTAAGTTAAGTATGCCATTATTAACATTTATGATATATGCACGTGTATATAACAAGAATCATTGGTATGGTTAAATTGTGGTTATAAACTTAAAATTGATTTTGTAAATGAATCCATTGGCTCTTTGGAAGTCCTCTCTTTTTGACAACTATGACTAAAACACTTTAATAGATTACACAAGATTTGGAGAAATGATAAATTTTCAAAAATAAAATTTTTTATTAAAACTTTTTGCTCCTTGATAAACCTTTTTATATTATTAGATAGACAAACAACGCATTCTATTAGCCAATAAAGGAAGTCTTTTTTTTTTTTTTCTACATTGCAGAACAAATAAATTAAATATATTCTATTAGTTAAAAGGGGGGCTTCTTCCATTTGTGGCCTGATAGAAAAATGTTGCAGCCCAGAGATTTATTATCATGCACATTATTTGGCTGGTAAAAATTCATTGCCAAATGGTACACACATTAGTATGCAACATGCCTAGCCAAATAAGATAAGAAGAGTGTAAGAAATAGGAGAAATCGATAATAAAATTGAAGAAACCTGGAAGTAGGAGTTTTTGGTATAACTATTAATGCCATCTCCGCCATTCATTGGATAAGATTCAGGCCCTGTATATGTAATGTTGCTCATCTTCAACTCTCTCTCTCTCTCTCTCTCTCTCTCTCTCTCTCTCTCTCTCTCTCTCTCTCTCTCTCTCTCTCTCTCTCTCATATTAATAAGGCACTCGATTTTATTGAATTTTGAGGGCTTTCAAGTTTTAACTTTATGGAAGAGGGCAATTCTTTGTCACGGCGATTTTTTTTTTTTTTTTTTATGACAATCACGGCAATATGTTTCCAAAAACAACAGGACAGACGTTTCCAATATAAAACTTAAAAATTAAAAAAAAAAATCCATATACTATTTTTTTGTCAATTATTTATATTATATCATATATTATATAATAAAAATTGAACTAAGAAGAAGTGGTTGGGTTAAATGACTACTCTCACTAATTAGTAAATTAATTTTATAGTATTTGTTATGATACATTTTCTCAAATTAAGGGATAATATTTAATAACGGTTAAATTTATGAAAATTTTTATCATTTAAATTCTATTCAAACTAAAATTCTATTATAAATAATTCTAAATTTAAATCTCAAACAACAATCCATGTTTTCTTTCTAAAAAAAAAAAAACCCCACATTTGACTTCTACTCCCACTAAAAGTCTATCATCAATATTTTAAGAACAACTAATTAGTAAATTAATTTTATATTATTTGTTATGATATATTTTTGCAAATTAAGAGATCATATTTAACCATTTTTTAATTTAGATAAAACTTTATCATTTAAAGTTCAACAAATTTAAATTTTATTCAAACTAAAAGCCTATTATAAAAAAATTATAAACTTCAATCCCAAACAATAACCCACATTTTCTTTCTCAAAAAAAGGAAAAAAAAAATGCCTTTTGACTTCTACTCCAACTAAAAGTCTATTATCAATATTTTAATATTAATTTATTAGTAAATAAATTTTAAATTATTTGTTATGATATATTTCCTCAAATTAAGGAGTAACATTTAACAATTATCTAATTTAAATAAAACTAAAAGTCTATCATCAAAATTTTCTAAACTTAAATCACACAACTCACAATTTTTATTTTGTTTTTTTCCCTCAAGTTGCATATTATTAAATTAATATTTTATTAGGATATTAAGCTACAAGACTCTTGGTTAAGAGATAAGATTTTACAATAATTTAATTTAGATAAAATTTTATCATCTAAGTTTTAAAGTTTAAGTTCTACTCGAACTTATATATATATATATATAAAGTCATCCATATAATTAAATCTCATATGATATGTCCCACGTTGTTGTATTTTTTTTTTTTCTCCACTTTTTTCCCAATATGCAACTTACACATATTTTAATCTAATAAATCCATCATACTTATTGGTCTTTACTTCTAAATTTGCGTGCAAGATATTATGTCAATGAAAGTTTACTATAAAGAAGCAAAAAAATGGACACCCATCTCTCTCTCTCTCTATATATATATATATTAATAGACAAAACTTAGAGAAAGTTCAATTAGAATTTAATATTAAAATCCAATTTTGCACAACGTGTCTAAATTTATATGGGGACCACTCCATAATTAATTATCCACTTAACTCTATGCCATGTGTCCACTTAAATTTTTTAATGTTTATGCCAAGTGAGTTAATGAGTGCAAAATACTAATAATCTAATTTTAATGAACTAAAAAAAAATAATAATAATAATCACATATACTTAATAAAAATCTACACACAAAAAAGTCACCACACATTCTATCTTATTAAAAATTAGAAAAAAATTATCATAAATAGTATTAAATTTTGATAAGAATTTTAATATATGACTAATTACGTTTACTTTTAAATATATATATATATATATATATATATATATATATATATTTATATATATAATTTGACTGATTATTTATATGTTTGTGATAAAAATTGTGTTTAATTTTAATGTATACGTATGTATGCATGTGTTACATGTTTTGTTTTTAACAATTTGACTTTTTTAAGAAAAATTGTGTTTAACTTGAAATTTCCACTTAAGTTTTTAATCTTTATGCCAAGTGAGTTCATGAATGCAAAATACTAAGAATCTAATATTAATAAACTATAAAAATAAATAATAATAAAAAAAAAAAAAAAAAAACTAGTCATATATACTCAATAAAAATCACCACACAATAAAGATCACCACACATTCTATCTTATTAAAAATTAGGGAAAAAAAATTATCATAAGTATTACTAAACTTGGGTAATAATTTTTAATATATGACTAATTGCGTTTAATTTTTAAAAAAATATATCATTTGACTAATTAATTATATTTTTATGATAAAAATTGTGTTTAATTTAAATTTATCCATATGTATGCATTTGTTACGTGCTATTTTTTTTTAATAATTTTACTAATTATTTATATCTTGATAATAAAAATTACGTTTAATTTTAAATGCATTTATGCATTTTTTGTGGATTACATGCTAGTTTAAGTTAAAGTTCAAGCTCAAAACAATCAGAAATTAAAGAAAAAATTTATTATTAAAAATTTTACTTATTTTATAATTTATTATTACTATTTATTTAATATTTTTTAAAATTACTTTTAAGAAAATTTAGCTTACATATAAATTTTCATCAAGTCGTGCATTGCACATGAATAATATTAGTGTAGGGTAACAAATTTCAGCCCAAACCCAAAAGAGATGGATTATAAGCCCAATAAGCCCAATACAATAAATTTGTAAGAGAGTGGGTAAAAGAACTGGGCTTTTAATGGGTTTTCTAACGGTTATTTGAGGTTTCAAACTTGTCCGAGGAGGGAAAAACCCATAATCAAGGATCGTGTATATGTCCGAGGAGCAAGTTTTTAGATGAATTGGCTATTTCTGAAAGTTAGTTATTCACTATGTTACAGTAATTCTCTTTTTATATCTCTCTGCAAGTATTTTTCCGATCCCCCTTCTTATGGAGGGTCTCCACCATTATATAGTCCTTACCAATTCATTCTCTTCGTCCACTTGTTTATCATCCAACCCTGCACTCAAGTATCTGTCATACTGAGCAACTTTTCTGGTTTTTTGTGGGCAATAGTGGTTGAAAATACTGTTCAAAGGTCTTCTCCACATTAATGCAGCCAGGAAAGCTGTTGTAGTGCATTTAATGCGATGATAGCAACTTTTCCTCAAGATATTTCCATGTTTTTATCCTTTCCTTGCGCACCTGAAGTCTATCTTCGTTGCTGAAATTTCCTGAAAGGTTACCTAAGTCAAGGTGAAATTCACTTGACTGACATTCGTTAGGTCCGAGGAGAATGACCCTCTTAGACTAGTGCCTTTCAACATTTCTCTGTATGATCACCTACTATGGAGCATTTCCAAATATTTTCTCCTCCTCGGACGCATTCTTGTTAGTAAATGGGGCTTGAGGCCCAACATAAAAGTTTAAGTCTTTGCCCCCCACAGTTTCATATACAAATTCTATCATAGTAAATACCTATTAATAATTACCATAATTATCACATATTAAATTTAGAAAAAAATAAAATTGAGAAAAAATAATATATTCTTAAACTTTTTTTGTGCATTGCACATGTTACCGACTAGTATATGTAAAGTAAAAAAACATTTAATTTTTGGTTAATATCATAATGTTGTGCCACAAAAACTGTTAAGGCCTTTTAATTTAAAGTTTATTATTCTAATATATTTTTTAATTAAATTTATTAAATTTAAATATTATTCTATATTTAAACCCCATTAGTATCTTAGCACTTCGTATTTCTTTGAATGATAGATTCAATAGTTCCATATACAAATACAATCATAACAAATACCTAATTTTAGAAAATATTATTTCATATATAAACACAATCATAATAAATGTCTGTTAATAACTATCGCAATTATTGATTTTTATATTTAGATGAAGAAATAAAAGCGAGAAAAAAAAATCATATTATGTAAATATTTTCCATGCATCACATGGATTACAAACTATTACAAACTGGTAGTAGTATATTAAAATCAAAGCACAATCAAAATCAAAATTAGTTTTAATTATTGTATGATTTTGTTCCACAACACGTGTCTATTTATTATTTTTTTTATAAATTTTGGTGCCAAATCACAATTTCTTGATACTCAATGTGAAAGCCGAGATGACTATCTCACATACCAAGTCAAGACCATCTCATCATTATTATGTTGAATGTTTTAGTGTGTAAGCATGTGTTACTATCTTTTATTTATTTATTTATGAACAGCATGTGTTACTTTCTTACTATTCTTATCTACTAATTTCCAAAGGAAAAGATTAAAGAGTTACCCAACACGTTACGACATGACGAGTGACCACAGTCATGCACCCCTTGTGTCCGCATGCAACCAAATGTAACAAAATTACTTTACTGGTTACAGCCAAACAAAAAAAAAAAAAAAAAAAGTCTTCTTATTGAAAATCTTTTCCTCTCAAACCAATGAAACTTTTTTTTTTATATAATTCAAAACAAAAATAGGAAAACCATTAAATAAATAAATAAAGAGACCCAATGCAGAATCTCTCTCTCTCTCTCAATAATATTAATAAGTCACTCAATTTTATAGAATTTTGTGGGCTTTCAAGTTTTGACTTTATGGAAGAGGGCGATTCTTTGTCACAGTGATATATATATATATATATATATTTTTTTTTTTTTTTTTTTATACGACAATCACTGCAATAAGTTTCCAAAAACAAAAGGACAGATGTTTTCAATAAAGAAAATTCATATACTATTTTTTTGCCAATTATTTATATCATATCATATACTATATAATAAAAATTGGACTTAGAAGAAGTTGTATGCCAAAAAAAAAAAACGTCTTTTGACTTCTACTCCAACTAAAAGTCTATTATCAATATTTTAAGATTAGCTTATTACTAAATTAATTTTATATAATTTTTTATGATATATTTCCTCAAATCAAAAGGATAACATTTAACAATTTTTTAATTTAAATAAAACTAAAATTCTATCATCAAAATTTTCTAAACTTAAATCCCACACAACTCACAATTTTGTTTTTGTCTTTCCCCTCAAGTTGCATCTTATTAAATTAATATTTTATTAGGATATTAAGCAACAAGACTCTTGGTTAAGGGATAAGATTTAACAATAATTCAATTTAAATAAAACTTTATCATCTAAGTTTTAGAAATTTAAATTATACTCCAACTAATAGTCTATTATCAAATGACATTAATGATTAGGAGAGATTATATATATATATATATATATATATATATATATATATATATATATATATATATATATATATATATTAATATATGGGGGGGGGGGGGGGGGTGGGCCAAGGACAAAAGTGTTGCTGGGTCAAGCTCGAGGGCCATATAGGCCCAACAGATGGAGAAGGGAGCATTTGGCCAATTGAAGGAGATCCCCCTGCACTCCGAGGAGAGTGAGATAAGCTATCACTATACCAAAGGGTATAGACTGAAGGTCGCAGCCACAGGTAGGCACCAAAAGAGAAAAGGGGGAAGCGTGTTAAGGAAGCACCCATCACCTCCACATTAAATACTCTATACCAACCAAGACAACCGTATTAATGGGGGAAGTGATGCCTAGATAGTACATGGACAACCTGTAACTCACCCAGTAGTTCCCCCAAGGGATGGGGGGGGGGGGGGGGGGGGAAGGAATGGCATGAGTAACTGATTAGCAACCACCACCTTACAGCTAGAGGGCCAGGATTAAAGACAGACTATTATAAAGGAAGGGAAAACCCCCCACTAAGAAGGGGGGGAGGGGGAGGGAGAAAAAAAATTAATTAGAGAGAAAAAAGGGAGTTAACTAACTAAGACTCATATTGTAGCTTGCTCAGCAAAGGGAGCATTAATATAAGACTTCTTCTTTTTTTTTTTCTTTGCTTAATCTAGTTGGATTTTTCTTTCCAATTTATCTTTGTGCTAGGCCTGCTTGCCCTAAGTTAGACCCTACACCTAGGAATCCATGAGTTGATCTGTCATTCCCATCAAGAAAATCAAGCTTCAATAACTATGTCATTAATCAATTATTTAAATTTCAAGTTTTTTTGTAATCTAAAATTATTCATAAAAGATAAGTTTATGGATTGAAAAGTAAATAATATCTGATTAGCACGAAATTTAACTAGTGTGTAAACAAAATGCAATCTAACAATTAAATTTTTAAAATATGTAGTCATGTTAAATTTTTTGAAGTTTTAGCCTTAGGCTACAACCAAGTTTATAGCTAAACTTTTTCCATATGCAAAACTATCCTCGTGCTTAGTTTCTTTGGCAATAGTTAAAATAAAAATTAACCATTAAATATTAAATATTTGTGAATTCATTAAAATTAATCTTAACTATTTATATTTCCTAATATCTATACTATTATTTAAGGGGCTCCCCTTGTTTGGACCGAATATTTTGTTGGTTCAAAAATACCCCCAACACTTCTAAGTTTAAGTACAGACAAAATTAAAGGATAGTCAGGTAAAAATACATGTTTAACTTGCACTAAAACATTGTCCACAAAATAGGAATACTCTCTATTTAGGTATTTGAAATGCTCAAACTACTTAAACTTACATTTTCAAAAAAAAAAATTCACTTTTTTTTTTTAAACCTTTAATAAGTCTTAGCCATTTCACATCAACAAAAACTATTAACCTTTAAAAAAAATAGAAGAACCTTTAAGCATGCACGTGAGTATGTGCTTAGAGGTTAGTATATATAACCAATATTGTAATATTTATTCTAAAAGATTTCTAATAGGATAAATACATTTATTTGTTATATTAATAATTTCTCTAAGGCTTATATGAGAAATATATAAATTATTTGAAGTATGTTATTCTTCCTCAAATTTAGTTACTTTTGTAGCAATTGAAACAATATCCAATAAAAGAAAAAATCATTTTAATGACGCACAATAAAAAATGTAAAAAAGATTCATAATAATTGAATGACATTTGTATTTTTAATTTATCAAAATGATATTTACATTCTTGAGTAGGCATAAAGCATGTCTATATATATCATGCAATTATTAAATTTATAAACAAATATGGTATGATTCACTATAACACTCTTATTGTCTTTCTATTTTGTCTATAAAATAAAATACTAAAGATTACAATATTTTACCAAAAAACTTATTGAAATATTAGGGAAAACTAATAATAAATGTATGGCACATCCATAATGTATTTTAGACTAAAAGAGCTAAAAATATTAGAATCACCAATAATGTTACTTTCTTCTGGGGTTGAAAATTAAAAACCACTACCATATAATAAGACCAAATCCTGGCATCGATTTCATTAGTTGCCGCATGTGCGAGTTGAAGAGACTCTAGATGAACCAGCAACCATTGGCGACCAAAAGAGGTGACAGAAAGTAATGATCTAGAGCAAACCCTCCAAATGATATTAGTAGAAAGTAGCTGGTCCAAATGTAATGACAGTAGAATGTAACTAGTCCTCCCAAAAAAATATATATCAGTTACACAGGTGATTAAGTCTCCATGTGCGAAGCTGAACAAAAGATTTAGCTTACCATCATAATGGAAATAATGGTAGTAGGAACCAGCGGCGACCAAAAGAGCTGACAGAAAGTAATGCATGACTGCCATAAAACTGAGAAATCAGTAAGAGCCAATAATCAACTTTGAAACTAAGAGAAAGGCACATATTAAAGACTTTATATCAATAGTATGAAATTGGCATAAGAAGGTTCTTGGCTTATCTGTACACTTATTCTCAAAGTTCCTACAAACCTCATAAGTAATTAGAAAACAGAATGATCACTAACCCCATCTTCATAGTCCACTTAATTGAACAAATATTGTATCATGCACAACCCGGATATAGTTAACCTTCTTTATAAATCAAAGTATCTTGCACCTCCAATATATATCCTCGATTCAGAATGAAGTTGCGTGACATTGCAACTAATGAATTCCATCTCTCTTAGCCCTATAAGCATTTATAAGTTACAACCTAATCACTCACAAAGCTGCACTAAGACAATAAAAATCATAATATTTGAGCAAATAATTTCCTTTTCCCTAGGCTTTTCATGTAAATTATAGAACGAAGTTGCATGGAATAAGAAGAGGGAATAGAACTCCTTGATTAGTGTAGGCTCAACTGAAATGTTCTACGTCAGAGGATAGAGTTCATAGCCAAAAGTTTGACCACATTGTCCACAAAAATTTCCTACAAGAATTTTTAGAGGAAAATGCTATTTGGCTAGATAGACCTTCTGAGGAGGATGAGGTGTTTAGGGTGATTAGTGGGTTCAACGGCGATAAGTCGCTAAGCTCGGATGGTTTTTCTATGGCATTTTTTCAATCTTGCTGGAGTATATAGAAAATAAAACAGGCAGTATTTGAAAAGAGCCTCCTTCCTTGCCCTTACTCCCAAAAAATGATGTTGTGGAGGTGAAGGATTTTCGTCCTATTAGTTTGGTGGGAGGGATATACAAGATTATATCTAAAGTATTGGCTAATCGTTTGAGAAGGATGGTGCATGGGCTTATCTCAAATTCTCAGAACACCTTTGTTAAAGGTAGGCAAACTCTGGATTTTGTTTTAATTGCTTCTAAATGTATAGATAGTAGGTTGAAGTCAAGGGTGTCAGGGGTCCTATGCAAGTTGGATGTTGAGAAAGCACATCATCATGTGAATTAGAACTTTCTTATGTACTTGTTTATGTGGTGTGTCTTTTTAGAAAAATGGAGACGGTGGATTATGTTTTGTATTTCAACTATTAAATTCTTTGTTTTGATCAATGGTACCTCCTCTAATTTCTTTTGTAGTATACTAGGGGTATTCGTCAAGGGGATCCATTATTCCCACTTCTTTTTTATATTGTCTGGAGGCCTTTAGTCATATGTTGGATGTGATTTCCATTTTGGGTCAGTTTTCGGGTTCTCAGTAGGCAATTCAGTTGGTACATTGTTGATGGTGTCTCATCTCTCTTGTTTGCAAATGATACACTTATTTTTTGTGATGCTGATTCCAAACATAAAGATGTCAGCTTGGGAACTAGCCACATTTGAAGAGGTGTTAGGGTTAAAAATTAACTTGGGAAAGTTAGAATTGTTTCCAATTGGCAATGTGCCTAATATCAATATGGAGGAAATAGTGGAGATGTTAGGTTCTAGGCAGTCCTCTCTTCCTTTGAAATATTTGGGTCTTTCATCGGGTGATACATATAAAGAGAAGTCAATTTGGAATCTTATTTTAGAGAAGATGAAGTGGCATTTAGCGGGATGGAAAAGGATGTATTTATCTGGGGGGGGGGGGGGGCGTAAGCTAATTCTTATTAAGAGTACCCTTTCTTGTTTACCTACTTATTTTATCTCTCTTCTCCCTCTTCTAGTGAAGGTGGTTAATCGTATTGAGAAGTTACAAAGAGATTTTCTTTGGAGTAGTATTAATGCTTCCAAGATACCTCTAGTGAAATGGTCTCAAGTTTTTGTACGCCAATGCAAAATGGTAAGTTAGATATCTGGCATTAGAGAAGATTTAATCCTACTTTCTTAGGCAAATGGTTGTGGAGATATGGAATGGAGAGAGATGCCTTCATGCAAGACCATTATGAAATTTAGCACTATACTAGGTTTCTCAATGAATTCTTGAATAAGGATTGATGTTTAAGAGTTTAGGTTAGAAAAGAATGAATGTTAATGGCTGTTTTGGGGCTAAAATAGGGGATAAACAGAAAATAACATAAATAAACACTAGGCAATCACACCTAGGTCTTCCTAAGCATCACACCTAGGGTTACTTGGCATTACACCTCGGAAAAGTTTGCATCACACAAACAAAGCTTTTTTTTTTATAGGTAAACATAGCAATATTAATCAAGAAATAACAGAAAAAGAAAATACACGGTGTAAAGTTGTGATTTACAACTATGTTTTATGTTGGCTTTATTCCATGACAAAAAAGTGTTATAATTTCTTTTATTTTGTTCCTTGTATTTTGTGGGATTTTATTGTATTAGGTTTAATATTAAGTTGGTGAAGAATCAAGCATGTATTGGATTAACAAGTGGATTTTGCGAGTGTCTCGCAAGAAGCCTACCCACGAAAGAGCCACGTGAGAAGCACATGTTAGAAGCTGAAGAGTCATGCCAAGTTGTCAGTTCACGAGTGTCTCACGAGAAGGGCTAACACAAGAGATACCCGCGAAACTCTCTACTTGGAGGTTTTCAAGTATGACTTTCTTACCCTTTCCCCATACTATATATACCCTCATTACCACAAAAGTATGAGAGGCCATTTAGAGAGAAAAACCCTAGATAGGTTTTCTACAACACACACACCCATCTTTGAGAAAGAGAGCTATTCATCCTTAGTGAGAAATCATTCTAGCCTCTTTTCCTTCCTTCTCCCATTGTCATACCTTGAGAAAAGATTTATACCTAAACACAACTCATACATTTTCAAAGTGTAAAGAGTGTTTTGGAGCTTGGGAAGTTTTGGGGATTTTCCAAAAGAAGCAGTTGAGGCTTGGCAGGTGCAATCGGGTGTATTGCGGGATCCGGAAAGTGAGAAAAGACATGACTCTAAGAAGTCTGTTGGTAGCACGAGCTTAGAGGGCTCAAGTACATTGGGTAAACTAGGCTTGGAGGGTCTTTTTTTATTCGTGTACTCCAACTTTATTTTCTAGTGGATCGATTTCGACTTGGAGGGTCGCAGAGAGGTTTTTCGCCGAGATCTTCAGTTTCCTCTTCGATAACACGTCTTGGTGTTATCTTGTGTTTGCATCTCTCTTCCCTTACTCTTGTACTTTACTTTTATTGTTTGTTATTCATGCTTATGCACTAGAGTAGTATTGGTTCATTGTGCACATTTACTCTTGTTCCACACTTTGATTAAGTAAGAGTAAAAACAATCTAGCCATATTTTTATTGGGGGTCTAAACAAGCTCTTGTATTTTCACACAAATCTGAGCTTTCACATGGTATTCAAAATAATCCACCCAATCCACAGATACCAACATGTTGTCAATACAAGACATAGTTTGTAGCTCAAAATCCCTAAACCAGGTAAAAGAAGCCCCTTCTAATGGTAAATCCACTAGGTAATTGTTCTCTGAAAGCTCACATAGTGTATAAAACACATGTGAATGTTTAGACCCCAAATTCAAAATAACCACAAGCAAGCTTATACTCAAACAATATATGTGTGGAATGATAAATATAAGCTATACCCAAATATGCAAACTACTCTAAGCCATAATTTAATCACAATACAGCAGTAATTAAAAGCAAAGAGTAAGGGATAGAGAGAAGCAAACACAAGATAATACCAGCACGTGTTATCGAAGAGAAAACTAAAAAACTCGACGAAAAACCTCTCTGCCACCCTCCAAGCGGTAAAACGATCCACTAGAAAATCAGTTGGGATACATGAATAGGAATAGACCCTCCAAGCCTAATCTACCCAATGCACCTAAGCCCTCCAAGCATCTTGCTCCAACAAGGTTATGTCTAACCTTATCTTCTCTAGCTTATCGAATCCTGCAGTAAGCCCATTGCATCAACTAAAATGAATTGGTTCTCTCTTGAACTGCTCCAATAGCCCCCAAACCATTCCACGGTCCTCTATTACAAGAAGAAGAACCATCATAATTTACTATGGATATCAATCCCTGAAGTTCCCTAAGACCTTTCTAACTAGATCTAACAGGTCTCTGAATGCCCCTATCATTAACAACCTCAAGACATTCTTATTCTAGTAATGGAACAACGCCACGCACTGAGCTTCATATCTTACAATAGGAAAAACCCACCATTTTACAAAAACTTTTCATCATTGTAGACACCCATTTCGAATGCTCCACCTTTGTCGCCTCAAACTCACCCTCTTCATCGACTAGGGTCAACAACATATCCTTGGATACACTAGGATCCCACCAAGACAATGGTACGCACTCCAAAGGACATGGCTCTTTCTCCCCACTGACATAATCACTAGTGTCAACCCCACTCTAATCCCATGTTAGATATAGAAGCTCGGACTCACCATATTGTACCCCATCTATACCAACAGCACCCGGCGACACCATACCTGCTTAGGAGATACTCCCCTTTTTGTCGCACACACCTGGAGCTTCCGTTAAGACTTCCTCCTCCTCTGAACAAAGATCTTCCTCCATATCCAAGTTAGACAAGGGAGAAAATCGATTTGGATCCTCCCACTAAGGACGATAAAGGGATTGGGGATGATGACCAACCATAGACAGGACCTCCGGTTTAGACAACATCAGGTTCGAGCCTTTACCAACGAAGTCAAGATACCCAAGACCACTTGATTCTGCCGAGATTCTCGCTTCGACCCTAGGATGCCTTTCATTTGTCCTATCGGAATGTGAATCCACCGAAGCAAAAGCGGGAAGCACCGTGGCTTGACAGAGAAACTATGGAGTTTGGTCACCTCTCTCTTGTGCTCATTGCTGACATCACAACCAAATATATGCCCTTTTTTTCCTAATCAAATATACGTTTTCTCTCTCTCCCTACTAGTTATTTAATTTTTCATGGAAAACTCAAGTGATATGGATATCACTTACTATTGATAAATGGGATCTTAGAGCATTCGTTAACATTTTCCTTTAAAAAATTATACTATTTAGACCCTAAACATTTATGCAAAAGAGTGATTAATTAATTCCAAACAAATTAACACGCGCAGGTATTTTAACCACCATTATAATACTAATTCTAAACATGATAACTATGAAAGCAGTAAGAGGCACGCAGATTTGGTAAAGACATAAAAAAACGCTTTAAGCAAAAAATCACTTTGGATATCCAACTTGTAGAAAATGAAAATCTACTAGAAGAAAATATTACAATAATTTACTTTTAAAACCTTTGACGTTAGACTATTGTAACCTTATTAAATATCCCACTTGTCTTCCCACTCCAATAGCCCCAAAACTGAAGAATTCTTCAACACAAACTTCCTCCACACACACACACACACAGATACACAGATATATATATATATATATATATATATATATATATATATATATATATATATATGCTTGATTGTTTGAGTAATACTTTTGAACTACACCACATGAATAATAGTAATCAAAGGTAGTTTTAATGTATTATCTCTCAAGCAAGCACCCTAGAGTATATATAAATTATAATTTTATGAAATGTCCAAAAAGGAACACAATCCACGTTACTTCTTTTTATAATTTGATAATTACAATAAAGAAAATGTGAGAATTTAAATCCTAGGTCTCTTATTAATAAAAAAGATCCCATTAAACTACATAGTTTCTTGACCTCCACACATCATCAAGAACAATCTTGGCAGACAGTGTAATATGAAGTAATATGAATCAAGCAAAATTCCAAGAAAGTAAACCCCCACAAGAAAAGAAAAGTTCAAAAAAGAAAACTCAAATACCTTTAGCGTAAAGCCTTTGTTTTTTGCCACCTCTTTTGTAGCACATTCGTCCTCAAAGGATAGCCTGCAGTCCACTTTGGTCTATTCGGTCCATTTGATCTATTTCAGATCACTTCGGTCCAATTCAATATAACTACTTAAGAATGGAAAAATACAAGTTTGGATTGAGAGTAATATTAATTATGATAAGTTTTGGTTATCATAATAATCTGCTTAAGAGAATGAGAATTTGAATGATAACTTTGAAACTTAAGAATTTTAATTGTACCAAAAGAAATTAGGAAAATTTAATGCATAATAAAAATAGTTAGAATAATATTACCGTTTCATAAATGAATAATATCAATCAAAAATGTTAAAATTATATATTGTAAAAATAGAGCAATGGAAATTATTTTTTAAAATTGTTTAATTTTTAGGGAGAACAAATTATCTACAATAAAATTTAAAAAATAAATTATACATATTCAGTTGAAGTTTATTATGAGTTTTGATTATTATAATAATCTCTTTTAAGAGAATGAAGAATTTGAATTAATTTTTAAATAAAAATTACACACACACATTTATTTTGCTTGAAAGTATAATCAAGCTCATACAATTCATTTAGGAGTACCCAAAAAAATAGGAAAGTCTTTGAGCATGTGAGTGAGCATGTGCTCAGTGGCTAGTGTGTATCTATATATATTTGTATATTCATAACCTTAAAATTTAAAAAGACTTTCACTTAAATTTAACCGAACTGAAGTGGACTTGAATGCATCAAAAATATAGCAACAATAAATGTTATGCTTAAAATTTTAGATATTGCAAGTTTGAGATCTATATATATATATATATATATATATATATATGGATTTAGAATAGGTACTTTCAATCCAAAAATATCTTTTCCTTATATGTTAGTACATAAAAATGGACCAAAGTGGACATCAATGGACCAAATGGAACGAAATTGATAGAAAGGACTGAATGGGAACAAGGTGGACCGAATAGAAACAAATGGAAAGATTAGGACCAAAGTGGACATATGGACTGAATAGGACCAATGACGTCGACTAAATTGGGCCGAAATGGATAGAATGGACTGAATATGATCAATTTAGACCAAACAGAATCAAAGTGGACTAATGAATTGAATATGACCAATGCGGACTAAAGTGAATAAAAGATGAATGCACCCAATAGGACCAACTAGAACCAAAGTAGATCAAAGAGCACATTTTTACGGCTTATATTTCTATTTTATTTGTATTTTCTTATCTCAAAACTAAAGAGTTTAGCTCAAATATAATAAAATTTCATACTTTTCAACCCAAACATTAATAAAACAAAAAGAATTTGTGAGCTAAACTTGAAAAGGCAACCTACAAAAAGAATCAATTTAAGGCTCAATTAGTCCAAAATAGATTGAAGGGGACCGAAATTGACCAAGAACACCAAATGTGACCGAAGTGAACTGATCGAAGTAGACATAATTGGACTAAATGGGACCAAAGTAGACTTAATTTGACCGAATAGCAATTGTTTAATTTTTAGGAAGAACAAATTATGTTCAAAAGAATTTAGGAAACAAATTATAAATTATATTACAATCACAAAATAATTATTTATTCCCACACATCACATGGTCAGCGACTAGTTCTCTATAATATAGGGTGAATAATTGCAATTAACAATCTTTTTTGGTTAGATCTCAAACGTATTGCGAATAGGGCTTTCTTTCATTGCAGTTTCCCTTGCTCCCTATTCTCCAACTTTGCATATAAGAGAAAATAAAGGCATTGCATGATGAAAGTGGTTTTTTCGTTTTCTATTTAGATTTTAGAACTTGTCATATCATTTTTGAGAACATAGCGGCAGATGGGAAATTGCCTCTCAATTTGTCTGCTGGTTTTAGAGCAATTCCTTTCCAGTTAGTTAAAGTGAGGGCTGACATGCTGAGACTTCAGGGAGATTGGTGTTTTTGCCTTCCTGGTCATGTAGTCTTCCTTATTCTCTGTAAGAATTTTTTTTGTTTATTTATTTCTCTTTGATTAGTACATTCTCTGTACATTCAGCCAATTAGCACGTTTAAAAAAATTATTTTAAAAAAATTATAAATATTTCAGCTCAATTATATCAAAAGAAGATGAAAAACATGACACTGATTAGGTTAAAAGGGAGAGGCAAGGCTTCTATGGCCTTGGGTTTCTTTCTCAACATGCAGACCCACAACAATTCCCATGTGTAAGCTAATAAAAACATAAATCACAATCAAAGAATAAAAATTTATTATCAAATTACTACTGGTATACATTTCCAAATGAACGGTTTACTAGCATCAAATGATCAAAAGTTCTGTGGTTGGAGTATCTTGCAACAGGTCCCTGACATCCCTCACTCTAATTTACGTACATGTAATCAGCGAGCTTGTTGAGCACTTCCTTTCCAATTGTCCCTTGCTTGAAAGATTACGTATTGCCTATTCCGAAGATCTAGTGACTCTGAAGATTTGCGGTTCTTCACTGAGGTTGAAGCATTTAAACATAATACGTTGTTGGGAACTTAATAGAATTGAGATTTTTGCTCCAAATCTTGAGTCTTTCGGCCTCGTCTCTCATGGTGTGGAGATGCATGTTAATTATGCACCCCGTCTTCTAGATGTACAAGTATATGTCGATGCATTTGATTCTCTGAATCATGCACTTTGTCCTCTGTCAAGCTACCTTTCTCAGCTACAGAGTTTGACGCTTGACTTTTTCATGTCTTCTTATTCTCCTTATTCTGTAAGTGCCTTAAATTCTTTTAAATCTCTTGCATTTATGTTCATATGGTTTGATGAAATGTTCTCTAATCTTGTTTACTCTTTTCAGCGAAACATGGAATTCCCAAAATTTCAAGCGTTGCCCAAACTTATGGTCTGTTTAGATGGAGGGGAGAGTAGAAGAGAATAGATTAGAGTTGGTTAAAAATAAGCTAATTTTGTGCTAAATCTACTCTACTTTACTCTCTTCTATTCCCCCTCCTTCTTCCTCAATCCAAACAGATCATTAGATACCTTAAATGGAGAGTTTTTTCAAGTGATGGAATGAGTCTCATCAGTTTTATATCAATGATAGAGGCCGCACCTTTTTTACAAAAAATTTCTTTAGAGGTGACTGTTCTTACTTCATAGCTTGCCACTTGAGTGTGTTGATAGCTTTCATTATTTGATTTAGGTGATGCTATTTGCCCATTAGTTGTTGGATCATGATTTTCCATCTCTCTATCTATTTATAAGATATTCCTTGAACTTGTCATTGATAATTTTTTTTTTAAATAATTTTTTAAAATGTTTCCATTAAAAGTCATTGTGGATTATATTTGAAAAATGTATGCTTTTTATCAATTAGGAGTGTCGTCGTGTATTGCCTTGTGCTGTGTAGGCTCTAGAAGGCCTTTGTTCTTATATGCACCTAACACTTTTGACAACAGTGGTCGGCAATCACACTAAACTTTTCCTAAACGTTATTGAAACCACTTTAAATATTATTTTTTTTATAAAAAGGAGGAAGTAGATCATGCTGTTAAGCAGCGGTTATGATTGTAGGTAATTGATTTTTACTCTAAGTGTTGTTCCGCAAAAATTTATTACACGTGGCTTTTTTTCAACTTGTTCTACCTTAAAATGTCAAACTAGAAGGCAGTATTATATGTACTAGTTTTTTTTTTTTTTTTTTTCTTTTTTCTTTTTTTTTAACTATTGAGAGTGTGAGAGACTGGCATATCCTAGAAGCATAGACCACCTTCCAAACTAACTGAAGGCTCTTCTTCATTTTAAGACATGAGGATGGAATAGGTTTGCAAGATCTAAGGAATTGATTTAATTTGATGCATTGTTTATGTATTTTGAAATTTAATGCACCCTGACTATTTGTTGAGGAGGTATAATAATAAGACTTGTGAGAATTTTTTGATGTATTGTGACGTCTAAAATCTGGGTTAAGCCTCCTATTTGCTTACAAGTCTTTTGAGTCAATGTTGACTGTTTTTTTACTAGGCTTGAGTACTTATGTCTGTATTTTACTTACTAAAAGTTGAGTGCTGAATTACATCATCTCTCCCACACACATGCACTGATACACACACTTGGGAGCTATACTATTATAGTGATGGGTCGCACATTCAAAGCCCTTGTAATATATGAGATGTAGCAATATATAGAAGTTGTAGTAAGTCAGCTTTTATAGTGCCCTAATCATATAGAGTTACTTGTTTAATGTTCCTTGCCCCTAACCTTGTTTTATAATAGTAACTTTATCTTGCACCTTCGAATAAGATTTTTTTTTTTTTTTTTTGGCCAATTGCAGCTGTTTTGGGCTAAACACCGGATAGAAAGAGAATTAAGTAAGGTGATGAAATATCCCGATGAGCGCCTCAAGGAGGTGGAAATAATGGGATTTGTGGGCCGTGCAATAGACATTGAGCTTACTGTCTATTTACTCGAAAGTGCTATCAAACTTGAGAAGCTTGTTATTAATCCTCGTTGTCCCGCTTCCATGGGAGTTTGATAGTGTGGAAGAGAACGAAGGTGCTATAGAATATGCTAAGCAGCTCAAGAAAAATGTACCTTTAGGAGCCGAATTATTTATTGTGTAATCATTATCAAATTGGTTTATATTTGATGTATTGTTGATGCATTCTGAAATTTGATGCACACTGGCAATTTGTTGAGGAGGTACATTCAGAATATAAGAATTTTGATAATTATTGTGACTCTTGAAATCAGACTTAAGCGTCCTATTTGCTTGCAAGACTTCTAAGTTAGTATTAACTAACTTTTTACTTCACTTATTTCTTTATGGGTTTAGTTAACGAGTACTTTTAGGATATTTATTGATAAATTATTTATATAAAAAAATTAATATTTTGAATTACATCTTTCTCTCTCTCACAAACACAGACGTGGGAGCTATACTATAATAATGTTTCCTCTCACAATACGAATATATATATATATATATATATATATATATATATATATATATATATATATATATAATGGTGGAGAAAGGGTTGGGCAGGTAGGTCTTAACTATATGCTGTCTTCATCTTGCTGCACCACTTTACTACATGCGACTCCAATAAGGAATGCATTGATCCACTTTCTTCTGACATACCTCCAGATTGGACTATTAGCAATGTTATTAGCAATATCAGTACCTTAGCATTCACATCCCAGTTTGTAAAAATATATCTATTTTACAATTAAAAAAGTTATTTTATCTATTTTATCAACCTATTTTACAACTCATACAATATCAAAGTTTTTATTTTTACATACAATTTATTAAAATAATATAAACTACCCCTATCAACTCATTCTCTATCTTCTCTCCTATCTCTCTTCCCTTTTTTTTTGTAGTTTTATGTTTAGCAACCATGAATAGTAGGTTGTATATATACAAACTTATGATTCATGGTTGCTAAAAATGTTTAATAGGTGTTCCTTTTCTTGGGTTAGAAGATCAGAAAATTCTGCTGCCCCAGTTGCAGTCAGATTATCCTTGAACTCTAACTTGTTTTTACATTTTAGTAATGACAATCTGTCATCAGCTCTTGAGTCTGCATGTTTAAAAGATTGTCCTCCTATACCCCTTTCTTTTTTAGTAATGACAAGGCCAGCTGAGTTTGTTGACTTGAATTAGACATCCACGTTCAACTTACAAACCCGCATAGGAGGGGGACAGCCATTTTATCAAGCTTGGGATCACAATTGCTGCCAAATTTTACTACATTGAGTTTATAATGGTTGTCACTAATCACAAAGAGGCAATTCAAATATTCACTTATAGGTAATTGAAGTTCACCAATCACATTCATTTTTACGTCAATTTGTGATGTAGGACACAATTTACTAATTAATTATTGTAATTTATTAATTTTTGTATTTAATTTGTAATTTTCGTTATTTTAGGTTTAGGGTTATTATTTCCATATTTTTAGGTGCTTTTAATGCTTTTTAGGTCAAATTTGGTTCATGTTATGGTTAGGTATTAATTATGAGTTATTTTAAAATATATTTTCTTATTTGTCAAGTTTTACGAAGTCTTTAAATATGCTTCTAAGTCTGTAAACTTTTTTTTTTTAATAATTATTCAATCAATAAAATTTAAACCTTTGTCTTTTTATTTTTTGGTAGATTCTAGACCCTTGCTCCTTGTGGATTCAATGACTCTTGTGGATTCAATGAACTCTCGTGGATTTGAGGTTATTTTCAGAAACAAACGCGTTTTGTTTCTTGTTTTCCGAGAAGTAGACGTGTTCTACTTCTTAACGCTTCTACATCCTACATCAATTTGTAAGCATTATATAGTAAAATTTATAGTACCTTAAAAACTAAGAGAAAATCCAAGTGTCTTATTTGAATTTTTAAATTTTTATGCCAAGTGAGTTATTCAATGCAAAAACGATAAGTTTATCTTATTTTATTTTTTAAAATTTTGTTGTGGCATTTGTTTAGGAAATAATTTCATAAACTTTTTATAGAAAAGTGTTGAGGGCAAATTTTTCACACCACAAAGGCTTCATTTCATTGGCAACCCGCACCACGTCAACATTATCATGGATTTTGGGAAAATCTCTTCTAAAGCCCAAAAGAGCCCATATTCACACAAAAAGACATCAAAGCCCATGGTTCAAGCTCATGGCACATCATCTCATTTTTTGACTCATGATCCAAGCTCATGAGTCTCATCGGGGGAATTTTGGGAGTCGTGGTTTGGAGGGCCAAGAAGTATGTTCAGTAAAGCTCCAGTGGTTCAAATTTGATAAAGGAAAGCATGTTGCTTGGCATGTCTTCCCCAATTCCCTGAACTCTAACAGGTCAGTGTGCAAAAGGTAACATTTGGGTAAGCCTCTCACATCACATAAGCACTTAAAGTGATAAAACTCTCCATGCTCTTTACATAAAAATTAATGTTCATCATATAATATAAGTTTTAAAATATAATCATATCATTCCATATTAATTATTTTATTATTTTCATATAAATTAATTCCAAGCACATGGCTAAATATATATTAACATCTCATATCTAGCATTAAATTCTCTCTTTACTCTTCAAGATTTGGTTAAAATACAAAAAGATCATATTTACATCTCTAAAACTTCATCAAATATATTTTCCAAAAGAGAAAAGCGAAAGCTGCAAAAAGCTTCTGCAAAAGCTGCAACAGCTTCGGTTAAGCTACAGACAGCTCCAGCAGAAGCAGAAACACCTTCTGCAGAAGCTGAAATAGTTCCAGCATGTTTTGTAGTGGCTCCAGCTGTGATACCAGAAAAACTGATAAAGCTTATCTCACCATCTTTAGTTAAATCATGAATTTATTGCCAAGTGTTTTTCTCCAAGCAAAGGATGTCATCCACATGACATCATCCAGATGTGTCAACAACATTTAAGTCTCAGAATTTCTTCTTTTGGTTAAAAAACAAAAGATCACTTACATTGTTAAAGTTTTTTCCTTATTTGCTATTTTCCCCCTTAACTAAGTTCTGATCTAGTTGCATAGTTTGGCTCTATATAAAGAAAACCAAGATACACACTAAAGTGGGCTCCCCCTCTGATCCCCTTTTGGCTAATCTCTACTCTCCCTTTCTGATCTCTGCTCTCTCTGATCCAACCCTCTCTCTGATCTTCAATAATTCCGAAAATTCATTCATCTTGCTGCCTGAACTCTAAAAGATCTCCATGTCTTTCTTCATCCCTCTCTCATCCCCAATATTCTGAAACTCCAATCATCTTGCTGCCATATCTCTAAAAGATCTCCATATATTTTTTCATCCCTCTTACAAAATCCATCTTTATATATAACAACACAACACACATATTACAACATACCATAATCCATTGCCCATCTTTCCCACACTCCATTATTCTGAAACTTCATCATTTTTGCTACTCAAAACACATCTCCATCTCATTCTTTATTTCCCATACAAAATCTCCTTTTTTTAGAAAGCAACATAATCAATGTCATGACACAAAAAACAACTCCAGCAGCAGCTCTTGCTACATTTAACCTTCATATTATTCATCTCACACTTCCATATATTTTCCATACACATTCCCACAAAATACCCATACATACCTCTCATGCACCTTTAAATTCCATGTCTCTCAAAGTATATATATATATATATAAGATCCATGTCCAACAAAGCATCTACATATAATTCTCATATATATTACAAACACCATATCTTACAATATATACATATTTCTTATCATCTCCACACATCTTAAAATATATCAAACACTCTTCCAAGAACTTATTACTAAAAGCCCTTTTTTATGAAAGGCAAAAACTTATAAAATCAAAAGCCCTTCTTGTGGAAGGTAATATCACTCATATTTGATTAAAAACTAAAAGAGTATTACATGGGAAAAGTCATTTAAGTGTATGATGAAAGGAGATAAACTTAACCAACCTATGCACACGACTGGACATACTCTCTCTCCCTCCAGTTGCACCCATTTTTCCCCTTTAATCATGAAGTCACCATGGAAGGACTCATAATATCATATCGTACCGTTGGAATAATTCTATCACGCTGCTGAAATGTCTAAGTCCACTGCTGTCCTACGGCTGGAGCCCCAAACCATGAAGATAAGTCATTATGTTTTCCTTTCAAACTTATATTATTAAGTATATTTTATTCATTGTCATCATACCACTTGACTAATGTTATTTTGCTGCTAGAATCCTTTTCTCATGTTGCTGAAATGCTAAGTTCGCTGTTGTTCTACAGCTGGAGCCCCAAAATATGAAGATAAGTCATTATATTTTATCTTCAAATTTATATTATTAAATACATTTTATTCATTACCATTTTACTTTTGGATGCAAGCTATTTTAATGTCATCTCACTATTTAATGAACATCATCTCACTAGTACTTCATTAATAAACATACATACTAATAAATCGATCTACCACCGTTGCACATATATTATTTGGACATGAACCACCCTTGGACACATTTTTTGGACATGATCTACCGTTGGACATATTTTTTGGACATAGATCATTGCTAGACATAACTTATTATGATGAACATGAACCATGAACCGCAACTAGACACGGACTATTGGACTCATCTTATTGTTGGACATTTGACACCTAATTAATTATTTCCTAATATTGGACATCACTCAATATACATAATAATAACGCATTATCTCACCATTTAATCAAAGTTATCATGCTAAACATATTATTTATTTCAACCATTATCATGATTCTAAGACTTTGGGTTTTATCTATTTTGTAGGCTCAAAAATACACCGGTAGCCATTGGTCTATGCGGCCCAATGTCGAGTTCCGGGTTGACCTCCCTAAAACAAATCTGGGCCTAGCAAAGCCACGCCTCCAAAGGCACGTGGCTACGCACAAAAAAACCACCCCCGACAAAAAGGAAATAAGTAATTAAAAAAAATTACCATTTTTTATATTTCTTATAAAAGTAGTATCAAAATGTTTTTAAAATGGTTTATTAATAAATATCTTAAGGGCACCTGTCAACGAAACCATACTTAAAAAATGAAAGACCAAGATAAAGTGCGTGTTTGGTTTGCTCATCCATGTTGGGCGTTTGCGTTTTCAGCTTTTCTTTTTTCTTTTTTCTTTTAGCACGTATGAACAGTAACCGCACTATTCATGGATATGGATTCACTATGCAAGAAACAAAATTCACTATTTATACACTGTTCATGGGACCCACAATCACTTTATTAAAAAAATATATAAAAAATGAGTCCTACGGCACTATTCACACATTTAAAAATTATTTTGTTATAGTGTTTTTAGTTTTTAGCAAAATAAGCTGTATTCAAACGAACCCAAAGTGAAAAATATAGAGACCATTGAGAGAGTCTATAAACAAAAGTGTTTTTCACTATTGGTCTCCCTCAGCCCACACACAAAAGCCACACCTAGTTATTTTGCCCCTCTTTCTTTTTATTTCAGGTGGTGTTTATTTCACACATGTTATTACTCACAACCGTACACACATTTTTTGGACTGTAAACTTGACTTCAAGTCATGATTTCAATGCAAAAAATGTGCATACAGTTGTTTGTAGTAACAAATGTGCAATTGTATTTACCCCCTTTTATTTCAATCAATTTTGGTTCCCTTGTCTTTTTTAATTTTATTTTACTATAATTGAATTGTTACTATTATTAATATTTTGGTTGTAATACGAATTCCTCCAAATCCATCTCTGTGTCCTCCACGACACATTGTGGATCGAATTGATGGAATTTGGTATGGTGTGATATATCATTTGCTCAAGTTTATGTTTCCATTGCAATATTGGAATTCGAAACTGATCAAGGGCGAATAGAGCTGTAACTGAGTTGGAATAAGTTGTTTATCTTTTTAATCTGTACATGCAGGATCTCTGGTGGTCGAGAAACTTAAACCTACAAGGTTTGAGAATCTTTGCATATTGGCTCTCTCCTTTTCTTTTTCCTTCACCAACATGCCGTCGGACTGTTATTGGTATGTTTGGATATCGCTTATTTTGCTAAAAACTGAAAACACTGTAGCAAAATAATTTTTAAATGTGTGAATAATGCCGTGAGATCCATTTTTAATGAAAGTTTTGTTGAAAAAAGAGGTTTGTAGGTCTCGTAAACAGTGCATGAAACCCATTGGAAACACACCACAACCATAGAATGTGCATCTAAAAAAAAAGGCAAACGTAAGACGCTGCATTTTCATCAATACCCAAACGGGTACTAAGTTAGCTTGTTTTGATGTGGAATAGACCAAGTTATCAACAAAGAAAATAAGGTACATATCCAGTCTCTAGATTTTATTGTTTTCCAAAGTCCGCCTGTGGACATTTTAACTTCCCTTGAGGAAGATGCTAGTGGGTTGTATCGGTCCAGGTTTTGTTATGTGGCCTCTGGGTCTTAGTTCTATACTACTCCTCTGTTTACCCAAAAAAAAAAAAAAAAATAAGGTACATATAACCAATCACGTCAAGGAATGGATTGATTATTAAGAAATTAAAAAGAATATTAACTTGACATAGCCTACACTGATCCAAAAGCAACCCCTTTTTTTTCTTTTGAACAAAAATAAAAAAGATTACATATTACAAAAAGATATTAAACCAAACAATCTGCACAAATACTTTCTTCATATATTTTGAAATTACAAAACAAAACATATTTTCACATATATATCCAACTCCAGGGCCTCATCTTTACAGGATACAATCAAATCCAATTACTCACTTACAATCATGATTTCACAGCATTGAACAAGAAATATAAACATTAACTCTAGTAAACATGCAACACAAGTACTAACTCAAATCCACTACCCTCAAGTCACTTCTTCACATTCACATTAAACAAATTATCCCACTCCAATCAGACAAGACACAGGGAAGAAGCATTGTTCTTCAACTTTTCAAAGTTCTATCAATTTTAGCCACCCAAAATATTAACACCTGCCATATAAAATAAAGAAACTCAACAAAAAAAAAAAAAAAAATCTTAAGCTTGTTCCACCAACCACAGTTTCAGAAGGTTTTAATATCTAGATTTGTACAAACTTTTGATGAAAAAAAAAAAAACCAACAAAAAAAAAATATTCACCACGTTGAACCATTCAAATTATTGATAGGATCATTAGTCTCACAAATTATTTTCAAAAATATCATTGCATATCCCAAATAGAATTGGTACACAAATTTCTAAATGTAAACAATTCTACCAAACACAAAGTTTTAAGCTTTCACAAAAACAAAGTAAGTTTCTTTATAACACCCACTCCAACACAATCTTTCATAACAGACCAGGTTTACATTCCTAAACTAAACTAATATACAATCCACTGAAAATAGAAAGAAAGCCTATTTTTACAATTGGGAAAAAAAACACAAAAGTATGGGACGATCATGCCATTTTAGTTCTTCTAGTTTTTTCTATATTAGCAGAGCATCAAAGTGAGAGGATAAACTAAGAAAACCGAAGACCATTAACAATTCACGAACTCCATGGCTGAGCCTAAGGAGCTTCACATAGCCATGTTCCCATGGTTAGCCTTCAGTCACATAATCCCATTTTTAGAGCTCAGCAAGCTCATTGCCCAAAGGGTCATCGTATTTCATTCATATCCACACCATGAAACATCGGTTGTTGAATATCCAATATAAGCAATATTATTATGATTACAGAAATCCTAATGCACATGACCCATATCAAATAAAGCTGCTACAAAGATATGAAACCATTGGTTGTAGATTTAGACCTACAGTACACTGTACCACCTTAAAAAACAAAAACAAAAAATCTGAACAAATCCAAATGGATAGTGTTTGAACCGAGCATGAAGAAAAAAAAAACCTGATGTTAGGTACTAAAGTTCGGACTTACACCATAATGATCAAAGAGTTTCGCAAAAAGGAGTTGAGTGAGCTGCTTGAGGAAATCAGTAATACTTATCTGGTATTGGCTTGACACATCTGCAAAAAATTGTGAAAGAAAATAGGATTAAACAAAACAAAGTTATTAACCAAGAATAAAGAATTTATATGACACCCATCAACAAAGACACCATAGGGAGATTTTTTTTTTTTTTTTTTTTTTTTTTTTTTTTTTTTAAGGCAGACCTATATAGACAACAATTTAAAATTCTAGAAGCCAGACATCTTTAACAAAAATAAATTCAACCAGATAAAGAACCAGACTAACAAGGACCAGAAACAAAAAAATAAAATAAAACTTACTTAACACTGGGTATAGACAACTAGAGAAATCCATCACAACGATTCTGCAAGGTTCCTTAAAATAAAGTTGCAAGTTAGTGTGAGTTCTCACAATGCATTATTTTCTATTGAATATCACTAGCAAATTTATTCAATGTTTTGCTCTAATTCAAGATGCCAATGTTTCTTCAAGAAAAACTTATACAACTCAAAATTTAAAGTGAATGTACAAAAGCTTCAAAAGCTAAATTACTTTTGTTAAAATCTGTAAATCATTTGCTCGGTATACCCAAGTTCTTTGAGTAAGCCAATCAACTATAACAACGATAATAAGAAGAGAACCCAAGTTAAAAATAAAAAATCAGAACTTGCAAAAACTAATGTTACCCATATTTCATTAACAGAAAACCTTTTTTCAAGATTTTAAATTATAAAACTTACCCCAAATAGAAAACAAATATGGTAAAATATAGGGGAGAAGCAGCATCTGTATGTATATTCTCTCAAGTTCCACATAATTACTGCAAAGATAAAAATACTAAGCATGAGAAAATCTTTAAAAAGTATTTTCCAAGAAAATAAAAAAGAATATCACCTTTAATAATGTAAATGTGTGAGATTCAGCAGCCTCCTTGGCTCGGCGTTCTTCATTCAAAGAGAGCCCACGAGGTACAACCACGTCACCCCTGAATCGGTGGGTGTCCCGAAGAATTGACAGCGACTTGGCTTCTTCGGGAGTAGAAAAGATGACTACCTGATAAGAACACCTAATTCTTTCGGCTATTTCCTTAGCCGTAGTGATAGATTGGAGGGCAAGCTAAGCGTCTTTTTATCGCCTTTTGCGCCTGCATAATTAAAAGAACAAAGCTTCTTGAACAAGCTCGCTCGACGGCGAATGAAGTGGCAGCTCGTATCATATCGTACTCGGTGGTGGTGATATTTTTGAATCCTGAAGAAGTGATGGTGCTCTCGAATTTTCGCGATTTATATGGGTTCACCGGAAATGGGATCATTTCAAATATTTATAGAAAAGGAAGTGGAGTCGAAACTATATGTAAGGAAAAATTATATACGCTTAGAAAGACATTTAATTTTCTCCAATATTTCAAATGAAAAATTATATAGATAATTGATCATTATTTTTATATTTGATAATTCAATAGCTGAGAGTAGAAAGATTTGAACTCCGAATGATAAAAGTTGGGCTACATGCGTATTTTATATGCTTTCATCAGATGAAATGGATATCCAAAGTAGGTTGTTTTTTATGAGCCATGAAATTTATAATATATGGTGTATGCAACATGCAAAGTATGTTTGAGACTTGAGTTATTTAAAAAAAAAAAAAAAACTTATGACACTATCCCAAAAATATAACCGAGATGAGGCTAGTTAAATATATATTAATATTAATAATTTTTTAAGGTGATAAACCTATTTTGATAAAGGAGATCAATTTAGTGTGCCTTTGGTGGTGGTGTTTAAAATTTTCAAACTGGACATGACCCTGTAATTTACTTGTCTGTCCTCCTTATTATGTTTTTAAAACTTATGTAACTATTTATCATGGGCAAATTTGGCAGCAAATCCTTCATACTCCTTTCTTTTTTAAGAATTCTTTATTCTCTATATCATGTATAACTAAATTAAAAGTACGTATCATTTAAAATTTTGTAGTTAGAACATCAAACAAAAAATTTTGTAGTTTGCCTAAAATTTTGGAAGTGATGTGTGCTAAGAACTTGGACATTTTCTTTTTTTATATTTTTATATTTTTATAATTGGACATAGTTTTTAAGCTTGAAAGATTGTGATAGAGGAAGATGGAAGATAATTTTGACTAAATTTTCTTTTAGTTTTATTAATTTGGATGAAAATCTTCTAGAGTTTTTAGGGCACTCTATCAAGTAGATTTCTTTAAATCCTCACATTTCATTTATAATTAATGGCTGCGACCTCATCAATCTACTAACTCTTTTAAGGAGAATTATTGTATACTCTCGGAGTACTATAAATGCATACTTCATCCTCTTACATGAATAGTGGGTCTCACTGATTAAATTCATGGTAGGACCCACAAATCATATGAAATGAGAGAGTACACATTTATGGTACTCCGAGAGTACCTAATAATTTTCCCTATTTTTCAAACCTCAAAAAACACAGATTAAGCCTCCTAAACGTTAACATTAGACAAACACCATTCAAACTTGAAAATTCATCAATGCAAATCACTTCCGCCATTCTTCCCTAAAATATTTGAATCCAAAAAACATTCTCGAACAAAATCATTCAAGAAGAAACCCCTTGTCTTTCTTTTACAACCCTCTTGCATCCTTGAAACTTTCAAGATTTTCAAGCACAAATGATAGATCCATCTACCTCAATCCCTTCAAATCATCCACGGCTGACCATTTAAAGCCCAATGGAGGCTAGGTATATCAACTATCCTACTATCTATAGTGTTAATTCTCTCTAAATTTGTTTTTTGTTAATTTTCTTAGTTTCTTTCTTTTTTTTCTTTTTCTTTTTTATAATTATTTTCTTTATTCCTAGCATATGCTTAATATTAGCTTTTCACTACCGTGTCACTGTTTGATATTGCAATTTCACTACCGTGTCACTGTTTGATAATTGTTCAAGAAAGGCTTTATTTTTTATTTTTTTCTTTTTTTTTTGTCTAAATGAGGATAATGTATATGGTTGTCAAAATATACGGCGATATTAGCTTAATAGGCACCCTTTGCCTGCAAGGTGTTTGACAATTGTTCAAGAAAGGTTTTTTTTTTTTTTTTTTTTTTTTCCGATGAAAAAAATGTATATTGATATCAATACATGTAGGAGGTTAGCCATGAGCTTCATTAAAAGGCTACAAGAAATTTCCCATTGACATAGATTTTCTAGGTGCGCGCAAAATGGATGCATAACAAACAAAACTAAAGAATGTATGTAGATACCTAATCATAGTATTAGTAAAGTATGATGCTAGGCTAGTGGCAATGAATCAACAAGAAAGATTTTTTTTTTTTTTTTTTCCTTTCCTTTTCCCTATTCTCTCACTAGAATCAAACTTGTGCGAGCCTTGTTCCCCAAGGTGACTCCTTAGCCCTGAGGCCAGGCCCCCAATTTATTTGTATGAAGTAGGGAATGAGATTCCTAAAATGGGAAGACCCCCTGAGACCAATCTAGCGGACCAAATGACAGAGTTTATGCTCCAGCCCGTATCTTCATACCCCTTTCGTGTATCCCCCGAGGAGTCCCCAAGTTAATAGTGAGCTTCTCCTCTTTTGTTGTTCCTCACAATTCTCTCTCGTGTATGTCTCTTGCCCTAATTTTTTCCAACTCCCTTTCTTACTCCTTCGGCCCCTATTTATAGACTATCCTTAGTGGGATTGTCATGATAATGGGGAAGCTTTTTAGGCGGGTGGGGCCCTTCTGGGACATATTCCTAACCAAATGGGACCCATTTCTCAAGACAGATGTGATTGTTTTGAAACTTGCACCCGCTGCCATTTGGTTCTCGGCAAGTGACTTCCCCCAAGGCACTACCATTTCTAAACAATCACGTCCCCAACATGCAATAGATTTATGAACCGATGTGGCCTACCACCTGTTATTGAGCTCGAGATTCTCAGTATATAGAAACTGATGGGCTGGGCCTCTATATCGCGCCCATACTATGTGTTGGGCCTCCATATCATGCCTGTACAAAACTAATTGAGCCTATCAAATATACTAGACCCATAGAGTGTCTATAAAATAAAATACTAAAGATTACAATATTTTACCAAAAACATTGAAATATTAGAGAAAAAACTAATAAAAAATGCACCACACATCTTAGAAAAGCATTGAAGCAAATTCTCAAAATGTTATCTAAGAAGCATGGAAGCAAATTCATAGAAAAGCTTAATAAAGCAACTCCATAAAAAAGAGCTCTACAAAAAATGTAATTAATCAAGATTTAATTAAAAAACTCAGGTTGATGAAGATAAATTAAGAGTTTTTGGGATGGCCCAAGCCACTTTGAAGAAATCACAGGAAAAGGGTGTACGTAGTCTAAGAGAGTTGAAGAACTTCTCCTCCTTTGTGAAGATAAATTAAGCTAATTTTGAGTAGACTCTACTCTACTCTTCTTTCCTCATCCTCAATCCAAACAAACCATAAGTGTCACCAGCGCCAATGTTTCTTCAAGAGTGGAAATACAACCACCATATGCAATCTTATCCAGGTGGTGACCTCATTCGCTACCATACATGCACATTCAAGCATGTTGTGGGCATCAGTGAAGGCCTCATGAGCATGAAAAGATCCAAGTCTTTGAGGCTTGAAGACATTACAGCGGGCTTTGGAGTAACAACGCCCTTCTTCCGCTGTGGCATAGTGACTTGGGGCTTCAGTTCGGGTTCATTTGGTTATGGCTACAAGCTACCAGTTTAATGATAATAAATAATAAATTAAAATGGGAAATGAAACCCTAGACTATACGCACTATTAAATCAAAGGTGGTGAATTTTTTTTTATAAATTGAAAACTACACTTCTTAAAATTTGGAGTATTTAGATTTTATACCTCAAGTTTCAAAATTTGAATTTTACCCCCCAAAATTTTATTTTGATTGCATAAACAGTCCCTTCTTCCATAGTTAATACCACATAAACTTGTCATGCGTATTTAATTTGTCGAAAAAAATCACACCACATCATTTTTGTAGCTCAAAAATTTTAAATAATTAAAAATGACATGACATCATTTTATTAGATAAACTAAATATGCATGATAAGCTTATGTGTCACGTAAGGGAAAATATGGTAATAACCTAACAACCTGCCTTTTCTTTTTTGCATAACGTGTAATTTTTTTGTTACTCTCTCAAATCATCTATCTTTGTATATATGAGTAAAAAAGTATTGGACAAACTTTAGTTACAACATTGGCTATAGCCTTAGGCTACAACCTTAATATCTTTTTATTGGAGGTAAATTTTAACAAATCTATCATTGGATCACATTTTCTTCTTATATTCTTCATACTTGCAAAATTTCTAGAAAATTAAAGATCAATAACTATGTCATCAATAAATTGCTTAAATTACAAGTTTTTGTAATTTAAAATTATGCATAAAATACAAACTTATAGATCATAAATTAAATAATATTCAATTGACACCAAATTTGACATGTGTATTAAGAGCATAAAGAACATGCAATTTAATTGTTAGATTTCCAAAATATATAGTAATGTTTATTTTATTGAGTAAGAATGTAACCTTAAACTACAATCAATTTTGTAGCTAAAATTTGTCCAAAAGTATTTGAAATAATTACATGTGAATAGTAATTGCGTAAGTTCACATGATTAGTGTAGCTCACATCTTATTTTATACAAGTTTTACATGAACTAATGTTGGTAATTTTTTAAATGAAATATGCAAAATTTACCTTTTATGCTTTTATACATTGACAATATACATTATATTTTTTCCATTAATACCAGGCTCTCAAAAAAAAAAAAAAAAAACTTTGGATAGCCCATTTACACCAAAGAATTAACCCTTTCACTAAAGGTCATCGTTTCTAGTAAGAGCAGCTAGCCATGACTTTGAGCACAGAATAGTAGAATACTCTCACTCTCACATTCCTCTTTCTAGAAATTCCCTCGCATCTTCCGTGAACAAGCTCCTAGAGAAAACCTCCAAGATGGTTATTCTCTATACATATTATTGGAGTCTTTTGGTTGAATATTGTAAAAAATGAAGTTTATTTGTAATATGGATACTGTTCAAACGTATTTGGCAAAATGAGGAGAAAAGCAAATTTCGGCAACACCATTGCTAAAATTCTGATAAAAAGTAGGAGAGAGGAGAGAGAAATGATGTGACGGATGCGGGAGAGAGAAAAAGGAATTTCGGCAATGATATTGCCAAAAAAAATTGAATTGTGGCAATTCAATTGCTGAAATTGGAAGATTAAAAAAACAAAAACTGAATTGTGGCAAGAGTAATGCTACAGCCACACACTGTTTTACCATATTTTTTACAAACTGTTGTTATGGCCATTGTTTTACCGGTTCTCATTAGTGCCCCCCAATAACATTATTTTTTTATTTACCAATAATCACTCATCACATCAATAGTTTATAAAAGCTTTTGTAAAAAAGTTTGTATCTCTAGCATTTTTCCAAAAGTGGATGATTAAAAAAATTTAAAAAAAAAAAAAAAAAAAAAAAAAAAACCTTGATTTTGGTAAGATTAATGCTTCAGCCACACTTTTGGAGTAAAATTATAGAGATACACACTTTTAGTCATCCAAAAGTGTGGTTGTAACATTAATCTTACCACAATCAAGTTTTTTTTTACTCCTTCAATTTTGGCAATTCAATCACCACAATTGAGTTTTTTTTTTTTTTTTTAAATCATCCATTTTTGGCAAAATGCTAGAGATACAAACTTTTTTATAAAAACTTTCATAAATTGTTGATGTGATGAGTGATTATTGGTAAATAAAAAAGTGATGTTATTGGTAGGCACTAATGAGAACCAGTAAAAAAATTGGCTATAACAATAATTTGTAAAAAATATGGTAAAATAGCGTGTGGCTGTAGCATTACTCTTGCCATAGTACATTTTTTTTTCTTTTTTTTAATCTTCTAATTTCGGCAATTCAATTGCCACAATTCAATTTTTTTTTTTTTTTTGGCAATATCATTGCCGAAATTCCTTTTTCTCTCTCCCACATCTATCACATTATTTCTGTCTCCTCTCTCCCCTCTCCTACTTTTTCTCAAAATTTCGGCATTAGTGTTGCTAAAATTAGCTTCTATCCTCATTTTGTCAAATAAGTTTGAACAATCCCCGTATCACAAATAAGCTTCATTTTTTACAAGATTCAGCCAAAAGACTCCATATTATTGGGTACTTTTTAGTTTTAATGCCTCTTCGTATTAGTGAAGCATTTGAAACCAAGCATTTTTTGCTAATTTAGTAAATTAGCTTCAATTTTATACTATGTCCTTTGTATTTACTAATTTATTGTAGACTAAAATACAAATTGTACCCTGTAAATTTGACTAAAATTCATGCAATTATATTTTCATTTAATTAAGTCTTTTAGGTTTTTAATTTATTTAATTAACATATTTTGTCCAATTCCATTAAAAATTTTCAATTAAGTATGCAATTAACTAATAAAAAAATATTTTCTTGAAAAAAAAAGTTCTCACATAAAAAATCTATAAGTTATTTTTATTGATTTTATATTTTTTATGTAAAAAAGATTTTTTTTTTTTTTTTTATTTAACGAAATTGGATAGAGTGCTTGAATTGAATAAATTTCAAATTTCAGAAAACTCAATTGAAAGAAAGTAAGGTTGAAAGACTAAAATGAATTTCAATCAAACTTAGAATGTGTAATTTTGTATTTTAACCTTTAGTTTATTACATTCTTTTTTTCTAATATAATAATGGAAAGATTACTTTTTTATATATAATAAGTTCATAATAATAAAATTGTGAGTTTTAATTAGCTCAATTGCTAAAATCTTTTGTTATATTTAAACTCCAAACATAAAGACAGTTAACTATGAAACAAAAATCTCATGTCTCATATTTAGTATTTCATTTTATACTCTACAATCATAGTCATGTGTCTGAGTTTTTCATATTTTAAACATTACTTATTTTATAAATAAATGTGGTGGGCTTTTTGTGATTTTGGATTGGACTAACTCATATTGTATCGTGGCCCAAGTATTCTGGATAGGAGAGTCAGGACCGGTCCAATTGAAACCCACCTTGGACCGGCTTGTGTGCAAACTATGCCCCGTTAACGTTGCCAAAACTTTAATCACGTGCCCACAGCAAACGCAGTTGCTATAAAAGAGTCACGGCAGACAAATATGATAAAACAATGATGAAAGAAATAAGTTGCTGTTATGGCAAGACAAGCGAGAAATCCTTAGTCAAAATAGGGAAAGAAAAACACATTCTGAGTGAGGTTACAAAAACGAGATGAGAACTAATAACAATAAGTGAGAAAATCAAAGAATGAAAGATCAGTCTGCCACATTTGATTGTGTTACGGGGCTAAGGCCAAGGAGGAAACCACTTCCTCAATGTGGGTAACTTCACAAGATGATCCTACCATGGAAATTACCCACTCTGAGGGAACAGGCCT
Organism: Quercus agrifolia; assembly: GCA_029955455.1. Taxonomy (NCBI): domain Eukaryota; kingdom Viridiplantae; phylum Streptophyta; class Magnoliopsida; order Fagales; family Fagaceae; genus Quercus; species Quercus agrifolia. The sequence continues at coordinate 46,046,616 of JARQAD010000006.1, forward strand.
AAATGGCTTGTGCCCAAATGAGTCCTTTTTTCCTAACAGAGGGTAGGCTTTTAGAGGGAGAGAAAGGATTAGCCTATTGGTGCATGCCTGCTATTCTACACTCTCCGTTTTCTCTTCCTGATTCTCTCTTTCTTCTCTGTTTTTGTTACTTCTAATTCTTTTTCTCCTCTTTTCTTTTCTCAGTGCTTACCTATCTAGTAATGTTGTGATTCTCTCCTAGTGGTTACTATTGTCGTGATAATGATGATCCCCTACTGTGCACGGCAATGGTCCTTTATATACAGCCTATCATGACTGGCTTTTACCATTTTAACCTATAACTACCTTTGTCTGGTTTGGGTGTCCTTGCCGACCACCACTGGTTTGTCAGTTGTCCAGCCACCACCACTTACATATGCTAGTTGCCCCACTCCCCATTACTAGACAAAGAACATTATTTTGTTTGCTTGCTCACCGTGGCATTCTTATCAGCTATTGTGTGGGTGTTCTCTTTTCCTATCCCTCATGGCATGCACCTAGTGGTTTTAACACATTCTTGCTTCTTTTGGGTAGTATGTCATCCCAACGGGCATTTCTCCCAAAAGAACCTGAGCAAGAACCCCAAAATAGGCTTTCCCCTCTCCCCACCGCCAGACCATACCCTCTCTTACCTCTGACCCATGACCCACCACTTCCTATATTGGCTGGGTACAGGTTGGTGATGTCTGGGTCTTGCGCATGCTCCAATCCTGAGTACATCTAAAACTTGTCCGCTATTTATGCGTTTGCCATGATCTGGAGGCTCGTTTATGCATTCTGCTGCTCATCCTTAACCCATTATGGCACGAATTGCTTTCTAATTTCTCATTCCTTACAGCTTGCTTTTTTTAAGGGCTAGGCCTTGCACGATTGTGGGCTTTCCCTTCTTAAGCCCATTCTTTGCTCTTTCCGTAATCCTGCTGCCACTTGTTGCCATACCATTTTGTTGTTTCTACCATGGTGTTATTTGACCCATGCTTGTAGGGCCTCTTTGGATCTGTTGCCTATTCTTCTCCCAATGATTCAATATGGTCATTAATTTTATACTCATGCTACTTTGGACTTTTCTTGACCCATTTCATTGCTTGTGGACTTTTTTGTCCCATTTCTTTCTCCTTGAGCATCCTTGGCCCATTTTCTAATTTTGTATACCCATGGGCTTCTACTAACTCCCTTGGGCCTCCTTGGCTCAATTACCTTATTCCTCATCCTTCGGGCTCATGGGCTTCCCACCAACCCCTTACTTTCTTACTTCATTACTTCGGGCCGGCTGTGGCCCATTCTTACTTTGCTACATTACATAATGCTCATGGGTTTACTATCTCTCTCTCCGAGCTCTTTTAGGCCCGTCTACTTTCCTCAAGGCCCACTTGTGTACTTTATGGGCTTGTGAACCATTGTTCCTGCCATCTAGACTTAATGGTTTTTCTAGCCATCCTCTAACTCTTCTCTACCCACATTGTTGGGCTTCTTCCTACTATTGGGCCTCAAAATGAGTATCAACAATAAAAAAATAATAATATTTGGCAAGATATAATTGGATGAGCATAATGTAAAATATATATATATATATATATATATATATATATATATATATATATATATATATATATATATATTTTAAAGGACAAGATATTTTTATTTCTTAATTATGGTGATTTTAGTAAAACCCGCTTTGAAACGAATATGATTTTTTTTTTTTTTTAAATAGAAAAGAAAGGAATCTGAACAACATAACTAACATATCTTTCATTTGTTGTCATGACTAATGACCACAGGGAGACAGTTTTCCAGAAACCGTTTTTCAAACAGTTTTTGACTCCAACGGTATTGAACTGACTATTGGATCAGCAATCATCCTCAGCATGAAAACATAATCAACCATTTTTCATTGATGAAAAAGCTAACCCATTCCTTTTTATACTATTTTTTCAGTTAAGGTAGTAAAAGAGAATCGCAAAACTTAACAATAGCCCAAAACTATGAACTCTGGTTTTGACATACTTTTTGCATAAGAAAATGTGATATTAGAAGACAGTCAACACATAAAAAATGAAGGCACAAACTGAACTTTTGCTAAATAAAGATATTGTAAATACACTGAGGTGGAAACATTGTTAGAAAAAAAAAGTTTTCAAGAAAAAATTAAAGTATGAATTATAAATCCCCATCTCCCATTATTTTAACTATAAAATTATAAAATAAAGTATGAAAAATTGATATGCAATGTTCACACCTAGGGGTGTCCACAGGTCGGGCCAAGTCGGGTTTGTGCCTGACCCGAACCCGACCCGAATTTTTCAAGTGGGTAAAAATCGAAACCAAAACTGACCCATTTTAATGGTCTGATCATTCGGTTCAGGTCCATCGGGTTTCGGGTTGGTGTTGGTTAAGTTTCGGGTTTCGCCGCCAGTTTCGATATTTCGCCGAATCGGTCTAGATCTGGCCGATATTTGGCTGGATTTGTTGAATCTGGAGTAGTTCTTGACAAGATCTCGCTGCATCTCATCGGATCTGGTGGATTTCAAGTAGATCTTCGTCGAAAAATAAAAAATATCGCCAGATCTGGTGGATTTCAAGTAGCTCTTTGTCGGAAAACCTTTCAATCTCGTCGGATTTTTTTGATTTTATGGTCGGGTCGGGTAGCTCGGGTTTTTGGGGAGGAAACCAACCGGCCAACCCAAAGGGATCGGGTTCTATGGATGGCGACCCGCCGCCAACCGTTGGATTGGTCGGTTCGGGTGGTGGTGGTTCGGGTTCAGGCGGGTCCGACAAGTTGAGCGAGTGAACAGGTTCTGTGGACACCCCTATTCACACCACCCTCTAAATCAATATTTAGTTCATATTAAAAGGCAACTATCTAGCCAAAACTATTGGAGCTTTTGTAGTGTACACCATAAACTACGAAAATTCTACAATCAACTTCATGATTTGAGTTTAATTATCAATACTACAACAACAACCAAACTTTATCATAAATTTAGTCCTTAATTTTGATAATTTAAGCACTAATTTGGATGGCAAATAAACATTATAAATTAGTCTTGAATTGATATTTTTTTTATTGCAAAATTTTGTGATTTAGGATGTATATTACAAATTCTCTATAATGTGGGGAGAATAATTGCCTGTAACTCTAAAAGAAAAGAAAAGATGGAAAAAAAAAAACCATATATGATCTTTCTTTCCTTCAATGGAAAAAGAAAATGCCAAAACACCCTCTACACGACTAAACCCTCTCATCATACTTCATCCCAAAAAGAAACCTCTCATTATTTGTACACATCCCTGCTTATATGTGCAATAAAATTCCCTCATGTCATAATTTCCTTGGCTTGGAAATCCACCTCCGTCTTCATCATAATTACAAACTTCAAGGAGAGATTCCCCACATATACAGTTGCATTGGAACCTTTCTTTTGGCCAAGATAGCCAGTCTCTTTTGCCTACATTTCTTGAACTTACATCTGACATTAACCCTGTAAGGTTGAATTTAATCAACCATCTTATTGGCTTTATTCTGTGCCAAATTTGCTTGTATTTTAGCAATTAGTAACCCTGTATTTAGGTGGGAATAATTGCTTAAAATTATACAAAGAAACAGGGACTCGCAGCTGGATCTTGCGGGTGGCTCGCAACTGCAAACCGCCAGAATGATGCACACGTGCCAAGCATGCCAGAAGCTGAAGAGTCGCACCAGTTGTTGCACTACAAGACAAAAGTCCCAGGCTAGCCAGGCCGTTTGCTTGCGGCTTGAACTTGCGACTCAACCCAATCGCGAGGTCAAGTCGCCAGAACACCCTGTTTGGGAAAAACTGACTTTTCACATTCCTTCTCACCCTACTATATATATACCCTTATACCCACGATTTAGAGAGAGCTTCCAGAGAGAAGTTTTGAGAGAGAAACCCTAGAGAAAAACAAGATTGACTCATTCACAATCTTTACCTAAGAGACTCTTCAAATTCCTCTACTCTCTTCATCTCCATTGTCAAATCCTTGAAATGCTTATTACCAAAATTCTTTTCTCACCATACCCATATCTGTGAGAAGGCTATTTGGTGTTTTGGAAACAGTTAGGAAGAGACCAATTGATATTGGTTGATGCTATGGGCTATAGCGGAATCCGGTAAGCTAGAAAAGACAAAAGTTCGGCGCAACCTCGTTGGAGCAAAAAGCTTGGAGGGCTTAGGTACACTGGGTATATTAAGCTTGGAGAGTCTATTGATGTTCATGTATCCCAACTTCATTTTCTAGTGGATTATTAATCGCTTGGAGGGCGGCGGAGAGGTTTTACGCTGAGGGCTTCGGTTTCCTCTTTAATAACACATCGAGCGTTGTCCTTGTATTTGCATCTCTCTTCCCTTAATCTTTGCTATTTAATTTCTGTTGTGGATGTAATTTTATTTGGTTGAGATTGTTTATCAATTCTATTATATGCTTATGTTCATATTCCGCACATTAATTGTTTGATAATAAGTTTGAATTGATAATTTGAAAATTTGGGGTCTAAACGTTCATAGTGTTTTATAGACTAATTGAACTTTCATTTGGTATCAAAGCGGGTGCACTCTTTGTGGTTTAAACACCTTAGTGCGATCCTTAACCCTGTATTAAGATGGGCCGGTCTCAATCTTTGAATGTTCCACCATTTTTTGATGGAAACAATTATGCTTTTTGGAAAGTCCGGATGAGGGCATTCTTGTGTTCAATTGATGATACTGTTTGGGATGCCGTAAAGGCAGGTTGGACAAGGCTAGAGGCTACTAAATCCACTTGGGATAAAGCAGCCCTTGCGGCAGCTAATGCTAACAGTAAAGCCTTAAATGCAATTTTCTGTGGTGTTTCTCCAAATGAGTTTCACAGGATTTCTCACATTACCGTTGCCAAAGAAGCATGGGAGATATTGGAAACCACCTACAAAGGTACGAAGAAAGTAAAAGACACCAAGTTGCAAATGCTGACCACTCAGTTCGAGGAGCTCAAAATGAGTGGGGATGGATCCTTTGACTCTTTCTATAGGAACCTAGATGAGGTGGTTGTCAGCAAATTCAATTTGGGGGAGAAAACAGAAGATTCTAAAATAGTAAGGAAGATCCTTCGGTCATTGTCGGAAAGCTTTCATGCTAAGGTGACAACAATTGAAGAGAGATAGGACCTTGATGATATCAAAGTCCAAGAGCTGATTGGTTCTCTTCAGACCTATGAATTGTCATTGCCCAATCAAAGAAAGAGCAAATCACTTGCTCTCAGGACTGTAAATGAAAGGGTGGATGTTCATGACTCTTCGGATGATGATGTAGTTAAGAAGGACGTTGCCTATCTTGCAAAGAATTTCCAAAATTTTTTGAAGTTCAAGAACAATGGTAAATTTGGTGATAAAGGGAAATTCCAAAGTTCAGGAAAGGAGAAAAAGGAATTCAAAAAGAAAGATGGAAAAGAATCCCAATCTACACAAGGTGTCACTTGTTTTGAATGCAACAAGAATGGACACTTTAAGAAAGAATGTCCGAATTATTTGAAATCAAAAGGCAAGGTGTATGCCACAACACTTAGTGACTCGAACTCTTCAAATTCTGATTCTGATGAGAGCTATGACAGAGAAGGAAATTACTCCACATTTATGACTATTGCTCATGTCGAGTCTTCGAAGGACTTGAATTTGCTTGTGCAAGAACTTGGGGAACATAGTGATAAAGAATCCATAGGAATTGTGGAAGAGTTGGATGTTGAAGAAGACGAGAATACAGCCTGTCTTCAAGAGAATTATAATTCTCTTCTTGAAAAATCAAGAGAGTATGCACGTGTGGCCAAGGCAGCTGTGAAGAAGATGAAGAAAGTCGAGGAGGACTATAGGAGTCTTCTAATGCATTATAAGGAAGCTAAGTGTGAGATAGAGAAGCTGAATGGTGAGCTATCAGAAGCTTACACAAAAGTGAGATTTCTTGAGCAAGATGTTGTGCAAGCCAATGCCAAGATAGAGAGGGTCTCCACCAAGAAGCTAAATGATGTCATTTCATCTCAAAAACAGTTCCCAGACAAGTCCAGGTTGAGATATACTAGAGGAAGTAGCTCATCGGGCAGTGTCACCAAAGAAGTGAAGTTTATAAAGGCCAAAGAGCAAATTGAAGTTAGCCCTACTGCTGAGAAGCCCAAGATGGAGGAGAAGAGGAATGTGGATGACCAACGGATGTTGAACAACTCCGGTAAGCAATCTATGGGCAGGTCTGAATCTCGAGCCAAGTCTCGTCCACGATCACAAAAAGGTCCTAGATTGAACTATGTGTGTCACCACTGCGGACTTCAAGGGCATACTCGACCAAATTGTCAAAAGCTGAGAGCAATGAATAATGCAAGTGGTCCAAGGTCTTGAGGACCTAGAAATGACAGGAGAAATTGGGCTGGTGAACCGTCAAGAGGTCGAAATGGTGATTCCGGAATGATGGACGTGATGAAGATGATTGGTGCATTCACCAACTGCTTGGAAAACTTCACACGAAGGTTTGAAAGTCCTAACTCTTGTACCCAATCCTATAAGGATATCACCCCAAACGCAAGTAACGTGTGGGTGAAAAAGGGTACTTATGCATAAGTATTACAACATGTCCATGCGTCAATACTTCCTATGCTTTGTGACTTTGTTTAGTTATTTGCTTATTGATTATGTGAGTTGAAATATGTTCGTGTGTTTTTGCATTTTTTTCATACAAGTGTTTTTAATGTTGCTTTTGATCAATCTTTTCATTCTTATGTGTCAAAAATCCAAAAACCACATAAAAAGTAGAAAATCAAAAGTTTAATTGACATTGTTGAGTTGTTGTCTCAAAACTTGTTTTGTCTTGTACTTTTGTGCTAATGGCTTTGTGCATTTACGAGTGTAGCTTGTTCCTTTGCACTCTTATCACTGTGGAAGAACTCTTGAAATCTATGTGACTGTTGTAAATAGATCTTCAAACTTGTCGTGAATGATTAGTGAATGGTTTTGTTAATCTTAAGACATGCATAGACTTGTGTCTATATATCTTCCCACTCTTTATTATTATTATTATTATTTTTTTTTTTGCTAAAAAGAGCTCTCCAAATGCAAATCTCCAAATGTAAAGAGATATTGAGCTACAAAAGCCTGTCACACATACTAGTATTCAACTAGGAAAAAGGGAAAACGACCAAAAATAAAGTGTATGTTTCTTCAAAAAGCCAAAGGCTATCCCATCAAGGTAAAATATTAAACGTCTTTCTCACAATGAGATGTGATTGTTCTAAAATGATCAAAAAGGTCTAATGTTATGACTGGAAAATGGAGCCAAATGTAAAGCTCCAAGTTATGTTATCAAGTCATGTCAGAAGTCATATATGCATACTTCTATAATTGAGATGGGTCACATGATCTAGTGCTAATTATGTATGCCTTGGTTGAATTGATCATTGAAACTTCACATTAGACTAAGGACTATCTCATTGTTGATATCCACACATAACACACAAGTTTATGTTCAATGAATATCATATTCATTTGTGTGATTGTACTTGATAAAATGTGTTTTCACATGCTCAATCTTTGTTGATTTAAACACAAAAAGATTTTTGAGTGTTTTAGGTGTTTTTGGAAAGTACTTTATTTTTACAAAAACTGAAAAATTTCAAAAACAGTGTTGCCCTGTTTTGGCGTCTCAGTCGCGGGTCATCCAAGTCGCATGCTACAGCCGCGAGCTCACGAGTTGATTTTGGCGACTTGTTCGCAAGTGAAAGGTCCAGTCGCGAGGGGTACATAGAGATTTTCGCGGCTCAGCTCGCGACTCCCTCGCGGGTAGACCTTCCAGTCACAAAAAACACTTACAAAAATTTTTCACAATTTTGACTTTAAGTGTTTTGGCAGCTTGCTCTAGCGACTTGTTTCAGTCACAAAAAACGCGTGTTTTGCGTTTCAAAGACAGTTTTTAAAACTTTTTCAATTTTTCCCTCGACTTTTTGTGACTGTTCACTCTCTTTCCCATTTCTCTCTCAACTGAAACTCACCCAAACACTCTGTGTCACTCTCTACAAACTCCATTTCTGCACTTTTTCACCTCCAAATCTTCAAGAAAAAGGTATGGGTTCTCATTTCCTCACCTCATATCTCGTGTTCTGAACTTCATTTTCGTGAATATTTGCGTTGTTGTTTTCTTTATCTTTTTTCGTTATGGGTTTGTTTTGATTTTTGAGATTGTCCTTGTTTGGTTTGTTGAGGTATTGTTCTTATGCAAACTTGTTTCAGTTGATAGATTTATGTATTATCATGTGTTGGTTTCCTTAAGATAATTTGTTGCCCAATTTGTGATTTCAGTATCTTACCCATTTTGTTTGAACCTAATCAGTGTGGGTCTTTTGTGATACCCTTACTTAGTTGAGACTGTTTATGCTCTCTATTTGTTCATTTTTGTGGTGAATCTGGTTTGAAGTCATTAACTGCTCTGTGATTAAGCTGCTCATGGTCAGTCGCATTTAGCCCTGTCTCATTGACATAAGTTTTTGACTATGTATGTGTGGTATACACTTCTTATGGGGCTCGTGTGGTTGGGTTCATAATATTGTGGTTGCATAATATTGTCTCTATTATATTCTGATAGTGTTTATGTTATATGGTATCTGTTTCAATAAATTGATCTTCTGCTATTCACAATGTCAATGACATGATCACTAATGTTTATAATATTATCTATTGTGCTATCTGTTTGTTGTGGCATTTTCTACTTGATTACAGATGGCTCCCTCACCTTCGAAGAAGAAAACTCCTGCAAAGAAGGCTGACAAAAGATTGAAAATGGACTGTGACTTGTTTAGGTCAGTTCAACACTTTGAGAGATACAAAGATTCTTTCATGAAGGAAACTATCATTCAGGAGAGATTTGTAGACCTTATAGATTTAAAAGACACTTTCATTCCCACCTGTTTTGAGGGTAGAGGTTGGGAAAAGTTGTTAAGTGGTTTACCTGGAATTCGTGAGACACTAATAAGAGAGTTTTACTCTAATGTTAAGATTAGAGAGGATGAGCTAGATTGTTGGGTAAGAGGACATGAGTTCACTCTAAATGCACATGATATTGATGAGATCCTTGGTCTTGAGGGTTTAGAGGAATATGAGTTTATCAACTATAAAGACAGGATGTTGTCATTAGAAACTGTCCAAAATCGCATTGGTGGACAGAGAGAAGGGAAATGTCTTAATACTACAGCATTTTCAGTTGACATGAGGTGCCTCACCATCATCATGATGAATAACCTGTATCCCGTGAAGAAGCTAACTACAATTAACAATGCCAGAGCCATTTTTCTTATGGAACTTAAGGAGAAAACATTCATTGATATCAGCTCTCATATATTTGATACAATAATGGATGAGACCAGAACAACTTCACGAGCAAAGCTGGTTTTTCCTAGCCTTCTCATGCGGATTTTCAGAGCAAAAGGTGTTCCAATTCCTCAAGACCTTAGCCTAATGCCTACACCATCGGCTATTAACAAGCAAACCATCATATGAATACAAGTACATCTTCTGGCTGATGTAGATGAAGAAAGGGCTGAACAAGAAGAAGGTAATCCAATGGATACTGAAGCAGAGGCTATAGGACAAACTTCCACATCCAGAAGCAAAGCCAAGAGGAACAGGGCTTCTACCTCATCAGCTGTACCTCCAGATGCATTCCAGATCATCTTGGAATGGATTGATGGCCTCAGAGAGGTTCAAAATCAGTATACTGAAAGGATGATAGCAATGCAGGATCAACTTGATATACTTTCGGCCAAGTTTGACAGCATCTATACCAACCAGGAGCACTGACCCTTTGGCCATTCCAGTCAAAAAGAGGGAGAATTTTTAGGGGGACAGCAGCACTTAAGGGGGAGTGCTTGTTTGAGGGGGAGAAGTTTCCATAATTCAGAAACTATTTAAGTTTTTATTTTATGTTGTTTTTGTTTATGTTTTGGATAATTGTTGATTGGGTTTGATACACTGTGGTTATGGTTAATGTTTGGTTTAAACTTATAACTCATGGATGGTTTTGAAACTTTGGTATATTTTATATATTGATGATGTTTTTCAGTATATAATGTGGTTTGTACCCATGTTGCTTTTGCAAACTTTTAAGGTTATGTTTTATACATAGGTTTGTAGGCTTTATTAGCTTGTATGTCCAAGTGTTCATTCCAAGTGTGAATGAGCATTGTGGTCACTACCTTGTAGTGATTGCTTGTTTGATCAAGCCATGGTTTGTTTCTTAACTCCATCTTTGCTTGATCACATCATGCCTGCTTCATATGCATTTCATGCTTTTCTACCTACAATGATCATGGTGTATTATTGTGTTTCAGGAGATTCATGTCCATATGATTCAAGAGCTTTACGGTTTCTAGAATTAGGTGTGAGTGAGTTAGGTTAAACTGTTCCCAACTCACATGTTAAGTCTAGAGTCTGTTTTAGGGTTTTATGACGGAATAGCCAAATGAGGAGATTGTAAAGTTGAATTTAATCAACCATCTCGTTGGCTTTATTCCATGCCAAATTTGTTTGTATTTTAGCAATTAGTTACCCCGTATTTAGGTGGGAATCATGTAAGGGTAGTGTGTGAGAGAAAGTGAAGAATTGCTCAAGATTGTACAAAGAAACAGGGACTTACGGCTAGATCTCGTAGGTGGCTCGCGGCTGCAAGCCGCCAGAATTATGCGCACGTGCCAAGCATGCCAGAAGCTGAAGAGTCGCGCTAACTATTGCACTACAGGACAAAAGTCCCAAGCTTACCAGGCTGTTTACTCGCGGCTTGAACTCGCGACTCAACCTAGTCACGAGGTCAAGTCACCAGAACACCTTGTTTGGGAAAAACTGACTTTTCACATTCCTTCTCACCCTACTATATATATACCCTTATACCCACGATTTAGAGAGAGCTTTCAGAGAGAATTTTTGAGAGAGAAACTCTAGAGAAAAATAAAATTGACTCATCCACAATCTTTACCTAAGAAACTCTTCAAATTCCTCTACTTTCTTCCTCTCCATTGTCAAATCCTTAAGAGGCTTATTACCAAAATTCTTTTCTTACCATACTCATATCTGTGAGAAGGCTATTTGGTGTTTGGGAAGCAATTAGGAAGAGGCCAATTGATATTGGTTAATGCTATGGGCTATAGCGGAATCCAGTAAGCTAGAAAAGACAAAGGTTCGGCGCAACCTCGTTGGAGCAAGAAGCTTGGAGGGCTTAGGTACACTGGGTAGATTAGGCTTGGAGGGTCTATTGCTGTTCATGTATCCCAACTTCATTTTCTAATGGATTATTGATCGCTTGGAGGGCGGCGGAGAGGTTTTATGCCAAGAGTTTCGATTTCCTCTTCGATAACACATCGAGTGTTGTCCTTATGTTTGCATCTCTCTTCCCTTAATCTTTGCCACTTAATTTCTATTTTGGATGTGATTTTATTTGGTTGAGATTGTTTATCAATTCTGCTATATACTTATGTTCATATTCAGCACATTAATTGTTTGATAATAAGGTTGAATTGATAATTTGAAAATTGGGGGTCTAAACGTTCATGGTGTTTTATACACTAATTGAACTTTCAAACCCCTTGAACCTTTATAGAATTTAAGGTCAATATATTTACCCTATCTCAGATGCTTCACATTTTGATGGACTGGATTCAGCACTGTCCACAGTTGTGGACTCAGCAGCAGTACGAAAAGAAGACACTTCAATTCTCAGTTGCTCCTTAAAGGAATGATCACTGGAATAATAGGACCGTTCAATTGTTGTTTGAAAGTTTGAGGTTGAAGTTCTTGCAGCTGAATATTGGTTAGTTTCATCGGAACTTAGGATACTAGCATTTAAGAATGGAGCTTGTGTTGGTGAGGGAATGATATATTCTTCATCGTTTAACATCCGAACCACTTCAGACATGGATGGTCTAAGTGTAAGAGAAGTTTGCGTGCAAAGAAGCCCGATTTGAAGCACATTCGATGCCTCTCTTACAGAATATCCGCCATCAAAGGAAGGATCAACACATTCAAGAATTTTGTTTGCCTTGTAATTTTTCCAAACCTAATGGCAGCACAATGAAAACCATGTCATGTGCTGAGACCTATACGTATGGTAAAATAATTCTAAAGAAAATAAAAAGGGTTGCATAGGTAGGTTTTAAGAATTCAAATGAAGTGAATTTTTTCATTTCCACTAATATTAGAAAAGAACATATAAATGTGCCCTATTTAGAATGTTGCTATAGAAAATAGATTAGCAATGCAAAAGGAATATGAATCTTACAGATTGCAAAACCGAACTTGATCCTTGTGTGAAAATACTGTTCTTCCTACCGTGTACAACCTCAAGAACCAGCACTCCAAAAGCATAAACATCTGCTTTCTAGGTTAGCTGTCCTTGAACAAGATATTCAGGAGCCATATATCCCCTGCAACAGATGGTCATTGGTAACACTTTAAGAAAAGGAAAGAATCATTCACAATTTCAGTGACACTTTTGAAAACTATATGGTGGCTAATTATTTTTCAAGTTAGAACAAATTCTATACTATAACTTGTATGTAAACAATGATGTAGACCAAATATTAGATGAGACTAATGGAGATAGTTTGTGCTTACAGTGTTCCTGCTATTCCTATACTAATATGAGACTGATCTGAACCAACAGATTTAGCAAGTCCAAAATTAGCAATCTTTGGAGTAAGATTCTCATCAAGGAGAATGTTGCTGCTTTTTATGTCCCTGTGGATTATTTTCTCTCCACAACCTCCATGAAGATATGCGAGGCCTTCTGCTGTTCCAATTATGATATCAAACCGCTGCTGCCAATTTAGAATGAGGAAAGTGTCCTTAACTGCATAAACTGATGCTGTGGAGGTGAAGGATTTTCATCCTATTAGTTTGGTGGGAGGGATGTATAAGATTATATCTAAGGTATTGGCTAATCATTAGAGGGGGGTGGTGCATGGGTTTATTTCAGATTCTCAGAACACCTTTGTTAAAGGTAGGCAAACTCTAGATTCTTTTAATTGCTTTTGAATGTATAGATAGTAGGTTGAAGTCAAGGGTGCTAGGGGTGTTATGCAATTCACTTGGTATGTTGTTGATAGTGTCTCATCTCTTGTTTGCAAAAGATACACTTGTTTTTGTGATGCTAATTCCAATCATATAGATGTTCTACATGGGGACAAGCCACATTTGAAGCGGTGTTAGGGTTAAAAACTAACTTGGGAAAGTCAAAATTGGTTCCAATTGGCAATGTGCCTAATATCAATATGGAGGAAATAGTGGAGATGTTAGGTTGTAGGCAGTCCTCTCTTCCTTTGAAATATTTAGGTCTTCCAGTGTGATACATATAAAGAGGAGTCAATTTGGAATCCTATTTTAGAGAAGATGGAGCAGCGTTTAGCGGGATGGAAAATGATGTATTATCTGGGGGGGTGGTAAGCTAACTCTTATTAAGAGTACCCTTTGGAGTGGTATTGATGCTTCCAAGATACCTCTAGTGAAATGGTCTCAAGTTTGTATGCCAGTGCAAAATGGCGAGTTAGGCATCAGGTATTAGAGAAGATTTAATTCTGTTTTATTAGGAAAATGGCTATGGAGATATGGAACGGAGAGAAATAACCTGATGCAGGACCGTTAAGAAATTCAACACTATACTAGGTTTCTTGTTAGAAAAAGATGAATGTTGATGGCTATTTTGGGGCTGAAACAGGGGATAAATAGAAAATAACCTAAATAAAACACTAGATAATCACACCTAGGTTTTCCCAAGCATCACACCTAGGGTTCCTTGGTATCACACCTTGAAGAAGTTTGCATCACACAAACCATAAAAGAAAGCATAGCTCTTAAATTCTGAAAACATTCATTAATAATCACTTCAATAGTAAGTAACCCAAATCACAGTTAGGAAGTTAAAGAACCCTAGGTGTGATGCTTAGGAAGTCTAGGTGTGATTCCTAGAATTTATCTACTTTCTTTAATTTTACCATTCACTATTACTGTTCACATCATTGTTTACAGCAACCGAAATCTTGAATTTCACCTTTGATTTCATTCCTAAAACCCTATTAATCCTTGTCCCTTTGGAAACCCTATAATCCCCATTATTTTAAACATTGTAAGTTCATATTTTGATGAATATCTAGATATTCGTATAAACTTGTTCTCTTCTCTCTATAATCTACATGAATAATGGCACAAATCAACTAGTTCTATTTATCAAGTGTCAAAATCATCGCATTAACAATTTCATTTTGTTTTCTGTGAAAATGGAAGGCATACACCATTCTTCCACACATGGGCTAGAGAACAATAAATAAAATCATCACAAACAATTGCAACATTTGCCACTGGTTCAACAATAGAGCACATGATTTCATTTAATGAAATCCTAAAGATGTTTGTTAAAATAGCACACCTCGGGAGCTCAACTCTATTGCATTTTAAGGAACTTACACAGCAAAATGTAGTAAGATAATATTAGCCAAAACCAAATAGAAGTCCCTCATCTGCCAATGAGCACCTCCTCCCCTTGCGAGTGTAAGTTGGAGGATGAGATTGTAAGTTAAAGACCCAACAAGTTCATGTGTAATTACAAATTAAAAAGTAAATCAATGTCCCTCATCTCAAATTTAAACAGAATGAAATGGAATGATCTCACCATTATATAGTAACATCTTTCTCCTTGCACTGCCTACTCCACATCAACCAATGTCCTTAGGTTCAAGTGATGTCTCTAATCCCATTCCTCCCTCAAATCATGATTAGTATGATAATTTAAATACTCCTACCGCCCTTCATAAGGGAGTTAGTCCTTGCACACAATATCCCATGTCAAATTACATTTCTTATCCATCTTTTACCTATATATCATTCCTTTGTGTCTCAATTATCTTCTATTTCTATTCATGACAACGTACATTATGCAGGACAAAACCAAAAAGAATGGACCAACAAATTGAAGAATTTGCAACCTCAATCCATGCTTAAAAATCCAAACTAAAAGAAAGCTAAGTAATCTAGACTATTCTAAGTCTGAACTTAAAACAGTCACTGCATAAACCATGAAGCTGTTCACTTACTTTTCTGACCAATGACTATTCATAATTGGGAGAAACCCAACATCAGAATCAGTACAGATTAAGAACATCATACAATGAAAGAAATAATGAAAAGTCCCTTCCTGTACAATCCAAAGCCAAAGCAAATCAAACAAAAGCAAAAACAAAAAACAAAATAAAATAAACAACAAAGCAAAGCAGAGTGAAGCTCTGCTTATGTGACACCAGGCATTAATTAGCAATGCAAATGAGCTATAAGGAATTTGAATTCTAGTTCCATTAGAGAAGATTATGCCATGGTTCTTGAGTATTGAGGTTTGGGGTTTCGACTTCGATATGGCGCGGTGTGGTGGTTTGGGGTTTCGACTTCAATTAGATAATATCTAGCTGAGTTCCCGTTCCCGCAAGACATGTGATGCAACTCATTATTAGTTTTCTCCAATATTTCAATAAGATTTAGTTTAATTGGTTGGTATCTCAACTATTGATGTATAAAAAAAAAATCAATAAAAAAAAATAGGTAATCTTTAGTTTTTTTATAAACAAAATAGAAAGACACTAAGTATAGTGTAGTGATTTGATCATAGTATATATATATATGTGTTTTTAAATTTAAAATTGCATGATATATTGGGTCATATAAATAGACATGTTTCATGCCTACAAAAAATGCAAATATCCTTCAATTATGTTTTTTACATTCTGGATTTTGAGTTAGTAAAGTTATTTATTTTTTTCCCTTTTTGTTGGACATTGTTTCGATAGTTGCAAAGACAACTAAAATTTTAGTAAGAATACCATATTTCAAATCAATTGTTCCTCACATAAAAATAAATAAATAAATAAATCAATGTTATCTTTCTTATTACATAGAATAACTACTACAATGTCAGTTCCACACACACACACACACACACATATATACATATATCACATGTCACTGAAAGGAATTAGGAAATTTAAAGAATTAAGATTAATTTTTAGTGAATTCACAAATATTTAATTTGAAAAAAAAAATTGTGTCAATTTTTGTCAAAGCACTTTCTAAAAAAAAATTGTCAAATCAACTAAACATGAGGAATAATGTCATATTGTAAATCTAATATTCTTATTCCAACTAAAAATTATTTCTTAAATAAAGTTTATAAA
Organism: Quercus agrifolia; assembly: GCA_029955455.1. NCBI lineage: Eukaryota > Viridiplantae > Streptophyta > Magnoliopsida > Fagales > Fagaceae > Quercus > Quercus agrifolia. Next base: position 46,062,855 of record JARQAD010000006.1, read on the forward strand.
AACAATCTTATAAATTCATTTAAAATAAATAATTAATGCACAACTATAGATAATTAGTATATACATTTACTCTATTAGCTAATTCAATGAGCTAATAATTTGATATGAATGCAATCTTTTTGAAGTAGAAGCCTAAATAAAAAGAATTTCAAGGAATGTGCCACTTGGCATAACTTCATGCTCTCCAACATGAGGTCTCTACTTTTATATTTTTTTTAAAAAAATTTCGTGTCAATTTTTGTCAACGCACTTTTTATAAAATAAAAAAAAATGTCAAATCAACTAAACATGAGGAATAATGTCATATTGTAAATCTAATATTCTTATTCCAACTAAAATTATTTCTTAAATAAAGTTTATAAAAAAAATCTTATAAATTCATTTAAAATAAATAATTAATGCACAACTATAGATAATTAGTATATACATTTACTCTATTAGCTAATTCAATGAGCTAATAATTTGATATGAATGCAATCTTTTTGAAGTAGAAGCCTAAATAAAAAGAATTTCAAGGAATGTGCCACTTGGCATAACTTCATGCTCTCCAACATGAGGTCTCTACTTTTATATTTAAAAAAAAAAAAAATTCGTGTCAATTTTTGTCAACGCACTTTTTATAAAATAAAAAAATAAATAAAAATGTCAAATCAACTAAACATGAGGAATAATGTCATATTGTAAATCTAATATTCTTATTCCAACTAAAAATTATTTCTTAAATAAAGTTTATAAAAATAATCTTATAAATTCATTTAAAATAAATAATTAATGCACAACTATAGATAATTAGTATTTACATTTACTCTATTAGCTAATTCAATGAGCTAATAATTTAATATAAATGCAATCTCTTTGAAGTAGAAGCCTAAATAAAAAGAATTTCAAGGGATGCACCACTGGGCACAACCTCATACTCTCCAACATGAGGTCTCTACTCTCTACTTATATATATATATATATATATAATTTTTGTGTCAATTTTTGTCAAAGCACTTTCTAAAAAAAATTATCTAATCAACTAAACATGAGGAATAATGTCATATTGTAAATCTAATATTCTTATTCCAACTAAAAATTATTTCTTAAATAAAGTTTATAAAAACAATCTTATAAATTCATTTAAAATAAATAATTAATGCACAACTATAGATAATTAGTATATACATTTACTCTATTAGCTAATTCAATGAGCTAATAATTTGATATAAATGCAATTTCTTTGAAGTAGAAGCCTAAACAAAAAGAATTTCAAAGAATGTGCCACTTGGCACAACCTCATGCTCTCCAACATGAGGTCTCTACTTTTATATATATACTAGACTAGATGATATCACATGCGATTCGCAGACTATTTTACAATTTCATTTGAAATCATTTTTATGTACATTAAAATCTACATATAATACTTAATACTTATTTTTTTTGAATAATATTTATGTTTGCCCACAATATTGTTAATTTTGAAACTAGATTTTCTTAATTCATATTTTCTTTTTAAAAAATTGAATAACATTGTAAGATTATAATATATTATAATATTTACTGTTAAAAGTAGATTTTATTTTTCAAACTGATTAAATGATTTTGAAATCTACAAATAAGAATTTAAAGTATATAATACTTTTATATCCTAAAATTACATAAATTTCAGCAACCAACCAAACACTTTCTTAACTACTCTATTCTCACAATCAAATATAGAGACCTTGATCACAAACACCCAATTAATAATCTCAATGAAATTAAGGAAATCATTTGTAAGTATCAACATAAAGAGAACGTAATTAAACAAAGAGAAATTTGCTAAAAACACATTCATTTATCAAAATTCAATTGTCTTTAGTTGGCCTTTCGTATCCTTAAAAAAAAAAAGCGAAGAACATTTTTAAATCACCATCGATTTTTGTTTTTATCACTATGACTCATACCACACTAAATAGCAGTAAAATAAACTTACAAAGAAACCACAAATTATGAATTCTAACACAAAATTAAAAAAAAAAATATATATATATATATATATATATATATATATATATAGCTAACTTCATAAATAATCAATTAGAATGTTTCTTTTTCTTTTTCTTTAGTTCTAAAAGAATACATTTATAACTTTCCCAAACCAAAATCTCAAACACCCAAAGACTCCAAGCGAATCATAATCTTTATAAAATCTACATTTTCTAACTTCAACATCAAAACCATAAGCTACAGTCATTGAATAAAAAATGCAAACCCTCTTCCTTGGTCATAGCCTACTCATACGGGTTACGATCAAATGATACTATAACGTTGAAGTTATGTAGGTGTCATTGAAAGGTTGAAAGTAAATGACATCATTTTTTGTCTAAGTGTATTTGAGATGGGATAGTATGAAAGGCTATGGAGGTGTATATAATTGAGTAAAAGTGAAAAGCGTGAATGGAAATGCAAAGAGTTTTTTTTTTTTTTTTTTTTGTGAGAGATGAAAAATCTTGAAACATTGTACCAAAGAAACAAATAGCAGTCTTAAAACATTGAATAATAATGTAATAAAAATAGTCTTGAAACATTGAACCAAAGGAAATAAAGAGTCTCCACTTTTAAATTTGTTCTTATCTCTAAGGTGGCTTAAGGGTATTTCAATTATCTACATAGAGTGCGCCACATGGCAGAACCTTATACTCTCTCGCATGAGGTCTCTGCTTTTATATATATAATATTGATGATTATTAATATAATAATTAATTAAAACGAGGCTAGACTATTTATAAGGACTAAGATCGGGTCAGTTTCACTACCACCCGTAACCCAACCCAATAGTAATCGGGTTTGTCAGTGATAACCCGACCCAACCCGAAAAGTAAGGGTCTATGTCGAGTCAGGTGATCAATATTGGGTTGGGTCTTTTTTTCTTTTTTCAAATTGTGTGACCGTGAAAGGCCTAAAGAAAAATTGAAATAGCTGCCACTTTAATGAGCTATTAATGGGGAAAAAATTACTTACTCAATTTCTCAAACTTGCCATTTAAAAGTTGTCATTGTTTTATTTTTATTTTTAAACTTCCATATTGGAAGGATCTCCATTTTTTTATGATAATAAATATTAATTTTTTTTCTTTATCAAGTTTTTGTCTAGGCAATATTTAAAAAAAAAATTTATTTTACTAATTTAGTGATTGACATTAATGTGAAAAACTAAATTCAATAATTTATTTATTGTCGAATAGGTTTAATGGCCGTGATTTCTTGATTAGGCAACAAACTTTTACAACATCTTGACCCGCTCCTCATTGAATGAGAAAGTAAAATTTACTATTTTTGTTTACATCAGCACTAGAGCTTAGTTTGGACATATACTTTCCAATAATATATAAGATCATTGTTATAATTAGGACTGAAATAAAAAATTGTTTAAACAACAATTTGACTTTCACTATAGAAAATATTTATTGTTAAAGAGTTTTTTTTTTTTTTTTTTTGGTGTGTGAAGTCCAATTATTTGATCGTCATTTTTTATCATTGTTCTTGGATTGACAATGGAAGTTCAACACCAAACCATTTTCCAAATCATTAGAGATTTTCATACGTACCTTAGCTGGCAAAATTCCTCCTTCACACGTAGTTACCAGCAAGAGAAGTAGCAGTGATGCTAATCTAATGAAAGAACTCAAGATGTTTTGCTGATTGAGATTTGTGTTGGTGGGAGATAAATGTTTTAGATTGGTCTTTGTCTTTTCGAGGTTTATTTATAGGGAAATTTCTTCATGGTAGCTAGCTAGTGACATTTCTATGCTATGATTTAGGAACATAGCATTAATTTAAGAGTAACGTTTTAAATTCTTTTTTTTTTTTTTTTTTTTGAGAATCACGTTTTAAATTCATTTAGGAAAATATGGGATGCTATCTTGGTTGATTTCCCTATTATATAAATATATATATTTATATATATATATATATATATATATATATATATATATATATTTATATATTAATCACTACTGGCCTTCATTTAGGAATAACGTTTCAAATTCATTTAAGCAAATATGGGATGCCACTTTTATTGATTTCCCTATTATGGAGTTTTACTTTACTTTCAACATTTATCAAATTTGGATTGATTAGGGGGAAAAAATCAGATATGAACAAAAAGGTAAAAAATGCAGATTTCTTGGGATGTGTTTTGTTTCCTTCCATTGATTTTGTTTGAAAATTGAAACATATTTTGATGATAGATTTTTTTTTTTTTTTTTTCAATCAGTAATTATACAATAATTTATGAATAATGCTAGAGATATAAACTATTTTATAAAAAATTTTACAAACTGCTGATGTTGTGAGTAATTATTGATAAATGAAAAAGTGATATTAATCTAAACCTAGATAAAAACCAATAAAAAGTCGATCACATCAACATTTTGTAAAAAATATTGTAAAATAGTTTGTGACTGTAGTATTATTCTAAATAATCACTTAGACAACCTCTTATTGGTTTTAATTTAGATCCACCATTAATATCACTTTTTCAATTACCAATAATCACTTACCACATTAGCAGTTTGTAAAATAGTTTGTATCTCTAGCATTATTCATTTATTTATTGTCATATAGGCTTAATGGCCGTGATTTCTTGATTAAGTAACAAACTTTTACAATTTTTTTCCCATGTGTACATCTTGACCCGATTCTCATTGAATGAGAAAATAAATTTTACTATTTTTGTTTACATCAGCACTAGGGCTTAGTTTGGAAATATACTTTCCAATAATAAATAAGATCCTGGGTAAAATTAGGACTGAAATAAAAACTTTTTTAAACAAAAATTTGACTTTTACTATGGAAAATTTTATTGTTAGAGTTATTCCTTTTTTGTAAGGTCCAATAATTTTATCATCATTCTAACCTTCATTTGGCTGGAAAGTATTTTTACTATTAGTATCATTTAGGAAATTATTTTACAATAAATCAAATTATGCTAAAAATTATATTTGGAAATATTGCAAGAAAAGACCATTACTATTTAAATAAAAGCAATATAAAAAATGGCATTAAAAGTTATGGATAATTTTTTTTTTTTTTAATTTAAGATCAATCAGGTCAAGTTGGACCCAAGACTGACCCAAACCCGAGGCAAACCCAAATATTGGACTTGAAGCCGACCCCAGCATTCATCCAACCCGCCCAAGACCCTTAGGGTAGGGACTAGTCAAGTTGCCAAGTCTATGCTCAGCCCTATTTATAAGGCCGGGTCATGAATTGGGTTTGGCCTATTTGGTTTGGTCTCTTTTTCTTCAAATTTTTTATTCTTTTTTTCCGGTCTATTTAGAGTGTATTTGGCATGAGCTTATAAGCTCATCTTTTAACTTTTAACTTTTAACTTTTTTTTTAGCTTTTATGTACAGTTCTTTAAAACCTCACTTTTTCCCTCATTTTCTCATATTTGCAAAAAAATGTAAGCTACAAGCATACTTTAGCACAGTTTCAATTAAATAAGTTGTTCCCAAATGAACTCTTAGCCTACTTCGTCAATTTGGTCTAGTTCAGTCTACTTCAGTCCACTTCGATCAATTTTGGTCCAATTTGGTCCACTTTAGTTCAATTAGGTCCATTCGGTCTACTTTGGTAAATTTAGTCCAATTCAATCAATTTTAGTCCATTCTTTCTACTTCTATCCAATTTGGCACATTCTGTCAATTCAATCCACTTAGGTCTATTCGGTCCATTTAGTCCAATCTAGTCTATTCTATCTATTTGGTCCATTTCAAATCACTTCGGTCCAATTCGGTGTACCTACTTAAGAATTGAAAAATACAAGTTTGGGTTGAGAATAATATTAATTGTAATTATATGATATGTTTTGGTTATCATAATAATCTCCTTAAGAGAATGAGAATTTGAATAATAACTTTGAAACTTAAAAATTTTAATTGTACCAAAAGAAATTAGGAAAGTTTAATGCATAATAAAAATAGTTAGAAGAATATAACCATTTCATAAAAGAATAATATCAATCAAAAACATCAAAAATGTTAAAATTATATATTTGTAAAAGTAAAGCGATGGAAATTATTTTTTGAAATTGTTTAATTTTTAGGGAGAACAAATTATCTACAATAAAATTTAGAGAATAAATTATACATATTCAGTATAAGTTTATTATGAGTTTTGATTATCATAATAATCTCTTTTAAGAGAATGAAGAATTTGAATAATTTATTTTAAATTATACATACACATATATATTATTTATTTTGCTTGAAAGTATAATTAACCTCATGCAATTCATTTAAAAGTACCCAAAAAAATAGAAGAGTCTTTAAGCACGTGCGTGAGCGTGTGCTTAATGGCTAGTGTGTGTGTCTATATATATACATAACTATATATATATATATATATATATATATATATATATATATATTACTTGAAGGTATAATCAACCTCATGCAATTCATTTTAAAGTAATGATGTTAAAAGAAATGGGTAACTATCCTAAGAATTAGATTGTATATTCATAGTCTTAAAGTTTAGAAAGACTTTCACTTAAATTTAACCGAACCAAAGGAAACTAGAATGCAACAAAAGTGTAGCAACAATAAATTTTATATTTAAGATTTTAGATATTATGAGTTTGATATCTATATATATATATATATTAATAAATTTGGATTTAGAATAGGTACTCTCAACCCAAACATATCTTTTTCTTATATGTTAGTGCATAAAAATGGGCCAAAGTGGACACAAATAGACGAAATGGAGCAAATGGACAGAATAGGACCAAATGGGAACAAGGTGGACCGAATAGGATTGAAATGGACCAAATAAAACGAATGGACAGATTAGGACTAAAGTGGACATATGGACCGAATAAGACCAATGTCGACTGAATTTGACCAAAGTTGATAGAATGGACCAAATATGATCAATTTTGACCGAATAGAACAAAAGTGGACTAAATGGACTGAGTATGATCAATGTGGACCAAATAGGACTAAAGTGAATAAAATATGAAGGTACCCAATAGGACTAACATAGACCAAATAGAACCAAAGTAGATTGAAAAGGACAAAATGGATAGAATGGGACCGAATAGGACTTTTGAATATTTATCATTTTTATTGCATCTTTATGGCTCATATTTATAATTTATAATTTCTATTTTGTTTGTATTTTTCATCTCAAAACTAAAGAGTCTAGCCCAAATACAATAAAATTTCATACTTTTCAACCCAAAAATTAAGGAAAAAAAAAATTTGTGTGCAAAACTTGAATAGGCAACTTATAAAAAGAATCAATTTAAGGCTCAATTCCTCCTAAATAGATTAAAGGGGACCGAAATTGACCGAGTAGACCAAATTGGACTGAATGAGACCGAAGTGGACTAAAGCAAACCTAATTGGACTGAATAAGACTGAAGTAGACCTAATTTGAACGAATAGCAATTGTTAAATTTTTAGGGAGAACAAATTATGTTCAACAAATTTTTGCATTTTATCCTTTAGTTTATTACATTCTTTTTTCTTATATGATAATGGTAAGACCAATTTTTATATAATAAGTTCATAATAATAAAATTGTGGGTTTGAATTAACTCAACTGCTAAAGTTGTCTCTTGTTGTATTTAAACTCCAAATGACCATAAAATTGTTTTATTATAAATTAAGACCGTTAGCTAATAAACAAAAATCTCATGTCCCATATTTAGTATTCCATTTTATACTCTATAATCACAGTTACCTAAGTTTTTTCTATTTTAAACTTTAGTAATTTTATAAATAAAAAAATAATAATATGTAGCAAGAAATAATTGGTGGAGCATAATGTAAAATATATATTTAAAAAAGGGCAAAATATTTTTACTTCTTAATTATTGTAATTTTTGTTTCAAAAAAAAAAATTATGGTAATTTTAGAAAAAACCCGATTTGAAAGGAATATGATTAACCGTGAACAACATATCTTCGTTTGTTGTTATGGCCACAAGAGACAGAGACAGCCTTAGTCTTAACAAAAAAACGTTTTTCAAACAGTTTTTGACTCAAACGGTATTCAACTGACTATTGGATCAGCAATCATCCTCGGCATGAAAACATAAACAACCATTTTTCATTGATGAAAAAGCTAACCCATTCCTTTTTCTACTATTTTGTCAGTTAAGATAGTAAAAGAGAATCACAGAACTTAACAATTATTAGCCCAAAACAATGAACTCTGGTTTTGACATAGTTGTTGCATACGAAAATGTGATATTAGAAGACAGTCAACACATAAAAAATGAAGGCACAAACTGAACTTTTGCTAAATAAAGATATTGTAAATACACTGAGGTGGAAACATTGTTAGGAAAAAAAAAGTTTTCAAGAAAAAATTACACATATTTATCCCATATTCTTGAGTTATTTGTTCTTCTTTTTATAAGGAAAGCAAAGATTAAAACCCCATCTCCCATTATTTTAACTATAAAATAAAGTATGAAAAATTGATTTGCAATGTTCACACCACCCTCAAAATCAATAATAAGTCCATATTAAAAGGCAACTATCTAGCCAAAACTATTGGAGCTTTTGTAGTGTACACCATAAACTACGAAAATTCTACAATCAACTTCATGATTTGAGTTTAATTATCAATACTACAACAACAACCAAACATTATCATAAATTTAGTCCTTAATCTTGATAATTTAAGCACTAATTTGGATGGCAAATAAACATTATAAATTAGTCTTGAATTGATTTTTTTTTATTGCAAAATTTTGTGATTTAGGATGTATATTACAAATTCTCTATAATGTGGGGAGAATAATTGCCTGTAACTCTAAAAAAAAACCATATATGATCTTTCTTTCCTTCAATGGAAAAAGAAAATGCCAAAACACCCTCTACATGACTAAACCCTCTCATCATACTTCATCCCAAAAAGAAACCTCTCATTATTTGTACACATCCCTGACTATATGTGCAATAAACTTCCCTCATGTCATAATTTCCCTTGGCTTGGAAATCCACCTCCGTCTTCATCATAATTACAAACTTCAAGGAGAGATTCCCCACACATACAGTTGCATTGGAACCTTTCTTTTGGCCAGGATAGCCAATCTCTTTTGCCTACATTTCTTGAACTTACATCTGACATTAACCCCTTGAATCTTTAAAGAATTTAAGGTCAATATATTTACCTTATCTCAGATGCTTCACATTTTGATGGACTGGATTCAGCACTGTCCACAGATGTGGACTCAGCAGCAGTACGAAAAGAAGACACTTCAGTTCTCAGTTGCTCATTAAAGGAATGATCACTGGAATAATAGGACCGTTCAGTTGTTGTTTGAAAGTTTGAGGTTGAAGTTCTTGCAGCTGAATATTGGTTAGTTTCATCGGAACTTAGGATACTAGCATTTAAGAATGGAGCTTGTGTTGGTGTGGGAATGATATATTCTTCGTCGTTTAACATCCGAACCACTTCAGACATGGATGGTCTTAGTGTAAGAGAAGTTTGTGTGCAAAGAAGCCCGATTTGAAGCACATTCGATGCCTCTCTTACAGAATATCCGCCATCAAAGGAAGGATCAACACATTCAAGAATTTTGTTTGCCTTGTAATTTTTCCAAACCTGATGGCAGCACAATGAAAACCATGTCATGTGCTGAGACCTATACATATGGTAAAATAATTCTAAAGAAAATAAAAAGGGTTGCATAGGTAGGTTTTAAGAATTCAAATGAAGTGAATTTTTTCATTTCCACAAGATTAGAAAAGAACATATAAATTTGCCCTATTTAGAATGTTGCTATAGAAAATAGATTAGCAATGCAAAAGGAATATGAATCTTACAGATTGCAAAACCGAACTTGATCCTTGCGTGAAAATACTGTTCTTCCTACCACATACAACCTCAAGAACCAGCACTCCAAAAGCATAAACATCTGCCTTCTCGGTTAGCTGTCCTCGAACAAGATATTCAGGAGCCATATATCCCCTGCAACAAATGGTCATTGGTAACTCTTTAAGAAAAGTAAGAAATCATTCATAATTTCAGTGACGCTTATGAAACCTGTAAGGTGGCTAATTATTTTTCAAGTTGGAACAAATTCTATACTGTAACTTGTATGTAAACAATGATGTAGACCAAATATTAGATGAGACTAATGGAAATAGTTTGTGCTTACAGTGTTCCTGCTATTCCTGTACTAATATGAGACTGATCTGAACCAACAGATTTAGCAAGTCCAAAATCAGCAATCTTTGGAGTAAGATTCTCATCAAGGAGAATGTTGCTGCTTTTTATGTCTCTGTGGATTATTTTCTCTCCACAACCTCCATGAAGATATGCGAGGCCTTCTGCTGTTCCAATTATGATATCAAACCGCTGCTGCCAATTTAGAATGAGGAAAGTGTCCTTAACTGCATAAATTAGAGTTTGATTAATAATTAGAAAAATACAATTGGAGTGGATAGACACCCAACACTATTCTACATGCTCTCCAGCTAACTTGTATCTTAAGTTAAATGAAACATAACCAAACTGAGACAAAGTTTGTTAAGATGCCAAAACCTGAGTCATGGTCATCCACCATTTCAAATTCCAAAGGATGTGTGGCTTTGTTGGCAGGTTGTACTTACTGAAGTTTTCAAGATGGTATCATGCTATTGAAGTTATAAGTTAAGATGCATTACTCACCAAAAAGGATTTGATCAAGGCTTCTGTTAGGTACATATTCATAAACTAGAAGGCTTTCTGGGCCCTCAATGCTGCAACCCAAAAGCTTAACAACGTTCTTATGCTGAATACCACTGATCAAGTTAACCTCATTGAAGAACTCATCCACCCATTGCCGCGTATTGAACATCAATCTTTTAACTGCTACAATTCTCCCATCAGGGAGAGTCCCCTTAAACACAGAACCAGCTCCACCTTGGCCTAATTTCCTTGAGGAGTCAAAACCATTTGTGGCCTTTTCAAGTATTTCATACTTGAAATTCAAACTAGACTCTCTCACATGATCTGAAACCCCATTGAGATTGTTTTGTGCTGCAGAGAAGCAAAAGAAGGTCAAACTAAAACATGGAAAAAAAAATGAGCATTGAGAGGCTATTAAGATTTAAGACATGCCAGTTTCTTACAACTTATTTTTCAGCTTTTTGAAAATAGGGAGTTCGAAAAAGTTGTACCTAAAAAAAAGTTAAGCTTAGGAAAGTGCGGCTTGATAAATGTATGATTTTTGACAGAGTGTACCTTTTTTCTTCTGTGATATTCTCTTATAGCCTAAAAGAGCACCAAAAAGAGCAAACATAGATAAGGCAATAGCTGATAAAATGCTTGCTATGATGATCCCGATTTTAGATGACCCTGAAAATACATGAAATGAAGAAAATAAATTAGTAAGGTTACTAGCAACCCCAACCCGTAGCAGAGATGAAATGCCATAACATAAATTAAGAAAGGAATGTATAAAACTAAAGACCCATCACATAATTACGATTGCAGGACCTCGAGCAAACAAAACAGGAAAGAAGGGGCGTAATATAGGTTCATCAGAATTAGAAAATAAAACTCAAGAGAGTTCCATTGAGAACATAATGTGAATTTACAGAACAAAGTAAACTCAAAAAGACAAAGAATATAATTCACTATAAGCCATTGAAGAGCTCTATTTTCTCAGGGTCCAACATCAAATATATACCATCATTCCCAACACTCAAATTCAAAATCTTAAGGAAATAATGCTGAACTAAATAACAAGTACTTAAACTAACACACAACCCCCCCCCCCCCCCCCCCCAAAAAACAAAAACAAAAAAAAAAAGCAAAAAATAAACAATTAAACAGCCTCAAAGAACATTCATACAAAATAGTATCCAATTAAAATAAAATAAAAAACACATTTGCTTTGTGAGAGTACGTAACTTGTTCTTACCAGCTTCATCCTCTTCCCCAGTGCTATCAGCAAAGAATTTCTCTGTAGAATACCTCAAATAACAACCACTATTCATAACCCTGCCATCTGTGGCCGGAGCACATTTTCTCAATTTATTCCGTGCATCTACCAAGCATTCTTTGCAACTTTTAGTATCCACTGTCATCCAACACTGCGCCATTGCATAAACAGCCTCCAGACCTCCTCTTTCCCCTGACAATGCAAAACCTTTGTTCAAAACTGCCAAGTCAGTCACATTTTCAATAACTTTAAATACTTTTTCTTGAAACTCCTTTCCAATGTACACATCTTTGCTAACATTTGTGGGCAGGCTACACTTCACGTAGTCATGCTTTTCATTGACGGACTCTTTGAAGAAGTTATAGGTATCGTAACGAAAGAAACAACCATCAAGATAAATGCGAGCCGAGTTTGAAGGAAGGCATTTAGGAAGCCTCGTCCTGGTCTCAGAGTAGCAGGATAAGCAATCCTTGTGTGAGAGGAAACCATAGCATTGAGCATATGTGAAGATCTCAGGCTTTGTCGAAAGCACAGCATTGGCTCCCCAGTGCTCATCATTAATTTTTCTAGATACTTCTTCCATTGAAGATATGAAATTAGGAATGAAGTTTGGGCTGGATTCCAGCTTTATGGAACCACAAAATTCGCCGACTAAAGAGGCTTGAGGGTCAGAGAGGGAGACATCGAAGAAGAAGAGGAAGATGAATAAAATGAGGAACACCATTTGGTGCTCTGTTTGATTCTCTGTTTCCTCTGTTTCATATGTTTTAGAATTGGTAAGAAACAGAGCAAATGGATGTTTATCTCCTTCTTTTTCCCTCTCTCTTTTCATGTGAGAATTGGGAGAGGGAGAGAAGTTGAACCCAACAAGGGAATGTTGTGGTTTTGTGTAAATTGCTTTCTGTTTCTACTTCTTACATTTTTGGCAAGCATGATTTTTGTTTCAATGTTTTGGGGTTCCACAGAGAGAGAGAGAGAGAGAGAAAAGAATGAATGAACTGGATTTTGTTTGTGTTTTTACTTTATTTAGGCTACCGTTTCATGTTTCTCAAAAAAAGAAGAAAAAAAAAAAAAAAAAAAAAAAAAGAGGCTACCGTTATATGAAGGAAGATTATAAGGTTCATGTTTTTTTTTAATGGAATTATAAGGTTCATGTTGGACACTCATAAAATCTTCAGTGAGATTAGATAAAGGTGCAGAATGTTTGACACCTGACAGCCTTGGATTATATATATAAATTAGGGCCACCAAAATGGTTAAGGTTGTAAATAGCCCACCTATTTATGAATAATTTAGACTCGGTTCAAAATGAGTTTGATTATGTTTAGTAATTTTGTCAAACTTAAGCATAATAATATATTTGTGGACGATTATATTATCATGATTTTGGAGCTCAATTTATGTATATATACACACATATGTGCGAGTACATGTGTAAAATACACTTATAGAAAGTCAAGAATAAATTGACTGACTTTGTAAATAAGCTTAAAATATCAAATTATTATTTTTTATTGTTGATAATATACATAGTTAATTTCATAGTAAAAATTATTTCTATTCATACAAAATAAGTGAATATAATTTTTATAATTGACTCAAATAATATAATTTCAACTACAATTTTATTATTAATCATTAGCATAGATTTGTGAATGGATAATAAATTACTCATTTATTTATTTATTTTGAATAAATAATGAGTTAAACAAGTAACTTGTAAATAAAATCAAGCTTGTTCAAAAAAAAAAAAAAAAAACCAAACCAAACCAAACCAAACCAAGGCGGAACATATAATCTTCATTTGTAATGAGTTCGAGCTTTGCTGCTATTCAAAAATTAGAAGAATCAATCCTTAAAATTTTAATACCCAACTTAGGTTGGCTCTAAAAAATAAGACTTGTTTAACAAGTTAAAGATCTATAAAACTTTCTCTCAAAAAAAAAAAAAAAAAGATATATAAAACTTTCCATGTAGACATTTTTCTTTCATTTAATTGATTTCTAGTTAGGAGTCTCCTTAAATTAAAAAGTCTTGTATGTGACGGGCGCATGAGATACCTTCTCTCCTTAAATACATCAATACTAGTAGTGGTAACTATGTTGAGAAGGCAAAACCTCCTAATAGTTGTAGTGAGTTGGTGGATCAAGAGGATTGTAACTGCAATAAGGAATTTAACTATAACTTAGATTGTGATCGATCAAATAAATGTTCCAAAATAATAACTTGCCTAAAAATGAATTTATGTGTTCAACCAAGATCAACCAGTGAGACTAGATGAGCAAGTCCTGATGACTAAGTAAATAAAACTTTGGAAAGAAAAGAAAAATGCACGGTAATAGCACGTCTCTTATACAAACTTTTGTGTGTGGGGTGATGGGGTATTTATAGGACAAAATAGATAGTAGGCCTATCAGAAAATCATCCTTTCAAGCCGGCTGAGGGATGCATGACAAGGGTGCAGCCCCCAAAATTGCAATAGATAGAACAAATTCAATTAATTGCATGTCATTTGAATGATAGTTGGTGAGACACAATAAATGTTGATATGAGCAACAATGGTACATTTGAGGGCGCTCATTTCTTAGAGGGTTCACTGAACCTTAGGACTTTCCTATCCATTTTCCAATAGAGAAATACCAATAAAAATTAGAGATTTAGAGTTTGACAAGTTATTTAGGATGGGTTAAGGAGAATAATCAATAATGTCTTTGAGTAACACCTAGGAGATGGAATGCCTCAAAATTGTTGTTGCATAAGTCATAACAAGGAATGTCCAAACATGTTATTTTGTCTGCAAAATTCTAGCAAAATGAGGTTTTTTTTTTAATTTTTTTTTTTTTTTAAGAATCCAAAAAATAAGATTTAAGAGATAAAAACACAAAATATAGTCATAAATTCATGTATCTTATCAAGAGATTTATAGTTCAACTAGTATTTGGTATTTTCAATTGAGAATTAGGGGTGTGCATAGGTTGGGTTGAGTGGAGTTGAGGAGTTTTTTCAATCCAATCCACCATGGTCGAGTTGAAAAAAGCTCAATCTAACCCAACTCATCATAAGGGTCCAACCCAACCCATGTCAATCAAGTTGGACCCATGTTTTAGACATTAAAAAAAGAAAAAGAAAAAGAAAAAAAGAGCATTGGAAATTTAGAATAACAAATTTATAAGATTACCATCACAAATAACAATAAATTTACTAATCAAACCTGAGCATAGCACCAAACAAACATAAATTATTTGATTTATAAACCTGTTGGTAGTTCATCAAACCAAAAGAGTAAATAATAAAACTATATAAAATATATATTAAATATAAATGAGTCGGGTTGAGGCAGATATGTAAATATGTTAACCCACACCCAACTCAACCCATTATAATAAATAAATAAAATGGCAATACAACCTAACCCATTAACCCTTAAAAACTGACCCAATCTAGCAGTTTCAGTTGGATTTGGTCAGTTTTGACAGAGCGGTGAATTGGCTACATACCACTAATTGAGATGTTTAGAATTTTGAATCTTTTATTTCATAATTTCAGGGAATTTTATGAATTGGAATCCATTATGATATTTAGCATGCTACCTACCAATTATATTATAAAAATAGTTTTACATGATGTATCATTAATGTGAATTATCTTAGCTTGAATACAAGAGTTAGCATGTAACTTAGGTAGATCAATAAATACCAACTATGATGAGAAACAGCACTGGTGTTACACCACTCAAGCATTATGAGTTAATATGTGGAACTTTAAAACTCATTTTTCTTTCTTCTTTTCTTTCTTTCTTTCTTTTTCTTTTTTGATAATTCGATAATTATAATGGAAAATAAAGAATTTGAAGTCTAGATATGAATTTTAAGAATAGAGAGGTATATAAATCTAAGCAAACAAGTATAAATTCCTAGTCTACTTACTTCTCATGTTCTTTTTTTGTTGGAGAAAGTTTTTCTTTTGTTTTGGAGAAAGTTTTTCTTTTTTAGCACAATGGCCTAATAATCCTATTATATACATTAGAAGTTATAGATGAACTCCACATGAACTTAACTTTATCAAAATTAAAATTAAAACTAACTTGGAAGCTTCTCTAGGTGTGTTTTAAAGCCAAAATTGGATTCATCTTGTTATAAGTATTGATAGCTACTTTTGTAAATTTGTTTATATATATATATATATATTTTATAAACTGTGAGTTGATTTAGACATGTAAAAAAAAAAAAAAGAAGAGGAAAAAGGGGGTGGGTCGACCAAAATTCATCCTCCCAAATGGAGAGCAAAAGTAAGGAAGAAAAGGTTTACTACATCAAATTTACTATTTTACCCCTTTTATTCACAATATTTTTTATCCTTATTTGATGTGAAAAGAGCATGGCAATAAATTCATTCAAATCTTCTTTTTTCACCATTCCATCCCCTCTATCACATGCGAGGAAAACTAAAACATTTTATATCATTGCATGCTTATTGTCTCCCAAGATTACATTAAGGTGGATTTTCATCGTTACTAATACACTTGGCTTGAGTCAGATAAACTAGCTTATCAATATAACCAAAGCCTTAGCCTAATAAACCAAGGCTCCATTTTTATTTCTCTTCTTGTATAATGTTCTCTTTTAAGTACAATGACCAAGCAGAGTGTTGGTCTATCTCTACTGTATGGTGATTGTTATAGTGGCTAGTGCACACAACCTTACTTGGCAGGGAGAAAGAGGGCCATTAATTTTTGAACCCTTAGCATAATACATTTGGACTGAACTCTCAAACCGAATACATATAAGAAACCATTATATCTTCTACTTGAGAATATCCCATGAACGACACAAACAGGAAAGCGAAAAAATGGAGCTCAGGTCAGGCAGCTCAATGTTACACATTTTCTGGACGTGAGAGAGAGAGAGAGAGAGAGAGAGAGAGTAGGCTAGGGTTTTTCCTACGTGGGTGGCTGGCTAGTGGAGCTAGGCCACTCTTTTTCTCAACAACCTTTTCTATCTATAATGAGATGCTAGCTTCAATAGCCTCTTGCACTAAGCCTAGTGATAGGTTTTTCTAATGGGCTGCCTACATGGATGTATATTGGGTCCAATGCTAACACCCTAGGCATGCTATCCAAAGCATATCTTTCATATGCTTCCACACACTTGTTCAACACATACAAGGGTAAATGCTTTATGTGACCAACATGTTTAACTTGCAAGGCGCAGACACAACAACCAAACTCCACTGAAACCAACATAGTGTAACTCCTAACAAAACAACAAAGACCCATATGATCGCATCATATTTAGTTTCCTTTGATCCTCATGAGCTTAACCAAATTAGAGCTAAGCTTGATGTAGAGAGGGAAAAATTCCCGACCTATCACGAGCTGACACATCATGCTACTGGGTCCACAAAATACAGCCAATTACAAAGCACCACGTATTGCTACTAGGTTTTACTATCACTACTCAGGAACCAACAGAAATCTGCCAAGTGTCATGCAAGAACCAATCACACCTCAGCACGTGTAAGCAATGACACAAGCAACCTCGCACGTGTAAGCAATGACACAGGCGATCTAGCACGTGTAAGCGATGACATAGGCGGACCAATCAGGTTGTGACATGTGTCACAAATCGGACTTCGCCACGTGTCGCTCACCCACCCCCAAACTCCTATAAATAGAAGTCTTCCTAAGGCATTTGGAGAGAAGAGTCAGAAGTACAAAAGCTCTGCAAAAATTAAGTCTCAAAGCCTTCAAGAACTTCAATCCCAAAATTGAAGAACACTCGAAGCAGAATCATCCAAGATATCTACCTAGATCCTAAAGTTTACGGGAATCAAGCTCAAAGGTCCGAAAAACATCAACAAACCACAAATCGGTGAAGCTCTACGGATTCAAGCCTCTAAAGCCCCGAAGAACTTCTACCATAAACCTTCGAAGACGAAGAACACACGAAGAACACGAAGAACGCGAAGAACAAAGGATTTCTAACAAGCTCATAGCCAGAGATTCATTGCAATTCCGTTTCAACAATCTTCGATCCATCCCTCTACCAAATTGAAGGATATTTTGTGTTCAAGTCAAAATCACATTACCACAAATCCAATTAGCAAATCTTTTAAGGAGATTGAATCAGAGGATCACTCTTTTGTAATCACAGAGAATTGTACCACAATCATCAATACAAATTCGCATTTGTGAAACTATTTTACTTGTTTGACTTATTTCGAACTGAGGAATTTAGTCGTCCACAAATTCTGGCACGCCCAGTGGGACCTCTCTGCCTTTCATCTCATTCTCCTTCAAAGAAAGAAATCTTCATCATCTTGCTATCAACTTCAATGGCCTCTAGCAAGAACATTCAAGCTTCAGCAATAGCTACTTCAACTAAACTTGGTACGGCTACCACCAACAATTGCATTGGTGCAATCAATCGTAGCCAGCCTAAAACTCACAATCAACTTCAAGCTCAATCAACCAAGGAAGCCAAGGTCCAAACAATCATCTCCTTAGACCCTCTTACAAGAAATAAGGTCATCAACAAGGACATCTCCACCTTGGAACACCTCAAGTATGGGGGCAAATCCCATTCTTCCTTCATAAGAAGTTGGTCGCATGATTTCTCTCCCATCAAAGGGAACCCAAAAGATGAGATTTCACATGCTCACTTCAAATCACTTTCTTCTCCATCATCTTGGGAAGTTGTGTCAGTCATGATGACTAACACCTCTACCATGGAAGAAAAGATGGCTGAAATGCAGCAAAGGGTCGTCCTTCTCACAAAAGCACTTGAAGATAAGGACCTCCAAATTGCAACTTTAATGAACAAACTCGAAGTTCAAGATCTTGGTGAATCAAGCCATGGTCATAAATTCACATCTGCAAAGGATGACGAAGGGAGAGAAATTGAAAACACTCCCCAACAAGAACAATCTGCTTCGATGGCTTCGTTGTCAGTCCAACAATTACAAGACATGATAACAAATACCATCCGAGCACAATATGGAGGTTCTTCTACGAGTTCTCACACATATTCAAAACCCTACACAATGCGCATCGATAACATGAGAATGCCAAATGGGTATCAACCCCCCAAGTTCTTGCAGTTTAATGGCAAAGGAAATCCTAAGCAACACATTGCTCACTTTGTAGAAACTTGTGAGAACGCAGGGACTCAAGGAGGCCTCCTTGTAAAGCAATTTGTTCGTTCGCTTAAGGGAAATGCCTTTGATTGGTATACAGACTTAGAATCTGAGTCAATCAATAGTTGGGAACAACTTGAAAGGGACTTTCTCAACCGATTCTACAGCACACGGCGCACAGTAGGCATGATGGAGCTTACCAATACTAAACACTGGAAGGATGAGCCCGTCGTTGATTATATCAATCGGTGGCGTTCTTTGAGTTTAGATTGCAAAGATAGACTTTCTGAAATATCTGCTGTAGAGATGTGCATCCAAGGCATGAATTGGGGACTTCTTTACATCCTTCAAGGGATAAAGCCTCGAACATTTGAAGAGTTAGCAACTCGTGCGCATGACATGGAATTGAGTATCTCTAGCCATGGAAGTACAAACCCTTCCATACTTTAGGAAAGCAGAAAGGAAGTAAGGAGGAATGACAAGAATGCAAAAGTCAACCTCAAAGACCCAATGATTGTTAACAATACCGAAGTCAAGGTTCCAAGAAAAGGAGCAAATGCAAATGAAAAACAGCTTGAAGGATGGCAAAAGAACGAGGTGCGTCGTCTGACTTTTAAGGAACGTGAGCAAAAAGTATATCCGTTCCCCGATGAAGATGTGCCAAACATCTTAGAACAACTACTGCAATTGAAGTTGATTGAATTGCCAGAATGCAAGCGGCCAGAAGACATGGGGAAAGTTGATAACCCTAACTATTGCAAATACCATCGCATCATTGGCCACCCAATCCAAAAATGCTTCATCTTCAAAGAACGAATCATGAAGCTTGCCAAAGAAAATAAGATTGATCTAAACTTCAATGAAGTTGTCGAGTCAAACCATGTGACGTTGCTTGTGATGTACTTCCAACTCTCAAGCAGGGGGCAAACACCAACCAAGCTTACAAATTGATTGACAATGATGGCATAAGGATCGGCCCCATCAATGGGAAGTTCCTAAAACACTTCTATGCTTGAAAATCAAGAATTGCTCCTCGGTAAGAGCTTAAACTACCCACTATAACGCTGCAAGAGTACATGATGTCTTCCCATTACCCTTGAAAGCGTACCAATAAGGAGAAATTAATCCCACTCTATGTCACCAATTGCTAGTGTGGCGTAGTGGTTGGATGCCCATGTCACCCTTGAGGCCATCTCGGGTTCGATCAGTGGTGATACCCACTATTACACACTGAGCCCTCCTTTTTGCAAAAATACATAATAAAAAAAAAGGAAAAAAGAAAAAAAAAGCTATCAAAAAAATAAATAAACAAAAAAAAAAAAAAAACTTTTGAACTACGTAATGACTTGATCCCTTTCAAGGGTACGTAGGCAACTTAGTATCTTTTTGCTGAGTTCAGTCACGCACTAAAAAAAAAATTTATCAAAAAAAAAAAAAAAGAAGAAAACTTTTGAACTACATGATGACTTGATCCCTTTCGAGAGTACGTTGGCAACTTAGTATCTTTTGCTGAGTTCAGTCATGCACTTAAAAATAATAATAATAAAAAAAAGAAACAAAAAAAAATACAAAAAAAAAAGAAGCAAAAGAAAACAAAAATCATCAAAAAAGAAATTATAAAAAAAGAAATCATCAAAAAAAAAAAATCTGTTGAACCACATCATCTCCCTTCTGAGTGGTGTCGTTTCACATCATGTCTCTGAAATCTGAACGATGTCAACTTCCTCCAGAATGATGATAGATTATATATCCAAAGTCGATGTTGCATCATCTCTCCTCTATGGGCATGTTCGTGCGATGTCAAGATTCTTGATGGCATGTTTCGACATCTTCAAAGTCTTCGCAGCATACTCTGGCATCTTCAAAGGTTTGGCATCACTTTTCCCGCATCTTCAAGGTTTTGTTGGCATTTTCTTGCATCTTCAAAGTCTTGGTAGGGACTCCTTGCATCTTTGACGTCTTGTTGGCATCTCTAAAATCTTGATGTCTGGCTACAGTACTATACACTCTCGATGTCTGAGCTATGTTGCCTCTGAAAATTTGTGCTAATGTGGAGTGTTGTCATGACTTTATGGCAAAGATGGATGTCAGCATAGCTTTGGTGCAAATAAAGTATTGATGTGGTTTCATGAATGTTGGCACGGCTTCGGTATGAATGAAATGTTGACGTAGCTTCATGGCAAAGACGAGTATTGGCATAACTCCAGTGCTAATGTGAAGTGTTGACGTGACTTCGTGGCTTCATGAATGTTGGCACGGTGTTGGTGCAAATAGAGTTTTGACATGGCTTCATGAATGTTGGCATGGCTTCAATGCAAACGAAGTATTGTCGTGGCTTCATGGAAAAGATGAATGTCGGCACGACTTTGGTGCAGATAAAGTATTAATGTGGCTTCATGAATGTTGGCATGATTTCAGTGCAAATGAAGTTTTGACATGGCTTCATGAATGTTGGCATGATTTCAGTGCAAATGAAATTTTGACATGGCTTCATGAATGTTGGCACGGCTTCGGTACGAATGAAATGTTGACGTAGCTTCATGGCAAAAATGAAGTGTTGACGTGACTTCATGGCTTCATGAATGTTGACACGGCATTGGTGCAAATGGAGCTTTGACATGGCTTCATGAATGTTGGCACGGCTTCAATACAAATGAAGTGTTGTCGTGACTTCATGGAAAAGATGGATGTTGGCATGGCTTTGATGCAAATGAGGTTTTGATGTGGCTCGGTGCAAATATTGGTGCAACTTCAATGCGAGTGCAAGTGCTAATGTGGAGTGTTGTCGTGGCTTCATGGCAAAAATGAATTGTTGACATAGCTTCATGGCTTCAGTGCGAATGAAGTGTTGACGTAGCTTTATGACAAAGATGAACGTTGGCATGGCTTCGATGCAAATAGAATGTTGTTGTGGCTTCATGGAAAAAATGGATGTTGGCACAGCTTCGGTATGAATGAAGTGTAGATGTGGCCTCAATACAAATAGAATGTCGAGGCAGCTTTATGGCAAAAGAAAAGTGCTAGTGCAGCTTCATTACAAAGGCAAATGATGGTGCGACTTCATAGCGGATGCAAATACAAATATTACTTTATGGCAAAGATGAATGTTGGCATGGCTTCAGTACAAGGACAAAGGCTAGCACGGCTTCATGGTAAAGGCTCACGATGTGGCTACATTGCAAAAACTCTTGAAACGGCTGCGTTGAAAAGATAAGTGTTGGTGTAGCTTAATTGCCAAGAGAAACATGCTGCATAACAAGAACAAGCAACAACAAAGAGCTTGTCAGAAGAAAATCTCATGGCACGTCTAAAAAAAAAAAAAAAAAAAATCAACAAAGAGAGAAAGCTTCAATTTTAATCTCTAGCCTGTCAAAAAAAAAAAAAAAAAAAAAGATTAGTACAAACAAAGCATACTGTGAAAAAAAAAAAGAAAAAAAAAATCTCTACACATTATATCACCCACTGAGGCTTTGCTTGCACAATTCAATGCATACCTCGGATGGCTTTATATAGAGGTTTGTAGAGCTTAAAGTCAGATTTTGTAAATTTAAGGTCAACGAAGTCTGCACCGAAGCTTGAAAAAAATGAAAAGGGGGCAAATGTTCAGATCAGGTTGTCAGAAAGAAATTCTTACATTAGACCTCATAAACAACCCCTTGAAAAACTGCAAAGACATTTGGTGGTTATCCTGAATCACTCCCTGCCTGGGTTGTCAAACGTTGTCAGGATGGCCACCGCCAAAGTAGACCAGGGGGCAGCAAGTCTAACAAGGCCAGCGGACTCCCATCCTAGATTTCTAAAACTTCTGACAAGATTTCACAAAAAATCAACCCACAGAAGTCTTCTAAGGACTTTGATGTACAAAACCCAGAAAAAATCATCAACAACGGAGCCACCACGCACCGCCACGCACAGCCACAAATTCCCGACGAACTCGCGAGTTTCTCATTCAAGTCTGCGTAAATCTAAGAAGAATTTTACAAAACCAATGCCACCACTAGATCCGTTGACCTCCGATCTACAAAACCCAGGAAAATCAACCCCAAAAGAGCTGCCACGCGCCGCCACGCGCCACAGGCGAAGCCACGATCTTTCAAAACGACCCGCGGCCTACTCCCTCAAATCTGTGCAAATCTGCCCATGATTTCACAAAAATGACAAAACCATGGTCTTCTACGGCCTTAGATCGACGAAACCTGAAAATTTCAGGTCCAAAATCACCGTCACGCGATTTATCACAAGCTGACACATCATGCTACTGGGTCCACAAAATACAGCCAATTACAAAGCACCACGTATTACTACTAGGTTTTACTATCACTACTCAGGAACCAACAGAAATTTGCCAAGTGTCATGCAAGAACCAATCACACCTCAGCACGTGTAAGCAATGACACAAGCAACCTTGCACGTGTAAGCAATGACACAGGCGATCTAGCACGTGTAAGCGATGACACAGGCGATCTAGCACGTGTAAGCGATGACATAGGCGGACCAATCAGGTTGTGACATGTGTCACAAATCGGACTTCGCCACGTGTCGCTCACCCACCCCCAAACTCCTATAAATAGAAGCCTTCCTAAGGCATTTGGAGAGAAGAGTCAGAAGTACAAAAGCTCTGCAAAAATTAAGTCTCAAAGCCTTCAAGAACTTCAATCCCAAAATTGAAGAACACTCGAAGCAGAATCATCCAAGATATCTGCCTAGATCCTAAAGTTTACGGGAATCAAGCTCAAAGGTCCGAAAAACATCAACAAACCACAAATCGGTGAAGCTCTACGGATTCAAGCCTCTAAAGCCCCGAAGAACTTCCACCATAAACCTTCGAAGACGAAGAACACACGAAGAACACGAAGAACGCAAAGAACAAAGGATTTCTAACAAGCTCATAGCCAGAGATTCATTGCAATTCCGTTTCAACAATCTTCGATCCATCCCTCTACCAAATTGAAGGATATTTTGTGTTCAAGTCAAAATCATATTACCACAAATCCAATTAGCAAATCTTTTAAGGAGATTGAATCAGAGGATCACTCTTTTGTAATCACAGAGAATTGTACCACAATCATCAATACAAATTCGCATTTGTGAAACTATTTTACTTGTTTGACTTATTTCGAACCGAGGAATTTAGTCGTCCACACTTGATTAAAAAAAAAAAACACTTAGAGCTAAGCTCAATAACCCTACTTCACAGTAATGTCCTCATAGTCATGTCCAAACTCCCTACGTTAACATGAATGCCAAAGAATAATCACAAAACCATGATGTGTTACTAATATCGTCTTCCCTTCACCTTAGTGCCATTCAAAGTTGACCCGACAGTTAACCAAACTATGTCCTTTCGGATCTAATCACTCATGGGCTCATGGCCATAGACAACAAGCTAAATCAACAATCATTGTTCGTCTATCTGGTGTCATAACAACTACGTGATATGATCGCATGCTATAATGGGCTTTTGAGCAAAAACTCTTTCATCCTCGTAAATAATTGTTCAAAACGGTATGGACCATTTACGAGGACTAAAATAAGAAAAGTGGACGAAGATATAACTCCTACTTTGTAACCCCACCCAAAAAGGACTCAACGGGGTAAAGCAATCTTTTAGTCTAGATGATGATCTTAGGCAACGACAATTGAGTTATGAAAAAGTAACCATTATGCCCTACTCTTTTGCGCCACAACAACATTCAATAACATAATTCTCCATAGAATCAACTCCCATTATTTTTTACAATTATTAAAAAAATAGTGCATGAAAAGTAGTTGATTATGATGGGGTTTTTACGTTTTTTAAAAATTATAACTATTTATTACTTATAAATAGCAAAATTGAGCAACCAACGTAATTAACGGAGCTAGGGGTATGCCCCATGCACCATTAGGCAAGAGTGGGCTTCATCCATGCATGCACTCGTCATTCTCTTTCTGATTGGCTGGGGTTTCCAATTGAAACCCTAGCCGAGATCTACTTCCAATCTTCATATCTCGCTGCTTCCACTTCCATTTTGCTTGTTTTTTGTGCTAACATCATATCAAACATACTATATATGATGATCTAGAATCACTCAAAACATAATGATTTGAAAGATATATTCGGAGTGCAAAATCGATACTTCAAATATTTGAACCAAGCATAAAAAGTTTGATCTCTTTTTACTCTCATCCAAATTAACCACATGTTGGTTGCTCCTATGGAACCCTATGGTGGAGGAGAGTCAATTATCAGTGTCAGTGACAACCAATGGAGGAAAAAGATATTTGCATGGCAATTTTTTTTTTTTTTTTCTTTTGCTGAGTAGATATTTGCATGGTATTGCATCAAACTAAATTGGATTTTAAATATTTCCTTGCTAGTTATCCAACACGCAATGAGGAATCGTGCACATCCTTTTGCTTAACAATATGATGAGTTATACTATATATCATTCGTAGACCAAATGGTTCAAATCCCAAAGACTATTGTTTGATGGAACCTAAGAACAAGGAGAGCACTTAAACCTGAACCTTAAGGCCCAACACCAACACTGCCTAACGCACAACACTGGCTAAATAACTCAACCACCCCAGCCCAATCCACAACCTTTCCTAGCTAAACAAGATCTTATTATTAAGGTGTCTCATCATTTGACCCAAAGTACACAAGATTGTGCTTATCATGGTAATGTAAAGTCAAAATTCAATGTGGAGTGTAGCGGTCACTACGTACGTTGGACATTATATACAAGCCATTTGGGATGGCGTGAAATGCAAGTCCCATTTGAATAGTAAGAAACAATCAAGATCTCTTTTGTGTAGCTAACTAGTTAAGAGTAACACAAGCCTAGCAACCAAAACTAAGATTAGTGACAAAAATATACAAGAGAACTAAGTGGTTAAGCAATTTATTATGCATTAGAAAAGGGTCGTGTCCGAGTTCCTCATACAAAATGATAGGATCCCACCTTAGTCATTCATGAAAATTGGTCCATAGAGACTATCCATAACAGCAAATTGCATGTTCTCTGATGGTTTCCAGTGACGCTTCCTTTGATTTATAAACCAGTTATTTATTTGTTTCTGATCTAGCCCCGTTAAATCAGCAAGGGAAACCTTGTCTGCTTCCTGAATGATGAAAAACAGCGTAGTTAAAATATTGTCAAGGACATTGGAATCATTGTGCTACCATAACCCCAAGCACCACCTTTTTTTTGGGCTCAAACTAACCCTAGCACTTGGAAGTACACTCGAAGTTCTAACCATAAAACACTTTGCAACTTGTTTCATCAGGATAAATAAAATATGACCATTGCTTCCAAGAAATGCTTACCGTTGGGTATGGCCATTTGTAATGAACATTCCACCACTCGAGCAGGATCTGCCTTGCTTCTTTGGGTAGCTTGCCCTTCTTCTTCTTTTTCGAAAATTCATGCTTCAGGCTACTGATATAACCGCTATATTTCCGCAAGAGTTTGTCCTTCAGTTCACGATCCTCATTTGAACGCTGGCACTCCAGCGCCTCAATCTCTCCACCACTGACATCTTCATCAGATGATCCATCTACTTCATCTGGTAAGATACAAAAACCCACAAGTGAAATTTTGTTTGCAACTTGTCCATGCTCTACAGGAATGTGCTTAACATCAAAACAAAATCATGGAGAAACCATCAAAACCGTGGAAAGAATCTTGAAATAAAAATGCCATGCATATATATTGCAGATAACTTTATAAAAAATAATCACACAAATACAAATCGATGGGCATGTTAAATAAACATATGTCAACATTTAGTGTTACTGCTATTACTCAACACACTCATGACTCACTTTTTCTACAAGAACAGCAATATTAACACTCATGGGGACAAAATCACATTTATCAAATGAAGGAGGAATCCCTTCATCAAAATTCTAAAGAACATAACCATTAAATTTTGAAGTTGAAAGAGGTGAATCTCTAAATCTAAATATACCTTAAAAATTCTCTATTAGACAGTGTATACCTAGATGAATGGATTTTGCCAAAAACTCACAACCATACTTCTACAGGCAAAGGAAATTGAATACAGAAAATGTTACTGTCAAATATAAAGTAACAAACATTATGAATTAAAATTGGTTAATCAAACCAAAGAAAACATTGTTGGATAGATAAGTTATTCATATCATAATGGCTTTTAGGACATTAATCATCCTTGAATTTAATAATAGTTTAACAAATAAGAACATAAACAAATTAGAGGATGCCAGTATTTCCTATTTAGGTCATCATGAACTTAGAACTTTGGCATGTGAATAAAAATCAAACTAAACCAAAGCATGATTCACGAGTACACGTGTTTATTTCATCTAAAAACAACAAACCATCTAGAAAACAATCTAGACCTAAATATCCAAAGGGCATGGCAAAGGATAATACACATGTTAACAAAATCCACATTATAATGAAAAACATGCACTCATTAGGTTAGATCATCACCACATGCAAAAGGTGATAGACCCATGTGCTTGTAGTGCAAACAAACTCGTCAAGGAAGGAAAAATAATTTGAAACCTAATTATAATCCAAGTACTACAACCGTAGAGTTAGTCTAGGGTTAACTCCTCTATATAACCAACTTAAGATTAATTGTTACTGTTCATATAACAAAGATGTAACCACTAAATTTTATCCCAGAAAAAGACATAAGACTGTCAGGCAAACTATAAACTACATCAATCCCTACGTTTACCCTTATTCTCTTGCTTCCAATTTGTCTTTCTACATTAATTTTATTTTCCTTCTTTCTTATTTAACATTTTAATGAAATAATACATAGCAAAGTTTCAACTTTCAACCACAACTTTTTCCCAAAAAGAAAACTTTAAACCACAACAGAAATTAACAAAATAATGTTTCTAGTTCTCAAAAATCAGAAAAGGGGGGGGGGGGGGGGGGCCTGATGGAGAAAGAAGTGGGTCACTAACACCACAGCAAAAGGTCACACAAACTAATAATGGAGTCAACCTTACCACCATTGTAATGGAGCATTACTCCATGTTTTCGCGGATGTGATGTAACACTATAGCCAATGCTACAAGCAGATGGGACCAGACGGGACCCAATTAGTACTTTTTATTTTTTGTGTACACAGATAATGAGAGAAAACAAGTGCACGAGAGAGAGAGAGAGAGAGAGAGAGAGATGACTGAACAGTGAACAGAGACAAAGAAAGATTCGTAGGTTCGTTGTGTCGTATCGCAATCGGTGTGTGAACTGGGAAGTGGTGCCTTTGCCAAGGTACGGCCGTCATATCCAAAATTATTTAAGAAAAAAATATAGTATATATATATATAAAAAATTCCCATATTATAAGCTTGCTTTTCAATTTCTGATGGGACTTACCCTTCAAAAACAAAAATCTTATGTAGGCTTTTGTTTTCTACTTTTGTCCATTAACATTGGAAAAAGGAAAAGGGTTTTGGCTTATTTTTGTGAATAAATAAATGGGTTTGAACCTTTTTCTTACTAGCTGAAGTTATCCCCAGAAAAAGAAGATTGAAAACCCAGACATCACAAAAATGACACACAAAGACAGACACATTTATCAAGGTTATATATATATATATATATATATATATATAAATGCTAAAACTACTACAGATTTTAGTACATAACATTTACAAAATAAGTGAATGGTGAATTTCAGTCATAATAAATGTCAGAATTATGTTAGTAAACACATTAGTTTGTAAAATTTATAGTCTCTCAGTTGTTAAAAGTTTGTCACTTTTTCATTTTATCATAAAAAATTTCTAAAATGGTTTAACAACGTATGCCCTAAGAGTATATGTTAATAAAACCCTAGTCTAATTTCTTCCTAACTAAATCAGAAGCTCAGAAAAATGAAGAGACAGAGATTCATATATAAGTTATAAATAACCGAAACTGCACTATGAAAGAGTGGTGTGACTTAACTTTTAAGGCTTATTTACTGATACAGAGTAGGACTAGTCACTGGCCAACAATGTAAAAATTCCTAGGGAATAGTAGAAATACAGCGATGGAGTGAGACTAAGATTTTGAAAGCGCAGGTTGGAGCAGTGTGATTTCATTATATCAAAAGCTGACACCACCGGGAACCACGGGGGAGTCCATGTTTGGTCTCGGACAACTTTTTTGTACAACACATGTTGTCCACTTTACCCTTTCATTATCCACCATATACCCGGTAATTACACAAACTCAGAAAAATAAAAGAATATAAGCTCAGCAAATTCAATGTGGTTTTGGTTCTAAACCCTCGTGTTTGGTACCACAACATAAACAACAATTTTAGTTTTTAAATAATATTACACATTTTTTCACATTTTTTCACCCACACGTATTTTCAAAAAATATAAATAATATTACTAGAACAACATTACCAATCAGGCCATTTTTTCTGTTTTATATTGTACTTTCAATGAATATACAACTAAACAAAAAAACTAATCCAAGCACACTTGATTAGGACATGATGAGGCAGCAAATGCTTATATATATATATTTTCTTCATTTGTTGATGTACAGTTTTTTAAAGCTTCATTTTCCCCATGAACTACTCAACTTATTACTAAAATAAGATAAGATAAGTCAATAAATATATTAAAATAAGCAATAGTCTATAGAAGAGTAAAGGGAAATGCAAGGTGAGTAATAATAAAAAAAATATAACTTGTTGATCAAAAGAATACTTCTAGCCAGCCAACTGATTTTCAGGTTACTAAATTGCTTTAATTAACAGGGACAAAATCTACAAGTGCAAACAGTACTGTCAAAGAACAATTGCACCTAAACAATTTATCTAGTAATTTAGTTGTGCATGTGGCAGGAGGAATGAATAAGAAAAGAAAATAAAGGTTCATTTCTTTATGTATTTTAAATCATAGTCTAAGATTTCATTCATGTTTCACTGCTTGTTTGAATGTTTGTGTTCTACTTCAATTAAGGACACATCATTTATGTCAACAAACAACAACCCAGTTATTAGTTAGACTTTCAACATATGAAGCCCCTCTAAGTTCGTCCATTTCTGCACCAAACTAAAATTTTGAGATTCCAAACATATATAGCTGGCCAAATACAATATGCTAGTACGTGTGTGCTTGTATGTTTTCTTTTGGCATTTGATAGACGAGATATACTGAACAGAACACATGAAATTATCAATATCTGGGGTTTCTATAACAAATTGTCCACAACTGTCCAAAAACTTGCAATTAATTTTATATGCCACAAGCTAAAGCAACGATATACCTTCCTAAAAACTAGTCTATAGTAAGATAAAGATAACACATGAAACTTTCCCATGTACAACCTCGTGCGTGCAGTCTACTGCTTTATTCTCAAAGTTAAAATATGAACAAACTACAGATTGTCAAGCTCAAATTTAAATAGTTCAGTGAGTAACTTTTAGGACCACAAAATATTAAAGCACATTCTAAGGCCTGTAAGCTCTTTTAAAGGTTTGAATCTTCTAAACAAAATGAGAGAGAAAGAGAGAGAGAGAGAGTTTGCAACTTGCTTTGTTTTATAATAAATTCACTTAGTGCAAAGCCAGTAGCCATTAACCACATAGAAATATGAATAACCCTCATTAGCATCATTATTATTTATTTTCCACAAGAACAAACCAAAATTATTTCGTTAGATGATACGCAAGTAACAATAACCCTAATTAGCATAATTTTCTGCATGCAAATCCATATTCATCTATATTCCACTAACAGAAAAGTTTTTAGGTGATACACAAGTGGTAAGAAGACTCATTAAATTGCGTTTGGTACCAAGCAATACAACAGGAGGAACTTAACCTTGATTCTACTTTGGGATTATGACGTATCGAGTGATAAGCTAAAAATTTCTCTTAGCAAGCCAAATCAAACCATGATTTTTTTCTCACTTTTTGCATACTACTTACTTTGCAATAGATAATAGTACAAAATAACATCCAAAGAATGCAAAATGAAGTATTTTATAACCCAATAGGCATATAACAAAAAATGACCACCAAACTTGACAGATATGTGCCAAACTTGACAAACAATTGGCATCTTTCACATATCTCTAATCAATTTTATATATTTACTACAGTACTAGGTAAGTAATTAAAAAAATTAAAAAGTACAAAAACTAATATCCATAATTTAAAAAGTAGCCTCCACTCTCCACGACTAAAAGCATTAAGTCGCAAATTTCAAGTTTTCAACAATCTCCCTTTCAAAATAGAAAATCAAACTATCTGCAAGAAATGCACCCTTATTTTGATGTGAAGTCTTGTTTAAATAATTTTTATAATTATTAGTCCATGATTATATATTGTTGCAACAACAAAAATAGTTTTTTTCCTCCCCACTACGTAAAGAGCCAAAAGCAATGTGCTTCCTATTATAAGGAGTGGGTGGTTATTGCAATTATATGAATAAGGGTTCAATTCAAGTGATTGGTATATATAATTTAATAATCAAAGGTTTATGATTTCATTTAAACAAAACATGAGTAAATTTAGGCCTTTCTCCCACGCATTCATATGACCTAAAGGATCAAAATTTTAGGCTGGCCCCTCATTGGCATTGGCATTGCCATTGAACACTTCAGTTAGTACAAAATCATTTTTTCACAATACAAGAAAATAATTACTAATTAGTTGCGTTTAGTCACATACAAGAGTAAACAAACATGTAGAGAAAAAGAATAAATAAATAAATTAGTGGGGTAATGAGTATAGATAAGTAGCAGAAAAATACAGATTATTAGATAGAAGAACACAATTAACAACTACAGCTAAGCTAATATAAGTCTAAGAACTTCAAAAAAAATAATTCTTGCAAGTTTGGAGAAATCTGACTATGATATCTAACATAAAGGTTTGAAATTATCTATGGCTTAATAACTCAAGAACTAAACAAACTGCCCCAAGGAGATTGCTTTCAGATAAATAAATGACATATTCTGCATGAAATATAGGCGTGGATCTACAAACAAATCGTGTGGTATAAAAATCTAGTTATAACCAAACAATCAGAGCATCACAAATCTACTAAGTCAACACCTTCTACCATGTGAAATACTTTTAAATATTTTAGGAATTGGATGTGCCCTGTGAAATGGTGATACGTATTGATTAAGATATTATGGTACCTTGCATGAGAGAATAATTACCGCAAGCTCAAAATTAGAAGAGTTATAAATAAGCGGATGACAATACTACTAATACAGGAAGCACAGGTCTTCAATATAGACAACAAATCAGTATAATACAGCCAATGATTTCTAACCCAAATGTAATTCATTCATGGGAGATTGAATCGTGTGGCATATGTCACAAAGGATTATATATATATATATATATGGGTAAATTACACCACAATCACTTGAGGTGTAACAAAATGACATTTCCCCCAAACGTTTGTATAAATGACACTCTTTTCCCTAGAGGTTTTTCTAAATGTAACACTAAAGTCCATGCTTGCTCAAATTGTGATTTCCCTAACATAATATTTATTTTTAAATAGATTCTTACCCAAACTATGGACAAAATGACACTCCCTTGAGGGTTGTGGATGAATGACCATTGAATACATACAAACCTCAAGGAAGAGTGACATTTAGTAAAACCTTAAGAGAGGTTGGTATACTTCACCCAAAAATATATTATCTCAAGAGGGGCATTGGCAATCACAAATCATTCCACTCATAGACACTAGGGGCATGAAATGAAAGAAACCTTGTTTATCCTCTAAGAACCGGTATGGTCACCATGACTCAGGTTGG
Organism: Quercus agrifolia; assembly: GCA_029955455.1. Classification (NCBI taxonomy): domain Eukaryota; kingdom Viridiplantae; phylum Streptophyta; class Magnoliopsida; order Fagales; family Fagaceae; genus Quercus; species Quercus agrifolia. The sequence continues at coordinate 46,095,685 of JARQAD010000006.1, forward strand.
AAACAACAACATCAATGTGGAGATGCAACAGATGGTTAAAAGGCTTCAAGAAAATGTGCACTTCCTAAATAACCAATAGCATGTAATTGATGTGACATGTCAATCCCATCTCTGCGTATAAGTACACATTGGGGTTGTGTAACACACAATCACACAAAGCCACTAAAATGCAATCCAAAGCAATCTGCCTAATCCAAAACATCTGCAATTAATTCCTTCAAAATTTAAACTTAATAAATTTTTACGCATGTCTGAACCAGCTTATTAATTAGTAACCGTCCACAAAGATGGCTCTTGCTCCCAAACAAAATCCATAACCTCCATGCCACCCAACTAGTAATAAAATATTGGATGAAAAAGAAGCTTTCTCTCATCCTGATGCTAAAAATAGCTTGAGCTGAGTTGGGACCATACTATGTGTACAATCTCATAGCCTTGACCGCATAAAACAATTACTAAAGTGATCATTTTGGTGACAAAGTCCATCTGTCCCAAGTACAAAAGCCTATGGTTTCAACCATTATACAATTATACACAGCCATAAAAGTAGGATATCAACAGTGATCAAGCAAATTAAAAAATAAACATGATAGGTCTTAAAGGAAGATGATATCAGTACTCCAACACGAGCAAATGTAATATTTTGGAAACCTAACTTGCTGTACTTCACTCTGCCACAATATCTTGTTCCAAATGCAATATTCTATTAGGAATCTATTTGTGCTAATGATGCACATGATTAATAAGAAAGGGGTTTCCTTTCAGTTCAAGTTTTATTTTATACAAGTGGAACTACCTGCAACCATTCAAAAATGAATTCTTTTAGTGGTCATGCAAAACATTTTTCTCTATCTCTACCCTTTTGGATGGCAGAATAGGCACAGTCCTTAGATCTTCGTCAATGTTTAGTTATTTATTCTGATCCATGGTATCCATTCAACTCATGCCTCATTGAAACTTAAACTCTGGTTCCAAACCAGACATCGTTATTATTAAGACCATTGTCTGTGTCTAGCTAGAAATGTGAATAATAACAAATCAATTAAAAGCGAGGCAACACATTTGCACCCACATTCAAAAAGGAGCAGCATCATTGCAATCACCGGAAGCATGTCTCCTAGATTTAGAGTAAGTAAAGCTACTTTCTCAACCTTGTCCTAAAACTCTTATAAGAATTGATAGAAATCTTTGCAAGAGCCAGTTGAAGAATAAAGCTACAAATTCTAATGTTCTTTTGTGAACTGAGAATGTGAAAGGTTAGATGCCACGAGGCCCACGACACATGATGTAACAAGTCTCCAGTATTGTCAATATTCTATTTTCATTAATTAAGATTTAGAAATCTAACACCCACCAAAGCGTGTTTCATTTCCAGCTTTACTAAAATACAGCTAACCAACCATGCCTAGTATACTTTTTTGATAAGTATACTGATGAGATATTACAAATATCTACGACAACCAAGAGGATGCCCCCAATAAAATTTAGCAATAATATACATGGCATACTGAGATTTTCAAATGGTTGTATAAATTAATATCTAGTTGCAAATAAGCTTAACATATGTGCAAGATACAAAAATTTATGGTCTCCACAAACTTGTGACACAAAAATTGTTATCCCCAATGCAATAAACTTCAGGCCGCATGCTAATTAGGAGGTGGTTGCAGTCTATTGTTACAACATTAAATAAGTGATCAAATTCACCAATTCCAAACAACTTATACTTCTGTTACAATTGGTAATTTATCATGAACAGAGAAGGTCCTAATTTTGAACCCCATCTCCACTCTACCTCTCCTTTAAAAAGTAAACAATTAAATTCATAATATTTTAACAGCTTAAACCTTTGGGACTATAGTTAATTTATCACCTATGACATAAAAAATTTAACTGAGAATTTAATTTTCAAAACAAAGTCCTATCAACAATATTACAACAACTAGTCCTTACTCATTCCAACCAAGCGACTCCTCTCCCCCTTTTAATGTGAAGTAAGGTCTCTAGCCAACTTTCATGGTTCGGAAATTTAAAAAACTATCTAAAAGTTACTGAACTCAGAAAAAGTCAAAGTCTAGCTGCCTAGCTAGACATCCTATGTAGGAGATTTTTGTTGGAGTCATTTACTTAACAAAGAAAAATGAAACATAACTTTCATCAAGGACAATTCTACACTTAAAATTAATGAGAAAGAGAGAGAAAGAGGCAACAAAAATCTTTAAAAGAAAAGGTACAAAACTTAATTCTGATAACTATTATTAGCAGTTTTTAGTCCAAGAGATACAACCAAAATAAGGAAACAACAAAGAACTGGAAGAAGAGAGATAAGAAAGAAAAAATAGTATACAAAAGAAGAAAAGTTTCTATGGTACTGTTACAAAGCCCTACACTGAACAAGCTATTTTCAAGATAATTATTGGTTATTAATTGGTAGAAGAAGTGGAAACATCTAAAATGGAGAAAACAAAAGAGAAAAAGTTTTCAATCATCCTAACCCTTAATATATAAAACATTCCTCCATGTTCAATTCTTACATACAGAAGTAAATACAGGTACCTTTATGAGAAAAAGGGTCTCAATCTCATCCATTTCTAGGGTTTTGGTTGTTGGTTTGTGCTATAGGTGTGTACCACTGCTATACATACATCTGAAATCTGGAAGCTTTTTTGCGCTCAGCACCTACATGTTCAGAACCAATTGGGGAATTTGGCCTATGAAAGCTACCTAACTAGTGTCTGTATTTGTACTGTTCGTCATGTGAGTTTTTCCTATGCTAATGTGCGCGCTAGGTTTTGTGCTAACGTGCGCCTTATCTACCCTCTTTCATTACCTGCATATCCCTAATGTGCGCATAAAATTTAATAAATCTCTCTGGGTATTTTATAACACAGAAAAAGAAAAGTTAAAAATAAAATACCCACATAGCACAAAATTCGACGAAGTAGATAAAAAAATATTTTCATATATAAAACAAGCAGAGAGAGAAAGAGGGAGACCAGAAACACAGGTTCTGGAAGCACCATTATTGCAGAGAGTGTTGAGTTGGGTTTCAATGTTGTTCAGGAACGAAGTGGCTTCATCGAAAGGCCTTTTGAGATCCGATTTGTACTTGGACAATATATCACAGTAAGTTTCCTTCAAAAAGAAAAGAGAATAAAATCAAATTTAACCAACAAAAAATAAAAAGAAAACCCATCTCTCACACACACAGATATCAAGCTAAAATGGGAAAGCTTTATCTAGTTTTCTTTAGGGTTAGGCTCTATAAATTGCAAAAGAAAACCGTATATGTGAGAGAGAGAAAGAACCATGAATTGGTCAAGCTCTGGATCAGAACCAAAGCGCGTAGAAACAGCAACTGTTCTCTTACAAAGTTCACTTTCTCTTTGAATTTCATCCAAAACGTCAGCTATCTCCGGTGGTGCTCCTACCTGTACAAAAAGAAAGCCCCCCAATACAATCAAATTTCAAAGAATATTGCACAGTACTATATCTCTCTCCGTACAGTTTCTTATTACACAGTTCTCATATTTAGACTAAATAAAGATTAGCAAAGCCATTAAAAGCGCTTCTTCTAGTTCTCTTTCCTTTTTTTTTTTTTTTTTCACATAATACGGCGGGAAATTCCGTAAGAACAAGCACAGAAGTTTCAGCATAAATATGTACACACTGTGCATATACATGTTACTACTTTTTAAGGCTTTTTTCTCAGATCTGAATGACGGGAATCCAAAGAGTCTGAGTTAAACTCTCCGTTTGGTTGATGAGAAAAGCCAAAGGTCAAGAAAAACCATTGGCCACACACAAAAAGCTTCATTACTACAACTGCTACTACAGACTACAGTAGTACCACTACTAATACTATTATAGTAAAACTCTTTCTCTTCCATCATGTGGTTCTAATAAAAACAACTTTTTCGTACTTTTCTTTTCTTTTTTTCTCATCAACCAAACGGAGAGTCTTTCTTTAAAGAAAAGCATTGAATTTTGATGACCTTTTGGCAATCGATGTAAGCTTGGAGGAGTTTAGGGTAGAGAGGATGGGAAGAGATTTTGGCTCTGATTACACCAGAAGCCTCTTCATACGAGCTAGTTCTTCCTCCTCCTCCTCCTCCTCCTCCTCCTCCTCTTTGAATCTCGGCCACCATTGAAGCAGCATCAGATACAGCAGAAGATGATGAGCCGGACAACAAACGGTCCGGCCCAAAAACTTGCACCCGGTCAGCTAAACCGGCAACCGGAGTCTGAAAGGACTGGTAATTGTTAGTATAATTGTTGTTCACTAAATAATTATCCATTGAACCTTGCACCGAGTAGTCGGTGGTGTTGGAATGGAGGCCGTACAGTTCATCCATAATAGAGAGAGAGTCTGAGAAAGAGAAAGAGAGAGCAAAATCTCAGAGTAAGTAGTAAAGGAGTTGCAGAGAGAAGAGACTGAGTAAGTGTGAGTGTTAGAGACTTGGGGAAGTGCAAAAATTTTAGCGTACAAACAAGGAGAAGTTGGAGCAGCTAGCCTCAGACCTCAGTTGCTTGCTTCTTTCTTTACCGTTCTCTGTCTATGTGGACCGATTGGGTCCCCCTCCACGCTCTTTTTGGGGGCGTGGGTTTAAAGTCAAAGTGGGTTCATATAGATTGTCAACAAAAAATAATAATTTTAATAAAAAAATTCTTGTGGAGAGAGAGAGAGGAAGTGAGGAGGAAAGTAATAATTTACCAAACACAAGGTATATATCGTAAGGTGTGATAGTGTAATCCAAACAACTGAAAATGCATTTTTATTACATGTTATACTACCCAAAATTATGGCACGGGGCATTGGCTAGGGACATTAGTTTGAAGATCTTATGGTTGATGGGGACTTTAGAGAGCTCATCAAGGATGCTACTGCTTGTACCCTTACTTTGTCTACCATTGGTGTGTTGGATGTAGTATTATTAAACCTAACCTAGCTCGGCTGATCGGACATATAACCCGGTGACCCAACACAAAGAACGGTCCGGGTCATCAATTGAATTGGATGTACATAAGACTTGGTCAAAACCGATAAAACCCAGTAGGTTCTAAACAAACCATGTGACCCATCTAGGTTTTATTAACCTAGCTGGATTTGTGAATTATGTCAAATTATATTAATATATCAATCTTATTAATTTCTTAATTGTTTAATATGTGATAATATTGTAGTTTAAATATAAGAAAACCTAAATAAATAAATACACTTTTCAATTTCACAAAGTTAGTTAGCACGTAGGTATGAATATATCAGTATATGCTATATAACTTATTGCTTAAACATTTTTTTCTCTTCTTTTGTTTATGTTTTTTGGGCTTTATTTGTTTATTGCTTTAAGTTTGAGTCTTTAAAAAAAAAAAAAAAAAATTCTATTGTTTATATATATTTAATTTTTAAAATCTTTTTATTTGACTCGGTAGTTTGACCTTTGATCCATTGGTTGAACCAATGACCTAGTGACTCGACTCATAAACCAAGTCAACGTCTGGTCCGGGTTTAATTACTATGGTTGGATGTTATTTTTCACAAAATAGGTAGTCATTGTAACAAGGCCTCTCACTTGTTGTCAAGCATGTTAGGTAGATTGCCCATAGTGCATAAGTTGGCAAATCGTGAACAAACTTGAGCTTACAAGACTATTTGATGTCCAAACTTATGCCTAGAACAGTTTGAAAAGAGTTTCTAACTTCTCGACACTTAGCTTAACACGTCAATTGAGCAAGAATTGTCGGTTTATAATTCAATCAAAGATTGATTGAAGGTCATTGAGTCATCCAATCTCTAGTATTTTGTGCCCTACTTGCTAGAGTATATAAAAACTTGTAAGGGATGACCAAATAGTGTTTTTGGAGAGTTGCTAATTATTTGCCTAGGGTTTCTATAGCCGAGTTCTCTCACACTATCAACCCAAAAAAAAAAACTATCAAGATCTATGATTAAGGTGAAGTCGTTGCACACAAATCACAGAGATTACTATTGTGAAAATCTTCAAGAAGGTTCTTGAAGTATGGATGTTGTGTTAGTGTGATCAAAGTTCACAGTAGAAGAGTCGAAGGATTTGAGCTATTTGTGGTCGTGTTTGTAAGTATGATGTAAAATTAAGGCTAACTATGATGTAAAACTTCAATTATATACAGTGAATCTATTTCCGTAAGGGTTGGTTGTAAACCCCCCCCCCTCCCCAAGAGTTTTGCTTGTTTAGAGTTTTTTCTTTGTAACCACATCATTGTGTTCCTTACTTTATGCTATATATATATATATATATATATATATATATTTGCAATATTGGTCTGTATTGAAATTAACTATAAGTTAATTTGACACAACAAAGGCCTAATCCTTCAACAAAGGCCTAAACCTTCAACAAAAAAAACCTTGTAATTCAATAGCATAATCCTATCTCTTTTATTAGGATAATGTTTTCATATCCCACAATTGTTTTAAGTTTTTAACTATCAAGTCATGATTTTCTTTTTAAAAAAGTTCTCTCACTTGTCTATCTCTCGAGAGGCTTTATTTGTGTGATTAGATGAGTGTCCAAATTTCCTCCTAACTTTTTTTTTCTTTTCTTTTTTGAAGTGGTTGGAAAGTACTACTATTTACTATGTAGCCCATGCTGGTCGGGAGGTACTACTTGGACTAACTATTAGTCTATTATAAATGGTGAAACATGCTGTTCTTTTCTTTTTGTAGAAAAATATTGTACATAACTTAACAATAATGCTACCCTTCTTTTACTTTTTTTAATAAAAAGTTTATTATGCTATTTCGTTTTTTTTTTTTTTTTCTAAAAAGAAGAGGGAAAGAAAGATAAGATATTTCTCATGTTCAAGGCCTTGACGTCTGGTACTCAACTTCCTTTTCCTCTTTTTTCTTATCATTTCGCCGGATACAAGGATGTGGTTGAGATGTTAACCACATTTTGGTGCAAAACCTATAAGGATGGAGAGAAAAGACTAGAGAGAGAGAGAGAGAGAGATGAAGCAAAGCAAGAGCAAGTTGAGTCATATCTCCTTTGTGTATTATTTCTGTCCAAACTTTTTAAAGGAATTGAGCTGTTCATGGACATGAAAAACGATAAAAATTTTACCACAAATTAAAGCGTGTGATCGCCACTCGCACTCAGAGGAAGATTGAGTGTATGTGTCTGTCCCTGTTTGTTTATATCGAGAATACTCAGAAAGCAGCAATGAATGAGTAAAATTTTTTAAGAAAGAAAGAAAGAAAGAAAGTCGCCCACTACATACGCTATGTGACTAGAGAGAAGTGAGTGACTCGTGAGCCGTGAATGAAGTGAAAATACTGATACGGATCATCACTTCCTTCATGGTGACGATAATGCTTGGATTCTGGTAGGTATGGACTGCCATGCAGTCATTCTCTCCAACCCTAGCTAGGGCCCTATGCCTTTCAGTACTATTAATTACTCACTTCTAAACCCCATTTTCTTTCTGTTACACATTGGCTCCCATTTGCCTTCATCATTATTATAGCTGTATATTAAATGGAAAAGATACCTCCTTTTTTTAAGTGTCAAGTACCTGTGATTGAGATTGATACGATTTTTATTAGCTTATTTGGACGACTGGTTGTACACTTAAACTATTCCACTTTTTTTTTTCAACAATTCCGACCTTGCATAATGTAAGTAATTGGCTAAAGCTTACGCATATTAACGTCATTTTTCTTTCTTTATCACTCGTATTCAATTATATTATGGTTTGTAACCACCGACGGGTGTGGTTTAATGGTCTTGGATAATAAATAAGATGGGCTAAGTATGAGGTCTAAGATTCATATGAATTATTTCTCTCAATAACTCAAGATTCACTAGTGTCTTTTATAAGATTGGGAAGTTATGATTTATTGTGGTTTTTCTGCACCTCAACAGAGTCCCAGATCCAACGAATAAGATGGTACTATGGTCACGTCCAAATAAGATAGGCACATTGGTCGCTCCTTACCCATTTTTGTTTTATATATATATATATATATAATATCATATTATAGTTTGTAGTAAAGAGGTTGCCTAATAGTTTTATGGTACTAGATTTTTTTTTTGTATTTTGACTGAAAATCGAAGAATATATATTATAATATAAAAATATATTAAGTATTCATATGTATCCGGTTTATTTGGCTTAGTTTTTACCTTCTATATATCGTTTTTTAAAATCTTACGTTTTTTTTTTTTTAAATACATGTATATTCGCAAAAAGTTAATGCCAAACATACACTAAAAATAAATAAACAAGGACTTTTTATATATTAAAAAAATCAAAAAGGAATATGGATGTATTTATAGTAAATCATCGTTTACAACGGGAAGAGGAAGACAAGGAAAATTCTGTAGCCAAACTCTAGGTTCCTTCTTCTCCTTTGTTTGGGAAGCAAGGGTTTTTGCCACTTTGTTACACAGTTTTAAAAAAATGAATAAAAGGAAGTAGCTTGATATGAAGAGGCTGAAGCGCAGCAAATGGTTTCTAATAAAGATCATTGTTTTCTAATAGACTTCTCTTCGTGGACTCTGGTATTTTTGGGGATAAAATACTATTTTAGTGTCTAAACTTTAACAAAAATTTGTTTTTCGTCGCTAAATTTTAAAAAAAGTTCTTTTTTTATCCCTAAATTTTGTAAAGAGTTTTTTCAAAAGTTTAGAGATAACAATAGGGATGAAAAAATAACTTTTTTTAATAGTTTAGGATAAAAAACAAACTTTTAGTAAAGTTTAAGAATATAAATAAAATATTGTTAATAATTTATGGATGAAATATGAACTTTTCAATAGTTTAAGGACGAAAAATGAATTTCTTAAAATTTAGGAATAAAAAATAAATTTTTAATAAAGTTTAGGGACAAAAATAGTATTTTACCCAATTTATTTTTGCTGAATGTGTGGACTGGTATTGAGTACTAATGCAATTAGCTGAGTGATTGTGCATTTTACTATCAGGTATTGTTGAGTACTCTGCATAGGCCATCATCTTTGTCGTATCATCCCTTGGTTGGACTTGCTCACTGCTAGCTGCCATGACTATGCACTTGCTATCTCAAATCACGGTACCCAATCCTATGGTCCTGGTAACCTTGAAGTCAGCTAGAGCCAAGTTCAATTAAAAAAAGGGGGAGGGATGGTGGCGGGACGAGTCAGGGGCAGGTAGCCATCAATACTCAACTAGGCCTGTTGCCGATTCGCATCGACTCATTGGAAATGCTATATCCCCATAGTTAAGCTAACTGGATTCTACAAAAATGCTATATGATTTATAATACGTTTAAAACAATCCTAATGAACAAAATAATTTTTAAATAGTTATTTAGTAAAAATGGTCAAGCCTTGTTTCTAAAAAAAAATTATGGGTATCTTTTGCAAATACATTTTACATCAAAATATTTTCCTTTATTTCTTAACTCGTATTAACATGGTGTTACTCATTTTACATGTGAAAATATTACGCTCTGATTGTTTTGATGTAACATGTTTTACGAAAAACTTTTTTAGTATTTTATCATGTCTATTTCATTGTAAAATCTAGTCAAATTTGAAAATGTTTTTCATTGAGACTATAAACTCTTTTGTAAAATGTTATAAAACTAGTTATCTTAAAAAACTTGGTTAAATTTTTTTTACAAAAACACACAATGGCTCTCTCCACTCCCCTCCCATATGGTGGTAGGGCTATTAGAATTGTTGGTATGGCAATCGATGCTGGCAGTTTGATAGTGACTAGATTGCCAGTTTTGGTGATTTTTAATTTAAATTCTTTACATATCATACCAAATATCTAAAAATATCTTCCTAAAAATATTTTCTTTTTTTTTTAGGAACATAGTGTACATGTCATAGCTAAACAAGCTGCGCCTAAGAAACAAAGTGTACATGTCATGTACTAAAGAATGAATTTTATTTTTCATACACCGACAGTTAAAGTGTGTTATCCACTTATTTTTGCATCTTTTACAAGTCTTAGTCTTTAAAGAACGGCTTAAAAGTTGCAAATTTAACTTTTTACATAACAAAAGTATAATAGTATACATATTTAATCATTCATCAAGTTTAAAGATTATAAAATAACCCACTTTGATGATTATTTTATTCGTTTGCTTTCACTTTATTTAAATAGTTTTCAATTGAATATATTTGCGTCAAAACTTGTATTTTGAAAAAGAAACACTACTTATAATATTAAATTCAACTTTATTTACTCTTATACCATATTTACAACATGTAACACTCCGAATTACAAGACTCCCGATAAATTAATCTGAATTATGATCTTTTACAAGACTCTTAATAAATTAATCTGAATTGTGATCTTATATATAAAAAGATTAATGGACCCACTAAGTGGTGCAACATTTTTGCCACATTAATTGTTTATTGCTAAGAAGTAGAGCATAACTTTTGGACTGAATGCAGTCAATCGATATCATATATGATACAAAGATATTATACCATGACGCACTTTCGTCAAAGAAAAAACTATATAATAAACTTAAAATGATGGTAAAGAAAAGGTTAAACTAATTAGACGGCCGAATTTTCCTAGAAAAAAATAAAAATAAAATAGACGGCCGAATGAGAGTTGAGAAACGTGACTAAAATCTAAATTAATACCCTCTTCCTAAGACTAAAATTAGATTCCCCCACAAATTAACAAAGAGGCTAGAGGAAATGGGGCATGAATTGTGATCATATTATTATAATAAAATCTTAAGTATGCCAAATCTTTTTCATTAGCAATTGCAAAGAACATCACTACATTTTGTCTCTTGATTCGCACCAAATGTTTTTTCAAAAAGTTAATGGGTATTCAATTCAATTCAATCCCTAGGGGCTCTTCTTAACAACTTTAATCATCTTAATTATATGCCACAAGCAACAAATTAATGGCAATTAATGTTCTTTGAAAATAAAGTTTCTGGAATTTCTTTTTCAATAGCCTATATCCTCTGATATTGCCCACCCATGAGTGACCTTACGTTTTCCACACAAACTGAGATAACCAAGGACCAATGCTTGACCCACTATGGGCTGTACCATTGTACTAAAGTTTATGGAAGTACCTAAATTAGGTACAAATCAAGAATCAAATAGAAATTATAATTCTTCTTACTTTTAGGAAAAGAAAAATATTATTAGCATATATATAAAGTAGGGTAATGTTAACAGATGTTCTAAGTATAAACATAAAATTTTTTATGAATATTTCATCGAAATTATATTTTGTAAATAATAGATAATAAAGTGATATCATTGATTTTTTTTTTAGACAAAGTTTGGGTGTAAACTTAGTTGTAGCCTAAAGACTATAACTCCACTTTTTTTTTTTTTTTTTTAATATGAATTTTAACAAATCCAACATTGGATTACATTTTCTTTTTATATTCTCCATGTTTGTAAAATTTTCAAAAGATCAAAGATCAATAGCCATGTTATCAATCAAATATTTAAATTTCAAGTTTATATAGTATAAAATTATGCATAAAAAAAAAGTTTATGAATCGAATAGTAAATAACATCTGATTAACATAAAATTTGATATGTGTGTTGATAATATAAATAATATATAATCTAATAGTTAGATTTTCAAAATATGTAGTCATGTTAATTTTTTTAGTGGGATTTGTAGCCTTAAACCATAACTAAATTTACAGCCAAACTTGGTTTCTTTTTTTTTGAAAAATAATTGATATCAATGATAAATTCAAATGAGAACTAACAAAAATATTTCAACTTAATTGTTGTGAAAATTATTGTGTATCATCTTTTTTTTTCCCCTCATTCCCTTATTGGGAGATATGCGTACCAAACTTAGCAACTAGAATTTGTCCTTCCAGCCCTTTTCTAAGGTTAATTCAATGTCATTGGCCACTGACTATGGTTATATTTTTATAATATACAAAGTCATTAAAATATTAAATTTGAATGGTCAAAATTCTCGAAAAATACTCTAAAATAATTTTGAAAGAGTCAACTTCCAGATAGATGCGTTTTTGTAACTTATATTTTTTTGCTAAGATGTGTTATTGTTACTTTTAGAAACATAATAGAAACCATCACAACATCTGAAAGAATTTATATGGACTATTAGTTAACTAAGTTGCTAAATTCATCCATATATTACAAGTTTTATTTAGTTGTTATAAATAATTTGATAGTTGGGGAGAGAAAATTTAAACCTTAAAGGTCTCCGTTGAAAACATTAGAGAGTGCTTTTTTTTTTTTTTTTTTGGGTTAAATATTGAGAGGTGCTAATTGAGTAACAAATATTAACTACAAATATTAAATACCAAATTCTAGAAATAATAATTAAGCATGAAACATACAATACAAAGATTTATAACAAATTAGAAAACCAATTAAAAAAAAAAAAACCTATCTAATAGAATAAACACTTTGGGGATCCGATCACATTAAAAATTCAATATATAGGAAAAGTTATAATTAGTTAGAACTTACAAAACCTTTGTAACCTAAACTTTTTATATAAATTTTTTACACATCCGGCTTGCCTTTCTATCGCACTAGTCTCAAAATCCTTGGAATCATTCTATATAGATTTCCTCCACAAACAAACCTCCTCCGCATGAAGAATAATCTTTGGCACTGAACTCGTTGGAAAGAATTTCTGTGGTTTCAAACTAATCTTGCAAATGCTTTCTAAGGGATCATAAAATGAGTGGGCAAAATCTAATCATTTTTTAGTTTAGCTTAAGGGAAAGAAAGAACTAAGATTTTATTTCTATTTCTATAGTATGAATCATGAAAGTCTTTCTCAATTCAAAAAGTCATGCATTAAGTGGTATATTTGGGACCAAAGTTAGGTAAACTACTCATGAAGCTTGGATTTTAAATCCTGACGATTTCACTCGACTGAACTTCTAGTGAACTAATCATGAAGCTTTTGTTTGGATTATTATTTCGTTGAAGTGAGTTCGAATTTCATTTGAGCAAATATTTCCTGATCTTGAATTTTTTTTCAACAACTTTGTATAGAGGTTTTTTTTTTTTTTAAAATTAAAATTTTTTTTTTATACAAGATAGAAATTTTATTATGATATAATCTAAATGTATAGCTAATTTTGTGTTACGTGTTCTATCTAAAATTTTAAAATTTTTGTGACAAAAATGAATGACGCATTAACACTTGATGCAGAAGCCAAGAAGACCACAATAATAACACTCAAACTTCTTAAAGTCAAAACTAAGAGAAAATTTGATTCCAAATTAGACTTCAATTGGAGTCTAATTTGATGCCAAGTGTCCAATTTAATTTTTTAATTTTGGTGAAGCTATTTACTACATTACAAGAATTGAGGAGTGCAATTAAAAAGGCATTAAATAATGTAAATAATGTGCAATTGTAATTGTTCTTAATTTTTACCACGCATATGAATGAGTCACAAGCTAGTTTATTACTGTTTTTGACTCTTAGTTTGTGGTTGGAATTAGCTAACATTAATCTAACCTCCTAATGCAGTCACAAAACATCACATTACAGACTCAAGAAATACATATAAGCCTGAGAAACCACAGACAAAAGCTATTCTAACTTGTAAGTTCCCAGTTGGGGGCCTAGTCTAGGCTTTAATTGAGAAAGTTTAATAAACCATTCCATAACACACTATGAAACTAGTACAATTAAATCAAATGGGTCGGGCTAAGCTTATTTACATTAACAATCATTCCAGGCCCAATAAATCAAATATGCCTAACAACGACAATCAATAATAGAACAAATTAGTTTCAAAAAAAAAGAAAAAAAAAAGGAACAAATTAATGGGCCCAATAATATAGTACATATCCCAGGCTTGAGGGTTTTGTCCCAGGGTGGGGAGGTGGATTTATTTAATTAATTAAGTCCTAGAGATAATTTGAAAGTCCCACAATAAAAAATAAATAATAAAAACCAAGCATATAAAATAAATTTCAAATCCCTACAAAATAGTTCTTGTATGCCTATGAGTATAAATACCATGTTAGTGCAGTTCTCAGCAAATGAAAGATCATTAAAAAACATTTGGACTTTGGAAATACTTTAAAAAATCTTATACCCTACCAAAAAATTCTTAATGATTCCAAACTGGCTAATCCTTTTGATATGAGTATAATTCTAATTTAAAAGGATGATAAAAAAAAAACTTTGACCTGCTATAAAAGAATCTATCAAAATAAAACATATTTAATATTATCCAATTACAAAAGAGATATGAGTACATATTTTCATGAACAAAATATTGTTAATGGCTTAATGCTAAAACAAATTATTTAGTTGATAATATTACTTTAAAAAAAAAATTGGTACAAACAGTAAAATTTGGTTGAAAAGATTCCACGTGCCCAATACATGTTCTATTAAAAAAAAAAAAAACGAGTTATTCTAAAAAAAAAGAAAAAAAAAATCCTTTGTCATTTATCCAAGGAAAAGTTAATGGATGCTCAAAAGGTATTGAATAAAAAATATTTTTAAAAAATTTTAGGGAAATTTTTTTTTAGGACACATTTTATATTTCTCATGAAAGAGGTATAAAATTTTCTAAAATGGTCAATTAACAAATGTCCTAATGACACTAGTTTATATGAACTTTTATCTTATCCCAAATTAGTGTGGAACAGGCCAAACATGTGATTGGGCCAAAGTTTTTAAAAAAGTTCAGAACATACAACAGTGATTGGATTGGGCTATCAAAAAAGGCCCAAAGTAGAGGCAAGAAAAAAAGCCCATAAACTGCTATTTGAGGGGGAAAAAAAAAAGCATAAACTTTTCATTTTGACACTCACACAACCTGGGACTAACTTCCAATTTCCAACTAACATAACGGTAACATCTCCAACTTTCGGTTCCTTCTTAGTTTGAGACTTTGAATTTCCTTAGCATAAGCTCTCTGCAAACTTTGATTATGTATTGTACTCGTTTAAATTTAGGTTTTTTCCTCCTAAAATTAAAGCAACCCGGTTGTTGACTCTATGAATTTTGCCCATAAGGTGTTCGACAAAATGCCCATATATATGCTAAATTTACTTTTTTTTGGGTTATAATTGTTAAGTTACTTTACAAGGAAATTTGGGTTTCTTTTATTATTGTTATTATTATTATTTTGTGTCAATGATTTAGGCATGGATGTGGCACATTGCTATCTAGATGGCAATGCTGACGCTGTGGAGTTTTGTCCGCACGATTCTTACCAACATGTTCTGGCGGCTTCAACGTACACGTTACAAGAGGGGGATTGTCCCAGTCGATCTGGGAGCATATCGCTGTTCAACGTCGATGCTAACATGGGTCGCTTTGATTTGTTTCATCGCGTGGACACAGTGGGCATATTTGATATAAAGTGGAGTCCAGTTGGGGGTAGTAATGTGGGTTCTTTGCTTGCTCAAGCGGATGCCGATGGTTTTCTGAGAACTTACAGTCTTGAGGATAGTTCAGATGGAGTAGAAGGTATGGTTTCTATTTCTGTAGCATATGAATAATTTAGCAGTCAGTTTGTTACTTTCTTTGTCAGAAAGTGTGGAGAAAAGGAGTACATAATTTTAAAGAAGTATGGAGAAAAGAGAAAGGAGAATGTTAAAAAATAGTAAATAAATGTGTAAAGATGTATTAGAATAGAAGCTATTAAGATTATCTCTTTGTTTCGCTTGTATTTTCCAAGAACAAAGTGGAGGTTATTAAATGCTGTAGCTTTTGTTTCAACTGAAAATATTGTATTGGCAATGCTACAGCTTTTGGCTATTATATCTGTTTCCGTTATATATGGTATTGTTTTTAACTGCTGATGCAGGGAGTTTCTTGAAAGAGATAAATGGAGTAAAAATCAGTTCGTCCATGTGCCTTTGCCTTGACTGGAACCCCTCAGCCACATCAATCACAGTGGGTCTTTCTGATGGTTCTGTCTCAATTGTTTCTGTGTTGGAGTCACAAATTGAAATACAACAACAATGGAAAGGGCATGATTTTGAGCTTTGGGCAACTTCTTTTGATATTCACCAACCCCAACTGGTATACAGTGGTTCAGATGACTGCAAATTCAGTTGTTGGGATCTACGAGATAGTCCTTCTAAGTTAGCATTTCAGAATATCAAGGCTCATAAGATGGGTGTTTGCTGCATAGTGAAGAGCCCTAACGATCCTAATACCGTACTTACTGGTTGTTATGACGAGCACTTGAGGGTATGGGATGTAAGATCAATCTCAAAACCTGTAAATGAAACTTCAATTTGTTTAGGGGGAGGTGTCTGGAGAATCAAGCCCCATCCTATTTTACCGGGTATTGTCTTGGCAGCTTGCATGCACAACGGGTTTGCAGTTGTTAAGATTGAAGGGGATAACACTGAAGTGATTGAAACATATAGTAAGCATGACTCACTCGCATATGGAGCAGATTGGCAGAAATGTGAATCAAACCAGGAAGGCAAAAATAAGAGTTCTGTGGTGGCTACTTGCTCGTTTTATGATCGGCTTCTTCGAATATGGATGCCACAAAGTGATATCACAACATGATTTAGTGCATCTTCAGGCATCTCTCTAATTGCAGTCAGAAGGATCCAAGTTCGATGTTGTCACCCTTGAGAAATCTTTTTTGATACTTCATTAGGTATGTGTGAACATGATACATAGCCTCTCTTCCTCCATGGTAACATGATTCAAGAAGATTTTTGGGTTCCAGCTATGTTTATTTTATAAAATATAACTTTTATCTATATAAGTCCTTTTACTCCCATCCCTATAAGAAAGGATCCTTTTCAATTTTCTATTAGAGGACATAAGATCTACATTTGTTTTTTCCCCAACAATGGACCTTAAGGAGGGGAGAGAGAGAGAGAGAGAGATGGGACATAATTTTAATGAAGACATGAATTTTTAATGTGTTCTTATTTGATAACTGAAATCCTTTATCACCTCTAAGGTTATTGTGAGTTGGCTTGCCCATTAATTTTGGTGAACAAAGGGTGATCTTCAAGATGAATTCAAGAAAACTTATATCTCATTGCAGAGGGAGCTAGAAAAGAATTTTATACTTGCTAAAATGTGCTTAAATTTTATACTTGCAGTTGTGTCTACTTGGTGTTAGGGAACACACATATGCTATCAGCTCAAGAAAATGTATGCCAATGTGCTTAGGGAACACACGCATGCCTCTCCGTCCAAAACCCCACACATAAAACCAAAGGTCATTTACTGCCTGGTTTTGGCCCTTGCGTGGCCTTTGCCTCACACGGCCTAGGAAGCGTCAGATTCTGACCCAGCTGGTCTTAGGTTTGACCTTAGCTTGAGCCTAGTGGAACCTCTTAAATAGGTTGTTCGTAGCTTACTTGTAAAATGGTGACATGAAACTGAGGTCAACAAGAACTCAAACCTGCTGAATATTCAATGAGCTTGTGGACCATCTTTCATTCTGCTTGCTCAAGTCTGGCAATTTATACTTGAGCTTTAGACCCAATTAAAAAGAAAAAGAAAAAGAAAAGATCTTTGGTTTTGTTCAAACCAATGAGCAATGCTTTACAATCTTTTCCACAGCGGTTGACGTGGCAATGTGTGATTGCAGCAATCACCTTTTCACAATGACACCTTATATTAAAACCACATAGAGCACATTGTGAGTGATAAATTTAGCCTCCAAAAGTTATTTTATCTATTTTATTTTTCGACTTTACAAAATAAATCTTATAAAACAAACTTTCAATGTGGTTTTATTTTAGCTTTTAACATAATAAAATAATATAAATAACATAATAAAATAATATATCCATTACAATAAAATAATATATTCACTATATTATGAACACATGAATAAAATAATATATTTAATATAAAGCAATGTAAACACATAATTTAATAATACTTTTTTTTACCAATGAGCTCTGCACTGTGAAGCCAAATTATTTGGCTTTGGCTATGTAGCCATAAATTTGTATTCGGTGGTGCTAAAAATAGCAATATAGCTTTTTAGCACCACCAATACTAATGTTCTTACATAGGCCACCTTAACAATTGTGGATTTTTTTTTTTTGATACTATATACTTATGTATATATACATATATTTTTTACAGTGTCCAAACAGTTCCGACTCAATACTCAATAGTGTTTTTCTGCAATTACTGAGGCTAGCTTGGTACATTTGTTGTAAGTTTGTAATTGTTATTAGTACGCTTTATGCTTTTATATTCTGTCTTGTCTTCTTGTCTATGGGTTCTTTTATTCGTTTTACTGTTTCCAGAAAGTAAATTGTAACAAATGTGAGATTGTGAGTGAGCAGGGAAAGGATATTGTATTTGAGGTTGAGCTTCAAAGACCCTTTTATCTTACAAGTTACAACTACAACCGCATTTGTCACCATATGAAGGAGATAGATCTTCATTTTCAATCGTTTTCTGTCGTTGCTCTTTTTTCCTGCTTATGTGGGGGCCTCAATTGTTAGAGACACTAACACTGTCTATGTTCTTTTGAATTCTTTTTGGCTTTACATTTACTGCTGAAATTGATGGTCCCCCAATTTGAACCCAGCACATCATTCATTGTTGGCGGGATGCATTATAATTTACATAGGAAAGAAGAATGGGAACAAATTTGCTGAATCAGTTTCTTATCTTTTGAACCCAAAACAACAGAATAATCAGAATTAACTTGTTATTATTATTATTATTTTTTTTTTTTGAGATTGGAAAGGACATTGTTTTGCTCTCTTTACATTGAATAGAGACAATGCCTCATGTGTTTTTAAGTACAATGCCGGTGTTTCTAAATACAAGAGCCTCTTTATAGGCCAACTCCTAGATGAGAAAGTCTTCTAATAGATCTCTTAAGATTTTCGAAGTATAATGAGCCTGAGACGCCTAACAATATGTTTGGAACGGAACGAGATTCTAAGTTCGATCCTCACTAAGTACAATACAAAAGATTAGCGTTTATTTCACCAGAGAAAATTGCTTGCAAAAGCAAACTACTTTTTAAATAAAATGTTACAAGAATCACAAATAGCATACGAAATCAGTCCACTTGCCAAAATTTCAAGCCCACAATTAACAAATTAACAATGTCCACAAATTAGAGACTGAAGATATGGCTAATGATCAATGATCAATGGTTAGGGAAACACATTTTAATGTGTGGACAAGGAGGGATACCTTATCTGAGGGCAACGTTTTCTATTAGCTAGACAACCGGAATCGTTGGATCGAATCTGCAGACACTAACCTCTACACAATTGAAAAAACATTTACAGAACATATATGAAGGGAAAACATGTTTCTACTGTTATTGGAAGCTGTCCATGCACGTGGAACTGTTTCTTTACCAATGAGATTATAGGTCGGTTAATCGGTGAGGGTCCAAACTTGGGACTTTATTATTAATTTTCTGGGACAGAAAGTGCAAAATAAGGAAAACAAAAACAAAAACAAAGAAGTTTCATATATGCTCTTTATGTTATAACTTTCACAATTCTTACTCAATGGTCTCATTTAATTCGTTTAACTAGATAATGATATGATGCTAAAAACACAAGGGTGGAAGAAGTAATGGAACTATGGACCATTAAGTTGTCTTTGTCTTCATAATTCTTTGCATTAAAAACAGAATGGAAGATGCCAAAATTTTCTTTTACTCCCAAATACCAGTAATCTAATGCAGTTATCACAAACCCATGACACAATAAAACATTCTGAGTGCTTTTAAATGTTTAACACAAGCAATATAAAATTATTACTTTTTCCTGGGGCTCAGTAAATTTGCAGTCTTGCCCACCATTTAACAGGCCAAATTCTGTGGAAATTATATAAACTTGATCAAATTTTACAATCCCAAGAAATGTTATTGAACCAAGTGATTTGTTTTATTTTTAAACATGCTATGTGAGTTAATCCACTAAATGGCATAAAGGTTGGTTTTAAACTGTGTTGGTGGGAATATTAATTAAGCTTGATGCTGCTTTGAGCCCCCTCTAGTAATTGTTTATAGCCAAAAAAAACCAGTGATGCTTCTTTCCTGTCTTTGCATGTCTGTCTTAATTTTATAGTACTAAACAAATCATTGTCCTTGGTCTCTCTCTCTCACTCACTGGTTTTTTTTAGCTTGAGTCTCTCTCTCATTCTCATCATCGCTCTCAAATGCTATAAATGCTAAATTTTAACATCAAAAGATAAAAAAGTATATTTCATCAAAACTCTTAAATCCTATTCATTTTGCAATCCCGTTACAGTGGGCTGCTAGAGATAGCAGCCCACTGCAGCAAGATTGTAAAAAAAAAATTATTTATTTAATAAAGAGAGAGACAGGAGAGAAAGAGAGAGACAGAAGAGAGAAAGAGGAAAAATAAAAAATGAATAAAAAATAATAAAGAAAGATTATTTAAATGAAGTGTTAAAAAAATAAAAATTTTGATAGGAAAGGATATTGTAAAATGACATGTTATAAAATTAGTTTTTAATATGATAAATACTAAATTTTTTAGAATCCATGATGGAAATGATCTTACACTGAAAGCTTTTAACTTGCACTGTTGGTCTCACGTTCACTATCCTTAGCTGAACCTTCATCGACCACTAAACAGTCCAAACCAATCTTCTTAAGTCACTCTCGTACTTGCGCTATTCACTCTATAATCTCTGTTCTCTTCCACTAATCTCATTTTCAACACTGTTTCCATACAATGTCCTTCTCTCACTGTTCAAAGCTGCTTTCACAAACCCCAAAAATGTGCTTCTTTTGGTTATAAATTTTTGGCATTTACATGCATCAGGCTTTCAATTGGGGTTTACTCTGAAATGGGCTTGCTCAAGCTTCCATTGTTGGTTTTACTTTGCTGGGTGTTCTCTCTTTTGAGTTTGATAGCACTCTGTGATGACTCAAAGCTCACCGTGAAGTTCTTGAAGGCTCCCCATACGTTCTCTCATCTCAGCTCAGCCACATTCGTCTTTGAAGTTCTTGAGGGTGGGAATGGCGCTTGCACCAATTGTAATATCACTTGCAAGGTACGTTAAGCTCTAGTAATACTTTGTTTTACTTAGCTTTTGTTTTGGGTGCTCTGCTCTGCTCTGCTCTCTCTCTCTCTCTCTCTCTCTCTCTCTCGTTTATAAGTTTCATGATTCTTAATTTAACTTCAGGGAGGTGGTTGATTTCAGAGAGTAATTAGCACGTCTTTCCACTCTGTAAGGATGTAATGAGCTTGAATTTTCTTTTAGAGTTTAGGCTAATCAAGAAAACTATTTGGAATTCAGTTTATTCATATATATTTTTTGTAATTTTCTATAGGTGATATGGTTATTATAATGAACAGTTACATGTCATATACTTGCTATTTGGTCATATTCTTCCTGCTGCCAAGCTAAATGAATAGGATTGTTTTTGCTTTGTGTGTATGTATTTTGCTTTCCAACTCAATGGTAAGTGGGAAGTGAAGAAGCTGCATAATGGTTTGATTTATTCGGATAACTTTAGATTTTCTCTTGATGTCTATTTGGCTTGTTCCACAAAATAAAAGGTTAATAAACTTCTTGGTGCAGCTGGATGATGGCTTTGCTTCGGACTGTAAAGGCAGGATGGTTTTGTATGCAGGCTTGCAGGACGGAAATCATACATTTGAGGTTTGCATCAACGGGTCTGGAGGAGTTGGCTGTGCTAACTATAACTGGACCGTTGGTTAAGAACCTTCCTTTTATCCCTTTTTTTTTTGTTATTATATTTTCTTCAACTACCACTCAACTTAAAATAAGACCTTGCTTGAAAGTCCTCGACAGTTATGTCTATGAGGAAATGTTTTGCCTCCCTATGTACCGACTAATTAACTGTGACAAAATCAATTCCCATGAGCTTATATTGTATTTTTTGGTACCCAATTTCTAAATTATACATTTTCTGAAACTGGCTCTACAGAACCCATCTACTCAATTTTCAATTTTATATGAAATGCATAACTTTTTCCTTACTATTCTTATTTTTAAAGACTTAAACAGACCCTGTTTACACTGAAGGTTAGTTTGACACTTTATCAAGCCTATTGAAACAAACCGAGTCTATGATGTTAACATTGCAGATTAGATTTTCTGGCAATCATGCTGACTTATATCTTTCTTGTACATTTAGCTGATTCATATTATACCTTAATTTTGCAGATACAGTCCCGCCTACAGCATATATCACAGCCTCAACACCTTTCACAAATGCTCTAAATGTTTCTATAAATATATCTTTCAGTGAACCCTGTACTGGTGGAGGAGGTTTTGTATGTTCGTCTGTGAATGCCTGCAATGTGAGTAGGTGGCTAACAAACATATGAAAAGGCCTCTAAATTGATTTTATGTTCTCTCTTTGGTTCTTGCATTATTATAGTGTTTCAGCATTGCGGTTTTTGGTTGACTTGTTCTCAACCTTTCTATTATTGAAGTATGGCTTTAGTTGATTAGAGAAAGATAAAATGGAGTTCCCTCTAGTGTAATGGAGTCCACACAGCACAAGCAATAATGGTGGATTATATCCCTGGCCAAGGATTTATTATTAGATCTTTTCCATAAGGATATTTTATAATAACATTGCTTGAAATGTGTTGTGCACACTTATCAATACATGATATAATCTTCTTTATCTTGTATATTTTTGAATCACTATAAAATGTCTTGAAATTCCTCTCATGGAACAGTCCACCTTGTTAATTGAGTAGATGCATAAAAATTGAGTTCCATACTCTAGGTTCTCTTACAAGTAATTTTGTCTAGACTGAATAATAAACCAAATTCTAACATGTTCATCATTTGTGGAAAACTCTTTAAAGCTTTTGGTCTATGGTGCCGGCCAAGTTATACCATCCTCACTCAACATTCTACAGCCAAACCTCCAATATTCCATCCTTGTGGGTTTATCATCCGCTTCTCATTATGGGCGAGCGATTTTGGTAATGGATAAGAATTTTTGTACTGACAGTGCTGGGAACAAATTTACAAGAAACGCGAATTCTACTTTCTTTGTGCATTTCGGTGAGTCTAGTTTCTATTTCCATAGGATCAATAGACAATATGTGTCATTATTTTCAAGAAGTTATAAGTGATATGTCCTTTCATTGCTATTCTTGTTTTTATCTAATTGATGCGTTGCGCTTTACTTACTGGAAATTTGTATCATATTAAAATGAATAATCTAGACCATTGATACAACTTAGTTTATCTAATTTAATTGTTGTTGGCAACATATTCTTTACCTGCTGTGTTCATTAATTCCACAGATAGACGAAGTGTGTTTGTCAACTTGAGGATTCATGTTCCTGAAAGGCTGCTTCAACTTAATGGTGAAACTAGACTGGTGCAAGCAACTAATAACTACAATAAACTAAAGGTGTATTTGTACTTTTCAGAGCCTGTTCTCAACTCATCTGCAGAAATTCTAAATTCTCTCCAAATGAGTCAGGGCACACTTCTTCCTGTCAGTGGAAATGATCTTGGGAATCGCAGATTTGGCTTTATGGTCAGATGGTTCTCACAATCTTTTTTGATTTTTGTTATTTTTTCATCCATGAGACTAGAAGTTGGTTCATAAGTGCCTGTTGGAATGGCTCATTTATATTTTGTATAATATGTAATGCACAACTTCATCTTGAATGGGGATCACTTAGAAACATTGGAGCCATTGATTGAAATGGGCAAGTTAATCATTTTTAAAAATTAGTAAAATGCCCTAATTTCAAACTTTTTATTTTGATGGTTGCATATTTTGGACTCCCCCCTAATATAAAATACAAAATGAAGCCATCAAATTCCATGGGCTGATCGAACAGGCCCTTAATGTTCTTGAATTTCATGTTTTGATATTTATTTATATCTCTAGGATATATTTTTCTCATACCTATTCTTGCTTACTCATTTTCACTCTCTCCTTTCAGGTTACAAATCTATCTGGCATGGCTATAGTCACACTAAGCATTAATTCAAACTCTATAATAAGTAGACAAGGGACTCCAGTTTCCCAAGTTGCACCAGTTACATTCTTGTATGGTACGATCTACACTAGTTTTCAAGTGTTACAAAGAGAAAATAAATCATCTGTTTGTAGAAATCGAAATTCAATTTTAATATTCTTTTACTCAACCTGTTGAATATAGAAACTTTTGAGATTGAAATTTTTTTCCACAATTCTATGCAATCAGGAAAGCTTTACATTTGGATTACTATTTTTAAGATGTTTCCTCCTGATAGATATAAATGTGACCTTCAGATTCTTTGAGGCCTGCTGTAAGGTTGAGTACACCATCCCATCTGAGGACAAGAGAACATAGCATCCCTATGTTAATAAAATTCATGAAGCCTGTATTTGGCTTCAACTCTTCTAATATATCAATCACAGGAGGGCATTTACAGAGGCAAGTCATTTCTGGTTACCTTTGTGTTTGTATCTATGTATATTAACCTATACATGATACATCACATAAATAATGCACTCACACACAAATGAGAAACCATAATGGTGACCTCTATACAATATTTGGGTTCTTGATGGAAATGATATTTCAATTAGTATGGCATATATATGGTCTGTTTGGGATCCATTTATTTTGCTAAAACTGAAAATTTTTTGTTGAAAGTACTATAGAAAAAGATAAAGGTTAGCTGAAATAGTACAGTGAGACCCATGAATGGTACAAAAAATAAGCTAAATAGTAAAATAAATTGGCAAAATTAATCATGCTAAACGTAAACATACTCTCAACATTTTGTCATTTTTGTTCCCCTCCAATGATAATCATTATCATTTTCAGCTTTCATGACATAAGTAAAAGCACATATGCTGTAGAGATAAAAGCAGACAATGATATTGTGTCTGTCTATGTTCCCGAGAATGTAACTGGGGATGTTGCTGGAAACAAAAATCTACCCTCCAATGTTCTACAAGTAAGGCACTGTAAGGATTCTTACTCTTTTCTCTTGTTGTCAGCTCAATTGTTGTCCAACATCTAAGCCCTGGGTTAGCCCTTTTATTTTCTTATTTATTTACTGATGTAAGGTTAAAAAACGTATGCAGATTCTGTGCCCAAAATATCTTCTGTGATTTCTGAGCTTGCAACCGCTTCATTTGTGGTGACATCTATTGCTGCCGGGTTGCTTATGGTTTCCATTGCAAGCCTTCACTCCATTGGGGAATTTTCAAGACCATTTTCTTCTTTTTCTGATCCTGCAAGGAATCTTTTTGTATGATATCTAATTCATTTGAACTGTTATCTCATTAATTGATTATTTAGTTATACCATGATAATCTTCTACACGGGGGGCTTTTACACTGAGTTAGAAACACAACAATAAATAAATCGACATTAATGCTGAGTTTGGGTGTTATAAAAAGGGTAGAGATAAATCTAAAAAATTCTTTGGGATTGAAACAAATTTCTTTAAATGACATTATTGAAAAACAATCATGACCCTAAAAAAAGTTCTGATAGCATGTCGATGTGCACCTTTAACTTTCTTGGGACACCTTGAATAAGAACACTAAGCACATTATTGGTGATCTCTTCATTCTAAAGTTTGTTTATGGTCTTATTCTTTGCAAAGCATTTCATTTATGGTAAAACAAGATCTTTCTGATGTACATATCATATATGCTTATTTTTTCTTGGTGGTTGATCCACTATTTTGTAAGGTTGAACCAGAAGTTAATCAACATGTACCAAGCAGGTTATCTCACTATGATTATATTATATTTAGCCTCTTGAAAATCAAGTAAAGTAATTAGAAATACTGTGGAACAAATTAACCCTTTTTCTCCTGTAGAAAAATAATACACTCCAAGAAAAACTTTCCTTGATTTTTATACAACAGATTTAATATATAACTGAAATCTCTAAATATTTTGGTTGGTTTTGACCATGTTGTCCGACTTCTTGAATCATAGGACCAACTGAAGCCTGTGGAGCCTGTTGGTTGCAAAGATGGAAAACTTGGACTGACCTTTTCAGAGTGGGATTTTGTGGGCAGGGGTGTTATTCTATTATTGGCATAAAAAGAGAGAGGAGGAGGAGGAGGAGGGGGGGGAGGGGGTGTGGTGGGGTGGGGGGCGCAATAGACCCTTAAGAACTGCATCATTCTTGTAGAACTTGTCAAAACCATATTCTTGTAGAAATATATGGTTTTTGGCATGTAGATGATTGTAACCTACTGCCATTTTAAGTATCTGATATATAGCTTATCAAACCTTATGAACTGCATCATTCTTGTAGAACTAACTTGCATTTTTCCTTTTCTCTTTCATACAGAGAATTGCATGCCATATTCAGGTTTTTGCATTATCTAGATGGTTGGCAGTGACACTGCCAGTGGAGTATCATGAATTTGCAAGGGGTTTGCAGTGGAGCATTCCCTACTTCAGTCTTCCATGGGAAACTCGGAACACCCAGCCGGTCTTGATGGGCTCAAGTCCCCCTTCCAACTCACATCCCTACATATCTAAAATTCATGATTCAGAAAATTTTACAGGTGTGCAGCTGAAACAAGAGAATTTGAGTAGGGCTGCTTCTGTATATGGGTTGCCACTGACTCCAATGGAATATAGATCATACTTTCAGGTCTGAAACTTCTACTTTTCCTGACTTCTTCAATTATCTAATGAATAAATTTTGTGATAGAATGCTTTGCACACCTGCAGAACCAAAATATTAGACCAGAAGCTGAATATATTTTGGATCCGCATATTTTAAATGGGTAAGTTATGAGGACTCTTATTTTCTATTATTACATGCACTTGCATATGGATTTTAGAGACACAAAACAAGTATATATATATGTATTATTTTTTTATAAATGTTGAATGGAAGATAAAGAATTCTGGGAGTGTACGATTTGGTATACTTGTTATTTAGATGTAGAATTTTCTGTAGGTGCTGTGCAAAATTAAAGTTGTTGATGCTTTGAATTGTTGCAAATTATATTTCAAACCAAAAGGACATTCTTGATACTTCATACCCTATTATTCATTTCCATTTAAATTGGTGAATTCATTATTTGGATTTGAGGTGCCATAGACAGACTCATTTATTTATTAGTGTAATATCTTACTAGATTTTGTCTCATGTAGGTGGAGGGATTTTAGTAGAAGCATGTTCTGCTTAGCCATAATTGGTGGCAGTTTCATACTGCTGCATGCTTTACTCCTTGTCATCCTAAAATTCAGGAAGAAAAATCCAGAAAAGCAGAGGAGTTATGGAGTACTCACATTCCCAAGATTTGAAATATTCCTTATAATTCTTGCACTACCTTGTATTTGTGAGGCCTCTGCTGCTCTAATTAGAGGTAACTTGACAGTTTGTTTCCTTCCCCACAAATGAATCCTTATCTATTTGTTTATGGTGCAAAATCTGAGTTTTGAAAGGTAATAATGCTGCTTGTATTGTATTTTCATTGCAAAACCAATATTAATATCTTTCAAATTTCTACTTATATTGAATTCTTTAATCGAACAATTGTCTAATTCTCATTATGAAACGCATAGAATGAGCTGGGTTTTTATTTATTTATATATATATTTATCAAGTCATCTTTTCTATTCTACTTTCCAAATATGTGATGTAATTGTGACAAAGTTCCTTTCTCGTTCATATCAGTCTCATGGAATTAATCATTATCATATTGGTTGGCACCAGAACTGGTCTACTGTCCTGTATCCTCACATATTTTAGAATTATCATTCAGTTGATGTTTCACTCTGGTTGTACATTAACTCAAATCACTTCTGTGCATGACAACCATCATAGCATAGTTATCTGACTGCATCATATCGGAGTTACACCAATGTGTATCAAGAACTGAGATTCACATTTTTTGCACATTTACATGCTATTTTTCATTGGTTTTAAATTTTAACGCTAAGAACTTCAAGTACAGATCTACATAGTTTAATCTTATCTTACTTTGTGGATTAAGGAGGATCGGCATCAGAGATTATAGTTGGCATTCTGCTTCTGGGTGCTGTGTCATTTCTACTGCTGGTTTTGCTCTTGTTCCTCTCTATAGGTATTACATTTGCAAAGCTACTTCAATACAAGGAAGTTCATCAAGTAGGTCGGAGATTTCACTGGTATCAAGAAATAGTCCGACTAACTCTGGGTCCTGGTAAGAGAGGCCAGTGGACGTGGAAAAATCAACAGAACTCTAATTACCTAACCATGTTAGGGCCTCTATTTGAAGATTTAAGAGGCCCCCCAAAATACATGCTCTCACAGATTTCCGGTGGCAGTTCCCTTACACATGGTGATCGGATCATTGCCTCTGATGACGAAACTGAAGATGCAGAAGCACCTTTTATCCAAAAGTTGTTTGGAATACTCAGAATATACTACACGCTGCTTGAGTCCATGAGACGCGTTTCACTAGGGACTATGGCTGGTGCCTATAAGGAGAAGTGGTCTTCTAAGACTCCCACAATAATCTTGTTATGCATCACCTCTTTTCAGCTCTTCTTCCTTGTTCTCAAGAAGCCATTTATTAAGAAAAAAGTTCAGTTGGTTGAGATCATCTCAGTTACCAGTGAAGTAGGTTTATTTGCTATTTGTTTTGTTCTCTTGGAGAAGGAATTTTCAGCCAGGGTTGAGACTATAGTTGGAGTGTTCATGCTTATACTTTTCCTAGTGGGATATTTACCACAGATGATGAATGAATGGTGTGCTTTGTATAGACAGACAAAGCAGCTGGACTCGGCTGAGAAGTCTTTCTTAACTGGTTTGAAGATAGCTTCAATTGGATTAGTTCTGCTTTTCATCCCACACAAGTTTTTGGAAAGCAGGTTCCCAGTTAATGGTCACCATGGAGATGGAGAGACTAATGTCACTAATTCTTCAGCTGAAAGGAACAGGAACTCTGGGAGTAGGAACTCGGGCACAACTGTGCCAGAAAAATCATGGTTGAAACAACTAAGAGAACTGGCAAAGGCTAGCTTTAGTAAGGATGAAAGTGGGGCTCCAGGTGATCCCTCAACCAGTCGTGCAAAATGGAGTGGGTTTTGGGGCACTAAAGGTAGTGGGAGCCCTACTTTAAATGCATCTTCTGATTTCAAGTCAAATCCAAGCGGGTTGTACAAAGATTTAGAAGCCATTTTTGCATCCAAGTAAAAGTTAATGATTCAAAGAACATTTCATTTAGAACTCTGGTTTCATTGTAGTTTCTTTATCCATCTTCCAACTGCAGATGCAGTGCTGACTCCACTATTTTTTGAGAAGTAATGAGAAATGGGTGATTGCTTAGAATTGTGGAGATGGGGTTGTAACCCTTTTTATTTTTAAGTTGTGACCCATTTTGTGGGGCACATAAGAGTAAAATTTTGTCTTCTTTTGAATAGCCGTGAAAGTTAGAACTATAAAAATTTAATTTAAGCAAAAGTTGGAACTTGTTTGTATCTAGTTGTATTGGTGCATATGTGCAAGCATGGAAAACATGTAGTATCTAGGGAAATCAAGTTTGCTTCAAATCAGATCTAAAAGCTTTATTTTTGACCTGAGAAGCAAGTAAATTGAGAGTAAAAAAAATTTAATGATTGGCCAATGGTAGCTTGATTATCATTCTTGTTGCCACCGAGTGACAAAAGTTAATTCTGTAAATTCATGCTCCCTTCAGTCTTTTGCA
The DNA here is from genome assembly GCA_029955455.1 of Quercus agrifolia. NCBI lineage: Eukaryota > Viridiplantae > Streptophyta > Magnoliopsida > Fagales > Fagaceae > Quercus > Quercus agrifolia. The sequence continues at coordinate 46,125,292 of JARQAD010000006.1, forward strand.
TTCCCTAGATTCCCTAAGTGCAGTCACTAGCTTCACTTGCTTTGCACTGTATTAAGTCTAATATTTGCTAACATGTCATCACACTAAGTCACTAACCATACTCAGCAAGGGACGTGGAGCCTGAGCCCTTATTGCAACTTAAGTTAGTTGAAAGCTTCAACAATCATATTACTGTGGTGGCAAAAATAAAAGTCTCTGGTGGCTTGCTCTTTTTATGATCGGCTTCTTCGAATATGGATGCCACAAAGTGATATCACAACATGATTTAGTGCATCTAAGAGCATCTGTCTAATTGCATTCAGAAGGATCCAAGTCTGACGTTTTCACTCTTCCAAAATCTATTTTGATACTTCATTAGGTATGTGTGAACAGGATACCTAACCTCTCTTCCTCCCTGGCAAATTGAGGCATTCTCTGTTATTATCAAACTCATTTGAAACATTGATGATATACATGAGGCAATTTATCAGCTCAAGAAAATGTAGACAAATGTGCTTAGATTTTATACTTGCACTTTTGTCCACTTGGTGTTTAGGAATACACTTATGCCCCTCCCTCCCAAACCCCACGCAAAGAACCAAAGGTTCTGGGCTCAGTTACTGTGTGGTCTTGGTCCTTGCGTGGGCTTTGCCTCACATAGCCTGGAAGCATCAGATTTTGGTCCATTTGGTCTCAGGTTTAACCTTAACTTGAGCCTAGTGGAACCTCTTCTGACATAAAGTGGAGGTCATTAAGAACTCAAACCTGCTGAACAAGTGAACATTCATTCAATGAGCTTGTGGACCATCTTTCAGTTGCTTGCTCAAGTTTGGCAATTATACTTGATCTTCAGAGTTCAGATCCATATAAAAAGAAAAAAGAAAAAAAAAAAAGACAGAAATGCTTTACAATCTTAACCATCGCTTAGTACATTTGTTGTAAGTTTGCAACTGCTATTAGTACATTTGTCATAAATGTACTAATATAAGAGCATAAATCAATTTATGCTCTTATAGTCTCTCTTGTCTTCTTGTTCATGTATTTTATTATTTTCAGTGTTTCCCGAAAGTGAATTATAAGTACATAACACGTGAGAGAGAGTGAGTGAGCAGGGAAAGCAGTGCATTTAAGGTTGAGCTTCAATGATCTTTTTATCTTACAACTGACCACCACTACCACCACATTTGTCACCATAAGAAGGAGATATGATTATCATTTTCAATAATTTTCTGACTTTGCTCTTTTTTCCAGCTCATGTAGGGGCTCTATGCCTCTATCACCAGAGGCACCAACACTTTGTATGTTTTTTTTTGTTTTTTTTAAATTCTTTCTAGCTATAAATTTATCGTTGAAATTGATGGTCCCCGCACATTCTTGGCGCACAATCGCTGAGGCCAAACGGACTCCTATAATTTGCTTAGGAAAGAAGAATGTGAATGAATTTGCTGAAGCAGTTTCTTATCCTTTGGAGTTAAAACAACAGAATAATCAATATTATAACTAAAACCTTTGGACCTTTCTGAAATATGTCCGAGATCTTCCATAACCCTTGGACCTCTCTGAAACGTGTCCAAAGTTGTTTTTAGACCTTTAAGCCTTTGCAAGACCTACGTTTGGACTGGATCCTGTATTACTTTTAGCTTTTCAAAAGTTCATAATGAGAAGGTGATAAGAGAATTTTTTTTCTAAATAACAATAAATATTAAAAAATTTAGTTAGTTGTCACGTTTCAAAACAATGTTGAAAACTAACATCTCGAGTGTCTAAAACTCGAGTTCTAAGATAAAACTCGAGTTTTTAAGTCTCGATTTGTAAGAGGATTGGTTTAAAGTTAGAAAAAAATCGACGTAAAAATCGAGTTTTAAAGACTTGAGTTCCATAAATTGCAAAAAAACGCCGCTATAGGGCTTTAAAACGCCGCTATAGGGCTTAAAAACGTCACTATAGGGCTCTCTAAACCTGGTACTTAAAATTTTTTTTGCAGGAAAACGTCGCTATAGGGCTTTAAAACGTCGCTATAGGGCTTTAAATTTTTTTTGCATAAAAAGACTTGAGATCTATCACACTTGCAAAGCGAGTCTTAGGGACTCGAGTTCTAATATGGATCTCGAGTTTTAAAAACTCGAGATGCTAGTTTTCTTAATTATTTCCGTGAGTGCCTAACTTACTATATTAAATCCCTATTAACTGTTACTCTGCAAATTCCCCCGGTGATAAGAACATTTGTCCATTCCTCTCTGTTTTAATTAGAGTATTATTATATAGAATAAGTATAACATTATTTACCATTATTGAGTTGCTAATTTTTTATTGATTATCATTTGAGTCTACCTAGCTACACCAATTTATTTTTAGAAAGTGGAAGTTCATTTGTATCCACTTTGAATAAGGGACGGACCTAGAATTTTAAATTAGTGGGGCTGAGTATAAAGAAAAGTATTAAAAAATTATAAATATACAAAATCATTGTTTCTAAATACATTAAAATGCAATCATTTACTAACAAAGATAAAAACAATTTTTTTTTTTTTTTAATAATACTAGGCTGGTTAGGATATATTTTTTTTGGTTGAAGTTAGAGCATTCACAGTGGTGATGTTAAAAATTTTAGTTTTTGGCACCTCAAAAAATTACTTTATCTATTTTATCATCCCATTTTATAATACACCTAATATCAAATATTCTATTTTTTTTACACTCCATTTAAAATAATATAAACAACTCATTAAAATAATAAAGGAAGAGAGAGAATTTGAGTTTTTTAATTGAATGAAGAGATATAATCTTAATAAAATATTGTATTTTATTTTTGACAAATTGCTACAATCAACTGGTATTTATACCAGTTTAATGTAGTTGAAAAAAAATTTAGTTTTAATTTCTCCAATAACACATGATTTTTTAGTTTTTTGATGGTAAAATAATTTTTTTGTTGTTGTTAAAATACAATCACCATTGTGAATTTTCTTATTATTTCTGTTAAGTTTTTGGATTGAATAGTTGCTATTTAGATAAGGCTAATTAGGTTTATTGAAGAGAAAAGGGCCCCTTTGAGCCCTCACCTGGTCCGTCCCTACTTTGAATGGTAGAAGCAAATCTAAAAGGAACAAATAAGATCATCAAAGTGTTACTGATTATCGTCTTCTATAAAAAATAAAAATAAAATAAAAGAAATAACTCTGCCAAAGGAGAAATTATTAAGTCCGGGCCCTGTGAGAGGGAGGACCCCCTGTACAGAGCTAATAATATCTCTTGCCATAGGCCCACCTCCTCTCACAATCTTAACCGACCCATCAACCTCAGTACTCTCCCAAAGATGCATGCATCTTGCATTTGGATAAACACTACTACAAATACTCATATTCTGTTATACACACATTTTTTTTATAACTAAAATTGTGTTTTTAACTCAAGGTTCAAAACATATGTGTATATTTGTGTGTAACAAGTAATACTTAGGTATATTTAGAGTACAGAGAATGATACTTCCTCCTCTCATATTCATGGTAGAGTCTATTTATTAACAAATGTCTTGAGAGTTTAAGGCATTTGTTAATGAACCATTTTTAGAAACATTTTATTGGAAATTGATAAAGCAATTAATTTTTATGATAACTTTTTATATTTCTCATGAAAATGGTGTTAAAACTTTCTTAATTTGGTTTATTAACAATTACCTTAAAGGCACCCGTTAATATGACTCTTTATTAAATTCATGGTGGATTCTATCTTGAATATAGGAGGAGGGAGCATTAATTATCTATATTCCGAGAGTACCTAAGAATTTTCCATATGCAACACGGTGTATAATAAATATTACCTTTTATCTTTTGAGTGATGTTTATTATACACATTTTAATTCACACAGTTTTGCATGCACACCCCAAATAATAGAACTTATAACTTAAAGTTACGATTTCAAAATTGTGAATTCAAATCACAAAAGGAGTATGTGCAAATTTGTGTAGATTAACTTGTGTGCCACAACATTTATCTTCTTCTTTTTTAATTTTTTAATTTTAATTTTTTTTACTGTGTGCATGCTTGCCCTGTTATAAGTATGATGATCAGCGAGCCATCTTACATTGCCATACAAAACCAGCACACACATTCACTCACCTAAGCCAGTCTCTCCAAAAGCAATAAGCTATGGGTTACAGAGCCTTAGAACTTGTAATATCGTCAGACAAAGGATTGACAAATGTAAATAGTATAACAAAATGAAGCCTTATGCAGAAGTTTCCATTTGCAACAGCTAGGACAAGGCTTTTAGCCCTGTGCAAAAATCACCACACTCAGAACATGGTTCAGACCCTAGATGGAACTTCCAAGTTAAGCTCTACATCGTCATCACCAAAGCCAAGGAGAACAACCTTGCTCTCGTTGTTAGGCTCATGTCGCACCGGATATCTCACTTAAAACCGAACAAAGAAATAAGTGTAGTTCGTGCCCATCGTGGAACTGCTAGATGGTTTTGGTGAGGCTGAGGCTAATGCAGTAGCTGAAAAGCATGTGACTAAAGATGCTTTGAGCTCAGATGGGAAGACCCAAGGAACACTAAAATTTTCTTGTTAGAAATACTGAATTCAATAGTATTGTATTTCATAGTAAAAGAATATACATGAGTACTTTTATATAGGAGGCAGATGTGTATAGTACAAGTAAGAGTGTAGTGCAAGTATGTGTGCTATACAAGTAATCTAGGTGGGTCTAAAGCCCATAAGACTATACACATTAACAGCCCCCCCTCAAACTCAGGGTGGGTGTGAAACCAACGAAGGTGTCCTTTAGGATGTGACTAGGTGAAGATATATGCAAGTTAATCTTTGAAGGAGACTGAAAAGAGCTCGAGAGTACCATGGACAAGATGATAACGGATAAAATGACAATCAATCTCGATGTGTTTAGTCCATTCATGGAAGACATCATTGTGAGCAATATGAATGGCACTCTAGTTGTTACAATAAAGAGCAGTAGCAGAGGATGTGGACACACCTAAGTCCTTAAGAAGCTATCATAGTCAAAGGAACTCAGCTGTGGTATCAGCAATGGTACGATATTCTGCTTTAGTATTGGAGCGGGCCACAAGGGTTTGTTTCTTCCTTTGCCAAGAAATCAAAGAAGAACCAAGGAGAAAACAATAACCAGTGGTGGACTTGCGATCAGTGGGGTCTCTTGCCCAATCAGTATCAGAGAATGCACAGAGAACAACAGGAGATTAAGTTGAGTAGAAAAAGCCATGGAAGAGAGTGCCCTTCAAGTATCGAAGAATGCGCAGAACAACAGCATAGTGAGTCGATCATGGAGCAGATAGATACTGGCTCACCTAATGAACAACATAAGAAATGACTGGACAAGTAATAGTAAGATAAACTAGGCTGCCAACCAATCGTCTGTAAAGAGAAGGATTAGACAATCGTTTCCCCTCGAGGGAGTTAGATGCGCATTAAGTTCAACTAAAGTGTCAACAGTCTTACTATTAGTGAGTCCAACTCAAGACAAAAGTTTAGAAGTATACTTGGCTTGAGTAATATAAAAACCATCTATGGAATGAGTGATTTCAAGACCCAAGAAATAGATGAGATGTCCAAGAACTTTCATCTCAAATTGCTGACTGAGAAAGTCCTTAAGTTCTTGAATGCCATTGAGGTCATCGCTAGTTATGATCATATCATCCACATATAGGAGAAGCAAAATGATGCCTTTGTCAGTGCGACGAAGAAATAAGGTAGAATCATAAGGATTGACAGTGTAACCCAAGCGAAAAATGGTGGAGCTAAACTTGGCAAATCAAGCTCGTGGAGCTTTTTTAAGGCCATAAAGTGCACGTCGAAAGTGACAAACCTTATTTGATTCAACAGAGAGACTAGGAGGAGGTTGCATATAAACTTCTTCACTTAAATCCCCATTAAGGAAGACATTTTTAACATCCATCTGAAAAAGATCTCATTTATTAGCAGCGGCAACAGCTAAGAGGGCACGAACAGATGAGATACGAGCAACAGGAGCAAAGGTCTCTTCATAATCAATTCCATACTCCTGTGTAAAACCTTTTGCAACAAGATAAGCCTTATAACGCTCGATGGACCCATCAAAGCAAGTCTTGATCTTGTAGATCCACTTACAACCAACCACAGACTATTTAGGAGGGAAAGTAACCAAATCCCAAGTATGGCTTTTGGATAATGCATCAAGTTCCTCTTTCATCGTAATCTGCCATAAAGGGTCAGTGGAGGCCTCATGATAGGTGTGAGGCTTATGGAGTGTAGCAAGGATAGTGTAACAATAATAGTCAAGTAAATGTGCAGGAATGGATTTTACCCGGGTTGAGTGACGAGGTGGAATGTCTTATGGAAGCATTTTAGGTGGAACAAGAGCAGGGGACCCAAGCTCAAAGTGGGGTAGCTCATCATCAACCTGTTCATCTTCCACCTATTTAGGAGAAGCATAAAAAATATCTGAAAGTTGGATAGAGAAGTCCAAAGGAGGATCAAGAGTATTTGTAGAAGGAATATGTGACTTGTCAAGAAAGATTTCTAAAATAGAGGAGGTAGTCAAGGAAGAACAAAAGTGAGAGAGTTCAACAAATGATCGATGTTCCCAGAAGACAACATTACAAGAAACACGAAGACGATGAGAGACAGGATCATAACACCGATATCCTTTTTAAGTTTCGCCATAGTCAAGGAAACAACAAAGTCTAGATTGAGGCTTAAGTTTGTTGTGCTCATGAGGCTGAAAAAGAACGAAACAAGTAGAATTGAAGGAGTGAAAGTGATGACAGTCAGGAGGTGACCCAAAAAGGCGCTCATATGGAGTTTGATTATGGATGACAGTGCTTGGAGTGTGATTAATAGCATGAACAACAGCTTCATCCCAAAATGGGGTAGGAACTTTGGCAGAAAGAAGAAGAGCACGAATAGTGTCAAGAATATGACGAAGTTTTCATTTGACTCGACCATTTTGCTGAGAGGTACATGGACAAGTTAGATGATGTATAGTGCCATAGGAATGCAATAGAGCTTGAAAAGCATATTGAGTATATTCAAGAGCATTATCAGATTGAAAAATTTTGATATATTTGGAGAATTGTGTTTCAACTAGTTTTGCAAAGTTACTGTAGATTGGTAAAATTTCAAAACAAGATTTCATAGGAAAAATCCAACTTTAATGAGAATAATCATCAATAAAAACAACAAAATATTGAGATCCACCAATACTTGCAACAGGAGAAGGTCCCCAAACATCAGAATGAATTAACTAAAAATACTGTTAGAGATAGATTCACTATTATTGAAACGCAAAGCTGGTTGTTTTCCTAACTGGCATGAAGTACAATCAAAATTTTCTTTGGACACATAACCTAACAGACCCTTAGAAGCTAACTGTTGTACCCGAGAAGAGGGTGCATGACCAAGACGAGAATGCCAAAATGCGAGAGAAGGTAAGGAAGAAACCGTAGCGATTGTAGCAACAACAAAAATATGAGCAACTAGTGGAAGATGAAGATTGTCCATAGGAAATATACGCCTAACTCTAGGACTGGTCCGAAACTCCTGCCCCATCCTTGGATCTTGCACAGTACACCCAGAATAGTAAAAAATAAGACGATATCCTAGTTTAGCTAATTGTCCCATAGAGCATAAATTATATGATAAGTCAGGTACATGGAAAGCCCCAGGAACTAAGAGGTTGGAGGTCGAAACAAAACCTAGATTATTTCCATGCATGGTGGAACCATTGGCTATATGAATATTAAAAGGATGTGGTGCAGGGTTAAGTTTGGAAAATAAGGACGAGTGAGGTGTCATATGATTGCAACAGGCAGAATCAAAAAGCCAAGTGTGAGACTTACTGGGTAAAACTGAGAGAGCAGTGGAAAAAGATGCATTACTAGCCATACGAATAGCCTGAGCTATGATCTCCTATAGTTCAGTGGAGGAGAGGTTGATAGTGGATCCAGAAGACTGAGACTTAGCTGAAATGGAAGGCATTGGTAGAGTAGACTCAATATTAGCAACAATAGCAGTAGATTTGTTGCAATGGTAACAAGTCTCAATAGTGTGGCCAAGACGCTTGCAATAGTTGTAGAACTTTTTGTTAGTTTACTTGCGATGATTGCCAGAGCCAAAGGAATCAAACCCTAATTGCGGAGGTTGCTCTATGGGTGGAGCAGAAGGAGCAATAGTTAGAACATTAAGCTTATTCGGGGCTTGAAGGGTTGCAAGATGAGCTTCTTTTCCAACCAACTCATTTACAGCAGTTCAAGAGAGGGAGAAGGACTACGATTAAGAAGCTGACCTCGGATGGGCTTATAGTGCTTGTGAAGTGACATCAGGAATTCATAAAGATGAAATTCATCTCTAACAGTAGCATATTGTTGAGCATCCTTTGAGCATGCCCAAGTTGGATTAGAAAGGTCAACTTGGTCCCAAATGAAGCAAAGCTGATCATAGTAGTCATTGATGGATTGCCCTAGTTCTTGCTTGAGTTGATGCAATTCAACCATTAACTGATATTTCATGGATCCGTGAGTAGTGGAGTATCTTTCGATCGACATATCCCATGCCAATTTTGCATCATCAAAGCTGCCCAACATATTGGAGATGGAGGAAATGGAAGTGTTTCAAATCCATGTGAGAATCATGTGGTTGTGACTATCCCATTCAATCATACGACTGATGAAGGCAACATCTTCTTTACTTGCCCCCTTGATAAGAATAGTAATTGCACCAGTACAATATTGCCAGAGCATGCGACCCCTAAGAAAACTGCGTATAACTTGAGACCAAGATAAATAATTCTTATTCCCTTCCAATATAGTATTGATGGGGCAAGGAAGAAAAATATCATTTTTATCCATTTAGAGACAAAATATGCAAAAACAGACTGCAAAAATGAAATCTACTTAAAAAACTGGGTAAGGAGAACCTGGACTGCAAAAGTCAACCATGGAGAAAAGTCAACGGTCAAGTCAACATTCAGTCAAAGTCAACGCTGGTCAACGGTCAAAATCAACGCTTGTCAATGGTCAGCAATGATGACGTCAGCTGACGTGGCAGGTGACATCAGTAGATGAATGGATGATGATGTGGTAATGATGACGTCAAGTAGGGCTGACGTGGTAGTGATGACGTCAATGATGACATTAGCAAGAACAGAGGCCGGTGCGTAAGGTGCGTGACTGAGGCGCAGCTTCTTTGGGCAGCACATGAGGGCGCATGTGAGCTCCAATGACTACGAGACTTCCACGGTTGAGTAGATCGGGGCGAGGCGATCACTGTGGTACCTATAGAATAATTATCGGAGCAAGATACATGGTGAAGACGATAAGTGTAGTGGTTTGTGTGGTGTGGGACTCCTCAACGACGGCGACTGCAGGCCCGAAACCCAAGGACAACGGCTGAGAGACGTCGGAGGTTCAACAATGAGTGGCTGCAGTGGCTGTTGTTCAGTGGAAGCGATGAGAGTGGAGTAACAACAAGTGAGACAAGACTACTAAGAGAAAGGTTAGAGCAGTGGCTCTGATACTATGTTAGAAATACTAAATTTAATAGTATTGTATTTCATAGTAAAAGAATATACATGAGTGCCTTTATATAGGAGGCAGATGTGTGTAGTACAAGTAAGAGTAGTGTAAGTATGTGTGCTATACAAGGAATCTAGATGAGCCTAAAGCCCACAACACTATACATGTTAACATTTCTTATAAGGTCGGGAGGATTGAAGAATACCCATTTGCTGGTTATGATGCTTCACTGGAGCCTAGCGGCACAGTAGGTTCGTTTGTTAAGGCGTTATTGGGGGAAGAGATAACAGTGGCACTGATCTCATTGGGTGCATCATTTGGGGTTTCCCAAGCTGTTGACTCTGCTCGGAATTCTGCTGATGATGAAGGTGAAAATGCATCTGAAGCTGGGTTTGGTCAATTGGTTAGGAAGTGTAGGGATCTAATGAGAGGGTTATATGATCTACTTAATAATGTAAGTCTTTAGCATTAAAAGAAAAAGAAGAAGAAGAATGGTGCGTTTGGATATCACTTATTTGCTAAAAACTGAAAAATTATTGTTGAAAACACTGTAGCAAAATAATTTTTAAAGGTATGAATAGTATTGTGGGACCCAAAAATGCATTGTAATATGTGTTTTGCTGAGTTTGGTGGAAAAGTAAACAGTACCCATGGGACCCAGTAAAAAACATAGAACACGGATTGGGCAAAACGCCCAATCCAAATGCACACAAAGAAGCTAATAATGTAATCGAGTAGTAATTTAATCTTCTGTTGTTTCATTTAGTCTTTCTTAAAATGTTGAGTACTAATCTAGTTGTAGGCTACCGCTAGTGGAGTAGTGTTTATTATATATGAAGTCGTGATGATTTCCAAGTGAAGTTATGATTTTAGTTGCTTTTGGTGGTATGTAAAACAGTTTGTGTGCAATAAATTTAATTCTTAGTAGTGTTATATATGTTATTTTATGTGTTGTTAGCTTTTGTATACGTGTGCGGCTCTATATCTAAACTATCAATTACCCTGATTTTGCATTATGCTTATTAGTCCTTCTCTCTTCTTCTTCTTCTTCTTTCTTTTTTTTTTTTTGGGGGGGGGGGGGGGGGGCGGTGGGGTTGGGATGATTTAGTTGTTTTACTCACTTTTTATTGATTCTGTTAGAGAAAATTTAGGGCAAATGTTCGAAAAGCTGGTACTGTTAGTCTTACTAGGGTCAACACAAAAGGTTTTTTTTAGTAAACCAACACAAAATATTTTTGGCTTTACAATCATTGTTCTTTCGCCTTTTGAAAATTCTAGCTGTACAATGTGGGTCTTTTGAATTATTAGTGGCAAATGCCAAATGGCCATATGGGGACAACGGTTGGGGGACGAGACAAAACAATGGCTACCAAATATAAAGATAATTAACTAGATAAAAGTCACCTTCAAATGTTTTATGTCATTTTTACCTTCTTTTCCCTGGCCAAATTCTTCACCACATTAGAGAGTGGAGGCCAAACTATTGAGTAAATTTAAGTTTAAAAATTATCAATGACGATCACATGGCTTATTGACAAGGTGGCTGGCGGAGCATGAAAAATGTTGTTGGAGCATTTTTATATTATTTAATTAAAATGAATAAATATGAAAACATAGTTATAATGATATATATGAGAGTTAATATGAAAAATAAGGAGTTAGTGAAATATTTAATCTTACATTGAAAAGGAGATAGACTCTTTTATTCTTTTTTGATACTATATACTTATGTATATATACATATATTATTTTAATATCATACCTACAGTGTCCAAACAATTCCCGACTCAATAGTGTTATTTTGCAATAACTGAGGCTAGCTTAGTACATTTGTTGTAATTGTTATTAGTACGCTTTATGCTTTTATATTCTGTCTTGTCTTCTTGTCTATGGGTTCTTTTATTCGTTTTACTGTTTCCAGAAAGTGAATTGTAAGCCCATAACAAATGTGAGAGTGTGAGTGAGCAGGGAAAGGATAGTGTATTTGAGGTTGAGCTTCAAAGACCCTTTTATCTTACAAGTTACAACTACAACCGCATTTGTCACCATATGAAGGAGGTCGATCTACATTTTAATTCGTTTTCTGTCTTTGCTCGTTTTTCCGGCTTATGAGGGGGCCTCAATTGCTAGAGACACTAACACTGTCTATGTTCTTTTGAATTCTTTCTGGCTTTGCATTTACTGTTGAAATTGATGGTCCTCCAATTAGAACCCAGCATATCATTCATTGTTGGCAGGATGCATTATAATTTACATAGGAAAGAAGAATGGGAACGAATCTGCTGAATCACTTTCTTATCTTTAGGAATCAAAACAACAGAATAATCAGAATTAACTTGTTATTTTGTTCTCAATTTTTTTTGTTGAGATTTGAAAGGACATTGTACTCTCTTTACATTGAATGAGACAATGCCTCATGTGTTTCTGAGTACAATTATGCCTCGTGTTTCTAAGTACAAGAGCCTCCTTATAGGCCAACTCATAGATGAGAAAGTCTTCCAATAGCTCTCTTAAGATTTTCAAAGTATAATGAGCTCGAGATGCCTAACTATATATTTGGAACGAAGTGAGATCTTGAATTCGATCATTGTACTAATTACAATATAAAAGATTAGCGTCTATTTCACCAGAGAAAATTGCTTGCAAAAGCAAATTACTTTTTAAAATCAAATGTTACGAGAATAAAAAATATCATATAAAATTAGTCCACTTGCCAAAATTTCAAACACAACTAACAAATTAACAATGTCCACAAATTAGAGACTGAAGATATGGCTAATGATCTGTAAGGTTGAATTTATTCAATTATTTTGTTAGCTTTATTTCATGTTAAATTTGCTTGTAATTCAGCATTTAGAAACCCTGTATTTAGGTGAGAATTATGTAAGGGTAGTGGGTGAGAGAGTGTGAAGAAAAACTCAAGAATGTGCACTCAAGAAGGGCTTTATGACTGGCAAGTCGCCAAAAATGGCACACGTGTGAAGCATGTAGGGGAGCTGAAGAGTCACGCCAGCTATTGCACTACAGGACAAGACTTCTAGTCTGGCCAGGCAGTTAGCTCGCGACACAAACTCGCGACTTGTTCCAGTCGCAAGGCTAAGTCGTCAGAACACCTTGTTTGTTAGAAACCTGACTCTTCGCATTCCATACACACCCTACTTTAAATACCCTTATACCCAAAAAATGTAGAGAGCTTCCAGAAAGAATTTTGAGAGAGAAACCCTAGAGAAAAACAAGATTGACTCATCCACAATCTTCATCCTTTGATTCTCCAAATTCCTCTACTCTCACCTTCTCCATTGATACATCCTTGAGAGGTACATTAGCCAAATCATTATCTCACTATACCCATATTTGTGAGAGAGTATTTTGGTACTTGGGAAGCAGTTCAGAAGAGACCAATTCATTTTGATTGATGCAATGGGCTATTGCAGGATCCGGTAAGCTAGAAAAGACAAGGTTCGACATAACCCTGTTGGAGCAAGAAGCTTGGAGGACTTAGGTGCACTGGGTAGATTAGGCTTGGAGGGTCTTCTGCTATTCATGTATCCCAACTTTATTCTCTAGTGGATTATTGACCGCTTGGAGGGTGGTGGAGAGGTTTTACATCAAGGATTTCGGTTTCCTCTTCGATAACACATCGTTGTGTTATCTTTGTGTTTACATCTCTCTTCCCTTAATTTTTGCCTTTTAATTACTGCTGTGACTGTGATTAATTTCGGTTTAGATTGTTTTACCAATTCTGTTTTAGCTTATTTTCTTATTCCGCACATACATTGTTTGATAATAAGCTTGTGTTGGTAATTTATAAATTGGAGGTCTAAACGTTCATAGGTGTTTTACATACCATTTGAACATTCATGATCAATAATCAATGGTTAGGGAAACACATTTTAATGTGTGGACAAGGAGGGATTCCTTATCTAAGGGCAACATTTTCTATTAGCTGTACAAGCGGAATCATTGGATGGAATCTGCAGACACAGACCTCTACACAATTAAAAAAACATTTATAGAACATATATGGAGGGAAAACATGTTTCTACTGTCATTGGAAGTTGTCCATGCACGTGGAACTGTTTCTTTACCAATGAGATTATAGGTCGGTTAATCGGTGAGGGTCCAAACTTGGGACTCTTTTATTAATTTTCTGGGCCAGAAAGTGCAAAATAAAGACAACAAAAACAAAAACAAAAACAAAGAAGTTTCATATTTGCTCTTTATGTTTATAACTTTCACAATTCTTACTCAATGGTCTCATTTAATTCGTTTAACCAGAGAATGATATGATGCTAAAAACACAAGGGTGGAAGACGTAATGGAACTATGGACCATTAACTTGTCTTTGCCTTCATAATTCTTTGCATTAAAAACAGAATGGAAGATGCCAAAATTTTCTTTTACTCCCCAAAACCAGTAATCTAATGCAGTTATCACAAACCCATGACGCATTAAACATTCTGAGTGCTTTTAAATGTTTGACACAAGCAATATAAAATTATTACTTTTTCCTGGGGCTTAGTAAATTTGCAGTCTTGCCCCCATTTAACAGGCCAAATTATGTGGAAATTATATAAACTTTAGAACTGTAATTGAACCAAGTGATTTGTTTTATATTTTAGTTTTATTTTTAAACATGCTATGTGAGTTAATCCACTAAATGACATGAAGGTTGGTTTTAAACTGTGTGTTGGTGGGAATATTAATTAAGCTTGATATTGCTTTGAGCCCCCTCTTGTAATTGTTTATAGCCAAAAAAAAAAACCTAGTAATGCTTCTTTCCTGTCTTTACATGTCTGTCTTAATTTTATAGTACTAATTGTTAAATATTAGTATCGATACACCATGTTGAATATGTTAGTATGAATGTAAAAGTAAAAGCATAAAGTGTAAAACACAATAATATATTAGAGGGTTACATGGTTCAGCCTAACAGCCTACATCCACGGAAGAACCCCTAAAGGGCTACATCAATAATATATTAGAGTGTAGTACAAATCCTGTGTTATAATGAATTATAACATGTATATATATAATAGACTAAACTCTAGACTAATAGACTTCTAGTACAAGTAAGAGACTTGGCTTGCACACAAAGTAGAATTAGGCTTGGGCCTATGCTAATTGGCTAATATATCTCTAACACCTCCTCTCAAACTCAAGATGGAAACTTGATGAAATCTTGAGATTGGATAAGGTTGAGAAGATCCCTTGAATGAAGTTTGGCTCTGTGACGGTTGTTTGAGGAAGACAATGGTCTTGCAGTGTTGATGTGAGTTTTAACGGTGGCATGACTATACCGGAGAGTTTTGACAACAGCAGTAGGAAGCCAAAGAATATGAACACAGCCAAAAAAACACCGAGGAAAACAAAGATTGCTCTTAAATATACCGTAAGGACAAAAAACCATGGCCACAAGAAGGTGGCTCTAATACCATGTTAAATATTAGAATTGATACACCATGTTGAATATGCTAGTATGAATGTGAAAGCAAAAGCATAAAGTGCAGAACGCAATAACACACGAGGGTTATGTGGTTCAACCTAACGGCCTACATCCATGGAGAAACCTCTAAAGGGCTACATCAATAATATATTAGAGTGTAGTACAAATCCTGTGTTACAATGAATCATAATATGTGTATATATAGTAGACTAAACCTTAGACTAATAGACTTCTAGTACAAGTAGGAGACTTGGCTTGCACACAAAGTAGAATTAGGCTTGGGCCTATGCTAACGGGTTAATACATCTCTAACACTAACAAATCCTTGTCCTTGGTCTCTCTTGCTCTCTCTCTCACTATTTTTTTTAGCTTAAGTCTCTCTCTCACTCATTTATCTAGTACTGAAAGCTTTTAACTTGCATTGTTGGTCTCACGTTCACTATCCTTAACTGAACCTTCATTGACCACTAAACAATCCAAACCAATCTTCTTAAGTCACTCTTGTACTTGTGCTATTCACTCTATAATCTCTTTTCTCATCCACTTGAAAGCTCGGATTTGTGCTAAATCACGAGCTTGTTCAGACCCTTAAATAAAAAATTACAGCTAGATAGCTTTTACTCTAACTTATACTAAGTGTGGAACAAGAGTAAAAAGCGCGAGCAATCGATAGTAGTACCCTAAGCCATATTTCTCAATAATTAACAATTAAAGAGTAGGGAAAAGAGATGCAAACACAAGATAACACCGAGATGTGTTATCGAAGAGGAAACCGAAGAACTCGACGAAAAACCTCTCCGCGACCCTCCAAGTTGAAATTGTTCCACTAGAGAATAAAGTTTGAGTACACAAATATCAAAAGACCCTTCAAGGCTAGTCTACCCCATGTACTTGAGCCCTCTAAGCTCCTGCTACCAACATACTTCTCGGAGTCATGTCTTCTCTAGCTTTCCGGATCCCATAATACACCCGATTGCATCTGTCAAGCCTCATCGGCTTCTTTTGGCAAAACCCCAAAGCTTCCCAAACTCTAAAACACCCACTACACTCTGAAAAGGTGTGAGTTATGTTTATGTACAAATCTCCTCTTAAGGTATGACAATGGGAGAGGGAAGGAGAAGAGGCTACAATGATTTCTCACTAAGGATGAATAGCTCTCTCTCTAAAAGATGGGTGTGTTGTGTTGTACAAAACCTATCTTGGGTCTTTCTCTTTGAATGGCCTCTCTTGTTTTTATGGGTAATGAGGGTATATATAGTATGAGTGAAGGGTAAGAAAGTCACACTTAAAATCCCTCAGGCAGAATGTTTCACGGGTACCTCTCGAGATGGCTTGTCTTGAGAAGCACTCGCGAAATGCAACCTGGCACTTGACTCTTCAGCATTTAGCATGTGCTTCTCACATGGCTTTTTTCGTAGGAACTTTACTCGCGAACTTCTTGTGAGCTAGTCATGAAACTGCATTGATTCTTCATTTCATGCTCGATTTTTCACCAACTTAATACTAAACCCAATACAATAAAATTCCACAAAATACAAGGAACAAAATTAAAGCAAATAAAACACTTTTTGTCATGGAATAAAGTCAACATAAAACATAGTTGTAAATCACAACTTTACACCACTAATCTCATTTTCAACAGTGTTTCCATACAGTGTCATTCTCTCATTGTTCAAAGTTGCTTTCACAAACCCTAAAAATGTGCTTCTTTTGGTTATAAATTTTTGGCATTTACATGCATCAGACTTTCAATTGGGGTTTACTTTGAAATGGGCTTGCTCAAGCTTCCATTGTTGGTTTTACTTTGCTGGGTGTTTTCTCTTTTGAGTTTGATAGCACTCTGTGATGACTTAGAGCTCACCGTGAAGTTCTTGAAGGCTCCTGTTGTGATTTACAACTATTTTGTGTTGGCTTTAATTCTGTACCAAATTTGATTGTAATTTTGTTCAATTTTATGTACCCTGTATTTTATGTGAGATTTCTTTATAAGGGTTGTGTGTGAGAGAAAGTGTAAAGACTCAAGGAAAATTGAAGATCAAAGGAGTTTTCGCGGGTAGCTCGCGAGTAGCCTTCTTGCGAAGTAAAGCATATGCTCAGCACATGACTGGAATGCAAAGAGTCATGACAAATGGTAACTGCTGGTTTTCGCGAATGTCTCGCGGGTAAGGCCTTCCCACGAGATACCCGCGAAACATTCTATTTTGCTATTTTTTCATATCTAATACACCTTATCTCTACCTATACTATATATACCCACATTACCCACATATTGAAAGGAGCACTTTCAAAGAGAAAACTCTAGCCATTACCCTTGAGAGTGAGAGATTGTCATACCCACAATCCTCTATACAATCCATTGTGGTTTTTCTCAACTCCTACCTCTCCATTTCCAAATCCTTGAGAGGTTGATAGTCTAAACACTTACCACACCCATCTTGAGTGTAAAGTGAGGTTTTGGTGTTGCTGGGAAGCTTTGGAAAAAGCCATTTGTTTGGTGGATGTAATCGTGCTGAATTGCGTGATTCAGAGAGCTAGTGAAGACAAGGCTTCGTTAAGTCAGTTGGTAACAGGAGCTTGGAGGGCTCAAGTACATAAGATAGACTAGGCTTGGAGGGTCTTTTGTTATTCGTGTACTCCAACTAATTCTCTAGTGGATCGATTTACCACTTGGAGGGTGGCGGAGTGGTTTTTCACCGAGTTCTTTGGTTTCCTCTTCGATAACACATCGACATGTTATCTTGTGTTTGCATTCTTCTTCCCTACTCTTTTAGCTTTCATTTTACTGTTGTGATTTGATGAATATGGCTTAGAGTAGTTATATTATTTGTTTGTTTGCATTTACTCTTTTCCACACTTAGTTTAAGTTAGAGTAAAATTAACCAAGCAGTAATTTTAATTTGGGGGTCTAAACAGCTCTTGTATTTTCACACAATTTTGAGCTTTCAACTCCCCATACATTCTCTCTTCTCAGCTTAACCACATTTGTCTTTGAAGTTTTTGAGGGTGGGAATGGCACTTGCACCAATTGTAATATCATTTGCAAGGTATGTTAAGCTCTAGTAATACTTTGTTTTACTTAGCTTTTGTTTTGGGTGCTCTGCTCTGCTCTGCTCTGCTCTCTCTCTCTCTCTCTCTCTCTCTCTCTCTCTCTCTCTCTCTCTCTCTCTCTCTCTCTCTCTCTCTCTCGTTTATAAGTTTCATGATTCTTAATTTAACTTCAAGGAGGTGGTTGATTTCAAAGAGTAATTAGCACGTCTTTCCACTTTGTAAGGATGTAATGAGCTTGAATTTTCTTTTAGAGTTTAGGCTAATTAGGGTTAGCATGTCAAGGTTTTTTAATTGACAAAAAATAGTACCTAGCCCTAGCTTTTTGACCAAAAGCAATACCCGATCGTGTAAAGAATAAGTTATAAATAATCTTCTTTGGTGCAAGACCCATGTGAGACCTATAAACAATAGAAAATTTAAGCAAAAAGCCAGCTTATCATCGAAACCCAAACGCACACTAATGCCAATAGTTTATATAAAATCTAAGTGAATAAAGGAATGATTGAATTGATTAATTATTGTTTACAATTAACTATATATAGCTACCAGAAAACTAGGCCTAACCAATTGAAAAACTGAACTAACAGAAAGAAGATTCCTAACAGCTCTAATCACGTGTGAATAACAAACTCACACACGTGTTTGATTAGACATTTAAATACACTCACTAAACTACATGTAGTTCTACATATATGTACGCCTAAACTACACATTGTTTTGCTTGATACAAGCTTTCTTCCTTTGTTCTGCTCTGTCAGTCTTTCTTCTTCTTCTTCACTTTGGCCACTTTGGTGACTTCTCTTGTGTGAATGGAGCTTTGTTCTTCACATCTCTGAGCACTTTGATCCTTGGCAGCTTGATACTACCACTTAAGATGAAGCTTAGTATGTATATTGAGAAGATTCATCTTGGACAGAGGGAAGCTAAATTGCTTAGCACTAAGTGCTTTGGTTAGCAAGTCTACTAGCTGTGACTTGGTCCTAACATGAAGCAACGTAATAACACCTTCCATGACCTTATCTCTAACAACATGGCAGTCAATCTCAATATGTTTAGTCCTCTCGTGGAACACAGGATTAGCTCCTATATGCAAAGTTGCATGACTATCACAAAACAGTAGGGCTGCTCTAGGATGTTTCACTTGCAAATCTCAAAGAAGGAAGATAACCAAAGAATTTCACACACTGCCACTGCCATAGACCTGTATTTTTCCTTAGTAGATGATCTAGAAACAATTTGCTGCTTCCTGGACTTCCATAAAACTAAAGAATCTTAAAAAAAAACACAAAAAACTGTTATTAATCTCTTAGTATCAGGACATGATGCCTAATCTGCATCTACAAAAGCCTTGACATGTAACTCTAAAGTGGCTGAGAACAAAATGCCTTGGCCTGAAGTAGCTTTCAAGTACTGCAGAATTCTGTTTGCTGCAAGAAGGTGAGACTTCCTTGGCTAAGACATGAATTGACTCAGCCTATGCACAACATAAGTAATATCTAGTCTTGTGATGGTAAGGTATAACAATTTCCCAATCAACCTCCTATATGCATTGGGGTCACCTAGTTTCTGACTCTCATATTTGCTAAGCCTCGAATTTTGGTCCATAGGAGTTTTCACTGGTTTGCTGCCAAACATATGAATCACTCAACAACTCCAATGTATACTTCCTTTGGCAAAGGTTAATCCCTTGGGCAGACCTGGCCACTTCCAAACCCAAGAAGTACTTCAATTCTCCAAGATCTTTTAATTTGAACTTCTAATCCAGTATTACCTTCAGCTCATTCATAGCAACTTTGTTATCACTTGCTATGAGGATATCATCCACATAGACTAACAAGGCAATGAAAGCATCCTTGGTCTTCTTAAGAAAGAGAGAATAGTTAGACTTGGACTGCTGAAATCCTAACTGATAAGCCAAGGTTGTGGAGAATTTAGAAAACCATTGCCTAGAGGCTTGCTTCAATCCATATAGTGACTTGTTAAGCTTGCAAACTAGCTTCCCCTTGCTATGAAAGCCTGGGGAAAGAGCCATGTAAACCTCTTTCTTGAGATCACCATGCAAAAATGCATTGTTCACATCCAATTGGCATAAGAACCAACCTTTCACAGTAGCAATAGCAAGAATGCACTTGACTGAAACCACCTTGGCAACTAGAGAGAAAGTTTCAATATAGTCCAAACCTTCTTTTAGAGTAAAACCCTTTGCCACCAACCTTGCCTTATACCTCTCCACTGAACCATCAGATTTATGCTTAATTTTGTAAACCCATTTGTATCCAATGGGTGTCTTATAAGAAGACAAAGGTGTCAAAGTTCAAGTGTGATTGGCTTCCAAGGTTGCAATTTCAGCTACCATGGCATCCCTTTACCTAGGATCTAGGACAGCTTGGTCATAGGACTTAGGTTCAACACCAGTAGAGATCATATTGCAAAAGTGTTTATGACAAGGTGAGAGCTTGTCATAACATAGGAAAGAAGAAAGGGGATAAGGAGTTCCTGAGGTGGATGATGCAGCAAGTGAAGGCATATGACTTCATTACAATGATAGGTAGTAAGATAAGAAGGTTTGTGAGAGGGTCTAGAAGACCTCTTAAGGGGTGCAATTTGGTCTTGAGTGGAAAATGGAACAGATGTAGGCAAAGGAATAGTAGGAACGGTTGTAGGAATAGACTTAGAAATGGGACTAGGGACAAAAGTAACATCAGGAAGAGGAGGATTAGTAGGAACAGAAGTAGTATCAGGGATAGGAACATCTACAGAAACAATAGGGTTTGTAAAATTGACCACATCAACAAAATAATGGGATTTTACAGAAGTAGGCACAACAATAGGATGAATAGAAGCATCAACAGGAGTATGTGATGCAGGTATGGAATAGTAATGAAAATCAAATGTGCTTGAAGGTAAAGGAATAGCAGAAGGTAAAGGGTCAATTTTAGAAGAAGTAGGAGAGAAAGGAAATATTTGCTCTTCAAAAACAACATCTCTAGAAACTGAAATGGTTTTAGTGCTGAGATTTAGGACTTTATAACCTTTTGTATTAAAAGGGTATCCTAGAAAAACACAATGAGAAGCCCTAGGAGCAAACTTAGGTCTGTTATGAGCTCTAGTGGATACATAGCAGAGGCAACCAAAAACTTTAAGGTGATCATAGGTAGGGGGTTTGTGAGAAAGCTTTTCAAAAGGAGTCAAGTTATTGAGTAAAGGAGATGGAAGCCTGTTAATGAGGTGGACAGCAGTGAGAATGCACTCACCCCAGTAAGCAAAGAGAATGTGAGATTGGATCTTTAAAGCTCTAGCAATAGCTAAAATGTGCTGATGCTTCCTCTCCACAAAAAAATTTTGTTGCGGAGTGTAAGCATAGCTCTTCTAATGAATAATGCCATAAGCACTAAAGAAATCCACCATACAAAACTCAAAGGAATTATCAGAATGAATGGCTTTAAAACCAACACCAAACTGAGTGAAAATCATTTTATGAAAAGAAACAAGTAAGGGTCTAAAGTCTGATTTGGACTTCATCAAGAAAGCTCAAACAGATCTGGTTGCAATATCCACTATAGTCATAAAATACTTATAACAATCATAAGTAGGAATGGAACATGAATCAAATCAAAAGCAGAAGAACACATTATTATTGAAAGGGAAAGATAATCATTTCTGTTTTGCCAAAGGACAAACAGTATAAACATCATTGCTTACACTTGAGAAGGAATGTAATACATTCTTAAGAGGTAGCATCTTATTCAATGAAGGGTGTCCTAACCTAAAGTGCTAGATAGTAGACATATCTAGAGTAGAAGCTTTAGCTGAGAAAACATTAGGAAAGCTGGATTGGTTGAGGCAATCATGAAAGGAAGGAGGTATCCTTGCTGTTGCAGGTGGAGAGCGCTGCAGCAAGTAAAGTCCATTGCTTACTTCACCCACTTCAATCGTCCTCCAATAGGTAAGGTCCTGGATAAAGCAACATTGAGCCAAGAAAACAAGACAATATGACAACTTTTGTGTTAGTTTACTAACTGACAATAGGTTGAAAGAGAAAGAAGGAACACATAGGACATTATGTATGGTCAATGTTGAAGAGAGATGGACAAATCCAATTTGTGTAACTTGGGCAGACTCTCCATTTGGTAATTCAACAATACAATTGGTGACATAAGTAATTGAATGTAGTAAAGTCATAGAATAGACAATATGATCACTAGCTCCTGTATCAATAACCCAAGTTTTATAACCAAAAGCGGTCCTATTCACAATTTTGTTAGCAAAAACAGAATGCTTGAGACCAAAATTGGGTTGAGAAAAGATACCTACCAAAGGAGTGCTTTGTTGTGTAGGAAGAGATACATTGTTGGCCATTCCCAGTGAGGTTAAGGGTGCTTCTTGGCCACCAATCATTGCAAGCAACTTCTGGCATTGCTCTGGAGTGAAAGGAAATTGAAATTGAGTCTGCATAGGAGCTTGAGATTGATTCACAAAATGAAATTGAGGGAACTGTGGTTGAGCCCCAAACTGAACTTGGGATTGTGCACAAGAATTGGGTCCAAGATCAATGCTTGACACTTGATTAGTCAAAGTATTCTTTGATTTGGATTTATACCTTGGTGGATAGCCATGTATCTTATAGCATTTGTTCACAGTGTGTCCAACAACACCACAGTGGTTGCATACAGGTCTCTCCTTGCCTTTCTTGTGATTCTTGTAACTACCACCTGAGGAAGATCCAGATCCAGAGTTGACCTTTGTAGCAAGAGTAGTAGACTCAACAAAAGGTCTATTAGAGCTGCTGGTGCCAATTGATTTTTGTTTCTCCTCTTGAATCAACAAAGAGAAACCTTGTTGAGAGAAGGTAAGGGATCCATCAGCAAAATCAGGCCTCAGATTTGAGCATAGGAATCATTGAGTCCCATTAACAATTGCATGACTGAATCCTTGTGTTGCACACTTGCAATTTTTCCATTGACATTGCAAATGCTCTTGCCACACGAGTAACAAGGAAAATGACTGAAATTTTGAATCTCATCCCAACGAATTGTAAGTTGAGTGAAATAATCACTCATAGAAGTATCACCTTGTGAAATGCTAGCAAGATCTTTCTGCAACTGAAAAACATTAAGTCCATTGCCTTGATAGAATCTCTCTTAAAGGTTATTCCAAACATCTAGAGTAGTTGCGATATGTAACACTTGTAGCAATCCTTGGTGATACACAATCGAGAATCTAAGTAACAATAATATAGTTGCAGCGAGTCCCTACTTAAGCAATCAGAGGCTCTTTCGCCATGGATGGAGTGAGAATTGTTGTACCATCGATAAAACCAAGCTTGTTCTTAACACTAAGTGCTCTCTCCATTGATCTTGCTCACGCTGAATAATTTTCACCTCCAATCAAAGGCTGTGAAATTAGGAATCAGTGGAAGCCATTGAAGGAGCATTAAAAGCTTTGGATTCAAAGAAGAGAAAATTAGGAATTGAAAATCGAGAAAAGAGGGAAAACTAAGAGAAAACTAAGCGAAAGCAATTTGCTCTGATACCATATAAAATTTGAGCGAATAAAGGAATGATTGAATTGATTAATTATTGTTTACAATTAACTATATATAGCTACCAAAAAATAGGGCCTAACCAACTGAAAAACTGAACAAACAGAAAGAAGATTCCTAACAGCTCTAATCACGTGTGAATAATAAACTCACACACGTGTTTGCTTAGACATTTAAATACACTCACTAAACTACATGTAGTTCTGCATATATGTACACCTAAACTACACATCGTTTTGCTTGATACAAGCTTTCTTCCTTTGTTCTGCTCTATCATAGTCTTTCTTCTTCTTCTTCTTCTTCTTCTTCTTCACTTTGGCCACTTTGGTGACTTCTCTTGTGTGAATGGAGCTTTGTTCTTCATAGCTCTGACCACTCTGATCCTTGGCGGCTTGATAATTTAAGTGAGACAAATCGGTTGAACTAGTTTAGTCCTTCAATTCACATATAGTAACTTTCCTATTTATAGATATTTATACAATCTTGATAAGAATTGACTATTCAGAATCCAAAATATTTTAACTCTTTACTTTGTAGCACTAGCTTGGCTACTCGTACAAGGTACATGCTTGCTATTACAAAGATTAGCAATTATGATCAGATTTAGAAGTGATTTATAACACAAACAAAAAATATAATCATTTGATTTTTGAAGTGCTTAAAAATTATACCATTAAATAAGGAGACATTAATTTGACTACATAAGAAAGAAGCACAAAGAATATTAGAAGAACCAAGAAAAAAAATTGACCTTGATAATAGGCACATAGTAGATTAACAAAAGAGGGCATTTTGCCAATATTGGAAAACGAAGTGATACAAAATATGGTACCAATGCATCAATTTCTCTTGCTTTATATGTGTAATTGATTCTTTAAATATTTCAAAAAATAGTGCCTTCCAATTTACAAAACTTCAAATTACATTTTCATTGGTTTTCTTTGGGTGGATCATGAATGGAGACAATGTTGAACTTCTTTTGTGATTCTCCAATTGCTCTCTCAGTATTTCTCACGTACAACATGCAGATGGAATGATGTGGGGTTGGTAGAAATGAGTTGGCCAATTTGATAAGAGTGACTCATTAGACACTGTCCTCAAGCATGTAGCAACTCGAATAAGAAAAATATATCTTCTTTATTTTCCACGTGTACATTTTGCGGCTTGGCATGCATCTCGCAGTCATGACTTCATCTTTACAGTGCTTTGACTAGGGCTCAAATCCTTCTATCCAATTACAATTAATCCCCAAAATTACGTGAAAATTGGACAAAATTATACAAACAAATTTGGCGTGGAATTAAGGCAACAAAAAACAATGACTTAATTAATATGTTATTTTGTTCTCATTTTATGTTGAGATTGGAAAGGACATTGGTTTTCTCTCTTTACATGAATGAGATAATGCCTCATGTTTCTATGTATACAAGACCTCCATATAGGCCAACTTCTAGGTGAAAAATTATGTCTTCCAATAACACTCTTAAGATTAAGATTTTTGAAGTATAATGTTAGGAACTTGGTGGTTCCTAATGGGGATGGATAGAAATGATTGGGGAATTGATGGGAATTGTACGGAAATTGACTTAATTCGAGGTAGCCACCCTCTATAGAGAAATATTAAGAGAGAGAGAGAGAGAGAGGAAATACACTAAACAATGAGTTGGTTTATTCTTCAATTGATATCTAATGTTGAATTACAATTATGTATTTATAGGAGACTAGCTCTAATCTCATTGGCCCACATGGCTCAAGATAATTGGCTAGTTAATTCAACATGTGCTCTATAAATTAAACCATGTGTTAAATGAGCTACATGTGCTCAAATTCTAACTAACTCATCATAATCTCAACTAACTAATTAATTAAAGGGATTACAACAATTATTTCAAATTTCTAACATTTCCTTCCCCTTGAAAACATCTTGCCCACAAGGTGTTGTTGTGAAATGATACCTTCATGAGGGAAAACCGGCTACTAACCCAATACTCCATCATTAACTAGATCAGCAAAGGAGCACCAAGAAATCTTTATGTCTTGGCCTTTCTTTCTATCAAATACCAAGTCTCTGACCATAAAATTCTAAACAGATGACCACCCATGCAACTCATGTGGGTAAGGAGATAATTACCCACAAACTGCAAATAATGCAATAAATGGATCCAACTGATCACATTCCCATGAAGCTAATATTAAGGATAGAGAGAGTTTTTTGAGAGCAATTTCTACATTTTCACAACCTTTAATATCCCAACTCACACCCAAGTCCTTATAAAAATTATGATCAGCTTGATTATGGAATCCATAATTTATCTCCATGCAGCCACCAAGAAAAGAATCATCTAATTCAAATTCATTTGTATTGCCACCAATGTTAGTGGCTATTAATTTCATGCCTTCATTCTTGATTACATAAGCAGCCTCATCTATTGAAGTATGAGTTTGGCCACAATCAAACACCATTGGATCACTTGTATCCACACCAATAGCAACAACTTCATGCGTTATAGATTCTTGGATCATCATCACATTCTTTGTTGGTTCTTTGGATTGAACTTCGAGGGCAGCGTTTACATGGATATCATCATCCACTTTGACACAAAAATCAACGTCCCAGCTTGCAACAACAGCAGTAGATTCTTGGAACTTAATTTGTTCTTCGAGTTCCATCGAATCAAGAGATTGGAACTCCTCTTTTGTCATGTTCTCAAGATCCTCTTGCAATCTTTAGAGCTCTTCTTTCATAGTCTTTTTAGATTCAGCCAAGGCCTCGACTTTCTCTAAAACTTCATTCACCATTTGTTGTAAGTCCTTTAAGATTTCTTGTCGGTCATATTCACCCATCTCAAGATCGACGACTTTGATACCAAATGGTAGGAACCTGGTGGTTCCTAATGAGGATGGATAAAAATTATAGGCGAATTGATGAGAATTGTAGGGAAATTGACTTAATTCGAAGTAGTCACCTTCCATAGAGAAATATTAAGAGAGAGATAGGAAATGCACTAAGCAATGAGTTGATTTATTTTTCAATTGATATTTAATGTTGAATTACAATTATGTATTTATAGGAGACTGTCTCTAATCTCATTGGCCCACATGGCTCAAGATAATTGGTTAGTTAATTCAATATGTGCTCTATGAATTAAACCATGTGTTAAATGAGCTACATGTGTTCAAATCCTAACTAATTCATCCTAATCTTAACTAACTAACTAACTAAATGGATTACAACAATTATTTTATATTCCTAACATATAACGAGCCCAAGACACCTAAGGATATGTTTGAAATAAAGGGAATGTGAGGAGAAGAGAGTAGAAGAAAATGTGACCAAAATGTACTTAATTAAAGTTCAAATGATTTTCTTTTATCCATTGTTTGCTATTTATATCTTTAAGAAGTAAATTTGTTCTCTTTGGAATTATTTTGACTTGTTGCCAAGTGAAAGTTGTATACTAAGTTTATATGCTTAAATTTCCAAATGAGTCATGCTAACGGTTGTTCTTTGGGTAATGGTTAACAATTCATTTTAGAAAAGTTTTGACACCACTTTTATAGGGAAATGAAAAAATTGTCAAAATATTAATTGCATTTTTTCTTTTCCCATAAAAATTTTATTTAAATGAAATATTTACTATTACCCTAAGAACATCTGTTAGCATTTCTCTTATCAAAATACTACCTGAATGTATGAAAGAGTTTTAAATTCCATTTATCAATATACAATCATTTACGTAAATCATAATGATAAGTACAAAATCATTAAATGAACAAAGTTTTTTGTTTTTTGGTACTAGAGCTATTATTTGTTCGTACTATACAAAAGAAAAGTTCTTTGTCCCAACTCCCAACTGTTTGGGCTCTAATAGCTTTTATTTTTTTAGTCGAAGACTATGACTTTATAAGAAAGGTTGATGGATGTGCTAAGGGCATTGGTTTAGAGTATATTTTTAGAAACATTTTATAGGAAAAAAAATAATATTTTGACAGTATTTTATATATCTCATAAAATTTGTGTCAAAAGTTTATTAAAATAGATTATTAATAGTTACCCTAAAACATATGTTATAAAAATTGTATTGAAGGTTGATCCGGTTGAAGAATTGGTTCACTGGTTCATTGGTTAAATCATTAGTTCATTGGTTAAATTATAGGTTTATTAATTAATTAAATAATATATTTTATAATTATAAAAAGGAACTAAAAAAAAAAATCCATTTAGATAAATTAATAAATTATATCAAATGACATAAATTTAGAGAATTAAAAAAAAAAAAAAACACATCATTCACATAAATGCACACGGTATTGTTTTGGTTTTATCTGTGGGTTAAAAAAAATTAACCCATGTAATCTGTCGATTTACCTGGTTTGATAATGGGTTATTGCATATTCAGTATTTTACACCAAATCATTCCAAATAATACTTTGTTTCACAATTTAACTGATAATTTGGTACGGTTTTTATAACTTTATCCTAAAAGCACTTGTTAACTTGATTCAACTTTTATTTCTCACTTGATTTTTCTAATTGATTTTTGTAATCTTAAATTCGTGTGGGTTCCAAAGATATTTGAAGACAGTTGGCTAGATCGCTACATTTATTGTAACAGATATTTTTTTGAAGACCTTGACATCTTTAATTAGGTATTATTGCTGATATGGACAGTTTAAATGATGTGAACATTTTACCTAACCTCTTGTCTTTTTTCTAAAATTCTAGAATCACACAATTTTTTATAATAATTATGATGTAGGAGGGTGTGATCAGTGAAAAAAAAAAATTAGGTCTATATGTAAGTGATAAGTTAATTATTCACAATCTGCTACAACAAAACTAAGACAAAAAAATTACGAAATAATCTATGATCTTAGAACTACTATTTGTCTTTTTATTGAGAATAGTTTTAGAATTATGCATTATTTTGCATCTGCAAATAATTTGTGATCTTAGAAGTTAGAACTACTATATACCTTTTTATTGAGAAGAGTTTTAGAACTAAGCACTATTTCGCATCTTCTTTAGCAAAGTGACACAAGTTGTGCCACAACTCGCCTACGTGGCGAGTTGTGAGTAATAGAAGGTGATTGTAGGTCCATGTGAGAACATCCTTTTATCTGGTGAGTTATGACAAAAGTTGTGCCACAATTTACCCACGTGGCGAGTTATGAATAATAGAAGGTGATGGTGGTTCCATGTAAGAACATCCCTTTATCACTCACAACCCACCACATAAGTTGTGCCACTTTACGTGTTACGGGCATATTTCTACTTTTTGCCACAACAGCCTAATGAATTCTGCAGTTTAAATGATGTCAGCAAGCGGACGTTGTAGTCCGCCCTTAATAAAATTCAATAGAGAAATGAAAACGATGGTTGTACTGTGATTGGGAGCTGTCCATGGCATGCACGTGGAAATGTTTCTTTTATCAATGAGAGGTAAGTCCAAACTCGGGGTTTTCTCATTAATTTTCTGGGCCCGAAACGTGCACAATAAAACGGGGTTGCACTCACAGAGAGAGAGAGAGAGAGAGAGAGAGAGAGAAAAGTTTCATATATGCCCTTTTTTATATCACTTTATAATTTTCACTTGATAGTATCATTTAATTCGTGTAATTAGAGAATAATATGGTGCTAAAAAGTAAAAGGATAAAATACTATTTTGGTCGGTGGTAGCTTTAGTAATTTTTTAGGGTGATTATTAAGAAACTTAAATTATACAAAATATAATTAAAAAAACTTCATGTATTGACCAAAAAAAAAAAAAGAAGAAACAAATACATAAAGTCTTACAATTTTCTTGTACAATTTTTCTTATTTTGAAATCGCTACATGATAGTTTCATTATCAATATTGCAAGTTACATTTTTTGCAAAATTTTAGTTTAATAAAATTTTTCTTGGGTTTTTTCTTTTTGTTTGTAAGGGTCTAATATATTGTTAAGGGGATCAAAGTTTGATTACAAACTCCATTGTAGCCTATGGTTATACCTTTCACTAAACAAATTAACATGGTTATATATTTTAAAAATCTAATCGTTGAATTACATGTTATTTATATTTTTAAAATACATGTTAAATTTCATGCCAATAGGATGTTATTTACTATTTGATCCATAAACTTATTTTTTGATGTATAATTTTAAGCTACAAAAACTCGAAATATAAATATTTGATTGATGGCATAGCTATTATCTTTGATCTTTTTGAAATTCTGCAAGTATGAAAGATATAAGAAGAAAATATAATACAATGGTGGATTTGTCAAAATTCACATTTAATAAAAAAAAAAAAATATTGAATGGAGCTGTAGTTTTAGTCTAAAACTAATTTTTTTGCCAAACTTTGTTCAAAATTTATTTATGTCGGGCCTAAATTTATATATTTAAACTCCATTTATCAATATACAATCATTTTTAAATTTATATATAATAACTATATATAAATATAAATATAAATATAAATATATATATATATATATATATATATATATTGTGGGGCCAGAAGGTTTTAGAGGCTTTGGCCCATTCCATTTCAAGCCCAAAGCCCATGCTGAGGAGGAAGAAGTGCCCGAGGACGAATGAAGGGAATCCAGACTGCGAGAATGTACTGCCGAGGATGACCCTGTCCTCGGCAGGCCAAAATCACAGGAGAGGAAGGCGCCACGTCGCCCGAGGCAATTCCCTTGAGGATCCCAAAAGAGATTCCAAGCCCTACGGGCTAGCCATAGGAGCATGGTAGAAAAGCAACCCCAGGAGAAGCTATTACCTCCGTATTAAATACTCACAGCTAACACCCTGACTCCATTGATGTGGATGTGACCCTTGGATGGTGCGGTGGGGGCCACAGCAGCTCACAGAGCGCCAGAAAGAGTGGCCGATGGGACGTGCACTCGAGTATGGGCATGGATGACTGACAGGTGTAGGAGGAGGATGAACGGAAGAGAGGAGTATATAACAACAAAGATCATTCAAAGCATAGGGGGGAGGCTAGAAGGCCCATAGAAAAGAGAGAGGCTCCTGGGATGCGGGAAGAGTTGGGAGTTCCCGTCCTCGGGCGAGGTGCCCTTTCTCCTTGGGACGTTGGGCCGTCCGGTTCTGTGTATTTTTCACCTCCAAAACTAGCCGTCGCCTCATCAGAACCCAACTTTTGGACCCATTCTCTACAAATTCATTGTAATGGGCTCGGTCCGAAAACTGAGACCCTACAATTGGGGCTGTCTGTGGGGAAGTTGCTCGTGCGATAATGAGCGCAATAGCTTGTTAAGACGAGGCCAAATTCCCTAGGGGAGACTATGGTGGCCAGTCTACTATGCCACGAGAGGAGAACTGCCAGGCGGTTCACAACTCAACGGGCCTCTGGCACCATGTGCGTGGCCCTCGCCCCCACCAGGGGTCAGACCTTCGCGAATCTTGAGGCCGACCCCTTTGGGCCCCGATTGAGGAAGGCGGCGGCCGCGCGAAGCACTTCCAGAGGGCTCCGTGGCGGGACTAGTTCTGGAAGATTGGTATTTGTGCCTTCTAACCCACTGGAGCAGTTGAATAGGGCTTTAGTAATGACGAGTCCTCAAAAGACAGAACCAAGGTCTTGAATGGTCCTCAGACTCAAACCTATAGGAAAACTAATAACTCTTGACAAGTATCTAAGTGTTAGGCTGAACTAAGGTCTTGCATGGTCCTCGGACTCAAACCTATGGGGAAACTAATAACTTGCGACAACTATCTGGGTGTTAGACAGAACCAAGGTCTTGCATGGTCCTCGGACTCAAACCTATGGGAAAACTAATAACTCTTGACAAGTATCTAAGTGTTAGGCTGAACCAAGGTCTTGCATGGTTCTCAAACTCAAACCTATGGGGAAACTAATAACTTGCGACAACTATTTGAGTGTTAAACAGAACCAAGGTCTTGCATGGTCCTCAGACTCAAACCTATGGGAAAACTAATAACTCTTGACAAGTATCTAAGTGTTAGGCTGAACCAAGGTCTTGCATGGTCCTCGGACTCAAACCTATGGGGAAACTAATAACTTGCGACAACTATCTGGGTGTTAGACAGAATCAAGGTCTTGCATGGTCCTTAGACTCAAACCTATGGGAAAACTAATAACTCTTAACAAGTATCTAAGTGTTAGACAGAACCAAGGTCTTGCATGGTCCTCGGACTCAAACCTATGGGAAAACTAGTAACTTGTGACAACTATCTGGGTACTAGACAAAACTAAAATTTATTCCCGCTGAGCATTAAGTACAGTCGTAGCTTCACCCGAGTCCTCGGACCAGACAACAGGGAGTGATAGACGCTCTGGCATCCCCATGAGTCTCAGACAGAACCATGACGCGCCATGACCTCCTCGGATCGTTTGTTCTAAAACTAGCACTTTCTAAATGGTCACATGGTTCGCAACGTGAAGCGCATCGTTATATGCTCGGCTATCCTAGGAAAGGCGGAGGTAGTGCAAAAAATATATGCATAATGAAAATAAATATTAAAAAAAAAAAACATATATATGAAACAAAATAAAAAAATAAAAAAGTATTCATTTTCACCAAGCAAAGAAGGTTCCACCAAGTAAAGGTCACAAGTCCCTTTCTATTAAATAAAATGATGGTAACATCAATTACAAAATAGCCGAGGAAGGCTCGATTTACAACTAACTACAGAACAGCCGAGGAAGGCTCGATTTACAACTAACTACAGAACAGCCGAGGCGTGCTGGCAGCAAAGCTAGCTAATAAAAGGGAGAAAGCTGGTGGTGATGGTGGATTCACAGTCTCGCTTAGGCAGCCTCCAAGCCCGCGCGCTTGGTGCAGGTGGTGAGGAGGAGGAAGAGGCGACAGCGCCTGAATTGGTTTCCACCTGTTAAGGCTGCCCTGAAGCGAACTCTGATCCCCAATATAATATCGGTACTCCTAGGAAGTCACCCTCCATGCTCTCGCCAGCTGCCTACAATGGCAGAGACGACTCCCTCTGATATCTCAATTGCTCCCCTCAACTTTGCTTCACTTTTTTCCTTTTCCTCTTTAGCCAACCCCTGCACATTCTTGATTGGCGTTTGGAGGATAATTAGGAACCTGGCATGATCTGCACTAGCTACGGTTCTTGGTCAAAGGAGGAGAGTGCTTTTTCTTGTTCGGTTGAAGAATAGGAGGATCCTTAGCCTCCGTTCTCTTTGCCTCAGCTGCAACGCCCATGATTCAGGC
This sequence comes from Quercus agrifolia, assembly GCA_029955455.1. Lineage (NCBI taxonomy): Eukaryota > Viridiplantae > Streptophyta > Magnoliopsida > Fagales > Fagaceae > Quercus > Quercus agrifolia. Next base: position 46,158,041 of record JARQAD010000006.1, read on the forward strand.
GGCATCTTTTTTGTTCAAGGAAAATGAAAAAAAAAAAAAAAACTTGGAACTTCTGCAGAGTTCCAAGGCTAGTGGATGTGGAAGATGGTCCTCTCAAGATGCCTTATATAGAAGGCGAAATCTGGGGGAGTTTACCGCACACAAAGCTCAAGGAAGGAATGTCAAGCAAAATAAATTTCGCCCAATTCCCAAGGGAACCTTCAACTTCCAAATCCGCGCTGCTTTATAAAGGTGCCATTGAATACACATTTCGTATACTGAAGCGATCCGCGTTATCCCCAAAAAGAAAGCATTGATGACAATGCACCTCGTACGCCGAAGCACCAGGAGCGTGCCATGGGTAGATGAAGGAACCTTGACACCCATAAGGAAACAAGACTCAACCGGCCATGATGTAGGCCTGAGAACGTCAAAATCCTCCTCCCCGTCCGAGGAGCCAGGCAGCATGATTTTGAGGGGCTATTGTGGGGCTAGAAGGTTCTAGAGGCTTCGGCCCATTCCATTCCATTTCAAGCCCAAAGCCCACGCCGAGGAGGAAGAAGTGCTCGAGGATGAATGAAGGGAATCCAGACTACGAGAATGTACTACCGAGGATGACCCTGTCCTCGGCAGGCCAAAATCACAAGAGAGGAAGGCGCCACGTCGCCCGAGGCAATCCCCTTGAGGATCCCAAAAGAGATTCCAAGCCCTACGGGCTAGCCATAGAAGCATGGTAGAAAAGCAACCTTAGGAGAAGTTGTCATCTTCGTATTAAATACTCACAGCTAACACAGCTGTCACCTCCATATTAAATACTCACAGCTAACACCCTGACCCCATTGATGTGGATGTGACCCCTGGACAGTGCGGTGGGGGTCATAGCAGCTCACAGAGTGCCAGAAAGAATGGCCGATGGGATGTGCACTCGAGTATGGGCATGGATGACTGACAAGTGTAGGAGGAGGATGAACGGAAGAGAGGGGTATATAACAATAGAGATCATCCAAAGCATAGGGGGGAGGCCAGAAGGCCCATAGAAAGGAGAGAGGCTCCTGGGATGCGGGAAGAGTTGGGAGTTCCCGTCCTCGGGCGAGATGCCCTTTCTCCTTGGGACGTTGGGCCATTCGGTTCTGTGTATTTTTCACCCCCAAAACTAGCCGTCGCCTCATCAGGGCCCAAATTTTGGACCCATTCTCTACAAATTCATTGTAATGGGCCCGGTCCGAAAACTGAGACCCTACATATATATATATATATTTTTTTTTTTCAAGTCAGGTTGATCTTGTGACCACCCTGCCTTCAATGTGATCCTCCCCTAATTTTGATTCCTAAATTTTACCAAAAGTTTTTTTTTCACCCTAAACTTTAAAAGTACTTTTTTCATTCCTAAACTATTGAAAAATTAATCTTTTGTTCTTAAACTATTGAAAATGTTTTATTTATGTCCTTAAAATTTACGATAAGTTTATTTTTCATCCCTAAACTATTGAAAAAAGTTATTTTTTTATCCCTATTTTTGTCTCTAAACTATTGATTTTTTTTTTTAGTGGTGAAAAAAAGAATTTTGTAAAGTTTAGGGACGAAATACAAACTTTTATTAAAATTTAGGGACCAATTAAAATTGTATTTTAACCAAAGTAAAAAGACAAGTTTGAAAAAAGTAATGAAACTATGGATCATTAATATGTTTTGCGCTATCATAATTCTTTCCATTAAAGACAGAATGAAGATGTCATTTTATTTATTTATTTACTTTTCTTATTTCTTCCATGATACCAGTAATCTAACGAAATTATTACAAACCCATGACACAGAAACATCATAGCAGCATTTAGTTTTTGCTAAAAGTTAATAATTGTCTATAGCCAGAAGCACCACTAATGCTTCTTTCCTGTCTTACATGTCTGCCTTCACTCTTCATTTTATACTAAAAAATTATATGACCAGAAGTAATTAAACCAAAACTTTTGTCTACACACGGCAAACCAGGAGGAGAAAAAGTGGTGAGAGTGAAACTGATAGACAGGTAGGATAATTGTTGCAAAAGTTGTGATATATATATATATATATATTTTTTTTTTTTTTTTTAAAATGAAAGAAGTTTGTGAAAGCCTTGAACTTGCACTGTTAAGTCATCATAAGTCACTCTCTTAAGTCACCTCACCAACCCCTAAACAGTCCAAACTCATCTTCTCATTCTCTCTCTCTCTCTCGCTTTCTCTGTGTGAAAGCCTTGAATTTTCACAGTTTTTGTCATCTTCTTACGTCAATCTCTTACCTCTACCATTCATTGTATAATCTATTTTCTATCCAAGTAATCCCATTAATTAACAACCACACAGGACGTGGCTTGATAGTAGGAGTTTTTGTTTTGCACTTAGAGAGGAATGGTTCGAGCGATAACTCTAGTAAGACCCGTGAGGTACACGTAGTATTACCAATTATTGTTACGTGGTATTACCTATTACTGTCACATGACATGAGGTCGATGAGCCCACACTAAATACCCCATTCTTTATTTAGTAAAAAAAAGAAAAAAAGTAATCCCATTTACAACACTGTTTCCATACAATGTCCTGCTCTCACTGTTCAAATTTATTTTCACATGCCCCACAAATGTGTTTCTTTTGGTTATAAATTGTTGGGCCTTTACAGTTTACATGTCTCAGACTTCAATTAAGGTCTACTCTGCAATGGGCTTGCTCAAGCTTCCACTGGTGGTTTTACTTTGCTCGGTTTTTTCTCTTTTGGGTTTCATACTCTGTGATGACTCACAGCTCACTGTGAAGTTCTTGAGGACTCCCCATGCATTCTCAAAACTCAACTCAACCATATTCGTCTTTGAAGTTCTTGTGGGTGGGAGTGGCACTTGCACCAATTGTAATATCACTTGCAAGGTACGTTAAGCTCTAGTAACACTTTGAGCTAGTTTTACTTAGCTTTTCGTTTTGGGTGCTCTGATCTTTCCTTCTCTCTCTTTCTCTCTCACGAGTTTATATGTTTCATGGTTCTTAAGTTCATGTAAGGGAGTTGGTTGATTTCAGAGAGTTAGCACTTCTTTCCACCCTGTAAGGATGTAATGAGCTTAAACTTTCGCTTAGAGTTTAGACTAATCAAGAAAACTATTTGAAATTCAGTTTATTCATATGTACATATTTTTGTATTTTTTCTGTAGTTGATAAGATTATTATAATGAGCGATTACTCATGTACTATCGCTATTTAGTCATATTCTTCCTGGTGCCAAACTAAATTATTGGAATTTGTTGTTGTTGTTGTTGTGTGTGTGTGTGTGTGTTCAGGGGCGGAGCCAGAAATTTTTGTTTGGAGGGGCCGATTTGTGTTGCTAATTTATTAGTCTATACAAACTTTTATATACATACACAAACACATGTATCTATACACACATAAAATTAGTATCTTTCATAATGAATCCTTAAAATTAAATGTTTCATAGAATTAAATTAATCTTTCACCATCTTCCATAGTGAAATTTTTACAATTTTCATTTTCAATATAAGTTACCAAATTGTCTACCATTGTGAGTAAAAAAATTTCAATTGAATTAATAAAGTGTTTAAAGACATAAATGATCCAAAACTTTATAAAATACGAGAACACATGTAGTTCCGTCCCTGTGTGTTTTGCTTTCCAACTCAATGGTAAATACAGGAACAGGGTCAGGACTTGAAGTTAGGATGGCGACTTTGATGTTGGTTGTGTGCTGCAACTCTAGTGCTCTCTCAACTAATGGTTTATTTATTTATTTTTTGTATTTTTTATGTGTGCATTTAGGTAAGGACAAAATTATTTTGTTTAAAATTTTTTAAAGAGCCAAGTTGTTTTTTTTTTAGTAAAATATATTAATTGGACTCAATTATTTTTTGCTTTACTATTGGTAATTTTTCTTATCGGATAATTTTTTTGCGCTTGTTTATTTTGTTTTAAATTTTAGATTTGGCCTTTAAAAGGAGGAAAATGCTAAAATTACAAACTTTTTCATAAATTGTTAATATGGTAATTGATTATTAATAAGTAAAAATATGATGTAAATAATGACTCTAGATGCAAAATAATAAGAATTTACTATTTCACCAGTTTGTAAAAATGTTATAGAAAAGTTTGTGACTATAGTAATACTCTTAAAAGAATCAATGATATTATTAAGGGGGACAAAATGTAATTTTATAAAACAAAATTGTTAAAATTGGTACTGATAAATATGTTAATATTTTTTTTAAAAAGAATTAGGGGTGCCATTCCCCCCCCCCCCCCCCCCCCGGGGTCCAAGTCTCCCTCCGTCCCTGGGTATGTGGGAAGTGAAAAAGCTGCATCATGGTTTGATTTATTGGGAAAACTTTGGATTTTCTCTTGATGTCCATTTGGCTTGTTCCACAAAATAATAGGTTAATAAACTTGTTGTTGCAGCTGGATGATGGCATTGCTTCGAATTGTGAAGGTAGGACGGTTTCGTATGCAGGTTTGCAGGATGGAAATCATACATTTGAGGTTTGCACCAACGGGTCCCAAGGAGTTGGCTGCGGTAGCTATAGCTGGACTGTTGGTTAAGAACCTTCCTTTTATTCTTTTTCTTATTGTTATTATATTTTCTTCAATTACCACTCAACTTAAAATAAGACCTTCTTGCTTGAAAGTCTTCAACAGTTATGTCTAGGAAATGTTTCCCCTCTCATGAGCTTATATTGTGATCTTTAGTACCCAATTTCTAATGTATACATTTTTTCTGAAAATGGGCTCTACAAAATCCATCTACTCAATTTTTAATTTTGTATGAAATGCATAAAATTTACCTTACTATTCATATTCTTGAGGACTCAAACACACCCTACATTGAGGTTAGTTTGACACTTTATCAAGCTTGCCAGGGACAAAGCCAAACTTGAAGTTAGAGATGGCAGTTTTGCTACTGGTTGCATGTTGCTGCTCTAGCCTCTAGCTTTGTTGCTTAATCGCTAAAGTTTAAAATATATATATAAATATATATATATATTTATTATTATTTTTTATGCAGGGCAAGACTTAGATGCTGTTCTTTGTATTTCCTTCTTAAGATTCTGTCATGTGGATTTTTTTTTTTTTTTTTATGTGACAGAAGTGTATTTTTTAGTTAAATAACCACATGACTGAATTTTAAGAGAGAAACTTAAGGAGCAACATCTAAGTTATTGTACCTAAGTTTTGTCCTTTTATGTGTGCATTTGCTATTGGGTAAGGACAAAATTATTTTGTTTAAAATTTTTTAAAGAGTTAAGTTGTTTGTTTTGGGTAAAATTGGTTGATTAAGTTTAATTGTTTTTAAGCTATTATTGGTATTTTTGTTGTTGGACTGGTATATTTTGTTTTAGATTTTAGGTTTATAAATTTTTTTATGCCCTTTAAAATGAAGAAAATGCTAGAGTTACGAATGAGCTTAGATGCAAGCCAATAAAAATTTACTCTCTCTTAAAATATTATAGAAAAGTTTGTGGTTATAGTATTACTTTTAAAAGTGTAATTTTATAGAATAAAATTGTTAAAATTTATACATATATATATATATATATATATATATACACACACTAATATTAAAAAAAAATAAAAAAAAAAAAATTAGGGGGGGCATTGCCCATCATGGTCAAAGTCTCCCTCCGTCCTTGAAGCCTGCTGAAACCAAACCGAGTCTATGATGTAACAATCCAATTTAGCTTTTCTGGCAATCATACCGACTTATATTTTGTTTGTACACTTATCTGAATCATATTATACCTTAACTTTGCAGATACAGTCTCGCCTACGGCATATATCACAACCTCAACACCTTTCACAAATGCTCTGAATGTTTCTATAAATATATCTTTCAGTGAACCCTGTATTGGACCTACTGGTGGAGGAGGCTTTGTATGCTCGTCTGTGAATGACTGCAATGTGAGTAGGTGGCTAACAAACACGTTAAATTGATTTTATGTTCTCTATTCGATTCTTGCATTATTATAGTGTTTCAGAATTGTGGTTTTTGGGTTGATTTGTTCTCAACCTTTCTATTTATTGAAGAATAGCTTTGGTTGATTTGAGAAAGATAAAATGGAGTTCCCTCTAGTGTAATGAAGTCCATACACAAAAGGCAATAATGGTGGATTATCTCCCTGGTCAAGGATTTATTGTCAGATATTTTATAATAACCCTGCTTGAAACACTTACCAATATATGATATAATCATCTTTTTAAAATTTTATAATCACTGAAAAATGTCTTGAAATTTCTCATATGGAATTGTCCACCATGTTAATTGTGTAGATGTGTAAATTGAATTCCATAATCTAGGTTCTCTGACTAGTTATGCAGTCTAGACTGAATAATAAACCAAATTCTAACATTTTCATCACTTTTGGAAAACTCTTTACAGCTTTTGGTCTATGGTGCTGGCCAAGTTATACCATCCTCGCTCAACATTCTACAGCCAAACCTTCAATATTCTGTCCTTGTGGGTTTATCATCCACTGCTCAGTATGGGCGAGTGATTTTGGTAATGGATAATAATTTTTGTACTGACAGTGCCGGGAACAAATTTACAAGAAACCCGAATTCTACTCTCCATGTGCATTTTGGTGAGTCTAGTTTTTATTTCCATAGGATAATTTTTTTCCCAGTAGGCAATATGTATCATTATTTTCAGGAGGAGTTATAACCTATAAGTGACATGTCCTTTCATAGCTATTCTTGTTTTTATCTAATTGATGCCTTGAGCTTTACTTATTGGCAATCTGTATCATATTAAAATGTATAATCTGGACTGTTTATGTAACCGACCTAGTCCAATTTGATTGATTGATTGCTGTTGCTGTTGTCAATGTGCTCTTTACATGCTCTGTTCATCAATTCTACAGACAGACGAAGAATGTTTGTGAACTTAACTACTCATGTTCCAGAAAGGCTGCTTCAACTTAATGGTGAAACTAGACTGGTGCGAGCAACTAATAACTGTATTAAACTAAGGGTGTGTTTAACCTTTCCAGAGCCAGTTCTCAACTCATCTGCAGAAATTTTAAATTCTCTCGAAGTGCAAATTTTATATGCTCTCCAATTGAGTCAGGGCACACTTCTTCCTCTGGCTGTCAGTAAACAACATCCAGGGCATCGCAGATTTGAATATAAGGTCAGATGGTTCTCACAATCTTATACTATTTTTTCAGTCATGAGAATAGAAGTTGGTTCATAGGTTAGGAGGCGGTTTAGTTGTTCTATGAATTTGGAATGGCTCATTTTTATTTTGTACATGCACATCATCATCTTGAATGGGGTCACTTAGAAACATTAGAGCCATTAATTGTATTGGGAAAGAATCATTTTCAAAAATTTTACCTGATTGCACATCTTGAACTTCCCTCTAATATAAAATGCAAAAGGGTATTGATTATCGCACAATTATTGTTGTACATCATCCATACACACTACCAGCTTCACGTTTAAATGTGGGCATTCTTAAAAAATATGGATATCGCATGTGAAATTGTGGACGCATTGTGTATGGAGTGTACATTATGTGTTTGTTTGAGAACATTTATCGCTTTTATATCTATAGGACCTATTTTTCTCATACCTTTTCTTGCTTACTCTTTTTGACTCTCTCCTTTCAGGCTGCTACATGTGTATCTGGCATGGCTATAGTCACAGTAAACATTAATTCAACTATAATATGCATTTCAGGGACTCCAGTTTCCCAAGTTGAACCAATTACCTTCCTATATGGTATGATTGACAATAGTTTACAATCATTACAAGAGAAAATAAACCATCTGTTTGTGGAATCAAAATTATGTTTAAATATTCTATTACTAAACTCTTTGAATATTTCTACGGTTATATACAATTAGGTATATCAAAAAAGGAAAGAGTATATGCAATTAGGAAAGCTTTATATTTAAATGTCTATTTGTAGGGTGTTTCCTCCTGATAGATATAAATGTGACCTTCAGATTCTCTGAGACCTGCTGTAATGTTGAGTACACCACGTTCAGAATCTCTTAGGCCCGCTGTAATGTTGAGTACACCATCCCATATTAGGACAAGAGAACGCAACATCCCTATGTTGATAAAATTCGTGAAGCCTGTATTTGGCGCCAACTCTTCTATATTATCAATCACAGGAGGGAATATACAGAGGCAAGTAATTTCTGGTTACCTTTGAGTTTGTATCTATGTATATTAATGTGCCCACACACAAATTAGAAACCATGATGATGACCTTTTTACACACCATTTGGGTTCTTGATGGAAATAATATTTCAATTGGTAATATTTACTTTTAACATATTTTCATTTTTGTTCCTTTCCAATGAATCATTACCATTTTCAGCTTTAAAGAAATAAGTTCAAGAATATATGCTGTAGAGATAAAAGCAGAAAATGATAGTTTATACTGTGTATCCGTCTTTGTTCCTGAAAACGTGATTGGGGATGTTGCTGGAAACAAAAATCTACGTTCCAATGATCTACAACTATGTCCTTGTAAGGATTCTTACTCTCAGCTCAATTGTTGTCCAACATCTATGCCCTAGATGACACTTTTTAGCCCTTTGATTTCCTTATTTATTTACTGATGTATGGTTAAAAAAAAAATACAGATCATGTGCCCAAAATATCTTCTGTGGTTGCTGTGCTTGCAACTGCTTCATTTGTGGCGACATCTGTTGTTGCAGCGCTGCTTACGGTTTCAATTGCAAGCCTTTCCTCCATTGGGGCTTTTCCAACACCATTTTCATCTTTTTCTAATCCTGCAAGGAATCTTTTTGTATGATATCTAACTCATTTGAACAGTTATCTCATTAATTGATTACTTAGTTATACCATGATAATCTTCTACTTAGGGGCTTTTACACTCTTAGAAACACAACAGTAAATAAATTGACATTAATGGTGAGGTTGGATTTATAAAAGGGGTAGAGAATAATCTTACAACTGTTTGGGGTTGAAAAAAATTTCTTTAAATGACATTCTTGACAAACAATCATGACCCAAAAAAAAATATCTGATAGCATGTTGATGTGCACCTTTAACTTTCTTGGGACACCTTGAATAAGAACACTAAGCACATCGTTGGTGATCTCTTCATTCTAAAATATGTTTATGGTCTTACTCTTTTCAAAGCATTTTATTTATGGTAAAACAAGATCTTTCTGATTTACAAATCATCTTTCCTTATTTTTTTTCTTTGTGTCTGATCCAGTATTTTCCAAGGTTTGAACCAAAATTTAATCAAACTGCACTAGCAGGTTATTGCACTATGATTATATATAGCCTCTTGACAGTCAAGTAAAATAACTAGATATACTGTGGAACAAATTAACCCTTTTCCTCCTCCTGTAGAAATAATACACTCCCAGAATAATATTCCTTGATTTTTATACATAAAATTTAATATATAATTGAACTCTCAAAATATTTGCTTGGTTTTGAGTCTTTTGACCATGTTGTCTGACTTTTTGAACCAAAAGCCCAACTGAAGCCTGTAGAGCCTGCCTATTGGTACTTCTGCCAAAGATGGAAACTAGGATTGACCTCTTCAGAGTGGGATTTTGTGAGCTAGGGTGTTGTTCAAGAACTGCATCACTCTTGTTGAACTTTATCAAACCTTATTTATGGTTTATGGCGGGTAGATTAGTGTAACATACTGTCATTTAAAATATTTGATAAAAATACCTTATCAAACCTTATGAACTGCATCATTCTTGTAGAACTAATGATCATTTTTCCTTTTCTATTTCATACAGAGAAGTGCATGCCATATTCAGGTTTTTGCATTATCTAGATGGTTGGCAGTGAAACTGCCAGTGAATTATTATGAATTTGCAAGGGGTTTGCGATGGAGCATTCCCTACTTCAGTCTTCCATGGGAGTCTGGGCACATCCAGCCAGTCATGGTGGGCTCAAGTCCTCTGACCAACTCAGATTCCTACAGGTCTAAAATTCATGATTCAGGAATTTTCCTGGGTGTGCAGCCAAAACAAGGGAATTTGAGTAGGGCTGCTTCCATATACAAAGCACGATTGCGGCCAAATCCCAAAGAATATATATCATTATTTCAGGTCTGAAACCTTTTTTCTGTGACTTGCTTTTGACTTCTTTAATCATGAATAAATTTTGTGACAGAATTCATTGTACACCTGCAGAACAATAGTAAACCAGATGCTGAATATAATTTGGATGGGTAAGTTATGAGGCCTCTTATTTCTATCTATTACATGTAGTTGCATATAGATTTTAGAGATAAAAAAATGGAGAGAATATTCAATTCAGATTTTATTTTTCTCAAAAAATATTCAATCTTAAGCGGAAAAACAATGAAAGCAATAATGAAATATTTTGTCTTCTTCTTCTTCTTCTTCCTCTTTAAAATGAACCGTTGAATGCAATTTAAAGAATTTTGGGAATGAATTAATTCGCTATGCTAGTTATTGATCAAACCAAAAGGACAAACTTGATACTTAATTCCCTATTATTCATTTATGTTTAATTCGTGAATTCATCATTTGGATTTTGAAGTGCCACAAACAGACTCTTTTATTTTTCAGTGTAATATCTTACTAGATTTTGTCTCGTGTAGGTGGGAGGATTTTAGTAGAACCATGTTCTGGTTAGCCATAATTGGTGGCAGTTTAATACTGCTGCATGCTCTACTCCTTGCCATCCTAAAATTCAAGAAGCAAAAGCAGAGGGGTTATGGACTACTCACATTCCCAAGATTTGAAATATTCCTTGTAAATCTTGCACTACCTAGTATTTGTGAGGCCTCTTCTGCTCTAATTAGAGGTAACTTGACAGTTTGTTTACTTCCCTACAAATGTATCCTTATCTATGCATTTATCATGCAATATTTAAGTTTCGAAAGATAATTATGTTGCTTTTAAAAAAAAAAAAAAATACTAATTGCAAACCCCATATTAGTATCTTTCAACTCTCTACTTATATTGAATTCTTTAATCAGAGAATTGTCTAATTCTCATTTTGATATACCATAGAATGAGCTAGTCATTTTTTTTTTTTTTCAGTAATCTTTTCTACTCTACATTCCAAATATGTGATGGAATAGTGACTATGTTCTTGTCTTGTTGATATAAGTCTTATTCATAAAAACTTCAAGTACATAATTATGTGGCTTCATCTTTTCTCCCTTTTGTGAATTAAGGAGGAACACGATCAGGGATTGTAGTTGGCAGTCCGTTTCTGGGTGCTGTGTCTTTTCTACTGCTAGCCTTGCTCTGGTTCCTCTCTACACGCATTACATTTGCAAAGCAACTTCAATACAAGGAAGATCATCAAGCAGGTCGAAGATTTTACAATCTTGGAAATAGAGGCAAGTGGACATGGAAACAGAACTCTGATTGCCTAATCATTTTGGGGCCTCTATACGAAGATATAAGAGGCCCCATCCTCTCACAGATTTCTAGAGAAAGTGTTGATAAAGATGGTGATGGGATCATTGCCTCTAATGAGGAAACTGAAGAGCTTTGTCCAAAAGAAGAAGAGGTTTCTGGGGACAATGTTGTGATAACATCAGGGACGAGGCTTAACTTAGCTCCACCAAGTTCAGCGCGAAGTACGTCCCGTTCAACTCAACCGAGTCCTATTCCCTCAGCAAGATCACACACTGCAGCAACTTCGACAGGCTCCTTGACGACTAGCTCAAGTGTTCATCCACATGTTGATGACGGGATCATTGCCTCTGATGACGGGATCATTGCCTCTGATGACAAAACTGAAGAGGTTTATCCAAAAGCTGAAGCTCTAGAGGTTTTTGGGGGCAGTGATCATACACATTCAGAGGCACCTTTTAACCAAAAGCTGTTTGGGAAACTCAGATTATACTACACATTGCTTGAGTCCTTGAGACGCATTGTACTAGGGACTATGACTGGTGTCTATAAGGACCATTGGCCTTCTGAGATTCCCACTATAATATTGCTATGCATCACTTCTTTTCAGCTCTTATTCCTTGTTCTCAATAAGCCATTTATTAATAAAGCAGTTCAGTTTGTTGAGATCATTTCGGTTTCCAGTGAAGTATGTGTATTTGCTATTTGTTTAGTTCTCCTGGAGAGTCCGTCTGTAGCCCAAGACGAGACTATGGTTGGAGTGTTCATGCTTATACTTTTCCTATTGGGATTTTTACCACAGATGATGAATCAATGGTATGCTCTCCAAAGACAGATAAAGCAGATGGACACTAAAAAGAAGCGTTTCCTAACTGGTTTGAAGATAGTTTCAATAGGATTAGCTCTGCTTTTCATCTCACAGGATTTTTTGGATAACGAGTTCCCAGGAATTTTTAGGGATGGTGACCAAGGGACGGAAGAGGATAATGTCAATATTGATGACCAAGGGAAGGAAGAGACTAATGACAATGGTGACCAAGTGAAGGAAGAGACTATTGACAAAGATGACGAAGGGGAGGAAGAGACTAACAGAAGGAACTCTAGGAGTAGTAACAGAAGGAACCCTAGGAGAAGGAACAGGAACAGGAACTCTGAGAGTAGGAACTCGGGAACAACTGTGCCAGAAAAATCATGGTTAAACCAATTGGTAAATCCTATTATGAACTGTATGGGATTGCCTAAGATAATTTAAAGATGGCAGCCATCAATGTGACCCATTAGAGTTGTAATTTGATTTATTAGATTATCTTAGTTGCTTAGTTGTTATTTGATAAGCATATAAGGATTCTATGAAAGCCTATTGAACAATAATATTAGATTATCATAATGTTTGTGAGAAAAATCAAAGCTAATATATGCTTGTTAGAAGGTCATGGTAACCCCTCTACGCATAACCATAAAATATCTTTGACATTTACTTTCCATATTTCTCTCTTTTGTCACCATAACCCCACGTGGGAAAAAAGGGTGCAGCTCGCGGCCGAGGGGGTCGTAACAACTCACAAAGGAGATAAAAATATGACCTCTCCGCCTTTGGTTCAAGGACCTTGATCTTTCGATTTTGCCTTCTCTAAGCTTGAGCTCTCAAATGGAATTGGTTTGAGCTTGTTCTCAATTTTTTAAAACTGCATTCCACTTTCTAAATGGAAAGAGAATTTGTATATTTAATGTGGAATCTTAAATATAGTTAGATTTCTTACATGCCCAGTGCCATTTCTCTTACATTATGATTATTCCCCTTTTCTTTTCTCCTTAAGCTTTGTTCATATATCCAATTGTTTTATATCCAAAGCTCATCCTTTACAATTTGTTTGAAAGTTTGGAAATAGATGAGAGTTGAGGGGATGAGAACAAAAGGAAGAAGAGTAGAGTGAAATGGTAATTCCTTCCCCTTCTTTAAATGTTTTTAAATTCAAGTAGGATAAGAATAATAGATAATCCCTTCATTAAATTTAGTTATTTTAGAAAATAAAATGGTAATGGGGGAAAATGATAAGACATCATATAAATTGAAAATTATAATTTTTTATTCAATTTAAAGAAATATATAAATTGACATCGTAAGGACAAATTTGACAAATTATTTATTTTTATCTCCAAGTCTCATTTATCTCCAAACTTTCAAAGATATCGTAAAGGATGAGCTATGGACACTTTTGGATATACGTGCAAAGCTTAAGGAGAAAAAAAAAATAGAATAATTCTAATATAAGACATATGGCACTAGGCATGTAAAAAATGGAAATGTGATGCCCTATATTTGATTGGATATTGACTAAGTTTGTGTTGTGTGGGTGCATTTGATGAGTCCCACATTAGACATATACTGGGTTAATTTGAGATTTTATTAACAACTATAATAAACCTTAATTGTGACTAGTCTTTTTGAGATATAATGCAAATGTGACTATCATAGACTCATATTTGGTATCTCTACTCAAAATGCATTTCATAGGAAGTGAAATGCAGTTTGCAAAAAACTGAGATGTTTGGCACTTTTTTCGAGTTCCATGACATGCATTTTCAATTTAATACATTTTGCACTTTTCGTTTCCTAGAGTTAAAAAAAAGGAAAATCCCTAAAACCAATAATTCCCTTTGTTGGCACTGTATCTAGTCTAATATATTGCTAACATGTCAGCACACCAACCATACTCAGCAAGGGACATGGGGCTTGATCCCTTCTTGCAATTTAAGTTAGTTGAAAGCTTCACCGACCATATTTCATTCCTTTTTACCACGTACTAACATTTAGGCGTCCAATTTATTTTAAGAAAGCAGACGTTCATTTGTATCCACTTTGAACGGTAGAAGCAAATCTAAAAGAAGCAAATAAAAAATATGTTTGATCATCAAAGTGGCATTGATGATTGTCTTCCCTATAAAAAAATAAAATTAATAACTCTGCCAAAGGAGAAATTATTATGTTCGTACCCCTGTGAGAGGGTGGACTACTGGACAGACCTCCTCTCACAGTCTAAACTGTGTCATCTACCTCAATACTCTCCCAAGATGCACACACATTTTTAAAATTGAAATTGTATTTTTAACTCACTATTTCAGTTTAAAAAATGGCTGTGTAACGGTGTGTGTAACATGGTGTTTAATAAACACTACCTTTTATCTTTTGAGTGATATTTATTATACACATTCTAATCCACACAGTTTTGCATACAAACCTCAAATAACTGAACTTATAACTAATTGAAGTTATGGTTTTAAACTTTAAAATCGTGATTTCAAGTCATAAATCCTGTCGTTTTGAGTTGTGTGTGCAAATCTGCATGAATATGTATCTGTGTGGTAGTAGAGTAATGAAGTTCAAGTATTGATGTTCAAAATGATGTAAAAATCATAGTTTAGAAAGTGTTGTGAAAACATCCGTTTAAAATACTCATAATGCAAAAAATGTATTTGGTACCATTTTTCTAATAAGATATTTTCAAATGTGAAAAAAAATATAATTATTTGTTTGGTATGAGTATGTATTTTTTTTTTTAAATGGGTAAAGTGTAACTTTTTCTAACAACACAATACTTTTCATTTGAGAGAGATACTCCAACTATCCCACCCATTCCCACAACCACACAGACAAAACCAATCCTCTCTCTTCTTCCTCTTCTTCTTATCTCCTTGTTCCCACGGTCGTCCCACACCCATTCTCACAGCCATAGACACAACCAAGAGAAAAGAGGAGAAAATATTTGGTTGCGCCTTCAGTGTATACAAAAAAATTAACCATCTATTGTTGAGATAAATATAAAATTTGACCAAAAGAAAGGGGTATCAAAGAATTAGGTCAAGTCAATTTTAACATCCTAAAAAGGAAAGATATATACAAATCATAGTATTTACGAAACATGTAACAAATTATGAAAATTTGAGATTTCAATAAAGGGAAAATAGGAAGAAAGGGTAGATAGATTGGTGGATTTTATTACTCCATTATTATTTTATTAAGTTTTGTTTTGAAATAAGTAGATATATAGTGTGGGAGGGTGAGGGGAAAGTGGATGTGGGGTTGAATCCACAGTCTTATTATAATGCCATTTTTACCAAATTTAATTGGCTACAAAGGGTAGCTTTAATTGTTGTTCGTATCATTCCTATTTTTTTTATTTAAAACATTTCAATAGTTGGAAGAGAGTGAATTTTAATATTAGATATTTTTATTGAAAATATCAGTAAATACTAGTTGAGCTACAAGAGTCTTGATATTTTTAATATAAAACAAAAACGTTATACAGCATTTACAAAAATTGTATATTAAGAAATCAAAGGAAGTAGATTAGTATTATTATTTCCACAATACTAACTTCTTCTCATTGTATGCATTGAACATGTCATTTCAGTACCATTTTCACCTACTACTATATATGATATTCATCTCATACTATGTAAACAGTGTACTTCCAATTTAAGCATGCAAAGTCTTGTCCCATGACTTATCCATATATATTTTTGGTATATTAAGGTCAAGGTTAAATCATGATTACCTGAAATAGCTATAGTACCGGGTGAAATAGGTAACCAAAAAAAACAACCCTTAAAAACCTACCGTATTAGCTTACCCATTTCCCTCCTAAGATAGAGTTTTAGTTACAGTGAATTTGATGCTGGTAAAAAGAAATAATAGTTAGTTAAAGGAGAGAAAAAAAAAAAAAAAAAAAGCTTTTATCCTAAAATAGAGAAACAAATTTTAGGAAAGTCAATACCAATAGTCTTAGCAAGTCAATACAGTATAAGACTCCTCTCTTTTTGGTAAACCAGTACAAAAGATTGTTGGCTAGCTTTACAATTATTGTTCTTTTGCTCTGTGAAAATAACCTTACAATGTGGGTCTTTTCTCTTTTGAATTATTAGTGGCAAATGCTAAATGGAGATGTGGGGAGTACGGGAGGACGAGACAAAACAAATGGGTACCAAATATAAAGATAACTAGATAAAAGTCACTTTTAACTGTTTTTGTGTCATTTTTTTCTGGGAAAATTGGACAGTGGAGGCAAAATTATTGATTTAAGTTACCTTGCAGCCTTGTAGGTCATCTGTGCATTGCCAAATTATTTAAAAATTATCAGTGAAGATCACCTGGTCCCCCTCTTGATAAACATATTGATAAGATGGCAGGAGCATGAAAAATGTGGAACCAATTAGATTGCCTAGGATGAAAATGTGGAACCAATTTGTAAATTACGAATCTGCTACATGGTTTTGAAAACTTGAGAAATTAATTGGAAACGTAAATAACAACAAACAAAACAAACAATGGGTTGATATGTGAAATAGGGTTGAAAGATTTTTTTTTTTTTCCTTTTTCATTTGACCTCTCAAGTAATATGCGTAAACATTTTATATTTGGGAACAACTTTTTTTTTATTTTTTATTGAAAGTATTATAATAAAAACCTAAAAACTAAATAAAATAAACTGATTATTATTTATTTTTATTTTTTTGCTAAAATTACTTAGCAAAAATAATTGTGAGAAAAAACATAAAGTGAGACCAAAAAAAATATTTTTTTGGACTAAAAATAGTAACTAGCCCTAGCTTTTTGAAAAAGAAAAATAGTATTTAGTTGTATATAGGATAAAGTACAAATAAGCTTCTAACAATAGAAAATTTAAGGAAAAACCACCTGATTAATTATTGGAACCCAAACAATAACTCAAATAATTTAGTTGACTCATAAAACGAGTCAAATCGGTTGAGTCAAAAAAGTTCTTGGATCCACATAGACATGGCAAAACAGGTCAGACCTGTTTGACCCGCAACCCGTTTGACGAATAACCCAATTAACTCGTTTAAAAATGACCCGTTTTAACCCGTGACCCGACCCAAACCCAACCCGACCTGCCCGTTTTGCCACGTCTACCAACGTTGAGTAGATTGAGATTGATGTGTAATTTTTATAAAATATTTACTTATTTTTCTTTACTTAATATGTTATATATTTCATTATAGTTTGTTATTCTTTATTTGCCACATTCATTTTCTCTTTCTATTTTAAATAGATCGAAGATTATACCAAAATTAGTTTCTAGAAAGCTGGAACAAGAGTTACACCAAATTTGGATATCAAGTCAAGTGTTTGATGGTAATTGGTAACAATATCACCAGTGAGAATCTAATCACAATTAAGGAACTCATAAACAATTGACAGATTGTGTCTATTTAAAAAAAAAAAAAGTTTGAAAAATATGGGTCAACTTGACCTGACTCGTGACCCGACTCAATCCGAGACCCGATTAACCCGTTTAAAAATGACCCGTTTTGAGCAACGACCTATTTAACTTTCAAACCTGATTGAACCGAATTGAACCCCACCCAATTCCCCTGTTTTGCCACGTCCGGATCCACGTAGAGTAATTTATTTTTACTAATTTATGAATATTTGTATAATCTTCATAATCCAAAATTTTTGACTCTTTCATTGCTGATGATTTAAACGATGTCAGTACTTTTATCTAACTTCTTGTCTTTCTATCGTTTTGGACTGATCTAATGGTGTCTATAATTTGAATGATGTCAGCATGATGATGTCAGCTTGCTGACATTATAGTCTGACAAGAACGTGGAAATGCTTCTTCTGTCAGATTAGATCCAATGCAATACTTATAGTATGCACCAGGTGCAATTTACCATCCCCTCCCTTACAATCTTTTTTTTACATTTTACTTTTTGAATTTTTACTTTTTATTTTTTACTTTTGTTAACTTTTTTCTTAATTATTTTTAATCAATGATTGAGATTAAAAATTACTTTTTATAACTATCAATCTCAGCCATCGATAACAATTACACCCGGTGCAATACCCTAAGAATTACACCTGATCCAAATCCAATCTGCTCACACTCCACAGCACTAATGCCACTGTACAGTGACAATGCACACTGCACAAAGCTTGATACTTAATAAAATGACAGGACTTAGCACTGTACAGGCACAGTGCAGTTGTTGAGTATATAATATTTTATAATCTAAAAATGTGGAAAACAATTTTAGGCACCCACTAACACAGCTACAAACTCCCTAATCCACCCACACGGGCCACACCCAATGTATACCCACTCAAATTAATATATATATTTTTAATGCAAGTTTTTACTTTATCCATTATTATTAGCTATTATACTAATTAATATTAATTTATATTTTAGTAATATTAATTTATTAAATCACGTAATAAATAAAAATAAAAAATATATTTTAAATAAAAATAAAAATAAATTTAATTAATATTATTTAATTACTATTTAAATATAAAAAATTCATTTAAAATTTTCACTTCTAAAGTCCCTGGTCCAAACGTAGATCTTACAAAGGCTTAATGGTCCGTTTGGATTGAGGGGGAAAAATGGGGAGTAGAGTAGAGTAGAGTAGATTTAGTACAAAATTAGCTTATTTTTAGCCTACACTACTTTACTCCCCTCCACTCCCCCTCCTTCCCCTTCCATCCAAACAGGCCATAAAGGTATAAAAATAGCTCTGGACACCTTTCAGAAAGGTCCAAAGGTTTTAGTTATAACATTGATTATTCTGCTGTTTTAGTTCCAAAGGATAAGAAGCTGCTTCAGCAAATTCATTCCCATTCTTCTTTCCTATGCAAATTAAAGAGACGGAGAGATAGAAAGATGAGAGATTTTTTCTTTTTATTAAGGAATTAATAATCTCTATTTTAGTATATTTTAAGATAATTATGTTGTATTATTAATAAATTTGTTTAGTATTAATTTTAATTTTAATATATTTTAAGAATGAGTTAATGAATTTGTCTCTTAAAATTTAATTTTGTTAGCTTCTGCATTTTAAGATATAATGGGATTTTTTTAATACATTTTACTGACCAATAAAATGACTAAAATATTTTTTTGTAATTAAAATATATAGATAAATATTACACACATACATATATATATAAGTATATATATATATATATATATATATATATATATATATATATATTTTAAGTGGAGTCTTCTTTTATTTGAAGGCTTTAAATAATTGCATTAATTGTATCTGTTGTTCAACATATCCTAGTTTGGACTAGATCCTGTATTACTTTTAGCTTTTCAAAAGATCATAATGAGAAGGTGATAAGAATATTTGTATTATTATATAGAATAAGTATAACATTATTTACCATTATTGAGTTGCTAATTTTTTATTGATTGTCATTTGAGTCTACCTACACCAATTTATTTGTAGAAAGCAGAAGTTCATTTGTATCCACTTTGAATGGTAGAAGCAAATCTAGAAGGAGCAAATAAGATCATCAAAATGGTACTGATTATTGTCTTCTATAAAAAATAAAATAAAATAGAAGTAATAACTCTGCCAAAGGATAAATTATTAAATCTGTGCCCTGCGAGAGGGAGGACTCCCTCTACAGACCTAATAATATCTCCTGCCAAAGGCCCACCTCCTCTCACAGTCTTAGCCGACCCATCAACCTCAGTACTCTCCCACAGATGCATGCATCTTCCTTAGATTAGCATTTGGATAAACACTACTACAAATACTCATACTCTCTGATTCTCAAAAAAATATTCATACTCTGATATACACACATTTTTTTCAACACATTTTTTTCAACTGAAATTGTGTTTTTAACTCACAATTCAAAAAATGTGTATATCCGCGTGTGTAACGATGAATATTTAATATTTTTGAAGCACGAAAAATGGTACTGTCTTTTCTCATATTTATGGTAGAGTCCATTTATTAAAGAAGAAAAATGTTAACAAATGTCTTAAGGACATTGATCTATGAACCAGTTTTAGAAACATTTTTATTGAAAATTGATAAAGTAATTAATTTTTATGACAGCTTTTATACGTATTTTCGAAGTGCAGAGAATAATGCTCTCTCCTTTCATATTCATAATAAAGTCTATTTATTAAAAAATAAAAATGTTAACTGCCATAAAAGCATTAATTTAGGAACAATTTTTAGAAACATTTTATTGGAAATTGATAAAGCAATTAATTTTTATGACAGTTTTTTATATTTCCCATGAAAATTGTGTTAAAACTTTCCTAATTTGATTTATTAGCAATTGCCCTTTGAGCACTCAGCCATTAACATGACTCTTTATTAAATTTATAGTGAGTTTTATCCTGAATGTGAGAGGAAGGAGCATCAATTATCCATTCTTCGAGAGCACTTAAGAATTTTCCATATGTAACACAGTATATAATAAATGACTTTGTTAACAAGTGCCGGCCAGCACCTATTAATGAATAAGCTATGGTTCATTTATGATCTATCACAAATACATAGCAATGTAGATTGTGTTTTGATATAAGTACAAGGTTTGACCATAGCTATAAAAGGGAGAGAGAAGACTTTGTGATGGGAAATGGAAACACAATACCAAAACACATATTTTTTTTAAAAAAAATACCCATCGACCTTCATTAGAGTGATAAGAAATAACAAAAATTCACCAAAAGAGAGAGAGAGAGAGAGAGAGAGAGAGAGAGAGAGAGAGAGAGTACTCATAATTTTTGTGTGGGAAAAATATGGATTGATTGGAGGAAATGATATCAAATTTATACAAAATAAAATGAGAATAAGAAGAGTCAAATTATAAGAAGAAAAAAATAATGAAGAAAGTGTAACAGTGAAGTAAAGAGTAGTGGGGGAGGTAAAGAGGCAAAGGGACGTAAAGAGGCAAAGAGGGAAAGGAAAAGATTGAAGAAAGTGTAATTGTAGGTATGAACTAATAGGTGGTTTTTGTTGTTGTTGTTGTTTTTTTTTTTTTTTTTTTTTAAGTAGTGAGAAGAGAAGTTTAAAAGAGAAAAGAATGGGTAAAAAATAAGTGAATGATGTGGCTCAATGATTGAGTAACAAAATTTATTGCATAGATGAGAGAGAGAGAGAATGTTGAAATGAGCTTTCAATACTTTCAATATAAACAATAGACAATTAGAGTTTATGATGGTGGCATCATGTTGGTAAAAAATATTTAATTTTGCAATACACAATCACAACCTAGTTAGACATGTATGTCATGTCACTAGTTTCTCAATATGGATGGAAGATATCTCATCATATACCTTTATTGCTTAACAATTAGATTTGCTTATTTCTTTAATAAAGTTTGTAGTCTTCTTTCTCAAAAAAAAAAAAAAAAGGAAAAAAAAAATTAGTGATGTGGATGTTAATATGGCTCAATAAGAATGTAGTAATAATAAATATTATATTTCAACTTTTAAATATATAGATGGTACTTTTAAATATATAGATGGTTGTATTAGAGAAAATTTAGGGCAAACGTTAGGTAAGCTGACACTATTAGTCTTACTAGAGTCAATCCAAAAGAGTTTTATTTTTTGGGCAAACCAATACAAAAGATTTTTGGCTTTACAATTGTTGTTCTTTTGCTTTTTGAAAATTCTAGCAGTAGAATGTGGGCCTTTTGAATTATTAGTGGTAAATGCCAAATGTTGATATGTGAACAACGGTTGGGGGACGAGACAAAACAATTAATGGCTACCAAATATAAGATCATTAACTAGATAAAAGTCACTTTCAACTATTTTTCTGTCAATTTTACTTTCTTGTCCGGGCCAAATTCTTCACCACGTTGGAGAGTTGATTTAATTTTAAAAATTATCAATGACGATCACATGGCTTATTGACAAGGTGGCTGGAGAATGAAAAATTTTCCTGTGGAACAATTAGAATGCCGACTAGCTAGGATGAAAAGCAGCCTATGTTCTTTGCAGATTTCAACTCTGCTACAAGGTTTTGAAAACTTGAGAAATTAATTGGAAATGTAAATAACAGTAAACAAAAGAAACAATATGAATCAATATGTGAAATAGAGCTGGAAGGTTTTTTTTTTGGACCCTTCAAGCAATATGTGTAAACATTCTTTGTTTGGGAATAGCTTATCTATTTTTTTTTTAAGTAATATAAATAAAAACTAAATGCTAAATGCTAAATGAAATAAGTTGATTGATTGTTTTCGCTGAATGTACTTAGCACAAAAAAATAAAAATAAAAAAGTAAAGTGGGACTTGCAATAAGCAAAAATGTAAGAAAAAACATTAAGTGAGACCTACAAATACCTGGCCCTAGCTTTTTTGACCAAAAACATACCCGACTGTGTAAAGAATAAGGTAAAAATAATATTCTTTGGTGCAAGACCCACATGAGACCTGCAAACAATAGACAATTTGAGCAAAAAGTCAGCTGATCATCAAAACCAAAACACACACTAACGCTAATAGTTTAGTTGACTGATAGACTAAGTCAAATTGGTTGAGCCAGCTTAGTCACTTAGTACTTGAATTCACATATAGTAACTTTCCTATTTATATATATTTATACAATCTTGATAAAAACAGACTATTTAGAATCCAAAATCTTTTGACTCTTTTACTTTGTAGCACTAGTTTGGCTACATGTACAAGCTACGTGCATGCTATTACAAATATTATCAATTATGATTAGATTTAGAATTGATTTATAACACAAACAAAAAAAAAATAATCATTTGATTTTTGAAATGCTTAGAAATTATACCATTAAAAGAGGCATTAATTTGACTACATAAGAAAGAAGCACAAAGAATATTGGAAGAACCAAGAAAAAAAATTGACCTCAATAATAGGCACATAGGAGATTAACAAAAGAGGGCATTTTGCCAATATTGGAAAACAAAGTGATACAAAATATAGTACCAATGTATCAAATTATCAATTTCTCAAGCTTTATATGCATAATTGATTCTTTAAATATTTCAAAAAATAGTGCCTTTCCAATTTACAAAACTTCAAATAACATTTTCATTGGTTTTCTTTTGGTGGATCATGAACGGAGACTGTGTTGAACTTCTTTTGTGATTCTCCAACTGCTCTCTCTGTTTTTCTCACATACAACATACAGATGGAATGAGTTGGGGTTGGTAAAAATGAGCTAGACAAGTTGATAAGAGTGGCCTGTTGGACTCTATCCTTGAGCATGTCGCAACTTGCATAGGAAAAAGATATCTTCTCTATCTGCTACATGTTCATTTTGTGGCCTAGCATGCATCTTGTAGGCGCAACTTCATCTTCACAGCACTTTGACAAGGGCTTAAGTACTTCTACCCAATTACAAATAATCCCCAAAATTACATGAAAATTGGACAAAAATTACAAACAAATTTGGCATGGAATATATTAAGGCAACAAAAAACAATGAATGTGTAATTTTGTAATCAATGTGTTATTTTGTTCTCATTTTATGTTGAGATTGGAAAGTCTTCTCAAAAAAAAAAAAAAAAAAAAAAGATTGGAAAGGACATTGGTTTACTCTCTTTACATGAATGAGACAATGCCTTATGTTTCTATGTATACAAGACCTCCTTATAGGCCAACTTCTAGATGAAAAAGTCTTCCCGAGAACACTCTTAAGATTTTCAAAGTATAATGAGCCCAAGACACCTAAGGATATGTTTGAAACAAAGGGAAATATGAGGAGAGGAGAGTAGAAGAAAATGTGACCAAAATGTACCTAAGTAAAGTTCAAATGATTTTCTTTTATCCTTTGTTTGCTATTTATATCTTTGAGAAGTAAATTTGTTCTCTTTGGAATTATTTTGACTTGTTGCCAAGTGAAAGTTGTGTACTAAGTTTATATGCTTAAATTTCCAATTAATGGTTTTAGAGTCGAACATAATTCAAGTTGGATGTCGTGTAAGAAGCATAAGAGATCTAGCACCATTACAGATTTATCAATATACTAGCTAAACATATGGTAGAGTTTTAAACTCCATTTATCAATGAGAAATACTATGTTTACAACATTTTTATAACAAATCTCAAGTGGTGAGTTGTTATTGATTGTTATGAGTGGACAAAAAAATAATTTAAGTTGTGGATTTAAATTAGAATCAATAATAACTTATCACATATATCATAGTGATCTGGACAAAATCATTAAATGAACAATTTTTTTTTTTTTTTTGGTATTAGAGCTATTATTTGTTCGGTACTATACAAAAGAAAAGTTATTTATCGTGGGTTCCAGTTAGCCCAACCGGTAAAGTCTCTAATGGTTATATAAGAGATCTAGGGTTCGTCTACACCAAAAATTGATTGGTATCTTGGTCTGATGATAAAGAGTTATCATTAGAAGCGGACGTCATAGGTTGAAACTCTCTCAAAAAAAAAAAAAAAGGTTTTTTATCCCAACTCCCAATTGTGGGTTCTAATAGCTTTTATTTTTTTAGTTGAAAACTAAAACTTTTATAAGAAATGTTAACATATGCTTTAAGTGCATTGGCTTAGAGTATATTTTTAGAAATATTTTATAGGAAAAAATTAATATTTTAATAGTTTCTTATATTTTTCATAAAAATAGTGTCAAAATTTTCTTAAAATAAATTATTAACAATTACTCTAAGCATAGTTATAAAATCTATATCAGAGATTGATCTGGCTGAAGAATTAGTTCACTGGTTCATTAGTTCAACCATTAGTTCATTGGTTAAATTGTAAGTTTATTAATTGATTAAATAATATATTTTATAATTACAAAAAGGAACTTAAAAAAAAATTCCATTTAGCTAAATTAATAAATTATAATAATAAAAAATTATATCATATGACATAAAGGTAGAGAATAAAAAAAAAAAAAAACACATCATTCACATAAATACACACGCAATCTGTTGGTTTAATAATGGGTCATTACATATTCAGTATTTTATATTAAATCATTCCGGATAATACTTTGGTTCACAGTTTAACCGGTAGTTTGGTACTGTTTTTATAACTTTACCCTAAAAACACTCTTTTAACATTATCCAACTTTAATTTCTCACTTGATTTTTCTAATCTTGAAGACAGCTGGCAAGATCACTACGTTTATCATACTAGATTTTCGAAGACCTCGACTCCCTTTAGGTGTTATTGCTGATATGAATGGTTTAAATGATGTCAACATTTTACCAAATTCTTGTTGTCTTTTTTTAAAATTCTAGTATAACATAAATTTTTACAACTTTTTATCACAAATGTATTGTAAAATAGTGTAATTGAGGAGGAAAAAATAGTAACTTTATATATAAAGACATGGTTAACATGATCCAACTTTTATTTCTCAATTGATTTTTCCAATCTTAAATTTGTTTGGACTCTAAAGATATTTGAAGACAGCTGGCTAAACCGCTACGTTTATTATACAGTTGTACTAGACTTTTCCAAGAGCCCAACTCCCTTTAGGTTATTGCTGATATGGACCGTCTAAATAATGTCAACATTTTATCTAACTTCTTTTTGTCTTTTTTTATTTTTATTTTTTGAGAGATCTTTTTGTCTTTTTCTTAAAATTTTGGTATCACCAAATTTTTTGCCCCAACAACCTAATAAATTCTGCAGTTTAAATGATGTCAGAAAGCTGACGTTGTAGTACGACGGCCTTAATCAGTTTCCATAGAGAAATGAAAACGACGGTTGTACTGTGATTGGGTGCTGTCCATGGCATCCACGTGGAAACGGTTCTTTTATCGATGAGAGGTAAGTCCAAACTCGGGGCTTTATCATTAATTTTCTGGGCCAGAAACGTGCACAATAAAACGGGGTTGCACTCACAGAGAAAACAAAAAAAAATCAAAAAAAGTTTCATATATGCCCTTTACTTATTTATTTATTTTTTTTTTATTTTTTTTTTTTGGTTTCCCACAGTGTATCCTCAAAGCTTTCAACCAGAGACTAATCACTGTTCATGCCGGGTCGGCCCACGAAGGGGTAAAGCACTAGCCCAGGGATTTTTTTCAAAGTGCAGGTAGCATGACTCGAACTAGGGAGCACACCTAGTCGAGCCAAGTACAAGCACTCTAAGACCAAGCGTCGAACCGCTTGGCCAACCCCACTGGGTTATATGCCCTTTACTTATATCACTTTATAATTCTCACTTAATAGTACCATTTAATTCCTGTAACTAGAGAATATTATGACGCTAAAAAGTATAAAATTAAAATACAATTTTGGTCTGTAGCAACTTCAGTAAGCATTTTTTTTAAATAATTATTAAAAAATTTAAATTATACAAAATTTATTAAAAAAATTTATATATTTACCAAAAAAAAAAGATACACAAATATATAAAGTTTTACAATTTTTTTGTACCTTTATTTATTTATTTTGAAATTATTATATGATAGTTTTATTATCAATAGTACAAGTTACATCTTTTTCAAAATTTTAGTTTAATAAAATTTTTTATGGGTTTTTTTTTCTTTTTGTTTGTAAGGGTTTAGTATATTGTTAAGGGGACCAAAATTTGACTACAAATTTCATTGTAGCCTATGGCTACACCTTTCACTAAATAAATTAACATGATTACATGTTTTGAAAATCTAACTATTGAATTGCATGTTATTTACATTCTTAAAATACAAGTTAAATTTCATACTAATAGGATGTTATTTACTATTTGATTTATAAATTTATTTTTTTATATATAATTTTAAGCTACAAAAATTCGAAATATAAACATATGTTGACGACATAGCTATTATTTTTGATCTTTTTGAAATTTTGCAAGTATAAAAGATATAAGAAGAAAATATAATATAATGATGTATTTGTCAAAATTCACATTTAATAAAAAAAAAAAATATTGAATAGAGTTGTAACTTTAGTCTAAAACCAAGTTTTTTTTTTTTTTTTTTTTGCGAAACTTTGTTCGAAGTTTATTTATGTCAAGCCTAAAAAAATTAAGGATGGTCACAAATTTTTTTAAGGGTAAAAAAATCACAAAACTTTTAAATTTATATATATATATAGGACCACCCTGCCTTTAATGTGGAACCTCTCTTGATTTTGATTCCTAAACTTTATTAAAAGTTTGTTTTTCACCTCTAAACTTTAAAAGTTTCTTTTTCATCCTTAAACTATTGAAAAATTCATCTTTTGTCTTTAAACTATTGAAATTTTTTTATTTATATCCTTAAAATTTACGAAAAGTTTATTTTTTATCTCTAAATTATTGAAAAAAGTTATTTTTTTTAATCTCTATTTTTGTCTCTAAACTATTAGAAAATCATTTTATAAAGCTTAGGGGTGAAAAAAAGAACTTTATAAAATTTATGGACGAAATACAAACTTTTATTAAAGTTTAGATACCAATTATAATAATATTTCAACCAAAGTAAAAAGGCAAGTTTGGAAAAGGTAATGAAACTATGGATCATTAATATGTTTTGCGCTATCATAATTCTTTGCATTAAAGACAGAATGAAGATGTCATTTTATTTATTTATTTACTTTTCATATTTCTTCCATGATACCAGTAATCTAATGAAATTGTTTGCACACATAAACATCGTAGCAGCATTTAGTTTTTGCTAAAAGTTAATAATTGTCTATAGCCAGAAGCACCACTAATGCTTCTTTCCTGTCTTACATGTCTGCCTTCATTCTTTATTTTGGACAAAACTTAATTTGGACAAAACTTATGTAGGTGTTGTTTCTTAGATTTTCTTTTTAAAATTGTCATGTGACTACTTAATTTAAAAAATACACTTCAATCCATGAGAAAAAAATTACATGACAGAATCTTAAGAAATAAACCTAAAAAACAGCATCTAATTACTATACTTAAGTTTTGCTCCTTCATTTTATACTAAAAAATTATATGACCATAAGTTAAACCAAAACTTTTGTTTACACACGGCAAACCAGGAGAAGAAAAAGTGGTGAGTTTGAAATTGATAGACAGTGAGGATAATTATTGCAGAAGTTGTGATATATATATATATATATATTTTTTTTTTTTTAAGTGAAAGAAGTTAACATCTAAAGTCACTCTCTTAAGTCATAGTCTGTGAAAGCCTTGAACTTGCACTGTTAAGTCATCTTAAGGTTCTGTTTGGATGTTATGTATTTGTTGAAATTTGAAAATTTATTATTAAAAATATTGTATTAAAATAATTTTTAAAAATATAAATAATACTGCGGAACCCTAAAATACATGAATATATGCATTTTACTAAATTTGGTGGTCTTATAGACAGTGTCTCGAGACCAAAAAGAGGCCCAACGCCAAATGCCAACCGCATAGTGTTATCCAAACTCACGCTAAGTCATTCTCTTAAGTCTTACCTCATCAATCACTAAACAGTTCAAATTCATCCTCTCTCTCTCTCTCTCTCTCTCTCTCTCTCTCTGTGAAAGCCTTGAACTTGTATAATCTATTTTCTATCCAACAAATCTCATTTACAACACCGTTTCCATACAATGTCCCGCTCTCACTGTTCAAATTTATTATCGCATGCCCCACAAATGTGTTTCTTTTGGTTATAAATTGTTGGGCCTTTACAGTTCACATGTCTCAGACTTCAATCAATGTTTACTCTGAAATGGGCTTGCTTAAGCTTCCATTGGTGGTTTTACTTTTCTCGGTTTTTTCTCTTTTGGGTTTCATAGTACTCTGTGATGACTCAGAGCTCACTGTGAAGTTTTTGAAGACTCCCCATGCATTCTCAAAACTTAAGTCAACCATATTCGTCTTTGAAGTTCTTGTGGGTGGGAGTGGCACTTGCACCAATTGTAATATCACTTGCAAGGTACGTTAAGCTCTAGTAATACTTTGAGCTAGTTCTATTTTGCTTTTCGTTTTGGGTGTTCTGATCTCTCTCTCTCTCTCATGAGTTTATATGTTTCATGGTTCTTAAGTTAATGTAAGGAAGTTGGTTGATTTCAGAGAGTAATTAGCACTTCTTTCCACTCTGTAAGGATGTAATGAACTTAAATTTTCGCTTAGAGTTTAGACTAATCAAGAAAACTATTTGGAATTCCGTTTATTCATATGTACATATTTTTGTATTTTTCTGTAGTTGATAAGATTATTATAATGAACGATTACTCATATACTTGCTATTTAGTCATATTCCTCCTGGTGCCAAACTAAATTATTGGATTTTTTTTTTTTTTTTGCTTTGTGTGTGTTTTGCTTTCTAACTCAATGGTAAGTGGGAAGTGAAAAAGCTCATCATGGTTTGATTTATTGGGAAAACTTTGGATTTTCTCTTGATGTTCATTTGGCTTGTACCACAAAATAATAGGTTAATAAACTTGTTGCAGCTGGATGATGGAATTGCTTCGAATTGTGAAAGTAGGATGGTTTCGTATGCTGGCTTGCAGGATGGAAATCGTACATTTGAGGTTTGCACCAACGGGTCTCGAGGAGTTGGCTGCGGTAGCTATAACTGGACTGTTGGTTAAGAACCTTCCTTTTATTCTTTTTCTTATTGTTTTTATATTTTCTTCAATTACCACTCAACTTAAAATAAGACCTTCTTGCTTGAAAGTCTTCAACAGTTATGTTAAGACCTTTTTCTTATTGTGTTCTTTAGTACCCAATTTCTAATGTATACATTTTTCTGAAAATGGGCTTTACAAAATCCATCTACTCAATTTTCAATTTTGTATGAAATGCATAAAATTTACCTTACTATCCATATTCTTGAAGACTCAAACACAACCTACATTGAGGTATATAGTTTGACACTTTATCAAGCCTACCAGGCACAAAGTCAGAACTTGAAGTTAGGGAGGGCCGTTTTGTAATTGGTTGCATGCGGCTACTTCAACCTCTAGCTTTGTTGCTTAACCGCTAAGGTTTTAAAAAACATTATTTATTTATTTATTTTTATTTTTTATGTGTGCCTTTGCTATTAGGTAAAGACAAAACTATTTTGTTTAAAATTTTTTAAAAGGCTAAGTTGTTTGTTTTGGGTAAAATTGATTGATTGAGCTTAATTGTTTTTTTGGGCTTGTATATTTTGTTTTTAGATTTTAGGTTTATAAATTTTTTTATGCCCTTTAAAATGAGAAAAATGCTAGAATTACAAATGAGCACAAATTCAAACTAATAAGAATTTACTACCTCAGTAGTTTGTAAAAATGTTATAGGAAAATTTGTGATTATAGTATTACTCTTAAAAGAATCAATGATATTATTAAGGGAGGGAAAAGTATAATTTATACCTGTATATATATATATATATATTAAGGGTCTGTTTGAGATCCGCTTATTTTACTAAAATTAAAAACTTTTGCTGAAAGTACTATAGATAAAAGTAAAAGTTAGCTGAAATAGTACAATAGGACCCATGAATAGTACCAAAAAATACAGTAAAATCCATAAATAGTAGTAAAAATAAGTTAGCAAAAATAATTTTGTCAAACGGACACTAAGTGTGTGTTTGGATACTGCTTATTTTGCTGAAAATTGAAAATGATAAAAAAATATTTTCTGGTTACTGTTCATTAATAAAATCACTGTGCATTTGCCTAATTGCATTGTTCATGTCCAATGAATAGTGCAAGAAGTGCTAGATTTAAAAAAAAAAAAAAAAACAAAAAAACAAAAACAAACAAACAAACAAACGCAGGAATTATAATTTCTATTCAAACGCCTTCTAATTATTTGTTTGGCAAAGATTATTTTTGCCAACTTATTTTACTATTTAGCTTATTTTTACTATCATTCATGGGTCTCCTGCACTTTTTAGTACTATTAATGGGTCCTACTATACTATTTCAACTAACTTTTATTTTTATCTACAGTACTTTGAGCAAAAAGTTTTTAGTTTTAGTAAAATAAGAGCATCTCAAATGGACCCTAATAATAAAAAAAAAATTTGTGGGGCCATTGCTCCATGGGCAAAGTCTCCATCTGTCACTGAGCTTGCTGAAACCAAACCGAGTCTATGACGAAACAGTCCAATTTAGCTTTCTGGCAATCATGCTTACTTATATTTTGAGAGTGTTTAGATATCGCTTATTTTGTTAAAATTGAAAACTTATTATTGAAAGTACTATAAATAAAGGTAAAAATTAGTTGAAATAGTACAGTGGGACCCATGAATAGTATAAAAAAATGTAATGGAGTCCATAAATAGTAACAAAAATAAGCTAAATAATAAAATAATTTTAATTTTCCATACCAATCCAAAGGCACACTTTGTCTGTACACTTAACTGATTGATATTATACCTTAACTTTGCAGATACAGTCCCGCCTACGACATATATCACAACCTCAACACCTTTCACAAATGCTCTGAATGTTTCTATAAATATATCTTTCAGTGAACCCTGTACTGGACCTACTGGAGGAGGAAGTTTTGTATGCTCGTCTGTGAATGACTGCAATGTGAGTAGGCGGCTAACAAACACGTTAAATTGATTTTATATTCTCTATTCGATTCTTGCATTATTATATTTTTTCAAAATTGTGGTTTTTAGGTTGATTTGCTCTCAACCTTTCTATTTATTGAAGAATGGCTTTGGTTGACTTGAGAAAGATAAAGTGGAGTTCCCTCTAGTGTAATGGAGTCCATACACAAAAGGCAATAATGGTGGATTATCTCCCTGGTCAAGGATTTATTGTCAGATATTTTATAATAACCCTGCTTGAAACACTTATCTATATATGATATAATCATCTTTTTAGAATTTTATAATCACTAACAAATGTCTTGAAATTCCTCATATGGAACTGTCCACCATGTTAATTGTGTAGATGTGTAAATTGAATTCCATAATCTAGGTTCTCTGACTAGTTATGCAGTCTAGACTGAATAATAAACCAAATTCTAACATTTTCATCACTTTTGGAATACTCTTTACAGCTTTTGGTCTATGGTGCTGGCCAAGTTATACCATCCTCGCTCAACATTCTACAGCCAAACCTTCAATATTCTGTCCTTGTGGGTTTATCATCCACTGCTCAATATGGGCGAGTGATTTTGGTAATGGATAATAATTTTTGTACTGACAGTGCCGGGAACAGATTTACAAGAAACCTGAATTCTACTTTCCATGTGCATTTTGGTGAGTCTAGTTTTTATTTCCATAGGATTATTTTTTTCCCAATAGGCAATATGTATTATTATTTTTAGGAGTTGTAGTTATAAGTGACATGTCCTTGATGCCTTGAGCTTTACTTATTGGCAATCTTTATCATATTAAAATGAATAATCTAGACTGTTTATGTAACTGACCTTGTCCAATTTGATTGATTGATTGTTGTTGTTGTTGTCAATGTGCTCTGTGCATGCTCTGTTCATTAATTCTACAGACAGACGAAGTATGTTTGTGAATTTAACTACTCATGTTCCTGAAAGGCTACTTCAACTTAACGGTGAAACTAGACTGGTGCGAGCAACTAATAGCTGTATTAAACTAAGGGTGTGTTTAACCTTTCCAGAGCCAGTTCTCAACTCATCTGCAGAAATTTTAAATTCTCTCGAAGTGAAAAATTTTATATGCTCTCCAATTGAGTCAGGGCACACTTCTTCCTCTGGCTGTCAGTAAACAACATCCAAGGCATCGCAGATTTGAATATAAGGTCAGATGGTTCTCACAATCTTATATTATATTTTCAGCCATGACAACAGAAGTTGGTTCATAGGTTAAGAGGCTGTTTAGTTGTCCTATGTGTGTGTGTGAACATTTATCGCTTTTATATCTATAGGACCTATTTTTCTCATACTTTTCTTGTTTACTCTTTTTCACTCTCTCCTTTCAGGCTGCTACATGCATATCTGGCATGGCTATAGTCACAGTAAACATTAATTCAACTATAATATGCATTTCAGGGACTCCAGTTTCCCAAGTTGAACCAATTACTTTCCTATATGGTATGATTGACAATAGTTTACAAGCATTACAAGAGAAAATACATCATCTGTTTGTGAAATCAAATTTATGTTTAAATATTCTATTACTCAACTCTTTGAATATTTCTACGGTTATATGCAATTAGGTATATCAAAAAAAGGAAAGAGTATATGCAATTAGGAAAGCTTTATATTTAAATGTCTACTTGTAGGATGTTTCCTCTTGACAGATATAAATGTGACCTTCAGATTCTCTAAGGCCTAGTGTAACGTTGAGTACACCACGTTCAGAATCTCTGAGGCCTGCTATAATGTTGAGCACACCATCCCATATTAGGAAAAGAAAACGCAACATCCCTATGTTGATAAAATTCGTGAAGCCTGTATTTGGCGTCAACTCTTCTATATTATCAATCACAGGAGGGAATATACAGAGGCAAGTAATTTCTGGTTACCTTTGTGTTTGTATCTATGTATATTAACCAGTACATGAACACATGCCTCACATACCTAATGCACCCACACACAAATGAGAAACCATGATGATGACCTTTTTATGCACCATTTGGGTTCTTGATTATAATAATATTTCAATCGGTAATATTTACTTTTAACATATTTTCATTTTTGTTCCTTTCCGATGAATCATTACCATTTTTAGCTTTAAAGAAATAAGTTCAAGAATATATGCTGTAGAGATAAAAGCAGAAAATGATAGTGTATACTGTGTATCCGTCTATGTTCCTGAAAACGTGATTGGGGATGTTGCTGGAAACAAAAATCTACGTTCCAATGATCTACAACTATGTCCCTGTAAGGATTCTTTCTCCTGTCTCTTGTTGTCAGCTCAATCATTACCATTTTTAACCCTTTTCCTCTTGTAGAAATAATGCACTCTTAGAATAATTTTTATTGATTTTTATGTTAGAAATCAACACTAACTATCTTATCTCTAGAAATTTCTAGAAACTTCTAGAACATCTCACACATTCTTTAGAACATTCTCTTGCATTCCGGGTTTCTCTATGAGATGTCTCTCTTTAGTTCTCTAGAGACTTCTATGTAGAAGTAAAATTCAACCACATGTTTATAGAATAGTCTAGAAGGTTGGAGAATGGCATTCATTTAATGCTAATAAAAAGGAAGATGCTAGAAGTTTCAAGTTGGTTTCCTAACCAACATACACCTAGTATAAATAGGTGTGGTGGTATGTGAAGGCGTAGTGTGTGAGAACTGTGAGAGACTTGTGAAGTGAGTGTGTGAGATTAGTGAGATGTGTGAGAGACTAGTGAGAAGTAAAGTGAAGTAGTGAGTGTCATAAAGCACCAAGTGAGAGATGTGTGAAGTTGTATGAGGTGGTGAAGTGTGTGCCATAGGTAGCAAGTGTGTAGAATGAAATAGAGTCAAGAGCTAGTGTGTGTACGTGTCTAGAAGTGAGGTGTGTGCAAGTGTACTTAGTGAGGCAGTGCCGTGCACAGTGAAAGAAAGGTGCTGCCTGTGCACTAGTGTCAGTAAGTCAAAACATTAGTGCTTATAAAGTGTTGTAATTTAAAGAGTCAAGTTTTTAATAAAAACTCTCTTGTTCAGTCATTTGTTCAATAATTTAGTGTCAGAACTTTTGTTCAATAATTTAGTGTCAGAACTTCCGCTAACTCAACATTTTATACGTAAAATTTAATATATAATTGAACTCTAAAAATATTTTGTTTGGTTGAGTCTTTTGACCATGTTGTTTGATTTTTTGAACCAAAAGCCCAACTAAAGCCTGTAGAGCCTATTGGTACTTCTGCTAAAGATGGAAACTAGGATTGACCTCTTCAGAGTGGGATTTTGTGACCTAGGGTGTTATTCAAGAACTGCATCATTCTTGTTGAACTTTATCAAACCTTAGTTATGATTTATGGTGGGTAGATTAGTGTAACATACTGTCATTTAAAGTATCTGATAAAAATAATTTATCAAACCTTACGAACCGCATCATTCTTGTAGAACTAATGACATTTTTCCTCTTCTATTTCATACAGAGAAGTGCATGCCATATTCAGGTTTTTGCATTATCTAGATGGTTGGCAGTGAAACTGCCAGTGAATTATTATGAATTTGCAAGGGGTTTGCGATGGAGCATTCCCTATTTTAGTCTTCCATGGGAATCTGGGCACATCCAGCCAGTCGTGGTGGGCTCAAGTCCTCTGACCAACTTAGATTCCTCCAGGTCTAAAATTCATGATTCAGGAATTTTCCTGGGTGTGCAGCCAAAACAAGGGAATTTGAGTAGGGCTGCTTCCATATACAAAGCACAGTTGAGGCCAAGTCCCAAAGAATATATATCATTCTTTCAGGTCTGAAACCTCTACTTTTTTCTGTGACTTGCTTTTGACTTCTTTAATCATGAATAAATGTTGTGACAGAATTCATTGTACACCTGCAGAACAATAGTAAACCAGATGCTGAATATATTTTGGATGGGTAAGTTATGAGGCCTCTTATTTCTATCTATTACGTGTAGTTGCATATAGATTTTAGAGATTAAAAAATGGAGAGAATATTCAATTCAGATTTTATTTTTCTCAAAAAATATTCAATATAAAGTGGAAAAACTATGAAAGCAATAATGAAATATTTCGTCTTCTTCTTCTTCCTTTTTAAAATGAACCGTTGAATGCAATTTAAAGAATTTTGGGAATGAACTATTTGGTATGCTAGTTATTGATCAAACCAGAAGGACAAACTTGATACTTAATTCCCTATTATTCATTTCTGTTTAATTCATGAATTCATCATTTGGATTTTGAAGTGCCACAAACAGACTCATTTATTTTTCAGTGTAATATCTTACTAGATTTTGTCTCATGTAGGTGGGAGGATTTTAGGAGAACCATGTTCTGGTTAGCCATAATTGGTGGCAGTTTAATACTGTTGCATGCACTACTCCTTGCCATCCTAAAATTCAGGAAGCAAAAGCAGAGGGGTTATGGACTACTCACATTCCCAAGATTTGAAATATTCCTTGTAAATCTTGCACTACCTAGTATTTGTGAGGCCTCTTCTACTCTAATTAGAGGTAACTTGACAGTTTACTTTCCTACAATTGTATCCTTATCTATGCATTGATCATGCAAAATTTAAGTTTTGAAAGATAATTATGTTGCTATTTAAAAAAAAATAAAAAATTTATACTAATTGCAAACCCCCTATTAGTATCTTTCAACTCTCTACTTATATTGAATTCTTTAATCAAAGAATTGTCCAATTCTCATTCTGATATACCATAGAATGAGATTGTATTTTTCCAAGTAATCTTTTCTACTCTACATTCCAAATATGTGATTGAATTGTGACTATGTTCCTGTCTTGTTCATATAAGTTTTATTCCTAAAAACTTCAAGTACACAACTATGTGGCTTCATCTTTTCTCCCTTTTGTGAATTAAGGAGGAACATCATTAGGGATTGTAGTTGGCAGTTTGTTTCTGGGTGCTGTGTCTTTTCTACTACTAGCCTTGCTCTGGTTCCTTTCTACACACATTACATTTGCAAAGCAACTTCAATACAAGGAAGATCATCAAGCAAGTCGGAGATTTTACAGTCTTGGAAATAGAGGCCAATGGACATGGAAAAGCAAATGGAACTCTAATGGCCTAATCATTTTAGGGCCTTTATTCGAAGATATAAGAGGCCCCATCCTCTCACAGATTTCTGGGGAAAGTGTTGATACAAATGGTGAGGAGATCATTGCCTCTAATGAGGAAACTGAAGAGCTTTGTCCAAAAGATGAAGAGGTGTCTGGGGACAATGTTGTGATAACATCAGGGACGAGGCTTGACTTAGCTCCACCAAGTTCAGCACGAAGTACGTCCCATTCAACTCAACAAAGTCGTATCCCTCAACGAGATCACGTATTGCAGCAACTTTGGTGGATTCCTTGACATCTAGCACAAGTTTTTATACTCATGGTGATGATGGGATTATTGCCTTTGATGGAGAAACTGAAGAGCTTTGTCCAAAAGCCAAAGAGGTTTTTAGGGGCAGTGTTGTGAGAACATCAGGGATGAGAATCGACTCAGCTCCACCAAGTTCATCACGAAGTACATCCCGTTCAACTCAACTGAGTCCTATTCCCTCAACAAGATCACGCACTGTAGCAACTCTGGCAGGCTCCTTAACACCCAGCTCAAGTGTTCATCCACATGTTGATGATGGGATCATTGCCTCTGATTACAAAACTGAAGAGGTTTATCCAAAAGCCGAAAATCTAGAGGTTTTTGGAGGCAATATTCATACACATTCAGAGGCACCTTTTAACCAAAAGCTGTTTGGGAAACTCAGAATGTACTACACATTGCTCGAGTCCTTGAGACGCGTTGTGCTAGGGACTATGACTGGTGTCTATAAGGACCACTGGCCTTCTCAGATTCCCACTATAATATTGCTATGCATCACTTCTTTTCAGCTCTTATTCCTTGTTCTCAATAAGCCATTTATTAATAAAGCAGTTCAGTTGGTTGAGATTGTTTCAGTTTCCAGTGAAGTATGTGTATTCGCTATTTGTTTAGTTCTCTTGGAGAGTTCGTCTGCAGCCCATGATGAGACTATAGTTGGACTGTTCATGCTTATAATTTTCCTACTGGGATTTTTACCACAGATAATGAATCAATGGTATGCTCTCCAAAGACAGATAAAGCAACTGGACTCTAAAAAGAAGCATTTCCTAACTGGTTTGAAGATAGTTTCAATAGGATTAGCTCTGCTTTACATCTCACAGGATTTTTTGGATAGCAAGCTCCCAGGAAATTTTGGGGATGGTGACCAAGGGCCGGAAGAGGATAACGTCAATATTGATGGGAATGAAGAGACTAATGACACTGGTGACCAAGCAAAGGAAGAGACTAATGACAAAGATGACGAAGGGGAGGAAGAGACTAATAGAAGGAACTCTGGGAGTGGTAACAGAAGGAACCCTAGGAGAAGGAACAGGAACAGGAACTCTGGGAGTAGGAACTCCGGAACAACTGTGCCAGAAAAATCATGGTTAAACCAATTGGTAAATCCCGTTATGAACTGTATGGGATTGCCTGAGATACTTTAAAGATGGCAGCCAGCAATGTAACCTATTAGAATTGTAATTTGATTTATTAGATTATCTTAGTTGCTTAGTTGTTATTTGATAAGCATATAAGGATTCTATGAAAGCCTATTGAACAATAATATTAGATTATCAGAATGTTTGTGAGAAAAATCAAAGCTTATATATGCTTGTTAGAAGGTCATGGTAACCCCTCTATGCATAACCATAAAATATCTTTGACATTTACTTTCCATTTTTCTCTCTTTTGTCACCATAACCCCACGTAGGAGAAAAGGGTGCAGTTCGTGGTTGAGGTCATAACAAAGGAGATAAAAATATGACCTCTCCGCCTTTGGTTCAATGACGTTGATCGCTCTATTTTGCCTTCTCTAAGCTTGAGCTCTAGAATGGAAATGTTTGAGCTTGTTCTCAATGTTTTGCAAATTGCATTCCACTTCCTAAATGGAAAGAGAATTTGTATATTTAATGTGGAATCTTAAATATAGTTAGATTTCTTACATGTAGTTAGATTTCTTACATGCCCAGTGCCATATCTCTTACATTATGATTATTCCCTTTTTATTTTCTCCTTAGGATTTATACATATATCCAATTGTTTTATATCCAGAGCTCATCCTTTACAATTTGTTTGAAATTTTGGAAATAGATGAGAGTTGAGGGTAATGAGAACAACAAGAAGGAGAGCAGAGTGAAATGGTAATCTCTTCCCCTTCTTTGGATGTTTTTAAATTTAAGTAGGATAAGAGGAATAGATAATCCCTTCATCAAATTTGGTTATTTTAGAAAATAAAATGGTAATGGGAGAAAATGATAAGACATCATATAAATTGAAAATTATAATTTTTTGTTCAATTTAAAGAAATATATAAATTGACCTCATAAGGACAAATTTGACAAATTATTTATTTTTATCTCCAAGTCTCATCTATCTCCAAACTTTCAAATGCATTGTAAAGGATGAGCTATGGACACTATTGGATATACATGCAAAGCTTAACGAGAAAAAAAAATGGAATAATTCTAATGTAAGACATATGGCACTAGGCATGTAAGAAATGTAAATGTGATGCCCCATATTTGTGTTGTGTGGGTTGTTTGATGAGTTCCACATCAGGCATATAATGGGTTGATATGAGATTTTATTAAGGGTAAAATGTAAAACTGACTCTCTAAGTTTCTTCAGATTTCATTTCAGTCCTCTAACTTTGCTTTTATTCATTTCAGTCCTTTAACTTTCAAGTTTATTCAATTAAGGCTTTTCCATCAACTTTTGTTATATGTTATGGTTAATTTTTCAATTTTATAAAATTTTCTTCAATTTTTTTAGATTAAAAAAATATAATTAATGATTGAAAAGTATTTTCCAGATTTTTTTTTCAAAAAATTTTAACAAAAATTAACGGAAATACCTTAATTGAATAAATCTGAAACTTAGAGAACTGAAATGAACGAAAACAAAATTAAAGGACTAAAATGAAATCTGAAGAAAGTTAGAAGGTCGGTTTTGCATTTTAGCCTTTTATTAACAACTAAAAAGAATCTCAATTATGACTAATCTTTTTGAGATATAACGCAAATATGACTAGTACATACTCATGTTTGGCATCTCTACTCAAAATGCATTTCATAGCTTATTATTAGGAAGAGAAATGCAGTTTGCAAAAAATTGAGATGTTTGGCAATTTTTTCGAGTTTCATGACATGTGTTTTCAGTTTAATTCATTTTGCACTTTTCGTTTCCTAGAGTAAAAAAATGAAATTAGGCGACTCTGAGATGAACTAAACTGATTCAGAGTATCAGATCATAAAACAGAGAGGAGAGAGCGAAAAAAGGGGAAAAAAAAACCAGTGAACCTGATTTTATAGATCAGTGATGGTGGAATTTGTGAAATGGTAGAGAGGAAGTTGAAGGGAGTATGGGAGAGAGAAAAATGGCACTGTGAAGCAGAAAAGAGCAAAAGGGAGCAGAAAAGAGTATGAGAGAGTGGAGATGGTGAAGCAGAAAAGGAGTAGCTGAATGTGAAGATGAAGTTATATTTTAATCAAGATGAGAGAGAAAGATGAATAAAATAATAATAAACATAAATGGCATTCTCGTTTGTATTGTGCCAAAAATGAGAGCATATTGTAGCATGTCTCAAAATTTTAACACATTTAGCACACCTCATAATCCTCTGTTTTTGGTGTTTGGTGTGTCAAATGCCAAATATTTGGCATTTGGCACACTTGATAATGCTCTTAGAGCACTCTCATCAGGTGTGCCAAATGCCAAATATTTGGCATTTGGCACACCAAACACTACTGTTCAAGCTTCTGAGGTGTGCTATATGTTCTATAATTTTAGAACATGCTACAATACCGTCTCAAATATGAGACGGTACGAACACAAATGCTATTTCCGGAAAATAATTTTTTATTCAACATTTTCTCTCTCCTTTCAATATTTAATTCAATGTTTTCTCTCTCTTCTCACTGTTTTCTCTCTCCGCCTACATCTCTCGCTCTCTCTGTTCTAGCCCTCTCGCCATCGTCGATCTCGCCATCGCTGATCTCGCCACGCCGATCTTGCCACGCCGAGAGATAGAGACCGCCCGGCTCGCCACTGATCACGACCCGCTTTGCGACGAAGAGGAACTCCAGTGTGAAGGACACGGTGGCCGGAAGTGAAACTTCCATCAGCGACGGCGACGAAGGCGGTTTGGGATGTGGGTTTGTTTGATTTGGTGGATGGGATGCGGTTTGTTGAATTTTATAATTGATTTAGTGGATTTGGTATGTGGGTTTGATTGATTTGGTGGATGTGGGTTTGTTTGGCTTGGTCTCTCTGGTTGTGTTTTTTTTTTTTTTTTTTTTTTTTTTTTTTTTTTGAGGTGGAGTTGGTGGATGTGGGTTTGTGCCGGTGGTGGATGTCTGGTGGTGGTGTGGGTTTGTGCCGGTTTGGTCTCTCTGCTTGTGTTTTTTTTTTTTTTTTTTGAGGTGGCGTTGGTGGCCGTCGGCGTTTGTGCCGGTGGTGGCCGTTGGTGATGATGAAGAAGATAGTGATAGGGATAGAGAGAATATAATATATTATTTTAATGTATAGTAAATATTATTTTAATGTATAGAATTAAAGTATAGAATATCTGATAAATGGTATGTTGTAAAATGATGTGCTAAAATGATAAAGTTGGTTTTTTATGTGTCAAAATAGCATTTTTTTTAAAAGAGCTGATGAGAATGCTCTTAGGAAGAGAAATGCAGTTTGCAAAAAATTGAGAAGTTTGGCACTTTTTTCGAGTTTCATGACATGCATTTTCAATTTAATACATTTTGCACTTTTCATTTCCTAGAGTAAAAAAATGAAAATCCCTAAAACCAATGATTCCCTTTGTTGGCATTGTATCTAGTCTAGTACCCACTTTGAACGGTAGAAGCAAATCTAAAAGGAGCAAATTAAAAATATGTTAGATCATCAAAGTGGCATTGATTATTGTCTTCCTTATAAAAATAATATAAAAAAATAAAATTAGTAACTCTGTCAAAGGAGAAATTATTAAGTCCGTACCCCCGTGAGAGGGTGGACTCTTGGACAGACCTCGCACAGTCTCAACTGTGTCATCTACCTCAGTACTCTCCCAAGATGCATGCATCTTTTCGGTTAAGTCTTTGGATAAAAATTTCTATACATATACTCTGTTTGCACACACATGTTTAAAATTGAAATCGTGTTTTTAACTCATGATTTTAGTTTAAAAAATATATGTGTAATGGTGTGTGTAACATGGTGTATGACAAACATTACCTTTTATCTTTTGAGTGATATTTATTATACACATTTTAATCCATACAATTTTGCATACGAAACTCAAATAACAGAACTTATAACTAACTGAAGTTATGCCTTTAAACTTTAAAATCATGATTTCAAGTCACAAGTTTTGTCGTTTTGAGGTGTGTGTGCAAATATATGTGAATTAGTGTATGTTTGGTAGTGGAGTACCAGAGTTCAAGTATTGATGTTCAAAATTATGTGAAAACTATAGTTTAAAAAATGTTGTGAAAATATGTGTTTAAAATACTCAAAATGCAAAAAATGTGTTTGATATCATTTTTCTAATAACAGATTTTCAAATATGAAAAAAAAAAAAAATTATGTATTCAGTATGTGTATTTTTTTTTTTAAAAAAAATGGGTAAGGTGTGTGACTTTTTCTACCAACACAATACTTTAATTTGAGAGAGATACTCCCACTGTCCCACCCATTCCCACAACCACACAGACAAAACCAAGCATCTCTCTTCTTCCTCTTCTTCTTATCTCCTTCCCCTACTTCCCACGGTCCCACACCCATTCTCACAGCCATAGACACAACCAAGAGAAAAGAGGAGAAAATATTTGGTTGCACCTTTAGTGTATACAAAAAATTTAACTATCAATTGTTGAGATAAATATAAATTTTGACCAAAAGAAAGGGGTATCAAAGAATTAGGTGAAGTCGATTATAACATCCTAAAAAGAAAAGAAATATACAAATCATGGGATTTACGAAACATGTATCAAATTATGAAAATTTGAGATTTCAATAAAAGAGAAAATAGGAAGAAAGGGTTAGATATATTGGTGGATTTTATTATTATTATCTGATTAAGTATTGTTTTGAAATAAGTAGATAGTTTGGGAGGGTGAGGGGAAAGTGGATGTGGGGTTGAATCCACCGTCTTAGGGTTTGTTTGAATACTGTTTATTTTGCTGAAAACTAAAAACTGAAAACTTGTTAGGTTTTTAGATCCCTGTAAACTAGATTGTTTAATCTAATTAATTAACCAAGTGAATACTTAGGTTTATTATTCAGATCTAGGTTAAAACAATAAAGTCATATCATGTAAAGCAGCGGAAAAGTAAATAACACAATGATATGATGATCTAGGAAAACCAAACCGGTAAAAAATTTGGAAAGGATTTAACCTAACTATCCTTAAGGTAAAAAGCAAATTCATTATAAATAATCAAAGTTTACAATAAGACTTAAACTACTAACATCTTATTGCTACTACATGTAGATTTTACTAACACAACCACGTGCAAGCTCCGAATCCACGTACTCTTTCTCTATTAGGCCTTTGCAACACAAGCAACCACACTTGTGATAAAAAACACCAACTCTCCTGTTTGTGACTTCAAGACCACTCTTGAAGGTTTAGATCTTCAACTATTGTTGATCTTCATATAGCAACTTTAAATCTACCGCTTCTAAAGATATGAGAGTGATATCCGATAGTGACTTTGATAGAGGAAAGCACAAAACCTTTTAGATCTCATAAGAGAACCTCCAAAGTTATAATAAAACGTGCCTAGGGTTTCATTTATATACTAGAAGAAGTAGATCTGAAACCCTAATCCTTAATGGGCTTGAACTGTTGTTTGGGCTTAATTAGAATTCTACAGATACGACTCTCGATCGGTTGAACTAGGAAAATTCTAAAATCTTCTTTCTGCAGCTTACTTGTTCTTGAATCTTGACTTGAATCAACTTGAGTATTGTCTAATAATACCTATAAACTCTAAGATCTATATCTGGACAAGTTTGTGTTCACAGTTTACCAATTATTCTAAACTTTTAGAACCTAACAAAACTTATTGTTGAAAACACCGTAGCAAAATAATTTTTAAACTATGAATAGTGTCATGAGACCCAGATTTACTGCTTATGTGTGTTTTTCACAAGTTTGGTTGAGTCGTGAACAGTGCCGTGGGACCCAGCCAAAAATGCAAAATGCAAAATAATTTCTAGGTAAACGCACACTTAATGTATGTTTGGCTAGATTACTTTTTGCCAACTTATTTTACTATTCAGTTTATTTTTGCTACTATTCATGGCCTCACTTATTTTTTAACCATTCATGGGTCTCATTGTATTATTTCGACTAATATTTACCTTTATCTACAGTACTTTCAATAAAAAGTTTTCAATTTCAGCAAAATAAGCGAATCCCAAACAGACCTTATAATGCCATGTTTAGCAAATTTAATTGGTTACAAAGGGAAGCATTGTTGTTTGTATCATTCCTAATTTTTTTTTTTTAAACATTTTGATAGTTGAAAGAGAGTGAATTTTGATATTAGATGTTTCTATTGAAAATATCAATAAATACTAGTTGAGCTACAAGAATCTTGACATTTTTAATTTGAAAACAAAAATGTTATAAAACATTTACAAAAATTGTATGTTAAGGAATCAAAGGAACTAGATTAGTATTATTATTTCCGCAATACTAACTTTTTCTCATTGTGTGCATGGAACATGTCATTTCAAGACCATTTTCACGTACTATATGTGAGATTCATATCATACTATGTGAACAGTGTACTTCCAGTTTAAGCATGCAAAATCTTGTCCCATGACTTATCCATATATATTTTTGGTATAATAAGGTCAAGTTCATGTTTAATTATGCACGACCTTATCTATTGATTAGTGATTATATGGGTTAAATCATGATTACCTAAAATAGCTAGAGTAACGGGTGAATATAGG
The DNA here is from genome assembly GCA_029955455.1 of Quercus agrifolia. Classification (NCBI taxonomy): domain Eukaryota; kingdom Viridiplantae; phylum Streptophyta; class Magnoliopsida; order Fagales; family Fagaceae; genus Quercus; species Quercus agrifolia. The sequence continues at coordinate 46,202,671 of JARQAD010000006.1, forward strand.
TAACCAAAAAAAAAAAAAAAACCTTAAAAACCTACCGTATTAGCTTACCCATTTCCCTCCTAAAAGCATCTACAATGGTGGGGCTAAAAAGCTATTTTTAGCACCACCATATACAAAAAGGGCGCTACATCGATGGTGTTATAGATAAATTTTTTACCTACACAGCTATAATACACAGCTATATATGGCTGTGCATTGTAGCTGAAAGTTAAAAAAAAATTTAATTTTTTATTCCCCCTCAATTAATATATTATTTCGTCACTTTTTTTTTTTTTTAATTTCTTTATCATCTACCCGACAATTCAGATCACTCTCTCTTAACTCTCACCTCTCTCTTAACTCTCTCTCAATTCTCACCTCTCTCTCTCTTAACTCACTGCCGCCAGCCCACCTCGAATCTCAATCATCCTCTCACCCCCGCCAGCCCACCTCGAAGCTCAACTCTCACTGGCCCACTCCCTTGACCCACGCCACCACAAACCTAGCTCGCTTGCCCAGCTTTGACCCATCCCTTCTGCTGACCCAGCTCGCTGACCTAAGCCCCAAGCCCCAAGTCCCAAGCCGACCCACGCCAACACCATCCTCCTCGCCCATCTTCAAAGCCCAGCTCCGTTCATCCATTATTCTCACTGAAACTCTCTCTACAATCAGCCATCGCCGACCCATGCAGGCCACGCCCTATCACCATCTTTGTGTGTATGTTTTTTTATGTTGTTGTTGATTCTGCTTTGGGGTTATTCAAAAGATCCTAAATTTTTTCAAGTTTTGTTTGTGATTGGTGATTTTTGATGGTCTGGGTTGAGAAAAAAGATTGAGGATTTGGGTTAGGATCATGCAACTTTTTTGTTTGGTTAATGAGAAAACAGATGATATATTAATAATTTGATTGTTAATTGAAATTGGGTTTTGTTGGGTCAAATGGTATTAATAATTTGATTGTTGTGCTTATTATTTTTTCAGCTTGTAAATGTTTGAATGAGAATTTTCTGTGTGCAGGAAGGTTGTGCTTACGGTGGTTGTGGTGGATGTTGTGGTTGTGGTGGATGTTTATGGTAGTAGATATATATTATTTTATTATAGTAACTATATTATTTTATTGTAATAGATATATTATTTTATTATGTTATTTATATTATTTTATTGTGTTAAAAGCTAAAATAAATCCACTTATACTTGATATTTTCTAAAGTGAGCAGGTAAAATAGATAAAGTAACTTTTTATAGTGCCAAATAACTAAAAAAATAGCTCCACGTTGATGCTCTAAGATAGAGTTTTAGTTACAGTAAATTTGATGCTGGTAAAAAGAAAAAAAAAAGTTAGTTAAAGGAGGAAAAAAAAAAAGCTTTTATCATAAAATAGAGACAAATTTTAGGGGAAGCTACTACCAATAGTCTCAGCAAGTCAATACCAATAATCTTAGCAAGTCAATACAGAATAAGATTCCTTTCTTTTTGGTAAACGAGTAAAAAGATTGTTGGCTCCACAATTATTGTTCTTTTGCTCTTAGAAAATAACCTTACAATGTGGGTCTTTTCTCTTTTGAATTATTAGTGGCAAATGCCAAATGGATATGTGGGGAGTACGGGAGGACGAGACAAAACAAATGGGTACCAAATATAAAGATAGCTAGACAAAAGTCACTTTTAACTGTTTTTCTGTGATTTTCTCTGGGAAAATTGGATAGTGGGAGGCAAAATTATTGATATAATTGACCTTGCAGGTCATCTGCACATTGCCAAAGTATTTAAAAATTATCAGTGAAGATCACCTGTCCCCCTCTTGATAAACATACTGATAAGATGGCAGGAGCATGCAAAATGTGAAACCAATTAGATTGCCTAGGATGAAAGTGTGGAACCAATTTGTAGATTACAAATCTGCTACATGGTTTTGAAAACTTGAAAAATTAATTGGAAATGTAAATAACAACAAACAAAACAAACAATGTGTTGATATGTGAAATAGAGTTGGGAGATTTTTTTTTTTCCCCTTTTTCATTTGACCCTTTAAGTAATATGCATAAACATTTTATCTTTGGAAATAATTTATTTAGTTTTTTTAAAGTACTAAAAAAAAAGCTGAAAACTAAATAAAATAAGTTGATTTTTTATTTTTATTTTTTACTAAAAGTACTTAGCAAAAATAATTGTGAGAAGAAATATAAAGTGAGACCAAAAAAAAAAGTTTTTTTTGACTAAATATAGTAACTAGCCCTAGCTTTTTGAAAAAAAAAATTTATTTAATCATATGTAAGATAAAGTACAGTTAAGCTTCTAATAATAAAAAAATTTAAGAAGAAATCACCTGATTATCGGAACCCAAAAAAAAAAACCCAAATAACTCAAATGGTTTAGTTGACTCATAAAGCGAGTCAGAAAGGTTGTTGAATTCACGTAGAGTAATTTTTTAATTAATTTATGAATATTTGTACAATCCTGAGAATCCAAAATTTTTTACTCTTTTATTGCTGATGATTTAAATGATGTCAGTACTTTTACCTAACTTCTTGTCTTTCTATTGTTTTGGACTGATCGAATGATGTCTATAATTTTAATGATGTCAGCATGATGATGTCAGCTTGCTGACATTGTAGTCTGACAAGCACGTGGAAATGTTTCTTCCATCAACTAGCATGGGTCCAAAGACTCCAAACTCCAAACTCGGGGCTTAATTGCTTTCAAAAAAAAAAAAAAAAAAAAACACTCAGGACTTTATCATTAATTTTCTGGGCCAGAAACGTGCAGAATAAAACAGGGAAATTTTTTATTTTTTATTTTTTATAGATGAACTGAAAAGATAACAAGGAAAACTAAAAAAGAACAGAAAAAAAAAAGTTTCAAATACCTAGGTTTGATTGAATACTACTTATTTTACTGAAATTGAAAATTTATTATTGAAAGTACTGTAGTTAAAAGTAAAAGTTAGTTGAAATAGTACAACGGGGCTCGTAAATAGTACCAAGAAATGCAGTGCCTATGAATAGTAAAAAAATAAACTAAATAGTAAAATAATTTTAACTTTTCATTGGTATCCAAACACATACCTAGGCTATATCTCATTTTAATTCTTACTTAATGGTATCCTTTAATATGTTTAGCTAGAGAATAATTTGATACTAAAAAGTAAAAAGTCTATGCTTTTAGGATATTTGTTAATTGATCAATTTATGAAAGTTTTTATATTAATTTTATGAAAAATATAAAAAATAGTTAAAAAAATTAATTATATTTTTTTCCTATAAAAAGTTTCTATAAATATTTTCTAAACGAATATCTTTAGAGCATTTGTTAACCTTTTTCAAAGGAAAAATGTTTGGTTAATAGGTACTCTTGGCCTTTTGTTTGGGAGGAGAAAATGAAATAATTTGGAAATGAATGAAAAAAATAATTTTAGAATATTCTCTCATTTCTTTGTTTGAGAGTTTTAATGAAGGAAATAGAAAGAAGAGAATTTAAATGGGAGGAAATGGAATGAGTAGAAGGGAACACTCATTGGAAGGAATTGAAAAGACTATAATTAGATTTAATGAATTTTTTTTTACTAAAACTCCCAAAAAATCCCTATATATTCAACTATTCATTTTAATATAGGGGTCTAATAGTAATATTGTTATAAAATGATTTCATTCATTTCCCTCTATGTTACTCTCAAATAAGGTTACTTATTCATTTTCATTCATCTATTTATTTATTTTTTGATCGAAATGATAGAACATTCATCTATTTTAAAACATCCTAACAAGGTTATTTAATTACATTTCATTCTTTTCTCTTACTTAATTAAGTACATTTCATTTCATTCCATTCCTTTATGATTATTCAATTCCATTATATTTCATTTCCTTATGAACTCCTAAACTAAGCCTTAAGGTATTTATTAATGGACAATTTTAGGAAAGTTTTGATATCACTTTCGTAACCAATATGAAAAATCGTAAAAAAAAAAAAAAAAAATCGTTTTTTTTTTTTTTCTCATAATTTTTTTTTTTAAAGAGTATTTTCTAAATTAATGTTCTTAGGGTATTTATTAACTTTTTCCAAAGTGAAAATACAAGCTTGGAATAAGTAATGAAACTATGGACCATTAATATGTCATTCACTATCATAATTCTTTGCATTAAAAACAGAATGAAGATGTCATTTTATTTATTGGGGTAATTATAGAAAACTCATATGTGGTTTAGCCCGAATTTACATTGCCTACTTGTCGTTTGAAAAATGCCACTTTACCTACCTGAGGTTCACTCTGTTAAGGCTCTATAACCCACTTCTGTTAAAAAAATTGGTAAATATGTATTTTTGCTCACCTTTTATGTCTCTCTTCTCGTAAAACATAGAAAAACTAAAAAAAAGAAAAGAAAAAAGAAGATCTAAAAGTTAGGTTTTGTAAAATTTAGGAACAAACATAATATTATTCCGGTAAAAATTAAAAATATTTGAGTATTGAGTAATATTGTTGGGTTAGAGTACTTTCGTTATTAACCACTCTTGTTTAGTTGATCCCCCTCTTACTTTTAATATATCCCTCTCTTCCACACAGAAACATTAGACATTAGTTCCTTCTCTTACTTTTCAATTTTCATATCTCTTTCTCTCTCTCTCTCTATCTCTTTTAATATATCACCTTGTAATTTCTTGATTTCTTTTTGTTCTTGAACCTCAGAGAAACTAGCTCGACACCATTATGGAAGGCGACAATGGAATTGGAGGCTGCTATTTCAAAGGGGCTAGGAATATAGATATCATATAAGAGCCTCAGCAGAGTTATTAATTTTTGTGAAATTGTGGGCATATAAAAGAATGACTAAAATGTAAAAACATCCCTTGGGTTTGGGTCATTTGCAAAAACACCCCTTATGGTTTCAATTATTTCTCATAATTTCATGAGGTTTCTATATCCACAAAATTGACCCTTATAACTAACTTTTGTTAGCTCATAAGGACAAAAAAAAAAAAAAAAAAAAAAATTATGCAACCATTATGTGACCACATTAAGAAGATTCACAGACTAATTTTTGCTACTAGTGATGTAATAGTCACATGATTTTTTTCATCCATAAAAGCTAATAAAAGTTTGTCCCAAGGGTCAATTTGGTAGATATAGAAGCCTTTGGGAGTTATTAGGAAGAATTGAATTCTCAGTGGATGTTTTTGCAACAGATGCAAACCCTAGGGGTGTTTTTGTATTTTGGCCTACAAGAATTTTTGAGTTTATAAAAAGAAAAAAAAATGGTACATAAAAGAAAAATATTTTTAAAATCCAATGTTGCTTTTTTTGCCATCATCTAAGTTCTAATGTGGCCACTAAAACTTGGACATGTTTAGTCTTTTCATATTACACATGCTATCAGTGCAAACACATTTTCTGTAGTTAGTTGACGGTAGGGAGTTTAGGGACTAACTTGACAACAAGTTAAAAATAATAGGGACAAAATTGATTGCTTGAAAAGACAAAAAAAAAAAAAAAAACCGTTTGTCATATAGACATTTCTATAAGTGAATTGACGATAAGGACTAACTTGACAGTAATTTAAAAATAACAAAGACCAAATTAACTGCCGGGAAAAAGTGAGCACCGAATTGAAAGTAACCCCAAAATATAATGACCAAAATAGTAATTTTACCTAAGTTAAAATGTTAACAAAAAATAGCTAATCCAAATTCCAAATGGACTATTCATATTTGCATATGCCTTATGCTTTTGGAAATTGTTGAAAAAGGTTTTGTTTACTTTTTGTCTCAACTTTTTTGCCAATAATTTTTCAAAAAAAGAAAACTTTTTTGTCAATAATCTAGCTTATAGCTTCTTAAAAATAAATTATTTTTTCTAACATATTTAACATACAAAATACCAAAAATAATATATTTTGATAAATACTATATAAACAAGATAGAGAAAATAAATAATTCTCAAACCCACACACACCGCGTCATGCTACTTCTTTTGGCAAAATAAAATTAAACAAGCAGGCACACCTTTTTTTGTATCTCAGTAATAATTTTGCAATCTTGCTCACCAGTCAACAGGACATACCCAATGGAAATTATACTGAGTCAACTGACAAATCCTTGTCTTTTTCAGCATTCACGTCGGGCAAAAATAACCAACTACCATGTTTTGATAAAATTTATGTCAAATTAACATTATTTTAGAAATACATAGCAAAGAGTACACGAATTTCAAAATCGAATTTTAAATAAAACTCAAGCTTATAAAACTAGAGTACCTCTTTCTTTCTCTCTTTTTTTTTTTTTTTTTTTTAAGGAAAATCCCTTTTATCCAAAGCATTCATGAAGAACTACAGTATCTGTGGAGGGTCTTCAAACAAACATAGTATATACAAACTGTTCACTAGATGATCACAACCATCCATCTGGAGAGGGTGTATCCCATCACCTGTCCTTTCATGATCTTTTAGGTCCAGCTGCCAAGTTCCACCCCCTTCATGGTTTTTTTTTTTTGGTTATAAATTGTTGGTCTTTACATGTCTCCATCAAATAAGGTTTACTCTGAAATGGGCTTGCTCAAGCTTCCATTGCTGGTTTTACTTTTCTCGGTTTTTTCTCTTTTAAGTTTCACAGCACTCTGTGATGACTCAGAGCTCACTGTGAAGTTCTTGAAGACTCCCCATGCATTCTCAAATCTCAACTCAACCGTATTCGTCTTTGAAGTTCTTGTGGGTGGGAGTAGCGCTTGCACCAACTGTAACATCACTTGCAAGGTACGTTAAGCTCTAGCAATGCTTTGAGCAAGTTTTACTTGCCTTTTGTTTCGGGTGCTCTGTTCTCTCTCTCTCTCATGAGTTTATATGTTTCATGGTTCTTAAGTTAATGTAAGGGAGTTGGTTGATTTAAAGAAGTAATTAGCACGTCTTTCCATTCTGTAAGGATGTAATGAGCTTGAAATTTCTTTTAGATTTTAGCCTAATCAAGAAAACTATTTGGAATTCTGTTTATTCATATGTACATATTTTTGTATTTTTCTATAGTTGATAAGATTATTATAATGAATGATTAGTTATATTCTTCCTGGTGCCAAGCTAAATTATTGGAATTTTTTTGTTTGTTTGTTGCTTTGTGTGTGTGTTTTGCTTTCCAACTCAATGGTAAGTGGAAGTGAAGAAGCTGCATCATGGTTTGATTTATTGTGAAAACTTTGGTTTTTCTCTTGATGTTCATTTTGGCTTGTTCCACAACATAATAGGTTAATAAACTTGTTGGTGCAGCTGGATGATGGCTTTGGCCGCATTATTGATTCTGAATGTGAAAATGGGACGGTTTTGTGTGAAGGCTTGCAGGATGGAAATCATAAATTTGAGGTTTGCCCCAACGGGTCTCAAGGAGTTGGCTGCGGTAGCTATAACTGGACTGTTGGTTAAGAACCTTCCTCTTATTCTTTTTCTAATTGTTATTATATTTTCTTCAATTACCACTCTAACTTAATATAAGACCTTCTTGCTTGAAAGTCTTCAAAAGTTATGTCTATTAGGAAATGTTTCTCCTCCCATGAGCTTATATTGTAACAAAACCCAATTTCTAATGTAACAAAACTCATCTACTCAATTTTCAATTTTGTATGAAACACATAAATTTTACCTTACTATTTTTTTTCTTGAAGACTTAAAACACACCCTGTTTACATTGAAGGTTAGTTTGACACTTTATCAAGCCTGCTGAAACCAAACCAAGTCTATGATGTTAACAATGCAGTTTAGATTTTCTGGCAATCATGTTGACTTATATTTTTTCTGTACAATTAGCTGATTTATATTATACCTTAATTTTGCAGATACAGTCCCGCCAACGGCAAATATCACCGCCTCAACTAATTTCACAAATGATCTGAATGTTTCTATAAATATATCTTTCAGTGAACCCTGTACTGGACCTACTGGTGGAGGAAGTTTTGTATGCTCGTCTGTGAATGACTGCAATGTAAGTAGGTGGCTAATACACACGTTAAAAGACTTTAAATTGATTTATGTCTTGAAATTCCTCATATGGAACTATCCACCATGTTAATTGAGTAGATGTGTAAATTTAATTCCATAATCTAGGTTCTCAGACTAGCTATGCTGTCTAGACTGAATAATAAACCGAATTCTAATATTTTCATCACTTTTGGAAAACTCTTTACAGCTTTTGGTCTATGGTGCTGGCCAAGTTATACCAAACTCGCTCAAAATTCTACAGCCAAACCTCCAATATTCTGTCCTTGTGGGTTTATCATCCACTGCTCAGTATGGGCTAGTGATTTTGGTAATGAGTAAGAATTTTTGTACTGACAGTGCAGGGAACAGATTTGAAAGAAACAAGAATTCTAATTTCTCTCTACTTTTCGGTGAGTCTAGTTTTTATTTCCATAGGATTTTTTTTTTCCCAACAGGCAATATGTATCATTGTTTTCACAAGAGTTTTAAGTGTCATGTCCTTTCATAGCTATTCTTGTTTATGTAATTGACCTTATCTATTTGATTTTTTGATTGATTGTTGTTGTTGTTGTCAATGTGTTCATTAATTCTACAGATAGACGACAAAGTATCAACTTAACTACTCACGTTCCTGAATGGCAACTTGAACTTAATAATGAAACTAGACTGGTGCGAGCAACTAATAAGTGTATTAAACTAAGGATCTGTTTAACCTTTCCAGCACCTGTTCTGAACTCATCTGCAGAAATTTTAAATTCTATCAAACCGAAAATTTTATATTCTTTCCGAATGAGTCAGGGCACACTTCCTCTGGCTCCCTGTAAAGAAGATCCTTGGCATCGCAGATTTGAATTTAAGGTCAGATGGTTCTCACAGCCTTGTTTTATTTTTTTAGCAATGAGAATAGAAGTTGGTTTCTAGGTTAGGAGCCATTTTAGTTGTCCTATGAATTTGGAATGGCTCATTTATATTTTGTATAATATGTAATGCACATCATCATCTTGAATGGGGTCACTGAGAAACATTGGAGCCATTAATTTTATTGAGAAAGTTAAATCATTTAATTTTTTTTTTACATGGTTACACATCTTGAACTTCCCCCTAATATAAAATGCAAATGAGTATTGATTATCACACCGTCATTATTGTACATCATCCTTACACACTACCAACTTTACATTTTAAATGTGGACATCCCTAAAAAAATATGGATATTGCATGTGAAATTGTGGAGATAGTGTGTTCAGAGTATACATTAATGTGTGTGTGAGAACATTTTTTGATATTTATATCTCTAGGACCTATTTTTCTCATACCTTTTCTTACTTACTCATTTTCACTCTCTCCTTTCAGGTTGTTGGATGTATATCTGGCATGGCTATAGTCACAATAAGAATTGATGAAAACTCTATAATAAGCAGACAAGGGATTCCATTTTCCCAAGTTGAACTAATTACTTTCCTATTTGGTATGATTGACAATAGTTTACAAGCATTACAAAGAGAAAATAAATCATCCGTTTGTGGAATCAAAATTCTGTTTCAATATTCTGTAGAGTTTGTTTTCTACAGTTATATACAAGTAGGAGTATGAAAAAAAGAAGAAGAGATTATATGCAATTAGGAAAGCTATATATTTAAGAATGTGGATTTGTAAGGTGTTTCCTCCTGATATATATAAATGTGACCTTCAGATTCCCTGAGGCCTGAGGTAAAGTTGATTACACCACCTTCAGATTCTTTCAGGCCTGACCTAAGGTTGAGTACACCACCTTCAAATTCTCCGTGGCCTGATGTAAATTTGAGTACACCGTTCCCTATGAGGACAAGAGAACCCAACATTTCTATAACAATAAAATTCATGGAGCCTGTATATGGCTTCAACTCTTCTAAAATATTAATCGTCGGAGGGAAATTACTGAGGCAAGTCATTTCTGGTTACCTTTGTATTTGTATCTATGCATATTAACCAGTACATGAACACATACATCACATACATAATGCACCCACACACAAATGAGAAAACATGATGATGACCATTTTAAGCACCATTTGGGTTCTTGATGGAAATAATATTTCAATTAGTATGGCATATTTACTCAACATATTTTCATTTTTGTTCATTTCCAATGATAATCATTACCATTTTCAGCTTTCAAAATAGAAGTGAAAAAGAATATGCTGTGGTGATAGAAGCAAAAAATGATGGTGTATCTATCATTGTTCCCGAAAACGTAGCTAGAGATGTTGCTGGAAACAAAAATTTGCGTTCCAATTTTCTACTAGTAAGGCACTGTAAGTATTCTCACTCGTCTCTTGTTGTCAGCTCAATTGTAGTTCAACAACTCAGCCCTAGATGACATTTTTAAGCTCTTTAATTTTCTTATTTATTTACTGATGTAAGGTAAAAAAAAAAAATATACAGATTCTGTGCCCATAATATCTACTGTAATTTCTACGCTTGCAACTGCTTCATTTGTGGCGACATCTATTGCTGCCGGGCTGCTTACAGTTTCAATTGCAAGCCTTTCCTCCATCGGGACATTTTCAACATCATTTTCTTCTTTTTCTGATCCTGCGAGTAATCTTTTTGTATGATATCCAACTCATTTGAATAGTTAGCTCTTTAATTAATTATTTAGTTATACCATGATAATATTCTACACAAGGGCTTTTACACCTCATTAGAAACACACACAAAAAAAAAAAAAAAAATTTGACATTAATTCTGAGGTTCAATGCTATGAAAAGGGTAAATTTAAATCTTACAACTCTTTGGGTTGAAACAAATTTCTTTAAATGACATTCTTGACAAACAATCATGGCTCCAAAAACCGTTCTGATAGCATGTTGATGTGCACCAAAAATTTTCATGGATCACCTTGAATAAGAACACCACACACATTATTGGTGACCTCTTCATTCTAAAGTATGTTTATTATCTATGCAAAGCATTTCACTTATGGCTAAACAAAATCTTTCCGATGTACAGAACATATTTGCCTCTTGACAATCAAGTGAAATAATTAGAAATACTGTAGATAAAATTAAGCGTTTTCCTCTTGTAAAAATAATACACTCCCAGAATAATTTTCCTTGATTTTTGTACGTAAAGTTTAATATATAATTGAGTTCTTTAAATATTTTCATTGGTTTTGAGACTTTTGAACATATTGTATGACTTCTTACGGCTAACTAAGCCTAACTAAATCCTGTAGAGCCTATTGGTACTTCTTCCAAAGATGGAAAGTTAGGATTGACCTCTTTAGAGTGGGATTTTGTGGGCTGGGGTGTTATTCTAATATTGGCAATTTGGCATAAAGATAACAGCGGACCCTCAAGAACTGCATCATTCTTGTAGACTTAATCAAACATTATATATGGTTTTTGGTGGGTTGATTAGTGTAACTATTATTTAAAGTATCTGATAAAAATATCTTATCAAACCTTATGAGTACTGCATCATTCTTGTAGAACTAAGTAGCACTTTTTCCTTTTCTCTTTCATATAGAGAATGGCAGGCCATATTCAGGTTTTTGCATTATCTAGATGGTTGGCAGTGACATTGCCAGTGGAGTATTATGAATTTGCAAGGGCTTTGCGATGGAGCATTCCCTACTTCAGTCTTCCATGGAAAACTGGGCACACTCACTCAGGTTCTCCTGCCAAGTCAGATTCCTATGGGTCTAAAATTCATGAATTCGGAATTTTTTCGGATGTGCAGCATAAGACTATTATTCCATCCAAGAAGTTGCAGCCAGATGAATATATAAAATACTTTGAGGTTGGAAAATTCTACTTTTTCTGTGATTTTGTTTTGGCTTCTTTAATCATACAATGAATAAAATTTGTGATAGAATGCATTGTACACCTGCAGAACAATAGTGGACCAGAACCTGTTTCAGATGGGTAAGTTATGAGGCCTCTTATTTCTATCTACTAGCTAAATTCCAGCACGATGGATAGTGTAACTTATTTTTTGTTTTCTCAAATATTTCAATAAGTTTGCCAAGAATCTTGTAAGTTAATTAGTTGGCACCTCAATTTCCAATAGAGACATTTATGATTAATATCTCCAAACTATCAATCAATAGATTTTTTTTTGAATAAATTTCCTTGTAAAAAATTGTAATATTTAGTTATTTTATAGACAAAATAGAAATCACACTATATATATCTGTTCACAAATTGAAAATTGCATGATATATTGGTTAATATAGATAAGTATGTTTCATGCCTGCTAAAAAAATGCATATATCATTCAATTATTGTTTCTCATATAAATCGTAGAAAAATTATATTAAAAACACACACACACACACATATATAACATGTGACCGAAAAGAGTTAGGAAATTTAAAGGATTAAGATTTATTTTAGTAAATTCACAAATATTTAATTTTTTCTATGGCTCTTGTGTCAATTGTTGTTAAAGCAACTAATAATGAGTAAGAATATCATATTCTAAATTATTATTATTATTATTCCAACTAAAAATTATCTCTTATATAGAATTTATAAAAATAATCATATAAATTGATTTGATATAAATAATTAATGCACAACTATAGATAATTAATATAAACTTTTACTCTGTTGGCTAATTTAATGAACTAATACTTCGAAATATATGCAAACTTTGTTGATTTAGAACCCTAAATAAAGAGAACTTTAAGGAATGCTCCACATAACACAACCTCATATTCTCTAATATATAAGGTCTTTGCTTTATATATATATATATTAATTACATGCACTTGCATGTGGAATTTAGAGACATAAAAAAATGGAAATATTCAATTCAGATTTTTTTTTCACTCAAAAAATATTCAATATAAATCAGAAAAACTATGAAAGTGATAAAGGAATATTTCGTCAATTTTATTTTTATTTTAAAAGAACTGTTGAATGGAAATTAAAGAGTTCTGGGAATGGACCATTTGGTATACTAGTTATTTAGATGTAGAATTATTTGTAGGTTCTATGAAAGATTAAAACTATTCATGATTTGAATTATTTCAAATTATTGATCAAACCAAAAGGACAAACTTGATACTTAATTCCCTATTATTCATTTCTGTTTAATTTTGTGGATTCATCATTTGGATTTTGAAGTACCAGACATACTCGTTTATTTATTAGTATAATATCTAACTAGATTTTGTCTTGTGAGGTGGGAGGATTTTAGTAGAAGCATGTTCTGGTTAGCCATAATTGGTGGAAGTTTAATACTGCTGCATGCTTTACTCCTTGCCATCCTAAAATCCAGGAAGAAAAAGCAGAGGGGTTATGGAGTACTTGCATTCCCACGATTTGAAATATTCCTTGTAAATCTTGCAGTGCCTAATATTTGTGAGGCCTCTGCTGCTCTAATTAGAGGTAACTTGATAGCTTGTTTCCTCCCCCCACATATGAATTCTTAAATATGCATTTATCATGCAAAATCTGAGTTTCAAAAGATAATTATGCTGCTTGCCTTTTTATTTTTATTTTTATTTATTTTTATAACTAACTGTAAACCCCATATTAGCATCTTTAAACTCTCTAATTATATTGAATTCTTTAATCAAGGACTTGCCTATTTCTCATTATGATATGCCATAGAATGAGCAAGGTTTTTTTAATTTTTTGTTTTTATTATCAAGTAATATTCTTCTATACACTATTTTCCAAATATGTGATGGACTTGTTGCCATGTTCCTGTCTTGTTCATAAAAGTCTCATGGACGTAATAATTATCATTTTGGTTGGCACCAGAACTGGTCCAGGGAATTTCCTCACATATTTAAGAATTGCAATGCAGCTAAGGTTTCACACTTTTTGGACATTAACTCAAATCACTTCTCTGTGAATGACAACCATCATAGCATAGTTATCTGACATCATCATATCAGAGTTACGCAAATTTGTATCTAGAACACCAAGATTCACATTTTTTGCACATTTACATGCTCTTTGTCATTGGTTAATGCTAAGAACTTCAAGTACTACATAACTATGTGGCTTAAGCTTTTCTCACATTTGTGAATTAAGGAGGAACAACATCAGGGATTGTAGTTGGCACTCTAATTCTGGTTGCTGTGTCTTTTCTACTGCTGGACTTGCTCTGGTTCCTCACTACCGGTCTATACGATGAAGATAATCAAATGATTCAAGTAGGTCGGAGAGATCCCAGAATAGCCCGAGTAACTTTGGGTCCTGGTAATAAAGGTCAAAGGACATGGAACGAAAAGAACTCTGATTGCTTAACCATGTTAGGGCCTCTATTCGAAGATTTAAGAGGCCCTATTTTTGGGGACAGTGTTGATGCACATGGTGATGCCCCTGATGACGAAGCTGAAGAGGTTTCTGGTGGCTCTGACGTGGCTCCACTGACTTCAGCACAAAGTATGTCCCGGTCAACTAGGCCGAGTCGTATTCCCCCGACAAGATCAAGTGTTCCTACACATGCAGAAGCACCTTCTATCCAAAATATATTTATGAACCTCAGAGTATACTACACATTGCTTGAGTCTGTGAGACGCGTTTTGCTAGGGGCTATGGGTGGTGCCTATAAGAATACTTGGTCTTCTAAGATTCCCGTTATAATCTTGTTATGCATCACTTCTTTGCAGCTCTTCTTCCTTGTTCTCAAGAAGCCATTTATTAAGAAAAGTGTTCAGTTGGTTGAGATCATCTCAGTTTCCAGTGAAGTATGTTTATTTGCTCTCTTTTTGGTTCTCTTGGACAAGGAATTGTCACCCAAGCAAGCGACTATATTTGGAGTGTCCATGCTTGTACTTTTCCTGATGGGCTTTTTACCACAGATTGTGAATGAATTGTATGCTTTGCGTAGGCAGATAAAGCAGCTGGATGCTGCTAAGAAGTGTTTTCGAACCGGTTTGAGGATAGCTTTATCTGGAATTCTTCTGCTTATCTCACAGGAAGCCTCGGAAAACTGTTTCCCAGAATCTTTTGGGGATAATAACACTGGTGACCAAGAGGATGAAGAGCCTAATGATACTGGTAACCAAGGGGATGAAGAGACTAATGCAAATGAAAGGGTTGGGAGTAGGGACAACAACTCTAGGAACATGAACAGGAACAGGAAAAGGAACAGAAAATTGGAAACTACTGTGCCATAAAAATCATGGCTGTTACGAATTGCATGGGGATTTCCTGAGATAATTTGAAGATGACATCCAGCTACGTGACTGACCCATTAGAATTGTTATTTGATTTACTAGTCGCTAACCTGTGCGATGCACGGGAAAACTATTAGAAAATAAATTTAATCCGTCTTTTTGTTCTATTAAATATAATCTTTCTTTTATTCTTTTAAAATAAGAGTTTAGGTCTAATGATAAAAAACAATCATCGTGTAACAGACGCAATAGATTAACATTTTATTGAAACTATAAAAAAAAGACATCATTTTAAATAGTAAATCTATAGTTTTATAACATCTTAAACTTTTTTTTCTTAATGGCATAATGTGTTAGGATCACAAAGGAGTTTGTGTAAAATTTAACTGTGAAAAGTTGTTCTTAGAGGTTCAAAAATGCATTAATTTTGTTAAATAAAAGCATAACTTTTATCACATTTTATAATAACTTTACAAATTTATAGCATTTATCTTTTAGTTAAGGTTGTATTAGAGGATTGGAGTTTTTCTTAATTGGATGTGTTTAGTGTTAATATTTACACACTTTTGTTTCAATGGCCAATTAACTTTTTACAAAATTGACCAAAATGACATTTTACACCGGTCAAAGTTTGCATCACATTTTTCAACAAATAATAATAATAATAAAATAAAGAATAATTTAAACAATTATTCTACATGAAGTTTTAATCGAAGAGCCAATTTAGATTCAACTTCCACCTAAAGCACGCAACAAACCATTTCCCAATTTTCAATTTCATTATTAGTTGTCTCAACTTCATATTGCTACTATACCAAACACCTATTTAGATGCGTACTTAGAAGTGTAGCATCCCATAAAAACCTCTTGCCCAATTGACATAAAGCCAAAAAAGCAAACAGCCCCAAAAAACATGCAACTACTTCACAGTCTTGGCTTTAGTGTTCTTGGAACCAAATGCTTACTAAACCTCAGATCTTCTATATCAAATTGTTGCACACTCTAAATGCTTTTATTCAACTGTTAACAATTTCCACAATTACTACAACAGGCCATTGAAAAAAAATTATATAGCAATAGTAACTAATAATGCTAGGTCTATCTTTATCTTAAAGCTAAGATAGTAATGTTTGAGGGAACATTTCAACTTAATGGGGTGCAAACAAAATGCAAATCAAACTAAACTATTAGGATAAACCACTACTGTAAAAAAAATGCAGGTCCTCCCATTCCTTCTTGCAAGCCAATAGTAGCTGCAAGAGTTATCCCGATTGCTCAATTCCATGAGAGTATTCCACCTGATGGTCTTGATGCAAGCATCCTCCTCCTTTATCCCATCCCCTGCATGTTAAAACTTTTAAGAATTAAAATTGTCAATTGGTGGTTTCAAGCAAAAGTTACATTTGTACAAAATATAAGCAGCCTAACTCATTTGCTTGAGGAAAGAAAGACCAACACCTCAGTTAGAAATTTCTGACTACAAATAGGAAAATTACTTCAATTTAGCCGAAAAAAAGAAAAGAAAATGCAAAGTCTATAACGCTTCCCAAACCTAAAAGAAAATAAAAAGAATGAAAGAAAATGTTCATCAAAGCATCATTCACAGTAATATATATAAAAGTGCCCAAAAGAACTACAAACAACCAAATCAATTAAAAAGTAACTATATTCACATAAAAAAAGAGCCTCATGTGAGGATTATGCTACTCTTTGAGTTTTTTTTTTTTTTTTTTTTTTTTTTTTTTTTTTTTTTTAACTTTAAATCTCACTTATCAAAAAGTAGAAGTTTTTTTTTTTTTTTTAATCTCTCACCATTTTGTGAGTACCATTATCAATTGGAAACAACTGGAGCTTCAGCTTCATAGGAGTTATTATTCTCAACAAAATTTTTTTGCAAAAAGGAAGGCAAAGGAGGCAAAACTTTGCCAACAAAATTAGAATCCTTTTGGTTTGGAATTTATATTGGAAACAAATCACACCATCAAAAACTTTAGATTTTAGAATTTAAATCCTTTTATGAATGCAGAAAGAAAAAAAAATAGGCACCTTCCTAGAGCACCTAGGTCATGTTCAACCTCTTTATCCATAACTACCTGCTACAATTGCTCAGTTGCATTGAAAACCAAAGAAAACCCAACAAATGCAGCTTTTTTGCATCTATTATATGTATATGATGAGATAACACCAGCTAATATCCATTTTAATGACCTTCATGAAATATTAACATTGTGCATTTGTGATGCTGCAAACAGCAAGATTAAAGATGGTTAGTCACTATGGTTCTTTTGTCAATCATAGTAACAGGGTGCTAAGTAAACTGCTTAGCCCCTCAGGGGTGAAAAGCCCTTGAATTAAGCATTTCTTATGAATGAAAGTATATGCAGCCAATTACAACAATTTAACCCAACAGAGCAAGTTGTTAAACAATTGTTTTTGTTGAAAATAAATAATTTTCCTTTGAAACAAATAGAAGCTCATTTAGGAAATATATGTTCCTGGGAAAATAGCAAGACGTAGATATAATGGAAGATGTAGCCCACTTTATCAATAAAGAAAAGCCAAAAGAATTGGTGCATGGAAACATGATTTTATCAAAAATTTCTAATAGCCATTAGTCACAACAGCATGCTAAATTCACATATGTTTCTAAAAGAAATTTCACTGAACACATGGTATGAACAATAACTAAAAATAACAAATGCTGAAGAGTGTAGGACTACTACAATACTATTAATGCCGACTACCCAAAATAGAACACCAAAACCTTCTCATAGCAAACTCGTAAATAATAAATTAATAATTGACACTTTGAGACTTTGTAAATACTAAGTGGTATTTAAAATAAAATAAAAAACCACAGATTGAAAGAAAAGGAAAAAAATATTACATTGGTTTAAAGCAAGTATAGAGTGGTCATGAAGTCCCTCTAAAGATGCTTCTTTCACAATCACATGAAATTTGAATATGAAATATGAAGAATTGGCCCCTTTAGGATATGGAATTCTGGAATGTGCGAGCAACTAAAAGGTGTGTGTCTAATGTTTCTTCACCAATCTGAAAGGTAGGTTTGCTCATGCTATGATAGAGGCTAAGGTTTTCAACTTTCTTATTAAAGATTATAAAACTGTCCCCAGTTATTTTTAAGTCATTATAGTAGAGATCAATTGTAAATCATATGTAATGTCAATAATTTTGATATGACCCAACTGTCTTTGATTTATCACTACAAAAAAAATGCCTATTAGCGACCAAGAATTTTTGACGGACCTAGAAAGCCCTCTCAAAAAATCTTATTTGCGATGGCAAAATATAATCCTCGCAAATACTTGGTAAAATGTGAAATATTTGTGACCAACAAGAAAAGCTATCGCAATTATGTGTTATAGCCGTCACAAATATTAATATTTTGGAGGGAAATTTTCCCTCCATATTATTTGTGAGGGACAATTAAAAATCTCTCGCAAAAAGTGTATTATTTGTGACGGTTAAAAAAAAACCGTCATTAAAACTAAATTATTTGCAAGGGCTAGGATCAACCTTCACAAATAATCATTAAAATGTCAAAAAATTTGGAGGGAAATGTTCCCACCAAATTATTTTCGAGGGACAATAAAAATCCCTTGCAAAAAATTTATTTTTTGTGTGAATTAAAAATATACCCTTACTAACACTAAATTATTTATGAGGGCCATGATTGACCTTCACAAAAAATCATTATAATATTAATTTTTTTTGGGGATAAAAGTTATTCTAAAATTCAATGAAAAATAAAAAGAAACGTATAAACATATAGCACTTTGTATTCTTTAGATGAAGCTCTATATGTTTACGGTCTAAAAAAAAAACATTTTATATACATCCTATATAAGAAAGGTTTATCCTTATTTTCTAAACAATTGTACCCATTAAAAAAATAATAGCACTTTCAACTTCAAAATGGTAGCCTAAAATTCAAGAATTTTCAGCCTTTTGTACACACTCTCTCTCTCAAAGGTGAATAAAAATTTATTCCCATTAAAATAATGTATAAAAGATGAGTTTATAGATTAAATGATAAATTACATCTGATTGGCATGAAAAATGACATTTATGTTAAGACCACATAGAAAATATAATCCAACGGTAGGATTTTCAAAATATGAATTCAATAATAAGTTATTAGGTGATGTAACATTTTTTAGAGTTACATCATGTGTAACTCGAACCCAACTCTATATTTCTTAATTTGATTTGAATTTTAACAAATCTACCGTTAGATTACATTATATTCATATATTTTTCATGCTTATAAAATTTCAAGGTGATCAAATATTAATTGTCATGTCATCAATCAATTGTTTAAATTCAAACTTTTGTAGTTTAAAATAATGCATAAAAGATGAGTTTATAGATCAAATGGTAACTTACATCCGATTGACATAAAAATTGGCATGTATGTTAAGAACATATAGAACATGTAATCCAACGGTTGAATTTACAAAATATGAATTCAATAATAAGTTATTGGGTTGTGTAACATTTTTTAGAGTTACGTTAGGTGTAACTCAAACCCAACCCTATATTTCTTAATTCGCTGTGAATTTTGACAAATCTACCATTAGATTAAATTATCTTCATATATTTTTCATGCTTAAAAAATTTCAAGGTGATCAAAGATTAATAGTCATGTTATCAATCAAGTGTCTAGATTCAAGTTTTAGTAGTGTAAAATAATGCATAAAATATGAGTTTATAGATAAAAAGGTAAATTACATCCGATTGGCATGAAAATTGGCATGCATGTGAAGAACATATAAAACATGTAATCCAACGGTTGAATTTTCAAAATATGAATTCAATTATAAGTTATTGGGTGGTGTAATATTTTTTAAAGATCAATAGTCATGTCATTAATCAATTGTCTAGATTCAAGTTTTAGTAGTTTAAAATAATGTATAAAGAGATGAGTTTATAGATCAAATGGTAAATTATATCTGATTGACATGAAAATTGGCATGCATGTTAAGACCATATAGAACATATAATCCAACGGTTAAATTTTCAAAATATGAATTCAATAATAAGTTATTGGGTGGTATAACATTTTTTAAAGATCAATAGTCATGGTGATCAAAGATCAATGGTCTTGTCATCAATCAATTGTCTAGATTCAAGTTTTAGTAGTTTAAAATAATGCATAAAGAGATGAGTTTATAAATCAAATTGTAAATTACATCCGATTGGCATAAAAATTGGCATGCATGTTAAGACCATTTAGAATATATAATCCAACTGTTAAATTTTCAAAATATGAATTCAATAATAAGTTATTGGGTGGTGTAACATTTTTTAAAGATCAATAATCATGGTGATCAAAGATCAATAGTCATGTCATCAATCAATTGTCTAGATTCAAGTTTTAGTAGTTTAAAATAATGCATAAAGAGATGGGTTTATAAATCAAATGGTAAATTACATCCGATTGGCATGAAAATTGGCATACATGTTAAGACCATATAGAACATGTAATCCAATGGTTAGATTTTCAAAATATGAATTCAATAATAAGTTATTGGGTGGTGTAACATTTTTTAAAGTTACATCATGTGTAACTTAAACCCAACCCTATATTTTTTAATTCGATGTGAATTTTGGCAAATCTACCTTTAGATTACATTATTTTTGTATATTTTTCATGCTTACAAAATTTTAAAGTGATTAAAAATCAATAGTCATGTCATCAATTAATTGTCTAAATTCAAATTTTAGTAGTTTAAAATAATGTATAAAAATGAGTTTATAGATAAAAAGGTAAATTACATTTGATTGGCATGAAAATTGGCATGCATGTTAAGAACATATAAAACATGTAATCCAATGATTGGATTTTCAAAATATGAATTCAATTATAAGTTATTGAGTGATGTAACATTTTTTAAAGATCAATAATCATAGTGATCAAAGATCAATAGTCATGTCATCAATCAATTGTCTAGATTCAAATTTTAGTAGTTTAAAATAATGCAAAGAGAGATGAGTTTATAGATTAAATATTAAATTATATCTAATTGGCATGAAAATTGGCATGGATATTAAGACAATATAGAACATATAATCTAATAGTTAAATTTTCAAAATATGAATTCAATAATAAGTTATTCGGTGGTGTAACATTTTTTAAAGATCAATAGTCATGGTGATCAAAGATCCATAGTCATGTCATCAATCAATTGTCTAGATTCAAGTTTTAGTAGTTATAAAAGAATGCATAAATAGATGAGTTTATAAATCAAATTGTAAATTACATCCGATTGACATGAAAATTGGCATGCATATTAAGACCCTATAGAACATGTAATCCAATGGTTAGATTTTCAAAATATGAATTCAATAATAAGTTATTGGGTAGTGTAACATTTTTTAAAGTTACGTCAGGTATAACTTGAATCCAACCCTATATTTCTTAATTCAATGTGAATTTTGACAAATCTACCGTTAGATTACATTATTTTTGTATATTTTTCATGCTTACAAAATTTCAAGGTGATCAAAGATCAATAGTCAATCAATTGTCTAGAATCAAGTTTTAGTAGTTTAAAATAATGCATAAAATATGAGTTTATAGATCAAATGGTAAATTATATCCGATTGACATGAAAATTGGCATGCATATTAAGACCATATAGAACATGTAATCCAACGGTTGAATTTGCAAAATATGAATTTAATAATAAGTTATTGGATGGTGTAACATTTTTTAGAGTCACGTCAAGTGTAACTTGAATCAAATCCTATATTTTTTAATTCGATGTAAATTTTAACAAATTTAAGTGTATGATGAATATTATACATTTGTGAGGGAATTTTTTTTATCACTCTTTGGCTTTTTTGTAATTAAAAAAATATAATAATTTTAAATTATAATAGAGGTAAATTATTAATTTTTACTTCTAGATACTAGTACAGAGATAATGTCGTACTAAATTTCAGCAATTTTTTTTTCCTCTTTCCCGCGTAGAATTTCGTTTTTCCCACCCACTTAAAATTTTTTTCAGCACTCCCTCAAAACCTCACTCACTCCCTCGTAACAAAACCCTCTCTTTTTCCTTTTTCCTTCTCTCTCTCTCTCTCTCTCTCACGGCCCAGCCACCGTCGCCACCCCATCTCCCTCTACCGCCGCCTCACGATCGTTCCCTTCTCTCTCTCACGATCTCCTTCACCCTGATCTGCCCTCCTCTCTCTTTGATTTGATTTTTATATATTTTTGGTTTCAGGCGGATTCCACTGAAGAGTTCGAGCCATTGTTCGATGACACTCGAGTTCAGCCTCTCAATTTCGTGTCCCTCGACGGTATTTTATCACTCTTAACTCTTACCCTCTGTTTGGTTGCCAAGAAAATTTTAGGATTTTTGCCAGGACATTGAAATTTTTTACACTTTTCTATACTGTTCAGGAGGATTAAATTGAAGCAAATCGAACCGTGATATTTGATGTTTAAATTCTCTATTTCCAAATGAGTTTTCTAGCTTTTTGTTGTGTTGTTTTGTTGCTCCTGTAGATGATGATGATGATGATGATGATGATGATATTGCATTCCCAGCTTTGATTTTTGTGAAATTTGGGTTTGGAATTGGTGAAAGTTTTATGGGTTTTGTGGCTTTTTTCTTCTAAGTGAATTTTGACAAACTACTGTATTTTAAATTTTTTCCATAAAGAGTGGCTTGGTTGAGCCTAATTGCACCACCTGAAATAATTGTGTATTACTTTCAACCCAACATTTGGTGTTTTTGAAATTGATTGTTGTTATTCAAAAAATAACTATTTAACAGAAGGAATAACAGCACAGCTTGCAAATTTGACCAACTTGGAAATCTTGCAAGTATTGCTTCTCTCCCTTGCTCCTTGTGTGCGTGTGTGTGAGGTTCTGATTGTTGATTATTTTGGTACTCACCGTTACCTATCCTACAATAAAATTTCTGGAGCTGTACCAATTGGACTTGCTAATATTCCTAAAGGTATTCTATTTCAGAAAGTCTTACATTTTATTTAACTGTCATCTTGTATCAGCAATGTTTCAATAGCTTGTTAGACTTTGCCTCACTTGGTAATGTTCCTGTTGTTATCTATTGGAGGGTGAAAGAATTCCTTGCTGGTTTGATTGGTGATAGCCGGCCCTAATTTAATTGGGATTAATGCTTAGTTGGGCGGAGTTGAATTGCTTTGATTGGTGAGTGTTCATTACTTCATTTAGAACCTACCAGCCCATGTAGTACTTCTAGAATGGAGCTGTCCAATGAATGAAAGGACTAATTATGTCCATTGTATACTTTGGTTTCATAATTGCAAGAGTTGCAAGAATTTCTGTCCTACAACATGATTTTTGCAACCTGAAAAGGCCTTCTAACTGTGTTGAAATATATTATGAATGTTAAATAGTGTCTTATCATCAAGAACACTGCTTCCTGTGGTCATTAAAAAATTTCTTTGGTGACAAATGCACCTTAAGTTACCTTTGTTAGTAAGTTGGCACCAAAAGTATGCTCTGCTGCATCTTAGTAACCTGCTGAGCCAGCCTTGAATCCACTCAACATTAGACATTGCTATAATGAAGTTGGGAAAAGCAAATTTTAGGTCTGATGTGGCCTATGATACTATGAAAACCATTAAGCTCTTAACAGCAATGACACTTTGAACCAAATAAGTCAGCTTGGTGTCTGCTGAGGCTGGCAGTGCTGTTGCCATGTTCTCTAACCTAGTTAGAAATAAGCCCATTGACGATGCAAGTTGTGACATTATTCAATTTTACAATGTTGGCTTGTGGTCATTGCTGGTCATATATACCGACTTCATTTCACTTGTAAGGTACTGGTGGTAATAATAGTACTTCTAGTGTTAGTCCTGACACAATTTTTTCTATATTGTTAAACTAACACGCAAAATACAACTTATAAACACTAGGCGAATGCTGTTATAAGATGAATGCTAGGAATAGTAGCCAATGTCTAGCATTATATTCCTAAATTAATGCCACTTCCTGAATTGTTTTACAGTACTACATCTAGAATGGCATTAAGAGAATCTTTTCTTCATCTTCATGGCTTATATTTAATTTGATGCTTTACACATATATTAACTGAGTTTAATTTGTTACTGGTACTTGAGGTTCCAAGTTTATTAGAAAATGGATCCTTAGTTGTGAAGAAACAAATATTACAATAGAAGCAGGTGTTCTCAAAAACTCATAGTGGTGGTTACTGCTCTTGATCTAAATGTTGCATGCCAAGGTAAAACACCAAAAACTACAACTTGCTGCAACAAAACAGAAGACCTCAAGAAGTGGCAGAATTGTTGTTTGATATAGTATGTTGTGAATTTTGTAAGTTATTTTTTATTATGCTCAGTTTCCTTTTCTTATTAAACCCATGGACAAGCCTATGTTACCATTGATCGGCACTCTACTGTTCTACTAATTTTATATATTAGTATAATAATAGGCTTGTATAGCATCAGAGTGGGGCTCATCAAAGAACTAAGACCCCACGAGGTTGCCATTGCCGAACTCAATAATCTTTCTTCGTCTAGGTAACCTTTTCAACCCCTCTTTGTTTGTTACTCTTTTACTATAATACCATACTACTTTTGGTTCTATGTTTCATCTTAGTAATCAACTTGGACTTGTCCTTGTCTTTTGCTAGTCTTTTTTATTGTTTCCATGGAGGCAGAGTATGCATGCCAAGTGCTTGTAAAAATTACCCAGAGAGTCAAATAAATAAATTAAGTGATTTGTGGAAACTAATTAGTTAATGGCTTTAGGATGGTGCTGAACATGAATATTACAGTGCTATATCTATATGCTAACTTTTTTTTTTTCTTTTTTGGGGGGGGGGGGGGGGGGGTTTAACACTATATTTTTGCCAAAAAAAAAAAAAATCATCTAATTGTGGTTTGGGTTGGTCTTTATTAATTTAATAAAGATGTGTATAGTGACTGAGATTGAACTTTTTGTGAGAATTTGGTCAAATCATCTAATTGTAGTTTATGATATATTATATGCTTATATTTGATGTAGTAATATGTGTACTTATTTATTGAAGCATTGATACAAATACAAATTCACTTTAATTGTTTCATTTTAACTCGTGTTTAATGCTTTTTTAATTTTTTATTTTTTTTAAGGATGGTACTAGAAGAGATGAAGAGGACAGCTCAAACAATAACATGGAGGTCGAAAGCAACTTGGAGGGTGACCTAGAGGAAAACTAATATAGATATTTTCATAATTCTAGTTGTTTAAAACCATATTTTTATGTCATGGTTTAATTTCAGGATTTCTTTGTATATTTTATATTTTAAAGTTTGAATTTATAAGAATTTTTATGTTTCAATGAATCAATTTTTAGTAATCATTGTACTATTGTAACAAGATAGTTACACAAAAATGATATAAAATAAATTATAAATAAATAAATAATAAAATATATAAAATATTATCAGACTTAAAAATTTGGTCATAAATAACTTTATAGTGACAATAAAGTTCCTCGCAATTTATAGAATAGCGACGCCACTAAATCCCTTGCAAAAATGTTATAAGTGACAACTTAATGTCGTCACTATTATTCCTAACTAATTGCGAGGGGATAAAAGCCCTCACAAATAAATTTTAGCGACAACATTATTTGTGTTTAAAAAGTATGTCGTTAATTTGAAATTTGCAAATAACTAATTGCGAGGGTATAAAGGTCCTCGCAAATAGTTGTTAACGACGACTATTCTCCTTCGCTAAAAATAAGTCGTCGATTTTTCTCGTCGTTTGGTAATATATTTGCGAAGGCGGATTTATTCAGTAACGACAGTAAATTGCCCTCGTAAATTATCTATTTGCGAAGGCATGGTCGCAAAATCTCTTTTAACAACAAAAGCAAATACGACGGCCTTCGAGGGCCAGATGCCCTCGCTAATAGCCTTTTGTGACGATATTTGAATTTTTGCGAGGGCATTTTACTCCTTGCTAATAGACTCTTTTCTTGTAGTGTAAGTAAAGTTACCCAGAGAAAGTTGACTGCTATGTCTGATCTGTAGATCACTAATTTTCACAATGTTCTGCTTTACTAGATCGGTTGTATTTTGAAATTTCCATAATTTTTTTGTAGTATCGTTTCTTTTATATCTTTCACTGCTGAGAGAAGGTTAATCTTGCATTCCCTATAGCACTGCAATGCAGATATGACATTAGTTCCCCCTACATAACTTGGACCTTATTTATTGACAATTTCTTGTGATAGAGCTACCAAATTATCAGTGAGAAGTATCCTTAATTTCGTGAAAGATTAGAAAATGTTGATCTAGTTGTGGAGATTTCACTACAACCGTGGAAAGTTTTTAAGCCTGATGGGGTAAGATTCCTTTCTGGAAATCATTCCAACATTTCTTTCTATCTAAGCAATTTCATGTTATACTTCTTTTTTCTCTTTGATTTAGTTGGTTGTTATCTCTTATTAGATTTCTTTCACATTGATTGAAAAATCGAGGCCAATGAAAATGTATCCAAATCAGAGTAGTGCTTCCAACTTTTCTACTTATCATAACAAAACTCACTTATTTTTAAGGATTACATATTTATTGAGAGGATGAATAAGAGATAATCCTCATATTTTCTTGACGAATGTTATCAAACATAATATAGAACATACATTCAGTTGAATTAAGTAGTCAATTCCAAACCTTCTCCACTAATAGATGCTTTCATGTAAGAATGTAGTATTATTCATGAAATAGTAATATCAATTCAATTCTGACAAATAAAAGAGCATCATCAACATTAAACATGCTGATATTACAAATTAACTTCTAGTAATTTCAGAACTCTAATAACTAAAAATCATTACCATGCAGCCGTTATATATGGGTTTAAAAGCATCCTATCAATCATTCAGACCCATTTCATTATCTAATAGCAGAAAAAATTTATAAAATTTAAGCAATAATAGATCTTGATGATCCTAAAAAACCATCTAAAATGCTAGATCTTGATTAGCTTGTAATACATACCTTATACCTATAGGAGGTCTCTATCTACACTCTTCAACAACCACTCTTGTCTGATTAGTTTTCTATGCTTCCATAAATTTCCATATCAAGATTAGAAGCTGTCTGCACCAAATTCATTGCTGTCTAGCTTCACTCACCCACCTTTGGTTCCGATTGTACCATAACAGCCAGGCTATATTCAGCATGAACTCCACCTCCATGACATGCCCATTTTGCTAATAACACTATACTTATGGAAACATCATGGTTGGTCTTTAGACTTCTGGTGCTTCTGAGCACTCCCATATTTCATGTGTCACTGATTCTGCATTATCCCCACATATTTCACTTGAGAATGATGGAATTATTTTCAATATTGTGGATCACCTTTCAAGCAAAAATTAAAAGTTATGGCTGCACATTTAGTGTCCAATACAGAGAGAAGTACTCTTTAGCACGTCACAGCACATCATGCTCTTTAAGAGTGACAAACCACATGTGCAATATAGACCACTCCAGTAAGAGCAATTGATGAATTTTGAATGTTCCCTAAATCCTAAATTAGACCTTGTTACAATAGTGCAGACAAAAAAAAAAAAAAGAATTGTACAATACAAACAACTATTACCAAAACTATCAAAATGTTGTTTTCTACAATATAAACCTATCCCATCATCAATACCAATCCCAATATCTAACATATGAATCATAAATAATTCAAACCCATACCAATCCCAATATGTAACATATGAATCATAAAAGAATTTCAAATACATAATCTCAAAGAATTAGAAATTAAAATTCCTTATGAATTTTGAATTTAAATCCCCAAACCATACACTAAAATCAAGTTTTTAAGTGGTAGCCACATGAACCCATATAAAAATTCACAAAATTAAATTAAAAAAAACTAAAGAATTATAGAGAGAGTAATAAAAATTCAGAATTGTAAAGTGAGCAAAAAAATTTCAGAAGAGAGGAATGAAAAATACAAATTTTTAGCCGTGAGTTGCATGGTAACAAATAATCCCTAAAAATTATTATTTCTAATACAATATAGGGTTATGGATTCCTAATCAAATTTGGTCAGGGTTATGGATTCCTAATAAAAATATAATATAGGGTCATGAATTCCTAATAAGTTAATGGTATAGAAAATTATTTACCAGTAGTGGCGGTGTCTGATTTGATTTTCTCTTCAAGCTCTATTGTGGTCCATCATCACCTTCGCTTCCAGAAAAACTCTTCGACTGTGAAACCATATGGTTGGTGATGCCTTCTTTCTATCTTAGACTTGACAGTGTGGGGATGGTTTCTTGGTAGGATTAATTTTCAGTGTTGGGTTTTGGGGAAGGAGAAGGTAGAGAAAAAGAGAAGAGAGAGGAACGACAGAGCTTTTTTTTGTGCTTATGTTTTTTTATACTTAGGTTTTTATCGGGTTTTAGAAAAGGTTTTTCTTTGCTTATTTATTTATTTTTTTTACATTTATGTTTTTTTAATACTGTGTCGACGTGGAAAATTGTGGGAGCTTCAAAAGTTTCGGTTTATATATATATATATAGAGAGAGAGAGAGAGAGATTAGGTGCTATCTTTGTTGCTTAGTTGTTATTTGATAAGCATGTAAGGCTTCTATAAAAGCCTATGAACATAATATATATTGGATTATATCAGAATGATTGTGAGAATAATCAAGCTTTTATATATATATATATATATATATATATATATATATATATATATATATATATATATATATGTATGTATGTATGTATTTGCTTGTTTGGAGGTCACGGTAACCCCTCAACGCAGACATAAAATTTCTTTGACATTTACTTTCTATATCTCTCTTTTGTCAGCATAACCCCACGATTAGGGCTGGCTCGACAAATTTGGTGGCCTTATATAGAAGGTTTAGGCGAGGCTTTTTTCAATTATTTAAATATTAATTAAATAATATTTATTTAACTTTTGATTTTTTTTATTATTTAGAATCTATTTATCATTCTCTTTGAGATACAAAATTGTTAGGTCTAAGACTTTAGGAACTAATGTATTAGAACTTCTCTTTGTATTTGTTGGCAAATCATGATCAAAACATTTAGTTTAGGTTTAAACTTGCTCAAAGTTTGGTTTGATTTAAGGTTGAAATCGAGTAATTGCAGGAAATTACTATTCTATTTCTGCAATGTTTAATCAATCGAGAATTAGACTTGATTAATCGAAAATCGTGGATTAGCAATTTTCTGCAAAATTTCCAAACCAGCCTAAGTCCCTATGACGTGTAGTGTTTCACTTCAAGTATAAAAGGAAAAAACCAAACTATGTTTTACAGGTCTTTGTTGAGTTGTGTGTTGAATCTTTTGTGAGATTTGAGAGGTGTTTACCTTCATACACACACATAGAGCTATCAAGAACAAGATTCATATCAAGAACTTGTTGGTTGTTTCAATTGCTGTATAAAGAACTTTCAAGAAGATCTAAAACTTTTGAGTGGAGTCTCAAAGTCACAAGGAGGAGAACTTGTGATTGCTGTAAATCAAGGAAAGAAGTAGTCCGTGAATTCGGAGCTGTCACCTGGTCATAATAATAAGTTTTCTACATGAGGTAGTAATAGGATGTCAGTGGTCTAAGTCTTATTGTACAAACTTCAATTCTTTCATAGTGAATTTATTTTTACCTTGATGATAGCTAGGTTAAATCCTCCTCAGGTTTTTTACTGGTTAGGTTTTCCTAGGTCATCAGAACTGTATATTCTTTACTTTTCGCATTATATTTATTTTACACATATTGGTTTAACCTAGAATTAATTAACAAACTTGTTTATCAACTTAGCTTAATATTAGGTTAAACATATTATGTTAAGGGGTCTGAAAACTAACAAAAATTATTAATTAAATTTTTACATTCAAGTTTCATTAACATTTCCTTTTACTATCACTTAATCTTTTAGTAAAAATTTATAATTAAAATAAAACATGATCTATAATAGAAAAATTATAAATTATCTGGAATAAAACAAAAATTAAAGTATATAACAATAGAACCCCACGACGAAAGAAAAAAAAGAACAAGAAAAAAAAAGGTGCAGCCCACGGCCAAGGGGGCCGTAACAAAGGAGCCAAAAATATGACCTCTTCCCTTTTGGTCCAAGGACGTTTGATCGCTCTACTTTTCCTGTTTTCCATTTTTACTCAAGAAATGAAAAACGCAAAATGTATTAAATTAAAAATGCATGTCATGAAACTCAAAAAAGTGCCAAACATCTCAATTTTTTGCTAACTCCATTCCACTTCCTATAACTATAAGCTACGAAATGCATTCTGAGTAGAGATACCAAACATGAGCCAACTGACGTTAAATAGAAAGAGAATTTGTATATTTAATGAGGAATCTTAAATATAGTTAGATTTCTTTTATGCCCAGTGTCATATCTCTTACATTAGCATTATTTCTCTTTTTTTCTCCCCAAGCTTTGCATGTATATCCAATTGTTTTGTATCTAGAGCTCATCCTTTACCTAAAATAGAGTAATGGGTGAATATAGGTAACCAAAAATAAAAACTTAAAAACCTACTGCATCAGCTTACTCATTTCCCTCCTAAGATGAGTTTTAGTTAGAATTGCAATTTCAAGAACTTTTTTTAGGGTGTTTATAAAGAAACTCAAAATATACAACAAAATTTAATAAAAAAAGAATTTTATATATTTCCTTTTATATTTTGAAATCATTACATGATAGTCTTATTATTAATTCTATAAGCTACTTCTCTTTCAAATTTTAGTTCAATAAAATTTTTCTTTGACCCTTTCTTTTTGTTTGAAAGGGCCTAATATATTGATAATGGGACTAAAGTTTAATATTATTGAACCTAAAAATATTTCGGGTGGTCACAATGTTTTTTAGAGGTAGACAAATCATAAATTTTTTAAAATTTATAGATAATTTTTATTTATTTTTCAGAGGTCAAGATGGTCCTGTGACCACCCTACTTTCAACATGGAGCCACCTTTGGCTATAATTGGTCCCTATCTTTAGAGAGCATTGTTCATTCTCTAAACATTTTGCTTTTTTGTATATAGTCATGATAACTGTAATAAAATAATGTGGGTGTTTTGAAAAGTGAATTTGTTGCTGGTAAAAAAAAAAAAGGTTAGTTAAAGGAGGAAAAAAAAAAACTTTTATTCTAAAATAGAGACACAAATTTTAGGGAAGTTGCTACCAAATAGTTTTAGCAAGTTAATACCAAAATTAGTCTTAGCAAGTCAATACAGAAGATTCCTTTTCTTTTCCATAAAAAAAAAAAAAAAAGATTCCTTTTCTTTGGTAAACCAGTACAAAAGATTGTTGGCTTTACAATTATTGTTCTTTTGCTTTTTGAAAATTTTAGGAGTTGTTTGGTAATGTTGTTCTAATGACGATGTTTGAATTTTTTTGAAATATGTGTGAGTAAAAAAATGTGTAATGTTATTTAAAAACTGAAAATGTATTGTTAAACTATCATACCAAACGGGCCCTAACCTTACAATGTGGGTCTTTTCTCTTTTGAACATTTAGTGGCAAATGCCAAATGGAGATATGAGGAATACAGGAGGAGGAAGAGACAAATTTGGCATCCACTATCTGTTTTTCTGTCATTTCTTCTTGTCAAAATTAGATAGTGGATGCCAAATTATTGATTTAAGTGACCTTGCAGCCTTGCAGGTCATCCGCACATTGCCAAATTATTTAAAAATTATCAAGGAAGATCACATGCTCCCTCTCTTGATAAACTTATTGATAAGGTGACAGAAGCATGAAAATTTTGGAACCAATTAGAATGTCAAGGATGAAGATGTGGAACCAATTCGCAGATTACAACTCTACTTCATGCTTTTGAAAACTTTAGAAATCAATTGGAAATGTAAGTAACAACAAACAAAACAAACAATGGGTTGATATGTGAAATAGAGCTGAAAGATTTTTTTTTTCTTTTCCATTTGACCCCTCAAGTGATATGAGTAAACATTTTATGTTTGGGAACAACTTACCTACTTTTTCTTTCGAAAGTACTATAGATAATAGATAAAAACTAAATAAAATAAGTTGACTATTTATTTTTATTTTTTTGCTAAAAGTACTTAGCAAAAAAAATAAATAGTAAAGCAAGCCTTGTAGTAAGAAAAAAGTATTTGGTCATGTGAAGGATAAGGTACAAATAAAATTCTTTGTTGCAGGACCAATGTGAGACCTATAAATAGTAAAATATTTAAGGAAAAAGTCATTTGATCATCGGAACCCAAACACACACTAACTCCAATGGTTTAGTTGAGTTACAAAGCGAGTCAAATCGGTTGAGTTAGGAAAGTTCTTGAATTCACAGAGTAATTTTTCCATTTATGGATATTTGTACAATCTTGATAAGAATTTGACTATTCAGAATGCCTAGGATGAAGATGTGGAACCAATTCACTGATTACAACTCTGCTTCATGCTTTTGAAAACTTTAGAAATCAATTAGAAATGTAAATAACAACAAACAAAACAAACAATAGTTGATATGTGAAATAGAGCTTGAAAGCTCAAATTTGTGTGAAAACACAAGAGCTGTTTAGACCCCCAAATTAAAATTACAGCTCGGTTGATTTTATTCTAACTTAAACTAAGTACGGAATAGAGTAAATGCGAGCGAACAAACAATATAACTACTCTAAGCCATATTCATCAAAACACAGCAGTAAAATGAAAGCTAAAAGAGTAGGGAGGAAGAATGCAAACATAAGATAACACGCCGATGTGTTATCGAAGAAGAAACCGAAGAACTCGGCAAAAAACCTTTCCACCGCCCTCCAAGTGGTAAATTGATCCACTAGAGAATGAGTTGGAGTACACAAATAAAAAAATACCCTCAAAGTCTAGTCTATCCCATGTACTTGAGCCCTCTAAGCTCTTACTACCAACTAACTTAACGAAATTTTGTCTTCTCCAGCTCTCCGGGTCACACAATTCAGCCCAATTGCATCCACCAAACAAATGGCTTCTTCCAATACTTCCTAGCATCACCAAAACCTCACTTTACACTCAGGATGGGTGTGGTAAGTGTTTGTGATAAGCCAAAAAATGAATTGACCCCTTGTGATGAATTAATTGATTAATTAGCCAAGTTTATTAATTAATCAAATTAACATGCAAACGCGTGGTAGCACAAACAAATCACCAATTAAACTAAGTATGCAACAGAAAATAAATTGATACGGTGATTTGTTTACGAATTGGGAAAACCTACACGGCACCGGGTGATTTTAAGGTCATCACTACTGAAATTCCACTATTATCACAACAAGCGGTTATAAGTAAAAGAATCCTAGTACCTTATACCAACCTATAGTTGAACTCTTATCCCAAAACCCAATTGAACTTGTTTTGTAGTGACAATTTCTCCTTTTGATGCACGGCTCCCAAGTACGTGACTAACCAATTGCGTGAATCCTAGTACGCAACTTCAATCACTAACTAGAAAAGGTTGTTGGCTGCAAAGTTCTTCAGTTCATCCACACGATGGAGATCAAGAAGATGCTTGGTCACAAAACCCTACGGTGCATAAACACAGCAACTTCTTCACAAGAAAGATGAACTAGGGCAAAACTGTGTCTCCAGTCACAATATGCTTTAACAAACTTTGCTCAACACTTGTGTAACTTGTGAACACTTTGACGGCCCTTAAAATAATCATTTTATATGTCTAGGGTTGTGACAAAAGAAAGCCCAAACACATAATTACGGATTAGAGTCAAAACAGAACTGAAAATCTGCTTTTCATAAATCTCGACAGATACCCTATTTGAGCTACTATCGAGCCTCGGGGCTAAATAGCTCTTTAAGCTCGATAGATAGCTAGCTGTTGAGCTTTAATGACAGGTAGTTTTCAGCTTGAATCTTGGACAGACTTGCATGGCTTCAAAACTTGATCTTGAAACACAATTTCTTGAAGTATTAAAAACACCTAGATTTACCCAATTACAAGTAAAGTGCATTTTGTCAAAAGATTAGCCAATTACATAAAATAGTGACATATGTTCCTAACAAATGAATCACATATGTCCTAACAATCTCCCCCTTAGGCAATCTGTGACAAAACCACAACAAACAAATGAACATATGAGAGAAGTCATAAATCACTCAACTCATATTCACTTGTTGAATACAATAAAATCTATCCTAACACAAACTCTTGAAAAACTTTGCAAGAAGAGGGTTTATGGCAAGTAGACTTTGACAACCTATATTTCTGAAACACTTTAAACAAAACTCATGAAGGCATCTTTGTGTGAAACAGAAATAATAGATTGCATACAAGTAATAAGAAGCATGTGCATAAAGAGAGAAAAGAAACAACACATGTAAGAGGGAAGGTGAAAGAAAAACATACATCCACATATAAAGAAGATAAGTACAATGTATGTCAATAATGGTCACAAGACCTAAAGTACAAAAACAATGTATCTATAAAAGAAAGAAAAGAAAAGATACATAAAATCCTCACTACATCCCTCAAGATATCAACACTCCCCCTAACAAAAATGTCATATACTAACTCTCCCCCTAAGTATGACTACCTACTCCCCCTTTTTGTCATGAGTGATAAAGGTTAGAATGTCAAGTAGACATCTCATCGGTAGAGCTAGCATCTCCATCATCATAATCAAAAGCATCATCGTCATCACCATCATCATCATCCTCATCCTCAAAATCAGAATCAAAAGCCACTGGAGGAGGTGGAGAAGAAGCCTCAGGAGCAAAACCACCCATAGTTGTCTGCCGCTGTGCGATACGACTGACATTGACGTTCACCTGATACAGTTTTGTAGAGAGTGTATCAAGGCGAGCATCCATGCGCTGTAGCTGCGCCATGATGTCCCCTAGTGACACATCGCTCGAAGAAGAGGAGGGAGCGGATGTGGATGGAGCAGATCAGGATAGAGCCGAATGGGAGGGAGGAGCTGCTGAATCTGTCTGTCGTGACCTAAAATGCGCCTTGCTATGTTTAACGGTAGTGGCGTCTATGGCGCACATGATAGAAAAATGGGTGGAAGAGGGAAAAGGAACATAAAAATGACGTAAGATCCTCGTGATAGTCGAAGGAAAGATGAGCTTATCACGGATAGCCGTATCCCTAAACACATCTATAAGAGAAAGAATAAAATGTGAAGGAAAATCAATAGTGAGATGCTCGAACAAAGAAAGAAAAAATCGAGCACGAGGCTCTGTGATAGAGTTATAGTGAGAGAGTGGGTGCAAAACAAAAGTCATCACCATGTTTATGAATCTAGGGCTTTTAGCAAAGGCCTTACATGGTGTAAACTAATGGTCACCCCAATTAGAAGGACGCTTGCAGAAAGCAGAGATCATCTCATCTTTGAACACAGTCCTTAGACGATCACATCCGGGGTAGTTAAGATACTCTACCCTCGGAACATGAAGCACATCTGTAACAAGCTGCGGTGTGATAACAATGCGCGTACCTCGAATGCGAGTATGAAAGAGAGGTACTGAAGAATCAATTCTCTGCATGTTGGAGTAAAACTCCTGAATCAGCACGGAAGGACAAGTGACCGGGATGTCACACAGTGATTCCAAATCTCAACTGTGAATAACAGTGGGTAGGTCAGTGTCGGAGAAATCCGACAAAATGACTTGGCGATCCGAATGAACACCTCGTCGAGAAAAGTTCTCCGAGAAGTCCTTTCGGGCATCCTCATCACGAAATCAAATATAAGAAGGAGTAGGATTAGAGGAAGACGATGCCCTAGAACGAAGAGGGTTCTGGGACGGAGTGGATTTACGTTTTGGTGCCATAGACATTACTAACATAAACAAAAAGAGAGAAGGAAGAGAGAGACAATCAGAAAAGCTCCAAACAGTTCAAATATAGCAAGTATATTGAAATATGAGTACGTATGCATGGGGATGCATGAACATGTGACATGCAAAAGAAATTGCATCATGGGCTCAGCTTAATCCAATCTTACCAGCACACAGTCAATTGCACACATCTAAAATGCATGATAATATTGTTATTATGCTAATGTGATGCAATGCATGAGATTTTAAACTCATTTAAGCAAAAACCCATCCCAAAATTTCAACAATCACTAATCAATTTTGAAAAAACCCAAAATTTTTCAAAAACCCCAAAAACATAGGTTTAAAAACATGAAAATGCATGAAAATGAGAGAATTGAAGCTTACCAAGTGAAGAAAAACCTGATTAATCTCAAAGAATGCTTGAGGAAGAGGTTAGATGTGAAGGAGAGAGTGTTTGTGAGATGAACAGGTGCGGACCGATCGAGAGAGATTGAGGAAATGAGAACCGGATTGCGATGAGCATATATATAGATCCTCAGTAATTCTCGACAGATTGAAGTGTCGAGAGGTGTCAAGCCATCTGTTGAGGAAGGTGTTGAGAAAAACAACGTCGACAGATGCAACTATTGATGAGGTGTTGAGGAAAAAGCAAAGACACAAGAAGAGAACCTCGATCGATCCACCAAGTATCAAGAAGGTGTCGAGATTGTGATAAGAAAAAACTTAAGAGCTCGACAGATAGCCAGGTGTCGAGGAGGTGTCAAGTTAACTTTGTAAAAACAGTTTTTCGAGAAGAGAAAAACACAAACATGAATGCAATCAAACATGCAACTCAACCAATGATCCAAACACCATATTAACCTCTCAAAATCATCTCACAACATCAATTTTAAGCACATGGATCCAAAAAAAAACACACACACACACACTAAACAAGTCTAACCAATTTTATATTTTAAAAACAAGTCAAGACAGTTTAGTGAGTATACATTAACACATGTAAATCTTGTGATGGCCAAATCACATTGTACCTGCACATGTATCAAGAGTAGCAAAGAATATTGCGTGTTGTGTGTAACATGCAAGATTGCATAAATGTATACATGTTATGACGATTTAAGATATGAGAAAATCACTTTAACTCACACACAATCATAACTGTTTGATAGAGACTATCACCTTTGAGGTACATCTTATATCTCCCACATCTTTTGGAAGATACGCTTGCAATCATATTTAAATCGTTTTGATCTTTTTGCCTTTTATTTTCTATGCATATTTTTCTTTTAAGCAAACCATTCATAGGCATATAAGAGATAGAAAAGAAATACCCAATTATGTTAAGCATTTAACATTGCACTTTTGTTATGCCGAAACATACAGATGTCATTGACATTGCACTTTTGCTATGCCAAAGCATACATATGTCATTTTATGATTGGCGGGCAACAGTAGTGAGATGGTTATTTATGTCTTTCTCTTAGGATTTTCTAGTCATTCTCGTTAAAAAAAGTGATATGAGTGTTAAGTACAAGAGATAACTTAATCTTACTCATCACAAACAAGAGCCACAAAGCTCACTTAGTTGTGCATAGAAATGCTCATCTAAGCTACAAAAGATATAGAGTTTTGAAAATTTTATTTCAATGGCCATCCAAGATACACAAATATCAATGTACATACAACACACACTGTTTTTGTTTTTTTTTTTTTTTTTTCAATTTTTTTTAAAATTTTTATATCAAAACAAAATAAACAAAACTAAAAATAAACAAAACATGT
Organism: Quercus agrifolia; assembly: GCA_029955455.1. Lineage (NCBI taxonomy): Eukaryota > Viridiplantae > Streptophyta > Magnoliopsida > Fagales > Fagaceae > Quercus > Quercus agrifolia. The sequence continues at coordinate 46,240,359 of JARQAD010000006.1, forward strand.
TAAACAAAACAAAGCATAAAAATTAGACTAACTCAAAATAAAAGCAAAACACACAAATTATGCAAAAACAAAAACAAAAATAGAGAGAAGAAAGTGATAGAATCACTTGGAGCCCTTTTCCTTCCACACCTTGGAAGAACCTTTCCTTTGATTAAACCCTTGAACTGGTGGTGAGGGCGGAGAATTGAAACCGTTTAAGTTCGAAAGGAACATAAGGGCTTTGAGAAGATCTCCAAGGGAAGCAAGAGAGGATTGAAATTGATTATGGCGTCCAGATGCTATCATACCGTTGCTCTGTTGACTGGCTAACCACTTATAGCAATTTGGTCGAGTATGACTGGCAGCTCCACAATGATGACAAAAATGCTACTTCTTTTGTTTAGACTTTTAAGAGTTAGCCTTCTTAGCCCAAGGGTTTTTAGCTTCCTTCTTATCTTGCTTAGGGGGTGCTCCTATGATAGATTTACCATTATCTATGTTCTCACTAGCTAAATCAGTTTTAACATCATTGTTCTCAATTTCAACATTATTACTAGGAGGAACAAAAATAGTAGTACTAGTAGAAGCAATACTAGAGGAAGAGAAACCATACCCTAAACCTGTTCGATCAAAAGTAGATTTCTGAAGACTAAGCGTCTCATCAAGCTTTGCACTTGAAGCCCTCTCCAATTGAGCTTTAACTTGAAACAGATTCGCTTCAAGCTTCTTGGTATTCTCAGACAATAAATTATTTTCAAACCTCAGTGTTGCAATAGTCTGATTAGCTTCATCAAACTTTGTGGAAAGCTCCTCACGGTCAAGTTCCACATCATTGAGCTTCTTGGTGGTCAGCCTATACATTTCTCATGCTTCTCAAAAAGCTTGTATAGTTTCTCATAGGCTATATGGATGTCATCTTGATCATCCATCTTCTTAAACTTGGATTCCACCAATTCCTCTTCTTCATCCACATCTTCAACAATCCCATCAGTAGAGTTGACAGTGGCAGTGAAGGCATTCAAGATTCCATCATCCTCATTGTCGAAATCATCTTTAGGCTCGGTGTCGCTCAAAGTTGTAGTAAGTGCCTTGCTCTTCCCATTGCTCTTGAGATATGTAGGACATTCTTGTTTCATATGACCGAAACCTTGACACCCAAAGCACTTAGGTCCTGCGGGAACAGTATACTGATCGCCATCCCTTGCGCTTGGCTCTTGAACTGAGAAGAACTTGATTGCCTACAGTCCTTGTCGAAATCCTTTCCATTGGCATTCTTCATAAACTTCTTGAACTGCCTAGTGATGTAGGCCTTCATTTTAAAATTTTCATCATCGGAAGACTCATCTATGTCGCTGCTCTTAGCCTTCAATGCTATACTCTTGCTCTTGCTCTACTTGCTAATTCTTGATAACCCTAGCTCGTAGGTCTACAAATTACCAACCAGCTCTGTCAAAGGAATCTTGTCAATATCCTTTGATTCCTCTATCGCCGAGATCTTGGCATGGAATCTCTCGGGTAGAGATCTGAGCACTTTTCTCACAATCTTGAGTTCAGGAATGGTTTCCCTAAGATTGAACATAGAGTTCACTATGTCCTTCAGCTAGGCATATAACTCATCAAACGACTCATCCTCTTCCATATTAATCTCTTTGAAGCTTGTAGTGAGCCTCTATAGCTTCGAATCCTTGACAGCCTTGGTTCCCTCATAGGTTGTCTGGAGAATGGTCCAAGCCTCCTTGGCAGTTTTAGTTGAGGATATCTTCTTAAACTACTCATTGGTGACGACACTGAATAAGGCATTCAACGCTCTGCTGTTGAAGTTTGCCGCCTTGATCTTGGCATCATCCCAATTGGCCGGTGCTTCTGTAGGCTTAGTTCAGTCTATCTCTACAGCTTGCCACACTTTTTCATTTAAAGATTGCAAGAAACCTCTCATGCGTACTTTCCAGTATGCATAGTTAGTGCCATCAAATAAAGGAGGTATGATTAAAGACTATCCTCTATCCATGACAAACAGGGGTCAATGGATCAACACAACAAAGATTAAAACCTAATTAGAGTGTGCCTGCTCTGATACCACTTGATAGGCCAAAAAACGAATTGATCTTTTATGATGAATTAATTAATTAATTAGCCAAGTTTATTAATTAATCAAATTAACATACAAATGCGTGGTAGCATAAATAAATCACCAATTAAACTAAGTATGCAGTGGAAAATAAATTTACACGGTGATTTGTTTACGAATAGGGAAAACTTACATGGCAAAAACCCCACCAAGTGATTTTAAGGTCACCACTCTCGAAATTTCACTATTATCACAACAAGCGATTATAAGTAAAGGAATCCCAGTACCTTATACCAAACTACAGTTGAACTCTTACCCCAATACCCAATTGGACTTGTTCTGTAGTAACAATTTCTCCTTTTGATGCACGGCTCCCAAGGACTAACCAATTGCATGGATCCCAGTACGCGACTTCAGTCACCAACTAGAGAAGGTTGTTAGATGCAAAGTTTTTCAGTTTATCCACACGATGAAGATCAAGAAGCTGCTTGGTCACAAAACCCTATAGTGCATATACACAGCAACTTCTTCAGAAGAGATGAACTAGGGCAAAACTTTGTCTCCACTCATAATTTGCTTGAACAAACTTTGCTCAACACTTGTGCAACTTGTGAACACTTTGATGGCCCTTAAAATAATCCTTTTATATGTCTAGGTTGTGAGAAAAGAAAGTCCAAACACATAATCACAGATTGGAGTCAAAACAAAACTGAAAATCTTTTTTTCATAAACCTTGACAGATACCCTATCTGTCAAACTGCTGTCGAGCCTCAGGGTTGAGCAGCTCTTTAAGCTCGATAGATAGCTAGCTGTTAAGCTTTAATGACAGGCAATTTTCAGTTTGAATCTTGGACAGACTTGTATGGCTTCAACACTTGATCTTGAAACACAGTTTTTTGAAGTATTAAAAACACCTAAATCTACCAAATTACAAGTAAAGTGCGTTTTGTCAAAAGATTAGCCAATTACATAAAATAGTAACGTATGTTCCTAACAAATGAATCACATATGTCCCAACAGTTTGGGCTATCAACCTCTCAAGGACTTAGATATGGAGTGGTAGGAGTTAAGGAAACCCACAATGGATTATGTAGAGGATTGTAGGTATGACAATTTCTCACTCTTAAGGGTAATGGCTAGGGTTTTCTCTCTAAAAAGTACTCATTTCAATATGTGGGTAATGTGGGTATATATAGTGTGAGTAGAGACCTGGTGTATTAGATATGACAAATTGGCAAAACAAAATGTTTCACGGGTATCTCGCAGGAAGGCCTTACTTGCAAAACACTCGCGAAAACCAACTGTCATCATCTGTCATGACTTTTCGCATTTCAATTATGTGCTGAGCACATGCTTCATTTTGCGAGAAGGCTTTTCGCAAGCTACCCACGAAAATACCTTTGATCTTTAATGAGTCTTGAGTCTTCACACTCTGTTTCACACACAACCCTTACAATGAAATCCCACATATAATACAGGGTACAAAAGATTGAACAAAATTACAATCAAATTTGGCACGAAATTAAAGCCAACACAAATTAATTGTAAATCATAACTTTACAATCTCCCCCTTTAGCTATTTCGTGAGAAAACCCCTAAAACAATCTCTAGACTTAAATGTGAGTTTGGGAACACTGGTAAAACTCACTCACACATAATCTAGAAGTTGTGAAGCACTTGCACGTATACACTAGTAACCTGAAAAACTCGCACACAAACAAAACTTTCATTAAGCTTATGACAAGTTGAATACACGGTATGTATATGAGCAAGTAAAGTGCGATCAAGGTAATAAACAATACATAAACAATTAAGCATATCTTGATCAAATAAGAGTAGTTATAGAAGAATGACTACAATGACCATTTAGCTAGTAAATTATCATCCGAACATGCAATGCAATTAAGAGTAACGAAAAAATCAATTGCATGTCTAACACATAACCAATGCGAAATACAAGAAGTATTTGCATCCAAGATACAAGATCCAACAAGGGCACAAGTGTGTAGTACTAAAGATAATGCAACAAAATCTACAAGTACTTAAAAACGCTATAAAGTAAGGATACAAAAACAAAGTACTGAATATAAACTGAAAGTTTTAAACCAAAGTACTTAAAACTTTAAAAGAAAGCAATGTAAATATCCAAGAGTTATAAAAACTATAAAGGTAAAAACAAAATTAAACCACTAAGCCACCAAAATGAACCAATGTCTATGATATGCTATGCTATGCTATGCTCCCCCTCAAACTGTGCAACTCCCCCTCAAAACTTTCTCCCCTTTTTTGACTGGAATGACCAAAGGAGCTAGAACTACTCAGATTCTGAGTCGGATCCCTCTTGTTACTGCTGTTGCTCCATCACCATGTCTTCAATCTAAGACGATAGCGCAGTAATCTGGCCTTCGACATAGGTAAACTGATCTGTGGTGTGCTGCACATGGGATTCTAGCATACCATACATCTGCTCAGCCCTGGCAATGAAAAGATCGAGATGATCGGGTCCCTTTGCTTGTGCTTGGGAAGATGGTTATGCAGAGCCCTTAGGGGCTGAAGTGAACCTGTCAATCTCTTCCTCTGTGTCCCCACCTTCTTCCTCAACATCATCCTTTGGGAATTGAGAAATGTCGGTTTTTGATCCAGTGATGTGGGCTTTGCTTCGGGTCACCATATGAGCACTAATGGGATAGTCCCTTTGCACGATGGTAAGATCGCTTGGAATCTTTAGCCTTGTCTTTGCTATGAGACCCATAATGAGACTTGGGAATGGCAATATTGTCCTTGAGTTCATTTTGGTGATGCTTTTGGTCCAGAGGTAGTATATATAACTGCATATGTCGATCTCCTTATGTGTGAAGAGATCATACAAGAAAAAAGTTCTTGGTCTAGACAATGTTGTCAAGTTCATCACCGGGTAGAGGTTGTGGATCATTACATAAGCCAATGTCCTCATCTCCGCGTTGAAAGGAATAGTGTTCATTGACTTCTTCTTGAGAGAGCCACCAAGGAGTTTCGCCATTGGCTCAAGAGAGTCCAATCTATCATCATATTGTACGGAGATTTGTTGAGATGGTGGACGAACTTCTAAGAACTCTTGAATGGAATCCTTTGTGATAATAAATTCTTTTTGTTGCACCCAACAGTTGATGTGATCTCCTTCCACAGTGGCATTAGCGAAAAATTCCCTTATGAGTTTAGCATTGACATTTCCTCTTGGATTTAGCAATTTTGTCCAAGTTCTCTCCTTGAACACTTCAGGTATGGAAGTGTTTTCAAGGGTCTCCATTCTTACAACCCTTTCCATGATGATTATTGCCCTTTTGTAGTAGTCGTTGTTGGCCATGTTTGCCTCAATGGTTCGGAAATTCTCTGAATCCGTGCATGGACGCTTTACGGATTTCTTGGGAGGCAGAGTGCGTAGTAGGAGACATCTACAAAAATAAACACAAAGAACAAAGGAACAAGTGCAAAAATACAAAACAAGAACACAAACTTGATTAGACCCAAGTTAGTCCATAAAATAAACACATAGTCCTAAAAGGAACATAAACAATGTCACACAAGCATGTTATAAGTGCTAAAACATGCAATAACATGTAACTAGCATGATTGAAATGCAAAAACATGACAAGTGTGCAAGTGTGTGCATCAAGTGTGCATATGGTGTGTGACACACCCCAAACCCCAAAGGGTCTGAAGCATGAGAAAGACATCTCAAAGTACCTATAGATATTTTTTTTTCTTTCCTTTTTGACAATCCAATCCACAAAATTATATCAAGTTCTAATATCAAGAATTATCATAATAATTCCATTGAATATACTCTCAAAGTAAGTCAGAACTTTAAGCAATAATTATAAAGACCATTGGCCACAAAAGAATAGAGGTCTGAATAATTAATTACATATCATCAGCTTGTCTCATCAATGGGAATAACATCACAACCACTATAATATACAAAAGAATGAGTCAAGCCTATTCTAAGATGTACACCATCTAATATACCTATTACAAAAGTTCAGCCTCCATTAGTAGTTAGTCTAACTACTATTAGCCACCAAAAAGTTGTCTCAAAAGGTTGTTGTCTACTCTGAAAAGGTTATAAAATAATGGGATGAGACAGAGCCCAGTAAGTAGCATAATTAATGCGGGTGGGGGAAATGCAAGTTTCATCTTGAAAAATAATAATATGACAAGAATGATTGAATAATGAAATACAAAGTTTCTCAAAGTAAATACCTTGAAACTATATAATAATAATCTGTGAGTACTAACAACATAATTTCCAAAGCCATAAAATCTAACATACGGTAATTTATCACAAATATACCATACTACCACATAAACCGGTCAGGGGATCTACCCATTCACAACTGGCATGATATTATCCTCTCTGGTATGCAGACTCTTGGCCCCATAGATAGCAGCCTCACCCATACCTTCAAGGTTTTTCTCTCCCCCCATGGGCAGCGGAGAGAGCGCGTCAAATAGGACCTCTCTTGCATGTGGTCTCTTGGCCCTATGGGCAGCAACCTCACCCACACACAATCAAGGAACCTCTTCCCCCCATGGACAGCAGGGAAGAACGCGTCATCCAAAGTGAAAGGACATTAACCTGGATTTGATTCTGTTGTCACAAAGACTACGAAAACCAAATCGGGTGATCACTGAGAAATTACACATGGTGTCAAAACCACATAAAGCTCACAAGTATACATTTCCTTTCAAATACATAGTTTATAACCAGGTAGTTTCAGAAAAACCTTAAATAATCTAACTTCCACAAAGTTTGTAAGGTTTTCAACTTCATTCTTGTCAAAAGATTTTCTAACAATTTCCCACATAACAAGACAAGATAAGCATCTTTAAATTTTCTAATATACCATAACATCCAAGATTTCCTTATCAAAGATTAAATAAAAGATGCTCATTTTTCCATATCAACAATTCATGCATTTCCCCAAATGCAATACCAAATATGATGCATTTTCATATATATATTAAGGTTACGACACAATAGTTTTTAGGAAAATATAATTTCCATAGGTACTTTCCAAAAGCGTGTCTAACCCAAAAACATTTATATAACATGGTTATTTTTCAAAATCCCATTAAAAAGCTACTTACCTCGCAACCGCAAAATCCTAATTCTCCAAGCTCCAAGGGAGATTAGCTGGAACCTAAACAATATGAAGCAAACCTATTACAATGAGCACAAAGCTTGAAATTGTATCTAACTACAAATTAGGAATTGCCAAGTAAGAACTTAATTAGGCAGGCCTAGTATTCAACCTCACATGTAAGGTATTCCACTTCCCAAATTTCTCAAAACACTTTAATTTGCAAGGCATAGACTCCCATTTATACTCATAAATCATTCAAGGTGTCATATCTAACATCAAAACCTCCACACTTTATAAGTACTTCCCACAAGATTTATATAACATCATCAAGTGACCCATGACACCAAAATCATAATTTTCTCCAAGACAAACAATTTAAATCTTTAACTAGCTCCAAATAATCAACAAATAATTCACCATAACAAGCCTTAGATAGCCATCATTGTAAAAATCATGAACTCACTCATCAAATACATCCACCAAGACCAAAACCCATACATATAAACACATGAATATCATTTCCAAAACTCTTAAATCACATGAATATCATTATAAAAGCTTGGGTAAAATAACCTCAAACAAGAACATAATACCCATCAAAAGAGATTAGAACTTTTACGTCAAATAAAATGATGAAGATACTTTGGGGTTCCTAAGTATTTTTCCGGTGATCTTGCCGAAGAAATGATGGTGAGATGGTGTGGTTTGGAGTGGAGGCCAGCGGGTGAATGTGGAAGTGAGTGTGTGTGTGTGTTTAAGTAAAGAGAAAAGAAAGAAAATGAAAGAAAGAAAAGAGAGAGCCAGCCAAAAGAGAGAAGAGAGGTGGGTGAAAATGAGTGGTGGGGAGTGGGGTTAGGTGGGGGCACATGTGGTCCACAAAAAAAAAAAATGCTGACTTTTACTTTTTTTTTAAATCTGAGTAGGACGTTACAGGGTGCCTATGTGATGCATGTGCAAGGCATGACTAAGTACATTTGGGTTAAGGTGTGTAAAACACACACCCAATGATCAAAACATGATAAACAAGTTCAATCATGGTAATCCCTAAAGTTTGGTACTCATTGGAGTCCAAAACAACACCAAAATGTCATTTGGGCGTTTTATCAAACACTTGATGTGCACCTATAAAACTAACATGTGGGCAATGCATGAACATGAGTGAATCTTGGCTAAATACATGTTAAATTGCCACATAATTTAAAGTTTCCCAACCCTTTTTCAACATAACCCAATTCAAGTAAAACCTAGAGTTTTTTGCATAATCTAAGGAAATAAGGAGAAAATATTGTATAAACATACCTTAGAAATGATTTTGAAACGATTGCACTTGAAATTTGTTGGGTTTTTTTAGTGAAATTACGTTTTGGGTTGTTTGAGGCTTGAGGGAGACGAAGTGAGGGAAAACAAGTGATTTTGAAAAATTGTCTACATCAGCCCTTTAAAACTGAAAACACGCGTTTTTCACTAGTTAGCTTCTTGCGAAGTTACTCGCGAAAAATGCCTCTGAAGCACAAAACTTTTCACGGGAAGACTTTACTCGCGAAACAGTAGTGAGACAGTCGTGAAAGTTTCTATTTGAATTTTTTGTTTTCATATTTTGCCTTAATCCATTTTCGCGGGAAGAGCTTAGTCACGAGCTTTTCGTGAAAATGCCTCTGAAGGAGTTTTTGATGAAAAACATGAAAAATACAATTTGAACAAAAACTCAAAACACGAAAGCATAAAAACACTTTCAAAAACATATAAAATACTCAAAAAAAAATTTGGGTTTGATCGACAAGCAGTTGAGTATACACATCACATTTGAACATGTACAATCACACAAATGAAATAAGCATTCATTGAACAAAAGTCTTATGTGTTGTGTGTATGTATTAAATGTGGAATAATCCTTAGTCCAAAGTGAAGATTCAATGATCAATTCAATCAAGTCATACACAACTGGTACTAAGTCAAGTGGTCTATCTCAATTATAGAAATGAACATATATGACCTCCCACAAGAAAATGGTTATATATCTTTGAAGCTTTTCATTTGGCTTCCTTACAATTCATAACATTTGATCATTTTTTATCTTTACATCTCTTTTTGAGATCGTTGCTTGAAATTTTTTATATTTCATTTTGTGAGTAAGCCTTTGGCTTTTTGGGCACCATTCATTTCAATACAAGTCGCTTTCCCTTTTTCCTAGTCAAATACTAGTATATGCGACGAATTTTACAGCTCAATATCTCTTTTTGAGATTTGACATTTGTTGAGCTATAAAGCAAAAACATAAAAAGGTATGGGAAGATATATAGGCACAAGTCTATGCATATATCAAAACCATAAAGACTATTGATCAATCATTCATGACAAGCTTGAAGATTGATTTACAACAGTCACACATAGACTTCAAGATTTTTCCCACAAAGATAGATGTGCATACATAACAAGCTAATCTCGTAAATGCATTATGTCATTAGTACGAACGTACTAGACCAAACTCACATGTGATAAACACAACACAAGTGATCAAACTTTCTGGAGATTTTTCAATTTTTATGGGTTTTTGAATTTTTCAACACAGTAAAAAATAGAACATGTAAAGTAAGATAAACAAAAACAACAAGTACAAAATAAACTTGAAAAGAAACATGCTAAAATGTGAAACATAAGCAAACAACCAATCAAAGTCACATCATATAGGAAGAATTAATGCATAGACATGGTCTAATGCTTATGCATGTGTACCCTTCTTCACCCACACGGCACGTGCATTTAGGGTGATGTCCCTAGAGGATTAGGTACTAGAGCTATGATTCTCAAACCTTTGGCTGAAACTTGCCAAACAAGAAGTGATGGTATCTATTATTTTTATCACATCACCAAAACTGGAATTAGCTTTTTTCCCTTTTGACTGCTTGGCGTTCCAATTCCCCTTCCCTTGTCCTCTTAGCCTTTGAGAATCCACTTTTTTCAATGCGTGAAGTTTATAGCAGTTAGGTCTTGTGTGTCCTCGAATTCCACAATGGTGGCAGAAGTGTTGAACTTGAGGACCTCTTTGATGCTTTGAGAGAGACTTCCCTTTAGCTTTGGGTTTGGTCACAACTAGATTTTGAGGTTTTGTCAAAACCTTTTTAGCAGTTCCATTTGGCTTCTTCTCCACTTTTACATTCTCAACACTCGGAGTTGCTACCATTGGTTCCTTAGCTTTAACAAATTTCATCTCCTTGGACACATCAACACTCGAACTACTCTCTCCGAAATATCCTAATCCACTTTTATCAGAAAAAGGCTTTTGATGTGCAAGCACTTCATCAAGTTTCTTGGAGGCAACGCACTCCACTTTGGCATTAGCTTGAATCACTTCAAGCTCAAGAAACTTGATCTTGGAGTAGGCCTCCGTTAGTTCTCCATTCAGTGCCTCAACTTCACACTTCGTTTCCTTGTACCTTACAAGTATGCTCTTGTAATCTTGTTTAGCTTTCTTCATTTTTCTGATGGCTGCCTTAGCCACTCTAGCATACTTTCCGGTTTTCTCAAGAAGAGAATTATAGGATTCTTGCAATTCCTTGGGTCCTTCATCTTCATCATCGGATTCTTCCCCAATTCCCATTGACTCTACTTCGGTGTGCTCATTGAGTTCTTCCACTAGAAGGCTCAAATCTTCCAATGAGTCCACAGGTGCAATGACCATAAATGCAAAGTAATTTCCTTCCCCGTCACAACTTTATTCTAAGTCAGAATTTGAACCATCTAAGTCACTAAGGGTAGTTGTAAATATTTTACCCTTTGCTTTCAAATACGTGGGACATTCTTTCTTCACATGCCCATGTCCTTTGCACTCAAAGCACGTGACCATTTCAGACGGTGAAGAATCTCTTGAATCCTTCTTCTTGAAGTCTTTCTTGTCCTTCTTGAACTTTGAGAATTTGCCCTTCTCAACAGACTTTCCATCTCTCTTGGACTTTAGGAACTTACGGAAGTTCTTGGCAAGGTACGTCACATCCTTTTCAACCTCATCCTCATCCGAGAAGTCTTGAGCTTCCAATCTCTCATTAAGTATCTTAAGAGTAGGAGATTTGCTCTTCCTTTGAGATGGTAGAGAAAGCTCATAGGTTTGAAGGGAACCGATGAGTTCTTGAATTTTAATCTCATCAAAGGCTCTTTTTTATGGCAGTGACCTTTGCATAGAAACTCTCTGACAATGATCGTAGAATCTTCCTCACAATCTTGGAGTCCTCCGTCTTTTCTCCCAAGTTGAATTTCCCAATCATCACTTCATTTAGCTTCCCATAAAATGAGTCAAATGACTCGTCTTCACTTATCTTCGAAGCATGTGTTAAGCATTTGCAACTTGGTGTCCTTCACCTTTTTGGTGCCTTCATAGGTTGTCTCCAAGATTTGCCACACCTCCTTGGCAATTGTAACATGAGAGATCCTGTTAAATTCGTCAAGAGAAACACCACAGAAAATATCATTTAAAGCCTTGTTATTAGTATTAGCTGTCGTAAGAGCTGTCTTATCCCATGTGGATTTGGCGACCTCCGGCCTAGTCCATCCTATCTCAACAGCGTCCCAAACACTATCATCAATAGAATATAGAAATGCCCTAATACGGACTTTCCAAAAAGCATAATTGCTCCCATCAAAGTATGGAGAAGCATTAAGCGATTAAGATCGATCCATCTCAAAAATGGTCTAGGATCACACTTAGGTAATGATACCATAGCAAGTGTACCCGCTTTAATACCAATTGAAAGCTCAAATTTGTGTGAAAATACAAGAGCTATTTAGACCCTTAAATTAAAATTATGGCTCAGTTGATTTTACTCTAACTTAAATTAAGTGCGGAATAGAGTAAATGCAAGCGAACAAACAATATAACTACTCTAAGCCATATTCATCAAAACAAAGTAGTAAAATGAAAGATAAAAGAGTAAGGAAGAATAATACAAACACAAGATAACACGCCGATGTGTTAACGAAGAGGAAACCGAAAAACTCGGCAAAGAACCTCTTTGCCGCCCTTCAAGTTGTAAATCGATCCACTAGAGAATGAGTTGAAGTATACGAATAACAAAAGACCTTCCAAGCCTAGTTTACCCCATGTACTTGAGCCCTCCAATCTCTTGTTATCAAATGACTTAACGAAGTCTTGTCTTTTCTAGCTCTCCGGATCACGCAATTCAACCCGATTGCATCCACCAAACAAATGGCTTCTTCTAATGCTTCCTAGCAGCACCAAAACCTCACTTTACACTCAGAATGGGTGTGGTAAGTGTTTGGGCTATCAAACTCTCAAGAATTTGGGTATGCAAAGGTAGGAGTTGAGGAAAACCACAATGGATTGTGTAGAGGATTGTAGGTATGACAATTTCTCACTCTCAAGGGAAATGGCTAGGGTTTTCTCTTTGAAAAACACTCTTTTTAATATGTGGGTAATGTGGGTATATATAATGTGGGTAGAGACTTGGCGTATCAGATATGACAAATTGACAAAACAGAATGTTTCGCGAGTATCTCGCGAGAAGGCCTTACCTACGAAACACTCGCAAAAACCAGCTGTCACCTTTTGTCATGACTCCTCTCATTCCAGTCATGTGCTGAGCACATGCTTCACTTCACGAGAAGGCTTCTCGCGAGCTACCCACAAAAACACCTTTGATCTTCAATGAGTCTTGAGTCTTCACACTCTTTCTCACACACAAACCTTACAATGAAAGCCCACATAAAATAAAAGGTACAAAAGATTGAACAAAATTACAATAAAATTTGGCACAGAATTAAAGCCAACACTAATTAGTTGTAAATCACAACTTTATAGAGCTGGAAGATTTTTTGTTTTTTTCCCATTTGACCCCTCAAGCGATATGAGTAAACATTTTATGTTTGGGAACAACTTACCTAATGTTTTGGTCAAAAGTACTATAGATAAAAGCTAAAAACTAAATAAAATAAGCTGAATATTTATGTTTATTTTTTTTTGGCCAAAAGTACTATAGTGGTATTTTCACAATAAATCTTAAGTGTCAAGTTATTATTTGTGAACAAAAAAGTACTTTTAGTGGTATGTAAATTAGAACCAGTAACAAATTGCTACTTAAGATTTGTTATGAAAATATTGAGGATGTAGCATGTCTCAAAAATTGTCCAAACAAAAAAATTAGCCTAAAAGCCCAAGTCCAATGTTTAATTGTGATGTTTATAGTGGTACTTGCAAGTGTATGAATCGTACCGAAGTATAGTTTGACAAAAATGAGGTCAAACCCACAGAGACTTGAATGAACGTAGGAAAATTAATCAAATCTTAACCAAATTAATCCTAATCTAGTTTACTAAAAATTGGTTTTTTTGAGATTAAATAAATTAAGCAAATAATTAAACTAAGCAAAGATATAATATAAAGCAGTAAAGAGATGTAAACAATCTAGAAAAAGGAATTAAGATTTTGGAATCCACCTTGTTAATTCATATCAACATATATTTATGATCATTAATTTTTTCCCAACCATTGCATGATAATCTAAAAATCAATCTTTCTATCATGGAAAATATTATCATTAAAACTTCTATTTAAATATCTAAAGCATACTCTTCTTCGCTTCCTAAGTATAAAATCAAATCATCAATTGTATCCGTAGCCAAAAAAATCACAAGAGATATCCAATTTTAAAATCAAGAAATAATAAACCAAGCATTCAATTAATTAAGACAAATCCTAAATCATGAGAAAAGCATGGTTGAACTCATATTTAGAATCCCATGTCAATTGATGTGAAGGAAGAACAATTTAATTCATTAAAGAACAACTATTGTGGGAAAAATCAAATCACATAAATATTACTGATAATTCTTAATAAAGTTTCATCTTCAAGCCTAATTATAAATTTAGTTATTCATAGTAATTGAAAAAAAACATTAAAAAACATTAAAAAAAAAACATAAAAAAGATAAAATTCTAAACATTCAACTAGACAAATAAAATAGAGAAAGAAAATAGTCATGGTGCCAAAGAAAAGCCATTAAAAAAAAAAAAAAAAAAAAAAACGTTCTGCTGCTTGCGCTCTAGTCCTAGCCGTTCCCCTCTTTTTTTTTTATTGTTTGCTCATATTTATATATCACACAAAGACCGACCTATACCACTTAAAATAGAGAAGCCGCCTGACACATTCTTAGTACAAGTCGGACAAGGACTTTATTTATTATTAGTTGTAAGCCACACGTCCAGGACATTAGAATTGGGCCTCACTTCTCATTCTCAAACTTTCAATCTTTCTTTTCTTTTATTCTTTCTACACATCACTCCTGGATTGGGCTTTCTTTCATTCTTCTCTTTTCTTTTTCTTTACTTCACTGGATCTCTTCAAGGTTTGGCTTGACTTTGGGCCCATCTTGTAGCATTTAACTTCCACGTGAATTGCTTCTTCAATGATTTTTGTATTCCTTCTCTTTCATTAATTCCCTTTATCATGTAAAACCTTTATCACCTATAAAACAAGGATTATTTATAATCAATCACAAGATAGCTTAAAAGTATGGCAAAAAATGCAGATATGAGAGTATTTTATTATATAAATTTCATGCACATCAATTATTTACAAAAGACATATTTTAAAATCACTATTTCAATAAAAATGCATAATTTCAAATAGCTAGTCGGTTAGTACTTTCTCTAGTCTTTAGCTGAATTTGTTGGATTTATGTAATACATCTTGTACATACACATATGCATTAAAATAATGTCCCAATATTTTATTGAACATGATTAATTTAACTGTTTAATGCTAAGTTGAATGTACTGAATGAACTTATTCTTTACTCTTTATTCTTTTGCTATCACGTGTATTGCAAGATTTATCTTCTAGGAAAATTTGTATTGGCTTAAATAATATTCTTTCAGATCCTAGGCTATAAGAAAATGTCTCATCTTTTTATGCTAATGATCAGGATAAAATAAAAAGAGTGTATTTACAATGAAGTTCTTGTCAGGACAATAAAAAAGGATGATGTATTTTTTTTTTTTTTGTTACTTATTTAGGCAAGATGTTGGTATTTGAATGAGACATAAGTAGCTTAGTGATTATTTAGTTAGGTACATTGAAAAGATGTAGCTGATAGAATTAATAATGAATCTATCATACAATGATTTCAAATATATGTAAAACTCGTAGAATGTATTTGCACTATTTTCTTTTTCTTTTTTTTTATGAAGTAGATAAATTTAAGTTTTATTTGTATTAAATTTTATTTACTTTTAAGTTTCTTAATGACCACCCTGACAAAAATCCCTGGAACCACCATTAGATCAAAATAAGAATTAGTTTCCATTGATGTGGCAATAAACTAATTTTATGTTTTGGTTGTTTGCCACGTCAGCAATTTTCATTCAAGAGATAACAATAAAAACTAAATTGATAAGACACTAAAAGGTTAGGGACCAAAATGATACAATTGAAAAGTTACAAATCAAAGTGAAATATGGTGTAAAAGATAAGAACCAAATACATAGTTTACCCATAAATAAATAAAAAATTATATATAAAGTAAAAATGCTTTAAAATAAGAAATTTGATTTGAGTGAAAAAAAAAAAAAAAGTTTTTATCTTAAAATAGAGAAACAAATTTTAGGGTTTTTTTTTTTTTTTTTTGAGAAAGAAATGTGGAACCAATTAGAATGCCTAGGATGAAAATGTGGAACCAATTTGTGGATTACAACTCTGCTGCATGGTTTTGAAAACTTGAGAAATCAATTGGAAATCTAAATAACAACAAACAAAACAAAAAATGGGTTGATATGTGAAATGGAGCTGGAAGATTTTTTTTTTTTTTTCTTCTTTTCCATTTGACCCCTCAAGTGATAAAAGTAAATATTTTATGTTTGGGAATAACTTATCTAATTTTTTTTTTGCTGAAAGTATTATAGATAAAAGCTAAAAGCTAAATAAAATAAGCTGATTATTTATTTTTATTTTTTTGCTAAAAGTACTTAGCAAAAAAAAAAAAAAAAAAAATTAAGTGGGACTCGTAGTAAGAAAAAATGTGAGAAAAAACATAAAGTGAGACCCGTAAGCAGTAGCTTTTTGACTAAAAATAGTAATTGATCCTAATTTTTTGACCAATAAAAAAAAAAAAAGAGTATTTGGTCATGTGAAGGATAAGGTACAAACAAGTTTCTTTGTTGTAGGACCAATGTGAGACCTACCAACAATAAAACATTTATGGAAAAAGCCACCTGATCATCAAAACCCAAACACATGCTAACTCCAATGGTTTAGTTGACTTACAAAACGAGTCAAATCGATTGAGCCAAGAAAGTTCTTGAATTCACAGAGTAATTTTCTCATTTGTTAGGATATATGTGAATCATGTTAGGAACATTAGAAACATATGTCAATATAGAATTGACTAATCCTTTGACAAAATACACTTTACTTGTAATTTGGTAGATCTAGAACGTGTTTAATTCTTCAAGGAACAAGATTTCAAGTTAAAGTCATGCAAGTCTGTTCAAGAATCAAATGAAGAAGTGCTGGATTTTAAAGCTCGACAGCTAGTTCAACAAATAGTATCTATCGAGATTTAAAAGGTAGCTTTTGCCCGATGCTCAATAATTGCTCGATAGATACCCTATCTATCAAGATTTAAGAAAATCAGTTTTTTAGATTTGATTTCACTTTAATCCGTGGATACATGTTTAGACTTTCTTTTCTCACAACCTTAAACATATATAAAGATTATTTTAAGGGCCGTCATAGTTGATGCAAGTGAGTACAACTTGATGCAAGTGAGTACAACTTGATGCAAAGGTTTTACACAAACATATTGTAACCGAAGACATATGCCCTAGTTCATTTTTCTCTTTAAGAAGCTGCTGCGTTTTTACGCCGTAGGATTTTGTAACCAAGGAGTTTCGTGATCTTCATTGTGTGGATGAACTGAAGAACTTTGCAACCAACATCCTTCTCAAGTTGGTGTGTAAGTCGCATACTGGAATTCACGCATCAATTGGTTAGTCACGTACTGAGAGTCGTGCATTAAAAGGAAAGATTGTCATTACAGAATGAGTCCAATTGAGTATTGAGATAAAGGTTCAACTGTAAGTTGGTATAAGGTACTGAGATTCCTTTACTTGTAACTGCTTGTTATGATAATTGTGGATTATCGAGAATAGTGACCTTAAAATCACCTGGTGAGGTTTTTGCCTTGGAAGTTTTCCCCATTCATAAACAAATCATCGTGTCAATTTATTTTCCGCTGCATATTAACTTAGTTGGTGATTCCACGCATATTGCATATTAATCGGATTAATTAATTAACTTGGCTACTTAATTAGTTAATTCATCACAATGGGTCAATACATTCTTGACTTATCATCATTTATGGATATTTGTACAATCTTGATAAGAATTTGACCATTTAGAATCCAAAATTTTTTTACTCTTTTATTTTGTAGCACTATTTTAGCTACATGTACAAAGTACGTGGTTGCTATTACATAAATTAGCAATTGTGATTAGATTTAGAATTGATTTATAACACAAACAAAAATATAATCATTTAATTTTTGAAGTGCTTAAAAATTATACCATTACAAGAGACATTAATTTGACTACATAAGAAAGAGGCACAAAGAATATTAAAAGAACCTGAAAAAAAAAATGATCTCAATAGCAGGCACGTATAGTAGATTAACAAAATAGGGCATTTGCTTACCAATATTGAAAAACAAAGAAATACACAATACAGTAACAATTAATGTATCAGTTTGTCTTGTTGGCTAGGCTACTACATTAACTGAGATGTTACTAGACTTTTTGAAGATCTTGGATTGAGATCTTCTCTCTTCCCAGTTTCCTCTCGTAACATTTTTTCACATTTTCATTTTTTTAAACTTTACACGTGGAAATGTTTCTTCCATCAAATGAGAAAAAGAGGTCTTTTATAATCAGTACTGAGGATAACGGTTGGGCTTGGGGGACAAGACAAAACAATGACTAACAAATATATGATAAAAGTGGCTTTCTCTTCCCTGGCCAAATTTTTCACCGCATTGGATATAGGAGGCAAAATTATTGAGTTGATTTAAGTTTAAAAATTATCAATGACGATCACATGGTCCATCTCTTGATAAAGTTATTGACAAGGTGGCTGGAGCATGAAAAATGTGGAACCAATTAGAATGCCAAATGGGATGAAAATGAGCCTATGTTCTTAATTTGCAAATTTCAACTCTGCTACATGGTTTTGAGAACTTAAGAAATTAATTGGAAATGTAAATAACAACGAACAAAGCAAACAATGGATCGATTATAGTAGAGCCATGTTTTCCTTTTGACTCCTCAAGTGATGTGAGTAAGCATTTTTTGTTTGGGATCATCTTATCTAGTCTTTTTATTTTTTATTATTGAAATATTACAGATAAAAGATTAAAGCTAAATAGAATAAGCTTATTTTTTTTTCCACTGAAAGAGTGAAAGTACTTAGCAAATTTTTTTTCTAAAAAAAAAAAAAAGGTAAGTGAGACTTGCAATAAGCAAAAGGTGAGATAAAACAAAAAGTGAGACCGCAAAAAGTAGCTTTTTGACTAAAAACAATACTTGACCTTAGACCATTCACTGCCTATGTTTTATAAAAAATATCATTTTGACACATTAAAAGCTTATTTTATTATTTTACCACATTATTTTACAATATCACATTTATCAGATGTTTTATCATTCAATTTTATACATTAAAATAATATTTACTACACATTAAAATAATATAATAACTCCTCATACCGTCATCATCATCAAGCACAACAACAACAATAAAGTCAAAAAGGATGAGAAAGAAATGAATAAAAAACTATTTTTATTTTTAGCATTCTTATTTGTGGTACTGTTCCTATGTGGTAAAAATTATGAGATTTGGAATATTATATAAATGAGCTATTTTGTGATTAGTGTATCAAATGTGCCAAATATTTGGCATTTGGCACGTTTGACACATTTGCTTTGACACATTTGCCATGAATGTTCTTAGTTTTATGAGCCAAAACAATGAGAAGAATAAGGTACAAATAAGCTCCTACGGGTCCCATGTGAGACTTGCAAACAGTAAAAAATTTACGTAAAAAGACAGCTGATTATTGAAACCCATACGCACACTAGTGCCAGTGGTTTAGTTGACTCACAGAGCGAGTCAAATTGGTTGAGCCAAGTTAGTTCTTAAATTCACATATAGTGACTTTCTTATTTGTGAATATTTGTACAATCTTAATAAGAATGGACTAATCATCTTTTGACTCTTTTACTTTGTAGCACTAGTTTGACTACACTTACAAGTTACGTGCTTGCTATTACAAATTAAGATTAGCAATTATGATTAAACTTAGAATTGATTTATGACACAAAAAATATAATCACATGATTTTTGATGAGCTTAGAAATTATACCAATAAAAGAGACATTAATTTGGCTACATAAAAATCGAGGCATTTACTTGCCAATATTAGAAAACAAAGTGATACACAATATAGTAACAATGTATCACTTTATCTTGCTTTACGTGCGTAATTGATTTTTTTTATATAGTTCCAAAAATAGTGCCTTCCAAATTTACAAAACTTCAAATTACATGTTCATTGGTTTTCTTTGGGTGGATCATGAATGGTGACAATGTTGGACATCTTGCATGATTCTCCAACTACTCTCTCTGTTTTTCTCGCATACAACATACAGATGGAATGAGTTGGGGTCGGTGAAAATGAGCTATAGACAAGTTGATAAGAGTGACCTGCTAGACTCTACCCTTGAGCATGTCGCAACTTGCGTAGGAAAAAGATATCTTCTTTATCAGCCACATGTCCATTTTGTGGCCTAGCACGCATCCTGTAGGTGCGACTTCATCTTCACAGGACTTTGAATTGGGCTTAAGTACTTCTACCCATTTACAAATATTCCCCAAAGAAATCAAACATAAATTACAAGAAAATTTGGCAAGGAATTAAACCAATAAAAAACTTCATTTTTTTTTTTTTTTAATTTGTGAGATTGGAAGGGGCATTAATTGGTTTACCCTCTTTACATGAATGAGACAATGCCTTGTATTTGCCTCTACGTGCAAGATCCTCCTTATAGGTCAACTTCTAGATGAAAAGTCTTCTAATAACATTCTTAAGATTTTCAAAGTATAACGAGCCCGAGACACGTGAGGATAATTTTGGAACAAAGGAAATTTTGGGAAGAAGAGAGTAGAAAGAAATGTGACCAAAATGTACCTAATTATAGTTCAAATGATTTTCTTTTATCTTTTGTTTGTTTTTTATGTTTCTAAGAAGTAAATTTTTTGTGTTCTTTGGAATTATTTTGCGTATCAATATACAATCATTTACGCAAAGCTCAAAGCTCCAATATAATAGTTAGGACTTCAAGATTTAGGTCATATTAAAAACCAAAATGGAAGGAAAGGTTGATGCTAGTCATAATATGAAACAAAATCATTATGTGAACAAGATTTTTTTTTTTTTTTTTTTTTGCACTAAAGCTTTTTATTTGATAAATCAGTAAGAATTACACTAGAGCAGCTGTTGTGTTTTTTGGCATTATACAAAAGAATAGTTCTTTGTCCCAAAGTTATTTGATAAATCAAGATTTTGTTCTTTTATTCTCACTTGATTTTTCTAAAAATATCGAAAAACAACTGGCTAGGCCACTATGTTAACTAAGACATTACTAAACTTTTCTAAGACGGATTGAAATCAAGTGCAATATCCCTGATGTAATAATATTGGATGGTTGAGATTGAGAGTTAAAAAAACCTACTTTCAATTTCAACTATTGAATAGAAATATTTTAAAAAAAAAAAAAGTTGAAAGAAAGTTAAAAAATAGAAGTGGTGAAAAATTAATGTGAGTGGAAGTGGGGTAATTGCACCTACACCGGATCCAAATCTTTCAAAGACCTTAACATCCTTAAGCATTACCCCTAAAAAGAAAGGTTTTGCTACATACTCATACGAAGCAATTGCTAGATACAAAAGTACGTGACAACAAAAAGAAATGAACCTATCAAAAAAAATAAAAAACAAAAAACAAAAAGAAATGAACAAATGTCTGAGGCCCACCTGAACACACATTATATAGGAATATTTTTAGATGCCCGGAAGCCAATGTTTTAGGTGTTATTATTGTTGATCTAGACGGTTTTAATGATGTCAGTGTTTTATTCCGCTTGTTGGTGTGTTTTTATTGGTCTGAACTAGCTAATTATGTCAGCAAGCTGACGTTGTAGACCGGGCCTAATAATTTTCCAATGAGAAAGGAAAAGATGTGGGTCTGTTTAATCAGGGAGGATCCAAACTCCAAACTCAGGGCTTTAGGGCTTTATTGTTTTCAAAGAAAAAAAAAAAAAAAAAAAAAACTCGGGGTTTTATCATTAAATTTTTTTTAAATGCTAGGGACACAAAATAAACTTTATAGTTTTTGTCACAATTCGATACTTAATAAGTTGTAAGTAGTGAAGATGTGAACCCATTATTTTACTTTTACTACCCTCAACTCACCATATGATAAATTGTGGAAAAAGTTATGAAATTTTTAGTATTCCTAACGTTGCTCTAATTTTTTGGGTCAAAACGTGCATAAAAATACAGAGTCAATAACACTGACAAAAGAAAAAAAACAAAAACGGGTTTCTTATATGCCCTTTTATGTGTTATCACTTTTTAATTCTTACTTAATGGTATTATTTAGTACATCTAGCTAAAGAATAATATGTTGCTAAAAAATAAAAGTTAGCAGATGTCTTGAGAGCATTTGTTTATAAAATATTTTTATAAATTTTATATAGAAAAAAAAGTAAATAAATTTTTACACAACTTTATATATTCTCATGCATGCATCTTCCTAATTTAGTATTTGGATAAAATTTACTACACATACTCTATCATACACACATTTTTAAAATTGAAATCGTGTTTTCAACTCACAATTTCAGTTTAAAAAATGGGTGTGTATCCGTGTGTGTAACATGGTGTATAATAATTAATAAATACTACCCTTTATCTTTTAAGTGATTTTTATTACACACATTTTAATCCACACAGTTTTGCATGCACGACCCAAATAATAGAACTCATTTTGCAGCGGAGATAATTTTTTCATAGCTTTGCAGCAGAGGAGGTCCCTTTATCACAGTGGCTTGTAGTGATGGCCATGCTAGTTGTAGACAGCAGTGGAAACGACACTCATGGGCTATGGGTTGCTGGTGATTTCCATAGATTTAAAAAGAGAGAAATTGGTTGGTCAATAGCAAAATAGAAAGAAATGAGTATTGAGATAGGTAGAATAGGTGGGCAAATTATTTGGAATGACACGTTCTACTTTGCTCCTAGTTAAGATTTAAAATAAATAAATAAATAAAGATAGATTGCCACGTTGTGGCCAAGCAACCATTTCTATGAGAAGTCACAATTTTCAATTACTTTTAGGAGTGTGTAAAACAATTTGCGTGAAACAAGTTTATTCCTTACTAGTGTTATGTTATTGTTATGTATTGGCAGCTTCTGTATATGTGTGTGACTTTGTATATAAACTATACAAATTATCTTAATCTTGTACTAAGTTTATTAGTGCTTCTCTTGTTAGTTTTTGTTTTGGGGATGATTTTGAGAGACAGTGAGTGAGCAGGGAAATAATAGTATTTTTGAGGTTGTCGAAATGAGGGTATGTTTTCAGTCTTACCTACTAGGCTACTACTATACGTGAGACTCATATCATAAGTGTGAACAAGCGTACTTCCAATTTAAGCATGCAAAGTAGTATTGTCCAATGACCTTATCAATATATATATATATATATATATATATGGTATATTAAAGGTCAAGGTCGTGTTCAATTACGCATGACCTTATCTATTATGAGTTAGAGCATGATTAACTAAAATAGAGTAATAGGTGAATATAGGTAAAAAATCAACCCAAAAAAAAAAAAAAAATCAAAAACCTATTGCATCATGAGTTTACCCAATTCCCTCCTAAGACGAGTTTTAGCTATAGTTATTCCATATTTTAGGGAGCATAGTTCATTCCCTAAACATTTTGTTTATTGTATACAATCCAACTGTCAGAGTATTATAAGAAAAAATAATAAAAATAAAGAGTAAATTACGTATTTGGTCTTTATCCTTTATGCTATATTTTAATTTGGTTTCTAGCTTTTTAATTGTGTCAATTTGGTCTTTAACCTTTCAGTGTTATATTAATTTAGTCCATGATGCATTTCTTAGATGGAAATTCCTGACATGGCTAACAGCCAAAATAAAAATTAGTTTCTATTGATGTGGCAATAAACTAATTTTATGTTTTGGTTGTTTGCCACGCCAGTCATTTTCATCCAAGAGATAACAATAAAAACTAAATTGACAAGACACTAAAAAATCATGGACCAAATTGATACAATTAAAAAGTTACAAATCAAATTGAAATATGGTGTAAAAGATAAGAATCAAATACATAGTTTACCCATAAATAAATAAAAATTTATATTTAAAGTAAAGCAAAAATGCAAAACTGATCCTTTAACTTTCACATTTTTTCATTTCAATTCTCTAACTTTCATTTTTGTTAATTCAGTCCTCTAACTTTCAATTTTTGTCAATTCAAGGCTTCGTTACTGCTGGCGTTAAAACTACTAAAATGACGCTGTTTTGCATGTGGTTTTTTTCTTTTTTCTTTTTTCTTTTTCTTTTTTTTTAATTCGGAATTAAAAGAAAAATCTTTATAAAAAAAAACACACACACACACACACATTAAGGGAACGACGTCATCGTTCCCCCTCCCCTGAATCAAAACAAAACAAGGATTCCCCTGCCACTCTCCACCTGATTAGAATCCATCCCAGCTTCACCGGCGAACAAAACACGACCATCTTTCACGCGAACACTCACCATTTCCTTAGTGACTCCAGGCATGTCCACCCTGACATAAAAGCCAGCCTTCACCTTTATAGCTCCAAATGATTCTACAAGCCCTTTGGTTTGGTATGGGTGTGAGAGTGCTTGTAAACGTCCTGGCTCATCTGGACCCCAAAGAAATGCAAAAATTATTGTTATTAAGGGTGCGTTTGTTTTGGGGGAAAATGATTTCAGGAAATCATTTTCCCCCAAACCCGTGTGTTTGGCAGTAACAGAAAATGAAATTTTTCGAAAAATCGCTTCCTATTGACCGAAATTTACTTCTTTGACCCGGAAATGATTTTACACTCTCATTTTCACTTCAAATCATTTCCGAGTCACGCAAAACACAGAGAGAGCGAGAGAAAGAATGCAAAACACAAAGAGAGCGAGAGAAAGAACAACACAAAGAGAGAGCGAGCAAAACACAGAGAGAGTGAGAGAAAGAACGAGAGCTCCGATCCAGCCACCGACACCGATCTACCTCACGCCGGTCACGCCGAGCTCAGCCAGATGATCACCACGCCAAACGCCGCAGACCCACGGTGAGTGAGAGCTCAAATTCACACCGATCCAACCCAACGCACCCGATCCAGCTCAGCCAGTCGATCACGGTCCAGCCACTCCGATCACCGAGCCAAACACAGACTCACGGTGAGTTTTCTGGAACCAGTTCACCATCCACACACTCACCTCACCTCCAACCCACACACATCCGATCCACACACTCACCTCACCTCTGATCCACTCACCTCACCAGTCCAACCCATCCTCCTGATCCGATCTCTGCATTATTTATATATATATTTATTTATTTATTTATTTACTTTTTTTATTTATTAATTTTTTTAATTATCCATTTTTTATTAAACTGTGTATTTATGGGTTATGCATATGAAATTTTGGAGCTTTTCTAGTTGCAGGTTATTCAGGATTGGTTTTTGGTTAGATGTTTTTTTAGAATTTTGGAGCTTGATTGGTTATGCATGATTCGTTTTTGCTGTGATTTTTTTTAGAATTTGGCTAGTTGGGTTATGTGTAGAACTTTTGCTGTGGTTTTTTTTTTTTTTTTTTTTTTTTTTTTTTTTTTTTTTATTTGGCTAGTTGGGTTATGTGTAGAAATTTTGGAGCTTGACCCATGCTTGGTGTTATTATGTTCTTGCAGTAGAATATGTGTGTTTAAACCTTAATTGAAGGTGCTTTGGGTATATAGGTGATTGTAAATAGAATGCAATGTGATGGTATTGTTATATATCAAAGTGCAGTTATCAATGTGATGGTATTGTGATAGTGTAATATTGATTGTAAATAGAATGCAATGTGATGGTATTGTGATATATCAATGTGCAATTATCAATGTGATGGTATTGTTCAATCCTTATTTGACAGTTTTCTTGCATTACTTGTTTGATTACTGAGAAAATGTAGGAAAAAGTATGGAGTCTTTGCTTTAATTGTTATTTCATAGCCTTTTATATTGAATTTATGAGTGAAGTTATTATTTCATTGTTATATACGTTCCTTTCTCCCTTACAGGCGCATCGAAAGCATACAGAATATCTAAACAAAAAAATTGACTTTTATGATGAATTAGCGATTGTTGTGGGGAAGGACACAGCCACGGGTGGCTTTTCTAAGTCCTATGTGGATATTGAAAATGAGCCAGACAATGGGGATAGTGCGGAGTTTGTTGTGGACAATGTGGAGAAAGGTGTGGTTGAGAAAGGGAAGAATGCAGTTGAGTCATCCACCACTGGGTCGGGAATTTCCAAGTCCCGCAAAAGAGGGTGTGTACCTTCTAATGCTGATGATAGTGTGCTGACTGATCTGTCTAATCAGCTGAAGGAAATAGCTGTGGCTCTAAAAGAAATCAATCGGGGCCCTGTGGATTACACAACTCTGTACAATGAGGTAATAGCTATGATAGCGGATGGATATAGCGAAGATATTCTCGCAACTGCCTTCGACCATCTTTGTGAGAATGAGAAGACAGCTCGTGGATTTCTAGCCAAAAATGCTAGGTTGAGGAAGTTGTGGTTAGATGGGTTTTTGTTCTCACAAATTTGATTTGTTTATTTCACGTTGACTATGATGGTAGATTTAGGAATTAACTTTTGTTGTTGTACTAATATTGACCTACCAATGTATTATATATGTAGTCTTTTGTATTATTGGGACGATACAATTGCCCAAATTATGTATTTGTACTGTTCAGATACCACGAATAGGTATCATTTTTGTACACCATGGAGGTGTAATGATTTCAAGTGAACGATTGATGTGGCTGTTTTTATATAAATATTATGGGTATATTCAAATGATTATTTTTGATGTTGAAGTACTCGTTATTTTTGTACTATTAAAGATATGTCTAGGCAATCCAGGTTCTTGAATTTGAATGATTATTTTTTATGTTGAAGTGGATGATTAGTTTTGTACTGTTACAGGTTTGTCTAGATAATGCAAGTGCTTGAATTTATAACACATTTCATATTTTCCATAAAATGATCCACAAACCAAACATCGGAAATGATTTTCCGTAAAACGATTTCCGTAAAGCATTTTTCGTAAAATGTTTGGACGAACCAAACACCGGAATTGATTTTCCGTAAAACGATTTCCGAGACAGCCAAACAGCCTGAATACATTTTCCTTTTCCGGAAATTAGCATTTCCAAAAAATATGTATTTTCCGGAAAACATTTTACAGGAACCAAACGCACCCTAAATGCAAAACCAACAAATGAAACCCCAGGAAAAAAAAAAAAAAAAAAAAACACCCTCTAAAATAGATTAGAGCAAGATATAAATGGAAGTCTATGAAGATTGATTAGACCATATTAAGCAAAAGAGAAATAAATTTAGAGACCATTTTTAGAAGCTTCATGCGATGTAGCAATGATAGTGTCCACAAGAGGAGGGGAAGCTCTTTCTCGCTCTTCCCCTCCCCCTTTGTTTTGTTTTGATTCAGGAGAGTCGTCATTCCCCTTAATGTTTTTTTTTTTTTTTTAAAAAAAACCACCACATACAAAACAGTGTCGTTTTAGTGGATTTAACAGCAACAGTAATGGAGCCTTGAATTGACAAAAATTGAAAGTTAGAGGACTGAATTGACAAAACTGAAAATTAGAAGATTGAAATGAAAAAATGTGAAAGTTAGAGGGTCAGTTTTGCATTTTTTGACTTAAAGTAAATATGATTTAAGATAAGAAATTTGATCAGAGTGAAAAAAAAAAAGTTTTATTCTAAAATAGAGAAACAAATTTTAGGGAAGTTTTTATTTTTAGAAAGAAATTTTAGGGAAGTTGCTAGTAGTCTTATCAAGTCTTTCTTTTTTATTTTTTGCTGAACAATAGTCTTAGCAAGTCAATAGCAATGGTCATAGCAAGTCAATACATAAGATAAGATTCCTTTCTTTTTTTTTCTTTTTTGGTAAACAAGTACAAATGATTGTTGGCTTTTTTTTTTTTTTTTTTTTTGTTTCCTACCGTGTTTCTTCAAGGCTTTCAACCAGAGATTAATATTTGTTCACGTCGGGTGGGCTCACGAAGGGGTAAAGCGCTAGCCCAAGAAATTCTTTTCAAAGTGCAGGTAGCAAAACTCGAACTAAGGAGCACACCTAAAAAAGCCCAGTACAGGCACCTTGAGATCAAGAGTCCAACCAACTCCGCCAACCCCTGGTTTATGATTGTTGGCTTTACCATTATTGTTCTTCTGCTTTTCGAAAATTCTAACCTTATAATGTAGGTCTGTTCTCTTTTCAGACAATGCCTACCAAATATAATTTAATTAAAAAAATGGGTACCAGATATGAAGATAACTAGATAAAGCCACTTTTAACTTCTTCTTTTGCCATTTTGTTCCTGGCAAAATTGGATAGTGGAGGCAAAATTATTGATTTAAGTGACCTTACCCCCTGGGTTATGATTGTTGGCTTTACCATTATTTTTTGAAAATTCTAACCTTATAATGTAGGTCTGTTATCTTTTCAGACAATGCCTACCAAATATAATTTAATTAAAAAAAATGGGTACCAGATATGAAGATAACTAGATAAAGCCACTTTTAACTTCTTTTTTTGCCATTTTGTTCCTGGCAAAATTGGATAGTGGAGGCAAAATTATTGATTTAAGTGACCTTACAGGTCATCTTCTCATTGCCAAATTATTTAAAAATTATCAATCATGGTCCTTCTCTTGATCAACTTATCGACCTACCAGTACCAAATATAATTTAATTTTAAAAAAAAAAGGGTACCATATATAAAGATAACTAGATAAAAGCCACTTTTAACTCTTTTTTTGCCATTTTGTTCCTGGCAAAATTGGATAGTGGAGGCAAAATTATTGATTTAAGTGACCTTACAGGTCATCTTCTCATTGCCAAATTATTTAAAAATTATCAATCATGATACTTCTCTTGATAAACTTATCGACAAGATGGCTGGAGCCCCAAAAACGTGGAACCAATTAGAATGCCTATTAGGATGAAAAGGAGCCCATGTTCTCTGCAGAAATTAATTGGAAACAAACAAAACTTTAGAAATCAACAAACAAAACAAACAATGGATCGATATGTGAAATAGAATTGGAATTTTCTTTTTCTTTTTCTTTTCCTTTTGCTTTTGACCCCTCAAGCAATGTGTAAGTATTCTTTCTTTGGGAATATTTTATCAATTTTTTTAAAAGTACCATAGATAAAAGATAAAAATTAAATAAAATAAACTGATTTTTTTTAATTATTGCTGAAAATACATTGCAAAAAATTTATTAAAAAAAAAAAGTAAAGTAGGACTCGTAACAAAAACAAATGTGAGAAAATACATAAGGTAAGACATGCAAACGATAGCCTTTTGACCAAAAACAGTACTTGGTCCTAATTTTTTTTTTTTTTAATTATACCAAAAACAGTATCCAGTCCCGTGAAGAATAAGGTAAAAATAAGGTTCTTTGCCGCGGGTTGACAATGACATGCACTTGCAGGTGCAACTTTATCTTCACAGCACTTTGAGTAGGACTCAAGTACTTCTATCCAATTACAAGTAATCTCCAAAATTATACGAAAATTGAATATAAATTACAAGTAAATTTGTATGGAATTAAGCCAACAAAAAAACAACAATCTAACACCATGTTATTTTGTTCTCATATTTGTTGAGATTGAAAAGTACATTGGTTTACTCTCTTTACATGACTAAGACAATGCCTCATGTTTCTACGTATAAGACCCTCTTTAGAGCATCCACAGCAGTAGAGCTAAAAATTTAGGTTTTTAGCTCCACCAAAAGTTACTTTATTTATTTTACCTACACACATGCTGCAGCAGTGGATTTATTTTAGCTTTCAACACAATAAAATAATATAAACATTATAATAAAATAATATATCTACTACAATAAAATAATATATCCACTACAATAAACAACAATCACAACCACCTGTAACCGCCACCGCTACCGCCGCTGCCGCCACCACTACCGCCGACTTTTCTACCGCCACCGCCATCGACTCTTCCACCGCCACCGCCGCCAGCAACGTGACTCCATAAAATTAGAAAAAAAAAATGTAAACTTTCCTGCACCTAAAAAATTCCCAAACATTTATATCAAAACTTAAAATACTTAGAATTATAACAATAGAACATGATTATGCATAAATACTTAATTTGACATATAGCTTAATCCCACTGATAAAGAAAACACCAAATTCATTTTTGAGAATCTCAAAACCAAACTAACAATTTCTCATTAAAATTACCACAAGAAATGTGTGCTCTGTTTCTAGTTTTGTGCAACAGAACATATCCAACAAAATCCACCCAAATCAGATGTGAAACATTAAGAGCCCAACAAAATCCATATCACAAACCATCTTAATATCTCTACTCAGTACTCACACTCACACTTACCAAACCATAATCAACATCAATCTACCAAAATCAGGTATGGAACATTAAGAATCTTAAAAAAACTACCATATTCATCCATTTCTACCAACTCAAAATAGCTAATACAAAGCAAAATGAAATCTCATAACATAAAATCACCAAGCCAATAATCCAGAACAACAATCAAAAATCAAAAATAGAGACATACACATGAAGTGAATCCAAATCAAAAACCCAAAGTGGATAGGCGGATTGGTAGAAGAGGATGTTATTCCCAAATCAAAAACCCAAAGCATCACATGAAGAAGACAGAGACAACTAACCTGAAGTGGATCGGCGGAAGAGAAGTGCGTCTGAGGCAAATCGGCGGCGTGGGTCTGAACTTGACGATGGCGGCAACGTTGACAATGGTCGGGCCGGCAACGTTAAGAGAGTAAGCTTGAGAGACCGGAGTGAACTTGATGATGGCAGCAACATCGAGAGAGTGAGCTTGAAAGGCTTGAGATGAGAGATGACAGTGAACAAGAGAGAGTGAATGAGACCGGATTTGATAAAATGAAAAAAAAAAAAAAAAAAAAAGCAAGTTGTACCATACCGGAGTGAGCTTGACGATGGCAGCGACGTTAAGAGAGTGGAGCTTGAGAGGAATGAGAGATGAACAAGAGAGAGTGAGAATGAGAGTGAATGAATGACTGGATTTGATAAAATGAATAAAAAATAGAAACAATGAGGTCCGACTGAATAAAATATATATTTCTTTTTTTTTTTTTTGCTTCAAGCTACAGTGCACATCTATCTATAGATGTGCACTGTAGCAATTCATCTAAAATTTTTTGCTATTGCTCCACTGTTGGAGCATCATTTTAGAGATAATGGAGCTAAAATATAGCATTATAGCATTATATCTCCATTGCTGCAAATGCTCTTATAGGCCAACTTCTAGATGAAAAGTCTTCCAACAGCACTCTTTTAATAGTATTCCCATTAAGGGAGTTAAAATTTTTAGCATTTACCATCTCAAAACACTATTTTTTTTAAGTTATTAATACCTCATTTTATAATACATCATACATCAAAGATTCTATTTTTTTACCACTTCATTTAAATATTATTTTTTTATTCTCTGTATGTTTCTTTCTCTCTCTTTGCATCTGTGTCTCTGCCTTTCTCTGAAAACCCACCACTTTCTTTGCAAACCCACATGGCCACACCCATGGCTAACCACTGCCAGCCACCACCATCGAAAACCAAAAGAGTAAAATAAAACCACCTACCGGCGTCACCACAGCTACAATAATTGCCATTGTCAGCACCACCCACAACCAAGTCCACCAACCACCAAAATCATAACCAAATCACAAACCCACAACCCAAACCCATGTTGATCACAATTCCAAATCACAAACCCACAACCTAGACCCATGTCGATCACAATCACAACCAAACCACAATTCCAACGACCACCACGCCGATCAACTCCATGACCCACGCCGAATTCTTAGCTGATGACCCACGCCAATCTCCCCTCAACGCCAATGCCCACACCAGTCAGAGACACATGAGCCCACCAAGTCACAAAATCAAATCATCCCGCTGAAATTAAAACACAAAACCCAGACCCATGAAATCAAACCACAGAACCTAGACCCATGAACCAAGACTCACAAAATCAAATCGCCCCGCCGTCAAACTCTACCTCCATATCGGCGGCAGCACTTCGAAGGCGAAGTGGATTTTGTGTCCAGTGGTGTTTGGGCTTTGAAGTTTTCGACCGACAAGGGGAGAAGCTAAAACCGTGAACCAAAGAGGAACATAAGCTATAGGAAAGAGAGAAGACTGAAGAGGAAAGTGCGAGGGGAGGAAAAAGAAAGAATAGAAAAATAAAAAAGGAGGACACGAAGTTACTATTGGGAATAAAAAATAATTTTTGGTTTAAGATTTATGCTACAGTGAGCTATTATTGATAACATCTCACTGTAGCTGTGTAAAAATTTTTGACATTTGAAATCTTTGATGGAGTGGGTTTTTTTGTGTATTGGTGCTAAAATTTAGCTTTTAGCATTTTTAGCATAATTAATGGGAATGCTCTAAGATTTTCGAAGTATAACAAACCCAAGAAACCTAATGATGCGTTTGGATTGAGGGGGAGAAAAGGGAAGTAGAGTAGAATTTGCCCAAAATTAACCTATTTTTAATCAATACTACTCTACTTTCCTCTGCTCTCCCTCCTTCAATCTAAATAGACCCTAAAGATATATTTGGATTGAAGGGAAATGTGAAGAGAGGAGAGAAGAAGGCCATGTAACCAAAATTTATTTAATTAGAGTTCAAATGATTTTCTTTTATCTTTTGTTTGTTATTTATATTTTTGAGAATGAAGTAAATTTGTTCTTTTTGGAATTATTAACTTGTTGCCAATTAGTTATGTATTAACTTTCTATACTTAAATTTTCAAACAATGGTTTTAGAGTCGAACATAATTCAAATTGGTTTTTGCATAACAAGCCTAAGAAATCCTTCACCATTACAGATTTATCAATATATGAACTCCATTTACGTAAGGCTCCAAGGCCCAAGCTCCAATATAAATATATTGTTGGAATTCAAGATTTAGGTTATATTAAAAATCAATATTGAATGGAAGATTGACACTAATCATAATGATACTAAATCAGTATGTGAACAAGAGATTTTTTTTTTTTTTTTTTTTTCGCTAGAGCTTTTTATTTGAGAAATCAGTAAGAATACCAGAGCAGTAGTTGGTATTTTTTCTAGCAGCTTTTTATTTTTTTGTTCAAGGGAACCTTAAAGCTTACATTTTTCACTTTATTTTTATAATTTTAAATTCGCGTGGGCTGCAAAATATTTGAGAACAGCTGGCTAGGCTGCTACTTTTTGGATTGAGATCCTCTCTCTTTTCTCTCACATCATTTTTCTTTTCACGTTTTCATTTTTTAATCTTTACTTTTTTAATTTTTTAAAAACTTTTTTTATTCAATGTTGAAGATTGAATTTTTTTTTTTTTTTTTTGACTTTCAATTTCAACAATTAAGCGGTATTGACATCAATTGCAATACCCCTTATCTCAATTAGGTGTTATTGCTGCTCTGGACAGTCAGTACTTTGATCTAACTTCTTGTTGTCTTTCTATTGTATTGAACTGATATCTAATGACGTCAGTATGATGATGTCAGCAAGCGGCGTTGTAGTCCGGATCTAATAATTTTTCCAATGAATAAAGAAAGAAAAATGCTGGAAAATGACATAATTTTGTGTCACAACTTGTCACGTAATGAGTTATAATTGGTAAAAATATATCCTCATATGACTCACAGACACTCATTCACCTGTCATAACTTACTATGTGGCGATTTATGGAAATTTTTGGTGTTCCTAACACAACTCATAAAGAAAACATGGCTCTACTGTGATTGGAAGCTGTCAATGGCATGCACGTGGAAATGTTTCTTCTATCAAATGAAAAAAAAAAAAGAGGTTTGTTAAAAAAATAAAAAAAACACTCAGGGCTTTATTATTAATTTTCTGGGCCAGAAACGTGCAGAATAAAAAGGGTTGTGACATTAAGAGCATTCATATTAGTTTGTATATAATAATAATAATAAAAAAGTGTAAAATTTTCACAAAATAACACACATTAATTTATGTATAATTGTCTAAATTTATAAGTTTATTATAATAACCATGTAAATTTACATTTTGCATTTAGTTGTTATTTTTTTTCTTTACTTATCTTGACGATGAAAGAAAAGAGTGGATTCTAGTTGTTGTGCGTGGAAAAGAAAAGAAAAAAAAAAAAAAAGGTAGATTCTTATACTAAAATAAACTAAAATTTTTATACGAATTAATGCGAATACTCTAACAACCAAGGAAAGTCTAAAAAGAAAAAAACAAAGAAAGTTTCATAAATGCCCTACCTAAGTTGAAATTGTGTCCAGTGCATCAGTTGCACCAAATACGTTAAGATACGGACATGTGTCCAAAATCTGTATCCCAACATTTCCACTATATTTTCCTTTATCTATATCACTTTTTAATACTTATTTAATAGTATCATTTAATATGTGTAGCTAGAGAATGATATGATGCTAAAAAGTAAAAACACAAGCTTGGAAGAAGTAATGAACTATAGACCATTAATATGTCTTTTGCAATTACAATTCTTTGCATTAAAGACATAATAAAGATATCATTTTATTTTTTGGGTCATGCTAATGGGTGCCTTTGGGGCACTGGCTAATAATCTATTTTAAGAAAATTTTGTCACTACTTTTATGGGAAATTAGTCGCAGGCCCACGCGATGCGTGGGAATATATAAATATGTCAAATTATTCTTTGTATTATTTGCACTAGTTTCTCTTCAACCATTGGTTCATGCCTTATAAGGTAGCAAGAGGAAGGCTTTCCTTCCAATGTGGGACTCTCCAAGTCAAAAATGACTACAAGTGCAACACTTGGTCTAGGTAAAAATTGTCCCCACAATAAAAGGATCAAGCAAAAATTGTCCCCTCCAAACTAGTGGTACTCTTCAACCATTGATTCATGCCTTATAAGGTAGCAAGAGGAAGGCTTTCCTTCCAATGTGGGACTCTCCAAGCCAAAAATGACTACAAGTGCAACACTTAGTCTAGGCAAAAATTGTCCCCACAATAAAAGGATCAGGCAAAAATTGTCCCCACAATATATACCTTAATGCTTGTGCTCTTTAAAAAAAAACAGTGATGCAAAAAATACCACAACCAAACTAGTGGTACTCTTTAACCATTGGTTCACGCCTTATAAGGTAGTAAGAGGAAGGCTTTCCTTTCAATGTGGGACTCTCCAAGCCAAAAATGACTGCAAGTGCAACACTTGATCTAAGCAAAAATTGTCCCCACAATAAAAAGATTAGGTAAAAATTGTCCCCACAATATATATCTTAATGCTTGTGCTCTTTAAAAAAAACAGTGATGCAAAAAATACCACAAATTTTATTATAAGCTTACAAATTAGCATGTCACGGATCACAAAAAAAGTAATTTAAACATAGCCATTGTCACATCATATTGTGTATATTTTGTACTACTTTTATTGCATTTTTCCATTTCATTTCTATCAAGACTCCTAAAATACAAGGCCATTAGAAACCTAACCCAATTGAAAGCCTAAAATATTTCAAGAAAATGTTGCAAATGTGTTAAATCATCAGTTATAGATTAATCTCCTCTATTAGGTTGAGACTTTAATTTTTGTGAACTTATATCCTACAAAGCCACATACTAAATAATCTCTCTCTCTCTCTCTCTCTCTCTCTCTCTCAAAAACAAGATATAAAATTTAAAATTAGATTACAACTTTACTTAATTATACATCGTTATATATCCAAAATAAAGTATATTTTTTTAACCATAATATATGTTTATTAAAATTTATGGTTCAACTATGATATTCAATTCTCTATATGAAATTAACATTAGTTTAATCAGTATTATTCATCAGTATGTATTAAATTAACCTTGATTTACTTAGTTTAAACATTTTTGTTTAATTAATAATTACATATAATAGTCCCCACATAATTTTTTTTGCCTTAGGTTCCAAATTATGTTGGACCACCGCTAAGTACTATCACATGGCTAAAATTTGCCTAAGCTTAACCAAACTAATGATACTCTTACTCTAATGGTTCATCCCTGATAAGGTAGAAAGAGAAAAGATATATTTCCAATGTGAGGCAAAAAAATTCAAGCCAAAGGCAAGGCAATCAAGCCAACAAAGCCAAAGCCAAAGAATTCTTGAGTACCTGCACTTTTATATATATATATATATATATATATATATATCATATTTTATCATTTCAAATGTTACTTTATTTATTATACCATATCATTTTATAATATATCCAATATCTTAACTTTTATTTTAAAATACAACACATTAAAATATTATAAATTATACTATAAAGTAATAAACAAATTATCTATCTCCCTTCACTTTCTAATTTTTGTCATTGCCTCTTTGTCACTCTCTCAACAACCAAATAACCCAATCACCACCACGCCACCACCACGCCCACCACACCACCACTGCCCACTACCCACCAAAATCCTACCGGAACCAAAAACCTAAATAAAAAAAATAAAAAAAAAACCCCACCCGAAACCCAACAAACCCATTAGAAAAAAAAAACCAAACAACCCAGTCACCACCTCCAATACCACCACACCACCGCCGTGCCCCCCACGCCACCACTACCCACTGCCCACCAAAATTCCACCAGAACCAAAAACCCAAAAAAAAACCCTACCAAATACCCACAAAAAACCCAGCAAACTCATAACAAAAACAACCAACAATCCACTGGCCACCATGCCACCAACACGCCAACCCAACCAAACCAACCAATTCAAATCCAACCCAAACCCCATCAAAATCCAAAACCCAACCCATCGGAATCCAAAATCCAAACCATTTGAACCCAAAAGACAAAAATACATAGCAAAAAATCAAACAACCCCATCGAAATCCGAATCCAACCAAACCTCATTGGAACCCACTCGCCATACCATGACCACGCCAATCTCCACCATGCCGTGACCACTCCGAATCCAACCCAGCTACAGTGGCAAGCTTTGAACGAGAGAGAGACCACGCCAATCTTACCACGCTGTGACCGTGCCGTTCACCATGCCGTGACCACTTTGAATCCAACCCAGCTTCGATGGCAAGCATTGAACAAGAGAGAGAGATGTGAGAGAGGGAGTGAGGACTGAGGACTGAAGGAGAGAGAGAGAAAGAGAATTAGAGAAAATAAACAGAGATGAAGAACTGAGTGGGAGACAGAGAGAGAAAAAATTAATTCAATATTATACAATATGGTACAATAATGTCATAAAAGTAAGATGATACTGTTGCAAAATTCTAAAAAAAAATTACAATTAAAAGCTAAGTAATACATATTTTTTGTTCTATGATACTTAAATATAGCATATTAGGAATTATAGCAGCCCGGATACATGCTCTAAGTGAACTAAGCAGGCACACCTTTTTTGGAGCTCAGTAATACATTTGCAATCTCGCCCACCATTCAACGAGACGTACTCAGTGGAAATTATGAATCCGTTTGGATATAACTTATTATTGCTGAAACTGAAAACTGAAAACAGTATAGTAAAATAATTTTTAAATATGTAAACAGTGTGCAAACAGTGCCTTTTGTACCTGTGTGGGTTTGGATCCGCATTTCCAAATCCACATTTGCGTTTTTTTTGTTTTGTTTTGTTTTTTTTTTTCTAGCGCGTGAACAGTAACATCAAATGTGAGCACTGTACAGAGGACAAAGGCACTGTTCGTAAACAGTAACATCACATGTGAGAACCCGTGTTTCCAAACCCACGTTGTTTTTTTTTTTTTTTTTTTGTTTTGTTTTTCTAGCGCGTGAACAATAACATCACATGTGAGCACTGTGCAAGGGACAAAGGCACTATTCATGAATAGTAAAATCACATGTAAGCACTGTGTAGGGGACAAAAGGCACTATTCGCATACTGTTCACGGGTTACACGACACTATTCACATATTTAAAAATTATTTTGCTACAATATTTTTAGTTTTAAGTTTTCAACAAAAATAAGTTATATCCAAACGGATCCTATATAAGCTTGATCAAATTTTACAATCCCAAGATGCGTTTTTGGTAATCACAATCCCAAGAAATTTAATTGAACTTCTAGTGATTTGTTTTATATTTAAATGTTCTAAGCATGTTATGTCATGTAGAGTTAATCCACTAATCAGTCTTATCTCATTTTCATGTTTCAACACTGTGTTGGTGGTTTAGCCAAAAAAAAAAAAAACTGTGTTGGTGGGAATATGAATTAAGTTGTATACTGCCTTAAGCCTTTAAGTAATGGGAAGGGTTTGTTATACATGTTTGTACTAATTGTTTATAGCCAAGAACACCACTAATTGTTTTTTCTAAAATTATACTATGTGGCAAAAAAGTCCTGTCTATCTACCTCTTCATTTTATATTGAGTCTCTCTCTCTGAGCCTTTAACTTGCACTTGTATTAGCTCATACAAAAATTGCATTAGCTTGTACAAAATTTAATGCCTAATTTAGTATAACAACCTATTTTTTCTTATTTTTCATTTTTTTTTTCAAAATACCTTACATCAGATAGGGCCGCCTGAACAATAGATGCAATTGCCTAAGACCCCAAATAAAAGAAGGCTCCCACTTGAATATATATATGTGTGTGTGTGTAATATTTATCTATATATTTTAATTACAAAAAAAATTATTTTAGTCTTTTTATTGGTTAGTAAAATGTATTAAAAAAGTCACATTGTATCCTAAAATGCAAAAGATTAAATAGGAAAAAAAAATAAAAATAACCAAACTTCAACTAACAAAATTAAATTTTAAAAAACAAATTCATTAACTCATTCTTAAAAGATACCAAAATCAAAATTAATACTAGACAAATTTATTAATAATACAACATATTTATTTTAAAATATATTAAAATAGATATTATAAATTTCTAAATCAAAAGAAAAAATCTCTCATCTTTCTACCTCTCTGCCTCTGTATCTATATTCTTTCATTTCTTTTCCTGGTCTTTGATTCAAGATCTTTTTCTATAAGCTCAATCATTCATTTCAAGTTATATTTTTTAATATACTTGATTGACAGGACAAGGGCAACACGCTGAGTTTGCTCTTACGCTTGCACTGTCTGCTCAAACTCCACAACATTGATGCCACTGCACAGTAACAATGCACGCCGCACAATGCTTGATACTTGATAAAATGACAGGACTTAGCACTGCACAGGCGCAGTTATTGAGTATATAATATTTTATGCGTCCTGTTAATGGGTGTTGTGCTGCACCCGTTAAGTCTACATCATTTTACTAACAAATTAGTCTGAAAAATCAAGAAAAACAACAATACATTAATGATGCATGTCAGGCGGCATAAAAAACAATATGTATTGCATACTTTTACTTAAATATCCCTTCAACCATTTTTACCATCTCCCCCATCCTTTGGTTTCTTTATTCATCATTATCTTTTGATTTTTTCCCCTTTTCTACGTGACTATGTCAGGCGCAACATAAAGGTAACGTCAAGTCAACCAAATCATCATCATCATCGTCATCATCATTTAACCTCCAAAAAAATAACTTTTTAAAAAAAGAAATAAGACTCCTAAATTCAAATATTCATGAGATAGAACATTTAAAGAAAAAATTTATCTAAAAAAAATAAAAATACATAGATAAAATTAGTGGCATAGTAAAAAAAAAATTCAAAATAAACTTACATATTTAATCTCTTATAAGCATATATGGCTTTGGTTGGATTGGATTGACTGATTAATCTCTTGTAAACACTCTATTTTCAATATATATTATTAAAATTCACATAATATGCCTAAATATATTCCAAATTTCTAGATTCATCAAAACTTCTCAAAAATAAATTAAACTTAAAATTAAACTAAGGATAATAAAATAAACTTAAAAATATGGTGGGTTACTTTGAGTCAGAAGAATTGAAAAAATTATCAATTCAAACTTGACACAACTTAAGACTTGGATTACATCCTTCCTATATATTTCTTTTACTTTGTCTTTAAATTGTAACTAGGAAAAAGAATCTTGCATTTTCTCTTATTTATGTTCATTTGTTTAACAAATAAACCAAAATTAAGCCAAATTTAAGGTTGACTATTAAACTAGCTAAGTTCAAACATGATAATATATCTGTGAATAAGCTTGTGAATATGATAAAAAATTTATAGTTTATTATAATTAATAATTCCATTCGTAGTAAAATTCATTGATTTGTGAAGGGATAAAAATAGGTAGTCAATGGTTTTACTATATATGAGAAAAGCTAAAGTGTAAAATACACCCCTAAAATTTGGGGTCTTGTAATTTTTCTCCCTAAAGTATGGCTACTTTAATAAGACGACTAAGATCGTGCATTTTCAGGATTGTAAGTAGGATTCATAAATCTAACTGATCCTACATTCATAAAAGATCCTACTAAAAACCCAAATTTCCTTTAGGTTGGTTTAGAAAAACAAAAACCCAATCAACGTCATGGATAGAAATAATCCAATGGGCCTTAAACAATGTTGAAGTGTTGAAAATACCTCTATGTAAACTAAAAATATCAAAAACAAATTTCACTTTAAATTATAAATTTATTCCATTTAGTCTTAGTTATGTGGGATCAAAAAATGATTATCTTCCTTAGTGTTTATTTATTATATGTTTATTTTGTTAGAAATGAGATAATTGTATTCTTTTGAGCTTAGCTATTGTGTGTCACTATAAAATAAGCATTTAAATTTACTGATTTTTTTTTTTTCGTTAGGATAGATGCATCAATTGATGGATTAGGAATTAAATCTTTTTTATGCAATTTTTTTAAATAAAATCATAATTTATATGATTATTTAACAAGCAAAGTCATTACTAGTGTGTGTGTGCGCGCGCGCGCGTGTGTTTTTCTAAAAAATGTATGGTCTTACTTAATTCCACCAGCCTCCCATAATCCTATTTAGGATTCTGATTTTGACAACATTTCCTAGCATATCCATGATATTTGGGGTTTAAATCCTCTCTCATCCCAATCAATTACAATTTTGCCCCTCTTTTTGTAACGTTGAACATGGACATCTTAGGTAACCGTTGGCATTTGACTCTGTTTCAACCAACTTAATAATATTTTCTTTTTTTTTTTGTTCATGTTGTTCATAACTTTTTTATTTTCCTTTTCTTCTTCTTTTTTTCCCCCCACCTTTTGTCTTTTTCATCTTTTATTTTTCAGTTTCTTCTATTCACTGTTTGTTCACTTTATTGTTTTGGTTTGTGTGTGTGTGTGCGTGTGTGTGTGTGCGCGCGCACACTCTCATCTCACAACTAAAAACCTATAAATAATAATTTAAATTTAATATTAGGTTTTTAGTATGAGCACACACCAAAAAAAAAAAAAACCCAAAACAATGAAGTGAACGAACACTGAATAGAAGAAACAGAAAAATAAAAGATGAAAAAGACAAAAGGTGGGGGGAAAAAAAGAAGAAAAAAAGGAAAATAGAAAAGTTATGAACAACATGAACCAAAAAATAAAAAAATATTATTAAGTTAGTTGAAACAGAGTCAAATGCCAACGGTTACCTAAGATGTCCATGTTCAACGTTACAAAAAGAGGGGCAAAAATGTAATTGATTGGGTTGAGAGATGATTTAAACCCCAAATGTTATGGACATTTGCGAAAAATAATCTGCGAGCGCACAGAATCGTAACAAATAGTAAAGTGTTTTTAGAAAATGAATGTCGAACCCATAGGGATTAACTATGTTATTGAATACCGAAATTCACTAAATTAATTACTATTTGGAAAATCGAAAATAAAAGGAACGTTTTACTATCTAGATTAAATTAAACTATTTAATAAAAATAAATCTAGCAAAGCGTAAAAGTCTAAAAGTGTAAAAAAAAAAAAAAAAAAAAATGATAAGAATGGATCTAGAGCGATTGATTTCACCTAACAAATCCCATACAATTTATTCTTCCTAATTATTAAATTCTAATAATCTCCAGTTGATGATTAAAAATTCCTCAACTATTCAATATCTTCTCTCGAATAATATCAAAAATATCTTCAACTAACAATTCCATATCTCTATGCAAATTTAATTAACTGGAGAATCATTACGTACTTTGAATTTTCTAAAAAAAAATCACACTAATCGTGGCAAAGCATCTCTACTTTCGCTCAACTAATGGTGTTTAATTCTAGAACTAAAATTAACAAATCACCTCTCGGTCTCATTGTAATTCAATTTATCAAACAATAATTCGTAAAAAAAATAGTAAGCATTAAGAATAAGAATTAAACACTCAATCATAGAAATATTAAAAATAAAATAACTCGGAATATAAATTGTGTGTTCATTGCTAGACTACATCAACGCTCTAGAAAATAAAATTTAGTTCATAATAAAATTGAAAAGAAAACAAATAAAACTTATGTCTTTCATCTGAATTGGTTGATCAACATGAAGCGGTGCTCTTTTGTCCTCATAAAGACTCCAAAGAAGATTCTTCAAATGCGGCCCCCCTTTTCCTCTCAGGTTTCACCTCTCTCTTTTTTCCCTAAAGAGCCTTTAAATAAGTCAAGGAATCCTATTCCCGTTTGGAGAAAATCCCAGATTTTTAGGCTTCATTTAATTGATGATTTTGGCCCATTTAACATCATAATTATGACTTTTGGTAAACTACAAAGTTGTAGCCCTTTAAGTTAACTTTCCAGCCCAACTTGAATCATCTCAATTGGATATCTGAGCCGAAAGTTATGCCAAAAATACTAACTGATGTGCAGGCTGAAATCCTAATCCGAATTGGACTTGGATTTGGTGCAAATTTCCTTTGATTTCTTGCTCCAGTTGGACTTAAATTTAATTGGGTTGGTCTTTTCTTGAATTCATGCCTGGCTAGATGTAACTTGACTTGATTCAATTGGCCTAGCCCCACTTTGCATGTAAAGCCCTTGTAGATTAATCTGAAATCTTCTCATTCTTTCAAAGCACAAATGAATAGATAAATATAAATAAAAATCAAACCAAATCAAAAGAAATAAAGGAAAACTAACAATTTTAATAAATAAGAGGATAATAAAAATCATGTAAAAATTACACTTATCAGACATGCTAGGAAATTTTGTCAAAATCAGAATCCTAAATAGGATTATGGGAGGTAGGTGGAATTGTGGTTAGTAAGATCATACATTTTTTAGGAAAAAAAAAAAAAAACACACACACACACACACACACTAGTAATGACTTTGCCTGTTAAATAATCATATAAATTATGAATTCATTTATAAAAAATAAAAATTGCATAAAAAAGATTTAATTCCTATTCCATCAATTGATGCATCTATCCTAACGAAACAAATCAGTAAATTTAAATGCTTATTTTATAGTGAAACACAATAGCTAAGCTCAAAAGAATACAATTATCTCATTTCTAACAACATAAACATATAATAAATAAATACTTAGGAAGATAATCATTTTTTGATCCCACATAACTAAGACTATATGGAATAAATTTGTATTTTAAAGTGAAATTTGTTTTTGATATTTTTAGTTTACATAGAGGTATTTTCAACACTTCAACATTATTTAAGGCCCATTGGATTATTTCTATCCATTAGGTTGATTGGGTTTTTGTTTTTTTAAACCAACCTAAAGTAAAACCATTGACTACCTATTTTTATCCCTTCACAAATCAATGAATTTTACTATGAATGGATTTATTAATTATAAAAAACTATAAAACTTTTATCATGTTCACGAGCTTATTCACAAATATATTATCATGTTTGAGCTTAGCTCGTTTAATAGTCAAGCTTAAATTTGGTTTATTTGTTAAACAAATTAACAAAAATAAGAGAAAATGCAAGATTCTTTTTCCTAGTTACAATTTAAAGACAAAGTAAAAGAAATATATAGGAAGGATGTAATCTAAGTCTTAAGTTTTGTCAAGTTTGAATTGATAATTATTTCAATTCGTCTGACTCAAAGCAACCCACCATATTTTTAAGTTTATTTTGTTACCCTTATTTTAATTTTAAGTTTGATTTATTTTTGAGAATTGGTTTTGATGAATCTAGAAATTTGGAATATATTTAGGCATATTATGAGAATTTTAATAATATATATTGAAAAGAAAGTGCTTGCAAGAGATTGAACATATATAAGTATAACCAGTCGACCCAATCCAACTAGAGCCATGTATGTTTATAAGAGATTAAATATATAAGTTTATTTTGAATTTTTGTTTGTTTACTATATGCCACTAATTTTATCTATGTATTCTTATTTTTTTTAGATAAATTTTTTCTTTAAATGTTTCATCTCATGAATATTTGAATTTATGAGTCTTATTTTTTTTTTAAAAAGTTATTTTTTTGAAGGCTAAAGCATAATAATAATAGAAATTAATGTGTGCCACATTAGTAAAATCTATAATAATAATGACAACAAATGGTTGACTTGACGTTACCTTTATGTTGCACCTTACACAACCATGTAGAAAAGGAGGACAAAATCAAAAGATGAGGATGAATGAAGAAGCCAAAGGATGGGGGAGATATTAAAAATGGTTGATAGGGTATTTAAGTAAAAGCATGCAACATTTGTTGTTTTTTATGTCTCCTGACATTCGTCATTAATGTGTTGTTGTTTTTCTTGATTTTCTAAGCTAATTTAGACAAATCATTCAGGCTTAACGGGTGCTGTCCAGCACACGTTAACAAAAGCCATTGTTTTTTATGCCGCCTGACATGCATTATTATTGTGTTGTTGTTTTTCTTGATTTCCCAGACTAATTTATTAGTAAAATTATGCAGACTTGACGGTATTTTACTATTTTACTATGTAGACTTGACATGCATCGTTAACAGGGCCCTTCCAAAAATAATGGTATTTTACTATTTTTGCCCA
Organism: Quercus agrifolia; assembly: GCA_029955455.1. Lineage (NCBI taxonomy): Eukaryota > Viridiplantae > Streptophyta > Magnoliopsida > Fagales > Fagaceae > Quercus > Quercus agrifolia. The sequence continues at coordinate 46,284,865 of JARQAD010000006.1, forward strand.
ATGTCCTGCTCTCACTGTTCAAATTTGTTTTCACAAGCCCCACAAATGTGTTTCATTTGGTTATAAATTGTTGGCCTTCACATGTCTCAGAGTTCAATTATGGTTTACTCCGAAATGGGATTGCTCAAGCTTCCATTGGTGGTTTTACTTTGCTCAGTTTTTTCTCTTTTGAGTTTCATAGCACTCTGTGATGCCTCAGAGCTCACTGTGAAGTTCTTGGAGACTCCCCATGCATTCTCAAATCTCAACTCAACCAAATTCGTCTTTGTAGTTCTTGTGGGTGGGAGTGGCGCTTGCACCAATTGTAATATCACTTGCAGGGTACGTTAAACTCTAGTAATAGTTTGAGCTAGTTTTACTTGGCTTTTGTTTTGGGTACCCTGCTCTCTCTCTTTCTCCCTCATGAGTTTATATGTTTCATGGATCTTAAGTTAATGTAAGGGAGTTGGTTGATCTAAAAAAGTAATTAGCACGTCTTTCCATTCTATAAGGATGTAATGAGCTTGAATTTTCTTTTAGAGTTTAGACTAATCAAGAAAACCATTTGGAATTCAGTTGATTCATATGTACCGTACATATGAATAAACTGAATTCCAGATGTACATATTTTTGTATTTTTCTTTAGTTGAAAAGATTATTATAATGAATGATTATTGGAATTTTTTTTTTTTTTGCTTTGAGTATGTGTTTTGCTTCCCAACTCAATGGTAAGTGGGAAGTGAAGAAGCTACATCATGGTTTGATTTATTGGGAAAACTTTGGCTTGTTCCACAAAATAATATGTTAATAAACTTGTTGGTGCAGTTGGATGATGGCTTTGGCCGCATTAATGCTTCCCAATGTGAAAATGGGACGGTTTTGTGTGAAGGCTTGCAGGATGGAAATCATAAATTTGAGGTTTGCCCCAACGGGACTCAAGGAGTTGGCTGCAGTAGCTATAGTTGGACTGTTGGTTAAGAACCTTCCTTTTACTCTTTTTCTAATTGCTATATTATATTTTCTTCAATTACCACTCAACTTCAAATAAGACCTTGCTTGAAAGTCTTAGACAGCTATGTATATGAGGAAATGTTTTGCCTCCCATGAGCTTTTATTGTGTTCTTTAGAGCATTTACAGTAGTGGAGGCAAAATTTTAGCAATTTAGCTACATAAAAAGTCACTTTATTTATTTTACCTACACACATGCTGCAGCAGTAATCTATTTTAACTTTCAACACAATAAAATAATATAAACATCACAATAAAATAATATAACTACTACAATAAAATAATATATCCTATTAAAAAAACAATCACAGCACCCACGACAACCACTCTACCATCAGCTACAGTCACAGCCACAGCCAAAACCACAACAACAACCACCACCACCACTACCAACAGTCCACAGCAAGGAAAAAAAAAAAAAAAACCCCAGCACCACAAAACACGGCACAACCACCGCCAACACAGCACTACAAAACAAACCCACTCTACCATCAGCCACCCTCACAACCACCACCACCACCACCACCACCACCACCATAGCCCATAACAAAGAAAAAAAAATCAACCAAGCCCACACCCACCCGACCCACCAGGCAACACCCACACCACGGCAATCAAATTCACGCAATCCAAAAAAAAAAAAAAAAAAAAAACCCAAGGCTTGGATCGACGGAAAACCAAAGCAATGGGCGGAGGAAGGCAGCAGCGGCTTCAATGATGAAACCTAGAGCTTGGATTGACGAATGAAACCCTCGAAATCCAGAGCTTGGGTTTGATCGGCGAGATGGGTTTGTTGGTGGAATGGGTGGGGAGATCGGCGAGATGGGTCGGCGCCGGTGATGGGTCGAAGCTGGGCTGGCGGCTGGGCTGTGAGAACGGGCTGGCAGTGGAGGAAGAAGGAAGAAAGAAGTGAAGCCGGAGAGAGAAAATGGGAAATGTTTATTTAATGAGACAAGAGAGAGAGAGAGTGTAATAAAAAATTCTTTTTTTTTTTTACATGTGAGCTACAGTGCACATCTAAAGATAGATGTGCACTGTAGCTGTGGAGATTTACTGCTGCATGATGATTTTTTTGTAGTTAAAAGCTAAAAAAATACTATTATACCTATGTAGCACCACTGCTGTGAGTGCTCTTAGTACCCAATTTGTAATGTGTTCATTTTTCTGAAAATGGGCTCTACAAAACCCATCTACTCAATTTTCAAATTTCTATGAAATGCATAAATTTTACCTTACTATTCTTATTCTTGAAGACTTAAACACAGCCCCACATTGAAGGTTAGTTTGACACTTTATCAAGCCTGCTGAAACCAAACCGAGTCTATGATGTTAACAATCCAATTTAGATTTTCTGGCAATCATGTTGACTTATATTTTGTCTGTACCCATAGCTGATTCATATTATATACCTTAATTTTGCAGATACTGTCCCGCCAACGGCAAATATCACCGCCTCAACTGATTTCACAAATGCTCTGAATGTTTCTATAAATATATCTTTCAGTGAACCCTGTACTGGTGGAGGTTTTGTATGTTCGTCTGTGAAATGCAATGTGAGTAGGTGGCTAACAAACACATAAATAAAAGCCTCTAAATTGATTTTATGTTCTCTCTTTGGTTATTGCATTATTATAGTGTTTTAGAATTGTGGTTTTTTGGTTAATTTGTTCTCAACCTTTCTATTAATAAAGTGAATAACTGAAAAATGTCTTCAAATTCCTCATATGGAACTGTCCACCATGTTAATTAAGTAGATGTGTAAATTGAATTCCATAATCTAGGTTCTCTAACTAGTTATGCTGTCGAGACTGGATAATAAACCGAATTCTAACATTTTCATCACTTTTGGAAAACTCTTTACAGCTTTTGGTCTATGGTGCTGGCCAAGTTATACCAACCTCGCTCAAAATTCTACAGCCAAACCTCCAATATTCTGTCCTTGTGGGTTTATCATCCACTGCTCAGTCTGGGCGAGTAATTTTGGTAATGGATAAGAATTTTTGTACTGACAGTGCAGGGAACAAATTTGAAAGAAACAAGAATTTCACTTTGCATTTCGGTGAGTCTAGTTTTTATTTCCGTAGGATTTTTTTTTCCCAATAGGCAATATGTATCTTTATTTTCAGGAAGAGATATAAGTGAAATGTCCTTTCATTGCTATTCTTGTTTTTATCTAAGTAATGCCTTTAGCTTTACTTATTAGCAATTTGTATCATATTTAAATTGAATAATCTGGACTGTTTATGTAACTGTCCTTGTCTAATTTGATTGATCGGTTGATTGTTGTTGTTGTTAATGTGTTCTGTACATCCTCTGTTCATTAATTCTACAGATAGACGAAGTATCAACTTAACTACTCACGTTCCTAGAATGCAACTTCAATTGAATGGTGAAACTATATTGGTGCGAGCAACCAATAACTATAAGAAACTGAGGGTCTGCTTAACCTTTCCAGAGCCTGTTCTCAACACATCTGAAGAAATTAAAAGTTCTCTCAAAGCGGAAATTTTATATTCTCTCCAAATGAGTGAGGGCTCACTTCTTCGTCTGGTTGACACTAAAAAATATCAAGGGCCTAGAAGATTTGAATTTATGGTCAGATGGTTCTCACTTCTCACAATCTAATTTTACTTTTTCAGCTATGAGAGTAGAAGTTGGTTCATAGGTTAGGAGCCTGTTTAGTTGTCCTATGAATTTGGAATGGCTCATTTATATTTTGTCCTATGTAATGCACAACATCATCCTGAATTGGGTCACTTAGAAACATTGGAGCCATTAATTGTACTGAGAAAATAAATCATCTTCAAAAAATTTTCATGGTTGCACATCTTGAACTTCCCCCTAATATAAAATGCAAAAGTGTATTGATTATCACACAATCATTATTGTACATCATCTGTACACACTTCTAGTTTCATGTTTTAAATGTGGACATCCTTAACAAATATGTGATCGCATGTGAAATTGTGGATGTAGTGTGTATGGAGTGTGCATTAATGTGTGTGTGAGAACATTTATTGCTATTTATATCTCTAGGACCTATATTTCTCATATACCTTTTATTTCTTACTCATTTTCACTCTCTCCTTTCAGGTTGCTCCATATAAATTTGACACGACTATAGTCAATGTAAGCATTGATACAAACTCTATAATAAGCAGACAAGGGACTTCAGTTTCCCCAGTTGAACCATTTGCTTTCATATATGGTACGATTGACAATAGTTTACAAGCGTTACAAAAGGAAAATAAATAATCTGTTTGTGGAATCAAAATTCTGTTTCAATATTCTGTTACTCAACTCTTTGAATATAGAAACTCTTCAGGTAGAATTTTTTTTTCTACAGTTATATATATATATATATATATGCAATTAGGCTTATAAAAAAAGATTATATGCAATTAGGAAAGCTTTATATTTAAACGTCTATTTGTTGGGTGTTTCCTCCTAATAGATATAAATGTGACCTTCAGATTCTCTGAGGCCTGCTGTAACGTTGAGTACACCACCTTCCGAATCTTTGAGACCTGCTGTAATGTTGCGTACACCATCCCGTAATTGGACAAGAGAACGCAACATCCCTGTGTTGATAAAATTCGTGAAGCCAGTATTTGGCTTTAGCCATTCTCATATATCAATCACAGGAGGGAAATTACAGAGGCAAGTCATTTCTGGTTATCTTCGTGTTTGTATCTATGCATATTAACGCTTACATGAACAAGACATCACATAAATAATTCACCCACACACAAATAAGAAGCCATGACGATGACCTTTCTACACACCATTTGGGTTCTTGATGGAAATAATGTTTCAATTAGTATGTCATATTTACGCTTTAACAAATTTTCACTTTTGTTCCTTTCCAATGATAATCATTAACATTTTCAGCTTTAAAGAAGAACGTAATCACATATATACTGTAGTGATAAAAGCAGAACAAGATATTGTATCTGTTAGTGTTCCCGAAAACGTAACTGGGGATGCTGCTGGAAACAAAAATGAACCTTCCAATGTTCTACAAGTAATGCACCGTAAGGATTCTTACTCTTTTCTCTTGTTGTGAGCTCAATTGTAGTCCAACATCTAAGCTCTAAATGACATTTCTTATCCCTTTGATTTCTCATTTATTTACTGATGTAAAGTTTAAAAAATATACAGATTCTGTGCCGAAAATATCTCATGTGTTTTATGGATCTACAACTGGCTCATTTGTGGTGATGATTACTGCTGCTGGGCTGCTTACGGTTTCGATAGCAAGCCTTAACTCCATTGGGGAATCTTCAAGTCCATTTCCTTCTCCATCTCAGTCTGAGAGTAATCTTTTTGTATGATATCTATTTCATTTGAATTGTTATCTCATTAATTTATTATTTAGTTATAGCATGACAATAATCTATACGGACGCTTTTACACCGTGTTAGAAACACAACAGTAAATAAACTGAGTTTTTTTTTTTAACCATAAATTGACATTAAATCTATGGCTGGATGTTATAAAAAGGGTAGAGAAAAATCTTACAAATATTTGAAGTTGAAGCATGTAAAGTTGTGATTTTCAATTCATGGCCGTTGACTTTAATTTTGTATCAAATTTGATTGTAATTTATTTAATCATTTACCTTTATTTTTTTGGGATTAAATGTAATGGGTTCCATGTGCAAATTGGTGAAGAACTATGACATAGGGGATATTGCGTTTGACTCATGATTGGTGCAACTTGCAAAAGGCCACGTGAGAAGCATATGTTAGAAGTTCAAACGACTCAAATGTCAAAGGCATTTCGTGAGTGGCTCACGACTTGGCCAACTTGCGACCTGACTCACGAGATGTACGACCACCTTTTAATGTTTGTTTCCCTCATTTCTTTACCCACACTTGTGAAATTGTAAGAAGAGTTTCAGAGAAAAAGATCTGAAATCCATTTGAGAGTTAGGGATTGTAATCCAACAATCATTTACACATTTCTCTTAGTTTGCTTCAATCTCTTCTCTCTCTAATTCTATATCTCTTGAGAGGTTCTTAGCCCAAACACAAACCACACCTATTCAGAGTGTTGTGAGTTGATTTGGAGCAATTGGGAAGCATTGGGTTTATGCCAATCTTTGATGGAAGCAATTGGTGATAATTGCGGGATCCGGAAAGTTAATGAAGATAAGGCTTAGTGAAACCCGTTGGTAGCTAGGACTTGGAGGGTCAAAGTACAGAGGGTAGTCTAGGTTTAGGGGGGTCTATTTGTTATCCTTGTAGGCCAACTAATTTACTAATGGATTGATTCAGCTTGTAGGGGCCTCAGAGGTTTTTGCGCCGGGTTCTCCGGTTTTCCTCTTTGATAGCAAATCATGATGTTATCTTGTGTTTGCTTCTCTCTTCCCTTACTATTTGTTATTTTTACTTAATTGTTAATTATGTATGCATGCACTATTAGTTCTAGTTGATTGCACATTTATTACTCTTATTCTGCCTTATTTAGAGTAGATTAAAAGCAACCTAGCTGTAATTTAAAAATTGGGGTCTAAACTACCTCTAGTATTTATACTGGTGAGCTTTCAAAACAAAATTTTTAAATGATGAAAAATAATCATGACCTGAAAAAAAGTTCTGATAGCATGGCGATGTGCAGCTTTATTAACTTTCTTGGGACACCTTATTGTCTCTGCAAAGCATTTCATTTATGGTAAAACAAGATCTTTCCTATGTACAATTTAATTTGCTTATTTTTTCTTTATGGCTGATCCAGTATTTTCCAAGGTTTGAACCAGAAGTCAATCAAACTGTATCTAGCAGGTCATTTATATGTAGCCTCTTGACAATCAGTCAAATAATTAAAGATAATTAAAAATACTGTGGAACAAATTAGCCTCGTCCTCTGGATCCGATAGAAATTAATACATCTAGAATAATTTTCCTAGATTTTTATACATATAATTTAATATATAACTGAACTCTTTAAATATTTTGGATGGTTTTGAGCCTATTGAGTTTTGACCATGTTGTCTGACTTCTTGAACCAATGTCCCAACTGTGAAGCTTGTGGAGCCTTTTGGCAATTCTTCCAAAGATGGAAAACTAGGATTGACCTCTTCAGAGTGGGATTTTGTGGGCTGGGGTTTTATTACTTTATTGGCATAAAGAGTAGAACTTATCAAACCTTGGCAGATAGATTAGAGTAACCTACTGTCACTTAAAGTATCTGATAAATAACTTATCAAACCTTATGAACTGCATCATTCTAGTAGAACTAACCAGCATTTTTCCTTTTCTCTTTCATACAGAGAATTGCATGCCATCTTCAGGTTATTGCATTATCTGGATGGTTGGCAGTGAGACTGCCAGTGGAGTATTATGAATTGACAAGGGGTTTGCGATGGAGCATTCCCTACTTAAGTCTTCCATGGGAAAGGGAAACTGGGCACACCCGTTTGGTCATGGGGAACTCGAGCCTCCCTGTCAGCGTACGCATGTCTAAAATTCCAAAATCGGAAGTCATGAAGATCTTGTCTGCGCTGGTTGGAAAGGATCATGAATCACCAGCTGGGGTCTGAAACCTCTACTTTTTCTATGACTTGTTTTTGAATTAATTCTTTAATCTTATAATGAGTAAATTTTTTGATAGAATGCACTGTACACCTGCAGACAGAACATCTTGAATCTGCTGTTGATCCAAGTATTTTAGATGGGTAAGTTTCGAGGACTCTTACTTCTATTTATTACATGAACTTGCATATGGATTTTAGAGACAAAACAAATGGAGAAAATATTCAATACAGATTTATTTTATTTTATTTTTGGGCTTGAAAATATTCAATATAAAGCAGAAAAACTATGAAATCCACAATTTTTTTTATAATAAAAAAAAAAACTGTTGAATTTAATTTAAATATTTGCTAGTTATCAGTGTAATATCTTACTAGATTTTGTCTCATGTAGGTGGAGTGATTTTGGTAGAAATATGTTCTGGTTAGCCATAATTGGTGGCGGTCTCATAAACGTGCATGCTTTACTCCTTCTCATCCTAAACTTGAAGAAGAAAAATTCTGAAGAGCAAAGGGATTATGGAGTACTCACATCCCCAAGATTTGAAATAATCATTGTAAATCTTGGGCTAACTAGTATTTGTCAGGCCTCTGCTGCTATAATTAGAGGTAACTTGACAGTTTGTGTCCTTCCCCACAAATGAATCCATATCTATGCATTTATCATGCAAAATCTGCTTTTCAAAAGATAATTATGCTGCTTTCCCTTTCTATTCTTTTTTAATTGCAACGAATTTTCTAATTCTCTCTTTTTTTTTTCTTTTTTCTTTTTTACAAAAAAGATAGATAATTCTCATTATGATAAGCCATAGAATGAGCTAGTTTTTTTGTTTTTGTTTATTTTAATGAAATCTTTTCTACTCTACTTTCCAAATATGTAATGGAATTGTGACTATGTTCCTGTCTTGTTCATATATGTCTTATGGACTAAATAATTATCATATAGCTTGGCACCAGAACTGGTCTACACAGTCCCATCTCCTCATATATTTAAGAACTACAATGAAGCTGATGTTTGACACTGTTTGAACGTTAACTCAATTCTCTTCTCTGTGCTTGTCAACCATCATAGCATAGTTATCTGACTGCATCATATCAGAGTTACGCATGTATCTAGAACCCAGATTCACAATTTTTTGCATTTTTAAGGTTTGGATACTGCTTATTGCTTAAAAGATTGTAACAAAATAATTTTTAAATGTGTGAAGTGTTGTGGGACCTAGTTTTAAAGTAAAATTTTCTGAATTTAGTACTTGCGGATCTCGTGAAGAGTGCACAGGATCCAGCCAAAAAAATGTAGACACAAATGTTATATGTTTTCAGTGCAATCCAAACATACATTAAGTGTGCATTTGGATGCGGATGAAAAATTAAAATTATTTTACTATTCAGATTATTTTTACTACTATTCATGAGTTTTATTGTACTTTTTAACACTATTCATGAGCTCTACTATACTATTTCAACTAACTTTTACCTTTATCTACAGTATTTTCAGTAATAATTTTTCAATTTTAGCAAAATAAACGGTATCTAAATACACCCTTAGTGTGTTTGGCAAAAATTATTTTTGTTAACTTCAAGAGACTCTTTGTCATTAGTTTTAATGCTAAGAACTTAAAGCACAGAACTATGTGGCTTAATCATTTCTCACTTTTGTGAATTAAGGAGGAACGGCATCGGGGATTGCTGTTGGCGTTCTGCTTCTGGGTGTTGTGTCTTTTCTACTTCTGGCATTGCTCTTGTTCCTCTCTATAGGTATTACATTTGCAACGCTACTTCAATACGAGGAAGTTCATCAAGAGGGTCAGGGTTTTTGGTATCAAAAAATAGTCCGAGTATTTTTGGTTTCTGTTGAGGGAGACCCGTGGAGACCGAAAAAACAATATGTAACCATTTTAGGGTCTTTATATGAAGATTATAGAGGCCCTCCAAAGTCCAAGCTCTCACAGATTTCTGGGGGCAGTTCCCATACACAAGCTGAAGCACCTTTTATCCAAAAGCTGTTTGGAAAACTCAGAATATACTACAGATTGCTTGAGTCTGTTATCCAAAAGCTATGTGGAGAACTCAGAATATACTACCCATTGCTTGAGTCCGTGAGACGTGTTTCGCTAGCGTTTATGGCTGGTTTCTATGAGGACAACGAGTCTTCTAAGATTCCCATCACATTCGCTTTATGCATCAATTGTTTTCATCTCTTCTTCCTTGTTCTCGAGAAGCCATTTACTAAAAAAAACATTCAGTTGCTTGAGATCACGGCAGTTTCCAGTGAAGCATGTATATCGGCTATTATATTTGTTCTTGGAAAGAAGGAATTGTCAGACAAGGATGAGAAAAAATTTGGAATTCTAATGCTTATACTTGTCCTAGTGGGAATTTTACCACAGATAATGAATGAATTGTATGATTTGTACAAACAGATAAAGCAGCTGGACTTTGAGAACCATTTCTTATTAACTGGTTTGAAAAGAGCTTCATCTGGATTAACTTTGCTTTTCAGCTCAAAGGAGTTTTCATTAAGCAGGCCCCCAGCTTTAAAGGATAATATTGCAGACTCCAACTCTAAACCAACCTCTGTTGCAGATGAAGATACAGCTACCTCTACCTCTACCTCTAATCAAGTCAAATCTCCAAATCAAGATTGAACAAAAATTCACCAGTCCTTCGGCTGAAAGTAACAGGAACAAGAATTCTTGGAGTAGGAACTCGAGCACAACTGTTCCAGAAAAATCATGGTTGAACCAACACCACTCTTTGATTTATTAGGTGCTATCTTTAGTTGCTTAGTTGTTACATGTTAGGATAGACTTTATCCTTTTATCCTTAGCATTGTCTTAGCTTATCATTTGTTTTAGTTCACCTCAACTTTATCTCATTGTTGAGTTACGTTTTCAAGCATATAAGGCATCTGTAAAAGCCTATGAACAATAATAATAGATTATTATCAGAATGTATATGAGAAAAATCAAGCTTATGGAATTTCTTCTTAGACGTTTACTTGCTTTCCATATTTCTCTCTTTTGTCACCATCTCCCCACGTTGGAAGAACAGTGCAGCTTGCTGCAGAGGGGGTTATAACAAATGCTAGCTTAGTAGCTTTAGTAAGGATGAAAGTGGGAGCCCTACTTTAAATACATCTTCTGATTTCAAGTCAAATCCAAACGGCTTGTTCAAAGATTTAGAACCCATTTATGCATTCAAGCGAAAGTAATGATTCACAGAACACGTCATTTAGATTACTGGTTTCATTACAGTTACTTTATCCATCTTCCAACAGCTGATGCAGTGCTAGCTCTGTAGGGAATTTAACTAAAATTCCAACATATGAGAAACAAAATAAATAGAGAAAACACACGCCAAAGAAAATAATCACACACACAAGACAATATTTACATGATTCGGCAATTTGCCTACGTCCACGGACTTGCAGGAATTTCACTATAAAATAAGGAGATACAATAGTGCACAAGAACACTCTCAAGAAACCCAATTCCCAATATACCCTAACTCTCTCTCACCCACAAGACAAGAAAACACTATTCTTTCTTCTTATGCGGCTGCTAGGTTATTGGGAATTTTTTTTTTCTACTCTCACAGCTTGCCCTATATCACAAACCTAATATATATATATAGGTCGGCTGTACTAGGAATTATAATCCTAGTTGAATTCGGTTTACTTGTGACTTACATGGGCTTGTGGCAATTCAAGCCACACGGGCCCACTTCAACAAATCTCTACCTTGGTTTGAATTAATCAAGCTACATGTGTAAACTCCTCCATTGCCTCCACCTTAGGCCATAAGGGCTCACAAGCTGCAAATATCAACCACAAACCTCCATATCACAATCCCTCATCTCTGCAACTCATCTTCCTATCCTCAAGCTAGAAGGCCAACTGAAGCTGCACAAAGCTTTAGCTTTTCAATAGTGACACCTTTAGTCAACATGTTTGCTGGGTTTTTAGATCCACAAATCTTCTCAAGTATTACCAGCTTATCTTCAACAAGATAACGGATAAAGTGGTATTTTGTCTGTATGTGCTTCGACTTTGAATGAAAAGCCGAATTTTTGGTAAGAAAGATTTCACTCTGACTGTCACTGTGTAGAATGCCCATCTCCTGCTTTTTACCCAATTCATCTAAGAAACCATGTAGCCAAATCATCTCCTTTCCAGCTTCAGTTGCAGCAACATACTCAGCTTCTGTAGTAGACAAAATAATAATTTTCCGTAGATTTGAAGCCCATGATATAGCTGTACCACCCAGAGTAAAAACAAACCCAGTAGTACTCTTTCTACTATTAATATCACTAGCAAAATCAGCATCTACATAACCCTGTAGTTTCAAACTTGCACTTGTGAAGCAAAGACTTGTATCTGATGAACCTTTCAGGTATCTCATAATTCACTTGACTGCCTCCCAATGTTGCTTTCCAGGCCTACTCATGAATCTGCTCACAACTCCCACTGCATGTGCAATGTCTAGCCTTGTACACACCATAGCATACATCAAGCTGCCAATAGCTGAGGCATAGGGCACCTTGCTTATATGGTCACTTTCTTCTTCTGTCTTTGGTGACTGTTCTTTGCTTAGTTTGAAATGACTACCCAAGGGTGTGCTCACTGGTTTAGTTTCATTCATGTTGAATTTGTTGAGGACTTTCTTCACATACTCTGACTGTGAAAGTTTCAATGTACCATTAGCCTTGTTTCTAATGATTCTCATGCCAAGGATTTGCTTTGTAGCTCCCAAATCCTTCATTGCAAACTGTTTGGACAATTGCTTCTTCAGATTATTAATCTCCTCAATACTAGACCCTACAATAAACATATCATCCACATACAACAGTAATATGATGTAAGAATTGTCAGAAAACTTAACATAGCAACAGTGATCAGCTTCACATCTCTTGAACCCAATTCTATGCATAAAATTGTCAAATTTCTTGTACCACTGTTTTAGAGATTGTTTTAGGCCATACAAGCTCCTTCTCAGTTTGCAGACTAGATTCTCTTGTCCCTGAACAATGAACCCTTCTGGTTGAATCATGTAAAGGTCTTCCTCCAAGTCACCATGAAGGAATGCTATCTTCACATCTAACTGCTCAAGATGTAAATTTTCTGCAGCCGCCATTCCTAGTACCAGTCTAATTGTTGAAATCTTCACAACTGGAGAAAATATCTCTGTGAAGTCAATGCCCTTCTTCTGTTGGAACCTTTTAACAACTAATCTGGCCTTGTAACGTTTGCTACCATCATGCTCATTCTTTATTCTGTATACCCACTTGTTGTGCAAAACCTTTTTTCCTACTGGCAATTCAGTCAGTTCCCATGTCTGATTCCCCAACAAGGAATCCATCTCATCCTTCATGGCTAACTCCCACTTACTTGAATTCTCATCTTGCAAGGCTTCATCATAACACTATGGTTCACCACCATCAGTCAACATGAGATAATTTAGAGTGGGTGAATAACGATGTGGAGGTCTAATGTTCTTGGAAGATCTTCGAACTTCAGCTATAGGTGTACTCTGATCTACCTGTGAATTTACATTCTCCTTATCTTTTTCACCCATTTTCTGGACAGTACTTTCAATCAATTCATCTAAGTTGACAAACTTAGATTTCTTTTGATCTATCTCTGTAACATCTGACACTACAGTTAACCTGTCCTTGTACATAACCTGTTCATTAAATATCACATTTCTACTTCTGATGATTTTCCTGTTTTGTTCATCCCAAAACCTATAGCCAAATTTCTCATCACTATAGCCAATGAAAAAACATAATTTTTGACTTTGCATCAAGTTTACTACAAGCATCAGAATCAATATGAACATAAAAAATACAACCAAAAACTTTTAAATGTGAAGACTTTACCTCTTTACTACTCTAAACCTCCTCAGGAAGTCTGAACTCCATAGGAACTGATGGTCCTCCGTTTATCAGGTAAGCTGCAGTGCTAACAGCATCAGCCTAGAAAGTTTTTGGTAGTCCAACATGCAACCTTATACTCCTAGCACGCTCATAGAGAGTTCTGTTCATGCGCTCAGCCACACCATTCTGCTGTGGTGTCCCAGGAATGGTCTTCTCTAATTCCTTGTGCAGCACAATACTCACTGAACCCTCCATCTATGTACTCTCCTCCATTATCTGATCTCAAACATTTTATTTTTAAACCTGTTTTTGTCTCAACCATGGCTTTCCACTTCTTAAAAGTTTCAAATACATCAGATTTATTTTTCAGAAAATAAACCCATACCTTTCTGCTTGAGTCATCAATAAAAGTGATGTAGTACCTTAAACCTCCAAGGGATGCAACCGGAGAAGGCCCCCACAAATCAGTATGTACTAATTCCAATTTTTCAGCCTTCGGTTTCCTACCAGTTTTCAAGAAGCTCATCTTTTTCTGCTTTTCTAAGATGCAACTTTCACACATGTCAAAATCAATGGACTTTAATTTTGATAGTTTTCCTTTTGACAGCAGCATCTTCATCCCTTTCTCACTCATATGACCAAATCTGCGGTGCCATAGACTTGTATCAGTACTTGCATTAGCAACTGCAATTGTGTCTCTTGGACTTGAGGTCATATATAGAGTACCGGTCTTCTTTCCACGAGCCAATACCCTAGCTCCCTTTGTAACCTTCCAAGTACTACCAACAAATAGTATTGCATGCCCTTCATCATCAAGTTGTCCAACAGAAATCAGATTCCTCCTTAGGTCAGGAATATGTCGAACCTTCTCCAGTAACCAAACAGATCCATTGGGCAACAATATCCGGATGTCTCTCATACCTACAACATCCAAGGCTGAACCATAAGCTAAATACACTTTACCAAAAAGTACCTACAACATAATTCTGTATGATTTCTCAGTGTGGAGTGGTATGAAACGAATCTCCTGAATCCAAAACCCAATCATCAAGTGGACTGTCTACTGCAAGAAGTAATGCATTCTGAATCTCTTCTGTTACAGCACTAGTAGAATCATCTCCATTCTTCTTCTTAGGACTTTTGCATTGATTCCTAAAGTGACCTGTTTTCCCACAATTCCAGCATTGTACTTGTTAGCCTAATCTAGATTTGCTTCTGTTCCGATTAGAATTTCTGGATTTTGATCTACCCCTGTTTGAATTTCTGTCATTACCTCTGCCTCTTGTCTTAAGGTTTAGGACAGAACCAGAGCTTGAGGTTTCACCTGCATCTCTTCTGCGAATCTCCTCAGCCAGAATTAAATCTCGTATATCATTGTACTTGAGTTTTTCCTTTCCTGTAGAATTACTTACTGCCATCCTCATTGCCTCCCAACTGTTTGGCAAAGAAGCCAAAACGATCAGTGCACGGATCTCATCATCAAAATCAATTTCTACAGACGACAATTGATTTGTGATAGTATTAAATTCATTCAGATGTTGTGCTACTGAAGCATTCTCTGTCATCTTCAAATTGAACAATTTCTTCATTAGATGTACCTTGTTGTTTGCAGACGGCTTTTCATACATGCCGGACAAAGCCTTCATTAGATCTACTGTGGTCTTCTCCTTTACAACATTATGTGCAATAGACCTAGACAAAGTTAACCTGATAACTCCTACTACCTGTCTGTCAAGAAGAGCCCATTCCTCACCCTTCATAGCCTCAAGTTTTGTCCCCAAAAAAGGCAAACGCAATTGCCTCCCATAGAGATAATCTTTAATCTACATCTTCCAATACGCGAAGTCTGTGCCATCAAACTTTTCTATTCCAGACACCTTTCCTGCTTCCTCTGCCATTGCTCCCACTCAAACCTAACCCTAGGCTCTGATATCAGTTGTAGGGAATTTAACCAAAATTTCAACTTGTGAGAAACAAAACAAATAGAGAAAACACACGCAAAAGAAAACAATCACACGCACAAGATAATATTTACGTGGTTCGGCAATTTGCCTACGTCCACGGAGTTGCAGGGATTTCACTATAAAATAAGGAGATACAATAGTGTATAAGAACACTCTCAAGAAACCCAATTCCCAATACACCCTAACTCTCTCTCACCCACAAGACAAGAAAACACTATTCTTTCTTCTTATGCGGTTGCTAGGTTATTGGGAATTTTTTTTTTCTACTCTCACAGCTTGCCCTATATCACAAACCTAATATATATATGTGTGTATATATATATATATATATATATATATATATATATATATATAGGTCGGCTGTACTAGGAATTATAATCCTAGTTGAATTCGGTTTACTTGTGACTTACATGGGCTTGTGGCAATTCAAGCCACATGGGCCCACTTCAACAAGCTCCACTACTTTTTGATGAGTAATGAGACATGGGTGATTGCTTAGGACTTTGGATAGGGGTGGCAAATAGGTGGGTTTGGGGTGGACATAATTGGGTTGGGTATATAAAACTCATTTACTCATTAAAACCCATTTAACTAATTGCTTCTAACCCAAATCCAACCCACCCAATTACCCAATTATGAAAATTACCAAAGTGTCACTAAAGTGAAAATGACCAAAATACTCTAAAATCTTCAAAAATGACCAAAATACCCCAAAATCTAAAATTACCAAAATACATCCAAAACCCAAAAAATGACAAAAATACCCCAAAAACCCAGAAAATGACCAAAATACTCCCGAAACCCAAAAATTACTAAAATACCCCTGAAACCCAAAAAATGACCAACATACCCCTGAAACCTAAAAATTACCAAAAATACCCCCGAAACCAAAAAATGACCAAAATACCCCAAAAACCTAAAAATTACCAAAATAATCACGAAACCTACAAAATGTCCAAAATACCCTTAGAACCCAGAAAATGACCAAAATACCCCTGAAACCTAAAAATTATCAAAATAATCACAAAACCTACAAAATGACCAAATACCCCCAAGAATCCATAAAATGACCAAAATACCCCTGAAACCTAAAAATGACCAAAATACCCCCAAAACCCAAAAAATGACTAAAATGCCCTGAAACTTAAAAATGACCAAAATACCCTCGAAACCCAAAAAATGACAAAAATACCCCAAAAACCCAGAAAATGACCAAAATACTCCCGAAACCCAAAAATTACTAAAATACCCCTGAAACCCAAAAAATGACCAACATACCCCTGAAACCTAAAAATTACCAAAAATACCCCCGAAACCAAAAAATGACCAAAATACCCCAAAAACCTAAAAATTACCAAAATAATCACGAAACCTACAAAATGTCCAAAATACCCCTAGAACCCAGAAAATGACCAAAATACCCCTGAAACCTAAAAATGACCAAAATACCCCCAAAACCCATAAAATGACCAAAATACCCCTAAAACCCATAAAATGACCAAAATACCCCCGAAACCAAAAAATTACCAAAATACCTCTGAAACTCAAAAAATGACCAAAATACCCTAAAAACCCAAAAAATGTCCAAAATGCCCCGAAATCTAAAAAATTACCAAAATAATCTTGAAGCCTAAAAATTAAACAAAATAATGCCGAAACCTAAAAATGAACAAAATACCTCCGAAACTTTAAAAATGGCCAAAATAACCCCGAAGCCTAAAAATTGACCAAAATAACCTAGAAACCAAAAAATGATCAAAATACCCTCGAAACCTAAAAAATGATTGAAATACCCTCGAAACCTAAAAAATGATCGAAATACCCTCGAAACCTAAAAATTAATTGAAATACCTCCTGAAACCTAAATATGACCAAAATAACCCCTAAACTTTAAAATGACCAAATTATCATCGAAACCTAAAAAATGACCAAATTATCATCGAAACCTAAAAAATGACCAAAATACCCCGAAACCTATAAAATGACAAAAATGCCCCTTAAACCTATAAGTCGATAAAAATACACCTTAAACCTAAAAAATTATCCAAATCAATGACCAAATTATTCCTTAAACATAAAAAAATGACCAAAATAAGGGAATATTATTGGTTAGAGCATCATTGGATTAGAGAAACTTTAACTTAGTGTTAAAAGTATCATTAGTTCAGCAAAATATAATCCTAGTGAGTCCATTTGTATAGTTCTATAAGCTTTATATTTTGTAGAAGATATTAAGTATATTTCCATGATTGATTATAGGTCTTATTTAAGAGTATTTTGAGACTATTTGGAGGGTGTTTCAGCTGGACTTTCAGAGTGATTCAAGTGCTGTAAGTAATTATGCATAATATGCACAAGTTTTGTCCATTAGGTTCTTAGAAGTTAAAAGTTTTCAAAAGTTTTGTATTTCAAACTTATGTTTTCTAAAGTTTGTCAAAAGTATTTTTGTATCATTGAAAGAGAAATTTCGACTATTAAATAATGTTTTAAAGAGATACTTCAAATTTTAAATAAGTTTTGAATGTCTGAATCTCATTTAAAAGATGATTTCTAAACTAAACTATTTTCCGTAAATAATTGAGTTTCAATGTAAGTTCTCTAAAAAGGTTCTTGTTCTTTAAATTTGTTAAAACCAAGTGATTTCAAGGTCATATTCCTATTCTCCAAATGGTATTTAAAATATTTACATAAAAGCCTCAATCTCTATTCGTTCCCCAAGAGAGTCAAGCACCCTTTGATTTATGTTCTATTCAATATTTTGATCTTTGATATGCCTCTGTATTTTAGGGCCGTGACACCTTATTTTGGTAATTTTAGAGGCTTCGGGTGTATTTTGTTCATCTTATAGGATTAGTGGTATATTGGTCATTTTAGATATTTTGAGGTGTATTTTGGTCATTTTATAGGTTTGGAGGTATTTTGGTTGTTTTAGGGGTTTTAGGGTATTTTTGGTTGTTTTAGGGGTTTCAGGTTGTTTGTTGCCATTTTAGAGGTTTTGGGTTTATTTGGGCCATTTCAAAGGTTTAGTGGTATTTTCGTCACTTTATAAGTTTGAGGGTATTTTGGTCATTTTTTAGGTTTCACGGGTATTTTGGTAATTTTTTAGGTTTAGGGGGTATTTTGGTCATTTTATAGTTTTAGGGGGGGTATTTTGGTCAGTTTTAGGTTTCTAGATTATTTTGATCAATTTTTTGGCTTCGGGGTTATTTTGGCCGTTTTTTAGGTGTCGAGGGTATTTTTGTCATTTTTTAGGTTTCGAGGGTATTTTGGTCATTTTTTAGGCTTTGGGGTTATTTTGGCCATTTTTTAGGTTTCAGAGGGGTTTTGGTAATTTTTAGGTTTCGGGAGTATTTTGATCATTTTTAGGTTTTGAGGGTAATTTGGTCATTTTTTGGGTTTTGGGGGTAATTTTGTAATTTTTAGGTTTTGGGGTTATTTTGGTCATTTTTTAGGCTTTGGGGTTATTTTGGCTATTTTTTAGGTTTCAGAGGGATTTTGGTAATTTTTAGGTTTTGGGGGTATTTTGATTATTTTTAGGTTTCGGGGGTATTTTGGTCATTTTTTGGATTTTAGGAGTATTTTGGTAATTTTTAAGTTTTGGGGGTATTTTGGACATTTTTTGGGTTTCAAGGGCATTTTTGTTATTTTTTGGGTTTGGGGGTATTTTGGTAATTATTAGGTTTTTGGGGGTATTTTTGGTAATTTTTAGGTTTTTGGGGGTATTTTGGTCTTTTTTGGGTTTCGGGGGTATTTTGGTCATTTTTTGAGTTTTAGGGTTATTTTGGTAATTTTCAGGTTTTTGGGGGTATTTTGGTAATTTTTTGGTTTCGAGGGTATTTTGGTCATTTTTTGGGTTTTGGGGGTATTTTGGTAATTTTTTGGTTTAAAGGGTATTTTGGTCATTTTTTGGAGTTCGGTGGTATTTTGGTTATTTTTAGGTTTTGGGGGGTATTTTGGTCATTTTTTGGGTTTTGGGGTTATTTTGGTTAGTTTTAGGTTTTAGGGGTATTTTGATTATTTTTTGGGTTTGAGGGGTATTTTGGTCTTTTTTTAGGTTTTAGGGGTATTTTGGTTATTTTCAAGTTTAGGTGTTATTTTGGTCATTTTTTAGGTTAAGGGCGTATTTTGGTAATTTTAGTGGTTTTGGGGCATTTTAGAGTTGGGTGATTTGTAGAAATGATAGTTGGATCATAATTTGGTCAAATTGGGTACCCAATTAAAACCCAATAAACATTAATATTAATTGGGTTTAATTGGGTTAATACCCATTTAACCCAATTAATAATTTGGTGGGTTTGGGTCTCATTTAAGTGGGTGAGTTTGGGTGGGCAAATTAATTTGTCTTGATTTTGTCACCCCTAACTCTGGAGATGGGATTGTAATCTTTTTATTTCTAAGCTGTGACCCATTTGTTGGGCTCATAGTAGTAAAATTTTGGCACTTTTGAATAGCCATGAAAGTTAGAATTATAAAAAATTATTTGGAGTAAAATTGGAACTTGTTTGTGTTTAGTTGTATGTGCATATGTGCAAGCATCAAATGTTTTTAGTTGTGAGAACTGCAAATTAACACGTATTATCTAGGGAAATCAACTTTGCTTCAAATCAGATCTAAAAGCATTTTTTTTTTTTTTTTTTTGGATTGACCAATTGTAGCTTGATTATCATTCTTGTTTTTTCAGGTTAGATCTAGTTGGAAGTTTTTTTTTTTTTTTTTTTTTTGGTTGAAGAATTTGAAGGAGAGGGGAGAAGAGGGTTTCTACTACTACTCTTACTACTACTACTACTAATAATAATAAATTGTCAAATTTGTTCTTATGAATTATGATGTCAAATTATATATTTATTTAAATTAAACAAAAACTTATAATTTGACAATTTATATTATGTCTTATCATTATCCTATTACCATTTTATTTTCTAAAAAAAACTAAACTTAATGAAGGATACCTATTCCCCTTATCCTACTTAAATTTTAAAATGATGTAGAATAGACATGTCATGCCTCAAATCCAAAAGGGTGCAAAGCATGAAAAACCGAGTCTTCAAGAGAGACTATAGGAGAATTTTTTTTTTTTTGCTTTCCATTTGATAAAGTAAATAAATATATTGATCTCTCCACAATATCAGTCAGAGCTCTATGACACATTTACAAACAATACAAACTACAAATCAAGTGTCTCCAAATATGCATAAAAATCCAAAGCTCCAAATAAATAAACACAAAGTCATGATCCTCTATGAGATACATAACCTTAATAGAAAATCTAGGCCTACCACGCCCAAGGCTAACAAACCTCAAGAGCGCAACCTCTAGTAGAATTAGCTATGGCCTCGATAAATTTAGTTAGTTGAGTGACCAACAATTTATAGCACAAATCTCCCACTTAGCATAGTACTCCAATCACCACAAATAAACTAAGCTCCATGCCCAATATATAGCTAATTTATCTGTAAAACTGTTAGAGAGTGTGATGACCTAAAACCCAGTAAGTAGCATAATTAATGAGGGTAAGGGAAATTCAAGTCTCATGATAATTAACATTTTTACAAAACAAAAAACATGTTACACTTTGGAAATTTCCACTTAATTTTTGTAAAATCAATCTTCATGGATAAAATGACAAGAATGATTGAAACAATATAGTACAAAGCTTTTTCAAAATATCTCAACATGAAACTACCATAATGTATATACTGTGAGCAAAAATAAAACACCATTTCAAAACCAGAAAATCCAACCCAGAGCTACATGACAACGTCGTCACAAAGATAGAATTTAACGCCGTCACAAAGACAGAACTAATCTGCCGTCACAAAGACAGAACTAATCTACTATCACAAAGATGAAACTCAATTGCTGACATATAGTCAGAACTCAAGAACTATCACAAAGACGGGTGCTAAGATATTAATGTCACACAAAATAGTATCTAGCTAGGTAATCACTGGGTAATCACACATCATGGCACAATGGTAAAACATAAAGAGCTCACAGATTACATGAAATCAAAACACAGTACATTTCCAAATGGTTTCACAAAACCTTTTAATATCAAAAGATATTCACAAGCTTCTCAAAGCCTTCAGACTCATTTCTTGTCAATAAGATTTTGTATCATCTTTCCCAATCATCAAAGCATCTTTGAATTTTGCAAATAGTGCAATTTGAAAGAATTTAATAAAAAATGTTAGTCTTTTCCATGCTAACAAATCATGAATTTCTCCATATGCAATAAGAAATATGATTCACTTTTAAATGCTTCATGCATTTTCCATCAATGATTAACAATAATAGTACACATAGTACGTTTTAGGAAAACCATGAATAATGTTCCAAAATGGGTTTAACCATAAAATACTTAAGTGCAATAATGATTCTTTTTTAAAAATCCCATTAAGAAACCACTTACCTCAGCTGTCCAATCCAAATTTACCTTAACCGGGCGCCGCATTCAACCAATCAAGTTACTAGGTCCATCACCAAGTACCTTGGAACCTAGAAACACAAGTATCAAGCCTATTAATAACAAGGCCTACTGCAAATTACACTATCATATTTGTCCCCATAAATAGGAAAGGATCCCCTCAAAAATCAAACTTAAGACCCTTAAAGCCTAACTTGGCCATCCTAAGACAAGTACTCCTACCCAAACGGGAACCAAACAAGCATACAAGAAACTCATAAGGCTATAATACAACCAAAACCTTTTATTTCCCTACCACAACCACAAGTCAAGCAAATGCAACCTCATACTAGTATTGGTATATTATTATTAAGGTCAAGGTCATGTTTAATTATGCATGATTTTATCTATTGATTATTGATTATGTGGGTTAGAGCGTGATTACCTAAAATAGAGTAATGGGTGAATATAGGTTGTTCGGTTCTAAGACTTTAGGATCTAAATGTATTAGAACTTCAATGTGTAATTTTGGCAAACCATGATCAAAACTTAGAGTCTAGAATTAGGCTGCTCAAAGTGTGTTTATGTGTAAAGTTGGAATCGAGTAATTGTAGAAAATTACTATTCAATTTCTGCAAGGCTCGATCAATTGAACCTTGTGCAGAATGTTTTTTCTATAGAATTTCCAACTCAGCCCAAGCTCATATGACGTGTAGGGTTTTATGTTTTGCCTTAAGTATAAAAGGAAAAATCCTAACCACGTTTTAGAGGTTGTTGATATGCTGTGTGTGTGAATCTCTTGTGAGATCTAGAAGTGTTTGCCTTCATACACATTTAGGGTTATCAATATCATGATTGATGTTGAGAACTTGGTGATCTCTTCAGTTACTATTTCAAAAGCTTAAAGAAAAATACAAGTTGGAGTACTTGTGGTTGCTATGGATCAAGGAAAGAAGCAGTCCGTGGACTTGGAGTTGTCACATGGTCGTGGTAGCAAGTTTTCTACTTGAGGTTGCAATAGGATGTTAGTGGTCTAAGTCGCTATTGTACAAACTTCAATTCTTTCATAGTGGATCTGTTTTACCTTGAGGATAGCTAGGTTAAATCCTCTTGAAGTTTTTTACCGGTTTTGTTTTCCTGGGTTATCATATCGTTGTGTTCTTTATATTTTCGCATTATTTACATGATATGATTTACTTGTGTTAACCTAGATCTGAATAATTTATCTAAGTAATCACTTGGCTAAATAATTAAGCTAAACAACTTGTGTTTTAAGGGGTTTAAAAACATACAAGTGGTATCAGAGCGGGTTAGCTTTAGTATTTAGATCATTTGATCTAAGAGTTGATCCTTGACCCCTGTTGTAATGGAACACGGTCACTCTTTATTGATCCCACCTCACTTTGATCGGAACAACTATGCCTACTAAAAAGTAAGGATGAAAGCATTCCTGAAATTTATTGATGAGAGAGTTTGGAATTTCGTTGAATACAGATGGGAGAAGCCGACTACTCCTGTAAGCGAGTGGCAAGCTTCTAAGAAAGAAGTAGCTGCTTTTAATAGCAAAGCCATGAATGCTATTTTCAATGTTGTTTCTATGGAGGAATTCAAGAGAATTTCTAATGTTGAGGTTGCTCATACTGCATGGAATATTCTCCAAACTATGCATGAAGGCACAAAGATAGTTAAGATTAACAAACTGCAACAATTAACTACTAGATTTGAAAGTATTAGAATGTTTGATGATGAATGTTTTGATGAATTCTATGCTAAATTGAATGATATTGTTAACTTTGTTTATAATTTGGGTGAAATTTATGATCAATCTAAGAATGTAAGGAAGATTCTTAGATCCCTGACTGAGGACTTTAGACCTAAAGTGATTGCCATTACTGAGAGTAAGGATGTGGACTCCACCCCTGTTGATGAGTTAGTAGGATCTCTTTAGTCCTATGAGTTAGACCTACCTAAGACAAACAAATCCAAATCAATGGCTCTTAAGTCTGTTGATGATGTTGATGGGAATGGATTTAATGATGAACTCTCTGCTACAGAGATTGCATATCTTGCCAAGAATTTTAAAAACTTTCTTAAGAACAACAACAGAAGGGCAAGAGGTAAAAACAATGCTGAACTTAGGAATTTTAGGAGGAATGAACCCACTAAAGTGAACAATACTGATAAACCTAAAGAGAAAGTAGGTCAAACCTCTAATAATTCTATGGATCAACAATGTTTTGGTTGTCAAGGGTAGGTCATGTGAAATCAGAATGTCCTACATTCTTGAGATTAAAGGGAAAAGTTATGATTGTAACCCTTAGTGATGATAAAGTTTCCGACTATATGTCTGGTAGTGATGAAGATGGAAACTTCATTGCTTTCATAGCTACTGCTATAGTTGATGAAAGTGTTATGGTTAATGAGAACCTTTCTGATGGGGAACTATCTGAAAATGTTGATTTGCAAGAAGTCTATAATAAGTTTTGCAAAGGATGCTATGAATGTTGATTTAGGTTTAAAGAAAATTGCTTCTCTTGAACTTGATAAGAATAATTTGCTATTGAAATTGTTTGATGCTAAGGAATTGCTAAATAAGGTGAAGACTGAGAACATGTTGTTACTTGATAAAGTTAAGAACTTGGAATTTGAATTATCTATTGCTAGAGAACAAACAAATAGGTTTGCTAGAGAACAAACTTGATCACATGTTGAGTGTTCAGAAGTCTTCTTCAGACAAAACTGGTCTAGGTTTTGTAGATAGCATCTCTATGTCTGAAACTCATTCCACAAACTTTGTTTCTTCTTCTGAGCCTCCCGTGAGTGAGATTGTCAAACCATTAGAAGTTACATCTCTTAGGAAGATTAGGGTTGATCTTAAAGAGTCTAAGCCTAAGAATCCTACCCTTCTTAAGGATAAGTTGCATGATAGACCTACATGGGTTTGTCATTATTGTGGAAAGTCTGGGCACATTTGTCCAAACTATTTCAAATTGCAAGTTGTTAAGCGAGCAGATAAGCCAAAAGTATCTGTGCCTCAAGCACAAGATCCTATGGTACTTATTGGTAAGTTGGTAAAAGTTTTAAACCTTTATACCAATCCTAGAGTTGCTCATCATTCTAATATGAATAATAACTCCAATGCAAGAGTTGCATCTAAAAAGTTTTGAATGCAAAAGGCTCAATCTAATTGAGTCTTTTTGACTTGGTCTTTGTGCTTCATCTCTCTACTCTTTGTGACCTTTCTTCGTTGCTATTTTTTTTGTTTCTTTTTGTTTTAGGATTTGCATTGCATAACATTCATGCATTTCATGATAGGTTGTTTTTGTTATTCTTTAAAAAAAAAAAAAAATTAGGAAAAGGAAGGAAAAATGTGTTTTGCATTATTTTTCTTGGATTTGAAATCAAGGCTAGCCATATTATCTTTACATAACATATTTATGTATCTTGTTTAGCTTGAATGAGTTTATTTTATTGCACTTTACTAGTTTGAGCTTTGTAGTGCATGTTGTGTAGGAGTTGTTTATAGTTTTTGATCACTTGATCTTGATCTTGATGTCACATGCTTTTGATTGTTGGACTTGAAATTAATGAGAAAGGCATAAATAACCATCTCACCACTGTTTAATAGCCAATCATGAACACCTTAGTGTCTATCATAAGATTTTGTGCTCGAGAAAGTGTAGTAGATGCACAAAAATAACATAAGGTGTAGCCTCGGATTAATGCTAAAATTAGTGTGTACATTATTGGGCTATAATAGATTCACAATGAAATAAAATTGGTGTGTACATTATCTTGGTTATTCTAATAATTTTCAAATCAAATAAAATTGGTTTGTACATTATGAGGCAAAACAAGAAACTTACATGATTGCAAGCTTGTTTTCTAGGAGATGTGAGAGTTATATGATGTAACTCCTTAGGTGATAGTCTCTTTCAAACTTATGTAATGAATTTTGTAGAAATTGTGATTGATTACTATCTGCATATCACCTCATATGTATCTTCAGCTATTGCTAGTTGCACATACTACACAAGTTATTCTTTGCTAAACTTAGTACATGATATTGTGTGTGATCTTGTTATGGCCATCCAATATTAAAAGTTACTTGATTTTAATGCAAAATGTGTTTACTATTTGAGTTTTGAGGACAAACTGATTGAAAATCTTGTTTTTGGAAGATTTGGGTTGAATTCAAATGTTTTTGAAAAAATTTTCATCTCATACTCATGCATTTTATTCATAAAACAATGTGCTTTGAGGAGTTTCTGCATTAAAATGCTTTGTTTTGAAAAAATTTGATTTTTCAAGATTTTCGGTCGATCGAACCTGTTGCTTGACCGACCGAAAATGCGATAACATTTTTGGTTACAATCTGCCTGGCTCGATCGGTGCTTGATTGGTGCTAAATCAATTGAATCTATTTTTTGACCGATCGAAAATTAGTCAGTGAGTTATTAAAATGATTTTTCTCTCACGTGTTCTTCACACTTTTCAAATCTTTTCAAAAGCGTTTTCCTTCTCCTTACTTGACCGATCCAATCTAAGTTTTTTTTTGTTGCTTTTTGCCTAAAATCTTCAAAAGGTTTTTGTCTTCTATCTTGAGTAAGTCTCTTTTACCCTTTTTTTTTTCATTCAAATCATCTTTTTCATGCATTGTTCATGTTTTTTTGTTGAGATTTTCGAACTCAATATGTTTTAGGGTTTTTAATTTTTGGGTTGTTTTCTTTCACATTTGATTCATGAGTTTTTGTCTCTAGATGCTATTAACTTGATTCTCATGCTTTAATTTGATTAAATTTGTGTTTTGGGAAAAATTTGAAATTCTAGGGCTTGAAACTACATGAAATTGGGGATTTTGTTCAATTGGGTAAAATTTGATAAAATTGACTTGTGTTATTGAGTGATTATGTCATTATATGATGTTATCTAACTTGTGTAATGATAAATTGATCCATTTGTTGGGATTTTTGAAATTGGGTTTTTCAAAATTTGGAGTTTTTGTTCTAAAACTCTATGTTCAAGTCAATTGTTGGTTTATAAAGTAAAATTGAACAGTTCTCAATGCATTACAGCATGCATCATTTGTTCATTCATGTCATTCATCATATAGATTGTTATTTTCTATATTTTTTTGCTGTAACTCTGTTTGATGTAGTTTGCCCTTGGTTTTCTTTGTTTTCTTTCTTTGGTTTATGTTTCTGTATATCCTTTCTAACCCTTAGCATCATTGTTAGGAAGACTAGAGCCAATAAGAAAACCACCTCCACCTCTACCCCTGCCTTCGATAGTGATAGGTTTAGGTTTAAGAAAAACCAGGAAGCCTATGAGAAGCTGAACATATTTAGGTCTGTTTGGGTTGAGAGAGTTGTTTTAGATGAGTTAGATTTGAAAATTAGGAGGAACTTTGAGTGTAGGGGTTGGTTGCCTTTGTTGGACATTTCTCATCCTCCTTCGGCTGCCTTGATTAGAGAGTTCTACTCTAACCTCTTTGTCCATTCCGATGATTCCAATGTCCAGTATGTGATGAGTTAGATAAAGGGTGAAGAGTATGTCATTAATCCTTTAGTAGTGGCCTTTGCTCTTGGGGTTCCTTTGGTACGACAGCCAGTCTACCCTTATTCTGAGACCCCTCCTCTTGAAGACATTATGTTATATCTCACCGGTACTTCCATTTAGTGGGGTACTGATCCTCGTATCAACTCCTATGAGCTTACAGAGATTCATTATTTGTTTTTACAGATTTCTTGTCATTCTATCTGGCCCAACTCTCACTTGCACACCATTCCTATTGAGATATGTGCATTTTTGTATGCCCTTGTGTCTGATGCTCTTATGAGTTTTCCTACTCTTTTTATTCGATCCTTGGTTGAGGTTCATAGGAGTAGTTTTACAACACATGGTCTGTTCTTCCTTTTGTTTATTTATAGGATTTTGTTACATCTAGAATTAGAGGATTTTCCTGCGTTTGAGCCCGTACATATTATAGCTCCCATAGGTGCCACCTTCCTTAGTCAGAGAGCAGCTCAGATGAGAGCTAGCTCTAAACGCCCTAGAGTTGAGTCTTCCACATGTGCTGCAACTCAGCCTCCTTCTTCAGGTGACCCCACTGCTGAGGCCTATGTCGATCCCACCGCCACTGTTGATCCTCCACCTTCTACTTCGGGTGATTCCACCATTCAGAGTATGTTGGATACTATCATAATCGTTTAGGCGGCACATGGTTAGCTTTTGGTGGATGTGCTCACGAAGCTTCAGGCTTTGCGTTCGGATTTTGCGAGTGTCCGACGGTTTACTCCACCACCTCTTTTTGATGATGAGTCTTGATTGCCCTTTGGCAATTCGTCACAAAAAGGGGGAGTACATATTGATGGAGATAGGGGGAGATTTTGATGTTTTTGGAGCTTTAGATTGTATCTAGGTGCTTCATGATGCATTTATTTTTGGATCATGATGTATATATCTTGATGTATTTATTTTTTCCTATGGGTTGTATATGTTAGCAGGAGACACTTTGTTTTTTGTTTTTATTTCTTTTATTGTTTCTTGTTTCACATGTGCTACAATGGCTATTGATTAATTTATTTTATGAGGTTATTCATGATACATGTCTTTTATTTTCTGTTTTGTAAAATCAAGAATTTATTTTGTTTTACTTGTATTTTCCACATATGCGTTTATGTGTTTGTTGAGTGTTTTAGAAATATACAGGTTAATTCAATCATGTTGCTGTTTACATTGGCAACTGATGAATAGTAGTTAGGTTGAATTATTTTTGGGCATTTTATTGTAATGGGCTATTTTTGTAACTTTGAGCATTTTTGTTTTTGTTATGTGTTTTGTCACGGATTACCAAAGGGGAAGTTTGTTAGGTTTTAAGACTTTAGGATCTAAATGTATTAGAATTTCAATGTGTAATGTTGGCAAACCATGATCAAAACTTAGAGTCTAGAATTAGGTTGCTCAAAGTGTGTTTACGTGTAACGTTAAAATCGAGTAATTGCAGGAAATTACTATTCAATTTTCGTAAGGCTCGATCAATCGAAAATTAGACTCAATCGATCAAACCTCGTGCAGAATGTTTTTTCTACAAAATTTCCAACTTAGCCCAAATCCATATGACGTGTAGGGTTTTATGTTTTGCCTTAAGTATAAAAGGAAAAACCTAGCCACGTTTTAGAGGTTGTTGATATGCTATGTGTGTGAATCTCTTGTGAGATCTAGAGGTGTTTGCCTTTATACACATTTAGGGTTATTGTAAGGTTGAATTTTATCAACCATCTTGTTGGCTTTATTCCGTGCCAAATTTTCTTGTATTTCAGCAATTAGTAACCCTGTATTTAGGTGGGATTCTTGTAAGGATAGTGAGTGAGATAGTGTGAAGAAATGCTCAAGAGTGTGCAAGAAAAACAGGGACTCGCGACTGGATCTTGCAGGTGACTCGCGGTTGCAAGCTGCTAGAAGCTACACACGTGCTAGGCATGCCAGAAGTTGAAGCGTCATGCCAGTTGGAGCACTACAGGACAAATTAGGACAACTGGCCGTTCAGTTACCTCGCGGCTGGAACTCATGACTCAGTCAAGCTGTGAGCCAGCCCCTTTTTGAAAAACCTGACTCTTCACATTCCATTCTCACCCTAGTATAAATACCCCTTTTACCTAAGAAAGAAAGAGAGCTTCTAGAGAGAATTTTGAGAGAGAAACCCTGGAGAAAAATAAGATTGATTCATCCCCAATCTTCATTAAGAGACTCTTCAAATTCCTCAACTCTCTTCCTCTCCATTGTTAAAATCCTTGAGAGGCTTATTACCAAAACCTTTTCTCACCATATCCATTTCTGTGGGATGGCTGTTTAGTGCTTTGGAAAGCAGTTAGAAAGGAACCAATTTCACATTGGTTGATGCTACGGTTAAGTAGTGGAATCTGGGTAGCTAGAAAAGAAATAGGTTCGGCACAACCTTGTTGGAGCAAGAAGCTTGGAGGGCTTAGGTACACTGGGTAGATTAGGCTTGGAGGGTCTATTGCTATTCATGTATCCCAACTACATTTTCTAGTGGATTTTTAACCGCTTGGAGGGCGGCGGAGAGGTTTTACGCCGAGGACTTTAGTTTCCTCTTCGATAACACATCGTTGTGTTGTCCTTGTGTTTGCATCTCTCTTCCCTTAATCTTTGCCTTTTATTTTCTGCTGTGGATGTGATTTTAATTGGCTTAGATTGTTTACCAATTCTGTTTTATAGCTTGTATTCATTTTCCGCACACTTATTATTTGTCATAAAGCTTGAATTGGTAATTTTGTTATTGGAGGTCTAAACGTTCATAGTGTTGTATACATTATTTGAACTTTCAATTATCAAGATCAAGATTGATGCCAAGATCTTGGTGATCTCTTCAGTTGCTGTTTTAAGAGCTTAAAGAAAAATACAAGTGGGAGTACTTGTGGTTGCTGTAGATCAAGGAAAGAAGTTGTCCGTGGACTCGGAGCTGTCATGTGGTTGTGGTAGTAAGTTTTCTACTCAAGGTAGCAATAGGATGTTAGTGGTCTAAGTCACTATTGTACAAACTTCAATTCTTTTATAGTGGATATGTTTTACCTTAAGGATAGTTAGGTTAAATCCTCCCTAGGTTTTTTACCGGTTTGGTTTTCCTGGGTTATCATATTGTTGTGTTCTTTATATTTTCGCATTATTTAAATGATATGATTTACATGTGTTAACCTAGATCTGAATAATTTATCTAAGTAATCACTTGGCTAAATAACTAGGTTAAACAACTTGTGTTTTAAGGGATCTAAAAACGTACATAAGTAACCAAAAATAAAAAAAAATAAAAACTTAAAAACCTATTGCATTAGCATACCCATTTCCCTCCTAAGATGAGTTTTAGTTACAATTACAGCTTCAAGAACTTTTTTTACGGTAGTCATTAAGAAACTTAAAATATACAACAAAATTTAATAAAAAAGAATTTTATATATTTCCTTTTATATTTTGAAATCATTGCATAATAGTCTCATTATTAATACTGCAAGTTACTTCTCTTTCAAATTTTAGTTCAATAAAATTTTCTTTTGGTCTTTTCTTTTTGTTTGAAAGGGCCTAATATATTGACAATGGGACTAAAGTTTAATATTATTGAACTTAAAAATAATTAAGGTGGTTACAATTTTTTTTATTTTTTTTTAGAGGTAGACAAATCATAAAATTTTTTAAAATTTATATATAATTTTTATTTATTTCCCAGAGATCAAGATGGTCCTGTGACCACCCTACCTTTAGCATGGAGCCACCCTTGGCTATAATTGTTCCCTATCTTTAAAGAGCATTGTTCATTCTCTAAATGTGGGGGCCAATTGATCCCAGAGTTACTATTTAGGTTGAGAGGGCTGGGCCTATGGCCCAATAACCCAATTCGAGGACGAGAACATATTTAAGGACTATCAGATAAAGAAGAGATGAAATGGTATTATGGGAAGAGGCAAAGTATATTTGTGGTGGACCTAACCGTATCCGAGGAGGATGTTCATCTTGGAACTTTTGTCCGAGGTGGCTAGAAACATTCCCCCCCCCCCCCCCCTTAATATAATATATAAAGGGTATTCCACAACAGATGGATGGGCAAATACTGGATAAAGGGTAAGGATGAAGGATAACAAATATCTCTGGGAGCTGTTAACTCCACATTAAATGCTTCCCAACCAACTCTTTGGCCGCATTAATGTGGAGGTGATGCCTGAACAGTAAATAAGCAGCCTTACAGCTAATAATAGAAGGTTCAAGGAGGTGCGAGATGGGACAGGGAAACTCCCAACACTTGACTCACATGTGGATGGTGAAAATGGTACAAAAACCATGATATATAACACGAAAATGAATTCAAAGAAAAGAGGATGGAAGAAAAACAGAAAAGAAAGATAGGTTGAAGAAATACAACAGTAAAAAGAAAGAAGGAACTCTAAACTATTGATCACATTATTAGGGCATAATCGAGGATGCTTTTTGCCTTTTTTGCATGTGTAACTCTTCCCCTTAAACACTAACAACCGATATCTTTTCTCTAGATTCAGACTAGCTTTTTCTCCCACTCTCTACAAATTTATTGTTCGGACTTGTTGGGCTTGAGTCCATTCCTGTTTTGGGGTTCGAGTCAAAACAGGTCCTTACAATTGGCGCCGTCTGTGGGAAAGCTTGATCTGATCAGAAGGAGATTTTGGTTTAGTGCTGAAAATGGAAGAATCAGGTTCGCATCAACCGACGATCTGGCCACATCAGGGTAATGATAGTCTGCATCAAGCGGAATCAGGAGGCTCACAACATAATAACTCAGTGGTGAACCCACAACAAAAGGGAGATCATGAGGGAAGTGGGCAAACCACGCACACCAATAGGAGTCAGTCGCGTGGGAAAAGTCATGTCTCCCATGCAAAGAATGAGAGAGACATGCAACGTGAGATCGACGAATTGAAGAAGAAGTTACGCCGTGCACGACAAAGGCGATCATCATTTGGGTCTGAGTCTTCTTCTGAGGATGCAAAAGATGCCTCGTACAAGCAACGATCCAGAGCTCCACCCAGCGAAACTTTCTCAGGCGAAGAGGAATATAGTAGCCGAAGGACTAAGAACATGAGTCCATCGCACAAGGGCCTTGGAAACAAGGCCATGAACGAAGCGTTGAACCAAGTTGCTAAATCGCCTTTCACACGACGGATTGAGGGTGCAAGCCTTCCTCAGCGATTTAATCGGCCGACCTTCTCTCTTTATAATGGTTGGACATATCCGGTGGAGCATGTTAGCCATTTTAATCAGAAAATGGCCGTTCATTCTAAGGATGAGGCCTTAATGTGTAAGATCTTTTCGTCTAGCCTAGGTCCAATGGCGATGAGATGGTTTAATGGCTTGAGGGCGAATTCCATTGACTTTTTCAAAAAACTTACCCAGTCTTTTGGCGCTCGCTTTATCATGTGTAGCAGGGTTCCATTGCCCTTAGGATCTTTGCTGTCTATGTCCATGCGAGAGGGAGAAACTTTGAAGGCTTACTCAGATAGATACTGGGAAATGTTCAATGAGATAGATGGGAGCTATGACGATGTGACCATTAGCACATTTAAGGCTGGATTACCAACCGAGCATGATTTAAGAAAATCCCTCATTGGCAAACCTGTCACCAGTGTACGCTTGTTGATGGATAGGATTAACAAATATAAGAGGATTGAGGAGGATTAGTTACAGGGAAAGGGGAAAGCGAAGGTGATCCCTCAGGAGAGGAGGGATTCCAGGTCGGATCGGGCACAGAACAATTGACCTCAGAGAGACTTCGCAGGGCAATCTGGATCTGCCAACACCCAGGCGGTCAATGTTGTGTTTCGGGAGTCAGTGCAAAAAATCTTAGAGAAGGTTAGGAATGAACCATTCTTTAAATGGCTGAACAAGATGGTAGGAGATCCAACGAATCGTAACCAAAACCTGTACTACCATTATCATCAAGATCATGGTCATACTACTGAAGATTGCAGGAATTTGTGGGATCATTTGGAACAATTGGTCCGAGAAGGGAGGTTAAAACATCTCTTGCACCATTCCAGCGGTCGAGGAGGCTAGACTGGTTCGGCGTTTCAAGGAAACGCTACATCAAAACCTCCTCTCGGTACCATAAACGTCATATTTGCTGCCCTAGGGAGGATTGGATCTTGCCCTTCCAGGGTAATGTCAGTGTCCTGTTATTCCAATGATGAATCTAATTCAATGCCGAAGAGGATCAAGACGAACGTTCCTCTAGTGTTAAGCTTTTCGGAGGAGGACAAACAGGGAACTATACAGCCACATGATGACGCTCTGGTGGTTACCCTTAGAATTGGTGGGTATAACGTAAAGAGGGTCATGGTTGACTAGGGAAGTGCATCGGAGATTATGTATCCTGATCTTTACAAGGGGTTGGGTTTAAAACCTGAGGATTTGACGACCTATAGCTCACCTTTGGTGAGTTTCGAGGGTAAAATGGTTATCCTTAAGGGGCATATAAGATTATCTGTGCAAGCTGGGGCAGATGTGGTCGAAGTAGATTTTATCGTGGTAGATGCATTTTCCCCGTATACAGCCATTATGGGCAGGCCTTGGCTGCATTCCTTGGGTGCTGTTTCATCCACCCTTCATCAGAAGGTGAAGTACCCTTCTGGAGGACAAGTGCTGGAGATAGTGGGAAGCCAGTCTATGGCTAGGCAGTGTTTAATTGCAGCAATTCAACACAAACCAGAGAGTGGCACCTCGGCCACTAAGGAAAACAATTTATAGTAGTTAGAAACCCCGGCATCTCTGTCCAATGGGCCAGTCGACGAGGCGAAATGTGAAGACCTGGACAAGGTGGTCATTGGAGATGACCCGGAGAGATTCTTTTAGGTTGGAGCTCAACTTCCCCTACAGGAGAGGGAACAGTTGGTTGAGCTTTTGAGAAGAAATGTAGATGTGTTCGCATGGGATGCCTATGAAGCCCCTGGGTTAGATCCAAAATTCATTTGTCATCATTTGAATGTGAACCCCTCAGTTACTCCAAAAAGGCAGCCACCTCGGTGCCTCTCTAATGAACATGTAGAGGCTGTCAAGAGTGAAGTAATTAAACTTAAACAGGCAGGGGCTATTAAAGAGATATTTTACCCTTAATGGTTGGCGAATACCGTGGTGGTCAAGAAGAAGACAGGAAAATGGCGTGTGTGTGTGGACTTACAGATCTCAACAGGGCTTGTCCAAAAGACCCATTCCCTATGCCTAGGATAGACCAATTGGTAGATGCAACGGTAGGTCATCCTCGGATGAGTTTTTTGGATGCCTTCCAAAGATATCATCAGATACCTTTGGCAACAGATGATCAAGAAAAAATAGCTTTCGTTACTCTTTTGGGAAACTACCACTATAAAGTAATGCCTTTTAGCCTGAAAAATGCAGGGTCAACCTATCAACGGATGATGACTAAAATGTTTGAACCATAGTTAGGTAAAAATGTTGAGGTATATATTGATGATATGGTTGTAAAGAGCAAGTTGGTGTCCGAACACCTAGCGGATCTTGCGAACATTTTTGAAATCCTGAGGAGACTCAAGCTACGTTTGAATGCGTCTAAATGCTCTTTTGGAGTTGGGTCAGGAAAGTTCCTGGGGTACATGGTGACTCATAGGGGAATTGAGGTAAACCCAGACCAAATTAACGCCATTAATAGCTTGCAACCACCTTGGAATCCCAAGGAGGTGCAGAAGCTTACTGGAATGATGGCCGCTTTGAATCGGTTTATATCCAGATCAGCAGAGAGATGTAGGCCTTTCTTCCTTCTGCTACATAAATGGAAAGAGTTTCAGTGGTCCGAGGAGTGTGTCATGGCATTCCAGGAGCTTAAACGATATCTATCCCATCCATCCATAATGTCTAGCCCAGTGGTGGACGAAGTTCTTTTTGCTTACATCGCAGTTGCTCTATATGCCATAAGCCTTGTGCTCATATGGGTGGACAGTGGTATACAACAGACAGTTTATTATGTGAGCAAGTCACTTAATGAAGCCGAGGTGCGCTATTTGCAATTAGAGAAGGTGATATTGGTCGTAGTCCATGCTACAAGAAAGCTTCCCCATTACTTCCAAGCGCATATTGTGATTGTACTCACTCAACTTCCATTCAAGTCAGTACTTAGAAGTGCTGATTATACTGGAAGGATAGCCAAATGGGGCACGATCTTAGGGGCTTTTGATATAAAGTACATGCCTCGTACTTCTATAAAGGGGCAGGTGCTTGCTGATCTGGTGGTTGAATTTGTTGAATGTCCTGAAGAGATGGAAGGGGGAAGTGAAAAACGGGATGAAGGGTTAATCGGTATGGCCTCTATTCAATGCCCACTGCCTTGGGAATTGTATGTTGACGGAGCAGCTAATCAACGAGGATCAGGAGTGGGGCTAGTTTTGGTGTCACCTGAGAGGATTACCATTGAAAAATCCTTAAGGTTGAATTTCTCAGTTACAAATAATAAAGCAGAGTATGGGGCTTTGCTGAGGGGGATGATGATGGTCCAGAAAATGGGAGGAAAGGCAGTGAGGGCTTTTTTCAGACTAAAAAATGGTGGTGGGACAAGTAAGGGGTGATCTAGAGGCGCTTGATTCAAGAATGCAGGAGTACTTATGCCAAATCAGGAGCATACAAGAAAAATTTGAGGTTTTTGACTTGTCTCATGTTCCTAGAAGTGGAAACACACATGCAGATTCGTTGGCCACCCTTGCCACGTCCTTGGCGCAGGATTTGCCTCGATTAGTACTGGTTGAAGACTTGTATACGCATACTTCAGCACACCGTGGTATTCCTCGGATCCATCAAATCAAACTGGATTTGAGTTGGATGGATTCTATATCGCTATTCTTGGAAAAGGATGTACTGCCTGAGGAAAAGTCTGAAGCTGACAAAGTACGAAGGAAAGCTCCTCGGTTTTGGCTCTTCGAGGATAGAAAATTATACAAGCGCTCTTTCTCTGGTCCTTACTTGCTTTGTGTGCACCCCGAAGCATCAAAATCACTTCTGGAGGAGCTTCACGAAGGGGTTTGTGGAAGTCATACAGGAGGAAGATCCCTGTCTCACAGGACCCTTACCCAACGATGTTGGTGGCCAAACATGCAAAAAGAGGCGCAGGAGTATGTCAAGAAATGCGATCAATGTTAGAGGTTTGCGCCTAATATTCACTAGCCTGGAGGGGTTCTCAACCCTCTTTCTAGCCCGTGGCCTTTTGCTCAATGGGGTTTGGACATTGTGGGACCTTTCCCCAAAGCAGTAGGGAACAAAAAAATACTTCATTGTCTGTACAGATTATTTTACTAAGTGGGTCGAAGCTGAGCCTCTAGCTAATATCAGGGATATGGATGTTAAAAGGTTCATCTGGAAGAATATTGTTACACGATTTAGGGTTCCTAACGTGCTCATCTCAGATAATGGTCTTCAATTTGATAGCAAAGCTTTCAGGAAGTACTGTTCTGATCTGGGTATAAAGAACAGATATTCTACTCCAGCCTATCCGCAGGGAAATAGACAGGTCGAGGCTGTTAACAAGGTCATCGTGAATGGACTTAAAAAGAGGTTGAATGACGCTAAAGGAAGGTAGGTTGAAGAGTTGCCGCACGTCCTTTGGACATATAGGACAACGCCTCGAAAGTCCACTGGAGAGACCTCCTTCTCAATGACATATGGGGCTGAAGCTGTAATCCCCTTGGAAAACGGTTTCCCCACTATGAGGTCTAGCACATTTACCTCGGATGGAAATAATGAGCTGTTGAAAAAGAATTTGGATCTGATTGAAAAGCGACGGGAAAATGCTATGGTGCAGTTGGCTTATTATCAGCACAAGCTTAAGCAAGGCTACAATATGAATGTGAAACTAAGGCCATTGGCCCTAGGAGACTTGGTGTTAAGGAAAGTTGTTGGAAACACTAAAAACCCTGCTTGGGGAAAATTGGGGCCTAACTGGGAAGGACCATATCGCATTACATTAGTGGTAGGGGTAGGTGCATACTACTTAGAAGATTTAGATGAAAGAGCTGTACTTCACCCTTGGAATGTAAACAACCTGAAAATATACTACTATTAATAAGAATAGTTATATTATGTTTTCCCTTCCATTCATCTTTAGTGTGTATTGTGAATAATATGACATCTTTTGAAATATTAAACATAAACTAAATTATGTCAGGTCCTTGAACCACAAACTTAGTGGAAATTAATATCATATGACATCTGTTGAAATATTAAACAGAAACTAAGTTATATCAGATCCTCGGACTACAAACTTAGTGGAAATTAATATCCTATGACATCTTTTGAAATATTAAACAGAAACTAAGTTATGTCAGGTCCTCGGACCACAAACTTAGTGGAAATTAATATCATATGACATCTGTTGAAATATTAAACAGAAACTAAGTTATGTCAGGTCCTCGAACCACAAACTTAGTGAAAATTAATATCCTATGACATCTTTTGAAATATTAAACAGAAACTAAGTTATGTCAGGTACTCGGACCACAAACTTAGTAGAATTTAATATCATATGACATCTGTTGAAATATTAAACAGAAACTAAGTTATGTCAAGTCTTCGGACCACAAACTTAGTGGAAATTAATATCCTATGACATCTGTTGAAGTATTAAACAGAAACTAAGTTATGTCAGGTCCTCGGATCACAAACTTAGTGGAAATTAATACCCCAGGGCATCTCTTGAAATGTAACATAGGAAATCATTTGTGTTGAATCCTCAGACCATGAGCATTGTAAAGATAACTGTCCTTGTCGTATCAAGGAACATGTTCAATGGAATATAAGATGTGTTAAAATCTTCATAACACAATCTTGGACATAAGTTATTATTTTTTGGACTAAGTTCTAACCTGTTTTATAAGTCATGATAAACCTCAGGGATATCAAATAAGCGTAGTTGTGTTTTAATATCTTGACATCTTGCCTGTTACTTAAGTGTTGGGATATTGCCAGGAAATTGTGAAACTTATTAGAGAATTTGGTGAAAGAAGAATATATTTTTGAGATAATGAGATTTAATAATATGTTTTATTAACATTTTTTGTTCCTTAATAGCTTATGTTGAAGGACAGATAAGAGATAAGACAAAACAAATATCATACAGCTAAGTAACACAATAATGCAGACAAATGTTACTTGGAACAAAGAAAAATGTTTCATAAATTATCAGAATTGATCTTTAAGTAAAAAAAAAAAAAAAAAAAACGAAATTACAACCATTGTCCTTATCCTAAAAACAAGTATAAAAACTAAGACTTCAACTTAATCTGAACTTTGGGTTTGGGAGCCTGGTCAACTGCTTCAAGAGGAATCTCTTTCTCCTTCTCCTTAAGAGATCCTTCTACAGGTAAAGTAACTAAGGCTAGTTGCTTCTCAAAGTCTTGAGAAGCTACCCCAGGCTGAAGAGCCTCAGTCACTTTATCCGATGAGGATTCTCTCAGGGTCTCTTGCGCTCTGCCCTGTTCTTACTGATTAGAGGGGGGAGGATGTTGAGATTGGGCCTCTTTGGTTGGCTGGGACAAGAGGAGCTGCCTCTTTCTAACTAGGGATCTGCGAGGCTAGAGGAAAGACAATGTTCTCAGGCTGCCTCAGCTCAGA
The DNA here is from genome assembly GCA_029955455.1 of Quercus agrifolia. Lineage (NCBI taxonomy): Eukaryota > Viridiplantae > Streptophyta > Magnoliopsida > Fagales > Fagaceae > Quercus > Quercus agrifolia. The sequence continues at coordinate 46,323,783 of JARQAD010000006.1, forward strand.
AGAAGCTTCAATCCCAGCTTGATTGAGGGCTTCTTCCTAAGTCTGAGTGTAGTAAGCACAGCACACGGCGGGGACCTCTGCTCATAGAGTATCCTCGGTCTCAGCTACGCCGACGTCGTAGCCGTGCTGCTCAGCCTCATCCCTTTCTTTTTCAGCTTTGGCTTTGTCTTCCTCAGCTTGCATTCTGGCTTTTTCAGCTTGATCCTTGAGCTTTTTAGCCTCCTCCAATTGCTGCTTCAGAGCTGCCACTTGCTCATTGGCAGCAGCCAGTTGTTCCTTAGCCTCATTTGTCAGTTTCCTTTGGCTCTCGGCTTGCTTCTCAGCCCCCTTTAAAGCAGCATCTGCGCTCTTCCTGGCCTGCTCCTCAGCAGTCAGTTTCTTCCTGAGATCAGCATTGCTATTTTCAGCAATGGTCAGGGTCTGCACAGCAGCCACCCTCCGTTTTTTCTCATCGTCTAGTTGTTGAGAGAGGGATTGGAATATCTCCTCCAATCTAAAAGTGCTTTGAACAGCCTTTTTTTTTTAAAAAAAAAAAAAAGAAGAAGAAAAGGATGAGTGTGGTGTCAAGTAAAAAAAAAAAAAAAAGGTAAAAAATAAATACGTACCATGCCGAGGAATCGTTTAGTGTGAAGGAAGACTTCACTCCTCTTAAATCCTCGTAACTCCACCATATCTCTGGGGAGCAGGAGAGTTTCCTCTAGAATTGAGGCAACGTGACAACCTATGCCCCCATTGAAGTCCCTGATTGATGCATCGTCTATCAGGGGCTCACCACCAAACATGGGAGTTGGGAGCCATGCTTGGGGCTCGGGCAATTGAACATCGCCCCTTTCTGATCCTCGGCTGGAGGCATGACTGGTTCTCTGTTGCTTTGATGGCCTGTGAGCCTCTTCTTCGCTGGAAGAACGAGGTCTTCCAGGCTCCATTATCTCCTTACCCTTTGACTCCCTTCTCCTCTTAAGATCAACTTGTTCGACTTGGAGGGTGGAGGTGGTTGAAGAGCGCGAGGAGGAGATTTAGCTGGAGGAGGAGGAAGCTTGGGTTTAGAAGGATTCCCAGCTTCTCCCCTTCCTGGCTGGCTTTCCAGCAATTCTTGAAGACTACGCTGGGGTTTCCTTTGGATACCCATATCTTCAGGCAAGTTTTGTGATGGTGAGGGTTGATTAAAAACTTCATAGTCGTCAGTGGACACAGTAAGGTCCACAAAACTCTCTTCCTCTTGTTCTGCTTCCTCTTCCTCCTCTACTTGAAAAACCAGGGGGGGGAGGGGGGAAGATGCTGCTCCTGCTGCAAGGGTGGCAACAGGTAGAGATTCTGTGAGTGGTGAGTATCTTGGGAGAGGAATGCCTTGTGGAACTACAAACCCCTCATAGGCAACACTGATTCTGTGGAGCCGAGGATCTTTGGCCCTTAGCACGCACGTCGGAGCTTGGAATGCGTGCGAGATGGGATTATATCCAAGGATAAGGTGTGCTGCCTTTAGTTGACTGTCTGATTCATTGACGTAAACCTCGACTTGTAGAATCCTGTCCAAGCTCGCCTTGTTAACTAAGCAGAGTGAAGGCGTAGTGGTGTGGGGATCTGCAATATCAGTAGAACCAACGAAAACTCATTTCAGTAATGACAAAAAGCAATAGGAGTACAAAAATTGCATAAAGTTAAATGGTAAAACTAAACAGTTAGCTTCCCACCTGGTTCACTCTCTTTAATTGGGCAAGGTAAGCCATCATGCCATTGCCCAGAGAAGATCAAAAAGTCCTCCTTTAGCCCCTTATTTGATACAGGGAGGCACTGAATCAACCTAACCTCGGAGTGCCTGGACTTTAAGTAATATCCCTGCCTTTTCAGATATTGCAGGTTGTAAATCCAATTCACATCATGGTGTGTTAGGTTTAGGTTCATCCTCTTATTCAAAACTTCTATACCCCCTAACACCCTAAACATGTTTGGTGCGCACTGTGTAGGGGACAGCCTAAAGAACCTAAGATAATTTCTAGTGATGGTGCCTATGGGAATGGTCATACCACCTTCTATGAAGGCGATCATAGGAATGACCACCTCATTTGTTTTCCTTTCGTCAAACCATTCCCCCTGTGCAGCGTATCTAACGCCCACATGTGGGGGAATATTATACTTAGACCTAAAACTCCTCATTCCCTCCTTGGTGTCTACTAAATGCTTAAATCTACTCATTTTCTAAGAAGTTTTATAAGGGAAATCTTGCAAAGAAGGAATAAAAGTTAAAGAGAGTTTAGGAAGATTTACAGGTGTGAGAAATGGTCCTCGGACAAGGTTTTTGTATTTGTAGATGAGCAGGAGAGTGAGAGAGAGAGAGGAAAAAGCAAGTTCAATGCACGGGTTCTAGAATAGCACAACTGTTGAAGGTAAAAAGGAATTGATTCGAAAGATTATTTATAGTGGCACAGAAATTGTGAGCGGGAGTTCTCCCGCTCGTATTCCAAGAAAGCCTACCCACCGTTGATTCCCATCCAACCGTTAAACGTGGGGGACAAAGGAGTTGCCAAAATTAAATGAAAACACGCTTTGGTCACTGAAGTGTCAGAGCAATGCCTTAGGAAAATAAACACGTATTGTTATGATTTGACTCGACGAAACAAGGTTATAGGGGCAAGAGGATGAGGATATCAAAATCCTCATTTTTCTCCCGAGAAGTCGAAAAGCAAGATTTTGAGGGGCTATTATGGGGGTCAATTGACCCCAGAGTTATTATTTAGGTTGAGAGGGCTGGGCCTATGGCCCAATAACCCAGTTTGAGGACGAGAACATATCCGAGGACTATTAGATAAAGAAGAGATGAAATAGCATTATGGGAAGGGGCAAAGTATATTTGTGGTGGACTTAACCATATCCGATGAGGATGTTCATCTCGGAACTTTTGTCCAAGGTGGCTAGAAACATTCCCCTCCCCTTAATATAATATATAAAGGGTATTCCACAACAGATGGATGGGCAAATACTGGATAAATGGTAAGGATGAAGGATAACAAATATCTCTGGGAGCTGTAAACTCCACATTAAATGCTTTCCAACCAACTCTCTGGCCGCATTAATGTGGAGATGATGCCTGAACAGTAAATAAGCAGCCTTATAGTTAATAGTAGAAGGTTTAAGGAGGTGTAAAATGGGACAGGGAAACTCCCAACACCTGACTCACACGTGGATGGTGAAAATGGTGCAAAAACCATGGTATATAACACGAAAAGGAATTCAAAGAAAAGAGGACGGAAGAAAAACAGAAAAGAAAGATAGGTTGAAGAAATACAACAGTAAAAAGAAAGAAGGAACTCTAAACTATTGATCATACTATTAGGGCATAACTAAGGATGCTTTTTGCCTTTTTGCATGTGTAACTCTTCCCCTTAAACACTAACAACAGAAATCTTTTCTCTAAATTCAGACTAACTTTTTCTCCCACTTTCTACAAATTTATTGTTCGGACTTGTTGGGCCTGAGTCCATTCTTGTTTTGGGGTTCGAGTCAAAACAGGTCCTTACACTAAATATTTTGCTTTTTTGTATATAGTCTTGATAACTAGTAATAAAATAAAGTGGGTGTTTTGAAAAGTGGATTTGATGCTGGTAAAAAAAAAGGGTTAGTTAAAGGAGAAAAAAAAAAAGCTTTTATTCTAAAATAGAGAAACAAATTTTAGGGAAGTTGCTACCAAATAGTTTTAGCAAGTCAATATCAAAATTAGTCTTACCAAGTCAATACATAAGATTCCTTTTCTTTTCCATCAAAAAAAAAAAAAAAAGGATTCCTTTTCTTTGGTAAACCAGTACAAAAGATTGTTGGCTTTACAATTATTGTTCTTTTGCTTTTTGAAAATTCTAACCTTACAATGTGGGTCTTTTCTCTTTTGAACATCTAGTGGCAAATGACAAATGGTGATATGGGGAATATGGGAGGAGGAAGAGACAAAACAAATGGGTACCAAATACAATGATAACCAGATAAAAGTCACTTTAACTGTTTTTCTGTCATTTCTTCCTGTCAAAATTAGATAGTGGAGGCTAAATTATTGATTTAAGTGACCTTGCCAAATTATTTATAAATTATCAGTGAAGATCACATGCTCCCTCTCTTGATAAACTTATTGATAAGGTGATAGGAGCATGAAAAATTTGGAACCAATTAGAATGCCTAGGATGAAGATGTGGAACCAATTCGCAGATTACAACTCTGCTTCGTGATTTTGAAATCTTTAAAAATCAATTGGAAATGTAAATAACAACAAACAAAACAAACAATGGGTTGATATGTGAAATAGAGTTAGAAGATTTTTTCTTTTCTTTTCCATTTGACCCTTCAAGCGATATGAGTCAACATTTTATGTTTGGGAACAACTTACCTAATTTTTTTGTCGAAAGTACTATAGATAAGAGATAAAAACTAAATAAAATAAGTTGACTATTTATTTTAATTTTTTGCTAAAAGTACTTAGCAAAAAAAAAAAAAAAAAGTAAAGCGGGACTTGTAGTGAGAAAAAATGTGAGGAAAAACATAAAGTGAGATCCGCAAACAATAGCTTTTTGACTAAAAATAGTAATTGACCCTAGCTTTTTGACACCAAAAAAAAAAAAAAAAAAATAGTATTTGGTCATGTGAAGGATAAGGCACAAATAATATTATTTGTTGCAGGACCAATGTGAGACCTATAAATAGAAATTTTTTTAAGGAAAAAGCCATTTGATCATTGGAATCCAAACACACACTAAATCCAATGGTTTAGTTGAGTCACAAAGTGAGTCAAATCAGTTGAATTAGGAAAGTTCTTGAATTCACAAAGTAATTTTTCCATTTACGGATATTTGAACAATCTTGATAAGAATTTGACTATTCAGAATGCCTAGGATGAAGATGTGGAACCAATTCGCAGATTACAACTTTGCTTCATGCTTTTGAAAACTTTAGAAATCAATTGGAAATGTAAATAACAACAAACAAAACGAACAATGGGTTGAGATGTGAAATAGAGCTTGAAGATTTTTTTTTTTTTTTTTTCATTTGACCCCTCAAGCGATATGAGTAAACATTTTATGTTTGAAAAAAACTTACCTAATTTTTTTGTCGAAATTACTATAGATAAAAGCTAAAAACTAAATAAAATAAGCTGACTATTTATTTTTATTTTTTTGCTAAAAGTACTTAGCAAAAAAAAAAAAAGAAAAAAAGTAAAGTGGGACTTGTAGTAAGAAAAAATGTGAGGAAAAATATAAAGTGAAACTCACAAACAATAGCTTTTTGACTAAAAATAGTAATTGACCCTAGCTTTTGGACACACCAAAAAAAAAAAAAAAAACAGTATTTGGTCATATGAAGGATAGGGTACAAATAAGATTCTTTGTTGCAGGACCATTGTGAGACCTATAAATGATAAAATATTTAAGGAAAAAGCCATTTGATCATCGGAATCCAAACACACCCTAACTCCAATGGTTTAGTTGAGTCACAAAGCGAGTCAAATCGGTTGATTCAGGAAAGTTCTTGAATTCACAGAGTAATTTTCCCATTTATGGATATTTATGTAATCTTGATTAGAATTTGACTATTCAGAATCCAAAATCTTTTGACTCTTTTATTTTGTAGCACTAGTTTGGCTACATGTACAAGGCACGTGGTTGGTATTACATAATTTAGCAATTACAATTAGGTTTAGAATTGATTTGTAACACAAACAAAAAAATATAATCATTTGATTTTTGAAGTACTTAAAAATTATACCATTAAAAGAGACATTAATTTGACTACATAAGAAAGAAGCACAAAAAATATTAGAAGAACCAACCCAAAAAAAAAAATAATAATCTCAATAGCTGGCACATGGTAGATTACCAAAAGAGGCCATTTGCTTGCCAATATTGAATAACAAAGAAATACACAATATTGTAACAATGTATCAATTTGTCTTGTTGGCTAGGCTGCTACATTAACTGAGATGTTACTAGACTTTTTGAAGACCTTGGATTGAGATCCTCTCTCCTCCCAGTTCCCTCTCGTAACATTATTTCACATTTTCACTTTTTAATCTTTACATTTTTTTACTCTTCTTTAACTTTTTTTTCTTCAATTATTAAGATTGAAAGGTTTTTTTTTTTTTTTTTTCAACTCTCAATTTCAACCATAGAAAGGTATCTAAATCCGAAAACCTTGACTTGTTGTTATTGCTTATATGGACAGTTTAAATGATGCCATTATTTTTATCTAACTTGTCGTTGTCTTTCAATTGTTTTGGACTGATCTAATGATGTCTATAATTTAAATGATGTCAGTTTTCTGACATTGTAGTCCGGACCAAATAATTTTCCAATAAAAAAGGAAAAGATGCATGGCTCTACTATGATTGGAAGCTGTCCATGGCATGCACGTGGAAATGTGTCTTCTATCAAATGAGAAAAGAGGTCTTTTTATAATCAGTACTGAGGATAACAGTTTATCTAGATAAAAGTAGCTTTGTCTTCCCTGGCCAAATTCTTCACGGCATTGGATAGTGGAGGCAAAATTATTGAGTTTAAAAATTATCAATGACGATCACATGGTCCCTCTCTTCATAAACTTATTGACATGGTGGCTGGAGCATGAAAAACGTAGAAACAATTATAATGCCGAGTAGGATGAAAATGAGCCTATGTTCTTAATTTGCAGATTTCAACTCTGTTACATGGTTTTGAAAACTTGAGAAATTAATTGGAAATGTAAATAACAACAAACAAAGCAAACAATGGATCAATATATGAAATAAAGCTGGAAGATTTTTTTTTTTTTTTTTTTTTTTTTTTGACTTCTCAAACGATATGTGTAAGCATTTTTTGTTTGGTAACATCTTATCTAGTCTTTTTTATTATTTTATTTTATTTTTATTTATTGAAATATTACAAATAAAAGGTAAAAGATAAATAGAATAATGAACTGTAGACAAGTTGATAAGAGTGACCTGTGTCCTTGAGCTGTTGCAACTTGCATGGGAAACAAATATCCTCTTTATCTGCCACATGTCCATTTTGTGGCCTAGCATGCATCTGGTAGGTGAAACTTCATCTTCACAGCACTTTGATTAAGGCTTAATGACTTCTACCCAATTACAAATATTCCCCAAAGAAATCAAACGTAAATTACAAGAAAAGGCATTAATTGATTTACTCTCTTTACATGAATGAGACAATATTGTGTCTGTCTCTACGTACAAGATCCTCCTTATTATAGGTCAACTACTAGATGAAAAGTCTTCCAATAACATTCTTAAGATTTTCAAAGTATAACTGAGCCCGTGACACCCAAGGATATGTTTGGAACAAAGGAAATTTTGAGAATAAGAGAGTAGAAGGAAATGTGACCAAAATGTACTTAATTACAGTTCAACTGATTTTCTTTTATCCTTTGTTTTTTTTTATTTTTTATTTTCATATTTCTGAGAAGTAAATTTTTTGTGCTCTTTGGAATTATTTTGCATATCAATATACAATCATTTACGCAAAGCTCAAAGCTCCAATATAATAGTTAGGACTTCAAGATTTAGGTCATATTAAAAACCAAAATTGAAGGAAAGATTGATGCTAGTCATAATATGAAACTAAATCATTATGTAAACAAGTTTTTTTTTTCCTCCGGCACTAGAGCTTTTTATTTGATAAATCAGTAAGAATTACACTAGAGCAGCTGTTGTGTTTTTTGGCATTATACAAAAGAAAAGTTCTTGTCCCAAAGTTATTTGATAAATCAAGATTTTTTTCTTTTATTTCTCACTCGATTTTTCTAAAAATATCAGAAAACAACTGGCTAGGCTGATATGTTAACTAAGACATTACTAGACTTTTCTATGACGGATTGAGATCTAGTGCAATATCCTTGATGTAATAGTACTAGATGGTTGATACTGAGAGTTAAAAAATCTACTTTCAATCTCAACTATTGAATAAAAATTTTATAAAAAAAAAGTTGAAAAAAAAGTTAAAAAAATAGAAGTGAAAAATTAATGTGAGAGGAAGTGGGGTAATTGCATCTGCACCGGATCCAAATCCTTCAAAGACCTTAACATCCTTGAGCATTACCCCAAAGGGAGAGGTTTTGCTGCATACTTATATGCAACAATTGTTAAATACAAAGGTATGTGGCAAAAAAAAAAAAAATGAACAACCTAATGATGTCAACAGGCTGCGTTGTAGACCGGGACTAATAATTTTCCAATGAGAAAGGAATATGAGTGGGCCTGTTTAATTAGTGAGGGGCCAAACTCCGAACTTAGAGAAATTATAATTCCACGTGTGGACAAGTGATGTGATCCACAATTCCACTAAAAAACTTTCACCTGTTTAAATTTGTTAGTTAGAAATTTTTTTTAAACAGAAATTAATTACTGACTCAGTAATTTTAAACAAGTGGAAGTTTTTTAGTAGAATAGTGGACAAATGACGTTGTCCACCAGATGACTCTATAATTTCTTCCGAACGTAGGGCTTTAGAGCTTTATTGTTTTCAAAGAAAAAAAAACTCAGGTTTTATCATTAAATTTTTGGAAAATGCTAGGGACACAAAATAAACTTCATAATTTTTGCCACAATTCGACACATGGTAAATTGTAAGTGATGAAGGTGTAAATCCACTATTTTACCTTCACTACCCACAACTTACCACGTAGTGAGTTGTGACAAAAATTATAAAATTTTTAGCGTCCCTAGCATTGTTCTAATTTTTGGGGGCAAAACGTGCATAATAAAACAGGGGTAGTGACAAAAACAAAAGGGAAACTAAAAAAGCAAAAAACAAAGAAAGTTTCTTATATGCCCTTTTATCTATTATCACTTTTTAATTCTTACTTAATGGTATTATTTAATACGTCTAGCTAGAGAATAATATATTGCTAAAAATTTATAAAATATTTTTATAAATTTTATATACAAAAAAAAAGTAAATAAATCTTTTCACAACTTTATATATTCTCCTGCATGCATCTTCCTAGTTTAGCATTTGGATAAAAACTGCTGCACATACTCTATCATAAACACATTTTTTAAATTGAAATTGTGTTTTCAACTCACGATTTTAGTTCAAAAGTTGGATGTGTATTTGTGTGTGTAACATGGTATATAATAAATACTACCCTTTATCTTTTGAGTGATGTTTATTACATACATTTTAATCCACACAGTTTTGCATGCATGCCCCAAATAACAGAACTCATATTGCAGTGGAGGAGATCATTTTTCACAGCTTTGCAGCAGAGGAGGTCCCTCTATCATGGTGGCTTGTAATGATGGCCATGCTAGTTGTAGACGGCAAAGGAAACGACACTAATGGGCTATGGCTTGCTAGTGATTTCCATAGATTTAAAGAGAGAGAAGTTGGTTGGTCAACAACAAAATAGAAAGAAAGGAGTATTGAGATAGGTAGGGTAGGTGGGGAAATTAATTGGGTTGACACATTCTACTTTGCTACTAGCTAAGATTGTTTTTTTAAAATAATTTTTTAATTTTATTTTATAAATCAATATATTGATAAATTGCCACCTTGTGGCAAAGCGACCATTTTTTTTTTTTTTTTTTTTACAGTCAAATATAAGCAAGAAACAATGAAACACTATCTAATAGATGACCAACTAAATTAATATTTGCAGATTTTTTTTGAAGGAAATATATATAGTTAAATATATAATTATAAATTACTAAATAACTATTATAATGTCATCTGTTCGATCTAATTAAACTAAAAAAACTAGGAATCACTCATTTTTTTCAATTTTTTGATCGACCAATCTGATTTTTAAAATCATTGATAAAAGTACAGAAAGATTTAAGAGAAAATAATGAGGTATCTTTTAAAACTTTTGATTAGATAATAAGTTTAATATATATTAAAATGGTGTACCTGTATAAATGATTACCCGAATATTCCACTCCATTAGTCAACTTCACTGGAACGAAATTCAAAACCTTGTGGTTAATATTGTTTGTTCATTTAGACCCCTTAAAACAGATTGTTTAACCTAATATATTAGCCAAGTAATTACTTAGGTTAATTATTCAAATTTAGGTTAAATAATAATAAATCATATCATGCAAAGTAGCGGAAAATAAATAACACCACGATATGATAACACATGAAAAACGATGAAACTAATTGTTTTAAGGTAAAAACTTGGGGAGGATTTGACCTACCTATCCTCAAAGTAAAGTAAATCATCAAAGAAATTTTTACAATAAGATTTAACCCTAAATCTATTGCTACCTCATGTAGTAACTTACTGACACGACTACGTGCAAACTCCGAATTCACCGACTCCTTCTCTTCTTGGATTTACAGCAAAAACACCCTCTTGCTTGTGACTTTGAGATCTCACTCAAAGGTTTTAGATCACCATTAGTAATGATCTTGATGCAGCAACTATGTTCTACCAATGCTTGATTGTAAATCTTGCTCCAGTAGATTCTTGTGTAGTTAGAAGGTACAAAACCTTTCAGATCTCACAAAGAGTAACATACAAGTGTTCTCAAAAGTTTGAAAAACGTAGCTAGGGTTTCCCTTTTATATGTGGAGAAGTTGGAATAAAACCCTAAACGTTTTCACAGGCTTGAGCCTGATTTAAAAATCTGTAGAATTTTTGTTCCTGCAATTTTTCGATTGGTCGAGTCTAATTTCTCGATTGGTCGAGTAAGGCAGAAATTGTCTTCCTTTTTCTGCAGTCAGCTAGACTTGAAGCTTGAAACCAACACCTTTAAGCATTGCCTAACATATAGACTAGACATGTTTTGTTCTCGATTTGCTAACACATTTAAAATATGATTCTAAATATTTAAACCTAAATCTTTAGAGCCTAACAAATATAATCACAAAGATCAATAAATTGTCAAAATTGACCCTCCTAAAAAAAATTGGGCAAAGTTTAATTACAAAATTGGTTGTTTAGGCTACAACCTTACTCTGTGCAAAAAAATTTCTGAACCAGCCACCGGCCAAAACAGGGCCCTTTCCTCAGTGCAAAAATCACCACACTCAGAACCTGGCTCAAACCCCACATGCAAAAATCCACTTTAAGCTCTACATCGAAGCCACCAAAGCCAAGGAGAACTCCCTTGCTCTTGTTGTTAAGCTCATGTCGCACCGGATATCTCACGAAAAACCCAACAAAGAAATAGGTGTAGTTCGTGTGCCCATCGTGGAATTGCTAGATGGTTTTGGTGAGGCTGAGGCTGAAGCTAATGCAGTAGCTGAAAAGCATGTGACTAAAGGTGCTTTGAGCTTAGATGGTAAAACCCAAGAAACACTAAAATTTTCTTATAAGGTCGGGAGGACTGAAGAATACCCGTTTGCTGGTTATGCTTCACCGGAGCCTGGCGGCACAGTAGGTTCGATTTTCAAGGCGATGGGGGAAGAGATAACAGCGGCGTTGATCTCAGTGGGTGTATCATTTGGGGTTGCCCAAGCTGCTGACTCTTTGCTCTGAATTCTGTTGATTATGAAGATGGAGATTATTCTTGAAGCTAGGTTTGGTCAACTGGTCAAGGAAGTGTAGGAATCTAATTAAAGGGTTATAATATCTACCTAATAATGTAAGCCTTTAGCAAAACGAAGAAGAAGAAGTTAATAATGTAATTAAGTAGTAATTTATTAGTCTTCTGCTATTTCATTTATTCTTTCTTAGAATGTCTTGAGTACTAATCGAGTTGCAAACTGTTTTACACATACTTTAAAAGCAATTGAAATCGTGGTTGAAAAGTCACAATTTCTATGTGAAGTCACGATTTTCAATTACGTACTTTTAGGAATGTGTAAAACTGTGTAAAACAATTTGCATGAAACAAGTTTATTCCTTATTAGTGTTATGTTATTGTTATGTGTTGGCAGCTTTTGTATATGCGTGTGACTTTGTATATAAACTATCAAAATTGTCTTAATTTTGTACTAAGTTTATTAGTGCTTCTCTTATTTGTTTTTGTTTGGGGGATGATTTTGAGAGAGAGTGAGTGGGCAGGGAAATGATAGTGTTTTTGAGGTTGTCGAAATGAGGGTTTGTTTTTATTTTTATTTTTACCTACTACCTAAGCTACTAGTATACATGAGATTCATACCAAATGTGTAACAAGTGTACTTCCAATTTAAGCATGCAAAGTATTGTCCCATGATCTTATCAAAATATATATTTTTGGTATATTAAAGGCCAAGGTCATGTTTAATTACGCATGGCCTTATCTATTATGGGTTAGAGCATGATTAACTAAAATAGAGTAATGGGCGAATATAGGTAACCAAAAAAAAAAAAAAAAAACAAAAAACAAAAACTCATAAACCTATTGCATGCTTACCCATTTCCCTCCTAAGATGAGTTTTAGCTATAGTTAGTCTCTATCTTTCGGAAGCATTGTTCATTCCCTAAACATTTTGTTTATTGTATACAATCTTGGTAATAGTAATAGAGTAAAATGAGAAAAATATTTAAAATAAAGGGTAAACTATGAATTTGGTTCTTATTCTTTACATGTACACTATATATCAATTTGGTTTCTAACTTTTCAATTGTATCAATTTGGTCCCTAACCATTCAGTGTCATGTCAATTTAGTCCATTCTATTATCTCTTAAATGGAAATTCCTGACGTGACTAACGATCGAAATAAAAATTAGTTTTTTTTGAAGTGACAATAAACTAATTTTATATTTTGGTTATTTGCCATGTTAGCAATTTTCATTCAAGAGATAACAGCAGTAACTAAATTAACAAGACACTAAAAAGTTAGGGACCAAATTGATACAAATGAAAAGTTAGGAACCAAATTAAAATATGATGTAGAAGATAGAGACTAAATACATAGTTTGCCTGAAAATAAATAAAAATAATAATATTTAAATTAAATATGGTTTAAAATAAGAAATTTGATCTGAGTGAAAAAAAAAAAAAAAAAAGTAAAAGAGAAACAAATTTTAGGGAAGCTGGTACCAATAGTCTTATCAAGTTTTTTTTTTTTTTTTTTTTTTTTTTGTGGCGAAACTACACTATTAATTTCTAAAATTTACACCTTTTGTGCTGTTAGTCCTTGAAATTTGAAATGAGCACTATTGATCTCTAAAGTTTTAAAAATGTGTGATATTTGTTCATTTATTAACTTATGTTAGTTTTATTACCTAATTATCTAACCCAATATGAGGTGATATTTTTTAAATGATGTGACGTCTTATTTTATATTAAAAAAATGACACATCACTAAAAATTGACCCAAACCCATTTTAAATGGGATCTGGATCCTCTCCATTTCTATTTGAAATAGAGAGTGTCCAGTTAAGGGTTAAGATTTGCTTAAAAAGAATCTAAGGTCTACAAAGTGCCACCTCAATTAAAAGTTTTTAACTTAACCAAATAACAAATAACCATGGTAACCAAAGTTAACAATGGTTCAAAAGCAAAAGATGCATAGATCCTTGTATCTGGGTTTTGGATTGTCCACAACTTTCTCAATCCAAAATTCCTCAGCCTCCAAATGCGGCATTGTTAATATCACTGTTACAGAACTAACACACAAGCAAAAAACCAAATTTTTAGCCATGCGCCTAAAACCTGCGAAGTTGACGACGACATGGGAGGAGTGGGTGGCGACCCAAGCTGAGCTTGCCCTCACATCGTCCATGGCGAACGTGAACCACACTGTGTGGAAGCTTGGTGGAGATTGGTGGGTTTCCAACTTGGATCTGATTTTGTGTTTTGATGGATTGGTGGGTTTACAACTTGGAGATTGGTGTTGATTTTGTGAATAAAGATGATGCAGATTTTTTTATTTTAGTGGGTTTATGTTGGGTTCAAATTTTTGGATATGCATACTTGTTTCTAGGTTTGATTGTTGGTGTATGTTGATTTCTGGGTTTTGAATTTTGGTGTGTGTATGTTGATTTCTAGATTTTGGTTGGTGGATGTTGATTATTATTTGATCTAAAGTTTTGAATTTTGATTTATTTGGTTATAAAGAAATTACTGGAAAGGCAAAGAAAAGGAAAAAAAAAGAATTAATTTAGCTGAGAGTATTTATATACAATGTTGGTGTGGGCGGCTTGGCAATGTGGTACTTTTTTCCTAATTCGAAGTTTCCGGCTTTTGTTGGTTTCTCACTTTCTTTTCATTTCTTTTTCTTTTCTCACCACAAGTTCATCATATTCAGAAACACCAAAAGACTAACGAAGCATCAAAAGTTGAATACATAAAACAAGCCATAAATCACAACCACAGAACATAAAAATTTGGTTTTTTGCTTGTGTGTTAGTTCTGTAAAAGTAATATTAACAATGCTGCATTTGAAGGCTGAGGAATTTTGGATTGAGAAAGTTGTGGACAATCCAAAATCCAGATACAAGGATCTGTGTCTTTTGCTTTTGAACCATAGTTAACTTTGGTTTCCATAGTTATTTGTTATTTGGTTAAGTTAAAAACTTTTAATTGAGGTGGCACTTTGTAGACCTTAGATTCTTTTTAAGAAAATCCTAACCCTTAACTGGACACTCTCCATTTCAAATAGAAATGGAGAGGATCTGGATCCTTTTAAATGGTGGGTTAAACCAGCACACCCAAATCAAAACACACTAGACCCGATAAATGGAGAGGAAGAACAGATTTGAGTTGTAATCTCCAGGCTCCTCCTCCCTTCGGAATTTAGACAAAGCTCCGACTATGTAATTGATCGACTTGAGCACTTGCCACGAGACCCTTTGGTAGGTTCGTTCATTGAGAACTTGGATAATACCTTGAGAAAGCAATTTGTTCTGAGCGTTTAAGTTTTCCCAGATAACTAGCCTAAGAATCATGGCATATTTGGGAATGGATTTTTTGTGCCTGACGCAAGTTTCTGCCGATCTTTTGGGTTAGGTCCCTGTGACAAATACATTCCCAAGCATCCTTGGTGGAGAAATTGCCATTGACAGAGACATTTAGAAGGAACTTTGTCACGAACTAGAGGCCTATGTCCTAAGTTTCCCAAGCTTTCTTTAGGCCCCATAACATTCACCCGAAATTATCACTTCCATACGTTTCTACCTTTTATGAGATAAATTTGATCCAACAAGACCATACCAAGTGAGGACACACATTTACCAATTACAACTCACCGTGTAGCGAGTTGTGGTATAAAATTATGTGCAATTATATGATACTAGCATAATTGTTTTAATTTAGGTGGGTTTGGGTCAAAATTTTTACTTATTTTTCATTTTTTTAATATAAAATAAGATCAAGTCATTTAAAAAGTGACACCTCATTATTCTATTAAACACATAATTAAAAAACTAACAGAAGTTAACAAGGAGATTAATAGCACTTATTTTTTAAACTTTAGAGACCAATAACGCTCATTTCAAATTTAAGGACTAATAGCACTTAACTTGTAAATTTTAGAAACCAATATTCTAGTTTCGGCTTTTTTTTTTTTTTTTTGAAAAATAGTCTTATCAAGTCAATACCAATAGTCTTTTAGCAAGTCAATACATAAGATTCCTTTTTTTTGGTAAACCAGTATGCTTTGCAATTATTGTTCTTTTGCTTTTTGAAAATTCTAAAGTTTCCAATTGGTGATATGGAGACTACATGAAGAGGACTAGACAAAACGATGGCTACCAAATATAATTTAATAAAAAAAGTGGGGTACCAAATATAAAGATAACTAGATAAAAGCCACTTTTAACTGTTTTTCTATCATTTTTTCCTGAAAAATTAGATAGTGGAGGCAAAATTATTAATTTAAGTGACCTTACAGGTTATCTGCCCATTGCCAAATTATTAAAAATTATCAATGAATAAGATCACATGGTCCCTCCCTTGATAAACTTATCAACAAGATGGCTGGAGCCTGAAAAACGTGGAACCAATTAGAATGCCTACTAGGATGAAAATGAGCCTATTTTCATTTCAGATTACAACTCTGCTACATGGTTTTCAAAAACTTGAGAAATTAATTGGAAATGTAAATATCAACAACGAAACAAACATTGGGCTGATATGTGAAATAGGACTGGAAGATTTTTTTTTAACTTTTCCTTTTGACCACTCGAACGATATGTGTAAACATTCTTTATTTGAAAATAACTTATCTAACTTTTTACTAAAAATACTATAGATAAAATATAAAATACTAAAAAATAAAAAATAAAATAAAGTGGGACTCGTTATAAGAAAAAAGATGAAAAAAAACATAGAATGATACAATCAAATGATAGCTTTTTGACCAAAAACAGTACTTGGCCCTTGTTTTTTATTTATTTATACCAAAAACAGTACCCAGTGTCGTGAAGAATTAGGTAAAAACTAAGATTCTTTGCTGCATGTAAAATGCATCTTGCAGGCGTGACTTCGTTTTCACAGCACTTTGATTAGGGCTCAAGTACTTCTACCCAATTACAAATAATCTACAAAATTATATAAAAATTGAATAGACATTACAAGCAAATTTGCATAAAACTAAGCCAACAAAAAACAACAATCTAACAACATGTTATTTTGTTCTCATATTTGTTGAGATTGGAAAGGACATTGTTTTACTCTCTTTACATGAATGAGACAGTGCCTCATGTTTCTACGTATAAGACCCTCCCTATAGGCCAACTTCTAGATGAATAGTTTTCCAATAACACTCTTTAAGATTTTCGAAGTATAAAGAACCCAAGAAGTATAAAGAACCCAAGAAACCTAAGGATATATTTGGATTGGAGGTAAATGTGAGGAGAGGAGAGGAGAGTAGAAGGAATAAATGTAACCAAAATTTACTTGATTAGAGTTCAAATGATTTTCTTTTATCTTTTGTTTGTTATTTATATATATTTTTGAGAATGAAGTACATTTGTTCTCTTTGGAATTATTGACTTGTTGCCAAGTAGTTATGTGCTAACTTTCTATACTTAAATTTCCAAACAATGGTTTTAGAGTCGAGCATGTTAGGTTCTAAGCCTTTAGAAACTAAATGTACTTTATTATGTATATGATCAAAACATAGAGTCTAGGTTAGGCTTGCTCAAAGTGTGTTATTTGTAAAGTTGGAATCGAGTGATTGCAGAATTTATGGGATTAAATCTGCAAGGCTTGATAGATCAAAAATTAGACTCGATCGATTGAACCTCGTGCAGATTATTTTTTCTGCAGAATTTCCAACTCAACCCAAGCCCGTTTGACGTGTAGGGTTTTATGTTTTACTCCAAGTATAAAAAGAAAAATCCTAGCTACATTTTAAAAGTCTTTGATGTGCTGTGTGTTGAATCTCTTGTGAGATCTAAATGTGTTTACCTTCATACACACTTAGGATTATCAAGATCAAGATTCATGTCAAGAACTTGGTGATCACTTCAATTGCTGCATAAAGAATTTAAAGAAGATCTGAAACCTTTGTATGGAGTCTCAAAGTCACAAGTGGGAGTACTTATGGTTGTAGTGGATTATAGAAAGAAGTACTCCGTGGACTTAGAGCTGTTACGTGGTCGTGGTAGTAAGTTTTCTACTTGAGATAGCAATAGGACGTTAGTGGTCTAAGTCTTATAGTACAAATTTCAATTCTTTAATAGTTGATCTATTTTACCTTGAGGATAGATATGTTAAATCCTCCCCAAGTTTTTTACCGGTTTGGTTTTCTTGAGTTATCATATCGTGTGTTCTTTATATTTCCGTATTATTTACATGATATGATTTGAATATGTTAACTTAGATCTAAATAATTTATCTAAGTAATCATTTGACTAAATAACTAGGTTAAACAACTTGTGTTTTAAGGGGTCTCAAAATGAACAGAACATAATTCAAGTTGGTTCCTGCACCATTACAAATTTATCAATATAGTAGATGAACATATGACTGAGTTTTAAAATCTGTTTATCAATATACAATCATTTACATAAGGCTCCAATCTCCAAATAAATAGTTGATTTAGGTTATATTAAAAATCAAAATTGAAGGGAAGATTGATACTAATCATAATGATACTAAATCATTATGTGAATAAGATATATACACACACATATATATATATATATATATATATATATATATATATATATATATATATATATATATATATATTGCACTAAAGCTTTTTATTTGAGAAATTAATCAGTAAAAAACTAAAAATCACACCAAAGCAGCAGCTGGTGTTTTTTCGGCACCATGCAAAAGAAAAGTTCTTTTTCCACGAATTGAGGGCTCTAGCAGCCTTTATTTATTTATTTTATTTTATTATTTTTTTTCAAGAGAACCTTAAAGCTTATATTTTTCACTTGATGTTTCTAATTTTGTACCTTTTTAGACCCCTTAAAACACACGTTGATTAACCTAAATATTTAGCTAAGTGATTACTTAGGTAAATTATTCAAAACTAGGTTAATACAAGTATATCATATCAAGTAAACAATGCGAAAAATAAAGAACACAATGATATGATAACCCAAGAAAACCAAACCAGTAAAAAACCTGTAGAGGATTTAACTTAGCTATCTTCAAGATAAAACAGATCCACTATGAAAGAATTGAAGTTTTACAATAGCGACTTAGACCACTAGCATCCTATTACTACATCGAGTAGAAAACTTACTACCACGACCACATGACAGCTCCGAGTCCACGGACTACTTCACAGCAATCACAATACTCCCACTTGTGTTTTTCTTTAAGCTCTTTATGCAGCAACTGAAACGATCACCAAGCTCTCGACATCAATCTTGATCTTGATAACTCTAAGTGTGTATGAAGGTAAACACCTCTAGATCTCACAAGAGATTTACACACAGCATAAACAACAACATGAAAACGTGGATAGGGTTTTTCCTTTTATACTTAAGGCAAAACATAAAATCCTACATGTCATATGGACTTGGGCTGAGTTGGAAAATTCTGCAGAAAAGCATTCTGCACGAGCTTTGATCGATCGAGTCTAATTTTCGATTAATCGAGCCTTACAGAAAGTGAATAGTAATTTTCTGCAATTATTCGATTCCAACTTCACAATAAACATACTTTGAGCAACCTAAATCTAGACTTTAAGTTTTGATCATGGTTTGCCAACATTACATGTTGAAGTTCTAAAACATTTAGATCCTAAATCCTTAGAACCTAACAAATTTTAAATTCATGTGGGCTTAAAAAATATTTGAAAAACAACTGGTAAGGCTGCTACATTTTGGATTGAGATCCTTTCTCATCCCCTTCACAACGTTTTTTTTTTTTTTCGAGGTTTTTTACTTTTTAATCTTTATCCTTTTTTTATTATTATTATATTTTTTATTATCATTCAATGGTTAAGATTGAAAGTAGGTTTTTACGGCTTTCAATCTTAGTGGGCTTGTTTGGTAAGGTTATTTGAACAACAGTTTTTAGTGTTTAAATACTGAAAATTGTGCCCCCCAAAAAAAAAGTTTGATAGGAGTGTTTTTTTAGGAGTATTTGAGTTACGTTTATTATTTTAAGGTGTTTAAATACTGAATTTAGAAAACTT
This sequence comes from Quercus agrifolia, assembly GCA_029955455.1. Classification (NCBI taxonomy): domain Eukaryota; kingdom Viridiplantae; phylum Streptophyta; class Magnoliopsida; order Fagales; family Fagaceae; genus Quercus; species Quercus agrifolia. The sequence continues at coordinate 46,343,235 of JARQAD010000006.1, forward strand.
TTTTTACCAGTTTTCAGTTTTCAAATAACATTGTTAAATGACATTTTTGTAAATATTTTAAAAACTATATATCCCACTGATTAGACTACACATTATCACTTTTTAAAAAAAAACACACATATCAAATATACAATTATATTTTTCAATTTCAAAAAAATAATATTAGAAGTATAGTATCAAATACAATTTTTTTTTTTACATTATAAGTACTTTAAATACTACCATACATTTTAAAATACCATTTTTACATTATTTTGAAAAACAATACTTAATCCGCAGACCTTGACGCCTATTATATGTTATTGCTGATCTGGGCAGTTTAAATGATATGACATTATTTTTATCTCACTTCTTGTCGTCTTTCAATTATTTTGGACTGATATCGTCTATAATTTAAATGATGTCAGCATGATAATGTCAGTTTACTAACGATGTAATCCGGAACTATTAATTTTTTCCAATGAAAAAGGAAAACATGGCTCTACTATGATTGGAAGCTGTCCATGGCATGCACGTGGAAATGTTTCTTCTACCAAACTCGGTGCTATCCAGAAAAAAGAACCTCAGGGCTTTATTAATTATTAATTTTCTGGGCCAGAAATGCAGAATAAAACGTGTATAATAGAAAAAAAGTGTATAATTTACACAATTTTATCTAAAATTAACTTACATTAATTTGTATATAATTATGTAAATTTACAATAATACTATTCATTTTGCATTTAATTATTTAATTATTTTTGTTTTTATGTATTTAGAGGATGAAGGAAGAGAGTAGATGTTGGTTGTTATATGTGAAAAAAAAGAAATAATTGTTAGGTTCTAAAGACTTAGGTTTTTATGTATTTAGAACTCTAATTTGTATTGTTGGCAAACCATGATCAAAACAATGTATTTAGTTTGTTTTAGACTTGCTCAAAGTTGGTTTATTGTTGTAAAGTTGGATTAAATTATTGCAGGATTAAAAAAAACTGTTTAAGCATTTTTCGATCGATCGAAGCTTAGACTCGATCAATTGAAAATCGGGTCTGACGTTTTATTATACAAATTTCCAACTCAGCCCTATATTATTTAAAAAGTTTTGGGTTTCTAATTTGCCCTAGGTATAAAAGGCAAACCCTAGCCACGTTTTAGTGTTACTCATTTACGGTTTGTGTGAATCTCTTGTGAGATGTTTGAGGAGTTTTCTTTCACATAAACTTAGGGTTTTCAAGGAGAAGAAGTTTTCTACACCTTGATGATCAATCCAGTTGCTGCCATTGAAGCCTAAAGAAACACAAGCAGGTGTGCTTGTATTTGGTGGTGAATCCAAGAAAGAAAGAGCCCGTGGATTTGGAGCTTGCACGTGGTCGTGTCAGTAAGTTCTACTAGTGGGTAGCAGTAAGAAGTCAAGCGTGGGGGCTTGTAAGTCTTATTGTATGAACTTCAATTCTTTCAAGATAATGGATTCAAGTTTACCTTGAGGATAGTTAGGTTAAATTTTCCCCAGGTTTTTGCCGGTTTGGTTTACTAGGTGATCATATCTTGTGTCTTTTATTTTTCCGCTGCTTTACATGATATGATTATTTATTTGTGATAACTTAGATCTGTTTAATTTGACTAAGTAACAACTTGGCTAATTACCTAGGTTAATCCAATTGTGGTTCATGTATCATGTAGCTTTTGATCTATATCTTTGTGCTAACTTGCAGTCTGCCCTTGGTTTTGTTTTTTTTTCTCTCTCTATTTTGCTGTGTGTTTTTTATTCTTATTCTAGCACCATGCCTAGGAAAACTAGAGCTAATAAGGTTCCCTCTACTCCTTTTGTGTCTCCCTCTAGGTTCAGCTTTTTAAGACCGACCGTTGTCGAGAGGCTTTTGAGAAATTGAACAGTAAGCATAAGATTTGGGCTGAGCGTTCTGTAATCTTAGATGAGGTTGATCTGGCCATTAGGGATAACCTAGAGTCTAGAGGTTGGTTGTCCTTATTAGAGATAGACCATCCACCCCTGACCGCCCTAATTAGAGAGTTCTTCTCGAACCTCTCTTGTCACATCTATGATTCCAACACCCTTGTTAGGAGTTGGATACGAGGTGTTGAGTTCACCATTACCCCTAGGGTAGTGGCTGAGGCTCTTGGGGTTCCGGTTGTTACCGAGCCTGTCTATCCCTATGTTGAGTCTCCTCCTATAGATGTTGTCATGTCACACATCACTGGATCATCTATCCAGTGGGGTTTTGATCCTCGAATCACGTCTTCTACGCTGTCTGAGACTGCCTATTTGTTTCTTAGAGTTGCGTGTCATTCATTGTGGCCTATTTCTCATCTCCACACTATCCTTCTTGAGCGATGTGTGTTTTTATATGCTTTCATGTTTGGTGCATCTATCAACTTTCCTCATTTGTTTCTTCGTTCTTTGAACGAAGTTCATTGGAGTTCTGCCATAAGGCATGCACTTATTTATCCTATTTTCATTCATAGGATTTTGTTATTCATTGGTTTAGCTGATTTCCCTTCTGCTGAGCTTGTTCATGTTGTCACTCCTTTAGGTGCTACCTTTCTTAGACAGAGGGCTGCTCACTTGTGAGTTGACCCTTTGGGTCCTAGAGGTGCATCTCCTGGTGATGTTCCCCCTCTTCTCTCTTCTACAGGTGTTAATGCTGCTGAGACTTCTGGTGTTGTTGCTACTGCTGCTAACATTCCTCCACCGACTACTTCAAATGATTCAGACATTCGACATACGTTTGATCATGTCTTGACCGTTTAGGTGGCTTAAGGACAGATTTTGGTGGACGTTCTTGATGAGATTCGTGGTTTGCGAGCAGATTTGGCACGGTTTCGGGGTGCTTCATCGCCACCTCTTTTTGATGATGGATTTTGATTGCCCTTTGGCATTCCGTCACAAAAAGGGGGAGTACACTTGAGAGTTTTTGCACTTGTACTTGTTTTTGTTTTCAGGGGGAGAGTTTATTTTTGTTGGTTGGAGCTTGTGGAGTTGCTTTAGATTGTATCTAGGTGCTTCTCTTTGTATTTTACCTTTTTAGCTCTTGCCATATTTGTTTTGTCTTGTTGGGATATTCATGTTAGGGGGAGTATATTTTTTATGTTTCTTGTTTCAAACTGCTTTTTGACCTATGTTTATGAGTTCTTCATTGATATATGTCTTTATTGTGTGTTGTTTAAAATCAAGATTTTATTTTATTTGCTTGTATTTTTTCCCCACATGCGGTTATGCATTTTGTTTAAGTGTTTCAGGAAATATACAGGTTGATTCAATTAAGCTGCTATTTACTTTTGCAACTGATGGATAGTAGTTAGGATTGAATTTGTGTTTTGTGAGCATTATTTTGTAAAGGGCTTTTATTTGTAAATTTTGAGCAAATAAGTTGTGTTTTGTCACGGATTGCCAAAGGGGGAGTTTGTTAGGTTCTAAAGACTTAGGTTTTTATGTATTTAGAACTCTAATTTGTATTGTTGGAAAACCATGATCAAAACAATGTATTTAGTTTCTTTTAGACTTTCTCAAAGTTGATTTATTGTTGTAAAGTTGGATTAAATTATTGCAGGATTAAAAAAAACTGTTTCAGCCTTTTTCGATCGATCGAAGCTTAGGCTCGATTAATCGAAAATCGGGTCTGACGTTTTTTTTTCTGCAAATTTCTAACTCAGCCCTATGTTATTTAAAACGTCTTGGGTGTCTAATTTGTGCTAGGTATAAAAGGCAAACCTTAGCCACGTTTTAGTGTTGCTCATATTGCGGTTTGTGTGAATCTCTTGTGAGATGTTTGAGGAGTTTTCCTTCACATAAATTTAGGGTTTTCAAGGAGAAGAAGTTTTCTACACCTTGATGATCAATCTAGTTGCTGCCATTGAAGCCTAAAGAAACATAAGTAGGTGTGCTTGTATTTGGTGGTGAATCCAAGAAATAAGGAGTTTGTGGATTCGGAACTTGCACGTGGTCGTGTTAGTAAGTTCTACTAGTGGGTAGCAATAAGAAGTCGAGCGTGGGGGCTTGTAAGTTTTATTGTATGAACTTCGATTCTTTCAAGGTAGTGGATTCAAGTTTACCTTGAGGATAGTTAGGTTAAATCCTCATCAGGTTTTTACCGGTTTGGTTTCCTGGGTGATCATATCTCGTGTCTTTTATTTTTCTACTGCTTTACATAATATGATTGTTTGTTTGTGATAACCTAGATCTGTTTAATTTGACTATGTAACAACTTGGCTAATTACCTAGGTTAATCCAATTGTGGTTTTAAGGGGTCTAAAACTGTCAATAATTTTAAAAAATTAATATTTTTAATGAAATGTAGTATAAAATAAATAATTTGATGCGTGGTGTTTTAAAAATTAAGTATATATAAAAAAATAAAAAATAAAAATTCTTATACTAAAATAAAAAAAAAAAATTTACATGAGCTGATACGAATACTCTGTCAGCCAAGGAAAACTATAAACAAAAAAACAAAGAAAGTCTTATATATGCCCTGCCCGAGTTGGGATTTTTGTCCAGTGCACTACCATTTATCTATTTCACCTTTTAATCCTTATTTAATGGTATCATTTAATATGTGTAGCTAGAGAATAATATGATGCTAAAAAGTACACAAGCTCGAAAGAAGTAATGAAACTTTGGACCATTAATATGTCTTACACAATCATAATTCTTTTCATTAAAGACATAATAAAAATATCATTTTATTTATTTTTATTTCTTCCGAAATACCAATAATCTAAGTTAATAGCAAGTTAAAAATAATCAGAATTAAATTGACAGCTTGAAAAAGAACCATTTGCCATATAGATATTTTTCGTAAGTGAGTTAACGTTAAAGACTAACTTGACAGTAAATTAAAAATAACAATGATCAAATTAACTGTTAGGAAAAAATGAGCACCAAATTAAAAGTAACATCAAAATATAAGTACCAAAATTATAATTTTGTCTAAGTTAAGATGTTAACAAAAAATAGCTAATCCAAGTTCCAAATGCACTATTCATATTTGCATATACCTTATTCGGAAATTGTTGAATTTTTTTTTTTTTTGTTCTTTACTTTTTGTCTCAACATATTTTTGCCAATAATTCTTTTTTAGCTTTTTAAAAATAAACTATTTTTTTCTAACATATTTAACATACCGTGTTATGCTTACTTCTTTTGGCAATATAAAATTAACTCAGTAAGTGAACTATGCAGGCACACCTTTATTGAGCTTAGTAGTACATTTTCAATCTTGCCCACCATTAAAAGGACATACCCAGTGGAAATTATATAAGCTTGATCAAACTTTACAATACCAAGAAACTTTTTTGATAATCACAATCCCAAGAAATTTAATTAAACTTCTAGTGATTTGTTTAATGAGTAATGTTGGGAACACCAACTTTGAAAAGAGTGTGTCAATGGGTCATGTGACGAGTTGTGGAACAAAATTGTGCTAATGTTGATGTCCTCAGCATTACTATTGATTTATATTTAAATGTTCTAAGCATGTTATGTATGTAAAGTTAATCCACTAATCAGGCTTATCTCGTTTACAAGTTTCAACACTGTCACCCTCAAAAAAAAAAAAAAAAAAGTTTCAACACTGTGTTGGTGGGAATATGAATTAAGTTGGATGCTACTTTGAGCCCCTTAAAGTAATGGGAAGGGTTTGTTACATGCTTGTATTAAGTTTTAGCCTATACTAATTGTCTAGGGTCATGTTAACGGATACTCTTAGAATAATTGTTAATAAATCATATTTTGACAGTATTGACACAATTTTTATGGGAAATATAAAAAGTTATCAGTGAAATTAGTAATTTTTTTATCATTTTCTCATAAAATGTTTCTAAAAATAGTTCTTAAATCAATGCCTTTAAGACATTCATTAACATTTCCCAATTATCTATAGCCAAGAACATCACTAAATGCTTCTTTCCTGTCTTTTACAAGTTTGTCTTCATTCTTCTTTCTTGTCTTTTACATGTCTGTCTTCACTATTTTATTATAAGAATATTTTTTTTCTATTTTACATATTCACTTTTCAAAACACCCTACATCATATTATATATTTCACACATTTAATTAAAATATCAATTTTCTTGATTTTTTAAATTATGTATCTTTCTTCACACATAATAACTATTATTTACTTTTTTCCTTCATCCTCAAGATATGTAAAGAAAGAATTAAAAACTAAATACAAGTTGAGTAATATCAATGTAAATTTACAGTTATACTTACCGTAGCGAGGGTGAATTTTTGGCTTAATTGGCTAAAGTTTTGTCTTTATTTATATATTTATTTTTTATAAATTATTATTATTATTATATAAGCGCTAATGCAAGTCATCTTCTTATGTCACTCCCTTACCTCATCAACCACCAAACACACTGTTTCCATACAATGTCCTGCTCTCACTGTTCTTTTATTTTATTTTTTATTTTTTATTTCTTTAAACAAGCCCCACAAATGTGTTTCTTTTGGTTATAAATTGTTGGCCTTTACATGTCTCAGACTTCAATTAAGGTTTACTCCGAAATGGGATTGCTCAAGCTTCCATTGGTGATTTTACTTTGCTCTGTTTTTTCTCTTTTGAGTTTCATAGCACTCTGTGATGCCTCAGAGCTCACTGTGAAGTTCTTGGAGACTCCCCAAGCGTTCTCAAATCGCAGCTCAACCACATTCGTCTTTGAAGTACTTGTGGGTGGGAGTGGCGCTTGCACCAATTGTAATATCACTTGCAAGGTACCTATAGGCTCTAGTAATACTTTGAGCTAGTTTTACTTGGCTTTTGTTTTGGGTGCTCTGCTCTCTCTCTTTCTCTGTCACGAGTTTATATGTTTCATGGTGCTGTACTTAATTAATGTAAGGGAGTTGGTTGATTTCAGAGAGTGATTAGCACTTCTTTCCACTCTCTGTAAGGATGTAATGAGCTTAAATTTTCGCTTAGAGTTTAGACTAATCAAGAAAACTATTTGGAATTCAGTTTATTCATATGTACATATTTTTGTATTTTACTTTAGTTGATAAGATTATTATATCGAATGATTACTCATATTCTTCCTGGTGCCAGGCTAAATTGTTGGAATATTTTTTATTTGTTGCTTTGTGTGTGTGCTTTGCTTTCCAACTCAATGGTAAGTGGGAAGCGAAGAAGCTGCATCGTGGTTTGATATGTTGGGAAAACTTTGGTTTTTCTCTTAATGTTCATTAGGCTTGTTCCGCAAAATAATAGATTAATTAACTTGTTGGTGCAGCTGGACGATGGCTCTGGCAGCATTATTGCTTCTGAATGTGAAAATAGGACGGTTTTGTGTGAAGGCTTGCAAGATGGAAATCATAAATTTGAGGTTTGCCCCAACGGATCTCAAGGAGTTGGCTGCAGTAGCTATAACTGGACTGTCGGTTAAGAACCTTCCTTTCTTCCTTTTATTCTTTTTCTAATTGTTATTATATTTTCATCAATTACCACTCAACTTCAAAGAAGACCTTCTTACTTGAAAGTCTTCAACAGTTATGTCTATGAAGAAATGTTTCCCCTCCCATGAGCTTATATTGTGTTCTTTAGTACCCAATTTCTAATTTAACAAAACCCATCTACTCAATTTTAAATTTTAAGTGAACTGCATGTATTTTACCTTTCTATTCTTATTCTGAAGACTTAAGAACGCCCCCACATTGCTGACTTATACTTTGTCTGTAAATTAGCTGATTCATATTATACCTTAACTTTGCAGATACAGTCCCGCCAACGGCAGATATCACTGCCTCAACTAATTTCACAAATGCTTTGAATGTTCCTATAAATATATCTTTCAGTGAGCCCTGTACTGGTGGACCAGGTTTTGTATGTTCGTCTGTGAATGCTTGCAATGTGAGTAGGTAGCTAACAAACATGTAAAAAAGTCTTTAAATTGATTTTATGTTCTCTCTTTGATTCTTGCATTATTCTAGTGTTTCAGAATTGTGGTTTTTGGTTGATTTGTCTCAACCTTGCTATTATTGAAGTATGGCTTTGGTTGATTTGAGAAAGATAAAATGGAGTCCTCTCTATTGTAATGGAGTCCACATACAACAAGCAATAATGGTGGATTATCTCCCTAGTCAAGGATTTTTATCGGATCTTTTCCATAAGGATATTTTATAATAACACCGCTTGAAACACTTATCAATGTATGATATAATCATCTTTTTAAAATTTTTGAATTGCTGACAAATGTCTTGAAATTCCTCATATGGAACTGTCCACCATATGAGGAATTCCATAATCTAGGTTCTCTGACTAGTTATGCTGTCTAGACCGAATAATAAACTGAACTCTAACATTTTCATCCATTTTGGAAAACTCTTTACAGCTTTTGGTCCGTGGTGCTGGCAAAGTTATACCAAACTCGCTCAAAATTCTACAGCCAAACCTCCAATATTCTGTCCTTGTGGGTTTTTCATCCACTGCTCAGTATGGGCGAGTGAATTTGGTAATGGGTAAGAATTTTTGTACTGACAGTGCAGGGAACAAATTTGAAAGAAACAAGAATTCTAATTTCACTCTGCGTTTCGGTGAGTAGTTTTTATTTCAGGAAGAGTTATAAGTGATATGTCCTTTTATATCTATTCTTGTTTTTATCTAATTGATGCTTTGAACTTACTTATTGGCAATTTTTATCATAATAAAATGAATAATCTGGACTGTTTATGTAGCTGACCTTGTCTAATTTGATTGATTGTTGTTGTTGCTGCTGCTGCTGTTGTCAATGTGTTCTTTACATGCTCTGTTCATTAATTCTACAGATAGACGACCTATGGTTGTCAACTTAACTACTCATGTTCCCCAAAGGCAAGTTGTACTTGACGACTTTAATGGTGAAACTAGACGGGTGGTGCGAGCAACTAATAATTGTGTTAAACTAAGGATCTGTTTAACCTTTCGAGTGCCAGTTCTCAACTCATCTGCAGAAATTTTAAAATCTCTTGAACCGGAAATTTTATATTCTCTCCCAAAGCGTCAGGGCAATGTTCTTCCTCTGAATGTCAGTAAAGAATATCCTGGGCATCGCAGATTTGAATTTATGGTCAGATGGTTCTCACTAACTTATTTATTTTTCAGCAATGAGAATAGAAGTTGGTTCATAGGTTAGGAGCCTGTTTAGTTGTCCTATGAATTTGGAATGGCTCATTTATTTATTTATTTTTATAATATGTAATGCACATCATCATCTTGAATGGGGTCGCTTGGAAACATTGGAGCCATTAATTGTATTGGGAAAGTTAAATCATTTTCAAAAATTTTACATGGCTGCACATCTTGAACTTTCCCCTAATATAAAATGCAAAAGGGTATTGATTGTCACACAGTCATTATTGTACATCATATATACACACTACAAGCTTCATGTTTGAAATGTGGACTTCCTTAAAAAATATGAATATTGCATTTGAAATTGTGGACATAGTGTGTACAGAGTGTACATTATGTGTGTGTGAGAGAACATTAATTTATAGCTATTTATATCTCTACGGCCTAATTTTCTCATACCTTTTCTTGCTTATTAATTTTCACTCTCTACTTTCAGGTTGATGGATGTATACCTGGCATAGCTATAGTCACAATAGGAATTGATGAAAACTCTATAACAAGCATACATGGGACTCCCGTTTCCAAAGTTGATCCTATTACTTTCCTATTTGGTACGATTGACAATAGTTTACAAGTGTTACAAGGAGAAAATAAATCATCTGTTTGTGGAAAGCTTTAGGTGTATAAAAAAAAAAAGGAAAAAAAGACAAAAAAAAAAGATTATATGCAATTAGGAAAGCTTTATATTTAAATTTGTATCTGTTGGGTGTTTCTTCCTGATAGATATAATTGTGACCTTCAGATTCTTTGAGGCCTACTGTAATGTTGATTACAACTTCAGATTCTCTGATGCCTGATATAAGGTTAAGTACACCCCCTTTTTTGGGGCCTGATGTAAATTTGACTACTCTGTACCACATGAGGACAAGAGAACACAACATCACTGTGTGGATAAAATTCATGGAGCCTGTAGTTGACTTCGACCTTTCTAAAATATCAATCAAAGGAGGGGAATTCGTGGGGGAATTAGTGAGGCAAGTCATTTCTGGTTACCTTTGTGTCTATATATATTAACCAGTACATGAACACAGACATCACTTACACAATGAACCCACACACAATTGAGAAACCATGATGATGACCTTTTTACATACCATTTGGGTTCTTGATGGAAATACCATTTCAATCAGTATGGCATGTTTACTCTTGAAATCTTTTCATTTTTGTTCATTTCCAATGATAGTTATTACCATTTTCAGCTTTGAAGGAGAAGAAAGTAAAAGAAAATATGCTGTTGTGATAAGAGCATTCCATGACCATGATATTGTATCTGTCAGTGTTCCTGAAAATGTAACTCACGATGTTGCTGGAAACAAAAATCAAGCTTCCAAAATTCTACTAGTAAGGCCATGTAAGGGTTCTCACTCTTATCTCTTCTTGTCAGCTCAATTGTAGTCCAACAACTCAGTCCTAGATGACATTTTTAAGCTCTTTAATTTTCTTATTTATTTACTGATGTAAGGTTAAAAAATATATATACAGATTCGGTGCCCATAATATCTATTGTAATTTCTACGCTTGCAACTGCTTCATTTGTGGCGACATCAATTGCTGCCGGGCTGCTTACGGCTTCAACTGCAAGCCTTTCCTCTATTGGGACATTTTCTCCACCATTTTCTTCTGTTTCTGATCCTGCGAGTAATCTTTTTGTATGATATCTAACTCATTTGAACTGTTATTTCATTAATTGATTATTTAGTTATACCATGATTATATGTAGCCTTTTGACAATCAAGAAATATAATTAGAAATACTGTGGAACAAATTGACCCATTTTTCTCCTAAAAAAATAATTTTCCTTGATCTTTTATACATAAAATCAATATATATATATATATATATATATATATATATATATATATATAAAAGTAGAGCTCTCATGTGAAAAAACATGAGGTTTTGCCAAGTGATACATTCTATGTAAAGAGAATTGAAATATTCAAATGTCACATCAAAGACAAGAACAAATTAAATATTGATTTTTTGTTTCATTTAGTTCAATGTTTAATTCAAGACTTTTCTAATTAACCAATAAATATTTTTTGTATCATTTGGTTCAATGTTTCAAAAACTTTTGTTTGTCACACATACACACAATACTCTTTGCATTTTAATTCACCATGTTCACCTTTTGCACTTCTACCCCTTTATATATCTACCCATGGCCCTTCATGCCATTCCATGTCAAATACACACAAACCAAAAATGATGTTATTTACCTTTAATTTTTCGACGATACCTATCTAGCTCTAACATTGTTGTCTCATCTAATTCTAACCCATATGAGTTGGTTACAACGAAGGAATGGGGGCTTGCATTTTATATTGAATGACAATGACAATTACGATTTTGATGTAAAGGTCAAACGTTGTGGATTTGTGGGTTTTGTAAATGATGTGATTAACTGTGAGTGTTTGGGATATATATATTTTTTTTAGAATTAAGGAGAAAGAGAAAGATACATTCTATATCAACTTTTATTCTATAATATTCCTCTATTTTTTTTTTTTAATTTTAATAATGGATCTGTGTGTACAATTTATAATTTTTGCTTTCTATGATGAACTCATTTCTAATAAAACTCTATAACAATTACGCTATAATACATATACAACATTCTCTAAAACCATCTTACATAAAACATTACAACATTATTCATGCATCGCACGGGTAACTTATTAGTTTAATATATAATTGAGCTCTCTAAATATTTTCATTGTTTTGAGACTTTTGACCATGTTATTCTAATATTGGCAATTTGGATTAGAGAGAGAGAGAGAGAGAGAGAGAGAGAGAGAGAGAGAGAGAGAGAGAGGAACAAATAACAATAGACCCTCAAGAAAGCATCATTCTTGTAGACTTTACCAAGCCTTATATATGGTTTTTGGTAGGTAGATTAGTGTAACATACTATCATTTAAGTATCCTACAAAATAACTTATCAAACCTAATAAACTGCATCATTCTTGTAGAACTAACTAGCATTTTTCCTTTTTCCTTTTCTCTTTGATACAGAGAATGGCAGGCCATATTCAGGTTTTTGCATTATCTAGATGGTTGGGAGTACCACTACCAGTGGAGTATTATGAATTTTCAAGGGGTATGCAATGGAGCATTCCCTACTTCAGGCTTCCCTGGGAAACTGGGCGCACTCACTCAATTGCTCCTGCCAACTCACATCCCATCAGGTCTAAAATTCATGATTCAGGAATTTTCTTGGGTGTGCAACAAAAGGCTAATCCCAAATCCAAGTTTTCGATTCCAAATGAATATAAAGAACTTATTAAGGTCTGAAACTTATACTTTTTTTGTGATTTTCTTTTGACTTCTTTAATCATATAATGAATAAAATTTGTGATAGAATGCATTGTACACCTGCAGAATAGTGGACCAGACCTTGTTTCGGACGGGTAAGTTATGAGGCCTCTTATTTCTATCTATTACATGCACTTGCATATGGATTTTAGAGACATAGTAAAAATAGGAAATATTCAATTCAGATTTTTTTTTTTTGCTCAAAAAATTTTCAATATAAATCAAAAAAACTATGAAAGCGATAAAGGAATATTTTGTCAATTTTAAAAGAAATATTGAATGGAAATTAAATAATTCTAGGAATGGACCATTTGTTATGCTAGTTATTTAGATGTAGAATTTTGTATAGGTTCTATGAAAAATTAAAACTATTCACGCTTTGAATTATTTCAAATTATTGATCAAACCAAAAGGACAAACTTGATACTTAATTCCCTATTATTCATTTCTGTTTAATTCGAGAATTCATCATTTGGATTTTGAGGTGCCATAAACACACTCATTTATTTTTCAGTGTAATATCTTACTAGATTTTGTCTTGTGTAGGTGGGAGGATTTTAGTAGAACCATGTTTTGGTTAGCCATAATTGGTGGCAGTTTAATACTGCTGCATGCTTTACTCCTTACCATCCTAAAATTCAGGAAGCAAAGTCAGAGGGGTTATGGAGTACTTGCATTCCCAAGATTTGAAATATTCCTTGTTAATCTTGCAGTGCCTAGTATTTGTGAGGCCTCTGCTGCTCTAATTAGAGGTAACTTGAAAGCTTGTTTCCTTCCCCAACATATGAATCCTTAAATATGCATTTATCATGCAAAAATTGAGTTTCAAAAAATAATTATGCTACTGGCTTTTGTTTTACTAATTGCAAACCCCATATTAGCTTCTTTAAACTCATTACTTATATTGAATTCATTAATCAAGGAATTGCCTACTTCTCATTATGATATGCCATAGAATGAGATATGTGTATTTTTTTTTTACTTTCTTATAGAGTAATTTTTTCTACACTACTTTCCAAATATGTGATGGAATTGTGGCCATGTTCCTGTCTTGTTCAAATAAGTCTTATGGACTTAATAATTATCATATTGAATGGCACAAGAATTGGTCTAGAGTCCCATCTCCTCACATATTTAACAATTGCAATACAGCTGATGTTTCACACTGTTTGGACATTAACTCAAATCACTTCTCTATGCATGACAACATTCATAGGCATAGTTATCTGATTGCATCATATCAGAGTTATGCAAATGTGTATCTAGAACCAAATTCACATTTTTTGCACAATTACATGCTCTTTATCATTGGTTTAATGCTAAGAACTTCAAGTACTACATAACTACGTGGCTTAATCTTTTCTCACTTTTGTGAATTAAGGAGGAACGACATCAGGGATTGTAGTTGGCACTCTGATTCTGGTTGCTGTGTCTTTTCTACTGCTGGACTTGCTCTGGTTCCTCTCTACTGGTATTACATTTGCAAAGCGAGTTCTATACAAAGAAGATAATCCAGTGATTCAAGTAGGACGGGGAAATCCTAGAATAGCCCAAGTAACTTTGGGTCCGGGTAATGAAGGCCGATGGACATCGAACAGGAAACAGAACTCTGATACATTGAACAGGAAACAAAACTCTGATACATTGAACAGGAAACAGAACTTTGATTGCCTAACCATGTTAGTGCCTCTATTTGAAGATTTAAGAGGCCCCATTGTCTCTATCACTACCCTTGATGACGAAGCTGGAGAGGTTTCTGGCGGCACTGACTTTGCTCCACCGAGTTCAGCACAAAGTATGTCCCGGCCAACTAGGCCGAGTCATATTCCCCCGACAAGATCAAGTGTTCGTACACATGCAGAAGCGTCTTTTATCCAAAATCTGTTTATGCAACTCAGAATATACTACACATTGATTGAGTCCGTGAGACGCGTTTTGCTAGGGGCTATGGGTGGTGCCTATAAGAATACTTGGTCTTCTACGATTCCCGTTATAATCTTGTTATGCATCACTTCTTTGCAGCTCTTCTTCCTTGTTCTCGAGAAGCCATTTATTAAGAGACGAGTTCAATTGGTTGAGATAATCTCAGTTGCCAGTGAAGTATGTTTATTTGCTCTCTTTTTGGTTCTTGTGGGCAAGGAATTGTCACCCAAGCAAGAGACTATAGTTGGAGTGTCCATGCTTGTACTTTTCCTGATGGGATTTTTACCACAGATTGTGAATGAATTGTATGCTTTGCGCAGACAGATAAAGCACCTAGACACAGCTAAAAAGCGTTTTCGAACTGGTTTGAGGATAGCGTCATTTGGAATTCTTCTATTTTTCATCTCACAGGATTCTTTGGAAAAGCCAGATTGTTTTGGGGATAATGGGCCTAATGACATTGGTGGCCAAGGGGGTGAAGAGTCGACTAATGACACTGGTGGCCAAGGGGGTGAAGAGTCAACTAAAGACACTGGTGGCCAAGGGGATGAAGATACTAATGCAACTAAAAGGAATAGGAACTCTGGGAGAAGGAACAAGAACCCTAAGAACAGGAACAGGAACAGGAACTCAGAAACTACTGTGCCAGAAAAATCATGGTTAAACCAACTGGTAAAGGCTGTTACAAACTGTTTGGGGATTGCCTGAGATTATTTGAAGATGGCAGCCTACAATGTGACCCGTTAGAATTGTTATTTGATTTATTAGGTGTTATCTTAGTTGCTTAATTAGCTGTTATTCGATAAGCATGCGTGTAAGGCTTCTGTAAAAGCCAATGAACATAATATTGGATTATCAGAATGTTTGTGAGAAAAATCAAACTTATATATGCTTGTTAGGAGGTCCTGGTAACCCCTCAACACATAACCATAAAATTTCTTTGACATTTAATTTTCATATTTCTCTCTTTTTCTCACCATATCCAGATCCCCACGTGGGAAAAAAAAGGTGCAATTTGCGGCCAAGGTGGTCATAACCGAAGAGAGAGGAGAGAGAATGTTTCAATAATTTATATATATCTAAAAGTTTAAGTGTAGTATTTATTATTGCTATGCTCCTAGTGAGCCACCTCATCCATCACATCATTAGTCTTTTTCATATTTATTTTTTACCTTTAATTTTTTTTTTACAATATTAACTATATATATATTGACTTTACAAATTCATTTTTGATGGTGCTATATCAACAAAGACTCTTTCTTCAGGCATTGGTGTTGTTGTGCGTGATGATAGTAGCTCGGTCCTAGGTGCTCTCTCCTAGCACATCCCTTGGGTGGTTAGCCCACTAGAAATTGAAGCTAAGGCAGCCTCTAGAGCGCTTCAGTTTGCATCGGAGTTGGGATTTGACCAGGTGATTGTTGAGGGTGATTGTCAGGTACTCACAAATGCGCTCATAGAGGATAAGTCCTTCTTGTCAACTGTTGGTGTAATCATTGATGATATTTGTTTTGAGGCGAGTTGTTATAATCAATTACGTTATTCTCATGTAAAGAGAGAAGGTAATAAGGTCGCTCATTCATTAGTACGATATGCTATAGAAATTTTAGATTTTGTTGTGTGGATGGAGGATGTTCCACAGCATTTGCTTTCTGTTGTCCAAGTTGACATTGTTGGTTTTCATTATTGAAAATTTTCCATGTGTTGTTCCTCAAAAAAAAAAAAAAAAAAATTTTACGTGTTCATCTACTTTAATTTTGATGTTATAACTATATAATAAATCAATGGAAAATGAAAACAAAAGTGTTGTCTACATATATTCCTCTTGGGCAGTTTTAAATTTAAGGGAAAATTACACTTTGCCTACTTGTGCTTTGACCAAAAAACAATTTGCCTACCAGTAGTTTAAAAATTAGCACTTTACCCACCTAAGGTTAGCTCCATTTGTATCTCGTTACTCACCTCTGTTAAAAACAAGGATAAATTTATATTTTTGTTACCCTTTTATGTCTTGCTCCTCTCAAAACATTAAAAAAAACTAAAAAATAAAGAGAAAAGAAGATCTAAAAGCTAGGTTTTGTAAAAATTAAAACCTAACTTTTACATCTATCTATATATGAAAATGGTGTTTTTCCCTTTCTAAGCATGAACCTAGTTATCAACCTTTCTTTATTCTAATAAACCTTACTAAGAGAGAGAGTGAGAGACATCCAAAGTGTGGGGGTGGTGGTGCAGTTTTTGCTGATCTCTAGGCATTGGATTTTCTTTGGTTTTCATTTTTTTATTGTTGTTTTTTTGTTTACGTTTTTGTTTGTGGTGTTGTGATTTGCTTTGCTTTGCCTAGTGTAGTGGAAAAACTAAGTACTACTACTCTTTGAGCTTGAGTTCAAAGCAAGTCACAGAGAGAGAGAGAGAGAGAGAGAGAGAGAGAGAGAGAGAGAGAGAGAGAGAGAGAGAGAGAGAGAGAGAGAGAGAGAGAGAGAGAGAGAGAGAGAGAGAGAGAGAGGCTGCCCAACCCGATGATGCAAACCCAAGAAGAAATGTTTAGAATTTGAGGGAGAGAGAGAGAGAGAGAGAGAGAGAGAGAGAGAGAGAGAGAGAGAGAGAGAGAGAGAGAGAGAGGCTGCCCAACCCGATGATGCAAACCCAAGAAGAAATGTTTAGAATTTGAGGCAAACCTCATTGATGCTTAGCACAAGGCAATCCTTCTTCTTCTACAGCCCCTCCTCATCAATTCTAACCAACCACTTCTGGGAAAAGCTGCTTGATCATTCTCTCAAGCAATTCAAGCTTTGAGCCACCCCATCCTCTAGAGATAAATAGTGGGCTTATCTTAAATTCACCATAAACATGGTCCAACACATTATGGAGCGTTTGAACATTAACAATGACCATTCTGAGAGAACTACACAAACTCAATCACCAAAAATACAACAAAATGTATTTTTGGTGATGAATATTAGTAAGGAAATATTTTTCCTCACCAAAAAGTAATATATGGTGATGAAATATGAATTTGTCACCAATTACGAGAAATTAATAACACTTTGGCGACGAAAAATTAAATTTCGTCACCAATTATGTACTGAAATAAAGGTGCCAGAGGGAAAAAGTTGGTGCAAAACTTATATAATCTATGGCAACAAAATATTTTGTCTCTAAAAGGTTAACATTGTCTTTCATCCCACTAAAAGAAACCACGTAAATCATAGAATAGTATTGGTGACGAAACGAATTTTGTCACTAAAAGGTAACCAATAGCTATGAAACCAATTTCGTTGCTAAAATAATTGCTTAAAACCCTCTTTTAGAAGCCCATTTGGTCACTCTCATTTTTCAGAAATGTACACTCTCACTCTTTCTCCCCCTTCGCGCTCTCTCTCTCCGTTCACTCTCTCTTCCCCATACGCCACCGCCAAGCCATGGCTTACCTTGGCTCTCTCTTGCCATTCAACGCTCTTGGCCACAAGCTGCTGCTGAGCCACATCATCGCCTCCCTCATCATCGGCTCAACTCGCCTCACCACTGCTACTCCACCTTTCCCCATCATCATCAGCTAACCCCTCAGATTTGCCACTCCTCTTTCCGCCAACTATTCCTTTGTTTTACTCCATGAAAATAGGTTTGGGTTCTTGGTTTAATCTCTCTATTCCTTTGTTTTTCTAGCTGATTGGATACATTATTGTTTAATAATTGATTTTTTTAACTTTTTGTTTCAGCTTAAAAACTTGTGGAGTGTCACCAAGGCCATTGCCCTTCCTGCTATTTGCAAAGTCTCTGCCCCCCTTTGCTGCTAATTGTGGATGTAAGTCACTTTTACATCTCTCTTCTTTTTCTTGTTTTGAATGGAATTCATTTTTGGGAAATAAGTATTTTTTTCCCTTAGATTTTGACATTTTTTTTCTTGGAAAATTAGTATCTAATTTTTGTGAGGGGTTTTGTTGTTTTGCAGTGTCTTTGACTCTAGTATGTTTTAAATCTTGTTACTATGCTCTTGATTTGTTTTTTCTTTCTAAATGTAAAAATATATATAGTTTTTTTTTTCAATTGATACTTGTTGCATTTTGGATTTGGTATATGGTCTATTGAAAATTAATATAGAAGAAGAAAAAAATATAGACACATGTAGCCACAAGAGCATAGATAAAAGAATTTGGGTATAAGTGAACAAGAGCTCAGTTCAACTTTTCAGTTCAATGCTATTATTGCTCTCTAATTATTAATTAAAGCCTAGTAGGCACATTTGCTTCACCTAATAATTTTGCAAAGAGGTTTTGAGGTTTTGAGGCTTCTATCACTCTTTATCTCCTTCTTCTGTCATTGATTTTCCTTGAAAAATGGTGTGGCAATCAAAGGTTCCTCCTAGAGTAGCGTTCTTTTCTTGGACTGCTGCCTTAGGTAAGATCTTAACTACGGATAATCTTTGGAAGAGGCATATTGTAGTAGTAGAGAGGTGCTTTATGTGTAAAATGTGTGGGAAATCGGTGGATCATCTTCTTCTTCATTGTCCTATAGCATATGAGTTGTGGTATATGGTTTTTTGTTTGTTTGGTATACCAATGTTATGCTGTATAAAGTTAGTGAGGTGTTAGCTTCTTGGAAGGGGAAGTTTGGTAGACAACAAAATATAGGTTTATGGAGGTTTGTGCCGCATTGTTTTTTTGGTGCTTATGGTGGGAGCGGAATCCTAGATGCTTTGAGGATTGTGAATGGTCTATTCTTGACATTAAGGTTTTCTTTTTCCATACTCTCCTCGAGTGGAGTTTAGTTTTGCCTTCCTATTCTTGTTTTTCTCTCCCCGATCTTATAGATCATTATAATCTGGGTGATTTGTGCCATTGTAGTACACTTTCAGTGTACTTGGTTGGTTTTTTTAATAAAATTTCTTACAATACTTAACCAAAAAAAAAAAAAAAAATTGCAAAGAAATGAAAGCATCTTGGATTAAGATCACAAAGTTTGGATGTTAGCATTATACTACTTCCACATCCTATAATGTCTTTTGCTGGACATTTATGTCTTTGGCTTTGTCACATTGCATTTGTAGTATTTAATTCTCAACCTATATAGGTTGAGTTGAGTCTGCACCTAACTTAGCTTAACCTAGGATCCTTGTTTAGCTTGACTGATTAAAGATGAAATTTAAGGTTGGTCCTCTCTTATACATTCAGGTTGACTTCTAGAGTTTTTTCCCTGGTGGTTCTAACACTAGTTTTGTAACACCCCAAAAACAAAGAAAAAAAAAGTTTGGCAATAGATTTTAAGGGAGGATATTTTTGTAAAATTTTCCCCTTAAGATATTTCAAAGGTTCACATTGTTCAACAACACATCCCTCTCTTATCACCATACAGTAGACCCCTCCATCTCTTAATTCTCTCTTTCTCTTCCTAATTTAGTAGCTGACACACTCCATAGCCATTTCCACCTTTCTCTCTTAGTGGTTTCTTCCTTGCAATCTTATATGAAGGCTCTAGATTTTCCCTTGTATACTTGACTATCATAAAAAGAAAGGTAATTTTCATGTTCTTTTGATAGGTAAGTTTAAATATGCATGTTTGTTATTAATGGTGGATCTGAGTGATTTTTAGTTAATAGTACTACTTGGAGTTTTGTTTAATTTAACATGGAAGGTGGTCTTGGATGGATGGCCAAAATCTCAAGTTATAGGTTGTGAGTTTTAATTCATGGCATATATGGGTTTGGGTTTTTTGTGATATTTTCATAAAATTAGTTTGATGCTTAGCCATTTATTTTGATGAATGGTAAGGAGGTTATGAAAACTAAATTTGAGGGTTGGGTTTTCTTGAACGACCATATGGTTTTTGTTGTTCTTGTGATTGTGAAATTTTTAAATTAAAAAATTCAGTTGATTTTAAAAGTGGGTTTCTTTGTATCTTTGAGTGGTTTTTGTGACATGTAAAAATGAGTGTAGCTATGTGGATAGTAGATGAAAATGTAACTATAGAATTGTTTAAATGATGGAGGCATGTCAAGTGTTTGATGAATGACCTCAATGAGTTATGAGGTTGCATTTGCTTGACTTGTGGTTATGGTATGGAAATAAAAGGTTTTAGTTGTGTTATAACCCTATTAGTTTCTTGTATGCTTGCTTGGCTCCCATTTGGGTAGGGCTACTTGTCTTGAGATGGTCAAGTTAGGCTTTAGGGCCTTAGGTTTGATTTTTGAGATGATCCTTTCCTATTTATGGAGACAATTATGATAGTGTAGTTTGTAGTAGGCCTTGTTATTAATAGGTTTGATACTTGTGTTTCTATGTTCCAAGGTACTTGGTGATGGATCTAGTAACTTGAATTGGTTGAATGTGGTGCTCGGTTGAGGTAAACTTGGTTTGGACTGTTGAGGCAAGTGACTTCTTAATGGGATTTTCTAAAAAGAATCATTATTGTACTAAATTATTTTATGCTTAAAACTATTTTGGAACATTATTCACGGTTCTCCTAAAATTTACCACTTGTACTATTCTGTTAATAAATTATGGAAAATGAATGAAACATTGAAAGTGCATCATATTTGATATTACATTTGGGGAAATGCATGAATTATTGGCATGGAAAGATAAGCATCTTTGATTTCATCATTTGACAAAGGGGGAGATTGTTAGGTTCTAAGACTTTAGGAACTAATGTATTAGAACTTCAATTTGTATTATGTTGGCAAACCATGATCAAAATATAGAGTCTAGGTTTAGACTTGCCCAAAGTATGTTTATTTGTAAAATTGGAATCGAGTGATTGTAGAACTTATTGGACTAAATCTGCAAGGCTCGATCGATCGAAAATTAGACTCGATCAATCGAACCACGTACAGATTTATTTTTCTACAGAGTTCCAGTTCAGCCCAAACTCTACTTAAACGTATTAGGGTTCAAGTAAAACACTCCTATATATAAGGAAAACCCTAAAATGTTTTTATAAGTTTTTGAGAGAGAAAAGAGTGTGCCTCCTTTTGTATTTTAGGGTTTTGTACCCAAAAGCTCTCTAAGGACTTGGTTGCTCATATTGCTGTTTGTGTAAATCTCTTGTGAGATCTGTGAGGAGTTTTTCTTTACACAAGCTTAGGGTTTTCAAGGAGGAGATGTTATCTATATCTTGATGATCAATTCAGTTGTTGCCATTGAAGTTTAAAGAAACACAAGTGGGTGTGCTTGTACTTGCTGGAGAATCCAAGAAAGAAGGAGTCCATGGTTTCGGAGCTTGCACGTGGTCGTGTCAGTAAGTTCTACTGGTGGGTAGTAATAAGAAGTCGAGTGTGGGGGCTTGTAAGTCTTATTGTATGAACTTCAATTCTTTCAAGATAGTGGATTCAAGTTTACCTTAAGGATAGCTAGATTAAATCCTTCCCAGGTTTTTACCAGTTTGGTTTCCTGGGTGATCATATCCTGTGTCTTTTATATTTCCGTTTCTTTACATGATATGATTGTTTGTTTGTGATAACCTAAATCTGTTTAATTTGACTAAGTAACAACTTGGCTAATTACCTAGGTTAATCCAATTGTGGTTTTAAGGGGTCTAAAAACTTACAACTAGTATCAGAGCGGGTAGCTCTCTTGTTTTAGATCTTTTGATCTAAGAGCTGATCCTTGACCCCTGTTGTCATGGATAATTTGAAGTGTCTTTTTGATCATGTTTCTGCTCATGCTTCTGTTGATTTTATTGATGCTTGTGAAACTTTTCGTAAGGAATTATTGAAATCTATGAAAATTGCTAAGAAATTCAAGGAAGAGTTAAAATTGGCTAATCTTGAAAAAGGGGAATTGGTTGTTAGATTAGATGAATCTAATAAAAAGAATGAATTTTTGAGAAATCAAATTTCCTTTCAAGATGAGAAGATGAAAAGCTTGGAACAAGAGTTAGTTGAATCTAAAGCTTAAATTGAAAATTTAACTAGTACCAAGCCTGTTTTTTATAACAGAAGTGTTTCTATTTCTCTTAAGCCTAAAACTGAGAAAGTTAATGTCCCTCTTTTCAAGAGGAATAATAAAGAAAAGGCTTATTTTGCTAGGTTAGACAAAGGCAAAAGTTTTGATGTAGACGTTGAAGTTTCTAAACCTATGTCTAAACCTACTGCTAGTGTGCAAAAGAAATATGTTTTTGTGCCCACTTGTCACCTTTGTGGTGTTGTTGGTCATATTAGACCAAATTGTTCTTTGTTGAGGCAAGAACCTAAGCCTTTGACTGGAAACTCCACTAGGAATACTGATGTTCCTAAATTTGTTCCCGTTTGCCACTTTTGTGGTGTCTGTGGTCACATTCGTCCTAATTGTCATAAATTGAAATTTAAGCATTCTGTGTTTCAATCTAGGATATGTGATGATATTTCTCCTGCTATAAGTCCATATAAATTGTTTCATATTGTTTTGAAAAATTTGAGCTTGTTGGCTTGTGAAAGGAATTTGCAGGATTTTGGTCATTCTCAGAAGACTGGTGTAATTCCTCAAATACACTCTACTTCTCATGGATTTTCACCTACAAAGCTAAAGACTTGTGCTATATGGGTGAGAAAAGATTCTCCAAGGTGAGTATTGCTGACTTGTCCTTGATTTAATTCTTTCAATTAATTGTGGTCATGTTTTGTTTTTGTTTTTGGTTGTTTTGTTTTTTAAGTTTTTTTTATTTAAAAAAAAAATCCAAAAACATTGAAAAATTCCAAAAAAGACAAAAAAATTTTTATTTTGTGTCTAGTTTTATTTTTCTTGAGGATTACATGAATTATGATATCTCTCTTGATTTAGAACATGCTTGACATTGTGGAGAAACTTGAATAGTATGTGTTATAAGTGCTAAGCTATTTCTGATTTTGTGTGAGTATGTACTAATTTGTACATGTACTCAAGGGTTAATTAAAAAATTGATATTTCTTGTTTGTGTACCCTCTATAGCTTAGTTAAGCACTGTCATGCATTGCATTTGCATTGTTTATTTAGCATAATATGTGCTTTTTTGTTTTGTTTTTGGTCATATATTTTTTAAAACCAAAAAGATTTTTGTGTTTTGTATTTCACATCTTGGATTTATAATCAAGGATTGGCCATATTATATTTACATAACAAGTTTATGTACCTTGTTTAGCTTTGATGAGCTTATTTATTGCACTTGACTAGTTGAAACTTTGTAGTGCATGTTGTGTGGGAAAAATGTTTATGGTGTTTATCACTTTGTCTTAATCTTGAAGTCACATGTTATTTGACTGTCAGACTTGAACCTCTTGAGAAAGGCATAAATAACCATCTCAGCACTATTCACTAGCCAATCATGAACACCTTAGTGCATATCGTAAGATTTTGTGCTCGAGAAAGTGTAGCACATGTACAAAAAAAACATAAGGTGTAGCCTCGGTTTAATTGCTTAATGCTTAAAATTGGTGTGTACTATTAGGCTTGATGCCAAATCAAATAATTAAAATTGGTGTGTACATTATCCTAACTTTTTAATAAGTTTCTGAATAAATTAAAATTAGTGTGTATATTACGAGGCAAAATTCAAGAAACTTACATGATTGCAAGCTTATGTTCTAGGAGATGTGGGAGTTATATGATGTAACTCTTTATGTGATAGTCTCTTTTAAATTCTATGTGATGAATTTTGTAGACTTTGTGATTGATTGCTATTCACGTATCACCTCACATGTATCTCAAGCTTTTGCTAGTTGCACACACTACACAAGTTACTCTTTGCTAAACTTGGTACATTATATTGTGTGTGATCTTGTTGTAGCCATCCAAGATTAAAGTTCCTTGATTTTGATGCAAAATGTGCTTAATGTTTGAGTTTTTGAGGACAATTTGTTTGAAAAACTTGTTTTTGGAAGATCTGGTTGAATTCAATTATTTATGAAAAACTTTTCATCTCATACTCATGCATTTTATTCATAATACAATGTGCTTTGAGGAGTTTCTGCATTAAAATGCTCTATTTTTTAAAAAACTGATTTTTCCAGATTTTCAATCAATCGAACCTGTTGTTCGATCGATCGAAATTGCGATAAAAATTTTGGTTTGACCATTTTTTTTCATGCATCATTTTTGTTTAGGATTCACATGCATTGCATTTTTTTCTGTATCCATCTTGTAA
Source organism: Quercus agrifolia (assembly GCA_029955455.1). NCBI lineage: Eukaryota > Viridiplantae > Streptophyta > Magnoliopsida > Fagales > Fagaceae > Quercus > Quercus agrifolia. Next base: position 46,367,662 of record JARQAD010000006.1, read on the forward strand.
TTTTGCAGTCATATCTCTCATTGTTTTCACACATAACATGCATACACTTTGCTAAATTGGGTACTCAACTTGATTTAAAAATTGATTGATTAATTTTTGAGTCCTTAGTACATTCTAGTATATGCTATTTTTACGAGTGAACTGTAGAAAATTATTTTCTTAAGAAATATGATGGATAATCAATATATAACTTTTTTCTCTACTCATGCAACTGTTTATGGGTCACATAGTGCCATGTTTGCATTTTATTGAAAGAGAGAATATTTTTTCTTCATGTGTATCCTCAACTTAGTTTTTTTTTTTTTTTTTTTATTTAAAATCTTGGTTTGTGTCTTTTTATTTATCCCTACCCCTTTATTTTTCCCCAAAACTGTTTTTCCCAAAACTTGTTTTGTTTTTCCTATTTTTATAGGGGGAGAAATTTTTTTTTTAACCTTTGTGATTCTTAGGGGGAGTTGTTGCTCTTCATAGGGGGAGTTGTCTCTATTTCATATAGAGTTGAATTGTTTTGTGTTTCCTTGATTCTTTATTTTCTCTTTTCCTTTATTGCATATGTTTACTATTTATTGAGTTGTCTTTGTCAATATGTGACAAAAAGGGGGAGATCTAGATGAAATGTGGGAATCCTGTTTGTTTTGTTTGGGGGGAGATACTTTGATTGTTTATGATAGTGGAAAATACAAGTATGTTTTGATGTATCTAACTTAGGGGGAGAGTTAGTTTGCATATTTGTTGTTTTCCTGTTTTCCTCATATGTTTATTTTTCACACATGCGTTTATGCGTTTGTTGAGTATTTCAGGAATATATAGGTTGATTCAGTCATGCTGTTGTCTACACTTGCAACTGATAGATAGTAGTAAGGTTGAATTGTATTTGGGCTATTTGTAACTTTGAGCATTTCATGTTTGTGATGTGTTTTGTCACGGATTGCCAAAGGGGGAGATTGTTAGGTTCTAAGACTTTAGGAACTAATGTATTAGAACTTCAATTTGTATTATGTTGGCAAACCATGATCAAAACATAGAGTCTAGGTTTAGACTTGCCCAAAGTATGTTTATTTGTAAATTTGGAATCGAGTGATTCCAGAACTTATTGGACTAAATCTGCAAGGCTCGATCGATCGAAAATTAGACTTGATCGATCGAACCACGTACAGATTTATTTTTTTGTAGAGTTCCAGTTCAGCCCAAACTCTACTTAAACGTATTAGGGTTCAAGTAAAACAGTCCTATATATAAGGAAAACTCTAAAACGTTTTTATAAGTTTTTGAGAGAGAAAAGAGTGTGCCTCCTTTTGTATTTTAGGGTTTTGTACCCAAAAGCTCTCTAAGGACTTGGTTGCTCATATTGCTGTTTGTGTAAATCTCTTGTGAGATCTGTGAGGAGTTTTCCTTTACACAATCTTAGGGTTTTCAAGGAGGAGATGTTATCTATACCTTGATGATCAATTTAGTTGCTACCATTGAAACTTAAAGAAACACAAGCGGGTGTGCTTGTACTTGCTGGAGAATTTAAGAAAAAAGGAGTCCGTGGTTTCGGAGCTTGCACGTGGTCGTGTCAGTAAATTCTACTGGTGGGTAGCAATAAGAAGTCGAGCGTGGGGGCTTGTAAGTCTTATTGTATGAACTTCAATTCTTTCAAGATAGTGGATTCAAGTTTACCTTGAGGATAGCTAGGTTAAATTCTCCCCAGGTTTTTACCGGTTTGGTTTCCTGGGTGATCATATCTTGTGTCTTTTATATTTCCGCTGTTTTACATGATATGATTGTTTGTTTGTGATAACCTAGATCTGTTTAATTTGACTAAGTAACAACTTGGCTAATTACCTAGGTTAATCCAATTGTGGTTTTAAGGGGTCTAAAAACTTACAATTTTGAATAAATTTAACTTGTGAGCTTTTCATGTGGGTTTGCCCTTGTGCTATGATATTGGTGATTACCTCGTCTTTATGATGACATCTATGTGACGTGTGATTACCCTGTCTTTGTGATGACAGGCTAGGTTAGTGCCTCTCACTTTGCATGATGCAAGTAAATCCTTGAGTGTGTGGGTGAGGTTACTACCCATAGGGCCAAAAGACCACATGCAAAAGGGGTACTGTGTGATGCTTCATTCCCTGTTGCCCACAGGGGGAAAAGGTAAATCCTTTAGTGTGTGGGTTAGGCAAGGTAGGGCCAAGAAACCCTTTGCAAAAGAGGCATTACATGACGTGTTATCCCTTGCTGCCAGGGGGATAGGTAAATCCTTGAGGGTGTGGGTGAGGTTAGGCAAGGCCAATAGATCACATGCCAAAATAGGTACATATCATGCTAATGTGTTTGGGTTCTAAGCTGTCTGTGGCGGTATGATGTCTTGGTGATATTTCCATCTTTGTGGCACCTTGTCATGGGACCTTGGGTGAGGTTTTTGGTTTTGAAATGGTATTGGATATTTTTATGGCTCATAGTGAATAAAATATGGCTTCATAGTTATTTTGGGAAGCTTGGTGCTCTATTATTTCTATCATTCTTGTCATGTTGTTAATGAAACTGATTTTACATAAATTAAATGGAAATTCCCAAATTATAGCATGATTTGTAAAATGCTCATTATCATGAAACTTGCATTTCCCCCACCCCAGTAATGGCAATGCACTCATCCTGTAGTACTTGATAAAGAACCATTTCCTATGTATGTATACTAAAGAACTGTTTCCTATGTATGTATACTCTAGGAGCTTGAACCCCAAAACAAAAAACAAAATGATTTACTGAATGAGACTTTTATCATGGATGTAAGGCCAATTGCCATGTTTCATCACTCCATTGTACAAAAGTGGCAATAGATTTTTTTTTTTTTTTCCGGTTCTAAATGTACTAATATTTGAAAATGAATTAATAATTTATCATGTGCATCAATGATTGTCCTATTTTACCAAGCATACATCCATGTTGTCAATACTGACGATGTTTATCTTTCAAAATGGACAAACATATGCTTCCATAGTTTCTTCCATCAATGCCTACTCTATGATGGCCAACTTCCTTTTTCTGTAACTAATAAGTCACATGTCCCAACTTGAATATTCAAGTGTATGTGCTCGCATGTGCATTAATGAATAGGTTTGGTTTCGCATTTTGTTTTCTACAAGTTTCAACTTAAATTCGGCTCTTAATTTATTGAAGATTTCAATTTTGGAAGCTTTTTATCACCTATTGAACATGTTAGGTTCTAAGATTTTAGGAACTAATGTATTAGAACTTCAATTTGTATTATGTTGGCAAACCATGATCAAAACATTAAGTCTAGGTTTAGGCTTGCTCAAAGTATGTTTATTTGTAAAATTGGAATCGAGTGTATTGTAGGATTTATTGGATAAATCTACAAGGCTTGATCGATCGAACCATGTGCAGATTTATTTTTCTGTAGAATTCCAATTCAGCCTAAACTCTACTTAAACGTATTAGGGTTCAAGTAAAACACTCCTATATATAAGGAAAACCCTAAAACGTTTTTGTAAGTTTTTGGAGAGATTAGAGTGCCTCTTGTGCCTCCTTTTGTATTTAGGGTTTTGTACCCAAAAGCTCTCTAAAGACTTGATTGCTCATATTGCTGTTTGTGTGAATCTCTTGTGAGATCCTTGATGAGCTTTCCTTCACACAAGCTTAGGATTATCAAGGAGGAGATTTCTTCAAGAACTTGATGATCATTCAGTTGCTGCAATAAAATCTTAAAGATACATAAACGGGTGTGCTTGTACTTGTTGGAGAATCCAAGAAAGAAGGTGATGCGAACCTCAATAGACACGCATTGAGACCTAACAAACAATATTAGAATATGATGCGAACCTCAATTGACACGCTTTGAAACCCAACAATCAATATTGGAATACTTGCCCAAGAAAGCTAAAATTCATATTTTTGATAGAACCCTGACCCAACGTTTATAAGTGAAACATGAACCAAAGGTATAAGTAACAGACCTTGACCCAATGATTATAATGGAATCATGAACCAAAGGTATAAAATTTGAACGCCACAAGGAAGAATCCCTAATAAGTTCACAGTTCTTGGAGAACCAAAAGAAGAGCAAAGCCTCACCTTTTCTGATTTTTATTCAATAAATTCTTTAAAACGTTTACAGACTTAGGGGCCTATTTAAGGGCTCCATAAAACTTGACATACAAGAAAATATATTCTAAAATAACTCCTAATTGATACCTAACCATATCAGGAATCAAATTTGACCTAAAAAGCATTAAATGCACCTAAAAACAAGGAAATAAATAACCTAAACCTAAAATAACGTTTTTTACATAAAAATACCAAAAATAATAAATTACAATAATTAAATAGTAAATTGTGTCGCGCATCAGACCCCTCCTCTTGAAACAAACTCGTCCTCGAGTTCATCTTTGAAATCTGAAATCTTCCGCTCCAAATAAACAAATATTTCGAATGCTTTAATAACTTGATCTGATTCTGAAACTTGAATCCTTCATAAAATGTAGCGTAAAATTTCTTCTCATCTACTTTCAATTTATTTGCAACATCAATCAACACAGGGTTGATAATAAAATTAAAATTTTCTACTCCAAGAAAATCAACATATAGTATAGTCATCTTCAACAAATCAACTGAGACTTGGGGATTGTGAGTTGTAGACTCATCCTCATATTTGACCTCAATTGAATCTTCCACAATGTTTTCAATAATTACCATATCTTTTTTTTTTTTTCACTTTTTTTTTTTTTTTGGATGATAACAAGAACAAAAAGATAAAAGGGATAGAAAACTGATTTTAGAACCTGTGCTCTGATACCAAATGATGCGAACCTCAATAGACACGCATTGAGACCCAACAAACAATATTAGAATATGATGCGAACCTCAATTGACACGCTTTGAAACCCAACAATCAATATTGGAATACTTGCCCAAGAAAGCTAAAATTCATATTTTTGATAGAACCCTGACCCAACGTTTATAAGTGAAACGCGAACCAAATGTATAAGTAACAGACCTTGACCCAATGATTATAATGGAATCATGAACCAAAGGTATAAAATTTGAACGCCACAAGGAAGAATCCCTGATAAGTTCACAGTTCTTGGAGAACCAAAAGAAGAGCAAAGCCTCACCTTTTCTGATTTTTATTCAATAAATTTTTTAAAACGTTTACAGACTTAGGGGCCTATTTAAGGGCTCCATAAAACTTGACATACAAGAAAATATATTCTAAAATAACTCCTAATTGATACCTAACCATATCAGGAATCAAATTTGACCTAAAAAGCATTAAATGCACCTAAAAACAAGGAAATAAATAACCTAAACCTAAAATAACGTTTTTTACATAAAAATACCAAAAATAATAAATTACAATAATTAAATAGTAAATTGTGTCGCGCATAAGAAGGAGTCCATGGTCTCGGAGCTTGCATGTGGTCGTGTCAGTAAGTTTCTACTGGTGGGTAGCAATAGGATGTTAGCAGTCTAAGTCCTGTTGAACAACTTCGATTTGGAATTTGGACTAAGTAACAACATGGCTAATTAACTAGGTTAATTCAATTGTGTTTTAAGGGGTCTAAAAACTATCAGAACATATTTGGGTTCTAGCTATGCATAATTTTGGATTATTTAGATAGGTCAGCTAGAGCTTAATTTGGGATTATTTAGCTTTTTATATTTATTAATATGTAATTGTTTAAAATTATTGGTTGAAGTTGGAAGGGAAGTCTATTCTTAACTCTCTAGCATATAAGCATACTATAAATATGCGTTGTGCCCAAATAAATGATTGTTGTCATGTGTCATTTTTTAATTGTTAACGATTTATGTTTTTGATCGATTTGGTTTTGGCAGGTTAAACATTTTTTGTTTGTGGTCACTTTGGATTTCTTTGGTAGAGGTGTGTGCTAGCTTGAGCATAGTAAGTAATTTCCTATTAAATTCCTGTAAGCATTATATATTATAATGTTGATAATTGGTTTTGTGGTGGCTTGTTGAGTTGGAGCAAGTGGGTGGCTTACATAGTGTTATAATGTAGTTTAAATTTATATTGGAAGTGTTTCTTATTTTTTGAAATTGTGGATGGATATTGTTGAGTTATATGTGATGGATATTATTTTAATTTTTTTCAATACTCGTAAGCATTATATTTGTGATGTTGATAATTGGTTTTATGGTGGGTTGTTGAGTTGGAATAAGCGGGTGGCTTACATGATGTTATAAGGTAATTTAAATTCATATTGGGAGTATTTCTTATTTTTTGGAATTGTACATGGATATTGTTGAGTTACTTTTGTTTGATTATATTAACCTTTTTTTAATACTTGTAAGCGTTTTATATTGTGATGTTGATGATTGGTATTGTGGTGGGTTGTTGAATTGGAGCAAGCAGGTGGTTTGCATGGTGTTATAAGGTGGTTTAAATTCATATAGGGAGTGTTTGATTGTTTTATGTATATTTGTTTAAGTATTAAGGTCTATATAGACTTATGCATTCATGAATGAGAAATGACTTTATCTAAGTATATTATAGACTTAGATGTTAGAATATATTATGCATGAGTTGTCATTATTTTGCTGAAGTAACATTCACCTTGCATTTGTAGTCAAACATGGATAAAAGTTGGATGACACTAGGTAAGACACCTGATGGCAGATTAAGTGTTCCATATCTTGGCAATTGAGCATTACATGGTGTGACTACTGTTAATGCTTTATTAGAAACTAATTGTATTACATTATACTTGAAATTGTATATTTGCTTTCTACAACTTATATGTTAGGAGTTGTGATTTTAATTCATTGGTATGACTAGTCTTAATGCATTGTTAGAAATGTTTCTTATAATATAGTTAATGTTTTTACTTTATGATTTTAATGTAGTATTGTATTTATATTTGTGCAGATTTCTTATTGGTGGCTCTTAGGGCATTTTCTTTTGGTGCTACTTAAGACATTTGAGGACATCTTCTTTTGGCTCCGAGTGGTTGATAGCTTCGGTCTTGAAAACCGGTATAGTTCGAAACAAAGAACTATCGAGGGTTCGAATCCCTCTCTCTCCTTTTTTGCTCGTGGAATATATATATATATATATATATATATATATATATATATATATATATATATATATATATTTATTGGTTTTGTCCGGCTCAGTATTAGTATTCTAAAAGGGAATGGCTCGGCTATCCCCCTAGCCGAGCCAGAACAGAAAAAAAAAAGGGTTCAATATATAATGAGTCGAAAATGAAAATAAAGGAATACTTTTTTTTTCAATACGTATGACCTAACCCAACCAAACAAATATGTATGATGAAATCAAATAGATTTTGACTTCAAGCATTAGAATTAGATCTCCTGTCTTAGTTAAGAGGAGTCATGGAAAGAACAGGTTCAAAATCGCGATCAATTCCTTTTTCAAATCCTGCTGCAGCTGCACGAGCCCTTCCTGCATGCCATAAATGACCTACGAATAGGAAGAATCCTAGAACAAAATGAGAGGTAGCTAACCAACTTCTAGGAGAGACATAATTGACTGCATTGATCTCGATAGCTACACCACCCATATAATTTAAAGAACCTAAAGGAGCATGAGTCATATATTCTGATGATGAAGATTCTAAAATGAAGTCCTACATCACTAGGCAGTTCAAGAAATTTATGAAGAATGCTAATGGAAAGGGCTTTGACAAGGACCGTAGGCAATCCAGTTCTTCTCAATTCAAGAGCCAAAACAAAGGGAAGAAGGATGCAAGGGATGGCGGTCAGTACACTATTCCAGTAAGTCCTAAGTGCTTTGGGTGTCAAGGCTTCAGTCACATGAAACAGGAGTGTCCTACAAATCTTAAGAGCATTGGGAAGAGTAAGGAACTTGCTGCTACTTTGAGCGATACCGAGCCTGAGAATGATTTCGACAATGAGGATGATGGAATCTTGAATGCCTTCACTGCCACTGTCAATCCTACTGATGGGATTGTTAAAGATGTGGTTGAAGAAGAAGAATTGGTAGAGTCTAAGTTTGAGAAGATGGATGATCAAGATGATATCCATACAACCTATGAGAAATTATACAAGCTTTCTGAGAAACATGAGAAACTTTATAGGTTGACCACCAAGAAGTTTAGTAATGTGGAACTTGATCGTGAAGAGCTTTCCACAAAGTTTGATGAGGCTAATCAGACTATTGGAGCACTGAGGTTCGAGAACAATTTCTTGGCTGAAAAGACTAAGAAACTTGAAGTAGAGCTGTTTCAAGTCAGAGCTCAATTGGAGAGGACTTCAAGTGCAAAGCTTGATGAGATGCTCAGTCTTCAGAAATCTGCTTCTGATTAAACAAGTTTAGGATATGATTTCTCCACATCTAATATTGCTTCTACTAGTACTACTGTTTTTGTTCCTCCTGCTAATAATGTTGAAATTGAGAACAATGATGTTAAAACTGATCTAGCTAATGAGAACTTAGACAAGGGTAAATATATCTTAGGAGCTCCCCCTAAGCAAGATAAGAAGGAAGCTAAGAAACCTAGTGCTAAGAAGGCTAACTCTCAAAAGCCTAAACAAAAGAAGCAGCATCTTTGTCATCATTGTGGAGTTGTCGGTCATACTCGACCAAATTGGTATAAGTGGTTAGCCGCTTAACAGAGCAACGACATGATAGCATCTGGAAGTCAGAATCAGCTTCAATCCTCTCTTGCTCCCCTTGGAGATCTTCTCAAAGCCCTTATGTTCCTTTCGAACTTGAACGGTTTCAATTCTTCCCCTTCTCCGCCGGTTCAAGGGTTTAATCAAAGGAAAGGTTCCTCCAGGGTGTGGAAGGAAAAGGGCTCCAAATGATTCTATCACTCTCTTCTCTCTTTTTGATTTTTTGTTTTTGCATAACTTGTGTGTTTTGCTTTTATTTTGAGTCAGTCTAGTTTTTATGCTTTGCCTTGTTTAACATGTTTTTGTCTGTTTTCAGTTTTATTTATTTTGTTTTGATATAAAAAAGATTGAAAAATCAGAAAAATACAAAGCAGTGTGTATTTTGTGTACATTGGTACTTATGTACGTTGGATGACCATTGAAACAAAGTTTTCTAAATTTTGTATCTCTTGTAACATAGATGAGCATCTCTATGCACAACTAAGCAAGTGAGCTTTGTGGCTCTTGTTGGTGATGAGTAAGATTAAGTTATCTCTTGTACTTAGCACTCGTATCACTCTTTTTGACGGGAAGGATTAGAAAATCTTAAAAAAAAGGCATAAATAACCATCTCACCACTGTTGCCCGCCAATCATGAAATGACACCTGTATGCTTCGGCATAGCAAAAGCGCAATGTCAATGACATTTGTGTGCTTTGGCATAGCAAAATTGGAATGTCAAATGCTTACCATCATTGGGTATTTCTTTTCTCTCTCTTATATGCCCATGCATGATTTGCTTAAATAAAAATATGCAAAGAAAAAGAAAAGCAAAAAGATAAAAAATGCTTTAAATATGATTGCAAGCGTGTATTCTAAGATATGTGGGAGTTATATGATGTACCTCGAAGGTGATAGTCCCCATCCAACAGTTATGATTGTGTGTGAGTTAAATTGATTTTCTCATATCTCAAATTGTCATAACATGTATACACTTATGCAATCTTGTGATATTTTTCACACACAACACGCAATATTCGTTACTACTCTTGATACATGTGCAGATACAATGTGATTTGGCCATCACAAGGTTTTACATGTGTTAATGTATGCTCACTAAACTGTCTTAACTTATTTTTGAAATATAAAATTGGTTAGACCTGTTTAGTGTGTGTGTGTGTGTGTTTTTGGGATCCATTGCTTAAAAATTGTTGTTAAGAGATGATTTTAAGAGCTTAAAATGTTGATTCGATCATTGTATGAGTTGCATGCTTGATTGCATTCATATCTGTGTTTTTCTCTTCTTCGAAAAACTGTTTTTAAAAGCTAGCTCGACACCTTCTCGACACCTGGCTATCTATCAAGCTTCCAAGCTTTTTCCTTATCGCAATCTCGACAGATCCTCGATAGCTGGTGGAACGATTAAGAAAGTTCCTGGACCCTCGATAACTGGAGGATCAATCAAGCTTTTCTTCTAGTGTCTTTGCTTCATTCCTTGACACCTCCTCGATAGCTGCATCTGTCGATGTTGTTTTTCTCAACACCTTCCTCGATAGATGGCTCGACACTTCTCAACACTTCTATCTGTCAAGAATTACTGAAGCTCTATATATTGGGTTGTCGTGATCCAATTCTCATTTCCTCGATCTGTCCGAACCTGTTCACCTCCCAAATCACTCTCTCTCACTCCAAACCTCTTTCCCAAGTGTTTTTCAAGCATTTTCAAGGATTTCTCTTCACTTGGTAAGCTTCGATTCTCTCATTTTCATGCATTTCATTCTTTGAAACCTAAGTTTTTGGGATTTTTGCAAAATTTGGGGTTTTTCAAAATCAAAGAGGTTTTTGTGAAATTTTTAGGATGGGTTTTGAAGATTCACTCTTAAAAACTTCATGCATTGCATCTTATGTGCATTATAACTGTATTTTTATGCATTTAGTTGTGTGTTATACATGTTGAACAACTTGTGTGCTAGTAGGATTGGATTGGGCTGAGCCCATGATGCAATTTCTTTTGTATATCACATGCTCATGCATTCCCCATGCATACGTAGTCTCTTTTCAATATATTTGTTATATTTGAATTGCTTTGGGACTTTTCTGATTGTCTCTCTTTCTCTCCCTCTCTTTCTATTTACGTTAGTCGTGTCTATGGCACCAAAACGTAAATCCACTCCGTCCCAGAACCCTCTTCGTTCTGGGGCATCGTCTTCTTCTGATCCTACTCCTTCTCATCTTCGATTCTGAGATGAGAATGCCCGAAAGGACTTCTCGGAGAACTTTTCTCAATGAGGTGTTCATTCAGAATGTCGTGTCATTTTGGCAGACTTCGCTGACACTGACCTTCCCACTGTCATTCACAGTCGGGGATATGAGTCACTGTGTGACGTCTCGGTCACTTGTCTATCCATGTTGATCCAGGAGTTTTACTCCAACATGTATGGATTCAATTTTTCAATACCTCTCTTTTCTACTCGTGTTCGAGGTACGTGCATTGTAGTCACACCGTAGCTTGTTGCAAATGTGCTTCATGTTCCGAGGGTAAAGCACCCTGACTACCCTAGTTGTGAGTGTCTAAGGACTGTGTCCAGAGATGAGATGATTTCCGCCTTCTGTGAGCGTCCCGCAGATTGGGGTGATTGTTAGTTCACACCATGTAAGGCCTTTGCTAAAGTTCCTAGATTCATGAACATGGTGATGACTTTTGTCTTGCACCCACTATCTCACTATAACTCTATCACAGAGCCTCGTGCTCTACTTTTTCTTTCTTTGTTAGAGCACCTCACTATAGATTTTTCTTCACATTTTATTATTTCTATCTTAGATGTGTATAGGGATATGGCTACCCGTGATAAGCTCATTTTCCCTTCAGCTATCATGCGGATTTTCTGCCATTTTTTTGTTCCCTTTCCCTCTTTCGACCACTTTTTTGTCATGTGTGCCATAGACGCCACTACCGTTAAACGTAGCGAGGTGCATTTTAGGTCACGGCAGTCGAATTCAGCTGCTCCTCCCTCTTGTTCGGCTCCATCCTAATCTGCTCCATCCACATTCGCTCCTTCCTCTTCCACAAGCGATGTGTCCCTAGGAGACGTCATGGCACAGCTTCAGCACATAGATGCTCGCCTAGATACACTCTCCACAGAGTTGTATTAGGTGAACGTCCGTGTTGTCCGCATTGCTAAACGGCAGGCAATCATGGGACGTTTTGCTCCTGAGGCTTCTCCTCCACCACCCCCTCTAATGGCTTCTGATTCTAATTTTGAGGATGATGATGATGGTGATGAAGATGATGCTTCTGATGATGATGGAGATGCTAGCTCTACCGATGAGATGTCTACTTGACACTCTTACCCTTTGTCACTCGTGACAAAAAGGGAGAGTAGTTTTGGATATGAGAGTAGTCATTCTTAGGGGGAGAGTTAGCATAGGACATTTTGTTAGAGGGGGTATTGATATTTTTTTAGGGATGTAGTAAGGATTTCATGTATCTTTTTCTTTTCTCTATTTTAGATATATTTATTCTTGTACATGGGTCTTGTGACCACTTTTGACATACATTGTACTTATCTTCTTTATATGTTGATGTATGTTTCTTTCACCTACCCTTACATGTGTTGTTTCTTTTCTCTCTTTATGCACATGCTTCTTATTTCGTGTATGCAATCTATTATTTCTGTTTCACACAAAGATGCCTTGATGAGTTTTGTTTAAAGTGTTTCAGAAATACAGGTTGTCAAAGTCTACTTGCCATAAACTCTCTTCTTGCAAAGTTTTTCAAGAGTTTGTGTTAGAATAGATTTTAATGTATTCAACAAGTGAGTATAAGTTGAGTGATTTATGACTTCTCTCATATGTTCATTTGTTTGTTGTGGTTTTGTCACGGATTGCCAAAGAGGGAGATTGTTAGGACATATGTGAGTCACTTATTAGGAACAAATGTCTCTATTTTATGTAATTGGCTTATCCTTTGACAAAACGCACTTTACTTGTACTTGGGTAGATCTAGGATGTGTTTAATACTTCAAGAAACTATGTTTCAAGATCAAGTGTTGAAGACATGCAAGTCTGTCAAGATTTAAGCTGAAGAAGTGCTGTTCATTAAAGTTCGACAACTAGCTCGATAGCTAACTATCCATTGAGCTTAAGAAGTTGTTCCAACCCCGTGGCTCGACAGCTACTCGACAGACAGGTATCTGTTGAGCTTTATGAAAAACAGAATTCCAGTTCTATTTTGACTCTAATTCGTGATTATGTGTTTAGGCTTTCTTTTCTCATAACCCTAGACATATAAAAGGATTATTTTAAAGGCCGTCAAAGTGTACACAAGTTGCACAAGTGTTGAGCAAAGTTTGTTTAAGCAATTTGTAACCGAAGACAAAGTTTCGCCCTAGTTCATCTCTTCTGAAGAAGTTACTGTGTTTGTGCATCATAGGGTTTTGTGACCAAGCATCTTCTTGATCTTCATCGTGTGGATGAATTGAAGAACTTTGCAGCCAACAACCTTCTCTAGTTGGTGATTGAAGTCGCGTACTCGGATCCGCATAGTTGGTTAGTCACGTACTTGGGAGCTGTGCATCAAAATGGGAAATTGTTACTACAGAACAAGTCCAATTGGGTATTAGGGTAAAGGTTCAACTGTAGGTTGGTATAAGGTACTGAGATTCCTTTACTTGTAACCGCTTGTTGTGATAATAGTGGAACTTTTGGAATGGTGACCTAAAAATCACCCGGTGGGGTTTTTGCCGTGTAGGTTTTTTCCATTCGTGAATAAATCACCATGTCATTTATTTTCCATTGCATATTTAGTTATTTGGTGATTTGTTTATACTACCACGCGTTTGCATCTTAATTTGATTGATTAATAAACTTGGCTAATTAACCAATTAATTCATCACAAGGGGTCAATTCGTTTTTGGCCTATCATACCAGATCTTTACCCATACTATATATACCATCATTACCCACATATTGTAAGGAGTGCTTTTTAGAGAGAAAACCCTAGCATACACACTTAAGAGTTAGAGATTGTTATACCCACAATCGTCTACACATTTCCTTGTGGTTTTCCTCTACTGCTACCTTCCCATCACTAAATCCTTGAGAGGTTGATAACTCAAACACTTACCACACCCAATCATTAGCAGATGCAATCGGGCTGAATTGCGGGATCTGGGAAAGCTAGAGAAGACAAGGTTTTGAGAAGCCACTTGGTAGCAAGAGCTTGGAGGACTCAAGTACATTGGGTAGACTAGGCTTGGAGGGTCTTTTGTTATTCGTGTACTCCAACTTTATTCTCTAGTGGATCAATTATTGCTTGGAGGGCGGTAGAGAGGTTTTTCGTCGAGTTCTTCGGTTTCCTCTTCGATAACTCGTCTCAGTGTTATCTAGTGTTTGCATCTCTCTTCCCTACTCTTAAGCTTTACTTTATATCGTTGATAATGAATGAATATGACTTAAGGTAGTGTTATTAGTTGTTTGCACTCATATATTCTTATTCCGCACTTAGTCTAAGTTAGGAGTAAAAGCAACCGAGTTGTAATTTTTATTGGGGGTCTAAACAAGGACTTGTGTTTATACACAAATCTGAGCATTCAACACACAACAAAGGGAAAATAAAGAAATACTACAATGTCAATTACAGGTGACTGAAATGGGAATATGGGCATAACAACTGGATTTTTTTTTTTTTTTAATAATAATAATAATGTAGGGAATCTTCCTAAAGAAGAGCCCTTTGAAATTGCCTCTAGCTAGTCAAAGTCAGTTGTCAGGTAATCCATGGGCATTTACCCTTGACAGGCTAAGCAGTTTATGCTCATGCCCAAAAACACACGGCATAATAATTGGAACTCAACGGTCCCAGACAATCTCTGGCAGTGACACCAATTCTATTACATCTCTTAGGATTATCAACAAAGCACTCGTGGACAATGACACCCATGACCTTATCCGTTGATTATTGATTATTAGAATCCAATCAATAAAAAAAGATTCTTTTCTCTTTTGGAAAGTGAGATAATCAATACAAAAATTTCGTTTTCTTTACAATTATTGTTCTTTTGCTTTTCTAAAATTCTAGCTTTACAATGGGGGTCTTTTGAATTATTAGTGGAATGGCAAATGATGATGGAGACGAGACCATGGCTACCATATATATATATATATATATATATATATATTGAATCTAAAATAATAATAAAAATTATTTTTGAAAAAAAAAATCATTATTTCTCCTACTGCTGTCCTCGTTGTTTAGCTTTTCCTCTATAAATATTAAGAATCTGAAACAAAATTTGTTTCGGTTGGAGATTTGTAATTCTTCCATTTTATTGGATTGAGTTTCAATGAATTCATTTATCTGAATCACCATTTTATAAAATATTTATATATTATTCAAATTCTATTTCTAATTATATATATAATAATTAAATTCTAACCCATATATAAAATAAAAAATTTCAAATATATATCTTTATTTTTTTTCTTTAGAATTATAATCTAAATATCTATGAAAAATTGGCCATACAATGGATTAGCAATCCGACGCATGGAAAAAAAATGAAATTAAAGTAAGGTTAAGTGAATGAGCAATGCTATATCCAAGACATAGCATAAATGGATATATATATATATATATATATATATATATATATATATATATATATATATATATATATATATATAATTTATTTATTTATTGATAATCCTGGCTAGTCGACTACCAAATATAAGATAACCAGTAAAGTCGCTTTTAACTTTTTCTTTGTCTGTCATTTTTACTCAAAATTATTGAGTTGATTTTCCTTTTTTTGAGAAGAATTGGGTTGATTTTCATTCTACTTTCATGAAAGTGCACCTATAGTGACCTCGTCATTTAAAAATAATCAATGACGATCACGTGGTCCCTCTCTTGATAAACTTATTGAAAAGGTGGCTTAAGCATGAAAAATGTTCCTGTGGAACCAATTAGAATGCCGACTAGGATGAAAAGGAGCCTTTGTTCTTTGTAGATTTCAACTCTGCTACAAGGTTTAGTTTGTGAATTGTGAGTTTTAAAAATTTGAGAAAATAATTGGAAATGTAAATAACAACAAATAATGGATCAATATGTGAAATAGAGCTGGAATATATATATATATATATATATTTTTTTTTTTTTGAGCTAGAAAGTTCTTGAAACCACATATTCGCAAAATCTTAATAAGAATTAGCTATTCATAATATCCTAAATCATTTGACTCTTACGGCACTAGTTTGAATTGCATATATAAGGTACGTGCTTGCCATTACAAAGATTAGCAATTAAGATTAGATTTAGAATTGATTTATAACACAAAACCAGAAATATAATCATTTGATTTTTGAAGTGCTTAGAAATTATATCATTAAAAGAGACATTAATTTGAATATATGATGTAGGACAAAATCTACAATTTAATTTTTGTTATTTATTAACTTGATTTTTGTTTTTATGTTTTTGGATTTTTAGGTTTAGGGGTTTTATTTCATTGATTTTAGGTACATATAATATTTTTAAAGTCAAATTAGAGTTTGGTAAGTATCAATTAGTATATGTTTTAGAATATAGTTTTTTATTAATTAAGTTTTGTGGAGCCTTTAAATTGGCCTCCAATTCTACAAACGTTCTTTCAATTTGGATTCAGTTATATAAAAATATAGACTTTTGTTTCTTCATTTTGACTTGAGCCAATTGAAAGTTATCATGACACAACTTCTTTTGTTTGTTATATTTATTTTCGAGAAGTACATTTGTTCGCTTTGGAATCATTTTGACTTGTTGGCAAGTAAAAGTTATGTACTAACATTTTATGCTTAAATTTTCAAATAATTGTTTGAGTTGAACATAATTTAAGTTAGATTTTGCACAACAAGCCTAGAAGACCCAACAACATTAAAGATTAATCGATATACTAGTTGAAAATATGGTAGAGTCTTAAACTCCAGTTATCAATATACAGTCATTTACATAAAGTTGTGATATAAACAGTAGTACTTCTTCAAGATTTAGGTTAAGTTAAAATCCAAAACTGAAGGAAGATCGATACCAATCATAATGAACAAGATTGTTTTTGTACTAGAGCTTTTTATTTGAGAAATTAGTAAGAATCACGCTAAAGCAGTAGTAGCTGTTTTCTCGGCACTATACAAAAGAAAAGTTCTTTGTTCCAACTAAAAGGGCCCAACCCTAGCCGCTTTTGTTTTTGTTTAAGAGATCCCTAAAACTTTTTGTTGGGTTAAAATAGCTTGACCCCGGTTATTAATTCAATTACCCAAGTTGGTTAATTAATTCAATTGCATGCAAATTGTGAAGGCACCAACAATTCAGAAAAAAAAAAAAAATAGACATGGTGATTTGTTAACAAATGGGGAAAACCGCGCAAGGCAAACACTCCACCAGGTGATTTTAAGGTTATCAATCCAAAAAATCTACTAATCAGCAATCAAGCAGTTACAAGTATAAGGAATCATACCAATTACCCTGGCCTATCCTGAAATACCAACTTATAGTTGAACCTTTACTCCAATACCTAATTGGACTTGATCTTGTAGTAACCTTCTTTCCCTATGATGCACAAATCTTCAATTTGTGACTAACCTTTGCACGGATCCCAATACGTAACTAACTCCGGCAACTTGAACAGATATTGTTGGTTGCAAAATTCTTCACTTCATCAACAATAAAGATCAGGAAGAAATTGATTACAAACCCTATGGTGTATAAATGCAGTATCTTCACACAGAGAAAATAAGTTTCTTGGTTTCTAAATTCATATGTGACGACTCTTAAAAATAAACCTTATATATGTCTAGGTTTTTGAGAAAATAAACCCCAAACAAATACACAAGCCTCGGCCGAATTTCAAATCTAGAAATACTGAAATCATAATTCTCAATAGATCGAGCTGCTGTCGAGCTATCTATCAAGTTTCACAATAAATCTGGATAGCCAGCTTTTGTCGAGCTATCTGTCGAGACTTAATGAATAGCTTTTCTTCACTTGTTTCTTGGACGAATCTTTATGTCTTTAATATTTGACTTGAACAACATGTTTCTTGAAGTACTAGACTTGGAGGGTTTTTTGTTATTCGTGTATTCCAACTTTATTCTCTAGTGGATCGATTAATGCTTGAAGGGTGGCGGAGAGGTTTTTGGTTGAGTTCTTCAGTTTCCTCTTTGATAACACGTTTCGATGTTATCTAGTGTTTGCATCTCTCCTCCCTACTCTTAAGCTTTATTAATATCGTTGACAATGGGTGAATTTGGCTTAGGGTAGTGTTATTGGCTAGTTGCACTCTTTTACTCTTATTCCACACTTAGTCTAAGTTAGGAGTAAAAGCAACCCAGCCGTAATTTTTATTGGGGCTCTAAACTAGCTCTGGTGTTTATACACAAACCTGAGCTTTTAACACACACAAAAAGGGAAAATAAAGAAAGACTACAATGTTAATTACAGGTGATCGAAAGGGGAATATGGGCATAACAATTGGTTTTTTTTTTTTTTTTTAAATAATTTTGGGAATCTTTCTAATTAAAGAAGAGCCCTTTGAAATTGCCTCTAGCTATGAGCAACTGACCGCACTCGTCAAAATCAGTTGCCAGGTAATCCATGGCATTCACCCTTGACAAGCTAAGCAGTTTATGCTAATGCCCAAGAACACATGGCATAATAATTGGAACTCAATAGTCCCAAACAATCTCAAACAGTGACACCAATTCTATTACATCTCTTAGGATTATCAACAAAGCACTCATGAACAATGACACCCATGACCTTATCTGTTGATTATTGATTATATGGATTCCAATCAATAAAAAAAGATTCTTTTCTCTTTTGGAAAATGAGATAATCAATACAAAAATTTCGTTTTATTTACAATTATTGTTCTTTTGCTTTTCGAAAATTCTAGCTTTACAATGGGGGTCTTTTGAATTATTAGTGAAATGGCAAATAACGATGGAGACGAGACCATGGCTACCACATATATATATATATATATTATCTAAAAATTAAAAATTAAAAAAATTAAAAAAAAATTCTTTATTTCTCCCACTGCTGTCCGCCTTGTTTAGCCATTCCTCTATAAATATTATGAGTCTAAAAAAAAATTTATTTCTGTTTGAGATTTATAATTCTTCCAGTTTATTGGGTGGAGTTTCAATGAATTCATTTATCTGAATCACCATTTTATAACATATTTATATATTATTCAAATTCTATTTCTAATTATATATATAATAATTAAATTCTAACCCATATATAAAATAAAAAATTTCAAATATTTATCATTATTATTTTTTCTTTAGAATTATAATCTAAATATCTATGAAAAACTTGCCATACAACAGATTAGCAATCCGATGCATGGAAAAAAATTGAAATTAAAGTTGGGTTAAGTGAATGAGCAATGCTATGTCCACAACATAGCACAAATGGATTATATATATTTTTTATTTATTGATAATCCTGGCTAGTTGACTACCAAATATAAGATAACCAGAAAAGTCGCTTTTAAGTTTTTCTTTATCTGTCATTTTTACTCAAAATTATTGTGTTGATTTTTGTTTTTTTTAGAAGAATTGGGTTGATTTTTGTTCTACTTTCATGAAAGTGCACCTATAGTGACCTCGTCATTTAAAAATTATCAATGACGATCACGTGGTCCCTCTCTTGATAAACTTATTGAAAAGGTGGCTTGAGCAGGAAAAATGTTCCTGTGGAACCAATTAGAATGCCTTCTAGGTTGAAAAGGAGCCATTGTTCTTTGCTGATTTCAACTCTGCTACAAGGTTTAATTCGTGAATTGTGAGTTTTGAAAATTTGAGAAATTAATTTGGAATGTAAATAACAACAAATAATGGATCGATCTGTAAAATAGTGCTGGAATTTATTTTCCTGCGTTTCGGTTGAACTAAAAAGTTATTGAAACCACATATTCGTAAAATCTTAATAAGAATTAACTATTCATAATATCCTAAATCTTTTTACTCTTGCGGCACTAGTTTGGATTGCATATATAAGGTACGTGCTTGCCATTACAAAGATTATCAATAAAGATTAGATTTAGAATTGATTTATAACACAAAACCAAAAATATAATCATTTGATTTTTGAAGTGCTTAGAAATTATATCATTAAAAGAGAAATTAATTTGACTATATGATGTAGGACAAAATCTACAATTTAATTTTTGTTGATTATTAATTAATTTATTTTTTCGGATTTTTAGGTCTAGGGGTTTTATTTCATTGATTTCAGGTACATTTAATATTTTTAAAGTCAAATTAGAGTTTGGTAAGTATCAATCAATATATGTTTTAAAATATATTTTCTTGTCAGTTAAGATTTATGGAGCCTTTAAATTGGCCTCCAATTCTACAAACGTTTTTTCAACTTGGATTCGGTTATATAAAAATATAGACTTTTGCCTCTTCATTTTGACTTGAGCCAATTGAAAGTTATCATGACACATAACTTCTTCTGTTTGTTATATTTATTTTCAAGAAGTACATTTGTTGGCTCTGGAATCATTTTGACTTGTTGGCAAGTAAAAGTTATGTACTAACATTTTATGCTTAAATTTTCCAACAATTGTTTTAGAGTTGAACATAATTTAAGTTAGATTTTGCAGAACAAGCCTTGAAGACCCAACACCTTTACAGATTTATCAATATACTAGTTGAACATATGGTAGAGTCTCAAATTCCATTTATCAATATACAATCATTTACATAAAGTTGTGATATAAACAGTAGTACTTCTTCAAGATATAGGTTATGTTAAAAACCAAAACTGAAGGAAGATTGATACCAATCATAATGAACAAGATTGTTTTTGTACTAGAGCTTTTGTTTTGAGAAATTAGTTAGAATCATGCTAGAGCAGTAGTACTTGTTTTCTCGGCACTATACAAAAGAAAAGTTCTTTGTTCCAACTATAAGGGCCCAACCCTAGCTGCTTTTGCTTTTGTTTCAAAGAACCCTAAAACGTTTTGTTGGGTTAAGATAGTTTGACCTCGGTTAATTAATTCAATTACCCAAGTTGATTAATTAAGTTCAATTGCATGCAAATTGTGAAGGCATCAACAAATCACCAAAAATACTAAGTGCAGCAGGAAATAAATTAGACACGGTGATTTGTTAACAAATGGGGAAAACCTCGCAAGACAAAAACCCCATCGGGTGATTTTAAGGTCACCACTTCCAAAAATCCACTAATCAACAATCAAGCGGTTTCAAGTATAAGGAATCTTACCAACTACTCTAGCCTATCCTGAAGTACCAATTTACATTAGAACATTTGCTCTAATACCCAATTGGACTTGATTAGACTTCTTTCCCTTTGATGCACAAACCTCCAATTTGTGGCAAACCCTTTGCATGGATCCCAATAAGTAACTAACTCCAGCAACTTGAACAAATGTTGTTGGTTGCAATGTTCTTCACTTCATCAACAATGAAGATCAGGAAACATTTGGTTACAAAACCTTATAGTGTACAAATACAGTAACTTCACAGAAAAAATAAGTCTCTTGGTCTTCGTATATGTCTGTGACAGCTCTTAAAAATAAGCCTTATATATGTCTAGGGTTATGTAAAAAGAAACCCTAAACAAATACATAAGCTTGGGCTGAATTTCAGATATGGAAATATTGAAATCGTAATTCTCGATAGATCGAGTTGCTATTGAGCTATCTATCGAGCTTCACATTTAGTCTCAATAGCAGGCTTCTGTCAAGCTATTTGTCAAAACTTAATTAACAACTTTTCTTCACTTGTTTCTTAAACCAATCTTCAAGTCTTTAATACTTGACTTAAACAACATGTTTCTTGATGTACTAAATCCATATAGAAATATTTATTATTTTAAAAATTAGCCCCCAAAAATAGGACTTGCTCCCCCCCCACACATATATTTGAGTTAGTTCAAATAATTTTCTTAAGAAAAATTGTCCAATTGGTTAGAGTAGTTATAGAGAATGTATTGTTTCTCAAATTGATTTTTTGTTGTAAAATGTGTTCTCGTATCTCTTAATGTTTTGGATCATTCATATCTGAACACTTCATTAGTTCAATTGAAAATTTTCTTACTCGCAATGGTAGACATTTGGTAACTTATATATGTTGAAAATGAAAATTTTAATGATTTCACTATAGAAGATGGTGAAAGATGAATTTAACTCTATAAAACATTTAATTTTAAGGATTTCACTATGAAAGATACTAAATTCTATGTGTGTGTGTATAGATGTATGTGTTTGTGTATATGTATGGAAGTCAATATAAATAATAAATTAGTAACACAAATTAGTTCTCCAAACAAAAATTTCTAGCTCCACCCCTAACCTCAATCATGCAAGGGAGTTCTTCCAAACCAAACTACATAATCGGAAAAGCCGAAGGCATAAAATTGAAGTCATGTCCCATCACCCATGACCTTATCTGTTGATTATTGATTATATGGATTCCAATTAATAAAAAAAAAAAAAAAGATTATTTCCTCTCTTGGAAAATGAGATAATCAATACAAAATTTCATTTCTTTACAATTATTGTTCTTTTGCTTTTCGGAAATTCTAACTTTACAATGGGGGTCTTTTGAATTATTAGTGGAATGGCAAATGAGGATGGAGACAAGACCATGGCTACCATCTATATATATATATATATATATATATATATATATATATATATATATTTATATATATATGTAATAAAAAAATTATTGAAAAAAAAAAATTCTTTATTTCTCCCACTGCTGTCCTCCTTGTTTAGCCCTTCCTCTAACAATATTATGAATCTAAAACAAAATTTATTTCTGTTGGAGATTTAAAATTCTTCCATTTTATTGGATGGAGTTTCAATTAATTCATTTATTTGAATCACCATTTTATAAAATATTTTAAATATTATTCAAATTCTATTTCTAATTATATATATAATAATAATAATTAATTTCTAACACATATATAAAATAAAATTTTCCAAATATATATCTTTATTTTTTTTCTTTAGAATTATAATCTAAATATCTATGAAAAACTCGCCATACAACGGATTAGCAATCCGTCGTATGGAAAAAAAATGAAATTAAAGTTGGGTTAAGTGAATGAGTAATGTTATGTCCATAACTTAGAATAAATGGATTATATATATATATATATGTGTGTGTGTGTGTGTGTATTTTAATTAATTTATTAATTTATTAATTTATTGATAATCCTGGCTACTTGACTACCAAATATAAGATAACCAGAAAAGTCGCTTTTAACTATTTCTTTATCTGTCATTTTCACTCAAAATTAGTGAGTTGATTTTTTTTTTTTTTTTGAGAAAAATTGGGTTGATTTTAGTTCTACTTTTATGAAAGTGCACCTAAAGTGACCTTGTCATTTAAAATTTTCAATTACGATCGCATGGTCCCTCTCTTGATAAACTTATTGAAAAGGTGGCTTGAGCATGAAAAATCTCCAGTGGAACCAATTAGAATGCCGACTAGGATGAAAAGGAGCTTTGTTCTTTGCAGATTTCAACTCTTCTACAAGGTTTAATTTGTGAATTGTGAGTTTTGAAAATTTGGGAAATTAATAGAAAATGTAAATAACAAATAATGGATCGATCTGTGAAATAGAGCTGGATTTTTTTTTTCTTTTTTTTGGTTGAGCTAGAAAGTTCTTGAAACCACATATTCGTAAAATCTTAATTTGAATGAACTATTCATAATATCCTAAATCTTTTGACTCTTGCGGAACTAGTTTGGATTGCATGTATAAGGTACGTGTTTGCCATTACAAAGATTAGCAGTTAAGATTAGATTTAGAAATGATTTACAATACAAAACCAAAAATATAGTCATTTTGTTCTTGAAGTGCGTAGAAATTATATCATTAAAAGATTAGCGGTTAAGATTAGATTTAGAAATGATTTATAATACAAAACCAAAAATATGGTCATTTTGTTTTTGAAGTGCGTAGAAATTATATCATTAAAAGAGACATTAATTTGACTATATGATGTAGGAAAAAATCTACAATTTAATTTTTGTTATTTATTAATTTGATTTTTTTATGCTTTCGGATTTTTAGGTTTAGGGTTTTATTTCATTGATTTTAGGTATATTTAATATTTTTAAAGTTGATAAGCCACAAACTGAATGACCCCTTGTGATAGGAATTAATTAATTAATTAGCCAAGTTATTAATTAATCAATTTATCATGCAAAGCGCGTGGTAGCACAAACAAATTACCAATAAACTAATTAGCAGCGGAAAATAAATAACACGGTGATTTATTTACGAATGGGGAAAACCTAACGGCAAAAACCCCACTGGGTGATTTTCAGGTCACCACTCCCGAAACTCCACTATTATCACAACAAGCGGTTACAAGCAAGGAATCCCAAGTATCTTACCAACTTACAGTTGAACCCTTACCCCAATACCCAATCGGACTTGTTCTGTGGTGACAGTTCCCCCTTTCTGATGCATGGCTCCCAAGTACGTGACTAACCAATTGCGCGGATCCCAGTACGCAACTTCAATCACCAATCTGAAAAGATTGTTGGCTGCAAAGTTCTTCAGTTAATCCACATGATGAAGATCAGGAAGATGCTTGGTCACAAAACCCTAAGGTGCAAATACACAGCAACTTCTCCAAGAAAGAGATGAACTAGGTCAAGAACTTTGTCTCCGGTCACAATTTGCTTGAACAGAGTTTGGTCAATGCTTGTGCAACTTGTGTACCGTTTGACGGCTCTTAAAACAATCCTTTTATATGTCTAGGGTTAGGAGAAAAGAAGGCCTATAGACAGATTCACGGATCCCAAGAAAATCAGAGTTGAAATCTGAAATTCGTAAACCTCGACAAATAGGAGGTGTCAAGCAGGTATCGACCAACTGTCGAGCTTTAATGAATTTGCGCTCTCTTAATTGATTTCTTGAACAAACTTGAAGGCTTTAACACTAGATCTTGAAATGTGGTTTCTTGAAGTAGTTAAACACATCCTAAATCTACCCACATACAAGTAAAGTGCGTTTTGTCAAAGGATAAACCAATTACATAAAATCATGACATATGTTCTATAACATGAGAAACACATATGTCCTAACAAAAGTCAAATTAGAGTTTGGTAAGTATAAATCTATATATGTTTTAGAATTTTTTTTCTTTTTTTGTCAGTTAAGTTTAATGGAGGCCTTGAATTGGCCTCCAATTCTGCAAACATTTTTTTCAATTTGAATTCAGTTATATAAAAATATAGAATTTTGCGTCTTCATTTTGACTTGTGCCAATTGAAAGTTATCATGACACAACTTCTTTTGTTCATTATATTTATTTTCGAGAAGTACATTTGTTCGCTTTGGAATCATTTTGACTTCTTGGCAAGTAAAAGTTATGTACTAACATTTTATGCTTAAATTTTCCAATAGTTGTTTTAGAGTTGAACATAATTTAAGTTAGATTTTGCATAACAAGCCTAGAAGACCCAACACGATTACCAGTTTATCAATATACTTGTTGAACATATGGTAGAGTCTCAAACTCCATTTATCAATATACAATCATTTACATAAAGTTGTGATATAAACAGTTGTACTTCTTCTCGACGCTTGGCCTCGATCTTTGGTGGCCGAAAGAAAACCGCCGCCACCGTAGGCCTTCATTCGACCACCCACCGTGGCGATAGCTTACGCGTGCGTGGGGTCCATTAGAGGCCCCTTTCAATGTGAATGTGTATGGTTCGTGCAGAGTTTTGGGTTCTCTCTCTCTCGGTGGAGGAAGGTAGGTCTACCTTTGGCTTTATGGCGGGAATCTGGGCCAAATTTTAGGTGATTACCAAAGGTAAAGTGGAGTCGCCACCAATCATTGGGTTTTTTTAAGGTGTGATTGGTCACCTGTTTCTAGTTGATTTTATTACCAATCCTAGGTTAATAAAAATGTTATTTTTTCTATTCTAATGTGGATTGTAAAAAATCTTGATTCTTAGATCTAAAAGTTTGGTTACATGTGGGGAAGGTGTTAGGCACCCCACAACGCCTATCCCAAGGACAGTCCTTTGTTTTGATAAAATCTTAATTTTTGGTGATTGACAGTAAAAACATGATTTTGGCATTGACTTTCGGGGCTTTGCATGCATAGGGGCTTTGAGGTTTGGTTTTGAATGGGGGTGGTCTCAATCTATGCTTTCCTAAGGCATTCGAGCAAAGTGCCAGATTTCCACTGCGAAAATCTGGCTAGAGGTCACCTTACTTTTGCGACAGAAATTAGGCATTGCTAGCCTTAGGTGACACAGATCATGATAATTACACCGAAAAGGGGCAAGCAGGTATATATATACATGCATCATGCACAATGCTAGCACATAAAGTAGGAAAGTAGATGCCTACATCTCTAGAGCATGGCTCAAAATATAAGTGCAGGAAAATAAACAGGGGATGCCATACTCTAGAGATGAGGACGAATAGTACAAAGCATGATATACCTAATACAAACCATCTAAGGGAGAAAGGGAGGAGTAAGGAGGGGGTTTAAAGAGTACATAACCAAAGGGAAAAGGCTAAACTCCTAAACCTATTGACTGCAATCGCTTGACTCGACCACGTGCCCGCATCCTTGCCCTTTTTGCTTGCACCTAGGAGATCATACCCTAGCTCCATGTGTCCTCGCTCCATATGTGTCCATGCAAAGGCAGAGACAAGAAAACCAGTAGACAAGCAATGGAAGGAAAAAGCATAGATAAAAGCACAAGGTCGCATAGCAAACAAGCAAGATAGATATGGCAAGCATGGCATGTGACAAAAGCAAGAAAGCTAACCAACAAGAAAAGAGGGCAAACAAGCAAGGAAAACACACAAAATGGGGTACCCGCGAGGGAAAAATGTAGGTTTGGATCGAATGTCCATGACTTCATTGTGTTGAAACATGGATGACACACTAGAAAGCAAAACTCATGCATGAACATGTAAGCAAGCGTGTAAAGATGCATAGAAAGCCAACGGGTGGCACAAACAAGCATTGTAAGCATATCATCACATGGAGCAGAAAAGGGAGAGGTATGCACAAAGCAACTGGCATCACGGAGATGCCTCCCAAGTGGTTACATCCAGACAAGGCCTCATGGGTGTCAGATGTAACCACACAACCACAACCCATTAAGGGCGTTAAGCATAGCAAAGCCTGGAACTAGAGAGGCTAGCATGAAAGATAAAGCATAGAAGCAAGCAAGCATAGACATGCAAACAAGTGATCCAAACCCTTTGATATGGGCCAAGGTATATGGATGATGACAAAGACCACAGGGTCTAGATCAAGTCCCAACCACATGGCCAAAACACAAGAAAGAAAGGTAAAGAGACAAAAGGGCTACAATAGCACATGGCAAGACAAACATAGCCTAGGTCTAAGCACACAAACATGGCACGGAGCACACAAGCACATGGAAGATGGCATAAAGCAAGTAGAGCAAAGATCTAAACACACGAGCATGTAAGAACATAGATCTGAACATATAAGCATGTGAAAACCTAAATCCAAGCACGCAAGCATGTAAAAATGTAGATCTAGGCATAGGCATGGCAATGCGTGTGAAAACATGTGAAAGCTAGCACATAAACATGGAAGAACATGAATCCAAGCATATAAGCATGTATGGATGCGGATCTAAGCATAAAACGTGGCAAAAGCATACGAGCACATAGATTCGAGCAAAGCATAACCATAGACATGGTATCAAGAACGTGAGCACATAATCCTAACATCAAAACAAAGCAAAAAGAGGAAGAAAACAAAGGAAACATGGTATAAACCCTAAGCATGTAGATCTAAACATATAAGCATGTAGAAACATAGATCTAAACACAAAACTTGGCACAAAACCCTAAGCATGTAGATCAGGACAAATAAACATGCGAGCAAGCATAAAAGAACACGAATCTAAGCTAAGGACATGCTAGAAACAAGATAAAGCAAGAAACATGTCCAAGAAAGCAACAAGGCATATTATCATGGCAAAAAGAGCAAGAACATGCTAGGAAAAAGATTTAGAAGATTAAGGGTGTGGATGATAGCTAAAAAGCTACATCAACACCCCTAAACCCCAAATCCAAAGTGTAGAACCAAGGAAAGGAAGATTAGGTAAAAAAGCAATACCTTGTGTTCTTAGTAAAGATGCAAGAATCAAGAGACTTTGATGTGTTTTTTGGAGTGTCTTGGGGTGTTTTTTGGTGTTTGGAAGAGAGAAAAAATGTAGAGAGCAACTGGGCAAAAGGCAAATTTCAGAAAAATGTCTGTCCTTTCTGTCTAGGGCATGTTTGGGGTGTGCCTAGGGCTATTTATAGCCCTGGGCGTGAAAATCGAGACGACGGCCTTTCGATGGCCGCCGGCCTCAATCTTCCTTTGGTCTGGCTGATCTTGACTCCTTTGGAAAGATCTTGATTTTTAGTTTCTAAAAAGGTATGGAACTTAAAAATCCAATGGTCGGATCAAAAGTTATGGCTCTTAGAAGTTTATGGTGCATCGATTCTAACTTCGATTTCAACCCATGAATAGTCGTTGGAACAGGAATTCGATAATCTTTGCCGTGGCATTGGTTTCAACCCATTCCGATAGTTGGATCAAAATTAGGGCTTTTAGGCCCACTCGAGATTGACTTCAGGTCAAACTTGATCAAAGTTGTTTAAAAATCTCTAAGAAGCTCGAGTTTGGTGTAAAGCTATGAAAAATGTTTTTTTGTGGAAGTTTGGACCTTGTTTGACCTTTGGTCAACCTTAGGGCCGACCATGGGCATTTTGATCATTTTGACTGAAAAAGGCACTTCGAGTGCTCCGGTGTCAGAGCGGGTTGCACCACGTCATTCTAGATGTTCTCATGGCCTCGTAGAGAGAAAATGATATTTTTTTTTTCAGGGTCCAGCATGCAAATCGAGGGCAGACAAAATACAGTATCAACACTTCTTCAAGATTTAGGTTATGTTAAAAACCAAAACTGAAGGAAGATCGATACCAATCATAATGAACAAGATTGTTTTTGCACTAGAGCTTTTTATTTGAGAAATTAGTAAGAATCATGCTAGAGCAATAGTAGTTGTTTTCTCAGCACTATACAAAAGAAATGTTCTTTGTTCCAACTAAAAGGGCCCAACCCTAGCCCTTTTTTTTTTTTTTTTGGTTTCAGTGAACCCTAGAACTTTTTCTTGGGTTAAGATAGCTTGACCCCGGTTAATTAATTCAATTACCCAAGTTGATTAATTAAGTTCAATTGCATGCAAATTGTGAAGGTACTAACAATTCACCAAAAACACTAAGTACAGCAGGAAATAAATTAGACACAGTGATTTGTTAACAAATGGGGAAAATCTCGCAAGGCAAAAACCCCACTGGTGATTTTAAGGCCACCACTCCCAAAAATCCACTAATTAACAATCAATCAATTACAAGTATAAGGAATCTTACCAACTACCCTTTGCACGAATTCCAGTACGTAACTAACTCTAGCAACTTGAATGGATGTTGTTGGAAAGTACCAGCCAATAGCTTTATTACTTTTTATTTTTATTTTTTAGTGGTACTTTTTCTTTCGAATGAGAATATTTGAGGTTAAATCACTTATGCCGTGAACTATTTTCTTGCAAAATTTTTCAAGAGTTTGTAGTAAGGATAGATTTTGTAATACAACAAGTGGTTATGAGTTTAGTGATTTTAGACTTCTCTCATGATTATTTGTTTTGTTGTGGTTTTGTCACAGATTGTCAAAGGGGGAGATTGTTAGGGGCATATTTTATGTAATTGGCTAATCCTTTGACAAAATGCACTTTACTTGTAATTAGGTGGATCTAGGATGAGTTTAAGAATTCAAGACATATGTTGTTCAAGTCAAGTGTTAAAGCCATGAAGATCTGACCAAGAAACAAGTGAAGAAGAGTTGTTCATTAAATCTCGACAGATACCTCGATAGAAACAGTATCTATCGAGATTTAAGAACAAAATTCGACAGAAGCTAAATCTATCGAGATCTATGAAATCTGAATTTCTAGATCTAATTTTTGGCCATATCTGACATGTATGTGTAGGGTTTCTTTTCTCACAACCCTAGACATATATAAGGCTTATTTAAAGGCCGTTATATGAGGAGAATACATGCAGAAAGTGACCTAGTCCATTATTTTCTCTGAAGAAGTTACTGCATATTTACGCCAAGAGTTTTGTAATCAAGGAGCTTCCTGATCTTCATCGTTGATGAACTGAAGAACTTTGCAGCCAACATCTTCTTCAAGTTGCTGGTGTCAGTCACGTACTTGGAACCGTGTATCATTGTTTAGTCATGTACTAGGATTTGTGCATTGAATTGAAAGATTGTCACTATATTACAAGTCCAATTGAGTATTGGGGTAAAGGTTCAACTATAGGTTGATATTTCGGGATAGGCCAAAGGGTTTGGTAAGATTCCTTATACTTGTAACCACTTGTGATTGATAATAGTGGATTTTTGGGAGTGGTGATCTTAAATTCACCCGGTGGGGTTTTGCCTCGGTGATTTTCTCCATTCGTAAACAAATCATCTGTGTCAAATTTATTTTCCGCTGCATTTAGTATAATTAGTGATTTGTTTGTGCTACCATGCTATTGCATGTAATTGAACCTAATTAATTAACTTGGGTAATTAATTAATTTGCAAGGTATTAATTCATTGTAACCCAACAACTTATGTGTAGGGTAATATGAGTATGACGGATTATCAAAATTATCTTAATTTTGTACTAATTTTATTAGTGCTTCTCTTGTTTGTTGTCAAAATGATGGTATGTTTTCATTCTTATATGGGATCTGTGTAAGTATTCTTTATTTGAGAATATTTTATCTATTTTTTTTATTATTGAAAGTACTATAATTAAAAGATAAAAAGAAAATAAAATAAGCTGATTTTTTTTAAAAAAAATTATTGCTGAAAATGCGTAGCAAAAAATTTTAGGAAAAAAAGTAAAGTAAGACTCGAGATAAGAAAAAATGTGAGAAAAAACATAAAGTAAGATATGCAAACAATAGCTTTTTGATCAAAAATAGTAATTGACCCTAGCTTCTTCTTTTTTCTTTTTTCTTTTTTTAATACCAAAAACAGTATCAGTCCCATGAAGAATAAGGTAAAAATAAGGTTCTTTGCCGCGGGTTGACAATGACATGCATCTTGCAGGTGCAACTTTATCTTTACAGCACTTTCAGTAGGGCTCAAGTACTTCTACCCAACTACAAGTAATCTCCAAAATTATATGAAAATTGAATATAAATTACAAGCAAATTTGCATGGAATTAAGCCAACAAAAAACAACAATCTAACATGTTATTTTGTTCTCATATTTGTTGAGATTGGCAAGTACATTGGTTTGCTCTCTTTACATGAATGAGAGATAGTGCCTCATGTTTCTACGTATAAGACCCTGCTTATAGCCCAACTTCTAGATGAAAAGTCTTCCAACAACACTCTATAAGATTTTCAAAGTATAACGAACCTAAGAAACCTAATGGTCTATTTGGATTGAGGGGGAGGGAGGGAGAGTAGAATTTGTCCAAAATTAACTTATTTTCAGCCAATTCTACTCTACTCTCCTTCGCCCTCCCTCCATTCTCTCTCAATCCAAACAGGCCCTAAGGATACATTAAGATTGTAGGGAAATGTGAAGAGAGGAGGGAAGAAGGCAATGTAACCAAAATTTA
Source organism: Quercus agrifolia (assembly GCA_029955455.1). Lineage (NCBI taxonomy): Eukaryota > Viridiplantae > Streptophyta > Magnoliopsida > Fagales > Fagaceae > Quercus > Quercus agrifolia. The sequence goes on from JARQAD010000006.1 coordinate 46,398,995, forward strand.
CTTAATTAGAGTTCAAATGATTTTCTTTTGTCTTTTGTTTGTTATTTATATTTTTGAGAATGAAGTAAATTTGTTCTCTTTGGAATTATTGACTTGTTGCCAAGTAGTTATGTATTAATTTTCTATACTTAAATTTTCAAACAATGGTTTTAGAGTCGAACATAAATCAAATTGGTTTTTGCATAACAAGCCTAAGAAATCCTGCACCATTACAGATTTATCAATATATGAACTCCATTTACGTAAGGCTCCAAGCTCCAATATAAAAATAGTTGGACTTCAAGATTTAGGTTATATTAAAAATCAAAATTGAATGGAAGATTGATACTAATCATAATGATACTAAATCATTATATTAAAGCTTATATTTTTCACTTTGATTTTTATAATTTTAAATTCACGTCGGCTCCAAAAATATTTGAGAACAACTGGCTAGGCTATTACTTTTTGGATTGAGATCCTCTCTCTTTCCTCTCACATCATTTTTCCTTTCACAATTTCACTTTTTAATCATTATTTTTTTTTATATTTTTTTTAATTTTTTTATTCAATGATTAAGATTAATTTTTTCAACTCTCCATCTCAACCATTTAGCAGCAATGACATCAATTGCAATACCCCTTATCTCTATTTAGTAGTATTATTTGGACAGTGAGTATTTTTATCTAACTTCTTGTTGTCTTTCTATTGTTTTGAACTGATATCTAATGATGTCAGCATGATGATGTCAGCAAGCTGACGTTGTAATCCGGACCTAATAATTTTTCCAATGAATAAAGAAAACATAGCTCTACCATATTGGATGCTGTCAATGGCATGCACATGGAAATGTTTCTTCTAACAAACGAAAAAAAGAGGTCTGTAAAAAAAAAAAAAAAAAAAACACCAAGGGCTTTATTACTAATTTTCTGGGCCAGAAACGTGCAGAAAGAGCATTCCTATAAGCCATGCATAACAAAAAAAATAAATGTATAAAATTTACCCAGAACAACACACATCAATTTGTGTATAATTGTCTAAATTTACAAGTTTATTATAGTAACTGTGTAAATTTACACTGATACTATTTATTTTGTATTTAGGTTTTTTTTTTTTTCCTTTACTTATTTCGAGGATGAAGGAAAAAAGCGGATTCTAGTTGTTGTGGGTGAAAAAAAAAACAATTAAAAAAAACAAGAAAATTGATATTTTAATGAAAAGTAGTATAAAATAGATAATCTGATATGTGGTGTTTTGAAAAGTGAGTATGTAAAATAGAAAAAGTAAATTCTTATACTAAAATGGACTGAATTTTTCACACGAATTAATGGGAATGCTCTAACAACCAAGGAAAACCTAAAAAACAAAAAACAAAGAAAGTTTCTTATATGCCCTACTCGAGTTGGAATTGTGTCCAGTGCATCAGTTACACCAGACACATTAAAATACGGACATGTGTACAAAATCTGTATACCAACATTTTCACCGCACTGCCCTTTTTATATATCACTTTTTAATTCTTATTTAATATGTGTAGCTAGAGAATAATATGATGCTAAAAAGTAAAAACACAAGCTTGGAAGAAGTAATGAAACTATGGACCATTAATATGTCCTTTGCAATCATAATTATTTGCATTAATGACATAATAAAGATATCATTTTATTTATTTTTATTTCTTTCTTGATACCAATAATCTAAGTAGATAGTACTTAGGTGTTGTTACTTAGATTTCTTTATTAAAATTCAGTCATTTAACTTTTTTCTTATGAGATGAAAGTGTATTTTTAATTAAGTACTACCAAGGCCGGCCCAAGGTCTAGGCCTAAGGCCTTGGTAGTACTTAATTTAAAAATAATCATTGTCACATCATATTGTAAACATTTTGTAATACTTTTATTGCATTTTTCCTTTTCATTTCCATCAAGACTCCCAAAATACAAGGCCAATAGAAACCTAACCCAATTGAAAGCCTAAAATGTTTCAAGAAAATGTTGCAAATGTGTTAAATCATCAATTATATATTAATCTCCCATATTAGGGTGAGACTTTAATTTTTGTGAACTTATATCCTACAAAGCCATACACCAAATAACATCTATCTCTCTCTCTTAAAAACAAGATGTAAAATTAAAAATTAGATTACAACTTTACTTAACTATGCATCGTCATATATCCAAAATAAAGTATTTTTTTAATCATAATTTATTTTTATTAAAATTTATTGTTCAACTATGATATTCAATTTTCTATATGAAATTAACATTAGTTTAATTGATATTATTTATCAATATGTATCAAATTAACCTTGATTTAATTAGTATTAAAAATTTTTGTTTAATTAATAATTACATAAAATAGGCCCCACATAAATTTTTCACCTTAGGTCCCAAATTATGTTAGGCCGCCCCTGAGTACTGTCACATGGTTGAATTTTGTCTAAGTTTATTTATTTAGTTTGAGAAAGAATTGCTAATCCAAATTCCAAATGCACTATTCATATTGGCATATCCCTCATGCGTTTGGAAATTGTTGAAAATATTTTTTGTTCTTTACTTTTTGTCTCAACTTTTTTTTGCCAACAAATTTTTATTTTTATTTTTAAATAAACTATTTTTTTCTAACGTGTTTAACATACAGTGTCGTGCTTACTTCTTTTGCCAATATAAAATTAACCCAGTTAGAGCACTAGCATTGGGGGATGTGAAAACCCCTCAGTTGCTATTTTAGCCACCAAAACCCAAAAAGAGAGCTCCATCCGGGGATGGGAATCCAAAATTGTTAAGCATTTGTGAATAGTCAATTTTCATATTTACAACTAAGGCTTCGTTTGTTTTGGTTTTACACCTCAGTGCGTGTTTGATTGCACATGGAAAATAAAATTTTCCGTAAAACCATTTCAGTTGACTGTGTAAAATATGGCTTTGACCCAGAAATGGTTTTAAATTTCTATTTTCACTACAAACCATTTCCGGGTCAGACGCGCAAAGAAAGAGATAGAGAGAGAGAAAGAAGAGAGAGTTACTGATCCACCCGATTGCACCCCAGCACCGGCGCCACCATATATCTCACACCACCACTTAGATCGCATCACCACCAAAGACCGATCCACCCAAAACCGATCTCATCGGCGCCGTCATTACCCATGACCGATCTCGTCGCCCTCTCATCGTTACCCATGACCGATCTCATCACTTTCTCATTGTTACCCATGACCCATAACCGATCTCTCCCTTTCCCTCCATTTTTGATCACTCCTGAAAATATTTTACTCCTGAAAATATTTTACACTCGGAAAATATTTTACATTCAACCAAACGCGGCCTAACTGTTCATTAGATTGCAAAGGAAAATAATATATTTTATTCATTTTCTTTCTCTCTCTTACTTTTTATCTCTCTCTCTTATTAGTTCTCTGCGTTCTCTCTCCCTTCTCCCTTCTCTCTTCTCCCTCAGCCCCTCTCACTGATCGAATCTCTCCTCTCTCAGCTCGTCTCCCTTGTAAATCGTTTTGCTCACTATAATAGAAAATGGTTCGGTTGTGGTTGTTGTTTGGTGGGTTTGGGTTGGCATTTGAGTTAGATTTGGGTGGCGTTTGGGTGGTGTTTAGGTCAGCATTTGGGTGGAGATTGGGTGGTTGGATTTAGGCCTGGTGGTTGTGATTTGTTCCGATGGTTTGGGGGATTTGTTCCGATGGGTTTGGTGGTGGGTTTCGGTGTTTGCTGGGTCTATTTGGTGGTGAGTTTTGGTGCTTGCTGCAGTGAAGATGATGATGAGGTAAAGTTGGTGAGAGCAAAGGGGTTTGGAAAGCTTGAACTCCGAGCCAGCGTAGTTGAGATGTCTGAGTCTGACTCGGTCAGAAGAGTTTTCTCCGAGGGGGGTGGTGGAACGGTTTAGCTTGGGTTTGGGTATTGGGTTTTGTTTGAGTTTGAATTGCTTGGCAGTGGTGGGTGGTGAGATTTGGTTGACCGGTGGAGGTTGTGGGTGGTGGTAGTGGGTTGCTCTGGTAGTGGGTGGTTTAGGTTTTGGGTTTGAGTTTGGGTTTGGGTATTGGATATTGGAATTGAGTTTGAATTGCTCGACAGTGGTGGGTGATAGGCCACAAATTGAATGACCCATTGTGATAGAAATTAATTAATTAATTAGCCAAGTTATTAATTAATCAATTTATCATGCAAATACGTGATAGCACAAACAGATCACCAATAAACTAATTATGCAGCGGAAAATAAATAACACGATAATTTGTTTACGAATGGGGAAAACCTAACGGCAAAAACCCCATCGGGTGATTTTCAGGTCACCACTCCCAAACTCCACTATTATCACAACAAGCTGTTACAAGTAAAGGAATCCCAAGTACCTTACCAACCTACAGTTGAACCCTTATCCCAATACCCAATTGGACTTGTTCTATAGTGACAATTCCCCTTTTTGATGCACAGCTTCCAAGTACGTGATTAACTAATTGCGCGGATCCCAGTACACGACTTCAAACACCAACTAAGAAGGTTGTTGGCTGCAAAGTTCTTCAGTTCATCCACACGATGAAGATTAAGAAGATGCTTGGTCACAAAACCCTATGGTGCAAGTACACAGCAACTTCTTCAAGAGAAAGAGATGAACTAGGGCAAGAACTTCATCTCTGTTCACAATTTACTTGAACAGAGTTTGCTCAATGCTTGTGCAACTTGTGAATTCTTTGACGGCCCTTAAAACAATCCTTTTATATGTTTAGGGTTAGGAGAAAAGAAAGCCTAAACACATAATCACAGATCCCAAGAAAATCAAATCAAAATTTTGAAATTCATAAACCTCGACAAATAGAAGGTGTCGAGCAGGTGTCAAGCACATTGACATGAGACAACTTCTAAACCTCGACACATGCTAGCTGTCGAGCTTTAATGAATGTGCACTTCTTCAGCTTGTTTCTTGGACAGACTTGATGACTTCAACACTTGATCTTGAAACCTTGTTTCTTGAAGTATTAAAAACACCTAGAACTACCCAATTACAAGTAAAATGCATTTTGTCAAAGAATTGGCCAATTACAATAAAGCATGACATATGTTCTTAACATGTGAACCATATATGTCCTAACAGTGGGTGGTGCAATTTGGTTGATCAGTGGTGGTTGTGGCTAGTGGCAGTGGGTTGATCTATGGTGACAGTACTGGATGGTTTGGGTTTTGAGTTTGAGTTTGGGTTTGGGTATTGGCTTTTGTTATTGAGTTTGAATTGCTCAACGATGGTGGTGGGTGGTGCGATTTGGTTGATCGGCGTGGTTATGGGTGGTGGCAGAGGGTGGATAAGAGAGAGATAGGAAGAGAGACCAAAATTTAGTGAGAGGAAGTTTGAGAATATTATTTTATTGTGTAGTTATATTATTTTAATGGGTTGTATGTAAAAATAAAAATTGGGATGTAGGGTGTATTATAAAGTGAGTTGATATAATAGATAAAGTAACTTTTGAGGTTGTAAAATAGAACTTTTTTGGAATCCCGGATGAAAATGCTCTAAGTGAACTAAGCAAGCACACCTTTTTTGGAGCACAGTAATAAATTTGCAATCTCGCCCACCATTCAACAGGACATACCTAGTGGAAATTATATAGGTGCACTTTTGATCCGTTCATTTTACTATATTTCTATTTTGGTTCCTACTGTCATCTCACTAATAGAAATATCCTATGTGGCCGATGGAGTGTATAGTTAGCACAATAAATGCTGACATGGACAATAAAATAATATTAAAAAAATTTATTTGGTATTTAATAAATGCTATTTCAACATAAAATAATGATTAAAAAAGATACATTAGCATCCACAACAACCTTTGATTTTTAAAAATTAATTGATCAATTTTAACAAAATAAAAATTGAAAAAAAAAATTAGAACCCAAAATACACATGAATTCAGATCTAGTTTCATCTTAAACATGAACAAGAAAGAACACAAACCCAGAAAAAATAAATTTACCGACAAGAACATGATAATAACATAAACTTTTCTTGCATTTTCTTATACCTAGAAGCAAAACACAAATTACCAGCAAAAACATCCAACCAAACAACACCAAAAACTAGCAAAAAATCCCCAAAACTACACTAAAAAAAATAAAAAATAAAAAAACTCTTTAGTCCTTAAGATTTCCCCTTTCAAGTCTCTACCCTCTCCATTGAGAAACACTCAAATTCCCAGCCAAATACTCATAAAAAATCTACAGAAAAGCCACCAAAAAATACCTAGAAACAGCCCCAAAACCCACTGAAAAACCAAAAAAAAAAAAAAAAAAAGCCTAGACGAATCTCCAAAAATATCTTTGTAAACTCATCAAATAACCCAAAAACCTTAACAAAATACACCCAAAATTTCTCTGCAAATTCCACAACAATAGAACAACAGGTACAACCTAAATGAATGAGGGGTTGCTCACCATGGTTGTTTAGATAGCTCCAACCACCAAGTCCAAGTTAAAAACTCAAAACAGATATGGGTTTGTAGCTTTGTCAAAACTCTCCATGGTTGTTTAGATAGCTCTGATGTGCCACCACAAGCTCCGATCTGCCATGATAAGGTCTACAATGCCAATTTGCCATAGCTTTAATAGTTGTGAAAGCTCCAAATATGGGTTTGTAAAATATTGGGAGAGAGAAGTGGAGTAGAAATAAGGAGAGAGAAGAAGAAGGGGATGATAAGCATTAGTGAATAGGAAAAGAGAAGGGTTACGTCCACAACATTTTTACAACAAATCATAAGTTGTTAGTTGTTATTAGTTCAAATTTAAACTTGACACTAAGATTACTCTTTTACCTCAACAATAACAACCAATAACAACCTGTCACTTAAGATTTGTTGTAAAAACGTTGTGAAAATGTTGTGGACATATCATTTCTCATATGAAAATTTGAGAGATACTACAAAATTTTTATTGTTGATTTTATTTCAATTCAAATAAAAATTGAGAAATTATTATTTTTTGTTTTGTTTTTAATTTGTTTTAATTAAAATAATTTTTTTAATATTATTTAATTAGCCACGTCAACATTTAATGTGCCAACAGTATATTCAGTCTGCCACATAAGATATTTCTGTTAGTGAGATATAATAGGGATTAAAATGGAATGCGTTTTTTATTTTAGGAATTAAAAACGGTAAAATAAAAAAGTAAGGACCAAAATAGAAATATGGTCAAAATGTAGGACCAAAAGTGCATTTATGCAAGCTTGATCAAATTTTACAATCCCAAGATATGTTTTTGATACTCACAATCCCAAGAAATTTAATTAAACTTCTAGTAATTTGTTTTATATTTAAATGTTCTAAGCATGTTATGTCATGTAGAGTTAATCCACTAATCAGTAAGTCTTATCTCATTTTCTTTTCTTTTTTTTTTTCTCCAAAAAAGAAAAGAAAAGAAAAAGAAAAAAGAATCTTATCTCATTTTCAAGTTTCAACATTGTGTTGGTGGGAATACGAATTAAGCTAGATACTGCCTTGAGCCACTTAAGTAGTGGGAAGTGTTTACACACGTGTGTACTACTTGTCTATAGCCAAGGACGCCACTAAATGCTTCTTTCCTATCTTTTACATGTTTGTTTAGAAAAATTTGCTAAACAGCATAATTTTTGAAAAATTTTGCTAAATAGTACATGGTCAAACTTATTTAGTTATGTAGCATGTTTTCAAACTCGAGTCTCAATGAAACTTGAGTTTACCAAACTCAAGTTCCAAGTATTATGTTTGATCAGATTGCCATAATGCTTGGAACTTGGGTTTGATAAACTCAAGTTTCATTGGAACTCGAGTTTAATAAACTTGAATTTGACAAACCCAAGTTTCAAAAAACATGTTAACGTAACTAAATAAGTTTGACCCAGTGCCTTTTTCTAATTTTTCCCTAAAATTATTGTTAGGACATATGTGTTTTACATGTTAAGATCATATGTCTCTATTTTATGTAATTGGTTAATCCTTTAACAAAAACGCATTTTACTTGTAATTAGGTAGTTCTAGGATGTTTTTAATACTTCAAGAAACAAGGTTTCAAGATCAAGTGTTAAAGTCATCAAGTCTGTCCAAGAAAACAAGCTGAAAGTGCAAATTCATTAAAGCTCGACAGCTGGCTCGATAGCTACTCAACAGCTTATCTGTCGAGGTTTATGAATTTCAAAATTTTGATATGATTTTCTTGGGATCCATGATTATGTGTTTGGGCTTTCTTTTCTTCTAACTCTAAATATATAAAATGATTGTTTTAAGGGCCATCAAAGAGTTCACAAGTTGCATAAGCATTGAGCAAACTCTATTCAAGCAAATTGTGACCGGAGACGAAGTTCTTGCCCTAGTTCATCTCTTTCTCTTGAAGAAGTTGATGTGTATTTGCACCGTAGGGTTTTGTGACCAAGCATCTTCTTGATCTTTATCGTGTGGATGAACTGAAAAACTTTGCAGCCAACAACCTTCTTAGTTGGTGTTTGAAGTCACGTATTGGGATCCGCGCAGCTAGTTAGTCACATACTTGGGAGCTGTGCATCGAAAAAGGGAACTGTCACTATAGAACAAGTCTAATTGGGTATTAGGGTAAGGGTTCAACTGTAGGTTGGTAAGGTACTTGGGATTCCTTTACTTGTAACCGCTTATTGTGATAATAGTGGAGTTTCAGAAGTGGTGACCTGAAAATCACTCGGTGGGGTTTTTGCCGTTAGGTTTTCCCCATTTGTAAACAAGTCACCGTGTTATTTATTTTCCGCTGCATAATTAGTCTATTGGTGATTTGTTTGTGCTACCACCAGTTTGCATGAGAAATTGATAATTAATAACTTGGCTAATTAACCAATTAATTTCTATCACAAGGGTCATTCAGTTTGTGGCCTATCAAGTGGTATCAGAGCAGGCACACTCTAATTAGGGTTAATCTTTGCTGTGTTGATCCATTGACCCTTGTTTGTCATGGATAGAGGACAATCATTAATTATACCTCCTTTATTTGATGGCACTAACTATGCATACTGGAAAGTACGCATAAGAGCTTTCTTGCAGTCTTTAGATGAGAAAGTGTGGCAAGCTGTGGAGATAGGTTGGACCAAGCCAAAGGAAATGCCAGCCGATTAGGATGAAGCCAAAATCAAGGCGGCAAACTTCAACAGCAGGGCATTGAATGCGTTATTTAGTGCAGTCACCAATAAGGAGTTCAAGAAGATATCCTCTACTAAAACTGCTAAGGAAGCATGAACCATCCTCTTGACAACCTATGAGGGTACAAAGGCTGTCAAGGATTCAAAGCTACAAAGGCTTACGACAAGCTTTGAAGAGATTAAGATGGAGGATGATGAGTCATTCGATGAGTTCTATGCCAAGCTAAAGGACATCGTGAACTCAGCTTTCAATCTTGGGGAAACCATTCCTAAACCCAAGATTGTAAGGAAGGTGCTCAGATCTCTACCCGAGAGATTCCATGCCAAGATCACGACGATAGAGGAATCAAAGGATATTGACAAGATTCCTCTGACTGAGCTGGTTGGAAACTTGCAGACCTACGAGCTAGGATTGACAAGGATTGACAAGACGAGTAAAGGCAAGAGCTTGGCTTTGAAGGCCAAGAGCAGTGACATAGATGAGTCTTCAGATGATGAAGATTCCAAGATGAAGTCCTACATCACCAAGCAGTTTAAGAAGTTTATAAAGAATGCCAATGGAAAGGGTTTCGACAAGGACCGTAGGCAATCTAGTTCTTCTCAGTTCAAAAGTCAAGATAAAGGGAAGGAGGATGCTAGGGATGGCGGTCAGTACACTGTTCCCGCAGGACCCAAGTGCTTTGGGTGTTAAGGATTCGGTCATATGAAACATGAGTGTCCTACATATCTCAAAAGCATTGGGAAGAGCAAGGCACTTGCTGCTACCTTGAGTGACACCAAGCCTGAGGATGATTCTAACAATGAGGATGACGGAATCTTGAATGCCTTCACTGCCACTGTTAATCCTACTGATAGGATTGTTGAAGAAGTGGTTAAAGAAAAGGAATTGGTGGAGTCCGAGTTTGAGAAGATGGATGATCAGGATGACATCCATATAGCCTATGAGAAACTTTATAAACGGGCCACTAAGAAACTCAGTGATGTGGAACTTGACCTTGAAGAGTTGTCCACAAAGTTTGATGAGGCAAATCAAACCATTGGAGTACTAAGGTTCGAGAACAATTTCTTGGCTGAGAATACCAAGAAGCTTGAAGCGGAGTTGTTTTAAGTCAGAGCTCAACTAGAGAGGACTTCAAGTGCGAAGCTTGATGAGATGCTAAGCATTCAGAAATCTGCTTCTGATCGCACAAGTTTAGGGTATGATTTCCATTCCTCTAATATTGCTTCTACTAATGCTACTGTTTTTGTTCCTCCTAGCAATAATGTTGATATTGAGAACAATGAGATTAAAACTGAATTAGCTAGTGAGAACTTAGATAATGGTAAATCTATCTTAGGAGCAAACCTAAGCTTGAGAAGAAAGATGTTAAAAACCCTAGAGTTAAAAAGGCTAACTCTCAAAAGCCTAAACAGAAGAAGCAGCATCTCTGTCATCATTGTGGAGCTGCTGGTCATACTCAACCAAATTGCTATAAGTGGTTAGCCACTCAACAGAGCAATGGCATGATAGCATCTGGAAGCTAGAATCAGCTTCAATCCTCCCTTGCTCCTCTTGGAGATCTTTTCAAAGCCCTCATGTTCCTTTCGAACTTGAACAGTTTCAACTCTTCCCCTTTACCATCGGTTCAAAGGTTTAATCAAAGGAAAGGTTCCTCCAACGTGTGGAAGTAAAAGGGCTCTAAGTGATTCTATCACTTTCCTCTCTATCTTCTTGTTTTCGTTTGCATTTCTTATGTGTTTGCTTTACTTTCTAATTCAGTCTAGTTTTTTGCTTTGCTTTGTTTAACATGTTTTTGTTTGGTTGTTTTTTAGTTTTGTTTATTTTGTTTTTCATATAAAAATAAATAAAAAATAAAAAAAAAGTGAAAAATCAGAAAAATAGAAAAACGGTGTGTGTTTTGTGTGCATTAGTACTTGTGTACCTTGGATGACCATTGAAACAAAATTTTCTAAACTTTGTATCTCTTGTAGCTTAGATGAGCATCTTTATGTACAACTAAACAAATGAGCTTTGTGGCTCTTGTATGTGATGAGTAAGATTAAGTTATCTCTTGTACTTAACACTCATATCACTCTTTTTGACAAGAAGGACTAGAAAATCCTAAGAGAAAGGCATAAATAACCATCTCACCATTGTTGCCCGCCAATCATAATATGACACATGTATGCTTCGGCATAGCAAAAGTGCAGTGTCAATGACATCTGTATGCTTCGGCATAGCAAAAGTGCAATGTCAAAAGCTTAACTTAAATGGGTATTTCTTTTCTATCTCTTATATACCCATGCATGTTTTGCTCAAAAAGAAAAATATGCAAAGAAAATAAAAAGCAAAAAGATCAAAAATGCTTTTAAATATGATTGCAAGCGTGTATTCTAGGAGATGTGGGAGTTATAAGATGTACCTTGAAGGTGATAGTCCCCATCAAGCAATTATGATTGTGTGTGAGTTGAAGTGATTTTCTTATATCTCAAATCATCATAACATGTATAAACTTATGCAATCTTGAGATGTTTTTCACACACAACACGTAACATTCTTTGCTACTTTTGATACATGTGCAGGTACAATGTGATTTGGCCATCACAAGGTTTTACATGTGTTAATATATGCTCACTAAACTGTCTTGACTTCTTTTTGAAACATAAAATTGGTTAGACTTGTTTAGTGTGTGCGTGTGTTTTTGAGATCCATATGCTTTAAAAATCTTTGTTGAGAGATGTTCTTGAGAGCTTAATATGTTATTTGGATCATTGGTTGAGTTGCATACTTGATTGCATTCATGTCCGTGTTTTTCTCCTCTCAAAAAACTGTTTTTGAAAAGCTGGCTCAACACCTCCTCGACACCTCCTCGATAGCTAGCTACCTGTCGAGCTTCCTCAAGCTTTTTCTTATCACAATCTCGACAACACCTCGACACCTGGTGGATCGATCAAGCATCATTCTTGCTTCTGGTGTTTTTCTTCCTCGACAGCTTCTCGACACTTTATCTATCGACGTTGCTTTTTCTTGACACTTGCTCAACAGATGGCTCGACACCACCTCGACACCTCATCTGTCGAGATTTATTGATGGTCTTTAAATACACCTCGTGCAATCCACAGCTCACTTCTATCGATCTCTCTCTCATTTTTTCAGATTTTTCATCTCCCAAACCTCTCTCACTCATTCCAAACCTCTTTCCTTGGGATTCTCAAGCTTTTTTCAAGTCTTTCTTCACTTGGTAAGCTTCTGATCTCCTTCATTTACATGCATTTCATGTTTTAAAACCTAAGATTTGGGGTTTTTGATAATTTTTGGGGTTTTTTCAAAATTGATGAAATACTATTGGAATTTTAGGTTAGTTTTTGAAGATTTGATCTTAAAAACTTCATGCATTACATTACATTTGCATTATAACAGTATTATCATGCATTCAGATGTGTGCAATCTCTTTGTGTGTTGGTAAGATTGGATTGGGCTGAGCCCATGATGTATTTACTTTGCATGTCACATGTTCATGCATTATTCATGCATTTGTACGTCTTTTCACATATTCTTACTATTGTGAACTGTGTTGGAGCTTTTCTGATTGTTTCTTTCTTTCCCCTCTCTATCTTTTGATTACGTTAGTAGTGTCTATGGCACCTAAGCGTAAATCCATTCCAACCCGGAATCCTCTTCATTCCAGTGCCTCTACCTTTTCTGATCATTCACCCTTCTCTCTCTGTTTCCGTAACGATGATGCCCACAAGGCATTTACGAAAAACTTTTCTCGACGAGGCATTCATTCAGAACGCCGAGTCATCTTGGGTTATTTTGCTGACACCGACCTTCCTACATTCATTCACAGTCAGGAATGGGAGTCTCTTTATGATGAGCCCGTCACTTGTCCTCTCGTGCTGATTCAAGAGTTCTACTCCAACATGCATGGGATTGACCGCTTCGTACCTCATTTTGTTACTTGGGTCGAAGGTATTTCTATTCTTGTCACACCGCAGCTTATTGCGGATGTGCTTAGGGTTCCTAGGATATTGTTTCCCAACTATCCTTCCTGTGAGCGTCTGAGGACTGTGTCCAAGGATGAGCTCATGTCTACTTTCTGTGAGCGTCCTTCTGTGTAGGGTGAGTACCAATTCACTTACTGCTCTGCCTTTGCAAAAGGTCCGCGGTTTTTGAACATGGTCATGACCTTTGTACTATATCCCCTCTCGCACTACAACTCCATTATGGAGTCTCGTGCTCGTTTCCTGCTATCTCTTCTTGAGCATCTTACCATTGACTTCCCCTCCCATTTCATTATGTCTTTGATAGATGTTTTTCAGGATTTGGCGTCCCGTGATAAGCTCATCTTTCCTTTTGCTATCACGAGGATTTTACACCATTTTTTCGTCCCTTTTCCCGCGTCTGACCCCTTCACCTTCATGTGTGCCATAGACGCCGCTACCGTAAAACGTAGTGAGGCGCAGTTTAGGCCATGATAGCAGGATTCTACACCTCCCTCCCGACGAACTCCATCTCGTTCTAATCGACCCACATCCGCTCCCTCTTCTTTCTTGAGCGATGTGTCTTTGGGAGACATCATGGTGCAGCTTCAGCGCATGGATACTCGTCTCGATTCACTCTCCAGAGAGTTGTATCAGGTGAATGTTCGTGTTGGCCGTATAGCTAAACGGCAGGCGACCATAGGCAGATTTGTCCCAAGGCTATCCTTTCACCACCTCCTCCCGTGGCTTTTGATTTTGAGGATAAGGATGATGATGATGATGATGACGATGATGCTTCGGATGATGATGATGGAGATGCTAGCTCTACCGATGAGATGTCTACTTGACACTCTTACCCTTTGTCACTCGTGACAAAAAGGGGAAGTAGTTTTGGATATGAGAATAGTCATTCTTAGGGGGAGAGTTAGACATTTTTGTTAAGGGGAGTGTTGTTTTTTTTGTTGAGGGATGTAGTAAGGATGCTTTGTATCTTTTCTTTTCTTTCCTGTTTAGATACATTATTCTTGTACACTGGGTCTTGTGACCATTTTTACACATACATTGTACTCATTTTTCTCTATATGTGGATGTATGTTTCTTTCACCTACCTCTACATGTGTTGTTTCTTTTCTCTCTTTATACACATGTTTCTTATTAATTGTATGCAATTTACTATTTCTGTTTCATGCTAAGATGCCTTGATGAGTTTTGTTTAAAGTGTTTCAGAAATACAGGTTATCAAAGTCTACTTGCCATAAACTCTCTTCTTGCAAAGTTTTTCAAGAGTTTATGTTAGGATAGATTTTATTGTATTCAACAAGTAAGTATGAGTTGAGTGATTTATGACTTCTCTCATATGTTCATTTGTTTGTTGTGGTTTTGTCACAGATTGCCAAAGGGGGAGATTGTTAGGACATATGTGTTTCACATGTTAGGATCATATGTCTCTATTTTATGTAACTGACTAATCTTTTGATAAAACGTACTTTACTTGTAATTGGATAGTTCTAGAATGTTTTTAATACTTCAAGAAACAAGGTTTCAAGATCAAGTGTTGAAGTCATTAAGTCTATCTAAGAAAACAAGCTGAAAGTGCAAATTCATTAAAGCTCGACAATTGGCTCGAAAGCTACTCGACAGCTTATCTGTCGAGGTTTATGAATTTCAGAATTTTGATATGATTTTCTTGGGATCCGTGATTATGTGTTTGAGTTTTCTTTTCTCCTAACCCTAAACATATAAAAGGATTGTTTTAAGGGCCGTTAAAGAGTTCACAAGTTGCACAAGCATTGAGCAAACTTTGTTCAAGCAAATTGTGACCGGAGACGAAGTTCTTACCCTAGTTCATCTCTTTCTCTTGAAGAAGTTGCTTTGTATTTGCACTGTAGGGTTTTGTGACCAAGCATCTTCTTGATCTTCACCGTGTGGATGAACTGAAGAACTTTGCAGCCAACAACCTTCTTAGTTGGTGTTTGAAGTCACGTACTGAGATCAACACAACTGGTTAGTCACGTACTTGGGAGCCGTGCATCGAAAAGGGGAATTATCACTACAGAACAAGTCTAATAAGGTATTGGGGTAAGCGTTCAACTGTAGGTTGGTAGAGTACTTGAGATTCCTTTACTTGTAACTGTTTGTTGTGATAATAGTGGAGTTTCGGGAGTAGTGACCTGAAAATCACCCAGTGGGATTTTTGCCATTAGGTTTTCCCCATTCGTAAATAAATTACCGTGTTATTTATTTTCCGCTACATAATTAGTCTATTAGTGATTTGTTTATGCCACCACGCGTTTGCATGATAAATTGATTAATTAATAACTTGGCTAATTAATTAATTAATTTCTATCATAAGGGGTCATTCAGTTTGTGGCCTATCAATTATACTATTTGGCAAAAAAAGGGCATGTCTATCTTCCCTCTTCATTTTATATTGACTCTACTAACAAATCCTTGACCTCTCTCTCTCTCTATGAAAGCTTTTAACTTGTAGTCATATTAGCTCGTACAAAAATTGTATTACTTGTACAAAATTAATGCCTAATTTAGTATAACAACCTATTTTTTCTTATTTTACATATTTACTTTTCAAAATACCTTACATTATATTACATATTTACACTATATTTCATTGCAACATCAATTTTCTTGATTTTTTTAATTGATTTTTTCTTTTTCTTTTTTCTCATGCAACAACTACTATTCACTCTCTTCCTTCATTCTCAGGATATGTAAAGAAAGAATTAAAAACTAAATACAAAATAAGTAGTATCAATGTAAATTTACATGGTTACCGTAGCAACTATGTATTTTTACTCAACTTTGCATGGCCAAAAGTGGGTGAATTAGTTGGCTTAAATATGGTCATTTTTCTATTATGTCACTATCTTACCTCATCAACCACTAAACAATCCAAACTCATCTTCTTAAGTTTTTAACTCTATCAGTCATTGTATAATCTATTTTCTATCCAAATAATCTCATTTACAACACTGTTTCCATACAATATCCTGCTGTCACTGTTCAAATTTGTTTTCACGAGTCCCACAAATGTGTTTCTTTTGGTTATAAATTGTTGGCCTTTACATGTCTCAGACTCCAATTATGCTTTACTCCGAAATGGGCTTGCTCAAGCTTCCTTTGGTGGTTTTACTTTGCTCGGTTTTTTCTCTTTTGAGTTTCATAGCACTATGTGATGCCTCAGAGCTCACTGTGAAGTTCTTGAAGACTCCCCATGCATTCTCAAATCTCAACTCAACCACATTCGTCTTTGAAGTTCTTGTGGGCGGGAGTGGCGCTTGCACCAATTGTAATATCACTTGCAAGGTACGCTAATCTCTAGCAATAATTTGAGCTAGTTTTACTTGGCTTTTGTTTTGGGTACTCTGCTCTGTCTCTTTCTCCCTCATGAGTTTATATGTTTCATGGATCTTAAGTTAATGCAATGGACTTAGTTGATCTAAAAAAGTAATTAGCTTCCATTCTATAAGGATGTAATGAGCTTGAATTTTCTTTTAGAGTTTAGACTAATCAAGAAAACAATTTGGAATTCAGTTTATTCATATGTACATATTTTTGTATTTTTCTTTAGTTGATAAGATTATTATAATGAATGATTACTCATATTCATCCTGGTGCCATTCTAAATTATTGGAATTTTTTTTGCTTTGTGTATGTCTTTAGCTTTCCAACTTAATGGTAAGTGGGAAGTGAAGAAGCTGCATCATGGTTTGATTTATTGGGAAAACTTCGGTTTTTCTCTTGATGTTCATTTGGCTTGTTCCACAAAATAATAGGTTAATAAACTTGTTGGTGCAGTTGGATGATGGCTTTGGCCGCATTAATGCTTCTCAATGTGAAAATGGGACGGTTTTGTGTGAAGGCTTGCAGGATGGAAATCATAAATTTGAGATTTGCCCCAACGGGACTCAAGGAGTTGGCTGCAGTAGCTATAACTGGACTGTTGGTTAAGAATCTTCCTTTTATTCTTTTTCTAATTGCTATTATATTTTCTTCAATTACCACTCAACTTCAAATAAGACCTTCTTGCTTGAAAGTCTTCAACAATAATGTCTATGAAGAAATGTTTCCCATCCCATGCGCTTATATTGTGTTCTTCTTTAGCACCCAATTTCTAATTTAACAAAACCCATCTACTCAATTTTAAATTTTGTATAAACTGCATGTATTTTCCCTTTCTATTTTTATTCTGAAGACTTAAACACGCCCCCACATTGAAGGTTAGTTTGACACTTTATGATGTAACAATCCAGTTTAGCTTTTCTTGCATTCATGCTGACTTATATTTTGTCTGTACACTTAGCTGATTCATATTATACCTTAACTTTGCAGATACAGTCCCGCCAACGGCAAATATCACCGCCTCAACTGATTTCACAAATGCTCTGAATGTCTCTATAAATATATCTTTCAGTGAGCCCTGTACTGGTGGACCTGGTTTTGTATGTTCGTCTGTGAATGCTTGTTATGTGAGTAGGTGGCTAACAAACACGTAAAAAAGCCTTTAAATTGATTTTATGTTCTCTCTTTGATTCTTGCATTATCCTAGTATATATTCCAGAATTGTGGTTTTTTGGTTGATTTGTCTCAACCTTTCTATTATTGAAGTATGGCTTTGGTTGATTTGAGAAAGATAAAATGGAGTTCTCTCTAGTGTAATGGAGTCCACATACAACAAGCAATAATGGTGGATTATCTCCCTAGTCAAGGATTTATTATCAAATCTTTTCCATAATAATATTTTATAATAACACTGCTTGAAACACTTATCAATATATGATATAATCATCTTTTTAAAAATTTTGAATCACTGACAAATGTCTTGAAATTCCTCATATGGAACTGTCCACCATGTTAATTGTGTAGATGTGTAAATTGAATTCCATAATCTAGGTTCTCTGACTAGTTATGCTGTCTAGACTGAATAATAAACCGAATTTTAACATTTTGATCACTTTTGGAAAACTCTTTACAGCTTTTGGTCTACGGTGATGGCAACGTTATACCAATCTCGCTCAAAACTCTACAGCCAAACCTCCAATATTCTGTCCTTGTGAATTTATCATCCACTGCTCAGTATGGGCGAGTGATTTTGGTAATGGATAAGAATTTTTGTACTGACAGTGCAGGGAACAAATTTGAAAGAAACAAGAATTCTAATTTCACTCTGCGTTTCGGTGAGTAGTTTTGTTTCAGGAAGAGTTATAAGTGACATGTCCTTTCATATCTATTCTTGTTTTTATCTAATTGATGCCTTGAACTTACTTATTGGCAATTTTTATCATATTAAAAATGAATAATCTGGACTGTTTATGTATCTGACTTTGTCTAATTTGATTGATTGTTGTTGTTGTTGTTGTCGTTGCTGCTGCTGCTGCTGTTGTCAATGTGTTCTTTGTATGCTCTGTTCATTAATTCTACAGATAGACGAAGTCTGGTTGTCAACTTAACTACTCATGTTCCCGAAAGGCAACTTGACGTCAATGGTGAAACTAGACTGGTGCGAGCAACTAATAATTGTGTCAAACTAAGGATCTGTTTGACCTTTCTAGTGCCAGTTCTCAACTCAACTGCAGAAATTTTAAAATCTCTTGAACCGAAAATTTTATATTCTCTCCCAATGAGTCGGGGCAAGCTTCTTCCTCTGAATGTCAGTAAAGATGATCCTGGGCATCGCAGATTTGAATTTATGGTCAGATGGTTCTCACCAATTTATTTTATTTTTCAGCAATGAGAATAGAAGTTGGTTCATAGGTTAGGAGCCTGTTTAGTTGTCCTATGAATTTGGAATAGCTCATTTTTTTATTTTTTATTTTTTTTTAAATATATATGTAATGCACATCATCATCTTGAATGGGGTCACTTGGAAACATTGGAGCCATTAATTGTATTGGGAAAGTTAAATCATTTTCAAAAAATTTACATGGTTGCACATCTTGAACTTTCCCCTAATATAAAATGCAAAAGGGTATTGATTGTCACACAGTCATTATTGTACATCATAGATACATACTACAAGCTTCATGTTTGGAATGTAGACTTCCTTAAAAAATATAAATATTGCATGTGAAATTGTGGATGTAGTGACTCAGAACAAGCAGAACAAAATTGAAACAACGGAAAAATAAAGGGATATGACTTAGGAGTCAGCACTTAGGCCTTACTTAGAGTCAGTACCAAACGGGAAAACTACTAGGAGTCAGCACCTAGGGTAGAGTTGGAGTCAGCACCAGACCAAAGAAAGACCAAACGACCATTTTTTTATTCATCAAAATATCAACTAACTCCTCAAAGAGTACAATAGGTTGCTTATAAAAGATTGCTAAACCCTAATTCTAATTGGCTAGGAAACCCTAATTACTTATTACAAAAATAACCTTGCTTCCCAAATTAAAATACTAATAACCAAATAAACTACTAGGGCCTCAAACATAAAAATACAATTGACTTGCAAACATAAATAATATTAAATAATAATTTTCTTGCATCTTCCGCATCACGTAGTGTGTACAAAGTGTACATTGTGTGTGTGAGAGAGAACATTTATAGCTATTTATATCTCTAGGACCTATTTTTCTCATACCTTTTCTTGCTTATTAATTTTCACTCTCTACTTTCAGGTTGCTGGATGTATATCTGGCATGGCTATAGTCACAATAAGAATTGATGAAAACTCAATAATAAGCAGACAAGGGATTCCAGTTTCCCAAGCCGATCTTATTACTTTCCTATTTGGTACGATTGACAATAGTTTACAAGTGTTACAAGGAGAAAATAAATCATCTGTTTGTGGAAAGCTTTAGGTGTATCAAAAAAAGAAAAAAAAGAAAAAAAAAAAGAGATTATATGCAATTAGGAAAGCTTTATATTTAAATGTGTATTTATTGGGTGTTTCCTCCTGATAGATATAATTGTGACCTACAGATTCTTTGAGGCCTACTGTAATGTTGATTACACCTTCAGATTCTCTGATGCCTGATATAAGGTTAAGTACACCCCCTTCCCTAGGGCCTGATGTAAATTTGGCTACTCTGTACCACATGAGGACAAGAGAACACAACATCTCTGTGTGGATAAAATTCATGGAGCCTGTAGTTGACTTCGACCATTCTAAAATACCAATCACAGGAGGGGAATTAGTGAGGCAAGTCATTTCTGGTTACCTTTGTGTCTATATATATTAACCAGTACATGAACACATACATCACATACACAATGAACCCACACACAATTGAGAAACCATGATGATGACCTTTTTACATACCATTTGGGTTCTTGATGGAAATGCCATTTCAATCAGTGTGGCATATTTACCCTTGACATCTTTTCATTTTTGTTCCTTTCCAATGATAGTTATTACCATTTTCAGCTTTCAAGGAGAAGAAAGTAAAAGAAAATATGCTGTTGTGATAAGAGCATTCCATGACCATGATATTGTATCTGTCAGTGTTCCTGAAAATGTAACTCACGATGTTGCTGGAAACAAAAATCAAGCTTCCAAAATTCTACTAGTAAGGCCATGTAAGGGTTCTCACTCTTATCTCTTGTTGTCAGCTCAATTGTAGTCCAACAACTATGCCCTAGATGACACTTTTGAGCTCTTTAATTTTCTTATTTATTTACTAATGTAAGGTTAAAAAATATATACAGATTCCGTGCCCATAATATCTAGTGTAATTTCTACGCTTGCAACTGCTTCATTTGTGGCGACATCTATTGCTGCCGGGCTGCTTACGGCTTCAACTGCAAGCCTTTCCTCTATTGGGACATTTTCTCCACCATTTTCTTCTGTTTCTGATCCTGCGAGTAATCTTTTTGTATGATATCTAACTCATTTGAACTGTTATTTCATTAATTGATTATTTAGTTATACCATAATTATATTTAGCCTTTTGACAATCAAGAAAAATAATTAGAAATACTGTGGAACAAATTGACCCTTTTTCCTCCTCCTGTAAAAATAATTTTCCTTGATATTTTATACATAAAATCAATATATATATATATATATATATATAAGTAGAGTCCTTATGTGAAAAAACATGAGGTTTTGCCAAGTGGCACATTCTATGCAAAGAGAATTGAAATATTCAAATGCCACATCAGAGATAAAAACAAATTAAATATTGACTTTTTGTTTCATTTAGTTCGATGTTTCAAGAATTTTCTAATTAACAAATAAATATTTTTTGTATCATTTGGTTCAATGTTTCAAAACCTTTTGTTCCTCACACATACACACAATACTCTTTGCATTTTAATTCACCATGTTCACCTCTTGCACTTCTACCCCTTTATATATCTACCCATGGCCCTTCAGTAGCGGTGCCAGGAATTTAACTCATTTGAACTGTTATTTCATTAATTGATTATTTAGTTATACCATGAATATATGTAGCCTTTTGACAATCAAGAAAAATAATTAGAAATACTGTGGAACAAATTTACCCTTTTCCTCTTGTAAAAATAATTTTCCTTGATATTTTATACATAAAATCAATCAATATCAATATATATATATATATATATATATATATATATATATATATATATATATATAAAAGCAGAGCCCTCACGTGAGAAAGTATGAGGTTTTGCCAAGTGACGCATTCTATGCAAAGAGAATTGAAATATTCAAGTGTCATATTAGAAATAAGAACAAATTAAATATTGACCTTTTGTTTCATTTAGTTCAATGTTTCAAGATTTTTCTAATTAACAAATAAATACTCTTTGTATCCTTTGGTTCAATGTTTCAAGACTTTTTATTCCTCACATATACACAAAATACTCTTTGCATTTTAATTTACCATGTTCACCTCTTGCACTTTTACCCCTTTATATATCTACCCATGGCCCTTCATGCCATCCCATGTCAAATACGCACAAACCAAAAATGATGTTATTTACCTTTAATTTTTCAACAATACCTGCCTAGCTCTAACATTGTTGTCTCATCTAATTCTAACCC
Source organism: Quercus agrifolia (assembly GCA_029955455.1). Classification (NCBI taxonomy): domain Eukaryota; kingdom Viridiplantae; phylum Streptophyta; class Magnoliopsida; order Fagales; family Fagaceae; genus Quercus; species Quercus agrifolia. The sequence goes on from JARQAD010000006.1 coordinate 46,421,063, forward strand.
ATATGAGTTGGTTACAACCAAGGAATGGGGGCTTGCATTTTATATTGAATGACAACGGCACTTACGATTTTGATGTAAAGGTCGAACGTTGTGAATTTGTTGGTTTTGTAAATGATGTGATTAACTGTGAGTGTTTGGGATATATATATTTTTTTAGAATTAAGGAGAAAGAGAAATATACATTCTATATCAACTTTTATTCTATAATATTCCTCTAAAGTTTTTTTTTTTTTTTTTCTTTCTTCTTATTACTTCAATTGAATAATTATAATGGATTATGTGTACAATTTATAATTGATGCTTTCTATGATGAACTCATTTCTAATAAAGCTCTATAACAATTACGCTATAATACATATACATCATTCTCTAAAACCATCTTACATAAAACATTACAACATTATCCATGCATCGCATGGGTAACTTATTAGTTTAATATATAATTGAGCTCTCTAAATATTTTCATTGTTTTGAGACTTTTGACCATGTTATTCTAATATTGGCAATTTGGATTAAAGATGTGAGAGAGAGAGAGAGACAGAGAGACAGAGACAGAGAGGACAAATAACAATAGACCCTCAAGAAAGCATCATTCTTGTAGACTTTACCAAACCTTATATAAGGTTTTTCGTGGGTAGATTAGTGTAACATACTATCATTTAAGTATCCTATAAAAATAACTTATCAAACCTTATGAAATGCATCATTCTTGTAGAACTAACTAGCATTTTTCCTTTTCTCTTTCATACAGAGAATGGCAGGCCATATTCAGGTTTTTGCATTATCTAGATGGTTGGGATTACCACTACCAGTGGACTATTATGAATTTTCAAGGGGTATGCAATGGAGCATTCCCTACTTCAGGCTTCCTTGGGAAACTGGGCGGACTCACTCAAGTGCTCCTGCCAACTCACATCCCATCAGGTCTAAAATTCATGATTCAAGAATTTTCTCGGGTGTGCAACATAAGGCTATTCCCAAATCCAAGTTTTTGAATGCAAATGAGTATAAAGAACTCGTTCAGGTCTGAAACTTCTACTTTTTTTGTGATTTTCTTTTGACTTCTTTAATCATACAATGAATAAAATTCGTGATAGAATGCATTGTACACCTGCAGAATAGTGGACCAGACCCTGTTTCGGACGGGTAAGTTATGAGGCCTCTTATTTCTATCTATTACATGCACTTGCATATGGATTTTAGAGACATAGTAAAAAAAAGAACATATTCAATTCAGATTTTTTTTTTGGCTCAAAAAATATTTAATATAAATCAGAAAAACTATGAAAGCGATAAAGGAATATTTTGTCAATTTTAAAAGAACTGTTGAATGGAAATTAAATAATTCTGGGAATGGACCATTTGTTATGCTAGTTATTTAGACATAGAATTTTGTGTAGGTTCTATGAAAAATTAAAACTATTCATGCTTTGAATTATTTCAAATTATGGATCAAACCAAAAGGACAAACTTGATACTTAATTCCCTATTATTCATTTCTATTTAATTCAAGAATTCATCATTTGGATTTTGAAGTGCCATAAACATACTCATTTATTTTTCAGTGTAATATCTTACTAGATTTTGTTTCGTGTAGGTGGGAGGATTTTAGTAGAACCATGTTTTGGTTAGCCATAATTGGTGGCAGTTTAATACTGCTGCATGCTTTACTCCTTGCCATCCTAAAATTCAGGAAGCAAAGGCAAATGGGTTATGGAGTACTCGCATTCCCAAGATTTGAAATATTCCTTGTTAATCTTGCAGTGCCTAGTATTTGTGAGGCCTCTGCTGCTCTAATTAGAGGTAACTTGAAAGCTTGTTTCCTTCCCCGACATATGAATCCTTAAATATGCATTTATCATGCAAACTTTGAGTTTCAAAAGATAATTATGCTGTTGGCTTTTGTTTTACTAATTGCAAACCCCATATTAGCTTCTTTAAACTCATTACTTATATTGAATTCATTAATCAAGGAATTGCCTATTTCTCATTATGATATGCCATAGAATGAGCTATGTTTTTTTTTACTTTCTTATCGAGTAATTTTTTCTACACTACTTTCCAAATATGTGATGGAATTGTGGTCATGTTCCTGTCTTGTTCAGATAAGTCTTATGGACTTAATAATTATCATATTGGATGGCACCATAAGTAGTCTAGAGTTCCATCTCCTCACATATTTAAGAATTGCAATACAACTGATGTTTCACACTGTTTGGACATTAACTCAAATCACTTCTCCGTGCATGACAACATTCATAGGCATAGTTATCTGACTGCATCATATCAAAGTTATGCAAATGTGTATCTAGAACCAAATTCACATTTTATGCATGTTAAATATTAGCATTGATACACTATGTTGAATATGCTAATATGGATGCGGAAGCGAAAGCATAAAATATAGAACACAATAACACAGGAGGATTACGTGGTTCAGCCTAACGGCTTACATCCACGAAAGAAACCCTAAAGAGCTACATCAATAATATATTATAGTGTAGTACAAATCCTGTGTTATAATGAATCATAACATGTGTATATATAGTAGACTAAACCCTAGACTAATAGACTTCTAGTACAAGTAGGAGACTTGACTTGCACACAAAGTAGAATTAGGCTTGGGCCTATACTAATGGGCTAATATATCTCTAACACCCCCTCTCAAACTCAAGATGGAAGCTTGATGAAATCTTGAGATTTGATAAGATTGAGAAAATCCCTTGAATGAAGTTTGGCTCTGTGACGGTAGTTTGAGGAAGACAATGGTCTTGCAGTGTTGATGCGACTTCTAACGGTGGCTTGACTATACCGGAGAGTTTTGACGGCAGCAGTATGAAGCCAAAGAAGATGAACGTAGCGAAAAAAAAACACCGAGGAAGACAAAGATTGCTCTTAAATATACCGTAAGGACAGAAAACCATGACCACAAGAAGGTGGCTTTGATACCATGTTAAATATTAGCATTGATACACCATGTTGAATATGCTAGTATGGATGCGGAAGTGAAAGCATAAAATATAGAACACAATAACACAGGAGGATTACGTGATTCAGCCTAACGGCTTACATCCACGAAAGAAACCCTAAAGAGCTACATCAATAATATATTATAGTGTAGTACAAATCCTGTGTTATAATGAATCATAACATGTGTATATATAGTAGACTAAACCCTAGACTAATAGACTTCTAGTACAAGTAGGAGACTTGACTTGCACACAAAGTAGAATTAGGCTTGGGCCTATACTAATGGGCTAATATATCTCTAACAATGCACATTTACATGCTCTTTATCATTGGTTTAATGCTAAGAACTTCAAGTACTACATAACTACGTGGCTTAATCTTTTCTCACTTTTGTGACTTAAGGAGGAACGACATCAGGGATTGTAGTTGGCACTCTGATTCTGGTTGCTGTGTCTTTTCTACTGCTGGACTTGCTCTGGTTCCTTTCTACCGGTATTACATTTGCAAAGCAAGTTCTATACAAAGAAGATAATCAAGTGATTCAAGTAGGACGGGGAAATCCCAAAATAGCCCAAGTAACTTTAGGTCCTGGTAATGAAGGCCGGTGGAAATTGAACAGGAAACAGAACTCTGATTGCCTAACCATGTTAGTGCCTCTATTCGAAGATTTAAGAGGCCCCATTCTCTCTATCACTGCCCCTGATGATGAAACTAGAGAGGGTTCTGGCGACACTGACTTGGCTCCATCGAGTTCAGCACAAAGTATGTCCTGTTCAACTAGGCCGAGTCGTATTCCCCCAACAAGATCAAGTACCGAAGCAACTCCAGTAGTCCCATTGACATCCAGCACAAGTGCTCATACACATGGTGATTATCAGATCATTGCCCCTGATGACAAAACTGAAGAGGTAGAGGTTTCTGGGGGTAGTGTTCCTACATATGCAGAAGCATCTTCTATCCAAAATCTATTTACGCAACTCAGAATATACTACACATTGATTGAGTCCGTGAGACGCGTTTTGCTAGGGGCTATGGGAGGTGCCTATAAGAATACTTGGTCTTCTACGATTCCCGTTATAATCTTGTTTTGCATCACTTCTTTGCAACTCTTCTTCCTTGTTCTTGAGAAGCCATTTATTAAGAGACGAGTTCAATTGGTTGAGATAATCTCAGTTGCCAATGAAGTATGTTTATTTGCTCTCTTTTTGATTCTCGTGGACAAACAATTGTCACCCAAGCAAGAGACTATAGTTGGAGTGTCCATGCTTGTACTTTTCCTGATGGGATTTTTACCACAGATTGTGAATGAATTGTATGCTTTGCGCAGACAGATAAAGCACCTAGACACAGCTGAAAAGCGTTTTCGAACCGGTTTGAGGATAGCTTCATTTGGAATTCTTCTGTTTTTCATCTCACAGGATTCTTTGGAAAAGCTAGATTGTTTTGGGGATAATGAGCCTAATGACATTGGTGGCCAAGGGGGTGAAGAGTCAACTAATGACACTGGTGGCCAAAGGGGTGAAGAGTCAACTAATGACACTGGTGGCCAAGGGGATGAAGATACTAATGCAACTGAAAGGAACAGGAGTTCTGGGAGAAGGAACAAGAACCCTAAGAACAAGAACAGGAACAGGAACAGGAATTCAGAAACTACTGTGCCAGAAAAATCATAGTTAAACCAACTAGTAAAGGCTGTTACAAATTGATTGGGGATTGCCTGAGATAATTTGAAGATGCTAGCCAACAATGTGACCTATTAGAATTGTTATTTGATTTATTAGGTGTTATCTTAGTTGCTTAATAAGTTGTTATTCTATAAGCATGCATGTATGGCTTCTATAAAACCCAATGAACATAATATTGGATTATCAGAATGTTTGTGAGAAAAATCAAACTTATATATGCTTGTTAGGAGGTCCTGGTAACCCCTCAACGCATAACCATAAAATTTCTTTGACATTTACTTTTCATATTTCTCTCTTTTCCTCACCATATCCCCACGTGGGAAAAAAAAGGTGCAGCTTGTGCCAAAGGTGGTCATAACCTAAGAGAGAGGAGAGAGAATGTTTCAATAATCTATATATCTATATATATCTAAGCTGAAGAGTAGCAATTATTGTTGCTATACTCCTGTTGAGCCACCTCATCCGCCACATCATTTGTCTTTTTCATATTTATTTTTTAAATTTAATTTTTTTACAATATTAACTATATAAATATATTGACTTTACAAATTCATTTTAGGCAGTTTTAGCTTTACAAATTCATTTTAGGCGGTTTTAACTTTACATATTCATTTACTTTAATTTTGATGTTATAACTAAATAATAAATCAATGAAAAGTCAAAACAAAAGTGTTGTCTACATATATTTCTCTTAGGCAGTTTTAAATTTAAATATTATTTTGCCCTTTTATCTTTCTTATTTTGGCTCTTCTTATTCTCATCATCTTATTATAAATTTTCCACTCGATCTCTTCCATTCTATGCATATTTTTCCTATGCAAAAAAGGCTCTCTCTCTCTCTCTCTCTCAAATTTTTTTTTCCACTTTTTGTTGGATTTTTTTTTCCTCGCATTTCTACCTTAGATTGATGAATGTTTGTGTTTTTTAGAATTCTACTTTTGATTGCTTATAACTAAAAAATGAAATCAATGAAGAATAAAAAATATTTTAAAAAAAAATTCTATAAAAAATGTATTCACAGATGTCTTGCTTAATCATTGATGTTAGAAAAGATATAACTTCATAGCTGCCCATAGGGGGATCTCCAACTAGAGGTCTGTACCCCTATTGTCCTGTTTTGACTAAATACAACACTAAATACTTTTAATGAATGGTGTTTGTTGTTGATCTAATTTGGAAAAAAATTCATATTATAATATGTTATATTTTGTGTTCAAAAGCTCGGATTTGTGTGAAAACACAAGAGCTTGTTCAGACCCCCAAATAAAAATTATGGCTAGATTTCTTTTACTCTTACTTAATCAAAGTGCGGAACAAGAGTAAATGTGCGCAATGAACTGTTACTCCTCTAGTGCATAAACACGAACAACAAACAATAAAAGTAAAGCACAAGAGTAAGGGAAGAGAGATGCAACCACAAGATAACACCAAGACATGTTATCAAAGAGGAAACCGAAGACCTTGACGAAAAACCTCACTACTACCCTCCAAGCGATAAATTGATCCAATAGAGAATAAAGTTGGAGTACATGAATAACAAAAGACCCTTCATGCCTAGTCTACCAAATGTACTTGAGCCCTCCAAGCTCTTGCTACCAACTGACTTGACGAAACTTTGTCTTCTCTAGCTCTCCGGATCACACAATATGCCCAATTGCATCTACCAAGCCTCACCGACTTCTTTTAGCAAATCCCGAAAGCTTACCAAGCTCTAAAACACTCTCTACACTCTGAATAGGTGTAGGTTGTGTTTCGGTACAAAACTCCTCTTAAGGTATGACAATGGAAGAGGGAAGGAAAAGATGCTAGAATGATTTCTCACTAGGGATGAGTAGCTTTCTCTCTAAAAGATGGGAGTGTGTGTTGTAGAAAACCTATCTAGGGTTTTTCTTTCTAAATGGTCTCCTTACAATTTGTGGGTAATAAGGGTATATTTATAGTCTGGGTGAAGGGTAAGAAAGTCACACCTAAAAATTCTCCAGGTAGAGAGTTTCGCGGGTATCTAGTGAAAAGGCCTTACCCGCGAGACACTCGCAAAATCCTCTAGGCTGGCATGACTCTTCAGCTTCCATCATGTGCTTCTCACATGACTTTTTTGTGGGTTAGCTCCTCATGAGCTTCTCTCGAAATCCACTTGTTCTTCAATTCATGCTCAATTCTTCACCAACTTAATACTAAACCCAATATAATAAAATCCCACAAAATACAACGAAAAAAATTAAAGCAATTACAACACTTTTTATCACGGAATAAAGCTAACATAAAACATAGTTGTAAATCACAACTTTACAATCTCCCCCATTGGCTATTCCATGACAAAACACCCTATAACAGACTCTAGACTTAAACGTGAGTTTGGGAACAATGGAAAAACTCACTCACACCTAAATTTAGAAGCTGTGATGAACTTGGAACATATATACCTGTAACCTGAAACACTTGCACAAAACACATTAAACCCTCAAGGTAAAGCGAGTTATAAAAGAACAAATATAATGTAACAAGTAAATTGTGATCAAGTAAACATGATGTGAAACAAGTGAGAAACTTGATCAAACACAAAACAATAATATGGAAATGACCACAATGATCATATAGCAAAGCAAATGATCATTCGAATATGCAATCAATAAAACACAATGGCATGATGCGATGAGAGCAACAAAGCATAGATACTGAATGTAGCTTAAAGCACCATAAAGCAACGAGAAAACAAGCATAAGGTAAAACAAGACAAAACAAAGTTTTCTCAAAAAAAAGAAATTTTTAGAATTTGAGGCAAACATCGTTGATGCTTAGCACGAGGAAATCCTTCTTCTTCTACAACCCCTCCTCGTCAATTCTAACCAACCACTTTTGGGAAAAGCTGCTTAATCATTCTCTCCAGCAATTCAAGCTTTGAGCCACCCCATCCTCTAGAGAAAAATAGTGGGCTTATCTTAAATGCACCATAAACATGGTCCAACACATTATGGAGCGCTCCAACGTTAACAATGACCATTCTGAGAGAACTCCATAAACTCAATCACCAAAAATACAACAAAATGTATTTTTGGCGATGAATATTAGCAAGGATATATTTTTCCTCACCAAAAAGTAATATATGGCGATGAAATATGAATTTCGTCACCAATTATAAGAAATTAATAACACTTTGGCAACGAAAAATTAAATTTTGTCACCAATTATGTAATGAAATAAGGGTGCTAGAGGGAAAAAGTGGGCGCAAAACTTATATAATCTATGGCAACGAAATATTTCATCGCTAAAAGGTTAACGTTTTCTTTCATCGCACTAAAAGAAACCAATTAAATCATGGAACAGTATTGGTGACGAAACGAATTTCGTCGCTAAAAGTAACCAATAGCGATGAAACCAATTTCGTCACTAAAACAATTGCCTAAAACCCTCTTTTAAAAGCCAGTTTGGTCACTTTCATTTTTTAGAAACGTACACTTTCACTTTTTCTCCCCCTTCACGCTCTCTCTCGCCATTCACTCTCTCTTCCCCATACGTCGCTGTCAAGCCATCAACTGACCTCATCTCTCTCGCCGTTCAATCTCTCTTGGCCACAAGCTACTGCTGAGCCACATCACCGCCTCCCTCATCATTAGCTCACCTTGCCTCGCCACTGCCACTCCACCTCTCCCATCATCATCGGCTCACCCCTCAAATCTGCCGCTCCTCTTTCCACTGACTATTCCTTTGTTTTACTCCATGAAAATAGTTTGGGTTCTTGGTTTAATCTTTCTATTCCTTTGTTTTTCTAGCCGATTGGATACATTTTTTTTAATAATTGATTTTTTTTTTTTTAACTTTTTGTTTCAGCTTAAAAACTTGTGGAATGTCACCAAGGCCACTACCCTTCTTGCTGCTTGCAAAGTCTTTGCCCCCCTCTGCTGCTAACTATGAATGTAAGTCACTTTTACATCTCTCTTCTTTTTCTTGCTTTGAATGGAATTCATTTTTGGGAAAGAAGTATTTTTTTCCCCTTAGATTTTGACACTTTTTTTCTTGGAAAATCAGTATCTAATTTTTGTGAGGGGTTTTGTTGTTTTGCAGTGTCTTTGACTTTGGTATGTTTTGAATCTTGTTACTATGCTCTAGATTTGTTTTTTCTTTCTAAATGTAAATATATATATATATAGTTTTTTTTTCAATTGATACTTGTTGCATTCTGGATTTGGTATATGACCTATTGAAAATTAATATAGAAGAAGAAAAAAATATAAACACATGTAGCCATAAGAGCATAGGTAAAAGGATTCGGGTATAAGCGAACAAGAGCTCAGTTCAACTTTTTGGCTCAATGTTGTTATTGATCTCTAATTATTAATTAAAGCCTAGCAGGCACATTTGCTTCACCTAATAATTTTGCAAAGAGGTTTTAAGGTTTTGAGGCTTCTATCACTCTTTATCTCCTTCTTCTGTCATATATTTTCCTTGGAAAATGGTGCGGCAATCAAAGGATCCTCCTAGAGTAGAATTCTTTTCTTGGACTGCTACCGTAGTTAATATCTTAACTAGGAATAATCTTTGGAAGAGGCATATTGTAGTGGTAAAGTGGTGCTTTATGTGTAAAATGTGTAGGGAATCGGTGGATCATCGTCTTCTTCATTGTCTATAGCATATGAGTTGTGGTATATGGTTTTTTGTTTGTTTGGTATATATTAGGCTATGCCATATAAAGTTAGTGAGGTGTTAGCTTCTTGGTAGGGGAAGTTTGGTAGACATCAAAATATAGGTTTATGGGGTGATAGGCCAAGAATGTATTGACCTTTTATGATGAATTAACCAATTAATTAGCCAAGTTGATTAATTAATTAGATTAACATACAATATGCATGACAGCACAAACAAATCACCAATTAAACTAAATATAGCAGAAATTAAATTTGACATGGGTGATTTGTTTTCGAATAGGGAAAACCAACACGGCAAAAACCCCACTGGGTGATTTTAAGGTCACCAATCCCGAGAATCCACTATTATCACAACAAGCAGTTACAAGTAAAGGAATCCCAGTACCTTATACCAACCTACAGTAGAACCCTTACCCCAATACCCAATTGGACTTGTTCTATAGTGACAATCTCTCCTTTCAAAGCACGGCTCCCAGTATACGACTAACCAATAGATGCATGGATCCCAATACGTGACTTAATCACCAACTTGAGAAAGATGTTGGCTGCAAAGTTCTTCAGTTCATAACACAATGAAGATCAAGAAGCTTTGGTCACAAAACCCTACAGTGTACAAACACAGCAGCTTTTTCAAGAGAACGATAAACTAGGGCAAATTCTGTCTCCGGTCACAATTTGCATGAACAAAACTTTGCTTCACACTTACGCAACCCTAGACGGCCCTTAAAATAATACTTATATATGTTTAGGGTTGTAAGAGAAGAAAGCCCAAACATACACTCACGGATTGAATGAAAAACAGCTCTAAAAAACTGAGTTTCATAAACCTTGATAGATAGCTATCTATCGAGCTCACTGTCGAGCCACAGGCTGAAACAGCTTTTAAACCTCAATAGATGTTAGCTGTCGAGCTTTAAAATCCAGCACTTTCTCTCTTGATTCTTGGACAGACTTGCATGGCTTAAACACTTGAACTTGAAACCTTGTTCCTTGAAGTATTAAACACATCCTAGATCTACCCAATTACAAGTACAATGTGTTTTGTCAAAGGATATGTCAATTACATAAAATAGTGACATATGTTCCTAACATTGAGTCACATATGTCCTAACATGAAGGTTTGTGCCGCATTGTTTGTTTTGGTGCTTATGGCGGGAGCGGAATGCTAGATGCTTTGAGGATTAAGTTTTTCTTTTTCCATACTCTCCTTGAGTGGAGTTTAGTTTTGCCTTCCTATTCTTGTTTTTCTCTCCCCGATCTTATAGATCGTTATAATCTGGGTGATTTGTGCAACTGTAGTACACTTCCAATGTACTTGGTTGGTTTTTTTAATAAAATTTCTTACATTACTTATCAAAAAAAAAAATTTGCAAAGAAATGAAAGCATCTTAGATTAAGAACACAGAGTTTGGATGTAAGCATTTATATTGCTTCCACATCCTATAATGTCTTTTGCTGGACACTTGTGTCTTTGCCTCTGTCACACTGCATTTGTAGTATTTAATTCTCAACCTATATAGGTTGAGTTGAGTCTACACCTAACTTAGCTTAACCTAGGATCCTTGTTCAGCTTGGCTGATTAAAGATGAAATTTAAGGTTGGTCCTATCCTATACATTCAGGCTAACTTCTAGAGTTTTTGCCTTGGTGGTTCTAACACTAGTTTTGTAACACCCCAAAAACAAAGGGAAAAAAAAAGTTTGGCAATATATTTTAAGTGAGGATATTTTTGTAAAATTTTCCCCTTAAGATATTTCAAATGTGCACATTGTTCCACAACACCCCCCTCTCTTATCACCATACAGTAGACCCCTCCATCTCTTAATTCTCTCTTTCTCTTCCTACTTTAGTAGCCAACACACTCCATAGCCATCTCCACCTTTCTCTCTTGGTGATTTCTTCCTTGCAATCTTATATGAAGGCTCTAGATTTTCCCCTGTATACTTGACTATCATAAAAAGAAAGGTAATTTTCATGTTCTTTTGATAGTTTAGTTTAAATATGCATGTTTGTTATTAATGGTGGATCCGAGTGATTTTTAGTTAATAGGACTACTTGGAGTTTTGTTTAATTTAACATGGAAGGTGGTCTTGGATGGATGGCCGAAAATCTCAAGTTATAGGGTGTGAGTTTTAATTCATGGCATCTATGGGTTTGGGTTTTGTGTGATATTTTCATAAAATTAGTTTGATGCTTAGCCATTTATTTTGATGAATGGTAAGGAGGTTTTGAAAACTAAATTTGAGGGTTGGGTTTTCTTGAATGACTTTTGTTGTTCTTGTGATTGTGAATTTTTTAAATTAAAAAATTCAATTGATTTTAAAAGTGGGTTTCTTTGCATCTTTGAGTGGTTTTGTAACATGCAAAAATGAGTGTAGCTATGTGGATAGTAGATGAAAATGTAACTATAGAATTGTTTAAATGATGTAGGCATGTCAAGTGTTTTACGGATGACCTCAATGAGTTATGAGGTTGCATTTGCTTGACTTGTGGTTATGGTATGGAAATAAAAGGTTTTAGTTGTGTTATACCCCCAATGAGTTTCTTGTATGCTTGCTTGGTTCCCATTTGGGTACGGGTACATGTCTTGGGATGGTCAAGTTAGGCTTTAGGGCCTTAGGTTTGATTTTTGAGAGGATCCTTTCCTATTTATGGAGACAAATATGATAGTGTAATATGCAATAGGCCTTGATATTAATAGGCTTGATACTTGTGTTTCTAGGTTCCAAGGTACTTGGTGATGGACCTAGTAACTTGATTGGTTGAATGTGGTGCTCAGTTGAGGTAAACTTGGTTTGGACTGTTGAGGTAAGTGACTTCTTAATGGGATTTTCTAAAAAGAATCATTATTGTACTCAATTATTTTATGCTTAAAACCATTTTGGAACATTATTTGAAAACTCACTTAGTGTATAAAACACTTGTGAATGTTTAGACCTCCCAAATACAAAATTTCAAAATATGCTTATATTCAAAAAATATATGTGCCAAATATGAAATATAAGTAATACCCAAATTAGCAAACTACTCTAAGCCATTAATTAATCACAACTAGTAGAAATTAAAAGCTAAGAGTAAGGGAAAGAGAGATGCAAATAGAAGATAACACCGGCATGTGTTATCGAAGAGGAAACCGAAGAACTCAGCAAAAAACCTCTCTACCACCCTCCAATCGGTAAATGATCCACTAGAAAATCAGTTGGGATACATGAATAGCACTAGACCCTTCAAGCCTAATCTACCCAATGCACCTAAACCGTGCCTTCTTTCGCTTTCTAAATCCTGCAATTAGCCCATTGTATCAACCAATGTGAATTGATTCTCTCTTGAATTGCTTCCCAAATACCAAGTACCTTCTCACTACTCTGAATTTGGTGAGGTAAGGATTTGGTTTATAATCCTCTCATGGGTATGACAATGGAGAGGGTGAGAGTAGAAGAATTTGGAGAATCAAATGTATAAGATTGTGGCTGAATCAATCTTCTTTTTCTCTAGGGTTTCTCTCCCAAAATTCTCTCTAGAAGCTCTCTACATTTTGTGGATATAAGGGTATTTATATTGGGGTACGAGATGGAATGTGAAAAGTCATTTTTCAGTAAAACAAGGTGCACTGGCGAGTCATTTCGTGATTGGGATGAGTCGCGAGTTCCAGTCACTAGTTACCAAACTAAGCCAGACTGTACTTTTTGTCCTGTAGTAATCCAGCTAGCCTGACTCTTTTTTAGGAACATATGACAAAATGCACTTTACTTGTAATTAGGTAGATCTAAGATGGGTTTAAGACTTTAAGAAACATGTTGTTCAAGTCAAGTGTTAAAGCCATGAAGATCTAACCAAGAAACAAGTAAAGAAGAGCTATTCATTAAAGCACAACAGAAGTCTCGACAGAATCCTTTCTATCGAGATTTAATGTTAAAACTTGACACAAGCTATTTCTGTCAAGACTTACGAAATTAGAAATTCCAGATCTGATTTTAGGCCCATGCTTGTATATTTGTATAGGGTTTCTTTTCTCACAATCCTAAACATATATAAAGATTATTTTTGAAGGCCGTTATTGTAAAGTTGTGATTTACAACTATTTTTGTGTTGGCTTTAATTCCGTGTCAAATTTAATTGTAATTATGTTTAATCTTTTGTACCCTGTATTTTATGTGGGATTTTATTGTAAGGCTTGTGTGTGAGAGAGAGTGTGAAGACTCAAGGCAATTGAAGACCAAAGAAGTTTTCACAGGTAGCTCGCGAGTAGCCTTCCTGCGAAGTGAAGCATGTGCCCAGCATATGACTGGAATGCGAAGAATCATGATAGATGGTGAAAGCTGGTTTTCATAAGTGTCTTTCGAGTAAGGCCTTCTAGCGAGATACTCGCGAAACATTCTGTTTTGCTATTTTGTCATATCTGATACACCTTATCTCTAACCACACTATATATACCCACATTACTCACATATGTTGAGGAGTGCTTTCAGAGAGAAAACCCTAACCACAACCTTTGAGAGTTAGAGATTGTCATACCCACAATCCTTTATACAATCCATTGTGGTTTTCCTCAACTCCTACCTCTCCATTTCCAAATCCTTGAGAGGTTGATAGCCCAAACACTTACCACACCTATCCTGAGTGTAAAGTGAGGTTTTGGTGTTGCTGGGTAGCATTGGAAGAAGCCATATGTTTAGTGGATGTACTTGGGCTGAATTGCGTGATTTGGAAAGCTAGAGAACACAAGGCTTGGCGAAGTTAGTTGGTAGCAAGAGCTTGGAGGGCTCAAGTACATGGGGTAGACTAGGCTTGGAGGGTCTTTTGTTATTTGTGTACTCCAACTTATTCTTTAGTGGATCAATTTACAGTTTGGAGGGCGGCGGAGAGGTTTTACATCGAGTTCTTCAGTTTCCTCTTCGATGACACATCAGCGTGCTATCTTGTGTTTGCATTCTTCTTCCCTACTCTTTTAACTTTCATTTTATTGCTATGATTTAATGAATATGGCTTAGAGTAGTTATTTTGTTTATCCGCTTGCATTTACTCTATTCCGCACTTAGTTTAAGTTAGAATAAAATCAACCGAGTCGTAATTTTGAATTTGGGGGTCTAAACAGCTCTTGTGTTTTCGCACATATTCGAGCTTTCAATTATACATAGAGAACACATGTAGAAAGTGCCTTAGTTCATTATTCTCTCTGAAGAAGCTAATGCATCTTTACGCCAAGGGTTTTATGATCAAGGAGCTTCCTCATCTTCATTGTTAATGAACTAAAGAACTTTGCAGCCAAAAACCTCTTCAAGTTGCTGGAGTTAGTCACATACTAGGATCCGTGCATCATTGGTTAATTATATATTGGAATTCGTGCATTGAACGGAAAGATTGCCACTACAATACAAGTCCAATTGGGTATTGGGGTAAGGGTTCAATTCTAGGTTGGTATTTCGGGATAGGCCAAAGGGTTTGATAAGATTCCTTATACTTGTAACCACTTGTGATTCATAATAATGGATTCTTGGGAGAGGTGACCTTAAAATCACCTGGTGAGGTTTTGCCTCGGTGGTTTTCCCCATTCGTAAACAAATCACCTGTGTCAAATTTATTTTCTACTACTTTTAAATAATTTGGTGATTTGTTTGTGTTAGGAAATATGTGGGAATTGTTAGAGACATATGTGATGTAAATTAGCTAATCTTTTGACAAAACACACTTTATTTATAATTGGGTAGCTCTAGGATGGGTTTAGTACTTCAAGAAACAAGTGTTCAAGTTTAGTATTGAAGCCATGCAAGTCTGACCAAGAAACAAGTGAAGAAGTGTTGTTCATTAAAACTTGACAGATATCTCAACAAAATCCCTTCTATTGAGGTTTAATGTTGAAGCTCGACAAAAGCTGAATCTGTCAAGAATTACAAAATTAGAATTTCCAAATCTAATTTCATGCATATTGTGACCGGAGACATTCTTGCCCTAGTTCATCATATTCTCTGTAGAAGCTACTACGTCTTTGCGCCAAGGGTCTTGTAATAAAGGAGCTTCTTGATCTTCATTGTTAGATGAACTGAAGAACTTTGCAGCCAACATCTTCCTCAAGTTGATGTGTTAGTCACGTACTGGGATCTGTGCATCATTGTTTAGTCACGTACTGGGAGTCGTGCATCAAAAGGAGAGATTGCCGCTACAATACTAGTCCAATTGGATATTGGGGTAAGGGTTCAACTGTAGGTTGGTATTAGGTACTGGGATTCATTTTACTTGTAACCTCTTGTTTTGATAATAGTGGATTCTCGGGAGTAGTGACCTTAAATTCACCTTGTGGGGTTTTGCCTCAGTGGTTTTCCCCATTCGTAAACAAATCACCTTTGTCAAACTTATTTTCCGCTACATTTACTTTAGTTGGTGATTTGTTTGTGCTACCACGCTATTGCATGTTAATTTGACTTAATTAATTAACTTCGATAATTAATTAATCAATTTTCCATAGGGGTCAATATATTTTTGGCCTATCAAGTGGTATCAGAGCTAGGTTCACTCTGATTAGGTTTAATCTTTGTTGTGTGATCCATTGACCCCTGTTTGTCATGGATAGAGGACAGTCTCTTATTATACCTCCTTTATTTGATGATACTAACTATGCATACTAGAAAGTACGCATGAGAGCATTCTTGTAGTCTTTAGATGAGAAGGTGTGGCAAGCTGTGGAGATTGACTGGACTAAGCCAAAGGAAGCGTCGGCTGATTAGAATGATGCAAAGATCAAAGTGGCAAATTTCAACAGCAGAGCATTGAATGCCATTTTTAGTGCGGTCACGAATGAGGAATTCAAGAAAATATCCTCAACTGAAACTACAAAGGAAGCATGAACCATCCTCCAGACAACCTATGAAGGGACTAAGGATGTCAAGGATTCAAAGCTCCAAAGGCTCACTACTAGCTTTGAGGAGATAAAGATGGAGGAGAATGAGTCATTTGATGAGTTTTATGCTAAACTCAAGGATATAGTCAACTCAGCCTTTAATTGGGAAACTTGCAAACCTATGAATTGGGTTTGACTAGAATTGGGAAAGGAAGCAAAAGTAAGAGCACGACACTTAATAGGCCAAAAACGTATTGACCCTTTATGATTAATCAATTGATTAATTAGCTAAGTTTATTAATTAATCAAATTTACATGCAAAACGCATGGTAGCACAAACAAATCACCAATAAACTAAGTATGCAGCGGAAAATAAATTGACACGGAAATTTGTTTACGAATAGGGAAAACCTACACGGCAAAAACCCTATCAGGTGATTTTAAGGTCACCACTCTCGAGAATCCACTGTTATCACAACAAGCAATTACAAGTGAAGGAATCACAATAACTTATACCAACCTACATTTGAACCCTTATCCCAATACCCAATTGGACTTGTTCTGTAGTGACAATCTCTCCTTTTGATGTACGACTCCCAGTACGTGACTAACCAATTGCGCAGATCCTAGTACACGACTTCAATCACCAACTAGAGAAAGTTGTTGGCTGCAAAACTCTTCAGTTCATCACACGATGAAGATCAAGAATATGCTTGGTCACAAAACCCTACGATGCACAAACACAGCAACTTCTACACAAGAGAGATGAACTAGGGCAAATTCTGTCTTCGGTCACAATTTGCTTAAACAAACTTTGCTCAACACTTGTGCAACTTGTGTCACCTTTGACAGCTCTTAAAATAATCATTTTATATATCTAGGGTTGTGAGTAAAGAAAGCTCAAACACATAATCGTGGATTAGAGTCAAAACAGATATGAAACTCTGTTTTTCATAAACCTCGACAGATAGCTATCTATCGAGCTACTGTTGAGCCACGGGGCTAGAACAACTCTTCAAGCTCGATAGATGCTAGTTGTTGAGCTTTAATGACAGACACTTTCTCGGCTTGAATCTTGGACAGACTTGCATGGCTTTAACACTTGATCTTGAAACAAAGTTTCTTGAAGTATTAAACACATCCTAGATCTACCCAATTACACATAAAGTGTGTTTTGACAAAGGATTAGCCAATTATATAAAATAGTAGCATATGTTCCTAACAAGTGAATCACATATGTCCTAACAATCTCTCCCTTTGGTAATCCGTGACAAAACCACAACAAACAAATGAACATATAAGAGAAGTCATAAATCACTCAACTCATATTCACTTGTTGAATACAATAAAATCTATCCTAACACAAACCCTTGAAAAACTTTGCAAGAAGAGAGTTTATGACAAGTAGACTTTGACAACCTGTATTTCTAAAACACTTTAAACAAAACTTATCAAGGCATCTTTGTCTGAAACAGAAATAATAGATTGCATACAAGTAATAAGAAGCATGTGCATAAAGAGAGAAAAGAAACAACACATGTAAGGGTAGGTGAAAGAAACATACATCAACATATAAAGAAAATAAGTACAATGTATATCAATAATGATCACAAGACCCATGTACAAGATATAAATGTATCTAAAAAGGAGAAAAGAAAAAGATACAAATAATCCTCACTACATCCCTCAAATATCAACACTCCCCCTAACAAAATGGTTCTATACTAACTCTCTCCCTAAGTATGACTACTCTAATATCCAAAACTACTCCCCCTTTTTGTCACGAGTGACAAAGGGTAAGAGTGTCAAGTAGACATCTCATCTGTACCGGAAGAGCTAGCATCTCCATCATCATCATCCTCGGAAGCAGTAGCATTATGATCATTATCCTCATCCTCAGCCTCAGAAGCCTCTGGAGTAGGTGGAGGAGAAGTCTCAGAAACAAAGCCACATATGACCGCTTGCCGTCATACAATTCGATCGACACGAATGTTCACCTAATACAACTTAGTAGAGAGTGTATCAAGGTGAACATCCATGTGCTGAAGCTGTGTCATGATGTCTCCGAGAGTCATATCGCCTGTAGAAAAGGAGGGAGCAGATGTGGATGGGGCAGATCAGGATGGAGTCGAATGGGTGGGAGGAGCTGCTGACCCAGACTGCCTCGACCTAAACTGCGCCTCGCTCCATTTAACGGTAGCGACATCTATGGCACACATGTAGGTAAAGTGGTCGGACGCTAGAAAGGGAAAAAAAATGGCGTAAGATCCTTATGATAGCGGAAGGGAAGATGAGCTTATCACGAGACGCCATATCCCTATAGACATCTATGATAGAAAGAATAAAGTGAGAAGGGCGTCAGTAAGTGAACTGATGCTCACCCCAATAAGAAGGGCGCTCACAAAAAGCAGACATAAGCTCGTCTTTGAACATAGTCCTTAGACGCTCATAACCAGGGTAGTCAGGAAACTCTACCTTAAGGACATAAAGCACATCTACAACAATCTGCGATGTGACAGCAATGTGCGTACCTCAAACGCGAGTGATAAAATGAGGTACTGAAAAATCAAATCCATGCATGTTGGAGTAAAACTCCTGAATCAGCACGGATGGACATGTGACTGAGACGTCACACAGTGACTCCTAACCCCAACTATGAATGACAGTGGGTAGGTTAGTATTGGTGAAGTTCGCCAAGATGACTTGGTGTTCAGAATGAATGCCTCGTCGAGAAAAGTTCTCCGAGAAGGCCTTTCAAGCATCCTCATCACGGAACCGAATAGATGAAGGAGTAGGATCAGACGAAGTGGATGCCCTGGAACGAAGTGGGTTCCGAGATGGAGTAGACTTGCGTTTGGGTGCCATAGACACAGACTATCACAAACAGAAGATAGAGGGAGAGAAAGAGAGGGAGAGAAACAATCAGAAAAGTCCCAAAAACAATTCAAATATATCAAGATATATTGAAGAGAAAGAACGTATGCATAGGAATGCATGAACATGTGACATGCCATATAAAAAGCATCATAGGCTCAGCCCAATCCAATCCTACCAGCACAAAATCAGTTGCACACAACTAAATGCATGATAATACTGTTATAATGCTCATGTGATGCAATGCATGAGGTTTAAAGATCATTTAAACAAATACCCATCCCAAAATTTCAAAAAAAACTCAACAATTTTGAAAAACCTCAAAAAAATTTCAAAAACCCCAAAAACCTAGGTCTAAATGCATAAAATGCATGAATAATGAGAGAAAAAGAGACCATACCAAGTGATTTGAAGCAAGGAAAGGCTGAAAATCACATGGGTTTGAAAGTTTTGAGAGAGAAGTGAGTGTTTGGAAGGTCAGGAGACGGTTCTGTTGAGAGAGAGATCAAGAAAAGTGAGAAGAAATCGCGAACAACACTTAAATAGGAACCTTTTAAAGCTTGATGGATTGGGATGTGTCAAGGAGCTGTCGAGGTTTAAATTCGTGTCCTAGCTACAAGCCATCCATCGAGGTTCTGTTGAGGATCAATTCAACATAAAAAGTTTATAAAGAAGCTCAATCGATCCACCTAGCTGTCGAGGAGCTATCAAGGACCCAGAAAGTTTGTCGATAGATCCACCTAGGTGTCAAGATTGCGATAAAAAACAGTTGAAGGGCTCAATAGATAAGCCAGGTGTCAAGAGGTGTCGAGGAGGTGTCGAGATTGTTTAAAAACAGTTTTTCAAGAAGGGAAAAACACATATATAAATGCAATCAAACATGCAACTCAACCAAGGATCCAAACAAAATTTTAACCTCTCAAAAACATCTCTCAACAAGAAAAGTGTCAAGCATTTTGATCCCAAAACAAACACACACATTAAAAAAGTCTAACCAATTTTATATTTCAAAAACAAGTCAAAACAGTTTAGTGAGCATACATTAACATATGTAAACCTTGTGATGGCCAAATTACATTGTACCTGCACATGTATCAAGAGTAGCAAAGAATATTGCGTGTTGTGTGTGAAAAACATCGCAAGATTGCAAAGGTGTCTACATGTTATGAAGATTTGAAATATGAAAAAATCACTTTAACTCATACATAATCATAACTGTTTGATGTGGACTATCACCTTCGAGGTACATCCTATAACTCCCACATCTCCTAAAAAACACACTTGCAATCATATTTAAAGCATTTTATTCTTTTTGCTTTTTATTTTTCTTTGCATATTTTTCTTTTAAGCAAACCATGCATGGGTATATAAGAGATAGAAAAGAAATACCCAATGATGTTAAGCTTTTGACATTGCACTTTTGCTATGCCGAAGCATACAGATGTCATTTTATGATTGGCAGGCAACAGTGGTAAGATGGTTATTTATGCCTTTCTCTTAGAATTTTCTAGTCATTCCCGTCAAAAATAGTGATACGAGTGTTAAGTACAAGAGATAACTTAATCTTACTCATCACAAACACGAGGCACAAAGCTCACTTGCTTAGTTGTGCATAGTGATGCTCATCTAGGCTACAAAAGATACAAAGTTTAGAAAACTTTGTTTCAATGGCCATCCAAGGTACACAAGTACCAATGTACACAAAATATACACTGTTTTTGTATTTTTCTAATTTTTCAATTTTTTTTTAATTTTTATGAAAAAAAAATAAACAAAACTGAAAATAAACAGACAAAAATATGTTAAGCAAAGCAAAGCATAAAAACTAGATTGACTTAAAAAGAGTAAAGCAAAACACACAAGTAATGCAAACAAAAAATAGAAGGGGGAGAGAGAAACAGTGATAGAATCACTTGGAGTCATTTTCCTTCCATACCTTGGAAGAACCTTTCCGTCTAGCAAACCCTTGATTCGGCGGTGAGGGGGAAGAATTAAAACCGTTCAAGTTCGAAAGGAACATGAGGGCTTTGAGAAGATCTCCAAGAGGAGCAAAAGAAAATGGAAGCTGATTCTGGTTTCCCAATGCGATCATGTCGTTGTTCTGTTGAGTGGCTAGCCACTTATAGCAATTAGGTCGAGTATGATCGGCTGCTCCACAGTGATGATAAAGATGCTGCTTCTTTTGTTTAGCCTTTTGAGAGTTAGCCTTCTTAGCCCTAGGGTTTTTAACGTCTTTCTTATCAAGCTTAGGGGGTGCTCTTAAGATATATTTTCCCTTGTCTATGTTCTCACTAGTTAAATCAGTTTTGATATTAGTGTTCTCAATTTCAACATTATTAGCAGGAGGAACAAAAACAGTAGAACTGGTAGAAGCAATACTAGAAGAAGAGAAATCATACCCTAAACCGGTTCGATCGGAAGCAGATTTCTGAAGACTAAGCATCTCATCAAGCTATGCACTTGAAGTCCTCTCCAATTGAGCTCTGACTTGGAATAGCTCCACTTCAAGCTTCTTGGTCTTTTCAGCCAAGAAATTATTCTCAAATCTCAGTGCTCCAATAGTCTGATTAGCTTCATCAAACTTTGTGGAAGGCTCTTCTCGCTTAAGCTCCACATCACTAAGCTTCTTAAAGGCCAACCTATACATCTTTTCATGCTTCTCTGAGACCTTATATAACTTTGCATAGGCTGTGTAGATGTCATCTTGTTCATCCATCTTCTCAAATTTGGACTCCACCAATTCCTCTTCTTCATCCATATCTTCAACAATCCCTTCAGTAGGATTAACAGTGGCAGTGAAGGCATTTAGGATTCCGTCATCCTCATTGTCGAAATCATCCTCAAGCTCGGTGTCACTCAAGGTAACAGCAAGTGCCTTGCTCTTCCCAATGGTCTTGAGATATGTAGGGCACTCTTGTTTCATATAACTGAAGCTTTGACACCCAAAGCACTTTGGTCCTGAAGGAACAGTATACTGACTGCCATCCCTAGCATCCTTCTTCCTTTTATCTTGGCTCTTGAACTGTGAGGAGCTAGATTACCTACGGTCCTTGTCAAAGCCCTTCCCATTTGCATTCTTCATAAACTTCTTGAATTGCCTTGTGATGTAGGAATTCATCTTAGAATCTTCATCATCTAAAGACTCCTCAGTATCACTACTCTTGGCCTTCAGTGCCATGCTCTTACTTTTTCCCGACTTACCAATCCTTGTTAACCCTAGCTCGTAGGTCTGCAGATTGCCAACCAGCTTTGTCAAAAGAATCTTGTCAATATCCTTTGATTCCTCTATAGCAGTGATCTTGGCTTAAAATCTCTCGGGTAGATATCTAAGCACCTTTCACACAATCTTGGGTTCAAGAATTGTTTCCCAAAGATTGAAAGCTAAGTTCACTATGTCCTTGAGCTTAGCATAGAACTTATCGAACGACTTATCCTCATTCGTCTTGATTTCTTCAAAGCTTGTAATGAGCCTCTAAAACTTTGAATCTTTGACAGCCTTAGTTCCCTCATAAATTGTCTAGAGAATGGTCCATGCCTCCTTAGCAGTTTCAATGGAGGATGTCTTTTTAAACTCCTCATTAGTGACCGCACTAAATAAAGCTTTCAATGCCCTGCTGTTGAAGTTTGTCGCCTTGATCTTGGCATCATCCCAATCGATCGACACTTCCTTTGGCTTGGTCTAGCCTATCTCCATAGCTTGCCACACTTTCTCATCTAGAGACTGCAAGAAAGCTCTCATGCGTACTTTCCAGTATGCATAGTTAGTGCCATCAAATAAATGGGGTATAATAAGAGATTGTCCTCTATCCAAGACAAACAGGGGTCAATGAATCACACAACAAAGATTAAAACCTAATCAGAGTGTGCCTGCTCTGATACCACTTGATAGGCCAAAAACATATTGACCCCTTGTGATTAATCAATTGATTAATTAGCCAAGTTTATTAATTAATTAAATTTACATGCAAAGCATATGGTAAAACAAACAAATCACCAATAAACTAAGTATGCAGCAGAAAATAAATTGACACAGTGATTTGTTTACGAATAAGGAATACCTACATGGCAAAAACCCCACCGAGTGATTTTAAGGTCACCACTCCTGAGAATCCACTATTATCACAACAAGCAGTTACAAGTAAAGAAATCCCAGTACCTTATACCAACCTATAGTTAAACTCTTACCCTAATACCCAATTGGACTTGTTCTGTAGTGACAATCTCTCCTTTTGATGCACGACTCCCAGTACGTGACTAACCAATTGCATGGATCCCAGTACGCAACTTCAATCTCCAACTAGAGAAGGTTGTTGGCTGCAAAGTTCTTCAGTTCATCACACAGTGAAGATCGAGAAGATGCTTGGTCACAAAACCCTACAGTGCATAAACACATCAACTTCTACACAAGAGAGATGAACTAGGGCAAATTCTATCTCCAGTCACAATTTGCTTGAACAAACTTTGCTCAACACCTGTGCAACTTGTGTCACCTTTGACGACCCTTAAAATAATCCTTTTATATGTCTAGGGTTGTGAGTAAAGAAAGTCCAAACACATAATCACGGATTAGAGTCAAAACAGATTTGAAACTCAGTTTTTCATAAACCTCAATAGATAGCTATCTGTCGAGCTTTAATGATAGGCACTTTCTCAGCTTGAATCTTGGACAGACTTGCATGGGTTTAACACTTGATCTTGAAACAAGGTTTCTTGAAGTATTAAACACAGCCTAGATCTACCCTATTACAAGTAAAGTGCGTTTTGACAAAGGATTAGCCAATTTCATAAAATAGTGACATATGTTCCTAACAAGTGAATCACATATGTCCTAATAGCACTAAAGGCCAAAAGAAATGAGACCAATGAGTCTTCAGATGATAAATATTCCAAGATGAAGTCCTAGATCACTAGGCAGTTCAAGAAGTTCATGAAGAATGCCAATGTGAAAGGAAATGATAAGGTCCGTAAGCAATCCAGTTCGTCTTAGTTCAAAAGCCAAGACAGAGGAAAGAAGGATGCTAAGGATGGCAGTCAGTACACTATTCTCTCCAGACCAAAGTGCTTTGGATGTCAAGGTCTTGGACACATGAAAAAAGAATGTCCAACATATCTCAAGTCAATTGGGAAAGCAAGGCTCTTGCTACTACCTTAAGTGGCACCGAGCCTGAGATTAAGTCAGATGATAGTGATGACGAGGGAATTTTGAATGCTTTCACTGCTACAATTAATCTGTTCGCGAAAAATAATCTGCAAGTGCATAGAATCGTAGCAATAGTAAAGTGTTTTTAGAAAACGAATGTCGAACCCACAGGGATTAACTATGTTATTGAATACCGAAATTCACTAAATTAATTACTATTTGGAAAATCTAAAATAAAAGGAACGTTCAACTATCTAAATTAAATTAAACTATTTAATAAAAATAAATCTAGCAAAGCGTAAAAGTCTAAAAGTGTAAAGAAAAAAAATATGATAAGAATGGATCTAGAGCGATTGATTTCACCTATCAAATCCCACACAATTTATTATTCCTAATTATTAAATTCCAATAATCTCCAGTTGATGATTAAAAATTCCTTAACTATTCAATATCTTCTCTCGAATAATATCAAAAATATCTTCAACTAACAATTCCATATCTCTATGCGAATTTAATTAACTAGAGACTCATTACATACTTTGAAGTTTCTAAAAAAAATCACACTAATCGCGGTAAAGCATCTCTACTTTTGCTCAACTAATGGTGTTTAATTCTAGAACTAAAATTAACAAATCACCTCTCGGTCTAATTGTAATTCAATTGATCAATCAATAATTCGTAAAAAGAAATATTAAGCATTAAGAATAAGAATTAAACACTTAATCATGGAAATATTAAAAATAAAATAACTCAGAATATAAATTGTGTGTTCATTGCTAGACTACATCAACGCTTTAGAAAATAAAATTTAGTTCATAATCAAATTGAAAAGAAAACAAATAAAAATTATATGTTTCATGGGAATTGGTTGATCAAGCTCTCGCCTTTGGTTATTGCTCAGAAAAAATTCTTCAATGCGGCACCTCTTTGTCCTCAGAAAGACTCCAAAAAATTTCTTCTATCCAGCCCCCTTTTGGGTCTCTAATCTCTCTATTTATAGCGTGCAAATGTCCCCAGCCCTAAAAGTCCAATTGTTGTGTACTTTTCAAACTCCTACAAGTGCAACCGTATTCAATGCCTTTTGACTTCATGTGATTTTGTGGGCCAGGCCGAATCTTGCTAATGGTACAGCTATTGTTGGGCTACATATGAAATAAATGCTGCTGAATAAAGGAGTCAAACATCAAGGAATCTCCCAAGTTGAAGTGCAGATTGTTCTGAAATCTTCATATTCCTTCAAAGCACAAATGAATAGATAAATATAAATAGAAATCAAATCAAATCAAAAGAAATAAAGGAAAACTAACAATTTTAATAAATAAGAGGATACTAAAAATCATGTAAAAATTACACTTATCATGATCCTATTGAAGGGGTTACAGAAATAGTAGATGATTAAAAGGACTTGGTGGAATCTAAGTTTGAGAAAATGGACGATTAAGATGACATCCATACAGCCTATACAAAATTGTACAAGGGTTTTGAGAAGCATGAGAAATTGTATAGGCTGGCCACCAAGAAGCTGAGTGATGTTGAGCTAGATCGAGAGGAGCTCTCTACCAAGGTTGATGAAGCAAATCAAACCATTGGAGTTTTATGGTTTGAGAACAACTTCTTGGCTGAAAGGACAAAGAAGCTTGAAGCGGAACTATTCCAGGTTAGAGTTCAATTGGAGAGAATTTCCAATGCAAAGCTCAATGAGATGCTAAGCTTTCAGAAAGCTGTTTATGAAAAAACCGATTTACGGTATGATTTCTCTTCTCCTAATATTGCCTTATCTAGTATGTTGGTTTTTAGACCCCTTAAAACACAATTGGATTAACCTAGGAATTTAGCCAAGTTGTTACTTAGTCAAATTAATTAAATCTAGGTTAACACAATCAAATAATCATATCAAGTAAAGCAGCGGAAATATAAAGAACACAAAGATATGATCACCCAGGAAACTAAACCGGTAAAAACCTGGGGAGGATTTAACCTAGCTATCCTCAAGGTAAACTTGAATCCACTATCTTGAAAGAATCGAAGTTCATACAATAAGACTTACAAGCCCCCACGCTCAACTTCTTATTGCTACCCACCAGTAGAACTTACTGACACGACCACGTGCAAGCTCCGAATCCACGGACTCCTTCTTTATTGGATTCTCCACCAAATACAAGCACACCCGCTTGTGTTTTCTTTAAGTTTCAATGGCAGCAACTGAATTGATCATCAAGGCGTAGATAAATATTCTCCTTGAAAACCCTAAGTTTGTGTAAAGGAAACCTTCTTTAGATCTCACAAGAGATTTACACAAACCGCAAATATGAGCTCACCTAAAACGTGGCTAGGGTTTGCCTTTTATACTTAGGATAAATAAGAAACCCTAAAAACGTTTTAAAACAAATAGGGCTGAGTTGGACGAATCTGCAGAAAAACATTCTGCCCGAGCTTCGATCAGTCGAGCCTGTCGTTCGATCGATCGAGCCAAGCCAAAAGGCACAATGCTTCCTTGCTTTAACTCGATTCCAACTTTACATTGACACACAACTTTGAGCTAGCTTTAAACACTTCTAAACACATTGTTTTGATCATGGTTTGCCAACAATACACATTAGAGTTCTAAATACATAAAATCCTAAACTTTAGAACCTAACATAGTACAACTGTGTTTGTCTCACCTGCTAATAATGTTAATTCTAAGAATGATGAAACTAAAACTAAAATAGCTAGTGAGAACTTAGACAAGGGAAAATCTATTCTAGGGGCAACCCCTAAGGTTGAAAAGAAAGAGACTAGAAACCCTAGGGCTAAAAAGGTAAACAACAAAAAGTCTTAACCGAAGAAGCCGCATCTATGTCATCACATGAGACACTTATGCACTCTTGCTATGTTTTCACATACGACACGCAAATTCTTTGCTACTTTTGATACATGGGCAGGTATAATGTGATTTGGCCATCACAAGGAATACATGTGTCAATATATACTCACTAAACTGTTTTAACTTGTTTTTGAAATATAAAATTAGTTAGACCTATTTAGTGTGTGTGTGTGTGTGTGTGTGTGTGTGTGTGTGTTTTGGATCTTGAATGCTTTGCATATATGTTGAGAGATGTTTTGAGATACTTTATATGTTGTTTAGATCTATGGTTGAGTAGCTTGCTTGTTGCATTCATCTCTATGTGTTTTTCCCTTCTTTGAAAAACTCATTTTCTTCAAGCTCGACAACTTCTCGACAAATCCTCGATAGATTCTCTTCTATCAAGCCCTTCTTTCTTCTTTTCTTGATAGATTTTATCAGAATCTCGATCCATCGAGACTTCTGGGTTTCTTCTCGATAGATGCTCGACAGCTTCTTTAATCCATCGAGCAACATTTTGTCTAGCCGATAGATTCTCGACAGATCCTCGATGCATCGAGGTGTTTTTGCCATCGATAGCACCTCGACAGATTCATTTCTGTCGAGATTTAGTGCACGACAAATCTCGACAGATACTTCGACCCATCGAGATGCGTTTTATATTTAAAGATGAGGCGCAAATCAGATTAATTTCTCACTTCTCTCTCTCAGCAGAAAACTATCTTCTCTCCTTCCAAACACATTTATTTCACTCAAATCTCCTCACCAACTCCATTTTCGGCCTAGATCAAGCCTTTATCCTCTGGTAAGCTTCCTAAAACCCTATTTTCTCATGCATTCATGCATTTTAGACCTAGGTTTTAGGGTTTTTGAAAATTCTTTGGGGGTTTTTTGAGATTTTTGTAAAATTTTTGGGTTGGGTTGTGTTGTTTTGATGTAATATGCTCATGCATTGCATATTTCTTGCATTATAACAATGTTTCATGCATTTAGATGTGTGTTTGGTTTTTGCGAAATGTGTGTTGATAGGTTTGGATTGGGTTTTTACCCATGATACAATTTAAATTTTTCACGACACATGTTCATGCATATTTCATGCATACGTATCCTTTCATTCCTATATCTAGTTGTGATTGTGTTTTCTCTCTCTCTCTCTCTCTCTCTCTCTCTCTCTCTCTCTCTCGAATAGACTGCACTATGGCACCTAAGCGCAAATCTACTCCAAGCCAAAATCCTCTTCGAGGTTCTTCTTCTTCTTCTTCTTCTTCTTCTTGTCCTCTTCCCCTTCTTCACGTTTGGTTCTGTGATGAGAAGGCCTGTCAGGACTTCTCGGAGAACTTTCAGAAACAAGGTGTTCATCCAGAGCACCATGTTGTCCTGTTGGACTCTTCTGACACCCCTCTCCCTACTGTCATTCGGACTTGGGGCTAGGAATCTCTTCTTGAGACTCCTTTGAGGTGTCTTGTCGTGTTTATACAAGAGTTTTACTCCAATATACACGGCATTGATACCTATGTACCTTGATTTGCCACTACATTTCGAGGTACACGTATCATAGTTACCCCGGATCTTATATCCAAGGTACTACATGTCCTGAGGGTATTGCATCCTGATTACTTCGGTTGTGAGCATCTTTAGACTGTGTCCAGAGACAAGCTTCTGTCTCACTTCTATGAGATGCCTTCCATATGGGGTAGGAAACAAAACACTGCATGCTTAAGCTTTGCAAAAGGTCCAAGATTCCTAAACATGGTGATGACATTTACTCTTAGAGGATTTTCTATAGACTTCCCTTCTCACTTCATCACTTCTATCTTTGATGTCTATTAGGATACTGCGACCCATGATAAGCGCATCTTTCCTTCAGCTATCGTGAGGATCCTTCACCATTTTTCCATCCCCATTCCTGACTCTCCTTACTACACCACCATGGGTGCCATAGATGTGGGTTCTATTCGACGGAGCAAGGCCCAACTTCGACCGAAGTGGCCACGTGTGGAGTCTACTGGTCTTGCAACTTCTGCTGTTCCTTCCACCTCTGCTCCTTCTTCCTTGACTAGTGGTGTGACCCTCAAGGCTATCATAGCACAGCTTCAGTGCATGGATGCTCGCCTTGGCACTCTCACTGATGAGTTATGTCAGGTGAACACCCGTGTCAGTCGTATAATACGATGACAGGCTCGCCTTGGTGGTTTCGCCGCTTCTCCATCTCCTTCTCCAAAGGGTTCTAAGGATAAGGATGCTGATGATGGTGATGATGAGGACGATGCTAGTTCTTCCAGTGATGACAAGATGATGGCCTCTTGGTGACTTACCCTTTGTCATTCGTGATAAAAATGGGAAGTAGTTTTGGGTTGAAAGTAGTCTTGTACATAGGGAGAGAGTTAGTATAGGACATTTTTTAATGTTGCGGAAGCCTCAAGAAAGCACACACGATGCTCTCTTAATGGAACAGAAACTAAACTATTAGTTCCTGGTAGTAAACCTCGAATCCATGAGGGGTTTCCCTGAATCCACAAGGAGAAATAAACTGGAATCCACCAGAAGAAAATTTGATAAAACGTCTGTGTTTATTGATAAGCATCTCTAAAACTGAATTGCCTTTGGAGGCTACAATGCGTTTAAATAGTAAAAACAAAACCTAGGGCAACTAGAAACCCTAAGGTGGCTACGAAAGCATATAAAACCTTAATTTGACTAAACAACATTAAAAACACCAAAAAATAAGGAAATAAATGCCCTAAACCTAAAATAATGAAAATTACATAAAAATACCAAATATAAAAGATTACAGATATTAATTAGAATATTTTGTCCTACATCATTTTTGTTAAGGGGAGTGTCTATACATTTTTGAAGGATGTAGTGAGGTTTACATGTATTTTCTTTCTTTTACTTTAGCCTCATGTATACTAGTCTTATGACCATTTATTGACATACATTTTACTTATCTTTTGATATATATATGATGATGTATGTTGTTCTTCACCTATCTCTCCATGTGTTGTTTCTTTTCTCTCTTTATACACATGTTTCTTTATGTATGCAATCTTTATTTCTGTCTCACACTAAGATGCCTTGATGAGTTTTGTTTAAAGTGTTTCCGAAAAGCAAGTTATGAAAATCTATTATGCCATGAACTCCCTTCTTGCAAAGTTTTTCAAGCTTTTATGTTAGGGTTAGATTTTTTTGTATTCCAACAAGTGGTTATGAGTTTAGTGATTTAAGACTTATCTCATGATTCATTTCTTTGTTGTGGTTTTGTCACGGATTGCCAAATGGAGAGATTGTTAGGACATATTTGGGAATTGTTAGAGACATATGTGATGTAAATTGGCTAATCCTTTGATAAAACGCACTTTACTTGTAATTAGGTAGATCTAGGATGTGTTTAGTACTTCAAGAAACAAGTGTTCAAGTTTAGTATTGAAGCCATGCAAGGCTGACCAAGAAATAGGTGAAGAAGTTTTGTTTATTAAAACTCGACAGATATCTTGACAAAATCATTTCTATCGAGGTTTAATGTTGAAGCTCAACAGAAGCTGAATCTGTTGAGAATTACGAAATTAGAATTTTCAGATCTGATTTCACGCATATCCATGAGTATTTGTGTAAAGTTTCTTTTCTCACAACCCTAGACATATATAAGGATTATTTTAAGGGTCGTCACTAGTTATGTAAAAGGTTGTTGCAATTATTGATTCATGCATATTACAACCGGAGACATTCTTGCCCTAATTCATCATATTCTCTGTAGAAGCTACTATGTCTTTATGCCAAGGGTTTTGTAACCTATGAGCTTCCTGATCTTTATTGTTGGATGAACTGAAGAACTTTGCAACCAACATCTTCCTCAAGTTGGTGTGTTAGCCACATACTGGGATCTGTGTATCATTGGTTAGTCACGTACTGAGAGTCGTGCATCGAAAGGAGAGATTGCCACTACAATAAAAGTCCAATTGGGTATTGGGGTAAGAGTTCAACTGTAAGTTGGTATTAGGTATTAGGATTCCTTTTACTTGTAACCACTTGTTTTGATAATAGTGGATTCTCTGGAGTGGTGACCTTAAATTCACCCGATGGGGTCTCTATTCGTAAACGAATCACCTATGTCAAACTTATTTTCCACTGCATTTATTTTAGTTGGTGATTTGTTTGTGCTACCACGCTATTGTATGTTAATTTGACTTAATTAATTAAATTGGATAATTAATTAATCAATTTACGAAAGGGGTCAATACATTTTTGGCCTATCAGTTTGTGCTGCCACGCTATTACATGTAATTTGATCTAATTAATTAACTTGGGTAATTAATTAATTTGCAATGGGTCAATTTATTTTAACCCAACACTCTTCATCTTCCTGCATGCTTTACACATGTGCTTCATTTTGGCAAGTCACCACTCACAAGTCACCTTCCTGTTACACACTCTTAATCAAATCTTCACACTCTCTCACACACAACCCATACATTATTCCCACCTAAATACAGGATTTCTAAATACTGAATTACAAGCAAATTTGGCACGGAATAAAGCCAACACATAGTTGAATAACTTCAACTTTACATTATTCATGGTTCTCCTAAAATTTACCACTTGTACTAATCTGTTAATAAATCATGGAAAATGAATGAAGCATTGAAAGTGCATCATATTTGATATTGCATATGGGGAAATGCATGAATTTTTGGCAATGAAAGATAAGCGTATTTGATTTCATCATTTGACAATGTATTTAAGCTATTTATGTTATTATTTGGAAATATTAAAAGATGCTTTATCTTAACTTGTATTATTTGGGAAGTTATACAAAATATTATTGAGAATGAATGATTTAGAAGAGTTTGAGAATTTTGTGGATATTTGATTATCAAAATATTTTATGAAAAACTACTTGGAAGTTTAAGTAAACTATGTATTTTGAATACATTTAACTTGTGAGCTTTTGATGTGGGTTTGCCCTTGTGCTATGATATTGGTGATTACCCCGTCTTTATGATGACATCTGTGTGACGTGCGATTACCCCGTCTTTGTGATGACAGGCTAGGTTAAAGCCTCTCACTTTGCATGACGCAGGTAAATCCTTGAGCGTGTGGGTGAGGCTACTACCCATAGGGCCAAAAGACCATATGCAAAAAGGGTACTGTGTGATGCGTCATTCCCTGCTGCCCATGGGGGGAAGAGGTAAATCTTTTAGTGTGTGGGTGAGGTAGGGCAAGGCGAAGAGACCCCATGCCAAGATAGGTACATATCATGCTAGAGTGTTTGGGTTCTAACTTGTCTGTGGTGGTATGATGTTTTGGTGATATTTCCATCATTGTGGCACCTTGTCATGGGACCTTGGGTGAGGTTTTTGGTTTTGAAATGGTATTGGATATTTTTATGGCTCATAGTGAATAAAATATGGCTTTATAGTTATTTTGGGAAGCTTAGTGCTATATTATTTCTATCATTCTTGTCATGTTGTTAATGAAATTGATTTTACATAAATTAAATGAAAATTCCCAAATTATAGCATGATTTGTAAAATGCTCCTTATCATGAAACTTTCATTTCCCCCACCCCCAGTAATGGGAATGCACTCGTCCTGTAGTACTTGATAAAGAATTGTTTCTTGTGTATGTATACTCTAGGAGCTTGAACCAAAACAAAATGATTCACTAAAGGAGACTTTTATCATGGATGTAAGGCCAACTGCCATGTTTCATCACTCCATTGTACAAAAGTGACAATGGATTTTTCCCTATGGCTCAAGTGGCAAATTTCCACACAATCCTGTATTTTTTTTTTTTTTTTTTGGTTCTAAAGGTGTGTTTGGATACTGCTTATTTTGCTGAAACTGAAAAATTATTGCTAAAAGTACTATAGATAAAGGTAAAAATTAGTTGAAATAGTATAGTGAGACCCATGAATAGTGCCAAAAAGTGCAGTGGGACCCATGAATAGTAGAAAGTATAAGCTGAATAGTGAAATAATTTTCATTTTTCATCCACTCCCAAACGCACACTAAATGTGCTAATATTTGAAAATGAATTAATAATTTATCATGTGCATCAATGACTGTCTTGTTTTGCCAAGCATACATCCATGTTGTCAATACTGGTGATGTTCATCTTTCAAAATGGACAAACATATGCTTCCATAGTTTCTTCCATCAATGCCTACTCTATGATGACCAACTTCCTTTTTCTGTAACTAATAAGGTTGTGTTTCTTTTGGCTTCAAATCACTTCCGAAAATGTTTTTCCATAAATGCAGGTGTTTGGTTACGCATGGAAAATAAATTTTCCGAAAAATATTTTCAGTTGATCGTGTGTTTTAATGGATTTGACTCGAAAATGGTTTGAAGTGAAAATTTTCACTTCAAACCATCTCCGGACTCATGCACAAAGACAGACACACAGAGAGAGAAAGAGAGAGAGAGAGAGAGAGAGAGGAATAAGAGAGTGCCCAGTCCTCAGACCGAGCTCCAGTCCGATGACCCACACTCCACTGGTCTCGTCAATCGCAGCACTGTGCCAATCGCACCGGTCTCGTCGACTCTAACGCCACTTGATCTCGCCTCTACCGCGCGATCTCGCCTTCACATCCGCCGCGCGATCTTGCCTCTAGATCGAACCAAGTCGCCTCTCTCTCTTCCTTCTTCTCTCAGTTTGACCGGATTTGATGATTTTTTTTTTTGGGTTTTGTTTCTTTTGTGTTTTTGTATTGACCGGATTTGATGAATTTTTTTCTGGGTTTTGTTTCTTTTTTATTTCTGTATTGACCAGATTTGATGAATTTTTTTCTTGGGTTTTGTTTCTTTTGTGTTTCTGTATTGAGGAATGATATTATATATTTGTTTGGCAATTAAGAAATATGAGAAAATGTGAGCAACAAGTAGAAAATGTATTTTCTATGATATTTTCAAGAACACAACCAAACACCAGAAAATATTTTTCAAAACATTTTTTGAAATGCAACCAAACACTTGAAAATATTTTCCGGAAAATATTTTACATGAACCAAACACAGCCTAAGTCACATGTCCCAACTTGAATATTCAAGTGTATGTGCTCGCATGTGCATTAATGAACAGGTTTGGTTTCGCCTTTTGTTTTCTACAAGTTTCAACTTGAATTCGGCTCTTAATTTATTAAAGATTTCAATTTTGGAAGCTTTTTATCACCTATTGAACAGATTTGGATTCTAGCTATGCATAATTTGGGATTATTTAGATTGGTCAGATAGAGCATAATTTGGGATAATTTAGCTTTTTATATTTATTAATATGTAATTGTTTAAAATTATTGGTTGAAGTTGGAAGGGAAGTCTATTCTTAACTCTCTAGCATATAAGCACACCATAAATATGCTTTGTGACCAAATAAATGATTCATGTCATGTGGCATTTTTTAATTGTTATCAATTTATGTTTTTGATCGATTTGGTTTTGGCAGGTCAAAAATTTTTTGTTTGTGGTCACTTTGGATTTCTTTGGTAGAGGTGTGTGCTAGCTTGAGCAAAGTAAGTAATTTCCTATTAAATTCCTATAAACATTATATATTATAATGTTCATAATTGGTTTTGTGGTGGGTTGTTGAGTTGGAGCAAGTGGGTGGCTTGCATAGTGTTATAACGTGGTTTAAATTCATATTGGGTGTATTTGATTGTTTTATGTGATATTGTTGAGTTATACGTGATAGATATTATTTTAATTTTTTTCAATACTCGTAAGTATTATATTTGTGATGTTGATAATTGGTTTTATGGTGGGTTATTGAGTTGGAGAAAGTGGGTATCTTACGTGGTATTATAAGGTAATTTAAATTCATATTGGGAGTGTTTCTTATTTTTTGGAATTGTAGATGGATATTGTTGAGTTACTTTTGTTTGATTATACTAACGTTTTTTTCAGTACTTGTAAATGTTTTATATTGTGATGTCGATGATTGGTATTGTGGTGGGTTGTTGGATTGGGGCAAGCAGGTGGCTTGCATGGTGTTATAAGGTGGTTTAAATTCATATTGGGTGTGTTTGATTGTTTTATGTGATAGACCAAAAATGTATTGACCCCTTTGGTAAATTGATCAATTAATTAGCCAAGTGAATTAATTAGATTCAATTACATGCAATAAGTATGGTAACACAAACAAATCACCAACTAAGTTTAATGCAGTGGAAAATAAATTTGACACAATTGATTTGTTTACGAATTAGGAAAACCACTTAGGCAAAACCCCACTAGGTGAATTTAAGGTCACCACTCCCAAGAATCCACTATTATCAAAACAAGCAATTACAAGTAAAAGGAATCTCAGTACCTAACACCAACCTACAGTTGAACCCTTACCCTAATACCCAATTGGTCTGTGATGTAGCGGCAATCTCTCCGTTCAATGCATGACTCCCAGTACGTGACTGACCAATGATGCGCGGATCCCAGTACAAGACTAACACACCAACTTGAGGAAGATGTTGGCTGCAAAGTTCTTCAATTCATCCAACAATGAATATCAAGAAGCTCCTTGGTTATAAAACCCTTGGCGCAAAGACGTAGTAGCTTCTAGAGAGAATATGATGAACTAGGGAAAAATGTCTTTGGTCACAATTTGCATGCACAATCACTTTGCATCACGTGTGAAGGCCCTTAAAATAATCCTTATATACGTCTAGGGTTGTGAGAAAAGAAACCCTACACAAATACTCATGGATATGCGTGAAATCAGATCTAGAAATTCTAATTTCGTAATTCTCAACAGATTCAGCTTTTGTCGAGATTCTGTCAAGCTTCAACTTTAAACCTCGATAGAAAGGATTCTGTCAAGATATCTGTTAAGCTTTAATGAACAGCACTTCTTCACTCGTTTCTTGGTTAGACTTGCACGACTTCAATACTAAATTTGAACACTTGTTTCTTGAAGTATTAAACTCATCCTAGATCTACCCAATTACAAGTAAAGTGTGTTTTGTCAAAGGATTAGCCAATTTGCTTAACATATGTCTTTAACAATCTCACATATGTCCTAACATTATGTATATTTGTTTAAGTATTAAGGTCTATATAGACTTATGCATTCATGAATGAGAAATGACTTTATCTAAGTAGATTATAGACTTAGATGTTAGAATATATTATGCATGGGTTGTCATTATTTTGCTGAAGTAACATTCACCTTGCATTTGAAGTCAAACATGGATAAAAGTTGGATGACACTGGGTAAGACACCTGATGGTAGATTAAGTGTTCCATATATTAGCAATTGAGCATTACATGGTGTGACTACTGTTAATGCATTATTAGAAACTAATTGTATTGCATTATACTTGAAATTGTATATTTTCTTTCTACAACATATATGTTAGGAGTTGTGTAGAGAGATGTAAATACAAGATAACACCGACACATGTTATTGAAGAGGAAACTGAAGAACTCGGAAAAAAACCTCTCTACTGCCCTCCAAGCGGTAATCGATCCACTAGAGAATAAAGTTGGAGTACACGAATAACAAAAGACCCTCCAAGCCTAGTCCACTCAATGTACTTGAGCCCTCCAAGCTCCTGTTACCAACTGGCTTCCAAGAACCTTGTCTTCTCTAGCTTTCCCAGATCCCACAATTTAGCCCAATTGCATCTGCCAATGAATGGCTCCTTCCAATGCTTCCCAACAGCACCAAAACCTCACTTGACACTCAGATTAGGTGTGGTAAGTGTTTGAGTTATCAACCTCTCAAGGATTTAGAGATAGAGAAGTAGGAGTAGAGGAAAACTACAAGGAAATGTGTAGATGATTGTGGGTATAACAATCTCTACCTCTCAAGTATATTTTCTAGGGTTTTCTCTCTGAAAATCACTCCTTACAATATGTGGGTAATAAGGATATATATAGTGTGGGTAAAGACTTGGTAAAACAATCATGACAAATTAGCCAAACAAAATGTTTTGTGAGTATTTCACAAGAATGCCTTACCCGCGAGACACTTGCGAAAACTCCAAGCTAGCATGACTCTTTGCCTTCCAGTCATGTGCACTACATGTGGCTATTTCGCAGAATAATTTCTCGCGAGCTTCTCGCGAAATCCACTTGTTCTTCATTTTAAGCATGAGTCTTCACACTCTCTCACACTTATCCCTTACAATTAAAACCACATAAATACAGGGAAAAATGATTAATAATGATAGGCCAAGAATGTATTAACCCCTTGTGATTAATTAACCAATTAATTAGTTAAGTTAATTAATTAATCCAATTAACATACAATAAGCGTGGTAGCACAAACAAATCACCAAATAACTAAATGCAATGGAAATTAAATTTGACACGGGTGATTTGTTTACGAATGAGGAAAACTACCGAGGCAAAACCCCACCAGGTGAATTTAAGGTCACCACTCCCGAGAATCCACAATTATCAAAACAAGCGGTTACAAGTAAAGGAATCCCAGTACCTTATACGAACCTACAATTGAACCCTTACCCCAATACCCAATTGGACTTGTTCTGTAGTGACAATCTCTCCTTTTAATGCACGGCTCCCAGTACGTGACTAACCAATTGATGTACGGATCCAAGTACATGACTAACCACCAACTTAAGAAGGATGTTGGCTACAAAGTTCTTCAGTTCATCAACATAATGAAAATCACGAAGCTCCTTAGTTACAAAAGCCTACGGCGTACAAACGCAGCAGCTTCTTGAAGAGAAAGATGAACTAAGGCAAGTTGTCTCCGGTCACAATATGCTTGTGAAAAACCTTTGCATCAAGTTGCACTCACTTGCAACAGCTGTGACAACCCTTAAAATAATCTTTATATATGTTTAGGGTTGTGAGAAAAGAAAGCCCAAACATGTATACACGGATTGGAGTGAAATCAAATCTGAAAAACTGATTTTCTTAAATCTTGATAGATAGCTTATCTATTGAGCAGCTGTCGAGCATTGAGCTTAAACAGTATTTTAAACCTTGATAGATACTAGCTACCAAGCTAGCTATTGAGTTTTAAAATCCAACAATTCTTCACTTGATTCTTAGATAGACTTGCATGGTTTTAACACTTGAACTTGAAACCTTCTTCCTTGACATATTAAACACATCCTAGATTTACCAAATTACAAGTAAAGTGCGTTTTGTCAAAGGATTAGCCAAATCTAAATTGACATATGTTCCTAACATTAATCACATATGTCCTTACAAATAAAATTACAGTCAAATTTGGCACGGAATTAAAGCCAATACAAAATTGTTGTAAATCACAACTTTACAATCTCCCCCTTTGGCTATTCTGTGACAAAACCACTAAACAAACTCTAGACTTAAACGTGAGTTTGGAAACATAGGCAAAACTCACTCACACCTAATTCTAGAAGCTGTGAAGCATTTGCACTGTATACACATGTATCCTAAAACACTAGCACATAAAAGAAACTTTCATGAAGCTCATGACAAGTAGAACACAAGGTACGTATAGGAGTAAGTAAAATGCGACCAAGATATTAAGCAAGATATAAGCTATGAAGCGTAACTTAATCAAACATGAATAGTCATTAAGGAATGACTACAATGAACATTTATCTAGTAAATGATTATCCGAACATGCAATGCAATTAAGAGCAATGCTAAAATCAATTGCATGTCCAACAAGCATGATGCATTAAAGAAACTAAAGCTAAAATCAATAGAACACAATAAGCATAAAAAATGGCTATAAAAACCAAGATACACAAAAGTACTAAAGATAAACTAAGTTTTAAACTAAATTACTTGTAAGCTTTAAAAGAAAGCAATGTAAATATCCATAAGTTATAAAAACTTAAAAAGTAAACTACTAAACCAAAAACCACCAAAATGAACCAATGCTCTTTCTAGACTATGCTCCCCCTCAGACTATGCTACTCCCCCTCAAACTACTCCCCCTTTTTGACCGAAATGGCCAAAAAGACTAGAATTGTGCGGATTCCAAATCTGAATCCTCTTGCCATTACTGGTCCCTCATCATGTCATCAATTTGAGACGAAAGTGCAGTGATCTGGCCTTGTATGTAGGTGAATTGAGTTGAGGAGTGTTGCATGTGGGATTCTAGCATACCATACATCTGTTCAACCCTTGCAAATATACAATCAAGACGATCAGGTGCCCGTGTACGTGCTTGAGAAGAGGGTTATGCAGTGTCCTCCATAGCAGATGTGAAACAGTCTATTTATTCTTCCATGTCTCCACCTTCTTCTTCATCAACATTGTCTCTTGGGATTTAAGAGATACCAACAGATGGTCCGGGGATATGGGCTTTGCTTTGGGTCATTGTTTGAGCACTGATTGGATAATCCCTTAGCATCACGGGAAGACCACTAGGAATCTTCACCCTTGCCCATGTGATCAGAGCCATGATAATGCTTGGAAATGGCAAAATCAGCCTTGTATTCCTCTTTGTGATGCATTTGGTGAAGAGGTGGTAAATGTGGCTACAAATATCAATCTCCTTGTATGTGTAGAGATCTAGCAGAAATATGGCCCGTGGTGCTGACAAGTTAGTCAAATTCTTCACCGGGTAGAGGTTGAAGATCATGATATAGGCCAATGTTCTCATCTCCGGGGTGAATGGAATGGTGTGCAATGCCTTCTTGTTAATTTCACCTCCTAAGATGTGCACAATTGGTCCAAGCTTTTCCCTTCTCTCATCATACTAGAGGGATGTGTGTGGAGTCGTTGGACGAATCTCTAAGAGCTCTTGAATGGACTCCCTTGTGACATAGAACTCCCTCCCTCTTAGCCAACAACCTATACGATCCCCTTCCACAACGGCATTGGAGAAGAATTCCCTAATGATTTTGGCATGGACATTCCCCATTGGGTTTAACAGCTTTGTCCACGTCCTCTCCTT
Organism: Quercus agrifolia; assembly: GCA_029955455.1. Taxonomy (NCBI): domain Eukaryota; kingdom Viridiplantae; phylum Streptophyta; class Magnoliopsida; order Fagales; family Fagaceae; genus Quercus; species Quercus agrifolia. The sequence goes on from JARQAD010000006.1 coordinate 46,460,914, forward strand.
GAACACTTCAGGAATGAAAGTGTGTTGTAGGGATTCTAACTCCACAGCCATTTCCAAGATGATCGGGGCCATGTCTACATCATCGTTTCGGAATGCATCCTAGGAAGTGTGTTGACGCTTTGAGGACTTCTTTGTGGATGAACTCTTAAGTGGAGACATTTGTAAGATAGTCACAAACACAAAGAAACAAGAACAAAAACAAAAACAAGGAAACACGCCTAATTAGTTCCAAGTTAGTCCATAAACAACAAAAGTCCTAAAAAGAACATAAAGACATAAAACCTAATGTCACTGTATCATGTTTTAAGTGCTAAACATGTAATAATACTTGTCTAGCATGAATGAAGTGCAAAACATGTCAAGTGACCAAGTGTGTGCATCAAGTGATGCATGATCTAGGCATGATAGAGCATGCATGGGGCAAAGTGTGTAACACACACATCAAAAGTTTAAAACATGTTAAGAATGTAAAAACATGGTAATCCCCAAAGTGTGGTACTCATCAGAGTCCAAAACAACAACAAAATGCCATTTGGGCATTTCATCAAACACATAGTGTTCATACAAACCACTAACATGTAAAACAATGCATGAACATGTGAAAAACTTTCCTAAATACATGTTAAAATGCCACTTGGGGCCAACACAAACACAAACAAACAAAATGGGACACAGCCCAATCAAGAAAATCAAAAAAATTTGCAAGAAATTAAGTTTTCCCAACCCTTTCAAAAATAAACCCAACCCTAGAAATCCTAGAATCTAAGGCTTAATCTAAGGAATCAAAAGTAAAAAGATGATGAGACATAACTTAGAAGAGTCTTAGAAGTGATTGATCTTGAGTTTTGGGTGAGTTTTTTAGAGAAAATGTGTTTTAGGTTGAGAGAGGCTCGAAGGAGGCAAAAACAAGATTTTTGAAAAACTGTCACTGTTTGCCTTTAAAAACTATGAAAATGCGCTTTTTGCGAGTAAGCTTCTCACAAAGTTACTCGTGAAAATGCCACTGAAGCACTCATCAGTTTTCACGAGTAGCTATTTCCCGCAAAACAGTCGTGAAACTCTCTGTCTGAATTTCAGTGTTTTCTGATTTTGCCATCCTCATTTTTGCAGGATAAGCTAACTCACGACATACTCGCGAAAACGCTTCTAAAAGAGGTTTTTTTTTTTTTTTTTTTTTTGCTAAAAACAAGAAATAGACCATTTGTACAAAAACTCTAAACACACAAAAGTATAAAAACACTTTCAAAAACATATAAAATACTCAAAAATCTTTTTGGGTTTGATCAATAAGCAATTGAGTATATACATCACATTTGAACACGTACAATCACACAAATGGAATAAGCATTTATTGAACATTAGACTTGTGTGTTGTGTGTGTGGATCAAGTATGAACTAGTCTATAGTCTAGTATGAAACTTCAATGATCAATTCAATCAAGTTATACCCAATTAGTATGAAGTCAAGTGACCTATCTCACTTGTAGAAATGAACATATATGACCCCTCACCAATGTGATTACAATTGATTGAAAGCTTTTCATTTGGCTTCCATTTTTTATACTTTTGATGAAAAACAACTCAAATTTTTTAGAAGCGATGCCATAAACATTTTGAAAGAACTTTGACAATTGAGCCTTTGGCTTTGGCACCATACATTTTAATACAAGTCGCTTTCCCTTTTTCCTTGTCAAATACTAGTATGTTCGATGGTTTTTTCAGCTCAAAATCTCTTTACGAGATTGACATTTGTAGAGCTCTTTGAAAAAGACAAAAAATGTGAGGAGATATATAGGCACAAGTCTACTCATGTATCAAGATTAAGCAAGACTATTGACCAATCATTCATAACAAGCCTGGAGATCTATTTACAACAATCAAAACGTAGATTTCTAGATTGATAGGCTAAGAATGTATTGACCCCTTACGATAAATTAACCAATTAACTAGTCAAGTGAATTAATTAAGTTAATTAACATGCAATAAGCGTGATAGCACAAAAAAATCACCAACTAAGTTAATATGCAGTGAAAAATAAAGTTGACACGGTGATTTTTTTTCAAATGGAGAAAACTTACATGGCAAAAACCCCCTACCGGGTGATTTTAAGGTCACCACTCCCAAGAATCCACTATTATCACAACAAGCGATTACAAGTAAAGGAATTCCAGTACCTTATACCAACCTACAGTTGAACCCTTACCCCAATACCCAATTGGACTTGTTCTTGAATGTTCAAATAGTGTGTAAAATATCTATGAACGTTTAGACCCCTAAATTACAAAATACCAATTCAAGCTTATTATCAAACAATGTATGTGCAGAACATGAACATAAGCTAAAACAGAATTGATAAAAAAATCTAAACCAAATAAAATCACAACCACAGTAGAAATTAAATGGCAAAGATTAAGGGAAGAGAGATGCAAACACAAAGACAACACAGCGATGTGTTATCGAAGAGGAAACTGAAGTTCTCAGCGTAAAACCTCTTTGCTGCCCTCCAAGCGGTCAATAATCCACTAGAGAATCAAGCTGGGATACATGAACAGCAGAAGACCCTCCAAGCCTAATCTACCCAGTGTACCTAAGCCCTCCAAGCTTCTTGTTCCAACGAGATTACGCCGAACCTTTGTCTTCTCTATCTTACCGGATTCCGCTATAGCCCATAATATCAACCAATATCAATTGGTCCCTTCTTAACTACTTTCCAAGCACCAAATAGCCTCCTCACAAATATGAGTATGGTGAGAAAAGGTTTTGGCTAATGTACCTCTCAAGGATGTAACAATGGAAAGGGTGAGAGTAGAAGAATTTGGAGAATCCAATGATGAAGATTGTGGATGAGTCAATCTTGTTTTTCTCTAGGGTTTCTCTCTCAAAATTCTATCTTGAAGCTTTCTACAATACGTGGGTATAAAGGGTATTTATACTAGCGTATGTTTGGAATGCGAAAGGTCAGTTTTTCCCAAACAAGGTGGTCTGGCAACTTGACCTTGCGACTTGACTGAGTCACAAGTCTGAGTCATGACCTAACTGCTTGGCCAGCCTGGGACTTTTGGCCTATAGTGCAACAGTTGGCGTGACTCTTTAACTCCCCTGCATGCTTCACATATGTGCCTCCTTTGGCGACTTGCCAGTCGCGAGCCAATCGCAAGGCCCTACATGAGTGCACACTCTTAAGCATTTCTTCACACTCTCTCACACACTACCCTTACATGATTCCCACCTAAATACAGGGTTTCTAAATGCTAAATTACAAGCAAATTGGCATGAAATAAAGCCAACAAGATGGTTGATTAAATTCAACCATACAGTCTCCCCATTTGGCTATTCTGTGACAAAACTTTAAAACAAACTCTAAACTTAACATGTGAGTTGAGAACAGTTGAACAAAACTCACTCACACCTAACTCTAGAATCTTTGTAGCTCTTGAACCATAAGAACAAGTATCTCCAGAAAAACAACAACACACTATGATCATTGTATGGAGAAAACTTGTAATGCATATGGTGCAAGCACAATGCGATCAAGCGAAATGGAATTAAATAATAGACCATGGCTTGACCAAAAACGAACAATCACTATAAACAGTGACCACAATGCTCATTCACACAAGGAATGAACATCCAAACATGCAAGCTAATAAGCTCAATGCAAAGTATCATTTGCATGTCCAACACTCAACCGATCAAAAACCAAAGTAATTGCATCAAGGATATAAAACAAGAGTGATGTACTTAAAGAAAATGCATAACATTTAACAACAAGTACTACGCTACAAAGCATGGGTACAAAACAAAATACTGAATATAAAGTTATATATATAAACCAATGTACCAACAAAAAGCACTAAAACCATCCATGAGTGTAAACCAAGTATATAACCAAACTGTTTAACAAAGTACTTAGCAAACCCATAAAAAATATCCAAACCAATAACTTAAAAACCATAGATGACAAAATGACATAAAGTAGAAATGCTTAAAATAAGTTTTTGACTTGCTCTCCCTCAAAATGGCACTCCCCTTTAAGAGCTACCCTCCAAAAATCTCCCCCTTTTTTATCAGAATGGCCAAAGGGCTACTGCTGGGTGGTAAAACTGTCAAACTTTGCTGATAGTAGGTTCATCTACTCTTGAATAGCAACCAGCCTGTTAGATTGCTCATTCTAGACGTCTCGGAGTCCATCAATCCTTTCAAGGATGATCTGGAATGCATCTGGAGGTACTTCATAGGATGATGAAGCTCTGCTCCTTTTGCCACGGCCTTTTAAACTTGAGGGTTGTCCTTCAGCTTCTGTCTCAGTCTCCATTGGTTCTCCTTCTCCTTGATCACCTTCCACTTCATCACCCAGAAGACGAACTCTTATCCTTGTAATGGTTAGAGTATTAATGGCTAAAGGAGTAGACATGAGACTGATGTCTTAAGGGATTTCCACACCCTTTGCTCTAAAAAGCCTCATAAGTAAACTAGGGAAGATCGGCTTTGCCCTTGAAGTGGTTCTTGTCTCATCAGCAATAATGAAGAAGATATGAGCACTTATATCAATGTAAGTGTTCTCCTTGAGCTCCATGAGGAAAATGGCTCTAGCATTATTGATGGTGGTCATCTTCTTCACCGGGTACAAGTTAAGCATCATGATTACTATAAGACATCTCATATCAACTGGAAAAGCAATAATGTTGAGGCATCTCCCTTCTATAACTCCACCAATATGAGATTGGACAGTTTCAATGGAAAGCATTTTGTCCTTGTAGTGTGTGAAATCATGGTCCAAGTCCTTAAAACCCAGCACCTCATCAATATCATCCAGATCTATGTTGAATTCATGTCCTCATATCCAACAGTTGATCTCATCCTCTCTTAAAACAGCATTAGCATAGAATTCTCTAATTAGAGGTTCACATACCCCAGGCAAATCACTTAGTAGCTTATCCCAACCTCTGTCCTAAAGACAACTGGGAATGAAAGTGTCCTTCAAATCAACCAAATCCACAAATCTTTCTTGGATGATTGGTGCCTTCAAGTAGAACTGAGTGTATCTCTCAAAATGTTGGGGAGACCTAAACTTTGAATTGTCCATTTTCAACCTTTTGTCACCTTTTTTGGCAGTAGTCTTCTTCTTTGTAGGGGTCATCTGCATAACAATAGCTGTAAAGATCACACACACACCAACAACAACAACAACAACAACAACAACAACAACAAAAACAACAACAACAACAACAACAACAACAACAACAACAACAACAAAAAGCACAACAAATTGAAACTCAAAAATTAGTAATAAACAAGTAGCACTGAAAAGAATAGAGAGTTATACCAAAGATTTAGTCTACATCACAGTTCAGAACCAACTGGATAAGAGAGAACACATAGCAACATAACACAATAAGGTGTAAACATAAAAATTTTAACCAGAACACTATATGGATGTGTGCTCAAACCATTCATGGACAACCTGTACACAAAGCCAACACATAAACTAATATGCAATAAGCAAACAGTGTGAGCCAAGACTCACAAACAGTGTATATCAAAAAAACCCTAAAATTTAAGCACATGTCTATAAGACATTTCTCAATGGGTATGATATGCTCAACACAAGATGGATCAATAATCATACTAAAGGATGAAAATTAAACATGTTAACAATTATATCAAGCATTATTTTATCAAAACCAACAATACCCATTCAATCAAACTCAACAAAAATATTCCAACCCATGTTCGAACAACATATATCTCAAAACTCAATAACAACTCTCAAATCCAAGAAAACAAGGCTATAACTATGAAATACTTAGAGAAAATAAGAAAACCCATAACTTTTCTTGAGGATTGAAGTTGAGATGATGAAGAACAATGGAGGTTTTTGAAGAGAAACACGATGAGTTTGTGAGAGAGATGAACAGACAAGACAATGAATAGTCAAAAATGTTCAAGGGAAAACTGAAAAGTTTTAAAAACTATCCTTAAAGCGCAAAACATGCGTTTTTCGCGACTAAACCAAGTCAACAAACACTTTGTGACAAAAAAATTTGAAAAATTTGTCTAAGTATTTTTTGCGACTGGAAGTTCCACTCGTGAGGAAGTCACGAAGGGAGCCACGAAAACTTCTGAGTAAGCTCACGACTAAAGCTTCCACTCACGAACAAGTTGCCAAACAGAGTCGCAAGAAATCTAAAAACCCAGAATTTTTGAAAAAATTTCTAAGTCTTTTTCACGACTGGGACTTTGACCCGCCAGTGAGTCGCGAAAACCTACTGAGTAAGCTCGCGACTGGGGGCATGTAACTGGATGTACCCGCAACCAAGTCGCCAGAACAGGGTTGTACAGTTTTTGAAATTTTGACATTTTGCAAAAACAAAATACTTTCCAAAAACAATTAAAAACACTCAAAATCTTTTTGTTTTTTATCAACATTTAATTAAGCATGTGCAACATATTTAAACAAGTACAATCACACAAATGAATAAGGCATTCATTAAGCATAAACATGTTTGATGTGTGTGGATACCAAAAAATGAGATAGTCCTTAGTCTAATGTGAAGTTTCAACAATCAATTCAACCAAGTCATACACAATTAGCACAAGGAAAAGTGACCAATCTCAATTATAGAAGTATGCATATGTGACCTCCCATATAAACTACATAATTTTGAAGCTTTTCATTTGGCTCCATTCATATCAAAATCATTTGATCTTTTTGAATCAATAAATCTTTTTTTAAGATCGATGCCTGAAATTTTTTATATTTCAATTTGATGAACAAGCCTTTGGCTTTTTGGGCATCATACATTTTTCATAAAGGTCACTTTCCCTTTTTCCTAGTCAAATACTAGTATGTGCGACAGCTTTTGCAGCTCATTATCTCTTTTCATTTTGAGATTTACATTTGTTAAGCTCTTTTAAGCAAAAAGAAATAAATGAGTGGGAAGATATATAGACACAAGTCTATGCAAGTTTCATGATCAACAAAACCATTGACAAATCATTTATGACAAGTTTGAAGATCTATTTACAACAGTCACATTGATGTCAAGATTTTTCTCACAATGATATAAGTGCATCAAGTACAAGCTACACTCGTAAATGCACAAAGCCATTAATACAAAGGTACAAGGCAAAACATGCTTGTGACAATACACAATAATGTCGATCAAACTTTTTGGATTTTCTACTTTTTATGTGTTTTTGGATATTTGACACAAAAACAAGTAAAGATTGATAAAAATAAAAATAAAAAAATTTAAAGCAAACAACAAACAAACACAATTTTCAACACATGCTGGAACAATAACAAAAAGCACACAAACATTCAATGTCACAAAACACAGGAAGTATTAATGCATGGGCATGTTGTAATGCTTATGCATGAGTACCCCTCTTCACCCACACGTCACGTGCATTTGGGGTGATATCCCTTTAGGATTGGGTACGAGTGTTGTGGCTTTCAAACCTTCTGTTGAAGCTTGCCAAACAGATGGTGGATGCATCAATCATCCTTATCACATCTCTCACTCCGGGATCACCTTCTTGACCTTTTGATTGTTCAGCATTCCAATTCCTTTTGTCATGTCTTGGTCCTCTCGACCTTTGAGCACCTGAATTCTTTAATGCATGCAGCTTATGACAATTGGGTCTAGTGTGACCTTGAATTCCATAGTGATGGCATAAGTGTTGAGTTCTCAGACCTCTTTGTGACTTTGGAAGTGATTTCCCATTACCCTTAGGTTTGATCACTGATTGTTTAGGGGCTTAGTCATAAACCTTTGGTCAGTTACATTCTTCTTCATTTCCAGCTTCACTTTCTCAGCATTTGTGGTAGCTACCATCGGTTCTTTAGCTTTCACAAACTTCATTTCCTTATATATATTAGCAGCCGAACTGCTCTCACCGGTGTATCCCAATCCGCTTTTTTCGGAGAAAGGCTTTTGATGAGCAAGTACTTCATCAAGCTTCTTGGAGAAGACTCGGTCTACTTTAGCATTGGCTTGAACCATCTCAAGCTCAAGGAATTTGATTTTTGAATACGCTTCGGTTAACTCTTCGTTCAGCGTCTCCATTTCACATTTGGTCTCCTTGTATCGCACTAGAAGACTTCTATAATCTTCCTCTGCCCTCCTCATCTTTTTAATGGCTGCCTTAGCCACTTTTGCATATTCACTAGTCTTCTCAATGAGGGAATTGTAGGTCTCTTGTAGTCCCACTACTTCTTCATCTTCCTCATCATCAGATTCCTCTAATATCCCTATTGACTCCAATTTAGTGTGCTCACCAAGCTCTTCCATAAGCGCACTCAAATCATCTAAAGATTCCACATGAGCAATGGTCATGAATGCAGAGAAGTTTCCCTCTCCATCACAGCTTTCATCTAAATCTGAACTTGAAGAATCGAAGTCACTAAGAGTAGTGGCATACATCTTGCCCTTCGCTTTTAAATAATTGGGACACTCTTTCTTGAAATGTCCATATCTGTTGCATTCAAAGCATGTGATTCCTTGAAAGGATTAAGAGTCCTTCCCATCTTTCCTCTTGAAATCCTTTTTCTCCTTTCCAAAATTTGGGAATTTTCCCTTCTCAGCAAACTTTCCATTTTTCTTGAACTTCAAGAACTTTCAGAAATTCTTCATAAGATATGCCACATCTTTATCGACAACATCCTCATCTAATGAGTTGTGAACATCCATCCTCTCATTAATCGTCTTAAGAGTAAGGGATTTGCTCTTCCTTTGTGACGGCAATGACAGCTCATATGTTTGAAGTGAGCCAATTAATTCTTGAACTTTGATATCATCGAGATCGTTGCTCTCTTCAATTGCTGTAACCTTCGCACGGAAGCTCTCCAGCAATGATCAAAGGATTTTCCTTACTATCTTTGAGTCCTCCATTTTCTCACCCAAGTTGAACTTGCCAATGATCACCTCATTCAGCTTGCCATAGAATGAGTCGAATGACTCGTCTTCACTCATTTTCAACTCTTCAAATCAAGTGGTCAGCATCTGCAACTTAGTGTCTTTCACCTTCTTTGTTCCTTCATAAGTGATCTTCAATATCTGCCATGCCTCCTTGGCAATAGTTACATGAGAAATCCTGTGAAACTCATCTGGAGAAACACCACAGAAAATTGCATTCAAAGCTTTACTGTCAGCATTAGATACCGCAAGGGCTGCCTTATCCCGTGTGGATTTAGCAGCCTCCGGCCTAGTCCATCCAACATCCACCGCATCCCAAACGATTTCATCAATTGAACACAAGAATACCCTCATCCGAACTTTCCAAAAGGCATAGTTGCTACCATCAAAATATGGTGGAGCATTTAAAGATTGAGACCGGTCCATCTCAAATGGGGTCAAGGATCGCACTTAGGTAATTAAACCACAGCAAGTGCACCCGCTTTGATACCAATTGAATGTTCAAATAATGTGTAAAACACCTATGAACGTTTAGACCCCCAAATTACAAAATACCAATTCAAACTTATTATCAAACAATGTATGTGCGAAACATGAACATAAGCTAAAACAAAATTGATAAAACAATCTAAACAAAATAAAATCACAACCACATTAGAAATTAAATGGCAAAGATTAAGGGAAGAGAGATTCAAACACAAAGAGAACGCAGCAAAGTGTTATTGAAGAGGAAACCAAAGTTCTCGGCATAAAACCTCTCTGCTGCCCTCCAAGCGGTCAATAATCCACTAGAGAATTAAGTTGGGATACATAAACAGCAGAAGACCCTCCAAGCCTAATCTACCCAGTGTACCTAAGCCCCCCAAGCTTCTTGCTAATTCCGCTATACCTCATAGCATCAACCAATATCAATTGGTCCCTTCCTAACTGCTTCCCAAACACCAAATAGCCTCCTCACAGATAAAGGTACGGTGAGAAAAGGTTTTGCCTAATGTACCCCTCAAGGATGTAACAATGGAGAGGGTGAGAGTAGAGGAATTTGGAAAATCCAAGGATGAAGATTGTGGATGAGTCAATCTTGTTTTTCTCTAGGGTTTCTCTCTCAAAATTCTCTCTTGAAGCTCTCTACAATACATGGGTATAATGGGTATTTATATTGGTGTGTATTTGGAATGCGAAAGGTCAGTTTTTCCCAAACAAGGTGGTCTGAGTCACGAGCTAACTGCCTAGCCAGCTTGGGACTTTTGTCCTATAGTGCAACAGCTGGCGTGAATCTTCAGCTCCCCTGCATGCTTCACACGTGTGCCTCCTTTAGCAACTTGCTAGCCGCGAGCCAGTCACAAGATCCAGTCGCGAGGCCCTGCATGAGTGCACACTCTTGAGCATTTCTTCACACTCTCTCACACACTATCCTTACATGATTCCTACCTAAATACAGGGTTTCTAAATCCCGAATTACAAGCAAATTGGCACGGAATAAAACCAACAAGATGGTTGATTAAATTCAACCTTACACAATTGCAAGCCTTTCCTCCATTGGGACATTTTCAACACCATTTTCTTCTTTTTCTAATCCTACAAGTAATCTTTTTGTATGATATCTAACTCATTTGAGCAGTTATCTCATTAATTGATTATTAGTTATACAATGATAATCTTCTACACTCTTAGAAACACAACAGTAAATAAATTGACATTAATGCTGAGGTTGGATTTTATAAAAGGGGTAGAGAATAATCTTACAACTGTTTAGGGTAGGAAAAAATTTCTTTAAATGACATTCTTGACAAACAATCACTACCCCAAAAAAGGTTCTATTAGCATGTCAATTGACATTAATGATAGCTAACTCATTTGAGCAGTTATCTCATTAATTGATTATTAGTTATACAATGATAATCTTCTACACTCTTAGAAACACAACAGTAAATAAATTGACATTAATGCTGAGGTTGAATTTTATAAAAGGGGTAGAGAATAATCTTACAACTGTTTGGGGTTGGAAAAAATTTCTTTAAATGACATTCTTGACAAACAATCACTACCCCAAAAAAAGGTTCTATTAGCATGTCAATGTGCACCTTTCACTTTCTTGGGACACCTCGAATAAGAACACTAAGCACATCGTTGGTGATCTCTTCATTCTAAAGTATGTTTACAGTCTTACTTTTTTCAAAGCATTTCATTTATGGTAAAACAAGATCTTTTTGATGTACAATCATATTGCCATTTTTTTTTCTTTGTGGCTGATCCAGTATTTTCCAAGGTTTGAACCAAAAGTTAATCAAACTGTACTAGCAGGTTATTGCTATGATTATATTTAGCCTCTTGACAATCAAGTGAAATAACTAGACATACAGTGGAACAAATTGACCCTTTTCCTCCTCTTGTAGAAATAATACACTCCCAGAATAATTTTCCTTGATTTTTATACATAAAATTTAATATATAATTGAACTCTCTAAATATTTTGGTTGGTTTTGAGTCTTTTGTCTGACTTTTTGAACCAAAAGCCGAACTGAAGTCTGCAGAGCCTATTAGTACTTCTACCAAAGATGGAAACTAGGATTGACCTCTTTAAAGTGGTATTTTGTGAGCTGGGGTGTTATTTAAGAACTGCGCCACTCTTCCTGAACTTATCAAACATAATTTACGGTTTATGGCGGGTAGATTAGCGTAACATACTGTTATTTAAAATATCTGACAAAAATAACTTATCAAACCTTATGAACTGCACCAATCTTGTAGAACTAATGATCTTTTTTCCTTTTCTATTTCATACAGAGAAGTGCATGCCATATTCAAGTTTTTGCATTATCTAGATGGTTCGCAGTGAGACTGCCAGTGAATTATTATGAATTTGCAAGGGGTTTGCAATGGAGCATTCCCTACTTCAGTCTTCCATGGGAAACTAGGCACATCCAGCCAGTCGTGGTGGGCTCCAATCCTCCTACCAACTCAGATTCCTACAGGTCTAAAATTCATGATTCAGGAATTTTTCTGGGTGTGCAGCCAAAATAAGAGAATTTGAGTAGGGGTTGCTTCTGTATACAAGGCACGGTTGCGGCCGAATCCCAAAGAATATATATCATACTTTCAGGTCTGAAACCACTATTTTTTCTGTGACTTGCTTTTGACTTCTTTAACCATATAATGAATAAATTTTGTGATAAAATGCATTGTACCCCTGCAGAACAATAGTAAACTAGATGCTGAATGTATTCTGGATGGGTAAGTAATGAGGCCTCTTATTTCTATCTATTACATGTAGTTGCATATAGATTTTAGAGACATAAAAAATGGAGAGAATATTCTGTGTGTTTTTAAACCCCTTAAAACACAATTGGATTAATCTAGTTAATTAGCCAAGTGATTACTTAGTCCAAATTTCAGATCTAGGTTAACACACAATCATATAATCATATCAATGTAAAGTGCGAAAATAAAGAACACAAAGATATGATGACCCAGGAAACCAAACCGATAAAAACCTGGGGAGGATTTAACCTAGCTATCCTCAAGGTAAACTTGAATCCACTATGAAAGAATTGAAGTTTTACAATAGCGACTTAGACCACTAACATCCTATTACTACCCACTAGTAGAAAACTTACTAACACGACCACGTGACAGCTCCGAGACCACGAACTCATTCTTTCTTGGATTCTCCAGCAAGTACAAGCACTTCTGCTTGTGTATCTTTAATCTTTTATTGCAGCAACTGAATGATCATCAAGTTCTTGAATCGAATTCTCCTTCTTGATAATCCTAAGTATGTGTGAAGGCAAATACTTCTAGATCTCACAAAAGATTCACACATACAGCAAAAGGAGCAACCTAAAACGTGGCTAGGGTTTTCCCTTTTATACTTAGAACAAAACATAAAACCCTACACGTCATATGGGCTTAGGGCTGAGTTGGAAAATTCTGCAGAAAAACGTTTTGCCCGAATTTCGATTAGTCGAGTCTAATTCTTGATCGATCGAGCCAAGCAAAATCATACCATAACTTCTGCAACAACTCGATTCCAACTTTACATAAAACGCATACACTTTGAGCAAGGTTAAACAAAACTATAAAACCTGTTTTGATAATGGTTTGCCAACAATACAAATTAGAGTTCTAATACATTAGTTCCTAAGATCTTAGAACCTAACAATCTCCCCCTTTGGCAATCCGTGACAAAACATATCACAAACATGAAATGCTCAAAGTTACAAATAGCCCAAATACAATTCAACCTAACTACTATCTATCAGTTGCAAGTGTAGACAGCAGCACAACTGAATCAACTTGTATTGTAACAACCCAAGGAAAAGTGCTAGTCACATCTGCGCTATACCTCAAAAGGACTAATCACAATTAAGGCTCCTTGTAGTTGTTAATAAAGCCCAGATCTACCCAATAAATACCCGATGTGAGACTCATCACATACCCACACACATCACACAATCAATCAATCAATGTAATTAATAGGCAATGTAATTATAAGGAACCCTGCTCTTCAATGAGTTCCAGCCCAAGTATCATTTGGAGGTTAAAGGTGAACAAATATTGCTTATTTGAGAAGATAATTTATGGTTAAGATAGAGGTTCTATGAAAAACCTTATATCAATGCTCAATTGATTATTTATGGAGATTTTAGAATTTCTTTTTCTTACAAAACTTGAGGAGGAAAAGATATAGTGATACACGCATATGTTGTAAATTAGTTTTGAACTTAGGAAGGATTGGAACCTTGGATGCACTACTTAATTTTGAGGTATAGAATTAAACGAATGCTAGCATTCAATGCTCTATGGTGAATCTTAAAACTGTGGATTTCCCTTGTTGCAATTTTTGGAGACTGCTTGGGCCTTGGAATTTCCTTGAAATTAATAATTGATGGAAAATCAGTTATTGGGGTTAATCTAAACAAATGGGCCTTGGAACTTTATTTCATATTAAAAGGAACTTAGAGATCTATTTAGACTAGAGATATGTATATCTTTAAAGAATCTTATATTTTTTTTGTAATATGGTTGTTCTTAAACAATGGGTAATTGAGTAAGAGATTTTATAGTGATATTGTATTATGCGGTGGAAGCATCATGGCTCCATTTGCTTTGGAAAATTTTTTTATTTTACAAATTTTGAGGAAGGAAAAGTCTATGCATATGTTGTGAAATAGTTTTGAACTTATATTTAAGTGGAAGTAATATACAACTCGATAGGATGTCAGAGCATAATGATTTACAGTAAACTTTGATTGTGGTTTTCTTTTATCACAATCTTGGAGGCTCCTTCACCATTTAGAATTATTGGAGATTACTTATTGAAGAAACTATCATTTTTACTAGGTTTACTTGAACATGTGGGTTTTGAAATTTATATTCACTATGGAGGTAAATTATAGTGCAATTCGGGTCGAGTGATAGGTAAAAAAAAAAAAAAAAGATAGAAAGGAATTCTTCGTAGTTTAATTGCTTTTACTGTGGTGATGGGAGATAAATTTGTATAGACCAATACGATTATGGCTTTATAGTAGCGCAGCGGAAGCGTGATAAATTGGTTCAGTTTGTGATGAATTCAGAGGACTGAATTCTTATAAGTGAGGGAGATCGTAATACCCCGAAAAAAAAAATAGATTTTAAAAGGAGAGGCATTTAAGTAAAATTTTTGTGGGGCCAATTTTATAATTTCTAATTATAAGGGAGTTTTTTAGAAAATAAGGTTGAAACCCTAACTATTTATAAGCTTATTAAGTCAATGTATAGAGGAGATATTTTTGAGAGAGGAGATTACCCAAAGGACTGAAGTAGAGAAAGATTGAGTACACCCTTAAGGTAAGAGGTTAAGAAATCTTATTCTTTTGTTAAATTTAGACTTTATGTGGTATTAGAATATTTTTTATGTGAGTATTTTGGCCATTAGTGAGACTGTTTATATATCCAATGAGATTAACGATGTAAACAAAGAAGGAATTTGATTGATTTTCTCTGTGCCCAGTGTTGCGTTAAGTGTAAAAGAAGGCTCTTGGATCAAGTTTTTTTGCACAGGTTGACCGAATTGGGGTTTTGGCAAATTGCAAAAGGTGATATCTAAGGATTTTAGAAGAAGTGTTAGGGAGAAGTTCCTTTTGGTATGACTTTTGGAGGTAAGTAACCTTATCCTAATTGGTTTTATCTTTGCGTATTATAACTACTGAAAATTGTTTACAATTATTACAATTTATTTCTATTGTATTATTGATTTCAAGTAAAGAATTATCACAAATATATCTGATTACTGAATATATGATGTATTTTATTTAATTGTTTTTAGCTATATTGATTTAAAGTAAAGAATTATAGAAATATCACAAATAGATTTGAATATTGAATATATGATTATATATATACATACATATATATATATATATATATGTATTTGAATAAGATATATTTTGTTAGAAACTATGATTTCATATATATGATTATGAATAATTTGACTATGAATTTATTCTGATACCCAGTCAATGGGGGTTATTCATTGGTACTCTGATACCCAAACTAATGGGGGTTATTCATTGGTGGTCTGATGCTCAGTCACAGGGATATAACGTGACCATAGTCATAAGATTGTTAAGAATATGAATTACGTTTGAATATTTGAACTATTTTGAGTCCTTAAAACTACATATGTGATTTTGGAAATGTTTGAGTATTTGAACTATTTTGAGTCATTAAAACTGCTTATGTATTTTTGGAACATATTGTAGGTTATAGCTTTGATATATGGAAAACTGACTACTTTCTAAACCATCTATGATATATTTGTCAAATTAAAGTATGCGATCTATTTGCAACTTATTATTTTAAAACTATGAAAGTCCTTAGTTATTTTTGAAAACTCATAGTATATTATAACTTTTGAAGACTCATATTACATCTTATTACTTTACAGATATATTGCTTGATAGAACTTATTAGGACTTTGGTTACTTATTGAGTTGTCAACTCACTCCCTTTTTCCCCTCCAGTTTCAGATTGTGAAGAATAGCAAGTTTCGGGAGTTTTGATGTTGTGTTGTGAGCAGGAAAGAAGCTTAGTGATTTGGGATTGGATGGTCTTCTAATAGTTTTATATTTATTGGCCAATTGGCATTATGTACATAAGGTTTGGATTTTGTTCCTTTTAAATTATTGGAGATCTATTCATAAGGAAATTGTTGAGGCATTTTGGAATTATTTGATTTAATTTTTGAGGATAAATTTTAGATGCTAAGAAGGCATTCCACATTTATAGGGTGCTTACTTTCTAAGCGTGCGGCGGTTGTCACGTGCCTGTCTTTATAGTTAGGTTCGGGGCATGACAATTTTAATGGTATCATAAACAAATTTACTTAAATACCCCTCCTTTTTTTTTTTTCCGGGTATTACATTCTCCCCGCCTTAAAAGAAGTTTAGTCCTCTAAACTTGACATACCTGAGTTCTCAAAAAGATATGGGTATTTCTCCTTCATTTCATCTTCTAACTCCCATGTAGCCGCTCTCACAGACTGGTTTCTCCATTGAACCTTGACATAACGTATGGTACGACGCTTCAACTCTTGCTCCTTCTTGTCCACAATTTTAACTGGTTGCTCTTCATAAGTTAAATCATCTCTTAATTTTAGAGGCTCATAATCCACTACATGACTGGGGTCTAGAATATATTTCCTTAACATTAAGACATGGAAAACATTATATACCCCTAATAAAGAAGGTGGTAAGGCAAGCCTATAAGCAACTTTACCCATCCTCTCCAAGACTTCAAAAGGTCCTACAAAACGAGGGCTCAACTTACCTCGAAAACCAAATCTCATAACTCCTTTGGTAGGTGAAATCCTCAAGAACACATGATCACCCACTTGGAACTCTAATTTCCTTCTTCTAACGTCTGCATAACTCTTCTGCCTACTTTGAGCTGTTTGGAGCCGCTCTTTAATCACTTGAATTTTATCTACTGTTTGTTGTATAATCTCAGGACCCAACAATCTTCTTTCTCCAACATCATCCCAACATATAGGAGACCTACACTTCCTACCATACAAGGCCTCATATGGTGCTGCTTTAATACTTGCTTGGTAGCTATTATTATATGTAAACTCCACCAAAGGTAGATGTTCATCCCATGAACCTTTGAAATCAATTACACAAGCTCTCAGCATATCTTCCAATGTTTGTATAGTTCTTTCTGAAAGTCCATCTGTTTGAGGGTGAAAGGTTATGCTAAACTTCAAGTTAGTACCCATTGCCTTATGCACACTCTTCCAAAATTGAGACACAAATCTTCGGTCTCTATCAGACACAATGGATGCAAGTGCACCATGGAATCTCACAATTTCATTAATATACAATCTAGCTAACCTTTCAAGTGAAATATCCACCCTAATGGCCAAAAAGTGTGCAGATCTTGTCAACCGATCCACAATCACCCAAATTGCATCTTTACCAGTAGGGGTTCTAGGCAGCCCCATCACAAAGTCCATAGTAATGTCCTCCCACTTCCGTTCTAGAATGGGAAGAGGTTGCAAAAATCCAGCTGGTCTTTGATGCTCCATCTTGACTTGTTGACACACTAGGCATTGAGCAACATATTGAGCAATCACCCTCTTCATGTTGTTCCACCAAAAAGTCTCCCTTAAATCTCGATACATCTTAGTGCCTCCTAGGTGTATCGTGTAACTCGTGTTATGAGCCTCCTTTAGAATTTCTGCCTTAAGGTCTAGATCATTTGGTACACAAAGCCGATTACCAAACCTCAAGGATCCATCCTCATGAATGCAAAATTCAGATTGAGAGCCTAGATTTATCAAATCTCTTATCTTCTGCAACTGTGGATCATTACTTTGTGCAATCTTTATCCTTTCAATCAAGGTAGGATGAACTCTAAGGTTTGCCAGATGTGTCTCTGCTTCATGAAACTGTACTTCTATCCTCATTTTCCTTAAATCTTCCAGGATGTGTTTTTGTGTAGTCAACAATGCTGCCAAATTTCCTGCAGACTTCCTACTTAAGGCATCAGCTACCACATTGGCTTTTCCAAGATGGTAACTAATAGTCAGGTCATAGTCCTTTAATAGCTCCAACCATCTTCTCTATCTCATATTCAACTCTTTTTGAGTAAAGAGGTACTTGAGGCTCTTGTGGTCAATGAATATCAAACACTGTTCTCCATACAAATAGTGCCTCCAAATTTTTAGAGCAAAAACCACCGCAGCTAACTCCAAGTCATGTGTGGGATAATTTTGTTCATAAGGCTTTAACTGTCTAGAGGCATAAGCCACTACCTTCCCATGCTGCATAAGAACACACCTTAAGCCTTTCCTAGAGGCATCACTATAAATGGTGAAACCTCCACTACCTGAAGGTATGGTGAGAATGGGTGCTGTCACCAACCTTCTCTTAAATTCCTGGAAGCTTTCTTCACACTTTCCAGTCCACCCAAACTTAGCTCCCTTTTGGGTCAAGCGAGTCAAAGGCATAGCTTAATGAGAAAATCCTTCAACAAACCTCCTGTAATAACCAGCCAATCCCAAAAAGCTACGAACCTCTGTCACACTATTCGGTCTATTCCATTCTACTACTGCTTCCACTTTCTTAGGGTCAACAGCAATCCCATCTTTAGATACAACATGCCCAAGGAATGCAACACTGTCTAGCCAAAATTCACATTTTTTAAGCTTTGCATACAACTTCTTCTCCTGCAATAGTTGTAGTACAAGCCTCAAGTGATTCTCATGCTCCTCCATACTCTTGGAATATATCAAGATATCATCAATAAAAACCACAACAAATTTATCTAAGAAGGGTTTAAACACCCTATTCATCAAGTCCATAAAGGTTGCCGATGCATTGGTTAAGCTAAAAGGCATCACCAAAAATTCATAATGACCATATCTTGTACAGAAGGCCGTCTTGGGCACATCAGCAGTCTTAATCTTCAATTGATGGTAACCAGAGCGAAGATCAATCTTAGAGAAAACCTGTGCTCCTTGGAGTTGATCAAACAAATCCTCTATCCTTGGTAAAGGGTATTTATTTTGCACTGTCACCCTAATCAATTCCCTATAATCAATGTAAAGTCATGTGCTCCCATCCTTTTTCTTTACAAACAACATAGGTGCACCCCAAGGGGAAACAGTAGGCCTGATGAAGCCTTTGTCAAGCAACTCTTGCAATTGTGCTTTTAATTCCCTTAACTCAACAGGTGCCATTCGGTATGGGGCTTTAGAAATTGGGCTAGAACCTGGTAATAGGTCAATAGAAAACTCTATCTCCCTATCTGGTGGTAATCCTGACAAGTCTTCTGGAAACACATCTGGAAACTCTCTCACTATTGGAATATCCTCCAGCTTCAATTCACCTTGTTATGTGTCTCTCACAGTGGCCAGATATCCTTTACACCCTTTCTTCATCATACGTCTAGCTTGTAAAGCTGAAATCACCCGTGGAGAAGTAAATGCCCCACTTCCCATAAAACAGAACTCAATCTCACCAAGTTCTTGGAAAATTACCTTCTTCCTATGACAATCAACTATGGTATAATAGGCAGCCAACCAATCCATCCCAAAGATTATGTCAAAATCCCACATCTCCAACAATGTTAGATCTGCTAGTAACTCTCTATCTGCTATTTTGACAACACAAGACTTGCAAACACTATCAGTAACTACTACACCCCCAACTGGGGTATCCACACATAATTCGGACTCCATAGGCTCAAATTTAAAATTATGTTTCTTTGCAAAATTAGAAGATATGAAGGAGTGAGTGGCACCAGGATCAAACAATGCATAAGCATAAGTTGTGGAAACCAGGATAATACCTGTTACCACAGCATTAGAAGTATTAGCATCCTGTTGAGTGAGTGCATAAACCCTTCCTTGGATCTTGGGCTTTTGGCTTGCTCCCTGATTCTGTCCTGTTGTTGGTCTTAGGGTGGTCTGAACCTCCTTCCGTTGGGGACACTCAGCAATCCTGTGACCCCTTTGTCCACATGAGAAACATGCTCCAGTATTCCAGCAGCAATCCTTATCTACATGAGGCCTATCACATCGAGAGCACTTTGGCAGTGCCTTGGTATCAACACGTTGTGTTCCTTGTTTCTTGGCTTGAAAGCTAGAGCTTTGCTCCCCTTGCCTAGGCCTCTTCTTCTAGTTATTATCTCTATCTGCTTGAGCCTCATTGAGCCCCATCTCCACTAGTAAAGCCTTACTCACCACCGCCCTAAAGTTAGTCAACTCAAAGGGCACAACACCTTGCTTAATTCGGAACCTTAATCCATCTTCAAACCTTCGAGCCTTAGCTTCTTCATCCACCACCATTGTCGAAGCAAATTTGGCTAACCTGGAAAATTCTGCTTCATACTGAGCAACTATCATGTTACCTTGTGTCAGCTTAATGAACTCTTTTCCCCTCTAAAAGCAGATGCTCTTAGGAAAATATTTCTCATAGAATACAGAATTAAATAGCTCCCAAGTCCAAGGCTCAGTCTCTTGGCCACGTTTTTCTTCTTCCAGCCACCACCAATCATAAGCATCTCCACGCAACATATAAGCTGCATAAGCCACTTTCTCACCCGCAGAGCATTCAAGAACTCTAAATACTTTCTCCATCTCAATGATCCATTTTTCTGCTTCCATAGGCTCAGTAGTCCCCTCAAAAGTTGGAGGAGACAACCTCTTGAATTCAATCATCCCACCATGATGACCTCGGCGTTGCTCCATCATCCTAGCCAGGTTATCTCCAGTAGTGACCTGTTGTTGGACCACTCCAACCAAGGTCTGCATCATCTGGATCATCTCTGGTGGCTGGCCTTGGTTGTGCCTACAATCTCGATTCCCATCTTGTTGATTCCTACCATTGCCAAAGTTGTTGGGAGTGTTCCCAATGTTTTTACTGCGAGGTGGCATCCTAACCTCTGTTCATTATGCACATAACAAACTAACATGTTATCAAACTTCAAAAAAAAAAAAAAAAAAAAAAAAAAAAGATCAAAAACTCATCTAGTATATATATCATACAACGTATCCCCAAATGCCTAATTTCTACCCCTCTCACCATTTAGTTTCATAAATCAATGCCTAAGGATCCAACCTAGAGCTCTGATACCATATGTAACGACCCAAGGAAAAGCGCTAACCACATTTGCGCTACACCTCACAAGGACTAGTCACAATTGAGACTCCTTGTAGTTGTTAATAAAGCCCAGATTTACCTAGTAAATACCGATGTGGGACTCATCACACACCCACACACATCACACAATCAACTACGCCAAGTCATATTCCTTCAAAGAGATCAGATACAGCAGCAACTCTGATTGACTGATTGACGTCCAGCACAAGTTTCCATATATATGGTGATGATGGGATCATTGCCTTTGATGACAAAATTGAAGATCTTTGTCTAAAAGCTAAAGAGGTTTCTAGGGACATTGTTGTGACAACATTAGGGACGAGGCTCGACTTAGCTCCACGAAGTTCAGTGTGAGGTATGTCCCATTCAACTAGACCAAGTCATATTCCCTCTAAGAGATCAGATACCACAACAACTTTAGTGGATTTCTTGACGTCCAACACAAGTTTCCACTCACATGGTGATGATGGGATCATTGCCTTTAATGACAAAACTGAAGATCTTTGTTTGAAAGCTAGAGATCTTTCTAGGGAAAATGTTATGAGAACATCAAAGACGAGGCTCGACTCAACTCCACGAAGTTCGATGCAATGTACGTCCCGATCTACTAGACCAAGTCATATTCCCTCAAAGAGATCAGATACCGTAGCAACTCTAGTGGATTCCTTGACGTCCAGCACAAGTTTTCATACACATGATGATGATGAGATCATTTCCTCTAATGTAGAAACTGAAGATCTTTGTCCAAAAGCAGAAAAGGCTTTTGGGGAAAATGTTTTGAGAACATTAAGGACAAGGCTTGACTTGGCTCCACAAAGTTCAATGCAAAGTACATCCCATTCAACTAGACCAAGTAATATTCCCTCAAAGAGATCAGATACCGTAGCAACTCTGGTGGATTCCTTCACGTCCAGCACAAGTTTTCTTGCACTTGGTGATGATGGGTTCATTGCCTTTGATGACGAAACTAGAGATCTTTGTCCAAAAGCTAAAGAGATTTCTGGGGACATATTGTGAGAACATCAAGGATGAGGCTAGACTCACCTCCACCAAGTTTAGCGCGAAGTATATCCCATTCAATTCAACTGAGTCGTATTCCCTCAATGAGATCACGTACTGCAACAACTTTGGTGGATTCCATGACGTCTAGAACAAGTGTTCATACACATGGTGATGATGGGATCATTGCCTTTGATGGAGAAACTGAAGAGCTTTTCGAAAAGTTGAAAAGGTTTCTGGAGGCAGTGTTGTGAGAACATTAGGGACAAGGCTCGACTTAGCCCCACCAAGTTCAACTCGAAGTATGTCCCATTCAACTTAACCGAGTCCTATTCCCTCTACAAGATCACACACCGCAGCAACTTTGGCAGGCTCCTTGACGTCTAGCTCTAGTGTTCATCCATATGGTGATGATGGGATCATTGCCTCTGATGACAAAACTGAAGAGGTTTATCCAAAAGCTAAAGATCTAGAGGTTTTTGGGGGCATTGTTCACACAAATTTAAGCACCTTTTAACAAAAAGCTATTTAGGAAACTCAGATTATACTACACATTGCTCAAGTCCTTAAGACGTGTTATGCTAGGGACCATGACTAGTGTCTATGAGGACCACTGGCCTTCTGAGATTCCCATTATAATATTGCCATGCATCACTTCTTTTCAGCTCTTATTACTTATTCTCAATAAGCCATTTATTAATAAGGCAGTTCAATTGGTTGAGATCATTTCAGTTTCTAGTGAAGTATGTGTATTTGCTATCTGTTTAGTTCTCCTGGAGAGTCCATCTATAGCCCAAGATGAGACTATAGTTGGAGTGTTCATGCTTATAATTTTCCTATTGGGATATTTACCACAGATAATGAATCAATGGTATGCTCTCCAAAGACAGATAAAGCAGCTGGACTCTAAAAAGAAGTGTTTCCTAACTGGGTTGAAAATAGTTTCAATAGGATTAGCTTTGCTTTTCATCTCACCGGATTTTTTGGAAAGCGAGTTCCTAGGAATTTTTGGGGATGGTGACCAAGGGCCAGAAGAGGATAATCTCAATATTGATGACCAAGGAAGGGAAGAGACTAATGACACTGGTGACCAAGCAAAGGAAGAGACTAATGACAATGATGACGAAGGGGAGGAAGAGACTAACAGAAGGAACTCTGGGAGTAGTAATAGAAGGAACTCTAAGAGAGGGAATAAGAACAGGAACAGGAACTCTGGGAGTAAGAACTCGAGAACAACTGTGCCAGAAAAATCATGGTTAAACCAACTAAGAGAATTGGTAAAGGTTGTTACGAACTGTATGGGATTGCCTAAGATAATTTGAAGATGGCAGCCAGCAACGTGACCCGTTAGAGTTGTTATTTGATTTAATATTAGGTGCTATCTTAGACTCTTAGCTGCTTAGTTGTTATATGAGAAGTGTATAAGGCTTTTATAAATGCCTGTGAACAATAATATTATACTAGTCACAGACCCACGCAATGCGCGAGAATATATTATTACTTTGAAATTGTGGTATGATGTATAATATGTTCTCTCTAAAAATAAAAATAAAAATTCTAAAATTATTTTTCATTTATCCTTCTTTACATGTATATCATTTTAATATTTTAGGTGTGTTTGATTGAAATTATTTCTTTTTGAGGTAGTCCATATTTTTCTAAATTATATTATGGTACGTTGTGTTTTCCTTTTTTTTCTTACAACTAAATTCTTTAAGTTTTTTACTGAAAAAAAATTCTTTAAGTTTCAAATATGTCATTCAAATTTCTCATTTCTTAAATAAGATATCATGATAATCAAAACTCATCACAAAATTACACCTAATATTACTCAAATAGTTGAGAAACACATTCAAATACATAGCGAGATTGTATTTTAATAAAAATTCTAATTTTCAATTTCAAAATAACTAAGTATTATGTCAAACAAAAACTATGAGAGGGAGAGAGAAGGCTTGTGATGGAGAACTCAAAAACACACATAAAATTGTATATAACCCAAAATATTGTTATAAAAATATATATATAATGCTTCATCAACCTAAAGTTAAGTTGCAAGAAAGAATAAATAATCGAGAAAGAGAATAATCGCCTTTTTGGGGAGAGACTTGAATTGGATAAATTTATAGAAAATAAGATGAGAAGAAGAATAGTCAAAATAAAAGATATAGTCACACCAAATTATCCAAGTCATGTTATGTAATTGAATAACATTATATTCTTATATTCTATCTTTATAATGCAATATGATAGCATTTGACAATAAAAAAAAAAAATATATATATATATATATATATATATATATATATATAAAAGGAAAAAATTACTTGAAAACACAAAACCAAAAAGTTTGGAGCATGAAATTCAATTCAATCCTATTTATTTTTTGTAGTGGTATGCATCAACTTAAAGTAGAGTTTTAAAGAACACACAAAATCATCAACCTCAAGTAAAGATATAAAACATAAAAATTAAAAAAAAATTCACACAAAAAAGAAAAAATATATATATGAGAGACAGAGAGGGAGAATAATAGTAGAGTTCTAAAGAACATGGAAATTCATCAATATAAAGTAAAAATACAAAAAATATTTTTTTTTTAAAAAAAACTACCAAAAGAAAAGAAAAACACAAGAAAGAGAAAGGGTAATAACCTTTTTGTGTGATAAAATATATATAGAGTGAAAGAGATAGCAAATTTATAATAAGAGGATGGGGATAAGAATAGTCAAAATAAAAGGAAGATGAAGGGATAAAGGAAAAGTGATATTAATGTTAATAGTAGTGGGGAGATGAAAATGTAAAATGGAAGAGGAAATGTTGGAGAAAATGTAACCGTTAACTACAAAATTAATAAATAAATAAATAAAGTCAAAAAATAAAAAGAGAAATGATTGAAAATAAGTAGGAGATATGGCCGCTGACGTAGCTCAACGAAGAGTAGCAACAATAAATGTTACGCTTCAGCTTTTAGATATAAATATATAGATATAGATTATCACAATGATTGTGAGAAAAATCAAGCTTATATATGCTTGTTAAGAGGTCCCCATAACCCCTTGATGCATAACCATAAAGAAAATTTCTAACATTTACTTACTTTCCATATTTACTTTTGAAGCTTGGGCTAATGCAACATAGGTTCTAAGTGTTTTTAAAACTAATCAACTTGGTCCCTAAACTAGTAAACCCAACTTGGATCCCAAAATGTTACTCATTTTCTCTACTCTCTCATAGTGATTAGGGATCAAGCGGTGGTAGAGCCAGGAATTTAGGTCAAAAGGGACATGACAAGATTGAAAGTAAAAAACTAATCTAAAAAAAATAATCAATATCAATAACAAAATAATGTAATTGTCATACGGAATCTAATATAAAATGTAAATTTTAAGTTATTTTTTCACACCTAGTTTAATTTACTTAATTGTCTTCGATGATTTTTTATATTTTGAAACCGTTGCATAATTTCTTCATACTCAATAATCTTAAATATATTTTTCTCAATATATGCGACTAAGCAATCATTTGTCCATTGATCTTCCATTGAATGCTTTTAAAAACTCAACTTGAATGTTTTTAAAAACTCAACAGAAACTCTAAGGTACAAACTGTATCAAGAGAATTTTTTTTTTTTTTTTTTTTTATGGTAGGTGTCAGGCATGTTTTATATTATATATACACTTTTTTATTCAGAGTTCTATTAGTATTTGGCTACTGTGATTCCTATTCCGTATAACAGTAGGTTTTTTTTTTTTTTTTTTAAAATCATTACTAGGTGGAACTCATAGTCTTATATTAGAATTATAGCAGGATTTTTTTTTTTCAGAGTTCTATTAGTATTAGGCTGCTGAGTTCTGATTCCTACCGTGTAGCAGTAGGTTCTTCTTTTTTTTTTTAGTTGGAAAATTTTTTAAAGTTCAGGTGGGGGCACCTGCCCCCTCTCCCTCCGCCGCTGGGATCAAGTGAGCCCATACCCCACATGGAAAACAATGTGCAGCTCCCGGCCGAGGGGCTCATAACAAGGAGCCAAAAATATGACCTCTCTGCCTTTGGTTCAACGACGTTGATCGCTCTACTTTAACTTCTTTAAGCTTGAGCTCTCAAATGATATTGGTTTGAGCTTGTTGACAACGCCACATTCTCCAAACAGGACTGAACAGTAATTATAATGTTATTTTATATTTTATATTAAAAAACAGCCTGTCTTCAAAATTGACCCTTTCAATCATCTTCTAAATTCTAATTACATTCACGTTTTTATAAGTTGTGCACAGTACCCAACTAATGAAATTATTTAGTCAGATATTCCATTATGGGCTGTTATAAGTTGGCTTTTGACTCTCTGTAGGAGGAACTATGTTAGAGCCAATGTGAAGTTGGCTCTATTTTATGATTGGCTATTCATTGATGAAAGAGTGGATAATATTATTAACATTGAGCCATTGAGCCTGCAATGCTGTTGACGGTATATTCCACTCCCAAATACATTGATATGACCCTTCTCAAGTTTTTGTTCCTTCTGGGGGACAACTATATGATGTACGACATATTGATATTATAGAAGTTAAGGGTGTCTCATCAGCTTTCACTGTACTTCTCATAAAGGAGTGATTCAATCAATGGGTGTTTTGACCAATTGTGATGCACTTTCTCCCGCCGTAAGGGAGAGACTTAGGAGTAATTTTATGGTATTTTCATAGCACAATTAATGGCGCTCAATCTTCTCATATTTATAGTGGAGTCTACTTATTAAATTTATGATGGGTCTATCAGAAAATACCTAAATATTTTCCGAGACTTAAAAGGTTTTTGTCAAGTCTGAAAATGACAGTTTCTAAAGAATTTCAGCCAGAATGCTCCTAGTCACCTTTTGACACCTTTGAGCTTGTCAAATTCATGTTGTATGGAAAGTGGAAACTGCAACACCCATCACCAAAAGGGCAATTTACTTATTTTACATTTTGCTTACATGTGCATTTGGTTTCAAATTAAAAACCAACTTATTTTTACAATTTAACTTATTTCTCTACTAGTTATGGGTTTTACTGCACTTTTTGGTACTATTTATAAGTCTCACTGTACTATTTTAACTAACTTTACTTTTATTTACAATACTTTCAACAAAAAGTTTTCAATTTCAGTAAAATAAGCAGATTTCAAATAGACTCTACTATTAAGACATATGTGATTGGATGTTAGAAACATATGTCAATTTAGAATTCACTAAACTTTTGACAAAACGCACTTTACTTATAATTGGGTAAATCTAAGATGTGTTTAATGCTTCAAGGAACAAGATTTCAAGTTCTAGTGTTAAAGTCATGCAAATCTGTTCAAGAAACAAGTGAAGAAGTGTTGGATTTTAAAACTTGATAGCTAGTATCTATCAAGGTTCAAAAAGTTATTGAAACCCGATGCTCGACAACTAGCTCGATAGATACCCTATCTGTCGAGATTTATGAAATTCAATTTTTCAGAGTTGATTTTCATCCAATCCGTGTGTATATGTTTGGGCTTTCTTTTCTCACAACTCTAAACATATATAAGGATTATTTTAAGGGCCGTCAAACGTTGCGCAAGTGTGAAGCAAAGTTTTGTTCATGCAAATTATGATCGGGGACAAAATTTACCCTAGTTCATCTTTCTCTTGAAGAAGCTGCTGTGTTTGTACACCGTAGGGTTTTGTGACCAAGGAACTTCATGATCTTCATCATGTGATGAACTAAAAAAATTTGCATCCAACATCTTTCTCAAGTTGGTGATTAAGTCGCATACTGGGATTCACACATCTATTGGTTAGTCACGTACTGAGAGTCATGCATTAAAATGAGAGATTGTCACTATAGAACAAGTTTAATTGGGTATTGGGGTAAGGGTTTAACTATAGGTTGGTATAAGGTACTGGAATTCTTTACTTGTAACCACTTGTTGTGATAATAGTGAATTTTCGAGAGTAGTGACCTTAAAATCACCCGATGGGGTTTTTATCGTGTAGGTTTTCCCCATTTGTAAACAAATTACCGTGTCAATTTAATTTCCGCTGCATTTAGTTAATAGGTGATTTGTTTGTGCTACCACGCATATTACATGTTAATTGAATTAATTAATTAACTTGACTAATTAATTTGTTAATTCATCACAAGGGATCAATACATTCTTGGTCTATCATCTATGTCTATAGAATTGCAGTGGTTTCACTATTTTTAGGAAGGGGGAACAATACAAGATGTGATGATACAATATTTATTTCTCAAAACAACACAACAAACCTTAATCTAAAACAACGATGTTTATATCATACACATAGAATTCACAATGGCCTAAAAATTCGCCTAAACCTAAGAAAATTTCTCATTAAAAACCGTAACACTTTTATATTAGGTCGGATCATAATCCGAATCAAACACAAACTAACTAGCCCAACACTTACACCATCATATGTAATAGGCTTTCAGATGTTGAAGGAGTTATTATATTTATTTGTGAATCTCAGTGATCGAAAAAACAATGGGTGGCACTGTTCTGGGCTCAGTTACTGTCTAGTCATGGCCCATGCTTGGCCTTTGCCTCATATAGCCATTAGATTTCGATCCATTTGGTCTCTAACAGTGTTTATTACACAAGGAGCAAAACCAGTACCACGACATTTTACACAACTTTTGCTACAGTTTGCCATGTGATGAGTTGTGAATGGTAGAGATGTAGACCCACATGGATCCACCATTTTTTCTTCACTACCCACAATTTATCACGAGACAAGTTATGACAAAAATTGTGTTAAATGTTGTGGTACTAACATTACTTTTAGAGCATTAGCATCAGACATTCAAAAAAAAATGCTATTTTGACACATCAAAAAATTACTTTATCTATTTTAACAAATCACTTTATAATACACCCTATATCACATATTCTATTCTTGTTTCAGTTTATTTAAATAATCTTAATTTATTTTTTCTTTACTTTTTTTAATTCTTTTTTATGCTTTATTTTTTGTTCTCAAAATTGGGTGAAGAGATAAAGGAGAGAGAATTTTTCAATAATTATTAATTAATCTCAAGTTACCAACGGTACTCAAGAGAGAGAAATTTTTGAATAAAAAAATAGTTAAATATTTATACAACATCTGCCCATATCATCCTATTATTAGAATCTCACTATAGCAAATGCCAAATTTATTTGGCATATGACATATCTCTTGAATGTTTTTTTTTTTTTTTTTTTTTTTGGTCTAGACTGCTAAATGTAAAAATTTAACATTTAGCATATCTGATGTTAATTCTTTTATACAAAAACTTACTTTACACAATATTACACACACCCAAAAAGTATTTAAAATTATAATTCAAGTCATGATTTCTAGCTTAGAAATCACAATTTCAATTTTTTTTTTTTTTTGTGTTTATATAAAATCATGTAAAATAACATCTATGCAACAAGAATAACACTTTGGTTTTAACTTAATTTAGCCTAGTGGAACCTCTTAAATAGGTTGTTCGTAGCTCGCTTGTCAATTGGATGTCTTCTGCCAGGAAACAGAGGCCATTACTAACAAGTCAACATTCAACGAGCTTGTGGATAATCTTTCTCAGTCTGGCAATTACACTTTATCTTCAGACCCATATAAAAAGAAAAAAAGACAAAGAAGGTATTTGAAAATGATAAATGCTTTACAGTCTTTTCCACAACCGTTGACGCCAGTCTTCGTTGACGCCACAACTGCTTTAAAGTGTTTTCCACAACCGCGGACGTGGCAATGTTTGATTGATTTCTAGGAGGGTTCAATTTTTTCCTCGACACTTCTTTTTTTAATAATGTTTTTTATTAAAGGAGAATGAATACTGTATAAATATTAGAAATTATCGTTGACGACGTTGAGCTATAGAAGTCTCTCAACAGAAAGATACATATTAACCGGACCTATTATACCCTATTATTAATTCATGATACTAACTTCTTCCCATTGTGTTTTGTGCACATTGAACATGTCACTTCAAGACCACTTTCACAGTTTCACCTGCCACCTATCAAAGATTCATGTCATACTTGTGAACCAGTGTACTTCTTTTTTCTTTTCTTTTTTTCTTTTTTTGAGAAACAGTGTACTTCTAATTTAAGCATGGAAGTCTTTATTTACTTACTTATTTAATGTAAAACTAGTGTACTTTTTTAATAGATGAGAGTAGTATATCTTGAGCCAAAACAGTCCATCATACAATACAAGGGACTTCTTCACAAGACTACAAAAGATTCTTTTCCGAAAATAAAAATCAATATAAAAACAAAATTAAAAAAACAAAAGATTCTTTTCCGTTTTGGAAGAATCAATATAAAAAAATTCGTTCACTTTACAGTTATTGTCCATTTGTTTTTTGAAAATTCTAGGTCTACAATGTGGGTCTTTTTTAAATTATCAGTGGCAAGTGCTGGAAAATTATAGGTTTATATATATATATATATATATATATATAGATAATCATGGCTATCAAATATAAAATAACCAGAAAAGTAGCTTTTAACTACTTCTTTTGTCGTCATTTTTACCTTCTTTTCACGGTCTAATTCCGCGTTGTACAGTGGAGGAAAATTTTAAATTATTGAGTTGTTTTAAGTTCGATACTTCTATGAAAGTGCACCAACATTGACCTCGTCATTTAAAAATTTTTGAGTTGTTTAAGTCCATACTTCTATAGTGACCTCGCCATTTAAAAATTATCAATGATGATCAGATGGTCCCTATCTTGATAAAATTATTGACAAGGTGGGATGGAGCATGAAAATAACAACAAAAGGAGCCTATGTTCTTTGCAGTTTACAACTCTGCTACGTGGTTTAACTTGTGAATTATGAGTTTTGAAAGTTTGAGAAACTAATTGGAAATGTAAATAACAACAAACAAGGATTGATCTCTGAAATATAGTTGGAAGATTTTCTTTTCTTTCCTTTTTGATCCCTCAAGCATTATGTGTAAGCATTGTTTGTTTTAGTTGATTCGTAGAGCGAGTGAGATTAGTTGAGCCAAGAAAGTTCTTGAAATCATGTATGGCAACTTTCCCATTTATGGATTTTTGTCCAATCTTGATCAGAATTGACTATTCATAATCCAAAATCTTTTTAACTCTTTTACTTTGTAGCACTAGTTTGGGCAACACATAGATACATGCTTGCCATTACAAAGATTAGCAATTAATATTAGATTTAGAATTGATTTATAACACAAACCAAAAATATAATCATCTGATTTTTTAAATGCTTATAAATTATACCATTAAAAGAGAAATTAATTTGAATATACAAGAAAGAAGCACAAATAATATTGGAAAAACCAGAAAAAAGAATTGATCTCAATAGTAGGCACATAGCAGATTAACAAAAAAAAGGCATTTGATTGCTAATATTTGGAAAACAAAGTGATACACAATAAAGTAACAATGTATTAATTTGTCTTGCTTTTTATGCCCTTTCAACAATTGTGAAAATTCCAAGTAGTATTTTAGAAGATAGTTCATTTTTTGATGTGTTGTTATATAATGGATTTGGGTTGTAATTTATAATTTTTTCAAGATATTAAACATAGTCAATTAGTTTTTCACTGTCTTAAGTTAATAAAAACCTTACACCAAATACCAAAAAAAAAAAAAAAAAAAAAAAAAAAAGAAGAACAGGCCACTATTAAAAAAATTATCAAACGCAACGCACGAATTTGTAACCAGTTTCCTTAAAACTAGACAAATTATAAGAAATTCTGCATTTTCACTTAAAATGAGGATGGCTACTTCCGATCAAACCATAAATTGCATGTATTATATTGTAGTGTTCAAATCATCAAAATATATAAGCAGAGATCTCATGTTGGAGAGTATAAGGTTGTTCCATGTGGCACATTCCTTGAAGTTCTCTTTATTTAGTTTTCTACTTCAACAAAGTTTGCATTTATATTAAAGTATTAGTTCATTGAATTAGCCAATAGAATAAATGCATTAGGCATTTTTCAGGGGGGGGGGGGGGGGGAAGTTATATCCAGTATTGGACCAATGATAATATTATCAATTGTTGTGCATTAATTATTATATTAAATGAATTTGAGTATCTGTAGTTTCTCTTCGCTAGCAGAAGGTGGGTCTCCATCCTCTCCTAGGTTGTAGAATAGTAGTCCCTTCTTTGAAGGTGTTTGTGTACCCCAGGGCAACAAGGTTGCCTTGAGGCTTTGTGGTTTCTTTTTTCAGGGGTTTGGGAGACAGATTTTTTCTTTTCCTTAGTCCTTAGGATGGAGGACCTAACGAGATCTTGGAGTCGGTTAACATTATCGGAGTGTGAAGGATCAAATATTCGAATTTCGGAAGAACAGGCAGCAACAGAGTTTATATTAGCTGCAAAATTTTTGACAAAGCGAGCTCTTAACATGGATGCTATAGCAAAAAATTTCTCACCTTTGTGGAAATCGGTGAATGGTTTTAAAATCAAAAAGGAGGGCGACCATGTGGTTTTGTTTACGTTTGATAATAAGGAAGAGATGGAGAAAGTCATTGCTGCTGAGCCATGGAGTTTCGATAAACATCTTGTGGTAGTACAAAGCTATGACATAGATACAGCCGTGGGAGACTTGGAGTTTAATAGAGTTAGCTTCTGGGTGCAAGTGCACGACCTCCCGGTGAGGTTTCGAAGACGTAAAGTGGCTGAACAAATATGTGAGGCTGTAGGGAGGATTAATGCATCGACGGAGGACTCAGAATCGGAAGGAGATAATTTTATGAGGGTTAGAGTTTCAGTGGATATTACCAAACCTTTGTGCAGGGGCAGGATAATTTCGCTTGACAACGGCAAAGAACTGTGGGTGTCTTTCAAATATGAAAGACTTCCCAATCTATGTTATTGGTGTGGGTGCTTAACACACAATGATCGGGATTGCGCTCTCTGGATTGAAAGCGAAGGAAGTTTGCAAACTGATTCACAGCAGTTCGGTCCCTGGATCAAGGCAGCGCCGTTTGTGTCAACAAGGAGAAACATGGTTAGAGTCCCTGGATTTTTCACTAGTCGGAAATTAAATGCAGCGGCGGCAACTAGCAAACCAGTTCGTGAGCCTCCAGTGGTGGTTGTCCGTTCCGGCAAGGACTCTCCAGAGATTTTACGACCTGATAAGGAAAGTGCTAGTATCTTTCCTAGTGCAAATATTGCTCCGGATTTTCAGGAACTAAATATGGAGAATATAGCGCATACAGAATCAGTGGCTGCGTCGAATTTGGGAAGTTCAAATCTAACGGATCATGGGGAGAGGATCGTGCAAGCTGTTGTCTTTGAGGAGGTTTTAGAGGATATTGATAAGGATATTTGCAAGTTTGACCTGGCAGCTTCAAATATTGCCGAACAAAGAACATGTCTCGGTAAGGAAAATATCATAGAATCCCCTTCCATTCAGGATTCTAATGAGGGGTATTCACAAGCACATGCACAGCTGAACCCCCCCTTTCCACGTGCTCCCCTAGGGGAGATTTTAAACCTCCAAAACAGACCTATGCATGCAGAAGGTACGTGGAAAAGGTTGGTCAGAACTGAAACAGAGACGGACACTATTATGACTGATACTGTAGGAGAAAAAAGGTTGGCGGGGGAAACAGATTGTCTACCTGAGTTACCGAAAAGGAGGAAGGTTTCTCAAGCAGGCACAACCAAGAAAAAGATATTGGCGGCGGCTGGTCTCCAGCCCTGCCAGAAGCAATGAGTATCTTAGTGTGGAACTGTCGTGGGCTTGGGAACCTGCGTACAGAGAACGAGCTCGTTAATTTGATACGGGCAAAAGATCCCTCTGTCGTGTTTATAGCCGAAACATGGGCAGATGATGCAAGGCTTGATCGTACTTTGAGCAAAATTAACTTTGATCAGAAGTGGGTTGTAGCTAGAGTTAACAGAGGTGGTGGTTTAGTGTTATTTTGGAAGAATACTGTCAATCTCACTGTAGTTGATTCTCACAGGTACTATATTGACACCATTATCAATGGGAATTCAGAGAATGAGTGGAGATTCACTGGTTTTTATGGTGAACCCGAGACCACTAGGAGATTTGAAGCCTGGGACAAGTTGAGGGCTTTGAATTCAAGACAGAATAAACCTTGGCTTTGTGCTGGGGACTTTAATGAAATTGTTCGACAGGATGAGAAGTTGGGTGGACCAAGAAGAGAACATAATCAGATGCAATTATTCAGAGATGTGATTGATGAGTATAGCTTCATGGATTTGGGATTTGTAGGCTCAAAATTTACTTGGGCGAGACACTTTGAGGATGGGCATTCAGTCAGACTTAGATTAGATCGGTGCCTGGCTACTAATTCCTGGTTCCACAAATTTCCAGGAACTAGAATCCACCACCTTCAATCTATGTCTTCAGATCATTCAGCCCTTTGGATTAATCTAATGGGATTAGATGAACCTTGTAGGAAGAAATGCTTCAGGTTTGAGGAAATGTGGTTGTCAGAGCCCTCTTGTGGTGAAACTATTGAAGACACATGGAATAATACATGGGAGCCGAACCCTAGCCTTGCTATCTTGAAAAAGGTGGCTCGATGTGAAAAAGAATTGACTTGGTGGAGTAAGCATAACTTTGGTCATGTGAGGAGGGAATTGGCAGAGAAGAAGAAAATGCTTGTAGTGGCCGAAAATGAAGCAATTATTAGTGGAAACAACTCTGTGATTAGGGGTCTTAAGGCTGAAATTAATATCCTCCTGGATAGAGAAGCTAGAATGTGGTGCCAAAGATCACGAGTCCTGTGGCTTAGCAAAGGAGATAGCAATACATCCTTTTTCCATAGCAAGGCAACAAAGAGGTGCAGGAAGAATCTAATTAGGGGAATAAAAAATGATAGAGGTGACTGGATAACCGAGCATGAGAAAGTGGGGTTAGAATTTGTGAAGTATTATGAAGAGCTTTTCTCCTCCCCCAACCCGAGCCTTACCATGGAGGCTCTTGATAAAATCTCTTGCACAGTGACTGAGGAGATGAATGAAGATTTGGTGCGTGATTTTTCAGAAGTGGAAGTTAAGGAAGCTCTATATCAGATGGCACCTTTAAAGGCACCGGGCCCGGATGGAATGCCTCCACTTTTTTACCAGCAATTTTGGGAGGTTATGAAGTATGATGTAATCAATGCTGTCCTATCTTGGTTAAACACAGGTACTCTACCTAACCCTATAAATCATACTCTCATTACTCTTGTGCCTAAGGTTAATAACCCTGAACTTGTCACTGAATTTCAGCCTATAAGTCTTTGTAATGTTCTCTACAAAATTTACTCTAAAGTTTTAGCCAATAGACTTAAGAAATTCCTCCCTTCCCTTATCACTGAACACCAATCTGCTTTTGCTAAAGATCGCCTCATCTCAGACAATATTATGGTTGCCTTTGAAACTCTCCATCATATGAAGAACCATAGGTCGGGTAGACATGGATTTATGGCCTTAAAACTCGATATGAGTAAGGCCTACGATAGGGTTGAATGGGTGTATTTGGAGAACCTTATGGCAAGTATGGGTTTTTGCCCTAGGTGGATTGCTCTTGTTATGAGTTGTGTGAAATCGGTAACATATTCCATCATGGTGAATGGAGAACCTTTTGGAATGATCCACCCTAAACGAGGTATAAGGCAAGGTGATCCCCTCTCCCCTTTCCTTTTCCTCCTTTGTACAGAAGGCTTACATGCTCTTATTAAACACTCGGCGAGAAGTGGTGATCTTAAAGGTTTTTACTTATGCAAGAGAGGCCCGAAATTAACCCATTTGTTTTTTGCAGACTATAGCTTGCTTTTTTGCAGGGCAACCTATGACGATTGTAATAATATTTTGAAGTTGCTTGCTGAATATGAGTCTTGCTCGTGGCAAAAGATCAACAAAGATAAAACTGCAATCTTTTTTAGCAAGTCTACATCGGAAGAAGCAAAAAATAATATCAAGACTCTTCTCCAACTACAAGAAGTCAAGTCTTATGAGAGGTATTTGGGGCTGCCCTCTTTTGTGGGTAGGGGAAAAAAGGCGAGTTTTGAGTATATTAAAGAAAGGGTATGGAGAAAGCTTCAAGGGTGGGAGAGTAAGTTGCTATCACAAGCCGGTAGAGAGGTACTCATCAAATCTGTCATCCAAGCTATTCCATCCTATGCCATGGGTTGTTTCAAACTTCCTATGGGGTTGTGTGAGGATATTGAGGCAATGATAAGAAGATATTGGTGGGGTCAAAGGGGTAATCGTCGAAAAATTCACTGGGTCCGATGGAGTGAATTAACAAAATCTAAGATGATAGGCGGGATGGATTTTCGTGATTTGGCACACTTTAATGATGCACTTCTAGCAAAGCAAGCATGGCGCCTCATCCACAATAAGGACTCCCTCTTCTATAAAGTTTTTAAGGCAAAGTTTTTTCCTCATGGCTCTCTTATTGATGCAAAAGAATCCCCTTCAGGATCTTACGCTTGGAAAAGTATTTTAAGAGGGCGGGATGTTATCCTTGAGGGAGCTTGTTGGAGGGTAGGCAATGGAAAATCCATCAAAATATGGCAGCACTACTGGCTGCCAAGAAAACACCCAACAAAGATTGAATCGCCGATGGTGGAATCCATGGAGGAAGCAACTGTGGACTGCCTGATAGATGAACAAACACGCACATGGAATACTGAAATGGTTGATGGAATTTTTGCACCACAAGAAGCTGAAGCAATTAAGAATATTCCGCTGGCCCGAGAAGCTACTGAAGACTCGCTGTTCTGGCCACTAGAACAGGATGGAAAATACACTTGTAAAATGGGGTACAGATTTTTGAAAGAAGCAGAGGATGGTCCACAGATAGAGGCTCGGCCTGACTATGAACAAGGTCTGTGGAGGAAAATTTGGGCACTAACATGTCCGAATAAAATGAAGAATCTGATCTGGAGAGCCTGCCGGAACTCACTGCCATCAAAAAGCAACCTTGTGCGAAGATCGATCATCATGGATCAGACCTGTGACCGTTGTAGATGCGATGCAGAAGACATTTTACATGCGGTCTGGGAATGCAAAAATCTGGACTGTGTGTGGGAGAAGGACACGGCCTGGAGCTTTCGGTCTCATACCTCCTTCTCAAACTTCAGTGAATTAATGGCGTGGGTGGTCGATCATCAGAGGAAACCAGCACTCTTTGTTTTCACGGTGTGGTCTATCTGGACTCAAAGAAACCAGCTGCGTGCCCAACAACCATGTTGTCCTTTAGATCATCTTTCTTCATTAGCTGCGGAAAGACTTGCAGAGTTTTGCGCCATTCAACCACCTTCACCACCTGCCAGACCCCACAGAAGAACACGTTGGAAGCCCCCCCCAGCTGATATTTTCAAAATTAATTTTGATGGAGCTGTTTTCGCAGAAGATAACTGTTCAGGCGTGGGTGTTGTAGTCCGGGACAGGAACGGCTTAGTGATTGCTGCTATGTCAGAAAAAATTCCACAGCTTCTTCAACCGTCTGAGATTGAAGCCATGGCAGCTACAAGGGCCTTGGAGTTTGCTAGCGAGGTGGGCATATCAGAAGCTATCCTTGAGGGTGACTCATTGTTGGTGATTAAGGCATTAGCAACCAAGGATATAGGACTTGCTCCCTATAGTCTACTGATTCAGGATGCTTACAGATGTGCTCAAGTTTTTTCTTTATTGTCTTACTCTCATACAAAGAGAGAGGGCAACCGAGTTGCGCATGATTTGGCGAAGTTAGCTATGACCATCCCAAATTGTGTAATATGGATGGAAGATATTCCATCAGAGGTTGTTAATTCTTATCAGGCTGATTTAGCCGAGTTTTCTTAATAAAAGATCACAGTATTCATTCTCAAAAAAAAAAAAAAAAAAAATTATTATATTAAATGAATTTATATAATTATTTTTATAAACTCTATATAGAAAATAATTTTTAGTTGGAATAATAATTTTAAAAAAAATTTAGAATTTAACATTCTTACTCATGCTTAGTTGCTTTGACAACAATTGTCTCAAAATCCATAAAAAAAAATTAAATATTTGTGAATTCACTAAAATTAATCTTAATCTTTTAAATTTTCTAACTCCTTTGTGTGTGTGTGTGCGCGCGCGCGCATGTGCGCGTGCACATGTATATGTGTGTGTGTAGAACTAATATTATAGTATGTATTCTATGTAATTACAAATATAATAAATATGTTTATTTAGTTATATTAATTATTTTAAGCATAATAAAAATTTAATATGATTTTTCTAAGATTTATATGAAAAACAATTGGTTTTTTTTATGTGAGAAACAATTAATTTGAAATATGGCATTTTCACTCAAATTTAATTGTTTTTGCAACAATTGAAACCATGTCCAACAAAAAGGGGGGAAATTTTAGTAACACACAATCAAGAATGTAAAAAATAAAAAATAAATTAATTGAAGGATATATGCATTTTTAGTAGTCATGAAACATGTCTATCTATATTCGCTACTATATCATGCAATTTTCAATTCGTAAACACGTATATATATATAGTATGATAAAATCACTATACTACTCTTAATGCATTTCTATTTTGTCTATTTATAAAATAACTAAAGATTACAATTTTTTACAATGAAATTTATTAAAATATCTTTTTTATACATCGATAGTTGGGGGTGGGAATTTGAATGCTGAATATTTCTATTGGAAATTGAGGTGTCAATCAATTAAGTTATAAGATTTTTTATAAAACTTATCGAAATATTGGAGAAAACTAATAATAAATTGCACTGCATATCAAGTAAGAACTCAACTAGTTTAATAGAATCGTTAAAATAAGAAGTATCTTGTACATTTTTAGACCCCTTAAAACACAACCATATTAACCTATATAATTAGCCAAGTGATTAACTTAGTCAAATTAACAAATCTAGGTTAACACAAATATATCATATCATGCAAAGTAGCGGAAATATAAATAACACAATGATATGATGACCCAGGAAACTACACCGGTAAAAACCTGGGGAGGATTTAACCTAGCTATCCTCAAAGTAAACCTGAATCCACTATGAAAGAATCGAAGTTTTACAATAGCAACTTAGACCACTAACATCCTATTGCTACCCATCAGTAGAAACTTACTAACACGACCACATGCAAGCTCCGAGACCACGGACTCCTTCTTTCTTGGATTCTCCAGTAAATACAAGCACACCCACTTGTGTTTCTTTAAGTTTTTTAGTGCAGCAACTGAATGATCATCAAGTTCTTGAACGAATCTCCTCTTGATAATCCTAAGCTTGTGTAAAGGAAAACTCCTCACAGATCTCATAAGAGATTTACACAAACCGCAATATGAACAACATCTAAAACGTGGCTAGAGTTTGCCTTATATACCTAGGGCAAAAACATAAAACCCTAAACGTTTTAATGAACTAGGGCTGAGTTGGAATTCTGTAGAAAAACGCATTCTGCCCGATTTTCGATTGATCGAGCCTAAGTTTCAATCGATCGAGCCAAGCTGAAATGCACTATCAATTCTACATCAGCTCGAATCCAACTTTACATAAAAGACACAACTTTAAGCAAGTCTAAACAAGACTAAACAACCTATTTTGATCATGGTTTGCCAACAATACACATTAGAGTTCTAAATACATTAGTTCCTAAATTTTTAGAACCTAACATGGTTCTATAATTGAAAAGAGACCCCTTGTCCACATAAAGTAAGCTAGAACCAAGTTGCAGGTCTTCAATTGATCAATACAATATATGAGAACTAAGGCCATATCCAAAGTCCATCCAAGCTGAGCTATGAAACAAAGCTAAACCGTACAATGTTTTTTCTAATTAATGCCTTTTGATACAAGCATGCAATTTGTACAGCAAAGTATAAGTATATTAATTTTTCATCGAGAAAATATACCTTTTTTTTTTTAGACACATTTATAATCCAAGTAGGATACATGGAATTTAAGCTATGAAAAATTGAACCAAAGCCAAGGCATGCTTTGTATTTATTTTCTTTGGAAACTAAAAAAGTAGCTAATTCAATCAGGAAAAGTCTAGGACCACATAATTTTTCACAACTTCTTGCCACAACTATGATGTGGCAAAGTGTGATTGGTAAAAAAAAATAGTGAGTCAATATATAAGTGATAGTTAACCACTCACAATCTACCACATAATTAGAGTTGTGGAATAATTTGTGGTCCTAGAACTACCCATTCAATAATATTGAAACAAAATGATAATAGTTATGAATTTTAAACTAATAGACACCTCATGGAGTTGCAGATTATGGGTAAGGGGAAGAAGAACCGAAAAATAGTGAAGAAAAAAAAATAAAATTAATTTCTTTAATGTTAAAGGAATTATAAGAAAATTAAATGAAAAAAATAAATAGAAGAAAAAAATTTAAAGTTGATGTGGCTTATTTTTCCATTTAATCAATTATATGACCACTAAAATTTATACAAGTCAACATCTCATTTAATTTTGTAATATTAAGTGTGTTATCTATGTAATTCGTTTGTTACCTAAGTATTTTTTTGTTAGTAAGTTAATTGGTACCAAATTAACCGCAGGTTGAAAGTAATGTAATCTAAATTAACTGTTATTAAAATTTAGGGTCAAAATTGACTATAGCCCCAAAATATAAAGGTCATAATGATTTTTTTTTTTTTTTTTTAAAGAGGAAGATTCAGAGAACCTTAAAACTTTTATTTCTCACATGATTTATCTAATTTTAAATTCATGTGAGCCCCAAACATATTTGAAAACAGCTGGCTGCTAATGTTAATCTTATTTTCTTTGCTGTGTACTTAATTTCCCTATAAAAGGAGAACATGGTGACATAGTTACATGTCTCATGTCTGTCCTTACTTTTCATTTTATAGTACTAACAAATCCTTGTCGTTGCTCTGTCTGGAAAGCCTTTAACTTGCACTGTTGGTCTAATGTGCACTACATCTTTAATGGAACCTTCATCATCTACTAATTAACAGTCCAAACTCATTGTATAATCTCTTCTCTTTTCCACTAATCTCATTTTCAAAACTGTTTCCGTACTGCACTCACCGTTCAAAATTGTTTTCACAAACCCCGCAAATGTGTTTCTTTTGGTTATAAATTGTTGGCCTTTACTTGTCTCAGACTTCAATTAAGGTTTACTCTAAAATGGGCTTGCACAAGCTTCCTGTTAGAGATATATTAGTCCATTATTATAGGTCCATTAGTGTAGACTAAACCCTAGACTAATAGACTTTTAGTACAAGTAAGAGACTTGACTTGCACACAAAGTAGAATTAGGCTTGGGCCTATACTAATGGGCTAATATATCTCTCACACTTCCATTGGTGGTTTTACTTTTCTCGGTTTTTTCTCTTTTGAGTTTCATAGCACTCTGTGATGACTCAGAGCTCACTGTGAAGTTCTTGAAGATTCCCCATGCATTCTCAAATCTCAACTCAACCGTATTCGTCTTTAAAGATCATGTGGGTGGGAATGGTGCTTGCACCAATTGTAATATCACTTGCAAGGTACGTTAAGGTCTAGTGATACTTTGAGCTTGTTTTACTTGGCTTCTTTTTTTTTTTTTTTTTTTGGGGCGCTCTACTCTCTCTCTCTCTCTTTCTCTCTCATGAGTTTATATGTTTCGTGGTTCTTAAGTTAATGTAAGGGAGTTGGTTGATTTAAAAGAGTAATTAGCACGTGTTTACATTCTGTAAGGATGTAATGAGCTTGAATTTTCTTTTAGAGTTCAGATTAATCAAGAAGACTATTTGGAATTCTGTTTATTCATATTAACATATTTTTGTATTTTTCTATAGTTGATAAGAATGAACGATTACTCATAATCTTCCTGGTTCCAAGCTAAATTATTAGAACTTTTTTTTGTTTGCTGCTTTGTGTGTGTGTTTTGCTTTCCAACTCAATGGTATGTGGGAAGTGAAGAAGCTGCATCATGGTTTGATTTATTGGGAAAACTTTGGTTTTTCTCATGACGTTCATTTGGCTTGTTCCACAAAATAATAGGTTAATAAACTTGTTGGTGCAGTTGGACGATGGCTTTGGCCGCATTAATGCTTCTCAATGTGAAAATGGGACGGTAATGTTTGAAGACTTGCAGGATGGAAATCATAAATTTGAGGTTTGCCCCAACGGGACTCAAGGAGTTGGCTGCAGTAGCTATAACTGGACTGTTGGTTAAGAACCTTCCTTTTATTCTTTTTCTAATTAATATTATATTTTCTTCAGTTACCAGTTACACCACTCAACTTCAAATAAGACCTTCTTGCTTGAAAGTCTTCAACAGTATATGAGGAAATGTGTTCTTTAGTACCCAATTTCTAATGTGTTCATTTTCTGAAAATGGGCTCTACAAAACCCATCTACTCAATTTTCAAATTTCTATGAAAATGCATAAATTTTACCTTACTATTCTTATTCTTGAAGACTTAAACACACCCCCACATTGAAGGTTAGTTTGACACTTTATCAAGCCTGCTGAAACCAAACCGATCGAGTCTATGATGTTAACAATCCAATTTAGATTTTCTGGCAATCATGTTGACTTATATTTTGTCTGTACCCATAGCTGATTCATATTATATACCTTAATTTTGCAGATACTGTCCCACCAACGGCAAATATCACCGCCTCAACTGATTTCACAAATGCTCTGAATGTTTCTATAAATATATCTTTCAGTGAACCCTGTACTGGTGGAGGTTTTGTATGTTCGTCTGTGAAATGCAATGTGAGTAGGTGGCTAACAAACACATAAATAAAAGCCTCTAAATTGATTTTATGTTCTCTCTTTGGTTATTGCATTATTATAGTGTTTTAGAATTGTGGTTTT
Organism: Quercus agrifolia; assembly: GCA_029955455.1. Lineage (NCBI taxonomy): Eukaryota > Viridiplantae > Streptophyta > Magnoliopsida > Fagales > Fagaceae > Quercus > Quercus agrifolia. Next base: position 46,503,799 of record JARQAD010000006.1, read on the forward strand.
TTGGTTAATTTGTTCTCAACCTTTCTATTAATAAAGAATGGCTTTAGCTGAATAACTGAAAAATGTCTTCAAATTCCTCATATGGAACTGTCCACCATGTTAATTAAGTAGATGTGTAAATTGAATTCCATAATCTAGGTTCTCTAACTAGTTATGCTGTCGAGACTGGATAATAAACCGAATTCTAACATTTTCATCACTTTTGGAAAACTCTTTACAGCTTTTGGTCTATGGTGCTGGCCAAGTTATACCAACCTCGCTCAAAATTCTACAGCCAAACCTCCAATATTCTGTCCTTGTGGGTTTATCATCCACTGCTCAGTCTGGGCGAGTAATTTTGGTAATGGATAAGAATTTTTGTACTGACAGTGCAGGGAACAAATTTGAAAGAAACAAGAATTCTACTTTCACTTTGCATTTCGGTGAGTCTAGTTTTTATTTCCATAGGATTTTTTTTTCCCAATAGGCAATATGTATCTTTATTTTCAGGAAGAGATAGAAGTGAAATGTCCTTTCATTGCTATTCTTGTTTTTATCTAAGTAATGCCTTGAGCTTTACTTATTAGCAATTTGTATCATATTTAAATTGAATAATCTGGACTGTTTATGTAACTGTCCTTGTCTAATTTGATTGATCGGTTGATTGTTGTTGTTATTGTTTTCAATGTGTTCTTTACATGCTCTATTCATTTATTCTACAGATAGACGAAGTATCAATTTTACTACTCACGTTCCTGAAAGGCAACTTTAACTTCTTGGTGAAACTAGACTGATGCGAGCAACTAATAACTGTACTAAACTAAGGATCTGTTTAACCTTTCCAGAGCCTGTTCTGAACTCACCTGAAGGAATTAGAAGATCTCTCAAACTGGAAATTTTATCTTTCCAAATGAGCAAACTACCTCATCTGGTTGCCAGTAAAACAAATCCAGATTGTTCTCACAATCTTATTTTATTTTTTCAGCAATGAGAATAAAAGTTGGTTCATAGGTTAGGAGCCTGTTTAGTTATCCTATGAATTTGGAATGGCTCATTTATATTTTGTATAATATGTAATGCACAACATCATCTTGAATTGGGTCACTTAGAAACATTGTAGCCATTAATTGTATTCGGAAAAGAAATCATCTTCAAAATATTCTGACACGCCTTTTGGAATGGCTCATTTATATCTCTAGGATCTATATTTCTCATACCTTTTGTGTCTTACTCATTTTCACTCTCTCCTTTCAGGTTGCTGCATGTTTATCTGACACGGCTGTAGTCACAGTAAGCGTTGATTCAAACTCTATAATAAGCAGACACAGGATTCTAGTTTCCCCAGTTGAACCAATTACCTTCCTATATGGTATGATTGACAATAGTTTACAAGCGTTACAAAGAGAAAATAAATAATCTGTTTGTGGAATCAAAATTCTATTTCAATATTCTGTTACTCAACTCTTCGAATATAGAAACTCTTCAGATAGAATTGTTTTTCTACAGTTATATGTATGCAATTAGGCATATATATATATAAATAAATAAATAAAATAAAAATAAAAATAAAATAGATTATATGCAATTAGGAAAGCTTTATATTTAAATGTCTATTTGTAGAGTGTTTCCACCTGATAGATATAAATGTGACATTCAGATCCTTGGAGGCCTAATGTAACGTTGATTACACTACCTTCCGAATCTCCGAGGCCTGCTATAATGCTGCGTACATCATCCCATATTTGGACAAGAGAACACAACATCACTATGTTGATCAAATTCGGGAAGCCTGTATTTGGCTTCAACTCTTCTAAAATATCAATCACAGGAGGGTATTTACAGAGGCAAGTCATTCCTGGTTATCTTCGGGTTTGTATCTATGCATGTTAACCTTACATGAACACAACATCACATAAATAATGCACCCACACAAATGAGGAACCATGACGATGACCTTTTTACGGACCAATATTTCAATTAGTATGGCATATTTACTCTCAACATATTTTCATTGTTGTTCCTTTCCAATGATAATCATTAACATTTTCAGCTTTCAAGAATATAGTATCTGTCAATGCATATATAAAGTAGTGATAAAAGCAGACCAAGATATTGTATCTGTCAGTGTTCCTGAAAACGTAACTGGGGATGTTACTGGAAACAAAAATCTGCCTTCCAATGTTCTACAAGTAAGGCACTGTAAGTATTCTTACTCTTTTCTCTTGTTATCAGCTAAATTTTAGTCCAACATCTAAGCTCTAGATGAAACTTTTTAGCCCTTTGATTTTCTCATTTATTTACTGATATATATAAGGTTTTAAAAATTATATACAGATTCTGTGCCGAAAATAACTCGTGTGATTCTTGGGCTTGTAACTACTTCAATTGTGGTGACATTTATTCTTGCTGGGATCATTAAGGTTTCAATAGCAAGCATTCACTCCATTGGGGAATTTTCAAGTCCATTTTCTTCTTTATCTCATCCTGGGAGTAATCTTTTTGTATGATATCTAACTCAGTTGAACAGTTATTTCATTAATTGATTATTTAGTTACACCACGATAATAATTTACACCGGGAATTTTACACCGTGTTAGAAACACAACAGTAAATAAATTGGCTTTTTTTTTTGGTAATCATAAATTGACATTAATTCTGTAGCTGGTTGTTATAAAAAGGTAGAGAAAAATCTTACAACCCTTTGAAGTTGAAACAAATTTTTTTAAATGACATTATTGAAAAAAAATCATGAACCCAACTCTTTCAAGTCGAGGTGCACCTTTAACTTTCTTGGGACACCTTGAATAAGAACACCACACATCATTGCTGATCTCTTCATTCTGAAGTATATTTATTGTCTTTGCAAAGTATTTCATTTATGGTAAAACAAGATCTTTCTGATGTACAATTTAATTTGCTTATTTTTTCTTTGTGGCTGATCCAATCTTTTTCGAGGTTTGAACCAGAAGCAAATCAATCTGTACCTAGCAGGTCATTGCACTATGATTATATATAGCCTCTTGACAATCAAGTAATATAATTAGAAAAACTATGGAACAAATTAACCCTTTTCCTCTTCCTATAGAAATAATACACTCCTAGAATAATTTTCCTTGATTTTTATACATATAATTTAATATATAATTGGACTCTCTAAATATTTTGATTGGTTTTGAGCCTTTTGACCATGTGGTCTGACTTATTGAACCAATGGCCCAACTGAAGCCTGTGGAGCCTATTGGTACTTCTTCCAAAGATGGAAAACTAGGATTGACCTCTTTAGAGTGGGATTTTGTGAGTTCAGATTTTATTCTATTATTAGTCACACACCAGCGTGTTGTGCGTGATAATTTTTTAGATAAAATACTATTTTAATCTCTAAACTTTATAAATGGTTAAAAAAAATAGTTTTATCATATGTCTCTTACCATTATCATATATTTACTAATTGATGATTGCATAACATGATATATGAAAATTATGATTATATATATATATATATATATATATATATATATATATATATATATATATTAGGTTAAATGAAATATCAAAAAATGAGATTATAAAATTTCCCAACTTTATTTCTAATATAATTTCTAAATAACTTAAGAACGTCTCATTTTTTGTTATAATAGGAAATATAATTTCGCTAGTTAGAATTTGATTAGTTTTAAGTTTAAAATTTATATTATTATATTTAATTGTTGACTATAGATTTAATTAAATGATCGAATGTAATGGTTGATTTTATTGCATTATAAAGTTTTCAATGTCTTCCTTATAGTCATCTCTATTTTATTTCTTACTTCTCTTGACCACTTTTTTATTTTCCAAATAACAGTTACTAATTAACATTTGATTTCATTTCTTTTTTTCTTCCTTCATTTATTCTTTATTACTTTGTATATTCCCTTGCTAATTGTAATTTTTATGGTTATCAATAAGAAATAGATATCATGGATGACTTAAATAGTTAGATGTAGTTACGTTAGTTGTATGTCAAAAGGTTTTTATGTCAAAGGATTTTTTTTCCCTTCTAAATTTTCAAGGAAATATGAAAAAAAAAAAAAAAAAAAAAAAAAAAAATCTATATTTTGGTCTCAATCAATTAAGACATCCATAATATCTTAACAGAAGTAGTAATGAGCCTTAAATTTTTTTTTTAATGTATGAAGCTGTTAGGTTAGTGGCATGTCAAAGTAAAAATAAATAAATAAATCCATGGAAATATAAAAGGTATTTTTTTGAAAAAAGAAATGGTGACTTTTTGAATGGTAGAAATATGATTGTTTCAATTATCCTGTTTATAAATTTCATTATTTAGTTATAAACATCTAAATTAAAGTAAATGAATATATAAATGAAAAATTATATGTAAAGTTACAACCGCACAAGATAAATATGTATAGATTTTTTTTTTTTTTTTTTTTGGTTTTTGATTATTCATGAATCATTATTTCATTGTTTAATTATAGATATCTAAATTAAAGTTTTTTCTTTTAGAAAAATCTAATTAAAATAGATGAATATGTAAAAGGAAAATTATATGAAAAGTTAAAATTATCCATGATGAACGTTTAACTACTGGTAAATATGTGTTTTTTGAAGACTAAAAGTATGCTTGATTATTTAATTAGCTGGAACTATATAAATATACAAATATTGTTGTGAGTGATTCCATCATTTGCAAATTATCAAGTTTGGTAGTCTTATAGGATAGATATTTCATTTTGCAAAAAAAATTTACATGAACTCCTCTATTGTGACAACTTTTTTTTTTTTTTTTTTTTTTTGCCAAAACAACTTAAGAATATTAAGACTTAAGTTACCACATTTGGTAACTATAAAATACGTCAATGATATAAAAAATAGAAAAGGTTTAAAATTTTTAAAATGCATTTTCAATAGATTGTAATATAAAACATTTTTTTCTCATTTTTTTATGTAACTTTTCCTATTAGATCAATATTGTTGGCATCTTTTAAAGATGATACATGTTATTTTTGAGAAGAAGAAGAAGAAGAAGAGACTATGCTAACGCATAATATAAAATAAAATTAGTGTATCTATGATAAAGGTTTTTATCTAAATGATATATACTAGTCCATATTTTTTTAGCCTCAGATCAAAAAGTCCATTCTCAATAGCCTTTTAAGTCTAAAAATTGCTAGGCCTAGACACGTTCAAAAGTACCATCTAAACTATAAATTTTTTGACCCTTTATCACACAAATATTTTGATTTCCCTAAAGGAAGGTAAGTGTGTGTCTAGCCATTTTCTTGATTTGTACTGCATAATTTAATAGTACAGATGATGTGACTGAATTTACATGTTGAATAAAATAAGATGAGAAGAAAAAAAAGTAAAAATAAAAATATATAGCAATAAACATCAAATTATCCAAATCATGTTATGTAATATAATAGGAGCATTATATTATTATATACTATATGTAAAATGCGTAGGATAATATTTAATAATCAAAGAAAATAAAAAAGATAACAACTTAAAACACAAAACTAAACCACATCAACCCAAAGTAGAATTCTAATTAACACAAAAGTTCATCAACCTAAAGTATGGATAAAATAAAAAGAAAAAATCAAATTAAGAGAGAGTGAGAGAGAGAGAGAGAGAAGTAACATTTTTTGTGTGAGAAAATTATGCATAGAATGGAAAAGAAAATGTCAATTAATAGTAAGATGTTGAGAATAAGAATAGCCAAAATAAAAGAAGATAAAAGGGTAGAGAGAGAATGATATTAAGGTAGAAAGTAGTAGAGAGATGAAGAGGTAAAAGGGAGGGAGAGTTTTGGAAAATTAATAATAAAAATAATGGTTAAAAGATATTTTAATTTTTAAATAATGAAGTTTTTGAGTTACCTTAAATAAGAAAATATTTTAAAATATATATAGGAAAAATTGGAAATCAAAAAGATAATGACGTGACTACTGATGTGATTCAATAAGAGCGTAGCAACAGTAAATGCTACGCTTCAACTTTTAAATATATATAGATATAGATTGGCAGAAAGAATAGAACTTATCAAACCTTATGAACTGCATCATTCTTGTAGAACTAACTAGCATTTTTTTTCCTTTTCTCTTTCATACAGAGAATTGCATGCCATCTTCAGGTCTTTGCACTATCTAGATGGTTGGCAGTGAGACTGCCAGTGGAGTACTATGAATTTGCAAGGGGTTTACAGTGGAGCATTCCCTACTTTAGTCTTCCATGGGAAACTGGGCACATTCCCTACACTGTCACAACAAACTTGAGTCACCCTGCCAACACACAATATTCCTACATGTCTAAAATTCCTTATTCAGGAATCTTTCCGGGTGAGCAGCTGAAACCAAAGAGTTTTAATAGGGCCGGGTTACCGCTGGCTGCAATGGAATATGAATCATTCATTGAGGTTTGAAACCTCTACCTTTTCTGTGACGCTTGTTTTTGACTTCTTTAATCTTATAATGAGTAAATTTTTTGATAGAATGCATTTTACACCTGCAGAGACCAAATGCTGAATATGCTTTTGATCCACATATTCTAAATGGGTAAGTTACGAGGACTCTTATTTTTATTTATTACATGAACTTGCATCTAGATTTTAGAGACAAAACAAATGGAGAAAATATTCAACACAGATTTTTTTTTTTTTTTTTTTTTCGGCTTGAAAAATATTTAATATAATGCAGAAAAACTAATGTAAGTGATAAAGGAATATTTCGTCAAACTTTTTTTTTTTTTTTAAGTGTTCAGTTTAACTTAAATATTTGCTAGTTATCTAAATGTAGAATTTTCTATAGATTTTATGAAAAATTGAAGCTATTCATGCTTTGAATTTTTGCAAATTATTGATCAAACCGAAAGGAAAAACTTGATACCTAGTTCCCTATTATTCATTTCCGTTTAATATCTTATACTAGATTTTGTCTCATGTAGGTGGAGGGATTTTTGTAGAAACATGTTCTGGTTAGCTATAATTGGTGGCAGTTTCATACAGCTGCATGCTTTACTCCTTGTCATCCTAAAATTGAGGAAGCGAAATTCTGAAATGCAGAGGGGTTATGGAGTACTCACATTCCCAAGATTTGAAATATTCCTAGTAAATCTTGCGCTACCTTGTATTTGTGAGGCCTCGGCCTCTCTAATTAGAGGTAACCCAGAGAGTTTGTTTCCTTCCCCACAAATGAATCCTTATCTATGCATTTATCATGCAAAATTAAAGTTTCGAAAGATGATTATGTTGCAATGAAGCTGATGTTTCACACTGTTTGGATGTTAACTCAATTCACTTCTCTGTGCATGACAACCATCATAGCATAGTTATCTAACTGCATCATATCAGAACTACGCGAATGTGTATCTAAAACCAAGATTCACAATTTTTTGCACATTTACATGCTCTGTCATTGTTTTTAATGTTAAGAACTTCAAGCACAGAACTATGTGGCTTAATCATCTCTCACTTTTGTGAATTAAGGAGGAACGGCATTGGGGATTGCTGTTGGCGCTCTGCTTCTGGGTGCTGTGTCTTTTCTACTGCTGGCCTTGCTCTTGTTCCTCTCTATAGGTATTACATTTGCAAAGCTACTTCAATACAAGGAAGTTCATCAAGAGGGCAGGGGTTTTCACTGGTATCAAGAAATAGTCCGAGTATTTTTGGTTTCTGGTAAGAGAGGCCAGTGGACATGGAAAAACCAGCAGAATTCTAATTACTTAACCATCTTAGGGCCTCTATTTGAAGATTTTAGAGGCCCTCAAATGTCCAGTCTCTCACAAATTTCTGGGGGCAGTTCCCATATACAAGGTGCAGTTCACGAAACTGAAGATGAAGCACCTTTTATCCAAAAGCTGTTTGGAAAATTCAGAATATGCTACACATTGCTTGAGTCCGTTATCCCAAAGTTGTGTGGAAAACTCAGAATATACTACACATTGCTTGAGTCCGTGAGACGTGTTTTGCTAGGGGTTATGGCTGGTGCCTATATGGAGAACTCGTCCTCTACAATTCCCTCCATACTCTTCTTAAGCATCACTTGTTTTCAGCTCTTCTTCCTTGTTCTCGAGAAGCCATTTATTAAGAAAAACATTCAGTTGGTTGAGATCATGTCAATTTCCAGTGAAGCATGTATATCTGTCATTTGCTTTGTTCTCTCAGAGACGGAATTGCCAGCCAAGGATGGGACTATAGTTGGAGTGCTCATGCTTATGGTTTTCCTAGTGGGATTTTTACCACAGATGATGAATGAATTGTGTGCTTTGTATAAACAGATAAAGCTGCTGGACACTGCTGAGAACCGTTTCCTAACCGGTTTGAAGATAGTTTCATTTGGATTAGCCCTGCTTTTCATCTCACAGGAGTTTTTATTAAGCGGCTGGTTCCCCCATTTAAAGGATAATATTGCGGACTCCAACTCTCAACCAACCTCTGCTGCAGAAAAAGATACAGCTTCCCCACATTTAAAGGATAATATTGCAGACTCCAACTCTCAACCAACCTCTGTTGCAGAAAAAGATACAGTTACCCCACGTTTAAATGATAATATTGTTGACTCCAACTCTCAACCAACCTCTGTTGTAGAAAAAGATACGGCCACCTCTACCTCTGATCAAATCCAATCTCTACATCAGGATTGAACTCAAATTCATATCGTGGATAAAGATAACTTCAGATTATGTAAATCTCTTGTTATGCAGGGCTCGTATCAAACTGATTGTATAGAAAGAGCTCTCAAGATAGTTTAGAGAGAGCAAATAGTTTTCTGCAAAATTATCTGAACCATGAAAGTTAGAATTATCAAAAATTACTTAAAGCAAAGTTGGAACTTGTTTGAGTTTAGTTGTATGTGCACATGCGCAAGTATCAAATGTTCATGTTTTAGTTCTAAGAACTGCAATCATGTATGTGTTGAAGTGTGTGTTTCAAACTCTTAAACTATGCTTGTGTCCCACGTTGGTTAGAGATGAGTTCTCATGTATGTTTATAAAGCATTGCACCACTTAAATGATAACCTAAAAGATAGAGGGCTAACGGTTAGAGGTGGGCTTCGGTTGGACTTAAACTTGTCTTTATCCCTCTTGGGCCTCATTTCCGTTGGCATGCACAATGACCGTTGCAGCCCTAAGCCCTCACATCAATTGGTATATAAAACCCTCTCTTCCTCTCTTTATTTAGTTCAGTTTTTCTTCAGCTATACAGCAGCCTCCTCCTTCTGTTTTGCTCTGTTTTTTCTGCTCATCTTCACTAAAAATTTCAGCATCAATTTTTAGTTTTAAGGAAAGGCAAATTAAGGTTGTTCTTAGTTCTTCTTGCTTGAGTGTGTGATCAACTTGAAAAAATCACTATAGTCTAATCTTAGGGTTGTTCGGTCAAGAGAACCATTCACTATAGTTTGTGAGATCTTTCTAACTCTACTTATTTTTGTCATTGCTAATTTTTTAGGGTTTGTATTGTTAAATCAAAACTTGTTTATTTAGCCATATTTTCCAACAGTATGATCTAGGGAAATCAAGTTTGCTTCAAATCAGATCTAAAAGCTTTATTTTTGACCTGATAAACAAGTAGAGTAAAAACAAATTTAGATAGGCCAATTGTAGTTTGATTATCATTCTTGTTTTCTCCGAGTGACAAAAGTTGTGTAAATTCACACTCCCTTCAGCGTTTTGTATTCACTAGTTTTAAAGACTTCAGTAGTTTCCCTTAGTGCAGTCACTAGCTACCCTTTGTTAGCACTGTATCTAATCTAATATTTGCTAACATGTCAGCACACCAACCATACTCAGCAAGAGACATGGAGCTTGATCAACCATGTTTCATTCCTTTACCACATACTAGCATTTAGCCATCTAGGCGTCCAGGTTTATTGTTATTACAAAACAAACATGTAATGTGATCTATTGTCCTTGCTTGCAGTTTCTTCTCTTCACATTGTTCACAGAAACATCTGGTATCTACATTATTCACAGCTGGGCAGAGTTATTGGCAATGGCACCAGCTTCAGTGAGAAGGGGAACAAGCTGACCTGCCTGGTACTTCTCCATAATAGCTGCAGTAACAGGAGACAAAATGCAGAAAGGGTAATTATTCAGTCTATATATTGGTTTTTCTTAGGGCTTGATAACAAAAGATTTTAGGCATTGATTTTCATTAAAACTAAAAAGAAGCAAAGAAACGGGTGGCTTACTATCACAACCACCAATGTGTTTTCCCCCAATAAACACATTGGGCACAGTCCTCTGACCAGTCCACTCTGCTAGAGCCGATTGAATGTCACTTCCATCACCTTCAAAAAGAAATACATCAAAAACGTAAGTTCCTCAAAAATATGGTAGTGCATAGGAGTCTATTTGAATATTGCTTACTGTTGAAAACTGATGTAACAAAATAATTTTTAAATGTGTGAATAGTGCCGTGAGACCCAGTTTTAATGAAAATTTTGGTGAAAAAAATACTTGTGAATCCCGTGAACAGTGCACGAAACCCACTAGGTTGGACGCAAACACAGCTGAAAAAGGAAATCAACTCTATCCAAACGTTCACTAAGTATCTCATTGTTAAGGAAATAGAGAAGCGGGCAGGCCATTTGAACTAGTCCCCCTTATAATGAGGTGGAGGGGGCTCCAAAACCTAGCAAGCTTTCAAGAGTCATGTAACTCAACTAATACTTCTTGATGTTTTCAATGAAAATGTCTAGAGTATTAATCCCCCATTCTCTAAAATTGAATTATATATAATAATAATAAAATCCCCCTTTCTCAACATTGAATTATCTGTAAAAATAAAAAAGCAGAGGGGTACAGGTGGTACCAATCCACACACACAGAGTAGCTCAATATGGATATTAAATTGATCGTGCAGGTAAGAATAAGATGGATGCGAGTATTCATAGTAATTGAACAATACTTAATCTTCAGAACTTTCTGATTAGTGTCAAGTATTTGTACCCTCATTTTGCTATTAGAGAATGAGCTTTGAAGAACTCAACATGTTTGCAAATAATTGCATAAATATCACACGACTCAGAATATATAGTGTAACTTACAACTCTATTTGAACAACCACAGCTGCTATAATGTATTCCATTAAATGAAACATGCATGATAGTTGTTAAACAAAATTCTCAAGTCTACAACTCTCATATCAATTTGAACTCAAAATCCCACAACGGTCTTTTAAAAACAAAGCATCTGTAAATCCAAAGATGGCAACAGAAGCAGTTATCCAAATTTCCTCACATAGTGCATTATAAAATAGCAAGGTAACACGTAGAAAGGACATTTCATAACAAGCATTGTAAGATAGCAAGGTAACACATGGAAAGGAAATTTCATAACAAAGGCAGTAATGGACTAATTAAGCATCAACCAGGACATGTTATTACTATAGCTACAGCCTACAGAAATAGAGAAATTACAAGAGTAATATGAAACACTTACGTTCCTCATCCAGCTCAATAATCTTGTAACTTGCTCCTAGCTGTGTGAGCAGCTGCTTGACCCTCTTGCAATAGCCACAGTAAGTTTTACTGCGATTTTATGAATACCAAACCCAATTAGTACATAGCTACAGAGGATAACAGAATCTGAAGATAACTAAAACCAAACCCTCATATTATGAAGGCAGTGACAATATATATAAAAATAAAAAAATAAAAACAATGAAGACAGTGACAAACATTTACAGTTATTGCATAAACAAAAACTGGTGTGAATGTGAAAAAAATCAAAAGTAGACACCCCAACAAATCAAACTATAATTAGCTTTCCAAGACTTGACCCCTTGTTCACAATACTCAAAAGTCTTTTGAATATGACTATATCATTTACACTATGACCACAACTCTTGTGCCGCATGAACCCACTTCCTCTAACAATATAAGCATATTCTTACATGGAAATTCTCGTTCTAAACATTAAAAATAAATAAATAAATAATTTGAAAATACCCATCATCCAGTTCCAAAAAAAACATAGATTCAGAATTGCTAAAAGCACAAACTTTATTAGGTAGTGAAGAATATATGTATCCAGTAAAATAGAATGTGCATATTTTGATGGAGAGAGGCATAAAAGAAAACACAAAAACCTGAAGACAACAACAGGATTGGAAGACACAATCTCCTTAGCCTTGTTCAACGCCATTTCTAGCTCTTCTTTGCTTATTTTTGAGCTGAAAACCGATCCCATATCTCTTTATTTGTATGAGAGAGAAAGCGGTTAGAGAGAACAGGTGTTGGAAGCTTTCTTTGGTGTGGTTTTTCGGTGGCAAAGCTACAAGAACCACAGGTGTTAAATTTTGAAACTGTTTGCTGGCAATGAAATGAAGGCCGATTTTTTGTGGATAGCTACCTAAGCTGGTCAACCATATCTGGTAGGAGAGAGACAAAGAAGTTTGGTTTTTTTAATTATTGCGTCGAATTCTTTGCTTCTATTTCGTCTTCTTTTTTTTTTCTTTTTTTTTTTTAGATTCTATTTCTTCTTTTCTAGAACTATTCTATTACCACCTTTGCGTTGATTTTACGAAACGTATTTACTAATTTTGTTAAGGATAAGGATTGCCCTGTCACCTTATTAGATACATTTTTGGTAGCAATCTGAAGAAGTTGGGCTAGAAAATCTAATCTACTGCGGCGACATTTTTTTTTTTTTTTTTTTTAAATAAGGGTGGTCAGAAATTTTATAGTATACGGTGACATTTCTTTTAATAATGTAATCATGTTATATTGAGATTTAGTGTTAATTTGGAATGCACTTATTAACCAGTTTATTACTAACTTTTTCTACTATTATGAGTTCCAATTTTCATATGAATCACCTATTTATTTTATATAATTTTGGCTTATTTTTCGGACCATTTGTAAGTTTATCTTCTTTTTTTTTTTTTTTTGGTTTCTAATTGTAAGTTTTATCTTATGTAAGTCACCTACTTATCAGTAAAAAGACGGCAATATGAGAAATTTGTAGTTTTTTTTTTTATTTATACAAGATAGAATTTCTATTATAGCCTAATCTAAATGTATATATATGTGAAACTCCCTATTGGAGACTTGAACCCAACCCTTTCCCCCTACACCCTACAAACACTTATACTTGTGAAGTAACTACTGCACCAAGGATGTGCAGTGGTGAATTTGTAGCTAACAACGGGTAAGTTTGACATTATTTGTTCTTCTTTATAAAAAAAAAATAATGATAAATGTTGTTTTCATCTCTTATCATTGGAATATTCAGTGCAACCAAATGTGAGAAAATTTTTGGGTCACAACCAAACAAACAAGGGAAGATGAAATCATTTTTGACGAAAAAAAAAAGTACACCAAGACAAATAACCTTAGATACCAATGCTCCTATTAAGACAATACCAAAGAAAATGGTGAAAATCAAGAAGATCTCATCCCATTTCATTCATATGATAGCATCCAACTTTTAACCTCCCTCAAAAAAACAAATAAAAACAAAAGCAAAAATTACACCAAAACAAATAATCTTTAATACCAATATTCCTATTAAGAGTTTGAGACAATACCAAAGAAAGTGGCTCAAATCAAGAAGATGGATTCGGATATATACTGAGGGATAGAACACAGATGGGAAATATGAATGTTGAAAGCCATGACTTCCATCTATGTTTCATCCCCCAGGGTACATATCTGATGATGCCGAAATGTTCACCAGTGAGATGCACGACCCTTACACTCGAGCAACCGTTGCCTGAAAAATAGAACAGTACAAGAACACCTTCAAAGGGGGCTCCGGTGTGGAGCCGGCCAAATACCCTCCGAAGGTTAAGTCAGAAAACGTTTTTACAACTCTAGAGTGCTAGAGAGGAGTTAGTTACACATACCTTTTTTGAGGGTGTTGGGGCCTTTTTATAGTGGTGAGGTCCTGCCTCCTCTCCTTGTAGAGCAAGCCTCTCAGACTTGCTGAGCAAGCCTCTTAGACTTGCTGAGTAAGCCTCTCAGGCTTGCTGGGCAAGCCTCTCTTGCTTGTATAACAAGTTTCTTGAAACATGATGGGCAAGTCCGGGCCCTCGTCCTATCAGGGGCCCACACGAAGGATGGGCTCTACCTTCTTTGGGCTTGTGGACATAGGCCTATTGGGCTCGTCAATGGGCCTATTGGGCTTCCCAAGCCTTATTTCACATTTTATCCCCTTCAGCTGCCCCCTTCACCCCATTTGATCCGTCGCCGTTGTGCAAACGGTCAATTGGGGTGACGGTCAGAACAAACAAGGATGACGGCCCGTACTCATTGGGGTGACGGGTGGCGTAGATGAACGGCAGTACCGAACTAAGACAGTGATGACAACGACCAAGTGGTTGATGACGGAGTCATAGAGATGGTCAGATTTTCACGGACGTGGAGGACCCTTGGGGGAGGTCGACGGATAAAGACGCCGTCACGTCCGTGAGGTCAGGCAGGTCGCAGAAACATTAAATGCGATGACACATGTCACTCGTGGGTTGGTCAGTGTCTTAGATCGAAGTGCCGCTTCGTCTTCCGTGCACTCTACCTATAAAAACTTGCACTTCTCCTTTCATTTCTCTATTTTGCGCAGAAACTTCATTGTCAGAGCGAGTCCGTCACTTGTCAGAGCTTAACCGTTCACATCTTCCAGCAACGAGATCAACCCGTTCGCTCCTTTATTCGGTAAGTGATCCTATCCGTTCCCCTTGATGTTCCTTCAGTTTTCATATTTGTCATGATAGAAACATTAGACTTCTTGCATCCGTCTCTTCCCTTTTTATTTTAGACAGTCCGTCTTAGGCTTTGTCAATCCGTTGTAGGAGATGTCTAGTGCGTCGAGTAACCAGTCCTTCGTCCGCGACGGAGCGGGTTACGAGGAACTGTACCCGTCTGGTTACAAGGATCCGGACAAATTGATCGAGAGGACCCCATCTGCCACTTCACCGTCCTCAACAAATGAGGATATGGAGTTGGCCGAACCAGGGGAAGGTTCTGACGACGGTGGAGAACATAGAACTGTAGTCGGGGCTGACGGACTTAGGGAGTTCGTCATGTTGCCTGAATGGACGGTGCACAAATTTGTGTCAACAATTAAGGAAGTCCACTTCAAGACAATTAGGGCGATCTACCAAATACCTGATCACATCCCCATCCGTCTACCCTACAAATCCGAGAAGTGTTATTACGACGGAGTGGATGACTTGGGGGTGTACGAACAAGCGCTGAAGGCCGGACTTAGATTCCCCTTGAACAGGCTAAAACGAGAACTCCTCCACTTCTTAGGTCTATCCGTCAGCCAGGTGTCCCCCAACGCCTGGAGGGTTTTTATTGCAATGGAGGTCTTGTACGGAGCCATGTCCAACGGCACGAGGTCGTTGACCGTACGGGAGTTCCTCCACTGCTACCGTCCGGACGAGATAGACAAGTCGAGGGGCATGTACAGTTTTGTTCCTAGGAAGTCCGTCCTAAAGGTCATTTATGAGACCCCGGACTCCAACCGAGATTGGAAGAGCCGCTACTTCTTCCTGGAGGGTGACGGTTGGATGTGCCACCCGGGGGAGACGGATTTCCTGCCCGTCGACAGGACATGGGGCATATTGGACCCGTCCGGTACAGTTCAGCCCGTCGCGTTACGTAGGTAATTTTGCTTTAACTTTTTAATAGCCGTCCTAAATTTCTCTCCGTTTTTTTTTTCAGTGCGACGGCGTCCACAAGTTGACTTAGAGGAGTACAACTTTTTGGAGAAAATTTTTTCAAAGACGAAGCCAGAAGAACGGACTTGGGCGAAGCTTGTCAATCTTAATACCGTCCACTGGTATTGCGACGGACCGGAGCCTACAACCGTCGCGATAAAATACGAGGAACGCACCCGTCAGCGTAAGTCCGTCACATCTTTTCACTTTTGTTCATTCGTTTTGAGTTTCACCCGTCTACTCTTGTTTCTACAGAGATGGATGACGCGAAGAGGAGGGTTGCCATCAAAAGCAAAGCCGCCAAGAACAAGGAGACGGACGTCGGGGCGATGGGGACGGGCTCGAGTAGGCCCCTGGCGAAGAGACCGATGCCCAGGGTCGACCGTGCGCCCAAGAAACAGAAAGTTTCTACGGAGCCCGTCATAGGCCTCATGGCGGAGGGAAAGAAGACGGTGACCCCTGCCAAGCCTGGGGCGGGGAAAGGTCTGATGGTTGCTCCCCCGGGCAGCCAGAAGAAACCGCCCGTCCTACTCCGTGAGGACCCAAAATATGCCTTGGGGAAGATCTCCTCCATCATTGGGAGCGAGGACTATGAGGACTTGGGGAACCACTCGACGGAGGCCATGGGGGAGACGGGCCTCTTCAACATTGCCCAAGTAAGAACCCGTCACCATTCATCTTTCAATTTCTTTTGTTGTCGTCATTTTTTTACTAAGTCCAATTTGATCGTCAGGCTATGCTCATGACGAAGGGTCTGATGGACCGGGCTCTTCGCAATGAGACGGCGTTGGAGAGGGTCCGCGACCAGGCCAGGCTGACGGAAGAGGAGCTGCTCGAGCTCAAAAACTGGAAGGTTGTGACGGAGAAAAAGCTTAGACTGGCTGAAGAGGCAAGGGACGAGCACCAGAGGACGGTGGAGGAACTCAAAGCCATCCTGGAGGATAAGGAGGACGAGCTTCGTCTAGCCAAGGAGAAGGCCGTCCAAGAGTATCGCGACTCTGACGCCCTCTTGACGGAGCTTGGGTCTTCGTATACCGATGGCTTTGAGGATGCCCTCCGTCAAGCCAAGGCTCTATACCCTAAGTTTGACTTTTCAGCCGTCGATATCAACGTCGCGGAGGGTATGTCCGTCCAGCCAGACGCCTCTGATGACACAGCCGACCTTTTTGCAGAGGAGAGGCCTGTTTCCGTCGCCCCTGAGCCTCAAGCTGAAGAAGTGAAGACTTCAGAAGCCAAAGACCCCGTCGCTCCCAGCGTGTAGCCGTTCGCTGTCTTGTATTAATTATTTTGGAAAACTCACTGGATTTTTGCCCGTCATATGTAGGGCTTATTTTATATCATTTGTATTTGACATCTAAACTTATTTATTTAAATGCTTCTTTTAATACCGTATTGATAATGTTGATGTGTGCTCCGTCTTGATGTTAAATACCTGCTTAATTTGATCCGTTCACGTCGTGGACCCTTATGTATTTGCGACCAAGTTGGGTCCGTTCATTTTTTATTTCGCATACATCTCTAGTCCATGTTGGTGTCCGTCTACTTAGTGGATCTGTATGAATTTCCAACCCATGGTGGTGTCCGTCCTCTTTTAGGACTTAATTATTAACCCATGGTGGGGTCCGTCCTCTTTAGGGACTTATAAATTACTAACCCATGGTGGGGTCCGTCCTCTTTGGGACTTGTGAAATTTTTAACCCATGGTGGTGTCCGTCCTCTTTAGGGACTTATGAATTGCTAACCCATGGTGGGGTCCGTCCTCTTTAGGGACTTATGAATTACTAACCCATGGTGGGGTCCGTCCTCTTTAGGGACTTATGAATTGCTAACCCATGGTGGGGTCCGTCCTCTTTAAGGACTTATGAATTGATAACCCATGGTGGGGTCCGTCCTCTTTAGGGACTTATGAATTACTAACCCATGGTGGGGTCCGTCCTCTTTAGGGACTTATGAATTACTAACCCATGGTGGGGTCCGTCCTCTTTGTGACTTGTGAAATTTTTAACCCGTGGTGGGGTCCGTCCTCTTTAGGGACTTATGAATTACTAACCCATGGTGGGGTCCGTCCTCTTTAGTGACTTATGAATTGCTAACCCATGGTGGGGTCCGTCCTCTTTAGGGACTTATGATAGTAGTTGTCTAGTAGTAAGATTTACACAGCAAGGTCCAGAATGTCCCTTCATTAAATTCGAACCTGTAGAAGAAAATACCTGCCCCTTCTTGGGCTAACAAAGGTACCACAGAAAAAGTTCAGAAGTAATTAACAGACTGCCACAAAATAATCGAAATTTAGCAAATATACATAGGGGGATTCAAACTTGACTTCTACTGGTAGTATCTCCGAAGGTGCTCCGTGTTCCATGGATGCTGGAGTTTTCTTCCGTCCATGGTCTCAAGGTGGTACGTGCCCTTCCTATGCCATGATGTGATTCTATACGGTCCCTCCCAATTTGGTCCGAGCTTTCCCTGAGTAGGGTCTTTAGTAGCGCCCATGACCTTTCGAAGCACCAGGTCGCCGATCTGGAAATCTTTGTGCCTTACCTTTGAGTCGTAGTTCTTTGACATGAGGTTCTGGTATCGCGCCAATCTCTGTTCAGCTACTGCCCGGACCTCGTCCACCAAGTCTAGCTGAAGGCGCATAGCTTCTTCGTTTTTGTTCTCCGTGTAGCTTTGCACGCGATAGCTGGTGAGGCCGATTTCTGCTGGAATGACTGCATCGGCTCCGTATGCTAGTCGGAACGGGGTCTCCCCAGTTGGTGTCCTTGCAGTCGTCCGATATGCCCACAAGACGCTTGGCAGCTCGTTTGGCCAAATACCCTTTGCCCCCTCGAGCCGGGTCTTGATGATCTTTAGTAATGTCCTGTTTGTGACTTCTACCTGTCCGTTTGCTTGCGGGTGTGCTGGTGAGGAGTAATGATTCCGAATGCCTAGCTCTGAGCAGAAATTCTTGAAAGTGCTGTTATCGAACTGTTTTCCATTGTCAGAGACAAGCACCCTCGGGATCCCGAACCTGCATACGATGCTCTTCCATACGAAAGCACGTATGTTCTTCTCTGTAATAGTGGCGAGGGGTTCTGCTTCGACCCACTTCGTGAAGTAGTCGATGCCGACTACCAGGAACTTTAGCTGCCTTAGAGCCGTCGGGAAAGGGCCCATGATGTCTAACCCCCATTGCGCGAACGGCCAAGGGGCCGTGATGGGTGAGAGTTCTTCTGACGGTTGTCTGATCAGGTTACTGAACCTCTGGCACTTGTCACAGGCCTTCACATATGATTGGGCGTCCGCGAGCATTGTGGGCCAGTAGTACCCGGCTCGGATAAGTTTGTGCACTAGAGACCGTGCTCCAGAGTGATTCCCGCAAATCCCCTCGTGGACTTCCCTCATCACATACTCTGCTTCGCCGTGGCTCAGACACCTTAGGTAAGGTCGAGAGAAACCTCTCTTGTACAAGGTGTCGTTGATCAGCACGAATCGTGCGGCCCGGACTTTCAGTCTCCTTGCAGCATCCTTTTCGTCTGGCAAAGAGCCCGACTGCAGATATCCTTTTATGGGTGCAGTCCAGTCCTCTCCAGAATCTATCTCCTGTATGTCCCTTCCGTCATCAATAAGTGGGCAAGTTTGAACGAAGGATAATACCTGTTTAGGCGTATTCATGAACTCCGCCGATGCTGCTTTTGCCAAACGGTCGGCGCACTCGTTCTCCTCCCTTGGAATTTGAACGAATTTGACCTCCAGGCCTGCGATTCGACCATTCACTTCCTCCAGGTACTTCTTCATCCTCTCGTTTCTACACTCAAAATCGCCATTGATTTGACTAGTTATCACCTGGGAGTCGCAATGTATGGCCAGGCTACCGGCGCCCGCGGCCCTTGCGAGATCTAATCCAGCTATCAAGGCTTCATACTCCGCTTCGTTGTTGGTTGTGGGGAAGTCTAGTCTTATCATGCACTCGATCCTATCCCCTTATGGTGTCCGCATGACTACGCCGGCTCCTCCTGCGTGCTGATTTGATGACCCGTCCGTGTGGATGATCCACAGTTTCTGCCCTTCGGCCCCTTCTTCTCCCGGCTGGGTATACTCGGCTATGAAGTCCGCCACCGCTTGCCCCTTCATCGAAGTTCGCGGACGGTAACGCACGTCGAATTCGCTCAGCTCAATTGCCCACAAGGCCATTCTTCCTGCCGCCTCGGGGCTGCTCATTGCTTTCCTCAGAGGCTGGTCCGTCAGGACCACGATTACATGAGCTTGGAAATACGGCTTGAGTTTCCGTGCAGCGGTCATTAGGGCAAGGGCCAATTTCTCCATCCGGGGATACCTTTCTTCTGCTCCTCGGAAAACCCTGCTCACAAAATAGACGGGTCGTTGGGAGCGTCCGTCTTCCCGTACCAAGGCTGCGCTGACCGCTGCTTGCGAGACCGCAATGTAGAGATACAGCTCTTCTCCTGGAACGGACGGACTGAGAAGCGGCGGTGACGACAGGTACTTCTTCAAATCTTCGAATGCTTTTTGACATTCGTCCGTCCATTCGAACGATTTCTTCAGTACTCGGAAGAAAGGCAAGCACTTATCCGTCGCTTTAGAGACGAATCTGTTCAGGGCCGCAACTTTCCCGTTCAAGCTCTGAACTGCCTTCACTGTCTTCGGGGGCTCTAACTCCATTATGGCTCGCACTTTCTCTGGGTTGACCTCTATGCCCCTTTGGGAAACCATGAATCCCAAGAATTTCCCGGCCGTAACCCCGAACACACACTTACTGGGGTTCAGCCTCATGTTGTACGACCGAAGGGTGTCGAATGTCTCCTGAAGGTCGCTGAGATGGTTGTCCTCGCGCACGCTCTTTACCAACATGTCGTCGACATAGACTTGTACGTTCCTGCCGAGCTGGTGCGCGAACATTTTGTTCATCAATCTCTGATATGTAGCCCCCGCGTTCTTGAGTCCGAATGGCATTACCTTGTAGCAGAAAAGTCCTTGACTGGTCACAAAAGAGGTCTTCTCCTGATCCTCCTCCTCCATTTTAATCTAGTTGTAGCCTGAGAAGGCGTCCATGAAACTCAGGAGCTCGTGTCTGGCCGTCGAGTCCACCAGTGTGTCTATCCTCGGGAGTGGATAGCTGTCCTTCGGGCACGCCCGGTTAAGATCCGTGAAGTCAACGCATATTCTCCACTTTCCGCTGCTCTTTTTTACCATGACCACATTTGCTAGCCAGTCGGGGTAGTAGACTTCTCAGATAAACCCCGCCTCTAGTAGTTTTCTAACTTCTTCCGCAACTGCTTTGTCCCGTTCCTGCGTGAACACCCTCTTCTTCTGCCGGATTGGGGGGGAGTCCGGGTTGACATGCAGCCTATGGACTATTACTGACGGATCGATCCCTGGCATATCTTCGTGGCTCCACGCGAATATGTCCTGATTCCTCTTCAGGAAGTTTGCCAGGTCTTGCCTTACCGTCTGGTTGGCCATGGTTCCCATTCTTGTCGTCCGTCCGGGTCTCGACTCATCGAGCGTGACTTCCTTCAACTCTTCTACCGGCTCTGCGACGGTCCGCTGCTCGCCAATGCATAAGGTCTGCTGGTGATCCTCCATTTCCAGCATGGCGACGTAGCATTCTCGGGCGGCCACCTGATCTCCTCGCAACTCCCCAATCCCGTACTCCGTAAGGAACTTGATCATCAGGTGGTATGTTGAGGTCGCTGCTTTCCAAGAGTTCAGCGTTGGTCGCCCTATGATACCGTTGTACGCGGATGAGCAGTCGACCACTAAGAAGGTCACGTCTTGAGTGATCTGCTGCGGATAGTCACCGACTGTCACCGAGAGTGTGATTGCTCCTAATGGGAGTATCCTTGTTCCCCCAAAACCGACCAAGGGGGCATGCGTCGGTGTCAGCCATGCTCTATTTATTCCCATCTGCTGGAACGCTGGGTAGTACAGGATGTCTGCTGAGCTGCCGTTGTCGACCAGCATCCGGTGTACGTTGTAATCTCCTACCCTCAGACTGACGACGAGGGCGTCGTCGTGCGGATGGTAGAGGCGCCTCGCGTCGTTCTCCGAGAACCCGATAATCGGATCTTCTCTCCGCGCCATCTTGGGTACAGAACCCGTGGTCTGCACATTTTGGACCATCCTAAGGTAGGTCTTCCGGGCCTTCTTGGACGATCCCGTCGCTGCCGTGCCCCCTATAATCATCCTTATTTCCCCAACGGGGGGTTTCTGACGGTCATTCTCCCGTCGGGGGGCCTGTTCCCGCGCCTGAGCATCCGTCCTCTCTCTACTGACGAATTTTTGCAGTTTTCCATCTCTGATGAGGGCCTCTATCTACTGTTTCAGATCGTAGCAATCCGCAGTATCGTGACCATGATCTCGGTGGAAACGGCAATACTTGTTCCTGGACCACTTGGCTGGATCGCTCTTTAGCTTTCCCGGGAACGTCAGAGATCCCTCGTTTTTTATCTGCATCAGCACCTGGTCTAGCGGGGCGTTCAGAGGGGTGAATCTCGTGAATCTCCCTCCTGGGGGTTTAGAACGCTTATCCTCGCGTCTGTCTCCCGTTCTTGGTTTCTTCTTTCCGTGGTCCTGCCCGGCATCTTCCGGTCTCTCTCTCTTCCTGGGTTTGTCTTCCCTAGCTGACAGCGCGTCCTCCGCATTCATGTATTTCGTGGCCCTGTATAGAACCTCAGACATAGTCTTCGGGTCATTTTTGTACAGGGAGAATAGGAATTTTCCCTTCCGCAGGCCATTCGTGAAGGCTGCCACCAGAATCTTGTCGTCGGCCTCATCAATAGAGAGGGCTTCCTTGTTAAAGCAGGTTATGTATAACCGCAGCGTCTCGTCCTCCCGCTGCCTGATGCTCATTAGACATGCTGTCGACCTCTTGTACCTGTGTCCCCCGATGAAGTGCGAGGTGAATTGGGCACTTAGCTCCTTGAAAGTGCTAATCGAATTTGGCGTCAACCTGCTAAACCAGACTCTCGCCGCGCCCCTCAGTGTTGTAGGGAAGGCCCTACACATGACCTCATCCGGGACTCCCTGGAGGTGCATCATGGTCTTGAAGGTTTCCAGATGATCTAACGGGTCCTTGACCCCGTCATAGCTCTCAACCTGTGGCATCCGGAACTTCGGTGGCAGGGGACAGGAGTTGACTGATGCGGTGAACGGCGAGTCTGTCCTATTCACTAAATCGTCAAGGTCGCTGGAGACGCGTCCCTTGAGGGCGTTCATCATGACCTCCATCTGCTCTTTCATCGCCTGCATCTCCGCGAGGATGGGTGGTGGTGTCGCATTTGTGAGGGAGGGCATGCTCGAATTGCGCCTCTCCGTTCTACTGGGCTCATTACTGCCCTCTTGCTTCTCAAGCCCCCTTCTTTCGGAGTTGTCCCCCTGGTTCTCCTCCTGACCGTTATGCCCTGGGTTCTTCTGTCGTAGCTGTTCCTCCAGGTCATGATTCTGTTTTGTGAGGCGTTCTACTGCGGCCGTGAGGGTCTGAACCTGTCTTTCTAATGCGGTGGGCCTTGGCAGCTCATCGCCTTGCACGTCGTTGGAGTTGGCCATCGAGCGTGTGAGTACCATGCAACTCTTGTGTCTGGGAGGCGATAATGGCTTAACTTGTCACGATCGTCTTTCCCACAGACGGGGCCAACTGATGATGCCGAAATGTTCACCAGTGAGATGCACGACCCTTACACTCGAGCAACCGTTGCCTGAAAAATAGAACAGTACAAGAACACCTTCAAAGGGGGCTCCGGTGTGGAGCCGGCCAAATACCCTCCGAAGGTTAAGTCAGAAAACGTTTTTACAACTCTAGAGTGCTAGAGAGGAGTTAGTTACACATACCTTTTTTGAGGGTGTTGGGGCCTTTTTATAGTGGTGAGGTCCTTCCTCCTCTCCTTGTAGAGCAAGCCTCTCAGACTTGCTGAGCAAGCCTCTTAGACTTGCTGAGTAAGCCTCTCAGGCTTGCTGGGCAAGCCTCTCTTGCTTGTATAACAAGTTTCTTGAAACGTGATGGGCAAGTCCGGGCCCTCGTCTTGTCAGGGGCCCACACGAAGGATGGGCTCTACCTTCTTTGGGCTTGTGGACATGGGCCCATTAGGCTCGTCAATGGGCCTATTGGGCTTCCCAAGCCTTATTTCACATTTTATCCCCTTCAATATCCATTTTCTCCAAAATTTCTTCCCATAAGTTTCAAAATTGGAACACTTATTTACCCTTTTAAACTCTGTAACCCGCTACTAAAATTGTGTGTAGTACAACCTTATCATGTTTTTTAAGGTGAGTTACACATTCATAAATACCCAATGATACTTACAAGTTAGAACAATAAAAATAAATTTATTATAATAATAATAATAATAAAATAGATGACTAGGAAAAAAAAATTATACACATTGGAAAAATATCAAAAATAATGGTGTCGACCAACAACCCACCAAAAAAGTCTAACCAAAAACCTACCAAACAAGAGTGAGGGCAGATGTTTCTCAAAAAAAAAAAGAGTGAGGGAAGATTATACATTCTTCATCTCTTCCAACACACCGGTAATCAAATATTGGCTTTCATCTTCCAAAAAAATTTCATTAATTTTAAATTTTTTTTTTTAAGTCAAATAAATCATTCATGGCTAAAATCACTTCATATTATGAATTAGATACTTGCTGGCCTTTTATATCTATAGCAGCAACGAAAAGCAAACATAAGATAGTAAGAGGTGCAAACTATTGCAACAAACAGCTCAATACCTTTTATGTTTGCTTTGCTATGGATACAAAAGTCTAGCATCTAATAAATAATAGAAAGTAAATTTTAAAAAATAAAGATTTATTTGCTTTTTCTTTAATTCAAAATTAATTAAATTTTTTTTGAAAGATGAAGTCACCATTATTCACTAATAAATTAAATTTGATTATTGAAACCCATCACATCACTCCAATGTTTGATCATTTCTCAATATATAATCATATCCATTCTCTCTAATATTTCTTTCAATAATTACGAAGTTTAAAAACTTCTTTATTATTTTTGGTTCCATATCTAGCGGAGAAAATGGGCTTTTGCCCTTTTTTTTAAAAAAAAAATTCCAGCATTTTGTCCCATTTTCAAACTAATTAGGGAAATGCCTTTGTTATGAAACTCGATTTTCTAAAAATTGAGTTTCAATTTAAAACTCGATTTTTGGATAATCGAGTTATAACAAACTGAAAATTTAAAAAAAAAAAATTTTAAGATTTCTAAAGCCCTATAGTGGCATTTTAAGAAGCCTTATAGTAGCGATTTGGAACTCGAGTTCCATGAATTCAAATTCCATGCAAGTTTTTTTTTTTTAGTTTGATCACCCCATACCTATAGTGACATTTTAAGGAGTCTATAGTGACGTTGAAACTTGACTTTGAGAAAATTGAGTTTCAAAACAAGACATTTCCCTAATTAGTTTGGAAAAATGGGCAAAATGCTGGATTTTTTTAAAAAAAATGGCAAAAGCCAATTTTCTCCCATATCTATCACCAAAACTACGTGAGGTCTAAGTTTTTTAAGATTTTCAACAATCAATGAATATGGTACACCTTCATAAATACATGTGATATTAATATGTTAGAATGCCAAATCTAAATCAATTAAAAAAATAGAAGATTAGAAAAGTTAATTGTGACAAAAAAAATATATATGAAATAAAATAAATTAAAAACTAAACTGCACATACATCATATTGGAAACATAACTAAAGTAAGTTCCCCACCAACCAACACCGCAACAACTAATGGCTTATGAGAGAGTGAGTAGATTATATATTCTTCATCACTTCAAATATACTGATAACCATCAATGTATACAACTCTTATGAAAAGTCCTTCCAAAATAGTATAATATCGATCTGTTGGAAGAGATGAAGACAACATAATCCACTCACACTCTCGTCAACCACATTGGTTGTTGCATGTTGCATTGTTGGTTGATAACCATTACTTTAGTTATGCATTTTAGTTTTTCTATTTCATATCGTTTTTTCATTTTTATTTTTGCCACAATTAACTCTTTTTTTTAGTCTACTGTTTTTTTTAATAATAAATTTAGTTTTTGTGTTGTAACATATTAAGAGTATCTATGAAGGCATACCTCATCTGACCAATAAAAAAAATTTAAAACTTCAACCCCACGCAATTTTATTGGTAGAATAAAGAATCAAAAATAGTTAAGAGGTCTTCAAATTCGTAATTCTTGAGGAAGAAACTTTGGAGAAAAAGGATATGGTTAGAGATTGATCAAAGTTGAAGATAATGAATTTCAATACTCAAATCTGCTACCGAATTATTGGTGGTGAATGATCTCAACAGGTAATTATGCTAAGAATAGTTTTAGACTTTTAGTACTTACATTAAGAATGGTTTTCTTTTGATACCAAATCAAATTAATTTAAAGAGAAATAAGTTAGTAATAAGATGCGATCTTTTCTATATTTATTAGTTCAATTCATAATTATCTATACTACTATTTAAGGGACTTTTCCTGTTTGGATCCTCATTGTTTTGGTTCAAAAATACCCCTACACTCCTATGTTTAAGTAAAGACAAAATTAAAAGGCAATCCAGTATAAATACAACTATAACTCCCACTAAAATATTGCCTAAAAAATAGAGTCACCCTCCTGTTGATTTTCAAATTACTTTATTCACTTATAAATTAAATTCTCAAAATAAAAATTATATATAAAATAAAGACACATTTGGGGGAGGGGGGGGGGGGGCTATAAAATAGGACCAACATTTTCACTTTTTTTTTTCTTCTCCTTTTTTCCCCCTTTATCAAGACTTAAATGTTTCTCTCTCTTTTTTTCGGTTTCCTTTCTTCTAAATTCTAATTTAACCTTCTTCTTTTTTTTTTGGTTTTTGTTTTTGTTTTTTTAAATCTCTTCTTCTTTATTTTTGAATTATTAAAAAAAAAAAGTGATTTTTAATGTACTCCTTTTTTTTCTTTTTAAGGGTTTATTTACTTATTCATGTTAGTGTTTGAATTGTTTTATCTTTACATCTATTTGTACTGTCTTTTTTTTTTCATTTTAATGAATGTATTTTCTATGTCCAAAATAAAAATCACTATGCATGTGGTTTAATTGAATGGAAGAGAGAAATATTTCAAATTGAAATGAATGGAAAATTATGTCATTAAACCCAAAAATTACACTCTTCAAAGTACCCAAATGGATTGGGGTCCTACTAGCTGGATTGAATACTCTTCTACTCCTTGGACTGCAACGATATGGTGTAAGTAGGCTAGCAGTGACTAATATATTTAGCTCCAAGCTAGTTCTATCTACCTATCTTAATCTTTCTTGTAATTTTACAGTTCTAAAGTGGGTACGTATATTTATGGTTGGTAGATAAGGAAGCTGGAGGGTGTAATTGGCTTGGGTTGGTTTGTAATTTTTGAAAGATGCTTGTGTTTGGTGGGGCCACGGGTTGGGCTTGTTGTAAGCTTGTGTGAATTTTCCAGTTGGGCTTGAAATTTTAATTGGAATGGAGGTTTGTGTCTAAGGGCGATTGGGGCTTGGGCTGGTGCGATGGGTTCAGATGGGCCGAAGGCTTAGAGCTGGTTTGTTTCCAGTAAGAGTGGGCTTCAAGGTTTCGGGTTGGGGTTGATTGATCAGATTGGGCCCAGGCTGAGCTTTGGGCCTGGGTTCACGGTTTGGACCAGGCTTGACCCGGTCCTCCCTTTTCCTAATAAAACTACTTCCACCAATCAGGACCTAAGACAAATCTGGTATACCAATAATATTTTGACACCTCACCACCTTATCCCATCTCCCTGTTTAATTCTTTTTCTTTTTCTTTTAACCCATCATATCAAAAAGGAGAAATGGATATGATTTTGTTTCAAAATTGGTATTTTCTGATTTGGGGTTTGGAGATTGTTTCAGATGTATTTGAAATCCGATGTGTGTATATGTATGACAGTATGAATGAACATGTGCAGCCGTGTGTGTGTGTCTTGTGTTCATATGTACACTTGAGCTACTACCATTAACATGTGAGCAAGCATTTCCAAAAAAAATAAAAGCTAGCATGAAAATGAGATGGGAAGTAGAAGATGCTACCCATTTCTTTCTGTTCTCTGTTTTTCCATTCTCTTTTGTTTATGGTTCCATGCTGAGTGTTGCCTGATAATAGACACACAGCAGAGTTATAGTCAGGGACGGAGGGAGACTTGGACTAGGGGGGCAATGACCCCCCTAATTTTTTTTTTAAAATTAATACATACATGGTCACCCATTTTAGCAATTTTGTTCATAAAATCACACTTTGTCCCTTTGTCCCCTTTAATATTATCTTTGATTCTTTTAGGAGTACTACTCTAACCACAAAATTTTCTATAACATTTTTACAAACTGTTGTAATAGTAAATTTTTATTGGTTTACATCTGGGCTCATCACTTACATCGCATTTTTACTTACTAATAACCACTCACCACATTAATAATTTGTAAAAAAAAAAAAAAAAATTGTAATTCTAGCATTTTCCTCCTTTTAAAGGCTAGATCTAAAATCTAAAACAAAATAAACAATCCCAAAAAAATTATTCATCAACAAAAATTACCAATAATAAAACTAAAAATAATTAAACTCAATCATCCAATTTTACCTAAAACAAACAACTTGACCCTTTAAAAAATTTTAAGCAAAATAATTTTGTCCATACTTGGATGCACACATAATAAACACACCAAAAAAAAAAAAAAAAAACCTCATTAGCTATTAAGCAACTGAGCCAAAAGTTAGAGCCACCGCACGCAACTAATAGCAAAATTTCACTCCCTAACTTTAGGTTCTGGTTTCGTCCCTGGTTATAGTCTTTAAATGAAAAACCAAATGGGAAAATGAAATGCATAATAATAAAATAAAAAAGGCTTGTTATGAACCTATTGGATGCTGCTCGGCTTCTTTGTTTTTCTGCTTGTCTCTCTATTTCTTTGCTTGTTTGCTGTCTGTTGCTACTGTTTTGTTGTTGTTGTTGTTGTTGGTTGCTGCTTGAAACTGACTGTATTTGCTGCGTAAATGGAAAAATGAGCTGCCTTTTAGGGACTTCTTTTTGGTTTTATGGAAAAAGGATGTAGCTTTCTGTGTTTTTGGGCTAGGGAAAAGGTTTCTCTTTTAAGGCTTTTTGGTTGGTTGGAAAATGGCTGTTGTATCGGATCTTGGATGTGTTTTGTTGTAACTTTGTGAGGCTTTGGGTATGTGAAAAAGGAAGAAGCTTTCTTGTATTTTTTTTGTTCTGTCTTTGGGCTAGAAAAATGATGGATTTTTTCTGGGTTGTTTAGGCTCTATTTTTGGAGCTCTAAAGGGGTTGGAGTTGCAGCTATTGAGGCAAGTTGTTTGCAATTTCGTGTAGGTGAAAAGGAGGGATTTTTCTGGGTATTTTGGGTTATGCAGTGAAGGTTTGTGGGTGTTTCTTTGAGGAGCTCATGTGATGGTGTTTCATGGTTCTTTGTCATCTGGATGTTTTCTTTTCAGTGGGTATTTTGGGGGTTATGTTTGAGGTTTTAGAGGATTCGAATCCTCTTCATTTCCCTTTGAAATGGAGAGTGTCCAATTCACGCGATGTTTTTGAAAAATATCAAGGGTCAAAAACGTGCCACGTCAATTAAAATGTAAACACACTAAGATTTGGATTCAAACCACAGTTAACTCAACAATTTCTCTCTCACCAAACCCATCTGAATATTTCAAACTCTCTTTCTCTCTCTCTTCTCCAAGGTTCGACTTTCTCTCCCGTTTCGCCATCACGGTACCACCACTACCACCTGCACCAAGGCTACGATTTGATCAAGCTTTTATGCTCCAAGCTTTTACCCAAACACTATAAGCAAAAGATTTTCTCCAACTTCATTCGCCAGAAAAATATCAACTAATCTATCTATGTTTGTATGCCTTTTGTTGCTTTGTTTTGCTTTGTGATAGTGCTTTCTTGGGGTTTTTTATTTTCTTTTGAATTGGGATTAGTTTATACGCTTAAAATTTTTATTGGGGTCTCTCTTAATATATATATATATATATATTATCTATGTGTGTGTGTGTTTTATGCTGTGGTTATTAGAATGTTTGGTTCCAAGTTTTTTGGTTTGTGGGTTTTTTTTTTTTTTGTCTCACTGTTATGTAAATGTTTGTGCTTTTGCGTGGATTTTGATTTTATTTTTACTTGTTCACTTTATTATGAAAGGTTTTAGGGAATGTATTGTGAATGTCTCTTTGTTTTCCCTATCATGCCACTAATTGCAAAATTGGGTGTGTAAATTGTCCTTTGTAGGAATGGAATGCACATAATTGTATTTTGATGATGAACTGTTAAAAAAAAAAAAAAAAAAAACATTCAACCTATGGCTAGATTTTTGTTTACTAGCTGCTAGCAGCAAATATACACTAGCTTTTAGGGTGAGACAGATGAATTTTCAATTTTCAAAAATCTAAACTGTTGAGAACCCTTTTGTGGTTGGTATTTGAACTTTAAAACTCTTATAGGAAGAATAATTGAATTTTCTGACTGTTTTTTATGCCTCTCTTTTTGTAGATTGGTTCTTGTATTGGCCTTTTGGTTATCCATTTGGAAAGTCTACATAATTTTTTGGATAGGTTCTGTTATTGGTTTCATTGATTTGTTAATACTAGCTTTTTGTAGATTGGTTCTTGTATTAGCCATTTATTTGTTAATATTGCTTGTAGGTTTCATTGATCCTAATCATCAGTAATTAGGAAGGGCCTTTAGAGCTATGATACATCCCAAAGCTTTGATACCAAAAGAACTTACATAACAAAGAAGCATCATACATTCATACCAAGAGATGGGGCAAGGTTTTTAACACAAGGCAAGTCGAAGTGATCAAGCTAAGATTGAAAATTGTAGACTTTGGATGGAAAGTATAATCAAGAAGCAAGAGGTGGAATGTATGGTCAAGCAATAAGCACACCAATTGTAGAAGTTTCATGTTATTATAATCATATAATCAAAGTGTTTATTTCAATGGAATTCTTGTTATGTGATTAAAGTGTACATAGCCAAGTCTTGAATGTCAGCAATCAAATGAGAAATAGACCAGGCAAAATAAGGACCATTGGTGTGGATAGACCAGGCAATCAAATATGCCATATACTAATAAAGATTCAATCTTTATCTCAAAAAGAAAAGAAAAAAAGATTCAATCTTTATGTCAAAAAAATAAAAAAAGATACTCCAAGAATCATCTAGCCATTATAAAGATTCAATCTTTATCTCAAAAAATTAAAAATAAAAGTTCAGATATACTCTAACTTGCATCCAGCCATCAAAACAACAATATAAACTCTCCAAGGCAACAATATAAATGCAGCAAAATGAGATGGACTCCAAGAATCATCTAGCCATTATAAAGATTCAATCTTTATCTCAAAAAATTAAAAATAAAAATTCAGATAGACTCTAACTTGCATCCAGCCATCAAAACAACAATATAAACTCTCCAAGGCAACAATATAAATGCAGCAAAACGAGATGGACTCCAAGAATCATCTAGCCATTATAAAGATTCAATCTTTATCTCAAAAAATTAAAAATTAAGGTTCACATAGACTCTAACTTGCATTTAGCCACCAAAACAACAATATAAACTCACCAAGACAACAATATAAATGTAGAAAATTGATCAAACATCAAATAAGATAAGCATAAACAAGTTTTACGGATATACCTCTATTTTGGCAAGATAGAAACAGAGATGTGCTTTGAACCTTTGAACGAGTTCTGAAGTTTTGAACGTGCACGTTTGGTTTTCACTTTTCCCTCCTAAAAGGTTTTTTTTTTTTTTTTTTTCCGGTAGAATTTGTCCGGTTGAGTCAAACAACCCTCTAGTTTAAGTGTTTAACTGCAGTTAAGTGTGTGTTTTACATTTTAATTGACGTGGCACGTTTTTTACCCTTGATAGTTTTCAAAAACATCATGTCCGTGAACTGGACACTCCATTTCAAAGGGAAATGGAGAGGATCCAAATCCGGTTTTAGGTGGGTGCTAGACAGTGGAAGCCCTTAAAAGATGAAGGGTCCAGCCGTTGGGACAAAGGGAGATATTTTCTTTGGGTTTGTGTTGTGCCTCTCCTGGGCTGATTCGTCCGTCCTCTCTTAGAAAAAGATGAATATATAAAGTTCCCTTACATAATGTTTGGTTGTAGACAGGGAAAGAGAAAGAGCAAAGGAAGGGAATGAGAGTAGACAATATTATGTGTTTGGATATAAGAAAGAAAAGATAGAAGAAAATGTGAAAGTTCTATCTCTCATTTATTTGGTTTGTATAAGAAAGAGAAAGGAAAATTGCATGCTTTTACCTTTATGACCTCATTAATGATGGGGAAATTCATATATAAGTACCCTTGTAATTTCTTAAAAGTGTGGAAGATATATTAGGCCCCGTTCGGTATGCAAGTTTAAACACATGTTTGTTTTTAGTTTTTAAATAACATTACACATATTTTCACACACTTTTTTACCCACGCAAATTTCCAAAAAAAACTAAAAATTATTGTTTAAACACACATACCAAACGGGCCCTTAGTCATTTAAATATAAAATGGTAGACCCTAGAAAATTAGTTATATTCCTTCCTGTCATTTCTTACCAAATAGTTGTTACTAGAATAGTGGGGCCCATGGAAAAAGCAGCACTCCACCTCATCAACTTTTCTTTTCTTTTGAACAACCAAACAGTAAAAATGATTTATCTTCCCTTGCTTTTCTCTTCTTTTCTTTTTCCTTCCCCCCTTCCAAACACAGTGTTAGGGTTTAGGGAATGTAGAATAGGGAGGGAAATTGATAAAAATGTGATGACCTTTAAGGTCACTGAAAATTTTCTAGCAATTGGAGCAGACCTTAACTCACTAAATTAGAACTTAGACTGCAATGCACTTAAAGAATTATACTTTAAATCAACAGTGATGAATAAAGCTTGACATGCTCATTAATTAAAAGAAATTAAATTGACCAATTATTAAATCACATGTATGACTTTATAAAAATAAAGGACCAAATGTGGACCTGGATAGAAATAAGACATGTAGTTTAAGAAAATTAGTTAGATGCCTTAAGCAATGCTTAAAAATAGGCCAGTCCATGGGTCGAGTCAATTTGGTTTTGGACTCAACCCGAACCCAACCCGCCAATGTCAGGTGAAGGGCGGAAGGACCCTAAATCGACTACCGACATCAATCAGTTGATTCGGTTTCGGGTTCAGGTGGTGCTCGGGTCGATTTAATCGGTGGTAAAAGTCGTTGGAACCTGCAAATGTCATTGGAATCTGCAAACAAAAAACAATCATCGAAATCTGCTCTGAAATGGCTGGAATCTACAAAAACTCTCTAAAATCTACTGGGATTTGGTTAGATCTAGCTCAATCTCACCAGATCTCGTCAAGATATCATCGGATCTGAGCTTGATCTTGCTGGAGTTGGCCGGATTTTGTATATAGCATCGGTTGAGTCGGTTGGCTCGGGTTTTGGAGAAGAAAACCCACCACTCGACCCACCGACGTCAGTTTTTAAAGGTAGAAACCCGCTGTTGATCGATGGGAGCGTTGGTTCAGTGGGTGTTGGTCGGGTTTGGACACCCCTACTCAAAACTTAATGGCATTCTCAAATAAATAAATAAAACTCGAATAATATATTTAGTACCAATTTTCCATGAAACTTACACCAAAATCTTAGCACACTTTCCATAGGAAATTATGTACTATTTCCACAATTAAAATGCAACACAGATAATTTCATTCCATTAGTGAAATCTCATTCAAACCAACTCTAATTTTCATCCATCACTAATCAAATTACATGGAATTTCATGGTTTTAAATATAACATCAAAATTAATCTAATTACATGGCTAAATTTCAATTTAAGCTCAATCAAATTTAGTCAACCGCATAAAAATTAATAAAAGTAATAAATAAATAAAAAGGTTTAACTATTAAAACTATGAAATTCTTTAATTTAGGTCTAAAACTTTGTTGAGGTCCAAAATATCACAAGTATTGTGTTGAGACCCAAAACATCACAAATATTGAAATCTAAAACCCAAGGGGGCCCTCAAAGAAAGGCAATGCCCACTTAAAATAAGCAAGAGGAGGCCTAAACCCATGAATGAGCAAGCTTTAGGCCTTAGAAAATAAATGAAAAGGAAAAAGGAAGTTCAGCCTAGCCTTTGTGAGGAAAATTTCTTGGGGAGCCCAAAAAAGGACTAGACCAAGATACCTTGGGACTCCTAAAAAGCTGGGATCCTCATGAAATGTAGAAAGGGATCAACTGAGATTGGGACAGCTTAAAGGAGCATGCTCATGGACAAAAGAAACGAAGATAGGCATGTCCCACCAGCCACCTATGGTTCAAAAAAAGGCTAATGACTTAGAAATTAGCACTTCATGAAAAGAAGTCTGGTACCTCGGGGAACGCAGAAAGGTGGACCATGAAGGAAAGTGGTTGGGGATCTTTCAGCCTGATAGAAAAGAATCTACCCATTTAGAGAAAATGACAAAAGGTGAAGCAGCCAAAAAGGTGGGCCTGAAAAGGAGCATCTAGAAGCTTTGGGAAAAGAAGATTAAAAGTCAACTCTTAGGACATCCCAAAAGAGGAATGTTAACTGGGGACTTTTTTGGGGAAACCTCAAAAGGGGAAAATTGTGAGAAAATAAGGAAAGGATCAGCCACCAATGTTGCTGACACAACATTGGTTCTAGTACCCAGGACAGTAAATGGAGGGAATCAGTGGTACACTAAAAATCCTAGGAATGTACTATAAAAAGGGGTGGAGACATCAGCAAAAACTATTCAGCAATAAAGAATCAGAGCAAAAATATCCTTTGAAAATTTCTTTAGAATTCAAAAAATGAGAAAAGAGGGAAAACACTGTGAAGGATCCTAAGACAATCACTAAAGGATACACTTGGATTCAAAGGGATTCAAACCTCATAAATCTTAGAAGCCTACAAAGAGCTATCTAAATCTATGACTTTTGAATTTATTTGGACCTTGTAACATATCCCAGTGGAGAAATGACCCAATGTACTAAAACTCAAAAAAATAATGAAATATTATTTATCATTCTGAGGATCCCTAACATCTTATTTATCTTTTTATTCATTCCTTACTATTCCTTACCGTACAATACGTATATATTTTGTATGTATAAATGTGTATGTGTTGTAGGAATCATGTTTTATGCATAACTTGGTTCATAATCAGCCCAAAACAACTAAGGGGAACCAAGCCCAGTGCACCAAACCACAAGCATAAGGCCCAGGATCCATATTTCTACTTGGGCTTAGGTACTGTCAAAAGAAAGAACCCACAAACTTTTATCAAAATTTAGAGCCGGACAAAATATGATAATCAACACAATGTAAATTTACATGATTATTGTAACAATCACATATTTTTATACAAGTTCGCATGATCAAATGTGAGTGAATTTTGAACTTGATTGACTAAAATGTAGTCATTTTTCTAGCATACAAGCACTTGGTGCTTTAAAATTTTACAAATACATATTTTAATAATTGTTTTGAAAAGTAAATGTGTAAAATAGAAAATGCAAAATTTATACTAAATTAAATATTAATTTTTGCCCAATACAATGTTCTAAAGTATATTGTAAAAATGTATATGTAAATTAAATAAAATAAATTTTTAGTGAGATAATATATATATATATATATATATATATATATATTGGTACCCCTATATAAATGGTTTAAAATCCAAAACACAAAAACCAAACCTCATGTCTGTACAAAACAAAATAATTAGGCAAGTTATAAGTAATGGTGTAAAAGTTGATAAGTTGAGACAAAATTATGGTAAAAATTGTGATCCTTAACATTACTCATATAACAATGGTGAACAAAAAGGGAAATGTCTTTTGCCGATTTTTTTTTTTTTTTTCTTTTTAGAGATAATTACAACATGCTGCTAACCTTGTAACTCAAACATTTTCCCTTCTAAATCCCCCAAGCACTTTATATCTATAGAGGACCTTGTAACTCAAACATTTTCCCTTCTAAATCCCCCAAGCACTTTATATCTAAAGAGGTTACCGTGTACTGAAAAAGGGCCACAAGTCTAGCATATTAAGACATGTGTCAGTGTGTGACAAAAGCCATGCTAGTCCTACTTTGATATCTAGTATAATGTCCCTGTTTTGAAATTATTAAGCACTGTGTCTCTATTTTGAAATTCGATTTCTAAAAATAGAGTCTCAATGTAACTCGATTTTCTTAAAATAGAGTTTCAATGTAACTCGATTTTTAGAAAATTGAGTTCTAGGTAAGTTCAATCACTTAAATTTTTTTTTAAATTTAAGTGAAACTCAACATTAGTAATGTCGAGTTACACTTAAAAATATACACATAACTCAATTTTGAGGATATCGAATTTTACACAAAACTCAATTTTGTTAAAATTGAGTTTCAAAAACAGAGGTATTTTGCTAAATAATTTCAAAACAAGGGTACTTTACCACATAATTTTAAAATTAAGGGCAAATACCCATTTTCCCCTGGCTTTGACACCACAAGAACATAATAATCAGTTTAAAGGCTTTGAACACCTCAAGCTTATATAGTGACTGTAGTCATAGGGAGCTTTAGACAGCTTTTATGCAAGAGGACCATTTGATTGAAGATTATTACAAAGGCCTAAACAATCCAAATATTCTTAAAGAATTTATAAACACCACTTTGTATAAAAACGACAAGGCAAACTTGTCATTGAAACCAAAAATATTTTGAGAAATAGATAAAAACAACCTGACTTCTGTAGCTTATACCAAATTAATAGAATCCACTCATTTTTGCACATTGAACATTTTTTATATCGTATGCATCCATCTAATCTAACCTTGTCGTCAAGAACCATATACAAAATGACTGTTAAATATGAATATAACACTTGTGGTTTACATTTTCATTAGTATTACAAGGGCAAGATACATCAAAGAATTTATCTCAGAAGGGCCACAAATCACCCCAAAGAGATCTTTTGGCCTGATGGTGTAATGTAGGATTCTTACTTTGGGTGACGACCACACGCTCAAACGAACCCTCTGAGCCATCTTGATTGGTTGATCGACAAACATCCATCGTGACATGCCTGCCCCGTCGAACAGGTGAAAAAATAATCCTGCCCCAACCACCCCCAAGATCAGCAGAGGTTGTTTCTTCTTCCTCCTCATCTTCATCATTCTGGTCAGCAGCATCAGTATCCATTACATCAGAATCATAGGTAGCTGGATCCACTTCTTCGTATGGAATATTATCAGCTTCTTGCTGTAACTTGATTAAGTCCTCTATCCAGGTCAAAAGACAAAACTTCAGAAAGACCAAAAATGAAGTTCAAAAACTCCCAGATCGCGCTAGAACGCAAGCTGATTAGCACATGCATGCTAGGAATCACATTATAGCAAAAACATGCTTTGAGAGTATTCAGATGTACCATAGTCAATTTCAAGATCTTCCGGATTTCTTTTTGCATGTTGTTCCTTCAATGTCTCAAATTCCATGCCATCAAGGGGCCAGGGTTCACTGATTAAATTAAACAGTCAAGTAAAATATTTACATAAGGAGCTGCAAGGTGATGGAAATATAAAAAATAAAATTAAAGAATTAAAAATAATTTTAGAAATCATATTTGGGCAGTTTTGGCAAATATACTCACCATAGAGAGTGATAGAAACTAGAAAGAACGCATGATGAAAAGTCACTTAACTAATTAAGAATTAATATGTAAAAGAATTATTTTTCATTCTGATGAACTTC
Organism: Quercus agrifolia; assembly: GCA_029955455.1. Classification (NCBI taxonomy): domain Eukaryota; kingdom Viridiplantae; phylum Streptophyta; class Magnoliopsida; order Fagales; family Fagaceae; genus Quercus; species Quercus agrifolia. Next base: position 46,541,240 of record JARQAD010000006.1, read on the forward strand.
AAAAATACCATCAAATCTTCTGTAATTTTTTTTAACAAAAATATAAAGTAAGCTTTACTATTTTAGAATTGAGCTGTTGATGACTAAGAAAATTAAAGAATAAACAGCCCCATCTCTTTGAAAGCAGCTCTTCAAATACTCACCTTGGTCTTTGTCCTCGTCTGAAAGCAACGAAAGAAAATTTCTCATCCTCAAAGCCACGTAATGGTGGTTCCCCCTTGGCACGCTACAAAAATGCCATTGATTAGAGAGATGGTAATAGTGATGGCATAAATTTCCTAAATGCTTTCAATTTACTTTAATATATATATATATATATATATATATATATATTCTCAGAACTAGAAGAATCATAGGAATAAAAGTGTCAAACAACTTCCAAATAAGAAGAGAACAACACAATTTGTATAGTTCTTTGACAACATTTTTTTTAAGGGCACTACATTACAAAAGTAACCTGCAAGGTTAGGACTTGTATTGACACCCATGATAAATCATTTAAACACAAGGATCGGACACCCGCTTCACAAGAAACTCTTGAAACATGCTTGGAACATCTGTCAAACAAATATGACATGGCATGCATCATGTTTTCAAAACCAGACTTGACAGGCTGATCAGACCAGGTTAACTAGTAACCAGTGTCTAGGCTGATACAGTCCAAAAAAAGGGCAATTTAAATTTTATTCAAAAATGGTGAAACCTGGAAAACCTCAGAAACAAATAAATTCATCACAAGCATTATATTATTATCATCATTATCATTAAACTAAGAATAAATGAACTAACTTTTCATTTAACTTAAGAATGCTATGCCCAAAAAAGATTAGCCCATGCATTCAACACTCCACATACTTGAAGGAGGGTGCTATTTATAAAGGAAAAGGTATAAAAAATTCCTTTATTTTTCTAATGTGGGACTTGTAATACTTCTTGTTAAAACCTCACTCTTATTTATGAAGGAAAAATTATTGCATCTTCATTCTTTTAATATGAAACTTGAAATACTTCTCAAATAAAAAAAATTCATTCATATTTTCAATGTGACACTTCCATGTTCATTAATTATTTATGCTGGTCTGACTTCAAAACCTTGAACTCCTCTTTTTTTTTATTCTTTTCACAGTTCAAGTTTTAAATCCATGGCACGCATATCAACATGTAGCAGATTGGCCTACTTACAGATGATATACCAAATGGTTAACTAAGCAAAGGAACAGTAGCCAAATGGGGTAGACAGAGTAGGATATGGATTAAAAAAGGAACCTTGTATGCACGTTGTGATGATGTCCTCTCCAAGCGTTGGACAAAATGACAGTATTTACTAGTTCTTGTCAGTGGACATTGTCCATCATGAGGGCACTGCATCAAGAGAACCATATGTGAGAAAAAGAGAATTGGAAAGACAAAAAAAAGAAGGGGGGGGGGGGGGGGGGTGGGGGATGACTGTAATACTCACAGGGGCAACTATGAATGCACCACTTTTTTGAGCCACCACCAAGTCCTTTGAAGTTGTATTGATTGCAGCTTTAGATTTACGGAGTTTCTAAGAAGTCATGAATATGGCACTATACATGAGAAGGGTTAATAAAGCACAGTAGTTAATCAGAAACACAGGAGTCCTGCAACAAATATTGAATCAGTACCGTAACTAAAATATTGTCCTGAAGAATGAACAACTTACCCTTTTCTCCATCCATAATATATGAGATCGCATTTGAGATATTACATTAAATCCATGAGGTGTTCCAGGTTCAACCAAAACCTACTCCACATTTGGATTTTAAAAGAAATAAATAAATCAATGCAGAAAACTTGAATTCCGAAAAGTGTATAACTATAAAATCAATTAACGCAACCAATAATGTAAGATTTCTCAATTCCAAGCATGAATGTGACAAAACATGAAACTTTCCATAAGCAGGTATCATACCAGAACATCCTGTGTAAGATCCCAAAGCTGGCGTACTATAGTGATTCTGTCCTTCAAAGATGGTATCTCTCCAAGCACATAGGACTTCAACCCATAGCCAACAGACAATAAACATCAATTAGTACCAGGAAGAGGCCACAAATCCAGATTTTCAAATAAATATTTGTATGCTCTCTTATAAATCAAAAATAGTAATGGAAGTCTCACTTGTATTGTATAAATGGGCTACAAAAAACCAAATAAAAATAATAATACACATTTGATGAAAGATTCCTTAGGTGCAGTGGTTTAAAAAAATAATATATCAAATAGAAACATGATACTTCCTACATTCATGCCAAGGCTCAAATAACTTTTGTGAAAATGTTTTAGGAAGAGACCAAGAAGAATGCAACTTACAGCAATCACAAGGTCATGTCTTCTCTCTGACTTGTTGATGCTTTTAGTAAGTGCCTGAATGCTATCATAACTATGAATAAGTGGCAGATTCTTCATACCTAAAACAATTGTAACATATAAATATTAGAATTTTGTTTTGATCACATGACTTCTTTATCTCATGAATTTGTATGGGAAAAGAGGGAGGGGGGAGGGGGAACCAGAGGATAGTCACATAGAAAAACCTATTGATACTGCAAACATACTTAACATTTCATAAAAAAATGTCAATGAAGCAACATAATTTCAATGCACACAATGATAGCATGTCAAATGAAATCTAAATCTAAATTGCTCCTAAAAATAAAAATTAATAGGTTAATCATAAGCCTATCCCCCCATTTCTTAAGAGGAATGCTTGAGCATTATTTGCAGCCATACCTCATGTATTTAGATTTAGAAGGAAGTATTAGTGGAGATACTTTAGATTAATAATGAATCAATGGAAATAGAGGTTAGGCCACGTCACAATGATACTTCTAAAAGAATGCAGCAGTATTGGAATATTCTTGCAGAATGAAGATCTATGGGTTCTGGTACCCACTTTAGATTCCATTTTTAAAGTTTTAATAATATTATGATATATGATAGTTGCAAAATGATATTAGGATCTATGAAAGAGTTCACTATGCACAAGGTTTTACACAAAGTAAGCTTGCTATAGCATGCATATAAGCATCATATCACACAACTGATGCAAATCATACCCAGCAATTTCATTGACCTAAGCTAATTCATGATTAAGTCATAAGCTATTGTTTTCTAAGGTTATTCTCTACATGAACACTAATTTTGCATGACTTCCAAATCCAAGACTCCAAACCCACACAACAGAACCAATACAATTTAGCACTCAGCTGAAATACACAACAAAGAGTTACTATATGGTCCCTTCAAACAATAGTAATTTTTCCTCTAATTTCCAACTGCTCTTTGAAATTTTAATAATACAACAATCTCACAGAAAGATCAACTACTTGAAAAGAGAAAACTGTCAGTTACCTTGTATAAGGCTCCGGCCAGCACGCTGCATTGACTGGGATGGCTCCACTAAATTGACTTTCTCCAAGGACTGTGGCCACACTTCTCGCAGGGCCCTACAAAATATTGTTCACATTAATGCAAATGCAGCTACTAAGAGATAACAATAAACCAACATGCATTTTAGTATGCAGGTGACTATATTGGGAGATATTAAAATGAGCTTTTCACCAGAAAGCCGAACCAGTGCCAGCACCAAAATCCAACACTCTAGCTGGAGAGAAACCTGGTAGCCTTCTACGAACCTAAACACCCAAAATATACAAAAATTATAATGAAAGAATAATTCGAATTTTCAAATCCCAAAAGCTTCATTTGCTTTCTAAGAACACATACAGGGGGAAAAAATTTAACTCAAGGGAACTAAAACCCTTCACCCAGTTAAGCCTAATTCAACTCTCTGATTCAGTTAAGCTCAGCACTTCATCTAAGTCTCAAATTTTGGCAACCAAACAGAAAAAAAGAAAATACCAGCAATTCCACACACAAGAAACACCATTCAATTGCTGTCCTTTCACTTCTATTTCTATACTACCTCCTTGAGAACTCGGTAACATGCGGAGAACACAGCAGGCATCCGAGATGCAACATAAGCGGCAGTCTCATCCTCCATATACTTGAAGCCAATGTCACCATAGGAGCTCTTGATCTTCCACCGCTGCTTCGAATGCTCTACTGTTTTCAATGGATCCTCCACCAGCTCCCTCGACGTTGTCATCACCATCTGCGCATTCACATCCTTGATTGTGTTCAGAGACTGTGATAGCCTCAGCACCTTCCTCTTCATATGCGGTTCCTCAAGCTCTGTAACCCCAATCCCCCACCTCCAAAAATCAAATGCTTATATATAGAAAGAAGCATACATACATACATATCTGTAACCCCAAAAACACTCCAAAAATCAAATGCTTATACATAGAAAGAAGAATACATACATACATACATACGTGTAAACCCAAACCCACCTCCAAAAATGAAATGCTTATACATAAAATGAATCATACATCCCTATCTATAACCCAAACCCGCCTCCAAAAACACATAATTACACATACAAAGAAGCATACATATGTGTACCCCAAACCCACTTCCATAAATCAAATTCTTATACAAACAAAGAGTCCAACAATACATATCTGATAAACTACCACTTGTCCCAAATGCTTAAGCTATTAATAAATGGTGAATTTAATCATTTAATCATAATTCCAACACTCCTCCTTGATAAATGGGACCCAACACATGGAAATAAACATAAGCAAGCCTTTTTCCCAAGCTGAGCTTGAGCTATTCATAAACAACTTGGTTCATTTGCAGTCTTAAGTTTAAACTATTAAGAAATGATAAATTTAATCATTTAACTAAAATCACAACCCAAAACCCACCTCCAAAAATGAAATGCTTATACAATCAAAGAATCAAACATACATATTTCTAACTCCAAAAACCAAACCCACCTCCAAAAAAATCAAACACTTATACATACATACATATAAGTATGTATATTATGAAAACAATTCAGAGAAGCATTTGGGAAATGAGAAAATGGGTAGTAGCTACCTCGGAGATATTTTTTGATGGCACGGCGGAGACGAACCGGAACGACCAGGCAGCGCTGGGATTGTTTAGCGGCGGCGCGGAGGTTTTCTGGGGTGAAGATTTTTTTAGAGGTTTCGGGCAAAAGGGTCGCCATTTTTCTATGTTGGTGGAGCTGTGACTGTGACTCTGTGAGGAGGAAGAGCTGGTTTCTTCTGTGAGTAAGAGAGTGAATCGAGTTTGGGTGTGTGGGTTTTTGGATGCAGAATAATAGGGTTTTAGTGGTTTTGGGCTTGATGATGGGTTTATCCTTTTAGGCCTAGGTCCATTACAAGCCCGACACCCTCTCTTATTCTTCCTCAATACAATTTTCATAAAATATTTCACAACTAGCAAGATAATAAGTTATATTTGTGAAATGTTTCACAAGTGATGAGATGGTAAGTTATATTTTCACAAATATTTCATAACTTCCAATCTAGCAACTTGCTAATAGTAGATAATAAAATGAAGTCAGTAAAAATCAATAATAAAAAAATGTTAACTCAAGTGTTGTGAATTATTATAAGAATTGTTGTGTCGGTAATATTACTCATTATTTCAACCCTCAAAAGCATTTTTTTTTCCTAGGAGGTAAACGAATGAGGGGCTTAGTAGGTTATGAAATATGAATCCCAATATGCTAGAGAAATCATTAGGTCTTTTGGGTGGAGTCCTCCACCTCATGCAAGAGGTTGTATTTGTTGCAACAAGAATATATAACATCTATTTTACATGGGAGCCCATATTTGTGGGATCCACCCCATATAATAGGGATGTTATATATACCAGCTGGCGGCTACATAATAAAAATAAGGGATTTACTAATGTTTGCCCTTAGAGTATATATTAGTAAACCATTTTAGGAAACTTTTATGGAAAAACGAAAAAATAATTAATTGTTTTGATAGTTTTTTCAATTTTCCATAAAAATTTTCCCAAAATGGATGGTTAATGTGTGCCATAAGGACACACATTAACCAGACCCTAAAAATAAAAATCCCTTCTCATAGGGTTAGGGCTCATTCTCATATGAGAGGGAGGATACATACACCCAATATAGGATAGATTTTCTCAAAAAAATAAAAAACTCCATCGGAAGGACATAATAACCACTCAGTTATATTTTTATTTTGCTAATAAACAATAACCTCTCGATGTGCAGACACTAGAGGTGCTAGAAACCACTGGTTATTTATTACCCATTTCCTCCCTTTTCTCTTGACCTCTCCCTGGAACAACACTTGTCCACTATTCGTTTGATATTCCATTGATTTCCAAGAGGAATAGCTTTTGTTGCAAGAAAACAGACATGGAAATTAATTATTTGTAGGATGCTATAGCATGGTAGTTAGCAGCAAAGCTCCAGGCAATAATCCTTGTACTCGTAGAGACTTTGAACAAAGCAGTTGAGATGGGATATAGAAATCTGCTGATTCTGACATAGAGAAAGCAATTGAAGAAATGCTGCACAGATGAAGGAACCATGGTATTGCTCAATAATAGCAGAGAGAAAAAACATACACATGACAAAAACGTGATTCGCTGTGCATTTAAGGGGAAAACTAAAGACCCTAGACATTCGCTCTGTATTTATAACTTCACTCAAAACCAAAGAGCAAGTTCTTGTTCATCTCAACAGACAATGTAGAAACCAAAAGGCACAAGGAAAATGATCCCCATGTCCCCAACATCACAGCAAAATAGGGCAGGAATAAAATGAAACATTAATGACAGTACTAGAGTTTGAAAGCACTTTCCATCTCATTATGGAACCTCAAGAGTACATTCGCAGGTAGTGAATACAAAAAAGGAAATACATTAATAGGGATCTCATCCAAGAATACAAGCACCACCCTAAAAAAAATTACAGGAATCGAACAACTCTTTCTGCTCAGATACACGGCCAGCGAGAGACACCCAGAAGAACCCAGTCTAAAATGGGGTTGGCCAACTACAAAAATCTCAATCCTCTATTGAAACATATTCAGAATCAACTCTAATTTGAGCCAGTTTCCCTCGCCCAAAAATTTACTCAATCATAATTCCAATATCTAAATGAGATTAGCTCTCTTTAGGAACCTAATTGTCTGACAGTAATATGGCCATATTGATTCCACATAATCAAGGTATTTCTCCATCATCCACTCTTGCAATTCTTTCAACCTTTTTCTTGATAGCTCTTTGTAGTCTAGGTTCTTTATGTTCACTACAGGTTGCCAGAATCGAGCATGGACGTCTTCTTTAAGCTTCCCACGTGCAACATAGCTATAGGCCACCATGTAGTAAGTGGGTAGGTTTTTAATTATTTTGACAGTCTGCTTGAAGCTGAAGACATAGAGCGCGCACAGCCAGCGGAACATCTTGATGTAGGCGGCTATAATAAGGGGCCCAAAAACCCACAAAGGAGTCAACTCCTTTGAAACTTCAGCTCCATAAATAGAATTAACCACCAGGTACAAAGGGATGCTGCAAATTAAACAGAGAAATTAGAAGCAGCAGAAATGTGTATACTATAGCATTATTGCGTTTTCACTTTTCATGCATTTCAATTTATCAAAACTATGTGATACAATATGAAGTGCATAACTGTATAATGCCAAAAGACTGCACTATATGACACTGCAGATGGTTGTGCTCAAGTTAACGATCAAGATTACCAATAGAACTGCAAGTTAGAAATCGTCCCTTATGATTATAATTAATTTCATTCACCTTTTTCCCAATTCAAAAAAATATTGCAGTTAAATTTTCAATTAGAATTGGTTAATACACCAGTGAAATTCAGTAATAAGCTACACTATGCATTAATGCAATTTTCCATTAATATAGCATGTATCCTAGGCTCCATACATTGCAGACGATTCCAATAGAACAAGAAGGAAGCACGAACTCAATCAAAGTTATAGGGGCAGCAATAATTTTCACTGAGCTAAAAAAGAAAAAATGTGTTGGACTTAGGAGACCTTGACTAATGTTCCATTCATTATTAAGTAGGTATAAACAGTGAAACAGTGCCTAATTGTGCCTGATTTCTTTTTATTTTTCTTTATATTATCCTTAGTATAACATGTATGGTCTATTCTATCAACACTACACACAACTTGCTTTTAGTAAGACTACCAGAAAAGTAAAATTGGTAGAAAATCATAGGAAAACAGACAAATTGACAGTTAAACATGCACCCACATTCCGCACCCATGCACAAATCCATCTTAAGACATAATCCATAATGGATAAGGATATCTCAAGTCAAGCATGTCAACAGAAGAGAGATTAACGGGCAAAAACCAATATACTTACAATATTAGTAAGGGTATCTTTATTGTTGCATCCAGACCCAGAAAGTGGCACCAAACCGCCTTTAGAATCTCACCTCTTTCCTTTTTTTCCTTTTTCTCAGTCCCATGGTGAGTCTCTGATATCTCTGTTGGAGGTAGTTCTTCTCCCAAAATTCCATCCTCTACTTGAATTGGTGATTGTGTGCGCAACATTGTCAACCATTTCTTGAATAGTTTATGAATGGCAGGGGATGATGCAATGCTTTGATTCGCTTCAGAGGTATAAGAAAGTGGAATGTCATTCGCCTTTGGAGATTCTGTTATGGTGTCCTCACTCTCTTTTAGTTTAACTGAATTCTTTGGAACCTTTGATCCATTTACTCTGCCTGCTGATTCACCATTTTGGGCACTGCCTTTGAAAGCTGAAATTCTCAAAGACTTAAGTTTTGTTCCACGAATGCAAGAAGCCCCTACACTGTGGAAAAAAGTGTAAGAAGAATTACATCTAATAAATGACAGTGACAAATTTTAACTGCTATAAAATGAAGAAAGATTTATATATATTTTTTTGATAAGTAATAATTTTATTGATAACAAAAAAGAGTCACCCAAGTATACAGGAAGTATACAAGGACAAAACAATCAATTACAAAAGTCAGATAAATCTAGCAGATCAACAATTGAAAATAAAGAATGACTCCTCAAAGCTGACAACCAGTCCAGTAAAGTTCTAAAAAATAATAACTTGAGATCAGGCATGGTTCCCTCTGTATCTTAAAAACTCCGGCTATTTCTAAAATAATACACGCACACACACATAAATATATTACTTCTAAAGTATGAGAAAGAAAAATTGTTAGAATACCACCCACAAACATCGGTATACCAAATTTTTAAAAATTATAGATAATTTTAATCAGAAAAACTACACCTGTATAACTCAAGAACATAGAAATGTATAAAGAATCATTGTAATATGCAGATACAGAAGTTCAGAACAAAATTATACCTACCACCAGATCATGGAAGAAGCAATCACCCCCCACCCTCACCCCCTCTCTTAAATTTATCTCATATGTTTTAACATTTATATTCTTTTTGAAGCAATCATTTTATTCAAAAGAGGAACGGCTTATGTACACAAGATGTATACATAAAACTCTCCTAAAGAATTACAATCTAAAAGGAGAGCCTATAAAATCTACAATAGAATGCTCATCACTTCTTTGGAGAGTACAAGATTACTCAAACAAAGATCTCAACAATGAAGATTTCAACCACAACTGGAATATCCACACCATTAAATGCGTGATTATTCCTCTCCCTCCATAACTACACTAGACAAAATGGGGCTATGTTCCAAGCAAATTGGCATGATTACTAAAATGATCCCTCCACCCAAAAAGCACACCCACCACTCCCCTGCACATCACCTAGTGAACCCCAAACATTAAGAAAAATAAAAGACCAAGTCTCATGGGCAATAACACAGTGAATGGTTTTTGAAATAACACAAATGAGTTTTTTAAAGAACAATACCACTTTCGACCCAAATAAAATAGTTTGACCGCAGACAAACAAAACCATATGCAAAAAGATTCATTAAAGCTTGTCCAATTTTCATCCTAGGCATATTTCATGATTTTAATGCCTACCAAATAAGTTGAATTTTTTTTTTTTTTTTTTTTTGATAAGTATAAGTCGAATTTTTTTTTGGTTTCTTACTTCAACATTTTTTATTATTATTATGATTGATAAATCTGCATGAAGTTTGAATCTGATACGCAGGCCTACCAATTAGTTACACAAAAAGGAGAGGCAAAATGAAGATAAGAGAAGGATGTGCTTGTCTATACTACTATTTAAGGGGCTACACCTGTTTGGACCGGATTTTTTTTGTTCCGAAATACCCCTATTTCTCTAGGTTTAAGTAAAGATAAAACTAAAGGATAATTTGGTAAAATATATGTCTAACTTGCACTAAAATATTACCTACAAAATTTATGGGGCTAGACCTGTTTGGACCGGATTTTTTTTGTGAACCATTATCCAATCGATTAACTGAAAATCCACAACTGTAAATCCAATAACTAATAAACATGAAAATACAAAACATTAACAACTTGAGGAGGCAGACTCCTTAAACCATCAAACATGTAAGTCAAATTTTCAATTCTCCTAGTTTTAAATGGTATATTGGCAGTAGGACACACTTGAGAAGGTAAATTCCCACCTTAAACGAATATTGTACTTTAATAGGTAACACCTATCTGCTTTCCCAACCATCTGAAGTGTGGCTGCATAATGCTTCAACATCATCCCTTTGCTCCATGATATTGGCCTCATGGGAAATGTTGAATAAGAATTCTGAAATGCATAAAACAGATTAATATTTTTAGATTTCAAAATATTTGTAAGTCAAAATATGAATCTAGGAATTAGTGAAAACAAGATGAGAACATTTTACAATAACTAGAAACTATCACACAGCAATAGTACATAGTGTGTTTATGCAAGATAACACGTCAAAAACTTTCATGGATTTTAACTAACATCGCATGGACATAGATCAAAAGTTAGGAGTCAATACAGTCTCAAAATAACTGACATGGCTGACTGAAACTCATGCTCCTTGGCTCATATGGAAAATATTGCAAGCACATATATGAGCAGATTTCTTGCACATGATTGTTAACTTATCTATGTTCATGTTGTTTAATCCATGTAAAAAACATTGACACCATCCATTGGCTGACTCATTTCTCTACCAGTTATGCTTATTTAGATGCTTCCATGCATTGCAACCAGTACAAGAATTTAAAACTTAAAAAAGAACAAGGCAACATGTTAACGACATATGGATTAAGTGGCTCAGTATTTAATAAAACTAGTATGGGGGTCAAGAAACATAGTCAGGCTTGAAACATTTATGAAGTGAATAAATAGATTATCTTCTTTCATGTTTTTGATAAGTATTTCCTTCTTTCATGTAAACTTGAATTCCATCAGCATCACACAAAAATCAATTTATTGAGGAAGTTTTTTCTAAATGCTGAACATTAACATTGTCATTTAGCCCAACATCTACCATTCTTTTGAATAGAACAATTGCATTCTTGGACTTCTTAAACTGGTTCTTTCCCATAACCAAAACTTACAATTAAGAGTAGAAGATTTCTATACATGTAGATATATGAAACCCATGTAAATAAATGCAGGTTACACGTTGAACATCGCTAACTATCGTGTCTTTTAACCTCAAATAACTCTGCTTTCCAAACATCATAAAAGCATATAGATAAAGTGATCAAGGCTTTCTTACATTACCTGCATTTGATGGGTTACCAACACCATTGTCTCACCCTTAACCACCCAATCATTTACTTAACAGGGCCTATTCAACCAAAAAAAAAAAATGACACAATAAACACGTAATTTATCCAAAGACAGAAGATAATAAGCCAAGTAAAATCCCAACAACATAATACAAAAAGTTCACAATTTTACAATAATATAATACAAGCAAGTTCTATAGATGCGAAGTTCACAATCACCCATCTAAATAATACTAAAAACCAAAGAATATTGAAAACCACATATTCCAAAATCTGTAAACAAAATCTAAACTTTCGGTCAAAAAAACCCATAACATGGCCAACTTTTACTAGTAAACAACAACAACACACTCTCTCCAATACCCAACAAGGATTGACACAAAAAATGGCGTGAGAATTATGCATCCCCAATTATTAGCAGAAGAAAAGCTAAGTTTTTCATTTTCTTATAGAAAAGAAGGGAAACAACAACAAAAAAAACCCAGAATGTAATATTTTAAATTCAATTTCCTTTCCTTTTTTCCACAATTTTCTAGGCCACCAAACAGAATCAAATACATTCCCAGCCCCCCCAAAAAAAAAAAAAAAAAAAAAAAAAAAAAAAAAAAAAAGAAAGACCCAGAAAGCAAAAGCCTAAGATAAAGCGAAAGACAACAACTTTAGCTCCAAAAGGTGTAAATTTACACTGACCTGTGCAGTTGAATTCATGAGCTCCTCAAAAACCAAATCTTTTTTCTATTTTCTATATGGGGGTGCAATAAAAATCAGAACTTGATACAATTATGATAAGAATAAGAGCACCCTTTTTTATCGTTATCCTCTAATTGAATTTCTATTAATATAACAAAGGGACAGAGTTTGGGTGATTGAATTTAGGGTTTTTATAGGGACCCTTTTTTTCACAGTGGATATGAATATGATATTATATGATGATAATGAAGCACCCAAAAAAATAAAAACTAAAAGTAGAGGGTAAGGTAAAGAAAGGCGGTTGAAAAATAAAAAATAATTATAATTATAATTAAAATGGAAAATTTGGAATCGGTGGTCTTTGTGGCATGACCCGTTTTGGTGATTCGGGTTGTGGGTCTAGTGAATTTTTTTAAAATATTATTATAAAGAAAAGGCGAAGGATTTGGCCATGAAACACCCACGTCATGACAAAGAGGCTAAGAAGTAAGAAGTTTATCATTTCTTGGACATTACACCTACCTTGAGTTAAGCAAGACATTTGGACTCGAAGACTACAATGCTTACAATATTTTTAGAATAAATTTTAAGTAATAGCTTGTTTGTTACTGATTGTTATTGGTAGATAATAAAATAATTTTAGTAATTAATTAATTTAGAACTAATAACAACTTACTATCTAGAATTTGTTGTGAATGTAGAAGTTTTCTTTAGACTTTAAGGACCTAAGGTGTTACAAGTAGTGTTAGAGTAATGTGCCGCTTGTTGGTAGATGTTATGTATGTCATGAGTTGGACGTGTGAGAAAGTACATACGTAGGACCTTGATAGAGCCTAACATTAATTAGTGATAGAGAAGTTGAGAAATTTATAACTCTTACCCCTTGAACACCTTTTTTCTATTGGGCTAATCTTTAGTACTCAAAAGATCCAAGGTGTTACATATAGATTATAAATATTTTTTAAAATGATTATGAAACATTCAAAACGAGGGATTTTTTTTAAAAAATGATAGTTCGAAACAAGGGTTGATCTATAAATATTTCTAAAAATCATTATGACACATTCAAAACAAGGGTTGATCTCAAATCATAACTTGTAACCATGACTCCTAAATCCGAATTCTTGAAAAGGAAGGGAAGGATTTTTATTTTTAATTTTATTTTTATTATTTATGATTGGCATCTAGAAAGGATTGACTATATGTTCTATAACTTGTAATATGGGGTAATTTTAAATTTAGTGATACTTGTAGTATCAATTATGATATGCTTTTATATTATATACAGTTTACTGCCAGCCATTTTTAAGAAATAAAATTAATATATACTATGATGATAACATTGATCTAAATTTAAGAAGAGCTTTTTAAAAATATATAAATAAAAAATAAATAGGTAATGTTGATATCAAGATAAATCTTAATAAGAAATGGTCCGCGGTAATAATGGTTGTTGTCCAATCAATACATGTTATGAGCAAAATAAAACACAAAAGTAGTGAATTTACATGTTCATGGGTAAAGATACATGTTGAAGGCTCGAATGGCAATCTTTCTCACATGCTTGAAGGTTTCTTCTAATTAACGTTTGAAAGGGAAGGAGAATCAACATTCAACAGAGATATAGTCAAATTTAAGGGCATTTGCTTCAGTAATAGAATAGTCTACCATGGATTAAGGTCCACACTGAAGAATATATATATATTCTTACACAATTACATTTGTTGCTAATCATTGGATAATTTCTAATCTACACCTAAAGTCTTGCACTTTATTCATTAAAAAAAAATTATTGAAGTTAAAATGTTTTTTTTTAAATGTTTTTATTATTTTATTTTTTTAACTTTTCAAATACTCTTGACCTTACCTTTCTCACTACGATAGAGTTAAAAAATAAAAACAATAATAATAATTGTGGGGTCATAGAGTCCAATGATCTACATCCACCTTTTGCACTGGACCTGGGGCCCATTCCGAGACCCATAATCGCATATGAAGAAGACAATGGCGATCATGGCAACCCAAGAAGCCGTGTGGAGAACAATCATGTCCTCGGCTAGCCAAAGCCGAGGTAGAAGAAAAGTAATTTACCGGCAAAGACAATCTTCCAAAGCACTCAAAGGAAAAAGATAAGTACAGCAGGTAAGCACACTGGAGCATGGCGGTAGAGCAATTCCAGGAAAAACTGCTGTCTTCATATTAAATGCTCCACAACTAACACTCTGGCCGCATTAATGTGGAAATGATACCTGAGTAGTGGCTTTTCAGATTCACAGCTACTATCTAAGAGCTTTGGGAGGAGGTTGATGTGACAAAGAACAGCAACAGTAGATCTGACCTGCACGTGTATGGTGGAGGTGAAGGAGGAAAGTAGTATATAAGGAAGAAGAAGCTCTGAGAAAAGGGATCAGAGATTTTACCAAAAAAAAAAACATTGTAGCAATCTGAACTAACTTTGTAACCATCGTCACTGTCATTCAAGAATGAATAAGTTGAAGTTCCTCGGACTAGTGCCGAGGATTAAATTTCTTGCTCAAGTCCATATTTGTTTTACTTATTCATTCTTTAAATCATTTTCAACTGTTTTTACACTCATTAAAGCTCAATTCTTCTACACACTCTCTACAAATTTATTGTATTGAGTTTGTTGGGCTTGAATTCACTCATCTCTTAGGAACAATGTTCAAACTCAGTCCCTACAATAATAATAATAATAATAATAAGCCATTTGCGTAGAAAAGAAAATAGCAAGACAAAGATGAAGACTGCTCAGATGAGCAAGAGCAACAAGGATAGCATGGTAAAACAAAGATTCATCCCAAACCTGGACTTAAACAAAGAATGGGGGCCCAACGAGCAACTCAACCGTATCCAAACGGCTGCGTTGTCCCATCGATGCCTCTATCAATGCAGACTTGCCGACTTGCAGTTGACAAAATGGAAATCATAATTCATTGTCAAATTTATTTATTTATTTTGTAATAAAATAAGGAAAATATAAAGACAAGATAAAACAAATATTAGAGCAAAATTATATCAGAATTGCTTATTTTCTTGTGGTTATTCACCGCATCATATTATTTCTAATGCTAATATATCACTCTTTGCTCTATATGTTTTTTTTGTATCTTAGTATTTTTTTTCCTTTTTTATCTATATCTTGCGATGAGAACATAGGCACATATATATAGATGATAGGGAGAAACCATTTTATTTTTAAAATCATTATATCTAATTAAATGAAATAATATTATTCCAATTATATTTTAGTTATCAACTATCAGCATAGATTTATAGAAGAAGAGGGTAAAAAGTTTTAGTTGTAGTGTTTACTTTTATAGGAATATCAATAATTTAATCAAGACTGTCAAGTAGCTTGTAGATGGAGAAATATGCCTTGGTGGTTTGTTTGATCACTGTTATTAGTTTTATATATTTAATAGTGAGATTTGAACCTTGAATGTGCTTTGCTGGAATCACTAGTTGAGCTACTTGGCTATTAATAGCTAATACACATGCTATTTCAATTTCTAAAGCATTAAGCTGAACCCACAAAGAGGGCAATCCACACACACCAACACAGGCGCCACAACACAAACCAAAAATTGCGATATACGAAGGGGAACCAGAAAACTTCACTTCTTCCTCTCTCGTGTTCCATAGTAAAGGGATAATGGTCACTAAATACAAGGCTTAAAATGACATATTGAGGGTTCCACAGCAAACACACTGTGACCAAATTACAATGCTTAGATCAGATACATTTGCAAAAATATGAGAGGAAACTAACCACCTAAGATCACTTCACATCAAGTTTGCTCCAAGCCCTGCACAACATATAGCCATCAGTCGACAATTGATTAATAAATAAGTTATAACTGAAAAGATCTACTACGCAAAAATTAGTATTACCTGAAAACATGAGGGATCAATCCACTACAAATTATGGAGTTGTTTATAGTCAAACAAAAACCTGACCATGGAATTTCTGCTATCACTACTCATAACCAGCATCTACTCGATCATTGCCACTTTGCCGTCCATAGAAGTTCCCCCCACCACGCCTTGAATGACTCGGACCTCTCTCCCTGAACCTCGGACCTGCATTATGAGTTCCATCTTTAGGTCCTTCAGCATTGTTGTACTTGTTATTGTTATACGGGCCCACTGGCTGGTACTCGTAATGTGAATTGTGCCTCTGCCTTTCCCAGTTTACAGGTTGGTTGTTATGTTTGCTATCTTGCACAGATGAGTTCCAATCTCCACGAGATTCGTTCCCTCTGCCAAAACGGTTATTGTTTTGGTTTCCACTTTTGCGGAACCCTGATGATGACCGTTGCTCATGTCTAACATCAATATTTGCAGGAGCATGTTCAACTGGGCTAACGTGAACTTGATTCGGGGATTGGGTTCGTCCCTTTAGCGAACCTACTTTTCTACCTCTTTTAGCCTCTTGATGCCCTACATTTAATGCTTCTTCTGCAGTGCTTTTTTTAGAGGGAGACTCATCATGGTGAGGTTGGGGTACAACTTCAACTGACCTCTTGTCTTGTTGTGCTGCCAGAGGTACTTCACCCTGGGGAGTAGACTCCTTTTTGTTTGTCCAAGCAACTTCACCATCTACACTTTGACCACTATTGGTTCTGCCTCCCCGTTGATAATTAGCTGAAGACATCTGAGATTTGGGTTGCCAATGAGCAGTTGACCGTTCCCCAAGACCTCTACTTTCTTTTGAAGTAGCAGGCAAGTCTGACTGACTCATTTCAGAGGCTGAAGAATGAGTATTTATTTTCTTGTGATCAGAATCATTATTATTCCCCATACCTTTCTGTCCCTTGAGTGGATGCCGTTTCGTTCTGCCTGTTACTCCCTGATCTTTTATGACAGAAACTGCAACCGGTGGAACTGAATCAGAATTGTTGGGAATGTTCCATCCATCAGAAGCATTACTTTCTTCAGAATATTTCAGTTGCTCTTTCACTGAATTCACGCCAGGCTTCTGAGGTTGGAAATCCTCAATTGATTTTTGAACATTCCGATCAGGGTATGAAGAAGGTCCCTCCTGCATACTTTGCATGCCAACTGACTCCATTGAACCCCGTTGCCGCCACGACCCATGTGCTTTTCCCTGCTTATTCTGTCTACCATCCCCATTCCTGGACTCCAAGGGAAGCCCAACTTTTCCACTAGCTGAACTAGCAGGTTGACTAAATTCCGTGAATTGAGAACTAGAATCTGCTTTCCCCACAGTCTCATCTGATGTATTCTGATTGATTGAAGATGCCACTGGTTGTTGAATGCATCCTTGCTGAGCCATTTCCTTTGCTACAGGCTTTGGTATGTATCTCTCCATTTCTGCCCTCTTTTTGGGATTGCTCTGGACTTGATGATCACTCTTGACGGATGAAATACTGGACTCAACTACATTTTTATGACTGGCTTCATCAGTGTCAGCTTTATTCTGTGACCGCACCGGTGCCCAAATAACATCGCTCTGGATTCTCTCTGCGGATCTATTAACATGTGGATTTCTTGGCATCCTGCGAGACTGCTGAGATTTCCCCTGGCTATTCACTCTACCATGATCTTCGCTGGGTAAAGATAAGCGCTGTTCTGGTAACTGATTTGCATCTTTGGAAATAGTTACCGACTCAATTGAATTAGGATCCAATTCAGACTCAGAAGCCTTTGGCCTACCACTTTCAACAGAAGCATTAACAAGATTTGTTTCTTTTGATTCTGATGATTGTACAGCCGCCATAGACGATGCCGACTCCGCTTTGTGCTTGTTCTTGCCACTTCTGTTATTCTTCTTTCTCTGATGAACGGACGACTCGGCCATAGCATTTGCATTCACAGGCAAGCTTGACTCACAGCTCAAAGCACTTTCATTAGCAAGTCCCCCAACTGACACTGTGACCTTACCTGCTGCATCAGGATGACTTTTCGGCGCCTCATCATTGTGGGTGGAAATTGACTTCTCATCAATTTTCTTTTCTGACAGAATATTCTGCTTTTGTTTGTAGTTCATACGCTTCTGCTTTGAGGCATTACCATCATGAACATGGGGAGCATTATTAACATGAGCAACATCAGCACAATCAGCATCTCGCTGCAAGGACACCGACTGGTTTTGCACTAAAGGTTCCCTGTTAGCACTCTTAGGTTTCTCTGGAGGTAGCTCACTGGACAAAACATGGGATTGTTCCGCTCTACCAGTGCTACCCTCACTAATTTGAGGAACTGCATTCAATTCTTGCTTATTCTGGATAGCACCACTTAAAGCATCTTCTGACTGCTGATTTGAACCATCCATCGATTGTTTACGCTTATTCAACTCTTCCAATTTTGCATGAGCCTTGGCCATTTGCCTTCTTGTCCGTTCTTCCTCCTCCTCCTTTAGTTGTTTGGCGCGTTGCTCAAGTTCTCTCAACTTAGGACGCTGATGAAGTATATCAGTATCATAAGACTCAAAAGCAAAAAAGCTAGAAGGAACATAAAACAACATATCTTACCTGTGCTTGATAATCACTTGGATCAGAAACAGGAGCAGCAGATTCTCTCTCATCCCTTGCTACAGGATATGGTCCAGACTTTGCAGAAGCCTCAACAGAGGTATGGTGGTCATGCACATGAACGTCAGAATGTGAAGCAAATACAACGCTTGGAGAGTCTACCACTGGAAATTTTTTCCGCCACCCATCAACCTCTTGGCTATTGAGTGCTCCTCTTCCACGATTACCACCTCTGCCTTGCACACCATGTGTAGATCTCCTGTGAATCTGCAAATCAGTATTTTACGAACACAGAAATAACTACTACATTGTTAGTGAAAGCCTGCAAGGTACAGAACAGGGAAAAAAAAAAAAGAAACCTGGAGATGGTTGTTCCACTGACTACTGTAGATTCAAGGCTCTTATCTCCAGCAGAAAATCCCATTTCACGGGAGGCAGAATTTGTCATTCCTGTGGTGTGGGTTCTCTCGGTATACACAAAACCACTACCACCTTCATTTGTAGAATGGTTAGCCTTGGCATTCTGAACCTGAAATTTATCCTTAAGTTCCTCCAAACTGGAAACAGATGTAATATCATGCCGTCCATCAGAAGCCCGGGCTTTTGCATTTAATCCCTCAATTTTTTGAATCAGAGAGGAATCTTTTGGAACAGCTGAAACAGGACCTTGAACTTCTTGTAAACAAGGGGATGTCTGTTCCAAATGTGTCACCGAAATGTCATCCAATACCCTCATATTGCCCACACTTTCAGGAGACTTTACTTTTACAGGGACAGAAGAATAAGATCGTTGGTTGTCATAAGTCTGACTCGAAACTTCTTGACTGGTTTCTGTTCTTCTTAAAGCCATCTCCTCATCATTTCTGTAATCTGACCTCCGGTCATTTTCCAATGAAGAAATTCCCGGTTGGTCTCCCTTCTCAACATATGCAGCATTTGTTGCAACCGTACCCTCCCATTTTTTCTCTTCATTCTTTCCCTCCCAACAATTCTGCTGCTTCAGAAGAACTTTGTATGGTCCTCGAGTATCATGATGATGACCAGATTCCACATGTTCTGCAGCCAATGTTTTGCCAGTAGAACCATATCCACCAGATCTTCCCTGTGAATTGCCAGGCTCAGGAACATTTTGGCTTGGGTACCTGTTATAAACATGGGGGCCAGCTGCCATTCCCATAAATGGAACATCTCGTTCATTGGATGCGTGGTAACCCATCGGTGGACCATAATAGCCTTCATATGCAACTGGACCAGGGAAAAGGCCAGGCCTCATTGGCATACCTGGGCGAATGTAAGCATCGGGCATATGAGGTCTATACAAATCTCCATTTTTAGGATGGTGTCCTCTTGGTGCGCCTCCTGGTGGGGGACCTGGCTGTGGATTGGGAAGAGCAGTAGGTGGGATTTGAGGATGATAATAAAATGGTTCCATGGGAAAGCCACCAGGAGCAACAGGAGCTCCATATGGAGGACCTCCTGGAGGTCGGAACCAACCTGGAGGGCCAGTTACTGGAGGACCATGCCAAGCTTCATAATGTTGAGGAGGAATACTAGGATTGGGGTATGGCTGGGGATCGCCCTGCCACCTCTCCGCACCGGTTGTGACTCCCTCATCACCATATGCGGGGAGATCTCTTACCCAAGAATTTGCAGTACTGCTTTTCACATTTGCATTTACAGAAACATCACCTGAAATAAGAGAATACCTTTTTCGAATGAGACAATGCTAAACCTTAAAACAGAAATTGGCACAAGGAACAGGAACCCAGCATCTTCATTAAAAGCATGGGAATTGACTGCATGTAAACAAACCAACTATAGAAGCCCCACTCCTCTCTTTGGGAAGTGCTATTCCATCAGAAGATGAGCCTGGGCGCCTGTGAGAACCATGGTCTGTAATTCACAGTTGATCAAGCAATCAGAGAATTGCATAGAATATTCCACTAAAACACTTGAACCACCATGATAAGCCTCTTCTTTCATAAATCTAACAAACAGTGCAAAAGTAAAGCAAACCACGCATAACCAAAATGACTAAAATTGCTCCATAAAATTTAGTTCAATGCAGTTAGATTCTTCATTCTTCAAACCTTTATAAAAGAGACAATAGGCATGACATCAGCTTCAATCCTTCAGGTAAGTGACTATTTTTAAAGTTAAAGTATAACAATCAAGAAAGGAAGTACATAACAATGACAGCAAGTGGTGTAAACCATCAAATTAACCCTTAACTCTGATGATAGTAACTAACAAACATAACCTTGTGACTCGGTATTCTTACCAGAAATATCCTTTTCCGAACCAAGTGTTGGAAAATCTCCAGAAGTCAGAGAAAACGCATCCTTCTTCGGTGCCATTACTCCCTGCAGGTACAACAGTGGATAACTAATATAGATCAGGCCATACAACTGACACAAGAGAGAGAACAAATATAAACTGCTTAAACAAAATAAGAATAGCCAAGGGTGGGATTTCATAGAGTTGAGTATACGGTATAAAACTCAACCCAAAAACCAATCCCAACCATAATGTGTAAGACTATAATACCACATAATTGTTTTCACTCAACCTACTGCAACTACAAGTGGCGACAAAGTAAGAGACACTGAGAGGGGAGAGATTCTAAATGAACAAAGGAAAGATACATTACAGACAAAAAATAGGGATACCACAAAAATAGTAATTTAACTCAAGATATCCTTGATACTCTTCCAATAAGCGTGAATCATGATATGGTTTTTGATATCACTAAAACAAAAACAAAAACAAAAAAATGAAGGCCAAGAATACCTATTTTTGTTATAATTCAACAGTGGGGGTGGGGGGATTTGAACATTGGATGTCTCCGTTAGAAGCACCAGGAAAGGCTAGTTAAACTACGAGGCTCTTTGCAATGAAGACCAAGAATACATTTCCATTGAAGATTTCGGTATAATCAAGCAAGAAAAAGAAATGCTTCCAATATTTTCCTCAAATTCTTCTTTGAATCTAACAAAGAGCAGTCATTGCATTAATGATATTCTAGATTTTTTATCCTTTTTCTAGCAAGTACAACTCACTCACCCGTATGGAATTGAACCCATGACTTATCCTCCACCCCTAATTAAGGGAGGCGATGCCATCTAGTCCAAAGACCACAAGCTTCCCCCCCCCCCCCTCCCCCCCCCAAAAAAAAAAAAATTTAATTCCTTTTTTCTTTCATTTGGATTAATAATAAAAATCCGCTTAAAAGAAAAGCGCAAAAGTGGAGCAACCCTAGTACACAGGAAGTATAATAAGGAAAAGCCTCTTTTAACTCCTCTATAGTTTTGTCGGAATTTAATAGACAATTAATAAATACATACGGTACATGATGCTCCAAATTATGATCAGTTGACACATAGTTTATTACTCTTAACTGCAAAATACTGTCTGGGTTTTCTTTTTTAATGTTTATTTTGTAGTATGCATAAAAATGAAGGCAATGAATTATTCAATACAATATTAACTAATTACTGAAAGTACAGAAAAGGCACTGCCCACCAATCACAGAACTTTCAGTGAAACTATGCTTCATATAACAGCCCTAACACAAAAAAAATTATTGCATTTCAGTCCTGCATATAGTTTGCTTAAACAGTTCTTTTTATAGAAATACAATATCCGTAAATGGTGTTAAAAAAGGATTTATGTACAAATCCAGCCCACATAACATGCTAACTATAACATCCATAACATATTTTGCACAACTTTAATGAAGAAACGATATATTGTTACTGCAGCATATCCCTCAGTAAGAAAACTGAGCAGGAAACTTCTTAATTTGTAAGTATTGTTAAAATACAAAGAATCAAACAATGAGCTTACAATCAGAAATATACCAGTTTCTCTGCAGTCCCAGCAGCACTCCATGGCCCTGGATTTTCAGATGATTGTTCTGCAAACCGGGATAACTGTGAGCTACCAGGTCTTGTTTCTGCACTGCGAGGACGCAATGATGTTAGTGACGTCTGACTAGATGTCAATGCACCAGAAGCTGATGATGGCCTAGAGTTTGGACCCCATGCATTAGCAGTAGGTTCATGAGCTCTATCACTACCAGCAGTTGACGGTCGTGTGCTGCTGCCACCAGATGAAGGACAGCCACTTACATGACTTGGTGAACCAGTACCACCATCAGCTCTCGGAGACAGTGCTGAAGAACCCCACGCATTGGAAGAAGATGATCTACCGCCCCAGCTAAGGGTACCCCTGACAAGTGTAAACATATATACTCAAGCACTGCTTTGGCATTCATAATCAGGACATATAGTGACAGCATTATAATACTGTATGGATACACAAACAAATCATAATACTCACACACACACACACACACAAAGAGATCAGATATCCCAGACTGAGGGATGTGGTACTTACTTAGGAACAATTTCCACACTTGGGTCCAAGCCATGATTTTCTAACCTTAAAACAACAGAGAGATGATGTAAAATCTTAGGGGCGCCAAAAACAATTCATGTCTGTAAAGTGAACCATAAAGAATTCAGCAGTAACCACATACTTTTGACTTGGTAAGTTTATGGGTTTTGGAACCGTGACTTTCGCGACTTTCCCTAAAACAGTCATGCCACCTCTTCTGGTAGAGGCAGAAGAAGCCCCCCACCTGCATGAATTATGGCACCATTATATGACAATGTGAGGATGTGTGTCAATTACAGCATAAAAGAATCTGAGAACCAACAGTATCCTCCAGCACAAACCCAAAAAGGATAATAAGAGCAATTTTCACCAAAATCACGAAAAAGAATAAACACCCAGTAAATTAACAATAAATAAAAAATAGTAACACGCAATAATAAAGACTGACAAGTGACAAGATCATAGTTCAAATTTAAACTAAATAATCCAACACATTATCCTAACTGGATATTTACATGAATAAAGAAGGGAAGGGGAATGCAGGGGAACAAAAGCTAAAGCTGAAACCATTGACATGCAGTTACTGGAGATTAAAATAATAATAAATAAATAAAAAGACTAAAAAATTTAACGCACAATAGCAGAAAATTCTACTAATAATATTTCTCTAATCAGGAAAAAACATAAAAATGAACAAAAATAGATCTACTGACATGAGATGGATATGCTACCACACTCTCAGTTATCCACATCTCTTTCTAATCACATCCCTCATGGTACTCGATTATTTTCATGTGACTAATTCTTTTTATTTTATAGGTAAGAAAAAATTTTATTAAGAAAAAATAACCAACCCAAGTACATTGGGGATGTACTATGGGGGCAAAAATCAAGAAATAAAATTACAATGATCAAGTAAAACAGGAAGGAAAAAACAAGAAAAATGCAACAAAGCCACACTCCATACAAGGAGAGTAGTAGACTCAAACATTTGGATACCATAGGGTGACCAGAAAAATTCATAAATTCAGGAGATGTCAATGAAACTACATCAGACCATAGGGGGTGTAGATATATTTGTGTAATTTTTTCCACTATGTCAAAAACCATAGGAAGTTGGCAAATTTTTATTGCCTATTAATTACAGTCTCTCCTATTAGCACAACTCTGGTCAATGAATATTCATGGGATATCCCCCTTTTTTTTCAGCTGACAACCCCCCATACCCATCCATGCTATATAAGTGAAACTACAGCATAAATACCCCTCCTTTTCATTCTTTTTTGCTTTTGATGAAAGGAATTAAAGACACAATACATTATCTATAGATTTTTTATTATGAACACTTTATAACTTAACTCACCCCCTAAATATTTGACACTACACTCTCAATCCATCCATAAATGCTAATAGAAATGCTTAAAGTTTTGGGTTCTAAAAATATTGAAAATGCTTTACTACTCGCTATTAGTCTACTGGTATACAAAGTCTGAGCTGCAATTTTTTTCATGAACTAAGAAAATAGGTATCTTGTTCAAAATTTTCATAACTAACATTAAAGTGCCTCACAGAAGATGCTTCTTATGCATCACATGGGCCATAATTTAACTCTCAGGCTTCCAAATAAAGCATGCAACTCCGAATTTGGCACCACTTGCTGTGAGTATGTGCAAATCGAGAAAATAAGAGTGAGTGACAGTTTAGATAACTATAAAAGAGAAGCATTCAAGATTTTTAAGCAACAAGGACCATGGCTACCAGGAAGATATTAGAGGAAGTTAAAGGGAAATGAAAACATTATACCTTCTCTCTCCACTCTGCAAACTCGATGTCATAGTCTGACTGTCCTTGCACGATCATTCAAACAATTTGAGGCAGCCTGGGAAAAGAAGGAAAAAGCATTTTGATCAATTCAAGATGTTGTAGTAATGGATGTGAATTTCAAAACATACATAGCAATTACAAGATTATGTATAAACATCTTTATCCATTCAAATATTACAAAACAATTTTTTTATAACATTCAAAAAACTTTTCTTGTAGTAACGTGTCGAGTATGGGAGCTTCAAATGATAGCCCATGGTAATGGCATCTTTCATGGTACCTCATGTCTATGGTTCAAACCTCCCCTACCCTCTCCCCCACTATCTACCAATCAAAAAAAACAGAAGAAGTAATGTGCCCAAGTACAGGATCCATCCGAATAGCAATTTTTTCTTTCTACTAGCAATAATTGTTTCTACTTGATGGCTCTGATGCAAACCCGAAAGTGTCCAACGTAGTTTTCACAAGCTTGTGGAGCCATCTCCCAGTCACAGATGATAGTTTCCACAGCTAGATGCCAACTGAGACAGTCAATGCCAGGATTGTGGTGGCCGCCAATTTGGTGGGGGATTCCTTGGCATGTTGATATAATGCTGGCAAGGAAGAACAATGATAAAACTTTCACGGTTATTTGTAAGGGAAAGAGCTAGAGCACTTTGTGCAAGTTGACAGACTTTATTGCTTGGTGCCTCTATTTATAGGCTCTAACTCTGCAAAGCGGCCTTACTTAGGAATGTAATTTACTCAAACACCACCAGTCCAGTAAAAGATCATTTCAATTGAAAATTCATACACTTGCATGATCACACCATCATTAAAAATTTTACTTGGCTTTTGTTAACAGGTTAAGAAGGAATCTATTTGTTTCTACTACCAATAATTGTTTCTACTTGATGGCTCTGATGCAAACCCGAGAGAGAGAGAGATGAATCCACTAAGGAGGAGAAACATATCAAACAAAAAGCAATCAAATGGTTAGCTTAACCACCCTCCCCCATTGTAAATATTGTAAAAGTTAGTTTAACCACATGTATGTGTAAAACATAAAATGCCTTTGGTTGAAACCATAGAACTTTTATATATATATATATATATATATATATATGCCAATAGCCTTGTAATTCAACCGGCACTTCATGATATTTCCAATAGACATCTAGGGTTCCTCTTACCCCTAATTATCAATACATATATGAAGGGGGTTACATATCAGACTTCCAATATTAGAAATTTGCAATGTCCTTTAGCCAAATTAATACATTAGCATAATCCATTTCAGCCAATGAAAGGAGATCTCATATTCTCATCTTCTAAAGATTTGGTCTAGGGGTATGCATGGCACGGGACGGAGGTTTTATGAATTCTTTATATGGGCAGATGACGGGCTCAATGTTTTCTTCAATTGAGGGGTTCCTAGATTTTATGGACTACCTAGGCTCAAGCTAATTGTTTTTTTTTCCCCTCTTTAGGATTCTTGAATACAACCTGTGTACTAGATTGTCATTTTTTTAATAAATTTATTTACATATAAAATAAAAATAAAAATTCCCATCACATCCCAACCCCTCACATGTGTAGAAACCAACCCAACCCACATGGAACAGGTTGGGTTGGGTCAGTGGATTGTGCTTAAAAATTCCATGGCTTATAAAAATTTATACTTCCATAAACTATTTAAGCATTTGTTTTGATAAATTTTTACAATTCTCATAATATGCCTAAATCATATTCCAAACTCATCAAAACTAATTCTTATTATATTAAAATAAATCAAACTTAAAAACTAAAATAACCATAATCAAATGGGTTGGAAAACCTATCAACCTGAACCCAACCAAACACAAGGCTCAAAATAAAATTCCAACCCAACCAAGACATCGGGTTGGGTTGGACTGGTTTTGTCAAGTTAGTGGGTTGGCCCGCTTCAGCTTCATGCCTTAAAGCACTGACCCCATCATCAATCAGTGACTTCTATTTTGTTAGGATGCAGACACGGCCAAATATCTTGTATAACTAGTTTCGAGGATAGTAACAGTAGAGACTGCAGTTGGCAGCCTAAAATGTTGAGCCCCAAACTATAGATCACAAGGAAGGTAGTAGCTAAAATTGCAATAATGCAGCCTTTTTTTCTTTAGTAGCTATAGAGCAGTTTCATTTTTGGGGGGCTTCAACTTGTACTGCATCTCATGGGACTCAAAGGTAAACCATATCCTTTTTTCTCTCAATTATTCTCCTAAACAGAGTATTATAAAATTGGAATCCCATGCGAACTAGATTTCTACTGTTTACCACACCTACAATTCTTTTTTGACCAAAGTCCATCCCTTCAGTAGTAATGTTCCTTTGAAATAGGAAATCTTCAAACAACAATAGAAAACATTGTAGCAAAAACAATTTCTGCCCATACTCTTAACTACTTGTTAAACCTGATTTCCTCCCATGATGCCAACAGTTACACAGTTCAATAAATTCTCTTTAGAATTCAGTTCTTTCAGCCACTGGTCCGCTTTCTTAAAAATTTCCACTTGCTAGATGGCCTGTTCTGCCATGCTAAAAACAATACACATAGTTCTAAGTATCATATTATATGCCACCAAGACAACATATTGTATCCTAATAGTCAAAAGAGCCAGCTACAATAGGATTCAAAAACAACTACTATCATGTGTTTAACTCAACTAATAATTCCAATTAAATTGGGATTGCCTCTTAAAAAAAAGAAGATTCGATGATGAGATGTATCAAAACTCATCTCAATTCCCAACTAATTACAAAAGCATTCCCAAAATTCCATTCAACAGATCAACTAAAAGAGCAACCTACTTTCTTTTCTCAGTTCCTATGAATTATGTTCTGTTTCATTAAACCAGTTCTGCTAGGCACACAAGTGCATTATCAGCTTCTCTATTCACACATCAACAACAACACTCTGGACTCCTATTTGCCCTCTCCTTCCAACATCCTTTTTGCTCAACTCAGCTCAACAAATCCATTGCCTCAAGTATGCTGGGTTGGTTATAAAGCCCTTCATATCACAATTCCACTTTATACAGGAACAAAATTAAAAGTCTGCCCAACAAAAGCTCCTTCTTGTCTTCCCCATTTCATCTCACAATAATTGAACCTAAATCATAGCAATTATTCATACTAGTCTACGTTTAGAGTTCCTTTTTTTGCCTAGAAAGTATTACAAACAAATTTTTTAAAGAAATACCAAAGAGGTGCTAAATATTATTTCTTCTTAAGGCTAAGAGAAACTTTTAAATTACAAGTCTATATTGCACATTGCCTACCAATTCTACCCTACATCCAACTTCTTCTAAATCTCTTAACAACCACATTCAACCTTGCACAACAAATCATTACTTCCTACATTTGTATCAACCACCTCTCCCAGACTCGACAGATGTAAGAGCGGCTCATGCTCTGGATAAGATATTATTATAACTAGTGATCTTGAACCCACAAACTCAACCTTCACCCGCCTCGTTATATCGGTTCAAAGTAACAGTTGAGCTGGACCTTATTGGGTTCCTACAATTGTATTACAAAGCTTCCTATATAAATATGGGATTATTAAGAGACATTTATCAAAACCCATTTTACAGTATTGATCACTATGACCACCCTTTCAATTTAATAACAATAACTTCAAATAAAATTGATCCACAAAGTGCAAACCCACATAAACAGAAACATTTAAACCAATTACAAATAATGAAACAACAACAAAACAATTCAATTCCAAAGCAAATACAAACCATTTCAAACATAATATACAAAATTTAAAAAACCAAAAAACCCCAAATGCTCCGTTTGGTTGCCGAGAAATCACAAGGAAAAAAATAAATAAATAAAACAAGCATTTGGCACATAGTTTATCTTGTCCACTAAATCCATATATCAATTTTTTTTTCCTTTTGCGCTATTTCAAATTTTTTTATATCTTCCGCTTCGATTTCTTGTGTGAACGAAATAGCATCGAAAACTTGAAAAATAACAATAATAAAATAGTTTCTGAGGAAATTTAGACTTGCCTGAAAAAGCTAGGTTCAGAAAGGATTCGTGGAAACCCTAAAGAGAAACGAAAAAAAATCCGAGAAAGTATGAAACACAGAGAGAAAGAGAGAAAAGTGATGAGAAATCGAAACCTACGCGAGTGTATGAAGATCGCGACGAAGGTTCGGAGAGAGAGAGAGATCTGAGAGAGTTGAAGGAGAAGGATTTGAGTGCGGTGAGGGTTTTTTTCAGATCGGAGAAGTAGAAGAGAAGAAGAAGAAGAACAGAGAGAGAGAGAGAGAGAGAGAGCTGAGGAGTTAGAGGATTTTTGGAGTTGGCCTTGTGAAGATTATTAATGTGCACACACAACCATTTTATTTTTTTTCTCACACACTTGAAATTACACTTTAATATACATGTAGAATTGTAGTTGTAGATTAATTATTATTATTAGTTTTAATTTTTTTTTAGTTTTTGGGGGATTTCGACCTTTTGTAAATAAAATAAATAAATAAAAAGCAAAATTTGTGATTTTCGTTTTATAAAGATAAAGTTTTTTTTTTTTAAATGGTGTTATGGGTAATCTTTATATAGAAAAAGAAAGATGTTCCCATAAAAAAAAAAGGAAAAAGAAAGATGTTACACCAATCATTATTCAAAAAAGAAAAAAAGAAAAAAAGTATAAGACCTCTGTTGGAGTCTGAGGTAAATCTAGGGTGTTAATTTGGGTTAGTATTGTGTTGAAGTATGAGTATTTGACTAAATGTTTTAACCTGAACCCGACCCATGTAATCTATATCTATACTATTATTTAAGGGGTTTCCCCTGTTTGGATTCCTCATTTTCATAGTTCTAAAAAGCCCCTACATCTCTATGTTTAAGTAGAGACAAAATTAAAGGACAATCTGGTAAAAATATAACTTTAACTTCTACTAAAACATTGCCTAAAAAATAGGGTCACTCTCCTGTTGATTTTCAAATTAATTTATCCACTTATAAATTAAATTTTCAAAATAAAAATTATATATATAAAATAAAAACACTTTTTTTTTGCTACAAAATAGGACCACTGGAAAAAAAAAAAGCCTCACTTATAAATTAAAATTTCAAAATAAAAATTACATGTATAAAATAAAATTTTTTTTTTTTTGCTACAAAATAAGACCACTAAAAAAAAAGCCTCATCGCACGCGCGAAGCGTGTGTGATGAGGCTAGTAATCATATTATGGCTCTTCAACTCTAATTCAACTTGTTAATGAAGTAGATTGACATGACCCGATCTACTTGACACACTTAATAAACGAATCTTATTGGGTTGACACGAATGTAACACAACTCATTTCAACCCGCTTAATATTAAATATGACATCCATAAAGAAACAAGCTCTTTACATCCCGAAATAACGCATACACTTCTAGTCTTCAACCCTCATTCAAAATAACATAGTTAAAAAAAAATATAAAATCTATCTAGAAATAAGTTTTTTACACTCAAAAAGAAGTGTATATACTTTAACCTAAATTCAAAATAACATAGTTCAATAAAAATATAGCATCCACAGAACTCATCAAATGCTAAGTATCAATATTGAAAGAGTTTGTTCAAATAATAGATTATGACTAAGGTTTATAAAGTTTCAATTTACAATTATATCACTTATAAGTTTTTATAAATATTCACTTTTCTTTTTAAGTTCAAAATACATATTGAATATAAAAAGTATTTGACAAATTTAAAATAAAATAAATATTTATTTGTTATAAGTTTTAGGGTTTAAGTAAAATTTATTTATTTACCGTTAATTTAAAGTTCTCAAACTGTAAACAATAATTACAAGTTTTTGGGCTTAAGTAAAATTTTTAGTATATATGTATATATGGCCAAAAAAAGTTGAAAGTTTTAGGGTTAAGCAAATAGATTGTAAAAATTTTAATGTAAAACTTATGTACAATTTGTTTAGGTTCTAAAAAAAAGTTGATTATAATTAGCTCAACTGTAAAAATAATTAGTCGACAAATAAAATATATGGGGGTTCAATCCTTACCTATACCAAAAATTCAATTAGTGTACTAATCTAATAATAAAAACAATTATCGGAAGCTGGTGTTATTAGAGTCTGAGGTAACTCTAGAGGTCTCAAATTGCAAAAAATAGTTTCAAATTTTAGGGCTTAAGTAAAATTTTTAGTAGGGGATGAAGCTCGTGTCCAATGTCTTTTTGCACTGGACACAATACAATTCGGACACGTGTCCAATTTTGGACACATGTCTACATCTTAGATTTTCCATTGCAAAAAAGTACTATATACAAGCCGTATTAGCAAACAACAATTGAAAGTTGTAGGGTTAGGTAAATAGATTATAAAAATTTTAAGATAAAACTTAAGTAAAATTAGTTTAGGTTCTAAAAAAGGGGGTTCCAATTAGCCCAAAAAAAGTTGTTTGTCGCCAAATAAAATATATGGAAGTTGACCTCTGTTTATACCAAAAATCCAATTGGTTTATTGATCTAATGATAAAAAAACAACCATCAGAAACAGACATCATAAATTAAAATTATCACAAAAAAAAAAAGGCTTTCAATTAAATTCAATCATGTGATTACATTGATTAATGTATATACATGGTTTAATTTAATCACAAACCTAACATAAAAACATTTTAACAACTCCATCTAAATTTTTTATGGGGTAAAATATTTTTTGAATTTTCCAATTAAATTCAGCCCTGGCCATTCAATCAATACAATATATAAGCAATGTTTTTTTCAAATATATAAAATAAAATTAATTAAAAAGTACCTAGAAAATTGTAGATATATTAATTTTCAAAGCATGTTTACCATTGTTCAGAAGTACGAGGCACTGCCGCACTGCCACAATGGCAAAGTTGCAATATGCTGGCCTTTGTTTACTGATTAAAATAACAAGAGAGAGAGAGATATGTATGAATGATACAGTAGTTGTACCTGTATTGGAGGATAAAATATCTCTTTCTAGTTTCTACGGCAAATCTCGGCTTTCAATGAAACGATTAATATTAATATATAGTTTATGGTATAATATTTATATAACAACGACTTATCTAATCTAATATTATATATATATATATTTTATATAGTTTTGAGTAAACTCGAATGGTATAATTCTGTTTTACTATTATTTTCATCTAGATGGGCTGGCCTGACTCAATAGTATAATGACAAGTTCATTGGATAAAAAAAAATGGTCATTTTTGTCACTCACTAAAAAATTGGTCATTTTTTAGTGTTTATTCTAAGACAGTCGATAAGAATATATTGTTGTGGATATTAGTTATCTTAACTGGTAAAAATTTTATTATTAACTAAAAAATATTGGGACTCGATCTCTACCTACACAAAAAATTTAATGGTGCCTTAATTTGATAACAAAGAACAATTATCAAAAGCAGATATAATGACTGGTGAAGCATAAAATAGAACATAAGATAGAAGATTTTTATTTCAAAGCATTGGATACAAAGCCAAACCATTGTAAAAAAGAGATAGGATAACATTGTCATTGTAATTTAAGGACAAACAGAATGCCAAAATAAACAAATATGTGGATGGGTAAAACTGTAAATTGGTATTTATTGATTTAAATAGGTGATTTCACTTATCAGACATTGAATCCCATTCATGATGACATCCCTTATCCTTCAAGGATTAATAAGTTATAAACTAGTGCACAGGTGTTAAGCAAGTCAAAAAAGTGAGTATCAAAGTCCTAGACCACATGTCCAAGACCTGTTGGTTCAATTGGGTCCCTCTCCAGTCTCCCCCAGAAGTAAGGTCCAAGTTTGATCTATCACTTCTTACTTTTAATAGAGCAACCAAACAAAGAAGTCCCACACTACAAAGTACAAAAACCTCTGCAGCAAAATACAATACAAGTGCCAATTAGAATCTGTCCTTTCTATTCTGATCACTGATATTTGAAATGGAGGGAGACAAATCATAAAAGAGAAAGATGAAAGAATGGTTGGAGAGAAAAGCGATTGAAATATACAAAGATTAGTTAATCTTGTTTTACACAGTTTGACTCACCCCTCAAAAATCAACTAATTGATTTCTAAGTTGAAAATCGTGATTTCAATTGCTTTTTTGAGCGCGTGTCAAATAAAATGTGTAATAAATATTAATCTATAAAAATCAAGAGATTGTGGCCACACTATTACACTCTCCTCAACTCTCCTTTCATCCACTCTTATTGCTAAAGATTGCCATTTGTTTATGCGGTCAGATTTTGCAAGGTCTCACCATCACCCCCAATGAATTGGATGCTTTTTTTTTTTTTTTTCTCTCTCTTTCTCTTTTCAAGAAAAAGGCATATTGATAACTTTCAAACTGTAGTTCAGCTTGAGTTATTGAAAAATAACTCTATTGGTTCTTTCTCATTGAACAATACAAAAGCTTGAAATGCAACTCAAGTTTGAGTTAATGAATTATTGGTAGGAAAAGAATGACGTAAATTAATATTGGATGATTTAGATGTTCCATCTTTTATATTATAGTTAAAATCAAGATATTAATATGAGAAGTAAGACAATGTTAGCAAAACAATGTTAAATAATATAGGGCTATGCAAACTGCAAAGACCAATCCGAACTAACTGTTCTAAGCTGGACCGATCGCCTCCAGTGGTGTGTTACTCATGGATAGAACTTATCCTTAAAAATCGACTTGCAAGGGGAGAGTGCTCAGGAGCTTATAAACACAGTGCCACCTAGATCAATATCAATAGTCGAAGACATTAAGATCATAACATAGTGCCACCTAGATCAATATCAATAGTCGAAGAAACAACCAAACCCTTCAACATAATGTCAGTAGGTGTTTTCTATATACATACGAATACCAAACCGGACGATATTAACTACAGAAACATACACATTTAAAATTATCATCTTTAAACCTAGGCTATTGATTGACCTTGATAAAAACTATATATGATTGAAATCATGAAAGGCATTAAGGTAAGGAACATATATACTACTCCATTATTTTAGCAAAAAAATAGTAATCCATTATTAGTAGCGAAGGAAAAATGCCACCATCCCACTTGGACTAGTCTAGCCCTATGAGGTTTTTTCTATCTTGAAGAGGGCATGGATTTTGCCTACATTGTCCCATCTTGTTCCCACCCTACCCCGCTTCACGTGTGTACACACACACACACACTCTCTCTCTCTCTCTCTCTCTCTCTCTCATTGTCACTCCCTTAATCTTTTTTTTCCCTTGTACCTCTAACTCTAATCACACCAAAGGAATCTCATTAAAAATACCAAAGTGACTCCACCTTACTCCATTACAACCTATCCTACTATTTCACATGGATTTTTCTAATCTTGAAGAAGGCATGAAATTGGGATGACTAGATAGGATACTCATGATCTTGAATTCTTATTTGATGTAAGGATAACATGTGTAGCCTTATTCACATTGTTGTGGTTACACGAGCAACCATTATTCATATTACCAACTCCCATGATTTGGCTTATGTCTCGTACTCTCGTCCCATTATTATCCCTAATTATTTTAATTTCTTTTTATATCACCCTTGATTGTAACTAGCAATAAAGTTAGGGTCACAACAAAAGTTCACAAAACTGAATTTGTCTACCACTTCACACATGAGTTATTAAAAAAATCAATTGGTCTAACTAAAAAATAATAATTAGAGATTATGATGGGTCCATGTTTGAGGTGGTAGGAAAATTGGAGAGTGTTGTGAAATGAATAATGCTAGGGATGGTAAAATTTTACTATATAAACCTTACAATATAATGTGTCACCAATTATAAAAAACAATTCAAACATTGGAAAAAAATATAGTTTCAACATATGTCGTTTTCTAATGGTTGTTCTTCATCATCATACTAAGACACCAATTAATTTTTTGTATAGCCATGGATTGAATCCTATATCTATTATTCAACGACAAGAGAGATTTTACAAGTTGAGCCAATTGAAGTACATTTAGCATTTTCCTTGTGAAATATTAGTTAAGAAAGTCTAGATAAACATCTTTTGTCACAATTCTGGATTGTGATTGACAGATAAAAAGTTGTGATTTCATGTGAAAGTAATTGTCCATTACTTAAACAAGTTACAACAAATGATTGCTACTTACTACTAAGGGTCCGTTTGGATAACTCTTATTTTGCTGAAAACTGAAAACACTGTAGTAAAATAATTTTTAAACGTGTGAATAGTACTGTAGAACCCATTTTTAATGAAAGTTTTGTTGAAAAAAGAGGTTGCAGGTCTTGTGAACAGTGTATGGGACCCACTGAACAGTACATAATCACGTGAAAACTGAATTCTAAAAAAAAAAAAAAAAAAAGCCTAAACGCCAAATGCTGGGGACCAAAAGCGCAATCCAAGCGGGTACTAAGAATAAAGTTAGGGGTATAACAAAAATTCACAACAATTTAACAAGATTCCTAAAATAACCTTTAACCTGGCACATGTGCTGATGTGCCCATCACAGTTTGCAATTTGAATCTTTCTTGTGAAATACGGGTGTGAGACATGACTTTGCTACTAATTGTTTATGTTTTGTTTCTAAATTGCCACCTAATTAACTCAGCACGTGCCAAACAGCAACAGTGTTTTTTGTTTTCGTGTTTTTGATTTTGTTTTTCCCAGGAATACGATTGAGATGCCAAGCTGACCCGACTCTCTCTGGGTCACACTCTCTGTGATCTCTCATCCCCATCAGAGATTCGCAGGGATTGGTACAGTTTCCATGGTTTCAGAGACCAACTAGGTACTCTCTTCTTTCATTTCAATTCCCAGATCACATCTGAGCACATATAATCACACCCTTTTTTTATTAGTCAAAGTTGCTGTATTCTTGGTTCTAGAAAATGGTGCAAATTGTGAACTTATTGTTTTCATTTTAATTACACAAATTCGTGTTGTGTGTGTGTTTTTATTGGCTCAATTGGGTTACTGTTACATAAACTAGAGATTTTTTTAATGCAAAGATGAAGTAGGAACTAGAAAGCTGTATGGTTTCGCATTATGTGGTATCTGAATTGAGTAGTTGTGGGTGTATTTCATTAATGGCTTTGCAAATTTATAGACCCATTAGGGTATTATAACAATTAGTGAAAAAATTAGCAAGATTTTGAGGGCAAAATAGAAAGTGGGTTCAAAGAGTTAGTAGGATTTGGCATGGATTCATGTTGATAATAGTGATATGGAACCCAAATCGCCATCGAAACTTAAGCTCTCAATCACGGGATTTACTCGGTATAAACGGGTGTTGAAAACAAGTATCATTGTTTCGGTTGTGGTGCTGTCATTGGTTGGTGTTTACTTTGCATTTAGCCCTGGAAAAGGCCGAAATGTATTTAAGGTGTCGTATTTTAGTGTGCTTGTGGACTGTGGAAGCTCAGGGACACGAGTGAATGTGTACGAGTGGATGTCAGAAGGTGAAAGTAACATGAAGTTTCCTCTTTTGTTGCATTCTTATCCTGACAATACAACCAAGAGTTCACTTTGGAAGAATTCATGTCAGTATCATTGTATGCAAACTGAGCCTGGATTAGATAAATTTGTTGGCAACTCATCAGGAGTGAGAGTGTCTTTGGAACCATTGATTTTATGGGCAGAACAGGTGGTACCTCGTGAAAGACATTCAGACACTCCAATTCTTGTTTTAGGTACTGCTGGGTTAAGAAGGTTGGCTATTGACAATGCTAGGCAGGTTTTGGAAGATGTAGAGGCTGTTGTGAAGGAGCACACATTTTTGTATAGGAAGAATTGGATAAGGGTATTGAGTGGGAAAGAAGAAGCTTATTATGGTTGGGTCGCTCTGAACTATAAAATGGGGATATTTGGAAATTATTCAGAGTCACCCACTTTGGGACTTATTGACCTGGGAGGTTCCTCATTGCAGGTTGTGATGGAAATAGATGATGCAATAGAGGACACACACTTGGTGAGATCAAAGGTTGGTTCAATGGAACATCAGATTTTAACATACTCATTGCCAGCTTTTGGTTTGAATGAGGCGTTTGATAGGAGTGTTGTCATGCTCAGCCGAGCACAATGGTTCAAAGAAAATACTCATAATACATTAGAAGTCAGACATCCTTGTCTTGGTTCTGATTTTGTACAAAACTATAGCTGCTCTGGTTGCTTAGGGCTT
Organism: Quercus agrifolia; assembly: GCA_029955455.1. Lineage (NCBI taxonomy): Eukaryota > Viridiplantae > Streptophyta > Magnoliopsida > Fagales > Fagaceae > Quercus > Quercus agrifolia. The sequence continues at coordinate 46,578,453 of JARQAD010000006.1, forward strand.
AATTCCAGTTATCAGAAAATTTTCAATGGACAAACATGGAATGCTGAATTTCCTTCTTTGCATCTGGTTGGAGAACCCAATTGGGAGCTATGCAAAGGACTTGCAAAGGCTGCCGCCATCAATTCAAGCAGTTTAGATTGGTCACAACCAACAGTTGGTACAAATTGTAAAGCAGGCTCATCTTCTTATGGTGGTGAGTACTACTATTACCATTCATTCCTTACTCTGGTCGAAAAAGTATTTATTCTCAACATATACTGATCCATGTGACTTATCAAAAAAATTAAAAAAATAAAAATAAAAAACTGATATCCATGTTTTGGAGTTTACTAATTTGGTCTTGCTATGGTTCTGAATTTTCTTCTGATAGCCTTAGGAATTCAATAGATTTTCACTGTCTACAAAGTAAATACTTAAAACATCATATTTCTTGAGATGTATTAAGTATTGAGAATAATAGGTTTAAGCTATTCACCAAATGAAGGATTATACACTTTAATTATAAGAAATTTTTTTGATATGTCACTTTTGGTTTATAAGAATTAAACTCTAAGCGAAGGATGGGATAAGCCATCTGAAATTCTTTTGCTCAATGATTGCTATTTTCATGGTCATAGCAACTTAATTGTTACTCATGATAGGACAACTTCCAAGGCACCACATGTTTGGTGAAGTTGAGACATAAAGCTACCTTCGTTTATAAGTATATTATTATTCACAATGTTAAATTGGCATTTTCCAAATATTATTTCTTATGATAATAGATGACAGTTTCTAATATCAATGACTAGAAAGGAGCATCAGTTTTCCATTATGCACTATGTCTCTTATACAGTTGTTCAGTTCATTTCATAAAGGGATTTGTAGTAAGAATTCACCTTTTAAGTACCACTTGTGATATGCAGGCGGTGACTTTATTAATTTGACAGCTGCTGCTTACCCCTCTGCACGCTTTCATGCTTTATCTGGATTTTATGCTGTTTACAACGTGTTAAATCTGAATCCAAGAGCTAACTTTACAAAGATTTGGGAGGAAGGTCAGCAGTTATGCTCAAGATCATGGGCTAACTTGAGCAGTATTTCCAGGAACCAAAAATATGCTGGACAATATTGTTTCCATGTACCTTATATGGCATCTCTCATTGAGGATTCTCTTTGTCTAGGTGATAAAGAGATAATATTTGGCCCAGGGGATGTTTCTTGGACATTAGGAGCTGCATTGGTTGAAGGCAAACAATTATTGTTCAGAACTACCAAAACTGAGACTAGTATTTCTACCTTAAAGAATATGGGGATTGTGTCCTCTCCCGTTGTTCTGTTTGTTTTACTTCTATGCCTTCTATTTATCATTTATCGTTGCCAAATCAAGCTGCCTATGCCAAGCAGGAATAGTGCTGCTGCTGGGGTGTCTCTGCCATCGTATGTTGCTCATCCAAAACGCCGACCTAACTAATATATGGATGCATGCACAAAGTATAATGGAGTCTGGTCAATATTTTCATTGTTTTATTGTTCTTATACAACAACAATTCATTTATTCTTTTAGGATGGATTTGTTAGAATATATTCTGATTATAAAAACCAATTTTGTTGTGTGGTTTGAAATTAGTTGGCACATTCAGCATTGGAAATTGTCTGCAGCGATTCTATCCTGTCACTTGACCTTATGTGAGTGGGAATATTGTGCAAATTTCTGAACCTGGGCTGGAGCTCACTTTTAGATCTAATTTTAGAAGTTGGAAACTGGTCCCTATTCCCAAGCTCGATCAAGATACCATGTTAATCTTGCGGTTCTTAGCCCTTAGGACATACTTTTTTTTTTTTTTTGGCTGAATAAATACTTTATTTGTAAGAAGAAACAAAAGATATACAATCAAGGGAGGGCATGTGACTATCTCTATCTAAAGCTTGAGCTAACAACAACAACCAGATAGAGATGGGAACTGGTCCAATCCAATTCAAAAGAGCAGCCCACCGGGCTAGAAGGTTGGACAGTAAGGTTTCTCTCTTTACATATAAAAGAAAATGATACATTATCAAAAGATTTGGCTAGGAACAAAACATCCTCCAAGACTGCTTTAATTCTCCAGTGAAAGACATCTATTTTGTTTCTTGTTTCTCAATGGCTCAATGATATTCAGTGCATCTCCTTCCATGATAATTCTCTTAAATTATCCTTGTTTACAACAAAAATGTATACATAATATACGTCAATACGTGTAAGCCATTGACATGTAAGCCCTGAGAATTTTGCTTAAAACAGCCCCGTCTCACTATATGACCATACTAATGCACCATAATGCATAGGGGAAAAAAAAAACTTTTGTTACGGGGTACACTGCAATGTCTGCAACACATGGGCGCTGACACTTGCACAGTAGTGCTAGTGATACTTGTTAAGCTAGAGGCATTATATTGACATGGCTTAGAAGCATGATCTAGGTACCAGTGAAAAACATGAAGGAACTAACTACACTCGAGAATAATTGATTTCAATAACAATAAAGCAATAGGCAATCACTCACTTCTAGCATTTTATTTCCATATGGGTTATAAGGTGGAATTTTGCGAAGATGGCCCTAAGGTGTTATCTAGGGCTAGAAGACTTGAACAGGTGTTAGCTAGGGCTAAGAGACTTGAATTCTAGATCACATGGATCACTAAAGACTAGACTAACCTATTGAAATTCAACATTCATTCAGTACTTTTGTTATAACTTCTTGCTTATTTTTGTTTGGGAATTGCTTATTTTCGTAGCTTATTTGCATAATGTGAGACAAAAAGCTAAAAGTTAGTTTATTTTCAAAAAGCTAAAAGTTAGATTATTTGAAATAAAGATAAGATAAAAAGTAGTGTGAGACCCGTAAACAGTTGATAATTTAAGCAAAAAACTAGTTTTTAATTAGTTGTTAAAAACACATTTGAAAATTGAGTGCTTAATTAACTAACAATATTTTGGTCTCTCATTATATCCCAATTACTTTTAATCCTATGTTTGGATAGAGGGAAAGAGGGACCCACCGCCGGGGAGGGGGGAATTGTAGATGAGCCAGAGATGGCTGGAGAGGTGCATGGAGGGAGAGTAGAGGGGAGGTGGCGGGAAATTAGGTGCACCTCTCCAACCGCCTCTCATCTACTCCCCCCTCTCCCTCCATCCAAACATACCATAAATGACACACATGAGAGAGAGAGAGAGAGAGAGAGATTACAAACCAGGACCACTGCATTAGGAATTTCTAAGTGCTACCCTCTTGAGTCTGGACTATCTAAGATTTCAAAACCGCATGGTGATTTTTGGCAAGCCCATTGAGAATAATGCAGCTTGACATTGGTCATCAGATTTTACCCTTTTCTTATTTATATTATCCTCATCAGAAGTAGCTAATAATTTTCTGTTGGCAACTTGGCATTGCAAAAGCCCGGAGTCACAAATTACAGATAACTATCGTATACATAAATTTTATTTATACACAAGCAAGTAATGAAGTCAGAAGCACCATATTTTTACATATTAATTAAAATCATATATATACACATACAGGGTTATTTTTGGGAACACAAATTTACAGATATAGGGAATTCAAAACACAGTAATTTATGTATCAGTAGCTCCAAGCACATAATGCAGAAAATTGCAGTCATGCCCAACCATGCCACAGTCTAGTATGTTGCTACTCCACTGGATTTACAGCCATCGAATTCTGATGCATCAACCTCCACCCAAATCTCATTTACACGCCCAATAAACTGGAATGGAGAATTGTACTGTGCAATCGAGTAGGCATAACTACTTTCTGAAGAAGTTGCATTTGCCCATGGAGACCTGCTCAAACTAATGGCAAGTTTCTCTGCCTCTTTAACAATGTTACTATCCCTAGCAAATCCAGAGAATTTCCTAACAGCAATACTCTGACTGTCCCATGCATAGGGCTTCAGGTTCAGCTCTGGAAGTGGGAGTGGAGGGCTAGCTTGGAACTTCACGGGCAAGTAAAAACGGACAAAGTAGGCTGATGAGTGTAGAGGGCCAGCTTCTGGGACTATGCTTGTCAGGACAGGAGTTGTCATTGCAATCCGAGAGAAATTCAGATTGGCACCTTGGATATACTGGAACAACCTGTGAGATTAACAACAAAAAAATCTTAGCAAAATGAAAATCTCTGGAAATTTTTATTTTTATTTTTAAAAAGAGTACACAAAGGACTTTATGAACATTAAAAGGAAATGTGGATCCAGAATGGGCATTTACTCTATACCTATAAACAGATTTAAAATGCTTATAGACGTCTTGCACTATCATAGTAATTGCAGTAACAGGACATGGTAGATTCTATGTCCATAAAAAAAGGTCAATAAGTTGGTTTTCAAGTTTCGTCCCATGTCCTCACTCTCCACCCATTCTTGTGGGAGGAGAAAGCGCCATTTAAGCCTGAACTTATTGGCAAACCATATGTTCTCTATTCACACATGTTTTGATCATTTTGATGGGAAACAAAATCTGCATAAGAAAGGCACCTATGTAGCTGAAGGAGGTTGCATATTATTGTGATGTCGATATTGGTTTTACTAGGGAATGCTCTGTCTAGCTTTAGCACTTATTGTAGTAAGAGGCACCATGAGAACTAAAATGCTGCCAATAGTTATCATTAAACAGGATGTTGTCACATTTATTTCGTCTCCTCTCAAAAACCATCTCATTTGGCTTATATTAGTTTCAGATAATTAAAGGTTCAAAAATTACATATAATACTAGTTTGGTTCCTAAGAAAACCGAATCAGAGCAAATGCAAAAGCTGCAAAACTAAACTGAATTGTGAATTATTACATGATTTATTTTGATGGGGTCCCTGAAATTTTAAACCTTATCTGATCTGAATAAGCATTATAAGAGTCAGACAAGAAACCAAGGATCAACTTCTTTCATTTATCCTATAATTTCTCAGCAACCAATCAGAAACTGGAAATTTCACTTCGATAAAATCAACCAGATATATCAGACTCAGCTGAACATATTAGACCCCAAAATACAAGACAGAAAAAGAGACACAACCCCATAGAAAAACCCAAAACTTTACTTTGATTCCTGTTTTGTTTTCCTTCATTTTCTCATCAAACAAAGAAAAGGGTACCTAAGATTACTCAAAATCAACATGGTTTAAGAAGAAAGTAGTAGTACCTGTGGAAACCAAATTTGGTGGCTTTCTCAAAGGAGATGTCTTTAGCTGGAGCAGACATCCACGTGGACTGTCTGTAGAGTCTGATCTCGAAGTCCGATTCCGAGTGAACTACAGTGTACTGTGGCGATTCGATCGCGTGGCAAAGACCCAGAAATCCAAAACAAAGAAACAGAGATAGCATCCTTGTATTCTCCATTTCTCTCTTTCTCTCTGTCTCTCCCACACACACACACACACACAAGGTGTCTCTGACTTTTTGGAGAGGAACTGAATCAAGAGATGTTTTTTGTGAGAGGGAGAATGACAACGTAGTACACGAAATGATCAATTTACAGTTTTGTACATGTGTGATAAACGTTGTGATGTGATGTGATGTGAGGGTGGATTAAATTGTGCAATTTGCGTTCTGTGTAGTAGAATATTCCATGAACTACGTGTCAAGAATGTTGAAAATAATATTATTATAATAATCATAATTTATTCTTTTTTTTGATAAAAAAATCATAATTTAACTATATTTAAATTGATATTGTTTTGAAATTATTTGAAAATAGTAATTTTTCTTCACTAGTCATTCACATTTATCATTGAGAATAACTTTTTAAACCTTTGACAAAAGTTGGAAACTATGGATTGAAGAGTTTATCTTGACTCATATTAAAATTAAAAAATATAATAAAATTTAGTTAACATTCTTGGAATATGGGCAAATGACAAGACTTTTTAAAATCGATCAACTTAGTCTCTAATTATGATGAGAGGGATGAGAAAAAATGAGTAATGATGTAAGGTCCAAGTTGAGTTTAAAGATCAAATTGATCAATTTTAAAATTTTTGGACTTGAGTGATGTTACCCTAAAAAATATTAACTAATTTTGGTAAACAAATTTGAGAATGACTTACCTTACACATGTTGATGAAACCTATATCAAATTCAATCACACATGGCTGTTACTTGTTAGCCGCTTTGGTTGACGTTACCTCACTAATTTATGGATCATATGTATTTTATACCCAAGGAAGCATCTGAAACTTGATAAGGGCATTGCTTGCATCATGTGGTGGAGGTGAATAGAATTTATCTTGTCCATATCAAAGCATGAATGTAGATTTACTCAAAGCAATCCTCTCCTCGTAAATGGGTTCCTAGTTCCTACATTAGGATGTATGAAATTGAATTTCAGCTCAAGCCTGAACCAGTTGAATACAAAAATTGTGAAGCTTTATGGTGCAAGGCTAAAGCCGCATTTTTTGCTATTTCGCGTGTTGCTCAACAGAACTTTGCCAAACATCATCCTTGCTGGAGAGGCTTTGAATGTTCAGAACCCTCTGAAAAATGCAACCGAGGTGTTGAATTGGACCATAGCATCGTTAGTGAATGCTCTTAAGCAGTTTTGTTGTTGGAATTTATATGTTGAAGATAGAAATGCTTGGCAGTCCACAATTTGGCTTAATAAGCCTTTTATAGTAATAGATTTGAGCCTATTTTCATCTCAGACCTCTAATCCTTTCTCCTATTTAATACAATTTTTATTAAAAAAAATAAAGAGATCTAGATCAGTTCTTTTGTCCTACTTAGCACAAATCTTCAAGAAAGGCATTTTTCTGTCATATTGGCTTAACAATATTCCATTGAAGTGCAGGACTAGGAAGAATTGAATAAGTTCAACCTGTAAAATCCCAGTCATCCTGAACAAGTTGTGAACTATCTCCACTGCAGTTCTTCTCAAATTCCTGCATATAAAGTGTAAAACAAACAAATAGTTCAGCAAAGGGTTATCAAAATGAGAGATTGTAACAAATACGTGTATCAAAGCAAGGGACTGTTCATTGGTGCAATAATTCCAAACTAAATGGGTTGGGATTTGGGAATGGTCACTAATGCACAAATTGTTAGACCTTATTCAAATCAGCCCTCCAAAAACTGTGGTTGGCAAGATCAACACTATCCCGCCTTTTTACGGTTCCTTGTTTGCTTCATTTTAAGAGGAGTATTGCACAGCAAATGCAGCAAAATAAGATTGAAGTTGCGTAATTAAATGCAACATTCTTTTACCCACCAAATCATGAAACGCACAACTAAAAATTTGTATTTTAATAAGCCATTTCAGTCTCTAAAGCTAGCAGGCAATGTTGCTTCTGTAAAATATTCCTTCCTGACAATATCCACTGAGCAAAATCTCACCTACAAAAACAAATACATATATGAAATAATACAACAATAAATAAACAAGGGCAGAAGGGCAGAATGAAGTACAAAACAGAACCATGATTATTCATCTGAAAGTTACGCTTCAGATCAAGTTCAAATTCAGTGATTTGATGTCCAGGTCTCATTCTAGAAGCTTGAAAAATAAAAATGGGGAATAAAAATTTGAAGAGGTGCTAAACCCACTGCCAAAAAGGCCATCTGATAGCAGCCTCAGAATTCAAGAACCAAAGATAAGTTGGTGAGTATCCAACTCTGTAATGCAGCATAAGAGTTCCTCTTGAGACTATATATTTTAAACATAAACTTACAAAGGATATCTACGTCCCTTGGAAACAACAAGTGCACAAGAAATCCATACCAGAGAAGCATATGATTTCATCATGGGCTTGGCAAACTGCCAGATTGGCTTAAACACAAATGGAGCTTCCACAAAGAGGACTTGGCCCAATCGCTTTGGATAGTAATAGTAACACAACTCAAACTGCCAAAAAAAAAAGAGCGATGAATAAACACAACACAAGTATGTGATTTCAGGTTTAAAAACAAAATAAAAAGTAAAAGTGATTATTTCCTTTTGATTTTGACATTTGAAATGATCAAGTATATGTTTGAGCAACAGCAGCAGCAGCAGCAGCAGCATTGAGTAGTAGAATAGTCAATGTCAAATAAATACAAAATGAACCAGGATTTTCCTTTTACCATTTAAAAAAATCATTCAGTGCCATGGCTTTGAAGTAATTCTTAAATCATCACCTCAACTCTCAACAATAGATTCATTGCAAGCAAACCCGTAACAGTTGCAGTAGTATGAGTACAAGGACAAATTATAGAAAATTGACAACAAACAGCAACCTAAGGAATTTGGAAGAATACATGGAGATACATCTCTACAGTCGTTCACAAAAAGTATTAAGAATAAATGAAAAAGAACTCATCAGATGAAATGGATGCTTTTTATTCTTATATGTTTTACTGTGAAATATAACTCATTTGATAGTGTAATTTCCGCAAGAGAAACATCACATGTATTCAAGTTCAATTACCCATCTAGAACATAATCGGCAGTTATTGCATAAAAATTACCAAAAAAGTCAAAAACTTAATATCTGCATTCTTGGTGCCAAAGCCCCGAAGATCAAATATTCCAAGAATTTCTTCTTTCCCAGCTGGAAGCTTACCCAATGCTTTCTCAATCAGAAACACACAGAGCTTCTCATCCTCTACAGGATCCTGCATCTATAAATAAATGATTTTATGTTTATGACTAGAAACTAAAACCCATGCCAGAAATCAAATCGATCATCAAAGATTTATAATTAGAGTTAGTAGTTCTAACAATATTTTCTTGACTTCAAATTACCATGTATAAATAGAACAATAGCACATATGGTGATCCTTAGTTTTGTTTAAAAAGTCACTATAATTTGCAATAGACTTAAGAAAATTTAGAGGAAGGGGGTTTAAGTGACGTTAACTGATCTAAAAAGAGGCAAAAATATTCTATGAGAAATTGATACACAAATATATTCTCAGGTACTCTTCATTCTCCCATTTGGACTGGCCATCCCTGAAGTTACTTGTTTTGACAATGACTTATGTTCTTGTAGTAAATCAAGCATAGAAAGCATGTCATGAATGGTTTATAACTGTGGGATCATGGATATAGAGACAATCCTCTAGAGTTGCAAATACGTATTCTCAGAAAGTCTACCTCATCATACCACAAAAAAGTTTATACTCCATGACAAAAACATAGATTGTAGGGTCAATGACTACATTCAAATTTTCAAGATAAACATAAAATTAAAAAAAAGTTTCAAAGCCAATATTTGCAGATTAAGAGAGTGGTACTTCAAGTTTTAGACTTACTCCAGGAAAATGCTTGGATGCCACTACTATAAGCACGGGTCTGTCATTGACATCAAGAAAATCATGCACATAGCCCTTTCCAGTTTGAGCTACATTTTTCACTGACTCTTCAGACAATTCAGACACCTTGAATTCTTGACGCCATTTCTTGTAAGGATAGAATGGAAAATTGAAAAGAGAAAATAAAAGTTCATCAAAATATCCATGGTTTTTCATTCTTTAACTCAAACAAATCTTCCAATGTAAACTTAAGGGCCACATTTAAAAAAAGAACAATTCAATTTTTTAAGCAACAACTAGGGATGTTTTGGAGAAAAAAATTCACAAAATAATATTGAAAATCCAAACGACTTAAAGTGCATTTTTCTAAAACAACTGTCTCCTTGAATGTCTTGCAATTATTTTCAGACTCCATTTGCCAAGGAGTTTGAACTTTTCCAAAAACCAAAATAGTTGAATAAAATTCAAATTGAAACACCTATGCATGCGCACACAAATGCAAACATATGTTAAACTTAAGAATTTTGCAAGGTTTTTGAGGATACAATGGCTTTAGTCAATTTTGCAACAGCATCTTCGACGGAAAACCTCCGGTCCTTGAGAAACCATTGGATCATATCTTCATCATCTCTTCCATTTTTGCCTATAGGGAGACTAGGGTACTCTTTTTCAAGCCTCCCTTTAACTTCCAAAACTAGCTGCATATTAGAAAACATATTTTATAAAAAATTTCACCATCATTTTATTTTATTTGATATGCAGAAACAATCAAACACGGTGCAATATCAGAAAATGTAAACACACTAATGCAGTTAACTAGTTTTAGGCTCCATTCAGTTTCACCCTCCATTAGTCCTCTCAGTCAACAGAATAGCAGTAAAATACCCATAAAAGAAAATGGGTTCCTATATTTCTCTTGGGTAAAACTTAGGTACAATTCTTTCGGTGTGGTTCCCCAATTAAATTCAATCATGTGGTTGCATTGACCAATGAACCACATTATTGAATTTAATTGTCCTCAAAAAAGATAATATTGCTTTTTTTGTATTTGTCAATACAACTATATAGTTGAATTCAATTGAGAAACCTAAGGTGCAGCACCTAAGAAACCATACCAAGTTTTGCAATTTTGTATTTATCATTCCTTAAATTTCCAAGCTCTATATGATTGTGAACTTGTGATGGGGTTAGTTGAATGAAAAATTTCCTTTCTTGGGACCTAGATAAATTCAACTTGGACTAATAACACTTTCACTTTTAGCACATTTCTTAAGCACCCAATAGGCAGTTCATCCATTTGGTTCCTTCAAAAACTTTAAAAAATGAATCTTTAGCATGCTTGTAACATTTTTTGGTTTCTGGGAAAAATAGTTCACACTTTATGCTTCAGAATTTCTATCCCTACGTCTTCTGTGTCACTAAATGAAGCATTGGCATGTGGGGTTACAAGTACATATTCAGAGACACAAAAGCTAAAGTTCTCAGTAAAATATACAGTACTGAAAGCTAAAGTTCACAATGGAAATTTAAAAAGCATGAAAAGATAGTAGAGAAAAAAGAAAAAGAGGGTATCTGAGGAGAACCTTGCGTGAGTGGTCGGATTGTGGCATAGTGATAGAGTTGTGAACAGAGATTCTGCGAGTTGGAGTGGAAAGATTACTTGGAGGGACAAATGGGTGTCGAAGTTTTTGATAAAGACGAAGTGCCATTTTAGTTCTCGAAGGTATATTTACTAAATACTTTTGTTGTTCTATCTTTCTGTCTGGGTGTCTCTGACTCAGTCTCCGGCAAGTTTTCGATAAAGCTTTTGATAAAGATGCTGATGTTTCTTGTACTAGTATTTACTGGCTAATAATAAGGCTACGTCGTTTTTACTTTAAAACCCACATTATTATTCTAATTTATTACAATTATTATGTTTTACGAAAAAGTTGCAAAATGAAATTTAAACCAAAATGAATCTTTGACAAAAAATAAAAAAGAAAAAAGAAAAAGAAGGTTTTGTAAATTTTTATAAAAGTTTTTTTTTTCTTTTAAAAAAACAACATTGGTAGAACATTTTACTAAAATACAAAATAGTTTTTTTTTTTTTTTGAGAATGAAAATACAAAATAGTTGGGCAGCCAATCTTGATTTATGCTTGAAAAAAGGAGCATAGAAGGTAAAATATTGAACAATTAAGGCGATGATATATGACCTTAAGGTTAAACGATAAGGTCAGGTCTAATGAAGTCTTTGTAATCGCATTGCCATGATTGTTATTAAGACGATATTTATTTTGTTCCTGTGATGCTTTGTCAAAATAGTCTACTATCATTGGGTATGTACATGTGTAAAGACCAAAATAAAACAAAGAAGTAGATATCAATGTTTGGGATGCTGGTTTGCAGGGATGGACCTAGGAATTAGATTGAGAGGGGGGAGGGGGGCGAAATATGAAGAAAAAAAATTAATTAATGAGGACACTCAAAATTAATGGGTATCTATTCTAATTACTTTATTTACTCTCTAAATTGATTGGACTAGCTCTAGTCTAGTTAAAATTTCACTCTCTTAAATATATTGGTACTTAAAATATTTTGGGGTTCAAAGTATTATAAAATGAGAATTAAACAAAAGCTTTCATTTTTGTTAAATTTTCTACATGTTTTTATGGCTGCAGCATTAGAGCACTCATATCAATCTATGTATAATAACTGTGGGAACACTTCCCCATTATCCGGATTTATCCGCTTTGGGGAGCCAGTCCCTCACGGTTTATCGGCTCGTCCCCGAGTGTGGGCAGGACCAACCAAGGGCTAGACCTTGTAGTTGTAATCGCAAGTCCCACATCGGTTAGAGTTCCCTCCCACATATGGTTTATAAGCTTCTGGAGCGACCATATGTGTACCACCTCCGCACATGTGTGAGAGGTGGTACACATATGGTCGCTCCAGAAGCTTATAAACCATATGTGGGAGGGAACTCTAACCGATGTGGGACTTGCGATTACAACTACAAGGTCTAGCCCTTGGTTGGTCCTGCCCACACTCGGGGACGAGCCGATAAACCGTGAGGGACTGGCTCCCCAAAGCGGATAAATCCGGATAATGGCCCTTTTAATGTGGGAACACTTCCCCATTATCCGGATTTATCCGCTTTGGGGAGCCAGTCCCTCACGGTTTATCGGCTCGTCCCCCAGTGTGGGCAGGACCAACCAAGGGCTAGACCTTGTAGTTGTAATCGCAAGTCCCACATCGGTTAGAGTTCCCTCCCACATATGGTCGCTCCAGAAGCATTTAAACCATATGTGGGAGGGAACTCTAACCGATGTGGGACTTGCGATTACAACTACAAGGTCTAGCCCTTGGTTGGTCCTGCCCACACTGGGGGACGAGCCGATAAACCGTGAGGGACTGGCTCCCCAAAGCGGATAAATCCGGATAATGGGGAAGTGTTCCCATAATAACATAAGAGCATCTCCAGTAGTTTGTCTAAATTTTTATACTGTTTGAACAATGAATAGTAACATTTATCTTTTACCTATCAACTTTTTCAAATACACATTCCAACAGATTTTCTATCATTTCTCCATCTCATTTAAATATTATTTCTTCATTAATTCTTTATTCATTTTTAATCTTTATTTATTCTTCCTTTATTCATTCTCAACAATTATATTTTTCAACAAAAAGTGTTACATCCACAATATTTTTTGCAATACTTTCACAAGAATCATAACAAAATCTTATATGAAAAGTTGTTATTAGTTTTAATTTGAACCCGCCATTGAAACTAACAATATGTTACTTAAGATTTATTGTGAAAATATTGTGGTAGCAATTCTGAATTGTCATTTCTTATTTTTTAAATTATTTTTCATTTCATTCATCCATTCGTTTCTTTTTTTTTTCTTTTTTTTTTCTCCACCACACATGTATACCCACTCCTATCTCCATCCTCCCCTTTTTTTCTCTACTTTTTCTTTTTCTACTTTATTCTAGAACCTCTCTCTCTCTTTCTTTCTCCAGCTCTCTCTTTTTCTACTTTTTTTTTCTTTTTCTACTTGATTCCATAACCTCTCTCTCTCTCTCTCTCTCCAACTCTCTCTTTTTCTACTTTTTTTCTTTTCTTTTTCTACTTGATTCTAGAAAATTCTCTAGCTCTCACTATGATAAGAAATAGAGAAAGAGGTAGAGAGAGAAAGAACAAACGAGAGATCTTGCTTGCTCCACCGTTGATCGAAGGACACAGGTCAGCGAAGAATCGGCGATCACTGTGCCAAGCCGCGCCTTCCGCTTCGTTGCCGCCACTCGTCTTCCTCCCTAATGCAGTCCAGATGGGTTAGATGGCTTGTGTCTTTTTTTCTTTTGCTTTTATTGTTATGATTTGATTAATTTTAAGCTTGTGTTTTTGAGTTTGTATTTTGATTATTCTTGAGTTTAGAGATGTTTGAGAGAAAGGATTGTTGTTTTTATAGTCGTTGTGAATGTTTGTAGCCGTGGTGAGAGGAGAAAGAAAGAATTGTTTTTTATTGAGTTGTATGATTTTTTTAAGTAGAAAAATCCATTTGAGTTTGCTACAGTCTTCTCTAGATAAAGAGAACGACTGTAGCAACTTCAAAAAAAATTTGGAAAAGTTTTGCTTTTAGAAAAGCTGTTGGAGTGAGTTTTTGGTGTGTTTATTCTCCAAAATTGGTTTTAGAGAACCTATTGGAGATTCTATAAAGAGTAAATTTGCGTACCCAATTCCAAAAATCACCAACATCAATCCATGTAAACTTGTGTAAAATAAGATAAGTTACAGTAATCATGTAAATATGTATAGTTACTATTCATATGCAAATCTATGTTTTAATACTTCTTTACTCATATATTGAGTGAGAGAGATGATTTGAGAGAGTAATAAAAAATTGATCAAGAGATAATATTTTAAGGAAATGTAATATAAAATAGATAATTTGATGTAAATATTTTAAGAAGTGGTTATGTAAAAAAAAAAAAAAAAAAAAAATTCTTACCTTAAAATAGACAATTTATTTTTTATTTTATTTATGTAAACTCTTAAATTGTGTTAGTGTATCTCAGGGTAAGAGTTGTAGGGATATTAGGCATAAAAAAATGTATTGGGTTGGGGGCATAGTCTGAGGACACCTCATAAATCCGAGGATGGATAAATGTGTGATAGAGGTCAGTATTAATAAATAAAGGAAGAGATTTAGGTGTTACATTTCAGGGAAGTGATCCGAGGATGAATGCTTCCTTGCCTAGGCAAAGCTGAGGTTAGAAGATGCGGTTTGACATCAAGAGCGACGTTTTGGACAATTCCACTGATGAGGATAAGTATCAAGAAGGAACAAGACAAAGGGAGGCCATAAAATATCTAAAGGAAAAGCTGCTACCACCGCATTAAATGCTCTGTAGCTAACTCTCTGACTGCATTAATAAGGAAGTGATACTTGAATAGTAACTTTTAGCTTTACAGTTACTACCTAAAGACTTCATGAAGATGCTGATGGGACAATGATCAATACCAACAATCTGATTTGCATGTGAAAGATGGAGATAAAAGGGGAAGATAGTATAAAATAGAGCGGAGACCCTAAGAGGGGGGATCGAGAAATTAAGAGAAAAACACTGTAACAATCAAGAGCTGAATTTGTAATCAAACTTGAGAACTAATCTCCTTGGATTATGCCGAGTATGATTTTCTTTAGATTAAACCAATCTAATTTCATTTTATGGTGATCTGAATCCACTATACTTGTTGTCCAACTCATTAAAACCCAGTTTTCCAACTCACTCTCTACAAATTCATTGTATTGGGCTTTTTGGGCCTAGGTTTATCCATCATTTGGGCTAGGGACCCACATTGTGTCCCTACAAGAGCATTCCCATCAAAGCTTTCAAAAATTTTAGCATTTATCATCTCAAAAAGCCACTTTATCAATTTTAACAACTCACTTTACAATTCATTCTACATCAAAGGTTTTATATTTTTTACCACTTCATTAAAATATTATTATTTTTAATTATTTTTTATTCTCAATCTCATCTCTTCCACTACCCACAGATCTACTATCACTGCCTACACCCACTATCACCACAGCTACAGCCACAACCACCACAATCACCACCACCACCCACAACCTCAACCCCAACCACCACAAACCAAAACCCACTCACCCACCCACCTGCCACCACCGTAAACCCCAACCCAAAATCAACCCACCACTAGCCACCACCACCACAAACCAAACCCACCATCAACCACCTTCAACCAAAACCAACTCACCCACCCACCTTCCATCACCGTGAACCCTAACCCAAAATCAATCTGCCACCAACACCACAACCCATACCTATCCACAACCTATACCTATCCACAACCAGCACCCAAAGCCACTCTGATCAACCTATGAACCCAACCACAAAAATAAAATCCCACCAAAATCAATCAAAACCCAACAAAATTAAAACTCATCGATATCAAATCACAAAACCCACTGCAGCCCAGCCACACCGAAATTAACCCACAATCCATGAGGAAGATGCAAATAGAGATGCGAAAATTCCTGTTGGTATAGAGTCCGTGTAGTCGTCGGCCTTCCCACTGCAGAGACCCACGATCCACGAAAAACCACCGCAGCCCAGCCACACCCAGCACCACAGAGACCTACAAACTCGAGAGGTAGTCAGGCATAGAGAAAGGGAAATGGAGGGGCCGGGAGAAAGTGATAGAGAGAAGAGATAGAGAGCACAGGAGAGAAAGTGAAAAAAAGAAGACGAAAATAATAAAATATAGTAGCACCTTGCTACAGTAAGGTATTAGTAATAGAACCTCACGGTAGCAAGTTGCTAAAATTTTTAAAATTTGACACGCTTGATAAAGATGGGTTTTTATGATTTGAGGTGTTAAAAAATAGCATTTAGCATTTTTAACACTTTTGATGAGAATGCCCTAATAACTCCGAAGGGCCCCTTCTTGTGGGCTCGTGCTCTGTCATAAATAAATGGTTGATAGACTCATGGGTGTGGAACCATGAATGCCATGCCATCCACGTTGCAAAAGTTTCACTTTGGGCCTATATTTGGTTTTCACAGCACATCTACATTTAGTGTGCAAATTCACACTCCTTTTGTGCCCCCCTGTATTCCGAGGCTGTATTTGTTTGGGTATAGCAATTGCTCCATCTATTTTGCAAGCTGGATTTTTCTGTTGTAAGGTGTACCTTTTTTACTAGTAAAAATATGTTTCACATCGTCAAAACAAAATTCCAACATTTTATAATAAAAAAAATTAAAAAGTTCTAGCAAAAAAAAAAAAAAAAAAAAAATTAAAGGTAAATTATGTATTTAGTTCCTATCATTTACACCACATTTCAATCTAGTTTCTAACATTTTAGTGTCTTGACTATTTAGTCTATGCTATTATCTCTTAGATGAAAATTATTGACGTGACAAACAACAAAAAAAAAAGTTTATTGTTACATTAACGGAAACTAATTTTTTATTTTGGTCATTTGCCACATTAGTAATTTCCATCCAAAATATAACAGTAAAGACTAAATTGACATTGACGATGTAGTTTACCCAAAAATTAAATAACTAGCTAAAATTATACACTACTGAAAGTTTCTTCAAAAAAAACATTCTCCCATTTCCTCTTGTGTGTGTTAAAAAATAGTGGATTAATCTCACATTAGAAAATGAGTGTGAGTTAAAGAGGTTTAAAGTCTGTGCTGTGTATCCAAAAGCTAGGCCATTTTGGATATACATCACTGTAAGTTTCTTTAAAAAAAAACATTCTTCCATCTCCTCGCGTGTGTGTGTTAAAAATACTTAGTATTCAAAAAAAAAAAAAAAAGATAAAAGGAATGATAAATAAAATTGATAAGCATATGAAAAAAAATTATATATTGATGGTTATAAATAAAAGAATTGAATCTTGAAATGCAAAATAAATGCATTTATTTCAATTAAAATATTAAGATAGTATATGGATTTGTTTTTATTGATGATGTACGATAAAATCCGATGTAACATATTTGAAGAACTTTTGAAACAATTTTCCTATCAGTTTTTTAATTTTGGGAATTTTCTAGTATAATAAATTTTTTTTATTTCTTTGTTTTGAAGAGATTCTAGGCGCAATTTACTCACAACTAAGTGAGATAAATATAGTGTCCTAACTTTTAGAATATTTCATTATGTGTGAGTTTTTTTTTTTTTTTTGATAAACAAACTAGAACTTTCATTAATATAAAGCCCTTGATACATCAAGGGGAAGAGCTTGTTCAAGAAAATAAGGACTCTTTCCAGTCCAAGCTAAATATTCAAAGGCTTCAGCTTCAACTTCAATAGCTCCCAATGGTACCAGAAAGTTTTTACTAAAACCCACAATGAACTTGCCTTCACGATCATGAATAATAACACCTACCCCAGCTGCGTTTTGAGAGGAAAAAATAACCCCATCCACATTAACCTTGTATTTGTTTGTAGCTCGTTCTATTTTGCAAGCTTGATTTTTCTATTTTAAGGTGTAATTTTTTTTATTAGCAAAAATATATTTACTTCGAGTAGCAAGACCAAAAGATTCTACCTTGACGATGTTTCACATCATCAAAATAAAAAAAATTCCAACATTTAATATAAAAAAATTTAAGATAATTCCAGCAAAAAAAAAGGGGAATGATTAGAACAATTGATAAGCAGATTAAAAATTAAAAAACAATGTTTATAAATGAAGGAATTAAAATTTGAAATGCAAAATAAATACATTTATTTCAATTAAAATTTTAAGTTAGTATGTTTCTTAAAAAAAAATTTGAAATTAGTATATGCAAAAAGCCTAAATATATAATATGTGGCCGGCCCATTGTACATAAGATTCTTATGTTGGGTTCGCCAACTCCTGCCCACGGATTGAATTAATCCTAATTCTAATTGAATTAGAATATTCTAAGGTCGGTTGGTTTAATATAAAAACGAAAGCTTTGTAGTTTTTATTTTTATTATTTTTATTTAATTTTGTTGAGAAGATTTCAGATAAATATTGTATATTCTTTTGTGTGTGTGATTGGTATGAAAAAGTCTAGTACCAGTTTTACAATTTCTTGTTATAACTGTGACATGACAGAGTGTAATTAGTGAAGAAAAAATGGTAGATCTATGTGTAAGTGATAGTTAATCACTCATAATTTGTTACATCAAAGTTGTGACAAAAAAATTATAGAATAATTTGTGATTTTAGAATTATTCAATTGATATTTGCTTTTGTGAAGAAATAGGTGTTGAAATTTGTGATGCATGGGGTTTGTGTGTTTGGAATTCTGATGGTCTGATTTAGCACATCACAAAATTTGCTGTGTCTTGAATTTCTTTTGAATATGAAAACTAAAAAATATAATATAAAAAAAGAGAGAATAATGATAATCACACACTATTTTCAAGTTTAAATTGTGGATATTTTTTCTTTGATGTTTTAAAATGTGTATATTAATGCATCGCTTGTAGATATTGTATAAAATAATGGAGGTAAAATGAGTTTAATAGAATTTTTTTTTTCAGATTTTAATGGTGGCATTTTTTAGGACTGTCCAAATTTTAATAAGCTTTTTACAAACTGAACCTCCTACTCTCTTTCTACTCCCCAACACATTATTACTCAATTCTTAAACAAACACACTATTACTCAATTCTTAAACAACTGCATATATGCATGTGATACAGTGACGAATTGAGCCTATTCTTTTGCATCGTTACAATACAATTAGATACAAAGTAACTAGGATTAAAATAAGAATTACACAATTAGAACTACATGAACTCTTTGTATATAAAAGTCCTATATATATATATATATATATATATAGCTATCTAACCAGACTCCACTTTCATTAAGACTTCTTCTTCTATCATGTTTTTCTTTTTCTCCTTATCATTCCATTTCTTCACTTTGTCCCCAACACAGCCATCCCCATGATCAGCCCACTCAAACACAACCACAATAGCTAGCCGTGGCTTCAATATATTTCACTGTACCACAGAGCTATGCTTTACATATAGGAATTCAACCTTAGACCACTAGTCCCAAACTTTTGGATCGAACTCAAGGTCATCGATTTGATTAAAACAAGTAATACATGGTTGGCAACTTGGCACTGCACCCAAACTAGGTCTCTGCCAGAAGTGCTTAGCGTTGAGAAGGGTTATCAACCATGAAGAACACCTCATGAACACCGTTTAACCTGTCGTAGAGGTCGGCGGGGAACATTGTTCTTTGATCATCATCGTTAGAACTAGTGGACTCAGTAGGGTTAAATTCCTCTTTGTAAAGCATAGATCTGTGTTACAGTGGAATATATTGAAGCCACGGCTAGCTTTTAGTGCTACAATGGTTGTGTTTGTGTTTGAAGAAATGGAATGATTAGGGGTAAAAGGAAAAACATGATAGAGAAGAAGAAGATAACATTGTTAACGAAAGAAAAGAAAACAAGCTCTTAATGAAAGTGGAGTCTGGTTAGCTAGCTATATATATATATATATATATATATATATGACTTTGTATTCACTTGTTTGTAATGATGAAATAGTGTGTTGGGAGTAGGAAGAGAGCAGGTGGTTCAGTTTAATGGCATGACGTTCATCACAGTGCATTTTAGAAAGAGAGTAGGAGGTTCAATAAATAGTTGAGTAAAATTCTGACAGTTTAAGAAAATGGCACCATTAAAATTTGGAAAAAAAAAAAAAAATTCTATTACACCCATTTTTCCTTCATTATTTTATACAACTAAAATGGATGCATTAATAAACACATTTTAAAAGGAAAAAAAGAAAATGTCCACATTTCAAACAATATTTACAATTGATGCATTGATATACATATTTTTTAAAAGGCTAAAGAAAAAAAATCCACATTTAAAACTTGAAAGTATGTGTGATTATCATCACACTCTCTCCCTCTCTCTCACTTTTTAATTATTATTTTTAGTTTTCATATTCAAAAGAAATTCAAAGACACATAAATTTTGTGATGTCTGCTAAATCAAACAATCAAAATTCCAAACACACTAAATTGAGATTTAAAACTATATTTACAATTCCAGCTTAAATATTTTGTGTTCTTTTTAATTGTTTTCAAAAGATGAAAATGAAAATTTTCCATATTTATTGAGTTCACATGCATTGGGATTTGATCAATTTGGTAAAAAGGGAACTTGCACAAATATACTCTCTTTCAATTGAAATTGTGTGACAGTCACTGATAGTATAACAATTAGGGGTGTCAATATTTGACCCAACCCGTGAACACGACACGAACCCGATACGGGTTTTTTCGGGTTAGGGTTGGACCTTAATGGGTTTGGGTCATAAACGGGTCGACCCGAAAGTGACACAATAAGAAACGTGTCATAAGCGAGTCAACCCGCATAACCCGCAATAGCCACGTTGGACACACTAATTTATTTGTGTCAACCTGAAATGACTCACTTAACACAACCCATTTAACTCGTATAACAAATAAATATTTATTTTATTTTGGATTTGTCAAATACCTTTTATATCTAACGTATATTTTAAATTTAAAAAGAAAAGTGAATAATTACAAAAATTTACAAGAGATATAATTGGAAATTAAAACTTTACAGACCCTAAAACTACTAATACTTCTTTTCTTTTCTTTTTTGGCATAGAACTTGGACAAATGAAATTGGATGAGCTTGTGGAAGATGTTATGAATTTGGACATTAACAAAAAATCTATAGATGATAATCGTGGTCATAGTCAGGATTAGTTTACTATTTGCTCAAATTCTTTCAATATTGATACTTAGCATTTGACGAGTTCCAAGGATATTATATTTTTGTTGAACTATGTTATTTTATTTTTGTTAAACTTAGTTATTTTGAATTTGGGTTGAAGTGTATGCACTTCTTTTAGAGTGGAAAGAACTTATTTTCTAGATGAATGTTATATTTTTGTTGAACTATATTATTTTGAATGTGGGTTGAAGACTTGAAGTGTATGCACTACTTTTTGGGATGTAAAAAATATTATTTCTAGATAGATGTTATATTTAATATTATGCAGGTTGAAGTGGGTTGTGTTACATTCATGTCAACCCAACACGACTCGTTTATTAAGCATGTCAAATGGGTTGGGTCAGGTCAACCCGCCTTATTAACAGGTCAGGTTAGGGTTGAAAGATCATGACACGATTATTAAATGGGTCGGGTTAGGGTTGAGCCATTTAGTCGAATACCCCTACCTTGACACGACACGAACCCGACACGCTAACCCGAATTGACACCCCTAATAACAATATCTCTTTTAGCTAAAATTATTAGTTTTTTTTTTTTTTGTTGGGATTTTCATGGAAACCACCCACAGTAAGGTCAAGTTTTGAGAAAATGCACATCGGAGGAATTGAATAAAGTGGTAAGTCTAATGCTCAAGTCCTATAGGTTAAAAGCACCATCTCTCCTTGAGAGGTTGTAGGAGAGGTGAGCCTAATTTCTAACCACCTCCTCTCTACTCTCTCTCCGTGCACCTCTCCAACCACCTTTCATCTACTCCCCTCTCTATTCTCCTCCCTCTTCTTCCATCCAAATATACCATAAATGAGAGAGAGAGAGAGAGAGAGAGAGAGAGAGAGAGAGAGAGAGAGAGAGAGAGAGAGAGAGAGAGAGAGATTCCTAATATACTGAAGAACCTTATTACAAACCAATTTATCAAGACAACTACATTAGGAATTTTTGAGTGCTGAGTGCTGACCCTCTTAAGTCTAGACTATCTAAGATTTTAAAACCGCTTGGTGATTTTGGCAAGTCCATTGAGTATGCAGCTTGACATTAAACATCAGATTTTACCCTTTTCTTAGTTTTATTATTCTTATCAGAATTGACTTATAATTTTATGTTGGCAACTTGGCATGGCAAATCCCCGGAGTCACAAATTACAAATACCTATTGTATACATAAGTTTAGTTTATGCACAAGCAAATAATGAAGTTAGACGCACCACATTAGTTCTCAACCAAAAACAAAAAAGAAAAATTAAAATTAAAACCCACATTATTATTATTATTATAATTTATTACAATTATTATGTTTAAAAAAAATAAGAATATGTGACAAAAAAAAAGGTTTTGGTAAAAGGTTTTGTAAATTTTTATTAAAGGATTTTTTTAATATAAAAAAACCTTGTTAAAAAGTTTTACAAAAAAAACACAATGGCGGGGCTGCCGATTTTTGTGACTTATGCTTGAAAAATGGAGCATAGTAAGAAAAATATTGAACAATTGAGGCAATGATTTATGATCTAAAGGAGATAATGATCATGATAGGTCTAATGAGATCTTTATAATGACATTGCCATGATTGTTATAAAGACAAAGCTCATTATGTTCTCGTGATGCTTTGTTGATAGTCTGTTATATATACATGTGCACAAATCATAACAAAGAAGTGAATGAGTGTGTTTAGGATGTTGGTTTGGAATTGAATCAACCTATAGAATTTGAAGGCATGCAGTTATAACACCTTGCTAATAATAAGGCTACTTTTTCTTTACATTCAATCGAGGATCTTCCTTGGCAATCATTAACTGCCATGTTTGAAGATAAATTAGGGAAAATTATTGTGTACTCTCGGAGTATCATAAATACGAACTTATTATTCTCACATGAATGGTGGGTCCCACTAATTAATTTTATGGTGGGACCTACAATTTATGTGAGAGGAGGAACTATATATTTATAGTACTCCGAAAGTACCTAATAATTTTCCATAAATTAGGAGTCATGTAGTGTATTGTAAGGTTGTATTTGTTTGGGTATAGTAATTGTTTGCTTTGTTCTGGAACATTGATTTTCTATTATAAGGTGCATTTTTTTTTTTTTTTTTGTTTAGTAAAAATATATTTACTTCAAGGAGTGGATCCAAAGGACCTGTCTTGATGAGGTTCCACATCATAAAAAAAAATTTCAACATTTTATAATTAAAAAAATTAAACAGTTCTCGCAAAATTAAATAAATAACCTCCTAAAAGGAATGAGTAGTCATTCCGAATGACTAAAAAAATTGATAAGCATATGAAAAATTAAATATTAATGGTTATAATAAAAGAATTAAAACTTGAAATGAAAAATAAATGCATTTATTTCAATTAAATGTACCTACGTTAGAATATCTAGCCGGCCCATTAATGTACCTACGTTACTTATGTTGGATGCAACAATTCCAGCCCACCAATTGAGAGGTTTGTGGTTTTTTTTTTGGGTTGAAAGAAGATCTGAGAGAAATATTGTGTTATTGTGTACGTGTGGTTGGTATTTTCTTTTTTGGTGAATAAAAAGAGTAAGTCTAGTGACACAAAACTTTTCATAATTTTACCATAATTTTGCTAGCTATGTGGCGATTAGTGAGTGGTAGAAATAAAATAGTGAGTTCATGTAAGTCTATGATTTCACCATTCACGAGTTGTCACGTAGCAAAATTGCGGCAGAGTTGTGAAAGTTTGTGACACTAGACTTACTCGAAGAAAGAAAAGGTGGGAAGTGTGAAGAAGTTAATGTTTATTATTATGATGAAAAATATTAAAGGTAAATTACGTATTTGATCTTTGTGATTTTCATTATATTTCAATTTGGTTCTTAACTTTTTAGTGTCCTGTCAATTTAATTAATGTCATTATTTCTTAGATGGAAATTACTAACGTGGCAACCGACCCCAAAATAAAATAAAAAAATTTATTGCTACATCAACGGAAACTAATTTTTTATTTTGGTTATTTGTCACGTCAGTAATTTCCATCCAATAAATAATGGCAAAAACTAAATTGACACTAACATTGTAGTTTATCCAAAAATTAAATAACCAGAAAGGGATGACAAAAAATTTGATAAGTATTTGAAAAAAAATTAAATATTAATGGTTATAAAAAAAAAATAAATTAAAACTTGAATTGCAAAATAAATGCATTTATTTCAATTAAAATATTATTATTATTATTTTTTTTTTGGGATAGGATTAAAATATTAAGTTAGTACATGCAAAAAGCCTAAATATATAATAGGTGGCCGGCCCATTAAGTCCAGCCCAATGGAATCAATCCTAATTCAATTAGGGTTGGGTTTTTTTTTGAGAATAAACGGTAGAGGAATTCTAGGGTAGGTGGGTTTGATATATAAACAAAAAGGTTTGTGGGTTTTGTTTATTTATATTTGGTTGAGAGAAGATCTCAGAGAAATCTTGTGTTCTTGTTGTTGTGTGTGATTTTGTGAAGAGAGAAAGGATGGGAAGTGTGAAGAAGTTAATGTTTATTATTATGATGAGCATTTTGTTCATGGAATTGTCTGTCTCTTGGGGTAGCGTTATGGGACAAGTACAGGGACAGAGTAATGAAGAAGATGAAGACAAGTTGAAATACAAACCAGTTGTTGTTGTTCCTGCTACTGATCATGGCTCAAGAGTTTTCAAACCCAGCCCAGAGTATGTCCACCGCCGCCATCGGAGTCTATCAGAATTGGTGCCTAGGGCTTGGGCTATGAAGAGTTTGCATACTCGTGTACCTAGTACTCCTATTTCGCGTGGAAGAGCCAGGCTTTGGTACGTACCACCAGATACAGATAAACCCAAACCTAAACTTCTCGCTCTGCAGTGATCATGGGTCAGTGTTGTTTAGTCTGCTAATCTTCAGACTCTATAGTCTATCTATATCAATGCCGTATTATGGTTATGGGTTTTAGGGTTTCAATGTAATCAGATTTGATATTAACAATATTTTTTGATGAAATATTTGTTTTTATTTTCTTATTGTTAACTCCAGAGATGTTTGGAAGTCATGACACACACAAAAGGTTGTGATGAATTTTTTTTTTTAAATTATTTATTTATTTTGTGAAAAATATTTGTTTCTATTGATGATGCATGATATAATCCGATGTAACATATCTGAAGAACTTTTGAAATAATTTTCCTATCAGTTTTTAATTTCGGGAATTTTCTAGTATAATAACTTTTTTTTTTCTTTGTTTTGAAGAGATTCTAGGCAATTTATTCAAAAGAGATTCTAGAAACCAGCAATTGTCAAATTGTCATTGTAAATTTGTAACTAAATTGTGTCTTAGAAATTAATGATTGATGAATTTGTTAGAAGGACGCGAAATAAATCATTTGGAATATTTAAAAAAGATATTGAATATTATAATATTAAACATGAATTTCATTAGGGTATCTGATATGATTATCTTCTCATCAATTTTGAATTACAAAGTTTAACTACAAACTTTATTATAGCCTAATTTCTGACTACACATGCTTAATATGGTTGCCTTAGATAATGCGTTGTTCGACTACATTTTTAGGGAGAGATGAAGGGGTATTTGTTTGATCTTGATATTTGACCATCAGTTGGAGAGTTTAGCTTTGCTTTAATCAAGTTTACCCTTCAACTACTTTTCATTTTTCTTAGTCTCTTTGCTATGATTTTGATCTTAATGTTGTTTTCACTCTTTTTGCTTGGTGTTTTTGGGTGTATTGGATTATAAAGTGAGGCCCTAGCCCCTCGGTAACTCAATTCCTCTTTTAGCTGCGCTTATGTTAATTATGTCAACACTTAGGAAGGTCTGTACTAAGTACTAACACATTCAATAATTTTGTTTCTTCATTTTCTTTTTAATTTGGTATTGTTATATATGCAAGAAAGGGGGGAATCTGTGGAAAATTTGCTTATTCATTGTACTTATGAGCATAGATTACAGACTTTGGTGTCTTTTTTTTTTTTTTTTCTTTTCTTTGGTGTAGTGTCTCTTGGGTGATGCCTAAGAGAAAATATTAGAGCATGCTAAAGGAGTAATCATTCACTAACATTTTTTTTTAATAATTTGATTGTTAAAGGAATTTGAAACGTGGATAATTTAATGAATTGTCACGTAAGATTTCTCCAAATCAGTTTTGGAGGAAAATTTTGTTCATTTAGCTTTTCTTTTATGAAGTCATTTATGATATAGTTTGTATTATTTAAAATAAAATTGGTTTAGATTCGAATTGTTAGAAATTTTATTGCTTTATGGTGGTTTAAGACATTTTCAACTTTTTTTTTTCTTTTGGGTATGTGTGTATTTGTTGCAGGGGCTATTAGTTGGAATATAATAATAATAATAATAATCCACAAAAGAGTAAGGCACTTTGAAATTCTAGCATGGGAGGCAGTGGCTTCGGTAGTCCACCATTTTTCTCCTTAGAGCTAAAATCTCATTATAATCTACCAGGCACACCCAAGGAAGTGTTGACTGACTACGAAGGTGACGAAGCAGCCTCCAGGTCTCTAGTTTCTATTGCTCATTAGAATAGCCATAAATACTCGTTAGTCTCCACGGTTGGCTCGAGGAAGGAGGACATGTGCATCAATGTGGTGAGGGGAGTAGGTGTTTGTATCAACGACCACCTCGGTTTTCCAAAGCAATGCCAAACCTCCCCGTCTTCCTTCGCTAGACATTGCTAACATAGATTGAAAACCCAACTTAGCCTTTATTGGTTCCATCTCTCGAACAGTTAGTTTTTTTTCCATGAGAAACAAAATTGTGGGAACTTTACTTCTCACCAATTCGGCAAGAACTTCAACTGCCCAGCAGTTCCCAAGCTCCCAGCAGTTCTACCCTATAATGATCATTTGGACAGTAGGTTGTATTGGTTCGGCCACCACCTTGAGCCGTTTGGTCTTTGCTTTGTCGCCCTGAACATCATCTAGGACTACCTGGGTTGATTGTCTTTTTTTTTTTCCCACTGGGTTGGTCCCCTCTGAGGTGTCTTCTAAGGTATTGGTGTTTTGTTTTGGTCTTGAAATTTTTTTCCACGTAACTTTGTGTTTTACGTGTGGGTCTTCTCCTTGTGCACGTGGGGCTACAGTGAGGCACGTGTTTGTGTCTTTATTTCCCCCCATAACTAATAGGTACGTAATAAAGTTCCTCCCCATGATTTTCAGAGTCCATGATGGTGGGGATTTGGGTTGGCGGAATATTCGCTGTCTCATTTTTTTGGTCAGAAAGTAATGTGTTTGGAGATGATGATGGTGTGATTGCGGGCTTTAAATTCTGTAACGTGTTTGGAGAGGATATTGGTGTGATTGCAGGCTTTAAATTCTGAAACGTACTTGTCAGGTTAGGCAGGACAGTTTCCGAATTTTTTGGCTTTTCCGTATCAGATTTTAATGTGTCTGGAGGTCTAGCTGGCATCGGTGATGGTGGAGTCTTGGCTTCAGGTTCCTGCCGGCATTGTTTTGGGTTTTTTTGGTTGCTTCTTGGTGTGTCAGGTCTGCCGCGAGTGCCCGCTTTCAGCCATTCCCCATGCAGCTTGCCCCTCTTTTCATCCTCACTTGCCAACCTGCACTCTTTAAACTTGTGGCCTACTCTACCATATGCAAAACACCAGCCAACCAGCCTCTCGTATCGGAAAGCAACTCTAGCTTCATCGCCTTCTGGACTAACTTAAATCAAAAGCATTATTTATGATAGTAAAAATAGCTGATTCTCAGTTATCAAAAAAAAAAAAAAAGAAGCTGATTCTCTCTTTTTAGTTGAAGCATGAAAACAAACTTTTGCATCCCCTTCTACTATGGTTTTGCACTGATTTTCATAACTAGAACTCAAGTTTAAACCTTATAATATTGCAACTGTTTCAGCTAGAGCATAATTCATGCATAATAAAAATGGTATTAATAATAGATTTAGGTGAAAGTGATATTACATCATTATTTCAATAAAAAAAAGCCATAAAAGTAGTTATGAAAAAAAATATGAAAAATTATATAAAAAATGCTAAAGGTACTACAAATAAAAACTTTATTAATTGATGTGGCATTAAAGTTATTGGTGCTACTTAACAATATAATAAATTCATATTTGATATATAGATGTGTGTGTTTTATGCTAGTATCTATGTTATGCTAGTATCACTCAAGCCCATGTGCTCATACTCCTCTGGATAAATGGGACGAGTTTGGATTTTTTTTTTAAATTTTTTATAAATGTGATAGTTATGATAGCACTTGCAAGTCACGAGCTTGGTGTTTGGTTTATAATAAAAGTGTGTACATTACATTAGAATAAATAACACTAATTTGATTCTCAATTTTTTAAAAAATACTAATTTAGCATATGAATTTAAGAACGATTAATCGTAATTAATAATGATAAATAGTGGATTATATGTCCCCTTCAATTGTATTCCAAAACATTTTTAAACTCTTCCAAAGACATGAACCAAGCGCAAAAAATGTGCACATTCTTAACCATTGAAACCACACAAACCACTCTAAAGTCTAACAAACTTATAATGAAAAATCCTCTAAATGAAAGAATTATAAGTATAAACAATTGAAAACTAAAGGGTAGTTCTTAAAAATACTAACAACTTGGCAAATTGCCTAATGCTTATCAACGAAGGGAACTCTCTCACGTAAATATATATTTGTAATCTCTACAAAATCTACATGTACCACCTCACTCTATGTCGGCCTCTCAACCTCAACCCATACACACACCCCCAACTATCAATCTTTTGCATACATACAAATTAGACAGACATTATAACCGGACCTTGTACCTTCCTTCCTTCCTATCCCTCAAAACTAGTTTTAATTTGGTGTTTTTAATAAAGATGTTGAGTATTCAAATCCATATTCCCCACAAATTGAATTATATAAAAAAAAAAATATATATATATATATATATATATATAAAACTATTTTTCCAACTCTTGCCACATCTCACACTGTAACTAATTGTGAGCGATAGGGATATTAACCTATCACATTTTGTGAGAAGTTGTAGTAAAAGATAAAAATTGTGAATTTAATTATGAACCTAACATTTTTTTATGAATAATCTTATATTTATATTATTTTTACAATAATTTATTATTATAAATTTAAATTTAAGTTTATCTTTTTGTCAGCTTGTAACTATATATATATATATATATATATATATATATATATATATATATAAAACAACCCACAATAATACGTTATTAAACAAAGAATATAACATTCTTATTTATTTATTAGAAGGAGAGGGAAAAGTCACACATTGGTCGTGTCAGTGAGTGTGAGTTTGAGTGTGTGTGTGTGTGAGAACCTCTGCTGCGTTGGGTGGGACTTTCACGTGTGGAAAACTAGGAAAAGTTTAGTTGGAGTTGGAATTTGGAACTTGCAATTTGTAAGAGCATTAGCATCCTACAATTCTAATTCAACTCTATTTTACCATTCCAAAAAGTCACTTTATCATTATACCATACCATTTATAATACTTCCAGCATCCTAAATTTTTATTTTCCTACCCTACTCATTAAAATAATATATCTACATAATAAAATAATATATCCTAAAGTTATATCTTTTCTCTCCCATCTCTCCCATCTCTCTCCTCTCTCTAATTTTTAGCTCTCTTCTATCTGCAACTTCCGCCGAAGCCTTCATTTCCGGCGAGGTTCAAGAAAAAGGTCATTGAATAGATTCAAGAAACCCAGAAATCATTCAAACAAAATCCAACAATAACCCATCAACTCAAACACCCAAAACTTCATACATCAACCAAAAACGCATCAATCAACAAAACCCAAAAACAAAAAAATCCTAAATTTCTATCTGCAACTTTTGCCGAAGCCTTCATTTCCGGCGAGGTTCAAGAAAAAGACCATTGAATAGGTTCAAGAAACCCAGAAATCATTCAAACAAAATCCAACAATAACCCATCAACTCAAACACCCAAAACTTCATAGTTCAACCAAAAACGCATCAATCAACAAAACCCACAAACAAAAAATCCTAAATTTCTATATGCAACTTCCACCGGAGCCTTCATTTCCGGTGAGGTTCAAGAAAAAGACCATTGAATAGGTTCAAGAAACCTAGAAAATCATTCAAACAAAATCCAACAATAACCCATCAACTCAACCACGCCGCAAACCACGCCGGAAAAAGCTTAAACACGCCGCCAATCATACCACGCCGATTTGGACCCAAAAAACCTAGAAATCACCACCATACCACGCCAATCTCAACTTCCCCAGTCTCACCTCCACACCGGACCCACGACCCACACCAGAATAGCCCACCATGAGAGAGAGAGATGTGATGAGAGAGAGAGAGTGAGAGGCTGTTGTGGAGAGAGAAATGAGATCAGAAACAGAGAAGAGACGAGAGAGAGAGAGAGAGAGAGAGAGAGAGAGAGAGTCAAATATGTGAATAAACAAATATTATTTTATTTTAGAATTGTGCTACAGTGTAATTCTAAAGGTAGAATTGTACTGTAGCACTATTGCAAAAAAATTTGCAATACTTGATAGTAGCATTTCCTGATGCAAAGCATTTTAGGGCTTAAAATGCCAAATTTCCCTTACATTTGGCATTAGCATTCTCGAGTGCTAATGCTCTAAGTCCAAATTAGACAGTTGCGGTATCAAAAAAAAAAAAAAAAAAAAAAAAAGAAGACAGTTGCCTAGTGTGGTGTGACTTTACATTACTTAATTCACCATCCATGTGAAAGTGGTGATGCTAAGACGAGACCCAGGGTTATGTCTGTGGTTGGGGCCATCATTAGGCTTCCAAAAAAGCTAAAGTGATGGATAGGGGGTGCCCTCATTAGGCTTCCAAAAAGGCTAAAGTGATGGACACCACTATTTTTAAACCCGGACTAGACTGAGAGGTCGTACCGAAAAAACTGAGAAGGGTTGAAATTCGGGTTTTTAAGCATAGAGAACCGGGCATATGTGGCAATTCTATGAACCCCTAAAATCGGGGTTGGACCGCACAGTTCATGCAAAATTAGTGGCAAGAACTGTGAGGTCCAACCCCTTAGCAATTTTTAAAATTTTTTTTTTTAAAAACAACTTAATACTATTTTATTCTACTTAATTAAATTATCCATCTCTGATAAGGAATAAAAAAATTATAATTAGAATCCTTCAAAGATATTCAACTTTACTTCAAAAATTAATCATAAATTTTAATGTTTTCATGGTTATTATTTTATTTTATTAACTTTTTTATTTAATTATTAAATATATGCTTGAAAATAATTAAATTTTCCTCACATATATAGATATATTAGTCAATTTTGATAGTTTTATAAATTTAATATCTATATTTAGGCTTTAATTAATTATTAAATTAATTATGACATCATCACGGTTCAACCCTGGTTCGATCTTAAAAACTTTGAACCTCTCTTTTTTAAGGTTCAATGAATGGTTTGTGTTTCAAAACCTTGATGGACACCCTTCTCCTGGGTTATGATAATTGAGGTGGGATAGAAAATTTGTAATTTGACAAAACTTAGGTCCACATCTTTAGCTGTTTTATTTTAGGTTTTACAATTGAAATCAAATATATAATTGTATTATCAAAGGCTTTGTAGCTGAATTAGCACCTTCCCATGTACAAAGTGTTTGGAAGTCTAAGGGGGAAAGGGTTCAAGCTGCAGGGTTAGTAGTATATTATAATTATTTCTAATATATATATATATATATATATATATATATATATAATTGTATCGATTAGTATGGAAAAAGCCATGGTATCTTTTATAAGGAAAATTAAACTCAACTATGAGGCCTTTGGTCAATGCAATGACATTGTTGAATTTAAGGACACTTTGTAACTAAGTTTTACCCTTTGTAATTAATTATTTATTATTATATAAAGAGGAATAAAAATACTCCAAACCATTTGCTATGCTTCATTTCATGCTTCACAAATAATAATTAGCCATGTGTGCTTCTCTCCCTATTTTTCCTATTTACTAACGGAAGCAATGCTATTGATATTAACGAATAACGACTCAAGACTTCCTGTTAACCTTAAAAACAGTAAATAATGTTTTATTTTTCTGCTAAAAAAAATTTAACAAAATGGTTGCTATAATTCTACAAACAAAAAGTTTCTTCATAGTACTGTGTGTAAAACATAGAAAGGAAATAGAAACACTCCATCGAAGTCAAATTTTAGTGCGAGATCGATTTCAAATATATTTATTTAATTATTTTGCCTAAACGAAATTCAGCTACTTGGTGAGGATAAACACACATCAACTTGATTCAGCTATCACAAAACTCTCAATGTCCAAGGACAGGATGGTAATTAGCTACAGTGCTCAACAAATTGGATGCTTGATTTCACTCTTTTTATTATAGGTAAAGAAATAGGATGTATTTGTGATGAAATTCGGAAATTTTAACAGGTTTTGGTACGTGAAATATTTGAAGGATTTGTTTGTTTGTTTTTTTTTTTTTTTTTAATTAGAAAAATCTTAAACCCGACCAGTTGCATTTTTTTTTCTTTAAACAAATTTTATTTAAATTATGCATATCTTTTTCTTTCTAAAAATTATCTCATTTGACTTTTTATTTTTTAATACATAATTAAATATATATCATATATAATTTTTTTAAATGTAAATTTTCAATTTATTCTACAATTTCATTTCATGGAGATGATGAAAAATGATAATCTTAAGTCATATATCAAACATCTAACAATAAAATTAAGAAAAATGTTATATCCATAACACTTTCACAATAAATTTCAAGTGATAAGAAAGTAATTTTAATAATATGTTCATATTAAAACCAATAATAACTTGCTACTTAAAATTTATTGTGAAAACTTATGAAAATATTGTGAATATAACACTTCTTTAAAATTAAAACATACCTCTATTCTTTTTACTTACTACTAATACAATATAAGTTTAAGGATACAATACTTTTTAATTTTTACAGCTATTGCCATGTTTTGCTGTGATCATTGCATAATAAAAATAGTGTAAGCAGTGAACAAAAAGGGAAAATAATGTTGTTGCAATTAGAAAGTGACATATTACTTTTATGATTAAAATGTGAATATATTGACTCTATTTTACCCTTGGGCCAAGTACGTGCCAAAGTGCTGGGGCCTATTCTGTATGATGAAAGTATTGGGCCAAGTACATGCCTAAACTACATTCTCCATTATTAACATCTCTGACCCACTGAGCTCTCTCTAGCTATCTCAACAGAAAATGGAGGCAAATGTGTTAGCACTAACGTGCTTCGCTCCCCCGCCATTACCAACTTTCTCTGTTGCCCTCGCAAGGCTTCCAATACTTCCTCACCCTTCTCCCTTCAAGCCCAGGCACTCACACTTCTCAGGTTAGTCCCCACCACCACAAACACCATTTGCTCTTTCAAAAGTTTTTTAGTCTCTGCTAATTTTAAAGTTTTCTTCTCCTTTCCTTTTCTTCTTTTTTCAATGAATATAAGTTTTCTTCAACCAAACTGGAAAAATACATGAAAGCTTCCAGCTGTGCAAATCTCATGCAGTTAAAGAACGTACCGTGATACAATGAACTCAAGTAGTGGTTACTTCTTCACTGCTATAAGAACACTGCCAACTCATGCTAAAATTTGTAGTGGCACCCAAAGCAACTAAGACAATGCCTATCTCTCCAGTATTAACATATGAAGAAGCAAGCAATATCAACAAGACAAAAAATAAGGGGGTGGGGTGGGGGGGTAGGGGAAATGAAAGAAGTATCTAGTGGACTTATCTTTTGCCCATTAAAAATAAAAACAATCCCAATTCCCCTCTCTTGACTGGGCTTATGTCCATCTAATATTGAACTTATTAGTGGCTGACCAAAAATGAGGCCTATAACTTGAGGCTGAAAGGGTATTTTCCTGTCTGTAAATTATCCTAATTGTCCAAAGATTAATTCACAAAAGCTACCCTTCTCAAAACCAATAACCAAGATTGCTGCATCTCTAACTGAAATCAAATTCTTCCTTCACCGAGCAAAATAAAGACAAGTGCATGAGTTTGCATTCCTTAAATTGAACACAACTTATAGTTGAGATTAAAGGAAACAAACTAAAGATGAATAATTGAGTTAGTGGTTAATTACTATTATCTTTCATGCAAACAAAGCCCCAGTCTTGAGAAATTGAGGCAATTTATAGCTATGGCTGATTTAGTTAATGGGTTACAATAATAGAGAGTTAAAACCTGCTATTATTGTTATGCAAGCAAAAATAATGGTAATACACCACATCCACATATAAGAATATTATCACCATCTTCTTAGCTGTTAAACAGTCTTCCAATCACAAAAGCTACCCTTCTAAAAACCATTAACCATATTGCTTCTTGCATCGTTACACTGACATCAAATTCCCCCATCACCAAGCAAATTAGGACAAGTGCATGGGTGTGAATTAAATTGAACAATACTTGTATAACATGATCATCCAAAAGTTAAGATTCAATGAACTAAACTAAAGACGAATATTTGAGTTAGTGGTTCATTACTATTGTCGTTCATGCAAACAAAGCCCCAACCTTGTGAAAATTGAGGCATTACAATAATAGAGAGTTAAAGCTTGCTATTATTGTTATGCAACAAAACCTCAATCTAAGAAAGATTGTCTGTATGAATGTAACCAGAAAATTGATTGTCCATGCAAGATTGAAAATATGCACATCACTAAACTATGAAAACAGTGCTTTGATGCCTTCAAACTCAAATGGACATGCATGTGAGATGAATCCATATAAAAGATTTCTATCATTCAGTTAAATTTTAAAATAAAAATGTTTTAAGCAATTGAATTTTGAACTGCTTACTATAGTTTACACAAATGTTTCTACAGCGTTAGGACTTAGGATTTAACATAACAAGAATTGTTTTTATAATTTTAATTTCAGAGGTTCTGAAATTTAGGCTACATCATGCTTTGATATGTAAAACATGGAACTTAGGAAGTTGCAATAGAAATTAAGTAATGACCAACAAAGATAAGAAAATATTTTACATCAAGAAAAAGGTATTATGAAAAATTATAATCTTTTTTTTTTTTCTTTCCTTTTGGAATGGAAGATACTTCCGTTTGGATTGAACTTATTTTTGTTAAAACTGAAAACTAAAAATACTGTAGTAAAATAATTTTTAAATGTGTAAATAGTATCGTGGGACCTATGAACATTACATGAACAGTGTTTTTGTTCCCTGCGCAGTAAAATCATGTGATATTACTGTTCATGCGCAGAAAAAAAAAAAAGGTCTGAAAACGCAAAATGTAAATGTCACATTCACATTCAGTTGAATCCAAACGGGTACTAAACAAGAATATAGAATCTCTCTTTTAACTTTAGAAGGCATAGCATCAACCAAGAGGTCCAATAAAACTTTTTTTTTGACTTCGGTCCAATAAAACTTTTTTTTTGACTTCGGTCCAATAAAACTTGCTACTTCAAAAAAACAAAAACAAAATGACGGTTTTAATCAAAGTAACAAGTGCAAGGGTGTGTATTAAATTGAACACAACTTATACAACACGTTCATCTAGCATCAAGTTAAAGATTCAATGAACGAAACTAAAGAAGAATATTGAGTTAGTGGGTAATTACTATTATTGTCCATGCAAACAAAGCCCCCCAATCTTGAGAAGATTGAGGCAATTTGACTATTATTGTTATGCAATCAAAGCCTCAATGTAGGAAAGATTAGCAAATTGCACTATAAATTTCAGGCCTCTGTTTCTCTCTCTCTCAAGTCTCAACTCACCTATCTTCTTCTTTGCATTCTCCACATCTCCATTGTGAAAACATGTCCTCAAGTGAGCCAAACTTGGGCGCCTGGAGCTTCCTCCAAGCTAAAACGGACAACAATTCCCACACTACCGCAGAAATCTTAGGTGATGATACAGGTGCGGTTTTCCCTGAAAACAAAAAAATTAGTACTGAAAAGAATTCTCAAAAAAAGCAGCAAGTTTCATCTTCATCATCAAAGAAGAATGATGAAGAATGTAGGAGTAGCAGTTTCCCACCACAGTTGAGCTCAAGTGCTGTGCTGCGTATTGTGCCTCATAGAAAAGGTGGTGGCCTCATTCTTCAAGCTGTGCCTATCCATGAAGAAGAAGAAGAAGAAGAAGAAGAAGAAGACAAAGCTGAAGAAAAGTGAATTTTAGTAATGAATTAAGGCTAGCTTTATGTAGTATAGTCTAGCGGGTTCATGTGAGAAGAGTTTCCTTGTTATGTTTAATTTTCTAGTTTGTTTACTTAAGTTATGATGTATTAAGTATTATCTGTCAGTTATGGTATTATGTTATTATGGTTATTTGACATAGGAGTCAAAATTGTCGTCCATGTATTAATGCATTGCAATGCTCTGTTTTTGTACTCTAAACAGAGCGAATTCTCTGTTCAGTTCCGTAAGAGACTTAAACGACACCATTTCAGTTGAACATAGTTAAGTAAGACGCGTGGCATGGTAAAGTTAAACAGAAACAGCATTGTTCAGCTGTAAATCTCTTCATTATTTGAAATTCTGTTATAAGCCTAAAGGAATAAAGCTGTGGTCACTTCTACCACACTTGTTAAAGAGTTCACAGAGTTTAGAGGATGTGACAATCAATGGCCCATTCCAAACTCCCCCACAATAAAAGTTGAGGTTCAATGATGTTACACCATCTCTACAACACAAATGCTAGTAACAAATTATGTTTGAGTGCTTACTGTATCATGATTAACAAGGAGCATGTAATGAATCAAACTGCAATTTTTATATAGTAGTTCATTTTTCAAGCTTCATCTAATAATTAAGCTTCAATTGCCTAATGATTAATTATGCAAAAGCGAAGAGAATTTCTAATCAAATTCACTTTTATTCATTTATTGGAACCTTTCTAAAGAAGAGCTTGCCTCTAACCAATAAAACCAACTGACAACTAAATCCAACTTACAAAACCATTTGCCAGCTAATCTAGGGGCATTCACTATGCAGTTTATGTTCATGCCAAATCAATCATT
Organism: Quercus agrifolia; assembly: GCA_029955455.1. NCBI lineage: Eukaryota > Viridiplantae > Streptophyta > Magnoliopsida > Fagales > Fagaceae > Quercus > Quercus agrifolia. Next base: position 46,615,532 of record JARQAD010000006.1, read on the forward strand.
CACTTTAGCACAAAACATCACCTAGTTCAGCACTTTGAGCTTTATTTAATCACACAAAACCGAACACATCCTCATACACTAAACTAAACACAGTTCTGCTAAAACCAAATTAAACATGCATGGAATGAAAAACAAAACCCATTGGTGAGAGCACTGCCCTTCATTGGGCCTATTGAGAAAATATGTATGGATTCGCCTGGTGTGTACTGAACCCAAGCATACCAGACAGGCAACCAATATTCAATTCTTTTGGCTGAGAAATTGAACAAAGAAAAGGTCTGTTGCTGCATAGACTAGAAGTTTTGCCTCCAAAGTACAGGTTTGCATGTCTAAACCTTGAAATGTTGACTGAATTGGTTTTTCCACATAACATACAACCATCTGTGATTGTGAACATATACGTGCTGGAACTGTGTACATTGGTGAGACCACTTTAACCCAAGCATGTCCATGCTTAATTTCTAGACACAATCACTTGAAGCAGCTTAAAAAATTATATCTTTAACATAAAACTAATTGGGATTAATATAATTTTCACATCCTTTGGTAAAGACAAAAATAATAATCTTATTAATGAATTTACACAGGTTTTTTCAGCAGCTATTGTCTACTAAAAGAACATTATGATCTGCTGCACTTCAATTTTATTATTACATTATTATACAACAAAAGGGGTTCAACTTCTCACAGTTACTAACTTTGCATTGTGGAAGGGGAAGAGTAGGTATGGGAAATTTTCAGTTACTTTTTAGGCTGCTGCTAGCTTCAAATATATATTTTCTTATCAACTTTGGATATGTTTGGTTGTATGTTAAATAATTATTATGTAGGAAGAAAATAGAAGAAGTTGTAATGAATAATTATTTTTATTTATTTGTTTGATTAAAAAACTACAATATCAAAATGCGGTAAAAATACCTTGTCTTGCTCAACCTATCTCGTTTTATCTTGTGCATGTTTTCCCTCATCCGCTTCTTCTTCTTCTTCTTCTTCTTTTTATTTATTTATTTATTTATTTTTTTCAATCACTTTATCATTAGTGATGAAGTTACCTAATTAGGGATGGAGAAAATACCTCCAACCCATCAAGTCCTTAATCTACCCTCTCATCTTGTGTGGTGTTCTTTCTTTGTAAATAGGATAGAAAGTTAGGACAAAACACCATGCTTTGAGCTCGTCCCGTCCCATTGTCACCATATTTTAACATTTGAAATGAATTATTAAACTTTTAATGAAGGGCAAGAAAATGCATATACGAAGAGAATGGGATGGCATCATTTGCATGATGTAAAACTAAGTAACCATGAGTCATTAGATGCACTACTGAAATTGAAGTTTATTTATTTATTATTATTTAGAATAGAGGGTTAATATGTTTTGTTTTATATATTATTATTATTTTTTAGAATAGAGGGTTAATATTATTACAATTGTAAGTAGCGGAACCATATTGAACTCTCAACTAAAATGTAAGAGAACTAAACATTTTCCTTATGACAAATTATTTATAATATTACAAATTGTATAACCATATTGTATAATATTACAAATTATTTAATTTGCACCTTTTAAACAAATTCAATCATTAATTTTTTGTTTTTATAAGAGACACAATTTGGTTACAATGACAATTGCTGGTTTCTACGTAATAATCACCCTCGTACAATTATTTAAAAAACAAAAACTTTCAAATTGATACTACCATGATAATGCATAGAAAGCAAAATATTAAAATTTAATAATAATTGGCTTCTTTTGCATAAAAAAATAATTTTCATTTAGCCAAATTATACCTTTATTACTTAGAGACCACTTAGCCACTTTAAAGTTTAAAGGCTTTTAGAAACTCAATTTCCAAGCAAAATATTACTAAAAAGATTATGAAGAAATTATTAGAACTATCAAATGACTGCTAAAGTAGTCATCTTAACCAATAAAACGATGTCACTTATGCAATTGTGACATTACACCCTCAAAAGCTATATTGTTTAATTGGTTAGGAGAACCAATTGGCAATTTCAGCAATATCCCACGTCATATAGCATCAATTGCATGGTTTTCCTTTCATTCTTCGCACTTACTCTTCATATATATGTTGTTTCTCCCCAAAAAAAAAAAAAAACTCTTCATATATATCTTACAATACCAAGTTGTATTATTTTAATGGGACGTTGGATTATATTACAACTTTATCGTGAAACATACATCAATAAAAAACTTCTCAAAAAAAAAAATCAAATAAAACAAATATTCCATCGCAAGCTTCAAAAATAATAATAATAATAATAATAATCAATTGGATTTGTTGGGCTGGACTTTGTGCACCCAGGTCCCAACATAAGAAACGTATTTATACCCATTTAAGACTTGAGACTCGAGAGGGGGACTCTAGCATTAATGCTTTTCCTTATTTGGTTTGATTTGAGAATCTCATTACTCATCAGCCACACAAATCATCATATCATTATGATTATGGGCCGGCCATTTCCCCCTAAAAAAAAAAAAATTATGGGCCGGCCCACCTATTACATATAGTTTTTTGTTGTTGTTGGGAATGTTGTATAATTGAATTGATGCCTTAATCGTATATTGTAATCCCTTGTTGTAACTATTAAATTATCAAAAAATAAAAATAATTTTCAAATTCTCTTTAGTCTAAATTATCAAAAATTAAAAATAATTTTCAAATCATTTTTAGTATCTGTTTGGGAACAGCTTATGGTGTGTTTGGATATCGTTTATTGCTAAAAACTGAAAAAATTTATTGCTGAAAACACTGCAGTAAAATATTTTAAAGATATAAATAGTGTCATGGGACGTAGTTTTAAAGTTATATTTGTTGAATTCCATACTTGCGGGTTCTGTGAATAGTGCACGAAACCCAACCAAAAAACACAAACGCAAGCTCCAACGCAAATGCATTGTTATCCAAACCCATACTTATTTAACTGAAACTAAAAATTTATTGCTGAAAGTACTGTAAATAAAACTAAAAGATAGCTGAAAGCCTGAAATAGTATATTGAAGTCTTGAATAATATCAAAAAACATAATAAGACCTATGAATAATAGCAAAAATAAGGTAAATAAAAAAAAAATGACTTTTTAATTAATGCCAAATGCAATTAGAGTTAGGATTTTTTTTTTTGGGAGAAACAATTAGAGTTAGGATTTAGGACACCTGATGTGGCTTAATACAATCAGTGGGCTAGACTTGTTTTTGTGGGCCTTGAAGTCCAACCCATGTAACAAAGAGAAAAATGAGCCGAAAGTCCCAACCTGTGTAGTGAAATAATTGTGGGCCAAAGATGAGTACAAAACAACTACAATTCCCCAGCTGTTTTTAATTTTAACCAATCAACCTACACAAGTGGTCAACAACTACATGAATCTCAGAATCTCTTCCAATATTAACGGTGGATTCATTCACAAGTAAAGCATCCTCTTTCAACTCTGTAGAAGCCAAAAAGAAGAGGCATCTTGGTATTTTTTTAATGCTCTGTGTCTCTCTTTATTTAAAAGTTACCTAAGAAAATGAAAATTATTTGCCATGCCGAATAATTTTTTTTGTCACCATGCATCACTTTTCTGCCTTAAAAAGTCCCAACAATATGGCCTCAGTACACCACCACTCTTCAAAGCAAAGCTGTGCGTACTATGATTCTATAACACCTTTTTTTGCTTTCTCAATTAGTGGTCATCTTTGTGGTAGTGTAGCGTGTGTGTGAGTACTAAATAGAGAGCAATGTCATCGATTTTGAGAGACAATAGGAGAGCAGGCAATGCACTTGTACGCAGAATGGTAAGCCTTCCAAGGAACATTATAGGTGGATTTTCAAGAGCTATGGGTCATGGTAGAGACCTCATGGGAATAGGAGGAAGAAGAAATCAACATGTACCATCAAACTATCAACTGCAACATCCAGAGGAGCATATTAGTGCTACTGTTCCAGAAGAGTGGGCATTTCTAACCAGTTTTGAAGATCAATATGGTTCCAACCATCCATTTTTCTATGCTTGTCAGTTCATGGAAGCCCTGAAGATAGCAGAGGATGATCAAAAGTTTATGTTCGTGTACCTTCATGCACCAGAGCACCCTTTTACTCCCTCTTTCTGTAGGGACACTTTGTGTTCAGAACTGGTGGTACAGTTTCTTGATGCTAATTTTGTTTGCTGGGGAGCACTGGCTAATAGAGAAGAAGGCTTGCAAATGGCTACAATATTGAGGCCTGCCAGTTTCCCATTCTGTGCTATGATAGCTCCTGCCCCTGGTGATAGCATAGCAGTGCTGCAACAGGTTTGTTTGGTATTCATTTCTAGAATAAAATTTAGAGCTTTTGTTGTGCATGCTCACTTTCCCTTTCCTCTATATTAAAGCAGTATTCGTTGTAATAAGAAAGATAAAAAAAATTAAATGGCTACAATAATCAAATTGTGATAAATTTTATGCTTGTATGGTCTAATGCGATGCAATTTCCTTGTTAGCTTAGTGCTAACATTGACTAAGTGGTACACACACTGTTATGTCCCACTAGCTGCTCCTAATAGTAACAATGATGATGCTTGAGCTTATTGTTTTGTTCCTGTTCTGTCCATGTATAGATGGAAGGGCCAGTTTCCCCTGCTGAGCTGGTGGAGATTCTGCAGAGGACAATGGAGGAGCAAGGGTTGGCTTTTGGAAGTGCAAGGGCCAAGCAGGAAGAAAAGATAAGAGCGGATCGTCACCTCAGAGAAGAACAGGATGCAGCATATCTTGCATCTCTTCAGATAGACAAGGTGTGTGAGTTGTGTGCCTATATGATATTACATGCTTTAGGTCCAATTCAACTATAAGTCTGCAAATTGACAATGAACCAATAACATTCTTGCCCATCTTAGGAAAAAGAAAGATTCAAGAACTCGCTTTCAGGAGAGAGAGTTCAGAAACCAGTCGAAGCTCCTTCTAATAAACCAAATTATGATAAGCTTAGGAACAGTAAAAAACAGTATGTTCAAGTCAAAGAGGGTGCCATTACAAAAGAAACTCAATACAAAGAAGTAGCAAATAGGGGAACGAATCCTCAAGCTACCCAGGTAAGTATTTGTGCTACCAAAATAATTTATGTGAGATTAAAAGTATTTATTGTGTTAAATCATTGTTTTCATATTTCAGATTTTGATAAGGTTTCCAAATGGTGAAAGAAGAGAGCAAAGCTTCGCAAGCACAGACAAGGTCCAGTCAATATACAGATACATAGATTCATTAGGCCTCCCTGGTATTGGAAACTACAGATTGATATCAAGCTTCCCTAGAAAAGTCTATGGTGTTGATCAGATGGGAATGACTCTCAAAGACAGTGGCCTCCATCCTAGAGCAAGCCTGTTCTTGGAGGCTATGTGACATTAGTCATTGGACACATGCGCATACATGCCCACATATTCAAATGTATGAAAATTCCGGGAACATATCCAATGTATCTTTCTTTTTTAATTCAGAAAATGAAAATAAGTGTATCTTTTTTTATTTATTATACAATGTGCTTTAATTTCTTCACTTGTCACGTCATTGATGTACTATCTGTACTATGGAGCATTTGGACATTAATTCGTGCTGAAACACAGATTAGGCTTAATCAAATAAATGCTGAATTGCTGATCACAGCCATGATCAAAGAGTTCACTTATAAAAACAGCTCGCCCACAATGAGTCAATGACGTCCCAAGTGACCTATATTTGTAGCTTTCTCAAAAAAGTACTTATACTTATGGTTAGGTTGCAACAATAATCCACCTGCTCATCAGTAATCTGCTATTCAACAGGTCTTCTAAACATCTCAACTAAAATAGAAATCCTCAATTGGTTTAGAAAAGGAAATAGTGGATTCCCTCCCTCCTTTCGATGAGCGAGCTTGATCCAGAGGGGTATGATAAAAAGATTTAAACCAATGACCTCCGCTTTATAAGACATTATCCGGACTATATTATCCAAAGAAATAGTGCAGATTTCTTTACTTACTATCTTGAAAGAATTATATTCGAGATCAAGAAAGTGGATTCTTTTCTTCAACATAACTTCTTCAACCCCCAATTTTATATTGTATTTATTACTATCATAACGGAAATTGGTCACACCCCAGGTGGGTAATTAGTCTTATTTTTATGCATCGCATATCAATAATTTTCATTATATCAAAACATGTTTGATACACCTCATTCAACATATTAGGCTTGTGTTACTATTTATTATATTGTTTCTTCTAATTTCTACCTAACTACCGTCCCATCCACTCACTTAAAATAAAGAGATTCGGAAATTTTTTATGCAACAAAGGGCATGCAGGCTGATTAGGCTATGATAATGCAGTGACCTTGACTTCATAGTCTAAATCTCTTCCAGAAAAATATGCTCTCTTTATTGAAGAGAAGTGGGTGAATATAGGATTCTATATTTTTGTTGCTTACTGCAACAGTAGCATTTTGTATCTTTCTTCAAATGATCAAATCCCACATTCCAAACGGGGAACAAAGAATATGAAAAGTAGAAAAAAGCAGAACCATTAGAAAGTGATAGCTATAGTGTTGTGGTTTATTACTTGAAGATTTCTTCACTTATGGAGAGAATAAAAGAAAAAGATGAGTTTATATGTATGTCATAGCTTATTTAGCTTATTGCTAAAAATATGCTAAAGTATATTTGTATTTAAAAAAAAGTAAGAAAAAACGAGATTTTAAAAATGTTTATATAAAAATTAAAAAGTAAAATGCTAGCTTTTAAACTAGTCTAAAACACGCATGTAAAATGTTTTTATTATTTTGATGAATTATAGTGAGCTGTATAAATTCTCTTCTATCGGTTCACCTTATTCTAATTATGCATCTAATTGACAATTTGGAGTTGACATGAGAATCAAATGAGAAAATTGAAATTCAAGTTGATGTAAGAATCTAAATTTATTCTTCTTTTGGACATTTCCAGAGCAATCAAATAGAAATGATATATTCGTGTCACCAATTTTCTTCACCAAGGTCCATAGTTCCTCAATTCTTATTCTACTAATAATTGAGGTCTAGAATTCTATCGTTATGAGTAAAAATTGACAATTTAAATTTACTCATATATGACAAATAAATAAACAAAACAAAAGCTAGAAGGTGGAAAATGAGATTTTTTTTTTAAAAAAAATTGCCTTACTGATAATAGATAGATTGTGGAAATAGTGCGAACATTGCAATATAAGGTTAGCACCCTTAATCTCTTTCCCTCTCATTTGTGTGTGTAAGTGTGTTTGTTTCTACAAAAAAGAAAAGAAAAGATAATTGTCTCACATTGTTTAAGCGAGTGTGTTGTATGTAGTATAACTTGTTTCACCCTCCCTTAAAATTACCATGACTTTTGAGTGGAGTTTATGGTATGCCTTTATGTTAAAATTCCTTTCCCTCCCCTTTGTGAGTGTAAGTGTGTTTGTTTCTCAAAAAAAGAAAAGAAAAAAAAGGTTAGCACCCTTAATTCTAACAAAGATAATGTAAATAAAAATAACTAAAAATGTGAGTTTAAGTTCACTTAATTGGTAAAGTCTGAGCGCTTACACCAAAACTAATTAGTGCTTTGGTGTAATGATAAAAAACAATCATTATGAAGTAGATGTTACAGGTTGAAATTCTATTATATGTATATAAATAGAAATAATAAAAAAAAAAACTAAATAATGGGTGGATTTGTACATTTAAAGATGTTTTTACTTTAAAAAAAAATTGTTTTTTAGACTCTTCAAATAACCAATAATGTATTAGATGATAGTTGAAGTTCATTATTTCATTTGAAAATAATTTATTTAATATTTTGTTAAATTTTTTTTGATAAAAGTGTGTTAAAGTATACTTGTACTTAAAAAAAAAAAAAAATTAAAGAAGTTATTCATAAAAGTTAAATAGCAAAAGGCTAAGTTATAAGTTAGTCCCAAATACAAAAATAGAATTACTTTTAACTTATTTTCTTTTATTTAGTGGATAGCTAGAAGCCTAGAACAAGATATAGTACAACCCATTTTCTTTCGTTTCTATTACCGCTTAACAAAAGCATAAGCAAAAAGTTTAGATGCAATGGGCTTAGAAAATCACACCTGGGCCTACATGGAGTAATCAAAGTCATCAATAGCTGCCATCAAAATGCGAATGCTTTCAATTGGTTGGGGATATCATGGAAAATGGAGATGGGCCAAGCCCGTAGATGGTTGAGGCAGTTTTCCAACAAGCTTCTTCTGAAAAATCCTTGGCTTGTCTCCTTAGTCCTTATTATTTATTTATTTATTTTATTACTCTAATCTATATATAATAATAATATGTAAAATTGAGAGAAAATTTAAATAGATTTCAAATTGGAATTAAATTAGAGTATTATTTTACGTCATGTGTCCCATCTAATCTAAGTTTTTAAATTTTTGTGCCAAGTTAGTTAACTCATTATAAAAATTAGATTTCAATTAAAGTTTAATTTTGTATCATGTGTCCCATCTAATCCAAGTTTTTTAAGTGTCAAATGATTTAATTTAGTATAAAAAAAGAGAAATCTAATACAAGTAAACCATAAAAAATATAATTTTTTAATGATTTTATATTTATGAGCCTTTTTTTTTTTTTTTGTATAACTAAAAACAATTCAAATTTATAAGTCATGTATATATATATATATATATATATATATATATATATATACACACACATATTAATAGCCAAAGCTAAAAGAAAATTCAATTAAATTTTAAGCTGGAGTCTAATTTTGCGGTACGTGTCTCATCTAATTTTTAGATTTGTGTTTCAAGTGAATTATTAGGTGCAAAAATTAAAGAGTCTAAATTCAATTAGATTCTAAATTGAATTTTAATTAAAGTTCAATTTTGCACATGTGTACCATCTAATTTTTTAATTTTTGTGGCAAGTAAATTATTGAATACAAAAATAGAAAAGTCTAGATGTAATTAGATTCTAAATTATATATATGTAATTGTGATTGTTTTTAAATGTATCTGTGCATATGCATGGGATAAACACACTAGTGGGAATAATTATTGCTCGCAAAGAAATTATAACATTTTTTTTTTTTAGAATTTTAATCTATAGTATCCATATGATTGTGTTTTTTATTATCAGATTAAAATATCAATCGATTTTTGATGTAGGTGGAGATTAAACTCTAAATCTCTTATTTAACCGTCAAATTTTTTTCTAGTTGAACTAATTAGAATCCGTAAGATTGAATTACAAAGGATTACAAAGTACGAGAGAGTGAAACCAAGTTTATATTTTAGGGGTCAAAGCATTAATCAAATACTGTAATTTTCATAAGTAGTAGTAATCTTTGAACAAGTTGGTAGTTTATTGACCACTTGGACCTATTCATTAAAAACAATTTATAATTATTTGTCAACTTTTTAAAGTTCAAAAGTTGAACTACATTATCTGTAATGATTAGGTTATATTTTTTCAAGATTTGTGTTGTCTTATTAATAAATCTTGCTTATCCCAAAACAAATTCATGTGCCTATAGATAATCCAAAACTTGATCTGAGAATAGGTTTCACAGCATTTATTATTATTATTATTTTAAAGCTTATTTGCTTATGTAATTCACTTTTTAAGGTCGAAATGTACAATTGCACCTATTCTAACTTTCAGTAAAATAAACTTTCAATTAAAGAACTAGTCCAAACGTGCACTTACAGAATTTAATGAAATTCTGTATTTAAATTTTTTTTTTAAATTTATTATTTCTACAATATTTTGTTCATCTATGTTTGTGGAATTATTTTCTTTAATTTCCTTAATTTCTTGTTTTACTAATTTTGGTTCTGTCATTAAGTTTTGTAGAGTTATTGGTTTTATGTTTGTTCCATCTTGTTTCATTTTTGTCTTTTCTTTCTTATATTTTTCTTTCTTAGCTTTTTTTCCTTTTTCACATTCCATAACATGGTGTCCATATTTTCTACACTTAATACAAGTTATAGGTATGCCCATAGAATCTTTCAATTTTAGTAAATAGCCTTTTTATCTTTTAGGTAGATTATCTATCAATTTCATTATTATGTCTTTTTGTTTCATTTTTCTTCTATTGACTTTGAGTGGGTTGATTGATTTTAGTTCTTCCTTTTTGTTACTTGGTCTATCTCTTTCTGTTTAACATCAAACATTTCCATTGATTCATTTATTACATCTTTCTCAAACTCTAATTTACTGATTTGTTTAACAATTTTATTATGTCTATCAAATTATTTCTTAGTATGTCCATATTGTTTACATTTATGACAAATAGTATTTTCAGTGTGTCTGTTATTTTTTTCATTATTTGATGACTCAGTAGTATATTAAAACTAGTATGTCTCTTTTTCTGTCTATATCTAAAGGTGAATTTAAAATTTTTATCTTTTTAGTTAATTCTGCTAAACTATTATTTTTGGTATATATCATAGATCTTTCAATTGATTTTAGTCTTTCATTATTTTTTTTTCCTTTAAACTATTATTTTTCTTAGGACTATTATTTGTCCATCCTTTGTTGACTAGTTCTACTAGAGTACTCTTTTGTCTTTCTCTTTCTATATCTCATTTCTTACCTATAGCTTCTATCTTTACAATGGTGTCATTTGGCCTTTCATTTTTTTCTAATATCTCTTTTACTATACCTTTTCTTATCATTCCTTTTTCTTTGTCTTCATCAATTATGTCTAGATTCTTCTTTTGTATTGTTTCTATAGCACTAGGATTCTTTCCTTTGTTTTCTATACGTGTTATTCTTTTCATTATTAGGCCATCTTTCTTATTATTATTCTTTTATCTTTCTATGTCATATTCTTCTTACATTATTTCTATAGGACTACTTTCTTTATCTACTTCTTTCTTACATAATTTAATTCTTGCAATTAGTTGAAAGCTTAGGGATTTTTGTTCCTTAGGAAATTTTAGAAATTGGTTAATAAAGAAGATTTTTGTTTTGTTTTTGGAATGGGCCACTATCTACAGCTATGGGCTACGTGATTTTTTTTTTTTTCTTTTTTGTGGCTCTTTGGGCCCATTTTAATTTTGGGGGCTGGATTTTTTTTTTTTTTTTTTGGGGGGGTTTGAAACTAGATTTCAATTTTGGAGAGATTAGATTATTTTTTTTAGACAAAAAATTTCAAATCTATATATGTGTGGGTGCCCAAGGACCGAGGATGGATCTGAAGAGTTGCAATATGACTATGGGGATGTCACAGTCCACGGGCCCAAAGAGGAAAGATGCCTAAGGAAAGGAGGAGATGAGTCAAAGTACTCTAAAGGATTCCAAGTGGGAGCGAGAGTCTAAAGAGAGAGAGAGAGTCAGTGGTTATAGGGGAAGTTTCTGGCTTGGAGTAGCATGTCGCCTCCGTATTAAATGGTGGACAACAACTTTAGCAGCTACATTGATATGGAAAGGACCTGAACAGTGCAAGTCACAGCTAAGTAAGCTTCTTCCACCATCTTCTTCAGATATAGAAAAAGACAAGTATTATGAGAGGAAGCTAGTTAGGTAGGAATGGATGGTTGAGATATGAAGAAAGTAGAAGTATATAAGAAAAGAGGGGTTTGCAGAAAAAGGGATTTGAAATATAAGGATCGAAAAACAGAACTACTAAAGAGAAACGAGAAGAACATAGAGAGAGGAGAGTGAACACTGTAACTTTTTTTGTACCATCTTAGCCTCCTCGGACAAGCTTGTGGAGGGATATATGCTCTTCTATTCTATCAAATTAACTTTTTCTTCTCTATCTTCATCCTTGGGCAGAGCCCCCCCTCTTATTGTTTGTTTCTCTCTCTTACAAATTTTATTGATTTGGGCAAATGTTGAATTGTACAACTCACTGTTCTAAGTGGGCTTGGGCCACAAGATTTTTTGGTCCTTACAATATGTATATCTATGTAATTTTTTCCTAAAATTTTAAGGGGAGCCATGGCCTTTGTGACCCAATGATGTCTCTAATAAAAATGAGAAATTCATGATTTAATTTGTTAGAAGGGTGTGAATTAAACTAATTGGAAAAATTTTTAAAATATAAAAACTAAAATAAAGTATTAATTTTTCCCATATGGTTCCGCCACTTACAATTGTAGAAATAATAAAACCCTAATTTTAATAGCGCAACCGATCTCCTGGTCAGTTTCTCGTTCACGATAGCGATGTATTTTGTTGGGCACAAAGTTACTGATAGTGATATATAGCAATTGCTTGTGACTTGTAATGTGAAGCAAAAACTGGGTTTTGTTTCATTTCATTATAAATTAGAGTTCAAATCAAAACTAAAGCGGCAACTTTTGAGTGAGACATAGTACTGCAAATTTTCAGGCCTCACTTGAGGTTGTGAGACTATATTTTTGGTCTTTCACCAAATGATGAACCATTATGAAAGAAATCAATTCATGTCCACTAGTCACAAATAGGGTTGTTCAACCCACCAAGACTTGACCCACCCAATAAATTCGACTGGATCCGAGCCGACTGCCGTCTGACTTGACTACACCAGTGGTCAGCGGCAAGTCAGTTGATGGTTTGCTCCCCCAAAACTCGAAAAAACTTGAACTGACTGACTAGTATAAGATTTTTCGTGAAAATTTCTAGATTAAGTGAGATTTCCACTGGATTTAGTGGGATCTCACCAGATCTTGTGAGATTTCTGCTGGATATGGTGAAATCTCATCAGATTTTCATTGGATTTGGTGAAATCTCACTAAATTTTCGCCATTCAATCTTCAAATTTTCGCAATTTTCAGATCTACGATGCTGACCAAACAAACCACCACTTGTTGAAGGCCTGATCTACCCGATTAGATCAACCTCTTAGGTCAATGATGGTTGAGACATGCTCCGCCTGATCATAATCATGAGCTTTTTTATTTAACTTTTAATTTAGTTTGATTATGTATTGTTTAAAAAATAAAAAAAATAAAACCAAATAGTTGACATCATTATCATACGACACTCAAGTACTTATCAACACCTAATCCATCGCTATTTTGTATTTAAGTTACAAACAAAATAAAACACACCTAAACCATCGCTTTTCGCATTAAGTTACAAACAAAACGAAACAAAGCAAAAACAAAAGGAAGTAGTGCCTTTCCTTGTCCGCACCGTTTTGCAAAACACCACAGCAAGTTGCTTTACCATTTCTGTAGAACATAGTGTCACTCGTACGTTACGTATAATATGACCATGTTGCAAGCTTCCAATAGTCAAAAATTAACTACAAGAAGACAATCACACACTCCGTACCTTAAGACACAATTTTTGGGACCGCAAAATAATGAAGCCTAAACAATGTCTTTTATCATCACCACAACAATATACTTCCAATAAGTCTCCCAAAGGTCAATTTTTCGACCAGCATCATTATTGCCTTAGGTCCCTATTGATCACCTCCACAACCATAGTGCAAAAGTAAAGTAGCTATATACAATTAAACAAATACCTTGTTAGCAATAACTTTTGCTAGCAATGTTGGTACCCATGTGATACATACTGTACCAATTTAAGTTCATTATAGCTAGTTAGCTTTGAGTCTTCAAGATTTTCAAGTGGGGCACTTAAGTTTTCAGCTTTTCTTGGTAGAAAAGAGTTAAATTTTTATATACGTATCAGAAAGATAATAACACATGCTATCCACTATGGCACTATCTGCGTACAAAGTAAATGATATATCACCATCTTAGTCTATCTTCACTATAGGCATGCACTAAGGTGTAGTGGTAATGCACTCATGTATGCTTGGCTAACAAGCATGTTGGTACCAGCTACTTGTGTGGCGTGCTTGTACCATAATGGCATTGCAATTTTGACCATATATGGCTTATCTTGTGAAGATAAAAATGATTTCAGATTAGAATTTAGGTGAACTCACTAACATTTCTTTCCAGGTCCAAAAGATCACTAAAATCTAACTAATTTTTCAATCGAACTGAATTCACATTGCAATTTATGCTATGTTCAAGTTAAGTTCATGTGCTCTTCATTTTGAGCGGATCAAAAACCCTTAACTGTGATAGTTCCGGCTTTAAATTCATAACCCCAACTTTAAACTGCCGTAATAGATGTGGCAGTTCTTAAAAGCGCTGTATTAAGTCTCTTATAGTGACGATTTTCAAAACTGCTAAAAAAAAAAAAAAAAAACCTACTATAGAACTAGTTTTTTGTAGTGGTATAGCTAATTGTATTCAATTTTTCGGTAACCATTGGATAATTATGATTTCATTATTGCTAATTTTCACATTCTTTTGGGATGATGACCTGCATGATCACTCCTACCGCAATGGAATCTCCTTAGGGACATGGCTCTATTATTTTAGACATTGAATTTGCAAACATCGATAAGATTAATATAAAGTGAAAGTAAAAAAATTGGTTCCCATACATGAGAATGATCAAGAAGAATTACTTCAAGAGCTAGCTATTAGAATAAAGTCTACCACCTAAATAACTTAGCTGTTTACAGTTTACTCATACGATTCCTCTCTAGTAGCAGGACTTTGCTATTTCTATATATATATATATATATATATATATTTGCTTGGTTGCTACGTAACCTTTTAAAAAGCATGGCAATGGCAGCCTTTTCCAAACAGTAACATATTTTTATGTACGTACACACTGCCCTTAAACTACATTAAATTTTTTCTTTATGCTTTATATTCTATAACTAATTAACACAAAGTTCAAGAGGATAAAATCTAGGAAGACATGGAAAATATACATTCTTCAAGGTTTGTGGGGTTTGGAATCTATTCTCTCTCAAAGACTCAAACCTAACTTTACACAGGGGTATGAATATGTATCATACTATGGTTCCGAAAATTAAAGAACCTTATACATTGTGATTGCATGACAGTTGTTTTTTAAAGACAGTGGACCAATATTATTCTGCAACAGTACTCCTTTATTTTTGCCGAATAGGTAGTTGAGAGAGTGAGTGGGTCTTTGTGAAAAGAAGAGAGAATTAAAGAATGGTATGAGAAGAGAAGCATTTTGAAGTGGCATGCACCACTGCTCAGAACCCCAGAAAAAGAGTGACCAGGTTGAGGGCCCATACCTTTGTGCTATATGCCACACTATATTAATGCCAGGCCATGTTCAAAAAGAATTACTACTAGTAGCTTGTAGGTTTCTACATGGGAATATGGTAACTTTCAAAAAGAAAAAATGGCTTAAATTTTAAAGTATTCAGCAAACACTCATCTTTCTAAAGTATTTAGCAAAATATTTCTATTTTAGAACTTAATTTCTATGTGAAACTGATTAATATCTTCAAAATTGAGTTCTATGTGTATTTTTTAGCAGAACTCGATATTAGCAATATTGAGTTCCACTTAAATTATCAAAAAAAATTTAAATAGCAAAAAATGCTAATGCCGAGTTCCAAAAACATTGATATTTTGCTAAATACTTTAGAAATACGAGTGTTTTGCTATAGATTTTCGCCCACTTTCAAAAAACATAGTTACAAAAATTTTATATGAAAATTTTATCATACATTTCTTCATGATCCTGGCCATTTTGGTATTTCAATTTTGATTAAATGTACTGCTTTTAACTTGCACGGTTGCACCTTCTATTGGAACCGGAAGTACTGATGTGTGTGCTGAATTTCCTTGAGTGAATACTGAATGTAGGGGCCCTTTTTACCTCGACAAACAAATGCCTTTTTAATTTATCTTCTTCTCTTTCTCTTCAGAATTCTGGTTGAACTTCTTAGAAGCTTGAGTTATGACTGACATGAACCTCAAAAAATTCAAAAAGGAATGCACCATAAACTCATGGACATCTAAAAAGTAATAAGCAGTGTTAAGAGACACTTGAAAGAATGACTTCTAATTGGTGTAATGTCATTTTCACGAGTCTATTATCAACATTATTTTTTATTTTACCCTAATTACAATATGCTATCGCAACGATGATGAAAAGATATCATGAAATTTTTTGCCTCAATGGAAAAGCAAAATCGTGGAACATGGAAAATCACTTCAAAAAAAAAAAAAAAAAGAGTTAGATCCCAGGTGAGGAGAAATGTTAGAATATTAATAAAATGATTAGATTTACCAATTTTTTTTTTATCCGAGATAGAAATCTTGTTTTAACTTAATCTAAGGGTGTATATATATATATATATATATATATATATATATATATATATATATATATATATATATATATATATGTGAGTGTAAAACTCTCTTTTGGAGAATTGAATCTCGATCCTTCCCTCCCACCCTACAAGGACATTTACTTGTAAAGTGATTACCATGCCAAGGATAAGCTAATTGCATAGGAACTTATACTTGTAGAGTGACCATCGCGCTAAGATTGCGCAATAAATTCACTATTTTCACTATTTTCTAATAATATAAATAATGTCTCTCAATTTCATTAGTCATTCCAATGGTACCAAAGACTTTAATGGCTTGAATAGATGTCGGCACGGTGGTCTTCGACTGAATTGACATCGTGTACCGATGATCCTGACATTCATAACATCTAGCTAGCAAGCCCCACTGATCAAATAAAGGCACTATGGTCCTACAGCATTATTACTTCCTTGTGGAATTATTACAATGATTTTATGACCCCTCTTTGGAGTAGAAAATATAATCTGCCTCTTGAAAATCTGTTAAGCATGTTAGCTAGACTTTTGGAATCTATGAAGCATGCATTGCGGCCAAGGTAAAATAAAAAAAATGGATGTCATAATTGTGTC
This sequence comes from Quercus agrifolia, assembly GCA_029955455.1. NCBI lineage: Eukaryota > Viridiplantae > Streptophyta > Magnoliopsida > Fagales > Fagaceae > Quercus > Quercus agrifolia. The sequence continues at coordinate 46,632,260 of JARQAD010000006.1, forward strand.
AACTATCAAAGAACATTTGTTTTGTTTTTTGTGCTTGATAAAAGAAAATGTATAACTGATTATGTTAGCTTCACTTTCATCTCATTTATTTGTATTGGTGTATGCTTTTACCATTTCTAAACCGAAATTATTAAATGACTGTTTGTTTGATTGGTAATAAACAAGAGGTCATGCTAACGAGTGCCTTTAGGACATTGGTTAATAATCCATTTTAGGAAAGTTTTGATTCCACTTTTATGGGAAATGAAAAAAACTGTTAAAACATTAATTTTTTTTTTCCCATAAAAACTTTATTTAAATGAATTATTAACTAATGCCCTAAGGACATTCGTTAGCATTTCTCATAAATAGGTAGCAAAGTGGAAGATATAGCATTAATTACTTCATGGACAAAAAACTCTCTAATAAGAGTTGTAATAATCAAGTCACCCATATATCAACCAAAATAATAAATGAGTATCATGTGAGAAGTTGAGATCACTTTTGAAAAATGAGCATAAAATTGAATAGGGTAGCATTCACTCATTGGTTATTCACATTTTTTTTTTAATATATATATTATAGATATAATATGATCGTATTTCAAACTTATAGAATCCGCTCCATGATGATTGCTCTTTATTATCAAGTCTAGACACCGATTCGTTTTTAGTACAAGGGAGATTGAATCTAGATCTCATATTCGATGCAAAAAACTTTATCACTTGAGCTAACCCACCCACTCATTAGTTATTATATAAAGGCTCATTTGGATTGAGGGGGGAGGGATGAGGAGTGGAGGGGAGTAAAGCAATGTTGGCTGAAAATAGGCTAATTTTGGATCAATTCTACTCTACTCTACTCCCCTAAATCCAAACGAATCATAAGCGATTTGGATATAATAGTTACTAATAAGTTACAAAAGATAGAGCAAATCTTAATCAGCAAAAAGCCACAGGGTACAAAATTTGGTCTAACACAAAATCATTACAAAAAACATTTTGAATTTCAATTATCAACAAGCTCTTTCTTATAGTCAAAAGCAATTGCACAATTTGTTTTCTTAGGTCAAAAAAATTGTACCCATTTGGAAAGCAAGGAATTTATTCATCATCATGGTTTAATTGATACTATGATTAGAATGGTCCACCAAAATCCAAATGTTCAACTGTGCTCTAGTACTCCTACAGCACTGAATAGTGGAAACTGCACCGTGATATCATATCATAAATCTTGACCTCAAATTTTCTGAAGCAAACATAGAATAAGAGAAACAGCACCAACCCAAGACCTCTAACTATTCCCCCCCCAAAATGGGAAGAAAGTATTACAATGTAAAAAACCAAAAGAAAAAAAAAATATTCTGCAGGTGGGATATAACGGAATACAAACTGATAAATTAGAGTACTAGACATGCTAGAACACACAAACTAAAGTTATTAATTGCCAAATTGGAAACTCTTTGTTACAAAAAACAAAAGTGGAATAAAAAATTTCAAAAAACAAGAGAAGAACAAAATGGTAAACCAATGAAGTGTGATTCCTCTCTCTTGAAAATCAGAGAAAAGAATAAAATAGATTCCACACTCATTGGTCTGGTTAAATCCAAATCAAATGTCATCTCTCAATCTTTTTAATTTCCAAATTGGAAAACTTTGTTACAAAAAACAAAAGTGAAATAAAAAATTTCAAAAAATAAAAAGAGGAAGAGATGGACAAAATGGTAAACCAATGAAGGGTGATTCCACTCTCTTGAAAATCAGAGAAAAGAATAAAATAGATTCCACACTCATTGGTCTGGTTAAATCCAAATCTAATGTCATCCTTCAATCTTAGTATTCCTTTTTTTTTTCTTGGTTGTAGAGTCTTTGTAGTCACTATAGGTCTATAACTGAAACTGTGAAACACCCTCTCTCTCAAAGACTCAAATTTTGGGAATTTAAAAAAACTCTTTTGACCACAGGCTGTTATGGGCTTAAGAAAAAGTACAGCCCCCACCAATCCAGGTCTTTTTTAAAATGCTCGTGCTTGAAATTTCTTAGGTGTCAGAGAAAAAAAAACAAGACACTATGCTCTCTATCTGAGAGAGAGAGAGAGAGAGAGAGAGAGAGAGGTTTGTTTATAATGTTGGAAATGGTGAAGAAGTGAGAGGTAGAACTAAAGATTGGTTATTTTCTTTGAACGGTTTCTACTGTTTTGTATGGACATGAAGGAAATAGATTCAGTTCCATGGACAAAACATAGAAACAAACCGTTTTGTGTAATCCATCACACAACAGGACAACAACACCAATGCATACAAACACAAATTGTTGCACTAAAACAAACAACAGCACAACAACAACGTTCCTCAAATGAACTTGTTGCTTCACATTCTCCTACTTCCCACAAAACTCACTCTTCAATCATTCCCATGCTTCTTGTTGCTTTCCTTCTTGTAGTTTCCTTGGTTAGCCCTGCTTTATCAGATTCCGGTCACTCTTTACCGGCCAACCAAACTTTTCACCCGGCTTCACAGTTGAACAAGCTGAAGAGGGTCACAGATTATCTCACCAAAATCAACAAGCCTGCTGTGAAGACATTTCAGGCACATAAATTTTGTGTATTTCATGTTGTTTCTCTATGTATCAACCAATATAAATTGTTGTTTTTTATGGTTTTGTGATCTGGGTTCTTGTTTATTTTGCTTCAGAGCCCTGATGGTGATGTTATAGACTGTGTTCTTTCTCATCTCCAACCAGCTTTTGATCATCCTGAGCTTAAAGGACAGAAACCATTGGTAATTTCAAAATTTTCTTTTTCTTTTTCCATCAAGATCATTGATACTCAAACAAGAAAAGAAATTCCACTAAGCTTGGTATTTGAATGTTTATAAAGATTGTTTTTTGGATAACTATAGATTCTGTGAGATAATAAAAGTCTTCAGTTCTACAGGATCCACCAGAGAGACCAAAAGGCCTTAACACAACAGATACAGTGGCAAAGAGCTTTCAGCTATGGGCAGAATCTGGTGAATCATGTCCAGAGGGTACTGTTCCAATTAGAAGAACTACAGAAAAAGATGTTCTAAGAGCAATTTCCATTGACAGATATGGAAGAAAACCAGTAAGACATGTGAGGAGAGACTCTTCAGGAAGTGGTCATGAGGTTAGTATTCTAAAGCATTTTCAAGTTTAGAAATAAGAAAATTTGGTAAATAGAAATGAAAACCGAATTCTGGAAATCTGTTTTCTTGCAAGTGATATCTTATTAAAGCTTATGCAATTTTTTTTCCAGATTTGATTTTTGTTTCCATCATTCGAAAGGTTATGTGTTATATTCATTTTTTTTCTCATTCCTAGAATCCTTCCACCAATAAGGCTAGTTTCACACAAAAAGCCAAGTTTCCTTTTTTCCATTTTCCCTCAATCATTTATAGTGTTTTGGTAAATAGGGAGCAGGCAAATGATAAGACCTTAAGTGTAAAAATTGGCTTTGAGTTACAGAGTACTCTGTATTAGGTAATATTGAATTCATATGTTATGAATGTAATTTGGATAATGGGTATGCTATTGCTTGTTCAAGAAGTATTTTACTAGTTTTTCTAATTCTTTTGTGCTAATATCTAAATTAGTTAAAGTCAAAGTTGCATATTAATAAAATGATTCATAATGTACCATATTCTTCTCAACCTGGACAAACTTTACTTTATATTTCACATCTGTATATTTCAGTATCTAAGCATTGATAATTTTATATTGCAGCATGCAGTTCTATTTGTAAATGGAGATCAATATTATGGAGCAAAGGCCGGCATAAACGTGTGGGCACCTCAAGTAACTGATCAATATGAATTCAGCTTGTCACAAATTTGGGTCATTTCTGGTTCATTTGGCCATGATCTGAATACCATTGAAGCTGGTTGGCAGGCAAGTCTATCATTGTGTGATGCTATGCATTTTCTTAATGAACAACCCATTGAACTTTCTCTAGTAATACTAATTAAACTTCCAAATAACTACACGTGTATCATTTGAATATATCTCGTTGCCACTACTATGGTACAGAATTTAGTTTATTCAATTGTTGACAACAAAGATTTTCATCATTTGGATTAGTTTTTGGAAGCTGTTCAACTACTCCTGGGTATTATTACAAAGGTTTTTATAGAGTTTAATAAGATATTGTGATCATATTTCTCCAGGTTAGCCCAGATCTGTATGGTGACAAGAATCCTAGGTTCTTCACTTATTGGACAGTAAGTATTGTCTACTCTCTTTTCCTCTTAAATATTAGAACCATAATAACTAGTGCTGACATTTTTTCAATACAATCACAGACTGATGCATATCAAGCAACTGGATGCTACAATTTACTGTGCTCAGGCTTTGTCCAAACCAACAACAGGGTTGCTATTGGAGCAGCAATCTCTCCAAAGTCCTACTACAATGGTAGACAGTTTGATATTGGCTTAATGGTTTGGAAGGTAAGCCTTAGCTTCAATCAGTTGACAGATAATGTTACATAGTGTCTCCTTTGAACAAAATCCTTAAAAAAAAATTTGGTTCAATATTGCATAATCATTCATTAGGTGGCATTAAAGAACTTAGAGGCAAAATACCTTTCTTGACATAATTCTTTCTGATTTTTCTATTATTAAAATGTAAGATTCTCTTCTTCTCCTTTTAAAAAAGGCTTCCTGATGCATGAGTTTTTCTTCTTTAATAAAGCACTACCTTTTTTTTTTTTAAATTATTTTTTCAAAGATTGGGTTGACTCCCACCATCTATTATAAATTGAAGAATTAAAAGCATACTTTTCTTTGTTGCATTTTCCCTAATATTTACTCTTACATTAATGGTTGTGATTATTGGACCCATGTTAGGGAAATTCATTGTGTTTGCCTTTATGCAGTCAAAGACATAATGAGAAATAAGGAAGACTTAAGCAATGTACATCCAAAGTTTAGCCAAAAAAGTCACTAGAACAAAATTTGTTTTGTGTGTAGGACCCAAAGCATGGACATTGGTGGTTGGAATTTGGATCAGGACTACTGGTTGGTTATTGGCCAGCATTCTTGTTTAGTCACTTAAGAACTCATGCTAGCATGGTACAATTTGGAGGAGAGATTGTAAATTCTAGATCATCAGGTTATCACACAGCTACTCAAATGGGTAGTGGCCATTTTGCTGAAGAAGGATTTGGAAAAGCTTCTTATTTCCGAAATTTGCAAGTTGTTGATTGGGATAATAACTTGCTTCCTCTGACAAATCTTCACCTCTTGGCTGATCATCCAAATTGTTATGATATAAAACAAGGGAGAAATAATGTTTGGGGAACTTACTTTTATTATGGAGGTCCTGGAAGGAATGTAAAATGTCCATGAAGAAAAAAAAAAAAGCACAGGATATAGAGAGTAGCCTATATGTTTTTTTCTCTTTTTTTTTTTTTTTCATTTTTTTTTTCAAATATGAGTTTTTAGTTTGCATCTTAGCCTGAACATGGTTTGGGTGTCATAAAAATTTTCCCACAAAATTCCATTTTTACTAACGAGTTACACATTATTCATCCCACCTTTGGGAGTATGTAAATTTGTGGAAATACAGATTATCAATAACAATTGAGTTGTGTGATGTTCTCAGTTCTTTACATTTTTCTTCCAACTCCTTGAATTATATGGAAAAAAAAAAAATATATATATATATATATATATATATCAATATCACAGGCAGGAACACGTTGTCAACACCCTTAGGCCTTAAGTAATATTAGCATCCTTGTGTGCTATTTTAAAAGAAGAAGAAAAAAAAAGGTGTGGATTTTTTTTTATTAAAATATATATATATATATATATATATATATATATATATATATATATATATATATATATATATATATATATATATATATATATTAACCTTGCTGTTTTTTTAACTTATTTGTCTTCATTTTTTTAGGTAGTAATATTAAATACATGTTAGGAATATTTTGGAGTATAGAAAATTTAACCCCCCAAAAAAAAAAAAAAAAAAAATTTCTACTCGAATCATATATATAAAATTTACAATATGTTAACCTACCAAACCTACAATTGCCATTGTCATTGACATTTAGAAAACCCATACCACTTCCACAAATATTTATTTTCTTTGAAAGGAAGGACAATGCAAATGTGCTAGTGGTATTTATATATGGCTTTGCATGTGCGGTGCATCAGAGAAGCAAATTCTGAAGGAAACAGACAGATTTACACATTGGACAACCTTTGCATATTATTATAATCTATACCTTAACTTGGATCCCAGCTTTCAAACAATGAATTAACTAAAGTAGTCTATCTAAGTAAGCACAACACAACAATTATTAAAAGAAACTTGAGATATTGAAATACAATGAACCCAATACCAACAACAACAAACAAGCATTTTCCTCGAACCAAGTTTGTGGTATCAAATATTGACTTGAAGTTGAGAATTGATTAATACCAAATTGGGAAACATATAATTTTCAATGTCATTTGTCTTTTTCAGTTTCTTAGAAAAACTCAGTGCCATTCCCCTTTGAGCCAGATGTCCCAATCTTAAAAGGTCAATGGCATAACCACTAAAAACATATCTTAGCCAATCCTCAAATAATCTTCAGTTGATAAAAAAACAAGGGGCAGCTTTTGCATGAGAGAAGCATAATATGATGTCAAATTATTGCCTCATACTCATAATGTTCACACTCTATAAACACCAAATATTAGTTAAAAAAAATGTGGATACCTGATATCTAAACTTTGTAAATGGTTGTCTCGTATGTATGAAGTGTGGACATCGAGAGTGTGAGATAATCATTACCCTAATATAATAAGGGTCGAGATCCGATGCAATTCTTGTAAATGGTTGTTAGGTATGAATGAAGCGTGCAATGGCGAAGCCAAGAAGTTTTATTTGGGGGGGCCACAATTAATATAAACCATATATCTAAACAACAAAAAACTCAAGAAGAAGAAAAAAATTCATATCATTATCATTATATTTAAAATGCTTTGAAGAATTCATTTTATATTTTATGTTTCTATTTATTTATTTATTTAGATGTAAGAGAATACTATGACATTTTATATTGTTTACCCTATAATCTATAAGTTATCTAAATATTAAATAAAACACATTTTTTTAAAACAATTTGCTAGCAGCCAAGTATTGTAATTAAATCAATTATAAATTATAGATATGTGATTAAAACAATAGAAAATTACATGGAATTAAAAAAAAAATTACATTTGGAAAGATATTATTACATTTTACACACCCAAAAAAAAAAAAAACACTAATGCTATTCACAACCTAATACACACACATATATATATCATCACTCTTGACATATATTATGAGAGGATTATTACTTAATTATTTGTTGACTATGCTTACACTAAAAAAGTACTTAGAAATTTAATAATAAATAAAGGGGGCCAAGTTGTATTTTCCCAATTAACTACTTGTAAATATAATTACATCATATATTAAAATAGATATTTTTCAAAATATTTGGGGGGGCCTAGGCCCCCTCTAGTCCCTTTGATCATCCGCCACTGGAAGCGTGGACATTGAGAGTGTGAGACAATTATTGCCCTAATATAATAAGGATTGAAATTCGATGCAATACTTGTAAATGGTTGTCTAGCATGTATGAAGCGTAGACATTGAGAGTGTGAGATAATCATTGCCCTAATATAATAAGGATTGAGATCCGATGCAATACTTAGGACGGAGAGAAAGTTGAATTTTTAACTTTCAATCTCATATGCCAATTGCACTCAGTGCAGATCTCAATCCGTAAAATAGAATCCAAATGCATTTTTCATTATGGTTTGTTATGAAAGATCAGTGATTCTTTTTATAAATGATAAGGTAAACACAAAGCCACCATTGTATCACATGAGACTGAGAGCCAAGGCCCAGAGGGAGAGGATTAAGAGCAGTAACCTAAACAAAAGGCTAGTACCTAGTGATGATTGATGAATGCTTAGGTAAGAAATTCCAGAGTGTATATTGCAGAACAGTTCATATGTTTATGGAAGGAATGTCTGGTTATTGTCATGAAGCTGTCTCTCATCATCAAAGACATGGATACTGACACAGACACTTTGTATGACAGAACAGGAAAAGCAAAAGACATAAAAAAAGCTGGTTTCTTTTGTTGTAGATGGGAAAGGGTGTGGAAGGAGGGGGGAGCAAGGTTCAAACTTCAAACAGAAGCTGTTCTATTCACTTTATCGGGTTACATCTTACAGGACATGAATGATGAGGCCCATAGGTATTTTTGAGAAACATGATGCACTGAAACAAACAAACAAAATAGGTGTGATTGTGTGAATAAACTTTTTCTTTAGCTTTTTTCACATTGAGAGCTTAACAAAATATTTTAAATTGTTTTACTTTCTATCAAAGGGATTGTTTGTGGACAAATTTAGCGCCTGTTTAGATACTGCTTATTTTGCTGAAAACTGAAAACTTATTACTGAAAACACTGTAGTAAAATAATTTTTAAAATGTAACAGTGCTGCCGTGGGTCTGTTTCCTGTGTTTTTCATTTGTTGGCTGGGTTATGAACAATGCTATGAGACCCAACACTTAAAATGCAAACACAAAATAAGCGTAGGCAAACGCATGCTTAGGGGGTATTTAATACATGAACTTAAAAACTGAAAATATGTGTGGGTGTGAGTGAAAAAGTGTGTGGAAATATGTGTAATGTTATTTAAAAACTGAAAACATGTGTTTGAGTAAATGTACCAAACAGGACCTTAGTGGCTGGAAACAGTGTTGAACTATTTTCAAAAAATTCAATAGAAAAACCATTTGAGAAGAATGCACATTTTAATCACCCTGTCCAATTAAATTGAAAATAGTTAATAAAAAAAATCCTAACAAAAGAAGCTGAGCTCTAAAAATCTACACAACTTTATTGAATGAAAGAGTACGGTTGGTAATAAAGGAAGGTCAATAAGTTATTTGGTTAAAAAAGCAACACTATCGGTCACCTATTCACCTTGAAATGTATAAAGTTTTGAAAGACCATGATACTTTTCCAAAGAAACGATTTCCAACTAAGCACAAATAGTAATAGTACTATGTCAAAAGCTATGGTTAAAAATCTCATCTTTTAGAAATGATCTTCCATTGCATATCTGACGTGACAGTTTTCAATTAAGCACAGAATGCACCGCCAAGTTACGATTTTATTATCATGACTTGAAAATTCTATTAAAAAAATAATGATTTTCACAATTTGTTTTAAAGCATCAATATTTTTATAATTTTATATGAAAACTTTTATATGGTAATAGATAATTTCAGATTCCAAACTTTCACAAAAGCTGTGGACTAGACGGGCTTAATCATCACAGAGATTAACATCATTAAATTCAGAAAAAAGGGGGGGGGGGGGGGTGGGGAACAGAAAATATTCTTTTACCGTTAATCAAGAACAGTGCTACTAATTACAGCAACAGTATTTGACTTAATTTAGTTTCTTTTGTACCATGGTCACAACATGAATTAGAAAGCAGCCAATGACCACACACCATTCCCAGAGCTTCACAGTCAGCATTCTTGCTATAAGATCCTCCTATAAGAATGATTCACAATCCAAATAATCACTTCCTGCAGACTCTAATCATATGAAAAGAGAGAGCCGAACACAAAAATAGCCACTCATAAATTTCTTAGAACAGTAAAGCAGGGAAAGTGGAAACAGCGCAGCCAAAATCAATTCTTATTGAACATCTAAGCACCATCTAATTCAGAAGGCAAAAGAATTTCACTGTTAATGCCACTGACTATTGCAATAGCATGGTCAATAAATCTAACCAGATCTTTGGCAGTACATATTTGGGAACCATAAGTTCTTATAATATCCAAGCTTGTTAAATCATCTACCAAGTCTTTCTTTGTATCAAAACAGAAACTCTGTTTCTTGTGTATCATCCCAAATGTTCTTTCCAAGCCCACACACAGATTAAGAAATGTGGGATCATCTAAAGTTTCCCTTATATCCAAGAAGAAGCCATGACTTCCTGCCACACCACCGATAGAGTTGATCTTGACTGCAATGTTCCGGAGAGATTGAAGGTTCAAAGCTAAATGCTGAGCTACTGTGGATGAACTCCAAGTGGGGTTTTTGCAGTCTCTTAGTAAATGGCAAAGTTGGACCAAGTTTGCCAAGCAGAAGCGTGTTATGAAAATAAAGAAATCATAGAAGTTCATGCCTGTTGAAAAAGAATCAATTAATACAACATATAGGATTGGCATAATCCCAGTACAGCAAACTTCTAATAGTGCAACTAGCAGCAAGGCACGCAAAATGGGAATTAGTACTAGTTCTCAACTAAAATGTATATAATGCACAGAATGTCATGGGAATTCTTCCAAATATGCTAATGACGCAAGTAAATGGGGCTCACTCCATCCTTGATGCAAGCCTATGGTGGTGGAAAATTGAATAGCTTCTTCATCAATTAAGCTACTCTAATTGTTGGTTTGGGCCAGGCTGAGCACGACCTGCTCTATTTGTTATTTTAGTTCATTTCACTTACATTTTAGGTAGAATAGGCACAACTCACTTAATGCACCCTCAAATTGAAAATAGTCCTATTGGCACTCACCTGGGTACATTTGAAACGAAGAAGAGCTTAAGAACATTATTGAAAATCCAGATCTTAAGTTACATTATAACTATATTAAAACAAAGTAGTACTATAGTTGGCCAATCACATATTCCCTTATAACAAGTTTTTGCCACTATCCTGTTCGTAAAATCAATATGGGGATTCACATTCAAGCTCTTGGAGTTTGCTCCAGAAGTTAACACCACCTCTGGTGACTTTGGAATGAAAAGGCAGATCTATTCTGGTGATTTCAGCATGATTTGGCTAGATTTTCTTCCTCATAAGTTGTCCACCTAAGCCATTTTGATTTTAATATGGTATACTAAAAAGAGTATATTAGAATTTCTATAATTATTGGTTGTTACTCCCTCTGTCCCATTTTGTTTGTCCAGTATACCACTTTTGGCTGTCCAAAAATACTTGTCCAATTTATAGAGACTAAGCACTAAATGATGTTCTTAAAAAGTTAAATCTTCTAAAATGGACAAACAAAATGGGACGGAGGGAATATTTTAGACTGTTTTGATCATGCCCTGTTGAAACAAGAAAGATCAATAATTAACTTAGTTTTTTCCTATGCCTAAATTGGGATGTTAGTGATAGTTTTGCATTTCATGGCATGTTAAAGAACAGGTTTACTACATGGGTAGGATACCTTATCATTAATTTCAAATATTCTAGAATATTACAACTCTAGTTCAAGTTTTGCAAGCCATGCTTCCCATCAATCTATATCTAAGGATGGAGTGGAATAGCATAAAAAAGTGTGTGCATGGTTAGCAACCCCAAAGAATGTTAACTTTTTTTGGTTAAGTAAAGAAATTTTATATTAAAAAGCAAAAAGGAGGTTGCCTAGCAGCACACAAGCTGAGTAAAGAAGGACTAAGCAATCCTCTAATATTCATACTACACCTGTGTTAGCTGCAAGATTGCGCTGGCAGAGACCTTCAAAATCATCACATATATCCCTGATGTCTTCTATGTATTCCTTAGCCTCATTGTAGTCTCTCAAAAGTAAATTCCACTGGAAGAATGATAAAAATTGAGAAAGGCTTGAGTTCAATTAGAACAGGCCCAAATTTTAACAAATTTACTACATGAATCTAGTATCTACTTACCACCCAAGAAAGGTTATAGCCATTGAACCAGTTGTGGTTTATTGATATTGTATCTTCCTGAAAACATTACAAATGCATGTTATAACTGACATTGTCATCCAACTTGTCGAAAAATTTAAATGAATTAAATCTATGATTTAAGTCCCATCTGACCTTCTAAACATGTGATAGAAGTTGGAAAAGATCCCGAAATTGGAGGAGCTCCAAATCGACCATACAAAAAGTCTCACATGCTACATCAGTTTTACGCTAGAAGCATCCTAATTAGATCATACAGTCAGCCAAACAAGTACTTAATGTACTTAATGTTTGACAATGACCCTAAGGAAAATAGCCAAAACCTGTATCCCTTATAAGCATAGCCTCCAAATGTCTTTTGCTAAACACTAGTAAAGAAACAGTGTCCCAATTCTAGAATCAAGGGCACACATTCAGTTTCCATAGACTGTATCCCCACTGTAAAACCAAACACAGCTATTGGACATACAACCTTAATTAAAGGCAAGTAAACCAAAATGTGGCTTCTGCAGGCCACAGAATTGTTTAAGGCTGGGTTTGGATTGCACTGAAAAGGAAAGCACATGGGCGTCTGCATTTTTTCTGTGGGTCCTGCACACTGTTCACGGGACCCACAAGTACGGATTTCAGCAAATTTTTCTTTAAAACTAGGTCCCACGACACTATTCACACATTTAAAAATTATTTTGCTACAGTGTTTTCCATTTTCAACAATAAGCGGTATCTAAACAAATCCTAAGAAGCACAAAGCACATCATGTTAAAGGTTTTTTCTATATATATATATATATTTGATAAGTAATGGTTTTGTCTCTAATTACAAAGAAAACAGCAGCATATAGATTTTTTCTTTATTATGGTAACAAAAACAAAAAGTAGAGCAGATTCAGAACTTCTAATCATACTTGATGAGGACCATAAGCCAGATATTGAGAAGAAGAAACATAGATTGCAGAATTTGTTGTCATATATTATGTATAGTTGTCTATAATACAGATATCTTGAGAAATCAGAATTGACTAATGATTTTAATAATGTAGACTATTCAAACACCTTACCTAAGGGCTCGTTTGGATTGAGGTGGAAGGAGGGGGAGTGGAAGGGAGTATAGCAAAGTTGGCAAGAAATTAGCCTAATTTTTAGCCAACTCTACTCTACTCCCCTCTACTCCCTCTCAATCTAAATGGACCATAAAGGTGAAAGAAGAAAAGAAGCATTATAGAATTTTTTTGGGTTAGGGGAGAGGAATACCACTGAAATGCAAAATAGATAACTTGAAAAGCCTTTGCAAAACTAATTGCATGTTTATTAATGACGGGATTAGAAATTAGAAAAGCACACAGAAAACTATATATAATATGCACCACCAAAAAAATAGAAAGAAAAATAAAAGTTTAAGATACCAGATTATGAACTTGATGATACCATCCACTGGGTACAAAGATAATTTCATTTTGCTCTTGATTGCAGTCCAACCAGATTGCCTGCACCATGAACACACAATACATGAACATATGCAAAAGACTAAAGGGAATTTAAAGTTACTAAAAGATCTAGGCTGGCAAGTTACCTCTGTAAAACCAGGAAATACTTTTTCACTCACGTCATCAAAGATATTATACACAGAGCTTTTCATGTTCCTGAATGGAAATTTAAACAGCAATTAAAACAACAAGTCCAAAAGACATGCAATTATAGGAACTACCTTCTATCATTATTTTGTATCACTATTGACTACTAATGAAGTTAACATAACATCAGCAAGTGTATGAGAGGACATATGGTCAAGTGACCTAATTCTTTCTCCTCCACACATCATTCTACCCAACCCTTTCGCATCACTGAGATTTGTCAACATAAGCAGTTAAAAAAAATACAACAATCCATTCTTTTAGGCATACAAAACTAAGCTCACCAAAATACTCTAACAGGTTTGAAAGTGCCCCAGAAGAAACAAAAAATTAAACAGAAATTTTGAAAAGGCTTACTGAATATCCCATCATGGGCAGCTAGGCAGGACTTATAATGCAATGTGATGCAGGGTTTCATATACAGAGGTGATAAACCTTATGTACAACAAAAACCAAGCCTTAGTTCCAAAATTTTGAGGTCAGCTAGGTGATCAACCTTATGTATCATCTTTTTTATTAGAGGATTTAAATTCTTTTTTCTTTAATTCCCAGGTATAGGAAGCATGTTCGGATCAATTAATGACACTAAGTGAAATGTAGGCTCAAAAGAGCCACCAACAAAAGAAAACCCAACATTTTCCCTACACCACAATTATAACTGAATAATGCTTCAATTAAACAACCATATAATTTTTTTTTTTTTGGATAATTAATTGAACTAATTAAACAACCATATAATATTGCTTCCAAACTATTACACCTCAGTGCTATTTAGCAAATGAAAATATATATGGTAATAAATTTTTAAAAGTCCTGTCAGTATATTCTTATGTTTTTTTGTGCATCAATTAACCTGATAGTTGCTAGGGACAGATGGTTGCCCAAAGAAAATATGTTTTTTATTTGGTAATTTACACACACCCAATGGTTTTGAAGTTTAAACCCACGACCTCACATCCACCTAGCACTTGCAAGGGGAGAAGGTGTCAGTTGAGCTAGAGCTCATTGGCTCCAAAGAAAATATATGTAGAGGCAGATTATTGTAATAGAATGGATGAATGGCAGAGGTGGTCACCCGTTTCAACCGATATCATACAAAAGTGGTTAAATGTCTAAGCTTCATATAATAATTAATTGCTGCATAAGAATGGAAAAAATTCCAACATATTTATCATTGCAAATCCACACGTGGAAGATGAATATTACCAGTTGCTATTTATCTATATCTAGCATGTATCTGATTCTCCTCTCTTCTACAAGTGGAAATATCTTCTTTTTTTTTTTTTTCTTTTTTAAATTATTAGTAAGTTGTCACGTGCACCCAGTGAATTTTGAACCCACAACTGTACCCTTCACCCTTTCTTATGGGGAGAGGAGAGGTGCCATTTGATCTATAGATCATTGGTATAAGTGAAAATATGTTTACAGGTCATTCTTGTCCCAAAATACAACCAAAATGTTCATCTAGAAGCGAGCGCTCTTCCTACATGAGCACATTTTTAAGGCCACCAATCCTGTCTATCTAATTAATAGAAAGCACAGGAAACTGTATTCATACCTGTCAAACACAAGATTATGTTGAGAAGGAGAGAGAAAAAGCCATCGTTTCTTCCCACACACATTTGCCGACCAACTATATGACCTGAAAACATCAGCATGAAGAGGAGTCCAAGATCCTACATTAAAAGTTAAAAATTAATTAATTGAGCATCAGATTACATTTAAACAATAGAAAGGACAACCAATTCTCTCTGTTCAAAGGAAGCAGCAAGCTCCCCCCCCCCCCCCCCCCCTCTTTCTCTTTCTCCCTTCTCTTAATATAAGTGGAACAATAATATCTGTGTCTAACATTAAAGAGGAATTATATTGGTGCTCAAACCTTTTGCTCCCATGTAAACAAAACGATAGTCAGAGCAACTTATTTCATTATTCTCTTGATGATAAGTGTCAGGATCCTTATGCATACGATAATTGTCGAGATACAGGTTGAGCCAATCATCACAGAAAAACAGTGGAGTTGTGTATGCTAAATATTCTGGGTACTCCTGAGCATCAGATTAAAGAGGATAAAGGCAACAAATCAGACTGCTGAACTAACAAGAATCTAAAAGAAACTGGCACAGGCAAAGTGACACTGCCCCACCAAATAGATTGGTGAAATTGAAAAAATAACTCTTTATAAGGAACAAAAAATTCCCAAGGGTTTGATTAATATTGATGGCTGAATGATTTTAATGCTAACAAAGCAAGGTTTATGTCATTTTTTTATTATTATCAGTAAACCAAATGTTAGGAAAGTTTATGTATATCCATGATACATGTCGAAGCATATAACCAGACTTGAGAAAGAGCTAACAAATAGTTCGCTTTCCATCTCTGTGTAAATAGACAAGCAAACACCTTGCAGCTTAGCCTGCTTAGTCATTATCAAAGTGGAGTTCCAAAGGGGCATTTTGACTTTTTTTTTTATTCAAAACTACACTTGTGAATTATAGCACATATGACTCTAGTATGCTGACCCATACATGACTTTTTTAGGCATAGTTCCTTGCAACAAACTAATTACATTTTTTCTTTTCAGAAATTTGAAAAAAAGAAGAAGAAGGTAATTAGTAGTAGTAAAGAATATATATATATATATATATATATATATATATTAGCATTGCTCTCTCTCTCATAGGATAGATGCACTAGTTTTCTTAAATTATTTGTTATTTGTAGCTGATAATAAAAGTTGTTAGCATGATATGGTCATGTCTGTATGCCTTAAACTCTACCAATTATTGCATTGAACACTCATAATCGCTTGGCCACTTTGCAACCAGGTCATGTGTTGATTAAACACTAATACAGCTAATTTATTGTGTAAGTTGACTAAATATCTACTGAAATTGATTTTTTATCAAACTAAGATATAATGTTCTCATACTCTTACTACTTGTAGAAAGACAATCTTCTATAGAAATGTAAAGTAAGCAAACAAATTATTAAAACAATTTTTTTATCATACCTTCACAAAATGCCAATCCTTCAAATATAGCACAGGATGGCCATTACTGTGATCTTTTGAAGCACTACAATGCTCCTGCACAGAATTCTCCAGCCAGTGGTCAACAAACTCTGAAACAGACATCTCCACTCTTTTCTGATCTGTGAATTCTCTGGTACCACAGTCTGCAACCTTTAATTTCCACAGTAACAATTGAGTTCAGTTCATAATAAATTGATTGCTAAACAAACAAACAAACAAACAAACAAACAAACAAAATGCCATAGATGAATTCTATTTTTATTTGATATTAGAAACAGTTAATAGTGTAACATCTAGTCACTGAACTTTACTAATCATCAACAAATGCACGAACTATTAGATAGATCGTATGAGACTACAAGACTCGAGTCTTCTACTTTATAAATTTTCTCTAAAATTGAAAGAAAGGAAATTACTTGACAAATTTCATAGCATTTAGGTGTGAGCACACACTATGTCCACACCCACATGCTTGACACACATAATGGGCTGCATTGTGTTTTGTTCATGGAGTTCACTTGCACATACACACAACTCTTACTCGTATCAGCAACTGACACAAGCTTTACTTTAAGTGCCAATCCTTAACAAAATGCCTGGTACCAGTCTTTTCTGAAACAAACTATCCACTACTGTAGTGTGATGACACACACAGGTGTACCCACTAGCACACACATTGTGGGCTGCATTGTGTTTCATCCATGGTGTCCACTCACGCTGTGCATACACACAACTCTTACACTTTTTCTGCAACTAACACAAGCTTTACTTTAAGTTCCAATCCTTAACAAAATGCCCGGTACCACAATCTTTTCCAAAACAAGCTCTCCACTACTGTTATCACACACACACACACACAAACACACACACACTCACATTATATGCTGTATCGACTTTTACTCATGGTGTCCACTTGCGCATACACTAATCTCTTACACTTTTCAGCTACTAAAACAAGCTCCAAAATTGAAAATCTCTATGGTCATGCCAAAGGTACTTGAATTAACAGGACTCCAAACCACATTCAAAAACTCATACTAATGTTTCTTATCCAAAGGAACTATACCTCTGAAACCAACATTTCTCTGACCCAAACAGACCCTCAAGCCAAATAAAAAAAAATAAACAAACCCATTATTCCACTGACATCTTTCACAACAATGGCATAAAAACCATAAACATATATAAAATAAAATAAGGTATTGAAGACCAAATTAATACCTGAACTGTGGAATTGCCAAAATGGGTAGAGAAGAAATGGAGATTGGGTTTTCCATTACCAAAGACCCAATCTTTACAAGCCTTCCAATCATCCATGAGACCTGTCAGCACCACTGGCTGGTTCTTTTCCATATACCTCTCCACAAACTCACTGTAATTCAATTCTTTCCCATTCACCTTCTCTATCTGACCTCCAATTCTGATTCCCATTTTTTCTCTTCTCTCTCTCTCGAAGTAACAAAGGTTTTTTTTTTTTTTTGGCAAGGCAACAAAGGTTGTTAATTTGTGAGATTTCGTTATGGGTTTTGTATTTTGCAGGGAAAAACAGCTTCAACGAAACTTTGAAAAACGAAAATTACATACCCTCACGTTTGGGTTTGGGTTGTTTTCATTTTAGTCCTTACCTTGGAATTTTTCTTTTACATCAAATTTGGTTCTGTTTTAAAATGGTCATCCGCTTATTATAATTATAGTTTTTTATCATCGAATCAAGACACAAATCAGTTTTTAGTATAGATGGGGATTGAATCGTAGATCTCTTATTCAACAACCAGAAACTTTATCAGTTATTTTTTTTTATAAAAAAAAAGTTAGTGTTTGCTTTTATTACATGTTTAACACAACAAATCTTTTTTACCTTCTCATCTTTTAATGGGTAGAATTATGGTCTATTTGAATACCGTTTATTGCTAAAAACTGAAAACAGTGTAGTAAAATAATTTTTAAATGTGTGAATAGTGCCATGTAACTCATTCTTAATGAAAATTTTACTTAAAAAAAGAGGTTTGTGGGTCTTGTGAATAGTACACGGGACCCACGCGTAAAATGCTAGACGTGCAAATGCTGGACACTTGCTGCTATCTAAACGTTCACTTAGTCACAAACATAGACAAAAGGATCATTTTCAAAATGAAATAAATTTTGATAGACAAAAATAAAAAAATAAGAACTTCAACTTTAGAGACCAAATCAATAATCCTTAAATACAAGGACAAGAGTGCTATTTAGGCCCAATTGATTTTGGGCGTTTTGGCACAGTTTTTATCTTAAAACAATTCAAGCTTGGCAAGCCCAAGCCCAAATTCGGCCTGATTCATTTCTCTCTCTCTCTCTCTCAGTAACAAAGTTTGTTAATTTTTTAAAGTTCAGGTTGTTTTTGTTTTTGTAGTTACCTTTGAAATTTTTATTTTTAGTCAATCAAATTTGATTTCATTTTTAAAATGGTCCTTTTTGTTGACCTTTGAGTGATTTAAATTTTTCTTTATTTATGAAAAGTAGTGTTTGGTTTAAATGCTAAGTTTTTTTTTTTTTTTTAAATCTTTCTCTTAAAAATTAGTTTAGTCATTGACATGAACGCAAGGACAATTTTTAAAAAGAATCAAATATTTAAGAACAATCCTAAACCATACCTTATATTAAACTAATTAGAGAGGTAAAGTTTATTAGGGGCCAAATGAAGAACAATCCTAAACTTTAAAGACAAGAGTTTAATTTAATTTAGTCAAACTTAAAGTTAAGCCCAATCGATTTTAGGCCTTTTTCAGTCTTTTTCTGAAAACGAATAGAGCTAGGCTGGTCCAGGCCCAAATTCGGCCCAATTCATAGTAAAATATAAAAGTAAAGGGATAAAACCTATTTTCGTCCTTACATTTTCACGCGATTCTCATTTTGGTCCCTAACATTTTTTTTCACCGCTTTTAGTCCCTATCCTGAAAAACGCGTCTCGTTTTTATCCCTGCCGTTACATTAGAGACAGAAATTGCACAGGTGGCAAACGGAAAAGTTAAGATCATTAAAATAATAATAAATTTTTTTATTTTAACATTAAAAAATGCCACCTTAGCATTTAAATAAAAAAAATTAATTTATTAATTTTAACTAAATAAAAAAATTAAAAACAAAAATAAAAACAAAAAATTCCATTAATGGAGATCTGAGGGTTGCTTGAACAAGAACAATAAGAACATACATCCAGATCTAAGAACAAAAAATTAAAATCCAAAAATCACAAAAACAAAAACAACAGATTTTCCTATTAAACCAAACACAAAAGCAACAAACACAAACTCAAGAATACAAAATTAAAATCCAAAAATCATAAACCAAAAAATAAGAACATAAAATTAAACTATAGATCCACGTCAAATTAAACATGTACAAGAAATTAAACATAAAAACAAAATTAAAACAAAAAACAAAAAATAAAATTAAAATCCAGTTCATCCTCAACAAGAACTCTAAAGAACACATATTCAGATTTAAAACACATGCCCAGATTTTCTAGCATTTTCTTGCCCTTTCTTGTCAACCAAACACAAAATCACAAACACAAACACAAACACAGACTAATTTCCAGCAAGAACAAAAACACAATCACAAGCCCAGCAAGACGACGATGAGGACGAAGACGTGGAGAAGCTTCTAGAGCCGTTCATGAAGGACCATCTCATGGCTTTGATCAAGAAGGGAGTGAGCAAGCACCCGGACTTGATTCAAATCGTGCGTGAGCTCGCCGATGTGGACCCCGCCCACCGCAAGATCTCCATCCACGGCCTCGGTTGGGACACCACCGCCGAAACCCTCACCTCCATCTTTGGCAAGTACGGCGAGATCGCTGCATTTCGGGTCGTTCATGATCCAACCCAACCGAAACCGCTCCACCGAAGATCCGATCCCGATTTCGCTCCGCCAAAATGCCGATGACCAAATCTCCTCCTCCTTCTTCTTCTTCTTCATCGCTCTAGAGCTTTCCAATTCCTCTTCCTGATTCTCGCTCCAATGGCCATGAGAAGTGTTGATTTCAAATGGTCAATTCCAAGCTCCTACTTTTCTGTACATGTGTGTGTGAGTGAGTTTGAGAGCGTGAGAGTGATTGGTTTTGGAAGTTTGAAGTGAAAAATTTGTGGGTTTTTTTTTTGCAGGTACGATGGGTTTTTGCAAGTACGATGCTGGCGACGAGTGTGTATCCTTTAATGGAATATTGATTGTGTTTTTATTAGTATAGTTTAGTAGCTTTATAGTTTACTAAGATAACATGGGAAAAATGTTGCTGGGTTTGGGTTTGGGTTTGTGTTTGTGTTTCTGGTTTGTGATTTTTGGATTTTAATTTTGTGTTCTTGAGTTTGTGTTTGTTGCTTTTGTGTTTTGTGTTTTATTGCTTTTGTGTTTGGTTTAACAGGAAGATCTGTTGCTTTTGTTTTTGTGTTTGTGCTTTTGAGTTTGTGATTTTTGGATTTTAATTTTGTGTTCTTAGATCTAGATGTATGTTCTTATTCTTCTTATTCAAGCCATCCTCAGATCTCAATTAACATAATTTTTTGTTTTTATTTCTGTTTTTAAATTTTTTATTTAGTTACCATTAATAAATTAATTTTTTTTATTTAAATGCTGAGGTGGTATTTTTAAATGTTAAAATAAAAAATTTTATTATTATTTTAATGATCTTAACTTTGCCGTTTGCCACCTGTGCAATTTCTGTCTCTGATGTAACGGCAGGGATAAAAACGAGACGCGTTTTTCAGGATAGGGACTAAAAGCGGTGAAAAAAAAAGTTAGGGACCAAAATGAAAATCGCGTGAAAATGTAGGGACGAAAATAGGTTTTATCCCAAAAGTAAATAAAACGCTGCCGTTCCATTACACAGCGCCGCGTGCGACGGTTCGGTTCGGTCCTGCAACACACCGACAAAAAACGCCGCCATTCCATTAAACCCCAAAAAAAAAAAAAAAAACCCTAAAAATTTTAGAAGCGTCTCACTGACTCAGTGACAATTTGTCACTCACAAAACACACACACTCTCTCTCTCTCTCTCTCTAACTCTAAACTCAACTTTTTCAGGTTAGTTTTATTTTTCAATGAATTATTTTAGTGCGAAATTGAATGCTAATGCGGTGTCGTGGTGATAATGGATTTTTGTCTGTTTTGTTAATGGCAGATTTATATATTTTGTAAAAATTTAGGGTTAGCTGCTGATATGGATTCGGATTCGCATTCGTACGACGCGGACTCACCAGTAAAATAAATCTTCTCATTTCATCATTTTGTTGTTTCGTCATTTCTATTGTTGGATTTTTGTTATTATTGTTATAATTTTCATTTCACCATTCTCGAAAATATGTTAGAAAATTTGTTTTTAAAGTTTGTAGCTGTAACTTGAAATATTGTCTGGCTTTGGCACTTGTTTTTAAGCTACAAGACTTAAATTGTTGTAATGTTGCTTGGAAAATGCTTTCATTCAAAACAGATTGGTCATTGTTTTTGTGAATTGTTGTGGTTTGTGTATTTTGTTAGGGCTTTTCTTTTTTTTTGGGCCAAATTTTTAGTTTTTGCAAAAAAAATAAAAAATTATTGAAATGCCTCAGTCCAAGGTCCCTTTTGGAACTTGAGTTGTGCCTCAGTCCAAAGTTCCTTTTGGAACTCAAAATGGAAATCGAGTTTCAAGCAGATAACTTAAGTTAGCAAACTAAAGTTCCAAAAGGGGCTACATAACTAAATAACTTCAAGCATAAGCTTTTCAGTAACATTTTTTGAAAATTTGGCAAAAAAAGCCATTTTGCTAGAGATATTGGTTTTTTTACTATTATTGTTTTCACACATTTTATCATGTTTAGTCCAGGCATGCTTGATTGATCTTCTTTTTTTTTTTTTTTTCACATTTATTAGATGAATGATGGGGAGGCTACTTCTGATTCTAACCCTGCATACGAGTTTGAAGCTCCTCTAGATGCATCATCACCCACCGCACAACATCGGGTGAGTACTAAATTTTTCACTGAAGAACCATGTCATGTCTGGGATCATTTTGTAAAATTACAGGATTGTGATCCCAATGATCCCATAGCTGAATGCATTCATTGCCAGAAGCGATTCAATTTTCATCATAGGAAACATGGTACTTCAGCCCTGTTGGCACATATTAGTTTTGGTTGTGAAGAGTATCCTTACATTCATGCCCCAGTGGATAAACCAGAAGGTAGTGAGAGAGAAGGTGAAAGTGGAGTGACAGAATTTAGTGTGGAGAGATTAAGAATGGGTCTTGCTAGGATGATAATCATCGATGAGTTGCCTCTTAGAATTGTGGAAGGTGAAGGTTTTCTTGACTTTATGGCTATGGTTGAACCTAGATTTCCCGTCCCATCTCACCTCAATGTGACAAAAGATTGTATCATACTTTATGTAAAAGAGAAGGAGAAGTTGAAGAAAGTGTTTAGTGCCAGCCAAAGGGTTTGTTTAACCACTGATACATGGACCTCAATAGAAAACCTTAACTATCTTTGTCTCACCGCCCATTTCATTGATAGTGATTGGAACTATCACAAAAAAATCTTAAACTTTTGTCTAGTTCCTAATCTCAGAGGGGAGACCATTGGTAGGATGGTGGAGTTGTGCTTGCTTGAATGGGATCTTATTGACAAGATTTTCACTATTAGTAGATAATGCAAGCTCTAATGATGTTGCTGTTGAATTCTTAAGGAGAAAAACAAAAGATAGAAAGGGTAGCTTATTGTCAAGTGAGTTCCTTCATATGAGATGTTGTGCACACATTTTGAAACTTATTGTGCTAGATGGTTTGAAAGATCTTAGTGAGTCAATCATGAAGATTCGTAATGCAATGAGATATGCGAAGTCTTATCACTCAAGATATGAGCAGTTCAAGGAATGTGTGATGCTTGAAAGAATTTCAAGTAAAAATTTAGTGTGCCTTGATATTCCAACTAGATGGGACTCAACATATATGATGTTAAATGCAGCACAGAAGTGTAAGAAGGCTTTTGAACGGATGGAGGAAGATGAAGAATATGAGGAATACCTTCGTCACTTTCGTGAAGATGATGGGAATGGGAAAACACCCATAGGCCCTCCCAATTCTTTTGATTGGGAAAATATTCAAGCTTTTTCTAAATTTCTCAAGCTTTTCTATGAAGCAGCCTTACAATTTTCAGGTTCTTTGTTTGTCACTTCTAATGCATATTTTCATGAACTTGTTTTGATTGAAAGCGAATTAAGTAGTATGTGTAGTAGTGGTGGTGATCCTCTCTTGAAGGATATGGCGGAGAATATGAAGAAAAAAATTGACAACTATTGGGGAAGTATCGATAGAATCAATTCAATGTTGTTTGTGGCTGTTGTACTTGATCCTCGATACAAGTTGAATTATGTTAAGTTCTGGTTTAAGAAGTTGTATGATAATGAGCAAGTGGATGACATGGTAGCCAAGGTGCGGGGTGCTTTAGATAGATTGTATGAGCATTATGCAACCAAGGTCACAAGTGAAGGTGTAAGCAGGCATCCAATTTATAAGCCTCATTCTTCACAATTGATGGTTGATACTAACGTGAAAGATGTTCGAAAAAGGCTGAATAGTTTATACAAGCTACACTTGGTTGATGAGGATAATGCAAAGCGCAAATCTGAAGTGGATCAATATTTATTGGATGGTTGTGAAGATCCTGAGATGGAAAATTTTGATATTTTAAATTGGTGGAAGGTGAACTCATCAAAGTATCGAATCCTTGGCCAAGTAGCACGAGATGTGTTGGCCATTCCTGTTTCCACTGTTGCATCCAAGTCTGCTTTTAGCACTGGAGGTCGTGTCTTGGATCCATTTCAGAGCCCATTGTCTCCAAAAACAATTGAGGCTTTTATCTGTGCACAAAATTGGCTAAGATCTTCACAATCACCAATTGATATTGGAGAGGCAATGAAAGAAGTCGAAGGCTATCAAATTAATTCGGGTAATATAATTTGTTTGATGTAATTTATCTATTCATTAATTAGTAATATTTACTTTTCTGTTCATTTACTTGTCTTTGTTTCTTCTTTTCTCTTAGAACTGGCACAAAAATGCTAAATACCTGGGGAACCTACCATCATTGGTTTTTGATTAAGCGCAGTAATGCCATTGCAATTGGTAAGGTTTGTGATGATAATGAAGGAAGATTGTAATGGTTTATGTTACTTTTCTTGACTTGGAGATTGGACCTGTAGGCTTGAGATTATTGGCTTTGCAGTTTGGTTGTAGGTTCTTTGGTTGCAATATAACTTGTTTTGCCGGAGATTATTGCTGTTTAAAGTTTAAAGTTTAAACTTATTTGTAGACCTTATTGGCTTGTAGGTTGTTTATATATATATATATATATATATATATATATATATATATATATTCAGTTTTTATTTTAAATCTATAGTAATTTTTAATTTTACATTTTAATATGATCCCAATTTTTAATATTTATTTGTCATTGAGCTTATAATTGTTTAAACCTATTTGTTTGGGTAAAACTTAGGTACAGTACTTTAGGTTTCCTATCTAAAATTTTGACATCTGTCCAATTTAATAAACCAAATAAACGGCGTTAAAACTAAATTTTCTTTTCTTCCTTCTTCCTTCTTCCTTCCTTTTGCCGTTCCTGCAAACGTTTTCTCTTCCAAACCCAAAACCTTTCTCTTCCAAACCATCCATGACCCTCCTCTTCCAAACCCAAAACCCAAAAAAGAAAAAAAAAATTTTCTCATATCTCTCTGTCTCGGTGTGTTTTGGATCCACTGATGGTTTGATAGGAGGGTCTATGAAGGTGTTGATTATGTCGTCTAATGCACTGAAAATCAGTGCTGGCACTGATGGCTCTACTTTTCTCTTTGTTGATTGTAAAGAATTTGAAGATGATGATCTTATGGAGGATGGGGTTTGGGACGTTGTTTTTGGAGGTGGGGTGGTTGAAGTGGAAATGGGTTGTGTAGTTTTTGTTGTTGGAGCTTTTCTGATTTATGATTCTTTCTTTTCTGATCTATGACTCTTTCTTCTTTTCTGATCTATGATTCTTTCTTTCTCTCTCTCTCGGTGTGTGTGTGTGTATGTGTATCTATTTCCTTTTTTTTTTTTTTCTGATCTATGATTTTTTCTTCTTTTTTGATCTATGATTCTGTGGAATCTGAACGGATCAAATCTGATTGGATCTGATCGAAGCTTCAAGTTCAAGTGCCATTTTTTTTGTTTAAAACCCAGTAGATTTGGCTTTTATTTTTTGATCTTTCCTGTTTGGTTACTGAGAAAATGAGGAAGAAGGGTCCATTTTTTTGGTTTGAAACCCAGTAGAAAATGAGGCAACTGGAGATTTGAAGCTGTGGGTTCTCGCAGTACAGGAAAAAAAATGAAAAAGGAAAAAAGAAAAAAAATTTAAGCCGTGGGTTAACGCCATTTGTTTGGAATGTCAAATTGGACAGATGTCAAAATTTTAAATAGGGAACCTAAGGTAATGTACCTAAGTTTTGCCCTATTTGTTTTGGGTATGTAGTTTGCTTAAACGTACTTGTGTAACTTAGTGGCTTGTAGTTGTTTAAGGTTTAAGATGTAAATAAGCTTGGAACAACGTAAATTGACTTGTGTTGGCTTAGAGTTCATTTTGTTGTTGATTTTGGTTGTAGGTTCTTTTGTTATAATTTAACTTGTATGGGAGGATAGTTGTTTAAAATTTCAACTTATTGATTTTCAAAAAAATGTTTTAACTTATTTGTTATTCTTATTGGCTAGTAGTTTTTATTTTTATTTTTATTTTTTTACCTTATTGGCTGGAATAATTCTTATTCTAGGGCTCAAGACCATTTTGAAGGGTTTTTTTTTTTTTTTTAATTTTTTTATAAGCGTATTATATTTATTATATAAGAGTATTATTATATAAGAATATTATATATTTGGGAAAACAAAAAGAATATTATTATATAAGATTGTATAATGACACTTCTCTATCACACATATGTATATTTTTATATTTGTGGTATTTTTATATCTGTGGGTCTCACATGCTCTAAAAGGTTGATCTCATGAAATGCTTTGTTGGAAAAAAAATATATATTCTCAATTTCTGCCACACCAATCAATGTACAAATCAGTGTCAAGAAGATTTTCACTGAGTGTTATTTAAATCCATATATTTCAAATTTGATCCACTAACCCTTTGATCATTTTATTTTGTGTTAAATTAATTTATATAGGGGATCATTTTATAAAAAATTTATTTTCGATTTGACTTAGGTTAAAAAAACCAAAAGTTAAATTTCATAAATGGTTTTATTTTTCAATTTGACAAATTAAAATAAAAAAACCAAAAAGATAATGGAAAGGAGTTCAGGGGTGTTTGCAAAACATTAAACTGCTTCAATTTTAATACAATTTTAATAAAAATTAAAATTAGTTCAAACTAAAACCAGTTTAGGATTGAAATCGGTTTTATCATTTTATGTTATATTTATTCAAAACCGTTTTGTTATGCAATTTTGATTGTAATAATTTGAAGAAAACAAAACTTTATTGATGACACAAGTTGAAAATTATAAAGATGAAAGTCCAAAAAATATTTAAGGGTGAAAATTTTAAAATAATTTTAGGAAAAAAGATAAGCAAAATTTGAAACTAATTTTGGTGGTACAATTTTTTGTGAAAACATCAAAATTAAAACTAATTTATTTTTGGAAATATGAATTGAAAACACTAAAAATTTGGGGAATGCTTGCAATTGGCATATCATACAACCATGTTTTAGTCAAGAACAAAATAACTTTTTTTGTTGTTTCTACTCTCTCTCTCTCTCTCTCTCTCTCTCTCTCTCTCTCTCTCTCTCTCTCTCTCTATATATATATATATATATATATATATATATATACAGAGAAAAAAAAAAAAAAAAGAAGAAGAAGAAGTGGTTTGACTTTATATATTTCAAATACACAGTCGGTCCATCCATGATCAAGTTTTTTTTTTGAGAGAAGTATTACCTGAGGTTTTTATGTTAAACTCAACACCTAAAAAAAATTAAACTCAATATAAAAAAATCATCATATTGGGGTATATATTTTTGGATAAATTATATCATTCTATATCATATTTCAAAAAATATATAATATATTTTGCTGTCGGTGGTTTAATATTCGGCTAAGTCCTATATTAAACCACCGACTCTTATAACCGACTCTCATATCATATATAATATATTTTAGTGTCGGTTATAAGAGTCATAATATATATACTAGCCTCATCACACGCGCTACGCGCGTGTGGTGAGGCTTTTTTTTTTTTAGCAAAAAAAAAACCCTGTGTTTTTATTTTGAGAATCTAATTTATAAGTGTTATTTTTTTTTTTGAAAAATAAATCTAATTTATAAGTGAATAAAGTAATTTGAAAAATTATAGGAGAATAGTCCTATTTTTTAGGCAATGTTTTAGTGGGAGTTACAGTTGCATTTTTACCGGAATGCCCTTTAATTTTATCTCTACTTGAACATAGAAGTGTAGGGGCATTTTTGAACTAAAAAATGAGGAATCCAAACAGGGAAAGCCCCTTAAATAGTAGTATAGATATAGATATAGATATATATATATATATATATATATATGATATATTATGACTCTTATAACCGACTCTTATAACCGACTCAGGTAGTCTATATATATTAGTTGTGTGCCCTTTTTGTAGAACCATAGTTACTTGTGAGAGAGAAGCAAAGGCATGTTTGAGGTTCTGCGTCTTGTGCGTGTGTTGTGGAACCAACATGAAGAGTCGTCAGTTTATCTGGAAGAAGAAAATAGAGAGGGATGTTTCTTTAGGTGTTAACATTGTTGCTGATATGAAATCAAGATGCATTGAAAGAAAGGCAGAGATTGAAAAGCTGAGAAAAAGAAGGGCTCTTGAAAAGGCTTTCAAGGTTCTACGTGATGAGAGAGCCAGAGAACTTGCTCGTGCTCGTCTTTGTGATGAAGAAGAAGCAGACCCTGAACCTGAAAAAGAAGAAGAAAACAGGGCTATGGCTTTGGCTGTTGTAAAACAACAACAGAGGAGGCTTCAAGAAGCGTTGGCATCAAAGACAGCTCCTTCTTCAGAAGATAGTTTCGCCATTAATGAACTGAACTTGGACTCTCAGGTTTATTGGTGGCATGACAAGTATAGACCAAGGAAACCAAAGTATGTGAACCATGTTCACACTGGATATGTGTGGAACAAATACAATAGGACTCACTATGATCATGAAAACCCACCTCCAAAGTTTGTGCAGGGGTATAAGTTTGATATCTTTTATCCAGACCTTGTTGACAAAACAAAGGTTCCAAGTTTCATTCTTGAGGAGGACAAGGATTCCGAAAGCAACAACGGTGAGAGTGAGACTTGCATTATTAGGTTCCATGCAGGGCCACCTTATCAAGACATTGCTTTTCGGATTGTGAACAAGGATTGGGAATATTCCCACAAGAATGGCTTCAAGTGTACTTTTGATGGTGGTATTTTGCGTCTGTATTTCAACTTTAAACGCTGCCCATACCGCAGGTGAATTGGTAGCTTATGATGATCCAGAGACAGAGTTATTAACAAAACAATAGTTAATTAATTTGTGCTGTGGCTACTATTCCATCGATGTGTATTACAGAAACCTTAATTTCCTTTGCATCAGTTTAGTTTTGTGTTAATAGATTTTAACTTTTTTTGTTGAATTTTCTTCCAACAGTTTTAGACATTATCTGTTTGATTGATTATCAATTGTTTCAATGGATAAACCATGGTGTTAATGTTGTGATTATGAATAGAGAATAATGTTTTTCTCTTTGCTTGGTGTTGGTGGTGATTCTAAGCACCCTAATTGGGTGGTGAAGCTTAGGATTTGTTTGGTTTATTTTCTTTTTCCCTTTTATTTCTATTTTCCCTGTCCTGCATTGATGTCAACCGTCAAATATATATACTTCTTGTAATAATCTCCTTCTCCCTAGATTTGCATGATGTTTCAAGTAAAGGGAGAGGGATGGATTGTAATCCCTGATGTGAATGTTTGTTCCCGTGCACATGCATCTTCAGTCCCATCTTATTTCATCCTAGGCATGTCATCCTTAGAATACAAAAGGTATTAATATTATCCTCTTCCTTTACAGCAAAGGATGGTTGCAGATAATCTAATATTGACACTTCATCTGCAGATTAGAAGAAAAATAAAACAAAATAACCCAATTTTATTTTCTGGGGTAATGATGTTTCTTTGGCTGAGTAGTGTCATTAGACTCATTACTTTGTTTTCACTGAAATTATATTTCAATAGTCCTGTTTACTCAATTTAAATAGAAAACAACAGAGTAGCCTAAGGGGTAAGGCTAGCTTACCTTATGACAAAATTAGTTAGGAAAAAAAAAAAAGCCCTTCATTATCATTTTCCATTCTTATTATTATTTTGATAACATGAAAAAGCAATACAACTATCAAATCAGAAGCATAAATGCCTGAAACCTACCTCAAAGCAGACAAAAATAACAAACCACCTTCCATATCAGCCAGCTAGAGAAACAATATAAAATAAATCACCAAACCGCACTTGGGGATTGATGAGGGTGAGGTATATGGAATTATGGATATGAATGTTGGTGAGGTGTTTGTTGAAGATGTATAGGGGATTGATGAGGGTTAGGATGTTGGTGAAATGGGTAGCAGTGAATTGGGGAGTAAGAAGAGCATAAAGGGAGATAAAGAGTAAGACTGAGGGATAGAATTCTGGCAAGTGAAAATGCTTGAAGAAGTTGGCTAAGATGGAGAAAAAGATGGCCTTACAGAGAACTGGTATGGGTTGTTGGCTGCTAGGGGAAGAAGGAAGATGGTACAAAGAAAAAGAAAGGTCAGGTTGTCTATTGAAAAGATGGTGAAGAAGAAGAAGAACAGTGGAGAAAAGGGGGGGTGAAGGTCAAGAAAAGAAAAAAAGCAGTAGTGTTAGAGTATGTGGTTAAATGATTAAAATTATCATATCTTAATAGCTTAAACTTTTAAGAAAATCGGTAATTTAACAAGATAAGGGTTAGTGGTTACTCTTTTTAAGAGATTAAAGTTGGCCTTCAGGGTCAAATAATGTAGGACTCAGTTATTCTATAGAAAGAATCTGTACAAACTTTACCAGAGCTGTTGGCAATTTAAAAGGGGATTAACGTATAGGTCATGAGCTTCAACTTCAAAAGATATCATTTATAAACAACTTCGTTGATTTCATCCAATTTGTACTTGCTGCCTTTTAACTTATATCACAACTTCAAAAGATATATCATAACTTATATATCTTTCTCTCTCTCTCAAAAGGATTTTTCATTAAAATTTTGAATTTGACAAAAAAAATCTAATAGCAAAGGGCAATTTGGCTATCACTAATCAATTAGTGAGGACACTGCTCGGTTTTATATTTTAGGATGATACTCAGAGACTGGCCCTATATATATATATATATATATATATTTAGGGGGTAATGAAATTAATTTTTTTAACTAATACTATGTTCACACGTTGCATGAATTAATAAAAGATCAAACGTAAGAAAATATTTTCAATAATATGACTGGAGTTTAACAGTAAGATAGATAATAAAAATTTCCTAAGTTAGTCAAAGTGCATCAAATAAGATTGAATTTTTATTTTAAAAAACCATTATAATAGTTTAGATAAACATAATTTGATACACCTTTTAAATTCTTCAAGCGTTTGAGTATTTAAAACTTCTCAAGACTTTAGCAATAAAGATATATATATATATATATATATATATTTTTTTTTTTTTTTTAAGGAAGAGTAAATCATTGTAAAAAATGCGATACATTTTTGAAAGACTTATTGAAAGAAAACAAAATATATATGGCTAAACAATAGAGAAAATATAAGAGAAAGATGAGTTACATTCGAAAGAATAATTTCAATTATTGCAAGCTTTTTTATCTTGTAAAAAATGACTAAAGAGAGTTTGGTGCACATGTACGAAAATTACTATTTAAAAAAATACATGAAAAACCATAATATATATATATATATATATGTGTGTGTGTGTGTGTGTGTGTGTGTGTGTGGGGACCAGTTGCCTCTAGAGGTACTGTTTAGGTTGGATAAGCTGGGCCTGTGGCCCAATAACCCAGTCCGAGGACGCGGACATATTCGAGGATGATTAACTAAGGAAGAAATGGAAGTTGTATTACAAGAAGAGTTAAAAGGTATTTATAGCGAATCTAAATCTATCCGAGGAGAACAGTCACCTCGGAACATTTAACCGAGGTGGCTAGAAACATCCCAATCCCCTTAATATACTGTTTTAAGGGTACTTTATGACAGAGGGAGGGTCAAATGCTGGATAAAGGATGAGGACGAAGGATAACAAATATTTGTAAAAGCTGTTACCTCTACATTAAATGCTTCCCAGCTAACTCTCTGACCGCATTAATGTGGAGGTGATGCCTGAACAGTAAACAAGCAGCCTTACAGCTAGTGGTAGAAGGTTCAGGAAGGTGTGAGATGGGATAGGGAGAAGCTCCCATAACCTGATTTACACGTGTACGGTGAGAATGATACGAAAATCATGATCTATAACATGAAAAGGTGTCCAAAGATAGGGAGATTGGAAGACAGATAGAAAGAAAGTTTAAGAAATACAACACCAGAAGGAAAAACTCCAGATTCTTGATTATACTATTTTGGCTAGGCCGAGGATGATTTTTATATCTTGTTCGTATAATTATTCTTCCTAACCATCCACGATTGTTACCTCTTTTCTAAATTCAAGCTAGCTTTTTCTCCCACGCTCTACAAATTTATTGTTTGGGCTTGTTGGGCCTGAGTCCAATCTTGTTTTGGAGTCCAAGCCAAAACTGGTCCTTACAATATATATATATATATATATATATATATATATATATATATATATATATATATATTTTAAACAAAGTAGAGGAGAAGAAAATAATATAAGAAGAGCTCATACCACTACTCGGCTTTAAAAAAAACCCTTAACGCTCAAAGTGTTTCGCCATGATGCAATACTCAATCGAACCCCACTCTTCTACTTCAAAGCAATTGCCAACAACTCACAAACTCAAATATAACCATCAATAAATAAATAAAACCATATCAGATCAAAGATCAATGCAATATCAATTTAAAACAACCATAACTCACATACGAAAACAACAAAGTACAAATCTCAAATCATACTATTATTTTCACAAACCTTAGCCGTGTCTGTTAAGAGTTCAGTTCCAGCTAGGTAAGATGCATAGAATTGGTCCGCTATAGAAAAAAAAATTATTCCGTTTAATGGAGATATATTCCATTATTTTAGGTGATAATTTAGGTCTCTTTTAAGTATAGTGGTTGTATAACACTAAACAACTAAATCAAATTAAAAAATATAAATTATCAACGTTTGAGTTTGAGTTTGAGTTTAAGTTGGATTTGTTAGAGAGACAGAGTTTCACTCCTTGTTAAGTTTGGATTAAACAAAAATAATTTTGTTTAAAAAAAATGATAAGGATGAGTTTGAGTTTAAGTTAGACTTGTTAAAGAGATAAAATTTTACTCCTTGTTAAGTTTGGACTAAACAAAAATAATTTTATTTAAATAAAATTATAATTTTATTTAAATATTGTACTGACATGGAAAAATTTGAGAGCTTCAGAGGCTTTGGTTTTATACATATACTAGTATTATGCTCGTCCGATACATGGCTATCATGTGTAAATTAATGAAAAACATTATTTTAATTTAAAATAAAATATATAATAAAAATAAAGTAATCTTTTACTTTACTTTTTTTAAACGAAGCAACTTTTTACTTTAAGTCATATAATGAATGCATATTGTGTAAGATTAAGTTTTTATTAAACAAAAATCATATATAAGTCCAAAATTAATTGAATGGAAT
Organism: Quercus agrifolia; assembly: GCA_029955455.1. Lineage (NCBI taxonomy): Eukaryota > Viridiplantae > Streptophyta > Magnoliopsida > Fagales > Fagaceae > Quercus > Quercus agrifolia. The sequence continues at coordinate 46,665,583 of JARQAD010000006.1, forward strand.
ATGGTAAATAACTATGCAACTAATATAAAAGGAGATGCCTAAAAAAAAATAAAGGGAGTTTGCATATGTAAAACCCATATTTAAATGAAAAACCTTGAATTCAAACTCGATGTAATAGTTAAAATTATGAACAACCCAAATTACTAAACATTAAAAAATAAAAGTAGATAAACTTACATAAGAATTGAATTTTTGTCTTTGAAAGTGAGGGAAGAGGCACTAAATTTCACCCTATCAAAACCAATGTGTAAATATAAACTTCAAGAAATTTTTTTGACAAAAACTCAATTCCAAGAGTATTATTTTATCGAGTGCTTTGAAACCTCAAGGAAACTCCACAAATCTAAATTAGAAAAAATGAATAATAAAAAAAATTTGGGAATTTATTTTTTGAATTAGAGAGAAAAACAAAAAACAAAAAAGAAATAATTCAAAATATTAATAAAAAAGTTCATAAACATTGCCTTATTATTTATAGTGACCTGAAAATCTAAAGATGATAGTCATGGTATAATAAAACTATTATCCATAATCATTTCTATATTTATCCAACCACGGTAAAATTCAACACAAAAAAAAAGGAATTTATTTAAAATAAAATACCATAAAAATCAATTTGTTAACGTTAATTACCAAAAAAATTTCTGTTATTCCGTAAAATCAAGTTGTTATTTGTTAACGTTATTAGCTTTTCTTTTCTTTTCTTTTTTTTTTTCTTTTTTTTGGTTATCCAAAAATTTGACATTTATCCCAAAAAAAAAAATTAAAACAAAATATATTTGAAAAAAAAGAAATTAGATAACAAATCTTTCCAGTGTGTATATCCTCCCAATGAAATTGGTTTTTTCTTTTTCTTTTTTAATTCATGGGATTAGCTGTTCTTCTACATCACAACTACACATTTTAATAATTTATGCTTTAGATTTTTTCTTTCTCTCTGTCCTATTATTTTAGACTTTGTTGATAATATTTAGATAGACACACTTGTAGTTGGATTGTAATCAAATTAAGATTTTTATCAACTTAGAAATTACAGGAGAAGAAAAAATTACATTAATTTTTTTAAAATCTAAAAAAAATTCTGCAATTTGGTGAATCCACTTGACGCAACCACGACTTCTAAATCCAACTTTTATTATATAATACATGATATAGATAAAGTAAATAATAAAACTTGTTATAATTTTTAAAAAACATTTATTATCAACATTTTAATCAGAATAGCATTTTAGATCAACAGGAAATTTTAACTAAAATACGATAGACTTGATCATAGTCAAACTATATATACTAATGTATAAAAGTCTTCAATATCATAATTGGATCAATTCTATGATTTGCTAAATAAATTTTAGTATTTAAAGAAAAGAAAAGTCAGATTTATGGAGTACTTTATATGGGGAATGCACATGGTTCATTCGATTAGAAGCCGTGGTTGCGCCAAGTGGCTGCACTAAATTGTAGAAATTTTTTTAGAATTTTAAAAAAATAAATATAATTTTTTTATACTTATCTTTTCTCCTATAATTTTTAAATTGATAAAAATCTTAATTTGATTACAATCCAAACTCTTTATCTAATCCTTTTATTATTATAATTTATAAGTTGATAAAAAATTTTAATTTGATTACAATTCAAACTCTTTATCTAATCTTTTTTTAAAAAAAAATTATATTACTAAGTGTAAAAAAAAAAAAAAAAAAAACAACAACAACAACACAGTACACGAAAAAACAAAAAACAACAACAATCTTCATCTATCCCTTTTTTTAAATTTAAATTATATTATCTAATCTTTTATTTATTTAAATTATATTACTACGTGTAAAAAAATTAAAAAAAAAAAAAAACAACAACAACAACAACAAAAACAGAGTACACCTAAAAAACAAAAAATAGCAACAATCTTCATCTATTCCTTTTTTAAAATTTAAATTATATTACTTTGTGTAAAAAAGAAGAAGAAGATAATACCAGTAAATAAAATAAGCAACGTATTCAATAGCAAAATCTTCCTCTTCACACGTGACTTTGTTTTTAGATAATTATTGTTCATACAAATTTACCAAAAATATTTTTGGATAAAGTTAGAAAAAATTGTAAATAAGGTAATAAGTATTTAAGTTTAAAGTAAACACATTCTCTTTCTTCTCAAAAAAAAAACTATGAGCCCGTTTGTTTAGGCGTATTGAGAGAGCTAAACGCTCGTTTATCAAATCGCAGAAATCAGAATATGTTTGGCTGGGCGAAATTTGTGGGATTGCGTTTTTGAATCAGCAGATTTTCGCGTTTCAGGAAAAGCAATTTCCCATTGCGATTTTGATATCGCGTGATTTGCAAATCGTGATTCCGCCAATATTTTTTGCTGAAAACCAAAAATAGCCTCCAGTCCTCTCCCTTTACCGTTGCGTCTCCAATCCTCTCCCTTCACCATATATATCAGTGGAGTCAATACCGGTACAGAAACACAGCTATTTCATACCACTTTTTGCACCGGAGCTTACCGTGTTGTACCGGCAAAACTAGGAAAAAAATTGGATACTGGACAGTAAAAGAAAAACAAGAAAAATGGAAATTAAGTGATTTACAGTAAAAGAAAATACCATGTAACCTATGATACTGCCATCGCCAGCACTGTTCCGAAAGTGACCAGCCATTCTTCTTCTTCTTCTTCTTCTTCACGCCCATCCCTGCATCCGTCTGCACTTTTTAAGTTCTTATTTCTGAAGGCCTTAGTTGATTGTTTATAACTTGTGACTTTTAATGGTAAAAAACTAAAAAGTAAAGGAGGTTTGCTTTTTGTTTGTAACTTGTGGCAGGGTGCCCTCTGACACACCCACGTGAATTGTTATAAAATTTTGAGATTTCAAATTTGATTTTTTTTTTTTCTAATGCAAAGAAGTTTAAAGAGTATTTTAACTTTTAACTTTTTTATTATTATTATTATTATTATTAAAAAAAAGTAGGAACGTCAATTCCCTATTATTGTTAACATTACCTGGTTGAAATTTTAACTAGAGATTAACGTATTAAATGAGATAAAAATTTACAAATTTAAACTTTTTAATAAATAATATAAATTTTGGTTATATATATATATAATAGTGGTAAATCTGAAACGATATACAGGGAAAATGACAATGTAACCTTCAAAAAAAAGTTAAGTCCTTTTTTGGAATTTACATTCAAAACAGCTATTTTTAAAACAATTTATCCAAACGCTTAATATGGCTTTAAAAATAGAAAACGCATATTTTCACATATTTACCAAACACTTATATGTGGTTTTTAAAATGGAGTTTTCAAAACACACATTTTAAAAACGCTTGTTTTTAAAACGCACATTTTGAAACAGCTTATCCAAACAGGCCCTATATATAATAAACGTTTGTTCTTCTAAAAAAAAATGTTTTTCTTTTTTTTTTTTGTTATAAAAGAAAAGTTTCTTTTTTTTTCCCCATAAAAAAATGTTTTCTTTTTTTCTTTCTATTCATATGACCTTTTTTTTTTTATTCCACTTTCTATGAGATTTATGAGATAGCAACAAACAAATTGATTAGAAATCTTAATTCCAATTGGATTTAAATTCTATATCAAATGAAACTCTACCTATATATATATATATATATATCCTTTTTGAAGTGAAGTTTATTCCAATATGTGAATGCCTAAATCCCATGACAAGTATGCATTCTTTCTTCATTATTATTTTTTCATTTTGTTTAATCTATTTTTATTTAACTTCAAAAAAATTAATAAAAACTTCTCACATACGTATTAACCCAATTCATAATATCAAACTTTTGTACTCATTTATTCTCTTCTACAATAATTGGTTCAGGTTTTAGTTACATACTCACACTTTCATCTCTAAAAGTGATAGAAAAATCAAACAAGTTTATTCTTTGTTCTTTTTCTAAATTTATATCTTAATTTATAATTTGTGTTAATTTCTTAATTTTAAATTATGATTAATTTTGATTATATTCTTTATATTGAATGTAAATTGTTGTTTATAGGTTTTTGGTTGTGTTATATTCTTCCAAAAAAAAAAAAAAAGAGTTTATATAAATTTGGCAACAAAGCTAAATAGATAAGCCTGAGAAATGTTTATTAATAATAGTTTTATCAGTAACTTTTTATTAACATGATTTAAAAAAAAAAAAATTAAATAGAGAGATAATTTATTAACATGATTTAAACTCTACTAAAACTTTTTTAAGGGATTAGTTTAAAAAAATTTCAAAGTAATTTTCTAATTATTAACTACTATGCACTAACTTCTAACTACGAAAAACCACAATTGAAATGCTAATATGTATGAGATACCACTTCCAAAGATTAATATCTTAGCTATTATATATTATACACTGACTTTTTTTTTTTTTTTTTTTTGAAAGGAGCGTTTCTCTCTCTCCCTGCAAAACCAAGGGATTATAATAAGAATTAGCTAGATAGGGGTAAGACTACACCACATCTTTTCTACAATAAATGTTAAATTTAGATAATTTTTCATGCATATACACATTCTACACAAAGGGATTATAACAAGAATTAGTTAGACAGGGGTAAGACTATACCACCTATTTTCTACAATCATGTTAAATTCAGATAATTTTTCATGCATATACACATGCTACACAAAGGGATTATAACAAGAATTAGCTAGATAGGGATAAGACTATACTACCTATTTTCTACAATAAATGTTAAATTCAGATCAATTTTTCATACATATACACACATGTAGCGCGCAATGCACAAGACTTAAACTTAAACTTGGCAGGGTGAAACTCACTCAAATTTTAGTGTCTTCTTTCATTCTTTCAAAGGAAAAAAAATAAATTCTCACGTGAGTCTCTCTACTTCAAATTTTTAAATGTTTAATAATTTAGATGGTTCTTAATTATTGAATTGAGGTTTCTACTTAAACATGATTTCAATTATTGTTTTGGATAGTTTTTAACTATTAAATTCAAGGATTTTCCATTTAAATATATGTGATTAATTGAGCCTTAAAGTTCAATGTATTATTGAAAATCATTTTATATATATATTTTTAGGTACCTCTACCATCTTCCATTCAATTATATATATATATATATATATATATATATATATATATATATATATATATATATATATATATGCATTTTGTGGTACCTTAGTCTCGCACAACATGCATTTATTATGTAACTTAAAAGTAAAATATTCATTTATTTTTATAATTTATTTTAAGTAAATTAATAAAATAATTATTTATATATGAATTTTGATTAAGCCATGCATCGCAAGAGTATAATGCTAGTATTGAAATGAAAATTTTGAGATTAAATACTAAATATTTGACATCCCAATCGTTTAGTATAATTTCATAAAATATTTGCAAATACCAACTAATTAAGTGTAATTTGATTTTTTTTTTCAATTAGGTATATTTTAAGTTTGTTATAATTGGGCCTCCTCTCTTTTAAAGCCTTAGTCCTCCTCCCCTATGATTATCAGCCTAGATAGCCTAAGTAGGGATGGCAATGGATGTTAGGATTAGTGCCCTTAAATCCTATTGTGTGATATTATGTATGCTATTATGTACGACATTATGTATGACTTAATGTTGTGATTAATAAAGTTTCTTTATTATTATTATCTAAAATAATGGTAACATGAATATTTGGACATTATCATATAGTCCATGAGATGCATAATATGTGATTTATGTGATTTAGTCACAGAAGATATAGATCACAAGTTCTTTGTAAACTCATAATTTTGGTTCGTAGTCGATGATGAAATTGGGCATTTCATCTGCGAAGACTATAACATATCAACTAAGATGATTTGTCTTGATCATGGAAGTGGAGACTTCTAGTTGATATGTTGATATGTTTTAAGAGTTAAGACATATTGAACTGGACCGCTGTGAGATTTATTATTCTCCTAACGACTGTCAAATGAATAATAAATCTCACGACTCCTATTTGCATGAACTCTTAATCCTGAGAGAATAATGGACCTGATCATGAGGTGTAGGTTGCTTTGATATATCAGGAGTGAGATCTAAAGGCACGATCAAAACCTCAGTATGTTGGGCAACCACATTTAGTGTTGATGGAACATATATTCTCAAGATGGAATTCATAGTCTCTTAACGGAGATATAAAATATTCCCTTGAGATAAGTTTAATGGGTTTGGTTATTCAGAGAGTTAGGCGTAACCACTTTTGTAAAAAATTACTAAAGTATATATTTATGAAATTGGATTTCATAAATATATGTGTAGGAGGCAAAAATTTGTCAAGCCAATTACAAAATGCCACGTCAAAATTTAGTGGCAAATTCCAAATTAATGTCATTAAATTAATTAAATTAGATGACGACATGTGTCATCCAAACCGGCATCACATTGGCATATCAAAATTTGCCACGTGTCATTTGGCCCACAAGATAAAGATAAATTCCTTATTCAAAATTTATGGATAATTATCTTTATAAATAAATAAAATAAAGATAAATTTTCTATTCAAAATTGATAGATAATTATCTTTATTAAAATAAATTAAGTAGAGATAATTATTTATCTTTATCAAAATATGATATTTATCAAAATAGATAAATAGAGATAATTATCTCTAAAAAGAATTTGGGCCAATCAAAAGTCTACTAAATACTTTCAAGTATATCAATTCAAAGTGGAGCTTATTCTCTAAAATCACTATAAATAGAGGACATCCCCTCTCATTTTTGAGAACAAGTTTTTAAGAGGCCCAAGCTCTGGAGAAATTCTGTCTCAAGAATCTTTGAAGAACTTAAAGCATCTTTGAAGAACTTGGAGAACATTCAAAGGGCTTGAAGAACAACAAATCTCTAACAAGCTCAAGGCTAGAGATTCGTTGTGAAGACCGTTCAATCCATCTTCCAACCAAAGTCAAGAAGATCTCTTGTTCGAGTTCATTGAAGTTCTATTGGAATTAAGCTAAAAAGCCTCCATAAACTTCAACAAACCCAAATCTTTGAAGCTCAACGGATTAAGCCTCTAAAGCCCTGAAGAACTTCAACCTACGAGCTTTCGCATTCGAAGACTTGAAGAACAATAAATCTCTAACAAGCTCAAAGCTAGAGATTTGTTGCGAAGACCATTCAATCCATCTTTCAACCAAAGTCAAGAAGATCTCTTGTTTGAGTCAAGTTCAAAGAAGATAGAATCAGAGGATATTCTTTTGTAAAAGAATCGAAATAGAGATTGTACTCATTATACATCAATACAAATTATTATTTGCAAACCATATTTCTTTTCAATTGTTTGATTTTCTACAATTGAGAAATTTTGTGTTTACAAATTTTTGGCATGCCCGGTGGGACCATCTCTACCTCTCATCTCTTCTTCATCAAATTGTCACATCTTTTGAAACCCTATGGCTTCAAAGAAGACTCAAATCAACAATCCTCTTTTTGAAACAAGTGAAGTTGATCCCACAATGGATTCAAACTCTTCATCAAGTTCTGACACTTCCTATGCTGGACCAATGACAAGGGGAAGAATAAAAGCTCTTGTAGAGGTTTATGCTCAAACAACACCCATACCCCAGCCCTCACTTGTTCTCAACACTTCTGAAACCAAGAAGTCACAAACAACCTCATCTACTCAAGGGGCAATCAAAGATGTAGCTGGTCTCGTCAAAAAAAATGTTGTCTCAACTAGCTTTGTCACCAAAACCAACACAAGAAGCTCCAATTGTTGACGAAGAGGATGAATCACTTGATGGCTCTGAATTCTCTTTTTCAGACGATATTCCTGCTTCCAAGTTTAGGGATTCTCCTCACTCTGTTAGCTCATTTGCCATGCCAGTCATGATGACTAACACAACATCTCTGGAGGAACAAGTCTCGACTATAGCTCAGACTTTAGAAGAATTAATGAAGTCCATGAAAGAAAGGGAAGCATTGAGAGACGCACAAATAACTCTCCTAATGGATAAGATGGGGAATACATCTGGACTGAATCATGAAGATGAAATCTCTAGGCCGAAACTAACCCATAATGACAAACCCGAAAGTTCAACAAAGGATCTCAATTTCTCTACAGAGGGGTCTATCTCTCCTGACCAGCTCAATGAGTTAATCAAGGAAGCTATCAAAGACCAAGTTGGGGGTGGAAGTCAGGCATCCATTGCCTACGCTAAACCATACACTCAAAGGATAGATCTCTTGAGGATGCCTCAAAACTATCAGCCACCAAAGTTCCAACAATTTGAGGGTAAAGGCAATCCAAGGCAACATGTAGCTCACTTTGTGGAAACTTGTAACAATGCTGGAACTTATGGGGATCTCATGGTTAAGCAATTTGTTCGCTCTTTGAAGGGAAATGCATTTGATTGGTATACCGATCTAGTGTCTGGCTCTATTGATAGTTGGAATAAAATGGAGCGAGAATTCCTAAACCGTTTCTATAGTACTCGACGTACTGTTAGCATGATAGAACTCACCAATTCAAAGCAATGGAAAGAAGAGCCGGTCATTGATTATATTCAACGGTGGAGAAACCTTAGTCTTAATTGCAAGGATCAATTATCTGAGTCGTCCGCAATTGAGATGTGTATTCAAGGAATGAATTGGGCTATAAGCTACATCCTTCAAGGAATAAAGCCCAAAACATTTGAAGAATAAGCAACACGTGCCCATGACATGGAGCTTAGTATTGCTTCCAATGGTCACCAAGGCCCACCTATTCAAGAACCTCGCAATGGGAGAGAAAGACAAGATACTCACAAAGGGGGCAAATTCCCTCATAAACTGGAAAACAAGCAGTCTTTGATTGTAACTACTGCTCCTCTCAAAGTTCTAGTTAAACCCAAGATAAAAGAACAAACATCTGTTCTCACTCAAGAAAGAAGAATACCAACATTACAAGAAATGCAAGAAAAACAATATCCATTCCCTGATTCCGATATCTCCAACATGTTGGATCATCTACTTGAGTTGAAGTTGATTGAGCTACCAGAGATGAAACGTCCTGAAGAGGCTGACCAAACAAATGATCCCAAATATTGCAAGTATCATCGCCTCATAGGCCACCCCATTGAGCAATGCTTTGTGTTGAAAGATAAAATCATGGAGCTAGCTCATCAAGGAAAGATCATGTTTGATGATGAAGTTGCAACTGCCAATCTAGCCATGGTAGCCTCAAATACTACTTCTACTTATTTCATCATTCAATTTGGTTCATTTAAGCCTATTGAGGTGAAAATACCTTTCTCCCCAGTGCCAATTCCCGAGGATTATATATTTTCATCTCTTACATGTTATCAAGTAAGTGGTGAAGAAGACTCTTCAGATAGTGAGGAAGAAATAGAGCGAGCTATTGTGTATAGAGCATGTTGGTCTTCAATCATTTTCACTAATGATGATCGTTTGTTGGGATCTAAGATTCATAATCGTCCCTTATTTGTGACTGGCTACATTCGAGAACAAGAAGTCAATCGTATCCTTATTGATGGTGGATCTGCAGTCAATATCCTCCCACTCAAAATATTGAAAGAACTTGAAATCTCCTTGGATGAACTACTTCCTAGTAGGTTGATGATTCAAGGCTTTAATCAGGGTGGACAAAGAGCTATTGGGAAGATTAGACTTCATATGCTCATTGGTGAAATGGAATCAAGTGCGCTCTTTCATGTCATTGATGCCAAGACCACTTACAAAGTGCTTATTGGAAGACCATGGTTGCATGAGTATGGTGTCGTGCCATCTACGTATCACCAATGCTTTAAATATTTCCAAGATGGAAAAGTTAAGAAGATAGTAGCTGATCATAAGCTCTTCACTATAGCCGAATCACACTTTGCTGATGCAAAATTTTACTTGGAAGATGATACACAAGAAGAAGCACAAGTCATTGTTTCACCATCTAGCAAAGAAGAAAACCTTCACTCTAAAACTTCAAGGATTGACTCTCTAATTGAGGAGAACGAAGCCAAGCCAATTGAAGAGAAGGAAACCAAGCAACCAAAGACTTCCACAAAAGAGAAGAAGCATTAAGCTTCTAAAGCAACTGAGGCAGCCCCTGTGTTACACTATGTCCCAGTCGCCAAAAGAAAAGAGGGCCAATCACCTTTTTTAGGAGATGGAGAGTCAGTATTAGAAGATCTGCAGGGATTAACTCTCCCAGCTGCTAAAATCACAAAATCAAGAATCTCAAGCCAACCATTGAAAGGGTTCACAAGACCATCCCAAGGACCGATTGTTGAACATGGGACTTTGCCCACCAAACGAACCAAAGAGGGTTTTGACCCTAATGCATATAGACTCATGGCTAAAGCTGGTTATGACCACGAGAAGCCGAGTAGTTTGGGCAAGCTCATCCCTGAAGCTTCTGGAAAAGAAGAATATAAGGTGTCAAAGGCTAAAGGTTTCAATGAAACAAGTTCTAAGGCTGGAATTGGATACACACCATTGTCTCTTGTTCATTTTCCCATTAGAAAAGCTAATGTTTCGGTAATTTCAGCAAATTATGAGGAAGAAGAACAGTCTTCAAACCTATCCAAGAGTTCATCTGTTTTCGACCGCATTGGGCGACCCACTTCGCATATCTCAGTCTTTGATAGGTTGGGGACACAAGAAGATAACTCTGTTGTTGGCACTCAAGGCTCTATTTTTACAAGACTTAATCACTTAACTCCTTCTCGAATTGGCACTCGAGGTTCAGTTCTCACAAGGCTCAGTCATTCAATCCCTTCTCAACTCTCAAAAGATTTAAAGGCAAAGCAAAAGAAGAATGAAATGACAAATTTCCTTCCTAGAGGTGTTAACGACACGCTTATTGTTGATCAAGATTCAAATGAGATTCAAAGCTCTATTCCATCTCGTATGAAACGTAGAACCATTTGGGAAGTGAATACTGGAGAAGCCTTGACTGTAAAAAGGCGTACAATGGTGACCACAAACCAAGAAGTCGAAGATGATGTTAAGGATGCGCCACCCATATTTGAAGAAGGCATACAAACTACAGTTGATGAATTGAAGGAAATCAACACTGATACAACTAAAGACATTTTGAGAATTGGCCTTATCAACGGCAAATTTTTGAAATATTATTATGCCTAAAGATTGAAGCACTCCATGGTAAGAGCCTAAACTACCTACCTCAACACTCAAAGGGTAAATGATGTTTTCCCATTACTCTTAAAAGTGTTCTAAAAAAAATAAAAAATAAAAAAGCCTGCTAGGTTGAAAATCTTTCTATAAGGCGGCCTAGGCAAAAGTTAGGGCACATAAAAAAAAAAAAAGGGGCCCGCTAGGTTGAAAACCTTTTTATAAGGCGGCCTAGGCAAAAGTTAGGGCACATAAAAAAAAAAAAAAAAAAAAAAAAAAAAAAGGGGCCCGCTAGGTTGAAAACCTTTTTATAAGGCGGCCTAGGCAAAAATTAGGGCGCATAAAAAAAAAAAAAAAAAAAAACCTCTACCTTTTTTTTGAACTACGTGTTGACTTGATCCCCTTTTGGGTACGTAGGCAGCTTGGTATCACTTACAGAGTTCAGTCACATCCTCAAAAAAAAAATTCCCTTTTGAACTACGTGTTGACTTGATCCCCTTTCGGGTACGTAGGTAGCTTGGTATCATTTACTGAGTTCAATCACATCCTCAAAAAAAAAAATCCCCTTCTGAACTACGTGTTGACTTGATCCTCTTTCGGGTACGTAGGTAGCTTGGTATCATTTACTGAGTTCAGTCACATCCTAAAAAAAAAAAAAAAAAAAAAAAAATCCTCTTCTAAACTACGTATTGACTTGATCCCTTTTAGGTAGCTTGGTATTCTATGCTAAGTTCAGTCACATGTAAAAAAAAAAAAAAAAAAAACTTTTTTTTGAACCACGTGATGAATCGATCTCTCTCAAGTGCAACACAGGCAAAACTTGGTATATCACACTAAGTGCAATCATAGTTTTGGGCGAACATCGCTATGAGATAGTCGCTATAAGAAGACAATGCTACCGTATGAAGGCTAACGTCATTGTAAGACATTGCAACCAAAAGGAATGCAAAGTCACCATGAAAGCAAGCATCATTGTGAGAATGTCTCTTGGCATCTCTAAAATGTGATTTCTCTCCCGTCTTTAAAGTCTAAGTAGTTCTACCTTTCATGTATAAAGTCTTGGTGGTACGTATCTCCTTGCATCTTCAAAAACTCGGTGGCACCTCTTTGCATCTCTAAAGTTTGGACTAAATTGCCTCTCTGTTGAGTTGGATCACCTCAAATCCTTGAAGTTTTGGTGTCATCTTCTTGCATATTTAAACTTTGAATGGTGTCACCCTGTAGCTCTAAAGTCTGGTACTCATCATTTTATACCCTTAAAAAAGTATCATAGCAAGAAGCCAATGCACATCCATTGCAAAGATGCCAAAGCACGTCCTTAGATTGTTGCATTGATAGTTGCTCCATTGCAAAGAAACCAATGCACATCCTTGCATAGACAATTTTCATCATCAAAGTAGCCTTCTTCTTCAATGCAATCTTCGTCTTCAAGACCGTCTTCGTCTTCAAGGAAGTCTTCGTATCACAGATAGACTTCGTTGTCAAGATTGTCAAAAAAAAAAAAAAAAGCCTTCGTATCACAGATAGACTTCATTGACAAGAACATCTTCGTCTTCAACAAAGCCTTCGTATCACAGAAGACTTCGTTGTTAAGATTGTCTTCGTTGACAACAAAGCCTTCGTATCACAGAAAACTTCGTTGTCAAGATTGTCTTCGTTGTCAACAAAGCCTTCGTATCACAGAAGACTTCGTTGTCAAGATTGTCTTCGTTGTCAACAAAGCCTTCGTATCACAGAAGACTTCGTTGTCAAGATTGTCTTCGTTGTCAACAAAGCCTTCGTATCACAGAAGACTTTGTTGTCAAGATTGTCTTCATCTTCAAGGAAGTCTTCGTATCACAGATAGACTTCGTTGTCAAGATTGTTTTTGTTGTCAACAAAGCCTTCGTATCACAGAAGACTTCGTTGTCAAGATTGTCTTCGTTGTCAACAAAGCCTTCGTATCACAGAAGACTTCGTTGTCAAGATTGTCTTCGTCTTCAAGGAAGTCTTCGTATCACAGATAGACTTCGTTGTCAAGATTGTCTTTGTTGACAACAAAGCCTTCGTATCACAGAAGACTTCGTTGTCAATATTGTCTTCGTTGTCAACAAAGCCTTCGTATCACAGAAGACTTCGTTGTCAAGATTGTCTTCGTCTTCAAGGAAGTCTTCGTATCATAGATAGACTTCGTTGTCAAGATTGTCTTCGTCTTCAAGATTGTCGTCAAGATCGCTATCTTGGTAGCTACTTGGCTTGAGGAACAAAATAAACTCTTGCAAGTTCTTCATAGTGCCACTAAGTCATCATATTACCTATTCTAAATGGAGATGGAACAATACAAAACAAAAAAATAGACATGCAAGAAGAGAAATTCACAAGAAAAGTTTGATCAAGAATGTACCTCCAAAGTTTTGTGTGATTCAACTCTTGCAAAACTTAACGCCAAATCCTTAAAGATGGATCTGCTGCATGCAAAGAAAATCGTCAAATAGTGTGGATTGTATGAAGAAACTAGTGTACATTGGAACTATCCAACTAAGTATCATATATATGTGATATTAGGTGGGACCACTACGTTGTTCATTATGGCCCACACACTTTCTGTACTTATATACTAGTAACTATTAGCAGTGGCGTGGATGACTTCGGAAAAGTTGAAATCAAATCTGCACTAGCAAACATGAGTCAATACATTCGAGAGCACACAAAGAAAAGAGAAGAAAATAGAATATAAAAAAAAAAAAAACCATGAATCCGGTTTATGAAGATGTAAATATGAAGATAAAAATTATGAGAAGAGGAAATTATACCTTGTTACTTGACTGAGAAAGAAGAAAAAAATCTTATGCCTTCTTCAAGAATTGTTTTTGAGATTTCTGAACTTACGCACTATAAAAGAATTGTGAATTCTGTGTGGCTGGGGCTATCCTTTTATAGTGCTGGTTAGAGAGAGTTTAATTGCAACTAAAACTCATCTAGTCAGGACTGACTAGATTAACCAGGAAAAGAAGTCAAAAGAAAGAAGAATTCTTGTATGAAGGAAGAGTTTAGATGGGAGAAGAAGTCTTGAGTTGCGACAAGAAAGAAGTTTTCTACTGAAGTTCAAGTGGGATTCTTTGAAATATAAGAGTCCAAATCCTTATTCAGATTGGACTTTGAAACAAAGTTAAAGACTATAAAGACTAATAAATTTCAGATAAACGTACCTTCCCATTCAAGAGGAATTCCTTTACCTCGTTATACTAGACATATTATAGAGTTTGAAAATCATGCAACAACTCCTTTAATAATTCATCTGAAGCGTGCTTTCATGAAGACATGGCAACTTTGGGAAGTAAAAATATCCCTTGAGCAAAGAGTTCAAACTCAACTCTTGTATGACTAGTATATTGGTGCATGGATACTTCAAGAAGAGCCAAGGCCACTGACTTGAAGCAAATATGGAATCCTAAATCGTCTAGATTGGGCCCGGTAGAATTGCAATCCCATCTTAAGAGCAATTGTGATAGCCATTAGCCAATTTGTAATAGGAACTTTCCTATCACGTGGCATATTTTAACTACACTTTGATTAGGAGTAAATCTCTTCTCGTAGTGGGATATTTGTTTAATTCCTACTAGGAGTCTAACTAAGACCACTTTGACTAGAAAACAAATTTATCTAGTCAAAGACCAATGTGGCTAGGAAAAGAAGTCAAAATGAAGGGCAATTCTAGTGTCTGATGGAAGGCATGAAGGATTATCATTCTTATATGATTACTACTTTGACTAGGAAACAAATTTCCTACTTAAAGTTATCTTCGCAAGACAAGTTAGGAGCAAAGCTCTTCTCATGATGGTAGACTCCCGCACATGTTCAAACTATTGGAGAAATGCCTGCTTGCAAATTTCTAAATAAATGAAAGGTGTTAAAACTAATTGCATCTAAGCATGAAGTTGTCGAGACTTGATCACTTTCCACATTCAAGATTGTGTGCATGTCCAAATCTCGAGGGGGCATTTGTAGGAGGCAAAAATTTGTCAAGCCAATTACAAAATGCCACGTCAAAATTTAGTGGCAAATTCCAAATTAATGTCATTAAATTAATTAAATTAGATGACGACATGTGTCATCCAAACTAGCATTACATTGGCATATCAAAATTTGCCACGTGTCATTTGGCCCACAAGATAAAGATAAATTCCTTATTCAAAATTTATGGATAATTATCTTTATAAATAAATAAAATAAAGATAAATTTTCTATTCAAAATTGATAGATAATTATCTTTATTAAAATAAATTAAGTAGAGATAATTATTTATCTTTATTGATTATTATCTTTATCAAAATATGATATTTATCAAAATAGATAAATAGAGATAATTATCTCTAAAAAGAATTTGGGCCAATCAAAAGTCTACTAAATACTTTCAAGTATATCAATTCAAAGTGGAGCTTATCCTCTAAAATCACTATAAATAGAGGACATCCCCTCTCATTTTTGAGAACAAGTTTTTAAGAGGCCCAAGCTCTGGAGAAATTCTGTCTCAAGAATCTTTGAAGAACTTAAAGCATCTTTGAAGAACTTGGAGAACATTCAAAGGGCTTGAAGAACAACAAATCTCTAACAAGCTCAAGGCTAGAGATTCGTTGTGAAGACCGTTCAATCCATCTTCCAACCAAAGTCAAGAAGATCTCTTGTTCGAGTTCATTGAAGTTCTATTGGAATTAAGCTAAAAAGCCTCCATAAACTTCAACAAACCCAAATCTTTGAAGCTCAACGGATTAAGCCTCTAAAGCCCTGAAGAACTTCAACCTACGAGCTTTCGCATTCGAAGACTTGAAGAACAATAAATCTCTAACAAGCTCAAAGCTAGAGATTTGTTGCGAAGACCATTCAATCCATCTTTCAACCAAAGTCAAGAAGATCTCTTGTTTGAGTCAAGTTCAAGGAAGATAGAATCAGAGGATATTCTTTTGTAAAAGAATCGAAATAGAGATTGTACTCATTATACATCAATACAAATTATTATTTGCAAACCATATTTCTTTTCAATTGTTTGATTTTCTACAATTGAGAAATTTTGTGTTTACAATATGATGAATAACTTTAAGGATTAAACCGGGTACTCAAGGATTAAGATGTAGTAATTTTCAAAGTGACAGTCTACATTCATGACTTTGTATTACTACGAATATTTTTTGAAGGGGTTGCGTGTATAATAAAGTCTTGAGATATAATTTATAAATAAGACCTAGAGTGCAATTATATTTATATAGTGGTATTAAATATAATTAATGGTAACTTTGGACTTGTCAAGAGTTGACAGAAAAGCCCAAGACCCATTGGAGCTAGTGTCTTATTGGTCCCTTTTGGTCCCACTCCAAGCCACACATTAAACCCCAATTGGAAAGGCCCAATAGGCTGGCCCAATTAGATAATCAGTTAGTTATAAAAGGGAGAAACATACAGAAATTTTTTTTAAGAGAATCATAATTGTGAAGTGGTGTGTATGTGCAAGTGAAACCACTCGATTATTCTCCCTTAGAAACTGATTGAGAGACCACACTTCTTGGGCGTAAAGTGGAATTGGAGTGAAGATTAAAAGTGTTCCCAAGAACTTCTAATATTTTGTTTTGAATTTCACCGCACCAAGGTACGCTATCTTGTTCTCAAATTCTCAAAATCACATAGTGCATGTTATCAATCATGAATGAAATAGATCCATGTTTGTTGCTTTCGCTGTGTGTTTTGTATGGGATACAAAACCAGATTTTCCTTCAATGGAATGAGGTGGGTTCGAAGGACGGGGACTTTACACTCGTCCCACATGGTTTTGTCTTAATCCCATCCCCACCCTGCCTTACATGATAGATTTTTTTTTTTTTTTTTTGCTTCATCCCCGCCCCTTGGCACAATAAACAATTATAAAATAGAGTTTTATGGGACAAGGGGCGGGGATGAAGCAAAAAAAAAAAAAAAAAAAAATACCGCGCAAGAGCAAAGAATATATCCCCCACTATATCCCATAAAACTCTATTTCTTGTTAATTTGCCCATAATTATTAAAATTATTTTTAATAAAACATGTTTCGTTAATAAAAATATGCTTGAAATTACAAATGAATTTATCCCATCAAATCAAACTAATTTTTAGCAAAAATTGAATAATATTATAAAAGTGTTTAACAAGACAATATCACAACAAAAACAAAAATCTCATATTATAAAATCAATGATTCAATAGTACATAAATTTGTTTATAATAAAGACAAAAGAAAATGTTAAAATTAGAACCTTATTTCCAACCTTGCTAGAGAAAAAAAGAGAGAGGTAAAAAGCCTTATTGGATAGAATAAAATAAGCTAATAATATGTTTATTTAAATAGTAGGGTTTTAGGGTATGAAAAATTTACAATTTAACTTTTATCAATGTGGGGCGGGATAGGGCGGGTTGGGTCTAAAAAGTCTAAATTCATCTCTGCCTCGCCCGCCCTTTGGTATTGGGCTAAAATCTCACCTCATCTCCACCCCACCACCTTTGGGGCAAAGCAGGAAGGGGCGGGACAAAATTGCCATCCTAAAGCCTAATCTAACCCAAAAAAAATTAAAACCTATTAGCTATTTTAAGTTTTTAACCCAGGCCCCACAGTTACAAACCTTCAACACTTCAACTTTGTTTATTAAGCATGTTTGGATTAAGGAGTGAATGGAGAGAAGTAGAGTAGAGTTAGTTGAAAATAGGCTAATTTTGGACTAATTCTCCTCTACTTTATTCTCCCTCAATCCAAATGAACCATTATTTTTTTTTATATTTTATTTTTGTGTTATTTTCTTTTACTTTTTAAGTTTTGTGAGCTTCACGTGACTAGCCTGACTAGTATTCAAGTGAAGCTTTAGATTTTTATGTTGATTTTTAAGCCTTCTACGGTTCTACACTCTCCTCCACTACACTTAATCACCTAGTATATATATATTTTTAAAGAAATTAGCTTATTACTTTTTCTTCTGTCATTATATAGATACATGTTAATCATATTATATTATATTCTGAAAAATTAATTGTTAATTTGATAATATATGTATTAAATGTATATTTTAGGCTTAAAGATTGACATACTAATTGAAATATAGACTTATAATTTTAAAATTTTTAATAATTTATATGGGTTTTAATCAATATCGCTCTCACACACACAAAAATAGTGGAGACTCCAAAATAGGATTCGAAACCATATTTATAACATTGCTCGTAATGCAATAACTAATATTTTTAAATTAGATAAATTTATAATTGAAAACTAGTAAATCCCACATTGCTAACTAATAAGACTTTTTTTTTCCTGCTTATATTTCGACCTTCCCTTAACTTGAAATCCTTGGTTAGTCCTTGAATTTATATTTTTGGTCTTGTTTTCAAGAAAATAAATTATTTATTGTCTCATGTTATTATAATTTTAATAATTTATTTTTGCTTACTGAAAAAATTTCATACAAACAAACAAACATTCATTCATTCATATTATAATGTCATTAAGTTTGATCATCAAAATTTATAGAAAAATCTTAATGGATTATAAAGTACAAGTTCAAAATCATAATAAAAATATGATGAAAAATGTTGACGGTTAATATAAAATACCTTGGCACAATAAACAATTATAATATCAACCATTTAATTTAATATAATATGTTATATATTTGTTATTATATAAAATTTTTTATTCTTAAAATATAGTACACGTTACTAGGCTGTTTTGTTCATTGGCGCTTACGTGGCAAGATATTATTCGTTCATTGACACGTGGAACAAGAATATTGGCTAAGAGCCGTACCTCCAACAAGTCCTAGTTAAAGTTGTACTCGGACTAGAACTCTCTCTCTCTTCCTATATATA
The DNA here is from genome assembly GCA_029955455.1 of Quercus agrifolia. Classification (NCBI taxonomy): domain Eukaryota; kingdom Viridiplantae; phylum Streptophyta; class Magnoliopsida; order Fagales; family Fagaceae; genus Quercus; species Quercus agrifolia. The sequence continues at coordinate 46,684,531 of JARQAD010000006.1, forward strand.
TCGAAGCAAAACACGAAAAGCTTTCACTTTTTTTTTTCTTAACTTCACAGAACTGTGTTAAAGTTAAACTCTTCCAAAAACCTTGTAGTACACGAAAGCGAAAAGCTCAGAGAAAGAGAGTGAGAAAAAACCATGGCAGATCCAAGCTCTTCTGCCCCAGATCATGGGCAGCCCTCTTCTTCCTCTGCGGACCAGTACGTTTTTCACTACTACTAATTTCTGTTTGTTTCCAATGAAGACAGTTTCCTGGGAACTTTTTATGTTGTAATTTTTTGTTTCCATCGAAAGATAGCTTCTTTGGGAGTTTTTATTGTTTACCCGGAAGATAGTTTCATGGGATTTTTTTTTGTTTTCTTTTAGGATGATGAAGATTGTTTCGTTTGGAAAATTATTACAATGTTTAAAGATAGAATCTTTCTGTAGAATTTTGTGTCTGTTTGTGCTGTGCTGAAATGTGATCGGTATGTTTTGCATATTGATTAATGGGTTAAATTTTGCGGGGATTTTTATCTGTGTTCTGTTTTTGTTGGTGTTTTAGTTTTTTATATTGTCTTCATGGGATTGTTTTAATGTGAATGGTGAACTAGGATTAAATGTGATTGATGACTGTTTGGGAATATAATTACTGGGATAATAAAACTGAGTTACAAAAATTAAGTGGATTGTAGAGCATGTGATTTTAAGTGTAACATGTATTTGAAATAAAATTATATATGGGGTGTGATGCTTATTGTGAGAGTTAAGCTCCTGAGATGTTTTTACTGTGTATGAATGAGAAAATTAGTTAGAGATATTTTAAATATTCTTTTATACGTGTTGGTGAATTTCAATGTCAGTCTTGGTTTTTAATAACTGTCGAATATTTTCTTTTCAAATCTATAGTTTCAATTTACAAGGGTCGATTTGATGATGAATTCATTGAGAAAGTTTGGTAATCTGCATTGTCATCCAATTGATAAAGCACATTGCAATTTTTTATGTTGGATGTTAACATTAATTTTTCCACCAATATTAAAATGTAGATATACAGAAGATCTAGACTACTGATAACAGATGAAATTTTGTGGTTTTTTTTTTTTTTGTTGGTACGTTTGTTTGTTTTTTAACTGTTAAAAATAGTTGATTCCTGCATCACATTGTAATATGTGATAAATTGAAATTAGTTTGAAATACAGTAGAAATTTTAAGTTCCAATGAGGCTTGACATTGAGAGGTTTATGTTGGGCACAAAACTAGTTTACATCATTCAGTTTATTGGATAAAAAATTATCACACACTATTGTAATATGTCTCTTTTTCTTCTGTTCATTGTGTATATTTCATGTATCTCATAACTATTCAATGTTCTCTCCCTCTCCTGTCCATGTTATCACCTTGTCACTTTCCCCAAAGTTACTGGAATTCTTTATTAATTAGTTCATACTCCTTTAGCCTTTCTGCCAGTATAATTGATTTGTATGTTCAAAACAGGAAAAGTAATAAGAAGGATTATTCCACTGCAATTCTGGAACGCAAGAAGTCTCCTAATCGTCTTGTTGTTGATGAAGCTGTAACTGATGATAACTCTGTGGTTTCCATGCACCCTAATACAATGGAAAAGCTTCAGTTTTTCCGTGGGGACACTGTTTTACTTAAGGTGATTTTACATTCTATATAGCTACTTAAGAGGTGAGTTTGATTTTGAGAATGTGATTCATTTCCTTTTTTTCCTTTCTTGGTGGTGTACAGGGAAAGAAGCGAAGAGACACGGTCTGTATTGTTCTTGCTGATGAACAATGTGAAGAACCAAAAATCAGAATGAACAAAGTTGTTCGATCAAATCTTAGAGTTCGTCTTGGAGATGTTATATCTGTCCATCAGTGCCCTGATGTGAAGTATGGGAAACGAGTTCACATCCTTCCAATTGATGATACAATTGAGGGTGTCAGTGGCAACTTGTTTGATGTATATTTGAAGCGTGAGTTTGCTATTTTAACTTCATCTTGGCTCATTTATTGCTTATTTTAATTAGTAATTAAGTAGTTATATAGTTTTGTGTTTTTGTCTGATTCTTTTTCCTGGTTCAACAGCATATTTCTTGGAATCTTACCGACCTGTGAGGAAGGGTGACCTTTTTCTAGTCAGGGGTGGAATGAGAAGTGTTGAATTCAAGGTTATTGAGACAGACCCTGGTGAGTATTGTGTTGTCGCACCAGATACTGAAATCTTCTGTGAGGGAGACCCTATCAAACGTGAGGATGAGGAAAGATTGAATGAAGTGGGATATGATGATGTTGGTGGTGTTAGGAAGCAAATGGCTCAGATCCGTGAGCTAGTAGAACTTCCTCTTAGACACCCACAGCTCTTCAAATCAATCGGTGTGAAACCCCCAAAAGGTATCTTGCTTTATGGGCCACCTGGGTCTGGAAAAACTCTGATTGCAAGAGCTGTAGCTAATGAGACAGGTGCATTCTTCTTTTTGATTAATGGACCTGAAATAATGTCAAAGCTAGCTGGTGAGTCTGAAAGCAACTTGAGAAAGGCATTTGAGGAAGCCGAAAAGAATGCCCCGTCTATTATATTTATTGATGAGATAGATTCAATTGCTCCAAAGAGGGAAAAGACGAATGGTGAGGTGGAGAGGCGTATTGTTTCCCAACTCCTGACATTAATGGATGGCCTCAAGTCCCGAGCACATGTGATTGTCATGGGAGCTACCAATAGGCCTAATAGTATTGATCCTGCACTGAGGAGATTTGGGAGATTTGATCGTGAAATTGACATTGGTGTACCAGATGAGGTTGGAAGATTGGAAGTTCTTAGAATCCACACAAAGAATATGAAACTTGCAGATGATGTGAGATTCTTTCTACTGTTTTCTCAAATGTTATTTAAAACATCATTTTCTTTATGGTGATAACATTATCTTATGTTTTAATTGGTATTATGTTTCAGGTTGATCTTGAAAGAGTTTCGAAAGATACCCATGGTTATGTTGGCGCAGATCTTGCTGCTCTTTGCACAGAGGCTGCTCTTCAGTGTATTCGGGAGAAAATGGATGTCATTGACTTAGAGGATGAAACTATTGATGCTGAGGTGTTAAATTCGATGGCTGTGACTAATGAACACTTCCAATCTGCATTGGGAACCTCAAATCCGTCAGCGCTACGTGAAACAGTGAGTTTTGAAAAGAAGTCTTGTTTTACTTCATATGGAAATTGTTTCTCTTTGGGCTATTTTAGATGCCATATGCATTTACAGGAGATAACGATCATGATTTCTTGTTTGGTAGGTTGTAGAGGTTCCTAATGTTTCCTGGGAAGATGTGGGAGGTTTGGACAACGTTAAAAGAGAGCTTCAGGAGGTTTGTACTTTGTTCCATCTTGATTTTTCCCTTCTGAAAATTGCGTTTTAGAGCATTCTCCTGTCTCTGTTAGATTTCATTTATGTACACTAAATTTCCTATCAATTTTTTGGCATCTTGCAGACTGTCCAATACCCAGTGGAGCATCCTGAGAAGTTTGAGAAATTTGGCATGTCACCTTCTAAAGGTGTTCTCTTTTATGGGCCTCCTGGCTGTGGTAAAACACTACTTGCAAAAGCAATTGCCAATGAATGCCAGGCGAATTTCATTAGTGTCAAAGGACCTGAGTTGCTGACAATGTGGTTTGGAGAAAGTGAGGCAAATGTGCGTGAGATATTTGACAAGGCTAGGCAGTCAGCTCCATGTGTTCTTTTCTTTGACGAACTAGACTCTATTGCAACTCAGGTACTGACCATTTAGGCTGTACTTTCACATATCCATTCACCTCTAAACAAGCACAAACACAAAAACAACTTATTGCTGTTAATTGCAAAGTGTTGTACTAAGACTAACTGTTTATTTTTATTATTTGATGGTCCCTACTTTCAGCGTGGTGGCTCTGTTGGTGATGCTGGTGGTGCTGCAGACAGAGTACTAAACCAACTTCTGACAGAAATGGATGGTATGACAGCCAAGAAAACAGTGTTCATTATTGGGGCAACAAACAGACCAGACATTATTGATTCAGCTTTGCTCAGGCCTGGACGTCTAGACCAGTTGATTTATATTCCACTTCCAGATGAGGCTTCCCGTCATCAGATATTTAAAGCATGTTTGCGGAAATCGCCCATCTCTAAGGAAGTTGACCTTGCAGCTCTTGCGCGGTATACTCAAGGTTTTAGTGGTGCAGATATCACTGAAATTTGTCAGCGTGCCTGCAAATATGCTATTAGAGAAAATATTGAGAAGGTAAGTGCTTTTCCCAAATTTGAAGTTGCATTTAGCAAAGCATTAGGTTCATAAGCATATTGTTCTTAGACCACCTTGGTTGTGTGGAAGACAGCAAGTTACCAAAACTAAGTATTGCTGGTCTAGTAAAGCTGCTCACTCGGTGTGAGAATTCTTTGATTAGTGTGTTTATATAAGGTGTAATTTTTCCTTTGACTTGGTAGACATATTGCACCATTTTTGATGGTGTAAATGGCTGTTACAAATAATTTTTTTGTTCTGTACACTCCGTTCATGTTATCAAGCTTCATAGTTTTATTTATTCATTATATATATATATATATATATATATATAAAACATGATTGTAGTTCTTCAGAAAATTTGAATTTGCTAATCTTAAAATGTTAAATGCCAACAAGGCTATTACAAATTATTTATTGTTCCATTGTTCCTCTTCTCATAGCTTATATAAATGCCTTAATTCTTTTTTTGTTGGCTGTGCATATGAAAGTAAAATATTATTCAGGTTTGATGGTTTTACAATTTGTAGAATTCTGTATTTGCTCCTGTAATGTTGGTTGGCTTTGGTTTATTATTATTGTTATTATGGGTGGATGACCTTGGGTTGATAATATGCACATCCAGCATGCACATTGTTGTTCTCCCACCCCTTCCTGTATCTTCTTCTTCTCTTCTTGAAAATGAAGGACTTCATATTCCTTATATCCTCTTTGTTCAACCCATCTGACAGGATATTGAGAGGGAGAGAAGGAAGAGAGAGAACCCTGAAGCTATGGAGGAGGATGACATTGACGAGGTTCCTGAGATAAAGGCAGCACACTTTGAAGAGTCGATGAAATATGCCCGCCGAAGTGTCAGTGATGCAGACATCAGGAAATACCAGCTCTTTGCTCAGACTTTACAACAATCACGTGGTTTTGGATCTGAGTTCCGGTTTCCAGATCGAAATGAGAGTGCTGCAGCAGGAGCTTCAGACCCATTTTCCTCTGCCACTGCTGCTGGAGATGATGATGATCTGTACAGCTAAAGTTGAAACCAATACCAGTTTTAAGTGCTGCAGCTGATTTGTTACATCCACTGCCATGAATTTCATGTTTTATTCTGCTTAGGAACAATTGTAGCCTTTAGCTTTAAGTTACTATCTCACTGTTAGTTATTTTTTTTGCTATGAAAAAACTTATTTTAATTTATATGGTTTGCTTTGTGGGTTGGATCTTTCAACCATGTGAAAATAGGCAAGACTTCTTTCCAGTATTTCAGTAAACTGGATGAGATATGAGATCAACACATGGCCATTGTTAGATATGTGTTGTGTCTGTGTTTTGTCTAGTTTATTGGAGCACTATATGCAAGTCAAACCCAAAAAATATGGCCGAATATCTTCTCTTTTTTCTCAACTTCAGAGAAATTGCATACTTGAAAGCCTAAAGGCATAATGAAAAATATGGGACACTGCTCACCTGTTCCCCCTGACCCTTCCCCCAACAAACTGGAGTGACAATCTAAAGGTGATGAGACGTTTTGATGGACACATCCTTGTGTTAAAATCAATGAAAACATAATTATCTAGCAAAAGATGTGAAGCATTTGGGTTGGGACATTAGGTCTTGTCCGAGTGTAATAATGGACCAATATGACAACACAATAAGGTATTTCTATCATGGAGATGAAGATGCATCTCCAACCAAATAGAAAAAGATGAAGATGTGGCCCCAACCAAGGATATATACAGGGGAACAGTGTAATATCCTGGTTGTTAGTGAACACAAATATTACCGTCATATATGATTTTCACATGGAGATTCTGTTCCCCCCTCCTCTTAGAGCCAAACTAACTTCGACAGGTTTTGTGACCAAAAACGATTCTGCAAATAGGGTTATTTTTTAAGTGGATAGGAAAATATTGTTGGTTTATTATATCATCTAATTAATAACATACCAATAATAAGCCTTGCCATCATGCTTAACACTCATAATTTTTCCTGTTGAAATGATGTTACACAAAGAAAATCTGATTCAATTCTGGGTTCTTGTATCTTCTAATTATCAATCATCTCTTAGCTCTAATTATGCAATTCCAGCTTGGCCACTAGTTCTTGTGGCAAACTGTCACAAAGGATTTACTACTGTTTACCACATCTTTTTTCGTAATCTTTTTAATCTCATGCCTCAGTTTTCAACCATCCATTTTCTATCATATCATAAGTCTAGTTTCATCCATTCCACCTGAAAAGAATTCTCCATGGTAACATGTTTGTGTACCTCAATGTGTTTCAGTATAAAGTGTCACTTCCTTTAAAATTTTAACTGAGCACCAGCCAAAATTTTATCTTACAATTTGATGGGATCCTAGCTAGATCCAAGTTAGCTGTGAAGCAGACCTCACTTAGATCTGCCAAAATCAACACCAACCTACCTATTTGCCTACACTATCCAAGGGATACCAAAGTTTTGGTCACTTTGATTGCCAAAATCAACTACTAGTCCTTTGTTAAAGCTGTGCTGATAGTGAACCACATGGCAGTCACCATCTTAATGTAAATTCATGTGGGATCCCATGTATCATGCATACATGTGGTGGACCCTCTGACCACACAAACTATACATCATATTAATTTAAGTACTTATGATCTACGTTGGGAATCTTAGATATATACTTTCTATCAAGGCCCAAAATTTCCTGGTTTCTCTGAAATATTTTTTTGATGCCAGCAGTGTATCTCAGAGCCCACATGTTGGTCGATTAAGTTGCTAGAATCTTTATCACTTTGTGGCTAAACTTGCATGTGCATCACGTGAGAGCAAACAGAGAGCTACAAGAATTAGCTTAGAACTGTGCTGCATATAATATTAGTATAAGAAGATAAAGAAGATACTGCAAGCACAGCCTAGCATTGCCACGACTAAGACTTATTGCTCAAGTGAGCTACCAACAAAGCAAAGCTTCCAACAAATATGTAAAGTGGTCTTGAAGTCTTGCACCAATATTTTTTGGTGCTTCCCGCTGCAGTATCTTTGTGAAAGATCAATTCATCAAAAAAAAATCTTTGTGAAAGATCAGTAGCTCTTCTTTATAGTAACTAGTTAGATACAGAGCCAAAAGTTTTTGTTCGAAGAAAATAGCTACTCACATTTCGTAATTATTACTTATAAACTCAAGATCCACCTGGTAAAAATACAAGACTTGACACACATTCACACAGCACACATTAAACTTAAACAATCTAATCCATTTTAATTGTGCAAAATGGTTAAAATATATCAAAGGAAGAAGAAAATATGAAGAATTTCTTGTTTTTTTTGTCCTTTTGGTAAGTATTTGAAGGACTTCTTTGTCAGTCATCATTTCTAGTCTCTATCTTTATCCAAGATTAAGTGGTGGCAAGTTAAAATGTATTGTACACAAGTATTGATGTATACATGTATGTACATCTGTATACATCAGTTAATATTTGGAAAAGACTTTTGGCTTGTTTCTAGTTGTATTTGCACATCGAGTTATCATTTTTTTTCGTAATTAAGTGCCTTATTGAATGTTGTATGGTTCTATTTCACGTGGTGTGGGGACCTAGATGGATGCATGAAATCAAAGAAGCTTCTTTCTTATCCTTAACTCAACAATTATCAAGAGAGATAAGGGGATCACAATGCCCAATCATTGCACACATTTTCCCACAACCACACATCACAGAGAGAGAGAGAGATCACTTTCTAAAATTCTTTTTCATCCTTGGTAACATAAATAACACAGTTACACACATCCATCAACACATCCCCTTGCTCCTTTTTGGAGAAGTGATGGAAAATGACTTTGCAATGAAGCAACAATTTGTGTTCCTTTCTCTTTCTCACGCACATTGTTTAATTTGGTAATATTATATATGTATATGGAAAAAAAAAAAAAGTACGAAGACATATCGCATCATGATTAATGTAAAATTGCATTGGACACAAGCTGTATCCAAAAAAAAAGAAAAAGAAATGCAGTCTTTTTGGATGTGAAAACAAGTTTGAATTTGGGAAATATCAAATAATCACATTTACTAGGGACAACAATTTCAAGTTGCTATACACTCATTTTGCTTAACTTGTTTTCAAATTATCCAAAATATTGATCCTTGCTAACTTTTTACAGTTTCTTTATATATTAAAACCCCTACAACTACAAATCAATATTGGAACACATATATTTCCCTTACTACATAATGACACATAAAAATCTATATAGCTATTGATGATCTGATATATAACCAGCTGAGGAAGATGAATAAGCAAATGAGCAATGAGAAGAGCCTTGGAGGAGTAGCAGTTGAGCTGGTGTCACCGACGATGATGAAATTGCATACGATGGCTTTTCCATCTTTTTCAATGAATTGCTATTCAGCTTGTGGCCCTCATTTCCTATGGTGGGCTCATGTTGAATTTCTCTTAATAATGCTGCCACATCTTTCATTGTCGGTCGATCTTCAGCACGATTACTTGTACATAGGAGGGAGATTCCTAAGGCCTGTAACATTTCTTGAATTTGGGTGTCTGGATGGCCTTGAAGCTTGGGATCTAGGATTTCAACTGGGTCATTCTTGCTCTTCAGGTGGTCACGTACCCATTGAATCACATGTTGCCCATCAGGAAATGATGGATCCACCGGTCTTTTCCCGGTTATGATCTCTAGTAAAACGACCCCAAAGCTATATACGTCACTCTTTTCTGTGATCTTTAGCATACAACCATATTCTGCAATATAAACCATATGAAGTAAAAATAAAAATGTTAAAATTAACTCTGTTCAATTTTCACAGATATGAAATGATCAATTTGTGTCACCAATTATTGGAGGCACAGGTACAAGGTGCCAGTTGTGTAAATAATGAAAATGTAAAATCCAAAAGAGATCAAGTATATCACAGCTAAGTAGTGCAATTGTCTGGCCACATAAAGGTGTGGTGTTTTGGACGCTTGCCATGCATGGTACATGTTAACATATGCTATACAAAATTTCTTGTCCAGAACCAATTCACCCTTTTTTTCTTCTTTTTATACAATGGAGTGGTGTTCTAGTCTTTTAACTAGATTATTTCACTTATTGTTCATGAAATACTCTCAAAAGCTCATGAACTAATAGTATGGTAAATTAAAAGGACTAATTTTGGGCAAATTATTGTTCATGAAATACTCTTAAAAGCTAACTGATCGTATGGTAAATTAAAAGGACTAATAGTATGATAATTGATGAATTAAACTAAGACTTCTGAGTTTATATCACACCACAAATTAATGAGCTCGGCACACATATATGATATACCCCATGGAATAGTTCACTTCACCTATCAAATACAGATATGCATGTGCTTTACAGCCAAATATATGAGGAACAAACAAAGCGACAACAAACAGCTATCATTGAAATAGAAGTGTCCAAAAAAGTGGTTTTATCCCATCTCATCCTATGTTAGCAAAGGCCTTACGTCACTAAACAATGAATAACTCATTAATCACATTACTAATCAAGCTTTTAGTATCTAACAACTCATTAATCACATTACTAATCAAGCTTTTAGTATCTAACAACTCATAAATCACATTTGTCTAATCATCACAATCATCTCCTAAACTAGATAATTAAATTATAGCCTAATAATAATAACAAATTATATCCAAAAGAAAAAAGGGTAAAGTTTGATACATACCCGGAGCAATATAGCCATAAGATCCAGCAAATTGTGGAATAGCCGAGAATGAATTATTATTATCTTCAACAAACCTTGCAAACCCAAAATCAGCCAAACAAGCCTCGTACCTGTCCCCTAACAATATATTGTGGGCCTTCACATCCCGATGCAAGATAGCAGGCACACAATCATGATGCAGGTAAGCAAGCCCTTCAGCCACACCTAATGCTATCTTAAGCCGAATCTCCCACTCGACTAATCCTGCGCACCCCTCATGTAACAATGTGTCCAAATTACCATTAGCCAAGTAATCATAGAAAAGCAGCTTCGTTTTTCTATTAGCTCCCCAACCTAACAACCGCACAATATTTCGGTGTCGGATTCGTGCCAGCGTGGCAATCTCTGACGAAAAGGCTGATGCAGATAACTTTTCAGATGACCGAAATCTTTTAACGGCGATCATTAAGTTTGACGGGAATATTGTGGCTTTGTAAACGACCCCAGATCGACCTCGGCCCAATATGTTGCCAGGTGTCAATGATTTTGCCACGTCAGAAATTGACAGGTCTAGTTTCTGGTAAAGTGTCACTTCCCAAGGTGGACCCATTTCCACATCAGCATTGGGATCGTCTTGGGCCCCGCCAAGGTTTTTCTTCTTTGAGTTCACCACGATATAGAGCGCCGAGATGAGCAAAGCGCAAGCAGCGCACAATAGAACTATCATTGCCACACGCGCTGCCTCGGCGCGTGTACGAGATTTTGGAGATAATTTGGGATTTTCTGAGTTGCAATCGTTGGCGGCGAAGCAGAGAGAGGGGTTTCCGGCGAGGACACTGAGAGGGAGGCTGGCGAAGAACGAAGTGTTTGGCACGCGCCCTGAGAAGTTATTGAAGGAGACGTTGAGGACCACGAGATTTTGAAGGTCCGCAAGATATTGGAGATCGCCTGAAAGATGATTGTGAGAGAGATCTAATACTCCGAGCTTGTCTAACCCAGCGAACTCCACCGGAATCTCGCCGGAAAGTTGGTTCCAACTCAGATTCAATGCAATCTCCAGCGCAGGAATCTTCCCCAGACTCGCCGGAATATTCCCCGACAGTTCGTTGCTACTCAGATCTAACAACTGTAACTTCGAAAGCGAACCGAGTTGACTCGGAACCGTTCCAGAAAGCTTGTTCTTCCCGAGAATGAGTTTGGTGAGTGAACTCAGCGATCCAAGACTCGGACTCAGAACACCTTCAATCAAATTATCCGAAAAGTCAATATACTGCAACGAAACAAGGTGGCTTAACTCACCGGGAACCTCTCCGGCGATCAAATTCGAATGCAAATCGAGAAACGTCAAGTTTCGGCAACCAGAAATCTCGGCCGGCACGACACCAGATAGCCGATTCGATCCGAGATCCAAGAAATCCAGATTCTCCAAGGTCCCAATCTGTCTCGGTATCGGCCCCGTAAGCTTGTTTCCATTGACTCGGAACCGAATCAGAGACGAACAGTTTCCGATACTTTCCGGTATCTCGCCTGATAAATCGTTGGAGAGAAGCAAAAGCTTGTTCAGCTTCTTGAGCTCGAAGATTCCTTGAGGAATGTTTTCGGTTAAACCGTTTTGAGACAAATCAATGGCTTCGAGATTCTGACATTTGGAGATTGAAGATGGAATGGGACCCACCAGCTGGTTTTGCCACAAGAAAAGCAGCTGAAGTTTCGGGAGGTTTCCGATTTCGGGTGGTATCGTACCGGCGATACGGTTGTTGTCCAACTCGATGAGAGTGAGCTCCGTACAGTTTCCGAGTTGTGCTGGGATTTCGCCCGATATCTGATTCATGCTCAGCTGAAGTTCCTGCAAAGCTGATAAGTTTCCGTAACTTTTGGGAATGTTTCCTGTTAGTGAGTTCATCGAAACGTCGAAAACCGTTAAGTTCTTGCAATTCCCAAGCTCTGATGGAATAGCACCCACCAAGCTGTTCTGCCATAGCAGAAGATTTCGGAGGCTTTTCAGGTTTCCGAGACTTTTCGGTATTGAACCGGTGAGTGAGTTTTCGTAGAGGTAGATGTTTTGGAGGGCGGTGCAGTCTCCGAGTTCAGGTGGGATTTCGCCGGAGAGGAGAGTTGTGTAGATGGCTATGGTTTCGAGCTTCTTGAGGAGGCCGAGACTCGGAGAAAGGAAACCCGAGACGCTTGTTTCGGCTAGGCCTAACATGGTCAACTCGGTACAATTCCCGATTTCTCGGGGTATAAGGCCTCCGAGATTCTTGTTTCCACCGGCTCTTATCACCTGGAGGTTCTTCAAGTTGCCTATTGAACTGGGTATTTCTCCATTGAGCTGGTTGTCATAGAGAGCCAGCCATTTCAAGCTTGTGAGGTTGCCAATTTGAACCGGAATTGAGCCTTCTAGCTGGTTTGAGTTGAGGTGGATTTCTTGGAGCTTAGGCAAGTTGCAAATCTCAGATGGGATTTCACCAGTTAGCGCATTGTCACTCAAGTCCAAGTAATTCAGTTCATGTAGTGTAGCAATCTGTTTTGGGATTGAACCCGTGAGGTTTGTACTAGAGAGTACAAACTTGGTTAATGAAACCAATGAAGAGAGATTAGTTGGAACTGTACCATATAAATCCAAGTACCTTAACTCCAATTCCACAACCTCCTTGTTGATGTTGCAAGTGATTCCAGACCACCTACATGGTGTTTCATCTCTTGGGTTCCAATTAGACAAGGCCACACTGGATCCATTTAGGCTTTGCTTCCATGAAAGAAGAGCTTCGCCTTGTGGATTAACGGCAAAAGCTACAAAAGGGTTCAAGAGGGAAATGGTAATAATTGTTAGGAAAGAGAAGAGGGTGTTCCATGGATTTACAGGCATTACAGCTATGCTACAAAGTGTAATGAGAGAGGAAGAAAGTACACGAAGGAAGAGGGTTTGGTTGGTTGAGTTGAGGCTAGGGAGAGAGACAATGAGAGGAACCAAATCATGTCTTGTGGGCTACAAGTTTTTTAAGTGGTATATGTATAAATAAATTGAAAGACCCTGAATCCCCGGATCCAAGAACAGCTAGGCCATGATGTTTTTATGCAGAGAGAAATGGAATTTTAGATGGTTGTTTTTTAGCATTTGTTTATGGTTGATGATGGAGAAGAGGTGGGGGGGAAGGGAGGGATAACTGTTTTTTTAATTCAAATGGAAAGTGGGAGAGCTTGGTGAGAGTCACTTTTGTCTCTGATTTTCTGGTGTGAACTTTATCCTTTTTATATGTGGGTTTGTACAAAATAATCTTAATTTTTGTTTTTTTGTTTTTTTAGTTTAAAGAAAAGAATTGAGAACTAAAAAAAAATATCAGTAAGTGAAAAGGTTTTGTCACTTGCTGCATAATTTGGCCAATTAGCACTGAGGGGTCTGAGTCAGCCTTGTCTAGAGTAGAGTTGGATGAGTCTACTACTACTACTAGGATTGAGACCACTTCACAAATTTTAGTTCTGGATCCAAAAACATTTAATTTTCACTAGAAAGGAACTTATAGTTTTACTGATGATAATGATATTTAAACTTGTATTAGTGGGTGAGGGTTCATTTTCCAATTTTGTTTCATTTGGAGCCTACAAAATTACTGTATTGGAAGAACAGAAATCACTTCAGATTGATTTTGAATCTATGTACAAAAATATCCCTTCAAAGGTTTTCAAAAGCTGCAAAAAGATTTGTTGGAACAAATACAATGCTGCATTGTTCTCTGCTCTTACCATAACCTGTAAGTCCATTTTTATCTAAATTTTGGGGGGGACTTAGATCTTGATCATTCATATGGGATACAGACCTTAATCCTGTTGTTGAAATTGTAACAGTTTCAGATTTAGATCTATATTAGAAAAATATGGACTTAGATCCAGATGCTTGTAGACCTGCCTCTTCGAATCTCAAATAAATTCAAGATGAGATCTATGACATGGTCCATTTGTCCTATGAAATTCATATGCTAATTAACAATGTGCTTATTATTTAAAAAAAAACACTCTCAAATGAAATTTTTTGTAACCATTGTTTATGTCATGTACAAATTCAACATTTTTAATGTCATCCATGACAAGAGCTAAGGTGCTGATTCTGCAGAATTTGTATTAAAAAAATGGGGCTTTGTTTTCAACATAATTAAACCCCCATTGAGGTTTCTAATTAAAGTAACAAAGATGTCACGTGATTTACAGGCCATACTGAGAATATGAATCATTTTGTTGTGGGATTTTCTTCAAGATTTAGAGTCTCACATATTGGCCACCTCGTGACTATGCTCTAGGGGTTGATATTATTATATTCGAATTACCTTGCAAATGTGTCCAATTAGGAATCTAAGCACGAGATGGGGAGGGCTGCACATGAAAGAAAGAGAGAGAAAGTAGATCGTTGCTTAAAGAACCCAAAACTGCCATGGTATAGGACAGCTTTTGGTTTATGAAAAGTGTCTTTGTTTTGTCGATGGCAAAGAGGAAGAGACAAGCAAACCCCATCAAAGTAGAATAATTTCCTATTACATCTCTTTTCTCTCTTCCATCACTATTTCTTACTATAACCATTCATGAAAAATCATTACAAATCAAAAAAGAAAAAAGGAAAGAAAGAAAGACATAACTACAATATGCAAGATTCAAGTGAATACTTGAATGATAAACGGTTGAAACTATGTTGCCATGATCCGAAGGAGCTTTAGTCATATCTGCGTTATATTTCAAAAGAACCAGTCAAGTGACTATTAGAACTCCTCATGATTGTTGATACAATTCAGTAGGACTGTATAAACACTCAATGTAGGATTCAATGCATAACATGCATTTATCCAATCTAAAACCCATAATTGGGGGTGTCACAATGTACTAAACTAAGTTCCAACTAAATAGGCATTTTGGAACCAAATTATAGATATAATTGCATGATTGATGAATTGTGCAAGCAACTGGGCAAGCATTCCTACTACAAGTTATCTTCTTTTGTTTTGGGTTGGAAAGTTTGCTTGTAATGAACCTGAGAATGGTTGGTCATTTTTCAATGATTCACAAGCACATCATGTGCTTATCCGTGTCATGTGTTTTTTTAATAATATGATGGGATTTAAGAATAAAATGTAAACTGAGTTAATAATAGAAATTCATATATTCCAAGTGACTCAAAAGTTTGATATCAATAATTCAAGAAACACGATCAATTTAGTTTTATTATGTTATAGTTTCCTTCTCTGCAAAACAGTAACTTTAATTGTACCCTTGAACTTTTTGGAACAATCCTTCTTCAATTTCCCATTCTCTTATCTAGTAGCTATGTTTTTGGGTGTAATTTTATTTTATTTTATTTTTTTGGTTAATTGTAATCATCCCACCCTAAACTATAGGAGTATTTATAATATGACCACAAATTCAATAATTTTATAATCAACACCCTCACTTGATGTTAATTTACATTATCCATCTCTCAACGTATAAATTATTGTACAATTTAATAGTTTAATCTATCCACCATCATCTACAAGAGTTTAAAATTGTGCATTCTAAAACTTTGAGAACATTTGCAATGTACACCAATAAATTGTAAGAGCATTTACAATCTACACCGTATGTTATATAGAGGGAGACATTGGGTGAATACGTGGCCAAAAATGGCCTCCTGTTTGCCCAATATCCTGTCTAGTGCACAAAAGCATTAAATGGAAGCTATAATTTTTCTTAATAATTCTTAAACCTTTTCTATGTCTTTTCTTGCGAAGTAGGAAGGAAGTGACATCGCCTTCCAAACTTTCCACAAATTTAAATTTAGCCCTATGTTTGAGTTATATTTTACAACAAATATACGTGTCTCCAAATTTTCGTATCTCCTATATGAATATCTTAAGTATGTATTTTCTTAATAATTGTTATTACTCGAAACCAAAATAAAAAAGATGGATTTCCTATAGGACTCTATATTAAGTATGTTTAATTTTATTTTTAATAAAAATATTGTTAATTATTTTATCTCTTAAAATTCTACCTCTGTGCCATTGTTTAAGTATGTTATATTTATCTTCTGTATTTTCCAATTGCACAATATTTTAATTTCTCTATTTCGCTTCAAATTCTAATCTAGGGATTCACTATAGCAGTTTGGCCCCTCCAAAACAAAAATCCAAGACTTCACATTTCCACGTAAAAATGATTGAGAGATCTTTTCGTACTGATTTTATATATCTACTAGTCTCTTCACACATGCGGATTTATACTTGTAACAAACTAGATAATTGAGCGGTACAAAACATCATTTTTTGGGCCATCTAGAAGAAGCTCCACCATTAAAAAAAGTGGTAACGTTTTTATATCAGATACCTATCAATCATCTGACATGACCTGATAATGGCTTTCAGTGAGCACACAAGTGGGAGATTATGTACATTCCAATTCATTAAGCACTAAGCAGTTCTAAGTGGTTACCCAAAGAAAATCATTTTCACACATATACTGCGGCTGCCCCTTGGAATTACAATGGAAGTGTTTTATGCAGAATTATATTTTGGAATCCATGAAGAAATCATTTTCACATTACTAGGATAATTTTTTTCTGTGGGTTCTAGTTAACTCAACTGGTAAAGTCTCTGATATTTAAATAAGAGACTTAAAGTTTAATCACTATTTACATCTAAAACTGATTGATGCCTTGATTTAATAATAAAAAGTTATCATTAGAAGCAAACGTCATAAGTCAAAAATTTTTTTTAAAAAGAAAGGATAATTTTTTCTTTCTTACACTTTTTAAGAGTTGGGGGTTTTCCATTAAGCTTGTTGATTGTAATGGGCATTACCTTTTGTTTAATGCTATGTGAGTATATATGGAAATAAAGCAGCACATAAGTATGTGAGCATAAGAGAGCTATGAGAGGCTGTGGAGAACCATTCAAATGGTCAGTGCTAAGTAAAAAGTTTAGCTAGTTCTAGAGTTATATAGAGAAGCAAGAGAATAAGATCTCGTGTCTGATAGCCAGGTTCAGGTGAGAGAGGTCCCTCTCTTCATGAAACTGACATGTGTAAAGCTCACATCCTCATAGAAAAGAAGGATTTATGGTGATGATGTTTGATCATAATTCATAGCAAGTACACTATTGGACACTTCGTTCATTTGTCTGCTCCCTACTTTATTGCTTAGCATGCATGTAATAATGATGTACAGATCAACACGAAAGAAAATGATCCTCTCCCCATGATATTTTCATTTCATAGTTCATGTAAAATTACATACTATTCTCTGCAATGTTAGATAAGAAAAAGAAAAATTTAACTGTGAAAGAAACTTTCTTCATTTCCAATAAAATCAAAACGATCATTTTCCGTACAAAAGCTTAAATAAATCTATTGGGTTTGTGTTTTATTCTTCCTTGCTTCATGGACCCATCACAATGATTAGAACATTCACATCAAAGATGTGAAAAATTCTAAAATGCTATTTTATAGCTTAAAACCCTAAAATATGCTCTACATCAAAGATGCTAAAACTAAAAAGTAGTAGCACCTTACTGTAACAAGTTGCTACTATTTAGAGCATTCTTATCAAAGATTTCAAAAAATTTAGCATTTAGCATCTCAAAAATCTACACTATCTATTTTAACACCTCACTTTACAATACACAAAACATCAAAGATTTTATATTTTTTATCACTTCATTAAAATATTAATTTATTATTATTTTTTTTATTCTCATTCTCATCTCTTTCACTACTAACAAATCCATTGCCACCACTGCCCATAGCCACAGGCACAGGCACAGCCTTCATCCCTTTTTCAATTTTGTAGCACGCACCCACACACACGAAAACAAACCATCAGATTCTAATTCCTTGGTCCTCCCATTGAAGACTCGATCTGACGGCACTGTCAATAGCCAATTTGGTTCCGCCTCTTCATTCCCATGGACACGGACACCACTTCCCTCCCCGTTGTCATCTTCTTCCACAGCAGCGGCTTGACTTTCCTCTCCCCTTCCTCCTTCGCACTGTAAAACCAAAACATAATCCCAAAATCAAATCAAGACCTAAAATCAAATCAAACTCACCCCGATCTGAACCCACCACAAAACTGTAGCCAAAACCTACCCCAACCTCTCTGATGACCACCACCCTAGCGACCTAGCCTCTCCGGTCTCAACCCCAGCCAAGAACATCGACCACGCCGACTCAAGAGTGACGCCTTAAGAATGCTAACTCAACCCAGCCACACCTAAGACCCACGAACTCGAGATGCAGAGAGAAAGGGAAATGGAGAGGCGGAGAGAGAGAGAGAGAGAGAGAGAGAGAGAGAGAGAGAGAGAGTGAGTGAAAAGGAAAGAAAGAAAGTAATAAAAAAAATAGTAGCAGCTTGCTACAGTGAGGTGTTAGTAATAAAACTTCACTGTAGCAAGTTGCTAAAATTTTTAAGATTTGACACCCTTGATAAAGATGGGTTTTTATGATTTGAGGTGTTAAAAATGCAAAAAAATAGTATTTAGCATTTTTAACACATTTGATGAGAATGCTCTTATTATTATTATTATTTTCTTTTTTATCACTTTCTCTCTCTTTTGCCGTCCCTCTTCTCTTCTCTCTTTCTCTTTCACTCTACCTCTTCGTTTCTCTCCGTGTCTCCTCCCCTTTTCTTTTTGACTCACTCTCTTTTTTTGATTGTTGATCTTTCTCCTCTCTCCATAGGGCGAGTTAATTTCCTGGGTGGTGGAGGATCATCCTTGTTTGTGATTTCGTGGGTCTAGGTTGATTTCGTGGTTCGATGGTTTGGCAAGTGTGGGTTAGGTATGATCTAATTTTGCTGGGTTTTGTGGTTTGATTTCGACGAGGTGATCTGATTTTGTGATTTGGTGGGTTCGTGGGTCTCTATTGTGAATTGATTTTAGCTGGGTTTCGGCGAGTGCGGCTGCAGTGGTTCGGCGAGTGTGGGTTTGGGTTGATTTCGTGGGTTTGGGCGACAGTGGTTTGGCAAGTGTGGCTAATTTTAGGGTTTGATTTTGGCGGATGTGAGGTGGGTTTTGTGGTTTGACTTCGGCGGGCTGATCTAATTTTGTGATTTGGTGGGTTTGTTATATCTATTGTGAATTGATATTGTGATTTTGTGGCTGGTGGATGTGGCTAGCAGTGTTTAGAACAGTTGGGTTAAAAAAGAGAGAGACCCAAAGGGAGAGAGAGGAAGAATTAAAAATGAATAAAAAAATAATGAAGAAAGAATATTTAAATGAAATGGTAAAAAAAAATAGAAAGTTTAATGTTAGGTGTATTGTAAAGTGACGTGTTAAATGCTATAAAATTGATTTTTTAGATGTTAAATGCTAAAAAATTTAAAACTCTTGATGGGAATGCTCTTAGAAATTAGTATTATGCTTATGCAATGATATACAGATTAATAATTGTATGTATGTTAAAACAAGTGTTTCAACAATATAATTGAAAATGAACAATAAAATACATGGCAAAAATGAAAAATAAAAATTACTTTAAGTTGCATAGAGAAATGGAATTATGTAAAACTGAAATTTATAAAAACCTAAATTATAACAAATTATTAAAATAATCTAAAATAAATAATATAACTTTTTATTTTATTTTTTTAATTTTTGGCAATATAATTTAATTGGAATAATATTGTTAAAACTCTTGAAACTTTGATGTTAGGGGTTTAATTAGAAAAAAAATGTTGTGTTAATTTTAATGTAGTTATGCGCCATGTCATCATGTGGTATAAGGAGAAAAAACAAAAGGAAAATATTAAACAAAAAGAAAAGAAAAGAGAGAGAGAGCGTCCACTTATCACAACCATAACATATAAAATGGAAAATTTCTTTTATATATATATAAAAGAAGATTCTTGGCTTTGTATTTTGATAATTATAATCATTTAACCTATTTTCCTTTTATGATGAGAGTGTATCTCATAAAATGGTCTCATGAAACCATCTTCTTATGGTATGAGTCCTACACATGTGGGACTCATAAATGTTGTGAGAGAGATTTTATTAGATTATCTCATAAAATATTTTTTTTAAATAAAAAAAATTACGTTGGATGATTTGAGTCCCTTGGAAAATTGCATTTATATTGTATAAACTCGTGCATATGCACATGTATATTTAAAAATAATCACACTTACACACACACACACACACATATATATATATATATATATATATAAGTTCAAATTACACGTGGTGTTAGAGTTACAACTTAAAAATTTTTTAAGTCATAAATTTCTAAAATATGTAATGATTTCTCACTTTATATATATATCTATATATGATTTAGAATCTAATTAGATTTGAATTATTCAATTTTTACACCCAATAATTTACTTTCTACAAGAATTAAAAAATTAGATAGGATACGTGGCATAAAATTGAATTCTAATTGAAATCCAATTTAGAATCTAATTAGATTTAGAATCTTCAATTTCCGCACTTAATAATTCATTTAACACAAAAATTTAAAAATAGATAAGACACATGATACAAAATTAAATTTCAATTTAAGATATAATTAGACTTTCTCTAATCTTTTAACTTTAACTCATTTGTTGAGATTTCCTAAAAATTCGATCTTGGGTAAATGGACCCATATTAATTGTTGCAATCCTTGTCAACATTATTTGTTTCTATCATTTTCTCCTTGTTTTGACTTGTGAGTGGGGTGTAGACTGTGGTGGAGTCAGTAAACTCAAAATCGAATAGTAAATTAATGCAATGTGCTTGCGATCGTTGCAAGATCCAATAAGCAAATGGAGAAAATGCTTGTACCATATGTCCATATCTTCTCAACAAATATTTAAGAGAATGCCAGTCCATTTGAAGAAGAAGAAGATACGCATTAACATATGATTTACTAGATCTATTCTCTCATAATAGCTAGACCAGTACCAGATTATGAATTACAATATCATGGTCCATGGATTAGATTTTTGACTTCCACAAAGATTCCACTTCTGTCTTAAATGCATTTCAAAGAGCTGATTAGAAAGCATGACAATTTAAAATACGGGTCCTTGAAAGCTATGAGTATGTATCCAAGAAGGTGCTCTTATGCTATTAAAGATTTCTTATCATGGTTAATGGTCCATGAATGTGAGGATATAATTATTTGTTCAAGATCTTTACCAGTCAAATATCCTTTGTATTGTTTTTTGTATGATGACTTTTTTCCTTTTAGAATTAGCATTAATTGTTTAGGTTTTCTTCTTCCTTTTCTAAAGAATTAATTGTTTGAAATCTCATTAGCATTCTTTAATCAATGAACTTTTAATTGCATGAAGACAAAAATGAATACATAAAACATTTACTTAATTGAATCAACCATGTTAAGTTAATCATATTACAAGTATTCTAGTTGGAATATAGACCAGATCATGAATTCAAGCATAAGAGGGAGAGTTGTTTTTATTTATATTTTTTAAATGAGTTAGTGTAGGTGAGATTCGATCACATGTCCCTTATTCAATGAGTAAAAGACTTCACTAGTTTTTTTTTTTTTGATGGAAAGACTTCACTAGTTGAACGGACTAAAACTCGTTTTAAATAAACTTCTAATGAGATCATTTGCTAAGAAAAAGTGTTACAAGGGAAGTAAGAATCTAAGGTGCTAATAAGTTGAATATTTTTTATAGGTTGGCCTGGGATTAAAGATAGAAAAGTTTTTAAAGAAAAATATACGGCCAAAAATGATTTTACTATTAAGGTGGAAGTTTGGGTGCTGCAAACTTTGACTTTCTAGTGCTCTGGTTTTTTTAATGGCCTATCCGGGTTTTAAGCTGCATCAATCAACTCCATATAGTTGCTGATGCAAATCTCTTTCTTTCTACATCATACACATTTTATCTATGTTTTATTAGACAATCACATATGATTGACAACTTTTTTAAAGGGGCAAAGGGGGAGTGTTAGATTGCTCACTTGCTTTGATTGTTTTTGAGCAATAATTGAGCAAGTATGAGAGACAATCCCAATGAAAAAAAAGGTTCTCTAATCAACGGCAAGTCAAATATTAGATCATTTTGACTATGAATTATATTTCCAAGCATTGCATGGCCCATTTGGCTCCACAACACGTGTGGGTAACCTCACAAGTCACAACTATTACATAAGCCAATTATACAATTGAAGTACATCATCTATTTGTTTAGTGTATTTCATATAATATTTAATCTCACACATATAATCACTTTGTGAAAGCTATTCTTTCCTTCTTGGTTGGCCATCTCTTTTGTGTTTTCTATTTGTGCTTTTCCTTTGTGGGTGGTACTCTTCCCTTCTTTCAAGGGTAATGGCCTAACTAGCTTTTCTTCTTTCGGCTCCAAAGTATGTGATTTACAAATTTTAATGTGGCTAAACTCTTAAGACACATAATATTGTTAATTCTTGCTTTCCTTCTTTAAGACTAAACGTGCAAGATTCAAAATCATTTGCTCACATAAAGGGGGCAATAATGTCACCTTGAGAATAGGCTCTTTGAGAAACTTCTCTAGAACATTTGAAGAGAGATGCAAACTTATAATTAACAATGTGATATTAGCCACGAATGAGAGAGATGACTAGCTTTTAATCATTTACTTCACAACATTAACCGAGATGCTTTTATATTAAAATTGTGAACTGAAAACACTTTCTGCACTTGCTAACCATTAAAGTAGCTTTGTAGTCATTTTTTTAGCACATGTATATCGTTCCTTTTAGTTTTAGGCTTGTAACTTGTATTTTAAGCTAACCCTAGAATTTTTGTTATAATTTAAACATTAATTGAGCAATGGTACCTCCCCAAGAGTCTTGTGTTTCAACTACGTTAACCAATTCTCTCACTAAATAGAACTTGGATTTAAGTGCCACCTCTCTTCACTCCTTCACTTTGTTGTAAGCTAATTAAATTGAGCATTCTCTCTTGTTCTTGTAATAATCTCTGATTCAACCTAGACTATGAAGAGTGCAGATCATAGCACAACCTTTAGATTGAGAAATCTCCAATCCAACCCAACCCATGTTAGTTCTAAAAACCAACCCAACTCAAATTAAGTTATGTCATCATGTAGGAGCCATTTTGTCGCTTAAGAAAAAAGCTTCTATTCAACTACTATGAAAACCTATTTATTTATTTTAATTTACACAATTGAGCATAATATTCTATCTCTTTTAAAACTAATTAAAATAAATAAAACTAACAATATTATGCAAAGTCTTAAAATCCAACATAAATCAAACTAACAAATAAAAAGCATATACTATACATAATGTGGGTTAGTTTTGGATGATCTTATTGAAAAGTTTGTCAACCTAAATTTGATCCAAGTTCCTCCCCTCCCCACCCCCACCCCCCCCCACCCCACCCCAAAAAAAAGAAAAAAAAAAAACCAACCTAAAATAAAACCCATCATCCCATGAAAAAACCAACATGAAGCGTCGGGTTGGTTTGTTGAATGAACACTCTTACTTGGATCTACGATGATATAAATAGTACTAGCCAATTGAATGAATATTCAGTCATATAATCTCAAAACCATCCTTATAAAATAGAAAGGGATAACAGCGATTCAGTTGAAGCTCTTGGAGTGTTAAAATTCCTCAAAATTGCTCATGGGGTTGGAGTCAAATTTTGAAGCTTATTAGGGAAATAGCTCGTCTTTGGATCAAACATTCCATTTGTAATAGTGGTAAGACATTTGTTAGGCATGATAATTGGCACCCTGAAGGTACATTATTGCGTAGATTTGGTCACTAGATAGTTCTTGAAGCTGAAAGTAATGTAAATGCCAAATTTTCTAGTATTCTAAAACAAGGTTACTATTTCTGCCCTCCAACTAGATCTGAGGTGGTGGTGAATTTTTAGGTTGGTTATCACAACTTGACTTAGCAAATTTTGTACAATGGTTGCTCTCAAAATTTGGGAGATTTATCAGATCCTCAGCTTGGAATGAAATTAGGCCAACAACTAGAGATTGGTTGGTTAAATGGGGTTATGGTGGGTTCATCCTGTGTTTTCTATAGGAATAAATTGGAATCTTAGATTTTTTTTTTTTTTTTAATAAATCAAACAGTATTTTACAATTATAGAACGTAATAAAAATTTTACCAATTAAGTTAAAATTAGAGATTATTTATTTTTTGAATGTTCTTTTACTAGTAGAATCTGGTTTCGTCAAAATCCATGCGGTATAAGAAGTGTGGATGAACATGATCTAACCCAATAAGAAAAGGGTAAAAAATAAACCATTAAGTTCCACACAAGTATCTTCAACGAGCAACCCAATAGGCCCACTGCCTACCCCTTTAATGCTTGTTCCAAGTAATGGGCTCACCAAATCAATGAACTAATTGGGCTCATCTCTTATTTCTGGTTAAAAGGAAACTGAATTAAGAAACTAGCTTGCCGAAACAGGCATAGTACTAGAGGCAGAAAGCCTATAAAAGTACAGGCCAGAAGCATCAAAGCTTAGCAAATGCTTAGCCCAGTTGGGCTCATCTCAATATCTGCTCACAATGCTTGTCGTTCTTTTAAGTCTTGCCCAAGCTGCTCATTGCCCAACTTAGGCTACCCAGCTTGGTTTTGCAGCTTTTGCTGCAGGTTCAAGAGTTTCTTAGAACAGGTTTGATGAAAATATCCAGCACTTACACAACTTTTTTTTGTCATAATTGTAATGCGGTAAAGTGTGAATGATGAAAAAAAATGATGAATTCATGTATAAGTAATAAATAACGACTCACAGTTTGCTATGATAGAATTATGGCAAAAAGTTGTGGAATAGTCTATAGTAGTAGAACTATAGAACCACTCCAGATTTTGAATTTGCTCTAAATTGTTATTTGTTAATTTATAAAACTATCTTGTCAATCACATGATTCATGACTTTCAATCACTAAATGATAGTTAATATGACCAATTTAATAGTTGTATCATTAATAAATGAGACTATGTGATATGGATTTGTGAATCTCATGTAGTTGTTTTTAGAGAAATTCATTTGAATTGGAGGAAGAGTTTGTTGTCCTTCACTAAATCAATTAATAAATTTTTGCATAAGAATATGGAATGCATTCCCAGTTTCCCACATATAGAAAGAAAACTGAGAGAATTGCTTCTCATTGTATAGGCTATAGATGAAACCAAACAATTTTCTTCCAAATTGTCTAACTAATTTTATGGAAAATCATTTAGTCATTCACATGTACACTTCATATTTGTTTTGAAAGAAAAGCTAGGAAGAGGAGCTAACTGATGTTTTAATTGTCATCCTTGCAGCACTCAGATTTTTTACTACGAGCTTCTACTAATCCAACATTTCTAGGAAGCCCATCCCCAACGTGCTCATCGGGAAAGAAACTACCATATATATAAATATATGCTAATATTCTAACTAAAACAATAATTAATAGTAGGGAGGCTTTTGTTATGTACTAATCCCCCTAATTTTGTTGTAAGCCAATGGTTGACAAATGCATGGGTGACGTTGTGTCGGTCAATCCGAGTTTTTTTAAGGGATGTATTTTGGCACACACATTACCATAACTTGTTTAGTATCAATTATGGGTCCATCATTGAAAGCACTCAAATTAATCCAATAACAACTTGATATGTGTACAAATCGTGGTAGATTGTTTATCTTTAAACAATTTGATCATGAATTAATACCCAAAGAAAAAAAATAGATGCTGAATTAAAGAAAAAGATATTTAAAAGTTTTGGTGGATTTCTTAAAGAAATATGTGAAACTACTGGTCTTTGTAGTTTCATCATATCTTGGGGTAAATTATTTATTTGTGTTTTGTTGAAGTGTGTTGCTTACTTTGTAATCCTTTCATAGTTTAATATCAATAGAGAACACTCCTTAAAAAAAGGCCAAATTGAATCTTGCTAGGTTGTACGAGTTACCCATGAAAATCCACATAATAATTTGCCTCAGTCAAGAAATAAGCAACTTGTACACATTTGACAGACCTTAATAATACAATTGCTCTAATTTCCCTACGAATGATCGATTAAATAACGTGTGTTTTCGCCATATAAGTGTCAATCCTTATTCCTTAAAGCATTAGGTGCGTTTTCTATATTGTTTCTCCCCTTGGAAAATGTGCTTTACACTAGGTCCCAAAGCTATATATTCTTTTAAATATATGAAAATGGAGGGGTTTGTTGTTTTTGATAGGCCACCAAATGATGATCTTTTGTATTTAGCTAGTATGGATAATGATGGCTTGGTTGTTAATAGGGTGTCTGTGCCGGACCCTAACTCTGCTGTAAATTAGTTTGTTTTGTATGTATATTTCCCCTTAACCAAAAAAAAAAAAAAAAAAAAAAAAAAAAACTATTCTTTTTGAAGAATTAGGTGGTATACAAAGAAGAGAAAACTCAACAAGTCAACAACTATCATAAGGACTTAAATTTAAATTCCACTCTTGTCTACATTGAATATTTCTAGTGAAATTTGCTAATGCAAATAAAATTATTATTCTTTTTAATTCTTTAGTTGATGATCATTTTAAGTAGGAATTAAAGTACAAAACTAAATGATGCTACAGCAATCTAGCTAGAAATATTTGTTTGTTTGTTTGATATAAGGAAGTGTTGTCTTAATATTTTGGGGCAAATTAATTATGTGTGTGTTGTGTTTTGTGGAAGTGTGTTGCTTACTTTGTATTCCTTTCATAGTTTAACTTTAGTATCAATAAAGAACACTCCTTAAAAAAAGTAGGTAAAAAAAGGCCTAATTAAATCTTACTAGGTTGCATGAGTTTCATAGTTTAATATCAATAAAGAACCCTTCTTAAAAAAAGTAGGAAAAAAAAAAAAAAGCCCTGATTGAATCTTGCTAGGTTGTATGAGTTGCCGTTGAAAATCCACATAATAATTTGCCTCAGTCAAAGAAATAAGCAACTTGTCCACATTTCACAGACCTTTATAATACATATGCTCTACTTTCCCAACGAATGATGGATTAAACAATGTGTGTTTTAACCATGTAAGTGTCGATCCTTAAAGCACTAGGTGTTTTTTCTAAATTGTTTCTCACCTGGAAAATGAGCTTTACACTAGGTCCCAAAGATATATATAATCTTAAATATATGAAAATGTATTTAATCATAACAAATTCTTTAGTTTGAAGAATTAGGTGGTATACAAAGAAGAGAAAACTCAACAACTTTCATAAGGACTTAAATTTAAATTCCACTTTTGTCTGTATTAAATATTTCTAGCAAAATTTGTTAATGTAGATAAAATTATTATTCTTTTTAATTCTTTAGTAGATGATCATTTTAAGCAGGAATTAAAGTACAAAACTAAAGGATGCTCCATCAGTCTAGCTAGAACTATTTGATTGTTTGTTTGATATAAGAAAGTGGTGTCTCAATATTTGGCTAGATTATTCCACTCTCTATTTATTAAATACCCCAAAAACCCCATAAATCAATAGTGTGGTAGATTTTTTTGAGTGTAGGACCTCCGAGTTTATGTCATAGCCGAGTCAAACAAATAGTTAAAAATACAAATAATCTACCAACCAAACAAAAAGAAAAATAAAAGGAGAAGCAAAATGCATCACAACTTAGTAATAAGTTTATTTCAACACATTTGGTAGGAAAAAAGAAAAAAAACTCTAGGAGAAACATAATTAAAATAAAACGTGCATAATTAAAACATCTTACTTAGCACTAGTAAGATGAACTCCACTCTTCAAGCAATCCAACCAACATCTTCTTTGTTCTGCAATATGTAGGTAACAGTCACAAGGATGTAACGGTAATAATAAAAAAGTGTAGTTTTAGAATATGCCTCCAATTATTTGGCACTTCAATTAGCTAGGAAAGCCCCTTAAAAATATTAATAATAATAACAAAGAAAATAAAATAAATCCTTGTCCCAAGAGATTGGCGGTCACATAATAGTAATAGCCTCAACATTGACATAAAAACAGGTATTGGAATTTTTGATCGATAGAAAATAAATTAAAGATGAAAAATTATCTTTACAATTTAGAAAGACATTTTCTTAAGAACCAAAATTATGAAATAAAATATTTTCTAATATGACTTTATAAAAAATGTACTTTCTAATATAATAGTAGATAAATATATACCTGAAATCGGTATTTGTATCTGTAAAATTTTGCTTCAATTAATTCTTCCACGAGCATTCTTCTTGGATCTTCGCACCTTATTGTGTCGTTTTCCATAAACACTATTTGCTAGCCATTTTGATTTTTCACTTAAGAACACAAGATATCCCATACTTAATCCGAACATGAATCCACATCCATACCCCAACAACACAACTTTCCAATTAAACCCATTTGCAAACTCAAAATCATCTTCTTGGATGGTTGATGATAGTGGTGGGTGTTGTCCCTCATCATTGCCACAAGTTTTTGTCATCGGAAATCCACATAAACCCAAGTTTCCATTGTAAGAATCATTTGTAAATGTATTGAACTGTTTACCTTGAGGTATCAGTCCCACAAGATGGTTTTTTGAGAGATTTAAAATTTCCAATGATGTAAGATCTGTCAATTGTATAGGAATGTTGCCTGTGAGCTTATTTGAGGAGAGATCTAACCATTCAAGATTAGTTAAATTTCCAAATAATATAGGTATATGACCTATAAGATTATTGTGTGAAAAATTTAGCCCTTTGAGTGATCCAAGCTTTCCAATTACCTTTGGAATTTCTCCATTGAAGCTATTGTTGGAAAAATCAATGGTTGTCAATAGAGTTTGGATCTTCACCACATCAATATAATTCCCTTTAATATCAATTGTAATAGAATCATTAATATCAATTGTAATAAAATCATGATAATAAGTATTGCCCATATATTGCAGTTTACCTTTCTCTACACTTCCATTCATCATGGCTGTTAAGTTCTTGAAAAGGTTTGATGGCAAATGACCATGGAACATATTGTGAGAGAGATCTATGATTCTCAAATTAGGGAATGAGAGTTTAGTCTTGTGATTGCCTATTGAACCATGAAAGTTGTTTGATCGCAATAGGAGAACTCTTAACTCTAGAAGATTTTCTAACCAACAAGGGAATGTGTCGTTAACCTTGTTGTTTGAAACATCTAGAATTTTCAATTTTTTGCATTTGACCAATGAACGTGGCAATAACCCTTCTAATTGATTGCCAGCCAGTTTAAGACTTCTCAAGTTACTGCACTTTACAAATTTTGGGATGGTGCCATGAAGATTGTTATTTCGCAGATCCAAACTTATGAGGTCACTCATGTTTCCCAAACATGGAGGAATCATACTAAAATGATTATGAGAGAAATCAAGATAGTTGATAAAATTGAAATTGCAAATCAAGGGAGGGATCTCTCCACTTAAATTGTTCCTTGAGATTGAAAAGAAAATAATGTTAGGTGGAAAAGCACGAAGTGGCCAAGTACCTTCAATCAAATTATCCGAAAAATCAACAAACTGCAACGAAACAAGGCTGCATAACTCGCCAGGAAACTGTCCGGTGATCAAATTAGAATGCAAATCCAGGTACGTCAAGTTTCGGCAGCCTAAGATCTCGGCCGCTACATTTTCCGAAATCTGATTCGATCCGAGATCCAAGGCATGGAGATTTTCCAAGTTCCCAATCTCTCTCGGTATTGGCCCAGTAAGCTTGTTATCATTAACTCGAAACCGAATCAAAGACGAACAATTTCCAATATTTTCTGGTATTTCGCCAGTCAAATTGTTATAAGACAAATCAAGCACCTCGAGATTCTGACATTTGGAAATTGAGGATGGAATGGTACCAGTAAATTTGTTATCCCCCAACCGTAAAACCTCGAGCGCCGGCAAGTCTCCGATAAAGTCCGGAATATTCCCAGTCAAACTGTTATTAGACAAATTAAGCACCTCGAGATTCTGACATTTGGAGATTGAGGATGGTATCGTACTGGCAATATTGTTGGAAGAAAGATGTAGAATTTTAAGCCTTCCATTCTTTCCCAAACCCTGAGGAATGCTACCAGTAAAGTTGTTCTCCCACAACAGTAAAACCTCGAGCACCGGCAAGTCTCCGATAGAGTCCGGAATATTCCCAGTCAAATTGTTATTAGACAAATCAAGGGCCTCGAGATTCTGACATTTGGAAATTGAGGATGGAATGGTACCAGTAAAGTCGTTCTCCCACAACTGTAAAACCTCGAGCGCCGGAAAGTCTCCGATAAAGTCCGGAATAGCACCGTGAAGCTTGTTGCGAAACAAGTTCAACAGCGTCATGTTTTTCAGCTGAGCAAACGAGGATGGAATTTCACCCGCGAGCATGTTGTTCGACAAGTCCATGGATTTCAAGCTCGCCAAATTCCCAAGCTCCACCATCAAAGACCCCGAAAGCGCATTCATTTCCAAAAACAGAGTGTGGAGCTTCTGTAGCTTCCCAATCTCCGGTGGTATCTCTCCGGTTAACCCACAGTTTGCGACGTCGATACAAACAAGCTCCGACAGGTTTCCGATCTCGGCGGGAATGCCTCCCTCGTAGGCATTGAAGTATCCAAGGTAAAGCTCACGCAGGGTCGTCAAGTTTCCGATCTCGGCAGGTATAGTGCCGACTAGATCGTTGCCAGAAACCGCCAAATACTCAATAAACTGCCATTGTCCGTACTGGGTCGGGATCTGACCGGTGAAATAGTTACCGCCGAGATGCAAATGGCGGAGGTTAGGCATTTCAACGACAGTCAGAGGCAACTCACCGGTCATGTAGTTGTTGTAGAGATCGAGGACTTGGAGGTTCTTGAGGGAAGCGAGTTGGTTTGGGAAAGTGCCATTGAAAATGTTGTTGGAGAGGTTGAGGTAGCGGAGAGCCGAGAGAGAAGAGAGCTGCGGAGGAATGGGGCCGGAGAGTTGGTTAGAGGCGACGGTGAGGTTCGAAAGGAAGCGGAGGTGGGCGAGGTCAGGGGAGAGAGTGCCGGAGAGGTTGAGACCGGAGAGGTCAAGAGATGTCACGTGATGGTGAGTGGTGTCGCTGCACGTGACGCCCCTCCACGTGCAGTGGTTCGTGGTGGCGTTCCATGATGAAAGGGCCGATTGTGTGTTGTCTATGAGGGACTTTGCCGAGAGAAGTGCTTTGTATTCTGGGATGTGGGCTGAGTGAGTTGTGTGGATTTGGAGGTGGAGGAGGAGGAGGAGGAGGAGCAAGAGGAGGAGCTGCATTTTTTTTTTTTTTTTTTGGGATTGGGATGGTGGGTAGATGGAGAGTGGCTGTGGTGGGGAGTGAACTGTTTCAGTGAGACTGATGAGAAGGGTTGAAACTTTGTACTTTGAAGCTAGTGTGATTTTATTCTTCAATCTTTATTTAAAATACTAAAAAAGTAACTCATATTATTAGTATTATTGATTATATATTATTCTTTATTTACTATATGCCAGTAGCAAGTAGAAATGGATAGGTCATATTCAGCCAAAAAAACAAAAAGTAGATATATCATAGGGCAGGTTTTTCATTGCCTTTTTGTGTTTTTTTTTTGGGGGGGTGGGGGATACTCAACAATATGATTTTTTTTTTGTTAAATTAAAGTAGATAGGTCCTAGCTTTAAATTTTAATCATGAAGAGATGCATTGGGGGTGGGGAGGTACTTGCAAATTACGACTTACAACTTACGAGTAGAGAGAGAGAGAGAGTTATGCTTGAAATCTTGAAGGTTATTCATTTATTATTTTTATTTTGGATGTATGTTTATTGCTCTTTAACTAGGGCAGGAAGGTTCCAATAAAAAAAATTTAAAAATAAATAAATAAAGGGCATGCATGCAGTATGCAGATGCAGAAGGGAATAAATAAAAAGGTAAGAAAGGAAAAAGGGAATTTTCGAATATGCATCTCTCGTCAGCCCAAGGTCCCAACCCTGCCTTTTTCACTCTCCAAAGATACAACACATTCTAAGCACAAAAAGTATGGCTTCTTTTGTTTTTGCTACAGAGAAAGTATGGCTTTCTTTGTTTGAATTTGATAGCTATTGGTCCAATGTACCTGGTTAACAATTTAAATTATTAGGATAAAATTTTTCCTGCCTTAACAACTTGTCATGCTCTAGGCCACTTGCAAGATCAGGACTAGGACTCTAGGAGGGCCTTATTGGAATCATTCTAGTCCCTTATTGGGATCGAGAAGTCGGCTCATCAGGCTACCCTCCAATGTAACCAAGGTTCTGATTTTGCTGATTGACTTAGTTCTCCAATTAGATATAATAATATATACACACACATACACACACACACACATATATATATATATATATATATATATATATATATATATATATATATATATATATATATATATATATATATATATATTACTATTATTGGTGTTCAAATTTGATTCGGTTCTTTTGGCTATTTATTAAAATTTTTAACTAGTAATAAGAATATACAAATTTCTCTTTTTTCTTTTTTACAGTGAGGATTTGATTTGTGTGTGGAAATGTATATGTGTATGTGTGATTTTTAACTTAATTTTAACTATTACTGTGCGCTCCCAAAATGAGGCTTACGAGCTTGTCCAACACTTGGGCTCACAATCAATTTGTAATATGGGTTTTGGATTTTCTACTATGGGTAATTTTTAGCTCAGAGACCCAACAGCACAACCTATTCCTACAAATTCCTCTCCTTTCTCTTGTGTTGCTCTCCTTATACCTTTTACCCTTTGTTCCCTCTAGAATTATTCAACCGCCCCCTCTTCTTCATTCTCTTCTCTTATTTATAGCTCAAGATCAGTGGAGGGATTATGATTACTCTAGGTTATTAGTGGGCAAGGGGGTCCAATTCTATTGCTTCTAAGTGGGTGTTTAGTTGGAAGTGGTAATAGTGGCATTGGAACTAGTTCCCACCTCAAGAGGGATGTTTGGCAGCGATATTCCCCAAGGCAATATCGGGCAGTCGAGATATAGTATCCCCGAGCAATCACGTTTCTACCTGAGATGTAGTTGTTCGGGCAAGTCTCAGATTATGAATCATGATGTGTACAGATCAAGATTACATGCCTAATGGGCCTTGGGTCTGGCATAGTGGCATGAGGCTTGGGCCCATGGCCTTAGCAAGCCTAGGGCTGAGCCTCGAACAAAGGGGTTGGGGTCATCGACCACACTGTAGGGTTGAGGTTCAAGACCCAAGTAGGCCTGGGGACCCCATACCATACATTAGCCCTCCCCTAATTCGTGCTCGGCTACCAAGAATTAATTAAGGATACTAAGAGATAGAAACTCTTCAAGGAGTTTAACAAGCATATACTGAACGGTTAAGAGGTTCATTAATGCGCCCTTAAAGGGTGCGTTGTATCAGACTGTCTAGTTTAGTCGTCATCATAACTTGACGGTTTGTGAACCGAGGCAGCACGCGTGTGGTAGTTACAATGGGGATTCGTAGAGTTTTCCCGCCTCCTATTTATTAAATGTTATTTATTTCTCCATTGGACTCTATAAATAGTTCCTTTTGTGTTTCCTCATCACTTTTTACATCTTCTCTTCCTCAAACTCTCTCTCTGTCGAGCATACTTCTCTTGTGCACACATTCTCCAGCCTAAAACACCGTTTCCTAGAGCCCACAATAAGTTTACTTTACCTTTCCTTCTTGCTCTTTCTTCTTCTTTCAGTTTTTCCTTGATCTTAGAGTCTAGGAATGGGCTATTCTCACCTCTTCACTTCTGAAGCATCTTTGGCTAGCTTTAGAGTAGCCTGTGACATTCCTGGAGACGTCGATATCGATCTCCAAAGGCGTACTGGCTCAAATGTAGTATTTTTCCCCTTAATGGCTATTCTTAAGGGCGGGGTTAGGTTCCCCGTAGACCCTCTTATTATAGGTACTTTTAGGTTTTATGGCCTATGTCCCGACTAACTTCCCCCCCCCCCCCCCCCCCCCCAATTTTTACTGAGTGGTGAGTTGTGTTAGTAGGTTAAACCAAATATTTGGGTTGCAACTAAACCACCATGACATCAACTTTATGTATAGTTTGTGCGGCAACATTAAGACCGACTATTACTTAAAAACTAAGGATATGTGGGTACGGCTCATATCATGCCTCCTCGATTCCAATAGAAACTCGACGGGAGAAATTGTCCGGGTGAGCCGCAATTGGCTTGTCGATGAGCTCCGCTGCCCTCTTTTCCCGCGTGACGTTGGTTGATACTGAGCACTTTCCTTTGTTTTAAGTTTGATTTTTTTTTTTTTTTTACTTAATTTACTTACATAAATACTAACCAGTCCCTTTATTGATTGGCTGCAAAAGGAAGAAGATTTAAACCAGATCTCAAAGTTGTGCACGTGAGAGATCTTAACTTCGTACTTAGGTCAGAGATTTTTGTGCACACGGACGGACAACTCTGACCATCCCATTTGATACTCGGCGTTAGCCCCGTGTATTCTACTTGGCAGTCATTCAGCTAGGCCTTGTTAGTAGATAGCCCACTCCATTCGTACATTGACGTTTAGCACGCAAATTTTTTGCCGTCTTCCTTGACCACTGGTGAAGCTCGGGATCTTAGTCCCCGTTACACAATTGCTATGGACCCTGCCCTAGTGAGGGACGAGTCAACCGAGCATGTGTCCTAAAGCCGCAAAGCCTACATTCCTATTGAAGGGCTTGACATCTCGATTCAGCAAACTGAGCCAGTAGCATCTGAATCGGTCCACTCCTCGGAAGCAGAGGCTAACTTAGGTGAAGAGATGGTAGCCAAGCACACTATGTCAATTGACCGGTTCTTGCCAGGTGCCCACCTCGCTACTCAGCCCCAGAAGACTCCCGCCAAAGATCGGACCCCTCCCTCTCCCCCTCCATCCTCTAGTCCTGCCAAGAAAAAGCAACGCATTGGTGATCCCCCTAAGGTTCCTAGTGAAGCTTTCTCAAAGACCCCTCCCCGAGCATCTGGTGGGATTGTCATTTGGGAACCTTCTGGTGCCTCCCGACTAACTGCCCAGGTCGGGACAAATGTTGCCTCCTTTTCCTGGCCTGTGGCAGTCTAGCAACCCACCTTCCAGCTCGGTGACGAGCCCCTGCCAGCAATAGCCAGCTTAAGAACTTGGGCACAAGGCCAAGGGGGGCAGGTGGCCCAAAGCCTAATGCAAGGCATTCTTCTGCCCGAGGACGTCAACTTCTACTCGGATGAGACTGAGGAGTCGTTAGTAAGGCAGCTTTAGTGGTATACAATAGCAATAACCCTTTTTCTCCCTATTTTTCATTTGTTTTGTTGCATGTGCATTTCCTTCGCTTTTGCACTTGTTATATCTAGTTATTGTTGTTTGATCAGGCCATGCAGCTGACTCACATCCTTGACGAATGGCTAAAGGAACTGGCCGAGGACGTTGAGAGGGAAAAGGTCCTGAAAGATGTGGGGGCAGACACGGCAAAGGAGAAGGGCAAGGCCACTGATGTCTCTGAGAAAAAGGCTAAAGCTGCCGAGAAGGCCCAGTTGGCAGTCGAGAAAAAGTTGGCCAAGGTGGCAGCCAAGCTAGGGGGCATAGAGCTTAAACTGGTAAAGGCGAAGAGTCTGATTTTGGCCAAAGCTGACGAGATCGTTGACCTCAAGGTAGCCCTTGATGCTTCCAAGGAGAGGGGGTACAACTTGGGCTTTGCAGATGCTGAATACTCTACGGAGCCCATTATCCTCCAAGCTTGGCATGATGGGTTTGGTGAGGGGTGGCTGGCAGCGCTACAAATGATAGGAGTGGTCGAGGATTCCTCGTTGAGGAATCCTGAGCAGATCCCTTACCTAACTTCCACCCCCTCGGTCCAAAGCCAGGCCGGCGCTGCTAATGAAGAGGAGACCCTCAGCATGAGGGAGTTAGTTCATGCCATCAACACTCATGTGGAGATGGTTGACCTTGAGGTCACCAGAAACCTTCATGCTGCTGGGGATGGACAAGGCCAAACAATCTCCATCGAGCAACCAACCGAAAGTGCACCTACCCACCATGCTGATAATGTTGTCTAGCTACCATCTCTCGATCCTTCAGTTTAGTTTATTATTATTTTCTGTTCTTGTTTGATTTTTTCATGTGCTTGGTTTACCCATTGGCACCGAGTTGTGATGACCGAACAATGGTTTTAAATTTTATTTTTCTAAGCCATATTTTCCTAAGTCATCGAGTTGTGGTGACAAAACATTGGTTTAATGTTACTTGCTTTAATTTGCTTTGCTTTACCTGTTTTGTTACTCGGACACAAAGACCGAGCATTTTATGAATGGTTGCTTTATCACTACTAGGTTATTCTTCCTATCATGTTTGGTTGTGGTTATTATTATTTATTTTTCATCTATCATTCCAATTGGCCGGGCAGCCCTATCACGGTTTGCCTCCAAATGGTGATTAGGATTAACTCTTCAAAGAAGCGGGTATATCTTCACATGTATAATGGCCGAGACTGGCCTAAAAGAAGTTGTCTACATTTGGAAGAATTTGACCTTTCAACAAATAAACTGTAGTTGTCGTGCATTGCCTGATGTAAGAAAAACAAAGGCTAGGTGATTAAGCTTAACCGAGTACAAAGTTAACCAAGCACTAAATCTTCCATTGTGAGTGAATTTTAGTGTAAGAGCATTGTTAGGAGCAGTTAGCGCAAGGTTTTTACCTTTTCGATGATGAGGAATGACCTCCTCTCCTTAGGTAAAAGTTGAAATTAGGCTTCCACCTGCCCGGTGATAAAAATCTAACAGGTGACAGGTTTTTGTCCTTAGATGATTTTAGTGCAAGGTTTCCACTTGTCTGGTGATGAAAATCGAACCAGGGGCAAGTTTTTATCCTTAGATAATTTTAGTGCAAGGTTTCCACCAATTCGGTGATGAAAATCAAACCGGGGACAGGTTTTTGTCCTGCAAGGTTTCCACCTGTTCAGTAATGAAAATTGAACTAGGGATAGGTTTTGTCCTTAGTCCTTAGAAAAATGTAGGTAGGTTGCCACTTGTTTGGTGATGAAGATCGAACCGAGGACAAGCTTTTGTCCTTTGAAAAATTTGCGTAAGGTTTCCACCTGTCTGGTGATGAAAATCGAATTGGGGACAGGCTTCTGTCCTTTGAAAATTTTAAGATTAGACTTTCCTTGTGTTTGTTCGTTAGCCGGGGTTAACAAGTTAACAGTATTGAAACCACGAGTGTGAGTATATCAATATGAATAAACATCACTCTTGCATTACTTTACATTACTTAATATACACATGCGCCAACAGCTTATTGATAAAACTTCTTTAGATTATGGACGTTCCATGGCCAGGGAAGCGGTCTCTCTTCTAGATCCTTCAAGTAGTATGCTCCCACGCTTGCAATGGCAGTAACTCTGTAAGGCCCTTCCCAGGTCGGGGCTAACTTCTCGACATTAGTGTCTCGCATATTTCCCACTGCTATCCGTAACACTAGGTCCCCAGCGCCGAATTCCCTTATCTTCACATCCCGGTTGTAGCGCTAGGCAAGCTTTTGCTGATACTTGGCTAGCCGTATTATTGCTGCTTCTCGGTATTCTTCTAACAAATCCAAACACTTCACCATCAATTCATCATTCTGGCCAAGGTCGAATTTTGCAACTCGTGCACTACACAAGTTTATCTCGGCTGGTATGACAGCCTTTGCCCCATACGTTAGGGAAAATGGAGTCTTTTCTATAGACCTCCTGGAGTTGTTCTGTATGCCTATAAAACGTTAGGCAGCTCCTCGGCCCACCTTCCCTTCTTGCCATTTAACCTTTTCTTCAATCCATTCGTGATCGCTTTATTGGTGGCTTCAGCTTGGCCATTACTCTGAGGATATGCCAGGGTGGAGTACTTGTTTTTGATGCTGAGATCACTGCAAAACTCACGAAAGGCTCTACTATCTAATTGCAACCCATTATCAAATATGAGAGAGTCCGGCACCTCAAATCTCATAACTATGTTTCTCCACACAAACTTTTTAACATCCACATCCCGGATATTAGCTAACGCATCCACCTCTACCCATTTGGTGAAATAATCAATGGCTACCAAAACAAACCTCCGGTTGGCCGTGGCCTAGGGAAAAAGGCCGAGAATATGCAGCCCCCACTATGCAAAGGGCCAGGGGCTATTCACCGAGTTCAAATAACCTACCGGCTGAAGGATCAATAAGGCGTGCTTTTGGCACTGTTCACACTTTCGCACATACTCGATGGCATCCTTCTGCATCTGCGGCCACCAAAACCCTTTGGTCGTCGCTCGGTATGCCAATGAGTATCCTCCTACATGACTACCACACACCCTATCGTGTAACTTGGCTAGGAGTTCATTAACTTTCTTAGGGCGTAAACATAAAAGATATGGCCCCCCAAAAGACCTCCAATACAGTATGCGATCCGCCGACAACCAATACCGAGCGGCTACTCGACGTATCCGGCTAGCCTCCTTCTCATCATCTAGTACTCGATCCTCAACCAAAAAGTCGATGATTGGGTCCATCCAATATGGCCCGGACGCTGAAACCACTGCGACACCTATCGCGGCGTTAATACTCGGTTTTGCTATGAGCTCCACCTTGATTATCCGAGGTACATCTTCTATCATTGATGACGCCAATGTAGCTAAAGAGTCTGCATGTTTATTCTGCCCCTGGGCCACTTAGACCACCTTTGCCTTAAGAAACTAGCTCATAACCTGCCTTACCACCCGCAAATATTCCTTTACTAAAGCATCTCGAGCTTTAAAACTGCCTTACACCTGGCTAACCACCAGTCGAGAATCCGAATAAATCTCAACTTCTCGTGCACCCATATCTAGAACGACTCTTAATCCAGCAAGTAAGGCTTCATACTCAGCTTCGTTATTAAAGGCCTTGAACCCCAACTTGAAAGAATGTTCCAACCTTATCCCTTCTAGAGTGATGATAATAATCCCAGCCCCAGCCCTTATTGTACTAGACGCGCCGACCACAAATACCTTCCACGGGCAACAATCCACATGACAAATTACTTCCATCTCGTTCCTAGGGGAAAATTCTGCAACAAAATCAACAAGAACTTGGCCTTTCACCGAACTTCTTAGCCTATACCTTATATCAAAGGATCCAAGCTGGGTTCCCCATTTAGCTATGCGGCCCGTGAAGTCAGATCTCTTCAACAATGACTGTAAAGGGTATTCAATCAACACATAGACGGTGTGAGCTTGAAAATAGTGAGGCAACTTCCTCGTAGCATGCACTAGTGCTAACACTAGCTTCTCCAGGGGCAGGTACCTTGTCTCAGTGCCAACTAGGGTCTTGCTAATGTAATACACGGGTTGCTACACTCCTTAATCCCTCAAAAGCACAGCACTCACGGCATGATCTGATACTGAGAGATACATGAATAAATCCTCCCCAGGCTCTGGGGTCGTCAACATAGGTGCCTGTATCAAATACTCCTTCAAGTACTGAAAAGCCTTTTCACATTCTTCATTCCACTAGAATCCCCTCCACTTCTTCAAAAGTTGGTAGAATGGATGACATCGATCAACAAGCTTGGAAATGAACTGGTTAAGGGCAATTAATATGCCAGTTAATACTTGAACTTCCTTCGGATTACTCGATGGCGTGAGGTGCTTCACGGCTTCAATCTGTGAAATGGGTCCTTTGGGCATGCTCGGTTCAAATCTGTGAAATCTACACAAACTCTCCATTTGCCATTCTTCTTTTTCACCACCATGGTATTTACAAGCCATTCTAGAAAGAAAATTTCCTTTATCGCCCCAGCTTCCTTTAACATTTTGACCTCTTGCATAACGACTTCAACGTGCTCTTTAGCCGACCTCTTCAACTTCTACTTCTTGGAAGGGAAGGACGAGTTTATGTTAAGCCTGTGAACTATGAACTCGGGGTCCACCCCGGGCACCTCATACACGCTTTAAGCAAACACATCCACATTCTGTATGAGAAACAACAACATTTCTGCCCTGTCCTCACCCCCCATACTTGCCCCTACTTGGAAATACCTATCATCATCTAACAATATCTTTACTCCGATTAACTCCTCAGCACAGCTAGCCCTCATTCCTTCTTTGGGCTCTTGTAATTGCTATAAAGGGACCTCTTCGAACGGTTCCTTCTGTTTGGTCTGTTTGTTCTCCCAATCAACCGCGGCAACTAAGCATTGTCTAGCCACTTGCTGGCTTCCCCTCACTATAGTAATGCCCTGCTCAATGCAGAATTTGACCTTCACGTGTAGGAAAACCAAACTGGTAAAAAATTTAGAGATGATTTAACCTAGCCATTCTCAAGGTAAAACCGGATCCACTATGAAAGAATTGAAGTTTTACAATAGTGATTTAGACCACTAACATCCTATTGCCACCTCGAGTAGAAAACTTACTATCATGACCACGTGACAGCTCCGAGTCCACAGACTACTTCTTTCCTTGATCCATTGTAACACCCCAAACCCATACTAAGGATTTAGATGCACAACTTGTCTTATAAATAATCAACATTAATATAATGGAACATAGTGTAATTAAATATCCACAAATATACTTCAAACTATCAAGTCTTTCTTATAAAATCCATAAAACTAAAACTTTAACAATAAAGTCTCCAAATACAAACTCAAATAGTTTCAAGAATACTAAACTCACTATGCTAAGAAAATATA
The DNA here is from genome assembly GCA_029955455.1 of Quercus agrifolia. Classification (NCBI taxonomy): domain Eukaryota; kingdom Viridiplantae; phylum Streptophyta; class Magnoliopsida; order Fagales; family Fagaceae; genus Quercus; species Quercus agrifolia. The sequence continues at coordinate 46,725,023 of JARQAD010000006.1, forward strand.
CTAAAACAGTCCATCAACTTACATAGCTCCAAAAGAAGTCTTCAATCTATGTCTCCAATGATCTACCACCAAAATATATTCCACTGCTCTAATCTGAAAGGGTGGAGAAAGGGGGGTAAGCTAGAAGCCCAATAAGAGACTACATAACATGAGGATGTCTTTCAAAACAAAATAATAGTATTATTGACAAAATATAATTTTTACAAAACATTTACTATATAGCTTTAATGGTAATATAATATATTCTATAAAACTGTTAGAAAGAAAACATTTACTATAACATTGTAATCAATAAATAAAATAGTAACCACTTTAATTGGCCAAAATACATTAGATAGGTAGAAACAATTTAATATAGTAATAAACAATTTTCTACTTGTAAAGGCCAATAACAATAAAACAATAGTTTGATATGGAAAACATTAAACATTAGCCAGACAAAGACATAAGCTGTCAAACACTCGGTGGGTGATTCCCATAGGGAACAATAACACTAACCTCAAAGATGCAACACTGGCTCCAAAGAGCAAATGATAACACTGGCTCCGAAGAGCAAACGATAACACTACACCACATCACAATAACACTACATCGGCCGACTATCTAGCTGACTATTTGGCAAAGGTTACAGACTGTCTAGCTGACTATTTGAAAACATTCTTATGTTATTACAATATTGTCAATACCAATCATATATCATATAACAAATACTTTCTCAAAAATATAGTTTTGAGTCATTCATAACATATACAATTTCAGGGTAATACTTAAGAAATAATAAAATTTAAGTATGTGTACAAAGCATTGATAATGGTATGAGTTTTTGAAAACTTCACTTTATTTATACACGTCTTGAGAGATGTCATGTTCTGAAGTCCACTTACATCTAGTTACTAAACCAAGCTTCAACTTAACAGCCTGAATCGATGTCAACTAAACCTAAATAAGGATAAGACAACTCAATAAGAATGGATACACTAAGGTAGCAATGAAAATATATATTTCACTCTTAAAATCAATACCTAGTAAACGATTCTAATGAGCCGAATATGTAGATCTCTATATTATTTAATTCTCCCAATACAAGTTGGCTTCCAAATAATTTTATGCTTATAGATCATATTATCCCAAATTACATATATATAGCATCCAATTAGATTCCAACCCGTAAGACATAGAAAGGATGCTATAAGTTTGCAAAGTTATTTCTACCCATAGGACCTAGTAACCTATATCATGCATTGACAATAATTTTGGAACTCGAAACCATGTTATAGATTACCAAGTCCATAAAGTCAACACCACTACCAATCTGCGTAAATCCCAGCAATAAAACATCTACTAGTGCTTAACCTATGTAGGATGTGATGCTACTCCACGTACATATAAGAGGATTAGTTTCAAAATCAAATAAAATAAGGCATGTCTATAATTACACTTCCATGATAACTTCTATTCTTATGCAACTGTTAGTATATCAAGCAGCCTAGAGACGAAGGTTCCTTAATCAAATATGTGTTCAAAGATATCAACAAGGCATGCATATATTGATGTTTACCTCAATATGACGAATTTGCTAGCTACCCCTAGCAGTGCCACGGTCTTCTATCCCTTCAATTTTGAGAAACCCTAATTCTCTTCTCTTAATCTTTTATGCACTAAACACTGATTTTGTCTTCTTTTTTCTTTTCTTTTTTTTCTTTTTTAAATCTTGCAGTCTCTCGCTACCTTTCACGTGACTAACTTAAAAGACCCAGTATATAAACCTCTAAAATAACACTCTAATTCAGTCTAGGAAGATCAATCTGTCTCCAATTAGTACTCTTAAATAACACACCTACTTGGGCTAGAGTTTAAGACCCACTAAAACTTAAATAAACTTCCAAGACTTTAATTCCCAATTAAACTCAAATCAAGGTTGTTTAGATGGGCTAAAACTCTAAAGAATTCCAATAACACTTAAGCTCCTAATCCAAATAGGTTTTAATCTCTTATCCTTTTCCTTAATTAATAAGGAGACTAAAAGTTAAATATGAATAATCCACAAAGATAACTCTCACGTTACATCTTTTATTTATTTTCTTCGTAGATATCGTAATATAAAATAATATCACCTTCAAAATAAATTAAATAATTCATCAATTTCACTTTAGAAGCAATAAAATTAAATTTAAGTGAAGCGGGTGTTACATCCACAGCAACCACAAATTCTCCCACTTGTGTTTCTTTAAGCTCTTTATGCAGCAACTGAAACGATCATCAAGCTCTCAACATCAATCTTGATCTTGATAACCCTAAGTGTGTATTAAGGTAAACACCTCTAGATCTCATAAGAGATTCACACACACAACATAAACAACAACGTAAAAACAAGGCCAGGGTTTTTCCTTTTATAGTTAAGGTAAAACATAAAACCCTACACGTCATATAGGCCTGAGCTGAGTTGGAAAATTCTGCAGAAAAACATTCTGTACGAGCTTCGATTGATCGAGTCTAATTTTCAATCGATCAAGCCTTGCAAAAAGTGAACAATAATTTTCTGCAATTACTCGATTCCAACTTTACAAACATACACTTTGAGCAAGCCTAAAACTAGACTAAATATTTTGATCATGATTTGCCAACATCACATTGTGAAGTTCTAATACATTTAAAACCTAAAGTCTTAGAACTTAACAAAATCACCCTTTGGCAATCCGTGACAAAACACAAAATAAAATAAAATGCTCAAAGTTACAAAAACAGCCCATTACTAAAATTGCCCAACAAAAAACAATTCAACCTAACTACTATCTATCAGTTGCAAGTGTGGACAGCAGCACGACTGAATCAACTTGTATATTCTTGAAATACTCAACAAACACATAAACGCATGTGTGGAAAATACAAGTAAAACAAAATAAATTTGTGATTTCACAAAACATAAAATAAAAGACATAAATCATGAATAGCCTCATAAATATAAATCAATAGCCAATGTAGCACAATGTGAAACAAGAAATAGAAATAAAAACATAATGTCTCCCCTTAACATATACAACTCATAAAAAAAATACATCATGAGCCAAAAAAAAAAAGGTACAAGATAAAGCACCTAGATACAATCTAAAGCTCCAGAGCTCCAAAAAAACAAAAAACAAAATCTCCGCCTATCGCCATCCATATGTACTCCCCTTTTTTGTGATGTATTGCCAAAGGGTAATCAAGACTCATCATCAAAAGGAGGTGGAGGAGGTGACCGTCTAAGGCTTGTCAAATCAGCACGCAAAGCCTGAAGCTTCGTGAGCACGTCCACTAAAAGCAGATCATTAGCCGTTTGAACGGTTATAACAGTGTCCAACATACGACAAATGCTAGAATCATCTGAAGTAGAAGGTGGAGGAGTAGCAGCAATATTCAGATCAACATACTCCTCAGCAGTAGGATCACCTGAAGAAAGAGGAGGAGGAGGTGCAACATCCGAAGAAGATTCAACTCTAGGACGTTTAGAGCTAACTCTCATCTGAGCAGCTCTCTACCTAAGGAAGGTGGCACCTATAGAAGCTATAATGTGTACGGGCTCAGACGTAGGAAACTCATCTAAACCTAAATGCAATAAAATCCGACGAATAAAAAAAAGGAAAAACAAACCTTGTGCAATAGAACTACTCCTATGAACGTCTACCAAGGGTCAAATGAAAAGATGGGGAAAACTTATAGGAGCATCTGTCACAAGGGCATACAAAAATGCACATCTCTCGAGAGGAATGGTGTGCAAATGAGAGATAGGCCAAATAGAATGGCAAGAAATCTGGAAAAAGAGATAATGAATCTCGGTTAACTTATAAGAGGTAATCTGAGGATCAAAACCCCACTAAATGGAAGACCCGGTGAGATATGACATAATGTCATCTAGTGAAGTGGTCTCATCATAAGGGTACATAGGTTGCTATAACTTAGGCACCCCAAGAGCATAGGCCACTACCAAAGGAGTAATGACATACTCTTCACCCTATATCCAACTCATCACATACTGAGTGTTAGAATCATTGGAGTGAATAGAGAGATTCGAGTATGATTTATATCCATTAAAGGTAACCAGGCCCTACGCTCAAAATTCCTCCTAATTTCCGGATCAAGCTCATCTAAAACAACTTTTCTCTCAACCTACACAAATCTAAAAATGTTTAGCTTCTTAAAGGTCTCTTGGTTTTTCTCAGTACGAAACCTATCACTCTCAAAGGTTAATGATAAGCCACAAATTGAATGACCCCTTGTGATAGAAATTAATTAATTAATTAGCCAAGTTATTAATTAATCAATTTATCATGCAAACGCGTGGTAGCACAAACAAATCACCAATAAACTAAATATGCAGCGGAAAATAAATGACACGGTGATTTGTTTACGAATGGGGAAAACCTAACAGTAAAAACCCCACCGGGTGATTTTCAGGTCACCACTCCCGAAACTCCACTATTATCACAACAAGCAGTTACAAGCAAGGAATCCCAAGTACCTTACTAACTTACAGTTGAACCTTTACCCCAATACCCAATCTGACTTGTTTTATAGTGACAGTTCCCCTTTCTGATGCACGACTCCCAAGTACGTGACTAACGGTTGCACGGATCCCAGTACGCGACTTCAAAACACCAATCTGAAAAGATTGTTGGCTGCAAAGTTCTTCAGTTCATCCACACGATGAAGATCAGGAAGATGCTTGGTCACAAAACCCTACGGTGCAAATACACAGCAACTTCTTCAAGAGAAAGAGATGAACTAGGTCAAGAACCTTGTCTCCGATCACAATTTGCTTGTACAGAGTTTGCTCAATGTTTGTGCAACTTGTGTACCATTTGACGGCTCTTAAAACAATCCTTTTATATGTCTAGGATTAGAAGAAAAGAAGGCTCATAGACAGATTCATGGATCTCAAGAAAATCAGAGTTGAAATATGAAATTCTTAAACCTCGACAGATAGGAGGTGTCGAGAAGCTACCGACCAGCTGTCGAGCTTTAATGAATTTGCACTCTTGCTTGATTTCTTGAACAGAATTGAAGGCTTCAACACTTGATCTTGAAATGTGGTTTCTTGAAGTAGTTAAACACATCCTAAGTCTACCCAAATACAAGTAAAATGCGTTTTGTCAAAGGATAAGCCAATTACATAAAATCATGACATATGTTCTATAACATGAGAAACACATATGTCCTAACAGCAAAAGTAGAAGAAGAGGTGGTTTTCCTATTGGCTTTAGTCTTTCTATTGGCAGACAGCAGGGAGGATCCCGTTGGGGCTGAACTGCGTTGACAGCAGCGCACCTGGGCTCCTCGGTTGGAGTTGGATGGTGCTGCCATCCCATAGGACGCTTCAATCCGAGAGTTCCAGAGAGGGCATTCAGCTTACATTGCTGAAGTCCTAGAGCAGCCTCTTCTCCACACCAAAGACATGGAGGCTGTCAGGCGCATAAGGCAGCAAAACCTATTCCTATCCCTGAAGAGGGACCTTGCCATGGTGAGTTAACTAACACCTCTTTTGAATTAATTGTCAATCTACACTTTCATTCTTTCATTTCTTTTTTATACATGGGATTCCTTTGTAGTTTTTATGCAGGTTACTCGACAAGTTTTTCTAGCCAAGGAGTGGGTCTAGAACGCCTATAATGAGGCTAAGGTTGAGGTCTACTCCCACGCTGAGGTTGAGAAGTCCCTGGGAGCCCTCAAGCAAGAACAAACGGAGTTGTCTGACAAGCTGGTCGCCACGGACAGGGCCCGTTTAAATGCCGAGGCGGGTTTCAAAAACCGTTGAGAGACAGGTCAAGGACCAGTGTCAGAAACTCCACATCACAGAAATAAAGCTGGCCACTCAAAGACAGCTAGTCCTAGAGCTTAAGGCCAGTCTGCAGAAGGTTAAAGAGGCAGCTTGGATGGCCAATGAGGCTTCTAGGGCTACGGAGATGGCAGCCTATGAGCACGACGTATTGGAAACAGAGACATAGCTAACAGATGAGGTGGTAGGGGTGTGTAGGGACTACTGCACCGAGGTATAGGTAAAAGCGATCAACTGAGCAAGAGTCCCTACTGATTCTGAGCTAAGGAGGTTTGGGAACATTTACTTCCTGAAGGATATTCGAGAGGTTCCTGCCATGCTCCCTCCCTCTATTGCTAACCCTTTCCTACCTCTTAAGCAACTTTGTACCATCCAAGCCCCTTCTCTTGATGCTAAAGGCTCCATAAGGGCTGATAAGGGTAAAGGGGTCCAGCCATTAACCAAGACCACTCACTCTAAGGACGCTTTCACAATCAGGGATATGGTCACCAAGGCCAAAGATGGAGAGCCTAAGTCCAAGGTTGGGGATACTCCACTCAACACTACTGACCCCAAGGAGGACCCTTCCGAAGCAAAGGCATAGCCATAGGATCTCTCTGTAATTCCCCTTTTTTCCTTTTTTGTTGTGGTGCTTTACCACTATTCGTAATATACCCTCCTCTTAATCATTGACAATACTTTTCTTTTTACTTTATGTGCTTTTCCTTTACATGTCTTTAAGTTTGACAATATTGCATATAGTACCGAACTGCTACCATTCTTTCTTTAATAAAAGTTAACAATAATATATTACTGATAATTTAAATAAATTGAACAAGTACTAGCAATAAAGAGCATTATCACTTAATTTTATTAGGGGCAAACAACTTTCACTCTGTTCAACACTTAGATAAATATCCAAAAACATTAAATTACCTAAGGCCAGTGATCCGAGGAGCTGAGTGTGACTTGGGATATGCTTTGACAGTTAGGAAAAATGAATAGATGTCATTAAGTATTAATTTACCCAAAGTATGTGATCCGGGAAGCCAGGCATGACTAAGGTTCTGTTTAATACTTAGATAGAATGAATAGATGTCCTTGAATGTTAATTTACCCAAAGTATGTGGTCCGAGGAGTCAGGCATGACTAAGGTTCTGTTTAACACTTAGAATATATATATATATATATATATATATATATATATATATATATATCATAAAGTGTTAATTTTCCCAAAGTATGTGGTCCAAGAAGCCAGGTATGACTGGGGTTCTGTTTAACACTGAGAAAGATGTTATTAAGTATTAATTTTCCAAAAACATGTGGTCTGGGGAGTCAGGCATGACTGAGATTCTATTTAATACTTAGAAAGATGTCATTAAATATTAATTTCCTCAAAGCATGTGGTCTGGGGAGTCAGACATAACTGAGGTTCTGTTTAATACTTAGATAGATGTCATAGAATATCAATTTACCCAAGGTATGTGGTCCGGGGAGCTATGCATGACCAAGGTTTTGTTTGATATACAACAAATAGTAGAACGCATGACAAATAATATGATAAACCAAAACTACAGCAAAGACTGCTTTCATTAATAATAATACATTCACAAGTTGTTTACATTCCAGGGACGAAGTATAATATTTTCATCTAAATCTTCTAAATAATATTCGCCTATTCCTGCCACTGAAGTGATGCGATACAGTCCTTCCCAGTTAGGTCCCAACTTTCTCCATGCCCTAGTAGGACCCAAAACTTTTCTTAACACCAAATCTCCCGGTGCTAGTGGTCTCATCTTCATATTGGCATCATACCCTTACATGAGCTTGTGTTGATAATAGGCCAATTGGACCATTTCATTTTCTCTTTGTTCCTCAATTAAGTCTAGGCTCTGTCCTAACAGCTCATCATTATTGCTCGGATCAGTGTTGGGAATCCAATCTCCAAAGGAATAATGGCCTCGACCCCATACGTCATTGAGAATGTTGTCTCTCTTGTTGACCTACAAGGCGTAGTCCGTCCAAAGGACGTGTGATAACTCTTCACCCATTTTCCTTTCGCATCATCCAACCTCTTCTTAAGTCCATTCATTATGACTTTATTTACAGCCTCGGCCTATCCATTCCCTTGGGGATAAGCTAGGGTGGAATATCTATTCGTAATTCCCAAGTCACAACAGTATCTTTAGAAGGCCTTGCTATCAAACTGCAGGCCATTATCCGAGATAAGGGTACGAAGGACCCCAAACCGGGTGACTATGTTTTTCCAAACAAATTTCTTGGCATCTACGTCCCTGATATTTGCCAAGGGTTCAGCCTCGACCCACTTAGTGAAGTAGTTCGTGCCAACTAGCAAATACCTCTTATTCCCTACTGCCTTGGGAAAAGGGCCAACAATATCCAAGCCCCATTGAGCAAATGGCCAAGAGCTGGACAGAGGATTAAGGACCCCTTCCGGTTGGTGGATGTTTAGTGCATATCTCTAGCATTGATCACACTTTTTTACATACTTTTGTGCTTCTTTCTGCATATTTGGCCACCAGTAGCCCTGAGTGATGGCTCGGTGAGATAAAGATCTGCCTCCAGTATGCCTTCCACAAATCCCTTCATGTAACTCCCCAATGAGTAGTTTTGATGCCTCAGGATGTACGCATAGCAGGTATGGCCTAGAAAATGAGATTTTCTCCATACCTTGTCAAATTCTAATTTCTCCTCGAGCAGGATATCCTCCTTCAAGAATAGTACTATGAGGTCCATCCAGCTAGGCCCTACCCTAACTTGATGAACATGTACCATCTCCCTTCCATGGGTTTGCATAAGTCTTCTACAAAGATGACTCGAGGTAAGCTTTGCGCTGAGGAGGTTGCAAGCGTGGTTAGGGAATCAGTATGTGTGTTTCCACTTCTAGGGATATGCAATATGTTGAAAGATTCAAACCCTAACGGCAAATGTTTAACTTGACTCAAGTATCCTTACATTCTCAAATCTCTTACTTCTAACTCTCCCTTCACCTGGCCTACGACTAACCTTAAGTCCGAAAATATCTCCACTACCTTTCTGCCAATTCTTTGAACCATGGCCATTCCCATTAGTAGAGCCTTATATTTAGCCTCATTGTTTATGGCCGAAATGTCTAGTCTCAATGATTTCTCGATGATAATCTTCTCGGGGGATACTAAAACTAGCCCAACTCCAGATCCTCTCTGATTTGCTACACTATCGATGTATACTCTCCTGGATAAAGGATCCTCTAGGGAGATCATGCCAACCGATTTTCCATTTATGCCTCGCTTCTCTGTTTCTACTTCCAATGGGGATTCAGTAAACTCGACTACTAGATCTGCGAGGACTTGACCCTTGACAAAGGTACGAGACATGTATTTGATGTCAAAAGCTCCTAGGATTGTGCCCCATTTAGCAATACTCCCCGTGTAATCAGTGCTTCGGAGCAAAGCTCTGAGCGGAAGTTGAGTTAAGACAACAACTGTGTGTGCTTGGAAGTAATGGGAGAGTTTACGTGTAGTATGTACTACCGCCAAAATGGCCTTCTCCAATGGTAGATAACGGACCTCGGCCTCATGCAGTGATTTTCTCACATAATAAACTTGCCTTTGTATGCTGCTATCAACTCGTATAAATACCAGGCTTACATCATGAGGGGCCACAACAATATAAGCAAACAGGACCTCGTCCATCTCAAGACTAGACATGGTAGGTGGCCGAGAGAGATATTTCTTAAGCTGCTTGAAGGTCAAAGCACACTCCTCGATCCACTCAAATCCCTTTCACTTATTCATCAACAGGAAGAAAGATCTACATCTATCCGTTGACTGAGAGATAAACCGATTCAAGGTAGTAGCCATTCCGGTTAGCTTTTAGACTTCCTTGGGATTCCAAGGTGGTTGTAAACTGTTAATTGCCTTAATCTAATCAGGGTTAACCTCAATTCCCTGGTGAGTTACCATGTAGCCTAGAAACTTACTTGATCCCACACCAAAAGAGCATTTGGAAGCATTAAGGTGCAACTTGTGTTTCCTCAGAATTTTAAAAATATTCCTGAGATCTCCCACATGCTCGAACACTACCTTACTCTTCACCACCATATCATTTATATAGACCTCAATACTCTTGCCCAACTATGGTTCAAACATCCTAGTCATCATCATTTGATAAGTAGACCCTGCATTTTTCAAACCAAAAGGCATCACTTTATAATGGTAGTTTCTAGTAGGAAGGACAAAAGCTATTTTTTCCCGATCATCCAGGGCTAGTGGTATCTGGTGGTACCTTTGAAAGGCATCTAAGAAACTTATCCGAGGATAGCCTACAGTTGGGCAAGCTTTATTTAGATCTGTGAAGTCCACACATACTCGCCACTTCCCATTCTTCTTTTTCACCACCACAGTATTGGCTAGCCACTCAAGGTAGAATACCTCCTTGATAGCCCCTGCCTGTTTACGCTTCATCACCTTGTCTTTGACAGCATCAAAATGATCCTTAGACAAGCGCCGAGATGGTTGTTTCTTGGGGGTGACAGATGGATTAACATTTAAATGATGGAAGATGAAGCTCGAATCCACCCCTGGGGCTTTGTAGGTGTTCCATGCGAACACATCAACATTTCTACTAAGGAACTCTATTAGGCCTTCCTTCTCTTAAGGAGGCAGCTAAGCTCTGACCTAAAAGAACTTCTTTGGATCATCAACAACAACAACTATCTATAAATTTTCACATTTTGCCTCCTCGGCTGATCTATTGACAGGCAACACCAGAGCTTTTAATTGCTATAAGCCTCTTTTAGCAAAGGCCGAGGACTCTGCTTCGGGCTGATGTAATATTGCAGCCACTAGGCATTGCCTAGCCGAGGACTGACTTCCAACAATCTCTTCAATCTGGCCCCTTAACGGATATTTCACCTTCTAGTGCAGAGTAGAAGAGATGGCTTCTAGGGTATGAAGCTAGGGTCTAGCCACAATGGCTGTGTAGAGGGAATAAGCATCCACCACAATGAAGTCCACCTCTACCACTTCTGAACTAGCCTGCACAGGTAGTCTAATCTGACCCCTAGGAACGACAACCTTTCCATCAAAACTCACCAAAGGAGAGTCGTAGGCTGTTAAGTCCTCAGGTCTCAAGTTCAATCCCTTGTACAAGTCGAGATACATAATTTCAACGCCACTACCTTGGTCCACCATCACCCTCTTCACATCATACCCTTCAATCTTGAGTGTGACCACCAAAGCATCATTATAAGGCTGTATGGTTCCAATCTTATCCTTGTCCGAAAAACTTAGTGCATGTTGGATATTCATCCTAACCCTCTTTGGCTCCAGATTAGTCTCCTCGGTGGACAGCTGAGCCACAGACATCACTCTAGAGGGACAAGAACCAGTCTTCCTTAGAACAGCAAAGATGACATTTATCGTGTCCAAGGGAGGTTTTGAAGAACCATATCTCTGGAGTTCTGAATTTGCCTGGCCCTACTGACCACTGGAATGATACAAAAACTGCCTCAATTTTCCTTCTCAGACCAGTTGGTCCAGATGATCCCACAAATTTCTACAGTCCTCTGTGGTGTGCCCCTAATTCTGGTGGTACTGGCAATAAAGACTTTAATTGCACCTCAAGGGGTTTCCTGTCATCTTGTTTGGCTATTTGAAGAACGGCTCATTCTTAATCTTCTCCAGAACCTAAAGTATCGGTTCTCGGAACACCGCATTAACCACCTGGGCACTGGCTGGCCCTGACTGCCCCAGCAAAGTCCTTTCGAGGTTGGTTGTTATTGTATCGGTCCGACCTGAAATCTCTACTCTCCTGAGGGATAACCTTAGCCTTACCTTTCCCCTACTGCTGGTCTTCCTCAACCCTCTTATACTTGTCAATCTGGTTCATGAGTTAGCACACACTAGTGACAAGCTCTCCTGTCAAAAAATTCCTTAAACCATGCTTGGCTGGGAGACCAATCTTGAAAGTACTGATGGCCACGCCATCAAAGTCATCATCTATCTCATTGAACATCTCCTGGTATCTGTCCAAGTATGTCTTCAGGGTTTCCCCGTCTCGCATGGATAAGGATAGTAAGGAATCCAGGGGCCAAGGAACCCTGCTGCAAGTAATAAAACGAAAGCCAAATGCTTGGGTGAGCCCTTTAAAGGAGCTTATGGAACCTACCCCCAAGCCATCAAACCATCTCATCGCCACGGGTCCCAAACTAGATGGAAACACCTTACACATCAAGACCTCGTTCTTGGAATAGACGGCCATTCTCTGGTTGAAATGGCTCATGTAATCCACAGGGTCTGTTCAACTATTGTAAATGGTGAACATTGGTTGATTCAATCGCCGAGGAAGTATTGCCCCTTCAATCTTGTACGTGAAGGGCGATTTGAAAATCTAGTTCAACACCTTGCTCATAGCGTCATTTCTCAGGTCTTTGCAAGGCAGGTTCTTATACCTACGTTTGTGATGGCACTCCTCATCGTAGGAGAAAGACTTGCTAGGTGGGGTTCTTGACCTTCGTTTATAACTACCATCCTCTCTATCATCAGAGGAAATGTCAGAGTTAGAGGGGGTTCGCTTTCACCGTGCATGGCGCAACTTCCTCTTTAAATGGTCAATTTCCAGTTGCATGACTCTGTTATTCTGTTCTTAAGAGATGTGACTTCCAACTTGAGAATGGCTTCTACTTGTATGTGTAGTATGCACGCTACCCTTTCGATTTCTCCTATGTTCAAGATTAAGGAAATCATCTTGTCGTTAGGACCCCGTGGGTTCTTGCTGATGGGGACCTGATCCTACCATAGTTAACCGTCGCACTTACTATCACCCAAGTTACTTCCCACAGACAGCGTAAATTGTAGGGACACGTTTGGATCTTAGGCCCAAGGTATGATTGGATCCGAGCCTAATAAGCCCAATACAATGAATTTGTAGAGAATGAGTTAGAAAACTAGGTTCTAATGAATAGGACAACAGTTAGAATAGAGTTTGAAGGATAATCAAACAGAAATGGACTGGATTTCTCAAAGTAAATTGGTCCTCGGCACAATCTGAGGAGGTATGTTCTAGTATATATTGATTGGAAATAATTACAAATATGGTTCAAGCTGCTATAATGTTTTCTCTTACAAATTTCTGATCCCTTCTCCGTTGAGGATCTCTTACATTATATAGTTCCTTTTGATGATCTTAACCCTACACTTATTGATCATTTATGCCACTACTTGAGTGCTTGTCCCATCGGACACCCCTTCAGGCCTTTTGTGAGTTGAGGTAGCCAAGGCAACACTATTTTAAGGGTCTTCTCTACATTAATGCAACTAGAAAGTTAACTGCAAAGCATTCAATGCGATGGTAGCAGTTTTCTTTTAGATATTTCTAAGTTCCTATCCCTCTTGTACGTTCGTGATGAACGTCCCTATCACTAAAACTCCCTGGAAGTTCACCTTGAACATTATGATATACATTTGACTTGTGCTTGGCTTATTCGAGGAGATATTCCTTCTCAGCCTACCTTCCCATTAGTAACCTACTCATGGGACTCTGAACTTAAATCATCCAATACTATTTATTCGTCCTCGGATCACCCATGTTCTCGGACAAGGCCCAAGGCCTAATATATAATTTGGGTCTTTATCCCTACAATAGCAATTAACAAAAGGACTAAAAACAGCCCTCATTTTTTAAATTTAAATGACCAACAGTAATAACTTATAACTTAAATAATCAATTGCACTCACACGATAAACTTCAATACCAATAGTGTAGTTTTGAGTAAAAAATTTTGATGTAGAATTTTTGAATCCATCCAACTTGAAACTGAAAAAACCGGATGCCAAAATTTTGTTCTCATGGGTCTCCTCTACTTACTAGCGTAAAATTGGTGGCTATAGAATTGTTTTATGTGGATTAATTGATTCTAGATTAATTGTTGGCAACCAATCTTTGCTTCTTGGTGCTAAACCTCAAAAGGATATAATGCTCGACTTTTAAATATTTAATTTATTTTTACTATTTTCTCCTTTTATTAACCTTAGTCTTCTCTCATCCCTTGACAAAGAATGGTGCACTATTTTTTTTTATTTTATATTTATTTATTGACCTGTCTCCTCTCATTTCTTGACAAAGAACAGTGCACTGTTTTCTCTTTTTATTGACCTTAGTCTCCTATCGTCCCTAACAAAGAACAGTGCACGTCCCTTGACAAAGAACACTGCACTGTTTTCTCTTTTTATTGACCTCAATCTCCTATCGTCCCTAACAAAGAACAGTGCACGTCCCTTGACAAATAACAGTGCACTATTTTCTATTTTTATTGACCTCAATCTCCTTTCGTCTCTTGACAAAGAAGACAAAGAACAGTGCACTGTTTTCTCTTTTTATTGACCTCAGTCTCCTATCGTCCCTAACAAAGAACAGTGCACGTCCCTTGACAAAGAATAGTGCACTGTTTTCTATTTTTATTGACCTCAATCTCCTTTCGTCTCTTGACAAAGAAGACAAAGAACAGTGCACTGTTTTCTCTTTTTATTGACCTTAGTCTCCTCTCGTCCCTTGACAAAGAACAATGCACTATTTTCTCTCCTCTCATCCCTTGACAAAGAACAGTGCATTGTTTTTCTTTTTATTGACCTTAGTATCCTCTTGTCCCTTGACAAAAAACAGTGCACTATTTTCTCTTTTTATTGAACTCAGTCTCCTCTCCTCCCTTGACAAAGAACAATGCATTGTTTTCTCTTTTTATTGACCTCCCTTGACAAAGAACAGCGCACTGTTTTCTCTTTTTATTGACCTCAGTATCCTCTCGTCCCTTGACAAAAAGCAGTGCACTATTTTCTCTTTTTATTGACCTCAGTCTCCTCTCCTCCCTTGACAAAGAACAGTGCATTGTTTTCTCTTTTATTGACCTCCCTTGACAAAGAACAGTGCATTGTTTTCTCTTTTTAGACCTCAGTCTCCTATCATCCCTAACAAAGAACAGTGCATGTCCCTTGACAAAGAACAGTGCACTGTTTTCTATTTTTATTGACCTCAATCTCCTTTCGTCTCTTGACAAAGAAGACAAAGAACAGTGCACTGTTTTCTCTTTTTATTGACCTTAGTCTCCTCTCGTCCCTTGACAAAGAACAATGCACTATTTTCTCTCCTCTCATCCCTTGACAAAGAACAGTGCATTGTTTTCTCTTTTTATTGACCTCAGTATCCTCTCGTCCCTTGACAAAAAAATAGTGCACTATTTTCTCTTTTTATTGACCTCAGTCTCCTCTCCTCCCTTGACAAAGAATAGTGCATTGTTTTCTCTTTTATTGACCTCCCTTGACAAAGAACAGTGCACTATTTTCTCTTTTTATTGACCTCAGTCTCCTCTCGTCCCTTGACAAAGAACAATGCATTGTTTTCTCTTTTATTGACCTCAGTCTCCTCTCGTCCCTTGACAAAGAACAATGCACTATTTTCTCTTTCTTTTGAGCTCAAGTTTCCTCTAGTCTTTTGACAAAGAACCGAGGGAGGGTGTTTGGTTATTTGAGACTTTCCTCTAGATTGCAGTGTTGTCTCAAGTATTAAAAATTCAATATTGTTTATTTAATTTTATTTTGAACACAAGTTAAGTTTTAGTTTGTTCACGAATTATTTGATTAATGTATTTTATTCTTGTACATAATAAACACTACAACTAAAATTTTTGCATTCCTTCACAAATCTATATCAGGTTGTAATCCATGCTTATGCATGGAAATGGTAGTGATAAAGGAAAAAATTTGAAGAATTATTAATATTTGTTTGGATTTTGTAAATTATAATTATAATTATTTACTGTTCTTAATATTTTTATAAGGAATATGATACTATGGAACTCTATGCTTGACAACAATCTTGTAAGATGTAAAAACATCATATGTACAAATTAAATGTGCCTACTTTATAATTTAGACATAATAAACGGAGATAATTTGTTTTCTTACAAAAGAAAATGATAAGTAATCAATTTATATCCTAAAGCTTTAAATCAAACTCGTTATCTGCTCTGCCAAGGCAAAAACCATGAGGGGGGGGGGGGGGGGGGGGGGGGGGGTGGGGGTGGGGTGGGGGTTGTTGGGGGGGGGGGGAGTAAAGATACAAATGGACATGTGTGTGGTATGGGTTAATTTATTTATTTTTCCTGTTTTGAAGTAATATTTTTGTAGTATTATTGTTTTGTGCAAATTAAAGTGTGCAAACAATGATGATGAGGTGGTCTTATATAGATCAAGATCTTCTATAGTTCTAGGAAAACTTTACCGTATAAAGTCACTTTAATTTTAACATTTCTTTTATAATAAATTCGTATTATGTCATGTCATTGATTTACTAACAAAATCACTAAAATAATTGTTTCTAAAAAGTAGCTAAAAAAAAAAAAAAAAAATCTAAACTTTAGATTCATCTCCTCCCCCGAACCCTCCAACTGACAACCAATGTCGACGGTTGCCGATCTAATAAGAGCTACCTTAGGCTCATGGACAAATCAATTTGGTAGAGTACTAAAGCAATTATCTTAAAATTACACTAACAAGACATTGTCTAACTTTTGAAATCTAATTTGGAATTTAATTGAATTTTCTTTTAGTCTTAAGATGGTTTAAATCATAGGTAATTATACAAAAAACTAATATATAACCTAATGTATATACACGGGTATATTTAAAAACAATCACAATTACACACATATATGAGTTCAAATTATATCTAGTATTAGGGTTACAACTTACACAATTTTTAAGCCGTGAATTTCTAAAATATGTAATGGTTTCCCATTATATATATAGTTTGTATCTCTAGCTTTATTCATTTTCATCTATTCACACCACTAACATCACGTTTTCACTTACTAATAAACACTCACTATATCATTAGTTTGTAAAAAATGTTGTAATATAATTTGAAACTCTGGCATTATCCTTTCTAAAATATTAAAAAACAATTATTAACTTTTTTTAGAGAAAAAAAAATCAAAATATGTCAACTAGTTGAGTTATATGGCTCTTGGACATACTTAACAAGTGTTAAATGGTCATGATGCAAAGATTATTTTATTTATATATAAAAAATATACGATAAATGTTTCTGAATTTTTGCTACAATTTTTTCAAAAATAAACGTATAATACTCGTACTATACAAGTACCATTTTTTCACCATTTCTGTATTTTTATTACGAATTTTTGAAACATAATTTCATGAAAAATGTCGAATTATACCGTCCATATATTTATAGTATTAAACGCGTACCGTATTTTACTAACTATGTTTAGATTTACATGTAATTAATCTAAAGAAAAAAAAAAAAAAATCTCACACATATCCAACATAAAATAAATCCCATCAACCCGTGAAAAAACCAACATGAAGTTGGTTGGTTAAATGAACACTCTTACTTGGATCTACATGTAATTATTAATCTGACACTAGTTAAAAAGAATAAAAAATGATATAAATACTAACAAATTGAATATTCAGTCATATAATCTCAAATACCATCCTTATAAAATGAAAAGGGAGAATAGCGATTCAGTTGAAGCACTTGGAGTGTTAAAATTCCTCAAAATTGCTAATGCGGTTGGAGTAAATTTCTGGATCGAACACTCCATTGCTAATGGTGGTAAAACATTCGTTAGGCATGATAAAAAAATAAAAAACACTATTAAGTTCCACGCAACTATATTCAACAAGCAACCCAACAGGCCCACACTTTAATGCTTGTTCCTAGTAATGGGTTCACCAAATCAATGAATTAGTTGGGCTCATTTATTTCATTTTTTGTTAAAAGGAAAATTGCATTAAGAAACTACCTAGCCAATACAGGCATTGTACTATAGGCAGAAAGCCTACAAGAGAACGGGCTAGAAGCATCAAAGCTTAGCAAATGGCTATAGACCAGTTGGGCTCATCAAGGCATAGTTGGGCTCATCTCAATTTCAGCTCACAATGCTTGTCGGTCTTTTAAGCCTTGCCCAAGCAGCTCATTACCCAATTTGGCCCACTCAGCTTTTGCTTTGCAGCTTTTGCTGAAAGTCAAAGAATTTCTTCGAACAGGTTTGACTTAAACTTCCTCTAAAAATGGTTATTTCGCAATTTACAAAACTATCTTGTCAATAACACGATTGATGACTTTCAAATTTCAATCACTAACTGATATAGTTAATATGACCAATTTAATAGTCATATCATTAATAAATGAGATCATGTGATATGGATTTGTGAATTGCCTTATACTCATTTTAAGAAAAAAATTCCTTCGAATTGGAGGAAAGTTTGTCCTCAACTAAATCAATTAATAATCTATATATTTATATAATAATAATAATAATAATAATAGTAGGTGAAGTTAAGAGGAACTCAAATTAGAATTTCAATATTGTGTTATATGTCTAGATTTATGTGAAGACCACACAATAATTATCCTTCTAATTGTTCAATTCAAATATGAAATTGGAGTTCAATTTTGCTCTATCTGTCAAAATTTAAGTGGGACCATGTTATAATTTTCCACCGCCCACTCTCATTAAAAAAAAAAAAAAAAACGTTGTCCGTCTCTCTTTTTTTCCTTTTTTCCCTAAATAAATGATTATTTGGTAGTACTTTACTTTCAAAGAATTAAGTACCGGATAAATTTTTTTCACTTTTTTTTTGTTTGTAAATTTTATATTATTATGTGGATTATATATATTTGAGATAGTAATTAGTATTTAGAGTGTGGACTGTGTAGCGATTTATTTTTATCTTTCCTTTATTTCTTTCTTTTTCTGTTTGTATGATACTTTACTTTTAAGAAATAAAGTACTAGGTAAATTTTTTTTCCACTTTTTTTTTCTTTTGTAAATTTTATATTATTATGTGGATTATAAATATTTGAGATAGTAATTAGTATTTAAAGTGTGGACTGTATAGTGATTTATCTTTTATCTTTTTTCCTTTCTTTTTCTATTTGTATGGTACTTTACTTTCAAGAAATAAAATACTAGGTAAATTTTTTTTTCCATTTTTTTTTCTTTTGTAAATTTGATATTATTATGTGGATTATAAATATTTGAGATAGTAATTAATATTTAGAGTGCAGACTGTGTAGTGATTTATCTTTATCTTTGTCTTTTTTCTTTCTTTCTTTTTTCTGTTTGTATTACTTTCAAGAAATCAAGTATTGGGTAAATATTTTTTTTCTTTTGTAAATTTTATATTATTAAGTAGATTATAAATATTTAAGATAAAAATTAGTATTTAAAGTGTGAACTGTGGAGTAAATCTTTTCTTTTTCTTTTTCTATTTCTTTTTGTACGGAACTTTACTTTCAAGAAATTAAGTACTGGGTAATTTTTTTTCATTTCTTTTTTTCTTTTGTAAATTTTATATTATGAAATGGATTATAAATATTTAATATAGTAATTAGTATTTAGATTATGGATTGTGGAGTGATTTTTTTTTTTTTTTCTTTTTCCTTTTGTATAGGATTTTACTTTCAAGAAATAATGTATTGGGTAAATTTTTTTTTCACTTTTTTTTTCTTTTGTAAATTTTATATTATTAAGTAGATTATAAATATTTAAGATAGTAATTAGTATTTAGATTGTGGACTGTTGAGTGATTTATCTTTATCTTTTTCTTTTTTGTATGGTACTTTACTTTTAAGAAATTAAATACTGGGTAATTTTTTTTCAATTTTTTTTTTTTGTAAATTTTATATTATTAAGTGGATTATACATATTTAAGATGATAATTAGTATTTAGAGTGTGGAATGTGGAGTGATTTATCTTTACCTTTTTTTTTTCCTTTTTGTATGGTACTTTACTTTCCAGAAATCAAGTACTGGATAAATTTTTTTTCACTTTTTTTTTTCTTTTGTAAATTTTATATTATTAAATGGATTATAAATATTTAAAATAATAATTAATATTTAGATTGTGGACTGTAGAGTGATTTATCTTTTTTTTTCTTTTTCGATTGGTACCTTACTTTCAAGAAATCAAGTACTAAGAATTTTTTTTTTTCATTTGTAGATTTTATATTATTAAGTAGATTATAAATATTTAAGATATTAATTAGTATTTAAATTGTGGATTGTTGAGTGATTTATCTTTTTTTTTTTTTTTTATCTTTTTCTTTTGTATGGTACTTTACTTTCAAGAAATCAAGTACTGAGTAATTTTTTTTTCACTTTTTTTTTCTTTTGTGAATTTTATATTATTAAATGGATTATAAATATTTAAAATAGTAATTAGTATTTAGATTGTGGACAATGAAATGATTTAATCTTTTTTTTTTTCACTTTTGGTAATATAATTTAAATTGGAATTATATTTTAAAATTCTTGAAACTTTGACGTTAGAGGTTTATTTAGAAAAATATTATGTTAATTATTTTAATATACTTACAAAGCCTCACATGCTATAAGGAGACAAAACAAAAGGAAAATATTAAAAAAAAAAAAAAGAATAGAAAAGAGGGAGAGTGTCGACTATATATTTATATATGATTCTTAAAACAATGTTGGTTATATGGAGCCATATTTTTGCAAACCTTATCAACACATAAGCTTAAGAAAATACCTTTGGTTTTGCATTTTCATTTAATCATCTAACCTATTTTCCTACTACGGTGGGTGTTTGGTTGTGAAAAGATAAGGTGTGGGCAGCATCTTGCGTTGCGTCGTGTTATATATGCGGCTTGCGCATGTGACGCGTGCCGGATTGTGGTGTCTAAGGATTAGCCGCTGCTCTGCCAGAGTTGCATATTGTAGCATCTTTGCACTTTCTCTCATCATTTCATGGATTCTCTGTGAGGTTGCTGCGCCTCTAATGGAAAAGCTCCCTTGTTTGCCTTCTCAAACGTTTTCAATGTTGTTTGCTTTTGTTCCTTTTTTGGTATTTTGGTGGTTATGGATATCTTTTATTCTTTATATGTATTGAAATTGAGAGAGAGAGAGAGAGAGAGGTTTTGAAGAAAGAGAATGGGAATGAATAATACTCTGCTTGATCTTTTATTAATCACTGATTCTGTATTTATACATTGAGTCATTAACAAACTTAGCAAACTTAACAAATTGATAACAAACTAATTAACTAACTCACATGACAAGCACGTGATGAATTTAAACAACCAAATAACAGTAAATGTAAACTGCATGTAGCACAGCAGAACACAGCTAACAAGCATAAACGACTTGCAGCTTTGAACATCTTGACTGGGATAGCTTTGTAGCTTTGACTGATATTTCAACACCCCCTCTCAAGATGGAGCATAGATATTGTTCATGCCCATCTTGCACAGTAAGTTGTTAAACTATTGATGTCCCAAAGGCTTTGTAAGTAAATCAGCCAATTGATGTTTGGTTGAGACATGAAAGGTCTTTACTAAACCATCTTGAATCTTCTCCCTCACAAAATGGCAGTCAAGTTCTATGTGCTTGGTCCTCTCATGATATGTGGATTGCAGCTTTACTGTCACAGTAGAGAAGAGCAGGTTGATCATGACTAATGGACACGTCTTTAAGCAAGCCTTTTAACCACACAAACTCACTGACAACAGCAGCCATAGATCTATACTCCGATTATGCAGAAGACCTGGAGACAATGTGCTGTTTCTTGGACTTCCAGGCAATTAAGGATTCTCCCAAAAATACACAAAACCCAGTGATAGACCTCTTTGTATCAGGGCAGCTGGCCCAATCAGCATCATAGTAACCTTTCAAGTGTAAATCTGAGTTTGCTGGGAAAAATAGACCTTGTCCAGGTGTCCCTTTTAGATACTTGAGAATTCTATTGGCAGCTTGGAGATGTGGTTGTCTAGGTTGTGCAAGAAACTGACTCAGCCGATGCACACTATATGCAATATCTGGTCTGGTCAGTGTTAGGTACAACAATTTTCCAACAAGTCTCCTATATTGAGATGGATCAGTTAACAACTCTCCATGATAGTTTGACAGCTTGGTGTGTTGCTCCATAGGTGATTTAATAGGCTTAGCTGCTAGCTGTCCAGTTTCTGCTAGAAGCTCTAAAACATATTTCCTTTGGCAAACACTTATGCCTGTGGAAGATCGAGCCACCTCTAATCCCAGAAAATATTTCAAGGAACCTAGATCCTTTAGCTTAAATTGATCATGAAGAAATTGCTTGAACTCTGAAACAGCTTCAAGGTTGTTGCTAGCTACCAAGATATCATCAACATATACTAAGATAACAATGATAACATCATTATGAACCCTTGTAAACATAGAGTAATCGGATTTGGACTGAGTGAATCCATGGTTAATGATTGTGGTTGAGAGCTTTGAAAACCATTGTCTACTGGCCTGCTTCAGTCCATACAGGGACTTGGTGAGTTTGCAAACTAAATCAGGCTCCCCCTTGCTGCCAAAACCAGGTGGAGGTAGCATGTATACTTCCTCATCAAGGTCTCCATGCAAAAAAGCATTATTAACATCCAACTGGACCAAATGCCAATCAAGAGCTGCTGCAACAGCCAGGATAGTCCTAACAGTGACAAACTTTACAACTGGACTAAAAGTTTCATAGTAATCCAAACCCTCCTGTTGGGTGTACCCTTTTGCTACTAACCTAGCCTTAAACCTTTCAACACTCCCATCAGCTCTATGTTTGATCTTATATACCCATTTGCAACCTATAGGAACTTTACCAGCTGGTAAAGGTGTAAGCTGCCAAGTATTATTAATATCAAGGGCCTGTATCTCATTAGACATAGCTGCCTGCCACCTAGGATCTCTGGCAGCCTCAGCATAGGACTTGGGCTTAGCACAAACAGAGAGAGCAATAGTGAAAGCTCTATGAGGAGTAGATAGCTTATCATAAGAAATGACAGATTCAATAGGGAAAGTTGTAGTAGGTAAGGGAAGGGGTTTGGTTGAGGCAAGTTGACAATGGAAATCCTGAAGGTAGGCAGGTGCTTTGTGAGGTCTGGAGGATTTTCTGGGTGCTGGTTGGGCAGGTTGGACAACCTGGACAGATTGGACAGGTTGTTCAGGCTGGTCAGGGGAAGCAAAAGGTATGAGACTAGGGTCAGGAGTAATAGGATGGTTTGGGATAGCAGGCATGTGAGGTGAGTGTGTGTCAATCACTGTGTCAGAAACATCCATTGGTGAATCATCAAAAATGAAGGTGGGAGGAGGAAACAAAGAACCACCAGAAAATGTTTGAGAGTGAGAAGCATTGTTAAGATGAAAATCCATGGAATGAAAGGGAAAAATATGTTCATGGAAGACAACATCCCTGGACAAGAAAATGGACTTAATGTCAAGATTGAACAATTTATATCCCTTGACACCATAGGGATAACCAAGAAAGACACAGGGAGAGGCTCTAGGATCAAATTTAGATCTATTCCTAGAGAGAGTAGATGCAAAACACAAACAACCTATGACTTTAAGATGGGAGTAAGAAGTACCAGTACCCAAAAGGATTTTGTAGGGGGTTTTATTGTTCAACAAAGGACTAGGCAGCCTATTAATGAGATAGACTGCTGTAAGGTTGCAATCTCCCCAGAATTTCAAGGGCAGATTAGCTTGAAACCTAAGGGCTCTAGCAACACTCAGGATATGTTGGTGTTTCCTTTCAACAACTGAGTTTTGTTGAGGTGTATCTACACAACTTAGTTGATGTAAAGTACCCGTGGAAGAGTAAAATTGAGGCATATGAAATTCAGGACCATTATCAGATCTCAAGGTTTTTATTTTAAGGTGAAATTGAGTTTCAACAAAAGAAAAGAATGACTGAATAACAGTTCTAGCATCAGATTTGAATTTCAGCAAATATACCCAAGTACATCTACTACAATCATCAACAATGGTCAGAAAATATTTAAAACCATTAATGGAAGGAACAGAAAAAGGTCCCCAGATATCACAATGAACAAGATCAAAAATGGAAGAACAAATGTTATTCTCATTAGGAAAAGGAAGCTTTTTTTGTTTGGCTAAAGGACAAACAGTGCAAACAGGAAGCTCTTTGTCACAGAAAGTTACATCAGGAATTATTGAGCTAATCAAGTGCAACCTAGAAGAAGATGGATGACCTATTCTATTATGCCACAAAACAGAATTTGAAACAGAAGTGCTATTGCATGAGACAAGACTACAATCAGCAACAACAGAGGAAGGAGAGTAAACACCAGGATGTGAGAGAACAGTGGGCATGAAATTGGAAAATTGAATTGGGACAGAAAGCTTGGCAGAGTTGGTCTGCTGTAAAATGTACAGGCCACCATGCTTTCTACCCAAACCAATCGTCTTCCACTGGAGTAAGTCCTGTATAAAGCAGAATTGAGAGAGAAAAATGCAGCAACATTTCAGATAATGTGTTAATTTCCCAATGGAAATAAGATTGAATGAAAAGGAAGGAACACACAACACATTATCAAGGACCAAATCACATGATAATTGCACTTGACCAACATGAGTGACTAAGACAGATTCACCATTAGGAAGTTTGACAGAGATGTGGGCTACAGAGGTAATTTTGGTGAGATATGAAATAGAATGAACCATGTGGTCAGTAGCACCACTATCAATAATCCATTCATTAGGTAACAAGGCAGGTGGAACAACAAGTTTGGAAGAGAAAACTGAGTGTTCTAAGTTAGTGGATGAATGCAAACAAAGAGGCATGGAATGAATAGATTCTTGACATTCATGTTTATCTAAATTGGCACTATTAGGTGTAGGTGTAGGTAAAATACCTGCAGTGTGAAAAGTACCAGGTGGCAAGGACTTGGTGACAGGAGCAATATGACTGATGAGTGTGGCAGCTTGATGAGTTCCAAGCGAAGAATCTTGATTTCCTTGTGATCCCAATGTATGAGCTTGCAACATAGACATAAGTTGGTGACATTGAGAAGAAGTGAGAGCCACCACATTATCTGTGTGATCCAAATTGGAACCCATTGACACCTGATTGGCTGAGTACCCCTTGCCTTTGTTCTTATACCCAGGAGGGTAACCATGAATCTTGTAACATTTGTCCATTACATGACCGAGAATCCCACAGTGTGAACAAATTGGCCTTTCCCTTTTTCCATTAGGCTTGTTGGTATAATTGCCCCTGTTAGATGAATTATTAGAACCTCTAGAGAAGAGTGCGGCAGATTCTACTGCAATGGCATTGGAACCAACTCTTCTTTGCTTCTCTTCTTGAGTGATGAGAGAGAAGACTTGATTCAATGAAGGCAAAGGCTTCATCAATAGAATCTGTCCCCTAACAGTTGCAAAAGATTCATTAAGCCCCATCAGAAAATTCATAGTACACTCCTCTTCTTGATACTCAACCCGAGCAGCCATTGAACCACAGTTGCAAATAGCACAAGAGCATGAAGGAATTGGCTTATAATTAACCAATTCATCCCAGATTACTTTGAATTTCGTGTAATAACTACTCACAAAGAGATTATCCTGAGAGAGATTACTCACCATTCTTCGCAGTTCAAAAACCCTAGGACCATTGCTCTGAGAGAATCGGTTCTTGAGATCTGTCCAAACTTCTTGCGCAGTGTTCAAGTAAATCACAGTTGAAATCAGATCCTTGGACATTGAATTGATCAACCAAGAAAGGACCATTCTGTTGCATTTCTTCCAAGCAGGGAAAATTGCATCTGAGGAACTTGTTGGAGCTTTGATGGTGCCATCAACAAAATCAGTTTTGTTCTTGGAATCAAGAGCATAAATGATAGCTCGGCTCCAAGTAGCATAATTCTCTTCGGTAAGGGGCTGATTCACCAGAATCAAACCAGGATTCTCGCTACTGTGCAGAAAATAGGGACTGGACGGTTTTTCCCAAGCAACCACAGAAGTTAGAGAAGCAGATGGTACAGAATCTGTATTGGCAGATGCGGAAGCCATTGAAGAAGCTTGAACTAGGTTTTACAGGGAAACTTAGTTTCAAGAATTAGAGGAAGCAAAGAGTTGAAGAAACTCTGAAAACCAATGAAAGAGGAAAGAAATTACAGAGTAGAAAATCTTCAAGAAAAATCCCAACAATGGAGGATGAGTTAGGAATCGATGGAGTACACCGAGCCAACTCGCTTTGATACCATATTGAAATTGAGAGAGAGAGAGAGAGAGAGTGAGAGAGAGAGAGAGATGTTTTGAAGAAAGAGAATGGGAATGAATAATACTCTGCTTGATCTTTTATTAATCACTGATTCTGTATTTATACATTGAGTCATTAACAAACTTAACAAACTTAACAAATTGATAACAAACTAATTAACTAACTCACATGACAAGCACGTGATGAATTTAAACAACCAAATAACAGTAAATGTAAACTGCATGTAGCACAGCAGAACACAGCTAACAAGCATAAACGACTTGCAGCTTTGAACATCTTGACTGGGACAGCTTTGTAGCTTTGACTGATATTTCAACATTTATATGATCTGGAAAATATGTTTTATTTGGGGTTTTTTTGTTATTGTTTGTGATACTAGTAAAGTAGCTAAAATATGCAAAAAGAGAGAGAAATAAAGCTGGAGAGAAGTGAAAGAGTTCTCACAGTGGCCTCCGCAATGGACCTAATATGGTCGAGCCGATGGTTTTGAGGTGTGAATCGCCGCTATGGACCTGATTTAGTCGAGTTGATGGTTTTGAGGTGTAGGTTCACAAAGGGTCTCTACCATGCGATTTGGGAGGGAGGTGCCTTCATGGGGTTTTGCTTTGGGATTTTAGAACGTGGTTGAGACTGTATTTTAGGCTTTGAGTTTTGTGTTTAAATTGGGCCAAAATGACACTGTTTTTATATACCAGGTCTACTTTTATTTTTCACTGAAAATGCATAGTTTTGAAGCTGATTTGATAAAAATAAAACATATCAGCATAGTGATGTGTCAATTAAAAACAGAAATTAACTAAGGGGTACGAATTGCTAATAAAATCAAACTTTAAGGAGTAAAATCAAATTTTTAAAACTTTAGAACGTAAAATTCAAACTTCTATACTTAAAGGTGTAATTTACCATTATTTTCATTAATTTTTTCCTTTACTGCTTTTCCCTTCCACGTTGATTAGCTCCAAGAAGTTTAAGCCATGTGGGGCCGAAGTGTGAAAAAAAAGTTTAGTTGAATTCGGCCTGCCCCTCCCGTTGGGCCAGACCTTAAAAATCTTGTGCTTTATGGATTGTCATTCATTGATTATGAAAAAAAAAAAATCATTTTTTGTTTTAATTCGGTTTTTATTTTTTCCCCTTGGGCCAGACCTTAATTTTTTTTTTTTTTTAAAAGAAGATTTATTGTACATTCGCACATTTACTCAGCTGTAGGCTGTAGCTGTATCTACAAGAATTTCAAGAATATATTTCATAAAATAACAACCACTCAATGACTAAATTATATGAACAATTTGGATGAAGGGGATATAAAGTATAAACTAACAAATAACAACTACTCATTCAAACAAATGCAAATGCAAATTCAAGTACAAAATACAAGATATTCAGCACAAAAAAAAAAAAATTACAAAATATAAGATGTAATGAGTAAAAAATATGTCCATTAATGATTAATCACTGATATCTCTTTAATTTCAAAGAATATGGACTGCATTCCCACATATTGAAAGAAAACTAAGAGAATTTCTTCTTATTGCATAGGCTATAGATGAAAAAGGAGAAACAAAAACCAAACAATTTTCTTCCAAATTTTCTAACCTATTTTATGGCAAATTATTTAGTCATTCACACGTACACTTTATATTAGTTTTCTCAGAAAAGCTAGGAAGAGGAGCTAACTCATGTTTTAATTGTCATCCTTGCAGTGCTCGGAATTTTGACTACAAGCTTCTACAAATTCAACATATCTAGAAAGTCCATCCCAAACATGCTCATCAGGAAAGAAACTACTGCACTAATATTCTAACTAAAACAAGAATTAATAGTAGGGATGCTTTTGTTATGTACTAATTTGACGCTACTTAAAAAGCAGAAACAATGATATAAATACTACCAAATTGAATATTCAGTCATATAATCTCAAACACTACCCTTATAAAATAGAAAGGGAGAATAGCGATTCAGTTGAAGCTCTTGGAGTGTTAAAATTGCTCTTGGGGTTAGAATCAAATTTTGAAGCTTATTAGGGAAATAGCTCGTTTTTGGATCAAACAATCCATTTGTAATGGTGGTAAGACATTCGTTAGGCATGATAATTGGCACCCTGAAGATGCATTATTGTGTAGATTTGGTCACTGGATAGTTCTTGAAGCTGCAAGTAATGTGAATGTCAAAGTTTCTAGTGTTCTGGAGCTTGGAATGAAATTAGATCAGCAACCAGAGATTGGTTGGTTAAATGGGGATCATCTTATGTTTTTTATAGAAATAAATTGATATTTTAGATTTTTTTTTTTTTTTTGTTTTTTTTGCATATAAATAAAATAGTATATCAAACCTATAAAACGTATTTCTCTTAAAAAAAAAAAAAAAAAAACCTATAGAATAGAACGTATTAGAGACTTTACGTCTTTACAGGTTAAACTAAATAAGAGATTATTTATTTATTTTTTTTTATAGGAAGATTATTTATTTTTTGAATGTTCTTTTACTTGTAGATCTGGTTTCGTCTAAATCCGTGTGGTATAAGAAGCGTGGATTAACATGATCTAACCCAATAAGAAAAGGGTAAAAAATGAACCATTAAATTCCACACAAGTATCTTCAACGAGCAACCCAATAGGCCCACTGCCCACCCCTTTAATGCTTGTTCCGAGTAATGGGCTCACCAAATCATTGATTTAGTTGGGCTCATCTCTTTGTCTGGTTAAAAGGAAATTGCATGAAGATACTAGCTAGCCGAAACAGGCACAGTACTAGAGGCAGAAACCCTATAAAAGTACAGGCCAGAAGCATCAAAGCTTAGCATATACTTAGCCCCGTTGCCGGGATGGATTTAGAATTTCAAGTTAAAAGGTACCGAGTATAAGAAAAAAAAAACTTTAAATACGTGTTTATATAGTATTAACAAATTATAAATACATAAAATTATTGTTTCTTAATATATTAAGACGTAATCACCTATCAATAAAGACAAAAAATAAATAAAATAAATAATAATATTTTTTTTAATACTAGATTGGTTAAGATATATCTTTTTTTGGATTAAAATTAGAACATTTACGGTAATGATACAAGAGCATTCTCATCAAAAGTTTTAAAAATTTTAGCATTTAATAACTCAAAAACTTACTTTATCTCTTTTAATACTTTACTTTACCATATATCCCACGTTAAAACTTCTATTTTTTTATCACATTATTCAAAAATTCTTTCTTTATTAATTTTTTTTTATTCTTCTTTCCTCTCTCTCTCTCTCTCTCTTCTCAACTCAACAATCTTGCTAGCCACCACCACTAGTATAACAAAACCCAACAGCCATTACACTCAACAGCAAGCAACCACCTCACCCAACAGCCAACAACCATCACATTACCAATAGCTTGCCTAAAACTCAAAACTACAAACAACCACCACAAACCCAACCACAAACCTCCACAGCACAGCCATAGCCACCATCACCGGCAACACCCACAACCCTTGCAAATCAGAACCCCCACCACCCAAAACCAAATCAAAAACTCAACAAACCAACATCAAAGCCACCAATCAAACCTAGTACCACCACAAATCACAAACCCATGTTAGAAATCACAGACCCAAAATCAGAAAGAGCATATTTTTTTGAAATTGCTCACCCAAAATCAAATCACAAAACCCAGCCAAACCCAGCCACACCTATCGAAACCCAGCCACACTTGCCGAACCACCGCAACCCAGACACCTCGATCAACAGCAGAGACCCACGAACCACAAACTCGACCTCATCTTCTTCACCAGTTTCGTCGAACCACTATCCACACTAGTTGCCGGAGTCAAACTGTAGCTTAGTGAGAAAGAGAAAGATGAAGAGAGACTGTAGTCAGATCCTAGCACAGTGAGAAAGAGGGAGACGGGGAGGTAGAGAGGCTTAGAGAAAGAGAGAAAAGATAGAGAAAGTGAGAGTGAGAAATAGGACAGAGTGAGTCTGAGTCTGAGGAGAGAGAGAATTAAAAATATTAAAAAATTATAATATCTCGCTGCAGTGCGCGCTCAAAAATGAGAGCTCACTGTAACAAGATGTCAAATTTTTTAACATATGACATCTTTGATTGAGTAGGTTTTTGTGGTTATAAATGCTAAAAATAACATTTTAGCATTTATATCACTCTTGATAAGAATGCTTTAAAAAATTTTAAGGTTATGTTTGGTAACAGTTTTTGTTTTCTATTTTCAAAAACTTGTTTTTAGGAATATAAAGAAAAAACAATTTTCTTGTATTTTTGAAATCAAAAACATGTTTGGTTAGTTGAAATTAAAAAGATAGTTTTTTAAAGAAAAAAATAGAAAATACTAAAATATATTGTAACTAGGATTTAAAATTTAATGTTAACTCATTAAATAAGAAAGATTCATTTAATTAAATGCATTTTTTCATTGACTTTTGAAAATTAGAAACTGAAAATAGCCTTTTGCATGTTTTCAGTTTCCTTCACAAATTGAATTTTGAAAACAGTTTTTGTTTTCTGCCCATTTTGAGTTGCCAAACAAGTTTTTCAGTCTTAAAAATAGAAAATTGTTTTTGAAAACAGAAAATAAGGGGAAAAAACAGTTACCAAACATACCCTAAAAAAGTGAAAACTATTTTATCTATTTTACCACCTCACTTTACAATACACTCAACATCAAATTTTCTATTTTTTTACCACTTCATTTAAAATAATATAAATAACTCATTAAAATAATAAAAGAAAAGAGAGAATTTGAGTTTTTTAATTAAAGGTAGAGAGATTTTATTAATAAAATATTGTATTTTATTTTTAACAACTTGATACAGTCAACTAGTATCTATACTAGTTTACTATAGTTGAAAAAAATTTAGTTTTAGCTTCTTCAATAACACATGGTTCTTTGGTGGTAAAATGGATTTTTTGCTAAAATATAATCACCATTGTGAATGTTTTTATTGTTTTTATTTAGTTTTTGGGTTAGATAGTTACTAGTTGGAGAGGGACCTAAAAAGGTTTTAGAAGGGGGGGCAACTACAAAAATGATATATAAAATAAGTATAAAAAAAAAAGGGGCCAGGCTGGCACGGGCCCCCACCTGGGTCATCCCTACCCAGTTGGGCTCATCTTAATTTCTGCTCACAATGCTTTTCTATCTTTTAAGTCTTGGCCAAGCAGCTCATTAACAAACTTAGATCACTCAGCTTGGCTTTGCAGCTTTTGCTGCATGTCCAAGGGTTTCTTAGAACATATTTGAAGAAGAAAATTTAAAAACAAACTTGTGGGGGCCAATTGATCCCATATGTTCAAATTGCATTGGAAAGGGCTGGGCCCAATATCCAGTCTCATATGTACAGATTGCATTAGAAAGGGCTGGGCCCAATACCCAGTCCGAGGATGAGAGAGTATCCGAGGACAACCAGTAAAGGAAGAGGTGAAAGTTGCATTCCGAAAGGAGGTAAAGAGTACCTATGTAGGATTTAACCGTATCCGAGGACAACGACCACCCCGGAACGTCTGTCCGAGGTGGCCAGTAGACTTATCAGTCTCTTAAGGTAACGTCTCGGACGAACCTTTCAACAAAGGGGATGAGAAAGTATCAGATAAAGGATAAGAATGAGAGAAAACAAATATCTGGGAGTACTATTGCCCCTGCATTAAATGCTGCCCAGCTAACTCTCTGGCCGCATTAATGTAGAGGTGATGCCTGAACAGTGAACAAGCAGCCTTACAGCTAAGAATGGAAGGTTCAAGAAGAGGCAAGGGAAGCAGAGAAAAAGGACTCCCAACACCTGACCCACACGTGGATGGAGGAAATGGTAAAAAAACCATAGTATATAATACGAAGAAAGAGAAAAAGGGAGACACAGAAAAAAGACTAGAGAAAAAAAAGAAAGAGAAAGAGCAAAAAGGTTGAAGAAATACAACAGCAAAAAAGAAGAATTTAGTACTCTTAGTCATAGTACTAGGGCATGTCCGAGGATACTTTCTGCATATGTACGCATATAACTCTTTCCTTTTAACACTATAAACCAATATCTTTATCCTAGATTCAGACTAGCTTTTTCTCCCGCTCTCTACAAATTTATTGTTCGGGCTTTTTGGGCCTGGGTCCATTCCTGTTCTGGGTTCAAGTCAAATCTGGTCCTTACAATTGGCGCCATCTGTGGGAATAGCTTGATCTGATCAAAAAGAGATTTTGGTTTAATACACAAAATGGAAGAGTCAGGTTCGCATCAACCAACGATAGGGCCACATCAGGGTAATGACAATTCGCACCAGGTGGAATCAGGAGGATCACAACATAGTCAATCGGAGGTAAACCCTCAACAAAGGGGAGATCGTGAGAAAAGTGGGAAAACCATGCACAGTAATAGGAGTCAATCACGTGGGAAAAGTCATGTGTCCCATGCAGAGAATGAGAAAGACATGCAACGTGAAATTGACGAGTTGAAGAAGAAGTTACGCCGTGCACAGCGAAGGCGGTCATCATTTGAATCTGAATCTTCTTCTGGGGATACAGAGGATGTCATGTATAGGCAAAGATCCAGAACTCCACCCAGTGAAACCTTCTCCGGTGATGAGGAGTATAGTAGTCATAGGCAGAAGAGCAAAAGTACATCACACAAGGGTCTAGGAAACAAGGCCATGAACGACACATTAAATCAGGTCGCTAAATCGCCTTTTACGCGTCGGATTGAGGGTGCAAGCCTTCCTCGGTGATTTAATCAACCAACCTTCTCTCTTTATAATGGACGGACAGATCCGGTGGAGCATGTTAGCCATTTTAATCAAAAAATGGCCGTCTATTCAAAGGATGAGGCCCTAATGTGTAAGATCTTTCCGTCCAGCTTGGGACCAATGGCGATGAGATGGTTTAATGGTTTCAGGGCAAATTCCATTGACTCCTTCAAGAAACTTACCCAATCCTTTGGCGCCCGCTTCATCACATGTAGCAGGGTACCATTGCCTTTAGGATCTTTGCTATCTATGTCTATGCGAGAGGGAGAGACTCTAAAGGCTTACTCAGATAGATACTGGGAAATGTTTAACGAGATAGATGGAAGCTATGATGATGTGGCCATTAGTACATTTAAGGCTGGATTGCTGGCAGAGCATGATTTGAGGAAGTCACTCACTGGCAAACCTGTCACCAGTGTACGCTTGTTGATGGATAGGATTGACAAGTACAGGAGGATTGAGGAAGATCAGTTGCAAGGAAAAGGGAAAGCGAAGGTGATCCCTCAGGAGAGGAGGGATTCCAAGTCGGATTGGTTGCAGAACAATCGACCTCGGAGAGACTTTTCAGGGCAATCTGCATCTACCAATTCCCAGGCGGTCAACGTTGTGTTTCGGGAACCAGTGCAGAAAGTCTTAGAGAAAGTAAGGAATGAGCCATTTTTTAAATGGCCGAATAAAATGGCAGGAGATCCAATCAACCGTAACCAAAACCTGTACTGCCATTATCATTAGGATCATGGTCATACTACTGAAGATTGCCGGAACTTGTGGGACCATTTGGAGCAGCTGGTCCGAGAAGGGAGGTTAAAGCATTTATTGCACCATTCCAGTGGCCGAGGAGGCCAGACTGGTTCGGCGTTTCAGGGAAATCCTGCATCGAAGCCTCCTCTAGTACCATAAATGTCATATTTGCTGCCCCAGAGAGGACTGGATCCTGCCCTTCTAGGATAATGTCGGTATCCCATTATTCCGATGATAAGCCTAATTTAGTGCCAAAGAGAGTCAAGACAAACGTCCCTCTAGTGCTGAGTTTTTCGGAGGCGGACAAACAGGGAACCATACAGCCACATGATGATGCTCTAGTGGTTACCCTTAGAATTGGTGGATACGATGTGAGGAGAGTCATGATTGACCAGGGAAAAGCAGCGGAAATTATGTATCACGATCTCTTTAAGGGTCTGGGTTTAAAGTCCGAGGATTTGACTACATATAGCTCACCTTTGGTGAGTTTTGAAGGTAAGATGGTTGTCTCTAGGGGCCAGATCAGATTGCCTGTGCAAACTGGATCAGACGTGGTTGAGGTAGATTTTATCGTGGTAGATGCTTTTTCCCCGTATACGGCCATTATGGGCAGGCCTTGGCTGCATTCCTTGGGTGTCGTTTCCTCCACCCTTCATCAGAAGGTAAAATACCCTTCTGGAGGCCAAGTGCTGGAGATAGTGGGAAGCCAATCTATAGCTAGGCAATGTTTGATTGCGGCAATTCAGCACAAACTAGAGACTGGCACTTCGGCCAGTAAAGAAAATGATTTATAGCAGTTAAAAACCCCATTGTCACCGCTCGGTGGGCCAGCCGATGAAATGAAATGTGAAGACCTAGACAAGGTAATCATAGGGGACGACCTGGAGAGATTCTTTCAGGTTGGGGCCCGACTGCCCCTACAGGAGAATGAGGAGTTGGTTGAGCTTTTGAGAAGAAACGTAGACGTGTTCGCATGGGATGCCTATGAAGCTCCTAGTTTAAATCTGGAATTCATCTGCCATCTTTTAAATGTAGACCCCTCAGTCACTCCAAAAAAGCAGCCACCTCGGCGTCCTTCTAATGAACACGTAGAGGCAATCAAGAGTGAAGTGGTTAAACTTAAACAGGCAGGGGCTATTAAAGAGATATTCTACCCTCAATGGCTGGCAAATACCGTGCTGGTCAAGAAGAAAACAGGAAAATGGCGTATCTGTGTGGACTTTACAGATCTTAATAAGGCTTGCCCCAAAGACCCATTCCCTATGCCGAGGATAGATCAATTAGTAGATGCAACAGTAGGCCATCCTCGGATGAGTTTCCTGGATGCCTTTCAAGGTTATCACCAAATACCATTGGCAATGGAAGATTAAGAAACAACAGCTTTTGTCACTCCTGTGGGGAACTACCACTACAAAGTAATGCCTTTTGGCCTGAAAAATACAGGATCAACTTATCAACGAATGATGACAAAAATGTTTAAATCGCGGTTGGGAAAAAATGTTGAGGTCTATATTGATGATATGGTTGTGAAGAGCAAATTGGTGTCCGAGCACTTAGCAGATCTTTCGAGCATTTTTTAAATCCTGAGGCGGCACAAGTTGCGTCTGAATGCTTCTAAATGCTCTTTTGGAGTGGGGTCAGGGAAGTTCCTAGGATACATGGTGACTCATAGGGGAATTGAGGTAAACCCAGATCAGATTAGAGCAATTAATAGCTTGCAACCACCTCGGAATCCAAAGGAAGTGCAAAAGCTTACTGGGATGATGGCAGCTTTAAATCAGTTCATATCTAGGTTAGCGGAAAGATATAGACCTTTCTTTCTTCTATTGCATAAATGGAAAAAGTTTCAATGGTCCGAGGAGTGCGTCACAGCATTCCAAGAGCTTAAACGCTACCTATCCCATCCACCCATAATGTCTAGCCTAGTGGTGGACGAAGTTCTCTTTGCCTACCTCGCTGTTGCTCTACATGCCATAAGCCTTGTGCTCATACAGGTGGACAATAGTATACAACGACCAGTCTATTATGTGAGCAAGTCACTTAACGAGGATGAGGTGCGCTATCTGCCACTAGAAAAAGCGATATTGGTTGTAGTGCATGCCACAAGGAAACTTCCTCATTACTTCCAGGCGCATACTATGGCCGTTCTAACTCAACTCCCCCTCAAGTCAGTGTTTAGGAGCGTTGATTATACAGGGAGGGTAGCTAAGTGGGGTACAATTTTAGGGGCTTTCGATATAAATTACATGCCTCGTACATCTGTAAAGGGGCAGGTGCTCGCTGATCTGGTAGCCGAATTTGCTAAATGTCCAGAAGAGGTGGAAATGAGAAATGAAGCACTGGTTGAAAGGTTGGTCGGCGTGGCCTCTATTCAGGGCCTACCGCCTTGGGAATTATATGTTGATGGAGCAGCTAATCAACGAGGATCAGGAGTGGGGCTAGTACTGGTGTCACCTGAGAAGATTACTATCGAGAATCCTTAAGACTGAATTTCTCAGCTACGAATAATGAAGCAGAGTATGAAGATTTGCTGAACGGGATGGTGATGGTTCAAAAAATGGGGGGAAAGGCAGTAAGGATTTTTTCAGACTCGAAACTGGTTGTGGGACAAGTAAGAGGTGACCTAGAGGCACGAGATTCAAGAATGCAGGAATATTTAGGTCAAGTCAGGAGTATACAAGAAAAGTTTGAAGTTTTTGACTTGTCCCATGTTCCTAGAAGTGGGAACACCCATGCAGATTCGTTGGCCACCCTTGCCACGTCCTCGGCCCAGGATTTGCCTCCAGTAGTATTGGTGGAGGACCTATATACGCAAACTTTGGTGCATCATGGTGCTTCTCGAATCCATCAGATCACGCTAGGTCCAAGCTGGATGGATTCTATATCACTGTTCCTGGAAAAAGATGTACTGCCTGAAGAAAAGTCTGAATCTGATAAAGTGCGAAGGAAAGCTCCTCGGTTCTGGCTCTCCGAGGATAGAAAATTGTACAAGCGCTCTTTCTCTGGACCTTATTTACTGTGTGTGCACCCAGAGGCATCAGAATCACTTCTAGAGGAATTACACGAAGGGGTTTGTGGAAGTCATACAGGAGGAAGATCACTGTCTCACAGGGCTCTTACCCAAGGATATTGGTGGCCAAACATGCAAAAAGAGGCGCAGGAATATGTCAAGAAATGCGATCAATGCCAGAGGTTTGCACCCAATATTCATCAGCCTAGAGGGGTGCTCAACCCTCTTTCTAGTCCGTGGGCTTTTGCTCAGTGGGGCCTAGATATTGTGGGACCTTTCCCCAAGGCAGTGGGGAACAAAAAATACCTCCTGGTATGCACAGATTATTTCACTAAGTGGGTCGAAGCTGAGCCTTTAGCCAATATCAGGGATGTGGATGTTAAAAGGTTCATCTGGAAGAACATAGTTACACGATTTGGGGTTCCCAACGTCCTCATCTCAGATAACGGTCTTCAATTTGACAGCAAGGCTTTTAGGAAGTACTGTTCTGATCTGGGGATAAAGAACAGGTATTCCACTCCAGCCTATCCGCAAAGAAATGGACAAGCTGAGGCTGTTATTAAGGTCATCGTGAACGGACTTAAAAAGAGGTTGGATGACGCCAAAGGAAGATGGGTTGAAGAGCTACCACACGTTCTTTGGACATACAGGACAACACCTCGGAAGTCTACTGGAAAGACCCCCTTCTCAATGACGTATGGGGCTGAAGCTGTAATCCCTTTAGAGAGCAGTTTTCCTACCATGAGGTCTAGCGCATTCACCTCGGATGGAAATGACGAACTGTTAAAAAGGAATTTGGATCTAATTGAAGAACGACGGGAAAACGCTAGGGTGCAGTTAGCCTATTATCAACACAAGCTAAAGTAAGGCTACGATATGAGTGTGAAGTTGAGACCATTGGACCCAGGGGATTTTGTTTTGAGGAAAGTTGTGGGAAACACTAAAAACCCTGCTTGGGGAAAATTGGGGCTCGATTGGGAGGGACCATATCGCATTACGTCGGTAGCAGAAATAGGTGCATACTACTTAGAAGATTTAGATGAAAGAGCTGTACTTCATCCTTGGAATGTAAATAACCTGAAAAGGTATTACTATTGATAAGAAAAGTTATACTATGTTTTCTTTTGCTTCTATTCATCCTATGACATCTGTTGAAATATTAAACAGAAACTAAGTTATGTCATGTCCTCAGACCACAAACTTAGTGAAAATTAATATTCTATGACATCTGTTGAAATATTAAACAGAAACTAAGTTATGTTAGGTCCTCAGACCACAAACTTAGTGGAAATTAATATCCTATGACATCTGTTGAAATATTAAACAGAAACTAAGTTATGTCAGGTCCTCGGACCACAAACTTAGTGGA
This sequence comes from Quercus agrifolia, assembly GCA_029955455.1. Taxonomy (NCBI): domain Eukaryota; kingdom Viridiplantae; phylum Streptophyta; class Magnoliopsida; order Fagales; family Fagaceae; genus Quercus; species Quercus agrifolia. The sequence goes on from JARQAD010000006.1 coordinate 46,762,743, forward strand.
AATTAATATCCTATGACATCTGTTGAAATATTAAACAGAAACTAAGTTATGTCAAGTCCTCGGACCATAAACTTAGTGGAAATTAATATCCTATGACATCTGTTGAAATATTAAACAGAAATTAAGTTATGTTAGGTCTTCGGATCACAAACTTAGTGGAAATTAATATCCTATGACATCTGTTGAAATATTAAATAGAAACTAAGTTGTGTCAGGTCCTCGGACCACAAACTTAGTAGAAATTAATATCCTATAGTATCTTTGAAGTATTATACACAAGCTGGTTTGTATTTAATTCACCTACCATCAGCTTGCTGAAAGTGAGTGTTCAGGAAATTTCCTTGGAATATAAAAGGGAAAAACTTCTTTGTATCACATCCTCGGATCATAATCATTGTGAAGGTAGTTGGTCTTGCCATCTCAAGGGATACCCTCAATGAAATATAAGTTGTATCAACATCTTTAGAACGTGATACCTAATGGAAAATGTTAATTTTTAAGCCAAGTGTTGTCGTATTTTATAAGTCATAGGTCAGTCTTATAATTATTAAATTAAAGGTCAGTACATTTCCCTGTATTGAGACTTTGCTCATCATGTAAGTGTTGAGATATTCCCTGGAGGTGGTAGGACTTATCGAAGAACTTGGTAAAAAGAGAGAGAAAGAAATACACTTTTTAACGGGATTTGATGATATGTCTTATCAATGTACTTCATTCCTTAATGATCCATGGGGAAGAAAGCATAAGAGATAAGATGAAATGAAAACCATACATTCGAGTAGAACAATATTACTGACAAATACAATAAGGAACAAACAATAATACCTCATGTATTATAAAAATTTGTCCTTCAATAAATATAAAAAAAAAGGAAAGAAAATAATAATAACCAAGTTACAACCATTGTAAATATCATAAAACAAAAGAAAAACTAATACAAGGCTCAAGGTTTCAGCTTGATCTGGAGCTTGGGCTTGGGAGCCTGGTCAGCCGCCTCAGGGGTGATCTCTTTCTCTTTACCCTTAAGAGACTCCTGCGTAGGTAAAGTGACTAAAGCTAGTTGCTTCTCAAAATCCTGAGAAGCTGTCCCTGGTTTAGGGGCTTCAGTCACCTTATCCGAGGAGGGTCCCTTCAGGATCTCTTTTTCTTTACCCTGTTCTGGCTGGGCAATAGAAGAAGGGTGTTGAGGAGGGGCTTCAGTGATTGGTTGGGGCGCGAGAAGGGCTGTCTCAGTCTGCCTAGGGATTTGCAGGGCTGAAGGAAAGATAATGCTCTCTGGTCTCCTAAGTTCAGACGAAGCTTCAACCCCAGCCTGGTTGAGAGCCTCTTCCTAGGTCTGGGCACAGTAGGCACGACACACGGCGGGGACCTCTGCCCGAAAAGCATCCTCGGTCTCAGCTACGCCGACGTCGTAACCGTGCTGCTCAGCCTCATCCCTCTCCTTCTCGGCCTTGACTTTTTCTTCCTCAGCCTGCAATTTGGCTTTTTTGGCCAAGTCCTTAAGCTTGTTAGCCTCCTCCAGCTGCTGCTTCAAGGCTGCCATCTGCTGTTTGGCCGCAACCAACTGCCCCTTAACCTCGTTGGCCAACTTCCTTTGGCTCTCGGCCTGTGTCTTAGCACTCTTCAAGGCCGAATCAGAGCTCTTCCTCTCCTGTTCCTCAGCCTTTAGCTTCCGCCTGAGGTCAGCATTGCTGTCTTTAGCAATGGCTAGTGTCTGCACAGCAGCAACCCTTCTTTTTCTTTCATCATCCAGCTGCTGTGAGACAGAGTGGTACATCTCCTCCATTCTGAAGGTGCTTTGAACAACCTTTAAAAAAAAAAAAAACAAAAAAATAATAATATATAAATAACATAAAATAAGTGTTATACAGGATAAAAAGAAAAGAAAGAGACTGAGGGGGGAAAAATACATACCATTCCCAAAAACTGTTTGGCTTGAAGGAAGACTTCATTCCTCCTCAGTCCTCGTAACTCCACCATGTCTTTAGGGAGTAGAAGGGTTTCCTCCAGTACTGAGGCCACATGGCAACCTATGCCCCCATTATAGTCTCTAATTGATGCGTCATCAGTCAGGGGCTTACCACCAAGCATAGGGGCTGGGAGCCATGCTTGAGGTTCGGGCAGCCGAACCTTGCCCCTTTCAGGTCCTCGGTTGGGGGCATGACTGACTCTTTTTTGCTTGGTTGGCCTGTGGGCCTCTTCTTCACTGGAAGAACGAGGTCTTCCAGTTTCTATTACCTCCTTGCCCTTGTGCTCCCTTCTCCTCTTAGGGTCAGGTTGTTCAGTCTTGGAAGGGGGAGGTGGCTGAGGAGCATGAAGAGGAGATTTAGGTGGGGGAGGAGGAAGTTTGGGTTGGGCAGGCTTCCTAGCTTCCCCCCTTCCTGGCTGGCTCTCCAGTAACTCTTGAAGGCTGCGCTGGGGTTTCCTCTGAATGCCCATGTCTTCAAGTATGTTTGGTGATGGAGAAGATTGATTTGAAGACTTCGTAGTCGTCTGTGGCTGAGGTGAGGTCCACAAAACCCTCTTCCTCTTGTTCAACTTCTTCTTCCTCCTCTACTTGGAAAACCGGGGGGGGGGGGGGGGGGGGAAGATGTTGCTGCTGCTGCAAGGCTGGCAACAGGAAGTGGTTTTGTGAGCGGGGAGTATCTGGGGAGAGGAATGCCCTGAGAGACTACGAACCCTTCGTAGGCGACACTAATTCTGCGATGCCGAGGATCCTTTGCCCTTATCACGCACAAAGGAGCTTGGAATGCGCGCGATATGGGGTTGTAGCCGAGGATGAGATGTGTTGCCCTTAGCTGACCGTCTGACTCGTTGACGTAAATTTCAGCTTAAAGAACCCTGTCCAAGCTGGCTTTGTTAACTAAGCGGAGTAAAGGCGTAGTGGCGTGGGGATCTGCAATATCAGTAGGAACAACGAGGAATCATTTTAGTACCAGCAGACAACAGTGGGAATACCAAAATTATATAAAGTTAAGTGTTAAAACTAAATGGTTAGTTTCCCACCTGGTTCACCCTCTTTAACTGGGCATGGTAAGCCATCATGCCATCGCCCAGAGAAGATTAGAAAATCTTATTTTAATCCCTTGTTAGATACAGGGAGACACTGAATCAACCTAACCTCGGCGTGCCTGGATTTAAAATAATATCCCTGCTTTTTTAGGTGTTGAAGATTGTAAATCCAGTTTATATCGTGGTGGGTTAGGTTTAGGTTCATTCTTTCGTTCAAGCCTTCTATACACCCTAACACCCTAAACATATTCGGCGCGCATTGTGTAGGGGACAACCTAAAATACCTAAGGTAGTTCCTAGTAAGGGTACCCATAGGAATGGTCATCCCCCCTTCTATGAAGGCAATCATAGGGATGACCACCTCGTTCGTTTTCCTTTCATCATACCACTCACCCTGTGCCGCGTATCTAACGCCTACATGTGGAGGAATGTTATACTTAGTTCTAAAATTCCTCATTCCCTCCTCGGTGTCTACTAACTCCTTAAATCTACCCATTTTCTAAGAAGTTCTATAAGGGAAATTTTGCAATAAAAGGAAGAAGAGTTGGAGATAGTTTAGGAAGACTTACAGGTGTGTGAAATGGTCCTCGGACAGGATTTTGGTATTTGTAGACGCACAGAGGAGTGAGAGAAAGAAAGGAAATATCGGGTTCTAGAATAACACAATTGTTTAAAGTGAAAAGAAACTAATTTGAAAGACTATTTATAGTGGTGCAAAAATTGGGAGCGGGAATTTGCCCGCTCAAATTCCCAGAAAGCTCAACCGCCGTTGGATTCTCATCCAATCGTTGAACGTGGGAGACAAAGGAGTTGCCAAAATTAAATGAAGGTACGCCCTGGGCACTGAAGAGTCAGTGATGAGTCACAAGAAGACAGACACGTATTGTTACGATTTGACCTAATGAAACCAAATCATAAGGCAAATCAGACGAAGGAATCAAAATCCTCCTTTTCTCCCGAGGAGCCGAAAAGAAAGATTTTAAGGGGCTATTGTGGGGGCCAATTGATCCCATATGTTCAAATTGCATTGGAAAGGGCTGGGCCCAATATCCAGTCTCATATGTACAGATTGCATTAGAAAGGGCTGGGCCCAATACCCAGTCTGAGGATGAGAGAGTATCCGAGGACGACCAGTAAAGGAAGAGGTGAAAGTTGCATTCCGAAAGGAGGTAAAGAGTACCTATGTAGGATTTAACCGTGTCCGAGGACAACGACCACCCCGGAACGTCTGTCCGAGGTGCCCAGTAGACTTATCAGTCTCTTAAGGTAACGTCTCAGACGAACCTTGCAACAAAGGGGATGAGAAAGTATCAGATAAAGGATAAGAATGAGAGAAAACAAATATCTGGGAGTACTATTGCCCCCGCATTAAATGCTGCCCAGCTAACTCTCTGGCCGCATTAATGTGGAGGTGATGCCTGAACAGTGAACAAGCAGCCTTACAGCTAAGAATGGAAGGTTCAAGAAGAGGCAAGGGAAGCAGAGAAAAAGGATTCCCAACACCTGACCCACACGTGGATGGAGGAAATGGTAAAAAAATCATAGTATATAATATGAAGAAAGAGAAAAAGGGAGACACAGAAAAAAGACTGGAGAAAAAAAAGAAAGAGAAAGAGCAAAAAGGTTGAAGAAATACAACAACAAAAAAGAAGAATTTAGTACTCTTAGTCATAGTACTAGGACATGTCGAGGATACTTTCTACATATGTACGCATATAACTCTTTCCTTTTAACACTACAAACCAATATCTTTATCCTAGATTCAGACTAGCTTTTTCTCCCGCTCTCTACAAATTTATTGTTTGGGCTTTTTGGGCCTGGGTCCATTCTTGTTCTAGGTTCAAGTCAAATCTGGTCCTTACAAAACTATTACACAACTTTTTTATTTTATTACAATTGTGATGTGGTACAGTGTGAATGATGACAAAAAATTAATGATTCTATGTGTAAGTAATAAATAACTACTTAGGATCTACTACATTAGAATTGTGACAAAAAATTGCGGAATAGTTTGTAGTAGTAGAACCGCTCTAGATTTTGAATTTCCTCTAAATTTTTATTTGTTAATTTACAAAACTATCTTATCAATCACATGATTCATGACTTTCAATCACTAACTGATAGTTAATATGACCAATTTAATAGCCATATCATTCACAAATGAGATCATGTGATATGGATCTATGAATTTCATATAGTAATTGGAGGAAAAGTTTGTCCTTTACTAAATCAATTGGTAAATTTTTGAATAAGAATATGGAATGCATTCCCACATATAGAAAGAAAACTAAGAGAATTGCTTCTCATTGTATAGGCTATAGATGAAAAGGGAGAAATAAAAACCAAACAATTTTCTTCCAAATTGTCTAACCTATTTTATGGCAAATCATTTGGTCATTAACATGTATACTTCATAATAGCTTTCGCAAAAAAGCTAGGAAGAGGAGCTAACTGGTGTTTTAATTGTCATCCTTGCAGCACTCACACTTTTTACTACAAGCTTCTACTAATCCAACATGTCTAGGAAGTCCATCCCCAACATGCTCATTGGGAAAGAAACTTCTATATATGCAAATATTCTAACTAAAACAATAATTAATAGTAAGGAGGCTTTTGTTATGTACTAATCCCCCTAGTTTTGTAGTAAGCCAATGGTTGACAAATGCTTAGGCGTCGTCGCGTCGGTTAATCCGAGTTTTTTTAGGGGACGTATTTTGGCACACACTTTACCATAGCTAGTTTAGTATCAATTATGGGTACATCATTTAAAGCACTCAAATTAATCTAATAACAACTTGATATGTGTACAAATGGTGGCAGAGTATTTTTCTTTAGACAGTTTTGTAAAGTTATGATTTCCAACTATTTTGTGTTGACTTTAATTCCGTATCAAATTTGATTGTAAATTATTCAATCATTTTCCCTATATGTATGTGGGTTTATTTGTGAGGGATGAGTGTGAGAGATCAGTGAATAATCAAGTTTCAAAAAATGAATCAGTGGATTTTGCAACTAGCTCGCGAGAAGCAACCCGCGAAAAGGCCACGTGTGGAGCACATAACTGGAAGATGAAGAGTTGTGCTAGGCTGTCAATTTCGCGACTGTCTCGCGAGAAGGCCCAACCCGCGAAGTACCCGTGAAAGTTTTTGTTTGGAAAAAAGTTTTGTTACTTTACCAAATTCTTTACCCACATTATAAATACTCTCATTACTCACACACACAATCATAATTGCTTGATGGGGACTATCACCTTCAAGGTACATCCTATAACTCCCACATTTCCTAGAATACACGCTTGCAATCATATTTAAAAGCATTTTTGATCTTTTTGCTTTTGATTTTTCTTTGCATATTTTTCTTTTAAGTATATTATACATGGGCATATTATAGAGAGAAAAAAAATACCCAATGATATTTGACATTCCAATTTTGCTATGCCTAAGCACACAAATGTCATTGACATCACACTTTTGCTATGCCGAAACATACAGATGTCATACATGATTGGCGGGTAATAGTGGTGAGATGGTTATTAATGCCTTTCTCTCAGGATTTTTTAGTCCTTCCCGTCAAAAAAAGTGATACGAGTGTTAAGTATAAGAGACAACTCAATCTTACTCATCACAAACAAGAGCCACAAAGCTCACTTGCTTAGTTGTGCATAGAGATGCTCATCTAAGCTACAAGAGATACAAAGTTTAGAAAACTTTGTTTCAATGGCCATCCAAGGTACACAAGTACCAATGTACACATAACACACACTGTTTTTGTATTTTTCTGATTTTTTTTTTTTTATATCAAAAACAAAATAAACAAAAAACTGAAAATAAACAAACAAAAACATGTTAAACAAAGCAAAGCATAAAACTAGACTGACTCAAAAAAAAAAAAAAGCAAAACACACAAGTAATGCAACAAACAAAAACAAGAAGATAGAAGAATGTGATAAAATCACTTAGAGTCCTTTTTTTTCCACACTTTGGAAGAACCTTTTCTTTGATTAAACCCTTGAACCGATGGTGAGGGGGAAGAATTAAAACCGTTCAAATTCGAAAGGAACATGAAGGCCTTGAGAAGATCATCGAGAGGAGCGAGAGAAGATTAAAGCTGATTCTGGCTTCCAGATGCTATCATGCCGTTGCTCTGTTGAGTGGCTAACCACTTATAGAAATTTGGTCGAGTATGACCGGCAGCTCCACAATGATGACATAGATGCTGCTTCTTTTGTTTAGGCTTCTGAGAGGTAGCCTTCTTAGCCTTAGGATTTTTAACATCTTTCTTATCTAGTTTAGGGGATGCTCCTAAGATAGATTTACCCTTGTCTAAGTTCTCACTAGCTAGACTAATTTTAACATCAGTGTTCTTAATTTTAATATTACTAGCAGGAGGAACAAAAACAGTAGTACTAGTAGAAGCAGTATTAGAGGAAGAAAGACCATACCCTAAACCTATTCGATCTGAAGCAAATTTCTAAATACTGAGCATCTCGTCTAGCTTAGCGCTTGAAGTCCTCTCCAATTGAGCTCTGACTTGAGACAGTTTCGCCTCAAGCTTCTTGGTCTTCTCAGCCAAGAAATTGTTCTCAAACCTCAGTGCTCCAATAGTCTGATTAGCCTCATCAAACTTTATGGATAATTCTTCACGGTCAAGTTCCACATCACTGAGTTTCTTGATGGCCAGCCTATAAAGTTTCTCATGCATTACAGTAACTTTGTAAAATTTCTCATAGGCTATATGGATGACATCTTGATCATCCATCTTCTCAAATTTGGACTCCACCAATTCTTCTTTTTCGTCCACATCTTCAACAATCCCATCAGTAGGATTGACAGTGGCAGTGAAGGCATTTAAGATTCTGTCATCCTCATTGTCGAAATCTTCCTCAGACTCAATGTCGCTCAAGGTAGCAGCATCTTACTCTTCCCAGTGCTCTTGAGATACGTAGGACACTCATGTTTCATGTGCCCGAAGCCTTAACACCCAAAACACTTAGGTCCTACAGGAACAGTGTACTGACCACCTTCCTTAGCATCCTTCTTCCCTTTGTCTTACCCTTTAAACTGAGAAGAACTGGATTGTCTATGGTCCTTGTCGAAGTTCCTCCCATTGGCATTCTTCATAAACTTCTTGAATTGCCTGGTGATGTAGGACTTCATCTTGGAATCTTCATCATCAGAAGACTCATTTGTCTCACTGCTCTTGGCCTTCAGTACCATACTCTTGCCTTTACCCGTCTTGTCAATCCTTGTCAACCCTAACTCATAGGTCTGCAAGTTACCAACCAGCTCTATCAAAGGAATTTTGTCGATATCCTTTGATTTTTCTATTGCTGTAATCTTGGCATGGAATCTCTCGAGTAGAGATCTGAGCACTTTCCTCACAATCTTGGGTTCAGGAATGGTTTCCCCAAAATTAAAGGCTGAGTTTACTATGTCCTTGAGCTTAGCATAGAACTTATCGAACGACTCATCCTCCTCCATCTTTATTTCTTCAAAGCTTGTAGTGAGCCTCTGAAGTTTTGAATCCTTGATAGCTTTTGTACCCTCATAGGTTGTCTGGAGGATGGTCCAAGCTTCCTTAGCAGTTTCTGTGGAGGATATCTTCTTAAACTCCTCATTGGTGACTACACTAAATAAGGCATTCAATGCTCTACTGTTGAAGTTTGCTGCCTTGATCTTTGCTTCATCCCAATCAGTCGGCGCTTCCTTTGGTTTGGTCCAGCCAATCTCTATAGCTTGCCACACCTTCTCATCTAAGGATTGCAAGAAAGCTCTCATACGTACTTTCTAGTATGCATAATTAGTGTCATCAAATAAAGGAGGTATGATTAAAGACTGTCCTCTGTCCATGACAAACAGGGGTCAATGGATCAACACAGCAAAGATTAAAACCTAATCAGAGTGTGCCTACTCTGATACCACTTGATAGGCCACAAACTGAATAACCCTTTGTGATAGAACTTAATTAATTAATTAGCCAAGTTATTAATTAATCAATTTATCATGCAAACGCGTGGTAGCACAAACAAATCACCAATAAATTAATAATGCAGTGGAAAATAAATAACACGGTAATTTGTTTACGAATGGGGAAAACCTAACGGCAAAAACCCCACCGGGTGATTTTAGGTCACCACTCTCGAAACTCCACTATTATCACAATAAGCAGTTACAAGTAAAAGAATCCCAAGTATCTTACCAATCTACAGTTGAACCCTTACCCCAATACCCAATTGGACTTATTCTGTAGTGACAGTTCCCATTTCTAATGCACGGCTCCCAAGTACACGACTAACAGTTGCGCGGATCCCAGTACGCGACTTTAATAACACCAACTGAGAAGATTATCGGCTACAAAGTTCTTCAGTTCATCCACACGATGAAGATCAAGAAGATGCTTGGTCACAAAACCCTACGGTGCAAATACACAGCAACTTCTTCAACAGAAAGAGATAAACTAGGTCAAGAACCTTGTCTCCGGTCACAATTTGTTTGAACAGAGTTTGCTTAATGCTTGTGCAACTTGTGTATAGTTTTACGGCTCTTAAAACAATCATTTTATATGTCTAGGGTTAGGAGAAAAGAAGGCCCAAAGATAGATTCACAGATCCCAAGAAAATCAGAGTTGAATTCTGAATTTCTTAAACCTCAACAGATAGGAGGTGTCGAGAAGCTATCGACCAGCTGTCGAACTTTAATGAATTTGCACTTTTGCTTGATTTCTTGAACAGACTTGAAGGCTTTAACACTTGATATTGAAACGTGGTTTCTTGAAATATTTAAACACATCCTAAGTCTACCCAAATATAAGTAAAGTGTGTTTTGTCAAAGGATAAGCCAATTACATAAAATCATAATATATGTTTTTAACATGTAAAACACATATGTCCTAACAAAAAATAGAGAGAGGATTCAATGATAGTTAAAGACTAAAACGGAAAACCAAAAATGGTATTTGAAAGTTCAAATACTAAACCCATATTCATTATGAGAAAGTTCAAAAGCACCTAAAAAAGATAAACAAAGACCCAGTCTTGCTTTGGTGTCCAACGCAACAAAAACCCAGAAAAAATCAACTTTATCAATAAGCCCACTCTCGCCCTCTTCAATCTTAAAATAAAAAACCACGGCCAAAAAAAAAAACATAATCAATAAAATCTCAAATAAAGCAAATGGAACTCTTGGCGAAATGGATGATTCATGATGAGGTGAAGAAGGCAGAATGGAGATGAACAATGGGCTTACATTTGGGAATTTTGATGTTTTGGTGTTTTAAGTTTTTATTTTAAATCTTTTTTTTAAGCTGATGTAGCATCATGCCAGGTCAGTTTTGTAAAACATTTAGTAGTAAAAAGATGACACATCATTGTTCCATTAGCCACATAGACAATAGCAATAATGACAATTAACAAAAGGACTATAAACAGGCCTCATTTTTTAAATTTAAGGGACCAACAGTAATCACTTAAAACTTCAAGGCTATAGAATTGTTTATGTGGATTAATTGATTCTATATTAATTGTTGGCAACCAATCTTTGCTTCTTGGTGCTAAACCTCAAAAGGATACAATGCTCGACTGTTAATTATTTAAATTATTTTTACTGTTTTCTCCTTTTATTGACCTCCGTCTTCTCTCGTCCCTTGACAAAGAACAGTGCACTGTTTCTCTTTTTATTGACCTCAAGTTTCCTCTTGTCTTTTGACAAAGAACAAGGGAAGGGTGTTTGGTCGTTTGAGACTTTCCTCTAGCTTTCAGTGTTGTCTCAAGTATTAAAAATTCAATATTGTTTATTTAATTTTATTTTGAACGCAAGTTAAGTGTTAGTTTGTTCACGAATTATTTGATTAATTTATTTTATTTCTGTATATAATAAACACAACTAAATTTTTTGCATTTCTTCACAAATCTATACGAGGTTGTAATCCATGCGTTGAAGAATTATTTTAATATTTGTTTGGATTTTGTAAATTATTATTATTATTATTATTTATTGTTGTTAATATTTGTATAAGGAATATGATACTATGGAATTCTATGCTTGACAACAATCTTGTAAAATGTAAAAACATCAAGTGTACAGATTAAATGTGCCTACTTTATAAATTTAGACATAAAAAACGGAGATCATTTGTTTTCTTACAAAAGAAAATGATAAGTAATCGATTTATTTCCTAACGCTTTAAATCAACTCGTTATCAGCTCCACCAAGGCAAAACCATGAGCCATCATATGTCATAGGTTTTTTTTTTTTTTTTTTTTGGTTGAGTAAAGATACAAATGGACATGTGTGTGGTATGGGTTAATTTATTTATTTTTCCTGTTTTGAAGTCATATTTTTGTAGTATTATTGTTTTGTGCAAAAGAGTGCAAACAATGATGATGAGGTGGTCTTATACAGATCAAGATCTTCTATAGTTCTTAGGAAAACTCTACCATATAAAGTCACTTTAACTTTGACATTTCTTTTATAATAAATTTAGATTATGTCATGACATTGATCTACTAAAAAATCACTAAAATAATGGTTTCTAAAACGCAACTAAAATATAAATCTAAACTTTAGATTCATCTCCTCCCCCAAACCCTCTGCCTCAACATCCAAGTGACAACCAACTTCGGCAGTTGCCGATTTAATAAGAGCTACCTTAGGCTCTTGGACAAATCAATTTGGTAGAGTACTAAAGCAATTATCTTAAAATTACACTAACCAGACATTGTCTAGGTGTTCCATGTTTAGACTTTAGATGTAGGAAGAAATCAGTTGGAAAATATGATTTATTAGCCAAAAGCTTAAGCTACTATTTTTAACAGATAATCAATGGGTACAACTTTTTTTTTTTTTTTTTCAAATGAGTTTGATTCTTGTAAATAAAACCCTTGATAGCATATGTTTAGTCACTTAAAAGGGGGAGAATTTCATGTATGCTAGGTTTGCTTGTATAAAAAAGATCAAACTGCTCCATTGCTTACAACTTTTACTCAAGCTAGGTATTATTTAGTGTATGTGTTATGAATTACCTTATACCATCTTTCGCTCGTCCAATTTAGTGTATGTGTTATGAATTACCTTATACCATCTTTCGCTCGTCCAACTTCACAGCCAAATTTCTTAGTGCATGAGTCTGTAAAATTTCTCAGTGTTGATTTGTAAATTTACCAATTAAGTCTCTAAGATGATGAGTCAAATCCAATTAAAATGACCATACTTTCTTTCAAGTATTTTAGCAAAGGTCACAAAGCAAGAGTTTGTGGCCTAAAAGCCTCAAGAAAAATAAAATCAAGGCTTACATTGGAAGATAGGGTTAGATGTTATTACTTAGAGTGCATTTGTTTTGGCTAAAAAGGGTTTTAGGAAATCATTTTACACCCCTCTATGTGTTTGGTAAGCACTAAAAATTAGGTCAAACAGAAATCAATTTCTGCGTTGATTGTAAAATACCCCACTTGGCTCGTAAAAGTATTTCAGGTTTTATTTTACCTTCAAAGCATTTACACTCCTCACACACTTTCTCAAAGCTTCTCACACGCACTCCTCATAGACACTCTCCAAGCTCAGTTGTGATTGAGCTCCATAGAGCAAGACAACACCGAACGCAAGGTCACCCTCTCCCTCATGCCAGTTCGAGCTCCACCCATAGTCCGACGATCCAGCTTTTGAGTTTCCTCCAATCTGACGACCCACAGTTCACCGATCCACCCACGATGAGTTTACTCCACTGTTTGAACAAATCAACCTTCGACACTCACCATTTCCGTCCGATCCACCCTTCATTTTGTTCGATCCACCCTCTATTTCGTCCAATCCACCCTCTATTTCACTCCGATCCAACCTCCGATCCACCCTCCATTTTAACCTGACAACCTCACCTCACCTCACCTCCAATCCACACACCTCCGACCCACCCTCTACAAAAGCCTATCCACATCCCCTCAAACCCATCTAGCCAAAATCCACCCTCAAACCCATAAACAACCCAAATGCTAATATTGATATCTCGGATCCGATCTATATAAATATATATATTTATTTATTTATAAAATTATTTATTTATTTATTTACTTTTTATAATTATCCATTTTTTAATTATTGATTTAAGAAATTAACTTTTGTTGGTGTTACAATTATACAGAAATATATGTGCATAAATTTTGTGTTGGTTGATATCAATGTGAATACTGTGTTGATATAAATTTTGTGTTGTGTTGGTGAATGTATATGGCACCTTGTGAATATTGTGGACACAATGACATAGTGGTTGTGTTTTTTCCCTTGATCTTGAACTGGGCTTGTTATGACATTTACGTGAATTTGGATGGTTTAACAAACTTTGAGCATGGCTGTATATACTGATTGTGTTAAAGATCACGGGTGTTGTGTTGGTTTATGATTGTGCTCTACTGTTTTTAGTTTGTGGCTATTTTTATATATTATGTAATCAATATAATGCTTGTTTATGTACCTCTTAAACCACAATGTTTGTGATTTTTTAGATGAAGAAAAAAACCAAAGCCGCAATTCTTGCCTTAGTTGCATCTGTCCTCCTTGTGTGGGTTGCATTGGTAAGGAAATTGCGACGTAGACAACTACCTAGAGCGCCTTATGTTAATCATGTAGCTGAAAGAGAGTATTACATAAATAGTATTCTGCATGGAAGTGAGAGACATTGTGTGAGTCAAATTAGGATGAAGCCTATAGCTTTCAAGGAGTTATGTCACATCCTCATTAAAGGGGAGCACATACGCCCGACTATTCACGTGTCCGTTATGAAGCAAGTGCTAATTTTCTTACACATTATTGGTCATAATATGAGGTTCCGTGTAATTGGTAGTCGGTTCCATAGATCGACTGAGACTGTTCATAGATACTTCAAGGTCATTCTTAGGGGGGTCATAAAATTATATAGAGCTCTAATAAAACTGCCTAGCAAAGATACACCCCTAGAGATAAGGGATAGCAGAAGGTTCTATCCATATTTTAAGGTAAATATTGCGACCTATGTATTTATGTAAATTGTGAAGATTTGTGTAATTTTAAACCATTATGTCTGTCGAAAATTAGGATTATGTTGGAGCAATAGATGGTACACATGTTCATGCATCTGTGTCACCTGAAATACAAGGAAGGTTTCGTGGTCTCAAAGATGGAACCACGCAAAATGTGTTAGCTGTCATTAGTTTTGACTTGAAGTTCACTTATGTATTGGCTGGATGGGAAGGCAGTGCACATGATTCACGTGTGTTAAATGATACATTTGCTAGGCCAAGGGGATTTTCAATTCCCAAAGGTATTATAGGATTACTTCACCTTTTGGGTTTATTAGTTTAATAATTTTTGTGCGTTTTCCTAAACATAGTAGTGATTTGGTTTATTTTTGAATACATGTAGGTAAATATTATCTTTGTGATGTTGGGTATGGTAATAAAAATGGAGTTTTGTCACCTTATCGAAGTGTGTGATATCACTTGAAAGAGTTTAGTGATCGTCCTCCTTAGAATGAACAAGAATTGTTCAACCTCCGACACTCTTCATTGAGAACTACCATTGAGCGAGGGTTTGAAGTGTTGAAGAAACATTTTCGAGTGTTGGATGCAGAACCATTTTGGTCTTTTGAAACCCAAGTGAAAGTAGTGTTAGCATGTTGTGTGATTCATCATCACATTATGGGGGTTGATCCTACTAACTACATTATGGAAGCTGCAATGAACCAAGTAGAGTCTAGTGGCTCCCAACAAGGAACACAATCACGTTGGGACTCCATTGAAGACAATATAGTGTGGAATGCTAAGATAGATGAGATATGCCAAGCTATGTGGTCTGATTATATCAGGAATGGAGAGTAGTGCTTTATTTAGATTTCTATGATTGTAATAGCTGCTGTATTTTTCTTTTCTGTAAGGACAATGTATTTACTATTGACTTCTAGTGGTGTAAGGAAAAAGTATTTTTAGCATTACATTGTTATTTCCAGCATTACATTGTTATTTCTAGTAATTGTTTATTTCTGTTGTGCACATCTATAAGCATGGTTGTATGTGTGTTCGATTTGTTGTTCATATTCCGAGCGTAATTACTAAATGCTACTCTCAATATTAAATTCTACTCTCACTATACAATTTTCATATGTAGTAATGTCGAAAGGAAAAGAGAAGGTGGGCACTAAGCACTTTAGGTGGCTGCCCCTCATGCACACGACCATGCTTACTCTGCTTGCCGAAAAGGCTGCAAAGGGCAACAAGCCCTCTAACACTTTCAAGGCCAGCTCCTTTGCTAGTGTAGCCAAGGAGATATCTGTTCAGTTTGGGGTGGAGTGCCACCCCTCATATGTTTAGAATCAGTTGCGTACTCTTCGGACCATGTGGAGCACTATTTAAACTCTTCGGAAGAAGAGTGGGTTTGGCTGGGATGATAACTTGAAAATGATCACATGCAATGTGAAGACATATCAAGAAGAAGTCATGGTATGGCTTCCAACTATATTTTCTTAATATAAATGATAATATATATTTTTAGCTTTTATAATCTATGAATTGGAAACAAGACAAGGCTGCTCAAGTACCCTATTTATATAAAATTTATAGTGTCATTCTTTTTAGGATTCCATTGCTTTTACAAATTTTCAAATTTAACTTTCATATGCGGATCTATTGTAAAATCTAGTCTATATTGAATTGAATATTGAATTTATGAGTGAAGTGATTATTGCATTGTTATTATACGTTCCTTTCTCCCTTACAAATGCATCATAAGCATGTAGAGTATTTGAACAAAAAGATAGAGATGTATGATGAATTGACCATTGTAGTGGGGAAAGATATGGCCACGGGTAGCTTCGCTAAGTCGTATGTTGATATTGAAACAGAGCAAAACAATGGGGAGAGCAATGAGATGGTCACTGACAATGGGGAGGAAGGAGTGGTGGATAAAGGGAAGAATGTGGTAGAATCATCTACCACTGGGTCCACAATTTCGAAGTCCCGCAAAAGAGGCCGTGCACCTCCCTCTGATGATAGTGTTCTGATTGATCTATCTGATTAGTTAAAGGAAATATTTGTGGCCCTAAAAGAAATCAACCGGGGGCCTGTTGATTACAATAGTCTGTACGCTGAGGTGATGGCTATGGTGGCGAATGGGTATAGTGAAGATATGCTCGCCACTACCTTTGACCATCTCTATGAAAATGAGAAGGCAGCCAGGGGATTTCTGGAGAAGAATGCGAAGCTAAGGAAGCTTTGGATGGATGGTTATTTGTTCACTCAACTCTGAGTTGTCTGTTTGGTGTTTACATGTGTTGTAGTTCTAGTATTCACCTGTTGTAGTTCTAGTATTCACCTATCATTGTATTATATATATGACACAATTGTATTATTGGTAAGTAGGCTATGTATGTATTTCTAACCTTGGACATATGCTGATGGTACGTATATTTTGTGAACTGTTATGCTCCAAGGGATAATAGTTACGTACCTTGACTGTAGGATGTGTAGTCTTTTGTAGTATTGGAACGATACAATTGCCCAAGTTATCATTTTTTTACACCATGGAGTTGTACTGCCAATGGTGAACGTACATTATGTTGTTTTGATATAAATATTATGAGTATATTCGGATGCTCTTTGTTGATGTTGAAGTGGATGATTATTTTTGTACTGTTATAGGTCTAAGCAATGCAAGTGTTGCTTTTGTGCATTTCATATTTTCCAGGCAATGCAGGTTGATCATTTGTGCATTTCATATTTTCCAGGCAATGCAGGTTGATCTTTTGTGCATTTCATATTTTCTGTAAAATGTTTGAACAAACCAAACGCAGGAATTGACTTTCTGTAAAATGAATTCCCAAGAAGCCAAACAGTGGAATTCGTTTTCTGTCCTATTTTCCATGGTGCAACCAAACAGCTTAAATACATTTTCCTTACAGGAAAACAATTTCCCTTGAAATCATTTTACGCTCGGAAATCACTTTCCGTTGAACCAAACGCACCCTTAATGAGTGTTTTCTTAATTTTTTGATAAGCTACTCGTAAGTGTTTTCCATGAAATAAACAGTTATGATTTAACAATCTTTATTGTTTTATTTAAAGGTTTTTCATAAATATTGGAGGTGAGATCAGCTTAATGACATGAGTCATATCTAAATTTACTGCAGGGCTTCCTTTGTGCTTGAGTCTTTTCTGTTAATTATGTTTGTTTTGTCTTTATTTTGGTTGATATGCATAATTGATCATCAAATATTGACTACTTTCTCTACCAACTATAATTTTTGGTCTAGGTTTAGTCAAAACCAAGTCGATGCACACAGATACACACTATTGTATTGTGTTGACTCTTATAATTTATTATCAACTGCATCACAAGAGGATAATCTTCTTAGCACTACCAGGTTTCACAATTCAATCACAGAATTGACAAAAAGATAAATGATATAAAAGTAAAAATAAAAAATCACAGAGTGTGACTGTTTTTTTGTTTTTTTTGTTTTTTACAAGATAAAAAATCTTCTCTAATCTAATCTAAATAATGTGTAAACAAAAACAGAGGAGCTTTCCGACAGATTTTGAATTTGTCCCAGTTGAAGAGAAACTACAACTTTGAAGAGGAAATGTTTTTTTATTTGGGGCACCATTTATTGTCGGGGCTTTTTTGATCTTCCAAATCCATTGCACCCTCTCTTGGTCTTTTGCTTTTAAATTTCAATGCATTGGACGTCTCGGTTTTCAATGATGTTAATTATTACGGTAATTAACTCATCGCATTTTACACTCAATAATTTAATTAACACAAAAATTTAAAAACTTATATGAGACATATGGTACAAAATTGACTCTTAATTGAAATCTAATTTGGAATTTAACTGAATTTTCTCTTAGTCTTGAGATCTTTCAAATCATAGGTAATTATACAAAAAACTAATATATATCCCCGTGCATATGCACGAGTATATTTAAAAACAATCACAATTACACACATATATGAGTTCAAATTATACCTGATATTAAGCTTACAACTTACACAATTTTTAAGTCGTGAATTTTTAAAATATATAATGGTTTCTTATTTTATATATATAGTTTGTATCTCTAGCATTGTTCATTTTCATCTATTCCCACTAATAAGATCACGTTTTCACTTACCAATAACCACTCACTATATCAATAGTTTGTAAAAAATGTTGTAAAATAGTTTGAAACTTTGGCATTATCCTTTCTAAAATATATAAAATAAAATTATGAACTTTTTTTAGATAAAAAAAAATCAAAATATGTCAACTAGTTGAGTTATAAGGCTTTTAGACATACTTAACAAGAGTTAAATGGTCATGATGCAAAGATTATTGTATTTATATCAAAAAAATCTATGATAAATGTTTCTGTATTTTTGTTACGATTTTTTCAAAAATAAACGTATAATACTCATTCTATACACGTACTATTTTTTCACAGTTTTTGTATTTTTATGACGAATTTTTGAAACATAATTTTATGAAAATGCCGAATTATACCCGTCGGTATATTTACAGTATCAAATGCATATCATATTTTACTAATATGCTTGGATCTACATGTAATTATTAATCTGAAAAAAGAAAAAAGAAAAAACCTATCCAACCTAAAATAAAACCCATCAACCCAAGAAAAAACCAACATGAAGAGTCAGGTTGGCTGGTTAAATGAACAATCTTACTTGGATCTACATGTAATTATTAATCTGACACTAGTTAAAAAGTATGAACAATGATATAAATACTAACAAATTGAATATTCAGCAATATAATCTCAAACACCATCCTTATAAAAATAGAAAGGGAGAATAGCAATTCAGTTGAAGCTCTTGGAGTGTTAGAATTACTCAACATTGCTCACGCGGTTGGAATAAATTTTTGGATCAAACATTCCATTGCTAATGGTGGTAAGACATTTGTTAGGCATGGTAATTGGCACCCTGAAGGTGCATTATTGCGTAGATTTGGTCACTAGATGATTCTTGAAGCTGCAAGAAATGTGAATGCCAAATTTATAGTATTCTGAAACAGGGTTACTAGTTCTGCCCTCCAACTCGATCTGACATAGAGATGAGTTTGTAGATAGTTTTTTTTTTTTTAATAGGAATTTTCAGATAGGTTATCACTTATCACAAATTGACTTAGCAAATGAGGATTTTGTCCGATGGTTGCTCTCAAAATTTGGGAGATTTATCAGATCCTTAGCTTGGAATGAAATTAGGGTAACAACTAGAGAAATGTTGGTTCAGTGGGGTTATGGTGGGTTCATTAATAAGAGATTATTTGTTTTTCTTTTTAATTTTTTTAATTTTTTTTTTGAGAAACGAGATTATTTGTTTTTAGATTGTTCTTTTACTAGTAGAATCCAGTTTCCTCTACTAAATGCGTGTGTGCAAGAAGTGTGGATTAATTAACATGGTCTAACCCAATATAAAAATAATTAAAATAAAAAGTTAAAAAAATAAAATAAAATAAAAACCCATTAAGTTCCACGAAACTATCTTCGACAAGCAACCCAATAGGCCCACCCCTTTAATGCTCGTTCCTAGTAATGGGCTCACCAAATAACTGAATTAGTTTGGCTCATCTACTTCATTTTTTGTTAAAATGAAAATTGCATTAAGAAACTAGCAACAGGCATAGTACCATAGGCAGAAAGCCTATTTAAGAGAACAGGCCAGAGGCATCAAAGCTTAGCAAATGGCTATAGACCAGTTGGGCTAATATAAATTTCAGCTCACATTGCTTGTCCGTCTTTTAAGCCTTGCCCAAGCAGCTCATTACTTGGGCCACTCAGCTTTGTTTTGCAGCTTTTGCTGAAAGTCCAAGAGTTTCTTCGAACAGGTTTGATTTAAATTTCCTCTAAATTGTTGCATAAGAATATGGAATGCATTCCCACATATAAGTGAGAAAACTGAGAGAATTGCTTCTCATTGTATAGGCTATTAATAACCCTATGCATATATGCATAGAGATATTTAAAAGATATATGTTAAGATGCATAGTATAATTCTTATTTATATAATTGAAATATTTGTAATAATCATTCTTTTATATATATATATATATATATATATTTTGAACTCTTTAAAAAGTCTTGTAGGAATATTATTAGGTAGAAAATGTAAATTGTCTATTTTTTTAAAAAAAATTTAAGTTCATTAATTTTAGACTCTTTGGTTTTTATACACAATAACTCACGTGGATGGATATTTATAATGTAGTTCCACATTTAACTCCAAAATTAAAAAATAAAATTCTCTCTAAAAATAAATAATTTAAGATACATTGAGCAAAATTAAATTTCAATTGTAGAATCTAATTGGATTTCCTCTAAGCTTTATATATATATATATATATATATATGGAAGAAAAAAAAAACACTTGTGTTTTAATTTTCATCCTTGTAACGCCCTGATTTCTAACTACAACTTACAAATTAGACATGACAAAACAGGTGGGTCGGGTCGGGTTCGGGTTAGGTCAATCGGGTCATGGGTCAAAACAAGTCATTTTAAGTGGGTTAAAAAGGGGTTTGGATATCAGGTTGTGGGTCGGGTTGGCCCGTATTTTTCACATGAATTTTTTTTTTTAAATAAATAAAACAACATGTATTTTCCATTTGGAAAGTTATGCAACAAATTACTTGATATAAAATGCATTATTTTGAATTCACCACTTATATCAAGAATGAACTCAGTTAAACTTATTAATACTTATTCAATAATTTTAAAATTATACAAATCTTAACATTGTTATGTAAAACAAAATAACACAAAGATAAGTAAAACAAATACACAAGTTTTATTTCTACACAATATCAACATCCCAAAACATAAAACAAAATTACGAATAACTTATTGGATAACTCATTTAATAAAGAATAAAAACATATAAGAAATTTACAATCTTGAAAATTAATTTTATAATCTATTATCAATTATGGTTGACACTCTATTTCAATTTGAGATATACATTAAAGTTTGATTGCTTACTTATTTATACATGATCTTTTTTATGAATATCATATTATTGTTAAGCAACACATACTTTAGGAAATATCATAATTTATTTTGGATATAAATTGTGAAAAAATTGGTTTAAGCATTCATAATTTATGCTAATTTAATACTTTGGCTTCACTATTTTCACACTTGTGAATGTTTCTCACACATGTCTACAATTTTAAATCTAAGTTTCTAACTCTACAGATTATCTTGGCATATACTTTGCTATTTGATATCTAAAAATCTTTACTCATTACAGAATGCTCAACCACATACATTTATCTTTCAATTAATTTGCATGCAGTTATGTAAATGTATCAATTGTTTCCTTAAACCTCACAATAAACAATTAAACCAATATTGTCTTAATTTTACTATTTTTTTACCAAAAAAAAAAAATTAAAAAAATGGTTCGGGTTCGAGTTGGGTCAAAAAATTCTGACATGTTTTGCCATGTCTACTACTAATCCAACATTTTTAGCAAGTCCATCCCCAACATGCTCATTTGGAAAGAAACTACTATGTTGTTATTCTAACTAAAACAAGAATTAATTGTAGGGAGGCTTTTGTTATGTACTAATCTTCTAATTTTGTAATTTTGTTGTAAGCCACTTATTGACTGATGCTTGGGCATCGTCATGTCAGTTAATCCAAATTTTTTTGGGGGAAGCATTTTGACACATACTTTACCACAACTTGTTTGGCATCAATTTATAATTGCATTACTTCACTTATAAATAAGTTCATCACTTAAAGCACTTAAATTAATCTAATAACAACTTGACATGTGTACAAGTTGTGGCAAAGTGTGTGTATCTAAACTGTTTGATCATGAATAAATATATATATAAAAAAAAATAAAAGATGTTGAATTAAAAAGAAAAAGACATTTAAGAGTTTGGGTGGATTTCTTAAAGAAATATGGGAGAGTATTGGTCTTTGCAGTTTCATCATATCTTGGGATAAATTAATTATTTGTGTTGTGTTTTGTGGAACTGTGCTGCTTATTTTGTAATCCTTTCCTAGTTTACCTTTAATATCAATAAAGAGCACTCCTTATAAAAAGTAGGTAAAAAAAAAAAAAACTAATTGAATTACTAGGTTGCATAAGTTTCATAGTTTGATATCAATAAAGAACCTTTCTTAAAAAAAAGTAGGAAAAAAAAAAGGCCTAATTGAATCTTGCTAGGTTTTATGAGTTGCCCTTGAAAATCCACATAATAATTAGCCTCGGTCAAAGAAATAAGCAACTTGTCCACAGTTCAGTCCTTTATAATACATATGCTCTACTGTCCCAACGAATGATGGATTAAACAATGTGTGTAGTGACCATATATGTGTCAATCCTTAAAACACTAGGTGCTTTTTCTAAATTGTTTCTTCCCTGGAAAATGAGCTTTACACTAGGTCCCAAAGATTTATATACTCTTAAATATATGAAAATGTATTTAATCATAAAAAATTCTTTAGTTTGAAGAATTAGGTGGTATACAAAGAAGAGAAAACTCAACAACTTTCATAAGGACTTAAATTTAAATTCCACTTTTGTTTGCATTGAATATTTCTAGCAAAATTTGCTAATGTAGATAAAATTATTATTGTTTTTAATTCTTTAGTAGATGATCATTTTAAGCAGGAATTAAAGTACAAAACTAAAAGATGCTCCAACAGTCTAGCTAGAACTATTTGATTGTTTGTTTGATATAAGAAAGTGGTGTCTCAATATTTGGCTAAATTATTCCACTCTATATTTATTAAATGTCCCAAAAACCCCATAAATCAATAGTGTGGTAGATTTTTTGAGTCTTAGATCTCTAAATTTATGTCATACTTGGGTCCAACAAATAGTTAAAAATAACAACAAATAATCTACCAACCAAACAAAAAAGAAAAAATAAAAGGAGAAGCAAAATGCATCACAGCTTAGTAATATCAAAATAAAGTTTATGTCAACACATTTGGTGAAAAAAATAATTCTAGGATAAACATAATTGAAATAAAACATGCATAATTAAAACATCTTACTTAGCACTAGTAAGATGAACTCCAGCGATCCAACCAACAACATCTTCTTTGTTCTGCAAAATGTAGGTAATAGTCACAAGGATGTAATGGTAATAATAAAAAAGTGTAGTTTTAGAATATGCCCCCGATTATTTGGCACTTCAACTAGCTAGGCAAGTCCCTAAAAATAAAAATAAAAATAAATAAAATAAATCATTGTCCCAAGAGATTGGCGGTCACATAATAGTAATAGCCTCAACATTGACACAAAAATAGGTATTGAAATTTTTGATCGATAGAAAATAAATTAAAGATGAAAAATTATTTTTACAATTTAAAAAGACATTTTTTTAAGAACCAAAATTATAAAATAAAATATTTTCTAATATGACTCTATAAAAAATGTACTTTCTAATATAATAGTAGATAAATATATACCTGAAATCAGTATTTGTATCTGTAAAATTTTGCTTCAATTAAATCTTCCACGAGCATTCTTCTTGGATCTTCTCACCTTGTTGTGTCGTTTTCCATAAACATTATTTGCTAGCCATTTTGATTTTTCACTTAAGAACACAAGATATCCCATACTTAATCCGAACATGAATCCACATCCATACCCCAACAACACAACTTTCCAGTTAAACCCATTTGCAAACCCAAAATCATCTTCTTGGATGGTTGATGATAGTGGTGGGTGTTGTCCCTCATCATTGCCACAAGTTTTTGTCATTGGAAATCCACATAAACCCAAGTTTCCATTGTAAGAATCATTTGTAAACGTATTGAACTGTTTACCTTGAGGTATCGGTCCCACAAGATGGTTTTTTGAGAGATTTAAAATTTCCAGTGATGTAAGATCTGTCAATTGTATAGGAATGTCGCCTGTGAGCTTGTTTGAGGAGAGATCTAACCATTCAAGATTAGTTAAATTTCCGAATAATATAGGTATATGACCTATAAGATTATTGTGTGAAAAATTTAGCCCTTTGAGTGATCCAAGCTTTCCAATTACCTTTGGAATTTCTCCATTGAAGCTATTGTTGGAAAAATCAATAGTTGTCAATAGAGTCTGGATCTTCACCACATCAATATAATTCCCTTTAATATCAATTGTAATAGAATCATGATAATAAGTATCACCCATATATTGCAGTTTACCTTTCTCCATGCTCCCATTCATCATGGCTGTTAAGTTCTTCAAAAGGTTTGATGGCAAATGACCATGGAACATATTGTGAGAGAGATCTATGATTCTCAAATTAGGGAATGAGAGTTTAGTCTTGTGATTGCCTATTGAACCATGAAAGTTGTTTGATCGCAATAGGAGAACCCGCAACTCTAGAAGATTTACTAACCAACGAGGGAATGTGTCGTTAACCTTATTGTTTGAAACATCTAGAATTTTCAATTTTTTGCAATTGACCAATGAACGTGGCAATGACCCTTCTAATTGATTGCCGGCCAGTTTAAGACTTCTCAAGTTACTGCACTTTACAAATTTTGGAATGGTGCCATGAAAATTGTTATTTCGCAGATCCAAATTTATGAGATAACTCATGTTTCCCAAACATGGAGGAATCATACTAAAATGATTATGAGAGAAATCAAGGTAGTTGATGAGATTGAGATTGCAAATCAAGGAAGGGATCTCGCCACTTAAATTGTTCCTTGAGATTGAAAAGAAAACAATGTGCAGTGGAAGTACATGAAGTGGCCAAGTACCTTCAATCAAATTATCTGAAAAATCAACAAATTTCAAAGAAACAAGGCGGCTTAACTCATCAGGAAAGTTTTCGGTGATCAAATTAGAATGCAAATCCAGGTACCTCAAGTTTCGGCAGCCCAAGATCTCGGCCGGTACATTTCCTGAAATCTGATTCTTTCCGAGATCGAAGGCATCCAGATTTTCCAAGTTCCCAATCTCTCTCGGTATTGGCCCTATAAGATTGTTATCATTGACTCGGAACCGAAACAAAGAAGAACAGTTTCCGATATTTTCTGGTATTTCACCAGATAAATCGTTTGAGAGAAGCAAGAGTTTTTTCAACGTCTTGAGCTGAAAGATTCCTTGGGGAATATTCCCAATCAAATTGTTATAAGACAAATCAAGCTCTTCTAGATTCTGACATTTGGAAATTGAGGATGGAATGGTACCCATTAACTTGTTTTTCCACAAGAAAAGTTGTTGAAGTTTCGTAAGGTTTCCGATTTCGGATGGTATCGTACCGGTGATACTGTTGTTGTATAACATGATGCAAGTGAGCTCCTTGCAGTTTTCTAATTGTGCTGGAATTTCGTCCGATATTTGATTCACAAAGAGTTTGAGTTCTTGCAAAGCTGATAAGTTTCCGAAACTTGGCGGAATGTTTCCGGTTAACGAGTTCAATGAAACATCTAGAAGTATTAACTTCTTGCAATTCCCAAGCTCTGATGGAATGGTACCCACCAAGCTGTTCCCCCAGACATCAAGATTTAGGAGGTTTTTGAGGTTTCCAAGACTTTTCTGTATTGAACCGGTGAGCGAGTTTTGAAAGAGGGAGATATCTTGGAGGGCGGTACAGTTGCCAATTTCAGGTGGGATTTGGCCGGAGAGGAGAGTATCCCAGATGTATATGTTTTCAAGCTTCTTGAGAAGACCAAGACTCGGAGGAAGGAAACCCGATACGCTTGTATAGGCTAGGCCTAACATGGTCAACTCGGTACAATTCCCGATTTCTCGTGGTATAAGGCCTCTGAGATTCTCGTTCCCACCAGCTCTTATCACCTGGAGATTCTTCAAGTTGCCTATGTTATTGGGTATTTCTCCAATAAGCTGGTTGTCATAAAGAGTTAGCCATTTCAAGCTTGTGAGGTTGCCGATTTGAACCGGAATCGAGCCTTCTAGCTGGTTGAAGTTGAGGTGGATTTCTTGGAGCTTAAGCAAGTTGCAAATCTCAGATGGGATTTCACCAGTTAACGCATTATCACTCAAGTCCAAGTAATTCAGTTCATGTAGTGTAGCAATCTCTTTTGGGATTGAACCCGTGAGGTTTGTATCAGAAAGTACAATCTTGGTTAAAGAAACCAATGAAGAGAGATTAGTTGGAACTGTACCATACAAATTCAAGTACCTTAATTCCAATTCCACAACCTCCTTGTTGATGTTGCAAGTGATTCCAAGCCACCCACATGGAGTTTCATCAATTGGGTCCCAATTAGACAAGGCCACAGTGGATCCATTCAGGCTTTGCTTCCATGAAAGAAGAGCTTCGCCTTGTGGATTAACAGCGAAAGCTACAAAAGGATTCAGGAGGGGAAGGATGATTATTAAGAAGGAGAAGAGGGTGTTCCATGGATTTAGAGGCATTACAGCTATGCTAAAAAAGTGTAATGAGAGGGAGGAAAGTACACAAAGGAAGAGGGGATCGTTGTGTTTGAACTAAAAACGTTGGTTGAGTTGAGGCTAGGGAGATACAACGAGAGGAATTAAATCCTGTCTTGTGGGCTACAAGTTCTTTTTAGTAATTGTCACTACTTTGTCTCTTCAAATATTAGCTCGCCACTGTTGTTGTTGCGTTCACACTCCTTTTTATGTTTTTATTTTATTTTATTTTGATTCCCACTACTTTTCTTATTTTTTTTATTCTTTGTTTTGCATTTCATTTTGCGTCTGTTGTGCAGTGATTTCTATTTCATTCTGTGTTCACACTATTTTTCATATTTTTTTTATTTTATGTTCACACTATTCTTATTTTTGCATTTCTTCTCTCTGTGCTTCTCTCCGTGTCTCGCAGTGATTTCTATTTCATTTTGAGTTGATGGTGGTTGTGGATGTGTTTTGTTGGTTGAATAAAATATTATTTTATTGTGATGTTTCTATTATTTTATTGTGTTAAAAGCTAAAATAAAACCACTATTGTTGAATGTGAGAATGTAAAATAGATAAAGTAACTTTTTGTGGTGTTACTCAATTATGTTTTCAGTTTTCAGTTTCAGTAAAAATAAGTTGTATCCAAATGGACTCTAAGTGTTTACCAAAATCATTTTCACAAAGACTGTGGCTGCCCCCTTAGAATAAAAGTGTCTTCCATTAAGCTTACTAACATGTAACTCCATGCAAACGCATGGATGCATTTAAAATTGAACAAAATTTTTATTATAAAAATATAAATAATTAGTCAAATTAATTTTTTAAAGACATGTAACTTTTGCAGTCATGCATACATATAGATACGTTTAAAATTAAACATAATTTTTATCTTAAAATATAAATAATTAGTCAAATTATTTTTTTAAGGTAAACGTAATTAGTCACATATTAAAATTCTTACATAAATTTAATACTATTTATGATAATTTTTTTTCTAATTTTTAATAAAATAGAATGTGTGGTGATTTTTATTGAGTATATGTGATTTTTTAAAAAAAAAAAATTTTATAGTTCATTAACTCACTTAACACAAAGATTAAAAAACTTAAGTAGACACATGACACAAGCTTAAGTGAATAATAATGGTGTAGTTCTCACATAAATTTAGACACATTGCGCAAAATTGGATTATAATTTCAAATTCTAATTCAATTTTCTCTAAGCTTTACCTATATATATATGACTTATAAATTTGATTTTTTTTTTTTAGTTATATGATTATGTTTTTTATGGTTTATTATATTAGACTTCTCGTTTTCTACACTAAATTAACTAATTTGGCACAAAATTTAAAAAATTTAGATTATATGGGACACATGGCACAAAATTAAACTCTAATTGAAATTTAATTTTTACACTAAATTAACTCACTTGGCACAAAATTCTAAAATTTATATTAGATGAGACACATGACTCAAAATTAGACTCTAATTGAATTCCAATTTGAAATTTCTTTGGATTTTCTCTCTACTTTACTTATTATTTTATATATATAGATTGGTTGTATAGACAATAAATCATTTTTGTGATTTTTTTTTTTTTTAATGTAGAGTCTTGCTAAATGCAATTAAATCTTGATAATGGAAATGTTTTTAAACCATTTTTTCTTTATTTTATCACATTCTCTATATGCCAGTATTTACAAATGATTCCCTTTTGTTGAGATAATGAAATGAGTGTTTGAGATATTGGACTCGGTATTGGTTGTTAAATTGGAGTAGTTGAGGACGTATTTGGGAAGTTGCTTGAATTTTTGTAATTTTAGGATATGAAAGTATTTTATGCTTTGAATTTGAATTTATAAATTTCAAATTTCAAATTTCAAAATAATTTAA
Source organism: Quercus agrifolia (assembly GCA_029955455.1). Classification (NCBI taxonomy): domain Eukaryota; kingdom Viridiplantae; phylum Streptophyta; class Magnoliopsida; order Fagales; family Fagaceae; genus Quercus; species Quercus agrifolia. Next base: position 46,791,011 of record JARQAD010000006.1, read on the forward strand.
TCAATTTAAAAAAATAAAGCTTACAAATAATATAATATGTTAGTCTCCTACAAATGTAAAAAACATTGACTATTCTAACTTCAAAATTTTAGATTAGTAGAGCAATTCCATTTGATATTCGAAAACCAATTCTATGACAAAACTTTTTTTCTTTTATATCAAATATGAATTAAGAAAATTGAGTTTCAAAGCGTTTAGCAATATTTTGGTAAAACATAAATATTATAAAGCAAAATGAATATTATATGTAAATAGGTCTTAAATAACGTAACAATTGTTTCAAATTAATTTGCAAAGTATTCACGCATTTGCGCAGGAAATTATTATCTAGTTGTAACAAATTATGAACAACTTATATGAGATGATCTAATCAGATCTGTCTCTCTTTCTCTCTCATCATGTATGAGTCTTACATATGTAGGTCTCATATAGCATAACAAGGTGGTTTGATGCAACCATTCCATCATCCATGACATATCCTCTCCCACCATATAAGAAAAATAAGTTAAATGATTAAATCAAAAAGCAAATCCAAGAGATCTTCTTAAATTACGAATCCTTGACCTTGAACGATTTGAGTATCCAAGAAGGTGCGCTTATGCTATTAAAGAATTTTAATCATGTTTAATGGTCCATGAATGTAAGGATATAATTATTTGTTCAGGATCTTTACCAGTCAAATATCCTTTGTATTGTTTTTTGTATGATGACTTTTTCCTTTTAGAATGAGCATTAGTTGTCTAGGTTTTCTTCCTCATTTTCTAAAGAATTAATTGTTTGAACTTTGATATCTCATTACCATACTTTAATCATTGAACTTTTAATTGCATGATACATAAAACATTTAAACAATAGAAAGAGATGAGAATTAAGATGGCATAGATAGATATTTATATGCTGCAAAGTGATTAGAAGTCTTCAACCTGCGGATGTTTCTTCAAGTCATTGGCAAAAGACTGGAAAAATTATGGCCCTGTAATTGGTCTCTCTATTAGCGAGCGTGAATTGCGGAAGACTTGTGAAAATTAAAGTCTCCCCTTTAATTTCACTTTGACCGTGAGGTTTGTACTAGAAAGTACAACCTTGGTTAATGAAACCAAGGAAGAGAGATTAGTTGGAAATGTACCATATAAACTCAAGTACCTTAATTCCAATTCCACGACCTCCTTGTTGATGTTGCAAGTGATTCCAACATGGAGTTTCATCTGTTGGGTTCCAATTAGACAATGCCTCAGTGAGTCCATTCAGGCTTTGCTTCCATGAAAGAAGAGCTTCGCCTTGTGGATTAACTGTGAAAGCTACAAAATGGTTCAAGAGAGGAAAGGATGATTGTTAAGAAGGAGAAGAGGGTGTTCCATGGATTTAGAGGCATTACAGCTATGCTACAAAAGTGGAATGAGAGGGAGGAAAGTATACAAAGGAAGAGGGGTTGGTTGTGTTTGAACTAAAAATGTTGGTTGGGTTGAGGCTAGGGAGAGACAATGAGAGGAACCAAATCATATATTGTGGGCTACAAGCTTGTAGTAACAATATTTTAAATTTCTCTATTTCGATTTGAATTCTAATCCGAGGATTGGGTATGGCGGTTTGGCCCCCCCAAAACGAAAAACCAAGACTCTGCCTTTACGCGTAAAAATGTTTTATCATGCATGTAATGATGCACAGAATACAAAAGAAAAAAAAAAAAAAAATCCCCTCCATTCTCTACAAAATATTCACCTTGAACCTTTTTCGAACAAGTTTAAATAAATCCATTGGGTTTTCATTTTGATTTAATCATCTAACATTATTTCTCCTTGCTAGATGGATGCTTCACGGTCCCGTGGAACACTATTTTTCATCTTGATGATTACAAATTAGCATTATTTTTGTATAATGTGCATATTAATAAAATATTGTATGCAAAAATAAAGAATAAAAAATATAATTGAAAATGAACGATAAATTACATTGTAAAAATGAAAAATTACTTTATGTTACATAGAGAAATGAAATTATGTAAGACTGAGTTTTATCACAACCTAAAAAGTATAATGGATTATTAAAATAGTCTAAATAAATAATAAAAATTTTAAATTTTTTTTTTTTTTTGCGCTTTTGGTAATACTAGTTTGGGTTGCAGTGCAAGGCAAGTGCTACACCTTAAGCAAGAAAAATAAAATAATATTTTTTTTGGAAAAAGTATGAAATCATGTACTTAAATTTAGGAGAGCTATTTACCATATGAATATATGTTTAATATAATAATTTCTTAGATCCTATTTTACTAAAAGTGATATCTACTCACGAAAAAATTCTACTAAGAATGATAATGAATGTCATCATCTTCCAATAATAAACAATTAAGTTTAATTTGATGTAACATTGTCACAATATTTAAAATTTCATAATAAATTATATATGCTATAATTGAAACTTTTCATCAAATTAAATACCTACAACCATATACAATGAATATTTTATAATTCATATTTCTTTATTTATCATCTTATTTTATAAGTGTAATTACGATGTTTAACTTATTTAATTTGTAATGAAAACCCTTTTAAGCAAGGAAAAAAAGGACATGTCATTGAAGTTTTCATTAGATAAACTTATAAATCTAGAAGATTTAAACCTCTAGTAACCATAGCACACCCTTGGTGCGATAGTCACTCCACAAGTATAATTGCTTGTGGGGTGTGGGGGGTAAGAGCCGGGGTTCAAGTCTCCAAGGGGGAGCTTCACATATATATACACTTAGATTAGGCTAAAGTAGAATTTTATCTTGTATCAAAAAACCTCTAGTAAATTAGTGTTCTCTAGGTAGCAAATAGAGACCATACATCACCATTCTTACTTTCCAAGTATTACCACCACATAAAACTCAAAATACATGAATAAATTTTTGGGACATTTAAGTCATTAATTGCACAACGAAATTTTCTAGGAGTCATAAGACTTCATTAAAGTTTAACTAAAACAGTAATAGCGTGCTTATATACTCGTTTACAGAAAATTGTGCTTAAAAAAGTGGATTTTGGCTCAACAAATTAAGAAATTACCAAAAAAGAAGTCTAAGAACACAACAAAATGTCATAATATTTTCATATTACATTTATTTTTAGCTATGAAGGGCTCTGGTAATGCTATGTTCACAATATTTTCATAACAAATCTTAGGATGCAAATTTTTATTGGTTTTAAGCTGGGCCAACAACTTTAAATTATGCATTAAAAAAATTAAAAAAAAAAAACAAAACAAAATGCCAAGTGAAGAAAATTGTGCTTTAAACAGTAAATTTTGGCTCACCAAATTTTGACTAAACCCAAAAAGAAATCTAGGAACACAAAAAAATGTCACAACATTTTCACAATACCTTTTGGCGTAAATACACTTTTAGTCCCTACATTTTGAATTTTTTCCATTTTGGTTCCTACATTTTCATTTTACCACTTTTAGTCCCTAAACCAATTAACGCGTGACATTTAAGTCCTTACCGTCACCCAACTAATAGAAAATGCTGACATGACTAACGGCACAGTAAAATAATAATTAAAAAATCTATTTTGGCATTAAAAAATTGCCACATCAGCGTCTAAATTTTAAAAAAATTAATTTATTAATTTTAACTAAATGAAAAATTAAAAAAAAAAAAACTCGGGAAGAACACAATGAAAACAAGAACTCCAACCCAGATCAAAGAACTCAAGAACATAAACCTAAACACATAATTTTCTTTCCTGACCTGTGACTGCCCTCAAATCACAACCACAAATCCACCGAAATCTACCACAAAACCATCAACTATCCACCACAAATCCAGAACAATAAACCCATCCATTACCCACATAAATCCATCGGAGCAAACTACCCCACCCAAATTTGATTAAAAAAAAAAAAAACTCAACTAGTCCAGGCGTCATTCCTCTTCGATTTGAGAACAAAACCCATCACCAAACTCCAATCTATGAACGAATATCCCCACCAAACTTTGATCTGTGCCATCACCGAAACCCACCACCAAACTCCAATCTCAGCCACTGAAACCCACCACCAAACTTCAATCCAACCACCAACCATTACCGATCCAGCCCACACAAACCCACTACCCACACAAACCCATCAGAGCAAACTACCCCACCCAAATTTGATTAAAAAAAAAAAAAAACTCAGCTAGTCCAGGTGCCGTTCCTCTTCGATTTGAGAACAAAACCATCACCAAACTCCAATCTGTGAATGAATCCCACCACCAAACTCTGATCTGTGCCATCACCGAAACCCACCACCAAACTCCAATCTCAGCCACTGAAACCCACCACCAAACTTCAATCCAGCCACTGAAACCCACCACCAAACTTCAATCCAGCCACCAACCATTACCGATCCAGCCACCAAACAATCATGCAACCCATCACCGACCGACCCAAACTCTGATCTATGCCATCACCAAAACTCCACCACAGACGCCGATCACCACAAACCCACACCCTCCACCATGCCGATCCACAAACTCAGACCTCCACCACACCGATCCCCACAAACCCATGCCCTTCACCTCACCATGGCAAGTTGGCAACACCATATGCATAGAAACCCACCAAAAAAAAATGCCAAAGAGAGAAACCCATTGATTTGAGAGAGGAGCTTGAGGCATATGGGTTTGGGTTTGAGCAAAATCAAGAGATAAAGAGAGTTCAAGAAGGCTAAGCACCAAGATTGAGGGAGAAAGAAGAAAAAGAAGAAGAAAGAAAGAAGAAAAGGAAAGAATGGAGGCAGAGAAACTGAGAGACCAATCTTAGGAAGAAAAAGAAAAAGAAAGAAGTAAACAAAAAAGAAAAAGAAACCCACAAGCACCGTTGAGACAGGAGAGTTTCAGAGAGTTGTGATCTGGGATTGTGGTGTTTTGATCTGTATTGGGCTTGATTTTTTTGTTTTTTGTTTTTTTCATTTAGTTAAAATTAATAAATTAATTTTTTTTAATTTAAATTTTGACGTGGCAATTTTTTAATGCTAAAATAGATTTTTTAATTATTATTTTACTGTGCCGTCAGCCAAGTCAGCGTTTTCTATTAGTTGGGTGACGATAAGGACTTAAATGTCACACGTTAATTGGTTTAGAGACTAAAAGTTGTAAAAATAAAATGTAGGGATCAAAATAGAAATCAGGTCAAAATGTAGGAACTAAAAGTGCATTTATGCCATACCTTTTATTTCCAACTATGGTAGGTCCTAGTCTAATATTTTATTATTTGTGTCTATAATATTTTTACAATAAATCTTAGGTGGCAAACTGTTACTGGTTTTAAACTATGATCACCACTTAAAATTGTGCATTAAAAAAAAAAAAAAACAAAAAACTAGCCCAAGAAGACTATGAGTGGAACAATGAATTTTGGCTCACCTAATTTGACTAAACCCATAAAAAAAAAAAAAGGAATATAACAAAATGATACAACATTTTCACAAGAAGACTAGATTTATTCCCTCATAATAGCTAGACCAGTACCAGATTATGAATTACAATATCATGATCCATAGATAAGATTTTTGACTTCCACAAAGATTCCACTTAATTATGTCTTAGATGCATTCCAAAAAGCAGATTAGAAAGCATGACAATTTAAAATACGAGTACTCCTTGAACGATATAAGTTTCCACGAAGGTGCTCTAATGCTATTATCATGGTTAATGGTCCATGAATGTAAGGATATAATTATTTGTTCAAGATCTTTACCAGTCAAATATCCTCTGTATTGTTTTTGTATGATGAGTTTTTCCTTTTAGAATGAACATTAATTGTTTTGGTTTTTTTTCTCCTCTTCTAAAGAATTAATTGTTTGAACTTTGATATCTCATTAGCATTCTTTAATCATTAAACATTTAAACAATAGAAAGAGATGAGAATTAAGATAGCACAGATAGATATTTATATGCTGCAAAGTGATTAGAAGTCTTCAACCTGCAGATGTTTCTTCAAGTCGTTGGCCAAAGACTTGGAAAATTATGGCCTCGTGGGTCTCTCTATTAGTGAGCGTAAAGACTCATGAAAATATGAACTTAATGGGTCTTTCTTCAAAGTCCAAATCTTCTATCCAATTTGTCCTGCTCTACTCTATACTTCACAAATAAAAACATGTCATGTGTAATCTAATTAATTCAATTCTAATTTTATTCCTTTAATAATTAGAATACCCAAAATAAATAAATAAAAACCCACCAAACCCCATCACCCCATCGGTCCACAACCAGTCCACCACTACCTTTTCACTGGTGACACTAGCAAGAGGTAGCTGACACCTTCATCGCTGCCATTCACAAGCGTGAACTGCAAAAGACTTATGAAAATTATGACCATATGGATCCTTTTTCTAACCAAATCAGTGTAAACTAGGGGTTGTAAAATTTTGGCAAAACTACATTATTGGTACCTAAATTTTACCCTATGAGGGTAATTGGTCACTCAAGTTTTAAGTGAAAACAATTAGTCTCTCAAATTAAAAAAATGAGCATTGTATGTCATTTTGTTAACTATTGTTATTGTTATTACCTATGTGGCTAATAAAACAATGATGTGACATTGTTTTTACCAATGTGACATTTATTTTTATAAAGAAGAAAAAATAATTTTACATGTATTATGCCATGTAATTAACTTTAAAATAGATTTACACATACACATGTTTTAATTAATTATTCATTCATTCATCACTCTGTTAAAAACCTAAAAATTAAAACTCGATAATTCTCCCCTTATCTCTCTCGCCTTCTTCCTTTACCATCTGTTGGCAATACCCAAAATCAAACTTTAATCCGGTTGGTTTATCTGCACAATACCAGAGTCCCTTTTGAGTCAATAGTGAATATAATTGTTTCAATTTCAAAATATCTTCTTTTCAAATCTGAATCTAACCTAAGTCTTCCCTTTAATTTCATTTTCATTGGGTTTCTAATCTAAATCTAGCCTTAATATTCTTTCTCAAATCCAAATCTAAGTGTTCACAAGGCATGATGAAACCGTATGGGAAAAAGGAGCAAGAGCTCCATATAGGCATATACATCCAAATTCAGATCCTATTTGTACTAAAATCCGACCTATAAGTTTTTTTTTTCATCATGCCACATCAATTTTGTAAAATACTTAAAGTAAAAATATGACACAACATTATTCCATTAGCCACATAAGCAATAACACTAATGATAGTTAACAAAAGGACTAGCAACCCTCATTTTTAAAATTGAGGGATCAATAGTGCTTATTTAAAACTTAAAAGATTAATTGCACTTATAAGTAACTTTAGGTACCAATAGTGTAGTTTTGCCTAAAATTTTTTAATGCACAATTATTGATTCCAGCTAGCTTGAAACTGAGAAAATTAGGTGCCAAAGACGTGAAAATTTTGCTCTCATAGGTCTCCTTTACTTACTAGCGTAAAATTGAAGGCTATAGAATTGTTTTATGCGGATTAATTGATTCTAGATTAATTGTTGGCAACCAATCATTGCTTCTTGGTGCTAATCCTCAAAAGGATATCATGCTCGGCTGTTAATTATTTAATTTATTTTTAATATTTTCTCCTTTTATTGACCTCAGTCTTCTCTCATCCCGTGACAAAGAACAATGCACTGTTTTCTCTTTTTATTGACCTCGGTCTCCTCTCGTCCCTTGACAAAGAACAATGCATTGTTTTCTCTTTTTATTGACCTTAAGTTTCCTCTTGTCTTTTGACAAAGAACAAGGGGAGGGTGTTTGGTCATTTGAGACTTTCCTCTAGCTTTCAGTGTTGTCTCAAGTATTAAAAATTCAATATTGTTTATTTAATTTTATTTTGATCGCAAGTTAAGTATTATTCATCAGGATGATTATAAATTAGTACTATTCTTGTATAATGTGCAGATTAATAAAATATTGTATGTAAACTATAAAACAAAATCAACAATAAAATACATGGTAAAAATGAAATTTTACTTTATGTTACATAAGATCTATTTGGATACCGCTTATTATTAAAAACCGAAAAATAAAAACACTGTAACAAAATAATTTCTAAATGTGTGAATAATGTCGTGAGATCCAGTTTTAAAGCAAAATTTTAGTTTTTTTGTACTTGTGGGTCCTGTGAACAAAGCATGGGACCCACTGTTTAAAACGCAAACGCAGACATGAAGGTTTTCAGTGCAATCCAAACTAACACATAGAGAAATGAAAATATGTAAGACCGAGTTTTATCACAACCTAAAAAGTATAATGGGTTATTAAAATAATCTAAATAAATAATAAAAATTTTAATTTTTTTGCACTTTTGGTAACTGATGATGCCGAGAATAACACCAGTAAGTCGCACGGTCCTCGAACGCTCCTAAAGGCACCTGCACAACAAGAAGAAATGATCCTTGTGGAGGGCACCGGTGTGGTACCGGCCAAACGCTCTCCGAAGGTTAAGTCAGAACTATTCTCACTGCTCTAGAGTGCTAGAGAGGGTAAATTATGCGTACCTTTCTTTGTGATGGCGCTCGGATTTTATAGTAGTAGGGCTGGACCCTCTTTTCCTTGGAGTAGAAGTCCTTTCCTTATAGGAATCCCTCCTTGGGCGTATTTTGCGGGATCTTTTCCATATAGGATTTGTTCCTATGTTTACCCAAAACGTGGAGAGCAAGTCATCCATTCATTATTCGAACGTGGTCATCAAGAAATCCCTACCTGGTACCGTCAGCACATCTTAACGTTGTCGCCATGTGTGCCGTCAGCTTCTGGGGCCTTCAGCCTAAACCCCGTCGGCTTGCGTTTTTCTTCAGTCCAACGATGCCGTCGTTCCGGATACGCATACTACCGTCGGCTATGATGAACCCACGTCCGACGGCCCCTTTCCTTCCGTCTCTTTAGCCCTTTATCAATTTGTCCTTATCAGTTGCCCCCTACTCCATACTCCCGTCAGTTACTTTTTATGCTGACGGTTTATGGAGTGTTTCCGTCGGTTGTTTACGTATTCCTTCGATTTAGGCGGGAAGATTATCAAGTGGGCAGCCTCGAGCCGCCGTGCATTTAATGCTTCGGACACGTGGTGCTTCCCTATTGGCGGCTCACCTGACGAGGCGTCGCTTTGTCTCCCGCGCCTGTTTGCCCTGTATATAATGGGGGTTCCCCCCTTCATTTCTACTATTTCCTTCCTTACTGACCTTCGAGAGAGAGACCGTCGCCCTGAGCTTGACTTCTCGTCCCATCTACGTCAGCTGCTGTGTCGCCGTCCGCGGGTTCGTTCCGTCAAGAAGGACGATTTGCCAGTAAGTTCTAGTCCTTCCCTTGTTTTTATTCTCTTATTAGTGAGGACGTCAGAGTAGGCACTTAGATTTAATCCGTCACTTGTAGGTAAGATGTCAAGTGACGCGTCGTGTGGGGAGTCGTCAGTCCGCGAAGGAGCGGGCTACGACGAAGCCTTTGGTTCTGGTCATGAATCAGAGGACTTTTCGCTCTCGTCAGGGGGAGGGACGTCAGCCCGATCCCCTGACGGTAATGAGAGCTGCACAGGTGAGGATGAAATAGGAGAGGGAAAAGAGGGCGAAGGTATTGAGGTTGGTACGTGTACTGACGGTGAAGGTAGTGATAGTGACGGGGATCAAGGAGATGGTGAAAAAGGAGACGGGGATGAGGAAACCGGAGATAACCGTCCCTTTATTCTTCCCGAGGATTGGGCCGTCAACAAATTTTTGCCTAGGATGAGTAACAAAATTTTTGGAGAGTTGCGCATCCGCTACCAAATCCCAGACCACATCCCAATCCGTCTCCCTGAAGAGAATGAGACTTGTTACTCGGGGAGGACCGCTGACGTGGGTATGTATGACGCCATGTTTGCTGCGGGTTTGAGACTGCCGTTGACGGCGTTACACCGTCAGCTGGCTGACTTTCTGGGTCTTTCCGTCACACAAATCGCCCCAAATGCATGGAGGACCTTCATAGGTGATGAGATTTTGTGGGGCAGTCTAAGTGGAGGAAACCGTCAGCTTACCCTTGACGAGTTCTTTTACTGCTACAGGCCACATCATATCGCCTCGTCTAAGGGGACTTACCATTTTAACGCCCGTGACAAAAATTTGAGGCTGGTATCGGATATGCCAGATTCAAATAGGAACTGGAAGAGTAGGTACTTTTTTGTTGAGGGGACGGATTGGGTTTGCCGTCAGGAAGAATGGGCGACGATGCCCCATGGTTACTTCGACAATACGTGGGCCTTTGTAAGGGATTCAGGTTAATCCCGTCAACTATGGTCTTTTTTGTTTCCTTGGCGACGTTATTAACACTTTCCTTTCTTTTCTCAGCTTACACCCGTCCCCACATAACCGACGAACAGGAGGAGTTCATCCGTCGGGTTCTGGAAATTCCTCTGGAAGAGCGCAAGTGTAGGGATTTGATCACCCTTGACACAATCCATTTATATTGTGGGGGTCCAGAGCCGTCAGCTGAAGCTCGGAGGTTGGAGGAATTCTCCCGTCGGCGTGAGTATATTTCCCCTTGGCTTTTTTGGTTATCCCCGTCAGCTATTCTAACAACCTTTGTATTGTAGAAATGGAGTCTGCTAAGCAAAGGATCCGAGCTGCAGCTGCCCGTCAGAAAGCAGAGAAGCAGGCCCAGGCGGCAGGGTTGGAGGCGTCGTCAACCCCAAAGGCCCCTACCGGGCTGGCGAAAAGGAAGCCTGACGGGAGCGATCGCCGTCCGGCTAAAAAGGTCGCCGTCACTCCTGGTTCCCTGAAGGAGAAATCACCTTCTAAGCCCAGCCACGGTGTGGGTAAGGGGCTGATGACCTCCCAAGGTCCCGTCGCTGAGGGCCAAAGCCGTCTCCTGACCCACAGGGATTACGCCGTCGAGGAGGCTAAGTCCTTTGTGAAGCCAGTGGACCTGGAGCCCTGTGAGCAGCTGGAGACGGAGGATCTGGGGGCGTCAGCTCTCTTTGACCTTACCAGGGTAAGTCTTCTACTTTTGTTGAGATGACTATCTCGTCTTGATTCTCTCTCTGACGGCTGCGTTTTCTTTCTTAGGCCTTGGTGCATGTGACGGCCCTCCAAGATCGCTGCATTGCGAAGGAAGGTGTCGTCGCCCGTGTTAGGAGGCACAATACGCACCTGATGGAGGAGCAGGGCCAGTACAAGGAAGCCGTCCGCACGTTAAACAGGGAGCTGAAGGAGGTCAGGGAAAAACTGGTGGAATCGGGCCGTCAGAACGAAAAGCTGAAGGGGGAGATGACGGTCCTGGAGCAGAGGTTGCAGACGGCTGGGGCTGACGCGGTCCGTGACTTCCAAGCGTCACAACTGTTCATTGACTCCTGTGCCGGGTATTATGGTACTGGTTTCGATGACTGCCTTAAGCAGGTCGCGTCAGCCTTTCCGGGGTTGGATCTTTCTGGGATCACCATGGATGACGGGGAAGATGACCCCTCTCAACCTGCTGCCCCTGTGGAGACCGACGGCGTTGTAGTCCTGGCCCAGCCTGCTGCTAATCCGGCTCCAGTTGTAGATGTTGAGGACCGCCAAGACGACGGGAATCCTGCTGACGGCGCTGCTCCTTAGTTATTCTATTCATTTGTATTTTTCCTTAGTTATTTTGAGAACAGTTGTTACTTGAGTTATTTTTGGCAGACGATTGTTTTTGGTTTTATATATGTATGTACTTGTATTTGTGGCTTGTATTTCTGCCCCTGCTTCTTGTTACATATATGCGTCATGCCTTTTATCTTGAGTTATTGTTCCGTCAACTTACTGAGCGAAATTTCCGTCGGTATGATGCTGTCTGACCTTTTATGGGCCGTCAGCCCAATCGGTTCCTCCCGTCAGTATTGTTAGAACCTTTCGACGGGATACGAAGATTTTGCGATCCTTTTAAGGCGTTAAGTAGTTTACCTTTGTGGAACTTGTTATTTCTTGTATGCCCGTTGACATTGGGTTTTTGAGAGTCCCGTCTCTTTTGATTTGACCGTCAGCATCTTAGCTTCAGGCCATCAAGGGCTTTTTCGTACTTATCATTTTGGTAAGCCTGTTGGTTTCTAGGACCGTCTGTGACAGCCTTGCTTCTTTTGGCGAGACCGTCAGCTTGTTAGTTATAGGTCGTCAGTTTCTAAACTTTAGGCCATCAGGGACTGATGAACTTTGTCATCTTTTTGTAATCCCGTCGCCTTTTTGGCCCTTGTCCATGACAGCATTCTTTTGGGGAGATCGTCAGCTTTTTAGTTATAGGCCGTCAGTTTCTAAACTTTAGGCCGTCAGGGACTGATGAACTTGTCATCTTTTTGTAATCCCGTCGCCTTTTTGGCCCTTGTCCATGACAGCATTCTCTCTTGGTCAGCTTTTGTCATGGACTTGGTCGTTTTTAGTGTTCATTTTTATGAACTTAGTTATCCACCTTGGTGGGTCGTAGGCTTTTTCCTCTCACAGACACTTAACTTGAAATGAATAATGCTCTTTTTATTGTCATGCATTTGTAAAAAAGCACTTCTAAAACCGAGTGCTACTTAAAACCAGAAAATAAACTGAAGTAAATTGTAGCAAAAACTGAAGTAAATGATAACATAAAAATAAATGATAAAGCTGAGCAAGAAGCTGAAATCCGTTGTGGATGAAGGTCGCTTTGTGCCGCCACTCCTACTGGTAATACTTTCGTAGGTGTTCGGTGTTCCATGGGTGTGGCAGCTTCCGCCCGTCTGTAGTTTCCAGGTGGTAGGTACCCTTTCTCTGCCAGGCTGTAATCCGGTAAGGTCCTTCCCAGTTGGGGCCAAGTTTTCCTTGGGTGGGGTCCCTGGCGGCGCCCATGACCCTTCTAAGAACGAGGTCTCCAATTTGGAAATCTCTGTGGCGGACCCGAGAGTTGTAGTGTTGGGCCATGCGGTTCTGGTATCGAGCAAGCCTTTGCTCTGCCGTCGCCCTGAGTTCGTCCATCAGATCCAGCTGTAGTCGCATTGCCTCGTCATTTCTGTTTTCATCGTGGTTGTGCACCCTGTAGCTTGTGATCCCAACTTCAGCCGGGATGACCGCTTCGCTTCCGTACGTTAGTCGGAACGGTGTTTCTCCTGTGGGTGTTCTTGCCGTCGTTCTGTACGCCCATAGCACGCTTGGTAACTCTTCAGGCCATATGCCTTTTGCCCCCTCGAGCCGAGTCTTGATAATCTTGAGCAAGGATCGGTTCGTGACTTCGACCTGCCCATTTGCCTGAGGGTGGGCGGGGGAGGAGTAGTGGTTCTTTATCCCTAATTGCGAGCAGAAATCCCGGAACGATTCGTTGTCGAATTGCTTTCCGTTGTCTGAGATAAGAACTCTAGGAATGCCAAACCTGCATATAACGCATCTCCAGACGAAGCTTCGCACATTCTTTTCTGTAATTGTAGCTAGGGCTTCAGCTTCTACCCATTTTGTAAAGTAGTCGATACCTACTACTAGGAACTTCAACTGCCGTACCGCCGTAGGGAATGGTCCCATAATATCTAGTCCCCATTGTGCGAACGGCCATGGGGCTGTTAACGGGGTCAGCTCTTCAGTTGGTTGTCTTATAATATTGCTGAACCTCTGGCATTTGTCACAGGCCCTAACATAGGCTTCGGCATCCTTCCGCATGGTGGGCCAATAGTATCCTGCTCGGACCAGTTTGTGTACCAACGCCCTGGACCCGGAATGGTTCCCGCAGATTCCTTCGTGCACTTCTCTCATAACATATTCTGCCTCTTCTGCAGTCAAGCATCTCAGATAAGGTAGAGAGAAGCCCCTTTTGTATAGGACGTCTTTTATCAGAACGAACCTTGCTGCCTGGACCTTTAGTTTCCTTGATGCCTCCTTTCCGTTTGGTAATACCCCGTCTTTCAAGTACGAAACTAATGGCGCGGTCCAGCTACTGTCAGGGCATACTTCCTGCACATTGCTGGGATCTATTAGCGGGGAAAGCTGAATGAAAGAGAGTACATTACCAGGGGTAACCATATGCTCCGCTGAGGCGGCCTTTGCGAGGCGATCCGCTCGCTCGTTCTCTTCTCTGGGAATCTGGACGACGCTGGCTTCGAGGTTATCCATCCTTGCCTTTACCTGATCGAGGTACCTCTTCATCCTTTCGCCCTTGCACTCGTAGTCTCCGTTCACTTGGTTAGTGATGACCTGAGAGTCGCAATGGATGACTACTTTTGTGGCTCCTGCGGCTCTGGCGAGGTCGAGTCCTGCTATCAGTGCTTCATATTCTGATTCATTGTTGGTAGCAGGGAAGTCAAGACGGACCATGCATTCAATTGCATCACCCTCGGGTGACAATAGCACGATGCCAGCCCCTCCGGTCAATCTGTTGGAGGATCCGTCCGTATATACTTTCCATAGAGGGGATTCTCCTGCCCCCTTGCCTTCGTCATGAGTGAACTCTGCTATGAAATCTGCGACGACCTGTCCCTTGATTGCGGTGCGCGGACGGTACCGGATATCGAATTCGCTCAGCTCTATGGCCCATAATGCCAACCGACCTGCGGTCTCGGGGTTGTTCATGGCCCGTCGCAAGGGCTTGTCTGTCAGTACGTTCACCGTATGGGCTTGGAAGTACGGTTTAAGTTTGCGGGCCGCTGTAACTAGTGCAAAGGCAAGCTTTTCCATTGGCGGGTATCTTTCTTCAGCACCGCGAAGCGCTCGGCTCGCATAGTATACGGGCTTCTGTATCCTTTCTTCTTCTCGGATCAAGGCAGCGCTGATGGCTGCGGGGGAGACGGCCAGATAGAGAAAGAGTTCTTCCCCAGGCTGTGACGGGCTCAACAGTGGTGGGGAGGAGAGATAAACCTTCAGCTCTTCGAACGCTTGTTGGCACTCGGTAGTCCACTCGAACGACCTCTTCAGTGTGCGGAAGAATGGCAGGCATCTGTCCGTCGCCCTTGACACGAATCTGTTAAGTGCCGCTATCTTCCCGTTGAGGCTTTGCACTTCCTTGACGTTTCTGGGCGGCGCCATCTCCATAATGGCCCGGATCTTGTCCGGGTTTGCTTCGATTCCCCTTTGGGATATCATAAATCCCAGGAATTTTCCCGCCGTCACTCCAAAGGCGCACTTCCCGGGATTGAGCCTCATGTTGTAGGAGCGGAGAGTGTTGAATGTTTCTTTGAGGTCCTCCAGATGATCCTCCTCCCTTCGGCTCTTCACTAACATGTCATCCACGTAAACCTGGACATTCCTCCCGATTTGTTGCGCAAACATTTTGTTCATAAGTCTTTGGTAGGTTGCGCCTGCGTTCTTCAGCCCAAAGGGCATTACTTTGTAACAGAAGAGCCCTTGGCTAGTTACGAACGAGGTTTTCTCTTGATCTGCTTCGTGCATTCGAATCTGATTGTATCCTGAGAAAGCGTCCATGAAGCTTAGCAACCGGTGTCGGGCGGTTGAGTCCACTAGGACGTCGACCCTTGGAAGAGGGTAGCTATCTTTGGGGCAGGCCTTGTTAAGATCGGTGAAGTCCACACACATCCGCCATTTGCCGCTAGCCTTCTTGACCATCACCACGTTGGCCAGCCAATCGGGATAGTATACTTCCCTAATGAAATTTGCTTCTCGTAGCTTTCGGACTTCCTCTGCAATGGCCTGATCTCGTTCGGGCGCGAACACTCTCTTCTTTTGCCGAATGGATGGAAAGCCGGGCGAGACGTTCAATCTATGCACCATGACCGACGGGTCTATTCCTGGCATATCTTCATGACTCCATGCAAATACATCTTGATTGCTCCTAAGGAAGGTTATGAGTTCTTGACGGATTTTGGGGCTCGCGAGTGTTCCAATTCTGGTTGTCCTGTCGGGATTAGAACCGTCGAGCGTTATTTCTTCTAATTTTTCCACTGGTTCTGTCACCGTCCGATGCTCCTCTATGCTTAAGGCCTGGAACTGGTCTTCCATTTCCATCATGGCTATGTAGCACTCTCGTGCGGCCATTTGGCTCCCGCGCAGCTCCCCCACTCCATAGTCAGTGGGAAACTTTATCATTAGGTGGTAAGTTGAAGTTACTGCCTTCCATGAATTCAGTGCGGGTCGTCCGAGGATAGCGTTGTAGGCTGATGAGCAGTCGACTACCGAGAAAGTTATGTTCTTGGTTATTTGTTGAGGGTAATCACCTATCATTACGGATAGCGTGACCGCACCTAAAGGCAGTACCCTTGTTCCGCCGAAACCAACTAGAGGGGCATTTGTTGGGACTAGTCGTTCCCTGCTGATTCCCATCTGCTGGAGCGCCGGATAGTACAGGATGTCGGCCGAGCTTCCGTTGTCGATCAGCGCCCTGTGCATGTTGTAGTCTTCTATCCGTATGCTGACGACCAGCGCATCATCATGCGGGTGGTGAAGGCGCCTTGCATCTTCTTCCGAGAACCCAATTGTGGGGCCCTCTCTCTGCGCGATCCTTGGTACTTCTCCTGTCAACTGCACATTCTGGACTACCCTGAGGTAGGTCTTCCGGGCTCTTTTGGAGGACCCGGTGACTGCCGTTCCTCCCACAATCATTCTTATGTCCCCTATGGGGGGTCTTGGTCGCTCATTGTCCCGCCGGGGATTCTGCTCTTGAGGGGGTTGATCTGCCCTTTCCTTTCTGACGAACCTTTGTAGCTTGCCTTGTTTTATGAGGGCCTCAATTTGCTGCTTTAGATCGTAACAATCGGCTGTGTCATGGCCGTGGTCTCGATGGAAGCGGCAATACTTATCCTTCGGGCGTCTATTTGGGTCTCCCTTCAGCTTTCCGGGGTAGGTCAAGGCTTCCTCATCCTTGATCTGCATTAGGACTTGGTCTACAGGGGCCGTTAGCGGGGTGAAGCTCGTAAATCTTCCCCCCGGGGGTTTGGGGCGACGCTCATCCCGCCGATCTCCCGTTCGGGCCCTCTTGCGCCCTTGTTCTGGTTGGGTGTCATCTTGCCTTTCCCTCTTTTTCGGTTTCTCTTCCCGAGCTGACAGCGCGTCCTCGGCGTTCATGTATTTGGTGGCCCTGTAAAGCACTTCCGACATGGTTTTCGGGTCATTTTTGTACAAGGAAAACAAAAACTTACCCTTCCGCAGCCCGTTTGTGAAGGCGGCAACAAGTATCTTGTCATCGGCCTCGTCGATCGAGAGCGTTTCCTTATTGAAGCGGGATATGTAGGACCGCAGCGTCTCGTCCTCTCGCTGCTTAATGCTCATCAAGCATGCCGTCGACTTTTTGTATCTGTGTCCGCCAATAAAGTGCGTGGTAAACTGAGCGCTCAGCTCCTTGAAGGTGCTGATTGAGTTGGGCGTCAGTCGGCTGAACCAAATTCTGGCTGCTCCTTTCAGCGTCGTAGGGAAGGCTCTGCACATGATCGCGTCTGCTACTCCTTGAAGGTGCATCAGGGTCTTGAACGTCTCTAAGTGGTCCAGAGGGTCCTTGACCCCGTCGTAGCTGTCCATTTGTGGCATGCGGAACTTACTCGGCAGAGGGAAGGAGTTGACGGGGGCTGTGAACGGCGAGTCGGTTCTGTTGACTAGGTCGTCAAGGTCACTGGACACTCGCCCCTTGAGGGAGTTCATCATAATCTCCATTTGCTCCTTCATCGCCTGCATTTCTGCGACGATAGGTGGTGGTGCCGTATCGGCGGGGAAGGGGAGACTCATGTTCTGCCGTTCTGTCTTGCTCGGGGCGTTGCTGGCCTGAGGTCCCTCCTGATTTCGTCGGTCAGCACTGGTTCCCTCTTGATCAGCTCCTTGGTAGCCTGGTGCCGCATCCTTCTGACGCAGCTGCTCCTCCAAGTCATGATTCTGTTTGGTAAGGCGTTCTACGGCCGCCGCGAGAGTCCTAACTTGCTTTTCGAGGGCGGTCGTGGGTGGTTCTTCCTCTTGAATGTCGTTAGTAGTTGCCATTGAGCGGGTGAGCACCATGCAACCTTTGTCCGGGAAGCGGTACTGTGGCTACTATACGCGCTTTCGCTTCCCACAGACGGTGCCAACTGATGAGGCCGAGAATAACACCAGTAAGTCGCACGGTCCTCGAACGCTCCTAAAGGCACCTGCACAACAAGAAGAAATGATCCTTGTGGAGGGCACCGGTGTGGTACCGGCCAAACGCTCTCCGAAGGTTAAGTCAGAACTATTCTCACTGCTCTAGAGTGCTAGAGAGGGTAAATTATGCGTACCTTTCTTTGTGATGGCGCTCGGCTTTTATAGTAGTAGGGCTGGACCCTCTTTTCCTTGGAGTAGAAGTCCTTTCCTTATAGGAATCCCTCCTTGGGCGTATTTTGCGGGATCTTTTCCATATAGGATTTGTTCCTATGTTTACCCAAAACGTGGAGAGCAAGTCATCCATTCATTATTCGAACGTGGTCATCAAGAAATCCCTACCTGGTACCGTCAGCACATCTTAACATTGTCGCCATGTGTGCCGTCAGCTTCTGGGGCCTTCAGCCTAAACCCCGTCGGCTTGCGTTTTTCTTCAGTCCAACGATGCCGTCGTTCCGGATACGCATACTACCGTCGGCTATGATGAACCCACGTCCGACGGCCCCTTTCCTTCCGTCTCTTTAGCCCTTTATCAATTTGTCCTTATCAGTAACATAATTTAAATTGGAATTATATTTTCAAAATTCTTGAAGCTTTGATGTTAGAGGTTTATTTAGAAAAATATTATTTTAATTATTTGAATGTACTTACAAAGCCTCACATGCTATAAGGGACAAAACAAAAGGAAAATATTAAAAATAAAAAAAGTAAATAAAGGAGGGAGAGTATCAACTATATATATATATATATATATGCGTGTGTGTGTGTGTGTGTGAGAGAGAGATTTTTAAAACAACGTTGGGTATATGGAGCCATATTTTTGCAAACCTTATCAACACATAAGCTTAAGAAAATACCTTTGGTTTTGCATTTTCATTTAATCATCTAATCTATTTTCCTACTATGTTGGGAGGGTATCGATCTCATAAATCATCCTCTCATAGTATGTGAAACCTACACATGTGAGATTCATGTGTTTTGAGAGAGACATCTCATAAATTAGTTTTTATTGTTTTTTAATTGTTATTTAATGTTGGGTGCTTAAGTCCCTAGGAACACTGCTTTTCATCATAATCATTGTCAACATTTTCTTTCCATGATTTTCCCCTTGTTTTAACTTGTGAGTTGGGTGTAGACCGTAGACTGTGATGGATTCAGTAAACGCAAAACCGAATAGTCAATACAATGGGCTTGAAAGTTGCAAGATCAAATAAGCAATTGGGAAAATGCTTGTCCCATATCCTCTCAACAAATATTTAAGAGAAAAGAATGCCAGTCCATTTGAAATTTTACTTATATAAGATACATTTTTTTTTTTCATATGTATCTAACAATTGACCAAGAAGAAGAAGAAAGAAGAAAAAGATACGCATTAACATATGAATCACAAGATTTATTCCATCATTATAGCTAGACCAGTACCAGATTATGAATTATAATATCATGGTTTATGGATAGGATTTTTGACTCCTCAAAAATTCCATTTATGTCTTAGATGTATTCCAAAAAGCAGCTTAGAAAGTATGACAATTTAAACACGAGTCCTTGAATGATATGAGTATCCACGAAGGTGCTCTAATGCTATTAAATATTTCTTATCATGGTTAATGTTCCATGAATGTAAGGATATAATTATTTGTTCAAGATCTTTACCGGTCAAATATCCTTTGTATTGTTTTTTTTATGATGACTTTTTCCTTTTAGAATGAGCATCAGTGGTTTAGGTTTAATTTCTTCCTCCTTTTCTAAAGAATTAATTGTTTGAACTTTGATATATCATTAGCATACTTTAATCATTGATCTTTAATTGTATGATACCTAAAACATTAATTTAAACAATAGAAAGAGATGAGAATTAAGATGGCATAAATAGATATTTATATGCTGCAAAGTGATTAGAAGTCTTCAACCTGCAGATGTTTCTTCAAGTCATTGGTCAAAGCCTCGGAAATTTATAGGCCTTGTGGGTCTCTTATTAGAGAGCGTGAATTGTGGAAGACTTGTGAAAATTATGACCTTATGGGTCATTCCACTAACCAAATTAACCAATGTAAATCAGAGGCTGTAAAATTTTAGCAAAATAGCACTATCGGTTCTTAAAGTTTACACTATGAGTACAATTCGTTCCTTAAGTTTCATGTGAGCACTATTGATCTCTCAAATCTAAAAATTTAGTATTAGTAGTCCTTTTGTTAACTGTTGTTATTATTATTGCCTATATGGCTAACGGAAGTTATGGAACAATAATGTGACATCTTTTTTTTAATCAATGTAACGTTTCTTTTTATTAAAAAGAAGAAAAATAGATTTTACATGTATTATGGAATGTAATTAACTTTAAAATATATTTACTACTATACATGTTTTAATTAATTCATTCATCAATATGTTAAAAACTTAAAAATAAAAACTAGATTAGTCTCCCCTTATCTCTCTTGCAATTCTTCCTCTGCCATTTGCTGGCAATACCCAAAATCAAACTTTAATCTTGCTGGTTTATCTTCACGCTACCAAAGTCCCTTTTGAGTCAATAGCGAATACAATTGTTTCAATTTCAAAATATCTTTTCAAATCTAAATCTAAATCTAATCTAATTCTCCCTTCTAATTTCACTTTCACTGGAATTATAATTTAAATTTAACCTTAATCTTCTTCTCAAATCCAAATCTAAGTTTTCACAAGACATGATGAAGCCATATGGGAAAAAGAATGAGTAACAGCTCGAGTCCAAATCTTTTGTCTCACTCTTCCTGCTCCACTATATACTCCACAAATAAAAACATACCACATGTCTATCTAAATTATTAAATGCTAAATTTATGCCTTCTATTATTTCAATTACCTAATATATGATGGGTTTTTTATTTATTTATTTTAGGAAATTGAAATAATTGAAGGCATAAATTTAGCATTTAATAAATTAGATGGACATGTGGCATGTTTTTATTTGTGGAGTATATAGTAGACCAGGAAGAGTGAGATAGAAGATTTGGACTCAACTCCAAGAGCTCTATATAGGTATATACATGCAAATTCAGATCTAATTTGTACTAAAGAAGCACAACTGTTTTAGATACAATTGCTTCAACAAAAATCGAAAAAGAAAAATAGAGAGAGAATTCAATGATAGTTAAAGACGAAAACAGAAAACCAAAAATGGTGTTTGAAAGTTCAAATACTAAACCCATATTCATTACATGAAAGTTCAAAAGCACCCAAAAAAGATAAACAAAGACCCAATCTGTCTTTGGTGTCCAACGCAATAAAAACCTAGAAAAAGAAAAAAGAAAAAAGAAAAAAAAATACAATCAATAAAATCTCAAATAAAGCAAATGGAACTCTTGGCAGAATGGATGATTCGTGGTGATGCGAAGAAGGCAAAATGGAGATGAACAATGGGCTTACATTTGAGAATTTTGATGTTTTGGTGTTTTAAGTTTTTATTTAAAATCTTTTTTTAAAGCTGATGCATCTTCATGCCAGGTCAGTTTTGTGAAACACTTAGTTGTAAAACACATAGACAATAGCAATAATGGCAATTAACAAAAGGACTATAAACAGCTCTCATTTTTTAAATTTAAGGGACCAACAGTGATTACTTATAACTTGAATAATCAATTGCACTCACACAGTAAACTTCAATACCAATAGTGTAGTATCGAGTAAAAATTTTTGATGCAGAATTTTTGAATCCAGCCAGCTTGAAACTGAAAAAATCGGATGCCAAAATTTTGTTCTCATGGGTCTCCTCTACTTACCAACATAAAATTGGAGGCTATAGAATTGTTTTATGCGGATTAATTGATTCTAGATTAATTGTTGGCAACCAATCTTTGCTTCTTGGTGCTAAACCTCAAAAGGATATAATGCTCGACTTTTAAATATTTAATTTATTTTTACTGTTTTCTTCTTTTATTAACCTTAGTCTTCTCTCGACCCTTGACAAAGAATAGTGCACTGTTTTCTTTTTTTATTGACCTGTCTCCTCTCATCCCTTCACAAAGAACAATGCATTGTTTTCTCTTTTTATTGACCTCGGTCTCCTCTTGTCCCTTGACAAAGAACAGTGCACTGTTTTTTCTTTTTATTGACCTCAATCTCCTTTCGTCCCTTGACAAAGAAGACAAAAAACAATGCACTGTTTTCTCTTTTTATTGACCTTAGTCTCCTCTCATCCCTTGATAAAGAACAGTGCACATCTCTTGACAAAGAACAGTGCACTGTTTTCTCTTTTTATTGACCTTAGTCTCCTCTCATCCCTTGACAAAGAACAATGCACTATTTTCTCTCCTCTCATCCCTTGACAAAGAACAGTGCATTGTTTTCTCATTTTATTGACCTCAGTCTCCTCTCCTCCCTTGACAAAGAACAGTGCATTATTTTCTCTTTTATTGACCTTAATCTCCTCTCATCCCTTGACAAAGAACCGTGCACTGTTTTCTCTTTCTTTTGACCTCAAGTTTCCTCTTGTCTTTTGACAAAGAACAAGGGGAGGGTGTTTGGTCATTTGAGACTTTCCTCTAGATTTCAATGTTGTCTCAAGTATTAAAAATTCAATATTGTTTATTTAATTTGATTTTGAAAACAAGTTAAGTTTTAGTTTGTTGATGAATTATTTGATTAATTTATTTTATTCTTGTACATAATAAACACTACAACTAAAATTTTTGCATTCCTTCACAAATCTATACCAAGTTGTAATCCATGCTTATGCAAGGAAATAGTAGTGATAAAGGAAAAAATTTGAAGAATTATTAATATTTGTTTGGATTTTGTACATTATAATTATTATTATTATTATTTACTGTTGTTAATATTTGTATAAGGAATATAATACTATGGAACTCTATGCTTGACAACAATCTTGTAAAATGTAAAAACATCATGTGTACAAATTAAATGTGCCTACTTTATAAATTTAGACATAATAAACGGAGATAATTTGTTTTCTTACAAAAGAAAATGATAAGTAATCGATTTATATCCTAAAGCTTTAAATCAAACTCGTTATCTGCTCTGCCAAGGCAAAACCATAAGCCATCATATGTCATAGTTTTTTTTTTTTTTTTTGGGGGGGGGGGGGGGGGGGGGGGGTGGGGGGAGTAAAGATACAAATGGACATGTGTGTGGTATGGGTTAATTTATTTATTTTCCCTATTTTGAAGTAATATTTTTGTAATATTATTGTTTTGTGCAAATTAAAGTGTGCAAACAATGATGATGAGGTGGTCTTATATAGATCAAGATCTTCTATAGTTCTAGGAAAACTTTACCGTATAAAGTCAATTTAATTTTAACATTTCTTTTATAATAAATTCAGATTATGTCATGTCATTGATTTACTAACAAAATCACTAAAATAATGGTTTCTAAAAAGCATCTAAAAAATAAATAATCTAAACTTTAGATTCATCTCCTCCCCTAACCCTCCGCCTTAACCTCCAACTGACAACCAACGTCGGCGGTTGCCGATCAAAGAAGAGCTACCTTAGGCTCATGGACAAATCAATTTGGTAGAGTACTAAAGCAATTATCTTAATATTTCACTAACTAGACATTGTCTAACTTTTGAAATCTAATTTGGAATTTAATTGAATTTTCTCTTAGTCTTAAGATGGTTTAAATCATAGGTAATTATACAAAAAACTAATATATAACCTCATGTATATGCATAGGTATATTTAAAAACAATCACAATTACACACATATATGAGTTCAAATTATACTTAGTATTAGGGTTACAACTTACACAATTTTTAAGCCGTGTATTTCTAAAATATGTAATGGTTTCTCATTATATATATATAGTTTGTATCTCTAGCATTATTCATTTTCATCTATGCACACCGCTAACATCACTTTTTCACTTACTAATAAATACTCACTATATCATTAGTTTGTAAAAAATGTTGTAATATAGTTTGAAACTCTGGCATTATCCTCTCTAATATATATATATATAAAATTATGAAATTTTTTTTAGACAAAAAAAAAATCAAAATATGCCAACTAGTTGAGTTATAAGGCTCTTAGACATACTTAACAAGAGTTAAATGGTCATGATGCAAAGATTATTTTATTTATATAAAAAAAAAAATATATGATAAATGTTTATGTATTTTTGCTACGATTTTTTCAAAAATAAATGTATAATACTCGTATTATACACATACCATTTTTTCACCATTTCCGTATTTTCATGACAATTTTTTTTTTTTTTTTAGAAAAACAAATTTTTGAAACATAATTTCATAAAAAATGCCGAATTATACCCGTCCATATATTTATAGTATTAAACGCGTACCATATTTTACTAACTATGTTTGGATTTACTTGTAATTATTAATCTAAAAAAAAAAAAAAACACCACTCACATATATCCAACCTAAAATAAATCCCATCAACCCATAAAAAAACCAACATGAAGCGTCAGGTTGGTTGGTTAAATGAACACTCTTACTTGGATCTACATGTAATTATAAATCTAACACTAGTAAAAAGCATAAACAATGATATAAATACTAACAAATTGAATATTCAGTCATATAATCCCAAACACCATCCTTATAAAATAGAAAGGGAGAAAAGCGATTCAGTTGAAACTCTTGGAGTGCTAAAATTCCTCAAAATTGCTAATGCGGTTGGAGTACATTTTTGGATCAAACACTCCATTGCTAATGGTGGTAAAACATTCGTTAGGCACGATAAATAAATAAAAGCGTCATGCTAACGAATGTCCTCTTTATCAATCTATTTTAGAAAAGTTTTAACATCATTTTTATGGGAAATGAAAAAAACTGTCAAAACATTAATTTTTTTTTCTCATAAAAACTTTCTTTAACTGGATTGTTAACGAGTATTCTAAGGACACTCATTAGCATTTTTCTAAATAAAAACACTATTAAATTCCTCGCACTATATTCAACGAGCAACCCAACAGGCCCACACGTTAATGCTTGTTCCCAGTAATGGGTTCACCAAATCAATGAATTAGTTGGGCTCATTTATTTCATTTTTTGTTAAACGGAAAATTGCATTAAGAAACTACCTAGCCAATACAGGAATAGTACTATAGGCAGAAAGCCCATAAGAGAACAGGCCAGAAGCATCAAAGTTTAGCAAACGGCTATACACCAGTTGGGCTCGTCAAGGCACAGTTGGGCTCATCTAAATTTCAGCTCACAATGCTTGTCGGTCTTTTAAGCCTTGCCCAAGCAGCTCATTACCCAACTTGGGCCACTCAGCTTTTGCTGAAAGTCCAAGAGTTTCTTCGAACAGGTTTGATTTAAAATTCCTCAAAATTGTTGCATAAGAATATGGACTGCATTCCCACATATAAGAGAGAAAACGGAGAGAATTGCTTCTCATTTTATAGGCTATAGATGAAAAAAAAAAAAAACAAAAAAAAAAACACTAGTGTTTTAATCGTCATCCTTGCAGCCCCAGATTTCTAACTACAACATACTAATTCAACATTTTTAGGAAGTCCATCCCCAACATGCTCATCAGGAAAGAAACTACTATGCTAATATTCTAACTAAAACAAGAATTAATTGTAGGGAGGCTTTTGTTATGTACTAATCCCCTAATTTTGTAATTTTGTTGTATGCCAGTTGTTGACTGATGCTTGGGCATCGTCCCGTCGGTTAATCCAAGTTTTTATAGGGGAAGCATTTTCACACACTTTACCATAATTTGTTTGGTATCAATTAATAATTGCATTACATCACTTACACATAGGTTCATTACTTAAAGCACTCAAATTAACCCAAGATGTTGAATTAAAAAGAAAATGACATTTAAGAGTTTAGGTGGATTTCTTAAAGAAATATGGGAGAGTATTGGTCTTTGCAGTTTCATCATATCTTGGGGTAAATTAATTATGTGTGTGTTGTGTTTTGTGGAAGTGTGTTGTTTACTTTGTAATCCTTTCATAGTTTAACTTTAATATCATTAAAGAACACTACTTATAAAAACTAGGTAAAAAAAAAAAAAAAAAAAAAAGACCTAATTGAATCTTACTAGTTTGCATGAGTTTCATAGTTTAATATCAATAAGAAACCCTCCTTAAGAAACAGAAAAAAAGTAGGAAAAAAATGCCTAATTGAATCTTGCTAGGTTGTATGAGTTGCCTCTGAAAATCCATATAATAATTTGCTTTAGTCAAAGAAATAAGCAACTTGTCCACATTTCACAGACCTTTATAATACATATGCTCTACTTTCCCAATGAATGATGTAATAAACAATGTGTGTATTAACCATATAAGTGTCAATCTTTAAAACACTAGGTGCTTTTTCTAGTTTGTTTCTTCCCTGGAAAATGAGCTTTACACTAGGTCCCATAAATCTACTCTTAAATATATGAAAATGTATTTAATCATAACAAATCCTTCAGTTTGAAGAATTAGGTGGTATACAAAGAAGAGAAAACTCAACAACTTTCATAAGGACTTAAATTTAAATTCCACTTTTGTCTGCATTGAATATTTCTAGTAAAATTTGCCAATGTAGATAAAATTATTATTCTTTTTAATTCTTTAGTAGATGATCATTTTAAGTAGGAATTAAAGTACAAAACTAAAGGATGCTCCAACAGTCCAGCTAGAACTATCTGATTGTTTGCTTGATATAAGAAAGTGATGTCTCAATATTTGGCTAGATTATTCCACTCTCTATTTATTAAATACTCCCAAAAACCCCATAAATCAAAAGTGTGGTAGATTTTTTGAGTCTGGGACCTCTGAATTTATGTCATACCCGGGTCAAACAAATAGTTAAAAATAACGATGACAAATAATCTACCAACCAAACAAAAAGAAAAAATAAAAGGAGAAGCAAAATGCATCACAGCTTAGTAATATCAAAATAAAGTTTATTTCAACACATTTGATAGGAAAAAAAAAAAAAAAACTCTAGGAGAAACATAATTAAAATAAAACGTGCATAATTAAAACATCATACTTAGCACTAGTAAGATGAACTCCACTCTTTAAGCGATCCAACCGACAACATCTTCTTTGTTCTGCAAAATGTAGGTAATAGTCACAAGGATGTAATGGTAATAATAAAAAAGTGTAGTTTTGGAATATGCCTCCGATTATTTGGCACTTCAACTAGCTAGGAAAGCCCCTTAAAATAATAATCATAACAAATAAAATAAATCCTTGTCCCAGGAAACTAGCAGTCACATAATAGTAATAGCCTCAACATTGACACAAAAATAGGTACTTGAATTTTTGACTAGTAGAAAATAAATTAAAGATGAAAAATCATCTTTACAATTTAAAAAGACATTTCTTAAGAACCAAAATTATGAAATAAAGTATTTTCTAATATGACTCTTGTGGGGCTAAAGGATTTGGTGACTCCGGCCTATTTGATATCAAGCCCAAGGCCCACGCTGAGGAGGAAGAAATGCCCGGTGACGAATGATGGGAATCCAGACCACCAAATTGTACTGCCGAGGACGACCCTATCCTTGGCAGGCCAAAATCATGGGAGAGAAAAGGACCATGTCGCCCGAGGCAATCTGCTCGAGGATCGCAAAAGAGATTCCAAGGCGTATGGGCTAGCCCTAGGGGAATGGGGGAGAGACAACCTCAGGAGGAGCCATCACCTCCGTATTAAATACCCACAGCTAACACCCTGACCCTATTGATGTGGATGTGACCCTTAGACAGAGCAATGGGGGCCACAGCAGCCCACAGAGCGCTAGAAAGAATGGCTGATGGGACGTGCACTTGAGAATAGGCATAGATGACTGACAAGTATAGGAGGAAGATGAACGAAAGAGAGGAATATATAACAACAGAGATCACCCAAAGATAAGGAGGGGACGGCCAAGAGGAAGAGGGAGGCCTAGAAAAAGGAAGGAGGCTCTTGTGTGACCGAGAGGGGTTGGGGATTCTCGTCCTTGAGCGAGGGGTCCCTTCTCCCTGGGACGTTGGGCCGCCCAATTCTGTGTGTTTTTCACCCCCAAAACAAGCCATCGCCTTATCAAAACCCAACTTTTGGACCCACTCTCTACAAATTCATTGTAATGGGCTTGGTCTGAAAACCGTGACCCTACAATTGGCTCCGCCTGTGGGGAAGTTATTTATGCGACGATGAGTGCGAGAGCTTGCTAGGGTGGGGCCAAACTCCTTAGGGGAGATGATGGTGGCCAATCTACTGGGCCATAAGAGGAGAACTGCCAGGAGGTTCCCAGCTCAACGGGCGTCTGGCACCATGGCGCGACCTTCGTCCCCACCAGGGGCTAGATGACTCGCGAACCTCACGGCCGGCCCCCTTTGGGCCCCAATGGAGGAAGGCGGTGGCTGCGCGAAACACTTTTAAGGGGCTCCGTGGTGGGACTAGTTCTAGAAGATTGGTATTGGTGCCTTCTGACCCACTGAAGCAGCTAAATGGGGCTTTAGCAAGGGCAAATCCTCAAAAGGCAGGGCCAAGGTCTTGCATGGTCCTTAGACTCAAACCTATGGGAAAACTAACAACTCTTGACAAGTATCTAAGTGTTAAACAGAACCAAGGTCTTGCATGGTCCTCGGACTCAAACCTATGGGAAAACTAACAACTCTTGACAAGTATCTAGGTGTTAGACAGAACCAATGTCTTGCATGGTCCTCGGACTCAAACCTACGGGAAAACTAATAACTTGTGACAACTATCTGGGTGTTAGACAGAACCAAGGTCTTGCATGGTCCTCGGACTCAAACCTATGGGAAAACTAATAACTTGTGACAGCTATTTGGGTACTAGGAAAAACCAAAATTTATTCCTGCTGAGCATTAAGTACAGCCATAGCTCCGCCTGGGTCCTCGGACCAAACAACTGAAAGAGCCAGATACTCTGGCATCCCCATGGGCCACAGACAAAACTATAGTGCGCCGTGACCTCCTCGGATCATTTATTTCAAAACTAGCACTTCCTAAATGGTCGCGCGGTTTGCAGCGTGAAGCACATCACCGTAAGCTCGGTTGTTCTAGAAAAGGCGAAGGCAGAGCAAAAAATATATACATAAGGAAAATAAGTAAACAAAAAATATACATGAAATAAAGTAATATATATATATATATATATATATATATATATATATATATATTACTTTTCACCAAACAAAAAAAGGTTTCGCCAAGAAAAAGTCGCAAGTCCCCTTCTATTAAATAAGATGATGGCAACAGCCGAGAAAGGCTCGAATTACATCTAACTACAAAATAGCCGAGGAAGGCTTGTTTCACATCAATTACAAAATAGCCGAGGAAGGCTCAGACTACAATTAACTATAGAACGGCCGAGGCGTGCTGGTGGCAAAGCTAGCTAATAAAAGGGAGAAGGCTAGTGGTGATGGTGGATTCACAGTCTCGCTTAGGCAGCCTCCAAGCCCATATGCTGGGCGCAGGCAGCGATGAGGAAGAAGAGGCGGGAGCGCATGAGTTGGTTTCCACTTGCTGAGGCTGCCCTGAAGCGAACCCTGATCCACCATATAATATCAGTACTCCTAGGAAGTCGCCCTCCATGTGTCTCGCCATCTGCCTGTGATGGCGAGAATGGCTCTCTCTGATATCTCAATTGCTCCCATCAACTTCGCTTCACTTTCTTCCCCTTCCTCTTTAGCCAACTCCTACACGCCCTTAATTGGCGTTTGGAGGATAACCAGGAACCTGGCACGATCTGCACTAGCTACGGTCCCTGGTTGAAGGAGGAGAGTGCTCTTTCTTGTCCAGTTGAAGAATAGGAGGATCCTTAGCCTTTGCTCTCTTTGCCTCAGCTGCAACGCCCATGATTCAGGTGGCATCTTTTCTTCTTTTTGTTGTTCAAGGAAAATGAAAAGACTTGGAACTTCTGCAGAGTTCCAAGGCTGGTGGGTATGGAAGATGATCCTCTCAGGGTGCCTTATATAGAAGGCGAAATCTGGAGGAGCTCACCACGCACAAAGCTCAAAGAAGGAATGTCAAACGAGATAAATTTCGCCCAATTCCCAAGGGGACCTTCAACTTCCAAATCCGTGCCACTTTATAAAGGCGCCATTGAATACATCTTCTGAATACCGAAGCGATCTGCGTTATCCCCAAAAAGAAAGCATTCATGACAATGCGCCTCGTACGCCGAAGCGCTAGGAGCGTGTCATGGGTAGACGAAGAAACCCTGGCGCCCATACGAAAACAAGACTCAATCGGCCATGATGTAGGCCTGAGAACATCAAAATCCTCCTCCCCGTCCAAGGATCCGAACAGCAAGATTTTGAGGGGCTATTATGGGGCCAAAGGATCTGGGGACTCTGGCCCATTTGATATCAAGCCCAAGGCCCACGCCGAGGAGGAAGAAGTGCCCGAAGACGAATGAAGGGAATCCAGACCACCAAATTGTACTGCCGAGGACGACCCTATCCTCGGCAAGCCAAAATCATGGGAGAGAAAAGCACCGTGTCTCCCGAGGCAATTCGCTCGAGGATCGCAAAAGAGATTCCAAGCCGTATGGGCTAGCCCTAGGGGAATGAGGGAGAGATAACCCCAGAAGGAGCCATCACCTTCGTATTAAATACCCACAGCTAACACCTTGACCCCATTGATGTGGATGTGACCCCATTGATGTGGATGTGACCCCTAGACAGAGCAATGGGGCCACAACAGCTCACAGAGCGCCAGAAAGAATGGCCGATGGGACGTGCACTTGAGGATAGGCATGGATGACTAACAAGTGTAGGAGGAAGATGAACGGAAGAGAGGAATATATAACAACAGAGATCACCCAAAGATAAGGGGGGACGGCCAAGAGGAAGAGGGAGGCCCATAAAAAGGAATGAGGCTCCTGTGTGACCGAGAGGGGTTGGGGATTCTCGTCCTCGAGCGAGGAGTCCCTTCTCCCTGGGATGTTGGGCCACTCGATTCTGTGTGTTTTTCACTCCCAAAACAAGCCGTCACCTTATCAGAACCCAACTTTTGGACCCACTCTCTACAAATTCATTGTAATGGGCTCGGTCTGAAAACCGTGACCCTACAACTCTATATAAAAATGTATTTTCAAAAATAATAGTATATAAATATATACCTGAAATCATTATTTGTATCTGCAAAATTCTGCTTCAATTAATTCTTCCATGAGCATTCTTCTTGGATCTTCGCACCTTGTTGCGTTTTTTTTTCCATAAACACTATTCACTAGCCAATTTGATTTTTCACTTGAGAACACAAGATATCCCATACCTAATCCAAACATGAATCCACATCCATACCCCAACAACACAACTTTCCAATTAAACTTGTACGAGCCAAAAGTATCCCAACCCCTTGTTGGGCCTTAGGCCCCAACCTAATAGCATCGTCACCAAGCCCAGGCCTTATGCCTCCCTTGGGCTCACTTGGACAAGTGATCTCAATTAGTCCACATCCCCTCGCATCCTGGCCCATACCAGGTCAACCGTTCCCCGAGAAGTAGAGACATTGCTCGGCATTACAATTTCTCGATTATTCAACAAATCCTTGGTAATATCGATGCCGAGCACATCTGTTGAAGTAGAAACCATTTCCAAAGCCACTCTTACCTAAAAACCCACTTACAATTAATGACATTAGACCTCTTAGGGGAAATTCAAGCCCACTATATAAATAAGTTGTGAGCCCAAGTTAGGTCCAGCCCAAAAGCCTTACTTAAGGGACACACAATTGGCGCCGTCTGTAGGAATCTCCTACAAAGCTGTGGTTCAACAGGGACTCACACACAGGAAAAATGTCTGAAGGACGTTCGGGAGACCACACCGAGAGCGGATCCGTTGGGTCTTCTCAGGGGTCCATATGGTGGGAACGAAGGCAAAAAAGACGTAAAGACAGGGAGCGCGAGCAAGAGGAGGAACAATCTGGCCTTAAAGAGGGGTCATATCAAACACGTCAAACGATATTAGGTGCCACAGGGCATGGACAGTTAGAGGAAAGAGACTAGGAGGTGGAGCAGTTGTGTAGATTGGTGAGAGATTTGGAATTGGTGGCAAGAGATAGGCGCCAGAAAAGGGACTAAGATAACCGAGAAATGAGGTATGGTAATGTGGGGGACCGTTGTGGAGGGGAATCCAGTCAATCCGACTCACGTCCATGCCGAAATCGTTCCCGAGAATCATGTCGACGCAGGAGTCACTCCCATTCCCGAGGATCATGTCGACGCAGGAGCCGTTCTCGTTCTCATGAATCACGTCGATGAAGTCACTCTCATTCCCGAGAATCACGACGATGACGGGACTGTTCACATTCGCACGGGTATGCTGACTGGGGTTCAGACTCCTCAGAAGAGTGACGTCCCCACAACGCAGCTATGGACGCCTTGAGTCGTGCCTTACGGAGAGTAGCTCGGTCGTCATTTTCAAACGAAATTGAACAAGCCCCAATGCCGAGCAGATTTACATGGCCACCATTTAATTCCTACGATGGGAAGACAGACCCCGTAGAGCACGTCAGTCATTACATCCATATGATGTCTCTACACACCCACAATGACGCGCTGATGTGTAAGGCGTTTCCCTTAAGCCTTGGGCCAAGGCATTGAGGTGGTTTAATGGGTTACGAAAAGGTTCCATTCACAATTTTGCCAAGCTGATCCAGGAATTCGATGCTCGGTTCATAACATGCAACCAGGTGCCGCAACCGGTGGATGCACTGCTCTCTATGAAAATGAGGGTCGGTGAAACCCTATGCAATTACGCCAATCAGTATTGGGAGCTTTACAATGTGATTAGTGACGGAAATAAGAAAATCATAGCCAGTACTTTTAGAAAGGGGCTCTCCGAGGATTCAGAACTGCGAGAATCGTTGACGAAAAGGCCTCCTAAGGATATGAGACAACTTATGAGATGCATTGAGGAGTACAAACGCCTTAAAGATGATCGGCTACAAAGTAAAGGCAAAGCCCCGCTATTAAATTGTTCTCGACAGGGCGTTTTTCCCTCAAAGCCATGAAAGGACTTAAAGATACAGGAGTCAGAAGCACAAATGGAGGAAGTGAACGTGGCATTCAATGAGCCAGTACACAAGATCGTGGACCGGATCAAGAACGAGCCATACTTCAGGTGGCCAAATAAGATGGGGGGCGATCCTTCTCGAAGGAACCAGAGCTTGTATTGTACATATCAAAGAGATAAGGGGCACACCATCGAACAATGCTGGGTGTTAAAAGATCATCTCGGGCAGTTGGTGAAGGCTGGATATTTGAAAGAGTTTGTAATGGACTCTAGAAACCAGGGTGCCGATCAAGGTGCTATGTGTAAAAGGAACCCTCTCCGACCACCATTAGGAGTGATTGAAGTCATCCATGCGGCCTCGAGGGGTTCGACAGTGACCAGAAGAGGAGTGTTGACTATAGCACCGGTGGGAGATTGCTCGGGAAAACAGCCGCCCGAGAAGAAGATGAGAACTAATCAGGAGCTTATCACTTTTGGTGATAAGGATTTGGAAGGAACGACCCAACCACACGATGATGCGTTGGTAGTCATTGCATGGATAAGTGGTTTCTTGGTAAAAAGAGTGATGGTAGACCAAGAAAGTGGAGCCGATGTGATGTACTCGGATTTATTCAAAGGACTTGGGTTGAAGAGTCAGGATTTAATAAAGTATGACACCCAACTAGTCTCGTTTGACGGAAGGGTGGTGATTCCCGAGAGTCAAATTTCCCTCCCTGTGAATATGGAAGGAAAGGAAGTGATGATGACCTTTATCGTAGTCAGTTCGTTCTCCCCGTACACGGCCATCTTGGGAAGGCCGTGGATTCATGCCATGGGGGCTGTACCGTCCACGTTACATGTGAAGGTCAAGTTTCCTACTGAACAAGGCGTGGCAATAGTTCGAGGAAGTCAGAAAGTTGCTAGGCAATGCCTAGTTGCTGTGGTCAGCTGGAAGGACAAACAGGTTGAACAAAAACAGACTACAAAGGAGGCATTGTTATAGCAATTACAGGAACCCTAAGGGGAAATGAGGGCTGGTTGTGCCGAGGAGCTGATCGTGGTCAAAATATTACTAGAGACTGATAGGTACTTTCAAATAGGGGCAAGTCTGGGGGGCCAGGATAAGGTGGAGACATTGTTACTTATACAGAATGTGGATGTGTTTCCATGGTCTCCGTATGAGATGCTTGGGGTTGACCCCGAATTCATTGTCTATAGACTCAACGTAGACCCATCATTTCCTCCTAAGAAGCAGAAGCCGAGAAGATCAGCTAGGGAGCATATTAAAGTGGTAAAGTCAGAAGTTCAAAGGTTAAAGGAAGCTGGGGCAATAAGGGAAATCTATTTCCCGAAATGGTTGGCGAATACCGTAGTAGTAAAAAAGAAGAACGGCAAATGGAGGGTATGTGTAGATTTCACAGATTTGAACCGAGCATGCCCAAAAGATTCGTTCCCTATACCAAAGATTGACTAGTTGGTGGATTCCACATACGGGCACCCAAGGATGAGCTTCTTGGATGCCTTTCAGGGGTATCATCAGATCGACCTAGCGCCGGAGGACCGAGAAAAAACTGCATTCATTTCTCCTGATGCCAACTATCATTATACCGTGATGCCCTTTGAGTTAAAGAATGCCGGGGCCACCTACCAACGAACGATGACGAGGATGTTCCGAGATAAGATTGGACACACAGTTGAGGTGTACATTGACGACATGGTAGTAAAAAGTAAACAGGAAGCTCGACATATTGAGGATCTCCGGGGGTATTCGAAGTACTCCGGCAACATAAGTTACGTCTTAATGCTAAGAAATGCACTTTCGGTGTAAGGGCCGGCAAGTTCTTGGGATACTTAATTATCGGCCAAGGAATTGAAGTCAATCCCAACTAGATAGAAGCTGTGAAGCGTCTAAAACCTCCTAGCAATCCCAAAGAGGTGCAAGTGTTGACCGGAATGTTGGCTACCCTTAATCGGTTTATTTCTAAATTTGTCGATCGTTGCCGGCCATTTTACCAACTCTTGAGGAAGTGGAAGGGATTTTAGTGGGATGAGGAATGTGAAAAAGCTTTCCAAGAATTAAAGGAATATCTGACGCAGGCACCCATGTTGACGGCCCCGGACCCCGGGGAGGATTTATTTATGTACTTGTCAGTTTCTGATCACGCTGTAAGCCCCGTGCTCTTGAGAGATCAAGGAGTGCAGCATCTTGTATATTATATCAACAAAACCTTGGTCGATGCCGAGACTAGGTACCTGCCTTTAGAGAAGTTGGTATTGGCATTAGTTCACGCTACAAGAAAGTTGCCCCATTACTTTCTAGCTTATACCGTATATGTATTGACCAGGTATCCTTTGCAGTCGTTGTTGAAGAGATTCGACTTCACGGGGCGGATAGCTAAATGGGGGACTCGGCTCGAAGCCTTTGACATAAGGTATAAGCCAAGGAATTTGATGAAGGGACAGGTGTTGGCAGATTTCCTGGCTGAATTTTTTCCCAGAGATGAAGGGGAAATGGTTTGTCACGTGGAATGCCGTCCATGGAAGGTGTTTGTGAATGGTGCTTCAAGTGGCATGGGGGCTGGTGCCAGAATTGTGATTATTACCCCAAAAGGGATACGGTTGGAGCATTCCTTTAGATTGGGGTTTAGGGCCTCCAATAACGAAGCCGAGTACGAGGCCTTACTTGCTGGGTTGAAGACCGTCTTAGGCAAAGGTGCCCTAGATGTTGAAGCCTATTCAGATTCACGGCTAGTGGTTAACCAGGTGCAAGGCAGTTTTAAAGCCCGTGACTCTCGGATGAAAGGGTATCTACGGATGGTAAAGCAAGTCATGGGTAAGTTTTGTATTGCAAAGGTGGTCCAAGTGGCCCAGGGGCAAAACAGACACACTGACTCTTTGGCTACGCTGGCCTCGGCTATGACTGAAGACGTCCCCCAAATAATCAAAGTGGAGCTTATAACAGAACCAAGAATTAATACTGTAACTGATGTTAGCATCGCCGAAATCAGCGTCACGGCAGTTTTAACGCCCGAGCCTAGTTGGATGGACTCGATTGTTGACTTCTTAGCCAAAGATCGAATCCCAGATGACGAGAAAGAAGCCAACAAGGTTTGTCGAGTAGCCTCTTGTTATTGGTTATCTATGGATAGGAAGCTATATCAGAGATTCTTTGGAAAGCCGTACCTTTTGTGCTTACATCCGAGAAAGGTAAATGAAGTTTTGATCAAATTGCATGAGGGGGTGTGCGGCAGTCATGTAGGGGGACCCTCCCTAGCTCACCGGGAAATGACTTAGGGATTTTGATGCCACAGATGCAATAGGATGCTGCCGAGTATGTACATAGGTGTGAACAGCGTCAGAAGCACGCCCCCCTGACCCATCAGCCGGCAGGACATCTGAATCCAATCAACAGCCCTTAGCCCTTCGCATAATGGGGGTTGGATATTCTCGGCCCATTTACCCGAGCAACAAGCAATCGACGGTTTGTTTTAGTGGCTGTGGATTGCTTCACCAAATGGGCAGAGGTAGAAGTATTAGCGAATATTCAAGATGTGGATGTTAAGAAGTTCGTATGGAAGAATATAATTACTAGATTCGAAGTGTCGGACTCTCTTGTATTTGAAAATGGGTTGCAATTCGACAGCAGGACCTTCCGCGAATTTTGTTGCGATCTCGGCATCAAGAACAAGTACTCTATCCTGGCATATTCTCAAAGCAATGGATAAGCTGAAGCTATTAACAAAAAAATTTTGAATGGACTAAAGAAAAGGTTGGACGGTGCGAAGGGCAGGTGGGCCAAGGAGTTACCCATTGTGTTGTGGGCTTACCGAACAACTTCAAGGCGATCTATAGGAGAAAACTCCATTTTTCCTGACGTATGGAGTAGAAGCTGTGATATCGGCCAAGATAAACCTATGCAGTGCACGAGTAGATGGATTTAACCCCGCCCAAAACAATTTGATGATGGCAGAGCGTCTGGATTTATTGGATGAACACTGGGAGGCAGCAACCATTCGGTTAGCCAAATATTAGCAAAGCCTTGCTCAGCGTTACAACTGAGATGTGAAGACAAGAGAATTCAGTGTTAGGGACCTGGTGCTGCGGAGAGCAGTAGGCAACATGTGAGACAGAAATGCCGGAAAGCTAGCCCCTACTTGGGAAGGACCTTATAGAATGATTGCTATCGCGGGCGCAGGGGCGTATTACCTGGAATGCTTAGATGAGCGACCACTCCCTTGGCCATGGAACGTCCACAACTTAAAAAACTTTTATCACTAATCGGTTATACACAAGGGTGCAGACCAAATGTAATCTTGTAATGTTTTTTTTCAACTATTGTGATGTTTATCCAAATTGGTGCATTCACCTTCACTAACTTTATTCCAATATACTTAGCCGGCGAAAATATGAAAGTCTGCTAAGGACAAAAACCTGATTCTCGGTTCGATCACCATCACCAAGCAGGTGGAAACCTTATATAAAAGGAAAAATATCCTAAGGACAGAAACCTGCTTCTCGGTTCGATCACTATCATCGAGCAGGTGGAAACCTTACACTAAAATATCCTAAGGACAGAAACCTGATTCTCGATTCGATCACCATCACCGAGTAGGTGGAAACCTTACACTAAAATATCCTAAGGATAGAAACCTGATTCTCGATTCGATCACCATCATCGAGCAAGTGGAAACCTTACACTAAAATATCCTAAGGACAGAAATTTGTTTCTCGGTTCAATCACTATCACCAAGCAAGTGGAAACCTTATATTAATAACATCCTAAGGACAGAAACCTGCTTCTTGATTCAATCACCATCACCGAGCAGGTAGAAACCTTATATAAAAAGAAATATATCCTAAGGACAGAAACCTATTTCTCGATTCAATCACTAACACCGAGCAGGAGGAGACCTTATACTAAAATATCCCAAAGAGTCCTGCTTCTCAGCTCGATCACTTTTACCGAGCAGGTAGAAGCCCGATACTAGAATATCTTAAGGAAAGAACGGAGTCCTAATTCTCGGTTTGATCATCAACACATCAGTTGGAAACCTCGTTCTTCACCCTTCAAATAGGCCTTAGCCATTAAACTAGCTTGGGGGTAATTTCCTGACAGAAATCATTAGAAAAATGTACATGCACAATAAACATTTATAAGCATGATTAAATAAATTGTTCAACAATTGAACCCCGTTCAAGTGAAGCCAATGCAAATAAAGTTAATGTCTCATCGCCAAAGCCCGGCAACTTTAGGAAATCTAAAGGAAACAAAAACAATTGTTTGGTCACCATAGCCCAGTGACCTAGGCAAACTTATGAAGGGAAATGTATTAATCAAATAGGAAATAAAGATAACAGGTAGAAACTGGATCCAGGAATTAAGAGGAAGGGTCTACGAACTGAAACTGGGCAGCATCCTCGGGAGCGTGCTGGGTATCACGGGGCGGCTGAACATTCCTGCCGGGTTGATCTTCAACATTTGGGTTGCTAGTAGCCTTCAAGTCAATTGACTCAGCATGGGCGTCAATTTGCTCTATCAACTCCTTCAAGCTAGTCGTCTCCTTCTCATCGGTAACACCGAGAGTTTTCTAGGCGGCAGTAGAGAGGCTCGGGAATGGGATTTGATTGGGATCCCTTAGAGGGGAATCCTCGGGGACCCCAATGGCTTGTAAGGCTACTAACCAGCCTTCCTTGAAAGCCAGCTTCCGAGCTTCGTTGATGACGAGCTCCGCCGAGTTTTCTACATTGGCAAAACCCTCGTCATACCATTTGCTTTCACAACCCTCGAGAGCTGCTTTCAAGTCAGCCAACTCCTCTGCCCGCATAATGTTCAAACTTGCCGCTTCAGCTAATTCAATTCAGTTTCACCCAACTTGGCCTTCAACTTCGAGGACCTCCTCTCTGCCGATACCCTGGCCTTCTCAGACGCAGCGGCCTTTTTCTCCGTGGTCGCGGCAACTTTTGCTTTCTCCTTACTTACTGCCTCAACCACGTCCTTCAGAGCCCTCTCCCGTTCAGCATCCTCGGCAAGCTCCCTTACACGTCCTGGGAAGATGTGGGTCAGTTGGGCAGCCTGACAAACCAGCAACGATAAGTACAACTACAAGGATAGTATACATGTAAAAAATCGGAAAAGAAATAGGGAGCTCGGAGTTACTGCAATAGTGTGCCACTGCAATCGCCTGCCTAACGATTCGTTCGTCCTATCCTCGAATGTATGAACGTCCTTGGGTAATAGAAGGTCGTGCACTAAACTTTATGCGACACGACCCCCTTCACCCTTCTCCCATACCCGTACACTCACGGTAGAGGGGAGAGGTTTGCCGTCCAGCATAAATGAGGGCTCCCATGCCAAAGCATCTCGTGAGGTGGACGCCACATTCAGGGCGGCCTGAGATGTTGATTCTCGGATAGTAATGCCCCCAAACGGTCGGGGAGGAGTTCTTACCGGCGCATCTCCTAAGCCAACTGGGGTTTGCTCTGTTGTACGTGGCCTTTTTCGAGTGCGACTTAGGGGAGGAGGAGGGGGAGTTTGAGCTAGAGCTTGGGGGGTTGCTGCTATTCGGACAGTTGGGCACCAAGCACAAAACGACTTATTGTCATAACCTTTCTTGTCATCATTTCAGATTCAGTTTCTAAAGAACTAACTGATTTAAATGTTGTCTCTTTTGGCTGAGCGGGAGCCTCAGGTTCTGCTTGGGGAGGGGCTTCTTGCTCAACCTGCACGTGCGCTTGTTCTTAGCGACGACGAGACACACGCTCGGCCGATTCGTCCTTAATGGGTGCAAGTTCGTCTGAGCAAGTATATCACGTAGCTTAAACGCGCAGGGGAGCTCCTCGGCAAACCATTTGCCGCTCACCTATACAAACTCTCCGGCCGAGTTCCTATTGGAGTCAGGCAAGCATGAAATGAGTCGTACCCTATTGTCTCGTGTTTTTAAATAGTAATTTGGATCGATATTGCCACACAGACTATATATGAAGTTAATGTCATGGTGGTTTAGTTGCAAGCCAAACAACTGGTTCAACCTACTGACACAACTCACCACTCGGAAAAAGTTAGGGGGGAATTGGTCGGGGCATAGATCATAAAACCTAAGTGTACCTATGACGAGGGGGTCAACTGGGAATCTAATCCCACCCTCAAGAATTGCCATTAGAGGGAAGAAAATTGTATTTGCACCACGGCGCCTTTGGATTTCAATATCACCCTGATGACAATAGGCAATATCAACATCCTCGGGGACGCCGTACACAGCCCTAAAGGTAGCCAAAGAGGCTTCAGAGGAGAGAAGATGAGAATAGCCCATTCTCTAAGGTATGATTCCTAGAACTATGACTGCAACAATATGGAAAGAAACAGAGCAAGAAGAAGAAAAAGGAAGGAAGAACTTACTGAGGGCTCTAAGGAGGAAGGAAGATCTGGGCTAGGATATGAACACTCTAAGAGTATATGCTCGGTAGAGTGAAAGTTTGAAGAACTAATAATGCAAAAGTGAAGAAAAGACTCAGAGATGGCTATTTATAGGGAGGAGTATGTAACACTTAATAATTAAGAAGCGAGAAGCCCAACGAATCCCCAATTAATGTCACACGTGTACCACTTCAGTTCGCGAACCGTCAGACAATGATGACGGCTGAGCGAACCGTCAGGAGCAACACGCCTTTTGAGGGCGCATTAATGAGCACCTCAACCACCCAATGTTTACCTGTTGGACTTCTCGGCTAGCTTTCTGTCTCTTGAATTCCTTGATTCGTCCTCGAGGACCGAGCATGAATCAAGGGGGGGCTAATGTATGGGCCAAAAGTATCCCAACCCCTTTTTATGCCTTAGACCCCAACCTAATAGCATCGTCCGCCCAGGCCTCATGCCTTCCTTAGGCTTACTTGGACAAGTGATCTCAATTAGTCCACATCCCCTCGCATCTTAGCCCATACCCGATCAATTGTTCCCCGAGAAGAAGAGACATTTCTCAGCATTACAATTTCTCGGTTGTTCGACAAATCCTTGGGAATATCGATGCCAAGCACATTTGCTGAAGTGGGAACCATTTCCAAAGCCACTCTCACCTAAAAACCCACTTACAATTAACAACATTGGACCTCTCATTGCACTAATTGCAAAAGAAATCATAATCATCCCACTACTAATTGGCTATAAATAGGAGAGGAAGAGGAAAGAATGGAAGTGGAGAAAAACACAGAAAGGGGGAGAGAGAAAAGTGATCTCATTGAGTCTCTGTGCCAAGAACGACCCAAAGTAAGAAATTCAAGCCCACTATACAAATAAGTTGTGAGCCCAAGTTAGGTCCAGCCCAAAAGCCTTACTTAGGGGATGCACAAAACCCATTTGCAAACTCAAAATCATCTTCTTGGATGGTTAATGATAGTGATGGGTGTTGTCCCTCATCATTGCCACCAGTTTTTGTCAACGGAAATCCACATAAACCCAAGTTTCCATTGTAAGAATCATTTGTAAATGTATTGAATTGTTTACCTTAAGGTATCAGTCCCACAAGATGGTTTTTTGAGAGATTTAAAATTGCCAGCGCTGTAAGATCTGTCAATTGTATAGGAATGTCACCTGTGAGCTTGTTTGAGGAGAGATCTAACCATTCAAGATTAGTTAAATTTTTGAATAATATAGGTCTATGATCAATAAGATTATTGTGTGAAAATTTTAGCCCTTTAAGTGATCCAAGCTTTCCAATTATTTTTGAAATTTCTCCTTTGAAACTATTGTTGGAAAAATCAATGGTTATCAATAGAGTCTGGATTTTCTCTACATCAATATAATTCCCTTTAATATCAATCGTAATAGAATCTAGGTAATAAGTATCACCCATATATTGCAGTTTACCTTTCTCCACGTTCCCATTCATCATCACTGTTAAATTTTTGAAAAAGTTTGATGGCAAATGACCTAAGAACATATTGTGAGAGAGGTCTATGATTCTCAAATTAGGGAATGAGAATTTAGTCTTATGATTGCCTATTGAACCATGAAAGTTGTTTGATCGCAATAAGAGAACCCGTAACTCTGGAAGATTTACTAACCAACGAGGGAATGTGTCGTTAACCTTGTTGTTTGAAACATCTAGAATTTTCAATTTTTTGCAATTGACCAATGAATGTGGCAGTGGCCCTTCCAATTGATTGCCAGTGAGTTTAAGACTTCTCAAGTTACTGCAATTTACAAATTTTGGGATAGTGCCATAAAGATTGTTATCTCGTAGATCCAAATTTATGAGATCACTCGTGTTTCCCAAACATGGAGGAATCATACTAAAATGATTATGAGAGAAATCAAGGTAGTTGATGAGATTGAGATTGCAAATCAAGGAAGGGATCTCTCCACTTAAATTGTTCCTTGAGATTGAAAAGAAAACAATGTGCCATGGAAGTACATGAAGTTCCAATTGATTGCCAGTGAGTTTAAGACTTCTCAAGTTACTGCAATTTACAAATTTTGGGATAGTGCCATGAAGATTGTTATCTCGTAGATCCAAATTTATGAGATCACTCGTGTTTCCCAAACATGGAGGAATCATCCTAAAATGATTATGAGAGAAATCAAGGTAGTTG
Source organism: Quercus agrifolia (assembly GCA_029955455.1). NCBI lineage: Eukaryota > Viridiplantae > Streptophyta > Magnoliopsida > Fagales > Fagaceae > Quercus > Quercus agrifolia. The sequence goes on from JARQAD010000006.1 coordinate 46,833,477, forward strand.
ATGAGATTGAGATTGCAAATCAAGGAAGGGATCTCTCCACTTAAATTGTTCCTTGAGATTGAAAAGAAAACAATGTGCCATGGAAGTACATGAAGTGGCCAAGTACCTTCAATAAAATTATCTGAAAAATCAACAAACTGCAACAAAACAAGGCGGCTTAAATTACCAGGAAAGTTTCCGGTGATCAAATTAGAATGCAAATCCAGGTACGTCAAGTTTCGGCAGCCTAAGATCTCGGCCAGTACATTTCCTGAAATCTGATTCAATCCGAGATCTAAGATATCTAGATTTTCCAAGTTCCTAATCTCTCTCGGTATTGGCCCAGTAAGCTTGTTATCATTAACTCAAAACTGAAACAAAGACGAACAATTTCCAATATTTTCTGGTATTTCACCAGATAAATCGTTTGAGAGAAGCAAGAGCCATTTCAACTTCTTGAGCTAAAAGATTCTTTTGGGAATATTCCCAGTCAAATTGTTATTAGACAAATCAAGCACCTCGAGATTCTGACATTTGGAAATTGAGGATGGGATGGTGTAGTAAAGTTGTTCTCCCACAACTGTAATACCTCAAGCGCCAGCAAGTCTCCAGTAAAGTCCAGAATAGCACCGTGAAGCTTGTTGCGAAACAAGTTCAACAGCGTCATGTTCTTCAGCTGAGCAAACGAGGATGGAATTTCACCCGTGAGCATGTTGTTCGACAAATCCATGGATTTCAAGCTCGCCAAATTCCCAAGCTCCACCGTCAAAGACCTCGAAAGCGCATTCACATGCAAAAACAGAGTGTCGAGCTTCTGTAGCTTCCCAATCTCCAGTGGTATCTCTCCGGTTAACCCACAGTTTGCGGCGTCAATACGAACAAGCTCCGACAGGTCGTAGGCAATGAAGTATCTAAGGTAAAGCTCACGCAAGGTCGTCAAGTTTTCGATCTCGGCAAGTATAGTGCCGACTAGTTCGTTGTTGGAAACCGCTAAATACTCAATAAACTGCCATTGTCCGTACTCAAATTAAAAGTTCTAAAAACCAACCCAACTCAAATTAAGTTATATCATCATGTAGGAGCCATTTTGTTTCTTAAGGAAAAAACCTTCTATTCAACTACTATTTAAACTCATTTATTTATTTTAATTTACGCAATTAGGCATAATATTCAATCTCTTTTAAAACTAATTAAAATAAATAAAACTAACAATATTATGCAAAGTCTTAAAATCCAACATAAATGAAACTAACAAATAAAATACATATACTATACATAATGTGGGTTAGTTCAGGATGATCATATTGAAAAGTTTGTCAACCTAAATTTGATCCAAGTTCCTCCCCTTCCCTCTCCCCCCCCCCCCCCCCCCCCCCTCTAAAAAAAATCCAACCTAAAATAAAACCCATCAACCCATGAAAAAACCAACATGAAGCATCAAGTTGATTTGTTGAATGAACACTCTTATTTGGATCTACAATGATATAAATACTAGCCAATTGAACATTCAGTCATATAACGTCAAAACCATCCTTATAAAATAGAAAGGGATAATAGTGATGCAATTGAAGCTCTTGGAGTGTTAAAATTCCTTAAAATTGCTTGAAAAGGATAAAAATATAGCCCGACGGGCCTTGTCGAATGGGCCTGACAGATCCATGTCCATGGTCCATTAAAGGTCAAGCCCAACTTGTGTAGAGGTCCATTATGGATAGACACAACAAAAAAAACCTAGATGGAAAAGACTTGCGATGTACACTTAGCCACAATCAAATCCCAAGGTAAATGGAATCCTAGCACAAAGAGGATTCCGGAAGATATGCTCATTGATGAAAATCTTCTCTATAAAGGAATGTCTTGTCCATCACGTTTGAGATTTTTCTAGAGGATTCCTATAAGAAAAAGACTTCTACACCAAAGAAGAGAGGTCAACCCTCTACTACTATAAAAACCCCAATACCATCATAAATCAAGGTACACATAATTTACCCTTCTCTAGCACTCTAGAATTATGAGAATAGTTCTAACTTGACCTTCGGAGGGTATTGCTCTCTATTAGGTCTTTTTCTTCTTTTGTTGCGTAGGTGACTCTTTCGAGCGTTAGGATCGTGCAGCTCACTGGTGATATTTACGGCATCATCAGTTGGCGCCGTCTGTGGGAAAGCTATTTAGCAAGACTATCGCTTCCCGGACATAAGAGTTGCATGGTACTCACTCGCTCGATGGCTAACACCAACAACGTTCAAGGAGACGAACCGCCGCGATCCACTGCATTGGAGAGACAAGTCCAAACCCTCATGGCGGTAGTGGAACGTCTCACCCAACAGAACCATGATCTAGAAGAACAGATACGTCAAAGGGACGCAAGACACAACATTTAAGAGGAAAACCAAGAAGGCAACAATATTGAATGAAGGGACCAAGAAAGGCCAGCAGGTAGTAACGCCCCAAGCAAACCAGAGCAGCAAAACACGAGCCTCCCATCCCTCATGGATATGGCCCCACTACCTATTGTTGCAGAGATGCAAGCAATGAAGGAGCAGATGGAAGTCATGATGAACGCCCTCAAGGGACGAGTGTCCAGCAACCTTGACAACCTAGTAAATCGAACAGACTCACTGTTCACTGCCTCCATTAACTCATTCCCTCTACCGCACAAGTTTCGCATGTCGTAGATAGACAGTTACAACGGAGTCAAGGACCGCCTAGATCACTTGGAAACCTTTAAGACCTTAATGCACCTTCAAGGAGTTGCAGACGAAATCATGTGTAAGGCCTTCCCTACAATGCTGAAGGGTGCTGCGAGAATTTCGTTCAGTCGGTTAATGCCTGGCTCTATCGGTACTTTTAAGGAGCTGAGCGCCCAGTTCACTTCCCTACAGATACAAGAAGTCTACCGCATGTCTGATGAACATCAAGCAGCGGGAGGATGAGACGCTGAGATCCTACATAACCCGTTTTAACAAGGAGGCCCTCTCAATTGACGAGGCGAATGACAAGATACTCGTGGCGGCATTCACTAATGCGTTACAAAAGGGTAAGTTCCTATTTTCTCTATATAAGAATGATCCGAAGACCATGTCGGATGTGCTTTACAAGGCTACCAAGTATATGAACGCAGAAGATGCACTGCTGGCCCGCGAGGATAAGCCTAGAAAAAGGGAAAGACTGGAGGATACACGGCAGGAGAGGGGGCGTAAGATGGCTAGGACCGGAGAACGACGAGATGATAGACGCTCAAAACCCCCAACAGGGAGGTTCACAAGCTTTACCCCATTAACTGCCCCAATAGATCAGGTCTTAATGCAAATCAAAGACGAAGGAGCCCTAATGTACCCCGGAAAGCTAAATGGAGACCCCAGTAAGCGGCCAAGGGACAAGTACTACCGCTTCCACCGTGATCACGGGCATGAAACAGCCAACTACAACGATCTGAAGCAGCAAATAGAAGCTCTTATATGGCAGGGGAAGCTACAGAGGTTCGTTAGCAAGGAAGGAACTGACCCACCCTAAGAGCAAGCCTCGCGGTGAGAAAAAGAGCGTCCTAGACCGCCTATAGGGGACATAAGAATGATCATAAGGGGTACCACCGCTGCCAAGTCTTCTAAAAAGGCCCACAAAACCTACCTCAGAATGATCCATAATGTTCAACTCATGGGCTCCGTACCGAAAATAGCACGGATGGATAACCCCGTAATTAGATTTTCAGAAGAAGATGCTCGAAGACTTCACCATCCACATGTTGTAGGGGAATACAACATGCATCGGGTCCTAGTCGACAACGGTAGCTCAACCGATATCCTATACTACCCGGTGTTCTAGTAAATGAAGATTGATAGAGAACAACTAATCCCAACGAATGCTCTGCTCGTTGGGTTTGGAGGAACAAGGGTGTTTCCCCTAGGCGCGATCACAATATCTGTAATGGCAGGTGACTATCCTCAGCAGATCACTCGGGATGTAACATTCCTTGTGGAATACTATTCGTTCGCCTACAGTGCCATTCTCGGGCGGCCCATTCTCAATTCTTGGAAGGCAGCGACATCAACCTACCACTTAATGATAAAGCTCCCAACAAAATATGGAGTAGGAGAGCTACGCGGAGATCAAGTGGCAGCACGAGAATGCCGTATTGACATGCTCAAGATGGACGATTACCAGCAGACAATGTGCATAGGAGAACAACGGGTAGTAGCGGAGTCGACTGAGGAGCTAGAGGAAGTGGTTCTGGATGACTCGAGACCAAACCGGAAAACTAGGATGGGCACATTGGCAAGCTAGCCGATTAGCCAAGAGCTAACGGCATTCTTGAGGGATAATCAAGACATGTTCACCTGGAGTCATGAGGACATGTCGGGGATCGACCCCTCAATCATAGTTCACAAGCTAAATGTATCGCCCTCATTTCCTCCGATCCGACAAAAGAAACGGGTGTTCGCACAGGACCGGGACAAAGCCATAGCCGAGGAGGTTCGAAAGATACTTGAGGTAGATTTCATCCGGGAAGTGTACTACCCCGACTGGTTGGCAAACGTGGTCATGGTAAAAAAAGGCCAATGGTAAATGGAGGATGTGTGTGGACTTCACAGACCTTAATAAGGCTTGCCTTAAGGACAGCTATCCACTCCCACGGATAGATACTCTGGTAGACTCAACCGCGAGGCACCAACTCCTAAGCTTCATAGACGCCTTCTTGGGCTATAACCAGATCAGAATGGAAGAAGCCGATCAAGAGAAGACCTCTTTTGTTACCAGCCAGTAATTGTTCTACTACAAAGTGATGCCATTCGGACTAAAAAATGCTAGGGCGACGTACCAGAGATTAATGAACAAAATGTTCACACACCAAATTGGGAGGAACGTACAGGTGTACATTGATGATATGCTAGTGAAGAGCCTACGTGAAAATGATCACTTGGACGACCTCAAAGAGACCTTCAACACCCTCCGTTCATATAATATGAAGCTGAATCCAAACAAATGCGTGTTCAGAGTAACAGTAGGGAAATTTTTAGGCTTCATGGTATCTCAAAGAGGTATAAAGGTTAACCCGAAAAAAATACGGGCCATAATGGAGTTGGAGCCACCAAAGACGATTAAAGAGGTGCAAAGCCTGAACGGCAAGATCGCAGCCTTAAATAGGTTTGTCTCGAAAGTGACGTACAAACGTTTGCCTTTCTTCCGCACATTGAGAAAGTCTTTCAAGTGGACGGACGAGTGCCAAAAAGCCTTCAAAGATTTAAAGAAATACCTTTCATCCCCGCCATTACTCAGCCCGTCTAAATTAGGTGAAGAACTATACCTCTACCTAGCAGTCTCACAAGCAACGATCAGCACAGCCTTGGTAAGACAGGAAGATGGATCCCAAAGACTCGTCTACTTTATAAGCCGGACATTCTGAGGAGCAGAACTAAGGTACCCCCAGATGGAGAAATTGGCATTCGCACTAGTAACGGTGGCACGAAAGCTCAAGCCACACTTCCAAGCACATACAATCATAGTTTTGATGGATCGACCTTTAAGAAGAGCCATGAGCAGCCCTGAACTTGCCAGATGGATGGCTTTGTGGGTAGTTGAACTGAGTGATTTTGACATACAATACCGCCCGCGGACATAAAAGGGCAAGTTGTGGCCAACTTCATCGCCGAGTTCGCTCAATCGGAAGACAAAGGGGAAGAAAACGCCGCACAATGGAACATCCACATGGACGAATCCTCTAACAGGCGAGCAGGAGGGGCTAGTGTGGTGATCCAAACCCCAAAGGGGGATAAAATCGAATGCATGATCCGACTAGACTTCCCCACAACTAACAACGAAGCTAAGTATGAAGCATTGGTGGCGGGACTAGACCTCGCAAGGGCAGCAGGTGCTAAAAACGTGGTCATACACTATGACTCTCAGGTGGTAATAAACCAAGTTAATGACAGCTACGAGCGCAAGAATGAAAAGATGAAGAGTTATCTAGGAGAGGTGAAGAATCGGATCAGTAGCATCGAAGTAAGATTCGTTCAAATCCCAAGGGAGGAGAATGAATGTGCCGACCGTCTAGCAAAGGCTACCTCAGCGGAATTCATGATTGTCCCCAAACAGGTGTTGTCATTTGTTCAAGCCTCCCCATTTATTGATGACAGGACAAATGTGCAGGAAGTAGGTTATGAAAACAACTGGACAACGCCGCTGATATCCTACCTTAAAACGGGCTTGTTACCTGACGAGAAAGATGCCGTGAGGAAACTGAAGTTCCAAGCATCGCGATTTGTGCTAATAAAAGATGTCCTATACAAAAGAGGATTCTCGCGACCGTACCTGAGGTGTTTAATCCACAAGGAAGCAGATTACGTAATGAGATAAGTCCATGAGAGCATCTGCGGAAACCACTCAGGGGCACGGTCATTAGTGAACAAGTTGATCCGAGCTAGGTACTATTGGCTAACAATGCTGAAGGACGCACAAGCTTACGTCAAGGCCTGCGACAAGTGTCAGAGGTTCAACAATTTCATCAGACAACCGTCTAAAGAACTGACACCCATGACGGCCCCTTGGCCATTCGCTCAATGGGGGCTAGATATCATGGGCCCTTTCCCGATAGGAGTCAAACAGTTGAAATTCCTGGTAGTTGGTATTGATTACTTCAACAAGTGGGTAGAAGCAGAAGCCCTAGCTACTATCACGGAGAAGAACATTTGAAGTTTTGTTTGGAGAAACATTATCTGCAGGTTCGGGATACCTAAAGTTCTTGTCTCCAACAACGGAAAACAATTCAACAACAGTGCATTCAAGGATTTCTGCTCAGAACTAGGTATCAAGAATCACTATTCCTCGCCTGCACACCCACAAGCCAATGGGCAAGTTGAAGTCACGAATCGATCCTTGCTCAAGATAATCAAGACCCGGCTCAAGGGGGCAAAGGGTATCTGGCCGGACAAGCTACCAAGCATCCTGTGGGCATACCGAACTACAGCAAGAACACCTATTGGAGAAACACTATTTTGACTAGCATACGGGAGTGACGCTGTTATCCCAGCAGAAGTAAGGCTCACAAGCTATCAGGTGGAGAACTACACAGAGGAGGAGAATGAAGAGGCCATTCGCCTTCAGCTTGACCTAGTGGATGAAGTCCGTGCGACAGCAGAGCAGTGATTGGCGCGGTTTCAGAATCTCATGGCAAAACACTACAACTCCAATGTCAGACATAGGGACTTTCAGGTGGGAGACCTTGTGCTATGGAAGGTAATGGGTGCTATTCGAGACCCTTCGCAAGGGAAGCTTGGCCCTAACTGGGAAGGACCCTACATAATCTCTTCGTGGCAGAGGAAGGGCACCTACCACTTCAAGACATTAGACGAACGAAAACTTCAGCACTCATGGAACATGGAGCACCTACAGAAATACTACCAGTAGAGATGATGTGAAGAACGACAACATTCCCCAATTTCCCAGTTTATTTAATTTTACTACTACTAGTTTTACTTAGACAAATTTTTGCTACAATGTTTTTAAGTGCCTTTTTAAGCCTAAGGGGGCAGGTACTTTCCTACATACACATGTTTTAATTTTTTCTTTAAAGAAGAACATTCAAACTCAACTATGTGTTTTACTAAAAATTCTAGCAAGTCCACAAAAATGGACAGACCCCTAGAGGGTGAAAATTATATATAGTCCACAAAAGTGGACGAACCCCCTAGAGAATGAAAATTCTATCGACTCCACAAAAGTGGACGGACCCCCTAGAGGATAGAAATTCTATCAACTCCACAAAAGTGGACAGACCCACCAGAGGTTCAAAAATCTTAGTCCACAGAATGGATGGACCTCCTAAAGGGTGAAAAATTACCAAGTCCAAGAAATGGACGGACCCCCTAAGTGTGAAAATTCTATCAACTCCACTAAAGTGGACGGACCAACCAAAGGTTCAAAAATCTTAGTCCACAAAATGGACGGACCCTCTTGAGGGTAAAATTTGTAACAAGTCCATAAAGTGGACGGACCCCCTAGAGAGTGAAAATTCTATATAGTCCACAAAAGTGGACGGACCCCCTGGAGGATGAAAATTATATCAAATCCACAAAAGTGGACGGACCCACCAAAGGTTCAAAAATCTTATAAAGTCCACAGAGTGGATGGACCCAAAAGAAGACAAGACCTTCCCAAAGGGTGAAAGGTCCACAAAGTAAACGGACATTCACAATACAAAAATCATTCAAAGTCAACAAAGTTGATGGATCACACAAATTGGTAAAACTCCTTTCATGTCCAACACATGGATGGATGTCAAAATAATTTTCATGCAAATAATAGCAAATGGATATATTCCACAAACGAATTCACATAACAAAATATTAACAAACCCTTAAAGAAAAAAGCGTTTACATATTATCCATGACGGACGAAATTGCTCTCCAAATACAAAAAAAAAATAATAAAAAGTAAATAAATACAACTATTTTGGAGCTGGAGTATTTTCCAGTTGCTCTGCCTCTGTGACGAGCTGATGGGCTGCCTCTGCGATGGGCTGAGCTTGGACGTTCTGAGCTTGGGCTGATTCCCCTTCGCCTAGAGCTTCGTCTTCAGCAAAAAGGTCATCAGTATCATTTGAAACGACAGGCATGACGAATGTTTGAGCTTGACCCTCAACTTTGATATTTGAAACATACAGGTTGGGGTAAGCTTTCTTAAACTAATGGACGGCGTCATCAAAACCTTGCAGGAAAGAGTCTTCGAGCTCTGACAGCAAGGCGTCGGAGTCACGATACTCACGTACCGCCACCTCCTTAGCCTGACGGAGCCCATCCTTTAGGTCTTGTATCTCCTGGTCCTTACCCTTAAGGGTCTTCTTCGCCTCCTCCTTGCTTTACTCAAGATCCTTCCTCACCCTCTTTGAAAGTTCAAACTTTTTCTCCATTTTTGTTTTCCAACTTCGTAGTTGGTTAAGATCATCCTCTGTCTGCTCCGCCTTTGTCCGTACACGCTCCAGGGTCGCCTCGTGCTTACCGTCCCATCAACCCTTTCATCATCACTATTGCCTAAAACTGCAAGAGCAAAAAAGGGAGTTAGATAGGAAGCAAATTAAGACGACGAACATAAAGGTGATGGGTAGGATTACCTGAGCAACTGCAAAAAGACCCGACTCCCCCATGGCCTCCATGGAGTGGTTTCCCAAGTCCTCACAATCCTCAGAAGAAATGATGGATGAGATCTACTCCAAGGCATGTTTAGAATCCTCACGGAGAAGGATGGGCTATTTTTCTTGAGTGGTGGATGGAGCCTTCATGAGGCCTTTACCAGCCCCGTGCTTTACTGGGGTGACTGTTTTCATGCCCTCAGCCATTAGCCCCACGACGGGCTCCAAAGGAACTTTAGGCTTCTTAGCCGAACGGTCTCCCTTAGGTGAAGGTTTCCTCTTTTTTGACGGGTTGCTTGCAACCACAGCCATCGGAGCCACATCGCCGAACTCTTTTTTCCTGGCAACCTGCGACCTGATCAGTGCTCTCCTCTTAGCGTCATCCATTTCTGAAAAAGTGAACGGATAGAGTTATGTACTAGGGTAAGGAATTACGACCGTTCAAATAAAGTGAAGACGACGGACTTACGTTTGCGAGTTTTTACTTCGTACTTGACAACTGCTAGTGTTGGCTTTAGTCCGTCACAATACCAGTGTATGGTATTAAATGTAACTAATTTTGCCCAAGTCCTTTCTTCTGGCTGGGTTTAAGAAAAAATCTTCTCAAGGAAGCTAAACTCCTCAAGATCAACTTGTGGGCGCCGTCTGACTACAAAGAAAATGAACGGTTAAAATTGATGAAAAAGTTTAAGTAAACTGAACGGTTGTAAAAAATTCACACACTAGGACAGGTTCATACTAGACGGGTGCAATATGCCCCAAGTCCTGTCGACGGGCATGCGTTTGGTGTCCCTTGGGTGACACATCCAATCGTCATCTTCTTGGAAGAAATAACGGCTCTTTCAATCCCTATTTGAGTCTGGTGTTTCATATATGACTTTCAACAACGGACTCCTAGGTACGAAACTATACATCCCCCTTGACTTGTCAATCTCATCCGGACGGTAGCAATGAAGGAATTCTTTCACCATCAGCCTCCTGACACCATCAGTTATGGCACCATACAGGACCTCCATTGCTATGAAGACCCTCCAGGCATTCAGAGACACTTGATTGACGGATAGGCCCAAACATTTGAGAAGCTCACGATGAAGGGAGCTCAATGGGAACCTAAGCCCCGCCTTCAACATCTGTTCATACACTCCGACACCCTCTACCCCATCATAGTAGCATTTCTCTAACTTATAGGGCAGACGGATGGGGATGTTATCTGGAATTTAAAAATTATCCCTAAGTGTTTTGAAGTGATTCTCCTTGATATTAGATACAAAATTATTCACCGTCCATTCCAGTAGCATAATGAACTCCCTAAGTCCATTAACACCCACGACAGATCTTAATGTTTGTTCCTCAGTGTCGTCAGAAACCTCTTCTCGATCAACCATCACCATATCCTCATTTGTTGAGGACGAGGAGGAGGCAGACGGACTCCTTTCTTCGCCTAGACTCTCTGGGTCTCTATGACCAAACGGATATACTTCCTCGTAATCCACCCTGTCACAGATAACTAACTGGTTACTCAACGTACTAGACATTGCCTACACGAGTCGACAAAACCTAAAGACTCAGACGGATCTAGAAATTATGACGGGTGTATAAAGCCTAGGAAAATAAATTAAAATAAGTGTATCTGTAGGACTTGTGGAAAGAGAACTTACCAATTTTTGTGAATGAACGGAGGAAGTGAGTCGATGAAGTAGTTGAACGAAGGGAGTGTGTCGACGACAGATGTAGCAAAATGAACGGAGTGGTCTCTGACAAGGATGACGGTTTGTGCTCTGACAATATGTTTCAGCCGAAAATAAAGAAATGAAAAAGGTAGACCCTAATATTTATAGGGGAAGTGCACGGAAGACAAAGCGATGCTTCAATTCGAGATAAAAACCAATCGAAGAACGACACATGTCATGCGCCATAATGGCTTCCGGACAACCTGTCAAACGTTTGCACAGTTGACGACATCTGCACCGAAACTGTCAACCCACAGACATTAGAACCGTCATCCCATAAGCTTTGAACCGTCAACCCACAGTCATTTGAACCGTCAACCCACAAGCTTTGAACCGTCACCCCGTTGGTCCTTCCTCTTAAGGATGACGGACCCATGGGGTAAAGGGGGTAACTAAAGAGGATAAAAATATAGCCCAGCGGGCCTTGTCAAATGGGCCTGACAGATCCATGTCCATGGTCCGTTAAAGGTCAAGCCCAACTTGTGCAGAGGTCCATTATAGATAGACACGGAAAAAAAACCTAGATGGAAAAGACTTGCGATGTACACTTAGCCACCATCAAATCCCAAGGTAAATGGAATCCTAGCACAAAGAGGATTCTGGAAGATACGCGCATTGATGAAGATCTTCTCTATAAGAGAATGTCTTGTCAATCACGTTTGGGATTTTTCTAGAAGATTCCTATAAGAAAAAGACTTCTACACCAAAAAAGAGAGGTCAACCATCTACTACTATAAAAGCCCCAATACCATTGCAAATCAAGGTACACATAATTTACCCTTCTCTAGCACTCTAGAGTTGTGAGAATAGTTCTAACTTGACCTTCGGAGGGTATTTGGCCGGCACCACACTGGTGCTCTCTGTTAGGTCTTTTTCTTCTTTTATTGCGCAGGTGAGTCTTTCGAGCGTTAGGATTGTGCAGCTCACTGGTGACATTTACGGCATTATCATTGCTCATGGGGTTGGAGTCAAATTTTGAAGCTTATTCGGGAAATAGCTCATCTCTGGATCAAACATTACATTTGTAATAGTTGTAAGCATTTGTTAGGCATGATAATTGGCACCCTGAAGGTACATTATTGTGTAGATTTGGTCACTAGATAGTTCTTGAAGCTGAAAGTAATGTAAATGCCACATTTTCTAGTATTCTAAAACAAGGTTACTATTTTTGCCCTCCAACTAGATCTAAGGTAGTGGTGAATTTTTAGGTTGGTTATCACAACTTGACTTAGCAAATTTTGTACAATGGTTGCTCTCAAAATTTGGGAGATGATAAGTGTAATTTTTACATGATTTTTATTATCCTCTTATTTATTAAAATTGTTAGTTTTCCTTTATTTCCTTTGATTTGATTTGATTTTTATTTATATTTATCTATTCATTTGTGCTTTGAAGAAATGAGAAGATTTCAGATTAATCTACAAGGGCTTTACATGCAAAGTGGGGCTAAGCCAATTGAATCAAGCCAACTTACATCCAACCAGGCATGAATTCAAGAGAAGACCAACCCAATTAAATTCAAGTCTAATTGGAGCAAGGAATCAAAGGAAATTTGCACTAAATCCAAGTTCAATTTGGATTAGGATTCCAGCCTGCACATCAGTTAGTATTTTTGGCATAACTTTCGGCTCAGATATCCAATTAAGGTGATTCAAGTTGAGCTGGAAATTTAACTTAAAGGGCTACAACTTTGTAGTTTACCAAAAGTCCAAATTATGACATTAAATGGGCCAAAAAAGTCAGTTAACTGAAGCCTAAAAATCTGGGATTTTCTCCAAACGGGAATAGGATTCCTTGACCTATTTAAAGGCTCTTTAGGGAAAAAAGAGGGAGAAAAAACCTGAGAGGAAAAGGGGGTGCCGCATAGAAGAATTTGCTTGTGGGAGTCTTTCTGAAGAGGAGGATCTGAGGACAAAGGCGAAAGATTCATGTTGATCAACCAATTCAGATAAAAGACATAAGTTTTATTTGTTTTCATTTCAATTTTATTATGAACTAAATTTTATTTTCTAGAGCGTTGATGTAGTCTAGCAATGAACACACAGTTTATTTTCTGAGTTATTTTATTTTTAATATTTCCTTGATTGAGTGTTTAAATCTTATTCTTAATGCTTAATAATTTTTTTTACGAATTATTATTTGATCAATTGAAGGACAATGAGACCAAAAGGTGATTTGTTATTTTAGTTCTAGAATTAAACACCATTAGTTGAGCGAAAGTAGAGATGCTTTACCGTGATTAGTGTGACTTTTCAAGAAAATTCAAAGTACATAATGAGTCTCCAATTAATTAAATTTGCATAGAGATATGGAATTGTTAGTTGAAGACATTTTTGATATTATTCGAGAGAAGATATTGAATACTTAAGGAATTTTTAATCATCAACGGGAGATCATTAGAATTTAATAATTAGAAATAATAAATTGTGTGGGATTTGTTAGGTGAAATCAATCGCTCTAGATCCATTCTTATCATATATAAATATATATATATATATATATATATATATATATTTACACTTTTAGACTTTTACGCTTTGCTATATTTATCTTTATTAAATAGTTTAATTTAATCTAGATAATAGAACATTCCTTTTATTTTCGATTTTCCAAATAGTAATTAATTTCGTGAATTTCGGCATTCATTAACATAGTTAATTCCTGTGGGTTTGACATTCGTTTTCTAAAAACACTTTACTACTTGTTACGATTCTGTGCGCTTGCAGATTATTTTTCGCGAACAGGAGATTTGTCAGATCCTCAGCTTGGAATGAAATTAGGCTAACAACTAGAGATTGGTTGGTTAAATGGGGTTATGGTGGGTTCATCCTGTGTTTTCTATAGAAATAAATTGGAATCTTAGATTTTTTTTTTTTTTAAGAAATAAAATAATATTTCGCATTTATAAAACGTATTAAAAAAATTTCCAATTAAGTTAAATAAGAGATTATTTATTTTTTGAATGTTCTTTTACCAATAGAATCTGGTTTCATCAAAATCCGTGTGGTATAAGAAGTGCGGATTAAAATGAACTAACCCAATAAGAAAAGGGTAACAAATAAACCATTAAGTGGCTGTTTGGATTGGGCTTATTTCGCGTCTGCGTTTTGAGTTTCACGTTTCCTTCTTCTTCTTTTTTTCTTTTTCTTTTTCTTTTTTCAGCACGTATGAATAGTTACCGTATTGTTCATGCACATAGATTCATTGTACAGGAGACAAAGTGCATTATTCATGCACTGTTCATGGGACCTACAACCACTTTATTAAAAAAAAATTAAAAATTTGTCCCATGGCACTATTCACACATTTAAAAATTATTTTGCTACAGTGTTTTTAGTATTCAATTTTCAGATTTCAACAAAATAAGCTGTATCCAAACAAATCCTAAGTTCCACACAATAGGCCCATTGCCCACCCCTTTAATGCTTGTTCCGAGTAATGGGCTCACCAAATCATTGAACTAATTGGGCTCATCTCTTATTTCTGGTTAAAGGGAAATTGAATTAAGAAACTAGGTTGCCGAAACAGGCATAGTACTAGAGGCAGAAAGCCTATACAAGTATAGGCCCAAGACATCAAAGCTTAGCAAATACTTAGCCCAGTTCGGCTTTTGTTATGTATTAATCCCCCTAATTTTGTTGTAAGCTAATGGTTGACAAATGCATGGTGACGTTGTGTCGGTTAATCTGAGTTTTTTTAAGGGATGTATTTTGGCACACGTTACCATAGCTTGTTTAGTATCCATTATGGGTCCATCATTGAAAGCACTCAAATTAATCTAATAACAACTTGACATGTGTACAAATTGTGGTAGAGTGTTTAGCTTTAGACAATTTGATCATGAATTAATACCCAGAGAAAAAAATAGATGCTGGATTAAAAAGAATAGGATATTTAAAAGTTTTGGTGGATTTCTTAAAGAAATATGTGAGACTACTGGTCTTTGTAGTTTCATCATATCTTAAGGTAAATTATTTATTTATGTTTTGTTGAAGTGTGTTGCTTACTTTGTAATCCTTTCATAGTTTAATATCAATAGAGAACACTCCATAAAAAATGGTCGGGAAAAAAGGCCAAATTGAATCTTGCTAGGTTGTATGAGTTACCCTTGAAAATCCACATAATAATTTGCCTTGGTCAAGAAATAAGCAACTTGTACACATTTGACAGACCTTAATAATACGATTGCTCTAATTTCCCTACGAATGATAGATTAAACAATGTGTGTTTTAACCATATAAGTGTCAATCCTTATTCCCTAAAACACCAAGTGTGTTTTCTATATTGTTTCTCCCCTGGAAAATGTGCTTTACACTAGGTCCCAAAGATATATATACTTTTAAATATATAAAAATGTATTTAATCATAACAAACTATTCTTTTTGAAGAATTAGGTGGTATACAAAGAAGAGAAAACTCAACAGGTCAACAACTATCATAAGGACTTAAATTTAAATTCCACTCTTGTCTGCATTGAATATTTCTAGCGAAATTAGCTAATGCAAATAAAATTATTATTCTTTTTAATTCTTTAGTTGATGATCATTTTAAGTAGGGATTAAAGTACAAAACTAAATGCTACTATAGCAGTCCAGCTAGAAATATTTGTTTGTTTGTTTGATATACGGAAGTGTTGTCTTAATATTTGACCAGATTATTCCACTCTTTTTTTATGAAATACCCCAAAAAAACCCCATGAATAGATAATGTGATAGATTAAGAGTAGGACCTCCAAATTTATTGCATACCCTAAATCAATGAGTTCATCACTCGAGTAACCCATGAGGGTCAAACAAATAGTTCAAAATAACAACAAATAATCTACCAACCAGACAAAGAGAAAAAATAAAAGCAGAAACAAAATGCATCACAGCTTAGTTATATCAAAATAAAGTTTTATTTCTTGTTGTGAAATTTTAAAATACTCGCAAGTGTACGAACCGTACCGAAGTATAGTTGGACAAGAACGAGGTTGAACCCACAAGGACTTAAATGGACGTAGGAAAATTAAATCAAATCTTAACCAAATTAATCATAATCTAGTTTAATAAAAATTGGTTGTTTTGAAATTAAATAAACTAAAAAAATAATAAAATTAAGCAAATAGTTAAACTAAACAAAAGATATAAAGCAATAAAAAGATGTAAACAATCAAAGAAAAGGAATTAAGGTTTTGGAATCCGCCTTGTAAGTCATATCAACATATATTTATGATCATTAATTTTTCCCAACTCACTACATGATAATCTAGAAATCAATCTTGCTATCATAGAAAATATCATCATTAAAACTTATGTTTAAAAATCTAAAGCATGTTCTTCTTCGCTTCTTAAGTATAAAATCAAATCATCAATTGTATCCGTAGCCAAACAAATCACAAGATATATCCAATTCTAAAAATCAAATCATAAATTGTATCCATTGACAGCCAAATCACAAACGATATCCAATTTTATAATCAAGAATTAATAAACCAAGCATTCAATTAATTAAGACAAATCCTAAATCATGAGAAAGACATGATTGAACTCATATCTAGAATCCCATCTTAGTCAATTGATATGAAGTAAGAACAATTTAAATCATTAAAGAACAATTATTGTGGAAAAAATCAAATCACATAAATATTACTAATAATCCTTAACGAGGTTTCATCCTCAACCCTAATTATAAATTTAGCTACTCATAGTAATTGAAAGAAAACACAAAAATAAAATACTAAACATTAAACTAGACAAATAAAATAAAACTAACTGTCATGGAAGAGGTAGCCGCAGCTCTCTATACATTCAGCCCCCAGCCCTAGCACTAGCCTCCTTGAATTTTGCCCTAAAGAGCCTTTAGATAGGTAAAGGAATCCTATTACAAGTTGAATTCCCGTTTGGAGAAAATTCCAGATTTTTAGGCTTCACTTAACCGACGATTTTGGCACATTTAGCTTCAGAATTCGGACTTTTCGTAAACTACAAAGTTGTAGCTCTTTAAGTTAAATTTCCAGCCCAACTTGAATCACCTCGATTGGACATCTGAGCTGAAAGTTATTCTGAAAATACTAACTGATGTGCAGGCTGGAATCCTAATCCGAATTGGACTTAGATTTGGTGCAAATTTCCTTTGATTCCTTGCTCCAATTGGACTTAAATTTAATTGAGTTGGTCTTCTCTTGAATTCATCATGGCTGGATTTAAGTTGGCTTGATTCAATTGGTCTAGCCCCACTTTGCATGTAAAGTCTTTGTTACCTACAACACAAAGATATTATATAATCAGTCACAAAATAACATAAAAGTAAGGCTACATACGTAGATATGTAAGTACTTTATTGTATATATTTCATGCACATCAAATACCCCCAAACCTACATTTTGCTAGTCCTCGAGCAAAACATATAAAGAGTAAAACAAAACAAAGAAATTAAAAACAAAGGAAAATGAAATCCTAACTAATCCACTTTCGCTGGAATTTTCGATTGCATTTAGCATATGCAACAAGCCTTTAAACCCCTAACTTACACTAGTGGACGAGTTGTAGTCTCGTGAGGGTTTGCAGGGAATATACCCACAAAATTCTGAGAATGAATACTAAAATAAACAAAACAAAGAAAATCAAAAATTTTTTTTTTTTTCAATTACCTTTTGCAAAGAGGATTAGTTCAAGTTCAAAAACACTACAAATGCTAAAGAAATTTCTCATGCCATCAAAACTCAATGTGAGTGAAAAGTGGTAGCCAACCCAAACATACTCTTAGTTTTAGAATAAACTTTACTCGAATATCTATTTGAAAGTATGCTTCAACTCAATTCTTTCCAGTGTTATCACTCAACAAATGAAATCACTCTGAAATGGGGTGTAACACTCTCAACAATATATGTGAACGGAATAATGTAAGCAAAATCAAACACCTCACATATAAATCACATGAAAAACGCTTAATCAAGAAAGAACAAGTAGTCTCATGAAAGGATGCCAAAAATATTCACACCACACCTTTTTCTTCTCAGTCATATCAATATTTGAACTACACAATCTTCAAGATCAAATAAGGACTTTATTAGAACATAATGTAGGGTAAAAGTAAAGGGAATAAAATAAAAATGGGTGAAGGTAAATATAAAAAGTGTTTTCAAGATTTGTCAGAATGTCAACTCTTTTTGGAATTTCCTTTCAACATTTTTTTTTTTCACCTCTTCTTCTTCTTCAAAGCAGTATTTCTTCCTTCCATTTCATTTCTCAAAATTTGATGAGAACTCTTTTTATTATCTTCTTTTTGACACTTTTCCCTTCTTTTTGACACTTTTCCCTTCTTTTCTTTTTCTTTTTTTTTCTTTCTTCTTTGAATTCTTTTTCAAACCACCACATTGAAACAAACTGATCAAATTACATCTTGAAACACTATGGATAAGGGTTTTAAGAAGGAAAGGCTAATTAAAAGGCTCAACGGGGTGACTAGCGATAATGTATCAAGAAAGAAAAAGAAAAACACATATATGGCTCAAAGTAGACAAAAATGGTCTAATCTCATCTCTCAAAGATTAGTATAGTTCATTCAATATCAATGACTTCAAAAGATTCAAGTGTGGCATAAAATCAGATTTTTTTTTTTTTTTTTTTTTCTTGGCCAAAAGAAAGAACAATGAGACTACAACAAGGGAAATATGTTATGCACTTCCAAATGAACTTTAAGATTAGAAACAATAAATAACCCTCCAAAAAAATGATTGGCTCAAAACTCACAAGGGTTACAGTCTCCACACTGTTATCTTCAAGATTTTCTAATCACTTTTATCCTTCAACAAGAAGTTGTGTCTGAGTGGCTTTGTGCATGTGCAATGAATTGAGCATGAAAGCAATGAAATTCTTTAAGCAAGAGTAGTATAATGAACTCAAAACATAAACCTCAAGCTAGGTAAAAGATTCTTTTTTTTTTTTTTTTTTAACACAACTAAACAAAACAAAAAGATAGAAATCTATATACATCCCCCCCAAACCTAAACCAAACATTGTCCTCAATGGTTAAAAATGATACTCTCAAATATATGTCTTGAATGAAAAGAGAGCAAATATTAATATGCAACATGAGAACTAAGTAGAAACAAGTAAGGTAAGAAGAAAGAGGAGATGTACTTGATCAAGCTGATTGGTATAAATTTTAATTTCTGTCAAATATCAGCTAGAACAAAAGAAAATAAAATGAAACAAGAAAATAAACACAAAGATTAATCTAAAATCAGAAAATAAACAAGAATTTTTTTTTTTTTGCAAAAAGATTTAACACAACTAGAGATCAATCCTGATAAACAGGACCATCCAAACCTCAACAACACCATGGAGATAAAGAATGCATATTATGAATGGACTAGTCCAATGAGATTGTAACTTACCTGGGTCAAAAACATGTTGAGAAGCTTTATCAATGTCTTGCAAGTGAATTCTTTGCATAACCACAGAAGCACTAATACCCTTAATATCAGTAATTTTCCAACCTATAGCTTCCTTATGCTCTTGAAGTATACTTATCAATTGGTGTTCCCAAGAGTCATCCAACTTCGGTGGTTCTACAATAGATGGGAGTGGGGATGAAGAAAGTGGAAAATGGACCACTTTTGGTTGCCAGCTATCAATACTTAAGAGAGGAACAGAATCCAACAATGCATTGACCTCCTCAATTGATTTTTCAGTATCCAAATTGCAATCAAAACAGGTTAAGCAAGCCTTTAGGGGATCCTCACATCTTGATTGTATGAAAGTATCATGGACTAGGCTCCCAATCATGTTAACCTCACATATATCCTCATTGTTTAGTACTTGCTTACTATGTCAAAGATATTAAGCTCGACAGTCATATTCCCAAAAGAAATCTTCATCACACCACTCCGACAATTGATCAAAGCATTGGATGTGGCTAAGAAAGGGCAACCTAAAATGACATGGATTTGTGTACTAGCATTTAAAGCAGGCTCAGTGTCTAACACAACAAAATCAATAGGAAAGTAGAACGCATCCACCTTAATCAGCACATCCTCAACAATACCTCTAGGGATTTTCACAGACCTATCAGCTAATTGAAGTGTCATGGTTGTAGGTTTTAGCTCCCCCAAACCTAGCTGTAAATAAACTGAATATGGCATTAGGTTCACACTTACCCCCAAATCTAACAAAGCTCGCTCAATGAGACAATCCCCAATCTTGCATGATATTGTAGGAGATCCAGGGTCCTTACATTTCACTGGATATTTATTCTGAATGATTGAACTAACTTGCTCTGTCAAAAATGCCTTTTTAGGGACATTTGTCTTTCTCTTCATTGTCATAAGATCTTTTAGAAACTTAGCATAAGCAGGAACTTGCTGAATTGCATCTAGAAATGGAATATTAATTTGCACTTGCTTAAAAACCTCTAAAATATCTCCAAATTGTGCACTTTTCTGAGGACTGATTAAACTTTGAGGAAATGGAGCTTTAGGAACAAACTTCTTCTCAAGAAGGGAACTAAGATCCTAGATTGGAATTGAGGTTGAGTTGCTCTTCTTTTCTTTATGATCATCATGTGAACTATGAACTCCTTTTTCCTCTAACACGGTATTTTCATTATCCTCTACTTCTAGCATTTTCACTTGATTATCAACTTGCTTACCAGACCTAAGTGTAGTAATAGATTGAACAGATTCATGTGCATGAGTAGAACTAGAAGAACCATTAATTGCATACTGCCCTTTTGGGTTAGGTATAGGTTGACTAGGAAACTTTCCTTTTTCCCTCTCTCCAACTTGGGTTGCTAACTGGCCAACTTGATTTTCCAACTTTGAAATAGCTTGAGTATTCAAATGGGTGGAACTTTTTATCTCTTGAATGGCTTGGCTAGTTAATTGCATGAAAGTTTTGAGAGACTTCTCCAAAGATGATTGTTGTCTTGGTGGTGCCATAAATTGAGGAGTTGATTGAGGAATGGGGGGAAATGCTTGAGGAGGTGGACGAAATTGACTTTGTTAATGCTCTTGTTGTCCACCTACATTTATGGGAGGCTGATTTTGCCTCCATGAGAAATTAGGATGGTTCCTCCAATTTGGATTGTATGTCTCTGAAAATGGACTAGCAAATGGTTTTTCATAATTATTCAGTACATTTGCTTGCTCAGCATAAAAATCAGGGTACCCAGCTACAGAATGACACATTTGTGTTGTATGCATAGGACTTGCACAAATAGAGCATGTTTCACTTTGAACTTGATTGACAGAATTCATCCCTCTACCTAAAGCTAAAGCCTCAACCTTACGAGTGAGATTGTCCAACCTAGCTTTTATGTCTAAATCTTCACTGACTTCATACAATCCTCCTTTCTTAATTGTATGGGCAGATCTCTCTTTACGGTTGGAAAAATCCCATTGTTGTGAACTTTCAGAAAAATTCTCCAAAAATTTGTATGCCTCATCATCTACAAGACTCAAAAATCCACCACCATTCATGGACTCAATCATGCTACGATTTGTCTGAGTCAAACCATTATAAAAATATTGTACTAGTCTCCATATTTCAAAACCATGATGGGGACACTTTAAGATCAAGTCCTTAAATCTCTCCCAACTCTCATAAAATTTCTCTTATTCATCTTGATAAAAATCTGCAATTTCTCTCCTCAAAGCATTGGTCTTGGCCATTGGGAAAAATTTAGAGAGGAATTTTGTGACCAACAGTTCCCATGAAGTGATAGATCCAAGTGACAGAGAATTAAGCCATGCTTTTGCCTTATCCTTCAAGGAAAAAGGGAATAAATGCAAGCGAACAGAGTCATCAGTGAAATTCTGGAACTTACAAGTAGCACAAATCTCAAGAAAATCCTTCACATGCATATATGGGTCTTCTCTATCCAATCCATGAAAAGTAGGAAGAAGGTGTATTATCTGTGGCTTCAACTCAAAATGTGTAGCAGTGGTTGCAGGTAATACTATGCAAGATGGAGGGTTGGTGGTTATGGGTGAGAACAACTCCCTAAGAGTTTTTGAATCATCTCCTATTTCTCCCATAGTGGATGAATAATCAAAACTAACAAGACAATTTTCTTTATCACGTATCCAAGTTCTCATACACCAAGCACAAAGAATTTTTTTTTTTTTTTTTTTTGTTTTTTGTTTAAATTAAAAAAAAAAAAAACTACAACTAATAGAAGGAAAAATTCAATTAAAAACTAATTTATTTTCCTAACCAAGGCCCCGGCAACGGCGCCAAAAACTTGTTGTGAAATTTTAAAATACTCGCAAGTGTATAAACCGTACCGAAGTATAGTTGGACAAGAACGAGGTCGAACCCACAGGGACTTAAATGAACGTAGGAAAATTAAATCAAATCTTAACCAAATTAATCATAATCTAGTTTAATAAAAATTGGTTGTTTTGAAATTAAATAAACTGAAAAAATAATAAAATTAAGCAAATAGTTAAACTAAACAAAAGATATAAAGTAATAAAAAGATGTAAACAATCAAGGAAAAGGAATTAAGGTTTTGGAATCCGCCTTGTAAGTCATATCAGCATATATTTATGATCATTAATTTTCCCAACTCATTACATGATAATCTAGAAATCAATCTTGCTATCATAGAAAATATCATCATTAAAACTTATGTTTAAAAATCTAAAGCATGTTCTTTTTCGCTTCTTAAGTATAAAATCAAATCATCAATTATATCCGTAGCCAAACAAATCACTAGATATATCCAATTTTAAAAATCAAATCATAAATTGTATCCATTGACAGAAAAATCACAAACGATATCCAATTTTATAATCAATAATTAATAAACCAAGCATTCAATTAATTAAGGCAAATCCTAAATCATGAGAAAGACATGATTGAACTCATATCTAGAATCCCATCTTAGTCAATTGATATAAAGTAAGAACAATTTAAATCATTAAAGAACAATTATTGTGGGAAAAATCAAATCACATAAATATTACTAATAATCCTTAACGAGGTTTCATCCTCAACCCTAATTATAAATTTAGCTACTCATAGTAATTGAAAGAAAACACAAAAATAAAATACTAAACATTAAACTAGACAAATAAAATAAAACTAACTGTCATGGAAGAGGTAGCCGCAGCTCTCTATACATTCAACCCCCAATCCTAGCACTAGCCTCCTTGAATTTTGCCCTAAAGAGCCTTTAGATAGGTAAAGGAATCCTATTACAAGTTGAATTCCCGTTTGGAGAAAATCCCAGATTTTTAGGCTTCACTTAACCGACGATTTTGGCCCATTTAGCTTCAAAATTCGGACTTTTGGTAAACTACAAAGTTGTAGCCCTTTAAGTTAACTTTCCAGCCCAACTTGAATCACCTCGATTGGACATCTGAGCCGAAAGTTATACTGAAAATACTAACTGATGTGCAGGCTGGAATCCTAATCCGAATTGGACTTTGATTCCGTGCAAATTTCCTTTGATTCCTTGCTCCAATTGGACTTAAATTTAATTGAGTTGGTCTTCTCTTGAATTCATCATGGCTGGATTTAAGTTGGCTTGATTCAATTGGTCTAGCCCCACTTTGCATGTAAAGTCTTTGTTACCTGCAACACAAAGATATTATATAATCAGTCACAAAATAACATAAAAATAAGGCTAAATACGTAGATATGTAAGTACTTTATTGTATATATTTCATGCACATCATTTCTCAACACATTTGGTTGGGGAAAAAAAAAAAAAAACCTCTAGGAGAAACATAATTGAATTAAAACGTGCGTAATTAAAACATCTTACTTTGTACTATAAAATTAACTCCACTCTTCAAGCGATCCAACCAACAACGTCTTCTTTGTTCTGCAAAATATAGGTAATAATCACAAGTAATAATCATAATTTTTTTTAAGTGTAATTTTAGAATATGTCCCCGATTATTTGGCACTTCAACTAGCAAGGTAGAGGAGTTGCCCTTAAAATAATAATAATAATAACATATAAAATAAAATATGGTAATAGCCTCAACATTGACACAAAAACAAGTATTTTTAACTAGTAGAAAATAAATTAAAAATGAAAAATCATATTTACAATTTAAAAGGACATTTTTTTTAAGAACCAAAATTATGAAATAAAGTATTTTCTAATATGACTCAATAAAAAAATGTATTTTCGAATAAAATAGCACATAAATAAATACCTAAAATCATTATTTGTATTTGCAAAATTCTGCTTCATCTAATTCTTCCATGAGCATTCTTCTTGGATCTTCGCACCTAGTTGCGTCGTTCTCCATAAATAATAGTCAAGAGATATTTTGGTTTTTCACTTGAGAACCCAAAATATCCCATACCTAATCCGAACATGAAACCACATCCATACCCCAACAATACAACTTTCCAATGAAATCCATTTGCAAACCCAAAATCATCTTCTTGGATGGTTGGTGATGGTGGTGGTTGTTGTCCCTCATCATTGCCACAAGTTTTTGTCAATGGAAATCCACATAAACCCAAGTTTTCAATGTAAGAAGTATTTGTAAATGTATTGAATTGTTTACCTTGAGGTATCAATCCCACAATATGGTTTTTTGAGAGGTTTAAAATTTCCAATGATGTAAGATCTGCCAATTGTATAGGAATGTTGCCTGTGAGCTTGTTTGAGGAGAGATCTAACCATTCAAGATTAGTTAAATTTCCGAATGATATAGGTATATGACCCATAAGATTATTGTGTGAAAAATTTAGCCCTTTAAGTGATCCAAACTTTCCAATTACTTTTGGAATTTCTCCTTTGAAACTATTATTGGAAAAATCAATAGTTTTCAATAGAGTTAGTATTTTCTCCATGTCAATATAATTCCCTTTAATATCAATTGTAACATCAACTGTTACATGATGATAATAATGACCATAATGCATTACTCTTCTGAAAACAAAATAATAATCATCACCCATATATAGCAATCCATCATTATCCACATTACCATTCATCATGGCTGATAAATATTTGAAAAGGTTTGATGGCAAATGACCATCGAATATATTGTGAGAGAGGTCTATAATTCTCAAATTAGGAAATGAGGATTTACTCTTGTGATTGCCTATGGAACCATGAAAGTTGTTTGATCGCAATAAGAGAACCCGCAACTCTGGAAGATTTACCAACCAATGAGGGAATGTGTCGTTAAGCTTGTTGTTAGCGTGTCTAGAATTTTTAATTTCTTGCAATTGACCAATGAACGTGGCAATGGCCCTTCTAATTGATTGTTGGCAAGTTTAAGACTTCTCAAGTTACTGCACTTTACAAATTTAGGGATGGTGCCATGAAGATTGTTATTTTGCAGTCCCAAATTTATGAGATCACTCACATTTCCCAAACATGGAGGAATCATACTAAAATGATTATGAGAGAAATCAAGGTAGCTGATAAGATTGAGATTGCAAATCAAGGAAGGGATCTTTCCACTTAAATTGTTCCTTGAGATTGAAAAGAAAACAATGTGAAGTGGAAGTACATGAAGTGGCCAAGTACCTTCAATCAAATAATCCAAAAAATCAACAAATTTCAAATCCGAAAAATCAACAAATTTCAAAGAAACAAGACAGCTTAACTCACCAGGAAGGTTTTCGGTGATCAAATTAGAATGCAAATCCAGGTACGTCAAGTTTCGGCAGCCTAAGATCTCGACCGGTATATTTCCCGAAATCTGATTCGATCCGAGATCCAAGGCATACAGATTTTCCAAGTTCCCAATCTCTCTCGGTATTGGCCCAGTAAGCTTGTTATCATTAACTTGAAACCGAAATAAAGACGAACAATTTCCAATATTTTCTGGTATTTCGCCAGTCAAATTGTTATTAGACAAATTAAGCACCTCGAGATTCTGACATTTGGAAATTGAGGATGGTATCGTACTGGCAATATTGTTGGAAGAAAGATCTAGAGTTTTAAGCCTTCCATTCTTTCCCAAACCCTGAGGAATGCTACCAGTAAAGTTGTTCTCCCACAACTGTAAAACCTCGAGCGCCGGCTAGTCTCCGATAGAGTCCGGAATAGCACCGTGAAGCTTGTTGCGAAACAAGTTCAACAGCGTCATGTTCTTCAGCTGAGCAAACGAGGATGGAATTTCACCCGTGAGCATGTTGTTCGACAAGTCCATGGATTTCAAGCTCGCCAAATTCCCAAGCTCCACCATCAAAGACCCCGAAAGCGCATTCACTTCCAAAAACAGAGTGTGGAGCTTCTGTAGCTTCCCAATCTCCGGTGGTATCTCTCCGGTTAACCCACAGTTTGCGACGTCGATACAAACAAGCTCCGACAGGTTTCCGATCTCGGCGGGAATGCCTCCCTCGTAGGCATTGAAGTATCCAAGGTAAAGCTCACGCAGGGTCGTCAAGTTTCCGATCTCGGCAGGTATAGTGCCGACTAGATCGTTGCCGGAAACCGCCAAAAACTCAATAAACTGCCATTGTCCGTACTGGGTCGGGATCTGACCGGTGAAATAGTTACCGCCGAGATGCAAATGACGCCCCTCCACGTGCAGTGGTTCGTGGTGGCGTTCCTTGATGAAAGGGCCGATTGTGGGTCGTCTACGAGGGACTTTGCCGAGAGAAGTGCTTTGTATTCTGGGATGTGGGCTGAGTGAGTTGTGTGGATTTGGAGGTGGAGGTGGAGGTGGAGGAGGAGGAGCAAGAAGAGGAGCTGCAAATTTTTTTTTTTAGGATTGGGATGGGGGTTAGATGGAGAGTGGCTGTGGTGGGAATGAAGAGTTTCTTTTTTTGAGAAACGGGAATGAAGAGTTTCAGTAAGACTGATGAGAAGGGTTGAAACTTTCTACTTTGGAGCTAGTGTGATTTTATTCTTCAATCTTTATTTAAAATACTAAAAAAGTAACTCATATTATTAGTATTATTGATTATATATTATTCTTTATTTACTATATGCCAGTAGCAAGTAGAAATGGATAGGTCATATTCAGCCAAAAAAACAAAAAGTAGATATATCATAGGGCAGGTTTTTCATTGCCTTTTTGAGTTTTTTTTTTTTGTGGGGGGGAGGGGGGGGGGGGGGGGGGGGGGGCGATACTCAACAATATGATTTTTTTTTTTTTTTTAAATTAAAGTAGATAGGTCCTAGCTTTAAATTTTAATCATGAAGAGATGCATTGGGGGTGGGGAGGTACTTGCAAATTACGACTTACAACTTACACAGAGAGAGAGAGAGAGAGAGAGAGAGAGAGAGTTATGCTTGAAATCTTGAAGGTTATTCATTTATTATTTTTATTTTGGATGTATGTTTATTGTTCTTTAACTAGGGCAGGAAGGTTCCAATAAAAAAATTTTAAAAATAAATAAATAAAGGGCATGCATGCAGTATGCAGATGCAGGAAGGGAATAAATAAAAAGGTAAGAAAGGAAAAAGGGAATTTTCGAATATGCATCTCTCGTCAGCCCAAGGTCCCAACCCTGCCTTTTTCACTCTCCAAAGATACAACACATTCTAAGCACAAAAAGTATGGCTTCTTTTGTTTTTGCTACAGAGAAAGTATGGCTTTCTTTGTTTGAATTTGATAGCTATTGGTCCAATGTACCTGGTTAACAATTTAAATTATTAGGGTAAAATTTTTCCTGCCTTAACAACTTGTCATGCTCTAGGCCACTTGCAAGATCAGGACTAGGACTCTAGGAGGGCCTTATTGGAATCATTCTAGTCCCTTATTGGGATCGAGAAGTCGGCTCATCAGGCTACCCTCCAATGTAATCAAGGTTCTGATTTTGCTGATTGACTTAGTTCTCCAATTAGATATATATATATATATATATATACACCCACACATACACATATACATACATACATATATATATATATATATTACTATTATTGGTGTTCAAATTTGATTCGGTTCTTTTGGCTATTTATTAAAATTTTTAACTAGTAATAAGAATATACAAATTTCTTTTTTTTCTTTTTTACAGTGAGGATTTGATTTGTGTGTGGAAATGTATATGTGTATGTGTGATTTTTAACTTAATTTTAACTATTACTGTGCGCTCCCAAAATGAGGCTTACAGGCTTGTCCAACACTTGGGCTCACAATCAATTTGTAATATGGGTTTTGGATTTTCTACTATGGGTAATTTTTAGCTCAGAGACCCAACAGCACAACCTATTCCTACAAATTCCTCTCCTTTCTCTTGTGTTGCTCTCCTTGTACCTTTTACCCTTTGTTCCCTCTAGAATTATTCAACCACCCCCTCTTCTTCATTCTCTTCTCTTATTTATAGTTCAAGATCAGTGGAGGGATTATTACTCTAGGTTATTAGTGGGCAAGGGGGTCCAATTCCATTGCTTCTAAGTGGGTGTTTAGTTGGAAGTGGTAATAGTAGCTTTGGAACTAGTTCCCACCTCAAGAGGGATGTTTGGCAGCGATATTCCCCAAGGCAATACCGGGCAGTCGAGATATAGTATCCCCAAGCAATCACGTTTCTACCCGAGATGTAGTTGTCCGGGCAAGTCTCAGATTATGAATCATGATGTGTACAGATCAAGATTACATGCCTAATGGGCCGTGGGTCTGGCATAGTGGCATGAGGCTTAGGCCCATGGCCTTAGCAAGCCTAGGGCTGAGCCTCGGACAAAGGGGTTGGGGTCATTGACCACACTGTAGGGTTGAGGTTCAAGACCCAAGTAGGCCTGGGGACCCCATACCATACATTAGCCCTCCCCTGATTCGTGCTTGGCTACCAAGAATTAATTAAGGATACTAAGAGATAAAAACTCTTCAAGGAGTTTAACAAGTAGATACTGAACGGTTAAGAGGTTCATTAATGCGCCCTTAAAGGGTGCGTTGTATCAAACTGTCTAGTTTAGTCGTCATCATAACTTGACGATTTGTGAACCGAGGCAGCACGCGTGTGGTAGTTACAATGGGGATTCGTAGAGTCTTCCTGCCTCCTATTTATTAAATGTTATTTATTTCTCCATTGGACTCTATAAATAGTTCCTTTTGTGTTTCCTCATCACTTTTTACATCTTCTCTTCCTCAAACTCCCTCTCTGTCGAGCATACTTCTCTTGTGCACACATTCTCCAGCCTAAAACACCGTTTCCTAGAGCCCACAATAAGTTTACTTTACCTTTCCTTCTTGCTCTTTCTTCTTCTTTTAGTTTTTCCTTGATCTTAGAGTCTTGGAATGGGCTATTCTCACCTCTTCTCTTTTGAAGCATCTTTGGCTAGCTTTAGAGTAGCCTGTGACATTCCTAGAGACGTCGATATCGCCTACTGTCATGAGGGTGATATCGATCTCCATAGGCGTACTGGCTCAAATATAGTATTTTTCCCCTTAATGGCTATTCTTAAGGGCGGGGTTAGGTTCCCCGTAGACCCTCTTATTATAGGTACTCTTAGGTTTTATGGCCTATGTCTCGACTAACTTCCCCCCCCCCCCAATTTTTACTGAGTGGTGAGTTGTGTTAGTAGGTTAAACCAAATATTTGGGTTGCAACTAAACCACCATGACATCAACTTTATGTATAGTTTGTGCGGCAACATTAAGACCGACTATTACTTAAAAACTAAGGCTATGTGGGTACGGCTCATATCATGCCTCCTCGATTCCAATAGAAACTCGGCGGGAGAATTTGTCCGGGTGAGCCGCAATTGGCTTTTCGATGAGCTCCGCTGCCCTCTTTTCCCGCGTGACGTTGGTTGATACTGAGCACTTTCCTTTGTTTTAAGTTTGATTTTTTTTTTTTTTTACTTAATTTACTTGCATAAATACTAACCAGTCCCTTTATTGATTGGCTGCAAAAGGAAGAAGATTTAAACCAGATCTCAGAGTTGTGCACGTGAGAGATCTTAACTTCGTACTTAGGTCAGAGATTTTTGTGCACACGGACAGACAACTCTAACCATCCCATTTGATACTCGGCGTTAACCCCGTGTATTCTACCTGGCAGTCATTCAGCTAGGCCTTGTTAGTAGATAGCCCACTCCATTCGTACATTGATGTCTAGCACGCAAATTTTCTGCCGTCTTCCATGACCACTGGTGAAGCTCGGGATCTTAGTCCCCGTTACACAACTGCTATAGACCTTGCCCTAGTGAGGGACGAGTCAACCGAGCATGTGTCCTAAAGCCGTAAAGCCTACATTCCTATTGAAGGGCTTGACACCTCGATTCAGCAAACTGAGCTAGTAGCATCTGAATTAGTCCACTCCTCGGAAGCAGAGGCTAACTTAGGTGAAGAGATGGTAGCCAAGCACACAATGTCAATTAACCGGTTCTTGCCAGGTGCCCACCTCGCTACTCAGCCCCAGAAGACTCCCGCCAAAGATTGGACCCCTCCCTCTCCCCCTCCATCCTCTGGCCATGCCAAGAAGAAGCAACGCATTGGTGATCCCCCTAAGGTTCCTAGTGACGCTCTCTCAAAGACCCCTCCCCGAGCATCTGGTGGGATTGTCATTTGGGAACCTACCGGTGCCTCCCGACCAACTGCCCAGGTCGGGACAAATGTTGCCTCCTTTTCCCGGCCTGTGGCAATCTAGCAACCCACCTTCCAGCTCGGTGACGAGCCCCTGCCAGCAATAGCCAGCTTAAGAACATGGGCACAAGGCCAAGGGGGGCAGGTGGCCCAGAGCCTAGTGCAAGGCATTCTTCTGCTCGAGGACGTCAACTTCTACTAGGATGAGACTGAGGAGTCATTAGTAAGGCAGCTTTAGTGGTATACAATAGCAATAACCCTTTTTCTCCCTTCTCCCTATTTTTCATTTGTTTTGTTGCATGTGCATTTCCTTCGCTTTTGCACTTGTTATATCTAGTTATTGTTGTTTGATCAGGCCACGCAGTTGACTCACATCCTTGACGAATGGCTAAAGGAACTGGCTGAGGACGTTGAGAGGGAAAAGGCCCTGAAAGATGTGGTGGCAGACACGGCAAAGGAGACGGGCAAGGCCACTGATGTCTCTGAGAAAAAGGCTAAAGCTGCCGAGAAGGCCCAGTTGGCAGTCGAGAAGAAGTTGGCCAAGGTGGAAGCCAAGCTGGGGGGGCATAGAGCTTAAACTGGTAAAGGCGAAGAGTCTGACTTTGGCCCAAGCTGACAAGATCGTTGACCTCAAGGTAGCCCTTGATGCTTCCAAGGAGAGGGGGTATAACTTGGGCTTTGCAGATGCTGAATACTCTACGGAGCCCATTATCCTCCAAGCTTAGCATCATAGGTTTGGTGAGGGGTGGCTGGCAGCGCTAAAAATGATAGGAGTGGCCGAGGATTCCCCGTTGAGGAATCCCGAGTAGATCCCTTACCCAACTTCCACCCCCCCAGTCCAAAGCCAGGCCGACGCTGCTAATGAAGAGGAGACCCTCAGCATGAGAGAGTTAGTTCATGCCATCAACACTCATGTGGAGATGGTTGACCTTGAGGTCAGCAGAAACCTTCATGCTGCTGGGGATGGACAAGGCCAAACAATCTCCATCGAGCAACCAACCGAAAGTGCACCTACCCACCATGCTGATAATGTTGTCTAGCTACCATCTCTCGATCCTTCAGTTTAGTTTATAATTATTTTCTGTTCTTGTTTGATTTTTTCATGTGCTTGGTTTACCCATTGGCACCGAGTTGTGATGACCGAACAATGGTTTTAAATTTTATTTTTCTAAGCCATATTTTCCTAAGTCATCGAGTTGTGGTGACAAAACATTGGTTTAATGTTACTTGCTTTAATTTGCTTTGCTTTAACTGTTTTGTTACTCGAACACAGAGACCGAGCATTTTATGAATGGTTGCTTTATCACTACTAAGTTATTCTTCCTATCATGTTTGGTTGTGGTTATTATTATTTATTTTTCATCTATCATTCCAATTGGTCGGGCAGCCCTATCACGGTTTGCCTCCAAATGGTGATTAGGATTAACTCTTCAAAGAAGCGAGTATATCTTCACATGTATAATGGCCGAGACTGGCTAAAAGAAGTTGTCTACATTTGGAAGAATTTGACCTTTCAACAAATAAACTGTAGTTGCCATGCATTGCCTGATGTAAGAAAAACAAAGGCTATGTGATTAAGCTTAATCGAGTACAGAGTTAACCAAGCACTAAATCTTCCATTGTGAGTGAATTTTAGTGTAAGAGCATTGTTAGGAGCAGTTAGCGCAAGGTTTTTACCTTTTCGATGATGAGGAATGACCTCCTCTCCTTAGGTAAAAGTTGAAATTAGGCTTCCACCTGCCCGGTGATAAAAATCTAACAGGTGACAGGTTTTTGTCCTTACATGATTTTAGTGCAAAGTTTCCACTTGTCTGGTGATGAAAATCAAACCAAGGGCAAGTTTTTATCCTTAGATAATTTTAGTGCAAGGTTTCTACCAATTCGGTGATGAAAATCAAACTGGGGACAGGTTTTTGTCCTGCAAGGTTTCCACCTGTTCAGTAATGAAAATTGAACTAGGGATAGGTTTTGTCCTTAGTCCTTAGAAAAATGTAGGTAGGTTGCCACTTGTTTGGTGATGAAGATCGAACCGAGGACAGGCTTTTGTCCTTTGAAAAATTTGCGTAAGGTTTCCACCTATCTGGTGATGAAAATCGAATTGGGGACAGGCTTTTGTCCTTTGAAAATTTTAAGATTAGACTTTCCTTGTGTTTGTTCGTTAGCCGAGGTTAACAAGTTAACAGTAGTGAAACCACGAGTGTGAGTATATCAATATGAATAAACATCACTCTTGCATTACTTTACATTACTTAATATACACGTGCACCAACAACTCATTGATAAAACTTCTTTAGATTATGGACGTTCCATGGCCGGGGAAGCGGTCTCTCTTCTAGATCCTCCAAGTAGTATGCTCCCACGCTTGCAATGGCAGTAACTCTGTAAGGCCCTTCCCAGGTCGGGGCTAACTTCTCGACATTAGTGTCTCGCATATTTCCCACTGCTTTCCGTAACACTAGGTCCCCAGCACCGAATTCCCTCATCTTCACATCCCGGTTGTAGCGCTAGGCAAGCTTTTGCTGATACTTGGCTAGCCGTATTATTGCTGCTTC
Source organism: Quercus agrifolia (assembly GCA_029955455.1). Taxonomy (NCBI): domain Eukaryota; kingdom Viridiplantae; phylum Streptophyta; class Magnoliopsida; order Fagales; family Fagaceae; genus Quercus; species Quercus agrifolia. Next base: position 46,866,300 of record JARQAD010000006.1, read on the forward strand.
TCTGTATTCTTCTAACAAATCCAAACACTTCACCATCAATTCATCATTCTAGCCAGGGTCGAATTTTGCAACTCGTGCACTACATAAGTTTATCTCGGCTGGTATGACAGCCTTTGCCCCATACGTTAGGGAAAATGGAGTCTCTTCTGTAGACCTCCTGGAGTTGTTCTGTATGCCTATAAAATGTTAGGCAGCTCCTCGGCCCACCTTCCCTTCTTGCCATCTAACCTTTTCTTCAATCCATTCATGATCGCTTTGTTGGTGGCTTCAGCTTGGCCATTACTCTGAGGATATGCCAGGGTGGAGTACTTGTTTTTGATGCCGAGATCACTGTAAAACTCACGAAAGGCTCTACTATCTAATTGCAACCCATTATCAAATATGAGAGAGTCTGGCACCTCAAATCTCATAACTATGTTTCTCTACACAAACTTTTTAACATCCACATCCCGGATATTAGCTAACGCATCCACCTCTACCCATTTGGTGAAGTAATCAATGGCTACCAAAACAAACCTCCGGTTGGCCGTGGCCTAAGGAAAAAGGCCGAGAATATGCAGCCCCCACTATGCAAAAGGCCAGGGGCTATTCACCGAGTTCAAATAACCTACCGGCTGGTGGATCAATAAGGCGTGCTTTTGGCACTGTTCACACTTTCGCACATACTCGATGGCATCCTTCTGCATCTGCGGCCACCAAAACCCTTTGGTCGTCGCTCGGTATGCCAATGAGTATCCTCCTACATGACTACCACACACCCTATCGTGTAACTTGGCTAGGAGTTCATTAACTTTCTTGGGGCATAAACATAAAAGATATGGCCCCCCAAAAGACCTCCAATATAGTATGCGATCCGCCGACAACCAATACCGAGCGGCTACTCGACGTATCCGGCTAGCCTCCTTCCCATCATCTAGTACTCGATCCTTGACCAAAAAGTCGATGATTGGGTCCATCCAATATGGCCCGGACGCCGAAACCATTGCGACACCTATCGCGGTGTTAATACTCGGTTTTGCTATGAGCTCCACCTTGATTATCCGAGGTACATCTTCTGTCAATGATGACGCCAATGTAGCTAGAGAGTCTGCATGTCTATTCTACCCCTGGGCCACTTAGACCACCTTTGCCTTAAGAAACTAGCTCATAACCTGCCTTACCACCCGCAAATATTCCTTTACTAGAGCATCTCGGGCTTTAAAACTGCCCTGCACCTGGCTAACCACTAGTCGAGAATTCGAATAAATCTCAACTTCCCGTGCACCCATATCTAGAACGACTCTTAATCCAGTAAGTAAGGCTTCATACTCAGCTTCGTTATTAAAGGCCTTGAACCCCAACTTGAAAGAATGTTCCAACCTTATCCCTTCTAGTGTGATGATAATAATCCCCGCCCCAGCCCTTATTGTACTAGACGCGCCGACCACAAATACCTTCCATAGGCAACAATCCACATGACAAATTACTTCCATCTCGTTCCTAGGGGAAAATTCTACAACAAAATCAACAAGAACTTGGCCTTTCGCCGAACTTCTTGGCCTATACCTTATATCAAAGGATCCAAGCTGGGTTCCCCATTTAGCTATGCAGCCCGTGAAGTCAGATCTCTTCAACAATGACTGTAAAGGGTATTCAGTCAACACATAGACGGTGTGAGCTTGAAAATAGTGAGGCAACTTCCTCGTAGCATGCACTAGTGCTAACACTAGCTTATCCAGGGGCAAGTACCTTGTCTCAACGCCAACTAGGGTCTTGCTAATGTAAGATACGGGTTGCCACACTCCTTAATCCTTCAAAAGCACAGCACTCACGGCATGATCTGATACTGAGAGATACATGAATAAATCCTCCCCGGGCTCTGGGGTCGTCAACATAGGTGCTTGCATCAAATACTCCTTCAAGTACTGAAAAGCCTTTTCACATTCTTCATTCCACTAGAATCCCCTCCACTTCTTCAAAAGTTGGTAGAATGGACAACATCGATCAACAAGCTTGGAAATGAACTGGTTAAGGGCAGTTAATATGCCGGTTAATACTTGAACTTCCTTCGGATTACTCGACGACGTGAGGCGCTTCACGGCTTCAATCTGTGAAATGGGTCCTTTGGGCATGCTCGGTTCAAATCTGTGAAATCTACACAAACTCTCCATTTGCCATTCTTCTTTTTCACCACCACGGTATTTACAAGCCATTCTAGAAAGAAAATTTCCTTTATCGCCCCAGCTTCCTTTAACATTTTGACCTCTTGCATAATGGCTTCAACGTGCTCTTTAGCCGACCTCTTCAACTTCTACTTCTTGGAAGGGAAGGACGAGTTTAGGTTAAGCCTGTGAACTATGAACTCAGGGTCCACCCCGGGCACCTCATACAAGCTTTGAGCAAACACATCCACATTCTGTATGAGAAACAACAACATCTCTGCCCTGTCCTCACCCCTCATACTTGCCCCTACTTGGAAATACCTGTCATCATCTAACAATATCTTTACTCCGATTAACTCCTCAGCACAGCTAGCCCTCATTCCTTCTTTGGGCTCTTGTAATTGCTATAAAGGGACCTCTTTGAACGGTTCCTTCTATTTGGTCTGTTTGTTCTCCCAATCAACCACGGCAACTAAGCATTGTCTAGCCACTTGCTGGCTTCCCCTCACTATAGTAATGCCCTGCTCAATGCAGAATTTGACCTTCACATGTAGGAAAACCAAACTGGTAAAAAACTTAGAGAGGATTTAACCTAGCCATTCTCAAGGTAAAACCGGATCCATTATGAAAGAATTGAAGTTTTACAATAGTGATTTAGACCGCTAACATCCTATTGCTACATCGAGTAGAAAACTTACTATCATGACCACGTGACAACTCCGAGTCCACGGACTACTTCTTTCCTTGATCCACTATAACACCCCAAACCCATACCAAGGATTTAGATGCACAACTTGTCTTATAAATAATCAACATTAATATAATGGAACAGAGTGTAATTAAATATCGACAAATATACTTCAAACTATCAAGTCTTTCTTATAAAATCCATAAAACTAAAACTTTAACAATAAAGTCTCCAAATACAAACTCAAATAGTTTCAAGAATACTAAACTCACTATCCTAAGAAAATATACTAAAACAGTCCATCAACTTACATAGCTCCAAAAGAAGTCTTCAATCTATGTTTCCAATGATCTACCACCAAAATATATTCCACTGCTCTAATCTGAAAGGGTGGAGAAAGGGGGGTAAGCTAGAAGCCCAATAAGAGACTACATAAAATGAGGATGTCTTTCAAAACAAAATAATAGTATTATTGACAAAATATAATCTTTACAAAACATTTACTATATAGCTTTAATGGTAATATAATATATTCTATAAAACTGTTAGAAAGAAAACATTTACTATAACATTGTAATCAATAAATAAAATAGTAACCACTTTAATTGGCCAAAATACATTAGATAGGTAGAAACAATTTAATATAGTAATAAACAATTTTTCTACTTGTAACGGCCAATAACAATAAAATAATAGTTTGATATGGAAAACAATAAACATTAGCCAGACAAAGACATAAGCTGTCAAACACTCGGTGGGTGATTCCTATAGGGAACAATAACACTAACCTCGAAAAGGCAACACTGGCTCCAAAGAGCAAATGATAACACTAGCTCCGAAAAGCAAACGATAACACTACACCACACCATAATAACACTACATCGGCCGAAGACCAACACTTAACCCTGTGTTGGCAAAGGTTACAGACTGTCTAGCTGACTATTTGAAAACATTCTTACGTTATTACAATATTGTCAATACCAATCATATATCATATAACAAATACTTTCTCAAAAATATAGTTTTGAGTCATTCATAACATATACAGTTTCAGGGTAATACTTAAGAAATAATAAAATTCAAGTATGTGTACAAAGCATTGATAATGGTATGAGTTTTTGAAAACTTTACTTTATTTATACACATCTTGAGAGATGTCATGTTCTGAAGTCCACTTACATCTAGTTACTAAACCAAGCTTCAACTGAACAGTCTGAATCGATGTCAACTAAACCTAAATAAGGATAAGACAACTCAATAAGAATGGATACACTAAGGCAACAATGAAAATATATATTTCACTCTTAAAATCAATACCTAGTAAATGATTCTAATGAGCCGAATATGTAGGTCTCTATATTATTTAATTCTCCCAATACAAGTTGGCTTCCAAATAATTTTATGCTTATAGATCATATTATCCCAAATTACATATATATAGCATCCAATTAGATTCCCACCCGTAAGACATAGAAAGGATGCTATAAGTTTGCAAAGTTATTTCTACCCATAGGACCTAGTAACCTATATCATGCATTGACAATAATTTTGGAACTCGAAACCATGTTATAGATTACCAAGTTCATAAAGTCAGCACCACTACCAATCTGCGTAAATCCCAGCAATAAAACATCTACTAGTGCTTAACCTATGTAGGATGTGATGCTACTCCACGTACATATAAGAGGATCAGTTTCAAAATCAAATAAAATAAGGCATGTCTATACTAACACTTCCATGATAACTTCTATTCTTATGCAATTGTTAGTATATTCTAATATTTTTCAAGCAGCCTAGAGACGAAGGTTCCTTAATCAAATATGTGTTCAAAGATATCAACAAGGCATGCATATATTGATGTTTACCTCAATATGACGAATTTGCTGGCTACCCCTAGCAGTGCCACGGTCTTCTATCCCTTCAATTTTGAGAAACCCTAATTCTCTTCTCTTAATCTTTTACGCACTAAACACTGATTTCGTCTTCTTTTTTCTTTTCTTTTCTTTTTTTTTTTTCTTTTTTAAATCTTGCAGTCTCTCTCTACCTTTCACGTGACTAACTTAAAAGACCCAGTATATAAACCTCTAAAATAACACTCTAATTCAGTCTAGGAAGATCAATCTGTCTCCAATTAGTACTCTTAAATAACACACCTACTTGGGATAGAGTTTAAGACCCACTAAAACTTAAATAAGCTTCCAAGACTTTAATTCCCAATTAAACTCAAATCAAGGTTGTTTAGATGGGCTAAAACTCTAAAGAATTCCAATAACACTTAAGCTCCTAATCCAAATAGGTTTTAATCTCTTATCCTTTTCCTTAATTGATAAGGAGACTAAAAGTTAAATATGAATAATCCACAAAGATAACTCTCACATTACGTCTTTTATTTATTTTCTTCGTAGATATCGTAATATAAAATAATATCACCTTCAAAATAAATTAAATAATTCATCAATTTCACTTTAGAAGCAATAAAATTAAATTTAAGTGAAGCGGGTGTTACATCCACAGCAACCACAAATTCTCCCACTTGTGTTTCTTTAAGCTCTTTATGCAGCAATTGAAACAATCATCAAGCTTTTGACATCAATCTTGATCTTGATAACCCTAAGTGTGTATGAAGGTAAACACCTCTAGATCTCATAAGAGATTCACACACACAACATAAACAACAACGTCAAAACAAGGCCAGGGTTTTTCCTTTTATAGTTAAGGTAAAACATAAAACCCTACATGTCATATAGGCCTGAGCTGAGTTGGAAAATTCTGCAGAAAAACATTCTGTACAAGCTTCGATCGATCGAGTCTAATTTTCGATCGATCAAGCCTTGCAAAAAGTGAACAATAATTTTCTGCAATTACTCGATTCCAACTTTACAAACATACACTTTAAGCAAGCCTAAAACTAGACTAAATATTTTGATCATGATTTGCCAACATTACATACTGAAGTTCTAATACATTTAAAACCTAAAGTCTTAGAACTTAACAAAATCCCCTTTTGGCAATCCGTGACAAAACACAAAATAAAATAAAATGCTCAAAGTTACAAAAACAGCCCATTACTAAAATTGCCCAACAAAAAACAATTCAACCTAACTATTATCTATCAGTTGCAAGTGTGGACAGCAGCACGACTGAATCAACCTGTATATTCTTGAAATACTCAACAAACACATAAACGCATGTGTGGAAAATACAAGTAAAACAAAATAAATTTGTGATTTCACAAAACATAAAATAAAAGACATAAATCATGAATAGCCTCATAAATATAAATCAATAGCCAATGTAGCACAATGTGAAACTAGAAACAGAAATAAAAACATAATGTCTCCCCTTAACATATACAACTCATTAAAAAAATACATCATGAGCCAAAAAAAAAAAAGGTACAAGATAAAGCACCTAGATACAATCTAAAGCTCCAGAGCTCCAAAAAAACAAAAAACAAAATCTCCGCCTATCTCCATCCATATGTACTCCCCGTTTTTGTGATGAATTGCCAAAGGGTAATCAAGACTCATCATCAAAAAGAGGTGGAGGAGGTGACCGTCTAAGGCTTGCCAAATCAGCACGCAAAGCCTGAAGCTTCGTGAGCATGTCCACTAAAAGCAAACCATTAGCCGTCTGAACGGTTATAACAGTGTCCAACATACGACAAATGCTAGAATCATCTGAAGTAGAAGGTGGAGGAGTAGCAGCAGTATTCAGATCAACATACTCCTCAGCAGTAGGATCACCTGAAGAAAGAGGAGGAGGAGGGGCAACACCGAAGAAGATTCAACTCTAGGACGTTTAGAGCTAACTCTCATCTGAGCAGCTCTCTACCTAAGGAAGGTGGCACCTATAGGAGCTATAATGTGTACGGGCTCAGACGTAGGAAACTCATCTAAACCTAAATGCAATAAAATCCGACGAATAAAAACAGGGAAAGACAAACCTTGTGCAATAGAACTACTCCTATGAACGTCTACCAAGGATCAAATGAAAAGATAAGGAAAACTTATAGGAGCATCTGTCACAAGGGCATACAAAAATGCACATCTCTCGAGAGGAATGGTGTGCAAATGAGAGATAGGCCAAATAGAATGGCAAGAAATCCGGAAAAAGAGATAATGAATCTCGGTTAACTTATAAGAGGTAATCTGAGGATCAAAACCCCACTGAATGGAAGACCCAGTGAGATATGACATAATGTCATCTAGTGAAGGGGTCTCATCATAAGGGTACACAGGTTGCTATAACTTAGGCACCCCAAGAGCATAGGCCACTACCGAAGGAGTAATGACATACTCTTCACCCTATATCCAACTCATCACATATTGAGTGTTAGAATCATTGGAGTGAATAGAGAGATTCGAGTAGAACTCTCTAATCAAGGAAGTCAGAGGAGGATGATTTATATCCATTAAAGGTAACCAGCCCCTACGCTCAAAATTCCTCCTAATTTCCGGATCAAGCTCATCGAAAACAACTTTTCTCTCAGCCCACACAAATCTAAAAATGTTTAGCTTCTTAAAGGTCTCTTGGTTTTTCTCAGTACGAAACCTATCACTTTCAAAGGTTAATGATAGGCCACAAACTGAATGACCCCTTGTGATAGATATTAATTAATTAATTAGCCAAGTTATTAATTAATCAATTTATCATGCAAACGCATGGTAGAACAAACAAATCACCAATAAACTAAATATGTAGCGGAAAATAAATGACACGGTGATTTGTTTACGAATGGGGAAAACCTAACAGCAAAAACCCCACCGAGTGATTTTCAGGTCACCACTCCCGAAACTCCACTATTATCACAACAAACGGTTACAAGCAAGGAATCCCAAGTACCTTACTAACTTACAGTTGAACCTTTACCCCAATACCCAATTTGACTTGTTCTATAGTGACAGTTCCCCTTTCTGATGCACGGCTCCCAAGTACGTGACTAACAGTTGCGCGGATCCCAATACGCGACTTCAAACACCAATCTGAAAAGATTTTTGGCTGCAAAGTTCTTCAGTTCATCCACACGATGAAGATCAGGAAGATGCTTGGTCACAAAACCCTACGGTGCAAATACACAGCAACTTCTTCAAGAGAAAGAGATGAACTAGGTCAAGAACCTTGTCTCCGATCACAATTTGCTTGTACAGAGTTTGCTCCATGCTTGTGCAACTTGTGTACCGTTTGACGGCTCTTAAAACAATCCTTTTATATGTCTAGGGTTAGAAGAAAAGAAGGCTCATAGACAGATTCATGGATCTTAAGAAAATCAGAGTTGAAATATGAAATTCTTAAACCTCGACAGATAAGAGGTGTCGAGAAGCTATCGACCAGCTGTTGAGCTTTAATGAATTTGCACTCTTGCTTGATTTCTTGAACAGAATTGAAGGCTCAAAACTTGATCTTGAAACGTGGTTTCTTGAAGTAGTTAAACACATCCTAAGTCTACCCAAATACAAGTAAAATGCGTTTCGTCAAAGGATAAGCCAATTACATAAAATCATGACATATGTTCTATAACATGAGAAACACATATGTCCTAACAGCAAAAGTAGAAGAGGAGGTGGTTTTCCTATTGACTTTAGTCTTTCTATTGGCAGACAGCAAGGAGGATCCCGTTGGGGCTGAACTGCGTCGACAGCAGCACACCTGGGCTCCTTGGTTGGAGTTGGATGGTGCTGCCATCCCATAGGACGCTTCAATCCGAGAGTTCTAGAGAGGGCATTCAGCTTACATTGCTGAAGTCCTAGAGCAGCCTCTTCTCCACCCCAAAGACATGGAGGCTGTCAGGCGCATAAGGCAGCAAAACCTATTCCTATCCCTGAAGAGGGACCTTGCCATGGTGAGTTAACTAACACCTGTTTTGAATTAATTGTCAATCTACACTTTCATTCTTTCATTTCTTTTTTATACATGGGATTCCTTTGTAGTTTTTATGCAGGTTACTCAACAAGTTTTTCTAGCCAAGGAGTGGGTATAGAACGCCTATAATGAGGCTAAGGTTGAGGTCTACTCCCGCGCTGAGGTTGAGAAGTCCCTGGGAGCCCTCAAGCAAGAACAAATGGAGTTGTCTGACAAGCTGGTCGCCACGGACAGGGCCCATTTAAGTGCCGAGGCGGGTTTCAAAAACCGTTGAGAGACAGGCCAAGGACTAGCGTCAGAAACTCCACATCATAGAAATAGAGCTGGCCACTCAAAGACAGCTAGTCCTAGAGCTTAAGGCCAGTCTGCAGAAGGTTAAAAAGGCAGCTTAGATGGCCAAGGACGCTTCTAGGGCTACGGAGATGGCAGCCTATGAGCACGACGTATTGGAAACAGAGACACAGCTAGCAGATAAGGTGATAGGGGTGTGTAGGGACTACTGCACCGAGGTATAGGTAAAAGCGCTCAACTGAGCAAAAGTCCCTGCTGATTCTGAGCTAAGGAGGTTTGGGAACATTTACTTCCTGGAGGATATTCGAGAGGTTCCTGCCATGCTCCCTCCCTCTATTGCTAACCCTCTCCTACCTCTTAAGCAACTGTGTACCATCCAAGCCCCTTCTCTTGATGCTAAGGGCTCCAAAAGGGCTGATAAGGGTAAAGGGGTCCAGCCATCAAAACCAAGACCACTCATTCTAAGGACGCTTTCACAATCAGGGATATGGTCACCAAGGCCAAAGATGGAGAGCCTAAGTCCAAGGTTGGGGATACTCCACTCAACACGACTAACCCCAAGGAGGACCCTTCCGAAGCAAAGGCATAGCCATAGGATCTCTCTGTAATTCCCCTTTTTTCGTTTTTTGTTGTGGTGCTTTACCACTATTCGTAATATACCCTCCTCTTAATCATTGACAATACTTTTCTTTTTACTTTATGTGCTTTTCCTTTACATGTCTTTAAGTTTGACAATATTGCATATAGTACCGAATTGCTACCATTCTTTCTTTAATAAAAGTTAACAATAATATATTACTGATAATTTAAATAAATTGAACAAGTACTAGCAATAAAGAGCATTATCACTTACTTTTATTAGGGGCAGACAACTTTCACTCTGTTCAACACTTAGATAAATATCCAAAAACATTAAATTACCTAAGGCCAGTGATCCGAGGAGCTGAGTGTGACTTGGGATATGCTTTGACACTTGGGAAAAATGAATAGATGTCATTAAGTATTAATTTACCCAAAGTATGTGGTCCGGGAAGCCAGGCATGACTAAGGTTCTGTTTAATACTTAGATAGAATGAATAGATGTCCTTGAGTGTTAATTTACCCAAAGTATGTGGTCCGAGGAGTCAGGCATGACTAAGGTTCTATTTAACACTTAGATAGAATAAACAAATATCATAAAGTGTTAATTTTCCCAAAGTATATGGTCCAAAGAGCCAGGCATGACTAAGGTTCTGTTTAATACTTAGAATAAATATATATATATATATATATATATATATATATATATATATCATAAAGTGTTAATTTTCCCAAAGTATGTGGTCCGAGGAGCCAGACATGACTGAGGTTCTGTTTAACATTTAGAAAGATGTCATTAAGTATTAATTTTCCAAAAACATGTGGTCTGGGGAGTCAGACATAACTGAGGTTCTGTTTAATACTTAGATAGATGTCATAGAATATCAATTTACCCAAGGTATGTGGTTTGGGGAGCTATGCATGACCAAGGTTTTGTTTGATATACAACAAATAGTAGAACGCATGACAAATAATATAATAAACCAAAACTACAGCAAAGACTGCTTTCATTAATAATAATACATTCACAAGTTGTTTACATTCCAGGGACGGAGTATAATATTTTCATCTAAATCTTCTAAATAATATTCGCCTATTCCTGCCACTGAAGTGATGCGATACAGTCCTTCCCAGTTAGGTCCCAACTTTCTCCATGCCCTAGCAGGACCCAAAACTTTTCTTAACACCAAATCTCCCAGTGCTAGTGGTCTCATCTTCATATTGGCATCATACCCTTACTTGAGCTTGTGTTGATAATAGGCCAATTGGACCATTGCATTTTCTCTTTGTTCCTCAATTAAGTCTAGGCTCTATCCTAACAGCTCATCATTATTGCTCGGATCAGTGTTGGGAATCCAATCTCCAAAGGAATAATGGCCTCGGCCCCATACGTCATTGAGAATGTTGTCTCTCTTGTTGACCTACAAGGCGTAGTCCGACATGTCCAAAGGACGTGTGATAACTCTTCTACCCATTTTCCTTTCGCATCATCCAACCTCTTCTTAAGTCCATTCACTATGACTTTATTTACAGCCTCGGCCTATCCATTCCCTTGGGGATAAGTCGGGGTGGAATATCTATTCGTAATTCCCAAGTCACAACAGTATCTCTAGAAGGCCTTGCTATCAAACTGCAGACCATTATCCGAGATAAGGGTACGAAGGACCCCAAACCGGGTGACTATGTTTTTCCAAACAAATTTCTTGGCATCTACGTCCCTGATATTTGCCAAAGGTTCAGCCTCGACCCACTTAATGAAGTAGTTCATGCCAACTAGCAAATACCTCTTATTCCCTGCTGCCTTGGGAAAAGGGCCAACAATATCCAAGCCCCATTGAGCAAATGGCCAAGAGCTGGACAGAGGATTAAGGATCCCTTCCGGTTGGTGGATGTTTAGTGCATATCTCTGGCATTGATCATACTTCTTTACATACTTTTGTGCTTCTTTCTGCATATTTGGCCACCAGTAGCCCTGAGTGATGGCTCGGTAAGATAAAGATCTGCCTCCAGTATGCCTTCCACAAATCCCTTCATGTAACTCCCCAAGGAGTAGTTTTGATGCCTCAGGATGTACGCATAGCAGGTATGGCCTAGAAAATGAGATTTTCTCCATACCTTGTCAAATTCTAATTTCTCCTCGAGCAGGATATCCTCCTTCAAGAATAGTACTATGAGGTCCATCCAGTTAGGCCCTACCTTAACTTGATGAACATGTACCATCTCCCTTCCATGGGTTTGCATAAGTCTTCTACAAAGATGACTCGAGGTAAGCTCTGCGCTGAGGAGGTTGCAAGCATGGTTAGGGAATCAGCATGTGTGTTTCCACTTCTAGGGATATGCAATATGTTGAAAGATTCAAACCCTAACGGCAAATGTTCAACTTGACTCAAGTATCCTTACATTCTCACATCTCTTACTTCTAACTCTCCCTTCACCTGGCCTACGACCAACCTTAAGTCCGAAAATATCTCCACTGCCTTTCTGCCAATTCTTTGAACCATGGCCATTCCCATTAGTAAAGCCTTATATTTAGCCTCATTGTTTATGGCCGAAAAGTCCAGTCTCAATGATTTCTCGATGGTAATCTTCTCGGGGGATACTAAAACTAGCCCCACTCCAGATCCTCTCTGATTTGCTACACCATCGATGTATACTCTCTAGGATAAAGGATCCTCTAGGGAGATCATGCCAACCGATTTTCCATTTATGCCTCGCTTCTTTGTTTCTACTTCCAATGGGGATTCAGCAAACTCGACTACTAGATCTGCGAGGACTTGACCCTTGACAAAGGTACGAGGCATGTATTTGATGTCAAAAGCTCCTAGGATTGTGCCCCATTTAGCAATACTCCCCATGTAATCAATGCTTGGGAGCAAAGCTCTGAGCGGAAGTTGAGTTAGGACAACAACTGTGTGTGCTTGGAAGTAATGGGGGAGTTTACGTGTAGTATGTACTACCGCTAAAATGGCCTTCTCCAATGGTAGATAACGGACCTTGGCCTCATGCAGTGATTTTCTCACATAATAAACTAGCCTTTGTATGCTGCTATCAACTCGTATCAACACCAGGCTTACATCATGAGGGGCCACAACAATATAATTAAACAGGACCTCGTCCACCTCAGGACTAAACATGGTAGGTGGCCGAGAGAGATATTCCTTAAACTGCTTGAAGGCTAAAGCACACTCCTCGATCCACTCAAATCCCTTTCACTTATTCATCAACAAGAAGAAAGATCTACATCTATCCGTTGACTGAGAGATAAACTGATTCAAGGTAGTAGCCATTCCGGTTAGCTTTTAGACTTCTTTGGGATTCCAAGGTGGTTGTAAACTGTTAATTGCCTTAATCTAATCAGGGTTAACCTCAATTCCCTGATGAGTTACCATGTAGCCTAGAAACTTACTTGATCCCACACCAAAAGAGCATTTGGAAGCATTAAGGTGCAACTTGTGTTTCCTCAGAATTTTAAAAATATTCCTGAGATCTCCTACATGCTCGAACACTACCTTACTCTTCACCACCATATCATTTATATAGACCTCAATACTCTTGCCCAACTATGGTTCAAACATCCTAGTCATCATCATTTGATAAGTAGACCCTGCATTTTTCAAACCAAAGGGCATCACTTTATAATGGTAGTTTCTAGTAGGAGGGACAAAAGCTATTTTTTCCTGATCATCCAGGGCTAGTGGTATCTGGTGGTACCCATGAAAGGCATCTAAGAAACTTATACGAGGATAGCCTACAGTTGGGCAAGCTTTATTTAGATCTGTGAAGTCCACACACATTCGCCACTTCCCATTCTTCTTTTTCACCACCACAGTATTGGCTAGCCACTCAAGGTAGAATACCTCCTTGATAGCCCCTGCCTGTTTAAGCTTCATCACCTTGTCTTTGACAGCATCAAAATGATCCTTGGACAAGCGCCGAGATGGTTGTTTCTTGGGGGTGACAGATGGATTAACATTTAAATGATGGAAGATGAAGCTCGAATCCACCCTTGGGGCTTTATAGGCGTTCCATGCGAACACATCAACATTTCTACTAAGGAGCTCTATTAGGTCTACCTTCTCTTAAGGAGGCAGCTAAGCTCCGACCTGAAAGAACTTCTTTGGATCATCAACAACAATAACTATCTATAAATTTTCACATTTCGCCTCCTCGGCTAATCTATTGACAGGCAACACCAGAGCTTTTAATTGCTATAAGCCTCTTTTAGCAGAAGCCGAGGACTCTGCTTCGGGCTGATGTAATATTGCAGCCACTAGGCATTGCCTAGCCGAGGACTGACTTCCAACAATCTCTTCAATCTAGCCCCTCAACGGATATTTCACCTTCTAGTGCAGAGTAGAAGAGACGGCTTCTAGGGCATGAAGCTAGGGTCTGGCCACAATGGCCGTGTAGGGGGAATAAGCATCCACCACAATGAAGTCCACCTCTACCACTTCTAAACTAGCCTGCATAGGTAGTCTAATCTGACCCCTAGGAACGACAACCTTTCCATCAAAACTCACCAAAGGAGAGTCGTAGGCTGTTAAGTCCTCAGGCCTCAAGTTCAGTCCCTTGTACAAGTCGAGATACAAAATCTCAACGCCACTACCTTGGTCCACCATCACCCTTTTCACGTCATACCCTTCAATCTTGAGTGTGACCACCAAAGTATCATCATAAGGCTGTATGGTTCCAATCTTATCCTTGTCCGAAAAACTTAGTGCATGTTGGATATTCACCCTAACCCTCTTTGGCTCCAAACTAGTCTCCTCGGTGGACAGTTGAGCCACAGACATCACTCTAGAGGGACAAGAACCAGTCTTTCTTAGAACAACAAATATGACATTTATCGTGTCCAAGAGAGGTCTTGAAGAACCATATCTTTGGAGTTCTGAATTTGCCTGGCCCTATTGACCACTGGAATGATACAAAAATTGCCTCAATTTTCCTTCTCAGACCAGTTGGTCCAGATGATCCCACAAATTTCTACAGTCCTCTGTGGTGTGCCCCTAGTTCTGGTGGTACTGGCAATAAAGACTTTAATTGCACCTCAAGGGGTTTCCTGTCATCTTGTTTGGCTATTTGAAGAACGGCTCATTCTTAATCTTCTCCAGAACCTGAAGTACCGGTTCTTGGAACACCGCATTAACCACCTGGGCACTAGCAGGCCCCGACTGCCTCAGCAAAGTCCTTTCGAGGTTGGTTGTTATTGTATCGGTCCGACTTGAAATCTCTACTCTCCTGAGGGATAACCTTAGCCTTACCTTTCCCCTATTGCTGGTCTTCCTCAACCCTCTTATACTTGTCAATCTGGTTCATGAGTTAGCACACACTAGTGACAAGATCTCCTATCAAAAACCTCCTTAAACCGTGCTTGGCTGGGAGACCAATCTTGAAAGTACTGATGGCCATGCCATCAAAGTCATCATCTATCTCATTGAACATCTCCTAGTATCTGTCCAAGTATGTCTTCAGGGTTTCCCCGTCTCGCATGGATAAGGATAGTAAGGAATCTAAGGGCTAAGGAACCCTTTAAAGAAGCTTATGGAACCTACCCCCAAGCCATCAAACCATCTCATCGCCACAGGTCCCAAACTAGATGGGAACACCTTACACATCAAGGCCTCGTTCTTGGAATGGACGGCCATTCTCTGGTTGAAATGGCTCATGTAATCCACAGGGTCTGTTCAACTATTGTAAATGGTGAACGTTGTTTGATTCAATCCCCGAGGAAGTCTTGCCCCTTCAATCTTGTATGTGAAGGGCGATTTGAAAATCTAGTTCAACTCCTTGCTCATAACGTCATTTCTCAGGTCTTTGCAAGGCGGGTTCTTATACCTACGTTTGTGATGGCACTCCTCATCGTAGGAGAAAGACTCACTAGGTGGGGTTCTTGACCTTCGTTTATAACTAGCATCCTCTCTATCATCAGAGGAAATGTCAAAGTTAGAGGGGGTTCGCTTTCACCGTGCATGGTGCAACTTCCTCTTTAAATGGTCAATTTCCAATTGCATGGCTCTGTTATTCTGTTCTTAAGAGATGTGACTTCCAACTTGAGAATGGCTTCTACTTGTATGTGTAGTATGCACGTTACCCTTTCGATTTCTCCTATGTTCAAGATTAAGCAAATCATCTTGTCGTTAGGACCCCATGGGTTCTTGCTGATGGGGACCTGATCCTACCATAGTTAACCGTCGCACTTACTATCACACAAGTTACTTCCCACAGACGGCGTCAATTGTAGGGACACGTTTGGATCTTAGGCCCAAGGTATGATTGGATCCGAGCCCAATAAGCCCAATACAATGAATTTGTAGAGAATGAGTTGGAAAACTAGGTTCTAATGAATAGGACAACAGTTAGAATAGAGTTTAAAGGATAATCAAACAGAAATGGACTGGATTTCTCAAAGTAAATTGGTCCTCGGCACAATCTGAGGAGGTATGTTCTAGTATATATTGATTGGAAATAATTACAAATATGGTTCAAGCTGCTATAATGCTTTCTCTTACAAATTTCTGATCCCTTCTCCGTGGAGGATCTCTTACATTATATAGTTCCTTTTGATGATCTTGACCCTACACTTGTTGATCATTTATGCCACTACTTAAGTGCTTGTCCCATCGGACACCCCCTCAGACCTTTTGTGAGTTGAGGTAGCCAAGGCAACACTATTTTAGGGGTCTTCTCCACATTAATGCAACTAGAAAGTTAGCTGCAAAGCATTCAATGCGATGGTAGCAGTTTTCCTTTAGATATTTCTAAGTTCCTATCCCTCTTGTACATTCGTGATGAACGTCCCTATCACTAAAACTCCCTGGAAGTTCACCTTGAACATTATTATATACATTTGACTTGTGCTTGGCTTATTCGAGGAGATATTCCTTCTCAGCCTACCTTCCCATTAGTAACCTACTCATGGGACTCTGAACTTAAATCATCCAATACTATTTATTCGTCCTCGGATCACCCCATGTTCTCGGACAAGGCCCAAGGCCTAATATATAATTTGGGTCTTTATCCCTACAATAGCAATTAACAAAAGGACTAAAAACAGCCCTCATTTTTTAAATTTAAAGGACCAACAGTAATTACTTATAACTTAAATAATCAATTGCACTCACACGATAAACTTCAATACCAATAGTGTAGTTTTGAGTAAAAAATTTTGATGCAGAATTTTTGAATCCAGCCAACTTGAAACTGAAAAAATCGGATGCCAAAATTTTGTTCTCATGGGTCTCCTCTACTTACTAGCGTAAAATTGGTGGCTATAGAATTGTTTTATGCGGATTAATTGAATCTAGATTAATTGTTGGCAACCAATCTTTGCTTCTTGGTGCTAAACCTCAAAAGGATATAATGCTCGACTTTTAAATATTTAATTTATTTTTACTATTTTCTCCTTTTATTAACCTTAGTCTTCTTTCATCCCTTGACAAAGAATGGTGCACTATTTTTTTTTTATATTTATTTATTGACCTGTCTCCTCTCATTTCTTGACAAAGAACAGTGCACTGTTTTCTCTTTTTATTGACCTTAGTCTCCTATCGTCCCTAACAAAGAACAGTGCATGTCCCTTGACAAAGAACAGTGCACTATTTTCTATTTTTATTGACCTCAATCTCCTTTCGTCTCTTGACAAAGAAGACAAAGAACAGTGCATTGTTTTCTCTTTTTATTGACCTCAGTCTCCTATCGTCTCTAACAAAGAATAGTGCACATCCCTTGACAAAGAATAGTGCACTATTTTCTATTTTTATTGACCTCAATCTCCTTTCGTCTCTTGACAAAGAAGACAAAGAACAGTGCATTGTTTTCTCTTTTTATTGACCTTAGTCTCCTCTCGTCCCTTGACAAAGAACAATGCACTATTTTCTCTCCTCTCATCCCTTGACAAAGAACAGTGCATTGTTTTTCTTTTTATTGACCTTAGTATCCTCTCGTCCCTTCACAAAAAACAGTGCACTATTTTCTCTTTTTATTGACCTCAGTCTCCTCTCCTCCCTTGACAAAGAACAGTGCATTGTTTTCTCTTTTTATTGACCTCCTTAGACAAAGAACAGCGCATTATTTTCTCTTTTTATTGACCTCAGTCTCCTCTCCTCCCTTGACAAAGAACAGTGCATTGTTTTCTCTTTTATTGACCTCCCTTGACAAAGAACAGTGCACTGTTTTCTCTTTTTATTAACCTCAGTTTCCTATCGTCCCTAACAAAGAACAGTGCACGTCCCTTGACAAAGAACAATGCACTATTTTCTATTTTTATTGACCTCAGTCTCCTATCGTCCCTAACAAAGAACAGTGCACGTCCCTTGACAAAGAACAGTGCACTATTTTCTATTTTTATTGACCTCAATCTCCTTTCGTCTCTTGACAAAGAAGACAAAGAACAGTGCACTGTTTTCTCTTTTTATTGACCTTAGTCTCCTCTCGCCCCTTGACAAAGAAAAATGCACTATTTTCTCTCCTCTCATCCCTTGACAAAGAACAGTGCATTGTTTTCTCTTTTTATTGACCTCAGTATCCTCTCGTCCCTTGACAAAAAACAGTGCACTATTTTCTCTTTTTATTGACCTCAGTCTCCTCTCCTCCCTTGACAAAGAACAGTGCATTGTTTTCTCTTTTATTGACCTCCCTTGACAAAGAACAGTGCACTGTTTTCTCTTTATATTAACCTCAGTTTCCTATCGTCCCTAACAAAGAACAGTGCACGTCCCTTGACAAAGAACAATGCACTATTTTCTATTTTTATTGACCTCAGTCTCCTATCGTCCCTAACAAAGAACAGTGCACGTCCCTTGACAAAGAACAGTGCACTATTTTCTATTTTTATTGACCTCAATCTCCTTTCGTCTCTTGACAAAGAAGACAAAGAACAGTGCACTGTTTTCTCTTTTTATTGACCTTAGTCTCCTCTCGTCCCTTGACAAAGAAAAATGCACTATTTTCTCTCCTCTCATCCCTTGACAAAGAACAGTGCATTGTTTTCTCTTTTTATTGACCTCAGTCTCCTCTCCTCCCTTGACAAAGAACAGTGCATTGTTTTCTCTTTTATTGACCTCCCTTGACAAAGAACAGTGCACTATTTTCTCTTTTTATTGACCTCAGTCTCCTATCGTCCCTAACAAAGAACAGTGCACGTCCCTTGACAAAGAACAGTGCACTGTTTTCTCTTTTTATTGACCTCAGTCTCCTATCGTCCCTAACAAAGAACAGTGCACGTCCCTTGACAAAGAACAGTGCACTATTTTCTATTTTTATTGACCTCAATCTCCTTTCGTCTCTTGACAAAGAAGACAAAGAACAGTGCACTGTTTTCTCTTTTTATTGACCTCAGTCTCCTTTTGACCCTAACAAAGAACAGTGCACATCCCTTGACAAAGAATAGTGCACTGTTTTCTATTTTTATTAACCTCAATCTCCTTTCGTCTCTTGACAAAGAAGACAAAGAACAGTGCACTGTTTTCTCTTTTTATTGACCTTAGTCTCCTCTCGTCCCTTGACAAAGAACAATGCACTATTTTCTCTCCTCTCATCCCTTGACAAAGAACAGTGCATTGTTTTTCTTTTTATTGACCTCAGTATCCTCTCGTCCCTTGACAAAGAACAGTGCACTATTTTCTCTTTTTATTGACCTCAGTCTCCTCTCCTCCATTGACAAAGAACAGTGCATTGTTTTCTCTTTTTATTGACCTCCCTAGACAAAGAACAGCGCACTGTTTTCTCTTTTTATTGACCTCAGTATCCTATCGTCCCTTGACAAAAAACAGTGCACTATTTTCTCTTTTTATTGACCTCAGTCTCCTCTCCTCCCTTGACAAAGAACAGTGCATTGTTTTCTCTTTTATTGACCTCCCTTGACAAAGAACAGTGCACTGTTTTCTCTTTTTATTGACCTCAGTCTCCTATCGTCCCTAACAAAGAACAGTGCACGTCCCTTGACAAAGAACAGTGCACTGTTTTCTATTTTTATTGACCTCAATCTCTTTTTGTCTCTTGACAAAGAAGACAAAGAACAGTGCACTGTTTTCTCTTTTTATTGACCTTAGTCTCCTCTTGTCCCTTGACAAAGAACAGTGCACTATTTTCTCTCCTCTCATCCCTTGACAAAGAACAGTGCATTGTTTTCTCTTTTTATTGACCTCAGTATCCTCTCGTCCCTTGACAAAAAATAGTGCACTATTTTCTCTTTTTATTGACCTCAGTCTCCTCTCCTCCCTTGACAAAGAACAGTGCATTGTTTTCTCTTTTATTGACCTCCCTTGACAAAGAACAGTGCACTATTTTCTCTTTTTATTGATCTCAGTCTCCTCTCGTCCCTTGACAAAGAACAATGCATTGTTTTCTCTTTTATTGACCTCAGTCTCCTCTCGTCCCTTGACAAAGAACAGTGCACTATTTTCTCTTTCTTTTGAGCTCAAGTTTCCTCTTGTCCTTTGACAAAGAACCGAGAGAGGGTGTTTGTTCATTTAAGACTTTCCTCTAGATTGCAGTGTTGTCTCAAGTATTAAAAATTCAATATTGTTTATTTAATTTTATTTTGAACACAAGTTAAGTTTTAGTTTGTTCACGAATTATTTGATTAATTTATTTTATTCATGTACATAATAAACACTACAACTAAAATTTTTGCATTCAGCTCAAGTTTCCTCTTGTCTTTTGACAAATAACCAAGGGAGGGTGTTTGGTCATTTGAGACTTTCCTCTAGATTGCAGTGTTGTCTCAAGTATTAAAAATTCAATATTGTTTATTTAATTTTATTTTGAACACAAGTTAGTTTTAGTTTGTTCACGAATTATTTGATTAATTTATTTTATTCTTGTACATAATAAACACTACAACTAAAATTTTTGCATTCCTTCACAAATCTATATCAGGTTGTAATCCATGCTTATGCATGGAAATGGTAGTGATAAAGGAAAAAATTTGAAGAATTATTAATATTTGTTTGGATTTTGTAAATTATAACTATAATTATTTACTGTTCTTAATAATTTTATAAGGAATATGATACTATGGAACTCTATGCTTGACAACAATCTTGTAAGATGTAAAAACATCATGTGTACAAATTAAATGTGCCTACTTTATAATTTAGACATAATAAACGGAGATAATTTGTTTTCTTACAAAAGAAAATGATAAGTAATCAATTTATATCCTAAAGCTTTAAATCAAACTCGTTATCTGCTCTGTCAAGGCAAAACCATGAGCCATCATATGTCATGGTTTTTTTTTTTTTTTTTGGGGGGGGGGGGGGGGGGGGAGTAAAGATACAAATGGACATGTGTGTGGTATGGGTTAATTTATTTATTTTTCCTGTTTTGAAGTAATATTTTTGTAGTATTATTGTTTTGTGCAAATTAAAGTGTGCAAACAATGATGATGAGGTGGTCTTATATAGATCAAGATCTTCTATAGTTCTAGGAAAACTTTACCGTATAAAGTCACTTTAATTTTAACATTTTTTTTATAATAAATTCATATTATGTCATGTCATTGATTTACTAACAAAATCACTAAAATAATTGTTTCTAAAAAGCAGCTAAAAAAAAAAAAAAATCTAAACTTTAGATTCATCTCCTCCCCCGAACCCTCCAACTGACAACCAATGTCGACGGTTGCCGATCTAATAAGAGCTACCTTAGGCTCATGGACAAATCAATTTGGTAGAGTACTAAAGCAATTATCTTAAAATTACACTAACCAGACATTGTCTAACTTTTGAAATCTAATTTGGAATTTAATTGAATTTTCTTTTAGTCTTAAGATGGTTTAAATCATAGGTAATTATACAAAAAACTAATATATAACCTAATGTATATACACGGGTATATTTATAAACAATCACAATTACACACATATATGAGTTCAAATTATATCTAATATTAGGGTTACAACTTACACAATTTTTAAGCCGTGAATTTCTAAAATATGTAATGGTTTCCCATTATATATATATATAGTTTGTATCTCTAGCTTTATTCATTTTCATCTATTCACACCACTAACATCACGTTTTCACTTACTAATAAACACTCACTATATCATTAGTTTGTAAAAAATGTTGTAATATAATTTGAAACTCTGGCATTATCCTTTCTAAAATATTAAAAAAAAAATTATGAACTTTTTTAAGAGAAAAAAAAATCAAAATATGTCAACTAATTGAGTTATATGGCTCTTGGACGTACTTAACAAGTGTTAAATGGTCATGATGCAAAGATTATTTTATTTATATAAAAAAAATATATGATAAATGTTTCTGAATTTTTGCTACAATTTTTTCAAAAATAAACGTATAATACTCGTACTATACACGTACCATTTTTTCACCATTTCTGTATTTTTATTACGAATTTTTGAAACATAATTTCATGAAAAATGTCGAATTATACCGTCCATATATTTATAGTATTAAACGCGTACCGTATTTTACTAACTATGTTTAGATTTACATGTAATTAATCTAAAGAAAAAAAAAAAAATCTCACACATATCCAACATAAAATAAATCCCATCAACCCGTGAAAAAACCAACATGAAGTTGGTTGGTTAAATGAACACTCTTACTTGGATCTACATGTAGTTATTAATCTGACACTAGTTAAAAAGTATAAACAATGATATAAATACTAACAAATTGAATATTCAGTCATATAATCTCAAATACCATCCTTATAAAATGAAAAGGGAGAATAGCGATTCAGTTGAAGCACTTGGAGTGTTAAAATTCCTCAAAATTGCTAATGCGGTTGGAGTAAATTTCTGGATCGAACACTCCATTGCTAATGGTGGTAAAACATTCGTTAGGCATGATAAAAAAATAAAAAACACTATTAAGTTCCACGCAACTATATTCAACAAGCAACCCAACAGGCCCACACTTTAATGCTTGTTCCTAGTAATGGGTTCACCAAATCAATGAATTAGTTGGGCTCATTTATTTCATTTTTTGTTAAAAGGAAAATTGCATTAAGAAACTACCTAGCCAATACAGGCATTGTACTATAGGCAGAAAGCCTACAAGAGAACGGGCTAGAAGCATCAAAGCTTAGCAAATGGCTATAGACCAGTTGGGCTCATCAAGGCATAGTTGGGCTCATCTCAATTTCAGCTCACAATGCTTGTCGGTCTTTTAAGCATTGCCCAAGCAGCTCATTACCCAATTTGGCCCACTCAGCTTTTGCTTTGCAGCTTTTGCTGAAAGTCCAAGAATTTCTTCGAACAGGTTTGACTTAAACTTCCTCTAAAAATGGTTATTTCGCAATTTACAAAACTATCTTGTCAATAACACGATTGATGACTTTCAAATTTCAATCACTAACTGATATAGTTAATATGACCAATTTAATAGCCATATCGTTAATAAATGAGATCATGTGATATGGATTTGTGAATTGCCTTGTACTCATTTTAAGAAAAAAATTCCTTCGAATTGGAGGAAAAGTTTGTCCTCAACTAAATCAATTAATAATCTATATATTTATATAATAATAATAATAATAGTAGGTGAAGTTAAGTGGAACTCAAATTAGAATTTCAATATTGTGTTATATGTCTAGATTTATGTAAAGACCATATAATAATTATCCTTTTAATTGTTCAATTCAAATATAAAATTGGAGTTCAATTTTGCTCTATCTGTCAAAATTTAAGTTGGACCATGTTATAATTTTCCACCGCCCACTCTCATTAAAAAATAAAAAATAAAAAAGGTTGTGCGTCTCTCTTTTTTTCCTTTTTTCCCTAAATAAATGATTATTTGGCAGTACTTTACTTTCAAAGAATTAAGTACCGGATAATTTTTTTTTCACTTTTTTTTGTTTGTAAATTTTATATTATTATGTGGATTATATATATTTGAGATAGTAATCAGTATTTAGAGTGTGGATTGTGTAGTGATTTATTTTTATCTTTTCTTTCTTTCTTTTTCTGTTTGTATGATACTTTACTTTTAAGAAATAAAGTACTAGGTAAATTTTTTTTCCACTTTTTTTTTCTTTTGTAAATTTTATATTATTATGTGGATTATAAATATTTGAGATAGTAATTAGTATTTAGAGTGTGGAATGTGGAGTGATTTATCTTTACCTTTTTTTTTTCCTTTTTGTATGGTACTTTACTTTCCAGAAATCAAGTACTTGATAAATTTTTTTTCACTTTTTTTTTTCTTTTGTAAATTTTATATTATTAAATGGATTATAAATATTTAAAATAATAATTAATATTTAGATTGTGGACTGTAGAGTGATTTATCTTTATTTTTTCTTTTTCGTATGGTACCTTACTTTCAAGAAATCAAGTACTGGAAATTTTTTTTTTTCATTTGTAGATTTTATATTATTAAGTAGATTATAAATATTTAAGATATTAATTAGTATTTAAATTGTGGATTGTGGAGTGATTTATCTTCTTTTTTTTTTATCTTTTTCTTTTGTATGGTACTTTACTTTCAAGAAATCAAGTACTGAGTAGATTTTTTTTCACTTTTTTTTTCTTTTGTGAATTTTATATTATTAAATGGATTATAAATATTTAAAATAGTAATTAGTATTTAGAGTATGGACAATGAAATGATTTAATCTTTTTTTTTTCACTTTTGGTAATATAATTTAAATTGGAATTATATTTTAAAATTCTTGAAACTTTGACGTTAGAGGTTTATTTAGAAAAATATTATGTTAATTATTTTAATATACTTACAAAGCCTCACATGCTATAAGGAGACAAAACAAAAGGAAAATATTAAAAAAAAAAAAAAAAAAAAAGAATAGAAAAGAGGGAGAGTGTCGACTATATATTTATATATGATTCTTAAAACAATGTTGGTTATATGGAGCCATATTTTTGCAAACCTTATCAACACATAAGCTTAAGAAAATACCTTGGTTTTGCATTTTCATTTAATCATCTAACCTATTTTCCTACTACGGTGGGTGTTTGGTTGTGAAAAGATAAGATGTGGGCAGCATCTTGCGTTGCGTCGTGTTATATATGTGGCTTGTGCATGTGACGCGTGCCGGATTGTGGTGTCTAAGGATTAGCCGCTGCTCTGCCAGAGTTGCATATTGTAGCATCTTTGCACTTTCTCTCATCATTTCATGGATTCTCTGTGAGGTTGCTGCGCCTCTAATGGAAAAGCTCCCTTGTTTGCCTTCTCAAACGTTTTCAATGTTGTTTGCTTTTGTTCCTTTTTTGGTATTTTGGTGGTTATGGATATCTTTTATTCTTTATATGATCTGGAAAATATGTTTTATTTGGGGTTTTTTTTTGTTGTTGTTTGTGATACTAGTAAAGTAGCTAAAATATGCAAAAAGAGAGAGAAATAAAGCTGGAGAGAAGCGAAAGAGTTCTCACAGTGGCCTCCGCAATGGACCTAATATGGTCGAGCCGATGGTTTTGAGGTGTGAATCGCCGCTATGGACCTGATTTAGTCGAGTTGATGGTTTTGAGGTGTAGGTTCACAAAGGGTCTCTACCAAGCGATTTGGGAGGGAGGTGCCTTCATGGGGTTTTGCTTTGGGATTTTAGAACGTGGTTGAGACAGTGTATTTGAGGCTTTAAGTTTTGTGTTTAAATTGGGCCAAAATGACACTGTTTTTATATACCAGGTCTACTTTTATTTTTTACTGGAAAGACATAGTTTTGAAGTTGTTTTGATAAAAATAAAACATGTCAGCTTAGTGATGTGTCAATTAAAGACAGAAATTAACTAAGGAGTGCGAATTACTAATAAAATCAATTTTTAAAGAGTAAAATCAAATTTCTGAAACTTTAGAACGTAAAATTCAAACTTTTATACTTAAAAAGGTGTAATTTACCATTATTTTCATTAATTTTTTCCTTTACTGCTTTTCCCTTCCACGTTGATTAGCTCCAAGAAGTTTAAGCCATGTGGGGCCGAAGTGTGAAAAAAAAGTTTAGTTGAATTCGGCCTGCCCCTCCCGTTGGGCCAGACCTTAAAAATCTTGTGCTTTATGGATTGTCATTCACTGATTATGAAAAAAAAAAAAAAATCATTTTTTGTTTTAATTCGGTTTTTATTTTTTTCCCTTGGGCCAGACCTTAATTTTAAAATATATATATATATATATATATATTTATTGTACATTCGCACATTTACTCAGCTGTAGGCTGTAGCTGTATCTACAAGAATTTCAAGAATATATTTCATAAAATAACAACCACTCAATGACTAAATTATATGGACAATTTGGATGAAGGGGATATAAAGTATAAACTAACAAATAACAACTACTCATTCAAACAAATGCAAATGCAAATTCAAGTACAAAATACAAGATATTCAGCAAAAAGAAAAAAAAAATTACAAAATATAAGATGTAATAACTAAAAAATGTCCATTAATGATTAATCACTGATATCTCTTTAATTTCAAAGAATATGGACTGCATTCCCACATATTGAAAGAAAACTAAGAGAATTTCTTCTTATTGTATTGGCTATAGATGAAAAAGGAGAAACAAAAACCAAACAATTTTCTTCCAAATTTTCTAACCTATTTTATGGCAAATTATTTAGTCATTCACACGTACACTTTATATTAGTTTTCTCAGAAAAGCTAGGAAGAGGAGCTAACTCATGTTTTAATTGTCATCCTTGCAGTGCTCGGAATTTTGACTACAAGCTTCTACAAATTCAACATATCTAGAAAGTCCATCCCAAACATGCTCATCAGGAAAGAAACTACTGCACTAATATTCTAACTAAAACAAGAATTAATAGTAGGGATGCTTTTGTTATGTACTAATCTGACGCTACTTAAAAAGCAGAAACAATGATATAAATACTACCAAATTGAATATTCAATCATATAATCTCAAATACTACCCTTATAAAATAGAAAGGGAGAATAGCGATTCAGTTGAAGCTCTTGGAGTGTTAAAATTGCTCTTGGGGTTAGAATCAAATTTTGAAGCTTATTAGGGAAATAGCTCGTCTTTGGATCAAACAATCCATTTGTAATGGTGGTAAGACATTCGTTAGGCATGATAATTGGCACCCTGAAGATGCATTATTGTGTAGATTTGGTCACTGGATAGTTCTTGAAGCTGCAAGTAATGTGAATGTCAAAGTTTCTAGTGTTCTGGAGCTTGGAATGAAATTAGATCAGCAACCAGAGATTGGTTGGTTAAATGGGGATCATCTTATGTTTTTTATAGAAATAAATTGATATTTTAGATTTTTTTGTTTTTTTTTTTGTTTTTTTTGCATATAAATAAAATAGTATATCAAACCTATAAAACGTATTTCTCTTAAAAAAAAAAAAAAAAAAAAACCTATAGAATAGAACGTATTAGAGACTTTACGTCTTTACAGGTTAAACTAAATAAGAGATTTTTTTTTTTTTTTTTTATAGGAAGATTATTTATTTTTTGAATGTTCTTTTACTTGTAGATCTGGTTTCGTCTAAATCCGTGTGGTATAAGAAGCGTGGATTAACATGATCTAACCCAATAAGAAAAGGGTAAAAAATGAACCATTAAATTCCACACAAGTATCTTCAACGAGCAACCCAATAGGCCCACTGCCCACCCCTTTAATGCTTGTTCCGAGTAATGGGCTCACCAAATCATTGATTTAGTTGGGCTCATCTCTTTGTCTGGTTAAAAGGAAATTGCATGAAGATACTAGCTAGCCGAAACAGGCACAGTACTAGAGGCAGAAACCCTATAAAAGTACAGGCCAGAAGCATCAAAGCTTAGCATATACTTAGCCCCGTTGCCGGGATGGATTTAGACTTTCAAGTTAAAAGGTACCGAGTATAAGAAAAAAAAAACTTTAAATACGTGTTTATATAGTATTAACAAATTATAAATACATAAAATTATTGTTTCTTAGTATATTAAGACGTAATCACCTATCAATAAAGACAAAAAATAAATAAAATAAATAATAATATTTTTTTTAATACTAGATTGGTTAAGATATATCTTTTTTTGGATTAAAATTAGAACATTTACAGTAATGATACAAGAGCATCCTCATCAAAAGTTTTAAAAATTTTAGCATTTAATGACTCAAAAACTTACTTTATCTCTTTTAATACTTTACTTTACCATATATCCCACGTTAAAACTTCTATTTTTTTATCACATTATTCAAAAATTCTTTCTTTATTAATTTTTTTTTATTCTTCTTTCCTCTCTCTCTCTCTCTCTCTTCTCAACTCAACAATCTTGCTAGCCACCACCACTAGTATAACAAAACCCAACAGCCATTACACTCAACAGCAAGCAACCACCTCACCCAACAGCCAACAACCATCACATTACCAATAGCTTGCCTAAAACTCAAAACTGCAAACAACCACCACAAACCCAACCACAAACCTCCACAGCACAGCCATAGCCACCATCACCGGCAACACCCACAACCCTTGCAAATCAGAACCCCCACCACCCAAAACCAAATCAAAAACTCAACAAACCAACATCAAAGCCACCAATCAAACCTAGTACCACCACAAATCACAAACCCATGTTAGAAATCACAGACCCAAAATCAGAAAGAGCATATTTTTTTGAAATTGCTCACCCAAAATCAAATCACAAAACCCAGCCAAACCCAGCCACACCTATCGAAACCCAGCCACACTTGCCGAACCACCGCAACCTAGACACCTCGATCAACAGCAGAGACCCACGAACCACAAACTCGACCTCATCTTCTTCACTAGTTTCGTCGAACCACTATCCACACTAGTTGCCGGAGTCAAACTGTAGCTTAGTGAGAAAGAGAAAGATGAAGAGAGACTGTAGTCAGATCCTAGCACAGTGAGAAAGAGGGAGACGGGGAGGTAGAGAGGCTTAGAGAAAGTGAGAGTGAGAAATAGGACAGAGTGAGTCTGAGTCTGAGGAGAGAGAGAATTAAAAATATTAAAAAATTATAATATCTCGCTGCAGTGCGCGCTCAAAAATGAGAGCTCACTGTAACAAGATGTCAAATTTTTTAACATATGACATCTTTGATTGAGTAGGTTTTTGTGGTTATAAATGCTAAAAATAACATTTTAGCATTTATATCACTCTTGATAAGAATGCTTTAAAAAATTTGGTTATGTTTGGTAACAGTTTTTGTTTTCTATTTTCAAAAACTTGTTTTTAGGAATATAAAGAAAAAACAATTTTCTTGTATTTTTGAAATCAAAAACATGTTTGGTTAGTTGAAATTAAAAAGATAGTTTTTTAAAGAAAAAAATAGAAAATACTAAAATATGTTGTAACTAGGATTTAAAATTTAATGTTAACTCATTAAATAAGAAAGATTCATTTAATTAAATGCATTTTTTCATTGACTTTTGAAAATTAGAAACTGAAAATAGCCTTTTGCATGTTTTCAGTTTCCTTCACAAATTGAATTTTGAAAACAGTTTTTGTTTTCTGCCCATTTTGAGTTGCCAAACAAGTTTTTCAGTCTTAAAAATAGAAAATTGTTTTTGAAAACAGAAAATAAGGGGAAAAAACAGTTACCAAACATACCCTAAAAAAGTGAAAACTATTTTATCTATTTTACCACCTCACTTTACAATACACTCAACATCAAATTTTCTATTTTTTTACCACTTCATTTAAAATAATATAAATAACTCGTTAAAATAATAAAAGAAAAGAGAGAATTTGAGTTTTTTAATTAAAGGTAGAGAGATTTTATTAATAAAATATTGTATTTTATTTTTAACAACCTGATACAGTCAACTAGTATCTATACTAGTTTACTATAGTTGAAAAAAATTTAGTTTTAGCTTCTTCAATAACACATGGTTCTTTGGTGGTAAAATGGATTTTTTGCTAAAATATAATCACCATTGTGAATGTTTTTATTGTTTTTATTTAGTTTTTGGGTTAGATAGTTACTAGTTGGAGAGGGACCTAAAAAGGTTTTAGAAGGGGGGGCAACTACAAAAATGATATATAAAATAAGTATAAAAAAAAAGGGGCCAGGCTGGCACGGGCCCCCACCTGGGTCATCCCTACCCAGTTGGGCTCATCTTAATTTCAACTCACAATGCTTTTCTATCTTTTAAGTCTTGGCCAAGCAGCTCATTAACAAACTTAGATCACTCAGCTTGGCTTTGCAGCTTTTGCTGCATGTCCAAGGGTTTCTTAGAACATATTTGAAGAAGAAAATTTAAAAACAAACTTGTGGGGGCCAATTGATCCCATATGTTCAAATTGCATTGGAAAGGGCTGGGCCCAATATCCAGTCTCATATGTACAGATTGCATTAGAAAGGGCTGGGCCCAATACCCAGTCCGAGGATGAGAGAGTATCCGAGGACGACCAGTAAAGGAAGAGGTGAAAGTTGCATTCCGAAAGGAGGTAAAGAGTACCTATGTAGGATTTAACCGTATCCGAGGACAACGACCACCCCGGAACGTCTGTCCTAGGTGGTCAGTAGACTTATCAGTCTCTTAAGGTAACGTCTCGGACGAACCTTTCAACAAAGGGGATGAGAAAGTATCAGATAAAGGATAAGAATGAGAGAAAACAAATATCTGGGAGTACTATTGCCCCTGCATTAAATGCTGCCCAGCTAACTCTCTGGCCGCAT
Source organism: Quercus agrifolia (assembly GCA_029955455.1). NCBI lineage: Eukaryota > Viridiplantae > Streptophyta > Magnoliopsida > Fagales > Fagaceae > Quercus > Quercus agrifolia. The sequence goes on from JARQAD010000006.1 coordinate 46,896,438, forward strand.
TAATGTAGAGGTGATGCCTGAACAGTGAACAAGTAGCCTTACAGCTAAGAATGGAAGGTTCAAGAAGAGGCAAGGGAAGCAGAGAAAAAGGACTCCCAACACCTGACCCACACGTGGATGGAGGAAATGGTAAAAAAACCATAGTATATAATACGAAGAAAGAGAAAAAGGGAGACACAGAAAAAAGACTAGAGAAAAAAAAGAAAGAGAAAGAGCAAAAAGGTTGAAGAAATACAACAGCAAAAAAGAAGAATTTAGTACTCTTAGTCATAGTACTAGGGCATGTCCGAGGATACTTTCTGCATATGTACGCATATAACTCTTTCCTTTTAACACTATAAACCAATATCTTTATCCTAGATTCAAACTAGCTTTTTCTCCCGCTCTCTACAAATTTATTGTTCGGGCTTTTTGGGCCTGGGTCCATTCCTGTTCTGGGTTCAAGTCAAATCTGGTCCTTACAATTGGCGCCATCTGTGGGAATAGCTTGATCTGATCAAAAAGAGATTTTGGTTTAATACACAAAATGGAAGAGTCAGGTTCGCATCAACCAACGATAGGGCCACATCAGGGTAATGACAATTCGCACCAGGTGGAATCAGGAGGATCACAACATAGTCAATCGGAGGTAAACCCTCAACAAAGGGGAGATCGTGAGAAAAGTGGGCAAACCATGCACAGTAATAGGAGTCAATCACGTGGGAAAAGTCATGTGTCCCATGCAGAGAATGAGAAAGACATGCAACGTGAAATTGACGAGTTGAAGAAGAAGTTACGCCGTGCACAGCGAAGGCGGTCATCATTTGAATCTGAATCTTCTTCTGGGGATACAGAGGATGTCACGTATAGGCAAAGATCCAGAACTCCGCCCAGTGAAACCTTCTCCGGTGATGAGGAGTATAGTAGTCATAGGCAGAAGAGCAAAAGTACATCACACAAGGGTCTAGGAAACAAGGCCATGAACGACACATTAAATCAGGTCGCTAAATCGCCTTTTACGCGTCGGATTGAGGGTGCAAGCCTTCCTCGGTGATTTAATCAACCAACCTTCTCTCTTTATAATGGACGGACAGATCCGGTGGAGCATGTTAGCCATTTTAATCAAAAAATGGCCGTCTATTCAAAGGATGAGGCCCTAATGTGTAAGATCTTTCCGTCCAGCTTGGGACCAATGGCGATGAGATGGTTTAATGGCCTCAGGGCAAATTCCATTGACTCCTTCAAGAAACTTACCCAATCCTTTGGCGCCCGCTTCATCACATGTAGCAGGGTACCATTGCCTTTAGGATCTTTGCTATCTATGTCTATGCGAGAGGGAGAGACTCTAAAGGCTTACTCAGATAGATACTGGGAAATGTTTAACGAGATATATGGGAGCTATGATGATGTGGCCATTAGTACATTTAAGGCTGGATTGCTGGCAGAGCATGATTTGAGGAAGTCACTCACTGGCAAACCTGTCACCAGTGTACGCTTGTTGATGGATAGGATTGACAAGTACAGGAGGATTGAGGAAGATCAGTTGCAAGGAAAAGGGAAAGCGAAGGTGATCCCTCAGGAGAGGAGGGATTCCAAGTCGGATTGGTTGCAGAACAATCGACCTCGGAGAGACTTTTCAGGGCAATCTGCATCTACCAATTCCCAGGCGGTCAACGTTGTGTTTCGGGAACCAGTGCAGAAAGTCTTAGAGAAAGTAAGGAATGAGCCATTTTTTAAATGGCCGAATAAAATGGCAGGAGATCCAATCAACCGTAACCAAAACCTGTACTGCCATTATCATTAGGATCATGGTCATACTACTGAAGATTGCCGGAACTTGTGGGACCATTTGGAGCAGCTGGTCCGAGAAGGGAGGTTAAAGCATTTATTGCACCATTCTAGTGGCCGAGGAGGCCAGACTGGTTCGGCGTTTCAGGGAAATCCTGCATCGAAGCCTCCTCTGGTACCATAAATGTCATATTTGCTGCCCCAGAGAGGACTGGATCCTGCCCTTCTAGGATAATGTCGGTATCCCATTATTCCGATGATAAGCCTAATTTAGTGCCAAAGAGAGGCAAGACAGACGTCCCTCTAGTGCTGAGTTTTTCGGAGGCGGACAAACAGGGAACCATACAGCCACATGATGATGCTCTAGTGGTTACCCTTAGAATTGGTGGATACGATGTGAGGAGAGTCATGATTGACCAGGGAAAAGCAGCGGAAATTATGTATCCCGATCTCTTTAAGGGTCTGGGTTTAAAGTCCGAGGATTTGACTACATATAGCTCACCTTTGGTGAGTTTTGAAGGTAAGATGGTTGTCTCTAGGGGCCAGATCAGATTGCCTGTGCAAACTGGATCAGACGTGGTTGAGGTAGATTTTATCGTGGTAGATGCTTTTTCCCCGTATACGGCCATTATGGGCAGGCCTTGGCTGCATTCCTTGGGTGTCGTTTCCTCCACCCTTCATCAGAAGGTAAAATACCCTTCTGGAGGCCAAGTGCTGGAGATAGTGGGAAGCCAATCTATAGCTAGGCAATGTTTGATTGCGGCAATTTAGCACAAACCAGAGACTGGCACTTCGGCCAGTAAAGAAAATGATTTATAGCAGTTAAAAACCCCATTGTCACCGCTCGGTGGGCCAGCCGATGAAATGAAATGTGAAGACCTAGACAAGGTGATCATAGGGGACAACCTGGAGAGATTCTTTCAGGTTGGGGCCCGACTGCCCCTACAGGAGAATGAGGAGTTGGTTGAGCTTTTGAGAAGAAACGTAGACGTGTTCGCATGGGATGCCTATGAAGCTCCTAGTTTAAATCTGGAATTCATCTGCCATCTTTTAAATGTAAACCCCTCAGTCACTCCAAAAAAGCAGCCACCTCGGCGTCCTTCTAATGAACACGTAGAGGCAATCAAGAGTGAAGTGGTTAAACTTAAACAGGCAGGGGCTATTAAAGAGATATTCTACCCTCAATGGCTGGCAAATACCGTGGTGGTCAAGAAGAAAACAGGAAAATGGCGTATCTGTGTGGACTTTACAGATCTTAATAAGGCTTACCCCAAAGACCCATTCCCTATGCCGAGGATAGATCAATTAGTAGATGCAACAGTAGGCCATCCTCGGATGAGTTTCCTGGATGCCTTTCAAGGTTATCACCAAATACCATTGGCAATGGAAGATTAAGAAACAACAGCTTTTGTCACTCCTGTGGGGAACTACCACTACAAAGTAATGCCTTTTGGCCTGAAAAATACAGGATCAACTTATCAACGGATGATGACAAAAATGTTTAAATCGCGGTTGGGAAAAAATGTTGAGGTCTATATTGATGATATGGTTGTGAAGAGCAAATTGGTGTCCGAGCACTTAGCAGATCTTTCGAGCATTTTTTAAATCCTGAGGCGGCATAAGTTGCGTCTGAATGCTTCTAAATGCTCTTTTGTAGTGGGGTCAGGGAAGTTCCTAGGATACATGGTGACTCATAGGGGAATTGAGGTAAACCCGATCAGATTAGAGCAATTAATAGCTTGCAACCACCTCGGAATCCAAAGGAAGTGCAAAAGCTTACTGGGATGATGGCAGCTTTAAATCAGTTCATATCTAGGTTAGCGGAAAGATGTAGACCTTTCTTTCTTCTATTGCATAAATGGAAAAAGTTTCAATGGTCCGAGGAGTGCGTCACAGCATTCCAAGAGCTTAAACGCTACCTATCCCATCCACCCATAATGTCTAGCCTAGTGGTGGACGAAGTTCTCTTTGCCTACCTCGCTGTTGCTCTACATGCCATAAGCCTTGTGCTCATACAGGTGGACAATAGTATACAACGACCAGTCTATTATGTGAGCAAGTCACTTAACGAGGATGAGGTGCGCTATCTGCCACTAGAAAAAGCGATATTGGTTGTAGTGCATGCCACAAGAAAACTTCCTCATTACTTCCAGGCGCATACTATGGCCGTTCTAACTCAACTCCCCCTCAAGTCAGTGCTTAGGAGCGTTGATTATACAGGGAGGGTAGCTAAGTGGGGTACGATTTTAGGGGCTTTCGATATAAATTACATGCCTCGTACATCTGTAAAGGGGCAGGTGCTCGCTGATCTGGTAGCCGAATTTGCTAAATGTCCAGAAGAGGTGGAAATGAGAAATGAAGCACTGGTTGAAAGGTTGGTCGGCGTGGCCTCTATTCAGGGCCTACCGCCTTGGGAATTATATGTTGATGGAGCAGCTAATCAACGAGGATCAGGAGTGGGGCTAGTACTGGTGTCACCTGAGAAGATTACTATCGAGAATCCTTAAGACTGAATTTCTCAGCTACGAATAATGAAGCAGAGTATGAAGATTTGTTGAACGGGATGGTGATGGTTCAAAAAATGGGGGGAAAGGCAGTAAGGATTTTTTCAGACTCGAAACTAGTTGTGGGACAAGTAAGAGGTGACCTAGAGGCACGAGATTCAAGAATGCAGGAATATTTAGGTTAAGTCAGGAGTATACAAGAAAAGTTTGAAGTTTTTGACTTGTCCCATGTTCCTAGAAGTGGGAACACCCATGCAGATTCGTTAGCCACCCTTGCCACGTCCTCAGCCCAGGATTTGCCTCCAGTAGTATTGGTGGAGGACCTATATACGCAAACTTTGGTGCATCATGGTGCTTCTCGAATCCATCAGATCACGCTGGGTCCAAGCTGGATGTATTCTATATCACTGTTCCTGGAAAAAGATGTACTGCCTGAAGAAAATTCTGAAGCTAATAAAGTGCGAAGGAAAGCTCCTCGGTTCTGGCTCTCCGAGGATAGAAAATTGTACAAGCGCTCTTTCTCTGGACCTTATTTACTGTGTGTGCACCCAGAGGCATCAGAATCACTTCTAGAGGAATTACACGAAGGGGTTTGTGGAAGTCATACAGGAGGAAGATCACTGTCTCACAGGGCTCTTACCCAAGGATATTGGTGGCCAAACATGCAAAAAGAGGCGCAGGAATATGTCAAGAAATGCGATCAATGCCAGAGGTTTGCACCCAATATTCATCAGCCTAGAGGGGTGCTCAACCCTCTTTCTAGTCCGTGGGCTTTTGCTCAGTGGGGCCTAGATATTGTGGGACCTTTCCCCAAGGCAGTGGGGAACAAAAAATACCTCCTGGTATGCACAGATTATTTCACTAAGTGGGTCGAAGCTGAGCCTTTAGCCAATATCAGGGATGTGGATGTTAAAAGGTTCATCTGGAAGAACATAGTTACACGATTTGGGGTTCCCAACGTCCTCATCTCAGATAACGGTCTTCAATTTGACAGCAAGGCTTTTAGGAAGTACTGTTCTGATCTGGGGATAAAGAACATGTATTCCACTCCAGCCTATCCGCAAAGAAATGGACAAGCTGAGGCTGTTATTAAGGTCATCGTGAACGGACTTAAAAAGAGGTTGGATGACGCCAAAGGAAGATGGGTTGAAGAGCTACCACACGTTCTTTGGACATACAGGACAACACCTCGGAAGTCTACTGGAAAGACCCCCTTCTCAATGACGTATGGGGCTGAAGCTGTAATCCTTCTAGAGAGCAGTTTTCCTACCATGAGGTCTAGCGCATTCACCTCGGATGGAAATGACGAACTGTTAAAAAGGAATTTGGATCTAATTGAAGAACGACGGGAAAACGCTAGGGTGCAGTTAGCCTATTATCAACACAAGCTAAAGTAAGGCTACGATATGAGTGTGAAGTTGAGACCATTGGACCCAGGGGATTTTGTTTTGAGGAAAGTTGTGGGAAACACTAAAAACCCTGCTTGGGGAAAATTGGGGCTCGATTGGGAGGGACCATATCGCATTACGTCGGTAGCAGAAATAGGTGCATACTACTTAGAAGATTTAGATGAAAGAGCTGTACTTCATCCTTGGAATGTAAATAACCTGAAAAGGTATTACTATTGATAAGAAAAGTTATACTATGTTTTCTTTTGCTTCTATTCATCCTATGACATCTGTTGAAATATTAAACAGAAACTAAGTTATGTCATGTCCTCAGACCACAAACTTAGTGAAAATTAATATTCTATGACATCTGTTGAAATATTAAACAGAAACTAAGTTATGTTAGGTCCTCGGACCACAAACTTAGTGGAAATTAATATCCTATGACATCTGTTGAAATATTAAACAGAAACTAAGTTATGTCAGGTCCTCGGACCATAAACTTAGTGGAAATTAATATCCTATGACATATGTTGAAATATTAAACAGAAACTAAGTTATGATAGGTCTTCGGATCACAAACTTAGTGGAAATTAATATCCTATGACATCTGTTGAAATATTAAATAGAAACTAAGTTGTGTCAGGTCCTCGGACCACAAACTTAGTAGAAATTAATATCCTATAGTATCTTTGAAGTATTATACACAAGCTGGTTTGTATTTAATTCACCTACCATCAGCTTGCTGAAAGTGAGTGTTCAGGAAATTTCCTTGGAATATAAAAGGGAAAAACTTCTTTGTATCACATCCTCGGATCATAATCATTGTGAAGGTAGTTGGTCTTGCCATCTCAAGGGATACCCTCAATGAAATATAAGTTGTATCAACATCTTTAGAACGTGATACCTAATGGAAAATGTTAATTTTTAAGCCAAGTGTTGTCGTATTTTATAAGTCATAGGTCAGTCTTATAATTATTAAATTAAAGGTCAGTACATTTCCCTGTATTGAGACTTTGCTCATCATGTAAGTGTTGAGATATTCCCTGGAGGTGGTAGGACTTATCGAAGAACTTGGTAAAAAAAGAGAGAAAGAAATACACTTTTTAACGGGATTTGATGATATGTCTTATCAATGTACTTCATTCCTTAATGATCCATGGGGAAGAAAGCATAAGAGATAAGATGAAATGAAAACCATACATTCGAGTAGAACAATATTACTGACAAATACAATAAGGAACAAACAATAATACCTCATGTATTATAAAAATTTGTCCTTCAATAAATATAAAAAAAAAGGAAAGAAAATAATAATAACCAAGTTACAACCATTGTAAATATCATAAAACAAAAGAAAAACTAATACAAGGCTCAAGGTTTCAGCTTGATCTGGAGCTTGGACTTGGGAGCCTGGTCAGCCGCCTCAAGGGTGATCTCTTTCTCTTTACCCTTAAGAGACTCCTGCGTAGGTAAAGTGACTAAAGCTAGTTGCTTCTCAAAATCCTGAGAAGCTGTCCCTGGTTTAGGGGCTTCAGTCACCTTATCCGAGGAGGGTCCCTTCAGGATCTCTTTTTCTTTACCCTGTTCTGGCTGGGCAATAGAAGAAGGGTGTTGAGGAGGGGCTTCAGTGATTGGTTGGGGCGCGAGAAGGGCTGTCTCAGTCTGCCTAGGGATTTGCAGGGCTGAAGGAAAGATAATGCTCTCTGGTCTCCTAAGTTCAGACGAAGCTTCAACCCCAGCCTGGTTGAGAGCCTCTTCCTAGGTCTGGGCACAGTAGGCACGACACACGGCGGGGACCTCTGCCCGAAGAGCATCCTCGGTCTCAGCTACGCCGACGTCGTAGCCGTGCTGCTTAGCCTCATCCCTCTCCTTCTCGGCCTTGACTTTTTCTTCCTCAGCCTGCAATTTGGCTTTTTCGGCCAAGTCCTTAAGCTTGTTAGCCTCCTCTAGCTGCTGCTTCAAGGCTGCCATCTGCTGTTTGGCCGCAACCAACTGCCCCTTAACCTCGTTGGCCAACTTCCTTTGGCTCTCGGCCTGTGTCTTAGCACTCTTCAAGGCCGAATCAGAGCTCTTCCTCTCCTGTTCCTCAGCCTTTAGCTTCCGCCTGAGGTCAGCATTGCTATCTTTAGCAATGGCTAGTGTCTGCACAGCAGCAACCCTTCTTTTTCTTTCATCATCCAGCTGCTGTGAGACAGAGTGGTACATCTCCTCCATTCTGAAGGTGCTTTGAACAACCTTTAAAAAAAAAAAAAACAAAAAAATAATAATATATAAATAACATAAAATAAGTGTTATACAGGATAAAAAGAAAAGAAAGAGATTGAGGGGGGAAAAATACATACCATTCCCAAAAACTGTTTGGCTTGAAGGAAGACTTCATTCCTCCTCAGTCCTCGTAACTCCACCATGTCTTTAGGGAGTAGAAGGGTTTCCTCCAGTACTGAGGCCACATGGCAACCTATGCCCCCATTATAGTCTCTGATTGATGCGTCATCAGTCAGGGGCTTACCACCAAGCATGGGGGCTGGGAGCCATGCCTGAGGTTCGGGCAGCCGAACCTTGCCCCTTTCAGGTCCTCGGTTGGGGGCATGACTGACTCTTTGTTGCTTGGTTGGCCTGTGGGCCTCTTCTTCACTAGAAGAACGAGGTCTTCCAGTTTCTATTACCTCCTTGCCCTTGTGCTCCCTTCTCCTCTTAGGGTCAGGTTGTTCAGTCTTGGAAGGGGGAGGTGGCTGAGGAGCATGAAGAGGAGATTTAGGTGGGGGAGGAGGAAGTTTGGGTTGGGCAGGCTTCCTAGCTTCCCCCCTTCCTGGCTGGCTCTCCAGTAACTCTTGAAGGCTGCGCTGGGGTTTCCTCTGAATGCCCATGTCTTCAAGTATGTTTGGTGATGGAGAAGATTGATTTGAAGACTTCGTAGTCGTCTGTGGCTGAGGTGAGGTCCACAAAACCCTCTTCCTCTTGTTCAACTTCTTCTTCCTCCTCTACTTGGAAAACCGGGGGGGGGGGGGAAGATGTTGCTGCTGCTGCAAGGCTGGCAACAGGAAGTGGTTTTGTGAGCGGGGAGTATCTGGGGAGACGAATGCCCTGAGAGACTACGAACCCTTCGTAGGCGACACTAATTCTGCGAAGCCGAGGATCTTTTGCCCTTATCACGCACGAAGGAGCTTGGAATGCGCGCAATATGGGGTTGTAGCCGAGGATGAGATGTGCTGCCCTTAGCTGACCGTCTGACTCGTTGACGTAAATTTCAGCTTAAAGAACCCTGTCCAAGCTGGCTTTGTTAACTAAGCGGAGTAAAGGCGTAGTGGCGTGGGGATCTGCAATATCAGTAGGAACAACGAGGAATCATTTTAGTACCAGCAGACAACAGTGGGAATACCAAAATTATATAAAGTTAAGTGTTAAAACTAAATGGTTAGTTTCCCACCTGGTTCACCCTCTTTAACTGGGCATGGTAAGCCATCATGCCATCGCCCAGAGAAGATTAGAAAATCTTATTTTAATCCCTTGTTAGATACAGGGAGACACTGAATCAACCTAACCTCGGCGTGCCTGGATTTAAAATAATATCCCTACTTTTTTAGGTGTTGAAGATTGTAACTCCAGTTTATATCGTGGTGGGTTAGGTTTAGGTTCATTCTTTCGTTCAAGCCTTCTATACACCCTAACACCCTAAACATATTCGGCGCGCATTGTGTAGGGGACAACCTAAAATACCTAAGGTAGTTCCTAGTAAGGGTACCCATAGGAATGGTCATCCCCCCTTCTATGAAGGCAATCATAGGGATGACCACCTCGTTCGTTTTCCTTTCATCATACCACTCACCCTGTGCCGCGTATCTAACGCCTACATGTGGAGGAATGTTATACTTAGTTCTAAAATTCCTCATTCCCTCCTCGGTGTCTACTAACTCCTTAAATCTACCCATTTTCTAAGAAGTTCTATAAGGGAAATTTTGCAATAAAAGGAAGAAGAGTTGGAGATAGTTTAGGAAGACTTACAGGTGTGTGAAATGGTCCTCGGACAGGATTTTGGTATTTGTAGACGCACAGAGGAGTGAGAGAAAGAAAGGAAATATCGGGTTCTAGAATAACACAATTGTTTAAAGTGAAAAGAAACTGATTTGAAAGACTATTTATAGTGGTGCAAAAATTGGGAGCGGGAATTTGCCCGCTCAAATTCCCAGAAAGCTCAACCGCCGTTGGATTCTCATCCAATCGTTGAACGTGGGAGACAAAGGAGTTGCCAAAATTAAATGAAGGTACGCCCTGGGCACTGAAGAGTCAGGGATGAGTCACAAGAAGACAGACACGTATTGTTACGATTTGACCTAATGAAACCAAATCATAAGGCAAATCAGACGAAGGAATCAAAATCCTCCTTTTCTCCCGAGGAGCCGAAAAGAAAGATTTTAAGGGGCTATTGTGGGGGCCAATTGATCCCATATGTTCAAATTGCATTGGAAAGGGCTGGGCCCAATATCCAGTCTCATATGTACAGATTGCATTAGAAAGGGCTGGACCCAATACCCAGTCTGAGGATGAGAGAGTATCCGAGGACGACCAGTAAAGGAAGAGGTGAAAGTTGCATTCCGAAAGGAGGTAAAGAGTACCTATGTAGGATTTAACCATGTCCGAGGACAACGACCACCCCGGAACGTCTGTCCGAGGTGGCCAGTAGACTTATCAGTCTCTTAAGGTAACGTCTCAGACGAACCTTGCAACAAAGGGGATGAGAAAGTATCAGATAAAGGATAAGAATGAGAGAAAACAAATATCTGGGAGTACTGTTGCCCCCGCATTAAATGCTGCCCAGCTAACTCTCTGGCCGCATTAATGTGGAGGTGATGCCTGAACAGTGAACAAGCAGCCTTACAGCTAAGAATGGAAGGTTCAAGAAGAGGCAAGGGAAGCAGAGAAAAAGGATTCCCAACACCTGACCCACACGTGGATGGAGGAAATGGTAAAAAAATCATAGTATATAATACGAAGAAAGAGAAAAAGGGAGACACAGAAAAAAGACTGGAGAAAAAAAAGAAAGAGAAAGAGCAAAAAGGTTGAAGAAATACAACAACAAAAAAGAAGAATTTAGTACTCTTAGTCATAGTACTAGGACATGTCCGAGGATACTTTCTACATATGTACGCATATAACTCTTTCCTTTTAACACTACAAACCAATATCTTTATCCTAGATTCAGACTAGCTTTTTCTCCCGCTCTCTACAAATTTATTGTTTGGGCTTTTTGGGCCTGGGTCCATTCTTGTTCTAGGTTCAAGTCAAATCTGGTCCTTACAAAACTATTACACAACTTTTTTATTTTATTACAATTGTGATGTGGTAGAGTGTGAATGATGAAAAAAAATTAATGATTCTTTGTGTAAGTAATAAATAACTACTTAGGATCTACTACATTAGAATTGTGACAAAAAATTGCGGAATAGTTTGTAGTAGTAGAACCGCTCTAGATTTTGAATTTCCTCTAAATTTTTATTTGTTAATTTACAAAACTATCTTATCAATCACATGATTCATGACTTTCAATCACTAACTGATAGTTAATATGACCAATTTAATAGCCATATCATTCACAAATGAGATCATGTGATATGGATCTATGAATTTCATATAGTAATTGGAGGAAAAGTTTGTCCTTTACTAAATCAATTGGTAAATTTTTGAATAAGAATATGGAATGCATTCCCACATATAGAAAGAAAACTAAGAGAATTGCTTCTCATTGTATAGGCTATAGATGAAAAGGGAGAAATAAAAACCAAACAATTTTCTTCCAAATTGTCTAACCTATTTTATGGCAAATCATTTGGTCATTAACATGTATACTTCATAATAGCTTTCGCAAAAAAGCTAGGAAGAGGAGCTAACTGGTGTTTTAATTGTCATCCTTGCAGCACTCACACTTTTTACTACAAGCTTCTACTAATCCAACATGTCTAGGAAGTCCATCCCCAACATGCTCATTGGGAAAGAAACTTCTATATATGCAAATATTCTAACTAAAACAATAATTAATAGTAAGGAGGCTTTTGTTATGTACTAATCCCCCTAGTTTTGTAGTAAGCCAATGGTTGACAAATGCTTAGGCGTCGTCGCGTCGGTTAATCCGAGTTTTTTTAGGGGACGTATTTTGGCACACACTTTACCATAGCTAGTTTAGTATCAATTATGGGTACATCATTTAAAGCACTCAAATTAATCTAATAACAACTTGATATGTGTACAAATGGTGGCAGAGTATTTTTCTTTAGACAGTTTTGTAAAGTTATGATTTCCAACTATTTTGTGTTGACTTTAATTCCGTATCAAATTTGATTGTAAATTATTCAATCATTTTCCCTATATGTATGTGGGTTTATTTGTGAGGGATGAGTGTGAGAGATCAGTGAAGAATCAAGTTTCAAAAAATGAATCAGTGGATTTTGCGACTAGCTCGCGAGAAGCAACCCGCGAAAAGGCCACGTGTGGAGCACATAACTGGAAGATGAAGAGTCGTGCTAGGCTGTCAATTTCGCGACTGTCTCGCGAGAAGGCCCAACCCGCGAAGTACCCGTGAAAGTTTCTGTTTGGAAAAAAGTTTTGTTACTTTACCAAATTCTTTACCCACATTATAAATACTCTCATTACTCACACACACAATCATAATTGCTTGATGGGGACTATCACCTTCAAGGTACATCCTATAACTCCCACATTTCCTAGAATACACGCTTGCAATCATATTTAAAAGCATTTTTGATCTTTTTGCTTTTGATTTTTCTTTGCATATTTTTCTTTTAAGTATATTATACATGGGCATATTATAGAGAGAAAAAAAATACCCAATGATATTTGACATTCCAATTTTGCTATGCCTAAGCACACAAATGTCATTGACATCACACTTTTGCTATGCCGAAACATACAGATGTCATACATGATTGGCGGGTAATAGTGGTGAGATGGTTATTAATGCCTTTCTCTCAGGATTTTTTAGTCCTTCCCGTCAAAAAAAGTGATACGAGTGTTAAGTATAAGAGACAACTCAATCTTACTCATCACAAACAAGAGCCACAAAGCTCACTTGCTTAGTTGTGCATAGAGATGCTCATCTAAGCTACAAGAGATACAAAGTTTAGAAAACTTTGTTTCAATGGCCATCCAAGGTACACAAGTACCAATGTACACATAACACACACTGTTTTTGTATTTTTCTGATTTTTTTTTTTTTTTATATCAAAAACAAAATAAACAAAAAACTGAAAATAAACAAACAAAAACATGTTAAACAAAGCAAAGCATAAAACTAGACTGACTCAAAAAAAAAAAAAGCAAAACACACAAGTAATGCAACAAACAAAAACAAGAAGATAGAAGAATGTGATAAAATCACTTAGAGTCCTTTTTTTTCCACACTTTGGAAGAACCTTTTCTTTGATTAAACCCTTGAACCGATGGTGAGGGGGAAGAATTAAAACCGTTCAAATTCGAAAGGAACATGAAGGCCTTGAGAAGATCATCGAGAGGAGCGAGAGAAGATTAAAGCTGATTCTGGCTTCCAGATGCTATCATGCCGTTGCTCTGTTGAGTGGCTAACCACTTATAGAAATTTGGTCGAGTATGACCGGCAGCTCCACAATGATGACATAGATGCTGCTTCTTTTGTTTAGGCTTCTGAGAGGTAGCCTTCTTAGCCTTAGGATTTTTAACATCTTTCTTATCTAGTTTAGGGGATGCTCCTAAGATAGATTTACCCTTGTCTAAGTTCTCACTAGCTAGACTAATTTTAACATCAGTGTTCTTAATTTTAATATTACTAGCAGGAGGAACAAAAACAGTAGTACTAGTAGAAGCAGTATTAGAGGAAGAAAGACCATACCCTAAACCTATTCGATCTGAAGCAAATTTCTGAATACTGAGCATCTCGTCTAGCTTAGCGCTTGAAGTCCTCTCCAATTGAGCTCTGACTTGAGACAGTTTCGCCTCAAGCTTCTTGGTCTTCTCAGCCAAGAAATTGTTCTCAAACCTCAGTGCTCCAATAGTCTGATTAGCCTCATCAAACTTTATGGATAATTCTTCACGGTCAAGTTCCACATCACTGAGTTTCTTGATGGCCAGCCTATAAAGTTTCTCATGCATTACAGTAACTTTGTACAATTTCTCATAGGCTATATGGATGACATCTTGATCATCCATCTTCCCAAATTTGGACTCCACCAATTCTTCTTTTTCGTCCACATCTTCAACAATCCCATCAGTAGGATTGACAGTGGCAGTGAAGGCATTTAAGATTCCGTCATCCTCATTGTCGAAATCTTCCTCAGACTCAATGTCGCTTAAGGTAGCAGCATCTTACTCTTCCCAGTGCTCTTGAGATACGTAGGACACTCATGTTTCATGTGCCTGAAGCCTTAACACCCAAAACACTTAGGTCCTACAGGAACAGTGTACTGACCACCTTCCTTAGCATCCTTCTTCCCTTTGTCTTACCCTTTAAACTGAGAAGAACTGGATTGTCTACGGTCCTTGTCGAAGTTCCTCCCATTGGCATTCTTCATAAACTTCTTGAATTGCCTGGTGATGTAGGACTTCATCTTGGAATCTTCATCATCAGAAGACTCATTTGTCTCACTGCTCTTGGCCTTCAGTACCATACTCTTGCCTTTACCCGTCTTGTCAATCCTTGTCAACCCTAACTCATAGGTCTGCAAGTTACCAACCAGCTCTATCAAAGGAATTTTGTCGATATCCTTTGATTTTTCTATTGCTGTAATCTTGGCATGGAATCTCTCGAGTAGAGATCTGAGCACTTTCCTCACAATCTTGGGTTCAGGAATGGTTTCCCCAAAATTAAAGGCTGAGTTTACTATGTCCTTGAGCTTAGCATAGAACTTATCGAACGACTCATCCTCCTCCATCTTTATTTCTTCAAAGCTTGTAGTGAGCCTCTGAAGTTTTGAATCCTTGATAGCTTTTGTACCCTCATAGGTTGTCTGGAGGATGGTCCAAGCTTCCTTAGCAGTTTCTGTGGAGGATATCTTCTTAAACTCCTCATTGGTGACTACACTAAATAAGGCATTCAATGCTCTGCTGTTGAAGTTTGCTGCCTTGATCTTTGCTTCATCCCAATCAGTCGGCGCTTCCTTTGGTTTGGTCCAGCCAATCTCTATAGCTTGCCACACCTTCTCATCTAAGGACTGCAAGAAAGCTCTCATACGTACTTTCTAGTATGCATAATTAGTGTCATCAAATAAAGGAGGTATGATTAAAGACTGTCCTCTGTCCATGACAAACAGGGGTCAATGGATCAACACAGCAAAGATTAAAACCTAATCAGAGTGTGCCTACTCTGATACCACTTGATAGGCCACAAACTGAATAACCCTTTGTGATAGAACTTAATTAATTAATTAGCCAAGTTATTAATTAATCAATTTATCATGCAAACGCGTGGTAGCACAAACAAATCACCAATAAATTAATAATGCAGTGGAAAATAAATAACACGGTAATTTGTTTACGAATGGGGAAAACCTAACGGCAAAAACCCCACCGGGTGATTTTAGGTCACCACTCTCGAAACTCCACTATTATCACAATAAGCAGTTACAAGTAAAAGAATCCCAAGTATCTTACCAATCTACAGTTGAACCCTTACCCCAATACCCAATTGGACTTGTTCTGTAGTGACAGTTCCCATTTCTAATGCACGGCTCCCAAGTACGCGACTAACAGTTGCGCGGATCCCAGTACGCGACTTTAATAACACCAACTGAGAAGATTGTCGACTACAAAGTTCTTCAGTTCATCCACACGCTGAAGATCAAGAAGATGCTTGGTCACAAAACCCTACGGTGCAAATACACAGCAACTTCTTCAACAGAAAGAGATAAACTAGGTCAAGAACCTTGTCTCCGGTCACAATTTGTTTGAACAGAGTTTGCTTAATGCTTGTGCAACTTGTGTATAGTTTTACGGCTCTTAAAACAATCATTTTATATGTCTAGGGTTAGGAGAAAAGAAGGCCCAAAGATAGATTCACAGATCCCAAGAAAATCAGAGTTGAATTCTGAATTTCTTAAACCTCAACAGATAGGAGGTGTCGAGAAGCTATCGACCAGCTGTCGAACTTTAATGAATTTGCACTTTTGCTTGATTTCTTGAACAGACTTGAAGGCTTTAACACTTGATATTGAAACGTGGTTTCTTGAAATATTTAAACACATCCTAAGTCTACCCAAATATAAGTAAAGTGTGTTTTGTCAAAGGATAAGCCAATTACATAAAATCATGATATATGTTTTTAACATGTAAAACACATATGTCCTAACAAAAAATAGAGAGAGAATTCAATGATAGTTAAAGACTAAAACGGAAAACCAAAAATGGTATTTGAAAGTTCAAATACTAAACCCATATTCATTATGAGAAAGTTCAAAAGCACCTAAAAAAGATAAACAAAGACCCAGTCTTGCTTTGGTGTCCAACGCAACAAAAACCCAGGAAAAACCAACTTTATCAATAAGCCCACTCTCGCCCTCTTCAATCTTAAAATAAAAAACCACGGCCAAAAAAAAAAACATAATCAATAAAATCTCAAATAAAGCAAATGGAACTCTTGGCGAAATGGATGATTCATGATGAGGTGAAGAAGGCAGAATGGAGATGAACAATGGGCTTACATTTGGGAATTTTGATGTTTTGGTGTTTTAAGTTTTTATTTTAAATCTTTTTTTTAAGCTGATGTAGCATCATGCCAGGTCAGTTTTGTAAAACATTTAGTAGTAAAAAGATGACACATCATTGTTCCATTAGCCACATAGACAATAGCAATAATGACAATTAACAAAAGGACTATAAACAGGCCTCATTTTTTAAATTTAAGGGACCAACAGTAATCACTTAAAACTTCAAGGCTATAGAATTGTTTATGTGGATTAATTGATTCTATATTAATTGTTGGCAACCAATCTTTGCTTCTTGGTGCTAAACCTCAAAAGGATACAATGCTCGACTGTTAATTATTTAAATTATTTTTACTGTTTTCTCCTTTTATTGACCTCCGTCTTCTCTCGTCCCTTGACAAAGAACAGTGCACTGTTTCTCTTTTTATTGACCTCAAGTTTCCTCTTGTCTTTTGACAAAGAACAAGGGAAGGGTGTTTGGTCGTTTGAGACTTTCCTCTAGCTTTCAGTGTTGTCTCAAGTATTAAAAATTCAATATTGTTTATTTAATTTTATTTTGAACGCAAGTTAAGTGTTAGTTTGTTCACGAATTATTTGATTAATTTATTTTATTTCTGTATATAATAAACACAACTAAATTTTTTGCATTTCTTCATAAATCTATACGAGGTTGTAATCCATGCGTTGAAGAATTATTTTAATATTTGTTTGGATTTTGTAAATTATTATTATTATTATTATTTATTGTTGTTAATATTTGTATAAGGAATATGATACTATGGAATTCTATGCTTGACAACAATCTTGTAAAATGTAAAAACATCAAGTGTACAGATTAAATGTGCCTACTTTATAAATTTAGACATAAAAAACGGAGATCATTTGTTTTCTTACAAAAGAAAATGATAAGTAATCGATTTATTTCCTAACGCTTTAAATCAACTCGTTATCAGCTCCACCAAGGCAAAACCATGAGCCATCATATGTCATAGGTTTTTTTTTTTTTTTTTTTTTGGTTGAGTAAAGATACAAATGGACATGTGTGTGGTATGGGTTAATTTATTTATTTTTCCTGTTTTGAAGTCATATTTTTGTAGTATTATTGTTTTGTGCAAAAGAGTGCAAACAATGATGATGAGGTGGTCTTATACAGATCAAGATCTTCTATAGTTCTTAGGAAAACTCTACCATATAAAGTCACTTTAACTTTGACATTTCTTTTATAATAAATTTAGATTATGTCATGACATTGATCTACTAAAAAATCACTAAAATAATGGTTTCTAAAACGCAACTAAAATATAAATCTAAACTTTAGATTCATCTCCTCCCCCAAACCCTCTGCCTCAACATCCAAGTGACAACCAACTTCGGCAGTTGCCGATTTAATAAGAGCTACCTTAGGCTCTTGGACAAATCAATTTGGTAGAGTACTAAAGCAATTATCTTAAAATTACACTAACCAGACATTGTCTAGGTGTTCCATGTTTAGACTTTAGATGTAGGAAGAAATCAGTTGGAAAATATGATTTATTAGCCAAAAGCTTAAGCTACTATTTTTAACAGATAATCAATGGGTACAACTTTTTTTTTTTTTTTTTCAAATGAGTTTGATTCTTGTAAATAAAACCCTTGATAGCATATGTTTAGTCACTTAAAAGGGGGAGAATTTCATGTATGCTAGGTTTGCTTGTATAAAAAAGATCAAACTGCTCCATTGCTTACAACTTTTACTCAAGCTAGGTATTATTTAGTGTATGTGTTATGAATTACCTTATACCATCTTTCGCTCGTCCAATTTAGTGTATGTGTTATGAATTACCTTATACCATCTTTCGCTCGTCCAACTTCACAGCCAAATTTCTTAGTGCATGAGTCTGTAAAATTTCTCAGTGTTGATTTGTAAATTTACCAATTAAGTCTCTAAGATGATGAGTCAAATCCAATTACAATGACCATACTTTCTTTCAAGTATTTTAGCAAAGGTCACAAAGCAAGAGTTTGTGGCCTAAAAGCCTCAAGAAAAATAAAATCAAGGCTTACATTGGAAGATAGGGTTAGATGTTATTACTTAGAGTGCATTTGTTTTGGCTAAAAAGGGTTTTAGGAAATCATTTTACACCCCTCTATGTGTTTGGTAAGCACTAAAAATTGGGTCAAACAGAAATCAATTTCTGCGTTGATTGTAAAATACCCCACTTGGCTCGTAAAAGTATTTCAGGTTTTATTTTACCTTCAAAGCATTTACACTCCTCACACACTTTCTCAAAGCTTCTCACACGCACTCCTCATAGACACTCTCCAAGCTCAGTTGTGATTGAGCTCCATAGAGCAAGACAGCACCGAACGCAAGGTCACCCTCTCCCTCATGCCATTTCGAGCTCCACCCATAGTCCGACGATCCAGCTTTTGAGTTTCCTCCAATCTGACAACCCACAGTTCACCGATCCACCCACGATGAGTTTACTCCACTGTTTGAACAAATCAACCTTCGACACTCACCATTTCCGTCCGATCCACCCTTCATTTTGTTCGATCCACCCTCTATTTCGTCCAATCCACCCTCTATTTCACTCCGATCCAACCTCCGATCCACCCTCCATTTTAACCTGACAACCTCACCTCACCTCACCTCCAATCCACACACCTCCGACCCACCCTCTACAAAAGCCTATCCACATCCCCTCAAACCCATCTAGCCAAAATCCACCCTCAAACCCATAAACAACCCAAATGCTAATATTGATATCTCGGATCCGATCTATATAAATATATTTATTTATTTATTTATAAAATTATTTATTTATTTATTTACTTTTTATAATTATCCATTTTTTAATTATTGATTTAAGAAATTAACTTTTGTTGGTGTTACAATTATACAGAAATATATGTGCATAAATTTTGTGTTGGTTGATATCAATGTGAATACTGTGTTGATATAAATTTTGTGTTGTGTTGGTGAATGTATATGGCACCTTGTGAATATTGTGGACACAATGACATAGTGGTTGTGTTTTTTCCCTTGATCTTGAACTGGGCTTGTTATGACATTTACGTGAATTTGGATGGTTTAACAAACTTTGAGCATGGCTGTATATACTGATTGTGTTAAAGATCACGGGTGTTGTGTTGGTTTATGATTGTGCTCTACTGTTTTTAGTTTGTGGCTATTTTTATATATTATGTAATCAATATAATGCTTGTTTACGTACCTCTTAAACCACAATGTTTGTGATTTTTTAGATGAAGAAAAAAACCAAAGCCGCAATTCTTGCCTTAGTTGCATCTGTCCTCCTTGTGTGGGTTGCATTGGTAAGGAAATTGCGACGTAGACAACTACCTAGAGCGCCTTATGTTAATCATGTAGCTGAAAGAGAGTATTACATAAATAGTATTCTGCATGGAAGTGAGAGACATTGTGTGAGTCAAATTAGGATGAAGCCTATAGCTTTCAAGGAGTTATGTCACATCCTCATTAAAGGGGAGCACATACGCCCGACTATTCACGTGTCCGTTATGAAGCAAGTGCTAATTTTCTTACACATTATTGGTCATAATATGAGGTTCCGTGTAATTGGTAGTCGGTTCCATAGATCGACTGAGACTGTTCATAGATACTTCAAGGTCATTCTTAGGGGGGTCATAAAATTATATAGAGCTCTAATAAAACTGCCTAGCAAAGATACACCCCTAGAGATAAGGGATAGCAGAAGGTTCTATCCATATTTTAAGGTAAATATTGCGACCTATGTATTTATGTAAATTGTGAAGATTTGTGTAATTTTAAACCATTATGTCTGTCGAAAATTAGGATTATGTTGGAGCAATAGATGGTACACATGTTCATGCATCTGTGTCACCTGAAATACAAGGAAGGTTTCGTGGTCTCAAAGATGGAACCACGCAAAATGTGTTAGCTGTCATTAGTTTTGACTTGAAGTTCACTTATGTATTGGCTGGATGGGAAGGCAGTGCACATGATTCACGTGTGTTAAATGATACATTTGCTAGGCCAAGGGGATTTTCAATTCCCAAAGGTATTATAGGATTACTTCACCTTTTGGGTTTATTAGTTTAATAATTTTTGTGCGTTTTCCTAAACATAGTAGTGATTTGGTTTATTTTTGAATACATGTAGGTAAATATTATCTTTGTGATGTTGGGTATGGTAATAAAAATGGAGTTTTGTCACCTTATCGAAGTGTGTGATATCACTTGAAAGAGTTTAGTGATCGTCCTCCTTAGAATGAACAAGAATTGTTCAACCTCCGACACTCTTCATTGAGAACTACCATTGAGCGAGGGTTTGAAGTGTTGAAGAAACATTTTCGAGTGTTGGATGCAGAACCATTTTGGTCTTTTGAAACCCAAGTGAAAGTAGTGTTAGCATGTTGTGTGATTCATCATCACATTATGGGGGTTGATCCTACTAACTACATTATGGAAGCTGCAATGAACCAAGTAGAGTCTAGTGGCTCCCAACAAGGAACACAATCACGTTGGGACTCCATTGAAGACAATATAGTGTGGAATGCTAAGATAGATGAGATATGCCAAGCTATGTGGTCTGATTATATCAGGAATGGAGAGTAGTGCTTTATTTAGATTTCTATGATTGTAATAGCTGCTGTATTTTTCTTTTCTGTAAGGACAATGTATTTACTATTGACTTCTAGTGGTGTAAGGAAAAAGTATTTTTAGCATTACATTGTTATTTCCAGCATTACATTGTTATTTCTAGTAATTGTTTATTTCTGTTGTGCACATCTATAAGCATGGTTGTATGTGTGTTCGATTTGTTGTTCATATTCCGAGCGTAATTACTAAATGCTACTCTCAATATTAAATGCTACTCTCACTATACAATTTTCATATGTAGTAATGTCGAAAGGAAAAGAGAAGGTGGGCACTAAGCACTTTAGGTGGCTGCCCCTCATGCACACGACCATGCTTACTCTGCTTGCCGAAAAGGCTGCAAAGGGCAACAAGCCCTCTAACACTTTCAAGGCCAGCTCCTTTGCTAGTGTAGCCAAGGAGATATCTGTTCAGTTTGGGGTGGAGTGCCACCCCTCATATGTTTAGAATCAGCTGCGTACTCTTCGGACCATGTGGAGCACTATTTAAACTCTTCGGAAGAAGAGTGGGTTTGGCTGGGATGATAACTTGAAAATGATCACATGCAATGTGAAGACATATCAAGAAGAAGTCATGGTATGGCTTCCAACTATATTTTCTTAATATAAATGATAATATATATTTTTAGCTTTTATAATCTATGAATTGGAAACAAGACAAGGCTGCTTAAGTACCCTATTTATATAAAATTTATAGTGTCATTCTTTTTAGGATTCCATTGCTTTTACAAATTTTCAAATTTAACTTTCATATGCGGATCTATTGTAAAATCTAGTCTATATTGAATTGAATATTGAATTTATGAGTGAAGTGATTATTGCATTGTTATTATACGTTCCTTTCTCCCTTACAAACGCAACATAAGCATGTAGAGTATTTGAACAAAAAGATAGAGATGTATGATGAATTGACCATTGTAGTGGGGAAAGATATGGCCACGGGTAGCTTCGCTAAGTCGTATGTTGATATTGAAACAGAGCAAAACAATGGGGAGAGCAATGAGATGGTCACTGACAATGGGGAGGAAGGAGTGGTGGATAAAGGGAAGAATGTGGTAGAATCATCTACCACTGGGTCCACAATTTCGAAGTCCCGCAAAAGAGGCCGTGCACCTCCCTCTGATGATAGTGTTCTGATTGATCTATCTGATTAGTTAAAGGAAATATTTGTGGCCCTAAAAGAAATCAACCGAGGGCCTGTTGATTACAATAGTCTGTACGCTGAGGTGATGGCTATGGTGGCGAATGGGTATAGTGAAGATATGCTCGCCACTACCTTTGACCATCTCTATGAAAATGAGAAGGCAGCCAGGGGATTTCTGGCGAAGAATGCGAAGCTAAGGAAGCTTTGGATGGATGGTTATTTGTTCACTCAACTCTGAGTTGTCTGTTTGGTGTTTACATGTGTTGTAGTTCTAGTATTCACCCGTTGTAGTTCTAGTATTCACCTATCATTGTATTATATATATGACACAATTGTATTATTGGTAAGTAGGCTATGTATGTATTTCTAACCTTGGACATATGCTGATGGTACGTATATTTTGTGAACTGTTATGCTCCAAGGGATAATAGTTACGTACCTTGACTGTAGGATGTGTAGTCTTTTGTAGTATTGGAACGATACAATTGCCCAAGTTATCATTTTTTTACACCATGGAGTTGTACTGCCAATGGTGAAAGTACATTATGTTGTTTTGATATAAATATTATGAGTATATTCGGATGCTCTTTGTTGATGTTGAAGTGGATGATTATTTTTGTACTGTTATAGGTCTAAGCAATGCAAGTGTTGCTTTTGTGCATTTCATATTTTCCAGGCAATGCAGGTTGATCATTTGTGCATTTCATATTTTCCAGGCAATGCAGGTTGATCTTTTGTGCATTTCATATTTTCTGTAAAATGTTTGAACAAACCAAACGCAGGAATTGACTTTCTGTAAAATGAATTCCCAAGAAGCCAAACAGTGGAATTCGTTTTCTGTCCTATTTTCCATGGTGCAACCAAACAGCTTAAATACATTTTCCTTACAAGAAAACAATTTCCCCTGAAATCATTTTACGCTCGGAAATCACTTTCCGTTGAACCAAACGCACCCTTAATGAGTGTTTTCTTAATTTTTTGATAAGCTACTCGTAAGTGTTTTCCATGAAATAAACAGTTATGATTTAACAATCTTTATTGTTTTATTTAAAGGTTTTTCATAAATATTGGAGGTGAGATCAGCTTAATGACATGAGTCATATCTAAATTTACTGCAGGGCTTCCTTTGTGCTTGAGTCTTTTCTGTTAATTATGTTTGTTTTGTCTTTATTTTGGTTGATATGCATAATTGATCATCAAATATTGACTACTTTCTCTACCAACTATAATTTTTGGTCTAGGTTTAGTCAAAACCAAGTCGATGCACACAGATACACACTATTGTATTGTGTTGACTCTTATAATTTATTATCAACTGCATCACAAGAGGATAATCTTCTTAGCACTACCAGGTTTCACAATTCAATCACAGAATTGACAAAAAGATAAATGATATAAAAGTAAAAATAAAAAATCACAGAGTGTGACTGTTTTTTTGTTTTTTTTGTTTTTTACAAGATAAAAAATCTTCTCTAATCAAATCTAAATAATGTGTAAACAAAAACAGAGGAGCTTTCCGACAGATTTTGAATTTGTCCCAGTTGAAGAGAAACTACAACTTTGAAGAGGAAATGTTTTTTTATTTGGGGCACCATTTATTGTCGGGGCTTTTTTGATCTTCCAAATCCATTGCACCCTCTCTTGGTCTTTTGCTTTTAAATTTCAATGCATTGGACGTCTCGGTTTTCAATGATGTTAATTATTACGGTAATTAACTCATCGCATTTTACACTCAATAATTTAATTAACACAAAAATTTAAAAACTTATATGAGACATATGGTACAAAATTGACTCTTAATTGAAATCTAATTTGGAATTTAACTGAATTTTCTCTTAGTCTTGAGATCTTTCAAATCATAGGTAATTATACAAAAAACTAATATATATCCCCGTGCATATGCACGAGTATATTTAAAAACAATCACAATTACACACATATATGAGTTCAAATTATACCTGATATTAAGGTTACAACTTACACAATTTTTAAGTCGTGAATTTTTAAAATATATAATGGTTTCTTATTTTATATATATAGTTTGTATCTCTAGCATTGTTCATTTTCATCTATTCCCACTAATAAGATCACGTTTTCACTTACCAATAACCACTCACTATATCAATAGTTTGTAAAAAATGTTGTAAAATAGTTTGAAACTTTGGCATTATCCTTTCTAAAATATATAAAATAAAATTATGAACTTTTTTTAGATAAAAAAAAATCAAAATATGTCAACTAGTTGAGTTATAAGGCTTTTAGACATACTTAACAAGAGTTAAATGGTCATGATGCAAAGATTATTGTATTTATATCAAAAAAATCTATGATAAATGTTTCTGTATTTTTGTTACGATTTTTTCAAAAATAAACGTATAATACTCATTCTATACACGTACTATTTTTTCACAGTTTTTGTATTTTTATGACGAATTTTTGAAACATAATTTTATGAAAATGCCGAATTATACCCGTCGGTATATTTACAGTATCAAATGCATATCATATTTTACTAATATGCTTGGATCTACATGTAATTATTAATCTGAAAAAAGAAAAAAGAAAAAACCTATCCAACCTAAAATAAAACCCATCAACCCAAGAAAAAACCAACATGAAGAGTCAGGTTGGCTGGTTAAATGAACAATCTTACTTGGATCTACATGTAATTATTAATCTGACACTAGTTAAAAAGTATGAACAATGATATAAATACTAACAAATTGAATATTCAGCAATATAATCTCAAACACCATCCTTATAAAAATAGAAAGGGAGAATAGCAATTCAGTTGAAGCTCTTGGAGTGTTAGAATTACTCAACATTGCTCACGCGGTTGGAATAAATTTTTGGATCAAACATTCCATTGCTAATGGTGGTAAGACATTTGTTAGGCATGGTAATTGGCACCCTGAAGGTGCATTATTGCGTAGATTTGGTCACTAGATGATTCTTGAAGCTGCAAGAAATGTGAATGCCAAATTTATAGTATTCTGAAACAGGGTTACTAGTTCTGCCCTCCAACTCGATCTGACATAGAGATGAGTTTGTAGATAGTTTTTTTTTTTTTAATAGGAATTTTCAGATAGGTTATCACTTATCACAAATTGACTTAGCAAATGAGGATTTTGTCCGATGGTTGCTCTCAAAATTTGGGAGATTTATCAGATCCTTAGCTTGGAATGAAATTAGGCTAACAACTAGAGAAATGTTGGTTCAGTGGGGTTATGGTGGGTTCATTAATAAGAGATTATTTGTTTTTCTTTTTTATTTTTTTTATTTTTTTTTTTGAGAAACGAGATTATTTGTTTTTAGATTGTTCTTTTACTAGTAGAATCCAGTTTCCTCTACTAAATGCGTGTGTGCAAGAAGTGTGGATTAATTAACATGGTCTAACCCAATATAAAAAAAATTAAAATAAAAAGTTAAAAAATAAAATAAAATAAAAACCCATTAAGTTCCACGAAACTATCTTCGACAAGCAACCCAATAGGCCCACCCCTTTAATGCTCGTTCCTAGTAATGGGCTCACCAAATAACCGAATTAGTTGGGCTCATCTACTTCATTTTTTGTTAAAATGAAAATTGCATTAAGAAACTAGCAACAGGCATAGTACCATAGGCAGAAAGCCTATTTAAGAGAACAGGCCAGAGGCATCAAAGCTTAGCAAATGGCTATAGACCAGTTGGGCTAATCTAAATTTCAGCTCACATTGCTTGTCCGTCTTTTAAGCCTTGCCCAAGCAGCTCATTACTTGGGCCACTCAGCTTTGTTTTGCAGCTTTTGCTGAAAGTCCAAGAGTTTCTTCGAACAGGTTTGATTTAAATTTCCTCTAAATTGTTGCATAAGAATATGGAATGCATTCCCACATATAAGTGAGAAAACTGAGAGAATTGCTTCTCATTGTATAGGCTATTAATTTGTAACCCTATGCATATATGCATAGATATATTTAAAATATATATGTTAAGATACATAGTATAATTCTTATTTATATAATTGAAATATTTGTAATAATCATTCTTTTATATATATATATATATATATATATATATATTTTTTTTTTTTTTTTTTTTTTGAACTCTTTAAAAAGTCTTGTAGGAATATTAATAGGTAGAAAATGTAAATTGTCTATTTTTATAAAAAAAAATTTAAGTTCATTAATTTTAAACTCTTTGGTTTTTATGTGCAATAACTCACGTGGATGGATATTTATAATGTAGTTCCACATTTAACTCCAAAATTAAAAAATAAAATTCTCTCTAAAAATAAATAATTTAAGACACATTGAGCAAAATTAAATTTCAACTGTAGAATCTAATTGGATTTCCTCTAAGCTTTATATATATATATATATATATATATATATGGAAGAAAAAAAAAACACTTGTGTTTTAATTTTCATCCTTGTAACGCCCTGATTTCTAACTACAACCTACAAATTAGACATGGCAAAACATGTGGGTCGAGTCGGGTTCGGGTTAGGTCAATCGGGTCATTGGTCAAAACAAGTCATTTTAAGCGGGTTAAAAAGGGGTTTGGATCAATCGGGTTGTGGGTCGGGTTGGCCTGTATTTTTCACATGATTTTTTTTTTTAATAAATAAAACAACATGTATTTTCCATTTGGAAAGTTATGCAACAAATTACTTGATATAAAATGCATTATTTTAAATTCACCACTTATATCAAGAATGAACTCAGTTAAACTTATTAATACTTATTCAATAATTTTAAAATTATACAAATCCTAACATTGTTATCTAAAACAAAATAACACAAAGATAAGTAAAACAAATACACAAGTTTTATTTCTACACAATATCAACATCCCAAAACATAAAAAAAAATTACAAATAACTTATTGGATAACTCATTTAAAGAATAAAAACATATAAGAAATTTACAATCTTGAAAATTAATTTTATAATCTATTATCAATTGTGGTTGACACTCTATTTCAATTTGAGATATACATTAAAGTTTGATTGCTTACTTATTTATACATGATCTTTTTTATGAATATCATATTATTGTTGAGCAACACATACTTTAGGAAATATCATAATTTATTTTGGACATAAATTGTGAAAAAATTGGTCTAAGTATTCATAATTTATGCTAATTTGATACTTTGGCTTTACTATTTTCACACTTGTGAATGTTTCTCACACATGTCTACAATTTTAAATCTAAGTTTCTAACTCTACAGATTATCTTGGCATATACTTTGCTATTTGATATCTAAAAGTCTTTACTCATTACAGAATGCTCAACCACATACATTTATCTTTCAATTAATTTGCATGCAGTTATGTAAATGTATCAATTGTTTCCTTAAAGCTCACAATAAACAATTAAACCAATATTGTCTTAATTTTACTATTTTTTTTACCAAAAAAAAAAATTAAAAAAATGGTTCGGGTTCGAGTCGGGTAAAAAAATTCTGACATATTTTGCCATGTCTACTACTAATCCAACATTTTTAGCAAGTCCATCCCCAACATGCTCATTTGGAAAGAAACTACTATGTTGTTATTCTAACTAAAACAAGAATTAATTGTAGGGAGGCTTTTGTTATGTACTAATCTCCTAATTTTGTAATTTTGTTGTAAGCCACTTGTTGACTGATGCTTGGGCATCGTCGCGTCAGTTAATCCAAATTTTTTTTAGGGGAAGCATTTTGACACACACTTTACCACAACTTGTTTGGTATCAATTTATAATTGCATTACTCACTTATACATAAGTTCATCACTTAAAGCACTTAAATTAATCTAATAACAACTTGACATGTGTACAAGTTGTGGCAAAATGTGTGTATCTAAACTGTTTGATCATGAATAAATATATATATAAAAAAAAATAAAAGATGTTGAATTAAAAAGAAAAAGACATTTAAGAGTTTGGGTGGATTTCTTAAAGAAATATGGGAGAGTATTGGTCTTTGCAGTTTCATCATATCTTGGGATAAATTAATTATTTGTGTTGTGTTTTGTGGAACTGCTGCTTACTTTGTAATCCTTTCCTAGTTTACCTTTAATATCAATAAAGAGCACTCCTTATAAAAAGTAGGTAAAAAAAAAAAACTAATTGAATTACTAGGTTGCATAAGTTTCATAGTTTGATATCAATAAAGAACCTTTCTTAAAAAAAAGTAGGAAAAAAAAAAAGGCCTAATTGAATCTTGCTAGGTTGTATGAGTTGCCCTTGAAAATCCACATAATAACTTGCCTCAGTCAAAGAAATAAGCAACTTGTCCACATTTCACAGACCTTTATAATACATATGCTCTACTGTCCCAACGAATGATGGATTAAACAATGTGTGTAGTGACCATATATGTGTCAATCCTTAAAACACTAGGTGCTTTTTCTAAATTGTTTCTTCCCTGGAAAATGAGCTTTACACTAGGTCCCAAAGATTTATATACTCTTAAATATATGAAAATGTATTTAATCATAAAAAATTCTTTAGTTTGAAGAATTAGGTGGTATACAAAGAAGAGAAAACTCAACAACTTTCATAAGGACTTAAATTTAAATTCCACTTTTGTTTGCATTGAATATTTCTAGCAAAATTTGCTAATGTAGATAAAATTATTATTGTTTTTAATTCTTTAGTAGATGATCATTTTAAGCAGGAATTAAAGTACAAAACTAAAAGATGCTCAACAGTCTAGCTAGAACTATTTGATTGTTTGTTTGATATAAGAAAGTGGTGTCTCAATATTTGGCTAAATTATTCCACTCTATATTTATTAAATGCCCCAAAAACCCCATAAATCAATAGTGTGGTAGATTTTTTGAGTCTTAGATCTCTAAATTTATGTCATACTTGGGTCCAACAAATAGTTAAAAATAACAACAAATAATCTACCAACCAAACAAAAAAGAAAAAATAAAAGGAGAAGCAAAATGCATCACAGCTTAGTAATATCAAAATAAAGTTTATGTCAACACATTTGGTGAAAAAAATAATTCTAGGATAAACATAATTGAAATAAAACATGCATAATTAAAACATCTTACTTAGCACTAGTAAGATGAACTCCAGCGATCCAACCAACAACATCTTCTTTGTTCTGCAAAATGTAGGTAATAGTCACAAGGATGTAATGGTAATAATAAAAAAGTGTAGTTTTAGAATATGCCCCCGATTATTTGGCACTTCAACTAGCTAGGCAAGTCCCTAAAAATAAAAATAATAATAAATAAAATAAATCATTGTCCCAGGAGATTGGCGGTCACATAATAGTAATAGCCTCAACATTGACACAAAAACAGGTATTGAAATTTTTGATCAATAGAAAATAAATTAAAGATGAAAATTTAATTTTACAATTTAAAAAGACATTTTTTTAAGAACCAAAATTATGAAATAAAATATTTTCTAATATGACTATAAAAAATGTACTTTCTAATATAATAGTAGATAAATATATACCTGAAATCAGTATTTGTATCTGTAAAATTTTGCTTCAATTAAATCTTCCACGAGCATTCTTCTTGGATCTTCTCACCTTGTTGTGTCGTTTTCCATAAACACTATTCGCTAGCCATTTTGATTTTTCACTTAAGAACACAAGATATCCCATACTTAATCCGAACATGAATCCACATCCATACCCCAACAACACAACTTTCCAGTTAAACCCATTTGCAAACCCAAAATTATCTTCTTGGATGGTTGATGATAGTGGTGGGTGCTGTCCCTCATCATTGCCACAAGTTTTTGTCATCGGAAATCCACATAAACCCAAGTTTCCATTGTAAGAATCATTTGTAAATGTATTGAACTGTTTACCTTGAGGTATCGGTCCCACAAGATGGTTTTTTGAGAGATTTAAAATTGCCAGTGATGTAAGATCTGTCAATTGTATAGGAATGTCGCCTGTGAGCTTGTTTGAGGAGAGATCTAACCATTCAAGATTAGTTAAATTTCTGAATAATATAGGTATATGACCTATAAGATTATTGTGTGAAAAATTTAACCCTTTGAGTGATCCAAGCTTTCCAATTACCTTTGGAATTTCTCCATTGAAGCTATTGTTGGAAAAATCAATGGTTGTCAATAGAGTCTGGATCTTCACCACATCAATATAATTCCCTTTAATATCAATTGTAATAGAATCATGATAATAAGTATCACCCATATATTGCAGTTTACGTTTCTCCATGCTCCCATTCATCATGGCTGTTAAGTTCTTGAAAAGGTTTGATGGCAAATGACCATGGAACATATTGTGAGAGAGATCTATGATTCTCAAATTAGGGAATGAGAGTTTAGTCTTGTGATTGCCTATTGAACCATGAAAGTTGTTTGATCGCAATAGGAGAACCCGCAACTCTAGAAGATTTACTAACCAACGAGGGAATGTGTCGTTAACCTTATTGTTTGAAACATCTAGAATTTTCAATTTTTTGCAATTGACCAATGAACGTGGCAATGACCCTTCTAATTGATTGCCGGCCAATTTAAGACTTCTCAAGTTACTGCACTTTACAAATTTTGGGATGGTGCCATGAAGATTGTTATTTCGCAAATCCAAATTTATGAGATAACTCATGTTTCCCAAACGTGGAGGAATCATACTAAAATGATTATGAGAGAAATCAAGGTAGTTGATGAGATTGAGATTGCAAATCAAGGAAGGGATCTCGCCACTTAAATTGTTCCTTGAGATTGAAAAGAAAACAATGTGCAGTGGAAGTACATGAAGTGGCCAAGTACCTTCAATCAAATTATCTGAAAAATCAACAAATTTCAAAGAAACAAGGCGGCTTAACTCACCAGGAAAGTTTTCGGTGATCAAATTTGAATGCAAATCCAGGTACCTCAAGTTTCGGCAGCCCAAGATCTCGGCCGGTACATTTCCTGAAATCTGATTCTTTCCGAGATCGAAGGCATCCAGATTTTCCAAGTTCCCAATCTCTCTCGGTATTGGCCCTATAAGATTGTTATCATTGACTCGGAACCGAAACAAAGAAGAACAGTTTCCGATATTTTCTGGTATTTCACCAGATAAATCGTTTGAGAGAAGCAAGAGTTTTTTCAACGTCTTGAGCTGAAAGATTCCTTGGGGAATATTCCCAATCAAATTGTTATAAGACAAATCAAGCCCTTCTAGATTCTGACATTTGGAAATTGAGGATGGAATGGTACCCATTAACTTGTTTTTCCACAAGAAAAGTTGTTGAAGTTTCGTAAGGTTTCCGATTTCGGATGGTATCGTACCGGTGATACTGTTGTTGTATAACATGATGCGAGTGAACTCCTTGCAGTTTTCTAATTGTGCTGGAATTTCGTCCGATATTTGATTCGCACTGAGTCTGAGATCTTGCAAAGCTGATAAGTTTCCGAAACTTGGCGGAATGTTTCCGGTTAACAAGTTCAATGAAACATCTAGAAGTATTAACTTCTTGCAATTCCCAAGCTCTGATGGAATGGTACCCACCAAGCTGTTCCCCCAGAGATAAAGATTTCGGAGGTTTTTGAGGTTTCCAAGACTTTTCTGTATTGAACCGGTGAGCGAGTTTTGAGAGAGGCAGATATCTTGGAGGGCGGTACAGTTGCCAATTTCAGGTGGGATTTGGCCGGAGAGGAGAGTATCCCAGATGTGTATGTTTTCAAGCTTCTTGAGAAGACCAAGACTCGGAGGAAGGAAACCCGATACGCTTGTATAGGCTAGGCCTAACATGGTCAACTCGGTACAATTCCCGATTTCTCGTGGTATAAGGCCTCTGAGATTCTCGTTCCCACCAGCTCTTATCACCTGGAGATTCTTCAAGTTGCCTATGGTATTGGGTATTTCTCCAATAAGCTGGTTGTCATAAAGAGTTAGCCATTTCAAGCTTGTGAGGTTGCCGATTTGAGCCGGAATCGAGCCTTCTAGCTGGTTGAAGTTGAGGTGGATTTCTTGGAGCTTAAGCAAGTTGCAAATCTCAGATGGGATTTCACCAGTTAACGCATTATCACTCAAGTCCAAGTAATTCAGTTCATGTAGTGTAGCAATCTGTTTTGGGATTGAACCCGTGAGGTTTGTATCATGAAGTACAATCTTGGTTAATGAAACCAATGAAGTGAGATTAGTTGGCACTGAACCATACAAATTCAAGTACCTTAATTCCAATTCCACAACCTCCTTGTTGATGTTGCAAGTGATTCCAAGCCACCCACATGGAGTTCCATCACTTGGGTCCCAATTAGACAAGGCCACAATGGATCCATTCAAGCTTTGCTTCCATGAAAGAAGAGCTTCGCCTTGTGGATTAACTGCAAAAGCTACAAAAGGGTTCAAGAGGGGAAGGATGATTGTTAAGAAGGAGAAGAGGGTGATCCATGGATTTAGAGGCATTACAGCTATGCCTCGAAGTGTAATGAGAGGGAGGAAAGTACACAAAGGAAGAGGTGTTGGTTGTGTTTGAACTAAGAATATTGGTTGAGTTGAGGCTAGGGAGAGACAATGAGAGTAACCAAATCATGTGTTGTGGGCTACAAGTTATTTATAATAATTGTTAGTACTACTTTGGGTCCGTTTGGATTGAGCTTATTGTTGCTGAAAACTGAAAACTGAAAACTGAAAACTGAAAACACTGTAGCAAAATAATTTTTAATTGTGTAAATAGTATCGTGGGACCCATTTTTAATATTTTTTAATACGTGAACAGTGCATGAACAGTGCTAAATAGTGCATGAACAGTACCAAACAGTGCATGAACAGTGAACCCATGTGAGGTTACTGTTCACGCGCGCAAAAAAAAAAAAAAAAAAAAAAAAGGCAGAAAACGTAGACGTGACGAAACGCGGAATCCAAACGGTACCTTTGTCTCTTCAAATTTTAGCTCGCCACTGTCGTTGTTGCTAAGCATGTTATATTTCACTCTATTTTCCAATTGCACAATATATTAATTTTCTATTTTGCTCTAAATTCCAATTCAGGGATTGGCTATGGCAGTTTGGCCCCCCAAAGCGAAAAATCAATACTTTTTGCCTTTTCACGTGAATTTTTTTTTTTTTTTTGAAGAAAATTAACGTAAATATTAATGAACGTTTTCGTATTATATTTTGTCTCTTCATTTTGGGCAATCTAAAAGCTCCACCATTAACTATGATATGGTCCCTATTCATTTCCAATAAAATGGAAACTTCCGAACACATAAATAAATCCCTTCAATTTGGGTTTTTATTTAATAATCTAATATTATTTTTCCTTTCTTGATGGATGATTTATGGTCCCATGGAACATTGTTTTTCATCAAGATGATTACAAATTAGTATTGTGCACATGGAGTCATATTGTGTCAATCCTTATCAACACATATGCTATGTTTGGAAGTTTGGAGGGAGATGTTTGGAAGTTTGGAGGGAGAGGAGAGTAGAGAGGAGGAGAGTAGAGGGGAATGATTATCCTCCACCTTATTTGGATGTTTTTAAAATTAAGTAAGGGGGAGAGAAATAAATTTTTTTTTTAGAGAGATAATTAGTCTTTTCATAGTTTGTAATTTTGTTAATATGGTAAAGGTAAATTTAGTAATTCATTTGGTCAAGCATTTTTATACTCTACTCTCCATCCAAATCTCTCCAATTTTGGAGAATTAAAAATGAGGGGTTAGAAGTAATTAAAATCCTTCCAAACCCCTCCAAATCTCTATCCCTCATCTCTTAAAAAACATCCAAATAAGGTAATTTAGCCTACTCTCCCTCCCTCTACTCCCCCTCCATCCAAATAAGCTAATCAGCTTAAGAAGATCCCTTGGCTTTGCTTTTTGACTTAATCATTTAGCCTATATCTTGCTTCCACGGTGGGGGAAGGTATTTCATAGAATGGTCGCCTCAAACACGTTTTTATAATATATATATATATATATATATATATATATATATATATATATATATATATATATATATATATATGGGACTTTATGTGAGACTCATACTTCAGGTAAAAGAGTGTTCTCATTTCAAGTGGACTGAGATTCTCATAAAAGTTTGTTCAGAAGATATGGGACAAGCATTTTTTCCATTGCTTATTTAATCTTGCAACTTGCAAGCACATTGCATACTATTCCATTAATTTCCCGTTTACTGACTTGACTACACTCTATAGTCTACACCCCACTCACAAGTTGAAACAAGGGGAAAAATGATTGCGACAACTAATATGGCTCCATTTACCGAATATCGTTCTAAGAAGTCGTCAACAACAACAACAACAACAACAACAACAATAATAATAATAATAATATTATTATTATTATTATATAAAACCGAAACTTATGAAATTCTCACAATTTTCTACATTAACACAATATTTAAATAAAATTATCATTTTATTTAAATAAATTTTTTTTTTAGTCCAAACTTAACAAGGAGTGAAACTTTATCTGTCTAATAAATCCAACTTAAATTCAAACTCATCATTATCATTTTTTAAAAAAAAATTATTTTTATTTAATCCAAACTTAAGAAGAAGTTAAACTCTATCTCTCTAACAAGTCTAACTTAAATTCAAACTTAAAATTTGATAATTTATCTCCAAATTTGCGAGCTAACAAAATCAATCAATAAAAAAACCAAATTACTACACGTAAAAAAGAAAAAAAAAAAAAAGAAATGTGATATATATATATATATATATATATATGATTGAGATAACATGATTATTTTTCACACCTTCACAAATTAAGTTTGAATCCAAGAGAAATTGAGTTGAACTAAAACTCGATCTACTAAGTCTACTCTACTCTACTATTTAAGAATGCTAAAATCAATCAATAAAAACCCAAAATTAAGTAAACACCAACTCTTAGCATGTATTATCCTAATCTAAAACCCTATAGCACCAACTAAGAATTTTGATTAACCAAGAATTCAATTGCGTTTCGTGTCTTTTATATAAATATGGAATTTTTCATGCAAAAAAATAAATTAATCAGTAGGTAAATTTGGAAAAACGAGTATGTACAAGTAATGGGCATCACTAAACGTGAGTGACATAAACTGAGATGTAACAAAATAGTTCCAATCTAATACGAACTCAACCACTTTAGATGGAATCATAAAAAGCATCCAATTCTAATAATTTATACCAAACTCTAAAAATCCAAAACCCTGTTATAAATTCTCTTTCGTTCTTCTAAAAACCAATCCTTTTTTTTTTTTTTTCCAGTTAACAAAAACAAAGACTATGGAGTCTAAGAAAGCCATCTTCTTCATTTTTTCCTTAGTTTCTCTGCCAATTATTCATATCACAACAACTCCAAATATTACTGCCATCTTCGCCTTTGGTGACTCAACCATTGACTCGGGCAACAACAACCACATAACAACGATCTTCCGCAGTGACCACCAGCCCTATGGCCAAGACTTGCCAGGCCATGTTTCGTCAGGAAGATTTTCTAATGGAAAATTAGCAACAGATTATATGGTTGCTTCCTTGGGTCTGAAGGAAAGATTTGGCTTTTTCAGCGAGAATAGCTACCTTCTTCTTTTTTTTTTGTGTATCTATTTTTCTATTAACGTAGGTCAATTATTACTTAAATTCTATGATTTTTTTTTAAAAATATTTTACATAATGCAATACATCTTAATTATTGATGTATTTTTTGATTTGGTGTTCTTAATTGATTGGGCATATTATTTTCTCACTTATGGCAATATCAAAATAGCTAGAAAAACATTGAATTGATCTTCTTAGAAGATTACAAATGATTTCTTAATTGCATTGTTAATTAATGAAGCCATATGATACTGTTGACTTAATTTACAATCATGTGATATCTCAATTTCTTTTTAATAAATTACACTTTAAACCCTTAATTTTTTATTTTTTATTTTTTAAGCAAAATAAATACTTTTAATTTTTATTTAACTATTCTGTGCATCGCACAGGTTAGCGACTAGTTATTATAAAAACAAAGATGTAATGCGAGAGAGCATGAGGTTCTGTCATGTGGCACACTCTTAAAAAAGATATTTGAAGACTCTTAAGCCATAAGATAAGAACAAAAAAATATGGACTTTTTGTTTCTTTAGTTCAATGTCTCAAGACTTTTTTCTATTAAAAAATAAAGATTCTTTGTAAGACTCTTTGTTTTCTTTGGTTTAATGTTTCAAGATAAACCTCTTGCACTTATACTCCTTTATATATAGCCTATAACTCTTCATGCCATCTCATCTCAAATACATCAGATAAAAAATGATGTTAATTATCTTCAACCTTTCATTGACACCTACCTAGCTCCAACTTCAACTTCGGCGTCTCATCTAATCTTAATCCATATGAGTTGGCTTTAACAAAGGAAGAGAGCTTTCCTTTTTTATTGAGTGATGATAGATTATGGTTTTGATGCTGAAGTTAGATGTTGTGTGTTCTGTAAAGCATATTGCTTTGGGTCCTTGGGTGTTAGGTGTGAGACAGCCATAAATGCATTTTGTTTTAGAATTAAAGAGGAATAGAAAGAAACTTTTTAATTGACTATTAATGAGATTAGTTACTTTTTTATAATGTTTTAGAACTCATAATTTATAGGTTCCTTTGCAGTTTTTTACTGTTATTTAGTGCAATATCAATATGAGCCACGATGATAAAAGTAAAAGCCAGTAATGATTTTAGAGTGTTTTTCGTGCTTTATTTTTATTTTTATTTTTTAATGTGGAAGTCTTGCCAAATGCAATTAAATCTTGATAAGTGGAAATGTTTTTAAACCATTTTTTCTTTATTTTATCACATTCTCTATATGCCGGTATTTACAAATGATTCCCTTTTGTTGAGATAATAAAATGAGTGTTTAAGATATGGGGCTTGGTATTTAGTTGTGAAAATGGAGTAGTTGAGGAAGTATTTGGAAGGTTACTTGAATTTTTGTAATTTTAGGATATGAAAGTATTTTATGCTTTGAATTTAAATTTATAAATTTCAAATTTCAAAATCATTTAATCAATTTAAAAATAAAGCTTACAAATAATTCAGTATGTTAGTCTCCTACAAATGTACTTGACTATAACAACCTCAAAATTTTAGATTAGTAGAGCAATTCCATTCAATATTTGGAAACCAATTCTAGGACAAAAATGGGCTTCTGCCCTTTTCAGGCAAATTAATTAGCTTTTTGTCCTTCTTCCCAAACTAAATAGGGAAATGCCCCTCTTTTGAAAATAGAGTTTTTCAAAATCGAGTTAAACCCTATAGTGACGTTTTCAAGGACATATAGTGACGTTTTTAAGGACCTATAATGGCGTTTTGTAACTTGATATCCATGAAATCGAGTTATATGCAATAAAATTGCCTATAACTCGATTTCATGGATATCAAGTTATAAAACGTCACTATAGGTTATTAAAACGTCACTATAGGTCCTTGAAAACGTCACTATAGGGCTCTAGAATTTTTTTTTTTTTTTTTAACTCGATTTTGAGAAACTCGATTTTCAAAAGATGGGAATTTTCCTATTTAATTTGGGAAGAAGGGCAAAAGGCTAATTAATTTGCCCAAAAAGGGCAGAAGCCCATTTTGTCCACCAATTCTATGACAAAACTTTTTTTATATATAAAATATGAAGTATGAAAATTGAGTTTCAAAGCATTTAGCAATATTTTGGTAAAACATAAATATTATAAAGCGAAATGAATATTATATATAAATAGGTCTTAAATAACATAACAATTGTTTCAAATTAATTTGCAGAGTATTCACATTTCGCGCCGGAAATTATCTAGTTGTAACAAATTATGAAGAAATTATATGAGATAATCTAATGAGATCTGTCTCTCTTTCTCTCTCATCATGTATGAGTCTTACATATGTAGGTCTCATATAGCATAAGAAGGTGGTTTGATGCAACCGTTCCATCATCCATGACATATCCTCTCCCACCATATAAGAAAAATAAGTTAAATGATTAAATCAAAATGCAAATCCAAGAGATCTTTTTAAATTACAAATCCTTGACCTTGAACGATTTGAGTATCCAAGAAGGTGCGCTTATGCTATTAAAGAATTTCGATCATGGTTAATGCCTTAATGGTCCATGAATGTAAGGATATAATTATTTGTTCAAGATCTTTACTAGTCAAATATCCTTTATGGAGTAATGCTACGGACACAAATTATTTTACAATACTTTTACAAACTGCTGATGTGGCTTTAGTATTTTTCAAATAGTTATTGTAAGTAAAAATGTGATGTTAGTGATGGATCTATATTAGAACTAGTAAGGATTTATCAAATCAGCTGTTTGTAAAAATGTTATAAAATAGTTTGTGTCTATAGCATTTTTTTTTTTGTATGATGACTTTTTCCTTTTAGAATGAGCATTAGTTGTTTAGATTTTCTTCCTCCTTTACTAAAGAATTAATTGTTTGAACTTTAATATCTCATTAGCATTCTTTAATCATTGATCTATTAATTGCATGATACCTAAAACATTAAATTAAGCAATAGAAAGAGATGAGAATTAAGATGGCATAACTAGGTATTTAAGAGAAAAGAATGCCAGTCCATTTGAAATTTTACTTATATAAGATACATTTTTTTTATATGTATCTAAAAATAGACCAAGAAGAAGAAGAAGAAGAAGAAAAAGATACGCATTAACATATGAATCACAAGATTTATTCCATCATTATAGCTAGACCAGTACCAGATTATGAATTATAATATCATGGTTTATGGATAGGATTTTTTACTCCACAAAGATTCCATTTATGTCTTGGATGTATTCCAAAAAGCAGATTAGAAAGCATGACAATTTAAAAACGAGTCCTTGAATGATATAAGTATCCACGAAGGTGCTCTGATGCTATGAAATATTTCTTATCATGGTTAATGGTACATGAATGTAAGGATATAATTATTTGTTCAAGATCTTTGCCAGTCAAATATCCTTTGTATTGTTTTTTGTACGATGACTTTTTCCTTTTAGAATGAACATCAGTTGTTTATGTTTTCTTCCTCCTTTTCTAAAGAATTAATTGTTTGAACTTTCATATCTCATTAGCATTCTTTAATCATTGACCTTTTAATTGCACGATACATAAAAAAATTTAAACAATAGAAAGAGATGAGAATTAAGATGACATAAATAGATATTTATATGCTGCAAAGTGATTAGAAGTCTTCAACCTGCAGATGTTTCTTCAAGTCATTGGCCAAAGACTCAGAAAATTATAGGCCTTGTGGGTCTCTCTATTAGCGAGTGTGAATTGCAGAAGACTTGTGAAAATTATGACCTTATGGGTCATTCCACTAACCAAATTAACCAATGTAAACCGGAGGCTGTAAAATTTTAGCAAACTGCATTATCAGTCCGTAAAGTTTACTCTATGAGTACAATTCGTCCCTCAAGTTTCATCATGAGATTTTCATGTGAGCACTCTTGGTCCCTCAAATTTTAAAAATGAGCATTATTAGTCTTTTTGTTAACTATTATTACTGTTATTGCCTATATGGCTAACGGAAGTTATGGAACAATGATGTAACATTTTTTTTTTTTTAAATCGATGTAACATTTCTTTTTATTAAAAAGAAGAAAAATATATTTTACATGTATTATGGCACGTAATTAACTTTAAAATAGATTTACACGTTCACAAACTACACATTTTTTAATTAATTAATTAATTCATCATTTGGTTTAAAACTTAAAAATAAAAACTCGATAAGTCTCCCCTTATCTCTCTCGCAATTCTTTCTCTGCCATTTGCTAGCAATACCCAAAATCAAACTTTAATCTAGCTGGTTTATCTTCACAATACCAAAGTCCCTTTTGAGTCAACAGTGAATACAATTGTTTCAATTTCAAAATATTTTCTCAAATCTAAATCTAATCTAAGTCTCCCCTTTAATTTCACTTTCATTGGGATTATAATATAAATTTAACCTTAGTCTTCTTCTCAAATCCAAATCTAAGTGTTCACAAGGCATGATGAAGCCATATGGGAAAAAGAATGAGCAAGAGCTCTATATAGGCATATACATGCAAATTCAGATCCTATTTGTACTAAACAAAGGACCACAATTGTTTTAGATACAATTGCTTCAATAAAAAACGAAAAAGAAAAATAGAAAGACGATTCAATGATAGTTAAAGACTAAAACAAAAAACCAAAAATGGTGTTTGAAAGTTCAAATACAACCCGTATTCATTATATGAAATTTCAAAAGCACCCAAAAAAGATAAACAAAGACCCAGTCTTGCTTTGGTGTCCAACGTAATAAAAACCCAGAAAAAATCAACTTTATCAATAAACCCACTCTCGCCCTCTTCAATCTCAAAACAAAAAACCAAGGCCAAAAATAAAAAACATAATCAATAAAATCTCAAATAAAGCAAATGAAACTCTTGGCAGAATGGATGATTCGTGATGAGGCGAAGAAGGCAAAATGGAGATGAACAATGGGCTTACATTTGGGAATTTTGATGTTTTGGTGTTTTAAGTTATAATTTTAAATCTTTTTTTAAAGTTGACACGTTATTATTCCATTACCCATATAGACAATAGCAATAACGGCAATTAACAAAAAGACTATAAAAAGCCCTCATTTTTTAAATTTAAATGACAAATAGTGATTACTTAAAACTTGAAAAATCAATTGCATTTATAGGGTAAACTTTAATACCAATAGTGTAGTTTCAAGTAAAAAATTTTGATGCAGAATTTTTGAATCCAGCCAGCTTGAAACTGAGAAAATCGGATGCCAAAGACGTGAAAATTATGCTCTCATGGTTCTCCTCTACTTACCAGCGTAAAATTATGCTCTCATGGCTATTCCAATTCAAGGATTGGCTATGGCAGTTTCACCCCCCAAAACAAAAAATCAAGACTTTTTGCATTTTCACGTATATATTATTGAACGTTTTCGTACTGATTTTATATTTACTTGTCTCTTCATTTTGGGCAATCTAAAAGCTCCACCATTAAAAAAAAGTGAGAGCGTTTAAGTGGTTACCAAAATAATTTCCACACAAATATGAGTATAAACAGAGTTATAATCATTTGGCTAATTAATCAGAAGAAATATATATAGATATTTTCACAAATCTCTTTTTTCTCAATTTCTACAAGAACAGAGACTAACAAGTACACTATTGGACACATTTGTTTCATTTTTCTACTCCCTATTTCATTGTTTATGATGCATGTAACGATGTACAGAACACAAAAGAAAAAGACGCTTATATTAAATCATATGACTTTAAATCTAAAAAATAAAATATTAACTATATATGATATGGACCCTATTCATTTCTAATATAATGGAAACTTCCGAACACATAAATTTACATAAATTCCTTCAGTTTGGGTTTTGATTTAATTATCTAATATTATTTTTCCTTGCTTGATGGATGCTTTATGGTCCCATGGAACATTGTTTTTCATCATGATGATTACAAATTAGTATTGTGCTTGCGTAATGTATGGATTAATAAAATATTAAATGTAAACCAAAAAAAATATTTCAACAATATAATTGAAATTGAAAAATAATATATATAGTAAAAATGAAAAATAAAAATTACTTTAAGCTGCATGGAGAAATGGAATTATGTAAGACATAGTTTTATCAAAACGTAAATTATATTGGATTATTAAAATAATGTAAAATAAATAATGAAACATTTTAATATTTATTGAAGCTTTTGGTAATATAATTTTAATTGGAATAATATTTTTAAAATTCTTGAAACTTTGACGTTAGAGTTTTATTGAAAAAAAATTATATCAATAATTTTAAGGTACTTACAATGCATCACTTGGTATAAGGAGAAAAAAAAGGGAAATATTTATAAATAAAAAAATAAATTCTAAAAATTAAAAAAAGAGTGTGTCCACTTAACACAATCATAGCATGCATAATTGAACCTATATATATATATACACACACACACATGATTCTTAAATCAATGTTCGGTACATGGAGCCATATTGTGGCAATCCTTATCAACACATAAGTTTAAAAAGACCTCTTGGCTTTGCTTTTGACTTAATCTTTTAGCCTATCTTTCTTCCATGGTGGGAGAAGTTATTTCATGGAATGGTCGCATCAAACCACATTTTTATAATATATGGGATTTACATATGTGAATTCATACATGATGAAAGAGAGTGTTATCATTAGATCGTCTCTTGAAATTTTATTTTAGTATCATTTTTCCACTTGTAAAATTTCAACAACAACAACAACAACAACAACAAAAAAAAAAAAAAAAACCTGGGATTCTCTTAAAAGTTTCTTCAAAAGAAATGGGACACACATATAATTCTTAAATCAATGTTGGGTACATGGAGCCATATTGTGGCAATCCTTATCAACATATAAGCTTAAGAAGATCCCTTTGGCTTTGCTTTTTGACTTAATCATTTAGCCTATCTTTTTTCCATGGTGGGAGAAGTTATTTCACAGAATGGTCGCATCAAATACGTTTTTATAATATATGGGACTTACATATGTGAGACTCATATATGATGTAAGAGAGTGTTCTCATTATATTATCTCTTAAAATTGTATCTAAGTGTCATTTTTACCTAGTAAAATTTCAAATGGACTGGGATTCTCTTAAAACTTTGTTCAAAAGATATGAGACAAGCATTTTTTGCATTGCTTATTTTATCTTGCAACTTGCAAGCACATTGCATTAACTATTCGATTTTCAGTTTACTGACTTGACTACAATCTATAGTCTACACCCCACTCACAAGTCAAAACAAGGGCAAAATGATTGCAACAATTAATATGGCTCCATTTACCCTATATCGTTCTAAGAAATCAATAATAATAATAATAATAATAATAATAATAATAATTTATTATTATTATTATTATTATTATTATTATTATTATTGTAAGGACCAATTAATTTGTAGCCCAAGCCCACTTAGAGTAATGAGTTGCGCCTTTCAACCCTGGCTCAAACCAATAAAATTTGTAAGAGGAGGGAACTAATAACAACAGAGGGCTTTGCCCGAGGACAGTTACAAGGAAAAATAAGGTTTGTATTTAGAACCAAATGAGTATCAGGCTCTCCACCAATTCTCCCGAGGAGACTAAGCTTGTATAAAAAGTAATACTGTTCACTCTTTTCTCTCAATGTTGTTCCTTCTGTTTTTCTTTTCTCTTTTTTCGATCCCTTTTCCAGTGCTCTCCCTTTTTCTTATATACCTCTACTTCCATCACATCTCCACCATCCATTTCTACCTAACCTTCCTCCTTTTTTGATACTTGTCACATTTCACATCTGAAGAAGATGGTGGAAGGAGTCTGCTTAGCTATGGTTTACACTATTCAGGTCACTTCCTCATCAATGCGGCTGATAAAGTTGTTGTCAACCATTTAATGTGGATGCAACAGGCTACACTAGACCAGAAGCTTCCCTACTACCCACTGACTTCCACTCTCTTCAGGCTCCAGCTCCCACTTAGAATACCACAGAGTACCTTGGTTCATTTCTTCTCTTCCCTAGGCAGCTTCCTTCCTCAAGCCCGCGGCTTGCAAAATTCCCACACTAATGCTGCGACCTTTTGACTTCCTCATTGGTCTGTGCTGAGACCCTTCAACTTCATCCTCGGTCCTCGAGCTCCCACAATAGCCCCCTAAAATGTTCGTTATTTGTTTATGAGACAAAAGTGAAGTTTTAGTCTCACAGGTAAAATATGCACGTGCCATATACGTTCCCACGTATCAATGTCCTTTCACCTGTCTTTCGCACGCTCCTGGCGCTTCGGAATCCACAATCTCACATTTATGGCGTTAGGCAGCTGCTTGTCTCTCCACGTTCTGCGGCTTGATCAAGATCCTACGGTCCT
This sequence comes from Quercus agrifolia, assembly GCA_029955455.1. Taxonomy (NCBI): domain Eukaryota; kingdom Viridiplantae; phylum Streptophyta; class Magnoliopsida; order Fagales; family Fagaceae; genus Quercus; species Quercus agrifolia. The sequence goes on from JARQAD010000006.1 coordinate 46,940,370, forward strand.
CATTTCCCCTCACTTATGGGCGAGAATTTTATCGCTCACTTTTTCACTCTTATAAAATGAGGACTTAAAGCCGGCTGAGGCTCATTTTGAACATTCTGGTGATCTAAGTTGAAGAAGAAAACTCCCGATGAGCACTATTTGCGTTCATTCATAGGTGTGTTGATTTCCCGATTTGTTCTTTTCAATAAGTTTAACACTTCATACCATAAAACTCCATGGGTAGATATTCTAGGTTAGTGGACACTGCCGAGGCTAGGGCAGCTTTTAGGGCACAATATAGGATCCCCAACAGTGTTGAAATCCAACACTGTGAGGAGGGTGAGTGGTTGGTCTTGAACAGACCTCCCGAGTCCGTGGTCATTCCTATGATCGCCTTCATTGAAGGTGGGATGGAACTTCCCATGGGAAGGGTAACTCGGGACTACCTCATAAACTATAGGTTATCCCCGACCCAATTTTCCCATAACATCTTTAGGATCCTCGAGTGCGTGGATGCAATAAACCGTAGAATGGGGACTAACCTTACCTAGCACGATGTAAACTGGGTGTACAATTGTCAAAAAGGGGAAAAAACCAAATATTATATGAAGTGTAGGGTCTCTGCAGTTAGACTAATCTCCTACCTGCCTGACTCCAGCAAAAGCATGGACGAAGATTTTCTTCTTGTCTCGAGAGGCTGGCATGATGGAATACACTACCCTACCTAGGAAGGGGAACCAGGTAGGGTTCCTGAGGACCGGAGTGATACTTAGGATTTTTACTTAACTTTGTTTACATGAAAGCTCTTCACTTATTCATTTCACTAACAACTCTTCTTATTCCTTTTTGCAGACGAATACCACACCGCCCCCGCTAAGTACTTGGTGAACTTCAAAAACCTAAATAGGATCCTTAGGTCAGAGATATTTTTGCACAAGGACGGACAGCTTAGGGCGGCTCACGTCATCCTTAGGTACATGCCTTCCACCAAGCGTTTCCAAAGTCCAAAGAACGTCATTAAAGCCAAGGACACTCACTTAGCTTTAATTGACATAGCAATCCCTAGGTTCCTGCCCCCCCCCCAGCCCTGCGTCTGGCACCCACTCTCCCTCAGCCTCTAGTGGACCCTAGCCCTGCTCTCCTTTCTTCCTTAGAGTAGAAAGACCCCATTCCCTCCCCTACCTCGTCCAAGAGGAAAAAGACGACAAAAGAACTTCCACCTCCAGACGTTGTGATGGATGTGGAAGCCAAGGAGGAAAGGGCTGAGGGGGTGCCATTGAAGAGGAAGAAGAAGGACAGAGAACAGGAAAAGAAGGGAGCCCAGGAGAAGTACCCAATAGCCTAGCTTCGTCGTAACCTAAGAGATGCTTAGACAGTTTTGTAATAGGCCATTGTATATATAATGCCCCTTCTTCTTCTTCTTTGTACCACAATTCTTATATGTTTAATGAAAAAAGTTTGAAGTTACTCTTATTTGCTTCTTCTTCTTGTTGTTTTTTTTACACTTGTACATTTTTTATTCACTATGCGCCTGTCATCTTATGCTCTAGTTACCTTTCTTCCTTTATAATAATTATGTTATGGCAACTTTCAACTTCATCACAATCATAAAGAGTGGGCTAACTTATGAAATTTAAACAAATTATTAATCAGTACTTACTTGAAATTGGACTTGGACTCAGACAAACTTGCTGGCATTACTTCAGAAACCTAAGGAAATGCCCTTGGCCTTTACTGCTCAATCCCCTTAAACAAAATTGCCCATGTTAATTTACCCTAGGCTTATGACCCGAGGAGCCAGACAAGACCTAGATTCTGTTTAACACTTAGAAAATTTTTGCAATGTTAATTTACCTTAGGCTTATGACCCGAGGAGCCAAATAAGGCCTAGGTTCTATTTAACACTTAGAAAAATTTTGTAATGTTAATTTACCCTAAACTTGTGACCCGAGGAGCTTGACAAGGCCTAGGTTTTGTTTAACACTTAGAATATTTTACAGACCAATTGTCTCTACAAATGCATCTATAACAAGATATAACCAAGCAAGATATGAATGGCAACAAAATTTATTAATAATAATAACGCCGTAGATTGTTTAAATTCCAAGGGTGAGGAATTACATTTTCATCTAAATCTTCCAGATAGTAGGCCCCAATGCTAGCAATAGAAGTGATTCTATATGGCCCTTCCTAGTTAGGATCTAGCTTGCCCCAAGCAGGGTTCTTGGCCATCCCCACCACCTTTCTCAAGACCAGGTCTACTGGGGCCAACAGTCTGGCTCTCGCCCCTTTGTCAGACATTTCTTAAGTTTCTGTTGGTAGTAAGCCATCTTTACCATTGCTACCTTTCATTTTTCTTCGGCCGGATCCAAGCTGTCTAAGAGTAAATGGTAGTTCTCTTCAACATCGAACAGGTCCGTTCTCAGAGTTAGGAATCCAGATTCAAAGGGGATTACTGCTTCTGACCCATAAGTCATTGAAAAAGGGGTCTCCCCTGATGATCTTCGAGGTGTAGTATGATAGGTCCATAACACGTAGGGCAGTTCATCCACTCATTTTCCCTTACTATCGTCCAGCCTTTTCTTCAGCCCAACCATTATAACTTTATTAGTGGTCTCGGCCTACCCATTCTCCTAAGGGTAAGCAAGTGTAGAATACCCATTCCTAATCCCTAACTCCCCGCAATATATCCAGAAGGCTTTACTGTCAAATTGAAGACCGTTATCTGAGATCAGCGTGTAAGAAACTCCAAACCTGGTGACAATGTTCCTCCAGATGAATTTCTTAGCATCTACATCCTTGATATTGGCAAAGGGCTCGGCTTCCACCCACTTGGTAAAGTAGTCCATGCCGACGAGAAGCCACCTTCGGTTCCCTATAGCTCGAGGAAATGGTCCCACTATATCCAAGTCCCACTGAGTGAATGGCTAGAGGCTAAACAAAGGATTCAGAATTCCCCTGACTGGTAGATATTTGGGGCATACCTCTGACATTGGTCACACTTTTTTACATAATCCTGAAAGGTGTTTCGTATGGTAGGCCACCAGTACCCCTGGGTAAGGGCCCTATGTGCTAGAGACCTTCCTCCTGTATGACTCCCACAGATGCCCTCATGCAATTCTTCCAATAAGGGCTCCACAGCTTCTAGGTGTACGCACAATAAATATGGCCCTGAATAAGAGCACTTCTACAATTTCTGCGCCTCAAACAACCAATAGTGAATGGCAGCTCTGCGTACCTTCTCGGCCTCACACTTGTCTTCAGACAAGGATCCCTACTTCAAAAAGGTTACTATGGGGTCCATCCAGCTCAATCCCACATGAAGCTGCACACCCCTATCACAGATGCTCCTGTAAGACTTAAGCTGTCCATCTCCTCAATAACAACAACCCGAGGAAGACTTGACTCTAGTAAGGTGGCCAACATTGTTAGAGAATTTGCATGAGAATTCTGTCCCTTCGGGATTTGCTTCAAAATAAAACTCTTAAACTGAGCTCGGGCATTTTGCACTTTAGCAAGGTACCCCTGCATCCTTTCATCCCAAGCTTCAAAGTCACCATTAGCTTGGCCCACGATCAGCCTAGAATCCAAGTATAATCTACCATTTCTCCTCCCAACAGCTTGGCCATAGCTACCCTGCTAGCAAGGCCTCATACTCAGCCTCATTGTTGGTGGCTGAGAATTCTAGTCATAATGATTTCTCCATTATCAGATTTCTGGGGTGACTAACACAATCCCTACTCCTGCCCCCTTTCGGTTGGAAGCTTCATCCGTATAAACTTTCCACGAGGGGACAACATTGGACGACAAGGCCAATACAGCCATAACTACCTTTTCCTCTTAAGGGACACCCTCGGCGAACTTTGCTATAAAGTCTGCTAAAACCTGCCCTTTTACGATAGTCTGAGGCATGTACTTGATGTCATAGGCTCCCAGCTTGGTTCCCTATTTAGCAATCCTGCCAATGTAATCAAATTTCCTTAATAAAGCTTGCAAAGGGAGCTGGGTAAGCACCACAACGGTATGGGCTTGGAAGTAATGAGGAAGTTTCCTAGTGGCATGAACAATGGCTAGCACTACCTTTTCCAAGGGAAGATAGCGTGTCTCAACCTCCTACAGGGATTTGCTAACATAGTAGACAGGCCTCTGAACTCCGTCCTCATTCCTGACTAGGACAAAGCTAACAGCGTGTTTGGTGACTGCCAGGTATGCATACAACACTTCCTCCTTGTCGGGTCGAGAAAGTATCAGTGAATTGGATAAGTATTGTTCGAGGTCCTCAAAAGCCGTTACACACTCCTCGGTCCATTGAAAATCCTTCCACTTGTGAAGCAGTTGGAAAAAAGGACAACACATGTTCGTCGATCAAGAGATGAACCTGTTTAAGGCTGCTGCCATCCCAGTCAACCTATGCACCTCTTTGGGATTTCGAGGAGGATGCAAACTATTAATAGCCATGATATGTTCTAGATTGACTTCGATTTCATGGAGAGTAATCATGTACCCCAGAAATTTGCTCGAGCTGACCCCAAAAGAACACTTGAATGCGTTAATGCGTAGTTTATGTTCTCTCAACACTGAGAAAGTCTCTCCTAAATCGACCAGATGCTCTTCTACCTTCTTGCTCTTAACCACCATATCATCAATGTATACTTCCATGTTCCTCCCAATCTACGTTTTGAACATCTGTGTCACCATTCTCTGATAAGTGGGTCCTATGTTTTTGAGGCAAAAGGGCATCACACAATAATGATAGTTCCCATTAGGGGTACGAAAGGCCGTCTTCTCCTGGTCAGACAATGACAGAGGTATCTGATGGTAACCCTAAAAGGCATCCAGGAAACTCATCCAAGGATATCCCACCGTGGCGTCCACTAGCTGGTCAATTCTAGGAATAGGGAAGGGGTCTTTTGGGCAAACTTTGTTCAAGTTCGTAAAATCCACACACACTCGCCACTTCCCATTTTTCTTTTTAACCACTGTTGTGTTGGCCAGCCACTTGGGGTAGAAGATTTCCTTAATAGCTCCAGCCTCCTTCAACTTGTTCACCTCTGTCCTGACTGCCTCGGCGTGGCCTTTGGATGATCGTCGAAGAGGCTGCTTACGCAGCACAGCCTCGGGATTTACATTCAACCGGTGACATGCCAACCCAAGATCAATTCTTGGAACGTCATAAGCATTTCATGCAAAAACATCAATGTTTGTCTTTAGGAACTTCACCAATTCTGCCTTTTCCATGGGCGGCAACTGTGAGCCTATTTGGAAATACTGCTCTTGGTCCAGCCCTATTATCACCTTTTCCAACTCCTCAAATGATTCTCCCGATGTCTCAGTCTGCTACCCCCCTGCAGGCCCCTTTGGTTGCTATAGGATTGGATCCTTAGTCACCGCAGTAGGACCTGAAGACTGCTGCGTGATTGTTGATACCAGGCACTGCCTGGCCATGTCCTAATCACCTACCAACTCTCGCACTCTCCCCTGAGTAGGGTACTTAACCTTTAAATATAAAGTTAGGGCACTACCCCCACGGCGTGAAGCCAGGGTCTAGCTAGGATAGCTATGTATGGGGAGAACGCTTCTACTACTATGAAATTAGTCTAGACCTCTATATCACCGACCTGTTTGGGCAGTCTTATCATTCCTTGGGGGACCACCATTTTGCCATCAAAACCCATCAGCGGAAAATCATACCCATCCAGGTCCTCAAGCCTCAAGTTTAGCCCCTAGTAAAAATCTGGGAACATGATTTCTGCTCCGCTTCCCTAGTCAACCAGTACCCTCTTCACATCATAGCCCCAAATCCTAACAATAACAACTAGGGTGTCATCATATGGTTGGAGGGTTCCCTACTTATCCTCATCTGAAAAACTCAAGGTAGGGGTGACCATCACCCTTGCTCTTTTAGGAGTCTAATTTCTGGCTTCTAGGTCAGAGCCCCCTACCACGAACATGACTTTGGAACTTGCCCTGGCCTCACTCCCTGGCCTAGCCAAGATCACATTAATAGTGCCCAATGCTGGCCGAGGAGCGCCGTCTCCATGCATCCCATTTCCTAAGTGTTCGACCCGTTCCCCAGGCTAATGCAAGAAATAATTAAGTTCCCCTGCCTTTGCCAACGGGTGAGGTGATCACACAAGGTCCTACAGTCCTCTATGGTGTGTCCTCTATTTCAATGGTAATGGGAGTAGAGGCTTTGGTTTCTCCTGGATGGATCCCCACCCATTCTATTGGGCCACTTGAAAAATGGCTCGTTTTTTATCTTCTCTAGTATCTGGTACACTGGTTCCTTAAACAGTGAATTGACCAATTGAACCCCCGCGGATATCACATGACTAGGGAAATCTCTTCAGGGCTGATCATTATGATACCCTCCTCCCCGTGGATCCCTCTTCTCAGGGAACATTTTAGCTTCACCTCTTCCCTGTATTTGGTCCTTCTCTAACCTCTTGTACTTGTCTATGCGATCCATAAGTTGGCAAATGTTCAAGGCAGGCTTCATTGTTAATGACTTCCTTAACTCATGCTCTGTTGGGAGGCCAACCTTGAAGGTCCTCACTACCACATCCTCAAAATCTCCGTCTACCTCATTGTACGCTTCCCAATACCAGTCCGAGTAAGTCTTGAGGGTCTCCCCCTCCCTCATGGCCATAGACAGCAAAGAATCCACTAGCCTGGGGACTCTACTACAGGTTATGAATCTAGCACCAAATGCCTTTGTCTGCTCTTCGAATGACCTAATTGACCCCTCCTCCAAAGTATCAAACCAACGCATGGTGATGGGCCTAAAGCTAAAGGGGAACACCTTGCACATAAGGGCCACATTGCTGGCATGGACGACCATCTTCTGATTAAAGTGATTGACATGCTCCACGGGATTAGTCCTTCCATTATATATGGTGAACGTTGGCTAGGAAAACCGATGAGGAAGCCTGGCCTTATTAATCCTCCTCACAAAAGGGAACTTAGAAATCTGTCGTAGGGTTTTACTCATAGCATCATTTCCCATAGTGTGATAAGAAAACCCCTTTCCACGTTTGTTGTAGCCCTTCTCCAACTTGTCTTACTGTGAAGAAGTTGAGTAGGACTTGCTAGGTGGAGTTCTAGACCTACGCCGATATGAGCGATCACGGCTTCCCCTTGAGCCTTCACTTGATGGGGAAGATGGGTTCCTCCTATCATGCTTCCTAGGCCTCAACTTCCTGCGCAGACGATCAACTTTCCGTTGCAAGCTCAGTGTCTCCTGGTCATGTGAAACATGACTCCTGGAGTTAGAATGACTCCGTTCAGTACATTCAATGTGATAAGATTCCACCATAACACTTAGGTTATGTTACCTATCTCTCCTACGTTCCAAGTTAACAAACTGGTTCTCCCTCTGGGAGCCAACTAACTCATCCCTATCTTGGCCTACGTTAGCCATAAATACTCAGGGCAGATCCTCCACAACTTGTTGTTCCCACAGACAGCGCCAATTGTAAGGACCAGTTAATTTGTAACCCAAGCCCACTTAAAATAATGAGTTGCGCCTTTCAACCTTGGTCCAAACCAATAAAATTTGTAAAAGGAGGGAACTAACAACAATAGAGGGCTTTGCTCGAGGACAGTTACAAGGATAAATAAGTTTTTTATTTAGAACCAAATGAGTATCAGGCTCTCCACCAATTCTCTTGGAGAGACTAAGCTTGTATAAAAAGTAATATTGTTCACTCTCTTCTCTCAATATTCTTCCTTTTGTTTTTCTTTTCTCTTTTTCCGATCCCTTTTCCAATGCTCTCCCCTTTTCTTATATACCTCTACCTCCATCACATCTCCACCATCCATTTCTACCTAACCTCCCTCCTTTTTTGACACTTGTCACTTTTCACATCTGAAGAAGATGGTGGAAGGAGTCTGCTTAGCTGTGGTTTACACTGTTCAGGTCACTTCCTCATCAATGCGACTGATAAAGCTATTGTCTACCATTTAATACGGATGCAACAGGCTACACCAGACCAGAAGCTTCCCTATTGGCCACTAACTTCCCTCTCTTCAGACTCCAACTCCCACTTAGAATACCACAGAGTACCATGGTTCATTTCTTTTCTTCCCTTAGCAACTTCCTTCCTCGAGCCTGCGGCTTGCAGCATTCCCACACTAATACTGCGACCCTTTGACTTCCTCCTCGGTCTGTGCTGAGACCCTTCAACTTCCTCCTCGATCTATGCTAAGACCCTTCAGCTTCATCCTTGGTCCTCGGGCTCCCACAATTATTATTATTATTATTATTATAAAAACAGAGACGTCATGCAGGAGAGTATGAGGTTCTGCTATGTAGCGTACTCTTAAAAAAGATAATTAAAATACTCTTAAGCCACAAGATAAGAAAAAAAAAATAGACTTTTTGTTTCTTTAGTTCAATATTTCAAGACTTTTTCTATTAAAAAATAAATATTCTTTGTAAGACTTTTTGTTTTCTTTGGTTCAATGTTCAAGATAAACTTCTTGGACTTATACTCCTTTATAGATAGCCGATAACCCTTCATGCCATCTCATCTCAAATATATCAGACCAAAAATAATGTTAATTATCTTCAACCTTTCAATAACACCTACCTAGCTCCAACTTCGTTGTCTCATCTAATCTTAACCCATATGAGTTGGCTATAACAAAGGAAGAGAGTTTGCTTTTTTTACTGAGTGATGATAGATTATGGTTTTAATGTTGAGGTTCTATAAAGCATATTGCATTGGGTACTTGGGTGTTTGGTGTGATTTTGTTTTAGAACTAAAGAGAAATAGAAAAAAACTATCTAATTGATTATTGATGAGATTAGTTACTTTTTTATTATGTTTTAGAACTCATAATTTATAGGTTCCTTTGTAGTTTTTTACCGTTATTTAGTGCAATATCGATATGAGCCACAATGATAAAAGTAAGGGCTTGTTTGATAAGATTATTTAAATATAGTTTTTTGTTTTGCAATCCATATAATGGGGTTTCTCACACTTGAATTTATTTGTATGGCTAATATTTTCTAAATACAGTTTTCAAAAAACTATATCCTATTTTCCTATTTTAGAACAATATTTTGAAAACGGCTAAGGAAGTGTTTTGGATACAGAAAATGTTCTTAAAAGTGAAAATTGTTCATAAGTTACTTTCTATAAACTTTTTGAAAATTGTTCTTAAAAGTGAGAGCCAAACACATAAAATATAAAAACTATTATCTGAAAACTAGTTTCAAGTTCTATTTTTTGAAAATTGATTATACTGTTTTGAAAACAAAAACAAAAATCCTCCTACCAATCAGGCCCTAAAAGTCATTGATAATTTTAGAGTGTTTTTCGTGCTTTATTTTTATTTTTATTTTTTAACGTGGAAGTCTTGCTAAATGCAATAAAATCTTGATAAATGGAACTGTTTTTAAACCATTTTTTCTTTATTTTATCACATTCTCTATATGCCGGTATTTAAAAATGATTCCCTTTTGTTGAGATAATGAAATGAGTGTTTGAGATATGGAGCTCAGCATTTGGTTGTCAAAATGGAGTAGTTGAGGAAGTATTTGAGAGGTTGCTTGAATTTTTGTAATTATAGGATATGAAAGTATTTTATGCTTTGAATTTAAATTTATAAATTTTAAATTTCAAAATCATTTAATCAATTTAAAAAATAAAGCTTACAAATAATATAATATGTTAGTCTCCTACAATTGTAAAAAAACTTGACTATTCCAACCTCGAAATTTTAGATTAGTGGAGCAATTCCATTCAATATTCGGAAACCAATTTTATGACACAACTTTTTTTTTATATAAAATATGAATTAAGAAAATTGAGCTTCAAAGCATTTAGCAATATTTTGGTAAAACATAAATATTATAAAACCAAATGAATATTATATATAAATAGGTCTTAAATAACATAACAATTGTTTCAAATTAATTTGCAAAGTATCCATGCATGATGTGAGAAATTATCTAGTTGTAACAAATTATGATGAAATTAGTGTCATTTTTCCAAGGGACTCAAGCACTCAAGCACCAAACATTATATATATATATATATATATATATATATATATATATATATATATATATATATATGAGATGATCTAATGAGATCTCTCTCTCCTTCTCTTGTATCATGTATGAGTCTTACATATGGAACCTACATTTGTAAGACTCATACATGATATAGCATAAGAAGGTGGTTTGATGCAACCGTTCCATCATCCATGACATATCCTCTCCCACCATATTAGAAAAATTAGTTAAATGATTAAATCAAAAAGCAAAGGACAAAATTGGCCTCTGCCCTTTTCGGGCAAAATAAGTAGCATTCTACCCCATTTTCCAAACTAATTAGGGAAATGCCCCTCTTTTGAAACTCGACTTTCTCAAAATCAAGTTAAAAAAAAATTTAGAGCCCTATAGTGGCGTTTTAAAGAGCCTATAGTGATGTTTTGAGGACCTATAGTGATGTTTTGAGGACCTATAGTGGTATTTTGTAACTCGAGTTCTACGCAAGTTTTTTACCTATAACTCGAGTGCATGGAGCTTGAGTTACAAAACGCCACTATAAGTCCTTAAAAACGTCACTATAGGGCTCAACTCAATTTTGAGAAAGTCGAGTTTCAAAAAATGGGCATTTCCCTAATTAAAGAATGTGACTTATTTTGCCCGAAAAGGGTAGAAGCCAATTTTGTCCAAAAGCAAATCCAAGAGTTCTTCTTAAATTACAAATCCTTGACCTTGAACGATGTGAGTATCCAAGAAGGTGCGCTTATGCTATTAAATAATTTTGATCATGGTTAATCCCTTAATGGTCCATGAATGTAAGGATATAATTATTTGTTCAAGATCTTTACCAAATATCCTTTGTATTGTTTTTTGTATGATGACTTTTTCCTTTTAGAATGAGCATTAGTTGTTTAGATTTTCTTCCTCCTTTACTAAAGAATTAATTGTTTGAACTTTAACATCTCATTAGCATTCTTTAATCATTGATCTTTTAATTGCATGATACCTAAAACATTAAATTAAACAATAGAAAAGAATGCCAGTCCATTTGAAATTTTTATATGTATCTAAAAATTGACCAAGAAGAAGAAGAAGAAGAAGAAGAAGAAGATACACATTAACATATGAATCACAAGATTTATTCCATCATTATAGCTAGACCAGTACCAGATTACGAATTATAATATCATGGTTTATGGATAGGATTTTTTACTCCACAAAGATTCCATTTATGTCTTAGATGTATTCCAAAAGGCAGATTAGAAAGCATGACAATTTAAAAACGAGTCCTTGAATGATATGAGTATCCACGAAGGTGCTCTAATGCTATTAAATATTTCTTATCATGGTTAATGGTACATGAATGTAAGGATATAATTATTTGTTCAAGATCTTTACCAGTCAAATAGCCTATGTATTGTTTTTTGTACGATGACTTTTTCCTTTTAGAATGAGCATCAGTTGTTTAGGTTTTCTTCCTCCTTTTCTAAAGAATTAATTGTTTGAACTTTGATATCTCATTAGCATTCCTTAATCATTGAACTTTTAATTGCACAATACATAAAAAAATTTAAACAATAGAAAGAGATGAGAATTAAGATGACATAAATAGATATTTATATGCTGCAAAGTGATTAGAAGTCTTCAACCTGCAGATGTTTCTTCAAGTCATTGGCCAAAGACTCAGAAAATTATAGGCCTTGTGGGTCTCTCTATTAGCGAGCGTGAATTGCAGAAGACTTGTGAAAATTATGACCTTATGGGTTATTCCACTAACCAAATTAACCAGTGTAAACTGCAGGCTGTAAAATTTTAGCAAAACTGCACTATCGGTCCATAAAGTTTACTCTACGTGTACAATTTGTCCCTTAAGTTTCATACGAGCACTATTGGTCCCTCAAATGAGCATTATTAGTCTTTTTGTTAACTGTTATTACTATTATTGCCTATGTGGCTAACCGAAGTTACGGAACAATGATGTAGCATTTTTTTTTTATCGATGTAACATTTCTTTTTATTAAAAAGAAGAAAAATAGATTTTACATGTATTATGATTTATGACACGTAATTAACTTTGAAATAGATTTACACGCGCACATTTTTTTAATTAATTAATTCATCATTCTGTTAAAAACTTAAAAATAAAAACTCAATAAGTCTCCCCTTATCTCTCTTGCAATTTTTCTCTGCCATCTATTGGCGATACCCAAAATCAAACTTTAATCTGACTGGTTTATCTTCACAATACCAAAGTCCCTTTTGAGTCAACAGTGAATACAATTGTTTCAATTTCAAAATATCTTCTCAAATCTAAATCTAATTTAAGTCTCCCCTTTAATTTCACTTTCACCTGGATTATAATATAAATTTAACCTTAATCTTCTTCTCAAATCCAAGTAAGTGTTCACAAGGCATGATGAAGCCATATGGGAAAAAGAAGGAGCAAGAGCTCCATATAGGCATATACATCCAAATTCAGATCCGATTTGTACTAAAGGACCACAATTGTTTTAGATACAATTGTTTCAACAAAAAACAAAAAAGAAAAATATAAAGAGGATTCAATGATAGTTAAGGACTAAAACAGAAAACTAGAAATGGTGTTTGAAAGTTCAAGTACTAAACCTGTGTTCGGTATATGCAAGTTCACAAGCACCCAAAAAAATAAAACCAAAGACTCAGTCTTGCTTTGGTGTCCAACGCAATAAAAACCCAGAAAAAATCAACTTTATCAATAAACCCACCCTCGCCCTTTTCAACCTCAAACAAAAATCTAGGGCCCAAAAAAAAACATAATCAATAAAATCTCAAATAAAGAAAATATAAGAGACCAATAGTGTAGTTTTGTCACTTTGAAACTGAAAAAATCGGGTGCCAAAGACATGAAAATTTTACTCTCATGGGTCCCCTCTACTTACTAGCGTAAAATTTGAGGCTATAGAATTGTTTATGCAGATTTATTGATTCCAGATTAATTGTTGGCAACCAATCTTTGCTTCTTAGTGCTATACCTCAAAAGGATATAATGCTTGGCTGTTAATTATTTAATTTATTTGTACTGTTTTCTCTTTTTATTGACCTCAGCCTCCTCTTGTTCCTTGATAAAGAACAATGCACTGTTTTCTCTTTTTATTGACCTCAGTTTCCTCTTGTCTTTTGACAAAGAACAGAGGACGGTGTTTGATCATTTGAAACTTTCCTCTAGCTTTCGGTGTTATCTCAAGTATTAAAAATTCAATATTGTTTATTTAATTTTATTTCAAAAACAAGTTATGTTTGAGTTTGTTCACTAGTTATTTAAATAATTTATTTTATTCATGTATATAATAAACACCACAACTAAAATTTTTGTATTCTTTCACAAATCTATATTAGGTTGTAATCTGAGTTTACGCATAGAAATTGTAGTGATAAAGGAAAAAAATTGAAGAATTTTTTTAATATTCATTTGGATTTTGCAAATTATAATTATAATAATTATTTATTATTATTTAAGGAAAATGTTAATTATTAATATTATTATTTATTGTTGTTAATATTTGTATAAGGAATATGATACTATGGAACCCTATGCTTGACAACAATCTTTGTATAATGCAAAAACATCATGTGTGCAAATTAAATGTGCCTACTTTATAAATTTAGACATAATAAACGGAGATCATTTGTTTTCTTACAAAATAAAATAATAAGTAATCGATTTATATCCCAAATCTTTAAATCAAATTTGTTTTCTGCTCTGCCAAGGCAAAATCATGAGCCATCATATGTCATAGGTTTATTCACTTAAGAGGGGGAGAATTTCCACAGCCTATTGTTTTGCTTGTGTAAAAAAGATCAAACTGCTCCTTTGCTTACAACTTTTACTCAAGCTAGGTATTATTTCGTGTGTATGTTATGAATCACCTTGTACTATCTTTCACTCATCCAACTTCACAACCAAATTTCTAAGTGCATGAGATGGCCTAGCATCCAACACAGTCTCCTCCAAATACGTAGCACATACTTTCTATTTTTAATCAGTGTTGATCTGTAAAATTTACCAATTAAGTCTCTAAGATGATGAGTCAAATCCAATTAAGATAACCATACTTTCTTTTAAGTATTTATGGCAAAGGTCACAAAGCAAGAGTTTGTGGCCTCAAAAAGTGTCAAGAAAAAAAAGATCAAGGCTTACATTGGAAGATAGGGTTAGATGTTTTTACTTAATGAGTGTTTTCTTAATTTTTTGATAAGCTACTCGTAAGTGTTTTCAATGAAATAAACCGTCATGATTTAACAATCTTTCTTTTCTTTTTTTCAAAGGTTTATCATAAATATTAGAGGTGAGACCAGCTTAATGACATGAGTCATATCTAAATTTACTGCAGGGCTCCTTTGCGCTTGAGTCTTTTCTGTTACTTATGTTTGTTTTGTCTTGATTTTGGTTGATATACATAATTGATCATCAAATATTGACGGCATTCTCTACCAACTATAATTTTTGGTCTGGCTTTAGTCAAAACTAATTCGATGCACACAGATAGACACTACTGTATTTTGTTGACACTTAGAATCAATTATCAACTGCATCACAGGAGGATAATCTTCTTAGTACTACCGGGTTTCACAATTCAATCACAGAATTTACAAAAAGGTAAATGAATAAAAGTAAAAATAAAAAATTCTCCAAAAAAAAAAATCACTTACCAACCATCCTCTGAGTTTGACTCTGTTTTATTAAAAAAAAAAAAACTTCCCAAAGCCAAAGCCTACCTGCAAACATCAATAAAAACCCAATCAAATACATTCAATTCAAGCGTAACTAACAATAATGATCAAATAAATGATCCTTTATCAAATGCCTATTGGTATAAATATAAATGAATAATTAACATCATCTAATCAAACGGAGAATTTCATTTCTTATGGTAGCATCACTCAAAACATTACAATGAATAAAAAATAGTATGCAAACAAAGACAAATAAGCTTTCCCACAGATTACGAATCTGTTTTAGTTCTTCGTATTCTTGGTTGAAGAGAAAGTGCAACTTTGAAGAGGAAGTTTTTTCTTATTTGGGCACCCTTTATTTTTTTTTTGGAAGAGAAACTTGTATTTCATTAACACAAGAAAAGGAGTACAACAAAGGCCAAAAGCTAACCTAATCAACTTAGGCCAGATTGAAATAAATGAATTAAGTAGGGCGAAATAACACCCTTCCAGAGATTGGAAGCTTGATTACACTTAGCAAATTGGGCTAGCTCATGAGCAGCCCTGTTGTAATCCATTTTCACGTGATAGAATGAAGAGCAAGAGAAAACAGACTTCACGGACTGAATGTTTAAACTTGATTTGTCAAATCCATCACACCATTTCTTGGTCTTTCTTAAGTTTGTTTACAAACATATTATTATGTTTAAACTTGATTCATATAAGTTAGTTTAAATTTGAACTTAAACTTGACTCGCTTATGAACTCCCAAACGATATCTTATATATAAAAAGCGGCAATGCTGCTACAGTGCTTTGGCACTGTGCATTCAGTGTGTTTGCACTGTGCAAGCACTGTAGTGGTAACAGTGCTTTGGTGAGTCCTCTCTTGGCACTGTAGCTACAATAGTTGCATTTTTTTAGTCTTCCGTATGTATTTTTTTTTTAATATATTATTGTACTGACATAACAAATTTTACAATATTTTCACAATTATTGAAATGTCAATTTCTTATAAGTCAAAATAAAATAATAAAATATGAAATTGTAACCAATCACAACTGAAAATAAATATTTTGTGAAAATGTTGTGACACTTGTTAGTACATTATTTTTCAATGTAGCTACAATACCAAACGGCACTGTAGCTACAGTGTTTTTATTTTTTTAGTAATTTGTTTGTGTTTTTATTTTTTTTTAAAATATTTATGTAAGCTGATATATATTATTATACTGACACAACAAATTTTACAATATTTTTACAATTATTGACGTGTCAATTTCTTACAAATCAAAATAAAATAATAAAATATGAGACTGTGACCAATCACAACTAAAAATAAATGTTTATAATAAAAGTACGAATGCGCGCACAGTGTCTTGGCACTGTACATCCAGTGCTTTTGCACTTTGCAGCATTGTAGCTACAACAGTTCTTTGGTTTAGTTAGTCTTTTTTTTTTTTTTTTTCAGTAATCGGTTTGTGTTTTTTTTTTTTTTTAAATATCGATGTAAGCTGACATTTATATTGTTATATTGACACAACAAATTTCACAATATTTTCACAATTATTGACGTGTCAATTTCTTACAAGTCGAAATAAAATAATAAAATATGAGGCTATAGTCAACCACAACTGAAAATAAATATTTAAAAAAAAAATGTTACAACACTTATTGTTATCACAATTGTTGAAATCTTAGTTTCTTATATATCAAATAAAAAAAAATGCTAAATCCACAACATTTTAACATTAATTTCACAATAAATCATAGTTAAGCTATTATTGATAGATAGCACTGGAGCTACAGTGCTTTTGGTTTATTCAACTAGCACTGTAGCTACAGTGCCTAAAGTTTTTTTTTTTTTTTTTTTCCAATAATCAGTCTGTGTTTTTTTTTCTTTGAAATATTTATGTAAGCTGGCATATATATTGTTATACTGACACAACAAATTTCATAATATTTTTACAATTATTGACGTGTCAATTTCTTACAAGTCGAAATTAAATAATAAAATATGAGACTATGACTAACCACAACTGAAAATAAACGTTTTGAGAAAATGTTACAACACTTATTATTATTACAATATTTTCACAATTGTTGAGATCTCAATTTCTTATAGATCAAATAAAAAAATGCTAAGTCCACAACATTTTAACATTAATTCCCACTACAACAAAAGTATGCTATGATGACAAAAATATTTCGTCATAATATGTCTTTATTTCGTCACGAATACATATGGTGACGAAACAACATTCATCACCTAAGCTCTGTCACCTTATGTATTGGTGACGAAAATGTTTCGTCACCAATAAAAAAATAATAGGTGACAATATTTTTTCGTCACCAATAAAAAATGATAGGTGACATAAGTTTTTCGTCACCTAATATTTTCGTCACTAAACCTTATTTTTAGTGACGGTATATTTCATCACCAAATGTTTTTTTTTTTTCCAATTTCAATAGATTAGGTGACAAAGTTTTGCGTCACCGATTTTTTTTTTTTTTTAATTTCAGTAGATCAGGTGACGAATTATTTTGTTACCAATTTCTGCTTATAGTCAGATATGGTGACAAAAATTATTGTCACCAATTTTATTTTTTTTATTAATATTCTTTACATTTGCTTGCCATTAACCTGTTCATTTCTAACCAAATCCATAAAACCAAACATCCATTCATTTCTAACCAAATCCATAAAACAAACATCCATTCATTTCCATTCATTTCTAACCAAATCCATAAAAAAAAAAACATCCATACAATCTAAAAATGCAATAAAGATGTTCACAAAGTAATTACAACCATTTATATATAAATGATGTCTTAGTTTACAAACTTTACAGAAAAATATTTGAGTTCAAGTAATCCCACAAAAGCTATCTTTTTGCCACCAATCTCATATCTGCACAAGTATAAAGGAAAATACATCAATAACAAACTAGACTGCAAACCTCTATCCCTGATAAGATGTACTACAACAAAAAGAGATTATTATTAGTAAGACAATGCAGAAAAAGTCCACAGAATACCCAATAACAAACTAGACAAAATAATCATAGTGCAACATCATATGAAGCCAAACTATCAAAGAAAGAAGACCCACAACATTCTCATCAAATAAAAACCAATCTCACATTACAAACCATGAAGAAATCATAAAGAATGCAGAAGAATCCCAATTTAAAACAAAACAAATAAAGTGAAATCAAAAACAAAAACCCAGCCACCATCATAAACACAAACCCAACCACCACAATGAATAAAAAATCTAGCCAACACTATTTAAAAAAAAAAAAAAACTAGCTACCACCGCTAAACAAAAACCACAGCCACCACCATAAACAAAAATCTCACCACCATCATTAAACAAAAAACACAGCCACCACCATAAACAAAAAATCCACCACCACCATAAACAAAAAACTCAACCACTATCATAAATAAAAAAACCCAACCACCACCATTAAACAAAAAACATAGCCACCACCATTAACACAAAAACTCAGCCATTACCATAAACAAAAATCTCACCACCACCATTAAACAAAAAACATAGCCACCAACACAAAAACTCAGCCATTGCCATAAACAAAAAACCCAACCATCCCAATAAACAAAAAGCATAGTAACCACCATTAACACAAAAACCCAGCCACTATCATAAACAAAAAACCCACCACCACCATTAAACAAAAAACACAGCCACCACCATTAACACAAAAACTCAGCCACTGTCATAAAACAAAAAACACAGCTACCATCATTAACACAACCCACCAACACTATTAAACAAAAAATCCAACCACCACCACCATTAAACAATATAGCAACATATACTATATACAAGCCCTAATACTAATGCTTTTAGGCAGAAAAATAAAACACTAACCAAGGTGTATTCTAGTTAGTAGATGAACTCCCCCCACTGCCACAAATGTCATTGTCACCCTTGCTCCTCAAATATTGTATGATGCAATTCATCTTCTCGTCCAGCCTTAAGTTTGCATCCTGAAGCTCTTCTACTCGACCCTCTAGCTTGTAGTTTGCATCTTGGAGCTCTTCTACTCGACCCTCAAGTTGTTGAGTATACTGAGTTGAGAAAGACGAGGTAGGAGTTTTAAAAGATGAGGAAGGCCTCATGCCAAGTCCCTTTACATAGCCAGATCTCGGCTTAAGAACCATCATAAATATCTCCTCTTTAGTCAAAGGCTGTGCTTCAGGAGTGCTACAATGCTCATCTTGTACTCTCAACATCTCTTGCTGTTATTTCAAAAAATAAAAACCATCAGAAATATATATGTTCTAGTTTTGCAAACATATATAGAATTAAAATACATATATTCTAGTTTTGCAAACGCAAGGCATGTACTGATATACATACATATGTATGTTCGCAATCAGGGTGTATCCACTGTTTTGTCTTTACATTGAAGTGGGTATCATAGTAGAGTTGTGCCAGCTTAGGAATATGACCTCCATTTTTCTGTCTCTGATCAGTTTGCTTTCAAATGTTAGAAGATAAGTTAATTAATTACAATAAGTAATATACTAAGCTTTTGAAAAATTGAAATAACACACTGCCTCATCCACCCTAACTGCAAGCGACTTGCTTCCATATCTATGAATGTGTTTGTCAACTGTTTCCTCTTTATTTCTGTTTTTAGCATTTCTTTCTGAGACTTTCTATAAAAAAATAAAGACCAAGAAAATATTAGAGTTTTGACTTAAGTTATATATATAGATTACAATATAAATCTACTACACCTTCCAAATAAGTATTAATCCAACAAATTTGATAGAACGAATAATCTAGTAGACATGACACCATAATAAGATCTACATAAAACATTAATCCAATGCATATATAGGTAGATATTATCTAAGTGAAAGGTGAGAACATACTTCACTTGTAATTAAAATTTTCAAAGTATTAATTACCAGCCAATCTTCGTCACTCCACTTTCCATCAATTAGTTCAATCCATTTTTCTCGTGTGACATTTTTTGGTGGGTGGTTTCTTGCATATGTACATCCTTCATCCTTCACAAGTTTTTTATATTTTGCAAACAACCTGTAGTAGTGGCTGCTCAATAATCTACCACACTTTGTATTTAGAGATTTGTTCACAAGTACATATTCTCCTTGTATATCAAATTGATCCTGCAAAGTAAAGTATGTATAAATAAAATATTATGCCTTGAATTCAATGACAACATCAACAATACACTATAAAATACAGCATAAAGTATAAAGTAATGTAATGAAAACAACAAAATCAAGCTCATGGACAACTATAAACATTTAAAGTACCGCCACATTTTGAATGATTGCCTCTTTTTCACCACTACCAACATTCTTCCAACTATAAGCATTCATAGTGGACAAATTCATACGCACTTGTACACCAATTTGGCTAGCAAACTTCCCTGCATGTTCACCAACAGGAGCACAAAACTCTGGGGCAATGCGGACCGGTAACTTCTCATGTTTCTCAACAAGTCCTCATACCCCTAATCCACACGTCATGCCACGGGCACGTCTACTAGTCGATACTATCAAGACATAATATAAATTAAATCAACAAGTGAACCAAATATATTGTGATTACAAAATCAAGTAATAGAACTTAAATATCTCACCATCCGTGGTAGACGGTGTACCCATAAGCTGTGCCTCTACATTAGTAGAAATTTGGGCAAGAGAATCTCCACCAAGATGCGTGCTCGATGATGGGCCGGTATGCTGAACTGCTGGGGTAGATTCCTTACGCCTATAACGAGCCATCTGTATCATGCAAAAATATATAAAAATATCTAAATTCATTACAGGTTAAGATATAAATAAGTTATTTAATCATTTAACATATTTTCAATCGATGATTTTCATTGATCATTCCAAGCACAATAATACAAAGTATCTCAGGCACCAAATCATGTATATAATACCTCAGAATCTCCACTGGGAAGTAGGCTTGATAATGGGCCCTTATGTTGGACTGTTGGAGTAAATTTCTCACGGTGTGAACGAGTACTACATCCTGGTGCCATCTATATCATACCAGAATATGTATAGATTTTTAAATTCATTAAAAAAAAAAGTTATTTCATTACAATATTACAAAGTACGAAGTATCGCATGCATCAAATCATATATATAGTACCTCATTATTTAAAGAACTAAATAATTCATCATTACCAATAGCTGGTACATAATCGTCGTCATCTACCTGAACATTTACTCTCTTTCTTCCCACATTTGCACATTTAGGCAGAAAAGTTGACAAATGCTTCAATCTCAAAGCATTTATTTTCTCTTGGTTTTGCTTGATTCTTTGTGCTCTTTCCATCTCATATTCTGTTATTTTATTATAAGTGTCTCTGCCCTTTTTCACCATTTCTGCAACTATAGATTTACATAGAAAATAAAATATAAAGTTTATTCATTGCAAATTCTTCCCAAATGCGAAACATAAATTGGAACATCAAATAGAAATATACATGAACAAATAATAAGGAATCAAAAATTATTAAATGCACGCTTCCATATACAAAGGAAAAAAAAAATGAAACCTAGATATCATAATCCATATCAGGATCCATATCAGAATCAGGTATGTTATGCACTTCATCTTCATTGTTATCCCCTTGCTCTCCCAAACCTTCTAGAATATTCTCAACTTTAATGCCACCCTTACAAAAACTTGAATTTAGACAATTGATTGGTGACATGCCTATTAATCTTTGATCACCTTGAAATTTTGTAAGCATGAAAAATATATGAAGATAATGTAATCTAACGGTAGATTTATAAAAATTCACATCGAATTAAGAAATCTAGGGCTAGGTTTAAGTTACACCTGATGTAACTCTAAAAAATGTTACACCACCCAATAACTTGTTATTGAATTCATATTTTCAAAATCCAACCGTTGGATTACATTTTCTATATGTTCTTAACATGCATGCCACTTTTCATGCCAATCGGGTGTAATTTACTATTTGATCTTAAACTCATCTTTTATACGTTATTTTAAACTACAAAAACTTGAATTTAGACAATTGATTGATGACATGCCTATTAATCTTTGATCACCTTGAAATTTTGTAAACATGAAAAATATATGAAGATAATGTAATCTAATGGTAGATTTGTCAAAATTCACATCGAATTAAGAAATCTAGGGTTAGGTTTAAGTTACACCTGATGTAACTCTAAAAAATGTTACACCACCCAATAACTTGTTGTTGAATTCATATTTTCAAAATCCAACCGTTGAATAACATGTTCTATATATTCTTAATATACATGCCAATTTTCATGCCAATCAGGTGAAATTTACCATTTGATCTTAAACTCATCTTTTATATGTTATTTTAAACTACAAAAAATTGAATTTAGATAATTGACTGATGACATGCCTATTAATCTTTGATTACCTTGAAATTTTGTAAGCATGAAAAATATATGAAGATAATGTAATCTAACGGTAGATTTATCAAAATTCACATCGAATTAAGAAATCTAGGGCTAGGTTTAAGTTACACCTGATGTAACTCTAAAAAATGTTACACCACCCAATAACTTGTTATTGAATTCATATTTTCAAAATCCAACCGTTGGATTACATTTTCTATATGTTCTTAACATGTATGCCAATTTTCATGCCAATCGGGTGAAATTTACCATTTGATCTTAAACTGATCTTTTATACGTTATTTTAAACTACAAAAACTTGAATTTAGACAATTGATTGATGACATGCCTATTAATCTTTGATCACCTTGAAATTTTGTAAACACGAAAAATATATGAAGATAATATAATCTAACGGTAGATTTGTCAAAATTCACATCGAATTAAGAAATCTAGGGCTGAGCTCAAGTTGCACCTAATGTAACTCTAAAAAATGTTACACCACTCAATAACTTATTATTGAATTTAAATTTTGAAAATCTAACCATTGGATTACATTTTCTATATTTTTTTAACATGCATGCCAATTTTCATGCGAATCGGATGTAGTTTACCATTTGATCTTTAAACTCATCTTTTATGCATTATTTTAGACTATAAAAACTTGAATTTAGACAATTGATTGATGACACACCTATTAATATTTGATCACCTTAAAATTTTGTAAACATAAAAAATATATGAAGATAATGTAATATAACGGTAGATTTGTCAAAATTCACATAAAATTAAGAAATATAGGACTGGGTTCAAGTTACACCTAATGTAACTCTAAAAAATGTTACACCACCCAATAACTTATTATTGAATTTATATTTTGAAAATCTAACCGTTGGATTACATTTTCTATATGTTCTTAACATGCATGCTAATTTTCATGCGAATCAGATGTAGTTTACCATTTGATATTTAAACTCATCTTTTATGCGTTATTTTAAACTACACAAACTTGAATTTAGACAATTGATTGATAACATGCCTATTAATCTTTGATCATTTTGAAATTTTGTATGCATGAAAAATATATGAAGATAATGTAATCTAATGGTAGATTTGTCAAAATTCACATCGAATTGAGAAATATAAGGCTGGGTTTAAGTTACACCTGATGTAACTCTAACAAATGTTACACCACCTAATAACTTATTATTGAATTCATATTTTCAAAATCCAACCGTTGGATTACATGGTCTATATGTTCTTAATATACATGCCAATTTTCATGACAATCAGGTGAAATTTACCATTTGATCTTTAAACTCATCTTTTAAATGTTATTTTAAACTACAAAAACTTGAATTTAAACAATTGATTGATGATATGCCTATTAATCTTTGATCACTTTGAAATTTTGTATGCTTGAAAAATATATGAAGATAATGTAATCTAACGGTAGATTTGTCGAAATTCACATTGAATTAAGAAATGTGGAGCTTGGTTCAAGTTACACCTGATGTAAATCTAAAAAATGTTACACCACCCAATAATTTATTATTAAATTTATATTTTGAAGATCCAACCGTTGCATTACAAGTTCTATATGTTCTTCACATGCATGACAATTTTCATGCCAATCGGGTGTAATTTACCCATTTACCCATTATTATCCATTTAACTAATTAAATCTTATCCAAACCTAACTCAACCAAATTATTATGGGTAAACCCCAATCAACCCAATTATCCAATAATCAAAATTACCAAATTGCCTCTAAAAATTGCAAATAACCAAAGTACTCCTAAAATCCTCTAAAATTGTCGAAATGCACCCTAAACCTAAAAAATGACTGAAATACCTCTAAAATCATAAAATTACCAAAATACCCCTTAAACTTAAAATATTACCAAAATATCCCCGGAAACTATAAAAATACCAAAATACCCCATAAACCTAAAAAATAACCGAAATACCACCGAAACCTTTAAAATGACCAAAATACCCCCCGAAACTTAAAAATGACAAAAAATACGCCCTAAACCTAAGAAATGATCGAAATACTCCCCAAAACCTAAAAATTACAAAAATACCCATGAAACCTAAAAATGACCAAAATACCCTTGAAATATAAAAATTACCAAAATACCCCCCTAAACATAAAAAATAACCGAAAATACCCTCGAAACCTTAAAAAATGGTCAAAATACCCTTGAAACTTATAAAATAACCAAAATACCCCCTAAACCTAAAAAATGACCAAAATATCCCGAAATTATAAAAATGAGTATTTTGGTCATTTTTAGGTTTAAGGGTATTTTGATAACCTTTTAGGTTTAGGGTATATTTTTATCATCATATAGGTTTTAGAGCCATTTTTGTCATTTTATAGGTTTCAGGGGTATTATAGTCATTTTTTTTAGGTTTTGGGGGGTATTTTGGTAATTTTCAAGCATCAAGGCTATTTCGGTTAGTTTTTAGGTTTCGGAGGTATTTTGGTTATTTTTTAAATCTAGGGGTTATTTTGGTAATTTTTTGTTTCAGGGGTATTTTGGTCAAATTTTATGTTTCGGGGGTATTTTGGTCATTTTTTAAGTTTCGTGTGTACTTTGGTCATTTTTTATGATTTGGGGGTTTTAGTCATTTTTTAGGTTTAGGGGATATTTGGGTAATTTTTAGTGGTTTTTGAGCATATTTGGTGATTTGGGGGGTATTTTGGTCATTTTTAGGTTATTTCATGGGTATTTTACTCATTTTAGATATTTTGGGATATTTTAGTCATTCTAGTGGTCTTTAAGCATAATTAGTGATTTTAGAGATTGTAGGAGTATTTTGGTCATTTTAAAGGTTTCATGGGTATTTTGCTTATTTTAGAGATTTTGAGGATATATTGGTGATTTTAGTGATTTTTGAGCATATTTTGTGATTTTATAAAAATATGCTTTGGGTAGGGTATGGATATCTATGGATAAACAAACCCGGTAACAATTGGGTATGGATACTAATTGGGTAAGGCAATCGGATATCCATGGATAAATTAATTGGGTCGGGTATATATGGGTATACCCTGCCCATGGCCATCCTTAATTATTTGTAAACAATTGGTGAAGAACACTTATTTCTTCACCAAAAACACCTCCATCTTAATATTGGATGATGAATTTGGAATTTCATCACCCTCTGGTTAGTCTTTGGTTAAGCAATAGGTGACGAAAATTTAATTCGTCACCAAAAACACCTACATCCTAATATTGGGTGACAAATTTAGAATTTCGTCACCTCTGGTAAGTTTTTGGTGACGTGAATATTTTGTCACCCTAGGTTTGCCTTTTTTTCATGACCTGTAGTGACGAAATAAATATTTCGTCACCAATCCGTACATCTTTGGTGACGAAATCAATGGTACATCTTTGGTGACGAAATATTGATTTCGTCACCAATTTTAAAAATTTTATAATATTTGGTGACGAATTCTTCTTTTCCTCACTAAATGTTATCATTTGATGATGAAGTTATTTATCCTCACTAGATTTCATCACCATAGCCCACTTTTGTTGTAGTGTCCTACCGTGCCTAAAGTTTTTTTTTCCCCCCAGTAATCGGTTTGTGGTTTTTTTTTTCTTTTAAATATTTATGTAAGCTGGCATATATATTGTTAGACCACCACAACAAATATCACAATATTTTTACAAATATTGAAGTATCAATTTCTTACAAGTCAAAATAAAATAATAAAATATGAGACGGTGACCAACCACAACTGAAAATAAATGTTTTGAGAATAATAATAACAATGTTATCAATTTAAAACCAATAATAACTTGTGTGGGGGCCAATTGATCCCATATGTTCAAATTGCATTGGAAAGGGCTGGGCCCAATATCTAGTCTCATATGTACAGACTACATTAGAAAGGGCTGGGCCCAATACCCAGTCCGAGGATAAGAGAGTAGCCGAGGACGACCAGTAAAGGAAGAGATGAAAATTACACTCCGAAAAGAGGTAAAGAATACCTATGTAGGATTTAATCGTATCCGAGGACAACGACCACCTCGGAACGTCTGTCCGAGATGGCCAGTAGACTTATCAGTCTCTTAAGGTAACGTCTCGGACAGACCTTGCAACAAAGGGGATGAGAAAATATCAGATAAATGATAAGAATGAGGGAAAACAAATATCTGGATGTACGGTTACCCCCGCATTAAATGCTGCCCAGCTAACTCTCTAGCCGCATTAATGTGGAGGTGATGTCTGAGCAGTGAACAAGCAGCCTTACAGCTAAGAATGGAAGGTTCAAGAAGAGGCAAGGGAGAACAGAGAAAAAGGACCTCCAACACCTGACTCACACGTGGATGGAGGAAATGGTGTAAAAACCATAGTATATAATACGAAAAAGATTCAAGGAAAGGGGGATATAGAAAAAAAAGACTAAGAAAAAGAAAGAGAGAAAGAGAGCAAAAGGTTGAACAAATACAACAGTAAAAAAGAAGAATTCATTACTCTTAGTCCCAGTACTAGGGCATGTCCAAGGATACTTTTTGCATGTGTGTGCGTGTAACTCTTTCCTTTTAACGCTATATACCAATATCTTTATCCTAGATTCAGACTAGCATTTTCTCCCACTCTCTATAAATTTATTGTTCGGGCTTCTTGGGCCTGGGCCCATTCCTGTTCCAGATTTAAGCCAAAGTTGGTCCTTACAATTGGTGCCGTCTGTGGGAATTGCTTGATCTAATCAGAAAGAGATTTTAGTTTAGTGCACCAAATGGAAGAGTCAGGTTCGCATCAACCAACGAGAGGGCCACATCAGGGTAATGATAATCTACACCAGGTGGAATCAGGAGGTTCACAACATAGCCAATCAGAGGTAAACCCTCAACAAAGGGGAGATCGTGAGAAAAGTGGGCAAACCATGCACACTAATAGGAGTCAATCGCGTGGGAAAAGTCATGTGTCCCATGTAGAGAATGAGAAAGACATGCAACGTGAAATCGATGAGTTGAAGAAGAAGTTATGCCGTGCACGGCGGAGGCGAGCATCATTTGAATCTGAATCTTCTTCTGGCGATACAGAGGATGTCACGTATAGGCAAAGATCCAGAACTACGCCCAGTGAAACCTTCTCCGGTGATGAGGAGTATAGTAGTTATAGACGGAAGAGCAAAAGTACATTGCACAAGGGTCTAGGAAACAAGGCCATGAACGAATTAAATCAGGTCGCTAAATCGCCTTTCACGCATCGGATTGAGGGTGCAAGCCTTCCTCGGCGATTTAATCAACCAACCTTCTCTCTTTATAATGGTCGGACAGATCCGGTGGAGCATGTTAGCCATTTTAATCAAAAAATGGCCGTCCATTCAAAGGATGAGGCCCTAATGTGTAAGATCTTTCCGTCCAGCTTGGGTCCAGTGGTGATGAGATGGTTTAATGGCCTTAGGACAAATTCCATTGACTCCTTCAAGAAACTTACCCAATCCTTTGGCGCCCGCTTCATCACATGTAGCAGGGTACCATTACCTTTAGGATCTTTGCTATCTATGTCTATGCGAGAGGGAGAGACTCTAAAGGCTTACTCAGATAGATACTGGAAAATGTTTAACGAGATAGATGGGAGCTATGATGATGTGGCCATCAGTACATTTAAGGTTGGATTGTCGGCGGAGCATGATTTTAGAAAGTCACTCACTGGCAAACCTGTCACCAATGTACGCTTGTTGATGGATAGGATTGACAAGTACAGGAGGATTGAGGAAGATCAGTTGCAAGGAAAAGGGAAAGTGAAGGTGATCCTTAAGAGAAGAGTGATTCCAGGTCGGATCGGTTGTAGAACAATCGACCTCGGAGAGACTTTTCAAGGCAATCTGCATCTGCCAACTCCCAGGCGGTCAACGTTGTGTTTCGGGAACCAGTGCAGAAAGTCTTAGAGAAAGTAAGGAATGAGCCATTTTTTAAATGGCCGAATAAAATGGCAAGAGATCCAATCAACCGTAACCAAAACCTGTACTGTCATTATCATCAGGATTATGGTCATACTACTGAAGATTGCCAGAACTTGTGGGACCATTTGGAGCAGCTGGTCCGAGAAGGGAGGTTAAACCATCTATTACACCATTCTAGTGGCTGAGGAGGCCAGACCGGTTCAGCGTTTCAGGGAAATCCTGCATCGAAGCCTCCTCTTGGTACCATAAATGTCATATTTACTGCCCCAGGGAGGACTGGATCCTGCCCTTCCAGGATAATGTCGGTATCCCATTATTCCAATGATGAGCCTAATTCACTGCCAAAGAGGGTCAAGACGAACGTACCTCTAGTGCTGAGTTTTTCGGAGGCAGACAAACAGGGAACCATACAGCCACATGATGATGCTCTGGTGGTTACCCTTAGAATTGGTGGATACGATGTGAGGAGAGTTATGATTGACCAGGGAAGCGCAGCGAAAATTATGTATCCTGATCTCTTTAAGGGTCTGGGTTTAAAGCCTGAGGATTTGACTACCTATAGCTCACCTTTGGTGAGTTTTGAGGGAAAGATGGTTGTCCCTAGGGGCCAGATCAGATTGCCTGTGCAAACTGGATCAGACGTGGCTGCATTTTCCCCATATACGGCCATCATGGGCAGGCCTTGGCTGCATTCCTTGGGTGCCGTTTCCTCCACCCTTCATCAGAAGGTAAAATACCCTTCTGGAGGTCAAGTGCTGGAGATAGCAGGAAGCCAATCTATGGCTAAGCAATGTTTAATTGCGGCAATTCAACACAAACTAGAGACTGGCACTTCGGCCAGTAAAGAAAGTAATTTATAGCAATTAAAAACCCCATCGTCACCGCTCGGTGGGCCAGCCGACGAGATGAAATGTGAAGACTTGGATAAGGTGATCATAAGGGATGACCTGGAGAGATTCTTTCAGGTTTGGGCTCGACTCCCCCTACAGGAGAAGGAAGAGTTGGTTGAGCTTTTGAGAAGAAACGTAGACGTGTTCGCATGGGATGCCTACAAAGCCCCTGGTTTAGATCCGAAATTCATTTGCCATTGTTTAAATGTAGACCCCTCAGTCACTCCAGAAAAGCAGCCACCTCAGCGCCCTTCTAATGAACACATAGAGGCGATCAAGAGTGAAGTGGTTAAACTTAAACAGGCAGGGGCTATTAAAGAGATATTCTACCCTCAATGGCTGGCAAATACCGTGGTGGTCAAGAAGAAGACAGGAAAATGGCGTGTCTGTGTGGACTTTACAGATCTTAACAAGGCTTGCCCCAAAGACCCATTCCCTATGTCGAGGATAGATCAGTTAGTAGATGCAACAGTAGGCCATCATCGGATGAGTTTCCTGGATGCCTTTCAAGGTTATCACCAGATACCATTGGCAATGGACGATCAGGAAAAAACAGCTTTTGTCACTCCTGTGGGGAACTACCACTACAAAGTAATGCCTTTTGGCCTGAAAAATGCAGGATCAACTTATCAACGGATGATGATAAAAATGTTTGAATCGCAGTTGGGAAAAAATGTTGAGGTCTATATTGATGATATGGTCGTGAAGAGCAAATTGGTGTCCGAGCACTTAGCAGATCTTTCGAACATTTTTGAAATCCTTAGGCGGCAAAAGTTGCGTCTGAATGCTTCTAAATGCTCTTTTGGAGTGGGGTCAGGGAAGTTCCTAGGATACATGGTGACTTACAGGGGAATTGAGGTAAACCCAGACCAGATTAGAGCAATTAATAGCTTGCAACCACCTCGGAATCCAAAGGAAGTGCAAAAGCTTACTGGAATGATGGCAGCTTTGAATCGGTTCATATCTAGGTTAGCAGAAAGATGTAGACCTTTCTTTCTTCTATTACATAAATGGAAAGAGTTTCAATGGTCCGAGGAGTGCGTCATAGCATTCCAAGAGCTTAAACGCTACCTATCCCATCCACCCATAATGTCTAGCCCAGTGGTGGACGAAGTTCTCTTTGCCTACCTCGCCGTTGCTCTACATGCCATAAGCCTTGTGCTCATACGAGTGGACAATGGTATACAACGGCCAGTTTATTATGTGAGCAAGTCACTTAACGAGGCTGAGGTGCGCTATTTGCCACTAGAAAAGGCGATATTGGCTGTAGTCCATACCACAAGGAAGCTTCCCCATTACTTCCAAGCGCATACTGTGGTTGTGCTAACTCAACTCCCCCTCAAGTCAGTGCTTAGGAGCGCTGATTATACAAGGAGAGTAGCTAAATGGGGTACGATTTTAGGGGCTTTTGATATAAAGTACATGCCTCGTACATTTATAAAGGGGCAGGTGCTCGCTGATCTGGTGGCCAAATTTGCTGAATGTCCTAAAGAGGTGGAAATGGGAAGTGAGGCACTGGTTGAAAGGTTGGTCGGCGTGGCCTCTATTCAGGGCCTATCGCCTTGGGAATTATATGTTGATGGAGCAGCTAATCAACGGGGATCAGGAGTGGGGCTAGTACTGGTGTCACCTGAGAAGATTACTATCGAGAAATCCTTAAAATTGAATTTCTCAGCTACGAATAATGAAGCAGAGTATGAAACTTTGCTGAGGGGGATGGTAATGGTTCAAAAAATGGGGGGAAAGGCAGTAAGGATTTTTTCGGACTCGAAACTGGTTATGGGACAAGTAAAAGGTGACCTAGAGGCACGAGATTCAAGAATGCAGGAATATTTAGGTCAAGTCTGGAGTATACAAGAAAAGTTTGAAGTTTTTGACTTGTCTCATGTTCCTAGAAGTGGGAACACCCATGCAGATTCGTTGGCCACCCTTGCCACGTCCTCGGCCCAAGATTTGCCTCGGGTAGTATTGGTGGAGGACCTATATACGCAAACTTTGGTGCATCATGGTGCTCCTCAGATCCATCAGATCACGCTGGGTCCAAGCTGGATGGATTCAATATCACTATTCCTGGAAAAATATGTATTGCCTGAATAAAGGTCTGAAGCTGATAAAGTGCGAAGGAAAGCTCCTCGGTTCTGGCTCTCCTAAGATAGAAAATTGTACAAGCGCTCTTTCTCTGGACCTTATTTGCTGTGTGTGCACCCATAGGCATCAGAATCACTTCTAGAGGAATTACATGAAGGGGTTTGTGGAAGTTATACAGGAGGAAGATCACTGTCTCATAGGGCTCTTACCCAAGGATATTGATGGCCAAACATGCAAAAAGAGGCGCAGGAATATGTCAAGAAATGCGATCAATGCCAGAGGTTTGCGCCCAATATTCATCAGCCTGGAGGGGTGCTCAACCCTCTTTCTAGTCCGTGGCCTTTTGCTCAGTGGGGCCTAGATATTGTGGGACCTTTCCCCAAGGCAGTGGGGAACAAAAAATACCTCATGGTCTACACAGATTATTTCACTAAGTGGGTCGAAGCTGAGCCTTTAGCCAATATCAGGAATGTGGACGTTAAAAGATTCATCTGGAAGAACATAGTTACATGATTTGGGGTTCCTAACGTCCTCATCTCAGATAACGGTCTTCAATTTGACAGCAAGGCTTTTAGGAAGTATTGTTCTGATCTGGGGATAAAGAATAGGTATTCCACTCCAGCCTATCCGCAAGGAAATGGACAAGCTAAGGCTGTTAATAAGGTCATCGTGAACGGACTTAAAAAGAGGTTATATGACGCCAAAGGAAGATGGGTTGAAGAGTTGCCACACGTCCTTTGGATATACAGAACAACACCTCGGAAGTCTACTGGGGAGATCCCCTTCTCAATGACATATGGGGCTGAAGCTGTAATCCCCCTGGAGAGCGGATTCCCTACCATGAGGTTTAGCGCATTCACCTCAGATGGAAATAACGAACTGTTAAAAAGGAATTTGGATCTAATTGAAGAATGACGGGAAAACGCTAGGGTACAGTTAGCCTATTATCAACACAAGCTAAAGTAAGGCTACGATGTGAATGTGAAGTTGAGACCGTTGGCCCCAGGGGACTTGGTGTTAAGGAAAGTTGTGGGAAACACTAAAAACCCTGCTTGGGGAAAATTGGGGCCCAACTGGGAGGGACCACATCGCATTACGTCGATGGCAGGAATAGGTGCATACTACTTAAAAGATTTAGATGAAAGAGCTGTACTTCATCCTTGGAATGTAAATAACCTTAAAAGGTATTACTATTGATAAGAAAAGTTATGCTATGTTTTCTTTTGCTTCTATTTATCTTAATTATCTGTTGAAATATTAAACAGAAACTAAGTTATGTCAGGTCCTCGGACCACAAACTTAGTGGAAATTAATATCCTATGACATCTATGGAAATATTAAACAAAAACTAAGTTATATCAAGTCCTCGGACCACAAACTTAGTGGAAATTAATATCTTATGACATCTGTTGAAATATTAAACAGAAACTAAGTTATGTCAGGTCCTCAGACCACAAACTTAGTAGAAATTAATATCCTATGACATCTGTTGAAATATTAAACAGAAACTAAGTTATGTCAGGTCCTCGGACCACAAACTTAGTGAAAATTAATATCCTATAGTATCTTTGAAGTATTATACAGAGGCTGGTTTGTATTAGGTTCACCTACCATCAGCTTGCTGAGAGTGAGTGTTCAGGAAATTCCCTTGGAATATGAAAGGGAAAACTTCTTTGTATCACATCCTCAGACCATAATCATTGTAAAAGTAGTTAGTCTTGCCATCTTAAGGGATACACTCAATAAAATATAAGTTGTATCAAAACCTTTGGAACGTGATACTTAATGGAAAATATTAATTTTTAAGCCAAGTGTTATCTTATTTTATAAGTCGTAGATCAGTCTTATAATTATTAAATTAAAGGTCAGTATATTTCCATATAGTGACGTTTTGATCATTATGTAAGTGTTGAGATATACCTTGGAGGTGATAGGACTTATCAAAGAGCTTGGTCAAAAAAGAAAGAAATATGCTTTTTAACGGGATTTGATGATATGTTTTATCAATGTACTTCACTCCTTAACGATCTATGTGGGAGAGAGCATAAGAGATGAGATGAAATGAAAACCATACATTTAAGTAGAACAATATTACTGACAAATATAATTAGGAACAGAGAATAATGCCTCATATATTATAAAAATTTGTCCTTCAATAAAAATAAAAAAAAGGAAAAAGGAAAAGAAAATAATAATAACCAAGTTACAACCATTATAAATATCATAAAAAAAAATTTAAAAAAAAAAACCTAATACAAAGCTTAGGGTTTCAGCTTGATCTGAAGCTTGGGCTTGGGAGCCTGGTCAGCCACTTTAGGGGTGATCTCTTTCTCTTTACCCTTAAGAGACTCTTGTGCAGGTAAAGTGACTAAAGCTAACTGTTTCTCAAAATCCTGAGAAGCTGTCCCTGGTTGAGGGGCTTCAGTCACTTTATCTAAAGAGGGTCCCTTCTGGATCTCTTTCTCTTTACCTTGTTCTGGCTGGTCAGTAGAAAGAGGGGCTATCTCAGTCTGCTTGGGGATCTGCAGGGCTGAAGGAAAGATAATGCTCTCTGGTCTCCTTAGTTCAGATGAAGCTTCAACCCCAGCCTGGTTGAGAGCCTCCTCCTAGGTCTGGACACAGTAGGCACGACACACAACGGGGACCTCTGCCCGAAGAGCATCCTCGGTCTCAGCTACGCCAACGTCGTAGCCGTGCTGCTCAGCTTCATCCCTCTCCTTCTCGGCTTTGACCTTGTCCTCCTCAGCCTGCAATTTGGCTTTTTCGGCCAGGTCCTTAAGCTTGTTAACCTCCTCCAGCTGCTGCTTCAAGGCTGCCATTTGCTCCTTAGTCGCAACCAGCTGCCCCTTAACCTCGTTGGCCAACTTTCTTTGGCTCTCGGCCTGTGTCTCAGCGCCCTTTAAGGCCGAATCAGAACTCTTCCTGGCCTGTTCCTCAGCCTTTAACTTCCGCCTGAGGTCAGCATTGCTGTCTTCAGCAATGGCTAGTGTCTGCACAGCAGCACTCCTTCTTTTTCTTTCATCATCCAGCTGCTGTGAGACAGGGTGGTACATCTCCTCCATTCTGAAGGTGCTTTGGACAGCCTTTTAAAAAAAAAAATAATAATAATAATAATAAAAAATAAGTGTTATACCAGATAAAAAGAAAAGAAAGAGACTGAGGGGGGAAAAATACATACCATTCCCAAAAACGTTTGGCTTGAAGGAAGACTTCATTCCTCCTCAGTCCTCGTAGCTCCACCATGTCCTTGGGGAGTAAGAGAGTTTCCTCCAGTACTGAGGCCACGTGGCAACCTATGTCCCCATTATAGTCTCTGATTGATGCGTCATCAGTTAGGGGCTCACCACCAAGCATGGGGGCTGGAAGCCATGCTTGAGGTTCGGGCAGTTGAACCTCGCCCCTTTCTGGTCCTTGGCTGGGGGCATGACTGACTCTTTGTTGCTTGGTTGGCCTATGGGCCTCTTCTTCGCTGGAAGGACGAGGTCTTCCAGTTTCTATTACTTCCTTGCCCTTGGGCTCCCTTCTCCTCTTAGGGTCAGGTTGTTCAGTCCTGGAGGGAGGAGGTGGCTGAGGGGCACGAAGAGGAGATTTAGGTGGGGGAGAAGGAAGTTTGGGTTGGGCAGGCTTCCCAGCTTCCCCCCTTCCTGGCTGGCTCTCCAGCAACTCTTGAAGACTGCGCTGGGGTTTCCTCTGAATGCCTATGTCTTCAGGTATGTTTGGTGATGGAGAAGATTGAGTGAAGACTTCGTAGTCGTCTGTGGCTGAGGTGAGGTCCACAAAACCTTCTTCCTCTACTTGGAAAACGGGGGCGGGAAGATGTTGCTGCTGCTGCAAGGCTGGCAACGGGTAGTGGTTTTGTGAGCTGGGAGTATCTAGGGAGAGGAATGCCTTGAGGGACTACGAACCCTTCGTAGGCGACACTAATTCTGCGAAACCGAGGATCCTTGGCCCTTATCACGCATGATGGAGCTTGGAATGGGCGCGATATGGGGTTGTAGCCAAGGATGAGGTGTACCGCCCTTAGCTGACCGTCTGACTCGTTGACGTAAATCTCAGCTTGAAGAACCCTGTCCAAACTGGCTTTGTTAACTAAGCGGAGTGAAGGCGTAGTGGCGCGAGGATCTGCAATATCAGTAGGAACAACGAGGAACCATTTTAGTACCAGCAGACAACAGTGGGAATACCAAAATTATGTAAAGTTAAATGTTAAAATTAAATGGTTAGTTTCTCACCTGGTTCACCATCTTTAACTGGGCATGGTAAGCCATTATGCCATCGCCCAGAGAAGATTAGAAAGTCTTCTTTTAATCCCTTGTTAGATACAGGGAGACACTTAATCAACCTAACCTCGGCGTGCCTGGATTTTAAATAATATCCCTGTTTTTTTAGGTGTTGAAGATTGTAAATCCAGTTTATATCGTGGTGGGTTAGGTTTAGGTTCATTCTTTCGTTCAAGGCTTCTATACACCCTAACACCCTAAACATATTCGGCGCACATTGTGTAGGGGACAACCTAAAGTACCTAAGGTAGTTCCTAGTGAGGGTACCCATAGGAATGGTCATCCCTCCTTCTATGAAGGCAATCATAGGGATGACCTCCTCGTTCGTTTTCCTTTCATCATACCACTCATCCTGTGCCGCGTATCTAACGCCCACATGGGGAGGAATGTTATACTTAGTTCTAAAACTCCTCATTCCCTCCTCAGTGTCTAATAACTCCTTAAATCTACCCATTTTCTAAGAAGTTCTATAAGGGAAATTTCGCAATAAAAGGAATAAGAGTTGGAGATAGTTCAGGAAGACTTACAGGTGTGTGAAATGGCCCTCGGACGGGATTTTGGTATTTGTAGACGCGCAGAGGAGTGAGAGAAAGAAAGGAAATATCAGGTTCAGAATACGGGTTCTAGAATAGCGCAATCGTTTAAAGTGAAAAGAAACTGATTTGAAAGACTATTTATAGTGGTGCAGAAATTGGGAACAGGAATTCGCCCGCTCAAATTCCCAGAAAGCTCAACCGTCGTTGGATTCTCATCCAACCATTGAACGTGGGAGACAAAGGAGTTGCCAAAATTAAATGAAGGCACGCCCTGGGCACTAAAGAGTCAAGGATGAGTCACACGAAGACAGACACGTATTGTTGCGACTTGACCTAATGAAACCAAATCATAAGGCAGATCAGACGAGGGAATCAAAATCCTCCTTTTCTCCCGAGGAGCCGAAAAGCAAGATTTTGAGAGGCTATTATGGGGGCCAATTGATCCCATATGTTCAAATTGCATTGGAAAAGGCTGGGCCCAATATCCAGTCTCATATGTACAGACTACATTAAAAAGGGCTGGGCCCAATACCCAGTCCGAGGATAAGAGAGTATCCGAGGACGACCAGTAAAGGAAGAGATAAAAATTACACTCCGAAAAGAGGTAAAGAATACCTATGTAGGATTTAATCGTATCCGAGGACAACGACCACCTCGAAACGTCTATCCGAGGTGGCCAGTAGACTTATCAGTCTCTTAAGGTAACGTCTCGGACAGACCTTGCAACAAAGGGGATGAGAAAATATCAGATAAATGATAAGAATGAGGGAAAACAAATATCTGGAAGTACGGTTACCCCCGCATTAAATGCTGCCCAGCTAACTCTCTGGCCGCATTAATGTGGAGGTGATGTCTGAGCAGTGAACAAGCAGCCTTACAGCTAAGAATGGAAGGTTCAAGAAGAGGCAAGGGAGAACAGAGAAAAATGCCCTCCAACACCTGACTCACACGTGGATGGAGGAAATGGTGTAAAAACCATAGTATATAATACGAAAAAAATTCAAGGAAAGGGGGATATAGAAAAAAAAGACTAAGAAAAAGAAAGAGAGAAAGAGAGCAAAAGGTTGAACAAATACAACAGTAAAAAAGAAGAATTCATTACTCTTAGTCCCAGTACTATGGTATGTCCGAGGATACTTTTTGCATGTGTGCGCGTGTAACTCTTTCCTTTTAACACTATATACCAATATCTTTATCCTAGATTCAGACTAGCATTTTCTCCCACTCTCTATAAATTTATTGTTCGGGCTTCTTGGGCCTGGGTCCATTCCTATTCCAGGTTTAAGCCAAAGTTGGTCCTTACAACTTGTCATTTAGAATTTGTTCTAAAAATATTATAAATGTAGCATTTCTCTCAAATAAAATAAAAAAATATCTATTCGGATCTTAAAATTGAAGATATTGTAAAAATATTGTGATATTTTGTTGTATTCTTAAACTTCTTTTTTAATATACTAATCAAATTAGGTGAGCCAAAATTCACAATTTCACACAAAATTTATATTAATTTTCTCATTATTGGGGCAACACGTGCCTTGCACGTGCAGCCAACGCTAGTATTTGTAGATAAATGAACACAAACAAGTTTTCTTCCTAATTAGTCTTAAATTGTTCTTAAATAGCTCTTTTCATTTATATCTCCTGTCATGAATAGATCCCATGATTCCCATCCATAATGGACTTCCACGTTGGTTAGCTTGCAAGAAATTTTAGCCATGTGGGCCCAAAGTGTGAAAAAAGGTTTAGTTGAATTTGGGCTGCCACTCCCACTAATGGGCTAGGCCCAAAAATGGGAAAAAAAAGTTCTTTGATGGATTTTATGCTGAGTGAAATATATATTTTATGTTGCTGGTCCTAAAAATCTTGTGCTTTGTGGATTATCATTCATTGATTATTAAAAAAAGAAAACAAAAACAAATTCATTTTTTTTTGGTTTAATTCGGATTTTTCTTTCCTGTTGCGCCTTTTGGGCCAGAACTAAAATAAAATAAAAAAATTCTAAAAAAAATTTATTGTACACTATATGACTATACAGTATAAGCATTATGCACTCGTAGTATACACTTAGTCAGCTGTAGGCTGTAGGTAGAGGTGGCAAATGAGCGGGTTGGGTCATAAATGAGTTTGATGTATAATTATCAATTTATCTATTTATGACCCATTTATATATAAATTAATTATTCATTACCAACCCAACCCATTTAATTACCCATTTAACCCAATATGACTTAAATACCTCTAAAACTACTTGAATACCCTTTTGACCTCCAAAATACCCTTAAATACCTAAAATGATGCAAATACCCCTAATCTTCCAAAATTACCAATATACCCTTGGACATCCAAAATTATCTCCAAAATCTCTAAAATTAGCAAAATACTCATAAAACCTTGAAAGTGACCAAAATACCCATAATATCTCTAAAATCACCAAATATGCTTAAAAACCACTAAAATGACCAAAATACCTCAAAAATATCTAAAATGACCAAAATAGCCATGAAACCCAGAAAATGACCAAAATACCCCTTGAAAGCTAAAAATTACCAAAATACCCCCTAAAACCTAAAAAATGACTAAAATACCCCTAAAACCCAAAAAGTGATCAAAATACCCCTAAAACCCAAAAAGTGATCAAAATACCATCAAAACCTAAAAATGACCAAAATACCTCCGAAACCCAAAAAATGACCAAAGTACCCCCAAAACCCAAAAAATGACCAAAATACCCCCAAAACTCAAAAAATGACCAAAATACCCTCGAAACCTAAAAATTACCAAGATATCCCTGAAACCCAAAAAATTACCAAAATACCCCCGAAATCTAAAAATGACCAAAATACTTCCAAAACCCAAAAAATGGCCAAAATATCCCCGAAACCCAAAAAATGACCAAAATACCCTCGAAACCCAAAAATTACCAAAATACCCCCGAAACCCAAAAAATTACCAAAATACCCTCAAAACCTAAAAATTACCAAAATAACCCCAAAAAGACCAAAATACCCCCGAAACTCAAAAAATACCAAATACCCTTAAAACCCAAAAAATAACCAAAATACCCTTGAAACCTAAAAATGACCAAAATACCACCGAAATCTAAAAAATTACTGGAATACCCCAAAACCTAAAAATTACCAAAATACTTCTGAACCCTAGAAATTTACTGAAATAACCCTAAAACTAAAAGATGACGGAAATGCCCTCGTAACCTAAAAATGGCTAAAATACCCTTAGAATCTAAAAGATGATCAAAATAACCCTGAAACCTAAAAAATGACCAAAATTCCCTCGAAACCTATAAAATGAATGAATGACACTTAGAACCTTTAATTTGTCAAAAATATCCTTGAAACATTCAAAATACCTTAAACCTCTATTTCGGTAATTTTAGATATTTTAGGTGTATTTTGGTCATCTTACATGTTTAGGGGCATTTTGATCATAATTTGGGTTTCAGGGGTTTTTATCGATCATTTTTTTAGGTTTTGAGGTTATTTTGGTCATTTTTAAAGGTTTTTGGGGGATTTCGATCATTTTTTAGGTTTTAGGGTATTTTTGTAATTTTTTTAGATTTCGGGGGTATTTCAGTTATTTTTTAGGTTTTAGAGGTATTTCGGTCATTTTTTAGGTTTATGGAGTATTTTGGTAATTTTTTAGTTTTAGGGAGTATTTTGGTAATTTTTTAGGTTTAGGGTGTATTTTGGTAATTGTTAGGTTTTAGGGGTATTTCGGTCATTTTTTTAGGTTTTTGGAGTATTTTGGTCATTTTTTTTAGGTTTTGGGGTTATTTTAGTCATTTTTTAGGCCTTGGGGTATTTTAATCATTTTATAGGTTTCAGAGGTATTTTGGTCATTTTTTAGATTTCAGAGGTATTTTTGGTAATTTTAAGATTTCAGAGGTATTTTGGTCATTTTTAAGGTTTAGGGGGTATTTTGGTCATTTTTTAGGTTTAGGAAGCATTTTGGTCATTTTTTAGGTTTTTGGGGTATTTTGGTAATTTTTGGGTTTTGGGGATATTTTGGTCATTTTAGAGGTTTGGGGGGGGGGGGTATTTTGCTCATTTTAGAGGTTTTTGAGGTATTTTTCTCATTTTGTGTGTTTTGGGGGTATTTTGGTCATTTTTAGGTTTCGGGGGTATTTTGGTCATTTTTTGG
Source organism: Quercus agrifolia (assembly GCA_029955455.1). Taxonomy (NCBI): domain Eukaryota; kingdom Viridiplantae; phylum Streptophyta; class Magnoliopsida; order Fagales; family Fagaceae; genus Quercus; species Quercus agrifolia. The sequence continues at coordinate 46,980,346 of JARQAD010000006.1, forward strand.
GTTTTTGAGATATTTTGGACATTTGAGAGGTTTTGGGGGGTATTTTGCTCATTTTAGAGATTTTGGAGGTATTTTGGTCATTTTGTGGGTTTTGGAGGAATTTTGGTTATTTTTTGGGTTTTGGGGGTATTTTTGTCATTTCTTGGGTTTTGGAGGTATTCTGGTCATTTTTGGGTTTTGGTGGTATTTTAGTAATTTTTAGGTTTTAGGGGTATTTTGGTCATTTTTTAGGTTTTAGGGGTATTTTGGTCATTTTTTAGGTTTTGGAGGTATTTTGGTCATTTTTAGGTTTCGGGGGTATTTTGTTCATTTTTTGGGTTTTGGTGGTATTTTAGTAATTTTTAGGTTTTAGGGGTATTTTGGTAATTTTTTGGGTTTCAAAGGTACTTTGGTCATTTTTTGGATTTTTGGGGTATTTTAGTAATTTTTAGGTTTCAAGGGGTATTTTGGTCATTTGCTAGGTTTTGGGGGTATTTTGGTCATTTTTTTTTGTTTTGGAGGTATTTTGGTCGTTTTTTTTTTGGTATTTTGGTCATTTTTTGGGTTTTGATAGTATTTTGGTCAATTTTTAAGTTTCAGAAGTATTTTAGTCATTTTTTAGAAATTTAGATTTTATGTTGTTTATTTAAATTTTAGATGGGTTTAATAGGTATTAGTGGATTTATCCATTTAGATCCATCTAATTAAATAACCAGATGGGTCTTTACCCATTTAACCCAAATATTCAAATGGGTTGGGTTAAAACTTATCCAAATAAGATGGGTAATGGGTGGGTTCATGGACATGGATAAAAATTACCACCCCTAACTGTAGGTACTCTACAAGAAATTCAATAATATATTTCATGAAGTAACAACTACTCAGTGACATAAATCATATGACCAATTTGGATGGAGGGGATATAAAATATAAACTAACTACTCATTGAACAAATGCAAGTTCAAGTACAAAATACAAGATATTCAGCAAAAAATGAAAAAAGAAAAAAAGAAAAAAAAAAAGGAACAATATACAAGATATAAAAACTAAAAAAACCTGTCCATCAATCATCCCCATCTCTTTAATTTCAAAGAGCTAGAAATCAAAATAATTTAATGAACATTGAATAATTCAAAGGAAGTAGATTAGATAATAAACTGTAGAAACACAAAGAATGTGGTACCGGGGCACGAAACAAATATTACAAATCAGCTATACCTTCTTTTTTTTTGCTGAGATTACAGATCAGCTATACAAAATATAGGAAACACAGATAATATATGTTACCATCTATTGTAAAAAAGAAGGGGGGGTAATTATTTAAAAAAAAAAAATACATTGTTGATTTTCGTGGGCTATGGATTAGATTGGATTATAATTTAATTTTAAGCGTTAGGCTGAGTCGAGTTTGAGTTGATAGTTTTTTCAACCTATTTGACCCAACTTGACCCACCATATATATGAACTTATTTTATTATTCGATTTTTTTAGTTTGAGTTATTTTGGTATTTTGTGAATTATTTTTGATGAATATAGAAATTTAAAATATAATTTAGACATATTACATGAATTTTTTTTATAAATATACTATATGAATTATAATAATTTATTAATAAAGAAAAAGTGCTTAGTTTACAAAAGTCCAATTATTTTTATTTTTATTTTATAATACATGAAATATACATAATCTATCTACTGTCCCAACCCGACCCGAACCCATGCCCATGGACCTACTTCACTCATATCCGAGTGACTCCAACTCTCAAGAGATTAAAAAAGAAAAGAAAATTGAAAACAAAAATGGCGGGCTAAAAAAGCAAAAATTTCATTTCAAAACAAAACACACACTCTCTCTCTCTGGGTCTCTCACTGCGCGTGCGCGTTCGTGTCCGTGAGAAAAATGGAGGCGCAAGCTGCGGAGGAGCCAGTACGGACGAAGATGGAGTCGCTGCGATTGACGTGCGAAAGAGAGATACAGATCCACCAACAGAAGATCGATTCCTACGCGTCGTCGTTTCGCAATTCCCTCCAATCCATCAAGTCCAGAGCTCAACAAACCGCCCAAAACCAAGGTTTGCTTCACGACCATGTGCTTTTTTTTTTCTTCAGTGTTTCCTTCTCATTTCTGCAAAATTAGGGTTTTGATCTTTTGGGTCTGAGACTTTGTGAGCCTCGCTCAAATTAGGGTTTTTTGGTTGCGAAAAATGTCACCTTGGTTAAGAAATTTTAGTTTAACTTCACTTTTGATTTTTATTTTTTAGGAAAATTAGGAGAACTTAAAGCTAAACTCAGAGAGGCCGAGGATGATATGGTAAAAGCCCTAGCAGGTAATTTGATTATTTGAAATTTTTTAATGGTATGTTTGGATGACATAAATTTGGATTTGGATTTGGATTTGAGGAGACCCAAATCCAAATCTTTTGTTTGGATAACTTAAAAGAATTGGATTTGGATTTGGCCCAAATCCATCTTGGATTTCAGGGGTCCAAATCCATGGATTTGAAATACCTTCAAAAACCCAGGAATTTAGAAATCTCTCACTCTCACGCACACTGCTTCTCTCTGGGCTCTCTGTGTCTCTCTTCCTAGCCGTAACTCACAAACTCTTCTTCCCTCTCACTCTCGGCAAGGCAACTTCAGGTTTGTTCTCTCAACTCTTATCTGCCTCTTTAACCTCTCTAATTCTCTCTTTCTGCTAAATCTAAATCCAAAAGGGATGTGGGTTATTCCTGTGGGTTTTATTTGATTTATTTGTGGGTTTGTTTGGGTTTAATTTGATTGTTTGTGGGTTTTGTTTGATTTGTTTGTGCATCTTGTTTCATGGTATTTTCAATGATATGTTTTGGGTTTGTTTTTATTTTCTATTTTAATTTTCATTTGTGGGTTTGTAATGCAAATTATGTGTTTGATGAAATGCTTCAATAAACTGTTTATGAGTTGTGAAGTAATAAGTGAGAGAATATTTATTTGAAACAATGATATTGTGATGATGGAAAGTGAGGACTACTGTCATAGTGAATGCTTATACATCCCATACATTTTTTTCATTCCATTTGTTGCTTTAGCTGCAAAACTTGTATCATCATTTGTCCATCACTTGTTAAATATTCCCTTTATAGCTATCGGTGCTTATTGCCAATTCTTTCGTACCTCATCAGTTTTATGTCTGCTTTCTCCATATACCCCCAGATTATCATCATGTTGCCAAGTTGCCTATGTTGCTGACTCTGTACATTGTACCTGCCTGTCAAAGACTTGATCACTAGTAATGTTTCCTTTGTAGAACACATTTTTTCCTTAATGCAAGTGGATGCTGAGATTGGTCAAGCGAAAACAATGTTGCAGTTGCAAGCACGCCAAGGTGCTGCAATCCATTGAAACAGTGAACTAGAAAACATGTGAGAATATTGTAGTCAATCTGTCCTTAACAGTCAACACCAAATATATTGATCAAGCCCACATCACTATTAAAGACCAAGGTGGAAGGGGAGTGAATCTTGTTGGATAACTTAGAAAACATAGACCTTTTCTGGAAGAGCCAAGTTTTGCAAAGCCTTTGGTCCTTTCCTTCTATGCTATTTCTTGGTAGTCTTTGTTGGTGATGATTATCCTATGTCATTAGGTTCTTGAATGCACCACTCCCAGCTGATTGCCATGAGTAGATGTGATTTGCCAGATATGAAGTTATTCTCCAAATTTTGACTGATTTTAAGGTTCTTCATTCTGCTGTTAACAGTATTCTTTGCTGCATATGGAGGCCGTGTCTTAGTCCATAAGGGAGTTGGATAGGGGTGCGTTTTGTATTTGATCTGTGTTCTTCTGCCCTGTTGTGTTACTGTTCTTTTTGTATAGCATGATATAGTTGAGTTGGCGTTTTGAGTAGCTGCAGCTTGCTGCCTTCTCTTGTAACCTGCTTGTAGGTCCCTTTTGGTTTAAATACAATTCTTTTTTGGTTTATACTCCATAGGTCCCGTTTTGGACGGTGCTTTTCTTGTCTCTATAATCTCCCACTCCTTATCATAACTGGGTTGCTTACCTTTAGTTGTGTTAATTATTTATTATTCATATTTGTAGTTGCAATTGCATTGATTTGTTTGGTGTGATTTAATGGATTTTCTTTGATAACCTTTTTTTTTAGCTATAGATTCTTATTGTTTGTATTTTGAAATATGAACAGAGACAAAAATGACCAATGATGGAAGAGATATATCCATTCAACGAAAACATAAAAGAGAGGAGATTGAAGTATATGAGAAAAAGGCGATGAGATTTTTGCCTTTGCTAGTGGAGTTTTTTGTTATGCTTGTTGGAATATGCTCGCGTAGGAAGTACTTTGTGAGAGAACCATTAAGAAGTGAAATTGAGGAGGGGATTTATCACTGAAATTGAAAATAAGTTATTAAACTACTATACCAAACGGGGCCTAGTTGTCAATAATTGGCAAAATATTTTTTTAGTTGTTTATGACTAAAGATATTTAATTATTATCTGGTCAGGTAAATTATTAATATTACCTCCTGTATTTATTAAAAATGTTGCTAAAATTAAAATGTAGAAGGATTAAGACAAATAATAATTAAAAAATAAATTTTATTGATCTTAAATCCAAATCCAAATCCAAATTTAGATATCCAAACAATGGGATTTGAAATGATGAATTTCAAATCCTTCTTTGTTTAAAAAGACCCAAACAAGGAATTTTAAAATCAAAAGATTTCAAATCAAGGTATTTTAAATCAATGGATTTCAAATCCAAATCCAAATCCAAATGTTGCTATCCAAACACAACCTAAAGAACTTGAATTTTGTTTTGATTTTTTAGTCAATTTAATAAATTGATAGTGTGTATTTTTATTTGAAAAAAAAGAAGAAGTGATTTTTATGAAGTTTTAAACTTTGTGTGTATTTTTTTTTCCCTGTTTTCTTTTGTTAATATTGTTATGTAGTGAAGACCCGGAAAGAGGCGAAGCGGATGGCAATAATGGACTCAATTGCTGCTCAAAGAGCTAGAGTAGAAGAGCTTAAAAGAAGTGTGCAAGTACAGATTGCAAAGAGGGATCAATATGCTGCAATTATATCTCAACATTCTCTTGGTACTTTCCTCTCGTCGTGTTGCTTGTTTGTTTTTTTGTAAGTTATATGTATGCATTGTCTAATGTTTGTTTAGGATTTAGTTGAAGTCAGTGAGTAATGGGTTAATCCTGAAACGTCTGGTTTTATAGCGTGTTATGGATGTGAAGATAGTAGTTTTGTACCCAATATTCATCCTTGCCAATTGGTTTTCAATTATCTATGAAGGAGAAGAATGTAGGTTCGTTGTCAATGTTTTGCATTTTTGCTGTTAATCAACTTTTATGTGAGTCATGGAAGATGAATTAAGGTCAGAAGGAGACATTCTTAATTCTGCAGGATTTGAAAATATTGGCGTCTAAGGTTCCACTGGTAGGAATCGTGCAGATTCATCATTCTCTGTTTGAGGAATTATGAAACTATTTATTTGTGTAGGATTTAGATGAAGTCAGTGAGTAATGGATTGGTCATGAAACATCTGGTTTTGTAGTGTGTTATGGATGTGAAGATAGTACTTTTGTACCCAATATTCATCCTTGCCCAATTGGTTTTCAATTATATGTGGAGGAAAAGAAAATAGGTTTGTTGTCAATATTTTGCATTTTTTCTGCAAATCAACTTTTATGTAATTCAAGGAAGATGAATTAAGGTAATAAGGAGACATTTTTATTCTGTAGGATTTGAAAATATTTGTCTCTAACGGTCCACTGGTAGGAATCGTGTGCAGATTCATCATTCCCCATTTGAGGAATTATGATGTTATTTATTTGGTCTTCAGTTCAATCTGGAGCAGATATTCTATTTCTGAAACTAATATATGGAGAATTTAGTTCTCTACTAGTTTTTAGTTAACTCTACCGCCTGGCCCAAGAACACCAAATTCACGCTTTGCTATATTTGAACTACTAGGAGTCTGATGTGGAAAGAGATCAATCGCATCACTTTTGAAGAGGGATTATTTATCATAGGTGTGAGTGGCTTGTGATTGTTAATTTATGTTACCTACACCCCTTTTCTAATTTTCCCCTTATTGGTTTATATGCCAGTTGATGCGATCCATAGGCAAATAATCATTCATGAGAATATCATTAGCTGGGTGACTGGGTCTCAGTGGTGCCTGTATATATTATGTGGCGAGCTGGGTTTTAGTTTGTGGTTTTACAGTTGTGAGGGCAACCACGACTAGCGGGAGTCAGAGACATATCCTTACGATGGGGTCACTACATGTTAGTGTTTGATTTGAAGTATTTTGCTATTCTCATTTCTCAACAGCAATAGTACTTTGTTACTCTTATTGTTACCCCCTTTTTCAATTATATGTTATTGTTTCGTAGCTGCAATAATTTCCATATATATTGTTATGAGTTCTTAAGAGTGATGGTAATGGTTTTCTCACTTTATCTAACTGGTATTTAAAGGTGCGTGAATCTTGGATCCTCAGTGACTATGTTAGACAATTTATATATTTCTTTTCATGTTCTGCCCCCTATTACATTGTGTTTACATGTTTAATTGCAATTTGCAGTTAATGTAGTATGGACTCATATATGTATGAATATCTCAGTGGTATTTAATTACACTAAAATTTTGAGTTGGCCATGTGGTGACACTGACACTTCTTAAGAATCTCTAACCATCTAGCAGCCAGTTGAAAGTCTTATTGTAGTTTGGACTGTATTGGTTTTGTTTATAAATCTGAATCTGTATTGTGAAGTAAAGGATGGTCTAGATTACTACTTGTTCTCTGCTCATTTTCTCTCATTTTGTACCATCAACAGCTTTGGCAGCATCTGAAGAAAAGAGTAACAAAGATGTTGAGTGTAAAAGTGAAACACAAGAAGCAATTTTGTGGTACAATAGGGTTCTTGGTTTCCATGTTGAAGCTGGACGTGGTAATTGAAATTCAAAATCTTGCACTTTTATTTATGTATTTATTTTTATCAAGAGTGATTTACTTACAAGTCTTTTTCTCTCTAGGGGTAAAATTCACCTTCAAGAACATAAATTCGAGAAATCCAAATGAGGAGTACTCTCTCACCATTCGCTATGCAAATGATACTTACACCTGTAAGTTATATAGACCTGTTATTGGTCATGTTCTAATATTAAATAAATTCCAGTGACGTGAGGATAAGATATTCATATATTTTCTATCACATCAGTGTTAGATTGTGATCCACACTTGAATGACATCCAAGAGTTGATCTATGAGTTGAATAAAACCAATGGTTTATTCAAATTTGTCAGAATCATGAGAGAGAAGTTCCAAGAAGCTTCCACACAAGGTACAATCTTATCTTTTGCATCCTATCTAGTACATTGCATGTCTGATAAATGACATCCACTCAAAAATGAGAGCCGGTCTTCTCTAGCGAAACTCATTCCTGTAATCAAAGAGCCAAAAAGAAATTATTTTACCCTTAGTGACATTCATGTGGCACTTTACCTTACATTTTTCTTATATAGTAAAAATAAATTGACCGAAAAGTGGCCTTGCACTTAAACATTTTGTGTACGATTATAAAATTTTAGAGAAGTTTTATTGTAGGTTACTCTCTGTTTCCATTTATATATGACTTAGAATAGTACTTCATTGTGCCATTTATGAATCGCCAGGATTTTTGCCCCAATTAACAAATCATCAAGAGTTGTCCACAATATCTACATCTGCTCCAGTTCTATCAATGTCAAGTGACAGAAGTGAATCCTCAGCCACGAAAAATGACGACCAAGTTCTACATGAAGAAGGCAGTAGACCTTCTAAGAAAGCATACTATTTAAGAGGGTCGAAACCCTTATCATGGAGGTGATCATATGCCATCAAAATTTTCTTATTGTAGTTATTGGTCCATGTATGTGTGGATGTAATTATTTGTTTTCGATCTTTATCTGCCAAACTCCTATGTAATTGTTTTTGCATGGTGGACTGTTCTATTTAGAATGATCACTAATTGTTTGGATTTTCTTCGTCCTTTTTTCAAATGATGCATTGCTGGAAGTCTCATTAGCATTCTCTTAGCATTAAGATTTTAATGGCAAGAGGATTAAAAAAACACAAATAAAAAACTCACTGCTAGACCTGATTAATAAGTGTTGAATTAGCTACGTAAGTAGTATTTGCATTCTTTTGAGTGAACTTATGAGTTGAAGTAAGATAGTTACCTTGAAAAAGAAAGTTTTTGAAAATATTTACAAGGTTTTTCTTTTGTACATTATCTATTGAAAATGAGAAAAAAGAAGGTTAAATTCTGAGTTCCGAAGTTAGATCAATTGCTGAAAAACAAGTTCCAACTTAGTCTGGCTCAAAAGACAGAATAGAATCTAGTGGAAAACGAGTTTGGTACACTATTTCAAATAACAATTTTCAGTTTTTAAACAACATTATACATATTTTCATACACTTTTTTACTTACATATATTTTTACATATATTTTCAAACAACAAAATACATATTATTAAGTGTATGTGCCAAACACCCTCCCAAATTTCCTAAACTTTCTAGTCCTTTTGTTTTTACTCTCTTTTTGATGGCAAATACTGGTACTAATCAGCCTCAACTCCATGTAATTGTTAAAATTTCTTCATTTTAAAATCAAAATCAAAGCAACTTTGTCTCTGTCCGGTAAAACACAATCGCATATAATTGATAATATTTTTTTATGAACTATTTACCTCTAAAAACAACACTGACTGTAGTCTAGGTAATTTAAGGCTTTTAAGTTTTAAGCACATAAAAAGAAGTGTTAGATGCATGCTTGCTTTTGTTGTCAAAAAAAGAAAAAAAAGATGCATGCTTGCTTTTGAGCAATAATTGAGCAAGCATGAGTGAAAAATCCCAACGAGAAAGGTTTTCTAATTTCTAATCAACTGCTTGTCAACTGTTAGATCAAATTTCATTTCAAAAAACAGTTTCTCATTTTACTACGGAACTTCTTCAAGCATGGCCCATTTGGCTCCACATGATGTGTGGTAACCACACAACATAATTATAGATATTATTACTTAACAACTTTATTACTTAATTGATTGTTTAATATGTTAGGTCATAACTTATGACTTATGAATACACTTATGACTCATAAGTGTATTCATATGTTTAATCTCTCTTATTAGTATCACTTAATTAAGGTTATTCTTTCCTTCAAGATTTGTTATCTCTATTATGTTTGGAAAATGATCTACTCTCGTTAAACCCTCTAATTCCCTCCCATTTTTTAGCTGAATATGATGCACATGACATCTATTATGTTTTCTTTATGTACTTAATTATTATTAATTTTGGTTAGTATTGCTCCCTTTTTTTCAAGGTAACTCTAATTAGTAATTAGCTCTTCTTTTATATAGCTAAGACAGCCATAATGGTGTTACTTATTTGTTTTCTTCTTTAAAGTCTGAACATTTTTTTCCCCAATCCAGTAAACTTTCTATATGGACAACCTTTGTTGAATGTCCATCGGTCAGACAGCTCAAGATTCAAAATCATTTGCTCATATAAAGGGCAATACTCAATAATGCCACTCTGAGAATAAGCTCTCTGAGAAACTTCTAAACAAAAAAAATGGAAAGAGGCAAATTTGTAAGTAACAATGTGAGGTTAGGCCACTAGCTTTATAATAATTTATTTCACAACATCAACGCAGATGTTTTTTTTTTTAAAGTCATAAGAAGCATGCATATTCCTAGGCTTAATAGAAAAGTGAAGAAAGAAATCTTTCTTTTCTTTTTTTTTTTTTTTTTTTTTGTCTGTGCAGAGAATAGTTTATTCCTACTCCTAGACCTGGTATATGTTGCATGTTATTTTTTTTGTTCGATTTTTGTAAGAAACGCAATGTTATTTGATAAAAATTCATGTGAATATTTAAACAGAATGCGTTTCATGGAAGCAAGAAACGTGGGAAATGACAAATTTTTACCAGAAGTGTAGGAATTTCAATTCTCTCGTTTCATGGGAAAATTGACTTTTATGGTAATAATAATTCTTGAGAGAATTTTATTAAATAAACCACCTAAATCCATAATTTTTTTCTGGAAACCAATAACTTTTATCCTTTATCCTATGTTAGATTATTTATTTAATTATTTATTTTTCATTAGTAAAGCTATGTCTCATGCTTGGCCATATGCCATAACTTTTTCAGCTTCTTTTTTTCCCCATCCATGATTTTCAAAGTATTATTTTTTTCCCTGGCCATCATTATTGCTACTTTACAAGTTAATTAAACTATTAGGGGGTGCTCATGAATAAACCTGGTCTGTTAAATCACAGCACGATTGCCAGGAAGAAAGCATGGATAGCCCTGGTCTGAGAGAGCTCGTAAAGAGATTTTAATAGTTGTTCTGACAACTATTGAGACAACATTATTTACATTTAAAATCAAGGCATTGGATGATCATCCATCTCAACCACTGGAACCTCCAAACCAATCTGATAGTATTTAGGAGTTCTCACATAATCCAAATACTTCCAAAGCAATATTAAGGATAAGGATTTCTCATGTAATCAAAATACAATAGCATAGTTATCTGTTATCTTGTAAACAAACTTTTATCTGTATATATACGTACATTTGAATATAAATATAAATATAAAAGTAGTAACTCTTGATATATTTTCAAGGAAGCAAACCAAAACACAATTTAAGAGTTCTCATGTAATCCAAATACAATAGTATAGTTATCTGTTATCTTGTAAATAAACCTTTATCTGCACATGTATATGTACATACGTTTGAATATAAATATCAAAGTAGTAGCTCCTGAAATAAGTTCAAGGAAGTAAAACCAAAACACAAACTCTTATTATTTTTTCTTTAACAACTAAAGCTTATTAAGACAAACTTATAGTTGTGAATTGTGATTATTGATTAATCTTCAAGTAATGCTAGCTGCTTAATTTTTGGTCACTACCACCATAGTTTTTGTGTCGATTATCTAATTTTTAATGCAGCTATCGTCACACACTCACACTAAGGGAAAATTATAAATTCATCTAAAAAAAGGAAAATAATAAATATGTCTACAATTCTAAAGGTTATAGCATTGTGATTGATTTTCCGTTTGAGATTGCTCTTCTTTATTATTAGTTTTTAAGAGAAATTTGACATAGAAATTTTTTATAAAGTCAACTGTTTATTCATGCGTTCTTCTTCTTCTTTGTTTTTATTTTTTTTATTTTTTTGGCTGAACGTTCAATTATCATCTAATGACTACAAACTCCAAAATAAACTCTCTCCAGTAAGTTGAACCCAAGCGGTACTTTTCATCAAAAGTGTTAAATTATGTGATCCAAAGTTAATCACTCAAAATGCTTCTGTCCTTTTGATTGAGACTATATAAATGCATATTAACCGAAAAGTGTTTTAGTATTTTGACAAAGAATTATGCAATAATTCCATTTTTAAGCTTTGATTTTGCATAAAGTAAAACATATATGAGAAGGAGATCAAAGTAAATTTTTCACAATTTTTGTGCACATATCATTTTCCATAATTAACACTTAGCCCGAAATCAGTCGGTTCTATACAAATTATGATCCACCAGAAACCAAATAGGCCCACCCTTCCATGCTTGTCCCAAGTCCAACCTAAGGGCTAACCCAATCATCTCTCTTGCCCCCACCCCACGAGTGGTAATTTTGCAAGGCACAGTACTGAAAACCCACAATCATGGTTCATCATTCCCTAAAGAGAAATTGTATTTTCAAAATTTTTACGTTAAATTATTACTGGAAACCAACCTCTCAATTGGTTCACACACTGTACAAATCTTTCTAGACCAAATGTTACATCTGAGAATGCTTTAAAAAAAAACTTTAAGACACCATTCCTTCTTGTTATTATAGTGCATAGGGGTGCTATTTTAATAGCAAGTTATACCCTTCTTTTGAGCCATAAATTAGCCCCCCCAAAAAATTAGCTTTTATTTTCCTTGCATAATTTGGATAGGTAGCACAATGCAATTGCTTCAAATCCATTCACAAGAAATTTCAACTTTTTTCACCTTTTAAATTTTTTTATCCAATGGTTGAGATCAAAAATTAATTCATTGAGTTTTGATCTCAACCTTTGAAAATGTATTGTAGGCTATTGCACTGAATCTCAATCCTGCATGCATATTTTTTACTAGGACTGTCAACTAATTCATGCACTTATTAGATTGTTGAATTGATGGGAAAATTTTGACTTGAATCGATGGACAACGTGTAGTCCTCAATGGGGTGTTCAAGGATTGATGGTTTGGTATTGGATCAACTAAGAGGAATAATTCATGATATGGTTATGTAAATGTAATTGGACGTAATTTGGGATCAAGAAGATTGATTGTAACTAAACACATAATTAAAATAACACATTCAAGGATAATATATATAGTAAAAGATTAAATTAAAGAAGAAATTATAACTCTATAAACTTGTGTGTGGTTGTTGGAAGAGGTTTATTTCTCTCAAATGAGAGCTCTCTTTCTATTTGCATCTTGGTGGTTATTATCATAATAGGACACGTGTCTCTATAGTCTTTATTCTTTAGGACAAATGTCTCAATGCATTGTCGAACTTCCCTTGATTTTTGGAGTCATCAAATTAGACAGTAACTCCTTTTTCTTTTAATTTTCTTGTGATTTGTAACTGCCATTCTGGCTTATGTCTACTATCATGTAAAACTCAAGTGATTTTTTTTTTTCAAGTGAAACACTCAAGTGCTTTGAATGCTTTCAAATTAGAGTCCGGTTAATGCATGTCCTTAGGGCATATATAGGACATATATTAACCATCCATTTTTAGAAACATTTTATTGAGATTTGAAAAAATTGTAAAAAAGTTAATCATTTTTTTATTTTTCAATAAAAAAGTTTTTTTTTAAAATGGTTTCCTAACATATTAAGGACATACGTTAGTAAAACCTTTCAATTTATTAATGCCCATAGTTTGCCCTTTTGTTTGCTTGGGTCATTATTTGATTGGTGAGAATTAAACCTATATATATATATATATATATATATATATATTATAAACATAAATATTTTCTTTACCATATTTTTTTTATCCTATTAAGCATTTGGGATATACGAGAGAGAGAGAGAGAGAGAGAGAGGTGTAAACATTTGATATTTTGTTATTAAGAGGAGATGAGAAAGGAATAGTTCTCTAGCCCCTTTATTGTCAAATAGTATTTTAGAGGTCACTGATTAGTAGTCTTTTATGTTGTCTTCTGCATTTGTAAATACATAATCCTATTTACATGACTCCTAAGTCTCTATATTTACAGAAGAATATGATACATTTTAAACTGCAGGTTGACCTAATCGTTTGTAAATCACAGCACGAGTTTGCTTAAATAACTTTTGTGCTTCAGATTCATCATTTGCTAGACTTGAGCAGCTACTCTCATTACAGTCTGCAAAGTACTTCCCAGTCACCCCTTCTAGTTGTGGGCTAAGAGCAACATAGCATGTAGTTGATGCACCCTGCATAAAAGTATTCACGTACCATATTATCAATACCCAAGTGGATCAAAATCCTCTCTGTCTCTCTCAACTGATATGAATGCATGTGAACAAACCTGGGATGAAGACTTTAGAAACTTGGATGCAAAGAAGTATATTGAATCTGCATGAAAGTTTGAAGGTATTAGAACATGTTTTCCACCTTGATATGTAGCGTAATACCGTTAAAATAATAGTTAAATGATTAAATTTATTATTTTCTAATAGCGTAGGTTTTTGTGACAACGGGTAAAAGAAGCACTTTGTGAAACACCGCTAACATATTCTAATCAAATGTTTATGAAATTAAAGGAATCGGGAATATAAATTCATGCCTGTTATAAAGCCCTTGTGAGCTCTAATGATTCCAGTCTTCACAATGCCTGGATGCACTGCATTGATAGTTACTCTTGCATTCCTTGCTTGCAACTGCCTTGCCATTTCCTTAACATGCAATATGTTTGCCAATTTTGACTGAGCATATGCACGGGTACCATTATAGCTGCATACATTGGAAAGAGTAGTCCTATTATTAATTATTTAACATAAGTCAGCAATAATAAATCTTTTCCTAGCTATTGTCAAATTTAGCGGTTACTCTTTTGGGAAAATTAACAGGTACTCTTTGGAGTACTATAGCTAATGTCATAGTCTAAGTCATTAAAAGCAAGTTAATTCATACAAAAGTAAACTTTTTCATGTCACTTTTTGAGTTCTGCAATTCTATTGGTGTGTAGAGGTCTAGAGGTCCATTAGTACTGAAATTACGGCACAAAGTTTTCATGTTAGGAGCAGTGAAAAGTGAGAAAATATTTACTTCTTTGGATTGAGCATTTGATTGAAACGAAACGAATCTCTCTTCACCCAACTGTGAATCACAGAAGTAACATTTATTATTCTTCCTTGGATGCCTGTTTTTGCTGCTGTTTCTACCATTTTCTCTAATAGCATTTCTGTCAACAAAAAATGCCCTGCCAAAAAAATTGAAAATAATAAGTAAAAAAAAAAAAAATCTTTTTTTTTTGGTTAAATCACTTAAAATTGTTAATAAAGTTATTATTAATGGATTCAAGACCCCACTTGGGTTTATCTCAAAACTAACTAAAGTTTTTTTCATTATGATTTTCTTTTTTTTGGGTTGAAAAGCCATATTATATGATACTTAAATTTTTTTCCTCTCATTAAGTCTAGTAACACAAAATTTTTAATAAGCTTTTTATTGTGATTAGTGTGTAATGAGAATGAAATTATTGATAGATCTATATGAAAGTTATACTATTTCAATCGCATGCGCAACTTATCACTTTAACAAGTTCCAACTTATCACCTTTTCACACATCTCACAGTAGAAGAACGGAGGGCCCTAAGGGCCTGTTTGGAGCACTACTTAATGCTCCACAAACATTTTTTTGCTTTTACTTTTTGGTCGGTCTTTACTTTTAATATTTTCAAGCCCGGCCCGCCTCAGTATCTGGAGCTTCTAAATAAATCGGGTCCGGGCCCTTCTTCACTCTGGTTCAATTGGTCCACGCCATTAAGTTTGTTATTTTTTGGACACATTTTTTTTTTTTTTGGGGGTTAAAATAATGGTATTTGAACACAAATGCTTGTCCAAAAAAAAAGTTCCACTAGAAAATAATCACAAAAAATTAGTGGAAAAACAGTAGGAAACATATAATTTATTATTGGGTTAAAATATTTTTAATCCTAAAGGCTAACACTATCAATTATATAAGGACAAATTAATAGATTACCCAAATAATTTGTGGCATATGTCATCTCAATTTTGTCCTCAGAGAACTCCAAATTCTGAGAGAATATTCCAGCATTGTTTCTGCAAAAATGGTTTTCTTTCACAATTAGTATCATATCAAATACCTCTCTCTTTTTTTCTTTCTTTTTCTTTCTCACACACACACAAATAAGAAACAAATATTTGATACTCACATGAGAATATTAAGGGATAATCCTAGTGACAAAAACTCAGTACAAAATCTCTTCACAGAAGTTAATGAGCTCAAATCAACCTCCAATAGTACAATCTCTGCTTGTGGACTCTCTTTTTGAATTTCCTCCTTCAGTTCAGCTGCTCTTCTTAAATCCCTTGCTGGAATCACAATTCTCACACCTTTCTTTGCTAACACTCTTGCTGTTTCAGCTCCAATACCAGATGTTGCCCCTTTAAAAAAAAAAAAAAAGAAATAACAAAACCCAAAAGCTTTTATTTAGTTTTTTATTTATGGTACATGTGTTTTATGCATAAGAATTTTGTTTTTCTTTTTTTTTTAAAAGAGAAATTTTAAAAATTAAAATGGTGAAACTTTGTTGCAAGCGTGACATGATATAGTACAAAAAGTAATGATCTATTGGGGACCAATTAGATACTACTGCTATTCCAAAGAGACAAAACCATATCTTGGTGCAGCCAAAAAGAACCACTAAAAGAACTACTATCCATATTGCATTAAGTATATTAATTAGACGGAGAATATTCCTAAAAATACTGCAAATTATCCTGTACATACTATTTTTCTTCAAAGAAAGCCTTAGAAAATTATCTAAAAACATACTCTTGTATGCATCCACTAAATTTGGCAGATTATCCCAGGGTAGTTCTTAGGAAAATGAATCAAAATTTTCTATCAAGTTAAAATAAATGGAGAAGAAGAAAAATAAAATGAAATAGAAAAGAAACATGAAATTAACAAAACATTTTCATAAGTCTTTTGAAGCCAACAGAAAGACACACTCACAGATGGAGAGAGTGCCATGAAATATCTCAAATCTAACATTCTATCATGTTGTTTAACAATTTTTGTATCACTCCAATGCTCAACTTTCAAGCAGAACTCTTTCATGAACACTCAGAGTGGGGATAAAAGATTTTTATTCATATAGTTATCACTGAAAAGAGAGTTTGTTTCCCTTACCATAAAGTTTTGGTAAGAGAATATTGTTTGAGACTAACCAGTGATTATAGCAGTTAGATGGGGAGGGATCATGCAAGAGAAATCTTCTGTGACTTGCTCAGCAGTGGAGTTTGAGCCATAACCACTTGGCCCTGCAAGTCCTGCTAGATACCTTAGTGTTTCCTTCATGAGTGTACCAAAACACTGCCAGCTTTAGAATCTTATACAGCAAGAGAGCAGTTTTAGGTTGAAACTTGAAACCACATAAGTATATATATATAGGACTTTTAGACCAGAAATAATTTTCTGGTAGTCCAAGGACCACCCTTGCTATGTGGTCTCAAGTCTCAACCAATAAACATTGTCATAATGTCATTTGGTATTATTGGACCACCCATATTAGGTGGTCCACAACCTAATTGTGGTTGGGTTGGGCACACAGTGTAGTACAGAATGAAACGCATAACTGACACGTGGTAATTTTAGGACACATGTTAGTCCTATGTAACCTCTAATACACAAAAACATTGGAGGAAAGCCGAACCCACTAAAATGTAACTTAAAAAATACTAATAGAATTATTAGGTTGCTTTTAGGCATATGTACTATAGAGAATTGTAATTGCAAAAATAGAGACAATGTACCATTATTTTTGTCTTTGTTTCCCATAATTACTGTCTATCCTAATTGAGTGGCTTCAATTTCGTAGTTGGCTTAGAGAGAGAGATTGTTATTTCCAGGCCAGCTTTGCTAGTACAAGTGCAATTTATGTGCTTCTAAAAGTAATGTTGAAATCATCACAGAGAAATGTATCAATGAAGTATAATAATCTTCTAGGTGGAGATGGTGTTTGACTGTGTTACTCCCTTTTTTTTTCTTTCTCTTTTCTCTTTGATATGAGTCTATGACTCCCTTTTTTCTTCTTTGTGATTAATTGCACCCAACATGTCCAAAAATGGCTTATTAGATGACTTTCTTAAGTAATCATCTCATGAGAAATTATCAAATGAACGTTTATAATGCTAAAGGAAGAAAAATAGGGGGGCAAAAAAAAAAACCATTAATTAGGTTTGGTGGTAGGATTAGTTGGTCAATCTATATCGAGAAAAAGATATGTTGACTAGTGGAAAAAGATTCACATAGCTAAGCCCTTTTGCTTTCTCGTTGGTTGGTGATATTTTTTAATATGGAAATCCATCTTATATTGTTTGACCCAACAAAAAAAATCTCCTACTAAATTCAAACTTATCTTTGAGTTTGTGCTTCAATTTTTCTACCACAATGCTTGTTGTTTTCATAAGGAGAAAACGAAAAAACTTTGTAACCTTTAGTGCTATAGATTTTGATTTTTCTTTTTAAATGTTTGATTAGATAAAACTAAATTTTAATATCAAAGTTTTAGTTGAGGGAATTTTCTTTTCTCTCTTTTCCCCTTTTATTGTCCCTCATAGCAAATTTTAGCATTTAAATATTGGTAATTACTCACGTTGTGCATGCTTAGTACGTACTAATTTGCACTATATATTAGGCTACAGGACCTATAGGTTGTCTTTATATGTCAAAATAGTTTGAATGCTAGTATAATATGTAATCAAGACCTTAATTTCAACTATTTTGTGAACTTTCATGCTACTTGGTGTAAAAATTATATAAAATATTTAGAATTGAATTTATAAATTTTGATATAAAGTTAAGCCAACCCAATCTATATCATCCTTAACCTTAATGAGCAAGGAGTATATTATTCAACAATTGCAACAAAAAGGCGCCAGAGATTTGAAACGTGACAAACTCTAAACTTTAAGCTTTAATTTTTATTGGATGGTTATTATATCTTATTTGGTTTCTTGAATTTAAAAATTAAACTAAGCAAATGAGAAAAGTTAACTGGTCTCCTAATAAGGGCATTAATTTAAAAAATATTTTTAAAAACTTTTTATGGAAAAAAAAAAAAAAAAAAACCAACAATCATTTTTGAAAACTTTGATATTAAAACTTTTTTAAAATTGTTAATTAACGGGTATCAGTTAACACTTATACTCTATTTATAATACTTTATAAATCTGTAATTTTTCAACCTTCATATAGTTAATCTACATGAAATTTATAAAATCTAAAAGAAAGAAAAAAAGTGTGTACTTTTGACTTTGAGCTTTAATTATGGGTATATACATGCATGCACTCAAAAAGCTGGGGTTTGAGTAGTTCTCACACGTGGACATCTAGAAAAAAAAAACTCAGCGATAATTACATGCAATCGTGAAATTTTGAATTGTATCACGAAAAAAGAATCAAATATAGGAAGGCTCTCTCTATTTTTGCAGACAAAACTGCTTTTACTGCGTGCCACCGTGCCACTCACGTCTCCTCTTTGTTCCCAATGGCCAAAATTTTCATCCATGGCCATTGAGAAATGATGGATGGTGTTGGGAGCTTGATGGACCAAAAGATAGGCATTGAGGTTGACCGCTCAACAATGGAGTGGTGAACTGGCTAGGGCTATGCACAAGGGACCCATTGTGTTTCCCAAGTTGCATACACATTCTCATCAACCTTGCCACAACTACATGAAGCATGATTTGTTTTGTAGTTTCACATGTGATCTTGTTGCATTCTTTCATTCATGGCATGCCCCAAAAAAGTGTAAAAAGTGAAATTGATTGGGAACCCCCATTTTGTGTGTGTATTGTCTTATACATACATGCTTCTTTGATACAAAAGGTGAATTCCCCCTCCATCACCTAAAAGCTAAAGGGAGATTATATGCTTCTTGTATACCCTTTAATTATAGATGGAGTTTAAGATAAGACTTGTAACTCTTATACTTTATCTTTAATTAAGGTTATATTGAATTTAGATTAATTGGGTGGTAATTAAGATTATGAGATGATTTGTTACAATTGTGTCATTTTTTTGACGGTTTAATTCTTACAAGTGGTGGAGGCTGGGGGAATTTGAACTTTTTTTTTTTTTATAGAAGAAGACGGTAATTTTATTAAGAAAAATCAGCTATATCGGTTAAGATTGCAATATTAAAATGTAGATAAATATCATTCATCTACACTAAAAGCTTGCTAACATTACTCATTAAGGAATGTAAAAAGATTAAATAGTACTATCAATAATTATGAGATGTTAATATCTTAATTAGGAGAGGTGATTAATAGAGTGCACTTCAAACTATCTTATAAGAAGCATGGAGCTTTGAAGTTGATACATCTTATTATTTTGTCACTTAATTTTGTAACCATAGTATTTCGTTACTTGAGAAGTTGGACATGAGTATACAACATGATAATTTTCTTTGATCACGCCTCACCGTCTTTCAACTCCTTAAGGCTAGCTTACAGTCCACGACAAATTTGATAAAGGGAAAAGAATCTTTGAAAATGTTTCTCCTTTCGCGTTATATAGGAGTATAATTTGTTTTTTTTTTGTTAGGTAATATTGAATGTATTATATAACTTAAAATAAAAATTGGTTCAATGCACCAAAATAACTACAATGTGACTGATATGTTATGTATCAGATGCATGTAGCATCTCTATAATAATTTGGGTTTTCCTATTAGCTCTACAATCCATTTTTGTTAATAATATATTTGACCATCTATAAAATGTTTTTCTGCCTAAAAGAACTATATTCATGCATTCAATAACATTTTAGAGCTATTATTTCATTGAAATAGTTAAACATGAAGGGTCTAACCTTTATAGTTGTAGACTGGGGTCATAAACAGTGGATACTAGACACACACAACCAATGCGGGATAAACATCTTTTTTTTTTTTTTTTTGAGTAAACAATAATACTTATTAGAACACATACAAAAATAATAATAGTGTTTTAAACCGGTTTAAAACACTACTATTATTTTCTTGTGTGTTCTAATAAATTTAAAAAATTATTATTATTTTCGTGTGTGTTCTAATAAGTATTATTATTTACTCAAAAAAACAATATGGATGTTTACCCACATTGGTTGTGTGTGTCTAGCGTTCGCTATTTATAACCCCAGTTTACAACTATAAATGTTAGACTCTTTTGTAGTTGTACTCTAATTATGTAATTTATTATAAACCCGGTTTAAAATACTATTATTATTTTTGTGTGTGTTCTAATAAATATTGTTGTTTACTAAAAAAAAAAAAGGAAAATAGTGATGTTTATCCCACATTAGTTGTATGTGTCTAGTGTCTGCTGTTTATAACCCTAGTCTATAACTACAAAGGTTAGACATTTTTGTAGTTGTACTCTGGTTATGTAATATATTATAAATCTGGTTTAAAAGACTATTATTATTTTCATGTATGTTCTAATAAGTATTATTGTTTACTAAAAAAATAATAATAATAAGGATGTTTATCTCACATTGGTTGTGTGTGTCTAATGTCCGCTTTTTATAACCTCAGTCTACAACTATAACAGTTAGATCATTTTATAGTTGTACTCTAGTTATGTAATGTATTATAAACCCGGTTTAAAACACTATTATTATTTTCGTGTGTGTTCTAATAAGTATTATTGTTTACTAAAAAAAAAAAAGGAATGTTTATCCTACATTGGTTGTGTGTGTCTACTGTCCGCTGTTTATAACCTCAATTTACAACTACAAAGGTTAGACCATTTTGTAGTTGTACTCTGATTATATAATGTATTATAAACTCGGTTTAAAACACTATTATTATTTTCGTGTGTGTTCTAATAAATATTATTATTTACTAAAAGAGAAGAAGTTAAACATGAAGTAAATAATAGCTCAGAGAGCTATTATTTCTTCGAAATAGTTTAACATGAAGGAACAGAACTGTCAACTATTAACCAACTAGATGGCAAGGTCAATATAAAAATTGAATTAAATATGGAGAGTTAAATTGAAAATTTTAAAATATGAAAGGCCAAAATAAAAACAATCCCAAACTTTAAGGGCCAAAATTGAACTTTAGTTATACTTATTCAAATGAAACTTACGAAATACAAAAATATGAGAATTTCAAAATTATATAATATTCAGTCATTTAGTTATTCTTATCAAAATATTAAAAATAAATTTAAAAATACCACTCCAATTAAAATTTTACCACCAATAATTTCTAAAAATTTAAAATAAATTTTATTATTACGAATTTAATAATCTACCTTTTTTTATTAATAAAATGTGGGAAATATATATATATATATATATATATATATATATATGAGTTAATGTAAGTATAACAAGTTGTATGAATAATTTCTCCATGTGATTCATTTTAAATATATTTATTAAAATAGCTTATTTTAAGTGAAATTTTATTGCAAAAGATTTAATAAAATTAGAATACTGTTCCACTTAACCCACGTATTAATTTTCAAGATATTTAAAAGGAGATTCATTATTTATTTTAATCTTTGATTTTTTATAAAAATTTGCATTATCATGATCATGTAACTTAAAGTAAGGATCCGTTTGGATACAATTTATTTTTGCTAAAACTGAAAACTGAAAACACTGTAGCAAAATAATTTTTAAATGTGTGAATAGTATCGTGGAACCTGTGAACAGTGCACAAATAGTATTTTTTGTCTCCTGCACAGTAAATTCATGTGATGTTACTGTTCACGCATAGGGGAAAAAAAAAGGTCTGAAAATGTAAACGCCAAATTAATTTGAATCCAAACGGGTATTAAGTGTTGTTATATTATGTATATTATTTCATTTTAATTATATTATTGAGATATTTTTCTTAGTTTTTATATTGTAGGGTCACGATTTACAGCCCAAGCCCAAAACGTATGGGATATTGGTCCAATGAGTCAAATACAATAAATTTGTAAAGAGTGGGTCGAAAAACTAGGCCCTAATGACTTTGACAACAACTAGTATGGATTTGAAAGATGATCAAGCAAGAATAAAGAAGACAAAGCTGAAATCACTTCCTTGTCTATGGAGGGCACACTTAGATGAATTGATCACAACTGAGTACAAGAACTAGTTAGAATGCTACAGTATTCTCTTTTGTATTTTTCCAATCCCCTCTCTCACATTATATAGCTCCCTTTGGATCATCTTGACCATACACTTGTTCATCATCTGAGCCCTCACTTGAGTACTTGTCCCATCAGACACCCTCTTTGGCTTTCTGTGAGTTGTGTTAGCCAAACTTCCCTGTCTGAGGAGGGCACACTTAGATGAATTGATTACAACTGAGTACAAGAACCAGTTAGAATGCTACGGTATTCTCTTTATATTTTTCCAATACCCTTCTCATGGAGGGTCTCTCACATTATATAGCTCCATTTGGATCATCTTGACCATATACTTGTTCATCATCTGAGTCATCACTTGAGTACCTGTCCCATCAGACACCCTCTTTGGCTTTCTGTGAGTTGTGTTAGCCAAGGCAGCATTGTTCAGAGGTCTTTTCCACATAAATGCGATCAGAAAAGTAGCTGCAATATATTTAATGCGGTGGCAGCAACTTTCTCTTAGATATTCTTGGATTTCCTTCCTTCTTGTATGTTCATGAGACATGTCCCCCACCATTGGAGTTTCTTGGAAGGTCATTTTGATTGTTGAAATACATACTTGGACTGCATATGTCACATCCGAGGAGGAATTCCTCCTCGGACCACCTTCCATTCGTTTCTTACTCATGAGACGTTAAATTGGAGCTCTTGACAACTATTTGCCCCTTCTTGGATCATTCAGCGTCCTCGGATAAAGCCCAAAGCCCAATATATTATCTTGGACCTTTATCCCTACATATATGATTCATGATTAACCATACATTGCAAGGGCATAATATTAGTGAAAATATAAATGAAACTAATTTTAATTATCTTGATGACTTCTTATGATACCACAAAAACTTCAGAAAATCCACATCTTTCCTTTCTATATTCTAATTTATAATTCTAATTTCATTTTTAATAGTGTAAAACTATATTGTTTTAACTAATTAGAACTCACTTTTGGATAAAACAACTAAACAATAAACAAGTTGTGACTAAATTAGGTTTGATCGCTTATAAAAAAAATCTGATTAAATATGGTAATTTCTTTTTTATGAATTATTAATTTAATTTTTTTATTAATACTCATTAATTTAATATGTATCATATTACAATTGTTTTTTGTTAAATCTTTTCACGTATTATACAAGTTAACCATTAGTTTTATTAAAAAAGAAAAAGAAAATCCTAAATAATAGAGAATGCAAAGGATGCATAGGTATGTTCTCAGAAATAATGAATTTCTTGAAAGATTTTCTCATCTCATAAATCATCCGAACTAAATATTTATTGGTTTATTGTGGATTGGGTGATGCTTGGCAGCAAGGAAATAATGACCAATAGCAAAGACATTGGAAATCATTCACACTCAAAGATTTGGACTTTCAACAAAGGTATATAATTTGGGTTCCAACTTCCAACCAAAGGTATCAATTTCAAACCCACCATTTTCTTTTCTTTGTCTTATCTTCTTGCATCACTAATTAGACCATTAAAAAACTTTATTTGAAGGACAATTAAGAAAAACTTTTAGTCCTAATGATCTCAACGATCTTTATTAAATCCCAACAACTCCACTAAATCAAATGTAAATGAAATTGAAATGTGTGAGAGTGAGAGTTTATGGAAGAAAAGCATTGGCCGCCTAACCAAAGAAATTAGGTCTTTCTTTAATTGTTAAAGAATCTTTTCTATCGTAGTTTGGACATATCCAATATACAAAGAACCAATGAGTAAACCATTTTTTTTCGTAGGGTGAGGACCCCATGTGTTACAATTTCTCCCTCCATCACAAAAAAAAAATTTCCTACCTGAATTGATGCATTCAACATAGCTAAAAAATTCAATATGCCGACAAACCCATAATTCTCTTAGTTCAATCATGTCAACCTATCGTTTTTGTTATCCATGAAGATTAAGAAAAGGTCTGCTTAAAACAAAGAACCTGTATTATTTTGATGCACACGTGCCATGTGCCAATCATGTGATGGCAAATGGCCCCCTTGACAAAAGGGTCCCATGCCACACGAGCCAATCACGGAAGAGAGTCGGGTGTGTGGGACAAGGCTAAGGGCTAGTGTCCCCCTTTGATTATTATACCTTTCACATAGATCATTAGCTATAAATTATTAACAACATGATCCATGTTAAGTAATAAATTGAAAACAATAATAAGGTGATCCAGGTTAAGCAATAAACTAACTTTGGATTGTCATCTTTTTCCTTTGCATTTGATGCCTTGTGTGGTAAGATTTGACTAAAAGGTTATTAGTCCCCATCTCCATGCAACAAATATAACCAAAAAGAAGATGGGTTTTAAAAAAAAAAAAATGTTATAATCAAAGTCTTAGAGGAACAGAAATGCACATGAGATTGCCTATAAGAGATGCTTTCATGAAGAATGATAGGTTTGATTGAACACATCAAGCGACTTCTATTCTAAAAGACATTAAGGACATCAAAAAGCCAAATACAATGGTTCAAACTAGTGATTGCATGAATTGCTTGTTGAAATATTAGAGGGGCGGTAGGAGACATGTGAAATAACCAATTTATATCAGAGACAATATAATGTGTTTGCCATTGTGGCTTTGAGGATGGAGCTTCAATTTTTATATTTTTCTAAAGTGAAATGATGCTATTTAGTTTGGAGAAACTAGACTTTAAGCTTAATGAAGAGACCCTATACAATAGCCTTTAATCTTCAAATGATCCATTCCATTTCCCAAAAGTCCAAGACCTAAAATGACAACTTAATTGGATGTGGTAAGAATTTTGAGCATAGTAAATTAGTAACCATTTATGATAATGCAACAAAACTCACTTCCTCCGTGAAAAAATCTTAGTTCCAGTCTCACTTACTATAATCATTTTGAGAGGATTCTAGATCCAAATAATGTTAATATGGCATAAATAATATATCATATTAAGAAGTTATTTTCAGTTTAAGGACTATTACTTTCTTCTATTTGAAACCATTGGTCACTAGTGTAAAGTTAAGGTTATGCTAGAACTAATTAATTCACTTGGGATCACACGTGCTTTGTTTATCGTCTAACCTATTAGGTATTAGTTTCTTAGCAAGTAGGGAGTTATTACAGTCATATTTAGATAAAATTGTCACGATTAATTATTCTTTTCCCTTAACTTTTTTATTTAGGAAAAAATAAACTCTTTGAATACTAAAACCCTCTTTAACTCTTTAGATCTTTACCAAGCTAAATTTGGTGCTATCAAGCATAACTTTTTCATTTGTTTTATTTAAAAAAGAAAAAAGAAAAAAAGAATCATAGATCTTTCACAACCTCAATGAAGCTCGATTTGGTGCTATCAAGCATAACCTTTTCATTTGTTGTCTTGAAAAAAACAAAAGAATCCTAGATCTTCCACAACTTCAATTTTGTGCTGTCAAGCATAAATCAGGTTTGTCCATACCAATCTGGTTCCAACTCCATTTGGGTCCAACCTGCAGTCCAATCATGTAGTGGTTGAAAAAACAAAAATGTGAACCCATAACCATCTTTTCCGTCATTAGGCCATGGGCCTAAGCTCGACAACTTAATGGTAGGTCAAAGAGTTAAAGCCACCACTGTTTATGTTTCTGGGATCCAGCTTAAGTTTTCCATACTTTCGGTTCCACAAAATCATCACATTTGTCTTTTACTCCAGCCCATGAGGCAAAAGAATAAAAGTCAAATTTGAGTTTGGTATGATATAGATGTCACATGTGATTCATCTGTAACGTTCAACTATGAAGCAAGCATATGTTTAAAATCCATACATTGTTTGAAACGCAAGAATAAAAAAATTTTAAAAAAATGATATTTACACCTTTTTTTTTTCTTTTTTTAAGAAAAGAAGAAAATGACATTTACGATGATTTGAGGCCCTTGCATGTTTATCCGTGATTTGAAAAGAATCATTTTACTCATATATGACTCACGTATGTCTAAAAAAAGTAAAATAAAATAAAACAAATCATAAGATTACCTCAAAGTAAGCCATAAAAAGTGATTACCATTTGAGAAGGTGCTTAGAATGATGATTGAGTCTTAAGACCCTGCTTCAATGAATCTTATGAATGATCTATACATATTTTTAAATCTTTTGGCAGCTCTTAGTAAGAATATTCAATCTCTGCCTTTTGTGGAATTGGTCGAGGCACTTGTTGCAAGTAGAACGGTCAATTTTGCTATGTAAAATAGCATTTTACAACTTGAGTTTGAAGGTGATTGCTAGCGTGTTATTTCTACAATTAATAACCACAAACCTTCAAAGACCATGTTTGGCCATATCATTGATGAAATAGAAGACTATCAAGATGAAGCTAATCAACTTGTTTATGCCTTTGCTAGAAGAGCAGTTCAATCTACAGATATTAATGTGAGTATAGAAGATCTTCCACTAGATTTAGATAGTGTATTCTAAAGTGATTTTAGTCATTAACAAAGTCTAACTTACCTTTTCCTTAATAGGGAAAAAAAAAGAAAAAAGTGCATAACAAAACTAACCATAGATGAGTAAACTAGTATGATATGTAATTATTTTTCATCAAAGAAATAGGGGTTAATCTACAATACAATTAGATAGATAAATATTTGGATTTTTGCAAGTGTTTTAAGTCCTACTTTTTTAACATCAAGTAGGTAATGTGTCGATTCTATAAGATAAAAATAAATTAAAAAAAACAAACAAACAAACAAAAACAAAAACAAAAACAAAAAGGAAAGTAAGCAATGTGTAAGTTAAGTAGTATCCATCTCCTATCAAAAAAAAAAAAAGTTGTATCCATCTCAAATCAATAGTGATTTGGATTTAAGGTTGGTCAACCCAAAAAAAATAAAAAACATGAATTGGACCTCATCTTTGGTGAATATTTTGGGTTTTGGTCCATAATAGTCAAACTCAATTTGCAGATATTAATGTGAGTATAAAAGATCTTCCACTAGACTTAGATAGTGTATTCTAAAGTGATTTTAGTTATTAACAAAGTCTAACTTACCTTTTCCTTAAAAGGAAAAAAAAAAAAAAAGTGTGTAACAAAACTAACCACAAATGAGTAAACTGATATGATGTGTAATTATTTTTCATCAAAGAAATAGGGGTTAATCTACAATACAATTAGATAGATAAATATTTGGATTTTTGCAAGTGTTTTAAGTGCTACTTTTTAAACATCAAGTAGGCAATGTGTCGATTCTATAAGATAAAAAAATAATAAAAAAAGAAAAAGAAAAAGAAAAAGAAAAGTAAGCAATGTGAGAGTTAAGTTGTATCCATCTCCTATCAAAAAAAAAAAAAAAAGTTGTATCCATCTCAAATCAATAGTGATTTGGATTTGAGGTTGGTCAAGCCCAAAAAAAAAAGAATACACGAATTGGACCTAATCTTTGGTGAAAATTTTGGGTTTTGGGTCCATAATAGCCAAACCCTGAGCCTGACCCAAATAATTGAAGATTAACAAAACGACGAGTCGAAGAGGTTATTTCACTATTTCCGATTCAAAGCTCACTACCGACAAACACAGTACAATTCTCCTCCGTTTTGATATCTTCACAGCTCACAATTCCAAATTCCAATTCTCCGCGGAAAACAAAATCCCAGGGTTTTCGAATTCCATGGCTTCCCACACCCATCTCGACGATGTAAACAACTCCTCCAATTTCTCAAATTCATTCTATTTATTTTCGTTGTCTTTGTAGTTTCTCTGATTCTGAGCTCGTTTGTGAAACACAGGACGATGAATTCGGAGGCGATTTTCCTGGAACTCACAATGCCAGGCGTTCAGGTTTTTTATTTATTTATTTTTTAGTTCGTTTTCTCTGTTGGGTGTTATTTATTTATTTATTTTAAATAAAGATAATAATTTTTGTGTGCTAATAATTTTGTTTAGGTAATAAGAGAAATTTTGGGGATCTTGAGGATGATGAAGATGATATTTTTGGCTCAAAAAAGGTATTTATTGTGTTTCTGTGAGCATACCCACATTGACACTGTGTGACTTGTTATAATTTTGCATTGAAATTAGGCATGAAATTGACAGAAATTTATATGCAAAGTGTTCTTTTGTGGTACATTTGGGTTATAGTAAGTACCCACTATGATCAAAATTGTTTATTTTGAGTGTGTTAAGTTTAGCCTTTTGAGTGTAGTTGAGATGAGAATGTTAAGATGGGTAAGTGAAAATATAAGGAAAGATAGGATTTTTTATTAAAAAAATGTGTCTGCCCCAACCCTACACTATATAAAAGACTGCATCAGATTAGTTCCATTGGATATTGGCTGAACTACTTGTTGATCAACACTTACAAATATAAACAAAAAAACAAAGGAAAGATAGGATTTTTTTTTTTTTTTTTTTGATGATGTGGAACCTTACCAAGGCCAATTTGGAGCCATCCCTGGGGAAAACAATGGATACATGACCCCACCCATTAGAACCATGTATCAAGTAATCCAGGGGAATTCCTAGTGGGGTTCGAACCCATATGTCTGGGTTTATAGCCTTCAACTACTGGGCTACACCCGGATGGGTAAGGAAGGATGGGATTTGAAACATAGAATTTTGCTCAAAAATAGGGGTAGCTCCTATTGATGAAGAGGTGAGGGAAAGTTGCTTGAGATGATTTGATTATTTATAGAGGAGAGTGATTAATGCATCAGTGAGGAAGAGTGAGCTAATTCAAGTCGAGGGAAGTAATGAAGGTAGAAGGATATCTAAAATAACATTAGTAGAAATAGTGAAAAGGACATGTCAATTAAGGGGGTAACAAAGAGAACAAATTTATATAAAATAGAATGACATAAAAGAATACATGTAGATAGGATTATTGAGGATCTATAGCTGACCCCAAGATTTTTGGACTAAGGCTTGGTTGTTGTGATATTTATATTCATGAAGGAATGATGAAGATTAAACCCAGTGTTATTAAAAGCGCGCTTAAGCTCAAAGCTCGAAGCCCCAAGGCTCCAATGCTTTTTGCCTCTAAAGCTAAGCTCATTCAAAGAAGCATGCTTTAGGCGCGCTTTTTTTCACTCTTTCAAAAAGCTCAAAGCTCGCTTTTTGGCGCTTTTTTATATTTTTCAAAAAAATAAATCAAAACTGAAATAAAATTTTAGGATCTTGACATTATTGATATAAACCATTGATTTGACATGTTTTTAGTTAACTTACTTATCAAAAAAAGATATTTTGAGTGTAACTTGTCCTAAAAGGCTAAAACCCAACCCACAACCTCTCAGTTCTTCCCTATTTTTATTTTTTCTTGATTTTTCTCCTTGAAACAGTAACCCACCCAGCTTCTTCTTCTTATTCTATTTTTTCCCTTTTGGATATCTACTTGGTACCAATTACCATGTTGCTATGTCCTCATATTCTTAGCTCATTCATGGAAAAAAAAAAAGTACGATATAACATATTTGTAGTAATTGTTTAGTTACTTTAGTGGTTGATGTTGAACATAGCAGACTAATTCCTATAGAGTTACAAGTGATTAAATTATTAACTAATATTACTAATTAGTCATAGGGCATATAGATATTGGAGATTTAATAAAGGATATTACATGGAAGTACTCATATCTACCTTATCCAAAAAAATAAAATGACTTGATTTGCAATTTTTGTGCTAAAATTGCAAAAGTAGGGCTTATCTAAATGTTATATGAATTATATAGAATTTTTTATTTCAATTTCTATGATAATTTGATCATTTGATTGTTGCATTTCTCATTAATAATTATTTTTAAATTTATTAAATTTTTTTTATAAAATGTGCGCTTCACTTCAATTAGGCTCGCGCTTGCGCTTTGTGCTTCGTGCCTAGGCCCCAAGAGGTCTTTGCGCTTAAGTGCGCCCCTCGCTTTTACCAACACTGATTAAACCACCTGAAAATAGATGGCTATGATAATTGTGGGTACCTTACCCTTAAGAGACACAGAGGTACCATATAGTGTGTGTGTGTGTTTGAGAGAGAGAGAGAGAGAGAGGACTAAAATGTGGTAGCGAATGTGAATGAAGCAATGGGAGATGGTGGGGAATTTAAGTGAGGAGTGAGATAAAAGGGTTGAGATGATATTGTCTAGGTTTAAATTCTGCTGAAATGTTGCTGAGGCCTGTGATTGCTGAGCTGATTGTTATTCCCTTTGAACTCATAGATATCTTTGAATTGTTGCTCTTC
This sequence comes from Quercus agrifolia, assembly GCA_029955455.1. Taxonomy (NCBI): domain Eukaryota; kingdom Viridiplantae; phylum Streptophyta; class Magnoliopsida; order Fagales; family Fagaceae; genus Quercus; species Quercus agrifolia. The sequence continues at coordinate 47,010,957 of JARQAD010000006.1, forward strand.
AATGCTTCCAAATGATGGAGCTTTTTATCCAAAGAAGAGGCACTATTTTGGGGTGTCAAAGTTGAATGGAAGCATGTTACTTTTGATGCAATCCATTTTCTTAAATGTTAATATAGAAGATTAGTGAATGATTAAAGTCTGACTAGATATCTAAATGAGCTTGGTGTGTTGCATCAACTAGACCTGGGATAGACAAGTGTTGTTTGCACTTGACTGATTGAGAAAATATCTTCTGAGTTGTAAACATAATTCTGGGATTTACTTATTCAATATTTGGAATTTCTACTGAGAGATTATATAGTTTTTTTCTGCTGCATCAGTCCAACATCAGTTCCAACTCCATCCTTCTTGCTTGTCTAAGGCTTCTTGTTGAACTTTAAAAAGAAGGATAAAATGTGGAACCCACAGCATTTTAATATTCCTATTCATTCTATCACTTTTGTCCAAAAAAAAAAAAATTCCTATTCATATGATTTTTGGAGATCAGTCACCAATTACTTGAAATTGAGAGAGATTAAGCGTCTGAATGTGAGATGTAGGGACTAGAGATCTTTGCCTCTGTTGATCATGAATCAGTGTGAGGCATCATATCCTTCAGGCTCTGTTTATTCTAGGACTTCTGCAGAATACATAACATATATTCATCTTTATTTTACAGAACTTCATTGTAAAAATGTTAATGACACCTCATATATTTTCAAGTCTTTGCCTACACAGGATAAAGGTCTCTATTGTTTTCCCTTACTTTACTATATAATAATTTTGTAGAGGCATGAAGCTTAAGTTTTTTTCCTTGTGTCTTTGTATATTTTGAGGATCACACCATTTTTTTGGGTCATAATGCAGGGTAAGCCAAAAGTAGAAGAAACTGCTCCAGGTGTAGCAACTGGGATGATTTTGTCTCTTCGTGAGAGGTATCATAAGATCTAGAATGATTTTTATTGTCTTTTCATGCTATCAGTTGTTAGATTGCATCAAATTATGTTTAAGCCTAATATTTATTTTTCATTGGAATTTTCTTTTGCAGTCTTCAGACCTGTAAGGATAACCTTGCAACATGTCAAGTATGTATTTATATCTATCAATCGATGTTATATCTTTGTTCCTATATTGTATACCTCTCAGTTTGGGTGCTGTAAATTATGTGCTCAATGATGATATAAATTTCAGGGAAAAGACTACTACCATTCACATCAGTGAGGGAATTTTGTGTAAAAATTTAATCTGCACAGTTATCTTGCTTCTCAATTTTATTTGAGTAAGAAACTCCATAAGGAACAAGGAGCCCTTAGGCTATTAGACAAGTATTTCTAGATTGTTCAAAAAAGGAAAGAGGAAGATTCTCCCCTATAACTTTGGTTTTCTGAAATTTTATGAATATCATATCAGTTTCCTGAAAAATTGGAACTTCAGGTCACACTATAGCAATTAAAATTCTAATTATGGTGCTTTCTAGCATTTGGGGATTCTGGAATTGATTAAAATTACTGAGTATACTAATTCATATTTTATGCTTTCTAGCTGTTTGGAAAAATACTTTTCATACTAGGGATCACCTCATAATTAATTAGACTCAAGAAAATTCCTTTTTATTTTTATTTATTTATAAAAGGGATAGCGTGCCTGATTTGGCAGTTCCAACTCAATATGAAATGCCTAGGATGCTACAGAAACTCAAAATTCCTTTGTATTGAATATTGTGTTAGAGTTGTAGAATCTCTAATATCTTCAAACTCCTCTTAATAAGAAACAGTAATCACCTTAACATGCATCTTTACCATCACTTGCAAAAAGCAACCCTGGTTGCTAACTGCATTTTGTACAATAGTGACTACCGCATCCTTTAAGTGATATATATATATATATATATATATATCCTCAAGTGTCAGTTTTCTTGCATTTGATATGTTAAAATGTAATTAGGGTCCTACATTGAAGTCTTGAGTATGGTCAACTTACAAAAGGTCAATTTCTTCAACAAAGAGAATTCAGATCAATAAACTTTAACAGACTTATCAAAAGAGAAAAAGAAAAAGAAAAAGAAAAAGAAAAAAGATCAATATACTTTAACAGTAGTAGTGGGGGATAGATAGGTTTCTCAGGGCAACACTTGCATGCATGACTTGTTGGATGTTATTGTACAAATTTTATGAATGCTAATCCTTTTAAAATTTAAGTTTGAATGGTTCCATGCCACCTATGGAAGTGCATAATGATTATGTTTAATTTATGATTCTGCCTCTGATGGAGGAGTCTAGTGCATTTATTGGAATGATGACTTGGCACAGAGGTGTCATGGCTTCATAATGCAATGTGGGATGCATGGGGGCCTAGCTTGGCCAAGTTGCACAAGGAGGCTAAGGCTGGCTGAATTTCACACATGCCATATGATTATTGTAGCTAAATCCACGTGTCAAGCTTGTTTTAGTGCTTGAAAATTTGAGGGAAAATTAGTTAGTGGTGCTAGATTTTAGGAAGCTGTTAGAAATAGAAGCCACGTGCTCTATTAATTATAAAACAACAATGCTACAGACACAACTTGTTGAGGTGGCTGATTGTGATTAGTGCAATATTACTCACTAGGACTACCACTGACGTCACTTTTATTTTACACCAATCACAACCTGCCAACTTAGCAGTTGTGAAAAATGTTATGAAAGTTGTTGTGTCATTATACTTATAAATAATTAATATGTTATAATTGTATCTTGGCATATGATAAATGTGAGTTAGTTGTGGGATGATTTCATCACTTATAACTACTTCCTAGGCTATAAATATCCATGCACATGCTTTGTAATTCATTGATTGATAATAAAGTTTCAGAATTTCAGATTTTGAGTTTAGATTGAGGTGTGAATTCCCATTCTTTCACTACTTTTCTCTCTCTCTGGAATCTGCCTCTCTATCAAATGCAATTATTTCATGTCTTGCACCAGCTTCCCTACAAAATATTATCTAGGTCATTAAATTATAATTTTGACAATTTTCAGGAAGAACTTGAAGCTGCAAAATCTGAGATTCAGGTGTGGCATTCTTCATTTCAGAATGAGTCCTTCATACCTACTGGAACTTCTCCTGGTTAGCCTTTCCTCAAAGAGTTCATTGTTTTATTTTTATTTACTTTGCAGTTTTGTGTAAACTGTATGTGCAGCTCTAAGCTTAAGTCTTTTGTGATCATATTATGCATGCATTCCTTAAATAATTGATTTTGAATTTTCTTTGTAGAACCTAAATTAGTGATCGATTATCTTCAGATGCTGAAATCCTCTGAGGAGTCATTGAGAGAACAGGTTTGGGATTTATTGCTGGATTTTATTACTATTATTATTTTTTTGGTTTCATGAAAACCATTTCATGTGTAGGATTTCACCCATGTTTAATCTTGTTATCAGCTAGAAAAAGCCAAGAAAAAGGAAGCGGCATTCATTGTCACATTTGCAAAACGAGAGCAAGAAATATCAGAGTTAAAGGTATACAATTTTTTTTCCCATATCTTTTTCTTGAAGTATTTAGTGTGCGCAAAATATAACCACTGAAACAAAGTCCCCAGAAAATGCATCTTTCGATCAAAAGTTGACCTCTCACACCCATCTAAATTTCTTGCATTTCTGTCCCTCCAAATACACCACATCAAACAATGAGGAATGGCCTTCCAAATCTCCCTATTGCGATGCCACCCAAAACGGCCTTGCCAACTTGCTAGTTAATCAACAACCCTCCCAGGCATCACCCATTGAACTCCAAAAAGAGCAAAAACCATTTCCCATAACTCTTTGGCAATGTGGCAGTGCAATAACAAATGTTCCACTGTCTCTCCATATGCAGACTAATAGGAATATCAACCATTTTTATGACTAGTAATGTCCTAAGGTTTTTAGATGAAGTCGCAAACTTTCCATTGCTTTCACTAGCCTATTCCATGAAATAAGAATTGCTCCTCTATCATCCCTTGACAATTTTGCTTTAAATTCCTTTGACCTGATTCAGAATTTCAGAGTGATAAACTATTTGTTTGAACCCCCCTCAACCTAGAAAAAAAGTTCTTTAAGCGCTGTAATAATCTTTAAGAACAGCTTTATGGTATTACCACATAATAAACTTGGAGTTATCCAAAAAGGAGATGGCATGGTTCCATCGTTTCAATTCTGGGGTTGCATGGATTCCTGTACAGGATTCCATAACAATCAAACATAAGAAAGTATTTACAAGTGGCCCAAGCAGTAACTGTGATGTTATGGCTTGAGTAAATACATAGACAATGCACATGTCTTTTGATATCAAGTTATACAAACAAGCCGATTCCTTCAAAGGTTTCTCTAATTAACACACAAGGACAATTTTGCAAGTGCACCTTATTTTCCTTTATTATATGATTATTCTGAACCCTATTTTTCTATGAAATTTTAATACATCTTGATTTTTTTTAGTATGTTCATTGCTTGCATGTTATATTCTGATCTTCTAAGACCAGATTTATTCTTATATTTCCAGTCTGCAGTAAGGGAATTAAAAGCGCAACTCAAGCCACCATCAATGCAGGTAATATAATGATTTTGTGGTTTTCTTTCTTGGGGGTATACTTTTTTTTTTTTGATAGGTAAACAGAAATGTATTATAAATGAGAAAAAAAAAGGAAAAGTACAAGTTGTTCATGATGATGAACAACAAGAAATAAAAGAACAAACAGCACAACAAAAAAGAGAAATCAGGAAACTAAGCTAAGGGAAGCCATAAACTCAGAGAGAGTAGAGCAATCCGTAAAACCCCAACAACGAGACCACTCAAATAGACTACGTTGGCATAACACCTTTAGCTCATCCAACGTCTTCTCATTATCCTCAAAGGAACGACGATTTCGTTCCAATCACACAATCCACATTAAACATCCTGGAACCAAATTCCAAATGTCCGAATTAAGATTCCCAAGCCATTGATGCCAACAAGATAACAAACCCGCTACTAATCTTGGCATAATCCAATGAATACCAAAAGCCTGAATCATAAAAGTCCATAGGGAATGAGTAACAGGACAATGAAGAAGAAGGTGGTCTACCGACTCTCCATTACAACAACACATACAACACCAAGAAGCCAAAGGGTGACCCCTAAGCATTAGATTATCCAAAGTGAGGATCTGACCATGAGCAGTTGTCCACAAAAAGAACGCCACTCGCCTAGGAATCTTCGGTTTCCAAACACCCTTCCAAGGAAACAAAGAATTCGAAGCACCCCAAATCGCATGGTAATAAGACCGGGTGTCAAACTTACCATCACCTTTTAGCCGCCAACAAAGGGTATCACTCCTATCACTCCTTTCTTAGGGGTATACAATAATTATGGAATCGAAGGATTGGAGGCACTGTAATTGTTAGTTCAGTATCATTTTGTGTTTTCAGTTTATGATTTCTCTGGGATCTCATCTTTGATTTTTTATAGGGTAGGAATTGAATATTTTATCTTCTTCTTCTGTGAGCCATATATTTACTTGCTTTGATACACTAATCTCAAAGTCTTCTCCTTGTATAAGTGTGAAGTACCCACTCTCCAAAAGCTCTCTACCTCAAAGTAATTTATATGTTGTGATACATCTACTTCATTACTGAACCTTTTTTCATGTTGATTAATTTATCAAACCTCTACAGCAGACCTGATGCATTACTCTGTTTTCCTGCCTTTTGCTCTTCCTCTTCTTAGTGTCTTTGAAGCATTTTCCTACATTTTTTTCCAATTCTTCTCGAGAACCAAAGGAGGCTTTGGAATGATTGTACATGGTTCAGTTTTATCTTCTTCTTCTTCTTCTTATTTTCTATATTATTATTTTTATTATAAATTTGGTAAGTGACACATGCACCCAATGAATTTGAACCCATGACCTCCTCCCATGCATTCTTGTGAAAGGAGGAAGTTTTGGGACATCCAGCAGAGTAAGGTTCCATAGATGACGTAACCAAGCTTAATGATTGAAAGGACATATTTTTACTGATTTTTTACCAATGAATTGACCTGTCCCTATTGTTTGTTTTTTTGAATGGATACGGGTTTGCAGCCAGCTCTTATGTCTCTATTGCTGCCTTTTTCTTTTAATCTTTGAGTACTCTTCATGAGAGACATTTACACGATACCATTATCCATTCCTCTTCACCAGTGGGGGAAGATTATAGTGATGCTCATACTGGCATTGAAAGCAGTCTTGCCATGCTTTTCAGCTTTGAAAACTGGTGGCCATATTTAAGGTTTGTGGGATGGTCCTTGATGGGCAAACTGAGAACTGGATTCCTTTGTTTATTGAGGCTCAGACAATGTTTCTCTGAACTATATAACCTGTTCTACGTGCATCTTTGAAAATTAATGGGATTGGTTAGGCATCAGTGTGGAAATTCTGAGCTAGTTATACCTAGAAAGTTGTGTTTTCTTAGGCTTGCACACAGGAAATTTTTGTTGCCTTGTCTTTATCATATGTAGTCTTATGAAAATATACAAGATTATTTTTTTTTTTCATTTATTATTATTATTATTTTTTTGTGGTAAAAATACATTTCCGAATGTCATCCACATTCTTGATCTTGAATGGCTAATTGCCACTATTTCCAAAAATATTAGTCATCCTGATTCCTCTATTTGGTTACCTTACTGCTGTGACAGTATTGTTTCTGATAACATCAATATATTCCTTGCTTTTACTCTTTCATGGTTTCTTGATTCTAAAAATGTTTATCCTCTATCAATTGGAAATTTCATAGATAAATGTTTCATTATTTGGTTTCTTTGGGAAAGAAGTGTTCTCTTTTTTGTTAATTGTTTAAATTAACTAACAGAATTTTTTTTTTTTGATAAGAACTAACAGAATTGGTATGGTGGTTGATTTGACAGGCTAGGAGATTATTACTAGATCCTGCAATTCATGAAGAGTTTACACGTTTAAAGGTTTGTAAAACTCCTTCATTAGATATGGGTGTTATTACCCGAGTATGGACGTGCTTCTTCTCTTTTCTTTTTGGTTATGAACAGCAATGACTTTATTGCAAAAAGGAAGACGGTCATTGTGACCAATGCTTATGTCTAAGATATGGACATTTGTTGATCCATTGATGTAGGGCATTGTGACTAATGCCCACGTCTTTTTACGTTCAATTGACTGCTGGATTTGCTGTGTGAATTGATTTATGTGAAAAGGAATAGGGATCATATTTAAATCTGAACAAATAATAAGGCTTTGACCAAATTTTCTTCATGGTCACCTCACAGATTGATGGAGGGCATTTATATGCTCTGCTCCTAGGTCAAATATAAAATTTCAATTTGGAGCTTTTTATATGTTGAAGTACACTAAGTTTCCAGATGCAAAGTTTAGAAAGCAGAGGCAATAAATGAAATAAAAGCAGGGGTTCCATTAATAACCCAAGGTTTGCTTCTAGTCCTTTGGAGACCATAACTTGAAATCACACAAAGTATCAGCATTTAGAAAGAAAATGGTAATAATTTCTTTGTTTACATTTCATGCCATTTTCTACCATATCTGATTGTGATTGCTGTTAATTGTTTTAATAAGATTTCTGATTTGAAGTTATACTTTTGTTGTTTTCTGTTACTTTAGAGCACCCCAAAGTGGCTCAGTATTTGTCTTTTGCTTTTAGAAAGTCTGTTTATGTTTTTTTGTGATGCCATAATGCTAGAATTTGGTTGAGGAGAAGGAGAAAGAGCTGAAGGAGAAACAGGATACTATTTCTGCACTCAGTTTCACTCCACAAAGCAAGATGGGTAAGATGCTGATGGCTAAATGCAGGACTCTGCAAGAGGAAAATGAGGAGATTGGAAATCTAGCTTCCGAAGGAAAGGTGCTGCAACTGCATTGCATTATAGTTCCTGTCATCATACTTCTCAGTTTGTATCAATTTTCATTTTGGCCTTGAGATTTTTTTTTCCTAGGTTTCTTATTATATTTATGTTTCTTCTATGAGAAACGGAGACGTGATTTCGTGCATGAGCTTGCATTAAGGGCAGTTTCCGGGGGTGGGGGTTAGGGGATAGGTGGTATACGATAAGAAACACTTTTACTCCTGATTCTATATGGTTAAGGAGGATTATGCACAAACTTAATTAAACCAATTTAATATAGTTCATAGTATGATGTTATCTTATGTTTCCAGAAGTGATTGATTTTCCTTATGCTAAACTCTTGGTTAACTTGATTTTTCTCTACATTCTGTTGTCAGATGCATGAGTTAGCAATGCAACTTGCTTTGCAGAAATCTCAAAATGTAGAACTCAGAAGCCAATTTGAAGGTTAGTACTTAGTCTACATCGACTGTATGTATATTTATTTCCTTGGCTGGGTTTCAATTATAATAGATGCCTAAGTATCAAGTAAATTAAAAGACTCCAATCATTTACAGTTACATAGGAAAATACCTTTTTAACTTTCAGATACTGTATAGTTAACATTTTAGGAGTTCTTTTCTACTCATCAAAATTAATATAACTTATTAGTAAGCAAACAATTTTTTATTTATTGAAGTCTTCATGCAAATATCTTATCGTAATCAATCCTTTTTGAGGAGAAGACATTCTGTTTGTAAAAGACCTATAGAATATTCATTTCTAATGAATAAGGTGCATCCCTCTTTCTGTTTTCTTTGTCAAATTGCTAGAATTATGATCCTACCACAATTCCAATCCGGATAGAACTCAAATTGTCGTCACAATTAATCTTCACTTTCAGTTTCTGTGGCATCAAACATTTAGTTCCCTCTGCATTTTTGTTCAAAAGAAAATAAGGGAGATTGTTAAGGGTACACTTAATCGTTTTGTGCATTAAGCTGAAACCAATGTTGCTATACCATGGTTTTCAAAGTTCATGCTATATTGATTCTCCTTGTACATTAAGTTGAAACCAATGTTGCTATACCATGGTTTTCAAAGTTCATGCTATATTGATTCTCTTTGTTCTATTGCGTGCAGGACTGCAAAAACATATGGAGGGGCTTACGAATGATGTGGAAAGATCAAATGAAATGGTTTTCATCTTTCTTTCATTTCTTAATTTACTTGGCGTAAATTTTGCAGTTTATTGTTATGTTAGTGTTTATATGCTTATATATTACATATTTCCAGGGGTAACTGAAAATAGACATGTTTCCCCACAGAATCATGATTGCATAATTGTATTATACCAATTTTCTGGGTCAAATATCTTGTTGATGATTGATGCTATATGATTGGCTTTGTTTGACATTTATAGGATAATCAATTATAGCTGGAATCTTTAGGTTAATCTGTGATTTGGCTTTAGATGCTTTGAACTAAACGAAATATTGGTAAAGGTGATCTAAATGTAACTGTGTTATATGAGTGATCATAAAAAAATATTGTGCATCTATTGCAGGCGCTTATCTTGCAAGAAAAGCTAGAAGAAAAAGATCAAGAGATTGAAAGGCTGAAGAATGAGGCGCAACAAAAGAGCGTAATTGAGGAGGAAAAGGAGGAAAAAACTGATTCAGCTCCTATCCAGAAAGAGAGAGATGAAGAGACGATTGATGGGGAAACCAACAACTGAGTTATTCAATGCAATTTTGTAGGATTTAATTAATTTATTCCCCTTCCATTTGTGATTTGTACATTAAACATTAATGTAATTCTTTTTGGTGACATTTATGCTTTTCATTTTTCAATCTGCACCACCACCAGGTTAGTGGATGAGGTAACATCATCCTGAATTTTAGGTTCCCTCATCCCAAATACAAGATTTTACCAGTGAGTTGGACCAGTTGAACCACGGATGGGTCTAACACCTGCCTGACCTGTTTGGCAGTTATAAGTCTCACTGCCCATTTTTAAAAGTCTAGTAAAAAATGTAGTATTAGAATCAGGAACTGGTGCATTGTTAAGTAGATTTCTTCCTGCCCATTAGAAAAGGAGAGCAATGTTTATGCATGTATTCCACAAAAGTATGCATTGTTTACCAAGACTAAAATAGACTACCACACCACTGTAAAATATGGTAGGATTTCATCATTTAAAAAATGATTTGAGAACAATAAGCAGATTTGGCAAAGGACCACTATAAACGAGAGAGAGAGAGAGAGAGAGAGCTAAAAAAAGAGAGCTAAACGCTTGTAATAGCCATAACAATTGGGACTACATTTGTACATACTGGATATGTACTGTTATCTCAATGGTGCTTTGCTATTCCCTGAGGCCACCCCAATCCAGCGTTACCAACATTTCCAACTGCTTGTATTGGTTCCACCATCCCCTTTGTAGTGCTGCCAAGTCCCTCCCCCTGCAGATATTACAAAACGAAATGTCAACATAGGGAGTGAGTTAACAAAATCAGCATGTAGATTGTCTTAGATGTCAAATTGGGGGACCATTTCCATCCATTCAAGTCATCTTATCCTTCATCAAAGACCAAACCCCAACCCCAATCATCGATCAAAAACCAGTAATAATGTGTGCTAGTGTTAGCCAAGTGACACAATTTGCCTAGAATTAAGAATATCATAAGTTGTTACAGTTTTGTTCTAAGCAGATTTCCAACAAAAAAAAAAAACACTAATATTGTGATTAGAACATACCTCCTTCCAGCCCATGCTTTCCAGAAGTTTTCTGGCGTAACTACCAGCTCCAAACGACATATTCAAGGCCTCGGCTGCAGCTTCTTCTGTATTGGCAGAAGCATATGATGATGACTGTTCATCTTCATCAAACTTTGAATTCTTTTGTCCAGGGCCCACTCCAAAACCCCCATGCAAGGTTCTTCTCTCGGCAGCTCTGTCCCTATACACATGGATTCTCTGCTGGAGATACAGTAGGAGACAAATCAGGGGTTAAACAAGGTGGATTGTGAAAAGGGTGCATATAATCCAGAAGATCATATCTAAATGTATATTGTTTAAAACATATAGAACATTTCTCACAAATAGAATATGCCTAATCACCCAAAAATCCAAAACTTTTAACTAGCTTGTATGGGTCTGGTACCTTCGGATCAAAATCTAACACTAGTGTAAACAATAAACATAATATCTAGCATCTGATTAAAGCATTAAAGACATCACTGATGGCTCTTAGCAATGCCATTCCCTTATCAATACTCAAAATTGTCTTCTTTTGGTATTATGAGTTACTACTTGAAGCCATAAACTAGCATTGCATACGCCAACCATCTTCTTCAAGGGAATGCTCAAATAGCATTGCATACATCCATGGAAAAACTTCAAATTTTCATGTGATGCCATTACTTATATGAACTCATGTTTATCTGTTAAATCTATTAAAGGACTCGCTCTTGCCATTACGTTATGTGCTTCTACTTTCTATGCTCTTCTGATACTATTGATATACCTTTGTTTGTTGACTAGAATAAGATTAGGTATGGTTTCAGCACATCAACTTCAAATCCAAGCTTTTAAAATAAACAAGTTACCTGTCCAGATGCGGAAAGATTATCTGGTAATGTAGACAAATCTTTGCTGGTAAATACTCCACTAGATTTAGAGAATGGGAGAGAGTGACTATCTACTGATAATTCAGGGAATCCCCAATCTTTTGTTGGGTTGGAAGAATCATAAGTTGACAATGAAGCTAGGTATCTTGCATTTGGTGTCCGCAACTTATAAACTTGACCTGATAGAAGGAAATTTCATATAAGTCCAAAATCACACTATTTTCAACAAACTGCAAAATATCTTTATCATTCGCCATCCGCTTCAGCAAACAAATGAATACATGCTACCTGGCATATAATGTAGAAGGTTTGTATATGTTGTCAAATGAAAAGAGGTAAATGCAAACCTGACGTGACTCGTACCAGATCAAGATGTACTTCACATATTGGGGCAGTTTTTAGGAGACCACCACCCGAAGGCATGGACGGATGACGCTTGACAGACCTTCTCACTAATCGTCCAACCAGCCTCACCACCTCACCTTTTCCATCCTTTCTGGTCCCTGTAACCTTTTCCCAGTCCCATAAATCCACAACTTCAAATTTTGGCATTGGCTCTTCCCTAGATTCAATGACTTGACCATACTGTGCTCGCCAGTTTTCTTCATCCCATGACGCACCTAATCCACAAATGCTTGTGTTAATCCATGTGTCAAAATTTTGGATCACCAATTTCTTGTACAGGTTAATGACACAAAAATTGTACAGATCAACTATCAAAACATCCATTTAGGATGGTTTGACAATCAACAGAGAAACTTTAGAAACAATCTTATATGGATTTAAATGGTTGATGTTCAAGCAAATGTCAGGTTATTGGTTCTTAGAGAGACAAATGGCTGATACTTGCTAGGATAGCATAGGTGAGGTTTACATGTATACATGTGGATGGTGTTAATATTTGGATGAACAAGCCACTTAATAGAGATAACAATAAACCTGATGTTAATAATATTATAATGAAAATGGACATCAAGAACTTGATTATTTGCAACATCATACTGGCCATACCTTCATCCAAGACATTTCCACTTGAATTAGTTACATCACAATGGTTCTCTGGACACCATTCTCCTTCCAGCTCATAAGCATCACTGGTCCCTGCAATCTCATGAATCAAGCCAATTTAGGCCCTATCCCAGATAGGGTAGTCTATAAAAAAAACAAGAGGATTTGGGACTAACCTTCAGCAGGCAGCGCATCATCTGTTTCCAAGGGCATCATCACATGATCAGAATCAGTAACTACTGGCTTGGAATAACCAGACAAATAAAGCTCAATAAGTGTATCTTCTAACCTAAAAAAGTAAACAGATAGTCAGGAAAGCGATCATAATGTGATGAGCTGATAATGAATAATAGGAACTGAGATGCTTAAAGTAGCATACCATTCTGATGGAGGAGGTGGATTTTCAGGTTCACTACTGTTGGAGCACTCTGTGTCACCTGTTAGTAACAGTTAGTTAATTGATCAAATTCAATGCATTTAATCCAGAATCATCAAGCACTTATTTGAAATTGCATAGAAGGAGATTCAAACCCAGTTCTGAAGAATATTAAGTGATCTGAAAACATCTGATGGAAACCATATGGGACTAAAGAGAACCTATAGATTTTAAAAGATTAATGCAATTTTTTTTGGCCAATAAGCTATTACAATGGACTTCTACAATAAATTGACCCAATTGATATTCAAAATAGCTCCAAAGCACAAACTTAAGGTACAATCACTAAGGTCTTGTCAGGTCACAATGCCTATATTAAATCACATTGTGGTTTCCATGATAATAATTATTCTTTGAAATGGAAACAGCATAATATAAAAACTTCTTTACAACAGTTGGCATGCATGCTCACCTAGCCTGTTTTCATCAGTAGTAGTCTCTATACACTGGAAAACTTCACATTCATCTCCCTGGAATGTATAGCAATTTTCATTGCTGCCACACCTAAATGTTTCATCTTGACTGGGATTATCATAACCAGTTTCTTTGTTCTGATCAATTTCACCTTCACCACTCTGAGAAAAAACAACAAAAACTAACATCAAGAACATTACATAACACAATCCTCTCTATAAAAAACAACCAGAATTCTACCTTTTCAGACTCCATAAGCACATAATTTCCATTCTCAAACTTGTAATAAAGCCCATCTCTACCACTATAGTACCATCCAGCAACTGGGTCATGGTAAAATCCACTACTGCATCAAATTAAGACCCCAAAAACATTATAAATAAATAGAAGGACAACAACTTATGACCAAGCAACAAACTTTAAGGATACATAAAAATGGAAATACTTTGATTTGACCAAAGATGAAATCTTTTTGACAATTTGAGAATCCTAAATTAATGAAACTACAAAAAAAGAAAAAAGAAAAAAAAGAGGGGGTTGTGTTTTTGAGAAGTAAAGAAAAACCTGGCATGGAAATAGAGCTGAGAATTCTCGTCCCAAACAAAGGAGCAATCGTCTGGTTCAGAGGTACCCATCATTTGTTTTTGCTTTGTTTCTCTATAGTCTATATTTGAGTTGCAGAGATTTGAAATTCAGTGTTAATATTAGAAGTAGAAAGCCACAGGCATTGAAGCTCTGAGTCTGGGTCGCCTTGGAAGCGTGGTGGTGATGGTGAACATTTTTTTTTGGTCTGGGCTGAGGCTTGCTGCAAAACAGAGTCCAAAATTGAGTTTGGGCTGAAACTGAGCTTTAGATTGCTTGAGTTTGGCCCAAAACCCTTTAATTACTTTTTTTAATTGGCCTAAATCTAGGCTCCATCTCCATGGCTTGGTGGCGTAGAGAAGGGGTCTGAGTCGTCTGTCCATGAAAACATTGAAAAGAAAAGGTATCGTTAAAGAGATCTACTAGCATTTGAAAGTTTAATGTGGTTACCTAAATGGTTTTATATGATACCCACTAATGCAATTTTTGATAAAACGTGAAGGTAATGAATGTCTTAAGATATTGGTTAAGATTGAATTTTATATTCTAATTAATTGACTTTTAATAAGGAATCGGACCACTTTCAGTTCAAAATATATTAGTCTTTAAGCACGTGCTTATGCCCTAGTCTCTAAGTACGTGCTTATGCCTGTGCTTTTTTATCACACCCTTAAATTTTTTTTTTATCACACCTCTGGATATTTTATAATTAGAAAATATAGTAATCTCAAATTATAATGAATATAAATTATTAACCTTTACTCAAAAATGAAAGAGTCTTGACTAGTCCACTATAATTCTTCTTTTTAATTAAATAATCCACTATAACTTGAGCATGAATACCTAAAATATAAAATATGCGTAAATAATAATATCTCTCCATTATAATTGTTAAAATCAATATCTACTCATTTTTATTATTAGTACTGAATTCACTCCAATATTTGTGGGCATATCTAATCTAACTTTTTGTTTTTTTCAGTGAAGTATAGAAAATGAATACTATATATATATATATTCTAAGTCATATAAAAAATAATAAAAAAATCCAATACCAAACGGCATCAAAAAATGAAGAAAGAGAGTAACAGTAAGTAAATTGTACAGTGTCTTAGATACAGAAGTGGAAGAAGGGTTTGATAATTCAGGGGCCGGTGGCTTTTCTTCCTTGAGTTTAGTCCCTGAACGCAATGGCCAATGGGTAACGTTGAAGCTTCGGTTTCCCCGATCCTACATTGTCTCCTCAAACAAACATACAACACCACAACCTCAGTACCCAAAAAACAAAAAAATAGAGAGAAAGAGAGAGTGTGTTGTTGTTGAATACCAGGAAGAGGAATTTGGGTCTGTTCCTTGACTGGGTCTTCCATGGCTATGGCTCTATGGCTGTTGGGTGTCTCTGCTTTTTCAGATTTTTTTATTCTTCCTATTTTTGGTCACAGAGAAAAAAAATACGGAATTCTTTCGGAGAAAACTCAAGTAACTACACAAAACTCAAAATAGTAGTATAGATTCGTTTGGAGGTTTGATTGTACACGTTCTTTTTTTTTTATGGGAAATCCTATTCATAAAATGTGGGTAGGGAAATACGTGAGGAGGGAGTTTTTTAAATTATCGAGTAGAAGTAGGATTTATATCAATATAGAAATAGGAATGAAGAGGTTTTTTAGCTATCGAGTAGAAGAAGGAATTTATTAAAAGTAGGAAAGTATTTTGACATATAAGTAAAAAGATATTTTAACGCAGAAGTAGAAATTTATAATATTATCAATTTATTGTTTTAACTCCATTCTTAAGTTATTGATTAATTAATTTAGAGATATATTTGACAGTAAAAAAAGTAATAATTAACTTTCTGAATCTCCTTAATATATACATATATATATATATATATATATATATATATATATATTGTTAAAGGTGTTTTTTTTTTTTTTTGAGAAGCAAAGGTGTCTTGGATTCTATAAATTTACTAGTAGTGACATGTAATAGTAATATATTATTAGAGGTGTCTTGGATCCTTTGAATTTACTGGTAGCGGCACATAATAGTAAAATGCTTTTGCATATATATATATATATATAGCCCAATATCTTGATTCAGCCAAAGAAATTGATTATCCCTTCAGCCATAATCAATTATCATCATGCATTCATATTTGCATTCCTGCATCCATCAGTTTTAAAAGAAAAAGGATTTTTAACCAGCCATTGAAAATCTTATTTCATTCAAAACTTTCTTGGCAGGAAATAGCAATAATGTCTTCTCCAGCAGAGAAGAAAGGCAAGGGGAAAGTACCCGCAAGGGACTATCCTCAGGACAAAAGACTACCAGCAATGGGACAGTCTTTTGAAAAGCATGAAGGCGCATCCTCTACCAGCCATAGAGGAGCAGCATCCCTTCAACCAATGTATCCAGAAATGGTTACATATTCAAGTGGTTTTATGGCTATAACTCTGGAGCGAGTCAGAAAAAGGACCCTGCAATTTAGTGGAGGAATATACACAGAACTTCCCCACAGCACTAAATTCATCATTGACAATCTCCAAAGAGCTTTTATCCAAAAACACCAGAGCCTTTTCCAAAGAAATACCTTAGAGGTCCAGCCAAGTTTTAGGAATAGTCTCCTAAACACAGTCTATTATTGTAAGCCACAGTTGGCTATTTTTTATTTACCTTCCGCATACCTCTTTTAGTATATCAGAGCCCAGTCGCCTGATTAGCCGGTCCCATCCAAGAACCCAGCCAAGATTTGTTCTTAGAGACCATCAGTAGAGTTAACTTTCACAAATGGCATTCCCAAGTCAGAATTGTCATTAGCCAAGAGTTTGAGTTTGAGGTCATCGCCTTAATAGACTCAGGTGCCGACCTTAATTGCATCCAAGAGGGGATCATTCCCCCCAGGTATTTCAGGAAGTCTAAGGAGAGACTAGCATCCGCAAGTGGCGGGAAAATGCAAATAGAGTATGACGTCCCACAAGCTGAGGTTTGCCAAGGCGGCATATCCTTTATGACAAAATTTGTCTTAGTCAAGAACATGACAGATAGAGTCATCTTAGGAAACCCATTCTTGTGTTTGTTATATCCTTTTACCACAGACAATGAAGGAATCACAGCCCATCCCTTCAACCAGCTTGTCAAATTTGAGTTTGTAAGAAGCCCAGCCCCTTGGGAAATCAAATCCCTCCAGAAAGCTTCCATAGCCAAAACTCTCAGTACTCTCACAACCCATAATCAAGCCCAATATCTTGATTCAGCCAAAGAAATTGATTATCCCTTCAGCCATAATCAATTATCACCATGCATTCTTTATAAACATATTTGCATCCCTGCATCCACCAGTTTTAAAAGAAAAAGGATTTTTAACCAACCCTTGAAAATCTTATTTCATTCAAAACTTTCTTGGCAGGAAATAGCAATAATGTCTTCTCCAGCAGAGAAGAAAGATAAAGGGAAAGTACCCGCAAGGGACTATCCACAAAACAAAAGACTACCAGCAATGGGACAGTCTTCTGACTTGGTTTCCTTAATTTCTTTTTGAAGGTCGTTGACTGTAACTTCCTTCTTGGACTGGGTAAACCTATTGTAGATTTGCTCTAAATCTACCTTGGGTTGCTGGATCTTAATGGGAGGCTTGCTAGTTTCCTTAACCAGGGCTTGGTGGAAAAGGGTAAGCTTCTGGGCCTTAATGACGGGGTCTTCTATAGCCTCTATGAGGTCTAGAAGAAGCTGTTCTTGGCTATTTAATACATTGATGGTTTTGTTTCCACAACAACCATCTCTGTATGGTGTGGGTTCATCCTGGCTGCTAGAAGTACTGGTCCTAGAGGACTCGGAGGATGACCTGTATAACTGCCTAAGTTCACTGTCACTAGCGCTGCTAAATGACTCGCTGTCTGATTGGTCAAGTTGCAGTAACTTGAAGATCTCATTTTTACTGGGTTGGTCACTAATGAGGGTGTTGATAAGGGACTTGGCCTTGAAACCAAAAGGGGGGTAAGTTACAGAAAAGGGGATAATCAGGCGACTGGGCTCTGATATACTAAAAGAGGTATGCGGAAGGTAAATAAAAAATAGCCAACTGTGGCTTACAATAATAGACTGTGTTTAGGAGACTATTCCTAAAACTTCGCTGGACCTCTAAGGTATTTCTGCTATGAAAACCTTTGCTGGAGAGGGAGGTTATTTCTGCTTGTAGTAATGGCTGAAGCTAGAAAATAGAGCCTGCTGAAGACTGAGGAGTTGGCTCCTTTAAATAGGCTGAAAGGAGCATCGGATGCTGCTGAAAAACTGCTGAAATTACGGAGAAAATCTGCTTTCACGGGGGGTGAATACTGTTTCCAACGACTGCTACAGTGATTTGTCATGATTGCTGTGAACAGTGAAGATTTTTACTATTCATGCTACAGTAACTTGTCCCCTTGTTTTTCCGGATTGGGGTACTGTAGAAATAGTAACCTGCTGATGGCTGGTGCTGTTGATAATTCGGGTACTGTTCATGTCAGTGGCTGGTGCTGATCTTGAATAGTAACCTATCCTGAGTGCTGGGTCAGGAATGATTTTCTTTTAGACTTTGTCCAAGTCATACCCACTGTAGGGATCTTGGGCATCTTGGAATGGGTCGCTCGGGTCATAGTTGACTGATCCCACGGAGGCAGTGGGAGAAATCTGTTCTTTAGATTCTAGCTGCTGGGAGTGAGCTATTAGCTGCTGGGCTAATTCCTTTAGCTCTTTGCTAGATTTTCCGGAAATTTGGACAGAATCAAAGCTGGACTGGGACCTTGTCCTGAGAGTAATGGGTCTCTGGACCGGGGGAGGATAATCCTTATATACCTGATTAATAATTGGATTAATCTTAAGGTTGTCCCACCATTTTACTGAGAACTCCCGATCTAGGAGATTACTGTTAATTGCATATTTCCACATGCTGATCCAATGGATCTTGTATCTTTGGGAAAAGACTAAGATTATTGGGAACTGGGATCTGTGCTTAGATGAGGTGCATCTTGAATCAAAGTACCTTAAGGCATCTTGTAATGGCTCTGGGAAAATCAGAGGAATAGAACCAAACATTTCCCACCACTTAAGGAACCAGGAGGGGGTTTGGCCATTATATTCTTTGCCAAACATTAAGAACCAAGAATGATTAAAGTTTTGATTCTGGAAGAAGAGCACTTTTTCAAAGGCATCCATATAGTCATAATAACTGTAATGGAGGACTGAGCCTGATGGAGATCTGTAATTCCTGAGGATCCTCAACAAGGAAGGATGCTGTCCCCATTCTTTACTACTGATAAAACCATTGATGATGAACTTGTGATAGAGGACTATTGGATTGTCCCCTTTGCTGTAGATGTTTTCTATTTGGGCAGACTTTTCCTGGGAGAGGATGCTCTTATAGAACTGAATATTCTTTTCTGGGTGTTTGGGTAGAAAATGCCAGTTTGGTGGCAAGACTTCCATGGCTAAGGCTAGAGGATCTGTTATATGAACCAGGTGGGGTTCAATATAAGAGATATGCTGGGTAAAAGACTTTTTCACATAAGGTGACTGGTCTCTTCTTTGGGTTGGGTAGGAAGAAGGTCTCTGGATAAGACTAAAATGTTTTTCTACCTGGTAAGGGTTAATCTCTTTGGGTGCTGGGGAGGCTAGGGCTGAACTGTAACTGGGTTGACCATGGGATGGCCTTTCATAGTTTGCTGGGACCAAATATCGGTTGGCAACTAATGATGGTGAAGCAGGGTTATTTTGTGAAGGGATTCTTGACTGGGATGCTGGGATAATTTGGCTGGGGGTTATTGGTACAATCTTCCCTGGGTTTTGTGATTGGCTGAAATCACCAGGGTTTTGCTGTTTGGATAACCTAGGGGGCTGGGATTGTCTTCTGGACATCTTGTCTGTGATCCTGCAGAAATTCACGGGTTAGGAAATCAGGGACACTGTTTTGGCTTCCCTCAATGAATTCTAAATCAAAGTCAAAAACTGAAAGGATGGCTTGCCATCGTGCAAAAATCTGTTTTGATGCAATGTTTTGAACATCTTTTTCTAAAACATGTTTTGCTGATTTGCAATCAATTCTGACTAAAAACTTTTGATTCAAAAGATCACTTTGGAATTTTGAAATGCAAAGTACTATGGATAATATTTCTTTTTTAATAGTACTATAATTGATCTGAGTAGAGGTCCATATTCCCGAATGGAAACAGACTATCTGTTCTGGGGAACTGGGATCAATTCTTTGGAGGAGAATGCCACCATAACCTATGTTTGAGGCATCTGTCTGGACAATCTTGAAGGAATTGTCGGCTGGAATTCCCAAACAGGGAAGGGTTTTGACATACTGTTTGATGTGCTGGACCACTGAAGTATGGGCTGGGGTCCAAGGTGATGGGTTGGTTCGGAGTCTATCAAAAAGGAGTTTGCATTGCTGTCTGAGATTTTGATAGAAATCTGAGATGTAGTTGAGAGAACCTAGAAATCTCTGAAGCTGGGTTTTATCTAGGATTTCATCTGGAAACTTGTCTGCAAACTGGATAGCTCTGTCTATGGGTTTGATAACACCATGATGAATATCAAAACCTAGGAAGCGAACTCTAGTTTGGAAAAGTTTGATTTTTGGAGCTGAAACTACAAGACCATTTAGTTTGATGGTATTGAGGAATGCTCTCAAGTGCTTCTGATGTTGATCCAAAGATTCTGAGAAGATAAGTACATCATCGATGTACACAATGGCATGACTGGAGAATGGATTAAAAATCTCATTCATGATGTTTTGGAATTCTGATGGTGCATTTTTAAGACCAAAGGGCATTACGTTCCACTCATAATGTCCAAAGGGTGTGGTGAATGCTGTCTTATACCTATCAGACTCTCTGATCTGTATTTGCCAAAATCCACTCTTCATATCAAACTTGCTGAAGATGACTGCCTTACTAAGCCTGTTGACTAAGTCTTTTTTGTTGGGAATAGGGTACCTTACCCATTCTAAGACTTTGTTAAGGGGCTTGTAGTTGATGACTAATCTAGGAACACCTCTTTCTATCTCAGCATTTTTCTGGACATAAAAAGCTGGACAAGACCATGGTGATCTAGATTTCCTAATGATCCCTTTCTTAAGGAGGTCTTCTATTTCAGCTCTACAGGTATCCATAAGATCCTGATTCATTTGGATAGGTCGAGCTTTGGTAGGGATATCCTTTTCATTAAAATTTTTGACATATGGGAGAGCTACCTCGTGTCTCTTTCTATGCCAAAAAGCTGTGGGTAGATCAGAGCAGACTTCCTGCTTAAGTTTCTCTTCAAACTTTCTGATCTCTTCTTGGAGGGTTTTACAAGTTAGTTGATCCTCAACTCTCTTGTATCTGATTTCCTCCTGAAGGTGTTTAAGATGTGTGGCTTT
The DNA here is from genome assembly GCA_029955455.1 of Quercus agrifolia. Classification (NCBI taxonomy): domain Eukaryota; kingdom Viridiplantae; phylum Streptophyta; class Magnoliopsida; order Fagales; family Fagaceae; genus Quercus; species Quercus agrifolia. Next base: position 47,032,245 of record JARQAD010000006.1, read on the forward strand.
GGCATTAATCAAGTCTGAGACTATGCCAACTTGGATGGTACTAATATTCTTAGGTATAGGTTCACTTGTGAATCTAAACCTGATGGTTTGGCCAAATGGTCGGGTAGTAATTCCTTTACTATCCACTGTGAAAGGGTAGAGACAGAAAAGGAAAGGATTTCCTAAGATGACTTTATCTGTCAGATTTTTGACAAGAACAAATGTGGTTTTAAAACACATGTTATCTTGGCAAACATGGGCTTTGGGAAGTTTGAATTCAATCTGCATTTTTCCGCCACTTGCGGATGTCAACCGCTCCTTTGACTTTTTAAAGTATTTGGAGGGAATGATTCCTTCTTGGATGCAGTTGAGATCAGCACCTGAATCAATCAAGGCTAAAACTTCAAATTCAAAATTTTTACTAATGACAATCCTGACTTTGGAATGCCACTTGTGGGAGTTAATCCTAGTGATAACATCTAAGAACAAATCTCTGCTGGGTTCTTGGATGTGATCCACCTTATTGTCTGAGGGACTCTCCTCATTGCTTTGACAAGAAGTGTTTTTCAAGGATTGGTTTAATTGGAAGGCTTGAAGGTTTTGTTTTAAGGCTCCAATTTCGCTTCTGGTTTCCCTGGTTTCTCTTTGAAGGTCGTCAATCTTGACTTCCTTCTTGGGTTGCTGAGTCACAGGATTACTGGTGTCCTGGACCAAGGGCTGGGTTGCACACGGTCTCTGAGACTCAGGGTTTCCTACCTTTAGGTGGGAGGTTCTGTCCTTACAATCTCTTCTGTGATGGTCACGCTTGCCGCAACCATAGCACTTTTGAGGCTTGTTTATCTTTGTCCTAGGATTGCTGGTTTCCTGGACTAAAAGCTGGGTTGTACTAGGCTCTTGATCCTTAAGGTTTCCTTCCTTAAGGCGGGAGGCTTTGACCTTACATTCTCTCTTATGATGGTCACGCTTGCCGCAACCATAGCATTTTTGAGGTTTGTTAGGCTTTGCTTCCTTGTAGGCTTGAGACATCTTTCCAGTGTATCTCTTAGCTTCCAATTTCTGGCGTGCTTTCTTGGCTTTTAAAGTCTCTTTGACTTTTGGAATTTCTTCATCTGTTTCAGAGGAAGAACTGCTGGGGGATGATCTAATCTTTATTACCTTAAGCTGACTGGAGCTTTTTGGTAAAGGGACGGCTGGTTTCTTTCGAAGAACAGGCTTTAGTTCTTCAAGTTTTTGGACAACTATATCTAAGGCTGTTTCGTCCTTAGATTGTCTGGAGTTGACTAGAGGCTGCCTAGGAGTGGGCTTGCTAGCTTCATTCCTAGTTGGGTTGGGTCCAACTATGGTCCAAGTTTTGGTGAGGGCACAAAACTGCTTGTGCTGGCCATTATACCTTTCGAAGTAAATGAAGAAGGGGACGTTACGGGATATTTCCCTCATGAACAGTACCCAAGCATCAAAAACTTTCTTCTTTTGATCTTTGGTATAGTTGGCTTTGTAGGCTGTTCTTTTAGCCTTGTCTTCCTCAGAATTAAAGTCCTTTCCTAATTCTTCTAGGTCGGGATTAAATTCTTTGGTTGGGACCTTGCTGTTGAATGACTCCTTATCTGGAGGCAGTTTCCTACCAGTATCTGATGGAGGGGATTGCTTACGATCGTCTTGCTTATTGACAATCGAATCCTCTTTGACTGTGTGGTGAGGTGTGCTAATCCGGGAGTTGGCTTTAATTCCCTGAGGTTGGACACCTAAGTCTCTTCTAGACGTTGGGAATGGTGGTCCTTTAGGTCTAGTTGAGGTTTGCTGGGATGCTGGTCTATCTCTCATTGATATAGATGTCTGGTTAAAGATCGGAGATCCAAACTGGGATGTATCCAGAGGCTGTCTACACTCGGGAGTGCTAGGCCTAGATCTATCGAAACTTAACTGGGGCTGAATTGGAGATCTAAACTGGGATGTATCCAGAGGCTGTCTACACTCGGGAGTGCTAGGCCTAGATCTATCAAAACTCAACCTATTAACCGGAGATCTAAACTGGGATGTATCCAGAGGTTGTCTATACTCATAGTCTAGAGGAGTAGATAACCTAGATCTATCAAAACTTAAACTAACCGTTCCATCGGCTAGTTGCTGGACAAAGTCCAAATTTAATCTAACCGTGCCATCGGCTAGATACTGTACGAAATCCAATTCTGGATTTTGTGCTGGTTTTTGGATCTGTAGAGTATGGCTCTCATTCTCTAGAGTCCAATTGACTGGGAATGTGTTCTCATTCCTTTTGGGGGATTTGGGGGTACTAATCCTGTCTGTAGGATCAATAATTAATTGCTCAGATTCTTGGTCCGAGACTTGACTGGAATTGCTAGAGGATTCCTGGATGTTTAGAACTTCAACTGAAGGGGTGACTGGTTCCTCCTTCACAAGTTCTTCTTGTTGGTGTTCATTAGTCGCTACTTTGGAAGAAGAGACTAAAATCTCCTTCTTGTGAGGACTAACGTTTTCCATTTGCTCAAACTCTTGGTTCAAGACTTGGCTGGGGTTGCTAACGGATGCCTGGATGGATGCCTGGATATTTAGAACTTCAACTGAAGGGGTGACTGGTTCCCACTTCACAAGTTCTTCTGGCTTCTGGGCAATTTCATCTAAGGTTGACTTGTCCTTAGTATGACTGATGTTGGAATGCTTGGTTTTGGATCTGGCATAGTTCTTTTTACGCCATTTGAAATGTTTTTCAAAGTATTCAAAGAAAGGATAATTGATTTTATACTCTTTCATGAATGACTTCCATTTCTCCAAGACTTCAGCCTTCTGGTCTCGGGTATGGTTAGCTCTGTAGGTTTCTCTTTTAATTCTGTTTTTCTCAGAACTAAATTCCTTTTCGAGCATGTCCATATCTGGAGTAAACTCTTTGTTTACTATTGGGGACTGATGGTTGTATCCAGTTTTCTGGATAGGACTTCTAGAATTTGATAGGGGTTGGTGTGGATTTAAATAGGGTCTAGACAAGGGTATACTATAACTTGGGGGTATTCTAATCCTATGTATATTCCAATATCCTATATCATATTCTAAGGGTAATCTAGTATGTGTATGTGTGTTCCTATTATCTATATCTTGTATGTCCCTATCATCTATATCTTGTATGTCTCTATCTTCTATATCTTGTTCTAAATCTGAATATTGACATTGACACTGTTCTATATTGATATCTACATCTTCTTCCCATCTCTCAGGCGGGTCTGTATTGCTAGAACTAATGGAAGAGAAAGAGTCACTCCTTCTAAACATCCTATCTATTAATCTGGATCAAAGTTTAAACTAACAATTACTACCTGGTTACCTTCTTAACTCCAATTTTGAACCAACAAATACAACCTAGTTACCTTTGTATCTTCAAACTTCTGGATCTAACCTTTACCGTTCTGGAACAGATAAACACAACTATGGGATAGGCACCTAACTGTTAAACTCCGTGTCTTCAGACTTCTCTTCCAATAATCGGGACCACCCTAACACGCCTCTCCTGGGCTTTCAATGGGCTGACCAACGAAACCTAGGAAGTCTTATCGTCTTTATTGACGGTGGAGAAACTAACAGGAACTAAGGTATCAAATCTCACAGGACCGGTGTATCTGCAACAGAGTTCAAGGCTAAACACAAAAAACAGGAAGAATAGGGATAACTGTGAAATAAAAGTTAATCAAAAATCGGACCAATAGGGGTAACTGTGAAGTAAAGGTTAATTTGAACAAATAATCACAGAATAATAAACAGTTTGAATAAACGGGAGGCTCAGCCTACCACCAAAAGATAGAACAATATAGACTGGCTAAGACAAAGTAATAGATGAAGAATGCAACATAAGGAAGTGGTAATGCTATCAGAAAGTAGATGTAAAACAAAATAATGTTTGTTAGAGATAACATACTTTCAATATAATGTTTACACAAAATAATGGATAACTATGGCGGCAGTGCCGACCAACTTGATTATAATCAAAAGTAACTTACAACTGACCGGGCCAACTTGGCTCTGATACCAAAAGGGGGGTAAGTTACAACAGAAAAGGGGATAATCAGGCGACTGGGCTCTGATATACTAAAAGAGGTATGCGGAAGGTAAATAAAAAATAGCCAACTGTGGCTTACAATAATAGACTGTGTTTAGGAGACTATTCCTAAAACTTGGCTGGACCTCTAAGGTATTTCTGCTATGAAAACCTTTGCTGGAGAGGGAGGTTATTATATATATATATATATATATATATATATATATATATATATATATATATATATATATATATATATATATATATATATATTTATATATATATTTATATATCAATGGTGGCTCTAAGAATTTTTTTAGGGAGCTTATTAAGAAATTTAAATTAAATAAAATTTAATGAAAAAAATTGAATATATCGATTATCGAGTCATAAAAAAATACAAATATATGAAATTTTACAACTTCTATGAGTTTTCATATTTTTAAATCATTACATGATAGATCATCATCAGTTTTTATTATCTATTGTCAATGTAGGTAGGCATGACCATTTTATTTTATTAAGTTTGTATAACATTTATTTATTTTTATGCAGTTGTCATTATTTTTATAAAAATATTTTAAACTAAAATGACAAAATGCAATCCACTGACACTATTTATTAACCTACATATCCATATTCGTCCATATATAAATATTACACTAAATATCTACTTAATCAATCAAATATTTGAACAATTGCTAACTTTACTATTTTTTTTCTTCAATCACGTACTAACATAAATAATACACTAAATGTCTAATTGTTGTTTAGTTTTAGGTTGTACTGATCTATATATGATTAGAGTTTGCAAAATTTCAACCGATGTATGCAAAAATATTTTTAAGCATAAAATAAACTAATAAAAAATTATTTTTTTATATATAAATTATTTTTTTGAAGTCAAGGAGTTCATTTGAACCCCCTGAACAACAAGTGCTGCCACCCCTGATATATATATATATATATATATATATATATATATATATTAGTTTTTACTACTTCCTAATGCAAATGAAATCTTGTTTTAGTCTCCTTAAAACAATTGAATATAACGCGTGCATGAGAGTATCTGTTAACATAAAGAGAAATTATCTTATACATTTAGCATATGTATAATCTCTTGCACCATGCATAAATCCTATATAATTTTTAAATCAACACTACATATAGGGATGATGCATATACAAAATAAGAAACTAAAATGTTTAAAACCACAAAGAGGATGACTTGGATTTGAAAATATACAGTAAAGATTAAAATACATCAAAATTTTTCTAAAATATCTCATTAACAAATGTTTTAAGCGCAGACCTTTGTTTTAATTGATACTTCAACTTTTATGTCAAATGTTGAATCATCGATCCATTTGTCATTTCTTTTCCAATAAGGAAAAAGTTAGTTTATATATCCAACATATGCATATCATATCTTTCTAGCTATCATGTGTGATCAGTCTTATACAATTGTTGAAACGAAGTGATGTGCAAGGAGGATACATATAGTAGGTTTGATATATAGTATCATCGTATCAGTATCGAACTTGGTGATCCTCCTCAAAGATATTAAGATAAGAACCCTCATCCTGGATATCAATGTCTAGACTCTAGATAATTATGCTAGTTTGGTGAGATTAATTGACCTGTGATCAGTGGCAGAATCAGGATTTGAGTTGAGGGGGGCAAAACTTGTATAAGATATATGCACTTTATGCACATCATGTGAATATATAATATTAGAAACACTAAAACTTATGTGGAAGGCATGCTAGTGGAGGACTTGTGGATACTTATTAGTTTATTTAGGCAGAGTTATGCTTTGTTTCAAGACTAAAGAAATAGAAGGGAGCTTTATTTGGCTAAATTATCATTAAGTGTGAATGAGTAGATCGAGCTATTGGTTAGATGAAATTTTTAACAAGATAAGGAAGATAGTCCAAATTGATGTATTACTTTGATCTAGATTGCTATTTCTATCAAAAGAAAAAATTAGATTAGGGTTTTTAATAAGTATTAACGATAAACTAAGGGTTTTTTTGGGTGGGCCAGGGGGGCAGCTGCCCCCTCTCGACCCCCCCTGGCTCCGCCCTTGCCTGTGACTAAAGTGATGGTGTAATATATGCATGTGAAATATGTATGTGTGCTATAATAAGTTGTAACCCTTGTTTCTCCTTTTATGTCTTTTTTTTTTTTTTTTTTAAGAGTTTTAACTTATGACGATTGTTCCATGATGATAGCTCTTTATCATCAGATCAAGACATTAATCGATTTTTGGTGTAAGTAAGGATTGAATTCCAAATCTCTTATTCAACTATCAGAAATTTTACCATCAGAATGATTTGCAACCTCTACGTGGCCATATTTCTCGAGCATTTTTGGATTTAAAAGGAAGATGAGATGTCACAAAACTACTGAGAGTTTAGCTTTTAGGTGCGTGTCACAGGCTAAATACCCTTCATACCTAGTCACCCTTAATTGATCCCCACGTATATATGTTTAGTTGTGTACGTGTGAGTTCACCCACTTTCTTATTGTTGTTCATATAGGTTGTGTTTGTTCTTTGTGAACACCTGGCTAAGTTAAATGTACTCCAACTGTTCTCAAAGTAGCCTAGTAAGTAATGGCCCACTACATATATATATATATATATATATATATATATATATATATATATATATATATATATATATATTTGTCTACCTTCCAATCTACCACCTCAAATATGAAAAAATTGTGAAATTTATTATATTTGTAGTGTTGTTGTTTCTTGATATGAAATGAAATCATATTAAAAGCATAACATTTTTCATAACAGATGAATTATCAAGTTTTTATTGATTGTTGTTTAAACACTATTTATATAACTTTATTATTTATCATTCACTGCGTGCAAAGTTGCCACATCCACCATTATGAAATATTTTTGTTATAACTTGTATTTATCCAGACTTGTAGGAAATGAGTGAATGTGAATCCACCATATATATATTGATTAGACTTGTATGAAATGAACCAACGTGAATCCATATTGTTTTAGGAGAAAAGCCAAAAAGTAAAAAAAGAAAAAAGAAAAAAAAAAGAATGATGTAACAAAACAAAACAAAACAAAACAATCTCTATTTAAGAAAAGTACAAAATTTTCTTTAAATTCTTATATAACATAATATTTTGTTATTATTTGTATGAGTCTAGACTTGTTCGAAATGAGTGAATGTGAATCCACCATATTGGTAATTAGACTTGTAAGAATTATGAAATGAGCGAACGGGAATCCATATTGTTTTAGGGGAAAAGTCAAAAGGAAAAACAAATTAAAGAATAAGCAAAAAAAAAAAAAAAAAAAAAAAAAAAAATCTATTTAAGAAAAACACAACGTTTTCTTTAAATTATTATAGGGCAACTCAAGAGAACGACGTTTTGTAGTATAATGTCGATCACTTTCTTATGTTCTATTTTATTTTATAATCTAAAATAAAACGTGAAAGAAATTAAGATTGATGAGTGATACAGAAGGCTACCCATAAGGTATCTTCGAAATGAGTATAGATTCCTCGATTGGTTTCTGTGGTCGAGGATACTTTGGACTCTCTGATTGAGTGATTTCTGGTCCTGAATTATAGGACTGCAATCTTGTCTCTTTTTCTCTTTTTCTTTTACTGTTAATATAGCTAGGAATATTTGTGGCTTTGCTTTTGCGTAGCTCCTTGGATCTTTTTCTTTTACTGTTGAATTTTGGAATGTATCTACTATTTTGTGGCTTTGCGTAGCTCCTTGGATCTTTTTTTTTTTTTTCCTCAATGGGAGTTCTGAGTGGTTGTGAATTGAAAGTTCCTACTCAAAAAGAAAATATAAAACAAACCCACTATTATAAAAGAAAGAAATTAAAATAAGAAAAAGTTTATTCCACCCACGTATACCCCAACCCATCGCTATATATATGAGGAATGACATTGAAATATATTTAGTCCTTATTTATTTCAAAGTCAGAACATTTTTTTTAAAAAAATTTGTCAAGAAAATAACTAAATAGGCTAGGTTTTTTTTTTTTTTTTTTTTTTTTTGGCTTTTAATAACAGTTGGGGTGAGGGTTTCAAATCTAGATACTCCCACAAAGAGAACAAAATAATCAGGAGCATCTTGGCATGGTTATGGTTAAAATCGCATCACTAATAAGTTGGGAATCATTATTCAAATCACATAAGCTTTGCATGACTAAGAAAGTGTCGATCGACTATTAAAATTACCAAGATATGTTCGGCTTTGATATGACATAGGGATGTTCATAGTTTTTTGAGGAATTATTGTTCCTAATTCATTCCTTACATTGGAGTGATACATAGGAATAATTGTCCACCTCTTTTTTTTTTTTTTTTTTAATTCAATAATTGAGGATATTAGTGTTAAATTACCGATTGTATAAAAAATCTAAACTTTTGGGATATGATAAATTTAATCATTTAATTATATGCTTGAGATTTTAAATGGAATATAGAGTGCAAGAAATAATGATTGAACTTAAGGTTTTTTGCTCTGATACCATATTAAATTATTGATTGTTCCAAAAGTTTATCTTGACATCTCTATTAAAAGCACTAGAAAATGCTATTTGAGCTACATGACTTTTGATATTTTTTATATTGTTTTAAATCTTTTGACATGGAAATGATATAATATTTAGAAGAATTATTGGTTGATATAGGATTGATATGATAGAGATGTTTGTGTGAGAGATAGATCGATAGAGATGGAGGAAGCCCATTTTGAGAAGAAGTAGCTAGCTTGGTTCAACTTCAAGGTCCAAGCCTGAAATTCAGGTTAAATTGTGGTAAAGCATGCTGAAGAAATGTCTAGAAAAGTGACAAACTATCGAGATTTCCCAAATAAAGACAGTAGTAGTAGCAACGGGAATAAAGAGAATTTTAGCAGTGTCCTCCCAAAGCATGTGGTAGACCCCTAGAAATGACTTCCAATCCACTCCGCTTTGAGAAATATGGTCCCCATTGAGCTTATTATTCTGAGCAATCTTCTTCCTTAAACATCTTTAATTAACAGGTTTAGCAGTGATACATTCATTCCCAATTGCCCTTTGAATTCAAGGACAATATTCCACATATGGCCTTTATATGTACAACTCTATCTAGCTAGAAATGCTATTAGAATTTAGACCTATTATTCCATAGAAATAGTTGCCGACAGCCGACAACCTACCCCATTTGAGAGGAAAAGACACACATCAACACCACCAGTGCTCTCAATATAACAATATGTTTCGCAAAACAAGCAATACTAGATTCTACGTCCAATTTATTTGGAAATTGGAATTGAAAATTAAACAACCAACCAAATGGTCCTCATACCCTTTAAAAGGTGTTACTAGAATGTCCTCCCGAAAGCAAAATTTACTCCAACTTGTTCATTGTTTTGTTCCTATAGGACAGAGATTGGGTGCATTGGACCCATTGCGATGACATATGTTCTAGTCAGTCCATTCTCATATATACTAGAACCAAGATTTCATCAGAATTATATGACTAATAAGTTAGAAAAGCATTTTCATCAATTTAATTTATATAAAAATTTCTGTTTATTTTAGTATAAGAACCTACTTTTTTTTCTTTTTCTTTTTTATATACCCACTTATCAAAATATTATGCATTAGATTATCTATTTTATATTACATTTTATTAAGATATTAATTTTTCTTGATTTTATTAATTATTTTTCTTTCTTCACACATAATAACTACCATTAATTCTCCTCCTTTATTCTTGAGATTTGTAAAGAAATAATAAATAACAAGATACAAAATAAATAGTGTTAGACTAGGAAAAAAATATGATAAAGTTATTTTTAGGCAAAACTGTGTAAATTTTACACATTTTTTTTTCTATAATACTCAAATTGATGTGGATGTGAATGCTCATACCATACTAAGAAAAAAAATATGAATTTTTGGATAAATAACATAGCATGTCGGTCATTTTTATTATGCACCACTCATAAATCATAATAGATTTTTTTTTTTTTTTTGGATTACATAAATCATAATAGATAACATCATAGTTACTAAAAGTTAATATAGTTTCTTAAAACTTATTAATTACATGTTACACAGTATCTTTCTAAAACTTCTATATAAACCTGTCCTCATTGCCTGCCTTGGGCACCAACCAGTGTAGCCAAACCACCTCTCTTTCTATCTCATACACTCTCTCTCTCTCTCTCTGTATAAACCTCTCCTCCCTCGGGCACACCAACCATAGCAGGCAAACCTTCTCTCTCTCCAAGCTCTCTAGCTAGCTAGTTTGCAAAGACCAAGTTCCCATGGCTCCAAGCCTATGCAAAAATGCCCCAGACGTAATGGGGCTCCTTGACAGCAATATAACCTTGTCCACAACCCAAGAAGGATCAAACTTTCTAGCTAATGGCCACCCAGTCCTCACTGAAGTCCCTTTGAACATCATAGCCACACCATCACCCTTTATCACTTCAGACAAGACCAAGAACACAGTTGGCTGCTTGGTTGGGTTTGATGCCGACGAGCCAAAGAGCCAGCATGTTGTTCCCATAGGCAAGCTCAAGAACATAAGGTTCATGAGTATATTCAGGTTCAAAGTCTGGTGGACTACCCACTGGATTGGAAGCAATGGCAAAGATATAGAGAATGAAACCCAGATGGTGATTTTGGACAAGAATGACTCGGGGCGCCCCTATGTTCTCTTACTTCCACTCATTGAAGGTCCATTCAGAGCTTGTCTCCAACATGGTGTCGATGACTATGTGGAAATGTGTGTGGAGAGTGGGTCCACAAGTGTATGTGGATCCAGCTTCAGAAGCTCTTTGTACATGCATGTAGGTGACGATCCATTTGGTCTTGTTAAGGAGGCTATGAAGGTTATTAGGTTCCATTTGGGGACCTTTAAGCTTCTTGAAGAGAAAAACCCACCAGGTATAGTAGACAAATTTGGTTGGTGTACATGGGATGCATTTTATCTTAAGGTGCACCCCAAAGGGGTTTATGATGGGGTCAAGGGCTTAGTAGAAGGTGGGTGCCCACCAGGAATGGTCTTGATTGATGATGGGTGGCAATCAATTTCACATGATGAGGACGCCATCACTGATCAAGATTGCATGAATCGAACGGCTGCAGGTGAACAAATGCCATGTAGGCTAGTAAAATATGAGGAAAATTATAAATTTAGGGACTATCAAAGTCCTAAGGTCCCTAAAAATAAAGGGTTGGGTGGGTTTATTAGAGACCTTAAAGATGAGTTTAGTAGCATAGAACATGTGTATGTTTGGCATGCACTTTGTGGATATTGGGGTGGGGCTAGACCCAATGTTAAGGGCATGCCTGAGTGTAAGGTCATTACTCCTAAGTTGTCACAGGGATTGCAGATGACAATGGAAGATTTGGCTGTGGACAAGATTGTGAACAATGGAGTTGGGTTGGTACCACCGGAGCTAGTCCACAAGATGTACGAGGGGCTTCACTCTCATCTTGCGTCGGTGGGGATTGACGGTGTGAAGGTCGATGTCATTCACGTAAGTTCTGGAAACCTTTTTCTTTTCCTCAAAATTTGTTTACTTCTTCCTATGCATAAACTTTTTAATTTGAGTATGGTGTGACTTTGGATTCACGTACACCGGTTAATGGTTATGATCCTACAAATTTTAGACATGTAAAGAGTAATTTTAATATCACATAAAACTCTACAATTTTTATCACTTTCTCATAAATTTATTGTTTTTTATTTACCATTTATAGTCTACCACATGAATAATTGTGGCAAATATTATGATATTTTACGAGATCTTAAAATTTTCTATACTTAATGACTTGAACGCTTTAAGCTCAGCAATAGGTCAAATAATTTTTTTTAAATCATCTTCTTTTTTGTTTCAACATTTAATATTAATAATATCTATGACTGAAAATGCTTATCCTATAATACGAGGAAGAGAAAGTACATGAGTAAAAATACAATTACTATATAAACAAATTGATAGGAATCCTTACTAATTATTTGACACAATTAAAAAAGAAATGATGGTTGATAAAATATATATATATATATATATATATATATATATATATATATATATATATATATATATATATATATATATATCTGTGAATCCACATCCAATAAAAAATTTTGAATTAGAAAAAAAAATATGAATAAGAAAGCACATACACCAGAGCAAGAAACTATATTAAAATTAAAATAGAAGAATATAAATAAATGGTAATCTTGCTTGTAGTCCCTTAGATGTGTGACACATACTATTTGTTTATTATTTGGAAAAGAGAACCCAAATATACAATTGCGATTGTAATTGCAATTGCAGGAGATAAAGCCACATTTCTCATCCAGAAATCTTTTGTCATTGCAACTCTATCCTTTTCTTGGCACGTGTCCTCTACTAGTATCAACAGGTGAGTGTTAGGATCATCATTACCATATTCACATCATATATGTAGCATATAAACAAATTCAATAGTGTTATTTTTTACATGTATATGTCTATCATGGATTCTTGTGTCAAGAACTAGGTTTATGAAAAATTAGTTTATCAAAATCATGTGATCTTTTCTCTTCCATCTCACTTGCATTTGAATTGAACGGATAATTAAATTGACAAACCAACTTGAAATTTTGGTTTTCTGATTGTTATGCATGAGAGGCATCAGAATTTCTTATCAATTCTATTATAATAAATCAAGGAAAGATATGTCAAACAATCAAATTGTATATAAGTAAATGGTCTTGACTCTTGAGTAATATTTTCCTTTATTTTTTAATTTTTAATTTTTGGAAGAATACAACTTTTATTGCGAAAGGGAATTATATATTGGAGCTGATTGTTTTCAATTAATGAATAGCCACAATGTTCTTAAGTTAAAAAGAGATAATCATGTAAGAGAAAAAAGAGGGAAGATGGCCCTGATATGGTTGCAGGGCTCATCTATATAGTAAACAGGCCCATATTAGTTGGGCTACTTGGGCTGATATGTGGTATGTTCTATTATTATGGCTGGGTTTTAGGAAAAAAAAAAAAAAAAAAAAACAACAACAACAACAACAGCAAACAAAAATAACGTTTGATCTTGGGTGAAAATTTGACATTTGCAGTTGCTTGAGATGTTATCTGAGGAATATGGTGGCAGAGTTGAGCTAGCCAAAGCTTATTACAAGGCCTTGACTGCTTCTGTGAAGAAACACTTCAAAGGGAATGGTGTCATTGCTAGCATGGAACACTGCAATGACTTCATGTTCCTTGGAACAGAGGCCATAACGCTTGGACGAGTTGGTATGTAAAATCTAACTCAAATGTCTTTGGATATACTACTAAGAGAATCCATGCGTTAAACTTTCTGTTTGTGATGCATATAGGAGATGATTTTTGGTGCACTGACCCGTCAGGGGATCCGAATGGTACATTTTGGCTACAAGGGTGTCACATGGTGCACTGTGCCTATAATAGCTTGTGGATGGGAAATTTTATACATCCAGATTGGGACATGTTCCAATCCACTCATCCTTGTGCTGAATTCCATGCTGCATCTCGAGCGATTTCTGGTGGACCAATTTATGTAAGCGACTCTGTTGGAAAACACAACTTTAAGTTACTCAAAAGTTTAGTGTTGCCAGATGGGTCTATTCTGCGATGCCAATACTATGCACTTCCTACTAGAGATTGCCTATTTGAAGACCCTTTACATGATGGGAAAACAATGCTCAAGATTTGGAACCTTAACAAAGTAAGACATTAATATTTACAAGTTCAAGCAAGTTTGATAGTAGCATACCTAAAAGTATATTTTTAAAGCATAATATAATACAATTTAGATTAGACTGCATATTTAGTTCTCAATTTTGAAATTTGTTTCAAAATTATACTTTAAAATGTTTCACTTTAATTCATATTCTTTCAATTTAATTCATATTCTTTCAAAATTGTTTTAAAATGTCATTATCGTTATCTAATGGATGGAAGATACTGAAGTGGCAAACGGAACTCATGTCATGTCGTCAAAGTAATCTTGTTTTCTGAATTTCGTTTGTTATGGTAGTATTTTTCATCCATTTAATGATAGTAAGAACATTTTTGGAACATTTTAAAGTATAAAGAAATTTTGAGAGACCAAATATGCAATTCAACATACGATTTATATACAGTAATTTTAATATAATGTTTTGTCATTTAAAATTTATCACAGTACACGGGAGTTCTAGGACTTTTCAATTGTCAAGGAGGGGGGTGGTGCCCTCAATCCAGGCGAAACAAGAGTGCCTCACAATTTTCACACTTGGTGGCCTGTGTTACTAGTCCTAAAGATATTGAATGGAACAGTGCAAAGCACCCCATTTCTACAATAGGGGTGGATATATTTGCAGTCTATATGTTCCAAGAAAAGAAGTTGAAGCTGTTGAAGTCATCAGAGACATTGGAGATTTCACTTGAGCCATTTTGTTATGAGCTTCTTATTGTTTCTCCAGTGACAGTTTTGCCCAAACAAATAATCCAATTTGCTCCAATTGGATTAGTCAACATGCTGAACTGTGGAGGTGCAATTCAGTCAGTTGAATTTGATGATGATGAGAATTTGGTAGGGGTTGGAGTCAGGGGAAGTGGAGAAATGAGAGTGTTTGCATCAGAGAAACCTATGAGTTGCAAGATTGATGGAGTGGGTGTGGAATTTAGTTATGAAGATAAGATGGTCACAATGCAAGTTCCCTGGCCTAATTCCTCAAGATCATCCCTTGTTGAGTACTCATTTTGAGTTCATGGTGCAATCGCTGGAGTTCAACATTGAAAGTGTGGTTAAATTTACTGCTAACTTTTTTCCCCACTTTCTCTAGAGAGAGCAAGTGCTTTTGTTGATTTTCAATGACCTTCAAACTTATGAAAATAACATTTTCCCTGCAAGTTATATTATCCTTACAATTGTTTGCTAATATGCTTGGAGACTAGGATAAGATGCCATAAGGGGACACGTGTTTGATGTTATAGGACTGTGTAGCAACATGGCCTTAAAAATTTGGATTGTATCTTGTAACTTGTTCATGTCTCCACACTTTCAAATATGTTTAGCTTGCTAGTGTGACTCTCTATTCTCTGGAAAAAACTTAATTATGAACTTTTTTTAAACTTCAAATGTTATAATGCAGTTTCTTTCTGTGCCACAAAAGTTGCTAAAATCGGTTATGGTTGTGCATGTCCTACTACAGAAATAATTTGCTACTTTTTAAAAACTCATATTTAATAGTAAATTAAATATGCACTTTATCTAAATATATTAATGTTTAATTTTTTTTTCTTTATGAATCATCATGTTTTAATTTGCTACTTTTGAATTAATAAATATATGTTAGGCCATTTAAAAAAAGAAAAAAAAAAGATTTTTTTTTTTTTTCACTTAAAAAACAGAAGGTTAAAAATTGCAATTTTTTAATCATAGAAGGTTGCAATTGGCAATTTGGGAAAGTAGATCACAGTTCACAGATTCCTAGTGGCAAGACATGGCGATTGATTCCCAATCCTTCAGTTAGAGTCTCTTATTATAGCTCCCCCCGTAAGCCTCTGTTTGGAATCTGGGAAAATTAAGAGGAAAAAAATACACAATCATGAGATCATCGGAGTTCATGTACAAGCAAATCACCGAATTGTCTCGATCTCATTCCCAAGATTTCTCCCTATTCTCAAACCATGTCATGGAGGGTAGAAAGTTTTAAGATACCAAACCATGTCTAAATAGGTCAGTAACAAATAAGAACCTACTAACTTGCCTGCAAGGTCATTAACAAACAACCCCAACAAACCCAAGTAAAGAGCTGAATCTCCAACCTAATCGAAATTTGAACGTAAAAGGTCGCAAGCCCGCAAGGGACCCTACAAAAAAGTTGGTTTTTTTTTTTTTTTTTCACAACCATGTACTAGACTTTAAAGAATCACATATTACAAAATCTATATTATAGCAAAACACAAATATCAAAACAAAATTCAATTACCTTTCTAAGTCACTAAGTCCTTCATTTTTGAAGTTTATGGAGACACTTTCACATTAATTTAAAGGAACTTAGTATTTTAACTAGAGAATTTTGAAACTAATAAACTATTATACCCAACATCTTTAATAGCATGCTAAGAGTGTTGGACAAAGATATCTCAAGACCATTCCAAGAGATTAGAAGATGCTTCAAAATATGAGAATTTAAATCTTTTTTTAAAAAACTCCAATTTATACTCCATCACACAAAAAACCAATAAAAATGGTTAATCAAATTGCATTGTTTGTAGCTGAAATAGCTTGAGAAACACAAAGACTTGCACTGTATTAGTATAATTAATCAACATATATATTGGGGAAACCTATATTATAGTTGATTTTCAATAATTAACATACACATAGAATTTTCAAAATCAGCATCAAACTCTTAGATAAAATACTGGAAAACAAAAGCTAACAAACACAGCATCAAAAAAAAAACCCCTCATAAATCCAACCCATACTTAAATTTAAACTATTGTTATACCACACCATTAACACTTAGAAACTCCTTTTTAAGCATTTCTTCAATATAATATGTTCAAACCTTTTACATCCAACCCATACTTCAGATTTGAAAGGACATGTTTGTAATTTCAAAGTACCTAAACCCTAGCCCCAAATTATACCAATGGTGAGGAAGAGAAGTATCTATGGATGGAGAGAGAGAAAACGAGAGAGATGTTTGGAGAGTTCTGCTATGTAATTTCCATAATTTCTTGGGAAACAAACAGAGAGAGATAGACATGTAATCAAAAAATGAGGTGGTGGAGAGGGCTGCGTCTGTCAACAGCTAGCTCATCATCGGAGATGAGATTACCGACCTCCGTGAATCAGCCCGTCAAAGATGAGATGAGCCAAAATGAGTTTTCCTTTGAAAATTTTGGGATATCTTTTATCAAGGGTTGTCATAGGTTGCGTTGAAAAATGTTTAAATTTGGAGGCAAAACTATCGTTGGATTGTTAAAACTGGCCCGCTAGCTAGATTTTAATGGCTTGTTTCTATGGTTGTATAGGTTTATTTCGAGAATTTTATTGTCCCTCGAAATAAAGCTAGTCAACCATACACTCCAGTTTTTAGTGATGGTTTCGCACTTTTTAGTGAACCCCTTTGAAAAAAATGGGTTGAAATAAGTCAAGTTTGTTGTGGTGTACATCCAAAGCCAATTAAATTCCTAACATTAGTAGGAAAATGAGGCAATTACATTCCTAACATGGGGATTAGCTTCCATTGTTCCTTAATCACTTTAGGACTCTTAATTGGAGCCTAAATTATAAAATACTCTCAGAATATCATAAATTATATACTATTTCCTCTCACATTAAAGTGAATCTACTAATTAAATTTATGGTAAGACCTACAATTTATGTAAAAGGGGGAATATGCATTTATGATATTACAGAAATATTCAATAATTTTTCAAAAAACATAATATTAGTGTAAATCTGAAATTTAATTGGTAATAAAACTAATTTGATATTCAAGCTGCAGTGTATTTTTGTGCTCATGCATGAACGTGAAAGGGTGGGTGGGGCTTTTTTTTTTTTTTTTGGGAAGCTAGATAGTTGACATGACTGTATCTGTATGCGTGACATTGCCTGGTGAAAGGTTTTAAAGTTTCTAAGTTTGTATTGAATGCTATCATTGGGTAAGCTATGTAGCAATGCTTTTCTTTTTTGAGTGTTGGCCTTAGATCAATATATGTTTAGTGCTAGTTTTGAAAAATTTTAAATCGATAGTAATGATGTTTACCTTAAACATTTTCTATATCTGAAATGAGATAAAAGGTGTTGTGCAATATCAGCCCGATTAAAAAGATATGTATTAAGTTGGTGCGCAGTATTTCCACCGTTAGTGTTAGGATTTGCTTTTTTGCCCACAATCCTAAAATTTATTAGAATTTGTTGTGAAAGTGTGGTCAAAATCTTCACTAATGATTCTAATTTAAATTTACTAGTCGCTAACCCGTGCGACGCACGAGATTGTTTTAAATCAAATGTTAATATGTTCAGGTTTAAATATTTCTCAAATTTCCATTATTGAAAGTTAAATTGGCTCTAATATAAGATGAAACATGTAATATTATGAAGTAATATTAAAAATGAGATAAATACAAATATCATGAAGTAATATATTACAATAATCATAATGTGCTCTTATATTTGGTCTAATAAGTATTACAAAAGAGTCAATAACTAGAATAAATATACAATTGTGCTTACATCTTCAAGTTTTATCCAATGCTTTTCAAGAATGTATTTCCTCCCTTTCTTAGGCTCTTCTCTTTTCTCAACTTCTTCAAGCTACTTAATTTTTCGCCAAATTAGTATCAAGTATAACACCAAATTATACCAATTCATCAAAGATTTACAATGCAAAACCAAACACTCTTAATGTCAATAAATTTCATAATAACCCCACCCCAATTTATTCTACAATTTGACATCCAATTCTCTTTTAATAGCATCCAATGATTCACTGTATATTCATTGTATATTAATAATTGATGAAAATTTTTAAATAATAATAATTTATATCAATACTTGAAAGCTCCTTCAACAAAATCACCGAGCAAGTCCAATTGCTTCCACTAACAGTTTTTTTTATAAGTAATTATTGAAAAAAAGCAAGAGAAACACAAAGAGTTCACGGTAGTGAACAAAGGAAAAGAAGAAACAAAAAGACAAAAGCAACCGTTAATCTATTCTAATAGAAGACAGAAAATCCAAAAGGGTAGAACTATCCGAATAACCCCAACAACGAGACCAATCAAAGAGGGTCTGCTGGCAAAACTCTAATAACTGAACTACAGTTTTTCCCTCATCCTCAAAAGTCCGCCTATTCCGTTCAGTACAAATAGTCCACATTAAACAACCTGGAACCAAATCCCAAATATCCGAGCTATGCTTCCCAAGCCAATGATACTAGCAAAATAATAAGTCCACAATTGAACCTGGCATGACCCATTCGATCCCAAACAACCGAATCATATACATCCATAAAGAAAATCCACTAACAATACTGAATAGAGCCTATAAAACTGTATAGAAACACATAAAAGAACTAAATAGAATTTATAAGCCAACAAATAACAAAAACAAAAACAAAAAAAAAAACAAAAAAAAAACTCTATCTCTACCTTTCAACAGCAACCATCATAAAAGAATTGAAGAAAAAAGAATTAAAAGTAAACTACAATAGTAGGTAGTCAATTGAATGAATTAAACCCTTAAAAAAGGTGTGTACACAACATGTATTCCTCCTCCTCCTCATTCATAAATGGATTTCTTTTATGTCCACATCCAATTAATTACATGACCCAGCCAACAGCAAGAATTATTTCTAATAGTACTGAATAGACAATCACTTTTAAGTGAATGCATTAACACCACTCACAATTTTACATGAAATTTATATCAATACCTGTAAGCTCCTTCAGCAAAACCTGACATCTATCAAAATTCATCATCTACCACTATAAATTGATGTAAGAAGGTCCCTCCTAAAAATAAATGATTTCTAAACATCATAACATAATGAAAATGATAAATATAAGAGTTTATAGAATAACACATAGGAATGTAATGAAAACAATAGTGTGAACCATGAATCAAATTTTAAAGTAAATTTACATATGGTTTATCATATTTGTGGCTTTCTTACTAAGTCTTAGTGATACCAATTGAAAAGCTTCAAACAGGGCCAAAAAGAAAAAAAAATTAAAAAAAAAAAAACCTTTTACAAACCTTTTCTTTTAAAGATATATAGATAATAGGTCATACAGTACCAATTGATTTGTGGTAAATTACGATGAAATAAGTTTCAAGGTCCCAATATTTATAATTCACTTAAGTCAGAAAGTAAATTCCCAAAGTCATAATCTATTTATTCTAAAGACAACCACACAAAAATACACGTAAAACACTAACAATTCTATATAAACAAAATTAAAACTTAAAGAAATAAAAATTGAAAGAAGAAGATGAAGAATAAGAAATATTAGAAGAAATTCTTACCCCAAAATTCTCAGCTGCAAGTTCATGTTGTCTTTCCCACCATGCCTCTTACTTTTGCACATCCTTTACAAAACTCACTCTAACTTGAAACACCTAAGCAATCCCAACCAAAATGAAAATATCACCCATTGAAAAGCCATAAAAGAGTCAAACTTTACATGTATAAATAGAGAAAAAAAACAAACTTTACACACATGCACATGTACATGGAGAAAGACAGAGACCTTGCAGGTAGTGTAGATATCAATGGCTTAAACTGAAAATTGAAAAGGGCTGTACAAAGGTTTGAAATAGGTGGACAACCTAGATGCTTTGGTTGGGATATTGAACAGAATTACCGCTACAGTTGGAAGAATCAGCAAAAAAACATCAAGGTATAAGACTCATCATATTCTAATAATTACGAAAATCCTTGTAGTAAACAAAATAAATATCATGTTGTATTGGCATGAAATAAATAAATAAATAAATAATCCAAACAAAAATAGAGGATTTCCATAAAATAAACATAAAAAATTTCCAAGCTATTTTTTTTATTTTGACTTCACTCAGACAATTGTCGAGCACATTGGGTGATGCTATGATAGGGTTGGCCTATCTTCAAAAATCTTTTGTCTCAATGAGTCTTATGTAAAGGTCTAGAATTTTGAAGAAAGGACACCATGCAATTCAGCTTGATCCAAAATCTACCAACTAAAAAGGGCAACTGATGATATAAACTATACAATATTTTTAAATAACAAATCACAACACAGATAGGAACATGAAAATTCAATGCGTCCAATAATTTGAATTATTTAAACCCTCTACATCTAAACCCATCAATCTATGAATTCAATTATAATTCCCCCATGATCCAATTCTACGCATCATGTATGAAAATAATAAATTTTTTTTTTGATAAGTAAAAATCATGTATGAAAATAATAATAATAGCAAAGTAATGTAAATCCAGAACCAATAACCAAAAATTAAAGAAAGAATCTTCCACCTCTAGAGGAAGAAGCCCAAGTTTGAAAACCCACTGAAGTGTTCGACTTCTACCACAATAAGATATAAAGTAGAAGAAACCATAGCCCTAAAGTAAATACAATTAAATTTTTGTTTGGAAAACCCTTTTTAAGGCTGGCAAACTAAAGGCCAATCATTCAGCCATAGCAACCCTAAACACCAAAAGTAAATAATAACAGGGCAGGACATTGGAGAAGAAGCTTAGGTCTGCAACCAAACAAAAAATCAAACAAAACCCCTCAAAAAATCTATTTGGGTTTCTCATAAACGACCCTAAAAGCCCAATCTTTATGACCAATCTTGAATCTACAACAATACTCCACAACTCATGGCTTCTTTGCTTAGTTTGTGGTTTTTTAGGATTGTGAGAAACCAATTAGCAAAAGGAAAAAGTAGACTTACAATTATGAAGCGAAATTAAGAACCAAGGGAGTCATACACAGTAGCCATACCCTTTGCCACGGCTGGGACAGTGGTTTGTTCAGTGATGCCTTCTTTCTATCTCAGAATTGACAGTGTGGGGGTGGCTTCTTGGCAGGATTGATTTTCAGTGTTGGGTTTTGGGGAAGGAGAAGGTAGAGAATAGAGAAAAGAGAGGAATGGTAGAGCATGGGTCTACGTTTTGGAGGAAGGATAAGGCAGAGCGTGGGTTAGGGTTTTCAAATATATATTTGCGTTTAAAAAGGTTTTTTTTTTTTTTTAATACTTGCTGACGTGGAAAATTGTGGTAGCTTCGTATGTTTCGGTTATATATATATATATATATATATATATATATATATATATATATATTTTATTAATGAAATTACATTTTTTACCCATAATCCTCAGCTTATTAAGACTTGCTTTACTTTTGCCCACAACCCTATATATATATATATATATATATATATATATATATATATATATATATATATATATATATATATATATATTTTTTTTTTTTTATTAATGAAATTACTTTTTTTACCCATAATCCTCAGCTTATTAGGACTTGCTTTACTTTTGCCCACAACCCAAAACTGATTAGGATTTGTTACGTACGGACAGCTAGACCCATACACTCATTGTCCCACCACTATATATAAACCCATAGTCCCATACATTCAACAATCATCTCTTCTCTCTAAACTCGAGGTAACGCTGCCATTCAAAGGTATTGTTTGTTTTTTTTTTTTTTTCTTTTCTTCGCGCGCTATCTCTCTCTGTGTGTGCATTTTTTTTTTTTTTTGATCAAATCTCTCTCTCCGTGTTTTTGTTTTGAGTCAAACTGACTTGCGTACTATGTAGCACGGGTGCGTTTCGGGATTCGGGTGCGGGTGCGGGTGCGGTACTCGGCAATTTTTGAAAAAGGTGGGTGCGGGTGCGGCGGGACTCGGCAATTAAAAAATTATTAAAAATATTTTTATTTATATTTTCTATATATTTTTACTATTAAAATATTCTTAAAAAACACATACTATGCCTTGATTCACAAAAAAAGAAAGAAGAATGCAAGTTTCGGATTTTCCGGCCATATTCAAGGCCGATTTCGGCCGTTTCCGGCATATTTCGGCCTGTTTCGGCCGTATCGGCCGCCGGTCGATACGACCCGATATGGTCGATATGGCCCGATTTTGGTCGAATCAGCCCGGTTCGACGCGAATCGAAGCCAATTCGGCACGAATCGAGCCGAGTCGATGCGAATCCGAGAAAAAAAAAAAATAAAAAAACACAGACGCGATCTGACGCGCGGGCAACCGCGTCGGATGCCGCGTCCCGCGTCGCACCGCGTTGAACGCAGGTGCGGCACCTCTGGTGTCGCGTCCGTGCTTTCTAGCTTGCATACTTAACTCTATGTAGTAGTACGTAGTAGAAGAGCATTGATTGACAGCACCAAAGCAAATTTGAGGAACTACTTTGAGAGATTACAATAGTTCTGAGTATGGCGTGGAAAGAGGGGCCGGTAACGAGTTTTGGTTTCTTTTTTTTCTTTTTCTTTTTTTTGTTATGATGAATTCCTTGTAGTTCTGAATTTCTTGTATTTTGTTACTATTCTTATTTGGAACCTGTTTGTTTACCATTCTTGTATTCCTTCTAGTTCTGAATTTCTTGTATTTCTTTTTGTTATGATGAATTCCATCTAGTTCTGAATTTCTTGTATTTTGTTACTATTCTTATTTGGAACCTGTTTGTTTACCATTCTTCCATCTTGAACAAATTAAGGTAAGTAAAGCAAGAAACTGGAATTAATTTGAATTTTGAACTACCTAGATATTTTCCTTCCCACACAAAAGAAAAGAAAAAAAAGAAGAAAAGAAACCACAATTCTCTGATTCTTTAATTTCTCAATTTATATGAATACTAGAATCTAGAATAAAAAAACACATACATTAAATGTTTGTTATGTATTTATATTAGTCATCATACTTTTAATAATTCTTCTATATTGAATTGGTATCAATTTGCCTACTTAATTTTCTTGTAGTATGTACTATTTATATTGATGTGATCTTATTATTTTTAGTCGGCGCATTTGGATTTGAAAGAACATTATTATCAACTAGCCTCATCACACGCGCTTCGCGCGTGCGATGAGGCTTTTTTTTTTTAGTGGTCTTATTTTGTAGCAAAAAAAAAATATTTTTATTTTATATATGTAATTTTTATTTTGAAATTTTAATTTATAAGTGAGGCTTTTTTTTTTTTTTTTTTTTTTTTTTCCAGTGGTCCTATTTTGTAGCAAAAAAAAAGTGTTTTTATTTTATATATATAATTTTTATTTTGAAAATTTAATTTATAAGTGGATAAATTAATTTGAAAATCAACAGGAGAGTGACCCTATTTTTTAGGCAATGTTTTAGTAAAAGTTAGAGTTGTATTTTTACTAGATTGTCCTTTAATTTTGTCTCTACTTAAACATAGAGATGTAGAGGCTTTTTAGAACTATGAAAATGAGGAATCCAAACAGGGGAAGCCCCTTAAATAATAGTATAGATATAGATAAATAATAGTATAGATAATAGTATAGAAACCAACGTAAGTGTACTGGGAGTGTGGTCCTATTTTTTGTAGATAGTGTTTTATGTGGGAACAGTTTTTTTTTTTTTTTTCATAAAAAAAATTTAAAAGTAATGTGAGATTAGAGTAAGAAATTGCAATTTTTTTTAAAAAAAAGGATTTTTTATTAATGTTAAAACGGTTAAGCCTTGATAAAGGTAAAAAAAAAAAGAAAAAAAAAGAAGAAGTTGCAAACGTGAGTTTATTGAATAGAAAATATTCCTATTTTGTAGGCAATATTTATGCAACATTTAAAAGAAATAGTTTTACCAAATTATCATTTAGTTTTGTCTCTACTTAAATATAGGAATGTGTGGGTATTTTGGAACCAAAAAAAAAATAGTTTTACTAAATTATCCTTTAGGTTTGTCTCTACTTAAATATAGGAATGTGTGGGTATTTTGGAACAAAAAAAAATCCGGTTCAAACAGGTGCAACCCCTTAAATAGTAGTATAGATAAATTAATTTGAAAATCAACAGGAGAGTGACCCTATTTTTTAGGCAATGTTTTAGTAGAAGTTAGAGTTGTATTTTTACCAGATTGTCCTTTAATTTTGTCTCTACTTAAACATAGAGATGTAGGGGCTTTTTAGAACTATGAAAATGAGGAATCCAAACAGGGGAAGCCCCTTAAATAATAGTATAGATATAGATAAATAATAGTATAAATAATAGTATAGAAACCAATGTAAGTGTACTGGGAGTGTGGTCCTATTTTTTGTAGATAGTGTTTTACGTGGGAACAGTTTTTTTTTTTTTTCATAAAAAAAATTTAAAAGTAACGTGAGATTAGAGTAAGAAATTGCAAATTTTTTTTAAAAAAAGGATTTTTTATTAATGTTAAAACGGTTAAGCCTTGATAAAGGTAAAAAAAAAAGAAAAAAAAAAAAAGGAAGTTACAAACGTGAGTTTATTGAATAGAAAATATTCCTATTTTGTAGGCAATATTTATGCAACATTTAAAAGAAATAGTTTTACCAAATTATCCTTTAGTTTTGTCTCTACTTAAATATAGGAATGTGTGGGTATTTTGGAACAAAAAAAAATCCGGTTCAAACAGGTGCAACCCCTTAAATAGTAGTATAGATAAATTAATTTGAAAATCAACAGGAGAGTGACCCTATTTTTTAGGCAATGTTTTAGTA
Organism: Quercus agrifolia; assembly: GCA_029955455.1. Classification (NCBI taxonomy): domain Eukaryota; kingdom Viridiplantae; phylum Streptophyta; class Magnoliopsida; order Fagales; family Fagaceae; genus Quercus; species Quercus agrifolia. Next base: position 47,057,533 of record JARQAD010000006.1, read on the forward strand.
GAAGTTAGAATTGTATTTTTACCAAATTGTCCTTTAATTTTGTCTCTACTTAAACATAGAGATGTAGGGGCTTTTTAGAACTATGAAAATGAGGAATCCAAACAGGAGAAGCCCCTTAAATAATAGGATAGAGGATAGATATAGATAAATAATAGTATAGATAATAGTATAGAAACCAACGTAAGTGTACTGGGAGTGTGGTCCTATTTTTTGTAGATAGTGTTTTACGTGGGAACAGTTTTTTTTTTTTTTCATAAAAAAAATTTAAAAGTAACGTGAGATTAGAGTAAGAAATTGCAAATTTTTTTTTAAAAAAGGATTTTTTATTAATGTTAAAACGGTTAAGCCTTGATAAAGGTAAAAAAAAAGGAAAAAAAAAAGGAAGTTGCAAACGTGAGTTTATTGAATAGAAAATATTCCTATTTTGTAGGCAATATTTATGCAACATTTAAAAGAAATAGTTTTACCAAATTATCCTTTAGTTTTGTCTCTACTTAAATATAGGAATGTGTAGGTATTTTGGAACAAAAAAAAATCCGGTTCAAACAGGTGCAACCCCTTAAATAGTAGTATAGATATACAGTATATACCTACCTCTTGTTCAGCCCCTTGTTCAGATTTATTAATAGGAATATGCAATTGAGTGGAAATTAGTAAATTACTATTTGATTACCTTGCAATTGATTTCACCGAGGGAAGGCAAAAAAATTCTCATAAATATTGCCTACAAAATAGGAATATTTTCTATTCAATAAACTCACGTTTGCAACTTCCTTTTTTTTTTCTTTTTTTTTTTACCTTTATCAAGGCTTAACCGTTTTAACATTAATAAAAAATCCTTTTTTAAAAAAAAATTTGCAATTTCTTACTCTAATCTCACGTTACGTTTAAATTTTTTTTATGAAAAAAAAAAAAAAACTGTTCCCACGTAAAACACTATCTACAAAAAATAGGACCACACTCTCAGTACACTTACATTGGTTTCTATACTATTATCTATACTATTATTTATCTATATCTATACTATTATTTAAGGGGCTTCCCCTGTTTGGATTCCTTATTTTCATAGTTCTAAAAAGCCCCTACATCTCTATGTTTAAGTAGAGACGAAATTAAAGGACAATCTGGTAAAAATATAACTCTAACTTCTACTAAAATATTGCCTAAAAAATAGGGTCACTCTCCTGTTGATTTTCAAATTAATTTATCCACTTATAAAATAAATTTTCAAAATAAAAATTATATATATAAAATAAAAACACTTTTTTTTTGCTACAAAATAGGACCACTGGAAAAGAAAAAAAAGCCTCACTTATAAATTAAAATTTTAAAATAAAAATTACATATATAAAATAAAAATATATTTTTTTTGCTACAAAGTAAGACCACTAAAAAAAAAAGCCTCATCGCACGCGCGAAGCGCATGTGATGAGGCTAGTTAGTTATTACACGTATATAGTCACCTATATGATCATTAACTTTGTATCGTATATGATATGACTTATGAACATTAAATTTTAGTGTAATTGTCAATTTATGTTGTTGCTTTGCTTATAACGTTAGTTCACTTTTTTGCACTCAATTTTACCTTTCATATTTCTGTTTCAGCCTTGACTAAACTACCCCAACAAGTTACATTATCATCCAACATTTTCTTATTGTGGTCTATGTTTAATTTTTGAGAAAAATAAGAGAAAATAGAATGCAGAATGATTTTCTAAGTTTTCTCTTTCTTTCTTTTTTGTGATTGTGTTATTGTATTATTTATTATTATTATTTTTTTTTGTAAATATAGGGTAGGAAATAAAACTAGAAATTATTTTAGTTCTTAGGTGAAGGTTATTTATGTTTTGGTCTTTTTCTATATCAAATATTTTTGTAAATTTCCATAAAAAAATATATATTTTTATAGCTGATAAAAGTTAAATTGTTGTAAATATTTTTTATTTGGTATATGTGCTTTAACAGAATTTCGACGAGTGGGTAGAATCACAAGAGGATGAGGACGAGGACATATGGGAGTATGACTCGAAGAAGAGGAATATTGTAGGCATGGGGCCCATGTTTGTACAACTGTTTACTCACATCACTAATCACCTCAATTACTTAAACGGTAGAAATGAGTTCAACGGTTGGTTGAAGAGGAGCGTGCATATTAAAACAATGACAGAGGGAAAAAGAAAATGGTTAGAGGTGATATTTAATGGTCCAATCAATCAGGTTAAAGGGAATGATGAAGGGGATGCTAGAATTGCAAAGGGAATTCGTACTGACATTTTAAGTCTTCATGAACTGGTGAATAAAGTGACACAGAAACGGAAACCAAATTTTGTTAAACCAGAGGTGCTAACACTGTTCTGTAAGAGCTTGTACGAAGCAAAAGGAGGCATGTCCTTGTTACAGGTTAAGAAGATTGCTTTCTACAACTACTCCCATCCCATTTTCTTTGACAAGGAAAGAAGGTGCAAATTTATTTACAAGGTATGGGAAATTCAAAAAAGGAATACCGCTGTTTTCCAAAATTTGGTAAGTTTGGATAAATCACCGGTAGACATGACTGATTGGATTAAAAAGGTCCCCTTGGATCAATCTATTCCTTCAGATGATACTGAACAATCACCTCTTCGGCAAGTGCTTTACGGACCTAGGAATTCTCAACAAAATCATCAGCAGCAGCAACAGCCACTTACAATCTCGATAAATTCCAGTCGTACCGGCCGATTCGGGTTTCAGTTTTAAAAAAAAAAGCACACGTGTTTCTCAAAAAAAAAAAAAAAGGTTAGACGGCGGTGGTTTAGGGTATTTATCCACCGCCTCCCTCCTAGTATATAAACAAGCAAAACCACAATCAAGCAATACGCACTCTGCTCTCTGCTTTCTCTCTCTCTTTCCTAGTCGTCGTTTGGCTTGTGTTGCTCCGTTTCTATCCGATCCTCTCTTCACAAAGCAAATTGCAAGTAAGCTCTCTCTCTCTTGATTCGATTTTCTGTAATTTAGGGGTATTGATTTTGCTTAGATTAGTTTAGATTGAATTCCATGTTACATTTGTTAATTTCGTATATATGGAATTCTTTGATTCTTTGCTTAGATTAGTTTAGATTGAATTCCATGTTCTTTGATTCTTTGTCTTTTAAGGCTCTGATTATTTGGCGGTTGTTAGTTTATGTCATGGTTAGGGTTACGGTTCTGACTTATATTCTGAGGGATTTGTTTTGTTTTATCCAGAGCTGGCCATGTCGAATTTCGGATTTTCAACACCGAAATCATCGTCCTCTTCGTCTTCGTCTTCGTCGTCTCCACCTTCTTCATCTACATTCTCACTACCATCGAGTGATGATTCTCTTCCGTACCAGAAATTTGCTTGCATTTTCGTACGAGGTTCTCGTATGGCTTTGGAGTGGTATGTTTTTAACATCTCCGACGATGTTGAGCACAATCAGGCTCCTCCTCCTCCTGGTCCTAGTCCGTTTCTACAAGCAGTATTTCATCCAAACTCCCACCAGCAGCCGCAAATCAAACCCACAGTGATTGTACCTCGAGGAATGAAGTGTTCCGTTTTAGGATCCAACAACACTTTATACCATATAGCTGGCCGCATTTTTTGTGCTTCTGGACGCGACGATTTAGTGTCTCGTTTTGACCTTACCAATACCAAAAAATCTAGGCAAGAGTTTCTTCCTCCAATGCCTAATGGCGTTTTGTTAGCACATGCCCTCTTTCTTGGCAATAGGCTTTATTGACTAGGTGGTTATGAAGAAAACAAACCTTGGGCCATGGCTTACAACTTAAGTCTTGATAGATGGGACTCTTTAGTGGATCCTCCTAACCGTCCCAAAAATACTTATAATATTTTTTCAGTAGTTATAGAGGTCCCAACCCCAACTATCGTGGTGGGTTCAACTTTGCAGTCTCGTCCTCTCCAAATCTATGATGTGCATACCAAGTGTTGGAGACTACATGAGTTTATAAACAAGGATGGTTTTTATCTTTTCCCTCGGGGACAACCTGTGGCTGTTGATAGCAAGTTTTATTGGTATGAATTCAACTATCAATGCCTAGCTGCATTTGATGTGGTTACAAACGAGTGGTCATTGGCCTATGTCCCTATACATGACAGTCATGAATGTCTATTGGATGGAGAGATCGATTCACCTCCGCGCTTGGCTCATCTAGCCGGTGATGATTTTTGCTTGTTTTGGGGATCCCCCTGCCAGCATTACGAACCTGGTGCCCCTCTTGACAGCGTCACATCTCGCCTTCACTGCCTGAAGTTTCGTATTTCCAAAGTTCACCCAAAGCAAGGATCAACTTTTTGCTTGGATGCCTCTATCCTGTCATGCCAATCCTACGTTGTGCCTGGGGTAAAGCTCTTTTTTGATGGCTTCGTGGGGTAAGTATGCATCTCTTTCTCTATTTATGACTCTTCATTTTCTGTAATTTATATGCCTCCGTCACTCTAATTTTATTTATTTGTTATTTTTTATGGTTGTCATGCTAATTGAAGAGTGTTGATACTGCAGGGATGGTCATTTGGATTTGGGATACAATTGCTTGGAAGTTTGACAACATGAGTGGTATTTTTGTATTTACCTTTTTTTCATTTTCCCCTTTTGATTTTATGGAACAAGATATTAGTGTTGTAATCCTTCTTTTTTTTTTTGGTTAATTAGTGAAGTAATCCTTTTGTAACCTCCTTTTATTCTTTTGATAGAATATAAACCTCCTTTTATTCTTTTGATAGAATATAGTTGCATTGAGTATTGTGGGTATGCATACTTTTCTTTACTACCTGCTCTTTTCTAAATTCATGAATTTGTTGTTGTTGGTGGAAGGGGAGGGTGTGGATTGAGAAGGATTATCTCATAATTTTTTATTTAAGTGTTGCTATAGTGGTTAATAAATATTCTCAGATGTGCAATGCACAAGGTAACTTTTCTAGATGGTCTATTGTGTACTATGTTTGTACTGTAATGAACTGTAACTATGGTAAATGGACAATTCTAAATATCTAGAATAAATGCTGCGATGTAGGTGTAAACATTCTACTTGATTAATACTAATGTGAGGTAGATATATTCTTCATTTAATTGGATTACCCGGTTGCCCTGGATTACCTGGTTGCCTATAGGTTTTATTGGATAGAGGCGAGTGCAAAGTTCTATTCTTTAGAAAGGTTCCCTACATTGTAATAATAATAATAAAAAATAAATAAATAAAATAAAATAAAAAAACATGAATTTTTATGTGTTAGTGATAGTAGATCATATTCTAAATGAGGAAGTAAACACAAGTCTCTAGCTTAGAGGGTTCTGCATTTCCGTGGTATGATAAGGGTATATTGGGTGGTATAAATATGTTGTAAACCCTCATTTTCACACAGTGGAGTTCTCAGCCTCTTGCTCTTGTGGATGTAGGCACACTGTTGAACCATGCAAATCTTTGTATTGTATTTTCTCTCTATTTTGCCAAGATTGCTTTAAACAGAAATGTTCAACAGTATGGATGGCCCATTGACAATAACTAGTATGCACTATGCAGCCATGAGGCAATGGAAGCAACATGCAGCCACGGGCTGCTGTCTGCTATCTGCATAGACAGCATGCAACCATGACTTGATTCACGCATAGGCAGCAATTGGGCACTGCCCGTGTTGCCTGTTGGTAGCATGGCCCTCAGTTTAAATAATATTGCAACTTCTTCTCTTCTTTGACCTCAGTTCAAATTATAGGAATTCATTTCTCTCCTTTGGAGTGAGTTTATGAGTGAAGAGAAACTACCTAACAATATTGTCATTGTGTTATAATCTCCCTGCAGAGAGATGGAGAGTTAATATGGCCTATCAAATTCCTAACCAAAACGGGCATACAAGACATATTTACTATCTAGAAGCTGAACTGATGATCTTAGGTTATTGGCAGAGCAGGTTGTTCTCATTTCATAAAATTTCTATGCTCTAAATGGATCATGTCCATTGGTTCTACATGTCGATAGTAGAGACTATCATGTACTCATGTACTTTTAAGCCTAAGTTGTCAATGTTCAATGACAGATTTCACATATGTATGATATAATTACAAATTTACAACTCTCTGGTGAGAATTAGTCAATTTTTGGTTTATTTATTTATTTAATTTCTAAATGGTAAGTAATTCTCTTACAGAATGACATTAAAACTACTGTTCTGAATTTGAGAGGAAAAAAAAAGACTATGCCAAAACTGAAACAGAAAGAGAATCCCCTCTGTAATGCTTTGTCTATGATTTACTTAAAATGAAAATGATTGGATGATGCAGTGCATTTGATGCCCTTAATTCCATTTGAAGCAAGTGTAATGATTTTCCCAGGTAGTAATGTCATCCCTCGTGTCACTTAACCACGCCGTGTCATCATCATCATCCATGTTATGCATTATACTCCTGCATCTTCGCTTTTTTTTTTTTTTTTGGGGGGGGGGGGGGGGGGGTGAGGGGGGTAGGTAACGAGAATTGTATTGGGGTTAGCTGGTACTTTTTATAAGGCTTGTCAGTGCAGCAAGTCTTTAATCTGGTTCTATTTTGAGGTATGGTGGGGGTGATGTTTGATTTTTTTTAGGAGAAGAGTTTTCCAATTTAAGATTAAGAACACTTGTTTGAACAAACTCTGACTTGTGCATTCTTCTGCTATTGTCAACACCTTAAATCGCTTTGAACCCTGCCATTACCCCCTACATTTAGGAGGATATGAGGAAATTTTGATTTAGAGTTGTTAAATAGAGGGTTATTGGTTTATATTAAGAATTAAAAGGTGGGTAGATGAGTTATTTGATGATTATTTGATTGAAGAAGGTATGCAGAGTTTTAAGGTGTTGATGGGTAAAAGAAAGGATTGATTAGGGGTTGTAAGAAATAAGGAAATGGAGATGATTCTGTGGTATTTAGGGGCTGCATGAACAGTACTAGAAGAAAAGAAGTACTTAAATTTTACCATCTTGCACCCTTGTTATGGATAGCTTTCTCAACATCCTGTCCTCATTGAGCATGGCATTTACACTCTCGATTGCCAAAATAATCTGCAGACAACCCAGAACATCCATTATTAGAGAAAGATGAACTTAAGTATTGCATAGATAATTTTAACATATGTATACGTGTCATTTTTCATGTTGGAATTGATTATTTGAACTTCATTTTGTGGAGTATAGAATTGTGCAATTGTTTTTTTATAAGCGATTGTTGCTGTAGGAAAATTAGATGTAGAATAAAGATTGTCATGGCATTCCCTGCATTTGAATATAAGTTATACAACTTTTTATTCAAAGGTTGCTCGAGCGTTGTGATTATTTGAAGATTTGGATTCCTGTTTCTGTAGTTTCTGGTTTTAATAAATTGTAGTTACTAAAAAAATGCTTGTATCAATAAATTGTTATTAGTTTCACGAATCCAGTTTTGCCATTTTAGTAGAATTATAAACCACTTGGAAATGTCTCACGACCTAAAACTCTTTTACCTTCTCCTCGTGGAACCATGATATCAGCCATACCACATTTTGATAATTTAAATGTGTGTTTCTAGGTTAGCTTCATGAATTTGGTCTGTTCATACATTCTGTTAAGCTTTTATCTGCTTGTCAATGTCTCATTAGCTTAGTCCATATACTCCTTTGGCTTGTCCTGTTAACACCAAAATATGAGTTCTTAACACTTTTTAGTGTGTTAATTCCTCTCTATTAAAATTGCTGTCTTTCTCCAGGTCACACAAAGGTCTTGCTTAACATCAAAAGCATTAAAGTAAAAATTAGATTCTTTGCTCTTCTTTATGATTAAATTACTGTGGTTTTTGTTGCAGTGTTCGTTTTTTTTTTTTTTTTTTTTTTTGGTGTCAAATAAATCCTGATGACTTATATTGAGTCTACAAAAAGGTATTTGGTTTCATGATTATGTGGCTTAGAATTTGTTGCTCAAATAGCACCTCCTCCCCTTGTAAGAGCAAGGTGGGGTTGAGGTCGTCAATTTGAGACCCATCAGGTAGGTGTGTAATTTATCAAGAAAAAAAAGGCTTAGAATCTGTGGCCTTCTCTTGCATTTGAAAGTTTCATGAATTTCATTAACTCCCATAATTGCAAAGACGCATATATGCACAACTAAAAACATTTTAAATATATATGTGAATGAAAAATGTGTTATGTCTTCACCCTCTAATGCAATTTGGGGTTTTTGTTCAATGGCTTCTATGACTGAAAATTTTGAATGTTTTGTTCTCTAGGGCGCACTGGGTGTTTTTATTTTTAAATTTTTTTTTTCTTTATTTATGCTTAAGACATTAAGCTACTGAACCTACATTAAGGTGGAAATACTTATCATTGTGAGGATTACTAGCCTTAATCCTTTGGATTTCCTCCTCCCTGCAAAGTGCAACAAATAAGTTACATGCAAACTCAAGGCATATGCATGTTACTAATCTCTCAATTTCAAGACCAAATCCAATTCCTACCATCACTCATAATCAAGTTACTGTTCTGTAAGAGCTTGTACGAAGCAAAAGGAGGCATGTCCTTGTTACAGGTTAAGAAGATTGCTTTCTACAGCTACTCCCATCCCATTTTCCTTGACAAGGAAAGAAGGTGCAAATTTATTTACAAGGTATGGGAAATTCAAAAAAGGAATACCACTGCTTTTAAAAACAATGTAAGTTTGGATAAATCACCGGTAGACATGACTGATTGGATTAAAAAGGTCCCCTTGAATCAATCTATTCCTTCAGATGATACTAATCAATCACCTCTTTGGCAAGTGCTTTACGGACCTAGGAAATCTCAACAAAATCAGCAGCAGCAGCAACAGCCACTTACAATCCAGCGGCGATTTTTAGATCCTTATTCTGTTCCGGCGTATCTGAGAATCGTTTGTGAACATGGGAGAGATATTAATACAAATACCTGGTCGGGAAAACTTTTGAAGGAGCTTCATCACCTCCTACCTGATGCATTACCAAAAATTCATTATGCATTGTGCGATTATGGTGATGCACAATTCAGGAATGACTTTAATAGTAGTTTAGTTAAGCTTTTAAGGCATGGTACATTTGGATACTGAGGGTTTTAAGTTTTGAATACTTATAATTTTATGAATAGAAATTTGAAGTAGCGATAGATTGACTCATTGAGGATCTTTTGTAACACTGGCAATTTAAAAACACTAAATACTTTTGTTTCACAAATATAAAGTTCGCATTTTTTTTGTTACATACTTATAGCCATTGTTCAAGCTACAAGTCTTCAACTTCAAACACCTCACGTGAGACTATCAGACTTGAGATTGCACCACCATCTTTTTGTTCTTCTTCTATGTCTCGCTCGCTCTCTCTCTGCGTTTTAACCGATGCTGCATCTGCATTTTTGCCTCTAGAGTCGTCTTCTTCAGGCTTGCCTTAGTGTCAACCACTGACTTCTTAAATTTTATGGGGACTTGCTCTTTTATTTACCCCATTTTTTAATGGGCGGACAAACCAACGTCCGCCAACGCTTGTAGGTGTTTTTTTTTTATTCACAAATGGCTGACCATTCAAATGGGGCATAAAAAAAAAAAAAAAAAAAATTGAGTTGTCAATTATGCTTAGAAATTAGAATTTAATATTTTATATTTGCATAATTATGTTTTCTTAGAATTTAATATAAATATATATTTGAAATATAGATTTTTATATTTATTTGGATTATTTTAGTTAATTTTTGAATTTTTACTAATTTAATACATTTATTTATCTTTTACATAATAATTAAATTAATATGGCTTTGTAAATATGGCTTTGTTTATCAATATGTCAAAGCCATATTGAGTATTCATGATCGTGATCGAAGTAAAGTTTCACTGGTGCATTGCCCGTCGCAGATTGAGCTGGCTCTCTTCGAGATGGTCTGGTTTGTTGACTTCGAACTGAATTGCTTCGAGGTGAGATGGGCTTGCCGAATTGGTTCGAGATGATCTAAGTCGAGGTGCTGGGTCTGGATGGGTTTTGTAGCTGCGTGAGGCATCTCAATTGCAATGATGGCTGTGTCACTTTGATGAAATCAGGAAGACACATATTGCTAAGAAAATTACTACTTAATGGCTTCAAATACATTTTGCAATTGTTGCATTAAAATTTGCTGGTCTTAAATCTCAAGACCCAATTGATTTAAATGCTACACCTCGTGCTATTGGTCTTAGCTTCATAGTGCCTTGGTCTTGGTTTTGAGACCAAACTCAAAGACATCCAGACTTCGTGACAGAAGTTAATTGTGGCTGGTTAAGCCATTAATCAGCCCACTTCGAAGAGAAAATGAACTGAAAATAAAGCTACTTCGAGATGTGTCATAATCAGCCCATATGGTTTTAAGCTTCCACTACATTGTAGAAATGCAGTAGATGTTGGATGATTATGTGGGTCACGTATCTATCAATATGTCAAGTCAATTTTGAATATCTTGTTATGAGTACTATGGATTAAATGGTTCAGTAATTTTATCAATCAAAACAAGTTCCTACAGCTCTTTGATGTGCAGGGAATAATATATGTGTGGGAAATCTTAAATGGAACATGTCCCAATCTGGCACCACAATCTCCCCTAGAAGAAGACTAATAAAGCCACAGAAGCAATATGTAAAGTCTGGTTCTCTTGGCATGAAATCCTCCGACGCTCGTGCAATTGCACTCTTCTTTGAACTGAAAGGAAACAAACTCAATGAGAAACTATATTCCAACTTGGTAACATAAGATTATATGTGTATGAAATCAAGAGAGCAGGCAAACCTATAGATTGAGTCTGAATGGTGACTCATGCAGCAAATCGGGCTATTGTCCTTGAAGTTCCTTGCAATAGATTGCTCAAGTGCTTCTTGATAGCATCTAGTCAATGACACCCGTCCACCGGCCCTTGAACCTAAGGTTTCTATCAAATTTTGAACATCAACCTTTGCTCCATCCACACTGCAGCTTGCAAGATAGAGGTGGAGATCGTTATAAAACCCATAGATTTTTTGGGGTTCTATAATCCCAACTCCATATTTTTTCATGCTGTCCATGGCAATGTCTCTAAGATTCCCTGCGTTTCCAGGTGATTTTGAATTGTACTTTTTCATTGTTTCTGATGATGGGAGCACACTGCCCCAATAACCTACTAAAGCATGCCACATGTAAACAAATCTGAATAGATAATTAAGTCTCCACGGTCAAAATTACTGAAACTTTTAACTAGATTCTAAATAGATATAGAATTCCATATCCATATTGGAAAACTTACTTTAATCCATATTTTGCTTTGATTGAATCAAAAATATCATGGAGATCAATGCATGTATTAGCTGAACCCAAACTCTTGAAATTATTGTTTTCTTTGAAGTCCACCAATCTGTTTGCAAACCTATGGATCAACCAAAGAAACAAGGTGGTTGATAAACAAACTGATACAGATTGCTTCTAGTTTATAGAAGGTAAATAAACTTCTAAAGGAAGGAAGACTTACTGTGTCCCTTCAATAAATGGTTCACCTTCTTTTTTGCAGAAGTCATTTACTGTCTCTGACCATCCCTCATCAATGATCAGAAATTTAGATAAACAGCCTCCTTCCAAGAAACTGAAGAATTCAAAATACACAAGAGATCAATAACCTATGGATTAAGTTTCTGATTAATTGGTGCATCCTTTATTCAAGAAATTGAATCAAGCACATATGACTTTCTTATTGTACCTTTGAAGACCCTCTTTGATCCCTTGTGGACTGACTTCAGTGTAGAAGGCATCCCAAGTGCACCATCTAAACCAGTCCCAGTGGGCTGGCATCGACTGATTCAATCAGAATAGGAAAATCAATTGGAATGCAAAAAACACATGCCCTCAAATTGTTTTAAGTATTTGGATCTTTATTACCTTCTTGTATTCAATGTGGCTAAAAGTACCTTTGTGCTTCTCTAGTATCCCATATCACTATACATGTTGAAGTGTTTGATTATATAAATGACCACTTTACATTTGCACATAATATAAGAAAGGCCAATTAAGTAATCATACTTGATAGAATTCTTAAGGAGCTCAAATGGGTTGTCCCCAGAATTAATGAAAACTGCTTCCAAAGATTGGGAGGTTTGAACATTGACATCTCCAAAAGAAATTATCGTATGCCCAAATGCAGTGCTGAAACTTCTGTAAGATAGAGGGTTCTTTTAACAAAGTTTAAACAGGATTATCATTTTCATCATAATCGAAGGAGTGAAAAGGAAAATAGGATTTGTTATATAATCTTATGAGAATGAAGAGATTCCAGGCCCGGATTGGCATAATGGTGACATTCCAATAAGTTGTCAAAATAATGAAATCCTGAAGCCCATAATGGGCAATGTTTTCTTATTTCTAGATACTTTTCTCACCTCTACCTACAATGACATTTAAGAAATAATACCCCACAAAACATCACAGAATGGTGCATAAGGATAGCAGGGCCTGTGACTGAAAACTCATCTTTCTTTTGACGGACACTTTTGTGCAGTGTCAGAGCACTGACTAACCAAGCCATGCCAAATCTAATTCAGCCATACAAGATACATGTAGCATCTGGACCCTCATTAAGCTTGCCTTAAAAAATTTTAACGAAGGGACTGGATTTGCTTTTACTCTTCACAAACTGTTCGCAAAGCTTGCCTTAAAAACACTAGAAGTCACACGATAAAAATGAAAATTTAAAATTTTCAAAGGAGGTACGTTACAGAGGCTGACCAACAAATGAAAAGAATTATTTTAAAATAAATGATAAAACTTCTATGAAACTGAACCTCTTATTACTTTTAGAAACACAATTTCTACTAGCATAAATATTTTTTATAATCAAGAAAGTTTTAATAAAGCTCAAAGCTGAAAACAAGAAACATAAAACAAGACATCTTACCAAACCTATGGCCTGAACAACAATAATGTCCAAAGAAAACCAACAACAGTAACTCCCTGGACAAACCCAGGGAGCAACACAACTAAGCAGATAGAAAAAAAGCTTAGACAAATAAACGCGACTATCACACTGAATCACATCAAAACCACAGCACTTAGAGCCACACAACTTCTTGCTACTTCAGAACTGAGTCAGCAAGGTCCCATCTAAAATAGATTTCTTGATTCCTTCAAAGACTTGGCATCAATTAGTATCTGCATGTTCACCCAGAAATGGTATTGGCAGAACCACTAGGTTCACTGAATATGTACTTGGCTTCTTCTGCATCAAACTTAATTTTTCCCAACAGAAGTATGCCTCCCAATTCCACTTCCAACGTCACTCATAGACGGTCTTTGTTCTCCCTTCACACTCAAACACTTCACTGTGAGATTGCAAACGTCCTTCAGCTGCTCCATAGAAACCTCCTTCACAGTCTAATCATCAAGGATTTTATCTATGCCTTCTTCATTAACTGCAGTGACAAAAAGCTTTGCCAAATTCCTCTCACACTCAGGGTTCTCAGATGAAACAGATTTCCTCCCAGTGATTAGTTCTGCAAGAACTACCCCAAAACTGTACACATCACTCCGGTCAGTTAACTGACTAGTGTGGAAGTATTCAGGGTCCAAGTATCCTAAAGTTCCTTGAACCAATGTGGTCAAATGGGTTTCATCAATGGGCTTCAGCCTAGAAGCTCCAAAATCAGCAATTTTGGCAGGGAAGTCCTTATCTAAAAGGACATTTGAAGACTTAATGTCCCTGTGCAAAATGGGCACTTCAGTTTTAAAATGCAAATAGGCAAGTCCATTTGCTGTTTCCAGAGCAATCTTCATTCGTTTCTCCCAAGACAGTAAGGAATTTTGAACATGAATTTGATCAAACAAAGTGTCATTACTTATATACTCATATACCAGCAAAGGAACCTCTGTTTCGAGACAGAATCCTAAAAGCCTTACTATATTTTTGTGAATAATCGTGGTAAGAAGACTTATCTCGTTAATGAACTCTGCCACCTGGCTTTGGTCACAAAATTTCGATTTCTTAATTGCCACAATCTGGTTGTTCTGCAATATACCTTTGTAAACAACTCCAAACCTTCCTTGACCAATTACTCGAGTTGGATGGTAGTTGTTTGTAGCCTTCTTGAGATCTTCTGCAGTGAATGTTTTGGCATTCTTAACAGAACCTAATAGCAAGCCACCATTTCTTTCAAAGAACTTCTGTTTAAGTTTGATGAACTTTCTTTTCTTCAATCCCCAAAAACCCAAAGAGCCTCCCACAAGCAATACAAGAAGCCCAACACAGATTGCTGCACACATTCAAACATGCAAGACGAGCCTGAGAAGATATTAAATATAGGAATATAACAAAACTAGACTACATCACTTATAAAACATAGTTCCACTGTGTAAGTTGTGACTAATTAGAGAACTAAATATTTAACATATTTATCATATGAAGATGACTCATAAAGATGATTTGAATTATAACATAGCAAGTGATTGTCGACTAGGCATTCACATCCGGTTATGCAAAATACATTTAAATGCAATTTATTTTTTGGTAATCAACCCAAGAAAAATAATTGCATTCCTAAGACTCCATATATGACAAACAGCAGTACTAAATCCCAATTTGCTGCATACAGACCTTGGAAAATAATTGCATCCATAGAAAGCTAGCAAGCTTTTGTTCAATGGCTTTTATAACCTTCTTACGGAGAATAAAGACATTAGACCAAAAGCCTGAATACTGAAAGGGACAAACTGAATTAACTGAAGTCTACTAGCAAAGCTCAGAACTTTGGAAGTCCATGAAGCAATTCTAGCTGTAATTTTATCTATTGACAGAATAATATCTAACATCTGGTTATGCAATACTGTTAAATTTATATATATTACTACATTATGATCTACACTTACATAGTGCAAGTCTAATAGTCTTGGTTCTGGATTGACTGACGGTACATCCCGTCCCATTCTTCATCCCATGGACCCATCTCCTTCGAATCCCTTGGGACAAGCACATTTGAAAACTCCTAAAAAGTTTTGACAAATTTTCTTGCAGGGGTTTAGAGATAAACACTCATTTATATCTGCACATATTGCAAATACAACATATCTGAATGTATCAATACTGTTGATGCAACACATGACAAATTTTCTTGCAAGGGTTCAGAGATAAACACTCATTTATATCTGCACATATTGCAAATACAACATATCAAAATGTATCAATACTGTTGATGCAACACAATAAAATCTCAACACAATTGGACTAAGGAAAAATTACAACATTAGAATGTATGAATGTGCTGCACCTATCACCTTGTTATGAGCCAACTCAGGGGTAATTTGATTGCTGCACAAGACAGAATGAAATTACAAGCTGATAAGCACAGACAATAAAGGCATTTTGAGGAGGGAGACTGGATTTTCTACTTTTCTTAAGGCCACTGCCCTTGAAACAGAAATCCCTTAGACTAAAGCAAATTGGCAAGCTAGCACCTAAGTTCTTTGGCCCTTTCAAGGTGTTACAGAAGATTGGAATAGTATCATATAAGCTGGAGTTACCCCTAGAATCTGGCATACATCAAGTTTTCCATGTTTCCAATTCCCTCTCTACCACCAGTGGATAATTAAGGCCACCTTTCACCTGCTCCCAAAGCAATGATGCAGCAAAAAGGACAGTCCAGCTAAGGAGGAAACCAGCAACTGATGTTCTAGTCCATTGGGATAGTTCATCATTAGATGATGCTACTTGGGAGCTATTACCCAAGCTGCAACAACAGTATCCAAATTTGACTAAAACTCCTCATTAACCACACATAACTCCTAACATTTAATTGCCAACTTACCATTTAAATAATTTCTTAAAATATCATTTTAATATAAAAATGCTACAACATATATATATATATATATATATATATATATTTTCCTTACAACCTAAAACAAATACAATCTTAATGACTTGGCCGAAAAAAAAAACAAAAATTACAATCTTAACTAGCAAACAACGACCACTAACTTTTAATATTAATTGATATGCAAATAAATTCAAGCACAGTAAAGGCGTAAAATAAAGAAAAACCAAATGCATATAAAAAAAAATATATATATATATATATATATATATATATATATATATATATATATATATATATATATATACCTTAGCAACCATGAAAAATGAATGGATTTCCTTGAAAGCCTTTGGAGCATTTGCAGAGATATCCCGAGCCATTGTTAGAATTGTGACACTCACTATGCTCTGCCTTACAAGCATAGTTATTCAAATTTTTTTGGGCTTCCAGACAAGTCTTATTTCCCACTGCCCAATCAAGGACAGTGGGAACAGTCTCAGAATTATGCAAACTTGGAAGATGTAATGTTGAAAAATTGAATGACTTTTCTTCTATTACAAATGCAGCATCACAGGGGATGAAATGAAGAACATTGGTGTGGTTATCAGAGCTAAGAAGAATCAAACCAATATTTCCTAAACCAGGCGGGGTCGAACTCCGGCAATAACCTGACCCTGAACAAGTCCCATTAAAGATATTTTCAATGTTTATGCAGGTTGATATGCATCCTGAAACATATGACTTTTCCAATGAGAAGATCAAGGCTGTAGTCAGGATTTTTAACTTGGGGGCCGAATTGCATGCTTGTACATTAGTCATAACTCATATATTTATGTCTATGTATGTGTGAGATTGATAGAGTTAAAAGAAATAAAGAAATGAAGCTTAAAGATTAAGACTGCCACCTAAAAAAATATCACTAGTTTAAGCAAAACAATAAACTTTTAGCGACTTTCACATTTGAACATGCACAAACATAGTGCACTTTTGTTTACTTAAAAATAAATAAATAAATAGCATTTGGACAACTTTGTATATATATATATATATATATATTTTTTTTTTTTTGTTTTTTTGTTTGAGTGAACGTGTGTTTTGTTGGGTGAAGTTCACTTGAGAAACTAAAATATTGCAATTGTAAAAATAGTCAAATATCAAAATGAATGCTATAAAGAAATTAACATTGTATGATGCATAAGACTCACAACAAAATAAACACATATGACAATTGCTCCAGTAAATTGCTAAACCAAAGGCTAATGATTGAAAGGTAACTTATACTTTTACTTTGTTTTAGTCATTTTATATGCCATAATTTGCTAGACAACCCCACTTAGCTAATTATTTTCATTACTTCCATATACCTTCTTTAATCCTAATAGTTCCATACTCTGGATACATCCGATCGTCAGCCAATAAAATTGAGACATACTTATGGTATCAAATATTTTTTATCACTCCTACTAGTGTGTCATTCTATGTAGTTTTGAGAGATAATTGCCTCAACTCTTTGATTGATCATACAGCCACAACATATGTCAAAGGGGAAACCACTAAAACTAACATTAGACTAGGTATGTGAATTTTTTTGGAGGGGCCAATTGATACATTTGCAGGGGCCAGCTTGTTTTTATATAGTATTATATAGGGGTTTCAAAAGCTTCCCCCCCCCCCCCCCCCCACAAGCTTATGTGTGCCTCCGCCCCTGATTAGATTGAACCATTAAAAAACCCAATGGTATCACAGCCTTTGGCTATGAACTTGTTCTTTTTAAAGGAGATAGGAAACCTGGAAGATATCAGCTCAGATGGTATGCGGCTTGCACTAACTCCAAATTGGTTGTAACAGGTGGTTGCAATAGGCGTTGACACTCTTTATTTCTCCATCCAAAGAAATGCTAAGAACAGCATTGCGACCTAGAAACAGTTTGTGACTCCCAAATGTGTAATTGCATGAAACGATAAACGATTCATCAAGAGAACAACCCTCGCTTGTTCCAAACGGATAGGGAATTTGTAGGGGTCCACAGTGATTCATGCAGCTCGATGCTTCTGTTCTAGCCAGAATCATGGTCAACCCAATTATTATCACCTGCATTGCATGCAAAGCCATATCGCCTATTTTCTTCGTGTCTCAGTTTTTGTTTTTGCAACCTAAAAATTAACTTTCTTTTCTTTCTTTTTTCATTTGTCTCAGACCAGATTCTGATTTTTCTCCAACCAATCACCGAACTCCTCCAAACCAAACTTAGAAATACTGGTTTCATCGTGCTTTTTGCAATTGCTAGTCTATATAGATTATTATTTTTTGGACAAATTACAACTTATTTGGGGTTTGGCTAAAATTTAAATTAACTACTTGTGACGTAATTTGCCTTTGGCAGTTTGAATGGTTTCCAAGTTGCTTGAGGCATCTCGATTGCAACTATGGCTGTGCGATACTTCGATGAATAACAAGAAGACACATCTTGCAAGTATAAATATGACTTATTAGCAAAGATTAAATGTTGAAACTTGAATTAAAGGCCACTTCGAAGTGAGAGAAATTCCTCATGAGATTTGATTATTTCGTGGTACTTCTTCAATACATCAGCTCTTTTAATAAAGTATGCTCACTTCGAAATGAGTCAAACTCCTCATGAATTGTAAATAACAGAGAGAAGGCATGTATGGCTTAGCAAAACCCACCTGTCAATTTGAGCCTGAAGTAGACTTCTACACATACCAAGTGCCTGTAGTTTGAAATGCAATGACTTGGCAATTGTGCAAGCTAATTTGTAAAAGACACGTTTTTTTTTTTTGAAAAGTAAGGCACGTATTATTGCATTGTAATGTCTTAAGGCCATCTGCTAGAGCAATAGACTAACATTTGTTAAGTCATTCATGCATTATGGCCACACGTGTAAGGCCATTGACAATTGTTAAGCCATGCAGCCATGGTTGTAGCCATAGTTGTCAAAACATGAATCAATACACAAACACTTAATAAAATTAATAAAAAATTATAAATATACATATATAAAGGGTATATTCATTGGAAATTTTGAATATATTCAACTAATAACTAATTTATTCATTACTTATATAATAATATTTAACAATTTAACTAAATAAATTAAACTATCATGTATTCATAACATACGTATTCAAATTACTTAAATTCAAAAGTGGCAATATATTACAAATGACCCAAAAATAATAATATATTTTTATCATATTCATCAAATTGCCTAATCAATCCCATCTAAGTCAACGCTATCATCATGTTTATAATTTTGCAAATTTATTTCTTCATTAAAATTTTCTTCATCGCCATTCATCATTAATATTTACTATCTCTTCTTATTCTTTTTATTTTAATAATTTTTTATAAAAAATTTTTGGCATTCTAGTTTCTTGGACTTATAACAATATCAATAAAAATAAATAAAAAATTTAAACAAATTTTTAAATATTAAAGTGAAAGGCAAGTGTGTATTGTGTAGTCCAATTGTAGGAGAGATGGGGAAAAACTTATGAATATGTTATTTTAGTAGGCTACATTAAGTAAACTAATAATAATTTTGTGTTCAAAACAAGCATAACAACTTGTTAGATTCAAATGAGACTACAAATTTTAACAAAAAATATCATTTTAAAGCATTTGTCTATATATCGTACGATACGATACAATTCATATGATACACACATTATTTCGTATGATTCATGAACACTTACTATACGCCGATACGATACGAAAATTTTTACACACGATACGATACGTATTGTATGATACTAACAACTATGGTTGTAGCTTTACAAATCACTTCGATTTTGAAACAAAAACAGCCTTACTCTTCTTCTTCTTTTTCCATTTTTCATGTTAAAAAAAGAAAAAACACTTCTTCGAAATGAATGCTCCACTTCGAAATGAAAAGAGGCTTGGAACCTAAAAGAAAAAAAGAAAAAAAAAATCTCTGCCTCGAAATAGAGGATGCCTCACTTCGAAATGAGACGAACTCTTCATGATTTGTAAATTGCTTATCAAGTAAAATCATGATTTACAAATTGGTTGTCAAATAAAAAAATCAATTCACGATATGATTCACATTTTGACAATTATGATATCAAGCACTTGTGTTTGTGTGGAACATAAACACAAAGATCTCTAGCTTTTGTCAAGGCAAAAACATGAACGCCACGTTCAAGTTTAACACTTCTATTTTTTGATGTGACATTTATGTTTAACACTTGGTTACTTGTTTGTCGTGTTACTTCTTTAATTAATGAAAGTTAAAGCATACAATGACTAACAAAGATTTGAAAAATTATTGTGTACTCCCAGAGTACCATAAATGCGTACTCTCTCCTCTCACATGAATGATAGGTCCTATTAATTAAATTCATGGTGGGACCCACTATTTATGTGAGAGGAGGAAGTACGCATTTATTGTACTCCGAGAATACCTTATAATTTTCCCAAAGATTTATACATTAGCTCAATTTCAAGGTAAATTTTGGAAGAAATATATTTTGAATGACCACACATTAAGGTTAAACATTGAACATAGGCTAATAAGTAAAACATATAAGCCGCTCTTGTTATAATCGATTACTTCAGTTTAAAAGATTTTTCCACATGACCAGGTCAAATTCTACCCCTTATCCCTATTCAATTCCTACTGGAAGATGCATTATCAAATCCGAATTCAATTAGTTTATGCAAGTAATACTAGTTCTAGGTCTATGTGTGTGAGAGAGAGAGAGAGAGAGAGAGAGAGAGAGAGAGAGAGAGAGAGAGAGAGAGAGAGAGAGAGAGAGAGAGAGAGAGGCATATGTGGCCGGCCATAGCTTCATCTCCCTGGAATGCATGGCAATTTTCACTGCCACCACACCAAAATGTTTCATCTTGACTGGGATTATCATAACCAGTTTCTTTGTTCTGATCAATTTCACCTTCACCACTCTGAGAAAAAACAACAAAAGTAACATCAACAACATTACATAACACAATCCTATCTGTCAAAAACAACCAGAATACTACCTTTTCAACCAAAATTTAAGAGGGATGAAATCGAAAATCTTTTTTTTTAGGTGTCTATATATGGTATGTGTGTATATAGGGGAACGGGAGAGAGGATTTGCAAGAAATTAAAGGGATGACATAAATGTAAAGAGGGAAGGGGATTGCTTAGAAAATATAGGGGAAATGAGGAAATAGGAGGCCAGCAAAAGTGTAACATGTTACACTTGAGCTAGCTGCCCAAGGCAAGGGGTGGCTAGCTACACTTTTGCTTTCCTCCCATTTTTGCCACCTCATTAGCCTATTTCGTCTCTTTCTGATTTTTGGCTTGAATTTTGTGCAAATGTTTAGAGGCCTTTTCGAGCTCCGTTTTCTTCAAACTTTATATACTCAGAAAGTTCTGAATGTTATTTGATTAAATCTATATGCATAATAATATTTGAATTAAATAATTAACCACTAAAATAAAGTCAAGAATTCAACTTTGAGTAATTTATAGAGTAAATAAAAATTCAACTTACTTTTCCAAAAAGAAAAAAAAAAAGTTATTTGAACCCTAAGCCAAACCCTGGGGTTTTATTTGTGTTTGTCACCAAAGAAAAAAAAAGAAAAAACCAATGGCTTCCTATTGCTCCTTTTTTTTTTTTTTTTTTGATAATCCTAGCTTCCTAATCCTAATAGGTAAAGACTTCTAATAAAAAATAAAATAAAAAGGGCAAATGAAAGGAAAGTTTATATGGCCAAGATTGCATGGCATGGTTATTAATTATTAATTTGTATATATTAGTGGGTTCCAGTTAGCTCAACTGATAAAGTCTCTGATGGTTGTATAAGAGATCTGGGGTTCAATCCCCGCCTACACCAAAAACTTATTGGTGTCTTGGTCTGATGATAAAGAGCTATCATCAGGAGCGGACGCCATAAGTCAAAACTCTCTCAAAAAAAAAAAAAAATTTGTATATATTAAGAAGATTCAGAAAGTTAGTTATTACTTTTTTTACTATAAAAAATACCCTTAATTTAATTAATCTAAAACTTAAAAATGGGGTTAAAATAGTAAATTTAAAAAAATAAATAAATGGGGTTATTATTATTATTTTTTGGGTAATTGGAATAAAAAAGCTTAATGAGAAAAAGCTTAATGGGGTTATTATTACTCTTAATTAATTAAGAGTAATGAAAAATAGGTCCACGGGTTTCTCAAAAAAAAAAAAGGGAAAGGTCGATGGATTGCATGAAAAAAGGAGAAGAAGAGAAATGGTGGTGAGTTAGGGTATTTGTCCACGGGTCCGGCTCCCTTCCCGTTTCAAACTCTCATGTTTTCTCCTGTTTTAACATAGATGAAGGAGCTCAATCCGTTAGTGTGCAACTGCAGCCCAAACTCTATCAAACCCACACACAAAGCCCAACTGGCATTAAAAACCCCATTTAATTAAAAACCTTAAACCCGCTCCACTCAGATTCCCTCTAACACCATTCGGCCCATCAGTTTTTTCAAAACCTTCAAATAAAATAAAACCAGCCCAACAGCTCACATGAATCCCAGTTCAACCCCAAAATTTACCAACAATCCAAAGGCTAAAAAAAACCCCATGTCATTCTCTCTCAATTTTGTCTCTCTTTCTCTCTCAATTACTCAGAAGTTTTCATAGCCTAAGCAAACCCACTAGGCACTATCATACATACACCCAACACCATTGGCAAAGGACGGCAATGAGTTGTCGAAAATAATGCCGGAGATGCCATCTGAGACGTGTGGCCAACACATCAAGATCGCTGTTGCAAATACTTAGAAGCTCAACCAATTTTTCTTTGATTTTATATTCCTAATTTCCAACGACTGTCTCTCCTTCTTGCTACTAATTTCATCACTGTTGCATGATTACTCTTCTCTCTTTTTGTTTCTAGCACTTTATTTTGTGATATATTTGATGGATGGGTGATTGATTATGGGTACTGGTATGTAGCTTAAATTTCTTTGATTTTACTGTTATGGGTCTTGCAAGGTTATTCTTGGGGTTTCTTTTTGAGGGAGACAGAGAGACAAATTTTGAGAGAGTTCTTGCTTTACCTCTTATGGGTTCTTTGAATTTGTCCAAAAAATTTTGTTTCCATTTGGGTGATGCTTTCTTCTCTAGCGAGATCTGGTCTTAGCTCTAATACCCAGTTGACAGTGATGATATTGGAGAGAGACTGGAGCAAGGAAAAGGAAAGAAAGACAAATTATAAAGAAGAAAAAATTGTATTTAACGTGTTGGGTATATGAGTATGACGGTGTGTTTACTTGGTCTGGAATTGAGATAGAATGAGAAAGGGAGAATGACGTGGGTTTTTTTAGCCTTTAGATTGTTGGTCTGCCAGATGTCTTCCATCTATATTAAAACTGGAGAAAACATGAGAGTTTGAAACAGGAGGGGAGCCGGACCCATTTGTCCACCGCCTCCATCCTAATATATAATAACACCAAACACAAACACAAACACAAACAAGCAATATGCTCTCTGCTCTCTCTTTATCATAATCGTCCGTTTGTTTGGCTTGCGTCACTCTGTTTATATCCAATCCTCTCTTCACAAAGCAAATTGCAAGTAAGCTCTCTCTCTCTCTCTTGATTCGATTTTCTGTAATTTAGGGGTATTGATTTTGCTTTGATTAGTTTAGATTGAATTCCATGTTACATTTGTTAATTTTGTATATATGGAATTCTTTGATTCTTTGTCTTTTAAGACTCTGAAATTTTGGCGGTTGTTAGTTTATGCCATGGTTAGGTTTAGGGTTACGGTTACGATTACGGTTTTGACTTATATTCTGAGAGATTTGTTTTGTTTTATCCAGAGTTGGCCATGTCGAATTCTAGATTTTCAACACCGAAATCATCGTCCTCTTCTTCATCTACATTCTCACTACCGTTGAGTGATGAAGATTCTCTTCCATACCAAAAATTTGCTTGTATTCTCGTACAAGGTTCTCGTATGGCTTTGGAGTGGTATGTCTTTAACATCTCCAACGATGTTGAGCACAATCAGGCTCCTCCTCCTCCTGGTCCTAGTCCGTTTCTACAAGCAATATTTCATCCAAACTCCCACCAGCTGCCGCATATCAAACCTGCAGAGATTGTACCTTCAGGAATGAAGTGTTCCGTTTTAGGATCCAACAACACTTTATACCATATAGCTGGCCACAGTTTTTGTGCTTCTGGACGCGACGATTTAGTGTCTCGCTTTGACCTTACCAATACCAAAAAATCTAGGCAAGAGTTTCTTCCTCCAATGCCTAATGGCGTGTTGTCAGCGCATGCCCTCTTTCTTGGCAATAAGCTTTATTGCCTAGGTGGTTATGAAGAAAACAAACATTGGGCCATGGTTTACGACTTGAGTCTTGATATATGAGACTTTCTAGTGGATCCTCCTGACCGTCCCGAAAATACTTATAATATTTTTTCAGTAGCTATAAAGGTCCTAACCCCAACTATCATGGTGGGTTCAACTTTGCAGTCTTGTCCTCTCCAAATCTATGATGTGCATACCAAGTGTTGGAGACTACATGAATTTATAAACAATGATGGCTTTTATCTTTTCCCTCGGGGACAACCTGTGGCTGTTGATAGCAAGTTTTATTGGTATGAATTCAACTATCAATGCCTAGCTGCATTTGATGTGGTCACAAACGAGTGGTCATTGGCTTATGTCCCTATACATGACAGTCATGAATGTTTATTGGATGGAGAGATTGATTCACCTCCACGCTTGCCTCATCTAGCTGATAATGATTTCTGCTTGTTTTGGGGATCCCCCTGCCAGCATTACGAACTTGGCGCCCCTCTTGACAGCGTCACATCTCGCCTTCACTGCCTAAAGTTTCGTATTTCCAAAGTTCACCCAAAGCAAGGATCAACTTTTCGATTGGATGCCTCTATCCTGTCATGCCAATCCTACGTTGTGCCTGGGGTAAAGCTCTTTTTTGATGGCTTCGTGGGGGTAAGTATGCATCTCTTTCTTTATTTATGACTCTTCATTTTCTGTAATTTATATGCCTCCGCCACTCTAATTTTATATATTTGTTATTTTTATGGTTGTCATGCTAATTGAAGAGTGTTGATACTGCAGGGACGGTCATTTGGATTTGAGATACAACTGCTTGGAAGTTTGACAACATGAGTGGTATTTTTGTGTTTACCTTTTTTTTTCATTTTCCCCTTTGATTCTATGGAACAAGATATTAGTGTTGTAATCCTTTTTTTTTGGTTAATTAGTGAAGAAATCCGTTTGTAACCTCCTTTTATTCTTTTGATAGAATATAGTTGCATTGAGTATTGTGGGTATGCATACTTTTCCTTACTACCTGCTCTTTTCTAAATTCATGAATTTGTTGTTGGTGGTGGAAGGGGAAGGTGTGGATTGAGGAGGATTACCTCAGAATTTTTTATTTAAGTGTTGCTACAATGGTTAATAAATATTCTCAGTTGTGCAATGCACAAGGTAACTTTTCTAGATGGTTTATTGTGTACTACGTTTGTACTGTGATGAACTGTAATTATGGTAAATGGACAATTCTCAATATCTAGAGTAAATGTTGTGATGTAGGTGCAAACATTCTACTTGACTAATACTAATGTGAGGTAGATATATTCTTCATTTAATTTGTGTATGGAATTTAGATAAAATTTCACGAAAATGGAAGACCCCTGGTACTCCCTAACTTTAAACATGTATTTGAATTGATGTTTATGTCAACTCCAATCTCCTATTTGCTTGACCATTAAAATGATGCAAACCTTTTTCCTAATAATAGATTGATTGTTGTTTTTAGTATTGATAAAACGGGATTTATAAACCTCTTTCATGGCTTTATGACACTTTATTTGAG
Source organism: Quercus agrifolia (assembly GCA_029955455.1). NCBI lineage: Eukaryota > Viridiplantae > Streptophyta > Magnoliopsida > Fagales > Fagaceae > Quercus > Quercus agrifolia. Next base: position 47,083,202 of record JARQAD010000006.1, read on the forward strand.
GTATGGTGGGGGTGATGTTTGATTTTTTTTTTGAGAAGAATTTTCCAATTTAAGATTAAGAACACTTGTTTGAACAAACTCTGACTTGTGCATTCTTCTACTATTGTCAACATCTTAAATCGCTTTGAATCCTGCCATTACCCCTTACATTTAGGAGGATATGAGGAAATTTTGATTTAGAGTTGTTAAATAGAGGGTTATTGGTTTATATTAAGAATTAAAAGGTGGGTAGATGAGTTATTTGATTGAAGAAAGTATGCAGAGTTTTAAGGTGTTGATGGGTAAAAGAAAAGATTGATTAGGGGTTGTAAGAAATAAGGAAATGGAGATGATTCTGTGGTATTTAGGGGTTGTATGAACAATACTAGAAGAAAAGAAGTGTTTAAATTTTACCATCCTACACCCTTGTTGTGGATAGCTTTCTCAGCATCCTGTCATGATTGAGCATGGTACTTACACTCTCGACTGCCAAAATAATCTGCAGACAATCCAGAACATCCATTATTAGAGAAAGATGAACTTAAGTATTCCATAGATAACTTTTTAAGAATCATGCATTAATTTATTCAAATTTCATATCCTAAGCAGGTTTTCATATATTCAATAGGAGTAGCACGTTTTACTTGTGTACGCAAATACTTTTTTTTTTTTTTAATGAAAACTGTATGCAATTTTTTTATTGCTTTCTTTTGATCAACAATCCTCAAATTTTAAAATTGAAGCAGATAAGAGCAAAACAAGGTTTACATGCACCATTCATCAATTTACATTCTTAGCATTCATTAAATCCTCAAGGAAGGATTTACAATACACCCATAATGAATTGGGACATAGTGATCACCCACTTTGATGCCCAGCCCTTTAGCATGTTGAATTCGATGACAAGTCTTTTGGTATCAATTAAGAGACTGTTTTTGTGAAGGTGGCTATTTTTGTTAAGTTCAATGACAAGTCTTTTCGTATCAATTATGCAATTTGAATTCGAGCTCTTGTTATGTTGTTTCTTTCTTCCTTCTTATTGTTTATGACATGAACATCATAGGTATTAATTTATTATGAAAAAAATCTTAATGGAGATTGTGGCTATTATTTCCCAATTGATATTTGTGTCAATAACATTGTTCACAACCACAAAGATGGCAATGTAATGGTGTTGTATACATGCTTAACTAAAATAATCTTACCGCATGTGATTGCTTTCATGAACAATTTGACGAGCTTAATCTCTTTGCCTTCAACCCCCACCAGAATCAGGGCTTAATTTCTGCAATCTGTCCAGGTTGCAGAAAGTTGATTTATTGGTGGTAAGCAATAAATAAATAAGACTAATTTTATATTTCACTATATCACATAAGGCTTTATATTCTTTGCCCCCATAGTTGACTGATCTTATGCTTTTTTTTTTCTTTTTTCTTTTTAAATTTTAAATACGTTTTAACTGCTTGAATTAGTTAGAGTTTCCTGAAAATCATGGAATTATTGAAATATATGATTTTGTATGATATAAGATGGCTGGGTTTAGTAAGATTGCGGATAAGTGGTCTAGTGATATAGACAATTTGGTTTGATTGATTACTCATTACTTTTGTATACCGCAAAGTCGAAGTCAAAATTTTGACTTAATTCTATGATTTTTCAATTCCATTATTCTTTTAGCTTGTTTTAAAAGCATTAAGTTATAAATCATGAGTTATTTGATTAACTTAATCTTTCATGATATATAGTTTTCATGATATACAGTAAACATCATGGCTAAAATGTTTTATTTCTTTACTAATAAATGCTAATAAGGAATAAAAGTAAAATCTTAAAAAAATTACATTTTAAACCATATAATTTTAGATAAAATAAATTTAACCCTATAGTTATTGTTTTTTTTAAGAAACAAATCATATAATTTATAAAGTAACAAATTAAACTCCGAAAAAAAAAAGTAACAAATTAAATCATTAGCTTATAATAAATCCCAAACATAATTTTGTTAAATTTAAATAAATGGAAAAAAAAAAAATCTCCTCTCTTCAGGTATGGAGAAATGATGAAAAAAATTTTTTTTGTATCAAATGATACTACGTCATCTGTATCAAAATCTAATAAATGAGAGACATATGTGTAAAAATAATTACTTACTAATATATGTTTTTCATTTGTTAGCAGGGTAGCTATTTTTTATTATCATGTCTCATACTTATTGGGTTTTGATACTGTTAGCATAATATAATTTAATTTGATGCCAAATACCTTCTCAAGGAATGACACTCATTCTTAAAATATGTTGCTCAAGTAGATTTTTTAGTTGCTTTTAGTCACACTTTGCCAATTGATATTATTTAAGTTTGCAGATTCATGAATTTTTTTTTTTTTTTAATTGGACCTCTCATTAACTCTTTGCATCAAAAAATTTATGAGATAAACATGAAAAGTAATTTTGGGTTTAATAAAACTTTTAAAGATAAATAATATTTTGGGAAATTTGCACTTAACCAAAGGACAAATTAGGATACTACATTTATAACTTTAATTTTAAAAAGTTTAATCAAATGAATGTTAAGGGAGGAAAGTGTTCCCCCCCCCCCCCCCCCCTTCTAGTTTGGAGGGATTATCTTTTTCTCAAAAAATAAAATTTAGTTACAAAATTAGTTATAACTTAAACCTATAACCTTACTCAATATTTTTTTATTAGAGGTGAATTTTGACAAATCCACCATTAGTTACATCTTCTTCTTATATCCTCTAAGTTTGCAAAATTTCTAGAAAATTAAAAATCAATAACTATGTCATCAATAAATTGTTTAAATTGCAAGTTTTTGTAGTTTAAAATTATACATAAAATATAATTTTATAGATGATATAGTAAATGATATTCGATTAACACAAAATTTGACATAAGTACTAAGAGTATAAATAACATACAATTCAACAGTTATATTTTTAAAATATGTAATAATATTAATTTTATTTAGTAAGGTTGTAGCCTTAACTTACAACAAATTTTGTAATTAAACTTTGTCATTTCTCAAATCTTAAAAAATGGGATTGTAATTTGCGCTAAATAAATTATGTTTAATTTTTTTTTCTTTATGAATCCTCATGATTTAACTTGTTATTTTTGAAAGAACAGGGTTTAATTTGTTACATTTTTTAAAAACTCACATTTACTTTGCTACTTTTGAATTAATATGTTAGAAATTTAAAGATATAAGAAATTTAAAGATATAATGTTCTCCACAAAAAAAAAAAAAAAAATTATTATTGTGAGTTTCAATTTATCAGTTGATTCAACTGGTAAAGTCTCTGATAGTTGAATAAAAGATCTAAGATTCAATTTCCGCTTAAATACAAAACTGCTATAACTTAAAACTCTCCCAAATCCATATATATATATATATATATATATATATATATATATATATATATATTATTCACCTATAATTAAAAATTAAAAAAAAAAGTTAAAAATGCAAACTTTTAATCGTAAGGTTGAAATTTACAAATGCAACACGTGGCAATTGATTCCCAATCCTTCAGTTTGGTTCTTGACTCATGTCACTCATCAATTACAGCTCTCCCAGTCCCCGTAAGCCTCTGTTTGGAATCTGGGAAAATTAAGGGGGAAAAAACACACAATCATGAGATCGTCGGAGTTCATGGACAAGCAAATCACCGAATTGTCTCGATCTCATTCCCAAGATTTCTCCCCATTCCCAAACCCTCACCACCACCACCACAACGACGACGACGACGACGACGATGAGCTCTCTCCGACCTTCCGTTTCCACCCTATACGACCCTTCGCTTCGACTCAGTCACACGCCGATGATTCCGAGTCGTTGATTTCCGTGATCGATAGGAAGATGAAGGAGCTGGGTGAGAATCTAATGCACGCCGTGGAAGGAATCAGCGCGCGCCTCACTCAGCTCGAGAATCGAACGCGCCGCATCGAGAATTCCGTTGACGATTTGAAGGACTCGATTGAGTCTCGCCATGGCAGTTCTGATGGCAAGCTCAGAGAGCTCCATAATATTCTCACACAGGTATAGAAAGATAAAAGGCTTACCCAAATTGACTTCACTTTACTATTTGCTATCTATGAAAATAGTTCAGAGTTTATTTGAATCTGGAGATTACCAAAGCTCTGTTAATTCCAAAGCTTGAATTTTGTTTTTGCAGTTTGGAGTTTAAATTAGTTCAAAGAATTTGTATGTGATTGTATTTATCAACTGCTAAGCCCGTCAGGGGTGAATGCTGCCGGATTACCCGGTTGCTTGTAGGTTTTATTGGATAGAGGCGAGTCCAAAGTGCTATTCTTTAGAAAGATTACCTACATTATAATAATAACAATAAAAGGATTTTGTATGTGTTAGTGTTTATCAACTGCTAAACCTGGCAGGGGTAAATGCCGTTGGATTACCCGGTGGTTGCTTGTGGGTTTTATTGGATAGTGGTTAGTCCAAAGTGCTATTCTTTAGAAGTATTCCCTGCATTATAAAAATAATAATAAAAGAATTTGTATGTGTTAGTAACATAGTATTTATTAACCCCTAAGCCCGTCAGTGGTGAATGCCCCTGGATTACCTGGTTGCCTTTAGGTTTTATTGGATAGAGGCGAGTCCAAAGTGCTATTCTTTAGAAAGATTTCCTGTGTTATAATAATAATATAATAAAAGAATTTGTATGTGTTAGTATTTATCACCTAATAAGCCCGTAAGGGGTGAATGCCTTTGGATTACCTAGTTACCCGTAGGTTTTATTGGATGCATGCAAGTCCAAAGTGTGATTCTTTAGAAAGATTCCCTACGTTATAATAATTATAATAAAAGAATTTGTATGTGATAGTATTTATCAACCTCTAATCCCCTCAGGGGTGAATGCCCTTGGATTACCTGGTTGCCTGTAGGTTTTATTGGATAGAGGTGAGTGCAAAGTTCTATTCTTAAGAAAGGTTCCCTAAATTGTAAAAAAAAAAAAAAAAAAAAAAAAAAAAAAAAAAAAAAAAAAAAAGGAAAACACGAATTTTTATGTGTTAGTGATAGTAGATCATATTCTAAATGAGGAAGTAAACACAAGTCTCTAGCTTAGAGGGTTCCGCATTTCCATGGTATGATAAGGGTGTATTGGGTGGTATAAATATGTTGTAAACCCTCATTTTCACACAGTGGAGTTCTCAGCCTCTTGCTCTTGTGAATATAGGCACACTGTTGAACCATGCAAATCTTTGTATTGTATTTTCTCTCTATTTTGCCAAGATTGCTTTAAATGGAAATCTTCAACAGTATGGATGGCCCATTGAAAATAACTAGTATGCACTATACAGCCATGAGGCAATGGAGGCAACATGCAGCCATGGGCTGCTGTCTGCTATCTGTGTAGACAGCATGCAACCATGACTTGATTCACGCATAGGTAGCAATTGGGCACTGCCCATGTTGCCTGTTGGTAGCATGGCCCTCAGTTTAAATAATGTTGCAACTTCTTCTCTTCTTTGACCTCGGTTCAAATTATAGGAACTCATTTCTCTCCTTTGGAGTGAGTTTATGAGTGAAGAGAAACTACCTAACAATATTGTCATTGTGTTATAATCTCCTTGCAGAGAGATGGAGAGTTAATATGGCCTATCAAATTCCTAACCAAAACGGGCCTACAAGACATATTTACTATCTAGAAGCTGAACTGATGATCTTAGGTTATTGGCAGAGCAGGTTGTTCTCATTTCATAAAATTTGTATGCTCTAAATGGATCATGTCCATTGGTTCTGCATGTCGTTAGTAGAGACTATCATGTACTCATGTACTTTTAAGCCTAAGTTGTCAATGTTCAATGACAGATTTCACATATGTATGATATAATTACAAATTTACAACTCTCTGGTGAGAATTAGTAATTTTTTTTTTTTTTTAAATTTATTTAATTTCTAAATGGTAAGTAATTCTCTTACAGAATGACATTAAAACTACTGTTCTGAATTTGAGAGAAAAAAAAAAAGACTATGCCAAAACTGAAACAGAAGAGAAGCCCCTCTGTAATGCTTTGTCTATGATTTACTTAAAATGAAAATGATTGGATGATGCAGTGCATTTGATGCCCTTAATTTCATTTGAAGCAAGTGTAATGATTTGCCCAGGTAGTAATGTCATCCCTCGTGCCACTTAACCACGCCGTGTCATCATCATCATCCATGTTATGCATTATACTCCTGCATCTTTTTTTCTTTTTTCTTTTTTCTTTTTTGTTGGGGGGGGGGGGGGGGGGGAAGGGGGGTAGGTAACGAGAATTGTATTGGGGTTAGCTGGTACTTTTTATAAGGCTTGTCAATGCAGCAAGTCTTTATTCTGGTTCTATTTTGTCTGTGAATGATGTTTTACAGGTTCAAGGTGGTATTCAAGATTTAAGGGATAAACAAGAGATAGCAGAGGCTCAGCTGCAGCTTGCAAAGCTTCAAATGTCGAAGGATAACCAGCAATCGCAAAATAAGATCACAACTGGTCAAAGTAATTCAGCTCAAGAACCATTGTCATCTGCCCCTCAGCAAAGCCACCAACCAGTTCCAATTCCTGTTGCTTCTCCACAACAACTTCCTGCTCTCCCTTTTAATGTTTTTCCAAACGTACCTCTTCAAAATTCATCGCCAACATCTTCAGCAACAGCTGCACAGATTCCTACCCAATTATCCCAGAACCCAATCCCCTCTCTTCTTCAGCCTGAATCTTACTATTCAACACCTGTGCATACTCAAGAATCCACACATCAGCAATACCATCTGCCTCCAATGCAGCAACCACCTCCACCACCATATCAACATTATCACCCAGAACCTCAACTTCCTCCAATCTCCCAGGTATCACAGCCACCTCAACAGCACCCTTCTCTTGGCTTTGTTAATCCCCAAGTCCACTTTCCATCTAGCCATCATCCTGAAGAAATACCATACATGCCATCTCAAAGCTACCTGCCAAGCAATCACAGGTCCCCTCAAGCACCTGGTATTGCTTCCCCCTCCCAACAATATTATTTGGGTTCTTCCCAGCAGATGCAAGATCAACCATCCCGCGATCCTAATTTTGGGTTCCCATCCAGTTCCAGGCATTCACAACCACCTAGGCATTCACATTTTTATGAGCATTCTTATAGTGGATATCCTTCCCATTACAACAGTTCAACAATGAAACCCTTGCAAAGTGGTGAAAGCAGCAACTCACGACTGCCAACTGCCCAGATACTACCGCATGCACTACCTATCTCCTCTAGTGTGGATGATGGATCCAGTTCTAGTGGGACTCGAGACAGCATACCAACTGATGATGTTGTTGACAAGGTTGTAGCGATGGGATTCCGAAGGGACTTGGTGAGAGCAACAGTAAGGAAATTGACAGAGACTGGGCAATCAGTGGATCTCAATGTGGTGCTTGATAGGATGATGAATGGTGGGGAACTGGAGTCGCATGGTAGTAGGTTTGGCAAATAATATATGGTGTTCCTGTAATGGCTGGTTTGATTTATTTCTGTAAATGATGTTGTACCGTGTCTTCTGTCTTTAGTATTAATCTAGTTGTAGGTTTGACAGATAACATATGGCGTTCTTGCAATGGTTGGGTTGATTTATTTCTGTACATGATGCTGTAAATGATGTAGTACCATGTCTTCTATATCGATTAATACTGTACCTACAATATTGTTTCACTGACACTGCATCTACATTATTGTTTCACTGACGGCTCTTTCACACCATTTCCTTATTGCTATCTAAATTGAGATTTGTCGACATTTATGTGGTTTTGTATGTGACTGAAAATTCTGTTTAATTTTCCAGCTCACTTTTCTGCTCATATATCAACTATTGAGTGGTATACTTTACTCTCTTGACATGAGGTGTTTTATGAAGTTCAAAGTTTTCTAATCCTGCTTCTTTTCTTCTAATTGGTTATTGGTGTCATGGCTTGATCATCCAAAATGGATTGCTCTTACTATGAGTGGCTGCCAATCAATTGCAGATTATACACTCTTTTCCATTGTTATAGGAAGTAGAGGTTTAACTGTAGAGCTTTAGTATAATTTTGGTTCTGGACTTTTGCCCCTTTAGTACATTTTAGTGTACTTGGATTGACCATGATTTTTAATACAATTTTACGTCCTATCGAGGGGAAAAAAAAAAAAACCGTAGAGCTTTAGTAATAGAACTTTCTGATATAAATTATAGAGTTTTAACTAGAAAGCTCTTTAGTATTTTGAGTGTGACAAATTACAATAAATAGTCCATTAAATTTATGGATTTATAATATGCGGTGTTTTCTTCAAAACTTTAAATTTTAGCTTTATATTAGTCTTAAAATTGAAAACAATTTTAAGGATCTCCTCACATCATTCACATCCTGTTAAAGTTCTTTGGTGAAATTGCCAAATAATTATCATCATTATTATTTGCTATAAAGGCTCTTATTAAAGCACTTTTAATTTTTAAACACTCATCAAAAGCATAAACAGACGGGCCCAGATATCTAAATGACTATTTCACAAGTAGCTCCTCCTGTAACAATGATTCAATATATCAAACTGATGGGAAATAGGAGGGATTGTCCCTCAAATACAAAGCTTGTGGATAAGAAGAAAGTGCCAATTAGAGGAGGAAATCACCCCTTGAAAAGACAAGAACAATGGGAAATCTGTGTTTCCTTCCAAGGATCAATTTTTACATCATGACATGAAAGCCCATGTCTAAGGCTTACCAAATTGAGAGTCTCGAAAGTGCTGAGGAATCTTGTTAATAATTTTATGGGCCAGCCCTTTTTTTTTTTAATGTCAATTTTATGTATTGATATCGTAGGGTCCTCTTCACCCAAAAAAAAACAGGTTTAGGGTCCCCAATCCCCATCCAATTGGGCTTCAAGCACTCATCACTTAATGAGTGTTTGGGAACAAGGTAAAATGTTTTTTAGTTTTTGCCATTTGTCTCATTCTTTTACAAAGAATCTAACTTATTTTTTTCTGTTTGTTTCGGTCTTTTACAAATAATCTAACTTTAAATTTTTTTTTAAATAAGTTAATTTTTAACTTTTTGTCGTATATTTAATATAAAAGCTACCCAAAATTATAAATTCTGATAAATGCTATCAAATAAGTTACTGGAAATTGCAAATATCCAGACAAACACTCAATTATGTTCATAACAAAAGTAGTTTGACTTTAAATAAAGCTATTAAGAAATAATTATTTCTTATTTTAAATAATAATTGTTCTTAAGGAATTCATTGCGATGAAAATGTGAATAATTATTCCATTTCAGTGTCTATTACAATGTACCAAAATTGCAGTTTTTTCATGAAAATGCTTCATTTAAGCCCAATGAAAAATTAATCATTTTTTTTTTTAATGAAAAATGAGTTATTTTAGGATTATAAATTTTGTCACACTCTTTTAAACAATTATCTTATATGAAAAATTTTGTTTGATTACCTATCACTTTCACATAAACCGACTATTTTTTCTCTACCATGCAGTCACTTACATAAAAAAAAAAAGTTGTAAAAAAAGCGTGTAAAATGGTGTGTTCCTAGAATTATTGATGAAAAATTAGTCACTTGGACATTTTTTACCCCTCAGATATGTATGACCTAATATCAAGGTCTTGTCATTCTATTTGAGGAGCACAAATATACAACTTGACAAGTGTCAAGCATCATATATATATATATATTTTTAAACTTTAAATTTTCGAACAAATTGAAGGGATCATTATGTGATGCTGACGTAGTGGGATGAAACAAATCCTAGAAGCTCAGCCAATGCGGGTTCTTTGTAGGTTGTCCACCAAAAATGTAGTCGTTTTAATAGGGCTACTGAAATTGAGCATGACTCTCTTCAGCATTCACATCAAATGTTATTTTAGCACCCAAACCATAAAAAAAAAAAAAAAAAAAAAAAAAACCAGCATTTGAGTGATAAAAGAAAGAATAAAAAAAAAAGAATAAAGAAAGAATATTTAAATGAAGTATTAAAAAAAATAAAATATTTAATGTTGGGTATGTTGTAAAGTGAGATGTTAAAATAAATAAATAAACTTTTTAAGTTGTTAAAAATTAAAATTTTAAAATGTTTGATGTGATTTTTCTTAAAAAAAGAAAAAGAAAAGCATAACTCTATTTATTTATTTTCTATATATTTTCATAGCAAAAAATGCAATATAAGTATCACATGTAGAATCTCAATATCCAAGGGTTTGTTAATTGAATAGCAATTGGTAAATAGATCAGTTGTAGAATCTTGATATCCAAGAGTTTGTTAATTAAATAGTAATCGATATACAATATAGAAATGTTGTTTTTTGTTTTATTATGTTTTGTTTTGTTTTGTTTTTGTTTTTTTTTTTTGTGTGGATTTTCGAAATCTTGTTGTGTGCCAAGACTTATAACTCAATTGATTAGCATTTTTTGACGTTTTCAAAAGGGACATTAGGTTCAAATCCCCCACCTAACTATTGAATTATCAAAATATTATTGTAGAAAAATATGATAAAAAGAAAGTCTTCAAAATTTACAGTAGGGTAGCCTTTCAAACTATTATTACAATCTTAGGACTTGGATGAAAAATAGGGTCCAATTTCATAGATTTAAATATATAAATAAATAAATTTGCATTTTTTTTATAGGATAAATAAAGTTTCATTACTTCTACAACTAGTGCTATGATATAGGCTAAAGGGTCCAAGGCCCAAACAAAATATTATTATTATTCAATGTTTAAAATACTTATATAATATATATGCTGCAACCCGACATCTCGAAGCCACTCCCCCTTGTTATCCCAAGTGCTTAGGGAGAAACCAAGGGGTTGTTTGGGTTTTTTTTTTTTTTTCATCACTCATCACTCATCACTCAATTTTCGTTACTCATCACTTAAAATACCCCAATTTCCCAATCCTGCCTGTTTGGCACACTTTGCTTAGCTTCTCATCACTCACACTTTTCTGATTTTTGTGGGATCCATACTTGTAACTTGGTTAGACCGAAGTTGTTAGCCTACCCACGGACGCATCTTTTTCTCTTTTCTCATTTCCCCTTCACCCTTTCACCCTTGTTACTCTCCCAAAACCCAAACCCGAACCCATAAAAATTTCAGAAGCTCCCTCGCCTCGTTAGGACCATCACCAGTGAACAACACCCATCTCTCCAACGTGTACTGGCGGCGCTATCTCCTCTGTCGTGACCCAGTGGCACCGACGAGCATAAAGAAATGTGTACCAGCGGTGCTATCTCCTCGGCGTTTTCAATGGACTTTTGTTCTGGGCTTTTGGATCGGACGAAATCAGACCGACAGTGAGTTTTTTTGTGGTGTTTTGGATTTTTGTTTGGAGAGGATGAATTTTTTTTTGCTGGATCATTTCTGGGTTGCCACCGTGGGTGTGCTTGATGTGGGCTTGTGTTTTGCTTGCCGTGGTTTTTTTTTTTTTTTTCTTCTCACAATTATGATCTTTGACAAACCCCACAGTGGTGGGTGGGATTTGATGTGGGTTAGGCAAAATGTGGGGTTTGGTGGTTGTTCACAGTGGTGGGGTTGGTTTTGATGTGGGATAGGCAACCAAACCCAGAAACCCAATGTGAAAAGGAAAGAAAAAAAGGGGAAAAAAAAAAGAAAGAAAGAAAAGAGAACCCAGGCCTAGAAACCCAGTGAAAAGGAATGGAAAAAAAAAAAAAATGCAACAAAACCTAGAAACCAATGTGAAAAGGAAAGAAAAGAAGAAAAAAGAAGAAAAAGAAGAAGATGAAGAGAATAGAGAAAGGTGAGACCCAATGTGAAAGACAAAAAAAAGAAAAAAAAATGAAAAAGAGAAGAAAAAGAAGAAGAAGACAACTGTGTTGGAGAGAGCAAAAGGTCTGATCGTGAGCCCCTCAATGTGTGTGTATTTACAAAAATGCCATCATAACTCTGTTTTCATAACTTGAAAACACCTAAAATGTGTTTTCAGTTTCCATAACTCATCACTCAAAAATCAGAGAATTGAGTGATAAAAATAAAAACTGAAAACATCCCTAAAAAAACCATTAAGCCATGGAACCCACATATTTTGAGTTATGGGTGATGAAAACTAAAAATCCAAACAGCCCCCAACTTGCCCAATTGGGTAGTGGTTAGTAGCTACCACTTGTTTATCTAGGTTTTTAGTGTTTTTTATGAACAAAAATGGGTGAACGGGGGTGATCATTGTGGCAAACCCCATAGGTGTGACCACTAGGATATTTACCCGTTAGGGAATGTTGGATTAAGTCATAACTACTACTGTTTGGGTTGACAATAGACCTCACCCTACCCTTACGAAAAGGCTAGTACCCTTGAGCTAGCTGTAGGAGAGAATTCCCACGTTCCGCCCATTGGGGTTTTAACATAGGACCTTAAGTAGCGCTACACTCTTGCATTCGCGCCAAGACCACTAGACCACCCTTCTCGGTGGTGGTTTTTAGTGTTCTAATACAATTATACTAGCTTTTATTACATTTTATACTATTGTACTACACTAGTACTTTGTATTGTACTTGTATGCTATTAAGTATACAAATACTAAAATACATGCTTCTCCAAAAAATAAAAAAATAAAAAATAAAAAAAGAAAGAAAAAAGAAAATAAAAATAAAAATAAATAAGGTTGTCTTATTTCTACAACTACCGGTAAGAAAATGGGCCAAAGGGCTCAAGGTCCAAACCACTTATAGGATTAGTATTCTAATTGGACAATACTAGCATTCACTGTTTATAACTCCAGCCTACAACTACAAAGGTTAGGCCCTTTTGTAGTTGTACTTTGGTTATGTAATGTATTATAAACCCGGTTTAAAACACTAAATATTATTATTTTTATATGTGTTCTAATAAGTGTTACTATTTACTAAAAAAAGGGGGGAGGTTTATCCTACATTGGTTGTGTGTGTCTAGTATCTGCTGTTTATAACTCTAGTCTACAACTACAAAGGTTAAACCCTTTTGTAGTTGTAATCTAGTTATATAATGTATTATAAACCCGGTTTAAATCACTAAGTATTATTATATTCGTGTGTGTTCTAATAAGTTTACTGTTTACTCAAAAAAACTAAAGTACAATACTAGCTTGTACTTTATACTAATGTATGTAGTATTCCTATATAAAAAAAATGTATGTATTATATTTTTTTTAGAAAATGGGCCATAAGCTAAAATTCTATCTCTCTCTCTCTCTCTCTCTCTCTCACACACACACACACATATATGTATGTATATTAATACTTTGTATTCAATTGGATCTAGGTTTTTTTTCTCAAAAGGATCGAATCTAGGTCTTCTTGTTTTTTGAGAAACAAATACAAACACATTGGTCTCCTTAAATAAAACTAGCCTCTGAGCATGCGCGTGTTTAGAGGCTCTTCTATTATTATTATTTTTTTTTTGGTAAAAGTTAATAGTTTGCATAAATTATAATTTGGGATTAATATATTTTCCAATCACAAAAAAAAAAAAAAAAAAAATAGGGGTGTGATGAGTGTTAAGCATTTGTGGTGAAATAATTTTATATGATGTGAATAGTTGCTCAAAGGCTAGTGGTTTTGTTATTTTTTATTTTTTAATTTTATGTGTTGTGAGTAGGTTTTTATTTTTATTTTTTTTATTGGAACTACCGGTAAGAAAATGGGCCAAAGGGCTCAAGGTCCAAACCACTTATAGGATTAGTGTTCTAATTGGACAATACTAGTGTCCACTGTAGGGTCACTATTTTTAAGCCCAAACCCAACACGATGGGGATCCAAGCCCAATGAGCCCAATACAATAAATTTATAAAGAATGGGTGAAAAAGCTAGGTTCTTAACGAATGGAATAACGGCTAGTCCGGATCTCCACTGTAATCAAGTATAGAGATAAAGATAAGGATTGAGGAAATAATTATCCGAGGAGAGGGATTGTTATTGAATTCACTATTTATCAAAGTTGATGCTACAGTAATTTTTTCTCTCTCTCTCTTACCTCCTAACTTTTTTCCGATCCTCCCCCCATAGGGACTCTTTTTCCTTATATAATCTCTTTTTTCCTCATCTTGATCTCACACTTGTCAGTCATTTAAACCTTCACTCGAGTACATATCCCATCAGACATCTTCTTTGGCTCTTTGTGAGCTGTAGTGGTTGAGACTACATTGTTTAGGGGTCTTCTTCACATAAATGCAGCCAGAAAAGTTGCTGCAGTGCATTAAATGCGGTGGTAACAGCTTTTCTCTTAGATATTTCTGCATTCTTATCCCCTTCGTACATTCTTGAAGTTCATCCTTACCGTTGGAAGTTCCTAGAAGGTCGGTTAAGGTACTTAAGTACTTGCCTATCTAACGCTCCTTTTATTCGAGTAGTATAACCTTCTTGGACTGTAACTTCTACCTTTTTCTTTATATAGTTCTCCATTCCAGAGCTTATCTGATCATTTTCTTCTCCTCGGACATATCCATGCTGTCAAATAGGACCTAAGGCCCGATATACCAATTTAGGACCTTGTCCCCACATCCACTATTTATAACCATAGTTTACAATTATAAATGTTAGACCCTTTTGTAGTTGTACTCTGGTTATATAATGTATTATAAACCCGGTTTAAAAAACTAAGTATTATTATTTTTGTGTGTGTTTTAATAAGTATTACTATTTACTAAAAAAAAAGGGGGAGATTTATCCCACATTGATTGTGTGTGTCTAGTGTCCATTGTTTATAATTCCAGTCTATAACTACAAAGGTTATGCCATTTTGTAGTTGTAATTTGGTTATGTAATATATTATAAACCTGGTTTAAAACACTAAGTATTATAATTTTCGTGTGTGTTCTAATAAGTTTACTGTTTACTCAAAAAAACTAAAGTACAATACTAGCTTGTACTTTATACTAATGTATGTAGTATTCCTATAAAAAAAAAATGTATGTATTATATTTTTTTAGAAAATGGGCCATAAGCTAAAATTCTATCTCACACACACACACACACACACACACACACACACACATATATATATATATATGTATGTATG
The DNA here is from genome assembly GCA_029955455.1 of Quercus agrifolia. Taxonomy (NCBI): domain Eukaryota; kingdom Viridiplantae; phylum Streptophyta; class Magnoliopsida; order Fagales; family Fagaceae; genus Quercus; species Quercus agrifolia. The sequence continues at coordinate 47,098,224 of JARQAD010000006.1, forward strand.
TATATTACTACTTTGTATTCAATTGGATCTAGGTTTTTTTTCTCGAAAGGATCGAATCTAGGTCTTTTTGTTTTTTGAGAAACAAATACAAACACATTGGTCTCCTTAAATAAAACTAGCCTCTGAGCATGTGCGTGAGCGCGTGCTTAGAGGCTCTTTTATTTATTTTTTATTTTTGGTAAAAGTTAATAGCTCACACGCATGCTCAGAGACTTTTTTATTTTTTATTTTTTGGGTAAAAGTTAATAGTTTGCATAAGTTATAATTTGGGATTAATATATTTTTCAATCACAAAAAAAAAAAATTTAGGGGTGTGATGAGTATTAAGCATTTGTGGTGAAATAATTTTATATGATGTGAGTAGTTGCTCAAAGGCTAGTGTTTTTTTTTTTTTTTTTTTTTTTTTATTTTTTTATTTAAATTTTATGTGTTGTGAGTAGGTTGGTTTTTTTTTTTTAAATTTAAAATTTTAATTATTTTTTATAGGAGCTGTGGGTGGGTAGCCTTTCTTTCTTATTTTGGTTAGAAACGTGGGGTAGTGGGGCTAGGAAGTGGGAAAGTGTGAGGGTAGTAGGAAAATTTTAGTTGATTTACCATCTTAAACTTATTTCTCTTTTTAAGGAATAAGATTGAATTAATTAAATCAAGGGTATTCTCTAAATTCTCTTAATATATAAAAATGTGAGTAGTTGCTTACAGGCTAGTGTTTTATTTTTTATTTTTTATTTTTATTTTTATTGGAACCGTTGGTAGTTTTTTATTTTATTTATTTTTTATAGGAGATGTGAGTGGGTAGCCTTTCTTTATTATTTTTGGTTAGAAACGTGGGGTAGTGGGGTTGGGAAGTGGGAAGTGTGATGGTAGTGGGAAAAATTTAGTTGATTTACTATCTTAACCTTATTTCTCTTTTTAAAAAAATAAGAATAGATTAATTAAATTAGGGGTATTTTTGACAGTAAACAAAGTAATAATTAACTTTCCGAATCCTCTTAATATATCTCATTCATTTTGGGAACACTTTTTATTTCTCAATAATTTAATTTAATTTATTTTATTTTATCTGCATTCTCTCTATCTCTCTCCACTTTTGCTCTCTCTCACCAACAACGTGGATTACAAAATTAGACCTAACATTGAGTCATTGACACTGACAATCACTTTGATTCAGTCAAGACTTGGAAGAGATTAAAGTATGATGTTGAAATCTTCAACAAAATGGAGTGAATTGAATTATGCCATGTAAATGCCATGTGTTAGTGGCACAGTGGTCATCGAGTAGTGTTATAAGCACAACAATTTTACAATAAAACTTAAGTGACAAGTTGTTATTAGTTCTCAATTAAACCCCAAAACCAACAAAATTTTTTTGCTTATGAAATTGTTGGACATCTTATCCTATGAGGAAATGCTCACTTCATCATGAAACCACAATGATTGGCTTAGCCGCTAGCGTGCGTACAAGACTACAAGTTGAGGAGGACCATCTTCTTAATGTGTGCACCTTGGTGAATCGTGATGCAGACATTTTTCATTTTCCTTCATGGATTATGGACCACTTCTGCTGGGGGCAGAAAGTGACTTGACTTGAATGCAGCATGCTGAGAGTTCTCAAACGTCAGAAATCAAGGAAAATCTAAGGGTTCAGTTTTGTTCTAAATCTTCTGGAGGAGATTACAATGACTGAGCTCTCAAAAAACACATACTATGGTCCCGGGGTTTGAATGCACAAATTTGATTTCCAAAGAGTGCTGATTTTGTGGACCTATCAGTTGGAGGTTCAGGCAACCTGTTCTCTAGGAATTTTATTGTGTCATCCCTTTCTACTTTTCTTTTTTGGTTCCTATAAAACAAAAAAGAATTTAAAACTTTATTTATTCTACAATATACTACTTTCTTATTAGTTTCATATGAGATATTCCATAATATTCTCGTACTAAACTTATGAAGTCAAAAGAAAAAAAAAAAGTAAAAAAGTAAAAAAAGAGTAATTACATTCCTTTTCTCCGAGGATTGAAGAAAATAACACTTCCTCTCGTACTGTTTATATTATTAACAAAATATTCTAATTTCTATAAGATTCTCTTTACCAAAGTTTTAACTGTGAGTAATAAAAACATAACTAATAAATTTAGAATAATAATTCAAAGTTTATCAAGCACCAAAAGACATAACAACAAATCTCTCCACTACTTGTTGAAAAAAGAAAAAGAAAAATTAATTCTAAATATTTTAAAATACTCTTTAATTAGAAATTCAAATAAGTGGATTTTAATTTTGAAATGCCCTTAAGCAAAGGGAAAGTTAGTACACAACATTTTTAACATTGATTTAACATGGTTTGGTCAAACGGATGTCAAGGGAGAAATTTTTTTTTTCTTTTCTTTTTCTCTTTAAGTTTGGGTAGGAATGTCATTTTTTAAAATCTCAAAAGAAGGGAGTGTAATTATCCCCAAGCAAAAATATTAGTAATAAAATTTCTAAGATCAATTTTGAAAAACCACATAGTAATTTGTTTGAAATAACCTCTTCTTCCTTTTTCTCTTTATCAAAATTCCAACCACCTTGACAATGTTGGAATTGCATGAAATTCAGAGGGTTAAAGGGAAACGACATTTTGATCAAGACTTGAGACTTTGCCTCAAGGGTTGCCTTAATTTAGGCGAATTCCTTCATTAAGGTTCAAAAAATAGTGCTTTTGTTATTTTAAGTAATATTTGTTTTCCTTAATAACTTTTATTTTAAAAGTCAGAATAAGGCTCCGTTTATTTTGGAACGTCTCTTAGAGACAGTAGCTTCAATTTCCGCAATTATCTCAATTTTGCTATTTTTGGCAAAAATTGCTATTTTTGGCAAAAATTACTATTTTTCCGCCTAATTACGTGATTAGTGCAAATTAGGGTTTTCTAGATGTTTTTCTAGCCGCCTTAGGTTTTCCTTTTACTATTTAAACATATTGTAGTCTCATGGATAGTTTAGTTTTTCAGATTAATAAAAATACAAACTTTGCCTACTGCTTCTCTAACGTGTTTAGTTTCTTTTTTCATTTAGAAAGCAACATATTTGTTTTCTTGTAACTTCCACAACATCAGTCATGGACTTGCCTTCCTCCACCTACCCTCTGTAAGTTCCAACACTTTCATGTCTTATATTTGTCCTAATTCGTGTAGCATTATCAATTATGGTTTTTAAATTGTTTTAAATTCTTTGAATATCTGTTAAGGCCTTTCAAATGAGATTAGTCACACGTTCAAAGACTTTTCTAGATTTAACCTCTAAAATTTTCGTCATTCATTAAATAAATACAAAAAAGCCTTTGGAGTCTGAACACTAGTATGTGCATGTAAAGATACTAAATTTATTTCGAGGAATTTTTTCCTAGATAAATATCGAACCCCAAATACCTAACACAGCACCACAGAAGGTGTTGGTATCACCATTATTGCCTTTAAGTTTTATCACCTCAAAATGATACCACCAAAAAGAAGTTTTCAATTAAAATAAAATTAAGGACTTCCACTAATATTAAGTAACTTTATGATCTCTTTGGCTTCTTATTCTCATACCATTTAATCTAATTGATCAATAAATGTTCTTTAGCTTTCAAACATGCATAATTTTTCTCCTTGAAAAGGCAAAGCAACTTAGTGAGATCCATGTGTTGTTAGAAATGAATAACAAATTGCAATGATTGGAAATAATTGTCTGACTAAATATCATATGTGCTGACCATTTAGATAAACAATTATATGTTAATAATTATATTACCTTTTATCAATGTCAACGCTTGGCCAAAACTGTTTCTATTTGTGAGTCACCACTTTCTCATCCCAATCCAGAGAGCTCTTGTGCGTTAGTGACGAAAAAACAAAGAAATTTGTTGATGCCCCCATGTAATCCACTACAAAATTGTTGTCTATTCAAACTTGCAACAAGTTTCCCAAATGCTGCGAATAGGAATGGCTGCGGTTTAATTTTTAATTACAATTTACATTTTTTAATCTTTTTGTATAGAATAAATCTAGGAATACAACTAATTTTACAACATGTTGAAGTGGTTGACTTTAAGTGATGAATACTTTTTTCCTACTTATTTTTTTTATTAGTCACAATTGGCCATTTCAATAACTTGTAAAATTGGACGTGTCCATAATATTGTTATTGTTCTGGTTTAGGACATACATTAATCATCTATTTTAGTAAACTTTTTATAAGAAATTGAAAAAGCAGTAGCAAAAAGTTAGTGATTTTTTCATTTTCCTATAAAAAGTTATTAAAAATAGTTTATTAATAAATATCCTAAGGGCAAATGTTAATAAAATCCTATTTTTATTATGCATAACATATCTAGCTTTTGTCAACCATTTTTTCTTTTTCTCCACTTAATAATGGAATCTATGTAATCGAAACTAATGGAGAGGTAGGAACTCATCTCCCACATATGCTCTCATAATGGAGCAAGGAAGAGAGGATAGGAATATCCTTTCACTATGCTTAAAACAACAAGAGGCCTATTGGGCATTGAGGTTAGCCAAAAAATTAGCTTTCTAAGAGCATTTGCTTGAATTAGTGTAAAATAGAAAAAAATATCAATTTTACACATTCAACTCCCAAATCAATCAATCAATTTTTTTTTTTTTTTTTTTTGAGAATCACTCATATTAGTTAAGCTAAAAATGTGTAAATTTACACTAACATTATTCACTTTGCATATAGTTTTTTATTCTTTTTTTATGTATCCCGAAATTGAATGAAGAAAGTGGATGGTGGTTATTATATGTGATGAAAAAGAAACAATTAAAAAAATTAAGAAAAATTGATATTTTAATGTAATGTAGTGTAAAATAAATAATCTGATGTGGAGTATTTTGAAAAATGAGTATGTAAAATAGAAAAATTAAATTCTTATACTAAAATAGACATAATTTTTTGCATCAATTGATATAAATGTTCTGAGGACATGTTCAGCTCGCCAACAGGAAAAAGAGTTTAAAACTACCAAAAACATGTACTATTATGGGTTGGATAGACCATTGGGAACAACGAATAGGATTAATAACATTCAGAGCATTCCTTCCAATATGATAATTGAGAAGTCATTTTCTTTTCAACATTTGGACTGCCAAGTGCCAACAACAACAAAGCCATTTGAACTTTTGCCCAAAATGGATCCATATTCTTCTCAAATCTCAATACTTATAATAAGCTCAACTTGACCATAGAGTTGATGAATGGTCTTTTGTTATTCAAGACAGTCCATTGTGACAATTGTTGGATTCATAGGCATAAGTTAGTGAAAGGGGAAGAGCTGAAAAGTGAAAACCCCATTAAGCTAGCATTGAAACCCCATCAACATGCTTGTCAATCAGTGTTTCTCCCTCAATCGATATCTACTTGGGACTCCTCCTCCACTAGGTTTTCTCTTTCAACCTAAACTTCAAGTTTGTTGTTCGATTAGAGTGCGTAGGGTCCTTTGATCAACTTTCCTTCAAGCTTGGAGAGCATTTGACCTTTGAATTCTTTTTGTATCCCTAGATGAAAAACGCATTTAGATCTATAGAAGTATAGATTGACTTACTACAAATTTTAACCAATTAATCAAGATCATGTCTAAGTAGTTAATTAGTTATTTTAAGTACAGCTGTATTAGTGGATAAATATTAAATAGTAAAACAATTAAATCACCAACACATACATACGAATACGAGCATATGTTCATGAAGTGAAAACCCAAATGCTAAAGCCTAAAAGCACTCCAAGGTCAAGCCCAAATCATTAATTCCACAATGAAAGTTGTTGCAATATAGACTATACTAATAAGAATTTCCATACAAGTAGTTAGACCTTGTACTCGAGCTTCGTGCTCCTGTTAGCAACTGCAGACTCCTACCTTGTTCTTTTATAGCAACTTGATGCTAGAAGTCAATTTGCTGGCTGCAAAATAGATATCTCGGTTACTTTGAGGCTTCTTGAAAGATTTGTGACATCTTTATGGTTTTAGCAACACTTCTTACACAACAAAGATGATCTTTGTGAATGGAGCACTCAACCTTTCAAGGATGATAAATGGAAGAGGTTTTAAGACAAAGAAAAAAGCTCTCTCTAAGTTTCTCTTTATCGTTTTGTGGCAATCTTCTTTCTCATGAAATTAGGGTTGAAAATAAGGTATTATACATGTAGGGTTTAGGCTTGAGGAGGCTACAAAAAATATTGTGGAAGCAAATCTCAAAATTTTCATAATATATTCTTGGTTGACTGAGTGTCTAACAAAACTCTACCGGGAGTTTTTATCTAAGCTAGCATAAATCTTGATCCTACTTAACGAGGTCTTCATTCTAGCATATTGAACAAAACCTTCAACTTTCAGTCCTCATTATCACACATACAATTTCAAAATCCAAAGATTACAAAATAATTTGTCATGGAGTTAGCCAACATAATTGATATGTTATATTTAGATGTGATCATCAATATGAAGTGCGAAGAGAATGCAACATAATTTTCTTTCCTTTATAAGGTTGGACAAGTTAGTTTTAACAAAAGAAGTTCGAGTTTATAGTTGGTACATTCGTAACGTCTATAGTTGTTATGCTTGTGACGTCTACCGTTGGCACATAACATTCCCTAAAAAGTAAAAATTGTGTTGCTAAGCCTAGAGAAGATAGCAGTTATTCTTTCCCGAGACAATCGTTTAAGCATATTTATCTCGTTATTGTTTTGATAAATGAAATTGGTTTTTATAGTTGGTATATTCTTAACGTCTGGGTGCATAAAATTATTTTCTTTTTTTAATTTTAATTTTTATATTATTATTTTTTTAAATTTTGTTTTGTTGAGGTAAAATAAGATAACAAATCTTCTTATTCACTGAGACAATTGTCTAAGCATATTCATGAAAAGAATAAACCTTTAAAAAATGAGATCAAGAATGGTCACTATTTCTTTAATTTAAACTCATCAATTTCATATTAACAATATTATAAAGTATTAGCCTCATTACACGCGCTTTACACTTTTCATGAGGCTTTTTTTGGTCTGTTGTCATAATTTTATTTTTTATTTTTAATTTTGGATAAGTTTATTTTAAAGATATGAATTAGTAGGAAAGTGTCCTATTTTGTAGGTATTTTAAGTAGAGTTGGATATATATTTTTATTGGGTTGTTCTTAAGTTTTTTTCTTGTTAAACTTAAAGTTTAGGAATATTTTTGAATCACATAAAAGTTCAGTCCAAAAAGAAAAATCCTCTTGTAAATAGTAGAGATAATATCTCATCTTACTAACCAAAAGTATGAGGGTACAAACGAAAATAATCTATAAAAGGTGACAAATATAATTAAGAGAAAAAAAGTATGAGGGTACAAACGAAAATAATCTATAAAAGGTGACAAATATAATTAAGAGAAAAGAGAGAGACGGAGAGAAGAAAAATAGCAGCAAATGAAATTACATTACAAGTTGGTCAGAAAGATTTGCTCAAAAAAATAAAAAAGTTAATCAGAAAGTTTTTTTTTTTTTTTTAAAGTTATTATTTGAGGTAGCAAAAAGTTTAAAAATCAACTGCTGACAAAATTGGGTTAACTAGAAAACCGTACGTCTCTCTCACACTATTCGCTATCTGAATCTCTCTCTTCTTTAATTCCCATCCAAATCAAAACTCAAAATGCTCACAACTCAAAAATGATAAGATTTTATTCATCCAAAAACATAAAAAAAAACTGATAAGATTTTAATAGAAACTTAAATTTAAGAGAGTTCTTGTTACTTTTTTTTTTTTTTTTTTGAAACTGAGTTCTTGTTACTTATAACAAGCTTTTCTAGTTCATCCAAAAAGAAAAAAAAATAACAAGCTTTTCTCTAAGATGTAATAGTTGCTTTTGAATCCGATTAAAATTCACAGTATTCCGATAGAACAAAGAGGAAAAAGGGAAAAGCAAAATTTATTGAGAAGAAAAGAAAAAAGAAAAGTAAACTGAACAATGCAGAGCAATACAGAGCACATAAGAGCAGCTTTTTATTTCAAAACCCTTCCTTTTTCTCGTACCTCCCATAGTATAATAGAGTAGTATATAGTATATAATATAGTATATATTATATATATATATATATATAATATAAATAAATATTTTGCTTGTACATAAATATAGAACAGTGAAATCAAGCCTAGTGGGGGAGTGTTTATTGTTTCGAGATCTCACACATCGGAAAACTGCGATTTTTCGTTGTGATTTCTTGATTCCAGAGAGAAATCTCATGTTGGGAAGTCTTCCAAGGAGTGTGTTCGGTGTTCCATAATCCATAGTACCCTCTTGTTACATTTTAGTTTTTTACACTGTTTTTCACTTCTGGGTTTTCTTTCTTTTGGTCTTTCCTAGTAAAGCATGCAAATGTATTAGGATTTGGGATTTTGTAATCTGTTTTTGTGTTTTGTGTTGTTTTCATTTTGTGATTGTTTCAGTGAATTTCATAGGAATTAACATGCTGGTTATTGATGTACTTTCAACATGTTTTTTGTTTTGTGCTTTTTTTTGCCAACTATTTCAATAACTTGAATGTTTCTATGAAAATCTTTACTGGGTAGCTGAGGGCAGAGTTTCAAAATTATAGAACATTGGGGGTTTGCATGCACAGAGGCTCTAGAAACCCTAGGAATCTGAGAGATTACCTGTCAGTTTTTCAGGGTTTCAGAGTCCAATTCCAAGTTCCCAAGTTTTAAAACCGCCTACTAACTTTCTGTTTCACAATTTTGTCTAGATTGGTTTCATTTTCTGTTTCTTCAACTAGATCAGTCAAAAAAATATTTTAAAAAAAATTTCAATAACGCTCACCACCAACCATTTGCATGCAATAACTTCCCTGCGGTCCATTTGTCAATTCAAATTTTTTGTTTCCATGTTCTGGGCTTCGCTATAAATATCAAGATCACTGTTTCACTTCCTTGCATTCACTGTTCCAATACTCTGTTTTCTTACTCTGTTTCTGAGTTTCTTCCAATACTCTGTTTTACTACTCTGTTTCTTACTTTTCAATGGTACAAATTGCCAGTGTTTTCTCAATGAGGCACTTCTTCGTACTTTCTTTAGCTTTGAATGTGAGTTTCATCTTGAGGAGTGTGTTCGAGAGGGAACAGGGCCTTAATTGGTTCGGTTTTGAATCTGAGAAAGAACGAATTACACAAAGGACTCGCTTGTCTGTGTCTTCTTCTCATTCTTCCATTACTACTCTGGCTGAAGCCCAGGATAGCGGGGAGAGAATTATCAATCTCGATCAGTAAGTGCAACACTCTGTTTCTTTTTATTTTCAGTTTATATATCTCAACTTGTGGAATACTTGCCCTGAAGTCTCATTAACCTCCCTTGTAGTTCTTTGTTATCAATTACATCACCAAGTTAGATCTTTTTTGTCTTTTTGTTCTTTTTTTCTCACTTAATGAAAAATTTATAAGAAAACTATTTGATGATAGTTTTAGCAAGACGCTCACTCAAAGAGCCAGGAAGTGGGCCAAAAAAAAAAAAAAAAAATTCAGGGGCATAAGTGTAAATTCATACCAAGGGTCTCCTACTATGTCAGAAACCTGAAATGTTGTCAGTGATATTTCTCAATTGGTCAGGGAAGTAATTATTGTTTTTATTACAGTATTGTTATTGGCAACACTGCTACTGTGTAGTCCTAGTCCTGCTGGGATTTTAAATCGCGTGCTGCGGTAACTTACTTTTTGCCAGTAGAGTATTAACTTCCTTGCTAGACAAAGACAGGTCCTCCTATTGGTTGAGATTTTCCATGGTGCATGTTAGACTTTGGCCTGGGAACTCAGGATCCTTTTGCAACCGAGGACTCTTGTTTTGTCATTTCTCTGTTCCAAAGTTGAAGGGAGGTGGGGGGTGGTGGTGCTAGACTGCTAGTGTTACTATTTGCTAGATTCTAACATACACCATAGGTGGTGCTCATTGACATTTGACCAACAGCATCATCATTATGTTATGTACCTAAGTTGTGGACTTCAAATTGCACAAACAGTGTGGGGGGTGTCTTGTGTAAGAGGATTTTTATTAGTTTTCACTTGTTCTGATCCAAGTGTGACCTTTTTAAAGCTTTCTTAACGTGTACACAAAGTTAAATCTTTTTAGGGAAACGAGCCACTTTTAACTTAAATTCTATAATTTTATCAGCTTTTGAATTTTTTTGTTTCCCAGCAAGTGGGACTCTTTTGAAGCTTTTTTTAAGAAGTGCTCAGTAACATCCATGGACAAAAACATAATATATATAAGATATTTGGAGACCCCAATCGGCATATATCAAAGCAGAGGCACAACTGCACAAGTCACTATAAGTCTGGCTTAGAAGTAGATAGATGACTGTGGGAGGCATGTGGCTTTGTACACACACTGCATGCAGACAGACACCTTTAGGCCTTTGGTGTGATGTAAAGACTCAAACTTTAGTGCTGCTCCGTGGGATTTTTGAAATCTCAGAACTTTTTGGCCGCCCAAGCTTTTAAGGCCCTTGGTTGGTCATATATAGTAAAAAAAGAAAAAGAAAAAAAAAAGGTAGGATTGTCTAGATCTACCACTTAGTGGGCCATATATCGAACATTTTATTTTATTTTGAATGATATTTAACATAGGTTTATATTGTACTCATAATGTAAGGATTGTGTTAATGGGCGTGCCCGCAACAGCAGCCTTCTGTCCTTTTTTTTTTTCTTCAGTTTTATGTCATTTTTTGTAGCTTTCAGATTGCGAGGCCAGCTTTATAGAGAGAAAAAAATATATTAAAATAAGATGTGAGGCCAGTTTATGTCTTTTTTTATTTAGTTATTTAATTTTTTTATTAAGTTGAATCCACATTAATCTAACCTTAAAATAAGATGTGAGGCCAGTTAACATTTGTTATAATGTAAATCTTACTTGTAGACATTTATAAGTTGTTTAGTTTATAAAGGAAATCTTACTTATTAGCACAATATAAACTAAGATTTCTTAGGTAGAAATAATGTATTAATTAACATCATATTGATCTTATGTTAGATGTGATAGATAGGGTCCCACATTGCTGCCATTCTCATACCTACTCCTAACAAGTAAATTCAGAACCCAATTGCTGTGTACAGTCTTTTTCACTTAGCAAGAACTAGAAGTGACATTTTTCACAAAATAATCTTGCCATTAAAATGTCTTTTCATTTTCGGCTGTTTCTATTGGGGAGGTGACTTTTCTCTTTCTTGTTTTTGTTTTCTTATGATTAGTAGGTAGGTAGTTCTCTTCTCTAACAAATTGATTGGTGCCATTGGACCATTTGAGATTTTTATGGTGGACTGTCTAGGCAGACCAATTGCAAAGAGTATTTGTTGGATTTGTAAACTTGTTCTGAATTAATATTAGTTTATTTCTAAAATGTACCATGATAATAATATAATAATAACTAATATGATAGCCAACATACATTGTCTTAAAAGATGTTAATTTTATAATGTTATTTCAACAGCGGTGATCCGACAATGTATGAAAAATATTGGCAACAAATGGGGGACAAAACCACAGTTGTGATCCCAGGTTGGCAGTACATGAGCTACTTTTCCGATATCAGCAACATTTGCTGGTTTTTGGAGCCTGAGTTTGCTAAGCAGGTGGTCAGGTTACACAAAGTTGTTGGTAATGCTGTCACAGATGGTCGTCACATTGTTGTTGGTACAGGTTCATCTCAGCTCTATCTAGCTGCTCTCTTTGCTCTCTCTCCGAGTGATGCATCTGAACCAATAAGTGTGGTATCTCAAGCCCCTTACTATTCGGTAAGTGTCGTATTCATATTAGGGTTTGGTTAATGTATGCCCCTCAGGACATACATTAATCATTTATTCTAAGAAACTTTTTATGATAAACTGAAAAAAATTGTTAAAAGAGTTAGTCACTTTTCATTTTTCTATAAAAAATTTCCTAAAATGATTTGTTAATGTACACTCAAAAGGCATACATTAGTAAAACCCTATTAGTAAAACTCTAAGGGCATACGTTGTTAAACTATATTGTTACAGAATAAAAATCTAATCATGGATTTTAGTTTAGCTTATCTGAAAAAGTCTCTTGTCTTTAAATAAGAAATTTGAAGTTTGAACCACACTTACACCAAAAGTTGAATGGTGTCTTAGTCTAATGGTAAAAATCAACATGATAAAAATTCATCGTCCCATTTGTAGTGTTTGTCTTTATACTCCACTAATTGCAATAAATAATGTATATGATATATATTTTTAATACCATAAACTTTCGTTACTTTATAAGGAAAAAAAAAAAAAAAAAAGAACGTAAAAGGTGGAACATACTCTTAAATATTGAGTGTGGCATAAAGGATTTTCATTCATTACTATTCTTTGTTGGTTTAATATTGTTGCTTAATTTAATCGACTTGAGTTTGATATTCTAGCAACTTGGTGTTATGATTGTTAGAGAATCTATTCAAAGAGAATGGTTAATACCAATGAACTTAAAGGTTTACTCCTGTGCTTTTATATATGGTTAATTTAATCACTTTGATAATGATCATGATTAATTTAATCACCTTTACAAGGTGGGCATGCTTATATTTCTTTTCACTAATGGCATTGTATTAGATTGTTGACCTTGTCCAACATATTTATAGTATCATGCTACTTGTTTCTGCTGCACTATCAAGATTTTTCAACTCTTAATTAATTTTCTAATACTCTACTTTGGCATCTCAATTATTTTCACCGCACTTCAGTTATGCTTTCCCTATCTTCTTTTCTTTCTTCCTCACGCTTGCGCTAATGCGCACTGACACATTTACCAAGCACAGCATTCAACAAGTCCTCACAATGCACATGGGACTGCAAACTTGCATGTGCCAAACTTGATTGGATGAATATTATTAAAAATTTACCTTTCAAATGGTTATTCAAATACGCTTTGTACTTTCAGATGTATAAGAACCGTTTAAAAGAAGGCATTCCTTAAATGTTCTTGAACTTGGAAAGTCAAATTACCCTTATTAAAAACAAGTCAACTATATTGCATAGCATGATAGCAAAATCTTTTTGGTTGAATGGGTTGTGTGATTGTGTCATATGCACTGTCTGCACGCTACTTTTCTAGCATGTTTAGTATAGCAGGAAATTGCATTAGGAACATAGTATTAGTACCAATTTCTTTGATGACTGTCATGATCCAGTCCACATACATAGAATTCAAAAGGACATGGTACAAGAAGTCCGTATCTTTTTCACCTTTCTTTGTCCCATAAAAAACCAGACCTCGCAGATTTAAGAGTAAACTGTAAGCCATAGTCTGTCTTAGACAGCTGTATCCTCACTGACCCTTATGACTTGGGATAATATATGACACAGATACCTTATCTTCTTTGTACTAAGATGCTAACTGAGTAAATATAATATATAGAGATACCACCTAACATAAAAGACTTAAGCCTATGATTTTGAGCAATTGTGTTATATTAGCCACTCATTTTTGTTATTCTTATTCAATGTGGGACTTCACTTACATGTGTATTCTCAACAATTTCTCCCTTACTTGTGAGTCTCTGTCTTTCTATGCACCAAGAACAAGTTCTACTAGCTCTCCTTTGCCTATGACCTTTTTCCATTACCAAAACGTCATCCATGGGCCTTCCCTACACCATCAATAGGAACCATGTGTCAACCTCGCATGCTCATCCATGGGAACCAGCTTGTACATTCCTGTCCATTGGAACTACGAGTTTCACCATGATCTAGCACACCATTGGCAACACTCCTTTGTTGGGAATTTTTCTAGATCTTTTGTGTGGGCTCTTTTGGCTTGCCTTGTTCTCTCTGGGGTAGTGATCTTGAAGACCTCGCCACTTTCACCGCACACCACCGTTAACTTTGATACCATTTATTCATAATAATTAGTTAATAACTAGTTTCATAAGGTCCTAGCTAATGTCAAAGCGGAGGAATTTTAAAAATTTGCCAAAGATATTAGATTTCTAGCTTGGTTTGGTATTCTGAATGCTGAAAAATCTACATTTGTTTGATTCTTCATTCTTTTAAAACAAAGAACTTATCTGTAACTGCCTATTAGAAAATAACATCTATAAGATGTATCAATTTATAATTGAGTTACAAATTACTTGCAGTCCTACCCGTCTATGACGGATTGCCTAAAGTCGGGCCTTTATAAATGGGCTGGTGAGGCACATAACTTTAGCAAAGAGGGGCCTTACATTGAACTAGTTACATCTCCTAACAACCCTGACGGGACTGCAAGGCATTCAGTGGTTAATAGAAATAAGGGCACATTGCTTCATGACCTCGCCTACTATTGGCCGCAATATACTCCTATTTCTTCCCCTGCAGACCATGAACTCATGTTGTTCACAGTCTCAAAGAGCACAGGCCATGCAGGAATGCGGATTGGGTAAGTTGATCATATCAAGATAATCATATTAATAGCTGTATAATTGGTTTGTGCTAATTCTTTGTTCTGTAATGCAAGTCATATGTGTTGCACTGATTTTAATTATGCTAAATTACCGATTATTCCAAAAGTTTAGGCTGATGGGAAATGATAAATTTAATCATTAAGTTACATAATTCTAACACACCCTCTCACGTGTGGGTTTAGATTTCCTTTTAATTGGTGAGGCCCAATATGTGGGATTTAAATAGAAAGTAGAGTGGAGGAGACAAAGATCGAACATAAGACCTCCTACTCTAATACCACTTTAAATTATTAATTATCCAAAAACTTAAACTATTGAGAGTGGTAACTTTAATCATTCAATTACATAATTCTAACCATTTCTAATGCTTTTGCTTTTAAATTTCCTAGTTGGGCTATTGTTAAGGACAAAGAGGTTGCAAAAAGAATGACTAAATTTATTGAGCTCAACACCATAGGCGTGTCCAAGGATTCACAAATTCGAGCAGCTAAGGTTCTGAAAGCTATCTCTGACACCTATGAACATGTTGACGACTCAGAAGTAGGTGAAACCTTTTTTGACTTCAGCTACCACAATATGGCAGAGAGGTGGAAGTTGTTGAGAGAGGCAGTGGAGCACAGCGGAATGTTTAGTTTGCCCAAATTTCCGCCTGCATTTTGCACCTTTTTCAATCAAGTCTCCGAGCCTCGGCCTGGTAAGAGTATTTGCATCAGCTATTGGAAAAATTTCTGTATATTTTAGTATAAGAATTTATTTTTTCAATTTTATATACTCACTTTTTAAAACATCATATGTCAGATTTTTTATCTTACAGTACATTTCATTAAAATATTAATTTTTCTTATTATTTTTAATTATTTTTCTTTCTTCACATACAATAATGAGCATTCACTTTCTTTTTTCATCTTTAGAATACGAATAATATAAAAAATAAAAAATAAAAAATAAATAGTGTCAGTATTAATATACATAGCTACTGTAGTAAATTTGTAAATTTACACAATTTTACACTCATATTTTTTCTATGCCCTTTGCAGCTTTCGCATGGTTAAAATGTGAAAAAGATATAGAGGACTGCGAAACCTTCCTAAGAGGCCATAAAATTTTGACTAGAGGGGGAAAACACTTTGGGGTTGGCCCTAAGTATGTGAGGATCAGCATGATCGATAGGGATGAAAATTTCATTCGATTTGTAAAACGATTGTCCACAATTCGCATTTAACCAAAGTCGATCCCTTGTTTCAAGTTTGCACAAGAGGAAGAAAAGGGTGATAGTAAGCAAAATATGTAAATGTAGAAAAAGAATAATAAGCTCTCTTTTATTAATTCTCATGGTATGTTCTTCTACTTTAATTTGGCTTAAATTTCTTCTCTCTCTCTCTCTCTCTATATATATATATATATAAACTGAAACGTAGTATTTATTGTTATTATGTTTTTATTGAGCCACATCAGCAACCATATCATCCACTTATTTCCATCTCTCTCTCTCTCTCATATTTATAACTTTTTTTTTCTTCTTATTAATTCCCAAATTATTGTTACACTACCTTAATGTCACTTTTTCTCTATCCCTTTATCTTCCTTTATTTTTGCCTCTTTTTATTCTCATCATTTTACTGTAAATCTGTAATTCTCTTAAATTCTATGCATAGCTTTCCCAATTCCCACACAAAAAAATTATTTCTCTCTATCTCTCATTTTTTTTTTTTCAATTTTTGTTGGATTTATTTATTTATTTTATTTATCTTGCATCTCTATTTTAGGTGATTAACTTTTGTGTTCTTTAGAACTCTACTTTGGGTTGATGTAATTTAGTTTTGTGTTTTGTGTTTTTAAGTTATTATCTTTTTTCATTTATTTGATTTCATAAATGTTATCCTATTGCATTATAAAGATACTATATACAAATATAGTGTAATTTTAATACATAGCATAACTATGATAATTTGGTGTTTATTACTATATTTTTTAACTTTTTTTATTCTTATCTAATTTTCTATAAATTTGTTATTATCTCTCACATTTTCTCTTTAAAAAATGATTATTCTATCTCTCTCTCTCTTGATTTTTTTTTAATTATTTCTTGCAACTCTACTTTAGGTGGATGAAGCATTGTGTGTGTGTGTGTTTTTTTTTTTTTTTTTTTTTTTTTTTTTTTTTTTTAACTTTATTTTAGGCCAATACGTTTTGGTGTTGTGTTTTTGAGTTCCTTAACACAAGTAGTATCCTTCCCTCTTATAACTTTGGTTTGATTTTTGTTTGAGTTAACACTTAGCTTTTTTGGAATTGAAAATTTGAGTTTATAAACATAATATTTGCTATGCATTTGAATACATCTATCAATTATTTGAGTATTAAAAAGTATTTTTGTTATGAGTTTTGATTATCATGGTAATCCCATTTAAAAGAATTAGTAATTTAAATAATTTATTTGAAACTTAAAAAATTATTTGTAGAGAAAAAAATTGGGAAAACATAGCACACTATAACATAATTTCAAAGACAAGAAATTTTTTGTAAACTTTGAATTAATTTTGTTAGGATCTTAGTGTGTTGGTATATTCCATGCCCAAATTACATATACATTTTCAGTCCTTAATCTTTTTTGTATCATGTACAATTATGTGTACATTTGTATTGGTTTAAGAGGTCAAAATACTGAATGTGAAGCTGAAGTATGAAGAATCTCGGTCGAGTGAAATTACGTGTGTGGGGATGAGGGCCCAAATTTGTATATTGGGCCTTGAGCCCTATTTGATAATGTGGATACGTTCGAGGAGGAGTAAACGATTAGATAGGCCCCAGAATGGAGGATCGCGTACGGAAAGGGTGGAAGAGTACAGTCCGAGGAGGTTATCCTTCTTGGATAGGACGAATGTCGGTTAAGCAAGTATTTGGGCGACTTAGGTGACCTTCCAAGAATTTCCAACAATAAGGATGAACTTCAGGCACATACGAAGAGGATAAGAATGCAGAAATATCTAAGAGAAAAGTTGTTACCACCGCATTAAATACACTGCTGCAACTTTTCTGGCCGCATTTATGTGGAGAAGACCCCTGAACAATGCAGTTTCAACCACCACCGTTCACAGAGAGCTAGAGAAGATGCCTGATGGGATATGTACTTGAGTGAAGGTTTAGATGATTAACAAGTGTATGATTGAAATGATCTAAAAGGAAACTATATAATGTAAAAGACCCCCTATAAGAGAGGAATCGAAAAAAAAGATAGTGAAAGAAAAGAGAGAAAGATTTACTGTAGTGTTAAGTGTTGTATTATCTTTCAGAAAGAGCAATTCATCTCCTCGGACAAACATTTCGTTAAGTTTTACGTGTGATTCTATGTTTGTTCATATTTGAAATCCTTACTAACCGTTGTCCAATTCACTAAGAGCCCAACTCTTTCATCAATTCTCTACAAATTTATTGTATTGGGCTCATATCCCAACTATTCTGGGCTTGGGTTACAAATCGTGACCTTACAATTGGCGCCGTCTGTGGGAAGAGCTTGTGCTTTAGTGTAGTATAACAGTTAATCATGGTAGGAACAGGTCCACATCAAACAAGTCCGCATTAGGCATAATCTACTAATATTCGTCAACAAGATGAGTTCCTCAATCTTGAACGTGAAAGAGATTAGGAAAACTATCAAGAAGGTAGTGCGCATACCATTCACACGGATGGTAGCGGTTTTTGAAAGAAAGATTACGTAGCCCATGAGCAAGGTGATAATAAAGCCATGCAACAAGAGATTGATGATTTGAAGAAGTAACTCCGTCGAGCACAACAGAAGCGCTCCCCTTCCAACTCTGACGTCTCCTCTAATGATGAAGAAGATACTATATATAGACAGAGATCTAGAACTCCACCAAGTGAATCCTTTTCCTGTGAAGAAGAGCATCTTCGCCAAAGGAAACGCAGAAGCCCTTCTCGTAAAGGAGTAGGAACTAACATAATGAAAAAGGCATTGAGCCAAATTTCTAAATCACCCTTTACACGGGGGATAGAAAAGGCAAAACTTCTTAGATGATTCCACCAGTCAACGTTCGCCATGTATAATGGCTGAACAGACCCTGTAGAGCACGTAAGTCAGTTCAAACAGAAGATGGCCGTCCATTCCCAGGACGAGGCTTTGATGTGTAGGGTATTTCCATCCAGCTTGTGACCGATGCCAATGAGATGGTTCGACGGACTAAAGACCAACTCTATCAGTTCCTTTAAAAAACTCACCTAATCATTCTGCTCCCGATTTATCACATGCAGTAGGGTTCCCCAACCTTTGGATTCCTTACTGTCCATGTCAATGAGGGAGGGGGAGTCCATAAAGGCGTATTTCGAAAGGTACTGGGAAATGTTTAACGAGATCGATGGTGATTTTGATGAAGTTACCATTAAGACTTTTAAGGCCGGCCTACCAGTCGAGCATGGTTTGAGAAAATCTCTGACAGGTAAATCTGTCACTAGTTGACGTCAGCTTATGGACAAAGTTGATAAGTATAAAAATATTGAAGACGATCAACAACCAGGAAAATGGAAGGTTAAGGTTATCCCTCAAGAGATGAGGGATTTCAAGTCGGATCGGTACAATAACAATCGGCCGAGGAGGGATTATGTAGGACAATCAGGGTCTATCAACACCCAGGTGGTTAATACAGTGTTCCGAGAGCCGGTCTATCAGGTTCTGGAGAAGATTAAGAACGAACCATTCTTCAAATGGCCAAATAGAATGGCTGGAGACCCTACGAAGCGTAATCAAAATCTCTACTGCCATTACCATAAGGAACAGGGACATACTACAGAGGACTGTAGGAACTTTTGGGATCATTTGGATTAGCTTGTCGGAGAAGGTAAATTAAAATCACTCTTACATCATTCTAGTGGTCAGGGGAACCAAACGAATTCAAACTCCAGGAAGAACTCTCCTTCTGAGCCTCCTTTGGGAATAATCAATGTCATCTTTGCCGCTCTTGGGAGGACTGGATCCTGTCCCTCCAGAGTGATGTCAGTGGCTCGATTGTCATCCGATGAGGGTGTTTCAGAGCTGAAAAAGGCTAAAGTACTAATTCAACCAACTTTAGGCTTCTCGGACGAGGATAAAGCCGGAACCATCCAACCCCATAACGATGCTTTGGTGGTTACGCTCAGAATAGGAGGATATGATGTGAGGTGGGTGCTGGTGGATCAGGGTAGTGCCGTCGAGATTATGTACCCTGATCTGTACAATGGGCTAAATCTGAAATTCGAGGATTTAACGGCCTATGAATCCCCCCTAATAAGCTTCGAAGGAAAGACTGTTATTCCAAAAGGCCAGATCAGGCTACCCATACAAACTGATTCAGAAATAGTAGAGGTGGATTTCATTGTGGTAGATTCATATTCCCTTTATACAACCATTGTGGCCAGGATTTGGCTCCATGCTCTAGGGGTTGTCTTCTCTACCCTGCATCAAAAGGTGAAATATTCTTCTGAAGGCCTAGTTAAAGAAATTTTGGGTAATCAATCTATTGCTAGACAATGCATGGTGGCGGCCATCTTGCACAAACTCGAAACTGTACCCTTGGATTTTGCTGAAAGACCCTTATAGCAATCAAGAGCTTCGGTTTCATCAGGGGGAGGGCTAACCGAGGAGGCGAATTGCGAAGATTTGGAAAGAGTGATAATTGACACTGATCTAGAGAAATTTTTTCAAGTTGGGGCACAATTGCCTCCCTATGAAAAGCAGGCACTAATAGAATTCCTCCGAGACAATGTTGACGTATTTGCCTGGGACGCTTGCGATGCCCCTGGAATTGATCCTGATTTCATCTGCCATCACCTAAACGTCAACCCCCCCCCCCCCCCCCCCCCAATCACTCCTAGAAAGCAACCACCTAGGCGCTCATTTAAAGATCATTATGAAGTTGTTAAAGAAGAGGTAACTAAACTTAAGTGAGCAGAGGCTATCAAGGAGGTTTTTATCTAAAGTGGTTGGCCAACACCGTAGTGGTAAAAAAGAAGAACGGTAAGTGGCATGTATGTGTAGACTTCATAGATTTGAATAAAGCCTATCCGAAAGATCCTTTCTCCCTTCCTCAGATAGATCAATTAGTCGACGCAACGGTAGGCCATCCTTGGATGAGCTTCCTTGATACTTTCTAAGGTTACCATCAGATACCACTGGCCCTTGACGATCAGGAGAAAACGTCTTTTGTCACCCCTATTGGGAATTACCATTACAAGGTGATGCCTTTTGGTTTGAAAAACGCTAGATCTACTTATCAAAGGATGATGACCAAGATGTTTGAAGCACAAATGGGTAAGAATATTGAGGTGTATATAGATGATATGGTGGTGAAGAGTAAGATAATATCCGAGCATGTAGGAGACCTTACAAACATCTTCAAAATTCTGAGGGGACATCAGCTCCGTCTTAATGCCTCCAAATGTTCTTTTGGGGTAGGATCGGGTAAATTCCTTGGCTATATGGTGACTCATCGAGGAATCGAGGTAAACCCTGACCAAGTTAAAGCCATAAATAATTTGCAACCTCCTCAGAACCCTAAAGAGGTTCAGAAGTTAACTGGAATGACGGCAACATTAAATCGGTTCATCTCTCGGTCGGCGGACAGATGTAGGCCTTTCTTCTTGTTGATGAACAAATGGAAAGGTTTTGAATGGATCGAGGAGTGTGCTCGGGCGTTTTAACAACTTAAGGAATATCTCTCTCACCCACCTATCATGTCAAGCCTTGAGGCAGATGAAGTTCTGTTTGCTTACATCGCTGTGGCTTCTCATGCTGTGAGTTTGGTGTTGATATGAGTCGATGGTAGTAGATAACGACCAGTCTATTATGTGAGCAAATCTTTACATGATGCTGAAATTCGCTACTTACCTTTAGAAAAAGCAATCCTGGCGGTGGTGCATGGTACTCGAAAGCTGCCCCATTACTTCCAAGCACACACGGTGGTTGTCCTAACCTAGCTTCCACTTAAAGCCATACTTTGAAATGCTGACTACACTGGGAGGATAGCAAAGTGGGGCATGATCTTGGGTGCTTTTGACATCAAATACATGACACGTACCTCAGTCAAAGGCCAGGTCCTAGTAGATTTAGTCGCCGAATTCGCCGAGGGCCCTGCAGAAAATGAATCAAACGAACACAGCATGGGTGAAAAATCAGTTGGCCTAATTGTGGCGCAAGAACCAGTGCAGTGGAAGGTATACGTTGATGGGGCAGCGAATCAAAAAGGGTCTAGCGTAGGGCTAGTCTTGATTTCACCTGAAAAACTCATCATGGAAAAGTCGCTAAGGCTAGGATTTTCAGCCACGAACAATGAGGCTGAGTATGAAGCATTACTGGAAGGCATGTCTATGGTTCAAAGGATGGGGGGAAAATCGGCTACAATGTTCTCGGATTCAAGGCTAGTCATCGGTCAAGTAAAGGGCGAGTTAGAAGCAAGGGATGAGAGAATGCAAGGATATTTGACTCGAATCAAGCATTTGCAAAAGAAGTTTGAATTGTTCGATTTGCAACACATCCCTAGAGGTGGAAATACCCATGCTGATTCCCTAGCCACGTTGGCAACCTCTTCGGCTCAAAATTTAACTTGTGTTATTCTAATAGAAGATCTTGGTAAACCCTCAGGAGAAAAAAAGAATGTGATCTACGTTCCCCATGTCAGAGTAGGGCCCAGCTGGATGGACCCCATCATTCAGTTCCTTAGTAAAGACGTTTTACCAGAGGACAATTGGAAGCCGAAAAGATACGTAGAAAGGCTCATCGATTCTGGTTATCTAAGGACTAGAAATTGTACAAACGATCTTTCTCGGGGCCATACCTACTATGCATACATCGTGAAGCATCAGAATTACTTCTTGAGGAATTACATGAAGGAATCTGTGGAAGCCATACAGGAGGGAGATCCATAGCTCTTAAGGCCATCACCCAAGGCTATTGGTGGCCAAACATGCAAAAGGAAGTATTAGAATATACGAAGAAGTGTGATCAATGTCAAAGATTGGCATCGAACACACACCAACCAGGAGGATTTCAAAATCCCCTCTCCATTCCTTAGCCTTTTGCACAATGGGGCTTGGATATTGTTGGCCCCTTTCCTAAAGCAGCGGGGAACAAAAAATATTTGCTGGTCGGCACAGACTATTTCACTAAGTGGGTTGAAGCGGAGTCTTTGGCGAACATCCAAGATGTGGATGTAAAGAAATTTCTCTGGAAGAACATCGTCATTCACTTCGGAATATCTCATACCCTCATCTTGAATAATGGACTTCAGTTCGACAGCAAATCCTTTAGAAGATACTGCTGTGAGTTGGGAATTACAAATAGATATTCCACTCCAGCTTATCCCTAAGGGAACGGACAAGCTGAAGCTGTTAATAAGGTCATAGTGAGTGGACTTAAGAAAAGGTTGGACGATGTAAATGGAAGATGGGTGGAGGAACTACCACATGTTCTATGGACATATCGAACCACTCCTCGGAGGTCAACTGGAGAAACCCTGTTTTCGATTTCTTGTAAGGCTGAAGCTGTCATCCCCCTAGAAACAGGCTTTTCGATGTTAAGAACCCAATCATTCAATTCCAGCAATGATGATAAATTGCTGGAAAGAAGTTTAGACCTTATTGAAGAAAGAAGGGAAAGTGCAATGGTTCAACTGGCTTATTACCAACATAAACTCAAACAAGGCTACGATGCCAAAGTAAGGCTAAGACCATTAGAGCCTGGGGATTTGGTGCTAAGAAAAGTTTTGGGCACGGTGAAAAACCCAACATGGGGAAAATTAGGGCCCAATTAGGAAGTACCCTATCATATCACCTCATCGGCTGGCATAAGAGCGTATTTTCTAGAAAATTTAAATGAGCATGTAATACCTCATCTATGAAATGTAAACAACCTAAAAAGGTACTATTATTAATGAAAGTTTCATTTCTTCAAATATGTGTTTTGTTGTGTAAATCTGTCAAATTAAAGGCTGTTTATTCTCTATATAAGTGTTAAACAAACTCTAAGTCATGTCAGGTCTCTCGGACCATATAATTGGGCGAAATTAACATTCCTTGACATCTATATAAGTGTTAAACAAACTCCAAGTCATGTCAAGTCTCTTGGACCACATACTTGGGTGAAATTAACACTCCTTGACATCTATATAAGTATTAAATAGACCCCAAGTCATGTCAGGTCTCTCGGACCACATACTTGGGCGAAATTAACATTCTTTGACATCTACATAAGTGTTACACAGATCCCAAGTTATGTGAGGTCTCTTGGACCACATACTTGGGCGAAATTAACATTCCTTGACATCTATATAAGTGTTAAACAGACCCCAAGTCATGTTAGGTCTCTCGAATCACATACTTGGGTGAAATTAACACTCCTTGACATCTATATAAGTGTTAAACAGACCCCAAGTCATGTCAGGTCTCTTGGACCACATACTTGGGCGAAATTAACATTCCTTGACATCTACATAAGTGTTACACAGATTCTAAGTCATGTCAGGTCTCTCGGACCACATACTTGGGTGAAATTAACATTCCTTGACATCTATATAAGTGTTAAACCGACCCCAAGTCATGTCAGGTCTCTCGGACCACATACTTGGGCGAAATTAACACCCCTTGACATCTATATAAGTGTTAAACAGACCCCAAGTCATGTTAGGTCTCTTGGACCACATACTTGGACGAAATTAACATTCCTTGACATCTATATAAGTGTTACATAGATCTCAAGTCATGTCAGGCCTCTTGGACCACATACTTGTATAAAAGTCAACATTCCTTAGCATATGAGTATATGTATGCGTTGAACAGATTTTGGACCAAATCTTTGGGTGACATTAAATTTCTTTGCATAGGTGCAGTAAGTTAATTGTTATTTAACTTGTATGTAATTGTCAAACACACCTCAAAGCATGTCAGGTCTATTAGGCCACGTACGTGTATGAGATTAACTTTTATCAACTTAATGATAATTGATGCTTATTTGAGAGTTGAACATTCATTAAAATTTCAGGTATTCTTGCCTTCATAGTAATATACTAAAAGTATTGTTCATTATGTTTTGAACCTGAATTTTGATATCATAATGACAATTTACAATGTTGATGGATGACATTTAATCGAAACAAATATATAATACTAACTTGGAATAATTCATAATATCATTCAAAGGCTAAGTCAGATAAAAAAGGAAACACCTTCATTAGATGAGAGATATAAGTGTTACATCAAAAGCACAAGGCCATTACAAAAATCACAAAAACAAAGCTAAAACCCTGTATCTAAGTCTGTGATTGATGAGAATCTTTCTTGGAGTCAATCTTGGACTTGGATTCAGTAGTTTTATCCTTGGAAACCATATCTCCAATTATAAGGGCATCTTCGGAGGGGTTGGCATCAGCTTTATTTTTTGCCTTCTCTTTCCCTTTCTCCTTCTCCTTTGCTTTCTCTTTTGTCTAAGAGGCCACCACTGCCCCATTCTTCTCTTTTTCATCCCTTGCTATTACTTCGGCACCCTGAGAAGGTTCTTGGGTGGTGAGAGATTGTTTAGGAGGAGGAAGGGGAAGGGCAACAGGAGGAGGAAGAGCTATTGTGTTTTCTCTAAAGTCCTCTGGGTAGTACACTTGGTCCACTCTCCCTGAGAAGGGCTTGATTGTACGTTTAAGCATAGTACTCCCTGCAGACCACGGTCACTTCAGTAGTTAACCTTGCCTCCGTCTCCAGCACCCCACGCTCGTAAGCTGAGGTCTCGGTGGTCGTAACAGCTTCCTGGGCCACCTTTAGTGCTTCCCCAGCTTTTTGCACCACGTCATGCCATGTGAGTCCTAATCGGAGATGCTCATTAAGAGCATCAACACAGCCTAGAATCCTAAACATGTTTGGTGCGCATTGGTGAAGACACAACCTATGAGCGATAAGATATAAGATAATCCCTTGTTATCCTACCCATGGGGAGGGTCATTCCGCCTTCTATAAAGGCTATCATAGGAATGATGACCTCCCCCATTTCCCTATTTGTAACGATTTATTCTGTGGAACAATATCGCAGACCCACTTCCTAGGGTATATGGTATTTCTGTTTGAAAAGCTCTATTTTTAAAGGGGAATCTATCAGACTCTCGAATCTACCCATTTGAGTTAATCTAAAATAAATTGAACAAATCCTATAGATAAAGAATGGTGAAAATGAGTGGTCGAGGAGGGCAATCGAGAAGAAAAGAATATGTTTAAAAAAAAAAACTAATGTATATGACAGTCTATGATACCTTAGAGGAGATTTTCGAAAATATCTCAAGAAAGAAGAGGAGTTGGAATAATCTGTATCTTAGAGAAGGTGGGAAGAGTTTGTATGTATGATATTTCTGAAATCTGAAGACTTGTGAAAATGGAGAAATGATGTCTTCATTCACTTTATATAGGGGGCAGGAAAGAAGTGGAATTTATCCCGCCCAAACCTTGAAGGAAAATGTTGTCTATTGGATCAAGATCTCACCGTTGAATGCCAAAGACACAGCGCCGCTTGAAATAATTAATGACGCTTCGCGGATTCTGAAGCGTCAGAAGCAATGATGAAGTACCTAAAATTACGTTCTTGTATGTTCGAATTTGGGTATTTTTACATTTTCAACCCTCGTTATTTTGGCAGATCAAAACTCTATTTTTTATCCTCGGATGCGAGGGAAAAATTAAAGTTTTGAGGGGCTATTATGGGGACGAGGGCCCAAATTTGTATATTGGGCCTTAAGCCCTATTTGATAATGTGGATACGTCCGAGGAGGAGTAAATGATTAAATAGGCCCCAGAATGGGGGATCACGTACATAAATGATGGAAGAGTACAGTCCGAGGAGGTTATCCTTCTCGGGTAGGATGAATGTTGGTCAAGCAAGTACTTGGGCGACTTAGGTGACCTTCTAGGAATTTCCAACGATAAGGATGAACTTCAGGCACGTACGAAGAGGATAAGAATGCAGAAATATCTAAGAGAAAAGCTGTTACCACCGCATTAAATGCATTGCAACAACTTTTCTGGCTGCATTTATGTGGAGAAGACTCCTGAACAGTGCAGTCTCAACCACTACCGTTTATAGAGAGCCAGAGAAGATGCTTGATGGGACATGTACTCGAGTGAAGGTTTAGATGATTAACAAGTGTACGATTGAGATGGTCTAAAAGGATACTATATAATGTAAAAGACCCCCCATAAGAGAGGGATCGAAAAAAAAGATAGTGAAAGAAAAGAGAGAAAGATTTATTGTAGTGTTAAGTGTTGTATTATCTTTCAGAAAGAGCAATTCATCTCCTCGGACAAACATTTCGTTAAGTTTTACATGTGATTATATGTTTGTTCATATTTGAAATCCTTACTGACCGTTGTTTAATTTGCTAAGAGCCCAACTCTTTTATCAATTCTCTACAAATTTATTGTATTGGGTTCATTGGGCTCATATCCCAACTATTCTGGGCTTGGGCTACAAATCGTGACCCTACAACATGGATTAGATGAGTTTTACCTATTTTGAAAAACAATCTTGTGTCTCTCTTGCTAGTTTCTTAGTCGAGCAAGATTGCTAGAACTTGAGAGAAATTTGTTATTGACCTTTGTACAATACTTATCTAGAAACTTTTCTATATAACCCTCATATATCATGAGATTCTACACCCAATTCCTATATTGAGGAGTTAGGGAGCAAAATCACATTGTTCTCTCTACCTTCTCTCTCTTCAAATTTCCAAATTCCATAGAGAAGTTTCAAACTAAACACACATAGAATCCTTTAGAGTTCTTTGTCGTCATTTGGTGTTGGTGAATCATTGGAATAGTCTCAAAATTTGCAAAAGGCCTTGGTTGAAGAGTTAAGTTCTACTCCTGCTTAAAAAGCCATATGTCATTTTCATTAAGTTAAAAAAATATAAATAATAACACTTTGTTTGTTTTGGCGATAATGCTTTCTAGAAAATGAGTTATTTAAAAAAAAATATTTTCTATAAAACTATCTTATTTTCCTATGTTTGGTAGAAATCTTAAATGAGTTGAAAAACACTTCTAACTTCCCTTATTTAACTTGTTGAGAGATAGAGTCATTTTCCAAAAAATTTATTGGAAAACAATCTCTAAAGCCATACATAGTTTTCCTTTGACTCATTTTTTCTGATACTACCAAACACTAGAAAACTATCTTTACACAAAGTTTTCCATAAAAAAAAGAGTGAAAGTTAACAGCTTTATTTATTTTTAGTTTATACTCATTCGAAATGGATCGAAGTAGAGCAAATGGACTGAATTGGACCAAAATGGACTAAATGAACTAAAATGGACTGAAATGGAACAAATGGATCGAAGTGGATCGTAATAGACCAAATTAGACCAAATTGGACTAAAATGGACCAAATTTGACCGAAGTGGGTGTTTATTATCTCTATCTCTTGAAGTTGATGAAAATGACATATGGTTCTCTAAGTAGGAATGAAACTAGATCCTTCAAATTTGGTCATGAATACTACATTAGCATAAGGATATTAATATAGTGGTGGAAGAAGGTTTTTTTTTTTTTTTTTTTTTCCTTTCTGGATGAGTATAAACTAAAAACAAATCAATAGTGTTTTCACCCAAGTTGTTTGTATTACATGTAGTTTCTATTATAAATTACATTTAGGTTCAAGAATATGTAAATTCATGGTAGTAAAAAGTGATGATCCTATCTTGATTGGTAAGTTACAATTAGTTTAAGAATGTGTAAAGGCATAATGCATTATTGCATACATTAATATCTAGTCTGTAGCTTTTAGATATTAATATACCATGGTGGATGAAAATGGTATGTTGGATTTACATTTGGATACATTGGGACGATCATGTTTTGTTGAACTAGTATTGCCAGATAAAAACCTTTTTTTTTTTTTTTTTTTTTGTTTTGTTTTGTTTTTTTGTTTTTGTTTTTGAGAATGTGCTTGACAAAAACTTTGGATTGTGTTATTGAATATTGAATATATTATTTATTTTGTTGGGTATTTTATTTGTTTGTTTATATATTAAGTTTTAAATTATGTGTGGACGGGGCGAGGTGTATATATATATATATAGCGCCACCTAACTCATCGTTGGATTATATTATTTTTATATATTCTTCATACTTACAAAATTTGAAGATGATTAAAGATTAATAGTCATATCATCAATCAATTTTTTAAATTCAAGTTTTTGTAGTTTAAAATAATGCATAAAAAATAAGTTTATGGATCAAATGGTAAATTACATTCAATTGGCATGAAAATTGGCATACATGTTAAGAACACATATAACATATAATTCAATGGTTGGATTTTCAAAATATGAATTTAATAATAAGTTATTGGATGATATAATATTGCTTAGAGTTACACTAGGTGTAACTTGAACTCAACCCATATATATACATACATATATATGTGTGTGTATAATAAGTTATTGGATGATATAACATTGCTTAGAGTTACACTAGGTGTAACTTGAACTCAACCCATATATGTATGTGTGTATTAAAAATTAAAATGAAAGATATACATAGGATAGGGGCGAGTATGTGTTAGGTTGGGTTGGGTTTGGGGTATTTTCCAACCCAACCGACCTCCTTAGGTTAATAAGTGCCAAACCCGTCCCACAAATTTTCACAACCATTTTTTTTTCTTCTTTTGGGAACAACATTTGAAAACAATAGTACTGTGATGTCAACAAACGGAGAGGGCTATAAAATCATATTCTAAATTTCACATTCCACGCTTAAAATTGGGAGTAATTTTGATTTTCCTCTTAAAGTTTCAAAATTTCGATCCACTTCTCTAATGCTAGATATCACTCGGATTTTCCCCCTTGGGTCCATATCCGTTACTATCCTCCAATCCATCACTAGCTTTTTGGTGGACTCCAAATTCACTTTCGTAGGGGTTGGGGTTACTAGAGATATGGCCAAGCTTGACAGAACTTATGCCTCTGATAGCATTGGTCACAAGCTTCTCATGGATGAAGAACAGGATCTTAATTTATTCCAAGTGTTTTATTTTATACAGTGAGCTTTTTCATGCAATGGGTATCTGGGAATTTATTTGTGCCCCTTCGCAATTGGCATGAGCTACTTCCTCTCTTTGTCCTTACATTTTGAGTCTAAAGTCCTTTTTTTGGAGATCTTTTAAGTGTAAAATATGGCCTTAGATCGACCATTTCTCTGTTTAATTTGCTTCATATGTACCTTGGCCCTTCATTTTTCTCCACAAGACAACTTGCTTTATTTTACTTAAAAGCATGGTTTTGGTCAAGCTAATGTTTATGTTATTGCGCATACATTAGAATTTCCTCACATAAATGTTCTGCCATTGAAGGATACAATATAAGTACATTAAATTTTTTATTTTTGATGAAAATTTTATTTCCTTTCAGTTGAACATATTTCCCAGTTCCATTCTCAACATCCAAAATGGAGTGAAGAAAAAAGAGAAATTCAAACTGACCAATTGTAGATTCTTGATAGCAGAACTGAACTTGGGGGATTCTTCAACTACTAATATGAATTCCCTATCCATATACTAGCTAGAATATTGAGTTGCAATTGCAATATGAGGAAATTTTCTATTAATGGTTCGACTAAAAGATTCAGTAATATCCAAATCCTCTGCTCTTGCACATCCAGGGAATGTCCAATTAAATTTGTGCATAAGACTTGCCAAAACAATCTCCATTGTAGTTATGGCAAAGGCCATTCCAGGGCAAACCCTCCTACCAGCTCCAAATGGAATCAGTTGGAAGTCATGTCCTCTAAAATCTATCGAAGAAGTCAAGAACCTTTCTGGCTTAAATTCCTCTGGTTCATCCCATGACACAGGGTCTCTTCCAATTGCCCATGCATTGATATAAACCTTTGTTCCAACCGCAATGTTATAGCCTTGTATTTTCATATCTTGAATCGATTCTCGTACAAATAACATTGGATGTAGGCGAAGAGTTTCATTGATGACTGCCTTTAAGTAATGCATTTTATCCAAATCATCCTTTGTTATATCCTTTTTGCAGTTTCTTCATAGTCTTTGGGTGCCTTAGCAGCTCTGACATTGTCCACTCTAAGGCTACGTACGTAGTATCAGTAGCAGCAGCAAATGCATCCTATAATATTTAAAAGAGGGTCAATATAGAAGAAATTTATCAATGTGTTTGTGCCAACAATGATTGAGCCAAGGTAGCATATCAATGTTCTAAAATTGACGCTTGGAGAAATTTTATACAATATACGGCTGCAAATATAGTCGAATGTGGAGCATACTGATTGGCTGATAGTAAATAAATATTTCAGTTATTATGGATAAAGCCAAACTATTGGATTGCTGTGACATTAGAATACTAGCAAGAGTTTGGAGCCTATGAAATGAAGAATTAATGACAAGAAATTAGTGCATTTAGATAACAACATTGATCAACATTTGAATTTGTTATCCTTACTATAGCTAAGTCATAAATGAGATTGCTCGTGGTTGTGGTATTGAAGAATCAAGCTAGATCTCTCACCGACCGAGTTTGTATTGTGAAAAAGATTAATGCAAGTAAGTAGTCATAATTTCTAGTGTAAATTTTCTTAATTGCTGTTACATTGCATTTTTGTAAAGGCCTCTTCTTGATTGAGAAAATTATCAACCCATCGAAACAAAAAAAGAAAAAAGAAAAAGAAAAAGTAAACAATAAGCATGAGAAAGAATGTGAAGTACATTGGCGGCCTAGACCAAAACAAACCCCTTTGCATGCACTTCTCAATCAATTTTGAGCGGAACCTTTAATTTCCTATATTAATTATCTTGGAATAAATTTGTGGATAGGCACTTCTTAAAATGATAAGTTGCGATTGGTAGACAATATAAATGTTGTCAATTGTATGCTCATGGGAAAGAGTAATTGTATCAAAAAGGAAAGAGTAATTAAACTATTATCCACCAATCACAATATGCCACATCAACAAATTATAAAATTATATATCCATAAACTTATTAACTATCTCTTTTTTGTCTAATTTATGAAGAATAAAATTCAAAGACAATGAAATTGTAAATATATTTTTTCTCTTTATTTTATAGACTAAGTGAAAATATTCTAATTTTTTTTTATTCCATTCCAAATTTCATTTATTTTGATTTTTTTAATATGAACTCGCAAACATAGTCCAGTTTTTATTTATTTATTTATTTATTTTTTAATTCCAGTTTTGATACAAGCTAAAGAAAAATAAAACTAATCTATACTAAACTAGTATTATTTTAGTCCTAAATGCAAAAAACCCTCTAGGGTTTGGGTAAAATTAAAAAAAAAAATCTCTTAGGGTCTCAGTTCTTTTTTATAACTCTCTGAAGTTTTCATATTTGCCAAATTGACCACTAGGAAAAAACTTTTATTAACTTTTATGAACAGGAAAATCAATTGACCATAACGTGACTAGTGGTGTGAATTAGTTTGTGGGTGTTCTTAATGTGGTTACATGAATTTTTCTTGCATTAGAGTTAATGAAAGTTAATTTTAGGGATCAATTTCATAGATATGAGAACTTCTATTAGCTACAAGGAAGACTTGAAACCTTGTTGAGGTCCAAAATTTCACAAGAAATCCCATTCCATGAAAAGTAAAGAAGGCCCCAATTCGTGCAGCAAGAAGAATCAACATCAAGGCCCTATGTATGTTCAAATTTCCAGTAAAAAAGGCCATTTAAAAATCTAGCAAAATCCAGCGAAAGAACTGGGCCAGGATACCCAGAGGCTGCCAGAGGCCCGGGATCCTCGAGACGTGCAGCACAACTAATGTGGGATTGAGATAGCTCAAGAGGGGTACCACGAAATACAAGAAATGAAGAATAGATATGTCATTCTCAAGTACCCAGTGGTGCAGCAAAGAACCAGAAAGCTTGGAAAGTGACAATTCATGAACAAAAAGTTGGTACATCGGGAAACCCAGAATGAAGAACTATAAAGGGAAATGGCTGAGAAAACCTTCAGCCCAGCAGAAATGGATTCTGTTCACTTGGGAAAAATGACAGCAAGGAAAGACAACCAAAAGCTGAGTCTGAAAAGTAAAAAGTCTTGAAAGAAGAGAGGGTGAAGGTTAGCTCTCCAAGGACACCCCAGAATGGAAGGTCAGCAAGTGGCTTTTAGGAAAACAGATTTAAAAGAAGAAAACTATGAGAAACAGAGAAAGAATTAGCTGTTAGAAATGGCTGGCATAACAGAGGCTTTGGTACCCAGGGAGCCAAATGGGGGGAATTAATGGTATCCTGAACCCTAAAATGACACTATAAAAGGGGAAGACAACCAACATTGAAAGGGGATTTCAGTAATAGGGAATCAGAACAAGAATCGTTGAGAAAATTATGTCAAAAACTCAAAGAAAGCAGAAAACAGCGCCTGGTATCCTAGCAACAGTCACAATAAAACATATTTGGATTCAAAGGGATTCAAACTTTGCAAGTCTTAGAGACTTAGATAGCCATCTAAGTCTGTAATTTTTGACCTTATTTGGACCTTGTAACATGTCTTAGTGAGCACATTGTAATCCACAATTAAGAAAAATAATGAAATATCTCATATTGATTTGAGGATCTCTAACAATTACTTTGCGTATTTCTTTATTACATTATCTTCCTTTATTGCTTCTTGCTGCTCAATACATATATTCTTGCTTGTTAGTTTTTTCCTTTTACTCAGCCAAAAGATGAGTCCTTTTACCGGGGTCCTCACTTCAATTTGGGCCTTGGACACACTTAGCCTCTAAAGAAACATATGCCAAAACATACATACATCAAATATCTCCCTCTCCCACAAAAATCTTTCTCACCCAACCATCTTGGAAGGTAATGCCCAAGCAATGACACTCGGACTTGAGTTCCAAATCTCACAAGTCTTGTGCAAAAGCACTAAGTCTGTGAGAACTGGGGCCAGGATCCTCTTGGCTGAATCATTCTAATGAAATTCATTTACATATATTTATATGTATTAAAATATAAATCATAATCTAAGAAACTAATAATTATTTGAAGATATGTGTATTGTATGGTGTGTTTTATGTAGCACCTATAGAGGTAAAGGGAAAGGACAAAACTCTATTACATAATAAACATGGAGAAAGATCATATGGTTCAGAGAATTAACATTCTGAGTTCTTACAGGCCTAGTATGCCCCAAGATCCCATGACAGTATGCCCGGGATCCCACAACAGTACGCCCAGGATACCAAGTGAAGGAACTCTTTTAAATGTTTATACAATAAAAGATAAGCCTTAAATATTCTATTTCAATCTCTTTCTCATTGTGAACATTATGAA
Source organism: Quercus agrifolia (assembly GCA_029955455.1). Taxonomy (NCBI): domain Eukaryota; kingdom Viridiplantae; phylum Streptophyta; class Magnoliopsida; order Fagales; family Fagaceae; genus Quercus; species Quercus agrifolia. The sequence continues at coordinate 47,131,989 of JARQAD010000006.1, forward strand.
TACTTATTTTATTTATTAAATGGTCATTTTATGACACTAAAATACTTATAATGGTATTTTATTGTTTAGGAGGAATCGCATTTTTGCCTTGAGGAGATTTATGTGATTTGCGCATAACTTGGTTCGTAATCAGCCCCTATTTAGCTACGGTGAACTAAGTCTAGTCCACCAAACAACAAGTAAAGGGCCTAGGATCCTTGTTTCCACTTGGGCCTGTGTGCTAAGAAAAAAAAGCACTCTCACAAACCTCAAGGGATGTTTTTGCAACTAATACAAATGTGACTTGTAGAAAATTAGCACGAAATTCTCAAACCTGTGAGAAAAAAAATAGAGAAAACAAACGCCAAAGAAAAATAATTACATGCACAAGACAGTATTTACATGGTTTGACAATTTGCCTACATTCACGGAATTGCAGGGATTTCACTATTATCAGGGAAAAAAAATACAAAGTGTGGCAGTATAATTTTTATATCCTGCGCACAGGATTCACAATGGGCCACAAAACGGGCCAAATTTTTTTTCTAGGGGCATTGCCCCCAGACTCCCAAAAGGCTTGTCCATGAGCGCTATGGCTTGGGCCTATTAGCCCAAGTTTCAGAAGATCTTCCATTAAAAACTACATAATATTATTTCAAGTCAGTCGTCATTTGAATTAAAGACAACTAGGTTCCACAAAACCTAACACGACTGAGAGGGTAATTTTTACATTTTGGCCTTTATTTTATTTCTAATTTGTCTTGAATTAGGTCAAATCCGATTTTAATTCATAAAAATAGAATGTATAAAATTCAATAAAAAACTTGATTTTGAGGAAATATGCATGTCAACACACCATTTTATAATATTATGATTTTTTATGGAATCCATCTAATTTGGAACAAAAAAATTATCAAACTAATGAAAAAAATAAAATCAATTATTTTGTTCATAACTAACCTAGTTTTGTGGTTAGCCAAACATCATAGTATTGCTATATTAACACACAAAGATTAATTCAAGCACAAATATAAAAGTAGGCAGTCACACATAAATTTGTGACAATTGTTGCTTATCCTACTGGTCGCTATTTTAGAGTGAAATTTTTTCGTTTTCTAATAATATAATCTATTATATGGATACCGCAAAATTTAATACATAAACCCCACACACACATACATACATATATATATATATATATATATATATATATATATATATATATATATTTCAAATTTTAAAGACAAATGAAAAATTACTTAAGAAGTTTATTTAACACTGTACCTCATTTTGTAAATAGGATCCCCTCCATTTCATTGAAAATTGTGAGTGTATTTTACGGTTAAAATTTTATTTCTTTTAGATATATAATTTTTTTTTTGGTTGAGAAACTAGATATGTAATGTTTAATGTGAGCCATGACTTGAATTTATTTCAAATAGAGAATATCTCTTTCCATTTTATACCATATTTGTTTGTAACCCTATTCATATAAAATTTGTAACAACTTTAACATTTTGTTTTCTAATTGACTTGATAAAAACTGCAAAATGCATATATTGTTAAGCTTATCCGAAATGGTTGCCAAATAACAGTCAAATTTTTTATTTTTTTGATTGAAGTCAAAATTATCTTTTACCTCTTCAAAGATGTAATTCAGGCATCATCATTTTTTTCATGCAAAAGTCAACTAAGTCGCACCAAAAAGTCCAGGGCCCATGGTCCAGTTTGGTGACCTACCAGCCCACCAGATTAATGGTCTACACGACCTGATACTTTTGAGGCTGTGGGTAACTCATTAGCTTGATGGGTCAATGTAGGGGCTGATTTTTCTACCCATGGGCCCAATAGCTTGGCCCGTAAACTTAGCCCAACAACACGCAATTTATAAGAAAAATCTTGGGAAAAGGAAGGGTTGAAACTTGTGGCCTGGGAGAGAAGAGACTCTGGAGGCCGCATGTCTAACCACTAGGATGCCTTTTTTTTTTTTTTCCTTTTTTTTTTTTTTTTTGGAGAAGATGTGTTTAGTTATATATGCATTATAAATAAGAATTGAAGTTATGCATATAATATATTCTCACCCTACTATGAATAATTCCAACTAATAAAAGTTAAATCAATAATTTTTTTTAAGTATTTTTTTTTTTTTGAGAGAGAGTTTCAACTTATGGTGTTCGTTCTTGATAATAGCTCTTTATTATCAGACTAAGGCACCAATCAGTTTTTGGTATAGGCGGGGATTGAACCCCAGATATCTTATATAATCATCAAAAAATTTACCAGTTGAGAATCAGATTTTTAAGTATCTTTAATAGTTCAATTTGATATTTTGTGTTTTGTGACATATAATATATAATTATAATTTTTAATTAAAATTTATAAGCTCATCAACGGCCTGTTAAAAGTCTAATAAGAGTCCATTAAAAGTCCTTACGTAGCCTATTAAAAGTCCATTAGGCTCGACCCTCCCACTAAGTCTACTAAAGGCTCCATGGACTGGGCTATGGGTCAGAGTTTTTCTCCTTCGCCCGGCCTAATTCAGCCCGTTGATTGATCAACGACTCGCTAAGGTTGGCCCACTCAAATCATGGGCTGAGTAAAAATGAACTGAATTAGCCCATTGCTGACCCTTAAGGTCAACAAAGCTAAAAATGAGAGTGAAATATGCATTAGTCACAGGAATATTCAAACATGCAAGTGTGCACACAGAGAGATGCTTACTAGGATTAGAGCCCTAGGTTGTGTTTGAAATAGCTTATATTGGGTAGATTTTTTTACTATTTAGCTTATTTTTGGTACTATTCATGAGTCCCATTGCACTTTTTGGTACCATTCACGTGTCTTATTATATTATTTCAGCTAACTTTTAGCTTTATTTATAGTATTTTCAGTAAAAAATTTTCAATTTTAGCTAAATAAGATGTTTTCAAACAGACTTTTAGAGAGAGTTTGGATATAATTGAAATAGTTTGTGTTTGCGTTTTCTGTGGGTCCCGTGTACTGTTCATGAGACCCGCAAGTATGGAATTTGGCAAAATCAACTTTAAAACTGGATCCCACGGCACTATTCACACATTTAAAAATTATTTTGTTATAGTGTTTTCGGTTTTCAGTTTTCAGTTTTCAACAATAAACAGTATTCAAATAAACCTTTAATGTTAACTCCATCCATTTGGAAAGTGATCGCATTTTCCTTTTGAATTCGAAGCAAAATGTCCACAAAGTCCATTTGGACTTCATTTTCAAGAGTAACAACATGGTCATCATTCTCACTCCCTTTTTGCTAACAATTTATGTGATCTTCAATTACTCCTTCAAAAAAATCATCAAATTGTTTAGCCAATTTCTTCGCTCTAGCATCCAAGCCATTGAAATGGCTGACCCAAGCAAGCCATGGAATATAATCCCCCACGTTAATCACACCCAATAACTCCATTAACTCCCCCCAAAACTCCCTAAACTTCCTCCCATGTTCTCCTTCACCATACTTCCTTCCCAAGGCCACCCTACATAGGATATCATTAGTAAGCTTTGCAAACACCTCACTTAAATTCACAGTTGTAGAAGAATTACAAGATTGTTTGATTTTCTCAAATAGTAGAGATAGTTCCTCCTCTCTCACACCACGATAGGATTGAACCCTTTTGTTACTCAATAGATTTAGCACAAGCCAATGCAACCCGTTTATTGAGCAGGTTTATATGGCACAACCTATTCCAACATGTTTAATAGACAATCTATGAAAAATAAAGTGAAAAGATATATATATTTTTTCGTTATTTTGGGTAAAAGGGTTAGAGACTTTAGAGTTTAAATAAGAAATGTATCAATATAGCCACTAAAATTCTTTTAATTACTCCGTTATATTCATAATTCAAATTTAGGTAACATAAAAATGACATTTATTTATATTAATTAATTGGGTCATTCCAAGTAAAGTAGATCAACATGAAATTGACCAATTCATTAATTGTGTCAAAGTGTGTCAACCAATTTTCAACTTTGATTTCATTTTTCTCAACTATGAATTCATTTTTCTCAACTACAAAAATTTCAACTACTAATGTATTAGGACCAAAATGGGCATTTGCCCCTTTCGCCAAAACTTTCCAGCAAAATATCCCCTGTTTGAAATTGAAACTCGATTTTTGGACAATCGAGTTAAAGCGAATTGAAAATTACCAATTTTTTTTTTCCTAAGTCCAATTTCGCTATAACTCGATTGTCCAAAAATTAAGTTTTACATTTGAAACTCGTTTTTCTAAAAATCAAGTTTCAAAATAGGGGCATATCCTTAAATAATTTCAGATAGGGGGCATTTTGCTAGAAAGTTTATGAGAAATGAGTAAAACCCCATTTTGGCCTATGTATTAGCTTCAAAATGGTAGCCAGGTTTGCCCGGAACATTGACACTGGCGAGAACGTGGCCATCAAGATTCTTGACAAAGAGAAGCTTCAATTTAAAATTAAAAAAAAAAAAAAAACGATTTTCGAATTGAACGAATCAGAATTGTTATTTGTTAGATTCATTGATTCAGTTCATTGCATTTGAGAAAAAAAAAAAAAATCAATTATGTACTATGAGGAACTACTTTCATTTATTATTATTATTATTAAATTAAGGAATCGTAAAAGGAACACAGAAGAATTGCAAAAGGAATTGTAAACCAAGGCTTAGATCTCTCTCTCTCATTCTTTTATTCATGAGTATTTGGGATTGAATTAACAACATAACAACAACAAACAAAGTCTTAGTTCCAAAATTTTGGAGTTGGTCATGGATTCTTGATAGATTTGTTAAGATGATCAGCTATATGTATTATTATTATTTTTTCCATACTACTCTATTAAAAGTCACACTCTCTATTCTCAAAAAAAAAAGAAGGTAATTGTCTTACATTGCTTAAGAGAGTGTATTATGTGTACTATAACTTGCCCACCTCTCTTAAAAGTTACCATGACTTTTGAGTGGAGCTGTGGTGTGTTTTTGTGTTAGAATTTCTTTCCATCTTCCTTGTGTGTGTGTGTGTGCATTTTAAACTTTATGAAACTCTAGACTAGAGACTCAAGGTGCTTAATAGGTAAATTTTAGGGAGAGACAGTATCTTCCATCCAGTTTTAATTGTCATTGATTGTATCACACAAAATCATAGTACTTGTAAATTAAAACAATAGTAGTTTTTTACTCAACTTGGCTTTTTAATTTCTATAGTTGAAACAGATCTCTGTGTTCAAATATAATTAAGTAAAAATTACTAGATTTTTGTATTTTTTAATACATATGAATTTCACCATTATTTATGTACATGAAAATAAATAATTATCATCTTTTTAAGTAAAAATTTCACTAATGATTCACATAAGAAGATTTTTAATAGCTAGACAAATATCAAATATATCACATTTGAATATTTGATATTTTGGTTAATATATAAAATGATCAAATTGTAAAATTTTTAAAATTTCATTGTGAATATGTATGCACCTGAAATTTCAGAGCTCATTGATAAAATAATATTAAACTCAGAAGTTTATTATATGATTACTCACAATTTTTTTTTAACCTTTAAAATATAGATTAAAAAAATTCATGAAAAAAAAAATAGATGGGAAAAAAAAAATTGAAAATAGGAGGAGCAAATCAATTATCAAACATATAAACAATGTGAACTTTGGTGTGGCCAGGCCCCCTTGGCTTCACCATTGATGATGATGGGTAGAAAAAGAATAACCTGTTTCTACACTTGTTAATAATTTCTAAAAATCAAATATTTCCCAAGTCGAATAAAATCATATAAAAAATGTTTTCAAATTTTCCATTACTTTTACTTTACCGCATTGAATGGTATTAAACGTGAGTATAATGTGGAATTGGTTTTATTTTATTTTTATTTTTTTAATACAAATTTTAAAAGTTTAATAGGCGTTATGTGTCTTAAATTCTAAAACTTGAATTCAAATTTTAAAGGTTAAATATGCGTTACATTTCATTGTTTATGTTACTCAAATTTTAAAAGTTAAATAAGCATTATGTATAAATATTGGTAAAATCATGTGAATAGATGCTTCTGAATTTTAATAATCTTTAATTTTGTTATCGTTTTTGCCACGTTGAATCTCGTGACAAATGCATTTGTTTTGGGTATGAAATGTTACGGTTTGCATCAAGTGTTAGGTGAGTTAGATAGAATTACCAAAAAAGAAAAAAAGGATCCCTAAGATTTCAGTAATCTTTCACTTTTGCCATTGGTTTTATCACCCAACATTTCCATACATACCTCTTAAGTTTTCTGAAAGTTCAAATAGTGTAAAATATACTATGAACTTTTAGACCCCCAATTTACAAATACCCAATTCAAGCTTAATGTCAAACAATTAATGTGCAGAATATGAACACAAACTTAACACAAAATTGATAAATAATCTAAACCAAATAAAATCACATCCACAACAGAAATTAAATGGCAAGGATTAAGGGAAGAGAGATGCAAACACAAGGACAACACATGATGTGTTATCGAAGAGGAAACCGAAACCCTCGGCGTAAAACCTCTCCGCCGCCCTCCAAGCGGTAAGTAATCCACTAGAAAATGTAGTTGGGATACATGAACAACAATAGACCCTCCAAGCCTAATCTACCCAATGTACCTAAGCCCTCAAAGCTTCTTGCTTCAACGAGGTTGTGTCGAACCTATTTCTTTTTTAGCTTCCCGGATTCCGCTACTTAACCGTAGCATCAACCAATGTGAAATTGGTTCCTTCCTAACTGCTTCCCAAAGCACCAAACAGCCCTCTCACAGAAATGGATATGGTGAGAAAAAGTTTTGGTAATAAGCCTCTCAAGGATTTGACAATGGAGAGGAAGAGAGTAGAGAAATTTGAAGAGTCTCTTAAGTAAAGATTGTGTATGAGTCAATCTTGTTTTTCTCTAGGGTTTCTCTCTCAAAAATTCTCCCTAGAAGCTCTCTTTAAATCGTGGGTATAAGGGTATATATATAGTAGGGTGAGAAGGAATGTGAAAAGTCAGTTTTTCCCTAATGGGGTGTTCTGGCGACTTGACCTAGCGACTGGTTTGAGTCGTGAGTTCAAGCCGCGAGCAAATGGCCTGGCCAGATTGGGACTTTTGTCCTGTAGTGCAACAGCTGGCGCGACTCTTCAGCTTCTGGCATGCTTGGCACGTGTACATCATTCTGGCGGATTGCAGCCGCTAGCCATCCGCGAGATCCAGCCACGAGTCCCTATTTCTTTGCACAATCTTGAGCAATTCTTCATACTCTCTCACACATTACCCTTACATGATTCCCACCTAAATACATGGTTACTAATTACTAAAATACAAGCAAATTTAGCACGAAATAAAGCCAACAAGATGGTTAATAAAATTCAACCTTACATTTTCTCTAAAAATGCAAGAACATCTTAAACTTGTTTAAAGTTTTTATCCCTAATGGATGACAACCAAGAGGATGAAAAAAAGTTAAAGTTGCTTAAGAATGTTTTTTCATTTATAGAAATTGATGGCATGGGAAAATCAAGAGTTTAGAAGGAAGATCTTATCCTCGACTGGCTCATGAGGTTATTTTCAAATACACTTCCCATTTCTTAAGTCATGAATGATTTATTATTTTAAATAGATCTTTGAATATTTGTTAATAATTTTTTTTTTTTTTTGAAGAAAGGGTAAGCAAAATTTATTTAGTTAATATTTGGAATACATACTCCAAATTGGATGGTAAATCTTCCATTCATACATTAAGATCTATAAATAGAACTGGTTCCAAATGGAGAGGACTACTCTACTTGGGTGGCGGGTGGAAATTTGAAACTTTTGATGGAACCATAATGTTAATGAAATTCAGCCAATATATATTTAACAGACTTTGATTATGAACAATTGCTACTTTTTTACCAATTTAGACTATATTCTACTCTCTCACTCTCTCATTTTTTTTTGGGGGTTAAATTAACAATTAACTATGTAATAAAATTTGGCATTCAATTTTCACTTGGGAGTACCCTATATCGTACTACTATTCATTTTTTTGTTGTTGATAATTTGATAACTATAACGTTGAGGATGCGGAAATTGAATCCTAATTCTCTTCACAGAAGAAAGAGAGAAATTAAAAATGCCACTATATTGCTATATGGCTCTTGACCATTCTACCATACATTAATCACTTACTGTATTTCTTTCGGCCAATGATGCCGTTGCCTTTTATTTTCTACCATAAACTTTACTTAGGCACCATCAATTTTTCCATCATCTGTGTATGTAATTTTCTTAATGAAATTCATTAAACAGGAGAATTATATCTTGTCCAGCTCTTGGTCCTCTTCAGCATCAATAGCACAATCCTCAGGGAGTTTGAATGATATGGAGATTTCACCAGCCAACCAAACTGGTGCTACCCCTCTGTTTTTTAAAGGTGGCACTTGAGTTTTGAACTGAAAATGCAAACATCATGCTGGTAACAAAGCAATGAAGATGTGCGAAACTTGTATAATATATAAATTTAGAGGAAGATTTGTGTAATAATCTACCATGTTCATTGTTATATCGATGTTTTCGCAATCTTTGGTTGGTTTGAACTTTTATGTATATTAGGACACAATTTGTTGTGATCTCATTTTCGTTTTGCATTTTATGTGCTATTTAACAGTCAATGTAACTCATAAAATGAATGTACTAATTGAAGTTTTGTAAACTGTTGTTGTAGTGCTAAATTGGTTGAGACCAAGTATATGTAACTTCTTGATGGCAAGTATTATATTGTACTAGTATGGAACCCCGTGTTACTGCACGGGATTGTTTAATTGTAATGATGCTATTGGCCAATTTTTTTTGTTTTTGTTTTTTTTTGGGTTTATCACACGGATGATAGAATTAAATAAAACAATAATAAATATATATTGCATATTATTATCTAAGTAATGCTATTGGTCTTTTTTTTGGTTTATCATACATAGGATAGCATTAGATAAAACAATGAATAAAAAAAGAGAATATTGCATTTTATTATTTAAAATATATAAAGGGACATTAATGGAACTTTCTTCAACAGTTTCTAATAAAATTGGATATGAATAGCGTATTGGAATCAGAAGTGTGTTGCAATTCATAGTTTTTAGTGGAGATGCCATCAGATAGCACTTTTCCCCTATAGACATGTCTAATACGCTGTCCTTGAGTTTATTTTGAGTACGTTTCAAGCCGAAGTCAATATTGTTGTCTCTTTTAAAACTTCAAATTGCCATTGATCAGTTTCACAAAATTAAAATTTACAGAACATTTTACCTTCTTGTTTTTTCAACATCCGTAAGGTTAAATGTTTCTATTAAAATCCAAAAGTTCACCTAACTAAAAATCATATATACATATCTTTCATCAATTGTTAATAGCTCTACAATCTATTTATGCACCAAAAGCAATGACTAACTTGAAAGAAGAGAAAGATTACATGTTAGCATAAACTATCACTTCCAAAAGCAACATTAATCAAAGATTAAAATGAAACTATAATTCAAAATAATTCCAGCAGTTGCCTGTGTCCCAAATTGTAAGCTTCAATCTTCTCCCACCAATTGTGAGCAACTTAATCTCAAAATCCACACCTGAAAATGATTAAAACAATAATGAAAGTTCATAATACAATCTAAAGAATGAAAATAGTGATCCCTACAAAAATAGAAATAAAAGGACATGAAAGCTCTTGGTGCACCTAATAATACAGAGACTAAGGAAGCTCTTGGCCACCCTGATTAGGTCTTGGGTTTTCTCAAACCAAGATAATATTGACTATTTAACTCAAACGTTCGGATAGCACACAATGCAGAATTGTGACTGATGAAGTTTAAAAAAAAAATACAATTACATGAACTCCAAAAACTGAACTTAGCTTAGCAAAGCAAGCAATACCTTACCAACATAGTCTACACTTGTGATAAGCAAGAATCCAATGTGATATTTGAGTCCTATAGAGGAGATGCAAATCTATAATAGGATGAGAAAAAGTGGGAATCGAGACTAAATATTACATATCACATGTCTAATGAAATTTCACGAAACACATGTAATAATAACTAAAAAATGGTCTTGCAAGTGGGATAACCTAATGAAAGGTTGAAAATACTTTGTATAGTTGCAAGATAACTCCTAAAAACTTGACGTTTTAATTGAAGGTAGATTTGGCATGTCTCTTTTGTTTATAATCTCTACAACAGTTTAAAATTTTAGTATTTTTCTTACCTTGACAGGAATGTAGCAACTTTAGAGAAGCATATATCATGACAAATTCCTACTCCAAAATGACCAACATCTGCATTGAACTCTTGCTTATCAGTGCCAACCAATTTTGAAGAAATTGCTCTTCAACCAATAAATCTAAAAGATAGATTTGTGTTAACTTCAATATAATTATTTTCAAATTTTGTTATACCACAAATTCTCACAATTGGTCTCAAATGAACATCTGATGATGTCATCTAGTGGCACCTTACAAAACCACATCCACTTTATCTAAGTAGGCATAGAAGGAACAGAGCCAATCCTCTTAGAAGTATGGATAATACACATTTATGGTGCATGATTTCAATACAATCTTATCACAACAAATGGTATTTATTTAAGGTTTGAGTCTAAATCATATACACCTATGTTTGGCAACACAAATTTTAAAAAATTTGGGATAACTACATAAATAAATAACATATTGGAATTTTGTTTGTGTTTGTGTAGTAAAGGGAAAACAAAACCCATAGAGTATAATATGAAGAAATATTAACCTAGTATCAACTATCAATTTTTGAATAAAGAAACTCTATGCTTCAAGTGCATCACACAAAACAAAAAAATCACAATGGCATTTAAATTAGGGAAATCTTATTTATATACTTCCATTCAGGTAGTCAACAGTACAATTAGTATGAAATGTAACGAACTTAGAGTCATTATTCACTTCTCCAAAAACACAGTCCTTATTTACAAATCAAAGCAAATGAAAAAAATTAGCAATGAAAGAAGAATTTAAGCTACCATTATGTGATGTTGTTGACAGTCTCAGATAGCCTTAAAAACTTTAGTTTTGTTGCCTTATTAACCCAAAGACACACAAAACAAAAACCTGAGACAAACACATGGAATGGAAATGAAATTTTCTTAGAAAGAAAGAAAGCATAAGATACCTTACGTTAAGTTTTGTGAATGTGATACCTTATGTTTTGCTCAAGTGAGGGTCAGATCTGATATCATTCATAAGCAAATAGATATCAAATGTAATCTGAAATAAAGCAAATAGATATCTAACTATCATAAAAATAATAAAAAATAAAAAATCACATGAAATTAATACAAACTTGCATAGTTATTAATGAAAGATTGTGTGCACCATTCCTACGCTTGAAGCTTGTCAACGTGACAGCGAAATTAGGATAAGAAAAAAAAAAGTAAAAAGCGAACATCAAATTTAATATTTAGTATTAAATTTTAGATTCAGCGTAGAAATTCTCACCAACAAAACCCATCAACAGAATTTCTCAACCAACCAAATAAATAAATAGAGCAATACAAATTCTGTTAATTTCAATAGAAAACGGGCTAATTTACCCGAACCAAATATTATATCTTAAAAAATCATTGCCTTTGAAGGATCTTGGAATCTGGTTGCTATCAAAATTAATGAATCTGTAAGTCCACGAAAGAATACCAAGAATCTCTTTGATGCAAATTCAACCTTTTTCCTCCTGCCACAAAAAAGGAAACTTGAGAATTGTAAAACAAAACCTAGAAAAGTATTTGAACTCTATGATTGATAACCAATTAGATGGCAGATTATGCAGAGAATAATCAACAAGGATTTGTTACCTTAGCTTTCTTCTACATAGAATCAACAAACTTCATTCTCCTCATAACTGGCTTTTCTCTTATAAGCCACAGCACATTAAAAGAATGAGACATGAGATATTTCCAAATAAACCAAAATAAAATCAGTTTGTTAGAGAGTGGTCACTCTTCTATGGCCACTGATGGGAATATATAGAGGGTTATATATTGAAAGGAATCTATATTAGGTTTTGACTATACAAAATCTAAACCAATTTCTTAAATCAAAACCAACCAACCAAAATAGCAAAACCTAAATCTTATTAAATGCACAAAATTAACATTAACGATTTTACCTGTAGCAGTTCCAGCGATCTGATATTGGGTTGGTTGTGAATATCAAAACCTAATCACAATTAATAAACACACTTAAATCGAAGATAAAAACTCACCGGTAGTGGTTCTAGCCTCTCTCTATCTTAACAAATTATTAAATTTCAGAAAAGCAACTAAATAAAAGTGCAGAATAAAAGAAAGGTCTTACCCTTTGGTGCTCCTTCTTTCTATAGTAGTACGTGCCTCCCCTCTCTTTATGCCTCCATAATCCTCTTCTTTTATAGTGAAGAACCCTAATTTCTTGTCTGCCATTGACAACGAGAGAAAGAGCTGTCAAAGATTTTAGAAAGAGCCCACCTCATCTTTGTAGAGAAAGGAATTGACAGATATAAATCCAAAATACTTGAAATAAAAAAATACGAATAACCAGAAAATATTAAATAAGAATAGTCGCAGCTGAAAAGCATTCATCATTGATCCTGAGAGATGCCTTTCAAATTTCTTAGCATTCATTGAAAAAGAGGGAATGGGCTATGAAATTGAACAAAAAATGAATGACCCATTATCAAAATCATCCATAAGATAATGAAAATCACTCTTGGATCATCCACAAACTCCATCTACTCACAAAATAAATAATTACTTACGAATTATGATGCAGACAATGAAATTGACATTTTTCAATTCACGATTAACTCCTATCAACTCCCTCGCTTCTATGAAGATGATATGTCATAAATCAAAAGAGAATCATAATAACAATAAAACGCTAGTGAACTTAGCCCAAAACAACCCTTCTATTTACTAAAACTCCAAATTTGATGTTCATAACTTTTCCTTCATTTTCTCCCAGGAACCAAACAAAAGATTGAAATTGAACAAAAACCGAATAACCCAGCATCAAAATCAACAATAAGAAAATGTAAAAAAAAAAAGTGCTCTCAGACCATCCACAAAAACCCATCTACACACTAAAATAAATGAATAAATTCACAACATTTAGATAACCAAAAAAATCTAAAGAGCATCCAAATTTGATTTTCACATATTTCCCCTTCATTTCCACAAGAACCAAACAACTTCTAAGAAACCCAACAACCTAGAATCGAAATCATCAAGAAGAAAACGAAAAAAAAAGAAGAAGAAAAAGCGATGGATTAGTAAAATACCAACTGTAACCAAACGCGGAGGTACTGTAAGTCGTTTTTGTAATGGCGATCGAAATCAAAGGTTTACGCGCACTTTTGCAAAAACCGTGGCAACTTCTCATTTAGTACTTGCGAAGGCAACGAATCCTTCATCTTTCTGATCCCTCTGTCTATACAAAATGCCGAACAATCTTACTTTTTAAAACCATTAAAAGAGCTACCCACAAAGAAAGAGAGAGGCATACTGGAGCCATGGGAGAAGAGGGTCGTTGCCAGAGTAGGATTTGATGTCTGAGATCAAGGAGGTGAAGAGATCAGTGTTGTTGTTGTTGTTGGCTTTGGCAGAAGGGGAGGTGAACCTGTAAAACAGGCGTGTCTGATATATAAAGAAGAGCAAAAGGTTTTATTTAGCCAAAAAAAAAAAAAAAAAAAAAGAGCACAACATTTAAATGTAGAACACAGATTTCTAGAAGGGGAGGTGAAATTGGACTCCAATTTCAGATTTGAATTGAACAATTAGAAGGATAAATCTAGACACTTGACACAAAATTAGAACTCTAATTGGAATTGCAATTTGAGATTCTTTCTGCTTCACCTATTATTATATATATAGATTACTAGGATCTAAGGAAAACCAGCAATGTATTTATTGTCTACTTAAGGAAAGAAAAATACGGAAAAAAAAAATGGAGAGTAATGCTATAACCACAAACTATTTTACAACATTTTTACAAATTGTTGATGTGGTCAGCTTCTTATTGGTTTTCATCTAGGCTTGTTATTAATATTATTTTTTTATTTACCAATAACCACTCACCACATCAACAGTTTATAACAAATTTTGTAAAGAAATTTGTATCTCTAACATTATTCAAAAATTAAGGATAAAAAAGGACAAAAAATAAATTACAAGATTGATCTGGTGAATTGACATCAGGATCAGTGTTTTTTTTTCTTCCTTATTTGCCAACTTTAATTTAGGGTCTTTAACTTGGATTAGTCATGCCTAAAATAAAATGAAAATTTGGCCCTTTAGCTATTAAAAAAAAAAAAAAAAAAAAACGCTTATATCAAAAGACCCAGAGGTCCTGGACTTGCCTTTAGGCAAAAGATGGAAAAAGAAAACCAAACCCAAACCCAAATAAAACAAACTGTGGACTTTAGCTTTCCCCATAATGGTAGTCGAATATACCCCATGAGTACCCTGCTACGTATATAAAAAATTTGCCAATATTTTTTACACCAGTTAAGTTGGCAAAAAAGTTTCTACCGGTTTTCATTTGGGCCACTATTGACATCATTTTTTTTACAAAAGTAGTCATCACTTTTATAAATAACACGGAAAAAACTTCAGTCAATGTGATGGTCCAGGCACAATACTGTCATCACATCGAGCTGATGGAAAATCTGAAAAGATCAAGTTTGTTCCATGTGAACAATATGTTAAGTGGAGGAAGAGCGAAGCCTATCACTAACAATCTGCTAAATCTAGTAGGTGTTAAATTTTTTGTGCCCCCATTGCTAGAGAAGTTATTAGGTCCATTGGAAGACTGCTGAAGTGGTCCTTTCTAGTTTTCTCAACTAATTAAACACTATCATCGATGCAAATATGAAATCACCTGGTGGTTATTTATTTATTTTTCTCTAATTCTGATTAGGAAGCTGACTCAAATGACATTGTTTTATTGGTTAGAATGACCATTTTAGCAATCTTCCGAGTGGACATAATAATTTTTCCCATGGTTGGCTTCTCTATCTCACTTTCAAATTTTAGGAAGCTAACTCAGATAACATTGTTTCATTGGTTGGAATGACCATTTTAATAATCTTTAAGAATTTCTCCCATTTTTGGCTTCTCTATCTCACTTTCAAAATTTTTTTTTTTCCCAAAATTGACCAATGTAAATATGGCATCATCTGGTGGTTATTTATTTTTTTATATATTTTTTCTTATGCTAATTAGAAAGTTAACTTAGATGACACTGTTTCTTTGGTTGTAATGACCATTTTAGCAATCTTCCCAATGGACTTAATAATTTCTCTCATTGCCGGCTCCTCTATATCACTTTTAAATTATTTTTTTCGCAAAACCGAACAAACCAACACTACAAAAAAACGGTTCTGAGGCCGCGTTTTTAAAACACGGCCATAGGACATAAAAACGCGGCCTTACGCCCGTTTGGCCTTAGGCCGTGCTTCTTTAAGCCCCATTTTTAAAAAACGGGGCTTTATGCTGTCTTGGGCTGCGTTTTTAAAAACGCGGCCCAAAAAAACGCGGCCCAAAGGCCCTGCGTTTTGTAGTGCAAGCAACCACCCCGTAATGCTTAGTGGTAAAAAAATAATGCACTTCCAAAATCGTCACCCAAGTGATGATTGATGAACACCTCCATTTAATATTTACACCGAATAAAATATAAGTTTTTGTGGGTTGATACGAACACCCCAAATATCATATGATCTAACTTTGTCGGAATAAACAAGACCTAAATTGTCAACCCAAACAATCCCTTTAGGTTAATATATATTACATTTTCAATACACAACTCTATACATGTTCAATATACTTTACTTGCATATAATGAAATTCCAAAAGGCAGATGCATGCATGGTGGAATTAATAAAATTTTGAAAATTTTCCAGCTTAACATGTTTCGGTTATTGCAGAAAAATTACAGGTAAATTAATTTTTTTTTGCTTCTAATGGAACTTTGTTGTATTTCAATATAATATCCTATGAAGCATTGGTGCGGTTAAATGGTAGCTAAATCTGTGTCGGATGTGGGGTGTACAAAAATAAAAGTTCCCCCCTAATTGTTTGAGTTAGTCCAATGATATTCTTAAAAACTAATAGAATTTTTCAATCGGTCTAATAGTTATAGAGATAAGTTAGTTTTTGTTTTCTCAAATTCTTTTTTTACATGTTTAATATCAAACTAGACAATTTTTATATATTAATTGGAGTTTAAAAGATGATAAGTTCCCCTAAAAAATTATCTTGCAAATATACATATGTGAAAGTTGTTCATTTTATATACAATATATTTATAAATTATGACTTACTTTAATATCAAAATATTAATGTTTATATATGTGTATGTGCATTTATGCATATATGTGATGGTTTATATTGACTCGTGACTACTATATTAGTACCAAATCCTAGCTCCACCCTTGGTCTCGCACAATTTTTTTTAATTAAAAAAAATCCGATAAAGGGAACCAATATGGCAAAGAAGATCAGGAATAGTGTTTTTTTTTTAAAAAAAATTGGCATGCCCTGAATCTGATGTCTGAACCACTGCCCTTCCTAGGAAAAACGAAAAATTTAATCCACTGCCTTCATCTCTGTTTTAAACGGAGAAGAAAAAGCATAGGATGAAAAAAAACAACGAAGAACAAAACGATACAGAGGCACTAAGAGAAACTGAGAAAAGAAAAATAAGAGAGAGAGAGAGAGAGAGAGAGAGAGAGAGAGAGAGCACTGGTGTCCAGCAGTTTGAAACTTTGAAAAGAATATAGAGAAGTGTGTGAGACAATTGAAATAAATGTGAAATATTATGTTCACAACATTTTTACAATAAATCTTAATTAATAAGTTGTTATGAGTGGAAAAAAAAAAGTAATTTAAGTGATAAATTCAAATTAGAATTAATAACAACTTACCACCTATGATTTGTTATGAAAATATTGTGAACGTAGCACTTCTTAAAAAAAATTGTGTAGGTGAGAAAGAGTGGCTAAAGTGAAATTTAAAAAGGTTCATAGTTTCTAATTACTCAAAATGTTGGCTTGATTTACAAAAATGCCATAAATAATTTTTTTATTATTAAAAATAACAATATAATCACCTTTATTATGATTTTCTTTTTAAACTATATTAAATTTATTAATTTACTTGGCTTTATAATAGTAACTAGTAAAAATATTATTCTATTAATTACTAAATAATAATATTAACATGTATTCACTTTATTATTTACTATTGCTTTTAAATTGATATATATTTACCATTATATATTTAAAAAAAATGCTTAGCAATAAAAATAAAAATATTGTAAGGACCAGTTTTGGCTTGAACCCAGAACAGGAATGGACCTTGGCCCAAAAAGCCTGAACAATAAATTTGTAGAGAGTGGGAGAAAAAGCTAATCTGAATTTAGGATAAAGATATTGATATACAGTGTTAAATGGAAAGAGTCACACATGCATACATACAAAAAGTATCCTCGGACATGATCTGTCAATATGATCAATAATGAAGAACTCTTCCTTTTTACTGTTGTATTTCTTCCACCTTTTTCTCTCTTTTTCTCTCTTCTATTTCTTTTTCCGTCCTCCTTTTCTTTGAATCTTCTTTCGTGTTATATACTACCGTTTTTGCACAATTTCCTCCATCCACATGTGAGTCAGGTGTTGGGAGTCTTTTTTCTCTGTTCTCCCTCGCCTCTCCTTGAACCTTCTACTCTTAGTTGTAAGGCTGCTTGTTTACTGTTCAGGTATCACCTCCACATTAATGCGGCCAGAGAGTTAGCTGGGTGGCATTTAATGCGGGGGTGACAGTACTTCCTGATATTTGTTTTTCCTCATCCTTATCCTTTATCTGATATTTTCCTATCCCCTTTGTTGCAAAGTCTTTCTGAAACGTTATCTTAAGGGACTGAGAAGTCTACTGGTCACCTCGGACAGAGGTTCCGAGGTGGTCATTATCCTCGGACACGGTTAAATTCTACATAGGTATTTTTTACCTCTTTTTAGGGTATAATTTTCATCTCTTCCTTTGCTGGTCGTCCTCGGACACTCTTTTATCCTCGGACTGGGTATTGGGCCATAGGCCCAGCCCTTTCCAATGCAAATTGTACCTATGAGATTAATTGGCCCCCACAAATATATTTAATAATTAATTTATAAATGTATCCCGCTGCACTCATCTTTTGCTTTTTAAAAAAATTGTCATGTTGCTGCATTGCATGCACTTGCACCCGTATTCGTATAGGTGCTTCCTAGATAATATCATTATGTTCCTTGTTAATATGTTATGTACTCAGTTATTTATTTTCAAGTTCCATTTTCAACAACCAAATTGGAGTGAAGTAAAAAGAGATTTGAACTGAGTAATCTTTGATCCTTGCTAGCCAAGAAGATTCTTCAACTACTAATATCTATTGCATCTATGTATACTAGCCAAAATATGGAGTTGCAATCACAGTAAGAGGAAATTTTCCATGAAAAATGGATATTCCCGTAGATTCAGTCATGTCCATATCCTATCCTCTTGCCCCTCCAAGCAATGTCCAATCAAAGTTTAGCAGAAGATTTGCCAAAACAAGCTTGATAGTGGTTATGGCAAAGGAAATTCCTGGGCAACCCCTCCTTCCAGCTCCAAATGGGATTAACTAAAAGTCATGTCCTTTAAAATCTATAGAATAAGTCAAGAACCTTTCAGGATGAAATTTCTTTGGATTGTCCCATAATCTAAGGTCTCTTCCAATTGCCCATACATTGATAAAAACTTGTGTTCCAGTTGCAATGTCATAGCCTTGTATTTTGGCATCTTGAATTGATTCTTGGCGAACTAACAGTGGAAGAGGAGGATGGAAGCGAAGAGTCTCTTTGATCACTGCATTTAAGTAATGCATTTTGTCCAAATCATCCTTTGCTATGTCCTTTTTGTGGCCAATGATTCCTCTTAACTTCATTTTGCACATTCTTCATGAGCTCTGGGTTTCTTAAGATCGCTCTACCACCATCACCCAGTCTAACAGTACTATGTATGTAGAGTTAGTACCAGCAACGAATGCATCCTATAATAAAAAGAAGGGACATATTGTAGAAAATTGTCAACCAGTATGAGAAAGAGTATGAAATGCCATAGTCTCCTAGAACAAAACAAACCTTTTTGATGAATCTTTTTACCCCACTAACTTTATCAACAAACACAAATTCATAACATTTGCTACAATTTATTGACATTCTTGTCCTTATAAACTCATGTGAATGTGATGTTATGGTGGGTCTAAGTCTAGTGTTTGTGACAAACAACATACCTCAGTAAATTGTTAAAAAGATTGTGAATTTGTGTGCCTATAGTCTTATATTCTTTAAAGCCTCTCATTTTCGTACAAGAAACAATTTTAGTTACTATACAATTTGACCTAATCCAGTCTAAAACTTTTTTTTTTTTTTTTTTTTTGGAGGTAGAAAAATGCATGTGAAAATACCAAAATATAAAATATTGATTTTGGAAAGAATGTGTCTTTAGAGGAATCTAAGCTAGCTAAAACTAGTTTTATATGAAAATATATCTAGACATATATATATATATTTTTAAAAAATAAACCACTAAAACCAATTATATTTTTCTTAACAAACCTGGTTTTATGTTTTTGCCAAACACTATATGCTCTTTTGGATTAACGGTAGGATAAAATTAATATGCTTATTTAGTATTATATATGTACAAGTTGTTAAAAGTTTTACACTTTTTAACCACCGCGCACCCTTGGTGCGGTGGTTACTCCACAAGTATAAATGCTTATGGAGTGGGGGCCAAGGGACAGGGTTCAAATCTCCAGGAGGGAGTTTCACATACATATATATTTAGATTAGGCTAGAGTAGAAATTCTATATTGTATATATAAAAATTTTTTTTTACACTTTTTATGTAAACTGTACTTTTGTGCAGTTTATTTATTCTTAAGTTTAATGAGTCAATAAGAACAAACTCTTTCAAACAAGCTAAAGCTATCTATGAATAACTCATCTTAGTTTCAAGAAATTCTAGTTTACATCAGGGGCGGAGCCAGAGGGGGGCGAGGGGGGGCACCTGCCCCCTCTGACTCCTAAAATATCTTTGCATATGTAGTCTAGTTACTCCCTGACATTGAGAAAAAAGGAAAAAGAAAAAAAGCACACCCACTTGAAAGTGACCCAGGAAAAAGAAAGGAAGAAAAAGTTATTCTCCATGTAACCTTTTCACCATTTCACTATTCTCATAAGCAATTTTTGTCTGTCTTGCACTTATTTCACTACTTTTTCTTTTTTATTTAATATTATTATTTTCACCATTTTCACTGTAATTTCACAACCTTTTATTACTAAGTGATGTTAGAGATATTACAAATTTTACTACTTATGTCTTACAAATTAGCACCTCACCAATCACAAAAAATAATTTCAAATATATATTCATTATATTGTTTAAGAAACACTACTCACATTTTTATCACATCAATTTGTAAAATTTGTGGTAGTTATGACTATGAATTGGTTATTTTTGTTTATTTATTTTAATACTACGAAATATATTCATATTTTCTTACAATTGTTTTGTTATTATTATTGATTAATATTTTTTAAATTAATTTTACTTTTAATATTGTTTTTTTAATTTTGCCCCCCAGACTAAAATCCTAGCTCCGCCATTGGTTTACATCCATTTGTTTAGCAAGCAAGTCAAGCTTAAGCCCAATTTTATGTTTAACTATTAAAGCAGCCAAAGTCCAACATAATTATTTGAATGTGAACAAGTTTGTGAACATAAGACTCAATTTAAATATGAGAAAAATTAATGGATGCCTTAAGGGTATTGATTTAGAAATTATTTTAGAAACTTTTTATAGGAAATGAGAAAAGTGACTAGCTTTTTTGACAATTTTTTTAAAATTTCCCATGAAAGTGGTATTAATTTTTTTCTAAAATGTCCATTAACAAGAAATTTCAACTATATATAATATTATATTTTTATATGAATACTTCTCTTAAAAAAAATGCATATATAAACTTAAGATTGGATTGTATAAGTTTGTAAATAGGTTTATATAATATCAAATTATTATCTGTAATTTATTGATAATATTAAAAGTTTATTCATAGTAAAAATTATTGAATTTGTGAAGTCGTAAAATATTTTAGTCCTAGTTCTACTATATAAGGGAAAAGAATAAGTTACTAGGTAGCCCGTGAACAAACTTAAGCTTTTTCAACAAAAAAATGAAGCAAATTTGAACATATAATTTTGTCAGGTAATGAGCTTAAGCTTAGTTTGAGTTCAAAACAAAATTAAATAAAAAAACTAAAAATTTTAATACTCGACTAGTTAAATTAAATAAACAAACTAAATATTTTAATACTCGACTAGTTTCTAGGCCCGCAAATGTGCCAAATTAAAGGCTCTTGTGGAATTATTATTTTTGCATCTTTTGAAATATGTAATTTGGGCATTATCTATGAACTTTGTAAACAAAGTTCAACAAAACTCCAAAATGATGATGGAATGCACCATTCGCTTATATGCACTAAATAGAGAGAGAGAGATTCTTACCAAGATTAGAGCCTTAATACTTACTCTATCTATGGGAAACCAGTCACGTTTTCCTTTGGAACCCAAAACAAAACTTCCACGAAGTCCTTTTCTTCTTCATTTTCAGGACTAACAACATGGTCTTTACTCCCTTTCTTCTGACAATTAATGTGCTCTTCAATTACTCCAAAAAAATCATCAAATTGTTTAGCCACTTTATCTGCTTTAGCATCCAACCCATTGACAAGGTTCACCCATGCAAGCCATGGAAGATAGTCCCCCACATTGATAGTACCTAACAACTCGCCAAGCTCCCTTAAAGGCTTCTTAAAGTTTCTCTCACCTTCTCCTCCACCATACTTTCTTCCCAAGGCAACCCTACATAAAACATCAAAAGTAAGATTTACAAATACTTCGCTTAAATTCACATATGAAGAAGAACAAGTTTGTTTGATTTTCTCAATGACTAGGCAGATTTCCTCCTCTCTCACAGCTTGAAAGGATTGAACCCTTCTGTTACTCAAAAGATGTAAGACAAGTACACTTTTCATCTGCCTCCAGTACTCACTGCATTTGGCAGTTGCCAAATCTTTGTAATTGTACAATAGTTTCTGGAACATGATTGATTGGGCCGACCTGGGAAAATGACATCATGGGTCTTTAGTATCTCATGGGCAGCATCAGCAAACGAGACAACAAGGGTTGGTATGCTGCTGAAGTGAATCAGCGTGAGGGGGCCGTACGGCGTGGAGTGAGTGGTGAGGCTACAAGCCGAGTTGGTGAAGGTTTCCGATGATTGGGAGCTTTGGTGGTGAAGGTGGTGAGTGTTTTTTGTTGTTTGGAAGGGTGGAGCACCATTTGAACAGAAGAATGAAGATTGTAAAGTTGTGATTTACGATTATGTTTTATTTTGGCTTTAATTCTGTATCAAATTTAATTGTAATTTTGTTCAATCATTTCCTTATATTTTTGTGGGATTTTATGTAAGGGTTGTGTATAAGAGTTTGGTGAAGAATTTGTGAAGAAGTAGTTTTAGCGACTGGACTCGTGACTAACTTGCGACAAATGACCTGCAAAACAACTGATGTGAGAATCACATGCTAGAATTTGAAGAGTCTTTGACAAGTTGGTTTTTGTGAGTGACTCGTGACTTAGGCCAAGTTGCAAGTGACCCACGAAACCCACTGCCTATTGCTTTTTGGAGTGTGACTTTTCATTCTTTACCAACACTATATAAAACCTCATTACCTACGAAAAGTAAGAAGAAGAATGAGTATTTTCTGAAGAAAATTTTGAGAGAGAAACCCTAGCCAAACACTTGAGAGTTAGAGATTGTTTTACCCATAATACTCTATACCATTTCTCTAAAGTTTCCATCTACTCCCACATCTCCATCTATACATCCTTGAGAGTTTCTTAGCCCAAACACTTGCCTTACCCATCATGAGTGTTGAGAGAAGTTTTGGTGCCTTTGGGAAGCATTGGAAGAAGTCATTGAGTGGCAGATGCAATCGGGCGAAATTGCGGGATCTAGAAAGCTAGTGAAGACAAGACTCCGAGAAGTCCGTTGGTGGCAGGAGCTTGGAGGGCTCAAGTACATTAAGTAGATTAGGCTTGAAGGGTCTTTTTGATATTCCTGTACTCCAACTTATTCACTAGTGGATCGATTTCGGCTTGGGGGCCGCGGAGAGGTTTTTCGCCGAGTATTTCGGTTTTCTCTTTGATAACACGTCTCGATGTTATCTTGTGTTTGCATCTCTCTTCCTTACTCTTTAAGCTTTACATTTATTGCTCATTGTACTTGCTTATGGGTTAAAGTAGTGTTACCGGTTTATTGCACATGCTTTACTCTTGTTCTGCATTTAGATAAGTTAGAGTAAAAACAATTAAGCCATAATTTAAATTTGGGGGTCTAAACAAGCATTAGTGTTTTCATAGTAATTGAGCTTTCAAAGATGAATGTCAAGATGCATAGAACAAAGGGATACAACAACAAGGATGCTACATTTGTCTCTAAAAATGGCAGCAAGTGTGACATTTTCTTCTCTCTTTTATATGTAAGTGTATGTTTAAGTTCTTGCGGTTACCTTGCCTATGTTACTTGATTTTCCTGTTTTTATTATTAAACAGATTTCCCCAATAGCCTCAAGAGTTGTATTGGCATGTATGTGAACATAGCTGTTTGTTCTGTTTAGATCCCTTAAACTAGATTATTTAACCTAATTAGTTAACCAAGTTGATTGTTAGATTTATTATTCAGATCTAGGTTAAACAAGCATATATCATATCATGCACAGCAGCGGAACCTTGCTTATGTTACTTGATTTTCCTGTTTTTAGTATTAAACAAATTTCCCCAACAGCCTTAAGAGTTGTATTAGCATGTATGTGAAAATAGATGTTTGTTCTATCTAGATCCCTTAAACCAGTTTATTTAACCTAATTAGTTAACCAAGTTGATTGTTGGATTTATTATTCAGATCTAGGTTAAACAAGCATATATCATATCATGCATAGTAGCGGAACCTTGCTTATATTACTTGATTTTCCTATTTTTAGTATTAAACAGATTTCCCCAACAGCCTTAAGAGTTGTATCAGCATGTATGTGAACATAGCTGTTTGTTCTGTTTAGATCCCTTAAACCAGATTGTTTAACCTAATTAGTTAACCAAGTTGATTGTTAGATTTATTATTTAGATCTAGGTTAAACAAGCATATATCATATCATGCACAGCAATGGAACCTTGCTTATGTTACTTGATTTTCTTGTTTTTAGTATTAAACAGATTTCCCCAATAGCCTTAAGAGTTGTATCAGCATGTATGTGAACACAGTCGTTTGTTCTGTTTAGATCTCTTAAACTAGATTATTTAACCTAATTAGTTAACCAGGTTGATTTTTATATTTATTATTCAGATCTAGGTTAAACAAGCATATATCATATCATGCACAGCAGCGGAAAAGTAAATAACACCATAATATGATGACCTAACAAAACCAATGAAACGAATCGTTTCAAGGTAAAAACCTGGAGAGGATTTGACCTAGCTATCCTTAATGTTGTGAAATTTTAAAGTACTTGCAAGTGTACGAACCGTACTGAAGTATAGTTTGACAAGAACAAGATCGAACCCACAAGGACTTGAATGAACGTAAGAAAATTAATCAAATCTTAATCAAATTAATCCTAATCTAGTTTAATAAAAATTGGTTGTTTGAAATTAAATATACTAAGCAAATAATTAAACTAAGCAAAGATATAATATAAAGCAATAAAGAGATGTAAACAATCTAAAGAAAGGAATTAAGGTTTTGGAATTTGCCTTGTAAGTCATATTAGCATATATTTATGATCATTAATTTTTCCCAACTATTGCATGATAATCTAGAAACCAATCTTGTTATCATGGAAAATATTCTCATTAAAATTCTTGTTTTAAAAATCAAAAGCATGTTCTTCTTTGCTTCTTAAGTATAAAATCAAATCATCAATTGTATCCATTGACAAATAAATCAAAAGAGATATCCAATTTTATAATCAAGAAATAATAAACCAATTTAATTAATTAAGATAAATTCTAAATCATGAGAAAAACATGATTGAACTCATATCTAGAATCTCACCTTAGTCAATTGATATGAAACAAAAATAATTTAAATCATTAAAGAATACATATTGTGGGAAAAATCAAATCACATAATATATTACTGATAATCCTTAACAAGGTTTCATCTTCAACCTTAATTATAAATTTAGCTACTAATAGTAATTGAAAGAAAACACAAAAATAAAATACTAAACATTAAACTAGACAAATAAAATAGAGAAAGAAATAGTCACAATACTAGAGAAAAGCCACAGAGGAAGCCACATGCGGCATTGCCTCTTGCTCCAATTTTCTGTTTTGCATTCCAGCCCTAGCACTAGCCTTCCTTTATTTTCTGTTTTGCTGTCCTATTTATAATCACCCAAAAACAGCTTGATAGTGAAACACGCACACCTAATACAAGTCGGTTTAGTATTGCTTTGTTTTCGTTCTCGTATTCACACAACACACTGACCTTAAAGCCTTTCTTCACAAAACCAAAACAAAGGCGGCCCATTAAGAACTCTTTTCAATTTCGTTGGATTAATAGATAGCCTATCAAATTAGGACCTTCAAGCCCTGTAGATTTCTTATCCCACGAAACTTCTTTAGTTCCTTTTATTTATTCTTTTCTTTCTTTCCTTTGCTTTCACGTATGCATTTTGGAACTCACTTCTTATTCTTTTCCTTTGTGATTTTTTTCTTCTTCTTTTCTTCACTTCAAGCTTCACTAGTTCACATTGCTTCACATATGCCTGAGCTGAATCTCTGAAATTGGCCCATCATGTAGCATGTCCACCTAAATAGCCTTTAATATCTATAAGAGACAATGATAACTTATAATTAAAAGTAAGGCCAAAAATGCAAATATGAGAGTATTTTATTATATATATCTCATGCACATCACTCAAGGTAAAGCAAATCCACTATAAAATAATTGAAGTTTTTACAATCAAATTTAATCCTAAATCTATTGCTACCTCCAGTAGTAACTTACTAACACGACCACGTGCAAGCTCCAAATCCACGAACTCCTTCTCTCCTTGGATTTACTGCAACACAAGCACCTACGCTTGTGACTTTGAGATCCCACTCAAAGGTTTCAGATCACCTTCAGCTATTGATCTTTGTAGCAGCAACTAGGTTCTATCAATGCTTGATTGTAAATTTTGCTCCGGAAGACGCTTGTGTAGTTAGAAGGTATAACACCTTTTAGATCTCACAAGGAGTGACACATAAGTATTTCAAAGATTTCCAAAACGTAGTTAGAGTTTCTCTTTATATGTGGAGAAGTTAGAATGAAACCTTAAACGTTTTTGCAGGTTTGGGCTTGATTTAAAATTCTACAGAATTTTTTTTTATTTTTTTATTTTTTGTGATTCTCGATTAGTCAAGCCTAATTCTCAATCGATCAAGCTTGGCAGATTGTGACTTCCCTTTTTTGCAGTCAGCTCAAACTTGAAACTTGAAACTTGAAACTTGAAACCTACACCTTTGAGCATTGCCTAACACATAGATTAGACATATTTTGTTCTCGGTTTGTCAACACATACAAAATATGATTCTAAACATTTAATCCTAAATCTTCAGAACCTAACAATAACTCAGCAAATGGGCTTCCACCAAAAAAGAAGAAAAGGTAAGCACTGCAATGGTGGAGCCACATGTATCCTTGGGGGGGCCTTGGCCCCTCCAAAATTTTTTATTTTTTATACAATTTAAGTATATTTTATAAATATTTAAAGGTTATATGAAGAAAAAAAATGGAGTTGGCCCCCCCCAAAAGAAAGCATTGATCAAATAATTTAGTAATTTTTCCTAAAAAGGGAGAGTTTAGAGTTGATATACAATTGCAATAGAATGAAATAGTCAGATAGTAAGTTTTGTGAGTAAATAGTGGAAATGTGGAACCTCTAATTTTTAGCTCAATTTCTCAAGATTTTATGAAGAAAAAAAAAAAAAAAAAACTCATGATACTTCAATTATAACATTATGATATTGATTTGTCAAATATGGATGAAGTTTTGCAAACAATTTATATATTTTATATTTACACATATATTATGTGGATTTCTTAGGGGAGTGTCTATTTTTTATTTGAGTTTATCTTGACAGAATATATACTTCGGCCCTCCCCCAACATAAGATTCCTAGCTCCGCCACTGAGCACCTGTGACTTTGTCCAAAGTTGATTTGAACCGCACGACGTGAAAATTGTCTCATAAGGGATATCTATCAAGCGCATTATATTTGCATCAATGAGGTATGAACGCGTGCATATTAGAGCACCTCCAATTCATACTGAGGAAAATACAAAATTGACTAGAAGCCAAAACATGCAACCAATAAGATTTAATCCATCAGTCACTGTCAAATTGAACGCCAATAGAAATTATGAATATGTGCATGACTGATTGATATTCCTATCTTATCTCATGGTAAAGTACTCTCTCTCTTTCAAGTTTCAATCCGTAGGTTTTGGAGCCATGCACATGGTGAGTCAATTTACTTCATTTTATTTTTGATTTCACGTACACAGTGGAATTCGAGAGAGAGAGAGAGAGAGAGAGTTTATGAAAATAGCTTCACGACATTCATATGAAGAGATAAACTGCAAGAAACTTTTGCCTTACTGAAGTTGATGCAACCTCACATATTTTCATATACATCAACAAGATTATTTATAGAAATTATAAACCATGTAATAACTTGACATCATTAACAAGATATAAACAAAACAAAAGACACAAAATAAATATTTTTTAAAAATATTTTAATTAATCACATATGATCTTTTGAAATGAAACTTATTTTTTTAAATCCCAAGATTTATCATGCACAATTGATTTTGTAAAAAATTTCATAGAAATTTCCTTCTAATATACAAAATCAAAAGGTCCCTTAGAAAATCATCTTTCATTTTCCTGCAAAACCTTGTTCGATAATTTTCATGGTTAAAAATGTTCATCTAATTGTTATAACTTATAACACGTGTTAGAAGTGTGTGATTAAATTTATTATATCCTAATAGCTTAAGTTTCTGGGATAATTGGTAATTTAACATAGTATCAAAGAAGAAAGTCCCGAATTCGATCCCTATCTCCTTGGCAAAGAGACAGAAGCTAGAACTGCTCCAAAGGCATGGTTATTCACGGCTCCAAAGGCATGGTTATTGAATGAAGCCCAAATTGAATGAGTTTGTAATGATTATTTGGGCATCTGTTTGTGCCTCTTTTGAAAGAAGTCCTTGGTCTTTTTTTTTTGACATATAATAAGATTCAACGTGGCAAGATAAATGAGGAATATTTAAATGTAATGCAATCCTTAAACTTTTTTTTTCACTTCGTTTAATCTAATTCACAAAACCCATGTTTTATTTATAAAAGTTAAAAGCTAATTAAGTGGAGCATTCCCTTCTACACATACTTTACTTGCATATAATGAAATTCCAAATTTTTTGAAATTCCGATGATTGGGAGCTTTGTTGGTGAAGGTGGTGTCTTTTTTGTTTTTGTTGTTGTCGTAGTCGTCGTCATCTTGAAGGGTGGAGGACCATTTAAAAAGAAGAATGAGGATGAAGGCCAAGATGCTTCAAACAAAGGGAAGCAGCAACAAGGATGTTACATTTGGCCCTAAAAATTGCAGCAAGTGTGACATTTTCTTCTCTCTTTTACCTTGCTGATATTCCTTGATTTTCCTTTTATCAAACAGATTTCCTCAACAGCCTCAAGTATAGTATGAGCATTTATGTGAAAGGTATCTGAAAATTGTCTCATATATATGGTACTTCTGTGCGATCTGGACACTTCATAAGGCATATGTATCAAGCGTATGATAATTTCACCGACAAGATATGAACGCATGCATAAGCACCTCGAGGACGCTAGCCAAAATCAGGAAAAAGACACAAAAAAAAAGATTCGAAGGTTAAAAAACGTATAACCAAGATGTACGATCAATCTCAAATTGAATGCCACTATATATATCTTCAATATGTGATTGATATCCTCACCTTATCTCTTGGTAGTACCTCGGTCTTTCAATAAATAAGGTTTTGGCCTCAATTTTTTTTTTGGGTATTGTAGATGTTAATCCATTTCTTTCGCCAGCTATATTGATTCTTTCCATTCAATTTTTTGCTCTTTGGAGCCATGTACACATTGAGGGGTTTCGCTTCATTTTGATTATTGATTTCACGCACTGGAATTGTTTCCATTCCAAGAGAGAGAGAGTTTATGAAATTTTCTTCTTGACAATATGACATACATATGAAGAGATCAATCATGATAGACCTTTGCCTTACTAAAGTTGATGTAACCTCACATAATTTCTATACATCAATGAGATTATTTATAAATCCAAATTGTTTATATATTAGCATAGACTGAAGAACAGATGGTAGAGACTTTTCTAGAACGGAAATTTTGATAGAAGTCAACATGCGAAAAATTTAAGGGGAAATTATTATGTGCTCCCGGAGTACCATAAATGCGTACTCTCTCCTCTCACATGAATGGTAGGTCCTACTAATTAAATTCATGGTAGGATCTACTATTCATGTGAGAGGGGGGAGTACACATTTATAGTACTTTGGGAGTACTTAATAATTTTCCAAATTTAAGAAATAAAAAGGCACTAGTGGAAATCATCAGAGATAGATGAAATTGCGTGAAATATGGTGACATCAAAGGAAACAGCGTTGGGATAAAAAATAATCTCCCTTGGCATGATTGACGCCACTTTTTGAGCAAATTCCATCATTTAGCCCCCCAAAATCTGTGTTTTTGTCGTTTTTAGTAATATTTGTTTCCTTTATAACTCTTAATTTAAAAGTCAAAATAAGGTCTTATTTGTTTTGAAACATCTCTTTCAGATCGTAGATTTTTAACTCCACAATTATCTCAATTTTTGCCTTTTTGTTGTTGTTGTTGTAAAATTTGCTATTTTGCCTCATAATCTAATGATTAGTGCAAATTAGGGTTTGGTAAGTTTTTTCCTAGCCGACCTAAGATTTCTTCTTAGTATTTAAATACATTGTAGCCTCTAATGCCATTAGTAATGCCATTAGTATTTTTAGATTAATAAAATTTAGAGTTTTAGTCGATTATTTTTTCTGGTGGATTTCGGACATATCACTTTGTAGATTCAAAGAACCCCTCATAGATTCGAGGTTATTTTTCAAAAGTAAATGTGTTTTATTTCTTGCACCTTGAAATAAACTTGTTTAATTTCTTGTAGATATTCCACTGTATTTATATATAACAATACAAATAGACATCATAACTAAAAAAATATAAATATATTAAAGACAAATAAAAATGGATTTTTAATATATTTATGTTAGGTTCTAAGACTTTAAGAACTAATGTATTAGAATTTCAATGTGTATTGCGTTGGCAAACCATGATCGAAACATAGAGTCTAGGTTTAGGCTTGCTCAAAGAGTGATCTAATGTAAAATTTGAATTGAGTGATTGTAGGATTTATTGGACAAATTCTGCAAGGCTCAATCGATCAAAAATTAGACTCGATTGATCGAAACTCGTGCAGATTTAATTTTCTGCAGAAATTCCAATTCAGTCCAAGCCCATATGACGTGTAGGGTTAAGTGTTTTACTTCAAGTATAAAAGGAAAAAACCCTAACTACGTTTTAGATGCCTTTGGAGAGTTGTGTGTTGAATCTTCTGTGAGATCTAGAGGTGTTTACATTCATATACACATATAGAGTTGTCAAGATCAAAATTTGTGTCAAGAACTTGATGATCTCTTCAGTTACTGCATAAAGAACTTTAAAGAAGATCTGAAACCTTTGAGTGGAGTCTCAAAGTCACAAGTAGGAGAACTTGTGGTTGCTACTGATCAAAGAAAGAATTAGTCTGTGAACTCGGAGCTATCATGTGGTCGTGGTAGTAAGTTTTCTATTAGGTTTTCCTAAGTTATCATATCGTGGTGTACTTTATATTTCTGTATTATTTGCATAATATGATATAATTGTGTTAACCTAGAACTGAATAATTTATCTAAGTAATCACTTGGCTAAATAACTAGGATAAACAACTCGTGTTAAGGGGTCTAAAAACATACAATTTCAACTCAATCATTTATAATATTTTAAAATGAAACTTGTTATTTTTTGAATCCCACTAATTTTCATATGTTATTGATTTTTCTTTTACTAAATTCCATTTAAAATTTCCTTTCAATGTACAAACTCAAAAGCCATTAGAAAATCATCTTTCATTTTGTAGTAGAACCTTATTTGAAAATAACTGTGGTTGAAAATGTTCATCTAGTAGTTATAATAGCAACTAGAAGATTTAAAGCAACTGCAAAAACTTTATAAAAAAGATAATAGGTTATTGATTTTCTAGTAGTTACAACAATTCAGAATTTTGACTTTTGAAAAAAAAGAAAATAAATAAATAACGACATTAATTGGTGAGTTGTCAAAGAGATAGCGGCTAGGATGGTCCCCCAGGCCTAGCTTGAAAGAACATTTCTTAGAAATAATGGGGCTTAAGATATGAGATAGAGTAATTTTTATTACACACATCTTGCATATACAATTTTTATTAATTATAACTTGAAGTCCTGATTTTAATACAATTTTCATGTGTGTAAAGATATGATCTAAAAAGTGTGCGAAACAAATATTTCCCGAAAACTAAAGACGTGTGCACGAGTGATTGGGAGGCAAGACTGCTAAATGAAGCCTTGAATGTGTGTGTAGTGGGTATTTGGGCATCTGTTTGTGCCTTTATGAATGAAAAATTTCTTTTCTTTGTAATTGCTTTTTGAGTCTAAAATCCTTGGCCTTCGCATGTGTAAGGGTTGGATCTAGCTAACTGAATAATAGCAATAATTTATTTGTTTATTTGCTTCATATATATATATGATGTAGGACAAATTATGGGGGTTTATTTGATTATTTATTTATTTTTGAATTTTTATGTAATTTTCTTAATTTTAGAAATATATGATTATATTTCCTTGATGTTATGTGTTTTTAATGGTTTGTTAATCAAAATAGAGTCATATTATGGTATTTGAAAAAACAAAAAAGTTTTTGGAACCAAAAATAGTCTTGCAATATGTTAAAAAAAAAAAAAATTAACAATTTATCTTCAACAATATTGGGGTTTTATTATTTTTGATGAATTCTAAACTTCTTCCTCATGATTCAAGGGAGCGCTAATGAATTTAAGGTTATTGTTAACTTAGAAAGAGATTTAGGCCTACTATGCTATTCATTATGTGACAAACTATATATATCTTTGACCTTCTTTTTCCAATTCCGAAGAACTTGCTTCATTTTACTTAAAGAATGCTTTAGGTAACGATAACTGTTTTAAGTACGTGTCTAGGCATTGACTTTAATTTCCTTGCACAAATGTTTGTGTTATTTTTCTTAAATGATAATTTCTCTGCATACATGTTTTCATTATTGTAGAAGTAAATTAAAATATTGTTTCTAATTTAAAACTTTGTTTCACTTCGTTTGTGTTTGTTTTATTTGAAAATATTTTCTAATTGTAAAGTATTTTTTAGGTGAAAATATTAACATATATATATTATCTACTTTTTCATATTTTATCAGCCCTCAAACAAATATATAATATAATATAAACAAAAATATTTACATTCCAACCCCAAAACAAAAGAAATCCAAAAAATAATATAAAAAAAGTTACGTTAATTTTCTTTAAAAAAAAAAAGAAAAATGGAAAAGTGAAGACAGACATCAAAAACAAAGTAACGGGGGGAGAGAGAGAGAGAGAGAGAGAGAGAGAGAGAGAGAGAGAGAGAGAGAGAGAGAGAGAGAGAGAGAGAGAGAGAGAGAGAGAGAGAGAGAGAGAGAGAGAGATGGTCATGAAACACAAATCTGTTTAGTGTAATAGTGGTCATGAAATAGAGGTTGAGATTTGGGGGTGGTTGTGAAACAACCGTTGATTAGGGGGTAATTAGGTTGAGATCCGCAATGTGAGAGAGAGAGAGGCTGCATTTGGGGTGGCAGTTGGTGGATAGTGGCGGTGCAATTATGAAATTCACTACATGGATACCAAATCATATTACACTCTATTGAATTTCTCACAGGCTTGAAGACATATCAATGATGAAATGAAAACTCAAAGAAAGAGAAAAGATGATGTAAAACTAGTGTATCAATTCATTGAATAAAAATTACAATGCTCTGTTCTTTATATAGGGAGAACAGAGAATGGAAAACAGAAATAACTAACTACCTAACCAATCTAAGCTTTACGCGTGGAATGAGAAATAACAAACTCATTAACCTGTATATACAAAACGGCAGTCGTTTACACTTATCTAAACTAATCTAAACTAAGCTACTGTAGTTTAGCTTTACATTTACAAACTCTGCAGTTTAGTTGCTTCAATATCTATGTTTAGCTGCTTCAATACTCCCCCTCAAGATGAACCATAGATGTTGATCATGTTCATCTTGGACAGAAGGAAGTAGAACTGCTTATATCCAAGAGCTTTGGTGAAAAAGTCAGCAATCTGGTGTCTAGTAGGCACATGAAAAGTCTTGATCACCCCATCTTGAATCTTGCTTCAAATATAGTGACAATCAACCTCTATGTGCTTTGTACGCTCGTGAAATACTGGATTTGCAGCAATATAGAGAGCTACCTTGCTATCACAGTACAATGAAGCTGGATGATTGTGATCCAAATCAAAAGTTCTAAGTAACGCCAACAACTAAACAAGCTCACTTGTGACAGTAGCCATTGCACGATACTCAGATTCAGCTGATGATTTGGAGACCTCTTGTTGCTTTTTGCATTTCCAGGATATAAGGGAATCACCAAGGAAAACACAAAATCCTGAAACTCATCTTCTGGTATCTGGGCAGGCTACCCAATCAGCATCATAATAGGCTTTTAGCTTCAATTCAGAGGTTGCAAATAGGAATAGACCCTACCTTGGTGTCTTTTTGAGGTACTTAAGTACCTTGTAAGCTGCTTGTAAGTGAAGAATCTGAGGGGAACTCATAAATTGACTCAATTTATGCACTGAGTAACAAATGTCAGGTCTGGTTAGAGTCAAATAAAGCAATTTGCCTATAATTCTTCTATACAAAGATGGATTAGGTGCAGCCTTTCCCATTGAAATCCTAAATTTGGCTGATTGATCCATAGGTACATTAGCAGGCTTACATGCTAGCAAACCTGTGTCAGATAGCAGCTCCAAAACAAACTTCCTTTGACACAAACTAATACCTCTCTCAGTCCTAGCAACCTTAAAACCTAAGAAATACTTCAAGGTGCCAAGATCCTTGAGCTTGAACTTGGCATCTAGGAAAACCTTGAAAGTATTGACTGCCTCTATATTATTGCTAGCTATCAAAATGTCATCCACATAGACTAGCAAGATGAGAATAGAACCCTTGTTGATCTTAGTAAAGATAGAGTAATCGGATTTGGATTGAATGAAACCATGATCAAGGAGAGTGGATGAAAGCTTGGCAAACCACTGTTTGTTGGCCTGTTTCAATCCATAAAGAGATTTAGTGAGTTTGCACACCTCCCCCTTGCTGTCAAATCCAGGAGGAGGAACCATGAACACTTCCTCAGTCAACTCCCCATGTAAGAATGCATTGTTGGCATCTAATTGAGATAGATGCCAACCATACATAGCAGCCAAAGCCAAAAGGGTCCTGACAGTCACAAATTTCACCACAGAGGAGAAGGTCTCATAATAATCAACTCCCTCAGTTTGGGTGAAGCCTTTAGCAACCAATCTAGCCTTATATCTCTCTATAGAGCCATCAGCTTTAAGTTTGATTTTGAAGACCCACTTGCACCTAATAAGCTCTTTACCAGGAGGCAATTTGGTCATGACCCAAGTCTGGTTAGCTTGAAGTGCATCAAGCTCAGTTTTCATAGTAGCTTGCCATAATGGATTAGGTAAAGCTTCAGCATAGGATGTGGGTTCCTTGGCAATGGTCAAGGCAACAGAAAAAACTCTATGGGCATTAGACAACTTAGAATAAGAGAGAGATGAAGAAAGGGGATAAAGGATACCTGGACTGGCAATGGAGATTGAATCATGGGAAGGTAGAGAAGTGGAAGCCAAGTTGCAGTGATGAGTGGAGACCAGACTGCAGTGGTAATCATGAAGATAAGAAAGAAGTTTATGAGACCTAGTGGATTTTCGAACAAGGGGTAAGTTAGGTGGTACAATAGGTAAATCAGGTTGAGTGGAAGTCTCAGGTTGAGGAGGAAGAACATGTTGAGAAGGAGCTAGATCAGGGTGAACAAGGTCCGGGAACTCATCAAGAGGCACAGTAGTCTCAACAGAATTAAAAGGAAGAGAAAATTCAGCTGAAATAGGAGGAATAGAATCTGGAACATGGGACTGAGAGGGAAAAACATTGTGAGAAGAAGAAGGAGAGCGAGAAACAAGTTTAGGTTGCTAGTGTTTAAAAGGAAAAACATTCTCTTTGAAGATAACATCTCTGGACAGAAACATGGTTCTAGTGGACAAATCATACAACTTATATCCTTTAGTCCTAAAAGGATATCCAAGAAAGATGCATGCCTTTGCTCTAGGATCAAATTTTGATCTGTTCCTTGTTAAAGTAGAGGCATAGCAAAGGCAACCAAAGGATTTAAGGTGCTGATATGAAGGAGAATGACCTAAAAGCTTCTGGTATGGAGTAAGATTACCTAGAAGAGGACTAGGAAGCCTATTGATGAGATATGTGGCTGTAAGAACACAATCTCCCCAAAATTTTGAAGGTAAGTTGGCATGAAACCTCAAGGCTCTAGCAACATTCAATAAATACTGGTGTTTTCTTTCAACCACAACATTTTGCTGTGGTGTTTCAACACATGGCAGCTGATGTAAAACACCTTTGGAAGCATAAAAGGTAGAGAGAGCAAATTCAGGACCATTATCACTTCTAATGACTTTAATGGATACTTTGAATTGATTAAGAACCATTTGAAAGAAAACTTGAATCAGAGAAGAAGCATCAGATTTGGATTTCATTAAATAGACCCAAGTGCACCTACTATGGTCATCAACCAAAGTAAGGAAGTATTTTGAGCCATTTAATGAAGGAGTAGAATAGGGTCCCCAAATATCAGCATGGATTAAATCAAAACAAGCTAAGGAAACACTTGTGGATTTAGGAAAAGGTAATTTGTTCTGTTTAGCTAAAGGGCAGATATGACAATAAAAAATGTTGTTATTATTAGAAGAACTCAGATCAGGTACAATTGATTTCAACAAAGCTAGTCTTTGTGAAGAGGGATGACCTAATCTGTAATGCCACAATCTAGTAGCATTATTTGAAGTATCAACAATAGGAGAAGAATCAAGATTACAGTCATTGATAGTGGTATTACAAAAAGCAGATTGCAATATGGACAGAACCTTAGAAACAGAAGCTAGTAAGGTGATGGAGTCAGTACACTGCAAGGTATATAGCCCTCCATGTCTCTTACCCAACCCAATCATCTTCCAATGTAGTAAATCCTGGAGAAAACAGTAATGAGAAAGGAAGATGCAACAACAAGAAGGATTTTGGGTTAGTTTGCTTATGGAAATAAGATTGAAAGAGAAAGTAGGAATGCAGAGAACATTTTCTAGAGTTAATGTGGCTGAGACTTGAACAGTTCCAATATGTGTCACCTTAACCATGTCACCACTAGGTAGTCTAACAGAAATCTGAGCAGAAGAAGTGACAGAAGTGAAGAAATGAATGGAATGGACCATGTGGTCTGTTGCACCACTATCAAGAATCCAGTCATAAGGACTAACCTGAGAGGTATTGACACTAGAAGAAAAAACTGAATGCTTATGAGAGGGAGAAAAACAGATACCTGAAAGGGTTTGGGCTTGAACATCCATTGAAGGTTAAGTAATGATGGTGGCAACTTGATGAACATTTTCCAAACATGCCTCTAGTGGTGCTTGGGTGCCAAAGTGACATTGAGAGTTCAATAAACCAACCAATTTCTGATATTGAGCCTTGGTGAGAGTAATAGGTTCACTAACATGATCTTCAGCAGCAACAACATTGTTTGCAAAAGGTTGACCACCTTTGTTTTTGAACTTATACCCAGGAGGATAACTGTGCAGCTTGTAGCACTTGTCAACAACGTGCCCCATAGCTCCACAATGAGTGCATTGTGGCCTGCCATTCTTGGACTTAACAAAGGTCTTGGTGTTACCAGGTTTAGACCCAAAGGCTGCCAAAGCTGATGATGTATCAATCAAGGCCTTCTTCCTAACACCTACTTTTCTTTGCTTCTCATCTTGTAGTAGAAGAGAGAACACTTTGCTTAAAGAAGGCACAGGTTCCATAAGCAAAATTTGACTCCTAACAGTTGCATATGTCTCATTCAGCCCCATCAAAAAAGACATGGTGCATTCCTCAACTTGATGACCACATGTACATGTTCTATAATTGGAAAACTCATCCCAAAGGCCTTTAAATTTGGCATAATACGCATTGATAGTTAAATCCTCTTGAAACAAAGAACTAATTTCCTTTCTCAAGTAAAAAATTGAAGGTCCATTTCCTTGCCCAAACCTGTTTTGCAGATCAAGCCACACATCTCTAGCAATCTTGAAATAAATTATACTTGACTGCAACTCCTTAGAAACAGAATTAAACAGCCAAGCTAGGACTATATTATTGCATTTATTCCATGTTGTGTAATGTGGATGATCAACAGATTGAGGCTTGGGGATAGAGCCATCAATGAAGCCCAAATTGGTTTTGGCATCCAAGGAAATAAGGATTGCTCTGCTCTAGGTGTTCTCTTCAATGAGATGTTGAACCACCAAAGAAACTCCTGGATTATCACCACTAGATAGAAAATATGGGCTAGCCGTGTTTTCCCAAGGTTGGACAATGGGAACAATAGCACTAGGGGTGCTCTCAGTCATACTTGTCAAAAGAAAATGATGAAGATTCAAGGTCTCAACCAACTAAAACCAAGAACAGAAATGAAAAAATCAAGAATTGATTTTCTCGAGAAAAATTTCAAGGAACAAGAATTGGATTCTGTGTGATGATAAAAAAAAAAACGATCAAGATGCAATCATAATCTTGATGGATCCACAACAGAAAACAACAAATTGGGAATGGAACAATCCTAGGATCGAGAGAAAGAAAAATTGAATTGAAACCCTAAGATTGAAGATTTCAATTTCAATTATGAACAGAAGAACAGAAAAATCAAGGTTTCAACACATTAAAGAAATTAAAACCTTGACGATGATGAACTTAATGCAAGAATCAACAGAAAATACAACGAGTGAATTTCTAGTTGAACTGAAAGAAGCATTAAGAAATCAATGAAGAACATTATTGAACTAGAATATTTCAGAGAATACCAGACTTGAATGATCTCTAACCTAGTTCAGCTCTGATACCATGTTGAATTTCTCACAAGCTTGAAGACACATCAATGATGAAATGAAAACACAAAGAAAGAGAAAAGATGATGTAAAACCTGTGTATCAATTCATTGAATAAAAATTACAATGCTCTGTTCTTTATATAGGGAGAACAGAGGCGGGAAAATGGAAAACAAAAATAACTAACTACCTAACCAATCTAAGCTTTACACGTGGAATGAGAAATAACAAACTCATTAACCTGTATATACAAAACGGCAGTTGTTTACACTTATCTAAACTAATCTAAACTAAGCTACTGTAGTTTAGCTTTACATTTACAAACTCTGCAGTTTAGTTGCTTCAATATCTGTGTTTAGCTGCTTCAATACACTCCCTTGTGCTCTTCAAGTGAATGAATGAGGTATGAAATATTTATACTAAAAATAGGGGTGTAAAATATTTTATGCCAAAATATCCCACATTTTGCTGTCAACCTAAAAATATTTTTAGGTTTAACTAGTAATTTCAATCAAACTAAATACTTGCAATTGGGAAAAAAAAAACTTGGAAAATAATTTTAAGTGAAACAAATGCATATAATATTACGATGTTCCTGGTTAATACTTAATAGGCCACAATACTCTTTTATTTATATTAAAGTTCTATTCTCAACAATCAAAATGAAATGAGAGAAGAGAACTTCAAACTGAGCAATTATAATTGTTGCTATATAAGTTGAACACAGAGGATTATTCAAAAACATTGAACTTAAAGGATTATTCAAATGCTAAATGTATTGCCCATATATACTAGGCAACATATGGAGTTGCAACTGCAATAAGAGGAAATTTTTTATGAATGGCTATACCAATAGATTCAGTCATGTCCAAATCCTCTCCTCTTGCCCCATTAGGCAATGTCCAATCAAAGTAGTTCACAAACTTTGCCAAAACAAGCTTAATGTTGGTTATGGCAAAAGAAATTCCAGGGCAACTCCTCCTACCAGCTCCAAATGGGATCAATTGGAAATCATGTCCTTTAAAGTCTATAGAAGAATTCAAGAACCTTTCTGGATGAAATTCCTCTGGATTGTCCCATAACCCAGGGTCTCTTCCAATTGCCCACACATTAATAAAAACATGAGTTCCCGCTGCAATATCATAACCTTGTATTTTGGCCTCTCTTCTTGATTCTCGAGGAACTAATAGTGGAATTATAGGATGCAAGCGAAGAGTCTCTTTGATTACTGCATTTAGGTAATGCATTTCATCCAAATCATCCAATTTTATGTCTTTTTTGTTGCTAGTGATCGCTCTCACTTCATCCTGCATCTTCTTCATCATTTTGGGATGCCTTAAAAGTTCTGTCATTGCCCACTCTAACACTGAGTACGTAGTGTCAGTGCCAGCATTAAATGCATCCTATAATAACATACGGTTAATATTGAAGAAAGTTTTCAATATGCATGAGAAAGAGTGAAATATCATATGCTACTTGAACAAAACAAAGCCTTTTGTAGTCAAGGCTATCTTCTTCTTTTTTTTTTTGACATTTAACTATATAAACCCAAATATATATATATATAGAGAGAGAGAGAGATACTTACCAGGATTAAAGCCTTAATGCATACTCTATCAATAGGGAAACCGATAATGTTTTCCTTCTGAACCCAAAGCAATACATCCACAAAGTCCTTTTGGTCTTCATTTTCTAGACTACGTTCATCACTCGCTTTCTTTTTACGATTGATGTGCTCTTCAATTACTCCTTCCAAAAAATCATCAAACTGTTTAGTCACCCTTTCTGCTTTAGCATCCAAGCCATTGACACGGTTCACCCATGCAAGCCATGGAATATAATCCCCCATATTATTAACACCCAACAACTCCAGCATCTCCCCTATAAGCTCCTTAAACTTCCTTCCACCTTCCCCTTCACCATACTTCCTTCCCAAGGCAACCCTACATATTATATCATTAGTAATCTTTGCAAACATTTCGCTTAAATTCACACTTGAAGAAGAACAAGACTGTTTGATTTTCTCAATTAGTAGAGAAATTTCCTCCTCTCTCACAGCACGAAAAGACTGAACCCTTTTATTACTCAAAAGATGTAGCACAAGTATGCTTTTTGTTTGCCTCCAGTACTCACCGTAAGGTGCCAATGCCACATCTTTGAAATCGTATGTTAGTTTCCCAAACATTCTCGTTTTTGGCCGATTTGCAAAGATGACATCATTGGTCTTCATGATCTCTCGGGCAGCATCGGCGGACGAGACAACAAGGGTTGGTACATTGCCTAACTTTAGCAGCATTACGGGGCCATAGAGTTGAGCTAAGTCTCGGAGTGAGTGGTGAGGGTACAAGCTGAGTTGGTGAAGGTTTCCGATGATTGGGAGCTTTGGTGGTGAAGGTGGTGAATTTTTGTTGTTGTTTGGACGTGTGGGGGACCATTTGAATAGGAGAATGAAGATAAAGGCCAAGATTGCTAAAACAATGGGATGCAGCAAGAAGGATGTTACATTTGGCCCTAGAAATTGAAGGAAGTGTGACATTTTCTTCTCTCTTTTCTATATGTTTAAGTTCTTGCGATTCCCTTGGTATTAATGTCCTCTTTTTATATTGGATGTATACACTGCCCTAACGCCTCAAGCTTACGTAGTGAGAACTTGAATGTGAATAAAAGTCAGCAAATGGTGCTTTATTCAAACATGAAAATCTTGTTCATTTAAAAATAAACAGGAAAATGGTATTAAGTACTGTAATGAAGATGACTTTGTGTTTGTGAGTTGTCGTGCGGGCTTAGGCAACTCCAACTATGATGTATGCACTAACAAAAAGGTCAAGAAGCGTTTAAAACTTTAAATTAAATAAACCATCAGATCAAGATGTGATCCATCTCAAATTGAACTCTACTAGAAATTAATGATTATATCTGATTAATATTCCGGGCTTATCATATGGTGGATCCTCCTTTCTTAAAGCACTTTTTTTTGCCACAAATGTTGTTTTTTTTTTTATGCAGTTATACACTGTTAATCCAGAAAGCTACTCTTTCTATACGTTGAATCTTTTGCCCTCTGGAGCTGCAGATAGACGTGATTAAATTTGCTTCATTAGGTATCTTTTTTTCTTTTCGATAAATTGCTTCATTCTGATTCTTGATTTCACAGACAATGGAATACTTCCCACTGCAAGAGAGAGTTTATTAAAATTGCTCCCTGAAATACATATGAAGAGATAAACCATATAATTGGGTTTTGCCTTAGCGTCGTTTGTGCAACCTCACAAATTTTTATATACATCAATGAGACTATTCATAAATCAAAACCATTCATTGCTAGTGCACTCTGTGCAACAAATACTATCCTTCAAGTCACATTTTCGAATTCAAAATTTGTGACTTCAAATGACGTTTTCAGCTATAAAACACAGTGTGAGTATTGTGGATTGTGGAGCAGCTTTTTCCCCTTCAAATATATCTATAAACATATTTATTGACATCTTTAAAATTTCATTTAAATTAATTAAGGATGGAATCATGATTTTAGTTTTGTGATCAAATCATGAACTCAAAGTAAAACTACTTTACAAACAACGTTTATTTTTATTTTTAGAAGAGCACTTTATAAACAAGTTGATGATAGGCCATTGAAATGACTCATATATATTTGACCTTTTTCAAGTTTGAATATTACTGACAATATTTTTTATTTGAAATTAAACTTATTTAATTGTTATTACTTTTTAATATGTAAAAGTAATTTTTAAAGGAATGGATTTAAATTTTGCTAATATCTATTTTTCGATTATTCAGAGACCAACGAAAATATTTCAAGTATCACTAAATAGAAATTACAAAAGAATACCTAAGAAACAATCACACACTGACACATGTAGATATTTTAATTTAAAATGATACAAACAGTCAAATTAAATACTGTCATGTATTAGAAATACTTTGGCTAATTAAATAATGTCATGTTTCTTCTAGAAAATAAGACATAGAGTCCCTCCATTTAAATTATGACGCATGTCACCACTCATAATCAATCATGTATCAGCATACCTTCTCAATCTTATGGAACACATTTAGACACTTAGAAGTCTCGAAACTCTATCGAAATCAAGGGTATGTTTGTGTAAGTTGTTGGAAAACTATATTTTGATTTTAAAATGAGCGTTTTTAAAAAACTATGAGGAGTTGTGGATGCAAAACAGGGTTTTGGGTTTTAAAACCACTCTTTTAATCTCCCAAAATGCCTAACCAAGTGGACCCCAAGCTCCAAAGCCTCTAAGAACTTCAACCTTCGATTACGAAGAACATTCAAAGTAAAATCATTCAAATCATTACCCTAGATCTCAAAGTTTATTGAAATCAAATTTGAAAGCCTTAAGAAACTCCAAGAGACTACAAATTAGTTGAGCTTTATGAATTCAAGCTTCCAAAGTACCGAAAAACTTCCACTACAAATCTTCTAAGACAAAGAACATACGAAAAACATTCATCCAAATTATCATTCCAAGTCTTAGAGTTTTATTGGAATCAAGCTTCAAAACCTCTAGAAACTTCAAGAAGTCTAATCAATCAAAGCTTCATCAGATTTAAGCTCTAAAACTCTGAGGAACTTTCACTATAAATCTTCAAAGGCGAAGAACATTCGGAGAATACACAAAGAATGCAAAGAACAAGAAATCCCTAACAAACACACAGCTAAAATTCATTGCAATTTCGTTCCAAAGACCTTTTAATCCAATTTCCAATCCAAGTGTAAGGCATCTTGTGTTCGAGTCAAGACTACATTGACGTAATACTTGAATTGAAGACTTTTCCAAGGAAATCGAATCAAATGATTATTCTATTGTATTAAAACCTAAATGTAGAGAATTGTACCTAGAAATTCATCAATACAAAAATACATTTGTGAAACATATTCAATTGTTTGATTCAAGCTTGAGATTTTGTGTTTATATTATGAGAGGTTTAATTGGAATTTTTGTGTGAACAACTACAATTTTCAGAAGAAAAAAAAAAAAAAAATCTTAGATATTTTTGAATTCAATGAAATGGAGGAAATTGTATATTACCAATCAATCAAGAGGAATATTACTCACTTTAATAGATTAGGGGGAGATTTAGATTGACGCGGTAGTTTAGGAGAGAAAATGCAATTAACCGTAATAATCTTCTGTACATTATCACACTTTTTTGTACTCACTAAAAAATTTTTAGAGAAAAAATTTTCACTTAAAATCCTACACTCTAGGAATGGTAAAAAATTAAAACATGAAGTTTCAAAAGTAACCATTTAAGTT
Source organism: Quercus agrifolia (assembly GCA_029955455.1). Classification (NCBI taxonomy): domain Eukaryota; kingdom Viridiplantae; phylum Streptophyta; class Magnoliopsida; order Fagales; family Fagaceae; genus Quercus; species Quercus agrifolia. Next base: position 47,175,859 of record JARQAD010000006.1, read on the forward strand.
TTAGACTTTCAAAACGCAAAAAATTAATATAACCCCGTAGTCAGTTGCTGCTAACTCCCTTGAATCGCTTCTTCTTCTTCTTATTATTTTAGGCTTTTTATTCGTTGCTTCTCTACCTCTTTATTTAACAATCACTTTCTTAATTTATTTATCTTGCAAGTAAATACTTAGAAAAGAATATGCACAAGCATACATAAATTTCATATTTGAAAGTTCTTAGTACCTTGAGTAAAATTCATTGAAGGAGGACACTAATAAATTTCTTTTACATGTTATTAGCATGTCACTAGACTAAAGTCATTAGGGATTTCATCAAGGCCTGGATGTTATGTTCATACATGATAATTTCCCTACATAGATGATTCTATTTTTGTAGAAGTAAATTAAGTTTCTAATATAAAATTGTGTGTCATTTTATTCTAATTTTTTTTTTTTTACCTACAAATATTTTCAAGTATTTAGTTGTGTTCTTGAAAATGTTCTAGAAAACATATTTTTTTACTTTCCCATATCTTTTTAGCTCCAAACAAATACTTAATAATAAAAAAATCTTTACATTCCAACTCAAAAAAATCCAAAAAAATAATTTAAAAAATTATGTTAATAAACAAAAAATATATATGAGAGAGAGAGAGAGAGAGAGAGAGAGAGAGAGAGAGAGAGAGAGAGAGAGAGGTTGTGTTTGGGGGTGGTATTGGTGGTCAATGGACAATGACGGCTAGGGATGGAGACAAAACTTCAATTGAGGGGGGCTGAATTATGAACCAATTTTGTTTCATTACAATCCAAATTAGCATTCATTTAATCTAACAACGGATCAACAAATGAAAAATATATATAAAATAATCATTTCTTAATACATTGCAATTTAGTTATTAATCAAAATGGAATTCAACATTCTTTTTAATCTAAATGTATTCACAACAATTCTTAGGTGTTATGTTGTTATTGGTGGCAAAAACATAATTTCAATGTTGGGTTTAGATTAGAATTGGTAATAGGTTGCATTGTTTGCCACCTAAGATTTGTTATGAAATTAATGTGCAAATATTATGGACATAGCATTTCTATAAAATATGATTCCGTTGAGTAGCATGTTGTGGCCTTGTAGATGTGTCATTTTTATTTTATAATTGTTAAGTATACCACCAAGTTTAAGGGTGAGTTCGGCAAATCCTTTTTGAAATTAAGCGTTTTGAAAAAGTGGTGGTTTTAATATTCACTTAATGAAAATGGGCTTTTTGAAAAGGACAAAGTTTGGCTCCAACCATTAATATGAGATGACATTTATTCTTGTTATGTGCAATATTGATGTTTCACTTAAATCAACCAACCAAGTTTGTCATGTGTATAGCACATGACAGAACACATGTCATCTTCCTATTGATGATTGGAGCCAAATCTTTTCCTTTTAAAAAAATTAGATAGAAATTGTTAAAAAGTGTTGTCTCAATAATCAGAATGTTTAGCTAGCACTTATTGAAATTGTTGTTTGAGGTGTAAATTACCAAAAGAGGGAATACTTATTGTGGGGGCCAATTGGTCCCATAGGTACTATTTGCATTGGAAAGGGTTAGGCCTATGGCCCAATACCCAGACCAAGGATAAGAGAGTATCCGAGGACAACCAGCAAAGGAAGAAATGAAAACTATACTCTAGGAAGAGGTAAAGAATATCTATGTAGAACTTAACTGTGTCCGACGATAATGACCACCTCGGAACCTCTGTCCGAGGTGGCCAGTAGCCTTCTCAGTCCCTTAATGTAACATATCAAAAGGACTTTGCAACAAAGGGGGTGGGAAAATACCAGATAAAGGATAAGGATGCGAGATAACAAATATCTAGAGGTACTACTACCTCCGCATTAAATGTTGTTCAGCTAACTCTCTAGTCGCATTAATGTAGAGGTGATGCCTGAGCAGTCAACTAGCAACCTTACAGCTAAGAGTAGAAGGTTCAAGGAGGGGCGAAAGGGGACAGAGAAACTCTGAACACTTGACTCACACGTGGGTGGAGAAATTGGTGTAAAAACCGTAGTATATAACACGAAAAAGGATTAAAAGAAAGGAGGAGAAAAAACAAAAGAAAGAGAAAAAAGAGAGCAAAAGGTTGAAGAAATACAACAGTAAAAGGAAAGAATTCTGTACTCTCGATCAAACTACTAGGGCATGACCGAGGATACTTTTTGTATTTGTGCATGTACAACTCTTTCCTTTTAATACTATCTTCCAATATCTTTTCCCTAGATTCAGACTAGTTTTTTCTCCCACTCTCTACAAATTTATTGTTCGGGCTTTTTGGGACTGAGTCCATTCCTATTTTGGGTTCAAGTCAAAACCGGTCCTTACACTTATATAAGCAAAGTGCTAAATTTAACATAATTTAACTTGAAAATATTTAAAAATTAAGTTCTATTAGATTTATATTATTATTTATTTTATTTTTATATTTATCTTATATAATATTCTATCATTTAGGTATTATATTATTATTTGGATATTTATATTTATATATTTGAAATTTGAAATACGTAATGTAAATGTCTACATGATTTATCATTTAGGTATATGATTTTCCTAATTCTTCTTTTATATATATATATATATATATATATATAATAAATCCTTTAGTTATTAGTTTGCAATATTTTATTGGTTAGCTATTAGTTTGCACTTGATTTATAGTGCCATTTTTTTTAGGGCTGCAAACTTTTAACATTTAATGATAATGATAAATGTCCAACTCTCCTAAGTCCTACCAACCCCACCTAACCCCACATGCCCTCCACTAAACCCATGATCACTTTCTTTCAATTTTTGTCAGCTGAGTCTTAGTTTCAAGTTTTAGCTCTCTCCCTCTGTTATGCATATCTGTGAAATATCAGTACTGATGCCGAAGTACTGCAATAAGCTATTTAGCCTAAAAAAATGAAATTACATATGGTGGTGGGTCGTGGATTATGCTTGGGGGGCAAGAAGAAATTTCTTGGGCCAGCTACCAGAATTTCACGTACATATATATAAATAGGAATAGGAGTTCATACACAGACTCGAGCGCATAGCCTCCATTGTCCAATGAATAGCTACTTGTTCTCATGATTGTAAAATTCACTACATGGATACCAACTCATGTTATGCTCTCTTGTGCTCTTCGAGTGAGTGAAAGAGGCGTCAAAGATTTGGATTGGCAATATTTTATGCAACATTTATTAGGACATATGTGATTCACTTGTTAGGAATATATGTCACTATTTTATGCAACTAGCTAATTATTTGACAAAACGCACTTGTATTTGGGTAAATCTAAGATGTATTTAATACTTCAAGAAACCTTGTTTCAAGTTCAAGTATTAAACCCATGCAAATTTGTCCAAGATTCAAGCTAAAAAGTGCAATTCATTAAAACTCGATAGCTAGCATCTATCGAGCCTTAAAGAGCTGTTGAAGCTCGTGGCTCGACCGCAGCTCGACAGATAGGGTATCTGTTGAGATTTATAAAGATCAATTTTTCAAGACTGTTTTTCATTCAATCCGTGATTGTATGCTTGAGCTTTCTTTTCTTACAACTCTAAACATATAAAAAGATTATTTTAAGGGCTATCAAAGGAGACATAAGTTGCACAAGTGTTGAGTAAAGTTTGTTCAAGCAAATTGTGACTGGAGACAGAATTTGCTCTAATTCACCTTTCTTGTGAAGAAGCTGTTGTGTTTGTGCACTGTAGGGTTTTGTAACCTAAGAGCTTCTTGATCTTCATCGTGTGATGAATTGAAGAATTTTGCAGCCAACAACCTTCTCTAGTTGGTGATTGAAGTCGTGTACTGGGATTTGCGCAATTGGTTAGTCATGTACTGGGAGTCGTGCATTGAAAATGAGAGATTGTCACTACAAAACAAGTCAATTGGATATTGAGGTAAGAGTTCAACTGTAGGTTGGTATAAGGTATTGGGATTCCTTTACTTGTAACTGCTTGTTGTGATAATAGTAGATTTTCGGGAGTGGTGATCTTAAAAGTACCCGGTGAGGTTTTTGCTGTTTAGATTTTCTTAATTCGTAAACAAATCACTATGTCAATTTATTTTCCACTGCATACTTAGTTTAATTGGTGATTTGTTTGTGCTATCACGCGTTTGCATGTTAATTTGATTAATTAATATACTGGCTAATTAATCAATTAATTCATCACAATGGGTCAATATGTTTTTGGCCTATCAAGTGGTATTAGAGCAGGCATACTTTGATTAGGTTTTAATCTTTGCTGTGTGATCCATTGACCCCTATTTGTTATGGATAGATGACAGTCTTTTAGTATACCTTCTTTATTTGATGGCATTAACTATGCATACTGGAAAGTATGCATTAGAGATTTCTTGCAGTCTTTAGATGAGAAAGTGTGGCAAGCTGTGGAGATAGGCTGAACTAAGTATACAGAAGCGCCGACCGATTGGGATGATGATAAGATCAAGGAGGCAAACTTCAACAGCAGGGCATTGAATGCCTTATTTAGTGCAGTCACAAATGAGGAGTTCAAGAAGATATCCTCCACTGAAATTGCGAAGGAAGTATGGATCATCCTCTAGACAGCCTATGAGGGAACCAAAGTTGTCGAGGATTCGAAGAGGCTCACTACAAACTTCGAGGAGATCAAGATGGAGGAGGATGAGTCATTCGATGAGTTCTATACCAAGCTTAAGGACATAGTGAACTCAACCTTCAATTATGGGAAAACCATTCCTAAACCTAAGATTGTGAGAAAGGTGCTCAAATCTCTACCCGAGAGATTTCATGCCAAGATTACTGCAATAGAAGAATCAAAGGATATTGACAAGATTCCTTTGACAGAACTGGTTGGTAATCTGCAGACCTATGAGTTAGGTTTAACAAGAATTAGGAAATCGAGCAAGAGCAAGAGCATGGCACTGAAGGCCAAGAGTAGTGACAAAGATGAGTCTTTAGATAATGAAGATTCTAAAATGAAGTCCTACATCACCAGGCAATTCAAAAATTTCATGAAGAATGTAAATAAGAAGGGCTTCGACAAGGACCGTAGGCAATCTAGTTCTTCTTAGTTCAAGAGCTAAGACAAAGGGAAGAAGGATACTAGGGATGGCGGTTAGTACACTGTTTCCTCAGGACCAAAGTGCTTCGGGTGTCAAGGCTTTGGACATATGAAACAAGAGTGTCCTATATATCTCAAGACCATTGGGAAGAGCAAGGCACTTGCTGCTACATTAAGTGACACTAAGCTTGAGGATGATTCTAACAATGAGGATGACGGAATCCTGAATGCCTTCACTACCACTGTCAATCCTATTGAGGGGATTGTAGAAGATGTGGATGAAGAAGAGGAATTTGTGGAGTCCAAGTTTGAGAAGATGGATGAACAAGATGACATCCTCATAGCCTATGCAAAGTTATACAAGGTCTTAGAAAAGCATGAGAAGTTGTATAGGTTGACCACTAAGAAACTTAGTGATGTGTAGCTGAAGCGAGAAGAGCTTTCCACTAATTTTGATGAAACTAATCAAACTATTGGAACACTGCGATTTGAGAACAACTTCTTGGCTGAGAAAACTAAGAAGCTTGAGGCAGAATTGTTCCAAGTCAGAGCACAATTGGAAAGGATTTCAAGTGCAAAACTTGATGAGATGTTGAATATTTAGAAATCTACTTCCGATCAAACCGGTTTAGGGTATGATCTTTCTTCTTTTAATATTGCTTCTATTAGCACTACTATTTTTGTTCCTCATAGTAATAATGTTGAAATTGAGAACAATGTTGTTAAAAATGAATTAGCTAGTGAGAACATAGATAATGGTAAATCTATCTTAGGAGCACCTCCTAAGTAGGATAAGAAAGAAGATAAAAACCCTAGGGGTAAGAAGGCTAACTCTCAAAAGCTTAAACAGAAAAAGCAGCATCTTTGTCATCACTATGGAGCAGCCAGTCTTACTCGACCCAATTGCTATAAGTGGTTAGCTACTCCACAGAGCAACGGCATGATCGCATCGGTAAACCAGAATCAGTTTTCATACTCTTTTGCTCTTTTTGGAGATCTTCTCAAAGCTCTCATATTCCTTTCAAACTTGAATAGTTTCAATTCTTCTCCCTCACCTTCAGTTGAAGGGTTTACTCAAAGGAAAGGTTCTTCCAAGGGCTCCAAGTGATTATGTCACTTTTTCACTCTCCTCTTCTTGTTTTTGTTTGCATTACTTTTGTTTTTTGCTTTACTGCTTTGAGTTAGTCTAGTTTTATGCTTTGCTTTGTTTAACATGTTTTTGTTTGTTTTCAATTTTGTTTATTTTGTTTTCCATTTAAAAAAAATTGAAAAATTAGAAAAATACAAAAACAATGTGTGTTTGTGTACATTAGTACTTGTGTATCTTGGATGGCCATTGAAACAAAATTTTCTAAACTTTGTATTATTTGTAGCTTAGATGAGCATCCCTATGCACAACTAAGCAAGAGAGCTTTGTGGCTCGTGTTTTTGATGAGTAAGATTAAGTTATCTCTTGTACTTAACACTCGTATCACTCTTTTTGACGTGAATGACTAGAAAATCCTAAGAGAAAGGCATAAATAACCATCTCACAACTGATGCCCGCTAATCATAAAATGACATCTGTATGCTTTGGCATAGCAAAAGTGCAATATCAAAAAATTAACATCATTGGGTATTTCTTTTCTATCTCCTATATGCCCATGCATGATTTGCTTAAAAAGAAAAATATGCAAAGAAAATAAAAGCAAAAAGAATAAAAATGCTTTATATATGATTGCAAATGTGTCTTCTAGGAGATGTGGGATTTATAGGATGTACCTTGAAGGTGATAGTCTCCATCAAACAGTTATGATTGTATGTGAGTTAAAGTGATTTTCTCATATCTCAAATCATTATAACATGCAAATACTTATGCAATCTTGCGATGTTTTTCACACACAATACGCAGTATTCTTTACTGCTCTTGATACATGTGCAGGTACAATGTGATTTGGCCATCACAAGGTTTACATATGTTAATGTATGCTCACTAAACTGTCTTGACTTATTTTTGAAATATAAAATTAGTTAGACTTGGTGTGTGTGTGTGTGTGTGTTTTGGGATCTTTGTGCTTAACTTTTTTTTGTTGAGAGATGTTTTTGAGAGGTCAAAATATTTTTTGGATCCTTGGTTGAGTTATATGTTTGATTGCATTCATATATGTGCTTTTCTTTTCTTGAAAAACTATTTTTAATCAACCTCGATAGATCCTCGACACCTGGCTTATCTATCAAGTTCTTCACTTGCTTTTTATTGTAATCTCGACACCTCACGATAGCTAGGTGGATCGATCAAGAAAGTTCATGTCCCCTTGATAGCTTTTCAACAGAAACCTCGATCCATCGAGCTTCACTTTGCCTTGGACACATGCTTGATAGCAACTTCTATCGAACCCTTTAAAGCTTAACAGATCCTCGACACCTCTCAATCTGTTGAGAATTACTGATGGGCTATATAAAGGGTGCTCGTGATTTAGATCTCATTTCTCTTGATCTATCTTGCCCTTTCACCTTCCCAAACCTCTCTCACTCACCTTCAACCTCTTTCTCAAGGATTCTTCAAGCTTATGCAAGTTTTTATTCACTTGGTAAGTTTCAAATCCCTTATTTTCATGCTTTGTAACCTAAGTTTTTGGGTTTTCTGCAAAATTTGGGGTTTTTCAAAATCAAAGAGGTTTTTGTGAAATTTTTGGGATGGGTTTTGAAGATTTGATCTTAAAAACTTCATGAATTGCATCTCATGAGCATTATAACAATATTATCATGCATTTAGATGTGTGCAACTGATTGTGTGTTGGTAGGTTTGGATTGGCCTAAGCCCATGATGCTTTTTATATTGCATGTCACATGTTCATGCATTCCCATGCATATGTTCTTTCCTTTCAATATATTCTTTGATATATTTTGAACTCTTTTTGGACTTTTCTGATTGATTTCTCTCTCTCCCTTTCCCTCTCTCCGTTTATGTTAGTCTGCTTCTATGGCACCCAAACGTAAATCTGCTCCATCTTAAAACCCTCTTCATTCTGGGGCATCTTCTTCTTCTGATCTCACCCCCTTTTTGTGTTCAGTTCCATGATGAGAAGGCCAAATCAGACTTCTTTGAGAACTTTTCTAGATGAGGCGTTCATTCGAAACACTGAGTCATTTTTTCGGACTTCTCTAACACTGACCTACCCACTGTCATTCACAGTCGGGGTTGGAAGTCACTGTGTGACATCTCAATCACCTGTCCTTCTGTGCTAATCCAGAAGTTTTACTCCAACATACATGGAATTGATTCTTCAGTACCTCTCTTCATTACTCGCGTTTGAGGTACGCGCATAGTTGTCACACCAGATATTGTATCCGAGGTGCTCCATATCCTAAGTGTAGAGCATCCTGACTACCCCGATTGTGAGCGTTTGAGGACTGTGTCCAAAGACGAGCTCGTTTCTACTTTCTATAAGCGTCCATTAGATTGGGGTAAGTGTCAGTTCACTTATTATTCGAGCTTTACAAAAGGCCCTCGATTTTATAACATGGTCATGACTTTTGTGCTTCATCCTCCCTCTCACTATAACTCTATTACCGAGCCCTGTGCTTGATTTTTGCTTTTTTTATTAGAGTATCTCACTATAGATTTTCCCTTTCATTTCATTCTTTCTATCATAGATGTCTATAGGGATACGGCGACCCGTGATAAGCTCATCTTCCCTTCAGCTATCACGAGGCTTTTATGTCATTTTAATGTTCTTTTTCCTTCTTCTAAGCCCTTCCATGTCATGGGTGCTATAGATGCTAGTACCGTTAAACACAGCAAGGCACAGTTTCGATCGAGGCATTCTGGTATGGCAGCTCCTCCCACTCCTTCAGCTCCATCCACCTCTGCTCCATCTACTTTAGCGAAAGGTGTAACTTTGGACTCGATCATGGCACAGTTTCAACGCATGGATGCTCGTCTCGATACACTCTCTATTGAGTTGTATCAAGTGAACACCCGTGTCGACCATATTGCTAGACAACAGGATTGCCTTGGTGGCTTTATGGAGTCTCCCTCTCCTCCCCCCGAGGCATTCGAGGATAATGATGGCTCTGATGACAACGATGATGATAAGTATGGAGATGCTAGCTCTTCCAACTCTAATGAGATGTCTACTTGACATTCTTACCCTTTGTTACTCATGACAAAAAGGGGAAGTAGTTTTGGTTATGAGAGTAGTCATAGTTAGGGGAGGGTTAGTATAGGAGATTTTTGACAGGGGGAGTGCTTATATGAGGGATGTAGTGAGGATTTCATGTATCTTTTTCTTTTCTTTTTATTTTAGATACATTATTCTTGTACATGGGTCTTGTGACCATTATTAACATACATTGTACTTATATTCATTATTTAGTGATATATGTTTTTCACCTACCCTTACATGTGTTGTTTCTTTTCTTTCTTTATAGTGGTTCTTATTACTTGTATGCAATCTATTATTTCTGTTTCACACAAAGATGCATTGATAGGTTTTGTTTAAAGTGTTTCAGAAATACAGGTTGTCAAAGTCTACTTGCCATAAACTATCTTCTTGCAAAGTTTTTTAAGAGTTTGTGTTATGATAGATTTTATTGTATTCAACAAGTGAATATGAGTTGAGTGATTTATGACTTCTCTCATATGTTCATTTGTTTTGTCGCGGATTGCCAAAATGGGAGATTGTTAGGACATATGTGATTCACTTGTTAGGAATATATGTCACTATTTTATGTAATTGGCTAATCTTTTAACAAAACGCACTTTACTTGTATTTGGATAGATCTAGGATGTGTTTAATACTTCAAGAAACCTTGTTTCAAGTTCAAGTGTTAAAGTCATACAAGTCTATCCAAGATTCAAGCTAAAAAGTGTTGTTCATTAAAACTCGACAACTAGCTCAATAGCTAGCATCTATCGAGCCTTAAAGAGCTGTTGAAGCCCGTGACTTGACAACAGCTTGACAGATAGGGTATCTGTTGAGGTTTATGAAGATCAGTTTTTCAGGACTGTTTTTTATCCAATCTGTGATTGTATGTTTAAGTTTTCTTTTCTCACAATCCTAAACATTTAAAATGATTATTTTAAGGGCCGTCAAAGGAGGCACAAGTTGCACAAGTGTTGAGCAAAGTTTGTTTGAGCAAAGTTTGTTCAAGCAAATTGTGATCAGAGACAGAATTTGCCCTAGTTTATCTTTCTTGTGAAGAAACTGCTATGTTTGTGCACCATAGGGTTTTGTAACCAAAGAGCTTCTCGATTTTCATCATGTGATAAATTGAAGAATTTTACAACCAACAACTTTCTCTAGTTATTGATTGAAGTCGCGTACTAGGATCCGCACAATTGGTTAATCACGTATTAAGAGCCGTGCATTGAAAAGGAGAGATTGTCACTACAGAATAAGTCTAATTAGGTATTGAGGTAAGTGTTCAACTGTAGGTTGGTATAAGATACTGAGATTCCTTTATTTATAACCTCTTGTTGTGATAATAGTAGATTCTCGAGAGTGGATTCTCATGAGTGGTGACCTTAAAATCACCCGATGAGATTTTTGCCGTGTAGATTTTCCCTAGTAAACAAATTACCGTGTCAATTTATTTTCCGCTACATACTTAGTTTAATTGGTGATTTGTTTGTTCTACAATGCATTTGTATGTTAATTTAATTAATTAATATACTTAGCTAATTAATCAATTAATTTATTACAAAGAGTCAATACGTTTTTGGCCTATCAACATCCTTACGCTAACCAGCATTTTCAGTCAAACCAAATACTTACAATTAGGGAGAATATTTTCCAAAAATCAATTTCAAGTGAACAAAACAAATGAATATAATATCATTATGTTCCTCGATACAATCAAGATTCGGAATGAAGCAAAATTACTCACGTCTATGACTATCTGCAACTCCAAAGAGCAAAAGATTCAACGTCAGGAAAGAGTAGCTAGCTAGATTAGCATTACTGTATAAGAAAACAACATAGCATGGCCAAAAGATATAACTTACAGAAAACCAGGAATATCAATCAGATACAATCATTAAGTTCTAGTGGAGTTCAATAATTCAATTTGATGTGATGGATCACATCTAGACCTTTTTTTTCTTTTTGCCTAATTTGGCAAGCATGCGTACTACGTACGTTATTTGGATTGGAGGTGCCTCCATACCTTGTCGGTGCAAATGTCAGAGTTTCCTAAACCCACACGACAACTCACAAACGCTAAGTCATCTTCATGATTACAATACGCTTGACAAAATTTTCATTTCTTTAGTTTTTTTTTTGTTGATGAATGAACACAATTTTCATGCTTGGACAAATCACCATTTACTGACTTTTAATTCCCACCATTTTCATGTCATCTTCATTATCCTATACAAATGGACCTCTCCTCTTCCGAACAACCAAAAAAAAAAAAACTCACCATCAAAGCTCCCAATCATCGGAATCCTTCACCAACTCAGCTTGCACCCTCATCACTCACTCCGAGGCTTATCATTATGTACCAACCCCCTCTCTCTCTCTCTCTCTCTCTCTCTCTCTCTCTTATATATATATATATATATATATATCTTCTTCTTCTTTTAATTTATAATAGTTAATGGCAATTAAATAGGATTACATAATTTTACTTTGGGTTTACTTTGTTTAGTTTTGAAAGTCTTGGATTTAAGTTGTTGCTTCTCTATCTCTATATTTAATAATCACTTTTTTAATTTCTTTTTCTTGCAAATAGATACTTAGAAAAGAGTGTGCACAAGCATACAGAAATTGCATATTTGAAAGTGAAAGTTCAATTAGTGTATAAAACAATATGAACGTTTAGACTCCTAATTTAAAAATTACTAATTCAAGCTTAATGTCAAACATTTAATGTGCGGAATATGAACACAAGCTTAACACAGAATTGATAAACAATCTAAACCAAATAAAATCACATCCACAACAGAAATTAAATGGCAAAGATTAAAGGAAGAGAGAAGCAAACACAAGGACAACACACGATGTGTTATCAAAGAGAAAACTGAAGTCCTCGGTGTAAAACCTCTTTACCGCCCTCCAAGTGGTAAATAATCCACTAAAGAATGTATCTAGGATACATGAACAGCAGAAGACCCTTCAAGCATAATCTACCCAATGTACCTAAGCCCTCCAAGCTCCTACTCCAACGAGGTTCCGCCGAACCTATTTCTTCTTTAGCTTACCGGATTCCGCTATTTGACCATAGCATCTACCAATATGAAATTGGTCATTTCTTAACTGTTTTCCAAAGCACCAAACAGCATTCTCACAGATATGAATATGGTGAGAAAAAGTTTTGGTAATGTACCTCTCAATGATTTAACAATGGAGAGGAAGAGAGTAGAGGAATTTGAAGATTTTCTATGTGAAGATTGTGGATGAATTAATATTGTTTTTCTCTAGGGTTTCTCTCTTAAAATTCTCTTTAGAAGCTCTCTACATTCTGTGGGTATAAGGGTCTATATATAGTAGGGTGAGAAGGAATGTGAAAAGTCAGTTTTTCCCAAACAGGGTGGTCTGGCGACTTGGCCTTGCGACTGGGCTGAGTCGCGAGTTCAAGCCGCGAGCTAATGGCCTGGCCAGCCTAGGACTTTTGTCTTGTAGTGCAACAGCTGGCATGACTCTTCAGCTCCCCTGCATGCTTCACACGTGTGCCAACTTTGGCGGCTTACCAATCGTGAGTCACCTGCGAGTCCAGCCATGAGTCTCTGCATCCTTGCACAATATTGAGCATTTCTTCACACTCTCTCACTCACTATCCTTACATGATTCCCACCTAAATACAGGGTTATTAATTGCTAAAATACAAGCAAATTTCGCATAGAATAAAGCCAACAAGATGGTTGATAAAGTTCTGTTAGGATATGTGTTTTTCTTGTTGTAGAACATATGTCATGATTTTATGTAATTGACTTATCCTTTGACAAAATGCACTCTACTTGTATATGGGTAGACTTAGGATGTGTTTAACTACTTCAAGAAACCACGTTTCAAGATCTAGTATTAAAGCCTTCAAGTCTGTTCAAGAAATCAAGCAAAGAATGCAAAATCATTAAAGCTCGACAGCTGGTCGATACCTGCTCGACACCTCCTATCTGTTGAAGTTTAAGAATTTCATATTTCAACTCTGATTTTCTTGGAATCCGTGAATCTGTCTATGGGCTTTCTTTTTTCCTAACCCTAGACATATAAAAGGATTGTTTTAAGAGCCGTCAAACAATACACAAGTTGCACAAACAATGAGCAAACTCTGTTCAAGCAAATTGTGACCGGAGACAAAGTTCTTGACCTAGTTCATCTCTTTCTTAGAGAAGTTGCTATGTATTTGCATCTTAGGATTTTGTGACTAAGCATCTTCCTGATCTTCAACGTGTGGATGAACTAAAGAACTTTGTAGCCAACAATCTTTTCAGATTGGTGATTGAAGTCACACTACAAAAAAAATGCCTATTAGCGACCAAGAATTTTTGACGGACCTAGAAAGCCCTCTCAAAAAATCTTATTTGCGATGGCAAAATATAATCCTCGCAAATACTTGGTAAAATGTGAAATATTTGTGACCAACAACAAAAGCTATCGCAATTATGTGTTATAGCCGTCACAAATACTAATATTTTGGAGGAAAATTTTCCCTCCATATTATTTGTGAGGGACAATTAAAAATCTCTCGCAAAAAGTGTATTATTTGTGACGGTTAAAAAAAAGCCGTCATTAAAACTAAATTATTTGCGAGGGCTAGGATCGATCTTCACAAATAATCATTAAAATGTCAAAAAATTTGGAGGGAAATGTTCCCACCAAATTATTTTCGAGGGACAATAAAAATCCCTTGCAAAAAATTTATTTTTTGTGTGAATTAAAAATATACCCTTACTAACACTAAATTATTTGTGAGGGCCATGATTGACCTTCACAAAAAATCATTATAATAGTAATTTTTTTTGGGGATAAAAGTTATTCTAAAATTCAAAGAAAAAAAAAAGAAACGTATAAACATATAGCACTTTGTATTCTTTAGATGAAGCTCTATATGTTTACAGTCTAAAAAAAAAAACATTTTATATACATCCTATATAAGAAAGGTTTATCCTTATTTTCTAAACAATTGTACCCATAAAAAAAATGATAGCACTTTCAACTTCAAAATGGTAGCCTAAAATTCAAGAATTTTCAGCCTTCTGTACACATTCTCTCTCTCAAAGGTGAATAAAAATTTATTCCCATTAAAATAACGTATAAAAGATGAGTTTATAGATCAAATGATAAATTACATCTGATTGGCATGAAAAATGGCATTCATGTTAAGACCACATAGAAAATATAATCCAACAGTAGGATTTTCAAAATATGAATTCAATAATAAGTTATTAAGTGATGTAACATTTTTTAGAGTTACATCATGTGTAACTCGAACCCAACTCTATATTTCTTAATTCGATTTGAATTTTAACAAATCTATCGTTAGATTACATTATATTCATATATTTTTCATGCTTATAAAATTTCAAGGTGATCAAATATTAATTGCTATGTCATCAATCAATTGTTTAAATTCAAACTTTTGTAGTTTAAAATAATGCATAAAAGATGAGTTTATAGATCAAATGGTAAATTACATCTAATTGGCATACATGTTAAGAACATATAGAACATGTAATCCAACAGTTGGATTTACAAAATATGAATTCAATAATAAGTTATTGGGTTGTGTAACATTTTTTAGAGTTACGTTAGGTGTAACTCAAACCCAACCCTATATTTCTTAATTCGCTGTGAATTTTGACAAATCTACCATTAGATTAAATTATCTTCATATATTTTTCATGCTTAAAAAATTTCAAGGTGATCAAAGATTAATAGTCATGTCATCAATCAAGTGTCTAAATTCAAGTTTTAGTAGTTTAAAATAATGCATAAAATATGAGTTTATAGATAAAAAGGTAAATTACATCCGATTAGCATGAAAATTGGCATGCATGTGAAGAACATATAAAACATGTAATCCAATGGTTGGATTTTCAAAATATGAATTCAATTATAAGTTATTGGGTGGTGTAATATTTTTTAAAGATCAATAGTCATAGTAATCAAAGATCAATAGTCATGTCATTAATCAATTGTCTAGATTCAAGTTTTAGTAGTTTAAAATAATGCATAAAGAGATGAGTTTATAGATCAAATGGTAAATTATATCCGATTGGCACGAAAATTGGTATGCATGTTAAGACCATATAGAACATATAATCCAACGGTTAAATTTTCAAAATATGAATTCAATAATAAGTTATTGGGTGGTATAACATTTTTTAAAGATCAATAGTCATGGTGATCAAAGATCAATAGTCTTGTCATCAATCAATTGTTTAGATTCAAGTTTTAGTAATTTAAAATAATGCATAAAGAGATGAGTTTATAAATCAAATGGTAAAATATATCCTATTGGCATAAAAATTGGCATGTATGTTAAGACCATATAGAACATATAATCCAACTGTTAAATTTTCAAAATATGAATTCAATAATAAGTTATTGGGTGGTGTAACATTTTTTAAAGATCAATAGTCATGGTGATCAAAGATCAATAGTCATATCATCAATCAATTGTTTAGATTCAAGTTTTAGTAGTTTAAAATAATGCATAAAGAGATGAGTTTATAAATCAAATGATAAATTACATCCGATTGGCATGAAAATTGGCATACATGTTAAGACCATATAGAACATGTAATACAACGGTTAGATTTTCAAAATATGAATTCAATAATAAGTTATTGGGTGATGTAACATTTTTTAAAGTTACATCATGTGTAACTTAAACCCAACCCTATATTTTTTAATTCGATGTGAATTTTGACAAATCTACCGTTAGATTACATTATTTTTGTATATTTTTCATGCTTACAAAATTTTAAAGTGATTAAAAATCAATAGTCATGTCATCAATTAATTGTCTAAATTCAAATTTTAGTAGTTTAAAATAATGTATAAAAATGAGTTTATAGATAAAAAGGTAAATTACATTTGATTGGCATGAAAATTGGCATGCTTGTTAAGAACATATAAAACATGTAATCCAACGATTGGATTTTCAAAATATGAATTCAATTATAAGTTATTGAGTGATATAACATTTTTTAAAGATCAATAATCATAGTGATCAAAGATCAATAGTCATGTTATCAATCAATTGTCTAGAGTCAAATTTTAGTAGTTTAAAATAATGCAAAGAGAGATGAGTTTATAGATTAAATGGTAAATTACATCCGATTGGCATGAAAATTGGCATGGATGTTAAGACCATATATAACATATAATCCAACAGTTAAATTTTCAAAATATGAATTCAATAATAAGTTATTCGGTGGTGTAACTTTTTTTAAAGATCAATAGTCATGGTGATCAAAGATCAATAGTCATGTCATCAATCAATTGTCTAGATTCAAGTTTTAGTAGTTTAAAATAATGCATAAAGAGATGAGTTTATAAATCAAATTGTAAATTACATCCGATTGGCATGAAAATTAGCATGCATGTTAAGACCCTATAGAACATGTAATCCAATGGTTAGATTTTCAAAATATGAATTCAATAATAAGTTATTGGGTGGTGTAACATTTTTTAAAGTTACGTCAGGTATAATTTGAATCCAACCCTATATTTCTTAATTCAATGTGAATTTTGACAAATCTACCGTTAGATTACATTATTTTTGTATATTTTTCATGCTTACAAAATTTCAAGGTGATCAAAGATCAATAGTCATATCATCAATCAATTGTCTAGAATCAAGTTTTAGTAGTTTAAAGCATAAAATATGAGTTTATAGATCAAATGGTAAATTATATCCGATTGGCATGAAAATTGGCATGCATGTTAAGACCATATAGAATATGTAATCCAACGGTTGGATTTGTAAAATATGAATTTAATAATAAGTTATTGGATGGTGTAACATTTTTTAGAGTCACGTCAGGTGTAACTTGAATCAAACCCTATATTTTTTAATTCGATGTAAATTTTGACAAATTTAAGTGTATGATGAATATTATACATTTGTGAGTGAATTTTTTTTATCACTCTTTGGCTTTTTTATAATTAAAAATATATAATAATTTTAAATTATAATAGAGGTAAATTATTAATTTTTACTTCTAGATACTAGTACAGAGATAATGTCGTATTAAATTTCAGCAATTTTTTTTTTCCTCTTTCCCGCGTAGAATTTCGTTTTTCCCACCCACTTAAAATTTTTTTCAGCACTCCCTCAAAACCTCACTCACTCCCTCGTAACAAAACCCTCTCTTTTTCCTTTCTCTCTCTCTCTCTCACGGCCCAGCCACCGTCGCCACCCCATCTCCCTCTACCGCCGCCTCACTCCATCCCTCACGATCGTTCCCTTCTCTCTCTCACGATCTCCTTCACCCTGATCTGCCCTCCTCTCTCTTTGATTTGATTTTTATATATTTTTGGTTTCAGGCGGATTCCACTAAAGAGTTCGAGCCATTGTTCGATGACACTCGAGTTCAGCCTCTCAATTTCGTGTCCCTCGACGGTATTTTATCACTCTTAACTCTTACCCTCTGTTTGGTTGCCAAGAAAATTTTAGGATTTTTGCCAGGACATTGAAATTTTTTACACTTTTCTATACTGTTCTGGAGGATTAAACTGAAGCAAATCGAACTGTGATATTTGATGTTTAAATTCTCTATTTCCAAATGAGTTTTCTAGCTTTTTGTTGTGTTGTTTTGTTGCTCCTGTAGATGATGATGATGATGATACTGCATTCCCAACTTTGATTTTTGTGAAATTTGGGTTTGGAATTGGTGAAAGTTTTATGGGTTTTGTGGCTTTTTTCTTCTAAGTGAATTTTGACAAAACTACTGTATTTTAAATTTTTTCCATAAAGAGTCGCTTGGTTGAGCCTAATTGCACCACCTGAAATAATTGTGTATTACTTTCAACCCAACATTTGGTGTTTTTGAAATTGATTGTTGTTATTCAAAAAATAACTATTTAACAGGAGGAATAACAGCACAGCTTGCAAATTTGACCAACTTGGAAATCTTGCAAGTATTGCTTCTCTCCCTTGCTCCCTGTGTGTGTGTGTGTGGTTGATAAGAACATTGCTCATCATTGTAAACCATGTATTAGAATATTATCTTAGCTATATGTATGAGGTTCTGATTGTTGATTATTTTGGTAATCACAGTTACCTATCCTACTGATGATGCCGAGAATAACACCAGTAAGTCGCACGGTCCTCGAACGCTCCTAAAGGCACCTGCACAACAAGAAGAAATGATCCTTGTGGAGGGCACCGGTGTGGTACCGGCCAAACGCTCTCCGAAGGTTAAGTCAGAACTATTCTCACTGCTCTAGAGTGCTAGAGAGGGTAAATTATGCGTACCTTTCTTTGTGATGGCGCTCGGCTTTTATAGTAGTAGGGCTGGACCCTCTTTTCCTTGGAGTAGAAGTCCTTTCCTTATAGGAATCCCTCCTTGGGCGTATTTTGCGGGATCTTTTCCATATAGGATTTGTTCCTATGTTTACCCAAAACGTGGAGAGCAAGTCATCCATTCATTATTCGAACGTGGTCATCAAGAAATCCCTACCTGGTACCGTCAGCACATCTTAACGTTGTCGCCATGTGTGCCGTCAGCTTCTGGGGCCTTCAGCCTAAACCCCGTCGGCTTGCGTTTTTCTTCAGTCCAACGATGCCGTCGTTCCGGATACGCATACTACCGTCGGCTATGATGAACCCACGTCCGACGGCCCCTTTCCTTCCGTCTCTTTAGCCCTTTATCAATTTGTCCTTATCAGTTGCCCCCTACTCCATACTCCCGTCAGTTACTTTTTATGCTGACGGTTTATGGAGTGTTTCCGTCGGTTGTTTACGTATTCCTTCGATTTAGGCGGGAAGATTATCAAGTGGGCAGCCTCGAGCCGCCGTGCATTTAATGCTTCGGACACGTGGTGCTTCCCTATTGGCGGCTCACCTGACGAGGCGTCGCTTTGTCTCCCGCGCCTGTTTGCCCTGTATATAATGGGGGTTCCCCCCTTCATTTCTACTATTTCCTTCCTTACTGACCTTCGAGAGAGAGACCGTCGCCCTGAGCTTGACTTCTCGTCCCATCTACGTCAGCTGCTGTGTCGCCGTCCACGGGTTCGTTCCGTCAAGAAGGACGATTTGCCAGTAAGTTCTAGTCCTTCCCTTGTTTTTATTCTCTTATTAGTGAGGACGTCAGAGTAGGCACTTAGATTTAATCCGTCACTTGTAGGTAAGATGTCAAGTGACGCGTCGTGTGGGGAGTCGTCAGTCCGCGAAGGAGCGGGCTACGACGAAGCCTTTGGTTCTGGTCATGAATCAGAGGACTTTTCGCTCTCGTCAGGGGGAGGGATGTCAGCCCGATCTCCTGACGGTAATGAGAGCTGCACAGGTGAGGATGAAATAGGAGAGGGAAAAGAGGGCGAAGGTATTGAGGTTGGTACGTGTACTGACGGTGAAGGTAGTGATAGTGACGGGGATCAAGGAGATGGTGAAAAAGGAGACGGGGATGAGGAAACCGGAGATAACCGTCCCTTTATTCTTCCCGAGGATTGGGCCGTCAACAAATTTTTGCCTAGGATGAGTAACAAAATTTTTGGAGAGTTGCGCATCCGCTACCAAATCCCAGACCACATCCCAATCCGTCTCCCTGAAGAGAATGAGACTTGTTACTCGGGGAGGACCGCTGACGTGGGTATGTATGACGCCATGTTTGCTGCGGGTTTGAGACTGCCGTTGACGGCGTTACACCGTCAGCTGGCTGACTTTCTGGGTCTTTCCGTCACACAAATCGCCCCAAATGCATGGAGGACCTTCATAGGTGCTGAGATTTTGTGGGGCAGTCTAAGTGGAGGAAACCGTCAGCTTACCCTTGACGAGTTCTTTTACTGCTACAGGCCACATCATATCGCCTCGTCTAAGGGGACTTACCATTTTAACGCCCGTGACAAAAATTTGAGGCTGGTATCGGATATGCCAGATTCAAATAGGAACTGGAAGAGTAGGTACTTTTTTGTTGAGGGGACGGATTGGGTTTGCCGTCAGGAAGAATGGGCGACGATGCCCCATGGTTACTTCGACAATACGTGGGCCTTTGTAAGGGATTCAGGTTAATCCTGTCAACTATGGTCTTTTTTGTTTCCTTGGCGACGTTATTAACACTTTCCTTTCTTTTCTCAGCTTACACCCGTCCCCACATAACCGACGAACAGGAGGAGTTCATCCGTCGGGTTCTGGAAATTCCTCTGGAAGAGCGCAAGTGTAGGGATTTGATCACCCTTGACACAATCCATTTATATTGTGGGGGTCCAGAGCCGTCAGCTGAAGCTCGGAGGTTGGAGGAATTCTCCCGTCGGCGTGAGTATATTTCCCCTTGGCTTTTTTGGTTATCCCCGTCAGTTATTCTAACAACCTTTGTATTGTAGAAATGGAGTCTGCTAAGCAAAGGATCCGAGCTGCAGCTGCCCGTCAGAAAGCAGAGAAGCAGGCCCAGGCGGCAGGGTTGGAGGCGTCGTCAACCCCAAAGGCCCCTACCGGGCTGGCGAAAAGGAAGCCTGACGGGAGCGATCGCCGTCCGGCTAAAAAGGTCGCCGTCACTCCTGGTTCCCTGAAGGAGAAATCACCTTCTAAGCCCAGCCACGGTGTGGGTAAGGGGCTGATGACCTCCCAAGGTCCCGTCGCTGAGGGCCAAAGCCGTCTCCTGACCCACAGGGATTACGCCGTCGAGGAGGCTAAGTCCTTTGTGAAGCCAGTGGACCTGGAGCCCTGTGAGCAGCTGGAGACGGAGGATCTGGGGGCGTCAGCTCTCTTTGACCTTACCAGGGTAAGTCTTCTACTTTTGTTGAGATGACTATCTCGTCTTGATTCTCTCTCTGACGGCTGCGTTTTCTTTCTTAGGCCTTGGTGCATGTGACGGCCCTCCAAGATCGCTGCATTGCGAAGGAAGGTGTCGTCGCCCGTGTTAGGAGGCACAATACGCACCTGATGGAGGAGCAAGGCCAGTACAAGGAAGCCGTCCGCACTTTAAACAGGGAGCTGAAGGAGGTCAGGGAAAAACTGGTGGAATCGGGCCGTCAGAACGAAAAGCTGAAGGGGGAGATGACGGTCCTGGAGCAGAGGTTGCAGACGGCTGGGGCTGACGCGGTCCGTGACTTCCAAGCGTCACAACTGTTCATTGACTCCTGTGCCGGGTATTATGGTACTGGTTTCGATGACTGCCTTAAGCAGGTCGCGTCAGCCTTTCCGGGGTTGGATCTTTCTGGGATCACCATGGATGACGGGGAAGATGACCCCTCTCAACCTGCTGCCCCTGTGGAGACCGACGGCGTTGTAGTCCTGGCCCAGCCTGCTGCTAATCCGGCTCCAGTTGTAGATGTTGAGGACCGCCAAGACGACGGGAATCCTGCTGACGGCGCTGCTCCTTAGTTATTCTATTCATTTGTATTTTTCCTTAGTTATTTTGAGAACGGTTGTTACTTGAGTTATTTTTGGCAGACGATTGTTTTTGGTTTTATATATGTATGTACTTGTATTTGTGGCTTGTATTTCTGCCCCTGCTTCTTGTTACATATATGCGTCATGCCTTTTATCTTGAGTTATTGTTCCGTCAACTTACTGAGCGAAATTTCCGTCGGTATGATGCTGTCTGACCTTTTATGGGCCGTCAGCCCAATCGGTTCCTCCCGTCAGTATTGTTAGAACCTTTCGACGGGATACGAAGATTTTGCGATCCTTTTAAGGCGTTAAGTAGTTTACCTTTGTGGAACTTGTTATTTCTTGTATGCCCGTTGACATTGGGTTTTTGAGAGTCCCGTCTCTTTTGATTTGACCGTCAGCATCTTAGCTTCAGGCCATCAAGGGCTTTTTCGTACTTATCATTTTGGTAAGCCTGTTGGTTTCTAGGACCGTCTGTGACAGCCTTGCTTCTTTTGGCGAGACCGTCAGCTTGTTAGTTATAGGCCGTCAGTTTCTAAACTTTAGGCCGTCAGGGACTGATGAACTTTGTCATCTTTTTGTAATCCCGTCGCCTTTTTGGCCCTTGTCCATGACAGCATTCTTTTGGGGAGATCGTCAGCTTTTTAGTTATAGGCCGTCAGTTTCTAAACTTTAGGCCGTCAGGGACTGATGAACTTGTCATCTTTTTGTAATCCCGTCGCCTTTTTGGCCCTTGTCCATGACAGCATTCTCTCTTGGTCAGCTTTTGTCATGGACTTGGTCGTTTTTAGTGTTCATTTTTATGAACTTAGTTATCCACCTTGGTGGGTCGTAGGCTTTTTCCTCTCACAGACACTTAACTTGAAATGAATAATGCTCTTTTTATTGTCATGCATTTGTAAAAAAGCACTTCTAAAACCGAGTGCTACTTAAAACCAGAAAATAAACTGAAGTAAATTGTAGCAAAAACTGAAGTAAATGATAACATAAAAATAAATGATAAAGCTGAGCAAGAAGCTGAAATCCGTTGTGGATGAAGGTCGCTTTGTGCCGCCACTCCTACTGGTAATACTTTCGTAGGTGTTCGGTGTTCCATGGGTGTGGCAGCTTCCGCCCGTCTGTAGTTTCCAGGTGGTAGGTACCCTTTCTCTGCCAGGCTGTAATCCGGTAAGGTCCTTCCCAGTTGGGGCCAAGTTTTCCTTGGGTGGGGTCCCTGGCGGCGCCCATGACCCTTCTAAGAACGAGGTCTCCAATTTGGAAATCTCTGTGGCGGACCCGAGAGTTGTAGTGTTGGGCCATGCGGTTCTGGTATCGAGCAAGCCTTTGCTCTGCCGTCGCCCAGAGCTCGTCCATCAGATCCAGCTGTAGTCGCATTGCCTCGTCATTTCTGTTTTCATCGTGGTTGTGCACCCTGTAGCTTGTGATCCCAACTTCAGCCGGGATGACCGCTTCGCTTCCGTACGTTAGTCGGAACGGTGTTTCTCCTGTGGGTGTTCTTGCCGTCGTTCTGTACGCCCATAGCATGCTTGGTAACTCTTCAGGCCATATGCCTTTTGCCCCCTCGAGCCGAGTCTTGATAATCTTGAGCAAGGATCGGTTCGTGACTTCGACCTGCCCATTTACCTGAGGGTGGGCGGGGGAGGAGTAGTGGTTCTTTATCCCTAATTGCGAGCAGAAATCCCGGAACGATTCGTTGTCGAATTGCTTTCCGTTGTCTGAGATAAGAACTCTAGGAATGCCAAACCTGCATATAACGCATCTCCAGACGAAGCTTCGCACATTCTTTTCTGTAATTGTAGCTAGGGCTTCAGCTTCTACCCATTTTGTAAAGTAGTCGATGCCTACTACTAGGAACTTCAACTGCCGTACCGCCGTAGGGAATGGTCCCATAATATCTAGTCCCCATTGTGCGAACGGCCATGGGGCTGTTAACGGGGTCAGCTCTTCAGTTGGTTGTCTTATAATATTGCTGAACCTCTGGCATTTGTCACAGGCCCTAACATAGGCTTCGGCATCCTTCCGCATGGTGGGCCAATAGTATCCTGCTCGGACCAGTTTGTGTACCAACGCCCTGGACCCGGAATGGTTCCCGCAGATTCCTTCGTGCACTTCTCTCATAACATATTCTGCCTCTTCTGCAGTCAAGCATCTCAGATAAGGTAGAGAGAAGCCCCTTTTGTATAGGACGTCTTTTATCAGAACGAACCTTGCTGCCTGGACCTTTAGTTTCCTTGATGCCTCCTTTCCGTTTGGTAATACCCCGTCTTTCAAGTACGAAACTAATGGCGCGGTCCAGCTACTGTCAGGGCATACTTCCTGCACATTGCTGGGATCTATTAGCGGGGAAAGCTGAATGAAAGAGAGTACATTACCAGGGGTAACCATATGCTCCGCTGAGGCGGCCTTTGCGAGGCGATCCGCTCGCTCGTTCTCTTCTCTGGGAATCTGGACGACGCTGGCTTCGAGGTTATCCATCCTTGCCTTTACCTGATCGAGGTACCTCTTCATCCTTTCGCCCTTGCACTCGTAGTCTCCGTTCACTTGGTTAGTGATGACCTGAGAGTCGCAATGGATGACTACTTTTGTGGCTCCTGCGGCTCTGGCGAGGTCGAGTCCTGCTATCAGTGCTTCATATTCTGATTCATTGTTGGTAGTAGGGAAGTCAAGACGGACCATGCATTCAATTGCATCACCCTCGGGTGACAATAGCACGATGCCAGCCCCTCCGGTCAATCTGTTGGAGGATCCGTCCGTATATACTTTCCATAGAGGGGATTCTCCTGCCCCCTTGCCTTCGTCATGAGTGAACTCTGCTATGAAATCTGCGACGACCTGTCCCTTGATTGCGGTGCGCGGGCGGTACCGGATATCGAATTCGCTCAGCTCTATGGC
Source organism: Quercus agrifolia (assembly GCA_029955455.1). Taxonomy (NCBI): domain Eukaryota; kingdom Viridiplantae; phylum Streptophyta; class Magnoliopsida; order Fagales; family Fagaceae; genus Quercus; species Quercus agrifolia. The sequence goes on from JARQAD010000006.1 coordinate 47,200,289, forward strand.
CCATAATGCCAACCGACCTGCGGTCTCGGGGTTGTTCATGGCCCGTCGCAAGGGCTTGTCTGTCAGTACGTTCACCGTATGGGCTTGGAAGTACGGTTTAAGTTTGCGGGCCGCTGTAACTAGTGCAAAGGCAAGCTTTTCCATTGGCGGGTATCTTTCTTCAGCACCGCGAAGCGCTCGGCTCGCATAGTATACGGGCTTCTGTATCCTTTCTTCTTCTCGGATCAAGGCAGCGCTGATGGCTGCGGGGGAGACGGCCAGATAGAGAAAGAGTTCTTCCCCCGGCTGTGACGGGCTCAACAGTGGTGGGGAGGAGAGATAAACCTTCAGCTCTTCGAACGCTTGTTGGCACTCGGTAGTCCACTCGAACGACCTCTTCAGTGTGCGGAAGAATGGCAGGCATCTGTCCGTCGCCCTTGACACGAATCTGTTAAGTGCCGCTATCTTCCCGTTGAGGCTTTGCACTTCCTTGACGTTTCTGGGCGGCGCCATCTCCATAATGGCCCGGATCTTGTCCGGGTTTGCTTCGATTCCCCTTTGGGATATCATAAATCCCAGGAATTTTCCCGCCGTCACTCCAAAGGCGCACTTCCCGGGATTGAGCCTCATGTTGTAGGAGCGGAGAGTGTTGAATGTTTCTTTGAGGTCCTCCAGATGATCCTCCTCCCTTCGGCTCTTCACTAACATGTCATCCACGTAAACCTGGACATTCCTCCCGATTTGCTGCGCAAACATTTTGTTCATAAGTCTTTGGTAGGTTGCGCCTGCGTTCTTCAGCCCAAAGGGCATTACTTTGTAACAGAAGAGCCCTTGGCTAGTTACGAACGAGGTTTTCTCTTGATCTGCTTCGTGCATTCGAATCTGATTGTATCCTGAGAAAGCGTCCATGAAGCTTAGCAACCGGTGTCGGGCGGTTGAGTCCACTAGGACGTCGACCCTTGGAAGAGGGTAGCTATCTTTGGGGCAGGCCTTGTTAAGATCGGTGAAGTCCACACACATCCGCCATTTGCCGCTAGCCTTCTTGACCATCACCACGTTGGCCAGCCAATCGGGATAGTATACTTCCCTAATGAAATTTGCTTCTCGTAGCTTTCGGACTTCCTCTGCAATGGCCTGATCTCGTTCGGGCGCGAACACTCTCTTCTTTTGCCGAATGGATGGAAAGCCGGGCGAGACGTTCAATCTATGCACCATGACCGACGGGTCTATTCCTGGCATATCTTCATGACTCCATGCAAATACATCTTGATTGCTCCTGAGGAAGGTTATGAGTTCTTGACGGATTTTGGGGCTCGCGAGTGTTCCAATTCTGGTTGTCCTGTCGGGATTAGAACCGTCGAGCGTTATCTCTTCTAATTTTTCCACTGGTTCTGTCACCGTCCGATGCTCCTCTATGCTTAAGGCCTGGAACTGGTCTTCCATTTCCATCATGGCTATGTAGCACTCTCGTGCGGCCATTTGGCTCCCGCGCAGCTCCCCCACTCCATAGTCAGTGGGAAACTTTATCATTAGGTGGTAAGTTGAAGTTACTGCCTTCCATGAATTCAGTGCGGGTCGTCCGAGGATAGCGTTGTAGGCTGATGAGCAGTCGACTACCAAGAAAGTTATGTTCTTGGTTATTTGTTGAGGGTAATCACCTATCATTACGGATAGCGTGACCGCACCTAAAGGCAGTACCCTTGTTCCGCCGAAACCAACTAGAGGGGCATTTGTTGGGACTAGTCGTTCCCTGCTGATTCCCATCTGCTGGAGCGCCGGATAGTACAGGATGTCGGCCGAGCTTCCGTTGTCGATCAGCACCCTGTGCATGTTGTAGTCTTCTATCCGTATGCTGACGACCAGCGCATCATCATGCGGGTGGTGAAGGCGCCTTGCATCTTCTTCCGAGAACCCAATTGTGGGGCCCTCTCTCTGCGCGATCCTTGGTACTTCTCCTGTGAACTGCACATTCTGGACTACCCTGAGGTAGGTCTTCCGGGCTCTTTTGGACGACCCGGTGACTGCCGTTCCTCCCACAATCATTCTTATGTCCCCTATGGGGGGTCTTGGTCGCTCATTGTCCCGCCGGGGATTCTGCTCTTGAGGGGGTTGATCTGCCCTTTCCTTTCTGACGAACCTTTGTAGCTTGCCTTGTTTTATGAGGGCCTCAATTTGCTGCTTCAGATCGTAACAATCGGCTGTGTCATGGCCGTGGTCTCGATGGAAGCGGCAATACTTATCCTTCGGGCGTCTATTTGGGTCTCCCTTCAGCTTTCCGGGGTAGGTCAAGGCTTCCTCATCCTTGATCTGCATTAGGACTTGGTCTACAGGGGCCGTTAGCGGGGTGAAGCTCGTAAATCTTCCCCCCGGGGGTTTGGGGCGACGCTCATCCCGCCGATCTCCCGTTCGGGCCCTCTTGCGCCCTTGTTCTGGTTGGGTGTCATCTTGCCTTTCCCTCTTTTTCGGTTTCTCTTCCCGAGCTGACAGCGCGTCCTCGGCGTTCATGTATTTGGTGGCCCTGTAAAGCACTTCCGACATGGTTTTCGGGTCATTTTTGTACAAGGAAAACAAAAACTTACCCTTCCGCAGCCCGTTTGTGAAGGCGGCAACAAGTATCTTGTCATCGGCCTCGTCGATCGAGAGCGTTTCCTTATTGAAGCGGGATATGTAGGACCGCAGCGTCTCGTCCTCTCGCTGCTTAATGCTCATCAAGCATGCCGTCGACTTTTTGTATCTGTGTCCGCCAATAAAGTGCGTGGTAAACTGAGCGCTCAGCTCCTTGAAGGTGCTGATTGAGTTGGGCGTCAGTCGGCTGAACCAAATTCTGGCTGCTCCTTTCAGCGTCGTAGGGAAGGCTCTGCACATGATCGCGTCTGCTACTCCTTGAAGGTGCATCAGGGTCTTGAACGTCTCTAAGTGGTCCAGAGGGTCCTTGACCCCGTCGTAGCTGTCCATTTGTGGCATGCGGAACTTACTCGGCAGAGGGAAGGAGTTGACGGGGGCTGTGAACGGCGAGTCGGTTCTGTTGACTAGGTCGTCAAGGTCACTGGACACTCGCCCCTTGAGGGCGTTCATCATAATCTCCATTTGCTCCTTCATCGCCTGCATTTCTGCGACGATAGGCGGTGGTGCCGTATCGGCGGGGAAGGGGAGACTCATGTTATGCCGTTCTGTCTTGCTCGGGGCGTTGCTGGCCTGAGGTCCCTCCTGATTTCGTCGGTCAGCACTGGTTCCCTCTTGATCAGCTCCTTGGTAGCCTGGTGCCGCATCCTTCTGACGCAGCTGCTCCTCCAAGTCATGATTCTGTTTGGTAAGGCGTTCTACGGCCGCCGCGAGAGTCCTAACTTGCTTTTCGAGGGTGGTCGTGGGTGGTTCTTCCTCTTGAATGTCGTTAGTAGTTGCCATTGAGCGGGTGAGCACCATGCAACCTTTGTCCGGGAAGCGGTACTGTGGCTACTATACGCGCTTTCGTTTCCCACAGACGGCGCCAACTGATGATGCCGAGAATAACACCAGTAAGTCGCACGGTCCTCGAACGCTCCTAAAGGCACCTGCACAACAAGAAGAAATGATCCTTGTGGAGGGCACCGGTGTGGTACCGGCCAAACGCTCTCCGAAGGTTAAGTCAGAACTATTCTCACTGCTCTAGAGTGCTAGAGAGGGTAAATTATGCGTACCTTTCTTTGTGATGGCGCTCGGCTTTTATAGTAGTAGGGCTGGACCCTCTTTTCCTTGGAGTAGAAGTCCTTTCCTTATAGGAATCCCTCCTTGGGCGTATTTTGCGGGATCTTTTCCATATAGGATTTGTTCCTATGTTTACCCAAAACGTGGAGAGCAAGTCATCCATTCATTATTCGAACGTGGTCATCAAGAAATCCCTACCTGGTACCGTCAGCACATCTTAACGTTGTCGCCATGTGTGCCGTCAGCTTCTGGGGCCTTCAGCCTAAACCCCGTCGGCTTGCGTTTTTCTTCAGTCCAACGATGCCGTCGTTCCGGATACGCATACTACCGTCGGCTATGATGAACCCACGTCCGACGGCCCCTTTCCTTCCGTCTCTTTAGCCCTTTATCAATTTGTCCTTATCACCTACAATAAAATTTCTGGAGCTGTACCAATTGGACTTGCTAATATTCCTAAAGGTATTCTATTTCAGAAAGTCTTACATTTTATTTAACTGTCATCTTGTATCAGCAATGTTTCAATAGCTTGTTAGGCTTTGCCTCACTTGGTAATGTTCCTGTTGTTATCTATTGGAGGGTGAAAGAATTCCTTGCTGGTTTGATTGGTGATAGCCGGCCCTAATTTAATTGGGATTAATGCTTAGTTGGGCGGAGTTGAATTGCTTTGATTGGTGAGTGTTCATTACTTCATTTAGAACCTACCAGCCCATGTAGTACTTCTAGAATAGAGTTGTCCAATGAATGAAAGGACTAATTATGTCCATTGTATACTTTGGTTTCATAATTGCAAGAGTTGCAAGAATTTCTGTCCTACAACATGATTTTTGCAACCTGAAAGGGCCTTCTAACTGTGTTGTTGAAATATATTATGAATGTTAAATAGTGTCTTATCATCAAGAACACTGCTTCCTGTGGTCATTAAAAAATTTCTTTGGTGACAAATGCACCTTAAGTTACCTTTGTTAGTAAGTTGGCACCAAAAGTATGCTCTGCTTCATCTTAGTAACCTGCTGAGCCAGCCTTGAATCCACTCAACATTAGACATTACTATAATGAAGTTGGGAAAAGCAAATTTTAGGTCTGATGTGGCCTATGATACTATGAAAACCATTAAGCTCTTAACAGCAATGACACTTTGAACCAAATAAGTCAGCTTGGTGTCTGCTGAGGCTGGCAGTGCTGTTGTCATGTTCTCTAACCTAGTTAGAAATAAGCCCACTAACGATGCAAGTTGTGACATTATTCAATTTTACAATGTTGGCTAGTGGTTATTGCTGGGATGTATGGTCATATATACCGACTTCATTTCACTTGTAAGGTATTGGTGGTAATAATAGTACTTCTAGTGTTAGTCCTGACACAATTTTTTCTATATTGTTAAACTAACACGCAAAATACAACTTATAAACACTAGGCGAATGTTGTTATAAGATGAATGCTAGGAATAGTAGCCAATGTCTAGCATTATATTCCTAAATTAATGCCACTTCCTGAATTGTTTTACAGTACTACATCTAGAATCGCATTAAGATAATCTTTTCTTCATCTTCATGGCTTATATTTAATTTGATGCTTTACACATATATTAACTGAGTTTAATTTGTTACTGGTACTTGAGGTTCCAAGTTTATTAGAAAATGGATCCTTAGTTGTGAAGAAACAAATATTACAATAGAAGCAGGTGTTCTCAAATACTCATAGTGGTGGTTGCTGCTCTTGATTTAAATGTTGCATGCCAAGGTACAACACCAAAAACTACAACTTGCTGCAACAAAACAGAAGACCTCAAGAAGTGGCAGAATTGTTGTTTGATATAGTATGTTGTGAATTTTGTAAGTTATTTTTTATTATGCTCAGTTTCCTTTTCTTATTAAACCCATGCACAAGCCTATGTTACCATTGATCGGCACTCTACTGTTCTACTAATTTTATATATTAGTATAATAATAGGCTTGTATAGCATCAGAGTGGGGCTCATCAAAGAACTAAGAACCCACGAGGTTGTCATTGCCAAACTCAATAATCTTTCTTCATCTAGGTAACCTTTTCAACCCCTCTTTGTTTGTTACTCTTTTACTATAATACCATACTACATTTGGTTCTATGTTTCATCTTAGTAATCAACTTGGACTTGTCCTTGTCTTTTGCTAGTCTTTTTTATTGTTTCCATGGAGGTAGAGTATGCATGCCAAGTGCTTGTAAAAATTACCCAGAGAGTCAAATAAATAAATTAAGTGATTTGTGGAAACTAATTAGTTAATGGCTTTAGGATGGTGCTGAACATGAATATTACAGTGCTATATCTATATGCTAACCTTTTTTTTTTTGGGGGGGGGGGGTGTTTAACACTATATTTTTGCCCAAAAAAAAAAAAAATCATTTAATTGTGGTTTGGGTTGGTCTATATTAATTTAATAAAGATGTGTATAGTGATTGAGATTGAACTTTTTGTGAGAATTTGGTCAAATCATCTAATTGTAGTTTATGATATATTATATGATTATATTTGATATAGTAATATGTGTACTTATTTATTGAAGCATTGATACAAATACAAATTCACTTTAATTGTTTCATTTTAACTCGTGTTTAATGCTTTTTTTTTTTTAAGGATGGTACTAGAAGAGATGAAGAGGACAGCTCAAACAATAACATGGAGGTCGAAAGCAACTTGGAGGGTGACCTAGAGGAAAACTAATATAGATATTTTCATAATTCTAGTTGTTTAAAACAATATTTTTATGTCATGGTTTAATTTCAGGATTTCTTTGTATATTTTATATTTTAAAGTTTGACTTTATAAGAATTTTTATGTTTCAATGAATCAATTTTTAGTAATCATTGTACTATTGTAACAAGATAGTTAAACAAAAATGATATAAAATAAATTAAAAATAAATAAATAATAAAATATATAAAATATTATCATTGACATAAAAATTTGGTCATAAATAACTTTATAGTGACAACAAAGTTCCTCGCAATTTATAGAATAGCGACGTCACTAAATCCCTTGCAAAAATGTTATAAGTGACAACTTAATGTCGTCACTATTATTCCTAACTAATTGTGAGGGGTTAAAAGCCCTCACAAATAAATTTTAGTGACAACATTATTTGTGTTTAAAAAGTATGTCGTTAATTTGAAATTTGCAAAAAACTAATTGCGAGGGTATAAAGGTCTTCACAAATAGTTGTTAACGACGACTACTCTCCTTCGCTAAAAATAAGTCGTCGATTTTTCTCGTTGTTTGGTAATATATTTGCGAATGTGGATTTATTCAGTTACGACAGTAAATTGCCCTCGTAAATTATCTATTTGCGAAGGCATGGTCGTAAAATCTCTTTTAACAATAAGAGCAAATACGACGGCCTTCGAGGGCCACATGCCTTCGCTAATAGCCTTTTGCGACGATATTTGAATTTTTGCGAGGGTATTTTACTCCTTGCTATTAGACTCTTTTCTTGTAGTGTCATGTACTGGGATCCGTGATAATAGTGGAGTTTCGGGAGTGGTGACCTGAAAATCACCCGGTAGGGTTTTTGCCATTAGGTTTTCCCCATTCGTAAATAAATCACTGTGTCATTTATTTCCCGTTACAATTTTAGTTATTGGTGATTTGTTTGTGTTACCATGCATTTGCATGATAAATTGATTAATTAATAACTTGGCTAATTAATTAATTAATTCTTATCACAATGGGTCATTCAATTTGTGGCCTATCAAGTGGTATCAGAGCGGACACACTCTGATTAGGGTTTAATTTTTGCTGTGTTGATCCATTGACCCCTGTTGTCATGGATAGAGGACAGTCATTAATTATACCTTCTTTATTTAATGGCACTAACTATGCATAGTGGAAAGTACGCATGAGAGCTTTCTTGCAGTCCTTAGATGAGAATGTGTGGCAAGCTGTAGAGATTGGTTGGACCAAGCCAAAGGAAGTGCCTGCCGATTGGGATAAAGTAAAGATCAAGGCGGCTAACTTTAACAGCAGAGCATTGAATGCCTTATTTAGTGCAGTTACCAATGAGGATTTTAAGAAGATATCCTCCACAGAAACTGCAAAGGAAGTATGGACCATCCTCCAGACAACCTATGAGGGTACAAAGGCTGTCAAGGATTCAAAGCTTCAGAGGCTCATTACAAGCTTTGAAGAAATAAAGATGGAGGAGGATGAGTCGTTTGATGAGTTCTATGCCAAGCTCAAGGACATAGTAAACTCAGCCTTCAATCTTGGGAAAACCATTCCGGAACCCAAGATTGTAAGGAAAGTGCTCAGATCTTTACCCGAGAGATTCCATGCCAAGATTACGGCGATAGAAGAATCAAAGGATATTGACGAAATTCCTTTGACAGAGCTGGTTGGTAATCTGCAGACTTATGAGCTAGGGTTATCAAGGATTAGAAAGTCGAGAAAGGGCAATAGCATGGCCTTGAAGGCAAAGAGCAGTGACACAGATGAGTCTTCCGATGATGAAGATTCCAAGATGAAGTCCTACATTACAAGGCAGTTCAAGAAGTTTATGAAGAATGCCAACGGGAGGAACTTCGACAAGGACCGCAGGCAATCCAGTTCTTCTTAGTTTAAAAGGCAAGACAAAGGGAAGACGGATGCTAAGGAAGGTGGTCAGTACACTGTTCCCGCAGGACCTAAGTGTTTTGGGTGTCAAGTCTTCGGGCACATGAAACATAAGTGTCCTACATGTCTCAAGAGCATTGGGAAAAGTAAGGCACTTGCTGTTACCTTGAGCGACACTGAGCCTGAGGAAGATTCCGACAATGAGGATGACAGAATCTTGAATGCCTTCACTGCCACTATTAATCCTACTGATGGGATTGTTGAAGATGTGGACGAAGAAGAAGAATTGGTGGAGTCCAAATTTGAGAAGATGGATGATCAAGATGACATCCATACAGCCTATGAGAAATTGTACAAAATTTCTGAAAAGCATGAGAAACTTTATAGGCTGGCCACCAAGAAACTCAGTGATGTGGAACTTAACCGTGAGGAATTATCCACTAAGTTTGATGAGGCTAATTAGACTATTGGAGCACTGAGGTTTGAAAAGAATTTCTTGGTTGAGAAGACCAAGAAGCTTGAGGCAGAGTTGCTTCAAGTCAGAGCTCAATTGGAGAGGACTTTAAGCGCTAAGCTAGACGAGATGCTCAGCATTCAGAAATCTACTTCGGAATGAACAGGTTTAGGGTATGGTATTTATTCCTCTAATACTGCTTCTACTAGTACTACTATTTTTGTTCCTCCTGCTAAAAATACTGAAATTGAGAACACTGATGTTAAAATTAGTTTAGCTAGTGAGAACTTAGACAAGGGTAAATCTATCTTAGAAGCACCCCCTAAACTAGATAAGAAAGCTGCTAAAAATCCTAAGGCTAAGAAGGCTAACTCTTAAAAGTCTAAAAAAAAGAAGTAGCATCTCTGTCATTATTGTGGAGCTGCCGGTCATACTCAACCAAATTGCTATAAGTGGTTAGCCACCCAACAGAGCAACGGCATGATAGCATTTAGAAGCCAAAATTAGCTTCAATCATCTCTCGCTCCTCTCGGTGATCTTTTCAAGGCCCTCATGTTCCTTTCAAACTTGAACGGTTTCAATTCTTCCCCCTCTCCACTGATTCAAGGATTTAATCAAAGGAAAAGTTCTTCCAATGTGTGAAAGAAAAAGGACTCTAAGTGATTTTATCACTTTCTTCTATCTTCTTGTTTTCGTTTGTTGCATTACTTGTGTGTTTTGCTTTTATTTTGAGTCAGTCTAGTTTTATGCTTTGCTTTGTTTAACATGTTTTTGTTTGTTCATTTTCAGTTTTAGTTTATTTTGTTTTTAATATAAAAATAAAATAAAAATTGAAAAATCAGAAAAATACAAAAATAGTGTGTGTTATGTGTACATTGGTACTTGTGTATCTTGGATGGCCATTGAAATAAAGTTTTCTAAACTTTGTATCTTTTGTAACTTAAATAAACATCTCTATGCACAACTAAGCAAGTGAGCCTTGTGGCTCTTATTTGTGATGAGTAAGATTGAGTTGTCTCTTATACTTAACACTCATATCACTCTTTTTTATGGGAATGACTAAAAAATCCTGAGAGAAATGTATTAATAACCATCTCACTACTATTGCCCGCCAATCATAAAATGACACATGCATGCTTCGGTATAACAAAAGTACGTGTCAGTGACATCTGTATGCTTCGGCATAGCAAAAGTGCAATGTCAAAGGCTTAACTTAAATGAGTATTTCTTTTCTATCTCTTATATGCCCATGTATGTTTTTGCTTAAGAAGAAAAATATGCAAAGAAAAATCAAAAGTAAAAAGATTAATAATGCTTTTAAATATGATTGCAAGCGTGTATTCTAGGAGATGTGGGAGTTATAGGATGTACCTTGAAGGTGATTGTCCCCATCAAGCAGTTATGATTGTGTGTGAGTTAACGCAATTATCTCATATCTCAAATCGTTATAACATGTATACACTTATGCAATCTTGCGATGTTTTTCACACACAACACGTAATATTTTTTGCTATTCTTGATACATGTGCAGATACAATGTGATTTGGCCATCACAAGTTTTACATGTGTTAATATATGCTCACTAAACTGTCTTGACTTATTTTTGAAATATAAAATTGGTTAGACTTGTTTAGTGTGTGTGTGTGTGTTTTGGAGATCCTTATGCTCAATTTTTTTTTGGATTGAGAGACTATTTTGAGAGATTTTTGTGTTGATAGGATCATTGGTTGAGTTGTATGTTGGATTACATTCATATCTGTGTTTTTCTCTTCTCGAAAAACTGTTTTGAAAAGCTGGCTCGACACCTCCTTGACACCTTGCTATCTGTCGAGCTTCTCAAGCATTTTTCTTAACGCAATCTCAACACCTCCTCGATACCTGGTGGATCGATCGAGAAAGCTCCTGCCTCCTCGATAGCTTCTCGACACCTGGTGGATCGATCAAGCTTCTGTTCCTGAATCTGATTCTTCGTTGCTCGATACCTTCTCGATACCTCAACTATCGATAACCAGATCCTCGACACCTACCTCGACAGCTTCCTCGATACCTCCCGATACCTCAGCTGTTGAGCATTACTGAAGGGTCTATATATTTCTCAATCGCGATTCTTCTCTCATTTCTTCGACCTCTCTTGATCTTTCCGCGACTATTCGTCTCCCAAACACTCTCCTTTTCACTCCAAACCTCTTCCTCAAGGATTCTTCAAACTTTTTCAAGTTTTTCTACACTTGGTAAGCTTCTAATCCTTTCTTATTCATGCATTTCATGTTTTGAAACCTAGATTTTGGGGTTTTTCAAAATTGATGAGCTTTCATTGAAATTTTGTGATGGGTTTTCACTTAAATGTGTTTAAAACCTCATACATTGCATCGCATTAGCATTATAATGATATTATCATGCATTTAGATGTGTGTTATATGTTTGTCTGCTGATAGGTTTGGATTGGGCTGAGCCCATGATGCATTTTTCTTTTGCATGTCACATGTTCATGCATTTCCCATGCATACGTACTTCTTTTCAATATACTTGATATATTTGAAACTGCTTGGGTCTTTTCTGATTGTCATTCTTTCCCTCCCTCTTTGTTAGTTTACGTTAGTCATGTCTATGGCATCTAAGCGTAAATCCACTCCAGCCCGAAATCCTCTTCGTTCCGGTGCTTCTTCATTTATTGATCCTTCTCCTTCTATTGTCCGATTCCGTGATGATGATGCCTTTAAGGCATTTTCGGAGAACTTCTCTAGACAAGGCATTCATTCAGAACGCCAAGTCGTTTTGTAGGACTTTACCGACACTGACCTTCCCTCTGTCATTCACAGTAAGGGATGGGAGTCACTGTGTGACATCTCGGTCACTTGTCCTTTCGTGCTTATCCAAGAGTTTTACTCCAACATGCACGGGATAGATCATTCAGTACCTCTCTTTTTTACTCGCGTTCGAGGTACGCGCATCCCTGTCACACCGCAACTGGTTGTGGATGTGCTTTATGTCCCTAAGATAGAGTTTCCTAACTATCCTAGCTGTGAGCGTCTGAGGACAATGTCCAGGGATGAACTCATGTCTTCTTTTTGTGAGTGCCCTCCTTCTTGGGGTGAACATCTTTTCATACCATGTCGACCTTTTGCTAAAGGTCCTAAATTCATGAACATGGTGATGACATTTGTTTTACATCCTCTTTCTCACTATAACTCCATCACTGAGCCTCGTGCTCGATTTTGGTATCACTTCTTAAGCATCTCACTATAGATTTTCCCTCTCACTTCATTATTTCTATAATAGATGTTCATTTGGATTCGGCGTTCCGTGATAAGCTCATCTTTCCTTCCGCTATCATGAGGATTTTACGCTATTTTTTCGTTCCTTTTCCCTCGTCCGACCATTTTTCCATCATGTGTGCCATAGATTACGGTACCGATAAATGTAGAGAGGCCTAGTTTCGGTCGCGACAGATGGATTCAGCAGCACCCTCCTCTCGTTTTGCTCCATCCCGGTCTACTCCATCTGCATCCGCTCCTTCCTCTTCTGGTGATGTGTCTTTAGGAGACGTCATGGCGCAGCTACAGCGCATGGATGCTCGCTTGGATACACTCTCTACGGAGTTGTATTAGGTGAATGTTCGCGTCGGTCGTATTGCACGACGGCAGGCGGCTATGGGCGGCTTTGCACCTGAGCCTACTCCTTCACCACATCATCCAGTTGCTTCTGATTCTGATACTGAGGATGATGATGATGATGATGGTGATGACGATGACGCTTCAGATAATGATGGAGATGCTAGCTCTACCAATGAGATGTCTACTTGACATTTTACCCTTTGTCACTCGTGACAGAAAGGGGGAGTAGTTTTAGATATGAGAGTAGTCACTCTTAGGGGGAGAGTTAGTTTTTGGGTTCATTGTGTTTGGGGGAGTGTTGTTATTTTTTGAGGGATGTAGTGAGGATATTATGTATCTTTTCTTTTCTTTCCTTTCCTTATTTAGATACATTGATTCTTGTACATGAGGTCTTGTGACCATTTATAGACATACATTATACTTATTTTCTCTTCTATATTGTTGATGTATGTTTTTCTTTCACCTACCATTTCATGTGTTGTTTCTTTTCTCTCTTTATACACATGCTTCTTATTAATTTGTATGCAATCTATTATTCTGTTTCACATAAAGATGCCTTGATGAGTTTTGTTTAAAGTGTTTCAGAAATACAGGTTGTCAAAGTCTACTTACCATAAACTTTCTTCTTGCAAAGTTTTTCAAGAGTTTGTGTTAGGATAGATTTTATTGTATTTAACAAGTGGATATGAGTTGAGTGATTTATGACTTCTCTCATATGTTCATTTGTTTGTTGTGGTTTTGTCACGGATTGTCAAAGGGGGAGATTATTAGGACATATGTGTTTTTCTTGTTATAGAACATATGTTATAATTTTGTGTAATTGGCTTATCCTTTGACAAAACGCATTCTACTTGTATTTGGGTAGACTTAAGATGTGTTTAACTACTTCAAGAAATCACGTTTCAAGATCTAATGTTGAAACCTTCAAGTCTGTTCAAGAAATCAAGCAAGGAGTGCAAAATCATTAAAGCTCGACAGTTGGTCGATAACTGCTCGACACCTCCTATCTGTCGAAGTTTAAGAATTTCAGATTTCAACTCTGATTTTCTTGGGATCCTTGAATCTGTCTATGAGCTTTCTTTTCTCCTAACCCTAGACATATAAAAGGATTGTTTTAAGAGTCGTCAAACGGTACACAAGTTGCACAAGCATTAAATAAACTCTGTTCAAGCAAATTGTGACCAAAGACAAAGTTATTGACCTAGTTTATCTCTCTCTTGGAGAAATTGCTATGTATTTGCACTTTAGGGTTTTGTGACCAAGCATCTTCCTGATCTTCATCGTGTGGATGAACTGAAAAACTTTGCAGCCAACAATCTTTTCAGATTGGTGATTGAAGTCGTGTACTGGGATTTGCGCAATTGGTTAATCACGTACTTGGGAGCCGTGCATCAGAAAGGAGAACTGTTACTACAGAACAAGTTCAATTGGATATTGAGATAAGAGTTCAACTGTAGATTGGTAAGGTACTTGGGATTCCTTACTTGTAACCACTTATTGTGATCATAGTGGAATTTTGGGAGTGGTGACCTGTTAGGTTTTTTCAATTCGTAAACAAATGACCGTGTCATTTATTTTCCACTTCAATTTTAGTTATTGGTAATTTGTTTGTGCTACCACGCGTTTGCATGATAAATTGATTAATTAATAACTTAACTAACTAATTAATTAATTCGTATTACAAGAGGTCATTCAATTTGTGGCCTATCAAGTTCAACCTTACAGAAAGTGCTTAGAATATATGAGTAAAAAATTCATTCAAAGAAACACTTTCCAATGCCAATTATCCACACTTTAACAGGGAAAAAAAACCAACTGATGTCAATTCAAAAGTCAAATCTTGTAATTTAATTATTCATTGTCCCCAAGTAGACAAATAAGGTTGTTTATTCACCTTAAAATTAACGTGGTAATATACTTGCCGTAAAGAAATACAATTGGTCCCAATACACGGACTACCGCAGTTGATAGAACTTCGATTGGTACATTCATGTTATGAGTATGATTTTTGTTAGGGTTATAATTTATTGTAATTGGCTAATTTTTTGCCAAAATGTACTTTACTTGTAATTGAATAGATCTAAGATGAGTTTAGTACTTCAAGAAGCATGTTGTTCAAGTCAAGTATTAAAGACATGAAGATTGGTTCAAGAAACAAGTAAAAAAAAATTGTTCATTAAGTCTTGATCGATAACTCGAAAGACGTCTGCTATTGAAACTTAATGTGAAGTTCAATAGATAGCTCAATAGCAGCTCAATCTATTGAGAATTACAATTACAGAATTTTCAAATATGAAATTTGGCCTTGTCTTGTATATTTGTTTAGGTTTCTTTTTTCACAACCCTAAACATATATAAAGCTTATTTTAAAGGCCATCACACACGGATATAGAGACCAAAAGACTGGTTTCGTAACCAAGTGATTCTTGATCTTTATTGTTGATGAAGTAAAGAACTTTGTAGCCAACGACATCTGTTTAAGTTGTTGGAATTAGTTACGTACTAGGATCCATGCAAAGAGTTAGTCACAAATTAGAGATTTGTGCATCAAAGGAAAAAATGCTACTACAAGATCAAGCACAATTGAGTATTGGAGCGAAAGTTTAATTGTAGGTTGGTATTTCGGGATAGGTCAGGGTAACTGGTAAGATTTCTTATACTTGTAACTATTTGATTGTTGATTAGTAAATTATTGGGAGTGATGACCTTAAAATCACCCCATGAGATTTTTGTTTTATGAGATTTTCCTCATTTGTCAATAAATCACCGTGTCTAATTTATTTTCTACTACACTTAATATTTTTGGTGATTTGTTGGTGCCTTCATAATTTACATGCAATTGAACCTAATTAATCAACTTGGGTAATTGAATTAATTAACCGGGATCAAGCTATCTTAACCCAACAATTTTGCATTGGCTGTCAATCACCAATGAGTTTCCACATCAAATTTCTTCTACATTTTTTGAGTATGATACTACACTCATTAGGGATTTCATCAAGGACCGAAACCTAATGCTATGAATTCCAAGAAGTGCTCAGAACTTGACATGTATAGAACTCAACTCCATAGGCATTACGTCAGTGGTCACTAAAAAGAGCTTCCATAATGAGGGCCTTGCATCATACTCCAATATCTTCCCTTGCAGACCATGAGCTAATGCAGTTCACCATCTCCAACAGCACTGACCGTGCAGGGATGCGCATTGGCTAAGTAAATCGTATCAGGATAATCATATTAGTAGTTCTAATTGGTTTCTGGAAACAAATATTGCCAGCAGATCTGTTGATTCAATCATCTACAATATTCCCAGTCATGTCATATGTGTACAGTTTTCTGGGGTAACAAACTATTCCTAACCATGTTGAAAACATTTACTAATAAAATTGGCAATAAAAAACATGGGTAATTAGTGTAATAGATGGTTCAACATAACAACCATATGAACTTTCTGGTCCAAAAGTTCAGGCTTTACATCTACCAGTTGGGCTATTCTTAATAACAGTACAATTAATAAGGTATTAATCTAATATAATATAATGTAATATATAATAGTTGGATCAAGATAATGCCCAACATCGAGATTCTACAGACTTTAACGAGGATCAAAACCCAAGTGAAAATTGGGAAATCGCCTCCTCTTCGGACCAATGAGAGTCATGTATTGGCCTGTGATGAACTGATGACCAGGTTGCGTTTGAAGCTCAGGATAAGTGAGATTATTATTATTATTATTTTTTTGGTTGGGAGAATCAATGTCTAATTATATTAAGGTTGCATTTGTATAAACGGTTGGAAAACTGTGTTAAGTTTAAAAGATGCATTTATAAAAATAAAAATTAAAAAAAAATTTATGAGAAATTGTTGCAAAATAGAGTTTTGAATTTTAAAAATATTATATATATATATATATATATATTTCAAAATGCCTAACCAAACAGACCTTAATTAATATATTAACTTGTCAATATCTATCCAAAATAATTAATCTTATGACTTAAGAAATGGGATAACAGTGTATTAACCTCGTGAGACAGCCGGGGAAGGATTCCTTGGATGCTTCAAGCTATGATAGCATCCTTCCAAACTCTGGTTTTTCCCATGTCATAAATTTCTACAAATGAAAAACCTTTCTTAGGCAATCTTACTTTGTTTTCACCCTCTTGATCGTTATCCATCAGTGATGGAAAAACTTTTAAACAAGTTTTAGGATTTGGCATTTTATAACAAAACTAATGAGGTATATATAGAAAACTCAGGAGATGAAACTGATGATAGAAATTTGGTGAAATCCGAAAGAATATTTTTTATGTAATTCTATCTAACTCATGTAAGGTTTGTTTTAGTTTTAGAAATAAATGGCTAGTTGGAGAAACTATTTAAATAAATCTGACTCAATTGTAATGAGATTCAACGTGGAAAAAGAAATAGAAAAATTAAAGTCTTTTAAAATTCAAAAGCAATTATTCAAGCGTGTAATGCCTAAGAAAATAATGCATGAATGTAATCAAATGTATGCGATCTCATCAAACGCATGTAGTGCCTATTCAATTAGGTAGAGGAATCAGTTACACTGCAGACTCACTTGTTATAAAATTTAATGTGACATAAGTAATAGTAAAATTAAAGTATTTTAAGATTCAGAAGTATGTATTCAAGTAATTTCATCATATTCATGTAACACTTATTTAACTAAGTGAAGAAATCAGTTAATGCACTTATTATGGTGGGTTTCAGTTAACTCAACTGGTAAAGTCTCTGATGGTTGTATAAGAGATTTGAGATTTAATCCTTACTTACATCAAAAATTAATTGGTGTCTTGGTCTAATAATAAAGAACTATCATTAGAAGCGAACGTCATAGGCTGATGAAACTCTTAAAAAAAAAAAAAAAAAAAAAAAAAAAAACCTCACTTATTATGAGATTCAACGTGGTATAAGTAATAGTAAAATTAAAGTCTATTAAAATTTAGAAGCATTAATTCACATGATTTCATCAAACTCATGTAACACCTATTCAACTAAGTGGGGAAATTAGTTACACTAACTCATCAAACTAATGTAACGCCTATTCAACTAAGTAAAGAAAATCGGTTACATTGACTCACTTGTTATAAGATTCAACATAACATAAGAAATAGAAAAAGAAAATATATTAAAATTCAAAAGCATATATTCATATGATTTCATCAGACTTATGTAATGCCTATTCAACTAAGTGGAGAAATTGATTACACTGACTCACTTGTTATGAGATTCAACATGGCATAAGTAATAGCAAAATTACAATCTATTAAAATTGAGAAGCATTTGTTAACATAATTTCATCATACTCATATAACGTCTGTTCAACTAAGTAGAAAAATCAATTATATTGACTCACTTGTTATGAGATTCAACATGGTATAAGTAATAGCAAAATTGAAGTCCATTAAAATTCAGAAATATCAATTCATGTGATTTCATCAAACTCATATAATGCCTATTCAACTTTTAAAATCTAATGCCAAGAAGGGAATTGTTAGGGAGATAACATCTTGGGGTAGACTTCAAAAGAAGAATTAATATAATATATATGGACACCACTTTACCCAAAAGATTAAGTTTTACAAGTTTGGGCTTAACTATGTTATATCAATTTAACGTCTGGGCTGTCATGACATGGGTTCTATGGAATGATCGCAACAAATTTTACTTTGAAAAGATCCGGCTACAACCTACAGTCATCCTTGATGGGGCGGTGGGTTTCTGAGCAGAGGGTATCAACACCTAACGGCAGCACTAAAAATTCCCAAATTAAGTTATTCCATTGTCTTATTTTTGGTCTTGCGTTCGTTGACAGCCTCTGTACTGTGCTGTGTTCTTCTTCTGGTTTTTGTTTTTCTTAGCTGAATGCTGTTAGTTCCCAGATGCCGTTGTATCTTTGGTTCCTTATATTAATAAAACTTCTAGATTTATCTAAAAGAAAAAAAAAAAAAAAAATGTCTAAGTAGAGAAACCAATTATACTGTTTTGACTCATGATATGGGATCCATCATATGGTTGTGCATATGGTAGAATTGAATCAAATTGATATCCCAAAGCATCTAGACTTGATTTATCTAACTTGGCGAAATGTTTGTTTCATTTTTAAAAACCAAAGGTTAAGTGGAGAAGCTCATTATGCATATTCAATTTAACTGTAACGAGATTTTGAAATATTTTGAATCTCAAAGCCAATTTACTTGATTTTATTTGAGTTACAGAGATGTATTTTAATTATAGAGGTTAAATACCATGTTGAGCAAGAAATTACTGGTGCTTGAATTTACAAGTTCTGAGATTCCATGTGCTTGATTTTTTTTTTTCACCCATTTCACGAAACATGTTACTCATTTATAGAAATCCAAATGGAGCAATTGAAAATATGTAATTTACTTGCATATAATGAGATTCCATGCGGCTGAATTGGATTTAGCAGAAAGAAATACAAAGAAAAAATTTCTAAATAAATAAACTGTTTATTTATTTAGAATCAAATAAGTTAGCTGTTTTGGTTGCAATAACTAATAATATAATAACTTTAAAAGTACGATTGCCTTCAACTTCTCCCTTGCAGTGTTGTAGATAGAGATGTGTATGAGTCAGGTTAGGTCAGGTTAAGGGGATTTTTTGAAAAAACTCACTATAGTGGGTCCAAAAAAATCCAACATATCACATAAGTCCAACCCAACCCACATGGGTTGGGTTGAGTCGGGTTAAACCATGGGTTGGACAAATTTATTATTATTATTATTAAATTGAGTAGGAAAAAATTTAAATATAAATATATTTAAAAAACCCAAATATTAGTATCAATGTAACTCTTTAAAAGTAAATAACACTAATGACTAAACAACAATAGTAACTTACTAAGGTTTGTGTGAACTAATTGGCTTTTATTAAGAATAGAAAGAGTTAGTTATTTTAAAAAATTTATTAAGGGTCATGTTAACAAGTGCCCTTAGAGCATTGGTTAAGAATTCAGTTAAAGAAAGTTTTTATGGAAAAAGAAAAAGAAAAAGAAATTAATATTTTGATAGCTTTTTTCAATTCCCATAAAAGTGATGTCAAAACTTTTCTAAAATAGATTGTTAATCAATGTCCTAAGGGCACTCGTTAGCATCTCCTATTTATTAATTATATAATATATTTTAAATATATATATTAAATATATGGGTGGGTTGGGTTGAGTTTGGCTGGTTTGGAATTTTATGACCCAAACCAACCCAACCAGCTATCAAAAAAAATTTTGTAACCCAACCCAACCCACCAAGCCCTAAAAACCAACCTAACCCGATGGGTTGGGTTGAGTCAGGTCAATTTTGGCGGGTTGGCGAGTTGGCTGCACACCCCTAATTGTAGACTTGTTTTTGAAAATGAAGTATGTAATTGAAAATAAAAGGTTTGTTTGGGTTTAAATTTTAAAACCCAATCTATTTAGGTAGAACTTTTATCTTTAATATTTGGGTTTGATGATTCCTCTTTCACAAACTTCTAAATGTATAGATTTCAATTAGCTCAACTGGTAAAGACTATAATGATTGAATAAGAAATCTAGGATTCAATCCCTACCTATATTAAAAACTAATTGATGTTTTGGTCTCATCACGAGCAGACGCTATGGTTGAAACTCTCAATATTTTTTTTTTATAAAAAAAAAATTCTAAATATTCAAAGAGTCTTCTAATCTAGTCAATACATTCTAGTATTTTCAATGGTAACAATTATGATTCATATCCTCCTAACCTCAGTTATTGAATTATAAAACAAAAAAAAAAAAAAAAAAAAAAACTGTTTTTGGTATTCGTCTAGGCATCTCCTTTAAATTTACTTGCATAATTGTCTATGTAATTGTGCATATATATCATCATTCCCCTGCATAAATGCTTCTGTAATTGCTGAAGTAAATTAAAAATTTGTTTCTAATGTAAAACCTTGTTGCATTTTAGTTAATTTCATTATTTTCCTTCTTTATCTATAGTAGACTCTTTTATTTATCTTAAAGTTCCATTCTCTACAATCAAAATGGAGAGCATGAAAAAAAGAAATTCAAACTGAACAATCATATTCATACATTCTTGCTAGCGAAATTGACCTTAGAGTATTATTCAAATGCTAAATGTATTGCCTATATATGCTAGGCAACATATGGAGTTGCAACTGCAACAAGAGGAAATTTTCTATGAATCACCATACCATTAGATTCAGTCATGTCCAAGTCCACTCGTCTTGTCCCATCAGGCAATGTCCAATCAAAGTAGTGCAAAAGCTTTGCCAAAACAAGCTTAATTGTGGTTATGGAAAAGGATATTCCTGGGCAACCCCTCCTACCAGCTCCAAATGGAATGAATTGGAAATTATGTCCTTTATAGTCTATAGAAGAAGTCAAGAACCTTTCTGGATGAAATTCCTCTGGATTGTCCCATAACCCAGGGTCTCTTCCAATTGCCCACACATTGATAAAAACTTGAGTTCCCACTGCAATATCATAACCTTGTATTTTGACATCTCTACATGATTCTCGAGGAGTTAAGAGTGGAAGAATAGGATGCAAGCGAAGTGTCTCTTTGATTACTGCAGTTAAATAATGCATTTCATCCAAATCAACCTCTCTTATGTCCTTTTTGTTTCTAGTAATCTCTCTCACTTCATTTTGCATCTTCTTCATCGTTTTTGGATGTCTTAAAAGCTCTGTCATTACCCACTCTAACACCGAGTACGTAGTGTCAGTACCAGCAGTGAATACATCCTATAAGAACATAAGGTTAATATTGAAGAAAGTTGTCAATATGCATGAGAAAGAAAGTGAAATATCATAATTAAGGGGTATTTGGTACATGCATTTAAAAATTGAAGATATGTGTAAAAATATATGTGTGAAAAAATATGTAAAAATATGTGTAATATTATTTAAAAATGAAAAAACATGTGTTTGAATGGGTGTACCAATCGAGACTTAAATTACTTGAACAAAACAAACACTTTTTTAGTCAAGGATGTCTCTTTTATTTTTTATTTTTTTTAGTAAAGTACGACTATCTAATATTTTCATTAAGATATATCCCTTCATTGGCCATTCTTATCTAATAATATTTAACACTTCAATAGTTTTTTTTTTTTGGTAAGTAACACTTCAATAGTTGACCTGAATAGACCCACACAATTTCATAACTTCTATTTTTCCATAAAGAACTTGTATTTTGTTATTATAAGCTTATGTAAAAGTGGTGTTATTGTAGATCTAAGTCAAAGTGGTGTCGTAGACACGAAATTTAGTCACGCGCACACACACACACATAGAGAGAGACACAGAGAGAGTTGCTTACCTGAATTATAGCCTTAATGCTTACCCTTTCAATAGGGAAACCGATCACGTTTTCCTTTTGAACCCAAAGTAATACATCCACAAAGTCCTTCTGGTCTACATATTCTAAATTATGGTTATCATTCCCTTTCTTTTGACCATTTATGTGCTCTTCAATTACTCCTTCTAGAAAATCATCAAGCTGTTTAGCTACCTTTTCTGCTTTAGCATCTAAGCCATTGACACGGCTCACCCATGCAAGCCATGGAATATAATCCCCCACGTTGATAACACCCAACAACTCCATTACCTCCCCCAGAAGCTCTTCCTCTCTCACTGCACGAAAGGACTGAACCTTTTTGTTACTCAAAAGATGTAACACTAAAATGCTTTTCATTTGCCTCCAGTACTCACCGTATGGTGCCATTGCCACATCTTCGAAATTGTATGATAGTTTCTTAAATATTCTTGTTTTGGGCCGGTTTGCAAAGACGACATCATGGGTCTTCATGATCTCTTGGGCAGCATCAGCTGACGAGACAACAAGGGTTGGTACCTTGCCGAACTGAAGCAACATTAGAGGGCCATAGAGTTGAGCTAAGTCTTGGAGTGAGTGGTGAGGGTGCAAGCCGATTTGGTGAAGGTTTCCGATGATTAGGAGCTTTGGTAGTGAAGGTGGGGGGTTTTTGTTGTTGTTTGGAAGAGTGGAGGACCATTTGAATAGGAGAATTAAAATGAAGGCCAAAAAGCTTAAAACCAAGGGATGCAGCAACAAGGGTTCTTCATTTGGCCCTAAAAATTGCAAGGAGTGTGACATTTTCTTCTGTCTTTCACGGGCAAGTATATGTTTAAGTTCTTGGGGGTATTGTCCTCTTTTATATTGGATTTACTGCCCAACTGCCTCAATGGCGGAGCCACTACTTGAGCATCGAGGGGCCTTGGCCCCTAAATTTTTTTTTTTTTTTGGTTGAAAATATCCTAAATAATTTCAAAATTTTTAAATTACTTTATCATTTTGCCCCATACCTGTCTAAAAATAAAAATAATTTTCATTTAAATAAAATACAATCCATAAATCAATGTTATTAATTTCATGAAGAAAAAATAAATGATGAAGATGAACCTGATGATGAGAACAGAAATTAAAAGATAAGATGAGATAGTTTGAAGAAATTTACAGAGTAGTAGACCCGAAGAGGCATCCTTGGAGTGGAACAAAGCTTAGAGAGAAAAAGAGAGAGAGAGAGAGAGGAGATAAGAGAGACAAGATGAGAGTATCAGAGTTTAGCAAGGAGATGAGAGTATGGTTGTGTTGAGGTTTTGAATATACGGTTGTGATAAGGTTTGGGATGTGGGAATATAGATGGGACTTAAAGCGAAAGATGAAAATAGGGGAAGAGAAGACCAAAAACATGTGAGATCGAAGAAACTAGAAAGAAAAATAAAGAAATGAATCAAAAGATTTGGCAGTGGTGGGGTCAGTTAGAGAAAATGGATGAATGGTGAAAATTTAAATCATTATTTTATATAATTAAATTAAATTCACTACTTTATATCTATATCCTACTTTTTTGAATTGATAATTTTAGGTTATATATATAAAAAATAATGGGAAGAGCTTGTGCATGGTGGAAGTTTCCATTAAACATGTTCGAATTTAAACACGTGTCTAAGAATGGACATGTGTCCACAATCCAACGTATTCAATGGAAGCTTCCACTGGACATAAACTACACCCAAAAATATCTTGATATCAAAATATTTTGTATAATTGGAAAAATTAAAATGGGATCCTAACAGAATTAATAACATTGCCATAAATATATATATCAACAAATTACAATACTATTTTACATTTTATACACCAAAAAAAAAAAAAAATTGTATATAACCCCCTAAAAATAAATTCTTAGCTCCACCATTGACTTGCTTCAAGAGTAGGGCGAACTTGAATGTGAATTAAGGTCAGCAAATAGTCCTTTTGTCCAAACATGAAAGTTGAATGTGTGAAGCCTTTGTGTCGTAATGTCGGCTTAGGCGACTGTGACATTTGCCCTCCGTATATATACGGAATGTACCATACATATAGGTTTTGCTCTTTGAAGCTGCCGAGTGCAGACGGAAGTGATTGGTATTGCTTCATTCTGATTATTGATTTCACAGACAATGGAATATTTCCCACTCTATGAGACAAAGTTTATGAAAATTGCTCACTGCCATACGTATGAAGAGATAAACTATAAGAGAAAAACCATGTACAATATAGAATTATAATATGATTAGAATAAAGTAAGTCTTAGAAAGTGTATAAAAACAAAACTTGATAGATTAGAGACACTATTGTAACTTTATCTAACAAGAGAATCACCCAATAACCTCAAGTCAGCATTCACATGTGAAGTGCATGTAGATACCTTAAGCAACCATCAAAGGCCCTTTAATTATTAAGTCAAACAGTACTACCCCACGGTAATTTGAATTTCACATGCTATGAAACTTTCAAAACTGACCTAGGGCTAAAATCTTTATCATAGAAGATGAGGACGTAATGGTTCTTTCCTAAGTTAAAATTAAGGTTTTGATCAAGATAATAAAAAATAACAATTTTTATTGGTCAAAAGATGATCTTACCATAGACGTGCATGCATAGGATAAATTTAATTAAAATTTTTAAATGAATTTTAATTAATCCTTAAAAAGATTGATTAAAATTTAACCAAGATCTTAAAGAATGATTAAAATTTTAGCAGCTTACATGTAAATACATAATGATAGAAATTCTAGTAGAAGTGACATATGGATCGCACCAAGTCGATCAGGTTTAGATAAAAAAACGGGTTATTTTAAATAAGTTGCAAATAGGTCGAGTCAATTGAGTTGCAGGTTAATTCATATTTTTTCACATTAAAAATATATATTTTTTGTAGGGTCACGGTTTTCAGACCGGGCCCATTACAATGAATTTGTAGAGAGTGGGTCCGGAAGTTGGGCTCTGATAAGGCGACGGCTTGTTCTGAGGGGGAAAAATGCACAGGATCGGATGGCCCAAGATCCCAGGGAGAACGAACCCCTCGCCCAAGGACTAGAATCCCCAACTCCTCTCGCATCTTAGGGGCCTTTCTTCTTTTCCTCGACCTCCTTCTTCCCCCTCCCCCTTTTTGTGAGATCTCTGTTGTTATATATCCAACTCCTCCATTCATCTTCTTCCTACACTTGTCGGTCATCCATGCCCATACTCGAGTGCACGTCCCATCGGCCACTTTTTCTGACGCTCTGTGAGCTGCTGTGGCCCCCATCGCACTGTCTAGGGGTCACATCTACCTCCATGGGGTTAGGATGTTAGCTGTGAGTATTTAATACGGAGGTGACAGATTTTCCTAGAGTTGCTTTTCTACCATGCTCCTATGGCTAGCCCATAGGGCTTGGAATCTCTTTCGTGATCTTCAAGGGGATTGTCTTGGGCGACGTGGCACCTTCCTATCCTGTGATTTTGGCCTGCTTAGGATAGGGTCGTCCTCGGCAGTACATTCTGGCAGTATGGATTCCCTTCGTCCGTCCTTGGACACTTCTTCCTCCTCGGCATGAACCTTGGGCTTAGAATGGAATGAGCCGAAGCCTGTAGAACCTTCTAGCCCCACAATAGCCCCTCAAAATCATGCTACCCAAATCCTCAGACGGGGAGGAGGATTTTGACGTTCTCGGGCCTACGTCATGACCGGTTAAGTCTTGTTTCCTTATGGGTGCCAGAGTTTCCTCGGCTACCCATGGCACGCTCCTGGCGTTTCAGCGTACAAGGCGCACCGTCATCAATGCTTTTTCTTTGGGGATAACGCGAATCGCTTCGAAATATGGAAGGCGTATTCAATGGCGCCTTTATGAAGAGGCGCAGATTTGGCAATTGAAGGCTCCCTTGGGAATTGGGTGAAATTCATTTTGCTTGACATTCCTTCTTTGAACTTTGTGTGCAGTGAGCCTCCCCAGATTTCGCCTTCTATATAAGGCACCTTGAGAGGACCATCCTCCACATCTGCTAGCCTTGGAACTCTGCAGAAGTTCCAAGTTTCTTTCACTTTCCTTGACCAAAAACAAAAAAAATATTCTGCCTGAATCATGGGCGTTGCAATTGAGGCAAAGGGAATGGAGGCTAAAGATCCTCCTATTCTTCAACCGGACAAGAAAGAGCACTCTCTTCCTTCAACTAGGAACCGTAGCTAGCGCAGATCGTGCCAGGTTCTTGATCATCCTCCAAATGCTAACAAAAAATGTGCAGGACTTGGCTAAAGAGGAAGGGGAAGAAAGTGAAGCAAAGTTGAGGGGAGCAATTGAGATATCAAAGGGAGCCATTCCCGCCATTGCAGGCAGATGGCGAGACCCATGGAGGGTGACTTCCTAGAAGTACCGATATTATATGGTGGATCAGGGTTCGCTTCAGGGCAGCCTCAGCAGGTGGAAACCAATTCAGGCGTTCCCGCCTCTTCTTCCTCATCACCACCTGCGCCCAGCATACGGGCTTAAAGGCTGCCTAAGTGAGACTGTGAATCCACCATCACCACCAGCCTTCTCCCTTTTATTAGCTAGCTTCGCCGCCAGCACGCCTCAGCTATTCTGAAGTTAGTTGTAATCCGAGCCTTCCTCAGCTATTTTGTAATTGATGTGAAACAAGCCTTCCTCTGCTATTTTTTAGTTAGATGTAATTCGAGCCTTTCTCGACTGTTTTGTAATTGATGTTGCCATCATTTTACTTAATAGAAGGGGACTTGTGACTTTTTCTTGGCGAAACCTTTTTTGTTTGGTGAAAAGTAATACATTTTTACTTTATTTCATGTGTATTTTTTGTTTACTTATTTTCCTTATGCATATATTTTTTGCACTGCCTCTGCCTTTCCTAGAACAACCGAGCATATAGCGATGTGCTTCACGTTGCAAACGTTGCGACCAT
Organism: Quercus agrifolia; assembly: GCA_029955455.1. Classification (NCBI taxonomy): domain Eukaryota; kingdom Viridiplantae; phylum Streptophyta; class Magnoliopsida; order Fagales; family Fagaceae; genus Quercus; species Quercus agrifolia. The sequence goes on from JARQAD010000006.1 coordinate 47,226,866, forward strand.
TTAGAAAGTGCTAGTTTTGAAACAAATAATCCGAGGAGATCATGGCGCGCCATAGTTCTGTCTAAGACCCATAAGGATGCCAGAGCGTCTGTCTCTCAGTTGTTTGGTCTGAGGACCCAGGCGGAGCTATGGCTGTACTTAATGCTCAGCGGGAATAAATTTTGGTTCCGTCTAATACCCAGATAGTTGTCACAAGTTATTAGTTTTCCCATAAGTTTGAGTCCGAGGATCATGCAAGACCTTGGTTCTGTCTAACACCCAGATAGTTGTCACAAGTTATTAATTTTCCCATAAGTTTGAGTCCGAGGACCATGCAAGACCTTGGTTCTGTCTAACACCCAGGTAGTTGTCACAAGTTATTAGTTTTTCCATAGGTTTGAGTCCGTGGACCATGCAAGACCTTGGTTCAGTCTAACACTTAAATACTTGTCAAGAGTTATTAGTTTTCCCATAGGTTTGAGTCCGAGGACCATGCAAGACCTTGGTTCAGTCTAACACTTAGATATTTGTCAAGAGTTATTAGTTTTCCTATAGGTTTGAGTCTAAGGACCATGCAAGACCTTGGTTCTGCCTTCTGAGGATTCGCCCTTGCTAAAGCCCCATTCAACTACTTCAGTGAGTCAGGAGGCACCAATATCAATCTTCCAGAACTAGTCCCGCCACGGAGCCCCCTGGAAGTGCTTCACGCGGCCTTCGCCTTCCTCAACTCAGTCTCGAGATTCGCGGGGGTCTTGCCCTTGGTGGGGGCGAGGGCCACGCACATGGTGCCAGAGGCCCGTTGATCTGAGAACCTCTTGGCAGTTCTCCTCTTGTGGCCCAGTAGATTGGCCACCATCGTCTCCCCTAGGGAATTTGGCCCCGCCTTAACAAGCTATCGCACTCATCGTCGCACAAGCAACTTTCCCACAGACGGCGCCAATTGTAAGGTCACGGTTTTTGAACCAGGCCCATTACAATGAATTTGTAGAGAGTGGATCCGGAAGTTGGGCTCTAATAAGGCGACAACTTGTTCTGAGGGGGAAAAACGCACAGGATCGGAGCCCAAGATCCCAGGGAGAAGGGACCCCTCACCCGAGGACTAGAATCCCCAACTCCTCTCGCATCCCAGGGGCCTCTCTCCTTTTCCTCGGCCTCCTTCTTCCCCCTCCCCCTTTTTGTGAGATCTATGTTGTTATATATTCTACTCCTCCATTCATCTTCTTCCTACACTTGTCGGTCATCCATGCCTATACTCGAGTGCACGTCCCATCGACCACTATTTCTGACGCTCTGTGAGCTGCTGTGGCCCCCATCGCACTATCCAGGGGTCACATCTACCTCTATGGTGTTAGGGTGTTAGCTGTGGGTATTTAATAAGGATGTGACAGATTTTCCTGGGGTTGCTTTTCTACCATGCTCCTATGGCTAGCCCATAGAGTTTGGAATCTCTTTCGTGATCTTCAAGGGGATTATCTTGGGCGATGTGGCACCTTCCTATCCTGTGATTTTGGCCTGCCGAGGACAGGGTCGTCCTCGACGGTACATTCTGTCAGTATGGATTCCCTTCGTCCGTCCTCAAACACTTCTTCCTCCTCGGCATGAACCTTGGGCTTGGAATGGAATGGGCCGAAGCCTGTAGAACCTTCTGGCCCCATATTTTTCATTTGGTAAGTTATGTAACAAATTACTTAGTATGAAATGTATTAATTTAGATTTAGATCTACCCATTTTAAGTAAGAGCTTAGATTAACATTTTTTTTAATGCAAAATTGATATTTGTACATTAATAATAGAATTGTATAAATCATAGGATTATTAACTAAAACAAAATAGCAAAAACATAAAGGAATTTAGTTTACCATTTGAAAATCTAATTAAAACAATAAGACAACTATTTCTACACAATATCAACATCCTAAAATAGATAACCGAATTAGAAATGACCTATTGGATTAGCAATTTAATTTCACAAACAATAAAAATAGATAAGAAATTTACTATCATGAAAAGAAATTTCATCCAAACTTGAAAAAAACACGTAAAAACTCCATTAACATAAGCTTAATATATCACATCAAAAGATTCAAACTTTAATTACTTTTTTTTCATTAAATTCTCTTATCAACGAAGAAGAATTACCCTTTGTCTAAGGAAAGACAATGACGGCTCCAAGAACTTTGTTGAGGGGGGTCATTAAGAAATTTAAATTAATAAAAAGAGAACCTAAATATATCGAGTTATAGACCAAAAAAATATATGAATTTTTACAATTTTCTTCTACAAGTTTTCAAATTTTGAATTGTTACACGATAGTTAATTACGAGTATTTATTACCAATATGGGTAGCTATGACCATTTTATTTTGTTAAGTTTGTCTAAATTTTTATTTTTATGCAGTTAATATTATATATTTTTCATTGTTTTTATAAAAATATTTTAAACTAAATGACTAAACTTAACTCATTGGCTCTATATTAATTATTGACGCACACAACCACACTTATTCATACGTAAAATAATTCACTACGTGTTTATTTAACCAATTAAATGCTTGAATAATCACTAACTTTGCAATTTTTTCTTGAATTTTTCTAATTTTATGACAAAAAGTTATTATAACATGATAACTATAAAACGCTCATGTAACAAATCCTCTCTATTTTCTAATTATTAAATTATATACAGTTATATTATATTTATATTGTACACACAAACATCCACGTATACCTCATTATTCATACAAATGACATTATTAAAAAAAAAAAAAAACTAATGCACACAGTTAGTATTAGATAAACTCATACACATATAATAAAAATTTATAATAAAAAGTGATATTTAGAATTTACAAACACTTACTCTTACTCTAGAGTAAAAAATACTAGTAATAAGAATGTATAAGATTAATTTAAGTCAAGGTATGCAAAAATATTTTTAGAAAAAAATTAATATATTAAACTAACAAAAAAATAATATTTATATATATATATATATATACATTTTTTTTTTTTTTGAAGTTAGGGGTTCATTTGAACCCCGGAGCAAATAGTAGGGCCGCCATTGTAAATTTTGTCTACTGACACATTGTAAATCTTCTTAATACTTAATAGGCCACAATACTTTTTTTTATTTATATTAAAGTTCTATTCTCAACAATCAAAATGAAATGAGAGAAAAGAGAACTTCAAACTGAACAATCATACATTGTTGCTATATAAGTTGAACTTAGAGGATTATTCAAATACTTTGAACTAAGAGGATTATTCAAATACTTTGAACTAAGAAGATTATACAAATGCTAAATGTATTGCCTATATATAATAGGCAACATATGGAGTTGCAACTGCAATAAGAGGAAATTTTTTATGAATGGATAGACCAATAGATTCAGTCATGTCCAAATCCTCTCCTTTTGCCCCATTAGGCAATTTCCAATCAAAGTAGTTCACAAACTTTGCCAAAACAAGCTTAATGTTGGTTATGGCAAAGGAAATTCCAGGGCAACTCCTCCTACCAGCTCCAAATGGGATCAATTGAAAATCATGTCCTTTAAAGTCTAGAGAAGAATTCAAGAACCTTTCTGGATGAAATTCCTCGGGATTATCCCATAACCCAGGGTCTCTTCCAATTGCCCACACATTGATAAAAACTTGAGTTCCTGCTGCAATATCATAACCTTGTATTTTGGCCTCTCTTCTTGATTCTCGAGGAACTAATAGTGGAATTATAGGATGCAAGCGAAGAGTCTCTTTGATTACTGCATTTAGGTAATGCATTTCATCCAAATCATCCAATTTTATGTCTTTTTTGTTGCTAGTGATCGCTCTCACTTCATCCTGCATCTTCTTCATCATTTTGGGATGCCTTAAAAGTTCTGTCATTGCCCACTCTAACACTGAGTACGTAGTGTCAGTGCCAGCATTAAATGCATCCTATAATAACATATGGTTAATATTGAAGAAAGTTTTCAATATGCATGAGAAAGAGTGAAATATCATATGCTACTTGAACAAAACAAAGCCTTTTGTAGTCAAGGCTATCTTTTTTTTTTTTTTTGACATTTAACTATATAAACCCAAATATATATATATATAGAGAGAGAGAGAGATACTTACCAGGATTAAAGCCTTAATGCATACTCTATCAATAGGGAAACCGATAATGTTTTCCTTCTGAACCCAAAGCAATACATCCACAAAGTCCTTTTGGTCTTCATTTTCTAGACTACGTTCATCACTCCCTTTCTTTTTACGATTGATGTGCTCTTCAATTACTCCTTCCAAAAAATCATCAAACTGTTTAGTCACCCTTTCTGCTTTAGCATCCAAGCCATTGACACGGTTCACCCATGCAAGCCATGGAATATAATCCCCCATATTATTAACACCCAACAACTCCAGCATCTCCCCTATAAGCTCCTTAAACTTCCTTCCACCTTCCCCTTCACCATACTTCCTTCCCAAGGCAACCCTACATATTATATCATTAGTAATCTTTGCAAACATTTCGCTTAAATTCACACTTGAAGAAGAACAAGACTGTTTGATTTTCTCAATTAGTAGAGAAATTTCCTCCTCTCTCACAGCACGAAAAGACTGAACCCTTTTATTACTCAAAAGATGTAGCACAAGTATGCTTTTTGTTTGCCTCCAGTACTCACCGTAAGGTGCCAATGCCACATCTTTGAAATCGTATGTTAGTTTCCCAAACATTCTCGTTTTTGGCCGATTTGCAAAGATGACATCATTGGTCTTCATGATCTCTCGGGCAGCATCGGCGGACGAGACAACAAGGGTTGGTACATTGCCTAACTTTAGCAGCATTACGGGGCCATAGAGTTGAGCTAAGTCTCGGAGTGAGTGGTGAGGGTACAAGCCGAGTTGGTGAAGGTTTCCGATGATTGGGAGCTTTGGTGGTGAAGGTGGTGAATTTTTGTTGTTGTTTGGACGTGTGGGGGACCATTTGAATAGGAGAATGAAGATAAAGGCCAAGATTGCTAAAACAATGGGATGCAGCAAGAAGGATGTTACATTTGGCCCTAGAAATTGAAGGAAGTGTGACATTTTCTTCTCTCTTTTCTATATGTTTAAGTTCTTGCGATTCCCTTGGTATTAATGTCCTCTTTTTATATTGGATGTATACACTGCCCTAACGCCTCAAGCTTACGTAGTGAGAACTTGAATGTGAATAACAGTCAGCAAATGGTGCTTTATTCAAACATGAAAATCTTGTTCACTTAAAAATAAACAGGAAAATGGTATTAAGTACTGTAATGAAGATGACTTTGTGTTTGTGAGTTGTCGTGCGGGCTTAGGCAACTCCAACTATGATGTATGCACTAACAAAAAGGTCAAGAAGCGTTTAAAACTTTAAATTAAATAAACCATCAGATCAAGATGTGATCCATCTCAAATTGAACTCTACTAGAAATTAATGATTATATCTGATTAATATTCCGGGCTTATCATATGGTGGATCCTCCTTTCTTTAAGTACTTTTTTTTTTGCCACAAATGTTGTTTTTCTTTTATGCAGTTATACACTGTTAATCCAGAAAGCTACTCTTTCTATACGTTGAATCTTTTGCCCTCTGGAGCTGCAGATAGACGTGACTAAATTTGCTTCATTAGGTATCTTTTTTTCTTTTCGATAAATTGCTTCATTCTGATTCTTGATTTCACAGACAATGGAATACTTCCCACTGCAAGAGAGAGTTTATTAAAATTGCTCCCTGAAATACATATGAAGAGATAAACCATATAATTGGGTTTTGCCATAGCGTCGTTTGTGCAACCTCACAAATTTTTATATACATCAATGAGACTATTCATAAATCAAAACCATTCATTGCTAGTGCACTCTGTGCAACAAATACTATCCTTCAAGTCACATTTTCGAATTCAAAATTTGTGACTTCAAATTACGTTTTCAGCTATAAAACACAGTGTGAGTATTGTGGATTGTGGAGCAGCTTTTTCCCCTTCAAATATATCTATAAACATATTTATTGACATCTTTAAAATTTCATTTAAATTAATTAAGGATGGAATCATGATTTTAGTTTTGTGATCAAATCATGAACTCAAAGTAAAACTACTTTACAAACAACGTTTATTTTTATTTTTAGAAGAGCACTTTATAAACAAGTTGATGATAGGCCATTGAAATGACTCATATATATTTGACCTTTTTCAAGTTTGAATATTACTGACAATATTTTTTATTTGAAATTAAACTTATTTAATTGTTATTACTTTTTAATATGTAAAAGTAATTTTTAAAGGAATGGATTTAAATTTTGCTAATATCTATTTTTCGATTATTCAGAGACCAACGAAAATATTTCAAGTATCACTAAATAGAAATTACAAAAGAATACCTAAGAAACAATCACACACCGACACATGTAGATATTTTATTTAAAATGATACAAACAGTCAAATTAAATACTGTCATGTATTAGAAATACTTTGGCTAATTAAATAATGTCATGTTTCTTCTAGAAAATAAGACATAGAGTCCCTCCATTTAAATTATGACGCATGTCACCACTCATAATCAATCATGTATCAGCATACCTTCTCAATCTTATGGAACACATTTAGACACTTAGAAGTCTCGAAACTCTATCGAAATCAAGGGTATGTTTGTGTAAGTTGTTGGAAAACTATATTTTGATTTTAAAATGAGCATTTATAAAAAACTATGAGGAGTTGTGGATGCAAAACAGGGTTTTGGGTTTTAAAAACACTCTTTTAATCTCCCAAAATGCCTAACCAAGTGGACCCCAAGCTCCAAAGCCTCTAAGAACTTCAACCTTTGATTACGAAGAACATTCAAAGTAAAATCATTCAAATCATTACCCTAGATCTCAAAGTTTATTGAAATCAAATTTGAAAGCCTTAAGAAACTCCAAGAGACTACAAATTAGTTGAGCTTTACGAATTCAAGCTTCCAAAGTACCGAAAAACTTCCACTACAAATCTTCTAAGACAAAGAACATGCGAAAAACATTCATCCAAATTATCATTCCAAGTCTTAGAGTTTTATTGGAATCAAGCTTCAAAACCTCTAGAAACTTCAAGAAGTCTAATCAATCAAAGCTTCATCAGATTTAAGCTCTAAAACTCTGAGGAACTTTCACTATAAATCTTCAAAGGCGAAGAACATTCGGAGAATACACAAAGAATGCAAAGAACAAGAAATCCCTAACAAACACACAGCTAAAATTCATTGCAATTTCGTTCCAAAGACCTTTTAATCCAATTTCCAATCCAAGTGTAAGGCATCTTGTGTTCGAGTCAAGACTACATTGACGTAATACTTGAATTGAAGACTTTTCCAAGGAAATCGAATCAAATGATTATTCTATTGTATTAAAACCTAAATATAGAGAATTGTACCTAGAAATTCATCAATACAAAAATACATTTGTGAAACATATTCAATTGTTTGATTCAAGCTTGAGATTTTGTGTTTATATTATGAGAGGTTTAATTGGAATTTTTGTGTGAACAACTACAATTTTCAGAAGAAAAAAAAAAAAAAATCTTAGATATTTTTGAATTCAATGAAATGGAGAAAATTGTATATTACCAATCAATCAAGAGGAATATTACTCACTTTAATAGATTAGGGGGAGATTTAGATTGACGCGGTAGTTTAGGAGATAAAATGCAATTAACCGTAATAATCTTCTGTACATTATCACACTTTTTTGTACTCACTAAAAAATTTTTAGAGAAAAAATTTTCACTTAAAATCCTACACTCTAGGAATGGTAAAAAATTAAAACATGAAGTTTCAAAAGTAACCATTTAAGTTTTAGACTTTCAAAATGCAAAAAATTAATATAACCCCGTAGTTAGTTGCTGCTAACTCCCTTGAATCGCTTCTTCTTCTTATTATTATTTTAGGCTTTTTATTCGTTGCTTCTCTACCTCTTTATTTAACAATCACTTTCTTAATTTATTTCTCTTGCAAGTAAATACTTAGAAAAGAATATGCACAAGCATACATAAATTTCATATTTGAAAGTTCTTAGTACCTTGAGTAAAATTCATTGAAGGAGGACACTAATAAATTTCTTTTACATGTTATTAGCATGTCACTAGACTAAAGTCATTAGGGATTTCATCAAGGCCTGCATGTTATGTTCATACATGATAATTTCCCTACATAGATGATTCTGTTTTTGTAGAAGTAAATTAAGTTTCTAATATAAAATTGTGTGTCATTTTATTCTAAATTTTTTTTTACCTACAAATATTTTCAAGTATTTAGTTGTGTTCTTGAAAATGTTCTAGAAAACATATTTTTTTACTTTCTCATATCTTTTTAGCTCCAAACAAATACTTAATAAAAAAAAAATCTTTACATTCCAACTCAAAAAAATCCAAAAAAATAATTTAAAAAATTATGTTAATAAACAAAAAATATATATGAGAGAGAGAGAGAGAGAGAGAGAGAGAGAGGTTGTGTTTGGGGGTGGTGGAATTGGTAGTCAATGGACAACGACGGCTAGGGATGGAGACAAAACTTCAATTGAGGGGGGCTGAATTATGAACCAATTTTGTTTCATTACAATCCAAATTAGCATTCATTTAATCTAACAACGGATCAACAAATGAAAAAATATATATAAAATAATCATTTCTTAATACATTGCAATTTAGTTATTAATCAAAATGGAATTCAACATTCCTTTTAATCTAAATGTATTCACAACAATTCTTAGGTGTTATGTTGTTATTGGTGGCAAAAACATAATTTCAATGTTGGGTTTAGATTAGAATTGGTAATAGGTTGCATTGTTTGCCACCTAAGATTTGTTATGAAATTAATGTGAAAATATTATGGACATAGCATTTCTATAAAATATGATTCCGTTGAGTAGCATGTTGTGGCCTTGTAGATGTGTCATTTTTATTTTATAATTGTTAAGTATACCACCAGTTTAAGGGTGAGTTCGGCAAACCCTTTTTGAAATTAAGCGTTTTGAAAAAGTGGTGGTTTTAATATTCACTTAATGAAAATGGGCTTTTTGAAAAGGACAAAGTTTGGCTCCAACCACTAATATGAGATGACATTTATTCTTGTTATGTGCAATATTGATGTTTCACTTAAATCAACCAACCAAGTTTGTCATGTGTATAGCACATGACAGAACACATGTCATCTTCCTATTGATGATTGGAGCCAAATCTTTTCCTTTTAAAAAAATTAGATAGAAATTGTTAAAAAGTGTTGTCTCAATAATCAGAATGTTTAGCTAGCACTTATTGAAATTGTTGTTTGAGGTGTAAATTACCAAAAGAGGGAATACTTATTGTGGGGGCCAATTGGTCCCGTAGGTACTATTTGCATTGGAAAGGGCTGGGCCTATGGCCCAATACCCAGACCAAGGATAAGAGAGTATCCGAGGACAACCAGCAAAGGAAGAAATGAAAACTATACTCTAGGAAGAGGTAAAGAATATCTATGTAGAACTTAACTGTGTTCGACGATAATGACCACCTCGGAACCTCTGTCCGAGGTGGCCAGTAACCTTCTCAGTCCCTTAATGTAACATATCAGGACTTTGCAACAAAGGGGGTGGGAAAATACCAGATAAAGGATAATGATGCGGGATAACAAATATCTAGAGGTACTACTACCTCCGCATTAAATGTTGTCCAACTAACTCTCTGGCCGCATTAATGTAGAGGTGATGCCTGAGCAGTCAACTAGCAACCTTACAGCTAAGAGTAGAAGGTTCAAGGAGGGGCGAAAGGGGACAGAGAAACTCTGAACACCTGACTCACACGTGGGTGGAGAAATTGGTGTAAAAACTGTAGTATATAACACGAAAAGGGATTAAAAGAAAGGAGGAGAAAAAACAGAAGAAAGAGAAAAAAGAGAGCAAAAGGTTGAAGAAATACAACAGTAAAAGGAAAGAATTCTGTACTCTCGATCAGACTACTAGGGCATGACCGAGGATACTTTTTGTATTTGTGCATGTACAACTCTTTCCTTTTAATACTATCTTCCAATATCTTTTCCCTAGATTTAGACTAGTTTTTTCTCCCACTCTCTACAAATTTATTGTTTGGGCTTTTTGGGACTGAGTCCATTCCTATTTTAGGTTCAAGTCAAAACCGGTCCTTACACTTATATAAGCAAAGTGCTAAATTTAACATAATTTAACTTGAAAATATTTAAAAATTAAGTTCTATTAGATTTATATTATTATTTATTTTATTTTTATATTTATCTTATATAATATTTTATCATTTAGGTATTATATTATTATTTGGATATTTATATTTATATATTTGAAATTTGAAATACGTAATGTAAATGTCTACATGATTTATCATTTAGGTATATGATTTTCCTAATTCTTCTTTTTATATATATATATATATATATATATATATATATATATATATATATTAAATCCTTTAGTTATTAGTTTGCAATATTTTATTGGTTAGCTATTAGTTTGCACTTGATTTATAGTGCCATTTTTTTAGGGCTGCAAACTTTTAACATTTAATGATAATGATAAATGTCCAACTCTCCTAAGTCCTACCAACCCCACCTAACCCCACATGCCCTCCACTAAACCCATGATCACTTTCTTTCAATTTTTGTCAGCTGAGTCTTAGTTTCAAGTTTTAGCTCTCTCCCTCTGTTATGCATATCTGTGAAATATCAGTACTGATGCCGAAGTACTGCAATAAGCTATTTAGCCTAAAAAAATGAAATTACATATGGTGGTGTGTCGTGGATTATGCTTGGGGGGCAAGAAGAAATTTCTTGGGCCAGCTACCAGAATTTCACGTACATATATATAAATAGGAATAGGAGTTCATACACAGACTCGAGCGCATAGCCTCCATTGTCCAATGAATAGCTACTCGTGCTCATGATTGTAAAATTCACTACATGGATACCAACTCATGTTATGCTCTCTTGTGCTCTTCGAGTGAGTGAAAGAGGCGTCAAAGATTTGGATTGGCAATATTTTGTGCAACATTTATTAGGACATATGTGATTCACTTGTTAGGAATATATGTCACTATTTTATGCAACTAGCTAATTATTTGACAAAACGCACTTGTATTTGGGTAAATCTAAGACGTGTTTAATACTTCAAGAAACCTTGTTTCAAGTTCAAGTATTAAACCCATGCAAATTTGTCCAAGATTCAAGCTAAAAAGTGCAGTTCATTAAAACTCGACAGCTAGCATCTATCGAGCCTTAAAGAGCTATTGAAGCTCGTGGCTCGACCGCAGCTCGACAGATAGGGTATCTGTTGAGATTTATAAAGATCAATTTTTCAAGACTGTTTTTCATTCAATCCGTGATTGTATGTTTGAGCTTTCTTTTCTTACAACTCTAAACATATAAAAAGATTATTTTAAGGGCTATCAAAGGAGACACAAGTTGCACAAGTGTTGAGTAAAGTTTGTTCAAGCAAATTGTGACTGGAGACAGAATTTGCTCTAATTCATCTTTCTTGTGAAGAAGCTGCTGTGTTTGTGCACTGTAGGGTTTTGTAACCTAAGAGCTTCTTGATCTTCATCATGTGATGAATTGAAGAATTTTGCAGCCAACAACCTTCTCTAGTTGGTGATTGAAGTCGTGTACTGGGATTCGCGCAATTGGTTAGTCATGTACTGGGAGTCGTGCATTGAAAATGAGAGATTGTCACTACAAAACAAGTCCAATTGGATATTGAGGTAAGAGTTCAATTGTAGGTTGGTATAAGGTATTGGGATTCCTTTACTTGTAACTGCTTGTTGTGATAATAGTAGATTTTCGAGAGTGGTGGTCTTAAAATTACCCGGTGAGGTTTTTGCTGTTTAGATTTTCTTAATTCGTAAACAAATCACTATGTCAATTTATTTTCCACTGCATACTTAGTTTAATTGGTGATTTGTTTGTGCTACCACGCGTTTGCATGTTAATTTGATTAATTAATATACTGGCTAATTAATCAATTAATTCATCACAATGGGTCAATATGTTTTTGGCCTATCAGGTGGTATTAGAGTAGGCACACTTTGATTAGGTTTTAATCTTTGCTGTGTGATCCATTGGCCCCTATTTGTCATAGATAGATGACAGTCTTTTAGTATACCTTCTTTATTTGATGGCATTAACTATGCATACTGGAAAGTATGCATTAGAGATTTCTTGCAGTCTTTAGATGAGAAAGTGTGGCAAGCTGTAGAGATAGGCTGAACTAAGTATACAGAAGCACTGACCGATTGGGATGATGCTAAGATCAAGGAGGCAAACTTCAACAGCAGGGCATTGAATGCCTTATTTAGTGCAGTCACAAATGAGGAGTTCAAGAAGATATCCTCCACTGAAATTGCGAAGGAAGTATGGATCATCCTCTAGACAGCCTATGAGGGAACCAAAGCTGTCAAGGATTCGAAGAGGCTCACTACAAACTTCGAGGAGATCAAGATGGAGGAGGATGAGTCATTCGATGAGTTCTATACCAAGCTCAAGGACATAGTGAACTCAACCTTCAATCATGGGAAAACCATTCCTAAACCTAAGATTGTGAAAAAGGTGCTCAAATCTCTACCCGAGAGATTTCATGCCAAGATTACTGCAATAGAAGAATCAAAGTACATTGACAAGATTCCTTTGACAGAACTGGTTGGTAATCTGCAGACCTATGAGTTAGGTTTAACAAGAATTAGGAAATCGAGCAAGAGCAAGAGCATGGCACTGAAGGCCAAGAGTAGTGACACAAATGAGTCTTTAGATGATGAAGATTCTAAAATGAAGTCCTACATCACCAGGCAATTCAAAAATTTCATGAAGAATGTAAATAAGAAGGGCTTCGACAAGGACCGTAGGCAATCTAGTTCTTCTTAGTTCAAGAGCCAAGACAAAGGGTAGAAGGATACTAGGGATGGCGGTTAGTACATTGTTTCCTCAAGACCAAAGTGCTTCGGGTGTCAAGGCTTTGGACATATGAAACAAGAGTGTCCTATATATCTCAAGACCATTGGGAAGAGCAAGGCACTTGCTGCTACATTAAGTGACACTAAGCTTGAGGATGATTCTGACAATGAGGATGACGGAATCCTGAATGCCTTCACTACCACTGTCAATCCTATTAAGGGGATTGTAGAAGATGTGGATGAAGAAAAGGAATTTGTGGAGTCCAAGTTTGAGAAGATGGATGAACAAGATGACATCCTCATAGCCTATGCAAAGTTATACAAGGTCTTAGAAAAGCATGAGAAGTTGTATAGGTTGACCACTAAGAAACTTAGTGATGTGTAGCTGAAGCGAGAAGAGCTTTCCACAAATTTTGATGAAACTAATCAAACTATTGGAACACTGCGATTTGAGAACAACTTCTTGGCTGAGAAAACTAAGAAGCTTGAGGCAGAACTGTTCCAAGTCAGAGCACAATTGGAAAGGATTTCAAGTGCAAAACTTGATGAGATGTTGAATATTTAGAAATCTGCTTCCGATCAAACCGGTTTAGGGTATGATCTTTCTTCTTTTAATATTGCTTCTATTAGCACTACTATTTTTGTTCCTCATAGTAATAATGTTGAAATTGAGAACAATGTTGCTAAAAATGAATTAGCTAGTGAGAACATAGATAATGGTAAATCTATCTTAGGAGCACCTCCTAAGCAGGATAAGAAAGAAGATAAAAACCCTAGGGGTAAGAAGGCTAACTCTCAAAAGCTTAAACAGAAAAAGCAGCATCTTTGTCATCACTATGGATCAGCCAGTCATACTCGACCCAATTGCTATAAGTGGTTAGCTACTCAACAGAGCAACGGCATGATCGCATCGGTAAACCAGAATCAGTTTTCATACTATTTTGCTCTTTTTGGAGATCTTCTCAAAGCTCTCATATTCCTTTCAAACTTGAATAGTTTCAATTCTTCTCCCTCACCTTCGGTTGAAGGGTTTACTCAAAGGAAAGGTTCTTCCAAGGGCTCCAAGTGATTATGTCACTTTTTCACTCTCCTCTTCTTGTTTTTGTTTGCATTACTTTTGTTTTTTGCTTTACTGCTTTGAGTTAGTCTAGTTTTATGCTTTGCTTTGTTTAACATGTTTTTGTTTATTTTCAATTTTGTTTATTTTGTTTTCCATTTAAAAAAAATTGAAAAGTAAGAAAAATACAAAAACAATGTGTGTTTGTGTACATTAGTACTTGTGTATCTTGGATGGCCATTGAAACAAAATTTTCTAAACTTTGTATCATTTGTAGCTTAGATAAGCATCCCTATGCACAATTAAGCAAGTGAGCTTTGTGGCTCGTGTTTTTGATGAGTAAGATTAAGTTATCTCTTGTACTTAACACTCGTATCACTCTTTTTGACGTGAATGACTAGAAAATTCTAAGAGAAAGGCATAAATAACCATCTCACAACTGATGCCCGCTAATCATAAAATGACATCTGTATGCTTTGGCATAGCAAAAGTGCAATATCAAAAAATTAACATCATTGGGTATTTCTTTTCTATCTCCTATATGCCTATGCATGATTTGCTTAAAAAGAAAAATATGCAAAGAAAATAAAAGCAAAAAGAATAAAAATGCTTTATATATGATTGCAAACGTGTCTTCTAGGAGATGTGAGATTTATAGGATGTACCTTGAAGGTGATAGTCTCCATCAAACAGTTATGATTGTGTGTGAGTTAAAGTGATTTTCTCATATCTCAAATCATTATAACATGCAAATACTTATGCAATCTTGCGATGTTTTTCACACACAATACGCAGTATTCTTTACTGCTCTTGATACATGTGCAGGTACAATGTGATTTGGCCATCACAAGGTTTACATATGTTAATGTATGCTCACTAAACTGTCTTGACTTATTTTTGAAATATAAAATTAGTTAGACTTGGTGTGTGTGTGTGTGTTTTGGGATTTTTGTGCTTAACTTTTTTTTGTTGAGAGATATTTTTGAGAGGTCAAAATATTTTTTGGATCCTTGGTTGAGTTATATGTTTGATTGCATTCATATATGTGCTTTTCTTTTCTTGAAAAACTATTTTTAATCAACCTCGACAGATCCTCGACACCTGGCTTATCTATCAAGTTCTTCACTTGCTCTTTATTGTAATCTCGACACCTCACGATAGCTAGGTGGATCGATCGAGAAAGTTCATGTCCCCTCGATAGCTTTTCAACAGAAACCTCAATCCATCGAGCTTCACTTTGCCTTGGACACATGCTTGATAGCAACTTCTATCGAACCCTTTAAAGCTTAACAGATCCTCGACACCTCTCGATCTGTTGAGAATTACTGATGGGCTATATAAAGGGTGCTCGTGATTTAGATATCATTTCTCTCGATCTATCTTGCCATTTCACCTTCCCAAACCTCTCTCACTCACCTTCAACCTCTTTCTCAAGGATTCTTCAAGCTTATGCAAGTTTTTATTCACTTGGTAAGTTTCAAATCCCTTATTTTCATGCTTTGTAACCTAAGTTTTTGGGTTTTCTGCAAAATTTGGGGTTTTCAAAATCAAAGAGGTTTTTGTGAAATTTTTGGGATGGGTTTTGAAGATTTGATCTTAAAAACTTCATGCATTGCATCTCATGAGCATTATAACAATATTATCATGCATTTAGATGTGTGCAACTGATTGTGTGTTGGTAGGTTTGGATTGGCCTAAGCCCATGATGCTTTTTATATTGCATGTCACATGTTCATGCATTCCCATGCATACGTTCTTTCCTTTCAATATATTCTTTGATATATTTTGAACTCTTTTTGGACTTTTCTGATTGATTTCTCTCTCTCACTCTCCCTCTCTTCGTTTATGTTAGTCTGCTTCTATGGCACCCAAACGTAAATCTGCTCCATCTTAAAACCCTCTTCATTCTGGGGCATCTTCTTCTTCTGATCTCACCCCCTTTTTCTGTTCAGTTCCATGATGAGAAGGCCAAATCAGACTTCTTTGAGAACTTTTCTAGATGAGGCGTTCATTCGAAACACCGAGTCATTTTTTCGGACTTCTCTAACACTGACCTACCCACTGTCATTCACAGTCGGGGTTGGAAGTTACTGTGTGACATCTCAATCACTTGTCCTTCTGTGCTAATCTAGAAGTTTTACTCCAACATACATGGAATTGATTCTTCAGTACCTTTCTTCATTACCCGCGTTTGAGGTACGCGCATAGTTGTCACACCGGATATTGTATCCAAGGTGCTCCATATCCTAAGCGTAGAGCATCCTGACTACCCCGGTTGTGAGCGTTTGAGGACTGTGTCCAAAGACGAGCTCGTTTCTGCTTTCTATAAGCGTCCATTAGATTGGGGTAAGTGTCAGTTCACTTATTATTCGAGCTTTACAAAAGGCCCTCGATTTTTTAACATAGTCATGACTTTTGTGCTTCATCCCCCCTCTCACTATAACTCTATTACCAAGCCCTGTGCTCGATTTTTGTTTTTTTTTTATTAGAGCATCTCACTATAGATTTTCCCTTTCATTTCATTCTTTCTATCATAGATGTCTATAGGGATACGGCAACCCGTGATAAGCTCATCTTCCCTTCAGCTATCACAAGGCTTTTATGTCATTTTAATGTTCTTTTTCCTTCTTCTAAGCCCTTCCATGTCATGGGTGCTATAGATACTAGTACCGTTAAACGCAGCAAGGCACAGTTTCGATCGAGGCATTCTGGTATGGCAGCTCCTCCCACTCCTTCAGCTCCATCCACCTCTGCTCCCTCTACTTCAGTGAAAGGTGTGACTTTGGACTCGATCATGGCACAGTTTCAACGCATGGATGCTCGTCTCGATACACTCTCTATTGAGTTGTATCAAGTGAACACCCGTGTCGGCCATATTGCTAGACAGCAGGCTTGCCTTGGTGGCTTTATGGAGTCTCCCTCTCCTCCTCCCGAGGCATCCGAGGATAATGATGGCTCTGATGACAACGATGATGATAAGTATGGAGATGCTAGCTCTTCCAACTCTAATGAGATGTCTACTTGACATTCTTACCCTTTGTTACTCATGACAAAAAGGGGAAGTAGTTTTGGTTATGAGAGTAGTCATAGTTAGGGGAGGGTTAGTATAGGAGATTTTTGACAGGGGGAGTGCTTATATGAGGGATGTAGTGAGGATTTCATGTATCTTTTTCTTTTCTTTTTATTTGAGATACATTATTCTTGTACATGGGTCTTGTGACCATTATTAACATACATTGTACTTATATTCATTATTTAGTGGTGTATGTTTTTCACCTACCATTACATGTGTTGTTTCTTTTCTTTCTTTATACACATGGTTCTTATTACTTGTATGCAATCTATTATTTCTGTTTCACACAAAGATGCATTGATAGGTTTTGTTTAAAGTGTTTCAGAAATACAGGTTGTCAAAGTCTACTTGCCATAAACTATCTTCTTGCAAAGTTTTTTAAGAGTTTGTGTTATGATAGATTTTATTGTATTCAACAAGTGAATATGAGTTGAGTGATTTATGACTTCTCTCATATGTTCATTTGTTTTGTCGCGGATTGCCAAAATGGGAGATTGTTAGGACATATGTGATTCACTTGTTAGGAATATATGTCACTATTTTATGTAATTGGCTAATCTTTTAACAAAACGCACTTTACTTGTATTTGAATAGATCTAGGATGTGTTTAATACTTCAAGAAACCTTGTTTCAAGTTCAAGTGTTAAAGTCATACAAGTCTATCCAAGATTCAAGCTAAAAAGTGTTGTACATTAAAACTCGACAACTAGCTCAATAGCTAGCATCTATCGAGCCTTGAAGAGCTGTTGAAGCCCGTGACTTGACAACAGCTTGACAGATAGGGTATCTGTTGAGGTTTATGAAGATTAGTTTTTCAGGACTGTTTTTTTTCCAAACTGTGATTGTATTTTTAAGTTTTCTTTTCTCACAATCCTAAACATTTAAAATGATTATTTTAAGGGCCGTCAAAGGAGGCACAAGTTGCACAAGTGTTGAGCAAAGTTTGTTCAAGCAAAGTTTGTTCAAGCAAATTGTGATCAGAGACAGAATTTGCCCTAGTTTATCTTTCTTGTGAAGAAGCTGCTATGTTTGTGCACCGTAGGGTTTTGTAACTAAAGAGCTTCTCGATTTTCATCATGTGATAAATTGAAGAATTTTACAGCCAACAACTTTCTCTAGTTATTGATTGAAGTCGCATACTGGGATCCGCACAATTGGTTAATCACGTATTGAGAGCCGTGCATTGAAAATGAGAGATTGTCACTACAGAATAAGTCTAATTAGGTATTGAGGTAAGTGTTCAACTGTAGGTTGGTATAAAATACTGAGATTCCTTTATTTATAACCGCTTGTTGTGATAATAGTAGATTCTCGGGAGTGGATTCTCATGAGTGGTAACCTTAAAATCACCCGATGAGATTTTTGCCGTGTAGATTTTCCCTCGTAAACAAATCACCATGTTAATTTATTTTTCGCTACATACTTAGTTTAATTGGTGATTTGTTTGTGCTACAATGCATTTGTATGTTAATTTAATTAATTAATATACTTAGCTAATTAATCAATTAATTCATTACAAGGGGTCAATATGTTTTTGACCTATCAACATCCTTACGCTAACCAGCATTTTCAGTCAAACCAAATACTTACGGTTAGGGAGAATATTTTCCAAAAATCAATTTCAAGTGAAACAAAACAAATGAATATAATATCATTATGTTCCTCGATACAATCAAGATTCGGAATGAAGCAAAATTACTCACGTCTATGACTATCTGCAACTCCAAAGAGCAAAAGATTCAACGTCAGGAAAGAGTAGCTAGCTAGATTAGCATTACTGTATAAGAAAACAACATAGCATGGCCAAAAGATATAACTTACAGAAAACCAGGAATATCAATCAGATACAATCATTAAGTTCTAGTAGAGTTCAATAATTCAATTTGATGTGATGGATCACATCTTGACCTTTTTTTTCTTTTTGCCTAATTTGGCTAGCATGCGTACTACGTACGTTATTTGGATTGGAGGTGCCTCCATACCTTGTTGGTGCAAATGTCAGAGTTTCCTAAACCCACACGACAACTCACAAACGCTAAGTCATCTTCATGATTACAATACGCTTGACAAAATTTTCATTTCATTAGTTTTTTTTTTGTTGATGAATGAACACAATTTTCATGCTTGGACAAATCACCATTTACTGACTTTTAATTCCCACCATTTTCATGTCATCTTCATTATCCTATACAACTGGACCTCTCCTCTTCCGAACAACCAAAAAAAAAAAAAAAACTCACACTACAAAACGCGGGGCCTTTGGGCCGCGTTTTTTTGGGCCGCGTTTTTAAAAACACGGCCCAAGACAGCATAAAGCCCCGTGTTTTAAAAACGGGGCTTAAAGAGAGAAGAGCCAGCCGCGTTTTGTACGCGGGGCCTTAGCCCATTTTTTAGGCCGCGTTTTTTACCATTTACGCCGCGTTTTTTTTGGACTGGACTCAGGCCCTGTTTCTTACACGCGGCCTAAACCCATTTTTTTTTGGGCTGGTCTTATTGTACAGCCATAGTAAAAAATGCCTATGAACTATCTCTGATATTCTCTCTCACTCC
The DNA here is from genome assembly GCA_029955455.1 of Quercus agrifolia. Taxonomy (NCBI): domain Eukaryota; kingdom Viridiplantae; phylum Streptophyta; class Magnoliopsida; order Fagales; family Fagaceae; genus Quercus; species Quercus agrifolia. Next base: position 47,246,435 of record JARQAD010000006.1, read on the forward strand.
CGACACCTCCATATTCTCTCTCACTCTCGATCTTTCCGTCAGTGTCGCCGTCCATCGCCGATCTCACCCTCATCCCTCGCCTGACGCTCCATCTCCGATCTGAAGCTGTCCCCTCTCCGATCTGAAGGTAGGCATTTTTCCCCCTTTTTTGGTTTCCTATTCAATTACCGTTTCTAGGGTTTTGAAAATTACTCTAGAGTGTAGATATATTGATGATTTCTATAGATTTTTGTGTTCCTAGCACTCCACTGATGCCAATCTTCGTTATTAATATACCATTCTTCGTTATTAATAACGACTTTTAACTTTGGTATACCATCTCAAAGATTGATATATTTGTGATATCAGAGCAGGATTTTGCTATTCCTTTAGTCAATAATTTTAAATTTTTTGTTGTATGTTGTCAAAAATATCACGAAGGAGCAAACCCTTTGTTTTTTCAAACATCATAATTCTTTTGGTTCTTTCTAAATTTGGTGTTATATTGACATAAATTTTTTATTTTTCAAGATCATTTTCGAAATCCAATCTTACTCCGTTTAAAATATAAGAACAAGAATATTTAAGTTGTTCTAGCCTGGCTATTTGCCCAGCTAGTCTTTCTGTAAGATTACTCATGTTGTCAGAACTTCCCTTTTTGATTTAGAAGGCTAAATTGGTGCCATACTAGTTTGGTCTAAAGATTTTCTTAATAAATGAATTGGAGACTCTTGAGAAGTACACATGGAACAATTCGTAGAACAAATGTGTAGAGTGAGAGAAGATGACATGTCTTGTTAGGATACAATTTTACCCACACATTTTCATTAAATATTTTAGGTAGATATTGTGATTTCCAAATCAAGTCCATGATTTTCTAGATTTAGAATGGTAATTGCTCTCTTATTCTTCATTTACACTTTGTACATAAAACGTGCTTCATTTCATGTACAATGTCTATATATTTTATTGATATCTATATTTAAAATGTAAAATGAGTGATGTATACAGACAATGTAGAATAAAGAGTGTGTAAGAATCAATGCCCATACAGAATTGGAAAGGTTAGAACAGTAAATTTTATAGGCCGAAAATGCTGTACAAATACTAGTGTTAATTCCATACAAGGGTACCAAGGGCTTGAGCAAAATATGCAATTGGGGTAGTATGGATGAGGTTGAGTATGAAGTATGGCAGCTCAAAGGATAATAAGTGGATATTACATGAGTGATAAGGTGATATCATGTTCTGTATAGTATGGCAGCTCTCATCGGAATCCATCAAAGCTCCCAATCATCGGAATCCTTCACCAACTCAGCTTGCACCCTCATCACTCACTCCGAGGCTTATCATTATGTACCAACCCTCTCTCTCTCTCTCTCTCTCTCTCTCTCTCTCTCATATATATATATATATATATATATATATATATATATATATCTTCTTCTTCTTTTAGTTTATAATAGTTAATGGCAATTAAATAGGATTACATAATTTTACTCTGGGTTTACTTTGTTTAGTTTTGAAAGTCTTGGATTTAAGTTGTTGCTTCTCTATCTCTATATTTAATAATCACTTTTTTAATTTCTTTTTCTTGCAAATAGATACTTAGAAAAGAGTGTGCACAAGCATACAGAAATTGCATATTTGAAAGTGAAAGTTCAATTAGTGTATAAAACAATATGAACGTTTAGACCCCTAATTTACAAATTACTAATTCAAGCTTAATGTCAAACATTTAATGTGCGGAATATGAACACAAGCTTAACACAAAATTGATAAACAATCTAAACCAAATAAAATCACATCCACAACAGAAATTAAATGGCAAAAATTAAAGGAAGAGAGATGCAAACACAAGGACAACACACGATGTGTTATCAAAGAGAAAACTGAAGTCCTCGGCGTAAAACCTCTTTGCCGCCCTCCAAGTGGTAAATAATCCACTAAAGAATGTATCTAGGATACATGAACAGCAGAAAACCCTTCAAGCATAATCTACCCAATGTACCTAAGCCCTCCAAGCTCCTACTCCAACGAGGTTCCGCCGAACCTATTTCTTCTTTAGCTTACCGGATTCCGCTATTTGACCATAGCATCTACCAATATGAAATTGGTCATTTCTTAACTGTTTTCCAAAGCATCAAACAGCATTCTCACAGATATGGATATGGTGAGAAAAAGTTTTGGTAATGTACCTCTCAATGATTTAACAATGGAGAGGAAGAGAGTAGAGGAATTTGAAGATTTTCTATGTGAAGATTGTGGATGAATTAATCTTGTTTTTCTCTGGGGTTTCTCTCTTAAAATTCTCTCTAGAAGCTCTCTACATTCTGTGGGTATAAGGGTCTATATATAGTAGGGTGAGAAGGAATGTGAAAAGTCAGTTTTTCCCAAACAGGGTGGTCTGGCGACTTGGCCTTGCGACTGGGCTGAGTCGCGAGTTCAAGTCGCGAGCTAATGGCCTGGCCAGCCTAGGACTTTTGTCCTATAGTGCAACAGCTGGCATGACTCTTCAGCTCCCCTGCATGCTTCACACGTGTGCCAACTTTGGCGGCTTACCAATCGTGAGTCACCTGTGAGTCCAGCCATGAGTCTCTGCATCCTTGCATAATATTGAACATTTCTTCACACTCTCTCACTCACTATCCTTACATGATTCCCACCTAAATACAGGGTTATTAATTGCTAAAATAAAAGCAAATTTCGCATAGAATAAAGCCAACAAGATGGTTGATAAAGTTCTGTTAGGATATGTGTTTTTCTTGTTGTAGAACATATGTCATGATTTTATGTAATTGGCTTATCCTTTGACAAAATGCACTCTACTTGTATTTAGGTAGACTTAGGATGTGTTTAACTACTTCAAGAAACCACGTTTCAAGATCTAGTGTTAAAGCCTTCAAGTCTGTTCAAGAAATCAAGCAAATAATGCAAAATCATTAAAACTCGACAGCTGGTCGATACCTGCTCGACACCTCCTATCTGTTGAAGTTTAAGAATTTCATATTTCAACTCTGATTTTCTTGGAATCCGTGAATCTGTCTATGGGCTTTCTTTTTTCCTAACCCTAGACATATAAATGGATTGTTTTAAGAGCCGTTAAACAATACACAAGTTGCACAAACATTGAGCAAACTCTGTTCAAGAAAATTGTGACCGGAAACAAAGTTCTTGACCTAGTTCATCTCTTTCTTAGAGAAGTTGCTATGTATTTGCATCTTAGGGTTTTGTGACTAAGCATCTTCTTGATCTTCAACGTGTGGATGAACTGAAGAACTTTGCAGCCAACAATCTTTTCAGATTGGTGATTGAAGTCGCGTACTGAGATCTGCGTAATTGGTTAGTCACGTACTTAGGAGCCGTGCATCAAAAAGGGGAACTGTCACTACAAAACAAGTCTGATTGGGTATTGGGGTAAGGGTTCAACTGTAGGTTAGTAAGGTACTTGGGATTCCTTGCTTGTAACCGCTTGTTGTGATAATAGTGGAGTTTCGGGAGTGGTGACCTGAAAATCACCCGGTAGGGTTTTTGCCGTTAGGTTTTCCCCATTCGTAAATAAATCACTGTGTCATTTATTTCCCGTTACAATTTTAGTTATTGGTGATTTGTTTGTGTTACCATGCATTTGCATGATAAATTGATTAATTAATAACTTGGCTAATTAATTAATTAATTCTTATCACAATGGGTCATTCAATTTGTGGCCTATCAAGTGGTATCAAAGCGGACACACTTTGATTAGGGTTTAATTTTTTCTGTGTTGATCCATTGACCCCTGTTGTCATGAATAGAGGACAGTCATTAATTATACCTTCTTTATTTGATGGCACTAACTATGCATAGTGGAAAGTACGCATAAGAGCTTTCTTGCAGTCCTTAGACGAGAATGTGTGGCAAGCTGTAGAGATTAGTTGGACCAAGCCAAAGGAAGCGCCTGCCGATTGGGATGAAGTAAAGATCAAGGTGGCTAACTTTAACAGCAAAGCATTGAATGCCTTATTTAGTGCAGTTACCAATGAGGAGTTTAAGAAGATATCCTCCACAGAAACTGCAAAGGAAGTATGGACCATCCTCCAGACAACCTATGAGGGTACAAAGGCTGTCAAGGATTCAAAACTTCAGAAGCTCATTACAAGCTTTGAAGAAATAAAGATGGAGGAGGATGAGTCGTTTGATGAGTTCTATGCCAAGCTCAAGGACATAGTAAACTCAGCCTTCAATCTTGGGAAAACCATTCCTGAACCCAAGATTGTAAGGAAAGTGCTCAGATCTTTACCCGAGAGATTCCATGCCAAGATTACGGCGATAGAAGAATCAAAGGATATTGACGAAATTCCTTTGACAAAGCTGGTTGGTAATCTGCAAACTTACGAGCTAGGGTAATCAAGGATTAGAAAGTCGAGAAAGGGCCATAGCATGGCCTTGAAGGCAAAGAGCAGTGACACAGATGAGTCTTCCGATGATGAAGATTCCAAGATGAAGTCCTACATTACAAGGCAGTTCAAAAAGTTTATGAAGAATGCCAACGAGAGGAACTTCGACAAGGACCGCAGGCAATCCAGTTCTTCTCAGTTTAAAAGGCAAGACAAAGGGAAGACGGATGCTAAGGAAGGTGGTCAGTACACTGTTCCCGCAGGACCTAAGTGTTTTGGGTGTCAAGTCTTCGGGCACATGAAACATGAGTGTCCTACATGTCTCAAGAGCATTGGGAAAAGTAAGGCACTTGCTGCTACCTTGAGCGACACTGAGCCTGAGGAAGATTCCGACAATGAGGATGACGGAATCTTGAATGCCTTCACTGCCACTATTAATCCTACTAATGGGATTGTTGAAGATGTGGACGAAGAAGAAGAATTGGTGGAGTCCAAATTTAAGAAGATGGATGATCAAGATGACATTCATATAGCCTATGAGAAATTGTACAAAATTTCTGAAAAGCATGAGAAACTTTATAGGCTGGCCACCAAGAAACTCAGTGATGTGGAACTTAACCGTGAGGAATTATCCACTAAGTTTGATGAGGCTAATTAGACTATTGGAGCACTGAGGTTTGAAAAGAATTTCTTGGCTGAGAAGACCAAGAAGCTTGAGGCAGAGTTGCTTCAAGTCAGAGCTCAATTGGAGAGGACTTTAAGCGCTAAGCTAGACGAGATGCTCAGCATTCAGAAATCTACTTCGGAATGAACAGGTTTAGGGTATGGTATTTATTCCTCTAATACTGCTTCTACTAGTACTACTATTTTTGTTCATCTTGCTAAAAATACTGAAATTGAGAACACTGATGTTAAAATTAGTTTAGCTAGTGAGAACTTAGACAGGGGTAAATCTATCTTAGGAGCACCCCCTAAACTAGATAAGAAAGCTGCTAAAAATCCTAAGGCTAAGAAGGCTAACTCTTAAAAGTCTAAAAAAAAGAAGTAGCATCTCTGTCATTATTGTGGAGCTGCCGGTCATACTCAACCAAATTGCTATAAGTGGTTAGCCACCCAACAGAGCAACGGCATGATAGCATCTAGAAGCCAAAATTAGCTTCAATCATCTCTCGCTCCTCTCGGTGATCTTCTCAAAGCCCTCATGTTCCTTTCAAACTTGAACGGTTTCAATTCTTCCCCCTCTCCACTGATTCAAGGATTTAATCAAAGGAAAAGTTCTTCCAATGTGTGGAAGAAAAAGGACTCTAAGTGATTTTATCACTTTCTTCTATCTTCTTGTTTTCGTTTGTTGCATTACTTATATGTTTTACTTTTATTTTGAGTCAGTCTAGTTTTATGCTTTGCTTTGTTTAACATGTTTTTGTTTGTTCATTTTCAGTTTTAGTTTATTTTGTTTTTAATATAAAAATAAAAATAAAATTGAAAAATCAGAAAAATACAAAAATAGTGTATGTTATGTGTACATTGGTACTTGTGTATCTTGGATGGCCATTGAAATAAAGTTTTCTAAACTTTGTATCTTTTGTAACTTAAATGAACATCTCTATGCACAACTAAGCAAGTGAGCTTTGTGGCTCTTATTTGTGATGAGTAAGATTGAGTTGTCTCTTATACTTAACACTCATATCACTCTTTTTTATGGGAATGACTAAAAAATCCTAAGAGAAAGGTATTAATAACTATCTCACTACTATTGCCCGCCAATCATAAAATGACACATGCATGCTTCGGTATAGCAAAAGTGCGTGTCAGTGACATCTGTATGCTTCGGCATAGCAAAAGTGCAATGTCAAAAGCTTAACTTAAATGAGTATTTCTTTTCTATCTCTTATATGCCCATGTATGTTTTTGCTTAAAAAGAAAAATATGCAAAGAAAAATCAAAAGTAAAAAGATTAATAATGCTTTTAAATATGATTGCAAGCATGTATTCTAGGAGATGTGGGAGTTATAGGATGTACCTTGAAGGTGATTGTCCCCATCAAGCAGTTATGATTGTGTGTGAGTTAACGCAATTATCTCATATCTCATATCGTCATAACATGTATACACTTATACAATCTTTCGATGTTTTTCACACACAACACGCAATATTTTTTGCTATTCTTGATACATGTGCAGATACAATGTGATTTGGCCATCACAAGTTTTACATGTGTTAATATATGCTCACTAAACTGTCTTGACTTATTTTTGAAATATAAAATTGGTTAGACTTGTTTAGTGTGTGTGTGTGTGTTTTGGAGATCCTTATGCTCAAATTTTTTTTGGATTGAGAGACTATTTTGAGAGATTTTTGTGTTGATAGGATCATTGGTTGAGTTGTATGTTGGATTACATTTATATCTGTGTTTTTCTCTTCTCGAAAAACTGTTTTGAAAAACTGGCTCGACACCTCCTTGACACCTGGTGGATCAATCGAGAAAGCTCCTGCCTCCTCGATAGCTTCTCAACACCTGGTGGATCGATCGAGCTTCTGTTCCTGAATGTGATTCTTCGTTGCTCGATACCTTCTCGATACCTCAACTATCGATAACTAGATCCTCGACACCTACCTCGACAGCTTCCTCGATACCTCCCGATACCTCAGCTGTTAAGCATTACTGAAGGGTCTATATATTTCTCAATCGCGATTCTTCTCTCATTTCTTCGACCTCTCTTGATCTTTCCGCGACTATTCATCTCCCAAACACTCTCCTTTTCACTCCAAACCTCTTCCTCAAGGATTCTTCAAACTTTTTCAAGTTTTTCTACACTTGCTAAGCTTCTAATCCTTTCTTATTCATGCATTTCATGTTTTGAAACCTAGATTTTGGTGTTTTTCAAAATTGATGAGCTTTCATTGAAATTTTGGGATGGGTTTTCACTTAAATGTGTTTAAAACCTCATACATTGCATCGCATTAGCATTATAATGATATTATCATGCATTTAGATGTGTGTTATATGTTTGTGTGCTGATAGGTTTGGATTGGGCTGAGCCCATGATGCATTTTTCTTTTGCATGTCACATGTTCATGCATTTCCCATGCATACGTACTTTTTTTCAATATACTTGATATATTTGAAACTGCTTTGGTCTTTTCTTATTGTCATTCTTTCTCTCCCTCTTTGTTAGTTTACGTTAGTCATGTCTATGGCACCCAAGGGTAAATCCACTCCAGCCCGGAATCCTCTTCGTTCCAGTGCTTCTTCATTTATTGATCCTTCTCCTTCTACTGTCTGGTTCCGTGATGATGATGCCTTTAAGGCATTTTCGGAGAACTTCTCTAGACAAGGCATTCATTCGGAACGCCAAGTCGTTTTGTAGGACTTTACCGACACTGACCTTCCCTCTGTCATTCACAGTAAGGGATGGGAGTCACTGTGTGACATCTCGGTCACTTGTCCTCTCGTGCTTATCCAGGAATTTTACTCCAACATGCATGGGATAGATCATTAAGTACCTCTCTTTTTTACTCGCGTTCGAGGTACGCGCATCCCTGTCACACTGCAGCTGGTTGCGGATGTGCTTCATGTCCCTAAGATAGAGTTTCCTAACTATCCTAGCTGTGAGCGTCTGAGGACAATGTCCAGGGATGAACTCATGTCTTCTTTTTGTGAGCGCCCTCCTTCTTGGGGTGAACGTCTTTTCACACCATGTCGACCTTTTGCTAAAGGTCCTAAATTCATGAACATGGTGATGACATTTGTTTTACATCCTCTTTCTCACTATAACTCCATCACTGAGCCTCGTGCTCGATTTTGGTATCACTTATTGAGCATCTCACTATAGATTTTCCCTCTCACTTCATTATTTCTATAATAGATGTTCATTTGGATTCGGCATTCCGTGATAAGCTCATCTTTCCTTCCGCTATCATGAGGATTTTACGCCATTTTTTCGTTCCTTTTCCCTCGTCCGACCATTTTTCCATCATGTGTGCCATAGATTACGCTACCGATAAACGTAGCGAGGCCTAGTTTCGGTCGCGACAGACGGATTCAACAGCACCCTCCTCTCGTTTTGCTCCATCCCGGTTTACTCCATCTGCATTCGCTCCTTCCTCTTCTGGTGATGTGTCTTTAGGAGACGTCATGGCGCAGCTACATCGCATGGATGCTCGCTTGGATACACTCTCTACGGAGTTGTATTAGGTGAATGTTCGCGTCGGTCGTATTGCACGACGGCAGGCGGCTATGGGTGGCTTTGCACCTGAGCCTACTCCTTCACCACATCATCTAGTTGCTTCTGATTCTGATACTGAGGATGATGATGATGATGATGTTGATGACGATGACGCTTCAGATAATGATGGAGATGCTAGCTCTACCGATGAGATGTCTACTTGACACTTTACCCTTTGTCACTCGTGACAAAAAGGGGAAGTAATTTTAGATATGAGTGTAGTCACTCTTAGGGGGAGAGTTAGTTTTTGGGTTCATTGTGTTTGGGGGAGTGTTGTTATTTTTTGAGGGATGTAGTGAGGATATTATGTATCTTTTCTTTTCTTTCCTTTCCTTATTTAGATACATTGATTCTTGTACATGAGGTCTTGTGACCATTTATAGACATACATTATACCTATTTTCTCTTCTATATTGTTGATGTATGTTTTTCTTTCACCTACCATTTCATGTGTTGTTTCTTTTCTCTCTTTATACACATGCTTCTTATTAATTTGTATGCAATCTATTATTCTGTTTCACATAAAGATGCCTTGATGAGTTTTGTTGAAAGTGTTTCAGAAATACAAGTTGTCAAAGTCTACTTGCCATAAACTTTCTTCTTGCAAAGTTTTTCAAGAGTTTGTGTTAGGATAGATTTTATTGTATTTAACAAGTGGATATGAGTTGAGTGATTTATGACTTCTCTCATATGTTCATTTGTTTGTTGTGGTTTTGTCACGGATTGTCAAAGGGGGAGATTGTTAGGACATATGTGTTTTTCTTGTTATAAAACATATGTCATAATTTTGTGTAATTGGCTTATCCTTTGACAAAACGCATTCTACTTATATTTGGGTAGACTTAAGATGTGTTTAACTACTTCAAGAAATCACGTTTCAAGATCTAATGTTGAAACCTTCAAGTCTGTTCAAGAAATCAAGCAAGGAGTGCAAAATCATTAAAGCTCGACAGCTAGTCGATAATTGCTCGACACCTCCTATCTGTCGAAGTTTAAGAATTTCAGATTTCAACTCTGATTTTCTTGGGATCCTTGAATCTGTCTATGAGCTTTCTTTTCTCCTAACCCTAGACATATAAAAGGATTGTTTTAAGAGCCGTCAAACGGTACACAAGTTGCACAAGTATTAAATAAACTCTGTTCAAGCAAATTGTGACCAAAGACAAAGTTATTGACCTTGTTCATCTCTCTCTTGGAGAAATTGCTGTGTATTTGCACTTTAGGGTTTTGTGACCAAGCATCTTCCTGATCTTCATCGTGTGGATGAACTGAAAAACTTTGCAGCCAACAATCTTTTTAGATTGGTGATTGAAGTCGCGTACTGGGATCTACGCAATTGGTTAATCACGTACTTGGGAGCCGTGCATCAGAAAGGAGAACTGTTACTACAGAACAAGTCCAATTGGATATTAAGATAAGGGTTCAACTGTAGATTGGTAAGGTACTTGGGATTCCTTACTTGTAACCACTTGTTGTGATAATAGTGAAATTTTGGGAGTGGTGACCTGTTAGGCTTTTTCCATTCGTAAACAAATGACCGTGTCATTTATTTTCCACTTCAATTTTAGTTATTGGTAATTTGTTTGTGCTACCACGCATTTGCATGATAAATTGATTAATTAATAACTTAATTAATTAATTAATTAATTCGTATCACAAGGGGTCATTCAATTTGTGGCCTATCAAGTTCAACATTACAGAAAGTGCTTAGAATATATGAGTAAAAAATTCATTCAAAGAAACACTTTCCAATGCCAATTATCCACACCTTAACAGGAAAAAAAAAAAACCAACTGATGTCAATTCAAAAGTCAAATCTTGTAATTTAATTATTCATTGTCCCCAAGTAGACAAATAAGGTTGTTTATTCACCTTAAAATTAACGTGGTAATATACTTGCCATAAAGAAATACAATTGGTCCCAATACACGGACTACCGCAGTTGATAGAACTTCGATTGGTACATTCATGTTATGAGTATGATTTTTGTTAGGGTTATAATTTATTGTAATTGGCTAATTTTTTGCCAAAATGTACTTTACTTGTAATTGAATAGATCTAAGATGGGTTTAGTACTTCAAGAAACATGTTGTTCAAGTCAAGTATTAAAGACATGAAGATTGGTTCAAAAAACAAGTAAAGAAAAATTGTTCATTAAGTCTTGATCGATAACTCGAAAGACGTCTGCTATTAAAACTTAATGTGAAGTTCAATAGATAGCTCAATAGCAGCTCAATCTATTGAGAATTACAATTTCAGAATTTTCAAATATGAAATTTGGCCTAGTCTTGTATATTTGTTTAGGTTTCTTTTTTCACAACCCTAGACATATATAAAGCTTATTTTAAAGGCCATCACACACGAATATAGAGACCAAAAGACTTATTTTCTCTGTGTGAAGCTATTGCATTTTTATGCTATAGGGTTTCGTAACCAAGTGATTCTTTATCTTTATTGTTGATGAAGTAAAGAACTTTGTAGCTAACGACATCTGTTTAAGTTGCTGGAATTAGTTACGTACTAGGATCCATGCAAAGAGTTAGTCACAAATTAGAGATTTGTGCATCAAAGGAAAGAATGCTACTACAAGATCAAGCAGAATTGAGTATTGGAGCGAAAGTTTAATTGTAGGTTGGTATTTCGGGATAGGTCAGGGTAACTGGTAAGATTTCTTATACTTGTAACTATTTGATTGTTGATTAGTAAATTATTGGGAGTGATGACCTTAAAATCACCCCATGAGATTTTTGTTTTATGAGATTTTCCTCATTTGTCAATAAATCACCGTGTCTAATTTATTTTCTACTACACTTAATATTTTTGGTGATTTGTTGGTGCTTTCATAATTTACATGCAATTGAACCTAATTAATCAACTTGGATAATTGAATTAATTAACCGGGATCAAGCTATCTTAACCCAACAATTTTGCATTGGCTGTCAATCACCAATGAGTTTCCACATCAAATTTCTTCTACATTTTTTGAGTATGATACTACACTCATTAGGGATTTCATCAAGGACCGAAACCTAATGCTATGAATTCCAAGAAGTGCTCAGAACTTGACATGTATAGAACTCAACTCCATAGGCATTACGTCAGTGGTCACTAAAAAGAGCTTCCATAATGAGGGCCTTGCATCATACTCCAATATCTTCCCTTGCAGACCATGAGCTAATGCAGTTTACCATCTCCAACAGCACTGACCGTGCAGGGATGCGCATTGGCTAAGTAAATCGTATCAGGATAATCATATTAGTAGTTCTAATTGGTTTCTGGAAACAAATATTGCCAGCAGATCTGTTGATTCAATCATCTACAATATTCCCAGTCATGTCATATGTGTACAGTTTTCTGGGGTAACAAACTATTCCTAACCATGTTGAAAACATTTACTAATAAAATTGGCAATAAAAAACATGGGTAATCAGTGCAATAGATGGTTCAACATAACAACCATATGAACTTTCTGGTCCAAAAGTTCAGGCTTTACATCTACCAGTTGGGCTATTCTTAATAACAGTACAATTAATAAGGTATTAATCTAATATAATATAATGTAATATATAATAGTTGGATCAAGATAATGCCCAACGTCGAGATTCTACAGACTTTAACGAGGATCAAAACCCAAGTGAAAATTGGGAAATCGCCTCCTCTTCGGACCAATGAGAGTCATGTATTGGCCTGTGATGAACTGATGACCAGGTTGCGTTTGAAGCTCAGGATAAGTGAGATTATTATTATTATTATTTTTTTGGTTGGGAGAATCAATGTCTAATTATATTAAGGTTGCATTTGTATAAACGGTTGGAAAACTGTGTTAAGTTTAAAAGATACATTTATAAAAATAAAAATTAAAAAAAAAATTATGAGAAATTGTTGCAAAATAGAGTTTTGAATTTTAAAAATATTATATATATATATATATATATATATTTCAAAATGCCTAACCAAACAGACCATAATTAATATATTAACTTGTCAGTATCTATCCAAAATAATTAATCTTATGACTTAAGAAATGGGATAACAGTGTATTAACCTCGTGAGACAGCCGGGGAAGGATTCCTAGCTTGGATGCTTCAAGCTATGATAGCATCCTTCCAAACTCTGGTTTTTCCCATGTCATAAATTTCTACAAATGAAAAAACTTTCTTAGGCAATCTTACTTTGTTTTCACCCTCTTGATCGTTATCCATCAGTGATGGAAAAACTTTTAAACAAGTTTTAGGATTTGGCATTTTATAACAAAACTAATGAGGTATATATAGAAAACTCAGGAGATGAAACTGATGATAGAAATTTAGTGAAATCCGAAAGAATATTTTTTATGTAATTCTATCTAACTCATGTAAGGTTTGTTTTAGTTTTAGAAATAAATGGCTAGTTGGAGAAACTATTTAAATAAATCTGACTCAATTGTAATGAGATTCAACGTGGCAAAAGAAATAGAAAAATTACAGTCTTTTAAAATTCAAAAGCAATTATTCAAGCGTGTAATACCTAAGAAAATAATGCATGAATGTAATCAAATGTATGCGATCTCATCAAACGCATGTAGTGCCTATTCAATTAGGTAGAGGAATCAATTACACTGCAGACTCACTTGTTATAAAATTTAATGTGACATAAGTAATAGCAAAATTAAAGTATTTTAAGATTCAGAAGTATGTATTCACGTAATTTCATCATATTCATGTAACACTTATTTAACTAAGTGAAGAAATCAGTTAATGCACTTATTATGGTGGGTTTCAGTTAACTCAACTAGTAAAGTCTCTGATGGTTGTATAAGAGATTTGAGATTTAATCCTTACTTAAATCAAAAATTAATTGGTGCATTGGTCTAATAATAAAGAACTATCATTAGAAGCGAATGTCATAGGCTGATGAAACTCTTAAAAAAAAAAAAAAAAAAAAAAAAAAAAAAAAAAAACCTCACTTATTATGAGATTCAACGTGGTATAAGTAATAGTAAAATTAAATTCTATTAAAATTTAGAAGCATTAATTCACATGATTTCATCAAACTCATGTAACACCTATTCAACTAAGTGGGGAAATTAGTTACACTAACTCATCAAACTAATGTAACGCCTATTCAACTAAGTAAAGAAAATCGGTTACATTGACTCACTTGTTATAAGATTCAACATGACATAAGAAATAGAAAAAGAAAATATATTAAAATTCAAAAGCATATATTCATATGATTTCATCAGACTTATGTAATGCCTATTCAACTAAGTGGAGAAATTGATTACACTGACTCACTTGTTATGAGATTCAACATGGCATAAGTAACAGCAAAATTACAATCTATTAAAATTGAGAAGCATTTGTTAACATAATTTCATCATACTCATATAACGTCTGTTCAACTAAGTAGAAAAATCAATTATATTGACTCACTTGTTATGAGATTCAACATGGTATAAGTAATAGCAAAATTAAAGTCCATTAAAATTCAGAAATATCAATTCATGTGATTTCATCAAACTCATATAATGCCTATTCAACTTTTAAAATCTAATGCCAAGAAGGGAATTTTTAGAGAGATAACATCTTGGGGTAGACTTCAAAAGAAGAATTAATATAATATATATGGACACCGCTTTATCCAAAAGATTAAGTTTTACAAGTTTGGGCTTAACTATATTATATTAATTTAAAGTCTGGGCTGTCATGACATGGGCTCTATGGAATGATCGCAACAAATTTTACTTTGAAAAGATCCGGCTACAACCTACAGTCATCCTTGATGGGGCGGTGGGTTTCTGAGCAGAGGGTATCAACACCTAACGGCAGCACTAAAAATTTCCAAATTAAGTTATTCCATTGTCTTATTTTTGGTCTTGCGTTCGTTGACAGCCTCTGTACTGTGCTGTGTTCTTCTTCTGGTTTTTGTTTTTCTTAGCTGCATGCTGTTAGTTCCCAGATGCCGTTGTATCTTTGGTTCCTTATATTAATAAAACTTCTAGATTTATCTAAAAGAAAAAAAAAAAATTAATGTCTAAGTAGAGAAACCAATTATACTGTTTTGACTCATGATATGGGATCCATCATATGGTTGTGCATATGGTAGAATTGAATCAAATTGATATCCCAAAGCATCTAGACTTGATTTATCTAACTTGGCGAAATGTTTGTTTCATTTTTAAAAACCAAAGGTTAAGTGGAGAAGCTCATTATGCATATTCAATTTAACTGTAACGAGATTTTGAAATATTTTGAATCTCAAAGCCAATTTACTTGATTTTATTTGAGTTACAGAGATGTATTTTAATTATAGAGGTTAAATACCATGTTGAGCAAGAAATTACTGGTGCTTGAATTTACAAGTTCTGAGATTCCATGTGCTTGATTTTTTTTTTTTCACCCATTTCACGAAACATGTTACTCATTTATAGAAATCCAAATCCAAATGGAGCAATTGAAAATATGTAATTTACTTGCATATAATGAGATTCCATGCGGCAGACTTAACTGAATTGGATTTAGCAGAAAGAAATACAAAGAAAAAATTTCTAAATAAATAAACTGTTTATTTATTTAGAATCAAATAAGTTAGCTGTTTTGGTTGCAATAACTAATAATATAATAACTTTAAAAGTACGATTGCCTTCAACTTCTCCCTTGCAGTTGTAGATAGAGGTGTGTATGAGTCAGGTTAGGTCAGGTTAAGGGGATTTTTTGACCAAACTCACTATAGTGGGTCCAAAAAAATCCAATATATCACATAAGTCCAACCCAACCCACATGGGTTGGGTTGAGTCGGGTTAAACCATGGGTTGGACAAATTTATTATTATTATTATTATTAAATTGAGTAGGAAAAAATTTAAATATAAATATATTTAAAAAACCCAAAGATTAGTATCAATGTAACTCCTTAAAAGTAAATAACACTAATGACTAAACAACAATAGTAACTTACTAAGGTTTGTGTGAACTAATTGGCTTTTATAAAGAATAGAAAGAGTTAGTTATTTTAAAAAATTTATTAAGGGTCATGTTACGAGTGCCCTTAGAGCATTGGTTAAGAATTCAGTTAAAGAAAGTTTTTATGGAAAAAGAAAAAGAAAAAGTAATTAATATTTTGATAGCTTTTTTCAATTCCCATAAAAGTGATGTCAAAACTTTTCTAAAATAGATTGTTAATCAATGTCCTAAGGGCACTCGTTAGCATCTTCTATTTATTAATTATATAATATATTTTAAATATATATATTAAATATATGGGTGAGTCGGGTTGAGTTTGGCTGGTTTGGAATTTTATGACCCAAACCAACCCAACCAGCTATCAAAAAAAATTTTGTAACCCAAGCCAACCCACCAAGCCCTAAAAACCAACCTAACCCGATGGGTTGGGTTGAGTCAAGTCAATTTTGGCGGGTTGGCGAGTTGGCTGCACACCCCTAATTGTAGACTTGTTTTTGAAAATGAAGTATGTAATTGAAAATAAAAGGTTTGTTTGGGTTTAAATTTTAAAACCCAATCTATTTAGGTAGAACTTTTATCTTTAATATTTGGGTTCGATGATTCCTCTTTCACAAACTTCTAAATGTATAGATTCCAATTAGCTCAACTGGTAAAGACTATAATGATTGAATAAGAAATCTAGGATTCAATTCCTACCTATATTAAAAACTAACTGATGTTTTGGTCTCATCATGAGCAAACGCTATGGTTGAAACTCTCAATATTTTTTTTTTATAAAAAAAAAATTCTAAATATTCAAAGAGTCTTCTAATTTAGTCAATACATTCTAGTATTTTCAATGGTAACAATTATGATTCATATCCTCCTAACCTCAGTTATTGAATTATAAAACAAAAAAAAAAAAAAAAAAAAAAACTGTTTTTGGTATTCGTCTAGGCATCTCCTTTAAATTTACTTGCATAATTGTCTATGTAATTGTGCATATATATCATCATTCCCCTGCATAAATGCTTCTGTAATTGCTGAAGTAAATTAAAAATTTGTTTCTAATGTAAAACCTTGTTGCATTTTAGTTAATTTCATTATTTTCCTTGTTTATCTATACTAGACTCTTTTATTTATCTTAAAGTTCCATTCTCTACAATCAAAATGGAGAGCATGAAAAAAAGAAATTCAAACTGAACAATCATATTCATACATTCTTGCTAGCGAAATTGACCTTAGAGGATTATTCAAATGCTAAATGTATTGCCTATATATGCTAGGCAACATATGGAGTTGCAACTGCAACAAGAGGAAATTTTCTATGAATCACCATACCATTAGATTCAGTCATGTCCAAGTCCACTCGTCTTGTCCCATCAGGCAATATCCAATCAAAGTAGTGCAAAAGCTTTGCCAAAACAAGCTTAATTGTGGTTATGGAAAAGGATATTCCTGGGCAACCCCTCCTACCAGCTCCAAATGGAATGAATTGGAAATTATGTCCTTTATAGTCTATAGAAGAAGTCAAGAACCTTTCTGGATGAAATTCCTCTGGATTGTCCCATAACCCAGGGTCTCTTCCAATTGCCCACACATTGATCAAAACTTGAGTTCCCACTGCAATATCATAACCTTGTATTTTGACATCTCTACATGATTCTCGAGGAGTTAAGAGTGGAAGAATAGGATGCAAGCGAAGTGTCTCTTTGATTACTGCAGTTAAATAATGCATTTCATCCAAATCAACCTCTCTTATGTCCTTTTTGTTTCTAGTAATCTCTCTCACTTCATTTTGCATCTTCTTCATCGTTTTTGGATGTCTTAAAAGCTCTGTCATTACCCACTCTAACACCGAGTACGTAGTGTCAGTACCAGCAGTGAATACATCCTATAAGAACATAAGGTTAATATTGAAGAAAGTTGTCAATATGCATGAGAAAGAGAGTGAAATATCATAATTAAGGGGTATTTGGTACATACATTTAAAAATTGAAAACATGTGTAAAAATATATGTGTGAAAAAATGTAAAAATATGTGTAATATTGTTTAAAAATGTAAAAACATGTGTTTGAATGGGTGTATCAATCGAAACTTAAATTACTTGAACAAAACAAACACTTTTTTAGTCAAGGATGTCTCTTTTATTTTTTATTTTTTTAAGTAAAGTACGACTATCTAATATTTTCATTAAGATATATCCCTTCATTGGCCATTCTTATCTAATAATATTTAACACTTCAATAGTTTTTTTTTTTTTTTTGGTAAGTAACACTTCAATAGTTGACCTGTATAGACCCACACAATTTCATAACTTCTATTTTTCCATAAAGAACTTATATTTTTGTTATTATAAGTTTATGTAAAAGTGGTGTTATGATAGATCTAAGTCAAAGTGGTGTCGTAGACACGAAATTTAGTCACACGCACACACACACACATAGAGAGAGACACAGAGAGAGTTGCTTACCTGAATTATAGCCTTAATGCTTACCCTTTCAATAGGGAAACCGATCACGTTTTCCTTTTGAACCCAAAGTAATACATCCACAAAGTCCTTCTGGTCTTCATATTCTAAATTATGGTTATCATTCCCTTTCTTTTGACCATTTATGTGCTCTTCAATTACTCCTTCTAGAAAATCATCAAGCTGTTTAGCTACCTTTTCTGCTTTAGCATCTAAGCCATTGACACGGATCACCCATGCAAGCCATGGAATATAATCCCCCACGTTGATAACACCCAACAACTCCATTACCTCCCCCAGAAGCTCCTTAAAATTCGTCCCACTTTCCCCTTCCCCTTCACCATACTTCCTTCCCAAGGCCACCCTACATATAATATCCTTAGTAAACTCAGCAAAAGCTTCGCTTAAATTCACAGCAGAAGAAGAACAAGACTGTCTGATTTTCTCAATCAGTAGAGATAGCTCTTCCTCTCTCACTGCACGAAAGGACTGAACCTTTTTGTTACTCAAAAGATGTAACACTAAAATGCTTTTCATTTGCCTCCAGTACTCACCGTATGGTGCCATTGCCACATCTTCGAAATTGTATGATAGTTTCTTAAATATTCTTGTTTTGGGCCGGTTTGCAAAGACGACATCATGGGTCTTCATGATCTCTTGGGCAGCATCAGCTGACGAGACAACAAGGGTTGGTACCTTGCCGAACTGAAGCAACATTAGAGGGCCATAGAGTTGAGCTAAGTCTTGGAGTGAGTGGTGAGGGTGCAAGCCGATTTGGTGAAGGTTTCCGATGATTAGGAGCTTTGGTAGTGAAGGTGGGGGGTTTTTGTTGTTGTTTGGAAGAGTGGAGGACCATTTGAATAGGAGAATTAAAATGAAGGCCAAAAAGCTTAAAACCAAGGGATGCAGCAACAAGGGTTCTTCATTTGGCCCTAAAAATTGCAAGGAGTGTGACATTTTCTTCTGTCTTTCACGGGCAAGTATATGTTTAAGTTCTTGGGGGTATTGTCCTCTTTTATATTGGATTTACTGCCCAACTGCCTCAATGGCGGAGCCACTACTTGAGCATCGAGGGGCCTTGGCCCCTAAATTTTTTTTTTTTTTTTGGTTGAAAATATCCTAAATAATTTCAAAATTTTTAAATTACTTTATCATTTTGCCCCATACCTGTCTAAAAATAAAAATAATTTTCATTTAAATAAAATACAATCCATAAATCAATGTTATTAATTTCATGAAGAAAAAATAAATGATGAAGATGAACCTGATGATGAGAACAGAAATTAAAAGATAAGATGAGATAGTTTGAAGAAATTTACAGAGTAGTAGACCCGAAGAGGCATCCTTGGAGTGGAACAAAGCTTAGAGAGAAAAAGAGAGAGAGAGAGAGAGGAGATAAGAGAGACAAGATGAGAGTATCAGAGTTTAGCAAGGAGATGAGAGTATGGTTGTGTTGAGGTTTTGAATATACGGTTGTGATAAGGTTTGGGATGTGGGAATATAGATGGGACTTAAAGCGAAAGATGAAAATAGGGGAAGAGAAGACCAAAAACATGTGAGATCGAAGAAACTAGAAAGAAAAATAAAGAAATGAATCAAAAGATTTGGCAGTGGTGGGGTCAGTTAGAGAAAATGGATGAATGGTGAAAATTTAAATCATTATTTTATATAATTAAATTAAATTCACTACTTTATATCTATATCCTACTTTTTTGAATTGATAATTTTAGGTTATATATATAAAAAATAATGGGAAGAGCTTGTGCATAGTGGAAGTTTCCATTAAACATGTTCGAATTTAAACACGTGTCTAAGAATGGACATGTGTCCACAATCCAACGTATTCAATGGAAGCTTCCACTGGACATAAACTACACCCAAAAATATCTTGATATCAAAATATTTTGTATAATTGGAAAAATTAAAATGGGATCCTAACAGAATTAATAACATTGCCATAAATATTTATATCAACAAATTACAATACTATTTTACATTTTATACACCCAAAAAAAAAAAAAATTTGTATATAACCCCCTAAAAATAAATTCTTAGCTCCACCATTGACTTGCTTCAAGCGTAGGGCGAACTTGAATGTGAATTAAGGTCAGCAAATAGTCCTTTGTCCAAACATGAAAGTTGAATGTGTGAAGCCTTTGTGTCGTAATGTCGGCTTAGGCGACTGTGACATTTGCCCTCCGTATATATACGGAATGTACCATACATATAGGTTTTGCTCTTTGAAGCTGCCGAGTGCAGACGGAAGTGATTGGTATTGCTTCATTCTGATTATTGATTTCATAGACAATGGAATATTTCCCACTCTATGAGACAAAGTTTATGAAAATTGCTCACTGCCATACGTATGAAGAGATAAACTATAAGAGAAAAACCATGTACAATATAGAATTATAATATGATTAGAATAAAGTAAGTCTTAAAAAGTGTATAAAAACAAAACTTGATAGATTAGAGACACTATTGTAACTTTATCTAACAAGAGAATCACCCAATAACCTCAAGTCAGCATTCACATGTGAAGTGCATGTAGATACCTTGAGCAACCATCAAAGGCCCTTTAATTATTAAGTCAAACAGTACTACCCCACGGTAATTTGAATTTCACATGCTATGAAACTTTCAAAACTGACCTAGGGCTAAAATCTTTATCATAGAAGATGAGGACGTAATGGTTCTTTCCTAAGTTAAAATTAAGGTTTTGATCAAGATAATAAAAAATAACAATTTTTATTGGTCAAAAGATGATCTTACCATAGACGTGCATGCATAAGATAAATTTAATTAAAATTTTTAAATGAATTTTAATTAATCCTTAAAAAGATTGATTAAAATTTAACCAAGATCTTAAAGATTGATTAAAATTTTAGCAGCTTACATGTAAATACATAATGATAGAAATTCTAGTAGAAGTGACATATGGATCGCACCAAGTCGATCAGGTTTAGATAAAAAAAAGGGGTTATTTTAAATAAGTTGCAAATAGGTCGAGTCAATTGAGTTGCAGGTTAATTCATATTTTTTCACATTAAAAAAATATATTTTTTGTAGGGTCACGGTTTTCAGACCGGACCCATTACAATGAATTTGTAAAGAGTGGGTCCGGAAGTTGGGCTCTAACAAGGCGACGGCTTGTTCTGAGGGGAAAAAATGCACAGGATCGGATGGCCCAAGATCCCAGGGAGAAGGAACCTCTCGCCCAAGGACTAGAATCCCCAACTCCTCTCGCATCTTAGGGGCCTCTCTTCTTTTCCTCGGCCTCCTTCTTCCCCCTCCCCCTTTTTGTGAGATCTCTGTTGTTATATATCCAACTCCTCCATTCATCTTCTTCCTACACTTGTCGGTCATCCATGCCCATACTCGAGTGCACGTCCCATCGGCCACTTTTTCTGACGCTCTATAAGCTGCTGTGGCCCCCATCGCACTGTCCAGGGGTCACATCTACCTCCATGAGGTTAGGGTGTTAGCTGTGAGTATTTAATACGGAGGTGACAGATTTTCCTAGGGTTGCTTTTCTACCATGCTCCTATGGCTAGCCCATAGGGCTTGGAATCTCTTTCGTGATCTTCAAGGGGATTGTCTTGGGTGACGTGGCACCTTCCTATCCTGTGATTTTGGCCTGCCTAGGATAAGGTCATCCTCGGCAGTATATTCTGGCAGTATGGATTCCCTTCGTCCGTCCTCGGACACTTCTTCCTCCTCGCATGAACCTTGGGCTTAGAATGGAATGAGCCAAAGCCTGTAGAACCTTCTAGCCCCACAATAGCCCCTCAAAATCATGCTACCCGAATCCTTGGACGGGAGGAGGATTTTAACGTTCTCGGGCCTACGTCATGACTGGTTGAGTCTTGTTTCCTTATGGGTGACAAAGTTTCCTCGGCTACCCATGGCACGCTCCTGGCGTTTCAGCATACGAGGCGCACCGTTATCAATGCTTTTTCTTTGGGGATAACGCGGATCGCTTCGAAATATGGAAGGCGTATTCAATGGCGCCTTTATGAAGAGGCGCAGATTTGGCAATTGAAGGCTCCCTTGGGAATTGGGTGAAATTCATTTTGCTTGACATTCCTTCTTTGAACTCTGTGTGCAGTGAGCCTCCCCAGATTTCGCCTTCTATATAAGGCACCTTGAGAGGACCATCCTCCACATCCGCTAGCCTTGGAACTCTGCAGAAGTTCCAAGTTTCTTTCACTTTCCTTGACCAAAAACAAAAAAAATATGCTGCCTGAATCATGGGCGTTGCAATTGAGGCAAAGGGAATGGAGGCTAAAGATCCTCCTATTCTTCAACCGGACAAGAAATAGCACTCTCTTCCTTCGACTAGCGCAGATCGTGCCAGGTTCTTGATCATCCTCCAAACGCTAACCAAAAATGTGCAGGACTTGGCTAAAGAGGAAGGAGAAGAAAGTGAAGCGAAGTTGAGGGGAGCAATTAAGATATCAAAAGGAGCCATTCCCGCCATTGCAGGCAGATGGCGAGACCCATGGAAGGTGACTTCCTAGGAGTACCGATATTATATGGTGGATCAGGGTTCGCTTCAGGGCAGCCTCAGCAGGTGGAAACCAATTCAGGCATTCCCGCCTCTTCTTCCTCATCACCACATGTGCCCAGCATACGAGCTTAAAGGCTGCCTAAGCGAGACTGTGAATCCACCATCACCACCAGCCTTCTCCCTTTTATTAGCTAGCTTCGCCGCCAGCACGCCTCGGCTGTTCTGTAGTTAGTTGTAATCCGAGCCCTCCTCAGCTATTTTGTAATTTATGTGAAACAAGCCTTCCTAGGCTATTTTGTAGTTAGATGTAATTCGAGCCTTTCTCGGCTGTTTTGTAATTGATGTTGCCATCATTTTACTTAATAGAAGGGGACTTGTGACTTTTTCTTGGCGAAACCTTTTTTGTTTGGTGAAAAGTAACACCTTTTTACTTTATTTCATGTGTATTTTTTGTTTACTTATTTTTCTTATGCATATATTTTTTGCACTGCCTCTGCCTTTCCTAGAACAACCGAGCATACAGTGATGTGCTTCACGTTGCAAACAGTGCGACCATTTAGAAAGTGCTAGCTTTGAAACAAATAATCCGAGGAGATCATGGCACGCCATAGTTCTGTCTGAGACCCATAAGGATGCCAGAGCGTCTGTCTCTCAGCTGTTTGGTCTGAGGACCCAGGCGGAGCTATGGCTGTACTTAATGCTCAGCGGGAATAAATTTTGGTTCTATCTAGTACCCAGATAGTTGTCACAAGTTATTAGTTTTCCCATAGGTTTGAGTCTGAGGACCATGCAAGACCTTGGTTCTGTCTAACACCCAGATAGTTGTCACAAGTTATTAGTTTTCCCATAGGTTTGAGTCCGAGGACCATGCAAGACCTTGGTTCTGTCTAACACCCAGGTAGTTGTCACAAGTTATTAGTTTTTCCATAGGTTTGAGTCCGAGAACCATGCAAGACCTTGGTTCAGTCTAACACTTAGATACTTGTCAAGAGTTATTAGTTTTCCCATAGGTTTGAGTCTAAGGACCATGCAAGACCTTGGTTCTGCCTTCTGAGGATTCGCCCTTGCTAAAGCCCCATTCAACTGCTCTAGTGGGTCAGGAGGCACCAATACCAATCTTCCAAAACTAGTCCCGCCACGGAGCCCCCTAGAAGTGCTTCACGCGGCCTTCGCCTTCCTCAACTCGGTCTCGAGATTCGCGGGGGTCTGGCCTTTGGTGGGGGCGAGGGCCACGCACATGGTGCCAGAGGCCCGTTGATCTGGGAACCTCTTGGCAGTTCTCCTCTTGTGGCCCAGTAGATTGGCCACCATCATCTCCCCTAAGGAATTTGGCCCCGCCTTAACAAGCTATCGCACTCATCGTCGCACAAGCAACTTTCCCACAGACGGCGCCAATTGTAAGGTCACGGTTTTCGAACCAGGCCCATTACAATTAATTTGTAGAGAGTGGATCCGGAAGTTGGGCTCTGATAAGGCGACGGCTTGTTCTGAGGGGGAAAAACGCACAGGATCGGACGGCCCAAGATCCCAGGGAGAAGGGACCCCTCACCCGAGGACTAGAATCCCCAACTCCTCTCGCATCCCAGGGGCCTCTCTCCTTTTCCTCAGCCTCCTTCTTCCCCCTCCCCCTTTTTGTGAGATCTTTGTTGTTATATATTCTACTCCTCCATTCATCTTCTTCCTACACTTGTCGGTCATCCATGCCCATACTCGAGTGCACGTCCCATCAGCCACTTTTTCTGACGCTCTGTGAGCTCCTGTGGCCCCCATCGCATTGTCCAGGGGTCACATCTACCTCCATGGTGTTAGGGTGTTAGCTGTGGGTATTTAATAAGGAGGTGACAGATTTTCTTGGGGTTGCTTTTCTACCATGCTCCTATGGCTAGCCCATAGAGTTTGGAATCTCTTTCGTGATCTTCAAGGGGATTATCTTGGGCGATGTGGCACCTTCCTATCCTGTGATTTTGGCCTGCCGAGGATAGGGTCGTCCTCGGTGGTACATTCTGGCAGTATGGATTCCCTTCGTCCGTCCTCAGACACTTCTTCCTCCTCGGCATGAACCTTGGGCTTGGAATGGAATGGGCCGAAGCCTGTAGAACCTTCTGGCCCCATATTTTTCATTTGGTAAGTTATGTAACAAATTACTTAGTATGAAATGTATTAATTTAGATTTAGATCTACCCATTTTAAGAAAGAGCTTAGATTAACATTTTTTTTAATGCAAAATTGATATTTGTACATTAATAATATAGAATTTTATAAATCATAGGATTATTAACTAAAACAAAATAGCAAAAACATAAAGGAATTTAGTTTACCATTTGAAAATCTAATTAAAACAATAAGACAACTATTTCTACACAATATCAACATCCTAAAATAGATAACCGAATTAGAAATGACCTATTGGATTAGCAATTTAATTTCACAAACAATAAAAATAGATAAGAAATTTACTATCATGAAAAGAAATTTCATCCAAACTTGAAAAAAACACGTAAAAACTCCATTAACATAAGCTTAATATATCACATCAAAAGATTCAAACTTTAATTACTTTTTTTTTCATTCAATTCTCTTGTCAACGAAGAAGAATTACCCTTTGTCTAAGGAAAGACAATGACGGCTCCAAGAACTTTGTTGAGGGGGGTCATTAAGAAATTTAAATTAATAAAAAATTAATAAAAAGAGAACTTAAATATATCGAGTTATAGACCAAAAAAATATATGAATTTTTATAATTTTCTTCTACAAGTTTTCAAATTTTGAATTGTTACACGATAGTTAATTACGAGTATTTATTACCAATATGGGTAGCTATGACCATTTTATTTTGTTAAGTTTGTCTAAATTTTTATTTTTATACAGTTAATATTATATATTTGTCATTGTTTTTATAAAAATATTTTAAACTAAATGACTAAACTTAACTCATTGGCTCTATATTAATTATTGGCGCACACAACCACACTTATTCATACATAAAATAATTCACTACGTGTTTATTTAACCAATTAAATGCTTGAATAATCACTAACTTTGCAATTTTTTCTTGAATTTTTCTAATTTTATGATAAAAAGTTATTATAACATGATAACTATAAAACGCTCATGTAACAAATCCTCTCTATTTCCTAATTATTAAATTATATACAGTTATATTATATTTATATTGTACACACAAACATCCACGTATACCTCATTATTCATACAAATGACATTATTAAAAAAAAAAAAAAAAGTAATGCACACAATTAGTATTAGATAAACTCATACACATATAATAAAAATTTATAATAAAAAGTGATATTTAGAATTCACAAACACTTACTCTTACTCTAGAGTAAAAAATACTAGTAATAAGAATGTACAAGATTAATTTAAGTCAAGGTATGCAAAAATATTTTTAGAAAAAAATTAATATATTAAACTAACAAAAAAATAATATTTATATATATATATACATTTTTTTTTTTTTTGAAGTTAGGGGTTCATTTGAACCCCGGAGCAAATAGTAGGGCCGCCATTGTAAATTTTGTCTACTGACACATTGTAAATCTTCTTAATACTTAATAGGCCACAATACTTTTTTTATTTATATTAAAGTTCTATTCTCAACAATCAAAATGAAATGAGAGAAAAGAGAACTTCAAACTGAACAATCATACATTGTTGCTATATAAGTTGAACTTAGAGGATTATTCAAATACTTTGAACTAAGAGGATTATTCAAATACTTTGAACTAAGAGGATTATACAAATGCTAAATGTATTGCCTATATATACTAGGCAACATATGGAGTTGCAACTGCAATAAGAGGAAATTTTTTATGAATGGATAGACCAATAGATTCAGTCATGTCCAAATCCTCTCCTTTTGCCCCATTAGGCAATTTCCAATCAAAGTAGTTCACAAACTTTGCCAAAACAAGCTTAATGTTGGTTATGGCAAAGGAAATTCCAGGGCAACTCCTCCTACCAGCTCCAAATGGGATCAATTGAAAATCATGTCCTTTAAAGTCTATAGAAGAATTCAAGAACCTTTCTGGATGAAATTCCTCGGGATTCTCCCATAACCCAGGGTCTCTTCCAATTGCCCACACATTGATAAAAACTTGAGTTCCTGCTGCAATATCATAACCTTGTATTTTGGCCTCTCTTCTTGATTCTCGAGGAACTAATAGTGGAATTATAGGATGCAAGCGAAGAGTCTCTTTGATTACTGCATTTAGGTAATGCATTTCATCCAAATCATCCAATTTTATGTCTTTTTTGTTGCTAGTGATCGCTCTCACTTCATCCTGCATCTTCTTCATCATTTTGGGATGCCTTAAAAGTTCTGTCATTGCCCACTCTAACACTGAGTACGTAGTGTCAGTGCCAGCATTAAATGCATCCTATAATAACATATGGTTAATATTGAAGAAAGTTTTCAATATGCATGAGAAAGAGTGAAATATCATATGCTACTTGAACAAAACAAAGCCTTTTTGTAGTCAAGGCTATCTTCTTCTTTTTTTTTGACATTTAACTATATAAACCCAAATATATATATATAGAGAGAGAGAGAGATACTTACCAGGATTAAAGCCTTAATGCATACTCTATCAATAGGGAAACCGATAATGTTTTCCTTCTGAACCCAAAGCAATACATCCACAAAGTCCTTTTGGTCTTCATTTTCTAGACTACGTTCATCACTCCCTTTCTTTTTACGATTGATGTGCTCTTCAATTACTCCTTCCAAAAAATCATCAAACTGTTTAGTCACCCTTTCTGCTTTAGCATCCAAGCCATTGACACGGTTCACCCATGCAAGCCATGGAATATAATCCCCCATATTATTAACACCCAACAACTCCAGCATCTCCCCTATAAGCTCCTTAAACTTCCTTCCACCTTCCCCTTCACCATACTTCCTTCCCAAGGCAACCCTACATATTATATCATTAGTAATCTTTGCAAACATTTCGCTTAAATTCACACTTGAAGAAGAACAAGACTGTTTGATTTTCTCAATTAGTAGAGAAATTTCCTCCTCTCTCACAGCACGAAAAGACTGAACCCTTTTATTACTCAAAAGATGTAGCACAAGTATGCTTTTTGTTTGCCTCCAGTACTCACCGTAAGGTGCCAATGCCACATCTTTGAAATCGTATGTTAGTTTCCCAAACATTCTCGTTTTTGGCCGATTTGCAAAGATGACATCATTGGTCTTCATGATCTCTCGGGCAGCATCGGCTGACGAGACAACAAGGGTTGGTACATTGCCTAACTTTAGCAGCATTACGGGGCCATAGAGTTGAGCTAAGTCTCGGAGTGAGTGGTGAGGGTACAAGCCGAGTTGGTGAAGGTTTCCGATGATTGGGAGCTTTGGTGGTGAAGGTGGTGAATTTTTGTTGTTGTTTGGACGTGTGGGGGACCATTTGAATAGGAGAATGAAGATAAAGGCCAAGATTGCTAAAACAATGGGATGCAGCAAGAAGGATGTTACATTTGGCCCTAGAAATTGAAGGAAGTGTGACATTTTCTTCTCTCTTTTCTATATGTTTAAGTTCTTGCGATTCCCTTGGTATTAATGTCCTCTTTTTATATTCGATGTATACACTGCCCTAACGCCTCATGCTTACGTAGTGAGAACTTGAATGTGAATAAAAGTCAGCAAATGGTGCTTTATTCATGTTAGAGATATATTAGCCCATTAGTATAAGCTCAAGCCTAATTCTACTTTGTGTGCAAGTCAAGTCTCCTACTTGTACTAGAAGTCTATTAGTCTAGGGTTTAGTCTACTATATATACACATGTTATGATTCATTGTAACACAGGATTTGTACTATACTCTAATATATTATTGATGTAGCCCTCTAGGGTTTCCTCCGTGGATGTAGGCCGTTAGGCTGAACCACGTAACTCTCGTGTGTTATTGTGTTCTATACTTTATGTTTTCGCTTCCGCATCTATACTAGCATATTCAACATGGTGTATCAATGCTAATATTTAACATGGTATCAGAGCCACCTTCTTGTGGCCATGGTTTTCTGTCCTTGCGGTATATTTAAGAGCAATCTTTGTCTTCCTCGGTGTTTTTTTCACTGCGTTCGTCTTCTTTGGCTTCTTACTGCTGCCGTCAAAACTCTCCGGTATAGTCAAGCCACCGTTAGAAGTCGCATCAACACTGCAAGACCATTGCCTTCCTCAAACTACCGTCATAGAGCCAAACTTCATTCAAGGGATCTTCTCAATCTTATCAAATCTCAAGATTTCATCAAGCTTCCATCTTGAGTTTGAGAGGAGGTGTTAGAGATATATTAGCCCATTAGTATAAGCTCAAGCCTAATTCTACTTTGTGTGCAAGTCAAGTCTCCTACTTGTACTAGAAGTCTATTAGTCTAGGGTTTAGTCTACTATATATACACATGTTATGATTCATTGTAACACAGGATTTGTACTATACTCTAATATATTATTGATGTAGCCCTCTAGGGTTTCCTCCGTGGATGTAGGCCGTTAGGCTGAACCACGTAACTCTCGTGTGTTATTGTGTTCTATACTTTATGCTTTCGCTTCCGCATCTATACTAGCATATTCAACATGATGTATCAATGCTAATATTTAACAATTCAAACATGAAAATCTTGTTCATTTAAAAATAAACAGGAAAATGGTATTAAGTACTGTAATGAAGATGACTTTGTGTTTGTGAGTTGTCGTGCGGGCTTAGGCAACTCCAACTATGATGTATGCACTAACAAAAAGGTCAAGAAGCGTTTAAAACTTTAAATTAAATAAACCATCAGATCAAGATGTGATCCATCTCAAATTGAACTCTACTAGAAATTAATGATTATATCTGATTAATATTCCGGGCTTATCATATGGTGGACCCTCCTTTCTTTAAGTACATTTTTTTTGCCACAAATGTTGTTTTTCTTATGTAGTTATACACTGTTAATCCAGAAAGCTACTCTTTCTATACGTTGAATCTTTTGCCCTCTGGAGCTGCAGATAGACGTGAGTAGTTTTGCTTCATTAGGTATCTTTTTTTCTTTTTGATAAATTGCTTCATTCTGATTCTTGATTTCACAGACAATGGAATACTTCCCACTGCAAGAGAGAGTCTATTAAAATTGCTCCCTGAAATACATATGAAGAGATAAACCATATAATAGGGTTTTGCCTTGGCGTCGTTTGTGCAACCTCACAAATTTTTATATACATCGATGAGACTATTCATAAATCAAAACCATTCATTGCTAGTGCACTCTGTGCAACAAATACTATCCTTCAAGTCACATTTTCGAATTCAAAATTTGTGACTTCAAATTACGTTTTCAGCTATAAAACACAGTGTGAGTAGTGTGGATTGTGGAGCAGCTTTTTCCCCTTCAAATATATCTATAAACATATTGATTGACATCTTTAAAATTTCATTTAAATTAATTAAGGATGGAATCATGATTTTAGTTTTGTGATCAAATCATGAACTCAAAGTACAACTACTTTACAAACAACGTTTATTTTTATTTTTAGAAGAGCACTTTATAAACAAGTTGATGATAGGACATTAAAATGACTCATATATATTTGACCTTTTTCAAGTTTGAATATTACTGACAATATTTTTTATTTGAAATTAAACTTATTTAATTGTTATTAATTTTTAATATGTAAAAGTAATTTTTAAAGAATTAGATTTAAATTTTGCTAATATCTATTTTTTCAATTATTCAAAGACCAATGAAAATATTTCAAGTGTCACTAAATAGAAATTACAAAAGAATACCTAAGAAGCAATCACACACTGACACAAGTAGATATTTTAATTTAAAATGATACAAACAGTCAAATTAAATATTGTCATATATTAGAAATACTTTGGCTAATTAAATAATGTCATGTACCTTGTAGAAAACAAGACATAAAGTCCCTCCATTTAAATTATGATGAATGTCACCACTCATAATCAATCATGTATCATCATACCTCCTCAGTCTTATGGAACACATTTAGACATTCAGAAGTCTCGAAACTCTATCGAAATCAAGGGTGTGTTTTTATAAGTTGTTGGAAAACTGTATTTTGATTTTAAAATGATTAATAAAAAAATTATGAGGAGCTGTGGATGCAAAACAGGGTTTTGGGTTTTAAATACACTCTTTTAATCTCCCAAAATGCCTAACCAAGTGGACCCCAAGCTCCAAAGCCTCTAAGAACTTCAACCTTCAATTATGAAGAACATTAGAAGTAAAATCATTCAAGTCATCACCCTAGATCTCAACGTTTATTGAAATCAAATTCGAAAGCCTCAAGAAACTCCAAGAGACTACAAATTAGTTGAGTTTTACGAATTCAAGCTTACAAAGTACCGAAAAACTTCAACTACAAATCTTATAAGACAAAGAACATTCGAAAAACATTCATCCAAATTATCATTCCAAGTCTCAAAGTTTTATTGGAATCAAGCTTCAAAACCTCTAGAAACTTCAAGAATTCTAATCAATCAAAGCTTCATCAGATTTAAACTCTAAAGCTCTGAGGACCTTTCACTATAAATCTTCAAATGCGAAGAACATTCAAAAAATACACAAAGAATGCAAAGAACAAGAAATCCCTAACAAACACACAGCCAAAGATTCATTGCAATTTCGTTCCAAAGACCCTTTAATCCAATTTCCAAACCAAGTACATGTGGAGGGCATCTTGTGTTCAAGTCAAGACTACATTGATGTAATACTTGAATTGAAGACATTTCCAAGGAAATCGAATCAAATGATTATTCTATTATATTAAAATCTAAATATAGAGAATTGTACCTAGAAATTCATCAATACAAAAATACATTTGTGAAACATATTCAATTATTTGATTTTCAAATTTGAGATTTTGTGTTTATATTATGAGAGGTTTAATTGGCATTTTCATGTGAACAACTACAATTTTCAGGAAAAAAAATCATAGAAAATTTTGATTTCCATGAAATGGAGAAAATTGTATATTGCCAATCAATCAAAAGGAATATTACTAACTTTAATAGATTAGGGGGAGATTTAGATTGACGCCGTAGTTTAGGAGTTAAAATGCAATTAACCGTAATAATCTTCTGTACATTATCACACTTTTTCGTACTCACTAAAAAAATTTTAGAGAAAACATTTTTACTTAAAACATGAAGTTTCAAAAGTAACCATTTAAGTTTTAGACTTTCAAAATGCAACAAATTAATAACAAATTATTATTATTATTATTGGCTAGTGAACAATGTTACAATAATTTGACTCTGGGTTTAATTTGTTTTATTCGTTGCTTCTCTATCTCTTTATTTAACAATCACTTTCTTAATTTATTTCTCTTGCAAGTAAATACTTAGAAAAGAATATGCACAAGCATACATAAATTGCATACTTGAAAGTTCTTAGTACCTTGAGTAAAATTCATTGAAGGTTCTGTTTTTGTAGAAGTAAATTATGTTTCTAATATAAAATTTTGTGTCATTTTAGTCTAAATTTATTTTACCTGCTGAAGAGGATAAAAATATGAGATAAGGCCTGACGAGCCCAACGGGTCCATGTCCATGGGCCAAAATACGGTTGAGCCCATTCTTTGTGTGGAGCCCCTGATGAAACGAAGGCCCAGCATGAACGGGGCAAAGCATGGGAAAATATTTGAGGAACACCTTAAAAACCGCAGACTCTTTACAATGGATAACTTGTCCACCACGTTTCGGATTCCTAAAGACTTGTTCTACAAGGAAAGGACTTGGGCTACAAGGACAAGACTTGTCCTACAAGGAAAAGACTTGTCCTGCAAGGACAAGACTTGGGCTACAAGGAAGAGACTTGGACTACAAGGAAGAGACTTGGACTACAAGAAAAGGAGGCAAGACCTCACTACTATAAAAGCCTCAACACCCTCCTCATATCAAGGTACGCATAATTGACCCCTCTCTAGCACTCTAGAGTTGTAAGAATACTTCTGACTTAACCTTCGGAGGGTGTTTGGCCGGCTCCACACCGGTGCCTTCTATAAGGTGTTCTTGTTTTCTTCTCTTTTGTAGGTGACTGTTTGAGCGCAAGGATCGTGCATCTCACTGGTGAATTTTACGGCATCATCAGTTGGCGCCGTCTGTGGGAAATAGTTCGTGACAATTTAAGTCATTGTCGCATCCCGGACATAAGAGTTGCATGGTACTCACACACTCAATGGCCACCAACAACAATGTTCAAGAAGACGAGCCGCCAAGGTCCACCGCGTTAGAAAGACAGGTCTAAACCCTCGCGGCTGCGGTAGAGCGCCTCACGAAATAAAACCATGATCTGGAGGAGCAACTGCGACAGAGGGACGCGGGACACAACGTCCAGGAGGAAAACCAGGGGGATAGCTCCGAACGGAGGGGACCTAAAAGATCAGAGGGCAGCAACGAGCCCAGTAGACCGGAGCGGCGAAACTTGAGCACGCCCTCTCTCATGGATACAACCCCACCACCCATCCTCGCGAAAATGTAGGCGATGAAGGAATAAATGAGGTCATGATGAACGCCCTCAAGGGACGCGTCTCCAGCGACCTTGACGATTTAGTGAATAGGACGGACTCGCCATTCACTATACAAGTCAACTCCTGCCCCCTGCCACAGAAGTTCTGAATGCCGCAGCTTGAGAGCTATGAAGGGGTCAAGGACCCATTAGATCATCTAGAAACCTTCAAGACCATGATGCACCTCCAAGGAGTACCGGACGAGATCATGTGCAGGGCGTCCCTACAACACTAAGGGGGGCAGCAAGAATTTGGTTCAGCAGATTAACACCAAATTCAATCAACACCTTCAAGGAACTAAGTGCCCAATTCACCTCGCACTTCATCGGGGGGCACAGATACAAGAAGTCTACAGCATGCTTAATGAGCATCAAGCAGCGGGAGGACGAGACGCTACGATCATACATAACTCGCTTCAACAAGGAAGCACTTTCTATTGATGAGGCCGACGATAAGATTTTAGTGGCAGCCTTCACCAATGGCCTACGGAAGGGAAAATTCCTGATCTCCCTGTATAAAAATGATCCGAAAACCATGTCTGAGGTACTCTACAGGGCCACAAAATACATGAATGCAGAGGACGCACTGTCGGCCAGGGAAGATAAACCCAGGAAGAGAGAGAGACCGGAAGATGCCAGGCAGGACCATGGAAGGAAGAAACTGAGGACGGGAGACAGACGTGAGGAGAAGCGTTCTAAACCCCCAGGAGGAAGATTTACAAGCTTCACCCCTCTGAACGCCCCACTAGACCAAGTGCTGATGCAGATCAAAGACGAGGGATCCCTGACGTTCCCAGGGAAGCTAAAGAGCGATCCAGCCAAGCGACCCAGAAACAAGTATTGCCGTTTTCACCGCGACCACGGTCACGATACTGCGGATTACTACGATCTGAAACAGCAAATTGAGGCCCTCATCAGAGAAGGAAAACTACAAAAATTCGTCAGCAAAGAAAGAGACGGATGCAAGAAATTTAAAGCTTTTACCATGTCAAGTATAAAAACTGAAAAGTATATCAAAGTGAACGGATGGAATCACTTACCGAGAAAAATAGTGAGTGGATAAAAGTTGTTGCTGGAGGATGTGAACGGGTAAGTTCTGACAGGTGACGGACTCGCTCTGACAATGTAGTTTCTGCGTAAAGTAAAAGAAATGAAAGGAAGGGTGCTGGTTTTTATAAATGGAGTGCACGGAAGACGAAACGGCACTTCGATCCAAGATACGAACCACTCAACGAGTGACACGTGTCATCGCTTTAAATGCCTCTGCAGCTTGTCAGACCTCTATAGACCTGACGGCGTCATAAACCTCCCTCCAAGGGTCCTCGTCACCATCAACTGTAAAGTTCTGACCGTCAGCTGTTAAGTTCTGACCGTCCGACTGTTAAGTTTTGACCGTCAGCTGTTAAGTTCTGACCGTCACCACATTGACTACGTCACCAACCATTCAGTATTCACGGTCACCATCCTAGCTCTTCTTTGTCACCATTCATGTATGTCTATCCGTCGCCCCCATGAACATAGAACCGTCATGACTATATTGACCGTCACCCCAATTGACCGTTTGCACGAAAGTGACAGACCAAATGGGGTGAAGGGGGCAGCTGAAGAGGATAAAAATATGAGATAAGGTCTGACGAGCCCAACGGGTCCATGTCCATAGGCCAAAATACGGTCGAGCCCATTCTTTGTGTGAAGCCCCTGATGAAACGAAGGCCCAGCATGAACGGGGCAAAGCATGGGAAAATATTGGAGGAACACCTTAAAAACCACAGACTCTTTACAATGGATAACTTGTCCACCACGTTTTGGATTCCTAAAAACTTGTTCTACAAGGAAATGACTTGGGCTACAAGGACAAGACTTGTCCTACAAGGAAAAGACTTGTCCTGCAAGGACAAGACTTGGGCTACAAGGTAGAGACTTGGACTACAAGGAAAGGAGGCAAGACCTCACTACTATAAAAGCCCCAACACCCTCCTCATATCAAGGTACGCATAATTGACCCCTCTCTAGCACTCTAGAGTTGTGAGAATACTTCTGACTTAACCTTCGGAGGGTGTTTGGCCGGCTCCACACCGGTGCCTTCTGTAAGGTGTTCTTGTTTTCTTCTCTTTTGTAGGTGACTGTTTGAGCGCAAGGATCGTGCATCTCACTGGTGAATTTTACGGCATCATCACCTGCAAATATTTTCAAGTATTTAGTTGCGTTCTTGAAAATGTCTCAGAAAATATATTTTCTACTTTCCCATATCTTTTTAGCTCCAAACATGAGAGAGAGAGAGAGAGAGAGAGAGAGGTTGCATTTGGGGGTGGTGGAACTGGTGGTTAGTGGACAATGACAGCTAGGGATGGAGACAAAACTTCAATTGAGGAGGTTGAATTATGAACCAATTTTGTTTCATTACAATCCAAATTAGCATTCATTTAATTTAACAAAGCATCAACAAATGAAAAAAAAAAAAAAATATATATATATATATATATAGATAAAATAATCATTTCTTAATACATTGAAATTTAGTTATTTATCAAAATGGAATTCAACATTCTTTTTAATCTAAATGTATTCTCAACAATTCTTAGGTGTTACGCTATTATTGGTGGCAAAAACGTAATTTCAATGTTGGGTTTAGATTAGAATTGGTAACAAGTAGCATCATCTGCCACCTAAGATTTGTTATGAAATTGATGTGAAAATATTGTGGACGTAGCATTTTTATAAAATATAATTCCATTGGGTAGCGTGTTGTGGCCTCATGGATGCGTCATTTTTATTTTATAATTGTTAAGTACACAACCAAGTTTAAGGGTGAGTTTGGCAAACCTTTTTGAAATTAAGCGTTTTGAAAAAGTGGTGGTTTTAATATTC
Organism: Quercus agrifolia; assembly: GCA_029955455.1. Taxonomy (NCBI): domain Eukaryota; kingdom Viridiplantae; phylum Streptophyta; class Magnoliopsida; order Fagales; family Fagaceae; genus Quercus; species Quercus agrifolia. Next base: position 47,282,316 of record JARQAD010000006.1, read on the forward strand.
GCTTAATGAAAATGGGCGTTTTGAAAAGGACAAAGTTAGGCTCCAACCATTTATATGAGATGACATTTATTATTGTTATGTGCATCGTAGATGTTTCACTTAACTCAACCAATCAAGTGTGTCATGTGTATTGCACATGACAGAACACATGTCATCTTTCTATTTATAATTGGAGCCAAACCTTTTCCTTTTAAAAAAACTAGTAAATTACCTGTGCGATGCATGGATAATGTTGTAATGTTTTATATTAGATGATTTTGGAGAATGTTGTATATGTATTATAACATAATTGTTATAGAAATTTATTAGTAATGAGTTCATCATAAAAATTAATAATTATTATAATTATTCAATAGAAGTAATGAAAAAAAAAAAAAATTGAAGAAATGCTATAGAATAAAAGTTGATATAGAATGTGTCTTTCTCTTTCTCCTTAATTCTAAAACAAAATACACATCTCAAACACCCACAGTTAATCACGTCATTTACAAAACCTACAAATCCACAACGTTTTACCTTAACATCAAAATCGTAATTGTCATTGTCACTCAATATAAAATGCAAGCTCTCCTTCCTTGGTTGTAGCCAACTCGTACATATTAGGATTAGATGAGATAACAATGTTATAGCTAGATGAGACAACAATGTAATTTTAATTAATCCTTAAAAAGATTGATTAAAATTTAACCAAGATCTTAAAGATTGATTAAAATTTTAGCGGCTTACATGTAAATACATAATGATAGAAATTCTAGTAGAAATGACATATGGATCGCACCAGGTGGATCAGGTTTAGGTAAAAAAAACAAGTTATTTTAAATAAGTTGCAAACAGGTCAAGTCAATTGAGTTGCAAATCGATCTATATTTTTTCACATTAAAAATATATATTTAAAAAATATATATATATTTGTCATTTGGTAAGTCATGTAACAAATTACTTAGTATGAAGTGTATTGATTTGGATTTAGATCTACCCATGTTAAGAAAGAGCTTAGATTAACATTTCTTTTAATGCAAAATTGATACTTGTACATTAATAATAGAATTGTATAAATCATAACATTATCAACTAAAACAAAATAGCAAAAACATAAAGGAGTTTAGTTTACCATTTGATTCCACACAATATCAACATCCTAAAATAGATAAGCGAATTAGAAATGACCTATTGGATTGGCAATTTAATTTCACAAGCAATAAAAATAGATAAGAAATTTACTATCATGAAAAGAAATTTCATCCAAACTTGAAAAAAACACATAAAAACTCCATTAAACTAAGCTTAATATATCACATCGAAAGATTCAAACTTTAATTACTTTTTTTCATTCAATTTTCTTATCAACTAAGAAGAATTACCCTTTGTCTAAGGAAAGACAGTGATAGCTCCAAGAAATTTGTTGAGGGGGATCATTAAGAAATTTTAATTTAAAAAAAAAATTTAATAAAAAGAGAACTTAAATATATCAAGTTATAGACAAAAAAAAAATACATGAATTTTTACAATTTCTTTCTACAAGTTTTCAAATTTTGAATTGTTACACAATAGTTCATTACGAGTATTTGTCTAAATTTTTATTTTTATACAGTTAATATTATATATTTGTCATTGTTTTTATAAAAATATTTTAAACTAAATGACTAAACTTAACTCATTGGCTCTATATTAATTATTGATGCATACAACCACACTTATTCATACATAAAATAATTCACTACGTGTTTACTTAACCAATTAAATGCTTGAATAATCACTTACTTTACAATCTTTTTCTTGAATTTTTCTAACTTTATGACAAAAAGTTATTATAATATGATAACTATAAACACTCATGTAACAAATCTTCTCTATTTCCTAATTATTAAATTATAGAAAGTTATATTATAGTTATATTGTACACACAAACATCCACGTACATGTCATTATTCACACAAATGACAATATAAAAAAATAAAATAAAATAAAAAGTAATGCACACCGTCTATGTTAGACAAACTCATACACATATAATAAAAATTTATAATAAAGAGTGATATTTACAATTCACAAACATTTAATCTTATTTTAGAGTCAAATATACTAGTAATAAGAGTGAATAAGATTTAAGTTAAGGTATGAAAAATATTTTTAAGAAAAAAATTAATGTATTAAAATATATATATATATATATATATATTTTTTTTTTTTTTTTTTTGAAATAAGAGAGATTTCATTTGAACCCCGAACAAATAGTAGAGCCGCTCCTGAGGAAAGAAAATTTACTCTCTCTACTGTCACATCGTAAATTTTGAAATGATTTGTTTGTTAATGTCAACCATTTTCATGCATCTAACTAAGAACTATCAAATTAAATGATGAAGTTGTTTTTTTAGTTTTGATTGAATTCAATGAACACAACCCAGTGGGGTTGGCCAAGCGGTTCGGCGTTTGGTCTCAGAGTGTTTGTACTTGACTCGACTAGGTGTGCTCCCTAATTCGAGTCATGCTACCTGCACTTTGAAAAAAATCCCTGGACTAGTGCTTTACCCCTTCGTAGACCAACCCGGCATGAACAGTGATTAATCTCTGATTGAAAGCTTTGAAGATACACGGTGAAAAACCCAAAAAAAATAAAAATAAAAGAATTCAATGAACACGTATCTTAGAGGACAATGAAATCAATGCACTCATTTCATTGTCCTCGATTTTAGGGACAGTTTATCTCCATATTTGTCTCCTCCTCTCTCAGTTTAAATAAGAACAAATACAGTAATGATACATTCACGCATTGTGTCTTTGGTCATTCAATGAACACGTATCTTAGAGGACAATGAAATCAATGCACTCATTTCATTGTCCTCGATTTTAGGGACAGAGTTTATCTTCATATTTGTCTCCTCCTCTTTCAGTTTAAATAAGAACAAATACAGTAATGATACATTCGCGCATTGTGTCTTTTTTTTTTTTGAGGTCATTCCTCGTTAGCAACTATTCTACTACCTTTGATCAAAAAACTATTCTACTACCAAGCAGCGATATTGCCAAATGTATAGTAGCTGAAGTGCCAAAAGGCCCAATTCCGGATCTTGAAGTGCCAATCAAAGTATCAAACCCCAAAAGTAAACATCCTGTGAGGCCAAAAATTTAAAAGTTTAAGATTTGTGGTTGTCTGCTCCCAAGAAAAACGTGAAAAAAAATATATACATAATTTTTATAAATATTTTTTTTTACCAAAAAAAAAAAAAAATTTGTTTTTTAATAGTGTTCCGATGTTCTTAGTGAACAGTGACACACAATAGTTGTATGGGCTCAATAATTTTGGAGACCTTAGGTGAAAATTTTAAGTGAATTCTTTTTTAAACTTTAAAGTTTAAATCTGTACAAATAAAAATTAATTTATTACATGGTTCAATAAATTAATATCATTATAATACAGAAAAGTCAATATAATATACATCAAATTATTAATTAGTGTGATAATTTATAATAATTGATAAAATAAGAGCTTGCATTAAAAAAAAATGATAACTTACTAATTAGTGTGGGGCCGTGTGGGCCAGCTTAACTTAGGCCTTGTGATGTTTTGGTGCTGGTGGACAATACTGCATAGTTCACATAGTACTGTGCAATCTTGTCCTATTAAGTTGTGAACACTGTTATGGTGCAGTATTTTGCATTTTATGATACAATGTGACATTTTAATACATTTTGTTGACCAATAAAAGTACTTAAAATTTTTTTTTGTAATTAAAATATATAGATAAATATATATATATATATATATATATATATTTGTTTTACAAGTGGGGGCCTTTTTTTTTTATTTGGAAGTCTTAAGCAATTGCATCTATTGTTCAGCTGGCCCTAGTTTTATGATACTCGGGTTTTGGTTTTGGATTTTTTTAGTTTTTCCTTCAATATTTGTTGAAACATTTTGAGATGTGAAAAGATCTTTGGAATTCAAAATTCTATGCATTTTATGTCTTTTCGTTAATGATTCACATGACAACCATATTAAGACACTTATTAAAGCATAAAATTATTATATATGATCAAAATAAATTAAAATAAAAAATGTTAATTATTTTTAATTACTTAAAACTTTTGATAATAGAATTAGAGTTGAAATAGAATTTTAAAAAGGTAATGTAGTTTGATAAAACGGTAGGGAAAATTAATACTCCCTCCATCCTACTTTTTTTACTCTCTATTCCATTTTGAGATGTTCCAAAATATTGTCCTATTTCTAAAAATAAAAGTCATTAATTTACTAATGCTCCTATTATACCTCTATTAATTTACTAATTCAATTTTTTGATAAATTTTTTTAAGGGTAGTTTTAAAAACTTATGTATTTTTAAAAGGTAGACATGACAATAAATTATGTTTCCTTAAAAAGTTTGATTTTTCAAACAGGACAAAAAAAAGTATGATGGAGAGAGTAATAACAATTAAACTATTGTTCCTGTCTTAAAACTTATTGCAATTCAGTGCAATTACTCAACAATTAAACATGATATTTACTTCAAAAAATCCCAACTTCTAAGCTTGATTTTTATTATATAGTATATGAGGTACATATTATTTTATTTTTGTTTTAAATTGATATCTTCTTCCAATTATTATGTCAACCTTCAAACTAGAAACTAGGGTTGAGATCTTAAATTGTTAGAATATTGATAAAATGATCATTTCCTATTAACTTAAACTTATAAAACTATTAGTAACTTATCATGCGTTTCTCAACAACAACAAAAACAAAAGTAATTTATCATGCTATCAAAACTAGTGATCATGAGCTCACACTTGTCTTCACTCTTCCTCTTATTTTAAAAAGTTAAAAATCATACATGTTAAGCCCCACATATAAAGCAAGAGTGTCCACCCAAACACAAGAGAAAGTGTTAGAATATTTTTAAGTGATTAAATTCAAACTTCCCTATTAACATAAATCTTTTTTTTTTAAGAAAACTAGATGCTCATTGAGGCAAGTATGGTAGAAAAAAACTGAAAAGAAAAAAAAAAGTAAAATAAAAAGCTACATGGGACCCACCAACTAGGCTTATGTTCAAAATAGTAAATCAACTTAGAGCATTCACATTAAACCTCTCAAATGCTAAAAATTCTATTATTTAGCATTTTTGAGATAAAAACACCACTCCATTAAAACTGCTAAATCTTAAATTTTTAAGATTCAAGCTACAATGCAATCTCATATTTGAGACCGCATTGTAGCTACAATTGTAAAACAAAAATTATTTTTTATTCACCTTAGGCTCTCTCCTCTATCTTTCTCTTTCCTCTCTCCACTTCTTTATTCTCTCTTCTCTCTTCTCTCTTTGTGCTTTGCCGATGTGGTTCGCCGATGAGTGTGCTCTGCCGATGATTGTGCTCTGTCGATGGTCGTGGGTCGTGGGTCATGGTCTAAGCTCTGGCGATTTTGTGGGTCTGGGTTTGTGGGTTTGAGTTCATAGGTCTGTGTTTATGGGTCTAGGTTCATGGGTCTGCGTTTGTGGGTCTGCATTCGTGGATCATCGATGTGACCGGGGTTGAGATTGGGGTGGTGGGTTTTGGCTGGGGTTGAGATCGGGGTGGTGGGTTTTGGTTGGGGTTAAGAACAAGATGGGTGGGTGGTGACTAAGGTGGGTTGTTATGGCTGAGGTGTGGGTCTTAGGTTTGATGGGTTTGCTTGCCGTGGCTGTCGTGGGTCTTGGGTTTGTGGGTTTTTTTCATCGCTCTATCCTTCGCCTCCCTCTCTTCCTCTCACGGTGAGGCTTCTCTCTCCCAAGTTTTTTTTTTTTTGGCTATGGGGTTGATTTTTGGATGAATGCTAATTGTGGTGGCAATGGGTTGGCCATGGGTTTGGGTTTGCTGTTGAATGTTGTTGGTTTATGGTGGTGGCGGAGAACAGTGGCTAGCTGTTGAGAAGAAAGTGGTGGAAAGAGAGAGAAAGTGGTAAAGTAAAAATAATATTATTTAAATGAAGTTGTAAAAAAAATAAAATGTTTGATGTTTGGTGGATTGTACAATGGTATGTTAAAATTGATAAAGTAGGATTTTGAAGTGGTAAATGCTTAAATATTTAGCATTCTTGATAAGAATACTCTTACTGTGTAAAGTAAAATGCACGTGGGCTCGTAAACACTAAACAAATAATGTTTTGCTCAAAACAATAGCACTTGGGCCTGCAAGTAATCAATTGTGAAAAGTAAAATATACGTGGGCAACATGAAATAAGTTTTTATTTTTTATTTTTTATTTTTATAGAATATGAAGTATGTTGAATAAGCTAAAAGCTAGCTTTTTAGCTGTTCTCAAATGCAACCTTAATATCTCTTAACTTTTAGAAAATTAGTTATTTATCAAAATAAAGAAACTGGTTATGAGTTGATAAATAGATTTTTAAATTTTAAAAAAAAAAAATCACTTTTTTCATCCAAATGTCAAAATTTGGTATTTTAGGCTTTTTAGTGTGATAACCACAATTTTCAAGGGATAAGAATCCTATAAAATTTTTAATTTAATGAAATGGTGAAAGTTGAATATTATAGATCAATCAAGAGGAATATTACTTACTTTAATAGTTTATAGGGGCGATTTAGATGACACAATAATTTAGGGGGACAAAATGCAATTTAAGTCCCTGTTTTGTACATTATTGTTGGGTCTCAAATAATATTATCACAAATATTAGCAATCCAAAATAACAATCACACACAAGAACACAAAATTTATGTGGAAAACCCTTTTTCTTTGAAGGAAAAAATCACAGAACAAACTCCAAATAATTTCACTATCATCAAATTGATTACAATAATTTTTGTGTGTCTCACGGCTAAAAAAAAAAATCTCTCTTGTTTTCTTTGCTCTCACACACACTAATTATCTTTTTCAAAGGCAACAACGCTTTTTATTTTTCTTCTCTACGCACAACTCTCTCTCTTGGTTGTCTTCTTTCTCTAAGCAAATTCCTCTTGATTGCTCTCTCAATTCACTTGTGTGTTCATTCTTTTTAGCACCGCACGCATGCCTTTTATATAAAAGCATGCCCTCACACTCTGAAATCAATTAGAGCATTCACATCCGGCATTGCAAATGGCATATGTAAGGACATTTAGCATCAAAGCACAAAATAAGCTCATTACCTGGTCTTCTACTTGTAAAATTTTTTTCAATAGTGCTACAGTACCGTCTTATACAATGGTATAGTAGCAACTTGCTTAAATTTTTTATTCTTATTTCTCTCCCTCTGTCAGCCATTGCTTCTTCCTTTCCTTTATTTTTTTTTTCTTTGAATCTCTCTGTTACTTCACTTCTCACTCCCTTGCTCACGTCTCTCTCTCGTTCAAGCTTGCCACCGGAGTTGGGTTGGATTCGGAGTGGTCATGGCATGGTGGAGTCGGCGTAGTCCCGGTGTGGCGGAGATCGAAGTGGGCACGGCGTGGCGGAGATCGAAGTGGCGTGGGCGTGACAGATTCCGATGGTTTGTTTGATTTTTTGCTATTAATTTTTGTCTTTTGGGTTTGGATGGGTTGGATTTTGGATTCCTATGGGTTGGTATTTTGGATTCTAATGGGGTTTAGGTTGGATTTGGATTGGTTGGTTGGGTTGGCGTGGTGGGCAGTGGTGGCAGCGTGGTGGGCAGTGGCGGAGCCAGGAATTTAGGTTAGGGGGGGCAAGATTAAAAGACAAGATTGGAAATAAAAAATTAATATAAAAAAATTAATCAATATTAATAACAAAATAAGTAAAGAACTATATGATAATTTAATTGTCATACAAAATCTAACATAAAATGTAAACTTTAATTTATTTTTCACACTTAGCTTATTTTACTCAATTGCCCTCAATGATTTTTCATATTTTGAAACCGCTGCATGATTTCTTCACACTTAATAGTCTTGAATATATCTTTCTCAATATATGTAACTAAGCAATCATTCATCCACTGATCTCCAATTTGATTGCGTAATCGATTTTTAATTATGTTCATTGTTGAAAAAAGCTCTTTCAATAGTAGCTGTTGCAACTAGTAAGATCAATGCCAAAGTCACTAATGAGTAAACCAATGGATATGAAACATTCTTTTTCATTTCTACCGTCTTTTCAACAAGCTGTCCAATTCCTCTAAATGCTAAAAACTCTTCAATGGACTGCATGTCATGGATGTATATCTCAAGTTGGTTATCCAAGAAAGAAACTTGAGACATAAAAAAAATTCTACAGACAGTTTGGTCTAGTCCATCAAGTTTATTAAGTGGGACCCATTAATTTTTTATATAGAATTGTACTAGGAGTAGAAGTCATCTACTACTACTACTAGGAAAGTTGGAAAGGTAACGTGAATTCACTTAATTGAGTTATTTATTTATTAATTATTATTTATTATTTTTTGTCTTTAGTATGGGGTTTATTTTTTTTTTTTTTTGTCTTTAGTGTGTTGGGGGGGGGGGGGGGTCATTTGAAATTTCAGGGGGGGGGCAGGTGCCCCCCCTCGCCCCCCCCTCCCTCCGCCCCTGGTGGTGGGTAGTGGGTTGTTTGGTTGTTTTTGTTATGGGTTTGCTGGGTTTTTGGTGGGTTTTGTTTTGTTTTACCGGTCATTTTGGGTTTTTGGTTCCAGTGGGTTTGGTGGGCAAAGGGTATTGGTGGCGTGGTGGGCATGGTGGTGGCGTGGTGGTGATTGTTTGTTTGGTTGTTGAGAAAGTGAGGGAGAGGCAGGGACAGAAATGAGAGAGAGAGAGAGAGAGAGAGAGAGATAATTTGTTTATTATTTTATTGTATAATTTATATTATTTTAATTTGTTGTATTGTAAAATAAAAATTAGGATGTTGGATTTATTGTAAAATAATATGATACAGTAGATAAAGTAATTTTTGAAATGATAAAATATAATAGTTTGAAAATATGAAATGTGAATGCTCCTAGGAGTAGGAAACTCGGTACACCACGTACAGCACTTAGCAAGGAATTAGGACTCCTTGCTATTCAAGCCTATCACAAACTCATTAAAGAGTAGTGATTGGATGTGGCTGGACTCCTAGAAACACACAAAGTACACATTGACCATGATCACTTATTTCAACTTGATATAGGAGTGTGTTCCAACAGATATCATGTCTTTTGTGTTGGATGATTTTCCTTTTTCCTGATTATTATATCAGCAAGTATTCACTTCTCAAAAAAAAAAAAAAAAAAAAAAAAAACCTTGATATAGGAGTCTTCATCACTTGGGCTTTTATTCTTCATGGGCTGGACTATGGTACATGTGCACCCAAAAATTATCACTCTTTTCTGTACTCATTACAAATTTATAGAGAAAAAGAAAAAAAAAAAAAAAAATCACTTAACGACAATTGAACAGTGCTACAATAATTTGACGTTGGATTTAATTCATTTTGAAAGTCTAGGTTTAATTCGTTTCATTTTGAAAGTCTAGGATTTAATTCGTTGCTTCTCTATCTCTTTGCTTAGCAATTACTTTCTTACCTTTTGTTCTTTCTCTTGCAAGTAATAAAAACTTAGAAAAGAATATGCACAAGCATGCAGAAATTGCATGGTATTTGAAAGTGCTTAGTACATTGAGTAAAATTCGTTCAACGATGCCAATTATCCACAACTTTTTTTATTTAAAAAAAAAAAAAAAAAAGCTGATTTCAATTCACAAGTCCAAATATTGTAATTTATTCTTACAGGACCGCCTAAGGCTATGAAGTCCAAGAAGTTGTCCGAACATGAAATTTGTAGACTTCAAAAACATAGGCATTCCATGGTCACAAAATAGAGCTTCCATAATGAGGGCCTTGCATCGAGCTTATCACTAAGGAAAACCCATTCAAAGAAAATGCCTCTCATATGAGAAGTTTTGCCTCAAAAAGAGTGAGAGGAATTTGTCATGGCATTGCCTATTAGTAAGTATACTCCAATATCTTCCCCTGCAGACCATGAGCTAATGCTGTTCACCATCTCCAAGTGCATGCATTGATCATGCAGGGATGCGCATTGGCTAAGAAAGTCATGTCAAAAAAAGATAATCATATCAGAAAATACATGGGTAATCACTGCAAAAGATGGTTCAACATTATAACTATATGAACTTTCTGGTCCTAATGTTGATTCTATATCTACCAGTTTAGTTTTTTTTTTTTTTTTTTGAAACTACCAGTTGCGTTATTCTTATTGATTTAAGGGTTTTGTTAAATTAAAATCAGATCTAGACCATATTATGCTTTCTATTATGTGTCAAAATATATCTTGGATCTTCTTTTTCCTATTTCGAAGAACTTGCTTTATTTTACTCTTTTTTTTTTTTTTTTTTTTTTAAGAGAGAGTTTCAATTTATGGTATCCGCTCTTAATAATAGTTTTTATTATCAAACCAAAACACCAATCGGTTTTTGGTGTAGGCGGGGATTGAACTCTAGATCTCTTATTCAACCATCAGAGACTTTACTAGTTGAGCTAACTAGAACCCACTTACTTTATTTTACTTAAAGTATGTCTTTGGTCATGATAATTGTTTTAGGTATGTGTCTAGGCATCCACTTTAATTTCCTTGAACAAATGTTTGTGTCATTGTGAATACATGATAATTTCCCTACATAAATGTTTCTGATATTGTAGAAGTAAATTAAAATTTTTGTTTTATTTTAATCTGCATTTGTTTTAGATGAAAATATCTTCCAACCCTAAAATAATTTTAGGGTTGCATTCTTGAAAATGTTCCAGAAAACATATTTTCTTAGCTCCAAACAACTACATAATAAACAAAAATCTTTACATTCCAATCCAAAAAAACCTAATAAACAAACAAAAAATAGGAGAGAGAGAGAGAGAGAGAGAGAGAGAGAGAGAGAGAGAGAGAGATTGTGGTGGCATTTGGGGGTGGTAGTCAATGGATAGTGGCAATGTGTTGGGGTTGGTGGTTGATGGATGACGGCAGCGCAATTTTGAAAGTCACTAAATGGAGACCAACTCATGTTATGCTCCCTTGTGCTATTCAATTGAGTGATGAGGTGTCAAAGATTTGGATTGAATATAGGGCGTAAAATATTTTATGCAAATATTCCTCAATATTTTACAATCAATCTAAAACATCTTTAGGTTAACCAGCATTGTCAGTCAGACCAATTACTTGCAATTGGGGTAAATATTTTCCAAAAGTATATTTAATGTGAAACAAATGCAAATAATATCATTATGTTCCTACCACCGCGCACTCTTGGTGTGGTGGTTATTCCATAAGTATAAATGCTTAAGGGATGTAGAGGGTAAGGGTCGGGGTTTAAGTCTCTAGGAGGGAGCTTCACACTTAGATTAGGCTAGAGTTGAAATTCTATTTTATATCAATATATATATATATATCATTATGTTCCTTGATACTTAATTAGCCACTATTCTCTTGTATTTATCTTAAAAATTCCATTATCAACAATCAAAATAGCTAGTGTGGAAGAAAAAAAAATTCAAACTGAACAATCATATATACATTCGTGCTAGACAAATTAAACCTAGAGGATTATTCAAATGCTAAATCCATTGCCTATATATACTAGCCAAAATATGGAGTTGCATTGGCAATAAGAGGAAATTTTCTATGAATGATCAAACCAATAGATTCACTCATGTCCAAATGCTCTCCTCTTGCCCCATCAGGCAACGTCCAATCAAAGTGGGGGTACAAGTTTTGCCAAAACACACTTAACGGTGGTTATGGCAAAGGAAATTCCTGGGCAGCCCCGCCTACGAGCTCCAAATGGGATCAATTGGAAATCATGTCCTTTGAAGTCTATTGAAAAAGTCAAGAAAATTTCTGGCTGAAATTTAGTTGGATTATCCCATAACCCCGGGTCTCTTCCAATTGCCCATACATTGATAAGAACTTGTGGTCCTGCTGCAATGTCATAACCTTGTATTTTGGCATCTCTAATTGATTCTCGTGGAATTAACAGTGGAATAATAGGATGCAAGCAAAGAGTCTCCTGGAATAACAGTGATCACTGCATTTAAGTAATGCATTTCTTCTAAATCATCCTCTGCTATGTCTTTTTTGTTGCTAGTGATCCCTCTCACTTTATCTTGCATTCTTCATCGTTTTGGGATGCCTTAAAAGCTTAATCATTGTCCATTCTAACGTTGAGTATGTAGTGTCAGTACCTACAACAAATGCATCCTATAACAACAAATAATTAAATATTGAAGAAAGTTTTCAATATGTATAGAAAGTGCATGAAATACAATAAGCAGCTAGAACAAAACAAACCCTTTTGCAATCAAGGCTGGGTTTTTTTATTTTTTCAATAAGGCTATCTTATATTTCCAATAAGATCCCTTCATTAGAAATTCTTATTTAACAACATTTAACACTTCACTTAGCAGGCTCATGTGAAAGGGTAGTTATGGTGGATCTAAGTCAAAGTGGTGTCATTTACATTCAGTTAGTCGTGCACACATAAAAAAAATTTAAAAAAAAAATTTTGCTTACCAAGATTAGAGCCTTAATGCTTACTCTATCAATAGGGAAACCAATCACATTTTCCTTTTGAACCCAAAGTAGTACATCGACAAAGTCCTTTTGGTCTCTTCATTTTCTAGACTATGGTCATCACTCCCTTTCTTCTGAAAATTTATGTGATCCTCAATTACTCCTTCCAATAACTCATCAAATTGTTTAGCCACTTTCTCTGCTCTAGCATCCAAGCCATTGACACGGCTCACCCGTGCAAGCCATGGAATATAATCCCCCATGTTGATAACACCCAACAACTCCATCATCTCCTCCATTAGCTCCTTAAACTGTCTGCTACCTTCCCCTCCACCATACTTCCTTCCCAAGGCAACCCTACATATTATATCATTAGTAAGCTTTGCAAACACTTCACTTAAATTCACACCTAAAGAAGAAGAAGAAGACTGTTTGATTTTCTCAATCAAAAGAGAAATTTCCTCCCCTCTCACTGCACGAAAGGACTGAACCCTTTTGTTACTCAAAAGATGTAGCACAAGTATGCTTTTCGTTTGCCTCCAGTACTCGCCGTAAGGTGCCAATGCCACATCTTTGAGATCGTACACTAGTTTTCTAAACATTCTTGTTTAAGGCCGGGTTGTAAAGATGACATCATTGGTCTCCATGATCTCTCGGGCAGCATCAGCAGACGAGACAACAAGGGTTGGTACATTGCCAAACTGAAGGTTTCCGATGATTGGGAACTTTGGTGGTGAAGGTGGTGAGATTTTGTTGTTGTTTGAAGTGTGGAGGACCATTTGTATAGGAGAATGAAGATGAAGGCCAAGATTGTTAAAACAAAGGGATGCAGCATGGAGGATGTTACATTTGGCCCTAAAAACAGAGCAGGCTCAATGGTAAAAGCAATTGATACGGTCGCCTAATTGCCAGGGGCAGAGCCACATAGTGGCTTGGGGGGGCCGTGACCCCTGCAAAATTTTTTTTTTTTCCCATTAGACTATGAAGAAAAAATAAATAGGCCCCCCCAACATTCCACAGCCGGCCCCCTCACCCATTTCTCACCCATTCTCCCAACCCTCAATCAAAAATTAGAAACACCATCAAATTAAAAAAAAAAAAATTATCTATTCTACTTTCAAGCCAAAAAAAAAAAAAAAACCCAAAAAAAATTTGAACTAAAATCTGAAAAAAAATATATATACATATATATATATATATATATAAAGCAAGCCCATCCATGGCAAGCCAAGCGCACGACGAGCCCATTACAGGTAGCTCGCTCACGGCAAACCCATTCTCAACCAAAAAAAAAAAAATACAGAGTCAGAAATTGAACCCAATCAACCCATCACGTCGCTGGCGCCTGGCATCACGCCGCGTCGTTGCTGGCAGAGAGATCAAACCCCAATACAAAAGCAAACCAAACACAGAGTATAGAGGTGTTTATCAAAAAAAAAAAAAAATCCCCAATACACAAACCAAAATCAAACCCAGTAAACCACTTACCGATGGACGGTCACGTCGCCGCAGCGAGCTCGTCGTCATCGTCGTCGTTCGCCTAGTCGCCCCTCATCGCAGATCGAAGATCGGAGAACGCAGATCGCTCTACCTCTACTCCGGTGCTCGGTGTTCGCCGCTCAGTGCTCCCTCCGGCCCTCCGTCAAGGTATTTCACTCTTTTTTCTCTCTGACTCTTTCTTAGTCTCTCGCTCTTTAATCTTTATCTCACTGAAATTAAAAAGGAAATGAATAATCGCAGATCGACATTGTAGACGCCTTCATCGGCTCATCGCTCTGTGCCTCTGCCTCTGCTCCGGTGAGCGGTGCTCGTTACCTCCTTCGGCAGTCCGACCCCCCCTCAAGGTTTCTCTCTAACTCTCTCTCAGTTTCTCTCTCTTTATCTCACTGAATGATTGAATAAAGAATAAAATGAAACTTATAAGTTATAAATGAAACTCACTAACTCAACATCTTTTTTTTTTTTTTTTTGATGTGGAACTGTGGTCTGTGAGAATCTGATTGGCCAATTTGGCTGACTTTCACTCTTTTTTTTTTTTTTTTTTTTTTGTCTTTTTAAATTTGGCTATCCACAGTCCACACACTGTGCTCCCTGGCGTGTAAGCGTGCACTCATAACAATTTTTTTTTTTTGGATCCTGTTGTACAACCAGAACAATGTTTGTGTGTGTGTTGTGTGTTTGTGGGTTGTGTGTTGGGTTGGGCTTGTTGTATCCTATTTGGTTTGGACTTCTTTAAGGCTCAGAAACTTTGAATGGATTTTGAAGTTATTGGGCTTGAGCTTCACATATTACCCAAGTTTTAATTTTGGAATTGAAACTTGGAAAAAAACAATTTAAAAAAATTTTGAAAATCATATAATATAAATAATATCGGTTTTTTTTTTTTTTTTTTAAAGGACTTCACCATCCAACTTTTATTGATTAATATTATTTTAGTTGCGGTCCATTAGCTAATGGATACAATAGATAGTTAATTAGTTACAGTATCACTATTATACTATAATTAGTTAATTGTATAATTAATGACAAATAAATTAAAGCAATATAGTTTATTGTTAAGCTAAACAACAATAATTAAAACTATATAATTAAATTAACCAATACATTATAAAAGACAAATTAATTAAATTATTTTTGTTTTTGTTTGAGGGGTTATTATTAATTAAAGCTGTATTAAAAATGGGTTGATTATTTAAATTATAGTGGAAATTTTGTTTTTTTCTTGAGTATGAATAACATTCATATAATTAAGTAAAAATTTCTAATTAAAATTTTATTTTTTTAAATTTTTTTCAGGTTAATTTTTGAGTCATATTCTTAAAGCTAAAAGAATTATGAGCAAACGAAAAACAATTGATGCATTCTTTAAGAAAAAAGATGTTAGCAATTCAGAAATTAGGACACCTGTGGCTGTAGAAACAAATGTTAATACTTCGATGCCTGATGAACATCCCTCCAAATGTCCAAAACTTCAATTTGAAGAGATAGATCGTAATCCAGAATCACGTAAACAAATATGTGAATTTCCTATCAACAAACAAGATGAAATCCGACGAGCTTATATCGAAAAGGTCCATATCAACCTAAAGATATAGACTATCCATACAATGATGATACTCATCATCATCGATTTCAATCTTCATGGTTTAAGTCACATAAGGATCGGTTGGAATACTTACCTTCAATGGATGCGATATATTGTCTACCTTGCTACCTTTTTAGTAAGAAACCAATAGGTCATCCCGGATCAGATGTATTCATTTCAACAGGTTTTAATAATTGGAAAAAGGTGAAAGATGGAATGAATTTTCCTTTAATTCGTCATGTTGGGAAAGAACCAAACTCCCCACATAAAATTGCTGTGAAATGTTGTGAGGATTTAAAGAATTATTCACGACATATTGACAAGCTAATTGAGAAACAAACGTCAAAAGAATTAGAGTGTGCTCAAAACCTCAGTAGAGCGTGCTCGATTGCTAGCATTCCAAGCTTGTGCTTTTAGAGGTCATGATGAAAGTCTTGATTCAAAAAATAGGGGTAATTTTATTGAATTGATAAAATTCACATCAACTTTCAATGACAAAGTAGCTAGTGTTGTCTTGGAAAACGCTCCAGGAAATGCCAAATATACATCACCCACAATTCAAAAGGAGATTTTGCATATTCTTGCTAGTAATGTGCGAAATGCTATTCGTGAAGAAATTGGGGTTGCAAAATTTTGCATTCTTATTGATGAAGCCCGAGATGAGTCGAAGAGAGAGCAAATGGCCATCATTTTGAGATTTGTTGATAAAGAAGGTTTTATTAAAAAGCGTTTCTTTCATATTGTGCATGTTAGAGACACTACTGCATTGACTTTAAAGAATGAGATATGTGCTGTCCTTTCTCATTACAACCTCTACATTGAAAATATTCGAGGTCAAGGATATGATGGGGCTAGTAACATGCGTGGTGAATGGAATGGATTACAAGCTCTTTTTCTTAAAGATTGCCTATATGCTTATTATGTACATTGTATGGCTCATAGGTTGCAATTAGCTCTAGTTACAGCATCTAGAGAAGTAAAAGATGTTCATCAATTCTTTGATCATTTGGTTAATATTATCAATATTGTTGTTGGTTCTAGTAAGCGTAATGATGAATTGCAACATGCTCAAGCAGAACAAGTTGAGAATATGATTGCTTCTAATGAAATTGAGACTGGAAGAGGTGCAAACCAGATTGGTACTTTGCAACGAGCTGTAAATACTAGGTGGGGATCTCATTTTCAATCTATTTGTAGTTTGATTAAAATGTTTGATGCTACTTGCAAAGTTATCAACACTATCTCTGAGGAAGGGGCTAACTATAAACAACGCGGTGATGCCGAGGGAGCTTATCAGGTATTAACATCATTTGAATTTATTTTAATCTTGCATTTGATGAAAGAGATAATGGGAATTACTAATGTTCTTTGTCAAACTTTGCAACAACATTCTCAAGACCTTTTATATGTCATGCATTTAGTTTCAACTACAAAATCACTTATTTAAGAGTTGAGAGATGATGGATGGGAGCCTTTACTTGCTAGTGTTATACCATTTTGTGAGCAACATGAAATTGATATTCCTGATATGAATGCTCGTTACACTAATAGTCGAGGTAGATATCGTTGTCAAGATGATGATTTAACAATGGAACATCATTTTAGAATTGGCATATTTACAGTTGCAATAGACTTTCAATTGCAAGAATTGAAAAGTAGATTTTCTGAGCTAACAACAGAACTTGTCATTCTTAGTTCGGCTTTAAATCCCAATGATGCTTTTAGATTATTCAAAATTGTTCATATATTCAATTTGGTTAAGAAATATTATCCTCAAGATTTCACTAAACATGAACACGAACTTTTGGAGTCTCAATTGCAACATTATGAGCTTGATGTGATAAAACATCCAGATTTTCAGAATATGAGTACAATTTCCGAGCTATGTAGGGGATTACAAATTTCAGGAAAGTCTAATATCTATTTTTTGATTGATAGACTTATTCGTCTTGTGTTGACCCTTTCAGTTTCTACAGCAACTACAGAACGAGCTTTCTCAGCTATGAAGTTGTTAAAAACAAGACTTCGCAATAGAATGGAGGATGAGTTTTTGGCAGATAATATGATAGTTTATATAGAGAAGGAAATTGCAGGGAATTTCACTATAGAGATGATAATTGATGAATTTTATTCTATGAAAAATCGTCGTCAGGCATGATTTGATCCGATTGATGACCCGACCTAACCCGAAGAATGGGAGATTTACTAAGGCTTAGTCCATGGAGCGGAGGCTTGGGCCGACACAAAATTTTTGGTCCGTTTTTGTAGCCCATTGTGAATCCTGTGCGGAGGATATAAAAGCTGTTTTTTTTTGTGATTAGGGTTTTGTCATCTTGTTCTTTTTGAGAAAGAAAAACATTGTAACCGCACATTGTAATTTTCTTTTATAATAGTGAAATCCCTGCAACTCTGTGGACGTAGGCAAATTGCCGAACCACGTAAATACTATCTTGTGCGTGTGATTGTTTTTCTTTTGGCGTTTTCTTTTCTCTATTTTTTTGTTTCTCACAGGTTTGGAATTTCGGTTGAATTCCCAACATGTTCAAGTATATGATGATATATGAAAGTTGATAATTTTGTATCCAATAGACTTAAGAATTATATTTAGTATATTTCTGTTACAATCCGGCCCCCCCAAGTATTCATTCCTGGCTACACCCCTGCTAATTGCCCAAGCAAAAAAAAAAGCCCCCAAATTTTAATCAACAAGGCTATTTCTATCAATGTAATAGTAATAATTAAGCCCAAATATTAGCCAACAAATAAAATAATATTTTTTATCAAAAGAAATACAAACAAAAAAAGAGAGAAAAATACTACGTTCACAATATTTTTCACAATATTTTTACAACAAATGCTAAGTAGCAAATTGTTATTGATGGCAAAAAAATAATTTTAGTATTAGGTTCAAATTAGAACTAGTAACAACTTAATACCTAGGATTTATTGTGAAAAATATTGTAAATGTAACACTTCTAAAAAAAAAAAAAAAGTAATGCACAAAAAAATTCACAACATTTTTCACAATAGTTAAGTTAGCAAATTTTTACTAGTTCTTATTTAAATCCACCATTAACATCACTCTTTTACTTACCGTTATCAATTTGTAATATCAACAGTTGTGAAAAGTTTTGTCAAATTTTTTGTGTCAATAAACTTTCAAAAAAAAAAATTACGTAGTTCATGTTAATTAGTAGTAATTTTGCATCTAAAACAAGATAATCAGTTTTCGCCTTAGGCCCCCAAATGCAACAACCCCCCTTTTCCCCCTAAAAATTGAAGACAGTGTGACATTTTCTTCTCTTTTTAAGGCGCAAGTGTATGTTTTAGTTCTTGCAATTCCCTTCCTATTAATTTCCCTTTTTAAATTGGATTTACTGCCCAGCCGCCTCAAGAGTAATGAGAACTTGAATGGGAATAAAAGTCAGCAAATGGTGATTTGTCCAAACCAAAAAAAAAAAAAAGACATGAAAATGGTGTCAAGCATACTGTAATGAAGATGACTTAGTATGAAAATGTTTGTGAGTTGTCGTGTGGGCTTAGGCAACTGTGACATTTGCACCAACAAGGTATATATGAACGCACCTCCAATCCAAATAACGTACTTAGTATGCATGCTAGCTACATTAGGGAAAATGACAAAAAAAAGTCAAGATGTGATTCATCACATCAAATTGAATTATTGAGCCCTACTAGAACTTAATGATTGTATCTGATTGATATTCCTGGCTTTCTGTAAGTATATCTTTTGGCCAAGCAAATGGACTGTTTTCTTATATTATATACACTGTTAATCCAGCTATCTACTCTTTCTTGACGTTGAATCTTTTGGTCTTTGGAGCTGCAGATAGACGTGAGTAATTCTGCTTCATTCTAATTCTGGATTCAAAGACAATGGAAAATTTCCCACTCCAAGAGAGAGAGTTTATGAAAATTGCTCCCTGACATACATATGAAGAGATAAATCATTATTGGGTTTTGCATTAGTCACGTTGATGCAACCTCACAAATTTTTACATACATCAGAAATTGCATAAGCATACAAAAATTGCATATTATTTGAAGTGCTTAGTACATTGAGTAAAATTCATTCAAGTATGTCAATCATCCAAAAAAAAAAAGCCACAACGGATTTCAATTCACAAGTCCAAATCTTATAATTTATTCTTTGTCCTCAAGAAGACAAATACCTGCCGCCAAGAAACACAATTGGTCCCAAAACACTGGCGCTACAACAGTTGATAAAACTTCGATTGGTACATTCATATATGTTTTGAGTATGATTTTGCATTGGCTGTCAATCACCAATGAGTTGCCACATCAAATTTCTTTTACATGTTATGAGTACGTATGCTACAACACTCATTAGGTATTCGGATTTCATCAAGGACAGAAACATAAGGAAAGAGCTACCATAATGAGAGGCTTGCATCGAACTTGTCACTATCCCCAATTAACATGATGGCTAAAATGGGAAAACCCAACTCAAAGAAATTGCCCCTCAAATGAGAAATGTTGCTGCAGAATGCTCCAATATCTCCCCCACAGACCATGAACTAATGTTGTTCACCATCCTCAACAGCACAGACTGTGCAGGGATGCGCATTGGCTAAGCAAATCATATCAAGATAATCATATTAGTAGTTGTATTTGGTTTCTGCTGATTCTATCATCTACAATATTTCCAGTCATATGTAAAATTTTCTGTGGTAAAAAACTATTCCTAACCATGTTGAAAACATTTTCTAATAAAATTGACAATGGAAAGAACATGGGTAATCGCTGCAATAGATGGTTCAACACTATAACCAAAGTTTGAACTTTCCGGTCCTAATGTTTAGTCTTCTACGTCTACTAGTTGAGCTATTCTTAATGACACTACAATAAGGTATTAATCTAATATAAATATAATGTAATGTATAATGGTTGGATCAAGATATATATGCCCAACACAGCAAGATTTTACAGGCTTTAACGAGGATCAAAACCCAAGTGAAAATTGGGAAATCGCATCGTCTTGGGACCAATGAGAATCTTGTATTGGCCTGTGATGACCAGGTTGCGTTTGATGCTCAGGATAGCTGAGATGTTTTTTGTTTTTTTTTTTGGGGGGGGGGGTTGAATCAATATCTATCTAAAATAATAAAATCATTAATGACTTAAGAAACGGTATAATAGTGTGTTAACCTCGTGAACCAGCCGGGGAAGCATTCCATGGATGCTTCAAGCAATGATAGCATCCTTCCAAACTCTTGTTTTTCCCATGCCATCAATTTCTATAAATGAAAAAGCTTTCTTAGGCAATCTAAACTTGTTTTCACCCTCTTGGTAGTTATCCATCGGGGATGGAAAAACTTTAAACAAGTTTTAAGATGTTGCATTTTAGAATAATACTAGGGAGGTATATATAGAAACTTCAGGTGATGAAACTGACAATAGAAATGAAAGATTTGTGAAATCTGAAAGAATCTTTTTTATATAATGTTTGTTTTAATTTTAGAAATAAATTACTCTTTGGAGAAACCGTTTACACATATTTGACTCACTTGTAATGAGATATAACGTGACATAAGAAATAACAAAATTAAAGTTTATTAAAATTCAAAAGCATCAGTTCATGTGATGATCACATCAAATGCATGTAACATCTATTCAACTAAATAGAGAAATCAGTTACATTAACTTACTTGTCATGAGATTCAACATGGTATATTTTATTCACATGATATTATCAGATGCAAGTAACGCCTATTCAACTAAATAAAGAAATCGGTTACACTAACTAACTTGTTATGAAATTCAATATGGCATAAGTAATGGCAAAATTAAATTCTATTCAGATTCAAAAGCATCTATTCACGTGATTTCATTAAACTCATGTAACGTCCATTCAATACTAAGTGGGGAAATCGATTACATTAACTCATCAAACTCATGCAACGCCTATTCAACTAGGGAGGTATATATAGAAACTTCAGGTGATGAAACTGATGATAGAAATGAAAGATTTGTGAAATCCGAATGAATCTTTTTTATGTAATGTTTGTTTTAATTTTAGAAATAAATGACTCTTTGGAGAAACCGTTTACACATATTTGACTCACTTGTAATGAGATATAACGAGGCATAAGAAATAACAAAATTAAAATATATTAAAATTCAGAAGCATCAGTTCATGTGATCACATCAGACGCATGTAACATTTATTCAAATAAATAGAGAAATCAGTTACACTGACTCA
Source organism: Quercus agrifolia (assembly GCA_029955455.1). Classification (NCBI taxonomy): domain Eukaryota; kingdom Viridiplantae; phylum Streptophyta; class Magnoliopsida; order Fagales; family Fagaceae; genus Quercus; species Quercus agrifolia. Next base: position 47,304,105 of record JARQAD010000006.1, read on the forward strand.
CTTATCATGAGATTCAACATGGTATATTTTGTTCACATGATATTATCATATGCAAGTAACACCTATACAACTAAATAAAGAAATCGGTTAAACTGACTAACTTGTTATGAAATTCAATGTGGCATAAGTAATAGCAAAATTAAAGTCTATTAAGATTCAAAAGCATCTATTCACATGATTTCATCAAACTCATGTAATGTCTATTCAATACTAAGTGGGGAAATCGATTACACTAACTCATCAAACTCATGCAGCGCCTACTCAACTAGGGAGGTATGTATAGAAACTTCAGGTGATGAAACTGATGATAGAAATGAAAGATTTGTGAAATCCAAATGAATCTTTTTTATGTAATGTTTGTTTTAATTTTAGAAATAAATGACTCTTTGGAGAAACCGTTTACACATATTTGACTCACTTGTAATGAGATATAACGAGGCATAAGAAATAACAAAATTAAAATATATTAAAATTCAAAAGCATTAGTTCATGTGATCACATCAGACGCATGTAACGTTTATTCAACTAAAGAGAGAAATCAGTTACACTGACTCACTTGTCATGAGATTCAACATGGTATATTTTGTTCACATGATATTATCATATGCAAGTAACGCCTATACAACTAAATAAAGAAATCAGTTAAACTGACTCACTTGTTATGAAATTCAATGTGGCATAAGTAATAACAAAATTAAAGTCTATTAAGTTTCAAAAGCATCTATTCACGTGATTTCATCAAACTCATGTAATGTCTATTCAATACTAAGTGGGGAAATCGGTTACACTAACTCATCAAACTCATGCAATGCCTACTCAACTAGGGAGGTATGTATAGAAACTTCAGGTGAAGAAACTTCAGGTGATGAAACTGATGATAGAAATGAAAGATTTGTGAAATCCGAATGAATCTTTTTTATGTAATGTTTGTTTTAATTTTAGAAATAAATGACTCTTTGGAGAAACCGTTTACACATATTTGACTCACTTGTAATGAGATATAACGAGGCATAAGAAATAACAAAATTAAAGTCTATTAAAATTCAAAAACGTCAGTTCATATGATCACATTAGATGCATGTAACGTCTATTCAACTAAATAGAGAAATCAGTTACACTGACTCACTTGTCATGAGATTCAACATGGTATATTTTGTTCTCATGATATCATCAGACGCAAGTAACGCCTATTCAACTAAATAAAGAAATCGGTTACATTGACTAACTTGTTATGAAATTCAACGTGGCATAAGTGATAGCAAAATTAAAGTCTATTAAAATTCAGAAGTATCTATTCATGTGATTTCATCAAACTCATGTAACGTCTATTCAATACTAAGTGGGGAAATCGGTTACACTAACTCATCAAACTCATGCAATGCCTATTCAACTAAGTAAAGAAAATTGGTTACATTGACTCAAATGTTATGAGATTCAACATAGCATAAGTAATAGAAAAAGAAAGCATATTAAAATTCAGAAGTATCTCTTCACGGGATTTCATCAAACTCAAGTAACACCTATTCAAATAAGTGGAGAAATCGGTTACACTGACTCACTTGTTGTGAGATTCAACGTGGCATAAGTAATAGCGAAATTATTGTCTATTAAAATTGAGAAATATCTATTCACGTGATCTCATCATACTTATGTAGCGTCTATTCAACTAAGTGGAGAAATTTGATTACACTGACTCACTTGTTATGAGATTCAATGTGACATAAATAATATAAAAATTAAAGTCTATTAAAATTCAGAAATTATTCATGTGATTTCATCAAACTCATGTAATGCTGGCTATTCAACTTTTAAAATCTAATGCCAAGAAGGGAATTGTTGGTGAAATAATATCTTAGGGGAGACTCCAAATGAAGAATTTATATATATATATATATATATATATATATAACATATAAGAACACCACTTTACCCAAAGGATGAAGTCTTATGAGTTTGGGCTTAACTATATTATATTAACTTGAACTCTAGGCTGTCATGGCTTGGGCTCTGTGGAATGCTCACAACAAATTTTTTACTTTTAAAAGATCCAGCTACAACCTAAAGTCATCCTCAATGGGGCTGCGGGTTTCTTAGCAGAGTATCAACACAAAACAGCAGCACAAAAAAATTCCTATGTTTTTCCATGGTCTTATTTTTGGTCTTGTGTTTGTTGACAGCCTCTGTGCTGTGCTGTATTCTTCTTCTGGTTTTTGCTTTTCTTTGCTACATGATGTTAGTTTCCAGCTACCGTTGTATCTTTGGTTCCTTATATTAATACAATTTCTATCTTTGACTCAAACAAACAAAAATAAAAAAAATAAAGTCTAAGTAGAGAAACCAATTATATTTTTTTGACTCACATGATATAGGATACATCAAATTGGTATCCCAAAGCATATATCTATTCACTTGATTCTTCTAACTAGGCGAAATGTTTGTTTCAATTTTAAAAATCAAAGGTTAAGTGGAGAAACTCATTATGCATATTCAATTACCTGTAATGAGATTCAACATGTCAGAACGGATCGTTGAATTGAAATGTGTTAAAAATACCAAATATAATAATGTGATTTCACCCAATTCACTAAGCACATTTCAAGTGTAGAAATCGAAGGCAGAATTGATGGTAGAACTAAACTATTTTGAAACTCAAAGCCAATTTACTTGATTTTATTTGAGTTACTGAGATGTATTTCAATTATAGAGGTTAAATACCAAGTTGAGCAACAAATTACTGGTGCTTGAATTTACAAGTTCTGAGATTCCATGTGACATAATCAATGAAGATTAAAATTTATGTAAGGCGAACATCGCCTTACACAATTTCTTCTTCTTTTTTCTCCCATTTCACAAAACATGTTACTCAATTATAGAAATCCAAATCCAAATGGTGCAATTGAAAAAATGTAATTTTCTTGCATATAATGAGATTCCATGTGCAGACTTAACAAAATTGGATTTACCAGAAAGAAATACAAAGAAAAAATATATAAATAAATAAACTGTTTATTTATTTAGAATCAAATAAATTAGCTGTTTTGGTTGCAATAACTAATAATATAATAGCTTTAAAAAGTACGATTACCTTCAGCTTGTCCCTTGTAGTTGTAGACTTGTTTTTGAACATGAAGTAAACATTCACTTAAATGGTTTGGGTTTACATTTTAATGCCCAATCTATTTCGGTGGAGCTTTTATCCTTTAATATTTGGGTTTGATGATACCTATTTCACAAACTTCTAAATAGTCAAAGGTCTTATAACTCGGTTAATACATTCTAGCTAGTATTTCTATTAGAAACGTCCATGATTCAAATTCTCCTAACCCCAATTATTGAATTATGAGACAAAATAAATAATAAATAAAAAAACAAAAAGCAAAAAAAAAAAAAAATCAACAAAACCGTTTTAGGTATTCGTCTAGGCATCTGCTTTAATTTACTTGCATAAATGTCTCTATTATTTTGCATATAAATCCTCATTCCCCTGCATAAATGCTTCTGTTATTGCTGAAGCAAATTAAAAATTTGTTTCCAATATAAAACTTTGTTGCATTTTAGTTAATTTCATTATTTTCCTTGTTAATCGAATACTGGACTCTTTTATTTGGGAAATTATTGTGTACTCCCGGAGTACCATAAATGCGTGCTCCCTCCTCTCACATGAATGATAGGTTCCACTAATTAAATTCATGGTGGGACCTACCATTCATGTGAGAGGAGGGAGCACGCATTTATGATACTCCAGGAGTACCTAATAATTTTCCCTTTTATTTATCTTAGAGTTCCATTCTCTACAATCAAAATAGAGTGCAAGAAAAAAGAGAAATTCAAACTGAAAAATCATACATTCTTGCTAGCCAAATTGAACTTAGAGGATTATTCAAATGCTAAATGTATTGCCTATATATACTAGGCAACATATGGAGTCATAACTGCAACAAGAATTTTCTATGAATGGCTATACCAATAGATTCAGGGGAAATTATTGTGTACTCCTGGAGTACCATAAATGCGTATTCCCTCCTCTCACATGAATGGTGGGTCCCACTAATTAAATTCATGATGGGACCCACCATTCATGTGAGATGAGGGAGTACACATTTATAGTACTCCGGGAGTACGTAATAATTTTCCTAGATTCAGTCATGTCCAAGTCCACTCCTCTTGTCCCATCGGGAAATGTCCAATTAAAGTAGTGCAAAAGCTTTGCCAAAACAAGCATAAATGTGGTTATGGAAAAGGAAATTCCTCGGCAACCCATCCTACCAGGTCCAAATGGGATCAACTGGAAATTATTTCCTTTAAAGTCTATAAAGAAGACAAGAACCTTTTAGGATGAAATTCATTTGGATTGTCTTGTATCTTAGGGTCTCTTCCAATTGCCCATACATTGATAAGAACTCGTGTACCTGCTGCAATGTCATAACCTTGTATTTTGGCATCTCTACTTGATTCTCTCAGAGGTAACAGCGGAAGGATAGGATGCAAGCAAAATGTCTCTTTAATCACTGCATTTAAGTAATTCATTTCATCCAAATTATCCTCTGTTATGTCCTTTTTGTTTCTAGTGATTGTTCTCACTTCATTTTGCATCTTCTTCATCGTTTTGGGATGCCTTAAAAGCTCTATCAATGCCCACTCTAACACTGAGTATGTAGTGTCAGTACCAGCAATGAATGCATCCTATAACAACATGTGGTTAATATTGAAGAAAGTTGTTAATATGCATGAGAAAGAGCATGAAATATCGTAGGTTACTTGAACAAAACAAGCCCCTTTATAGTCGACACTATTTTCAGTAAGATCCCTTCATTAGTCATTCTTATCCAACAACATTTAACACTTCACTAGTTTGGCAAACCCCGCCCACCATTAGTTTAGGCTGTTAGGTTACACGCTAGCATGCTAATGTGTTGTTGTTGTTGTTTTTTTTTTTTTTTTTTTTTAGTCATGTCATGTCATTTATAACAAAGAGCACAGTTAGTGCTTCCAAAATGACATAATTTTAGGAGGCTGACTTGGCAAAACAAAATACACATTAGCATGGCCGTGTATCACTTAACAACCTAAACTAATGGAGTATGGAGGTTCACTAATGAAACCAAACTTTATGGTGTAAAATTCAATTTCTCAAACTTCAAGTATAAAATTAAAACCTCAAATTTTAGGGGTGTACTTTACCCTTCTTGTTATTATAGGCTCATGTGTAAGTGGTGTTATGGTGGGAAAAAATCAAAGTGGTGTCGTCATTGACATGCACTTAGTCGAATGGAGAGAGAGAGAGAGAGAGTTGCTTACCAAGATTAGAGCCTTAATGCTTACTCTGTCAATAGTGAAACCGTTCATGTTTTCCTTTTGAACCCAAAGCAATACATCCACGAAGTCTTTTTGGTTTTCATTTTCTAGACTATGGTTATCACTCCCTTTCTTTTGACAATTTATGTGATCTTCAATTACTCCTTCCAGAAAATCATCAAATTGTTTAACCACCTTCTTTGCTTTAGCATCCAAGTCATTGACACGGCTTACCCATGCAAGCCATGGAATATAATCCCTTTCGTTAATCACACCCAACAACTCCATTAACTCCCCCAAAAGCTCCTTAAGCTTCCTCTCACCTTCCCCATCACCATACTTCCTTCCCAAGGCCACCCTACATACAATATCATTAGTAAGCTTAGCAAACACTTCACTTAAATTCACAGCCGAAGAAGAACAAGACTATTTGATTTTCTCAATCAGTAGAGATAGTTCCTCCTTTCTCACCACACGAAAGGATTGAACCCTTTTGTTACTCAAAAGTCAAAAGATGTAGCACGAGTATACTTTTCATTTGCCTCCAGTACTCGTCGTATGGTGCCACTGCAACATCTTTGAAATCATACGATAGTTTCCTAAACATTCTTGTTTTGGGTCAGTTTGCAAAGATGTCATCATGGGTCTTCAAGATCTCTCTTGCAACATAAGTTGATGAGACAACAAGGTCGGTACATTGCCAAGCTGAAGCAGCATTAGGGGGCCATGGAGTTGAGCTAAGCCTTGGATGAGTGGTGAGGGTGCAAGCCAAGTTGGGGAAGGTTTTCAATGATTGGGAGCTTTGGTGGTGAAGGTAGTGAGTTTTTTTGTTGTTTGGAAGAGTGGAGGACAATTTGAATAGGAGAATGAAGATGAAGGCCAAAATACTTAAAACAAATTGATGTACAACAAGGGTGCTACTACTACATTTGGCCCTAAAAATTGCAGGAAGTGTGACATTTTCTTCTCCCTGTCACAGGCAAGTATATATTTTGTTAGGGAAAAAACCTAAATCCCTTCAATGTCTATGGGTGGATTAAAGTAAATGACTATCAAGCAATAACAATATATGGAAACAAAATTTCAGCAAGCACCGATTGAAACATAATCATACAAAAACACTAAATCTTACACGAAAAATTCTTGGAAAAAACCATGGAACTGCTCAGAACAAAAATCCACCATGAAAATAGAGATTAAAACTCTCAAGTTTATGCAAAAATTGAGTTTACAATAAACTAAAAATACAACAAATAAATTTTAAAGAGTAAATACAATCTCACCATAAAATAGTAACTAAAATCTTCCCTTTGAACACTTCAACTCTTTATAGTTGCAGCACTTAAAAAATCCTCTAAGAAATCTCCATCAATTTATCTTCTTCTGTGCGGCTTGAGCAAAGAAAATGTTTCCACCAATGTTTCCTTTTCCTTTCTTGGCATCACTTCTCATTAAGAGAAGTCTAACTTCTTATCAAAAAAAAAAAAAAAAAGAAGTCTACTTCTCACAAGGCTTGGAGACAAGCTATTAAATGAAGGCTGCCTTTAATTTCTCTAAGCTTGCAAGCTCATTTAGGAGAGCTTTGACAAGTTGTGGGCTGGACCACACTAGGTGCCACGCACCCAAAATGTTTAAGTCCTTGGGAGGTACTGTCCTCTTTTATATTGGACTTAACAGTAGCCTCATCAATAGCGAGAACCATTGTTTTAAAAATCAGACTAGACCAATTGATCCAACCAGTTGAACTGGGAATTGGCCACTAATTCGGTAAAAAAAAAAAACACTAAAAACTGGTCAAAACCGATCAATAACTAGCCAAAATCAGTCAAAAACAGAATAAATCCGAGAACCAGAGGCAAATTCGGTTTTGCCTTCAATCCGGTTTTTAAAACCATAGCGAAAACTTAAATGGTGGCAAGTTGTGATTGGTGGAAGTCAAATGATACACTTCAATTACTCATAACTCGTTATGTAACGAGTTATTGCAAAAATTGTGAAATTTCATATATCTGTAACATTACTCAAAACGGTGTCTCATAAATATCACTAACTACAATTATGTGGATTGAGATTAGACTGCACATGCAATAGGTATGAATGGTTAAGATTTAGCCATTAAATATAAAAAAAGTAACTTTTAAATCTTAATCATTAAATATAAAAAATAGTAAAAGGAAAAAGGTAAAAGGAAAGAAAAAAAAAATTTGTGAGGGGATTGGAGTGAATTGCACCAGATCTCAATCCCAATTATGTAGTTACACTTTTAGCACAAATAATAATAATAATAATAATAATAATAATAATGTAGTTACACTTACACTGTTAATCAAGAGAGCCAATTTCGTATTGGAGGCTATTTCAATTTGGCCAGGAGAAGGAAATATTCCAGTATTGATTGATATTGGTGTACTATTTCGGAATTACCGCTATTTATATATTTCTATACATAAATATATATTTGTATTATTTATGTAAGTATGAATTTATTAATTTTTATGTTTATCAACATAAAATTTAAAATCCACATATTTTATAAGCCTACATGTTAGCTGTGGGGGGCGAAAGCTTGAACTCTTATATTGAGCCTTAAGCACCATTTACTAATAATAATACGTTCGAGGAGGAGTAAATGTTTGGAAATGCCCCATAGAGGGTAGCCGTGCAGGGAAATGTTCGAAGGCACTGATCCGAGAGGGTTATCCTCCTCGGACCTGACGAATGTCAGTCAGGTGAGCTTTTGCTTGACTTGGGTAAGCTTCCAGGATATTCCAGCAATGAAGATAGACTTCAGAGGTGTAAAGAAGGGATAAGAACATGGAAATATCTTGGAAAAAAGCTGCTACCACCGCATTAAATGCACTACAGCAGCTTTCTTGGCCGTATTAATGTGGAGAAGACCTCTGAAAAGTGTTTTCAACCACTACCGCTTACAGAAAACCAGAAAAGCTGCTCAAATATGACAGAGATTCGAGTACAGGGTTGGATGAGAAACAAGTGGATGATGGGAAATGGATTGGAAGGGACTATATAATTGGAGAAACCCTCCATAAGTGAGGGATTGGAAAAATACTAGTAGAGAGATATTGAAAGAGAATTACTGTAGCACAGTGAAGAATTAACTTTCAAGAATAGCCAATTCATCTAAAAACTTACTCTTCGGACATATATTCGATCCTTGATTATGTGTCTTTCCCTCCTTGGACAAGCTTCAAAACCTTGATTAACCGTTAGAAAACCCATTAACAGCTCAGTTCTTTCACCCACTCTCTTATAAATTTATTGTATTGAGCTTATTGGGCTTATACCCCAATTATTTTGGGTTTGGACTGCAATTTGTGTCCCTACATTAGCTTAAGTACATTAAATAATATATTAGATTAAATTTTTTTTTTTAATAAATTTTTTCAATTTCAATTTTTCTTTTTATTGTACCAGCCAATACCGACTAGTACGAGCCGATATAGACTGGTATAACTGAAATAGACCGATACAACCTGGTATTTTTTTCAGTACATTTTGAAGGAATACTAGTACCGGAATAATGATGGTACCATATATTTCCCTGGTACAGCCAGTACCGGTACTGTATTGACTTCTTTGCTCTTAATCCCCCTGGCTCTACTATGTCTTTACCTTAAAACTTTTGCTCTTTGGAGCTGAAGATAGAAATGACTGGTTTTGCTTCATTCTGATTCTTGATTTCACAGACAATGGAATATTTATGACCCATCTCAATACTAGAAATTAAGGATTATATCTGACTGATATTCCTGGCTTATCTTATGGTGTACCCTCCCTCTTTCTGTACAAGTATATCTTTTGGCCACAAATGTTGTGTTCTTATATATACACAGTTAATCCAGCTAACTACTCTTTCCTGACGTTGAATATTTTGCTCTATGGAGCTGCAGAGAGAAGTGAGTAATTTTGCTTCATTCTAATTCTTGGTTCACAGACAATGTAATATTTCCCACTCCAAGAGAGAGAGTGAGAGAGAGTTTATGACGTTGATGCAGCCTCACAAATTTTTATATACATCAGAAATTGCACAAGAATACAGAAATGGCATATTATTTGAAAGCGCTTAGTACATTGAGTAAAATTCATTCAAGTATGTCAATCATCTACCCTTATAATTTGTACTTTGTCCTCAAGTAGACAAATACTTGCCGCCCAATAAATACAATTGGTCCCAACACACTAGCACTACAACAATTGATAGAACTTCGATTGGTACATTCGTATATGTTATGAGTATGATTTTGCTTTGCATTTGGCTTTCAATCACCAATGAGCTGCCACATTAAATTTCTTTTACATGTTATGAGCATGTTACTATTTACTCCTACACTCATTAGGGATTTCATCAAGGACCGAAATATAAGGCCATGAAAGAGCTTCCACAATGAGGGCCTTGCATCAAACTTATCACTTTCAACTCAAAAGGAGTACTGAGAGGCATTCATGAAGACATTATTTTATTGGAGTTTTGGTTGCCTCAGAATACTCCAATATCTTCCCCGCAGACCATGAACTGATGTTGTTCACCATCTCCTACAGCACAGACCGTGCAGGGATGCGCATTGGCTAAGAAAATCATATCAAGATAATCATATTAGTAGTTGAATTTAGTTTCTGCTGACTCTATCATCCACAATATTGCCAGTCATGTGTAAAATTTTGTTGTGGTAAAAAAACTATTCCTAACCATGTTGAAAACATTTTCTAATAAAATTGGCAATGGAACAAACATGAACTTTCCAGTCCTAATGTTTAGGCTTCTACATCTACCAGTGGGCTATTCGTAATGACAGTACAATAAGGTATTAATCTAATATAAATATAATGTAATATATAATAATTGGATCAAGATATGCCCAACAGCAAGATTCTACAGACTTTAACGAGGATCAAAACCCAAGTGAAAATTGGGAAATCACCTCCTCTTGGGACCAATGAGTCTTGTTCTGGCCTGCGATGATAAGGTTGCGTTTGATGCTCAGGATAGATAAGTGAGCTGAATCTAATTATACTAATTTATTAACATATTAATAACTACGTAAAAATAAGTAAATCATTTATGGCTTAAGAAATGGGATAATAGTGTATTAACCTCGTGAGCCAACCGGGGAACGTTTCCTTGGATGCTTCAAGCTATTAGAGCACCCATCCAAACTCTAGCTTTTCCCATGCCATCAATTTCTATAAATGAAAAAACTTTCTTAGGAAATCTTAACTTGTTTTCACCCTCTTGATCGTTATCCATCAAGGATGGAAAAACTTTAAACAAGTTTTAGATCTTGCAATTTAGAAGATGACTAGGGAGGTATATATAGAAACTTTGGGTCATGAAACCGATGATAAAAATGAGAGATTAGTGAAATCCGAAAGAATCTTTTTTATGTAATTCTATCTTACTAACGTAACGTTTGTTTCAGTTTTAGATATAAATGATTAAGTGGAGAAATTGGTTACACAAATTTGACTTGTAATGAGATTCAACAAGTAATAGCATCTATTTAAATGATTCTCTCATGCTCATGTAACGTTTATTCAACTTTGGGCGATGAAACCGATGATAGAAATAAAAGATTAGTGAAATCTAAAAGAATCTCTTTTAAGTAATTCTATCAAACTCACATATTGCTTGTTTCAATTTTAGAAATAAATTACCAAGTGGAGAAATCGGTTACACTAACTCATATGTTATGAGATTTGAAGTGGAATAAGAAAATGAAAAATTAAAGTCTATTAAAATTTAGAAGTATCTATTCACGTGATTTCATCAGAATCATGAAACGCCTATTATGTAGAGAAATCGGTTACACTGACTCACTTGTTATGAGATTCAATGTGACATAAGTAACAGCAAAATTAAAGTATAATAAAATTCAGAAGCATTTGTTCACGTGATTTTATACAACTCATGTAACACCCATTCAACTAAGTAGAGAAATCAATTACGCGGACTCACTTGTTATGAAATTAAACGTTTCATAATTAATAGCAAATGAAAGCATATTAAAATTCAAAACCATCTATTCACATGATTTTATCAGACTCATGTAACACCTATTCAATTAAGTAGAGAAATCGGTTACATTAACTCGCTTGTTATGAGATTCAATGTGGCATAAGTAATAGCAAAATTAAAGCCTATTAAAATTCAGAAGCATCTATTCACATGATTTTATCATACTCATGTAACGCATATCCAACTAAGTAGAGAAATCAGTGTCTTGAACTACGGTTCCAGTTTTCTCTTAAAAAACAAATCCAATTATCACAAAATTTAGGGGCATGTTTTCTGAGTGTATTTTCGATAAAGATACTAAAATTTGTGATTTGATTCAATCAAAAATGGTGTGTTCCATGTGTAACCCGAAGTAGCTTCTCAAGTCGAAAAGCATATTATACTTAACACATCATTGATATAAATTGTAAAGGAGGCATTAGGCATACTAAAACAACCTATATAACTCCAATTTTAGAAAACATTTTTTTTTTTTTTTGGGTTGAGAAAAACCAATTTTAGAAAACATAGTAATAAAAAATTGTGAGATTTTCAGAATGTCTCCTTTGGAGCTTAATCAACAAAAACCAAGGTTGTCTTACGCTACCCAAACCACCTCCCCTTTTGTTCCAATTGTCCAAAGCACCACCAGCTTTAGCTTCTCATTCTGCTTCCCTCCACAAACTGAAAAATACAAATGAGACCTCCGGTGATGGTCCACGCTACTAGAGTTGATGCACACAATGTCCAAGGTCTAAATCCTCTCACACACACTCTCAAAAAATGCTAGAGAGAGAGAGGATAAATTAGTGAAAAGGTTGTTGAATGCTCAAATTTTGTTTGTGTGAAGAAAAATTCTCAATGGGGGGTTTTGTAGCCACACCCCATTGAAGGGCTAGCTAAAAATCAACCTAGGAGTTATGCCCAAGCATTGCTCCATATGGCTATTACCAGCCACCTGTGTGATGCTCATGCTCATGCTTTACACCGAATAAGTCTCAGCTCGAGCAAGATCTTTCATCCTAGTTTCAACTGTCATTCAAAACGCTACTTAGAGAACCTATATAAAGTACATTAAACACAGTTTTTCCAAAGTTCGAGAGGAAGTAAAATTGTAAAACCCAGGGTTACTGAGAGAATAATTGTCTCGTCTTGGGTTTGAATGAGAAAACCTCGCTAGTTTGTTATTTATACATGTGATCCAAATTTGAAACCACAAAGTTCATTACTCCAACGAGTTCATAGACATTTTCAATGAGATGCCATGTCAGAGAATCTAGTTCGTGAAATAGATATGTCGTTCCTGAACTGATCCTATTGAAGAAGACCTTAATTTCTAAAGCTATTATGACATAACAAAAAATAGAGAGTACAGTAATAGATAGTAAAATTCAAGAGACGTCTTTGTAAAGGAAAATACTAAATTTAATACAATTTTTACAACAAAAGACTTACAAACTGGTATAATAGTGAATGTGACTTGTGGTTTCAACTACCTAGTAAATAAATGTTTGACTTATTTTTTTTTGTGATTGGTGACATATATATCAATTTGTAAGCTCTATGTAGTAAAGTTTGAAGTATACCTGCATCACTCCTTTGTAAAAGCCAAGTACTTCGATACCGATTATTATGATTCAGGTTTTGGTTTTTGGTGACAGGATGTCTTTGAGCAAAGGAAGGGCCAAACCATACACAAATGTCAAAATGATCCCGCCATTCTCTTTCACAACAAAAATTATGGATCCTCACAAAATTTGACTGAGTAAACATTTTGGTAATCACTACACCCTTAATAACACAGTTTTTACATTTGAACTATGACAAAAGCAGATACAAGAAAAACCAAAAATACAGAAGAGCAACCCTATTACACCAAAATTATAGGAAGAAGTTTCTTCCCAAGAGGAACTGCATATTAGCATGCAGTTTCCAAGCCATACACTATTTACGGGATTGGAAGCAGCAAAGCATGAAATGGCCCTTTACATTAGTCTTAGTTCATATTCACCAGCCATCGTTATGTATCTCACCCATGGAAGAGACTGGTATCCACTTTTTTCAATAATTTTAAGATACCGAACCTGACAAAAAGCCAAAAACTCAATTTATATGAGCACATTAATTATGATCAATCGTATTTTCAACATTGCATTTATTATTACCAAACCAGACAGCGAAGACAGAATGATTCATGTATAATCTCATTTGCCCCAATTTGTGCTACCTCTAACATCCACAAATGAAGATTAATGTAATATTATCCTACACTTCCGTTTTTTTAAATGTCCATCCTATGAACTATGATCATTTTTCCCTTTCTGATAGATATGACAGGTTTTGAATTTATAACATCTCTATGATGATAGTTCCTTACCATCACACCAAGACACCAATAAGTTTCTTTTTTATGTAAGCGAGATTCGATCATAATTCAACAACTAGGGATTTACCACATGAGACTAACTGAAATCCATATGATCATATTATTTCTTAATCGTAAAGAAATCTACACCACAAAACATGGCTAATCCAGTAGTTTCTCATATTGTTTTCCTTCAACTTGGCATACATGCTGTTAGGGACCCAGTAGTTCCTAATGGAGATTGATGGGAATTATAGGAGAATTGATGGGAATTATAAGGAAATTGACTTAATTCGAGGTAGTCACCCTTCATAGAGAAAGAGAGTGATTAAGAGAGATAGAGAGATAGAGAGAGAGAAAGATGCACTAATGCACTAAGAAGTTGGTTTATTCTTCAATTCATATCTAATGTTGAATTACAATTATGTATTTATAGGAAACTAGCTCTAATCTCATTGGCCCAATGGCCTTATCCTATTAGTTCTATTATTTCCCATGTGCATTAATAATTCTAACATGTGCTCAATGTGATTAACATGTTTGGAATTGTAACTAACTAACTAAATCTCAATATAATAATTATTATTCATATGCTTATAGCATTCCTAACATTTACCTCCCCTTAAAAACACCTTGCCCACAAGGTGTTGTTGTAATCTTCATGAGGGGTGATCAGCCACTACACCAATACCTGAAGGCATCTTGACCGTTGAACACGCCAACAACTCCAAAGCAATTAATCACAACCCAAAATTTGAGTAAACAGGTTTCATTTCAAATTAGACCAGCAAATGAACACTCCCAGCAGAACCTTGACCTTTGATTTGTTGGATGATTGAAGCCATGCACAACAATCCCAACAAGAAAGTTTACTAGTACACCATCACATACAAGAATGTATCCCTCTGGACCAACAAGACCGAATTCTATCATTCTTTGTTGTCCGTAGTATACATCATCTTTTCTTTTTTTTTTGCGTAGACAAAGCACCAAGGAACTTGAAACATTTTATACCTTTCCACATAGCCAATATTCCACACCCACACATCATTCTCAATGCCAAGGGGTGTTCAAATGAATGGTTGGTGAATGGGAAGTACATATCAATCCAAAACATTTCCATAGTACCAACTATATCACAAGGTTCAAAATTTCTCACCTTTGGACAAATCTCCTTCCCATGCAATGGACCACAAGCACCCAGTGTGATTTCGATCTCTAAGTGATCTGAATTGACGAAGAATGTTGGAGTTATACCAAAATGATAACCCACAAAGGAACTATTATTCAATTCTCTTTGTTCACTAAACGCAGTTGGTTTACTATTCTCAAGAACCACTGTTTGTTCTTTGAGCTTCTCAGGACTTTTGCTTAATGAACAACAAAGATTATCACATGAATCTTCAAAATCATGGGCAAGTTCAAATGATTCATGAAGCTTTAACTTGTCGCTTGTTCCTTCAAGAAGTTGTAACTCCTCTTCGGACATATTCTCAAGATCCTTCTGCACTCTTGAAAGTTCCTCCTTCATGGCCATGTTAGATTCAGCCAAGGCCTTCATCTTCTTTGAAATATCCTTGACTTCTTCTAAGGTGTTGTTCGACATTTGCTGTATTTTTTTCAAAAGTTTTCTTTGGTAACAATTGCTCATCTTCGGATCAACGGCTCTGATACTAAATGTTAGGGACCCTGTGGTTCCTAATGGAGATTAATGAGAATTATAGGAGAATTGATGGGAATTGTAGGGAAATTGACTTAATTCGAGGTAGTCACCCTCCATAGAGAAAGAGAGAGATTAAGAGAGATAGAGAGAGAGAGAGAGATGCACTAATGCACTAAGAAGTTGGTTTATTCTTCAATTCATATCCAATGTTGAATTACAATCATGTATTTATAGGAGACTAGCTCTAATCTCATTGACTTACATGGCCTTATCCTATTGGTTCTATTATTCCCCATGTGCATTAATAATTCCAACATTTGCTAAATGTGATTAACATGTTTGGAATTGTAACTAACTAACTAACTAACTAAATCTCAATACAACAATTATTATTCATATGCTTATAGCATTCCTAACACATGCAACCATTGCATGACACTCAAAGTTCTCCACACCGTTCACCCCACCCAAAATTTGTGGGATATCCTCTCTCTCAACAAAAGTCCAACATAGAACAAACCATTACAATACTGAGATCATCTTTTACAAATCCTTGCTATTTACTATATATTGAAAAGCAGCAATAGAGAGTGCAACTCATGTACATAAGGAGAATACAGAAGAGGTAACCCAAAGAATACGATTCAATCCTTGCTAGTTCCTCAGTTATATCCTCAGTATTAAATATACATTACACAATCTTGACCTTGTGAGTTTAGCCTACTATAGTTTCATCATATTAGACATTAGTACTCTTCTTTCGGCGTCGATTTAAATTAATAAGAAAGCACCAAGTTGAGGCAAATAACAAGAATCATGTCTCTCGTCAAGCAAGTAGAGACATGCAGAAACACATACCTGAATCCCTGAGACAGTAAAATATGGTATCTCAAACTTCACCCTGATGGGAGCTTTTCTTTCTGGAGCAGCTTCTTCAGCTGTTACACTGGGGAAGCTGAACTCTGCCCTCAACATATACTCCTAAAAAGCTCAACGTTATGAACAAGGTTAACAATAGAAAAGCATATTGCATTATTACACCGTTAGCCCACTGCTAATGGCAAGCATATAATATGAATTTGAGCTGTAGACCAGTTCCTACCTTATTACCAGGAAAAGACTTGATTTTCCAAATCAAGGCATCATTCTCAGGAGCATATGTAGCAGATCCCATTGATGTTCGGATATTAGGATTTGTAGCATCAGATGGCACAGGCAACTCAATTTCAACATTTGTTGCGGTACTGTATTAGAAAGTAACCAGGGATTAATATCAGAAACTTTGGAAATGGTTATGAAGAATTCCTAGAGAACAATAAAATCAAATGGATATTAAGGTGACACTTTCATCATCCCATAGGCATTAAGTTACGTTGTTTTTGCGTAGCATTTAAAGACCCAACTCCACTATGCGTTCCTTTTAATAGACTCAACACAAACAAAACAGAGGATACCACCCTAACACAGAAGAAAGGATTCAGCATCAATATAATGATAATAATTTGGCTGTTACAATCTCCTAAAGTCCTTAAGAGTAATTTTCTACAGAATAGACAGTATAAATCATTCCAAATGCTGTAATAGACAAAAAACTCAAAATGGTGAAATGCACCAATTAAAAAAGTTGTACTCAGTTGTGAAAGGCGAAATGTACCAATTGCAACCTATTATATGAATTTATCAATACGTGAAGCTTGTATCCATTGACTATGAATAAATAACAATATGAGATATACTGCATAAGTACTATTATTTGAATTTACTTCCATCAAGCTTCCAAAATCAATATGCCTCAAAGGTTCTAAATTTTAAGCCCCTACTTGTAATCTTCTGTTAGCCAATAGCAGGAAATACAAAATTTTCAAGCCAAAAAAAGCATTTGGCAGGGTGTATTAAAAGCTACATTCAGAAATGGAAGAGGATTTGCAGCAACCTTGTATGCAGCAATTGCTGCATCTAGGGTAAGGTGGCTGCCAAAGAGAAGTGACACAACCAGCTTAACCCATGATTTTCTGTTACTTCTCTTTGGCTGCCACCTTACCCTTAATGCAGCAATTGCTACATACAAGGTTGCAGCAAATCACCTCCCTTCAGAAATTGCCTAGAGAAAGCAATTTTTATATTTCAGGAAACATCGAAAACTTGTTTTCTGCCTTTTCAAATATGCAGGCCCATTAACCATTGAAAACAGCCAAAAATGAGCAAAATATTGAAATTTAGTATCATTCCAAAATAATTTCTAAAATTGAATTCCATTTTCATTTCTACAAACAAGAACAGGACCCATAGAATTATTGGATAAAAAGTGAAAATTACCTGCGCTCCTTAAACTGGCTCCTAGCTTTCACCATGAATTCAATACGACTTCTAGAATGCCTTTCAACCTGTGCTTCCACCCAAATGAGAGGTTTCACCTGAAACCATAAAAAATTTGAGCTTAGAGACTCAAATTCTGCAAAAGAAAAATCAAGACTGGAGCTCAATCACAAGACAGAATGCAATGTGATCAAACAGATTCAAGTCCATCTTAATGGCCAATGGCAGGAACAGATTAAGGAACACAGCAATTGATTATCATTAAACTTTAATTTGGAGCAAGCAATATCAACTTAACCTGAGTACTAAGCCTATATGTCATCAGGTCAAAAGATCCATCTGGGGGTATGAAGGATATTGTTCGGTCATTTTCAAATCGAGCCAATCGCACACACCTAGCAGAAATAAGATTAATATGCTTGAAACAGGAATAAGAATAACACCATCTCAACTAAGACCAGAATTTTCATAAACCACCAGAGAAATAGAACTAATAAGATAAGCATACATACTGGTGAAACTTAATATCATCCAGATCAATGGCTTTTCCTTTTGCTGTTCGACCTTGAGCCTCCAGCAGTAACCTATCATTTAGGCCAAGCTTGCACTCAGGCATACCACTACAACAAATGAAGTATGGTTAGTTGGATCTTTAATAGGAGATAGAACATATGCTCATGGACAAACATATATGCCCTGTAAGTTTCATACAGTGTTCTTCCTTGATCTAAGAGATTTTATAAAACATTATTATTTTGTTAAACAATTTTGCCAGACTACAACATGTCCCTCTTGACATTCATCTACAATTCAGTAATTTGGGGTCTCAAAAATTACTAAGAAAATGATAAATTATGCACCTTAAAAATGCTCTCATTTTTAGTGCCCCAACAACATCTGAACGTATTATTTGCCCATTGCTGTTGACAAGTATATTGACACTCTCCACCACATCCAAGAAAACCTGATTTATAATGAACCAAGCTTCCATCACATGTCACATTGCAGCTCAATTAAATAATAATAACATGCACAAAGAAATCAACCTACTTCATTCTTCTTGTACCGTATCCCTTCACTACGCCAAGAAACTGCATTCGTCACAGCCATGGGAGGACGCTGTGTCACTTCCATTCTATAAGCATCAGTCTTGATAAACTCGCTAAGAATCGTTGCTTCAGTGAATTGCGGGAACCCAAAGTCCATCATTTCATCAAGCAATTCATACTGCCAAAACCACAAGACTTGATCACTATAAACTCATACAACAGTTCAACTTAGAAAGTGTTCACATTCATGTTACCTTACCCTTAAGGCCTATTTCGTTTAGCTTATTACCATTATAGCATGACACGATAAACAAAATAAGTTCGTCCAAATGCACACAAATTCTCGTAATCAATTCAATCACTTAGGGAATACGAGCAAAACAATAATAATGCAAATAAACTAACAATTCTCTTACCACAACCACTTGCAAGGCTTTATAATCTCATACAATAGTTCATCACAAAAGGGTATGTGTACAATGTTTTAAAGCATCATATTTTTCAAGGTACAGCAACGTCTTTACACAATAAACAAAATAAGCTGATGGAAATACGCTCATCCAAATGTAAACTTATACAAAAGATTCACAACTACAAAATCACTTATACAACCCGAATGTGTTCTCATTTCATATTACCTTATCCTTAAGGACCTGTTTGGCTAAGCTTATTTCATCCTAAAAGGAGAATGTAAAACATTTTAAAGCATCGCCTTTTACGCGATAAACAAAATATGCTAATGAAACCCAAATGCACACACACTAATTCTTGAAATCAATTCTATTAGGAATTCGAGAAAAACGCTAATAACATGAAAAATAAACTAACAAATGCTCTTACCACAACTACAAAATTGTCTCTGAGAGATTCCTCTTCTAACTCTTCAAAATAATGCTTAAACACCTGCAAAAACGAATACAAGTCACAACAACAAAAACCCCCCCCTAAAATTCACACAATTTTCTTGCTGCGAAAGGAATAACAACACGTTTCAGAATCGAATAAAAAACGCAACGCGGCTGGCTTACTCACATCAACAATACGATGCAGAAACAGCAAGTGGCTCGCGGCATTGCAATTCTGCCTCGAGGCAGACATCAAGTAAACGTTACTGTGCTGTATAAACATGTAGGTCACTCCATTTTCGTACATCACCGGATCTTGCGATTGCGGATCGTCCTGCAAAATAACCAAATATATCAATAGATAACAAATTGCATATCATATTGAAATTCTATCATATGAAAATAAAATAAAAAATAAAACTCGTCACGTGGAGCGGACGCGATAGGTTGAAAAAGAAAAAAAGTAATATTTACCTCTCTGTCGATGAGTTTGGTGAAGAAGCGTTCGGCCTGAGCTGCGGTGACGTCGCCGCGGTAATCGCGCCATATCAAGACGCGGCCTTTTATGTCTAACAGAAAAAGTGCCGAGGCGGCACCAGACATTTTTTTGGGTTTTTGAGATGATCCAATTCCAAAATTTTGTTGTGTGATATTTTTGTTGTTGTGAAGGGGAAATGTGTGTGTGCGAATTTAATTTTTTGTTCTTTCTTTTATTACCAAAAGAGGATCTTTCGGTCTTCTTCCCTTTTTTTTTTTTTTGGTGTCAGAGACGTTTACAAGAGAGAGTCTTTGTTGTTGTGTATGGGTTGGTCCAGTGTGAATTGGATTGTGAGGAGTCAGAGAGTGTTTTATTGCTCCGTTGCGCACGTGCGAGTCGAAAGGAGTCAAGTCTAATTTATTTTTGATGTGGAAAGGTGGGGATTCTATATGGGCCAGTTTAAGCCCACAATCATAATACAATTAAAAGGGAAAAAAAAGGTTTATAGCTTATTTCAAATCAGGTCTTGAAGTTATGTTTTGTAACTGTTTTTATTTTCTATTTTCAAGGTTTTGTTTATGAGAATATGAAAAAGGAAAATAATTTTTTTGTATTTTTGAAATCAAAAATATGTTTAATTAGTTGAAATTTAAAATAAAAAATTGAAGAAAAAAATAGAAAATATTAAAATATGTTATTACTAGGATTTGAATTCTAATGCTAACTCGTTAAATGAGACAAATTCATTAAATTAAATGTATGTTTTCATTGACTTTTGAAAATTAGAAATTGAAAATAAGTTTTTGAGTCTCAAAAATAGAAATTGCTTTTGGAAACAGAAAATAAAGGGAAAAAACTGTTACCAAACATTAATTTTTAGTTTTGTTAATTTTTGTCCAAAAAATGCTTCAATTTCCATCATCCAATTATCAGTATTATTTTAGAGACTAGAGATAACAGAACAACAAAACTAAAAATGAGAAATTGTTGTTAAAACTTAACTAATTATGATTTTTTGATATATAAGTTTAATTTTCAATTTTAATCTTTTTTTTTTTTAATCTCTCTTTAAACCAAGCTTTCTTTTCGAGTTGATTATAAAGAGGTTAGAGGTGAAATCCAATAGTTTTATTAACTATTTCTTACTCTTGTTTCGACGTTTCTCCATCAAAATATTGAAAATGATTAATAAAGAATGAAAATAAATAATAAAAATAAACATAAGTTTCAATTTATTTCATAAATTTGAGAATTTAAATAACAAAAATTAAGAATATATGGCTTAATATGAAACTTGTGAAGCCTATCTTCATTTATCCAAACTTTTTTCTCCCTGACTCTTTGCAGTCTTGAAAAGTAAAAGAAACCAATTTGTGTTTTCTCACATAAGATTCAAACCTCTCAGAACTATGGATCATATTGTAGTAGGATTTTTTTTTTTTTTTTTTTTTAATTTATGTCTAGCTCTCATAATTTTTTTCATACCTTCTTTTCCTTTCATTTCCTTATTTCCCTTTTTTTTTTAATCCAACATGGATGCTTCAATGGAGGAGTAATGGAAAAAGTTTCACCTCTTTGAAAAAGAAAAAAGGGGTCCGGCTGTTAGCTCTCACGAAATGGCTCTCTCTAAACAACAAGCTCAATTTAGTCTTCTATCAAGCTACAAACCAATAAATTAAGATTTTAATAAGGAGGCTTTTAAATCTACTCTTCAACAACTTTGGCGTTGCTCACATGGTGTAACTATTAAAGAAGTTGGGAATAATTTATTTCTAACTATCTTTGTCAAGGAGGAGAACATATTGAAGTTCAAGACAGAAGCCCTTAGTCTTTTGATAAAAGACTTTTTATTGAAACATTTCAATGGTGATCTTAGCCTAGTAATGTTACTTTTCAACGTTCTCCTTTCTGGATTTGGGTTTTTAACATTCCAGTTAAAAATACAAATAGAATTGTTGGCACTCGTATAGCTAACAAAATCGATACTCCTCTTACGGTTGATGCCCCTAAGAATGGTCTAGCTTAGGGACCCTTTCTTCATATCCAGGTTTATATTGATATCCTTTGATGAGAGGAAAAATTGTTTATATTAAAGATGTAGAAGAATGGTGGGTCTTTTTCAAATATGAGTGGCTACCTATCTTTTACTAACCCAAAACTTGAACAATTTCGTTCCTAGATTCTAGATTCCAAGAACTTTGAGTATGAGGAGGTGTCAGGTGATAGTCATGCTATGATATTATATTCCAAATGCCCGAAGATAATACAACAATAATGCTATCATTTGTTTTTTTGTTTTGTTTTTTTATAGGATTAATGCTATCCTTTGTGCTCCATATCGTATTTCAAACATCCTCCCCTCCCATGGTCTACTTATTTAAAAAATATATAATTAAATAATTCCAATTTCCAAAATCCAAATACACCGTACAATATATAGAGGCTTCTATATTTGTAAGTCTACCCCCTAAATCCAGTCGGCCCTACAAGCAACAAAATATGGGCTTAATATATGGCTTACGTTGGGTTATATTAACAAGTACACAAATCTGTGCCCATTTGCTTATATACTACTTCCAGCCTAAGTTATAGAAGGCAAGCAGCCCAATATTTTTAAAATTTAAAATTTAAAATAAAATAAAAATAAAAATCTGTCCATTTGCTTATAGTCCCAAGAACCAGGAAAATTCATTGCCTACCAATAGGGGGGGGAAAAAAGAAAAAAAACCAAACACCTAGCAATTAATAAGAAATTGCCAGCCAGCCAGTTATCAATAGCAAGCAGAGTAAGAAAATCATATGGGCCGCTAAGTGTCTCAGGTGGCTAGGCTAGGTTGCCCAATTATGTGCCCATGAAATGGAACCCCAATGATGATAATTGTGCCATCCCTATAAACAAAAACTGCTGGATTGGAACAACAAGCAGATATATGCATGCAAAATTTCCTTCTAGTGCTTCAAAGCTTGAAACCAGCTAAACACCAAAAATAGTAGTAATAGAAAGAAATACACAAGGAATAACAATTTATTTATTTCAAAAGATACAACAGTACCCATGTACCCCAACAGAGAACCTTATAAACAAACAGTAATATAGCTTTACATGCCCTTTCATCACTTGCACCATTTTTATTCCACCAAAAAACTCTTACCCTGAAAGACAGACTCGTAAAACACCTACAAAGGCAAACAAAGCAAAGGCATAAAGCAAAACATAAAAGATAAAGAAACCCATTTCAGATCACTAGCCCACAAAGGCCTAGTACTCTCTTTTTAAGGCCTCAAACTTCATGTCTTCACTTCAGTACCCCTACGCTCCACTGCCTTCTTGGGCTCTTGATGTAACCTCTCTTACAGTTTCCTGTGCTTTTTCCTTCACATTCTGGCCCATCTCCTTAGCTCTCTGACCATAATAACCAGCCGTGTCCTGCACGCGCCGCTTTGCATAATCCATGTGCTCCGGCGCCCTTGTTTGATGCAGATAGTTAGCTATCCAAGACAGTGAAGAAAGCCCTGTGATTCCAAAAGCTCCTGAGGTTAAAAACCCAGCCACGGCTAAGCCAATGACAATTGCTGCTGGGATGAGAACTGGGCTGAAAATCACAAGCAGTGGGGTTGAAACAGCTAGGCCTATGAGTGTCCCAACAAATGTGATACCAGCAAGGATGAGAAGAAAGCCACCAATGGGTAAGAGAGTCACAACTGCTAGTACTTTTGAAGTTGCAGGACCCTCTTGATTATCTTCAGAGAACGTGCCTTTCATGGCATCACCGGGGCGTTGATGGTGTTGCTGTTGTGGTTGATAGTGATGTGGCTGGTGGATCTCAGCCATTGTTTAGAGGTTGTTTTTTTTTTGGTTTGTGGGATTTGCAGTGTTTTCAAAAATTGTGTATTGAAGAGGTGAGTGAATGAAATGGAGCTAGGGGTTTGAGAGTTTTAAGGTGAGGATGGGTTAAACACGTGGAGGTCAGTGAGTACACTTGTTCGATGAATGGGGTATTGCATGGGAAACATGTCATTGAAGATAGATTTTGTGGTTGGTTTCTGATGGGTTTGGTGATAAAAATGATGATGCTTATGCAATTTTGGAGCTTTGTGGTTGTGCTCACCGGCTCACCGCCTGGTACATTGGACCGTATGGTATGGATCAAAAGAATCCAGAAGAGGTTTTTTTTTTTTTTTTTTTTTTTTTTTTAGAATCCAAAAAAAGGAGGTGATTAGAGGAACTTGGATGTGTAAATCTAAAATGTGATGTTGGTGCGTGACAGACCTAGCTAGCTCTTAGCTGCATATATCAATAAATTGAAGAGGTGCAATATTATCAACAACGTACCAGTCCTTCTACAAGAAAAATTCACACATGTAATTTAACATTTGAGATAAGATAGTAATCAAATTTTTTGATACAAGATAGAAATTCTAATAAAGTCTAATCTAAATATATATATGTAAAATTTTCTCTTAAAAACTTGAATCTTAATCCATACTGTCATATATTATAAGTATATATACTTATAAAATGACTATCATTTACGTTAAAGATGCGTGGTAGTAAATAATAGTATTCAATCTTGATACTAAATCTTTCACCAATTTTTTCACATTTTAAATAAATGAGTCAGATATGAAAAATTCAGTTAATTTTTTTTGTGCTACAACATGATCGTAAAAACAGAGACATTAGTAAAATATCGAAGAAACCTTCAGCGTCAGAGATTTTTTTCATAGAGTAATGCTACTCACTGAAAACATACCATTGAAAATTTCACCTCCTCTCATAAGCTGTCACGTCACCTAGGCCCCACCACAATGCACTTTTTTGATGAACCTGCAATTTTATTAAGCAAGGGACAAAACTACACAGGCAAACGTCACCTAGGCCCCACCACAATGCATTTATGAATAAGAGTGAAGATTTCGGTATATTTTTTCGCATCATCAACAACTGAAAAGCTTTTTTTTTTTTTTTTTTTTTTAAATGCGAACTACATCAATTAATTAAGAAGAAGAAAACAGTACATTTTGGAATATTAAAGACCCGTTTGGTATATGTGTTTAAAAATTAAAAATTTTTATATAAAAATTTTTGTAAAAATACGTGTGAGTGAAAAAGTGTGTGAAAATACGTAAAATATTATTTAAAAACTGAAAATTGTTGTTTGAAAACACTCACCAAACACCTCCTAATTGCTCTAGAAAAGGAGGTATATTTCCAATCAAAGTACAAAAGTCAAATAAATTCTTAACATATTGGACTAACCCATGAGCTATTCTGTTACCGCTCCACGGCACAGTAGAAAACAAACACTCACCAAAAGTAGGCAGCTTGATTGCTCCATTAAAGTATGATTTGAAGATCTTTTACTTAAAATTAAAGTGTTTGATGGTAAAACTTTATTTAAAGTAAAATGAAAATTTTTTATAAAAAAAAAAAGAAAAAAAATTAACTTTTTTGACAATTTTTTTAATTATTTATAAAAAAATTATTAAAATAAATAATTAATGTGTGCCATGAAACAATACATTACATTAACCTTTTTAAAAAGCTTAAGTGATTTGTTGGCATTTGAGCTCGTAGGCCAGGCCTAGTAGACGCAGCCCATTGCCTTAAGAGTTATCGATGTGCACAATATGTAAGTGCACTATTCCCTTTATTTTAAACCCACACATACAGATATTTGAAGGGAGGCAAACATATTCTCTTCAGGCTCTCACTTGCCCTAGAGTTTCATTATTAAAACTATGGGTCTTGGCCTGTGAATACTATGCAGGAGAATTCTTGAGGCTCCTATATATAGGCTGGCAAGCCATGGGTCTTGAACATAGGAACATGTTATTATATCCTTATCCAACATGAATGCTCTAAGCTGTTTTGAAGCTTGATTTGTGTATGTTTGGTCTATTCACGAACCTAAACAAATATTCTCATGAGGCTCAACTCAACTCTCAAGCTTGGGTCTTTAAAGCTTTTTTAGAAGCTTAAACTTGAGCTAGATTTGCTTGATTGATTAAAAGAACAGAAATTGATCTCTTCATAACCCCCACCTTACCTCACATTTGATCAAAATTGGGTACACTTAAATGATCAAGCTTCAACTCCGTAGACATGATATATCCAATTTAGCCTCACTTAGTCACTTCCTGCTCTTTTGTATCAAAAATTGAAATGTTATTCTATCTTTTGGTTTGGCAAATCATTAAATTAGAATGAATAATAATCGAATCCTTTCAATTAAATTATTCTGGGCTTGAGCTAACTTGCTTGAACCTTCAATTCTATGGTATTGGGTAAAGCTTGGGGGCTCAATGTTAGAGCCCACCATATTATGTTTGCATATTTTACTACGTCCCAGGTATTCTGTGTGGGCTGTTTTTGTATATGTTTTGGCCCAATGTTAATCAAATATTCGAGGAATTCGATACTTGCTAAAAAATTTAAAAAGTTTTGAAGTGTCACGTGGTGAAGTATTAGCTACCTAATGAATTTGATGTAGCCTGACTGACACAACGTCTAGTGATAATAACATGATGTAACTCTCATTGTTAATGTTGTCTCTTTGTCCAAAAAAGAGAATTTTCTGTGTCTTCTCTGTAAAAAGATAGCTGAATTTGAGTTGAACAGAAAAAAGAATATTGCTTAGAATTCCGATGTGAAAGGCCGTATTCCCAGAACTCAAGAAGAGAGGAAAGTGATTTATTTATATATATATATATATTTTTTTTTATAAATAAATTTCCAATAAATCATGTCCACTCTTCCATCCTGACAATGTGTTTAATCCCACAGCTTCGACCTAACATTTTTGTTAGTGTCCACTTCAAAACAACACGAGTTTAATTCTAAATTGTTACTTTCATAAGAAATTAAACTGGTTCCTATGTGCAAATCCTCAAATTTTAGCTAGTTAATTTGTAGTGATTTGGCTAAGGATGGTAGCACAATTTGCTTACCACGCTTAACTTTTAAGCCTCTCAATCTCAACCTTATCATGAAATAAGTAAGGAAAATGTATAGGTGAGAGAAACATTGTCCATAAAAAAAAATGAATAAATTTGTGGTTGTAGATAATTTATTATTATTGATCTATTTAAATATTCATTATATAAAAGCACAGTTATGCCTAAAAAATGAGATTTAAAAAAGTTATATCTCCAGATTATTTTCATGTTTAAGTGCTTTGGTAAATGAATATTAAGGGTCTGTTTGGATATTGCTTATTGATGAAAACTGAAAACATAAAACATTTTAGCAAAATAATTTTTAAATATGTAAATAGTATTGTGGGATCCAGTTTTAAAGTTGTTTTTACTGAAAAAAGTACTTGCGGGTCCCGTAAACAGTGCATAGGATCCACATAAATTAAACATAAACACACAACGCTCACTGAAAAATGCTATTCAAACTAAGTCTAATTTGTCAAAAAGTACGGCCTACTTAATAATTAAGAATTAAAGGGTGAACAGTGCATATGACCCACAGAAATTAAATACAAACGCGCAACGGCCCACTGAAAAATAGTATCCAAACTAAGTCTAATTTGTCAAAAAGTACGGCCTACTTAATAATTGAGAATTAAGGCATTGCTCAATAATAATTGAGAATTAAGGCATTGCTCAAAGAAAAAGGCATATGCATTTCTTTTTAAGCAGTAGTATTAGTGATGGTCATTTTCATCGAGTAAGAATAACCTTAGGTCTATAAACACTTTGTGCACACATGATTAGATCCCTCCTCTCAAGTTCAGAGGTCCAAAACTAATCAGAATACGATACTTATTATTGGAACAAAATCATAATCTTATATCTTCCTAACAAGATCCTTGTGTAATATCCTCTTATATAAGAAATGTGTATTTGACTTCACGAAAGATTCCTCAAAGGTAGAGAATATGTCTTTAAAAAAATGGTCATTTCTTTAACCCATAATCTTGTGTTTCTTTATAATCGCATTGATGGCAACGATCATGGCAATAATCATTGGCAATCTGACGAAAACTACTTTATGTATAAAATAATAAGGCATTTCTATCATAAAAGAATATATAAAGCAAAAAATATGAGAGAATCACTGGTTTTTAGCCACATAAAACTTGTTTTTAGAACTTGTTCATGTGACCTGGTTCAATGACCTACCCTTAGGTACCAGTTTATTAAAGTATGGGATGATCAATTGATAAAGATTAGAGGACAATCTATGTTCATGAGTCCTCTGGTTGAGTATGTATATATATCTAGAAGTTGTGAAGTTTGAATAGCTTTGATATTACAAAATTAAACATGAAAAAAAGCATATCCATTGCTAGATTTGAGTCATGATGCACTCGCGGCGCACAAATTGTTTGATGCATGTGTATCATTACAATCAATATTGGCATGATTAACTGTACATTTGTTCATTGGATCTGACTTTTCCTTTCAATTAGAACCTAACTCATTTTCTGCTTTCTAGATATGTTTGCATTATCATATGCATAAATGTTTGTTTGACTTGGTTTTCTCAAGGGAGCAACGCATGCACTTTTCAAATATCTTCCCCCCTTTCAATTCATAATCGAATTTAGAAACAGATTCAAAATGTCCATGATGATAGAAAGAGAAAAATTAGGTAAGGCAAAAACGAGTTGTTTTCATGTGGGAATACAATGACTTGGGCCCATTAGCTTGTCAAAAAGAAATAGGAGGACTAGATAACTAATAAGGGGCTTGCTTGGAAAGGAAACCAGCAAGTCTTCCTATTTGGTTCTCTCTGCACTCCCACCAAGTTTTGTGTCCCAATTGCACCTTCTTCTTTTTTTAATTTTTTTTTTTAGACTTTAATCCCGACTTTTACCCCTCATATTCCACAAACACTTAACTTGTAAAGTGACAATTGCATTAAGGGTGCATATTAGTTGTCCCAATTACACCCTAAAGATGAAGTAAATAATTATGTTAGTAAGGGTTACTAAAAATATTTACAATACATTAATTTTACAAATTGACATATATCAATTATTAATATGTAATTAAGATATTTAATACATATTATGTTATTGAATTAACATAAATCACATTCA
This sequence comes from Quercus agrifolia, assembly GCA_029955455.1. Lineage (NCBI taxonomy): Eukaryota > Viridiplantae > Streptophyta > Magnoliopsida > Fagales > Fagaceae > Quercus > Quercus agrifolia. Next base: position 47,333,185 of record JARQAD010000006.1, read on the forward strand.
TTATTATGTCAATTTGTAAATATTATGCAATAAAATTGATGATAGTTTTAGCATCTTTCGACGCAACTAAAACAGGTTTTTTATTTTATATATATTTTTTCACCTTTTTGAGATAGGTAGAAGGTGGAGGAGAAGATCTGCAATATATAAGACACTATAAAATATGTGATTACCACTTAGCTAAGGTTATTACTTAAATCCAGAGTATTGTACAGCTACTCTTAACAAAATTTTAGATTTTTTTTTTTTCTTGAAAAATTTAGTCACACACAATTTGATTGGCCTCTTAAGTCCTAATCTTTGCGGCGTTCCCATATTTATGAAGGAAGGACCATTTGACCCAAAGATTAATTATTGGCAATATTTTAAATGTTTCCAATAAACAAATTTGATTCCAAAATCCAAATGCTATAACAATAACGAGTCACTTTAAATTCAAATATGGCATTTGCATCATTTTGGGTATGTTCTACCGTACGTCACCGTGGGTGTAAATGATGAGTAATATGCACCTATTATTAGGTTTGAAAAGTCTATATAAGAATTTCCTGAAAGATAATTTATTTAATTGAACCATTGGAGAAATCCTATGTACGTAGTCCTACATTAGTTCAACTTTTTTTATGCTTTGAAGCATCTCTCTTTTGTGTGCATCTTCTATCACTATAAGAATTGAATTTGAAAAGCCAATTTCCAAAGTAATATCAAGAAAAGAAAAAAAAAAATTTCTCACTGTTATTCAATAGATAACTTGTCCCCCACCTCCCCTTTCCTAGCAAAAAAAAAAAAAAAAAAGATAATCTTCTCTATAGTATTGTTACTACTTACTATATTCCAATACCATTTAGACTTGTTATTTAAAAAAAAGTAGCGTGGTTTAATCATCCCACTTGATTTATAGCCACAAAGAAATTGAAACGAAATATAGCCCCCACTGAGAGTTTCATGTGTACTAGTAAACCAGTAGCACATAAAAGTACTCTTAATTGGTGATAAGAACAACAGTGACCTTGGGCCCAATAGCATGCAAAGACAATAATTGACAATCATGGATTTAGTTTTATTTCACAATTACAAGATGAAGGGGAAAAAAAAAAGTAAAAATAATTTTTTCATCTTTGAAGTATAGTCTATATTTTGTTTTCTAGTTTAAAATTTATAACTCTCCATATTTGAAAATATTTCCTTGTTTTTTCGTTCTGTCCACTTTTATTAAGCTTTTTTGTTAGAGTATTTAATAGAATATATATAATATCATCAAGATTCTACTTTTTTTTCTTCCATCATACATATGGATAAAATTTAATGGAAGAAAATAGAAAAAAATAAATATTAAATATTTTAAAATTTCAAAGAGAAATAGAGTTTTCTTGCCAAGAAAAAAAGGCAAATAGAATTTTTTTTAATATTTAAAGACAGATATTGACATTGTTTATATTTCATGAATGAAAAAAAAAAAAAAAAAATAGTAGTAAAATGTTCAAGAGACTTATTAGGATTTTTCAACCATACTTAACCTAACCAAAACCATCCAACCTAAATCAACTTGATTTTGCATAATGGCTTTTGAGTGGAGTTGTATGTGCCTTTGTGTTAGAATCTCTTTCCCTCTCCCTTGTGTGTGTGTGTGTGTTTGTTTCTCAAAAAAAAAAATTTGAGTTAAACTTCAAAGAGTAATGGGGTTTAATAAATAAAACCAACTGGATTTGGGTCAAAATGTCGGCTTTTGATATAAATTCATGAGTAGAACTTACTTTAGAAAATAGGCTTGTGAGAAGAGAGTGTCTAAGAGCTTATATACACATGGTTAAACTTGCATTTAAGTCATGTGGGATACTCGAATCGTAACATATATACCATCATGATACGTAGCCTTTTCTCTCTCTCTCTCTCTCTTTTTTTTTTGGGGCGCAGGGGGGGGGGGGGGGAGCTCCACTCACCTATATATTAGTTATTCAATGACTTAGAAAAAACATTGTAATTTAGTCTCTAGGTCTCCCTCTCTAAGATTCGACCATAAAACCACAGCTCATTTGATTTAGGTCAAATGTCAGGTTTTTTTTTTATGAAAACCTATGGGTAAAACTTACCCTAGAAAACCAGTTTGCAAGGGAAGGGTGCTCAAAAGCTTATATACATATGGTTAAGTTTGGATTTAAGCAATGTGAGATACTTGAATCGTAACATATATACCACCACACCCCACAATTGACATCCATGACAGTTTATTCAATATGGTAGTTGACTTTGATACTAAATGATACAAAATAACCTATGGGCAGAACTCACTGCAGCTTGCAAAGAGAGGATCTCTAAGGGCTTATATGGACATGCTTAAGTTTGCACTTAAGTTATGTGGAATACTTAATCCTAATAGTTTCAATCAAGGAAATCCAACAAACCCAACTTAATTTCTCGATTGATTTTTAAATTTTATGCCATTTACGTGATTGTATGTTATTCGCTCTTCAAAATTTTCACTCCTCATGATTGATACTTTAATCACCTTATTTCCATTCCTGTCCATATTTGATTAGCTCCCGAAGTATCGTAGAATTTCCAGTGGTTTAAACACTTTGCAATGCGTGCATATAGGTTTTGTACAACAACTATTTGATTTGGGTAACTCTAATAGATAGGGAATTAAAATTAATGGACAAAAACACTCATATTTGCTTTTATAGTGAAAATGTGTTAAATTTAATTTAATTTTACTAAAAAATTACATCAATGTGATTGTTTTTACATTTAAAAAAAAAATCAATTACTTCTTTATTTTTGTTTAAAAGATAACACATCAATATGTAATATCTATATAATAAAATTTGTAGAATTATTAACATCGATCACTCTTTCAAAATTTAAGTAATTACTAATATATATTGGATACCCATGAAGTATAACTAATGGGGTACTCCATACTAAGAGCAACCATATCAGCTCATCTATAGTCTTCTAAAATAGAAAAAAGTACAAATTTTACACATTTTGAGCAAAAAAACCCACATTAGTAGGTGTAAAAATGTGTAAATATTTCCATGAGCTACAATAACCGCGTATATTTACACAGTTACTATAGCTCGTCTATCTATTAATTTATTATTTGTTTCTCTCTCCTCACCTCACTCTCTCCTTTTCAACTTCTACTCTGACCTCTCTCTCCAGTCCCTCAATCCAGCCTCCTCCATTCCCTGAGAGTGAAGCCTTCCTCAAGCTCTATCTCCATCAAAGGGGGCGAATTCGAACCGTCCAATCTAGGAAACCCTCCATTGAAGTCCTCACCAATCGCTTCATCGACATAGATCTCTGAGATTGGCTACGACGCAAACTCGTCATCTCTGACGGAGAAAGAGGTGTCATTGTCGTTGTGATTGTTGTTGTGGAAGATTAGTGAATCAGTGATCGAGTCCTTGAATGGGTCAGAGTTGGTGAAATGAGTTGCGGTGAATGAGGCGAATCGCTGGGAGGGTTTGATTATTGGGTTGTTTGATCGGTGTCCTTTAGTGAGTCAATGTCATTTTTGTTTGATGTCATTGATGGTGGTTGGTGGTTGGGTGTGGGTGATTTTAGGTTTGTGTCGAGTTTGTAGCTCGACGGAGAAGACGGTGGCTAGCTGGGTGTGGGTGATTTTGTTGAAGGATGGGTGTGGGTGTGGGTGTGGCTCGATAGATTTTGTTGAAGGGTGGCTAGTTGGGCGTGGGTGTGGCTCGATGGAGAAGACGAGTTTTTGAGTTTGTTCTAGAGAGGAGAGGGAAGGAAATAATAAAAAATGTAAAAAGAATGAATATTTTATTGAATAAATGTGTAGAATAGATAAACTGACGTTAGTGTTTTGTAAAAGTAGATGTGTAAAATAGAAAAACTAAGGGTATGTTTAGTAACTGTTTTTTCCCTTTATTTTCTGTTTTCAAAAATAATTTTCTATTTTTAAAACTAAAAAACTTGTTTGACAACTCAAAATGGGCAGAAAACAAAAACTGTTTTCAAAATTCAATTTGTGAAGGAAACTGAAAACATGCAAAAAGCTATTTTCAATTTCTAATTTTCAAAAGTCAATGAAAACATGCATTTAATTTAATGAATCTTTCTTATTTAATGAGTTAACATTAAATTTTAAATCTTAGTTAGAACATAGTTTAGTATTTTCTATTTTTTTCTTCAAAAAACTGTCTTTTTAATTTCAACTAACCAAACATGTTTTTGATTTCTAAAATACAAAAAAATTGTTTTTTCTTTATATTCCCAAAAACAAGTTTTTGAAAATAGAAAATAAAAACTGTTACCAAACATAACCTAAGTTTTTTCTTGCAAAATAAACAGAAAATTTGCATGAACTGATGTGGTTGCTCTAATTAATTTTTTTTTTTTTAAAACCATTCCATATAAAAAAACAAAAGGTTAAGGATATAACAAAAATTTACAACAATTTCACACCCCTAATTTGCCTAGCACTTCATACATTGACCACTGAAAAAAAAAAAAAAAATTAATTTCAGATTTTTTTTTTTTTTTTTTTTGCGATAGGAAAATCAAAACTATTATAAAATTATTGTGAATTTTTATTTTATATAATCCTAACTTTATCGTATAAAAGTATGACATATATAAAGTCATCATGAATATTTTTTTGGGTAATGTAAATTGTTTTTATTAATACCAACTACCACATCAACTGTACTCTATTTGTTGAAGGATATAAAAAGCTCCAATTATATACACGCCGTGCCATGAGTTGTGTCAGTGTAACTGTTGTATACTGCTTACTTTAAATATTGGGAGGGAGTGTAGAGTCCCTGGACATCAAAAACATCCAACCTAAAATAAACAAATCCAAAGTCCTTTCTCCCTGGATTTATTTAAACCACACGAGGGTCTTAAAAGCATTTCATGTGGGGGCATCAAATAGGACCATCGATCCTGTGTTGACCTGTTGTGTTTGTCCTTTGTAATAACACTTCTGCCTGCCTTGTTTACCTGCTCTTTGCTTCTTCTCCACGTTTGTACAGAGAAGAAGGTTGATGGGTTTGATAGATTCTGAATTATAGGCAGTAACTATGGCAACACTCAGAGCAAAAAGCCCCACAATATATTCGGAAAGCCATGCTTCTTTGCTCTGAAACCCAACAGTAAAGTAAATATCGCTCCTTATATTTTTAGGGAAAAGTATGTGGACATGACTTTGTGAAAGTTTATGAGTTACATACTTACATGTTACTATTAAGTTGGGGCGAATAGTATGGTAAAGTGTGTGGTTGTTAAAAGAAAAAAAAAAAGTATTTTTATATAGCTAAAATTAAGGAAGTTGCAATATTTGTTTTTGGAAGATATGGTTGGGAAAAGGAGATCAGATGATTAGATTTGATGCACCAAAATTTCCAAGAAAGAATAGGGGGAGGCTTTTGGTGATCTCGAGGAAGAAGGGTAAGAGAGAGAGAGAGAGAGAGAGAGAGGTGATGAATTGAAGGACAGTAGTGGATGTGACTCCCACTGGGAACTTCTGGCAGACCCGGATCCAGAGAGCCATCCTTGTGAGAGAGAGAGAGAGAGAGAGAGAGCAAAAGAAAGAGAACAGTTTTAGCTTTACTTGATTTTATTTTGTGTGTAACAGTGTTTGTGCATTTGTGTGTCTAAGAGAGAGAGAGACTGACAAATTAAAGTGAAGGAAGAAACAGAAGCTAGACTTTGGCCAGTGTTTTATGATAATGATAGCTTTGTACTGCAACAGATTGTAAGTTTGTAAGGATCAAATGAATCTAAGAGAGAGATAGAGAGAGAGGATGAAATGAAAAGAATTAGACAGTCGAAGAATTTAAGGATAAAACACACACCCCCCCCCCCCCCCTCTCTCTCTCTCTCTCTCAAACTCAGTCTAATCATATACTTCTCTTTAGCTTAAAGCTTTTAATGATAGAATGACGGCTTTGAAGGTTGGGATGCAACCCTTTTTCTGGGAGTAAAGAGAGAATATGCTACTGACCTTGACAGACTATTTTTTAAGTTTTAATATTAAACCCTAACCCTATTTATCAGGAAAAAGAAACCCTAACACTGGTTTTATCCTTTTTATTTGTTGAGTGGTTGGTGTATCTAATTAGTTCTAATTCATATTTTAGAAAGGTATGCAGTTAAAAGCTTAGGAAAAGGTAATACACGCTTTTATTGAGCTCCACAATATCTTAAGTAACACATGCATGCATTAGAGTACTCAATATTACAGGTAAAGTATATAGACACATAAGAGTGTGTGTCACAGAGAGAGAGAGTTTTATAGTAGAGTAACTTTTTGTCTAAGGTTTCACCGTTTTGTCTGGAGAGTGTTGGAGGATGATAATAGTGAAGGGGGTGAAGAAGGAAAAGCTGAAAACCCAAATGGCAGAATCAAATTTATTGATCGGAACCAATGAGGGCAGGAACGTAACTGTGTGACTCACTGTTTTGGATATTTGCGTCTATGAAAACAAGAGGTGGAGCTGAGTTTCACAAAAAGATCTATATTACTTTCAGGAAAAATAATAACAACAATTCAAAGAATTTTGAATTCAAGCAAAGTTCAAAGATACACTGCAATTCATACCATATTTTTTAATTTTTAATGACCAGTAACAGTAGTTGTTTTTATTGAAAAATAGATATATAAAATTTTTTTTGAAAAAGAAAACTTTATAGAGGACCAATGGTAGGTTTTCTACTCTGAAAATATCAGTGATTTGCCATCATAATTATTCTTTTAAGAAGACAATTACAGCGATAAATGAGAATCAATATAAATTATATGGTCAAGTAAGTGCAACTTGGAGTTGAATTGACAACATAACAGTGGTCCTCAAGAACAAAGTAGAAACAAAGGTGAGAATATATAGGGTAAAAGAGGACTATGCCATAGACTTAGGCTAGAGAATCCTCTTTTAAGATCAACTAATATATATGTTATATGTCATTTTATTATTAAACATAAACAGTTATGGCAAAATAACATGTTCACTTGGCATGCGCATGCCTTGAGTTGAACTTATAATGACACAATAAGAGATCTAATTCATAGCCACACTGTCTCTATGTTCTACAGTCTTATTTAGGTTCCAAATCCCACACTGGAACACCCATAAAGCTAGGGTGCTTAATACTTAAGTTCTTGGTCTTATAGCCCACCAAATAAATTACTAGGAAAATATATATAAGAAATACTTAAGTGATCTAGCTAGGAGAGTACTTACTCCATGTGCCACTAGCTAGAAAACCAAACTAAATATATATAACACCATACCTAGAGGGTACTTCTTCAGGTCATGATGCCCCTAAAGAGAGAAAACCCTAAATGGGAATTCCCCATTTGAGAGAGTCTTAACTCTTAGTTCACATATGTCCTTCTCCTCCTCCTTCATTCATATCCCCAGAAGGGTTATCATTCCATGGAAGAGGATAAGAAAGAGGGAAAGAAGGTGTTTGATAAAATGTCCCTCCTGCTTCATTACCAATTCTTCTACTAAACTCAACTGGCCTTGCTGCTCGAGGAGGCATTGGTTGAACTGGGTTATTGACAATCCCATGTGGTGGTGGTGGAGGCAAGGATGTTGGAATGTCATTGCAAGCAAAGCGTATTAACTCAGAATTAGCTGAATCAAGTTCCTTTTGGAGCCTTTGGACTTGTCTCTGAAGAAATGAGATAGCACTAACACAGCCATAAACTGGGTCCCTTATTCTTGCCTCAGCCTCATAGGCAAGAGAGTTCACTGCATCTTCTCTTTGGTGAGGGAGAAGCTCATTGAGGAGCTTAGTCACATTACTTGCACCAAAGATCTTGTGGACATTGGCAAATTTTTGGGGCTCCTCTGGTGGGAAATAAGGTGCAAAGATGCAACCTGGCATGCATTTTCTCCTCAAGAACTTGCAGGCAGCACAGGGGGAATTGTAGGAGCTGGATGAAGCCATTTTCAACTGCACCAAGATAATTAAACTAAACCCATTAAGAATTTTTTTGTGAGTTTTCTTTTTGTCACTTTAGATTAATAGATTCCTTTATTTATTTATTTTTAAATTAAAAAATAATATTAATCTTTCCCCGTGAGTGATTGCTTTTTTATTAGATTTCAAGTAGAATTCAATGGCAACTCTTGTTTTTTTCCCCTTCTATTCTTTCTGTTACATTAATAATTTTACTTATTGGAGTCAAACAACTTCTGTTCTAGGGTTATCCAGGATAATTTTAATTAGTGAGGAAAATTTAGCAAAACAACTTGGAATTTTTACATGCTTTCTATAGTTGGACCACAGCAGCCCAGTCTTAAACACAAAAACCTATAAATTTAACAATAATTTGAAGAAATTACTAAGAAACCACCACTCTCTCTCTCTCTCTCTCTCTCTCTCTCTCTCTCTCACACACACACACACACACACACACACAGATATTAAGAGACATGCACACCTGCTTGGATCAGTAAATTATCTCTCACTTCCTGATCACTCTGACAAAATCTTTCTTCCTTTTTCTCTTTCAATTTTAAAGAATTTTGACTATAATTAACACTCTACACACAACCATATTTCCCGGGCCTTCTACTTGGTTCCTTAATTTTTGGTTTCCAATTGTCTTTTCTTTTAAGTCTCTCACTCTAAATTTGGAAGAACTCAGTAGCATGTGCAACTATATTTAGAAAGTAACGATATCCTTTAGAAAATTTCTTCAATATACATAGGATCTGAGTGGTGCAACTTAGTAGAATTTTGCTCACACAACTTAGCTTTAATAAGGTATATGAAGTATGAACATAGCAAAGCCCTAAACAGAGGGATCTAGTATCTCTTTAGACTTTAGCTTACCCAAAAAATAAAAACAGGAATAGAATTAGTAGCACAGAAAAGGAATAAAGAAGCTACATATGCTTACCTGTTTGTGATCTAAGTGATCCTTTGATCAAATGAATAAAAAGGGAAGTACCTTTTCCCTTGCAAGAGCTATTTCAAGAGCTGTTCTTTGTCCTTCCAAGATAAAAGTAACCTTAACAAACCAAAGATGTGAGCATTACAGATTTGTTAAGTTTAGCCCTCAATGGGAAAACCCTAATTGGAAGGAGGCAGAGAGAGAGAGAGAGAGAGCTGCAAATTCAGTGACAAAAAGTAATGGGGGATGAGGAGCAAGGCAAAGAGTATTTAGTGGATGGAGAAGGGAATGGAGGCAAAAGACAAAGGTAATAAATGCAAGGTACACTAAAAAAGAATAATGACTATGACCTTGCATCTAATAATAATATCAGAGAGTGGGGATGTCTCCCATTCTCATTCCTTCCCATTCTCATGCATTGACACAACAGGTAGTTTTTAACTTTAAGAAATATAAAACTGATTAACCATAAACTAATAGCTTTAATCAAAATAGAACTTTTTGTTGCAAAATGCACTTGTATTACAAAATGAAAAAAGAAATAGTATAATACCTTACGTATATGATTAAATACAAGTAGAAAGGACTAACCAATAACTGTGTGACTTAATATTTTAGTTGCATGTCTTTAAGAAAGCAAGATCTTTTGTCCACTATTTTACTTTCACCATATGTAATTCATGTACATGTGCATATTTTTAAGTCAATTTTAGACAATGTAATAATGGATACATCTTTAAATTTGTAATTTTTTAATCTAACCCAAAAAATAAATTTATTTTAAATTAAGATGATCCTTTTCCGGTTCAAATTCCTATAAAAAATAGGACCGATAGAAACATAAAGAAAGGAGTGGCTAATGGGTATAGAAATAGCACAATCATGTTACATCATAAAAATTTACATAATCATTCATGAAAGTCAAATTAGGATCGTTTGATCGTTTCATTAATACATGGAAATAATGCACAGCCCAAATTTATGTATTGTTGCTCAAAATCAAAGTGGCATATCATAGGCAAATAATCTCAAGACCCATTCTCAAAACGTTTTTATGTAAAGCATTAGTGAGATCTTTGCAAGCCATATAAGTTAATAGTACCCCTTCAATCTTAACAGTTAGAGATTAATCACTATCATCAGTGTCCATGAATTGCTCATAATTCTAAATTAAGGAACCATCTATTACACTTACTGGTTCATGCATGAAAGAAAAAACAAATCAACTAATATGATTTAAAACCAACCTCATTAAGGAACTTTTATTAGAAAATCATTCAAAAGTTCTTAAAACCATGCTCATTTTCATGCAGACAAATTATTATAGAAATTAAGGTGGATTAATACATGAATTGTTAAGAAAAGTCAGTTAAAGGCGACATGATAAAGATCCTGGGGGTTCAAATTTTGATAAGCAAAAAAAAGTCTAGACAAGAATGAAAAAGATGATACCATACACAACACAGGAATCTAGAGGGTATACAATTTTCTCAACCATATGGAAATCATTTTAACATAAGCTGAAACCCTAACATTCTGAAAGTATATATCTTTTTCCTTTAAAAAAGGTAAAAGCAAGCCTTGACTACCAACAAAACCAAAAGCACATAAAAGAAATAATGGTAGACCAATGCACCCTAAAGGAGATAGAGAGGGAAGAGAGACAGACATGAATGAAATCTCAAAAAGATGGACATGTTGCTTTTTCTGAAGTTGTTTCTAGTGAGACATGAACATGAACATGTGGCAGATTTTTACTAGCTAGAATGACAAGAAATTTTCATAAATAAGTGACACTTAATGCTAATGGCGGGGTTTTTCTTGTACTTCTTTCAATGATGGTTGAGAAATGAAGGATAATAAGCATTGACTGAGCAAAGCAACTCCTTCAACTTTTAGACAAAAAAAGGATTTTGAAATCAAGTAGGAACCATCAATTCCAAGAACTTGAAAAAAAGTGAGTGAACAACACACTAATTAACAGTACAAAATCGATTAACAATCTTGACTAATCTTATAATTAATTAATCACGTGTTCAATATTAATGCAAGTGTGTGTGTTTTTGTTTTTATTTTTATTATATTAATAGCTTTTGTTACATATACTTTAATTACCCTATTCTTTTTTTTTTTTTTTTTTTACAAGTTCGAAAATCTGTTATGAAGCAGAATGATTCAATTGTTTAGCCTGGCACTTCATAGATCTCATTCTCAATTTGATTGTGAGGTTTCTTTTACACCTACTCCTATCAAAATCAAGTTAAAAAGTTAAAACCTCAATAGCAAGAATGTTTGATTTGAAATAAGAGGACATAAAGTTTTTATAGGTAATTACTACTAGCTAGACTCAAAATATGTCCTTTTCAAACAAGGGTGATTTGTTAAGTATTATTTTTTCTCCTCCAAATATTCTTATTATTTGTTTGTGTATGTGTGGGGCTATAGAGCTTACTTACTCGTATGCTGAAACTGGACAAAAATACAATTTTATCTCTAGTGTAAAATTTGATGAACATAAAAACAAGCATTCTATCTAGTGTATTTTTTTTTTCCATAATTAATTTGACAAATAAACAGGATCATTATAAGTGTTCTATACTGACACGTACTGCCTCCCACAAATTGATAATTAAGACTCGCATAATGGGGTATATTACACGAGCAAAACACGCCATATTTGACCTAAATAATCCACTAATGAAAATTGATAACAATGACGAGAGACATTTCCTTACAGTTGCAACTTTTACCATAGGCTGTAATTAAGTATCTGTTCACCAAGGGTCACAAAATTTTACATTGTTATGATTTGAAATTTGTGGAAACAAATTCACATAAACAATAATATAAAACAATCATACAAGACAATATATTTTAATGTGATTTGACCAATTCTAAGCCTACGTTCACAGCAACACCACCCAAAATCCACTGTCAATATAAATTAGATCCACTTTCAATCAAATCACACAAACCAAATTCACAAACTCACACAAGCATAAACAAAAACTCCCACATATACAAACTAACTCACAAACCTCACACACACAAACTCACAATCCCAAAATCCCAATACATCCAATAACTCTCTCAAACAACAATAGATCCACTCAAAATACTCTTCGAAAAACTTACTTTATGTTTTTAATTGTAAGAATCTTCTCCTCTCCCCATGTGTGAGAAGACCCTTGGGCAAAAATAGAACTTTTTGCAACAATACTTATTTATAAGGTTACAATTTTATTTCTTGATGGGCTAAGAATGCCCAATTACTTCTTTAAGAATTAGGTTTAGTCTAGCTCAAAAGTTTTAGTCTAACTCAATAGGTTTAGTCATTAGGTTTAGTCTAGCTCAATATAGTTTTAAGAGTAACTAAAATAAGTAAGACATTAAAAATCTGTTCATAGTTAAATGAGATATTTACTAATACATGGTTTGCAGGGTTCGTATCAATGGTGGATCCAACTTTGTGGTGATGGAGGTGACAACATGATTGTGACATGTACATGGCAATGTAATTTATAGGCTAACAAAGGTTAAGGTAGTGTCATTGATCACCGAATTGGTCTAGGTTATGATGGCAGTCATTTGCGGTAAATAATTTGGTAAAAAGTTAAATCTCACCGCTTTATGAAAAAAATTCTAAAGAACATATATATTGGTGAATCTTCATAATTAGTGAATCTTAAGCCCTACTAAAAGAAGAAAATCTTATTGCTTGCTGACTTGTTGTGGGTAAAATGAACTCTGTTGTAAAAGTGGGTAGTTTTATATTCATATATACTAAAAAAACTGTACAGAAAAGATTCTTTAAGGCAGGTTTGGCAAATAATTCATTAGTGAAACAAGCAACCAGTGGGTTTTTGCTTTCATTTAAAGCAATGGCTATCAATTACGGGATGGCTTAGGAAGGATTTGCAATTAATACACAATTGTGCCCACAAGAAAATATATTACTTTAATATTGTTGCTTTCTAATTAAAAATATAATCAAAAGCAACCATCTAGGGACCCAATAGGGCTCACAATCTGACATGGGGTAGCTCAAGTACGGTTGGAATATATATAACTATAGTTGCCCTGAATTATACCGAATAAAAACACTCGCAACAGTGCTACATAATTAAAAAATATATCACCTTTTAACTGATTAAACCCAAAATTCATTCATATAAGTTTATGTAAAATTGTATAAAAATACATGGTTGTTATATATAATAAAAGTGCAAATTTATACTTACATATTTTTTTTATATATTTTAAATAAGAAAGATCTATATAAATTTACACACGGACACCATCTATTCTGTATTTAGTTTTTTATTTTTTTACGTATTTCAAGGATAAAGGAAGAGAATAGGTATACATTGTTATGTGTAAAGAGAAAAAAAAAATTAAAAAAATTAAGAAAATATGATATTTTAATGAAATGTAGTGTAAAATAGATAATTTGATGTGGGATGTTTTAAAAAATGAGTGTGTAAAAAAATAATAATAATGAAAAGTAGCTCTTAGAGTTTGTTTTGGGATCCGCTTATTATACTGAAATTGAAATTTTTTTTGCTGAAAATACTGTAGATAAAGGTAAATGTTAGTTGAAATAGTATACCAAGACTCATGAATAGTACCAAAAAGTGCAATGAGACCATGAATAGTAGCAAAAATAAACTGAATAGTAAAATAAGTTGAAATAGTACACTGAAACCCATGAGTGTGTAAAAAAATAATAATAATAAAAAGTAGCTCTTAGGGTTTGTTTGGGATTCGCTTATTTTACTGAAATTGAAAACTTTTTGCTGAAAATACTGTAGATAAAGGTAAATGTTAGTTGAAATATTACACTTAGACCCATAAATAATACCAAAAAGTGCAATAAGATCATGGATAGTAGCAAAAATAAACTGAATAGTAAAATAAGTTAACAAAAAATAAGCTAGCCAAACAGACACTTAGTGTGCATTTGGCATGGCTTAAAAAACTAGTTTTTTTATCATTCAGCTTATTTTTTCTACTATTCATGGGTCCCATTACACTTTTTAGTACTATTCATAGGTCATATTGTACTATTTCAGTTACCTTTTAGCTTTATCTACAGTACTTTCAGTAAAAAGTTTTCAGTTTCAGTTAAATAAGCTATTTCCAAACACACGCTAAATTTTTATACTAAAATAGATATAAATTTTTGCACAAGCTGAAATGAATTCTTTATATACATGTATCAATTAGGAATTATGAAATTAACCAAAAATTTAAAATAAAATAAGAAAGAAAGAAAGAAAGAAGAAGAAGAAGAAGAAGAAGAAGAAGAAGGGACCTCCTACTGATACATTACAATGCATATTTAGTGGGGGAATAGAGTAGACTACTCTAGTCTCTAGCTAGCTAGAATTGTCAGTGGGACCTTCACAATAGGAGAGAGGTTGCCCTGCCCTACCATTATTGTTGTTAGTCCTTATTGCTCCGACCATTCTTTGCTGCTCCTGTCCTCTACTCTTAGACTATTCCCCCCTTCACCCCGAGGATAAGGGTTTCTGTGGCCAGTGGAAGAAACAGAGATGAGACTGAAAATATGTCTCAGCTTATTCGATTTTTTTATGTCTTTATATATTTTTCGTTTTGAATTTTAATAATTGATTCTTTTTACATGGGAAAACAGCATTAATTTTGTTCACATATGGTCTTAGACAACTTCAATATTAATTTAGAGTTTAGCAAGTTGCACTTTTAACACCTAAAGAGCATGTTTAGGTGCACATTAGTGTTTTGTGCCTTTAGTTAATTACAATAGTACTTTTTTTTGGGAAAGAAGTCTATAATTCGAAACTTTAAAGTACTATTGGTTAGTTACACATTTTTTGGGGTAAATTTTGGTGAGTTAGCTGACTCTAGGTTTTTTTTTTTTTGGGGGGTGGGGGGGGGGGGGGGGTGCTGGCTCTAAAAGCTCCGTAAGGCTCTGCTTAACTCAAAGCCAAAAATGAGGTTTTTATCTTAAAAATTATACATCTAAAACTATATTTTCTATAGCAATACCAAACGAACACAAATTTGATACCATTAACATTTGTATGACACAAAATGCATAGTTATCTTTATTTATTTATTTTTGACAATTTGATAGTTAAAATAAGGGAGGGGAGATCCGAATCCTAAATGTCTTCAATCGAATATCAAAAAATGCCAATTAAAACTTTTGACTCTTTAAAATTGTTAATGATATAATATAGTAGTGTAAGGATATAGTATAGTTGTATACTTAAAAGACAAACTATAATAAATGTTAATGGAATGAACCTAAAGTTTTTATATTAAAAAAGAAAAGAAAAAAAGGAGAGGTGACTTATGAGTTATGACCATATGTTGCCAAACCAAATTCAACCATGATAAAGATGAGTACTATTATTACTGCCAGTTTTATTATATAAATCTTAAAAACTCATTTTCAATTTTTTAAACACAAAATATTAAAATTTACTTAAATAAAAAAATAAAATAAAATGCGCCTCAGTATTGATCTCTCCTATAAGGAAAACCTGGTGCTCTATAGTGATTTTTTTTTTTTTTTTTTTAAATCATTAGGACATGATACTAATTGGTTTTTAGTGTAATAGAGTTTAAACCACAGATCTCTTATTCGATAATAAGAGACCAGTTAAGCTAATTATAATTCACATTTAAAAATATAAAAAACCATAGTAAAATTTATCATAGTTTTAACATTTTTCTATCATAAATAGATAATTTGCCATTTACAAAAATAGTTCTATATGAGTTGTGTGGAATTATATTTTGAAATCAAATACTTTCAATCTTGCTTGTAATATGTTTACAGGATTGATCAATCCACAACTTCCACCTACTTAATTTCATCAAGATAACTAGCAATCATGATTGTCCAATTTTATGGAGGTCAAATGACATCTTTTGATGTTTCTTATAAAGGCATTGAGAGTTCGAACTTCGAATCCCCACTCCCCAACTTAACATATATATATATATATATATATATATATATATATATAAACTCACTACCATGTTTGACATTTTTCATAATGACATATAAGAGTGTAAGCATCTTTAAAAAGAAAAACTTGTTAAGAGTATAGAATAATATAAACAAATACTTTACACAAACTATTTTTATATATGACATCTATAATTGGGTGCATAAGCAAAGAATATATTCATGCAAAAACTCAATTCAAAATTAAGAGTAGATTATGCAATCATATTAGCATTATCTCAGTCTGCTAATCATGGCATTACTGTTTAGTTCTATTTTAGGGTTATGAACAAGAAAAGCAAACATACCCAGACTCACCGACTGGACGGTCTCTGATCACGGTCAACAACATAGGATACAGCCGTAGAAGTTTTTTATTAGCTACTTTGTTTTTTCCTTTTCTTTTCTATTCAATTTGGTACTTTCTTTTTCTTCAACTTCTTTTGTTTAGGAAAAAGTAATACCGAAGAGACTGCCATTTTGGCACGCCTGAACGGTTTTCCAAACACATCCATGTGGTTCATGGGGTCACTTAAAAGGGTATTATAGATAAGACCAATTAAAAGATTACAAGATAAACTAAATTAATTTCGAATAAAATTAATTGGCCCAAATGATTGGAATGCACACTAGGATTTGTTATCATTAGATGGGGTATATTAAATTATATTGAAATGTTACGTATGTTATATATCTTTGTATCTTCTAGATGTGTGGTACATATATTACATATCATATGGAACTTATATATATAAGTATAAAAAAGAAATAAAAAAGTGAGACAAGGACATTGACACACACTCAAATACACATCAACATCCAACAACTTTACATGATTATATGATTTTGACATTTCAGTTTCTTATTATTATTATTTTTTGTTTTTTCATTTTGAGTTTGAGGACTGTCAGACTTGTCTGACTGGAACTTGAATCCAAAGAATGTTGTGATTAATGCAAGCTAAGATAGGATAAACTGATCGAGCTGGGGTTGTGGGTCTATTCTTGTACTGAGGTTGAGTTTTCATCCTAAAGGGTTTAAGGCAAGGTGTTTTAGACCAATCACAGAGTTAGGATTTTAGTCGAGAGAGGGCAAGATTAAAATAATATTATTTTATTTCTAATAATTATGTGTTATTTATGGGGACCAGTAATTGAATTGCCATGAAAAAATGAGATAAGCAAGATTTTCACAATACTTTCATAACAAATTATAAGTAATAAGTTGCTATTGGTTCAAATTTCAACCCACCGGTGAAATTACTTTTTTGCTAACCAATAACAACCAGTAACAACTTGTTAATTAAGATTTGTTGTGAAAGTATTGTTAAAATGTTATGGACATAGAATTTCTCAAAGTTAAAATGACTATAAATTCTACTGTAAAAAACTCACAAACTGATGTGATAAGAATATATGACACTTAAGCAATATAATAAATAAATGTTTGAATGAATTTTTTTTTATAATTGATAACACGTCAATTTGTAAAATTTGTAGTATTCATAGCATTGAACCACAAGAAAAGTGTTGTGAATAGTAAACTGAAAATAATGATTGAGAAAAAAATGGAACAATGAAATGGGTGAAGATGTACGTAGTGAGATAAATCTAATAACAACAATAAATTTGGTGAAAAAGTTATATGATTTGATATGTGGGAAAAGATTTTTTTTCCTACTTTCTTGGTGTTAAGGGTCTGTACATATATTAAAGTGAGAGTCTTTTTTTTGTCAATGTAAGGTTGAATTTTATCAACCATTTTGTTGGCTTTATTCTGTGTCTAATTTGCTTGTATTTTAGCAATTAGTAACCTTGTATTTAGGTGAGAATCATGTAAGGATAGTGTGTAAGAGAGTGAGAAGAATTGCTCAAGATTGTGCAAAGAAATAGGAACTCGCAATTGGATTTCACAGGTGGCTCGCGGCTTGCAAGCCGCCAGAAGTTGCACATGTGTCAAGCATGCCAAAAGTTGAAGCGTCATGACAGCTGGAGCACTACAGGACAAAAAGTACAAACTGGCCATTCAGTTACCTCGCAGCTGGAACTCGCGACTTAGTCAAGCTGAGAGTCCAAGTCACCAGCCAGCTCTGTTTTGAAAAACCTAACTTTTCACATTCCATTATCACCCTAGTATAAATACCCCTTATACCCATGAAATATAGAGAGCTTTCAGAGAGATTTTTGAGAGAGAAACTCTGGAGAAAAACAAGATTAATTCATCCACAATCTTCATATAGAGACTCTTCAAATTCTTCTACTCTCTTCCTCTCCATTGTTAAATTCTTGAGAGGTACATTACCAAAACCTTTTCTCACCATACTCATATCTGTGAGGAGGCTCTTTGGTGTTTTGGGAAACAATTAAGAAAGGACCAATTTCATGTTGGCAGATGCTATGGTCAAGTAGTGGAATCCGGTAAGCTAAAGAAGAAATAGGTTCGCCGCAACCTCGTTGGAGTAGGAGCTTGGAGGGCTTAGACACATTGGGTAGATTAGGCTTGGAGGGTTTTCTGCTGTTCATGTATCCCAACTACATTCTTTAATGGATTATTTACCGCTTGGAGGGTGGCAGAAAGGTTTTACGCCGAGGGCTTCGATTTCCTCTTTGATAACACATCGTATGTTATCCTAGTGTTTGCATCTCTCATCCCTTAATCTTTGTCATTTAATTTCTGCTGTGGATGTAATTTTATTTGGTTTAGATTGTTTATCAATTCTGTGTTAAGCTTGTGTTCATATTCCGCACATTAATTGTTTGACATTAAGCTTGAATTGGTAATTTGTAATTTGAGGGTCTAATCGTTCAAGGGTGTTTTATACACATTTTGAACTTTCAGTCAGGGTCAACTACCAAAAAATAGTTCATAATATACCTACTTCAAAGATTTTTTTAGCCCCCCCCCCCCCTCTTGACCTCCTTGGCTTTGCCCCTACTTTAGACTATATACAATTTTTTTTTTTTTTTTTTTGGTTGAGAAATGACTAAACATTGCTTTAGTACAAATCTCCTAAGGTTTAAAAAAGTAACAATTTTTATTTATTTATTATTTTTATGGCCAAAATGGGTAATCGGGGGCGACCATTGTGGCGGCCCCATGAGCGTAACCATTGAGGTACTTACCTACTAAGAAATATTAAATTGAGCCATAGCTACTGTTGCTTGAGATGATAACAAACCTCACCCTAGCCCTACAAGAAGGCTAGTACCCTTGGGCTAGCTACAGGAGGGAATTCCCACATTCCGCCTATTGGGGTTTGAACATGGGACCATAAGCAGCGCTGCACTCTTGTGTTCGCGCCAAGACCACTAGACCACCCTTCTCAGTGATAAAAAAAGTAACAAATTAAACTTCATGGTTTCAAGAATAACAATTTAAACACTTAGTTTACATTAAATCCCAAACACAATATAATTCCACTTAAATCGGTCAAGGTTTAATTTATTACTTTTTAAAAACCTCGAATTTAATTTTTTATTTTTAGAATTCCAAATTTATCACTTTTGAAATTATATGATTTGTTAAGAATTTTGTAACTCAACTAGCACTTGTGTTTCCAACGAAAACGTCCAAAATTCAAATTTTTCCTCCCTTATTATAACTATCGAATTCAAAAATAAATAAATAAATCATATAATTTAATTTTTGTTACATCTTTAAACTACTTGGTTTAGAATTTACCTTTTTTCTAACTATTTTTTCCCATAAGAGGGACGGGTTCGGATTTGAGAAGACATATGGTTTTGCAGAAGTTGCAATTTTGGGCCATTAAGATTAACTTTACTTGCACGCTTAAAATGGTTTACTTAATTTGGCAAAGATTCGAGTCCAAAAATAAAATTTCATTGGCAAAGATTAGAGAACCCCTAGATTAGCAAAACTGCCAAAGCCAAACAGCCAAAGGTCACTTTCTAGGCTGACGAGGTGAAAACCATGAAATTCTTTTCCCTACTCAACGAGATTCTGATTCTCATTCAAAGAGGGGCCTCATATATCAGACCTATATTCGCCACAACCTAGGCCTTTTCATGATATCATTTAAGAAGGGGGAAAAAAAAAGTAATACGCAATTGGTCACACTTTTCTCTCTTTATTTTTTTTACAAAAACCACAGTACATCTGTACTTGTACTTGTTTTTTCTATTTGGAAAAAAGAAAAATAAAAAAGGAACATCAACTCCCAAAATTTTTTACAAAAATGACCGACCTCCATTTGGGGCTTCAACAATATGTGTTAATTTGGGCTCAAACCCAAAAAACCTTGTTAGCTAAGCCCATGGATTACCCATTTTCAAACTTCCAATTTTGGACAATGAGACTTGGTGGCATTTTTTTTTTTTCTCTTTTTGTACCAACTTTGTAAAACATTGCTTAGATAATCAGGTACAAAGTAAAACTCAGAAATCACCATCATGGCATTGTGGCTAGAGCCATTCAAGTACTGGTAAACACATAATAATACATAGACACAAAGACCTGCAAAATGCAATTTCATGAATTGAAAGTCAACTTGAATATACAAGCAAAATATAGCCAATGTATTTTTTTTTTTTTTTTCCAAAGGTATGAATTAAAACAAAATGAAATGTATTTATCAGCAAGATAGCACCATTAAAGCTGTCAGCATGTGGTCCAAGTGAGAGTAACTAAAGTACAAATGATTAAAAGAACAACAGCTTCAAAGGGTACCTAGCTGATTTATCAAAAAAAGTCATACAAAAGTTGAACCTGGCTGTGGGTATTTACATGAAACACTACCTTTAGACCAGGGGTTAAAAGAATTTGGTACTTTAGCTGCAAGTTATAGTGCTTTGCCAATCTCTATTTTACTCAATATATTTTGAGTGGGTTGCTTATTTCCAGTACCTTGTTTGTAAGGTATTTATCAAAATATATATATATATATATATATATATATTTTTTTTTTTTTTTGGTAACTTTTATGTTAAATGTGTGACAAAAAACTAAATTTATATCATTTGAAAAGAAAAAAAAAAAAAAAAAACTGAGACAAAAAACTTTAATCTTTTAAGCAAAATCACAACACACTCCTCGTAGAACAGGAAAAGATCAACCCAATATTCGACATCTTTAATAATAAAAAGATGCCTTAAGTCAATTAAACCATGTATCAACCTTTTTGAGTCTTCTGGAATAGCCCTTTCTGTCTATATCCAGAGACATATATTATCTGCCTCATTATGCACTTTCAAATATGGAGTCTATCACAAACATACATAAGATAGGATGAACAGACTCCTTAAAATAGGATGGAAAGCATGGGTACCAAGTTGAAGGTAGATAGGAAAGAGAAGTTCATGAGGTATTGAATCATAATCTTTGTTCCTACAGGGCTGATTACTAGATCTAGGCCTCAAAATACAAGCCATGAACCACTGAGCATGTAAGGAACAAACCAAAAAGGACAACCAGAAATGTTAGTCTTTAAAGAGAAATGACAATTGAATGAATTTACTCATTGTAAAAAGAAGAATCTGCCATCTGTCTCTGCAAGAAAACAAACAAAAAGACAAAAGATAAATGAAAAAAAAGGCAAGCTTTGCTTTAAAATAAAATCAATTTATAAGACTAAGGTCTACTAAGTGTAGAAGATCAGAAATGCAATGTTATTACTGTGCTTCAATTGCCCTAGATTGGAAATGTACAGCTTAAATGCAGTTTTCAAATAAAGGTAGTGAATGGCAGTGTGATATTGAGTGAATCAATCAGTAATCAACCATTTAGAAGAAAAAATGTAATATGCAATTGGTCACTCCAATAGCATGACTGCATGAGTGAAATTATAAAATTTTCTCTGTTTATTTCATTAAAATCCCAGATTACATCTGTACAGGTACCTTTTTTTTTTTTTTTTTTTTTTTTTTTTTCTATTTTTTGAGAACATAAACTCCCAATTTTATAAAAAAAAAAGAAAAAAGAACATCAACTCCCAAGGTTTTACAAATATGACCAACCTCTGGATAGGGCTTCAAAAATATGTGTTAATTTGGGCTCAAACCCAAGGCCTCGTTAGCTAAGCCCAAGGATTACCCATTTTTAAACTTCTAATTTTGGACCATGAGGCCTGATAGCATTTTTTTTTCTCTTTTTGTACCAACTTGGTAAAACATTGCTTAGACAATCAGGTACAACTGTACAAGTAAAGCACAAAAATCACCATCAGATTGCCTCGTGGCTTGAGCCATTCAAGTACTGGTAAACACACAATAATACAACAGAGTACAGACACAAAAGCATACAAAATGCAATTTCATGAATTGATAGTCAACTTTAATATCCAAGCATATACTATTGCCATGTGCATTTTTTTTTCTAAAGGTATGAGTTAAACTTGTACAAAAAGAAATGTATTATCAGCAAGATAGCAGTGCCAATGCTGTCAGCATGTGGTCCAAATGAAGTAACTCAAATACAAATGATTGAAAGAACAAAAACAGCTTCAAAGGGTACCTGGCTGTTTTATCAAAAAATCATACAAAAGTTGAACCTGGCTATGGGTATATACATGAAAAACTACCTGTAGGCCTAGGGTTAAAAGAATTTGGAGCTTTAGCTGCTAGTTATAGCACTCTCTATTTTACTCAACATATCTGATAGAATAAGAACAGGTAAACACAATATTTAAAATTTTTAACCATAAAACACAATGTCTTATGTCAATTAAACCATGTATCAACCTTTTTGTCTTCTTGAACGACCCTTTTCTGTCTATATCCAGAGACATATTACCTGCCTCATTATGCACTTTCAAATATGGAGTCTATCATGAACATACATAAGATAGCAAGAACAGACTCCTAAAAATAGGATGGAAAGCATTAATACCAAGTTTAAGGTATTGAATCGTAATTGTTCCCACGGGGCTGATTACTAGACCTAGGCCTCAAAATACAAGCCATGAACCACTGAGTATGTAAGGAATAAACCAAAAAGGATAACCAGAAATGTTAGTGCCAAAAGAAAAATGACAACTGAATGAACTAACTCACCATGAAAAGAATCTGTCATGTGTCTCTGCAAGAAAACCAAACAGGAGACAAAAGATAAATTAAAAATAAATAAATAAATAAATAAATCTTTGCTTAAAAGGAAAATCAATTTATAACACTAAGGTCGTCAGATAATGCAGTGTTACTACTGTGCTTCAATTGCCCTTAATAGGAAGTGTACAGCTTATATAGAGTTTTCAAATAAGGTAGCAAATGACAATGTGATATTAAGGGAATCAATCAGTAATGCCAAAGTTCATTAAGTATCACTATTTAGGACTTGAGAATTGAGATCAACTTCCACAGCTATCTTTGGTAGTTATGCAGCATTTATAAGGCAAAATAGGAGTATAAATGGTGAACCAAGCATGAGCTACACGTGTATAGTAGTAAGGGTACCTTGTGCAGCCAAGCTGGGAGGAAAATTTGAACAAGTGGTTTCTAAGTCACTAGCATGTGTCACCTCAGAATGCGTATCACATCCCTCATAGTGCAAGAGATTCTGCATTTGTGGAACAAAACTCCCGATAGCTCAATTCTTCACAATTTCTGTATCAATCATACTTAGCATAAATTATTCTTGTAGTGGTCTCCGTGATGTGGGATTCTCCATCAAACATATGTAAGCCAATGAAGATTACAAAGAAATATTCCTTTGTGACCAATTATGACTTCCATCAGAAGAGATAAACTTAGATGTAGATGAAATTTCTGATCCTAATTCTTGATATGGAACACAAAATTTCTCCTATCCTTCAAGCTCTCAAACTGATGAACACATTATTTCAAAAGCAAAATCACTGTTTCACATCCTTCAAGCTCTCCTGGGGTAGAAACTAGAAACACGAAAAGATATTACAAAGTTTCAGAAATCAATCATAGATATTTCTTCAAACTGCTTGCCATAAGCCCATTAGTTAACAATGCTCTTCAAAATTGTGATATCAATATGGTACAATCTGTTACATGGACTTTGGTCACACGTAGAGATTGTATTGAGTGTTTAGGTTAAAAAAATTTCTAATCCCCATGTCTTAGGACAGAGTGATTTGGCTGAATCTTCAAAGCTTCCAATTTTAATGTCTGCCATAAAGGTCTTATCACTTATGTAACTTATCTTGCTTCTACGGTTACTCCAGTTATCTTGAACTAATCCCAAAAAAGTTGTCCAGGGGAATTTCTGGTCAAGTTTGAATGCATATTTTCTTCCTTTATTGGACTCCTCAAAATGTCTCAGAACAGGAATCACCACAACTGATGTTGATTCATGTCCAGCATCATTAAATCACTCATATTGAAACTGTCCATGCGACATAGGGTATAGATTTTAGTAAAATTAGTCACATCTTTTGAAAATTTATGAATGATTGTGGATCTCAAGAAGCTGAGAACAAATTGACAAACTTTTGGACCCGCAGAATCATAATAAATACTAAATACAACTGCAGTTATATTGGATAAGCATTTTGATGTAGGTACAAAATAGAAGCCAATATCAGTGAACCTAGCTGTAGAGTTAAAGTACTTAAGCATATAGACAACAGCTTGAGCCTCTATAACCACGGCATTGATTCAATAAGAATATATGAATTAATGTTTGCTGACAGCAGTGCTGGTTTGTGTATGCAAAGATAGCCTACTGCAGTCAGTAATGTTTGTCCCAAACATTAGTAATGCACAAAACAGGATGCTTTCAGCCAGCTAATCTACATTAAAGTGTATCCGTTGTTATCTAGATGATCTAAAGAGTGGTAGGCAGAGACTAGGATGATTCTCTTTTTTTAATTTGACATTCCAACTCCAGAGATTATTTATAAGGATTCTTCTTGTCACACTAAAATAGCCATATAAGTAGAGTTTTATATGATAATGTTTGGGCTTCAACTGCAATCCGTTAATCTACACTGTAAGAAACGATAGAACAGAAAATAGTAAGAAACCCTCACAAATGAAGAGCAACAAAAGCCATGGAACATAAAACCATTTTGGAACATCTAACAGGGAACAAAATTATGCATCATGACTGAAAAAATGCAAGTTCAAAGCAATTTAAGGATAAAATATATATATTTAAGTTGTAACATGATTAAAAGCTTCCTTAGGCCAAACAAAAAACACTTTTCAACTTCAATTGAAATTATGGCAAGCTCAAATGTGCTTGATATCTTTTTTTTTCTTTTCTTTTTCCTCAGGAAAAAAAAAGGAGAGTAGCAGTTTCAATAAACAACAAGTGCACCAAGCTACACCAGAAGAATTGCAACCTCAAGTTCAAACAGTCTATGAAATCCTGCTTAGCTCATCAGGAGTGAATGGCCCCAAAATTTCTATTAAAAATATGCAAAGGTGCGCTGAAGTAGGGATTAGAATCCCAGCCCCTGTCTCTTTAAGAGGCTTAGTTTCACACACCAACAACTAGGCTAGCTGGCTTAAATGTGTCATTGGTTTCAATATTGTGATATTTATTTCACTTTTATATATGATTAATAGTTTTCATTTTAATGTATTACCTCTCTCAATATATTATTAGTTATTACCAATAAATTTGTATAATTTGCTAAATTTATTTGTGCTTGAAGAAATATTCTTTTACATCTGAATGTCCTATTTATAATTTTATTTTGAAAATGGTCTTATTTTAAATTAAAATGCATTCAATTTGAAGAATTACTAAACAATTTTTTCATGCTTGTTTATGCATTTTTATTTTCTATTAACCTTATAAAAATTGTGAAAATTCATTTGAAATTTGTATAAATTTCTTTAGATAAATAATTTTTTTGATAATTTTGATACTTTTTTATAAACTTAATACATTTATTTGCATTTTAAATAGTTATGACATCATCAAGGTTCATTTCTAGTCAAACCCCAGTCCAACCTTAAAAACCTTAAACCTCTTCATTTTCCGGTTTTGAACAATTTGGTTTTAAAACATTGTTCCTGGATTACCCCACAACTAACATGTGGGGTCAGTTGCTCGTAGATTTTAATGGTAAGAGGCAAGTCCACAAGACTCTTCTTTAGGAAGGTTCCATACATTTCTATATATAACTATATATAAAAACTATAAAATCTAAAAGATGACAAAGGATATTGCCAAGGTCAATCATCCAATCATACAGACAGCTCAACAAAGATTTTTTGATGACATGAATTTGATGTTCAACACCATCAAACTTTGCTAAATTACCCCTATAGCACACATGGAACGCCTTCAATATCTTATTGCTTCTATGATGATTGTATTTCCCTCACCAATTAAATATTACCAAACATAATGAGAAAAAAAAGAGGTAGAATATAGTATTCTCTCTGTTGCACATTGACAATAAATTTGAAAGCAGAATATATCATAAAGATTTAAAAAATAAAACCATGTAAAGCAATGAAAAAATAAAAATGAAAATTGGTCAATATATGTGTGCTAGGACACTTGGAAACTTTGTTGCCCAAAGCAAGATTTTGCTTTTATTTTGTTCCTTTCATTTATTTTATTTTATTTTTTTAATTCAATAGTTACAATGGGTAGGAGAATTTGAACCCTAAATATCTCCGTTGGAAACATCAAGAGGTGCCAGTTGAGCGACAACGCCTTTGGCTGTTTGTCATTTAAATAGTTAATTATGAACCAAATAATCTTTAGAATCCTAGTTACAGTTAGAACCTTGCCTGGCCTATAGAATCTCTGTAACTTGCAAATACAGCTGTTCTACCTCTAATGGGCACTCAGCTAGACATGACACCTGGGGCCAAGAGGAAAATCAACTTGGAAATGTAGTGTTCTTCCTGCAAAACCACCCGAAAAAAGGTAAAAGAAAGAAAATCCACAAAAAAAGAAAAGAAAAAAAAGCATTGTAATCTTGAAAAGCCAGCTTTTCAACTATTATATCAGAACACTGCCTTGTAATTATTGAAATTCTAGACAATTTGAGGTAATGGACAGATCCCCCTGTTGCCTGTTGGCAATTCATGAGGGATACTTCCAAAATGCCCATTTAGTGTGCATGTACAACAGGATTTTGGGCACTCAAAAAATTAAATAAAATTTACTACCTAGAAAAAGTTAAGAAGAATGCATATCTTATGCATTTTATTTTCATACAGAATTTATTAGGCCTAACTTCCTTGGTTTAAAATAGTGGGTGCTCAAGGATGCATGGTATACTGTTTACAATACCACATGTATATTTTCACTTAATCAATAAATTCAAATCTCATTTCTTCTGCATAAACAGATGAAGACACAATCTCACAAGTACATGTATATTCTCTTGTAGTACACAAACAAAAACAGGAGATCCCTTCACAATGTGTGTGCATAAGCATTACATAGTGAAGCAACCAACCAATTGGAATGTGCTATTGAAGCTAAAAAGTTGTTACACGCATGGTCAATGTAGAACAAATGCTGTTTTCACAACAGAGGTTTGCCAGAAGATGATTCCAAGGGAATTAAGCACACTAACACATAGCTGCCATCAGGAATAGGAGACTGAGAGCATCCTGATCCTTTTGGATTACATGCCTATGGTGGCATTCCAGGAGAAATAGGTAACCTCTTTGGAGTGATGTATGTGGCTGAAGAGAATCTCAGTGAGAGATTTCTCTCTAATGTGAAGATGCAGGCCCTTGGAGCTTGTATTAGAAGCAAAACATATCTTCAACCAGGTAATTTGTGTGTTTTTCCTTTTTTGGAGTCATTTTCACCTTATAAAAATCAAAAAAGAGAAGTCCTTAGAAAAAGACTCGGAGCTAGCTTGACTCAGAAGGGCTCACTGTGTTTAAGAGCTTTTTCCAACACAGTGTGTTTATCCACAGATGTTTCCACAAGATGATTTGTAGAAGATTTGATCAAGAATTTATACATCTTTCCAACAGTTGATTGCCACTGGCTTCAATCCAGCTAACACCAGGCATTTTCCTCAGATCTCCTGTCATATCACTCCTCACCTTCTGCACATCATCCCACCTCCCATCGCCAGCATATATTTTAGAAAGCATGATTCTATAAGCACTTTTCTCAGGAGTATCATCAAAAAGCTGCTGAGCAACAATTTCTGCCAGCTCTGAATTTCCACAAGCATCACAGCATGATAAAAGGGCTCCCCATATGCCACAATCTACCGGTTCTGGCAAAGATAGGATAAGATTGTAAGCCTCTTCTAACTCACCATCCATCCCAAGGAGTTTTACCATGTAAACATAATGCTCAGTTCTAGCTTGAATGCAAAATTCATCTTTCATTCGTCTGAAAATTTCCCGGCCATCTTTGATGAGGCCACCATGGCAGCAAGCACAAAGGAGAGCAGAGAAAGTAGATTCATCAGGTATTAATCCTTTCTCTAGTATCTCTTCAAACATTTCAAAGGCCTGGGAGGCAAGTCCATTCAAACCAAGGCCTGAAATTACAGAATTATAAGAAACTATATTCCTCTCTGGCATAATCTCAAATACACGAATACCCAAGCCCACAAAACCACACTTCAAATACAAATCTATTAGAGAAGAGGAGACCATTACATCCGATTCAAATCCATGTCTAAGTACATAACCGTGTATCTCGCAACCAGGCCCTACATTTGCAAATTGAGATACAGCTGCTAGCACACTGGCAATTAGAATGGGATCTGCCATCTTGCCCTGCATATTGAGTTTCTTGAAGAAAAACAATGCCTTCTCATAATTTCCAGATTGAGAATATCCAGTTATCAAAGCAGACCATGTAACTAAATCTAGCCGGGATAAATTACTGAAAACTCTATATGCAGAATTCATGCACTTACACCTAGAGTACATGCTCACAAGTACACTACCTACGTGAGCATTAAAATCAAAACCACTTTTCAAGCAAAAACCATGTATTCCTTGGCCAATACTCAGCAAGCTGGAATATGCTAAACCTGAAAGCAACCCAACTATTGTATATCCATCAGGCTGCGTCCCCTCATTTCTCATTCTACTGAACAGCTGTAGCCCTTTATCCCAAAATCCATGGCAGCCATAACCAGAAATCATAGAATTCCACATAACCAAATCCGGCTCAGGTATCCCATGAAACACCACACTGGCTTCATCAACAAGGCCCAACTTAGAATAAGCAGTCACAAATGCACTACCACAAATGGAATCCAACCCTAACCCTGAAACTATTACTCCTCCATGAACAAGTCTTAACGTACCTAAATTAAAGTTCTCAGAGCATGCACGTATAATACAAGCATAAGTAAAACAATCAGGTCTAGTTTCAGTTCTGAGCATCGTCTTAAAGAGAGATTGTGCTTCACAAAAGTTTTGGGCTTGCGCATATGCTCGAATAATTGAATTCCAAAGAAACACACTTCGTTGGGGAGTTTTGTTGAACAGGTTATGAGCAGAATGAATATCATTATTGATAGCATAGAACCTCACTATTCTAGTTGCATAAAATGGATCACAGGAGAGGTGGGTCCTTATGATTAAAGCATGCAGTTGTTTGGTTCTTGACAAGGATTGGAAAATCTTTGAGAGCTCTGAGTGAAGAAAATGGTGCTGAAAGAACATGTCAATTGGACCATTATCTTGCTATATTGTCTGTGATAATTTTACTGGGAAGTGGAATTGAAGGAGAAGAATTGATAC
Source organism: Quercus agrifolia (assembly GCA_029955455.1). Classification (NCBI taxonomy): domain Eukaryota; kingdom Viridiplantae; phylum Streptophyta; class Magnoliopsida; order Fagales; family Fagaceae; genus Quercus; species Quercus agrifolia. Next base: position 47,362,694 of record JARQAD010000006.1, read on the forward strand.
ATAAATATGCAAAAAGAAAGAGCAGACACTCTTCGGTTGGATTGGGTGATTGAGCCATAGCCAGACCTCAATCCCACAAAGTCCCACAGGGTCTCATGGTTTTAGGCTGTGAGAGTCAATAGTTCTTGCGTTGAACTAGTATTATGCCATCATATACTAACCCTAACCCATACCATCACTTTGACCACTATTGACAACCATTGGTGGTTTACAGCCGTTGTTGGGTGGTTTATCACCATTGTTGATAGTAGACAATGATATGAGCCATCATAAAATTGTTTTCAAGAACATCTGGAGGACTGAGTTCTCCAAAGAAGATTGCATGACAAAAGCCCTCAAATTCTTCACTGTGGCAAAAACAACAACAAACCAATCAGCCCAATGAAAGGAAGGGGGCATTGCCAAAGAAATCAATCTGTCCTTTTTTTGTTTTCAAAAACCAATCAACTAGCCCATGTTTGTTTTCTATAGTAGTATGTGCACTGAGCTTTTTTCCTTTCCTTTCTATTTCAATTAGTATTATTAGAAACCAAAACTTCTTGAAGGTTTACCACATGAAGTTGCAAGAAAAATGAAATTGTTGTTTCAAAAGGCCGGCCACACATATATGGGGATTGATAAATTCAGACCCACAATGGGATTTTGAGTAAAAGACACACTAATTCCAAACAACACCACAACTAAGGTTTCACTAATTCTTGAACTTAGAACAGAGACATTCAAAACTTATTCTTGTTATAGAGCCCTGTATTACAGGGCGGCCAGCCTGGTTTCAATTCAATTCTTAACTCGCAAACGATTATTTGTTTGGTTGGTTTAAACTTTGTGGAACAGAAAACAAAAACAAAAAAGGTCTGTATGCTAATTGTGAGACTCAACACATAAAATCTGTATTAATACATTAAACTTCTCTTACTAATTCTCCAACTTCCATATCTTATTCTTATACAAGTTCTACATTTTCACTTCTATGGTTCAACTTCAACTGACATTTGTTTGTATTAGTTGAACAATTACAAAAAGAAAGCATTTTTACAATTGGAATAGCTGGCTAAGAGTAAAAGGAGAATGACCCAGTAGAGGAAAGCAATTCAATTATGTATACAGTGCATAAGAACTAAGAAAGATGTGATTTTTGGGAAAAGAAAAAGTAACCCCAGATTGATAAGAAGTAAAAATAATATAGAGAAGAGAAGGGATTTTGGAGAATCATACCTTGAAATAAGTAGCGGAATATGCAGTGGTGCAGTTCCTTCTGATTTTCTCAAGTCTTCGTATCTATGTGAAGATTAATTGATTACCGATTACTGATTACAGCCTACACTCTACAGGGGCCAATTCTCTCTTCTATTTCACGACTGAAAAATATATTGATGTTCCGATCCGTGAAGATAAACGTTGCGTGAGCTGGGTTGACCCGAACCCGACTCGCATCGTCATGGTTTAGGTCAGCTCGCAGGTCACACAGAATGACATTAAAAAAAAAAAAAAAACTGCTTGGGCTTTTTTTTCTTTTGATCTGAGATAGAATTTTTTTTTTTTTTAATTGGATAAGAAGACTGAAATTTTATTATGAATGTAACGATCTAATTACATTATGGATAAAAGTTTACTCAAGAAAGTAAGGATTTTCTTTAATCCAAGCAGTAAAATTAATCTATATATATAATAATAGGTGAAGCAGAAAGAATGTGAAATTGAATTCCAAATTAGGACTCTAATTTTGTACCATGTGTTTAGAATATGAAATTGACGTTGAATTTTGCATCATGTGGCTAAATGTATGTAGGCTCATTCTCATTAAAACCACTTCTATGTATCGGATCAAATGAGTTACTATGCTAATTAAGTTTTTTCTTGATTTTGTAGTCAAATGTGAAAACCAAAGAGATTAATATCGGCGATAAGAACTCATCATGTGGCTAAATGTACGTGGGCTCATTCTCATTAAAATCACTTCTATGTATCGGGTCAAGTAAGTTATTGTACTAATTAAGTTTTTTCTTGGTTTTGCAGTCAAATGTGAAAACCAAAGAGATTAATATCGGTGATAAAAATTTGGTTTGGATACATTGCATAATTTCCAAAAAGATAGCAAAGCTAGAGTTTGCATCTTTGTTATAAATTGCTTACAAAGTTTGCATCTTTACATTTGCACTGAGTTTCGAATTAAAGTGCTTTCTTCTTGGTTCTGACACTGAGTTTTGTTTACTATTCACTTACAAAGTTTGCATCTTTACATTTGTTATAAATTGCTAATATGTGATTAGATGCACATTATGCCTAAAATTCACTATCCTTATATTTGGCTTTTTGTTTAGGTTTGGCACCTATAACAATGAAGAAAACACTACTGTGGACCAATGGATGATACTTTTTGCAGGCTGCAAAGGAACTTAGTGATTAATGGAATCTCACGCAAATTGGAGAGATCCTGGCTGTAGATGTCTGGATGGCAGATGTGAGTCACTATTTTTTTAAAATTTTCAATGAAGGTAAAAGTTATGAACAATGTAAATTTTCTAGAGAGAGATTTATTATTCTATATTTATGCAAGTTTGATCGCCTTCTTGGAGTAGATCACTCCACCCTGTCTTTCTACCAGAATTTTTTATTCAGATTGTTACAATTTAATCCGAAATTTTATTTGAATTTTCTTATTGTTGTTACTATCATATATTATCATTCCAATTGTTCAATTAGAATCTGAAATTGGAGTCCAATTTTACTATACACGTGTACAATCTAATTATTTATAATTTTGTGGTCATGTGCAGAAGCCAATGAGACGAAATTAATAACACATTAAACACCCATGCTTTGGGAATCGGTAGTACCAATCTAAATTCATTGGACCTGATTCGTGATAATACAACTATGAAGGATGTATAAAAACACGCACAAACCCATCTCTCTATAAAAAGAGATTGGAGAGAATTTTTTTTATCAGCCATGGAACTTCAGAGGTTTTTTCTTCACACAAATGCCCATCATGTTACAAAAGGACCCACTGTAAAACTACAAAATGAGTACAACTCTGAGGTTTTTTTTTTTTTTTTTTAAATTTTTTAAGCTGCAAAAATTTCAATCACCAATAGAAATTAAAGATTCAAAAGCGTGAATGGATCTTTTGGATAAACATTGTCACCAAGGTTCATCTTTCTGTGTAAAATATATATACTGCTAAGTTTTGTTAATGAAATTTTCTGGTTAATAATATGAATTTAGACTTAACTGAGCCTTTTAAACATGAATAAACTCATGATTAATAATATATTCATTCTCGTGCGGTAGCACGGGGCTACATACTAGTTTAATTTAAGTGTGTTCTTGCAGAATGATTACTATGCGTTGGTGATATTGTTTTGGCCTTTTAACTTTGTGTAATTACTAATTGTTATTTATTTATTTATTTATTTTGTGTGTGTGTGGTAATAGTGATATATATTAAGAACTAAGAATCAATTACAAAGGGGCTGTTGCAGTACAGATTCTATTACAAATAGACCAATAACTCAATAAAATAATGAAGCAAAAGATGAGATATCTTCATAGATGAAGAGTTTAAGATACAAAAATCTTGTTTGAGAGAATTACTGACCTGAGAATTACTAATGGCATGTTTGGAAGTTTAGAGAGGGGGGAGAGTAGAGGGGAGGAGAGTAGAGGGGAATGGTTCCCCACCACCTTGTTTGGATGTTTTTAAAATTAATAAGGGGAAATGATTAAAATAGACAAATTTACCCTTATTTGAAAATTGACTTGCAACATTGGTCTATTATTAATTTAGAAAGGGTAAATTGGAAAATTTATCTAGTTAATAATTTATCTACTCTACTCTCCCTCCAAATCTCTCCAACTTGGGGGAATTAAAAATGAGGGGTTAGAGGTGGTTCAAACCCCTCCCAACCCCTCTAAACTCCCCCCTCCTTCTTTAAAAAACTTTCAAACAAGGTAATTGAATTACTCTCCCTCCCTCTACTCTACTCCCCCTCCTTTTTTAAACTTCCAAACAGGCCATAAAACTTTCATTTCTTACTTTTATTCTTAAATATAGGACATCTCCATAGAATTCCTTCTTAATGAGTTTGAGACTTGAAGTACGAATTTAAATAAGCTTATTTTATTTTTGCCTTAATTTGGGATAACTTACTGCCTCCATCCCACTTTTTTTGTCCTCTATTCCATTTTGAGATGCTTCAAAATATTGTCCTGTTTCTAAAAATAAAAGTCATTAATTTACTAACGTTCCTATTATACCCCTATTAATTTACTAATTCAATTTTTTGATAAATTTTTTTAAGGGCAGTTTTGGAAACTTATTCATTTTTAAAAGATAGACAAGATAATAAATGATGTTCCCTTAAAAAGTTTGATTTTTCAAACAGGACAAAAAAAGTGGGACGGAGGGAGTATTTAGGAAAATTTATTTTAAAATTACAACATTTTTGACATATTAGGTTTTAAATAATAAGTTGCATTGAAAAGCACAATAGGTTGCTAAAAGACTTCACATTCATTTAGTACTTTTTGGTGTTTTCAACACAAATGTCTATATTCAAATCCCTCATCTATGGAACACTATAATTATCAAAAAGAAGGTAAAAACACTATATACTGGAACAATTAGGCATTAAAGCCACATAGAAAGACACGTGAAAAACAAAGAGGAAAACAAAACCTCTTTATCTAAAGAGTTTTTAACGTTAATGTGAGACGAAAAAACTAAAACCTAGCATATTTTAAAAAATTGAAACTTATATTATTTGAAATAAAGCTGATATAAAAAGTAAAGTAAGACTCACAAACAGTGGATAATTTAATTAAAAAGCTAGTTTATAATCGGTTGCTAAACGCACAAATCTTTATCGTGTAAGTTATATGAAATTGGCTTGTTAATGATGCCCCTTTGAACATGCACTTCCTTTTGGAAATGAAATCCACATGACAAAAGTCAAAGAGATGGATTCAAATAATATGTGGAGGAGGAGAGGGAGAGGGCATATGAAATGACTGTGGTTGGGCTTTGAGAGGTGAGGGTGGAGGCGACAAAAATCCTCTTAGGCTCCTGAAGGAAACTATTTTCTTGCTACTACTTATGTTTAGACCTTCAGAGCTGCTTTCTCTTAGAACTGTCTTCATTGGGTCATCTCTACTATCTGATACATGCCATAAACTCTTCCTGCCACCTTTTCATGCCAAAGATAGATCATAGCAGGTTAGAAATTATCCAAGTCTAAAGGACCTTCATATACTACAAAAAACATGGGATATAGCCGCGTTCCTCAAGCTATAGCTGCGTTTTTAAAACGCGGCTATAGCGAATGAAATTTTTTAGGGTGACCTATAGCCGCGTTTTCCAAAAACGCAGCTATATTTAACACCCAAATTTTTCTTCCCACGTACCCCCCTTTCCCACCTACATCCCCACTTTCAACTATTCTTTCTTTTCTCTTTTTTTCTTTTTTCTTTCTTCATTCTACACTCACTCCACCGTAACTCTTTAGGTTCTTCTTTTTTTCCTTTTTTTTTTTCTTCCTTCTTCACATCTGGGTAACTTTTTTTATTTTACTTTTTTATTTCCTTTTTCTTTCTCCCTTCTTCACATCTGGGTAACTCTTTTTTTTCTTTGTTTCTTTGCAGCTACTTCTTTTTTTTTTTTTCTTTCTTCTTTCTTTCTTTTTTTCTCCATCTCAAGCACACTAATTTGTCTATAGATCTAGTTTTTTTTTTTTTTTTTAGTTAGTAAGAAAATGGAGGAGATGCTGAAAATTTTGAATGAAGTGGATATTCTAGCAATATTTGTGTCTATGTCTTGATTTGGATTTGAGTTTTGATTTTGAATTTTTTGGATCTGTGCTTGAATTTGTGCTATTGTGTTGCTGATATTGTGCTTATGTTTAAGTGGGCTTGTGTTCTTTTGTGTTTCTGAGCTTGTGCTTTTTTGTTCCTTGAATGGATTTAGTGTTAGATTTGGGTTGGTTTTGTTTAATGAAAGGAGATTCATGAGTTTGTGTTCTTATATTTTGGAGTACGTTGTGTTTGTATTGTAGTATGTTGTGTTTGATTTTGAATTTTCTGGGTGTGTTTGTATTGTGAGTATGTTGTGTTTGATTTTAATTTTTTTGGGTTTGTGTTCAATTTTGAATTTTTTGGGGAAAAAAAAACTCAGAATTTTTTTTTTTGTTTTAAAAAAAAACCGATAGTGAAAAACGCAGCTATAGGTCCGCAGGCTATAAATACAGTTATCTGTAACAAAATGCCCTTATTTTTTAAACTTAATTTTAATAAAATCAAGTTCTAAATGAACATGATTTAAAGGACAATTTGAGTGGAGTCTCACTCGAATATACGATATCCTTTTTCCACACGGAGAAATGACTTTACGCTATCCTAGTCTTTAATTTGTATGCATCCATTTGAACAAGAATTATTATTTTCATTTTTTTTTTCGTTCACATTCCACAGAAAGTAAAAGTAGTGCTTGGTTTGGTTTGGTAACACTTCTATGAGATGGCTATCTCAGTCATTGACTTAGACTCTTTAGTCAATATATATACAGTAAAGAACGATTCTGACTTGCTTGTTTTGTATGAGTAATGTTACTGACACAACAATTTTGTAACAAATTTTACACCTAAGAAGTTAGCAGGTTATTATTGATTTTCATAATCATGTAGATACATATATATTATTCACTCTTTTTTTATTATTCATTATTGTCAACTTATTATCTCAGACAAATATGAATTTGTTGTCAATTTTGCTATCCCTCTAAACTTACTAGACTAAGATGGGCACGGGAACAATATCATGATACAAAATAGTAAGAAATACGTTAATTTTCATAATACTTTATATAATAGCTTCTTCTTCTTTCTATTTGTTTGACTTAGAATTTCACCCATTTTAGCAGTCAATGGAATAAGTGGCTGTCCAAAACCTTGACACATAAAGCTGCCTTTGGCATTTCTTTTCCATGTAACTTCGTTAATAGAATTATTAATTATATTGAATTTTTTTTCCAAGTTCCATTAATCTTAATTTCCATTATATTTTTTTCTTACACAAAAAATTCCGGTGAAAATAAAGTATAATAAAGAAGAAAGCAAACTAAATGATAGGCTGTTCCTCAAAATTTTTTTACAAATAAGGTTGATGTGAATCATATGATACTGCACGCTACCAAAAACAAATCATAATACACGTTATATATAACTAAAAAGTTATAGATAAAAAAGTCTTCGTAAACGGTACAAGCCAATGTATCTGGTGCACAGTACTCGAATATTATAGGCAACTTGAGGAATTTTGACTTAAAAATATGAGACAATGAAACCCGTGTCCAGAATTTTAATGGTAAAATACTCTTTTACACTTATTTAATATTCATTATTTTACAAAATATTTACAATTAATGGGCTGATATACACGTTTTAAAAGACAAAAAATAAATGTTTACATTTAAAATATGAGCCGCATTTCTATAGCTGCGTTTTCAAATGCAGCCTATCCTGCGCGACAATAGCCCCCTGCGGGGACCTATAGCCGTGTTTTTATAAACGCAGCTACAGGTACCCATATAGCTGCGTTTTTTGACCCCCTATAGCTGCGTTTTTTAATCCGCTATAGGCTGAGACTAATAGCTGCGTTTTGGCAAAAACGCAGCTATAGACCCGCTTTGGGCTGCGTTTGAAACGCGGCTATAGGTATAGTTTTGGCTGCGTTTTTAAAACGCAGCTAAAGCCTCCTATAGCTGCACTTCAAAAACGCAGCTATAGGTTTTTTTTAAAACAAAAAAAAAAATTCTGGGTTTTTTTTTTTTCCCTGAAAAAATTCAAAATTTGAACAAAAAAAAATTCAAAATTAAACACAATCCGAAAAAATTCAAAATCAAACACAAACCCAAAAAATTCAAAATCAAACACAACATACTCACAATACAAACACACCTAGAAAATTCAAAATCAAGCACAACATATTGACAATACAAACACAACGTGCTCCAAAATATAGAACACAAACCCATGAATCTCCTCTCATTCAACAAAACCAACCCAAATCTAACACTAAATCCATTCAAGGAACACAAACGCACAAGCTCAGAAACATAAAAAAAATAAGCTCAAGAACACAAACCCATTTAAACATAAGTACAATATCAGCAACACAATAGCACAAGTTCAAGCACAGACCCAAAAAATTCAAAATCAAAACTCTAATCCAAATCAAGACATAGAAACAAATATTGCTAGAATATCCACTTCATTCAAAATTTTTAGCATTTCCTCCATTTTCGTCCTGACTAAACATAAAATAACCAAAAAAAAAAAACAACTAAATCTATAGAAAAATCAGTGCGCTTGAGATGAAGAAAAAAAAAAAAAAAAAGAAGAAGCAGCAAAGAAACAAAGAAAAAAAAAGTGTAATGTTGGAGTGAAGAAAAAAAAAAAAAAAAACCTGGCTTGACTTGCAGAAGAAAGAAGCAACAACAGAAGAAAAAAAAAAGAAAAAAAAGAAGCAGCAACTCCAAAGAAACAAAAAAAAAAAAAAAAAAAAAAAAAAAAAGAAAAGAAAGAAGACTTACGCTGGAGTTGTGCTGAAGAAGGAAGAAAGAAAAGATGAAGGTGGGGTAGGTGGGAAAGTGGGGATATAGGTGGGGAAAGTGGGGGGAACGTGGGAAAAGAAAGAAATTTTTTTTTTTTTTTTTTTTTTGGTGTTACATATAGCTGCGTTTTTTAAAAACGCGGCTATAGACAATGTAGAGCTGCGTTTTAAAACGCAGCTGAAGGTTACCTATAGCCGCGTTTTTAAGAAATGCAGCTATAGGTCCCCCTTAAAAATTGTTCTGCTGGACCTATAGCTGCGTTTTTTAAAAACGCAGCTATGGGTCCCCCTTAAAAAAATTATGACTAGACCTATAGCCGTGTTTTTTTTTTTAAAACACAGCTATACGTTGGCTATAGCTGCGTTTTTAATAAACGCAGCTATAGGTCCGCCTTAAAAAAAATTATTTGGCTTGGCCTATAGTCGTGTTTTTTTTTTAAAAACGCAGCTATACGTTGGCTATAGCTGCGTTTTTAAAAAAATGCAGCTATAGGTCCCCCTTAAAAAAATTATTTGACTAGACCTATAGCCGCATTGTAAAAACGCGGCTATAGCTGACCTATAGCTGCGTTTTTAAGGAAAGAAAACGCAGCTATACGTAGGCTATAGCTGCGTTTTTAATAAACGCAGCTATAGGTCCCCCTTAAAAAAAATTATTTGGCTGGACCTATAGTTGCATTTGGAAAAACGCAGCTATAGCTGACCTATAGCTGCATTTTTAAGAAAACGCAGCTATAGATTAAGTCTCTAGCCGTGTTTCAAAGAAACGCGGCTATAGAGAAGCTATAGCCGCGTTTTTGTAAGCGCGGCTAAAAAAAACGCAGCTATTGCCCGCGTTTTTTGTAGTGATATGGATGTGAAAAAGTGAACGTGAGAGTATCATTTTCCCTCACTTATCAAAAAACCAATGTGCAAATAGCAAAGATAAGGAACCAATGCCCATGTCATCTTATGACTTTTCCATATGGAGTACATTTGGTGCATGCACATATACCATCAAAGTCCACCATTCCTTGGCAACTCGAGAATTTGTCTTACAATATGACCAAGAAACTAGAATGTGGAATTTTATACAATCAAACCATCAGGCAAAGATGAGGAACCACCTAAAAATAGTATTTCTTTTTTTCTAAAAATAATTAAATTCAAAATAACAAAATATTTGAGTCCAATTGAGGAACTTAATGTATTGCACCTAAATTACTGCATTTAAGTTTTAACCATGATGTCCTGGTCCTGGATTTCCTGGGCGTGCAGGTGGTGGTTGAGGCACTCGTAGGCTCCGGGAGAAAACTATTTTCTTACTTTTAATGTTCAAACCTTTAGAACTGCCTTCTTCTAATGGGAGTGTCTTCGTTGAACCATCTTTGCGGACAGATGCAAGAAATGAACTCTTCCTAATACCTTTTAGGCCAAAGATATATATAGATCGGTTAGAAATAATCCAAGATTAAAAGGACCTTGATATGCAACTTGGAAAACTATTAAACCTCATTAATTAATTCCACATAGCTTCTACAATTCCATGATTTTTAGCATATGACCCTTTTTCATATTAGATGTGATAGAAATGAAAGAACTAATATTACCACAAGGAAATGATGCAGAAGTTGCTGGAAAATCACCCACAAGAAGGAATATTAACACTACTGCTGCCATCAACTTTGCCGGAAAGCCACTCATCGTGGAAACTGAAAACACGAGAACTTTTTGAAGGTAATCAGTTCACCTATTAGCTGGTACAATGAGAATTGAGAGAGCCATGTACAGAATTTAAAGGGGCAGGGTAGAGTATGACCTCTCTCACAAGGAAGCATCCTCCTATTTTCGACGCAATTAAGGAGGATACTTCCTTTATTTTTATCTTAATTTCTGTTAATAAATTTTTTATTCTCATAAAAGAAAAATTAAATAATAATAAATGATATACTTTCCTTGAGTTCCCTCACATTAAAAAAAAAAAAAAAAAGTAAATTACAAAGTTAATTTTTATTCTTTACCTCATTTGTCAATTTGGTCATAAGCCTTTTAATTGTATTAATTTGGTTTCTAATATTTTTAGTATCATGTCAATTTATTTCATGCCGTTATCACGTAAATAAAAAATACTGATGTATCAAATGGAGTAATAAAAAAATATTTTTTATGACACATTATTTATAACTGTTACTGCCACATCATATTTTTTCAAAGAATAAAAAAAACCTCAAATGTCGCATTCAGGCTTGAATCAAATTACCCTTTCCTAAAACCAGTGGCGGCGCCACGTACAGGTCAGGGTGTTCCCAGGAACACCCTGACCTGAAAAAAATTAAAAAAAAAAAAATTATATTTAAGCTAAATTAGGAACACCCTCAACACAAAATTAGGAACACCCTAACATTAAAAAAAAAATTTATCTGTTCAACTTTCAAGCAAAAAAAAAAAAAAAAGCACAAAAAAAAATTGCACTATCTGAAAAAAAAAAAAAAAAAAAATTGTAACAGAGCCAAGCCTAAAATTATCTGTTCAACTTTCAAGCAAAAAAAAATTGAACTAAAGTCTGAAAAAAAAAAAAAAAAAAATTTGAATAAGAACCAAGCCCACAGCAAGCCCAGCAGAGTAAACCCACCCATGGATTCTCAAAAAAAAAAAAAAAAAAAAAAACCAACACAAAATCAGAAATGAAACTTACCCACTGTACCACGGTCACGTCGCTGCAGAGATTACAGAGAAAATCAATCCCTAAGATACTGAGACAGTCTACAGATTACAATTTACAGAGCAAAATCAAAACATACCAAAAGGCAAAAGCAATATACTGTGTTTCTAAGTTCTGTACCAAACAAAACAAAACAAAAAAAAAACCCCAATACAGACTCTGTACCAAAACGGCAAAACCAAATCAAAAACCCAATCGTCGTCGTCGCCGTAGCTAAGCTCGCCCGTCGTCGTCGCCGACTCGCTGTAGCTCGCCGCTCATCGTAGAGAGAGCAGATCATAGTCTCGCCCCTCATCGCAGATCGATTTGCTCAGCTCGCTGCCTCGGCCTCGCCCCTCGCAGTCGCCGTCGGAGTCTCCGGTGCTCAGCTCAAGAGTCAAGCCTCAAGGTATTTCTAAGTTCTCTCTCTTTTTCTCTCTTTTTCTCTCTCGGTCTCTCTATCTTTATCTCACTGAAGTGTGAAGTCTGAAAGTATGAAAGAAAAATAAAGAATGTCCTTATGTCCCTCTCTCTCTCTCTCTATGGATCTATTAATTAACTCAGTAACTCTCTCTCTCTCTCTCTCTGATTGCCTGGCTGCCTGGCCGAATGAACTCTCTCTCTCTCTCTCTGATTGGCTGGCCGAAGGAAGGAATTAGTGCTTTAGCTTTATTTATATTTTGCTTTTCCCTGTTTTTTTTGTCTTTTTGAATTTTTTGTCTTTTTGAATTGTGCTATAGTGTTAATCTTATATGTTGGTGTTGTGCTGGTCAGTGTGTTTACAGTGTTGGTGTGATATTAATTGTCGTTTGGTGAATATTATAATTTGTGAATCTTGTGAAATTTTCTGATTGGCAGGTTATTCTGATTGGGTATCAGGCATGAGCATGAGGCTTGTGCTTGTCCAATGTCCATTGAGTGGGGTGGGGGTAGATGGGCTGTTGGGCACATCACACATAGGGTCAGGAGCACAATAATTAAAGTAATGTAATGTGTTGGACATTACACTGCTTTAATTATTGTGCTGCACATGTGATGTGTAATGTTAGGCTTTTTTAGTGTAATGTATATAAGGGGCTAAACAATATAACAAATTAAAGTAGTATAATTAATGACAAACAAATTAAAACAATATAGTTTATTGTTACACTAAACAACAATAATTAAAACTGTATAATTAACCAATACATTATAAAAGACAAATAAATTAAATTATGTTATGCTAAATAATAATTAATAATTTTATAATTAACGAAATAACAATATAACAAATTATAATTTATAAAAGACAAACAAATTAATGAAACAATTAAACAACAATAATTAATAATTTTATTAATATTTCAAATGAACTTATAGTTTATTGTTTATTCTTTTGTTAGAATTATGGACAAATATTTGATAAGAAAACCACATACCCAAGATTCATCTCCTGTGCAAGATTCATCTCATGTGCAAGATTCATCTTCATCTTCTAAGCAAATTCGTGTTGACTTTTACTTAGAAAATCTTCCTTCAGATCCTGGGCTATGACAAAAGATATCATCTTATCATCCTAATAATCATGATGAAATAAGAAGACATTATCTAACAAAAGGCCCTTATCAACCTATTCTTGATGTTTTCCCTGTATCATATTTTTCTGAAAAGCCTCGTCGATTTAGATCCGATTGATATAGAGGAAGAAAGTGGTTGGAATATAGTATAGAGAAGGATGCGGCATTTTGTTTTTATTGCTACCTATTTGGGCGGCAAGATGTTGGTAAGCAAGGAGGAGGTGAGACTTTTGTAACGAAGGGATTCAAACTTTGGAATCAGGTTGCGAAGTTAGATTCTTATGTTGGAGGAGTTAATAGTGCTCATAGCCAAGCTGTCAAAAAGGGTGAAGATCTACTGATGGAAAAGCAACACATTCAAAGTGTTTTGGTTAAACAATCAAATAAAGATAAACAGGATTATCGGGTTCAATTAAATGCAATAGTTGATTGCATAAGATTCCTTTTATGCCGAGAATTAGCTTTTCGTGGTCACGATGAATCTCAAGGTTCAAGTGATAAAGGAAATTTTCTTGAGCTTGTGCAATTTTTGGGAGATCACAATGAATCTATTAATGAAATGTTGCAAACAGCTCCGAAAAATTGCAAGCTTACCCACCCGGAGATTCAAAAAGACATTGTGAATGCAATTGCAAGTGAAACATCCAAAGCCATCATCAAGGATCTTGACAATGGGTTCTTTTCAATATTAGTTGATGAGTCACGTGATATTTCAGTGAAAGAACAAATGTCCCTCGTTCTTCGTTATGTGAACAAGAAAGGAACTATTATAGAGCGGTTCCTTGGTATTGTATATGTTGTAAGTACCACCGCTTTGTCACTTAAATGTGCTATTGAATGTTTACTTTGTGAACATAATTTGAGTTTGTCGAACCTACGTGAGCAAGGTTATGATGGGGCTAGTAATATGCAAGGTGATATCAATGGTCTCAAAACTTTAATTTTAAAAGAGAATAAGTCAGCATTTTATGTCCATTGTTTTGTTCATCAACTTCAATTGACACTTGTTGCTGTTGCTAAAAATCATATTAACATTGCAGAATTTTTTTATGTGGTTAGTAATTTAGTAACTGTTGTTGGAGGCTCTTGTAAGAGATGAGATGCTTTTCGAGATGCACAATTTGTCAAAATTAAAGAAGATTTAGAGAATGGTGTACGTAGAAGTGGGCAAGGTTTGAATCAAGAGACAAATCTTAAACGTCCTGGTGATACACGTTGGGGATCATATTATGAGACTATTCTGAACTTGATTTTGATGTTCTCTGCTGTTGTTGATGTACTTGAGATTATTGAAGAAGATGGCCTGTCCGACCAAAAAGTTGAAGCTCGATCTATTATAAGGTCAATTCTATCTTTTGAATTTGTCTTTGCCCTACACTTGATGAAAAATATTTTAGGGATCACAAATGAGTTGTCAACAGCATTGCAAAAAAAAAAAAAAAAATCAGGATATAGTAAATGCTATGGATCTTGTTAAAGTGTCTAAGCAAAGATTGCAAGTAATGAGAGAAGATGAATGAGAATCTTTATTGACTGAAGTATCTTCTTTTTGTACAACGCATGATATTTCTGTCTTGAACATGGATGAAACATTTGTAGTTAGTGGGAGGTCACGACGCAACACTCAACAAAAGACAAATTTACATCATTATCGTGTTGAACTATTCTACACAGTCATAGATATGCAACTTCAAGAGCTTAACAATCGTTTTTCTGAGGCGAATACCGATTTGCTACTTTGTATGGCTTGCTTAAATCCAAGTAATTCATTTGTGGCTTTCGATAAGGAAAAGTTGATTCGTCTAGCTAAGTTCTATCCCTCTAATTTTCTTGGGACAGATATTTTGGCACTTGACTCTCAATTGCAGAATTACATTTTTGATATGCACAGCAACGACTTCTTTTTAGAGCTTCAAGGAGTTAGTGAACTTGCTGAAAAGTTAGTGAGCATAAGGAAGCATGAGACTTATCCTTTAGTCTATTTACTTGTGAAGTTAGCTTTGACCCTTCCAGTTGCTACTGCAACAATAGAAAGAAGTTTTTTAGCAATGAAATATATAAAAAATGAACTGCGCAATTGAATGGGAGATCGGTGAATGAATGATTGTAATATTGATATTGATAATGATTGTAATCCCACTTGTAGTATTGATAATGAGACTATTATGCAAAGATTTCAAAATATGAAAACTCGTAGAAGACAATTGTAAATTTTATGTATTTGTGTATTTTTTGATTGTTGTTGTTATCAATATATAAAATTTTCCTTTTATTAAATTGTGTAATTTATGCTTGTTGAGGAATACCCTAACAAAATTTCCTGGAGTCGCCACTGCCTAAAACTATCTAAAATTTGTAAAATCCCCAAATCGTTCTCCCACTCGTTAGTCCTCATCTGCATCTCTTCTCCCCTCATCCTCACGCTCATGAACCCTAAGATCTGAAGTTGTAAAATCTCTCTCTCTCTCTCTCTCTCTCTCTCTCTCTCCCTCTCTCTCTCGTTTGTGGGTTTGGTGATTGTTGAAGCAAAGTAACAGAGCAGAGACTCCCTTTGTAGCTTCGTCTGAACATTCGTAATATTCTGGTAATCTTGCGGATATTTATGCATTTGTTACCTCTATTCTTTTTCTTCATTTGGAATGCCCAATCATACTTTTTTCACATCTGAGATGTTACTAAGCATCCAATAGAATCACTGCGATAAATTAGCATGGAATTCAATCATTTGAGTCTTCCTATGTAAGTCCCAATGCATTCAATTTCTAAGTTTTATTCGGTAAAGAGGCACAAATTAGAGGTGGCTCAAGAATTCCAGCAACTTTGTTTTTGTACTTTTGGAAAAAGAAAGATTGGCTAGAATTCCAGCAACATTGGCTAGAATACAAGTTTGTTCTATTACGTTTATGAAGTGATGTCCGTCTTATGTATAAATATTTGACTTCTTGAAGTTTGCGTGAGGATGAGGGAGAAGACAGGGTAATCTGACAAGAGAGAGGAAATTTGGTTTTTATTTTTATTTTTATTTTTTTAATCTGGCATGGAAAATAATTTTTTATTATTCCGTTTCACATATCATATTTTTCCATTCAAGAAATAATAGTAAAAACCAAATTGACAAGGCACTGAAAAGGTTGAGGACTAAATTGATACAATTAAAAGGTTATGGACTAAATTGATACATAGTGTAAAAGATAGGGATTAATTTTGTAATTTACCCCAAAAAAAACCTTTATTAATGCTGTATTAATCCTTTTATGCAAATGATTTTATTTATAATTGTGTAGAGCAAAAATTATTATGTTTTATTATATTAAAATAAATCTAATTTATATAACTCATTTCACAACTTCTTAAAGTGGTAAGTAATAAATAGTATAAGATAAAAATATTATTGAGGTTAACCTAAAAGTGACTATTAAACGCTTATAAGTAGACAACAATGACAATAGCAACAAAACCTTTCTCAAAAAATTTGGGATTAGTTATGGATCCCCAATAGATTAGACTAAATTGATCACATGAACTATTTTTCTTCTTTCTATCTTAAGTCATGCTCTTTGTTACTTACCTAATTAACGTACTAGTTTTATTACTTCTACTAATATTATTTTTAAATTTTCTCTATTTTTTTCGTTCCTTCAACTTGGATCAATTTGTTTTTTCTTACCAGTTCTCTACTCGCTCTCCTTTGAACATGATCAAATCATTTCAAGTGACTCTCCCTCATCTTTTCATCAATAGGGGCTACCCCAATATCTAAATAGATTTCCTCATTTCAAATCCTATCTTTCCATATATTTTCCACATCCATTTTTACATTTTCATTTTCGCTACACTCATTTTATGGATATGTTTCTTCTTAACCACTCAACATTTGATACCATATAGTATGGCTACTTATATAAAATTTTCGTTTTAAATTAATAGGTATTCTATATATGGTCACACAATACTTTTGATGCACTTTTCCACTTCATTCACCATGTTCTTATTCTATGATTTACATAATCTTCAACTCTCATTCTTTATGAATTATTGATCCAAGATATCGAAAGTTGTCTCTATTTAGTATCTCTTAGCCATTAAATCTTATCTTTTCTTTGTCTATGCTTCTACCTTTACTAAACTTATATTTCATATACTTCATTTTTAGTCCTATTTAAACAGAAGTCTTTAGATTCTAGAGCGACTTCCCAAATTTCCAACTTTAATTTGAAATTCCATGTACTCCGTTTCTGTTTGACAATTTCTACTTAAATGAAAGCCTGTGTTCATAACAAAGACGTTTAAAAATATGGTTGATACGATAGATCACGCTGCATGCCAAAACAATTCAAGACATGCATGCATGTTAGCTCAAAAAGTCTTGGTAAAAACTAAAAAGTCCAAGTCAACAAGGGACCTGCTATGACTATAGGACTCTTCAACCAATATCAGTGGCGGTTCCAGTAATGTTTTTGAGAAAAGTCATTAAGAAATTTAAATTATACAAAATCTAATAAAAAGATAATTTTGTATATTGACAAAACACACACACACACGCAAACACATAAAATCTTACAATTTCCTTCTACAAATTTTTTTTTTTTTTTTTGAAATCATTACATGATAGTCTCATTATCAATGTTGCAAGTTACATCTTTTCAAAAGTTTAGTTAAATGAAATTTTTCCTAGACTTTTTGTTTTTATTTGTAAGGACCTAATATATTGTTAAGGGGACCAAAGTTTAAGAACAAAATTTTGCTACAAACTTAGTTGTAGCCACTCTCACTAAATGAATTAACATTGTTACATATTTTGAAAATCTAATTGATGAATTGCATATTCTCTATGTTCTTAAAACATTTCAAAATTTCATGTCAATCGGATGTTATTTATCATTCGATCCATAAACTTATTTTTATGTATAATTTTAAATTACAAAAACTTGAAATTTAAATATTTGATTGACGACATAGTTATTGATCTTTTATCTTCTTGAAATTTTATAAGTATGGAGGATTTAAAAAGAAAATATAATTAAGTGGTGGATTTGTTAAAATTTACATTCAATAAAAAAAATATTGAATAAAGTTATAGTCTTAGTCTACAACTAAGCTTGTTGCCAAATTTTGTTCAAAGTTTAACCATGTTGGGCCTAAAAAAAATTTAGGGTGATTACAAAGTTTTTTTAAGAATAAATAAAATCATAAATTTTTAAAACTTATATATAACATTTTTTTTCGAGGTCAGGTGGTCCTGTGAGCACCCTGAACTCTATGTAGAGCCGCCCTTGACCAATATATATGGTAAAGAAGAGTTACCGTAATATTGTGGAAAGCTAATATGGTGTAGTATTGTGGCCTTGTTCACGAAGAGCCCATTTTGAAGTTTGAACATGATTTTCCTTTATATTTATATATATTTATATATATATATATATATAATATAATATAATATAATATAAGGTAAAAATTCTACTTTAACTTAATCTAAGTATATATGTATGTGAAACTCATTCTTAGAGACTTGAACTCCGATTTTTGCCTCCGACATCCCATAAGTACTTATACTTATGGAGTGATCATCGCACATCGCACAAAGGATGTGTAATGATAATACTGTATCTTTTTTTAATATTGATGATGCATAGATAAGTATTGTATTAGGTTCTTCAAAATAATTCAAATACTCCATTGTATTAAACAATAAAACAAAAATAATGTTATTTTTTTTAAAAATGTTTAAATTTAAAACAACCAAATATATATATATATATATATATTTTTAATTGGAACAAATATTGGAGTACATTTGTTTCCTCAAAATTTTTTTTTCTCAAAAAAAAGAATTTGAAAAACCTGATATATAGCACCTAAATTACTGCAACTAAGTTTTACCCTATTCAATGTTGAATATTTTGGAGGGTGTGGGTGGTGGCTATTAGAATCCACGTAGGCTCTGAAAGGAAACAGTTTTCTTACTTTTATAGTTCTGACTTTTAGGGTTCGTTTAAGAATAGCTTATTTAGTTAAAATTGAAATTTTTTTGCCGAAGGTATAAAAAAAAGTTAAAAGTATCTTGAATAATATAATGAAACCCATAAATAGTACAAAAAAATGTAGTGAGACCCATGAATAGTATCAAAAAGAAGCTAAAAACTCAAAGAAGCTGAATTTTTCATCACATCCCAAACTAAGGCTACGTTTAGAATTAGAGATTAAAATCAGCTTATTTTATTATATAGCTTATTTTTGCTACTATTAATGAATCTCACTATACTTTTTGGTACTATTTATGAGTCTCATTAAACTATTTCAGCTAATTTTTACCTTTATCTATCATATTTTTAGTAAAAAATTTTCAGTAAAAAATTTTCAGTTTCAACTAAATAAACTGTTCCAAACTAACCTAGCTAACTCTTAAACCAAAGCCTGTGTTCATAACAAAGACGTTTAAAAATGGAGTTGATGTGATACATGCTAAAACAATTCATGATACATGCTAAAAAAACGTCTTGGTAAACGGTTCAAGTCAACAAGGGACCCCGCTTTGACTGTAAGACTCTTCAGCCAATTATAACGGCAGGGCTGTCCACACCCTGCCGGGCCACCTGTAAAAGCATAGGCTTAACCGGATTAAAAGCATTCGTCTCTCTAAAATAGGATATGGAACCAATTTTGAGAATGTACATGAAAAACCTACACATTGACTTCCCTCTATATCTCCTAAAATATTATTTTGTTCCGGTGTTCCCTTTGTTTACACTTTCCCTTGAGAGAAATGAATAAAGAGAATTATTTTAGATTATCCTATCAATTTGTTTGGAGTTTTAGTAGAAAGAATGAAAAGGTTATTCCCACATTTAGAATGAAATGTTTAGCAGTAAACGCTTGTAATTAAGACTAAAAAAATCAGTGTAAGAGGAAGGTGGACAACTAAAGTACATAACACTTTGCAATTAAGATGGATTAAAAAAAAAAAAAAAATAGAAAAAAATTTCTGCATCAATAGGGTAGCCACCATAACACTCCATTTAGGGAAAAATTATACCCTGTAGTGTGTATAAACATCGTCTCCCTCTCAAGTGGGCCACATTGATATGTATGATCCACTTACTGCATGTGAGAGAGATACTGCATATACCTGCTGCATGGTATACTTTTGCCTATTTAGGAATGATGGAATGCTACACCCTATGTAGTGTTCATCATTTTGGAAGAGAAAAAAGTCCATTTAAGAGAATGGAAGCGAAAAACGTGCAATTAAGGGAATGAAATAGAATTTTTATCTTAGAATATGACCAAGAAAACAGCGTGTGGAATTCATGCAATCGAACAATCACCCAAAGATAAGGAACCAGCATTCTTTTTTATTTAATTTTAGATGTGGTTTTGTTAAAAAATGAGTTAGATATGAATGATAAATTGACTTTTTGAAATGCCCCGTTGAAGATGATTTTAATTGGTAGAATTTGTGAATCCTACATAAAATTGGACTTATATAAATATATATATATACACACACACTAGTCACTAACCCTGTGCGATGCACAAGAATAGCTACTGAAATAAGGTTCAGGAAAAAAAAAACCATAATTTTTTTTGAGAAAGCTTCAACCTATGACGTTTGCTCCTAATGGTAGCTCTTTATCATCAGATCAAAACACAAATCGGTTATTAGTGTAGGCAGAGATTGAACCCTCCAAATCTCTTATTCAACTATTAGAGACTTTACCACCTGAACTAATTAGAGCTCATGAGTTATGCTTGGATTGGGTGCATTTGATTGGTTTTTTTTTTTTAATTTATTTTTGTAGGTAGGCTTTAGCTTTGGGAAGTTTATATATATATATATATATATATATATATATATATATATATATTTTCAATAGATATTTGATACAAGGCTCATTAATCTTCTCTTTCGGCCATTCCTCTTCTGTTTTCTATTTGATAATTATTGTTAATTATACTTGAATTGAATGCATTTGATTGGGTTTTTATTGATTGGATCAACTCACTCTTTCTTATCGATTCATTACTCGCTTTTCTCTCAACATGACCAAAACATTTCAAGTGACTCTCCATCTTTTAATAAATAGGGGTTACCCCTATATTTAAATTTACTCCCTAATTTTGAATCCTATTTTTCCATATATTCCCACATATCTATCTTAACATTCTCATTTCCATTACACTCATTTTATGGATATATTGCTTCTTAACCACCCAACATCCGATACCATATATAAAGTATAGATAGTTATGTAGTAGTCTTATAAAAATTTTCCTTTAACTTAATAAGTATTCTATGGTTATACAATACCCTTGTTGTGCTTCTCTACTTCATTCACCTTGCTTTTATGCTATGATTCACATCCTCTTCAATCTATCTATTTTTATGAATTATTTTCCAATATATTAAAAGATCTCTTTCTTTAGTATCTCTTAGACATAAAGTCTTACCACCTCTATCTCTATTTATAGTTTTACTAAACTCAAATTTCATGTACTCTATTGAAGTCCTACTTAAACAAAAGTATTTAGATTCTACAGTCTCTCCAAATTTCTAACTTGGCATTCCATGTACTCCATCTCTATTTCTACTTCAATGAAAGCTCTTGTTCAAAACAAAGAGGTTTAAAAATATGGCATTCAACCTAACACTTTGCAATTAAGTTGGGAAAAAAGTCTCATTAGGAAAGGAAAAAAAAAAGAAAAAAAAAAAGGATTTTTTATCATAGAATATGCAACATGTGGAATTTTCATGCAATCAAAACCATCATGCAAAGATGAGGAACCAGCATTTTTTTATTATTATTTAAATTTAAACTTGGTGTTGGGTACACTAATGCGTAATCCAATAAAAAAAAAAAACTCTTGTAGTGAACCTAAGCACTTAGATGTCAATTACATTTCCATAATCAAGCTGCCTGTATAAACAACAGAGTCAAAGACAAAGCAAGCTAGAGACATCACTATATGCTGGCATCCAATTTAACAACGAATAAATTAAAAAATTGAGAGTGAAAACTGCAATTCACATTATGATTGAATAATCTCTATTTATAAGCTTGAGAGACAGAGGAATAGAAATCAGTTACAAATGGACCGCATTGTACCAAATGGACAGAAGTGGTCCTATTAGGACCTAGGACCAAAGTTGATCGATTAAAACTAAAGTAGACTGAATAGACCGAATAGGACCAAGTAGACTGAATAAGACTGAATTGAACCGAATAAGACTGAAGTTGACAGAATGGACAAAATAGGACTGAATTGGACCAAATTGAACTGAATAAACCAAAGCAGACAGAATGGACCAACTAGAACCAAAGTAGACTGAATAGGACCAAAGTGAACCAAAAGAACAAAGTGGACAGAATGGACTGAATGGGACCGAAGTGGACTGAATAGGACCAAAAGGGATCAAAGTATACCAAATAGGACCGAATTACATAACAAAAAGATAGTGAAAGTGTATGTGATGACTCCGACTATGACAAAGTGCTCCGTGGTGGTCCTTGGTTTATTGGCGAACACTTTCTTGCTATTAAACCTTGGGAGCCATACTTTAAGTCTTCAAAAGCCACCTTTTCTGTTGTGGCTGTGTGGATTCGCCTTCCTGAACTCCCTATAGAGTTCTATGACCCCTCTGTCCTTAGAGAAATTGGAGGAGCCATTGGGCCTGTCCTTAGGATTGATTCCTACACTGCTATGGGCACAAGGGCAAGCTATGCGTGTCTCTGTATCCAGGTTGACCTCACCAAACCTTTGATTACGGCTATTAGACTTGGCAAATTACGCCAAAAGGTTTTGTACGAAGGAATCTCATCACTGTGCTTCTGCTGTGGTAGATTGGGGCACAAACTTGAGAGCTGCAATTATCATATTCAGCCAACGGTGAAGACCGGCGTGGCTGATCCAGCTTCTCATGTGGACTCTCAGGTTGAAGGGTGCCAGTTGGATCAACCCAAAGACACTAACTACGGAGAATGGATGCTAGTTACAAAAAAGAAAAGGCCAATTCAGATGGGACGAGGTGTTGGGAATAAAAGTCCTAGTCAGCAACTTGATTTTTCTTCCAGACCAACTAAGGGCAAAAAAGGTTTTTTCAATAGCTCCCAGATACCTTTTAACCCTGAGTTGACATTTCAATTTAAAGCTGGCCAGGCCTCAGGAGCCGTTGGAACTATGGAGAACACCCTTGAACCACATGATCTTGAAGGAGTTCACACGCATAATAGACATGCTGATGGTGCCAAGTGCAACAGCAACGTCAGTCCGATTGCATTGAGTCGTGGGAATGATGCTTATTTGAAGCAGAGGACAGTTCAAGTGAATGGAAAAGGGAAGGCCACTCTGTCTTCTCATGACAAAAAGAGCTCACAGTTAAAAGGAAGAAAATCCTTGAAGAGGCCTAACCCAGATCCACCCTCCAGCAAAAAATCCTTCTCACCCGAGGATAGCTCCAACTCAGCAAATGTCCCACTCCGTTCGTCCCTCTCCTCATTTGCCTTCAACGGGATGGGTGATATGGCACAAGAACAAAGCCATTGCCATCCCAAACGAGGTAATAGCTCAGATCAGAGCTGCTCCGACGGACACGCTGGGGTGGTTCGACGAGGAATTGATGGCAGCATGGAAGCACATCCTTCCGATAACCTCAACAAGCATGAGAACTGGGTTTGTGAGGCTGGACCATCCGGCATGGGATTCAACTCCGAATCCATGGTGGAAGTTTCTCACAGATGCGCCTCTAATCTTGAAGGAGGAAGCATAAGAGTTGAACGAGCTCAGGAGGCCATTGGTAATGCCTCACTTGGACGAATTCGGGTGGTTGATACAAGAGAGGAAAGTGATAGACTTCAGGGGCTTGGCAGTATCCCATCTGGGGAATTTTCCCACATTGAAGTTGTTCCAAACTCTTAACCAAGCCAAGAAATGTGACCTCCTCTTGTGTTGTAGAGAGGACATCTAGGGAATTCTGACGTATATGACAGTGTGGAAGCCGGAATGGGTGGCATCCAAGGACCTGCTGAGGAGTTTGGGATGGAGCATGATTGCCACAGCCAGGATGGGAACTGAACCAATGGAATTTCCCAATAACCACTGTGCAAAGATGAATATTTTACTGTGGAATTGCAGAGGAGCGCTGGGGATGGAGTTTAAGAGCCGTGTGTTAGAAATGATGGTGAATCACTTTCCATCTATATTGATCATTACGGAAACCAGAGTGGGTGGTGACCGTGCGGCCAGAATTATTGAGGACCTCCCTTTTGATGGTTTCTTCACTATAGAGACTATTGGTTACGCGGGTGGACTCTGGCTTCTGTGGAAAAGAGATGAGGTTGATGTAATTGTACTCTTAGCAACAGAACAAGAGATTCATGCAACCGTTCATGTACATAACTCTAATTTTACCTGGCTTATTTCCCCTATTTATGCTAGCCCCTGTTTGGTTGAAAGGAAAATTTTGTGGTCGAACTTAGCTAAGGTCGCACAGCTTCATAATCTGCCCTGGTTAATGCTTAGTGACTTTAATGAGGTCCTAAGTGGCGAAGATAAATTTGGGGGTAGGAGAATTAATCTGAATAGAGCCCTTGATTTTAAAGATTGTCTTGATGCTTGTAATCTGTTGGACCTGGGTTTTTCTGGGCCCAAATTCACTTGGTCAAACCTAAGGCAAATTTCTAACCTTATTCTGGAGCGTATTGATAGCTGCTTCGCAAATTCTGAGTGAAGGGTTCTTTTTCTTGAAGCATCTATTACCCATTTACCTAGGGTGTTTTCTGACCACTGTCTGGTTCTCCTAGAGTTGTTCAGGCCCCCCCCCCCCTGCTGAGCTGGATAAAACATTCAGATTCCAAACTGTGGTTGCACCATCCTGAGTTTCCTGAGGTTGTGAAGGGATCTTGGGACCTGCATCAAAACTTAGGATTGGCCATTAAACAGTTCACAGAGAAGGCTAAGAAATGGAATAAAGAAGTATTCGGAAACATCTTTGCACGTAAAAGAAGAGTGTTGGCAAGATTATATGGGGCCCAAAAAGCTCTGTCTAATGGCCCAAATCATTTTCTCATTCAGCTTGAAAAAGATCTCATGAGGGAGTACGCCTCAATTATGTAGCAAGAGGAGGAGTTTTGGGCCCTAAAGTCTCGTCTTAATTGGGTGGCACTTGGAGACCGTAACACGTCTTTTTTTCATGTCACTACTCTAGTCCGTAGACACAGGAATAAGATACGAAGCATTAAAAACTCTGTGGGAGAGTGGATAACTGATGAGGAGGAAGTCAAAAATTATATTCTCTCAGAGTACCAAAAACTCTTTAAGACTGGTCTATGTGGTGCTAACCCTCCTACCAACCTTGAGAATTTTCCTTGCTGTGCCCTTTCTGAGGAGGAGAAGGATTGCTTAAGTACCCCTATCACAGCTGAGGAGGTCAAACAGGGCTTGTGGTCTTTGAAGCCCTTTAAAGCTCCGGGAGTGGACGGCCTCCATGCTGGATTTTTTCAATACTTCTAGGAGGATGTCAAAGGCTCAGTGTGCAAGGAAGTCATGGAGGTTTTTGAGTCAAGGGTGGTTCCGGAGTATCTAAATGAGACCCTGTTTTCCCTCATTTTGAAATGCCCGAATCCGGAAAGCTTCAACAATTATAGGCCAATCAGCCTATGTAACACCATTTACAAAGTGGTTACAAAAATCATCGTGGCGCGTATTAGGCCTCTTCTTGATAAGTTGATTGCTCCTAATCAAGCAGCCTTTGTTCCTGGGAGAAGGGGGCTTGATAATTATGCCATCGCTCAGGAACTCATCCATTCTTTGGATAACAAAAAAGGCAAGGTGGGCTTCATGGCCATTAAAGTTGACCTTGTTAAAGCCTATGATCGTCTTGAGTGGCCTTTCATTCATAAGGTCCTGAAAGCTTTCAATTTTCCTCAGTTGCTCATTGATTTGATTATGGGTTGCATTTCCTCAACTAGCATTTCAATTTTGTTCAATGGGGGAAAACTAAACTCCTTTAAACCTTCAAGAGGAATTCGTCAAGGGGATCCTCTCTCTCCATACCTTTTCATTCTTTGTATGGAGTATCTTGGTTTCCTCATTAACAAAGGCTGCATGACAAAGAAATGGGTTCCTATGAAAGCGTCTAAAGAAAATGTAGAGGTCTCGCATTTATTCTTTGCCGATGACCTAATGCTTTTTGCTAAAGCAAATGAATCAGGAGCCAAAACCATCAAGGAAGTGCTAGCTAAGTTTTGCGATGAGTCTAGACAACTTGTCAGTATGGATAAATCGCGGGTTTACTTCTCACCAAACACCCGTGAAGATATTAAGGATAGGATCTGTAATTCCTTAGGCATTCAAGCAACTAATTGCCTAGGGAAATATTTGGGAATGCCTTTAAAACATAAAGGTGCAGCAAGGTCTCAATATAATTATATTGCAGAAAGAATGCTTTCTAAACTCGCTGTTTGGAAAGCTAGATTTCTCTCCTTTGCTGGTAGATGTGTGTTGGTCAAATCTGTGCTCACAACTATTCCCAATTATGTGATGCAAGGTGCTGTCCTGCCAGTCCACTTATGTGAGAAAGTTGATAAAATCAGCAGGGACTTTCTATGGGGCTCCTCGGTAGAGAAGAGAAAGCTCCATCTTGTTGGTTGGAGCAAGATCATCATGCCTAAGGAGGATGGTGGTCTCGGCATACAACAAGCTAAGGCAAAGAATATTGCCCTCCTTGCCAAGCTTAATTGGAGACTCTACCATGAGAAGGATGCTTTATGGTCGAAAATTGTGCTGAATAAATACTACTCAAGGGCAAGAAGAACTTCCAAAGATCCTGACAAGCTTCCTTGTTCCTCTGTGTGGAATGCCATCAAGGCGGGCTTCCCTATTTTTGAAAAAGGAGTGTGTTAGATTGCTGGTACCAGCTCAAAGCTTTTGTTTTGGATAAGCAATTGGTTGAAAGGGGGCTCTGTTAGGGAACTGATTGAAGGCCCGCTTACGCAAAGTGATTCTGAGCTAACAATTGCTAATGTGTTTCAAGAAGGAAGATGGTGTTGGGAGAAACTTTCCTTTGAGTTGCCAAAGGAAATTCTAGAAAAAATCCTTACGGTTCCCATGCAAATGTTTGGTGAGAAAGAGGACACACTAATCTGGAAACTCTTTCAAAATGGGGAATTCAATGCTGCCTTGGCTTATAATTTGGCGAGAAATGGTGGAGCAAGCTCCAACATATTTTCTGGAGATTGGCTGTGGAAAATTGACACCATACCAAAAATCCAACATTTCATATGGCTTTGCCTTCATAGCAGTGTTCCGGTGCGAAAAACTCTTGCTGACAGAGGCATTACCTCCCACATGGCATGCCCCATCTGCCAGAACCAAGAGGAGTCCATCATCCACCTCTTGAGGGACTGCCCCTTTGCGACAAAATTTTGGAAGGATTTGGGTACACCCCAGATTTTCTCCAACTTTCTACACTTGAATCTACCGGATTGGATCAAGTATAATTGCTTATGCAGCAACCAAATCCATGCCAACGGCTTCTCTTGGAATATTCAATTCCCTTTTGCTATCTGGTGCTTATGGAGACATAGAAACAATGTTGTTTTTGAAAATGCTCCTGCCAATTCCAATCTCCACTTGATGTGTATCCAACTAGCGCGTGAATTCTTCTTTTGTGTGAGTAAGAGGCAAAAAATTAGGCACTGCACTATCACTCCTATCTGCTGGAACAAACCAGAACCAAGGTGGTTTAAATTGAATTCCGATGGGGCATCACAAGGAAATATGGGATGTGCTGGTGGGGGCGGGCTGATCCGTGACCATAATGGGAAATGGGTGAAGGGTTTTATGAGGAATATTGGAAAGACTACAAGTGTGGCTGCTGAATTTTGGGCCTTGCGGGATGGGCTGATGCTTGCAGCCCAACTTGGAATTAACCACTTACATGTTGAATTAGATGCCCAAGTTGTTGTCAACCTTGTGCTTTCCAACAAAGCCATTAATAACTCATGTGCTGCTTTGCTAAATGACTGCAGGTACCTCCTAGAGCAGTTCCAGCATGTCAAGGTCACCCATGTGTTTAGAGAGGTGAATAAATGCGCCGATAACCTTGCTAGAGCGGGTTGTTCTTTCCCTGGAAATTTTGTTGTTCTTGATGCACCACCCAATGAGGGCTTATGTAGTATTTTAAATGCAGATGCTAATGGTTTGTGTACTCTAAGGCTTTCAGCCAGAACATCGCCTTTCATGGCTAGTTAATTTAATGCTATTCCCTCTTAACCAAAAAAAATAAAAAAAATTTAAGTGGGCATTCCTTTCCAAACCGTGACAAATGATGCACACAGTTGAGAAAGTCGCTTAACCTAGTTTTTACATAGATTCAAAAATGAAATTGGATTATTAATATTTTAACACAATCACTTCCAATGGAGAAGGAAAATTAAAAAGGAAAGCTGAAATGGAAATGGGCTTATTGACGAGGCGCCCAGTTTGAACATGATTTTCTTTTTGGGCATGCATGCAACTGTCAGAAGGATATATATTATGGAAGATACGTAGTTTACATTAAATTCTTCAATTTAATTCAAATACTTAGTTGTATTAATCAATATAATATAATAGTATTTTTTTTTCTAAAAAGAATTAAATTCAAAACAACAAAACATTCGAGTTCAATTGAGGAATTTAATGTGCTGCACTTAAATTACTGCATCTAAGAACCTTCCCCTGGTTTTGGTCCGGAGTTTACTGAGTGTGCAGGTGGCGGCGGTGGAAACTCGCGTAGACTCCGAAAGAAAACTGTTTTCTTACTTTTAATGTTCAAACCTTTAGAGCTGCCTTCTTCTATTGGAAGTGTCTTCAATGAACCATCTTTGCGGACAGATGCAAGCAATGCACTCTTCCCAACACCTTGTAGGCCAAAGATAGATCATAGTGGGTTAGAAATAATCCAAGATTAAAAGGACTTTGATTTGCAATTTGGAAAACTATTAAACCTCATTAATTAATTCAACATAGCTTCTACATATTCTGATTGAAATGTCAAATATAGAGGATCATAAGATTTTTAGCATATAATTAACCTTTTTTTTTTCATATTAGATGTGATAGCAATGAAAGAACTATTATTACCACAAGGAAGTGATGCAGAAGTAGCTGGAAAATCACCTACAAGAAAGAATATTAACACTACTGCTGCCATCAACTTTGAAAACACAAGAACTTGTTGAAGGTAATAATCAGTTCACCTTTACTAATCGTTATGAACGCTATGAGTCTATTAGTTGGTACAATGAGAATTGAGAGAGCCATGTACTGAATTTAAAGGGGGCAAGGTTCACCTCTCTCTCACAAGTGTTATTAGAAATATGTGATTAAATAATTAAATTTATCATATTCCAATAATTTAGTAAATTTAATTATTTAATTAATTATATATTTCTAATACTCCCCCTCACTCATATGTGGGCCGAAACTACCCTTTATTAAATGAGGCTCAACACTTGGGAATTTAAATGAGAGGTAATGGTGAATTTAATCATTTAACCACACAATTCTAACAACAAGGAAGCATCCTCACATGAAAAAAAAAATTGTATTCTTAGAAAAAATAAATACAAATATGATATACTTTCCTTGAGTTTCCTCACATGAAAAAAGAAAAAAAAAAAACCCTTTATTAATGCTGTCTTGGTCCTTTTATGCATATTATCAGTCACAAAAATTATTTTCTTCATTCTATCCTATCTAAAGTTATGCACTCGGTTATTTCCTTAGTTTTTTTTTTTTTTTTCTTCAGTTTCTTCTACTAATTTTCCTCCAAAAAAAAAAAAAAAAACTAAACTAATATTATTTTTGGCATTCCTCTACCTTTTTCCATTCCTTCGAATTAGATCAACTCACTTTTTCTTACCAGTTCATTACTTGCTCTCTTCTAAATATAATCAAACCATCTCAAGAGACTCTTCCTCGTCTTTTCATCAATGGAGGCTACCCTTATCTTTAAATATAGATTTCCTCATTTTAAATCCTATAGTTCCATATTCTATGGTCACACAATAATTTTGATGTGCTTCTCCACTTTATTCACCATTCTTTTTATTCTATGATTTACGTCCTCTACAATCTATCAATCTTTATGAATTATTGATCCAAGATATTAAAAATTGCTTCTAGTTAGTAATAGTATCTATTTAAACAAAAAAGTCTTTAAATTCTAGAGCTTCTAACTTTGAAATTCCATGTACTCCATTTCTGTTTGACAATTCCTACTTAAATGAAAGCCTATGTTCATAACAAAGACGTTTAAAAATATGGTTGATGTGATAGATTCACGCTCCATGCTAAAACAATTCATGATACATGTTGAAAAATGCTAAGACCAAATAAACTTACACAAATTTTGTCACAACTGGCTAAATAGGACCAAATGGACTAAATATGACCAAAGTGGACAGAATGGACTGAACAGGATCGAATTGGACCAAAGTGGACTAAATAAGACCAAAGTAAACAGAATGGACCAATAAGACCGAAGTGGACTAAAGAAGACTGAATAGAACAGAAGTGGAAGGAATAGATCACATGGGACCAATGTGGACCATATAGAACCGAATAGACCAAATTGGACCAAGGTGGACCGAATGGGACCAATATGGACCGAATAGAACCAATAGACTGAATAGGACCAAAGTGGACTGGATAAGACCAAATGGAATAGAACCGAATAGGACTGAAGTGACTGAATTGGACCAAATAGGACAGATGCAGAACTTGCTGTCTAGCATTGCATGAGGAAATTCCAATTCATACTAAATCTGATAGCAAAGAAAAATTATAATTACCATAAGGGACAGATGCAGAAGTTGCTGAAAAATCACACACGAGAAGCAATACTGCCACAATCGCTGCCATCAACTTTGCAGGAAAACTGCTCATGATGGAAGGCTGAAAACAATAACTTCTTGAAGCCAGTCAGTTCACCTTTGTTGTGAAAAATTAAGACTCTAGACAGCGATGTGTGTTTGGTATAACCTATTTTGGTGAAATGAGAATAAGCTGAGTTTAACTAAGTTGTACCTAAGAAAAAGTACAACTTTAAAAATCCGTACTTCAAGGGAAAAAAAAAAAACTGGCCTAATTTATACTGTTACCACTTAGCAACCTGGTTTCACTATGAGAATCTGCAACCAAAGTAGGGTAGGCACCAAAACACTTGCAACTAAGAAAAAAAAGAGTTGGGGTAGGAAAAGGTAGGCAACTTAGCACTTTGAAACTAAAATGCAAAAAAAGTCAGTGCATCAATAGTATAGCCACCTTAACACTCCATTTAGGAGCAATGGAATGCTGGACCCTACCATTCCTCAGTTTGGAAGATGAAATGGTGATGGAATATAATGCTCCCTCATATTACCTATATGTTCCCATACATATCAATGAGAAGAAATCACTTTCTTACCCTTATATAGTATTTATTAGTAAATAACATTTTATTACTACAAAATTTGGCATGCATGTTAATTTAACATGAATAGCTAACAGCAAAGAGATTATGTAATCCAATTGTAAGATTTTCAAAACAATTAATCCTATAAAACTCTCAAACATACTGTAAGTTCTTACCATGACCTCTTCATCTATTCATAATGATATTGAAAGGAAATAAAACATTAAGAGGTGGGGGTTGCTGTAATCTGGCTAAAAATTTTGACCTTGCAACTTTGGTACAAATACATTCCTTCTGAATGTGACAATCTATACAGCTGCTGCACATATACTGAAGTCAACTATTCCTTGGCAACTCAAGAATTTTGTGTCTTACAATATGACCAAAAAACAAGTGTGGAATTTTATGCAATCAAACCATCAGGCAAAGATGAGGAGCCGGCATTCTTTATTATTTAAATTTAGACTTGGTGTTTGGTACATTAGTGCATAAATACTGGAAGAAACTCCACATGGTCAATCTAAGTATTTAGTTGTCAAGTACATCTCCACAATATCAAGCTGCCTGTGTAAACAGATTCAAAGAAAAGCAAGAGGCATTCACTATGCTAGCAGCCAATCAAATACAAGTTTCCCCAATTCATCCCGAAGAAAGAAAGAGAAAAGTTTTCCTCCGAATTTTGGAGCAATGGAATGCTGGACCCAACCATTCCTAAATTTGGAAGATGAAATGGTGATGGAATATAATCATATTACCTATATGTTCCCGTACACATCAATGAGAAGATCACTTTCTTACCCTTATTTAGTATTGATTAATAATTAAAATCCGATTAATGCAAAATTTGACATGCACGTTAATTTAACATGAATGGCTACTAGCAAAGAGAATGTGTAATTGAACTTTATGATTTTCAAAACGTTAATCCTATTAAAAATTATTTAATAGTAAAACATTGAAAAAGAATTACACTAGATATACCTATATCCTGACTCTTAGTGAAAGGGTAGAAACTTAAATGGTAAAATTACACATTTCTTATTTTTACATTCCTTAAATAATTGTTTAAGTGTAGCTAGGATACTGAGAGAGCCAGTAACAGAATTTAAAGGGGCAGGGACATAGAATCTCACCATCGTATATCCCACAAGGAATGAATTCCATAACTATTATGTTGGATCCACACATCATAATAACTAATAATAAGAAGGATTCTTATATGATATATCTAATAAATGACTTGCTATATATGCTCACATGAATTATTTATTTATTTATTAATGCTATTCTAGTCTATGCATATTATTTTATTTTATAATTGTGCTGAACGAAAATTATTATTCATTATTAAAATAGAATATGGTTAGTTATACAATGTTTAAAAAAAAAAAACATTTTATTGACCTACATTGTAGGCTGTGATGAGTGGAAAATAACATTGTAGGTCAATATTAAAGTGACTGCCTACCACTTACAAATTTTAAAAATTTTGAAATAAATTGAGTTCATAACAAAATTGTTTAAAAATTACTTTTGTTAAAGGAATGCATCTCCTCAAATAGTTGTTAAAAAATTTATGATTTTTTTAAAATTAATTATGTACAACATTTCATGCCGAAAATTGTGTTAAACCATTTCAAGGAGATGGTGCTTTTAACCTATAGGGCTTGAGCATTAGACTTGCCACTTTATTCAATAAGCAATGCAATAGCCACAAACTATTTTATAATATTTTTACAAACTGTTGATATTGTCAGCTTCTTATTGGTTTTCATCTAGGTCTATCATTGACATCACTTTTTAATTTACCAATAACTACTAACTTTTTCATTTACCAATAATTACTCACCACATTAGCAGTTTATAAAAAATTTTGTAGAAAATGTTTGTATTTCTAGAATTATTCTTATTTAATTCCTCCAATGTGTATTTTATCAAAATTTGAAGTAGCTGTGGGTGGTTTCCATGAAAATCCCAAAAAAAAAAAAAAAAAAAAAAAAACCTAATAAGTTTACCTAAAAGAGATATTGTTATACTATCAGTGACTATCACACAACCTCCATTGAAAGAGAGTATATTTGTGCAAGTTTCCTTTTAAGAAGTTGATCAAGGCCTAATACATGTGGACTCGATAAATATGGCAAATTTTCAGTTTCATATTTTGAAAATAATTAAAAACAACACAAAATATATTAGCTGGAATTGTAAATATACTTTTAAAATCTCAATTTCGTGTGTTTCGAATTCTAATTATCTGATTTAGCAAACATTACAAAATTTATGTGTCTTGAATGCAAAATCAGACTCAGTGTCGGGACACTCTGCCAGTAGTCGCTGCCGGTCCTCACCATTGAGTACCACCTCCGTTCCTTACCACCTGGCGTAATCCTTGGTCTTGCTAATCACCATTCTCTTTAGACCAAAACATTGAGCAAAGCATCTATGGTAATTGTGAGTTAGGAATTTTGATCCTAAATTGAGCCTCACATGCAGGTTACTCACTCACCACTTGTTTTTATTTTATTTATTACTCCCTCCATCCCACTTTGTTTGTCCTCTATTCCATTTTGGGATGTCCCAAAATATTGTCATGTTTCTAAAAATAAAAGTCATTAAATTACTGATGTTCCTATTATACCCCTATTAATTTACTAATTCAAATTTTTGATAAATTTATTTGAGGATAGTTTTGAAAACTTATACATTTTTAAAAGGTAGACAAGATAATAAATAATGTTCCCTTAAAAAATTTGACTTTTCAAACAGGAGAAACAAAGTGGGACGGATGGAGTATTTAATTACTAAGGTTATGCTGATGTGGCAGTTTATGTGGCATGAAAATAATATTTATTTTAGAAATTAGTTATGTTAGCATTTTTTCATCCATCACTAAATGACAGAGACAATTTTAATACAGTAGCAAAAGGTTAAAGATTGACACAATACCAAAAATTTAAGGACTTAATAGACACATTTGAAAGGTCATGGACCAAATTGATATACGATTTAAAGTTAGAGACTAAATACGTAATTTAACCTTTATTTTTTATTATTAAAATATACTTCTACAGCTAAAATTATTATTACAATTGAAGTCCCTTTGAGCCAAAAAAGGCAATGAAGAAAAAGAGTAAGACTTAAGTACAGTATTTAGTTGCTGTTTTTTGGGATCTCCTTTTAAAATTCTACCATATAGATTTTTTCTCATGTGAAAGAAATACTTTTTTAGTTAAGTATCCATATGGCTGAATCTTAAGAGAGGAACCTAAGGAATAGCATCTAAGTTTCTGTACCTAAGTTTTATCCGAAGAAAAATTACATAAAATGCAAGTACAACTGCACAATCCTATTAAATTGGATAGATTAAGAAGAGTGCAGTATTGGTACAAGATGGAGAGGATTTTTCCTAAACGCTGTGAGTGCGTTAACTTCAGTCATGTCCAAGTCTTCTTTTTGTGCATTAATGGTAGGCAACCTCCAATCAAACCAGAATAAAAGGTTGGCAAGAAAATATTCCACTGCAGCAACAGCAAATGTCGATCCTGGGCACCCTTTTCTCCCACCTCAAAATGGAATGAATTCAAAGTTTTGACCTTTCAAGTCATTTGGGTTGTCTTTGAATCTCTCTGGGATGAATTCTTCTGGCCTATCCCAGAGTTTAGGGTCCCTTTGGATTGCCCATATATTGACAAATACTCTTGTTTTTGCCGGAATATCGTAACCTCCAAATTTTACACTTTCTGATGTTTCACGAGGTGCAGAAAGAGGAAGAGGTGTATGTAGTCTTAGACTTTCTTTGGTAAGACATTTCATGTAATCCATTTGACTAATGTCAACCACATCTATCTTCGACTTATTGCCCACCACGCTTCTTATCTCTTCCTGTG
Source organism: Quercus agrifolia (assembly GCA_029955455.1). Lineage (NCBI taxonomy): Eukaryota > Viridiplantae > Streptophyta > Magnoliopsida > Fagales > Fagaceae > Quercus > Quercus agrifolia. Next base: position 47,397,860 of record JARQAD010000006.1, read on the forward strand.
CTCTTCTCATAATACTTGGATTTTTAATGAGCTCTGCCATTACCCATTCCAAAGTTGTTGAAGTTGAATCACCGCCTCCTATAAACATGTTCTGAAAAAAAAAAAAAAAAAAAAAAAAAAAAAAAAAAAAAAAACTTTTTAGGTATGTTATCAATGGTAGGACTGCGTCTAATATAAATTCATTTTATGCTTTAGAATAGAAATTTCCTATTTAATGATATATCAAGTGCAATGTTATTTATAATTTTAAATGACATAACACTCTATACTTTATTAGTTCCAAGAAATAGAGTAATTTAAGATCTTAGAGGCGTGTCTAAGGGTCTATTTGGTTGAGGAGATTGAAAAATGGGAGGATAGAGATGATAGAGAAGTGGGAGGATAGAAATGATTTTAATTTTCCTCGTTTGTGTTTGGTTAGAGGGATGGAAAAGTTTAGGGATGGAAAACTCATTTGTTTGGTTGAAAATAAAAGTGAGGGGATAGAAAATATAGTTTGTATAAAATCACTCTCATGCCCCTATTGCATAATATAAGAAATCATTTCCTTACAATCATTAAAATAAACTTATTATCAATTAAAATTAAAAAATAATATCTTATAAAATTTAACACATCATTAATATTATAATATTATTTTATTTTTCTTTGTTATATATATATATATATATATATATAGAGGTGAAGGCAGCCAAGGACCCCACCGTTGATCAAATAAGAAAAAAAAAAAAATCAAAATCCCCTGTTTGATTAAAACGTTGAAAAAAAAAAAAAAAAAAAGCAATGTAAACACAACTTCAAAGAGCTTGATAAATAAAAACAAAAAAATTAAAAAATAAAAAAACAAGAGGGAAAACTAAAAAAATGTAACTCAATGCACAGAGGGGCAAATATGGTTTTCACTAGAACTCATGTTTTCTCCCTATTTTGGGGAGAAAACTTTTTGGTGGGCTCGGGGAGAAAACACCCGGACCCTACCACAAAATTTTCCACTCCCCATCCCAACCAAACATCTTCCCAATTTTTTCTCTTTACTTTTCTCTCTTAAATTTTGGACAAAATGGGCAAATGCCCTTTTTTCGGAAATTAAACATTCGTTTGCCCTCTTTCTCAAACTAAATAGGGAAATGTCCCTAATTTGTAACTCGACAATAGAGAAATCGAGTTTTAACGAATAACTCGATATTTGTATGATCGAGTTAGTTTGACCCTTCCCCTGCAGACGTGGATTTTTCCCAATAAAAAAGTGTTTGTGTAAACGTTCATAACTCGGGAAACTGAAAATCGAGTTTTCTTCAGCGGTTTGAATCAATAGGACCCTAACGTCTCAAAACGCCTATTCAGTCACTCGCTCTCCCTATACAGTCTCTTTCCCTCGCTCTCTGCCATCACTTTCTCTCTACACTCTGTCTCTCTCGCTCTGCGATCAGGCTTCCCCACTCTTCCTCGAGTCTCCATCAGTCGTCGTTGGTTCCCGCCGCCGCTGATTACAAGTACGGTCCTCTCCCTCTGAAATCTTTTCTGATGTTGGTTAATGTTAGGTTGTGTTTTGTGTGGGATTTTGATTATTTTGTTGAAACTTAAGAAGTAGTAAATTTACTAATGAAGATGAGAATTTTGTTGTCTTTTATATGCTGCAATGATGATTTTCTCATTAATGAGTTTAAATGTGCTTGGGGTTTTGATGAGGGGTTTTGGCAAATCGAGTGGTGGTGTTTTAGTGATGTCTCTGGGTTTGTGCAAAATGTGTCTTATCCGATTGTAGGCATGATTTTGTTATAGTTGTTGTAAATGGTGTCAAACTAATTACGTTTGAGTGTAAATAGTTGTTGTAAATGGTGTAAAATGTGTGTTGTGCCTCTAGCAGCAACTGTTAGCTCTCAAGCAGAACCCATCTCGTAAAGATTGGTTCTATTGGGTACACAGGTTAAGAAAGAAATGATGAAAACTTTGAGACTCTGGTTGGTTGAAGTAGTCTTCCGTAAATTCAAGATGTTCTACCCATAATGACATCCTATATACATAAATCTATGAAATACAATACACATTTAAATGAAACAGAAAGTCAGTTATTGTAAGTCCAGTTAAAAACCAGTAAGAGTGATGAGATTGTAGTTTTTAGTACAGCAACAAAGAGATTAAGTTCTTTGATATCCCTTAAAAGTTTTAGTACTCATTGTTTTTGGTATATCTAGGTTGTTATAAATTTCATTATTTCTTGGGATTGACACTACTTTTGTTGTGCATATCAGTCCAATGTAGAAAATCTTAAGTAACTGTACTAAAAAAACAAATTAATTCCCTAGTACCCTCAGCTTATATGTGCAACTGTATGGCTAGAGAAGCTGATATAGCAAGCATAGAAGTTCTTTTGCTTGCAATACAGCTCCTATTTGTTTTAAATTGACCATATGGAAGGGGAGAGGAATAATTGAACATTCAATGGTCCTGCACCCTTTGGTGAATTTGAGATTCTTGTTTGATCCGTAAAATATTATCATATTGTTTACTCTAATTCTTTATTTAAAGAATTTGGAGAGTGAGTGCCTGCTTATTAAGGTTTCTCTAAATCAAGGCGGTACTCTTCTATAGGAGCACAAATATGTGAACTGTTTTTTGCCCCCCTTTTATTTTGAGTTGGCTAGTTACTATGGATTAAGAAATTTAAAATCTTTGTGTAAATTAAAATGGGTGCTTCTATTGTGGATATTTTAGGCCCCATTTGTGCGGTTGTAACTCATTCCAACACTCGACATGTTTCCCTGGTTTCTTTTTCTATTGTCATCCATTTGCACTCATCACAAGTTTTTAGAACTCAAGATTTGCATAGATGAATTTTTCATTTGCTCTATAGCCTCATATGATATTTTGCATTAGTCAATGGTGAGCAAATAGAAATGATTGGCATGCTTTATACATGGTTTTTTTAATCTAAATATGGAAGTTTAGGTATATGCTTCCTTATTTGCACTCTTCTATTTTTGGGTCATGCTTTGGGATACAAGGGTTTTTATGAATTTATTTACCCGTAAATGAATCTGTTTAATATGTTTAAGTAAGGCATGTCTACATGGGATGGTGTTTGATGAGGACGTAAGGAATGATCTTTCTTTATCAATTGATTTATTTATTTTCTTCATAATGTTGTGTGTTTTTTCTTAGCCAGACTGCAACTTCGTTTTTGTTAATTGAAGTCTAGCTATTTGTTTCCTAATTTTATTATGTCTTGCTATTTGTTAGTTAGAAGTTTTGAATCTTGATGTGTCTACAGAAGGTGAAATTGTGATTCACAATCTTGATTTGTGATGACGTGTCTACACTCTATAGGGAGGGGAAATGTTGATTTTCTGATGCAACAGAGTGTGTAGAATTCTTGAATCTTTATATATGAGGACATAAGGCAATAATCTGTTTTTATCAATTGAAATCATTATTCTTTCCCCAACATGCGAGTGCCTCGGTTAAGGAAAAAAAATGATTGTCTTTAGTTTGTCAGCTTGCAACTTGTTTTATGGTAAACACTGATTTTTCATTAGGTCTTGCTTATTTATTGTTAGTGAAAAGACTTTAACTCATGGTTTGTCCACGTGAGGGAAAATTGTGATTTACTTTTGCAGCAAGGTTATGGTGTAGAAGTGTTGAATCTTTATTGTTCTTGGGCAATATGAAAGCCCTTGAAATATTCTTTTGATTTCACATTTTTTACTGCTGAATGTTTGACTGTTATCTTCTCACTTGTTCAATTTATTTTATGGATTTTGTTTCTTTGCAGTTTTTTTAAGGCATATATGTTTGATCCGTTTTTCTTGATCACTTTGGTCCTCTTTATTAGGTGCACAAATATTTTAGGTGGTGCACAAAAGTAATAAGGAAAAAGTTAACAACGAAAAAGTGAACAGAGCAAAGAAAAGGGTGTTGTTCTCACATTCATTGAGGAGTCTATTTTTTAAATTAATGGTGGGGTTCATAATAAATTTGAGAGGAGGGAGTTTCATTTCTTTGTATTTTAGGAGCACTTAAAATTTTAGATTTTGGGGTTCATAATAAAGCTTAGATTTTGGATACATTTTTAGGGACTTTGTAGAGGAGAAGAAAAAAGTATTTAGTTTTTATGACGGTTGATTATAGTTCTCATAAAAGTGGTGTTATAACTTAAATTTTCATAAATAGTTCATTAATAATTATCCTAAGCTTTAAGAAGTGATTTAAATAGTTTTGAAATAATTTTTTTTATGGCAAGTTCTTATTTATTTAAGAAGTGATGTTTTATTTTATATTAATTATGGTTTACTTGTTAGAAAATTGCTAACAATCTATTTGCTGCCATGTCAGATATGCAGGCAATAGAGAGAGTGCGGCCTGGACCCGATGTGGACACCCAGTTGACCCAGTAGCCGAATCATCGGTCAAGTCCGCTTTGGAGGTGCGCCGCTGACGAGGTATGTAGTAGTATTATTAATACATGTTTGTTTTATAATTACTTTGTGTTTAATCTCTTAACACAATACTCGTCTGTGTGCAGGAGGTGCCTGGCATGATAAAGGTTCGACGCCGTAAATGTGTATTGCCACAGGGTGGGCTAGATCCACGTATCATGCAACACATAGATGTAGTAGGGTTGACTGGTTTATTCAAGGTTCTTGATATGGAGGTCGACCATGCCTTGATCACGGCGTTGGTTGAGCGGTGGCGTCCGGAGACGCACACGTTCCACTTACCCCATGGAGAAATGGGTATCACCTTGCAAGATATGGAGGTGATGCTAGGGCTTCCAGTGGATGGGTTGCTTGTCACTGGGAAGACAGACTATGTATGGAGTGAGCTGTGCGAACAGTTGTTAGGCCATAAACCTCCACCCTCGATACCAAAGTCAAACAAGTCTACCCTTGCTGGGGCGAGGATAAAATACACCTGGCTTGATGCACAGTTTGCCGCTCCCTTAGCTGCGGATGCTGGTGACGAAGTCGTGCAGTAACATGCCCGCTACCACGTACTTGTACGGATGGGGGCCCTCTTGTTCATGGACAAGTCTGCGGACCGGCTCTCACTGGTGCCTCTGCAGTTGCTCAACCCAGTCAGCAATGCGAGACGGTATAGCTGGGGTAGTGCAGCATTGGCCTGGCTGTATAGGCAACTTTGTGGTGCATCGAAGAAGGATGCGATGCAGATTGGAGGAGCACTCTTGTTGGTGCAGCTATGGGCCTATTCAAGGTTCCCACAATTATGCCCTGTTGTGAGGCCGCCTCTACTGCCAGTGCACTCAGGGCCCCTTGCCATTAGGTACGTTCATTGAGTTCTCGTTATTTGTCTCTTTCATATAATTAAAAATATGCCAAACTAACAAACAAAAGAAACTTATCAATGCTTAGTATATGGATGTGAAATATAAAAGCAAAGTTTGTTAAATGTAAGGTTAAATGTAAGGTTCAGTAATGAGCATTTGTCGACACCCCATGTTTGGTAGGTGGAGCGGGCCAAAATGCACCGCAGAGCATGCCACACACGTCCTTGCTGCGTACCGGGCGTCATTGGCTACACTACGGGCTGAGCAGGTATTCGGTTAATTTAGTTTGAATTCTTATGACCACGTTTCCCTCAATTTTTATGACTACGGGCCGAGCACGTTTCCCTCAAATGCACCGCACATGCTTTTATTTTCGTTTCCCTCAATTGCATGACCACGTTTTTATTTTTATTTTAGTTTGAATTCTTGGATTGTTGTAGGAATGAGTTGATTTCATAATACCATCCCATCATTTTGTTTGATACTTGGATTTCCATCCCATCATTTAACTCAATTGGAATGTCCATCGTGAATACAACCAAACATAAAGTAAAAAATTCTTGAATGTTAAATCAAAGGGTTTTTTCCAAATTGGGTTGGATTGAAGGGTTTTTTCCAATGCAACCCAACTCACATGACTCAGGTTAAGTTGGGTTAAATCAATGGGTTATATATAAATTTAGTCATATATATATTAAGTAGAATTTGGCTATATCCTTCATTATGTACGGAAACGTTTGTGATTTACACCGAAAAAAAAAAAAAAAGAACACAGCAGAAATTGTCCCTTTTCCAAGATGTTTGAACTAAATAAGTAACTTACCTATGTATATGTTGTTCAAAAAGGCATGTGCAACATGCGCAAAAGATTGAGCATGAAGTCTTGGTTTAGTGCAAGACAGTGAGTTGAAACCTGTGTTGCAACCAAAAATCAAAAACTCCACCAATTGTTACAAATGTCATTAATCTGATGCAATGAAGAGAAGACGCACATATTGGATTATGTAATTGGTTATAATTCAATGAGAAATGAATTTTCCTAAGAGTATACCAAAGATAATCAGATTTGTCTTTGGTTGTATTTGCGTGCTCAAGTAATTCATTTGATTTTAATGATGCATCTTCGAAACTCACGATGACATCTTTAAATTCTTTCTAGCTACTAACTGAATCAAAAGTTTGTGTTCATTTACTGATTATGTCATTATACACCGTTTCAACCTATTTAACACGAGAAAATAGAACTTTTAGCTTGCTATGAAAAGAAACTAAAAAATTTCAAAACAATATTTCTTAAGACTTTATATAAGGCGAATGATTGTAAACGCAGAAGATATCAATTAAATTCTAAACAACAAATTTCCTACTATAAACTTGACAAATATGGGTCTTTTCAGAACAAGGGAATCAAGGCATATTAGAATACAAATGATATTTTCTAAACGCAAACAATATATGCTACAAATTTGATTAAACAAATAAAATTTAAGCTTGTACGGTTTGTAATTAATTAATAAAATGTTATGAGCTTAAAACCATAGTTATTGCTCTGCCTAATAAGTAGACAATTTAGTATTTCTTCTTCTAACATAGGGGTATCCAGGATTACAAACATTGTTATTGTGATGCAAAAAACATTGTTACATTGTAAGTTATAAATTACCTTTGCTGAATTGAAGGTTATATTTTTACAGTCTAGTAGAATACTGTTTGACTTCGATTTACGTATTCAAGTGGTATATTTTGAATATGCACAGCCTCCATTGTCTTCTTGGAAAACAATGGCCTAAGTTTAAAGAAACAAATAATTGTTAATCAGTGATATATGAGAAAACATAAAGACGCTTGACACATTACCTCTTGTTGTTGACCTAAATGAGAAGTTAGTTCGTGCTCCTTGCACCAAAGTTGGAGAGCACAATTTAATTGCAGCATGCAACTCCTTAAGTTGTCCTCACTTTAGCTGCCTTAATAGTCCTAAAATTATTAAAAGCTATGGATTATTAATGACTACTTTATTCATATAATTTTAGAAGCGTGCAAAATATGCTACTCACCATATTCATCAAGAGGAATGTAATTTTAGACATTGACATGATTAGTTTGAGATAATTAAAAGGCGTACGTAATTTCCAACACTAAAATTTATAAGAAAATATATTTACATAGAAATCTAATAACAGTATTTGATGAGGATTATACCATGTAATAATTTACATAGCTTCCATTTCTTGCAATATAAAGTGCTACTCGAAATGCAATGTCTTCAGTAGACCTTATATATGTCTTCCCTCTATATTTTTTTTAGCTTCAAGAGCAAATTAAGTACAGTTACTTTAGTGTTAGAATGATTAATAGTCATTTTGTTCTCATTCATTGAAACATTGTTAATGACTAATGCAATTAATGTAGCACAATATTTCTATTACGATAAAAAGATTTTGCGAAATCATCAACTTGGATTCATCTTACAGCCATAAGGATGCTCTAGTACCCTCCTCTAAGTCTAGTTCAGATTGAAAACCCTAGTATTTGATGATGTCAGTTAACTTTGAATGTTATGCATATGAACATGGGGCTGAAAATGGTGGACATGAACAACCTAGATCTTTTAATATTTTTTGCAGGTCAATTTTGTTGTTCTTTTACTTTCTGCCCAATAATCCCTGAAGATTTTGTGTACGACTAGAAGCAAGAAATTCCATACTTTGCATATTACATATCACAAACATAATGTTAAATTAGTATGATGTCTCACTATCACAAACATAATCCACTTATGCAGATTGTATGGGAGCCGTACACGTATACGCTGGGCTCCCTACCTGCGTATTGCACTGCCGGGCAGCATATTTGGAGGGCCGAGGTGCCATTGATCTTCTTTTGGATAGTGGAGTGGCATCATCTTAAGCGAGTCCTCCATCAGTTTGGGATGAAGCAACCAGTTCCAAGTGTCGTGGATACGTCCACTACCCTTCACAAGATATCCCTTCAGGGTAAATGGGAGAAGAACTGGGAGGTAGAACATGATCCCTTTATTTGGCAATGGGCCAACCGAGTGAATGTAGTTCGCGGGTCGTCTCTCCTAGACGGTGATGATACGTACCTCGTTGAGTACATGATGTGGTACAATCACAACACAAGGCGGTACATAACACCAGAGTCTGGAACTTATGGTGAGGCAACAATTCCTATTTTATGGATGAAACCATTGTTCGATTAAATATCCTCAGTAGCTTTATCATGCATGCAAAAGTCCACAATAATTATCGTTGTTACATCTCTATAAGTTTCTCTGTCATTTTGTTTTAAAGTCAAAAAATACTGCATGAGTCTGTCATTATGTTTTAAAGTCAAAATACTGCACGATTTAAGTTGTTCATAACAAACTGAATTTGTCTTGATCCAATTTGTTTGCGTGAGGAATGGTTAATGGGCAATGACTAATGATGACCACACCTTTGTTCATATAATTACATTCAACTTTTAAAAAGGGTGGGCTGTGTTGGGTTTTATTGTATTTTATTTTATTTTTTGTTTAATTTTTTTGGTTTTCGGTTGGCTTGTACTTTCAAATGGACGGTGCAACTCTGTGTAGTAGTGATAAATTCACATTTCATGATAGTTTAGATAGCCTTTCCTCCAGGACTGAAAGCTAATTACATATTCCTTGATAGATATTACCTCTAGGATTGGGAAGTCCCTTACTAAACTGTTGGTAGAATGCAATTCCCAACAGCTTAAATGTCATTTAAAATCTTGCAAGTATGCAGCAAGGAGATGTGCATTTATACTAGATTCAAGCATGATATGTGTTCTAAGTTTTTGGTACTTCCCTTAATTGAAACTTTAAGCTCGCGTTTGATATTTTCAATTCATTTGATTTGGGCGTGTATGTTAGGAAATAATAAATTCAAAATATGTGTCCTGATTGCAATGTGATATTAATGGAGTTGTAAATCTGGTGAAGCCTAGATACAGAAGTGAAATTCTGATATTTTCACTTATGCTAAGTTTGAACTTATGTACAACCAACTGTACGTGTTTTTTAGAAGTATTATCTCAATGTTTAGATTGCTTAGCGATAAACATAACAGGAAACTGAAAATTCCTGAGTGTTGGGTTGGAACTATAAATTTTTGCATAGGGGGGGCCAACCCCTACTTTTATACACTGTCTTTTGAAAGATGCTTAATAATTATAAGTAATATAAGGATTTCATTAGCTATGTTTGCTACTTTTTTCTTTTGATTTTGGAACAGATTTATCCAAGTTTTGCATCATACTTGCGTTCTTGCTTTTATGACGCCCTTGTTTTGTAGGTTCGGACAATGATTAGGTCTATACAGAGGTGCGATGAAGGTTCTGACATGCACACTGACCTTACATTTACACTAGAGCTTGTGGAGGAGCTAGGCTGACTTAAATTGGCGAATGCGCTTGCAGAAGCAGTTGACATTGGTACACAGGCCCCAGTTCGTGGCGGGCAACGTGGTGGGTCTCGTGGGGGTGGACATCGTGGAGGTGGTCAAGTTGGTCGCAGCCGTACGACTGAGTTGGGTCCCATCTACGAGGAAGGGAATGAGTCAGGTGCAGAAGAGGCATGGGTTGGCACTGATTGGGTACTGTCTGATGATGACGGCAGGACACCGCGATGCACGTCTGGCGATGGTGCTGGGCCATCCCATAGCGTCGATCATTAGGGCACTGTTCCAGCCCACACTACATCCCATGGTGCTAGCACGGACTATGAGGGCCCTCCTCGTATGTCGCCCCCAGTTTTCAGTGGATCTGCCCATGATGGTGGATGCATATTTGTCCCCACACCAGGCATGCCCACCCCACCTCTAGTGCATGTGGACCCCACCATGTTAGCTTCATCTCAAACCCCCCACGGAGAGGCTGTACAGGTTGAGCAGATACCGGCTGAGGACATTGAGCCGGTGGAGGCTTTGCGGAGATCGCGATGCCCGCGTGCGCATGCTCCCGATTGCGGGACCGGTGATGGTATGTACTTCGTCTACACTTCCCATCTTCTTGAGCTACTTCTACTATGCATTTGATTGATTATGTTAATTTAATTATGCTGTTGTGTCTGATGAAACAGGTAAGATTAGACCTGTCAGGGCATATGGGCGGAAACGAAAAGATCATTAAATGCCTTAGTGTATGCTTATACTTCCTGCCTATAGGTGACTGCATAGTTACGTTTCACTTTTCTTCTAAAGTAGTATTTTTTTTTTTAGACCTAACTGCAATGGTGGACACGAAAAGGCCATTGAGCCGGATTGTCCCTGTGTGCTTATTCTTCATGTGTATAGGTGACTGGAATAAGCATGCAAAATGTTCTACTAATTGGGGAGAATCTCCGTGGCTGTGCATCTATTTCAGGATCATTTCTTGGGGAGAATACTGGCTGTCAATGTGTTTGTTGTCAAGAAATTGATATTTTGGAGAAAACCCATAAGGCGTATTGTATTTATTGATGTATTAGGAAGTTTTTTTGCACTTGGAGTTTTGATTGCAAATTGACAAATGTCTGGATTGGTATTCATTTGAAGCCAAACTTTCTTGTGTTTTTGTATGTTGTTAGCTACAGTAAAGTGGGTTGTAAGAGAGTAATTTGTTTTTTTATTTTTTTTATTTTTTTGAGAAACAAATGTGTGGCATTGTTGATAAGCAAGAAGAAGTAATTTGATACTTTCCGTAAAAGAGTTTCATGACGAAGTTTATGCGGATCAATGGCAGAACCAACTCCTTTGTAGCAAATCATTTATCCGAGTCTCTACAATGCTTGGCTAGGAATGTGTCTCTCTCCTAATTTTCTGATTCGCCTTCCCTAAAATTCCTAGATTGGTACATCCTCCTTCCCATTTTCTTATTTTTAATCTCCTTTAAATCACCTCCTCTCTAGAATGATTAGATGTGTGTACATTTGATTACAAGTTCGTTAGTAGGGACTTTGGAGAATAGAATTTATATTTTTTTTTTTTAAGTTCTAGAGCAGCTCACAATATAACTTACCTAAAGCTGAAAATGGCAAAAATCTTAGTTATGTGTGCATGTTTTGTTCCTTTCGCTTCTTGGGGTTTGTAATTGTTATTTAACATTGTAATCTCGCTTCTTGTCCATCATTTGCTTTAATGAAATGATGGAGGCGTTCATTGCTTGAACTGGGGATGAAACAGCGTAATGATTATCTTGAGAGCATGGTATCCGTTAAAAAATTAAAAAGTAATTGAGTGTGTTTCCTATCCTGGTTGGAAAAGTAATAGGATTTAAAGCTGCTCACTCTTACTGTTGTACGATGGTTACTCACACCATCAGAGCACACTCCTATAATTATTGCATTTGCACAATAGGCTTGTTTTGTTGAATTTTGTTTGTAGTTTCGAGAGATACTTATATGATGATATGTGTTTGATTTTACATTTATGTAATTAAAGAAAGTGGTTTAGTTGGCCTCAAGATTGGTGGTTTGATTTGCACGGTGGAAAATCTGATATGCAAGGTTGAAAACAGAACCACCATCCGGCATTCATTACCAATCTGACTGGTTTTGTATTTATCTTCACATGATTGAGAGTTGAGTTATTTGCTTCAAAGTTGGTTTTATAATATGCATATGGGTGTTAGAGGACGCTAGAATTGACAAAAATTTCCAAGGCTTTGCTTACCCTTCCAAGTAGTTGCAAGTCTATGTTTATCCTCTATTTGGTTGAATGCCTTGCTAATCAATTTGCTCAAAATGTTATGAATTTTGGCTAACCATTTTAGCGAACACAGTCTCTGAAGATAACAAGGCGGAGTATAAATTATAGATCTTGATAATAATCGCAGCCATTTCTCTTATATGTTATTTTTCAATAATTCATCAATATTTTATAGGTTGTTTTATCTGTTGAATACATGGTTGTTCATGCTTCTAATTGTATAGTTTATGCTCAGGAATTTTCATTTTTCCTTGGAGGGAAATGCAATTAAGACCATTGAGCTGACATATCAGCTGGCACGTGACCTGTAGGAGAAGAATGAGGACTTGTTTGCTCTAGAAAATGGTATGCAGAGTAGCAACAATATTTCGTAGAGAATGAATTTATAAATTATTGCTTCGTTGCTGGCATTTATCTGGTTTTTCATTAGACAATTTGTTATTGCTATAGGACTTTTTGCCCCTGCTTGCATATGAAGGGCTGAATAAATTCCCAGCGGTTCATCTGCTTAGCAAATAGTTGCTGAAACTTTGAATTGGCATTAGGAACATTTGATGTGACATTAGGAACATTTAAAATCCTGTTCATATAGCGTTTTTCCTGAAGGGTTTGACATGACAAGCCCTAATAAGTGAAATTGTAATGTCTGGACCATGAAATGAGGTTATAAATGCATTAGTGATATAATGTTAACTTTCTACCCCGCTAACTTCGTAGATTGATTAAGCTATGAGTCGCAATGCCTCAACATCAAATCGTACAATGCGAAACAAGTTTGGACCTACTTCAACAAATGCATCATCACAAGTTCTAACAGATCAACAACTACATACATACATGAACCACTATGGAGGAAAATGGGTTGGAAAGAAGAGAGATTTCGTTAATATGCCAATATACACGTATGAGAGTCTTGGAAGCGTCGGACACATCATGGTCGACAAACCTACAAAACTAAGAACAGATACCACCGCAACAGAGTTCACTACAGCAGAACCACCATGGTCAACCCTATACGAGAAGAGGTGTGAGTTAGAGGTGTATTGTCGATGGCACGGGTTATGAGTTCCTAAGGCACGCTCTGCCGAGTTACCTAGAGATGAACCTGCCAACATACTTGCTCGTCTTAAACAAGAGAACAATCAAATGCAAAGGCGACTAGACCGTTTTCACGCAATCCAAAAAGCTAGGAAGCATCTAAAGGGGAAGGCGCAAGAGGGAGCCATGAAGTCTATTAATGAAATTACTGCGTTAGATGATGAAACAGATATTTCAGACTTCTCAGATTCAAGCAATGATGATTTCCAAAAATTTCTACCTACGAACATTAGACGTTGTTGTTAATGTCTACACATTATGTGCAATACATAATGTTATTGTTAATGTGTGACAAATGATGATTATGTATGTTCAACTTTTGCAACTCTAAAGATTAACTGTTTATTACTTTTGGCTAAGTTTATGTGAAATCACTTTCTCATTTTTTTCATACGTGTTCTTTGTTGCTACATTCAAGTAATGTGCTTTGGTTGGACAATGTCCTTTGCTTTGTAATGTAGGGAAAACCTTAGGAAGTGAAATGCCTCCAAATTATATTTATAGCACATTACTTGTAGGAAAATTTAATAGATTCAATACATACAGACTGATCCAAACCACATAGACCAACCGCGCATATGATTCAATAATACGAATAATTCTTTTATATGAGTTGTTTGAGTCACGATATAATATGCACGTATCTGTGTATCTTAGTTGTAATAGTGTCCTACTTTATATAGATACATTACATAAAGACTCGTCCAAACTAGACTAACCACTCACTCACTGAAAATCCATATGGCTCACCCAACACACTCTCACAACAATATTTGGTTTGCTTAAAAATAGGGTAAAGGCCTAAAAGCCTGATCAGCCTTTAAAATGTTTCATTCAAGTTATTGGTTTGTTGTAGCATTGCTTGAAAACTCCCTAATATTGGTTTGTTGTAGTTATGGAAGCCATTGATGTAAAACTTGGAAGCATAGTTTTCTTCATGTAATTTTACATTGATGTTGAGAAAATATAACTACATTTTCTACCTGCAAAGACTCCCTGCAAATTTTGTAGGGAAACAGGGGGATAAAACTCTCTACTGTTGCTACACTCACTGCTCATAATACTAGCATTTGGCAAGTGAGGTTGGAGAAGGCTAACACAACTCGGCACTATTCGGCGAAGTCATGTATCTTGAGGACATGTGCTGCTCAACAACTCGACACTATTGAACCCTGTCCAGTCATATCATCCATGCTCACGTGAATAAACAGATATGCAACATTTTGCAATGCACTATTTTCAAGGATGCAGAGGATTTATCGAAAGTGTAAGCAAATTTTTGGGGGTAAGCTGTCCATCATTGCTACACTTGATTGATGTAGTTCTGCATGTGATACTCAACATCTCGAAACTATTGAACCTTGACCACACATACCCATCCCCACTCACTTGAATACACATATGTGCAACCCTTTGCAATGCACCGTTTTCGAAGAGGCAGAGCATCCCTGAATTGGTTATGCATCAATTTTGGGTGTGAGCTGTCCACCATTGCTACACAGATGTTGTTCGTAGTGCTACATGTGTTGCTTAACAACTTCGCACTATTCAACCCTGTCCAGTCAATACACAAATATGCCTTCTTTTGCAATGCACCGTTTTCAAGGATGCAGAGCATGGCTAAAAAGTTTATGATACATTGAACACAGCTCAGTACTATCTCGTCAAGCCATGTCAGATGAAGCACAGGAATTCTGAATAGTTTTCAACAAGACATACCAAACTGGTCAGAGAAAGGTCTTAAAACCACATCCATCAGAAATAAACCATAGTAGTGATCAAAGTCCCTAATTAAATATAAGCATAAACATCACTAGTTTAAATTTTAAACAAGTTATCCTAGTCCAAACTCTGATGGTCAACCAAGTGAAATATTGAGACACTAATCACAACAGGAGTCCTTTCGATCACCTCAAAGACACAGACATCTCATTTTTCTAAATTATTGTCTTTCGAAAATGCAACCCAGCCTTTCCCGAATCTCATTGCTTAATATGTTTTGATGGAGGGTAATAGCACAAGACATTGATGTGTGACAAATTGCTTCCCAATAATATACTTGCTTCCCATATATGTTTCCAAGCCATATTTAAGAGAACATCATAATCACATTATGTATAAAGGCTCACCATATTATGTGGCCACGAGATACCCATGAAAGAAGGATTTTTAGGCTTGAACTTTTTGGCTGCTTGGATTGCTCTCTCTCTCTTCCTCTGGACATAATTGGTAATTTTTTTAGAACAAACTTTTCTCTGACTTCATGTTTTATGGGTCTGTACATTGAGGAAGAAATGTTTGTATCATCTTCATCTAAGTTTTTGATATTTTTACCTGATGATCTTCCAATTTACAATTCTTCCTAGGTGAATATTGAATCTCAATGGCAGTCTTATCAAATATAACAATATGGAAGCTTGAATTTCCTTCATATCTGAAGACTAAAAAATAACCATAACAAATAGAATGGTATTCAGTGAAATCCTGCCAACCATTACAAAACCAAATGTTGTTATCAGCTTTCTTCAATCCCACTTGCCAAATTCCACCATAGGGAGCAATGACTGTAGCTACGGTGGATAGCTCAGTATTGTTGAAACTTGACTAGAAGTACCCATCCACACTCACGTCAATACACATAGCAGCACAGAAAATTTTGTGCATCAATTTCGGGTGTTATTGGTCCTATTGCTACATTGATGTTCGCAGTGCTGCTCAACAGCTTCGCACTGTTGAACCCTGTCCAGTCATATCACCTACACGCACGTCAATACACAGCTATGCATCCTTTTGCAATGCAACATTTTTAAAGGATGCAAAGCATCCTTGAGAAGTTTATGATACATTTAACACAGTTCAACATTGTCTCGTCAAGTCATGTCAGATGAAGCACATCAATGTTTAATAGTCTTCACGTGAATAAATACGCAACCTCTTTTGCAGTACACATCACCAGCCCGCTACTGCAGCATAAGCTATAGCCATATGAAACAGCTACCTCAACGAATCACATGCACCAACAGACGCCACTGAACAATATACTGTCAAGTCATATCATCTTTATTCACGTGAATACTTATAGTCACATCCACTTGAATACTTGCCCTTGCAAAACCCCTATATAAAGTCCCATTTACATCTACCCTTGCAAAACATCTACACATACCGAAGTCCCATTTACATCTACCCTTGCAAAACTTCTACACATACTGATCTAAAGTCACATTTTCCAATGTCAATGCGTAATTGGATGCTACCTCGTTTTCCAAATAACTATAGAACGGAAAGAGATTCTGACGAAAGGGCATACTATGCCGGACTGCAACAGGAGTAGGACTTTTGCCTGAACAAGTCCAACGCTCTGCACAATGATCTCCTGCAACTCGGAGTGCCTCTTGTCGAGTGTAGCTCGCTCACACTGCCACGACAAAACATGCACCAATATGAGCGTGCAGTGACAAAAATAAAAAAAGAGAACAATCTTATGATACTTTGTAGGTCTAAGTATCATATGCTACAATTGGCGGAGGAGCTAGCCGCTGCAACGAACAGGCAACTCACTCCGGCAGAACGTAACAATGTCCTCAACTACGAGGACTACCTATCAGAATGAATGTCAATGTGGTGTGTGTGTTATGTCTATGGTTAAGTTAATAATGTTAGTGTAAGTTATTTTATGTTTTCTGTGTTATGTCGTACGTGCTTATTGAAAAACATCATGTGTGAGAATATTTGACTTTTATGACTTATGTGAGAATAATCTACATTACGAATAACGTGCATGCTTCTCATAATCAATAATAAGGTTTACATAGTACAAATGCAACCATACATATAACACATAGTTAAGCAAAATAGTTCTCCAACAAAATCTAATTACACCACGACACGACACAATTACTCTTCATCTAACATCTCCACATCTGACTGATAAATGGGATCAGCAAGAAGTGATTGCATGAACTGTGCATGCTCGTACCACCCTTCCTGCACTGACTCTCGAATCTCGACTTGGGTCCGATATCGATTAAGACGTATCTTCATTCGATTATTTTCTTCTCTTATGCGGTTCAATGCTTTACGAAGTTCATCGATGCTGTCTCTTGGCATCTGTGATGCGAGTCGCCGAGGCACTGGCAACTTAAAACCAACCAACTCATCATAAAACATTTGTTGTTCACGAAATAACCAAGCCCACTCCTGTCTCATGGTATTGTGAACGTAAGCACTATTTCACAAATTCGGATTAATTGGATAGCTGAACTCATCTTCCAATACCCAACAACAACCCATAGCAGTGAACACATCATGAGGCCTATAGAGTTGTGGGTTGCCAGAACTAGACATTGACGCTGAATACAATAACACCAAATGATCAAGTTAACAGTGTGCATCAACTGTTGGTAAATAATGTAATGCTGCATAGAATGGTACACAACAAAGACATTCATAAAATTGTGTACTATTGCATGCTAAAAATGAAATACTAACACTCACAGAGAGGTACATTTGACCATAAACAATAGACATTGTTGGTAATGTCTACACATTGTCTTCAACACTAAATGTTGTTGTAAATGTCTGACCAATGATGATTATGTGCAATACAAAATGTTGCTATAGTAAAGAAATTATTTCATTCTCTTGTGACCAACGTTTACTACAACAAATAACCAAAATCACACCAATGTACTTACTTCACATTCATTCAACCTAAAAAATCAAAATTTAGTACAATATCAAATGAAAATACCATTGCCCTAAAATTGTAATGTGAATTTTTTACCTGAGGTGATACAAATTTCAATTGAGTTTGAAAGCCGCTGTTGATCTGTGGAGAAGTTCCAACTCAGTTCAGCAGAAAGCACGACCTCAGTTCAGCAGAAAGCACGACCTCAGTTCAGCAGAGAGCAAGGCACACTGAGTGGGAGAAGGTGTGCAGAAATTATAAGAGAATAACTCGACTTTACGGATATCAAGTATACTTTATAACTCGATATTCCTGGAATCGAGTTATATTGAAACACTGCACTTGACACAAAGACAGTACGAAATCAGGGTTTATAACAGCATAAATAACTCGATTTTTAAGTAATCGAGTTATGTAGAGATTAAAAAAAAAATGCCAACAGTGCGGGAAAAACTTGTATATAACTCGATCATAGGAGTATCGAGTATTTCATATAACTCGATTTCTATGTTGTCGAGTTACAAATGAGGGGCATTTCTTTATTTAGTTTGAGAAAGAGGGCAAACGAATGTTTAATTTCCGAAAAAATGTTATTTGCCCATTTTGGCCCTTAAATTTTCCATTATTCCTAAAATCCTTGCAAACAAACACACCCTAATGGAGAGTGAGAAATATACTAGTAGGATTGCTTTGAGGTTCTCGTGACGAAGTTCAAAGCCAAGCATGCCATCCTTTTGTAGTTGGAGGAAAATATCCACAAAATCTTTTTTATTAGGATGTTCATCATCATCACATTTCTCTGTCTTGTAGTGTTCCTCAAGCACCTCATCCATATAAGCATCTATTTCTCTACCGGTGGATTTTAGACTTTGTAAAAGTCCCGTAAGAATATCAATCCAACCCAAAGAAGGGAAAAAATCCCCCCAAAAAACTGACGCAATTAGCACCATTACCTTTCTTGGTAGCTCTGAAGGCTTGCCCATACCATCTTGTTCTTCAAACTTTTTGCCAAAAATAACTCTAGTAATGATGTTGTTAGCGGTCTCAATCAGTAACTCACTTAGATTAATAGAAACCCCTTTGAGGCAAGAGTCACGTACCTTATTGATCAATATAGCAACTTCTTCTTCCCTTACATAGTGGAGAGATTGCACTCTTTTGAGGCTCAAAAGTTCATGGACACAAACTTTCCGTACTTTCCTCCAATATTCACCATAGGGTGAGAATGCTATGTCTATGCATCCTAGAGTAAGAAATTGGTAGTTATGGTTTTTGGCCTGTTTGAGAAAACTATGTCATGCGTTGTCATCATTTCTCTTGCCATATCTGCAGATGACACCACAAGGCTTGGTGCATGGCCAAAGTATAAGAACATTAGAGGACCATACTTCTTAGAGAGAGCATGAAGAGAACCAAGCTGATGAAGGTTGCCAATGATTGGTAGCTTTGGTGGGGATGGAGGTAAATTGGGTTTTCCACTACTTCTATTGCATTTGAAAACATAAAGAAAAGAAAAAAGGAAAAGAAGAGGGAGGAGGGGAATAAAGGTTATTTTGTATAGCTTTTGCCACGGTTGTTGGAACAATGGTAGAATAGCCATTTCTTCTTTTTTAAGTGTTTACTACAATGCAACTAACAACTCCAATCACAAGATATATATTGAAACCTATAGTGAAGTTTTTTTTTTTTTTGGGAGATAATACCCAAGGGAGAAGTTAATTAAGGAGTTGATATAACTTGTGGGTTCGAGTTAACTTAACTAGTAAAGTTTGTTGTCATCGAATAAAAATTTGAAGTTTGATCTCCGCTTACAACAAAACTAATTAGTATTTTAGTCTGATGATAAAAAGCAATTATCAGCAACAGATGTCATAGATTATTATTATTATCTTCCATTAATTATTAGCACCTCCAATTCTTGAAAGAGATTGATTAACTATTGACTCACAAGGCAGCAGGGACACCAAGAGAAGGTGGAGAATGGTTGTCGCATTGAGGGATGCCATGGAGACTGAGTCAGGGATAGACTCTTTCTTTGTTTTTTCCCCAAATTTATTTATATAATAAATATACATATTGATATTTGAATTTTGTCTTCCTAGGGATTTTGTCTTCCTAGCTAAATAGACTTTGGAAAAAAGGTATGGTAGACTAGCCCATAGCTTTTAGGGCTCCTCCAATTATTTGATTTTTTTAACATAAAACGTGTTTTAAATAATTAAAAAAAAAAGAATTTACTTCTATGATTTTGGTATTTTATGTGTCTATATCTTTTGCATGCGCGGGGAGGGCAAAATTGTGTTTTAATTTTACATTCTAAGGTAGTTTTTTTTTTTTTTTTGGGAAATGCTAACGGATACCTTTAGAAAATAATTAACAATTCATTTAAAGAAAGTTTCTATAGGAAAAAAAAAATTAATGTTTTGACAACTTTTTCTATTTCTCATAAAAGTGGTGTCAAAATATTCCTAAAATAAATTGTTAACTATTGCCCTAAGGGCATCCATTAGTATGACCTTTTTTTTTTTTAACTATATTTTATGTTAGTTTTTTCTTTCTTCTTCAAAATTTTGAGAGCAATAGTAGTAGATCCAAAGCACAACAATGTTATTTATTTATTTATTTCTCATTATTTCTTTCTCAATTATGCCAAGTGATTCGTATGAGTTAAAAGAAAAAGAAAGTACGAACTTGTTTATAGAGTTGTTTCACTTGTAAGCTAAAGTCCTTCAAGTAAGATTAATCTTTTATTTCTATTAATAGAGATAAAAGCAAGAAATTACCTTAGAATATTCTAAGGTACATAGTTTCTTGCTTTTACTTGTGTTTGTGTGTCGCTTTCTACTTTTTTTTCACTATATATATATATATATATATATATATATTTTCAATAGTTATGCAAATCGTAGTAGATCTGAAGCACACATGTTTTTTTTTATTCATCATCATTTCTTTCTAAATTGTGCCAAGTAGTTCATAAGGATTAAAAGATGAACAAACTACGAAGTTTTTTTTTTTTTTTTTTTTTTTTTTTTTTTTTTTTTTTTTTTCTAACTATTAATTGTAATATTAGTACAATTGTGATCTTTATTAACTCAAAAAATTGTACAATAGACAATTAGTATAGTATTTTAGTACAACTTTTTTTATTTATTTAAATTGTATACCTATTATTATTATATTAGATCCGTGAGATATAAATTTATCATTTTAAACACTTTCACACACACACACACATATAGCGGCAATCTCAAAATAGTAAACTAATCTCAACCTATACTAAAAAATTTTGTTTCTCTAACCAAATTTGAACATCTATCAGTACAATATTGACTCTATTAATATTAACCACTTACTCATATTATTATGGACAAAGTTTAGATACAAAATTGGTTGTAGCCTAAGGTTACAATCTTACTCAATAAAGTAAACATTACTACATATTTTGAAAATTTATCTATTAAATTGCATGTTCATTATGCTCTTAAGACACATGTTAAATTTTGTGTTAATCGGATATTATTTACTATATAATCTATAAGCTTATATTTTATGCATAATTTTAAATTACAAAAACTTACAATTTAAACAATTTTGATGACATATCTATAGTTCTTTAATTTTCTAGAAATTTTGCAAGCATAGAGTATATAAGAAGAAAACGTAATCTAATAATAGATTTATCAAAATTCACTTTCAATAAAAAGATATTGAGTAAGGTTTTAGCCTTAAGCTACAACCAATTTTATAACTAAATTTTGTTCTATTATTATTATTATTATTATCTAAAGTGGGAATTTAGTACCTAACTAACCATACTATTTACACAACATTACTAACATTTTTATGAAAATGACACTACCTCCAAATTTGAGCAAACTAACATTAATTAACCATATCGTTAATGAGCTCTCCCTTTGATTAAATTTAAAGGTTCAATCTCTTTCATGTATGGCAAGATTAGAAAGAATGGTGTAGGTTTTTTTAATTTTCATTGATTAGAGCACTTGAAAATTCAACTAAGAGGACACCAATTAAGATTTGGGACGCTGGGGAGGTTTTACAGTAAAACGATTTCCTTTTTGGGAGCCATTTAATAAGGATGTAGAGTAAATAAGCTTGATTGTTTTGGAATATTTATGAAATTTAGTTATCAAATTATTTGCACCTCCATTTCTAGAAGAGACTGATCTGCAATTATACATGTTTTACGGGGAATTGAGGCTATGGGAGCTGCTTCTGGCCTTAATGCTCCTGCGAAAGTCTAGAGTCACAACATAATGCATAACAAATTTTACACCGGGCTTAATTCTCCCACATCACTTTTATGCGGTAAAATTTCGTATTTTAAAATGTGGATATTTTCACATCAATTATGGTTATGTATGAAAAATAGTAAATATAAACTAGCATAAAATGATATTTTTCATGTTACGATTTAGTAAGGTGATAAATTGTTAATAATAGATAATAAAGTAGTGTTTATAGCAGTAGGTCAATATGAGAATCAATTAATAATAATAATAATAATAATATTATTATTATCATAGCCCAAGCCCATTCCAAGACCGAGCCCAAATTGGGACAGATTGGGTCCACGCTTTCAAGTCGTACAGGGACATCAGTTGTAATGAAAAGAAATAAACAAGTCCGCTTAATTTGTGCTTCAATACGTGGCTACAAGGAGAGTAATCTTGCGAGTCCAGTAAGTCAACAAATCATGTGGGAGTTCAAAGCAAGAGAAGAACAAATGAAATCAAAGCCTAGTTTAGAAAGAATCCTGGAAGGAAGATTTGAGGCAGTCTTGGTATTTTTAACATTAATTTTTGCACAGATGTCCGATTGAGCTGATTATTGTGGGGTTGGAAAGAATAATACTAAAACACCTACAACTTTATAGTTCACCACAAATTCAGAATAAAACATTTTGGAGGTTAAAAGTGATATGGAAGTTTTTTTTTTATTATATGGAAGTTAACAGTGAAATAAAATAAAAAATAAAAAATAAATAAAAACTCCGAAAAATAAGGGATTGACATTTCAAATTTGAGGGATTTCCCTTTTTCTTTGGAGAAGATTGAGGTTATAGAGCAAAAAAACCCTAGAATTTTTTTCATCTTTACTTTTTTTTAGTTCTTTTAGATGTTTAGCAATTTCTTTTATGGATTTGTTTTGCATAACTATGAGTGGTTGAATCTCTAGTTAGGTTTAGAGGTGAATCTTAATTTTTAAAATTTTTTTAATCATGTGTACTTGAAATTATCTGTGTTTCTATGGATTGATGATTGAATTTTTTATATTGATTTTAATATTTGAAAACATTGCATGTTGACAAGTTCTTAAAATTTAATATGGTTTTTAGATATATCGAATGCTTTAACTCCATGATTTGTTATTATTTGAGAATATATTGAATGTTTGGTTTCTTTTGTAGCATGCTAATGGAGTTCCTAATTAAAAAAATAGCAATAGAATGAGATCCATTATGAAGATAATAAAAAAGTCTGTAGTTGTGCAGATATCTTTGAGGCCTAGCCTAGTAAACGGGATTTATTATGAAGATAATTGTAGTACATAATTACATATGAAATCTCTAGTTGTGCAATGTTCTTATATCTAAGCCTGCTGCTTCTGCTAACACAACACACTATACCAGTTGCCTCTCATAACAATCTCTAAAGCATAAGTTGAGATGACGATCACTAGTCCTATCTATCAAACTCTTCAAGGCTCCTTGAAGATTTGTTTCAATGGTCTGTGGTTTCCAAAAACTCACAAACACTCAGGTTGCATTCGATGTTTGTATCGTGTTCTCCTCTCAAGATTTCTATTCAATGTCAAGCGAACTTCTTTGTGTAACTTAAAAACAATTCCTCATGAACTTGCTTGATATCTCGCTTGATATGGCAAGCTCACTCAACTAAGCTTCTTAGTGTAGCACTTTGAAATTTTTTTTTAATTATTATTTTTTTATTTTGCTCTTTGACCTCAATTACTTGAAACAATTACAATTCAGATAAAATGAATACACGAGAGTATTGTGATTACAACCGAAACTTTGACAGGGAATTTGCCAATACTAAAAAAACCCTAACAAATTAATAACACCATGGATTAACAACAAAGAGAAGGTTATTGCTAATATAGAACAAAGTTTCTCTCTAAGCTAGTTTTGAGATAAACTTTTTAAACTTCTCATATATCTCTTTTTTTATATGAATTTTGAAAATCTAACCGTTGAATTTCATGTTCCTTATATTTTTAACATGCATATTAAATTTCGTTCAAATTGAATACTATTTATTATTCGATCAATAAACTTTTTTTTTTTTTTATACACAATTTTAGATCATAAAAATTTGAAATTTTAACATTTGTTTGATGAGATAGCAATTAATCTTTGATCTTCTTGAAATTTTACATGCATGAAGAATATAATAAGAACATATAATCTAACGGTTAGATTTTCAAAATTCACACTCAATATAGAAATATATGAGGAGTTTGTAAAGTTTCTCTCCAAACTAGTTTGAAGAGAAACTTTGTTCTTGCTAATATTAACACAACAATTTTATTGAATTGCATAGGACAAAGATACAAAAAACACGGTGATTCTAGCTTTTTACCCCAATTTTTAAAAATATTTGACAATATGCCACTGTTTTGAAATTATATAGGTCCGTGCCCATATTTTGAAACTCGATTGATTTTCTCAAAATCGAGTTTCAATGAAAAACCTGCTTGGTTTAAAATCAAGTTATGCCCAATCAAACTTAATTAAAAAAAAAAATTGCGTGGAACTCGAGTTCCATTTAAAACGCCACTATAAGGATTTTAAACGCCGCTATAGGGCTCCTTGAACCTGGTTCATCAAACTTATAAAAAAAATTGCATAAAACGTCACTATAAGTCTTTAAAACGCCACTATAGGGCTTTTTGAACCTGGTATGGGGCAATCAAACTTATTAAAAAGGGGGAAAAAAAAAATTGCATGAAAACGCTGCTATAGGTGAACTCGAGTTCCATGTTTTTTTTTATTTTTTTTTATTTTTTAAGTTTGATCGAGTATAACTCGATTTTAAACCAAGTGAGTTTTTCATTGAAACTTGATGTTAATAAAATGGAGTTTTGAAACAGGGACACGAACCTTTATAGTTTCAAAACATGAGCATATTGCCAAATATTTTAAAAAATAGGGGTAAAAGGCTAAAATTGCCCAAAAAATACATCAAAAGGATGACCGTGGATTCCCACTTAAGAAGAATGTACTACTCCTACAAGAGATTGGCTAACACATTCAATCTCTGTATTCATCACCTGCACCCCTTACGCACTGGGCATTGGATAGGAATCCAAAGATGTGTGTTAAACACCATCTTTTTCCCTCTCTGGCAGAGTTGATAGTTTTTTTTTTTTTTTTTTTTTTTTTTTTTTTTTTTAAATTAAACGTTAGTTTACTTAACCATAGTTAATTGAAGTTGTTAGAGTTGAATTATTGACTTTAAATGAGGTGACATATTCTATACCTTAGATTTATTTAAGATAAATCCCAACCTTCAAATGGACAAAAACTATCCTGATCTAAAACAATTTCTTCACAATCACTTTATTTTATTTATTTATGTATGTTTGGTGAAACTCTTTTTTAGAAACTTGAATTCCAACTATTGTCCTCACTCTTTCACCCTACAAAAATTTGTATTTGTAGAATAATTATTATGGCAAAGTTTTGCAGTAACTTTGCCTATCATTTTAAATGAAATAAAAGCATGCCTATGTATGCGTGCGGTCGGAATTTCTGGCACCATGTGGTGTGTTCTTTGAAAAAGTAATTTAGAATAATATATATGTTTTTAGATTTCAATGATTCAATTCCAAAAATGTAAGGAAAGTAACAATTAACCAACTAATTTGGCTTTTATCAAAGACTTATAGTATTAAATTAAGGGAAATTCTTGGTGCACATCTGAAAATATTATATAATCTTGAAAAGTTAAAGTGGCCGGTGGCCCTACTATTTCTAAAAGCATGTAATTTTAATACGTGTACCGAAATTGACGGTCAAATTACTAAGAATATATTGGTGAGAGACGCAATAGGAGGTGAGGAAACTATCCATAACACCACATTTTTATTTATAATAACTATTTGAAAAATACTAAAACCACATTAGCAATTTGTAAAAATATTGTAAAATAGTTTGTGTCTATAATATTACTTTAAAAAAAAAAATACTCAATCAAGAACCCAAATTGGTTCTTTAAAAAAACAAAAATCAAGAAGCCTACTTAAAATTCTAATTAAAATTTAATTTTGTATCAACTGTTGTTCCAATTGCACTGTAATTTGATATCAAGTGTCTTTATATTTTAAATGTACTTCTATTTTGTGTCAAGTGTCCTACTTAAGGCACTCTATTTTTTTTTTTTTCTATTTTTTGTGTCAAATTAATGAGGGGGGAGAGATTTGAATCCTTGATATCTATGTTAAATACATCGGGATTCATAAATTTAAAATTAATTTTTTTTAATTGAAAAAGGTGAACCATAAAAAGACTGAGTGTGCTATTACTTAAAAATTTTAAATGAAAACATAATTTGTACAACATAACTGTCAACATTAATAATTTTCCTTTCTACATTGCTAATTTATTTAGTGAACGCATACAAAATGAGTACTTAACTCGGAGAGTTTTTCTTGTGACATTCATACAGATAGTCAAATAGATTTAACATCACACAATTTGTTTCAAAATTTTGATGCAACGACTAAACAAGTGATGCTTATTAAGAGGAAAGATTCATGTGTTTTGAAAATGATACAAATAATCCAATGTGGATACAATAAATAAATACCACTAATTGAATGGTTAAATTAGTACAATGACAAATTTTAGCTACAAAATTGGTTGTAGTTTTAGGCTATAACCTTATTCAATATCTTTTTATTAGAGGTGAATTTTGATAAATCCACCATTGGATTACATTTTCTTCTTATATACTCAATGCTTGCAAAATTTCTAGAAAATTGAAGATCAAAAACTATGTCATCAATAAATTGTTTAATTTGCAAGTTTTTGTAGTTTAAAATTATGCGTAAAATATAAGCTTATAGATCATATAATAAATAATATCCGATTGACACAAAATTTAATATGTATTTTAAGAGCATAAAGAATCTGATTGACACAAACTTTTTCCTTAGTACAATTATTCTCAAAAAGTTTGAATGCTAGACAACTTTCTATACACAATGGTTGTATCACATGTCAGATGTGATATATATCTAATGTAACAAATATATGTAATACTTCTTTCACATATAGGTGATTGATATGTGCAAACATAATATATGGTCCGACAAGAACATAAGACGTTTTTGAGGTCGAACCGAGGTTGATCGGGGTTGAACTGTGATGAGTCATAATTAATTTAATAATTAATTAAAACCTAAATATAGATATTAAATTTATAAAACTAGCAAAATTGACTAATATATCTATATATGTGAGGGAAAGTTAATGATTTTCAAGCATATATTTAATTATTAAATAAGAAAGTTAATAAAATAAAATAATAACCATGAAAATATTAAAATTTATGATTAATTTTTTGAAGGAAAGTTGAATATCTTTGAAGGATTTTAATTTTAATTTTTTTTTATTCCTTGTAAGAGATGGGTAATTTAATTAAGTAGAATAGAATTGTGTTAAGTTTTTTTAAAAAAAAAAAAAAAAAAAAAAAAACACTAAACCGGGTTGGACTGCACGGTTCATGCCACAAGTTCCGCATGAACTGTGCAATCCAACGCCTGTTTAAGGGATTCATAGAATTAACAATAATTCTGATTCTCTATGCTTAATAATAATTATAGTTATGACCAAGTTTGTCAAAATCAGGATTCTAGATAGGATCGTGGGAGGTAAGTGAGATCATAGATCGTAGGATCAGATCGTAGATCGAAAAATCCTACATTATTTGAGAAAAAAACAAAAAATACACATTGGTATGTTAATAATCATATAAATTATACATTCATTGATATAATTACCATAAATCACTACATCAATTTGTAAGCATAATTTAAAGAGGCCAAAAACCTCAAAATGTGATATTCTATTGAGATATTTTTTATTTGGGTCCAATTAACACTCTCTCTACATTAGGGATGAAAAACTTGGTCTATTGAGATTTTATTTTTCCTTTAGGTCCAACTGGGCCTTCTATCAAATTAAAGAAGATTACAAAAAACTAAGGTCGTTTGAGATTGTAAGAATCATACGATCCTACCGATTCTTAATAATCACAAAGATCCTTAAAAGATTTGAATAGTTTTGGATAGGTGAGATCCTAAAATAGTAGGATCGTGAGATCCAGATCGGAATTTTGACTACCATGGTTATGACAAATCCATCATTGGATCATATCTTCTTTTTATATTCTCTATACTTGCAAAATTTCTAGAAAATTAAATATCAATAGCTATATTATCAATAAATTGTTTAAATTGCAAGTTTTTGTAGTTTAAAATTATGTATAAAATATAAGTTTATATATCATATAGTTAAAGATATCCAATTGACACAAAATTTGACATGTGTATTGAGATCATAAAGAACAAGCAATTCAATAGTTAGATTTCCAAAATGTATAGTAATGTTTATTTTATTGAGTAAGATTGTAACCCTAGGATACAACGAATTTTGTAACTAAATTTTGTCATAATATTAAACTTAGGTTGAAGGTTTCATATACGTATCATTGTGATTATTCTGAAGTGCACCCATGTATATATGGGATTATAAACTATTTCTTAATATTTACGTTTCCTTTTTTTTTTTTTCCTGTCTTCTTCTTCTTCATGACACGTAATATAAAAGAACTAATTCCCCAAATTTTTATTAAAATCATATGTCACAAAATGAAGTACTAAGAATATCACACAAGCCTAGCCACTTGTTTTACGCCTTGCAAATCTGCTTACCATATATATAAGCTACAATCATCATTTAAAAATATATAACACACTTTTTTATGGATCCATCATCTATTTTGCATTTCGGTCCATTTTAAAGGACCTAATGAGAATGATGGTATAAATGTTTTGCGGCACTAGGTACAAATTCATTTTTATTAAAACATAATGCCACAACTATAATTATAATTACTGCCACAACTATAGTCCCTTTACATTTATTGCGATAAGGAAGTAAGAGACAACAAAAGATTCTAAAACAAAACAAGATAACGAGGAAAGATTACATAGAGAATATGCATAAGCACGAAATATTAATGGATCGATCAAGAAGAGTGCAATGTTGGTACAAGATGGAGAGGATTTTTCTTGAATGCTGTGAGAGCATTAACTTCAGTCATGTCCAAATCTTTTACCTGTGCATTAATGGTAGGCAACCTCCAATCAAACCAACACAAAAGGTTGGCAAGCACACATTCCAAAGAAGCAACAGCAAATATCAATCCTGGGCACCCCTTTCTCCCACCTCCAAATGGGAGAAATTGAAAATTTTGACCTATGAAATCAATAGGGTTGTCTTTAAATCTCTCCGGGAGAAATTCTTCTGGCCTATCCCATAGTTTAGGGTCCCTTTGGATTGCCCATATGTTGACAAACACTCTTGTTTTCGGTGGAATATCATAACCTCCAAATTGTAAACTTCCGGATGTTTCTCGAGGTACCAAAAGAGGTACTGGCGGATGTAGTCTTAGACCTTCCTTGAGGATACATTTCAAGTAATCCATTTGATTGATATCATTTAAATCTATCTTTGACTTACTGCCCACCACTGTTCTTACCTCTTCCTGTGCTCTTTTCATAATACTTGGATTTTTCATGAGCTCAGCCATTACCCATTCCAAAGTTGTTGAAGTTGTTTCGCTTCCTCCCGCAAACATGTCCTGAAATTATGAAAAAAAAAATAAGACTTTAGGTATGTTTTGCATGCTCTTAGATTATTTCATCTAAAATGAAACTATTTTATGGTTTAGATTAAATACTACAAATTTAAATATGTATAATATTATCAATTTTATAAAATAAATTTTTAAGATACTAGAAGTGTGTTTAAGTGAGAGAGTGAGAGAAAGATACCAGTAGGATTGCTTTGAGGTTGTCATGAGTAAGCTCAAAGTCAAGCATGCCATTCTTTTGCAGATGGAGGAGAATATCCACAAAATCTTTGTTTTTCGGATGTTCATCATCACTTTTCATTGTCTTGTGTTCTTCAACCACTTGATTTAGAAAAGCATCTAGTTCTCCAAAAGTGGATTTTAGACTAGCTATTTTTCCTGTAAGAATATCAATCCAACCTAGAGAAGGGAAAAAATCCCTCCAAAAAAAGGTCGTAAGTAGCACCGCTAACTTTCTTGGTAGTTCTGAAAACCTACCCTTACCATCCTCTTCTTCAAACTTTTTTCCAAATGCACATCTAGTAACGATGTTCTTTGAGGTTTCAATCAAGAGCTCACTTAGATTAATAGAAACACCTTTCAGGCATGAGTCACGTACTTTATTGATCAATATAGAAACTTCTTCTTCCCTTGTATTCTGGAACGATTGCACTCTTTTGAGGGTCAAAAGTTCAAGGACACAAATTTTCCTTACTTGCCTCCAATACTCACCGTAGGGTGCGAACACTAGGTCTGTGCATCCATAAAGTAAGAAATTGGTAGCTGTGGTTTTTGACCGGTTTGAGAAAACTATGTCATGTGTTGTCATCATTTCTCTTGCCATATCTGCAGATGATACCACAAGGGTTGGTGCATGGCCGAAGTAGAAGAACATTACAGGGCCATACTTCTTAGAGAGGACTCGAAGAGAACGGTGTGGAAGTGAGCCAAGCTTGTGAAGGTTGCCAATGATTGGTAGCTTTAGTGGGGATGGAGGTAAATTGGGTTTTCCACTACTTCTAATGCATTTGAAAACATATAGAAATGAGAGAAGGGAAAGAAGAGGGAGGAGGGGAATGAAGGCCATTTTGTGTAGCTGTTGCCATGATTGTTGTAATAACAATAGAATAGCCATTTTCTCTTTTTATGTTTTTACAACAATGCAAACTAACAACCCAATCACAAGATATATATGGAAACCCTGGGAGAGGTTAATTGTGGAGTTACTACAATATATAAGGATACCTTAGTATAATTCAATGATTGTAGGTCAAATTATATTATATCATTCACTCAATTTTATCATGTTTAACTAGTGGGAGAAGATTCTCAAAAAAAATAAAAAAACTAGTGGGAGACTACACTCAATCTTATATATAAAAATCTTGCTAGACTTTCATTAATTTCTTGCAAGGTTAGAAGTAGTGGGATAGGCTTTTTCATACTTTTCATTGATTAAAGTACTTGATAATTCAACTGAGAAGGCACCGTTATGATTTGGGAAGGTGGGGAGGTTTTTTTAAGTAAAAGGACTCCCTCATGGGAGCCATTTAATTAGATGTAGAGTACAAAACTTGACTTGCAGAACTTTTTGTCATGTCGGTGTTTATGATATTTAATTATCGTATTAGACCTGCTCCCTAAGATTGCATGGTGAATAATTTTATTCCATTATCTTCCATTAATTATTAGCACTTGCCCAATTTTTGAAAGAGATTGATACACCATGAAACATGTTGTACAGGGAACGATTAAACATAGATTCGCAAGTCAGTGGCATGGGGACACCAGCAGATTATTGGCTGTGGGGTCGAGGGACTGAGAGAGGCAATGGAGACTGAGTCAGAGATGGATCCACATCAAGGCTAAGGGAACTGCTTGGGGCCTCCCAATAAGTCTTAAGTGTCACCAAATTTTACAATATGAAGCGGAAAGTTATTAATAGTAGATAATAAAATAGTGTATGAAAATCAATAACAACCTATTAACTAAGCAATTATGTAATTTGTTGTGTAAATTATTTAGTAAAACTATTGTGTATGTAGTGTTATTTTTAGACCCCCTCCCTTTGTTTTCTTCCCAAACTTATTTTTATAATAAATATGCATATAAATATTGCAGTTGTCTCCCAAAGACTTCAGTAGTCTAGAATATGTTTGGTTAGGCAATTTGGGAGCTTAAAAGTGCGTTTTTACACCCAAACTGCCGTTTCGTAACAACAACTTTTCATAGTTTTTTATTTTTTATTTTTATTTTTTAACAAATGTTCATTTCCAAAACATCATTTCGTAACACAATCTAAATATGTTTTTTAAAAAAAATATGGTAGACTAGCCCATAGCTTGTAGGGGCTCCTCTAAATTTCTGTGTTAACATAAAAGTTTTTTTTTTTTTCCTTTAATAAGAAAATTTATTTCTATGTTTTTGGTATTTTATGTATCTAAATCCATTAGGGAAAAAAATTCCTAATCAACTACAAATTATGGGCAAAATGAGAAATAAGATGCTAAAAGATTTCAAGCAAGATTAATCTTTTATTTCTATTCTAAGGCAGTTTCTTGCATATGTGTGTGTCGCTTTCTATTTCTTTCACTATATTTTATGGTTTTTTTTTTAATTTAATTCCTCATAATTTCTTTCTTAATTGTGACAAGTGATTCATAAGGATTAGAAGATCAACAAAATACGAACTTGTTTATAGAATTGTTACACTTATAAGCTAAAGGCCTTCAAGCAAGATTAATCTTTGATTACAATTCTAAGATAGTTTCTTGCTTTTATGTGTGTTTGCTTTCTACCTTTTTTTCACTATATTTTATGTTAGTTTTATTTTCTTTTCATTATTTTGATGAGGACCGTAGCACACATGTACATATGAGTGCATGTTTTAGAGTACTAGTTTATAAGGATTAAAAGATCAACAAACTATGAAAATGTTTTAGAGTAGTTACAAGTGAAGTTATTCTTATTGTTTCTACTTCAACTATAATACAAGATTATTTATTTATTAATATTGTTAAAACTAGGCTTTGCAACCAAAATGAAGGTTATTTTGTAAATGAATATACAATGATTTTCAGTTAGTATGAAGTTAACCATAGATTATTTTTGGGATATAAAAGAATTCCAAATTCTATTTTGATTAATGATTGCTTTAAATTGTATTTAAAAAAAAATTATATTATGCTTTATCTATTCTATATTATCTATTAGGATTCTCTCTTTGATCTGGGTTTTCTGAATGTCAAAATACTTCATCCAATAATCTATGACTTCTCCAATAAATGTTTTAGGAAGAGAGTCAATAAAGTTACAAGATTCTTCATAAAATTTATTGGACTTTTATCTAGTTTGAAAAATACCATCGTCAATAAACAGTGAGTTCTTTTAGAAGTAGGGTCAAAAACATCAAATATCAAATTTCAAAAAAAAAGTTTCTAGCTCCACTCCTCCAAAAAAACGTGAACAAACTCAGCCATTCTCCTATCAGTACCGAATTTCTTCACCTCACATCTCTCACTTTTCTCATTCCACACACCAAATTCACATTCACCCAAATTGCAAAACCAACCAGCCAGAACCATTTTGTGACAAATCCGGTACAATCAATATTGACCTAGAAAGGTATGTTAAATTTAAATTTTGGTAGCATTCTCTTTTGAAATACTGTACTGAAAAAAAAAAAAAAAAAAACTTTAATTTTGGTAGCAGTTTCTTTGAAATTGACAAAGTGTTCATCTCATCCACTGAATTTTTATTTTGTTAAAAAAAATAAAAAATAAAAAAAGAAGTCATGGGATTTTTTGCTAGAGACATTTTGTGACAAAGCTGCACAATCAACACTGCTGAACATGAAGCCATGAAGGTATGCAACAATAAACTTTAAATTTTGGTAGCATTATCCTTTGCGTTTTATTTTTATTTTTTCTTTTTTTGTTTCCCTTTTTATTATTTCCCTTTTTCTTTTGTGATTTAGGTTTTACTGTGAGAACGGCTCCCAAATTTTTTTTTTCTTTATCATCATTGACAGCATGAAAGCAAAAAGAGAAGAA
This sequence comes from Quercus agrifolia, assembly GCA_029955455.1. Classification (NCBI taxonomy): domain Eukaryota; kingdom Viridiplantae; phylum Streptophyta; class Magnoliopsida; order Fagales; family Fagaceae; genus Quercus; species Quercus agrifolia. Next base: position 47,431,603 of record JARQAD010000006.1, read on the forward strand.
GGATAAACCAAAAGAATAAAAAATGAAAATATAAAAGAGTCACGTTTATTAAAAGAGTCATTTTTATTAAAAAAAAAAAAAAGAGTCACGTTTATTAAAAAAAAATCCGTAGTGTGTGTATTTTTTTTAATTAAAAAAGAAGAATCACGTTTTAAAAAAACTAAAATATAAGAATTTATTATTTATTTAAAGAGAAAAATGAAAAAAAAAAAATCAATTATTTCCACCATTGAAGCATTGATAGTGATTAAAGCCTCTAATTTTAAGGATAAAGGAACGCGTGAGGAGAAATTAAAAGGATTTTTTTTAGATAATGATAAAGTTTTGGATGGTTCCAAAAGTATTGTAAACTACTATTTTTTAGGTTGATTTTTATTTTCAAAAAAATAAAATAAAATAAACGAACAAACTAATCTAATTTAAAGAGCAAAGCCGAATATAGAAGAGTCACGTTTAAAAAAGAACTGTAGTGTGCATAATTTTAAAATATATATAAAAAGAAAAAAAAAGAAAAATAAGAAGAGACACGTTTTTTTATTTAAAAAAACTAAAATATAAGCATTTTTTTTTAATTAGGAAAGTTCCCAAAGTTGTAAACTAACAGTTTTTAGCGATTATTTGTATTTTCAAATGGAAAAAAAAAAAAATCGATCTAATTTAAGAACAAAGCTGAATATAGAAGAGTCATTTTTATAAAAAAATAATTGTAGTGTTCGTAATTAAAAAAAAAGAAAAAAAGAAGAGACACGTTTAAAAATAATGTATAAGCATTTATTTCTTTTATAAAAAGAGAAAGAGATAAATATCAATGAAGATGATTTGAACTCCCTCAAAATAATAAAAAATAATAATAATAATGATGATTTGAACTTGAAGCGTGAGGGGCGTGAGTTTTTTGCTTTTAATAAGCGGAGTCACATTTATGAACTCTTCCAAAAAAAAAAAAAAGTGTCACGGCACAATTCATGTCTGCCACCAAATCCCCACATATTGAACAGGAATGCATATTTTATTATTTTATAATAAAATGGCATAAATATAAAATATTACTCAATGTGTACGTTTTATTAATTAATTCTTTTTTTCTTTTTATTTTTTTCTGAGAATCGTGCTGTGACATTTGATTGTGAGTATTTTAAGAACTACTTTTCATTAAATTACCCGTAATTTTTTTTTTCTTTTTTTTCTTTTTGAGTTTGAATTATTCACAATTTTGTTGAATTGCATTAAGTCCAACGTGAATCAGCCAATTCGGATGAGTTCGGTGAGAGAACCGTCTGACTTCGAGGACAATATGAAGTTGTTGTCATTTATGTAGTTTACTTCATTGCATTTCCAGTAGGACAATTTAAAGTGTTTGTCATGAATGTAATTGTTAAAAATTAGGTCAGAAAAAAGAAAGACCCTAATCAATTATGTTTGTATTTATTAATACTTGTAATATTCATATCCTTTAATAAGAAATTAGCCTCTACATACGTGTGTTGCGTGTCCTTAGAGCTCTTTCATTTTTATTTTTTTTCCTCAAAAGTACATAACTTTTCATTAATCATAATTAGAGGTTTTATGCATGATGATATACTCTTGCCTTCTTCAACTAAGTCTTATAAGGTATGAGTAGGATGCATCTTTCTTCAATATGGGAACTAGTCTAAAAAACTACTCATGTCTTTTGAAGGAACAAAATCGTGTGGGTCCTTCGGCCTCAAAACAGACAAACTGCTTGCGGGTTAGAAAAAATCTCCTCCCACAAATACTAATTTAATTTTTCACTATACATTTAGTCTTAAATCTCTGGGGGTGTGTGTGTGTGTGTGTATGAAGGGTAGTTGGGGATTTTAGTTTTTCATTAAAGGGTAATTTCATGACTTTTCAGATTGAATATAAGGGTAATCTTGTCATTTGCGTGGGTTGTTAGGGTCTTTTTGTCATTCTGCCAAGAAAAGGGAGGCTAAGGTAGGGGTGTCAATGTTCGACCCACCCGTGAACACGACACGAACCCGACACGGATTTTTTCGGGTTAGGGTTGGGCCTTAATGGGTTTGGGTCATAAACGGGTCGACCCGAAAGTAACACGATAAGAAACGTGTCATAAGCGGGTCAACCCGCGTAACCCGCAATAGACACGTTTGACACGCCAATTTATTTGTGTCAACCTGAAATGACCAACTTATCACAACCCGTTTAACTCGTATAACAAATAAATATTTATTTTATTTTAGATTTGTCAAATACCTTTTATATCCAACATATATTTTAAATTTAAAAAGAAAAGTGAGTAATTACAAAAATTTACAAGGGATATAATTAGAAATTGAAACTTTACAGACCCTAGAACTACTAATACTTTTTTTTGGCATAGAACTTGCACAAATGAAATTGGATGATCTTGTGGAAGATGTTATGAATTTGGACATCAACAAAGAATCTATGGATGATAATCGTGGTCATAGTCAGGATTAGTCTACTGTTTACTCAAATTCTTTCAATATTGATACTTAGCAATTGGCGAGTTCCAAGTATATTATATTTTCATTGAATTATGTTATTTTATTTTTGTTAAAATTTGTTATTTTGAATTTGGGTTGAAGTGTATGCACTTCTTTTAGAGTGTAAAGAAATTATTTTCTAGATGAATGTTATATTTTTGTTGAACTATATTATTTTGAATGTGGGTTGAAAACTTAAAGTGTAAGCACTGCTTTTTGGATGTAAAAAAAATTATTTCTAGATAGATGTTATATTTAATATTATACAGGTTGAAATGGGTTGTGTTACATTCGTATCAACCCAACACGACTCGTTTATTAAGCGTGTCAAATGGGTTAGGTCAGGTCAACCCGCTTAATTAACAGGTCGGGTTAGGGTTGAAGGATCATGACACGATTATTAAATGGATCGGGTTAGGGTTGAGCCATTTAGTCGAATACCCCTACCTCGACACGACACGAACCCAACACGCTAACCCGAATTGACACCCCTAAGCTAAGGTGTGAAACATACCCTCAACTAGTGGGAAATTTATTTCAAAAAATAAATAATAATAATAATAATAATAATAATAATAATAATAATAAATTTCCCTTTAAGAAAGTTAGGTGAAATCTATAATTTCCATACAGATGTATCAACCTCAATACTTTATTAACATTGAAATTTAATGTAGTGAGGATAGAGACTCACTACAAATAAAGATGAGACTATCCTCTTTAAAAACTTTAGTTAATTTAGTAAGGCTGATGCACGCTTATTTCAACTGAGTTTAGATAATTTTTTGTTGAAATATTAAATTGGTGAGACTAATATGAATACTCTTACGAATGGAACTTTAAAACATCAACTCTCTGAACATGGAACTTCAATTATTTTGTTCTTAATCAATTTGATAGAATTTGGACCATTAGGGTTATTTAAAATTTTGAGCAACATCACAGGGTTAATTGCTCACTTTTAAACTCAAGTGGATCTCAATTCTCAACATTTAGTTGATAGCTTATTTAAAGGTAGATAATTACAATTATTTTGAATTATTGGTAAGAAGATTGAAAAAAAAAAGACTTTGTTGTTTTATATGGCTAATTGATTGATGGCATCTTTCCATATTTTAACATATTTTGCATAATTGACAACCACTTTGGCCATATATATGTTGATATAAAGTTGAAATCGAGATTCACATGGCTCCGTTAAAGTCTATCTAAATTGTAAAGGTCATCAATGGGCCGGGTCGGGCCGGGCCGGCCCAGCCTATTTTTACTTGGCCCATGGACACAATGGGATAAGCATAATGGGCTATTAACTAGTTAACGGGTCGGGTCGAGCTGGGCATGGGCAATGCCCATTTTGTTTTTAGCGAGATAGACTATCGGGTTTGGCCTAATGGGCTACTCATGGGTTTGTGTTAACATATTATTTTATTATTTTTATAAGGAAAGAATCAATTTTTTATAAGGGAATAATCAATCTATTTTTTTAAAGGAAAGAATTGAAGAATTTAATACTTAATTACAAATTTTTTTACAGTCAAATCTATTTAATTTTTTGTTTTGTTGATGGAAACCTATTTAATTTTTTTATTAAGGCTTTAAATAGTTTTTTATTTTTATCTTTAATAAAAAAAATGTCAAATGGTTAATTCAAATTTGCTAGACTACTAGAAAAATATATATTTAGTAAACTAATTTTAGCACAATTACTCTGAGTATCTTAGACTCTTAATGGTTGAGGAACTTCTCTTAAGAAATTCCTCTATAATATCTCAAGATCAATTCCTCTATATATTTTTGTTATGAATTATGAGTTATTGGGATGGGCCAACGGGTTAGGCCAATGGGCTAGGCAACGGGTTGGGCTATTAGGCTAGCCCACCGGGTACCCATGGGTATAAAAACTAGCCCACGGCCTGACTTATTGGGCTAGTGGGCTACCCATGGGCCTCAATAACAACGAGCCGGGCCGCCCATTAGCCCGGTGGGCTGTCGGGTTTCTAGGTCGGGCTTTGGGCCATGGGCTATATGATGACCCTTACTAAATTGCAATCATGCTCGTACTGAAATTTCTTCATCTCATATATATATATATATATATATATATATATATATATATGGGTTTAACTTACTTCCAGTACATTTTTAAGTGGAATCTCTTTTTTTGTTTTAATAAAAAACTGTTATATCATCCATTAACTAAATAAATTGTGAAGATTAAAACTCACTACCATTTTCATTGTATATGTAATGACTCAAGGAAAAGCACTAGTCACCATTGAGGCTCATTGTAGTTGTTAATAAAGGCCAAATCTACCCAGTAAATACCCGATGTGAGACTCATCACACATCCACACACATCACATAATTAATCAAATTGGGGCATCACAATCCCCCCTACTTAATCTCTAACGTCTTCGTTAAGGCCTACTTTGTAGGATAGTGTCTCCGAACCCACACGGGGTTATCAAGCCGGTTCTAATACCATATGTAACGACTTAAGAAAAAGCATTAGCCACATTTGCGCTATACCTCAATAGGACTAGTCACAATTGAGGTTTCTTGCAGTTGTTAATAAAGTCCAGTTTAACCTAATAAATACCCAATGTGGGACTTATCATACACCCACACACATCACACAATCAATCAAATTGGGGCATTATAGTACATTTAAAACAAAATGATATGTCGAATCAAAAAAGTATTGGAAGTAAGCCAAACTATATATGTTGTAAAAGCTAATGCTCAAATACAAAAATTTATTGTTAAAATTATTGTACACTTGAAAAATATATCCAAAATAAGAGTAACCCAGAAAATTAACCCAAAATAAAAATTAAAAAATTAAAAAAAAAAAAACCAAGAATTTACGTGATTCACTTAATTTGGTGTAGAGGTGCTTCTACAAAACCTAAATCTCAAATACACCAAATACCTCACTTTGACAATAACAAAGATTAGAGCTAGACTTAACCTAAAACAAAGAAGTTTTCTCTACCCTACATATCACCTTAAAAGAGATTTATTGTTGGGAAATTTTCTCATGAACAATGAAATGAGCAAGAAAATGAATGAAGAACAAGGCATAGAGGAACGAATGATTGCTGCACTTAGACAATATTTGCCCCATTCACAACTTGCTAAGAGTTTATTGCAAACTTGTCTCTAAGATACAACTAAGCCAAGAATTCTATAATTATCAATCTTGGAGTTTTTTTTTTTTTTTTTTTTGGTGAAAAAGTGGTGAAAAATTCACTCTTAAAATAAATATGAATTACTATTTATAGACAATGAAGTGTGGCCCTTTAATAGGCAATTTAAAGAGACATCTTGGTTGGTTTTAAACACTTAAACATGTTCACAAAACTTTACTTGCCATTTGAAATACTTCAAACCCGTTATCTGAAAATTCTGTTAAAACCATTTGGTCAAGATCACACATTGACCAATCAGCCTACCATCGAGGCAAGAATCGAGAAAACATAAAGGTTAGGAATCGATCCAGTTAGGATTTTACCGAATCGAGACCTTTCCTCTATGGCTCTCCTAAGTCTTAAGGATTCACACATAATCTTTAATTTTAATTTTAATTTTTTTTAACAAACGTTTTAATTTAAAATTCGCTTAACTTTCAAACATTATATATTACAACATACTTTGTATATAAGATACAACTATATATACAGCATTTTTCTCTAACAAAACGAACAAACCAAGTCAAATCCAAAACTGTGACAACCACACAAGAGAGAATTATAAACAAACCCCCAAATGCAAATTGTCAGAGAGATCAAAACACCAAAAGCAGCTACAAAACACCAAGCCGCTAGCTGCACCTTACAAAAGTTGCCACCCTATACTGATTGCGGCACGCCTCTCAATTTGTCAAATTCGGCCTCTCCAGGTAACGTAAGAGTACTTATATTCCTGCAAGAATACAAACTTGCTGAAACATATAAAGTGCCGCGATTAAAGAGTTTTGATTTGAGATCCGATATATATCAACATGATTCTAGCTTAGCTAATGATCGTTCTTTACTATCAGATCAAAAGATTAATCACTTTCTCTTTGGTATATGCGGGGTTTGATCCCATGTACTTTATTTCAAGGTCACGATATTTTTTTCAGTAGAACTTATTAAGTTATTATTAGAACCTATATACCTCTATCATTAGGTGGTTAAGAGAGAGAAATCATGTTCATGGTGAAATTTCTTGTCCTTCTCCTTCAAAAGACAGTTAAGACCTAAGAGAGATATACTAATAATTCTTCTAATTAAGCCGTGTTTAGATTTGCATGAGCAAAATCTGAATTGTCAGCTTGCTAAACAGGATACAATTTAAACTAATTTCAAAAGTCTAATTTGTTGATTTTTAAAGTGTCCAAGTCTAGCCCCCATCTATTGTGCTTCTCCCACTCTATGATGGCATCCATTTAAATTAAATTCTTCCTCTCAATGATGGGGAAATGGAGGAGGGATTTAAAAAAAAAAAAAAAAAATTTAATGGGAAGATAGCATAATCCCACCATGAAATCCATGCCATAGAGAGTTTAGTGAAGAATAGGAAAAAGAGATGGCCAGGAACATCTTTAAAATTGAGCTATATGTTACATTAATTCAATCCATTAAAAGAAATTTATAACAGGTTAAATCCTAGACAAAACCTAGATTACAACAATACTTGAATTACAAATAGTATTATTATTACCACTTTGTTTGCACTCTAAGATTAGATACAATGAACTCCAACTAGGGTTTTATAAAAAACATGGACCTTGATAAACCATAATTAGGATATTATGTTATAAAATGACAAGACATATTTTTGATATTGTGATGAAATGAGTGAGAAATATAACAAAGAAAATAAAAAAATGACATAGAGTGAGCACAAGGAATTAACTAGCCTTAGAAGGCTTAGATTGACAATAAAAATCTCTTCATGGTTACATTTTTATTGTTAAGTTTTATGTTTTAAATTAATTAAAAGATATTTGTGTTATCTATAGTGTGTGTTTCTCAAAAATAAGAAATTAAAATTAAAATTTTATACCAACCTAAGGTTACAATGTTTATACCACAGGTTAAATTATCATTACTTTGCTAATTAATAATCCAAGAAATATTAGACCTTAATATCTTTAATGATAGTGTTGAGTGGGTGATTGCTATTTGTCTGAATTATAGCAAAATACTAGTGAATTTTTATTGAATCTTTATATATTATTTTGTGGCTAACTTGATTGCATCTGTTAAGTTTTAGACCCCTGAAAAATACAATATGTTTAACTTAATTTATTAGCCAAGTTGTTACTTAGGTTAATTATTCAAATCTAGGTTAAATAATCATCACATATAACAAACACAGCGGAAAAGTAAATAACACAAGATGTGATGACTCAAGAAAACCAATGAAACAACACGTTTCAAGGTAAAAAACCTAGTGGGGGCAGGGGGGGGGGGGAACTATCCCAAGTGAACAATTCACTATATCAAGTTGAGATTTACAATCAAGAATATCAATTTGTGGTCAATTGAACACGGTTATCGAACTGGCCTCTGAACTCTATAGACTTCCTTGATCTAGATCTGTTCTCACATGAACCACCTGTTCATGCCTTGATATTCAATACACTTGATGGCTAAAGGCTTGGCTGCAACTTTACTTCACCGGTACTAGCAATATGGATATGATCTCTAGTAGGTGCTTGTAGAGTTAGAAGATATAGAACCTCACAGATTTCACAGGAGTAACTCTCAACACTTGAAAAACGTGTATTAAGGTTTTCCTTTTATACTTAGGAGTGTTGGACTCAAACCCTAAACAATTTTGCGAGTTGTTGGGCCTGATTTAAAAATCTGTAGAATTGCAATTTCATTGGTCGAGGCTTCTCTTCGATTGGTCGAACTTGACAGATTTTCAATTCTTCTTTCTGTAGCTTGTGCGTTCTTGAAACTTAACTTGTATCAACTTGAGTAATGACTAAAACACTTCAAAGACACTAAGATCTTATTTTAGACATGTTTTTGTTCTCGGTTTGCCAACATATAACAAATTTAGTTCCTAAACATTTATGACTAAATATTTAGAACCTAACAACATCATTCCGCATTTATGCATCTTTTGCAAACAACTATTTAATATTAATTTTGAAGTAATGATTCATATAACTAGGGTAAAGTAAATTCAAATGGCAACCATGCTCACGATGAAATTTTTTACTTCTCTATCCTCAAAAAATTCTGAATTCTCTTAATCTTAGTTATATTTATTTGGTTTACATAAGTGTATTTTCCAATTCCCAAGTCTTGATGATTAGCATTGTTAGTTGTGTTTTGAATATTTGGTCTTTTTTTTTTTTATTAAATGCATTTATTGAAATTATAGTTTTCATTGCTCGTACTTGGAGATTGTTCCTATATAAGTAAGTCCTACATCATGTATGGATGAAAATTAGAAAGAATATTGACTGTTATTTTTCAGCATTTGGCTTATAAATAGAATGAATTGTTCCTTTTAAACTCTAATCATTCGGTAGATTATGATAAGTTGAAGATTCTTATTACTTTGTATCTAAAAGTCTGCGTTCTTATTTTATTCTGTATGTATTGGGTGAATTTGTATAGGTAGTGAGTTTATCTATCTTTTTGAATGCGTATTTGTGTCCACTTCTCACTCTAGGAAAAAAAAAAAAAAAGGTCAATTTATTCATTCAATAATTGTCGAACCAAAAAAAAAAAAAAAAAAATACAGAACTTGTATTCACATGAAAAGATAAAAAACCTGATTTGAATTGTACCAATTATTGCTCACGGACTATCTATTTCCAAACAGGATTGGAGCTTAGTGCTAGTTTATCAATGACTGGGCCTAAGCCAATTAAGCAAGTGGACTTATTCAGTAAAATAATAAAAAATTAAGCACTTGGAGAGGTGAGTGATGAGTTATGACTGAAGTTTGAACCTTGGTAAGGTTGCAGTGATTGATTGAAGTATGTGCTATCTTTGATCTCCTTCTTTGCTATCTTTGGGTTTGTTTGGAATCCGTTTATTTTGTTGAAATTGAAAACTTTTTGCTGAAAATATAGTAAATAAAGGTAAAAGTTAACTGAGTGAGACCCATGAATAGTACTAAAAAGTGCAGTGGGGCTCATAAATAGTAGCAAAAATAAGCTGAATAGTAAAATAAACTGACTTTTTAATTTAGAGTCAAACGAACACTTTGTCTATCTCAAAAACCAAAAATCAAATCAATAGTTGCCTATCCAAACAATGTAGAAATTGTATTTACTGCTAAGAATAAAAAACATGAGAAAAGATTGTATTTACTGGGGGGGAAAAAAAGGATTCATATAGTACTGAATATATTAATATCTAAAAGCTGAAGAGCAGCTACATTCTTGTTGAACTATATCATTATCAGCATAGCATTTTGGTCTATTTCGGTTCATTCAGTATACTTTGGTTTATTTGGTCCAATCAATTCTGTTTGGTCTATTTCGGTCCAGTTCAATCCATTTGGTCTACTTTAGTCCATTTGGTCCACTTCAGTGATGCTTTGGGAGTAGAGTTGTGTATTAAAAAAAAAAAAAAAAAAGCTTAATTGACGATTACTATGTCACATTCTCAGTGTAATATTGGTAAGTTCTTGCTAAAATTACAATTTTCTTATATTATTAAAGTCTTGTAATTTTTTGTCCTAATATAAGTGATTAATTAATTTACTTATATTTGTTTCCTTTTTAAGTCATTCAAGACGTATAGATGATAAACCATTTGTAAGGAGAACTAAAAACATATTCCAACCACACATTAAATTATTTACAAAATATCTCACCTTAAGTAATAATTAAATGTAAAATGCATTAGGTTTCCCTACTTACCTAATTTAAAACACTTTCAAATAACAAATATAGATAGCTTAATTTAAAAAATCTAATATATTATATTAACCATACTTAGTTAGAAAATAATCACATCATTTTAAGAAGGGTTTGGGACTAACTCGTATAAATCAATTGACTTGATTCATTTTTCATTTAAAAAAAAAAATTAATTGTTAAATTTTTTCACACACTGCGTGAGTTTGTGACTAGTACAAAGATAACTGCTCATGGACTATTTCCGAAGAGGATTGGAGTAGAATGCTCTTGTCTCCGCTTTCTTAAACATATGTGATGTTAATGGGGCAACTTTTGCTCACTCTTAGACAGTGGGTTTTGGGGCTATCATATGTGACCATGTCAGCAGAGTGGAGGTCACCTTAAGCAAACACTTTGCTATGCCTCTAGGAATACTAGAAACCAAAGTTAAGGCCATGGAGGAGAGAGTGCTATTCCCTTGGGACGTGGGAATCCGAGACATTGTTGTGGAGAGTGATTCGATGATTGTTATCGATGCCTTGATGGGCTCTAGTGATCCACTAGTTGTTATTGCCAATATCATTGAGAGGACTCGACAAAAGCTACAATATGGAAGCATAAACAATGATAAAATTGATGATAAAGAAGATAATAGCAAAATAGATATATTCAAAATAAGTTAAAATAGAGTATGGAATATGAAAATTGAAACAAGTAAAATCTTACTTGAATAAAACTCATGTCTTTGATAAAACTTGAAAACAAAACACTATCTGAAGAGTTACAAGATTACAAAGTAAAAATTGTCATTGAAACTAAAAGGTTACAAGATTTTATTTGAAGGGAAGGGTTAGGATTACAAGAGTCTTTCTAAGGGGAAGGGAGAGAGCAATCTTCTTTCTAGAGTTGGAACTTGAGAATTAGAACCTTAGAGAATTTGGAACCTCTAAACTGGACCTTAAACTTTGGACCTCTAATTTGAACCTATCTTCTGTCTTCAAAGTCTGTCTATTCATAGATGAAGTAAACCATAGTAAGTCTTCAAAAGTAACCTGAGTTAGTAAAGTTAACTCAACTCAGTCTGTCGATGGAAACTTGTAGAATATTGTGACTATTGATGAGCAGTAGTCTGTCTATGTCTATGAATTTATCAGTTTCTTTTCACGCATGCTAGTAAACAATAGATGCATGCTAGTAAACAGTGACTTGTGAACATCCGTCTGTATTTGTCTGGACTGTCTTGGATCTATCTGGAAACTATCCACGCATGCTAGTGAATAGTGATCTGTCGTCAATGAATAGTGATCTGTTGTCGATGTCTGTCCTGGAGAGTATCTATCTTACTTGGCATATCTTTTCGTCTGTCTATCAATCTATATCTACATAGTTATCATAATCTAGCAAATCAGAGTTATCCTCATACTGCTTATGCTTATGAATTACTCCATAATTATTGCATAGAACACAATATGAGATAGGAAGATAAATAGGGACGCGATCCTTTGCTATCATTATTCTAGGATCCTTAACAATTTTTCTTTTTCCAAAAAGCCTTTTTGCTGAAGGTCTTAGACCATATACGACTATTTTGTTGGTGTAACCATATAAGTGGAAGCCTCTATCTAATTCTTTTTGCACTTCATAAATCTTGTTACTCATAAAATAAGACAATTCTTGAGCCAGAGCATCCGATTCATCAAGTGATAAATAAGTATCTCCTGTATACCAATTGTATTCAGGGATACAACCCCAATCAAGGATAAGGACCAAAATGTGTGCTAACCGAGCTTCCATATGATAGCTATTGTCCCAAGTTGGAAGAGTGCTCCAGATAGTGATCTTCATATAATTAAGTCCTCTTGGATGACTTTGGGAAATAAACTAATCTGAATTCCAAAAGTTATGATTAATTTGCTAATAAACCCTGCTTCTAGCATTTCAGATAACCATAAAGGATCACAAATTAATGGATCTTTTGTCTCTATGTTGATTAGTAATCCCGGATAGGAATTGTATCTATCAAAAGTTCCTTCATAAACTCTGTCTGCTTCTCCAAAGCTTTCATACCAAGTAGCTTTATGAGATAACCATATGTCTTCTGTCATGTCTTCTGTTCTGACAAATGATGTAGAAACTAATACTTTAAAAAGATGCATCCATCTGCCATAAGAACTTGTTATGGCTTTATAGGTTAGTATATTCTATTGGCTTTCAAGGGCTAGGGTTCTAATGGCAAGTCTTGTCTTTTGCTGAATCTTAGGGTGGAGCTTTGAAAAGCTTGTTCCCATAAGATAGCTTTTTAGATACTCCGATTTTGTCTTTGTGGAGCTTGAATCTCCATCCTCCTTGCCAGGGAGTTGACAACCAAATGCTTCAATAAAAGCACTAGTGCTAACAAGATGTAATTCCAAAACCTTAAGGGTCTTTTGGAATAAAGATTTTTGTCTGAGGGCGAAGGCTGCTTGAAGATTATCCAAGAAGTAATTTGATATGAAAAGGAAGGTCTCTAATCTGTCACGAAAGATGAGGTCAGTGCGAAGCACTTCTTACAGAATTTCACTTTTTTCACCACATGAAAACATTGCCTCTACTAGCAAGATATCCTAAAGGGATATTGTCTCTATTGAGATGCCTTCATCCTTATCCGAAATCCTTACGGAAGGCTTTCGAAATTGTTTGGGTTGCACCGCTGGTGCCTTGCACTTTCCTTTCATGTCTTCTTGGGAGGTGCTTTTACTCATAGTAGTCTGCAAATGGGTTTTGGGAAAAGGATTATGTCTTGAAATATTATTTTGAGAATAAGTATTTTCATGCAAAACTTCTTTCAAATTCATTTTAAAAATCCTTTCACAAATGTCTTTTGTGAAATTTCTTTAAAATGTTTTATAAGAAAATCATTATTAAAATTTGAAGTATATATAATAAAACAAACTTTTCTCTGTACACCTTTGTGCTCTTGCTGAGTAGTAGTGGTATTAGAGTAGTCATGATGAAGTCTGTCAAAGTGAGTGGAATTCAAAAAAATTTCAAAATCTGTCACGATTCTATCTATGTATTTATTACTATATATCTCATTCTACAGGAATATGTGAAATAAAGCTTCTCCATAAAGTCTTTCATCAATTACTGTAATAGTCCGGGGACAATCTATCAAAAGCTTATGATTAACTTTTCCTGTGAAGAAATTAAATCTGTCTTTGTTCAAGAAATTACCACAATTAATGTTTTCTTTAATGATCAATAAAGGAGAATCTATCAAGGCTTCTTTTATTAAAACATCTGTTATATGAGTATTTGATGATACTATAAAGGGTGTAAGTATATCATTTATTATAATTTTGTTTGGTACATCAGTCACATCTGACAGACTGTCAATCCATTCATATTGACTAAAAGAAATTATAAGCATAGTTCCATCTTTTATGTCTTTGTCTTTTTCACAAGGTGTTTGGACTATATGTCGGTGCCTATGCAAAAAAGCAATGGGAGAATAAGAACCAATCTCTATCTTTATATTTTGTTTAAATTTCTTTATGTCATTTTCTGCTAATTGGTCATCTAGTGATATTTTTGTCTTTAAAGACGACAAGCTTCTTTCAATTCTATAGATTCTCTCTTTGTTAGTATCTTTTAAGATAGTGACATTATTAAGGGAATCAATTTATTTTGGGATCAAGGGTAAGATGAAATTAAGAGATACATTAGTCTTAATTCCTTCGTCTGTCTTTAAAAAGGGGTAAATCAAGATCATAAAGGAATTTTTTTAAACATCTTTGAAAGAAATAACTTCAAAACATATACCTTTATTACAAATGTATACATTAGGTAATTTATGATTAATTAACTCTTCTCCATTGGCATGAATTAATCTTTCAGAATATTTTCCATAATATTTGGAAGGTATTAATCTTTCTTTTATACAATTCATGTTATCAACACCTGAGTCTGTTAATGCAATTTCTGCCATAAAAAACTCTTTATTAATTAAAATAATTTATGTATCTTTATTTTGAAAAATAACTCTGTCAATTAAACTCAAGAAATTCTATCTATTGTGAGCATCTTTTTCTAATGAGGGGGGGGGGGGGTCTATCATAGGATTAGAAAATTCTTTTAAATTTATTATTTCTGCAATATTTTGTTCATCTATTTTTGTGGAATTATCCTCTTCAATTTCTTGTTTTAATATTTTTGCTTCTGTCATTAAGTCTTGTAGAGTTACTGGTTTTATATCTACACCATCTTTTTCCTTTTTTTTCTTTTCTTTCTTATCTTTTCCTTTCTTAGCTTTTTCTCCTTTTTCACATTCCATAACATGGTGTCCATATTCCCTACACTTACTACAAGCGATAGGTATATCTATAGAATCTTTCAATTTTATTAAATATTCTTTTTTGTCTTTAAGGTGATTTGGTAGATTTTCTATCAATTTCATAATTATGTCTCTTTGTTTTCTTTTTCTTTTATTGACTTTAAGTGGGTTGGTTGATTTTAGTTCTTTCTTTTTCTTTACTTGGTCTATCTCTTTCTGTTTAACGTCAAACATTTCCATTAATTCATTTATTACATCTTTCTCAAATTCTAATTTACTGATTTGTTTAACAATTTTATTATGTCTATCACATTGTTTCTTAGTATGTCCATATTGTTTAACATTTATGACAAATAGTATTTCTAATATGTCTGTCAATTTCTCATTTTCTGTTAACTCAATATTATTTAAAACTGTTATATCTCTTTTTCTGTCTATTTTTAAAGGTGAATTTAAAATTTCTATCTTTTTAGCTAATTTCGCTAAACCATTATCTTGGGTATATGTTATAGATCTTTCAATTGATTTTAGTCTTTCATCAATTTCTTTCTTTAAACTATTACTCTTTTTGGAATTATTATCTTTCTCTTCTTTGTTGACTACTTTTTCTAGACTATCATTATTATATCTCTCTTTCTCTTTCTTCATTATTTCTCTTTCTTTACCTATGTCTAACTCTTTACGTAGAGTTCTATCTTTTGAGTTGGTTAGAGTACTATTGCATTGTTGTCTTTCTATTCTTCCAACTTCTCTTTTACTATGCCTTTCCGTATCATTCCTTTTTCTTTCTCCTCATCAATTATGTGTAGCTCCTTCTTTTGTTTTGTTTCTATAGAATTTCTTTCTTTCTCTACTTCTATCATTTTTTGCACTACGTGACTATAGTCTTTCTTGTTGTCTTCTTTATATTGCATTATTTCTATACAGCTATTTTGTTTCTTTTCTGTCGAAATTGTTATCAATTTTCTATCATCTTTTCTACTACTATTTATATGCTAGTTTTCTATCACACTATTCTTTTCCTTATGCCAATTATCTGTCATAGTCTATTACTAACCACTGGTATCCTTGCTATTAGGACCACCTCCTCAAGAAACTCCGTTGCTGGACCACCCAAACACACGCTTGTCCGTTGGCTAATAGAAAACGGGCTAACCAATGCAAAACTATGGTTTGCCAACAAGTCTTGAGGCTGACCAACGCTAACAAGGAGCAAGCAGTGGCTATGCAGTAATATATGTTCCTAGTAACTTCTTAATTGCAAAGAAATAAAACTCATATATGTACCATCCATGGCTCTGATACCAAATTCTACCCAGGATAGAGCACAACAATAATGATAAAATAGATGATAAAGAAGAAAATAGAAAAATAGATATATTCAAAATAGAGTTAAAACGGAGTATGAAATATGAAAACAGAAACTAGTAAAATCTTACTTGAATAAAAACTTCTGTCTTTGATAATACTTGAAAACAAACTTCTGTCTTTGATACAAGCTTTGAAAATAAAACTGTCTGAAGAGTTACAAGATTACAAAGTAAAATTTTTCATAGAAACTGAAAGGTTACGAGATTATATTTGTTTGAAGGGAAGGGTTACAAGATTATAAGAGAAGAAGGATTACAATAGTCTTTCTAAGGGAGAGAGGGAGAGCTATATTCTTTATGGAGTTGGAACTTGAGAACTAGAACCTTAGAAAATTTGGAACCTCTAAACTGGAGCTTAGAATTGGACCTTAAACTTTGGACCTCTAATTTGAACCTTAAATTTTTGAACCTCTATTTTTGAACCTGCCTTCTGTCTTCAAAGTCTATCTATTTATAGATGAAGTAAACCATAGTAAGTCTTCAAAAGTAACTTGAGTTAGTAAAGTTAACTCAAGTTAATCTGTTGGTGGGAACTTGTAGAATGACTATTGATGAGCAGTAGTCTGTCTGGAATCTCTCAGTCTCTTTTTACGCATGCTAGTAAACAGTAGACTTATAAACATCTATCTGTATCTGTCTGGAATGTTTTGGATCTGTCTTAAAGCTATTCACGCGTGCTAGTGAATAGTGATTTGTTATGGATGAATAGTGATCTTTCACAGTTGTCTGTCCTTTCTAGATCTGTCTGATAATAGCTATAGTAGCTATTCTGTCATTATGTCTGTTAGTCAAAGTCCTGTAAAAATCACTACTTGAATACATTGTCATTGCTGACCTTGTATTCTGAAGGGATGCTTCATGCTCTGTCTGAAATCTTCAATAAAGATTTCTATTTTGGCAAAATTCAGTATGAGATTTTAGCCTTAGAATGGCTATCTTGCTTGCCAGGCAATTGACCGTTAATTTTAAAATTAACAAATTAATATAGTGCAAGTACACCTTAGTTAAAGGCCTTCATGCAACTGGTGATCAAATTTGGGCATTGTAGTTTCAAATACTTCTAAAGAGGTTTATTCAAAGGGTGCTATTTGAAGGTTGTCTATCTCTGAGAGGGATTCAAATACTTTTGAGAAGGATAATCTTAACATAAATTTTTTTAAACTTTAAATAAACTTTTTGAATATAATCTTTCTGAAAAAAAAACTTTAAATAAACTATATATTTCAAATAATATGTATATACATAAGTGCTACCGGGTAGAACTTATAGTATCATCTACCTTTGGATTTGTAGTACTAATCTCATTTGTAGTAATCTCATCATTGTCTGCTATTGGCTCATCAATATTTATGTCCTTAAATATTGAGATTTCTTTTAGCAAATTTATATCCTTAGGGATTGGAGGTAGGATAAACTTTTAAAAAAAAAAATACTTCCATTTCCAAAATATTAGTACATATTCCATTGTCTGTTGTGGAAAAAGGATAAAGTAAAGCCAAAAAGGATTCCCTAGAATAACTTTAGAGGACAACTTTTCTGCAAAGAAGAAAGGTGTTCTGAAATTG
Source organism: Quercus agrifolia (assembly GCA_029955455.1). Classification (NCBI taxonomy): domain Eukaryota; kingdom Viridiplantae; phylum Streptophyta; class Magnoliopsida; order Fagales; family Fagaceae; genus Quercus; species Quercus agrifolia. The sequence goes on from JARQAD010000006.1 coordinate 47,449,200, forward strand.
ATTCCATTATTATATATGTATGTCTTTGTCAATTTATTACTTATTTTAAGTCTATCACCATTAGCTTGAGTTAATATGTTTGTTGTTGATTCATAATATTTGAAAGGTATTAATCCTTCCTATATGCAATTCATGTAAGCACTAGAATCAACAAGTGCACCAACTATTATCTAGAATTCTTTATGAACAACCAAAGTTATTTCAGTATACCATTTTTGGAATATCATTCTGTCAATTATATTTAAAAATTCATCTTTATGAAAATTTTTATCCATATAATTATTTCTGTTAGGAAGAGAGGAGTCTGTCAAGGATTCATTACCATATCTAATTCTATATTTTACACAAATTACTTTTGCGGCTATATGCACAATCATGTCTTTTAAAATGAAATTTTCTGATTTTAATTCTTTTATTACTTTTCTTAGATTATTGATATCTATCTCTAAATCTGTTATTGTTACAGGTTTACTAAGTTTAAATCTATTTAGTAATTTTTGCATTGAATATTCAAATAGAGTGTAAAACACCTATGAACGTTTAGACCCCCAAATTACAAATTACCAATTCAAGTTTATTATCAAACAATGTATGTAAGAAATATGAAAATAAGCTAAAACAGAATTGATAAAATAATCTAAATCATAATTAATCACAACCACAGCAGTAATTAAAAGGCAAAGATTAAGGGAAGAGAAATGCAAACACAAAGACAACACAGCGATGTGTTATCGAAGAGGAAACCGAAGTCCTCGGAGTAAAACCTCTTTGTCGCCCTCCAAGTGGTCAATAATCCACTAGAGAATGAAGTTGGGATACATGAACAGCAGAAGACCCCCCAAGCCTAATCCACCCACTGTACATACGCCCTCCAAGCTTCTTGCTCCAACAAGGTTACGCTGAACATTTGTCTTCTCTAACTTTCCGGATTCCGCTATAGCCCATAGCATCAAACAATATCAATTGATCCCTTCCTAACTACTTCCCAAGCACCAAATAAACTTCTCATAGATATGGGTATGATGAGAAAAGGATTTGGCTAAATGTACCTCTCAAGGATGTAACAATGGAGAGGGTGAGAGTAGAGGAATTTGGAAAATCAAAGAATGAAGATTGTAGATGAGTCAATCTTGATTTTCTCTAGGGTTTCTCTCTCAAAATTCTCTCTGGAAACTCTTTACAATACGTGGGTATAAGGGGTATTTATATTGGTGTGTGTTTAGAATGAGAAAGGTCATGTAACAAACAAAGTGGTCTGGCGGCTTGGCCTTACGACTTGACTGAGTCGTGAGTTTGAGTTGCGAGCTAACTACCTTGCCAGACTAGAAGTTTTGTCCTGTAGTGCTCTAGCTGGCGTGTCTCTTCAGCTCCCCTGCGTGCTTCACACGTGTGCCTCCTTTGGCGACTTGCCAGTCACAAGCCAGTCGCGAGGCCCTCCTGAGTGCACACTTTTGAGCTTTTCTTCACACTTTCTCACACACTACCCTTACATGATTCCCACCTAAATATAGAGTTTCTAAATGCTGAATTAAAAGCAAATTGACACGGAATAAAGCCAACAAAATGGTTGATTAAATTCAACCTTACAATAATTATAGGTTGACTTATAATCTTTCAAATTTATTTCAAATCTATTAGTTTGAGTTAAAGATTCTTTTAGTTTAGGCAAATAATCCTTCTTAGACTGTAAATCTGGAAGTTTGTCTATTAAATCCATTATTATATCTTCTTGTTTTGTTAAAACGCTTATTTTTAATTTTCTTTTACAATAACAGTTATCAGAATTATTGCAATTATATAATTTAACTTTTTCATTTTCTGAAGAAATATCTATTGATGATGAGGTGATATCACAATTATCTATCTAGTGGATTTCATTATCTGTTTCATCACTATTTGTCTGTTCTAGTATACTCATTAGCTTATCTTTTAATTTTCCTGATATGTCAAGTTTATTTATCTTTCTTTGAAAGTTACAGTATCTACTAGTGTGTCCCTTTTTACCACATTTGAAGCAAATAATGTCATTCTCTCTATATCTATCACGTTTCTTTCTTTTGGACTCTTCTTTCTTTTCTTTAGACCTACTTTTACTATATCTTCTATTATTGGTTTTATATCTGTCAACATCTTTCTTTTCTTTCTTTCTTTTCCTTGAAGGAGCAATCAATGGATCAAAACCATATTGCTCACAAAAAGTTCCTAGCTCCATTTTAGCATATCTTTTTTCTTTCTTTATTTGATTTTTTAGCCTTAAATCATTACACAACCATAGACCTGTTTGATTGATTGAGGATATTATGTCACCATATGTTAGGCTAGGATAATGTTCCATCATTATTGGCTATATCAAGTCTAACTTTTTGAACAAAGAAATAAGGTAGACCAACAATAAATTTTTCTTTCCAGTAGGATTGTCGACAGTCATTTCTACCTAAAACTTTTGAAATAAAAACATCTTTATACCATCTAAAGTCTGAAAGTTGTGGACATCTTAAATTAATTAAACATCTGTTGAATGAGTATCTGAGGATACTATAAAGAGTGTAAGTATATCATTTATTATAATTTTGATTGGTATATTTGTCAAACTATCAGTCCATTCATATTAACTAAAAGAAATTGTAAGTATAATTCTTTCAAGCATAATTCTTTCTTTTATCTCTAGAAACCAAAGTTAAGGCCATGGAGGAGAGAGTGCTCTTCCCTTGGGACGTGGGAATCCGAGACGTTGTGGAGAGTGATTCGATGATTGTTATCGATGCTTTGATGGGCTCTAGTGATCCACTAATTGTTATTGTCAATATCATTGAGAGGACTCGACAAAAGCTACAAGATTTTAGAAGTGTTCAATTATCTCACATAAAAAGGTAGGGCAATTGCCCAGCTCATGTTTTGGCTCAGTATATGCCAAAAACATTGATTCTTTTATAACTTAAATAGAGGAAAATTCATTTATAATTGAGTCTGTTTTGATTCATGATATATCGTTTTTATCTTCTTAATAAAGTTATGATATTTTTACATATAAAAAAAAAAAAAAAGTGTTTATTTCTTGCTCTGGATGAAAAAATTCTGATCGTACCAATTTTATTTTTTTCATGATTGAGAGCCAGTAAATGTTCACGGACTAAATCCAAAGAGGTTTCGAGCTTCGTGCTCTATTATCAATGAAATGACTGGTACCGTGCGCACATGGAGGGGGCAGTCGTTCGAATTTGATGAAGTACAAGATATAGAAGGCAATGGTGAGTTTCCTGTGCTGGCTTACTTACATACCCCACATAAAGAAGAAGTGACAGCCAAAAATTTTCCTTGGTAGGGTGGGGAGCCAAGCTCAATCACTTTTGATTTGCCTTATGTAATATAATAGAAATATTATATATAACAAAAACTAGCGTTTTTCCAATGAATGAAAAAATCAAAGATGATCCAAATTTTTGACAGTAAAAATTATAGCATTTTCATACCTCCCTTAGCAATATAAATATAAATTTCAGTTGGACAGAAATTAGGACAATATCTAGAGTGCCATTAGTAATTTAGTTTTTTAAATTATTACTTTTTGATACATTAATAGTCAACTTGAAGGGAATTTGAATTATGTATGTTTTTGTTTCAAAAACTAAGATATGTTAATTGAACTACAAAACTCTTAGCTAGGCGTTTAATTATGAATAAATAACTAAGCAGAAAAGCTAAACTGGATTCTCTCACCTTCTCTTTTATATTATTATATCGGATAATTCAAAGTCCAATCATATAAAATGATAAAATGAAAATTAGTTTTAATGGAAATATAACATATTGTATTCGGGTTCAGTGCAATGCAGTTGCCACATCATGTGAGATGTAAACATTTATTGAATTTTATATATATATATATATATATATATATATATATATGTATTAATTGTATGGTGCAATTGGATCTCAATCCTAACCAATCCATTAGTCAGCCACCGACAATTTTCTACACTTCAATCAATCCCAAAAAAATTAAATAAAAAAACTTGCACAAGCAAAACATGCTAGGATTCCCACGTCATTTTATAAAATGATAAAAGACGCATCATTCAACTAACAGTTTGTCATTTTGTTTATTGGATAGATAATTTATAGATTCTTAGAAAAAAAAAATAATTTATAAAATCATACTTGATTGTAATGGCTGAAGAAGATAATATTATTTAATCGAAGAATGTGAATCACAACACCAAAAAAACTATATTTAACTATTGAAAAATGTGAACACAACTCTTGAATCAATACTGCTTTTTCTATAAATGTAACTGTGAGTGGATGATATATGTAAAAATAAAAGTGATCGTCTACAGGTTACAATTGATCATATTATCAAATTGTAACAAATTGTATGATCATGTAAGAATTGATTATATATACTTGAAGAGCTCATGCAAAACCTCACAAGAAATGGCTCTACTATTACTGCTGCAGCAATCATGGCAAGAGCTACATAAACTATCCTTCCAATTAAATCCCCTCCTCTCCCTCCTTATCCTCTTCACTTTTCTTTATGTTTTCAATCACATTAGAAGTGACAAACCCAATTTACCACCATCCCCACCAAAGTTACCATTCATTGGAAACCTTCACCAGTTAGGAACATTCCCATATCGTTCTCTTCAAGCTCTCTCAAAGAAGTATGGCCCTGTAATGCACTTAGATTTGGGGCATACTCCAACCCTAGTGGTGTCATCTGTAGCTATGGCCAGAGAAGTAATGAAGACACAAGATATCATTTTCTCAAACCGGCCGACAACTACATCTGCCAATATCTTCCTCTATGGATGCACAGACGTAGCATTCTCATCCTATGGTGAGTACTGGAGACAAGCTAAGAAAATTTGTGTTCTTGAACTTTTGAGTCTCAAAAGGGTGCAATCTTTCCAGTATGTGAGAGATGAAGAAGTTGCAATATTAATCAATAACATACGTGCGTCATGCCTCCAAGGGGCTTCTCTTAATCTAAGTGACATGTTGATTGCAACCACAAACAATGTAGTCTCTAGATGTGTACTTGGAGAGAAGTTTGAAGGTGATGGTAAGAGCGGGTTTGGGCACCTATCAAGAAGGATAATGGAGCTATTTACAGCATTCTGTTTGGGAGATTTTTTCCCTTTTTTGAAATGGGTTGATGTCCTTACAGGGATAGTACCAAGTATGATAGCCACTTTTCGAGAACTTGATGCTTTCTTTGATGAGGTTGTGGAAGAACACAAGACAATGAAAAGTAATGAAGAAAATCCTAGCAATAAAGATTTTGTGGACATTCTCCTCCAACTTCAAAAGAATCCCATGCTCGACTTTGATCTCACTAATGACAACATCAAAGCAATCCTAGTGGTCTCTCTCTCTCTCTCTCTCTCTCTCTCTCTCTCTCTCTCTCTCTCTCTCTCTCTCTCTGAATTATGTGTCACTAATTACTAAAATGTAATTAGTGATGCTCGGATACTACAAATTTTCTTTCATAGATTTTATAAACTAATATGTCAATTTTTAAATATATATATAATTACATTCATTATCACGTCAATTTATAAAATTTTTATAGTAAATTTTGTAGTAATAACTTTAACTAACATTTTTAAAAGTGATTTAAATATTCATTTATTAGGTTATTAAAGTAACACTAATAACATTCATTATCACTTCACTTTGTAAACCTTTTATAACAGAATTAGTAGCACCTTTCAACATTTTCCTTTCTATAATTTCAGGACATGTTTGTGGGAGGGACAGATACTACTTCAACAACTTTGGAATGGTTAATGGCAGAGCTTATCAAAGCTCCGAGTACTATGAAGAGAGCTCAAGAAGAGGTGAGAAGAATTGTGGTAAAGAAGTCAAAGATAGATGTGGATGATATTACTCAAATGGATTACTTGAAATGTGTCATCAAAGAAACACTAAGACTTCACCCACCAATTCCTCTTATGGTACCTCGAGAAACATCAACAAGTGTGAAATTTGGAGGTTATGATATTCCACCAAAAACAAGAGTATTTGTCAATTCATGGGCAGTCCATAGGGATCCTGAGGTATGGGATAGGCCAGAAGAATTTCTCCCAGAGAGATTCATAGACAATCCAATTGACTTCAAAGGCCAAGACTTCGAATTGTTCCCATTTGGATGTGGGAGAAGAGCATGTCCAGGTTACACATTCGGTGTAGCTTCAATTGAATATGTGGTTGCCAATCTCTTATATTGGTTTGACTGGAGGTTGCCCAATCCTAGGGTTAAGGGGGAAGACTTGGACATGAGTGAAGTTAGCGCCCTTGTTGTGTCTAAAAAAATTCCTCTTCATCTTGTACCATCACTGCACTCTCCTTGATCTGTCTTTTAAGAGATTCATGGATAAGTTCTCATAATAATGCAATTTTTCTGTGATCTCTTATTTTGTTTTAGAATTTTCTGTTGTTTCCTAGTTTAGCATCTAAATTTAGTGTATTGGGACATCCAACTTTAACGGTGCACTGCAGTCTGCACTCACTTTCCTCACTTGCTACAAATACAAAGTGACATCATTAGTTTTTAGTTACGATAATGGGTTTTAAATTTATAACTTCTTAATAGTTTACTTTTTGAAAGAAAAACTAGTAGTTTATCTCATGAAATTGAATTATGACTTGACTCTCTACTGCGTCTCATTCCATTAAAAAGGTTAAAAATCTTATGTACTGGCTTGATATCTGCTTATTAATTAAAGAAGAAAATGACCCATATTTGAAGAATGTTAAAATATGATGGTTATAAACAATACTGTGGACTTTTGTCACAACCTTTTCAGAACTTTATAAAGTAACCATTTGTAATTGGAGGAATATTACCTTCACATGAGTTCACGACTGATGCAGCTTTTACTATATAATAATCACAACATCACATATTAACAATTATGAAAAATTTTAGGTAACCAAACTTATTTAATGGTAAAAGATTAAATTCACCACTTCCTAATAATTTAAGCTTTTCAAAAAAGTGATAATTTATAATCATTTCTCTTTTACCACTCTTTATTTTTAATTAGTCGCAAACCCACGTGATACGTGAGAATAAATAATTATTTTGTATTATAATATAATATATAATTTTTTTCTCTAAAAGCTTTTAAAGATAATTTTTTTTCCCTAAAATTAAAAAATTTCTATTTTATCCAATTAGGTCTATTTTGGTCCAATATTTTTTCACGTAGTCCAATTCAGTCCACTCGGTCAATTTCGGTCCCCCTTCAATCTATTTTAGACTAATTAGGCCTTAAATTAATTCTTTTTGTAGATATTCTTTTCATGTTTGGCTCAAAAATTCACTTTTTTTCTTCAATTTTGGTTTGAAAACTATGAAATTTTATTATATTTGGGTTAAACTCTTTAGTTTTGAGTTAAAAAATATAAAGAAAAATACTAAAATAGACATTAGAAATTAGAAATATGAGCCTTAAAAATGATAAATATTCACAAATATTCAAAAGTCTTATTCAGTCCATATTGGTTCTATTCGGTCCATTCTCTCCTCTTTGATCCAATTTGGTCCAATTCAGCACATTTGGTCATACTTAGTCCATTTTATCCACTAAAGTTCTATTAGGTCCAATTCAGGCCATTCAGTCTTATTTAATCCAATTCGGTCCATTCAATTCACATTGGCCCTATTCAGTCCACATTCATCCTATTCTGTCCACTTTGGTCTTTTTCGATCCATTCTGTTTACTTAGGTCCTATTTGGTCCACATTGGTCTTATTTGGTCCATTCTGTCCACTTTCCACTTCAGTCCTATTCGGTCCACGTTGGTCCTATTTGGTCCATTTTGTCCACTTTTGTTCTATTCGGTCCATTCGTCCACTTTGGTCCTATTCAGTCCACATTGCTCCTATTCAGTCCACTTTGGTCCAGTCTGTCTACTTCAATCCTATTCAATCCATTCATTCTTATTTGGTCCTATTCGGTCCACCTTGTTCCTATTTGGTTCATTCTGTCCTATTTTATCTATTTGGTCCACTTTGTTCGATTTGGTCCAATTCAATCCATTCAGATCACGTTGATTCATTTTGGTCTAATTTGATTTATTTTAGTGCACTTACATAATGGGAAAAGACATGCTTGGGTTCAAAGCACCTAATCTAAATCCAAATTTATATTAAAAATATATAAATTTCAAACTTGTAATATCTAAAATCTTAAGCATAGTATTTATTGTTACTATGCTTTTGTTGAGCCACATTAATAAAGCATTTCAGTCCACTTCGGTACAGCTAAATTTTTAATACGGCTAAATTTAAGTAAAAGTCTTTCTAAACATAAAGGTTATGAATATATAAATCTAATCTTTAGGACATTTATTCATTTGTTTTAACGTTGCTACCTTTAAATGAATTGCACGAGATTAATTATACATTTAAGCAAAATAAATAATTATATACATATATGTATGTATGTATAATTTTTATTTAAATAAAATATTCAAATTATTCACTCTATTAAAAGAGATTATCATGATAATTAAAACTCATATCAAACTTATATTGAATATATATAAGTTCTTCCTTAAATTTTATTGGGGAGAGAGAGAGAGAGAGAGAATAATAAGAGAATAACCATTTTTTCAAGAGAGAATGTGAGAGAGAATAATAAGAAATTTATAGAAAATAATATGAGAAGAAAAAAAAGTAGAAATAAAAAATATAGAAATAAACACCAAATTATCCAAGTCATGTTATGTAAAAAAATAACATTATATTATTATATACTATCTATATAATGCAATATGATAACATCTATGAAATCAAAGAGAATAAAAAAGAACAAGTTAAAAATATAAAAATTAATTACATCAACCTAAAGTAGAGTTCCAAAGAACACAAAAATTCATCAACCTAAAGTAGAGATGCAAGAAAAATATTTTAAAAAAAAAATCCACCAAAAAAGAAAAGAGAGAGAGAGAGAGCAAGAGAGAAAACATTTTGTGTGTGAAAAGATTATGAATAGAATGGAAAAGAGAATTGTAAAATTGTAGTAAGAGGAGGGGAATAAGAAAACCAAATAATAAAGGAAGATAAAGGGATAAAGGAAAAGTGATATTAAGGTAGATAGTAGTGGAGAGATAAAAATGTAAAAGGGAGTGAAAAAGTTAGAAAAATTATAGAAATAAGTTAGGAAATTAATAAGAAAAAAAATAAAAATAACAAAGAGAATGTTGAAAATTGGTGGACGATGTAGCTGTTGATGTTTCTTAACAGAAGTATAGCAATAATATATACTACACTTCAACTTTTAGATATATATATATATATATATATATATAGATAGATAGATAGATAAATAGATAGATAGATAGATTAGTAAGGTTTTAAATAAAATACAAGTTGAATTTCTTAGTATAGTTTGGGTTGATGAGTCTTGTTGTTGTGTTTATTAATTTCCCATCTAAAATGACTTTTCCCATTCTTAAATAAGTGGACTAAATTGGACTGAAATTGATCTAAATATTATGTTAATATAGCTCAATAGAAGTATAGTAACAATAAATAATACTGTAAACACCCTATCTTATTTCTCTATTATGATGCATACCCATTTGTGCACGCAACCCTCATGGTGAACTAATTGAACGATGAGCATACACTCTCAAATCTCTCCCTCTCTCATTTTTTGTATTAACTTTGCTTTTAATTTTGCTTTTTCTTTATGTTTTCAATCATCCTTCCCCTGTTTTATTAAATTCTCGATTTCAAAAAATACAAAAATTCTCATTTTATTTTTTGTCCAAATCCCTCGTTATTATTTAAACCAATTTTTTTTTTTTTTTTATATAAGTTTATCCTCTCAAATCTTTTTTTTTTTTTTTTTGGTCCAACTTTTACTTTTGGAGTTTTAGTGGTTGAGAGAGAAAATCAAATGGGAGACCACTCCATTTGTTTTGAAATTAAGTAAAATATTTTATATGTAAAACATTTTTAGTAAAATAGTTTTAGGTTTTTGATATGACAAGTAAAATTTTTCAAGCAAATTATCAAAATTTGTGGTTGACCCACCAAAGACTCTAGTGTCAAAAGTTCGGTAACCAAACAATTGCCAAGCGGTGTAGTCAATTATCGAACCTCTAGAACCGGTCACTGAAATGGTGTCTCCAGTGACCGCAACACTGGCACTACGTTGGAGGACCACTGCTGGGAGCTATGAAGCATGGGTGTGTTTCGGGACTCGGGTGCGAGTGCGGGTGCGGGACTCGGCAATTTTTGAAAAAGGCGGGTGCGGGTGCGGCAGGACTCGGCGGTTAAAAAATTATTAAAAATATTTTTACAATATATGTTTAATATATTGCTAAGCATACTTTTACTTTTTCACATTATATAAACAAATACCAAATTTAAGAGCAATAGTAGATAATAACTAAAACATGATGTTCATAAATTAAATATAATCCACAAGATTGAAACTAAAACATTCCATGATGTTTGGAAATTAGAATACAACTCATAAGTTTGAAACTAAAACAAAATAAAAGATAATCAACAAGACAATCAAACACAAATATCATCATCCTCAAGATCAATAGCTTCACTTCGAACTTCACTTTCACTAGTAGTAGCACTAGTGTTAACATTCCCAATAACTATGGCCTCCAACTCTGGCTCATCAAGTGTAAGAGCTGCATTCTCAAGAATTCTAGCTCCTCCATACAAATCACAGGTTAACAAAACCCTTTAACTCCCACAAGAATTGAAAAAACAAGCAAAAAAACACAGCAAGCAGTCAAGCACATAAATTTTCAGATTCACAAATTCATTTCTAAGCAATTTGAAAGAGAGAAATCGTAAAGAACAAAGAATAAAAATTCAAGAAAAGAGCAGAGAGAGCACACCTGAAGGCTGAAGCAGTGCAGTGTGCACACAGCACTCACAGAGAGCTCAGAACACAGAGAAGAGAGATGAGGGACGGAGCACACAGAGAAGGGAGATGAGGGACGGAGTGAGAGAGGGTGTTTGGGAGTTTTGGACGAAGTGTGAGGGTCTGAGGGGGTCTGGGTATTTAGGTTAAGTCAAACGGTGCGTTTTGCACCTTTTTTTTTTTTTTTTTTGAATTTCTGCCTGACTCGGCCGTTTTGGCCGATACAGGCCGATATGGCCAATACGGACCGAGTCGGCGCCGATTTCAGCCGCTTCAACCCGATTCGGGAATCGCCACGTGGCACGACGCGGCATGACGCGGCACGAATGCGCGGTCTGTGGCGTCCCTCCCGAGTCGCCGCGTCCCGCCGCGTCAGACGCGGGTGCGCTAGCTTGGGAGCCGCGTCCGTACATCCCAGGTTGGGAGCATCTTTGCTGTTGCCACCGTACATCACTGTGTAAACTGCCGCCAAACTCAGCTAAGGAGGGGCTGAGATTGCTTGTTGTATGACATTTCATGCTCTTGGATGTTGGTAAAATTTGACATTCAGTAATCAGTGCTAACAGTGAAAGCAGAGGAGACTGGTTTAAAGTAGAAAAACATAAAAACATGTGAATGATCTCGACTAATAAGGGGAGGTGTTTTATAGAATGTTCTAGACTGAGGGCTCATTTCAATTCTAAACTCATAGTTTAAATGGGCCTTTAGTTCGTAATCTTATTTAGTTTTTTGGCCCAGCTTATATAAAAAAAGAGTTTAGATCAAACAAAAGCCTACGCGCATTGCAAAGAATGAAAAGCTAATTCATGGGCTCTCTCTCTTAAAAAAAGAAAAAGAAAAAAAAAAAAAGAGCTAATTCATGGGCTTATCCGACTTTTAACAAATACGTTTGATAACTTTTAAAGTATGGTTTCTCTAGAATAAAATTGAAGGCTAAAATAAATTTAACTTCTGTTTCCGAATAACAATTGAAAATAAGAGTAAGTTTAGACATGCTTTACATAGTAAAATTGTTATTCCTATTGCTTACACTCGTTTTTAATTTCTTTATTATCTTGTTTTTATTATTATCGTTTATCTTGTCACTCGATTTAGTTTTAGGTCATTTGCCATAAAATTTACCACTTTTTTGAGTTGATGAAATAAATTTGGCTAATTAATTAATTGAACACTAAATAGCTCTTACTTAATTAGTAGAGACCAGTAAACATATCGAGCGTGCGTGGGTGCCTTAAACATTCCCATGACATAATTTGATCCCAAACTTATTCTTGGTGGAATGTAGACTATTTTTCTTATCTATTGAGTCAATCAAATCAAAAAAATATTTTTTATTTCTTGTTTTTATTTTCTTTTTAAAATAATAACAAATAAATGGTAACACCTTCAATTTTCAAAAATCTATGATTTTCCAATAAAAACCTTTTTTTCTAAAAACCCAATGTGGTGGTGTCATATGCTTTAGTTTTTAGATATTGTATAAATATAGATAAGTTGTGTTTTGAATATTTGATAAAGTTTTTATTATTATTATTGTAAGGTCACAGTTTGAATCTTGGGCCCAAAAGTTAAAAGGACCTAGGCCCAAAGAACCTAATACAATAAATTTGTAGAGAGTAAGTTGAAAAATTGGACTATAATGAGTTGAGTAGCTGTAACGTCCCTGTCATCAGAAAGAGAGAGAGAGAGAGAGAGAGAGAAAGGGGGGGGGGGGTGGGGTCAAGTCAAATTTTTTAGTTCCCACGTGCCTCCCACCTAACCCCACTCCCCACCACTCATTTTCACTCACCTCTTTTCTCTCTTTTGGCCGGCTCCCTTTTCTTTCTTTCATTTTCTTTCTTTTCTCTTTACTTAAACACACACACACATACACACACACTCACTTCCACACTCACCTACTGACCTCCACTCTAAACCACACCATCTCACCATCATTTTTCCAGCAAGATCACCGGAAAAATACTTAGGAACCCCAAAGCATCTTCATCATTTTATTTGAGGTAAAAGTTCTAATCTCTTTTGATGGGTATTATGTTATTTTTTGAGGTTATTTTACCCAAGCTTTTATAATGATATTCATGTGATTTAAGAGCTTTGGAAATGATATTCATGTGTTTATATGTATGGGTTTTGGTCTTGGTGGATGTATTTGATGAGTGAGTTCATGATTTTTACAATGATGGCTATCTAAGGCTTGTTATGGTGAATATAATGTTTATTGATTATTTGGAACTAGTTAAAGATTTAAATTGTTTGTCTTGGAGAAAATTATGATTTTGGTGTCATGGGTCACTTGATGATGTTACATAAATCTTGTGGGAAGTACTTATAAAGTGTGGAGGTTTTGATGTTAGATATGACACCTTGAATGATTTATGAGTATAAATGGGAGTCTATGCCTTGCAAATTAAAGTGTTTTGAGAAATTTTGGAAGTGGAATACATTACATGTGAGGTTGAATACTAGGCTTGCCTAATTAAATTCTTACTTGGCAATTCCTAATTTGTAGTTAGATACAATTTCAAGCTTTGTGCTCATTGTGATAGGTTTGCTTGATATTGTTTAGGTTCTAGCTAATCTCCCTTGGAGTTTGGACAACTAGGATTTTGCGGTTGCGAGGTAAGTAGCTTTTAAATGGGATTTTGAAAAATAATCATGTTGTTTTTAGGTTAGACACACTTTTGGAAACTACTTATGGAAACTATGGTTTCCTAAAAACTATTATGTCGTAACCTTAATATATATATATATATATATATATATATATATATATATATATATATATGATTATATATATGAAAATGCATCATATTTGATATTGCATTTGGGGAAATGCATGAATTGTTGATATGGAAAAATGAACATATTGTATTTAATCTTTGATAAGGAAATCTTGGATGTTATGGTATATTAGAAAATTTAAAGATGCTTATTTTGTCTTGTTATGTGGGAAATTGTTAGAAAATCTTTTGACAAGAATGAAGTAGAAAACCTTACAACTTTGTTGAAGTTAGATTATTTAAGGTTTTTCTTAAACTACCTGGATATGAACTGTGTTTCAAAGTAATGTAACCTGTGAGTTTATGTGGTTTTAACACCATGTCATGTGTGATTTCCCGGTGATCACCCGATTTGGTTTCAGTAGTCTTTGTGATAACGGAATCAAATCAAGGTTAGTGCCCTTTCACTTTGGATGACGCGTTCTTCCCTGTTGTTCATGGGGGGAAGAGGTTCCTTGATTGTGTGTGGGTGAGGCTGCTACCTATGGGGCCAAGAGACCACATGCAAGAGAGGTCCTATTTGATGCGCTCTCTCTGCTGCCTATGGGGGAAGAGAAAAACCTTGAGGGTATGGGTGAGGCTGCTGTCCATGGGACCAAGAGTCTGTATACCATAGAGGACAATATCATGCCAATTGTGAATGGGTGGATCCACTGACCGGTCTATGTGGTAGTATGGTATATTTGTGATAAATTACCGTATGTTAGATTTTATGGCTTTAAATTATATTGTTAGTACTCACAGATTATAGTATATAGTTTCAAGGTATTTAATTGAGAAACTTTGTATTTCATTATTCAATCATTCTTGTCATATTATTATTTTTAAGGATGAAACTCGCATTTCCCCCACCCCCATTAATTATGCTACTTATTGGGCTCTGTCTCATCCCATTATTTTATAACCTTTTCAGAGTTGGCAACAATCTTTTGAGACAGCTTTTTGATGACTAATAGTAGTTAAATTAACTACTGATGGAGGCTGAACTTTTGTAATAGGTATATTAGATGGTATACATCTTAGAATAGGCTTGACTCATTCTTTTGTGTACTATAGTGGTTGTGACTTTATTCCCACTAATGGGACAAGCTGTTGTTATGTAATTAATTATTCAGACTTCTATTCTTTTGTGGCTATTGGTCCTTGTAATTATTGCTTAGAGCTCTGACTTACTCTAAGAGTATATTCAATGAAATTATTATGATAATTCTTGATATTAAAACTTGATATAATTTTGTGAATTGGATTGTCAAGAAGGAAATGAAGAAAAATCTACAAGTACTTTGAGATGTCTTTCTCATGCTTCAGGCCCTTTGGGGTTTGGGGTGTGACATTAGCAATTGTAATGGATCTAAATGACAATAAGGTAGAGATAGTATGGTCTTTACTGAAGAAAAATAGTCCTCGGTATAGTTGCCACTATGAGTGTCCTCATTTTTAAAATAGTTATGATATAGTATGGGCCTATCCTAGATATAGTGTATGCCACTAATCAAATGGATTTGGGTGAAGACATGAGAGTTGCTACTAAGTTTAAGTCTAGAAATTGAACATGACCCTCTATGTAATGTAATGGTCTAACAAACCAAACATTAATTCTAGAGTTAGGGTACAAGTTTGGGAATGTGATAGACACCTAAACCAGCTTGATCAAATGGACCAGCTTCCACCCATGTATTTTGAAGCAACATTGTTATGAAGACCCCTTTGAGGAGCCTACTTTGATCATGTAGCAATGAAGGTATAATTTTTTCGCCTTCCATTGGAAGAAGACTTTGCATGCTTAGGCTTTGGCCAAGAAAGAAGAAAGAACTCAAAGAATTATAAAATCCTTGTTTTTATACTGGAATCACTTTGAAAGCATTTCCGATGAGTATTTTTGAGGATGTTTGCTTATGCCTCGAAAAGGGAATGAATGAGGCTTTTGTAGTTAATAATCTTAGTGCAAACTCTTCTTCCAATGACATGCAATCAGTTTTGTATCGAATTTTCAAGAGAAATTTTCCATAAATAACTACACAAACTCCTACCTACACAAGCATGGATCAACCTTGCATACACATATGTAGGGTTGTAAAAGGATTTTGAATTCTCGAGTCTCGCTTAACCAGGGTCTGATGGCTCGTTAATGGTATCATCAGGGAACAAAGTCTATAGTCATATAGGGTAATTAAAATGGGGTGTCTACCCTCGCCATTCATACTTAATCTACTCACCCTCCTTTTTCCCTTTCTCATCCGAATACACACTCACCCCCTCAACTTCTTTCTTTCTCAAACATCCGAATTATCTTGGAACAAAAAATTTATACAAGTCCCTCGGGTTTGTTATCTGATCTCCTCATGCACTAAACCTTCAGCAAGTTTTTTGTGTGATGGCTAATTGTAATCATGTGTTTGCAGTAAGCTAGTACATCCTGAAATTTTATTTTTCTCTTAACTTATTTAATATTAATAACAACAATTGACCAACACCAACCAAGACTTCTTAATAGATTATAATGTAGATTACACAATTGGTACTAGGAGAAGTGGAAATTTCTTATGAATAGTAAATCCATGTACCTCACTCATATCTAGATCAATCCTGGTTCTACCACAAGGCAACTTCCAATTGAAATGGTATAAAAGATTAGCAATCACACATTCAACTGCTGCAATACCAAATGTCATTCCAGGGAAACCCCTTCTTCCACCACCAAATGGGATGAATTGGAAGTCTTGGCCTTTGAAATCAATTGGGTTCTTCATGAACCTCTTCGGGAGAAACTCTTTTGGTTGGTCCCATAGTTTAGGGTCTGTTTGTTTGCCCATATATTTACATAAACAGTCGTTTTCGGAAGAATATCATAACCTTCGAATTTAACACTAGCTGAAGTTTGGCGAGGACCCAAAAGTGGAATTGGCATATGTAGTTTCAAAGTTTCTTTAATGATACATTGCAGGTACTGCATTTGAGTGATATCAATCTCATCTACTTTTGATTTCTTTCCCACCACTCTTCTTACCTCTTCTTGTGCTTTCTTCATTATATTGGATTTTTCACGAGCTCTGTCATTGCCCATTCTAGTATTGTTGCAGTGGTATTAGTTCCTCCCACAATCATGTCCTAAATTATAAAACAATAATACAGCTTTAGTAAGTTGTGTGTGCAATTGAAGAGTGATAAACTACCTAATTGTTTAAAATTATTAATGGGAAATATTAAATTGAAATATTTATCTATTATTCTAACATTTTTCCTAATTTGGATTGAAACTCTCAATAAGTGGGGCCTAACATATGCAATTTTAATTTAAAATTGGAGTTAGACTGTTAGAGTAAAAACAAGGTTCAAACTAAACACATTTGT
Source organism: Quercus agrifolia (assembly GCA_029955455.1). Taxonomy (NCBI): domain Eukaryota; kingdom Viridiplantae; phylum Streptophyta; class Magnoliopsida; order Fagales; family Fagaceae; genus Quercus; species Quercus agrifolia. Next base: position 47,466,240 of record JARQAD010000006.1, read on the forward strand.
TCTGATACCATAACAAATTATCAATTATCACAAAAGTTTAAGCTAGTAAAAAAATGGTAAACTTAATTATTTAACCTTTATTTTAACTACGAGAGAAAAGAGATACCAATTAGACTCCTTTGAGGTTGTCTTGAGTAAGATTTCAAGGATACCCTTCTTTTGAAGTTTGAGGAGAATATGCACAAAATCTTCCTTATCATCATTCACATTCAGGATCTTATGCTCCTCAATCACCTGATCAAGTAATGCATCTAATGCTCTCAAAGTTGCTATCAAACTTGCAATTATGCCTGTTAAATAATCTATCCATCCTAAGTAAGGAAAGAAATCTCCAAAACTAAAAACTGTAAATTGCATCAACATCCTTCTTGATAACTCTCCAAATGTGCTATTAACATTTTTTACCTCAGACCTTCTTCCAAAAACACATCTGGAAGTAACATTATTTGAAACAGCAAGCAACATGTCAGTTAGATTAATTGGACTCTTACTGACACATGCATGATGTATCTGATGGACAAGTAGTTTGACTTCTTCTTCCCTTATAAACTGAAACGATTGCACTCTTTTCAAGCTTAGAAGTTCCAAAATAGTAACTTTTCTTGCATGTCTCCAGTAATTGCCATAGGGAGCAAATGACATATCTGAATATCCATAAGTAAAGATATTGGCAACCGTGGTTTTGGGTCGATTTGAGAAAACAACATCATGGGTCTTCATCATTTCTCTAGCCATCTCTACAGATGAAACCACGAGAGTTGGAACATGGCCCAAGTGCAAGAGCATTAAAGGGCCATACTTACACGAAAGCTCTTCAAGAGAGCTAGTGGTTGGGTAGTGTACCGAACTGGTGGAGGTTGCCGATTACTGACAACTTTGGAGGGGATGGAGGCAAGTTGAGTTTGCCTTTGCCATCTAACTAGCGGAGTTTAAACAATAAGAAAGGTAACAAAAGAGAGAAAAGAAAAAGAGCAAACTGTGTCAACCCATGTGGCTCTTGCCACCATTGCTGTGACTGTAGTGATAGGAAAGCCATTCCTAGTTTCAGTTCTCCAAATGAAAGTAACAAAGTTATCTTCAATCTTATAGCAGCCCTAACAGTCACAAACTTCGACATTTTGACAACATGATTCATGAATTTCAAATGGATTAGACATGGACAATCAACAAGTATACACTTGTAGTAATCCTCTCAAATTTGGGTATGTATTACAATTCATAAATCCAAAAAATGAGTAAAGCAACAAACACATGGAAAGATTTGAAAATGTTAGAGATATATTGGACATGTAATAGGCCCAAGTCCACTCCTACTTGTACCAGTAATCTAGGATTTAGTCGTCTATATATACTCATGTTGAGATTCATTGTAACACAGACTATTGTACTACATTCTTATACAATAATAAAGATGTAGCCCTTAAGGGATTCCTCTGTGGACGTAGGCCAACAAGGTTGAACCACGTAACTCTTGTGTTCTCGATATTCCTATTCTATGCTTCCCCGTTCGCATTTACTCTAGCATATACAACATGGTATAACACATCACGTTGCTAATATATATAACATGGTATTAGAGCCAAACTTCGTTTTCGGCATCAAACAAACATCTCTACACAACAAAGAAGTTTCCCACATGCACAACATAGATCCACCACAGTGTCATTGCTTGCCCACAAATTTGGACTACATGGCTTCACATAGCTCCCACAAAACCACTGTTGCTATCTCGCTGCCATGTCTTTGATCTCTCAAGCATGTTGTGCCTCCCTTATTAGATCTGGGCAAAGCAAGCCTTTGCCTAACGAAACCAATCATATAGACATGCTCCATGGCATACGATGAGAAAAACCCAAAGGTCCGACCTCCACCAAATGCCGCACGCACCCCCACACACTACCGTCGTTTCGGTGGACTTCTCCATGCATTGCCTCGGATTCCTTAGGAGCAAATCCTCCTCTAGTAACACACGTCGCCCTTACAACCTCGTAGCCTATCGATCTGACAAATTAACAAAGTCCAAGCATCTATCTTACTCAGACACGCCTACACACGCCCCTGGAGTTTTTACCACACGTCGTCACCATCACATTCTAGCCACATACCGAAAACTACGTTAGCCTTATTATGATGTCATTAGATGACATCAGCCATAGCCACATCAGCGAGTCTCCATGTCATCTTTAACTTTGACTCTACTGACCTGAACCAACCCGACCAAGACTTCCAGATCTAACCTGTGGACCTTCATTGTTGCTGACCATTGGCTTTGATTGCCTGTTGACTTTTGCTTAGTGTTGACCTTAAGTTGACTTTGACTTCTTGTGTCAAATTTCGAAAAAGGCCTATCTTGCTTAGTTTTTCACCGTGTAGATTTAGATTTTGGACTCCGTTTCTTCATTTAAGCTCCAAAATAGATCAATTGGCACATTCTTCACCATGGTTTCCTTAAAGCCATCTTCAAGGGATCTTCTCATACTTATCCAACCTCAAGCCTTCGTTGAGCTTCTGCCTTGAGTTTGAGGGAAGGCGTTAGAAATATATAAGACATATTAGCACAATGTAATAAGCTCAAACCCACTCCTACTTGTACTAGTAGTCTAAGGTTTAATCACCTATATATACTCATATTAGGGTTCATTGTAACACAGGGTATTATACTATACTCCTTACACAATAATAAAGATGTAGCCCTTAAGGAATTCCTCCGTAGACATAGGCCGACAAGGCTAAACCACATAACCCTCGTGTTCTTGGTGTTCATATTATATGCTTCTCCTTCCACATCCATTCTAACATATACAACTTGGTATAACACATTGCGTTGTTAAATATATTTAACAGAAAAAATAGTCAGATGCAGGGTTATGAATGCGAAACGCGTGTAGGCTTGTAGAAGTTTATACCTACATACCAAATTATGAACATCTTATCATTAATATCCCCAGCTTGTTTTATGGATCCCCTCTTTTCTAATCTTTATAATTAAGTAGGTTTTGGCCTCAAATGTTGTTTTCTGTATTGTTACATCGTTTTTTTCTTTTTTTTTCTTTTTTCTTTTTTTCATGAACCTGTAGCTCTTTAGACTTTGGAGACACATTTATAGAATTGGAGGCACATGGATGTGACTGGTTTAGCATCAAATGCTGGGGTTTTACTACTCAAGATTCCACGACACAAGCAAATGCGCTGTCAAGTCTTGATTCTTTAAGCTTGTCAATCACCATATTTTATTAACATAATTAAACATCATGTGAATTGTATGACTAGAATTGTTAAAGCATACGTGAGATGAGAAAATATGGTATAGAACTTTTGCCAAAACTCATTAGAGTTGTGGGAAAATTGTGTAAGTTTTTGTGGTCCTAGCATTGCTTGCAACCATGAGGGTCCATCTTCTTAAGACCTACATTGGGTGTGTTCTAGGTAATTCAAGATTTTTTTTTTTTTTTTTTTTTTTTTTTTTTGAGAATCAGGTATTTCTAGATTTTATAAGTAGCAACAATAAGTTCCAATAGCAATTGATTTTTTTTTTTTTTTTTGAAATAGTACAGAAGCATCTAATTCTTTACCTGAAATTATTCAAGCATTAAAATATCTTCTAAGGTAACACCAAAAAAGAGAGAGAGAGAGAGAGAAATAACAAACAACAACCATAACTTCTAATATTTCTTATGAATATGAAAAATAAAAATGAGAGAGAGAGAGAGAGAGTTTGATGATAATCACACATACTTTTAAGTTTTAAATGTAGATTTCTTTTTTCTTTGGCATTTTAAAAATGTATATAACTATATATCAATGCATCAATTGTAGATATTGTTTTAAATGTGAACATTTTCTTTTTGGCCTCGTAAAATGGGTATGTTAATGCATCAATCATAGATATTGTATAAAACAATGAAGGTAAAATGAGTGTAATAGATTTTTTTTTTTTTTTCACATTTTAATGGTGCCATTTTCTTAAACTGTCAAAATTATAATAGAGTACTATTTATTGAATCTCCTACTCTCTTTCTAAAACGCACTGTGGTGGACTTCATGTAACGTCCCATCAGTTAAAAAAAAAAAAAAGATCAGATTGTTGGTTCCCACGTGCTCCCCACCTAACCCCACTACCCATCACACAATCCACTCCATCTTTTCTCTCTTTGGCTGGTCACTCTCACTCTTGTTCTCCTTTTCTTTTTCTTTTTCAGTCAACACAACACACATACACACACTCCTCTCCCTCACCCTCCCACCGGTACATTCCTCATCATCACCTCTACCATTTTTTCCGGCAAAATCACTAGAAAATCCTCAAGAACATCACACCTTCACATAAGTTATTTGAGGTAAAAGTTTTAATCTCTTTTGATGAGTATTATGTTCTTGTTTGAGGTTATTTTACCCAAGCTTTAATAATGATTTTCATGTGATTTAAGAGCATTGGAAATGATATTCATGTGTTATACGTATGGGTTTTGGTCTTGGTGGATGTATTTGATGAGTGAGTTCATGATTTTTACAATGTTGGGTATCTAAGGCTTGTTATGGTGAAAATTTAGGGGTTTTGAGGTATATCTTGTGAAATAAATTGTGAATATAATTTTATGGTTTATTTGGAGCTAGTTAAAAATCTAAATTGTTTGTTTGAAAGGATATTGTGATTTTGGTGTCATGGGTCTCTTGATGATGTTGTGAAAACCTTGTGGAAACTATTTATAAATTATTGAGGTTTTGATGTTAGAAATAATACCTTGTATGATTCATAAGTATAATGGGAGTCTATGTCTTGTAAAGTAATTGGTTGAGAAACTTTAGAGATGGAAAATATTATTTGTGAGGCTAAATCTAGGCTTGCCTAATTTAGTGCTTATTTGGCAATTCCTAATATGTAGCTAGATACAATTTCAAGCTTTATGCTTATTTTGATAAGTTTGCTTGGTATTGTTTAGGTTCTAGCTAATTTCTTTTGGAACTTGGAAAATTAGGTTTTTTGCGGGTTGCGAGGTAAGTAGCTTTTTAATGGGATTTTTGGAAAAATAATCATATTGCATAAACATTATTTTTGGGTCAAACACATTTTGGAAAATTAATGGTGGAACTATGTTTTTCTAAAAGGTGTTGTGTTATGACCCTACTATATATGATTATATATGAAAATGCATATTCTTATTGCATATGGGGAATTGCATGATTTGTTAGCAAAGAAAAGACTAGCATCTTTGATTAAATTCTAGAAAATGCGTATTATGGATTTATTGCATTATTTGCAAAAATATAAAGATGCTTTATCTTGACCTATGTTATTTGGGAAGTTAATACAAAATATTTTTGGCAAGAAATGAGTTGAAGGCTTTGAGAACCTTGTGAATATCTTGGGCATTCAAATATTTTATGAAACTACTTAGAAGTGAATTATGTATTTTGAATTAAAGTTATGTGAGCTCTTTATGTTCTACCCATGTGCTGTGACATGTGATTACTCGGTGATTACCTAGCTAGATACTATAGTCTGTGTGTCATTGGTATCTTAGCACCCGTCTTTGTGATGGTTATTAGTTTCGGCTTTGTGTCGGCGATTATCATGTGACCTTGGGTTAGATTTTCTGGTTTGGAACGGTGTTGTTATTGCTCATAGTATAATAAGTAGTTTCATGATGAGATATTTTGAGGAATATATAGTATGTAATCTCATGAGAACATTTTGAGAAGCTTTGTGCTGTGTCAATTTATTCATTCTTGTCATATTATTTTTGGGAAATGGTTTTGTAGAAACTATTTGGAAACTCCCGAATTAAAAGCATGATTTGTAAATTGTTACCATCATGAAACTTGCATTTCCCCCACCCCCCCCTTTAATTATGCTACTTACTGGGCTCTGTCTCATCCCATTATTTTATAACATTTCAGAGTAGGCAACGGTGTACATCTTAAAATAGGCTTGACTCATTCTTTTGTATATTATAGTGGCTATGATGTTATTTTCCACTGATGAGACAAGCTATGATATGTAATTAATTATTCAGACCTCTATTCTTTTGTGGTCAATGGTCTTTGTAATTATTACTTAGAGCTCTGACTTACTCTGAGAGTATATTCAATGGAATTATTATGATAATTCTTGATATTAGAACTTGATATAATTTTGTGGATTGGATTGTCAAAAAGGAAAGAAAGAAAAAATCTACAGGTACTTTGAGATGTCTTTCTCATGCTTCAGACCCTTTGGGGTTTGGGGTGTGACACTTCATGCCATTAAACTGGACTCCCTACTCTCTTTCTACTCCCAACACACTTTTGCATCATTACAATACGAGTGGATACAAAGTAACTAAAACTAAAATGAGAATTACACAAGGACTACGTGAACTCTTTGTATATAAAAGTCCTATATATATAGCTAGCTAACCAGACTCCACTTTCATTAAGAGCTTGTTTTCTTTTCTTTCGTTAACCATGTTATCTTCTTCTTCTCGATCATGTTTTTTTCTTTTGCTATTAATCATTCCATTTCTTCACTTTGTCCCCAACACAGCCATCCCCATGTTCAACCCCACTCAAACACAACTATTGTGGCACCAAAATCTAGCCGTGGCTTCAATATATTCCACTGTACCACAGAGCTATGCTTTACAAAGAGGAATTCAAGGCCACTTGTTCTAACTATGATGATCAAAGGACAATGTTCACCGCCAGCCTCTACGACAAGTTAAATGGTATTCATGTGGCGTTCTTCATGGTTGGTGATCCTCCTCAACGCCAAGCACTACTGATTGAAATCGGCAGGTCTCTATGATCATTTTCCCAAAAGCAGTCGAACCATTAGCATAGTAATATTGGAACCTGCAATCACATTTGAAGTTCCATCAACTGTAGCATCGCAAGTCAAGATATAACTTCCGTCATGGTTGCATAGTGTGAAGCTGCAAGGAGTCTCTATGTAAGAGGAAGACTTTTTTGGATCGAACTCAAGGTTGTCGCTTTGATTAAAACAAGTTATACATGGCTGGCACTGTACCCACAGTAGGTCACTGCTGGTGTCTACCATTAGTGCTTGGAGTTAAGGAGGATCACCAACCATGAAGTGCGCCACATAAACACCGTGTAATTTGTCATAGAGACCGGTGGTGACAGTTGCCCTTTGATCGTCATAGGTGGAACTACTGGCCTTAGTAAGGTTGAATTCCTCTTTGTAAAGCATAGCTATGTGGTACAGTGGAACACTGAAGCCACGGCTATCTTTTGGTGCCACAATGGTTGTGGTTGGGTAGGGCTGAACTTGTAATGGCTATGTTTGAGTGGGACTGAACATGGGGATGGCTGTATTGTGTTGAATGTGCAGAAATGGAGTGATTAGGAGCAACAGGAAAAACATGGTAGAAGATGAAGAAGAGGAAGAAGAAGATAACATGAACGAAAGAAAAAAAAAAAAAACATCCTCTTAGTGAAAGTGCTTGCTTGTAGTCTGGTTTGCTAGCTATATTTATATATATAGGACTTTTATATACGAAGAGGTCATGTAATCCTTGTGTAATTCTATTTTAATCCTAGTAATTACTTTGTATCCAGTTGTAATGTAATGATAATGAATTAATGATGCAAAAGAATAGGCTCAATTCGTCACTGATCAGTAGTATCACATGCATATATGCAGTTTGTTTCGGGTTATTCTTGTATATGCATTTTCTTTCTCTTTACTAAAATTCTAATAATTCATTTCCAATATTAAATATGAAAATGTTAATTCGATAGCAATGGGGCAGGACAGGATCAAATCATGGGTACTCTCAAACCAAAGCAAAAGCAAATTAATCAAATATATTAGATGATTCCGAACGTGGTGTCGTTGCTTTTGTTTATGCCTTCCAACAAGCCAACGATAATGAAAATTATATATATATAACTTACGTCACTAGCCTCCGCATAAAAACAAAATCAGGGAAAACTGACAAAAACCAGAAATCGAGCTCTTTTCCAGTTCTTTGATGGTTCTGATTTCTAAAACCATGGTCATAATAGAATTGAGGTTCACATGGTCAGGAAACAGCAGTTGTTAGAGTATATGTGCCCCTCCCCAAAACCCAAAACGAGTGTCTAAGTTGGATACAGCTAGCCAAGATATAGATGCAAGCACAAAATAGCCAACCACATAGAAATGTTTCAATGAATCTAGTGTGATATATGACAACTAGTGAGTAACAGGGAACATTTAAATAATGTGTATAAATCCATTGCATATGATACACAACTTTATCTTCACCTTACAATTTTTTGCCAGGGACTACTTAACAACATAACACTTGGATGCCAGATCAAATGGTGTTTGTACGTCGACTTATAAGAGCACCTGAATTTTCAATTTGTTTACATTTCATGTAAGGATGTGAATTTGAAGTTTGAAACTGACTTTGGCAGAACTATGGAAAAGTTATTAGTTCAATAGATTTGTAGTCAACTTCCAAATGCTGTAACAAGATAAAGATACATTTTTAGATTCAAGTGTTATGCCTCCTTAATGTTCACATTAGAAATTATAATTAAAATAAAAAATAAAAAAAGCTCAGTCAGAATATATCAGAAAGCACTAGCAGCATTTCATGATCAGTACTTGTTAAAACTGAAATTGTTCGTCCTGCATCCCAATACCAATAGTCTACCTCTTATAATTTGTATTACAGCCCAAAATAATTCCAATGTTTCACACTGCAACTACATGATTAACCTTAATTTCCCTACAGTTTCAATCTTCATTGAGAAAATGTAAATTCAAAAATGAAATTGGATTATTAATATTATAACACAATCACTTCCAAAGGAGGAGGAAAATTAAAAAGGAAAGCTGAAAGGAAATGGGTTTGTTCACGAGCCGCCCAATTTGAACATGATTTTCCTTTTGGGCATGCATGCGACTATCAGAAGGATATATATTATGGAAGATGCGTAAATAAGTGGTGTACATTAGATTCTTCAATTTAATTCAAATACTTAGTTGTATCAATCAATATAATATAAAGGGTATATTACGTATTTGATTCTTATCTTTTACACCATATTTCAATTTGGTTTATAATCTTTCAATTGTGTCAATTTAATTCCTAACATTTCAATGCTATGTCAATATATTCACATCTTTTGGATGAAAATTGTTAACGTGACTAACAACCAAAATAAAAAATTAGTTTCTGTCGATGTGATAATAAATTAATTTTTCATTTTGCTTGTTTGCCACATCATCAATTTCCATTCAAAAGATAACAAAAAAAAAAAAAAACCTAAATTGACACGATAATAAAAGGTTAAGGATCAACTTGACACAATTGAAAGGTTAAGGATTAAATTGAAAGGTTAAGGATTAAATTGAAATTTACCCTAATATAAATAGTATTTTTTTTCTTAACATAATTAAATTCAAAACAACAAAATATTTGAGTTCAATTGAGGAACTTAGTGTTGGTTTGGATAGTGTCCCGAGGGTAGCGTCTGCGTTTTTCCCTGTGTTCCGCGCACTGTTCACGGGACTTACAAGTACGAAAAAAAAAACAAAAAAACAAAAAAACAAAAAAAAAAAAAGAAGCAATAAATTTGTGGTCCACGATACTATTCACATATTTAAAAATTATTTTGCTACAGTGTTTTCAGCAATAAATTTTCAGTGTTCAGTAATAAGTGGTATCTAAATAAATATCAGGAAGTTAAGAAGAAAGAATCAAAGAATAAAAGGGAAGAGAAGAAAGGATCAAAGAATAAGAAGGAAGAGAAGAAAGAGCTAAACGACACTGCAAACTAAGTTCAGAACAGGAGCAACGACTTGTAGCTTTGGTTGATAAGTTAAGTCCAGATTGTATCACACGTGCTTTGTAATTAATCCTCACACGTGTTGTAACTGATTCCCCTAATCTCGGTTAGTTAGTTAAAGCATTTGTTAGTTAGTTAAGCCCCTCTGTCTTGGGCATTAGGTTCAGGGTTGTATATATACCTGAATAGTGTACAGATACATTCAATTCATCAATTAGAGAATTTCATTTCAATCTTTCTCTCAGTTTTCTCTCTCTGAGTTCATAGATATTTTCTATTCTTTGTTTTCACTTCGTTACATGGTATCAGAGCTCGAGCCCTCTTCAATGGCGTCAAATACTCAAACTGGTTCATCTTCTCAGCGAGAACTAACTCCAATGGAAGATCCACGAAGTCCATTTTTTCTGCACCATGGTGAAACACCAGGCGCGATTCTGGTTACTCAACCATTAACTGAGAACAACTACCCTATGTGGTCCAAAGCAATGATTATGGCTTTGGATGCCAAAAGCAAGCTCGGATTCGTTGATGGCACTATAAATGCATCAATGGCTATCACACCATTAGAGAAGAAAGCTTGGTCTAAATGCAATTCAATGATCTCTTCTTGGATCTTGAATTCAGTTTCTCCTCATCTCACTGCCAGTGTGATTTACAGAGATACTGCATTCGAAGTATGGAACACTCTCAAGAAACGATTCTCTCAAGCAAATGGACCAAGAATCTCTCAGCTACAGAAGCAAATTTCAACTATGATGCAAGGTGCTGCCACTGTAACAGGTTTCTTCACTGATCTTCAAGCTGCCTGGGATCAGCTATTGAATTTCAGGCCTTCACCTTGTTGCTCATGTGGAAAGTGTACCTGTGGTGTGAATGACAAAATTACAACGTTTCAGCACCAAGATTCCCTTATGCAATTCTTAAATGGCTTGAATGACTCTTACTCTCAAGTCAAAACATAGATACTTATGATGGAGCCTAGTCCTTCCATTGATAAGGCATTCTCTTTGGTTATTCAAGAGGAAAGGCAAAGGTACTCAGGTTTCAATGTTCCTCCTACGGTTGAATCAACTGCTCTTGCAGTTAGGAATCAAGGAAATCCGTATCCAGGAAATAACAAGAAAGGTTTCAATGCAAAGGGGAGACCTATGTGCAGCCACTGTGGCAAGCTTGGACATGTTATGGAAAAATGCTATAAATTAGTAGGTTTTCCCCCAGGTTACAAGCAAAAAGGCAGGGTAGCAATGGCCAATCAAGTCTTGATTGAAGATGATCAAGGGAGTTTTGGCAATTCTGGAGTTCCACAAGTCAATACCTTTCCTTTCACATCTGAGTAGTGTCAACAGATAATCACAATGCTTAATTCTCATCATGCATCTACATCTGGTGCTCTCAATGATGAATTACACCTAGTCAACTATGCTCTTTCAGGTAATCTGTGTAATTCTTGGTCAGATTTTGTTTCCTTAGATTTGCATCATTCAGTGTTTGCTGTAAATCCTGTCAATAAAACTGCCTATGGTAATAATATATGGATCCTTGACACCGGGGCCACAGACCATATTGTTCATTCACCATCCTTATTTACACATATTACTAGTTCCATTTCCACATTTGTTCAATTACCTAATGGTGAAAAGGTAACAGTTACACACATAGGAACAATCCAAGTTACTTCAACACTAAAACTTGAGAATGTACTCTGTGTTCCTTCTTTCAATTTCAACCTAATTTCTGTCAGCAAATTAACCAAAACACTTTCATGTTGCCTTGTTTTCCTATCAAAGTTGTGTTTTATACAGGACCTTACTTGTTGGAAAACGATTGGAGTGGGTGAATTACATGACAATCTGTATTTGCTGAACACTGCATCAACTTGCAAATCAGTTCCAGCAGCTTCTTCAACCATTGAGTCTATTTTTTAGTCTTTTGTTAATTCTGTGTCCAATTCTCTGTCCATTCCTAGTGTTACCAAACCTTACCTTTGGCACATGAGATTAGGACATGCCTCTGATAATAAACTTCATGCTTTACAAAATTACATTCCTGATGTACAATCATTTCATAGCAATAAAAACTGTATTTTGTGTCCCATTGCAAAACAGAAGAGACTTCCATTTCCCTCTTTTAATCATGTTTCAATTCATGCTTTTGATTTGATCCATTGTGATGTTTGGGGACCATTTGCTACAATGACTCATGATGGTTTCAAATACTTTCTTACCATTGTAGATGATGCCACACGATCTACTTGGATTTACCTTATGAAATCAAAAGCTGACACTAGACCCTTACTGCTTTCATTTTATAACATGATAGTTACACAATTTCATGCTCATATCAAGATCATTAGAACTGATAATGCCCCTGAATTCTTCTTCAAAGAATTTTATGCTAGCAAAGGAATCATTCACCAACATTCCTGTGTTGCCACTCCACAACAAAACTCAGTTGTGGAGAGGAAACACCAGCACATTCTAGGCATTGCAAGGGCATTAAGGTTTCAATCTAATGTTCCTCTTTGCTATTGGGGTGAGTGTGTGTTGACTGCTGTTCATCTCATCAATAGGTTACCTATTCCACTTCTTGATCAGAAAACTCCATTTGAGAAACTCTATGGCAAACCTCCCTCCTTTGATCATTTAAAGGTTTTTGGTTGCCTTTGTTTTGCATCTACCTTAACCCATAACAGATCAAAGTTTGATCCTAGATCATCCTCTTGTGTCTTTCTTGGTTACCCGTTTGGTGTCAAGGGTTACAAATTACTTGATTTAAATACCAAACGCATTTTTTTATCAAGGGATGTTCACTTCCTTGAAACTGTATTTCCTTTCATTTCACCTCCTCATTCTCTTTCTCCTCACACAAATGTTCCTTTGTCTCACCTTTTCCCTTCTGTTGCTCAACCACCTGCCTCCTTTTTTTATTTTCCCACATCAGCTGGACCTTCTGGTTCTCCTGTTTCTGCTTCACCAAATCATAATCCTTCCAATGGTAGCAATGGTATTGAACTTTCTCATTTAGATGATTTTCCTACTGCCAATTCTGCAGATTCTGCAGAACTCCTTGCTGGTATTTCCGCAGATTCTATCCCTTCTCCATCTAGTCAACCTGTTTTACCTCCCAGCATTCCAATCCATCCTTCTCCACCTTTATCTGCAGGTTCCCTTCCAACCAATCCATCTCATTCCTCTATTCCATTAAGAAAATCTTCCAGGGTGTCTAAACCTCCTGCTTACCTCACTGATTTCAAGTGCAGCACAGTTATTCATGATAATCTCCCTCCTTTTTCTGCCAACAAGTCAGGTACCTCTTTTCCTTTGTCTAATTACCTCAATTCATCCAAATTATCTCCCAACTATGCACACTTTTGTTCCCTCATTTCTGCCATACCCGAACCCACATCTTACCATGAGGCAGTCCAGAATCATCATTGGCAGGATGCTATGGCCTCTGAAATTGCTGCTTTGGAAGCAAATCAGACCTGGACTATTACACCTTTACCTCTACATAAAAGAGCTATTGGATGTAAATGGGTTTATAAGGTCAAATACAATGCTGATGGATCTTTGGATAGATACAAAGCTAGGCTTGTTGCTAAGGGTTTTACTCAACAGGCTAGCTTGGATTTCACTGATACTTTTTCTCCAGTTGCAAAGCTTACTACTGTCAAGACTTTGCTTGCCATTTCTGCTGTGAGAGGTTGGCATTTAGTTCAGCTTGATGTGAACAATGCCTTCCTTAATGGTGATCTCCATGAAGAGGTCTACATGCAGTTACCTCAGGGATTTCACAGCAAGGGGGAGAACTTAGTTTGCAAGTTCAACAAGTCTTTATATGGTCTTAAGCAGGCATCAAGGCAGTGGTACTCCAAATTTTCTACAACCATTTTGAAATATGGTTTCAAATAATCAAAATCTGATTACTCCTTATTCACTAAGAAGGTTGGTCAGATTTTCATAGCATTGCTTGTTTATGTTGATGACATTCTCATTGCAAGTAATGATGTCCAAGCAGTTGAGGATCTTAAGAGTTCTTCGAATCATGATTTCAAATTAAAAGACCTTGGAAATTTGAAATACTTTCTTGGTCTTGAAGTTGCTAGATCAGAAAAGGGAATCTCATTATGTCAAAGAAAATATGCATTAGGAGTCCTTAAAGATGCTGGTATGACAGGTTGTAAGCCTAGCAAGATACCAATGGAACAAAATTTGAAACTAAGTAAACATCAAGGAGAGTTGTTGGTTGATCCTAGTGTTTATAGGAGGTTAGTTGGAAGGCTGCTCTATCTGACCATAACAAGGCCAGATATCACCTATTCAGTCCATAAGCTAAGCCAATTCATGGCTAAGCCCAGAAAACCACATCTTGATGCAGCTTATAAAATATTACAGTACATTAAAGGTTCCCCTGGTCAAGGCATTTTACTGTCATCAAGGTCAGATTTACAATTGAAGGCATACATGGATGCAGATTGGGCTTCTTGTGTTGATACTAGAAGATCCACTACTGGATTTTGTGTGTTCTTGGGAGACTCATTGATTTCATGGAAATCCAAGAAACAATCTATCGTTTCCAGGTCCTCAGCTGAAGCTGAGTATAGAGCAATGGCCATGACTGTTTGTGAGATGTCTTGGCTGCTAGCCTTATTGAAAGATTTAGAGGTTAATCACCAACAACCTGGCATGCTTTTCTGTGATAATCAAGCAGCAATCTATATTGGTGAGAATCCTGTCTTTCATGAGCGTACGAAACACATAGAAGTGGACTGTCATTTAGTTAGAGATAAGGTGCAAGAAAGGGTGATTCGTTTGTTCTTCACTCCTACTCATACACAGCTAGCAGACCTGTTTACCAAGGCATTATGCAGTCAACAATTGAAGGCTTTAATTTCCAAGATGAATGTGTTAAACATACACAGTTCTGAGTCTCATCTTGAGGGGGAGTATCAGGAAGTTAAGAAGAAAGAATCAAAGAATAAAAGGGAAGAGAAGAAAGGATCAAAGAATAAGAAGGAAGAGAAGAAAGAGCTAAACGACACTGCAAACTAAGTTCAGAACAGGAGCAACGACTTGTAGCTTTGGTTGATAAGTTAAGTCCAGATTGTATCACATGTGCATTGTAATTAATCCTCACACGTGTTGTAACTGATTCCCCTAATCTCGGTTAGTTAGTTAAAGCATTTGTTAGTTAGTTAAGCCCCTCTGTTTTGGGCATTAGGTTCAGGGTTGTATATATACCTGAATAGTGTACAGATACATTCAATTCATCAATTAGAGAATTTCATTTCAATCTTTCTCTCAGTTTTCTCTCTCTGAGTTCATAGATATTTTCTATTCTTTGTTTTCACTTCGTTACAATAAACCCTTAATGTACTGCACTTAAATTACTACATCTAAGAACCATGCCCCGGTTTTGGTCCGGAGTTTACTGAGTGTGCAGGTGGTGGCGGTTGAAACTCTCGTAGACTCCGAAAGAAAACTATTTTCTTACTTTTAATGTTCAAACCTTTAGAGCTGCCTTCTTCTATTGGAAGTGTCTTCATTGAACCATCTTTGCCGACAGATTCAAGCAATGAACTCCTCACAACACCTTTTAGGCCAAAGATAGATCATAGTGGTTAGAAATAATCCAAGATTAAAAGAAGCTTGATATGCAACTTCGAAAACTGTTAAACCTCATTAATTAATTCAACATAGCTTCTGCTAATCCAAGATTTTTAGTATTACTGCTCAAAAAGTCTTGGTGTTGGTATAAGTCAACAAGGGACCCGCTTTGACTATAAGACTTGATCCAAAATATACGGTAAAGAAGAGTGACTGTAATATTGTACTGAAATTTCACATAGGCTTAGTCGGATTAAAAGCATTTTTATCCGTCTCTCTAAAATAAGATATGAAACCAATTTTGATGAGAAAAATGTCCAATTAAGGTAAAATTATTGGTGTGGGGTCCACATGTTAGTAACATATATGTTTTATGCACCCGACACATGAGATATCGTCTCTCAATTAAGGGAATGGAATGAAATTTTTGTCTTAGAATTTGACTAAGAAAACAAAGTGTGGAATTTTCATGCAATCAAAACAATCATGCAAAGATGAGGAACCAGCATTCTTTTTTATTTAAATTTAGACTTGGTGTTTGGTACACCAATGCATAATCTACCAAAAAAAACTCCTCTGGTGAACCTAAGCACCGAAATGTCAAAAGTACATCTCCACAATCAAGCTGCCCGTATAAACAATAGACTAAAAGACAAAGCAAGTGCATCACTATATTCTAGTATCCAATTTAACAAGGAATGAACTGGAAAATTGAGAGTGAAAACTGAATCCTAATCTTTACAATCTCCTTTTATAGGCTTCAGAAACAGAGAAATAGAAACCAGTTACAAATGGACCAAGGTGGACTGAATAGAAACAAATAAACCAAAGTGGATCGAATAAGACAGAATGGACCTAATAAGACCGAATAGACCTAATAGGACCAAAGTGGACAGAATGGACCGATTAGGACCGAGAAAGACCAAAGAGGGCTAAAGTGGAAAAAATGGACTGAATAGAACTGAATGGACTGAATAAGACAAAATTGGACCGAATAGGACTAAATAGGACCATAGTGGACCGAATTAGACCAAAGTGGATAGAATTGACCGTGTAAGACCATATAGAACCTAAGTGGGCCGAATTGGACATAATAAGACCAAATTGGACCGAATGGGACAAAATGTATTTGTTCGTCAAATAAAATGATGCCATGTCATTTTCATTATGCCACGTGCCATCATTTTATTGGACGAACAATTACACATAACAAGCATATGTAGCACTTAACGGAAAATATGGACATGGGTGTTATTGATGCAAATGGAATATAACTTTAAAGAATAAAATCCAATTTTGAAATTTCAAAGTGTAAAATTCAAAGACTTCTAAATTTCAAGAGTGTGTTTTGCATTTTAGCCAAAATTTTATATAGAGTAGCACTTTGCTTATATTGACTCTAATGAATTACAAAATTAAAATTATGACTTTGATTTACCATTTTTTATGTTGTGTTGTTAATAGGAATAAATGAATTTAGTCACTTAACCATTATTCTAATACAATTTGAACCATCATTTATTAGATCACAAATTACGAAAGTAAAATTAGTGCATTACTCTTTCAGATCCTACGATTCAATAGATAAGGGTACATGGGAGAGACGCAAAAGCTCTAAAATTTCAGCCAAATCTCAGCAAAAGCTTTCAAATTTCAGCCATATCCAAGTCTCAAGGACCTTAACATTTAATTATAAAATCTGTGAAGCTTTTTAATTCAATACAACGTCTACCATCGCATGAGGAAATTCCAATTCAAACTAAATGCGATAGCAAAGAAAAATTATAATTACCATAAGGGACAGATGTAGAAGTTGCTGAAAAATCACACACGAGAAGCAATACTGCCACAATTGTTGCCACCAACTTTGCTGGAAAACTGCTCATGATGGAAGTCTTAAAACAATAACTTCTTGAAGCCAGTCAGTTCACCTTTGTTGTGAAAAATTAAGACTCCAGACAGTGATGTGCGTCTGGTATAACTTATTTTGGGAAATGAAAATAAGCAGATTTTAACTATGAGAACCTGGCCTAATTTATACTGTTACCACTTAGCAACCTGTTTTCACTATGAGAATCTGCAACCAAAGTAGGGTAGGCACCAAAACACTAGCAACTAAGACAAAAGAGTTGGGGTAGGAGAAGGTAGGCAACTTAGCAATTCGAAACTAAAATGCAAAAAAAGTCAGTGCATGCATCAATAGTACAGCCACCTTAACACTCCAATTTGGAGGAATGGAATGCTGGACCCAACCATTCCTCAATTTGGAAGATGAAATGGTGATGGAATATAATGCTCCCTCATATTACCTATATTACCCATATGTTCCCATACACATGAATATCACTTTCTTACCCTATTTAGTATTGATTAATAATTAACATCCGACTAATGCAAAATTTGGCATGCATGTTAATTTAACATGAATGGCAACAAGCAAAGAGAATGTGTAATCCAAATTGGTAAATGAACACAGAGTCCAACGGTAGGATTTATCAATGCGCACGGGCTTTTGGAAAATGCTCTGACCAACTCTATTGGCAAAATGTGTATTCTCTTCACATTTTCAAAATGCAACTTTTTCTAAAAAGTTGCTTTTTAGACATCACCAAACGCATATATTACATTTATGGTTTCAAAAAGTGCTTTTTGTGTTGGGAAAGCTGAAACAAACAGGCACTTTATGATTTTCAAAACATTAATCCTGTAAAATATTATTTAATGGTAGAATATTAACAAAGAATTACACTAGATATACCTATATCCTGACCCAGACCCTTAGTGAAAGGGAAGAAACTTAAATAGTAAAATTACACATTTCTTATTTTTATATTCCTTAAATAATTGTTAAAGTGTAGCTAGGATACTGAGAGAGCCAGGAACAGAATTTAAAGGGAGCTGCGACATAGAATCTCACCATCGTATATCGCACAAGGAATGAATTGCATAACTATTATGTTGGATCCACACATCATAATAATTAATAATAAGATCGAAGGATTCTTATATGATATATCTAATAAATGACATGCTATGCTCACATGAATTTTTTATTTATTTATTAATGCTATTCTGGTCTCTGCATATTATTTTTATTATTTTATAATTGTGCCGAACGAAAATTATTATTCATTATTAAAATAGAATATGGTTAGTTATACAATGTTATTAAAAAAAAAAAAAAAACATTTTATTGAACTACATTGTAGGCTGTGATGAGTGGAAAATAAAGTTGGTGTTATTAATAGGTCAATATTGAAGTGACTGCCTGTCACCTACAAATTTAACAAATTTTAAAATAAATTGAGTTCATAACAAAATTGTTTAAAAATGACTTGTATTAAAGGAGAAATTATTGTGTACTCCCGGAGTACCATAAATGCATGCTCCCTCCTCTCACATGAATGGTGGACCCCACTAATTAAATTCATGGTGGGACCCACCATTCATGTGAGAGGAGGGAGCACACATTTATGGTACTCCGGGAGTACCTAATAATTTTCCGTATTAAAGGGTGCACAAATGCATTGATTAAGGAAGAATCAAGCTGATCCTACTGCATATAATGGAAAGCAACAAAAACTAATTATGTATAACATTACTTTCATATAAGTGTTAACATGATTTTTACTATACGTTAACTAAAATGCATCATCTCAAATAGTTGTTAATAAATTTATGATTTTTTTTTTTTAAATTAATTATGTACAACATTTCATGCCGAAAATTATGTGTCAAACCATTTCAAGGAGATGGCGCTTTTAACCTATACGGCTTGAGCATTAGACTTGCCACTTTATTCAATTCCTCCAATGCGCATTTTATCAAAACTTGACCTAGGTTTGAGTGGTTTTCATGAAAATCCATTAAAAAAAAAAAAAAACCCTAATAATTTTACCTTAAAAAGATATTGTTATACTATCAGTGACTATCACACAACCTCCATTGAAACATGAAAGAGAGCATATTTGTGCAAGTTCCCTTTTTAAGAAATTGGTCAAGGCCTAATACATGTGAACTCGATAAATATGACAAATTTTCAATTTCATATTTTGAAAGTAATTAAAAACAACACAAAATATATTAGCTGGAATTGTGAATATAATTTTAAAATCTCAATTTTATGTGTTTGGAATTAATTATCTGATTTAGCAAACATTACAAAATTTATGTGTCTTGAATTTCTTTTGAATATGAAAACTAAAATAAATAAATAAATAAAAATTTAAGAGAGAGAGAGAGAGAGAGAGAGAATTTGATGATAATCACACATACTTTCAAGTTTTAAATGTGGATTTTTTTTCTTTGGCCTTTTGAAAATGTATATAACTATATATCAATAAATCAATTGTAGATATTGTTTTAAATGTTGACATTTTCTTTTTGGCCTTTTAAAATGTATATGTTAACACGTTTTTAAAATGTAGCTATAGGAGGCTTTAGCTGCATTTTTAAAACGCATCCAAAATTGTACCTATAGGCAAATAGCCCAAAGATGGTCTATAGCCGCTTTTTGAAAAACGCAGCTATAAAAAATGCTGCTATAGACCAGATGGGGTTATAGCTGCGTTTTTAGGGTCTATAGCCGTGTTTTATAAACGCGGCTATAGCTCTCGTTTTTTGTAATACACATAAATTTATTATCATAAACCACCAATATACAACTAGTTCAACCTCCAAGAAATTGACTGTTCATACCTAAAATACAAATCACTTGTTCAGCCTTAAAAAACAGCGCTATCCATGCCTTAATTGCAAATTACTTGTTCAGCCTCCAAAGAGTGCTATCCATGCCTTGATCACAACCCATTTGATTGATTGCCACACTAAAAACAATAAAAATTTGTAAGAAACTCATGCTATAATCATCGCACAAATTTTTAGTATGTGAAATCAATAAATTTTAGTTCAAAAA
Organism: Quercus agrifolia; assembly: GCA_029955455.1. NCBI lineage: Eukaryota > Viridiplantae > Streptophyta > Magnoliopsida > Fagales > Fagaceae > Quercus > Quercus agrifolia. The sequence continues at coordinate 47,486,544 of JARQAD010000006.1, forward strand.
AATCATAATTAAGTGCCATGATGAAGAAAAACATTCACTTAGATGCTAGATTGGCTTATATTATATTTTAAATTTATAACATAGGACCATCCAGATGCTATTACAGCAGAATAACAAGATCTTATTCTAATCAAGCCAGGTCAGTAGTATAGTTTGGTAAAATGCAGTAAATCTATATTTAAGTTCAAGCACAAGTAACAATCTAATCTCAATTACCAAATAAATCATAGTAATAGTAAACTAATAAAGAAAATTACACAGCTATCTAAGTCAAATCCCTAACTATTGAATAAGAGAGAGAGAGAGAGAGAGAAGAGTATGTGTTTAAGCCACAAGTTTGTAGCCAAACAAAGGAGAAAATTAATTGGAACATCCTACATTACCCATTACCAGCAAGTATGAACAAAATTATGGAGTGATGGACAGAACGACAAAAGGTGATCTAGAAATGAAAGGGCACTTTAATGGAAGATCAAGGTATTGTATTTATAAGACTCAATATCTAAATATGATTGGATATAGAGGAATAAAAATCCTTCATATTTTTTATTTGTAATGGAGCATAAAACGAAATATTACCATATTTAAAAATCTTACCACTACAAGTTCTGTCAATGAACTCTTTGGTGGAGCTGTCAAGAAAAGTAAAAAAAAAAAAAAATGATAGTCATTTTTTGTATAAGGCAAGTATAATTGGAAAAAGAGCCACATACTATATATATATATATATATAGAGAGAGAGAGAGAGAGAGAGTGATTGAAGAATGAATATGGGGAAATGGGGGTAGCTTACTCAAGTAGCTCCATTTAAATTACATGACTTATTCAATTATTTAGTCAAATCACACAACACCTTAGCCCCAACCACACCGCCAGCCACCTGACCTTTTCACCTCCTAAACTAGTGGCAAGTGCATGTTAGCAGGTGGCCTAAAGTACTGACAGTAGTATAGTATCCCCCCAGGCCCATGTTAGATAATTATTTTTTTAAAAAAAGTACATTCCAACAGACAAGTGAAATAAAAATAGACTAAAATACAAAGTTTATCCTTTAGGTTTCTTAAGAATTCGTTTCAATCCTTTAAATTTCAGATTATTTAATTAAGGCATTTTTGTTAACTTTTGTTAAATTTTTTTTTTAAATCTAGAAAATACTTTCAATTATTAATTAAATTTTCTTAATTTAAAAAAATTGAAGAAAAATTTAAAAATTTTGAGAATTAACCACAACATATAACAAAAGTTGATGAAAAATCTTAATTGATAAGGACTGAAATGAACAAAAGCAAAATTAGATAACTAAAATGAATTTTGCTGAAATATAGAGAGTGAATTTTGCATTTTATTCATAAAAATATTTATTTGTCTAATGTTGTAGAGTTAGGTGCACACACTATCAACTCCACACTCTATGGGTTCCAGTTAGTTTAACTGGTAAAGTCTCTGATAATTGAATAAAAGATCTGAGGTTCAATCATCGCCTACACTAGAAACTTATTAGTGTCTTGGTCTGATGACAAAAAACTATTATTGAAAGTAAACGCTATAGGTTGAAACTCTCTAAAAAAAAATCCACCCCCTATTGCACAAATTGGACACACCTACAAATGACAAAATATAGCTTCAATGATCACCCTCACAACAAAATATCATAGAGCATATCTTTGAGTCAAAGATTTAAAACATACATCGAATCCTAACTTAGATATCATGATAACATACTTTTAGTTTTAGTAACAATCATATCATTACTACTTATCAAAAAAAAAAAAAAAACAATCATATCATTACCCTTGAAGACATTAAGTCATTAGAATGGACAAATCAAATAAAACTCAATAAAATATAACAGAGGTGCACATAAAACTCAAATCTCGAGTGTAGTTAGTTCCTTCATGTTTTTCACTGGTACCTAGATCTTGCTTCTAAAGCCAAGTCAATATTATGCCTCTAGCTTAACAAGTATCACATAATCACATAGCACAACTGTGCAAGTGTCAGTACCCATGCATGTGTTGCAGACATTGCAGTGTACCCCGTAACAAAAGTTCTTTTTTTTCCTATTTATAACGGTTCATTAGTATGGTTATCTGGTGAGACAGGAGCTGTTTTAAGTAAAATTCTCAGGGCTCACACGTATATTAAGTATACATTTTTTTATTGTAAGCAAGTTTGGGAATAAGAACTGCAAGATTAACATAGTATCTTGAACAAGCTTGGGAATAAGAACCAGATACCAGTTTCTAAAATTAGATCTAAAAGTGAGCTCCAGCCCAGGTTCAGAAATTGGCCCAATATATAATATTCCCACTCACACAATGTCAAGTGACTGGATAGAATTGCTGCAGCCAATTTCCAATGCTGAATTTGCTTGCCGACTAGTTTATCCAATCCACGCAACAAAACCGGTTTCTATAATCAGAATATTTGCTAACAAATCCATCCTAGAAGAACAAAACTGGTTTCAACCAATGCAGCTCCTAATGTCCAAGAAACATCCCCTGGGCCAAATATTATCTCTTTATCACTAAGGCAAAGAGAATCCACAGTTGAGAAAGTCACTTAATAACCTAGTTTTTACATGGATTCAAAAATGAAATTGGATTATTAATATTTTTAACACAATCGCTTCCAAAGGAGGAGGAAAATTAAAAAGGAAATGGGCTTGTTGACAAGGCGCCCAGTTTGAACATGATTTTTCTTTTGGGCATGCATGATGCATGCAACTGTCAGAAGGATATATATATTATGGAAGATGCGTAGATAAGTACCATACATTAGATTCTTCAATTTAATTCAAACATTTAGTTGTATCGATCAATATAATATAAATGGTATTTTTTTTTCTTCTAAAAATAATTAAATTCAAAACAACAAAACATTTGAGTTCAATTGAGGAACTTAATGTATTGCACTTAAATTACTGCATTTATTAACCAATCCCTGGACTTGGTCCAGAGTTTACTGGGTGTGCGGGTGGTGGCCGTTGAAACTCTCGTAGGCTCTTGGAGAAAACTATTTTCTTGCTTTTAATGTTCAAACTTTTAGAGCTGCCTTCTTCTATTGGAAGTGTCTTCATTGAACCATCTTTACGGACAGAGGCAAGCAATGAACCCTCCCCAACACCTTTTAGGCCTAAGTAAAAGATAGATCGTAGTGCGTTAGAAATAATCCAAGATTAAAAGTACCTTGATATGCAACTTGGAAAACAGTTAAACCTCATTAAATTAATTAAAAATAACTTCTATAAATCCAAGATTTTTAGCATTACTGCTCAAAAAGTCTTGGTGTTGGTCCAAGTCAACAAGGGATTAAATGCATTTTTATGCTTTTATCCTTCTCTCTAAAATGGGATATGAAACCAATTTGGATGAGAAAAACGTCCAATTAAGGTAAAATTATTGGTATGGATCCCACATATTAGTGAGACGTGTGTCTCATGTGCCCCGTGCATGAAATACCGTCTCCCAATTAAGGAAATAAAATGAAATTTTTATCTTTGAATATGACAAAAAAACAGCGTTTGGAATTTTCATGCAATCAAAACCATCGTGCAAGGATATCAGGAACCAACATTCTCATTTATTTAAATTCAGACTTGGGGTTTGGTACACCAATGCGTCATCTACCCAAAAAAAAAAAAACTCCTGTTCACCTAAGCACTTAGATGTCAAGTACATCTCCACAATCGAGCTGCACATATTGACTCTAATGAGTTACAAATTTAAAAATAAGACTTTGATTTACCCATCTCTTATGTTGTGTTGTTAATAGGAATAAATGAATTTAATCACTTTACCATTATTCTAATACAATTCAGGCAATCATTTTTTAGATCACAAATTACAAAAGTAAAATTAGTGCATTACTATTTCAGATCATACAATTCGATAGATAAGGTACATGAGAGAGACGCAAAAGCTTTAAAATTTCAACCAAAATTTCAGCCAAATCCAAGTCTCAAGGACCTTGATATTTAATTATAAAATCTGTGAAGCTGTCTAGCATTGCATGAGGAAATTCCAATTCATACTAAATGTGATAGCAAATAAAAATTATAATTACCATAAGGGACAGATGCAGAAGTTGCTGAATAATCACACACGAGAAGCAATACTGCCACAATCGCTGCCATCAACTTTGCTGGAAAACTGCTCATGATGGAAGGCTGAAAACAATAACTTCTTGAAGCCAGTCAGTTCACCTTTGTTGTGAAAAATTAAGACTCTAGACAGTGATGTGTGTTTGGTATAACCTATTTTGGTGAAATGAGAATAAGCTGAGTTTAACTAAGTTGTACCTAAGAAAAAGTACAACTTTAAAAATCCGTACTTCAAGGGAAAAAAAAAACTGGCCTAATTTATACTGTTACCACTTAGCAACCTGCTTTCACTATGAGAATCTGCAACCAAAGTAGGGTAGGCACCAAAACACTTGCAACTAAGACAAAAAAGAGTCGGCGTAGGAGAAGGTAGGCAACCTAACACTTTGAAACTAAAATGCAAAAAAAGTCGGTGCATCAATAGTATAGCCACCTACACTCCATTTAGGAGCAATGGAATGTTGGACCCTACTGTTCCTCAATTTGGAAGATGAAATGGTGATGGAATATAATGCTCCCTCATATTACCTATTTGTTCCCATACACATCCATGAGAATAGAAATCACTTTCTTACCTCTATTTAGTATTAATTAATAAATAACATCCGATTAATACAAAATTTGGCATGTATGTTAATTTAACATGAATGGCTAACATAAAAGAGATCGTGTAATCCAATTGTACGATTTTCAAAACATTAATCCTATAAAACGTTATTTAATGGTGGACATTGACAAAGAGTAATACCAAATATACCTATATGCTGACCCTTAGTGAAACGGTAGAAACCTAAATTGTAAAATTACATAATTCTTATTTTTTATATTTCTTAAATAATAAACTCCCAAATATATTGGAAGGGGAACACCTCAATCCTTTCAAATCTATTCCAATCCCTCTTAATATATGCATCCTTTGTTTTTAAACATACTGTAAATGCTTACTGTAGGGTCACGAATTGTAGCCCACACCTTAATAGAAACAGGAAATGGGCCCAACAAGCCCAATACAATAAATTTGTGAGAGAGTGGGTTAAAGAATTGGGCTAGCAGCGATTTCTACAACAGTTACTGGGATCTGGGTACTTGGCCGAGGGGGCTAAAACACATACTCGAGCTAAGATTCTACGTCCGAGGAGTAAGGTTTGGGTGATTTTCATGGGTTATAATCAAATCCGAGGGGTATGATCTTGGATAAGATGCTCTCTTTTAGGTTGCCTTTTTCCCGGCGCTTCAGTAGTTGTTTCTTGATGTTCTTTTTTCCTTTCTTTTTCTTTTCCTTTTTTCCTCCCCTTACTTATGAAGGGTTTATTCCATTATATAGTCCTTCATTGTCCGATCTCATCGTCCACTTGTCTGTCATCTAGCACGGTACTTGAGTTTCCATTTCCTTTCTTACAGCTTTTTGACTTCCTGGGGATAAAGATCACTTTCCACACTGTTCAGGGGTCTTCTCCACATAAATGCGGCCAGGAAAGCAGCTGTGATGCATTTAATGCGGTGGTAACAGCTTTTACTCAAGATATTTCTGCATCCTTATCCCTTCCATATGCATCGGTAATCTATCCTTACCTCTGGAACTTCCTGGAGGGTGGACTAAGGGAAAGCCGAGGTTCCTCTCACCATCGGACGTCATGTCCGAGGAGCGTCTTACTCTCGGACCAGCCTATTTGGGTCCTTACGCGTTCTACTGTTAGTTACAACGGTCCTCTGCGACTTCTTCTCCTCGGGCGTATTGCTGACGAAACTTCATTCTTGGGCCCAGATCATGGGCCCATATTTTACTCCCCCACAATAGCCCCTCAAAATTCTAATTTTTCTTTCTGATCCGAGGAGGAAAATTAGGATTTTGATGTATAAGTGTAATTACGATGTAGTCCATAGTTGTATCTAAATTTAGGCGCACGTAAGGGCCATTTCTGTCATTTCGTATGGGCTTCTGACGCTTGGGAACTCGCACAATCATCATTAAACGCTTAGAATTGCGTTTCAACCAGACATCCTACGGTGAAATACGAATCCGACGGCTCAGATCGCAACTTCAATATTTGGGCGGGATTATGGTTCTTTTTCTTTTTTCAACCCCACTATAAAAACTTCCAGGCGTGACTTTTTGCTTCTTATCAGAACTTACAGCTTCAGAGTGTTCATATCCAGGCGCCCACCAATTTGTGCAAGAAAGAGAGCTCGACGATCTTCCAGTGACCAGAGAAGCAATTCGTGTTCATTTCGACGTAAGTTTCGCATTCCGACTTCCATTGTACTTTCGGCTAACCTCCTCGGCTAACCACCTCACCTTATAGACACTAACCATGGGTAGATTCGAGCGCTTAGTGGATACTCCGGCCAAGATAGAGTTGTTCAAGGAGAAGTATCACATTCCCCAAGAGGTGGTGGTACGTCACTGCACCACAGAGGGAGTGGAGTTTGACCGGAGGATGGGAGAGGTGGTCATCCCCATGATTGCCTTCATAGAAGGGGGGATGACCATTCCCATGGGTAGGATTACACGGGACTACCTTCGTGCCCATAGGCTGTGTCCCCATCAGTGTGCTCCTAACTTCTTTAGAGTCCTAGGGTCAATCGACGCCTTGGATCGGCATCTGGGGTTAGGATTGACGTGGTACGACGTCGCCCACCTGTATGAGGGCCATATAGAGACTCGGGCAGGCTTTTACCTTAAGTCCCGTAACAACGTGGTCAAACTGATATCCTGCCTTCCCAAGTCAAATAAGGGGATGAAGGACGACTACCTGATCTTGTCGGGGCCTTGGAGCGACGGCTTAGCCTGCCCAACCAAGGCCGGGACTCCAGGTGGATCACTTTAGACCTAGGATTTCTAACTTTAGCATTAAGGATTGTTACCTTTACACTAGTTTGCTTGGTTATTTTGTGTTAGTGACTTTCCATATTTTTTTTTATAGCCGAGGCTTAATAACGTAACTTTCTTGTTTGACAGACAAATTTTTTACTAATCCGAAGCTCAGCCTGATCAACGTTCCAGCATTGAATTATTTGCTAAGGTCAGAAATTTTCGTGAACGAGGACGGGCAACTACGAGCGGTCCACCTCATTTTGGATTTTGAACCCATTTCTCGGTCCTTCTTAGACGTCGGCAACTCTATCCGAGCCGGGGACCATCGCTTGGCTCGTATAGACGTGTCTCGGCCGAACTTCCTTGCCAGCTACGACCTTCCGCCGGTTGACCATCCCATTCCACAGGGAATTCCTCTCGCCGTCGCACCGTTGCGCGAAGTGACACTTGGGGAAGCTATCCTTAGAGAAGAGACAGCTTCTTCTTCGTCCCTAGAACTAGAGATTGACAAGTTCAGGTTTGAAGAGGAAACAGTACATATATCAGAGGCCGAGGAAGGGGCGGACGAGCAGTCGAGCGTGCACCCTCCGGCTCAGGCGATAACTTACATCGCCGATACCACCGACGAGGAGGAAGACATGGCTCCCCGGACTGGCCCTTCTTTAAAAGAATTGATGAAGGGTAGGAATAAAGAGCCATCCTCTCAGGATAAGGGCAAATCCAAACAAATTGCCCATCCTCCCCCTCCTCCGTCCCAAGTGCCTGCTGACCTTGGGCTCAAACCGAATCCAGATTTGAGAAGGAAGAGGCCGGTGGAGCCTGTTGAGGAGGGGGAGTTAGGCCCATCAAGGGGCAATAAGCAGGCCAGGCCTGCACCAGAGCGAAGAAGTAGGAGGTCCCACTCCGTGGAGAGCCACGAGGAGCGACCAGCGGCCCAGGCTCGTCAGCCACCACGAACCTGGTCACCTGAATTGGAAGTCGATGGCGGCCCCATCATGATGGATGCCTCCCTTCGGCATTTTCGAGGTGGCCATGCAGGTCGTTTGGCCGACGCTCTGCTACAACCTCTCCTACTTCCGTCGGACCTGGCGGCGTACAGGAGCTTTGATTACCCTGATCTGCTCCTTTCCATGAAGAGGGACTTGGCCATGGTAAGTTACTTCAGTTTGATTTCTTTTTATTTGTACATTATTTCTTAAGTCTAACACACTTTTTCCTTTTGCATAATAGGTCGCGCAACAAGTGTACGTGGCCGAAGAGTGGGCAAAGCGCTTTCGCGATGAGACGAGGGCTGCTCACCAGGCCCGAGATACTGCGGAGGACCATTTGAGCGTGCTGAGGACCCAGCAGAAGCAGTTGGCCGAGCAAGTGAAGAAGGCCAACCAGGACAAGGCCAGCGCTGAGGCTGGAAGGAACAATATGGAGAAGCAGGCGGAGACTTTTCGCAGCGAGCTGCACCTCTGCCAGATCAACTTAGAAACGGAGAAGCAGATGGTGATAAGTCTGCGCGAAGAGCTCCGCAAGGCCAAGGAAGCTGCGCAGCTACAGAAGGAGGCAGCCGAGGCCGAGAAGCAAGCTTCTTATGCTCTGGGGGTGGAAGAAACCCAGAGCAGGTTAACTGAGGAGTTTGCTTCGGTCGCCAGGGACTACTGCGACGTCACGTGGGGGAAAGCCCTTGACGCCGCTGGGGTCCCGGCCGACTCCAGCCTCAGGAGGCCCGAGAGCGTGTACTACGATCCTGAAATCCAACCGCTCTCAGATTCTGATCCTCCTCCTCCAGAGCAGCCAGCCTCAGCGCCTGAAGCTCCTGCGGCAAACTCAGACCTTCCAGCATCTGTGGAAGGCCCAACAGCCACCCGTCAGGACGCCGGTGAAGGGGAAAAGGCCGAGACCTCCCAGGGTAAAGCTCCGGGTGCTGCTTCTTCGAAGCCTCAACCAACAGTCGGCCACGAAGACCCCAAGATCAAGGCCTAGGACATTTGTTTTAGTGATTCTTTCTGTTTTGTTTTGTTTGTTTTTTTTTTTTTTTTTTTTTTGTGCTCATTACTTTAAAGATATGTACTGTTTTAATCATTAAGGAAAGTACACTTCTTTTGTTTTACGTATTATGGCAAGTAATAGCTAATCCCTCCGCTGTCATTCCATTCATTTTTTTTTTTGCATTAAAAGAATGGCCGACTTAATTGAAAAGTTTCGGAAGTTGACATACTAGTTAAACACATAACCAAACAAGAAATTTGAGTCATGCGCTTTTATCTGTATTAGAACGTTAAAAAAGGGAAATAAAACAAGTAGTAACTAACCCAGATCATCTGGTCCGATGTCTCAGGCACGATTGGATATAAATTTGAACACATCAGAGAACGGCAAGGGTGTTAACTAACCCAAATCATCTGGTCCGAGGACTCATGCATGATTGGATTTAAGTTTAAACACATCAGAGAACGGCAAGGGTGTTAACTAACCCAAATCATCTGGTCCGAGGACTCATGCATGATTGGATTTAAGTTTAAACACTTCAGAGAACGGTAAGGGTGTTAGCTAACCCAAATCATCTGGTCCGAGGACTCATGCATGATTGGATTTAAGTTTAAACACATCAGAGAACGGCAAGGGTGTTAACTAACCCAAATCATCTGGTCCGAGGACTCATGCATGATTGGATTTAAGTTTAAACACTTCAGAGAACGGTAAGGGTGTTAGCTAACCCAAATCATCTGGTCCGAGGACTCATGCATGATTGGATTTAAGTTTAAACACTTCAGAGAACGGTAAGGGTGTTAGCTAACCCAAATCATCTGGTCCGAGGACTCATGCATGATTGGATTTAAGTTTAAACACATCAGAGAACGGTAAGGGTGTTAACTAACCCAAATCATCTGGTCCGAGGACTCATGCATGATTGGATTTAAGTTTAAACACTTCAGAGAATGGTAAGGGTGTTAGCTAACCCAAATCATCTGGTCCGAGAACTCATGCATGATTGGATTTAAGTTTAAACACTTCAGAGAATGGTAAGGGTGTTAACTAACCCAAATCATCTGGTCCGAGGACTCATGCATGATTGGATTTAAGTTTAAACACTTCAGAGAATGGTAAGGGTGTTAACTAACCCAAATCATCTGGTCCGAGGACTCATGCATGATTGGATTTAAGTTTAAACACTTCAGAGAATGGTAAGGGTGTTAACTAACCCAAATCATCTGGTCCGAGGACTCATGCATGATTAGATTTAAGTTTAAACACTTCAGAGAATGGTAAGGGTGTTAACTAACCCAAATCATCTGGTCCGAGAACTCATGCATGATTGGATTTAAGTTTAAACACTTCAGAGAATGGTAAGGGTGTTAACTAACCCAAATCATCTGGTCCGAGGACTCATGCATGATTGGATTTAAGTTTAAACACTTCAGAGAACGGTAGAAAGGTATGAAAAGAGGTATACATATTTAACATAAAAGACGAATATTGATCAAACATAAGTTTATTAATAATAATACCTTTTCAGATTATTGACATTCCAAGGGCGGGGTACTACAAGTCCGTCCAAGTCTTCCAAGAAATATGCTCCAATGCCAGCATTGGAGGTGATGCGATATGGTCCTTCCCAATTTGGCCCTAGTTTTCCCCAAGCAGGGTTCTTTGCCGAGCCCACGACTTTGCGCAGCACCAGGTCACCTGAGACCAAAGGTCTTGTCTTTACATGGGCATCATAACCTTGCTTTAGCTTTTGTTGGTAATGAGCCAAGTGAACCATTGCGTTTTCCCTTTTTTCATCAATCAAGTCCAGACCTCTCGCCAAGTTTTCATCGTTATCTTTTGGATTGAATGAACTTGTTCTCGTCGTTGGGAACCCGGACTCCAAAGGGATGACTGCTTCAGCCCCATAAGTCATTGAGAAAGGGGTCTCCCCAGTGGACCTACGAGGTGTGGTCCTGTACGTCCAAAGTACGTGTGGGAGTTCTTCCACCCACCTTCCCTTCGCATCATCCAGTCTTTTCTTCAATCCGCTTAATATGACCTTATTTACAGCTTCGGCCTGGCCATTCCCCTGGGGGTAAGCCGGAGTAGAATACCTGTTAGTGATACCCAATTCTCCGCAGTAGTTTCTGAACATCTTACTGTCAAACTGAAGTCCATTATCTGTGATAAGTACATGCGGGACACCGAACCGAGTAACAATGTTTCTCCAGATAAATCTTTTCGCATCCACATCTCGGATATTAGCCAGAGGCTCTGCTTCAACCCACTTTGTGAAATAGTCAGTACCAACTATCAGATACTTCTTGTTTCCTACAGCCTTAGGAAATGGTCCGACGATGTCTAAGCCCCATTGAGCGAATGGCCACGGGCTAGATATTGGATTGAGGGTTCCTCCTGGCTGGTGTATACTTGGTGAATACCGTTGACATTGATCGCACTTTTTGACGTACTCCAAAGCTTCTCTCTGCATGTTCGGCCACCAATAACCCTGTGTAATGGCCCTATGCGCCAAAGATCTGCCTCCAGTATGACTTCCACAGATTCCCTCATGCATTTCCTCCAAGAGCGATTCCGTTTGATCGGGATGAACACAGAGTAGATAAGGTCCAGAGAAGGAACGCTTGTATAGCTTATCATCCTGTGACAGCCAATAGCTAGGAGCCTTCTTTCTTATTTTGTCGGCCTCCGTTTTCTCTTCGGGTAGAATATCACCCTTTAAGAACTGCACGACGGGGTCCATCCAACTCGGCCCCATTCTTACTTGATTGATCTGTACTACGTTTGCTATTATTGAGGGTCGATGCAGGTCCTCAACAAGGATTAGGCGAGGCAAGTTCTGCGCCGAGGAAGTTGCAAGAGTGGCCAAGGAGTCCGCATGCGTGTTACCGTTTCTTGGGACATGTAGCAAGCTAAAGGATTCGAACTCCATTTGCATGGCTCTCACTCGGTTAAGATAGCCTCGCATTCTTTCATCCTTGGCTTCAAATTCACCCTTGACTTGACCCACAACTAGCCTTGAATCCGAGAAGAGGTTAATGGACTTTCCTCCCATCTTTAGGACCATAGTCATTCCTTCCAGTAGCGCCTCGTACTCTGCTTCGTTATTCGTGGCAGGAAAGCTTAATCTTAACGACTTTTCAACGGTGATCATCTCTGAGGATGTCAACACTAGCCCAATACCCGCTCCTTTTTGGTTTGATGCTCCGTCTACATGCACTTCCCACGTCGGAGGGGGACACTTGGTGATACTACAGGCTAGTTTTGCACCTCTTTCCTCTAATGCTGATTGACTATCCGCTTCCGGTTCGGTGAATTCTGCCACCAAGTCGGCCAGTACCTGGCCTTTAACTGAGGTGCGAGGCATGTACTTAATGTCGAAGGCTCCCAGAATTGTACCCCACTTGGCTATCCTTCCCGTGTAGTCTGCACTTTTAAGTACGGCTTTTAATGGGAGTTGAGTAAGAACAATCACCGTGTGCGCTTGGAAATAATGAGGCAACTTGCGTGTGCCCAGGACCACCGCTAATATGGCCTTTTCCAGTGGGAGGTAGCGTATTTCTGCCTCATGCAGTGACTTACTCACGTAGTATACTGGTCGTTGCACGCCGTTGTCAACCCTTATCAGTACTAAACTTACTGCATAGGAGACCACTGCAATGTAAGCAAAAAGGACCTCGTCCGGCTCAGGGCTTGACATGACAGGCGGCCGAGCAAGATAGTCCTTGAGTTGTTGAAAGGCCGCGTCACATTCCGTCGACCATTCAAAGCTTTTCCATTTATTGATCAACAGAAAGAAAGGTCGGCACCTGTCCGCCGATCGAGATATAAATCTATTCAGCGCAGCAGTCATTCCGGTTAGTTTTTGCACTTCCTTTGGGTTCCGAGGAGTTCGCATACTGATGATGGCTTTAATTTGGTCGGGATTGACTTCAATTCCCCTGTGAGTAACCATATAACCCAAGAACTTGCCTGAGCCAACACCAAACGAACATTTGGCGGCGTTCAAACGTAATTTATAACTTCTGAGAATTTCGAAGACTACTCGGAGATCTTCAAGGTGTTCAGATGCTCTTTTACTTTTCACCACCATGTCATCTATGTAAATCTCCATATTTTTCCCTAATAATGATTCGAACATCCTTGTCATCATTCTTTGGTAGGTGGAACCCGCATTCTTCAGACCAAATGGCATCACCTTGTAGTGGTAGTTCCCTACTGGCGTGACAAAAGCAGTTTTTTCCTGATCGTCCAATGCTAAAGGTATCTGATGATAACCCTGGAAGGCGTCCAAGAAGCTCATTCGAGGATGGCCGACTGTGGCATCTACCAGTTGATCAATTTTGGGCATGGGAAACGGATCTTTAGGGCAGGCCCTATTAAGATCCGTGAAATCAACACATACTCGCCACTTCCCAGTCTTTTTCTTGACCACCACCGTATTTGCCAACCACTCAGGATAGAAGACTTCTTTGATAGCCCCTGCCTTCTTTAGCTTCGACACTTCCTGACGGACCGCTTCTGCATGCTCTTTAGACGGCCGACGGGGAAGCTGCTTCCTGGGCGTCATCATCGGATTAACATTCAGATGGTGGCAAATGAAGTCTGGGTCTACCCCCGGAGCCTCGTAAGCATCCCATGCAAAGACGTCTATGTTTCGCTTGAGGAACTCTATCAACTCCTCCTTCTCTGACTGGGGTAGTTGAGATCCGACCTGAAAGAATTTATCAGGGTCATCTCCTATTATGACCTTTACAAGATCTTCACATTTCGCCTCCTCGGACAGCCCATCCTTGGACAACATTGGGGGTTTTGATTGCTATAGCTCTTCTTTTTGAGCCTCCGATTCTGCTTCAGGTTCATGTCGGATAGCTGCTATCATGCACTGCCGTGCCATGGTTTGATCACCCAATATCTCTTCTATCTTGCCTCCAGAGGGGTATTTAATCTTCTGATGCAGGGTGGAAGAGACTGCTCCTAAAGTATGAAGCCAAGGCCTTGCAACAATTGCTGTATAAGGGGAGTAGGCGTCCACCACTATGAAATCGACCTCTACTATCTCCACTCCGGTTTGTACTGGCAGCCTGACTTGCCCTTTCGGGATAATAATCTTCCCTTCAAAGCTTACTAAAAGGGAGTTATAAGGTGTCAGGTCTTCGGCCCTTAGGTTCAGCCCCTTGAAGAGGTCAGGGTACATGATCTCGGCTGCACTGCCTTGATCCACCATTACCCTCTTTACATCGTAGCCCCCAATTCGGAGGGTAATTACCAAAGCATCGTCATGTGGTTGAACTGTTCCGATCTTGTCTTCGTCCGAGAATCCCATGACCAGGGACCGGCTCGATTTAGCTCTCTTCGACTCATGAGAGTCATCCTCAGGGTACAGACGAGCCACCGACATTACTCTGGAGGGGCATGACCCTGTCCTGCCAGGTGCCGCAAAGATGACATTAATAATTCCAATTGGAGGTCTAGGAGGATTCTCCCTTTCTGACCGAGTATCCGCATTGCTACCCAGATTATTGGAATGGTGCAACAGCTGTTTCAATCTGCCCTCCCGGACAAGCTGGTCCAGGTGATCCCATAAGCTTCTACAGTCCTCGGTGGTATGGCCGTGGTCTCTATGATATTGACAATAGAGGTTCCGGTTTCTCTTTTCTGGGTTTCCCATCATCTTGTTGGGCCACTTGAAGAAGGGTTCGTTTTTTACCTTTTCTAGGACTTGGTGCACAGGCTCTCGGAATACAGCCCCTACTATTTGGCTGTTGCTGGATGTCTGCTGCTCGGCATAATCCCTTTTCGGCCGGTTATTATTGTACCTGTCCGGCCTAAACTCTCTTCTTTCTTGTGGGACAAGCTTATCTTTCCCTTTTCCTTGTTGCTGCTGTTGTTGATCATCTTCTATCCTTTTATATTTATCCACCCTATCCATTAATTGTTGCAAGCTGGTGACCGGTTTCCCTGTCAGGGACTTCCTCAGACCATGATCGGAGGGAAGACCAACCTTGAAGGTTCTGACAGCGACCTCGTCAAAATCTCCATCAATCTCGTTAAACATCTCCCAATACCTCTCGGCATATGACCTCACAGACTCCCCCTCCCTCATTGTCATGGACAGCAGGGAATCAAGGGGTTGAGGAACTCTGCTGCATGTAACAAACCGGGAGCAGAATGATTGAGTGAGCTTCTTAAAGGAGCCGATGGAATCAGTCTTCAACCCATCGAACCATCTCATCGGCATCGGTCCTAGGCTAGAGGGGAATACTCTACACAATAAAGCCTCGTCCTGAGAGTAGACTGCCATCTTTTGTCTGAATTGGCTCACGTGTTCTACAGGGTCGGTACGTCCGTTGTACATAGAGAACGTAGGCTGATGAAAACGTCTGGGAAGCTTTGCCTTTTCTATTCCCCTAGTAAAGGGGGACTTAGAAATTTGGGTCAAAGCCTTCTTCATGTCTTTGGCTCCCACTCCCCGTCTAGACGAACTTTTTCTCCTTCTCTTGTGAGAATGCTCTTCCTCATAGGAATAGGATTCACTGGGGGGAGTCTCTAAAGAATTCCTGTAACTGTCCTCCCCTTCACTGTTGGAGGAGACATCAGAACTTGAAGGGGTGCGATTTCGCTGTGCTCGACGAAGCTTCTTTTTCAATTCTTCTATTTCACGCTGTAAGTCCTTTTCGTCAGCGTGCCCTTGCACCAGATGGCTCTTTCGTCGATAGCCGCTCTTCCCAGCATGGATCGCTCGCGAACTACCCTCACGCTGGTTATCTACGTGGTTATCCCATTCAAGATTATGGAGTTCATCTTGCTGATTGACGTTTACTGACTCTGCATGGGGCGGACTGGCCTGTTGCGGTCCGGAACCTGCCATAACTGCCGTAACTTCCTACTAGCGCTAATTCTTTCCCACAGACGGCGCCAATTGTAGGGTCACGAATTGTAGCCCACACCTTAATAGAAACAGGAAATGGGCCCAACAAGCCCAATACAATAAATTTGTGAGAGAGTGGGTTAAAGAATTGGGCTAGCAGCGATTTCTACAACAGTTACTGGGATCTGGGTACTTGGCCGAGGGGGCTAAAACACATACTCGAGCTAAGATTCTACGTCCGAGGAGTAAGGTTTGGGTGATTTTCATGGGTTATAATCAAATCCGAGGGGTATGATCTTGGATAAGATGCTCTCTTTTAGGTTGCCTTTTTCCCGGCGCTTCAGTAGTTGTTTCTTGATGTTCTTTTTTCCTTTCTTTTTCTTTTCCTTTTTTCCTCCCCTTACTTATGAAGGGTTTATTCCATTATATAGTCCTTCATTGTCCGATCTCATCGTCCACTTGTCTGTCATCTAGCACGGTACTTGAGTTTCCATTTCCTTTCTTACAGCTTTTTGACTTCCTGGGGATAAAGATCACTTTCCACACTGTTCAGGGGTCTTCTCCACATAAATGCGGCCAGGAAAGCAGCTGTGATGCATTTAATGCGGTGGTAACAGCTTTTACTCAAGATATTTCTGCATCCTTATCCCTTCCATATGCATCGGTAATCTATCCTTACCTCTGGAACTTCCTGGAGGATGGACTAAGGGAAAGCCGAGGTTCCTCTCACCATCGGACGTCATGTCCGAGGAGCGTCTTACTCTCGGACCAGCCTATTTGGGTCCTTACGCGTTCTACTGTTAGTTACAACGGTCCTCTGCGACTTCTTCTCCTCGGGCGTATTGCTGACGAAACTTCATTCTTGGGCCCAGATCATGGGCCCATATTTTACTCCCCCACACTTACCATGACCTCTTTATCTATTCATAATAATATTGGATGGAAATAAAACATTAAAAGGTGGGGGTTACTGCAATCTGGCAAAAAATTTTGACCTAGCAACCTTGGTACAAATACATTCCTTCTGAATGTGACAATCTATACAGCTGGTGCACATATACTCAAGTCAAACTATTCCTAGGCACCTCAAGAATTTTTTTCTCTTACAATATGACCAAGAAACAAGTGTGGAATTTTATGCAATCAAATCATCAGGCAAAGATGAGGAACCAGCATTCTTTTTAATTTAAATTTACACTTGGTGTTTGGTACACTAGTGCATAATTACTGAAAAAAATTCCACATAGTCAATCTAAGTACTTAGATTTCAAGTACATCTCCACAATCAAGCTGCCTGTGTAAACAACAGATTCAAAGACAAGCAAGAGGCATACACTATATGCGAGCAGCCAATCAATGAATCAAATACAAGTTTCCCCAATTCATCCCAAAGAAAAAAATAATAATAAAAAAGAAAGAAAGACAAGTTTTCCTCTGAATTTGGTTCCAGATGTCATTAAGTTTTCTAGAACCCCTTTGAAGTCAAACAAAGCAATCAAACCTGCGGACCTCCCAACTGAGCCGAAGCTTAAGCTATGAAAATGAATGATATTTTAGAGGGGGAGAGAAGTGTAATAAATGGAAATAATGAGGGAATAAAGGTTCACATGGGAAGGAAACTGCAGTTATCCAGTATATGTTGATTGGACTACTTTGGACTCCAAACACCACAATCCCCCCCCTGACCCAAACCCAAAAGAAGGGCCTAAGTTGGATACAACTAGCCAAGATATAGACGCAAACACAAAATAGCCCCCACAAAGATATGTTCCAATGAATCTAGTCTGTAATTTGACAAATGGTGAATAACAAGGAATGTTCAAATAATGACGTACCATTCCTTCTTATAAATCCATTGCATATGTCGTACAAATCTATCTTCACCTTACAGTTTTCTACCAAGATTCAAGAGACTATTTAATAACACCACACTCTTGGATACCAGATTGAAAGGCTTTTGTTCATACACTTAAAAAAGCACCCGAACTTTCAATGAGAAAGATATAACCTGAGATGGTTACATTTCACTTAAAGATATAAATTTGGAATTTGAAACCAACTTTGCCATAGCCACCAAAACAATATTAGTTCAATAGATATGTAGTCACCTTCCAAATGCTGCAATAAGATTTTTTTTGACTCAAGTGTTATGCCTCCTTAAAGTTAACATTTAAAAACAAAAACAAAAAAAGAAAGAGAGAAAAGAAAAGGCTTGATCTGAATAAACCTGAAAGCTCTAGCAGGCAATTCAGTATTTGTTAAAACTGAATTTTGGCATCTTGCATCACAATACCCTTAGTCTACCACGCATAATTGCTATTACAGCCCAATATAATCCCAATGTTTCATACTTCAACTACATGATTAACCTTAATTCCCCTATATTTTCCATTTTCCTATTGACACTTCATCAAAGCAGCTTGCAGTAATTTCTCAGTAAAACAAACTGAACAAGGAAGGTCCATAACTAAGTGCTGGTTTCAAACAGGCATCAACACAAACATAACAAGCGCAAAAAAATTTCATTAACAAAGCCTTCAATAAACTATTCCACAAGTTTGTCTACATAGACAAACACGAACATACCATATTAAACACAAAATTGAGTCCACATATCAACATAAAACCTCAATGAACCAGGAAGCGCCTTCTTCCACGCCTCAAGATCCGGCAAATCACCAGTAAGAGCAATCGAGCTATCCTCCTTCCGATTCCCAAGACTCAAAACAAATAAATTTTCGCCAAAAACCCGTCTCATTGCCTTCAAAGATTCCTCCATAACTACCTTTCCATCTCTCCTTTTATCCTCAGCCTCCACACAACTACCCCCAACATTAACCATCACTCTCCCACCTTTCCTCAAACACTTCTTGAGCACTTCCCAAGTATTCGGATCCTGAAGCTCAGGTATCAAACTACCTTGACTAAACAAATCAACAAAGATCCCCGAAAACCCGTCTCGAACACTAGCTTTCAAAGCATTTCCAATGTAAATAAAAAGCCTATCTGGGTATTGTTTCTCCAGCCTTTCAAGGCCAAAATACTCTCTACCAACTGCAATCACAGATGGGTCAAGCTCCCAACCATGAATTACCAATTCTGGGTACAACTCAAGGCATAAACGGGCAGCAGAACCCGCTCCAAACCCGAGAATTGCGACGGGTCCTGGTGGTAGTATAGGAGGTAAGGTGGCAAAGACATCAAAGTAAGTGTCTGTGAAAGATTTGAATAGGAAAGAGATGCTGTGAATGTTTCCAGGAGTGTCTAGAAGGAGCAACCTTGAACCCGCAAAAGGGTGGTCGGCTTTTCTGGAAACTTGGAGGACACGAATGTAGTTGTGCCTGGACTTGAATTTTACGAGGATTTTGACGTCTTCAATGGAAATGCCATTGTCTTGGGTTTTGGTGGAAGAAGAAGAAGAATGGGTTGGTTTGTGTGAGAGAGTTGTTGTGAGGAATGGGTTTTTTGGAGGGGTTGAGATTTGAATTGGGTAGGAGATTAACGGTTGGATTTGGAAATGGTGTGAAGTGAGAGTAACTGAGATTTGGCGGAGTTGTTGGAGTGACATTTGCGCTGTGCTCGGAGAAAAGTAGGTATACTTAGGTGTGGTCATTGACTATTTATACAGGCATTGAGAGTATTTGAGAATTGAGACCAACTTCACAAACCCAACATATGACAAGCATAATACGTTAATATATATCTCACAATATGTAGGTTGTGGAGTCTTATACGAAAGAAATGATACATATGCCTAATTTTACATTGAGTATGAGTCGAGTTTGAATTCATCACCAAATTAGACTATACATGCATATGCCTAGTTCAACTTTAGTTCAGTTTCTTATTGAACAAATTCGAACTTAATTATGAGTTATTTTATTCATTTATTCTTTATCCATGTTTAGACTATACATCCAAGTTTATTCTTTGTCCATGAAAGGTATACAACATGACCAAAAAAATTTACCCCTTTTATAAATTTAAACTTATAATAATTAAATTATAGTTGAGATTATATTATAAAAGTTTAATTAGGTAGAATAATTTTTTTTTATCAACTCGTAAAAAATAAGATTAAGCAACCTTGTTACTTGAAAGAATCATAACTAAGTAGTGTCCCTTTCCTTTCTTTTTGCCAAACTTAGTATTGGTGTAGCCTGTAGAGGGCATGAATGGTTGTGCTCCAAACAGACTATGAGCATGAGGGCAACTTGAACGTTAGAGCATTAAATATTGACCAGATTATTGTGATTCCGCTAATGTAAAATTTAATATTTGGTTTTTGACGAAAGAAATTTTTTGATACCAAGAAAGACTAAGCATTAAAACAGATTTTGATACCAAGGAAAAGCTAAGCATTAAAATAGAAGCGAGTAACCCGTACAACCTTAGTATGATAGTCTCTCCATAAATATAAGAGCTTGTGGGGTGTGAAGGTAAGGACCGGAGTTCAAATCTCTAAGAGGGAGATTCACACACATATATACTTAGATTAAACTAGAGTACTTGTGGGGTGTATAGGTAAGAGCCGGAGTTCAAGTCTTTAAGAGGGAGAAACACACACATACACTTACATTAAACTATTGTAGAATTTCTATCTTAAAAAAATAAAATTAAAAATTAAAAAGAAAGATGCGAGTAGCATTGCCAATTTCTTTCTTTCTTACTTTCTTAGAAGCAGTGGAAAAATATTGTATAATTATTAAGCTACTGGAAATGGATGGTGCATCTACCATAATCATAAATAAAATAACCAGCTTTAGCATGATTAATGCAATGTAATTCAATAAATGGAACAAGCAGTATAGATAACGTTTATGCACATAACAGGAGTCCTGGACAAAGTAACCTACTTAAAACAAAAATTGACTTGAGGTATCCCCAAGAAGAATGCCACTATGGACAAAGTATTCAAATACTGTGTACACAACCTAACTCTGATTCTGATACATTCTAATATCAAAAATAAAATATTTTTGCTTAAAGTACAAGAATAAACGGGAGGAGGGATCAACATGACAGTAAAGCACCAATTCTAATGCTTCATGTTCAAATAAGACGTATAGAAGCTAAGAAGTTAATCCGTGTCAAGACCAATATGACAGTGAATTGCCTATTCTAATGCTTCATGGCCAAATAAGACATATAGAAGCTAAGAAGTTAAGCCATGTCAAGACGGTGGATGCTCTTCGATTTTAACTTCATCCATCCTTTTATCTTCTTCCATTTCATCAACTACATCCCTGCATACATAATCACATAAATACGCTCAGATGAAAACACAAATAACAGTCAAAAAGCCACCTAACAACATATAAAGACAATTCTATACACAGACACAAAAACCCTTGGAATCTTCAACACTTCTTTCCAATTTAGGATCCAAATTCCAATTGTTTTTATTAGAGACAACAGGGTTAAGGAAAGATAGGTCACATGTCCCCTCTCTCTCTCTCTCTCTCTCTCTCTCTTCCAAAGCCTTAACCCACATTACCCACCAGGCGTACCTCCCAAACCAACCCTCAAGCCGATCACACAACTCTCCTTCAGAATTGTAAATTTATATACAGCCTGTTTGTACCTTAAGAAGTAACACTACCCCCCCCCCCCCCCCCCCAACCACACACACACTAATCTGCATTGCAAGAGAGAGAGATAGAGATGTTGCACAGAAACAGCTTCTTTCCACTCTAGTTGGGGTTTGAAAAGGTCGTACAAAATGTTGATATAAAAAATTAACATGAGGTTTGAATTTCATTGTGCCTGACCGGAGGAAAGGAAATTGAAGCTTTAAATAAACTAATGCAGACATTTTAGTTAAAGAAATATAATGTGAACACAGCCACACGCACGCACACATTTAGACAAAAACACAAAGTAACAAACACATATAATTTGGTAATAATATAGCTGATAGCAAGTTTTTTAACGGGTTTAAAAAATAGCTTGAATTGAATATTGGACTAAAGCCTTACCCAATTATTTATCGCCTTATGGGTCCTAACAGATGCCCATTTGACTTATAGGCCAGATAGTTTAGAACCAAGATTAAATTAGTGCCCATAAATGGCTATCATGGATAATAACAGAGAAGAGGATTACATTGAAAATAGTCAAAATTAAGGTTCCCCATAAAATTATTCAAATTCCAGTGAGTACGGGATATGTTTAGTTTCTATCCAGAAAATTTTGTACAAAGGTAACTACAAGAACCCTTTCACAAGTACCATTAGAGACGTGACAATTCCAGGATGGAATAGATAGCCTACTTAAATGGACCATACTGACGTTGTGTTCCAAACAGGGACATAATATTATGATGAGAAATGAAGCTTTACCTCATGTCAGAAGTATGTCGAGGCTTCAAATCTTCATCAGGATCAGAGTCATAATCATCACCATTCCATATGCGCTGTTTTGGCCTTCGTTCCATGCTCTCTTCAGCCTACATCCAACCAATCCTCCGGTAAGATAGGCATAGCAAAGATGTTATTCAGAGAAATATAATTGAGAAACTTGCTACAGACTACCAACCTCTTCTGGAACTTCTGTGATGGGTGGCGTTGTTTGAAAAGGTACACTAGGTGCATGTGGTAATCTGGAAAGTTGCTCTAGCAGTGTATTCCTGGAAAATTGGAAAATTGGATCAAACTATTTTTCAGGCAAAAAGGTAGACAAAAGGAGAACATAGCAAACCAAGGAAGACAGAGGTATTGAAATAAGCAATAAATACTGAGCAATGGACAACATTACAAGAGATGCACTATCAAACACAGAAAAACACATGCGCACATTTAAAAACACAATCACAGAGAGAAATTATTTGAAATAGAAGTATAACTTTGAATTAATTAGAGTCACCACTCAAAAAGATAGTTTAGAATTTTAAATTAAATTCATGGATTTAATCATTAACACCACCACCAGCAGCAACAATCATTAGCACCAACTATAATAGCAAATAAAAAGTAATAGACTTATGGGCAGGGCATTCCCTACTCCTTCCCTTTGGGACTGCACACATGGGAGAGGGGGGGGCAAGACTTAAAGTACCTTATTTTCTCCATATCTTTGGGTGAGTTTAGGTTCTCCATGTTGCATGGATCAACGTGAAGAGTATAATCTGGCCCAAAATATTCATAATATTCATTGTAAGGCAATTTATTATCAGGCTCTACCCCAACTGCAACAGCTGTCTGTGACAAAGAAACATATTAAGTCGTTAAAATCACATCTAATTGTCACCTATAAAAGTTGAAAGGGAGTTTGTTGAAAAAAAGGTAGAGAGACAGAGAAAGGAAATGGAGAGGAATACCTCGTAGCACCAGCAACGAGCAACATTGCGGATAGTATACCCTCCCCCACCCAAGACCATCAGAGGTACGTTGAAAGATCTAAGAAAACGAAGGCAATCTGCATGGCCCTTTACGGACAAGTTGAAGCACCCCAACCGGTCACCAGACAACGAATCTGCTCCGCATTGAAGAACAACTGCATCTGGCTGATATACCTCCATGACTTTTTGAATGAGGGGACGAAACAGACCACGGAAATTCTCATCGTCCATTCCATCATTTAATGGGACATTCAGGGCATAATTCTTCCCAGTCCCCCACCCTGTGTCCTTAATGTGCCCCGTACCTGGAAAGAAATCTCCAAATTTATGGAATGACACAGTCATGACTCTGTCAGTGGTGTAAAATGCCTCCTCAACACCATCACCATGGTGGACATCAATATCTACATAGAGTACACGCTGCCCAGTGACAAAAAGTAGTGTTCAGAAAAATATTTTGTAATTTGCAATAGTGCGCTGTTCTAGAATACTAAACAGTGAATAGAACAAAGGTTCAAGTAAAGACAGAAGATATTGTGCATAGTTTTAAACTGGTGTGATCACGCAGCCCAAGGAGACATCAAATATAATAGGCTAAATTACAAATAACACCCTCTCACTTACACTTGTTTGTAATTCAGGTTAGTTTGGTAAAGCCTTTTGAAACGAAAGTGGTGGTTTTAATAATTGCTTAATGAAAATGGGTGTTTTGAAAAAGCTGAGAGGGTTCGGTAAAAGCAGCTAAAAAGTCAGTTTAAGTAAACTGAGTGTTTGGTGAGCACCTACCAAAACTGTTGTTTAAGAAGCAAATTACCAAAAAGGAAAAAAATATCATATAATGGGTTCTTTTAAACTTGTTATCATTTCCCTTAATATAAATAATAAGTTTTATTTATTATTATTATTTAGGGCTCAATGAGAACAAAGAACAAACATTCTGTGTATTTCTCATCAAAGAAGAGGGTAAAATGGAGAGTTTAACAAAAAAAGTGAGGGTACTTTAGAAATAACAGCCAAAAAACCCCAATAGTAATATTAAAAGTTGTTGTGGCAAATAAGTTTGGTTTTGAACTGCAGCTCCTAGGGTCCATTACACAAACACACTTATTTCCACAATAATCGTATTTTGAAAAAAATTACCAAATGCACAAAATTGCATTTCAATAACGCCAACAAGTTTTTCAGCCAAACACTTAACCAAACAAGCACTCAATCCTTTAAATGTCCTTTTTATTATGTTTCCAGTCATTCCACCTAGCTCCATACAAATTTCACTGACAGTTTTAGTTTTTTTTAACTCTTGTAAATGACATCGTTTTGGTGGACTTAGTGTGAATAGTGAAGATTGGACAAAAGGACTACATTGGAAACAAAAGGAAAGTAATAGCCTACATAATATAATGAAAAAAAGTTAGTTCCTACACCATATTTACACGAAGTGACTCAATAAGAGCATACACATTATACTCACTATATGCACATTACATATTAAGTATACTTTACCTGAAAATCTTATAACCAAATATCCAAGAAATTTAAATACTATTACAATTAATCCTCTACCATAATTTTTAGCTTCTAATAAAAATTCAGTCTTACATAATATAACCCCCACCACCCCCCCCCCTTTTTTTACAAGTAAGTCTTGGCTCAATGAGAGTGTGGAATGCTTCTTCCATGTAATCTTAGGTAATTTACTTTTCTAATTTTTACAAATTATTTTATTATTCAAATACACGGTTGCATTGATCACTATAGGACAAGTAATATTATCTTTTCCAAGGACAATTATATTCAATATATTTAATTTGGGAACCGAATGTAATGCACCTGAGAAACTGCCCCTAAGTTTTATCATTCAACAGTATTACTGAAATATTTTCTTATTTATATATCATTTTTAATTATTCAGCCAAAAAAGAAAAATTATTAGTTTTTTTTTTTAAGATAATGTAGAAAACATTTCTAAAGAAGGGCCCTTTTGGACTCGCCTCTAGCTAGTAAAACTACAACTGACCACCCTAATGCGCTTTGCAGTTTATGCTAGGGAAAAAAAAAAAACTATAATTTTGTTAACACATGCAACATAATGCTAGTGAAATATAATAAAAGTGGGTCTTACACACTCTAATCATCCACTATAATACTTTAATTAGATAAAAATTTGTTCTTGCAATATATAGTTCCACCACATAACTTTAAAAGTACTCCCTTTTTTTCCCAACAATGCTACATGCACACAAATTTCACAACTTTTTCATACAAATTGTGATCAGCACGACATCACTTTCACACCAAACCACCACTGACATCACTTTTATGAGTAATGCTACAATCACAGACAATTTACAACATTTTTACAAACTGTTATTATGACCAATTCTAACTATCCAGCCCTAGCTAGTAAAACTGCAACTAACCCACCCTAATGCGTAAAACTATAATTTTGTTAACACATGCAACATAATGCTAGTGAAAAATAATAAAAGTGGGTCTTACACACTCTGATCAATCATCCACTATAATACTTTAATGAGATAAAAATTTGTTCTTGCAATACATACTTTCACAGTTTCACCACATAACTTAAAAAGTCTTTTTTTTTTTTTTTTTTTCCAAAAATGTTACATGCATACAAATTTCACAACTTTTTCATACAAAAACATCTTACATCACTTTTATAATACATCAATCGCACCAAACAAACAGTAATAAAAAAGTTTGTGAAATTTGTTGTGTATTCTAAGCACAGACAATAATTAATAAGCATTATATATATATATATATATATATATATATATATATATATATATATATATATATATATATATATATATAATAAAGAAGAGTAAAAAGACGAAAATACCCTGTGAACTTTGAGGAGCTCAAGAATGCCAAGCACGATATCATTGACGTAGCAAAACCCAGAAGCCTCAGACTTCTTCGCATGGTGGAGCCCACCGGCCCAGTTGAGAGCGATATCGGCGTCGCCACGGTTGAGCTTGACGGCGGCGCCGATGGACCCGCCGGCGGAGGACTGACAGAATCCGAACAAGCCGTCAAACACGGGACAGTCCTCGCCGACGTTAAACCTCTTGAGATGGCGAGAGAAGGAGTGGTCGGAGAGCGTCTCGGGGGTGACGGAGGCGAGGAATTCGACGTAGTCGTCGGAGTGGAAGCGGCGGATGTCGGAGGGGTTGGCCGGAAAGGGGCGGTTGATCTCCATGCGGCGGTGGAGGGAGTAGTGTACGATCAAGTTGTGGGCCATGCGGATCCGGTGGGGTTTCATTGGGTGGCCTTGGCCGTAGTAGTAGTCGCCGATGCTCGGCTCGTAGAAGTAGCTCACGCGCCGCTTCTTCGCGTCGGGCCCCGATGGGAGCGACGCGCCACCCATGCTTTCTTCCATTACCGAAAACCCAAATCGCTCGCTCTTCTCTCTTTTCTTCAAGTCGCAGAGTTGGGATGTGGAATTTGGTAGTACAGATCAGTGTCTCGCGTGGAAAAGTGACTGTATTTATATAAAGATATATAGATTGGGCTGAATAATCTATGGGCTAATTGGGAAGGTTTAGCCCAAGGTTTATGCCTCGATCAAGATTTATGACTGAAAAGTAATAATGATTAGGCCGAACTATTATTTTGGTTGATGATTTATGGGTTTTTTTTTTTTTTTTTTTTTGCCAAATAGCATAATTTTAAGAAATATTTTTTTTAAAAAAATATTGGGTTAAAGTTATTTAGTTATGTAGTATTTTTTTTAACTTGATTTTGTCAAACTCGAGTTTCAACCAATATAAAAATCTAATCAAACATAATACTTGGAACTCAAATTTGGTAAACTTAAGTTTCACTTGGAACTCGAATTTGACAAAATTGAATTAAAAAAAGGGATAAAACCTATTTTCATCTCTACATTTTCACACGATTCCCACTTTGGTCCCTAACTTTTTTTTTCACCGCTTTTAGTCCCTAAAATAAAAAAAACGATCTCGTTTTTGTCCTTACCGTCAGTGCCCTAACAGCAAAGTCCTCGGTGGCAAACAAAACAGCCTACTAGCTAACGTGACGCTGACGTGATGCTGATGTGGCGATTAAAATATTATTAAAACATATTTTTTGGCATTTTTATATGCCACATCAGCATTTCAATTTTTTTTTTAAAAGTCATGTCAGAAAATTTAAACCAAAAAAGAAAATATATTAAAAAACAAAACTTAAATTTAAACAAAACTAATTTTAAAATTTTTAGTTTTAAACTTCTTCTTTTTTTTTCCAAAAGGGTTTACAGCTGCACCATTCTTTTCTCCTTAACAGTCAATACCAAAGGCTCTCTCTTCTACCGACCCCATCTCTCAAATCCTAACCATTCCCAAGTCCTTCAATGGCCTCTGCAAACCCCTCAAATTCCAACCCTCTTGCTCCATTTCTTTCACTTCTCGTTCTCACTCGCGACGCAGCAGTAGCTTCGTTTTCAATGCCTCTCGCTCAAACAAGCTCATCATCTCGGTTCAAGCCACCGCCACTGCCTTTGATGGTCGAAGCCCAAGATCACAGGCTAAACACGATGATGCCACCGACAACCGAAAACCCAGATCTTCCATCTTCTCAGTTCAATCTCTTGATGTCTAGTTCGTTCTTTTTCTAACTCATCATCTTTGTCTCTCTCTTTAATCCCATGGCCAATCGGTACTGATTGGGTGGTCTATTGGTCCAGATCTGAAAAGAGAAAGAAGCATAGAGGATCAAGGTTTCCTTCTGGGTTTGTTGAGGATCTGTGGTTTGACGATGTAATTTATGGATTTTGGGTTGATGATTGGGTTTTCTCTAGGGGTTGTTGATGATTTACTGGTTTTGGAGAGAACGTGGAGTTGTTTGTTTTTATGGGTTTTTTTGTGTGTTTGTTTCTGAAGAAAAATTCTGGGTTTATGGGCCTGTTAGAGATTGAATTGGTTACTGGGTTTTTGGGTTAATTTCTTCGATTTATTTATGGTTCTGTTTGGTTTCTTGGATTTATTTCTTGTTTTTTTGGATTTGATGGAGTAGATTTGGTTGCTGGATTTGGATTTGGGGTTTGCTGGAGATTTGATGAAGAACACGAAGAACAACTTCAGTTTTTATGAAAAATAATGAAAGTAAAAAAAATAAAAAATTTAAGTTTTGTTTTTTAATATATTTTCTTTTTTGGTTTAAATTTTCTGACACGGCTTTTAAAAAAAAATTAAAATGCTGACATGGCATATAAAAATGCCAAAAAAATATTTTTTAATAATATTTTAATCGCTACATCAGTGCCACGTTAGCGTCACGTCAGCTAGTAGGTTGTTCCGTTTGCCACCTAGGACTTTGTCGTTATGGCACTAACGGTAGGGACAAAAACGAGATCGTTTTTTTGATTTTAGGGACTAAAAGCGGTGAAAAAAAAAGTTAGGGACTAAAGTGGGAATCGCGTGAAAATGTAGGGACGAAAATAGGTTTTATCCCTTAAAAAAAATATGCTACATAATTAAATAATTTGACCCAATGCTTTTTTTTCAAAATATTTTCTAAAATTATGCTATTTGGTTATAAAAAAAATGCATAGACCAAAATAATAGTTTGGCCTAAGCATTATCACTTTTCAGTCATAAATCTTGATCAAGGCATAAACCTTGGGCTAAAGATATAGATTGGGCTGAATAATCTATGTGGGCTAATTGGAAAGGTTTAGCCCAAGGTTTATGCCTCATCAAGGTTTATGACTGAAAAGTGATAATGCTTACAGCCCGAAGTACTATTGTGATTTATGAACTATGCAATGCTGCTGATTTAAAAACCTGAGTGATCAAGACTATGGGAAAACTATGGCTTAAAAAGTGTTGTGAAAATATGTGTTTACAATATTCATAAAGTAAAAAATATGTTTGGTATTAAGTTTCAAATAACATATTTAAGTGTGTGAAAAAACATAATTGTGTATTTGGTATGTGTGTGTGTTTTTTTTAAAGGGAAATGCTAACGAATGTCCTTAGGTAATGGTTAATAATCCATTTAAAGAAAGTTTTTATGGGAAAAGAAAAAAAAAATTATGGTATGTTTGGTAACTGTTTTTTCCCCTTATTTTCTGGTTTCAAAAACAATTTTCTATTTTTGAAACTAAAAAACTTGTTGGGAAACTCAAAATGAATAGAAAATAAAAACTGTTCTCAAAACTCAATTTGTGAAGGAAACTGGAAACATGCAAAATGCTGTTTTCAATTTCTAATTTTCAAAAGTTAATAAAAATACACATTTAATTTAATGAATCTGTCTCATTTAATGAGTTAGCATTAGAGTTTAAATTCTAGTAACAACATATTTTAGTATTTTCTATTTTTTTTTTTCAGAAAACTATTTTTTTAATTTCAACTAACCAAACATGTTTTTTATTTCAAAAATACAAGAAAATTTTTTTTTCTTTATATTCCCAAAAACAAGTTCTGAAAATAGAAAACAAAAACTGTTACCAAACATAACCTTAATGTTTTGACAACTTTTTTTCCATTTTTCATAAAAATTGTGTCAAAAATTTCCTAAAATAGATTATTAACTATTGCCCTAAGCGTACCAGTTAGCATGACCATTTTAAAAAAAAAAAACTGACAAGTGGGCCCCCTATTTGGAATTAAAGAAAGAAGCCTTATGTGTTGTCTAATCAAGTGGGTCTAATATTTTTCAAAATATTTACAAAAGTATCATTGAACAACGTTATTTGAAATCTGAAAACTGATAAGAGGAGTTTTTCAAATTCATGGGCCGTTTGATAACATTGTTTGTATTTTTTGGAAATATGTGTAGGTGAAAAAATATGTGAAAATGCATGTAATGTTGTTTAAAAATTAAAAATATATATTTAAACACATCTACCAAATAGCCCAGTGTTTAAACATCCTAAATTGAGCAAAAGTAACCGTAATTATATAAAGATATAGATTGGGCTGAATAATCCATGTGGGCTAATTGGGAAGGTTTAGCCCAAGGTTCACGCCTCAATCAAGGTTTTATGACTGGAAAGTGATAATGCTTACAGCCTAAAGTATTATTCTGGTCTATTGATTTTTTTATTTTTTATTTAACCAATTGAACCAGCCGATCCGATGCTTGTATCCAATTTTTTGGCTAGCTTTTATCTTTTAACTTTTATATACATATTTTTAAAACTTCACATTTTTCATATTTTTAAAAATATAAATATATTTTAACACACTTTTAACGAAAAACTAAATAAATTGATGTCAAACACACTTACATATCATGAAGAGATGTTCTAGAATTTTTGCTAGATTATTCACTATTTGCTCATTAGTTATCTTAGAAATCTTATAAATTGAAGAAGTGCTACGTCCATAACATTTTTACAATTCTTTCACAACAAATTATGTGGTAAATTATTATCAGTTCTAATTTGAATCTATCACTGAAATTACTTTTTAGCCCACTAGTAATCCACCAATAATAATTTGCCACTTATAATTTATTATTAAAATGTTGTGGACATGACATTTTTCTTTAAATTGATAGTATGGTGAATGGGATTTGATACCTTAGGATTTACAGCATACTCTTCAATTCCATTAAGCCAACCACCAAAGTGTCTCCAAAAGGATGAACGATTTCATCTTTAAATTATTGATTGTATTAATTTAGTTCTTAGAGTTTTTTGAAAACAGTTTAATATTACTTTTGTCGTCAAAGTTCTCTATTGAAATCGTACAAATTATTTTACATGTTAAACTCACTTGATTTGTAAAGCAATTTTACAGAGTAACATGAGTTTTTATAAAAGGTGCGGCATTGATAAAATTTAACCATTTTCAAAATTATAGATATTAAATTGATGCCATCAATAATTTTTTTTTTTTTTTTTTTTTGAAGAAAGGATGCCATCAATACTTTAGCAAAGAGTTTAAATTTTTTTTTTATATAATTAAAAAAATCTACAAATTCTCAACATTGAATTTTTATTTATCACTTTCTCAAAAAAAATTATATTTATCAAATAAATAATTAATATACATAAATAATTTTTACAAAACTTTTCCACTAATTAATTATTAAGCAAGACTTAAGTACAATACTTATGTACTGTTCATTAGGTTCTCCTTTTAAAATTCTATCATGTGAATTTTTTCTCATGCAATAGAAATTTATATTTTAATTAAGTAGTCACATGACTGAATTTTAGGAGAAAAACCTAAGAAAAAGTACTTTTAATTATTAGTTATCTAATTATGTTATTGAGAATGGAATGGGCCAAGGCTAAATAGAGTACAATGGTCTTACATATGGTACCATATTTGCTGGCCCAAGTGAGCTAGTTGCCAATAACATTGCCACCGGGCTTATAATGAGGAGGAAGCTTCGGAAAGGGAGAAAAGAGAGCACTGGAGCCAGGTCCGTGAGGATTACTTTTTCTTTTTGGTTTTCTTAAAGTCCTATTGATCATTAAGATTAGTTATATTATTGCTGCCTATCAGCCCATAGCCCAAATAGAGTCCCATGAAATAAACAGCTAGAGATATCGAATATTTGGGCTTAAACGCCATTATTCAGGATTGAGTGTGCCCAATGATTGTTTCTCGAAAAAAAGAAAAAAAAAAGTGTGTCCAATGATTATGTGTGTCGTATCGTGAATCTGCTGTGCTATGTTTTTGTTTGTTTTTTTGTTTTTTCCAATGAATATATCATAAACCTGTTAAATTGGGCTCTATAAAGGAAAAACCAAGACCAACAAATTTTACAACATTGTTCAGTAATTTACAATGGTTGAAATAACATGTTATTGGTGAACATTAAAAATGATTCCAATGATAGGTTCGTTTGAAAGTGATGTTGCATATCATGTCAATCAATTGTTGTGTTTGTTGCATTGTTAAAATAAAATGTTCAAACCCATGTCAGTGTTCATCTAGCTGCTAAGAATCTGTGACATTCAACGCACACGCACTAATTAAATAAAATTTAGCATACATTAAAAATGATTCCTGTAGGGGCGCTTTAGCTCTTAGGTCCAAAAGATGAATGAATTAATGCCCAAAGAGCCCAATACAATAAATTTGTAGAGAGTAAGCTAAAAAATTAGGTTTCAACGAAGTGGACGACGCCCTTAATGGGCTAAGGATGGTGAGAGAGCAAGGAAAAGCAATAAATAGACAAATGTGACGCACAAAAATTCTTCCTCGACAATGTCCGAAGAGAGTAGTTCTTGAATATATTTCTCTTTGTTTTGATTACAGTTACTTTTATTAATACTATAGTGTTTTCTCTACAGATTTGTGTCTATTGCCCTTTGGAGGGCCTCTCACATTATATAACTTCCTTTAGGCGATTTTAGCCCTCCATTTGTTGATTATCCAGTCTACCACTTGAGTGCTTGTCCCATCAGACACCTTCCCAAACCCTTTATGAGTTGCGACGGCCAATGCAGCACTGTTTAAGGGTCTTCTCTACATAAATGCAGATAGGAGGTTTTGTGAAATGCATTGAATGTGGAGGCAGACACCATCCTGCCAGTCATGTTAGGGCTAATCCTCTCTCCAAAGCTTTTTCTCAATAGCAGGACCTCCTCTAGCAATGTGCCACTATCGTGGTCTTATTGTCCGAGTGTGTGGCCTCCTCAGCATGATAATGGGCTCCTCGACCATGGATACGACACGTGGCACAGATACCTTATTTGAATTCTTTGCCCCACAATTCCAATGATAGCTTTATTTGAAAGTGATGTTGCACACCATGTCAATCAATTGTTGTGTTTGTTGCATTGTTAAAATAAAATGTTCAAACCCATGTCACTATTCATCTAGTTGTTAAGAATCCGTGATATTTAACTAAGAATCCGTGACATTCAATGTACATGAACTTATTAAGTAACACTTGGTATAACTTTTATATGGTTTTTAATATTCATCATGCTCTTCAAATATTAAGACGATTGAATAAACTTTATATGTAAGTTATTTAAATGTTCAAACCCATGTGACTATTCATCTAATTGCCAAGAATCTTTGGACATCCATGCGCACACACACTTATTAAGTAATATTTGGTGTACCTTTTATATGTTCATTTTTTTTTTTTTTTAAATATCCATCATACTCATCAAATATTAAGATGATTAAATACACTTCATATGTAAGTTATTTAAAATTTTAATTTTTTCTATTTTTTTATAAAATATATAAAATGCATAATTTATGAATAAAATAGTAAAATGTGATTTAACAATAGATTGACAAAATATAAAATTATCGAATAAGAAATTACATCAAGTATAACAAACTTGACAATAGAATTACTTCATATGTAAGTTATTTAAAATTTTAATTTTTTCTATTTTTTTTATAAAATATATAAAATGCATAATTTATGAATAAAATAGTAAAATGTGATTTAACAATAGATTGACAAAATATAAAATTATCGAATAAGAAATTGCATCTAGTATAACAAACTTGAAACTGATATTCACCAACCCTATATATCTACTACATACACATTTGTCTATACATGCTAATTTTTCTTCTTCGTCGGCAAGTTAATGACAATAAAAGATAGATAAGGACCCTATACTCCTTCTGTATGAAGTTTGAACTAGAATTATACGACTTTCAACATTCTGAGAGGTACCTCTCATAGAAAAACAAGGTCATACACACGCATCCATGAATTTTCAGTTGAATAAATAAGCATCTTTGGAAGAGTACATTTCAAATACAAGTCATTTCTTACTTCTAAAGCCATTTTGGACAAATATATAGCTTTGTTAGGCTTTAATTAGTTTAGTAACATGTAACTGTGAATGGAATCATGATTCTTATGTCACAATCCATTATTAGAGAAGAAACATATCTCCATGACAATGAAAACCCTGCCCTCAAAGAAACAGTACCCCCAAAAAAAGAGAATTCTACGGAAATATTATGATTGCTGTAGTGTGCAATCTTTGACTTTAATTAACTGAATATAAATGAACCACTAATTCTAAAGTTGTACTCGAACTTTTTCACACAAAGCTACGCACAATCAACGTATAAAATGGCACAATTTTCGTTGCTAACAACACAGGTGCAAAAAATATTAAGCTGACATACAAATACATATATATGTTGGAGAGAGACAATAATGGGTGCAATGCATGCTCAATTTTATACAGACAACAAAATATTCCGATATCATTACTGTGAATAAAATGATCATCAATAATGCAATTTATGTGTAAAGCAATGTCGGTCTGTATTAAGCATTAATTAAACATCCCAAAGATTATAAAGGGTTTTGTGTCCAACGTCAAAGCCATGAAATTTTCACAAACCTTCTGGTCCTGGATCTGATTACAACTTCTAATGACGGCAAGTGTATATCATAGTCCTTCAACTAAAGGTTTAAATCGATTTTGAAAGCTAGCAAGCCTTATTCTCTGACTATAACTTTTAATAATGTCGACTAGTATGTATCATAGTCCTTCAACTAAAGGTGAAATCGATTTTGAAATTTAGCAAACCTTCTCCGATTAGAACTATTAATAATGTCGACTAGTATAGTATATATATCATACTCCTTCATCATCAACTAAAGGTGAATACGATTTAGGAGTAGAGGAACATGTGGACCAAATTTTATGGGCAGGTGTTAACATAGTTGTTTATATTGGTGTCAAATCAAAATTTTTGTTATCAATTGGAGACATGAAACTTTAATCAGGGTTATCCCTTTAGCTTTATGATTAGACATGGAAGGTATTTTCTTCTCAAGGCATTTCAATTGCAACTTTTGACTTGATTACAAGTGGATTGGGTGCATGGATGGACTCAAGAGGGACCAAAGGAATCTTGAAGCTCTACACACACATCTCAATAGAGGAGTTGAAACATGTTAATAACCCCAAATTGAAGCTAACTATGGCAATTATGTGATGGGATATATTCCACTAAAACAACATGCCAGAGTAGAGAAACGACCAAAATATCATGACCTCCCTTGATGCCTAGATCCTTCATGTCACCCATGCTTGTGTCCAAAATGATTAAATCACATGTTTAAGTTTTTATTTCCCCTGAAAAATTACCTAAATTTTAAATTCAACCCCTCAAAGTTTCATGTATTAAATTGATTTTTTTTTTTAATTTAAAAAAAATTTGAATGGCACCATTAATTTCAAGACTTAAAAAACTACATCAAAAGCACATGCTAGAATTTGGTAAATTATTAATGAGCCACATTGCTAACCATTGGTGGTTGCTAATTGATTACTCTTCTTTAAGATTTGAAATATTGCCACACCATTAAAACTGTTGTCATGTTATGTTAACCAATTTCTTCACTTTAGTAGATTGTATAAAGGAAGAGAGATCAAAATGAAGCTTTTTGGATAATCAAGAACAATTTAACACTTAAAATTTGAGTGATTCATTTTCATTTCAAACAAGCTAAAAATTATCCCAAATGCTACAAAACAGAACATAAAATCCCTTGAACTCATGGTGCATGGCTTTGTTTTGGTTCCAAATGCTTTTCAATGGTCGTCCTCGTGGGCCATTTTATAAACCAAGTTCGTCAAATTTCTTTGCACCATGTGTCATTGAATGATTGCAACATAAGGGTAGCATGGAAGTTCAATTCCTTTGATGGTTAAATAATCATTTTGTCGACAGGAAGTGTTCCTTTTCTTTTTTATAAGGAGCGGAGCAAAAGTTTCAGAGCCAGGCAAAGGCCCTAATCATTTGGGGGAAGGATGAAGGGAAAGAAATGGGGTTTACAAAGCTTTACTTTCACTATCATTTTGTGATCATCATCTCTTGAAAAGGAAGCTTTATTGTTGGTTGATTGGACTTGTATGAAAAGGACAATGCCTTTGTAGGAAAATACTGGTACCTTCATTTCCTATCACTCTGTCAAGGTACTATATTTTCTTTTTCTTTTTTTTATATTCTACCACAAAAAATGACTTCCATGCCTTTGTAGGCTATATAAATGTAACCATCATCATCATGGTTCATGCAAGAAGAGTCCACGTCACAAAATACAAGTGAGATTATTCAAACTCACATGCATCTTTTTCTAAGTACAAGTATAGGTAGTTGATACTGCCATGCATTAAAGAAAAATACATTGCATTGCCATACAATACTCTAAGGAGTTGCAAATGTGGCATTAATATAATAATTGGGATACCAGCTAACTGATAATAAATAAATAAAATCTAAAGCTCAAGCTTTAAAAATTTGAATCCAATTGCATTATATTAACTAGTGTGTAATCTCATGTAAATGCACAAGTACAATTAAAAATAAGTACAATTATACAGTTCAAATTATATCTTTTTTTTTTTTATAGAAGTTGTTCAAATTATACATGGTATTAGCTTACGCTTTTTTTAAACCATACATTTCTAAAATATACAATGGTTTCTCATTATATATATATATGTGTGTGTGTGTGTGTGTGTGTGTGTGTGTGATTTTAAATTTAATTGGTTTTAAACTCTTCGATTTTTCCACTCAATAATTCACTTGTTACAAAAATTAAAAACTTAGATGGACACGTAGCAAAAATTTGAATTCCAATTGAATTCCAATTTAGAATAAAATTGGATTTGGACTCTTCGATTTTTACACTCAATAATTCACTTAGTACAAAATTAAAAATTAAATAGGACACATGATGCAAAATTGAAAATCCAATTAAAATCTAATTGAATTTTCTCTAAACTTTGGCTATTAATATATATATTTCTTAAAAAAAAAAAAAAACAAATTACTCATAAAACTTCTGCATCTTTGCTAAGTTATATAAAGTGAAGAAACACCTGGCTTAAGTGGGGGGTGGAGTTTTGAGAGAGAGAAAGAGAGAGAAAGAAATCATCCAATTGTAATACCATCCTCATATCAAACCCAAGGACAAAAACTTAGCCATATTTAAGCTATTTTTAGTTGAATATTAACCACTACACACGTAGTTTTAGTTTGACTTTCATCTTTTGTCTTATAACGAGTACCTAAAGGTTGACCTTGCATCCCATCTCTATAAATTTATTGTGTGAGCGAATAGTAGCTGGATCACAACACAACCATAAATCCTCTATTTGCCCGCCACAATATATATGTTCACTGAAGAGAAAAGACACACAAAAAAGAAAGAAAGTGGTTAAGTGAAAAAGAACAAGGTAGATTTTATTTATTTATTTAAAAAAGTAAAAAATAACCTGGTATTATGTATGATTGGTTGTTTTAGTATGTATCCCTACACCCTAAAACAACCAATCATATATAATACCAGGTTATTTCTCACTCTTTCTTTCTTTCTTTTTCTTTTTTTTGGAAAATCTTCTTTCCTCTTTGTCACTTTCTCTTTATGAAACTAATCACTTCTTAATTAATTTTATCATATTTAAGGTATTTTAGTATTTATTATTTCTCTTTTAAACTAAAAATTAGCATAATATGTACTTAAAAATATTTATCTATATATTTATTAGTTAATTAAAATATCAATGTCATCACGTATACTAAATTTCAAAATTTAACATCTCTCTTAATTTCACACACATTTATGTAACTTTGATCAATGTTACATAACTTAATAACTTTATATTTAAAATACTTTTTTTTATCCATTGTTAAATTACATTATCTACCAATATTACAAAGCACATCGAGATAATCGGATATCAATAATTATTTCATATATAAAATATATAAATTAAAAATTTTTGTACCTTGGAATTATACCCAAACAAAGATTCGTGGATAAGATAACAAGCAACATCTTATTAACAGAATTTGACTCTAGTGTTAAGAACAAACTGAACATATAATATTAGAATGAGATTTTTAAAATATTAATTTAATAAAAAGTTGTTAAATTGTGTAACCACTTGTTTAGTTTACAAAATGTGTAATTTGATTGCTTCTTTCTCTCATATAATACAAAGGTGAAAGATATAAAATCAATTACCCAACTCCTTCATTTAAACCAGATTATCCCATTGAGAATTTGGGAAACTTGTACGATTATTTAATGTTCTACCAAAATTATTTAATGTTCTACCAAAACGTATTACACAGTAACATATTCGGCTGGTCTGATAAAATAAAAATAAAAATAAGGCCGTCCTACCCTACCTAATTAATAAATCTCTTGCGTCCTTCAATAACACGTATCATGAATCCATTTTCTAAGAAATATATTAAAGCAATTAGCCAACTGTTGATTCTCAAAAAAAAAAAAAAAAAAAAAAGCAATTAGCCAACAGCTTCATTTAAATTAATCTACAATATTTTCTCTCCCAATTGTTTGCAATGAAAACCTTTTATTAAGCATTCACATTAGCGGTGTTAAAAATTAAAATTGTCAAAAACTTATTTTTAGCACCATAAACACCAAAATGCATTCTATATTAGAGCGGATAAATTTTAACAAATTTAACTACTAGATGCTACTTGCTTTAATTGGTTTTTTATTCTATCTCTCTCTTATCTCAACCTCTCACTCTCTCTTTTGTAGGTAGATGTTTTATATTATTTTAATGGTTGTTTAAATTGAAATAATGGGTGGTGGTAAAGTAAGAGATAAGATGTAAAGTGTATTGTTAAATAGAGTTTTAGAATAAATAAAGTAGATTTTTGAGAAATTAAAAGCTAAATTTTTTAGTACCGCCTATACGAATGGTCTAATAAGCTTATTTTTATGTTTAGCCAAAACGTAGAACACTAACACACCCTTTATACCTCTTCTTTTTTTTTTTTTTTAGCTGAATGGTAAGACAGCCTACCTTATCTATAAGTCTCTTGCGCCCTCCAATCTAGTTAGGTTACTTGGTCTCCTTTTTTTTAAAGTAAAAATCACTTAGAAACACCTTTTACACCACCACTGTTTGCACCTCGTTGCTTGTTTGCGTTTGCCATTAATGTTCCTTTTGGAAGACTCGCTATCAAATTCATTTGGCCTTGTTTTAAGCCTCTGGATTTATTCTTTTTTTTTTTTATTATTGAATAAAAAAACTCAAAAGCATGTGGTCCTATGCCGATCCATTTAAACCCGAATTTGACACAGCATAAGACCATTTGAACAATAATGAGATTTATCATTACATGAGCCCACAGGTTCACAATTCCAGATAGAAAATATTTCAAATTGTCCATATATCTTTATTAGATGTAAATTTTGAAAATGGAACTATTGGACTATATGTTCTTATTATATTCTTCACACTTGCAAAATTTCAAGAAGATAAAAAATTAATAGTTATGTCAGCAATCAAATATTTAAATTTCAAGTTTTTGTGGTCTAAAATCATGCATAAAAATTAAGTTTATTGATTGAATAGTAAATAACATATGATTTGAACGAAATTTTACATACCTATTAAGAACATATATAAATAATATGCAATCCAATCATTAGATTTTTAAAATTGACATTTAATAAATAGATGTACATAGAATTTGAAGGGTTCAAACCTTGTCATCCTCAGATGGTTGAGACCAATTCATTTTGGGACTAAACATGTGTGAGTATTTCATACGTGATAGAGAGAGGGAAAGAGAGATGACTTGAAGTGGACCAACGAGGGAGAAGGAGTATGTTTGGGACATCATGGTGACGAAGCTGCAGTACTGGGACTTAGGTGGTTCACAGTGTATAGCAGTATGGGCCGCCAAGTGAAAAAGCAAGATGGATAATATGTGCCTCACATAACAAACATATATATTTTGACATTTTCATACCACGAACTGTGCAGTTGTACCACACAAGTAAATAAAAAGTCGAGAACCACACGCTTTGACATAACTTAAACACATGATAATTGATGATTGAATCATTATTCATTAAATTCGAGCGGTGAATTCATGTATAAGTAATGTAATTCAATTATATATAGCAAATGTGTAAGTTGTATCAAAGTGTGCGAACAAATATGCATCCATAATTGAGAGAAAACCTTTGTTATTTTACACCGCTAATACCACCAACACAATCATCACCAATGACCAATTGATGACCATTCACACGTTTGCAAGAAAATGATAGGCTCTACAATAACTAGTAATTGTCCCCCAAAAAAATCAAAGGAGAAAAAGAATACAAAAAAAAATCTCAATCGGTCAGGTCCAGATATTGACACCACAAAATCACAAAGCAAATTGTGTTGTATCTATCACCCACTAAAAATTTCCTAATATTGGTTTAATATGTTAACATTTATTTAAGATAGATACTGTATACCTGGCTTTATATGAGCTAATTCATAATACAGACAGTGATAACAATCGCTTTGGGCTAAGGTTTTAGAACTTTCTTAGATTTGGTAAAAGTGGTAAGAAAGTAAATGAGAAAAGGGTCACCTTATAAACATTTTAAGTTTAAGATTCATTAAGTGTAAAATACTGAAAGTTATTTTCGTAGTTTCTCCAAACTAAATTTGGAAGAAACTGGTGCTGAATTACTATCAAATTGAATGATTATGCTTGGTCATTTTCTACCTTTTTGACTTTTTTGGTTTGTGACTAACTTTTTCTTTAGTGCTTTAAATACAACAATTATATAGCTATAGCTATAAACTTATGAAGAAAAATCCAACTCATCACCATCTTTAGAAATATCACTATCTAAGTTTTCTTTTCTTGAAAATGTGTTCATCCTAATACATCATATCGATCTCACTATTCCCCATAGGTTTGGCTAAAGTGGTACATGATAATTAATTAGAAATTAGTAGAAAATTATTGGACAATCTAGAAAAGAATGAGAAATGTATCAAACAAAGGGCTAAACAAGTCAAATGCTACCCTTAGTCTTAATTTGTAAGCACCCATTGTTGATAGCATATTGCTTTCATAGTGAGTACTAGCAGACAATTTGAAATCTAACAAATCAGAGAGAAAACTTCTACATTACAATCAATTGCCAAAAAGGCCAAAAAAATTGAATGGAATAATATTGTGACACACATGTATCTTGTTGAAACATATTAAGATTGAGAATGAGAACAAGAAGAAAAAAAATGTAAAATGATACATCATACATAGTTACATACACACTCATCATATTCTAGAATACAACTTTGAAAAAAATGACAAACTTTTGGGCAAGGAAAAGTCAAATCCGAACTCTATTTTCTTGTCTTAAATGTTACAAAAAAATAATGTCATTCGGAAAGTTCATTAGAGAAAATTAAATCCCATGTGCTTTGTTATACATAAACTATGGTGTTGTTTAGACTAATTTACATACTTATTTAAGAGATCAAGTAGCTTAATTATTTGGCTTTGATACTTTTCCTTCAATCATATACGAATTTTTTAATTTATGATTAAACAACATTATGTTTCTAGACTTGATAATTATTTTTATTTTTTAAAGCCAACGCCGACGATATGATGTTTTCTTTCACATCCCGACAAGTTATTTTTTCACGTGCGATCCAAGATCTTCATGGCCCAATATACCAAATATTATTACTCTAATTTGGTATAAATAAATATAATCCTTATCAGGTCCATTGCTTCTGAATATTCTAAAAAAATAAACAATCCTAGCCGTGCTATAGTATACAGTCCAACTCAATTATTCTGTATTCTTTGCCACCTTTTTTTTTTTTTTTTTGGGGAGATTGTTTTTATACTAATTAGTGTTGCTTTTAGGGCATTGGTTAATAATCTATTTTTAAAAAGTTTTGATACTACTTTTATGGGAAATGAAAAAAACTGTTAAAATATTAATTTTTTTTCTTTTTCCATAAAAACTTTCTTTAAATAGATTATTAACTAATATTCTAAGGGCACTCGTTAGTATTTCCCTTTTTATAATCAGACTAAAATACCAATTAATTTTTTGTACAAACCAAGATTACATCAGATAGGATCGAACTTTCTCATCAAAACAGTACATTAATTAGTTTTGGTGCAAACAAGGATCACCCCAAATAAAATCAAACTCCAAATTTCCTATTCGACGACACAAGATTTTATTAGTTGAGCCCACTATCATGCATTATATATTGATTAAGAGTAAATAAATTGAGTAAAATTAAGGTGAA
Organism: Quercus agrifolia; assembly: GCA_029955455.1. NCBI lineage: Eukaryota > Viridiplantae > Streptophyta > Magnoliopsida > Fagales > Fagaceae > Quercus > Quercus agrifolia. Next base: position 47,528,702 of record JARQAD010000006.1, read on the forward strand.
TGATGTAGAAGATCCATAAAGGTTTGGTGGTGAAGCGAAACATGTTATCATTTTGTAATTATATATAATAATAAAAAAAAAAATGAACAACGACAGACAAAAATTGTAGGCCAAGAACACAGTAACGATTGGTCGTATTGTGGGTCTATTCAAAGCTGGCTATGTATTTTTTTTCCTAAAGATTTTTAATTGCAATTATATCAGCTTACGTGTATTTGTCGGTCATGGTTACGTCTATCAAAAGCTCCAATCATTGAGAGTTCATTTAATTTTTTTTGGGGTTAAATAGAATTTGCTATACTCAGATCAAAATTGAGGAATGTGTTAGGCCACGTAGCTATATCAAGTATAGCCTGGATTATTAATTTTTCTTTATCAAAATTGAGTAATCTGTGACTTTTTGGTGCTACTTGGTAGTTGATTTAATGGGCAAAATTGTTTGATGTAATTTAATAAATTTGGGAGACAAAGGATTAATTTTCTGCGTTGTTTTGTACAATCGTTTGACCAAAAAAAAAATCCCTAATTTTGATAAATTGTGATAAATATGTTAAGTAATATGAATATAAAGAAGTTGATATTTGATAGAGATATTAGCCTTGGTTGAAGATTAACAGAGAGGCTTTGTGTTTCACTTGAGACTTAAGATTTTTTTTTTTTTTTTTGGGTAAATTAAATTTTGAACCCTTAAACTCCCATATTTTCCAAATTAATCAAACACTTAAAAAAACATTTCAATTCAAATCATATACCCAATTAATTAAATTAACATCGTTAGTGAAAAATGTTTAAACAAAATGATGATGTTATTTAGTTGTTTCAACACGTACTTGAATCATCAAAATAATATATTTAAACAAATATGATATTATTTGATCTTTTCTTCATTGTTATAACTGTTGAATTATAAAAGATAAATAATAAAATATGTCTATATTATACATGGACATTATTTTACTAAAAGTCATATAGAGTCATTTTTTAAAAAGCATTTTTTATTAATGGCTTCATACATAATGAGTTTATGGTTTGGATTAAAATGTTTTTGAAATTATAAGGCTTAATTTAAAAATTCTAAAACTATGTAATTTAATTTGAAAACATCCTTAAATTATGTGTTAATTTTAAAATAATAATAATAATATTATTACTATTATTGTTTTTTTTTTTTTTTTGATGGATACTATTATTGTTTTTTTTTTTTTTTTGATGGATACTATTATTGTTATTTGTTAAGTATGTAAACTAAAGGACAGTGATTCAGTGAATGGGACCATACCATTATGTTTGGTTGCATGCACTTTGAAAAAAAACAAAAACATAAAAAGGAAAAGGAAAGAAAAGAGAATAGAAAAACAAAATTCAAAAGTTTCCTACACTTTTCAGGCCGTATTGGAGGGGAAAGCGAAAAGGTCAAAAGTAAAAACATGTGAGTTCATTTTCTTCTTTTGCCTCATTTCCTTCCTCTTTGCTTCTTTTATTTCTTCCTTTAACTGAAGGAAAGACTTTATTTTCTTTTATTGCTTTACTTTTCCTACACCTTCATTTTAAATAAAAGATCTCATTAATGGATTCTTTTAAAGTATTTGTTAATAGATCATTTAAGAAAAATTTTGATACAATTTTTATGAGAAATATAAAAAATGTCAAAAAAATTAATTACATTTTTTTCACATAATTTTTTTTTTATAAATATTTATTAAATGAATGCTCTTAGAGCATATATTAAATTTTCCCTTAAATAAATGGCAGCTAGGGTATTTACCGTTGATAAAAAGGATCTTGATTAGCACACTAGTGCTCTTGGTTAACCTAGTCTCAATGTGGGTCCGGTTTATCAGTGTAATTAATAATAAGGGCAAGAGGTCAAAAAAGTAAAAGGAAAATCAACCATTACTTATGAATAATTATGATTAATACGTATCAACTTTTCACTAATACAAAAGTTAAAAATGTGTTATTCAATAATAAGCAAGAGTAGTGTTGTCTCATCAATAAGGAAATTGGGGCAAAAAAATGAATAGAAAAGAAATAAAGTTGACATCTAGTTTGTTATACACGATTAACCTTCACATTATGAGTCTAATCACATAATTGAAAAGAGGAAGTTTTAGGTGTTCTATTTAATCCACAAGTCAGTTATATTCATAATACTTTTATCCTTTGATTTGATTTTAGATTAATGATTGAAAATCAAAGTACACTAATTAATTTGGAAAAAGAAGATTTTTCAAATAGTCCAATTTGATTTTTGGTATCGATTAACCTTCGCAATGCTCAAATGCCAAGATTTACAAAGAACTTGACAAATAAATGTAAAATTATGGGGATAAGTTTCTTAAAAGATGAATTATATCAAGGATTTCAACTGAGCAAATTGACAAGTGGGTTGAAGTTCACTGAATCTAAACTTATAAAAATGAAACAAGCTACTTTCTTGTCTTTTGAGGACAAAATGGGCTTCTGCCCTTTTCGGGCAAATTAATTAGCCTTTTGCCCTTATTCCCAAACTAAATAGGAAAATACCCCTCTTTTGAAAATCGAGTTTTTCAAAATCGATTTAAGTCCTATAGTGACGTTTTCAAGGACCTATAGTGACGTTTATAAAGACCTATAGTGGCGTTTTGTAACTTGATATCCATGAAATCGAGTTATAGGCAATTTTATTGCCTATAACTCAATTTCATGGATATCAAGTTATAAAACATCACTATAGATTCTTAAAATGTCATTATAGGTCCTTAAAAACGTCACTATAGGGCTCCAGAAATTTTTTTTTTTTAACTCGATTTTGAGAAACTCGATTTTCAAAAGAGGGGCATTTCCCTGTTTAGTTTGAGAAGAAGGGCAAAAGGCTAATTAATTTGCCCAAAAAGGGCAAAAGCCCATTTTGTCCTGTCTTTTGATTAAGGATTGTTCACTCAACATCTTCGGCCAAACCCTTTTATCTGAATATTCCGGATCAAGGTAGGGTTGACATCCGAAGCATGTTGATCTGAAAGATGACGTAGGGCTACCACATAGGTGTGCCTTTTGGACCTAACGAGTGCTAGTAAGGCTATTCAAGAACCGATTCAGACTGATGAACTGAATCAAAGCCATGTCGATTGAAATGCAAATAAGTCTATCAATGGTGAATGGGGAAAAGCTCAAAGGCATTTTTGGGGTTCCAATGTTGGTTGGTACAATTGTCAGCAATGCATTTTAACAACATCAAATCGACCAGTGTATATATATATAAACAACAATGCTTAGGTAATACACTAATCTCCCTCTCTCATTTTGGTCATAACTATCTCTCTCTCTCTTTCTCACGGGGTACCTACCTGGATGTCGATTCATCGATTTTCACCAATACTTCTACGATTTAGGATTAGGCAATGTCATTATCATCCTTTGTCTTTTCGTCTTTTCCCAAACCGAGAGAACTGACTGAACCAAGCCCATAAGGACCGACTATATACGGCTTCAATTCCGACCATTCATGGCGTGGCTCGGTCTTGGTGTTGAGAAACCGATCTTCATAGTTTGGCTCAAACTCAACCCCCCCCCCCCCCCCAACCCTAATCAGACCAACCAATGTACAACCCTAGGTGTGGACTTGGGCCTCAAGGACCTTTTTTTTTTTGGTTAAAGGGACAAACAAATAAATTGGTGCCTCAAAATTAATGTAATGAAGACATTTATTTATTATAATATCAAAGCGACACCATCAAATTTATTATCACTACATACTAATGGTTGTCCCACATGTGTAAGAATTATAATTAGGCCTCGAGGACTTTTTACCCTATAAAAAAAATTGCCTATGTAAGCCAATATTCATTTTCTGAAGAAAAAAAAAAATTGATCTCACATTTGAGAATGCAAGATACTCGTATTTGGAGCACTAGGAAATCCTTGGCAAGATTCATTTTTTACTTAAAAAATGCACCTCATTCGACTTAATTCCCATTTAGTGTTTTTTTTTTTAAATTTATTTTTGGATAGGACCCATTTAGTGTTTTAGTTTACTTATAAGTACAACAGCAGTTAAGAACCTATGTTCAATACAGCGGCAATAACCTATGTACGTAGTGAACTGTTATGCAATTCATCCTTAGTGAAAAGCTAAAGAACAAAACTATGTTTTACTCAATACAAAGAACTGTACGTATTAGGAATAATGTAATCCTATCTTTTTGATTTACCTATTGATAAATTATATATACTTCAATCCATAAATCTCATCTACCTAACAGTGCCGGTTTGTAAATTGTGTTTGCAGATTAAGTATGATCATTGCTCATTATTATATGACATATTGAGCTTGTTACTTGTTATAGATATTAAAACTTAATCTAGCTAAAATAGAATGCCCTTACAATACAAAGCTTAATTATTATGGTAAACCCAAAAGGAAAGCTACTAAAAACAGAAAGCAATGACTATTAAAACTTTCCAGTCCTTATCAAAAAAAAAAAAAAAAACCTTTCCAGTCCTCTTTATTTATTTATGTTTTTTTGGGAAAGTTTTTATTTATTTATTTATTTATTTTGTAAAGTTATTATTTATTTATTTATTTTGTAAAGTTATTATTTATTTATTTATTAATTCATTCTATTTTGTATTTTTCGATACAACCTCAACGCAGCCCTGATCTTACAAAGAGTCAAACATTTGCATGGAGCCCACGCATACTAATGCACTGTGTCGGTCGACGTTGAAATACTAATTACAGGCAAATCTGTAGCACAAAAATTTTATATGTCCTCGAACTCAAATTATTATTGATTTTTACATTAACTCATCACTTACATCACTTCGATATATTTTCATAATTTACCGGTTCAATAATTGTGAGAAATATTGTTTATAAATTACTGAGTATTTTCCTAAACTTAAAGGCAATCAGAATGCATTAATTGCATTGCAGCATGGAAGGTAGCTGCCAAGAAGGGTAACTTTAAAGCATGAAAACACATATACTAAAAGGCCATAGGGAACATGAGGGAAATTATAAAAATGTAATTCAAGCTCTGATTTTTGTTTTAAACATTGAAGACATTGACCAGAGATTTGTATTTCAGCGTTAATGGCATCCAGTTATTTCTCTAATCAAATATTAGCTCCAAAATCGTATTGAATATTCATGGTGGTTAGGACTCATTTAAGTTGGAGGTTCTAAACAATTAATAGCATGCACCACAAATATGATTAAATTAATGTGTTCATATTATTTTTACTAAGTAATAAATGGACACAGAAAGAGATTAAAAAAAAAAAAAACACTATCTGCTATGTGGTTTAAGCTTTAAGACACAAGGAACTTAGTGTACTTGTTACTGTTATTAATGTAAACATAAACATATAACTGTATTCTAACTCACAGTTACACGTTTATGGAATGGTTCTCGTTGGTATTACTTTTTAAATATTTCTACAGAGAGATATCTTAAAAACCAATCCAGTCCAATGCAAAAGCAGAGCACCGGATTTGCGTAAAACCCACTTGATTGCTTCACCTTCCTCAAGCCTCTCTCTCTCTCTCCTCATAACTTGAACTCTAAGTATGATTTATGCCTCTTCCCTTTAAATTATCAGATTTTATTCTTGATTTTTCCACTCTTGAAACAGACATATATTAATTCCCACACCTCTCAAAACATTTCCCATGTCCAAGAAGTGATCATATATATACACTTGCAACTGCCTTACATAACATTGTACACAATCCTTGAAATAGTCTTTAGCTGCTAGCAGAATGGGGCGCCATTCTTGCTGCTTGAAACAAAAGTTAAGGAAAGGTTTATGGTCTCCTGAAGAAGATGAGAAACTGTTCAATCACATAACAAGATTTGGTATTGGTTGCTGGAGTTCAGTCCCTAAACAAGCTGGTAATATTTCAATTCTACATCAACTTTGTAACATCTTTTTCAAATGGTACCTAAATAGTTACCAATCCTTTTGGTATTCAAACAATCTTAACTGTTTTGGTTATTTCTTGCAGGATTGCAAAGGTGTGGAAAGAGTTGCAGGTTGCGATGGATAAACTACTTGAGACCTGATTTGAAGAGAGGAATGTTTTCACAGCAAGAGGAGGATCTCATTATGAGTCTACATGAAGTTCTTGGCAACAGGTATATATATAAGACTATTCTCATTCAAATAGGCATCAGATTTTTATTCTTTGAGACAATAATGGAAATGGGTATTCAATAATTTGAGTTTTAATAAACTATTTTGGTGAATTTCAGGTGGGCTCAAATTGCAGCACAGCTACCTGGGCGAACAGACAATGAGATAAAAAACTTCTGGAATTCATGTTTGAAGAAGAAGCTAATGAAGCAAGGGATTGATCCATCCACTCACAAGCCACTAAGCAAAGTTGAACCAAAGGATGAGAAAAAATGTACAGAAACAACATGCTTTCAGTCTCGAGGACTTCCAAGTACTACTGTATCAACTATGGCTTCACAGGGTGGTCCAGCATTTCTAGTTGATGACTCAAATTACTATGATCATAATGGACTAACAGAAGCTTCAAGAGAGCTTTTCATGTACAAGCCAAGCTTTGATCCAATGTCCTACTTTGAGTTCCAAGCGGGTGTAGATTCAAATGGATATACTTCAACTTTTGTACCTGATCAGAATCATCACACAAATATCAAACCCGACATTGACCAAAGCCAATTTGATACAAATTCCAACTATGGTTTCACTTCAATGCCAAGCCTGACCAATTCTGATCATGGAAACTTATCCGGCGCAGAGTTTTCTGATAATTCAGCTTCAAAAATGAGCTCCTTTTTTATGAACAATGAGGTGAAAGAAAGCTCTAGCAACAGCTCAAACATGAGCAGCTACGCAGGGTTCCAAGTGAATGATATTATGTTAGAAAATGCAGCCTATGAGCCTTTGTTTCAGTTTCCAACCAATGAGATAAAAACTGAGGAATTGAAGGCAGGTTCTTGGCAAGAAGGTCAGCTTCAAGCTCACAATTCAGTAGATTTCGGTAGCTATCCATTAACGTCACTTTCAGAAGATCTAACAGGAGCACATTTTGATGTTTTCCAGCAGATATGAACTGTAAATTCTTTGTTTTTTATTTTAATTTTTTTTTCGCTTTTTTTTCCCTACATAAACCACAATACACAAACATGTTGATAGTACAGGGAATTTCAACTTAAAGTTTGACATGAAGTCTTTGTTTTTTTTTTTTTTTTTTTGGGTTTCCAAGTAGGTTATAATAATAATCCAGCTGATCTTTCTTTGAGCTTTGATTTGTATTTGTTTTCAGCAAGTTGAAATAATGTTCTTGCAGATTATGGTTTTGTGGTCTTAATCTTTCCACCCTGTCTTAACTAATATTTATCGTTGGTATTTACAGTTATATAGTGCTTTTCCATGCCTTTCATTTTACTACTGTTTAACCTAAACCACTTTTTAGTCCCCGGCAAAAATTATCTGTACCCACAAACAGAAGCAAAGGCTTGCATTCTTTTATTGACTCTCTCTTTTGGGTATTTGAATTTGACCCTAAACCCATATGAAGTTAATCATTGTTATTTTGTACAAACATATATTATATGTTGAATATACATATATGAGATAGGTGGGGTAGGTTCAGATTGTGATATATTGAACCGCTGGCAGAGCTTAATTAAGAAGATTATCCGGGTCTATTGTATATAAGAATATGCTGATTTTCTAGCATATGATCCAACTGCGGGCTCCAGATTCATCCATGCATTAGAGAGTCCTGTACACTGTATTATTGGAGAGAGAGCAAAGTGGGGTCTAAAAACAGTAAATATGGATTAGTCCCAATTGGATTAATCATCTTTGGTTTCAATTGTATTTGGATGCTTTCCACACACACGGCTTGCAAAATGGGTCCTAAACTCGACATAAAAATAGTCAGCGCCATAACTTCAAAGTCTATATAGCTTTTCCAAAACTTTAATGTCCTTTGTTTCCTTTCGCAAAAGATATCTAAACAGAAAAGATGGAGGACCAAGACTTCTCAGAACTAAAACGATGTATCACACTTTAGATCACTGTTCCCTATTCACTAGTTGTGAATCATTATGGATCACAAAAGGCTGCATCAAATTTGGTCCCAAAAGACAGCCAAAAAGAATGACCTATCTGATCTAAAGCATAAACTTGAAAAAAAAAAACCGGTTCAATTGTGATAAATTACCACTTATGCCAAAGGTTTAAACGGTTAGAAAACATGAATTTAATTATTTGACTGTCATTCTAACAGACTGTGGATGCAGGTGTTATATACTTGACCTTATCTTCCAATACTCCTAACCATATGCTTAAGACCAATGATGGTTCTAAATTGATATGTATTCCAAAGACGTCCATATTAAGGTCATTATCAACTCATCAATTTAGGGATATATTTAAGGTCATTGTTGGATGCGATAATACAACTTTTAGTTCTTGTGACCTAATATAATACCTAACAAAATTACTAATCTTTGATCTCTATTGGTACCACTGCTTCTTATGAAGCTTACTAGTGTTTTGGAATTGTGACGAGTCAGCCAAAAAAGGTTTTCTGGCTTCCAAAGTTGGAATACGATATGATGGACAATAACAAGTAACAACAAACCAGTCACACAAACTCAAAAACGTGTTCATATATTTTGATACCAAATTAATGGTCCTGCACAATAATAGACCTCCATTAAAGCAATCAAGAGGTTCATTATAATTGAGGTGGTACTAATTTGTTTGATGCTGAAAACACCATGTTCTAAGTAATATTCTAGTCACACTTTTTTCTTAAAAAATTTTGGTCTAAATTGCTTACAAGAACATCTTAACGACTGCAAAAGATGCTTGCAAGTTGCAAATAGTCCAAAACAAATGTACTTTAATTGAAATTCATAGGAAACTTCTTTTAAGAACTTGAACATCAAAGAAAAATCCGTAGTTGCACTTTATTTGTAACCATTTCTACATATATAAGAAATACAGAACTTGAAGTGTGCCGACATTGCTATAAAGCAAAGGTTGTTTATAATACCATGTGAGGTTTTGAACTTGGAAAAAGGGTGTTGTTTGCCAAATTATACTTCCAACTCTAAAAGTGAAAGGTTTTATAAAGAGAACCAGAATGTGGTGCATGCATTCCTTCTTGGTCAAATTAGTAACGGTGCCCGACAAATGAGTGATTTTTCCATTGTTTTCCTAATGATAGCTGTTTGAGATTTTTCTCACCATCTTCATCACCGACAGCATGACTGAGTTTTTCATCATTTTTTTTTTTTGGTTGAAAAGGATCCAAAATATTGAGGTCATACCGCAAATAAAGTTCAAGTTTAGTAAATCTGCACAAAAATGTCTATTACACACACCGCCCGTCAGGCCATTACACAAAATTGTGTGTAAATTTTTTCTAAACTGAAATCATCTTCAGTTTATCGTTTCATTATCTAAGCTAGATAAAACTAGCATTAATTTTATAATTCTTCTATAGATACACACTTTGTCATAACTTACATATTTGTTAATTTGTGATTGAATTATAATTCTTACACATGTGAACCACCATTAGTACATAGTGATAATAAATTTGACGATGTTACTTTAACATTATAATAACTAAATGTCTTCATTACATTATTTTTGAGGCACCAATTTATTTTAAAAATTTATCATATCTTTAATATTACTGCTAGAAAAAAATTAAAACAAAATAAAAAGATTAAAAAAGCAGTGATGCTGAGGTTTACCGTACATGTTGACATCCATCTTAATTGGCCCACATTTTTTTTTAAAGAAGAATTTGGCCCACACGGTACAAATAATTTCCTTGGCCAACATCCAAGGGCCAATGAACCTAGCATACAAAATTTGAGTACAAAATCAATGCAATTCTATTCGTTGATGTACCTGCCGTCCAAGTTAGGTCTGTCAGTTTTATTTAAAATCTGGCCAAGACACATTCACCATTGACTCTTTATGCAAAAATTACACAGATCCGAGGGCCATCTCCTTCCAAAGCTTGTGAAAACAAAAGAGAATTCTATCAATTCCCCATTATAGTTGCAAAACACTAACATTGGAATGTACAATGAGTGTGAATTTAAACTTTAAAACAGTGAGATACTAACAAACACCCCTAATGATGAAGCTAACAGGTAATAAATTCTGTGGCATAAAAAGTCAGAAGGAAAAAAAAGTTTTTCCACTCATTGGTTGAACCTAAGATCACATGTGGACCTGATTCAGAGAAATAATAGGCCAAAAAAATAATTGGAACTATAATTGCTTGTAGGATATGAATATATTTCTACAATTGTACAAATTTATATTATGAGGTTCACACACACAAATGGATTGTTACTTATGTCAATTGCTTTTTTCAGTACATTCTGGGCCTGCCGCCTTAATAGCATAATGTACCTTGGGAGCTCAGTCAAAGGGAATCAATCATATGGGTCATTACTCATTAGAAATAAACAAAAATTTAACTTTTTACAGAAAACAAAGACTTCAAGAAGAATTATAATCCAAACCTAAGAGTAGTAATAAATTCTATAATGAAAGGAATAAAAACATGTTCAAGGTTTTTAATAATGGGTTGTTAGTAATGATTTTGTTCAATACAGTTTTACAATTTCTAATCTATGAAGGATTGGATGGACATCCATTCATGGTTCTTTAAGGCCTCTACGAAAGTATTTCTCAACCAGATTTTGCAGTTTGGCAATGTGGCTTAATAATAATAATGACCCTAAACGTGTAAGGGTGAAAGGGAAGAGAAACTTAAGAGTACATAAAGCTGTTTCTTAATTTGAAAGTTTTTATTATAGCTTCTCATCAAAGATAGATAAGCTACCTACTGACAACTCAAGGAAAGTGTTTTCACATCCCAATTGATTGATTGCCCCATTCGTCAATCGAATAAATATATCTTATTAATTACACGTTTAATGATTGTGTGCTTCCCATTGTGATGAATTAAGACTTGGGAATCGCTTTCTGCTCCATCACACATCTAGTTTAATACTTTGGTTTAACTAAGTTAGGTGGAACTGGCTTTTCTTAGGTTTTTTAATAACTGTGTTCCCAGTCTCTTGCTTATATTTTAGGCATCAAAGCAAGGCAAAACACTGAGAAGAATCCAAATAAGCAAAACAGAAATTAAACTAACAACATCTAAGTTGTATTGTATGTATTACACCAGTTTCTCTAACTTGAATGTTTCCAACAATGGAACATGGTTGGAGATACTAACTGTAAATGGAAAAAATGATTAACATTTTGATAGGACTGTGTTTATTGAAAAGTTAAGTAGCAGCCTCAACAGCAAACTTCTTTGGCTCTATGCAGCATCAGGAAAGCAAAGGTCCTTTCTTGTTTTGACTCATTAATGACATAACATCACAACCTTCAGCCACAAAATGCAAAGTACCAATAACATAACAAATTGGGCTCAAGGGAAATTTGCCAAGAGTTTTTTTTACTACTTTTAGTTCTCAAACATTCCCCATAGTGGCTGCAATTAGTCTGCAACTCACATCAGCTTTACTTAAAAATAAATTCCAATCTGCAACTTGCACCTACAATGCAAGCCTTAGTTACTATAGTTGTCAAAACTTGAATCGTATTTCTTGTTTTGATTCATTAATGAAATAACATCACAACCTTCAGCCACAAAATGCTAGGAAGTACATAAAATGCAATGTACCAATAACATAACAAATTGGGCTCAAGGGAAATTTGCCAAGAGTTTTTTTTACTACTTTTAGTTCTCAAACATTTCCCATAGTGGCTGCAATTAGTCTGCAGCTCACAACAGCTTTACTTAAAAATAAATTCCAATATGCAACTTGCACCTACAATGCAAGCCTTAGTTACCATAGTTGTCAAAACTTGAATCATATTGTGAATTTTTTTTTTTAATGTATCGTGTATCTTACATACACATACATTAATAAAATTTGTGAAAAAATTATAGATATACATTCATAAATGAAATACTTATTATGAATTTGAAACACATGCAACTAATAACTAATTTAATTCTCACCATCAATATTCTGTAAATCTTCTTCTTGAAGATATTCAACATCAAAATCATCATCAAGCTGCTCATTTATTTTCTTAATTTTTTCCAAAAGTTTGGCAAAATAATTTTTAATATCATCTGACACTTTCAAGCATGGCTTAACATCCTTCCAAGTTTGTGCTACGTGGTTCTTTATTCGTGTAACTCAACTCTAATATTTGTTTCACGAATAGTTGCATTTAAGTATTTTTTATAAGCCACTTTACTATATTAAATTAAAGTAGCTTAATAATTTTGATTAAAAACAAGTAAAACAACTTTTGGGCTCAAGCTAAAGCCCAATTTTTAGTAAAAACCCAATTCAAACCCATATGTTTATATCGTCTCATATACATGATTCTTACGATATAATACTTGAGACTCAATCACTCATTACACTTAAAAGACTTGGTACGTGAAAATTTTCACTCTCTACAAATACAATTCATATCAAATGATTTATAAGCACTACTAATACGCACTTACAACACATAATTTTTTGGCTACGATACGGAATGCATCGTGTATTATACTATATTAACAACTACGTTAGTTACCAGTTACAAATAGAAGCTAGGTTATCAATCAATTAACATCAGGTTTGGAGTCGGGCCATCATGGATACAAAACTATAAAATTGAAGTTCAAAATCATTGTGGTTCTCTATCTTCAGTTTACAGAATTTGAGAATCACCAAGGTCTTCAAGAGTATAAAGTGCGTTTCCCTAGTCATAGGCAAATTCACCAAACTATTGCATATGGCATGAACCACATGAATCAACTTACCCAAAAAGAATTGAATAATATGAATCAGGAACTCCAATGTGAACCACATGGAACCCTCTTCATTAGCCATGAATGAAACTGTGTACCCCTCTAATGCAACAAACTGAACTGCCTATAAAAAATGCAAATGGCATTTCCGCCACTCATTTTGGTTTTAAGCTTCTGCACACCGCTCACTCTATGCCAAGACAAATGAACTTTAAACTGTTCTTTGAGATATTTCAGGAAAAGGCATGACCCAAAGTTTCTCAAATCAGTCTTCCTCGATCTGGTCAGTGCCGGTGAATTTACAAGATCAAGAGAAAGCAAGTTTTGATAGATGATTATGAGAGTATTAGAAGTACAGAATGAAAAATATCCAAGACCAAAAAGAGTAGGCTGCGACAGTGCACAAAGTATTATCAAAGCATCAACTTTAGTTATACAATGTTCAACATAGGCAGACCACTAAAGGTGAAAGTAGAAAAATAGCCAGTGGCAAAGGCAACACACTAAGCACTGTAAACAAAGAATCAGAACGCAACATGATCCCTACAAACTGGAGATTGATAGCATAATATTGATAGAATTCTAGTCAGATACGTGGAGGCAAGTATTGGAAGTGCAAGCATATATGAAGTAAAATATTGTTCCTCATTGAAAATAGGCTGGTTCATTTCTTGGGCAAATTCAAATGAAATTGTAGTTACCAGGGAACAACATCATTCGCATAGTAAACTAAACCTTTATGAAACTAACTACATTAGTAACCACAATTGATACAGGTTGAAGAAATGCAACCAATTGCACATTATATTAATAAGATAAGAAGAGAAATTACCAGAACTATGCCTAACTAAAATATCAAGCTTTGCAGTAGTGTCATGCTTAAATGCTTGATGGCACCTGAATAGAACAAAACAGAACACCAGCAATTGTTGTCTCAGTCACATGAAATTAACGTAAGATAAGCTTCAAAATTCTACATGACCATGACAAATAATCAGCAAGCTTGCATTGAACATTGCTCAAAAGATGCAACAGAGATTGTTATCTGAAAGCAGCCCATTCAAGTCAGTCTGCAAAGAGCACATAATAGAACCAGATCCATAATAACAAATTAATCACTTATAACCTCACTTTGAAAAAGTTTCTAGCCACTAAATAAGATCATTTTCATTGCAAGAGAACAAACACATATCAAGGGTCAGAAAACAGTGGGAAAAAAAAAAAGTGGAAATTCTTTAAGAATTCAATAGCTAAATTCGTCAAATTATCCACAAACAATTACATGTACATTCGAAAACATCAACTCATATAATGAAACTCAACTAGTTAACACGGTTAAATGGGGATGATGATTTAATACCGTGAATCATGAACCACCTCTTACATAGTCAAATTTCGTTTTTCTTATTTTCACATTGTAATAAAGCATCGTTCATATGTTACAACTTACAACTTACAATGTAGGACACACTCTCATTGAGGAATTGTTCCCGCAGCAAACACATTGACATTCACAGTGAATAAGGCTGCCTATGGGGGATGAGGAGCTCCAGGCTGATAAAGAGTGAGGTGGTCCATTTCCTTCACAATCAATTCCCTCAATCTGGTCAGTGCCAGTGAATTTACAACATCACAAGAAAGTAGATTTGGATTGGTGTTTATGAGATTAGTAAAGAGTGAAAAAGAAGATCCTTGGCCAATAAGAGTTGGCTCCGACAGTGCAAAAAGTATGATCAAAGCATCAACTTTAGTTGTACAGTGTTCAACATGGGCAGACCACTAAATATTAGTAGAAAATTAGCTACTGGCAAAGATGACACAATGAGCATGATAAACAAAGAAATAGCACACAACATGATCCATACAAACCAGAGATATATAGGCATAACACAAGAATAATATTGATAGAATCTCTGTCACGAAATACAAAATACTTCGAAGTAAGCTATGGAAGTACAAGTATATATGCCATAAAATATTGTAGCTCATTGAAAAACCGCTGGTTCATTTCTTGCCCAACTCCAAATGACATTATAGTGGAACATCATTTGCATATTAAACCAAGCCATGATGAAACTAACTTCATAAGTGACCACAATTTATACTAGTTGAAGAAATGTAAACAATTGCTCATTATATCAATAAGAAGAGAAGAACAATTATCAGAACTATGCCTAACAAAAATATCAAGCTTGGCAGTTATGCTTTAATGATTGATGGCAGCTTAACAGAGCAAAACAGAATAACAACAATCGTTGCCTTGGTCACATGCAATAACATATGATAAGCTTCAAACTTTCTACATGACCCTGATACAAACAATCAGCAACCTTGCAATGAACATTGCTCAAAAGATGAAACAGAGATTGTTATCTGTGATCAGCCCGTCCAAGTCAGTCTGCAAAGAGCACAAAATAGAAACTAGAACTGTAAAATAAAGATTCTCTTGTTGAAAAAGTTTCCAGCCACTAAATAAAAACCGTTGTTATTGCAAGAGAACTAATGCATATCAAGGGTGAAAAAACAGAGGAGAAGCAAAAGCTGGCAATTCTTTAAGAATTCAATTGCTAAATTCCTTCAATAGCTAATTACATGTACATTATAAAACATCCATTCACATATGAAGCCCAGTAACTTGGGGATGATTATTCATATCGTGAACAATCACCTCTTACATAGTCAAATTTTGTTTTTCATGTGTTCACATTGTAAAAAACAGTCATTTGTATGTTACAACTTACAATCTAAGACACACATGGACTAATTGTTCTCGCAGCCAAAACTGCCACATTTACAGTAGATGAGGCTGCATATGGGGATGAGGAACTCCAGGCTGATAAAGAGTGAGATGATCCATGGCTTTAACAATCAAGTCCCTCAAACCAGGATTTTGAGCCACAACAGAACGAGCAGCCCCTTCAAGTGCATTCAATGCCCGCGCTTGTTCAAGAGCCTTACTATTACCAACATTCAATGCAAGATAACACAACAACACAACTGTGTGCATTTGAGCCCAATCATTGGCCCTCAAAAGCTTCATCAGTGGTGGAACCCCATCGAACTCCAAAATGGCCTTGGAATGCTCCAAGCAATTAAAATTATCGGGACACACAAACTTCCCCAACGCAATAGCAGCCTCCGTCGCCACATCCACATTCTTATTCCCAAGCTGCAAAACCAAAGGACCAATAATCCTCGTCTCCCTAGCCGGAAAAGTCCTCGCCAAACACCCAATAGCTTTGATCGCCGGAATTTGCAATGTCCAACTATCGCCATCTTGAATCACTCTCAACAGTTGATCCAACACCGCCTTAGCAGGCGGAGAACTAGGCTTAAACGCAGTACGCCTAAGATCAGTATTATTTTCTGCCACAGCAGCTATTTCCATAACTGTCATCAAACAATTCAACTGCAACTCATCCTTCTCGAACTCAATCATTTTCGCCAAACACAACAACCCTTTTGTCTCCGTGATCTTTCGACTATTCACTAAACTACCTTTGGATAACTTCCATAAAGCCCTGGCACAACTAACTTTGACTTTTTGTTTGACTTCAGGTGTCTCATTATCCCTCTCTTTTCTAATATTACTACTATTATAATGATAATGTGAATTAGTAGTTGAACTACCACCACCACTACCACTACCACTTCTACTACTTCCATCTGAATTATACGAAAACGACCCCGTGTGATTGCTTTTCAATGGTTGTGTTGTTTTCCCGGCTAATTGAACTAAAGAGTGAATGGTAGTCTTACCCGACTGGAGAAAATTCGGGTCGTCGAGAATCGTATCCATTGCCAGCGAGGACACGAGAGGTCTGGTAACGTTTTCTCTAGCGAACTCTTCTTGAGCCACAGGGTCGAGCTCAGCCATTCGAGCTACTAAATTCGCAACTGGGATTTGAACTCTGATTGTAGACTCAGTCAAAACATGAACAATTGTCGGAATCCCATGCGTGTCCACCACGTGTCGGACACGGTCCCGGTTCGTGACGATATTGAAAAGCGCGGTGGCGGCTGCGATTTGAGCTTCAACGGAAATCAACGAATTGGGTTCGTTGCTGTTGGTGTTGCCGAGCAGCTTGAGAAGCGGAGGGACCCCACCTTCGTCGACGATGATCTTCTTGTTCCGATCGTTGTCTTTGGCCAGAGAAGCGAGCTCGAGAGCCGCGTCGGTTCGATCCTTCGGCTGACCCATGTGAAGCATAGCGGTGTGGGCCCAAACCCACGACAGAATCGGGTCGTTGCTCGCTATCGGCGGCAGAGAAAGGTTGGTCCCGTTATCGGAATCGTAGATCGAGAGCAGCCACTTCATGTCGCCAATGGAAGACTCGAGAAGGTTCGAGACCTTGCGGAAGTCGGCCGTGGTGGTGATCGAGAACACCTGTCGAAGCACGCCGCTGTGCTTGCATTTTCGAACCAAGGTTAGGGCTCGGTCGAGATTCTTCGCCACGTCAGCGACGATTCGACGGATGGGCTGCTCGTACAGAGTTTGATGAGACATCGAAGCTGTCGACGGGAGTCGAACTATGGCTCGAAGCATCTGGGAGAGCCGGTCGACTTGCTTTGCCAAGTCGAGACACTCGAGCTTTGATGCCTCGGCTTCTCGAGCTGACTTGCTCACTCGATCGGCTAGTAGGATTGGCAGTGAGAGTACCTCTTCGAGACTCTTTTCCTCAGCCATTAGATAAGGATAGGAATGAATGATGATGTAGTGTTTTTTCGACAGATCGAGAAAGCTTATAAGTGTTTCAGTGACAGACTCTGCCAGATAAAGAAGCCAGGTTGTTTGTGGTTGCGCGTGATTAATAAATAGTAAACTAATAAATTAATACTTCTCTGTTTAATTAAAGGGATATTTGGTGTGGGTATATTAAAAAAATTGCGAACAAAGAGTGACAATTAGTCAACTATGTCTAGTTTCCAGGAAGAAAGTGGTATAAAATCTGGGGCGAAGATTTTGGGGTCCGTTAAATTTTACTATATTAATTTTTCCATATATTAATTTTTGGAAAGTATACTTTATGTAATGGAACATCCTAATGAGCTAAAGAGAATGTATAGAATAAATAAATCTATGCCACTTAGTGTTAAACATCATTTTGCCCGTTTAATTTTTGGAAAGTTTTTAGATACTTTCAGAATTAATAAAATAATGTTCATTTCTTTCATATTTATAGTAAATTTATTTATTCTTTGCACTTCAAAAGTACTTAAAAATTACTTGAATTTTTTTTAATTGTTATAATTGTTAATGGACGAGGTGTTAGCATCTATGAATGGTAATCATTGAAAAGCAAACAGATTATATTATATAAAAAATCTCATGACAAGGATCTTACATTTATAGGAATCTTCGTGTTAAGGAAAATATTATAGAAAAAGAAAGATAATGATTAGCCGAGAGGGAAGGAGAAATAATAGTTTAGTAATCATCCAAGTCCAACTTATATATTTTTTTGGATAGGTATGAATCATCCAACTGATATGAAAGCAAAGGAAATTTCCATGTCCTTTTACCCTTTATCCTCTTTTTCCTTCACACGCAAATGTTTTGTCAAACTTGTGCACATATTTAAGCATATCCATTCAAATCTTTTTAATTCACTTACTCCCAATTATTAATGTATTTTTTTTTTTAATAAATATCAATGTATGTTTTTAAGATAACATATTCACCATGCATCTACATGTTAACGGTCCGAATCATAGAGTAAGATGATAAATAGAAGTTTTTTAATGGAGTGACAAGTGATAATTTAGATTTAAAATAATATTAATAACGTTTAATAAATCTCATGCATTGCACGGGTTACATGTTAGTCTACATTTAAAACTATAGTCATTAAGTAAAACAAGCAAATCAAAATCACATAGCACGAATGGGTTTCCAAATTATAAAAGATCGAAGTAGTTGAAAATTATTTAAAATTCTACATTGAGGGTGGTGGGGATAAACTCATCAGCTTAACTTGAAAGGTAAGACTAGACAGAGGAAGCGGGAAGAACCATTATGACATCTCTCTATGAAATTGAAAGACAAATTGATTTGAAAGTAAAGTCTTGACAACTTTGCCAGCGACACAGGTTGAATTGGCTTTGGCTACCTTATTGTCCTCTCTATTAAATTGGAAGACAAATTTGACTAGAAAGAAAACATGTTACAAATGAATTGGCTTGACTACCCCGTAGTCCTTGATATCATTGTCTTTGGCTTCCAATTCACAGGCATTGGGAGGAACATCTACCGCAGGCGAGCAATAGAAGAACCCATGAGGCTGCATCCACAAACACCATCACACTACAACAAACTTTAGTTATTTCAACCCTCTTTTATTGAGGATTTACTAAATTTTGTAGATACAATCTATAAATACAAATGCAAGAGGCTATATTTCTAAACTTTATTTTAAAGGTTATTTGGTCCCTCAAAATAAGTTAAAACTTAAAACACCCTTGAAATAATTAAAACAAACAAACAAACAAACAAACGTTTTACCTTTTTCAGCTCACAACCCTTGATAAAATATGATAAATTTTTCAGCCCTTGAAAAAAGTCCACAACAAAATTTAAAAATATAGCCACATCATTATGCCACAATGTCATGCCTTGTACAGCTATCACTCTTTTGGCAGTTGACTAGATTCTATTATTTCTTCTTTTGCAGCTTGCTTGGACCTGCTACAACTTCTATCAGTCAACACCAACAAAATTGGCCAGGGAGAATTATTTCTTTCATTCTGGGCAGGAGAGTTATCCCTATTCTTGTGTTATACAATGTTTTTGTCTCTGTGTGTATGTCTTACACTAGATCCATCAATACCTGTTTTAGGACATGACTGTGGGCTTCTACATAAGTAAATGAATGCAATAATTTTCGTTGTTAGTGTTGGTTTGAATTTGCTTATTTACTTGAAGTATTAAGATATGTCAAGGTTTGGGTTTGTTTATTCACTTAAAGCATCAGGATCTATCCTATTTGAGAAAGTGAAGTTCTAACAAACATGAAACTATAAATAAATAAGTTAAATAAACTTAAAAATGGTAGCAACATATAGTTGATTGCTGACAATGATGCTGCAACAAGGAGAATCCCCTTGATCTAAAAAATGTACATAAGTCAACTACTAGTATGTTTTATGCACTTTGGATGTTTGTTGTTAGAATCCCCTTGATCTCCCATTATTTGATATTTACTTATACTATTTTGGGCTATTCTTGTTGTCTAGTTTCTGCAATATTACCAATGGATTTAAAGTTAATATATGTTATTCTCTTATTGCAGACAAGGGGGTTTTGTTCCTGCATACAAAAGTTGACCTTGTAGTAACTCTTGGTGGGGATGGAACGGCTTTGGGTATGTGCATTTATTTTGATTTTAGAAATTACTTTTAAATCAAAATGTATTATAACATTAAAATATTATTTTAGAGTACTTACATTACAGTTGCACTTTATCTTGTTTTCTTCTTTTTGGTGAATGACGTTTCTTTAATAGCATGTTTTATTTAGATATATGGACTTTATTATGCCTTTTTTTTTGTTCTTTTTGAAATTGTGAATATCTTAAATTTGATATTGTGGAAAAATGTGTAGATATATTTGTTGGGAAATTAACAAACTTTTGGTATTATTTTCTCTTTTTTAGAAACTTGATGGCGCCCATAATGGCTAAAATATTCAATTGTACTAGCTGATAACTTCTTGCTTTGGAGATGATGATGATGAATAAAATGTATCAAAACTTTTAACTCCTGTAAAGATTTGGTCTTTGTACAAAGTGTGGCTATTGATATCTTTTCTCTTAAATAATAATTGACATATCAGTAGTTTATATGCAGTCCCTAATATGTTAATTTTTAAGTTTAAGTTTAAAGATCAAAGAAAGTGTAATTGTAGCAATATACCACTTTTGCTATACATCAATATTATAGCATATCATCTCAACAATTGTAAATTTTTGTGTGTGTGTATATATATTTTGTGCATGATTGTGGTTTTTTTTTTTTAATAAAATAAAATCTTATTTTGAGGCTCAAGAGATCCCTTAAATAACCTTATTTTTCAAGAGTTGTAAATATAAATCTTTTAAATGTTGGTAAAAGGTTATTTAAGGATCTCTTGACCCTCAAAATAAGATTAGAGCACTTGTTTTGAGGGCCATGAAGGCCTTCAAAATTTCCTTTTCGACAATATATGTTTCAAAAGTTATCAAGGGTTAATTAAACTCTTAAAATAATTTTTTTCAAGGTTTTTTAATACTTTTTTTAAGTGTGGTTTTTACCCTTGGAAAAAGTCATATTTGTTGTAGTTAGAATCAGTATCAAGTATGAGACCACATAAAGGATGATTCGGGAAGCATGATCAAAAAGAGAATTAACATAAAATATCCACATTTATGGGCGGAATAGAGAAGCTACTACGAATTGAAAAATGATCACCCAGAGAAGAGTGATCTTTTGTGATGATAATTAGTTGCACTTCTAGAAGAAGGTTATAAAGTAGAAAATGCGGCATACTATAATTAACAAAGTGGCATATAGTGATCTGAAATTGTCCCTATATAGGTTTGGATTTCAGATCCCTCTACTGAAAAGAAAATGCCATATTTACATCAATTCAGTAAATGCAACCATTTTAAATAAATGTGTGTGATGGGATTTTTTTGTGTTCTATTGGGCTGCCTCCTGCGGTAATATTGTTGTACTGGGCTGGGTTGCCTCTTACGGTACTAGGCCCAAGTGTTCTAAGTAAGAGAATTGAGACCGGTCCAACTGGAACTCAACTTGGTCCAACTTGTGTGCAAATTATACCTCGTCTGCCAAGAGCATGCTTACGGCAGGCAGAGCTATTCTGAATGAATTACAACAAGCAGGTATGATAATAAAACAAAAGAAGAATACTTCGGCTTCTTGATTAATGTGAACAGTTAATCCATACTTAAGGATGATAATCACAACAACAATAATTTAAAGAACGCAAATGAATAAATGGTCAGCATATGGGTCAATCAAAAGAAGAAAGAAATCAAAGTAAGTCTAGTCTGCAGGACCCAAAACCAGAGAGGGAAGAACGCATCTTCTCAACGCAATTAATCTCCCAGGAAAATCCTGCCACATAAATTAATCGTTTTGAGGGAAACAGACCTGAATGGTTGGTGCCTGGAGGAACCCCTTTTGCTTTTGGCAGAGAGCAGGATTTTGAAAGGGAGAGAAGGAAATAACCTATTGGTGCATACCTGCCGAACTAACTCTCTGTTTTTTCTTTTTCTTTCTTTCTTTTGTTTCAGTTTTTCCTCTTATCTTTCCTTTCTTTTCTTTTTCCTTGTTTTCTATTTTGTGATCCCTCTCAGATGGTTGTTACTGTGGTTCTCACCTCCCCTTTTGCGCACGGCAAGGGCCCCTTTTTATAGTGCCTGTCGTGATCAGATTTTACTGTTTTAGCCCTTAACCACCTTTGTCTAGTTTGGGTGTACTTGCTGACCACCATTAGACCGTCTGTGTGCCGCTCTCTATCACCAGACAAAGAAGACTATTTTGTTTGTTAGGCTGCCGTGGCACCCCTTCCTGTTACGGTGTGGTTGCCTTCTCTCTCCCTATCCCTCATGGCATGCACCTAGTGGCTCCAACTCAACTTTGCCCGTTTAGGTGGTATGTCATCCCAGCAAAACACTTCCCCCAAAAGAGCCCTAGCAGGAATCTCAAAATAGGTTTTCCCCTCTCCCCACCACCAAACCATGCCATTTTACCTCTTACCCATGACCTCACTACGTCTTGTATTGGCTGGGTACAGGCTGGTGAGGTTTGAGCCTTGTGCATGCTTTCCTTTCATATGTGTCCAAAATCTGTCTGTTGCTCACTAGTCCTCTGTGGTCTGGAGGCTTACCTGCACAGTCTGTTGTTCGTTCTTTGACCTTTTATGTGAGTTGCTTTTTGATTTCCCGCTCTCCTTAAAGGCTGGGCTTTTTTTGTGATTGGGCTTTACATTTCTTTCAGCCCATTTCTTGATTCCCCTCATTTCCTGTTATATCACTCTGTCATTTTTGCTGTAATGACTCAATCCTACTAGGTCTTTTTAAGCCTACCGTTTATTCTTTCCCCCTGTGGCTTAACATGGTGTAGGGGCCTTTTCTGGTAGGATTGGGCTGCCTCCTGCGGTAACGGGCTGGGCTGCCTCCTGCGATGGTGGGCCCTAGTGTTTCTGAGTAAGGGAGCTGGGGCCAGTCCAATTGCAACTCAACTTGGGCCGGTTTGTGCACAAACTTATGCCACGCTTGCTAGGAGCAAGTTCTTCGGCAAGCAGAATCGTAGCAGACGAGTTATGACAGGCTAGACTGTTACAGAAGTTATGGCAGGCTAGACTGTTGCAGACAAGTTATGGCAGGCAGATAATAATGACTAAAAAACAGAGTATTCTATTTACTCAAACAGACTGTTATGTATTTCCTGTTAGTAAAACATGATTATCGTCACAATGATACCAATCATTAAGGAAAATAAAGAGAGTAACACTGATTAATTTGAATAGGCAAAATATTAAGTTATAAGTTTTGTCTGCCGCAGCAAATCCAAAGAGGGGAGAACGCCTCTTCTCAATGCAAATAATCCCCCAGGAAGAATCCTGCTATGGGAATTAATGGCTTTGAGGGAGTTGGCCCTGAATGGTTATAGTCCCACTGGGAAAGCTCTCGTTTGCATTCTTTGGAGGAAAGGTGAGATTTTGAAGGGGGAGAGAGGGAAACCGATCTATTGGTGCATGCTCTTTCGAACTAACTCTCTCATTT
The DNA here is from genome assembly GCA_029955455.1 of Quercus agrifolia. Lineage (NCBI taxonomy): Eukaryota > Viridiplantae > Streptophyta > Magnoliopsida > Fagales > Fagaceae > Quercus > Quercus agrifolia. Next base: position 47,552,318 of record JARQAD010000006.1, read on the forward strand.
CTTTCTTAGTTTCTTTCCTTTTCTCTCTGTTTTTGTTCTAATCTTTTTTCTTCTTCTCTTCTTACTCTGTTTTTCTTTTTACGTTGTGAAAAATCCCCTGTTTTTCCGATCCCCTTTTACAGGGCACGGCAAGGGCCTCTTTATAGTGCCTGCCGTGACCAGTGTTTTACTGTTTTGCCCCTTAACCGCCTTTGTCTGGTCTGGGTGTACCTGCCAATCGTACAAAACCCCTGCCAGACAGAGGCAGATCCATTTTGTCCTTCTGTGCGCCGCAGACTCATTTTGTCCTTCTGCGCGCCTCAGCCTTTCCTGCCACGATATTAATCTCCTCTCTCCTTACACTCAGAGCATGCACTCAACGATTCCCTCTCAAATTGCCTCTTTTGGGTAGTCTATCATCCCAGCAGGACGTACCTCCCAAAAGAGGTTTGAGCAGGGACTGAAAATAGATCTTTTCCCTTCTCCCCACCACCAAACCACACCCCCCTTACCTCTTACCTCTGGCCCATGGCCCCACCATGTCCTATATTGGCTGGGTACAGGCTGGTAGTGCCTAGGCCTTGCGCGTGCTTCCCTCTCAAATTTGTCCAAGAGGCTGCCTGCTGCTCATGTGTCTGCTGTGACCTGGAGACTTTCCGTCTGCGTTTCCTGGCCTTTCATGTGGACTTTCTTTTGGTCCTTCGCTCTAATCAGAAGCTGGGCTTCGTATAATGATGGGCTTTATATTTCTTTGGCCCATCTTTGTTTTTCTTTGCTGCCTGCCGTGTTTGGCTCGTAATTCCTGCCGTAATGACTCAATCCTGCTGGGCCCCCTTTTGGGCCGGCCATTTTATTCCTTTTCTCAGTGGCCTATCATAGGCACTGTTTTGTTTCTTTTTACTCATGGGCTCCTATGTCCCTTTGTTTTCTCCTTTTGGGCATCCACGGCCCGTTTGCTAATTCTTTTGGGCTTCCTCGGCCTGTTTGCTAATTCCACACTCCCATGGGCTTTGTTACTAACTTCATTGGGCTTCCCCGGCCCAATAACCTTATCCTTATCTTTGGGTTTTATGGGCCTGCCATAAATCCCTTACTTTCTTAGTTTACATTACCTTGGGCCTGCAGTGACCCTTTCTCACTTTTCTAACTCATATTCTGCCCATGGGATGCTATTTCTTTCTTTCCTGGCTTCTTTGAGCCCGTTTACCTTTTCAAGGCCCATGTATACATTGTTGGGCTAGTGACTCATTATTCCTGCCGCTTGGGCCTAATGGTCTTTTTTAACTATTCATAGTCAATTTCTTGTAGCCCTCATCATTGGGCTTTTCTTTCCATTGGGCTTTCCACAAATGGCCATCAACACATGGCCATTGGTTTTCCTACTTATAGGCTCCTATGTCCCTTTTGTTTTTCTCTTGGGCATCCTTGACCCATTTGCTTTCTTTGGGCTTCATTATCCCTTTTACTAAATCTGTATTCCCATGGGCTTTTACTAACTTCATTGGGCTTCCCTGACCCAATTTCCTCATTCTCATCATTGGGGTTCATGTGCTTGCCATTAATCCCTTACTTTCTTTGTTTACATTACTTTGAGCCTATAGTGGCCCATTTTCACTTTTCTATATCATATACTGCCCATAGGTATGTTATTTCTTTCTTTTCTAGCTTCTTTAAGCCCATTTACCTCCTCAAGGCCCATTTGTTTATTTCATGAGCCTGTGATCCATTATTCCTGCCGCTTGGGTCTAATGGTTTTGCCACCTGTTTGCCAACCCTTTGCTGCCCTTGTTGCTAGGCTTTCTTCTTTCCACTTGGATCCTCAAAAATAACCCTCAACAATGTGTTCTAGTATCCTTAAAGACCATGCCGTATATATAGGGTGTCACTAAAAAATAAGGAAAATTGAAGGGAAAAGTTAGATTAATAAGTTGATACCATAAGCATAAAACCAATGCGCTCCGCCAACATTACAGGCCAGTATTCCAACCGAGGGACATGTGTGATTCCAAATACATACCTGCATTTAATGAAATTACTTGTTAACTAGTAGAAAAAATTGCAATCAGGCATGATACTGAATTTGACCTAGAAACAAAAAGAAGAATGCAGGGAATAAAAAGGAAAAACATATTTAAAGATTACAATTTGTGAACTTTCTCAATCATAATTTAAAGGAAATGTCACTTATATAGGAACAAAGGGGTAAAGTTTAGAGACAATTCATGTTAGTACTTTTTCAAAAGCAGCAATATGCAAAAATCAACATTAAACAACATTGGTAGCTTTCTATGATTCTATCTTAGGCAAATTCCTGAAACCAGAAATTGTATGAGATGAGAAAAGTATGCGTATGGAATATACTATAGAAGTTCTTGCTTATTCACACAGGAAGAGCTACTTCTATGACATTAGTGACAAGGGCGAAACAAAGAGAGAAAAGACCAACCATAGAACTATATCTGTTTCTTCCAGAGATTGATTCTGCTTGACCCATGTAGCCAATCCTTCCTCAACCCGTGGATTTTGATTAGGGAACTCTCCTCCAGAAAACATTTCATCATGAGCATATGGTGTAACCCAAAGATTATGCTTTAAGAAAGAAGCTCTTTTGAGAAACTTAGTTTCTGCACCAGCTAACGGCAAGTAGTTCGAACCAGGCACAAGTTTATAACTTGTTAACTGTCCAGTGCGATTAACAGTTCATGTGTTCCTTACCTGGATTGTAAAATTGCACACATTGCCAATCATAGGGACTAAGCAACTCTATGACAAAATTATGCAAGATATTTTCAGTGAAATTTATGTCAGCCCATACTTAAAACAAGGGCAGAGAAAGTTCCAAACCCCATTTAAGCTCAATGAGCTCATTTTTTGTTAGCTGGATCAAATAGCTGGACTCAAACACCTTACAAGCAATTGCTATGACTAATTGTGCTTAATGCCATGCTGTTATCTAGTATTTAGTCAATAAAATCAATAAGGTAGAGTAAATATTTTACAGGCAAAATTTGCCAAACAGTACAATTTAGGAAATATTTTAGGCGGATGGCATATGTTCAAAGTTATTTAGTAAGTTGGACTCTTTGAAAGTCGAGAATAGCAAAATCGACTTCCTAACAAAAATTAGTTCTGACATGGATTAAAAAAAGAAGAAAAAAGCCACGTAGGCTATTGAAAGTCAAGCATAATAAAGTCGACTTACACTGAAAGTCGACTATACCAAACTTGACTTCCACGTTAGTAAATTTAGCATCATCTTCTCCACATCTCCAAAACCCATTTTCTCACCCTTTCCACCAAGTCCCCACCGACTCCCAAACCCAACATCATCATACCATCGTCATCAACAACAACAACAACAGCACTCCGAAGACGACGCGAGCCGAAGCAGTGGTGGTGGGCTCACACTGGCCCTAAAGCCCAAACATAACGCTGATGGAGCTTTAATCGAAGTGGTTCGGTTGCCTAGAGGCTACTCACCCGGTTCTAAAAACAAGCCCATAAGCCTATACATTCTCGAAGTCTCAAGCGGAAATGACGTCGTTGAGGCAATCTCGAAGTTCTATCGCCGCAAAAACACCGATCTCTACGTCCTAACAGCTTCAGGAACTGCTGCCAATGTCACGTTACGTTAGCCGTCAACCACTCTCGGCGCCACCGTTACTTGTCACGATCGCTTCGACATGTTATCAGTCTCCGCCACCTTCCTAACGACGTCGTTTCCTCCAATCCCAAACGGGTTCACCATCTCCCTCGTTGGCCCGCAGGGCCAAATCATTGGTGGACTCATCGCCAGAGCTTTAATCGTTGCCGGAACTGTTTATGTGGTAGCTGCCTCGTTTAACAACCATGGAAGTCGAGTTTGGTATAGTCGGTGGGGACTTGGTGGAAAGGGTGAGAAAATGGGTTTTGGAGATGTGGAGAAGATGATGCTAAATTTACTACCGTGGAAGTCGAGTTTGGTATAGTCGACTTTCAGTGTAAGTCGACTTTATTATGCTCGACTTTCAATAGCCTACATGGTTTTTTTCTTCTTTTTTTTAATCCATGTCAGAACTAATATTTGTTAGGAAGTCGATTTTGTTGTACTCGACTTTCAAAAAGAGTCCAACTTATTATATAACTTTGAACACATGCCATCTGCCTAAAATATTTCTGGAATTGTATTGTTTGGCAAATTTTGCCAAATTTTACATGAATTTATTATGACAATAATTGCAACCGATACAATTCCGTCATATATTATTACCTAGAATTTAAATGCTAAATGGACCAACATATTTTACAAGAATTTTTAATGTCAATAATTGCACCTGGTAACATACTGTATTGCTATTACCCAAGGCAAAAATAATTACTTTATGTTGGTTGATTGGGCCTTCACCTGGGCTTGCTAGCAAACTATGGAGTGTTAAGCCCAATCAGTCCTCTGGTCTGCACAACATAGCTCACACAATTTGTTTAAGTTACACATAATCCTGTAATGAGACAAGTCATTTCTTAAACCCTACAGATTATATCGTGCTACATAGATGGGGAAAAAATCACTTTGAATGCAAGGAAACACAAGATTGATTTGTCTTTAAATTTGCTCTAGACAAAATAAATCTCACTTCTAAATTGTGTCAAAAAGTGCGGATATAAATGACATTCAACTAAAGGAATTCAAACAAAGAATAATGGACCATTGATGTGTCACATGATTAGAAAGTACTAATAATACAGCTCTAAAACTAGGATAGGAATGCCTTACAATCCAATGGCGAGCACTCAAAGGACTACAGTCACGCATTGCTTCCAACTCAGATTTGAGCAGTCTCTCTTCAGCATAGAAGGCATTATTGTGGACATTGTTCTCTCCAGGTTCCTCAACTTTGACATCCACCTCTACAACCTACAAATGAAGGAAAGAAAACAACAATATGAATTATGAGGTAAACAACAGAGAAGCAACTAGACATTTCATGTTAACCAAGTATCTATGCAAATCTCGCATATGATATTACTGGCAAATCTTGCATTTGTTTGATCCTTTGGAACGAAACCAAGAATCTATGCATGACCTGTGGGCTTTTGCAAGACCACCTCGACAATGGCACCCAAGATCTATTAGAACTTCCTCCTTCTCCTGCTGACAAACTCTGAAAGAATAAAATAGCCAATATGATGGTTCCTGTACTTTTTGAAATGACACAACAAGATAAAGCAATAAGTAATTCACTAATGCTTGTATCCATCAAACTCCATTTCCAACATGAAAATAAAGATCATGCAGTTAAAGTAGAAAATCTGTCCCACACATATATATAAATAAGAAAGATGCTTAGAAACAGGTGGTAGTAACTTCAAATGGATAGCGCGATTCTTGAAGCATCAAATTCTAATATGAAAAAACTCCTTAAAATCAACAGAGCAGCTCTGCGCAGCCTAAATTTTATAAGCTAACTTGAATGAGACCAAAATGATTAGATGCAAAGGAAGTATAGGTTCAAAAAACAAGGGCAAGAAGCCATAATATGAAAATTTTACATACAGTAAAATGAATAGAAGGAACCAAAACAGGCATCAAATATAGGATGAAGACATTGTTGAAAAGATTGAACCTATTAGAATATGCTCCTACTGATTTAAAGTGAAATTTTATTTTCAATCACACTACAGTTTATTATATCTTCAGAACCTAATTTTGGTCTTTTAATGAAATTTGGTGTGGGTGTATCACACTGCTGGTTTTGTGGTAGTTATAGTAACCCAACTTGAAGGTGGTTTGCATGCAATATCATCTAATGAAGATTCATCCTAATGCGCATTCCAAACTAGCATGCTTAATCGTGTATGTAAATTAACTACAAAAAAATTGGGTGCCCTCTAATTGCCCAGTAAACACAATTAGGAGATGAGAAATATTTGAGCTTATGGTCTAGTCTATAGAACACTAAGATTGTTAGACCAGTCAACTTAAGTTCCAATTTTGAAAAGTTAGTCAAATTTACAAGACATTCGACTTGTTTTGCTAAGTCGAGACACTCAAGTTTTGATGACTAGGCTTCTCGAGCTGACTTGCTCACTCGATCAGCTAGTAGGATTGGCAATGAGCGTAACTTTTGCAAACTCAGTCATTCAGCTTATTTTTGTTACTATTAATAGTTCTACTGTATGTTTTGATATTATTCATGGGTCTCACTTTACTATTTTCAGCTAACTTTTACCTTTATCTATAGTATTTTCAATAAAAAATTTTCAGTTTCAGCAAAATAAGCAGATACTAAGAGCCCGTTTGGATTGGGTTTTCTGATAACTCAATTCTTTGTTTCTATAACTCATAACTCCAAAATGGTGGGACCCATAGCAAAAAGTTTGTTTGGCAAACAATAACTCTGTTTCCATAACTCATAACTCAATGGCAATATTGTAATTAAACACACATAGGGAACCCACAGCCACAACTTTTGACCACCTTTTGACTTTTTTTTTTTTTTCCTGGGCTGGCATTGGCTTTCGTTCTTTTTTTTTTTCTTTTCTTGGGTTAGCTGTGCGGTTCTTTTTTTCTTTTCTTTTTGTTTTTTTTTTTTCACTGGATTCAATGAGTTTGGGTACTGAAAAAAAAAAAAAAAGCTACACTAGTGACAGGTATGGGGCCCACAAATAATGTGAAAAATATTGAGTGATGGGAAGTGAGTGATGATGCCAAACAAACATGGTATTTTAAGTGATGAGTTATGAGTTATGAGTGATGAGTGAAAAGTGATGGAAATTGAGTGACAGAAATTGAGTGATGAAAAATCCTTGTCCAAACAGGCTCTAAGGATTCGTTTGGATACAACTGAAAACAGAAAACACTATAACAAAATAATTTTTAAATGTGTGAATAGTACCGTATGACTCATTTTTAATGAAAATGTTATTGAAAAGTAAAGTTTGTGGGTTTTGTGAACAATGCACGGATCCACTAGTGTGCACCATTCACGAAAAAATCAACAATCATGGCTTAAAAAAAATTTTAAAAAAAAAAAAAGAAAAAAAGAAGAAGAGGAAAACACTGAAAACACAAATGCATGTTCATTCGTATCCAAACCACACCTAAATAAACCCCAAGTGTTTCAGTGACAGATTGTGCCAGATTAACTAATTTTGGAAATTATAGAAATCAGGTTGCTTGCATTTGTGTGTGATTAATAAATAGTAAACTACTAAATTAATAATTTTCTATTTAATTAAGGGGGTGTTTGGTGTGGTTCTATTAAAAAAATGTGAACAAAAAGTGACAACAAGTCAACCATGACTAGTTTCCAGGAAGAAAAGTGGTCTAAAATCTGGGGCGAAGATTTCGAGGTCCCTTAAATTTTACTATATTAATTTTTGGAAAGTATACTTTATATAATGGAACACCCTCATGAGTTAAAGAAAATGAATAAAATAAATAAATCTATGCAAGGTAGTGTTAAACATCATTTTGCATGTTTAATTTTTGGAAAATTCTTAGATATTTTTGGAGTATAGTGATGTAATGCTCTTTACTCTCACATTTATAGTAGATCCCACCATAAATGTGAAAGAAGAAAATACCATTCTTTACTCGAATTACTCTTAATTTTTATAATTTTTAATGGCACAAGGTGTCAACATCTATGAATGGTAATCCTTGATGAGCAAACATATTATAAAATAAAAATCTTATGACAAGCAGGACTGGCCCAAGATAGTTTAAGAACTAAGGAAAAAATTTTAAAGAAACTTTTTTATATCTAAATATCACTTAAAAAATATTTAGCTTATTTTTTACATTATATATATATTGTAGGGATAAGGGCTCAAAAATCATATGTTGGGCCTTGGGTTTTGTTTGAGGATGTTGAATGATCCGAGGTTGGGTGAATAGTTATTAGGAGCTCCAATTTAAAATCTCATGAATAAAAGACGAACGGAAGGTGGTCCGAGGAGGAATTCCTCATCGAATATGATAAATGCAGCTCAAGAATATATTCCAGCAATTAGAGTGACCTTCCAAGAAACTCCAATGACAGGGATGTGCCTCAAGAACACACGAGAAGAAAGAAAACCCAAAAATATCTAAGGGAAAACTACTATCAGCGCATTAAATACACTACAGCTATTTCTCTGGCCGCATTTATGTGGAGAAGACCTCTGAACAATGCTGTCTTGGCTACCACAATTCACAAAAAGCCAAAGAAAGTATCTAATTGGACGGGTACTCAAGTAAGGGCTTAAATGAGCAACAAGTGTAGGATCAAGATGATCCAAAGAGAGATATATAATGTGAGAGACCCTTCATGAGAGAGGGATCGAAAAAATAGAGAGAGAAGACTGTAGCAATCTAAATTATTCTTGTACCCAGTTGTGATTGATTTATATCCATTTGACATCCTCAGGTAGTGGAATGATTCAGCTTTATTTTCTTTGTTTTTGTGTGATCATCTCTCAAATCCATACTAGTCGTTGTCAACTCCGTTAGGACCTAGTTCTCTAACCCATTCTCTACAAATTTATTATAACAAACTCATTGAGCCGACATCCCTCTACTTTTTGGGCTTAGGTACCAAAAAAGTACCCCTTACATATATATATATATATATATATATATATATATATATATATATATATTTTTTTTTTTTTTGAATCTATTATTAATTCTTATTAATTAATAAGACCAATTCACTCAAAGTGAGCTAGAGATGCTTACTATATATGTTTTTACAAACTGATGTATCACCAATAAAAAAATAAAAAAATTCAAAACATTCCTTTATTATATTGTTTGAGTGGTACCAATTATATCCTTGTCACATCAGTTTGTAAGTTTTTTGTCATAAAAAGTGTATTAGATTTAGCATTTTTTATTCATTTATTGGTGAATTGATGATTGTGTTGTATTTCTATAAATTTATAATTTTTTTTTGTCGAAAAGATACTAAAATAACTACAAATTTTACTATAAAAAACTTACAAACTGATGTGACATTTTAATTAAAAATAAATTAATGAGTATTGAATTGCTTATTGTGATCAGTGAATATTAATTTATAAGACCCATGAAATAAAAAAAAAAAAATAATAATAATAAAAGTGCACTTGCACTTTTTTTTAATTAAAAAATTACTGCCCCATATTAATTTTAGGGCCTTTCTATGTTATGTTAGGGGGTCTTTATTCTATTGTTTGAGTGGTATCAATCATATTCTTACCACATCCGTTTGTAAGTTTTTTGTCATAAAAATTGTATTAGTTTTAGCATTTTTTATTCATTTAATGGTGAATTGGTGATTGTGTTGTATTTCTATAATTTTTTTTTTTTTTTTGTGTGTGTGGAAAAGATACTAAAATAATTACAAATTTTATTATAAAAAACTTACAAACTGATTTGACATTTTAATTAAAAATAAATTAATGAGTTTTTTTTTTAAAAGCAAGACGGTCAATATATTACTAGCTAGAATCAGTGAAGAGAATGGAATAAAGATGTGGGGGAACATTCTCCCACCACACCAACAAACCTCTGACATGCCTAGCATGTTTAGTTAGGTTATGAGCAATTTTATTACCAACCCTACGTACATAAGAGAAAGAAATACAACTGTTGGTAACTAAAGATGATTTGGCAAGGAAATAATGTGACCAAAAGAAGAGAAGATTCCTCATCAGATTTGAGGGTGTTGATCACTACCTCAGCATCCCCCTCAATGATATATGGACTGATACCAAGCTCCTGGGCAAACCGGATTGCTCTTGCTGCTACCATGGCTTCCACAATTTCAGGTTATTACGGGAGAGGGGCTTGTTCCGATAGTGAAGCTACACCACACTACCATTACTGTCTCTTACAACTACACCCATTCTAGCTTTGCCAAGATTCGAAAATGTAGCCCCATCAAAATTTATTTTAAAACAATCCCTTGGCGGGGGAGACCACTGAGAGCGAACTTGTGGGTTCTTAACATCACGTTGTTGATGTGGTAGTGTGACGTTGAAGTGTTTGAAATCTGTCAAGGATTGCGTGGCTTGGGGAAGCACTTGTGACACAGGAAAATCACGTGACCATACTCTGAGCTGATTTCTTCTGTGCCAAATTGAATGGCAGTGCTCACATAAGTCCTCTGTTAGGATTTTCTGTTTCCACAGATTTTGCTTAACAAGGATTGCGTTGTGACAGGCCACCAGAGAAAATTCCTAACTTTATTAGGAATAGAGAGAAGCCATATTTGCTTCCAAGTGTCTTCATCATGCTCATGATCAGTCCGTGTATTTGAAAGATTGTTCTCCTTAGCTAAGAACTTTGTGCCCAATTTTACTGAATAGGCACCCGAAGAGTTGTAGGGCCAAATAAGCTTGTCTTCCGTGGGATGATAGGTGAGTGGGATCAGGTCAGTCTCCCATCTTCTTTGGACCAGGTCTATTAGGTCTGAGACCTTGGCATCTTCGAAACCAGGTACAACCTGTGATAGTATTTTTGGATGATCATTGGAAGGTAACTATGCATCATTCTAAACACTAATCAATTCTCCACTCCCCACCCTCCATCTAGCACCTTGGAGGAGCACATCCCTTCCTCTTAAAATGCTTCGCTAGGCATAGGAACCCGAAGAAGAATCAGTGGCTTCCAAAACAGAGCAGTTTGGAAAAAATTTTGGTTTAAAAACCCTATAGAAAAGAGAGTTTTTGTTGTGTAGTAATCTCCATGCTTGCTTTTCCAAGAGTGCATCATTGAAGTTTGCAAGGTCTTTGAACCCCATCCCTCCCTCACTCTTAGATTGGCAAAGTGTGGACAACCGCCTTTATTAACACATCTCTTCCTGCTTGTGACAAGAGCTTTTCCTTGCAACCCTACAATTTCTTCCACACTCTCTCCTTTATGTAATTGAAACTTGCTTTTTTATTTCTCCCCACAAGCGAAAGAAGACCCAGATACTTCTCATATTGAATAATTTCTAGCATTCCCAAAGCTGTCTTTATTTGATTTCTGATATCTTCACAGGTAGCTTTGCTGAAGAAAATTGTTGTCTTATTGTGGTTAATTTGTTGGCCCGAGCACTTCCCATAGACCTCCAAAATGTCCAGGATTTTTTGGCACTCTTGAATAGTAGCCCTACAAAACAAAAGACTATCATTTGCAAATAAAATGTGAGTTAATCTTGGGCTATTTTTGCAAAGAGAATAACTCTTAATTTCTTCCTGATTTGCAACTTGGCTAATGAGCCCGTGGAGGCCTTCAGTACACAGTAGAAATAGGAAAGGCGAGAGAGGATCTCCTTGACGAATGCCTCTTGATGGTGTGATCATTCCTTTAGGTTCTCCATTAACCAGGATCGAGTATGATACTGTTTTCACACAAAGCATGAGCAATTTAATCCAATGCTCTGAGAAACCAATCCTTACCATAATTGATTCCAGATAGTGCCACTCCACCCTGTCATAAGCCTTGCTCATATCAAGTTTTATTGCCATGTAATTCTTCCTTCCTTTGTAATTCTGCATGCTGTAAAGAGACTCAAAAGCTACCAAAATATTTTCAGAAATGAGACGACTTTTTTGTAAAAGCGCTCTGCTGTTCAAAAATAATACTTAGTAAAATTTTCTTAAGTCTATTTGCTAGAACCTTAGAGAAAATTTTGTATGACACATTACACAAACTAATAGGTCTGAAATCAGCAGCAGATTCTGGATTCTTCTTTTTTGGATTGAGAGTAATAAAAGTATGATTGAGATTTTCAGGTAAAGAAGCAGAATTTAAAAAAATGGAGGATAGAGTTTGAGATATTGTCACCAATTAAATTCCAGTAGTGTAGGTAGAAAAGAAGTGGCATGCCATCAGGTCCGGGGGCTTTGAGAGGAGCCATCTGATTGATGGCTTGCTTCACTTCCCATTCTGAAAACTCTGTAGAAAGTTGGGCATTCATCTCAGCAGAAATGACTTTCTGTATGGAATTTGTGGCTAAATCACAATACTGATTATTAGTTGCAGAAAATAGCTCCTAATAATAGTGTATAAGGCAGTTAGCTATTTCATCTCTCCCCGTCCTCCATTGACTGTGGTTGTCTTGGATTTTGTGGATCAAGTTCTTTCTCTTTCTTTGGGATGCATGGCAGTGAAAAAATTTTGAGTTCCTATCTCCAAATTTTGCCCATAACACCTTTGACCATTGAAACCAGAGTCTATTCTCCTTATCCACTAATAATAAAATATCTTTTTTCGGGCTTCTAACCCTCTAATTGCACCCAGTCCGTATAGCCACTTTTTTTTGCCTCCAATAGTTCTTTTCTTTTTCTTGTCGACTCTTGTCTCACATTCCCAAAGTGGGACTAGTTCTAGTTGCTAAGTTCCTTCCCACATTTTGTGATCTTGTTCATGACCCTCACTTCCACGTCTGACCTCTCTTCATTAGAGCACCATACAACTTCTACTATTCTCGAACATCCACTGTCCAAGAGCCACATTTCCTCAAAACGGAAGGGCTTGGCCACGGGGGATAGGTCTAAACCATTAACGTTAATCCACAAAGAACTATGGTCTGAAGAGTCGGAGTAGAGGTGATGCACCTTTGAGCTTGAAAATCTCATAAACCACTCATTATTGGCTAGTCCACTGTCCAACCTCTCCAAAATAGAGTGTCCGTCAACAAAGTGCTTCCTCTAGGTGAATTAGGAGCCCACAAAACCAAGATCCATGAAGTTGCATTCATCTATGACATCCCAGAAGAGCTGCATTTGAGATTGGCTTCTGTTACTTCCTCCCATCTTCTCCGAAGAATGCATCAGTTCATTAAAATCCCCCGCACAGAGCCAAGGGAGATTGTGTCTACTATTGAGTTGTCTGAGCTTATTCCAAGCTTCTGATCTCTTGTGAGTAATTGGTTCGCCGTAAAAACCTGTGAAACGCCATGCCTCAGCACTCCCTTTGTTTGTGATAGAATCTATATGGTACTTTGAGAAAGAATCAACATGGAAGTCAAAGGAGTTTTTCCAATACAAGGCTAGACCACCCCCTTTGCTGTGTCTCTCCACAAAAAATAAGTTATCAGATTTAATATCCTATTAAATTTCTTTTGGCCTAACTTTATCTGCCCATATCTCGGCTAAGAACACGATGAAAGAATCTTTAGCTCAAATCAACACTTCAAGCTCCTTACCTGTGCACAGGTTCCCAAGCCTGCAAAAGTTCTAAACTAGGAGACTCATTGTGATTGACGGGCTACTTGACAGCCTCTGCCATTAAAAAGTCTGAATCGTCCTCCCTTGAAACCTGAAGTTTTTTGGTGGGTAACTCGGGTTGGACAGCCTCATCTGTTTCTCTTTCACGTTTAGTAGCAGTGCATAATGGGTTCTGGTCAGTCAACCTTTTCCATTTACGTAGGGAGCTTGCTTCCAAATTAGGTGATTGGTCCGTGACTGCCACGTGTGAATTGTGGTCTTGAACGGCAGTTACAGTATTGTCTCCCAAAATTTCTGGTTCGTAATCATGAGATCCCAGAATGTGCGGACAGCCAGTTGGCTTGAAGATCGGGTCAGGATTTTTGTGGTCAAACTTCATAACTGCCGTATCAATATCCTGGAGTTGAATTTCAAAAAAAGTGCACTTGCACTTTTTTTAATTAAAAAAATTAAAAATTACTGCCCCATATTAATTTTAGGGCCTTTCTATGTTATGTTAGGGGGCCTTAGGCCATGGCCTAAATGGCCTAGGGCCACCCTGATGACGAGGAACATCTATGTATACAAATCTTCGTAATAAGGAAAATATTATAGAACAAGAAAGAAGATAATGATTAGCCGAAAGGAAAATAATAGTTCATGAATCATCCAACTTATAAGAGAGCAAAGGAAATTTCCACGTCCTTTTTCCCTTTATCCCCTTCTTCCTTCCTTTTTCCTTCACACGCAAATGTTTTGTCAAACTTGTGCACATATTTAAGCATATTAAATTATCCATTCAAATCTTTTTAATTTGCCCACTCCCAACTATCGACGTGTATTTCTAAGATAACATATTTACCATGCATCTACATTTTTAACAGTCTGAACCATAGAGTAAGATGATAAATAGAAGTTTTACAATGGACTGACAAGTGACAATCTAGATTTAAAATAATATTAATAACGTTTAATAAATCCCATGCAATGGGTTACATGCTGGTCTACATTTAAGACCATAGTCATTAAGTAAAAAGGCAAATTGAAATCACATAGCACGAATGGTTTTTTGATTTATAAAAGATTGAAGTAGTCTGTAAATTATTTGAAATTCTACATTGAGGGTGGTGGGGATAATCTCATCAGCTTAACTTGGAAGGTAATACTAGACAGAGGAAGCGGGAAGAACCATTATGACATCTCTCTATGAAATTGAAAGACAAATTGACTTGGAAGTAAAGACTTGACATCTTTGCCGGCAACACAAGTTGAATTGGCTTTGGCTACCTTATTGTCCTCTCTATTAAATTAGAAGACAAATTTGACTAGGAAGAAAAGATGTTACAACTTTGCCAGCAGAGCAGGCTGAATTGGCTTGACTACCCCATTGTCCTTGACATCATTGTCTTTGGCTTCCAATTCACAGGCATTGGGAGGAACATCTACCGCAGGTGAGCAATTGAAGAACCCATGAGGCTGCATCCACAAACACCATCAGAATCAGTATCAAGAATGAGACCACATAAAGGACGATTCGTGAAGCATGATCAGAAAGGGAATTGACATAAAATATCCACATTTATGTGCGGAATAAAACAGCTATTATGAACTAAAAAACGATCACCCAGAGAGGGGTGATCTTCTGTGATGATAATAGGTTTGGATTTCAGATTACTCTACTGACAAGAAAATGCCATATTTACATCAATTCTGCATATACAACCATATTAAATAAAGGTGGGCTAGTATCCTTAAGACCATGCTGTATATATGAGTGTCACTAAAAAAAGGAAAATTGAAGGGAAAAGTTAGATTAATAAGTTATACCATAAGCATAAAACCAATGCGCTCCGCGGGCATTACAGGCCAGTCTTCCAACCGAGGGACATGCGTGATTCCAAATACATACCTGCATTTAATAAAATTACTTGTTAACTAGTAGAAAAAATTGCAATCAGGCATGATACTGAACTGGACCTAGAAACAGAAAGAAGAATGCAGGGAATAAAAAGGAAAAACATATTTAAAGATTATAATTGGTGAACTTTCTCAATCATAATTTAAAGGAAATGTCACTTATATAGGAACAAAGGGGAAAAGTTTAGAGACAATTCATGTTAGTACTTTTCCAAAAGCAACAATATGCAAAAATCAACATTAAACAACATTGCTAGCTTTCTACGATTCTATTTTAGGCAAATTACTGAAACCAGAAATTATATGAGATGAAAAAAGTATGCATATGGAATATAATATAGATCTTCTCCAAAAAAAGAGAGAATATAATATGGAAGTTCTAGCTTATTCACACAGGAAGAGCTGCTTCTAATTAGTGGCAAGGGCAAAACAAAGAGAGAGAAGACAAACCATAGAACTATATCTGTTTCTTCCAAAGATCGATTCTGCTTAACCCACGTAGCCAATCCTTCGTCAACACGAGGATTTTGATTAGGGAACTCTCCCCCAGGAAACATTTCATCATGAGCATATGGTGTAACCCAAAGATTATGCTTCAAGAAAGAAGCTCTTCTGAGAAACTTAGCTTCCGCACCAGCTAACGGCAAGCAGTTCGAACCAGGCACAAGCTTATAACCCGTTAACTGTCCAGTGCGATTAACAGTTCTTGTGTTCCTTACCTGGAGTGTAAAATTGCACACATTGTCAATCATAGGGACTAAGCAACTCAATGAAAAAATTATGCAAGAGTTTTTCAGTGAAATTTATGTCAGCCCAGACTTAGAACAAGTGCAGAAAAAGTTCCAAAACCCATTTAAGCTCAACGAGCTCATTTTGTCAGCTGGATCAAATAGCTGGACTAAAACATTTTACAAGCAATTGCTATGACTACTTGTGCTTAATGCCATGCTGTTATCTAGTATTTAGTCAGTAAAATCAATAAGGTAGAATAATATTTTACATGCTTTTATTATGACAACAACTGCAACTGATACAATTCTGTCATATATTATTACCTAGAATTTAAATGCTAAATGGACCAACATATTTTACAAGAATTTGTAATGTCAATAATTGCACCTGGTAACATACTGTATTGCTATTACCCAAGGCAAAAATGAATTACTTTATGTTGGTTGATTGGGCCTTCACCTGGGCTTGCCAGCAAACTATGGAGTGTTAAGCCCAATCAGTCCTCTGGTCTGCACAACATAGCTCACACAATTTGTTTAAGTAACACATAAACCTGTAATGAGACAAGTCATTTCTTAAACCCTACAGATTATATCATGCTACATAGATGGCGAAAAAATCACTTTGAATGCAAGGAAACACAAGATTGATTTGTCTTTAAGTTTGCTCTAGACAAAATAATCTCACTTATAAATTGTGTCAGAAAGTGCTGATATAAATGACATTCAACTAAAGGAATTCAAACAAGGAATAATGGACCATAGATGGGTCACATGAATAGAAAGTACTAATAATACAGCTCTAAAACTAGGATAGGGATGCCTTACAATCCAATGGCGAGCACTCAAAGGACTACAATCACGCATTGCTTCCAACTCAGATTTGAGCAGTCTCTCTTCAGCATAGAATGCATTATTGTGGACATTGTTCTCTCCAGGTTCCTCAACTTTGACATCCACCTCTACAACCTACAAATGAAGGAAAGAAAACAACTATGTGATATTATGAGGTAAACAACAGAGAAGCAACTAGACATTTCATGTTAACCAAATATTAATCAAGGACAAGAATCCATTAGAGATAATTTCATTTCTAGGAATCAAGTCCTTGTTTCTAACAGACATCCTCATCTACAACTTACATGGACTATTTCCCATACTAGAGCCTTTATAGATTATGGATTACAAGGCATTATTTCTAAGAAGATGAATGGGTAATAACCAACAAGCATTGCACATTAAAGAATTCTGAATTTTTGAGGACCACACCAACACCATGGAGAACAACTCTTAAAGGGTTGCTGCAATGGTTCCCCTCATTAAATATGATACAACAACAACAAAGCCTTAGTTCCAAATTTTTTGTGGTTGACCATAGATCCTCCACAAATAAGTTAGAGTTGGCCACATGTATTCTTTTCCTCCATTCTATACTATCCAAAATCACAATTTTTGTTACTTCCTTAATTAACAAGTCCTTTTTAACTACTACTATTGTTATTTTTGGTCTTCATTATTGAAAATTGCACACACACAAATAGCACCTTAAATGCTGCCCTCCTAATGCATCCAGGCCACCAAACCTTCTGTCTCAGCTACTGATGGTGTGACAGAGAAATGATTGTGGGAAAGATGATCCCATACTTAATTCTTAAGCATCTTAAGACCCTATGCTATTCTTAAGCATCAAAGCAGTGTACCTGATTGAAAGCTTCACCAGGTTTGCAATCAACAGCCATGTCCATACGAGCAACGAAAAAGTGTTGATGAACAGGTGCATATAAACCTGGGGCAATCATTGTACCATACTTTCGAAATTCTCCAGGCAGCAATGCTCCTAAGCTGAGAATTCCTGTGAGTTTAACTTCAGCTTCAATTTTTCCATCCTGTAACGGCATATAACATACATGTTAAGAGAGCTGACAATCAGTTACCACTATTTTAAAGAAAAAAATGAGATAAACAGATGCTCCTACATAGGAAGCCAAAAGAAGTTTCAATATATGAAAACCTTGAAATTGCCCTGAGGACAGTAAAAGCAGAATGTGTTAACTATTAATAATAGGAAGAATCCTATTATAATTGTGATGGGAGCCTATATATTTTTTTAATCTAAAACTTTTTCCAGGCCACAAATTGACAGTTATAGAAATGAATGCATACTATTACATACAAACAAAATAGTCTTCAACTTGCCTGATAAAAGTGCCAGTAAAATCCATACTCATAATTAGCCACAGTACATATAAAAGACACTGATAATCGTCTAGACCTTCGAACTTCCGCTAAGCCTGTTCTCCAGTCTTGATGCTTCCATAATATTCCATGATCCTCTTCGTGCAAACAGACACAATTTTCAATTGTTTCAACACCGCCAGTAAAATTTGTAAAGTGGGCATCAAAGTATTTGATATATCCCAAACAATCACAACCCTGTGAGTGGTAGTTTTGTTTCACACATTAAATCCATGGGATAGCAAGTAGTCAAAAATTAAATATAATGAATTACAATTCTAAACCTTCTTAAGTGAGTGTGCATTTTTTCCAAGGCCGTCTTCCCCTGCATCAAAGGCATTTTTTCTGTAATGGGGATCATTTGGATCTCCATAAGGCACAACCATCTCCACGAAACTCAACCTGTGGGCCACAGGTCTTCGACCTCGACTACCATCAACATATGCAATAGAATATATAACCAAACCCTCTCTAGGAGTGAAACCAATGCGGAAATTCCACTGCCAACCACAACAAAATAAGAAGAATGTTCTGCATAAGTTTCTGGACTTTGATATAAATTAATGACCCAAAATGAAAAAACAAAATCTACCTTCTGCCATTCTACAAAGTAGCCATTAACACGGAAGCTTGGACCTTCATGCTGGACAATTTGTAAAGGTTTTACATCACTTCGATCAACACCACCTCTGGTTTCACCAGCAGTGTAATTTCTCAATGGATCAGCTGGGGGTAAGGGCACAAGTTTACGGTCTTCAAACTCAATTACTATCATATTTTGCATATCAACAAGTACATGGATGCCCTCAACTGGGCGTGCATATCCATTTTCCATTGGACAGTCACTCTCAGTTCTACAGAATATAAGTGGTTTAGCAAGTCTTCGTTTAGGAGCATCAGCTTCACTGTGATAACCAACACACCTGCATTGGTATATGTAAAGGCAAAGTTAACAACAGAGCATTCCACAAATTAATTATTTATCTATATAGAACATCAGCAGAAACCACTGGGTTCAGAATTTGGACTACCATGGATCGACCATCACAAGATCCATGTCTTCAATTCCCCTCCTCTTCATTGCCTCCCTAAATGGAGGGAAGTCTTTCACAACAGCTTCACATTCAGCATATTCCACAGCATCCTGATTTATTTGAAGCAAATAAAATTTAAAAAGTAAGTATTCAAATAACAAATTTAAATAAGTAGTAAATCTCTTCCAGAAAACACCAGGATCTAAGATTGGGAACAGCAATTTTTCAGAGTAACAATGTCACTAGGGTGCGCAGTTTAGATTTTAGAGCCAACCCATGTGAAACAAAACCCAACCAAATTGATGTTCTTTTATCCTTTTTGGTGGGTTTGTCAGTTTGATTTGCATTAAGAAAGCTTAATATTGCAAAATCCAACCCATGCCCATTGGTGACTTCTAATATGAAACTTATCTTACAGGTTCTGAGGTATGATTACTCTACAAAGCAAAAAATCTGTTTTCAAACTACAGCAAGTTTAGAAAAGATAAACTGCCAATTTTCTCTTCAGAGATGCTTTTTATGGTTTTATAAGGTTTTTAGTACACATATGAGCTGAATTCAACCATAATACATGAGTAATTTAATACTTAGTACCTTTGTAGCAGTACAAAACAGAAAGTAACAATCGCATGCTATTTCCTAGTCTAAATTATACCTGTCAAGCTTTACTTAAGAAGAAAATGATCAATTATAAATGAGCATAATAATGTTGATCTAATATTTAGCATTTTTGTTGAATACTAGCAACATGGCTCTTCTACATATTACATATTGAGCAAAGAAGGAAAAAAAAAAAAGAGGGAAAAGAGAAGGTGGCAACAATTGTAATGCTTTTCCTTTCATTCTGCATGTTCTTCAGTGACAGAAAGTTCAGTTGATGGTAAGTTATCCAATATTTCAAACTCTAATCTTATGTTATTATTTTTAGCCTATATGGCAACAAAACCTGCAAGCATAGAGTAGAAGATAAAATGTGATTAAAGAAAGCATACCATTGGAGGCTGAACATCTGGAATAACATGTGATGAAATTACTTTTCCCCTATGGTGTCCACCACGGGTTACAGCATGTACTTCTGATAACTCGACAATCCATACACTCGTCTCATTTGACTTTTTGTTATAGACAATAAGTCTTGCTCGCCTTGGAGGGAGCTTGGTAGGGATTATGGGCCCGCCTTTGGTTTTTGGAACTAAAGATGGTTGAAAAGGGGGAAAGAAATACGCATCTGCCAAAGCAACAACATGTTTATTCGGTTCAACCAGAACTACTTCTATGAAACGCATGCTATCTCTGACCTGAAACGGGAATATTGATTATTTCACCACTTCAAAAGCAAAATCAAATACATTGATATACATAACAAACATATCTTCCTAATCAACAACCTCAGGTGTGGCACCAGCTGCCCTGACGGTTGCAATTGTCACAGAGATCTCAGTGGCAGATAGAGGATCCAAAGGGTGACTTGTTTGAGCCCTCAGCATTAGTGGGATCGCTGCAGAACCAAATGTAACAAACTAAAGTGATTAACAAAGCAGAAAAGAACAAAGGTTCAGTTTTCACAATTAATAAAATAAAAGGAGCCCGGTAATGCAGCACGCAATTCAATAACATCCAGGAAAATGGTCCATCACTCATCAGCTTTTACTTTAGAATACTTATAGGTTTTTGTTAACGAGTGCCCTACTAGTGCCCTAAGACCACAGGTTAAGGCACATTTAATTATAAATTTTTCACAAAACATCATGAAAAGCACACGCAATCACAATGAATTTTTGAGTAGAAACGAACAAATTATTAACGAGCGTATTTTTCTTCAAAATAAGTGTGCATTGCAATTCATTATTGAATATTTACTATTCATAAAATGTGCCTAAAAAAAATTATATTATTCAAAATAAAATCAGAAGCATAAAACACATTAATAGACTTTTAAAAAGAATCAACCAAGACAATTAGATTAAAGTTATTAATTGTACATAAAACAATAAAAGCTTTTCTTTTTTTTTAATCCAAATATTTACATGATATAATTCTTTGCAGAAATATAAAAATAAGTTCCACTGACCAAATAAAAATTGCAAAACTGAAATGGATATGTTAGTTTAAGCTCAGGCAATATTTTACCACCAAACTATCTTAAACTCTCTCTCTCTCTCTCTTTCTGATCTTTCACTATTCTTCTCTACACAAAACCTCATAAAAAGACAAAATAAAACACAGAACACAAAAATATATGCAGAAATGAAGCTCGCTCAATTCAAACATGAAAAAAAACGTTTCAAAAATCTCATCTTTGAAGAAAATAAGAGAGAACCTTTGGAGGAGGCAGGCGCGGGCTTATCGTCTCGGCGATCGGCGGAGGAGGCGAGGGTCCAATCTTGGGCGGCATTGGCGGAGGCAGAAGCCGAGACGGGAGCCACCGCCGGTGCATTGGCCAAGATCGGAGCAGCAGCCGCCGCCGTAGGCTCTCTAGAAATTGAAGAAGATGAGGAGGAGGAGGAAAGATCGTTGTTGATACAGCAAGAAGCAGAGACCGTCGTTTTTTTCGCAACTGAGGCCATTGTAAAGGGTTAACTAGCTCTCCAAATCCACCGCAATAGGTCTCAATGCAATCCTCTGACATACAGCAATCGCAGCTAGCTCCACACTCTCCCCAACTTTCTCTCTCACAACCGCCTCTCTCTCTCTCTCTCTCTCTCTCAAAGTTATTGCTTTGCTCTTAGGGCTTGTTTGGACACTGTATATTCAAAGAATTTGTAGCTCACCGACGAAGAATTATGAAAGAAAATGTGAAAGAGAGAGTGATCTGGACGCAATAGAAAAGCCAAGATAGAAAAGAAAAGGGAGAAAGAGAGAGAGGCCGTGCAGGGAGAGAGACATGGGTAGGGGGTTTATATATAGAACAAACACGTGCGTCACTACTAGTTGCTAAAGCTTTTCTTCTTCTTTTTTTTTCTTTTTTTTTTTTAACAAAGAATTCCGGCCTCCGATTATTTTACTATTTTATTAAGTATATACCATCCTTTCATTCCACACACTATGTTATTACAGAAAATAATATCATGAAAATAGTCCAAAAATGTTGGCGAGAGATTTTAAATTTATTATCTTATGGATATCACAAAACTTTAGAAACCACTAATCCAACTCCTTAAAATTTTTATTAAAATATATTAACAGGTTGCTCCACCTGTTAAAAATATTTTTTTTGGGAAGATTAAAAAGAAATTAAATGGTTCCCAATACGTTAAAAAGTAACAAAAATTAATTATCGCATGAATATATATACATATGTGTGTGGGGGGTAGAATTTTAACTTATAACATCCTTTTCATGATGATGGTTGATTTATGGTGTAATTTATGTTCAAATCTTAAATATTCAATGACAATAGATTTTATGGTACTTTATTAAAATTTTCAATTGAATTTAGCATTTGGTACATGTTTTTAAACAATAATTTTTAGTTTTTAAATAACATTACATGTATTTTTACATACTTTTTCATCCACGCGTATTTCTACACATATTTTCAAACAACAATTTTTAATTTTTAAATACATATACCAAACACCCTCTCTAATTATTTTAAATTTAACTTTTTTTTAATTTTAATAATTAAACTCCGACTCTTATCACCTACTCTACAAGATCTTATATCGAGGTTTAACTTTTCCTTTAAACCAACTTGCTTCACACTGGTTAATAATTGGACCCATTGTTATTTATTATTTTAAAGAAGTGGACCCATATTTATTTTATGGAAAACAATAAATGTAAAGTTATGTGGCCTTATCAAGGCAAGGGGGGGTGAGGGGCCAATAAGATAAGTAGACGGTGGGATTGATAGGGCGATCAGCTAGAAAAGAGAGGAGTAATGGACATGTATTAGGGGCCAAAAGGGAATATTTTTTTGATATTAGCATGATAAGGCCAACCATAGATTTATGTTATTTTCGTATAAGGACATCCTTTTTGTAATATGTCTTGACTGGCCCTCACTTTTTTTGTACAGTAGCTACCGGCCAAAGTTATTAGAATTATTATTGCATTTGATGTTTACTCTTTTGCTTTTTGGTGTGACCAAAGAATGGAGCCCGAGTCAAGGGATCGTTCATTGACATTTTGAAAGTTTACTTTGAAGTTGGGTTTCGTATTTAAGGTAGGCACAACCTCAGTAAATTGTGCCAATTATGAATTTATCAATGCCGTATTAATAAAAATAACTAAGAGTTAATAAATAAAAAACCGAACTTAAGAGAATATATAGGAGCACAAGTACATGATCATAGCCAATTTTATTCACCAAGTAACAAACCTAGAAAGACCCAGATTGGCTCATAAAATGGGGATCCGTACGCACTATCTTAATTGGATTAAATTATAGCCTAACTTTAATTCTACCTGCAAAATATAGGATTCAAATGGAGGATTCTTCATTTGGGTTAAGTTATAGATTAACTTCAATCCGTACGCACTAATTCGATTGAATTAAATTATAGTTTATTCAGCCCCTACTTATGCTCCAATCTATGGGCGGTTTTTCATTATCTTATTTGTTATAAGTTCTTATATTTTATGATAATTCAAGGGTGGATATTATGTATTACGTAGATCGTCTCTTATTACTATTATTCTTTAAAAATCAGATAAAGGTTACTAGTTATGACAACCCCTTATAGGTGTGTGGACCCGCCTATTGTGAGAGACTCACTCACTATATGCATACATAGCCTTATAGGAGATACCATATCCTTAAATGGACATGATCATATATGGTGGTTTTTATTCACCAGGTAACCAATTTTATGAAATAACTAAACATGCCCGTAAAATGTGTGGATTCAAAATGGGGATATGCAAACTTCACATGGGTTAAGTCATAACCTAATTACAACTCCACCTAAAAAATGTGGGATCCAAGTAGAGAATCTGTAAACACTACTTTAGTTAAGTCATAGCCTAACTTAAACTCCACCTACAAAATGTGAGATCCAAGTGAGAAATCTGTAAATGCTACTTTGGTTGGGTTAAGTCAGAGCCTAACTTCAACTTCACTTACAAAATGTGGGATATGGATAGTTCTTAAACATTACTTTAGTTGAGTTAAGTCATAACCTAATTTCAATTCCACTTAGGTTCTAAGAGCATTTACAGCAGTGGAGCTAAAAATTTAGCTATTTATCTCCAGCAAAAGTTACTTTATTTATTTTACCTACATACATGCTACAACAGTGGATCTATTTTAGCTTTCAACACAATAAAATAATATAAACATCACAATAAAATAATATATCTATTACAATAAAATAATCCATCTCATTACAATAAAATAATATATTCCCTACATCTACATACAACCATCACAACCACACACACAACCACAACCACAATCACAACCACAACCACAACCACCACCACCACAGCCCACAACAAAGAAAAAAAAATCAACCAAGCCCACACCCACCAGACCCACCAGGCAACACCCACACCCACCACCATGAAACCCACCCGAGCCACCACCATGAACACACCGATCTATCCACAAACCCACCGATGAACCCAGCCACCCACTGACACCAATCTACCCACACAACCACAACCACCACCACACCACAGCCCATAGTAGTAAAAAAAAAATAATAATAAATAAATAAAAAAACCAAGTAAGGGCGAAATGGGTTGGCGGCATGGATCGGCAACGGGGTCTGCGGCGTGTCGGTGGCGTGGGTCGATAGCGTGGGGGTAGGCTGGCAATAATGAAGCAGATCGGCAAAGCAAAGAGTATAGATGAGGGAGAGAAAAAAAAATGAGAAGGAAAAAGGAAGAAAGTAGAGAAGCCGGAGAGAGAAAAAGAAAGAAAGAGAAAATATTTTTTAAATGAAAGAGGAGAGAGAAATTTAATAATATATATATATTGTGGGGACGAGGTCCTAAATTTGTATATCGGGTCTTAGGTCCTATTTGACAGCATGGATATGTCCGAGGAGAAGAAAATGATTAGATAAGCTCTGGAATGGAGGACTATATAAAGAAAAAGGTAGAAGTTACAGTCCGAGAAGGTTATACTACTAGGATAAAATGAGCGTTGGATAGGCAAGTACTTAAGTACCTTAACCGACCTTCTAGGAACTTCCAGCGGTAAAGATGAACTTCAAGAATGTACGAAGAGGATAAGAATGCAGAAATATCTAAGAGAAAAGCTATTACCACCGCATTTAATGCACTGCAGCAACTTTTTTGGCCACATTTATGTAGAGAAGACCCCTGAACAGTGTAGTCTCAATCATTACAGCTCACAGAGGGCCAAAGAAGATGTCTGATGGGACATGTACTCAAGTGAAGCGTTAAATGGCTGACAAGTGTGCGATCAAGATGGTGAAAAAAGGAGATTATATAAGGAAAAAGAGTCCCTATGGGGAGGGATAGGAGAAAAGTTAGGAGAGAAGAGAGAGAAAGAATTATTGTAGCATCAACTTTGATAAATAGTGAATTCAATGACAATCCATCTTCTCGGATAATTATTTCCTCAATCCTTATCTTTATCTCGATGCTTAATTACAATGGAGATCCTGATTAGCCGTTATTCCATTCGTTAAGAACCTAGTTTTTTCACCCATTCTCTATAAATTTATTGTATTGGGCTCATTGGGCTTGTATCCCCATCGTGTTGGGTTTGGGCCTAAAAATAGTGACCCTACATATATATATATATATATATATATATATATATATATTTAGCTCTCATGAACAGTGCACATCTATCTATAGATGTGCATTGTAGCAATGGAGCTAAAAAAAATAGATTTAGCTCCACTGCTGGAGCACGATTTTGGTGTTTGAAGAGCTAAAATATAGTAATATACCAATATAGCACCACTGTTGTTAGTGCTCTAATAATTTCAAGTGATATGTGGCCAAACAGTGTTATTAAGCTACAAGACTCTTATTATAGTTTCTTATCTTATATTTCGTTTGTTATTAAGTCCTTAAAACATTATCATTAGTGCAAGTAAATTTTGAAATTTTAAATCACAAAAGAAAGGACTTCAAATATGACAATGAAGAGACTCACAAGCCATATTATGGAAGGATATTATGTGTTAAAAGTTAAAAAAAAAATTCTTTTTCGGTTATAAGATTTGATATTATCATCCTTTCTAGCTATGCATTACATACAATCCTCCTTGTAAAATTTCTCCCAAGTTACTGGATTATAACTTATAATTATCTACATTTTGGGTTTTAAGTGATATCTCAATGATAAAAACATTCTATGTGGTGCTCGATGCCTATGACTCAAATCTCACGTCTCTCTCTCCCTTACTTTATAACTATCTAATAAAAAATCAATATCCACATTTTCAACCCTTCATAAGATATTGACTTTGATTAATTAACTTTTTTTTATAAGTAAATAACTTGACGAGGAAAGCTACTATTTGTATCAAGGAACAAAATCCTCCGGATTTTTCTTTACAACTTGGAGGATCTTAAACCCGGATGGTTTTTTTTTTTTTTAATTAATTTTTTTAATAGACCCAATGAAATTGTTAATTGAACCATAATCAACGGCATAATTGTCCCAATATAGATACAAAATACATCTTATATTTGCTGACTGTATCATGACAGAAACATGTGAAACTCACATCCATTAAAACATTAGTTTTTGGGAACAGAATCGAGACAAAACACAAACACTACCCACTGTTGGATCAAAGCACTTATAATGTTTCCACTTAATTAGTTGCGTGTATGTGATTAACAAATGTCCACGTATTAAGAAAGACAAACTCATCTCACGTGCTTGGACAGCCTAGACTTACCTTGTACACAAGTGTTCTCCCCCTTTTTTTTCTTTTTTCTTTTTCACATTTTAGGGGAGTCTAGAATCTAGTAGCAATCCAATACTTTTCCCTAGATAAAGCAAGTCTATGCATAAATTATAGGTTGTCCTTAGCAATATTGCAAGAATATTCCACTTTCTTTTTTTTCTTTTTCTTTTTTTATGTGAAAATATTCTACTTTCTTTGTACACTAGAAGTCTGTTTGGATACAGCTTATTTGTTGAAAATTGAAAACTTATTACTAAAAATATTGTAATAAAATATTTTTAAATGTGTGAATAGTACTGTGGAATCTAAATTTATATTGAAATCTGTGTTTGGATAATTTTTGTAAGTCCATGAATAGTACCCAGTTTTAAAACACTGTCATGGGTTTTTATTTTAAAATATGAATAGTAGCCGTGAGAAACGCACCATGCAATCTAAACTCACACTAGATGCTATCTAGAGAGAGAGAATCTAAGCTTAAAATTATCTTATGGGCCTGTCTTATGTGGTATGTGCGCTCTATAAGACAAGATTATAAGATACCGTCTCTCCTTATAGTTACATTAGGACAATCCTAATCATGTCAAAAAACTACTTAACATTTGTTTTTTTTATTCCAAAAAAAAAAAAATTGAAGAGTATCTAATTGTTCAAGGATTATTTGAACCGAAAATATAATAAAGAAAGAAAATTTCTCAAGTCATATTTTGCTAAAATTGACATAGTTTTTAGTCTTCCCCTTGAAAAGTATGATTCATTTTTCAAATCATGTTGTTAAGGAATTGATTAGACAAGAGTTGTTTAAATATAGTTGGGATGGGTTTTAGAAGAAAGACAAAACTTAAATACAGTATCTTAGGTGTTGTTCCTTACGTTCTCCTCTTAAGATTCAATTATGTGGCTACTTATTTAAAAAATACATTTTTCATCTCATGAGGAAAAATCCACATGACAGAATCTTAAAATGGGAACCTAAGGAACAACACCTAAGTATTGTACATAAATATTGCCCTTGGATGAAAGGCCTAAATTCAATAGGCCTAGTAATTAAAATATTTAGAAGATTTGGGCAAACCATCCAAATCCAAACTCGAGTTATCATCATTCCTGATTAGAGAAAATTGATTGGGCATTACTTAAATTTCTGCACTTAAATGAATCATCATCATTCCTAATTAGAGCTAATTGATTGGGCCTTACTTAAATCTCCGCACTTAAATGATTTTTTCTTTTGATGGTGATGAAATCACCTTGTCAAACAAATTTCATTATTGAACCTTTTCCATATTTTTAATATAAAATATTATTGCATCTTTATGCATACTGTTGTGTGAAATTCTCCATCAGGAGTTGTTCAGTCTTTCTATATGTTGTGGATTGTATACAATAACTAATTAGCATTTGGAAGAAATTTTTGAATTACGATTTATTAAAAGGGTCCTGTTAATCAGTGTTCTTAGAGAATTTGTCGATAGACAATTTTAGGAAAATTTTAAAATCATACTTTAATCATCTTCTAAAGATCTATTTAAAAGTGCATCCTATTCCTTGTTTCCTTCTTTAATTTAATTTTTATTTTTCGTGGTGATTAATTAACAATTGGTCAACATATCTGTGGAATTTATGACTATGTTTTTGATAACCTGGTATTTACGATTATTGGCAGCCACTATGACTATACTAAATATAGGCTGTTCATCATATAATCTCAATCTTCCAAATCTTATCAGTTTGAAAATACATTTTCCTTCTACACCTTTTGGTTCATGAAAGTGAAGCAGAACTTTAAATATATTTATTTATTTAGTCTTCCATAGTCTAAATAACATATTATTATTGTTTTTCTTAATGATCCTTGTGACAATCCTACTAATACAGTAATACCAACGTGTTTGCGAGGTCACTGTTAGTGGTGGAGGTGGAAAAGAATAGATATCCACTTGATTTTAATGCTTTCCTTTAATCAGAGTCATGAGTGACCTCCCTTACCTACCTCCACTAAGCATAATTAGATTAGTTAACTAACTAATTATATAGCAGTAATCTATAATTTTCATTCTTGCTGTCCCGACAATTTTTGCTTAACTTTATTTAATTAGATTTTTATAATGCTAACTTTTTTTAGGTCCAATGCAACAAGAAGAATAATGCTATGCCCACACGAGTGCCAGACCCTAAAGATGCCCTTATTAGAGATATGGGATTGAATCTTGTCTCCAAGAGGTTAATCAATTACTATATATCACTGGTATTATCGAAGAGTTATCCTTAAACTGTGATCTAGTGTTTGACTTATTATGGAGAAAGGTATAAAGTATTGAAACCTGAAAGTAAGTGAAATTTATTTATGCAGTAAACTAGTAGATCTCATATCATTAATTCCTAACCATTATGAAATTTTAACTGGTAGGATACATTTAGGCTCCGTTTGTTTTGACTGAAAATGAAATTCGGAAATCATTTTCCGGAAAATAAGGCGTTTGGTTGGCATGGTAAATTCGGTCAAACTGAAAATATTTTCAGTTTGACCGAAAATTCAGCCAAAAACGACTGAAATCATTTTCAGTCCTTATTTTCACTTCAAACATTTTCCTCCTCTCTCTCACACGCACTCCTCTCTCACACAGGCACTGCCTCTCTCAAAGCCACTGCTCCGACCCACACACCGAGCCAAACGGAACGATCCACACCGACGCACCACGATCGCGATCTCGCCGGTCACCGGAACTGCGCCGATCGATGTCGATCATGATCGCGATCGCGCCGATCGGCGTCGATCATGATCGCGATCGCGCCGATCGGCGTCGATCGCGATCATCGAAATCGGCGAGATTGCGATCGCGATCTCGCCGATCTCGCGCGAAGCGTCGATCGCAATCACGATCACGATCTCGCAATCAAGATCGGCGAGATGAGATTGCGATTGCGATCTCGCCGATCGAGATCGCGCCGATCGCGATCGCGATCACGATCTCACCGAGAAAATATTGGGTTTTATTTGAGTTTTTAGGAATGAATGACATTATGTGTTTGTTTGGTAGCTGAGAAAATGTGAGAAAATGTGAGCAACAAGTAGAAAATGTGTTTTTTATTGTATTTTCAAGAATACAACCAAACATCAGAAAATATTTTCCGAAATTTTTTTTGAAATGCAACCAAACACATGAAAACATTTTCTTTTCTTGAAATACTTTTACACGAACCAAACGCAGCCTTAATATCCCATTAATTCATGACTATTTCTCCGCGATCCTATTCACGGTACAACTAATATTATAATTGTGATCAAGGATTTGACTTCAAATGGAGAGAGAATGGTATAAGCATTGAAACCTGTAAGTGAGAGAGAAATGTATAATGCACTAATCACTTCTCTTATCACTCAATTTAGACTCAACTTATCCAAATAATACATTCCAATTAATGTACTATGATGGACTATAACCAACCATCCTCGTTGTAACTATTTACACCCAAGCTCATCATTAATTATTAACTGTCATGAAAGTGTAACCAGTGGGATACATTTAATATTTCATTAATTCATGATTGTTATGAAAGCGTAACCGGTGTGATACATCTAATATTTCACTAATTCGTGATTGTTATGAAAGTGTAATTGTTGTAAAACATTTAATATGCCATTAATTCACAATTGATATGAAAGAGAAACTGGCGAAATACATTTAATATGCCATTAATTCATGACCATTTTCAATAGTCATGTATCTCGACGATCCCGCTACTGATACAACCAATGTAATAACTCTGATCCGGGTTTAACTTCCAATAAAGAGAGAGAAAGGTATAAGTATTGAAACTTAAAAGTGAGAGAAATGTATTAAGCACTTAACACTTTTAGTGGATCTCTTATCACTCAATTTAGACTCAAATTATCCAAATAATACATTCCAATTAATGTACTTTGATGGACTATATCCAACAATCCTCATCGTAACTATCTACACCAGGCTCATCCACCTAAATGGACAAACATGCAGTTAGTTGAACAAGATAAGGAAAGCATGACCAATAGAATACATTTAATATGCCATTAATTCATGACTGTCAAGAAAGCGTAACCAACGTGATACATTTAACATACCATTAGTTCATGATCGTTTCCAATCGTCATATATCCCAGCAATCCAACTACCATTGCAACCAATGTGATATATGTGATCTAGAGTTTGACTTCCAATAGAGAGAGAGAGATGTATATGTATTGAAATTTGTAAGTGAGAGAAATGTATTAAGAACTAAACACTTTTTGTGGATCTCTTATCACTCAATTTAGACTCAGATTATCCAAATAATACATTCTAACTAATGTATTTTGATGGACTATAACCAACCATCCACGTTGTTATTATCTACACCCAGGCTTGTTAACCTAAATAGACAACCATGCACTTAGCTTAACCAAATAAGAAAAGCATGATTGACATGCTACATTTACTATGCCATTAATTCATGACTATCAAAAGAGCGTAATTGACGAAACATATTTAATATGTCATTAATTCATGATTGTTTCCAAACATCATGTATCCTGGTGATCTCACTACCATTACAACCAATGTGATAATAGTGATCCAGGGTTTGACTTCCAAGAGATAGAGAAATGTATAAGTATTGAAACTTAAAAGTGAGAGAAACGTAGTAAGAACTAAACCCTTTTATTGGACAAGTAGCTTACTTAAGATTTTGCATCATCATACTTAACACCCTAGTTACCCCCTCCGAAATAAGAAGAGACTAGTTATTTCATATTATTGTACAAAAAGTTAAAAACTTTGCTAAAAAGTGTGTGTTTAGACGAACTTATTTCTTTTTTTATTTGTTTGTTTATGGTGTAGAAGTATAAGTGTATAAATGTATTATGAAATTTTTGATACTTGGAAAAATTGTATGTTATTTTAATAGGAATAATTAATGAATAAAGCGTGTTTAAAATTGAACTCATCCAAATTAACAAGCTATTTACCATTAAACTAATTTAAAGAGACAAAGAAGTAGATACAACAAAATTAATTTTAAAACTGGGTCTACTCAGTTTTCCACCATGGAGCGTGGTTTGCTTCCACCAAGCCAAGTTGCTAGTGTTTTGAATAAGGGTTTATACAATTGGAATTCATCTATTTTTATTTTTCCAATTATGAATAACTCCAAATGACCTTTGCTACTTTCTCATGTAGTTAATCGATTCGCATGCTGTCCACAAATATAAAAACCAATATATTAAATGCTTAATGGAAATTAAACATCCAACTCATTTACATGGTGGAACCTACCACTCGTCACTAGGGCAAAGTACATGGGTAACATCAATCAAAGTATATTTCACAAGAAAGTGGTGTGCAATAGGAAAAGGCATTGCAAATATAAGAATATATAACAAAGTTTAGGCAGTGGCACATTGATTTATTAATTATCCTATTAATTTGTGGAGGATGCGACATGAGAATATCAACATCGACAGCAAGAAAAGCAGAAGGAATAAAATAGGAACTGCACAGAGAGATCACTGGGGAGGCGTCTGCCCTGAGGAATAGTGAAAACAATAATTTAAAAACCTTCACAATCTTCTTCGAAAATTACTGAAATGACATATTGCAATTGGTGTTTATAACACAAGTGATATTGATAATAGATTTATCTAAAAGTCATGTTACTCTGTTCGTTATTTGTTAAAATATCAGTAATTGTGAAAATTGTTACGAGAAATTTAGTATCCTTTAGTGGTGGTTCTAGAAATTTTTCTTAGGATGTTTCTTAAAAAGCATAAAGTATATAATTTAATAAAAAAAGAAATTCATATATTGACAACAAAAATAATAAAAAAAACACGCAAATACATAAAATTTACAATTACCTTCTACAAGTTTTCATATTTTAAAATTTCATCATCAATGCTACAAGTTACATCTCTTTCAATGTACACAACCAAGCAATTATTCATCCACTAAATATAGAACAAATTATGGAGCAAAATTTAATTTTATTGGCATAAAAAAAAAAAAAAAAACTGAGGGTGTTTCCAATTCTTTTTTGGAAGGGTAGACAATAAAATTTTTTAAATTAAGGTGGCACCGCCCCTTGTATCCCTAGCATTACTTATACAGGAAAAAGGCTGCTTATGTGTATGATATGAAGCCACATGCAACTCCTTCATTCGCATGATAAGATACATCAAAATTTTGATGAACCAAAAAGAGATAGATAAGAAGTTTGAAGATTATTTTAAACTAGTTAATGGGGTTATAGGACTCATTACTGGTGCTACTTTAGTGGAGTCTTCGCTTGGATATGCTTTCGTATCTTTGAAAAAAGTTAGTCAAGACTCAAATCCGACATTGGTGCTTTGCAATCATGCTTTTACTATTTTATTTTGAACAAGTTACATAAAAATTTATTTTTCTTGAATACAATCAA
The DNA here is from genome assembly GCA_029955455.1 of Quercus agrifolia. NCBI lineage: Eukaryota > Viridiplantae > Streptophyta > Magnoliopsida > Fagales > Fagaceae > Quercus > Quercus agrifolia. Next base: position 47,585,636 of record JARQAD010000006.1, read on the forward strand.
ATCATGGGTTCTTATGTAATAAACCAAATTAAAAACTTGGTAAATTTCTTTTTTTATTTATATAAAGAATTAGATAGTTGGGGGGAAGATTTGAACCTTGAAAATCTCTATTGAAAAAATTACGAAGTATTATTGTATTAACTAAGTTATAAGACTCTTAGTTATATAAATTTCATTTTTAACCTTGGAGTTTTGGATAGGTTTCATTTAAATCTCAAAGTTTTCAAAAAGCAACTATTTAAACCTTATTTCGATCACTATTCCGGTAACGTTTGTAGCACACGTGGTAGGGGTCAAAACTCTGTCACATAGGAATCGCTCCTTTTTTTTTTTTGGTAGAAAGAAGAAGTATAGGGGGGAAGGATGGCAACCCTTACGCGCCCAGGATAACACAAAGAAAGATGGACACTAAACACGCTTACTAGTGGAAATAAGAGGAACTCGAACCCAAGACTAAAGTTTTGTTAACTCAAGGCCTGACCACTAGATCACCTGCAGCGTTGGTGGAGTCACTCCTTGCTGCAACTTGCAAGTAGTGCATGTAGCGAGTAGTTGATTCCCTTTGGCAGAAAACCATTGAATGGGTCAGTGGATAGAGGCAAGGTTTTGAGCTCCGTTTGAGCTCACTTATTCTCTCAAGTTTCAAGCATTTTAATGAAGTCCAACAATTTGGCTATTCTTTTTTCCATTTCCATTTGGTACATCTGTTCGGGTTTTTTTTTTTTATGGTCTCCTCATTTTTTGGGGGTTATATTTATGGTAAAGTTATTGTTCTTTTTTTTTTTTTTTTTTTTTTGAGAAAGAAGTTATTGTTCAATATGAAATGAGGTTTTAGCAAAAATGACAAAGTTTCTATCATATTTGACCATGTTACTATCTATCCAAAATGTTTTTTTTTTTTTTAATTATAAATAAACTGGAAAAAATAAGAAAAAGAAAAAAAAATTATCATGTGATATGGTGTTGTGGGGGAGTAAAATATGGGCCCATGATCTAGGCCCAGGAACAACGTTTCATCAACAATACGCCCGAGGAGAAGAAATCACAGAGGACCGTTGTAACTAACAGTAGAGCGCGTAAGGATCCAAAGAGGCTGGTCCGAGAGGAATACCCTCCTCGGACATGACGTCTGATGGTGAGAGGAACCTCGGCTTTCCCTTAGTCCACCCTCCAGGAAGTTCCAGAGGTAAAGATAGATTACCAATGCATATGGAAGGGATAAGGATGGAGAAATATCTTGAGAAAAAGCTGCTACCACCGCATTAAATGCATCACAGCTACTTTCCTGGCCGCATTTATGTGGAGAAGACTCCTGAACAGTGTTGAAAGTGATCTTTATCCCCAGGAAGTCAAAAAGCTGTAAGAAAGGAAATGAAAACTCAAGTACCGTGCTAGATGACAGACAAGTGGACGATGGGATCGGGCAATGAAGGACTATATAATGGAATAAACCCTTCATAAGAGGGGGGGGACGAAGGAAAAAGAAAAGAACATCAAAAAACAACTACTGTAGCACCGGGAAAAATACAACCTAAAAGAAAGCATCTTATCCAAGATCATACCCCTCGGATTTGATTATAACCCATGAAAATTACCCAAACCTCACTCCTCGGACGTAAAATCTTAACCCGCTTATGTGTTTTAGCCTCCTCGGCCAAGTACCCAGACCCCAATAACTGTTGTAAAAATCGCTGCTAGCCCAATTCTTTAACCTACTCTCTCACAAATTTATTGTATTGGGCTTGTTGGGCCCATTTCCTGTTTCTATTAAGGTGTGGGCTACAATTTGTGACCCTACAATTGGCGCCGTCTGTGGGAAGAATTAGCGCTAGTAGAAATTTACGACAGTTATGGCTGGTTCAGGATCACAACAGGCCAGTCCGCCTCATGCAGAATCAGTTAACGTCAGTCAACCAAACGGACTCCCTAACCTCGAACGGGAAAACCACGTGGATAATCAACGAGAAGGCAGTTCACGGACGATCCATGTGGGGAAAAGTGGCTATCGACGAAAGAGCCATCTGGTGCAAGAACATGCTGATGAGCAAGACCTGCAACATGAAATAGATGATCTGAAAAAGAAGCTCCGTCGAGCACAGCGAAATCGTATTCCTTCAAATTTTGACACCTCCTCCAACGATGAAGAAGAGGACAGTTACAGGAATTCTTCAGAAACTCCTCCCAGTGAATCCTACTCCTATGACGAGGAGCAATCTCGCAAAAGAAGGAGAAAAAGTTCGTCCAGAAGGGGAGTGGGAACCAAAGACATGAAGAAAACTCTGACCCAAATTTCTAAGTCTCCCTTTACACGGGGAATAGAAAGGGCAAGGCTTCCCAAACGCTTTCATCAGCCTACGTTCTCTATGTACAACGGACGTACCGATCCTGTAGAACATGTGAGTCAGTTCAGACAGAAGATGGCGGTTTATTCTCAGGACGAAGCTTTGCTGTGTAGGGTATTTCCCTCTAGTTTAGGGCCGATGCCGATGAGATGGTTCGATGGGCTAAAGATGAACTCCATCGGTTCCTTTAAGAAGCTTACTCAGTCATTCTGTTCCCGGTTTGTTACATGCAGCAGAGTTCCTCAACCCCTTGATTCTTTGCTATCGATGACAATGAGGGAAGGGGAGTCTGTGAGGTCATACGCCGAGAGGTATTGGGAGATGTTTAACGAGATTGACGGGGATTTTGATGAGGTTGCTATCAGAACCTTCAAGGTTGGTCTTCCCTCCGAGTATGGCCTGAGGAAGTCCCTGACAGGGAAGCCGGTCACCAGCTTGCAACAATTAATGGATAGAGTGGATAAATATAAGAGGATAGAAGATGATCAACAGCAGCAGCAACAAGGAAAAGGGAAAGCCAAGCTTGTCCCCCAAGAAAGGAGAGAGTTTAGGCCGGACAGGTACAATAATAACCGGCCAAGAAGGGATTATGCCGAGCAACAGGCATCTAGTAACAGCCAAATAGTTGGAGCTGTATTCCGAGAGCCTGTGCACCAAGTCCTGGAGAAGATAAAAAACGAGCCCTTCTTCAAGTGGCCCAATAAGATGATGGGAAACGCCGAAAAGAGAAACCGAAATCTCTATTGTCAATATCATAAAGACCACGGTCATACCACCGAGGACTGTAGAAGTTTGTGGGATCACCTTGACCAGCTTGTCCAGGAGGGCAGATTAAAACAGCTGTTGCATCATTCCAATAGCTTGGGTAGCCTTACGGAAACTCGGTCGGAAAGGGGGAATCCTCCGAAACCTCCTCTTGGAACCATTAATGTTATCTTTGCGGCACCTGGCAGAACGGGGTCATGCCCCTCCAGAGTAATGTCAGTGACTCGGCTGTACCCTGAGGATGACTCGTATGAGTCAAAGAGAGCCAAATCAAGCCGATCTTTGGTCATGGGATTCTCGGATGAGGACAAGATCGGAACTGTCCAACCTCATGACGACGCCCTAGTAATTACCCTCCGAATCGGAGGCTATGATGTAAAGAGGGTAATGGTGGATCAAGGCAGTGCAGCCGAGATCATGTTCCCTGATCTCTTCAAGGGGCTGAACCTAAGAGCTGAAGATCTGACGCCTTATAATTCCCCTTTAGTGAGCTTCGAGGGAAAGACTATTATTCCGAGGGGACAGGTCAGACTGCCAGTGCAAGCCGGAGCAGAGATAGTGGAGGTCGATTTTATAGTGGTGGAGGTCGATTTTATAGTGGTGGACGCCTACTCCCCTTATACGGCGATTGTTGCAAGGCCTTGGCTTCATACTTTAGGAGCAGTCTCTTCCACCCTGCATCAGAAGATTAAATACCCCTCTGGAGGCAAGATAGAAGAGATATTGGGTGATCAAACCATGGCGCGGCAGTGCATGATAGCAGCTATCCGACATGAGCCTGAAGCAGAATCTGAGGCTCAAAAAGAAGAGCTATAGCAATCAAAACCCCCAATGTTGTCCAAAGATGGGCTGTCCGAGGAGGCGAAATGTGAAGATCTTGTAAAGGTCATAATAGGAGATGACCCTGATAAATTCTTTCAAGTCGGATCTCAACTACCCCAGTCAGAGAAGGAGGAATTGATAGAGTTCCTCAAGCGAAACATAGACGTCTTTGCATGGGATGCTTACGAGGCTCCGGGGGTAGACCCAGACTTCATTTGCCACCATCTAAATGTTAATCCAGTGATGACCCCCAGGAAGCAGCTCCCTCGTCGGCCGTCTAAAGAGCATGCAGAAGCGGTCCGTCAGGAAGTGTCGAAGCTAAAGAAGGCAGGGGCTATCAAAGAGGTCTTCTATCCTGAGTGGTTGGCAAATACGGTGGTGGTCAAGAAAAAGACTGGAAAGTGGCGAGTATGTGTTGATTTCACAGATCTAAATAAAGCCTGCCCTAAAGATCCATTCCCCATGCCCAAAATTGATCAACTAGTAGATGCCACAGTCGGCCATCCTCAAATGAGTTTCTTGGACGCCTTCCAGGGTTATCATCAGATACCTTTAGCATTGGACGATCAAGAAAAAACTGCTTTTGTCACGCCAGTAGGGAACTACCACTACAAGGTGATGCCATTTGGTCTGAAGAATGCGGGTTCCACCTACCAAAGAATGATGACGAGGATGTTTGAATCATTATTAGGGAAAAATATGGAGATTTACATAGATGACATGGTGGTGAAAAGCAAAAGAGCATCTGAACACCTTGAAGATCTTCGAGTAGTCTTCGAAATTCTCAGAAGTTATAAACTACGTTTGAATGCCGTCAAATGTTCGTTTGGTGTTGGCTCAGGCAAGTTCTTGGGTTATATGGTTACTCACAGGGGAATTGAAGTCAATCCCGACCAAATTAAAGCCATCATCAGTATGCGAACTCCTCGGAACCCAAAGGAAGTGCAAAAACTAACCGGAATGACCGCTGCGCTGAATAGATTTATATCTCGAGCGGCGGACAGGTGCCGACCTTTCTTTCTGTTGATCAATAAATGGAAAAGCTTTGAATGGTCGACGGAATGTGACGCGGCTTTTCAACAACTCAAGGACTATCTTGCTCGGCCGCCTGTCATGTCAAGCCCTGAGCCGGACGAGGTCCTTTTTGCTTACATTGCAGTGGTCTTCTATGCAGTAAGTTTAGTATTGATAAGGGTTGACAACGGCGTGCAACGACCAGTATACTACGTGAGTAAGTCACTGCATGAGGCAGAAATACGCTACCTTCCACTGGAAAAAGGCCATATTAGCGGTGGTGCTTGGCACACGCAAGTTGCCTCATTATTTCCAAGCGCACACGGTGATTGTTCTTACTCAACTCCCATTAAAAGCCGTACTTAAAAGTGCAGACTACACGGGAAGGATAGCCAAGTGGGGTACAATTCTAGGAGCTTTCGACATTAAGTACATGCCTCGCACCTCAGTTAAAGGCCAGGTACTGGTCGACTTGGTGGCAGAATTCACCGAACCGGAAGCGGATAGTCAATTAGCATTAGAGGAAAGAGGTGCAAAACTAGCCTGTAGTATCACCAGGTGTCCCCCTCCGACGTGGGAAGTGCATGTAGACGGAGCATCAAACCAAAAAGGAGCGGGTACTGGGCTAGTGTTGACATCTTCAGAGATGATCACCGTTGAAAAGTCGTTAAGATTAAGCTTTCCTGCCACGAATAACGAAGCAGAGTACGAAGCACTACTGGAAGGAATGACTATGGTCCTAAAGATGGGAGGAAAGTCCATTAACCTCTTCTCGGATTCAAGGCTAATTGTGGGTCAAGTCAAGGGTGAATTTGAAGCCAAGGATGAGAGAATGCGAGGCTATCTTAGCCGAGTGAGAGCCATGCAAATGGAGTTCGAATCCTTTAGCTTGCTACATGTCCCAAGAAGCGGTAACACGCATGCGGACTCCTTGGCCACTCTTGCAACTTCCTCGGCACAGAACTTGCCTCGCCTAATCCTTGTTGAGGACCTGCATCGACCCTCAATAATAGCAAACGTAGTACAGATCAATCAAGTAAGAATGGGGCCGAGTTGGATGGACCCCGTCGTGCAGTTCTTAAAGGATGATATTCTACCCGAAGAGAAAATAGAGGCCGACAAAATAAGAAAGAAGGCTCCTAGCTATTGGCTGTCACAGGATGATAAGCTATACAGGCGTTCCTTCTCTGGACCTTATCTACTCTGTGTTCATCCCGATCAAACGGAATTGCTCTTGGAGGAAATGCATGAGGGAATTTGTGGAAGTCATACTGGAGGCAGGTCCTTGGCGCATAGGGCCATTACTTAGGGTTATTGGTGGCCGAACATGCAGAGAGAAGCTTTGGAGTACGTCAAAAAGTGCGATCAATGTCAACGGTATTCACCAAGTATACACCAGCCAGGAGGAACCCTCAATCCAATATCTAGCCCATGGCCATTTGCTCAATGGGGCTTAGACATCGTCGGACCATTTCCTAAGGCTGTAGGAAACAAGAAGTATTTGATAGTTGGTACTGACTATTTCACAAAGTGGGTTGAAGCAGAGCCTCTGGCTAATATCCGAGATGTGGATGCGAAAAGATTTATCTGGAAAAACATTGTTACTCGGTTCGGTGTCCCGCATGTACTTATCACAGATAATGGACTTCAGTTTGACAGTAAGATGTTCAGAAACTACAGCGGAGAATTGGGTATCACTAACAGGTATTCTACTCCGGCTTACCCCCAGGGGAATGGCCAGGCCGAAGCTGTAAATAAGGTCATATTAAGCGGATTGAAGAAAAGACTGGATGATGCGAAAGGAAGATGGGTGGAAGAACTCCCACATGTACTTTGGACGTACAGGACCACACCTCGTAGGTCCACTGGGGAGACCCCTTTCTCAATGACTTATGGGGCTGAAGCAGTCATCCCTTTGGAGTCCGGGTTCCCAACGACGAGAACAAGCTCATTCAATCCAAAAGACAACGATGAAAACTTGGCGAGAGGTCTGGACTTGATTGATGAAAAAAGGGAAAACGCAATGGTTCAATTGGCTCATTACCAACAAAAGCTAAAGCAAGGTTATGATGCCCATGTAAAGACAAGACCTTTGGTCTCAGGTGACCTGGTGCTGCGCAAAGTCGTGGGCTCGGCAAAGAACCCTGCTTGGGGAAAACTAGGGCCAAATTGGGAAGGACCATATCGCATCACCTCCAATGCTGGCATTGGAGCATATTTCTTGGAAGACTTGGACGGACTTGTAGTACCCCGCCCTTGGAATGTCAATAATTTGAAAAGGTATTATTATTAATAAACTTATGTTTGATCAATATTCGCCTTTTATGTTAAATATGTATACCTCTTTTCATACCTCTCGACGTTCTCTGAAGTGTTTAAACTTAAATCCAATCATGCATGAGTCCTCGGACCAGATGATTTGGGTTAGTTAACACCCTTACCGTTCTTTGAAGTGTTTAAACTTAAATCCAATCATGCATGAGCCCTCGGGCCAGATGATTTGGGTTAGTTAACACCCTTACCGTTCTCTGAAGTGTTTAAACTTAAATCCAATCATGCATGAGTCCTCGGACCAGATGATTTGGGTTAGTTAACACCCTTACCGTTCTCTGAAGTGTTTAAACTTAAATCCAATCATGCATGAGTCCTCGGACCAGATGATTTGGGTTAGTTAACACCCTTACCGTTCTCTGAAGTGTTTAAACTTAAATCCAATCATGCATGAGTCCTCGGACCAGCTGATTTGGGTTAGTTAACACCCTTACCGTTCTCTGAAGTGTTTAAACTTAAATCCAATCATGCATGAGTCCTCGGACCAGATGATTTGGGTTAGTTAACACCCTTACTGTTCTCATGTGTTTAAACTTAAATCCAATCATGCATGAGTCCTCGGACCAGATGATGTGGGTTAGTTAACACCCTTACTGTTCTCAAGTGTTTAAACTTAAAACCAATCATGCCTAAGTCCTCGGACCAGATGATCTGAGTTAGTTAACACCATCACCGTTCTATGAAGTGTTCTCATTCGAATCTAATCATGACTGGGGACTTCTGACCAGATGGTCTGGGTTAGTTACTACTTGTTTTATTTCCCTTTTTAACATTCCAATATAGATAAAAGCGCATGACTCAAATTTCTTGTTTGGTTATATGTGTTTAGCTAGTATGTCAACTTCCGGAACTTCTCAATTAAGTCAGCCATTCTTTTAATGCAAAAAAAATGAATGGAATGACAGCGGAGGGATTAGCTATTGCTTGCCATAATACGTAAAACAAAAGAAGTATACTTTTATTAATGATTAAAACAGTACATATCTTTAAAGTGATGAGCATAGGAAGCTAAAAAAAAGAAAAAAACAAAAAGAAAAAAACAAAAAGAAACACTAAAACAAATGTCCTAGGCCTTGATCTTGGGGTCTTGGTGGTCGACTACTGGTTCAGGCTGCGAAGGAGCAGCACCCAGAGCATTACCCTGGGAGGCCTCGGCTTTTTCCCCTTGACCGGCGTCCTGACGGGTGGCTGTTGGGCCTTCCACAGATGCTGGAAGGTCTAAGTTTGCCGCAGGAGCTTCAGACGCTGAGGCCGGCTGCTCTGGAGGAGGAGGATCAGAATCTGAGAGCGGTTGGATTTCAGGATCGTAGTACACGCTCTCAGGCCTCCTAAGGCTGGAGTCAGCAGGGACCCCAGCGGCGTCAAGGGCTTTCCCCCAAGTGACATCACAGTAGTCCCTGGCGACCGAAGCAAACTCCTCAGTTAACCTACTCTGGGTTTCTTCCACCCTCAAAGCATAAGAAGCTTGCTTCTCGGCCTCGGTTGCCTCCTTTTGTAGTTGTGCAGCTTCCTTGGCCTGACGGAGCTCTTCGCGCAGTCTTATCACCATCTGCTTCTCTGTCTCTAAGTTGATCTGGCAGAGGTGCAGCTCGCTGCGAAAAGTCTCCGCCTGCTTCTCCATATTATTCCTTCCAGCCTCAGCGCTGGCCTTATCCTGGTTGGCCTTCTTCACTTGCTCGGCCAACTGCTTCTGCTGGGTTCTCAGCACGCTCAAATGGTCCTCCGCAGTATCTCGGGCCTGATGAGCAGCCTTCGTCTCATCGCGAAAGCGCTTTGCCCACTCTTCGGCCACGTACACTTGTTGCGCGACCCATTATGCAAAAGGAAAAAGTGTCTTAGACTTAAGAAATAATGCACAAATAAAAAGAAATCAAACTAAAGTAACTTACCATGGCCAAGTCCCTCTTCATGGAAAGGAGCAGATCAGGGTAGTCAAAGCTCCTGTAAGCCGCCAGGTCCGACGGAAGGAGGAGTGGTTGTAGCAGAGCGTCGGCCAAACGACCTGCATGGCCACCTCGAAAATGCCGAAGGGAGGCATCCATCATGATGGGACCGCCATCGACCTCCAATTCAGGTGACCAGGTTCGTGGTGGCTGACGAGCCTGGGCCGTTGGTCGCTCCTCGTGGCTCTCCACGGAGTGGGACCTCCTACTCCTTCGCTCTGGTGCAGGTCTGGCCTGCTTGTTGCCCCTTGATGGGCCTAACTCCCCCTCCTCAGCAGGCTCCACCGGCCTCTTCCTCCTCAAATCCGGATTCGGTTTGAGCCCAAGGTCGGCAGGCACTTGGGGCGGAGGAGGGGGAGGGTGTACAATTTGTTTGGATTTGCCCTTATCCTGAGAGGATGGCTCTTTATTCCTACCCTTCATCAATTCTTTCAACGAAGGGCCAGTCCGGGGAGCCATGTCTTCCTCCTCGTCGGTGGTATCGGCAATGTAAGTTATCACCTGAGCCGGAGGATGCACGCTCGACTGCTCGTCCGCCCTTTCCTCGGCCTCTGATATATGTACTGTTTCCTCTTCAAACCTGAACTTGTCAATCTCTAGTTCTAGGGACGAAGAAGAAGCTGTCTCTTCTCTAAGGATGGCTTCCCCAAGTGTTACTTCGCGCAACGGTGCGACGGCGAGGGGAATTCCCTGTGGAATGGGATGGTCAACCGGCGGAAGGTCGTAGCTGGCGAGGAAGTGTGGCCGAGACACGTCTATACGCGCCAAGCGATGGTCCCCGGCTCGGATAGAGTTGCCGACGTCTAAAAAGGACCGAGAAATGGGTTCAAAATCCAAAATGAGGTGGACCGCTCGTAGTTGTCCGTCCTCGTTCACGAAAATTTCTGACCTCAGCAGATAATTCAATGCTGGAACGTTGATCAGGCTGAGCTTCAGATTGGTAAAAAATTTATCTGTCAAACAAGTAAGTTACGTTATTAAGCCTCGGCTATAAAAAACATATGATAAGTCACTAACACAAAATAACTAAGCAAATGAGTGTAAAGGTAACGTAACAATCCTTAATGCTAAAGTTAGAAATCCTAGGTCTAAAGTGTTCCACCTGGAGTCCCGGCCTTGGTTGGGCAGGCTAAGCCGTCGCTCCAAGTCCCCGACAAGATCAGGTAGTCGTCCTTCATCCCCTTATTTGACATGGGAAGGCAGGATACCAGTTTGACCACACTGCTACGGGACTTAAGGTAAAAGCCTGCCCGAGCCTCTATATGGCCCTCGTACAGGTGGGCGACGTCGTACCATGTCAATCCTAACCCCAAATGCCGATCCAAGGCGTCGATTGACCCTAGGACTCTAAAGAAGTTGGGAGCACACTGATGGGGACACAGCCTATGGGCACGAAGGTAGTCCCGTGTAATCCTACCCATGGGAATGGTCATCCCCCCTTCTATGAAGGCAATCATGGGGATGACCACCTCTCCCATCTTCCGGTCAAACTCCACTCCCTCTGTGGTGCAATGACGTACCACCACCTCTGGGGGAATGTGATACTTCTCCTTGAACAACTCTATCTTGGCCGGAGTGTTCACTAAGAGCTCGAATCTACCCATGGTTAGTCTCTATAAGGTGAGGTGGTTAGCCGAGGAGGTTAGCCGAGAGTACAATGGAAGTCGGAATGCGAAACTTACGTAGAAATGAACACGGATTGCCTCTCTGGTCACTGGAAGATCGTCAAGCTCTCTTTCTTGCGAAAAAATTGGTGGGCGCCCGGATATGAACACACTGAAGTTGTAAGTTCTGATAAGAAGCAAAAAGTAATGCCTGGAAGTTTTTATAGTGGGGTTGGGAAAAGAAAAAAAAAAAAAAAAAACCATAATCCCGCCCAAATATTGAAGTTGCGATCTGAACCGTTGGATTCGTATTTCACCGTAGGATGTCTGGTTGAAACGCAATTCTAAGCGTTTAATGATGATTGTGCGAGTTCCCAAGCGTCAGAAGCCCTCGCGAAATGGCAGAAATGGCCCTTACATGCGCCTAAATTTAAATACTATTAAGGACTACATTGTAATTACCTTTATACATCAAAATCCTAATTTTCCTCCTCGGGTCAGAAAGAAAAATTAGAATTTTGAGGGGCTATTGTGGGGGAGTAAAATATGGGCCCATGATCTAGGCCCAGGAACAACGTTTCATCAACAATACGCCCGAGGAGAAGAAATCACAGAGGACCGTTGTAACTAACAGTAGAGCGCGTAAGGATCCAAAGAGGCTGGTCCGAGAGGAATACCCTCCTCGGACATGACGTCTGATGGTGAGAGGAACCTCGGCTTTCCCTTAGTCCACCCTCCAGGAAGTTCCAGAGGTAAAGATAGATTACCAATGCATATGGAAGGGATAAGGATGCAGAAATATCTTGAGAAAAAGCTGCTACCACCGCATTAAATGCATCACAGCTACTTTCCTGGCCGCATTTATGTGGAGAAGACCCCTGAACAGTGTTGAAAGTGATCTTTATCCCCAGGAAGTCAAAAAGCTGTAAGAAAGGAAATGAAAACTCAAGTACCGTGCTAGATGACAGACAAGTGGACGATGGGATCGGGCAATGAAGGACTATATAATGGAATAAACCCTTCATAAGAGGGGGGGGGACGAAGGAAAAAGAAAAGAACATCAAGAAACAACTATTGTAGCACCGGAAAAAATACAACCTAAAAGAAAGCATCTTATCCAAGATCATACCCCTCGGATTTGATTATAACCCATGAAAATTACCCAAACCTCACTCCTCGGACTTAAAATCTTAACTCGCTTATGTGTTTTAGCCTCCTCGGCCAAGTACCCAGACCCCAATAACTGTTGTAAAAATCGCTGCTAGCCCAATTCTTTAACCCACTCTCTCACAAATTTATTGTATTGGGCTTGTTGAACCCATTTCCTGTTTCTATTAAGGTGTGGGCTACAATTTGTGACCCTACAGGTGCTATCATCAAATTTGACATTGACACTATTTTATTTGTCCTACTATATAGTTATTACTTAATGTGACTTGAGTTACCAATATATGTATATGGATTTCAATTAGTTCAACTGATATAATTTTTTGTCATCAAATAAAAAATCTGGAATTCGATTCTCATCTGCATCAAAAAACCAATTGGTGTTAATGGGTTGAAACTATCTCTCAAAAAAAAAATTTAACAATATGTGTAACCCTATTTTTCCCACCTTTTTAATTATTACGTATGTCTAGTGTGTGACACTAGTCATAAATGTCAATTTTTTTTATAGCCAACCTTAAGCAAAAAAATTGATGGCATATCTACCTGGGCTGTGTATAGTACATCTGAAACCTTCGGCCGAAGATTAGTCTCACAATGGGTGCTGTCACCTGTCGCAAAGTGGAACCCAATAGGTGGTGGCAGAGCACACATAGTTTTCTACATTTATTGTTTCACTTTCACCCCCTTCATTATTGTTTTTATGAGTACAATGAAGGGGATCACATAAAGATGGCAGCTATTTCTGATAGTGAAGTTGCAGAGTCTTTTTTACAATTGGTACTATATTTAGTGGCTTTTACAATTGCAAAATTATGAACAATTTGAGTAAAAATGGGATTAACCAGCGGCTGAGTTTGAAGTGAGGACAATAAGTATATTAATTCTATCATTAAAGGTTGAAGAATGTAACTTGATTTGATTCTATGGCGTGAATGGTGCCCCAGAACTTGGAGTAATGTCAATAATAATGATTTAGATTTACAATTTTCAGGTCCTTGTAAACAAATTAGGTTATGACTATATTTATAAAGTGCCTCCCTGCCTTTCATGCAAAAGAGGCACCAATTATGGGATTGAGACATATTTTGGTCCCCAATATTCTGTGTTTGTACCTATCAAAAAAGTAATTGTAGCACTCTTTTCTTTGCTATAACCTTTCAAAAGTACTGTTGCATTTGACTAAGAACCATTCCAAAATTCAGACCCAACCCATCCATTATTGACTATGTGTCTTGTTGGTTCTAGTCCTTCCTGACCAGGACAATGAAAGTTGCACTCTAGAGGTTGAAAAGTCACCTCAGGGAGAAACCTATCTTTTTGTAGTCTTGTTTGGTACCAGTTTCTAGTCATCATCATCATCATGACATTATTATCATTGTTATGGGGAATTTGTTTAATGTTTTCCTATAAGCAGTTAAATAGCTACAAAATAGAGTTTGAATATGACCATGATTTGAGATTAAAATGTCTAACTATGATGATTATGTGGTAAGTCCCATTCAAGACAAATATATACAGCAACCTTTTGAGGGGATTGATGGTTACTACTCATGGACTTTCTGCTCATTTTGAAAACTATATCAAACATTTTCCATGGTCCAATATACTTGACTTATCAAATCGCAGGACCAAATTTTTTCTCAAGGGAGAAAAGATGGTTATCATACGACCTTGGGTGTGTAATTCTATAGTATTGGAGGTTTTTGAGATATCTCACATGTGAATAAGGACGTCTTTGTTTTGTTTTGTTTGTTTGATTTTTTGTTTTGTTTTGTTTTGTTTTCATTATTTATGTTCAAATAAGGCATCTTTGTTTGGTTTTGTTTGCTTGTTTGATTCTTTGTTTTTTTTTTTTTTTTATTTAAATTTGAGGTTAGCGAGATTTGAATTCTAACTATTTCGGTTGAAAACACTAAAATGTGTCAATTGATAGCTACAAGACTCTTGATAATATATATTTGTTATGTCTATGTCCATTTTATAATTGACACTACTTAAATTCATTAATTTATTTTATTTATTAAATAAATTCTATAGAAAAATAAAAAATTTTAAAAAAATGTATATAAATTGGTTTATAAAATAAACTACTTAGATTAACGTTTTAGCTTATTTAGTTATATACAGTTTTTTAAAACTTTCACTTTTCTACTTTTAACAATCAACAAATATATTGCAAATGGCATCCATTGTATTGTTTCCTTTGTCCTTACAATGTAATTGGCAAAAATAAAACAACAACAATGTGATGGGAATTGGCAAGTCATGTCACAAGGGAAAAAAATTTGCATTATGCAAACCAATCTTATATGCTTTCTGGCCAGAGGCAGCAGCTTCTATTTCCTAGCTTGGAGTCACTTTTGTCTCTGCCACCACATCATGTATTTTATACACTCTTGGTTTTTACCCAACTGAGAAGAGTTTTGATATAGTTTTTTTTTTTTTTTTTTTTTTTTTTTTTTTTTTTTTTTTTTTTTTTTTTGAGAATGGCTGGAAAGAGTTTTGATATAACTTAATACTCCAAGTTGCAGATAAAAAGGAGAACAACCGGATTAGAACAAAGTCTCCATCCCTCATATAGGTTGTCCAATATGGAAGGAGTTATTCTCAAAGTCTTAATAGGCCCTGGCCCAACTTGCTTTCTTGACACATCCCATCCGCTTAAATCTTTGGAGGAATCTTTTTTGTGGCCTTGTCTTGCGTCAAACACTGATTGGCTTGGCTTTTACTATCCGTTTCAATAAATAGATGAAAAAATGAAAAGATAAAAAATATTAATGAATAAAAAAGTGAGAGAATAGAAGAGATTTTAGTTCTTCTTATTTGTATTTGGTTTGGGTAGAAAAGTGATGGAATAAAAAAAAATTGAGTTTATATTAATTTACTCATATACTCTTGTTAAAAAATGATGTCTAATTAAGTTTTTTTTTTTTTAAATGGCAAACAATAAAAAAAGAAGAAGGTAATCACCTAAATTTATTAAAAAAAAGAAAAATCATGCCTAGAAAAAAAAATAAGAAAAAAAATAAGAGAAAAACCTATATCACACCTAGGAAAGAGAAAAAAAAAAAAATCAACTAGTAAATCCATGCCCAGGATAGGAAAAAAGAAAGTGAAAAAGTAGCTAGCATTCATGCTTAGGAAAAGTAAGAGGATATAAGAGATTTTAGTTCCCCTCATTTGTGTTTGGTTGGGAGTGAAAAAGTAGAGAGATAAAAAAAAAGTAAGTATGTATAAATTTACTTACAAACCCTTGTTAAAAAATGATGCTCAATTAAAATTTAAAAAGTGGCAAAAAAAAAAAAAAAAAAAGGCAATCACATAAATTTATTAAAAAAGAAAAAGAAAAATCATGCCTAGAAAAAGAAAAGTAAAAAAAAAAAAATAGAAGAAAATAAGAAGAGAAAAACCTGTATCACACTTACGAAAGAGGGAAAAAGAACAACCAATAGATCTATACCCAGGAAATGAAAAAAGAAAGTGCAAAAGCAATCAGCATCCACACCTAGGAAACCAAAAAAAATAAAAAGAGGAGTAGTTCAGTGATTAACTGCAATTATTCCTCTCCTTTCTATTTTCTCTCCAAATTAGAGAAAAAAAAAAATTTGGTGGGCCATGAGAGCAAACACCTAGACCTCACCAATTTTTCATCCTCCCCTTCTCTCCAACCAAATGCCTAGAAAATCAGTTTTTTTGAAGAAGAGAGAGTGGATGTTCTGATATTCAAGCAAATATAATCATATATGATTTTGAATCATGAAAGAGGGTAAATTTAGATTGATGTGATCAGAGAGAAAGAGGACTCTCCACCTATGCTTCTAAATACAGAGTAAACTTATTTTGGTATCTGCTGAATATATTGGACAGAAATTTTGTGCATAGGAATTAGATAAATTTTTTGGATTTTGAAAATCAACATCAAATGGTCATGATTCTAGATTTGTGAAATACCCACCTGGAATCTTGAGCAATGAGATTTCATTTATAAAATTAATATATATATATATATATATATATTTTTTTGGTTTTATGCCATTTCACAATTTCAGGCAATTTGGTTGACTCAATTTTATTTGGTTTCTTCCCTAAAGGGAAATGCAGCTCCCAAGACCTGCTAAATTTTCTGGATTTTGAAAATCAACATCAAATGGTGATGATTCTAGGATTTGCAAAGCTTTTTTTTTTTTTTTTTTTTTTTTTTTGAGAAAATTATTTGGAAAGCATTTGATGTTGTTGGGTATGTGAAATTAGTTAGCAAATACAAAAAAGTTCAACAGTGTGTTTAGCTTTATGCATAGTGAGCAAATACAGAAACCGTTCTTCTCATTAAACCCAAGATAGATGAAAGAAAAATCCTCTTTTACTCTCCAATCCACAGCTCCCAAATTTTCCTTTGAAGAGTACACAGATTTGATTCATGCCTTTGGGCTTTATCTATTTTTTGAAAGGACACGGGGTTAGTGCACTGGACCTAGTTTAACCCTTTTTTGAAAAAGCTACTTTGATAGGCTTACACCCCTTTTTGGAAAACTATTTTGATAGGCTTATAGAGTTATGAACAAATTTGTCAACCCGTTTTTTGAAAAAAAAAAAAAAAAAAACTATTTTGATAGGCTTATAGTTATGAAAAAAAAGTGCCAGAGTTCTTTGATGCGCAAGGTTTTTATTTCTGGAGTATTTTGGGCATGCTGGCACATTCGTCATTAGGGTAAAACCTGTAGTAACACTCATTGAACAAAACATTTTTACAGGTAATAATATTACACACCACCACCTCTCTCATGCATTTCAGGAAAGACGATTCCCCACAACCCACAAAAACTATTGGAATGAAAATCGTATCAATCATCCTTGATGCTAACTCAGGAGAATATCATATATTCAGTCTTACATATATTCCAACTTGTCTTTATCAAACATATCGGCCAAATCCACATGGTCAGAGTTGCGGGAAGATAACCATAGATAAGAGAGACGGGATAAAAACTCATTCAAACATGGATTCTAGTGTAACTTTCTTGTCAGCTGTTAAATTTGCCCCTATATTGCTCATATCAATCACATAATATACATGAATTTGCTCATATCAGTCAGAGAAATTTCCTCTAATCTATTTTGTGCAAATTCAAATGAGCATAAACATATATGAAATAAGTTACATGACCATTGAACAGGTCACGTGATTACCAAGGCAACAACACTCAATTTTCCTCTAACCCAATTTTAAGGAAAATTCTTTTTAAGAAAAGCAATAGTAAGACAAGGTATGTCATATCAAAATAACTGAATTGGCCTGTTTCAAGTTAGTTATGGAATCTCTCACTCTAATCTCCCTCTAAAGTCTCGAACTCCAAATAACAATTATAAAAAAAGCAAAGGTAGCACTAGCTCTAATACTTTACACTAATAACTAAGAGCATCCACATCAGTTGGTGGATACTCTTCTATAATACAAAAACTTCCTCATTTTGCACATTTTGGCCAAAAAACCTCCCACATCAACTCATATAAAACTATATAAAGTCTTTTAAAAATTTCCATGAGCTATAGTAACCATGCATATATACACAGTTACTGTAGCTCGTCTATACATTATTATAATAATTTCTAATTCCGCTCCTTTTTTTCTTTCTCTTCTCCATTTGCACAACCACCACCCTCATCATCTGCTTCTTCCTTTGATACACACACTCCCACAGACAAAATCAAAAATCAACCACAAAAATCAAAAATCAACAACAAAATCACCCAGAGACACCACAAAACCAAACACACCCACACACGGACACACCAACGGAGACAGAGAGAGTGGATCGGCACTTGTGGCAGATCGGCATGCTTGGATCGGCATTCTTCTTGCCGTACTTGGATCGGAGACAGAGAGAGTGGATCGGCGCTTATGGCAGATTGGCGTGTTTGGATCGGAGTTCTTCTCATCGTGCTTGGATCGGAGTTCTTCTCGACGCCGTGCTCCCTACTTGGATCAAAATTTCAGAAAGTTTGGAATAGAGAGGAGTTTCAGAGAAGACTCTAGAACAAAGTCTCGTGAGTGGAGAGAAAGGCTCGTGAGTGGAGAGAGAGGGTTTGAGATAAAATAATAATAAGAAAAGTAAGAAAATGATTATTTAAATAAAACAGATGATAGAATAAATAAATTGGTGTGGGTGTTTTGTAAAAGTAGATGTGTAAAATAGAAAAACGAGAGAGTGGATCGGCGCTTGTGGCAGATCGGCATGCCTGGATCGACGCTCTTCTTGCCATGCTTGGATCAGAGACAGAGAGAGTGGATCGGCGTGCTTGGATTGGCGTTCTTCTCGCCGTGCTTGGATCAGAGACAGAGAGAGTGGATCCGCGCTTGTGGCGGATCGGTGTGCTTGGATCAGCATTCTTCTCGTCAAGCTTGGATCGGAGTTCTTCTCGACGCCGTGCTCCCTACTTGGATCGAAATTTCAGAAAGTTTGGAATAGAGAGGAGTGAAAATGTTAGAATAGAGAGGGGTTTCAGAGAAGACTCTAAAACAAAGTCTCGTTAGTGGAGAGAGGGTTTGAGATAAAATAATAATAAGAAAAGTAAGAAAATGATTATTTAAATAAAACAGATGATAAAATAAATAAACTGGTGTGGGTGTTTTATAAAAGTAGATGGGTAAAATAGAAAAATAAGGTTTTTAGTGTAAAAATGAGCATGTATAATACACGAACTGATGTGGTTGCTCTCTAATAGAGTTGCATCTTTCTATAGTAGGTTAATTGGTTCTCTGATCGAACTAACACATGCTTAACTCATATCAGTTGTTTGACAAAAAAGTACCAACTGAATGTTTAGCGAACACCACTTAAGTTATTTGTACCCATAAAAACTACTTCCACAAATTCCGAATGTCAGGCTTCTCAATTCTTTAAATTGCCTGAAATCATTGTATGAGAGATGAGACCCTAGGTCATATCCTCACAATTGAATTTATGACGATAGAAACTGAGACACAAACATGCAAAAACCTACTTATTCAGTCTTATATATATATATATATATATATATATATATATATATTCGGACTTCCCCAAATCACCAGTAGGACAAGCTTTCAGGACAAAATAGCATTTCATTAAAGTAGCCTGCACATCATTAATTAATGCTGTATTTACAACACAAAACCACTACTTAAATTGTGCAATCAGCAGATTGCAATCAAATATGCGCAACCTCTCAACCATGCTTATATAAACATGACCTAAAGATTTATGACAATTAATATCAAAGGCTAACTATTCCCTTCTTCTGACCACAACATGGATCAGAAGTGAGAGATTCATGCTAGGTTACTAAAGGAAACAATTACTAACAAATTCTAATGTCTAACAAGTCAACAAACCTCAAAATCCCTATCATGCCTCACACAAGCATAAGTAACTAATGAAAAAATTCATAGGATGATGACACATCCACCTCAAATTAAATGATACAATATGATCACTTTAGAAAAGCTCAAGTGGTATCAGTTCAGTAGAGAAGCGCACACAACTAAATAAGGTGCAGAGAGACCTCCAAATTGCTATGCATTTCACTCTATGCAAGCAAACGCTATCAAACACACTGAGATATAATAACCAGTGCTTAAAAATCATCTCCCTCAATATTTTGACTAGGGTAGTGCCTACTTCATTATACCAAAATACAACCAGACACCTACATCTGAATAATAAATACTGTATAAAATGAAAGAGTCACACAACGATTAATTCCAAAACTAACCAGCCAAGAAGCACTCAACATATAGCATTAATTGAATTGTTTCATACTTAGCCCTAAATTGAAACCGCAACACAGTAATTACAATCTAGAACAATTATGACAACCTCAAAATAATTTCACCATGCAAAAGATATACTGCAAATTCATTCAAAGCACTAAGTTTGCTAGAAATTAGTACACACTCAATCTATACTCAAAAGTGACAAGCCAATGACATTGACAACCCAAGAAATCAATATATCTTAAATACTCTTTTTTTTCATTCCTTCTCCGCTCGGGAATTATACACACACCAGTAGGCCTCAAACCCCAAATCCTAAACCCTCTGTCTTCCTCTTACAAGGGGAGATAATGCTAATTAAACTAGAACTCATTAGCTCACTCCTGAACCAAATATTCATAAAAGTCTTATTTTTTACACAACATTTTGTTCAAACTATCAAATTCAAACAATAAATCATAAAACTTGGAAGTCATTTCTCGACCCATCACTCAATCAAACACAACACAATCTATTAAAAACAACATTATTCTCACACATCACAATGCAACCTCCTTCCTAAAAAATCCCATCTTTAAAACATTTCCTACCTAAAAAATTCACAAACAACAATCCAACACAACCAAATCAACAACAACAACAAAAATTACGTAAAATTGAAACTTATAACATTTCTCATAAAATAGATATCCAAAATATCAGATCCAACAGTAACTAAACAACGTTCAAATCAACAAAAATCTAAAACTCAACAAGACAAAAAAAACCCATTAATAATAAAAACCTAAGCAGTGAGAACAACAGCCCCACCAGCCTCCTTAATCTTCTTCTCAGCAATCTTAGACACAAGCTTAGCTTTCACAACAACAGGCTGGTTCTCAGGCAAAACACCTTTACCAAGAACCTTAAAGAACCCGAACTGGGTCACATCGATCAAAGGAGCACTATCCTTAGAAGCCTTGTCTCTAGCTTCTTGAGGCACGAGTGACCAGAGCTTGTCGAGATTAACAATGGGGCAGTGGAACTTGTTGCGGAGTCTGTGGAAATACCTCATACCCACCTTGCCGAAGAAGCCAGGATGGTACTTGTCGAAGAGGATACGGTGGTGGTGCATGCCTCCGGCGTTTCCGCGACCGCCAGGATGCTTCCTGTGCTTCCCGATACGGCCGTGTCCGGCGCTCACGTGTCCTCTCTTCTTGCGGTTCTTCTTGAAGCGGGTTGTCATGGTGGGTGGGTGGTGTGGTTTCTTAGAACTAGAGAGAACTTGTGATGTTGTGTGCTGCGGCGGAGGTGAGGAAATGAGTTTGTGAAGGGTTTTATAGATGCTAGGGTGAGACTTAAGGTGTGTTTTTTTTTACATATTTGACCTTTTTTTCTAATCTTATTACATCAAGGTCCCTCTTTTTTTTCTTTTTCTTTTTTCGATTATTTTTTTTATTGTCATTTAAAATATATTTTTTCATTTATAAGTATAACAAAATAACCAATTAAATTAAACTTATTGTTTTAAAAATAAAATAACAAATTAAATTTCTGTGTAGGTAAGCGAAACGGTGAGATAATTAGGGTTTCTTTTTCTTTTCTTTTCCTTTTTTTTTTCAAATTTTAGGTTTTTATTTGTTATGCTCTTTAAATTATTAGGTTTAAAATGTAATTTTACCTTTTTTAATAGTATAAATTATATTTTTGTGAGGAGAGAGAGATGAGTCCAAAGCAATGTAGTTAGCAATAAATAAAAAATTAGAGATCAAAAAAAGAAGGTTTTTGTGTAATGTAAGATGGTTATGGTATTTTTTTCTTCCAAAGTTCACTCGCATAACATGTAAAAATTATAGTTAACGTTCATATAAACTATGAATGCGAAACCGCAAATTGCTAAATTTGTTACAGTCCAATGGTGATTGCAAATGCTACCCCCCTCCTCTAATTTGCGGTGGATTTATGCAAAACTGTTAACCTATAGTTACACTTTTATAACATTCACCATATATATATATATATATATATATATATATCTCAAAATTTGTATAAAATATTTTAACTCTATTTCACTAAAAAAATGAGTGTTCATCTCACTTTTAGAAAAAGTACGTAGAAGGGAATAAAATGAAATAAGTATTCCCTCGTACTTATTTTATTCCTTTCTATTAAACTTTCAAATAAGGTAAAATAAATCCATTTTTTAATCCATTCTATTTCTTTTTCTTTCCCCTCACAAATAAATGGTAAGGATTCAAACTTAGGACTTGATACCAACTAAGGGGATATTGGGCTTTTGCTCTTATTTTACAAAAATAACAGCAATATGTCCTTGTTTTAAAATTATTTAGGTCCGTGTTTTTATTTTTTAAACTCAATTTTAACAAAATTGAATTCGGTATAAAACTCGATATCCTCAAAATTGAGTTATATGAAAATATTTAATTAAAACTCGACTTTAGCAAAGTCAAGTTTCACTTAATTTTTTTAAAAAAGAAAAAAATAAGTGGCAAAATATGCATAAAACTCAACATTGCTAATGTCGAGTTCTACTTGTAACTCGATTTTTTTAAAATCGAGTACTAAAACAGGAACACAAACCTAAATAGTTTTAAAACAGAAACATTGTACTAGATTTTTTACAAAATAAGGGCAAAAGACCAATATCCCCTGCCAACCAAACCATATAGCATAGGAATACACTTTTGCCACTAGAACACACACCTCAACAATAATTTCAACCTTTAATTAGTTATAAATAAAATAAAATAAAGTGTTGGTCATTTATTTATTTAATTTTCAAAAATCTTCTTTCTAAGTAGAGTGTAAACCTATTTTGCATTTTTTTTTGGTCCCAATTAATTCAATATAAAAATTAGTGAAACCTAATGGGGTTTGTCGAATGATCATTTTTGGCACAGAAGACAAATACCTAGTTCCATTATTCAGTGCTCACACGACCCCATTAAATACGATAGCCCTCTACTCCCACGTAAATTGAACATATTACAGCAGCAGCTCCAACAGTCGACCTAGACAGAGCCTTCCTGTATTTCCATAAATTTTCTTCTGCGTCTTTATTCATAATAGTATGATTTATTAAGCTTCTATCTTCATCTCCATGTCAGTATGTTACAAAATGTCTCACAAATTGGCAATATTGCAAACCATTAAAAACTCGCTAGTAGCAATCCATCCTTTCACACTTTGAATATGTCCTCAACAACAACAACAAAAAAAACAAATGTGGAACAAAACACAGCTTAAAGCAACTATTATGGCATATCATAGACTAAGCATCAGAGATAGTATCAGCTGGAAGTCAAATTATGTAATACTTCTTTTTTGGCTGAATTTCACTGGTAGCCAATACAAGAATAAATTTTGCTCAAGAATTTAAAAATACAACACGACTAATTTTGTTTTTTCTTTAGCATGAATCAGTAAAAGATGCCAAAAGTGAAAGTAAGCTGTAAGCTAGCTGCAACCATGACATAAATCATTCTCTACAGACTATCCTAAGTTTATATCAAATTACATTACGGCTATCAGCAGCAGCAGTAACACACTACCAAGGTCTCCTTCCACCAAGGGGAATAGTATTAGAGCCTGAAATCTGAGACCGATTGCCAAACCCTCCTCGACCTCTGGAGCGAAAGTTTCCCCCAGATCCTGCACCCAAAAATAAATAAAATGTTTATCTTTCCAATTTACACCTCACATTTACACAGCACTGATACTATCCAAAATTTTCAACAAGTTACCTCCTAGACCAGAACCAGCTGAACGAGCCATGCTAGAGAGCGCAGGACTCACAACCTGCCCAGCTTCTTGCAAGATCTTGATAAGATCCCTAGCATACTTTGCATTTGCATGGGTGAAAAAGGTGAACGCAGTCCCCTTTGCTCCTGCCCGACCAGTTCGGCCAATCCTATGGACATAATCTTCAAGGCTTGATGGAAAATCATAATTGACCACACATTTGATGTCCTTCACATCTGCATCCAATGAAGTAAGAGTTTAGTTAAAAATGAAACAAATAGCAAGATATTAAACATGGAGAATACTGCAAATATCCTTATCCCTGCTCCCCTAAGATCTGAGAGATCAAATTTAAGATAACACATTCATCATATAAATGTGCCCACCTTAACCTTGCAGGGATAAGGAGCAGCTTCACCACCACCATTCCATATCCAATCAATGCATAAGCATGTGTGAGTCAACCGGACTGCGACAACAACCAGCTCCATAACTGTGGATGGGCAGCGATAACCTTGACTATGTTAATTAGACACTTGATAATAGGAGCAACACTTCTAGCAAAAAGTCAGTAGCCAACCACATAAAAGCCAGCTCTACTTCCTAATGAATTTAAAAAGGAGTGGAGGTGGGAAGGATTTTCCAGTCCTATGAATATAATAGGTTAAAATATTGTTTTTGTTCCAAAAGTTGGCATGAATTTTGAATTTCATCCCTAAGATTTAAAGAGTACTTTTTTTTGTTCCTAAACTATTGAAAACGTTACACTTTTGGAGATAAAACTATAAAAAGATTTGTTTTTTCATACCTAAACTATTAAAAAAAAAAGTTCTTTTTTTGTCCCTATTTTCAATCCCTAAACTATTGGAAAAATCTCTTTAAAAGGACAAAAAAATAACTTTTTAAAGTTTAGGGAAATGAACTTCATGCAAATTTTTAAGATGTAAACAATATTTTAGTCAATATAAAATATCTATCTCGCTTTAATAATATAAATGGCGCAAACCTCCCCCAAAAATTTGGATAATTCAAAAATTGGGGAAGGGGGATTTGAACCCTAGATGCCTCATTTATAAAAACGAGGAGCAACCAACCAATTGAGCTACAAGGCTCTTGACAAAACTCCCCCAAAAATTTTGATAATTCAAAATTGGGAGAGAGGGATTTGAACCCTAGATGCCTCATTTATAAATACGAGGAGCTATCAACCAGTTGAGCTACAAGGCTCTTGACAAACCTCCACCAAAAATTTTAACATCTGTTATTCCAGCAATAACAGTGAAACTATGCTCCTAGTGTCCGTGTAAGATTAGGAGTATGATTAAGATGAGAAACCTTGCCCCTTCATCCAACTCATGAATAATAAATCCCTAAACGCAGTAGAAAGATAATGCGTGTAAATAAAAAACGAGCAGTCCCAGTCATGACAAATCATGGCTCCTCCCTTCGCACCCAAACCACAAATTATATTCTTAGGATACTGGACAGCAGCCGGCCGACTCGCCTATCTTTGGAATTTTTAAGACCTAGATGAAAAAACCTAAGACTCCTAGCATGCAGTGATCCTACCAAGACCCCGCGCAGCAACATCAGTGGCAGTCATTATAGGACTTCTGCCACTTTTAAACTCAGCAAGGACCCAGTCCCTTTCGGCCTGGTTTTTATCACCATGGATGGATAAAGCTGGCCATCCATCCATTCTCAATTGCCTTGTAACTTGGTCACATCCTTTTTTTGTCTCCATAAATATCAGAATTCGGCTCCCATCCATCATTTCTTTAAGGAGTTTAATCAGCCTGCATAAACATAACATTCTGTGTGTCAGATCAGTATAACAAAACATCAGTCTTTTACTGACACCAGTTATGATAACATACCTATTATATTTCTCCATATCCGTCAAAATTTCAACAACTTGAATTATAGACTGGTTTGCTTTCAGATCTGATGATCCAACAATAACCTGAAAGGTCACAACAATTAAAAGTACACTAAGTAAGCATAAAATTTTCAGCCAAAAAGCACAAAAGAGGATAAGCAATTAAGCATCAATTTACAAGAATATGTGCATGTGTATGCGTGTATGAACACACATCCATTTTAGAAGATAAACCTTATATGGATTGCGTAAAAACTGCCTTGCTAGAGTTTCAACCTCCCTTGGCCATGTGGCACTCCAATACAATGTCTGTCTATCTGGTCGGATCTGTAATGAGGAAACACTATTTTAGTAATGCAGCAACTTTTAAAGCAGAAAGATATAAACGAAGGTGAAATGAAGTTCATCATGGATCAAAGTCTTGCTCAAGTACATTAATTATAGTTCTAACAGAATGTTTCAACAAAGGCCCAGTAAAACTTCTCACCAAAGGAGAAGATTGCTATTTGCTATTTTTTTTTTTTTTTTTTTTTGATAAGTTCTATTTGCTATTTGCTAATATTTTTATTCCTTTCATGTCAACAAAGGCATGAAAAGCTTGTTCATTTTTCCACCAAAGAAAAACTCACTACACTCATGCTACCAATGCAGCTCAATCTATAAGCTCATGATTCTACATTGGGAATAAATCAATTGACTAAAACAACCTAATGATACCTTATGTAAAGAACACATCCAAAATACTGCTAAGTGCTATTGAACTAACAGCCCCAGTGTCTGAGTCTGTCCTTCAATCCATAGTGGCTTGCACAAAATAACTCCAATGTGAAAGTATCATACCTGGGATACGATTTTCCTTATCTGAGGCTCAAATCCCATGTCCAACATTCGATCAGCCTCATCTAACACAAGATAGGTCACTCTTCGCAAGTTTGTGTGTTGAGCTTCCAACATATCTATCAGTCGGCCGGGTGTAGCAATAACAATCTCCACACCTGCCATATAGCAATATAATATTGTTATTTTCATCAGCCAAATCCACATATTTATGAACAGCCAAACAAACCACACAGAAAATCAACACAAGTACCTCTTTTAAGGTCGCGAATTTGAGGCCCTTTAGGAGCACCACCATATATGCAAGTAATTCTAATATTAGCACGTGACCCAAATTTTACAGCTTCTTCTTGAATTTGGACAGCTAATTCTCTAGTAGGTGCTAATACCAATACAATGGGACCTTCACCTTGTACTGAATGAATGTAACAAAAATATTACTGAACATAAGCATAAACTGTGCCGTAAAGAGTGGCAACCTAAACTTCAAAAAAGGCAAACAATACCAACCCAATCGAGGCTGCGCTTTGACATGGACCAAAGCCGGAAGCAGATATGCCAAAGTCTTACCAGAACCAGTCTCAGCAATTCCAATTAAATCCCTACCCTTAAGAGCCATCGGCCATCCTTGAGCCTGAATTGGTGTTGGCTCAACAAAACCCAGTTTTGCAATCGCATCAAGGCAGTAATCTAACATGTCAAATTACATCAATAAGCTAAGATACAACATACAAACTCAATACCGAAAGCAACAACCAATACTAAATTATAATTATGTAAAAATATATACCGGGGAAATTAGCTTCGTGAAACATCCTAATAGGCTTCGGAACATCATGCCCTTCCACCGTGATCTCCCGCCTCACCCTATAAACCACAGCTTCATGCTCACTCATTGCCCGCACGGAAGGAGTCTCAACATAAAAATTCTTTTCAAAAGGGACCAAACTCCCAAAATCCTGCTTAGGCAAAGCAATGTTGTCCAAGTCCCCTCTTGACCCCCCACCATGCCTACCTCCTCTTCCACCACCACGCCCATCGAATCCCCTCCCGCCACCACCAAAACTACTACTCCCACCACGACCACCACCATAACCCCTACCCCCAATTCGGCCATCCCTATCTCCTCCACTGCGACTTATACCACCTCTACCACCACCACTCCCCGAATCAAACCCTCTCCCACCACCACCACCACGCCCTAGATTACCAATTCTTCTATCCCCAACATTTCCATTCCCAATTCTACCACCACTGCTGCCTCGGCCAATATCAAATCGGCCAGCAGGCGGCTGAAAAGGCGGATACCCATTAAAACTACCCGACCCACCACTTCCTCCCCCTCCTCTACCATAAACCTGAGGAGGAGGAGCGCCTCCGTATGGCACAGGTCCACCACGGCCATAGCTCGAAGCGGCAACGCCAATAACTGGCGGAGCCACCGGTGCTGGAGGACCAATTAAATCACTGCATATAGAGAAAAAACTACAATTACCCTCACAAACATAAAATAAAATTTAAAAAAAAACACACACACACACACATACTTTTTGATCCGATTGCAACCAAACGTTAAAAAAAAAAAACAAAACATGGGATCTGCGTGAAAAAGCTTACCTTCGACGCTCGCGATAGGAATTCGGATCGGCGTAGCGGTGGTCGTATAGGTTCATGTTTGGTAGTACGGTTTCTATTGGTGCTACTGTGGGTGACGGAAAAAAGAGGGAACTAGGGTTTGGAAACAAGAAGAAGAAGAAGAAAAAGTTGAAAGTAGAAATAAAAATTAGGGTTTAGTTTTTCTCAGTTTGTGTGAGAGAATTGAGAATCTTCGGGGGAAATAGGAGAGTTGAGACTTGAGAGAGAGATTGTTGAGTTTGTTGGGAGGGAAAATATCTATCGGTGAATGAATCTGATTCGATGCGTGTCACAGACCCACAATACCAAACTCTTTAGCAGTGAGTTGAACTGGGCTGGACTGTGGGCTTTTTTTCCTCTTCTCATGTGTGAGGCCCATTAATCAATTTTTGTACACAAATACTACTATTCTTTTTTGGTTAAAAGGCCATTCATATAAAACCAACAAAAAAGATTACAAGTTACAGCTGCCATACTTGCAGCAACTAGTCTAGCATAATATAAACCATTATTATCCTTAGTAATTAAATTTTCCAGATCAGCATTAAAAGGAAACTCAAAAACAACAAAATCTTCCTTCATAACACTGTCCCATTTTGCCAACCAATCCGCACACTTGTTGGCTTTTCTAAACACGTGGGACACCCTTACTTAAGGAAGCTTGCCCAGAAGATACCTGCAATCAAAAAGTAGAGGAGTATATGCAGAATTATGAATAATATTAGACTTAAGCAGCCCCACAATCACCTTAGCATCTAATTCCACTTCTAGCTGCCTAATTCCCATATGATCCGCTAATTTCAACTCACCTCTTAGAGCCCACAGCTCAGCAATAATGCTTGAGGTGAACCCGATTGACCTTACATATCCCCTAACCCAAGCACCTTGACTATCTCTAATGATTCCTCCGCCTCCTCCCTTACCTGGATTACCAAAAGATGCACCATCCAAATTAAGCTTAAACTAACCCTCTCTTGGTTTAGTCCATGCCACTAGTATAGCAAACTTAGCAGTGGTTGTTTTAGCTTTACTCAAGTAAAAATGGTATTCTCTAGCTTGATTAATACACTCAATGGGTAGTCTCAGGTTGGGAATAGAGTTTTCAAAAACAATCTTGTTCCTATTTTTCCAAAGAGCCCAAATGGTGAATAAGAACACTGAGCTCCATGGCATATCAGATTTATGCTTAACAAGATTCACACTATTTGATTGTAGCCACTCTTCCAAACTTCCTGAGGAGGTATGTACAAGAGCTGGTGGAACTTCAACACAACTCCAATATTTGCGAGCTAGTTCACAATCACGAAGAAGATGAGTAATGGTCTCATCATGCCTTTTGCAAACAAGGCACTTACCATCACAATTTATCCCTCTTGCTGTCAAAACACTCTTAATAGGAACACTAGTATGTAAACACAACCAAAGAAACATGATGATTTTAGGCAAAATGTCAAGCTTGCATATCCACTGCCCCTTGAATGAAGTTTCTGAAATATCAACCTCAATACATTGTAAGTAGGCTGACTTTGTGGAGAAATCACCATCTCTAGTGAATCTCCACATAAGAGAATCCTCTCTTTAACCAAAATCCTGAATAGGAACAGCCTTGATTCTATCCTTTATAGTGTCTGGCAGCTCAAATGAAATTAGATCCCAATTCCATCCACCCACACCCCTAAAATCTTCCACGGTTAGAGATAGATCCCTAAGGCATAAAGGTCCTTGAATCAAATCCCTTAGAGAGTCACCCTTTAGCCATCTGTCAATCCAAACTTTAGTCCTTACTCCATTTCCTACACCCCAACAGATTTCACTTGAAAAAATAGGGAATCCAGTTTTAATGGCTTTCCAATTAGGGGAGCAAGGGAGAGCATCAGGATCCCTTACTCTCATTCTAGAGGGAGAACAATATTTTTTCAATATGACCTTGGCCCACAATGCCTCCTTCTCTTGATACATTCTCCAATTCAGTTTAGCAAGCAAAGCTAAATTCTTAGCTTTAGCTACTTGAATTCCGAGACCTCCATCCTCCTTAGGTCTCACAATCTTGCTCCAGCCAATAAGATGCAACTTCCTCTTCTTACTCGTGGATCCCCAAAGGAAATTTGTATTCACTTTATCTAGTTTATCGCAAATATGAGTAGAGAGAGCCACCCCTTATATAGAGTGGTTAGGAATGGCTGACATAACAGATTTGATTAGTACAACCTTACCAGCGAAAGATAAAAATTTCGCTTTCCAACCCGAGAGTTTATGCATGACTTTATCCACCACAAAATTATATTGTCTACTATTTGCCCCTCTATGTCTCAAAGGAAACCCTAAGTATTTACTAATGTTTTGGACTTCTTGAATGCCCAACAAATCACAAGCTTCTACCCTATCCTCTTCTTTGACATTAGGTGAAAAATATATACGAGACTTATCCAAACTAACATTTTGCCTTGACTCTAAGCAAAATTTAGATAGAACTTCTGAGATAGCACCACAAGCATCATTTCCCACTTTACTAAACAATATAATATCATCCGCAAACAGAAGGTGGGAAAATCCCAAATTATCCCAAGATGCTTTAAGGGGTACCCAAGCTCCTTCCACGCACTTTTGTTTAATGAGATGACTTAAATATTCCATACATAATATGAAAATGTATGGAGATAACAGATCTCCTTGCCTTATGCCCCTAGAAGGTTCAAAGGAATCAAGCATACCTCCATTCACCAAAATAGAAATATTAGTAGATGTGATGCAGCTCATAATAATCCAAGTCGGCTTGGGAGGGAAGTGGAATGCCTGTAGCACTTTGTGTATAAAATTCCACTCTAGCCTATCATAGGTAGGAATGGCAACGGATCGGGTTCGGGCCGGGTTTTTCTATACCCGAACCCGACCCGCGGGCCAAGACCCATGGCCCGGACCCGGCCCGTTAACTAAGTGGGTTTTTTTCCCGGACCCCAGACCCGCCCCAACCGGGGCCCGCGGGCCCCACGGGCCCCGTTAAAGGATTGGGCCCAATTTGTGGCTCAACCAAAAAAAAATTTCAGATCCAAACACAATCACAATCACAACCACAGAAATCACAGACACAGATTTCAGATCTACATTTTCCCTTTCAAAATCACAATCCAAACACAAATTTCAGATCTATGGTTTTCATTTTTCCCTTTCAGAAATCATATACACAAACACAAACACAAATTCACATGAATGAGGCGAACTGAACCCAGAAAAAAAGAAAAAAAAAAAAGAAAAAAAATGGAGACAGTGCGAGATCGGCGACGGCAAGGACGAAACGGAGTTGAGACTTGAGAGAAACGGGAACAGCGAGGACGAAACTGCCTCCTTCCCTTCTTAAATCTGTCGGAACGGCGAGGACGGTACTTCCATCTGTCGGAAACGGGAGTCCCGCTAGCTCGTCTGATGAGTTCATGATGTTCATCTCAGATGAAAAATGAAGCGGAAGAGTCAAAAGAGTTTGTTGTGTTTTGTGATTGTAAAATCTAAATATAAGGAGAGAAAAGATGAGATTGAGACTTGAGAGAGAGAGACAGTTGAAAAGTTGAAGGCAGCGTGTGAGATCGCCGACGCTGAGAGATGAAGCGATGAGAGGCAGGGAGTGAGAGAGCTGAAGAGATGAGAGGCGTGAGACTTGAGAGGCTGAAATGAGGAGAGGAATTGAAAGTTTAGGGTTTTAACTTTATATATATATAAGGGTAATTTAGTAATTTTATATATAATATAATCGGGTCTTAAACGGGTCGGGTTTCGGGTTTTTTTATAAAACCCAGACCCGATCCGGACCCGCTTCGGGTTTTTTTTAAAAACCCATACCCGACCCTATTCTTTATCGGGTCGGGTAAAATCCGGCCCATTAGGGTCGGGCCGGGCCGGGTATCCGCGGGTCGGATCTAAATTGCCATCCCTAATCATAGGCTTTCTCAAAATCTAACTTGATTGCCATGTACCCCATTTTTCCCTTCTTGTGATTTAAGAAGTATAAGAGCTCTTGAGCAATGAGAACATTATCCATACCCCTTCTTCTAGGAACAAAAGCAAATTGAACTGGAGAGATTAGATCAGCAAGAAGAGGTCTGATGCGAGCCACAATAATCTTTGAAATAATTTTATACACTGAGTTGCAAAGACTAATAGGCGTGTAATTATTAAGGGTCTCAGGGTTTTGACATTTTGGGATTAAGGTCACAAGAGTTTCATTAAGATAACTCAGTATGATTTCATTCGTAAAAACCTCCTTAATTTCCTTGCAAACCGAGTTCTTCACATCTGCCCAAAAATGTTGAAAGAAACCCGCATGAAGACCATTCGGGCCAGGGGCTTTAAAAGATTTAAGAGACCACAAACCATCCCTTATTTCTTCAACAGAAACTTCAATATCAAATCTAGTGCTGTCTTCCTCAAAAAGATAGTTGTAGGCAAAATCTGAAACATCTGAAGCAATTGGGGAGGAGAGGGATTGAGTGGTATACAATTTCTGAAACCCAGCTTTAATATGATCCTTAATTTCCAAATCATCAAGGATCCAATTCCCAACAGAATCTTTAATGCATCTTATTTTATTTATGTGACGTCTTACCACAGTAGTCACATGAAAGAAAGCGGTGTTGCGATCCCCGAAATTGGCTGCATTCAATCTTGATTTAAGCGCCTAATATTCCTCTTCCTGAAGCATGATAAGTGAATACTCTTCAATTAATTTCTTTTCCAGCTCAATTAAGAAACCATTGGGATTTTCAGCTAGAGCTTTCTGAGCACCAATCAATCTAGCCAAAACTCTTCTCTTTCTAGTAAATAAATTTCCAAACACTTCAGAATTCCATTTTTTAGCTCTAATAACAAAATCTGAAATAGCTGTATGTAGCCCTCTATTTTCCGACCATGCATGTTGCACCATTAAAGGGAATTCCGGGTGCAGTAACCATATCGTCTGAAAACAAAATGGTTTAATGAGATTGCACACAGATGATATACATAACTCCAAAAGGACTGGGCAATGATCCGACCAGATTCTAGGCAGATGGGTAACAGTGGCATCAGAATACAAGGTTCTCCAAGATAGGTTAGCGAAACATCTATCAATCCTTTCTAAGATAAGATCAGTGCTAGGCCTACTATTCGTCCAAGTGTACTTTGAGCTAGCAAAGCCCAAATCCAGCATATTACATTCATCCAGACATTCTTTAAATTCTAAAGCCCTATTTAGATTAACACCATTCCCGCCAAATTTGTCATCCCCACTTAGCACTTCATTGAAATCACCCAACATGAGCCAAGGGAGATTATGCAATTGGCTAACAATTTTTAAATTATTCCAAAGAATTTTTCTTTTTGCTATTTTGAGGCTAGCATAAATAGCTAAAATAAGCCAAGATAAATTAGAAGAACGCATCTTAACTATTGCATGGATTTCCTGCTCCGTAGTTGATAGCAGGATTACCTCCACGTCTTCCGTCTTCCAGAGAATCCAGAGTCCTCCAGCATACTCGACTGTATCAGTAACAATGCTCCCATCAAAAGGCAGGCCTTCTATAATTTTTGCCGCCCTATCACCCCCCACCCTCGTCTCCGTTACTACCATAATTGATAGTTGATGATTGATAGCCATTTCAAATATCCTTCTTTTGAAATCCGCATTCAATGCTCCTCTACAATTCCACAACAATATATTCCTTTTTACAAACTAACCCAGAGGAACCTCAATCTCCATGGGATTAGTATTTATTGCAGCTGCTTCCACCATACTCCATCCCATCCCCCTCAAAATATCTTTGGACCCCATCCAATCTGGTTTTCATATCATCATATATTTCAAGATGCCTATTATGTCCTCCCTGCAATAGAGGAGTGCATCTAATTTCTGCACTAGCACAAGGATTTGATTGAGCTTTGGAGAAAGGTGGTTTCCCATGTGGGTTGTGACCGCTCCTTTGAAGTCCACTAATTTCCTTTCTTGGATGATTCATCTCAATTCGTCCTAATGGGGCACAACTAATGGCTGTCGCTGCCTGCTCAGCTCCTTCGATGCCTCCATCGAAACCGCTGGAACATCCGTGAGGAATTTCCACCACAGGTTGGGTGTGAGATTCTAAGCCAGATGGTCCAATGCTAGATTCCTAGTTCTGATGCTAGATGGGGTTATGGGAAATATGTGCTTCCAAGCTCAGCCTAACTCCTCCTTGAACCAACCCAGCTTCTCCGTCAGAGTGGCCCTGATTTGTGCAATCATCTCGTCCGATATTACCACAGTCCTGTTTTGATACCATATGGCCCAACCGGACTGAGGTATTGGATTCATTCCAAGTAAAATTCCTTCCATTCTCAAGCTCATCACTCCCCACAAACTCGTTTCTGCCTCCCAAGCTTGATACTAAGCGTTTTTGAATTTTAGATCCCTTAAAGCTTTTGGTGCTCTTAATACCCAAACTTTTATTACTTTTAGATTTATGCTTCTAATGGGTCTTATTACTAATCCCATCCATCCCTGTAAAGCTCTGAGATTTTTCACTGCACACGGCATTCCCACTGCTTAAGACTTCTTGGCAAACCTCCATGTCATTCACATCAGCTGCACATATTTTCTTTTGAGAGTTATCCGCTGACAAAACACGCACATTACCCGTTGCTGGGTCCTCCACTTCTCTAGACTTAGATAGCCTAGTGAACTTTCCTTCATTACCCTTACTAATAGGTTCCAGAAAGTCCGGCTTGCCCTTGGAAACAAAAGTATTACCTTGGTTTGGATTATTAGGCCCACGACCTCGACCAGCCCTATTAGGATTCTTTCTCCTAGTAACAACCATCCAGGGCCCATAGTTAGGTTCTAACTAAGTTGTTTCGACTTGGCTAGTCTCTCGTTGTCCATTTGAGATAGGCTTAATTGCCACGTTTCCTTCTCTGACTGTAGGTTTGATATGGTATAGGCAAGGGTCTTGCTTGTATCCCAAACGGCCACACTGAAAACAAAGCATTGAAACTCCTTCATAAGTAACTTTTTGGACTAATTTGCCTACTCGCATAAAGGTGATGAGTGGTTTCTCCAAATCCACTTGCACACACAATCTGGCATAACTTCCCCTAGATTCCGATGCAGTGTACGAATCAATGCGAAGAACAGGTCCAATGGCGCTTCCAATCTCTCTAAGCACAGTAGCATCATAAAACTCTATAGGCAATTCAGGGAGTCTTACCCACATCGCGACATAAGACAATTTGGCCTCAGATGCCTTAAAATACGGCTCCCATTGTTTAATGGCAAGAAAATGTTCCCCCACAAACCAAGGACCCCCCTTGAGCACCTTATCATAATCCTCATTACTGCTAAATCTAATAAAAAAGAAATCATTTCCCAGGTTAACACAATCTAATTTAGCCATTGGTTTCCATAAAGCATTGATTTTGAAAGTAAGGTAGTTGAAACCCACAGTCCTACCATAAACTTTCACAATCAAAGCTTTTGACCATGGTGCTCTGATCCGAGGAAAAGTTTCCTTAGATAGTTTAACTTCGACCATACCTTTTATCAATGGCTCTAAGTCCGTATCCGATTCAAAGTTCTCATCCCAATTCCTTTCCAAGTTGAAAGCTTGCTCATATGCACCTGGGATATCTCCCAGTAGCGTATCTCTATAGGAAATGAGTGTCCTAGGCTGAATGAAACTTCTCGCTCCATTACTTTCCTTGAATTTCTTGATGCTCGGATGAAGCTCGTATTCTTCCTCACTTGTTCTTTGTGTCAGCGTAAAAGGTTCAGTCATAGCTTCTGGACTCTTCTTTTTTTAAATACTACTATTCAAGCTCTAAAAGTGTATCACCACTTTTGATACAATTGTTTATGTGGAAAACTATGAATAATGGAAAAAAAAAATAGTGGTTCACTTGAAAGTAGAGGTTTCTAAACCCAACCAGAGCCCAAAAACTGACCAAATCTTCCCCATCGATTCCAGTCCGAACCGAAGCTCCAATCAGTTGACGGGGAGTTTCTGATTCCAAGAACTGATGCTGGCGGGTCAAGTGGTAGGTTTGTTTCTCCAAAACCCGAGCAACCCGAACCCAACCAGAGCTATATAAGAAATCTAACAAAATCAAGCTAGTTTCGAACAAATCCCAGCAACTTTTAATGAAATTTGAAGATTTTGGCAAAAATTTTGCAGTTTTCAGTGAAAAAAAATGTAGTTTTTGACGATGCTTTGAACTTCTTGATGACGTTTTGTAGATTCCAACGATTGACGAACCGACCAACCCCCACCCAAACCCAAAACTGACTCGCCCGATTGACGTCGGCAACCAATTTCGAGTTCCTTTGCTCTCCACTTGATGCTGGCAGGTTGAGTCTAGGTTGGATCCAAAACCAACCCAACCTGACTGGACCCGACCCCTGGACAAGCCTACTTGAAAGTGACAAGTAATCAGTCATAGTCTATCACTTAGGATAGTTGTGGGAAAAGTTGTAATATTTTATGTGGTACTAGAATTACTCCCGAAGCCCTAGTTTCAAAAATGTTTGTAGTTCTTTGAAAAAGGGTTTGAAATATTTCATCAAAACACAGGCTTACAAATTTCATAATTGTTGAGTTGGTTGATTGTGATTGATGGAAAAAAAAAATGGAATCCATGAATGTCATTTGTGTCCACCATTCATAATCAATCAACTTAGTAGTTGTGAAATTTGTTATGAAAAAAAGTTATCTATAGCATTATTGATATTTCATTGCGGTGAAGTTGGGTAATACTGTATTTCTTGAAGTTAATTGTGTAAGCTCAAGTTGTTTGATAAAACTTGAGTATAACATCATTGTAAACTTGTTAGTTATAGTCAATTATTCGGAGTTTGGCCCATAAATTTACGCTTAACACCTAACTAGTTACTACATAATCTTCTTTGTTTGATAAAACTTGTTCTTGTTTTTA
Source organism: Quercus agrifolia (assembly GCA_029955455.1). Classification (NCBI taxonomy): domain Eukaryota; kingdom Viridiplantae; phylum Streptophyta; class Magnoliopsida; order Fagales; family Fagaceae; genus Quercus; species Quercus agrifolia. Next base: position 47,622,397 of record JARQAD010000006.1, read on the forward strand.
ATTTTTAATTTTTAGAAGTAACTTTGTGTTTGTAGCTTTACCCTTGTTTGACAATACTGGTTGAGAGTTTGCTCTAACCAAGAAATGGGTAGTATTTTCCTACATTTTTAGCATTACAGGTTACTTAAAGCCAATCAGTGGCTGGTGATTTTCTTGCTTTTATGATGTTGATCTGCCTTTTATCATTCAGTCTATGAATAAACCGCCATAGTTCAAGTTCAAGCATGGGCTATTAATTGCTTAGGCAATAAAAATGGTTGTGTTTATGATGGTTGTTGCAAACCTGCAATTGTATCATAAATATACCACTTTTTTTTAGGTGAGATAAATAGACATGGTAAAACATGTTAGAATTTTCTGACCTGACCCAAACTTGATTTTTTTAACCCGAAGTAAAAACAAGTTGATCTGTGACCCGACCTGTGTTTTTTGCAGGTCAACCCACGACCCAACTCAAACCCGAACCATTTTTTAAAACTTTTTTTTTGGGTAAAAAAAAAAAAACTAAAACAATATTGATTTAATTATTTGTTGTGAGTTTTAAGGAAACAATTGAAACATTTACATAATTGCATGCAAATTAATTGAAAGATGAATTTTTGAGCACTCTATAATGAGTAAAGATTTTTAGATATCAAATAGCAAAGTACATGCCAAGATAATTTGGTTAAAGTAGAGTTAAAAATATAGATTTAAAATTGTAGACATATGTGAGAAACATTCACAAGTGTGAAAATAGTGAAACCAAAGTATCAAATTAGCATAAATTATGAATGCTTAGACCTATTTTTTAACAATTTATGTCCAAAATAAACAATTTCAAAATAGATTATGATATTTCCTAAAGTGTGTGTTACTTAACAATGATATGATATTCATAAGAGAGATCATGTATAAATAATTAATAAATCAAACTTTAATATATATCTCAAATTGGAATAGAGTGCCAACCACAATTGATAATAGATTATAAAATTAATTTTCAAGATTGTAAATTTCTTATATGTTTTTATTCTTTATCAAATAAGTTATCCAATAAGTCATTTGTAATTTTGTTTTATATTTTGGGATGTTGATATTGTGTAGAAATAAAAATTGTGTATTTTTTTTACTTATTTTGTTTTAAATAGCAATGTCAGGATTCATATAATTTTAAAATTATTGAATAAGTATTAATAAGTTTAACTGAGTTCATTCTTAATATAAGTGGTGAATTCAAAGTAATACATTTTATATCAAGCAATTTATTACATGACTTTCCAAATGACAAATACATGTAGTTTTCTTTAATTAAAAAAAAAAATTTCATACGAAAAATACGGATCAACCTAATCTAATCCGACCCACAACTCGATTGACCCGAACCCCTTTTTAACCCACTTAAAATGACCTGTTTTTGACTTGCAATCTGTTTAACCCGCAACCCGATTGACCTGACCCGTATGTTTTGCCATGTTTAGAGATAAATTTGATCTAGTTAATTTGAAAAATTAGTTTGCTCTATATATTATATCATCTTCATCATGACATCCTGTCAAGACTTGAGTACAAGTGTTTTCAATTGAAACATCTAGGATATAAATCCCCTCGCCCAACTCTTCAATTATCTATTAAAAAAAAAAAAAAAAGGACTCAAGTAAACTCTTGCGCCCTGGCCTTGTGCACAAGTGTAGTGCTTTTATTGCAAGTGTTTCACAGGATGTTATCTGTTTCAACTGTTGCTCATGCAGTAATTTGGTGCCATCATTTAATTGCTAGCATATCTCATATGTGGAGATACCTGTATTTCATCCACCCACAGATGCATAAATGGCTTCAAGTCTCTTGCGTATGATGTGTATATCCAGTGTGTGCATCTGTGTGGAGAGTATTTTTTATTCTATTAAACTATTCTGAAAAATGTACCTTCTGCAAATACCATCATATTCATTTTCAAGCTTTCAATTGAACTTGCCCGAAAAGCACACACACTCAAAGAAGTTCCTTTCGGATTGGCGTGCAATTTCTGGTTTACTGGGACTGGATGCCAGAGATAAATGTACCAGCTCTTGTACCTGTTGATTATCAACAACCTTCTTCCCATCATGAACAATGGTCACCTCACAAAATTCAGGTGCATTCTTCTTGATAAATTTTCCTTTTGCCATTTTTTTCCCTAGTCTCCTGAAGAATGATGAGCACAACCCGTTAAATAAACTCATCGGTTTAGAGTCACCTGTCACTCTATCAGTAGATTTAGATTACAGCTTTGTCAAAAGCTAGAGTTTCAACTCAGTTTTGTATAGATATGCATGAAAGTTTATCCGGATGAAAGCAAGATTCCCAAGGCTAGCAGCAATGAACACAATTGTGTGCATTGCCCTAAGCTAAATTTGTAATAAACAAATGTATTGTCTTATCATGCTTATCTAAATTAAATCAACCACAATGAATCTACAAAACCCAAGTTGTATAAGAAAACAGGCATACTACCTTGAGCAAGGTGTTCGTTTGGTTCCCACGACGAGGTTAGTAATGTTAAGAACAGTAATAAGTTCAAGGATTGCTTTGGTTGTCATATTGCTCTCTAGGAGCACTGTGTCCACAGTTACCTGTCAGATTGGGAAAAAAAAAAAAAAAAAAAAAAAAAGCTCTCATCATCCATTCTCTGGTGTGTGGTGTGTGATTAACTGTCATTTGGCTACAGAGTGCAGAATTCTGTACCTTGGCCTCATTACACAAGTGGATATATTTCTGCAAGAGATTCCTCCTCCTGTTATGCTCTTCATTTATGTAAACTCTGGCTTGTTCTTTGCTCAATTGGCTCTTTGATAATTTTCCAACTATCAACAAAAGGTTCAAAAAGATAACAATTGTTAGTCAGAGTTGACAGATCTCTTTTCATGATTTATCAAGAGAATGGGAAAGTTAGAACCAATCAGTGAGGAAAGTGCACTGAGCACACATTGGACTAAATGATAGACTCGCATCTTTTGAAATCCAATTGTAGTAAGAGAGCATAGATTATGTACACATTGCTAGAAGTTTTAGTTGTGATTGGTGTGAAAAATGATAGGACTCAAATCTTTTGAAATCCAAGTGTAGCAAGAAAGCATAGATTATGTACACATTGCTAGAAGTTTCAGTTGGGCTACTTAATATTATTTGGCGCACATCAGCATCCACCACAAAAGTTCAGTAGGGCTACCTAAAAAGTTGGCACACTTATTCTGACCCCTCATCTTTCTCCTTGCATTTCTTATATTATTGACTCACTGCGCACTCTTAAGGATGCTGATGCCAATGGTAATATATTTATAGTATATAACCTGTCTATCACAATATAGTTCCCTCTTTTCTTTTTCTTTTTTCACAATTTTTTAAAGGTCCTTTGTACAATTTCACTAGTACATACTATTTAGAAAGCAATTATAAATAATTTAGTTTGGCTTTTAAATATAAATAATAATAAAAATTACTGTCAAAGTGCAGCTAGAAGGACTAAGCTCATGCTATACTACAAATCACGATCATGTTACTAGAGAAGAAAAAGTTTTTTGGATGCTTCAAGTGTTTGATCAGAACCATACTACGGTCAACATGATATAAACTACAGAGAAACCTCAGCTCAAAAACCAAATATAGAAAAAGAACAAAGACAATAAACATTGGTGTTACCAGGTGTAGTGATGTAGGTGATAGGAGGGAAAACATGGACAAGAAAAACCCGAGCACCGGGGGAAACAGCATGATCAAGAGCCCATTTCAGCACATCCAAGTCATCCTTTCCGACAGCTACATAAACGTCGTTAGCACCGTCTTCTCGGCTAGTTGTAACACTGTTGTTATCCTCTACTATCTCCACAATTTCTGGTGACATAATTCTTGTACTACAATACTGAATTTCCATCCCTTCTGATGTTGCTTTCTTTTCTTCTTCTTCTTCCATTTTGATCACTTTCTCTTTTCTCTTGCTCCCAAGTCCCTCTCACAAATACATAGAGAACAAAAAACTGTAAGGTTAAGAGCGAAAATAACAAGATTAGGTGTTAGTGGCTTGGCAGTTTTATAAGGGACAGAGTCGTTGCTCTCAAAGCCACAAAACAAAAGAGAATGAACAAAAAAGAAAAAGAAAAGAGAGAGAGATTCTCTTTTGTCAAGGTTTGCAGGCTTATTGGATATGTCACATATCCCCATTCTCTTTTCTTTTCCTTACGTGCCTTTAAGGCAACTTTTTTTCTTTCATCTCCATTATTAGCCTTGTTTTAGTTTAATGCGATTGACCTTACAGATTGAATGGAGAATCTTTTTGTATCATCCTCATATTTTAAAACAAGGGTCTTTGATGACCCTATGTATAGATAGGTATAGAACCACTTGTGTTGTCTTGCTGAAATAGCACAAAATGGGCCTTAAAAAGTGTATAGTAGGTGTAAAAGTAATTGTACCGTCTTTTGCTGAAAAAAAACAAAAAACAAAAAACAAAAAAAATGGGCCTTACAATGTGGTAGGATTTAGTTTACTCACTTTTAATTGATTACTATGTTTTCCCAACCCTTTGCTGGGATGTATGGCTTTTACAATCCGAATGGCAAGTTTTATGTCCCAATTAGAGTTCTGATCTTTGGACCAAATGAGATAAGTATTTCCTTCTTTTGGCCAAATGATCTTCTTTTTTCTTTTTCTTTTTTTCTTTTTTTTATATATATATTTAATCTTATATCCCAAATCCCAATTAGTCTAAATTTAAGTAAATGAAAAGAGGTTTTCTGAATACTTTTTTTTTTTTGTTCAAATAATTACAATATGTTGCAAATTAAGGTTTTAAACTTTTAATACTAAATGAAAACTATGTAATTATAATGCAAAATGAAAAAATTTTGTTTAATTCTATAGGGTAAAATACAATTAACACTCTTGAAATTTAGACTAATACCAACAAAATCTAAGACTTTTCAAAATTGACCTTAGGGGTGTTAACTGCATTTTACTCAATTGTAAATTTTGACCATAAAGGATGAAATTAAAACTAGTTATTAATGTTGTGAATTGGTCTGGACTCTGGACACATTTGTGAGCTAGTTTTGCCCATAACGAAGTTACTTCAAATAGATATCCATAGTATTGTATAAATGCAAAGAAGTTAATCCTTGGAATTTTATATATAAAAAAGAACATTTTTTTACTTAGAAGTAGAATAACACCACATAAAGCTTTCTGTCATGATTTTATGAGGCAAGACATGTATGTCCTGCAACACGCACGCAAGCATGCCACGTCTTGGCTGCGTGCTCATGCTGGACTGCCATGGCCTAGGTAGCTTGTCTACGGGGCTGCCAACGCCTTGGCAATTGACCAATCCGCAAATGTAAAGAGAGGCTGGGAATTAACTAAATATGTAACTTAGTACTTTCTAGTTTCTACATTAGCTGTGTATTTCCCAGGTATTTATTAAATTTGGGTTTTAATGTATGGTTCTCACCAGATGTTGACTATATGATAATGTTTCAAAATTACAAAATTCATGCATATTTATAGGGTAGGAAAAAAAACGTTGGGTGGGTATTGAAATTTGGACAAAGACGTTAGTTGATTCGTTAATCTCCCCTATAGGATGATGCCCATTTTTCTCCATAAAGCATTTTGCCGAAAGGTATAGATTTTGATTGTGAAGAAGGGTCTCCAAAAGATTGCAAAACGTGGAGATAGCTGTCATCTCACAATTTCTCAATCTTCCTGTGATTTTTTCTTTTTCTTGCATTGGTTATCATTTCTTATGGTGATTGATAGTTGATGAAGACTACAGCTTCCTTTGAGGCGAAGTTGGTGCTGACCTTTGAGGTTTTGCGCCACATCAAACCGTTTTTTAATAATGAATTGTATTGTTTGGAATTGTAGAGGAGCTTCAAAGCCCAGCATTCAGAAGCATGTTGGTGAGCTGGTTCGGTTTCATAATCCATCAATTTTGGTAGTAATGGAGACTCGTGTTGGGGCTGACAGGGCAAAAGGAATCATTGACAGATTACCTTTTGATGGATCAGTGCATACGGACACCATTGGATTTTCGGGTGGAATCTGGATGCTGTGGGATTCAGAGAGGGTGGAAGTCACTCCGTTGGCTAATACTGAGCAGGAAATCCATGCTACAGTCAAGGTACGTAATACTAACTCTAGCTGGCTTTTTACTGCTGTGTATGCTAGTCCTAGAACGGCTGAGAGACATATCTTATGGAATAATCTTATTCAAATTGCTGGTTTACATAATATGCCGTGGGTTGTGGCAGGTGATTTTAATGAACCTTTGTCGGAGGAGGATAAATTTGGGGGAAGAGCAGTAAGTGTCAACAGATCGCTTTTATTTAAGGAGTGTCTAGACAAATGCAATATGATTGATATTGGGTTTTCAGGACCCCGTTTCACTTGGACTAATAGAAGAGAAATCCAAGCTCTAATCCAGGAGAGAATTGATAGGGTTTTTGTCAACCCCAGCTGGTGTTTAATGTATCCGGAAGCTAGGGTGGTCCATCTGACTAGATGCCATTCCGACCATTGCCCTATTCTTTTAGAGATGCAACCGAAAATTAATAGGGGGAGGAAAAGGCCTTTTAGATTTCAGACTTGCTGGCTATCTGAGCCTTCTTTCCCTTCTATTGTGATAAGAGCGTGGAGTGATTCACCCGCTCTAGGAGAGGCAGCAGATAAATTTACCCAGGCAGCAACAAGGTGGAATGCCTCTCATTTTGGCAATATCTTTACCCGTAAAAAGAACATTATGGCTAGGCTCAATAGGATTCAACGGGCATTATCTGTGAGACCTTCTGCTTTCCTTGTTAATTTGGAAAACGATCTTCTTAAGGAGCTTGACCGAGTGTTGAACCAAGAAGAAGAGATTTGGGTTTTAAAGTCCCGCGTTAATTGGATGATCCAAGGTGATCGTAACACTACTTTCTACCATGTGTCCACCCTTGTTCGGAGGAAAAGGAACCAGATCTTAGCTATTAAGGATTCTATGGGGGAGTGGGTTCATGAGGAGAGTGCTATAAAGGAAGTTGTTAGAAGTGGTTTTAATGCTATTTATACCACTTCTTTTGTTGCGGGCTCTCGAGATGCTCCCAGTTTATTCCAATGGCAAGCTAGACTAACAGATGAAGAGAAGGAGAGTATTGGTGGGGTGGCTTCGGAGGAAGAGATAAAATCTGCCCTTTGGTCTCTTAAAGCTTTCAAAGCCCCCGGGCCGGATGGGCTGCATGCTGGTTTTTTCCATAGATTTTGGTTGATTGTGGGCAAATCAGTAGTTGATGTTGTAAAGAAGGTGTTTGAGGATAAGGTTGTGCCGGATTACTTGAATAGAACTCTTATTGCTTTAATTCGAAAAATTCAAAGCCCTGAGACATTGAATAACTATAGACCCATTAGTTTATGCAACACCATGTATAAGATCATTACAAAGATTATTGTCGCTAGACTTAGACCGTTTTTGGACAAGATTATCTCTCCCCTCCAAACGGCCTTTGTCCCGGGAAGAAAAGGTATTGATAATGTGATTGTAGTGCAGGAAATCATTCATACCCTTAGTAGAAAGAAAGGAAGGGTGGGTTACATGGCCATTAAGATTGATCTTGAAAAGGCTTATGACAAACTTGAATGGAGTTTCATTAGAGACATGCTCATTAGGGCAAATTTGCCGGCTGATTTGATTGACATTATTATGAGTTGCATATCCACAGTTTCGACTTCTATTTTATTTAATGGAGAAGCCCTTGATCCGATCTATCCTTCAAGAGGCATAAGGCAGGGAGACCCATTGTCTCCATATATTTTCATTCTTTGCGTGGAGTTTCTTGGTCAACTCATTGAAGAGAAATGCAATGCTAAACTTTGGCTTCCTGTGAAGGCATCGTGTGGTGGGCCGGCCTTTTCTCATCTTTTTTTTGCTGATGACTTGGTTCTCTTTGCCAAAGCTGACCACACCAATTGCTCGGCTATTAGGGACGTCATTGATGCCTTTTGTAATGCCTCTGGTCAGTCAGTAAGTGCAACAAAGTCTAGAGTTTATTTCTCACCAAATGTGGATAGGGACTCTAGGGAGTCTTTCTGTGATATCCTTGGATTCACCTCAACTCTTTCGCTTGGCAAGTACCTTGGAATCCCTATTAAGCACCCTAGTTCTTCCTCCCAAGATTTTAACTACATTCTTGATAGGGTGAAGAATAAGTTAGCAGGTTGGAAAGCCAATTTGCTCTCCTTGGCTGGTCGGGCTGTCCTTATTCAAGTGTCATCGGCAGCTATTCCTGCATATGTCATGCAGTGCACTTACATTCCGAATAGTATTCATGAGGGAATTGATCGGGTGAATAGAAATTTTCTTTGGGGATCAACAGAGTCGTCAAAAAAAATTCATTGGGTTGGGTGGCAAAAAGTAACGAAACCAAAGGAGAAAGGCGGTCTTGGTTTGCAAACTGCAAAGGGCAGGAACACAGCCTTGCTGGCCAAACTAAACTGGAGGTTTAATATTGAAAAAGAAGCTTTATGGGCCCGAGTTCTAAGGCAAAAATACTGCAGCCAGAGGAGAATTAATTCAGCCAATGTGGATAAATTACAATGTTCACAGATTTGGAAAGCAGTCAAGAAAGGGAGGGATATCTTTAATGAGGGCTGCATGTGGACGATTGGAAGGGATAGTAATCTCCGGTTTTGGTGGGATAATTGGACGGGTAAAGGGCCTCTCCGTTGTATGATAGAAGGTCCTTTAACCCGAGGAGCTGATCAGTGGAAGGTATGTGAACTTCTTTCAGATTTTAGTTGGGATTGGGGGCGGATTCCTTTTGAGCTCCCTTTTCAAGTTAAGTCCATAATCCAAGTCATTCTCATTCCTATTACAAGTAGAGGACAAGATAGGCTAGCCTGGTCAGGAAATCCGAGGGGTGTTTTTGACCTCAAAAGTGCCTATTCTCTTGCCACGGCTGAGGTAGCTGCTCCTCCTTTCAGCTCTAGCTAGATTTGGAAGCTTGATACGCTGCCCAAGATTAGAACTTTCCTATGGAGATGCTATCATAACAGCATAGGTGTAATGAGTTGCCTTGCTAGGAGAGGGGTGGATGTTGATGAGTTATGCCCAATTTGTCAAAGGGATCCCGAGTCAATCATTCATGCCATTAGAGATTGTAATTGGGTTAAAGGAGTATGGATGCAGCTAGGTGTGAACACATCAAATCAAGAATTTTGGATGAGTAATATCCAAGATTGGATCAATCTCAATGGAAAAGCCAATTGTAGCCGTGCCCAAGGTAAGCCCCCTTGGAATATTACCTTTTCATTTGCGGTGTGGTGTATATGGATAAACCAGAATATGGCTGTTTTTAATGGGAAAAGAGTGAACCAAAATTTGTCTAATGAGATTATGAACCAGGTTTTGGAATTCATATATTGTGTTCACTCCCCAAGGAACCCGGTTCGGAAATTCAATAGGGGTATTCGTTGGGAAAGGCCTCCGTTGGGTTGGATGAAACTCAACACTGATGGATCATGGTTGGGAGGGGCGGAAAGAGCTGGCTGTGGTGGCATAGTAAGGGATGATCAGGGGGAGTGGGTTGCTGGTTTTTCTAGACACATTGGCTCAACAAATAGCTTCACAGTTGAGCTGTGGGGGCTGCGAGAGGGCCTTATTCTTTGCTGCAATTTAAACATTGAATCCCTTGTCGTTGAATTGGATGCTCAAGCTATGGTGGATGTCTTGAAGAACAATGCTTATGTAAACAACGTTGTCATCCCATTATTGGATGACTGCAGGCAATTGACAGCTTCTTTCCGGAGGATCCAGTTTAAACATTGCTATCGTCAAGCTAACCAGTATGCGGATTGGCTTGCTAGAATGGGTGCTATTCAAGAAAGTGTTTCTATGTCCTTTGTAAGTCCTCCTGTGGACATTATCAATGTATTTGAGGATGATTTGAATGGTGTTTATTCTTTCAGGATGTGCACCAATCCTATTGTAAGTGCTTAGTTTGTTTAATGAAATCGTCTGTTTACCAAAAAAATAAGACTACAGCTTCCTTTCAATTCTGCCCCAAAAGAAATAAGTCCTTGAAAATTGAAATATTTGGCCCATATAACAAACAAGATTTCAAGCCCATAGATTCAGAACTCCTCCATTGGGCCTGTATCTCCCTCATGGTAAAATGGTTAATGCAAGAGGAAGAAAAGCTCGAGCCTTTTCACATGCAAAGAGACATACACAAAGCAAGAAAGGCCTGGCATTCCAAGCCAGGTAAGTGTTAAATCATATTATTCAACGTAGAGGGGACAAAAATATGTACATTTATGTCTCTACTTTGGTTTAATGACTTTTGAGTGGAATTTGTGATGTATCTTTATATAGGGGTGTCAATGTTCGACCCAACCTACGAACACGACACGAACCCGACACAGGTTTTTTCGGGTTAGGGTTGGGCCTTAATGGGTTTGGGTCATAAACGGGTCGACCCGAAAGTATCACGATAAGAAACGTGTCATAAGCGGGTCAACCCGCGTAACCCGCAATAGACACGTTTGACACGCCAATTTATTTGTGTCAACTTGAAATGACCCACTTATCACAACCCGTTTAACTCGTATAACAAATAAATATTTATTTTATTTTAGATTTGTCAAATACCTTTTATATCTAACATATATTTTAAATTTAAAAAGAAAAGTGAGTAATTACAAAAATTTACAAGGGATATAATTGGAAATTGAAACTTTACAGACCCTAGAACTACTAATATTTTTTTTTGGCATAGAACTTGCACAAATGAAATTGGATGAGCTTGTGGAAGATGTTATAAATTTGGACATCAACAAAGAATCTATGGATGATAATCGTGGGCATAGTCAGAATTAGTTTACTGTTTGCTCAAATTCTTTCAATATTGATATTTAGCAATTGGCGAGTTCCAAGTATATTATATTTTCATTGAACTATGTTATTTTATTTTTGTTAAAATTTGTTATTTTGAATTTGGGTTGAAGTGTATGCACTTCTTTTGGAGTGTAAAGAAATTATTTTCTAGATGAATGCTATATTTTTGTTGAACTATATTATTTTGAATGTGGGTTGAAGGCTTAAAGTGTAAGCACTGCTTTTTGGGATGTAAAAAAAATTATTTCTAGATGGATGTTATATTTAATATTATACAAGTTGAAATGGGTTGTGTTACATTCGTGTCAACCCAACACGACTCGTTTATTAAGCGTGTCAAATAGGTTGGGTCAGGTCAACCCGCTTAATTAACAGATCGGGTTAGGATTGAAGGATCATGATACGATTATTAAATGGGTCGGGTTAGGGTTAAGCCATTTAGTCGAATACCCCTACCTCGACACGACACGAACCCGACATGCTAACCTGAATTGACACCTCTACCTTTATATTAGAATTACATTAATAAATAATGGGTGGGAGAGTCTTCACCCAAAGGAACATTGTTAAGAGGTGGTCTACTCCTAACCTGAACCCAAGTGATACTTGAACACCCTTACAAACTATTTGATCATGCATAAATGAATGTTTGAAACGCATGACATTCTACTACCCGCCTATTAGGCGAGATGGTACTAGCTTTGGGGTTGCATGGGATTTTTTTTTTTTTTTGGGGGTGGGGGGGGGGGGGGTGGTGGGGGATTCTAATTCTAGCTCTAAGGAAAGCATATTTATGCTCTGATTATTTCAACAATGATGTTTTATAGAAAATGAGTCATTTTTCAAGAAGCATTTTTTATAAAACTCTCTTATTTTCCAATGTTAGGTAACAACTTTAAATGAGTTGAAAAATAATCTCTAACTTCCCTTATTTAGTTTACTGTGAGATAAAATTGTTTTCCAAAACAATTTAGTTAAAAAAATCTCTAAAAATAAGCCATATTTTTTATATTGACCAAAGATAGTTTTCCTTTAACTTTTTTTTAAAAATTTTTTTTTATACTACCAAATACTGAAAAACACGAAAAATTATCTCTATCCAAGATTTTCTATTGAAACAAATAGAGCGTTAGAATTTAGTAATTAATATTTATAACCAATTTAAAATATATATATATATATATATATATATTGTACCTAGTACACACAACTCTTAGTTATATAGGGTCTATAAGATATCATGATAGGCAACCTTACCAAACTTACCAATGATATTTCTAACTAACCTAAAAGAATAATAATAATGCACGGCGTTATGCATGCGAGGTCTAGACTCTAGACTAGAGTCTAGACAGAATATATAAATGGGCCTAAAAAGCAGGTCAGCCCCCAAAAGGCCATCACTTAGAAAGGGCAAGGCAAGTCATAATTAAACAAGTAAACAAGCCTATTATAAAAGGAGGAGCAAAAGGCCCACCATAAACTTAAGGAGATATTATTTATATTTATTGAAGATCGAGGTGTTGGGTAAAGATGAAGGAAGAAAGAGGCAGAAGCTTAGAAAGAGGATGTTGCCATGCCGGAGATAACAAGCATAGCACAGTGGCGACCAACAACAATGAACCTTGTTTGTAGGAATTTTTGAGGACTTGAAACCCTCTAACTGAATTTCGCCTAAAATAAATTAATTGGTATTTTAACCTAATATATATATATATATATATATATATATATTAATAAGTAAAATTTAGAGAAAATCTAATTAAATTTTCAATTTTGCATCACGTTTCTTATTTAATTTTTAATTTTTTTCCAAGTGAATTATTGAGTATAAAAATCGAAGAGTACAAATCCAATTAGATTTTAAATTGGATTTCAATTGGAGTCTAATTTTTCGCTATGTGTTCATCTAAGTTTTATTTTTGTGGTAAGTAAATTATTAGGTGCAAAAATCAAAGAATCTAAAACCAATTAATAATTCTAAATCATATATATATATATATATATATACACACACATATAATGAGAAACTATTACATATTTTAAAAATATATGGTTTGGAAAAAGTGTAAGCTAATACCATGTATAATTTGAACCTCTTATAAAAAAAATATAATTTGAACCATATAATTGTAATTGTTTTTAATTATACTCGTGTATATGCATAGGGTTACATATTAGTTGTAAATAATAGTTATGAAACAAATGTCCTTGATTCACACATATAACTGCACAATGATGAATATTAATTGTGAGAAATAATCTTTTGATATATCTAAAATACTATAATAACCTCAATAATTTCTAATTAATGCAGCGAAAAGTCTTCAATAATTCCTAATATGGCCATTATGGGGAGGGGGGGGGGGGTGGTGAACTTGATTCTAAGCTGAGGCCTAGAAGGTCTAACTTTAAGAGATGGGCCAAGCCCAAAAATGTGAATAGGAGCAAGAACACCAAAGGAATAAAGGGCAATTCCCTAGAACATGTCTCATGGAGATCCGAGTTAGCCACCATTACTGAAACTCTTATTTGAGGTAACAAGCGTGACTTGTCCTTCGGCGAATACGCAAGGGACCACAGGCAATTGATTCCTTCTTGATCCGAGATGCCACCACCATCAAGAAACACCCTGAAAGGATAAGAATCACTCTGCATTAATGAGAGGTTCTCTACCTAATCTCTTCCACATTAAATGCATATAGATTAGCCTGAACAATACAAACACCCCCAAAAGTCTTAATTCATGATGAAAAGGAGGCAGAACAGAGGAATGATATGACAAGTATCCCGAAAATCTAGCTAGAAGCAGGCCAACTAGGGAGATAAGGAAAGGAAAAATGTCTATAAAAGGGGAGGAAGGTGCAACAGAGAGGGGTTAGGAGATATTGAAGGAAAAACCTAGGGAAGAACAAGAGAGAGAAAATTACACAAGCTGAGTATAGCCAAGTTTTATTTATGCTTTTTTGCTTACTCCCTGTACCTTGGGAAAACAATTTATATATCTTAGAATAATTTATCATCCCTCCTATCTTCTTAATCAGTTGTTTAGGTCTCCCATTGTGGAACTTCTACCTTATATTTCTTATAAATAAATTGTGCAAGTCAGTTACTTATTCATTATAGCCTGTTATAGTGGTTTGAGTTTTGGACCCCCATCGCCACCACTAAGACAGATATTGTAGATGAAATGACAAAAGTATTCAATAATACTACTCCACGGCCCACGCCAGAACAAAATAACTAATATTTTAGAGATCTGATATCAAATATTGAAAAGCTTCAATAATTTTGATTTAGAAGAGTTTTCACTTCAATAAATCCCGATACTACCACTATCAAAATTGACACAAAATTTGACATATGTATTGAAAACGTAAAGAACATGTAATTCAACGGTTAGATTTTCAAAATATATAGTAATGTTTATTTTATTGAGTAAGGTTTTAGCCTAATTTTGTGTCAATCAGATATTATTTACTATATGATTTATAAACTTATATTTTACGCATAATTTTAAATTACAAAAACTTATAATTTAAACAATTTATTGATGACATAGCTATTAATTTTTAATTTTCTAGAAGTTTTGCAAGTATGGAGGATATAAGAAGAAGATATAATCCAATGGTAGATTTGTCAAAATTCATCTCCAATAAAAAGATAGTGAGTAAGGTTATAGCCTAAGGTTACAACTAATTTTGTAGTTAAACTTTGTCCTTAATAATACTACTCCAAGCCAAAATAGAGTGACTTATTATATTTTGGAGAACTAATATGGAACAGTGAAAAGCTTCAATAATTTTGATTAGAAGAGATAAGATTGACACTGCTTCTTACTTATATATACATGTACAAATTCAAAGATCAGCTATCCAAATCCTAGTAATTCATAGAACAATGGGATCTCATCCACCGCAATTGATCCTCTTTCCAATTAGACTACTAGTACTAGTAGTAGGGTTTAGAATAATGATGAAGGAATGTTTCCTATTTTAGATTGTGAGCATTGTAACATTGTGTTGTGCTCAATAATAATTTTTGTTTTGACAAACACCACAATTTCATTTTGTGCTTTCTTTTCAGGCGCGCACTAAATATGATTGTCACGTGCATGTATACGCGTGCACACGTTACAAATGAAAGAAAGTGTAACCATTGATTAAAAGCCAGGACCTTTAAATAATGTCAGGGGACATTGGTGACCAAAGCATAGAGGCCATACAGGAATTTTTTAAATGGCAAATTGATATTAGTTTTTTAGAGAACTAGATGGATATACTGTAGAGTCTTCATTCTTTACATTCCGCTGCTAATAAATTAGGGAAAAAGTTAACGAATATCATAATAAAAGTATCACTTTAAGAAATATTTAAAAAAAAATTTTATGAAAGAAGAAAAAAAATTAATATTTGCAACAGTTTTTTATATTTTTCATAAAATTAGTATAAATACTTTTTTAAAATGATCAATTAATAAATATTTTAAGAACAACTATTAGCAAGATTCATAGATTATTTAAAAATAATACCAATGTACAAGTACCACTTTTAACTTTTAAGGACACATGGTCTACCATAACACATTGTCTACCATAACATGTGTGTTATGGGCCTGATGGCATAGCTTTTATTTATGTTATCTTTTATAAATCAAGTTTTTGAAAGTAACATGATGGTCTAAAAATAGGTTCGAAAGTATGATCACTACTCTTGATTTTTTTTTTCTTTTATTATTTTCTATTAGTACAATTCCAAAATTCGCTTTTGTCTTTTTGATCTCTCAAAGTGGGTGATCCCTAAAAATAATCACAAAAATATGGATTTTGTAGTGATATGGATTATGGACAAACGAGGAGTCAAAAGGTATAATAATAATGGAATGATCTGCAGAATAATCAGAAAAACATCATGGGGCGTTTCAAATCTACCCCTTTGGACCAAAGAACACTGGGCATAGGAGATAGAATTTCAGGACAATGATGCTGATTATGTCCAATGATGACACATTTCATTTCACATATTGAGCATCTTCATTTCAGTTTTCCATTTGCTGCTAAATGCCAAGTTTGCTTATTTTTGTTCCTTGAAATTATAATTGAGAATCTGAGACCACTCTGCTTTCATTTTAAGGACATGATTCATGCTAATTGTTGGTAATCTCTGTTCCTTTACATGGTGTATGTCATTCAACCCAAAAATTAATAGTATATGTTGATGCTGTGAGCTTTTCTATTCCTTCCCCATATGGTTTAGGTATAATGTGGATGTGCAGACATGGTAAACGGGTGAGTTGGATTGGGTTGGGCTTAGGTTGGGTCAAAATGGGTTTTAGTCAAAACAGTTCATTTTAATAATGAAGCTCAATAACCTTATAATCTAGATAAAGTTTATTGACATCAAATAAGAAACTTGACATTCTCAAAAAAAAGAAACTTGAGTTTAAATCTTGTTTACATTAAAAAAAAAAAAAAAAAGTTCAAATCTTATCGTAACTACCAAAAAGAAAAAAAAAATTAGTTACTTCATCCATGGATATAAAACCTATCTTTCGATGATTATCTCTTCTATTATTATTATTATTATTATATATATATATTTTTGATAAGATCTCTATTATTATTATATTATACAAACATTGGTTTTTTTTTTTTTTTTTTGGGATGGAAAACATTGGTTCTTGGATTGCTTTATCAAGTCACATTTAAAGAATCGACTATGTTGGTTCCAGTTAGTTCAACTAGTAAAGTTTTTTATGATTGAATAAGAGATTTGGGATCAATTCCCGTCTATACTAAAAACCGACTAGTGTTTTGGTCTGATAATAAAAAGCTGTCATCAGGGATACCAACAAATTAAGTCTTAAAACATCATATGCCAAACAAACTAGCTGTGACTCTATCATTGATTTTTGTTTCACCTAGTGCTGACATTACATACATTCTGAAAGATCCATTTTATGACTCTAAAATAATTCAATCTTATTGAGAGTTCCTCCTTTCATTTCGGGTGAACTTGCTTTTTTATATCTCCAACCAAAGGAAATGAGATATAGCATAAAGTGAAGAGTTGAGAAGGGAAGCTCGAGTGGCGGACCAGAGCCCACTATCTAATAGATGGACCAAACTGATAAGTGATAATCATAGCAGAAGAAGCATGAACCGTCCAATACAAAAATTGACATCTTTCAACTATCTGAGACTCGAATAGAATCTGCTGTATAGGTCCTGTCCATGACAATAAGAACAACTATATTGGCATTTTCCATTAATGGTGACAGTTTGTTAGGATCCTCTAATACTTTCACGAGTAATGTCAAGGATACTATAAACTTTATGATATAAACATTATAAACTGGGGTGTCACAAATTATTGAAAATTAATTCAAACATTTTTTTAAATTTTGTTGTTGAAATACACTAATCACATTTATTACTATGGTCCTGCATCAATTTACAACCTTTGTCATGGAAAGAAGTAATAGCTTTAGCATTTTCTTACTTTCATCCATGATCTTCAAGAATGTGATTTCTAAAAAACTAGCGTGAGTTTGGATGGCATAGCGTTTGTGTTGCATTTGGTGTTTATGTTTTTTGGCTGGGTCTCATGCACTGTTTACAAGACCACAAAAAACGTAAATCTAACTTTAAAATTGGATCACAAAATACTATTTACACTTTTAAAAGTTATTTTGTTTTAGTGTTTCCAGTAAAAAGTTTCCAATAATAAACGGTATCCAAATATACCACCACACCGACACGTCATTTTTGGCAAAGTACCAATAAGACTCGCCGGACTCCGGTGTCCAAGCGGTATCTTTTCTTTTTTCGCTTCTCTGACATGATGCCGACATGGCTCTGACACGGCGTGGACATGGTTCTTGTAGGTTCAGTTGATTCAGAGTTTTTTTTTTTTTTTTTTGGGTACTTACAGGCTCAGCCATTGATGAAGCTTCAACCTCAGACATTGAGATCGCACCACTATTTGTTCTTATTCTTCTTTTCAGTCTCGCTCACCTTCTCTCTCTGCGTTTTTGCCGACTGCTGTTTCTGCATTTTCTCTTTCTCTGCGTTTTTTTCATTGGTTGTTTCTGCAGCTTTCATTTCTCCTTTGAACTCTAGAGTCTTCTGGTCTCTTTGAAGATGATTGAAAACTTGCATTCTGTCAACCACTAAATACATGCTGTCAACCACTTATTTTTAAATTTGATTGGGTTTAATCAATTTTTTAATGGTTTGTCTGTGCACTCTTCTAGCTTCTGTTTATTCTTTATTTTTAAATTTTTTTAAATTTGACTAAATACATGCAGTCAAGTGTCATCTGTCAAGTGTCAACCATTCTTTTCAAAATTTTGTTGTGCTTTGTTCTTTATTTAATCAATTTTTTAATTCTTTATCCGGCCACTCCTCTAGCTTTTGTTTATTTTTTATTTTAAAAATTTTCATAAATAGTTGAATATTCAAATAGGCTTTGGCATAAACAATTTATTGAATAGTCAAATGGGCTTAAGCATAACTTGACATAATTTATGTCTAAAAATATTTAAAAATATGACTAAATATAAAATTTAATTAATTATTTAATTGTCGTACTTACGCTGTATCGTATTTTTATTTTGCAAAAATTGTTGTACTCTCGTATCCATACCCATGTCGTATCCATATCCATGTTTGTGTCGGTACAACTTAATTAAATGGTTGGAAAAGTAATGATATATTCTAGTCTGATTAGGACTTTGATAAAATTTTTACTGACTATATTACTGTGTTTGATATATCCTTAAAAATCTCGTAATAATAATTTGTTTCTCTTAAAAATTTATCTGGTACAGTTTGATTTTGACATAAAGAAATTTATAAGAATAATATGTTCACTCGTGTGTTCTAAAATACAGAATCACTGTGAAAAGGACAAAAAAGCTAAGCTTTTTCTGAATGAATTTTCCGCCCATGTTTTTTTTAGTTGGGCTGGGGAGGTATTGACTCGTTTTGGCATTCAAACCATGTCAAAGTTTAATTCCAACTTAACCACATTTCCAACTTCTTAATATAAATTGCAAAATAATGATATGGTGGAAATGAAGCATGTGATATGATTCACATATCAATTTCAACGTTGCAGTCAGACTGCAGAGATTTCCGTATATCATTTGCCAACCATAAGAAAGTGCCTATGTAAGTGACAGGCACTCCTTCAAAGTGGTGGGGCTGTGTTGAATCTTTTTTTCACCTTGTGGTTTCAATCATACTTCAAATTCCTTTATATAGAATTCACTTCCATAGTCCATACTAAATCTCAAGCTGCAAACTGTAAGCAATCAAGACAAACATGGCAAAGTCCATTCTTCTTGCTATTCTCAAAGCATTGATGATTCTAATATTCACTGGTTGGATTGCTCTTTGGCTTCTAAAGCCAACTGACTTGTGGACAAGGAAATGGAAAGGAGCTGAGGAGAGTGCTAGGACTACTGTGTTTGGATATTATGGTACACACTTTTAGACTTCGTCTAAATAAATTTTACCTATTGCCAAGAGCCTCACTTTTCAACTTATTAACTTACAAAACTCCTCCCATTAGACTGGTTTATACTATTCCTTGATTGTTACATAATAATGATTGTGAATTATGTTATGAACACTTAATCATAGTGGAGATGCCGCAGGTCTTGATTTTGCTGTGTATACGTTCCCTCTAATTGCTGTGGCTATAATTGGACTAGTTTACTTGGATTTGAAAGGCAGGGAACCAAGTAGCAGGTAGTATTATCTGTTATCTACTATTATAACATAACAGACATTAATCTTCTTTTATTGATTTTATTTTCTATTGCTTAACATGAATGACAGACAAGCAAAGATTTCACCTGGGGCTTTCTCAAATCCGCTAGTTGTGAGCAGTTTTATTGGTGTTTTATCTGCCATTGAAATTCTGGCAGTGTTTCTATTTATCGTCTTCTTAGCATGGACTTTCTATTGCCATATCTCTACTGATTTCAAGAAGTTGATGCCAATAAAAGCACTGAAGTTAGAAATGTGAGTACCATGTTAGATATGTTGGGACACTCAGAACCAAAAATTTCATGATTCTTAAAACTCTTCATCTGCATTAATTTCAGATGGCAACTCAAGTACTTAAGAGTGGCAACCCGGTTTGGTTTACTATCAGAAGCCTGCCTGGCTTTGCTTCTTCTGCCTATTTTGAGGGGTCTGGCCGTATTTCGCTTATTTGGCATCCAGTTTGAAGCTTCAGTAAGATACCATATCTGGATTGGCACAACTATGCTGACTTTTGCCACTCTTCATGGTGCAAGCACCTTGTTCATCTGGGGTGTTAGCCACCACATTCAGGATGAGGTAATTCCTATTCTTTGTATTCACCCTTTTGGATACAAAATTCCTAGTTCATAATTCGTATCAATCATACAGTTTAAAGAGCAATTTTAACCAATACTGTTTCGCATTGCAGATTAACTAGTTTCCTGTTTTCCTTGGCTTGTAGATATGGAAATGGCAGAAAACAGGTAGGATATACCTTGCTGGGGAGATTGGTCTTGTTACAGGACTAGTAATCTGGATTACAGCACTTCCTCAAATAAGAAGAAAAAATTTCGAAATATTTTATTATACACATCATCTGTACGTTGTCTTCCTATTATTCTTCCTCTTTCATGCCGGAGATAGGCACTTCTATATGGTTTTCCCCGGGATATTTCTCTTTGGACTTGACAAGGTACTCCGAATCTTGCAATCAAAACCAGAAACCTGCATTCTTTCAGCTCGAATCTTCCCTTCCAAGGCTATGGAGCTTATTCTGCCTAAGGATACAAGTAACTTTTGTATCCCCTTTTAGTTTTCAGAAAATCACAAAGTGAAGGATTGAATGTTTTACATGAAGCAATTTTTCTTACTCATTTCAGGTTTGAAGTATAACCCAACAAGTGTGATATTTATAAAGGTACCTAGTGTATCCAAATTACAGTGGCACTCCTTCAGTATAACCTCCAGCTCTAGTGTTGATGACAACACGATGTCTGTCATGGTTAAATGTGATGGATCATGGACAAGTTCTCTCTATGACTTGGTTCAAGCTGAGCTAGATTCAAAGGCTGATACAACGAAGTCCATACCAATAGCAATTGAAGGCCCTTATGGACCTGACTCAATGAACTTCCTAAGGTGTTACAAATTAGCATAGCATATCATAGTTTAACAAAACTTTCTGTTTGAGATGTTTATCCATTCACTATTGCACTAACCAAAAATCATGTTTATGTGATGCACTAACCAAAATTCCTTTTGCAGATATGACAGCGTAGTTCTAGTTGCCGGTGGAATTGGGATAACCCCATTTCTGAGCATTTTGCAGGAAATTGCTTCAGCCCAAAGCAGCAGCAGATATAGATTTCCCACTAGATTGCAACTGATATTTGTTGTTAAGAAGTCTCATGATATATTTCTGTTGAACTCAATCTCATCTCTGCTCCAGAACCAGTCAACTGAAAGATGGCATCTAAAAGTTAGAGTTTATGTGACCCAAGAAGTGCAAGATGGACTATCATTAAGAGAAGTATTAACAGATTCATCTCAAGTTCAAACAGTACACTTCAGCACAGAATGTTCCAATTATGCAACATATGGGCTTGAAAGTTCACTTTGTATTGCTGCCCTGGCTGGATTTGCCTCCATCGTTTTCCTTGTTTTTCTTATTTGTTTCAATCATATCTTTGTACCCTCCCAAAAGAAGACCTCTAATCTCTCCAAAGACAAGACTCCATCTTGGGTTGCTGATTTACTTCTCATATCTTCTTTCATCATGGCTTTAATATGCAGTGCTGTCGTGGCAATTATTTTGAGATGGAGAAGGTTAAAGAGTGAGAGTCCACTAGTTCCCCCCAAAAAAGGCAAAGCCATGGACATGGAAACAAGTAGTGCTCTTGAGGAACATGAAATCCACTTTGGAGGAAGGCCTGACTTTCAAGGTAATTAAACAAAACCAAAATTATTTATCTTGGCATTCAAGAGCAGTATAGATTAAAGAGTGTGGCTTATGTCTAGTGCTCTAGTGCACTAGAGTTGCACCGATTGTGACACGTGTCCATTTTTGGACACATGTCACAATCGCAATGCATCCAGTGCACTGGAGCACTGGACGTAGGCTGCACTCTAGATTAAAACTGTTGGAATAATGGTTAAATGATTAAATTCATCATTTTCCTAACCACTTATACTTTTGGGATAAGTGGTAATTGATCACATGCTAGTGAACTGAAGAGATATATGTGCTAAGTTATAATTAATCACTAACTAGTGAACTGAACAGATATATTTGCCAAGTTTTCAAATGAAATGGCTGGATCTGAGATTGGAGTCATTGTGTGCGGACCTGAAGAAATGAAGGATTCAGTGGCATTAATATGCAAGCAGAACTCTCAAGGAATCCATAAAAAGAAACCACACTTCAGTTTCCACTCCCTCAACTTTGCACTCTAGTTTCTAGTCTCTATAGTCTACACCAATTTCAAGTTTAAATTACAAGGACGACCGCAAAAGATTGTGTCGTCTCCAAATGTAAGCATACCTACACCAGAGATCATGATAGAGGTTTGTCTACCTTGATGTTTGCTTATATAATCTCTCTCTTTAGGCCATAAAATAATGAATTTCAGCATGTACATGTTTTAATTCAATGCCATTCTGTACTTGGAAGTTGGAATGTAAATGACTTGGAATCTTCTACTTCTCTTCTAGCACATAATCCATTTTAGGTGCAATTCTTATCATGTTAGCAATCATGACAAAACTGCCAGTCGATTCTGTCATCATGGCTCCTGTTTTATTATGCGTTTCTTACCCTATGATGTAACATGATTGTATTAATCTCAATTTCAACTTTTAGAGTACAAAGAACCTATAGCAAAGTATTAGCATAAAGCTTTTTTGTCCACAAGGAAATGATTGGCGTTGCCAATATGAAATTTTAAATGATTTAACATTATGTAGTACGCACACTTGATAGATTCATAATATTTATTTTGAACTATAAAATGGATTCATTTGAAATAGAGAATGATTATATTCCTTATAAGTTGTTATCATACAATCCCATGGTTTAGATGGTTAAAGTAATACGGTTTATGAATATATGTACACTTTATACCTTTTCTGAAATCTGCCTTTTCTTTGGCACCTAAAGGTCAATTTGCCCCTTCAATCTCGATATGAAATGTAATCATTCAATTGGTATAGGAGGCTAGATAAGGCACATAAAGTCAATTTGCCACCAACCAGTAATGATAATATCATTACTGAAGTTGGTCTGGTTGGTAAGCAAGGGCTTTTCCTTATTCTTGACTTTGACTGGCTGCCTGGTGATGGTATTAATCACTCTAAGCCTTATCACTAATTCGACAATGGAAAGGGCCTCAGATATACTAATTATATATACATATGCCCCTATCCATGGTGCCTCAACAGTCAAGAAGCGTGTACGGTATAACTGTACCCAGAAGTCTAAGTTCGACTCCTAACTAAGGCATTTCGCGACTTACTCGATACCTGCTAAGTGGGAGTGTGCAACCTTCTTGGCTTGCTCTTAAGTCTTAATAGTTCACGCCCACGATAATGGACCTTATCATCTTGAAATTCTGTAAAGAGTGTAAGACCAAAATGTTTGTCACGTGTATTGACATTACAGTGATTACACCTTGTTTCTTATAGTTCCTCTAATATTTTTTGTGGATAGGCAACATTCAGAGAATCTTAGTTTGAAACCAAAGAATTGACTGACAATTTGTACTTCTATCAATTAAATATTGGAATCATGAGTAAAAAAATGTTTGCGGGCTCTCCCATCTCTCTGTCTCTCTCAGAATAGATTAATGCAATATAATACTGCTTACTTGGTTGACTAGCACTCTAGCAGAGAAAATTGCATCCCAAATTCATTAACAATGTTACATTTAGGGTGTGTTTGGATTGAACTTATTTTGCTGAAACTGAAAACTAAAAACTGAAAACACTGTAGCAAAATAATTTTTAAATGTGTAAATAGTGCTGTGGGACCCATTTTTAATGAAAAAATTGATAAAAAATGAAATTTGTGGGTCCGTAAACAGTGCATATATGCACTGTTCACTGCGGAAAGTCAACATTTGCGGTTACTGTTCATTGAACAGTAACCGCAATACTCCAAAACGCGTGAAAACAAAAAAAAAAAAAAAAAAAAAAAAACAAAACGCAGACGTGAGGAAACGCGCAATCCAAACGGTACCTTATATTCCATTGATCAATAATTTCAATGAGTAGTTAGCTAAAAAATAAACAAAAACCAATAATATTAACAAGTTCATAAATATATTTTGTCCAAAAGGAATCATGATTTATTTAATACGGTGCCTTCCTGTCTCAATGTCTCTGTTTAAAAAAATATGGGGATAGGCTAAATACAAAAAACAGATGAACTAAATATATAAGGATCATAAAAATTATAATTTAAGAGAATTTTTCTTGATAAATAGTCTAATGAAGATAATACCATTTTATGAATTTTCAACTTTGGCATTCTAATGAAAGATTTTTAAATATATATATATATATATATATATATATATATATATAATTTCATAGTTATAATAATGGGGAGAGGATTCAAATTCTGGTTTTCCTTAAAACCAAAGTAAATTATACATGCAACTGAGATATAAAACACTTGACCACATAAAATTTTTCATAAAAAATGTTGTGTAATTTCTGTGACATAATATTAAGATTTTAACTTTTGATTCAATACTAATATCAAAATGTTGACTTTATCATTATGTAAAACTATTATTTAGGAGTTCGGCTTATCTCTAGTACTTTTTTAATTAGAGGTGTTCTTTTATTTTAAATACATAATAGCAAGTAGTAGTGAGTTTTAATATCTATATTTTATTTAATTAGTGGGTGATATAACAATTCATCATTAAAGCAAAAGAAAATTTCAATTAAAAAAATATTAGAAGTAAGACAAACTCTTTATTTAGCAGGAGAAAAAAAAATTACAATGCTGCAGAATCGAGGTGTCAAAACTTATTAAAGTCAGGAGGTATTAATATTCACAACAATATATAAAAAATAATAAAATAACAAAATAGCATTCACACCGGAGGTTGTAGCTGCTCCACCTCTTGTGCCTCACCACTACCACCAACACCACCAATGTTACTATCACCGCGTGCCAACTTCAACAACAAATCCGCGGGCACAACGGCCTTCTTCTCGGCCACCAACACCGCCACCATTTCCTTCATAGTAGGCCTCCTTTGAGGATCAGGATGACAACAAGCCAATCCAAGCTTCAAGACCATTTCCATCTCCTCCACTTCATACTCACCCCTTATCCTTTGATCCGCAGCCTCACAAATCTTCCCTTTTGAGTACAAATCCCTCACCCAATCAACCAACACTGCCTCATCTTCCTCCACAGCCATCTCGATTGGTCTCCTTCCACATGCCACTTCGAGTATCACAATCCCAAAGCTATACACATCGCTAGCTGATGTGGGTGCAGTCACTTTTGCTAGCTCAGGAGCCAAGTAACCCAATGTGCCCACCACACGTGTCGTGTTAGGAACCTGACCATGTTCATATAACTTAGCCAATCCAAAATCTCCTAGTCTGCCACGCATTTCTGAGTCTAACAATATGTTGCTCGATTTTATGTCTCGATGAATCACAACTTGATCCCAACCATGATGCAAATAGTTTAGGCCTTCAGCAACATCGGCTAAAACTCTACGGCGTTGTTCCCAACCTAGTAATCTTGTAGGCTTGTCGAAAACCCATTTGTTAAGGCTACCATTTGGCATGTAATCATAAACAAGCATGAGTTCATTACCTTTTCGACACCAACCTCGCATTTGTACTAAATTCTTGTGTTGGAGCCTGCCCATGCTCGAGATCTCTGCCATGAATTCTCGTAGCCCTTGTTTGGAATCATGGTTCACGCATTTCACAGCCACTTCCGTGTTGTTTGGTAGCGTTCCTTTGTAGACTTTACCAAACCCACCCGACCCCAAAAGGTCATCATTCGAGAACCCATTGGTGGCGAGGTTGAGCTCCTCGATGGAAAATCTGTGTGGCCAATATTGGAGCTCCCAATCTTCGATCTCATCCTCTTCTTGCTCCTTCCACTTCCTCTTTCGCCAAAACAAGTAAAACCCAGATGCGCAAATGATCAAAAAAGCAACACAACCAATAACAACCCCAGCAATTTCACCACCTGACCAAGAATTAGCCGTCGATTTAGCCTCGAAAACTGGCAAATTCGTAGTGTTTATCTCTCTAGCTGTTCCAATGTCACTCAAGCTCCAAGCTAACACTCTCTGTGCCTCAATCCACTCAGTCTTCGAAGCTGAAAACCCAACAAACATCTCAGCCGAAACATAGTTCCCTATCTTCGGATCCTTATAACTAAGCGTAGGGACACTCGGTCGAGACACACCAATTGGAGCTACAGTAACATTGATTTCGAAACTCGTACCATTAAAATCGATCCAAGCATGTATATTCTCACCAGTTCGCATTCGAACAGGAACAAAACCCCCACTCGAATCATAGTACCCAGCTGTATGAAACTTCTCAGATATGACACTATTCAAATCAATACCGATGTGATTGTCATCTGGGTCATTGAACTCAGGGTTTCGCCCAGTATCGAACTCGACAACCAAAAGTGGTGACGCAGAAGGAACGGTAGCGTTGGTGAAGAGCCCGAAGTATTGGCTAGCAAGAGCTCCAGGTGGGGAAGTCGAATTGGATAGCACAAAGGCTAGGCCGAAGCCTGGACTCGATGCAATCTCGGGGAGTACCGAGAACACAAAGGAGGTCGAGAAGGAAGAGATAGAATTGGAATTCGATCTTATCATGGTGAGCTTGGTGGGGTAGAAGGCTCGACCGAATGAGAACGGGTTTGAATCATTTGTGAGTCGAATGACAGAGGAGTCGAGTTTAGCGTCGTTGATGAGAGTGAGGTTGGTCGAGTTGATGATTCCATTGAAGGAATTGTAGATGAAGTCGAGAGCTGAAGTGGGAGACAGAAAACGTTGGAATAGTACTAAAATGAGGAGGAAAGGTACGAAGAGTCGCATGATCCGTACAGGTTTTTCTGTGTACGAAGTGAAGGAGTCGTTTGTTGTTGTTGTTGGTGGCTGCGGCGGTGGTTAGTGAGAGATTTGGTGAAGGTGGAGTGGTTGTGGAAGATTGGTCAAAGACATTCGGTTTTGTTCTTTTGGGTTGATGTTGTGAAGTGTGAAGAAAAACTTGATGACAGCTTTGTTTTGATTTGTATTAGTCAAACAGCCATTTAAAGGTTTATGTTGAATATTTGTAATGACTATTGGTTAAAGGTTTATGTTCAACGTATAGCGTCGGCCCGCTAAAGATAGCTATTTATTATTAAATTAAAATATCATTCGACTTTTATTTAAGTAAAAATTGAAGTACAAATTTGTTATTTAAATTTTAAAAAATTTATCCAAATTATATTATTTTGTACAAAATACTGTTTGTTATCAAAGAGTCTTTCTAGTGCCAAAAAAAGAGTCACAGAAAAAGCTACAATTCTGGCTTTTTTTTTTTTTTTTTGGTGGCACAATACTATTCCGTTGTCAAATTGTCATTAATGCTATAGTTTTAATGCTTCTGCTGTTGCATTTGTTACCGTTAGAATTTTTAGTGGACTGCTTATTTTGAGCAAGACTGTTTCAATAGACACACCCAGTATGACTATTTAGATTTTAAAATTAAAAAAGTATTGTGTGTTTTAATAAGGATGAAGACACACCTAGTATCACTCTTAGAGCATTCTTATCAAGGGTTTTATATATGTAAAATGTTATTTTTAGCAACAAAATTACTAAAAACCCATCTTCATCAAGGATGCTAATTTATAAAATAAAAAAATAAAAAAAGGCTGAGCTATAGTGAGCTTTCAAAGATGAAAGCTCACTGTAGCCCCATCTTAAAAAAAAAAAAAATTATATGGTTCTCTCTCCTCTTTTCTTTAAAAAAATAAAAAAAATAATAAAGAAAGTATATTTTAATGAAGTGGTAAAAAAGTATAAAACCTTTAATATTAGGTGTATTGTAAAATAAGTTGTTAAAATAGATAGAGTAGATTTTTGATATGCTAAATGCTAAATTTTTTGAAATCTTTGATGAGGATCCTCTAGCTATATTGTACTAATTAGCTTATAATAATAAGTTTTTTTGTTTTTTGTTTTGTTTTGTTTTTTTGTTTTATTTTTTATTTTTTTAGAAGAGATGTATAATTAGTTAAGTATTAGTGGGTTCTCCCCGTACGAAAGTGATGTTTTATCCTACCAATAAGTTAACAACTTACAAATATGTGAAACTGGGTGTCCTACAGCTTGTTGGGACTTTTTTTTTTAAAATTTTTTTTTATCGTTGTATTATTGTTATTAAAAAATACTTAAAATTTTATGTATTAGTCTAAGAGGCTAATTGTGTAATAAATTTATGAACACGCCTCTCTCTCTCTCTCTCTCAAATTGAAGAAATTATATAGATCTCATGAAAGACTACGTCAATTTTATTTAGTAATCCATTATTCCATTAAAAAACTCTCACCTATTTAAAATTGTTGAGTCATCTATTTAAAAAAAGAAAAAAAGAAAAGAAAAAAGGAATCCCAATATTATCGCATTTCACAATAGAGAAGTTGTAAGCCTGTAACTGCTATAAGAGCTTATCAATTTTTCTGAATTTGAAAACTATGGTTTTCTTTTCAGTAGTTATGTGCGTGGAATTAGTTGAGGCGAAATTGGATTTTATTTGCTAATTTGAAAGGTTGACTAAAAGTTGGAAAGGCTTTTATGAAAATTCTTAGTCTCTATCTCCACAAAATTTGTTTGTTTCTACAGAAAATAATTCCATAGAAAGCCTTCAATTTTCCGAAAATGTTTTGCTTTTGAATCAAGCTCGTCACTTTTCAATTCAATTCCTTTTAAAGGTTTCATTTTTTATTATCGTTTTTTTTTTTTTTTTTCAGTGTTCAGATATGAGAGAAAACGTTTTTCGTGAAGCCATGGCTGTGGCGTATCTCATTCTATGTATGTCTTCTGTACTGTTATAGATTTTTTTTTTTTTTTTGGGAATTTTCTTTGTGGTAAACATGTGTTTGGTTGCCCAGAAAACTGTTTGGGAATAGAAAAGTTTTGTTTTTTAATCTGAAAGCACTAAAATTTTATTGAATCTGACTAATTATGACCTCATTACATTAGACTCGCTAGTTAGCAATTACTATAAAATCGGTCACAAATCTGATTGCTTTGCATATTCGGCTACTTGGTTGATGTGATTTTTGAAGTTCTTAAAATTACTGAATCAGCTGTTGATAAAGCAAAAAAAAAAAAAAAATTGCTTTAAACAAATTTTTTTTTGTTTAAAGCATTTTTTTGGGGGGGGGGGGGGGGGGGGGTGGGGTTAGACATAGACTGACTCAGAGATTTTAAACTAATGAAATTTTTTTAGTGAAATTATGGACCACTAGGCAAATCAGACATGGTCCATCATGAAAAATGTATAATTTCTCCTTAAATTGAAAGGGCATGAGCGTTAATTTGAAATAATAAATAATGGGCATTATCAATTTATTCTTCTATTAAAGGTTAGAATAATATACTAAATAGTTTTAAACACTAAACTAGGAATTTTTTTCTTATTGAAGTTTTTTTCCCTAAAGTTATTGTCAGTTTTTTTGTTTTTTTTGTTGTTGATAATTTGATAATTAAGATGGGGGAATTCAAACCTCTTAAGTGCCTGTTTGTTTTGGCTTTTAGGAGCTAAAACGCACATTTTGAAGAAAGCTGGAGCCCGAAGTGCGTTTGGTTCAGCCCAAAACGCAGCTTTTTGGAAAAAGTTGCGTTTTAGGCCAAGGTTGAGAACGTGCAAAACATTATGGAGCTTTGGAGGTCCATAAAAAATCCATGCGCGTTCTGAACTATCCGTTGGGCTCTTCCTTCAATTACCAAATTACCCTTGATAAAAAGTCCTTAGTTTTCACGCCTATTCGAGCTCATTCCTCTCATCTCATCTCTCTGCTCTCCCTTTGCCCTGAAGCTCACTTTCACGCCTCTCATCTCTTCTCTCTGCTCTGCCCTCTCCATGCTGCTACAAGCCTCTCAGTGGTAAATTCTCTCTTGCCTTTTGTCATCCATTGAATCTTCTTCCTCTTCTTCTTCTTTCTTTGTCTTCTTCAATGCGCACTGATCTGTATTTTTTTTTTATAATTTATTTATGTCTAGTCTGATCTGAGAAATACATTTTGAAGGTAGAGATTTGATCAACAAAACACCAAGCAAAACTGATTTGCTACCAAAAACCACCAGGTACCAACACTGATTTGAATTTTTTTTTTTTTTTTACCGAGTGTGGGAATTTTTTTTTTTCAGATCTTGCATGCTTTGTTTTTGCTAATGATCTATTTGTTCTCTTGCCGAGTACTGAAAAAATTTGTGGGTAAATGCTTTGTAATTTTTTTTTTTTGGTTTTGCGGATGCTCTGTCTTTCTAAGTTATGTGATATCTGACAAAAAATCAGAATTGGGTATTTTAGTTCCAACCCCCCTTTCTTGTTTGAGTATGGATTTGCTTGTTGATGATTGGTTTTATTGTGTTTGTGAGCTTAGATCGATGATTAATTTTCTGGGCTTTGTTCGTTTTTCGAGAAAGTTTTTGAAAAGATAAGAAATTTGGTCTTATACATGTGCTTATTGTTCACTTAAGTACCGATTCATTGGATCATTGATCTGACTGGGCTCTCTAATCCGAGTTTAATAACCATGAACATTAAACCGAATCACTTGGGATTGATTATGCTGTTATTATATGTGTAGATAGATGAGTATGTTATATCAAAAACAAAGAAAATAGATGCGTATGGAAGTCAGCTAATGTCAAAGATATATAATCTGTCATTGATTTTAATGAAACTCTCTGGGTTTAGCTCATCTAGTTTTATTTTTGTGTATCTTATTGGACAGGATCAGCTTTGATTTATTAGTTCATTAATAAATGTGTTAACTAGGATTCGTTTGTGAATAACTTGCTCCTGAATTATTTGTATAAGGTTTTTCTACCACTTGGTGATGATGGATGGGTTCATTAGGTTGTGTGGTTGACTATATTTTGGGGGAGTGGGGGTGTTGTCTAGGTGGACATGGATTTGAAAATTTACAGGTAAGCTGTAATGTAATTTGCTTTTCAACTATTGAAGTTGAAGGAATGAATAAGGATATGCATATAGCATATTGTATAGGGATTATTGACAGATTTATAATTTCAACTGTTAGATCATATTTGTAACTAGTTCACTAGATTGGAATATAATGAATTCTTTTTTTTGCATTTCTTATGGTTGGTTAACTTTATAGATGGGTAAAAACACCACTTCCAACCCCGAGGCAAAAAAGGTCAGAGCATTATGGGATATTAATCTAAGGTGGACAACTACTTTTTGTAACCTTTGTGTGGAACAGATTCAAGCCGGGAATAGATCAAAAGATGTTGCCTTTAGTACCGAAGGTTGGACCAATCTGGTGACCAAATTTTGTGATGAGACCGGTCAAAACTATGATAAGGACCAATTAAAAAGTAGGTGGAATGTATTAAAAGGTGATTGGAGAGTGTGGGAACAATTGAGGAATCTTGACACAAGTTTAGGTTGGGATGCAGTGAAGGGAACGATTCGTGCTAGTGATGATTGGTGGAATCGGAAGTTAAAGGTGAGTTGAGTATTTTATTAATATGTAGTTAGTTGAAGATAGTTTTTTTTATATTATTGTTATATGAGTGAAATTACAATTACATTTTGTAGGAATTATCCAAAGCTAAAAAATTTCGAGAGAAAGGTCCATAGAATCTAAAACAACTTGATATAATGTTTAGGGATGTTGCAACAACTGGAGTAGCTGCATGGACCCCTTCTTCAAATACACTCCCTCCAACAATGCCACAAGAGGGTGTTGGTGATTCAGATGGTAGCTCTAAATTTAAGGATGATCAATGTGACATGAGTTTAGACATTGATAGTTTGCAGCAAGGAGATACTAGTCAATCACGTAGTTCAATACAAAAGCAAACTAGTGAATCAATACCCTCACAGAAAAAAAAAAAAAAAAAGAAAAAAAAAAGAAGAAAGAAAGATAAGAGGAGCTGCACTGTTGGACAATCGTATTAGTCAATTAATAACTGTATGTCAAAATAAGTCTAAAGGTACTTCTCGAGAGTCACCAAGTTCAATTGATAATGTCATGGCGATTGTGAGAGCACTTCATGGAGTGGATAGTATGTTTGTGGTTCAAACTTCCTATATCTTACTAAAAAGGTCACGTAGGGAGATGTTCCTAACTTTCAAGGAGCCAGAGTCACAACTGGAGTGGCTACAAGGAATGATTTGTTGGAACCAAAAGAAGTGACCAACCTTATGTGGTACTCTGTATTAGCTTTGGACTAATATTAACTTTATGTTGTATTAGCTTACGACTAATATTAGCTTTATGTTGTATTAACTATGTTGTATTAACTTTAAACTAAGTTATGTGATATTTAGTATTAGTTTCGGACTAATGTATGTGTAATGTAAACACATTTGAAATTTTCGTTATAGTGTTATGTACTTGATGTTCTGAATTGTGTTGGTATGCAACGTGTTTAACTTTAAACTAAGTTATATGATATTTAGTATTAGTTTCGGACTAATGTATGTGTAATGTAAACACATTTGAAATTTTCGTTATAGTGTTATGTACTTGATGTTTTGAATTGTGTTGGTATGCAACGTGTTCCCAGTCAAGAGGTTGGTTATGTACTTGATGTTCTGAATTGCTTGATGTATAGGAAATTCTTATATGGTATATTGGTATTACAAGAATATATAGTTAGGATATCATCTATCTACAATGTGAATGTGAATATAAAGTAACTTATACGGACCCATTGTTGCCTTTTGTTACTTTGTTGATTATTGCGTTGATTTATATTAAGTATTAACAATGGTTGATTATTTGTTACTTTGTTGTGTAGCCTAAACCAATATAGATGATTATAATGGTACTCATGAGAGTGGCAATTTTATGGAACTATTAATGGATGGGGATTACAGAAATTACTATGATGATCATAATGGTGGTGATTATAACAATGCTGACAATAATAATGATGGTGATAACAATGATGATGATGATGATGGTGTGAGTAGTGACAGTGATGATGATAGTGACAATGATTCTGACGATGATGATAGTAACGACGATTCTGATGAGGAGTTTTACCAACTTGTGGCAGTTACCTGTGAAGCAGTTGTGACATATTTCAATAAGTACATTAATAAAACTCCTTGTTATGATTCTGAACAAATATGGTGGGCTTGGGTAAGACGTTGTATGGAAGGTAATGAGAAATTGTGTTACAACATGTTTAGAATGAAAAATAAGGTGTTTCGTAATTTGTGTCAAGTTTTACAACATGACTATGAACTTCAACATTCAAGGAATATAAGGTTAGAAGAGTCAATGACAATCTGTTTACTGATACTTGGTCATGGAACATGTAATCGAATGGTTCAAGAAATATTTCAGCATTTGGGTGAAACCATAAGTAGACTTTTCGAAAAGATGATCACTTTGTTGGGTACTCGCTTTGCAGCTGCATATGTAAAGCCTTCGAGTCCAACTTTTAGTGAAGTTCCAACAAAAACACAAGACCATCCAATTTATTGGCCACATTTCAAAGTATGTGTACTATTGTATATTTGAATAAGTGTTATTGTCTATAAGATAATACAATGCATGTGGAACTGAAAACTATTAATGTTTTTATTAGGATTGCATCGGTGCGATTGATGGCACACATGTGACAGCGAATGTACCTACTGAAAAGTCCATTCCATACTTTAGAAGAAAAGAATATCCAACCCAAAATGTGATGGCTGCATGTGACTTTGATATGTTATTCACATTTGTTTTGCTTGGATGGGAAGGTGCAGCACACGACACTCACATTTTTCTTGATACTATTCGTAAACAAAGTAACAACTTTCTACACCCACCACCAAGTTTGTAATTGGTTCATCAATTGTTCATTATAAGGACATATTGTGCGAGTGTGTTAATACAATTGAATTTTTTTTTTAGGGAAATATTATGTAGTTGATTCTGGATACCCAATGATGAGGCTATTTGGCACCATACAAAGGAATATCATACCATCTTCAAGACTTTCGAAGGAGAGGTGGAAGCCTTATAACTAGACATGAAAAATTTAATCATGCTCACTCATCTCTTCGATGTGTGATTGAGCGCACTTTTGGTGTGTGGAAGAACAAATGGAGAATTATCAGAAACATGCCATCTTTTCCATTCCATATCCAAATACTTATTGTATTTGCTACTATGGCTCTTCATAATTTTGTTAGACTAAATGATAGGGATGATAGGGGCTTCATAAACGCCAATTGAGATTCAATTTCTAGAAGAGAACATAATAGTGAAGCAGGTAGCAGTTATGAGCAGAACTCAGGATCTTTAATAGACCATGCGATGGTGGTTCTTTGTGATTCCATTGCTAATTCCATTTGGGAGGATAATAATTAGTAGTTGTCTTTTTTTTTTAATAATATCATGTAGTACAATTTAAACTTGGGTTATTGTTATGTATTTTATCATCTTTTTTACGTTTTTGTGTTGTACAATTTAAACTTGGGTTATTGATATGTATTTTATATCTTTTTACATTTTTATGTAGTACAAACATTATTATTAAAATAATACCAATAATATATTTTATTATTTTTATTTTTATTTTTATTTTTATTTTTTAGTAAGTACATGAAGTGGTTGATTTAATAAGTATGAAATAAACTTACATAAAAAAAAAAAAGTATGAAATAAACTCCCTTATATATGTACCTTGTCCTTTTTGATAATTTATCCTTCAAACTGCCACTTTTATAAGTGCTAGCCAAATATTCAGTTTTTTCAAAAAGCACTTTTTAACAGTTTTTACCAAATACTCAGCTTTTTGAAAATACACTTTTTCATTATGCACTTTTACAAAAAGCTTAACCAAACTCACCATAAATATTATCGTTGCAAATACCAAAACATGCCAACTAGTTATTTTTCAACTATACAGGGGAATAAAAATTGTTTATTAAATCACTAAATTGTTAAATAAATGTTAAGAGTATTGTGATTAATTAGTATTAATTAGTTCTTTTCATCTCAAGAACTTAAATTTAGATTCAAAGTTAACACGTGCCAAGAGCCTTGTAGGTTAACTTGTACATTCCCATACATAAAGTGCTTAAGGTCTAGAGGGGAATGGTTTGAGTTATAAAGTAAGTAGCATATTGGAACTATCTAAAAAGGTGGGGAGTGAATCAGATCTAACATTTGAGAACTTATAAGTGAAGTGACTAATTAGAGGACAAAATGACAAATATAACAAAAATAGCTTAAGTCCTACTTAAAGTTTTTTAGGGCTATCTAATGCAATGCTAGATAGGCCCAAGGTCGTTTGCACATGAAATGCTAATGGGATGGTCTTAAACTTTGCGAGACAATTTTTGGTGTCATATTCGCCTTTTAGTTTTAGGTGGGATGAAGTAAATCTTAAATTATATAAAAAGGGAACATGACACATTGATTTGGCAACAAGCATGGTTGATTGTGATTGGGAAAGAATCATCTCCACAAACGATTCAATTAAAAATTATAAATATAAAAGTGTACAAACAATACTTAGGTATTGTAAATTTTAATTATAAAAGTGTACAAACAATACTTAGGAAATGTTTAGTTTGTTATGATATGCTCTTAATGTGATGCACAATATGATGATGTGACATTAAGATTTTTATTTTTTTATTTATTTATTTTAACATTACTATAATCTAAAATTACAAAATATATTACATCACTTTAATATCAGCAACTTCTTAAACAATGTAATGTTGTCTTATTATATTGAAATTACATTAATGTAAGATTACAATAACAAAATATTACGGTGTAATGTAATATCACGGTGAACCAATGACCCCCTTAAAATAATATCACTTTATATTATTATTTATTATTTTTAGATAGATAATTGAATTTTAGCTTAGAGTGTACGCTCTATTATGATTATTCTTTATCATCATACCAAGATATCAATCAGTTTGTTGTCCAAACGGTGTTTAAACTACATTTTTCTTGTTCGGCAACAAGAGACTCTACTATACACACACTCTCTCTCATTTATTCACAATTTCACATACAGATACTCATTTTTCTTTTTTGTTCTTGGTTTCTTGCTTGAAGATAATGAAGCATAGTTAGGCCGCCATATGCGGCCCATCTAAAAAAGCCTATAACTGCTATGATGCTGGTTGTAGACTTTGTAGTGCCAGTATCTCGATGAATAAATACGCACTGATCTGTATTGTCCTTGTGAATCTCTTAATTAGCAATGTGCAAATTCATGTTTAAGTTTAGGCAACTTTACATGCACAAACACACACATGGGGACATCCACCATGTGCAACTGGCCATAGGTGGCTCACTTTACGTTTACATGCCATTTGAAATGCACAACTCCATCAATTACCATCAATGGTGACATTGCAAAATATTCTTTCTCAGTAAAAGATGAATTGGATGCCTTTTATGAATCTCAATTCTTTGGCATAGACCACTTCACTTGGCCATTGAATTGTTAAGAGATTCTCAAACATAGCCTATGTGTGTTCTATGATCTAAGGTCCTCATATATGCTTCTGATGTGCACTTTGAGTGAACGTGACAATGAATGTGATTAATGTCGCATTAACAAATTATGGAAATAGTT
This sequence comes from Quercus agrifolia, assembly GCA_029955455.1. Lineage (NCBI taxonomy): Eukaryota > Viridiplantae > Streptophyta > Magnoliopsida > Fagales > Fagaceae > Quercus > Quercus agrifolia. Next base: position 47,659,166 of record JARQAD010000006.1, read on the forward strand.
GAAAGTTGTAAGGCCTATTTGGTAGAAGAGTTTGAGTAATATTGTTTATAGTTTTTTGAAATACGTGTGAGTGAAAAAGTGTGTGGAAATATGTGTAATGTTGTTTAAAAACTGAAAATGAGTTGTTTAACAACTCTACCAAACAGGGCCGTAATCTTCTTGAACTCAAAAAATATTTCTCTAGTTGTAAGTTTAATTGAGTATGACAACTTCTCGTAAAAAATAAAAAATGTTTTAAAGAGTATGATAACTTCTCGTAATACCTCACATTCGTTAAAGGCTACATGGCCAATTCTAGTTTGTTGCTGAATGTTTTGCAACTTGTCATTGAATGACTTATGGTGTGTTGTTGAAAGCCTTAGGGTCTGTTTGGATTGAGGGGAGAGAGGGAGAGTAGAATTGACCGAAAATTAGCTTATTTTTGGCCAATTATACTCTATTCTCCCTTCCTCCTCTTTCAATTCAATCAGGTCCTTACAGCCGCTGCTGACACCACCAACTGTTTCATATATATTGAATACCTCAGGGCAGCATTACTAAATGCCTTCTACCACAGCTAAATACTTCAACAAGTTATTGTTGAATGCTTTCCACCACCATTAATTATTTCACACATGCAATGTAATTTCTACCAAAAGTCACGTGGATCATTCAATACCGCTTGCCAATATTATCAATGTTGGATATGTCTTATATGGCTAACTATCTTCCCATTAATTCCTTCACTCCATGCTTAATATAGGTCACTAATGCAAAACAACACAAACAATTGGAACTTAGAAGATAAGTCTTGCACATTATTATTTCAGCTATTTTTTGTTTAATATAACATTATTATTCCTTGCTTATTTATCATTATAAAGGAAAAGGCTATTCCACATCATTCATTATTCTATTTCAAGTATTCATTAATCTAGTTCATTGTCTATGAGAATTACAACAATAGCAATCAACATGCGACCCATTTACAAGAGTTTCACACTCTACCCTCCCAATAATCCTAATCCTAAGATGTATCAAAACACAACATACATTTTAGTCACAAAATGACCCAATACCAACAAGAAAAAAACTTATTCTAGCCACATTCACAAATTTTAGGTCTTTTCTATCCATAACATGCAGACAATGACATGGGCAATTAGCTGACATCTTGAGATAAAGGGAAAACCATATTACACTAAAATGGTGAAAGAATGCACCAATAAATAATGGAGGTGGTTATGGTTTTGTTGGTGCGGGCTATTTTTAGGTAGTTTATTGTGTTCGCTTTATGATGATTGATTTTTTTTATCACAAGTCAAGACACTAAATAATTTTTAACATATGTAGTTGGAATTTAAATCTTGGATCTCTTGCTCGATAATAAAATATTTTATTAGTTAAACTAAGCATAACCATTCACTATTAAATAGGCTCTCCATACATACGCATGCATGATCTCCTTTCTTTATGTATTTCTTACTTGAACACAACGAAACCTAGCTACTAGCTAGATTGCCATTTGTGGCCCATCTTGAAGAGCCCAGAACTTCTACAATGCTGATTTTAGACTTGTAGTGCCAATATCTCAATCTCGATGATGAAAAGTCATTGATCTATTGACTATTGGCTTTGTAAGAGCACTCACATCATACAGAAAGTGCTCAAATTTACACAATATGACCAAAAATAGTCTCACATCAAACTTTGTATAAATGTGTATGTTTACAAACTTGCTAAGATAACCATGTAAATATACACATGTAACGGTATATTTAATATTTTATTGTTTTTTCTCTCATCTCCTCGTTAGACCCTCTTTTCTTTTCTCTTCCCCAAACTCTCTTCTCTCTCCATCTTCATTCTTCATCTCCATCTCCATCTCACTCACTCACTCACTCTTCCTCTAAACAAGACAAAGCTGTCCAACCACCACACCCAAGCCAAAAATCCCACCTTTATCAAACCCCAAAACCCAAATCAAACAAAATCACCAAGTCCCCAAACCTGAGAGAGAACCCAAAGTTAAAAGCCTTTTGTTTGTGGTGGTTTATTGGTTGAACCCATGGTGTTTGGCCATGGTGGTCTAGGCTAGGTAGAGTTCATGTTTAGAGAGCTAGAGAGAGAAGGGGTTTGATTTATGTGGGTTTTGGCCTTTGTGGTGGTTATGTAAGCTTTGGCCATGGCCATGGAGGTTTGGAAAGATGAGAATGATAATAAAGATAAGAATGCTCTAACTAGAAAAAGTAAGTAAAAAGATGGCCATGGAGCTTTGTGGTGGTTGTTTGAGGAAAAGATGAGAATGCTGTCAGAAAACGATGAGAATGCTATCAGAAAGAGAAGAGAAACAATTATAAAGTATAGAGTAAAACTAATATAAATAAAATAATAAAAAATGATTATATAAATAAAATTGAATATATAATAGATAATCTATCGTCAGTGTTTTGTAAAAATAGTTGGATAAAATAGAAAAAGTAAGTTCGCTAAAATAGAATAAAAAATTTAAACAGATAGATGTGAATGCTCTACATCCATTATGGACATGCAAATCCATTCATGCAAAGACAGACATGGGGGCACCCACCACTTGCAAGTGGGTGGCTCCATTGACGTTTACATAAGGCATTTGAAATGCCCAAAGATCCATTGTTTTACATACATATACATAGGATATTAGGATTTAGGATAGGATCGATCTTCTTAATTCTTATTATACAACACATACAGACATGCAAAGCAGCTTTGTTCAACTTGTTCCACTGCTGTCTGTGCAAGTGGATGGCTCCTCGACTTTGACATAGCCATTTGAAATGCACAACTCCATTCATCAGCAATTGTGACATTGCGAGATATTCTATCACAGAATAATGTGGCCCAACCTGATATTTTATGATGTTTCTATTATCAATAATTAATTATTCAAAATTTCTTGTGAAATTTTGCAATATTTTTATGATGTAAAATATTGGTATATTGAAATATGTTTACTTGATTTTGTAGACTAAGATTCTGAATGCTTTTATTATAGTCCTTAACTTGATCATATCTATCATGATGTAGCATATTCTTATAGGAACATTGTTGGACCATGATAGAAAGGAGGTGCAAGTTAAAATTGCTAGTCTTTTGATGGTTAACGCATAATAATCTCGACAGTCCTTCCGTAATGAGATTCATGCACGTTGAGCATTGGCCTTAGTAAATCTATCTTGTCATTGCCAGCAACTTGGCATCCTATAAGAGGTGCTGTCATTATAGTGATTTTGGATATGAACGATAGATGAATGCATGAGTTAGTATGGAGTTACAAAAATAATAACACATTAATGAACTTCTTCATTAATGGATCTAATTAATGAAATTATTTATTAATGAATGTAACATATCTATTGCATGAATTGTTATTACAATAGAAAGGATTTTATGGCTGGTCATGTCCTTTCTGAGTATTATAGATATTGTCAAGACCACACTTGCAAGGGGTGTGAAAAGAGAAAAGAAAGCTCTTGTTAATCCTGACCAGCTGGGAAGAGCATCCTAATTGCTTGTGAGGTCTTTGAATAATATAATTTAGTTTGTAAATTTCTCACATCTTATTGTTAATTTTTATTACATATGCACATATTATAATTGTTAATTGATAGATGTATTATATTTGTTACTCTTGAATTAATTTTAAAGTAAAATTCCTACATATACAGTCCAAAAAGGTTGGTTATATATATTGGTCATCATTTATGATTGAATATTTGTACATCTAATTAGAATATGATTCCTCCTATTGCTTCTGGAGAAATAGGATTTTTAAGTATAATACTACTATTCTTGATTAGTATTAGTCGGACAGCCATGCTTGATTAAAGGTTTATGCTGAATTTTTTTAAGTATTATACTATTATGAATAATACTACCGTCATAAACTATTTTACAACATTTTTACAAAATGTTGATGTAGTCAATCTCTTATTGGTTTTCATTTAGGCTTACCATTAATATCACTTTTTCAATTACTAATAATCACTCACTACATTAGTAATTTGTAAAAAAAATTGTAAAATAGTTTGTATCTCTAGCATTATTCGTACTACTATTCTATACTAATACTATTTGTTGGCAATTTGTCATTAAATGCTAAGTTTTAAAGCTTCTACTGTTGCATATGTGACTGAGGTAGAATTTTTAGTGGACTGCTTATTTTGAACAGGACTATTTCAATAAGTATGACTATATATAGATTCTTTTTAAATAAAAAAGTATTGTATGTTTTAATAAGTATGGAGACACCAAGTTTCACTCTTAGTGTCCGTTTGGCATAATTAATTTTGCTAACTTATTTTACTATTCAGTTTATTTTTACTACTATTCATGGTCTCACTGCACTTTTTGGTACTATTTATGGGTCTAATTGTACTATTTCAACTAACTTTTACTTTTATTTATATTACTTTTAGCAAAAAATTTTCAGTTTCAACAAAATAAGCAGATTTCAAATAGACCCTTAATAACTATATTGTACTTGATGTATAATAATAATAATAATAATAATAATATATATATATATATATATATATATATATATATTTAGAAGAGATATGTATAATAACTTAAAAGAGAAATGATATGTCCACTATATTTTCACAATAAATCCTAAATGGTAGGTTGTTACTAATTGTTATTATTGGGGCAAAAAAATAATTTTAGTAGTAAGTTCAAATTTGAACCAATAACAACTAATAACGTATGATTTGTTGTGAAAATGTTGTGAACATATTACTTATCTAAATTAAATATTAGTGGATCTATATGAAAGTGATATTATCCTTACTGTAAATTAAGTATTGTACGGTTGATATATATATATATATATATATATATATATATATATTTTTTTTTTTTTATATCATTGTATTATTATTATTATTTTTGAGAAATACTCAAAATTTTATGTATTGGTCTAAGGGGTACTAATTGTGTAATAAATTTATGTACACTTATACTAGAATTCTTTTTTCAAATAAAGTTGGTTTTTCTTGAATGTCTCGATCCATTGGCGACACCAAGACATGCCAACGAGTTATTTTTCAGCTTTATAGAGGAACAAAAACGGTTTAGTAAATCACAAAATTGTTAAATAAATGTCAAGAGTATTGTGATTAATTAGTATTGGTTTTTTTATTTTTTATTTATCAACGTTTAATTAGTTTTGGTTAGTTCTTTTCATCTCGAGAACTTACATTCATCAGATTCAGAACTAACCTTGAGAACTTATAAGCAAAATGGCTAAAAGTAGAGGACAAAATGACAAATATAACAAAAAAGCGTTAAGTCCCTTTTTAAAGTTTTTTAGGGCTATCTAATGCGATGACAGATAGGCCCAAGGTCGTTCGCATACATGAAATGCTAAAGGGATAGTCTTAAACTTTGCGAGACTAGTTTTGGTGTCATATTCACCTTTTAGGTGGGATGAAATAAATCTTAAATTATAAAAAAAGGGAACATTTCACATTGATTTGGCAACAAGCATGGTTGATTGTGATTGGGAAAGAATTATCTCCACAAACGATTTAATTAAAAAATTATAAATATAAAAGTGTACAAATAACATTTAAAATAATATCACTTTATACAAATATATATTTATTTTAGATCGATAATTTAATTTTAATTTATTGCATTTGCTTCATGATTGTTACTCTTTATCATTAGGGCAATATACCAATCAAATTTTTTTTTTAGATGGTGTTTGAACTACATTTTCTTATTGGACAACAAGAGACTCTACTATACACATCCTCAACTCTTTTATTCACATATAGAAAAACTCATTTTCTTTTTTGTTCTTGGTTTCAAGGAAAATAGCTAAATGTCTTTTATTTTTAAAGTACGTAGTAAAACACCTCTCTTTCCAGAGTATCTAGCAAAATACCTTTGCTTGGGGGCTCAATTTTAACAAAATATCGAGTTCTATGCATATTTTTCAATCTAAATTTTAATTTTTTTTTAGTGGAACTCGATTTTGAGGATATAAAGTTTTACGTAAAACTCGATAAAATGAGTTTCAAAACATTGACATTTTGTTAGATACTTTGAAAAGAGACGTGTTTTGCTAGCATTTAGCCATTTTCTCCCTTGTTTCTTACTTGAACACAAAAAAAGCCTAGCTAGGCTGCCATATGCAGCCCATCTCAAAAAGCCCATAACTGCTACGATGCTGGTTGTAGATTTTGTAGTGCCAATATCTTGATGTATAATAATACTCACTGATCTCTATTGTCCTTGTGAATCTCTTTATATTAGCAACGTGCCAATTTATGTTTAAGTTTAGGCAACTTTACACGCACAGAGCCACAAACAAACATGGGGACATCCACCATGTGCAACTGGCCATGGGTGGCTCACTTGACATTTACATGGCATTTGAAATGCACAACTCCATTATCATTGATGGTGGCATTGCAAGCGAAATATTCTATCTCAGTCAAAAATGAATTGGATGCCTTTCATGAATCTCAATTCTTTAGTATAGAACACTTCACTTGGCCATTGAATTGTCAAGAGATTCCCAAACATAGTCTAGGTGTGTTTTACGATCTAAGGTCCTCATATATGCTCCCAATGTGAACTTTGAGTGAATGTGACAATGAATGTGATTGATGTCATATTAACAAATTAAATTATGGAAATAGTTGCAAGTTGTAATCTTCTTGAACTCAAAAAATATTTCTCTAGTTGTAAGTTTAATTGGCTTAGGAGAAAACTAAATTCTGCAGCCCACGCTACAGTCAAGCTTGCTGATAGGCTTAAAAGCTACCTTTTGTTTTAATTAAAGCTTGAAATCCCTAAAGTCATCTTGAATGTTTGCAAGGCTGATCGCATTATTGTAGGTGCCTCTGTTTGATTTGATGAAGTTTGTAGGTAGTCAAAAAATGCAAGTTAGATATCAATTTGTAAGGCTCATGTAAATTTTGCAATATTCCTAATATTGCGAATTATGCTCCAATAAGTTTTGTTAAATACATTAAACGAGTTTTTCATACAATAAAGAAAATTGAGTTTCTAAAGTTGATAAAGAAAAAGGTTGTATAGAATGCTTCAATAAGAGATTGCGATTTGTTGCAATATTGTAGTCAACTATTCATATATTTTTTATTATATAAAAAGAAAAAAACCAAGTCATAAATTTAGATGGTTCATACGGTCCGAAAAGGTTGGTAATATTAGTCATTATTTCCAATTCAATATGTGCCATCAAAAAAAGAAAAAAAAAAAAAAGAAAAAAAAAGTGCACATTTGATTAGAAAATGAAGTTTGATCTTTGATTTATTATTTTGGCATGAGCGAAATCTAAAGAACCTATTCTGAAGAATTTGATACGTATCTTGTCCTAAGTCCTGACAATAACATAACATTAACACCTGGACTTCTATGAATACCGATTCATCGTGTTGCTTCTGGAGATGTCAAGCATATCTCAGCAGTTTGACTTTCTCAAAAAGATTGAACTGTAATTTCGGTCAAGAAAAAAGCTTTGGAATTTTTCTTAGGCCAATTTTTCAAAGTTCTCTGTATCATATTCAAATGTGGTCCCTTACTCTTAGCATTGTGTTTTGTGAAAAAAAAAAACCAAACAAACAAATAGTATATAAATCCAAAACTTGATTATTAAGGGATAAGCACAATCCAAATTCTTCAAGAAGTGATTAATATAAATTTATCCCAAGAAACTGTATATATGTCCAATAATTTAATAATATCTATCTGTAAGGACCAGAACTGACTGGAATCCAGAGCGGGAATGGATCCAGGCCCACGTAGCCCAAACAATGAATTTATAGAGTGCAGGAAAGAAAGCTAGTCTGATCTTGGGCCGAAATATTGGATTTTAGTGTAAGAGAGATCCAATATACGAGCGTGACCTCTTGCAATAAATTTTCTTCGGACGTGTCTTGAAGATCTGATTTTTCTCTTTCTGTTTTTCTCTCTCCCTCCCTCCTTCTTCTTTCTTCTGTCTTTCCTCGCCTTATATATCATCGCCTTTCTGCCTTTTCTTCTCACTTTCTCTTGAATCTTCCGTCCTTAGCTGGAAAGCTGCTCCTTCACTGTTCAGGTATCACCTCCACATTAATGCGGCCAGAAGGTTAGCTGGGAGACAGTTAATGCGGAGGTGACAGCACCACTAGATATTTGCCATTTTCTACCATTACTTTTTGTTGGATATTTTCCCCTTTGTGCCGTTATAAGATTGTCCTGGGCACTGTCCTGAGTGATCAACAAGTTAACCAGGAACCTCGGACAAAAGTGCCGAGGTGACCCTCATCCTCGGACACAGTCCCCACTCTTGCTAACATGCTGCACCTCTCCTCGGATGGTAATTTTATCCGTTCCTCGGCTGGTCGTCCTCGGATGTTCGTATCTCTCCATACAAGATATTGGGCCGGGCCTTTCCCTTTACACTGTTGGAACCCAGGGCAAAATTGGCCCACACAATAGCCCCTCAAAATCTTGCTTTTCGGCTTCTCGGGAGAAAAGAAGGATTTTGACTCTCTCTTCGGATCTCCCTTATGATCTGATTCTATTGAGTCAAATCATAGCTGCGTGCGTTTTTCTTTTCGCGATCCGTTCCTGACTCTTCAGTGTCCAGGGAGCGCCTTCATTTAATTTTGGCAACCCCCCTGTCCCCCACGTTCAACGGTGAGATGCCAATCCAACGGTGGTTGGACCTTTTGGGAATTTGGGCGGGCGAACTCCCGCTTTTAATTTTTGCGTAACTATAAATAACCTTTCGAATCGCTTTCTTGTCACTTTTGAACGATTGCGTTATTCTAGAACCTGAGACTTTGTTTCTTTCTCTTGTTCCTTCGTGCGTATACAAACACATAAATCCTGTCCGAGGACCATTTCTCAAACCTGTAAGTCCTCCTAAACTCTCTTTAACTTTTATTCCTTTTTATTGTAGAATCCCTTCTCTAGGGCCTCCTAAAAAAAATGGGTAGATTTAAGGAGTTAGTAGATACTGAGGAGGGCATGAGAAACTTTAGGATTAAGTACAACATTCCCCCCCATGTGGGCGTTAGATACGCGGCCCAGGGCGAATGGTACGACGAAAGAAAGACGAACGAAGTTGTCATTCCTATGATCGCTTTCATAGAAGGAGGGATGACCATTCCCATGGGCACCCTCACTAGGAACTATCTTAGGTTTTTTAGGCTATCTCCCACCCAATGTGCACCGAATATGTTCAGGGTACTAGGGAGCATAGAGGCCTTGAACGAAAGAATGAATCTAAATCTGACCCATCATGACATAAACTGGGTTTACAACCTTCAGCACTTAAAAAATCAGGGGTATTACCTGAAATCCAGGCAGGCCGAGGTTAGGCTGATTCAGTGTCTTCCTCAATCCAATAAAGGATTAAAAGAAGATTTCCTAATCTTCTCTGGGCAGTGGCATGACGGCTTACCATGCCCAGTTAAAGAGGGTGAGCCAGGTGGGGGTCCGAATTATTTAATCTATATGCTTAACTGTTTGGATTCTAGCTTTTCCATTATCGTCGGCTTATATTAAAGTGACTCTTATCACTTTCATTAAAAATGCAGATCCACGTGCGACTTCGCCATCGTTGCGCTTAGTCAACAAGGCTAGCTTGGACAAAGTTCTCCGAGCAGAAATCTACGTCAATCCTTCAGACGGTCAACTGAGGGCGGCCCATCTCATCCTCGGCTACACTCCTATTTCTCGGGCGTTCCAAGCTCCTTCGTGCGTGATAAAAGCAAAGGACCCTCGGCTTCGCCGGATCAGTGTCGCCTACGAAGGGTTTCTAGTCCCACAAGGGGTTCCTCTTCCAGCAGATACCAAGCATACTGAGGTACTGCCTGTCGCTAGCCTCGCCGGAGCCAGTTCGCCTTTGCCCCACGTTCCTCAAATAAAAGAGGAGGAAGAGGTCGAAAGAGACGAGGAGGGCTTTGTAGACGTATCCTCGGTCGCCGACGACTACGAGGTTTTTAATTTGCTCACCCCCTCACCTACTGCCTCGGAAGATATGGGCATTCAGAGGAAACCCCAACGGAGTCTCCAGGAGTTGTTGGAGGGCCAACCTGGGAAGGGGGAGGTTGGAAGGTCAGCCCAACAGAAACTTCCTCCCCCTCCCCCCAAATCTCCCTTACCTGCCCCTCAGCCAGCTCCTCCTTCCAGGGCCGAGCAGCCTGAACCTAAGAGGAGGAGGGAGCCCAAAGGCAAGGAGGTTGTGGAGACCGGGAGGGCTCCACCCTCTCACGATGAGGACGCCCACAGGCCGACGAAGCAATTGAAGCTTGGCCCTGCCCCCAGCCGAGGACCTGAAATGGGGGAGATTCAACGAAACGAGCCCCGGGCATGGCTTCCAGCCCCCATGCTTGGGGGCGAGCCCCTGACCGAAGACGCGTCGATCAGGGATTACAACGGGGGCATTGGCTGCCAGGTAGCCTCGGCCTTGGAAGAGACCCTCCTGCTCCCCAAGGACATGGTGGAGCTACGAGGGTTGAGGAGGAACGAGGTCTTCCTTCAAGCCAAAAGGTGCTTAGGGATGGTATGTACCACTACTTCGTCACCAATAGTGTTACTAATATATATATATATCTATTATTTATTTTACTTGTATTTTAAATTTTCCTTTCTTTTTGGCAAACAGGCTGTCCAGAGCACCTTCAGGATGGAAGAAATTTACCACTCCGTTGCTCAGCAGCTGGAGGAGGAAAGAAGGAGAAGGATAGCTGCGGTGCAGACAATGGCTGTTGCCGAGAAGAGCAACACTGATCTCAAGGAGAGGCTAAAGACTGAGGAGCAGTCAAGAAAAAGCGCTGAGGCCGCCTTGAAGGGGGCTGAGACTCAGGCTGAAAGCCAGAGGCAGCTGGTGGTGGAAGTCAAAGGACAGTTGGTCACTGCCAAAGAGCAAATTGCAACTCTAAGGCACCAACTGGACGAGGCTAACCAGCTTAAAGCCTTGGCCGAAAAAGCGAGGGCACAAGCGGAGGAGGACAAGCTGAAGGCCGAAAAGGAAAGGGACGAGGCTGAGCAGCACGGGTATGATGTCGGCGTGGCAGAGACTGAAGACACTCTTCGTGCCGAAGTCCCCGCGGTCTGCCGCGCCTACTGCGCTCAAACGTGGGAAGAGGCTCTCAACCAGGCTGGGGTTGAGGCCTCATCAGGGTTGAGGAAGCCTGAAAGCATCATCTTCCCCTCAGCCCTGCGAATTCCCAAGATGGCTGAGACAGCCCCCTCCGCGCCTCAGCCTACCTCCGAGGTCCCCCCTCAGCCCCTCCCTCCTGCTGTCCAGCTTGGTGAGGAGAAGGAGACAGAGATCCAAGGGGGACCCCTTCCAGGTGAGGTGACTGAAGCTCCTCAGCTAGAGGCAGCTTCTCAAGATTTCGAGAAGCAGTTGGCTTTAGTCACCTTACCTGTTCAGGAGTCTCTTAAGGACAAGGAGAAAGATACCAACTCCGAGGCAGCTGACCAGACATCCAAGCCAAAACTCCAGATCAAATTAAAGCCTTAGCTTCATTTTCCTTTTTCTTTTTATCAATGTAATCATTTCAATTTCATTTTCTTCTTCTTTTTTTTTTTTTTTTTTTTTATTTTTTTATTTCGATAGTGATTGTAATTCCTTCTACTATGCTAAAAGGCCAATTTTGATGATATATGGAATTCTTTTCTTTACTTCAAGTAATGTCAGTCAGCCTCATTGCTTTAATTAACTGTATTATACTTATTTTGCTCAGTTCTTTGCTTTCTTCCATAACGTAATCCATTACTGAGGAACCAACATACCTTATTGAGGAATAAAAAATGAATTAATAAATTATGACGTCGATCCTTCAAGCAAATGTATCACCCTTGTATTTAGTTCTATGATTAGTCTTAAGATTTTCAAGCAATATTACTTCGCTTAGGCCACAAGTAGAGTGTGGGCATATTAAGCCATACTTATACTTATTTGATAACCACAAAGTCAATCATCGCCCATAAGGTAGGTTAATACCTAACTTAGGAGGCAGTAGTTTACACTCAAGATTATATTTTAAAGAATTTACCATAGCATACGGATCTAATGAAGATGACTTGTTGTTTATTTTAGGGGATGCTCTGTAACATCTGTTTCTACCAAGTCTTTAACAGATGTCATAATACGTTAATATGTACTAAGTCTGCAGTCCGAGGACCCGTCATGACTTAGTTTCAATTTAAAATTTCAACAGATGCCGTAGCGATTAATATCTCAAAGGATGCCATGGTATATTAATTTTCACTAAGTATGTGGTCCGAGGACCTGACATGACTTAGTTTCTGTTTAATATCTCAAAAGATGTCATAGTATATTAATTTTCACTAAGTATGTGGTCCGAGGACCTGACATGACTTAGTTTCTGTTTAATATCTCAAAAGATGTCATAGTATATTAATTTTCACTAAGTATGTGGTCCGAGGACCTGACATGACTTAGTTTCTGTTTAATATCTCAAAAGATGTCATAGTATATTAATTTTCTCTAAGTATGTGGTCCGAGGACCTGACATGACTTAGTTTCTGTTTAATATCTCAAAAGATGTCATAGTATATTAATTTTCACTAAGTATGTGGTCCGAGGACCTGACATGACTTAGTTTCTGTTTAATATCTCAAAAGATGTCATAGTATATTAATTTTCACTAAGTATGTGGTCCGAGGACCTGACATGACTTAGTTTCTGTTTAATATCTCAAAAGATGTCATAGTATATTAATTTTCACTAAGTATGTGGTCCGAGGACCTGACATGACTTAGTTTCTGTTTAATATCTCAAAAGATGTCATAGTATATTAATTTTCACTAAGTATGTGGTCCGAGGACCTGACATGACTTAGTTTCTGTTTAATATCTCAAAAGATGTCATAGTATATTAATTTTCACTAAGTATGTGGTCCGAGGACCTGACATGACTTAGTTTCTGTTTAATATCTCAAAAGATGTCATAGTATATTAATTTTCACTAAGTATGTGGTCCGAGGACCTGACATGACTTAGTTTCTGTTTAATATCTCAAAAGATGTCATAGTATATTAATTTTCACTAAGTATGTGGTCCGAGGACCTGACATGACTTAGTTTCTGTTTAATATCTCAAAAGATGTCATAGTATATTAATTTTCACTAAGTATGTGGTCCGAGGACCTGACATGACTTAGTTTCTGTTTAATATCTCAAAAGATGTCATAGTATATTAACAAGTGAGAAAGATAACTTTTATTATTAGTAATAATACCTTTTCAGATTATTTACATTCCAAGGATGAAGTACAGCTCTTTCGTCTAAATCTTCTAAGTAATAAGCTCCTATTCCTGCCACCGCCTTGATGCGATACGGCCCCTCCCAATTAGGACCCAATTTCCCCCACGAGGGGTTTTTAGCGTTCCCTACAACTTTCCTCAAAACTAAGTCCCCTGGGGCCAATGGTCTCAGCTTTACGCTAAGATCGTAACCTTGCTTTAGCTTATGGTGATAGTAGGCCAGCTGTACCCTAGCGTTTTCTCGCCGTTCTTCAATTAGGTCCAAGTTTCTTTTTAACAGTTCTTCGTTTCCCTCCGGAGTAAACCCTCTGGATTTCAATGTAGGGAAACCACTCTCCAGTGGTATTACGGCTTCAGCCCCATATGTTATCGAGAAGGGTGTTTCACCAGTGGACTTCCGAGGTGTTGTCCTGTAGGTCCATAGTACATGAGGTAACTCCTCGACCCACCTTCCCTTGGCGTCATCTAACCTCTTCTTTAATCCGTTCACGATGACTTTATTGACGGCCTCAGCTTGCCCATTTCCCTGCGGGTAGGCGGGGGTGGAATATCTATTTTTTATTCCCAAGTCAGAGCAGTATTTCCTAAAGGCTTTACTGTCAAATTGGAGGCCGTTATCCGAGATGAGGACATTAGGAACACCGAACCGCGTAACTATATTCTTCCATATGAACTTTTTGACATCCACATCCCTGATGTTAGCCAAAGGTTCAGCTTCAACCCACTTGGTAAAATAGTCTGTGCCGACCAGGAGGTATCTTATGTTCCCTGCAGCTTTGGGAAACGGACCCACAATGTCTAAGCCCCACTGAGCAAAAGGCCATGGGCTTGAAAGCGGATTGAGCGTTCCTCCAGGCTGGTGGATGTTTGGTGCAAATCTTTGGCACTGATCACACTTCTTGACATATTCCTGCGCCTCCTTCTGCATGTTCGGCCACCAATATCCTTGTGTAAGAGCCCTGTGAGACAGTGACCTTCCCCCAGTGTGACTTCCACAAATTCCCTCATGCAATTCCTCCAGAAGTATTTCTGATGCCTTTGGGTGCACACATAATAAGTAGGGCCCAGAGAACGAGCGCTTATACAATTTTCTATCCTCGGACAACCAGAACCGAGGAGCTTTCCTCCGTATTTTGTCGGCCTCAGATTTTTCCACAGGTAGTACATCTTTTTCCAGAAACAGTGATATGGCATCCATCCAGCTGGGACCCAGCGCAACCTGGTGTATCCGTGGCGCAACTTGATGTGCCCCAGCCCGCACACACAGGTCTTCCACCAGGATTACCCGAGGTAGATCCTGAGCCGAGGACGTGGCAAGAGTGGCCAGCGAGTCTGCATGGGTGTTCCCACTTCTGGAGACGTGAGACAAGTCAAAAGCTTCGAACCTTTCCTGCACATCCCTGACCAGATGTAAATATTCCAGCATTCTTGAATCTCGCGCCTCCAGATCACCCCCTACTTGTCCGACCACCAATCTTGAGTCTGAGAAGGCCCTTACTGCCTTTCCCCCCAGTTTTTGCACCATTTGCATCCCCTGCAGTAAAGCTTCATACTCGGCCTCGTTATTCGTAGCGGAGAAATTCAATCTGAAGGATTTTTCTATGGTAATTTTTTCAGGGGACACCAGTACTAGCCCCACTCCTGATCCCCGCTGATTGGCTGCTCCATCAACGTACAATTCCCAATACCGTAGGCCTTGAATAGAGGCGACGCCTACCACTCTTTCATCCACTAGCTCGTCTTTCCTTTCCACCTCTTCCGGGGATTCGGCAAACTCGGCCACCAAATCGGCTAGCACCTGTCCCTTGATTGAGGTACGCGGCATGTATTTTATATCAAAAGCCCCTAGAATCGTACCCCATTTGGCTATCCTTCCTGTATAATCGGCGCTCCTTAGTATTGACTTAAGGGGGAGCTGAGTCAGAATGACCACAGTATGTGCCTGGAAATAATGGGGGAGTTTCCTCGTAGCATGCACCACAGCCAGTATCGCTTTTTCCAGTGGTAAATAACGCACCTCGGCTTCATTAAGCGACTTACTTACATAATAGACTGGTCGTTGGACGCCGCCATCCACCCGTATGAGCACAAGGCTTATGGCGTGTGAAGCGACAGCAAGGTAAGAGAAAAGGACCTCGTCCACCACTGGGCTGGACATTATAGGCGGATGGGATAGGTAATGCTTAAGCTCTTGGAAGGCTCTAGCACACTCCTCGGACCATTGAAATTCTTTCCATTTGTGTAACAAAAGAAAGAAAGGTCTGCACCTTTCTGCTGATCTGGATATGAACCGATTTAAGGCTGCCATCATCCCTGTAAGCTTCTGGACCTCTTTCGGATTCCGAGGTGGTTGCAAGCTGTTGATTGCTTTAATCTGATCTGGGTTTACCTCAATCCCCCTATGAGTCACCATGTACCCTAGGAACTTCCCTGACCCCACTCCAAAGGAGCACTTAGATGCATTCAGACGCAACCCATGCCGCCTCAGGATTTCAAAAACATTGGTGAGATCTGTTAGGTGTTCATATGCTAACCTGCTCTTCACCACCATATCATCAATGTAGACCTCGATGGTTTTTCCCAACTGTAATTCAAACATCTTTGTCATCATCCGTTGGTAAGTCGATCCTGCATTTTTCAGGCCAAAAGGCATTACTTTGTAGTGATAGTTCCCCACAGGAGTAACAAAAGCCGTTTTTTCCTGGTCCTCAACGGCCAATGGTATTTGATGATAACCTTGGAAGGCGTCCAGGAAACTCATCCGAGGGTGACCTACTGTCGCATCTACCAACTGATCTATCCTCGGCATAGGGAAAGGATCCTTGGGGCAAGCCTTGTTAAGGTCTGTGAAGTCTACGCAGACGCGCCATTTCCCCGTCTTCTTCCTCACCACTACTGTGTTAGCCAACCACTGGGGGTAGAAAATCTCCTTAATAGCCCCTGCCTGTTTGAGTTTAACCACCTCAGACTTAATTGCCTCCACGTGCTCAGTCGAGGGTCGCCGAGGGGGCTGCTTTTTTGGAGTCACTAAAGGATCTACATTTAATCGGTGACAGATGAATTCCGGATTCAGACCAGGGGCTTCGTAGGCGTCCCATGCAAAAACGTCCACGTTCCCCCTTAACAACTCGACCAACTCTTCCCTCTCCTGTGGGGGCAATCGAGCCCCTACCTGGAAGAATCTTTCACGGTCATCCCCTATAATCACCTTCTCCAAGCCCTCACAACTCGTCTCGTCGTCTGGCCCTCCACGAAGCGACGACGAGGCCCCCGACTGCTATAAGACATTCTCTTTACTGGCTGAGGCGCCAACCTCTGGTTTGTGCTGAATTGCTGCAATTAGGCACTGCCGAGCCACAGACTGGCTTCCCAATATCTCTATCACTTGACCGTTAGAGGGGTACTTCACTTTCTGATGAAGGGTGGAGGATACGGCGCCCAAAGAGTGCAACCACGGCCTACCCATAATGGCCGTGTACGGAGAGAAGGCATCTACCACGATGAAATCTACCTCGACCACATCCCATCCAGCTTGCACAGGCAGTCTGATCTGGCCCCTAGGGACCACCATCTTACCCTCAAAACTCACCAAAGGCGAGCTGTAGGCCGACAAATCCTCGGGCCTTAAACCCAGACCCTTAAAGAGGTCGGGATACATAATCTCTGCTGCACTTCCCTGGTCAACCATGACTCTCTTCACATCGTATCCGCCAATTCTAAGGGTTACCACCAGAGCATCGTCGTGTGGTTGTATGGTTCCTTGTTTGTCCGCTTCTGAAAAACTTAGAACTAGAGGAACGTTCGTCTTAGCCCTCTTTGGCATTAAGTTAGACTCACCGTCGGTGTAATGTGATACTGACATTATTCTAGTTGGGCAGGATCCAGTCCTCCCTGGAGCGGCGAATATAACATTGATGGTCCCGAGAGGAGGCTTGGATGCAGGGCCTCCCTGAAACGCAGCACCTGTCTGGCCTCCTCGGCCACTTGAATGATGCAATAAATGCTTCAACCTGCCTTCTCGGACCAGTTGCTCCAAATGATCCCATAAGTTCCGACAATCCTCAGTAGCATGACCGTGATCTTGATGATATTGGCAATACAGGTTTTGGTTGCGGTTGCTTGGATCTCCTGCCATTTTATTCGGCCACTTAAAAAAGGGTTCATTCTTTACTTTTTCCAAAACTTTCTGCACTGGCTCTCGAAACACCACATTGACGGCCTGAGCATTGGCAGATGCAGATTGTCCTAAAAAGTCCCTCCGAGGACGATTATTCTGTACCCGATCCGACCTGGAATCCCTCCTATCCTGAGGAATCATCTTCACCTTTCCCTTACCTTGCAGTTGATCTTCCTCAATTCTTCTATACTTGTCAATCCTATCCATCAGCAGACGTACACTGGTGACAGGTTTGCCTGTGAGTGACTTTCTCAGATCATGCTCCGCCGGCAATCCTGCCTTAAATGTACTAATGGCCACATCATCATAGTCCCCATCTATCTCATTAAACATCTCCCAATATCTGTCCGAGTAAGCTTTCAAAGACTCTCCCTCACGCATGGACATTGATAGCAAAGATCCTAGCGGCAAAGGTACCCTACTGCAGGTGATGAAGCGCGCTCCAAAGGACTGGGTAAGCCTTTTGAAAGAATCAATAGAGTTTGCCTTAAGGCCATTAAACCATCTCATTGCCATCGGACCCAAGCTGGACGGAAAGATCTTACACATTAGAGCCTCATCCTTCGAGTGGACGGCCATTTTTTGATTAAAATGGCTTACATGCTCCACAGGATCCGTTCGGCCATTATAAAGAGAGAAGGTTGGTTGGCTAAATCGCCGAGGAAGGCTGGCGCCCTCAATCCGTCGTGTGAAGGGCGACTTGGCCACTTGACTCAAAGCCTCATTCATAGCTTTGTTCCCCAGACCTTTCTGCGAAGTACTTCTACCTTTCCGTCTATAATCATTATAGTCCTCCTCACCGGAGAAGGTTTCACTGGGTGGAGTTTTAGATCTTTGCCTATATGTGTCATCCTCTGTATCCTCAGATGAAGACTCCGGTTCAAATGGTGCCCGTCTTCGCCGCGCGCGATGTAACTTCTTCTTCAATTCATCTATCTCGTGTTGCATGTCCCTCTCATTCTCTGCATGGGACACGCGACTTTTCCCGCGCGATTGACTTCTATTAGTGTGCATGGTTTGTCCACTTTGCTCATGAGCCCCTCTCTGGTGAGGGTGGGCATCCGAGTAGTTGTGCTGCGACCCTCCTGATGCTGCCTGGTGCGGATTATCCTCACCCTGATGTGGCCCTACCGCTGGTTGATGCGAACCTGATTCTTCCATTTTACGCACTAAACCCAAATCTCTTTCTGATCAGATCAAGCAGTTTCCCACAGACGGCGCCAATTGTAAGGACCAGAACTGACTGGAATCCAGAGCGGGAATGGATCCAGGCCCACGTAGCCCAAACAATGAATTTATAGAGTGCAGGAAAGAAAGCTAGTCTGATCTTGGGCCGAAATATTGGATTTTAGTGTAAGAGAGATCCAATATACGAGCGTGACCTCTTGCAATAAATTTTCTTCGGACGTGTCTTGAAGATCTGATTTTTCTCTTTCTGTTTTTCTCTCTCCCTCCCTCCTTCTTCTTTCTTCTGTCTTTCCTCGCCTTATATATCATCGCCTTTCTGCCTTTTCTTCTCACTTTCTCTTGAATCTTCCGTCCTTAGCTGGAAAGCTGCTCCTTCACTGTTCAGGTATCACCTCCACATTAATGCGGCCAGAAGGTTAGCTGGGAGACAGTTAATGCGGAGGTGACAGCACCACTAGATATTTGCCATTTTCTACCATTACTTTTTGTTGGATATTTTCCCCTTTGTGCCGTTATAAGATTGTCCTGGGCACTGTCCTGAGTGATCAACAAGTTAACCAGGAACCTCGGACAAAAGTGCCGAGGTGACCCTCATCCTCGGACACAGTCCCCACTCTTGCTAACATGCTGCACCTCTCCTCGGATGGTAATTTTATCCGTTCCTCGGCTGGTCGTCCTCGGATGTTCGTATCTCTCCATACAAGATATTGGGCCGGGCCTTTCCCTTTACACTGTTGGAACCCAGGGCAAAATTGGCCCACACACTATCTATTCCAAAAAACAATATATATCTACGTTGATGACATTTAAATATATATATATATATATATCAAAATTCCTTATAGTTATCAACCATGTTCTCTTTCTCTTTTCTTTTTTTTTTTCTTTTTTTTTAATTATCAATTTTTTATATGTTAGGTTATGTTGGATCAACTCTTCTTCTTCTCCTTTTTTTTTTTTTTTTTTTTTTTCATATGACCTTTTTTTAATTCCAATTTTTATGGGATAAAAACAAACACATTGATTAGATATCTTTAATTTCAATAAGATTTAAATGAATTATATTTCAAATGGAACTCTACCAATATATATAACCCTATATATCCTTTTTGGAGTGAAACTTATTTCAATATGTGAATACCTAAATCCAATGACAATGCAAGTATGCATTCTTTCTTCTTTTATTATTATTATTTTCATTATTTTTATTTTCTTTAGTGTTATTATTGGTTTTTTGTCTTCATGTGATTTTAATTAGTGAATTCAAAACATTCGAAAATATTGTCAAGTTTCTAAAGGCTCCTTCTTTGTTTTTGTATTTTGTTTTTATTAAATTGATTAGGTTTTGTGTAATGGTTGCCTTTTGTTTAAACTAATTTTCTTAACTTTGATCTAATTTATATGCTTAGGGTTAGGGTCTTAGAATTAATGATTAAATATGGTTAGAATTAATAGATTAATTTTAGTAATTTTCTTATTTGATTTTTATGTTACATCAAATTATCAAGATATTCTACAAATATATTCTTGAATTATCAACTTTAATTTTAATTTATAATATTATCAAGATTATATTAATTTTATATTTATCAATTGTTTAGTACGTTTTTTTAAAAATAATTTTCAATTTAAAATTCAATTTTGAGTTATCAATTTAATTTAGTTTTAGGAAGAAATCTTACCCCTTATTTTAGTGAGATAATTATTTACACTTGATAATTTTTTCTTTTATCTTTATTGAATCTATTAAAATATATAATTATTTATACATTTATTTTATAAGCTTTTTCATAAAACACACGGCCTATAACTATATCCACCATTAATTATTTCACACATGCAATGTAATTTCTACTAAAAGTCATGTGGTTCATTCAATACCACTTGCCAATATTATCATTGTTGGATATGCTTCATATGGCTAACTATCTCCCCGTTAATCCCTTTACTCCATGCTTAATATAGGTCACTAATGCAAAACAACACAAACAATTGGAACTTAGAAGATAAGTCTTGCACATTATTATTTCAGCTATTTTTTGTTTAATATAATATTATTATTCCTTGCTTATTTATAATTTTAAAGGAAGAGGTTATTCCACATCATTCATTATTCTATTTTAAATACTCATTAATCTAGTTCATTGCTTATGAAAATTACAATAGTAGCAGTCAACAAGTGGCTCATTTACAAGGGTTTCACACTCTACCCTCCCAATAACCCTAATCCTAAGATGGATCAAAACACAACATACATTTCAGTCACAAAATGACCCAATACCAACAAGAAAAAAACTTATTGTGGCCACATTCACAAATTTTGGGTTTTCTTTATCCATAACCTGCAAACAATGACATGGGCAATAAGCCGACATCGATCTTGAGACAAAGGGGAAACCATATTACACTAAAATGGTGAAGGAATGCACCAATAAATAATGGAGGTGGTTATGGCTTTGTTGGTGTGGGCTATTTTTAGATAGTTTTGGAGCAGTACTCCGAACTCTGACAAAAGGTATGGATCCTATAGTGAGATCCACGTGTAAGGCCTGCCTCATTTGTAAGAGCCTTAAACACTGCTCCGAATCTATCTAAGAATAGCTCAGACCAACAAAGCCATAACCAAACTCCATTATTTAATGGTGCATTCCTTCACCATATTAACAGAATAAGGTTTTCCCTTTATCTGATGATGTCGGCTTTGTTGCCCATGTCATTGTCTACAGGCTATGGATAAAGAAGACACAAAATTTTGTGAATGTGGCCAGAATAAGCCGAAATAAGCCGAAACATAAAGCATGCTGTCAGCTCCACATGCAATGCAACTGAATAAGCCGAAACATAAAGCATGCTGTCAGCTCCACATGCAATGCAACTGTATAACACTGATTTAAGGATAACATGAATGGTGCCACTGAGCCACAATATAAGTCCACGCGTCCGCAAACTACATGGACACTGCCTGCTGCCTTCCACGCGTCTAGCTATAAGGTTCTCTTGCTCTCAGTCACTTCTAAGTCGAAGTCGGTCCTAAATTCTAATAAAGAAGGAAATGCTTTCATGATATATTGGACTGTCATCAGAATAGCATCTTTCTTTGTCTCTTTTTGTTCTTTGAATGAGATCAACCTGGCATTTAGAAACCAATTAAAATTAGAGGTTGGATGAGAGATGGAGAGCAATCAGAGGATTTAGACCTCCTACTTACAAATCACCAAAAAAAAAAAAAAAAAAGAAGCTAAAACACAGTATTAAACATATAAAACAAAATTAAACGAAGGGAATCTTCCAAATATTAATAAATTTCTTGTACAAAAGAATGCCCTTAACATTTGATTTCTGTTTTTTGGGTATTATATTACAGACAAGATCAATTAATATTTATAAAAACACTTTAAATTTTTAATATTTAATGTAAATATAAGTTATATAACATAAATATATTTGTAATTGAGAAGATCTTAATCAATCTATAAGGAGAAATTATTCCATACTTTCTATGTGTTGGGGAGATAGACACCTTAGGAAATTTTCTTGAATAATTAATATAATATATAGAGATACACCTTAACTCAAAAGGCTTAAGTTTAATGGATATGTGCTCAATTATATTATATTAACTATTTATTATTCTCATCATTATTCAATGTGAAACTTCACTTACACGTGTAATCCAATACTATAAAAGAGAGCAACTTCTTTCACTAAGAGTGAACAATTTCATGGTAGTCGATCAAAATAGAATTTGTCTGGCTTCTTTTCTAGTTTTTCATGAGCTTTTTGTTTTGGCTAGACAATGACGTATTCTCAATTTACTAGCCATTTTCGCATGTTAGTATTTTCATAATAGTATTACCCAGGCCAAAAAGTGCACCCCACAAATTTTAACCATTGCAACTTTTAAAAAAGAACATAATATGTTCTCATGGACTTTTTGAAAGTCCTAAGTGTTCATTCTTTCATGCTCACACCACAAATTTCAGCACCGAAATTTTTTTACTTTATTGGTTCATCTCCTCCTTTGTTTATGATAAAAGTTCATCCCCTCCTAAAGTTGTACAAAAAAGGTAGGCACAGCATAATTGAAAGGAATGATGATATATGCCAAATTGTGATGCTAACCATTATGGTATCTCCACGCTATTTAGTTTAAGGAATAAGGAACCAAGTATCCAACAAGCAATATTTATGCTGATAGCTATTTTTGCCCTTTTTCGGTTCCTACAATTGTCTTTCTGTTCAGACAGCAATGAAGAACTCATGTTGGTATCACTCTATTACTTTAGTTGTGGTAATTTATGTGTGATAGATAGTTGAAGTTGCATCTTTTGTGGTCCTTTGTATTTGATTGTTCAACTGAAATCTCTTATAGCTTGTTTGGATGGATGAGAGTAGAGGAGAGTAGAGTAGAGAGAGGGAGAGTAAGTTAAATTATCTTGTTTTGATGTTTTTTAAGGGAGGAGAAGGAGATATTTAGAGGGGTTCTAATTACTTCTAATCTCTTATTTTTAATTCCCCCAAATTTGAAAGATTAGGAGAGAGAGTAGAGTATAGAAATACTTGACTAAATGAATTACTAAATTTACCATTATCATATTAACAAAATTACAAACTATGAAAAGGCAAATTATTCTCCCCCCTACTTAATTTTAAAAACATTCAAACAAGATAGAAGGTAACCATTCCCGGCCCCTCTACTCTCCTCCCCACTACTCTCTCATCTCCCTCCAAACTTCCAAACATAGCATTAGGGAATGTTAAAAGTTATTCCACTAAAATATTTATAAGGAAAAGCCATTATTTAACAGGAATGAATAATAGTAATAAAATATTCATCTTTCTCTAATTTTGATGTTTGAAAAAAAAAGGAATAAAAAAAAAAAGGAATAGAGTAGAAAGTAACATTGTTTGAGAGTTGAATATAATAAAATTTAATTAAATTATAATCACATTATTGGGGGCACTGGCGGCTCCACGTTAGAGACAGGGTGGTTCTGTCTGACCTGGAAAAAAAATTATTAGTATATATAAAATTTAAAAATTTTATGATTTTTTTACCCTTAAAAAAATGTGTGACCACCCTAAATTTTTTTAAGCTCAATATAATTAAACTTTGGACAAAGTTTAGTAACAAATTAACTTGGTTGTAGACTAAGGTTACAACTCCACTTGATATATTTTTTTTATGGATACGAATTTTGACAAATTCACAATTAGATTATATTTTTTTTTCTTATATCCTCCATGCTTGCGAAACTTCAAGAAGATCAAAGATCAATAGCTTATGTCATCAATCAAATGTTTAAATTTCGAGTTTTTGTAGTCTAAAATTATACGCAAAAAAATAAGTTTATGGATCAAATAATAAATAACATATGATTAACATGAAATTTGACATGCGTTTTAAGAACATACAATTCAATGGTTAGATTTTCAAAATATGTAGCAATGTTAATTTGTTTAGTGAAAGTTGCAATCTTAACTCTTAAGCTACAATTAAGTTTGTAGTCAAATTTTGTCATAAAACTTTGTTCTTCTTAACAATATATTGAGCCCTTACAAACAAAAAGAAAAATCCAAGAAAAATTTTATTTAACTAAAATTTTGAAAAAGATGTAGCTTGCAGCATTGATAATGAAATTATCATGCAACGATTTCAAAATAAATAAATAAAATTCATAGAAGAAAATTTTAACACTTCATATATTTGAGGTTTTTTTTTTTTTTTGGTTGGTTGTTATCAATATATGAATTTATCTTTTTATTAGATTTTGTTTAATTTAAGTTTCTTCATGACAACCCTAGAAATTTTTTTTGGAGCCGCCACTACTTGGGGGGTGGGGGTTGGTCATGATAAGACTAAAGAAGGTGTACCAAGTTAGCTACGAAGCTTAGCCAACATTTTCTTAGGTCAACAATAGGTCAATTGACACCTTCTTAGGCCAGCCATGAAGGTTGAGTGACATATTCTCAAGTTGATCACATAGGTTGGTCAATTTTTGCTTAGGTTAACTAAGTAATACAGTAATCCTCAAAAGAAGTGTCTATTGAGTTTCTTCACATTGACATTTATTTTGTTCTAACAACCCACCATTGCATTTAATGCTACTAAGCAACATTCCTTAAGCTAATTTGACATAACAAAAAACCAGTTAGCAAATCTATTGAATTGTTATCTTGACACACGTTCCTTCAGCTAACTTGTGACATGATAGACAATCAGTTGGCAAAATTTAAGCATTGTAGTTTTCTGACTTAACCATCAGAACCTCCTTGGGTACTCTCCTCCTATCGGTCTTGGTTTATCTAAGGTCTCTTCTTCTTTAGCCGGTGATTGGTTCAATTAAGAGGAGATTGGTTCAGTCAAAAGTTCCATAACAGTTTTGTCAAGGTCGAAGTCCTCACTACGATTCCATCATGTCTCCAAAATTCCACCTCCCATAATTACTATTATGTCATTTCTTTCATAAAAAAAAGATATAAACATTTATAAAATGATAATTTCTATATAAAAAAAGGTATTATTAGGGGTTTCAAATAAAACTTCATTAACATATATTTGATTCCTTCCCATTGTGGAAGGATTAAAAAATAGGTTTGAGAAGGAAATGAATGAGCTATTCTTTAAAAATTCTCTCAGGCTCCTTTCCATTCCATTTATTCCTTTAAATTTTGAAAACTGTTTTTTTTTTTTTTTTTTCTTTCCATTTTATTCCCTGTCCTTTACTCTAGCAAACAAACAGCAAAAAACAATATAACAAGACTAAATATAAGGTCACAAATATGCAATTGTTTCTTCTTTCTTATTAAACAAACAAATCAAAGATGTTTTTAAGTTTTAAGTACTAAAAAGATCAAATACAACGACATAGGACTATAATTATGGTTGTTATCACTACGTTGCTTCAAGAATACAGGATGTGTTTCAAGATATGGGATCCTCTATGAATTGTTTGAGTACCAAACTGGCCTACCCCTCTCATCATTGTAATTTATTAACTTCACGAAGGAGTTAGAATTAAGGCAATTAGATCACATGGTTTCGAATTTCATTATGTGAAAAATAAATAAATAAATAAAAACGGCAACTGAACTAAGAACCTGTTTTGCCATGACTTGGCAACAACAAATGCATGATCAAAACATCCGTTGGTTAATCAATTTGCGTTCAGTGCAATTTGAAGCTGAACTTACAATGAAAATGAAAACTAGAAAAGAAAAGAAAAGGTGCTAACATGAGATCTCTGGTCAGTGGCGAAGCCAAAATTTCAGTTTAAGGGAGGAAGATTAAAAAATAATGAAAAAGAGCATAAATTATTAATCGATCTTAATAATAAAATTAAAAACAACAATAATTGTCATACAAAATCTATTAAAATTTAAATAATTGTAAAATAAATAAACAATTGTAAAACATTCCTGATGATCAATCATCAAAGTAAGATATTAATCTATATACATCAAGTTTAGACATTTAATTTGATTCCTCAAAATAAATTGAGAAAATAATTTTCAACTTTTCTTTCTCTATTCTTCTAATTATTTAAAATTTGAATTTATGATAAAAATCAAATTTTGAAACTATGAAAATGCAAGAAATGAAGGAGAAATAAATAATGGATGCTTTACTACTTTAGTGCCATACAAGATATTATTATTATTATTATTATTATTTTGTGTAAAGTTTGAGTTCCACGTGGTTAAACTGAAATGAAAGGAAAGAAATTTGGATAAATAAAAAGAAAAAGGATTGAAATTGCCAAATTGGTCAAAAGTCTAAAAAGGTTTGGTGGCAGTGACATTTATTTTGTGTCAATTCATTGTTTAAAGTGGGAGGAGTTGTTTGAGTAATACAAAAAAATCTCACAATATTTTTACAATAAATTAAAATATCAATATATCATTGGTCAAAATAAAAATAAAATATATCTATTCTGAGATGCATTTCAACTAAAAATAAGAGTGTTGTGAAAATTTGCTTTGGTCCATTAAAATTCGGCCAAACACAAACAGCCAGTACTTAATTTTTAAAAATAAAATAATAAAAAGAATGTGAAAAATAGCATTTTTGGATTATTGTCAATTTGGTTCAAACATTTTAGTAGTAATCAATTTGGTTAATATAATTTTCAACTTAAATAGAAATTAAATTAACTGCTACCAAAATGTAATGACCAAATTGAAAATAACTCTAAAATATGAGGATTAAAATATATTTTTTTTTCCAAAAAAAATAAAGGAAGAAGGAAAGAAAACAAAAGTGCTAAGTTGGGATCTGCCGCCCATTAAAGAAGCTAAGTTGTAACCATATTAAATAAAATGATAAATTATTATTAAAAAAAAAAAAAAGCTTACAAATATAACCTTTGAATCATTACTTGTCATTTCTAGACTTTTGATTTCAATAATAATTCTCTTGACTTTTAATTTGACAATTAACTCTCTTGCACATTAGATTTGTGAAAAATTACACATTTTGTTAGTATATTTTTTTATTAAAATTAAAAGATTTAATTATATTATGTAATAATAACATTTTTGTGGGTTCTAATTAACTCAATTAATAAAGTATTTTTTTTAATAAGAACTAGTAAAGTATCTTATTATTAAATAAAACGTTTAGAATTCAAATCTCGTCTACACTAAAATTTTATTAGTATTTCGATTTAATAATAAATAGTAATTATCATGAATAATGTGCTATAGGTTTTCAAATATAATAATAATAATAATTTTAAAATGATTAATAAAGTGGAGGAAACTATATGCACAGAAAAAAGTTTGTCCATACAAAACTAAAGTGCAAGGGAATAACGATTTGAATCAAAAGTTTAAGAGCTGAATTAACATTCACATTGAAGTCAAAGCATGATATTTGTCAAAATCCCAAAAAGGAAAAAAAGAAAAAGAAAAAAAGATAATAGTTTGGAATTCCTTCTTTTTGTAAAAAAATTAAAAAAAAGAAAGAAAGAAAAAGTTTCTTCCACTTTTTCCTTTAACTCTTTAGTAAAGAAATTTAATTCTTCATAATTTTTTATTTGACATAAAAAACTAATTTCTCATAATAAATGGTTTCATTTTTTTATATAGTAATATAATAGGATTTAATGTTTGTTTCATGATAATTATTGTTTATTGTCATAATTCATACCAATATACTAATAGTTTTTTTTTTTGGTTATTAACAAAATTCCATTGTAAGCTTTGTATTTGACAATTTTTTTCTTTAATAATTTAAGAAATACAAAGTTTAGCTATAAAATTTATTGTAATCTTAGCCTACAACCTTACTCAATATATTTTTGTTGGAGATGAATTTTGACAAATTTACCATTAGATTACATCTTCTTTTTATATCATCCATACTTGCAAAATTTATAAAATATCAAAGATGAATAGCTATCTCATCAATAAATCGTTTAAATTGCAAATTTTTATAATTTAAAATTATGCATAGAATATAAGCTTATAGATCATATATTAAATAATATTCAATTGACACGAAATTTGACATGTGTATTAAGAGTGCAAAGAATATGCAATTAGTAATATTTATTTTATTGAGTAAGGCTATAGCCTTAGACTACAAGTACAACCAATTTTGAAAATCTAATTGTTGAATTACAGTGAGTTCCAGTTAGCTCAACTGGTAAAGTTTCTGATGATTATATAAGAGATCTAGAGTTCAATCCCGGCCTATGTCAAAAACTGATTGGTGTCTTGGTCTGATAATAAAAAGCTATTATCAAGAGCGGACGTCATAGGTTGAAACTTTCTAAAAAAAAAAAAAAACTGTTGAATTACATATTCTTTAGTAAATATGATTCTTACCTTAGTTTTAATAAACAAACATATTATCTATTTGGAAAATATATAGGGAAAAATGACTAGATACCCTTTATTTTTGAAGTATATAGCAAAATAGTCATATTTTCAAAATATATAACAAAATGACCATGTTTTTGGAACTTGATATTGTTAATGTCGAGTTCCAAGCAGAATTCGACATGAGCAATATCAAGTTCCAAAATAGAAGTATTTTCCGAGATACTTTGACAAAATGGTTGTTTGGTTAAATAGTTTAAAAATAAATGGTAAGTAGTCAATTTTTCCATACATATATATATATATATATATATATTTTTTTTTTTTTTTCTGTTTTGTTTTCTTGGTCACCCAAAATAAGAAGAAAAGTGAGGCCCACAGTGCTGGTGAGCAACCTCGTAGTAGAGCCGTTTCTGAACCGTTTCCTTGTTCTTCTCAATTTACTCCCTCAGGGAAAAGAAAAGAATATCCATCGCATAAATATTAAACCGCAAACTGCTTCATGTCAATATTTTCATTTGGTTTTTGTACCAAGTCTTTTGGCTTAATATACTAAAAAATGAGGTTTATTTGTAATATAAGCATTGTTTAAACTTATTTGAGAAAATGAGGAGAGAGGTAGATTTCGACAATGATGTTACCACAATTCTAAGAAAAAATATGAGAGAGGAAAGAGAAATGATGTGATGGAGAGAGAGAGAGAGAGAGAGAGACAATTGAATTTTGGTGTAGTTATTTAAATTTCTGCCCAAAATGCAAGCTGCCTAGGAGGAGTTCGGAGAGAGAAAAAAAAAGAAGCAATTGTGGCAATGAAGTTGCTAAAATTGTAGGAGAGAGGAAAGAGAAAAAAAAGAATTAAGGCAATCGATTTGCCAAAATTGTGGGGAGAGAAAAAAAAAATTATGGCAATTGAGTTGCCAAAAATATAGGGGAGAAGAAAAAAAGGAATGTGGTTTGCCGAAGCAGAGCTAGAGGAAAAAAAAAAAAAAAGAATTATAACAATTGAGTTGCCGAAAATGTAAGGGAGGAAAAAAAAGAAAAGAAAAGAAAAGAAAAGAAAAGAAAAAGAATTATGGCTTGCTAAAGCTGGGAAAAAAAAAGGCACTGATCAATGGAGTGGCCGAAATTGTGGCTTGCCATAAATTTTTTTTTCTTCAGTTTCGGCAGGCCACAATTCTTTTCTTTTCTTTTTTCTTTTTCTCCCCTAAATTCTCGGCAACTCAATTGTCATAATTCTTTTTTGAGAAATGTTATGTCTACAATACTTTTACAACAAATCATAGGTGGTTAATTATTATTGGTTCAAATTTGAATTTAACACTACGATTACTTTTTTAACCCAACAATAACAACCAGTAACAACCTGCCACTTAGGATTTATTGTAAAAATATTGTAGACATATCATTTTTTTTCCACAATTTCGGCAACTCCATTACCATAATTCTTTTTTTATCTCTCTCCTATCCCCTACAATTTCGGCAACTCCATTGCCACAATTCCCTTTTTTTTTTTTTCCTCTCTCTCCTTTTCAGCACTTCTCCTATTTCGAGCACTCCTTTAATTTGGGTAGCTTGCATTTTGTGCAAGAATTTCGGTAACTATATCACCGAAATTCAATTATCTCTATTTGTCCCTCCACCACATCATTTCTCTCTCCTCTCTTATACTTTTTCTTAGAATTTCAACTACACTATTAATGAAATTTGCTTTTCTTCTTATTTTCTTAAATAAGTTTAAACAGTACCCATATCTTAAATAAATTTTATTTTTTACAATATTAAACTAAAAGACTCATTGAATTGCATATCCTTCTTTACCATACTCTTACCTTGGTTTTAATAAACAAACATGTTTATTAAAATGACTAGATACCCTTTATTTTTGTAGTATATATAAAAATAACCATATTTTTAAACAATATCGTGTTTCAAAAACAGAATTATTTTTATATTTTACAAGATACTTTCACAAAAGGGTTGTTTGGTTAAATAGTTTAAAAATAAAAGGTAAGTAGTCAATTTCCTCGCAGTCACTCAAAAACAAAACTGAGGCCCACAGTGCTGGTGAGCAACCTCGCAGTAGAGCCGTTTACTTGTTCCTCGCAATTTACTCCCAGTCTCTCACCAAGGAAAAGAAAAGAATATCCATCCGCATATATCAAACCGTAAACTGCTTCATCTCAATATTTCTTTCATTTGCTTTTTGTATCCAACACGTTATAAGTTTTTTCTTTCTTAGCCCCCACTTTCCGTGTAGGCCCCACTCTCCCTATTTCTCACCTCACCCTCCCATTTCTTCTCTCCCTATAAATACTCACCAAAACCACTCCCCAGATGTTTGAGCCTCTCACTAACCAAAATCTCCTCTCCACAACTCTCTCTCTCTCAAAAACTTTCATGGAGTCCCACAACAACAAAAACACAGGGACCATCAAATTCCTTTGCAGTTATGGCGGGAAAATCCTCCCTCGCTACACCGACGGCACTCTTCGTTACGCCGGTGGCCTGACACGGGTTCTCGCCATCGATCGCTCTATTTCTTTCACAGGTTTGTGTGCTCTTCCATTTTCAGATTCGATTTTTTGTGAATTCGTTTGGTTTTTTTTTTTTTTTTTTTTTTTTGTGAATAATTAATCAATTTTTTTGTTTCTTGTTGTTGTTACAGAGTTGATGGTGAAGCTCGGGGAGTTCTGTGGCTCATCGGTGAATCTCCGGTGTCAATTGCCGACCGGAGATTTGGAAACCCTGATTTCGATCACTTCCGACGAGGACTTGGAGAATGTTATCGAAGAGTACGACCGCGCTTCTTCTTCGTCGATGAACAACCGTCCTTTGAAGATCAGAGCCGTGCTTTCGCCGCCGAAATCTCTCAAACAAGTCTCTCCTCCTCAAACTCCCCCCGAATCGTTGAGAAACACTCCTTCCTACCGATTCGCTCCCCGGACTTACTCACCGCCGGCCGGTTACTCCGTCGGCGCTCGGAATTGCTACCCGTATAGCCGCCAAGTTCAGGAGTATCCTAGGGTTTCGAAGATTTACACACATTAACTGATAGGATCTTCTTATACAACACAAGACTTCGCAAAGCTTGGTTCAACTTGTTTAACCGACTCTGCACTTGCACATAGAAGCAGAGACTGCGTGCAGAAGTAAACTTTTTCAAAGCGATTTGAAATGCACAGCTCCATTTATCATCGATGGTGACATTGCGAACGAAATATTCTCTCTCAGTCAAAAGATGAATTGGACGCCTTTCATGAATCTCAAATTCTTTACTGTAGACCTTTTCACTCGGCCATCGAATTGTTAATAGATTCCCAAACATAACTTAGGTGTGTTTTAACTAGTGGTGTTTTAAAATCTATCCTACGCATATACGCAAGAACGTGACAATAAATATGTTTGATATCACATCAATAAATTATAGAAATAGTTGCAAGTTGCAATTCTCTTAAACTCAAAATATATTCCTTTGAGTATGGGGAAAGCTAAATTTTGTAGCCCATGCTACTACCAAGCTTGTTGTTAGGCTTAAAAGCAATTTTTGTTGTAATATGCGTGAAGCACTTATAAAAATAAAAATAAAAAGTTACAAGTTGCACATCAGTTTATAAGGTTCATGTAAATTTTGTAATATACCTCATATTGCAAATTATATTCCACTAAGTTTTGTTTTGGTGAGTTTTTTATATAAAAAAGATAATTGAGTTTTAAAAATTGATAAAGGAAAAAGTTGTTTAGAATGCTCCATCAAGAGATTGCGATTAGTTTCAATATTGTAGTCAACTAGTCATATATTTTTTATTTAAATAAAATATCTGAGTCATACTCATATATTTGGATGGTAATATTAGGCAGTCATTATCTCTAATTTAATAAGTGTACATTTGATTAGAAAATGAAGTTTGATCTTTGATTTATTATTTGGCATGAGCGAAATTAACCTAATATGAATAATTTGATACATATCTTGTCCTAAGTCCTGACAAGTTACAATAACATTAACACCTAGACTGCTATTGATACCAATTCATCGTATTGCTTCTGGAGATGTCAAGCATCTCAGCAGTACTTTGACTTTCTCAAAAGATTGAACTTTAATTTCAGTCAAGAAAAAAGCTTTGGAATTTTTCCCAGGCCAATTTTTCAAAGTTCTCTGTATCATATTCAAATGTGGTCCCTTACTCTTAGCATTGCCATTACTATCATCAATAAAAAATAAAAAATTTCACCACATTTTTTCATAGCTTATAAAATTAGGCACCAACTCTCCTTATACTTTCTAAGTCTTTTTTTTTTTTTTTTGATAGAGTTGAACACATGCAAAAAAGAAAAATGTGAGAGAGAAACAAAAAAGGAGAGAGATTTTTTAATATAGGAACCTGTTTTTTTTTTTTTTTGGGTCAAAAAATTGAAATTAACGTTATTTTGATTTATAAAAAAAAATTACAATAGAAGAGCTGAAGCTAGTATTATTTTAATGAGTTGTATATAAAAATAAAAACTAGGATATTATGTGATTTATTAATGTGGGATTAAGGGCCCAAATCATATATTGGGCATTGGGTCTTGGCCGAAAGCATGAGTAGTTTGAGGACGAACGAATGGTAATGAATAGTTCAAACCCAAGACTTAATGAGCAAAATACAGATGGGAGGGTGGTCCGAGGAGGAATATCTCATCTGACATGATAAATACAACTCAAATACGTATTCCAGCAATCACAGTGACCTTCTAAGAAGCTCAAGTGATAAGGACGTGCATCATAAATATATAAGGATGATGGGAACTCAGAAATATCTAAGGAAAAACTTCTACCACCACATTGAATGCACTGCAGCTACTTTTCTAGCCGCATTTATGTTGAGGAGACCCCTAAATAGTGTTGTCTTAGCTACCACAACTCACAGAAAACCAGAGAGGGTGTCTGATGGGACATACACTTAAGTAAATGCTCAAATAATCAACAAGTATAGGATCAAGATGGCCTAGAGGGAGCTATATAATGTAAGAGACTCACCATGAAGAGGAGATCGAAAAAAGAAAGAAAGAATATTGTAGCAATCAAAATTGTACTTATATTCAACTGTTATTGATTTATAAAAATGAGACCTCCTCGGACTGTAAGTTCGTTGACATCAGAATCTCTTATTTGTGTTTGATTGTCATATAATTCAATACTAGCCGTTATTCAACTCATTAGAGCTTGGTTCTTTAACTCACTCTCTACAAATTTATTGTACTGAGCTTACTGGGCTAAGATCACACACACCTTGGGCTTGGGCTGCAAAACAAGTCCTTATAATTAAATAACTTGGTAATTAAAATAAATAGAGTATTTTTTAAAATAAATATTTATTTACAAACTTAGATGTGAATACTAATAACCCTAATCCTAACCACGGATGTATCAAAATGCAACACACATTTCAGCCACAAAGCCAAAAGCCACCTCCTTTATTTATTAATGCATTCCTTTGGAGAGAAAATAGAAATTAAAACTTTTTTGGTAGATGTTTGGTTGGAGAGAGGGGAGGGAAAAAAAATTAGTGGGGCTCAAATATTTTCTCTCTAGGCCTACCAAAATGTTTTACCTCCAAAATAGAGAGAAAACTGAGTGAGAGAAATTTGATAGATAAATAACAAAAATGTCCATATCCACTTGCATATGGGCTTGTCCAATCCGTTGCGCTTTCTTTTCTTTTCTTTTTTAATTTCCTGGGCAAGCTTTGTTGCTCTTTTTTGTCACTTTTTGTTTTGTTTTAATAAGGCATCATTTTTTAATAAGGATATATGAGTAAATTTGTACAAACACATTTTTTCAATTCTTTTACTTTTCTACCCAACCAAACAAAAATAAGAGAAATTAAAATTTTTTTTATCCTCTTACTTTTTCACTTTCTCATTATTTTCTATTATTTCACTTTTCCACTTTTTCAAACAAACAGAGCTAAAAGAAATCTGGATTCCCCCTCTATCTGAAAGATGTCGGCCTGTGGCCAGAATAAGCCTAAACTTAAAAGCATGCTGTCAGCGATCCACACGCAATGCAATTATATATAACGCTGATTTAACACTGATTCAACACTGATTCAAGGATAATATATATGAATGTTGCTAGTGCTACTCAGCTACTGAGCCACAATATAAGTCCAAGTGTCTAGCCAACTACATGGTCCACGTGTCTAGCTCTAAGGCTCTCGTGCTCTCTCGGTCTCTTCTAATTAAGTCGGTCCTAAATTCTAAAGAAGGATCTAGTTGGTGACAAGCGACTGAATCCCAATTGTTTGTTAATTTAGGTTAATGCTTTCATGATTTTTATATATATTACTCATAATTTTATAAGCCAGTGATCTGTCAGAATAGCATCTTTCTTTGTCTCTTTTTGTACTTGAATGAGTTAACTTTGTATTTAGAAACCAATTAAAATTAGAGGTTGGATGAGAGATGGAGAACAATCAGAGGATTCAGACCTCCTACTTACAAATCACCCAAATAAAAAACAAGTTAAAACACTGTATTAAACATATAAAACAAAATTAACCAAAGGGAATCTTCCAAATATTGATAAATTTCTTGTACAACAGAATGCTTAACATTTGATTTCTGGTTTTTTTTTTTGTAATATATTACAGACAAGATCTATTAAAATTTATAAACAAAGATTAATATACACTTTCAATTTGTAATATTTAATGTAAATATAAGTTATATAACATAAATCTATTTGATAATCTTAATCATATTAGGAGAAATTATTCCACTCCTTCTATGAGAGGGAGGACTTCTTTTTTAAGAGTGAATAATTTTATGAATATTACAAGATAGTTGATCAAAATAGCATTTGTCTGACTTGGTTTTTCATGAGATTTTTGTTTTGGCAAGACAATGACATTTTCTCAATATACTAGTCATTTTCTCATATTAGTGTTTTCATATTACTCACCTAAGGTAAAAAAGCAGTGCATCTACAAATTTTCACCATTGCAACTTTTAAAAAAGAACATAATGTGTTCTCATGGACCTTTTTGAAAGTCCTACGTAAGTGTTCATTCTTTCATGCTCACACCGCAAATTTTCTGCACTCAATTTGTAGATGCAAAAGAGAGAAAAAATTTTCTTTATTGGTTTATCTCCTCCTTTGTTTATGATAAAAGTCGATCCCCTCCTAATTAAAGATGTAAAAAAAAGGTAGGCACAGTATAATTGAAAGGAATGATGATATATGCCAAATTTTGATGCTAACCATTGTAGTATCCAACAAGCAATATTTAATTATTTATGCCGCATTTATGCCGCTGATAGCTATTTTGGAGGACAAAATTGGTTTCTGTCCACTTCGGGCAAAATAAATAGCATTCTATCCCATTTCTTAAACTAATTAAGGAAATGCTCACATTTTGAAACTCGATTTTCTCAAAATCAAGTTAAGTTATATAGTGACGTTTTTAATGACCTATAGTGACATTTTTAAGGACCTATAGTGGCATTTTTTAACTCAAACTCTATGAAATTGAGTTATAGGTAAAAAAATTGTATGTAACTCGACGATCGAGTTACAAAACGCCACTATAGAGTTTCAGTAAATTTTTTTTTTTTAACTCAATTTTGAGAAAGTCGATTTTCAAAAAATTGGCATTTTTCTAATTAGTTTGGGAAAAGGGGTAGAATGCTATTTATTTTGCCTGAAAAGAGCAGAGGCCAATTTTGTCCATATTTTTGAAAGTCCTACGTGTATCTTATATTGTAGTCAACTAGTCATATATTTTTCTTTCTAAAAAAAAAAAAAAAAAAAAAAAACTAGTCATATATTTTTTATTTAAAAAAAATATCTGAGTCATACTCATATATTTGGATGGTTCATACCTCATAATACGGCCGAAAAGGATGGTAATATTAGTCAGTCATTATCTCTAATTTAATAAGTGCACATTTGATTAGAAAATGAAGTTTTATCTTTGATTTATTATTTGGCATGAGCGAAACTAACCTAATATGAAGAATTTGATACATATCTTGTCCTGACAAGTGACAATAACATTAACACCTAGCTAGACTACTATTGATACCAATTAATCGTATTGCTTCTGGAGATGTCAAGCATCTCAGCAGTTTGACTTTCTCAAAAGATTGAACTTTAATTTCAGTCAAGAAAAAAGCTTTGGAATTTTTCCCAGGCCAATTTTTCAAAGTTCTCTGTATCATATTCAAATGTGGTCCCTTACTCTTAGCATTGTGTTTTGTGAAAAAAAATTCCCTTGAGTCATTACTATTATCCACATAAGATGCCCAACCTTTGTTCATTTTAGAGGCCGAAGTAAACACATCTTCGCCCAATGGCGCCTACAGCTACCAAGAAGTGGAGAGCTCAAGTTTGAACTAATGACTCACTCTATAGAGGTGGACTTGACTTTTCTTTAAAAAAAGAAAAAAAAAATTTGTTCAAATTATTTATTTATGTCAATGAGTTGATAGGATAGTTTATCTATGCTATTATTTAAAAGGCTTCCAAGCTGTCTGAACAATAAACAAAACTCCTAAATTTTAGGTAATTTAAAAAAAAATAGTTTTTTTCACCACATTTCTCCATATCCTATAAAATTAGGCACGAACTCTTCTTGTACTTTCAAACACTTTTTTTTTTTCTAATAGAGTTGAACACATGCAAAAAAGAAAAATGTGAGAGAGAAACAAAAAAGGAGAGAGATGTTTTAATATAGGAACCTTTTTTTTTTTTTTTTTGGGGGTTAGAAAATTGAAATTAACATTATTTCAATTTATAATAAAAAATGTATATATATATATATATATATATATATATATTAATGAGTTATATATAAAAATAAAAACTGAAATGTTATGTAACTTGTTAAATAAATTGATAAAATAAATAAAATAAATTTTTTTTATAAAATAAATATTGATTTACAAACTCCGATGCGAATGCTAATAACCCTAATCCTAACCATGTATGTATCAAAACGCAACACACATTTCAACCACAAAATGACCCAATACCAACAAAGCCAAAAACCACCTCCATTATTTATTAATAATGCATTACTTCATCATATTATAAGAAATGTATGACTTTTGTTCAATGCCTCTAGTGCATTGGATCTGCTGCAATTATAATACATGTTCATTGTTAGATACGTGTCATGATCACTTAAACAAAAATGGGACCTTAAAAGAAATCTGGATTACCCTTTATCTGAAAGATGTCGGCTTGTGGCCAGAATAAGCCTAAACTTAAAAGCATGCTGTCAGCTCCTCACGCAATGCAACTATATATAACATTGATTTAACACTGATTTAACACTGATTCAAGGATAATATATATGAATGGTGCTAGTGCTACTGAGCCACAGTATAAGTCCAAGTGATACATGGCCCACGTGTCTAGCTCTAAGGTTCTAGCTCTTGCTCTCTTAGTCGGTCCTAAATTCTAAAGAAGGGTCTAGTTGGTGATGACTGAAAAGTGACTGAATCCCAATTGATTTTCTAAAGAAGGATCTAGTTGGTGACAAGTGACTGAATCCCAATTGATTTTTAATTTAGGTAAATGCTTTCATGATTTTTATATATATTACTCATAATTTTATAAGCCAGTGGTCTGCCAGAATAGCATCTTTCTTTGTCTCTTTTTGTACTTGAATGGGTTAACTTCGTATTTAGAAACCAATTAAAATTAGAGGTTGGATGAGAGATGGAGAACAATCAGAGGATTCAGACCTCCTACTTACAAATCACCCAAATAAAAAACAAGTTAAAACACTGTATTAAACATATAAAACAAAATTTCCCAAAGGGAATCTTCCAAATATTAATAAATTTCATGTACACCATAATGCTTAACATTTGATTTCTGTTTTTTTTTTTTTTTTTTTTTTTTTGTGTGTGTGTAATATATTACAGACAAGATCTATTAAAATTTATAAACAAAGATTAATATACACTTTCAATTTGTAATATTTAATATAAATATAAGTTATATAACATAAATCTATTTGATAGTCTTAATCATATTAGGAAAACTTATTCCACTCCTTCTGAGAGGGAGGACTTCTTTACTAAAAATGAATAATTTTATGAATATTACAAGATAGTTGATCAAAATAGCATTTGTTTGACTTGGTTTTTGATGAGATTTTTGTTTTGGCAACACAATGACATTTTCTCAATTTACTAGTCATTTTCTCATGTTAGTGTTTTCGTATTACTCACCTAAGGTAAAAAAGCAGTGCACCCTACAAATTTTCACCATTGCAACTTTTAAAAAAGAACATAATATGTTCTCATGGACCTTTTTGGAAGTCCTACGTAACATAAGTGTTCATTCTTTCATGCTGACACCGCAAATTTCGGCACTTAACTTGTAGATGCAAAAGATAGAATTTTTTTTTTTTTTTTTTTTTTTGCTTTATTGGTGCATCTCCTCCTTTGTTTATGATAAAAGTTCATCCCCCTCCTAATTAAAGATGTACAAAAAAGGTAGGCACGGCATAATTGAAAGGAATGATGATATATGCCAAATTGTGATGCTAACCATTATGGTATCTCAACGCTATTTAGTTTAAGGAATAAGGAACCAAGTATCCAACAAGCAATATTTATGCTGATAGCTATTTTTGCCCTTTTTCGGTTCCTACAATTGTCTTTCTGTTCAGACAGCAATGAAGAACTCATTGCTGTGGTAATTTATGTGTGATAGAGGAAGTTGCATCTTTTGTGGCCCTTTGTATTTGATGGTTCAACTGAAATCTCTCAGGGAATGTTAAAAGTTAGTCAACCCCTCCATTCCACCCAAATATATATAAGGAAAAGCCAATATATTTTTAAAAATAAAATTAAGGAAAATTTGCTTGATTTTTATTTAGAATTTAAAAAATCAAAATAAAAGGCTTAAATTGCATTTTGTATTTAATTTTAACTAGTAATGTTGTTGGCATAACTCCCTCCATCAAGACTCAAACATCGTAGAGATATATAATTATAAATTTATAATTGGCTCTAAACCATCAAGGTTACAACAAACTTGTAAACAATGAGTTAACCATAGAGAAGAAGAGGACATAAGAAATTTACCTCAAGCAACAACTTAAAAGATGTAACATATTTTGTATTTAAGAGTTTATTAAGAAATGGAAGGTAATGGATAGAATAAAAGGAATAAATAAAAATAAAACATTTCTCTTTCTCTTATTTTGATGTTTGAAAATAGAAAGAAATAGAATAGAAAGTAAAATGGTTTGAGAGTTGAATACAATCAAATTTAATGGAATCTTTTTATAACCATATTACTGTTTTGGAGGGGGGGGGGGGGGCAGTGGTGGTCATGATTGGACTATATACCAAGTTAATTATGTAGTTAAACCAACATTTTCTTAGGTCAATAGTAACTTGGTCAACTTCTCTTTAGAACGACCACGTAGGTTGATTGACATCTTCTTAGGTCATCCATGTAAGTCAATTGACATCTTTTTAGGTCAATTTCAAAGGTCAAGTGACATCTTCTGAAGTCGATTATGTAGGTTGGTCAGCTTCTACTTAAATCAACCAAGTAATATAGTAATCTTCAAAAGAAGTGTACACTGAATTTCTTCACATTTGACATTTATTTTGTTCTAACAACCCACCATTGCATTTAATGCTACTAAGTAACATTTCTTTAGCTAATCCGACATAACAAACAACCCGCTAGCAAGTCTATTAAATTGTTATCCGAGCACACATTCCTTCTGCTAACCTATGACCTGACAGACAACCAATTGGCAAACTTTATGCATTGTAGTTTTCTCACTTAATCATCGGAACCTTCTTGGCCACTCTCCTTCAATTGGTCTTAGTTTATCTAAGGTCTACTTCTTCAACAAGTCATTGGTTCAATTAAGAGGAGATCAATTCAGCCAAAAGTTCCATCACAGTTCTGTTAGGGTCAAAATCCTCATTGCAATTCCATCATAACCCCAAAATTCCACCTCCCATAAATTCTATTATGTCATTTCTTTAATAAAAATACGATATAAACATTTATAAAATAATAAATTCTATAAAAAAATATTATTAGGGGTTTGAAATAAAACTTCATTAACATATATTTGATTCCTTCCCATTGTGGATGGATTAAAAAATAGGTTTGAGAAGGAAATGAATGAAATATTCTTTAAAAGCTCTCTCAGACTCCTTTCCATTCCATTTATTCGTTTTAAAATTTGATAACTTTTCTGTTTTCTTTCCATTTTATTCCCTGTCCTTTACTCTAGCAAACAAACAGCAAAAGGCAGAATAAACAAGACTAAATATAAAGCCCAAAAACTTGAAATTATTTCTTCTTTCTTATTAAACAACCAAATCAAAGATGTTTTAAGTTTTAAGCACTAAAAAGATCAAATCCAACGACAGAGGAGTGTAATTATGGTTGTTATCACTACTTTGCTTCAAGAACACAGGATGTGTTTCAAGATATGGGATCCTCTATGCATTGTTCGAGTACCAAACTGGCCTACCCCTCTCATCATTGTAATTTATCAACCTCACGAAGGAGTCAGTATTAAGGCAATTAGATCACATAGTTTCGAATTTCATTATGTGGAAAAAGATAAAAATGGCAACTAAACTAAGAACCTGCTTTGCCATGACTTGGAAACAACAATATATGATCAAAACATTTGTTGGTTAATCCATTTGCGTTCAGTGCACTTTGAAGCTGAACTTACAATGAAAATGAAAACTAGAAAACAAAAAGTGCTAACATGGGACCTTGGGTCCATTAAAATTCGGCCAAACCAAAACAGCCAGTTACTCTTTAAAAATAAAATAATAAAAAGAATGTGAAAAATACCTGTAAGGACACGTCTAGCTCCCAAAGTCCAAATGAAATGGATAAAGGTTTAAAAAGTTCAAAACAATGAATTTGTAGAGAGTGGGCTATAATTGAACTTCAATGAGTTGGACAACGATCACAATAGGCTAATTGTTGCTTAAAAGCATAAACAAACAGTTTTGGATAAGAAAAATCCTCCTCGGCAATGTCCGAGGAAGGTTGTTTTTATGTATTTCTCTTAAACTTAACCACAATTACAGTTCTTGAGTGAATAGTGATTTTTCTACCAATTATCTCATGATCCTTTTACAATGAGATTTTCCTTCTTTATATTCCCCTTCCTTACTTCATCTCAGCCCTCTATGTGTAGATCAGATTGCTGGCTTTGATACTTGTCTTATCAGTACCTTCCTAAAGTCTTGGTGGATAGCTGTAAGGCTAAATGAAATGTTACTATTTATGTATCATCTCAACATTAATGTGTCTAGGGAGTTAGTTGCAAATCATTCAATGCGGTGGTAATAGCTTTTTTCTCAAATATTTTCCAACTCTCTTTTGTCTTATCCCCACCTGATGTTTATCCATGCTAGTATGATCATCTGTTACTTTGTTTTTGATGAAAGTTCAGACTTATGACCTCTGCACTGTTATGGTTTCGAAAAAAAGAAGTCAATATATATATTGATTGGTATGAACGGGATTTGAACTTAGGTCTCTTGTTTGATGGCAAGAAAAATATCAATAGATCTAATTGAAACCCATGAATAAATGGTTTTGTTTC
The DNA here is from genome assembly GCA_029955455.1 of Quercus agrifolia. Lineage (NCBI taxonomy): Eukaryota > Viridiplantae > Streptophyta > Magnoliopsida > Fagales > Fagaceae > Quercus > Quercus agrifolia. The sequence goes on from JARQAD010000006.1 coordinate 47,701,245, forward strand.
CCAAGTATAATTGATGCTCAATAAAAAAAATATGGGTTCTAGGGTTGAATTTTGTGGTGTCAACCCATAGGATTTATTATTTTTCTAATTTATTCACTAGACGAATGTAAGAGATTACCTTTAAAGGAACTACCTTGTAATCCGTCCTTATACACAAGAACATTAGACAATGGTGATAAAAAGGAATGAAAATCAATAAAAATTAAACTATTGAAGTTGCAAAATTCCTAAATTGACACAAACCCATGAGTATTCCAAATAAGAGAATCAAAACACAAATTTATTCACATAAGATTTTTTAATTTTTCTTTTTTGGCTTATCTTAAAAGAAAGAAGAAAATGAAATAGATTCAAACACAAATGCATCAAGTTGTCAAAAAAAAAAAAAAAAAACACAGACACACCAACATTTCCAATTCTTTATAACCAAACTCCTTCCACAGACCATTGTCTTGTCGGCCTCTGTCATCATTACCTATCCTCGGACTACATGATGTCTTCATACACAGCCCATGGCTCAATAACCATATTTGAGTCTTTTATCCCTACATGAACAATTTAATACATATCTTGTCCTAAGTCCTGACAAGTGACAATTACATTAACACCTAGAGTACTATCAATACCAATTCATCGTATTGCTTTGAAGATGTCAAGCATCTCAGCAGTTTGACTTTCTCAAAAGTTTGAAATTTAATTTCGGTCAAGAAAGAGCTTTGGAATTTTTCCCAGGCCAATTTTTCAAAGTTCTGTATCATATTCATATGTGGCCCCTTACTCTTAGCATTGTGTTTTTTGAAAAAAAAAAAAAAAATCCCTTGAGCCATTTCTATTATCCATAAAAGATACCCAACCTTGTTCATTTTAGAGGCCGAAATAAACACATCTTGGCCCAATGTCGCCTACAGCTTCCAAGAAGTGGTCAGCTCAAGTTTGAATTAAGGACTCACTCTATATAAAGGTGGACTTGACTTTTCCTTTTCTTTTCTCTTTTTTTTTTTAAGAAAAATTTTGAAATTATATATTTATGTCAATTTATCTTTCCTAACTTATAGAAGTACCAATGAGGCAATGAACTTTATAATAATAATTTTTTTTTTTTTTTAGTATTTTCAAATGAGACGGTTTCAAATTTTCCCTTCCATTTATAATATGCGTATATGTATATATATATATATATATATATATATATATATATATATATATGCACTCACGTGTTATCTTTCTTTGACTCTTTCTCTTAGCTCTAGAAAAATATATTATCTTTGTATAACACATAAATCTAAGCAGGCAATAATACTCATACTCATTTTTTACATTCAATAGTAACATTGTTGGAAGCTTCATATGGCTAACTATCTCCCCGTTAGGAAGATAAATCTTGTACATTATTATTTTAATTTTTTTTTATTTAATATAACATTATTATTCCTCACTCACTTATCTTTATAAAGGAATTAAGGAAAAGGTTCTTCCACATCATTCATCATTCCATTTCATGCTGTCATTAATCTAGTTCATTGACTTATATATTTGCAAGAGTTTCAAACTCAACCTTCCATGAAAGAACATTAGCATTAAGGGAGTAAAATCCCCCCAAATTGTTATTTTAGCAACACACTAGATAAAACTCCTAATAAAACTGTCTAAATGGTGAACACTAAATAAAACTCCTAAATTTTAGGTAAATTAAAATAAATAAATAAACGTTTTTCTCACCACATTTCTTCATATCTTATAAAATTAGGCACTAACTCTCCTTATACTTTCTAACTCTTTTTTTTATTTTGTATTTTTTTTTCCTGATAGAGTTGAACACATGCAAAAAAGAAAAATGTGAGAGAGAAACAAAAAAGGAGAGATTTTTTAATATAGGAACCTGTTTTTTTTTTTTGGCCAGAAAATTGAAATTAACGTTATTTCAATTTAAAAAAATAATAATAGAAGAGTCAAAGCTAGTATTATTTTAATGAATTGTATATAAAAATAAAAACTGTGATATTATGTGATTTATTAAATAAGTTGATAGTTAAAATAAATAGGGTAGTTTTTTTTAAATAAATATTTATTTACAAACTCCGATGTGAATACTAATAACCCTAATCCTAACCATGGATGTATCACAACGCAACACACATTTTAGCCACAAAGCCAAAAGCCACCTCCATTATTTATTAATGCATTTCTTTGGAGAAAAAATAGGAAGAAAAACTTTTTTTGTGGATGTTTGGTTGGAGGGAGGGGGGAAAATTGGTGGGGTTCAGGTGTTTTCTCTTCGGACCCATCAAAATGTTTTTTTTTTCCAAAATAAAGAGAAAATTAAGTGGGAGAAACTTGATAGATAAATTGTCACGACCCAAACCTGTACTTCAGAGTTTAGAGCATGACCGGCATGTTAATATCAAGTTTACCTCAATATTAACACGAACCAACCTAAATTGAAGATGCTTATCAAGAACTGTTTTCTTGAATTCCTGTTTATATCTTACATAAAAACCACAAAATACAAAAATGATGAAAATCTTGAAAATTCATTTCATTTGAACTTTGCAAGATTGTCACTTAGCGGAAACTTAGGGTATAAGGGTAAATTTTACATAGCTAAACGATTAGCAAAACTCATATTACAAACCTAACCCCAAAGATATACAACTGGGGTTCGAAACAAACTAAGATACTGAATTACATCTGTGCTCAAGGATCAAGTATATCTTGATTCCTCCTATACAACAAAAGAGCTAATTGCTATACAACAAAACTCTACATTCTAACAAAACGAGGAAACACAGAATCCTTGCCACCTCTAATACTCTCGCTGCTTCCAGGAAGAACCTGTGCACTGAAATATAATAGGGTGAGCTGCGAAGCCCAGTAAGGTTTTAAAGCTCCATGGGCCTTTAATAAGAATGCATGTAAATCAAATACTTTATGGATATGCCAGATTTGATAAAATGGTCTTCATACTGTTCGTATTGCTCTTACATAAATTATGAACTTTCAAATAAAAATACTTCATCTTCCTTTCATATAATAAATAAAAGGACATAATAAGAAACTTAGATATAATTCAGTAATTTTAACTTTGAACAGACTATACATTCTTTATCATCATACTTTTCTTATAGTTCCAAATAACTTAATAGTTCATTTGTAATACATATTAGTTAATCCAACTGTAAGTCTGTCACAACTTTGGGAGGCTTCCAGCACAAAGTGCCAGGCATCCAGCATTCCCCACAATGCCAGGTAATTCCGGAATCATATCATAATACATACTTTCAACCATGGGGGTAGGTTGACATCCTCCACAAGTTGGCTGTTACCAACAAGGGCGGGTACAGCAGAGCCAGTCCCACTTATAATGGCCAATCAGAATCTCCATGGAAATGCCAGTACTATAACCCCTACTGGCTGAGTTCAGAACATAACAAAGGAATAACCCGAAACTATATTTTCCTGATAACTTTGCTTTTACATAATGTTTCATAATAGTAGCATATCCACTTCATTCTTAAATATCATGTTCGTGATATGAATAATAGCATCAATATGCTAAAATTATTATGTATATAAGATTGAACAACTCACGAACACGTATTTTACTTAAATCATGCATATATGTAATATCTCTAATCGAAAGCTTTAATGCATAATACGTTTTGAGATAATTTTTATACTTATCAAAAGCACATGTCACAAGTCCCTTACCTGAAAACAGAAGGCGCGAGAGAATGTACACGAGGAGCTCAAGTATCCGTGTTCTCGTTCTCGTCACCTAAATGAAAAACCAAAACTTATTACGGACAACTCTTCCTAATATATAAACTTATACCTCAACCACAACCTAACTCTCAAACTCAAGAAAAACTTAATTCCCATCACTTAAAGTTCCCCAAAGCATATGATACAATCATCAAACATATTAAGCATCCAAACCATAGAGAAACCAATTCGTAAAATTCATATATGATCCTAACATAACAAGGAATAATCATATTAAATTATAGCTCAAAACATGTACCCTAACTTGAGAATTAAAATCCACAAAGTCAGGGGTAGTATATGTTGTTCACTGCCCATTCCAGCAGCATACGCCCCATTTGTAAAATACAATCGGGCTATCTACACACATCCAATTGTCATGAAATTTTACATAACCACTCCCCTGTATGTCCAGTATGAACCATAAAAATTTCGGAGTCAAAGCATCAACCCATGATTTATTAAAAATCACGCAAGACAGCATACTCAAAAATGTCCTGACAGAAATTCATGCAACTTAGAAATTAAACCATTATTTTTCTACTCATCCAAATGCTGTGAGACCAATTCCAAAACAACCATATGTGTCTTAGAATTCATAAAAACTACTCCTAGCCTCTTAATTCACAGCATATGATTTAATACATAATTTTCTTGTTGTAAACACCAAATCTGTCACAGAGACAGCTTCAGTACATATTCTTACAAAATCATCAACAAATAGCAATAAGCCTTAATTCCATTTGGGTATTTTTATACCTTTAATAAACATACTAAAATATGTTATCAAACCTTCAATAAACCATAATATCATCAAACCATCAAACCACTAAAACAGAATCATCATTCAGCCTATAAAATCAGGATAGAAGTTAAAGAAGTAGAAATGAACAAATAAAGTTTTGATTTCTTACCCCCAACAATTTGAAGCTGAAATTTTAGTCTTAACCCTTTAATTTCTTCTTTAGAGAGGGTTAAAATGCTTTGGTGAGAGAGGGAGGGCTGCCGTGTAAGAAGGGGAGAAGAAGGAAACAAAAAGAATGAAAGAGGAATAGAGAAAGAAGAAAGGAGCTGCTGGACTTCAGATGCAGCCAAGAAAATAATAAAAGGAGAAGACTTTTGGGCAGCAAAACAGATAAGGGATGTTGACAATTTGGGGTGGGCTACGTGTAGTACTAGGGAAAAAAAACATTACACCCACCTTTTCCAATTTTCTTGCATTCACACTTACATATATATATATATATATATATATTCTTTGCATTCACACTTACCTACATAGAATAGTATCACTTTACACACACATATATATATCCTTACCTTTATAAGGTTACATCCATCACCCTAAAAGAGCATATAGGTTCTATAATATCACAAAAATCAAAGTTTCATGCACAAAAATAATTAAGACAATAGCATACATATAAACTCATAAAATTAATTGTGCAACTAGGTTGGGGTGTTACATAAATGATAAAAAACCGTTGCTTTTTTTTTTTTTTTCCTTTCTCTGGTTTGGTCTGGTCTGGTCTGTACATTGCCTCTCCTTTTTTCTTTCTTTCTTTCTTTTTTTTTTTTTTTTTTTTTTTGTCCTTTTTTTTTTAATTTCTTGGGCAAGTTTCGTTGCTCTTCTTTTTTCTTTTTTTGATTTCCTGGGCAAGCTTCGTTGCTCTTCTTTATTTCTTTTTTCTTTTTTTTTCTCTTTTGCTTTCTTTGTTATTTTTTGTTTTTGTTTTTTCTTTAGACGTGATTTTTTTTTTCTAGATACGATTTTTATTTCTTAATTAATTTAGGTAATTGCTTTTTTGGCACTTTTTTTTTAATAGGGCATCATTTTTTAATAAAGGTATATGAGCAAATTTATACAAACATATTTTTTCATCCCTTCACTTTTTCACTCCCAATCAAATAAAAATAAAAGAAATTAAAATTTTTTCTATCCCTCTCATTTTTTCACTCGCCCACTATTTTCTAGTTTCGTACTTTTTCACTCCTCTGGACCTAAAAGAAATCTGGTTTCCCCTTTATCTGAAAGATGTCGGCCTGTGGCCAGAATAAGCCTAAACTTAAAAGCATGCTGTCAGCTCCACACGCAATGCAACTATATATAACACTGATTTAACACTGATTAGAGGATAATATACATGAATGGTGCTAGTGCTACTGAGCCACAATATAAGTCCAAGTGTCTAGCCAACTACACGGTCCTAAATTCTAAAGAAGGATCTAGTTGGTGACAACTGACAAGTGACTGAATCCCAATTGTCTGTTAATTTAGGTTAATGCTTTCATGATTTTTATATATATTACTCATAATTTTATAAGTCAGTGTTCTCTCAGAATAGCATCTTTTCTTGTCTCTTGTTTTTCTGTGAATGGACCAACTTTGGATTTTTAGAAACCAATTTAAATTAGAGATGGAGAACAATCAGAGGATTCAGACCTCCTACGTACAAATCACCCAAATAAAAAAATAAAATAAAATAAAATAAAGTTAAAATACAGTATTAAACATATAAAACAAAATTAACCAAAGGGAATCTTCCAAATATTAATAAATTTCTTGTACAACGGAATGCTTAACATTTGATTTCTGTTTTTTTGGTAACATATTACAGACAATATCTATTAAAATTTATAAACAAAGATTAATATACACTTTCAATTTGTAATATTTAATGTAAATATAAGTTATATAACATAAATCTATTTGATGATTTTAATCATATTAGAAGAAATGATTCCACTAATTATATGAAAGGGAGGACTTCTTTTCTAGAAGTGAATAATTTTATGAATATTACAAGATATTTGATCAAAATAGCATTTGTCTGAACTTGGTTTTTCATGAGCTTTTTGTTTTGGCTAGACAATGACATTTTCTCAATTTGCTAGTCATTTTCTCATATTAGTGTTTTCATATTACTCACCAAAGGTCAAAAAGCACTGCACCCAACAAATTTTCACCATTGCAACTTTTAAAAAAGAACATAATATGTTCTCACGGACTTTTTGAAAGTCCTAAGTAAGTGTTCATTCTTTCATGTTCACACCGCAAATTTTCTGCACTTAATTTGTAGATGCAAAAGAGAGAAAAAATTTTGCTTTATTGGTTCATCTCCTCCTTTGTTTATGATAAAAGTTCATCCCCTCCTAATTAAAGATGTACAAAAAAGGTAGGCACAGCATAATTGAAAGTAATGATGATATATGCCAAATTTTCATGCTAAACATTGTGGTATCCAACAAGCAATATTTAATTATTTATGTTGCTGATAGCTATTTTTGCCCTTTTTTCGGTTCCTACAATTCTCTTTCTGTTCAGACAGCAATGAAGAACTCACGTCGGCATTTACACTATTACTTCTTTAGTTGTGGAAATTTATGTGTGATAGAGGAAGTTGCATCTTTTGTGGCCCTTTGTATTTGATGGTTCAACTGAAATCTCTTAGGCAATGTTAAAAGTTAGTCAAACCCTCCATTCCACCCAAATATATATAAGGAAAAGCCAATATATTTTTAAAAAAAAAAATAAAAGAAGGAAAAGCCAATCTCAATGCAACACATAAATTTGCTTGATTTTTATTTAGAATTTAAAAAATCAAAATAAAAGGCTTAAATTGCATTTTGTGTTTAATTTTTCCTAATAATGTTGTTGGCATAACTCCCTCCCATCAAGTCTCAAACATCATAGAGATATATAATTATAATTGGCTCTAAACCATCAAGGTTACATCAAACTTGTAAACAATGAGTTAACCATTGAGAAGAAGAGTACCTAAGAAATTTACCTCAAGCAACAACTTAAAAGATGTAACATATTATATATTTAAGAGTTTATTAAGAAATGGAAGGTAATGGATAGAATAAGAGGAATAAATAAAAATAAAATATTTCTCTCTCTCTTATATTGATGTTTGAAAATAGAAAGAAATAGAATTGAAAGTAAAATTGTTTGAGAGTTGAATATAATGAAATTAATGGAATTTTTTTATAACAATATTATTGTTTTGGGGGAAGGGGGGGGGGGGGTGGTCATGATTGGACTAAGAAGGTGTACCAAGTTAATTACGAAGCTAAACCAACATTTTCTCAGGTTAACAGTAGGTTGGCCAACTTCTTTTTAGGTCAACCACGTAGGTTGATTGACATCTTCTTACGTCATCCATGTAGGTCAACTAGCATCTTTTTAGGTCAATCATGAAGGTCGAGTGACATCTTCTCAAGTCAATCATGTAGATTGGTCAGCTTTTACTTAGGAATGGCAACATACCGAGTTTTTTTATTCCTGAACCTTCCTCGTGGGCCTGTACCTGTTACCCGAACCTGGCCCATTTAATAAACAGGTTTTTTTATGCTCTCCTAGACTAGCCCCTTGGGCCCTGCAGGCCCCATTTAGCCATGCTAGATTTAGGCCCCATTCGGGCCCAAATTGTGGCCCAATAAATAAATAAATAAAAAGATTGAATTGAAGCCCAGATTCATTTTTGCGCAGATTCAAGCCCATATAACGTGGCCCAAATGCCAAATCAATCCAAATCATAGGCTATTAGTCATAAATCTATAAATCAATAAAATCATAGCTAATATCATAAATCAATAAATCACCTATTAATTATAAATCTATAAATCAATAAATCATAACTAAGATCATAAATCAATAAATCACCTATCTAAGATAACTATTTAATAATAAATCATAGTTAAAATCACCTGCTAAATATAAAAATAAAATAAATCCAACAAGTCCAAGAAATAAGTATCACAAGTGCAAGAAATTAAAAGCTACAAAATAAATCCCACAAGTTTAGGATAATTACAAACCAACAAGTTAATCCAACAAGTCTAAGAAATTAAAAAGCTACTAAATTAATGCAAAAAGTCTAATCTTCCACAGCTGTGACACAACTCCCATCCTTTTTATTAGGCTCCCCATCATTAAGAATTGATTGAAGTGTACAATCTCCTGACGTAGTTAAAGAACCTACAACAATAATGAATTAAAAAATGGAATAAACTTCATCAAATTATAACTAGCAAATATAAAAATATATTTTTGATTTCATTTTATAAATACAAATTATACAATTGCTAACCTTTGATTTCACTCCATAACCAATTTTGAGCACACATTATTGCCTCAATAGTCTTGGGATGAAGCCTACTATGGTGTGGACTAAATAGTCTCCCACTAATGCTAAAGGCAAATTCTGAAGTAACAGTTGTGACAGGAATGGCTAAAATATCACTTGCAGTCCTTTGTAAAAGGATACTTGAGACCATTACTATTCCACTATGCCAAAATATTAAATTCTTCACTCCCCTTCAACACTCCCTCATCAATAAAATGATCAAATTCCATTCTAGCACTCCTATGTTTCTTTGAAGTACTTGAACTATTGTTGACAAACGAATCAAAAGATGACATTGCCCTACTCAACCTACATTTCATTTGTGCCACATAATTTGAAGTACTTGCAAGTATATGAGAACTTCCTTCATTATCTACAGGGAACTCATCTACATCTCCATATTCATCAAGCAAATCATAACAAAGATTCTTAATTTTTTTCAATCTCCAAATCAGAATTATTACTATAAATGTTAGGATAATAAAACTCTAACAACTTTATTTTATATCTTGGATCCAAGATGGCAACAACAGCCATAACAACATTAACATTAGCCCAATAAGAATTAAATTTAGTGTTAGGATACTACTGATTAGATAATACTAATGATTAAATAATGGTAGTAGATGTAATTAGTATTGGTTATGTTACTGCTTTGGTAGTTAGTTAATGGTAGTTAAGTCAGTTGTGGGTTGTAACAGCTAGGTGAGTTAGTTAGAAGTTAGTTAGTGGTTTGTTAGTTTTGGCGGGAAGCTTGTAGAGGTTATAAAGGTGTGGAAGTTTGTTATATGGGTTATGAAAAGAATTAATATCTTCTTCCTAATCTCTCTCTCTCTCTTATTCAGACCCCATTCTTGTTAGGAGGTTGTTACCCTCGAAGTAACATGTTCAAGCTCTCTGTTTTCCTTTTCTTCCAATTGTTCTCTGTTTTCGATTACTAAGTTCAGATTACCAAGCTTGTTCTCTTCAATCACCAAGTTCTTAACAATTGGTATCAGAGCCTACGTTCCTAGCACCATGACTGAGACTAGGTCTGCTTCTCATATCAATGAATCCTTGTCTTTACTCAAAACCACTACCGATCACCACGCTCATTCATTACAAGATATCAATCATCAATTGAATGCAAATACTCAACAATTGAATACCAATACTCAACAATTGAATGCTAATACGCAGCAATTGAATGCCATCAGTTTAGCATTACAGAAACTCACTGAAGTAGAAGAACAGAGGCAGCAAATGGCATCCTTGAAGTCTTCATCTCAGACTCCAAGCACTCCAGCATCGCATACCATGTCTCTGCCCCTTTCAAATTTGTCAAGAAGTGTGAGAATTGACTTTCCACGATTCAAGGGAGATGATCCTGCCTCTTGGTTGTACAAGGCCAATCAATATTTCAATTTTTATCAAACACCTTTGTGTGAAATATTGTTAATGGCTTCATTCCACATGGATGGGGATGCTCTGATCTGGTTTCAGGATAGTGATGAGAATGGAATGTTTACTACGTGGGAAGAGTTTGTAGAAGCCTTGTTGACACGATTTGGAAGCACTGCATATGAAGATCCCATGGAATCACTCACAAGATTGAAGCAGTCAGGGAGTGTGGTGGTTTACAAGGGACAATTTGAGGCCTTATCAAATAGAATCAAGGGATTGTCCGATGGTCACAAACTGAGTTGTTTTTTGAGTGATCTCAAGGATGAGGTGAGACTACCTGTAAAGATGCTTAAGCCCAAGAATCTCAATGAAGCTTTTAGATTGGCTAAAATCCAAGAAGAATATTTGAACAGCAGTTGTAGAGGCCAGAGGTCTGCAATGTTTGATTACACTAGGCCTTCCATTTTGGGTCCCAAACCAGAAGGAAGGGTGGATTCTAAATATAGGCTTCCTTTACAAAGGCTAACACTTGCTCAGATGGAGGAAAGAAGGAAGAAAGGGCTGTGCTTCAACTGTGATGAGAAATTCCAACCAGGACATCAATGTAAGTCAGCCAAACTTTTCTTGTTAGAAGGTTTGTTTCCTTTCCAAGATTCCAATTCTAATGTTCAGCTAGTAGAATTTGGTGAACCTGAAACTATCTTGTCATCATTGGATGGTGTCAATTCTGAAGATGTTAATATTGATGTGGAAAAAAGTGTAGCTGAGATTACTTTGTATGCTTTGTTGGGCAGTCCTTCACCGGGTACCATGAGAGTTAAGGGTATAATTAATGGGCATTGGGTGACCATTTTAATTGATACAGGCAGTACCCACAATTTCTTGGATAGTGCCATTCTAGCTACCTTACAACTTTCATTAAATTCCACCTTAACATTTGAAGTAAAGGTTGCTAATGGGGCTACCATTCAGACTAATGGAGTATGTGCTAATGTTAAAGTCTTAGTGCAAGGGCATACTTTTGCAGTGGATTTGAATGTTCTGCCCCTAGGTGATTGTGAATTGGTTTTGGGCACTCAATGGCTTAGAACATTGGGTATGATACAATGGGATTTCAGGGCCATGATCATGAAGTTTCAGCACATGAACACCACAGTCACTTTGCAAGGATTACACCCTACTGATCACTCTCTACAAGAAGGTACTCAGTTCTTTAAGAAACCTGTGAGGAAAGGCATTCTATTGCAGATTGTGTCCTTGGGGGCTGCTGCTTCATATGACCAACATTGTGACCCTACTATTGAGGAGCTGTTATCTAAGTTTGCTTCAGTATTTGCTACTCCAAGTGGTTTACCTCCTTGTAGAGGGCATGAGCATCAAATTCTCTTGAAGGAGGGCACAAATTCCATTTGTCAAAGACCCTATAGGTACCCTCATTTTCAGAAAGCTGAGATTGAAAAGATTGTTGCTGAATTGTTAGAAGTGGGTTCAATCAGGCCAAGTCAGAGTCCATTCTCTTCCCCAGTGCTGTTAGTAAGGAAGGCAGATGGCTCTTGGAGAATGTGTGTGGATTATAGGGCTTTGAATCAAGCTACTATCAAGGATAAGTTCCCCATTCCAGTTGTGGATGAATTGCTTGATGAGCTTGCTGGTTCCATACTATTTTCTAAGTTGGATTTAAGGTCTGGTTATCACCAAATCAGGATGAGGGAGGTGGATATTCATAAAACTGCCTTTAGGACTCATGATGGACATTATGAGTTCTTGGTTATGCCCTTTGGGTTGACTAATTCTCCATCCACATTTCAATCCTTAATGAATGATATATTTAGACCTTACTTGAGGAAGTTTGTGCTGGTCTTCTTTGATGATATTCTGATTTTCAGCTCATCTTTAGAGTCACATCTTCAGCATCTTAGAGTTGTGTTGGAGTTGCTGTTGAAACATCAGCTATTTGCTAAGAGAAGTAAGTGTGTTTTTGGATGCTTAGAAGTGGAGTATCTTTGTCACATCATTTCTGGGAAGGGTGTGAGTACTGATCCTAAAAAGACTGCTGCCATGGTGTCATGGCCTGTTCCTACTTCTGTTAAAGCCTTAAAAGGATTTCTTGGCTTAACAGGTTATTACAAAAAATTCATACGGCACTATGGATTGATTGCAGCTCCTCTCACTGCTCTCTTGAAGAAGAATTCCTTTGTGTGGACTCATCAAGCTGAGGCTGCATTCCAGCAACTTAAGTTTGCAATAAGTCAGCCCCCAGTTTTGGCCTTACCTGACTTCTCTCTTCCTTTTACTATTGAGTGTGATGCATCTGGAGTTGGTTTAGGAGCTGTCTTGATGCAAAATCAGAGGCCTATTGCATTCCATAGCCAAGTGCTTAAGGGAAAGGCCTTACATTTGTCCACCTATGAAAAGGAGTTGCTTGCTTTGGTCACTGCTGTCCACAAGTGGAGACCTTATCTATTGGGGAGGCCCTTCATCATCAAAACTGACCAGCAGAGCTTGAAGTACCTATTGGAACAAAGAATTGCTACACCTGCTCAACAGAAGTGGCTAACTAAATTGTTGGGGTACTTGTTTGTGGTGGAATACAAGAAAGGCATAGAGAACAAAGTGGCAGATGCCCTTTCTAGAAGAGTTGATCCAGCTGCTATAGTTCAGTCTGGTACCAGTTCAAATTTTTCTTCTTCCTTATGCTTAATCTCTTTTCCTTGTCCTTCTTGGATTGATGAGCTTAAGGCAAGTTATCATTCTGATCCTACCATGCTGTCATTGCTTCAGAAGTTGCAGGATGATCCTATTAAGCCTAAGTCTTTTTCTCTGCATAATGGACTAATCTTGTTTAAAGGGAGGGTGTATCTGAATTCAGCTTGTGGGTTGAAGCCTAGGGTTCTACAGATGGTTCATGATAGTCCCTTAGGTGGTCATTCAGGTTTTTTGAAGTCATACCATCGGCTGAAACAAGATTTTTACTGGATTGGGATGAGGGCAGATTTGAAGCAGCATATTAGAGAGTGTGGAGTATGTCAACAAATGAAGCATGAGACTTGCAACCCAGCTGGCTTACTCCAACCTTTGCCTATTCCTACTAAACCTTGGGCTGCAGTAAGTATGGATTTTGTGGGGGGATTGCCTAAATCTCAAAGAATGGATGTTGTTATGGTGGTGGTAGATAGATTGACAAAGTATGTTCACTTTATTGGTTTGTCTCACCCTTATTCAGCTGCTAAGGTAGCTGCTTTATTTGCTCAGAATGTCCTAAAGTTACATGGCATGCCAACTTCAATTGTATCTGATAAGGACCCGGTGTTTACTACAAAGTTTTGGGCTGAGTTGTTTAAACTTCAAGGTGTACAGCTTGCCATGTCTTCTGCATACCATCCCCAGACAAATGGCCAGACTGAAGTGGTTAATAAAAGCTTAGAGCACTACTTGAGATCATTTTCTATTGACAGACCTACTGAATGGGTTGAGTGGTTATACTTAGCTGAGTTTTGGTTCAACACTAACTACCACACAGCTACTATGATGACTCCTTATGAAGCTTTGTATGGTTATAGTCCTCCTAAACTCATGGATTATGTTCCAGGCACAACTCAGGTTGCAACAGTGGATTCAATTTTGCAGTCTAGACAGCAGATGATGACTTTGTTGAAACAAAACCTGGTGGAGGCTCAAGCTAGGATGAAGCAGCATAGTGACCTTCGTAGGACTGAAAGAGTGTTTCAGGTTGGGGATTGGGTTTACCTTAGATTACAACCTTACAAGCAGCAATCTCTGGTGGTCAGGGGGTTCAATAAGTTGTCTCCCAGATTTTTTGGCCCTTATAAGGTTTTGGAAAGGATTGGGGAGGTTGCTTACAAACTAGACCTTCCTCTGGATTCAACTATACATCCTGTATTCCATGTATCCTGTTTGAAAGCTAAGTTGGGTACTCATAACATCTCCATTTCTCAGTTGCCTGCTGTCAACTCTCAAGGCATTCTCACACCTGAACCTGCTGCTGTGATTCAGTCCAGGACTATTCAGCTCCGGAGGAGGACCATTACTCAACTACTTATCCAGTGGCAGGGTGGTTCAGTGGATGATGCCACTTGGGAAGATCTGTTTTCTCTTCAGCACCAATTTCCACATCTTGTGGGCAAGATGTTTTGATGGGGGGAAATATGTTAGGATACTACTGATTAGATAATACTAATGATTAAATAATGGCAGTAGATGTAATTAGTATTGGTTATGTTACTGCTTTGGTAGTTAGTTAATGGTAGTTAAGTCAGTTGTGGGTTGTAACGGCTAGGTGAGTTAGTTAGAAGTTAGTTAGTGGTTTGTTAGTTTTGGCGGGAAGCTTGTAGAGGTTATAAAGGTGTGGAAGTTTGTTGTATGGGTTATGAAAAGAATTAATATCTTCTTCCTAATCTCTCTCTCTCTCTTATTCGGACCCCATTCTTGTTAGGAGGTTGTTACCCTCAAAGTAACATGTTCAAGCTCTCTATTTTCCTTTTCTTCCAATTGTTCTCTGTTTTCGATTACTAAGTTCAGATTACCAAGCTTGTTCTCTTCAATCACCAAGTTCTTAACATTTAGCAAGCGTGCTTTTTGCCATCCTACTTATCATCTCATTTGAAGACAAACTCCATTCATTCAATGCTATTTTCAACTCACACACCAAAGAAAAATACATATTAGTTGTGGGGTACTTACGACCAGAGAAAAACTCAGTCACACTATAAAAAAACTTCAACCTCCCACAAATATCTTTGGCTACCTCTCAATCATAATCATGTGGCAAACAAGTATAAGATGTTTCACGTTTAGCCAAATGGGAGAAAATATTTTTATAAATCAATGCAGTAGAAAGTATTAAGTAAATTGAATTCCAATATGTCTTACAATCTAAGACCAACTCTTTGGTGCATTGAACACGTAATTGATATGCATTTTCATCAAATTTCTGCCTCCTTTTTGGTGATCCAATCCAGTAAATCACACTATCACCAATCATTTCAATACCATCACCAATAAGAGACAACCTATCTTGAACAATCAAATTCAAAATATATGCAGCACACCTCATATGCAACATAAACCCACTCAATATAAGAGAACTAGTATCAAGTCTGTTCAAGAGAAGTCTTATCATGGCATCATTAGTACTACAATTATCAACAGTTATTTTGGACAACTTCCTATCAATGTTCCATTCTAAAATACAATCAACAATGACATCAGCAAAGACATCTTTTGTGTGTGAAGAAGCAACATAAACAAACCTAGAAAAATAATAGAAATAATTATAACATAACTCAATAAACACTATGATCAATGAAATATGGTACAATTCATATGGTTTAATAAATTTAACATTCATAGATCAAAAAATTACTTTAAAACCCGGCTTTGCAATGTCCAAGTGTGATCGATAAAGTGAGCGGTAATGACCATGAACCCTCTCTTTTTGTTACTCGAAGTTCACATAGCAGTTGTAATTGCTATCCTACTTCCATTCTTGTTCATCATCTTCAAAACTTTCTCCCTCTCATTATCATAGATTTTAAAAGAGTCACTCTTCAAAGTGTTTCTTGAGACAAGTTTAAACAAAGGTTGAAGAGAACCCACAAATTCTCTAAACCCAATGTGGTCAACCATTAGTGGGTATTCATGTAGCTAGGATGACCATACAAGCAAGATTACTCCTCACTTTGACTTGATCAAATTGGTAAGGATTTAAACTCATCGTTCCATCCACCTTATTTTGTTGTTTAATTAACACCTGTTGTCAAATATCCCTTATATCTTTAAACTTTAACTATGGACATCTTGCTAAATGATTAAGCAAATGGCTTGTACATTGGTTAGACTCACCCAAGTAAAGCTTGCCACAATAATGGCATTGGGCTTTAGATTTCCCATCAACATTCTTCCTGGTAAAATGCTCCCAAACATCTGAGGTAGTCATTCTTTTTCTACTTGTATCCACATCCTCATTTGTAGCCTCTTGCTTTCCCTCCTCCTTAATCTCTTCTCGTTCCTCTACTTCTAGGTCCTCTCCCACTAAGTCCACTATCGGGGATTTCGAACTCCCAATTGGTTCAGAAGTTTGAGAGTTAGAAATTCTATCAATAAAAAAAAATATTCACAAATTCATTATTACACATACTCATTGATTAATGGGCACAAATTCATAATTAAACATATTCACAAATATTCACAAATTCTATCAATCCAGTCATAATTAAACATGATTAACTACAATTCAAACACTTACTCTTTGTTTAATGGGCATAAAGGTGATAGTGATCCTGAGGGTAAGTTGCCAGAAAGCGATAATGGCTAGGGTGATCGTGAAAATGGCGAGGGTGATCGTGAAAATGGCGAAGGAGACAGCATAGCTGGCAAGGGACAACGTGCAATTCTCAAGGGAGTGTCGTCTGGTGAGGGAGCACCAAATTTTTTTGTGTCTCTCATTTTCCTTTTAGGCACTGCATTCACAACAAACACAATAAACAATAAACACAATTTCTTCCATTAAACAATTACACTTTCTTTGAAAAACACTTTCCCATAGAATTTATTTTTCCATTAAACTACACACAATTATTCACTCATAAAAAAAAATGAAATGTCCCACTCAATTTTTTATAATTAACATAACAAGGCTTTAACATATATTGACAAACCAAACTATACACCCAAAATTTAGCATTGATAAATCACACAGTTTCCATTTCTTGTAAGCATGCTCTGCGTACCCACAATAAGCTCCCCTCTGCCTTATAAGCTCTCTGAGGGAGCTTATAATTGTGTGATGATACTCCTTTCTCTTCAGGTCACGTTTATAAGGCAGAAGGGGGAGGGAGATTTCTTTGATGTGGGACACAAAGAGACGTTGCAAAAAGCCAAAGGGTAAAAGCATTCTCTGAGTACCCACAATATTAATCAACAAAACCCCTCTTTAATGAATACAAGGACTCAGTTTGGGTACAAAAATAGTATAATTCAACAAAATAGAAATTGATGAGTTTTGGAAAAAAAAAAAAAAAAATTAGAAAACATACCTTTGCTCGGCAAATGGGACTCGGTTTGGGTACTTGGCAATGATGTCATGTGATTCCTCGTACCTTTGCTTGGCAAATGGGATTCATATGAAACAAACATCTCAAACTGAATACAATATATATATATATATATATACCATAAAGGGGCCGGGGAATAACCACCCCACTGTTGCAAGGAACACCCTTAGGTACCTATCAGAGTCAACAGGAGCCCAGCCCAATTAAGGGGGTAACGCCTGCCCGGTAGGCGGAGAGCCCTCCTTTATCCCTGTATGGGAAGTGAGAGTTCCTAACCACATCACAAAAGCGGATGGCTCTGATACCATAAAGGGGGAGGAACACACAGATGGGAAGCGGAAGCACAGTTACACAGTAATATTACTTGAAAATAATGCAAGTAAATAGTGATGCAGCAAAGTTATAAGACCAACCAAGTAGGCGGCAGAGCCAGCCAAGTAGGGGGTATAACTTTTAAGTTTAAAGGAAAGTAAAGAATTATAGAACCGTCCGTGATGGCGGTAATCCGACCAAGATGGCGGTAGCAACAAATAGTATAATGCAAGTAATGAATATAAAACTGAAGTTACTTGTTATTGAAAGTAAACTTGAACACTTACAGTAGTAGTGATTACAAACTGGAAATAGTTACAAAGCTTTAGAAGTTACAGGCTTTGTGGAGAAAGTAGGAAGTGTAATAGGAAGTGTAATAGGAAGTGTAAGCAGGGAGATATTCTTACAATAGAAAGGCTCTCAAGGGAAGTCTCTCTCTAAGGAAGAAGCTCTGAAGAAACACTTAAACAAACACTTGCTTGAATACAAGGGACAGCCCCCCTTAAATAGGCAAAATAATTGAGTGAACAGTAATAGTGAATAGTACCCATGAATAGTGACGGGTGAATAGTGACAGGTGAATAGTGATATGAATAGTAAATTTCCTTTTATGCCCAAAACTTGGAGAATCATTTGGGGAACTCATCATTATTGTTCTTGTAGCAGATGGTGTCAGGAGAATAATTGTAGAGTATAGGAAATCATTTCCTAGCATAAGGGACCAAATTGTATTTTTTGTCTTGTAGCACTTATTGGATCTGAATGTCTGAAGCAAAGTTGAAGTAATAATATTCTTTGGGACTATTGGCTGAAGTGTATTCCGCCAAATCCGGGATGTTCTTGAAAATCAATCTTTATTGGTCTAATCAGTGGAAGCAGCATCAGAAGGATAACCATCAAAAGGGCCTTGTGGAGAATGGCAATCATGATCATGAGAAGTAGCATATTTATTACAGAACCCACAGTAAAAAATTGGTTGAAATACTGGGGGTTTCCCTGGGATGAGAAACTTAACAGGATTACAGTGGTTAGTGGTCCGTAAATGAGCAACTGCATCAGAATATGGTCTAGGACCAAAGACAGCAATTCTATCTGTGCTACCCATGAAATGGTAGTGTTTCCAGAGACTGTCAGCAACATTAATAATTTGGTTATTGAAATAATTTCTCCAGCATTCTATGAGAGTAAAAGGATCAGCAAAAGATAAATGAGTATTTCCTTCAAACCATGGTCCTTGGTGAGTATGACCATTAATAAGAATGAGATGCTTTGAAGGTTGAACATTCATCCAATTGTTTCGTTCCCATTGTGGTAACGTACTCCAACATCTGATGGTAGCAAAAGGAGTATTGAATTTTTGAACTGACTCTTTAATAATTTGTGGGAGTTGACTTATTTGAAAATGGTTTGTTAATCGTATGTATCTGACAAAACCAGATTCAAACATTTGGGAAAGCCAGCAAGGATCTCTATCATATTCATCATCATCCGAAATATCGGAAATATATGAACCATCGTCAAAATTTATCAAAAGACCAGGAAATGGGTGTTGCTTTTCATATACTCTGAGACTACTGTCAAACTTTTCCTCCCAATCAGCTTGGAGAAAAACATTATCATCTTCATCTAACTCATCTGGATCAGGAATAGTAGCAGTAACAAGTGTTTTGAAATATTCGAACCATAGATCAAAAGATCTAAACATAACCTTGCTTTCCAGAATACGTAATTGTATATCTGTTGGCAAGTTGGCAACAGCACTTCTTAAAACTGATTGAGTCTTAAGGCTCAATCTAGCATAATCTGTGCCCATTATTGTCATTTTATCCTTTGAATGGATATCCTCTTTGCCAAAGAGTTGACTGAAATAAAGATCATTTGTAATATTTGGATGGGTAACATGATGACTTCTAAAGGCCTCTTTTTCTAGAATGAAGTCATCTTCTGAAGCAAAGGTTTTTTGAGAGTAGTATGTGTAAACTTCATTTTGAGCAGTGAGGTTAACCAGGTGTATTTCAAGGGCTCGAAGTGTTTGTTGAAAAATATCATTGTCTTTTTCGAGAAAGGCAGATTGCAGGTTATCAAGAATAAGTTTAATAGAAACTGGTAATTCTGAGTAGGAACCATTGTGAAATTGTAAATTTTTTGCTAAAATTTCTTGTAAAGCAATTGTTATGTCACCATTAGAGTATGTCACCTTTGCAGGGGCATCTCTTTGAAGGGATATTGCTTCCCTGGGCTTTACTCCAGAAGAGGCGCCTTCAGGCATTGTAAAAGATCGTCCCATTGGGAGCCTTTTGGAATGACCATAGTCCTGTATAGGAGCTTTTCCCTTTGGATCCATAATAATCCACTTACTAGTGGTATAAGTATATATAGTACTAGTATCCCACTTATTAGTGGTACTTATCCTCGTATCGTCTCCCGATTCCTGCAAAGAAGTATTGGAAATGTGAGGACGGTTGATGGTATTAGCTTGGTGAGCATTATTTGTAGAATAAGGACAAGAACCTATTATTTCTTGAACAAGAGTATGCATGGGAGAATCTTTTTTATAAGTCAGATTGTCAATATCTATTTGAAGTTTTGAAGCAAATTTGAATTTTATTTTTTGTTCAAAAGGATCAGTGGTAATTCCATCATGCTCAACGATGAAGGGATACAAAGCATTTATAAAAGGTAAACCAAGAATTACTTTATCAGTCAAATTTTTGACAAGAACAGAAGGAATCTTGAAATTGACATTATTATGGCATATGTGAGCATTATTTAATTCATATCTAATTTTCATCTGAGAACCATTGGCAGAAACCAACCTCTCGGTTGATTTTTCAAAATATTTTGAAGGAATCAATCCTTCTTGAATACAATTCATATCTGCACCTGAATCAATCATTGCAACAACAGTGAAATGATAATCTGAAGAAACAACAATTTTTACTTTAGTGAACCATTTTGGAGGAATCAATTTATGAACAGGACTGAGTTGAAAGTGATCTTCAATACCTCGTTCGGAAAGAAGAGCTTGGTGACTGGAATCGCCTTCATCTTGGTGCTCATCTTGTTCATTATCAATTTGTTGATCAAGACTTTTATCAATTTTTAACATTATTAAATCTTCTTTAATATTTTGGTTGTCTTTTTTAAGATTTTTAAAATCATTTTTTAAATCAAGCATTTCTTGTTTAACAGCAGTAATTTCCAATTGGAGATCATTAATAGTTAAATCTTTGGATTTCTTTTTATTGAATCTTTCTAAAGTTTCTTCAAAGTTTATGGTTGATTTTAATTTTTTACTAGTTTCATTTTTTAGCAAATTTTTCTTAAATTTATCCAAATATTCTTTTTGCAATTCAGTATTTTGAATTTGATTGATTAATTGAATAATTAATTTTTCATTTTCTTCACTTTTGGTGAGAGTATTAATAACATTACAGCAGGAATCTCGACAGCCAATTTTAATATTAGGGGAATCAGAAGAATCATCAGCAGATTGGTAACAAGAATCAGATGAAGAAGAAAAGTCATCTTCCAAAGAATCAGACGAATTGTGTGATTCAAGGATTCTGAACAACTCTTCTTGCTCTTTATCATTAATTTTTAACATGTTAAGCTTGTTTTTTAATTTACCAGGTTTTTGATTACAATCTTTACTGAAATGACCAGGTTTTCCACAGTTAAAACATTTACCTTTTCCCGGCATTTGTTTATTATATTTTTTGGAAACATTTTTCTTTTTAGCATAAAAATCATTAGGTTTGACCAGATTATTTTTGTATTTTTTATATTTGTTATGATTATGGTTTTTGTGAATTTTATCATGTTTTTTCTCTTTTTGCCTGGAAGGAGCAATAGGGGGCAAACCATATTGTTCACAAAAATTACCCATTTCATATTTAGCTTTTTTCTTATTCTGTAAATGGTATTTTAGCAATTTTTCATCATTACACATGTTAATACCAAGTTTTTTAATAGCACTAAAAATATCACCATAAGTTAGGTTATCATAATCAATAGAATCATTTTTTCCCATTAAAACTTGTTTTACCTTATGAGCAAAGATGGGAGGTAGACCGTCAATAAACTTTTCTTTCCAATAAGGCTTGTGACAATCTTTTCGAAGCATAACTCTGGAAGTAAAAACATCTTGGTACCATCTGTAATCAGTCATAGAAGGGCATTTTAAATTATTCAACAAATCAGAAACACGAGATGAAATATTAGATGGGGTACCAACAAAATGTTTGAGAATGGTATAAATTAAAGTATTCACTCCATCTAGAACACCGCGACCAATACTTTCATCAAAAATAGGTAGACCTTCATCATTCTTCTTGACAGCATTTTTGATAGATTCTTTGGAATCTTCATTGAGATAAGAATCCCACCATCCTCGAAGAGTTCCAGAAAACCCAGTAACAAGCAAATTAACAATATCAGGCTGATCTAAATCATGGTTGTTTTGATAAGCAATTCCAACCATGGACATATGACTCATTTTATTAATGATTTCTTGTTCAGACAAACCATCAATATTCCATTCATAAAGTTTATCAGCAGAAACAGAGAACTGTGTTTGAAAAATTCTTTCTTCAAATTGAATATCAGGAGGAGTAGGTTTAGAATACCAATTTTTTGTAAAAGACATAGGTTTTGGATTTCCAACAAATCTTTTAATTTGAGGAAAATCATTCCCAAAAACCTTTGTAGCAGAAACAGAAGAAACAGTATCAGAATCAGTATGTTCATCAGAAACAATCTCTTTTTCTTTTTTTGAAATAGTGCAAGCTGTATTTCTAGAAGTACTTTCAGCTGTATTTCTAGAAGTACCCTCAGTTTTAACTTTCAAATTAGCAAGCATTTTATCAACAACCTCAAGCATTTTAGACTGAGACGTTTTGAACATAACTTTCTCCCTTTGACTGGGCAAATCAATCAAAGGTTGCTCAGTATTAACAGATTTCTCTGAAGCAGGTTTTTCTATGGAAACAGTTTTTTCAATAATCTTTTCTTCAATACGATCAAGCTGTTGACCAATAACATGCAGAGACTCATTAGTAAAGTTGTTTTGTTCAATAATACTGAAAATAGGGGTTTTATCATCAGCAATTTTAAAAGGAGTAGCATTAACTTCTGTCTTTTTATCTTGACAAGTCAGCACAATTGTCTCAAGAGGCGGATGAGTAGCCCTAATAGTGGATTTATCCTTTTCTTTAATAAAATTTGATTTTTTTATTACACTCAAATGTTGTTTTGAAATTTCATTATTTGACACATAATAATTTTCAAGAAAATCAAAAAACAAAATCTGATTTTGTAGTTGATTCATTTTTTCTAACCATTTACTTTTAACACGATTTTTTTCTGATTGAGCAAAATTATTTTGGAAATATTTTCTTTTAATCTTGTTTTTTGGAAGCATAAACTCATCATACAAAGGAACCAAGTCAACTTTAAAACCTTTATTTAAAACAGTCAAAACTCTTAATTGCTTAACATAACCAGTAGGATCAATAGGAGGGAAATCTCTTTCGGATAGGTCAATGGAATTACCATCGTCTTCTTCTTCACTAACAGGCTTGCCATTTGGAGAGGAAGATTCTGGTTTGGTGGAATAGTAAACATCGCTTACTTGATCATTTGAAATTCCTTTTAATTTTAAATCAACAGATTTATCAGAATTCTTTTCTAAAAATTCATTGAGATCTTGATCTCTTTTAGAAATTTTGTCAGATTTAAAATTAGCAGGTTTTGAAAAATTCTTTTTCAAAAAATCATTGAGATCTTGGTCTCGTTTTGAAATACTTTCAGATCCAGCAAAGGAATGTCTTCCTTCGTTGATTCTTAGGGGTTTACTATTTTGAAAACTTATTTTAACAGTACCATCAAGATATTGTTGAATATGAGTAAGATCAAGCTCATCAAAAATGGGTTTGGCAATAGGAGATTCTTGTTCCAAGAACCATTCAGTGGGAAGTTTGATGTCTTGCCATTGAATCATTTTTGGAATTTGAATCTTTGCATCTGGAGTTGAACATTTAATTAACATAGTTTTACCAGAAGATTCTCTATGATTTATAGCACTAGGATTTAATTGAGTACCCAATAATCTATAATAAATGCGATAAATCAAAGCAAAAGGTTTACTACCTTCTTCCATGTGATATCCAGATGAAGCAATATTTAAAGTCAAAGCTTTAACAATGTTAGCATCATCTAAAGCCAAAGTAAGATCAGGATAACAACTAAAGTAAACAGGACCATCATACAGAGAAGCAGTAATCATACCAAGAATGCTATCTTTAAAGTGTTTAAATCTAGCATCTCGTAAACACATGAGAACAGAAGCATTAATGCCCTTTCGGGTAAGAGGTTTGATAGCAACTTGAACCATTCCAATATGTAGATAACTGAATTTTTTAGAAGCAAGAAATTCACTAATATTCCGTTTAGTAAATAGGCAACATTTTTCATGAGTTTTTGAAATAGAGAATATTTGTTCAACAGTTCTGACTTTATAAGCAGAATGAAAAGTATTTTCAGCCCAACTTATCTTGTAAACATTTTTTGTATCAACCTTAGGAATAGTCCATTTAGTAAAATCAGGGATCTCACTATCCTCAACATTGTGATCTTCTTCATTTACAATATCAGGAGGACAACCAGTCCTGGAGCTGATAGAAGAGTTGGATCTCCACAATCTATCCATACTATCCTAGATTTAACACTCAATTATCATGTTTTTCTCACAACCGTTGCAGTTCGTAACACATACCCTAACCAACCTTATACCTCTCATGCCCTACACGCCCTCTCTTGGCTTAAACGGGCCTTACAGTTCGGTTCTAGGGATTCACTTTACGACTAGGGTGGCGCCAACGACGGTAAGAAGGGGACACAACAACTGAGCACCAAAGTTTCGGGTAGACACAGACGGAGAGACAGAGAACACCACAACACTATCGACGGCCAGAAAAGAGTGGCTCTGATACCAAAACGTGGGATAATAGTAATATTTACATAAAGGGGCCGGGGAATAACCACCCCACTGTTGCAAGGAACACCCTTAGGTACCTATCAGAGTCAACAGGAGCCCAGCCCAATTAAGGGGGTAACGCCTGCCCGGTAGGCGGAGAGCCCTCCTTTATCCCTGTATGGGAAGTGAGAGTTCCTAACCACATCACAAAAGCGGATGGCTCTGATACCATAAAGGGGCCGGGAACACACAGATGGGAAGCGGAAGCACAGTTACACAGTAATATTACTTGAAAATAATGCAAGTAAAAGTAATGCAGCAAAGTTATAAGACCAACCAAGTAGGCGGCAGAGCCAGCCAAGTAGGGGGTATAACTTTTAAGTTTAAAGGAAAGTAAAGAATTATAGAACCGTCCGTGATGGCGGTAATCCGACCAAGATGGCGGTAGCAACAAATAGTATAATGCAAGTAATGAACATAAAACTGAAGTTACTTGTTATTGAAAGTAAAGGGGCCGGGAACACACAGATGGGAAGCGGAAGCACAGTTACACAGTAATATTACTTGAAAATAATGCAAGTAAAAGTAATGCAGCAAAGTTATAAGACCAACCAAGTAGGCGGCAGAGCCAGCCAAGTAGGGGGTATAACTTTTAAGTTTAAAGGAAAGTAAAGAATTATAGAACCGTCCGTGATGGCGGTAATCCGACCAAGATGGCGGTAGCAACAAATAGTATAATGCAAGTAATGAACATAAAACTGAAGTTACTTGTTATTGAAAGTAAACTTGAACACTTACAGTAGTAGTGATTACAAACTGGAAATAGTTACAAAGCTTTAGAAGTTACAGGCTTTGTGGAGAAAGTAGGAAGTGTAATAGGAAGTGTAAGCAGGGAGATATTCTTACAATAGAAAGGCTCTCAAGGGAAGTCTCTCTCTAAGGAAGAAGCTCTGAAGAAACACTTAAACAAACACTTTTTGGATCTGAATGTCTGAAGCAAAGTTGAAGTAATAATATTCTTTGGGACTATTGGCTGAAGTGTATTCCGCCAAATCCGGGATGTTCTTGAAAATCAATCTTTATTGGTCTAATCAGTGGAAGCAGCATCAGAAGGATAACCATCAAAAGGGCCTTGTGGAGAATGGCAATCATGATCATGAGAAGTAGCATATTTATTACAGAACCCACAGTAAAAAATTGGTTGAAATACTGGGGGTTTCCCTGGGATGAGAAACTTAACAGGATTACAGTGGTTAGTGGTCCGTAAATGAGCAACTGCATCAGAATATGGTCTAGGACCAAAGACAGCAATTCTATCTGTGCTACCCATGAAATGGTAGTGTTTCCAGAGACTGTCAGCAACATTAATAATTTGGTTATTGAAATAATTTCTCCAGCATTCTATGAGAGTAAAAGGATCAGCAAAAGATAAATGAGTATTTCCTTCAAACCATGGTCCTTGGTGAGTATGACCATTAATAAGAATGAGATGCTTTGAAGGTTGAACATTCATCCAATTGTTTCGTTCCCATTGTGGTAACGTACTCCAACATCTGATGGTAGCAAAAGGAGTATTGAATTTTTGAACTGACTCTTTAATAATTTGTGGGAGTTGACTTATTTGAAAATGGTTTGTTAATCGTATGTATCTGACAAAACCAGATTCAAACATTTGGGAAAGCCAGCAAGGATCTCTATCATATTCATCATCATCCGAAATATCGGAAATATATGAACCATCGTCAAAATTTATCAAAAGACCAGGAAATGGGTGTTGCTTTTCATATACTCTGAGACTACTGTCAAACTTTTCCTCCCAATCAGCTTGGAGAAAAACATTATCATCTTCATCTAACTCATCTGGATCAGGAATAGTAGCAGTAACAAGTGTTTTGAAATATTCGAACCATAGATCAAAAGATCTAAACATAACCTTGCTTTCCAGAATACGTAATTGTATATCTGTTGGCAAGTTGGCAACAGCACTTCTTAAAACTGATTGAGTCTTAAGGCTCAATCTAGCATAATCTGTGCCCATTATTGTCATTTTATCCTTTGAATGGATATCCTCTTTGCCAAAGAGTTGACTGAAATAAAGATCATTTGTAATATTTGGATGGGTAACATGATGACTTCTAAAGGCCTCTTTTTCTAGAATGAAGTCATCTTCTGAAGCAAAGGTTTTTTGAGAGTAGTATGTGTAAACTTCATTTTGAGCAGTGAGGTTAACCAGGTGTATTTCAAGGGCTCGAAGTGTTTGTTGAAAAATATCATTGTCTTTTTCGAGAAAGGCAGATTGCAGGTTATCAAGAATAAGTTTAATAGAAACTGGTAATTCTGAGTAGGAACCATTGTGAAATTGTAAATTTTTTGCTAAAATTTCTTGTAAAGCAATTGTTATGTCACCATTAGAGTATGTCACCTTTGCAGGGGCATCTCTTTGAAGGGATATTGCTTCCCTGGGCTTTACTCCAGAAGAGGCGCCTTCAGGCATTGTAAAAGATCGTCCCATTGGGAGCCTTTTGGAATGACCATAGTCCTGTATAGGAGCTTTTCCCTTTGGATCCATAATAATCCACTTACTAGTGGTATAAGTATATATAGTACTAGTATCCCACTTATTAGTGGTACTTATCCTCGTATCGTCTCCCGATTCCTGCAAAGAAGTATTGGAAATGTGAGGACGGTTGATGGTATTAGCTTGGTGAGCATTATTTGTAGAATAAGGACAAGAACCTATTATTTCTTGAACAAGAGTATGCATGGGAGAATCTTTTTTATAAGTCAGATTGTCAATATCTATTTGAAGTTTTGAAGCAAATTTGAATTTTATTTTTTGTTCAAAAGGATCAGTGGTAATTCCATCATGCTCAACGATGAAGGGATACAAAGCATTTATAAAAGGTAAACCAAGAATTACTTTATCAGTCAAATTTTTGACAAGAACAGAAGGAATCTTGAAATTGACATTATTATGGCATATGTGAGCATTATTTAATTCATATCTAATTTTCATCTGAGAACCATTGGCAGAAACCAACCTCTCGGTTGATTTTTCAAAATATTTTGAAGGAATCAATCCTTCTTGAATACAATTCATATCTGCACCTGAATCAATCATTGCAACAACAGTGAAATGATAATCTGGAGAAACGACAATTTTAACTTTTGTAAACCATTTTGGAAGAAGTATTTTATTGACAAGAGCAAGTTGAGAATTAATGAAATCATCAGTAATACCTTGACCAGAAAGAAGAGCCTGTTGACCGGATTTATCTCCATCTTTGTGCTGTTCCTCCCCCTTTATGGTATCAGAGCCACTCTTTTCTGGCCGTCGATAGGGTTGTTGTGTTCTCTGTCTCTCCGTCTGTGTCTACCCGAAACTTTGGTGCTCAGTTGATTGTGTCCCCTTCTTACCGTCGTTGGCGCCACCCTAGTCGTAAAGTGAATTCCTAGAACCGAACTGTAAGGCCCGTTTAAGCCAAGAGAGGGCGTGTAGGGCATGAGAGGTATAAGGTTGGTTAGGGTATGTGTTACGAAATGCAACGGTTGTGAGAAAAACATGATAATTGAGTGTTAAATCTAGGATAGTATGGATAGATTGTGGAGATCTAACTCTTCTATCAGCCCCAGGACTGGTTGTCCTCTTGGTATTGTAAATGATGAAGATCACAAGGTTGAGAGTTTTGGTGCTACTATTTCCATGTGCTTACATGATATGAATTCTAAGATTCTTAAAAATAATACTCTTTCTATGGCTAATGCTTCTTTGAATAATCATGCTTGTTTTAACTATTATTCTAATGCTTCTTGTTTGTATAGAAAAACTACTAAAGAAAGGGATAATGATAAATCTGTTTACCCCAACTTTACTCCCATTAATAATGTTAACCAATTAAGAGTTTTGACTGTTTCAAATGAAAACTTTGAAGTTGATCTGGTTCCTTTGTATGATGAATTTATGCTTTCAAAAAATCAAATTAAAAGAAAATACTTCCAAAATAATTTTGCTCAGTCTGACAAAAACCATGTCAAAAGTAAATGGTTAGAAAAAATGAAACAATTAAAAAAACATATTTTATTTTTTGATTTTCTTGAAAACTATTATGTTCCAAATAATGAAGTTTCAAAACAACATTTGAGTATGATAAGAAATTCAAATTTTGTTAAAACATCTTCTTTCAAGATTTCTGATGATCGTACTCCTACTACTAGCTTTATTAAACAAACCAACTCTACTAATAAATCTTTGCATGTCATTGACCAACAACCTGACCATATTGAAAATACTGCTTCTGAAAAATCTGTTTTAATTGAGAAACCTTTATTTGATTTATCCAGTAAAAAAGAGAAAGTCTTGCTCAAGACTTCTCCGTCTAACATGCTTGAAGTCGTTGATAAAATGCTTTCTGATTTAAAAATTAAACTTGAAGGTACTTCTAGAAGTACACCTTGCACTATTTCAAAAAATGAAAAAGAAATTGTTTCTGATGAACATACTAATTCTGACACTATTTCTTCTGTTCCTGCTAAAGAGATTTTAAATGATGAATTACCAGAAACCAAAAGATTTGTTGAAAATTCCGAACCCATGTCTTTTACACGAAATTGGTATTCCGAATCCATTCCTCCAGATATACAATTTCAAAAAAGAATTTTTCAACCACAATTTTCTATTTCTATTAAAAAGCCTTACAAATGGAATATTGCTGGATTATCTGAACAAAAAATCATAAGTCATATGTCTGAATTTAATATTGCTCATCAAAATACCTATGACATTGATCAAATTGATATTGTTGATTTACTTGTTAACGATTTTTCTAGCACTCTTCATAAATGGCGGGATCTATATCCCACAGGGTTGCCTATTTTTGCCAAACATATTGATTACAGTACTCTTGGTCTTGATGACCTAAATACTCCGATCTATACCATTCCTAAATATTTTATTAGTATTCCTTCTAATATTTCACCTCGAATTTTTGGATTGTTGAATACTTTAAAAAGTTCTACTATGATTAATTACAAATGGTATCAAGATGTTTTTGTTTCCAGAGATATGCTTCAGCAAGATTGCCATAAGCCTTGTTGGAAAGAAAGGTTTATTGACGGTCTGCCTCCAATCTTTGCTCCTAAGATAAAACAGGTATTAATAAGTGCAAATGATTCTCTTAATTATGATAACCCAACTTATGATAACATTTTAAATACTATTAATAATAAAAAACTATTAATGTATCAATTACAGATTAAAGCCAATTTTTGTAAACAAAATGATCTGCCTCCTATTAGACGAAAAGGGAAGAAACATGATAAGAATCACAAAATATATAGTCATAGAAAATATAAAAGATACAAAAACAACTTTGTTAAATCAAATGATTTTCATGCTAAAAAGGAAAATGTTTCTGGAAAACATAAACAACATGGTAAGTTTAAAAATAAGTTTAACATATTAAAAATTGATAGTAAAAATAACAAAGAACTAATTCAAATCCTTGATGATTTTCCTTTAAACTTGTTAAATCTGTTCAAAATAATTCACTGCAAAAATATTAAATTTGTTAAAACTCTGACTAAAAGAGAAGAAAATGGTAAATCCACTTTAAGCTTTACAGAACCTTTTAAAAGGTTAAATAAAGAGATATTTAAAAAATTAACTGTTAATGACCTACAGCATGAAATTAATATTGTTAAGCATGAAATAAGCGAGTTAAAACATAAAAGCAATAATATTAATCCAGAACTGATAATGCTAAAAGATGGTCAAACTGATAAAAAACATGATGAGCACAAAGATGGAGATAAATCCAGTCAACAGGCTCTTCTTTCTGGTCAAGGTATTACTGATGATTTCATTAATTCTCAACTTGCTCTTGTCAATAAAATACTTCTTCCAAAATGGTTTACAAAAGTTAAAATTGTCGTTTCTCCTGATTATCATTTCACTGTTATTGCCATGATTGATTCTGGTGCGGATATGAACTGTATCCAAGAAGGATTGATCCCTTCAAAATATTTTGAAAAATCAACCGAAAGATTGGTCTCAGCTAATGGTTCCCAAATGAAAATCAAATATGAATTGAATAATGCTCATGTTTGCCATGATAATGTTTGCTTCAAGATTCCTTCTGTTCTTGTCAAAAATATAACTGATAAAGTGATTCTTGGTTTGCCTTTTATAAATGCTTTGTATCCTTTTCTTGTTGAACATGATGGAATTACTACTGATCCTTTTGGACAAAGAGTAAAATTCAAATTTGCTTCTAAAACTGAAATTGATGATGCTTTAAACTTGATCCATGCTAAAGTTAAACACCTTAACTTCCTTCACAAGAAGTTAGATACAAGAAAATTGCTGAACAAATTTCTAATAAATTATTACAATCAAAAATTGATAATTTTCAAAAAATGTTGATTGATAATGTTTGTTCTGATGTTCCTAATGCTTTTTGGCATAGAAAGAAACATATTGTTGATTTGCCTTATGTTAAAGATTTTCATGAGAAAAATATCCCCACTAAAGCTCGTCCTATTCAAATGAATGCTGAAACTGTTGAATTTTGTAAAAAAGAGATTAATGATCTATTGGAGAAAAAATTGGTTAGAAATAGCAAGTCCCCTTGGTCTTGTTCTGCTTTTTATGTTCAGAAAAATGCTGAGATTGAAAGAGGAACTCCTCGATTAGTGATTAACTACAAACCTTTGAATAAGGTTTTAGAATGGATTAGGTATCCTATTCCCAATAAGAATGACTTGGTTCATAGGTTGAGTGAAGCCGTAGTATTCTCCAAGTTTGACATGAAGTCTGGATTCTGGCAAATCCAGATTAGTGAAAAGGATAGGTACAAAACTGCTTTTACCACTCCTTTTGGACATTATGAGTGGAATGTTATGCCTTTTGGCCTTAAAAATGCCCCAAGTGAGTTTCAAAACATTATGAATGATATTTTCAATTCATTCAGTCACTTTACCATTGTTTACATTGATGATGTTCTGGTCTACTCTAGTTCTATTGATGAACATTGGAAACATTTGTATTCATTTTTAGAAACTATCAAAAGAAATGGTCTTGTTGTCTCTGCTAAGAAGGTCAAACTGTTTCAAACAAAAGTCCGTTTCCTTGGCTTTGACATCTCTGAAGGACAAATTCGTCCTATTGATAGGGCCATCCAATTTGCTGATAAGTTTCCTGATGTGATCACTGAGAAAACTCAGCTCCAAAGATTTCTTGGGTCATTAAATTATGTTGCTGATTTTTACAAAGATATGAGAAAGCAATGTAAGCCTCTATTTGATAGGTTAAAGAGTAATCCTCCCCCTTGGTCTGACATCCATACTTCCCTTGTTAAACAAATTAAATCTCATGTTAAAACTTTGCCCTGTCTCGGTATTCCCACTGTTAGTGCTTTCAAAATTGTTGAAACAGATGCCTCGGATTTTGGTTATGGAGGTATTCTGAAACAAAGAGTTTCACCAGAGTCACCTGAGCAAATTGTCCGTTTCTATTCTGGTATTTGGAATAATGCACAGTTAAATTACAGTACTATTAAAAAAGAAATTTTATCTACAGTTCTATGTATTTCAAAATTTCAAAGTGATTTATTAAACCAAAAATTTCTGCTACGAATTGATTGCAAAAGTGCTAAATATGTTATTGAAAAAGATGTTGAAAATATTGCTTCAAAACATATTTTTGCTAGGTGGCAAGCTATTTTGAGTGTGTTTGATTTTGATATTGAATATATTAAAGGATCCCAAAATACCATTCCTGATTTCCTTACCCGTGAATTTCTGCAGTGTCATTATGGCAAGTAGAAGGTCGAATGACAAGACGCCTGACAATAGTAACCAAATTGTCAAAGCTCAACCTGCTTCCCCCATAAACACTGTTAACCGATTCACTACTTTAGGAACTATTCCCAAAACTAACTACTCTTCTGTTTTAGCTTCTACTTATGATCCCTATACTTTGGTTCATAGCCCCCAACCTATTCAAACTGGTTTCCCTAGAAATCCCAATGTTTCCCAATATGTTAAAAAACGATATGTTCAAAACCTGTTCTCTGTAGAGCCTAATAGGGCCTCCATTACTAATCCTTTTAGACTTGCTACCAGCTACTTTCCCCCATTATTTCATTGGATTCCTGAGCACAACCAAAAGTCGGTACAATATTATACTGCAATATTACGACAGGAAGATTCAGTTGAAATTAATCCTATTAGAGACAAGAATGATAGAGAAAAAATTATTTACCACAGTCTTTATCTAAAACACATTATTTCAGAGGAAATGTGGGGCCCCTGTCCTACTGCTACAAGGTCACTACCAAATTACCCTATTCCCTACTCTTACCATGATTATATTACAGCCTGGTTCAGATTTATGCTTCACCAAAATGAAACCATGTCCCACTCATGGTTTGTCAATTTTCACAAAGATTTTGATTCTCCTTTCCCCCTCTGGTTTATCCGATGGTGGACTCAATTTGGTTCAGCCGTTGAAATATTTCCTGCACAATTAACAGATTGTTTCAGAAACTTCTCATTAAAATCCAAACCTGATATTCATAAAGCCAAATTTCCCCCTCTACTTCATTTTATCAAAAAATATAAGACTCCATGGATTTTGAAATGGCAATATGCCAAAGAAGATGATGTTCTTGCACGATACTGGTATGTTAAGTGGTGGGATAGGTTTTCTCACACTGATTCTATTATTAACAATGTTGAAAGAGACTTCCTTGCTTCACATGTTTCTCCATTAAAGATTACTACTCCATTGCAAACAGTTGCAACTAATGCACCTGCTTCCTCATCAAAAAATATTGCGTCTTCCACTAGATCCAAAAAGAAAAGTTCTCCTTTAGATGCGATCCGTAATGATCCTGATGCTTTATATGCACTACTATCTAAGATGGTTAAAGATGATGAAACTCCTAATTCTGATGCTACCAATTCAGACGATGAAAAAGCTTCTCAGGTCTCTGTGGCAAAGGACCCCGGATATCAAATCTATCCTTATCCACAAAATTGGTTTGCACATGATGAAGAGAATCCTGAGGAGTAGAAATTAATATTTAACTAAATACCTGCTTCAAGAAATAAGGCTTCAAAAGTTCTACGGAATGCCACTACTTCAACTTTGCTTCAAACATTCAGAATGCTCCAAAAGATCCAATAAGTGCTACAAGACAAGACTATGTTTTGGTTCCTTCTACTAGGCAATGATTCCTATATTTTGCCATAATGCATCTGACACTATCTACTACAAGAACAATAATGATGAGTTCCCCAAATGATTCTCCAAGTTTTGGGCATAAAAGGAAATTTACTATTCATATCACTATTCACCTGTCACTATTCACCCGTCACTATTCATGGGTACTATTCACTATTACTGTTCACTCAATTATTTTGCCTATTTAAGGGGGGCTGTCCCTTGTATTCAAGTAAGTGTTTGTTTAAGTGTTTCTTCAGAGCTTCTTCCTTAGAGAGAGACTTCCCTTGAGAGCCTTTCTATTGTAAGAATATCTCCCTGCTTACACTTCCTATTACACTTCCTATTACACTTCCTACTTTCTCCACAAAGCCTGTAACTTCTAAAGCTTTGTAACTATTTCCAGTTTGTAATCACTACTACTGTAAGTGTTCAAGTTTACTTTCAATAACAAGTAACTTCAGTTTTATATTCATTACTTGCATTATACTATTTGTTGCTACCGCCATCTTGGTCGGATTACCGCCATCACGGACGGTTCTATAATTCTTTACTTTCCTTTAAACTTAAAAGTTATACCCCCTACTTGGCTGGCTCTGCCGCCTACTTGGTTGGTCTTATAACTTTGCTGCATCACTATTTACTTGCATTATTTTCAAGTAATATTACTGTGTAACTGTGCTTCCGCTTCCCATCTGTGTGTTCCTCCCCCTTCATGGTATCAGAGCCACTCTTTTCTGGCCGTCGATAGTGTTGTTGTGTTCTCTGTCTCTCCGTCTGTGTCTACCCGAAACTTTGGTGCTCAGTTGTTGTGTCCCCTTCTTACCGTCGTTGGCGCCACCCTAGTCGTAAAGTGAATTCCTAGAACCGAACTGTAAGGCCCGTTTAAGCCAAGAGAGGGCGTGTAGGGCATGAGAGGTATAAGGTTGGTTAGGGTATGTGTTACGAACTGCAACGGTTGTGAGAAAAACATGATAATTGAGTGTTAAATCTAGGATAGTATGGATAGATTGTGGAGATCTAACTCTTCTATCAGCTCCAGGACTGGTTGTCCTCCTGATATTGTAAATGAAGAAGATCACAATGTTGAGGATAGTGAGATCCCTGATTTTACTAAGTGGACTATTCCTAAGGTTGATACAAAAAATGTTTATAAAATAAGTTGGGCTGAAAATACTTTTCATTCTGCTTATAAAGTTAGAACTGTTGAACAAATATTCTCTATTTCAAAAACTCATGAAAAATGTTGCTTATTTACTAAAAGGAATATTAGTGAATTTCTTGCTTCTAAAAAGATCAGTTACCTGCATATTGGTATGGTTCAAGTTGCTATCAAACCTCTTACCCGAAAGGGCATTAATGCTTCTGTTCTTATGTGTTTACGTGATGCTAGATTTAAACACTTTAAAGATAGCATTCTTGGTATGATTACTGCTTCTTTGTATAATGGTCCTGTTTACTTCAGTTGTTATCCTGATCTTACTTTGGCTTTAGATGATGCTAACATTGTTAAAGCTTTGACTTTAAATATTGCTTCATCTGGATATCACATGGAAGAAGGTAGTAAACCTTTTGCTTTGATTTATCGCATTTATTATAGATTATTGGGTACTCAATTAAATCCTAGTGCTATAAATCATAAAGAACCTTCTGGTAAAACTATGTTAATTAAATGTTCAACTCCTGATGCAAAGATTCAAATTCCAAAAATGATTCAATGGCAAGATGTCAAACTTCCCACTGAATGGTTCCTGGAACAAGAATCTCCTATTGCCAAACCCATTTTTGATGAGCTTGATCTTACTCATATTCAACAATATCTTGATGGTACTGTTAAAATAAGTTTTCAAAATAGTAAACCCCTAAGAATCAACGAAGGAAGACATTCCTTTGCTGGATCTGAAAGTATTTCAAAACGAGACCAAGATCTCAATGAATTTTTAAAAAAGAATTTTTCAAAACCTACTGATTTCAAATCTGACAAAATTTCTAAAAGAGATCAAGATCTCAATGAATTTTTAGAAAAACCTGTTGATCTAAAATTAAAAGGAATTTCAGATGATAAAGTAAGTGATGTTTACTATTCCACCAAACCAGAATCTTCCTCTCCAAATGGCAAGCCTGCTAGTGAAGAAGAAGACGATGGTAATTCTATTTGTCTATCCGAAAGAGATTTCCCTCCTATTGATCCTTCTGGTTATGTTAAGCAATTAAGAGTTTTGACTATTTTAAATGAAGATTTTAAAGTTGATTTGGTTCCTTTGTATGATGAGTTTATGCTTCCAAAAAACCGGATTAAAAGAAAATATTTCCAAGATAATTTTGCTCAATCTGAGAAAAACCGTGTTAAGAGTAAATGGTTAGAAAAAATGAATCAATTTAAAAAACATATTTTGTTTTTTGATTTTCTTGAAAACCATTATGTTTCAAATAATGAAGTTGCAAAGCAGCATTTGAGTGTAATAAAAAAATCAAATTTTATTAAAGAAAAGGATAAATCTACTATTCGGGCTACTCATCCGCCTCTTGAGACAATTGTGCTAACTTGTCAAGATAAAAAGACAGAAGTTAATGCTACTCCTTTTAAAATTGCTGATGATAAAACCCCTATTTACAGTGTTATTGAA
Source organism: Quercus agrifolia (assembly GCA_029955455.1). Classification (NCBI taxonomy): domain Eukaryota; kingdom Viridiplantae; phylum Streptophyta; class Magnoliopsida; order Fagales; family Fagaceae; genus Quercus; species Quercus agrifolia. The sequence goes on from JARQAD010000006.1 coordinate 47,737,733, forward strand.
CAAAACAACTTTACTAATGAGTCTTTGCATGTTATTGGTCAACAGCTTGATCGTATTGAAGAAAAGATTATTGAAAAAACTGTTTCCATAGAAAAACCTGCTTCAGAAAAATCTGTAAAAACTGAGAAACCTTTGATAGATTTACCCAGCGAGAAAGTTATGTTCAAGACTTCTCAGTCTAAAATACTTGAGGTTGTTGATAAAATGCTTGCTGACTTAAAGGTTAAAACTGAAAGTACTTCTACAAATACAACTTGTACTATTTCAAAGAAAGGAAAAGAAATTGTTTCTGATGAACAAACTGATTCTGATACTGTTTCTTCTGTTTCTGCTACAAAGATTTTTGGTAATGATTTTCCAAGAATTAAAAGATTTGTTGGAAATCCTACTCCTATGTCTCTTACAAAAAATTGGTATTCAAAACCTACTCCTCCTGATATGCAATTTGAAGAAAGAATTTTTCAAACACAGTTCTCTGTTTCTGCTGATAAGCTTTATGAATGGAATATTGATGGTTTCTCTGAGCAAGAAATCATTAATAAAATGAGTCATATGTCCATGGTTGGTATTGCTTATCAAAATAACCATGATTTAGATCAGCCTGAAATTGTTAATTTACTTGTTACTGGTTTTTCTGGAACTCTTCGAGGATGGTGGGATTCATATCTCACAGAAGATTCCAAAGAATCTGTTAAACATGCTGTTAAAAAGAATGATGAAGGTTTGCCTATTTTTGATGAAAGTATTGGTCGTGGTATTCTAGATGGTGTGAATACTCTGATCTATACCATTCTCAAACATTTTGTTGGTACTCCATCTAATATTTCATCTCGAGTTTCTGATTTATTAAATAATTTGAGATGTCCTAGTATGACTGATTACAGGTGGTACCAAGATGTTTTTACTTCCAGAGTAATGCTTCGAAAAGATTGCCACAAGCCTTATTGGAAAGAAAGGTTTATTGACGGTCTGCCTCCAATCTTTGCTCATAAGGTAAAACAAGTGTTAATGGGAAAAAATGATTCTATTGATTATGATAACTTAACTTATGGAGATATTTTTAGTGCTATTAAAAAACTTGGTATTAACATGTGTAATGATGAAAAATTGTTAAAATACCATTTACAGAATAAGAAAAAAGCTAAATATGAAATGGGTAATTTTTGTGAACAATATGGTTTGCCCCCTATTGCTCCTTCCAGGCAAAAAGGGAAAAAACATGATAAAAGTCACAAAAACTATCATAACAAATATAAAAAATACAAAAATAATTTTGTCAAACCAAATGATTTTTATGCTAAAAAGAAACATGTTTCCAAAAAATATGATAAACAAATGACAGGAAAAGGTAAATGTTTTAACTGTGGAAAACCTGGTCATTTCAGTAGAGATTGCAATCAAAAACCTGGTAAATTAAAGAATAAGTTTAACATGTTAAAAATTAATGATAAAGAGCAAGAAGAATTGTTCAGAATCCTTGATTCGCACAATTCGTCTGATTCTTTGGAAGATGATTTTTCTTCTTCTGATTCTTGTTACCAATCTGCTGATGATTCTTCTGATTCCCCTAATATTAAAATTGGCTGTAGAGATTCCTGTTGTAATATTATTAACTCTGTTAATACTCTCACTAAAAGCGAAGAAAATGAAAAATTAATAATCCAATTAATCAATCAGATCCAAAATCCTGAATTGCAAAAAGAATATCTAGATAAATTTAAGAAGAATCTGTTAAAAAATGAAACTGGTAAAAAATTAAAACCAACCATAAACTTTGAAGAAACTTTGGAAAGATTCAATAAAAAGAAATCCAAAGATTTAACTGTTAATGATCTCCAATTGGAAATCACTGTTGTTAAACAAGAAATGCTTGGTTTAAAAAATGATCTTAAAAATCTTGAAGATGATAATCAAAATATTAAACAAGAATTAATAATGTTAAAAATTGATAAAAGTCTTGATCATCAACAAATTGATAATGAACAAGATGAGCATCAAGATGGAGATGAATCCAGTCAACAAGCTCTTCTTTCTGAAAAAGGTATTGTTGACCACTTCCAACTTAGTCCTGTCCATAAATTGATTCCTCCAAAATGGTTTACAAAAGTACAAATTGTTGTTTCCCCAGATTATAATTTCACTGTTATTGCCATGATTGATTCAGGTGCAGATATGAACTGTATCCAAGAAGGATTGATTCCTTCAAAATATTTTGAAAAATCAACTGAAAGATTGATTTCTGCTAATGGTTCTCAGATGAAAATTAAATATGAATTGAATAATGTTCACATATGCCATAATAATGTCAATTTTAAGATTCCTTCTGTTCTTGTTAAAGATTTAACTGATAAAGTAATTCTTGGTTTGCCTTTTATAAATGCTTTATATCCTTTCCTTGTTGAACATGATGGAATTACTACTGATCCTTTTGGACAAAAAATAAAATTCAAATTTGCTTCAAAAACTGAAATAGATATTGATAATCTGACTTATGAAAAAGATTCTCCCATACATATTCTTGTCCAAGAAATAATGATGAGTACTTATTCTCAAAACAATACTCACCAAACTAATACTATCAATCGTCCTCACATTTTCAATACTTCTTTGCAGGAATCGGACGATGATGCAAGGATAAGTACCACTAATAAGTGGGATAATAGTAATATTTATACCTATACCACTAGTAAGTGGATTATTATGACTTCAAAAGGAAAAGCTCCTGTACAGGACTATTCTCAACCCAAAAGGCTCCCAATGGGACGTCCTTTCATAATGCATGAAGGCGCTTCTTCTGGGGTAAAATCCAAGGAAGCAATATCCCTTCAAAGAGATGTCCCTGCAAAGGTGACATACTCTAATGGTGGTATAATAATTGCTTTACAAGAAATTTTGGCTCGAAATTTACAATTCCACAATGATACATACTCAGAGTTACCTGCTTCTATTAAAACCATTCTTGATAAACTTCAATCTGCTTTTATCGAAAACCACCGTAATGTTTTTCAACAAACTCTCCAAGCTCTCGAAATCCACCTTGCTAACCTTACTACACAAACTGAGATTTATACAAGCCATTATGCTAATTTTGTTTCAGAAAGTGGTAACCTTGCTTTCGATAAAGAGGCTTTTGAAAGCCACCTTGATAACCAACCAAATATTATAGAAAAACCCCATAATCCTTACACTAGTCAACTCTTTGGCAAAGAGGAAATCCATTCAATGGATAAATTGACTATAATGGGCACCGATTATGCTAGATTGAGTCTTAAGACCCAATCTTTGTTAAGAAGTGCCATTGCCAACTTGCCAACAGATATACAATTTAGTATTCTGAGAAGCAAGGCTATTTCTAGATCTTTTGATCTTTGGTTCGATTATTTCAAGGTACTTGTTACAACTACTATTCCTGATCCTGCCAATTCAGACGATACTAGTGACATCCTTGATCAAGCTGATTGGGAAGATCACTTTGGGAGCAGTCTCAGAGTATATGAAAGGAAACACCCATTTCCTGGCCTTCTGGTTAATTATGATGATGATTCAAATGTTGCTAATAATCATGGTTCAAATTCAGATAATGATGATGCTGATAGAAGCCCCAATTGGCTTTCCCAAATGTTTGAGTATGGCTTTATCAGACTTATAAAATTAACAAGTCCTGACCAAGCCAGTCAGCTCCCTCAAATTATTCAGACTGCTATTACAAAATTTGAAAGCCCTTATGTTTCCATAAGATGTTGGAGTACTTTGCCCGAATGGGAAAGAGACAGCTGGATGAATGTCCAGCCCTCAAAACATCTCGTTCTCATAAATGGGTACACTCACCAAGGCCAATGGTATGAAGGTGATTCTTATTTATCTTTCAGCAATCCTTATGCTCTTGCAGAATGTTGGAGACACTATTTCAGTAATCAAATTCTGGATGTCACCCAGAAACTATGGAAAGAATATCACTTCATGGGAAGCACAGAAAGAATTTCTGTATTTGGTCCTAGACCTTATGCTAATGCCATTTCTCATATAAAGAAAGTAGATTATTGTAATCCAAGCAGTTTTCTCATCCCAGGGAAAAACTCCAGAGTTTGAACCGCTTCTATATTGTGGATTCTGTAATCAACATACCTCTTACCAAGACCATGCATGCAATGATGATCCCCCATGGGACCCTGATATTAGCTACCCATCAGATGCTTATGACTAATTAGAAATTGGTCCCCTTATTCTTTTGGCCAGCACAAAGGCCAAAATGCTTCAAAAATTGTGAATTGCTTCAAGACATCCCGAAATTGGCGGAATACACTTCAGTCAATAGTCCCAAGGAATATTACTACTTCAACTTTGCTTCAAACATTCAGAATGCTCCAAAAATCCAATAAGTGCTACAAGACAAGGCTACGTTTTGGTTCCTTATGCTAGGCAATGATTCCCTATACTTTTCCATAATGCATCTGACACCATCTGCTACAAGAACAATAATTTTGGGTTCCCCAAATGATTCCCCACGTTTTGGGCAAAAAAGGAAAATTACTATTCACTGTTACTATTCACCTGTCACTATTCACCTGTCACTATTCACAGTACTATTCAACGTTACTGTTCACTCCGAATTATTGCCTATTTAAGGGGGGCTGTCCCTTATTTTCAAAGCAAGTGTTTGTTTAAGTGTTTCTTCAGAGCTTCTTCCTTAGAGAGAGACTTCCCTTGAGAGCCTTTCTATTGTAAGAATATCTCCCTGCTTACACTTCCTATTACACTTCCTATTACACTTCCTACTTTCTCCACAAAGCCTGTAACTTCTAAAGCTTTGTAACTATTTCCAGTTTGTAATCACTACTACTGTAAGTGTTCAAGTTTACTTTCAATAACAAGTAACTTCAGTTTTATGTTCATTACTTGCATTATACTATTTGTTGCTACCGCCATCTTGGTCGGATTACCGCCATCACGGACGGTTCTATAATTCTTTACTTTCCTTTAAACTTAAAAGTTATACCCCCTACTTGGCTGGCTCTGCCGCCTACTTGGTTGGTCTTATAACTTTGCTGCATTACTTTTACTTGCATTATTTTCAAGTAATATTACTGTGTAACTGTGCTTCCGCTTCCCATCTGTGTGTTCCTCCCCCTTTATGGTATCAGAGCCATCCGCTTTTGTGATGTGGTTAGGAACTCTCACTTCCCATACAGGGATAAAGGAGGGCTCTCCGCCTACCGGGCAGGCGTTACCCCCTTAATTGGGCTGGGCTCCTGTTGACTCTGATAGGTACCTAAGGGTGTTCCTTCTGACACTATTTCTTCTGTTCCTGCTAAAGAGATTTTAAATGATGAATTACCAGAAACCAAAAGATTTGTTGAAAATTCCGAACCCATGTCTTTTACACGAAATTGGTATTCCGAATCCATTCCTCCAGATATACAATTTCAAAAAAGAATTTTTCAACCACAATTTTCTATTTCTATTAAAAAGCCTTACAAATGGAATATTGCTGGATTATCTGAACAAAAAATCATAAGTCATATGTCTGAATTTAATATTGCTCATCAAAATACCTATGACATTGATCAAATTGATATTGTTGATTTACTTGTTAACGATTTTTCTAGCACTCTTCATAAATGGCGGGATCTATATCCCACAGGGTTGCCTATTTTTGCCAAACATATTGATTACAGTACTCTTGGTCTTGATGACCTAAATACTCCGATCTATACCATTCCTAAATATTTTATTAGTATTCCTTCTAATATTTCACCTCGAATTTTTGGATTGTTGAATACTTTAAAAAGTTCTACTATGATTAATTACAAATGGTATCAAGATGTTTTTGTTTCCAGAGATATGCTTCAGCAAGATTGCCATAAGCCTTGTTGGAAAGAAAGGTTTATTGACGGTCTGCCTCCAATCTTTGCTCCTAAGATAAAACAGGTATTAATAAGTGCAAATGATTCTCTTAATTATGATAACCCAACTTATGATAACATTTTAAATACTATTAATAATAAAAAACTATTAATGTATCAATTACAGATTAAAGCCAATTTTTGTAAACAAAATGATCTGCCTCCTATTAGACGAAAAGGGAAGAAACATGATAAGAATCACAAAATATATAGTCATAGAAAATATAAAAGATACAAAAACAACTTTGTTAAATCAAATGATTTTCATGCTAAAAAGGAAAATGTTTCTGGAAAACATAAACAACATGGTAAGTTTAAAAATAAGTTTAACATATTAAAAATTGATAGTAAAAATAACAAAGAACTAATTCAAATCCTTGATGATTTTCCTTTAAACTTGTTAAATCTGTTCAAAATAATTCACTGCAAAAATATTAAATTTGTTAAAACTCTGACTAAAAGAGAAGAAAATGGTAAATCCACTTTAAGCTTTACAGAACCTTTTAAAAGGTTAAATAAAGAGATATTTAAAAAATTAACTGTTAATGACCTACAGCATGAAATTAATATTGTTAAGCATGAAATAAGCGAGTTAAAACATAAAAGCAATAATATTAATCCAGAACTGATAATGCTAAAAGATGGTCAAACTGATAAAAAACATGATGATACATACTCAGAGTTACCTGCTTCTATTAAAACCATTCTTGATAAACTTCAATCTGCTTTTATCGAAAACCACCGTAATGTTTTTCAACAAACTCTCCAAGCTCTCGAAATCCACCTTGCTAACCTTACTACACAAACTGAGATTTATACAAGCCATTATGCTAATTTTGTTTCAGAAAGTGGTAACCTTGCTTTCGATAAAGAGGCTTTTGAAAGCCACCTTGATAACCAACCAAATATTATAGAAAAACCCCATAATCCTTACACTAGTCAACTCTTTGGCAAAGAGGAAATCCATTCAATGGATAAATTGACTATAATGGGCACCGATTATGCTAGATTGAGTCTTAAGACCCAATCTTTGTTAAGAAGTGCCATTGCCAACTTGCCAACAGATATACAATTTAGTATTCTGAGAAGCAAGGCTATTTCTAGATCTTTTGATCTTTGGTTCGATTATTTCAAGGTACTTGTTACAACTACTATTCCTGATCCTGCCAATTCAGACGATACTAGTGACATCCTTGATCAAGCTGATTGGGAAGATCACTTTGGGAGCAGTCTCAGAGTATATGAAAGGAAACACCCATTTCCTGGCCTTCTGGTTAATTATGATGATGATTCAAATGTTGCTAATAATCATGGTTCAAATTCAGATAATGATGATGCTGATAGAAGCCCCAATTGGCTTTCCCAAATGTTTGAGTATGGCTTTATCAGACTTATAAAATTAACAAGTCCTGACCAAGCCAGTCAGCTCCCTCAAATTATTCAGACTGCTATTACAAAATTTGAAAGCCCTTATGTTTCCATAAGATGTTGGAGTACTTTGCCCGAATGGGAAAGAGACAGCTGGATGAATGTCCAGCCCTCAAAACATCTCGTTCTCATAAATGGGTACACTCACCAAGGCCAATGGTATGAAGGTGATTCTTATTTATCTTTCAGCAATCCTTATGCTCTTGCAGAATGTTGGAGACACTATTTCAGTAATCAAATTCTGGATGTCACCCAGAAACTATGGAAAGAATATCACTTCATGGGAAGCACAGAAAGAATTTCTGTATTTGGTCCTAGACCTTATGCTAATGCCATTTCTCATATAAAGAAAGTAGATTATTGTAATCCAAGCAGTTTTCTCATCCCAGGGAAAACTCCAGAGTTTGAACCGCTTCTATATTGTGGATTCTGTAATCAACATACCTCTTACCAAGACCATGCATGCAATGATGATCCCCCATGGGACCCTGATATTAGCTACCCATCAGATGCTTATGACTAATTAGAAATTGGTCCCCTTATTCTTTTGGCCAGCACAAAGGCCAAAATGCTTCAAAAATTGTGAATTGCTTCAAGACATCCCGAAATTGGCGGAATACACTTCAGTCAATAGTCCCAAGGAATATTACTACTTCAACTTTGCTTCAAACATTCAGAATGCTCCAAAAATCCAATAAGTGCTACAAGACAAGGCTACGTTTTGGTTCCTTATGCTAGGCAATGATTCCCTATACTTTGCCATAATGCATCTGACACCATCTGCTACAAGAACAATAATTTTGGGTTCCCCAAATGATTCCCCACGTTTTGGGCAAAAAAGGAAAATTACTATTCACTGTTACTATTCACCTGTCACTATTCACCTGTCACTATTCACAGTACTATTCAACGTTACTGTTCACTCCGAATTATTGCCTATTTAAGGGGGGCTGTCCCTTATTTTCAAAGGAAGTGTTTGTTTAAGTGTTTCTTCAGAGCTTCTTCCTTAGAGAGAGACTTCCCTTGAGAGCCTTTCTATTGTAAGAATATCTCCCTGCTTACACTTCCTATTACACTTCCTACTTTCTCCACAAAGCCTGTAACTTCTAAAGCTTTGTAACTATTTCCAGTTTGTAATCACTACTACTGTAAGTGTTCAAGTTTACTTTCAATAACAAGTAACTTCAGTTTTATATTCATTACTTGCATTATACTATTTGTTGCTACCGCCATCTTGGTCGGATTACCGCCATCACGGACGGTTCTATAATTCTTTACTTTCCTTTAAACTTAAAAGTTATACCCCCTACTTGGCTGGCTCTGCCGCCTACTTGGTTGGTCTTATAACTTTGCTGCATTACTTTTACTTGCATTATTTTCAAGTAATATTACTGTGTAACTGTGCTTCCGCTTCCCATCTGTGTGTTCCTCCCCCTTTATGGTATCAGAGCCACTCTTTTCTGGCCGTCGATAGTGTTGTTGTGTTCTCTGTCTCTCCGTCTGTGTCTACCCGAAACTTTGGTGCTCAGTTGTTGTGTCCCCTTCTTACCGTCGTTGGCGCCACCCTAGTCGTAAAGTGAATTCCTAGAACCGAACTGTAAGGCCCGTTTAAGCCAAGAGAGGGCGTGTAGGGCATGAGAGGTATAAGGTTGGTTAGGGTATGTGTTACGAACTGCAACGGTTGTGAGAAAAACATGATAATTGAGTGTTAAATCTAGGATAGTATGGATAGATTGTGGAGATCTAACTCTTCTATCAGCTCCAGGACTGGTTGTCCTCCTGATATTGTAAATGAAGAAGAAACAGTATCAGAATCAGTTTGTTCATCAGAAACAATTTCTTTTCCTTTCTTTGAAATAGTACAAGTTGTATTTGTAGAAGTACTTTCAGTTTTAACCTTTAAGTCAGCAAGCATTTTATCAACAACCTCAAGTATTTTAGACTGAGAAGTCTTGAACATAACTTTCTCGCTGGGTAAATCTATCAAAGGTTTCTCAGTTTTTACAGATTTTTCTGAAGCAGGTTTTTCTATGGAAACAGTTTTTTCAATAATCTTTTCTTCAATACGATCAAGCTGTTGACCAATAACATGCAAAGACTCATTAGTAAAGTTGTTTTGTTCAATAACACTGTAAATAGGGGTTTTATCATCAGCAATTTTAAAAGGAGTAGCATTAACTTCTGTCTTTTTATCTTGACAAGTTAGCACAATTGTCTCAAGAGGCGGATGAGTAGCCCGAATAGTAGATTTATCCTTTTCTTTAATAAAATTTGATTTTTTTATTACACTCAAATGCTGCTTTGCAACTTCATTATTTGAAACATAATGGTTTTCAAGAAAATCAAAAAACAAAATATGTTTTTTAAATTGATTCATTTTTTCTAACCATTTACTCTTAACACGGTTTTTCTCAGATTGAGCAAAATTATCTTGGAAATATTTTCTTTTAATCCGGTTTTTTGGAAGCATAAACTCATCATACAAAGGAACCAAATCAACTTTAAAATCTTCATTTAAAATAGTCAAAACTCTTAATTGCTTAACATAACCAGAAGGATCAATAGGAGGGAAATCTCTTTCGGATAGACAAATAGAATTACCATCGTCTTCTTCTTCACTAGCAGGCTTGCCATTTGGAGAGGAAGATTCTGGTTTGGTGGAATAGTAAACATCACTTACTTTATCATCTGAAATTCCTTTTAATTTTAGATCAACAGGTTTTTCTAAAAATTCATTGAGATCTTGATCTCTTTTAGAAATTTTGTCAGATTTGAAATCAGTAGGTTTTGAAAAATTCTTTTTTAAAAATTCATTGAGATCTTGGTCTCGTTTTGAAATACTTTCAGATCCAGCAAAGGAATGTCTTCCTTCGTTGATTCTTAGGGGTTTACTATTTTGAAAACTTATTTTAACAGTACCATCAAGATATTGTTGAATATGAGTAAGATCAAGCTCATCAAAAATGGGTTTGGCAATAGGAGATTCTTGTTCCAGGAACCATTCAGTGGGAAGTTTGACATCTTGCCATTGAATCATTTTTGGAATTTGAATCTTTGCATCAGGAGTTGAACATTTAATTAACATAGTTTTACCAGAAGGTTCTTTATGATTTATAGCACTAGGATTTAATTGAGTACCCAATAATCTATAATAAATGCGATAAATCAAAGCAAAAGGTTTACTACCTTCTTCCATGTGATATCCAGATGAAGCAATATTTAAAGTCAAAGCTTTAACAATGTTAGCATCATCTAAAGCCAAAGTAAGATCAGGATAACAACTGAAGTAAACAGGACCATCATACAAAGAAGCAGTAATCATACCAAGAATGCTATCTTTAAAGTGTTTAAATCTAGCATCACGTAAACACATAAGAACAGAAGCATTAATGCCCTTTCGGGTAAGAGGTTTGATAGCAACTTGAACCATACCAATATGCAGGTAACTGATCTTTTTAGAAGCAAGAAATTCACTAATATTCCTTTTAGTAAATAAGCAACATTTTTCATGAGTTTTTGAAATAGAGAATATTTGTTCAACAGTTCTAACTTTATAAGCAGAATGAAAAGTATTTTCAGCCCAACTTATTTTATAAACATTTTTTGTATCAACCTTAGGAATAGTCCACTTAGTAAAATCAGGGATCTCACTATCCTCAACATTGTGATCTTCTTCATTTACAATATCAGGAGGACAACCAGTCCTGGAGCTGATAGAAGAGTTAGATCTCCACAATCTATCCATACTATCCTAGATTTAACACTCAATTATCATGTTTTTCTCACAACCGTTGCAGTTCGTAACACATACCCTAACCAACCTTATACCTCTCATGCCCTACACGCCCTCTCTTGGCTTAAACGGGCCTTACAGTTCGGTTCTAGGAATTCACTTTACGACTAGGGTGGCGCCAACGACGGTAAGAAGGGGACACAACAACTGAGCACCAAAGTTTCTGATTTATTAAATAATTTGAGATGTCCTAGTATGACTGATTACAGGTGGTACCAAGATGTTTTTACTTCCAGAGTAATGCTTCGAAAAGATTGCCACAAGCCTTATTGGAAAGAAAGGTTTATTGACGGTCTGCCTCCAATCTTTGCTCATAAGGTAAAACAAGTGTTAATGGGAAAAAATGATTCTATTGATTATGATAACTTAACTTATGGAGATATTTTTAGTGCTATTAAAAAACTTGGTATTAACATGTGTAATGATGAAAAATTGTTAAAATACCATTTACAGAATAAGAAAAAAGCTAAATATGAAATGGGTAATTTTTGTGAACAATATGGTTTGCCCCCTATTGCTCCTTCCAGGCAAAAAGGGAAAAAACATGATAAAAGTCACAAAAACTATCATAACAAATATAAAAAATACAAAAATAATTTTGTCAAACCAAATGATTTTTATGCTAAAAAGAAACATGTTTCCAAAAAATATGATAAACAAATGACAGGAAAAGGTAAATGTTTTAACTGTGGAAAACCTGGTCATTTCAGTAGAGATTGCAATCAAAAACCTGGTAAATTAAAGAATAAGTTTAACATGTTAAAAATTAATGATAAAGAGCAAGAAGAATTGTTCAGAATCCTTGATTCGCACAATTCGTCTGATTCTTTGGAAGATGATTTTTCTTCTTCTGATTCTTGTTACCAATCTGCTGATGATTCTTCTGATTCCCCTAATATTAAAATTGGCTGTAGAGATTCCTGTTGTAATATTATTAACTCTGTTAATACTCTCACTAAAAGCGAAGAAAATGAAAAATTAATAATCCAATTAATCAATCAGATCCAAAATCCTGAATTGCAAAAAGAATATCTAGATAAATTTAAGAAGAATCTGTTAAAAAATGAAACTGGTAAAAAATTAAAACCAACCATAAACTTTGAAGAAACTTTGGAAAGATTCAATAAAAAGAAATCCAAAGATTTAACTGTTAATGATCTCCAATTGGAAATCACTGTTGTTAAACAAGAAATGCTTGGTTTAAAAAATGATCTTAAAAATCTTGAAGATGATAATCAAAATATTAAACAAGAATTAATAATGTTAAAAATTGATAAAAGTCTTGATCATCAACAAATTGATAATGAACAAGATGAGCATCAAGATGGAGATGAATCCAGTCAACAAGCTCTTCTTTCTGAAAAAGGTATTGTTGACCACTTCCAACTTAGTCCTGTCCATAAATTGATTCCTCCAAAATGGTTTACAAAAGTACAAATTGTTGTTTCCCCAGATTATAATTTCACTGTTATTGCCATGATTGATTCAGGTGCAGATATGAACTGTATCCAAGAAGGATTGATTCCTTCAAAATATTTTGAAAAATCAACTGAAAGATTGATTTCTGCTAATGGTTCTCAGATGAAAATTAAATATGAATTGAATAATGTTCACATATGCCATAATAATGTCAATTTTAAGATTCCTTCTGTTCTTGTTAAAGATTTAACTGATAAAGTAATTCTTGGTTTGCCTTTTATAAATGCTTTATATCCTTTCCTTGTTGAACATGATGGAATTACTACTGATCCTTTTGGACAAAAAATAAAATTCAAATTTGCTTCAAAAACTGAAATAGATATTGATAATCTGACTTATGAAAAAGATTCTCCCATACATATTCTTGTCCAAGAAATAATGATGAGTACTTATTCTCAAAACAATACTCACCAAACTAATACTATCAATCGTCCTCACATTTTCAATACTTCTTTGCAGGAATCGGACGATGATGCAAGGATAAGTACCACTAATAAGTGGGATAATAGTAATATTTATACCTATACCACTAGTAAGTGGATTATTATGACTTCAAAAGGAAAAGCTCCTGTACAGGACTATTCTCAACCCAAAAGGCTCCCAATGGGACGTCCTTTCATAATGCATGAAGGCGCTTCTTCTGGGGTAAAATCCAAGGAAGCAATATCCCTTCAAAGAGATGTCCCTGCAAAGGTGACATACTCTAATGGTGGTATAATAATTGCTTTACAAGAAATTTTGGCTCGAAATTTACAATTCCACAATGATACATACTCAGAGTTACCTGCTTCTATTAAAACCATTCTTGATAAACTTCAATCTGCTTTTATCGAAAACCACCGTAATGTTTTTCAACAAACTCTCCAAGCTCTCGAAATCCACCTTGCTAACCTTACTACACAAACTGAGATTTATACAAGCCATTATGCTAATTTTGTTTCAGAAAGTGGTAACCTTGCTTTCGATAAAGAGGCTTTTGAAAGCCACCTTGATAACCAACCAAATATTATAGAAAAACCCCATAATCCTTACACTAGTCAACTCTTTGGCAAAGAGGAAATCCATTCAATGGATAAATTGACTATAATGGGCACCGATTATGCTAGATTGAGTCTTAAGACCCAATCTTTGTTAAGAAGTGCCATTGCCAACTTGCCAACAGATATACAATTTAGTATTCTGAGAAGCAAGGCTATTTCTAGATCTTTTGATCTTTGGTTCGATTATTTCAAGGTACTTGTTACAACTACTATTCCTGATCCTGCCAATTCAGACGATACTAGTGACATCCTTGATCAAGCTGATTGGGAAGATCACTTTGGGAGCAGTCTCAGAGTATATGAAAGGAAACACCCATTTCCTGGCCTTCTGGTTAATTATGATGATGATTCAAATGTTGCTAATAATCATGGTTCAAATTCAGATAATGATGATGCTGATAGAAGCCCCAATTGGCTTTCCCAAATGTTTGAGTATGGCTTTATCAGACTTATAAAATTAACAAGTCCTGACCAAGCCAGTCAGCTCCCTCAAATTATTCAGACTGCTATTACAAAATTTGAAAGCCCTTATGTTTCCATAAGATGTTGGAGTACTTTGCCCGAATGGGAAAGAGACAGCTGGATGAATGTCCAGCCCTCAAAACATCTCGTTCTCATAAATGGGTACACTCACCAAGGCCAATGGTATGAAGGTGATTCTTATTTATCTTTCAGCAATCCTTATGCTCTTGCAGAATGTTGGAGACACTATTTCAGTAATCAAAAATAGGCAAACCCCATAAAGGGGGAGGAACACACAGATGGGAAGCGGAAGCACAGTTACACAGTAATATTACTTGAAAATAATGCAAGTAAAAGTAATGCAGCAAAGTTATAAGACCAACCAAGTAGGCGGCAGAGCCAGCCAAGTAGGGGGTATAACTTTTAAGTTTAAAGGAAAGTAAAGAATTATAGAACCGTCCGTGATGGCGGTAATCCGACCAAGATGGCGGTAGCAACAAATAGTATAATGCAAGTAATGAACATAAAACTGAAGTTACTTGTTATTGAAAGTAAACTTGAACACTTACAGTAGTAGTGATTACAAACTGGAAATAGTTACAAAGCTTTAGAAGTTACAGGCTTTGTGGAGAAAGTAGGAAGTGTAATAGGAAGTGTAATAGGAAGTGTAAGCAGGGAGATATTCTTACAATAGAAAGGCTCTCAAGGGAAGTCTCTCTCTAAGGAAGAAGCTCTGAAGAAACACTTAAACAAACACTTGCTTTGAAAATAAGGGACAGCCCCCCTTAAATAGGCAATAATTCGGAGTGAACAGTAACGTTGAATAGTACTGTGAATAGTGACAGGTGAATAGTGACAGGTGAATAGTAACAGTGAATAGTAATTTTCCTTTTTTGCCCAAAACGTGGGGAATCATTTGGGGAACCCAAAATTATTGTTCTTGTAGCAGATGGTGTCAGATGCATTATGGCAAAGTATAGGGAATCATTGCCTAGCATAAGGAACCAAAACGTAGCCTTGTCTTGTAGCACTTATTGGATTTTTGGAGCATTCTGAATGTTTGAAGCAAAGTTGAAGTAGTAATATTCCTTGGGACTATTGACTGAAGTGTATTCCGCCAATTTCGGGATGTCTTGAAGCAATTCACAATTTTTGAAGCATTTTGGCCTTTGTGCTGGCCAAAAGAATAAGGGGACCAATTTCTAATTAGTCATAAGCATCTGATGGGTAGCTAATATCAGGGTAATTCTATTTGTCTATCCGAAAGAGATTTCCCTCCTATTGATCCTTCTGGTTATGTTAAGCAATTAAGAGTTTTGACTATTTTAAATGAAGATTTTAAAGTTGATTTGGTTCCTTTGTATGATGAGTTTATGCTTCCAAAAAACCGGATTAAAAGAAAATATTTCCAAGATAATTTTGCTCAATCTGAGAAAAACCGTGTTAAGAGTAAATGGTTAGAAAAAATGAATCAATTTAAAAAACATATTTTGTTTTTTGATTTTCTTGAAAACCATTATGTTTCAAATAATGAAGTTGCAAAGCAGCATTTGAGTGTAATAAAAAAATCAAATTTTATTAAAGAAAAGGATAAATCTACTATTCGGGCTACTCATCCGCCTCTTGAGACAATTGTGCTAACTTGTCAAGATAAAAAGACAGAAGTTAATGCTACTCCTTTTAAAATTGCTGATGATAAAACCCCTATTTACAGTGTTATTGAACAAAACAACTTTACTAATGAGTCTTTGCATGTTATTGGTCAACAGCTTGATCGTATTGAAGAAAAGATTATTGAAAAAACTGTTTCCATAGAAAAACCTGCTTCAGAAAAATCTGTAAAAACTGAGAAACCTTTGATAGATTTACCCAGCGAGAAAGTTATGTTCAAGACTTCTCAGTCTAAAATACTTGAGGTTGTTGATAAAATGCTTGCTGACTTAAAGGTTAAAACTGAAAGTACTTCTACAAATACAACTTGTACTATTTCAAAGAAAGGAAAAGAAATTGTTTCTGATGAACAAACTGATTCTGATACTGTTTCTTCTGTTTCTGCTACAAAGATTTTTGGTAATGATTTTCCAAGAATTAAAAGATTTGTTGGAAATCCTACTCCTATGTCTCTTACAAAAAATTGGTATTCAAAACCTACTCCTCCTGATATGCAATTTGAAGAAAGAATTTTTCATTACCAAAAATCTTTGTAGCAGAAACAGAAGAAACAGTATCAGAATCAGTTTGTTCATCAGAAACAATTTCTTTTCCTTTCTTTGAAATAGTACAAGTTGTATTTGTAGAAGTACTTTCTGGTTATGGTATCAGAGCCACTCTTTTCTGGCCGTCGATAGTGTTGTGGTGTTCTCTGTCTCTCCGTCTGTGTCTACCCGAAACTTTGGTGCTCAGTTGTTGTGTCCCCTTCTTACCGTCGTTGGCGCCACCCTAGTCGTAAAGTGAATCCCTAGAACCGAACTGTAAGGCCCGTTTAAGCCAAGAGAGGGCGTGTAGGGCATGAGAGGTATAAGGTTGGTTAGGGTATGTGTTACGAACTGCAACGGTTGTGAGAAAAACATGATAATTGAGTGTTAAATCTAGGATAGTATGGATAGATTGTGGAGATCCAACTCTTCTATCAGCTCCAGGACTGGTTGTCCTCCTGATATTGTAAATGAAGAAGATCACAATGTTGAGGATAGTGAGATCCCTGATTTTACTAAATGGACTATTCCTAAGGTTGATACAAAAAATGTTTACAAGATAAGTTGGGCTGAAAATACTTTTCATTCTGCTTATAAAGTCAGAACTGTTGAACAAATATTCTCTATTTCAAAAACTCATGAAAAATGTTGCCTATTTACTAAACGGAATATTAGTGAATTTCTTGCTTCTAAAAAATTCAGTTATCTACATATTGGAATGGTTCAAGTTGCTATCAAACCTCTTACCCGAAAGGGCATTAATGCTTCTGTTCTCATGTGTTTACGAGATGCTAGATTTAAACACTTTAAAGATAGCATTCTTGGTATGATTACTGCTTCTCTGTATGATGGTCCTGTTTACTTTAGTTGTTATCCTGATCTTACTTTGGCTTTAGATGATGCTAACATTGTTAAAGCTTTGACTTTAAATATTGCTTCATCTGGATATCACATGGAAGAAGGTAGTAAACCTTTTGCTTTGATTTATCGCATTTATTATAGATTATTGGGTACTCAATTAAATCCTAGTGCTATAAATCATAGAGAATCTTCTGGTAAAACTATGTTAATTAAATGTTCAACTCCAGATGCAAAGATTCAAATTCCAAAAATGATTCAATGGCAAGACATCAAACTTCCCACTGAATGGTTCTTGGAACAAGAATCTCCTATTGCCAAACCCATTTTTGATGAGCTTGATCTTACTCATATTCAACAATATCTTGATGGTACTGTTAAAATAAGTTTTCAAAATAGTAAACCCCTAAGAATCAACGAAGGAAGACATTCCTTTGCTGGATCTGAAAGTATTTCAAAACGAGACCAAGATCTCAATGATTTTTTGAAAAAGAATTTTTCAAAACCTGCTAATTTTAAATCTGACAAAATTTCTAAAAGAGATCAAGATCTCAATGAATTTTTAGAAAAGAATTCTGATAAATCTGTTGATTTAAAATTAAAAGGAATTTCAAATGATCAAGTAAGCGATGTTTACTATTCCACCAAACCAGAATCTTCCTCTCCAAATGGCAAGCCTGTTAGTGAAGAAGAAGACGATGGTAATTCCATTGACCTATCCGAAAGAGATTTCCCTCCTATTGATCCTACTGGTTATGTTAAGCAATTAAGAGTTTTGACTGTTTTAAATAAAGGTTTTAAAGTTGACTTGGTTCCTTTGTATGATGAGTTTATGCTTCCAAAAAACAAGATTAAAAGAAAATATTTCCAAAATAATTTTGCTCAATCAGAAAAAAATCGTGTTAAAAGTAAATGGTTAGAAAAAATGAATCAACTACAAAATCAGATTTTGTTTTTTGATTTTCTTGAAAATTATTATGTGTCAAATAATGAAATTTCAAAACAACATTTGAGTGTAATAAAAAAATCAAATTTTATTAAAGAAAAGGATAAATCCACTATTAGGGCTACTCATCCGCCTCTTGAGACAATTGTGCTGACTTGTCAAGATAAAAAGACAGAAGTTAATGCTACTCCTTTTAAAATTGCTGATGATAAAACCCCTATTTTCAGTATTATTGAACAAAACAACTTTACTAATGAGTCTCTGCATGTTATTGGTCAACAGCTTGATCGTATTGAAGAAAAGATTATTGAAAAAACTGTTTCCATAGAAAAACCTGCTTCAGAGAAATCTGTTAATACTGAGCAACCTTTGATTGATTTGCCCAGTCAAAGGGAGAAAGTTATGTTCAAAACGTCTCAGTCTAAAATGCTTGAGGTTGTTGATAAAATGCTTGCTAATTTGAAAGTTAAAACTGAGGGTACTTCTAGAAATACAGCTTGCACTATTTCAAAAAAAGAAAAAGAGATTGTTTCTGATGAACATACTGATTCTGATACTGTTTCTTCTGTTTCTGCTACAAAGGTTTTTGGGAATGATTTTCCTCAAATTAAAAGATTTGTTGGAAATCCAAAACCTATGTCTTTTACAAAAAATTGGTATTCTAAACCTACTCCTCCTGATATTCAATTTGAAGAAAGAATTTTTCAAACACAGTTCTCTGTTTCTGCTGATAAACTTTATGAATGGAATATTGATGGTTTGTCTGAACAAGAAATCATTAATAAAATGAGTCATATGTCCATGGTTGGAATTGCTTATCAAAACAACCATGATTTAGATCAGCCTGATATTGTTAATTTGCTTGTTACTGGGTTTTCTGGAACTCTTCGAGGATGGTGGGATTCTTATCTCAATGAAGATTCCAAAGAATCTATCAAAAATGCTGTCAAGAAGAATGATGAAGGTCTACCTATTTTTGATGAAAGTATTGGTCGCGGTGTTCTAGATGGAGTGAATACTTTAATTTATACCATTCTCAAACATTTTGTTGGTACCCCATCTAATATTTCATCTCGTGTTTCTGATTTGTTGAATAATTTAAAATGCCCTTCTATGACTGATTACAGATGGTACCAAGATGTTTTTACTTCCAGAGTTATGCTTCGAAAAGATTGTCACAAGCCTTATTGGAAAGAAAAGTTTATTGACGGTCTACCATCTTTGCTCATAAGGTAAAACAAGTTTTAATGGGAAAAAATGATTCTATTGATTATGATAACCTAACTTATGGTGATATTTTTAGTGCTATTAAAAAACTTGGTATTAACATGTGTAATGATGAAAAATTGCTAAAATACCATTTACAGAATAAGAAAAAAGCTAAATATGAAATGGGTAATTTTTGTGAACAATATGGTTTGCCCCCTATTGCTCCTTCCAGGCAAAAAGAGAAAAAACATGATAAAATTCACAAAAACCATAATCATAACAAATATAAAAAATACAAAAATAATCTGGTCAAACCTAATGATTTTTATGCTAAAAAGAAAAATGTTTCCAAAAAATATAATAAACAAATGCCGGGAAAAGGTAAATGTTTTAACTGTGGAAAACCTGGTCATTTCAGTAAAGATTGTAATCAAAAACCTGGTAAATTAAAAAACAAGCTTAACATGTTAAAAATTAATGATAAAGAGCAAGAAGAGTTGTTCAGAATCCTTGAATCACACAATTCGTCTGATTCTTTGGAAGATGACTTTTCTTCTTCATCTGATTCTTGTTACCAATCTGCTGATGATTCTTCTGATTCCCCTAATATTAAAATTGGCTGTCGAGATTCCTGCTGTAATGTTATTAATACTCTCACCAAAAGTGAAGAAAATGAAAAATTAATTATTCAATTAATCAATCAAATTCAAAATACTGAATTGCAAAAAGAATATTTGGATAAATTTAAGAAAAATTTGCTAAAAAATGAAACTAGTAAAAAATTAAAATCAACCATAAACTTTGAAGAAACTTTAGAAAGATTCAATAAAAAGAAATCCAAAGATTTAACTATTAATGATCTCCAATTGGAAATTACTGCTGTTAAACAAGAAATGCTTGATTTAAAAAATGATTTTAAAAATCTTAAAAAAGACAACCAAAATATTAAAGAAGATTTAATAATGTTAAAAATTGATAAAAGTCTTGATCAACAAATTGATAATGAACAAGATGAGCACCAAGATGAAGGCGATTCCAGTCACCAAGCTCTTCTTTCCGAACGAGGTATTGAAGATCACTTTCAACTCAGTCCTGTTCATAAATTGATTCCTCCAAAATGGTTCACTAAAGTAAAAATTGTTGTTTCTTCAGATTATCATTTCACTGTTGTTGCAATGATTGATTCAGGTGCAGATATGAATTGTATTCAAGAAGGATTGATTCCTTCAAAATATTTTGAAAAATCAACCGAGAGGTTGGTTTCTGCCAATGGTTCTCAGATGAAAATTAGATATGAATTAAATAATGCTCACATATGCCATAATAATGTCAATTTCAAGATTCCTTCTGTTCTTGTCAAAAATTTGACTGATAAAGTAATTCTTGGTTTACCTTTTATAAATGCTTTGTATCCCTTCATCGTTGAGCATGATGGAATTACCACTGATCCTTTTGAACAAAAAATAAAATTCAAATTTGCTTCAAAACTTCAAATAGATATTGACAATCTGACTTATAAAAAAGATTCTCCCATGCATACTCTTGTTCAAGAAATAATAGGTTCTTGTCCTTATTCTACAAATAATGCTCACCAAGCTAATACCATCAACCGTCCTCACATTTCCAATACTTCTTTGCAGGAATCGGGAGACGATACGAGGATAAGTACCACTAATAAGTGGGATACTAGTACTATATATACTTATACCACTAGTAAGTGGATTATTATGGATCCAAAGGGAAAAGCTCCTATACAGGACTATGGTCATTCCAAAAGGCTCCCAATGGGACGATCTTTTACAATGCCTGAAGGCGCCTCTTCTGGAGTAAAGCCCAGGGAAGCAATATCCCTTCAAAGAGATGCCCCTGCAAAGGTGACATACTCTAATGGTGACATAACAATTGCTTTACAAGAAATTTTAGCAAAAAATTTACAATTTCACAATGGTTCCTACTCAGAATTACCAGTTTCTATTAAACTTATTCTTGATAACCTGCAATCTGCCTTTCTCGAAAAAGACAATGATATTTTTCAACAAACACTTCGAGCCCTTGAAATACACCTGGTTAACCTCACTGCTCAAAATGAAGTTTACACATACTACTCTCAAAAAACCTTTGCTTCAGAAGATGACTTCATTCTAGAAAAAGAGGCCTTTAGAAGTCATCATGTTACCCATCCAAATATTACAAATGATCTTTATTTCAGTCAACTCTTTGGCAAAGAGGATATCCATTCAAAGGATAAAATGACAATAATGGGCACAGATTATGCTAGATTGAGCCTTAAGACTCAATCAGTTTTAAGAAGTGCTGTTGCCAACTTGCCAACAGATATACAATTACGTATTCTGGAAAGCAAGGTTATGTTTAGATCTTTTGATCTATGGTTCGAATATTTCAAAACACTTGTTACTGCTACTATTCCTGATCCAGATGAGTTAGATGAAGATGATAATGTTTTTCTCCAAGCTGATTGGGAGGAAAAGTTTGACAGTAGTCTCAGAGTATATGAAAAGCAACACCCATTTCCTGGTCTTTTGATAAATTTTGACGATGGTTCATATATTTCCGATATTTCGGATGATGATGAATATGATAGAGATCCTTGCTGGCTTTCCCAAATGTTTGAATCTGGTTTTGTCAGATACATACGATTAACAAACCATTTTCAAATAAGTCAACTCCCACAAATTATTAAAGAGTCAGTTCAAAAATTCAATACTCCTTTTGCTACCATCAGATGTTGGAGTACGTTACCACAATGGGAACGAAACAATTGGATGAATGTTCAACCTTCAAAGCATCTCATTCTTATTAATGGTCATACTCACCAAGGACCATGGTTTGAAGGAAATACTCATTTATCTTTTGCTGATCCTTTTACTCTCATAGAATGCTGGAGAAATTATTTCAATAACCAAATTATTAATGTTGCTGACAGTCTCTGGAAACACTACCATTTCATGGGTAGCACAGATAGAATTGCTGTCTTTGGTCCTAGACCATATTCTGATGCAGTTGCTCATTTACGGACCACTAACCACTGTAATCCTGTTAAGTTTCTCATCCCAGGGAAACCCCCAGTATTTCAACCAATTTTTTACTGTGGGTTCTGTAATAAATATGCTACTTCTCATGATCATGATTGCCATTCTCCACAAGGCCCTTTTGATGGTTATCCTTCTGATGCTGCTTCCACTGATTAGACCAATAAAGATTGATTTTCAAGAACATCCCGGATTTGGCGGAATACACTTCAGCCAATAGTCCCAAAGAATATTATTACTTCAACTTTGCTTCAGACATTCAGATCCAATAAGTGCTACAAGACAAAAAATACAATTTGGTCCCTTATGCTAGGAAATGATTTCCTATACTCTACAATTATTCTCCTGACACCATCTGCTACAAGAACAATAATGATGAGTTCCCCAAATGATTCTCCAAGTTTTGGGCATAAAAGGAAATTTACTATTCATATCACTATTCACCTGTCACTATTCACCCGTCACTATTCATGGGTACTATTCACTATTACTGTTCACTCAATTATTTTGCCTATTTAAGGGGGGCTGTCCCTTGTATTCAAGCAAGTGTTTGTTTAAGTGTTTCTTCAGAGCTTCTTCCTTAGAGAGAGACTTCCCTTGAGAGCCTTTCTATTGTAAGAATATCTCCCTGCTTACACTTCCTATTACACTTCCTATTACACTTCCTACTTTCTCCACAAAGCCTGTAACTTCTAAAGCTTTGTAACTATTTCCAGTTTGTAATCACTACTACTGTAAGTGTTCAAGTTTACTTTCAATAACAAGTAACTTCAGTTTTATATTCATTACTTGCATTATACTATTTGTTGCTACCGCCATCTTGGTCGGATTACCGCCATCACGGACGGTTCTATAATTCTTTACTTTCCTTTAAACTTAAAAGTTATACCCCCTACTTGGCTGGCTCTGCCGCCTACTTGGTTGGTCTTATAACTTTGCTGCATCACTATTTACTTGCATTATTTTCAAGTAATATTACTGTGTAACTGTGCTTCCGCTTCCCATCTGTGTGTTCCTCCCCCTTTATGGTATCAGAGCCATGAAATTAATATTGTTAAGCATGAAATAAGCGAGTTAAAACATAAAAGCAATAATATTAATCCAGAACTGATAATGCTAAAAGATGGTCAAACTGATAAAAAACATGATGAGCACAAAGATGGAGATAAATCCAGTCAACAGGCTCTTCTTTCTGGTCAAGGTATTACTGATGATTTCATTAATTCTCAACTTGCTCTTGTCAATAAAATACTTCTTCCAAAATGGTTTACAAAAGTTAAAATTGTCGTTTCTCCTGATTATCATTTCACTGTTATTGCCATGATTGATTCTGGTGCGGATATGAACTGTATCCAAGAAGGATTGATCCCTTCAAAATATTTTGAAAAATCAACCGAAAGATTGGTCTCAGCTAATGGTTCCCAAATGAAAATCAAATATGAATTGAATAATGCTCATGTTTGCCATGATAATGTTTGCTTCAAGATTCCTTCTGTTCTTGTCAAAAATATAACTGATAAAGTGATTCTTGGTTTGCCTTTTATAAATGCTTTGTATCCTTTTCTTGTTGAACATGATGGAATTACTACTGATCCTTTTGGACAAAGAGTAAAATTCAAATTTGCTTCTAAAACTGAAATTGATGATGCTTTAAACTTGATCCATGCTAAAGTTAAACACCTTAACTTCCTTCAACAAGAAGTTAGATACAAGAAAATTGCTGAACAAATTTCTAATAAATTATTACAATCAAAAATTGATAATTTTCAAAAAATGTTGATTGATAATGTTTGTTCTGATGTTCCTAATGCTTTTTGGCATAGAAAGAAACATATTGTTGATTTGCCTTATGTTAAAGATTTTCATGAGAAAAATATCCCCACTAAAGCTCGTCCTATTCAAATGAATGCTGAAACTGTTGAATTTTGTAAAAAAGAGATTAATGATCTATTGGAGAAAAAATTGGTTAGAAATAGCAAGTCCCCTTGGTCTTGTTCTGCTTTTTATGTTCAGAAAAATGCTGAGATTGAAAGAGGAACTCCTCGATTAGTGATTAACTACAAACCTTTGAATAAGGTTTTAGAATGGATTAGGTATCCTATTCCCAATAAGAATGACTTGGTTCATAGGTTGAGTGAAGCCGTAGTATTCTCCAAGTTTGACATGAAGTCTGGATTCTGGCAAATCCAGATTAGTGAAAAGGATAGGTACAAAACTGCTTTTACCACTCCTTTTGGACATTATGAGTGGAATGTTATGCCTTTTGGCCTTAAAAATGCCCCAAGTGAGTTTCAAAACATTATGAATGATATTTTCAATTCATTCAGTCACTTCACCATTGTTTACATTGATGATGTTCTGGTCTACTCTAGTTCTATTGATGAACATTGGAAACATTTGTATTCATTTTTAGAAACTATCAAAAGAAATGGTCTTGTTGTCTCTGCTAAGAAGGTCAAACTGTTTCAAACAAAAGTCCGTTTCCTTGGCTTTGACATCTCTGAAGGACAAATTCGTCCTATTGATAGGGCCATCCAATTTGCTGATAAGTTTCCTGATGTGATCACTGAGAAAACTCAGCTCCAAAGATTTCTTGGGTCATTAAATTATGTTGCTGATTTTTACAAAGATATGAGAAAGCAATGTAAGCCTCTATTTGATAGGTTAAAGAGTAATCCTCCCCCTTGGTCTGACATCCATACTTCCCTTGTTAAACAAATTAAATCTCATGTTAAAACTTTGCCCTGTCTCGGTATTCCCACTGTTAGTGCTTTCAAAATTGTTGAAACAGATGCCTCGGATTTTGGTTATGGAGGTATTCTGAAACAAAGAGTTTCACCAGAGTCACCTGAGCAAATTGTCCGTTTCTATTCTGGTATTTGGAATAATGCACAGTTAAATTACAGTACTATTAAAAAAGAAATTTTATCTACAGTTCTATGTATTTCAAAATTTCAAAGTGATTTATTAAACCAAAAATTTCTGCTACGAATTGATTGCAAAAGTGCTAAATATGTTATTGAAAAAGATGTTGAAAATATTGCTTCAAAACATATTTTTGCTAGGTGGCAAGCTATTTTGAGTGTGTTTGATTTTGATATTGAATATATTAAAGGATCCCAAAATACCATTCCTGATTTCCTTACCCGTGAATTTCTGCAGTGTCATTATGGCAAGTAGAAGGTCGAATGACAAGACGCCTGACAATAGTAACCAAATTGTCAAAGCTCAACCTGCTTCCCCCATAAACACTGTTAACCGATTCACTACTTTAG
Organism: Quercus agrifolia; assembly: GCA_029955455.1. Classification (NCBI taxonomy): domain Eukaryota; kingdom Viridiplantae; phylum Streptophyta; class Magnoliopsida; order Fagales; family Fagaceae; genus Quercus; species Quercus agrifolia. The sequence continues at coordinate 47,763,371 of JARQAD010000006.1, forward strand.
GAACTATTCCCAAAACTAACTACTCTTCTGTTTTAGCTTCTACTTATGATCCCTATACTTTGGTTCATAGCCCCCAACCTATTCAAACTGGTTTCCCTAGAAATCCCAATGTTTCCCAATATGTTAAAAAACGATATGTTCAAAACCTGTTCTCTGTAGAGCCTAATAGGGCCTCCATTACTAATCCTTTTAGACTTGCTACCAGCTACTTTCCCCCATTATTTCATTGGATTCCTGAGCACAACCAAAAGTCGGTACAATATTATACTGCAATATTACGACAGGAAGATTCAGTTGAAATTAATCCTATTAGAGACAAGAATGATAGAGAAAAAATTATTTACCACAGTCTTTATCTAAAACACATTATTTCAGAGGAAATGTGGGGCCCCTGTCCTACTGCTACAAGGTCACTACCAAATTACCCTATTCCCTACTCTTACCATGATTATATTACAGCCTGGTTCAGATTTATGCTTCACCAAAATGAAACCATGTCCCACTCATGGTTTGTCAATTTTCACAAAGATTTTGATTCTCCTTTCCCCCTCTGGTTTATCCGATGGTGGACTCAATTTGGTTCAGCCGTTGAAATATTTCCTGCACAATTAACAGATTGTTTCAGAAACTTCTCATTAAAATCCAAACCTGATATTCATAAAGCCAAATTTCCCCCTCTACTTCATTTTATCAAAAAATATAAGACTCCATGGATTTTGAAATGGCAATATGCCAAAGAAGATGATGTTCTTGCACGATACTGGTATGTTAAGTGGTGGGATAGGTTTTCTCACACTGATTCTATTATTAACAATGTTGAAAGAGACTTCCTTGCTTCACATGTTTCTCCATTAAAGATTACTACTCCATTGCAAACAGTTGCAACTAATGCACCTGCTTCCTCATCAAAAAATATTGCGTCTTCCACTAGATCCAAAAAGAAAAGTTCTCCTTTAGATGCGATCCGTAATGATCCTGATGCTTTATATGCACTACTATCTAAGATGGTTAAAGATGATGAAACTCCTAATTCTGATGCTACCAATTCAGACGATGAAAAAGCTTCTCAGGTCTCTGTGGCAAAGGACCCCGGATATCAAATCTATCCTTATCCACAAAATTGGTTTGCACATGATGAAGAGAATCCTGAGGAGTAGAAATTAATATTTAACTAAATACCTGCTTCAAGAAATAAGGCTTCAAAAGTTCTACGGAATGCCACTACTTCAACTTTGCTTCAAACATTCAAAATGCTCCAAAAGATCCAATAAGTGCTACAAGACAAGACTATGTTTTGGTTCCTTCTACTAGGCAATGATTCCTATATTTTGCCATAATGCATCTGACACTATCTACTACAAGAACAATAATGATGAGTTCCCCAAATGATTCTCCAAGTTTTGGGCATAAAAGGAAATTTACTATTCATATCACTATTCACCTGTCACTATTCACCCGTCACTATTCATGGGTACTATTCACTATTACTGTTCACTCAATTATTTTGCCTATTTAAGGGGGGCTGTCCCTTGTATTCAAGTAAGTGTTTGTTTAAGTGTTTCTTCAGAGCTTCTTCCTTAGAGAGAGACTTCCCTTGAGAGCCTTTCTATTGTAAGAATATCTCCCTGCTTACACTTCCTATTACACTTCCTATTACACTTCCTACTTTCTCCACAAAGCCTGTAACTTCTAAAGCTTTGTAACTATTTCCAGTTTGTAATCACTACTACTGTAAGTGTTCAAGTTTACTTTCAATAACAAGTAACTTCAGTTTTATATTCATTACTTGCATTATACTATTTGTTGCTACCGCCATCTTGGTCGGATTACCGCCATCACGGACGGTTCTATAATTCTTTACTTTCCTTTAAACTTAAAAGTTATACCCCCTACTTGGCTGGCTCTGCCGCCTACTTGGTTGGTCTTATAACTTTGCTGCATCACTATTTACTTGCATTATTTTCAAGTAATATTACTGTGTAACTGTGCTTCCGCTTCCCATCTGTGTGTTCCTCCCCCTTTATGGTATCAGAGCCACTCTTTTCTGGCCGTCGATAGGGTTGTTGTGTTCTCTGTCTCTCCGTCTGTGTCTACCCGAAACTTTGGTGCTCAGTTGATTGTGTCCCCTTCTTACCGTCGTTGGCGCCACCCTAGTCGTAAAGTGAATTCCTAGAACCGAACTGTAAGGCCCGTTTAAGCCAAGAGAGGGCGTGTAGGGCATGAGAGGTATAAGGTTGGTTAGGGTATGTGTTACGAAATGCAACGGTTGTGAGAAAAACATGATAATTGAGTGTTAAATCTAGGATAGTATGGATAGATTGTGGAGATCTAACTCTTCTATCAGCCCCAGGACTGGTTGTCCTCTTGGTATTGTAAATGATGAAGATCACAAGGTTGAGAGTTTTGGTGCTACTATTTCCATGTGCTTACATGATATGAATTCTAAGATTCTTAAAAATAATACTCTTTCTATGGCTAATGCTTCTTTGAATAATCATGCTTGTTTTAACTATTATTCTAATGCTTCTTGTTTGTATAGAAAAACTACTAAAGAAAGGGATAATGATAAATCTGTTTACCCCAACTTTACTCCCATTAATAATGTTAACCAATTAAGAGTTTTGACTGTTTCAAATGAAAACTTTGAAGTTGATCTGGTTCCTTTGTATGATGAATTTATGCTTTCAAAAAATCAAATTAAAAGAAAATACTTCCAAAATAATTTTGCTCAGTCTGACAAAAACCATGTCAAAAGTAAATGGTTAGAAAAAATGAAACAATTAAAAAAACATATTTTATTTTTTGATTTTCTTGAAAACTATTATGTTCCAAATAATGAAGTTTCAAAACAACATTTGAGTATGATAAGAAATTCAAATTTTGTTAAAACATCTTCTTTCAAGATTTCTGATGATCGTACTCCTACTACTAGCTTTATTAAACAAACCAACTCTACTAATAAATCTTTGCATGTCATTGACCAACAACCTGACCATATTGAAAATACTGCTTCTGAAAAATCTGTTTTAATTGAGAAACCTTTATTTGATTTATCCAGTAAAAAAGAGAAAGTCTTGCTCAAGACTTCTCCGTCTAACATGCTTGAAGTCGTTGATAAAATGCTTTCTGATTTAAAAATTAAACTTGAAGGTACTTCTAGAAGTACACCTTGCACTATTTCAAAAAATGAAAAAGAAATTGTTTCTGATGAACATACTAATTCTGACACTATTTCTTCTGTTCCTGCTAAAGAGATTTTAAATGATGAATTACCAGAAACCAAAAGATTTGTTGAAAATTCCGAACCCATGTCTTTTACACGAAATTGGTATTCCGAATCCATTCCTCCAGATATACAATTTCAAAAAAGAATTTTTCAACCACAATTTTCTATTTCTATTAAAAAGCCTTACAAATGGAATATTGCTGGATTATCTGAACAAAAAATCATAAGTCATATGTCTGAATTTAATATTGCTCATCAAAATACCTATGACATTGATCAAATTGATATTGTTGATTTACTTGTTAACGATTTTTCTAGCACTCTTCATAAATGGCGGGATCTATATCCCACAGGGTTGCCTATTTTTGCCAAACATATTGATTACAGTACTCTTGGTCTTGATGACCTAAATACTCCGATCTATACCATTCCTAAATATTTTATTAGTATTCCTTCTAATATTTCACCTCGAATTTTTGGATTGTTGAATACTTTAAAAAGTTCTACTATGATTAATTACAAATGGTATCAAGATGTTTTTGTTTCCAGAGATATGCTTCAGCAAGATTGCCATAAGCCTTGTTGGAAAGAAAGGTTTATTGACGGTCTGCCTCCAATCTTTGCTCCTAAGATAAAACAGGTATTAATAAGTGCAAATGATTCTCTTAATTATGATAACCCAACTTATGATAACATTTTAAATACTATTAATAATAAAAAACTATTAATGTATCAATTACAGATTAAAGCCAATTTTTGTAAACAAAATGATCTGCCTCCTATTAGACGAAAAGGGAAGAAACATGATAAGAATCACAAAATATATAGTCATAGAAAATATAAAAGATACAAAAACAACTTTGTTAAATCAAATGATTTTCATGCTAAAAAGGAAAATGTTTCTGGAAAACATAAACAACATGGTAAGTTTAAAAATAAGTTTAACATATTAAAAATTGATAGTAAAAATAACAAAGAACTAATTCAAATCCTTGATGATTTTCCTTTAAACTTGTTAAATCTGTTCAAAATAATTCACTGCAAAAATATTAAATTTGTTAAAACTCTGACTAAAAGAGAAGAAAATGGTAAATCCACTTTAAGCTTTACAGAACCTTTTAAAAGGTTAAATAAAGAGATATTTAAAAAATTAACTGTTAATGAAGGGGGAGGAACACACAGATGGGAAGCGGAAGCACAGTTACACAGTAATATTACTTGAAAATAATGCAAGTAAAAGTAATGCAGCAAAGTTATAAGACCAACCAAGTAGGCGGCAGAGCCAGCCAAGTAGGGGGTATAACTTTTAAGTTTAAAGGAAAGTAAAGAATTATAGAACCGTCCGTGATGGCGGTAATCCGACCAAGATGGCGGTAGCAACAAATAGTATAATGCAAGTAATGATTATAAAACTGAAGTTACTTGTTATTGAAAGTAAACTTGAACACTTACAGTAGTAGTGATTACAAACTGGAAATAGTTACAAAGCTTTAGAAGTTACAGGCTTTGTGGAGAAAGTAGGAAGTGTAATAGGAAGTGTAATAGGAAGTGTAAGCAGGGAGATATTCTTACAATAGAAAGGCTCTCAAGGGAAGTCTCTCTCTAAGGAAGAAGCTCTGAAGAAACACTTAAACAAACACTTGCTTGAATACAAGGGACAGCCCCCCTTAAATAGGCAAAATAATTGAGTGAACAGTAATAGTGAATAGTACCCATGAATAGTGACGGGTGAATAGTGACAGGTGAATAGTGATATGAATAGTAAATTTCCTTTTATGCCCAAAACTTGGAGAATCATTTGGGGAACTCATCATTATTGTTCTTGTAGCAGATGGTGTCAGGAGAATAATTGTAGAGTATAGGAAATCATTTCCTAGCATAAGGGACCAAATTGTATTTTTTGTCTTGTAGCACTTATTGGATCTGAATGTCTGAAGCAAAGTTGAATTAATAATATTCTTTGGGACTATTGGCTGAAGTGTATTCCGCCAAATCCGGGATGTTCTTGAAAATCAATCTTTATTGGTCTAATCAGTGGAAGCAGCATCAGAAGGATAACCATCAAAAGGGCCTTGTGGAGAATGGCAATCATGATCATGAGAAGTAGCATATTTATTACAGAACCCACAGTAAAAAATTGGTTGAAATACTGGGGGTTTCCCTGGGATGAGAAACTTAACAGGATTACAGTGGTTAGTGGTCCGTAAATGAGCAACTGCATCAGAATATGGTCTAGGACCAAAGACAGCAATTCTATCTGTGCTACCCATGAAATGGTAGTGTTTCCAGAGACTGTCAGCAACATTAATAATTTGGTTATTGAAATAATTTCTCCAGCATTCTATGAGAGTAAAAGGATCAGCAAAAGATAAATGAGTATTTCCTTCAAACCATGGTCCTTGGTGAGTATGACCATTAATAAGAATGAGATGCTTTGAAGGTTGAACATTCATCCAATTGTTTCGTTCCCATTGTGGTAACGTACTCCAACATCTGATGGTAGCAAAAGGAGTATTGAATTTTTGAACTGACTCTTTAATAATTTGTGGGAGTTGACTTATTTGAAAATGGTTTGTTAATCGTATGTATCTGACAAAACCAGATTCAAACATTTGGGAAAGCCAGCAAGGATCTCTATCATATTCATCATCATCCGAAATATCGGAAATATATGAACCATCGTCAAAATTTATCAAAAGACCAGGAAATGGGTGTTGCTTTTCATATACTCTGAGACTACTGTCAAACTTTTCCTCCCAATCAGCTTGGAGAAAAACATTATCATCTTCATCTAACTCATCTGGATCAGGAATAGTAGCAGTAACAAGTGTTTTGAAATATTCGAACCATAGATCAAAAGATCTAAACATAACCTTGCTTTCCAGAATACGTAATTGTATATCTGTTGGCAAGTTGGCAACAGCACTTCTTAAAACTGATTGAGTCTTAAGGCTCAATCTAGCATAATCTGTGCCCATTATTGTCATTTTATCCTTTGAATGGATATCCTCTTTGCCAAAGAGTTGACTGAAATAAAGATCATTTGTAATATTTGGATGGGTAACATGATGACTTCTAAAGGCCTCTTTTTCTAGAATGAAGTCATCTTCTGAAGCAAAGGTTTTTTGAGAGTAGTATGTGTAAACTTCATTTTGAGCAGTGAGGTTAACCAGGTGTATTTCAAGGGCTCGAAGTGTTTGTTGAAAAATATCATTGTCTTTTTCGAGAAAGGCAGATTGCAGGTTATCAAGAATAAGTTTAATAGAAACTGGTAATTCTGAGTAGGAACCATTGTGAAATTGTAAATTTTTTGCTAAAATTTCTTGTAAAGCAATTGTTATGTCACCATTAGAGTATGTCACCTTTGCAGGGGCATCTCTTTGAAGGGATATTGCTTCCCTGGGCTTTACTCCAGAAGAGGCGCCTTCAGGCATTGTAAAAGATCGTCCCATTGGGAGCCTTTTGGAATGACCATAGTCCTGTATAGGAGCTTTTCCCTTTGGATCCATAATAATCCACTTACTAGTGGTATAAGTATATATAGTACTAGTATCCCACTTATTAGTGGTACTTATCCTCGTATCGTCTCCCGATTCCTGCAAAGAAGTATTGGAAATGTGAGGACGGTTGATGGTATTAGCTTGGTGAGCATTATTTGTAGAATAAGGACAAGAACCTATTATTTCTTGAACAAGAGTATGCATGGGAGAATCTTTTTTATAAGTCAGATTGTCAATATCTATTTGAAGTTTTGAAGCAAATTTGAATTTTATTTTTTGTTCAAAAGGATCAGTGGTAATTCCATCATGCTCAACGATGAAGGGATACAAAGCATTTATAAAAGGTAAACCAAGAATTACTTTATCAGTCAAATTTTTGACAAGAACAGAAGGAATCTTGAAATTGACATTATTATGGCATATGTGAGCATTATTTAATTCATATCTAATTTTCATCTGAGAACCATTGGCAGAAACCAACCTCTCGGTTGATTTTTCAAAATATTTTGAAGGAATCAATCCTTCTTGAATACAATTCATATCTGCACCTGAATCAATCATTGCAACAACAGTGAAATGATAATCTGAAGAAACAACAATTTTTACTTTAGTGAACCATTTTGGAGGAATCAATTTATGAACAGGACTGAGTTGAAAGTGATCTTCAATACCTCGTTCGGAAAGAAGAGCTTGGTGACTGGAATCGCCTTCATCTTGGTGCTCATCTTGTTCATTATCAATTTGTTGATCAAGACTTTTATCAATTTTTAACATTATTAAATCTTCTTTAATATTTTGGTTGTCTTTTTTAAGATTTTTAAAATCATTTTTTAAATCAAGCATTTCTTGTTTAACAGCAGTAATTTCCAATTGGAGATCATTAATAGTTAAATCTTTGGATTTCTTTTTATTGAATCTTTCTAAAGTTTCTTCAAAGTTTATGGTTGATTTTAATTTTTTACTAGTTTCATTTTTTAGCAAATTTTTCTTAAATTTATCCAAATATTCTTTTTGCAATTCAGTATTTTGAATTTGATTGATTAATTGAATAATTAATTTTTCATTTTCTTCACTTTTGGTGAGAGTATTAATAACATTACAGCAGGAATCTCGACAGCCAATTTTAATATTAGGGGAATCAGAAGAATCATCAGCAGATTGGTAACAAGAATCAGATGAAGAAGAAAAGTCATCTTCCAAAGAATCAGACGAATTGTGTGATTCAAGGATTCTGAACAACTCTTCTTGCTCTTTATCATTAATTTTTAACATGTTAAGCTTGTTTTTTAATTTACCAGGTTTTTGATTACAATCTTTACTGAAATGACCAGGTTTTCCACAGTTAAAACATTTACCTTTTCCCGGCATTTGTTTATTATATTTTTTGGAAACATTTTTCTTTTTAGCATAAAAATCATTAGGTTTGACCAGATTATTTTTGTATTTTTTATATTTGTTATGATTATGGTTTTTGTGAATTTTATCATGTTTTTTCTCTTTTTGCCTGGAAGGAGCAATAGGGGGCAAACCATATTGTTCACAAAAATTACCCATTTCATATTTAGCTTTTTTCTTATTCTGTAAATGGTATTTTAGCAATTTTTCATCATTACACATGTTAATACCAAGTTTTTTAATAGCACTAAAAATATCACCATAAGTTAGGTTATCATAATCAATAGAATCATTTTTTCCCATTAAAACTTGTTTTACCTTATGAGCAAAGATGGGAGGTAGACCGTCAATAAACTTTTCTTTCCAATAAGGCTTGTGACAATCTTTTCGAAGCATAACTCTGGAAGTAAAAACATCTTGGTACCATCTGTAATCAGTCATAGAAGGGCATTTTAAATTATTCAACAAATCAGAAACACGAGATGAAATATTAGATGGGGTACCAACAAAATGTTTGAGAATGGTATAAATTAAAGTATTCACTCCATCTAGAACACCGCGACCAATACTTTCATCAAAAATAGGTAGACCTTCATCATTCTTCTTGACAGCATTTTTGATAGATTCTTTGGAATCTTCATTGAGATAAGAATCCCACCATCCTCGAAGAGTTCCAGAAAACCCAGTAACAAGCAAATTAACAATATCAGGCTGATCTAAATCATGGTTGTTTTGATAAGCAATTCCAACCATGGACATATGACTCATTTTATTAATGATTTCTTGTTCAGACAAACCATCAATATTCCATTCATAAAGTTTATCAGCAGAAACAGAGAACTGTGTTTGAAAAATTCTTTCTTCAAATTGAATATCAGGAGGAGTAGGTTTAGAATACCAATTTTTTGTAAAAGACATAGGTTTTGGATTTCCAACAAATCTTTTAATTTGAGGAAAATCATTCCCAAAAACCTTTGTAGCAGAAACAGAAGAAACAGTATCAGAATCAGTATGTTCATCAGAAACAATCTCTTTTTCTTTTTTTGAAATAGTGCAAGCTGTATTTCTAGAAGTACTTTCAGCTGTATTTCTAGAAGTACCCTCAGTTTTAACTTTCAAATTAGCAAGCATTTTATCAACAACCTCAAGCATTTTAGACTGAGACGTTTTGAACATAACTTTCTCCCTTTGACTGGGCAAATCAATCAAAGGTTGCTCAGTATTAACAGATTTCTCTGAAGCAGGTTTTTCTATGGAAACAGTTTTTTCAATAATCTTTTCTTCAATACGATCAAGCTGTTGACCAATAACATGCAGAGACTCATTAGTAAAGTTGTTTTGTTCAATAATACTGAAAATAGGGGTTTTATCATCAGCAATTTTAAAAGGAGTAGCATTAACTTCTGTCTTTTTATCTTGACAAGTCAGCACAATTGTCTCAAGAGGCGGATGAGTAGCCCTAATAGTGGATTTATCCTTTTCTTTAATAAAATTTGATTTTTTTATTACACTCAAATGTTGTTTTGAAATTTCATTATTTGACACATAATAATTTTCAAGAAAATCAAAAAACAAAATCTGATTTTGTAGTTGATTCATTTTTTCTAACCATTTACTTTTAACACGATTTTTTTCTGATTGAGCAAAATTATTTTGGAAATATTTTCTTTTAATCTTGTTTTTTGGAAGCATAAACTCATCATACAAAGGAACCAAGTCAACTTTAAAACCTTTATTTAAAACAGTCAAAACTCTTAATTGCTTAACATAACCAGTAGGATCAATAGGAGGGAAATCTCTTTCGGATAGGTCAATGGAATTACCATCGTCTTCTTCTTCACTAACAGGCTTGCCATTTGGAGAGGAAGATTCTGGTTTGGTGGAATAGTAAACATCGCTTACTTGATCATTTGAAATTCCTTTTAATTTTAAATCAACAGATTTATCAGAATTCTTTTCTAAAAATTCATTGAGATCTTGATCTCTTTTAGAAATTTTGTCAGATTTAAAATTAGCAGGTTTTGAAAAATTCTTTTTCAAAAAATCATTGAGATCTTGGTCTCGTTTTGAAATACTTTCAGATCCAGCAAAGGAATGTCTTCCTTCGTTGATTCTTAGGGGTTTACTATTTTGAAAACTTATTTTAACAGTACCATCAAGATATTGTTGAATATGAGTAAGATCAAGCTCATCAAAAATGGGTTTGGCAATAGGAGATTCTTGTTCCAAGAACCATTCAGTGGGAAGTTTGATGTCTTGCCATTGAATCATTTTTGGAATTTGAATCTTTGCATCTGGAGTTGAACATTTAATTAACATAGTTTTACCAGAAGATTCTCTATGATTTATAGCACTAGGATTTAATTGAGTACCCAATAATCTATAATAAATGCGATAAATCAAAGCAAAAGGTTTACTACCTTCTTCCATGTGATATCCAGATGAAGCAATATTTAAAGTCAAAGCTTTAACAATGTTAGCATCATCTAAAGCCAAAGTAAGATCAGGATAACAACTAAAGTAAACAGGACCATCATACAGAGAAGCAGTAATCATACCAAGAATGCTATCTTTAAAGTGTTTAAATCTAGCATCTCGTAAACACATGAGAACAGAAGCATTAATGCCCTTTCGGGTAAGAGGTTTGATAGCAACTTGAACCATTCCAATATGTAGATAACTGAATTTTTTAGAAGCAAGAAATTCACTAATATTCCGTTTAGTAAATAGGCAACATTTTTCATGAGTTTTTGAAATAGAGAATATTTGTTCAACAGTTCTGACTTTATAAGCAGAATGAAAAGTATTTTCAGCCCAACTTATCTTGTAAACATTTTTTGTATCAACCTTAGGAATAGTCCATTTAGTAAAATCAGGGATCTCACTATCCTCAACATTGTGATCTTCTTCATTTACAATATCAGGAGGACAACCAGTCCTGGAGCTGATAGAAGAGTTGGATCTCCACAATCTATCCATACTATCCTAGATTTAACACTCAATTATCATGTTTTTCTCACAACCGTTGCAGTTCGTAACACATACCCTAACCAACCTTATACCTCTCATGCCCTACACGCCCTCTCTTGGCTTAAACGGGCCTTACAGTTCGGTTCTAGGGATTCACTTTACGACTAGGGTGGCGCCAACGACGGTAAGAAGGGGACACAACAACTGAGCACCAAAGTTTCGGGTAGACACAGACGGAGAGACAGAGAACACCACAACCCTATCGACGGCCAGAAAAGAGTGGCTCTGATACCATAAAGGGGCCGGGGAATAACCACCCCACTGTTGCAAGGAACACCCTTAGGTACCTATCAGAGTCAACAGGAGCCCAGCCCAATTAAGGGGGTAACGCCTGCCCGGTAGGCGGAGAGCCCTCCTTTATCCCTGTATGGGAAGTGAGAGTTCCTAACCACATCACAAAAGCGGATGGCTCTGATACCATAAAGGGGGAGGAACACACAGATGGGAAGCGGAAGCACAGTTACACAGTAATATTACTTGAAAATAATGCAAGTAAAAGTAATGCAGCAAAGTTATAAGACCAACCAAGTAGGCGGCAGAGCCAGCCAAGTAGGGGGTATAACTTTTAAGTTTAAAGGAAAGTAAAGAATTATAGAACCGTCCGTGATGGCGGTAATCCGACCAAGATGGCGGTAGCAACAAATAGTATAATGCAAGTAATGAACATAAAACTGAAGTTACTTGTTATTGAAAGTAAACTTGAACACTTACAGTAGTAGTGATTACAAACTGGAAATAGTTACAAAGCTTTAGAAGTTACAGGCTTTGTGGAGAAAGTAGGAAGTGTAATAGGAAGTGTAATAGGAAGTGTAAGCAGGGAGATATTCTTACAATAGAAAGGCTCTCAAGGGTAGTCTCTCTCTAAGGAAGAAGCTCTGAAGAAACACTTAAACAAACACTTGCTTGAATACAAGGGACAACCCCCCTTAAATAGGCAAAATAATTGAGTGAACAGTAATAGTGAATAGTACCCATGAATAGTGACGGGTGAATAGTGACAGGTGAATAGTGATATGAATAGTAAATTTCCTTTTATGCCCAAAACTTGGAGAATCATTTGGGGAACTCATCATTATTGTTCTTGTAGTAGATAGTGTCAGATGCATTATGGCAAAATATAGAAATCATTGCCTAGTAGAAGGAACCAAAACATAGCCTTGTCTTGTAGCACTTATTGGATCTTTTGGAGCATTCTGAATGTTTGAAGCAAAGTTGAAGTAGTGGCATTCCGTAGAACTTTTGAAGCCTTATTTCTTGAAGCAGGTATTTAGTTAAATATTAATTTCTACTCCTCAGGATTCTCTTCATCATGTGCAAACCAATTTTGTGGATAAGGATAGATTTGATATCCGGGGTCCTTTGCCACAGAGACCTGAGAAGCTTTTTCATCGTCTGAATTGGTAGCATCAGAATTAGGAGTTTCATCATCTTTAACCATCTTAGATAGTAGTGCATATAAAGCATCAGGATCATTACGGATCGCATCTAAAGGAGAACTTTTCTTTTTGGATCTAGTGGAGGATGCAATATTTTTTGTTGATGAGGAAGCAGGTGCATTAGTTGCAACTGTTTGCAATGGAGTAGTAATCTTTAATGGAGAAACATGTGAAGCAAGGAAGTCCCTTTCAACATTGTTAATAATAGAATCAGTGTGAGAAAACCTATCCCACCACTTAACATACCAGTATCGTGCAAGAACATCATCTTCTTTGGCATATTGCCATTTCAAAATCCATGGAGTCTTATATTTTTTGATAAAATGAAGTAGAGGGGGAAATTTGGCTTTATGAATATCAGGTTTGAATTTTAATGAGAAGTTTCTGAAACAATCTGTTAATTGTGCAGGAAATATTTCAACGGCTGAACCAAATTGAGTCCACCATCGGATAAACCAGAGGGGGAAAGGAGAATCAAAATCTTTGTGAAAATTGACAAACCATGAGTGGGACATGGTTTCATTTTGGTGAAGCATAAATCTGAACCAGGCTGTAATATAATCATGGTAAGAGTAGGGAATAGGGTAATTTGGTAGTGACCTTGTAGCAGTAGGACAGGGGCCCCACATTTCCTCTGAAATAATGTGTTTTAGATAAAGACTGTGGTAAATAATTTTTTCTCTATCATTCTTGTCTCTAATAGGATTAATTTCAACTGAATCTTCCTGTCGTAATATTGCAGTATAATATTGTACCGTCTTTTGGTTGTGCTCAGGAATCCAATGAAATAATGGGGGAAAGTAGCTGGTAGCAAGTCTAAAAGGATTAGTAATGGAGGCCCTATTAGGCTCTACAGAGAACAGGTTTTGAACATATCGCTTTTTAACATATTGGGAAACATTGGGATTTCTAGGGAAACCAGTTTGAATAGGTTGGGGGCTATGAACCAAAGTATAGGGATCATAAGTAGAAGCTAAAACAGAAGAGTAGTTAGTTTTGGGAATAGTTCCTAAAGTAGTGAATCGGTTAACAGTGTTTATGGGGGAAGCAGGTTGAGCTTTGACAATTTGGTTACTATTGTCAGGCGTCTTGTCATTCGACCTTCTACTTGCCATAATGACACTGCAGAAATTCACGGGTAAGGAAATCAGGAATGGTATTTTGGGATCCTTTAATATATTCAATATATTTTGGGATCCTTTAATATATTCAATATCAAAATCAAACACACTCAAAATAGCTTGCCACCTAGCAAAAATATGTTTTGAAGCAATATTTTCAACATCTTTTTCAATAACATATTTAGCACTTTTGCAATCAATTCGTAGCAGAAATTTTTGGTTTAATAAATCACTTTGAAATTTTGAAATACATAGAACTGTAGATAAAATTTCTTTTTTAATAGTACTGTAATTTAACTGTGCATTATTCCAAATACCAGAATAGAAACGGACAATTTGCTCAGGTGACTCTGGTGAAACTCTTTGTTTCAGAATACCTCCATAACCAAAATCCGAGGCATCTGTTTCAACAATTTTGAAAGCACTAACAGTGGGAATACCGAGACAGGGCAAAGTTTTAACATGAGATTTAATTTGTTTAACAAGGGAAGTATGGATGTCAGACCAAGGGGGAGGATTACTCTTTAACCTATCAAATAGAGGCTTACATTGCTTTCTCATATCTTTGTAAAAATCAGCAACATAATTTAATGACCCAAGAAATCTTTGGAGCTGAGTTTTCTCAGTGATCACATCAGGAAAATTATCAGCAAATTGGATGGCCCTATCAATAGGACGAATTTGTCCTTCAGAGATGTCAAAGCCAAGGAAACGGACTTTTGTTTGAAACAGTTTGACCTTCTTAGCAGAGACAACAAGACCATTTCTTTTGATAGTTTCTAAAAATGAATACAAATGTTTCCAATGTTCATCAATAGAACTAGAGTAGACCAGAACATCATCAATGTAAACAATGGTAAAGTGACTGAATGAATTGAAAATATCATTCATAATGTTTTGAAACTCACTTGGGGCATTTTTAAGGCCAAAAGGCATAACATTCCACTCATAATGTCCAAAAGGAGTGGTAAAAGCAGTTTTGTACCTATCCTTTTCACTAATCTGGATTTGCCAGAATCCAGACTTCATGTCAAACTTGGAGAATACTACGGCTTCACTCAACCTATGAACCAAGTCATTCTTATTGGGAATAGGATACCTAATCCATTCTAAAACCTTATTCAAAGGTTTGTAGTTAATCACTAATCGAGGAGTTCCTCTTTCAATCTCAGCATTTTTCTGAACATAAAAAGCAGAACAAGACCAAGGGGACTTGCTATTTCTAACCAATTTTTTTCTCCAATAGATCATTAATCTCTTTTTTACAAAATTCAACAGTTTCAGTATTCATTTGAATAGGACGAGCTTTAGTGGGGATATTTTTCTCATGAAAATCTTTAACATAAGGCAAATCAACAATATGTTTCTTTCTATGCCAAAAAGCATTAGGAACATCAGAACAAACATTATCAATCAACATTTTTTGAAAATTATCAATTTTTGATTGTAATAATTTATTAGAAATTTGTTCAGCAATTTTCTTGTATCTAACTTCTTGTTGAAGGAAGTTAAGGTGTTTAACTTTAGCATGGATCAAGTTTAAAGCATCATCAATTTCAGTTTTAGAAGCAAATTTGAATTTTACTCTTTGTCCAAAAGGATCAGTAGTAATTCCATCATGTTCAACAAGAAAAGGATACAAAGCATTTATAAAAGGCAAACCAAGAATCACTTTATCAGTTATATTTTTGACAAGAACAGAAGGAATCTTGAAGCAAACATTATCATGGCAAACATGAGCATTATTCAATTCATATTTGATTTTCATTTGGGAACCATTAGCTGAGACCAATCTTTCGGTTGATTTTTCAAAATATTTTGAAGGGATCAATCCTTCTTGGATACAGTTCATATCCGCACCAGAATCAATCATGGCAATAACAGTGAAATGATAATCAGGAGAAACGACAATTTTAACTTTTGTAAACCATTTTGGAAGAAGTATTTTATTGACAAGAGCAAGTTGAGAATTAATGAAATCATCAGTAATACCTTTATCAGAAAGAAGAGCCTGTTGACTGGATTCATCTCCATCTTTGTGCTCATCATGTTTTTTACCAGTTGTACCAACTTTTAGCATTATCAGCTCTGGATTAATATTCTTATTTTTATGTTTTAACTCGCTTATCTCTTGTTTAATAATATTAATTTCATGCTGTAAATCATTAACAGTTAAATCTTTGGATTTTTCTTTACTTTTAGTAAGAGTTTTAACAAATTTAATATTTTTGCAGGGGATTATTTTTAACAGATTTAACAAGTTTAAAAAATCATCTTTCAAAGAATTAGACGAATTATTTGATTCAAGGATTTTAAATAGTTCTTTTTTATTTCTATTATCAATTTTTAACATGTGAAACTTATTTTTAAACTTACCAAGTTGTTTATATTTTTGAGAAACATTTTTTTCTTTAGCATGAAAATCATTTGATTTAACAAAGTTGTTTTTGTATCTTTTATATTTTTTATGACTACAAAATTTGTAATTCTTATCATGTTTCTTCCCTTTTTGTCTAATAGGAGGCAGATCATTTTGTTTACAAAAATTAGCTTTTTTCTTAATCTGTAATTGATACATTAATAGTTTTTTATTATTACCCAAACTAGCATCAAATTTTTTAATATTAAAAATATTATCATAGGTTAGGTTATCATAATTAAGAGAATCATTTGTACTCATTAATACCTGCTTTTCCTTATGAGCAAAGATTGGAGGCAAACCATCAATAAACCTTTCTTTCCAACAAGGTTTATGGCAATCTTGCTGAAGCATATCTCTGGAAACAAAAACATCTTGATACCATTTGTAACCATTAATAGTAGAACTTCTTAAAATGTTCAACAATCCAGAAACTTGTGGTGAAATATTAGAAGGAGGACCAACAAAATATTTAGGAATGGTATAAATCAGAGTATTTAGTTTATCAATAGTATCACAACCAATATGCTTGGCAAAAATAGGCAAACCTGTGGGATATAGATCCCGCCATTTATGAATAGTGCTAGAAGAACCATTAACAAGTAAATCAGCAATATCAGGTTGATCAATGTTATAGTTATTTGGATGAGCAATACCAATTTTTTGTTTAGATAATCCAGCAACAATCAATTTGTAAGGCTTATCAATAGAAACAGAAAATTGTGGTTGAAAAACTCTTTTTTGAAATTGTATATCGGGAGGAATAGATTCATAATACCAATTTTGTGTAAAAGACATAGGTTTGGAATTTTCAACAAATCTTTTGATTTCTGGTAATTCATCATTTAAAAGCTCTTTAGCAGGAACAGAAGAAATAGTGTCAGAATCAGTATGTTCATCAGAAACAATCTCTTTTTCATTTTTTGAAATAGTGCAAGGTGTACTTGTAGAAATACCTTCAATTTTTATTTTCAAATCCGAAAGCATTTTATCAACAATTTCAAGCATGTTAGACGGAGAGGTCTTGAGCAGAACTTTCTCCTTTTGACTTGATAAATCAAATAAAGGTTTCTTAATTAAAACAGATTTTTCAGAAGCATTTTCCTTTTTAATAAAAGCAGTATTTTTACTATGGTCAGGTTGTTGGGCTATGACTTGCAAAGATTCATTAGTTGAGTTGGTTTGTTTAATAAAGCTAGTAGTAGGAGTACGATCATCAGAAATCTTGAAAGAAGATGTTTTAACAAAATTTGAATTTCTTATCATACTCAAATGTTGTTTTGAAACTTCATTATTTGGAACATAATAGTTTTCAAGAAAATCAAAAAATAAAATATGTTTTTTTAATTGTTTCATTTTTTCTAACCATTTACTTTTGACACGGTTTTTCTCAGATTGAGCAAAATTATCTTGGAAATATTTTCTTTTAATCCGATTTTTTGGAAGCATAAACTCATCATACAAAGGAACCAAATCAACTTTAAAATCTTCATTTAAAACAGTCAAAACTCTTAATTGCTTAACATAGTTAAAATTATCAATGGGAGTAAAGCTGGGGTCAACAGTTTTATCATTATCTCTTTTTTCATACAAACAAGAAGCATTAGAATAATAGTTAAAACAAGCATGATTATTCAAAGAAGTATCAGCCATAGAAAGAGTATTATTTTTAAGAATCTTAGAATTCATATCATGTAAGCACATGGAAATAGTAGCACCAAAACTCTCAACCTTGTGATCTTCATCATTTACAATACCAAGAGGACAACCAGTCCTGGGGCTGATAGAAGAGTTAGATCTCCACAATCTATCCATACTATCCTAGATTCAACACTCAATTATCATGTTTTTCTCACAACCGTTGCAGTTCGTAACACATACCCTAACCAACCTTATACCTCTCATGCCCTACACGCCCTCTCTTGGCTTAAACGGGCCTTACAGTTCGGTTCTAGGAATTCACTTTACGACTAGGGTGGCGCCAACGACGGTAAGAAGGGGACACAACAACTGAGCACCAAAGTTTCGGGTAGACACAGACGGAGAGACAGAGAACACAACAACACTATCGACGGCCAGAAAAGATTGGCTCTGATACCATAAAGGGGCCGGGGAATAACCACCCCACTGTTGCAAGGAACACCCTTAGGTACCTATCAGAGTCAACAGGAGCCCAGCCCAATTAAGGGGGTAACGCCTGCCCGGTAGGCGGAGAGCCCTCCTTTATCCCTGTATGGGAAGTGAGAGTTCCTAACCACATCACAAAAGCGGATAAAGGAGGGCTCTCCGCCTACCGGGCAGGCGTTACCCCCTTAATTGGGCTGGGCTCCTGTTGACTCTGATAGGTACCTAAGGGTGTTCCTTGCAACAGTGGGGTGGTTATTCCCCGGCCCCTTTATGGTATCAGAGCCACTCTTTTCTGGCCGTCGATAGTGTTGTTGTGTTCTCTGTCTCTCCGTCTGTGTCTACCCGAAACTTTGGTGCTCAGTTGTTGTGTCCCCTTCTTACCGTCGTTGGCGCCACCCTAGTCGTAAAGTGAATTCCTAGAACCGAACTGTAAGGCCCGTTTAAGCCAAGAGAGGGCGTGTAGGGCATGAGAGGTATAAGGTTGGTTAGGGTATGTGTTACGAAATGCAACGGTTGTGAGAAAAACATGATAATTGAGTGTTAAACCTAGGATAGTATGGATAGATTGTGGAGATCCAACTCTTCTATCAGCTCCAGGACTGGTTGTCCTCCTGATATTGTAAATGAAGAAGATCACAATGTTGAGGATAGTGAGATCCCTGATTTTACTAAATGGACTATTCCTAAGGTTGATACAAAAAATGTTTATAAGATAAGTTGGGCTGAAAATACTTTTCATTCTGCTTATAAAGTCAGAACTGTTGAACAAATATTCTCTATTTCAAAAACTCATGAAAAATGTTGCTTATTTACTAAAAAGAATATTGGTGAATTTCTTGCTTCTAAAAAGTTCAGTTACCTGCATATTGGTATGGTTCAAGTTGCTATCAAACCTCTTACCCGAAAGGGCATTAATGCTTCTGTTCTCATGTGTTTACGAGATGCTAGATTTAAACACTTTAAAGATAGCATTCTTGGTATGATTACTGCTTCTCTGTATGATGGTCCTGTTTACTTTAGTTGTTATCCTGATCTTACTTTGGCTTTAGATGATGCTAACATTGTTAAAGCTTTAACTTTAAATATTGCTTCATCTGGATATCACATGGAAGAAGGTAGTAAACCTTTTGCTTTGATTTATCGCATCTATTACAGACTATTGGGTACTCAATTAAATCCTAGTGCTATAAATCATAGAGAATCTTCTGGTAAAACTATGTTAATTAAATGTTCAACTCCTGATGCAAAGATTCAAATTCCAAAAATGATTCAATGGCAAGACATTAAACTTCCCACTGAATGGTTCTTGGAACAAGAATCCCCTATTACCAAACCCATTTTTGATGAACTTGATCTTACTCATATTCAACAATATCTTGATGGTACTGTTAAAATAAGTTTTCAAAATAGTCAACCCTTAAGAATCAATGAAGGAAGACATTCCTTTGCTGGAACTGAAATTATTTCAAAACGAGACCAAGATCTCAATGAAATTTTGAAAAAGAATTTTTCAAAACCTACTGATTTCAAATCTGACAATATTTCCAAAAGAGATCAAGATCTCAATGAATTTTTGGAAAAGAATCTTGATAAATCTATTGATTTAAAATTAAAAGGAATTTCAAATGATAAAGTGAGCGATGTTTACTATTCTACCAAACCAGAAACTTCCTCTCCATATGGCAAGCCTGCTAGTGAAGAAGAAGACGATGGTAATTCTACTTGTCTTTCCGAAAGAGATTTCCCTCCTATTGATCCTTCTGGTTATGTTAAGCAATTAAGAGTTTTGACTGTTTTAAGAAAAGATGTTTTAAACGAAGAATTTAAAGTTGACCTGGTTCCTTTGTATGATGAGTTTATGCTTTCAAAAAACCGGATTAAAAGAAAATATTTCCAAGATAACTTTGCTCAATCAGAGAAAAACCGTGTTAAGAGTAAATGGTTAGAAAAAATGAATCAATTGAAAAAACATATTTTGTTTTTTGATTTCCTTGAAAACCACTATGTTTCAAATAATGAAGTTGCAAAGCAACATTTGAGTGTTATAAAAAAATCAAATTTTATTAAAGAAAAGGATAAATCTACTATTCGGGCTACTCATCCACCTCTTGAGACAATTGTGCTTACTTGTCAAGATAAAAAGACAGAAGTTAATGCTACTCCTTTTAAAATTGCTGATGATAAAACCCCTATTTTCTGTATTATTGAACAAAACAACTTTACTAATGAGTCTTTGCATGTTATTGGTCAACAACTTGATCGTATTGAAGAAAAGATTATTGAAAAAACTGTTTCCATAGAAAAACCTGTTGCAGAGAAATCTGTAAAAACTGAGCAACCTTTGATTGATTTGCCCAGTCAAAGGGAGAAAGTTATGTTCAAAACGACTCAGTCTAAAATACTTGAGGCCGTTGATAAAATGCTTGCTGATTTAAAGGTTAAAACTGAAGGTACTTCTAGAAATACAGCTGAAAGTACTTCTAGAAATACAACTTGTACTATTTCAAAGAAAGGAAAAGAAATTGTTTCTGATGAACAAACTGATTCTGATACTGTTTCTTCTGTTTCTGCTACAAAGATTTTTGGTAATGATTTTCCAGAAATTAAAAGATTTGTTGGAAATCCAACTCCTATGTCTCTTACAAAAAATTGGTATTCAAAACCTACTCCTCCTGATATGCAATTTGAAGAAAGAGTTTTTCAAACACAGTTCTCTGTTTCTGCTGATAAGCTTTATGAATGGAATATTGATGGTTTCTCTGAACAAGAAATCATTAATAAAATGAGTCATATGTCCATGGTTGGTATTGCTTATCAAAATAACCATGATTTAGATCAGCCTGAAATTGTTAATTTACTTGTTACTGGTTTTTCTGGAACTCTTCGAGGATGGTGGGATTCATATCTCACAGAAGATTCCAAAGAATCTATTAAACATGCTGTTAAAAAGAATGATGAAGGTTTGCCTATTTTTGATGAAAGTATTGGTCGTGGTATTCTAGATGGTGTGAATACTCTGATCTATACCATTCTCAAACATTTTGTTGGTACTCCATCTAATATTTCATCTCGAGTTTCTGATTTATTAAATAATTTGAGATGTCCTAGTATGACTGATTACAGGTGGTACCAAGATGTTTTTACTTCCAGAGTTATGCTTCGAAAAGATTGCCACAAGCCTTATTGGAAAGAAAGGTTTATTGACGGTCTGCCTCCAATCTTTGCTCATAAGGTAAAACAAGTGTTAATGGGAAAAAATGATTCTATTGATTATGATAACTTAACTTATGGAGATATTTTTAGTGCTATTAAAAAACTTGGTATTAACATGTGTAATGATGAAAAATTGTTAAAATACCATTTACAGAATAAGAAAAAAGCTAAATATGAAATGGGTAATTTTTGTGAACAATATGGTTTGCCCCCTATTGCTCCTTCCAGGCAAAAAGGGAAAAAACATGATAAAAGTCACAAAAACTATCATAACAAATATAAAAAATACAAAAATAATTTTGTCAAACCAAATGATTTTCATGCTAAAAAGAAAAATGTTTCCAAAAAATATGATAAACAAATGACAGGAAAAGGTAAATGTTTTAACTGTGGAAAACCTGGTCATTTCAGTAGAGATTGCAATCAAAAACCTGGTAAATTAAAGAATAAGTTTAACATGTTAAAAATTAATGATAAAGAGCAAGAAGAATTGTTCAGAATCCTTGATTCGCACAATTCGTCTGATTCTTTGGAAGATGATTTTTCTTCTTCTGATTCTTGTTACCAATCTGCTGATGATTCTTCTGATTCCCCTAATATTAAAATTGGCTGTAGAGATTCCTGTTGCAATATTATTAACTCTGTTAATACTCTCACTAAAAGCGAAGAAAATGAAAAATTAATAATCCAATTAATCAATCAGATCCAAAATCCTGAATTGCAAAAAGAATATCTAGATAAATTTAAGAAGAATCTGTTAAAAAATGAAACTGGTAAAAAATTAAAACCAACCATAAACTTTGAAGAAACTTTGGAAAGATTCAATAAAAAGAAATCCAAAGATTTAACTGTTAATGATCTCCAATTGGAAATCACTGTTGTTAAACAAGAAATGCTTGGTTTAAAAAATGATCTTAAAAATCTTGAAGATGATAATCAAAATATTAAACAAGAATTAGTAATGTTAAAAATTGATAAAAGTCTTGATCATCAACAAATTGATAATGAACAAGATGAGCATCAAGATGGAGACGAATCCAGTCAACAAGCTCTTCTTTCTGAAAAAGGTATTGTTGACCGCTTCCAACTTAGCCCTGTCCATAAATTGATTCCTCCAAAATGGTTTACAAAAGTAAAAATTGTTGTTTCTCCAGATTATCATTTCACTGTTGTTGCAATGATTGATTCAGGTGCAGATATGAACTGTATTCAAGAAGGATTAATTCCTTCAAAATATTTTGAAAAATCAACCGAAAGATTGGTTTCTGCTAATGGTTCTCATATGAAAATTAAGTATGAATTGAATAATGCTCAAATATGCCATAACAATGTCAATTTTATGATTCCCTCTGTTCTTGTTAAAAATTTGACTGATAAAGTAATTCTTGGTTTACCTTTTATAAATGCTTTATATCCTTTCCTTGTTGAACATGATGGAATTACTACTGATCCTTTTGCACAAAAAATAAAATTCAAATTTGCTTCAAAAACTGAAATAGGTATTGACAACCTGACTTATGAAAAAGATTCTCCCATGCATACTCTTGTCCAAGAAATAATGATGAGTTCTTGTCCATATTCTAAAAATAATGCTCACAGAACTAATACTATCAATCGCCCTCACATTTTCAATACTTCTTTGCAGGAATCAGACGATGATGCAAGGATAAGTACCACTAATAAGTGGGATACTAGTAATATTTATACCTATACCACTAGTAAGTGGATTATTATGGCTTCAAAGGGAAAAGCTCCTGTACAGGACTATTCTCAACCCAAAAGGCTCCCAATGGGACGACCTTTCATGATGCATGAAGGCGCTTCTTCTGGGGTAAAATCCAAGGAAGCAATATCCCTTCAAAGAGATGTCCCTGCAAAGGTGACATACTCTAGTGGTGATATAATAATTGCTTTACAAGAAGTTTTAGCAAAAAATTTACAATTCCACAATGGTACCTACTCAGAATTACCAGCTTCTATTAAACTCATTCTTGATAACCTGCAATCTGCCTTTCTCGAAAAAGACAATGATATTTTTCAACAAACACTTCGAGCCCTTGAAATCCACCTGGTTAACCTCACTGCTCAAAATGAAGTTTACACATCCTACTATAACAAAACCTTTGCTTCAGAAGATGACTTCATTCTAGAAAATGAGGCCTTTAGAAGTCATCATATTACCCATCCAAATATTACAAATGGTCTTTATCTCAGTCAACTCTTTGGCAAAGAGGATATCCATTCAAAGGATAAAATGACTATAATGGGCACAGATTATGCTAGATTGAGCCTTAAGACTCAATCAGTTTTAAGAAGTGCTGTTGCCAACTTGCCAACAGATATACGATTACGTATTCTGGAAAGCAAGGCTATGTTTAGATCTTTTGATCTATGGTTCGAATATTTCAAAACACTTGTTACTGCTACTATTCCTGATCCAGATGAGTTAGATGAAGATGATAATGTTTTTCTCCAAGCTGATTGGGAGGAAAAGTTTGAAAGTAGTCTCAGAGTATATGAAAAGCAACACCCATTTCCTGGTCTTTTGATAAATTTTGATGATGGTTCATATATTTCTGATATTTCAGATGATGATGAATATGATAGAGATCCTTACTGGCTTTCCCAAATGTTTGAATATGGTTTAGTCAGATATATGCGATTAACAAACCATTTTCAAATAAGCCAACTCCCACAAATTATTAAAGAGTCAGTTAGAAGATTCAATACTCCTTTTGTTACCATCAGATGTTGGAGTACGTTACCACAATGGGAACGAGACAATTGGATGAATGTTCAGCCTTCAAAGCATCTCATTCTCATTAATGGTCATACTCACCAAGGGCCATGGTTTGAAGGAAATACTCATTTATCTTTTGCTGATCCTCTTACTCTTATAGAATGCTGGAGAAATTATTTCAATAACCAAATTATTAATGTTGCTGACAGTCTCTGGAAACGCTATCATTTCATGGGTAGCACAGATAGAATTGCTGTCTTTGGTCCCAGACCATATTCTGATGCAGTTGCTCATTTACGGGCCACTAACCACTGTAATCCTGTTGAGTTTCTCATCCCAGGGAAACCCCCAGTATTTCAACCAATATTTTACTGTGGATTCTGTAATAAATATGCCACTTCTCATAATCATGATTGCCATTCTCCACAAGGCCCTTATGATGGTTATCCTTCCGATGCTGCTTCCACTGATTAGACCAATAAAGATTGATTTTCAAGAACATCCCGAAATTGACGGAATACACTTCAGTCAATAGTCCCAAGGAATATTACTACTTCAACTTTGCTTCAAACATTCAGAATGCTCCAAAAGTTCCAATAAGTGCTACAAGACAAGGCTACGTTTTGGTTCCTTATGCTAGGCAATGATTCCCTATACTTTGCCATAATGCATCTGACACTATCTACTACAAGAACAATAATGTTGAGTTCCCCAAATGATTCTCCAAATTTTGGGCATAAAAGGAAATTTACTATTCATATCACTATTCACCTGTCACTATTCACCCGTCACTATTCATGGGTACTATTCACTTTTACTGTTCACTCAATTATTTTACTATTCACTCAATTATTTTGCCTATTTAAGGGGGGCTGTCCCTTGTATTCAAGTAAGTGTTTGTTTAAGTGTTTCTTCAGAGCTTCTTCCTTAGAGAGAGACTTCCCTTGAGAGCCTTTCTATTGTAAGAATATCTCCCTGCTTACACTTCCTATTACACTTCCTATTACACTTCCTACTTTCTCCACAAAGCCTGTAACTTCTAAAGCTTTGTAACTATTTCCAGTTTGTAATCACTACTACTGTAAGTGTTCAAGTTTACTTTCAATAACAAGTAACTTCAGTTTTATGTTCATTACTTGCATTATACTATTTGTTGCTACCGCCATCTTGGTCGGATTACCGCCATCACGGACGGTTCTATAATTCTTTACTTTCCTTTAAACTTAAAAGTTATACCCCCTACTTGGCTGGCTCTGCCGCCTACTTGGTTGGTCTTATAACTTTGCTGCATTACTTTTACTTGCATTATTTTCAAGTAATATTACTGTGTAACTGTGCTTCCGCTTCCCATCTGTGTGTTCCTCCCCCTTTATGGTATCAGAGCCACTCTTTTCTGGCCGTCGATAGGGTTGTTGTGTTCTCTGTCTCTCCGTCTGTGTCTACCCGAAACTTTGGTGCTCAGTTGTTGTGTCCCCTTCTTACCGTCGTTGGCGCCACCCTAGTCGTAAAGTGAATTCCTAGAACCGAACTGTAAGGCCCGTTTAAGCCAAGAGAGGGCGTGTAGGGCATGAGAGGTATAAGGTTGGTTAGGGTATGTGTTACGAACTGCAACGGTTGTGAGAAAAACATGATAATTGAGTGTTAAATCTAGGATAGTATGGATAGATTGTGGAGATCTAACTCTTCTATCAGCTCCAGGACTGGTTGTCCTCCTGATATTGTAAATGAAGAAGATCACAATGTTGAGGATAGTGAGATCCCTGATTTTACTAAGTGGACTATTCCTAAGGTTGATACAAAAAATGTTTATAAAATAAGTTGGGCTGAAAATACTTTTCATTCTGCTTATAAAGTTAGAACTGTTGAACAAATATTCTCTATTTCAAAAACTCATGAAAAATGTTGCTTATTTACTAAAAGGAATATTAGTGAATTTCTTGCTTCTAAAAAGATCAGTTACCTGCATATTGGTATGGTTCAAGTTGCTATCAAACCTCTTACCCGAAAGGGCATTAATGCTTCTGTTCTTATGTGTTTACGTGATGCTAGATTTAAACACTTTAAAGATAGCATTCTTGGTATGATTACTGCTTCTTTGTATGATGGTCCTGTTTACTTCAGTTGTTATCCTGATCTTACTTTGGCTTTAGATGATGCTAACATTGTTAAAGCTTTGACTTTAAATATTGCTTCATCTGGATATCACATGGAAGAAGGTAGTAAACCTTTTGCTTTGATTTATCGCATTTATTATAGATTATTGGGTACTCAATTAAATCCTAGTGCTATAAATCATAAAGAACCTTCTGGTAAAACTATGTTAATTAAATGTTCAACTCCTGATGCAAAGATTCAAATTCCAAAAATGATTCAATGGCAAGATGTCAAACTTCCCACTGAATGGTTCCTGGAACAAGAATCTCCTATTGCCAAACCCATTTTTGATGAGCTTGATCTTACTCATATTCAACAATATCTTGATGGTACTGTTAAAATAAGTTTTCAAAATAGTAAACCCCTAAGAATCAACGAAGGAAGACATTCCTTTGCTGGATCTGAAAGTATTTCAAAACGAGACCAAGATCTCAATGAATTTTTAAAAAAGAATTTTTCAAAACCTACTGATTTCAAATCTGACAAAATTTCTTGTAAAGCAATTATTATACCACCATTAGAGTATGTCACCTTTGCAGGGACATCTCTTTGAAGGGATATTGCTTCCTTGGATTTTACCCCAGAAGAAGCGCCTTCATGCATTATGAAAGGACGTCCCATTGGGAGCCTTTTGGGTTGAGAATAGTCCTGTACAGGAGCTTTTCCTTTTGAAGTCATAATAATCCACTTACTAGTGGTATAGGTATAAATATTACTATTATCCCACTTATTAGTGGTACTTATCCTTGCATCATCGTCCGATTCCTGCAAAGAAGTATTGAAAATGTGAGGACGATTGATAGTATTAGTTTGGTGAGTATTGTTTTGAGAATAAGTACTCATCATTATTTCTTGGACAAGAATATGTATGGGAGAATCTTTTTCATAAGTCAGATTATCAATATCTATTTCAGTTTTTGAAGCAAATTTGAATTTTATTTTTTGTCCAAAAGGATCAGTAGTAATTCCATCATGTTCAACAAGGAAAGGATATAAAGCATTTATAAAAGGCAAACCAAGAATTACTTTATCAGTTAAATCTTTAACAAGAACAGAAGGAATCTTAAAATTGACATTATTATGGCATATGTGAACATTATTCAATTCATATTTAATTTTCATCTGAGAACCATTAGCAGAAATCAATCTTTCAGTTGATTTTTCAAAATATTTTGAAGGAATCAATCCTTCTTGGATACAGTTCATATCTGCACCTGAATCAATCATGGCAATAACAGTGAAATTATAATCTGGGGAAACAACAATTTGTACTTTTGTAAACCATTTTGGAGGAATCAATTTATGGACAGGACTAAGTTGGAAGTGGTCAACAATACCTTTTTCAGAAAGAAGAGCTTGTTGACTGGATTCATCTCCATCTTGATGCTCATCTTGTTCATTATCAATTTGTTGATGATCAAGACTTTTATCAATTTTTAACATTATTAATTCTTGTTTAATATTTTGATTATCATCTTCAAGATTTTTAAGATCATTTTTTAAACCAAGCATTTCTTGTTTAACAACAGTGATTTCCAATTGGAGATCATTAACAGTTAAATCTTTGGATTTCTTTTTATTGAATCTTTCCAAAGTTTCTTCAAAGTTTATGGTTGGTTTTAATTTTTTACCAGTTTCATTTTTTAACAGATTCTTCTTAAATTTATCTAGATATTCTTTTTGCAATTCAGGATTTTGGATCTGATGGATTAATTGGATTATTAATTTTTCATTTTCTTCGCTTTTAGTGAGAGTATTAACATGTTAAAAATTAATGATAAAGAGCAAGAAGAATTGTTCAGAATCCTTGATTCGCAGGTATGATTACTGCTTCTTTGTATGATGGTCCTGTTTACTTCAGTTGTTATCCTGATCTTACTTTGGCTTTAGATGATGCTAACATTGTTAAAGCTTTGACTTTAAATATTGCTTCATCTGGATATCACATGGAAGAAGGTAGTAAACCTTTTGCTTTGATTTATCGCATTTATTATAGATTATTGGGTACTCAATTAAATCCTAGTGCTATAAATCATAAAGAACCTTCTGGTAAAACTATGTTAATTAAATGTTCAACTCCTGATGCAAAGATTCAAATTCCAAAAATGATTCAATGGCAAGATGTCAAACTTCCCACTGAATGGTTCCTGGAACAAGAATCTCCTATTGCCAAACCCATTTTTGATGAGCTTGATCTTACTCATATTCAACAATATCTTGATGGTACTGTTAAAATAAGTTTTCAAAATAGTAAACCCCTAAGAATCAACGAAGGAAGACATTCCTTTGCTGGATCTGAAAGTATTTCAAAACGAGACCAAGATCTCAATGAATTTTTAAAAAAGAATTTTTCAAAACCTACTGATTTCAAATCTGACAAAATTTCTAAAAGAGATCAAGATCTCAATGAATTTTTAGAAAAACCTGTTGATCTAAAATTAAAAGGAATTTCAGATGATAAAGTAAGTGATGTTTACTATTCCACCAAACCAGAATCTTCCTCTCCAAATGGCAAGCCTGCTAGTGAAGAAGAAGACGATGGTAATTCTATTTGTCTATCCGAAAGAGATTTCCCTCCTATTGATCCTTCTGGTTATGTTAAGCAATTAAGAGTTTTGACTATTTTAAATGAAGATTTTAAAGTTGATTTGGTTCCTTTGTATGATGAGTTTATGCTTCCAAAAAACCGGATTAAAAGAAAATATTTCCAAGATAATTTTGCTCAATCTGAGAAAAACCGTGTTAAGAGTAAATGGTTAGAAAAAATGAATCAATTTAAAAAACATATTTTGTTTTTTGATTTTCTTGAAAACCATTATGTTTCAAATAATGAAGTTGCAAAGCAGCATTTGAGTGTAATAAAAAAATCAAATTTTATTAAAGAAAAGGATAAATCTACTATTCGGGCTACTCATCCGCCTCTTGAGACAATTGTGCTAACTTGTCAAGATAAAAAGACAGAAGTTAATGCTACTCCTTTTAAAATTGCTGATGATAAAACCCCTATTTACAGTGTTATTGAACAAAACAACTTTACTAATGAGTCTTTGCATGTTATTGGTCAACAGCTTGATCGTATTGAAGAAAAGATTATTGAAAAAACTGTTTCCATAGAAAAACCTGCTTCAGAAAAATCTGTAAAAACTGAGAAACCTTTGATAGATTTACCCAGCGAGAAAGTTATGTTCAAGACTTCTCAGTCTAAAATACTTGAGGTTGTTGATAAAATGCTTGCTGACTTAAAGGTTAAAACTGAAAGTACTTCTACAAATACAACTTGTACTATTTCAAAGAAAGGAAAAGAAATTGTTTCTGATGAACAAACTGATTCTGATACTGTTTCTTCTGTTTCTGCTACAAAGATTTTTGGTAATGATTTTCCAAGAATTAAAAGATTTGTTGGAAATCCTACTCCTATGTCTCTTACAAAAAATTGGTATTCAAAACCTACTCCTCCTGATATGCAATTTGAAGAAAGAATTTTTCAAACACAGTTCTCTGTTTCTGCTGATAAGCTTTATGAATGGAATATTGATGGTTTCTCTGAGCAAGAAATCATTAATAAAATGAGTCATATGTCCATGGTTGGTATTGCTTATCAAAATAACCATGATTTAGATCAGCCTGAAATTGTTAATTTACTTGTTACTGGTTTTTCTGGAACTCTTCGAGGATGGTGGGATTCATATCTCACAGAAGATTCCAAAGAATCTGTTAAACATGCTGTTAAAAAGAATGATGAAGGTTTGCCTATTTTTGATGAAAGTATTGGTCGTGGTATTCTAGATGGTGTGAATACTCTGATCTATACCATTCTCAAACATTTTGTTGGTACTCCATCTAATATTTCATCTCGAGTTTCTGATTTATTAAATAATTTGAGATGTCCTAGTATGACTGATTACAGGTGGTACCAAGATGTTTTTACTTCCAGAGTAATGCTTCGAAAAGATTGCCACAAGCCTTATTGGAAAGAAAGGTTTATTGACGGTCTGCCTCCAATCTTTGCTCATAAGGTAAAACAAGTGTTAATGGGAAAAAATGATTCTATTGATTATGATAACTTAACTTATGGAGATATTTTTAGTGCTATTAAAAAACTTGGTATTAACATGTGTAATGATGAAAAATTGTTAAAATACCATTTACAGAATAAGAAAAAAGCTAAATATGAAATGGGTAATTTTTGTGAACAATATGGTTTGCCCCCTATTGCTCCTTCCAGGCAAAAAGGGAAAAAACATGATAAAAGTCACAAAAACTATCATAACAAATATAAAAAATACAAAAATAATTTTGTCAAACCAAATGATTTTCATGCTAAAAAGAAACATGTTTCCAAAAAATATGATAAACAAATGACAGGAAAAGGTAAATGTTTTAACTGTGGAAAACCTGGTCATTTCAGTAGAGATTGCAATCAAAAACCTGGTAAATTAAAGAATAAGTTTAACATGTTAAAAATTAATGATAAAGAGCAAGAAGAATTGTTCAGAATCCTTGATTCGCACAATTCGTCTGATTCTTTGGAAGATGATTTTTCTTCTTCTGATTCTTGTTACCAATCTGCTGATGATTCTTCTGATTCCCCTAATATTAAAATTGGCTGTAGAGATTCCTGTTGTAATATTATTAACTCTGTTAATACTCTCACTAAAAGCGAAGAAAATGAAAAATTAATAATCCAATTAATCAATCAGATCCAAAATCCTGAATTGCAAAAAGAATATCTAGATAAATTTAAGAAGAATCTGTTAAAAAATGAAACTGGTAAAAAATTAAAACCAACCATAAACTTTGAAGAAACTTTGGAAAGATTCAATAAAAAGAAATCCAAAGATTTAACTGTTAATGATCTCCAATTGGAAATCACTGTTGTTAAACAAGAAATGCTTGGTTTAAAAAATGATCTTAAAAATCTTGAAGATGATAATCAAAATATTAAACAAGAATTAATAATGTTAAAAATTGATAAAAGTCTTGATCATCAACAAATTGATAATGAACAAGATGAGCATCAAGATGGAGATGAATCCAGTCAACAAGCTCTTCTTTCTGAAAAAGGTATTGTTGACCACTTCCAACTTAGTCCTGTCCATAAATTGATTCCTCCAAAATGGTTTACAAAAGTACAAATTGTTGTTTCCCCAGATTATAATTTCACTGTTATTGCCATGATTGATTCAGGTGCAGATATGAACTGTATCCAAGAAGGATTGATTCCTTCAAAATATTTTGAAAAATCAACTGAAAGATTGATTTCTGCTAATGGTTCTCAGATGAAAATTAAATATGAATTGAATAATGTTCACATATGCCATAATAATGTCAATTTTAAGATTCCTTCTGTTCTTGTTAAAGATTTAACTGATAAAGTAATTCTTGGTTTGCCTTTTATAAATGCTTTATATCCTTTCCTTGTTGAACATGATGGAATTACTACTGATCCTTTTGGACAAAAAATAAAATTCAAATTTGCTTCAAAAACTGAAATAGATATTGATAATCTGACTTATGAAAAAGATTCTCCCATACATATTCTTGTCCAAGAAATAATGATGAGTACTTATTCTCAAAACAATACTCACCAAACTAATACTATCAATCGTCCTCACATTTTCAATACTTCTTTGCAGGAATCGGACGATGATGCAAGGATAAGTACCACTAATAAGTGGGATAATAGTAATATTTATACCTATACCACTAGTAAGTGGATTATTATGACTTCAAAAGGAAAAGCTCCTGTACAGGACTATTCTCAACCCAAAAGGCTCCCAATGGGACGTCCTTTCATAATGCATGAAGGCGCTTCTTCTGGGGTAAAATCCAAGGAAGCAATATCCCTTCAAAGAGATGTCCCTGCAAAGGTGACATACTCTAATGGTGGTATAATAATTGCTTTACAAGAAATTTTGGCTCGAAATTTACAATTCCACAATGATACATACTCAGAGTTACCTGCTTCTATTAAAACCATTCTTGATAAACTTCAATCTGCTTTTATCGAAAACCACCGTAATGTTTTTCAACAAACTCTCCAAGCTCTCGAAATCCACCTTGCTAACCTTACTACACAAACTGAGATTTATACAAGCCATTATGCTAATTTTGTTTCAGAAAGTGGTAACCTTGCTTTCGATAAAGAGGCTTTTGAAAGCCACCTTGATAACCAACCAAATATTATAGAAAAACCCCATAATCCTTACACTAGTCAACTCTTTGGCAAAGAGGAAATCCATTCAATGGATAAATTGACTATAATGGGCACCGATTATGCTAGATTGAGTCTTAAGACCCAATCTTTGTTAAGAAGTGCCATTGCCAACTTGCCAACAGATATACAATTTAGTATTCTGAGAAGCAAGGCTATTTCTAGATCTTTTGATCTTTGGTTCGATTATTTCAAGGTACTTGTTACAACTACTATTCCTGATCCTGCCAATTCAGACGATACTAGTGACATCCTTGATCAAGCTGATTGGGAAGATCACTTTGGGAGCAGTCTCAGAGTATATGAAAGGAAACACCCATTTCCTGGCCTTCTGGTTAATTATGATGATGATTCAAATGTTGCTAATAATCATGGTTCAAATTCAGATAATGATGATGCTGATAGAAGCCCCAATTGGCTTTCCCAAATGTTTGAGTATGGCTTTATCAGACTTATAAAATTAACAAGTCCTGACCAAGCCAGTCAGCTCCCTCAAATTATTCAGACTGCTATTACAAAATTTGAAAGCCCTTATGTTTCCATAAGATGTTGGAGTACTTTGCCCGAATGGGAAAGAGACAGCTGGATGAATGTCCAGCCCTCAAAACATCTCGTTCTCATAAATGGGTACACTCACCAAGGCCAATGGTATGAAGGTGATTCTTATTTATCTTTCAGCAATCCTTATGCTCTTGCAGAATGTTGGAGACACTATTTCAGTAATCAAATTCTGGATGTCACCCAGAAACTATGGAAAGAATATCACTTCATGGGAAGCACAGAAAGAATTTCTGTATTTGGTCCTAGACCTTATGCTAATGCCATTTCTCATATAAAGAAAGTAGATTATTGTAATCCAAGCAGTTTTCTCATCCCAGGGAAAACTCCAGAGTTTGAACCGCTTCTATATTGTGGATTCTGTAATCAACATACCTCTTACCAAGACCATGCATGCAATGATGATCCCCCATGGGACCCTGATATTAGCTACCCATCAGATGCTTATGACTAATTAGAAATTGGTCCCCTTATTCTTTTGGCCAGCACAAAGGCCAAAATGCTTCAAAAATTGTGAATTGCTTCAAGACATCCCGAAATTGGCGGAATACACTTCAGTCAATAGTCCCAAGGAATATTACTACTTCAACTTTGCTTCAAACATTCAGAATGCTCCAAAAATCCAATAAGTGCTACAAGACAAGGCTACGTTTTGGTTCCTTATGCTAGGCAATGATTCCCTATACTTTGCCATAATGCATCTGACACCATCTGCTACAAGAACAATAATTTTGGGTTCCCCAAATGATTCCCCACGTTTTGGGCAAAAAAGGAAAATTACTATTCACCTGTCACTATTCACCTGTCACTATTCACAGTACTATTCAACGTTACTGTTCACTCCGAATTATTGCCTATTTAAGGGGGGCTGTCCCTTATTTTCAAAGCAAGTGTTTGTTTAAGTGTTTCTTCAGAGCTTCTTCCTTAGAGAGAGACTTCCCTTGAGAGCCTTTCTATTGTAAGAATATCTCCCTGCTTACACTTCCTATTACACTTCCTACTTTCTCCACAAAGCCTGTAACTTCTAAAGCTTTGTAACTATTTCCAGTTTGTAATCACTACTACTGTAGGTGTTCAAGTTTACTTTCAATAACAAGTAACTTCAGTTTTATATTCATTACTTGCATTATACTATTTGTTGCTACCGCCATCTTGGTCGGATTACCGCCATCACGGACGGTTCTATAATTCTTTACTTTCCTTTAAACTTAAAAGTTATACCCCCTACTTGGCTGGCTCTGCCGCCTACTTGGTTGGTCTTATAACTTTGCTGCATTACTTTTACTTGCATTATTTTCAAGTAATATTACTGTGTAACTGTGCTTCCGCTTCCCATCTGTGTGTTCCTCCCCCTTTATGGTATATATATATATATATATATATATAATATAATATTTTGAAGAGAACAGAACAGACCAACAGTGACAGAGCTTGGGCCAGCGAGTGACAGAGCTTGGACCGGTAGTGACAGCTTGGGCCGGCAGTGAGATTGCGAGTGAGTGAGAGTGGCAAAGGAGAGTGAGCTAATATGAGAAGGGCGGCTATGAGTGTGTGAGCTAAAATGACTCATTTCATTTTAGGGTTTATAACTATATATATATATATATATATATGAGGGTGTTTTGGTAATTTAATAGTTAATTGGGTTGGGTTCGGGCCGAGTTTTACCAAAACCCGGACCCGACCTGGATTCGCTTCAGGTTTTTTTTAAACCCAAACCTGACCATATTCTTTTTTAAGTCGGGTTCCCGCTGTTTGGGCAGCAATTGCCATCACTACTTTTACTTTGATCGACCAAGTAATATAGTAATCCTCAAAAGAAGTGTGCACTAAGTTTCTTCACATTTGGCATTTATTTTGTTCTAACAACCCACCATTGCATTTAATGCTACCAAGCAACATTTATTTAGCTAATCCGAAATAACATACAACCCGCTAGCAAGTCTATTAAATTGTTATCCGAGCACACGTTCCTTCAGCTAACCTATGACCTAATAGACAACCAGTTGGCAAACTTTATGCATTGTAGTTTTCTCACTTATGGTCTATTTGGATACCGCTTATTTTGTTAAAACTAAAAATTTATTGCTGAAAGTACTATAGATAAAGGTAAAAATTAGCTGAAATAGTACGTAGAGCCCATGAATAGTATTAAAATGTGCAGTGAGACCCATAAATAGTAATAAAAATAAGCTGTATAGTGAAATAATTTTCATTTTTCATTAGTATCCAAACGGAGGCTTAATCATCCGAACCTCCTTGGCCACTCTCCTTCAATTGGTCTTAGTTTATCAAAGGTATTCTTCTTTAACAAGTTATTGGTTCAATTAAGAGGAGATCGATTCAGTTAAAAGTTTCATCACAGTTTTGTTAGGGTCAAAATCCTCACTACAATTCCATCATGTCCCCAAAATTCCACCTCCCATAATTTCTATTTTGTCATTTCTTTAATAAAAATACAATATAAACATTTATAAAATAATAAATTTTATAAAAAATATATATATTGGGCGTTTCAAATAAAACTTCATTAACATATATTTAATTCCTTCCCATTGTGGATGGATTAAAAAATAGGTTTGAGAAGGAAATAAATGAAATATTCTTTAAAAGCTCTCTCAGACTCCTTTCCATTCCATTTATTCCTTTTAAAATTTGAAAACTTTTCTATTTTCCTTCAGTTTTATTCCCTGTCCTTTACTCTAGCAAACAAACAGCAAACGGCAGAATAAACAAGACTAAATATAAAGCCCAAAAACTTGCAATTGTTTCTTCTTTCTTATTAAACAACCAAATCAAAGATGTTTTAAGTACTAAAATGATCAAATCCAACGACAGAGGAGTATAATTATGGTTGTTATCACTTCTTTGCTTCAAGAATACAGGATGTGTTTCAAGATATGGGATCCTCTATGCATTGTTCGAGTACCAAACTGGCCTACCCCTCTCATCATTGTAATTTATCAACTTCACGAAGGAGTCAGTATTAAGGCAGTTAGATCACATAGTTTCTAATTTCATTATGTGGAAAAAGATAAAAATGGCAACTGAACTAAGAACCTGCTTTGGCATGACTTGAAAACAACAATACATGACCAAAACATTTGTTGGTTAATCAATTTGCGTTCAGTGCACTTTGAAGCTGAACTTACAATGAAAATGAAAACTAGAAAAGAAAAAGTGCTAACATGGGACCTTGGGTCCATTAAAATTCGGCCAAACAAAAACAGCAAGTTACTCTTTAAAAATAAAATAATAAAAAGAATGTAACAAATACCATTTTGGGATTATTATCAATTTGGTTCATACATTTTGGTAGTAATCAATTTGGTCAATATAATTTTCAACTTAAATAGAGACTAAATTAATTGCTACTAAAATGTAATGACCAAATTGACAATAACTCTAAAATATGGAAATCAAAATAGCGTTTTTACCAAAAATAAAAAATAAAGGAAAAAGGAAAGAAAACAAAAGTGCTAAGTTGGGACCTCTAGTCCATTAAAAAAGCTAAGCCGTAACCATATTAAATAAAATGGTAAACTATTAAAAAAAAAAGTTTACAAATATGACCTTTGAATGAATTATAACTTGTCATTTCTAGACTTTTGATTTTTTTTTTTTTTTTTTTTGTGAGACGGGACTAGACTTTTGATTTGAACAATTAATTCTCTTGACTTTTGATTCGAACAATTAAACTCTCTTGCACGTTAGATTTGTGACAAATTACATATTTTGTTAGTATTTTTTATTAAAATTAAAATATTTAATCACATTATGTAATAATGATATTTTTGTAGATTTTAATTAATTCAACTGATAAAGTATCTTATATTAAATAAGAAATTTAGAATTCAAATCTTACCTATACTAAAATTCCATTAGTGTTTTGGCTTAATAATAAATAGTAATTATCATGAAGTATCTGTTATATGTTATAAAAAATAATAATAGTGACATTTTAAAAATGATTAATAAAGTCGAGGAAACTATATGCACATAGTAAAATGTTTGTCCATACAAAACTAAAGTGCAAGGGAATAATAATTTGAATCCAAAGTTTAAGAACTGAATTAACATTCACATTGAGGTCGACGCACAATATTTTACAAAATCCCAAAAAGGAAAAAGAAGAGAGTGACCTGGAATTTTCTCTTTTTTTGTTAAAAAAAAAAAAAAGGTTTCTTCCACTTTTTCCTTTAACTCTTTTGTAAAGAAATTTTATTCTTCATAATTTTTTAATTGACATAAAAAAAAAAAAAAGAGATTTCTCTTAATAAATGGTTTTATTATTATTATTTTTTTATAACATAATAGGATTTAACATTTTCTTATAATTGTTATTTATTGTAATATCAATATTCTAATTTTTTTTTTTTTTTAGTTTTTTTACATTTAGATTTAAGCTATGCGTTTGCCTGTTTGGCAATTTTTTTTTAATAATTCTATAATTAGGGGTGAAAAAGTATTCCTACCTTGATTCTAATAAGTTCTAATAAACAAATATATTATATATTTAAAATAAAAATATTGTAAACATATCACAACTAAAACCACAAATTTATCACGTAACAAATTTTAAACGGTGAAATTATAGTTCCATACGAAACCACCGCTCACAACTTTGTGAGCAAGTTTGCTTAACAGCGGAGGTTGCATTTTTTTTTTCTTTTTGCAACCTTAAATGATAATTTTTTTTTTTTATAATAAAAGTGAGGCCCACAGACCACAGTGCTGGTGACCAATCTCGTAGCAGAGCCGTTTCCTTGTTCTTCGCAATTTACCACCTCCAAGGAAAAGAAAAGAATATCCATCCGCATAACCACGAACGCTTCATTTCAATATTTCATTTGCTTCTTGAACCCCACTTTCCGTGTCGGCCCCACTCTCCTTCTTTCTCACCTCACCCTCCCATTTCTTCTCTCCCTATAAATACTCACCAAAACCACTCTCCAGAGGTTTGAACCTCTCACGAACCAAAATCTCCTCTCCACAACTCTCTCTCTCTCTAGAACTTTCCAAACTTTCATGGAGTCCAACCACAACAAAAACACCGAGACCATCAAATTCCTTTGCAGTTATGGCGGGAAAATACTCCCTCGCTACACCGACGGCACGCTCCGCTACGCCGGCGGCCTCACACGTGTCCTCGCCGTCGATCGATCCATTTCTTTCACAGGTTTGTTTGATTTTCCATTTCCAGATTCGATTTTTTTGTGAACTTGTTTGGTTTTTTTTTGTGAATAAGTAAATCAATTTATGTTTGTTGTTACAGAGTTGATGGTGAAGCTCGGAGAGTTCTGTGGCTCATCGGTGAATCTGAGGTGTCAATTGCCGACCGGCGACTTGGAAACCCTAATTTCGATCACGTCCGACGAGGACTTGGCGAATGTTATCGAAGAGTACGATCGCGCTTCGTCGTCGTCGATGAACAACCGTCCTTTGAAGATCAGAGCGGTGCTTTCGCCGCCGAAATCTCTCAAACAAATCTCTCCACCTCAAACTCCCCCCGAATCGTTGCGAAACTCTCCTTCCTACCGATTCGCTCCCCGGACTCACTCGCCGCCTGCCGGTTACTCCGTCGGCGGTCGGAATTGCTACCGGAAAACCTACCCGTATAGCTGCCAAGTACAGGAGTATCCTAGAGTTTCGTATTCGTATTGTGGCCCCCACTGCAATTACTGGCACTGAGAACCAAAAAGAACCACAAAAAAAAATTCGTAGATTGAAGACATGCTTATATATATACCAGTAAATGAAGAAATTTGAAAAAATAGAGATGATTACGAAAAATTAGTAAAATACAGTAATTTAAAAAAAACAAATATATTGAAGAGAGAGTGAGAATAGCTTAGTTAAATTTTTGTGGTTTGGTTGTGAATTTTTGAAGGACTTTGTGTTTTTCAATGGAGGTTCTATTATTCATGAAATTCATTTTTTTGGTGCTATTCATTTCAATGGGAATGTGTTTGGACTTTGGATTGTTCGCGATGAATTTTCACATCACACAGTTGGGGTTCCGTTACTCGCCGTCAATTCCGTCTGTTTGTGCCACGTGTGTCGTTTTTACACAGCTAGACTCACTGACTTTTTTGGGTTTATTTATTTATTTTTAATTTTGTTTACAGTTGTTCGAATTGATTTGATTTGAATTTTTGAATTTAACGGGTTGCGTTTATTTCTGTGATTTTGCAGGTCAAGAAAAATGAGGCATTAGATACCATATATGTGGTTGCGGACGTTTGAAGATTCTGAAGAGTAATATAAAAGGGGAATTGCGTTTGAACTTTCTCTCTAGGAGTAGGCAAGCTTGGTTCTAAAAATAACAGCTGGGGAATGCCTTTTATTTGTGGGAACTATATAAAATTAAAATATCAGAATCTTGAACATTTCAAGGAATAGCGACTTAAACGTGCTTAAGAATAGGACAAGGAATAGTTATATTAAATCTAACCAAACAATTGATAATTAAAAGTAAACTTACGAGCATATTGTAATTGGATATTTGGACATGCTATTTTTATTTTTTTTATCACTCACGCTCTACCATATCACAATTGTCGTAAGAAGCTATGAAAATGTTTTTGGATCTAGAATTTTTCAATAATTAAAGCCAAATTGCCCAAAGCATATACTCTACCATTGCCTTGGTTTGGCAATTTGACAAGTTGGAGAGATTTATTAATAATACTAGCTATCACTATGTTGTGGTACCTTCAAGGGGCTTCGAAAGCCAACTTAATTTTGATAAAAATAAATAAATAAAGGAAGGAGGCGCCTTAATTTTAGGAGGAGAAGATTGTTGGAATAAACTAATTCCATTTCAAAGATACCCCTTAAGGCTTAAGGCTTGAAACTAAACAAGGAATGAGTCAAAGAGTAAAATGCAAGGAACTGAGGAGTGAGGAAGAACTATTTTTTTCCACACTTGGTTGAATAGGAGGAGTCAAAAAAGTATATTGGAAACCAGAACTTTCCTCCCACTTCTTCTCGAATCAAGACAAGAACTTGTCGGTTGTTTTATACCAACTTCACATGAAAACTTAAGAAAGAATGTGTTTGGTTAAATTTCATTTTACTATTTTTTTTTTGCTTTACAATTTGAAACGGAAGTTGGAAATGAAACAGACGGTTTTGGCTAACAAACAAAAAGAGGAAGATAATCATAGGCTATACCTTCCTCTTGAAAGTGAACAATGTTTCATACTTTCATGTAACTCATGTAACCACTGTATATACACGTCAAATCTCTTATTATTGGAGTGAGAAACGCAAGATGCGGAAATGATTCCTTCCAATCTAATTTTAGATGGTATTTACTTTTTAAAATTTTGAGTAACATATTGTTACAGACTGTTTATGGTAGGAAAAAAAAAAAAAAAGTAATATAAGTTGTATGTTCAAATTAGAACGGAAAATTCTTAGGTGCTTCCAAAATACAGAGAAATGGTCTACCATGAATTTAATGAATAGACCCTACTATGAATATAAGAGGAGGAATCACAATTCTTTGTGCTTCGGGAGTATTTAAAAATTACTAAATTATAATTAGTAATAACTTACCACTTAGAATTTGTTAAGAAAATGTTGTGGACGTAATATTTCTTTTTGAAAATTTGAGCGTATTAAGAATCCATATAAAACATATGAAATTAAATAAATGTCACGTGCTTCACATCATATGCTATCATATAAAAGTTGGGTTTAAAATTTGTGATTATACTAAATGGCTGTCTTCTCTTTGCTACTAATGGTTAAATACTCATTAATTAGGAAATTTCATTTTAAGTAAAAGTTTATTAGTTCAGTTTTAAGAAATTTAGAGTTCTCCTCCAAGAATTGTTTAATTTAGGTAAATTTCTATATTTTAAGTTTCAAAAAATTTTAAATTATACTCCAACTACCATTCTATTTCAAAAATTTCAAGAATTGTAAATTTTGTTTTAACTATTTTGATCTTTTTCATAATTTTGTATTTTAATATATAAAAAAAAGTTACATATTACATACTATGGGCCCAAAGGATCTAGGGACTCCGGCCCATTTGATATCAAGCCCAAGGCCCACGCCGAGGAGGAAGAAGTGCCCGAGAACGAATGAAGGGAATCCAGACCCCCAAATTGTACTGCCGAGGATGACCCTTTCCTCGGCAGGCCAAAATCATGGGAGAGAAACGCGCCACATCACCTAAGGCAATCCGCTCGAGGATCGCAAAAGAGATTCCAAGCCATATGGGCTAGTCATAGGGGAATGGGGGAGAGAGAACCCCAGGAGGAGCCGTCACTTTCGTATTAAATACCCACAGCTAACACCCTGACCCCATTGATGTAGATGTGACCACTGGACAGAGCAATGGGGGCCACAGCAACTCACAGAGCGCCAGAAAGAATGGCCGATGGGACGTGTACTTGACGATAGGCATGGATGACTGACAAGTGTAGGAGGAAGATGAACAGAAGAGATGAATATATAACAATAGAGATCACCCAAAGGAAAGGGGAGGGAGGGACTGCCAAGAAGAAGAGGGAGGCCCAGAGAAAGGAAAGAGGCTCCTGTTTAACTGAGAGGGGTTGGGGATTCCCGTCCTCAAGCGAGGGGTCCCTTCTCCCTAGGACGTTGGGCTGCCCAATTCTGTGTGTTTTTCACTCCCAAAACAAGTTGTCGCCTTATCAAAGCCCAACTTTTGAACCCACTCTCTACAAATTCATTGTAATGGGTTCGGTCCGAAAACCGTGACCCTACACATACCATTTTTATGCCAAGTAGCTCAATATATGTTTGCATTTAGATAATTTAATCTAAATGAAACTTTAAATTTCAAGTGGCTCACAAATGTTTCGATAATATTTTTAAATTATAAATTTCTTTTATATAGAATTTTTAATTAATCTGTACATCGCATGGCATACTATTAGCATGACTAAAAATTGAAAGAAATTGTATGTTTTAAATCAAAGGAGATTTTATCTCCCAAGAGATATCTTCTTTTGTTAATATAGGTATTTCGAACTTTTGATTACATGACTATTCCCCTGATTTATAAGACATCTCACGCATGCATTGGATGTATAAAATAATTTATTCATTTCTCTCATAGAATATAATGTAAAAATTATTCTAGAATAATATTTCTTTTTATTGTCATTGTCATTGTATGTTCATCAAAAAAAGTTCATCAAAAAAACAATGTCATTGTATTGTGACATGTCCCACCTTGCGTGTACCAGGAAGCTAGCATAAATGACCAAACTTTCACCTTAACAATCAGCCAAAATGGACCAAATAAGCAGAGTGTAATCAATCATTCATAGACGTAATACTGAAGTATTTGAGAGGAGAGAATGAGAAATTGGAGTACCGGATAAAGATTGACCCCGTGTTTGGATGGAGAGAGATAATGTGAGAAAAGAGTAGAAGAGTTAAGTGACCATAATGTAAAATTTTGGTATATTCTAGTCATTTTTCCCTCTTCTCTCCTCTTTCTTCTACTCTCTTTGTTCCAAACACCCTAAAAGGCACACATTGAGCTCAAGCTTATCAATCCAGTTCACAATAAAGGAAGGTTATAATAACTTTGAATCCCCTATTGAAATTATCCTGATTCCCTTAACAAATATGAAAATGGACTATCTGGAGATCAGCCAACTATTGTACAGCCTTCGTGGTGATATTCGTTTAATTTATAAAGTTGTGCAACGAATTCCTCTAACAATTTCAATTGGTTTGAGAGTAATCTGGTAAAGATACTAGACAATTGTAGAGGTAAGTTAAAATTTTCCTCTAATTATTGAAAGAGAAATTCAATAGAAATAATCAGTGAAAAGGGAGATAAAAACACTTGATTTAAGTGCATCTGCCTCTGCACATCTGATTTAAGAGTGTGTGTGAATGCATGGGTGCGTGTATGGGTTGGTGTAAAAAAGTATGAAATTGGAAATTTATGTCAACAGTTGTTCTATTTATAAGCTATTAAAAGAGCAAAGTCCAGGCTATCCGGCCATGTTTGTATAAAACTCAATGACATAGAGTATGCTAACATTTAGAACCTTCCAAAAAAAGCAACAAGAATAGGGAACAAATACACAGCATTTTTAACTCGTTTCCTGCTCAAATTCTTCACCCTCAGAT
This sequence comes from Quercus agrifolia, assembly GCA_029955455.1. Lineage (NCBI taxonomy): Eukaryota > Viridiplantae > Streptophyta > Magnoliopsida > Fagales > Fagaceae > Quercus > Quercus agrifolia. Next base: position 47,806,632 of record JARQAD010000006.1, read on the forward strand.
TCCTCTGCATTGTCAGCATCATCATCATCGGCATCATTATCAAAGTCCTCTTTATCATTGTCAACAGTGGTTTTCCCAATCACAATCAGGTTGGTATTAGTCTTCCCAATTTCATTGCACTGCAAAAGGCTCACATATCAAGCTAAGAGCAAACCATTTGAAAGAGAAACGGGTGAAAAATCAGCAGCATACAAACCAAACTGAGTCCCTAAATATAAAACATGTTGTGTTATTATTCTTTTTTTATTTTATTGGTAAGCTATGCACACATCCAATGGGTCATGAAAGCACGACCTCACCCTCCACCTAGCACTAACAAAGGGAGGAGGTGCTAGTTGAGTTAGATCTCATTGGCATATTGTGTTATTTACAGGAACATATTTATGATCGTTTTGAACTCCCTTGTTATGCATAGCTAACCCTAACATTTAGAAAAATTACCTGCCTGACTGCCCTTAAGATAGCTTCAATGGCAAGGTTTTCATTCAGCTTTTTTATACTGGGGGGTGGGGGTGGGGCGCAATTAGGACTTAAAATCATTCAAATCCCCACGTCTTCCTTCAAATTGTAATCAGAGATAAAATGTTTGGATTACAAATTGTGACTACCCTGACTAATATCCTAAATCTAAAATCAAGGTGGGGAAGAGAAGCCTTTTTAGAGATAGAAAGAGATGGATTGATATCGCGAAGTGATTATTCCTTCACAGTTACTGAGTAACAAAATGTCCCAACTATGACTATGATATAACTTCAAATAACTACAACCTCAGTATAACGACTTAACCAAGGAACCAAGTACGAATGGCGCTAATAAAGACAGTCTTGGCAGATAAACCACATTCACTGATTTCTTGCACTATCCTTCAACAAATCCTAGCATTGACAGTAATTTCTTTTTCAAATTCACACCCTTTCTCATAGCATGAAAAAGCATAAAATCTTCTTAACAGCTCAACCAAATCCTATCCCTGACACTCCAAGATCAGAACATAGAATAAATTTTTATAGCACTTATGTAACATAAATTTCAACTCAAACACTAGCTTCCCCTGAAAAAGAAAGGGCATGGAACCATAAATTATTTCTAGCATCCATCTACAGTGATTTTAATTTGGATTTCAATACATTTAGTTATGAATGACTATACTCTTAGCACTGAATATTGCTTCCACATAAAACAAATTTGAAACCAAGTTTAACTGATCATCATCACCACAATAGATCAAGATCATTAGTTAGGCAGAAGTTTCTAAGTCAGATTAAGATCCTCTAGAATTCTTACTAATAATTTGTAAGGAATGGATTCAATTTGGCTATAGTACCAATAATTAAAACAAAAACAAAAAGTAATGATTGTTAATGTTTATTTAAATTTTAACAACGTGGTAAAATTTAATTCACTCATTTCAAAACAAATGGGTAAAATATTAGGAATTTTATGCTGAAGTTACTCTAAGAATATCCTAATCTCACTAAGTCATACAGGTATAAATGACCTCCGCTCTCAAAACTCAGATGTTTAAACTAAACCCTTTTAGCAGTGTAATCATGTCACAATGATGGTTTAGATAACTTTATCTTTCCAATGCTAAAAGGCATTGTCTCTAGAGTGTGGTCCAATTGCATTAGACTCTAATTCTCTACTATAATAACAACATAAATTTAGGAAAAATTAAAAAAATTGTTACATGGGTATGCAATATATGATAAATCTAACAAAAACACAGATAATGAAAGTTTCATTACAAGTTCACAAATGCATATTGATTAATCTAACAGAACCCAGATAATGAAATTTTGATTAAAAGTTCTCAAACTCCACGAGAATCAAAAAGATTAGAACTTTGGATGAAATCTAAGTAAAAGGAGAGAAGGGGTTGGGTTAAAAGGGTGGACCTTTTCTTCGTAATCGGACTCCTCCGTGGCAAGGAGGAGCTCCTCGCTGTGGGGTTGAGGCCACTGAGAGGGAAGCAAAAATGACGTCGGAATTGTCCTCGTCGACCACGGGTACTGTGTCATGAACGCTGGAAACTGTAACATCTCTCTCTCTCTCTCTCTCTCTCTCTCTCTCTATCTATCTATCTATGTGTTGCTGGGAATTGTGAAAAAGTGAGTTCGTATTTTCTAGTGTCAGAAATTATCAGTGTCGTTTAATGTAAACGTCTCGTTACATGTTGTCGTTTAGTTAAACGGCAAGAATTTTTGTCATTTGCTTCTAAAGTTCTTATCTTTTGACCTCCTAGCGGTTTTCATGAATTTGAAACAACTTTGCCTAGAAAAATGGGCTTCTGCCCCTATTTTTTAAAATAAGCCAAAATGTAAAACCCACTTTTAAATTTCATATTTTTTTTTATTTCAATCCTTTAAGTTTCATTCTTTCCCAATTAAGTCTTTTGTTAATATTCCGTTAGTTGTTGCTGTCACTTACCAAAACGACGCAGTTTTGGTCATTAATTAATATTTAATTTTTTTTTATTTCTATATTAAACAAAACATTATTAAAAAAAAAAAAAAAAAACTACCAATGAGAGATCGAGAGACTAAGGGAGAAGTAGGGGGAAAGAGAGAGTGTGTGTGAGAGGTCGAGGTGGGGAAAGAGAGAGAAAAAGGACACCCTATGATCTCATGGCTTAAACCAAGCAAATGGGTAGGTTGCCAATGGTTCAATTTGCTGCTGGAGGCATCGTGACTCCGGCCGACACAGCACTGATGATGCAATTAGGCTACGATGGCATGTTCTTAGAGTCTGAGATTTTCAATTGTTCGGATCCATATAAGCGTGTTCGGGGCATAATTCAAGCTATTTGGCATTACAATGATCCACATGTGTTGGTGGAGACTAGCTGTGGGTTGGAGGATAGCAATGCTAATTTGAATCTTGGTGAGGACAGGATCAAACAGTTTGCACATGAAAGTGCTTAGTGGTTAAAGAATCATTGTAAAGTATCTCTTTTTTCTGTTTCTGAGCTCAGAATGTGGTTTATGTTTTTGTTTTGTAGGATAAAATGTTGTTGAGCATATGAGTCTCTTTGGTTTTCTTATCTCTTAACCCCCTCTTTCTCCCTCTGTCTCTCAAGTATCGGTGGGGTGGGGAATATTTGTTCTTCAGTCGTGGGGAGTTTAGTTTATGTTTTTTTTTTTTAATTAATGTTTTTGTAAAATTAAAAAAAATAAATAAATAAATAACTAATGACCAAAACAACGCCGTTTTGGTAAGTTGACGACAGCAACTAACAGAACACTAATGGGGGACTAAATTCGAAATGAATAAAACTTAAAAGACTGAAATGACAAAACCCAAACTTAAAAGATTGAAATGAAAAAATGTGAAACTTAGAGGGTGAGTTTTGCATTTTAGTCTAATATTAATTTATTCATTTTTTGCTCTCTCTCTCTCTCTCTCTCTCTCTCTCTCTCTCTTACTTTTTCTCTGACCCTCTAAAACTCTCTTCTCTCTCAACTCTCTACTTGCTCTATGCTTGTGGGTTTTGTGTGGATTTTCCTTTGATTTTTTTTTTGGTGGGTTTCTGTGCATACGGTGTTGTCGTGGTGGTGGGGTGTTTGCTGTGGTGGTGGGTGTGGGTTTGTGGATCGGCGCGGTGGAGGTCTGAGTTTATGGATTGGCATGGTGGAGCGTGTGGGTTTGTGGTGATCAACGTTTATGGTGGACATCAACGTCTGTGGTGGAGCGTGGAGGCAGTGGGTTGTGGTCGAGGTTTGTGTTCGCGGTGTGATTTATGGTTGTGGTTGAGGTGTGGGTCATGGTAGTTGTGGGCTGAATCGTATTGGTGGTGATGGGTTGAATCATTTCAGTATGGTTTTGGTTTGGCAGGTTTTGGTTGATTTTGTGGGTTTGGTGGTTTGTTGTGATGTTTGGTGGTGCTAGGTGGTGGTTCAATGGGTTTGGTATAGGCTTTTTGGTTGGTTCTCGGTGGTTTGCTGTGTGAATGGTGGTGGGTCTTGGTGTTTTGTTGGGTTTGTAGTGGTCGTTCTGATGTATTTGAAAAAGTAAGTAGGTGAAAGCTAAAAGTAATTATTCATTCTCTAAACAGTATAAAAATTTGGAGAAACTGCTGGAGATGCACCAATAACTCCGCTTCCCTCCTATGTTGCACCTCCTTTATCTACAATCTTTATTTAGATTGTTTGTTAGTTTCACATTGTAGGCATAAATTTGGTTTTCGCTTATACTTGAGCTCACTACATTTTCTGTTTTAGAGCATTTTGGCTCCTTAAGTTATATTGAATCTTAATTAATTTGTGCCTTGCTACTTTGTACTTTTGTCAGCTGGGCATTAAATGTAGATGCGGTTTTGATTTAGGTAATATGTGCTTTTTTTATATTAAAAAAATGGCAATATGTGTTGAGTGTGAGAGTTATATTATTTTTGTGAAATGAATGTCTCGTTTTTCACACCTCTAAGTGTCCGTTTAACATGATTAATTTTGTCAACTTATTTTACTATTCAGCTTATTTTTGATACTATTCATAGATCTCATTATACTATTTCAACTAACTTTTACTTTTATCTACAATACTTTCAGCAAAAAGTTTTCAATTTTTTCAATTTCAGAAAAATAAGCTGATTCCAAATAGGTTTTAGTTTTCAGTTTCAATTTTCAATTTAACTATTTGATCGTCTAGGTGTTTCTTTTTTATATTATTAGATATTATTCTTATATACTTTATTTGATTTTTGGAGGATATACGTCACTGGTTTAATTATTGCATGATTGACTTTGTTGTATCGAGAGTTAAATTTAGCCCAAATAGGTTGGCATAAGATATATGTCCTTTTCCTTTCTAGGCAAATTGTAATTGCAACATATTGTGAATTTTATGGACTCTTCAAAAAGTAGTCCTTGAAGTAAAAATTTGAAAGAAGTGATTTTAATCCTAATACGTAGGCGGTTTAAGCAATTGCAGTCTTATAGTTTTTTTTTTTGATAATTTAATAGATGAAAAATGGGATTTGAACTTTAAATATCTCCATTAAAGTTATTTAAATGCAATGATTGATTATTTTGGTGGACAAATGGGCAATTGTCATTTGGTTCCTCAAGTTCTTTTGCTATGTCGTTTGAAGACTAGTCAAGATGGCTTTGCATTGTAAATTTGTAATTGGATGTTGAAAATGTTGTTCCTGAGCTTTTGTACTTTTGGGAAATATGGATTTTTTTGAGCCAATATTTGGTTAAACTACTTGATATGTGCTTCTCTGCTTATACATGATTGTTCTAGAAACATAGACACAACTACCTTTTGTGATCAAACCACGCGCATTAAAATTCTTAAAATATGTTCAGTTTTGGTTGCTTAATTAGGAAAGGTAAATAAAGTTCTGAACTTTGTAGTTTGGATCATTTCAGCATGTGAAAAATAAGTTATTGAACTTAACCAGGACAAATAATATAAGAAAGGTCAAGATCGGTAAATGATGAGTGGTTCTGGCCATGTTAGTGTTAAGTGGATAGCAATGGGTGGTTTTTTGCATGTTGTAATATTCACTTTCCAAGTTCGGCTGAAGGCTATTGAGCTAAGTGAACATGGCTGGTTATTCTATATGATACACTGAAAAGTATTTAAGATACTAGTTTTAAGTGTTGTCGTTGCACTGATATGTGATGTTGAAATCTAATGCACTAGTGTAGTTTGATGACACTGGGACAGTTCATTTTAGAGTAGATTGATGTTGGGGACTTATGGTGATAAGTGTTAAAATGGGAATGATATGATCTCAACAATGGAGCTTAGATGAGAGAAAAGTGATCATCTTTCTCATCAGGGATAAACATTACATTACTCTGCTCTTATGTACAAGAAGTAGGAACTAATAGAAAAAAACTAACAATGTAGTAACTACTACTAACAGAATATCTAACTGACTGACCTGATCCACCATATTGAAAACATGACAAGTGTCAACACCTAACTGATTAAATACAATGCATATACGACTTGTAATACTATACAGTAACTATAGCTAAACTACTTGCCTTTTCTATGTCTGCAACATTGCTGAAACTGAACCAATGAATAACTTGCAACTTGGACTTCTGTTGATAATAAGTTAACTAGAGTTAGGATTTCTTCACAAATATCTATTCACAATTATATCACTAACCTTGATCTATTTAATTACTCTGTAATTACAAGTATATAATTTCTATGTGAGGAATCAATGGTTGATAGAAGTGCTTCTAAAATGTTTGTGAAAATGGCATTTGTCTATGGGGGTTCTCTTGCAACCATCCAAAAAAAAGGGTAAAATATCATTTTCGTCTCTTAACTTTCACAAAAGTTTGTTTTTAGTCCCTAAATTATCAAAAGTTTGTTTTTCGTCCTTAAACTTTGCAAAACGTTCTATTTTCGTCATTTTGTCTATGTCTGTTAGTTTATGTCATACATGGCCTAACGAAGTGCTAATGTGGTATCTGACTTGGACTAAATTATTTATATTTAAAAAAAAAAAGACTCATGGCAAATAGTTATTGGTCCCCCTAATAGCATTTATTTGAAAGGACAAAATTAACCCCACGCCTTTAATGATCCTTCAAACGTCACTTCACCCCTCCAGCCATGCTTTCTCTCCCTCCACCACCCCACTTTCTCTTTCTAATCCCCATCACATTCCTCCAAAAGCTCAACTAAGCTCATCCTAAACTTTGGTTTCACTATCTCACTCTTAACTTTGCCATAACTATCAAAACCCAAATCAAAATTAGAATTTGACAAAGACCCACTATTGCTATTCTTAAATTTACTAATCTCATCTTTATCAAACCTCTCAAACCCATCGGTTGTTATTAAAGCCTTACTCTTGAAGCTTTCGAGTTCTAAAGGCTTAGGGGTGGATTATTTGCTGGAATTCGAAGACTCCATAAGTTGAACCTTTAGGGCTCCGGGTGGGTCGTCGCCTGATGGGGTCGAGTAGAACTTGTTGTCGAGTCAGATAACGTTTTGGAATCGAAGAGTAAGTAAAGGTAAAGAACTAAAGAAGACATTGAAGGAGGAATGCGATGGAATTTTAGAGAGAGAAATTGGGTGCTGGAGAAGAAAGTATGGCTGGGAGGGGTGAAGTGGACGCCTAAAGGATCATTAAAGGTGTGCGGGTAATTCTGTCCTTTTAAATAATTGTTATTAAGGTACCAATAAATCTTTGCCATGTATCTATTTTTTATTTATAAAATAATTTAGTCCAAGTCAGGTGTCATGCCAGCACTCCATTAGGCCACGTATGACATAAAATAATGGACATAGACGGAAGGATGAAAAGTAAAACAATTTGCAAATTTTAGGGACGAAAAACAAACTTTTAATAATTTAGGGGCGAAAAAAAACTTTTGTAAAAGTTTAGAGACGAAAATGATATTTGTTCGGGGGCCTTTTTTGGTTGCTCGGCCATGTATTGTCAGTTGGAGGGGTGACCTTGCTAGGCCCGAGGTTGGTATGGGGAGTTGCATCCAGAACTCAACATTGGGCCACATGGTCCAATGGCTACCAGCGTACTTTTAAGCCTACAAAATGGTAAAACCCAAAATCTAAGAATCATGATAATGGTTAAATAAATATATAATATGTGTTTGATATAATAGCTTTGATTAGTAGTTGTAATAGTAGTTGAAATAAAGTAATATGTATTTAAAGGTGAAGTAATCATGTACTCAATGATGTAAATTTAAAGATGTGAAAGCAGAGTCACTTATCTTTGTATGATTTGTGGCTCTAGCTGTGTAGCGTCAATAAGTTGATAATATTCTAGCAGAATGACTCCAGCGGTGGAGAGGCAGTTTGCCATGATAACTTCAAGATTGAAGGGGAAAAATGGATGCAACTGGAGGGAGAGAGAGTATGTCTAACTATGTGTAGAGGCTGGTTAAGCTTGCCTCTCTTATCTGCACTTAAATGAAGTTATGAAGTTATGAATAGTGTTGCCTTCCATGAGAAGGCTTTTGTATGGAGTATTTGTGCCTTCTAAGAGAAGGGTTTTGCGTCAGATAAATTTGTGCCTTCCATGAGAAGGGCTTTGATATGAGATCTTGGTGCCTTCTAGGAGAAGGGCTTTAATATTAGAAATTTATGCCTTCCATGAGAAGGGCTTTTATAAGAGAGGTGGAGAAGAGTATTAAGATGTGTTTATGGGCAGCAAAATAGTATAATTTCAAAGTGAGAGGGGAGTTCAGAAGAGTTATGGTATGTTATATGTAATGATGTAGTAAGTGTGTATAAGATTGTGTAAGAGAAGTGGGGAAAGAGACGTTTAGAGATATGGGCAGCAAGATAGATGCATTTTCTGAATATGGAGAGTGAGAATAAGTATAAGAGAATAATGGTGTTGTAGTGTGTTTAGCAATGCTGTTGGGATTTTCTGCTAGGGGATAGATAAGGGCCTATGAAGGGCAATTATGAGCTAAGGGCTGAAGAGTTTAGTTCCTAATTTGGAAAGTAAAAACTCAGAAGCTTAGAACTTCACTAAGAGCTTAAGAAGATAATTAGACGGAGAGAGAATAGAGAAGTTTATGAGAGAGTTATTCTTCTCTATATTGGTGTGTCTTGAGGTGCTGATAAAGGGCTCTATTTATAGCTGAGTTTAAGGGGGTGTTTAACAACTAATCTCAGCCAAAATCTATCCCAATCAGCAATGAATCTTTAGAAAATCCATCTTAGGATTTGACCAAAAATGGTATGTTTAGTTTTAAGGTGTTCTTGTTGTTTTAGGTAATAGTTGCTGGAGAAAAGAGTAGCAAAAAAGGAAAGGATTTTAGCAAGAAAATGATAGTTTCTTTAGTTGGTTTTGATTTTTAGCCAAATAAGTAAAATTTGTAATTTCAAGGCTCCTAAGTCAGCTATTACAGCTGTTTTGAAAAAACTGTCCCAACTGTCAAAAAAAGCTGTCACAAGACAACTATTGCTTGGGGCAGAAGTAGATGAGGTCAGCTGGATGATGTCAGGCTGCTAGAGAGAATATTCAACATTTATTTCATGGGTTTGGCTGAAAATGGTATGATCTTTTTTAAGGATGTCTTGCTATTTTGGGTATAGCAGCTGACTGCTGGGATTTAAGCATTAAATGTCTAGTGATATCAGTTTCAGCTAGGTGTCAAATGCTGAACACACTGCTGGTGTTCTGCTAGAAATATTTCATTTTTTGGGTTTTTATATTTTTGGTCCAAGATTCTATTACAATACATTTTTAGTAAGTAATAGAATGATTGATTGATAGTTAATGAAACTTTAGAGATCTAATCAAGGTCTCATTGTGTTGTGACTTAGTCTTGGTGAGCAAGAAGAGCATTTAATGCTCTGCTCTAACAGCTAGCAAAGGAAGATTTGGTCTGATTGTGGCAGATGGCAATTGGGTATTAGAGATATCATAAATATTCTATATATTTGGAGATTAAAGATAGCCAATCAGATTAAACCATGTGTTTGAGTTGGACTTTAACTGAAAGTAGTAATAAGATTTATGTAGAATAATAGAATTAGGTTTCTAAATTTGTATAGCAACAGTTGGAAATTGAATGAATAGTTATTTTGTCAGCATTCAAATGGCTGGAGATATTGAGTATTTGTCATATGATGAATATTAAGTTTTAGGAATAGAGCAATGGGGAGTTTTATCATCTTATGTGTTATGTGGTGAGAGAGGCTTACCATATGTTACTCGCTACACACGGACTCGTCTGAGTTCAAGGAGTTGAAGAAGACACGCCAAGCAACATGTTAATTTTATCAACTTTATACCGCTAGAGCTTTACTAAACATACCTCTTGGCCTTCCAAACCACGACTCCCAAAGTTTCCCCGAATAGACTCATGAGCTTGGATCATAAGCCAAAGATAAGATGACGTACCTCGGATTTTGTTGTCATTTTGTGTAAATATGGGTTTTTGTTGGAGAAGCTGCTTTCCATGAGTATGAGAGAGGTAATATGGGCCATGAATTTGGATTCATTGCTTGAGCTTGATCCATATGTTGATGTTGATGATGTCGTGGGGTTATGATCCCAATTGATGAAGAGGAAATGTGGACCATGAATCCGCCTCTTGAAGTAGGATCTTGTGGGCCATGTGAGCCTAGTTCATGCAGTTGAATGAGATAAGAGCTTATTTTGGGTTTTAAAGAGATTTATTCAAAAGGTCAATAATATGTTGATGTGGCGTGGGTTGCCAATGAAGTAGTGCCATGTGGAGCAAAGAAAGAGTCCTTAACAATATTTTACCCACAAAAAAAAAAAAAGTAAATCCCTCTCTTTGATTGTCTAAATAGGATTTCTTCTGGCCTTAAATTTCTTGTGGGGTTTTTCCTTTTACTTTTTGGTCATGTTTTTAAGTGTAGTTATTTTGCAATATATTCTATTTGACTTGTATACCAACAACTCCACCATCTCATTCTGCATTTTAATTGCTTTTTACTTCTTTTTTTCATTTTTTGATAAAGCTTTTTGCTAGGATCACAATTTTTGTCATAATTTACTCATGTGACAAGTTATGAGTAATGGAGTAAAAAACCTACCACTTACAAGCCACATGAATAAATTGTGACAAAAGTTGTGATCTCAGTATTACTCTAATAATAATAACTTGAAAGGTTGCAAGACTGTTGGTTCAAATTTCCGCAAAGTTCATAAATGAGCTCAATCAATTATTCCTTATATTTTTGGATCCATTATTTCCAAATTAAAGCTTTTTTTATCTCAGTATTACTCTAATAATAATAACTTATAATAATAACTTGAAAGGTTGCAAGACTGTTGGTTCAAATTTCCGCAGAGTTCATAAATGAGCTCAATCAATTATTCCTTACATTTTTGGATCCATTATTTCCAAATTAAAGCTTTTTTTTTTTTTTTGTGAAAGAATTAACTCTCAAATTTGGCATATTCCTACTACGAATTGAGTGTTAAGCTTAATTAATGCTCAATAAGACAATATTAAGAGGATAGGTTGGTGGAAGATCCCATTTACTGGCTCAACACGCAAAAAAAATAACTAATATTTAAGTTGGACTGAGGATTGAAGAAACTCCTAATATTAACAAGCAAGTATTATCTCAAACATGTTCTTCATTGATTATGATTTGAATAAAATTTTGACGGGCTTTCCATACAATTTTTTTTATTATTTATTTTTTAAAGAAAGACTATAAATGTGAGAGAGACAAATTGCACAACGAATTGCAAAATGATTCCAAGCCATGAGGGTTACGACTTATGAGGCCCACTGCCGAACTTAGAAAAAAACAAAGGTGCACACATGACTCTTGCATTTTGATCATGGACCTTTTGGGATTTGGTCTGTTTTGATTTTGGACTGACACCTCTCTTAATTTATTTGGGTTGTGGAATGATTTATGAATGCTTTTAATATTATTATTACTACATTATCTTTCTCATTCTCGTATACTTTATTTTATTTTAGGAGGAAATTTTAGTCACTGATTTAGTTAATGAATGATATTTGACTTTTCTTGTTTGAGAATTGAGTGAATTAGATTTAGCCCAGACATGTTATATATATATATATATATTTGGCGCATTGTGATTACAGGTTTATTGTAATTTTTACAATGTACAGCTCCAAAAGCTGGAGCTACTTTTGATAAGAAATTAGTATAGTACTTATAACAGCTAGATGAACTTAGTGGATTAAGATCTTTGAGAGTTTTTAAGATAATTTTATCATTGATTTCCTAAATTCTATCCATCAATTTTGAAATAAAAGGATTGAATTTTACTACATTAACAACATTTAAATAAATATTAACTATCACCAAATTTAGTATTTCACCCAAAAAAAAATTAGTATTGTAAATTTCAATTCACTTATTTTAAAATAAATAAATAGGATTTTAAGAATTCTATAAGTATTTAAGAAGCTAAGTTTAAGTGTTGTCGTTCAATTGATATGTGATGCACGTGAACATCAAATGCACCAATGTAGTTTGATGGCAGTGGGACAATTCATTTTGGGGTGGCTTGAAGTTTTGGATTTATGGTGAGGGGATTACTATAGATTTAGGTTTTCTTCATAAATTTCTATTCACAATCATAACACTGACCTTGAGCTTTATAATTACTGTCAAATTACAATTATAGAAGTAAAATTCTATATGTGCATTCTTCATTTTAATTGCTTGTTAGTTTCATATTGTTGGCATAAATTGTGTTTTTGCTTATACTTTGCATTCTTCATTTTATGTGCATTCTTCATTCTTCATTTTTTTGGTTTTAGAGCTAATTGGCCTTGTGGTACTGTGGATATGTTGATCTTATATGTGCCTTCTACTTTGCTATTTGTCAATTTGGGCATCAAATATTGCTGTAGTTTATATCTTGGTAATCTATATAGGGTGTGAGAGTTAATATCATTTTTGTTAAATGGCCAAATGGGTCATGGGTGTTTTCTTTTTCTTACCTCTAAGTTAAGTTATTTGATTTTTGTTTACTCTTGGAGTGTTACATGTACATTCTCCTGAATCTCATCTGCTTTATTTGATTCCATTAGAAACTCTATATACTCATTGATTTAACTATTCCATGACATTTGGCTTGGATGTTTTGAGAGGATTAAATTTAGCCGAGACAAGTTGGAATTAGATAACTATGTCCTTTGTCATGCAATTCTAATTGTATTTTACACTAGAATCTTCAAAACGTAGCCCTTGAAGTAAAAAGAGCTAGTAATAGGAGATTACTTTTGTAAAATATTTCATAATACTATTGTATTTAAAATGATAAAGATTGGAGAGCAAGTGTCAAATGTCCAAATGTAATTCAACGATTGATTGTTTAGGTAGGCAGTTGCATTTGATTCCTTAATTTGTACGTGTGTGTCATTTGGAGACAAGTCAAGATGACTTTGCATTTCTTTTAAATAGAATTTGTAACAAATCAAACTAATTGATTAGAGTGGGAAATGCTTCTCAGTTCTTACTGTTAACGCGTAGCAATAAATGCGTCTCTTTGTACTTTTTGATGAGGCATCTCGCTATTCTTTCCTACCGACACAACTTATTTGTACTTGCATTGTATATTTAAAATTAGATGCAAAATGGATAAAGCATTAGCAACAATTCCTTCAAACACTACTCTATTATTGTGGATCCAAATTGGCCACATGGTAGTGACCAGCACCAAAGAGAAGGTTATGTACCTTTCTTCTAGCAAAGGCATGGGCTAAACGATTGCCCTCCCTTTTAACATACTTAAAATTAATCCATTGTAAAGATTTTGACAAGATTTTTGTCTCTTCCATAAAATGTCCATGCAAAACATAGGAAGGTCTGTTGTCTCACAAGGCCAGGATGACCAACAATGAGTCCCCTTTAATTTCAAGCTTGTGAATGCTAAGATCCTTGGCAAATTGAACTACTGCATTAGCAGCAAAAGCTTCAATGGATTCAACAGTTACTCTTTTTAACTCTTTGTATAATTTTACAAGTGGTCATACATTGAAATTTTCAAATGGCAATGTGGCACATTAAATCTCCAATCACCTTGCACCTTGATAAAGCATAAGGTATAAGAAAGATCAAAACACAACGTATTACTAAAATTTTCAATGAATAAAACAACATGCCATAAGTTTAATTGTATAAGTAAGGCACTAAACTTTAGCTTCTAGGAAACAAACAATTAGTTGTAAGTGGGTCTATAAGAAAAAGTATAAGTCTATTGGGTTTGTAGAAAGGTATAAGGTAAGACTTGTGGGCAAGGGCTACACTCAACATGATGGGCTTGGCTTCACTACACCTTTTCACATAAGCCAACAAGGCTAATTTTAGAAAAGGATTAAAATTAATCATTATAATGCAATATTAATTTAATTATGTATTTTTACTAGTAAGTAGTAACTATATATTTATATAATTTGGTGCTTTTTTTTTTTAGAATCTATTTATATATAATGACAAACTTAGGTACTATTTTTTATTTGTTTTACTTTAGGTTTCTTAATTAAAATCAAATACATTATTGCATTGACTAATACAATACAAATTATGTTATTTTCCCTAAAACAATTACATTTAATGTAATCGGTTGTTTGAATTTAAATGAGAAACATAATGTACAACACACCTAAGGAATTGTATCAAAGGTTTAACTCATAGGAAAGAGAACATGCTTCCCAAAGAGTTGTCATAAACCTGACCCAAGGTATCTGCCTGAATTTTGGTTTATCTCTATATAAAAATTATAATTGTGTGTGTAATTATATGTTTGTATATATATGTGTACATGTGTTAGAATTATTGTGTCAATTTTATTTATTTTTATGATTTAATAATAGGGGGATGGGTGAGTTAAAGACTTTTGGCATTTATTATGTAACAACAAAATCTATGTTAAATCAAATATGTTGCACCAAATGCAACAATAAGTATACACCAAACTTTTAGAGAATAAATCTAGTTTGTTTTACGTATATGTTTTTAGAGAAAGATGATAAAAATTAATAATTTTAATGTAGTATTAATTGAGTTATATACTATTTGTAGTGGTTATATATTTCTTTAATCTACTGTGAATTCTTAGAATTTGTTGTACATTAAATCTCTTAAAGCACATCAAGTATAATTTTGAGAAATAGATCAATTATAATCATTTATATTTTAGCTAAATGGTTGACAAATATTGATATTGCTTTGTAGGGACAAAGCACAATCCTGAATTGATGTAAAATGTTTGGCATATTTTGAAATAGACACTAGTATGATACTATATGAGTATACAAAAAGATACACATATAAATATTCATATATTGTCTTGATTTAATGATAAAAAAAAATATCATAAATAAATATTCTAATTTTTAAATTTATGTGTAAATTACCTAATTAATTAATTAAATGATTAAGTCCCATATAGGATAGTAATAACACATATGAATGGTTAATATATCTCTATAGCACCGACTCATTAACAAAGGTAATTCCGAAATATAAGAAAGTCAAAATATTCACAAACTGCCTGGCCCACAAACAAAAGTGGTATGAGGCCCCACGGACGCAACAACTATGAGGCCTCATCGTATGGCTATGAATATGAGTAACTATCATCGTATGGCTATGAATAGTATCTATAACTATGAAACCAACCTGCAAACACGAGGCCTCATCGTATGGCTATGAATATGAGTAACTGATGCAGGGAACAAACCTCATTGCTTTCAATCGTTAAGCTTGCTGCAGAAATGCTTAGCCTGCTCGTCCTCATCATCACACTCATTCTTGCATTTCGCAAGCTTACAACTAACAATACTGGAAATGCTATCCAAACTCTTCCTGAAGGCAACGTTGCTAGCACCGATGGCGTTAGTAACAGCAGCAACCATGACAATATCCAACTTATAGCTCTGAACCTCAACGCTGTCTGAGCCTCCAATATGCTATGTTTTCGTTGGTTTGTTTGAATTACGTTGCTTGAATTGAATTTTCCTGTAGTGTGGGGTTTGCAATTTACTTACGTACTATTTTTCCCATTTTGCAGAATATATGTTGTGTGGATCTGTTGTACTTTTTAATCCTCTTTTAATGGGTCATGAAAATTTGAACTGTTGTACTGTCTAATCCTCTTTTAATGGGTCGTGAAAATATATGTTGTGTGAAGTTTTAATAGGGGAAATTGATTTGGACCTCCAAAACCAAATCTTCCTCTTTAAGCTAACAAACTAAAGTTGTGGATTTGAATGAATTTTTATAGAAGCCCTAAATCGATATGGATAGGTCACTTTTTTTCATCTTTTTTTATAAAAATGGTTCTAAGTTATTTTCCTAATTACCAATCAACATGGATTATGATTTAGATCTAATTGCTTTTTTGTATGATCTGGAACTAGGTTTCCATTTTTGTTTTCTCTAACAAACCAAATAAGGATTTTTTTTTTTTTTTTTTTGATAAGTTTGCCTTGTTCATTTGAGCCATCTTTCCCTTTTCTTATGTGGCATAACAAAGTACTTTCCAAATGCCAAATTTGGGTTAGTGGACATATAATAGTACAGTACAAATTCATAAAATTTAGGAGTGAGAAGCGAGTGAAACCTATGGCCTTTAGTCTCAAGCTTTGAGTCCAAACCATTTGATTGACCCAAACACATGCAACTAAAAAACCCAAAAATTTAACCTCTTTGGTAGATGAGTGTTGAAGACGTTTGATTTCAATGGGTTAATCAATATTTTAACCCAACTAGAAAATTTGTTTTGGGCCATTTAACTCTCCAAAAACCATTTTCTCAACAAAAAAAAAAAAAAAAAAAAAAAAAAAACCAACAATTAAGAGTACGAATCATTTTTTTCCCCCCAAAATTAATCTAAACGCTATTCCAAATTTTTTTTTTTTTTTTGAGAAGAACTATTCCAATCAATTAATTGCCAATTTGATCATAAAAATAATAACCATAGCAAAGAAAAGAGTCTGAATTTGGTAAGGATAGGGTGTAAAACCCATGTTTTACACCATCCAATAGAATATTGAATCATCAGCATTTTACTTAAAAATTCAATACATCCTACCACATCTAATAATATCTCTATAAACTCTCAATTTGATTAGATTTATATATGGGTATTAGAACTGATTGAGTATAGTTGTACTTATTCTTACATAGATGATAAGGTGATGTGGCATGTTAAGATTATGGTGTAAAATATAGGTTTTAAACCACATCGTTACAGAATTTAATCTCTAAAGGAAAATTTTTTTTACGTAGTTATTGCCAACCATAAATAAACCACCAGAAACTAAAAAGAATTAAAGGATGAAGAAGCAATGCCCTTATGATGTATTAGCTTAATGAATAACAAAAGAATACAATAATGGAAAAGAAAATTAGGAAAAAAAAAAGTGATGGATTTTTTTTTTTCACTATTACTGCTTTACCTAAACAAAATTGAATTATTAGATATTATATAGGAATTCTCATCAAGATTTATAGTGCCAATGACTCTTGAGGCCTGATTGAGAGGAGGAGCTAGGAATGAGATGGGAAAAATGCAAAGAATATCTGTTTGTATAATTTTTTTGATGAGCATGAGCCATGAATCCTCTAACCTGTTACTTACTCAATTACTCTAGTACTCTTTATAACTCTTGTATAATTGTGTTGGAAAAAAAAACAAAAACAAAAAATTGTAAAATTGCGCAAGTGATCCTATGTTGAAATTTTCAAGTGGTAGTGTGACAAGTAAAATTTCCCATCACCTTGCAATTTTATGTAGTGGTTATATTAATGATGCAACGTTCTGATCGTGGATCAACAACAAAACTTATTAGGCCATCTCTAGCAAAGAAGTGGATTGTTAATTTGAGGAGCAACGTTGGATCACTTTACCCTTCTAAAGTGAAATCATATGTGAATTTTCACAATAAGAAAGTAAACATGCTAATATATTGCTTATATATTTCATGTTAAACAGCAAGAGATCCAAATTAATATATATGAGTGATCTATACCATTAAAATGTTCATGCATAGACTACGAAGAACAATAAATGGACTTTAATTGGCAACTAAATCTTCTGAAGATTTTTATTCACATCAATTTATGAAGTACCATGGATAAATTCAAAACACACACATATATATATATATATACACACACACAATTTATACATAGTGCAAGACAAATATGGCCGGTCTAGAGCCATGTTTGTGTCATAAATTGTATCAATATCATTGATCAACTAAATCATCCGATTGTTAGGTATCTTGTAATGAGCCAAGAAGTGATTTTGTTTCAGTCCAATGAATAAGGATTTAGAAAGGCCAAAACGCAATATTGCTAAAACTTTCAATGAATAAAATAACATGCAAAAATATTTTTAAAAACTCTTTTTTGAGAGGAAAAAAAAAAGTAACTGCTTTTTTTGAAGACAAAAGTTAGTTACAAAATTGGTTGTAGTCTTAGGTTACAAAATTGGTTGTACTTTACTCAATAAAATATACATTATTAGATATTTTGAAAATCTAACCATTAAATTACATATTTTCTACGTTTTTAATACACATGTCCAATTTTGTGTCAATCGGATATTATTTACTATATATTTATAAGTTTATATTTTATGCATAATTTTAAACTACAAAACTTACAATTTAAACAATTTATTGATAATATAACTACTGATCTTTAATTTTCTAAAAATTTTGTAAGTATGGAGGATATAAGAAAAATATGTAATTTAATAATGGATTTATTAAAATTCACATTCAATAAAAAGATATTGAGTAAAGTTGTAGCCTAAACTTACAACCAATTTTGTCGTTAAACTTTTTTTTCCTTTTTTTGATAGCTTTTTATATTTTTAATGAAAATAGTACCAACATTTTCCTAAAATTGTTAATTAACAAATACTCAAAGGGCCCTCATTAATCGAACCCTATTAGTATTTATAGGTAATCTAATTTGATGATAAAGAGCAATTATCATAAATTAAATTGTTGTAGTTTTCAAATTTTATCATATTTATAAAAATAATAATAATAAAAAGAAGAATATTCACATTTAAATTGTCGCGCTAGTTGAATGAATAACTCCTACATAGGAAAAATTAAGGTGAGTAGTTAATAGATCTTTGATAAACTAACACATTGACAGGGCAGTTTTCAAATATAAATCCAGTTAACAAGTACCCTTAGAGAATTTGTTAATTAACCATGTTATGAGAGTTTTATTACTATTTTCATGAGAAATATTAAAAAATTGTCAAAATTTTGCCTTTTTTTTTTACTCATAAAAAATTTAAAATATATATATATATATATATATATATATATATATATATATATATATATATATATATATATATATATATTTCCTAAACCAATACTCTTAGAAAATTCGTTAATTTTTCCATTAAAATATAATAAAATTTATAAAACCCATTGTCATATTGTCTTAAGATGTGTTAAGTGATAGAGATGCGTTAAGTGCTTTCTAATCGCTGGACTACATGTTCTTGTTATATCTTTCATGCTTGCAAAATTTCAAGAATATCAAAGATCAATTGTTATGTCATCAAAAAAAAGTTAAAATTTTAAGTTTTTGTGATCTAAAATTGTGTATAAAAATAAGTTTATTGATCGAATAGTAAACAACATCCAATTTGAACAAAATTTGATATGCATGTTAAGAACATAAGAAATATGAAATTTAATGGTTAGATTTTTAAAATCCACCCTCAAAAAATAGATATATGAAAAGTTTGAAGAGTATATTTTCAAACTAATTTGGAGAGAAATTTTGTTCCATGACTCCCATCAAACACTTGAAAAGGTCCAAAAGGTCCCTCTATGAAACACTACTTTTGCATGTCTATCGTAAGGTCCACAAAGTAAATGAACAAAAGGCCTTCATGAAACACTTTATGTATCCCTATCATAAACATAATTCATAAGGTCCACAAGACATTACTCAGAAGGTATACATATAAAAACATTTATGGATACAAACAAACATTTGAAAAGGTCCCTCTATTAGATTATGAAACATTCATGAGTCCAAAAGGTATATGAACAATGTCCCACACACAAGAGTTATATATCACGATATAATCAATTTAGAATTGCTCTCTTTGGGCATTTTTTGGGTACCAGTCTCTTAGAAGAAAACATGGCCAAACCCTCTCCATATCCTCTATTCCTCGTCCTTCACTTCCTTCCACCAAAGCATGTGGTCCGAGAAGTCAGGCATGACTAAGGTTCTGTTTGAACACATAGAAAGATGTCATAGAGTGTTAATTTCCCTAAAGCATGTGGTCTGAGGAGTCATGCATGACTAAGGTTCTATTTGAACACTTATAAAGATGTTATAAAGTGTTAATTTCCCCAAAGCATGTGGTTTGAGGAGCCAAGCATGTCTAAGGTTTTATTTAACACTTATAAAGATATCATAGAATGTTAATTTTCCCAAAGCATGTGGTCCGAGGAGCCAGACATGACTAAGATTCTATTTGAACACTTAGAAAGATGTCATAGAGTGTTAATTTCCCCAAAGCATGTGGTCTGAGGAGCCAGCATGTCTAAGGTTCTGTTTAACACTTTGGAAAATAAATGGAAGTCCTAATTTACCCCAAGCAGGTGGTCCGGGGAACCAGACGTAGCTAAGGTTTTATTTAACACTTTTCTAAATCTTCACATTTTGCCTCCTCGGTTCATCCGTCGATAGGCAACACCAGAGATTTTGTTTGCTATAAGCCCCTTTCAGCAGAAGCCGACGACTCAATCTTGGGCTGATGCAATATGGCAACCACCATGCATTGCCTAACCGTGGACTGAGTTCCAAGGATCTCTTTAACTTGGCCCTCAAATGGGTATTTCACATTTTGGTACAAAGTAAAAGAGACGGCTCCTAGGGTATGAAACCAAGGACTGGCCACAATAGCCGTGTAGGGGGAATAAGCATCCACCACCTCTGAACCAGTCTGCACGAGTAGTCTAATCTGACCCTTTGGAATGACAACCTTCTTGTCTAAACTTACCAAAGGAGAATCGTAGGTGGTTAAGTTTTCGAGTCTTAAGTTCAGCCCCTTGTTGCTAGTCTTCCTCCACTCTCTTATACTTATCAATTCGGTCCATTAGTTGGCACACACTTGTGACAGGTTTGCCGATCAGAGATTTCCTTAAACAGTACTCGGTTGGAAGGCCGACCTTGAAAGTACTGATGGCCATGTCGTCAAAGTCACCATTTATTTCATTGAACATATTCTAGTATCTGTCCAAGTATGTCTTCAAGGTCTCCCCTTCTCGCATGGATAAGGACAGTAAGGAATTCAAGGCCTAAGGAACCTTACTGCACGTAATAAAACGAGAGTCAAACGCCTAGGTAAGCCCCTTGAAGGAATCTATGGAATCTGCATTTATGCTGTCGAACCACCTCATTGCCATGAGTCCCAGACTAAATGGGAACACCTTACACATCAAGGCTTCATCCTTGGAATGGACAACCATTTTCTGATTAAAGTGGCTCACATGTTCCACGGGATCCATTCGACCATTGTAGATGGTGAACGTTGGTTGATGGAAACACCGAGGAAGTATTACCACTTCAATCTTGCGCGTGAAGGGTGACCTAGAAATCTGGTTCTACGCTTTGCTCATAGCGTCATTTCTCGAACCTTTGCGCAACGGGCTTTTGTATCTACGCCTATGATGGTGTTCTTCATCATAGGAAAAGGACTCGATGGATGGAGTTCTTGACCTTCGCTTGTAACTTGCATTCACTTCGCCCTCAAAGGAAACGTCAAAGTTGGAGGGGGTTCATTCTTGTCATGCATAGCGCAGCTTCCTCTTTAACCGGTCAATCTCCAGTCGCATGGCTCTGTTATGTTGCTCTTGAGAGACATGACTTCCAATTCAAGAGTGGCTTTTGCTTGTGTGTGTAGTATGCACGCTGCCTTCTCGATCTCTCCCACATTCAAGATTAAGGAAATTGTCCTGTCGTTGGGACCCCACAGGCTCTGGCTGATAAAGACCTGATCCTACCATGCTTCACCATTGCACTCACTATTATACAAGTTCTTCCCACAGACAACACCAATTGTAGGGACCAGATTTGTGGCTCAGTCCAGGATGAATGGACTTAAGCCCAAAAAGCCCAAAACAATGAATTTGTAGAGAGTGAGTTAAAGAACTATGCCTAATGAATTGGACAACGGCTAATATGGAATTGAATGGCAATCATGCACAAATAAGGAGTACTAATATGAATGAACTTCTTGTCCGAGGAGGCAAGTGTTTATATAAATCAACTAAACAGAGTACAAGTGCAATTTTGATTGCTACAATGTTTCTCTCTCTGTTTTCCGATCCTTTCCTCATGGAGGGTCTCTTACATTATATAGCTCCCTTTAGACCATCTTAATCCTACACTTAATGGTCATCTGAGCCCTTATCTGAGTACCTGTCTCATCAGACACTCTCTTTAGCTTTCTGTAAGTTGTGGTAGCCAAGGCAGCACTGTTCAAAAGTCTTTTCCACATAAATGCTGTCAGAAAAGTAGTTGCAGTGCATTCAATGCGGTGGTAGCAGCTTTTCCTTAGATATTTTTGGATTCCCCTCCTTCTCGTATGTTCATGATGCACATTCCTATCACTGGAGCTTCATTGAAGGTCACCATGATAGTTGGAGTACATATTTGAGCTGTATTTACCATGTCCGAGGAGATATTCCTCCTCGGACCACCCTCCCACTTGTATTCTGCTCATTAAGTCTTAGGTCTGAACCATTCATTGCCATTCATTCGTTCTCAGACTACTCATGCTCTCGGCCAAGGCCCAAGACCCAATATATAATTTGGGCCCTTAGCCTTACAAGTATAATTTTGAGAAATAGATCGATTACAATCATTTATATTTAGCTAAATGGTTGACAAATATTGATATTGCTCTGCAGGAACAAAGAACAATCTTGAATTGATGTAAAATGTTTTGCATATTTTGAAGTAGATACTAGTATGATACTATATGAGTATACAAAAAAGTACACATATAAATATTCATATATTGTCTTGATTTAACAATGAAGAGAAATATCATAAATAAATGTTCTAATTTTTAAATTTATGTGTAAGTTACCTAGTTAATTAATTAAATGATTAAGTCCTACATAGGATAGTAATAACACAAATGAATGGTTAATATATCTTTGTAGCACTGACTCATTGACAAAGGTAATTTCGAAATATAAGAAAGCCGAAATATTCACAAAACTGCTTGGCCCACAAACAAAAATGGTAGGTATATTCAAACAAAACTATGAGGGCAAAAATGTTCTCAACTATGAGACTATCACGCATACAAAACTATGACTATAAGCAACCATGAAAACGTCCTATCACGCAGAGGGCAATCGCGCCTATATATCGTCTTTTCAATCCTGTTTTTTAAGCAAACATGGCAAAACTCTTTCCATATTCTCTGGCCCCTCTTCCTTCAATCCTATCATCCTCTTTGTCTCCTCCTCCAAACAGGTGACAATAGCTACATATTCTTTTATTAGCAATTTATTTTGTAATTTTATTTTTGTTGGTTCCAGTAATTCATAGAATTAATTTCCTCTTGTTGATGCAGGGAACAAACCTCGTTGCTTTCAATCGTTAAGTTTGCTGCAGAAATACTTAGCCTGCTCGTCCTCATCATCGCACTCATTCTTGCATTTCGCAAGCTTACATCTAACAACACTGGAAATGCTATCCAAACTCTTCCTGAAGGCAACGTTGCTAGCACCGATGGCGTTAGTAACAGCAGCAACCATGACAATATCCAACTTATAGCTCTGAACCTCAACGCTGTCTGAGCCTCCAATATGCTATGATCCATGCTATGTTTTCGTTGGTTTGTTTGAATTACGTTGCTTGAATTGAATTTTCCTGTAGTGTGGGGTTTGCAATTTACTTACGTACTATTTTTCCCATTTTGCCGAATATATGTTGTGTGAATCTGTTGTACTTTTTAATCCTCTTTTAATGGGTCATGAAAATTTGAACTGTTGTACTTTTTAATCCTCTTTTAATGGGTCATGAAAATATATGTTGTGTGGATCTGTTGGCTTTTTTAATCCCCTGTTTTTCTTTTTCCTCAAAAACTTGTTGAGGTCTACGAATAATAGTGTGGATCTGGGCCTTTTTCTTTCTGCTGGCATTTTTGTGTAGTTTTCATAGGGGAAATTGATTTGGGCTCCAAAACCAAATCTTCCTCTTAGAGCTAACAAACTAAAGATGTAGATTTGTAGGGATTTTTATAGAAGCCCCAAATTCATATGGATAGGTCACTTTTTTTCATCTTTTTTTATAAAAATGGTTCTAAGTTATTTTCCTAATCACCAATTAACATGGATTATGATTTAGATTTAATTGCTTTTTTGTATTATTTGGAACTAGGTTTCCATTTTTGTTTTCTCTGACAAACCAAATAAGGTTTTTTTTTTTTTTTGGATAAGTTTGCCTTATCCATTTGAGCCATCTTTCCCTTTTCTTATGTGGTATAACAAAGTACTTTCCAAATGCCAAATTTGGGTTAGTGGACATACAATAGTACAACACAAATTCATAAAATTTATGAGTGAGAAGCGAGTGAAACCTATGGCCTTTAGTCTCATGCTTCGAGTCCAAACCATTTGATTGACCCAAACATATGCAACTAAATAGCCCAAAAATTTAACCTGTTTGGTAGATGAGTGTTGAAGACGTTTGGTTTTAATGGGTTAATCAACATTTTAACCCAACTAGAAAATTTGTTTTGGGCCATTTAACTCTCCAAAAACCATTTTCTCAAAAAAGAAAACCTCTCCAAAAACCAACAGTTAAGAGTACGAATCATTTTTTTCCCCCCAAAATTAATCTAAACGCTGCTTCAATTTTTTTTTTTTTTTTTAAGAAGAACTATTCCAATCAATTAATTGCCAATTTGATCATAAAAATAATAACCATAGCAAAGAAAAGAGTCTGAATTTAGTAAGGATATGGTGTAAAACCCATGTTTTACACTATCCAATAAAATATTGATACATCAGCATTTTACTTAAAATTCAATACATCCTACCACATCTAATAATATCTCTATAAACTCTCAATATGATTAGATTTATATATGGGTATTAGAATTGATTAAGTATGGTTGTACTTATTTTTAAATATGTGATAAGGTGATGTGGTATGTTAAGATTGGGGGGTAAAATATAGGTTTTAAAAAAAAAAAAAAAGTGATGGATTGTTTTTTTCACTATTACTGCTTTACCAAAAAAATTGAATTATTAGAGATTATATAGGAATTCTCATCAAGATTTATAGTGCCAGTGACTCTTGAGGCTTGATTGAGAGGAGGAGCTATAGGAATGAGATGGGAAAAATGCAAAGAATATTTGTTTGTAAAATTTTTTTGATGAGCATGAGCCATGAATCCTCTAACCTATTACTTACTCAGTTACTTGATCCAGTACTCTTTATAACTCTTGTATAATTGTGTTGGGAAAAAAAAAAATTGTAAAATTGCGCAAGTGGTCCTATGTTGAAATTTTCAAGTGGTAGTGTGACAGGTAAAATTTCCAATCACCTTGCAATTTCGTGTAGTGGTTATATTAATGATGCACATTCTAATCATGGATCAACAACAAAACTTATTAGGCCATCTCTAGCGAAGAAATGGATTGTTAATTTGAGGAGCAATGTTGGATCACTTTACCCTTCTAAAGTGAAATCCTATGCGAATTTTCACAATAAGTAAACATGCTAATATATTGCTTATATATTTCATGTTATATAGCAAGAGATCTAGATTAATATATATGGGTGATCTATACCATTAAAATGTTCATGCGTAGACTACGAAGAACAATAAATGGACTTTAATTGGCAACTAAATCTTCTGAAGATTTTTATTCACATCAATTTATGAAGTACCATGGATAAATTCAAAACATATATATATACATATATATACACACACAGTTTATACACAGTGCAAGACAAATATGGCCGGTCTAGGGCCATGTTTGTGTCATAAATTGTATCAATATCATTGATCAACTAAATCATCCAATTGTTAGGTATCTTGTAATGAGCCAAGAAGTGATTCTGTTTCAGTCCAATGAATAAGGAATTAGAGAGGCCAAAATGCAATATTGCTAAAACTTTCAATGAATAAAATAACATGCAAAAATATTTTTAAAAACTCTTTTTGAGGGAAAAAAAAAGTAACTGATTTTTTTGAAGACAAAATTTAGCTACAAAATTAGTTGTAGTCTTAGGTTACAACCTTACTCAATAAAATATACATTATTAGATATTTTGAAAATCTAACTATTGAATTGCATATTCTCTACGTTTTTAATACACATGTCAAATTTTTTATCAATTGGATATTATTTACTATATATTTATAAGTTTATATTTTATGCATAATTTTAAACTACAAAACTTACAATTTAAACAATTTATTGATAATATAACTATTGATCTTTAATTTTCTAGAAATTTTGTAAGCATGGAGGATATAAGAAGAAAATGTAATTTAATGATGGATTTATTAAAATTCACATTCAATAAAAAGATATTGAGTAAGGTTGTAGTCTAAACTTACAACCAATTTTGTAGTTAAACTTTTTTTTTTTCCTTTCTTTGATAGCTTTTTATATTTTTCATGAAAATAGTACCAACGTTTTCCTAAAATTGTTAATTAACAAATACTCTAAGAGCCCTCATTAATTAAACCCTATAAGTATTTATATGTAATCTGATTTGATGATAAAGAGCAATTATCATAAATTAAATTGTTGTAGTTTTCAAATTTTATCATATTTATAAAAATAATAATAATAAAAAGAAGAATATTCACATTTAAATTGTCACGTTAGTTGAATGAATAACTCCTACATAGGGAAAATTAAGGTGAGTAGTTAATAGATCTTTGATAAACTAACACATTGACAGGGCAGTTTTCAAATATAAATCCAATTAATAAGTACCCTTAGAGCATTTGTTAATTGACCATGTTAGGAAAATTTTAATACTACTTTCATGAGAAATATAAAAAATTGTCAAAATTTTGCCTTTTTTTTTTTTTTACTCATAAAAAATTTTAAAAAAAAAATTTCCTAAACCAATACCCCTAGAGAATCCATTAATTTTTCCATTAAAATATAATAAAATTTATAAAACCCATGGTCATATTGTCTTAAGATGCATTAAGTGATAGAGATGCATTAAGTGCTTTCTAATCGCTGGATTACATGTTCTTGTTATATATTTCATATTTGCAAAATTTTAAGAAGATCAAAGATCAATTGTTATGTCATCAAATAAAAGTTAAAATTTTAAGTTTTTGTGATCTAAAATTGTGTATAAAAAATAAGTTTATTGATCGAATAGTAAACAACATCCAATTTGAACAAAATTTGATATGCATATTAAGAACATAAGGAATATGAAATTTAATGGTTAGATTTTTAAAATTCACCCCCAAAAATAGATATATGAAAAGTTTGAAGAGTATCTTTTCAAACTAATTTGGAGAGAAATTCTGTTCCATGACTCCCATCAAACACTTGAAAAGGTCCAAAAGGTCCCTCTATGAAACACTACTTTTGCATGTCTATCATAAGGTCCACAAGGTAAATGAACAAAAGGCCTTCATGAAACACTTTATGTATCCCTATCATAAACATAATTCATAAGGTCCACAAGACATTACTCAAAAGGTATATATATATAAAAACATTTATGGATACAAACGAACATTTGAAAAGGTCCCTCTATTAGATTATGAAACATTCATGAGTCCAAAAGGTATATGAACAAGGTCCCACACACAAGAGTTATATATCAAGATATAATCAACTCAGAATTGCTCTCTTCGAGCATTTTTTGGGTACCAGTCTCTTAGAAGAAAACATGGCCAAACCCTTTCCATATCCTCTATTCCTCGTCTTCCACTTCCTTCCACCCTATCGTATAGTCAATGGGTATACAATACAAGTTCAAAAAATTTGGGGCTGGCAGATATAATGTTAATGTGTGACCTATAAAAGCATAAGTATAGCATCCAATCCAAAATATTGGGTTTAACCAAAAACAAAAACTAGATCAATAATAAGTAGCCCAAAATTTGATCATGTCTCACAATCCTTTTTAATTCAACTAGTATAATTATTTTTGGTTTGCTTTGGGCTATTTTTATGATAAGGAATGAGGCAAACTCAGTATCACCGATTCGAATGTATTGTACTATCAACTCCTAGAGACGAACATTTAAGAGTACCAAACAAACTTTTATTTTATTTATTATTTTTAGATTGCACTTTAGTTCCTATATTTTCAAAATTATTTCAAAAAGCTAGTTATTAACATATAAGGATGACAAATGTTGATATGATAAACGGAATTTATATCATGACAATGTTTAGCCATAAAATAAGCATTACTACATATTTTGAAAATCTAACGGTTGAATTGCATGTTCTTTACTCTTTTAATACACATATCAAATTTTGTGTCAATCAGATATTATTTACTATATGATTTACAACCAATTTTTTAGCTAAACTTTGTCCTTTATATCACATCATGGGCTTCATGTCATTGAAGTGGCCTTGATTAAATGAATTTTGTTTTATACATTAATATTTTATATTCATTAGATATTTTTAAGGATATTTTGAAACATTTTAAAGTATAATAATAATTTTGAAACAAAAACCAAAGTTTAACAAATGAATATGTAATTTAACAAATGGTCTTTTACCAAAATTATTCAAAAGTTGACAATTCCAATCAAATAGTTGCCCTTTTTTTAATAATAGTTAGAAAAAGTAAATGCAAAATTTGATCATTAAAATTACATCCATAGTAAAAATGTTTAAAATTTTTTTTTTTTTTTTTTTACAATTTTTTAGTGTCAACCAAAAATAAACCATAAATAAATGGTGGGAAGTTATGCCCAACTAAAGGAATAAATCTAAGATGGCCTACCCTCCTTTATTGGTAACAAAAGCAATTAAGCAACTCAAACGTGTTGTTTTAAACTGTCACTATCTTTAAAGACCACAATACAAACCAAAATTATCAAAAAATAACAGCATACTTAAGTCCATAGGCGAACTATTAAAAAGCGTAATCTTGACTTGAATCCAAGCCTTTCTTGCTAAGGTTTCTGCACATTTGTAAGTTACTATTAAATTCTTCAGTAACTCAACCAAGCAGAGTATTTGCATCAAGCTCTATCTCAACTACCAAAAGATTTAAACTAATGCACAACATTAGACCATCCCCTAGGCAAGGTGTATAATGGAAAGAAAGTCTTTATGGGACTATTGTCTAAGATGAGAATTCTCCACCAAGTTTAGGATATGGATGGTGTAGAGGAAAAGGGAAGGAGATGGGGAGGAAAACCCGCCATTTGAAATTCCCCCAATTTGATGGACTTTGGAAGTAAAGGGATATGAATGCTCAACTATATCATGAATTAAAGGTGGCAAAATTTGAAACGATCGACAAACCCGACATGACTAACTCGTTTATAAACGGGTCATGGGCTGAGGCTAAACGAGTTTGGGTTATATTTGGGTTAATACAACTAACCTATTTTATAAACAAGTCGTGTTCGTATTCAACATGTAAACTTGTTTGACCCGTTTGACCTACTTAGCTTATAAAGTTATTAGTTATTTTGATATTATTGCTTAATTTATTTTTGTTTTTATATGTTTATTACTATATTTATAATTGTAATTGTACTTTAATTTTAGATATATAGGAATTGATAAATAAATAAAAAGGCCAAAATGCAAAACTCACCCTTTAAATATCACTTTTTTTTTTTCAATTTAGTCTTTTAAGTTTGAGTTTTGTCATTTCAGTCCTCTAAGTTTCATTCTTTCCCAATTAAGTCCTTTGTTAGTGTTCTGTTAGTTGTTGCTGTCAACTTACCAAAACGACACAGTTTTGGTCATTAATTAATATTTAATTTTTTTATTTCTTAATTAAACAAAAACGTTATTAAAAAAAAAAACTGCCAATGAGAGATCGAGAGACTGAGGGAGAAATAGGGTGAAAGAGAGAGAGTGTGTGTGAGAGATCGAGGTGGGGAAAGAGAGAGAAAAAGGACACCCTATGATCTCATGGCTTAAACCAAGCAAATGGGTAGGCTGCCAATGTTTCAATTTGCCACTGGAGGCATCGTGACTCCGACCGACACAGCACTGATGATGCAATTAGGCTACGATGGTGTGTTCTTGGAGTATGAGATTTTCAATTGTTTGGATCCATATAAGCATGTTCAGGGCATAATTCAAGCTGTTAGGCATTACAATGATCCACATGTGTTGGTGGAGACTAGTTGTGGGTTGGAGGATAGCAATGCTAATTTGAATCTCGGTGAGGACAAGATTGAACAGTTTGCACATGAAAGTGCTTAGTGGTTCAAGAATCATTGTAATGTGTCTCTTTTGTCTGTTTCTGAGCTCAAAATGTGGTTTGTGTTTTTGTTTTGTAGGACAAAATGTTGTTGAGCATATGAGTCTCTTTGGTTTTGGTATCTCTTAAACCCCTCTTTCTCCCTTTGTCTCTCAAGTATCAATGGGGTGGGGTGGGGAATATTTGTTCTTCAGTTGTGGGGAATTTAGTTTATGTTTTTTTTAATTAATGTTTTTGTAAAATTTAAAAAAAAAAAAAAAAATTAACTAATGACCAAAACGACGCCGTTTTGGTAAGTTTACGGCAGCAACTAACAGAACACTAACAGATGACTCAATTGGGAATGAATAAAACTTAGAGGACTGAAATGACAAAACCCAAACTTAAAGGGCTGAAATGAAAAAATGTGAAACTTAGAGGATGAGTTTTGCATTTTAGCCTCTTTTTTTTAATATCTAGCACAATGTCCATGTTTTGAAACTATTAAGCAGAATACCCATGTTTTTTAAACTCAAGTTCTGTATAAAACTCGATATCTTCAAAATCGAGTTATATATATATTTTTAAGTGAAACTCGACATTAGCAATATCGAGTTTCACTTAAATTTTCCAAAAAAAAAAAAAAGTATCAAAATATGCATAGAACTCGATATTACTACTGTCAAATTCCACCTGTAACTCAATTTTTTTAAAATCGAATTTCAAAACAAAGACACGGTGTTTAATAGTTTCAAAACAGAAACATTGTGCTAGATATTTTAAAAAATAAGGGCAAAAGCCCATTTTTCCCAAACTTTGCCACATATAATGTGTCTTATTTTACAACTTCCATTTTTCACTCAACTATTTGGATTGAGATTGTTTTCAAATAATTTGAATGAATAAAGCTTTTATGAGTGCTTCAATATAGTCCAATTTCTTGCTAATATGTTATTAAAAAGAAATAAATTTTTGCGACATAGTTCATCTCTCCTAATGCTTGCTACTTCCCATAGGTCTTCACTCTTTTAAAGCTTCTCATTAGTCATAATGATGTTCAAACTAATTCAACTTATCAAAATCTTGTAATTTAATTACATAATGTATTCTCTTGTATTAGAGTAACTATGGTTTAAATTCTCCTTTTTTCTATTGAATTATAATAAATAAATAAAACTAATTCAATTCCAAATTTTATAAAGAATGAAGTTGCATCTTAATCTTTTGTCAGACTATTTCACTCCTTATATATGAGATACTTTAAAATTTTCATGAATATATAATGTGGTAATTATCCTTCGAATACATCAAACTCACCATCTAGGTGTCCCCTGATGCTACTTTTCAGACCAATCATGTGCAGCCCATTATAAGAAACAGGATCTACACTTTACATGCCCGAATAATGAGTTTTTAAATAGAGCTTGCTTAGTTCAGTTAATTAGGCCTTTTTTCTTTTTTTTTGTGACTGAAAAAGGTAGAAGTTAATTAGGCTTTGAAAGCTAGATAAACGAAGGAAATCAGAGCGTGTGATAAAAGCAGTTTCGATTCCTCTTCAAATCAAATCTGGTCCCATGTGGAGCGTGTACTCCTGTGTCCCCATCTCCCCTCACTCTTTTTCTGATTCCAAAAAACTTCTCAAACTCAGAAAACGCAGCTTTGGGAATAAAAAATCGTCACTATAAAACTAATACAAACAAAGAACACAAAGTGGATAACTGTTTAAAAGTAGCAATATCAACAAATCAAAGCCCCATTTGACCTTTACCGAAAATGTAAACCAAACCGACCCTTCTCTCTCTCTCTCTCTCTCTCTCTCTCTCTCTTTATCTACAGGTTTCCATATTTTCGTACTTTTCACCTCCCTCGTGTCCTCTAGCTTCTACATCCACGTCTCCTCATGGCTTCACAAACAATTCTCTCCCTCTCTTCAAACAAGTACAGATACATCATCAACAACAACAACAACAATCCCAAGTCTCTAACTTTAAAGCTCCTTCAAACCCAGTTTTCTTTTTTTCAAATAGTATTAGAGGTGTAATTTTTTTTTTTTTTTTTTTGTTTTAGGCATGAGGCTATATGTGTACGTGTTGGAGGCCAAGGACTTGAGTGTGAAGGACTCGTACGTGAAGCTTCAGGTTGGGAAGCACAAGTCCAAGACTAGGATTTTGAGGAACACAATGATGCCAGTTTGGAATGAAGAGTTTGTGTTCAGAGTCCATGACATGGATGAAGAGCTTGTTGTGTCTTTGTTTCACCATGATGATGAGCCTAGAGTGTTCCATGGCTCAAGGGATTTGGTGGCCGTCGGGTTCAAATTCCTGTCTGGTCCATTGCTGCTGAGGAAAATCATACCTTGCTGCCTACATGGTTTCCGCTTGAAAGGCCTAAGACTGGGAAATTTATTAATGAAGATTATGGTTAGTATCTCTCTCAGTACTATTTCTTTTATTATGTTTTAAGCAATTGGTTTCAATGCAAATAAGTCCATGGGAAATGTTAACAAATGCCGAAGGTATTAGTTTAAGGTCTATTTTTAGAAACATTTTATGGAGAAATTATTATATAATTAATTGTGTTGATAATTTTTTATATTTCTTATAAAAATGGTGTCTATAAAAATTGTGTCAAAACTTTCTTAAAATGATTTATCAATGATTGCCTTAAAGGCAACCGTTAATAAAATGATAACATTTGAAAAGAAAAGAAAAAGTAAATAAATACAATTAGTGAGAAGCAAATTATGCAGATTTCATGTATGTGAGGGATGCTTGGACATTCCATTCTTCCAATATACTCATGATTTAGTATATTGGAAGACTCATATTTTAGAGTTTATAGTTAGCCCCCTCAAATTTTTGGATTGGTTTAAATAGTTCAAAAGAAACTAATCACCTAACCCTTTCTTTGGGCCATGGCCCCTCCATAGTCTAAATACAACACAACAAAAAATCCACAAATCACCAATATCATAATTCAATAATTCATAACCAAAAAAATCTCATAGAAAAATAAATTCCCTTACGGGGTGACAATAATTTATATGACTTTTTAATTGATTTATAAATTATGGGAAAGTCAATTACAATATTTAAATTTTTTTTAAAAGATAAAATGCAAAATTCTTTTAGAAGCCAATATTAATGATGTAACATTGTCAACTCTTAATATTAATATCCCAATTTTTTAAAATCCTCAAACAAAGTTTTGAAAACTTCATTAGTGTGATTTTTAGTTGCATCCAAAAGTATAGGTTTATCATATTGGTGAGTTAGTTAACGTGATAAAATCAACATTTTTATTCCAATTACCCAAAATCTAAAGATCCGAAGTCCTCTTCTTTTTTTATTCTTCTTCTTTGAAAAGGTTAGAATATCATATTGTAACTTTCAACTTTTTTGGTTCATATTATTTCCTTCTTGACTTAAATATTTATGGTAATAAAATGCAATTGTTTTGCCTACCATGATTTTTTTTTTTTAATAAACCATGTCACTTGAAATTTTTTTGGTTCATGCTTTGGCCCCCCCGGTTCAAATCCTGGTTCCGTCCCTGATTTAGGAGATCCAATTTTGTTGTCTTATGGTATAGGAAAAAGGTGACCCTCTTTCCTAATGTGAATTTATTATCTTAGGTAACAAAATGCACTGTGGCTTTTGTCTAAGCTTGGGATCCTGTTGTTTGCCCTTAAATTTGTAGTTTGCATATTGCTTATTACTTATTTGTAATTAACTCGAGGGACAGTATGTTAATGGCATAACATTTGAAGGCTAGATTGATGGAGTGGTAGTTGTCATGACCGGCTCTGTTGTCATTTCAATCAAAGTTTTGAATGAGATCTTTAGGGTGGTGTGGTTTTTGCTTTCTAGGCATCTTGGGGAACGTTTGTTTTAGGTTTGTCATAATTTTGCCCTTGCATGCAGGGAAAATTCTTCTAACCATTTCTCTTCATGGAAAAGGCCATGATTCTTTGACCAAGCAACCCCATTATGTGCATTCGAATGTCAAAATTGAGGACCCTAAAGAATTGGAAGGTCCTCATATATCAAGTCAGGACATAGTTGGCTCAAAAGCTCCAAGACGAAAGATGGCAGAAGGGAAAAATTTGATGAAGGCAGTCGCTAGTTGTCTAGAGAGGCTATTCAATAAGAATGAAGAAGCCCCAAGAAACGGTGATTCTATGGAGACATCCAGTACATTATCTGATTATGAGGATTACATGGAAGAACATCCCTTTACTTTTAGTTTTGAAGAGGGAATTGATAAAATGCAGTCAAGAAACAATGGACAAGAAATGCCTGAAAACCTGCAGGGCGGCATTCTTCTAGATCAGATATATGCAGTACCACCCTATGATCTTAATGCATTTCTTTTTGTTCCCGATTCACAGTTTAGAAAAGAATTAGCTGAACTACAGGGAACAACAGATGTGCAAGAGGGGTGTTGGATATGGAAATCAGGAGACACATCATGTCTGACACGAAATGTTTCCTACACAAAAGCTGCATCAAAGTTAGTCAAGGCTGTTAAGGCCACAGAGGAGCAAACCTATATCAGAGCAGATGGAGGGGAATTTGCTGTATCAGTAAGTGTAAGTACACCTGAAGTTCCATATGGGAATGCATTCAAGGTGGAATTACTTTACAAGATAATGTCTGGACCAGCTTTATCCTCAGGAGAAGAATCCTCCCATCTTGTTGTGTCTTGGGGCATCAACTTTCTCCAAAACACAATGATGAGAGGTATGATTGAAGGAGGAGTTTGGCAGGGACTGAAAGAGAGCTTTGAGCAGTTTGCAAACTTGCTTGCTCAGAATTTTAAAACGTTGGATTCCATGAACTTATCCAACAAGGATGATGTGCTGGCAACTTTGCAAACAGAACATCAATCAGACTGGAATTTGGCAATTGAATACTTCTGCAATTTCACTGTTGTTGCAACCATTGTTATGGTTTTGTATGTTCTAGAGCATATTCTACTTTCTGAGCCCAGGAAAATACAAGGCTTGGAATTTAACGGAATTGATTTGCCAGACAGCATTGAGGAGCTTATTACTTGTGGATTCTAATTCATTCAGTTGGAGCGAGTTTATAACATGATCTCACGCTTCATACAAGCTAGGTTTCAGAGAGGTAACAAATTATGCTACCTAGCTCATATCTTATTAACCAATTGGAATCTAAAGCACTTTCACACTAGGTACCACTTTTCCAACTTTGACCTGGGATTCACTTATTTTTCACTTCGATTTATACAGGAAGTGATCATGGAGTAAAATCCCAAGGTGATGGTTGGGTTCTTGCCATAGCTTTAATTGAAGGGATCAACTTAGCATCCTTGGAATCAACAGAGTTTTGCAATCCCTGTGTAATTTTCACCTGCAATGGTAAAACAAGAACAAGCTCTGTCCAGCTCCAACCTCGCGAGCCTCAATGGAATGGTGAGGCCATTAAATGCTGGATTCGTTCTATTGTTTTTGAATTATTTTTCCATTGACGTGTTCCACCAAATTTTACTGCATGACTGATCTTTATAAAATCATGCAGAGATACTTGAGTTTGATGCTATGGAAGAACCGCCATCAGTTTTAGATGTGGAAGTTTTTGATTTTGACGGTCCCTTTGACCAAACCCCCTCACTTGGGCATGCTGAGATCAATTTTGTAAAACACACATCCATTGAACTCGCGGACATGTGGGTGCCCCTTGAAGGAAAGTTTGCTCAGTCTTCTCAGTCAAAAGACAATAACAATGGAGTTGAAACAATTAGGGATTATTTGACCAAGATGGAAAAGGAAGTTGGGAAGAAGGTAAGCACTTAATATACCTTCTTATTTGATTATCTTTTGTAATTTATATGTGAATGCATATGATGAGATCTAGTTCAGTTTTATCCAACCTCTACTCAAATCATAACAATTTTTCTGTCATGGTGGTGCTAGTTATTTAGCATTTTGCTGTTGAACCTGCCAGCCTTTTTATTTTTCTGTCAGATTTGTCAATCTAAAGGCTTGTTTGTTGCTTGACAGTTGAATCTACGATCACCTCACAAGAATTCAACATTCCAGAAACTGTTCGGCTTGCCACCAGAAGAGTTTCTCATCAGTGACTATGCATGCTCCCTGAAGAGAAAAATGCATCTACAGGTACTAGATATATTCACCATGGGAGTACATGTCTGTTTAAGGAATGGTCTTAAACTAAACTCAGAGTGCGCCAAAAAATGAGCTTGTTAAAGTTGGTGTAGTGGTCTTATTAAGTAGACAGTTGCAGAGCTTAATCAAATACCATACAGTGATGATGGCATTGACAATGATATAGTAACTTCTGTCCATAAGGTGTATACAAGTTCCATGCATTGAACTTGTATTCATAGAATATTAAGCATATCTTGGCCATGTAATATGAAATCCCTCAATGCTGTACGAAAATAGAAAACAAAGACCAACCGAGTATTAAACTAACAAAGGACCTCATTGAAATAAATCAAAACCAGAATGGTATTATTTAAAATGCAAGTAGAACACAGTGAGATGATTTTATGCTTGGCGAAAGTCCCTCCCGTTTGTTTAGCTAAGAGTATAAAATAGTTCTAGTGGCCAACTCTACCTGATTGTATTTGCTTTTTAGTTTACCAGCTTATTTCTCTCTCTGTAACTTGAAGTTGGGGATGACTTTTGGTGCAGGGAAAGCTCTTTCTATCAGCAAGAATTGTGGGGTTTTATGCCAATTTATTTGGACATAAAACCAGTTTTTTCTTTCTTTGGGAGGATATTGAAGCTATCCTAGTGCTTCCTCCGACCCTGGCATCTGTGGGTAGCCCTACTTTGGTCTTAGTTCTATGGAAGGGTCGAGGTCTTGATGCAAGGCATGGTGCAAAATCTCAAGATGAAGAAGGCAGACTCAAATTTTATTTCCAATCATTTGTGTCATTCAATGTTGCTAGCAGGTAGTAGTGTAATGAAATGCTTCACAAAAGCATTCTCATAATTGAACTTTAAAAAAAAATATATCTAATTTGCACACTTCTATAAATGTGAAATTTGATGATTCACCATGTTGTACTCATAGAACAATTATGGCATTGTGGAGAACAAGAACATTGACCCCTGAGCAGAAAGAACAAATTGCGAAAGTGCAGGAGGATCAAGATGAGAGGTCCATCATGCTTGAAGATGCAGGGTCCATTCTGGATGCTGAAGATGCATCCATAGTTGATGCAGGATCAAGTCTGGATGCCGAAGATGCAAATATATCCAAGTTTTACAATGCAGAACTTCCTGTCAATGTGAGTGGTCTATTCTCCCATTCGCTTCTCCATATCTTCATTAAGCATTTAAGATGGTCTTCCTCTAACATCTTTTCTTGTTTTGAACCCAAATATTAAAACTATAGATTCATGTCCATTAATAACACACACTATTTCTTTAGAAGCTGCTAAGTTTGGCAGCTGGTGTTAACACTCCCTTGCCTTATTCACAACCCCTCCCCCCCCCCCACCCCTTTTTTTTTTCTCTTTGATGAACTCTTTTTTTGGTGCTGAAAGTTTGTCGGGTAATGGTGCAGATAAAATCATTGACGGAAATGTTTGATGGAGGAAAGTTGGAGCATAAAATTATGGGAAAATCTGGTTGTCTTAATTATACAACTACCACATGGGAACCTGTGAAGCCTGATGTTTATGAACGACGTCTGTCTTACAAGTTCAATCACCGTGTCTCAACTTTTGGAGGGGATGTCACATGCACACAACAAAAGTTTCCAATTGCTAAAAATGAAGGGTGGATTGTCAATGAAATTATGGCTCTACATGGTGTCCCATTTGGCGATCACTTCCGTGTGTGTGACAAAAACTTGGAAACTTATAATCTTACAATCTGCCATTTATTGCTCCATTTTGTTTTCAGTCAACTTCTTGTGTACTTAATGAACCGAACAAAGTAACAATGAATGAAACAGTTTTCTTCTTGTGATGCCTTTTACATGCAGGTTCACTTTAGGTACCAAATTGAGAAATCTCCCCTTGCTCATTGCGTGTGTAAGTGTGATGTTTACATGGGTATTTCCTGGCTTAAAAGCACTAAGTTTCAGGAGAGGATCACCCAGAACATAACCGAGAAGTTTACCAATAGACTGAAGGAGATATTTGAACTTGCTGAAATAGAGATTCTCTTTACAAACTCATCAGGATAGTTCCATTTGATACATATTACATATTTTGAGCTCCTGCCATTTAATGTGCTTTTCTATGGAAAGCTGAAAGTGCATTGTGTTGAAGTAAATACAAAACATTTTTAGAACAAAACATGTTCCAAGGAATTTTGTCAAGTGTATCCAATGCTCTAAGTTACCATTTCATTCTTGTATTTCTTTTAATTTTGGATAGGATAGAATGACATAGAAAAATAACTGTGAAGGACCCCATAGTTTTAGCCTTTTAGGACTAAGGCTTTGTTATTACTATTATTGTTTTTTTTTTTTTTTTCTGTTCTTCTAGAGAATTATGATTTATTAGGTTTTGGATATTGAAAGAAGGTAGTCAAATAATCTATGTTAAGCATTTGTATTAACTTGTGCAAAAATTTCTATCTATTTTAGCATGAAAACTTATTTTTTCTATTTTACATATAGACTTTTCAAAACACATTGTAGGGGGCAAAAGCTTGAATTTGTACATTGGACCTTAATGTGGAGAAGACCTCTGAACAGTGGTCTCAACCACTACCGTTTACGAGAGTCAGAGAAGATGCTTGATAAGACACATACTTGAGTGTAGGGTTGGATAATGAACAACTGTACGATGAAGATGACTTAGAAAACTCTATATAATGTGAAAGGCCCTCCATAAGGAAGGGATCGAAAAAACAGTGAAGGAGAATAGAAAGAGAACTACTGTTGCATAGTGTTAAACTATCTTTCAGAAATAGTAATTTGATTATTAAACTATCTCCTTGGACGTACATTCCATCCACAATATTACATACATTTTCCTGCTCGATTACACTTGAAATCTGAGCTAACCGTTAGTCAATCCGCTAAAAACTCAGTTTTTTCACCCACTCTTTACAAATTTATTGTATTAGGTTCATTGCGCTTATAACCTAATTCTTCTAGGTTTGGATTACAAATTGTGATCCCACACACATTATATCATATTATCTATTACACAATATTTCATTAATATATTATTTTTAAATTTTTTTTATTATACACCATTAATGTGAGTGTTGAGTGTTCCTAGGTACCAAACTATGCCGTGTAGTACTAGTCCATGTACAGTATATACTATTCATAAAAAAAAAGGTCTTTTAAGAACTCTTTGAAAATGTATAGAGTTCTAGTGCGTTTCAAAGCAATTCCAATACAAGTCAAGTGGCCCACAAAAAGAGTGCCTTTTGCGGGGAGGTGAATGATTTCAACCCAAAAGGTCACTATTGGGGATTTGCCCTCTGATTATGATAACATAAACTTTGGTTAAGTCTCAAAGTTGTCAATTCATCCACTTCATAGTCATTATGGGTGGAGTTACAAGTCACAACTGAGTCAGCACTAATCTACTTGCTCTAAACCTGTGGAGGTCCAATGAAAATAAATACAATCGATGACTAATCTTAAAGTTTAATCTTATGAATTTTCCATAAACCTTATAACTCAATTGATTGACACATTTTGATGTTTCTAATAGAGACATTCAGGATTTAAATTTTCACACGCATAACTATCAAGTTATAGAGGAAAAAAAAAAAAAAATCTTATAGATTTAGAATAAGACATTTTCCTTTTTGGGCAACAAATAAGTTTTACTAGTTCCATCATGATTTTTCCCCCTTCATCATACTTGTATGGGCTTTCATCAACCTATTAGAATCACATTGCAAAGGTTTAAATTAATATAGATTTTTCACACGCATAACAATCAAGTTATAGAAGAAAAAAAAAAAAAAAAACTTATAGATTTAGAATAAGACATTTTCCTTTTTGGGCAACAAATAAGTTTTACCAGTTCCATCATGATTTTTCCCCCTTCATCATACTTGTATGGGCTTTCATCGACCTATTAGAATCACATCGCAAAGGTTTAAATTAATATAGATTTGGATTCGATGATGTTATATTAATTTCTCAATTTTTTATATTTTTCTTTTCATATACCCAACCCCTTCAAATTTAAAAACTGCTATGGAGAATGGGCATGCACTAGCAGTGACTAAAACAAATCTACATTGCCTTTTGGAACATCTCAAGGGAGTCATTATTGAAAAATAAAAATAAAAAAATTGAATAAGCTCTCAGCAATTGATCATGCTCAAAGGGAGACCTAGCTAGGTCAAAACCATTCTGGTTTTTTGAAAATGAATTTCTGCAGGGAAAAAAAAGAAAAAAAAAAAGAAAAAAAAGAAAAGCTTTTTCACTCCCAACAGAAATAACTGAAAAACAAATAAATTAAAGAATAGTGTCACTCCACTAAGGTTTTTTTTTTTAAATAATTGTCATGTTCATCATTGGCACCATTGCTATCAAAGAATATATTTTAATGATCGAAACATGGACAACGGATAGAGATTCAGATTTTAATGAAAGAAAAAGTAGCATTTATAGCTACAAGATTCAAGAATACTGACAACCACTTCAAGATTCAGTGGAACTTTTTGATCTTTCAAAATTAATAATATTTCAATTTGCAAAAATAATTTCATCTCGCCATCTCTCAAATGTTTTTTTGGTTAACCCAAATGCTTATTTTCACCGTAACATTAAGTTTCAAATCTCCACTAATTATTGAATTAAAAAAAAGATTAAAATTGCGATTTCAAATCAATATTCTAGTTGTTTTTAGGTGATTTGTGTGTCAAACGATTTTGTGTATCAATTGGTGCTTTATGATACTTTCATGAATATGTATTCATAAAATATGTTTTTATGTATAATAAACACATAATTTTTTTAAAAACATAATATTATTTATAAATTATATATATAATTTCATTTATGGAATAAAAATAAAATAAAAATTTTACCACCAGAAATTTATAGTCTATACTACTATTTAAAGGGGTTCCACTACTTGAGATCCTCATTTTTTGGTTCAAAAATGTTCATACACTACTATGTTTAAGTAGAGACAAAACTAAAGAACAATCGATAAAAATACAACTCTAATTCCCACTAAAACATTATCTAAAAAATATGGCCACTCTCATGTTGATTTTCAATTTTTTTTTTTTTTTTTTTTTTTTTGTCTAAAGGAAAGTATATAAAACTAACTAAAAGAAGAGGGGCAGGACAAAGCCTGTTACAACACGAGCCCAGCGAATCCACCTCAGCCAGAGGGATCAACTCCACACGAGGAATTGATTATACAATAAAATCCACAGATTAATACAATCCTAAATTTGTTAGATTATCTGCATATTTGTTTGCTTCCTGGTAAGTGTGCTTAACATGAACACGAGGTTCATAAAATAAAAATTATATATATAAAATAAAAACTAGCCTCATCACACGCGCTTCGCGCGTGCGATGATGCTTTTTTTTTAGCAAAAAAAAAAATATTTTTTTTTTTTTTTTTAAATTCAAACTATATTGTAATTTACTATTGTATCAATAATTTGTATGATATATATATTTTTTTAAATTCATTGATAAAATTAATTAAGTGGCAACTTCTAAAAATTCTTGGTGGTTTGATAGCTTCTCATGCATTTGGTTTCTCGAGCGAATATGACTCTTTCATAGAGAAGTATCTGTCCATGGCCACAACCCTTCAAAAGGGTGCAACTAATTATTATACAGTGAGTGTCCATAAAAACATCAAACTGTCATTCCATTTCATCACTGTCTGTCCTTTTCAATTTTCAATTAAGCTTCAATTTCCGCCCTCATCTTTATTTTTTTGGAATCAACATAAATACAAATCAATAAGTGTTTACAATCATTAATATGTACTAGCCTCATCACACGCGCTTCGCGCGTGCGATGATGCTTTTTTTTTAGCAAAAAAAAAAATTCTGTGC
This sequence comes from Quercus agrifolia, assembly GCA_029955455.1. Lineage (NCBI taxonomy): Eukaryota > Viridiplantae > Streptophyta > Magnoliopsida > Fagales > Fagaceae > Quercus > Quercus agrifolia. The sequence goes on from JARQAD010000006.1 coordinate 47,848,531, forward strand.
TTTTATTTTATACTAGCCTCATCACACGCGCTTCGCGCGTGCGATGATGCTTTTTTTTTAGCAAAAAAAAAAATTCTGTGCTTTTATTTTATATATATAATTTTTATTTTGACAATATAATTTATGAATAGATAAAACAATTTGAAAATTAACAGGAAACTTGTCCTATTTTTTAGGTAATGTTTTAGTGGTCCTATTTTTTGTAGATAGTGTTTTACGTGGGAGTAGTTTTTTTTTTTTTCATAAAAAATTTAAAAGTAACGTGAGATTAGAGTAAGAAATTGCAAATTTTTTTTTTAAAAAAGGATTTTTTTATTAATGTCAAAACGGTTAAGCCTTGATAAAGGTAAAAAAAAAAAAAAAAAAAAAGGAAGTTGCAAACGTGAGTTTATTGAATAGAAAATATTCTTATTTTGTAGGCAATATTTATGCAACATTTAAAAGAAATAGTTTTACCAAATTATCCTTTAGTTTTGTCTCTACTTAAATATAGGAATGTGTGGGTATTTTGGAAACAAAAAAAATAGTTTTACTAAATTATCCTTTAAGTTTGTCTCTACTTAAATATAGGAATGTGTGGGTATTTTGGAACAAAAAAAAATCCGATTCAAACAGGTGCAACCCCTTAAATAGTAGTATAGAAGAAGTATCTGTCCATGGCCACAACCCTTCAAAAGGGTGCAACTAATTATTATACAGTGAGTGTCCATAAAAACATCAAACTGTCATTCCATTTCATCACTGTCTGTCCTTTTCAATTTTCAATTAAGCTTCAATTTCCGCCCTCATCTTTATTTTTTTGGAATCAACATAAATACAAATCAATAAGTGTTTACAATCATTAATATGTACTAGCCTCATCACACGCGCTTCGCGCGTGCGATGATGCTTTTTTTTTAGCAAAAAAAAAAATTCTGTGCTTTTATTTTATATATATAATTTTTATTTTGACAATATAATTTAGGAATAGATAAAACAATTTGAAAATTAACAAGAAACTTGTTCTATTTTTTAGGTAATGTTTTAATGGTCCTATTTTTTGTAGATAGTGTTTTACGTGGGAGCAGTTTTTTTTTTTTTTCATAAAAAATTTAAAAGTAACGTGAGATTAGAGTAAGAAATTGCAAATCTTTTTTTAAAAAAGGATTTTTTTATTAATGTCAAAACGGTTAAGCCTTGATAAAGGTAAAAAAAAAAAAAAAAAAAAAAAGGAAGTTGCAAACGTGAGTTTATTGAATAGAAAATATTCCTATTTTGTAGGCAATATTTATGCAACATTTAAAAGAAATAGTTTTACCAAATTATCCTTTAGTTTTGTCTCTACTTAAATATAGAAATGTGTGGGTATTTTGGAAACAAAAAAAATAGTTTTACTAAATTATCCTTTAAGTTTGTCTCTACTTAAATATAGGAATGTGTGGGTATTTTGGAACCAAAAAAAATCCGGTTCAAACAGGTGCAACCCCTTAAATAGTAGTATAGATACAAGATTTTTTTTTTTTTGGCTACAAAATAAATTTGTAATATTTGTCCATTTCTTGAAGTTAGCCTCATGGCACTTCTGATTGTATTAGTAGTTCTAAATATTAATAAAAAAAACATGTAAACTTTAATGAAAAATGACGATACTATAAAAAATAAAAAATATATCTCATTGCACGCACGTCTGATGAAATTAATATTCGCTACTCAATAATTAGGGCCTGTTTGTGAGAAGATTTTGAGTTATATTGTTTGGATGCTTTTAATATACGTTTAGGTAAAAAAAATAGGTAGAAATGTATATAATATTGTTTAAAATGTGTAGTGTGGGGTCACAAATTGTAGCCCACACCTGGATGGAAACAGGAGATGGGCCCAATAAGCCCAACACAATAAATTTGTAAGAGAGTGGGTCAAAGAATTGGGCTAATAGCGATCCTTACAACAGTTACTGAAGATTAGGTGCTTGGCCGAGGAGGCTAAAACGCACAAACAAATTAAGATCTTATGTCCGAGGAGTAAGTTTTGGACTAATTGATGGATTCGAGTTAGGTCCGAAGGGTATGCACTTAGATAGAATGCTTTTCTTTGGGTTATATTTTTCCAGATGCTACAGTAGTTATTTCTTGAAGTTTCTTCTATCTTTTTTCTCCCCCTTTCTTCTAGAGGCCTTACTCCGTTATATAGTCCTTCATTGTTCGATCCTATCGTCCACTTGTCTGCCATCTAGCCTGGTACTTGAGTTTTCCACTTCTTCTCCCACAGCTTTTTGGTTTCCTGGGGGTAAAGATGATTTTAAACACTGTTCAGGGGTCTTCTCCACATAAATGCGGCTAGGAAAGCTACTGTAATGCATTTAATGCGGTGGCAGCAGCTTTTGCTCAAGATATTTCTGCATCCTTATCCCTTCCACGTGCATTGATAACCTGTCTTCACCTCTGGAATTTCCTGGAAGCTGGACTAAAGGGAAGCCAAGGCCCCTCTCACCGACATATGCCAGACCCGAGGAGGGTATCCCTCTCGGATCAATATCCCTGAACACTTACGCGTTCTACTATTAGTTACAAGGGTTCCCTATAATTTCTTATCCTCGGACGTATTGTTGATGAAAAGTTGTACCTGAGCCCACCTCATGGGCCCAGGTTTTACTCCCCCCCATGTAGTTTTGTGTTTGAGACGGTAACAGATGGCAACGAAACCCCACCCCAAGTCACACGCTTTGTAGATCAACTGAATTCCCCGAACCGCCACGTGGAAATCAAAACCCCACAATGCTAAATCAAGAGTCTCACAGCGTTTATTTCGTGAAATCCTAAACGTCAATTCCATGTCCCCAATAACGTCAATTCCAGCGTTTATCACTCCCCTCCTCATTCTGTTATTATCCACTCCACGCCCATTGTTTCAATCCACACTCGCTCTCTCTCTTTCAGTTTTTAACGTTCAAGAAACTCCATACCAAAATCACTCCAAAAAAGAAAAAATGGATCCGAATCCGAAAAGTTTTCCGATTCTCTCTTATGTTTTGGCCCGACTTCCTTCTCTCGGACCCGGGTCCAAACCCGGAATTTCTACGTCCGATGTCGATATCGAGCAACCGGCCTCGCCGCCGGCGAAATCGCTAGTGCCACCGCCGTCTTCGTCGTCCTCGGGCGATCCGTCTTCGTCTTCCTCGGCGGCGGCGCAAATCGAAGATGACATGCCTCACTTGGCTCACCCGAAGTTGCTCGCTTCGATGACCCGGGCGATCTCCGACGTGTCGCAGACCCGATCCGTGCTGAAAACCCTAGGTCCGCGACCGGACCACGAGGCCGTCGATAAGGCAAGAGCGAAGCTCATGGATATCGAGGCTAGCCTCGCGAAGCAGCTGGAGGAGAACGTGCTGTCTCCTCGGCCGTCCGACGTGGACAGGCTGGAGTGGCGGGCGCACCTGTCGGAGCGCGAGAACGAGTGTAGGAAAGCGGCGGAGAAGGAGAAGCAGGTGTACAAGGCGGTGATTCAGCTCGAGGAGATGCACGATGCGTACGAGAGGCTTCTGAAGGAGGCGGAGGAGAGGCTCGAGAAGATTTACAGGCAGGCGGAGGAGTCGGCGGCGATGGCGACGGAGGATTTTGATGAGAACGCGGTGGAGGATGAGGTGGTGGACGAGGAGCCGAATGAGGATGTGATTGGGCTTTTGCATGAGGCATCCGGGAAAGGAGTGGAGCGGGTCAATCTGTCGGGTCGGAGGCTCCGGTTCTTGCCCGAGGCTTTCGGCCGGATTCGGAGCCTCGTGGTGCTTGATGTTTCGAATAATCAGCTTGAGGTAATGTTGGGTTTTTTGTTTATTATTATTAGCGTTTTGATTAAGTTTGTGATTATATGATTTCTCTGATTTCAAAGTTTGCTTTTAGAATTCAATTAAGCTTTATGATTGTATTAAGGGTTCGTTTGGTTAGGCATTTTGGAAGCTAAAAAGCACGTTCTTGAAACCCAAAACACCGTTTTGCAACAGCTTATACAAACGCACCCTAAGCAGGAGTCTGCTGAAGAATTATAATTTGAAATGCAAGAGATCCAAAAAATATGGTAAAGTATTATAGTTTGAAATGTTCAAACAAAGAGAGATTTTTCAATCCCTTGAAAAGTATGGGTTTTCTTCTCTCTACAAATGGTTCATATAACACAATGTAGAGTTACTTTCCAGATAAAATTTTTATGTAATGTCGAGATTTTACCAAAAGAAGCAATCTACACAGAAAATGTGGTTTTCTTTGGCGCCAAGTACTCTTCTGTGGAAAATGACTTCTAAATGTACCCCTTTATTTATCATAATAAGAACGAACAATAAATTTAGCCCACATGGGATATCCTGATTGGTAGGCCTTGGGGTGTGCTCCCTCGAGGTTCTGGGATTGAGTATCGGGATTATTCGATGCATGGTTCTTGTGGGTGGGATCGTGCATTTGGGGTTGATACGGGTGGGTCCAAATTGCTTTACCTTGAAGAGGTTCCTAGTAATCAAAAAAGTTTATCTTAACTGTTCAACTCCATCTCATCGAGTCTAATTGTCTATCAAAAGTAATATCAGAGTACAATGAATCCATAAAAAAATCCATCTGTGCTAAATTCAATCATGGAACGCTCTAACGAATCAGTAGATCTAATAGCAAGATCTATCCTCTATTGAAAACAACAGACAAGATACTACGTAAGATCTTCTAATTGCTTTAGAAGTCCTAAACAGTTGGTTTTTGTGGGAGAGCACACCTCATTCCAATGCACTAAAATGAATCAAATTTGAATTATTCATCTCTCCCACCCTATAGAAAATTCCGATGAATCTTTCCTATTCTTTTAGCTACATGTGTAGGAATATTAAACAAAAAGGAAGTTGGTTGGAAGGTTAGATAATGTGGTTGTAAGTAAGGTTATATGACTTCCCTTAGACAAATATAATTTTTCCTACATATTGATAAAAATATTAGGATCAATAGAAGACTTCAAGTTTTTGGCACTAAGGCTTGGTTGTTGTTGTTGTTGTTGTTGTTGTATTGATGAAAAGATATGGGAGAATCGCGTGCAAAGGAGAGCAATTAATGTACCAATAAGGAACAAAGTTGATTCAAGTTGAGAGAATGAAAACAAGGTGAAGGAAGACCTAAACTAGCATTAGTAGTAGTAAAAAAGGGCATGTCATTTGAGGTGGTGATAGAAAGTATGATTTTGGATAGTATAGAATTAAGAAAAAGAATATATGTGGTTGACCATGATTAGTACGTTGAGGATACATAACCGAGCCAAGTTTTGGGACTTAGGCTTGGATGTTGTTGTTGTAACTAATCTTTTCTCCATCCTTTCATGAACCATGTTTCAAACTGCAATATTTTTATATGATGAACCCACCTTATAGGCCAATAGTGCAGCCAACACAGCCAGATTTTCAACATCCCCCACAGTTACCATCTTGCCTTTACTCAAGTTGATCGCTACCTGTAACTGCTTTCAAACATAAGAGTGTAGCACAGATGTGCTTTAGAAGCTGAAGAATCACAAAACAAAATCGTATTATCAGGTGCGAACTTGTTAGAGCTTCTCTATTTCCTCAATGATACCTCCTTCCACAGCCTTCTAATCGACATACAACTCAAGATCTCCATAATTAGAATAAAAAACAAAGGAAATAAAGATCTCCTCATCTCAACTCTTTAGTACAGTACTATTAAAAAAACCTGAGGGGGTATCATTAATTAACACTAAAAATCTCACAGTAGAGATACAAAATGCAATCTACTTCCTCCACTTCTCTCCAAAACCTAAAGGCTCAAGTACAGAAAGTTAGAAACTATTTGCTATACTAGCATAAGAAATCCCAGTGGTTTGGCTTATCAAAAAAAAAAAAAGAAAAAAAGAAATCCCAGTGGTTTGGAATCATAAGAAAACAAAAGTAAAATAAATAATGTCTATGTGTTCAAATGCTTTAAATATGTTGAGGCTTGGTTACATCAGTAACAACTCATCTTGTATGTACTTTCAGCAACTTTTCTGCCTTAAGTTTCACCTTTAAAGGTCCATTTTCATATTTCTTTGTTTTTTCCCCTCCAAATATCCAAAGGTTGACTATTTCACCTGAATTTCCTCTTCTTCTCCTTTTTTTTTTCCCTCTTGTTAAATGATGTGCTTCGTGTTGTTTTGTACTTGCCTTCTGTTGTGCCAACCTTCAAGGCTTGAAAAGAGTCAACGTGGTGCAGTCATACTAGGCAAGATAAGATCACAGTACCATGGGTGTAATCTGGTCAAGAGACAGTGAATGTGGCTCATGGTTCACAAACCTCTCTCTTCCTGTTATTGTTTTCACAAGGGTTTTATGTAGAATAACTGAAAGCATAAGTGTATCATGGACAAGTAATTATCATTGTTCGATTATTTGGGACCAGCAAGCAATTTATTAGATTGTGGAATCCTTGAATGGAGATGTTCCGGTTTCTGAAATGTGCAATCATTTGTTGATCCGATAGTATATTAGAGTAGCCTATCATACTGGCTACTCACTGTTTATTATTATTTATCAGTAAGCATACCAGTTACTCACTTTTAAGTGTCTTACGCTTCCAATTTAACCACATATACGAATTCAAGTTTTGTTAGAGGACCATCTAGAACTGTTAGAATAAGCATTCTTTTGCCAAAATTGTTAAAATTAGCACTCCATGTGTTAGCTATAGAACAATCATTTTCTGTTCATGTCTATGTTGAAGCTTATTAACAAATATTTTCCTCTTTCTTGATTTTTAGTATATTATGTAAGTAATTTCTTTTTTGTGAAAATTGATCAGTAATGGGACCATGAACACATTCCCAACCCTGACATCTGCACTCATATTTGCTGGACATTAATTTTTTTTGTGTATATCAGTTCTAATTGTTTAACACAAACTTCTCTTTGCATCATTTCTTCTTCTTCTTTTTTTATAAAAAAAAAATCAAGTATTGCATGATTAACTTATCACGGTGCACCGACAATAGTTTACTGGGTTTATTGCTGTCCCTAATTAATTTTTGTGTGAAAGTAACAGTTCATCCCTGACTCCATAGCGGGACTAGAAAATATGGAGGAGCTTAATGCCGCATCTAATCTTTTGGAGATACTGCCTGATTCTATTGGATTGTTGCAAAAATTGAAATTTCTGAATGTCTCAGGAAACAAGCTAGTTGCCCTTCCTGACACTATCTGTCATTGCAGGTAATTATTATTGCCAAAGAAAAGGGAAAAAAAAAAAAAATTTAAAGTGACACATGTTTTTCCTTTACTTTTTGAAATATTTAGTTTTATTTCTTGAATAATTCAGGTCATTGGTGGAGTTAGATGTGAGCTTCAACAATCTTGCATATTTGCCAACAAACATCGGTTATGAATTGGTATTTCTACAAAAGCTTTCAATCCAATTGAACAAGATTCGTTCCCTTCCCTCTTCTGTATGTGAGATGAAGTCTTTACGCTCTCTCGATGCTCATTTCAATGAGCTCCATGGCCTCCCATCTATGATTGGAAAATTGACTAGCCTGGAAATTCTCAACCTCAGCAGTAACTTTAGTGACCTGACAGAACTTCCTGACACTTTTGGCGATTTGACCAACCTCAAGGAACTTGATCTCAGCAACAATCAAATTCATGCTCTTCCTGATACATTTGGTCGGCTTGATAATTTGATCAAACTCAACCTGGAGCAAAATCCTCTTGTAATCCCACCAGCGGAGGTTGTCAAGGAAGGGGTTGAAGCAATCAAAGTTTTCATGGCTAAGAGGTGGCTAGATATACTGGTGGAGGAAGAAAGGAAAAGCATGCTTGAAATGCAAGAACAGACTCAGACTGGATGGTTGACTCGCAGCACCTCCTGGTTGAAAAATTATGTTACAAATGTTTCAGAATACTTGGGATCTCCCAGGGGGGGATCTCCTAAAGACCCATTTCTTGATCAGCAGCTATGATGCTCTGATAATTCATGACTCATTTTTAGTGTCACACTTTTCTTCGCTCAAATGCCAAAGCTAAGGAAGATCAAAATGGTGGCTTTGGTCTGCTGCAATTTTTGTACTTGTTTCTTTTCTACTGCATCCATTTCAAGCTTGAGGGTGATGAATGTCTTACTAAATTTTGTTCTTTTTTTCCAGTTCAAATGTTGGGAAATATGAGTTTTGTAGGAAAAAATAATAGGTAGCCTGCTGTGCATCCTGTTTCTGATGACAACAGTTGAATGCTTATAGTTGTACTTGTACATTCACTAAATCTGGAGTGTCAAATTTAGGCACCTATCTTGCAATTTTCATTACCTTAATCAAAATTGTTTCAACTGCTTTTATAGAACATCATGCATCAAGGAGCTATCTCATCACTCTTATATATTGGCTCATCAATGAAATGATCAGAAACGTATTTATAGCTTTTGTATCCGATTTAGGTATTTTCAGTTGCTACTAAAAAGGTTGTCCAATAAATTTGGGCCATTAAAATTTCTTTGCTTTTTGTTTTTGTTGTTGTCGTCGTCTTCTCTTAAATATTTGCTTGTAAATTGTATAATATATATATATATATATATATGATCATGTAGCAAGTATAAATTAAAGATTCCGGAGGGGTGGGTGAGATTACCATCCATAGGGTGATCTGATCTGATTTTTTTTTTTTTTTTTTTTTTTTTGTTTCCAAGTATTTTGTCTTCACATTTACATATTTTGAGAAAAATATACTAGCTATTCTCGTCAAATCACTACTTTCCTATTATGATGACTTCCACCACCAAAGAAAACAGGTCAAATCTCTACTTTCCTATTATGATGACTTCTACCACCAAAGAAAACGTTTTTAACTCTTTTCTTTTCTTTTTTTTCTTTTTTTTTTTTAGGGAAAAAAATGTTTTTAACTTGAGACAGTACCATCGCAAACTCTTAGCGTGAAAGTCACTCCACAATTATAAAATTTTTGTGGAGTGGGAGGGCAAAGATCAAGGTTGGAGTCTCTACGAGGGAGCTTTACATACATATTATTGAGGACCAAAATTTGACAAGAAAACACATTTCATGAAAGAAAAGAAAGACCATGGGCCTTGATAAAAGAAGTCTCAGCCTGTGAAGTTAAGAAAAACCATGAAAGCCCAAAGACCCAAAAAGGAAAAAGAAATAAAAAAGTAAAAAAAGGAGAGGACCCAAACTTGGGCTACGAGCAAGATCCCCATCCTCTAGGAAGCAGATGATTTAAGGGAAAGCCTAGGAGATAAAAGATAGAACAAACCACTCACAAGTATCCTTGAAAGAAGGAAAGATTCGTTAGATATCCTATCGAAATCAAGAGGCAGAGAGAAGTGAAAGGCATGAGTGGTATCCTCGGGTTTAGTACCTGACGTAGGAACCGAGGGATCTCAGTCAACACAGAGGACATGTAGCAAATGGGAGGATGGTCAGAGGCTTTCCAAGCTCACCCATTGCAAGGAGGAATCTATATCATTTCTGGAAAAAATGCCAAACCAGGAAAAGTCAACATTAAGGCCTTAGGACCTTGATGTGTCCTTTTAAAGCCTTGAGAAGAGGACTTTGGCTGACACATGGGAAAGCCAAGATGTATGTTCAGATTCCCAGCAAAAGTCATTAGAAATCTAGCAAAATCAGGTATCATCTTTGTAACCCATGGCTTAAACCCGTGGGATCCTGAGTTGGTAGTAAAGGAGAAGTGGTTTGGTTGGTAAAAGAGTAATTTCTGGTGAAAGGAGGATCCTGAATTTTTCCCTTGGTTAATGTATTTGCTTGGAATGCATGAACCAATGGAAAATTCAGTTCCTCCATGTTCATGACATCTCCCCACAATTTCCTCTCAATTGTCATTTTTAATCAAAGTTTTCACCAATTTCCAAGAAGGCATATTCCATTTGTAGCTAAAGTCAAATACCCATTTTGAGTTATAATTGCCAAATTAAGCTAAACCTCTGCCCAATGCACTCTTTCAAATTCCTGTCAAAGGATATGGTTTTACCTAGCAGACCAAGGACATACTTGCCTCGGGTATAAGACCATGTCCACTATAAAAAGAAAACCAAAGGATAACAAAGTTGTCAGTTTTAAAGTTTGGGAAAAGGGGGAGAGTTCCCGAGATTCAAACTGATAATTCTAAGAATTCTAAGAGTTTAGCAATGGAGAGGGGAGAAAGAAAGAGTAAAACAAGAGAGACAAGGAAGAGGACTTCGTCCCATATCCTTGAAACCCTTCAAAATATCACTTAGACTCCAAAGAAACATATATAAAAACATGCACACATCAGATACCACTCTCTCCCACAAAATCCTCCTCTCCTAATTATCTTGGAAGGAAATGTACAAGCAAAACTACTTGGACTTGAGTTCCAAATCCCACAAGTTTTGTGCCAAAGCACCAAGCCTGTGAGAGTTGGGGCCAAGATCCTCGTGGCTGACTCATTTTCATGAATATCATTTACATATATGTATATGTTTTACAATGTATATGCTAACCTCAGGAACTAACAATTACTTGAGAATATTTATATTGTATAGTTCTTATGCAAGACCTACGAAGGTATAGGGAAAGGACAAAATCTAGTAAACATGGAGGAGGATCCTGTGATCAGGGAACCAGCATTTTGGATTCCCAAATTAAAAGGCCTCATGGTTCAAGGAACCAATGTCTTGGGTTCCATGGATTAAAGACCTAGTACCCCTTGGAACAACAACATTATGCTCGAGGAACCACGAATTCACATTCTAGGAACCGCTGGTGGAGGAACCACTGCAACATTATGGAGGAACCAAGTAAAGGAACTCTTTTTAAATGTTCACACAATAAAAGATAAGCCCTAAATATTCTATTTTAACCTCCTTATTATGAACATTATGAATAATTATTTTACTCATTTTGTAAGAGTAACAAGTTATTTTACAACATCAAAACACTTACAATGATATTTTATTACGTAGGAGGAAATCACATTTTTTCCTTGAGGAGCTCTATGTGACTTGTGCACAAACCAGTTAATATAACAACCCCAATAGGCCACGAAGAATCGGACCCAGTCCAACCAACAATCAATCATCTATCCTTGGAGGCTCAGGATCCTTTCTCATCAATGAACCTGGGTACCATCCAAAAAAAGAAAGGAACCCACACATATATATTTAGATTAATGTAAAGCAGAATTTCTATCTTGTATTTAAAATAATAATAATTAAAAAAATTAAAAAAAAAAAAAAAACAAACAAACAAACTTGAAACAGTAGATTTGTATTCTCCATGAAATCTTCCAATCAATTCGATTATTTTAGGAAATGAAAAAAAAAAAAAAAAAAAAGAAGTTCCATTTAATCCTTTTCCTAGGTTGATAGGGAGGGCTTTAGGCTGCGTGTAAAATATTTTCAGATGAAAATATTTTTCAGAAATGAAAACATTTTCAAGTGTTTGGTCGCATTCCAAAAAATGTTTGGAAAATATTTTCTAGTATTTGGTTGTGTTCTTGAAAATGCTCTAGAAAACCCATTTTTATCATGTTTCTCACATTTTCCTAGAATCCAAACAAATACTATTACAAAGAATCAAAATACATAAACACAAAGAAACAAAAATCAAAACAAAAAAATCAAAATTACAAGACTAATCGAGAGAGAGAGAGAGATTCAGTGATAGGGAGAGAGAGATCAGTTCATGGGTGACTTGGTGGTGGTAACGGTATTGGTGACATGGACACGGTGGGTCGATCTAAAGGTGGCAGCTCGATCTAGGAATGGGTCACTCACTGGGTGGTTCGATCTAGGAGTGGGTTGCTCACACAATGGACAAATCGGCTTAGGGGTGGGTTGCTCATGGCGATCCAATTGGCTCAGGGGTGGGTCATTCATTAGGTCATGGACTCACGGTGGTCCAATCTATTTTCTAGTGGCTCCTGCTTTCTCCGTGCTCCATTGCAAGTGTTCTCCTCTCTTCTCATCGGCGCGGAGGGGAACACGGCGGCACTGATCATTGTAGTGTGGGGTGGACCTCGAACTGGCGTCGAAGTGTGGGGTGGAGCTCTGTCTATCTCTCGTTGGTGCGTGGGGTGGAGCTAAGGTGAGCTTGGAGAAGAATTTTGGACCGTGTGAGGAGTGTGTGAGGAGTGAAAAATTACGGAAATGACTTGAAGGTAAAATGAGTCTTGAAGTGAATTTACAGGTTTGGGGGCTGAATTTTACAGTCAATGCAATGGTTTTCCGTTTGACCAAATTTTACATGCGCAACCAAACATATGGCAGAGTGTAAAATATTTTCACAAATCCATTTTCAGCCAAAATAAACGCAGCCTTACTATCCAATTCCAAACCAAACTAGGATTTTGCAAGTATGATTATTCCTACAAGTACACCAAGCTAAAGGGGTGACATTATTATTTGACCTTACCCATTTTTAACAGCACTAAAGGTTGGTACTCAATTGATCAACCTCCCCATGTGCAGCATGGGCACCACATTGCTATCAATTTCATTTCCAATTCCAACTCTTAATCATACACCTTCATAGCAAGTACTAACAAATATAAAAAAACACACCCACAAAGCACCTTCATCATCTTCTCCTTCTACTTCATCATCATCTTCTTCTCCCCCTAATAATTTTGAGGGATCACATTAGCTTTGACACACATGAACTTGTCTAGAACCAAAACAACAACAACAAAAGCAACAATAGTATTATTGTCGCTGTCTCTCTTTGTACCCTTCTATGTTATTTTGTCCTACAGTAACCAGATAACTGGATGTCCAGCCCTCTACGTGTGGTTGCTACCTTATGTTGTGGTAGCTTTGATGGTAACATTGGTAATAGTTGCAGTCCGCGCCACCATGGTGATATGGATCACAGTTCTGGTTCTGCTAGCCTTTGCAGGAAATCGTCATCGGGTGCTGGTTCAACATGGTAGGAAGATCACTGTTGATGTTGCAATGCACTTGGTCAAGGTTGTGCTCAAAGAAAGAGGCCTTGTTACTGTGACTTGTGCAACAATTGTGAGCCTGATGGCTATGATTCGCATAATAGAGGCTAAATGAAATTTATTTGTAAATTTTTGCTTAAACATATATAAAGTGTTAGCTTGCATTTGGTTTGCAATTGAGAAATAGATCCAGATTGCATTCTTCTTTAGTTCTTTGTCTTTTTCTTTTCTCCCTCCTCACCAAACAAAAAGGGGGTGCCAATTTTTGTGCATTGGATGTGGACTAGATATTGCTGACTTGGGATTGAATTATAAAATAGAGATACATTTTCCCCATAAATTTAATATGTGATAATTTCCATGGTCTTGTCTAATTTGCATACCAAAACAACTTTAATTTCATCCCCCATTTCAACATTCTTACCCGACTTTCTCCTCGAGTTGCTTAATTCTTTATTAGGACTTCGTTTGTATGCAAAAATATCTATATTTCTATTTTAAAAAAGATGATGTGGCAATACTTTGAGGGTGTATATTAAATAGGGAGTTTTTAAGGTATCTTTAAAGAAAAGAAAAGTATATGCATAAGTGACGCTTGATAGATATATAATAGGTACATTGTTGATGAATAGTGAATAACAATACTAAGTGGAAAAATATTGCCATGCTTTATATTTCTCATTTGAATTAAGATACAATAAGGGAGGGTTGAAGTGGTAATGGCATCATTTTATGGTGTCTCGTGTGTATAATTCAAACCCTATCTCTCCGTCTCCCTTCTCTACTATACATATAAAAAAAACAAAGATCATAAGGTAAAATTAAAACTTTATCCATCACCAAAAAATATTTTGCTTAAATAGTAAAAATTTTCTTACTTCAATTTTATGATGGAAAAAAGAAACACCCAAAATCAATCCAATTGTTTCGGTAACAAGATAGTCAAAGAATGTGTCCAGAGTCCGGACCAACATTGGATACACTATTGAGTGCCTCCTACCACCATTCTAGGGAGGCAACTTTTCATAGAAACCCAAAAGTTTGACATATTTAGTTCAAGATCAAATTTTTGGCATATTTAGTCCAAGATTTTATTTAAATACCTATGCTTTTATGCATGAACAAATGACCTATTAATTTTATAACCACTTTCAATTCAATAAAATTATAACAAAATATTCTGCTCCCAATTATCGAATTATAACCACATAAAATAAATAAATAAATAAAAAGTGTAAGATCAGATTACCTTGAAGGATCACATACATTATTCATGGCTAAAGTTGACGTTGACTTCGTTGAAAGTGAGACTGAATGAACCTTCCTAGCTAGCAGTGGGCAGTGGCAAAGAAAGCAACAAAGGAACAAAGTAGAAGAAGACCAAGAATTCTTGCTTTTTTAATTGTGAGAAAAACTGTGAAAAATCAATCAATGTATGTTGATGTATATTGCAAGTAAAGTTGTTTTACCTTGTATTCAAATTGTTTCTATATGAGTTACTTTCCCGATAACTTTGAGCGCACGCATATAAAATCATATCATATCAAAATGCAATACAATAAAACTTATATATTAAATATTGTGCTTACAAGTTATATCAGATAGCATGACTCCATGTATAAACTAGTTTAGAATATAAAACAAGAAGTTGAATAAAAAGAACAAATTAAATTGAGTGTGTGTATGTGTGTCAAATCTACCCCAAAGAGGGGCAAAGCAATGAAAAAGCCCCAAAAGAAAGAGTAAGCTTGAGCCATAATGCCAAATAGCCATAAAGGGACAATTGAGGAGGCTAGTGTGGTGTGGTGTGGCAAAAATTATCCTATATGCTTGATCTATAGAGTGAGTTTAAGAGATACTTTCTCATTATGCAGGCTCCAAAATCCATTATGAAAAAAAAAAAAAAAAAACAATAGAACATTGGATAAAAGTATTTCAAATGTTATAAAGTGTGTGAAACGTCTAATAAGAAGTTTTTTACAAAGGTTATCACAACACATTCAATTAGGGACAAACCTGAGGGGGGCCCTCTTGGCCCAAAAATAAAAACTAGCTATATTTCGTCTTTCTTTTAGTTGGGCCCTTCTCTTCCAAAATTTTAGCTCCCATTAACTGACCAAGCTCAACCTAGACAGCCCAGCATAACCAACCAAGCTCAACCCAAACAGCCCACTCACCGGCATAGCCCAACCCCAAGCCATATTAATACTATATGGACGTTTATTTAAATTTTTAATTTTTAATTTTTTTTTTATACTTCGGCTCTCCTAACTTGAAATCTTGAATCTATCTCTGCATGCAATAGTCTATCACGTGCACATTTGCATAAGCTTATATATAGTGTGGTATATGCGATGTCATTACCTATTAAAATTTTGTTTATGGAGGTTTTCCATTGAACATGATACATGCGAATAGCGATCACTCAAATACTTCAATCAATTCAATGCAATATTCCTATTGGCTACTGCCCAAGTATAAATAAAATAAACTGCATTTGATTCCTGTGGAATTTGTGAAATTAATAATGTTCCTCAGTCTTCACGATGTGATGTCCAGGTTTGGCTAAAGGGTTGGTGGGGTTCCAACTCTTTTGTTACTCCCAATAGAACAAGAATATGCCACAAATGTCCTTTGCAGTCACAATTCTGTCTTTATTGATGATACTAATCTAGTTTGTTTCTTCAATTAAACATTAGATATGAATAATTTCTTGACATGGACACTAAATTGATCTCTTGTTTGTTAAAAGCCCATTCCAATCTATTAGAAAGATTTGTTTTTGTTTTTTTCTCTATCTTTTTATTGAAAAAACTGGATAATATCAATAAGCTACAAGACTTTTTGACTACATAAATTATAAATTAGTCAAAAGTATAATTGATCTTCGAAAAAATAAAACTTTAAAAAGTTATACATAAACTAAATAAGCTTAGAAATAAGCTACATCAAACTAATATCTCACCCCTCTCTTCTTCTGCTCATGAGGTTGCAAAGTATGCAGTCAAGTTTAGTATGCATGTAAGGCTGACTACCATCTCTCTTCCTGGTTGAAGAATACTGTTGTTTAGCAAAAAAAATAAAATAAAACCTCCTATATATACTCTTGATTAAGAAGGTGCAATTTGATCAATTAAACACACTGCCTTAAATAAGTATGTGAGGCCATGTTACAAATATATATATATATATATATATATATGATAAGGATAAAATTATAAATATACTCACTGATGAAGAGGCGTAAAGTGACGTTCCAAACAAACTCGTTGACCTTGTATCCACTGACAGATGGCAACAGTATAGAGTCTATGGCTCCAAGCTAACAGCATCAACCTGGGGCGAAGATGAAAAGTTGACGACATTAAGCTAAAGGGTATGCGCGAGACTAACGGTTCCAACATAACCTAAACTTGGCCTCCACGCATGCGTGTACAAGGAAACATCTTATGTCCCACATTTAGAAAGACTCTTACAAGGAAAGAGTTCCATAAAATACGCTCATAAGGACTCCTATAAGGAAAAGACTTCTAAACCAAAGAAAAGATGTCAACCATCTACTACTATAAGAGCCCCAATACCCTCACTAACCAAGGTACGCATAATTTCCCCAAGTTCTGACACTCTAGAATTGTGAAAAGTTCTAACTTGACATTCAAAGGATATTTGGCTGGCACCATCCCGATGCTCTCTGTGAGGTTTTCTCTTTTTGTATTGTGCAGGCATTGTTTTGAGCACGTGAGGACCTTGTGACTTGCTGTTGATTTTTCGGCATCATCAGTTGGCGTCATCTGTGGGAAAGACATTAGTGACTTGTAAGCTATATTATCGCTTTCCGGACAAAAACTTGCATAGTACTTACTCACTCGATGGCGACCACCAACAACGTTCAGAGAGACGAGCCGCGACCCATTGACCTGGAGAGACAGGTCCAAACCCTCACGGCAACAGTGGAACGTCTCACCAAAAAAAATTATGATCTGGAGGAGTAGCTACGTCAAAGGCATGTAGGGCATAACACTCAGGAAGAGGATCAAGAAGGAACCAGTGCTGAGAGAAGAGACCAAGAAGGGTCGGAAGGTAGCAATGCCCCTAGCAGGCTAGAACAACAGGACATGAGTCGTCCATCCATCGCAGATATAGCTCTACCCCACATTGTCACAGAGATGTAGATAATGAAGGAATAGATGGACTTGATGATGAATGCCCTTAAAGGACGAGTATCTAGCGACCTTGATGACTTGGTCCACTGATCCAATTCACCATTCACCACGTCCATTAATTCCTTCCCCCTACTGCCTAAGTTTCGCACGCCACAAATAGAAAGCTACGATGGAGTCAAAGACCCTCTAGATCATTTGGAATCCTTCAAGACTTTGATGCACCTTCAAGGAGTGGTGGATGAGATCATGTGTAGGGCTTTCCCTACCATGCTAAAAGGACCTGCGAGAATTTGGTTCAGCAGGCTGACGCCTAACTCCATTGGCACTTTCAAGGAGCTAAGCACCTAATTCACCTCACATTTTATTGGAGGGCAAAGGTATAAGAAGTCTACTGCATGTTTGATGAGCATCAGACAACAGGAGGATGAGACGTTGAAGTCTTATATAGCCCGCTTTAACAAAGAAGCGCTGTCAATCGATGAAGCTAATGACAAAATACTCGTGGCTGCCTTCACGAACGGACTACGGAAGGGTAAGTTCCTGTTTTCCCTATACAAGAACGACTCAAAAACTATGTCAAATATGCTGTACAAGGCATCCAAATACATGAACGCGAAGGACGCACTTTTGGCTCGAGGGGAAAAACCCAAGAAGAGAGAAAGACAAGATGACACACAGCAGGACAAAGGGTGGAAGATGGCGAGAATTGGGGATTGAAGGGATGACAGGCAGTCCATGGGAAAATTCACGAACTTCACCCCGCTGATTACCCCGATCGATCAGGTCCTGATGCAAATCAAGGATGAATGAACCCTAAATTTTCCCTGTAAGCTGAAGGGAGATCCTAACAAAAGGTCCAAGGACAAATATTGTCGCTTCCATTAGGATCACGGCCATGACACCGCTGACTGCTACGACTTGAAGCAGCAAATTGAAGCCCTTATCAGACAAGGAAAGCTGTAGAGGTTTATCAGCAAGGAGAAAGTGAATCCACCACAAGAACAGGCTCCCCGACGAGAAAACAAACGCCTTAGACCACCCATAGGAGATATAAGAATGATTATAGGGGGTACAATGACCGCTGGGTTGTCCAAGAAGGCCTGCAAAACTTACCTCCGGAAGGTTCACAGTGTCCAGCTGACAGGTTCCGTACCGAAGATGCCACGGATCATCAACCCTATCATTAGGTTCTCGGAAGAAGATGCCCGATGTCTTCACCACCCCGATGATGATGCGCTCGTCATCAGCATACAAGTTGGCGACTACAACACGCATCGGATTTTGGTTGACAACGGCAGCTCGACTAATATCCCATACTACCCGACATTCCAGCAAATGAGGATCGACAGAGAGCGACTAGTTCTGTCGAACACTCCGCTCGATGGCTTTGGAGGAACAAGGGTGAATACCCTAGGTGCGGTCATGTTGCTTGTGACGGTGGGCGACTAACCCCAGTAGATCACTAAGGATGTGACATTCCTTGTGGTCGACTGCTCATTTGCTTACAATGCCATTCTCGGACGACCCATTCTCAATACGTGGAAGGTTGTGACCTCAACCTACCACTTAATGATCAAGTTCCCTATAGACTACGGAGTAAATGAATTGCGCGGAAACCAAATAGCAACGCGCGAATGTTGTATTGCAATGTTGGAGATGGACGACCATCTACAGACCATGAATATAGAAGAACAGCGGACGATGACGAAACCGGTAGAGAGACTCAAGGAAATACCCCTTGGCAGCTCCAGGCTGGACAGTACCACAAGGATCGACACCCTCGCCAGCCGGACATTCGCCTAGCACTCATGACCTTCCTCAAAGCGAACCAGGATGTATTCGCTTGGAGCCATGAAGATGCCAGGGATCGACCCCTCGATCATGGTACACAGACTAAATGTGTCGCTTTCTTTTCCACCCATCTGACAGAAGAAGCAGGTGTTCGCCTAGGAAGGGGATCAAACAATAGCAGAAGAAGTTGGCAAATTGCAAGAGGCAGGATTCATTAGAGAAGTATACTACCCCGATTGGTTGGTAAATGTGGTAATGGTCAAGAAAGCCAACGGAAAATTGAGGATATGTGTAGACTTACCTAAATAAAGCATACCCCAAGGATAGGTACCTTCTCCCTCGAATTGACGTACTAGTAGACTCTACGGCTCAGCACTAACTACTGAGCTTCATGGACGCCTTTTTGAGTTACCATCAAATCCGAATGGATGAGGCAGACCAAGAGAAAACTTCATTTGTTACTAGCCAAAGCCTCTTCTGCTACAAAGTAATGCGATTTGGCCTCAAGAACGCAAGCGCGATGTATCAAAGGCTCATGAACAAAATGTTCGTGAACCAGATTGAGAGGAATGTCCAAGTCTACGTCGACGACATGCTAGTAAAAAGCCGAAGGGAGGATGACCATTTGAAGGGTCTTAAGGAAACATTCGACACCCTTCGCTCCTACAACATGAAGCTCAATCTGAGTAAGTGCACGTTTGGGGTGATAGCGAGAAAATTCTTAGGGTTTATAGTGTCTCAAAGAGGTATAAAGCCAACCTGGACAAGATCAGAGTCATAGTAGAAATGGCCCCCCCAAAGAACGTGAGAGAAGTACAGATTTTGAACGGTAAAGTAGCCGCCTTGAATAAGTTCATATCAAGGGCAACGGATAAATGTTAACCCTTCTTTCGCACGTTAAAGAAGTCTTTCGAGTGGACTGCCGAGTGTCAGCAAGCGTTCGAAGATCTAAAAAATTACCTTTCTTCCCCACCATTACTAAGCCCTTCGCGACCTGGAGAAGAGCTCTTCCTCTATCTGGCCGTCTCCCCAGCAACTGTCAGTGCAGCCTTGGTCAGAAAAGAAGACAAGGTCCAAAAGCTCGTGTACTACGCTAGCCGAGCACTTTGTGGTGCAAAGGAAAGGTATCCACCCATGAAAAGCTCACCTTCGCTTTAGTTACGGAAACTCGAAAACTCAAACCATACTTTCAAGCCCATATGGTGATTATCCTAACCGACAAGCCCTTACGACAAGCAATGAGCAACCCGAAAACTGCTGATCGATTGGCACTATGGGCGATAGAGTTAAGTGAGTTTGACATTCAGTATCGCGCACTGCAATCAAAGGACAGGTTGACGCTGATTTCATAGCAAAGTTCACTAACGGGGAAGATAAGGGGGCAGAGGAATGCCTTCAATGGAGCATACATACAGACGGGTTGTCCAACAGGCAGGCCGACAGAGTAGGTGTTGTGCTCCTTTCTCCTGAAGGAGAGAAGATTGAATGTATGGTCCACCTCAACTTCCCCATCACCAATAATGAAGTAGAATATGAAGCTCTGGTGGCAGGACTCGATCTCACCAAAGCGGCAGTGGCCTTAAGCGTGGTTCTTTATTGCGACTCTTAGGTCGTCACTAACCAAGTGAATGGGGACTACGAATGTAAGGGCGAAAGGATGAAGAAATACTTGGAGTAGGTAAAGAGAAGGGTGGGCGACATGCGGGCTAAGATCGTTCAAATCCCTAGAGGAGAGAATGAGCAAGCTGACCGCTTTGCCAAAGCCGCTTCAACGGAACACATGATTGCCCTTAATAATGTACTCCCTTTTGTTTAGCTTTCTCCACTAATTGATTCTGTCGATATGCAGGAGATAGATTTTGAAAACAACTGGACCACGTCGTTGATCTCCTACTTGAAAAACGACATCTTACCAGACGAGAAGGAGGCCGCAAAAAAACTGAAGGTCCAAGCAGCGCAATTCGTTTTGATGAAGGATGTCTTGTATAAGAGAGGCTTCTCCCGCCTATACCTAAGAAGCGTAAAGCGACAATCCAGACAAACACGTTAGCCTTATATCCATTGACAGCTGGCAATGGTATAGAGTCTACAACTCCAAGCTAACGACATCTACCTGGGGCGAAGATGAAAAGTTGACGACATTAAGCTGAAGGGTATGCGCGAGACTAACGGTTCCAACATAACCTAAACTTGGTCTTCACGCATGCATGTACAAGGAAATATCTAGTGCCCCATGTTTAGAAAGACTCTTATAAGGAAAGGGTTCCATAAAATACGCTCATAAGGATTTCTATAAGGAAAATACTTCTAAACCAAAGAAAATATGTCAACCCTTTGCTACTATAAAAGCTCCAATACTTTCATTAATCAAAGTACACATATTTTCCCCTAGCTCTAGCACTCTAGAGTTGTGAAAAATTCTAACTTAATCTTCGAAGGGTATTTGGTCAGCACCACACCAGTGTTCTTTGTGAGGTCT
The DNA here is from genome assembly GCA_029955455.1 of Quercus agrifolia. Classification (NCBI taxonomy): domain Eukaryota; kingdom Viridiplantae; phylum Streptophyta; class Magnoliopsida; order Fagales; family Fagaceae; genus Quercus; species Quercus agrifolia. The sequence goes on from JARQAD010000006.1 coordinate 47,869,883, forward strand.
TCTCTTTTTGTATTATGCAGACATTATTTCGAGCACATAAAGATTGTGTAACTTACTGTTGATTTTTTGACATCACCAATATATATTTGTTTCAATATTTAGAGCGTGAAAATTTAAATCATATTTCTATAAATTAAAAAAAAAAAAGTCAATAAAGTGAATTATAAAATACTTTTACAGTTAAATAACACATTTTGTTAACCAGAGCTTTTCCCGTAAAAACACCATACGGTACAAATTGGCTACTCTGGCTGAAAAGGGAAAAAAGGTTGTGTACGGTGTACCAGGCACATGGACATGGCATAAAGAAGACAGACTAGCATGACTTTTGAGTTGGTCAGTGGTCACCTCACTTGTCCTTTGTTTTGTAGAAGTGGTTTTAAAGCTATTTGCCTAGTTCTAGTACTTTTAGGTTTTTTTTTTTTTTTTTGGGTAAATTAGCACAAGCCTATTGCTGCCTATATGAGATTTGTAGATAAAACAGTTATGAACATAATAATATATACCCAATATCCAGTTACCTCTTATTTGTGAGAATTGCGTTAATAATGTTGTTAGCAATCATAATCGGGTAATTCTTGATTGCATTATAACAATGGTTTTAACAAACATTTTTCAACAGTATTAACAAAGTAATAAGGGTATCTCCTAAATTTTCTTTTCTCTTCTTCCCCCCCCCCCCCCCCCCCACCCCCTCTCCCCCTCCTAGATCTTACCAAAGTAATAAAAAATCTCAAAGCATAAAGCATAACCTACATTGAATTAAATTTCAACAATACTTATTTTTTTCTTTCTACTAAGAGACATTTCATTAATAGGTATAGTTAGCCCAAGAAATATATATATATATATACACACATAAACTTGGATTTAAATTTTTTTTTTTTTTTTTTAAAGTCTTTGACCAGAATCTCATCCCTGGAAAACACTCACACTTTAGTTCTACTACTTTGGACCATAGCAGATCAAGCAAACATGTAAACTTAATTGCTTGGAAAAAAGCACTATCAATTGAGTTTGCAAAAGCCAATTGGTGCTGCTTTCCTTTTTCATCTTTCCTTTTCCAAAAAAAAAAAAAAAAAGCACCACCAATTGGCTTTTGCAAACTCAACACAGATTATTTAATGCAACTTGGGTCAATTAAGTGTAATAAGAGTTTAAACAAGAGATTACAACTTGCAAGGATTCATGGTTCAGAGCTTTCTCCATAAATATTAGCCTTTTGCAGATAAAATTGTGTGGTTAAATGATTAGATTTATTATATTTTATTTAAATTCTCACGTGTTGAACCTCACCTATTAAAAATGTAGTTTTGCCTCACACGTTAGGGGAGTGTTAGAATTATATGCTTAAATGAAAATTTATCATATCTCAATAGCTTAAACTTTTGAGACAATTGGTAATTTAACAATGTATCAGAGTCTTACTAACATAACTTAAGCCTTACTAACATAATAGTATTTGGTAATTGAACTATGGGCTCCTAAAGATGGTCTAGTTAGATGTAGCACATCAGATGAATATCTGAAAGATCATCATAGATGCAAAATCGTATTTAGACTTTGGACGCATCTGTTAGAAACATAAAAAAAATGTCAGTTGAATTATAAGGCTTTTGACATTCGTGGATGAGGTTTTAATTACTCACTTACCCTAAATGTTGTACTTCTTAATGTTATCAATTAAATTCCAATTTTCAAAAAAGAAAAAAGAAAAAAAGATAAGATATAAGTTCATATTATCAACTAAACTTAGCCATATCTTATGTTTAAGATAAATTGGATATTAATTAGTGTGGGAGGAACGAATCTATCCCCAATCAAGTATAATAACAAACAAAATATAAATTATAGATTATGACGAATTCATTAAAACTATAGTCTAACATTTCAAAATGACATGTATAATACAAAAATAACTATTTAAATTCTTGTTCTTTATGGAAATCACAACATCATGTTTTGTTAATAAAAATAAATATTTTATTTTATTTTAGCAAATAACCAATCTCAAATTTGTTATTAAAAATAAATATTTCATGTTATTTAAGCATTTATGTTGTTGTGGCAGGAACAGATGAAAATAAAGGAATATATATTAATGATTTTTTTATGTTAAATCATTAAAAAAATAAAATCATGTTTTATGTTTTATCTCCATTTTTTTATAAGTATATTTTATCTCCATTGGTTAAATGATAAGTGAAAAAATGGTAAAATTGTCAATTTATAACAAATGTAATTTTTTTAAACTTAGGAATCTGGATACCCACCTATTTCAAAGGGAATCCACATTCCTAAAAGAAAGGGGTTGAGTGGGAATCCAGGTACCCTTAGCATCTGATTCCCTAGTGTGATATACAACCAAATGTGGGAATCTTTCAACATTCTTGAGAATCCTAAAACATTACCCCGTACCAAACGCCATCTTAAGTGAGTTTTTTTTTTTTTTACTTATAATTTATTAACAATTCATCTTGTATAAATATTATGAGATTTTATTACAATCATAATCTGTAAAAGACCTCATATAGTATAAAATCTCCTTTAATATTTCCATTGTTAAATTTCTCAAATATCAATTAGTTTGAACTGTACCAATTGGAGTCTTGCTTGATAATAAGAGCAATCATTAGAGAGCGAATGTTGTAGGTTAAAATTCTATCGGATATATCATAAAAAGAGTTGTACCGGTTGGAGTCTTGTATGATGATAAAAAGTAATCATTTTAGAGCAAACACCATGCAGTCAAATTCTATCTATATATCATAAAAAAAGCTATACTAATTGGAGTTTTACATGAATGCTATAAATTGAAATTCTATTAAATATATCATAAAATGAATTGTACCAATTAGAATCTTGCATGATGATAAAGAGTATTCATTTTAGTGCAAACAGTGATTTGGTCAGATTCTACCATATATATCATAAAAAAAGAACAGTAAACAAAAGCAAAAGCCAAAACATCTTGCAATATTCTCTCCTCTCAAAATTCCTCATTTTTCAAGTTCTAGGACCTTCTCCGGCCATCAAATGTGAATGCAAGAAAAACTAGAACTCAATGTTAATGCAATCCTAGAATTAGTCCACAAACAATACCAAACACTTTCTTATTTTGATAATTTGATATCATCCATGTGTAGCATACCAAATCCACCACTCTCAACTCCACCTCACAAACCCTGCACCTCCCCACGTGGCCCAATAAAAAATTCACACCAACCAATCAAACCCTGCCACGTATGCAAACCCCCCCATTAAATAAAATCACAATCAAATTAGCGTATGAGTCGTGGCTGTATTCTTTGGCAATAAGAAAGCTACAAAAAAGTCAAGAAGATCAAGTTTCTTATCGCCTAAGTCACATTAAACGCTATAAAACCGCGCTCGCAAATTACGAAGACACTAAACACTATTTCCCAAACATACACACACAAAAAAAAACAAACTCTCTTGCTTTTATAGCGGCTTACGGGTACGCTTCGCTTTTGAGCGCTCTCTCTTCTCTATTCTCTCTTCTCTCTTCTTTCTTTTTTCTCTAATCTCCGATTGCAAAATCGCGAAGTATTGGGGTTTTAGGGTTTCGTGGATTTCGTGAATTTTTAGTTCTGCATTAAGCGGCTCACTGCAACGCTTTTGTTTGATCTCCAGAGCTATGGAGTCCACGATGGTGATCAAGGTGATATTTCCAAGAAAGTTTTGATTTTTTGTTTGGTTGTGTAAATTTTGATTTTTTTTTTTTTGTTTTTGTTTTTGTTTTGGTTCTTTTTTGCTTTCTTGATCGGTGAGAAAGGGTTAGATTGTGAATTGAGTTATTGATTTGGGTGAATTTGCTTGTTTTGGTTTGATGGTTTGTGTTTTGGTTGCTGAGAAAACGATGAATTTGAAGAATTGAAGTGCTTTTTATGGAAAAAAAAAAAAAAAAAACTGATCCTTTATTTTACTTCGAAGTGAGAGTACGCATTTTTTTTAAGAAAAGAAATAGATAAAATTTCGATTTTTCGTTCTGTTTTGTGTGGTCACTGAAAATTCGTGACGAATTCGCTTGTTTTGCATTAATTGAATGTGTTTGGCTGCTGAGAAACCGTGGTAAATTAGTTGAATTTGAAGAATTGAAGTGCTTTTAATGAAAAAACCTGGTCCTTCATTTTACTTTCCAAGTGAAAGTACGGATTTTTCTAAAAAGAAATAAATAAATATTTGATTTTTCGTTTTGTTTTGTGTGGTCACTGAAAATTTGTGACGAACTTGCTTGTTTTGCATTAATTGAATATGGTTGGCTGCTGAGAAAATGTTGGAAATCAGTTCAGTTTGAGGAATTAAAGTGTTCTGGAAAAAAAAAATGATCTTTTATTTTACTTCCAAGTGAAAGTACGGTTTTTTTTTTTTTTTAAGAAGAAAGAAATAAAGATTTGATTTTTAGTTTTGTTTTGTGTGGTCACTGAAAATTGGTGACGAATTTGCTTGTTTTGAATTAATTGAATGTGTTTGGTTGCTGAGAAAACGTAGGAAATCAGATCAATTTGAAGAATTGAAGTGCTTTTAATGAAAAAAAATGATCCTTTATTTTACTTCTAAGTGAAAGTATGGATTTAAAAAAAAAGAAAGAATTAAAGATTTGATTTTTGGATTTGTTTTGTGTGGCCACTGAAAATCAGTGAAGAAATTGAAATAAAAAAAGGGAATCAGAGATAATTTAATGTTTGTTGTAGAAAGAAAATGGATTATTAGTGTTTGTGTGTGTCAACTATAAGGAATTTGATTTTGGATTCAGATTCAGAACTTGGTTTTGGGTTGTTCTGGATTTTAAAATTTTGTTCTTAAATATTGTTAGTGGCTGTAAAATATGAGTTGTTAGCAAAACAGGACTGCTCTGTGTAGAGATTAATGCTTAATGCAATTGCAAATTTTAGCAGTTGTTTTGAGTCTTGATATAACTGTTCTTGTTGCAATGAAAAGTATTTGTACCAAAATTGGTTGCTTGTAATGTGGTAAACTGTCAATACTATGACCATTTGATGTGTAAAGAGACTGTTTTCTAGAGCTGAAAATGTATGAAGTTTCCTGATGGTTTAATTTTGGCACCCCATAAAAACTATTGCAAATTGTATTCTTATTATGATTATCAAACGTGTGGGTATTAATATCAGTCATCTTAGTTGGTGGTTTCATTACAGTAAAATTTCTATAATTTGTGTCTGTTGATTTGGACTCATGCTTTAAGCCTTGGAGGTTGATAGGTTTGAGGTAGGTATAAGTTATAACGTGATGAAGCATGAAAGATGTGCCTCTTGTTTTGTCCTCTGTATTTTTGTTTGCTTTCACTATGGAGATGATTGAAAAATAACTTCTGCGATTTTCATCATGCATTTTTTGGGGTTTGCTCATCTTTCTTTTGTTCTATTGGTAGGTTTATAAATTTCAAATATCTCATTATTCTTGTGCCTTTAAAATGTAAAATGTTGGGGAGAGTTAAAGGATTATATTCTATCATCATGATGAGTGGGAATGAACACTTCTTTGGGTAACTAATTGTTGACATATGCCTATACAGGTTAAGTATGAAGATAGCCTTAGGCGCTTCAATGCCCGTGTTGATGAAAATGAAAAACTGGCGCTTGACATGGCTGGCTTGAGGGCCAAGATCCTTAGTCTTTTCAATTTCCCCCCTGATGCTGAACCTACCTTGACATATATTGATGAAGATGGTGATGTAGTAACACTTGTTGATGATGATGATCTGCATGATGTGATGAGGCAGAACCTGAAATTCTTGAGGATTGACGTACAACTGATCAATGACAAAGGTGGTAAATCATATGCTAGATCAAGTGGCAGTTCTACCCCGTTAAGATCTCCTCAAGTCCAGCATCCCTTACCAAACATCAACACTGCTGTTGCTGAAGTCTTCAAGTCTGTGCCAGAGCCATTACGTGAAGCACTTTCAAAGCTTTCTTTTGACTTTGCTTCTAAAGCTGCAATCTCTAGCCCGGTGCTTGCTGAACTTGTTGACCGTTTTGCAAAGGGGGGACAGTCCTCAAATCTGGATTCCCAGTCTCAAGTTGGTGCAGATTCAAGCACACAGAATAATACTGGTGGTTCAAATGCTTCAAACGGAAGAGACACAGTGAAGTTGACAGTTGACTCAGCTTTAAAGAACAGTTCTGATGTGGGCACTGGAAATGTGTCCAGAGGTGTGGGCATTCCAGTTATCTCTCTTCCTGCTTCTGTTGATTTGAATCTCCCTCCTAGTGATACTAATCCATCAAGTAGCACAGCTTTACATTTTGCACCAGTTGCATTAAAAAATGTTATTGCTGGTGATATCCGGAATGAGGTTAAGAAGGACAGCAAGGGTGCTGTTGGGCTGAAGTCTGTTGGTTTTGGTGCATCCACAAGTTCATCTGTTCCTCCTATAAGGCCCACCCAGACTAATAACCTTTTTAGTATTCCTTACGGTGACTGTCCATTTACTGGAACGGCCATAGCAAATGACTCATCTGTGCCTTCTTATGCATACCAATCTAGCCAACCATTTAAAAGGAGCCATGGTCATGCTGCATCCATGGGTGGCATGTTCCACAAGGGTGTTCAATGTGATGGCTGCGGGGTTCATCCCATAATTGGACCTCGGTACAAGTCCAAAGTGTAAGAAATTCATATTTAGCTCTGATGTTAATCTGTTAGCGAAGTTTTTCAGCAGTCTAATTGCAAAAGCTAAATTCTTGATTTCTTTGCAGGAAAGAAGATTACGACCTTTGCAGTATTTGCTTCTCAGAAATGGGTAACGAGACTGATTACATTAGAATGGACCGTCCTGTTAGAATGGACCGTCCTGTTTCTTGTCGGAATCCACGGTCCTGCATACAAGTATGTAGATTCTTCATCTGTTTTGCTTCTCTTGGTAACTCTTGTGTTTATTGACTTATATTCTACTGTTTTCATTCCATCCTCAGATGAATGCTCCTTGGGTTGCCCCAGTATTGCCACATCATATGTCTAGAGGTTTTGGAGCTAAGGTGGGTCGTCCTAAGCTGGATAGTCGCTTCATTTTGGATGTCAATGTGATGGATGGTACAACGATGGCCCCTTCTACCTCATTTACTAAGATTTGGAGGATGCGCAACAATGGCAGTTTATTGTGGCCTAAGGGAACTCAACTTGTCTGGATTGGGGGAGACAGATTTAGTGATGCAGTCTCACTTGAGATTGAGGTGAGCGTTGCTATTTTTTGAAAATATTATTGTTGTTCTTATCATGTTCATGCCAGACATTGAGTCTGATATCTATCTTAAAATGTGGGTAAGTTTTTCTGATCTACCTTCTCGATCTGTTGCCAGATCCCCGCGGATGGTCTGTTTATGGATAAGGAGCTTGACATTGCAGTTGACTTCACTGCACCTGCATCTCCTGGTCGATACTGTTCATACTGGAGGATGGCTTCACCATCCGGTCAAAAGTTTGGACAACGTATATGGGTTCTTATCCAGGTAACCTTGCAATACATGCACCCTTCCTTTTGTTAGCTTAATATCTTCAGTGACTTTTTAATCATTTCTGTTTATTTATCATTTATAAAATCAGGTTGATGCTTCATTGGATGAATCTCTTTGTGATACCCTAGAAGGTTTGAACTTGAATCTTCCCCCTGTCAACTCTGGGTCCAATGGCCCTGAAATTATAGATGTGAATGTTCAACCCACTATAGATGGTGAATTTTTTGAGCCTTCCAACTCAAACGCAACCACAGAACCAGGAAAGAAAGTGGTTGACGAGCAGCCTAAAAAGGACCATGATCTTTTCCCAACAAATGATACTTTGCTGGTTGGCCAAGGTGTCTCTTCCCCCACTACAACAGGGCCTCAATCAGCTGTGTCATATCCCATTATTGATCTCTCCGAAGTAGTTCTGCCAGCTCCTGCTCAAGCACCATCCCATTCCCCTTCAGCACCAACCTATGTACAAAACCCCATTCCTGTATTACCCACCGAAGTGCAATCCACTGTTGCGCATGCATCAACATCAGCTGTTCCAAAGAATCCTGTTGAGGATACCCTCCTTAAGGAACTTGAGGAGATGGGATTCAAGCAGGTTGATTTAAACAAGGAAGTACTGAGGATGAATGAGTATGATTTCGAGCAGTCAGTGGATGATCTCTGTGGCGTTTCTGAGTGGGATCCTATCCTTGAAGAGTTGCAGGAGATGGTAAGTGTTCTTCGGAAAGCATGATGAATTGTTTTAATGCCAGCTTTTCCTTCCCCCCTCATTTTTGTTGTTGTTGTTGTTGTGGCTGTAGGGTTTTAATGATAAGGAGAAGAACAAGAAGCTGCTGGTGAAGAACAATGGGAGTATCAAGCGTGTGGTCATGGATCTCATCACTGGGGAGAAGGCCTAGTTTTGAAGACCCTTTACTAGTAGTAGATATTATTGTTATTATAAATAAATGCATTGGTGGTCTGGTAGTACGAACTTTGTTATTGAATGATTTGCATTTTCTAGGGGACCCCCTGATCATGGTGTGTTTCAGAATCTTACTAGAATTTTCTTGTTAAATATCGTAACAGACAAACCTAGTTATATGTATAATTTTATATATATGTTGTGAATTTTAATGTGTTGGTCACTTTAGCTCCTTATAATTTAGCTATTGTGTTTTGTGTTTTCAATTATTCTACTTGATGTGGATATTCTTTGCCCGTGCCTTGGCATTACCCTACTTTTACCAAACAAATAATTAATAAGGACTAGTGGCTTTCAAAGCGCTCTGAATTGTAAACCAAAGGCCATGGGGTTCAAAGGTTTCAGCCTCAGGTGAGTTATTTAGAGAGATGCATGTTCTTTTAGAAATTCTGTTAAAGCAATTTACATCATTTTGTGGTTTAATTTAAAAAATTACAAATCTGAAGGTATATTAAGTTTTACATATAAATAATGTGACATAACTGTGAAATTTAAAGTTCATTTTGAAAAATTATTACGTATTTTTGGATTAAAGGCCGTGAATTTATATATTGTCATAGTTACATGCAATATCCCTCCTACGGTGATGATTATTATTATTATTATTATTTATTTTTGTGAGAAGTATGATTTTTAATTTGGGTGCTAAGAGTTCAATGGATTTATCATTTGTATATGGTACGCTTCTTTTTCTATTCGTATCTATTCTAAAGAAAGAACTTTGAAGAATAAAATGCTAGAAGGTTATTTATATTTTGATTTAATAAAATTGGCAAGTGTTCTCGAATTATATGACAATACAGCTCTAGAGAAACTTTAGATAGAACGAAAGACATGTTTCGATATGAGAGATGGATACAAACTGTTTTTAGACTGAATTGGGTGCCCTAGATTAACCAGAACAACTATAAATCAAATAAGCAATACATCGCCTATTGTCACTGTCAGTGATGTTTATCGATGATGCATAAAATACAATAAATTTATTAAGCGTGTGGTCTTGGATCTCAACAGTCAACATACGCATAAATGCACTCTGGAGGTCTTTGGTGGTAGCAACTTGTTAATGTCATTGGGATGATTTCCCTTTTTTTTTTTTTTTTTTTTTTTTTTAAGGAAATATTATGTCCATAATATTTTTACAAGATTTTCACAATAAATCTTAAGTGTCAGGTTATTATTAGTTTTTTTTTTTTTTTTTGAAACTGAAACTTGAATTTCATTAATTTTGAAATGGAAACACAACAGAGCACAGCACAGAGAACAGAGCACATCACAAAGAGAAAGAAAAACAAAGCAGGGCTAACACTTAGCTCTATCTAACAGTAACTCCTGCCGAATAATAGGCGGCTCAATTCCTACCCATTGCTGAGAAATGCCCGAAGACTTAGCAAACTGAGCCAACTCGTGCGCTGCTCTGTTGTAGTCCATTTTCAGATGATGCATTTTCCAGCTCCTAAAGGAACGCAGCAGATCCAAAGAACCATGAATGACCATCCCAAACTCACCATTGTCATTGCTTTGATTAATAGCATCAACCACCACACAAGCATCGGACTCCACAATAATTCGATGAAGCTCCATCTCCTTAGCCAATCGAATCCCCTCCTCCACTGCCAAGGCTTCGGTAACAGCCACCCCATAAACTCCATTCAAAACTCTGCAAGCCGCAGCAACAACCAGCCCCCCTGCAATCTCGAATAACCACTCCCACTGTTGAACTACCTCCATGTCTAGCCGTGGCACCATCAACATTTATTTTATAAACATCCGGAGGAGTCGTTGCCCACCCAACATCAGCTCCTAGTTGTTGCTGAACCATACAAAACAGAGCAGCGTTCTTGAAGTCCACATGAGTACGAACCGCCAAATTCCAGATTTGAAAGTGAGGGCTGCATATAGATTCATGAACCACTTGATTTCTGTTGTACCAAACAGCCCATGCTGTAACAAAGAGGGTCTCAAGGTCATTTGGGAAACCGGCATCTAATATTTCTAGTGCTAAATCCACAAAACTCTTATTCACAGCCAACATATTAATTGGACAATTCTGCCAATTCCACCAAACCTCGCTAATTTTATTACAAAAGATTAAGGCATGGCTAGTATCCTCAACAAACTTCCCACACAATGGACAGTCAGCCCCCACATTTAGGCCCCTTTTAACCAAGTTCAGTCTAGTGGGCAGCCCATCAATACAAGCCCTCCACGCAAAAATTCTGACTTTGGCAGGAAGCTTAAGTTGCCAAACCTGCTTCCATAGTCGAGTCCTAGGATCCCCACTTGAGCTCTCTCCCTCCTCCGAACAATCCACAATAGGCAGCGCAATATAATATGCACTTCTAACAGTAAATACTCCACGCTTGTTTCCTACCCAAATTATGCTATCATCCAGCAAATTATAGCTGAAGGGAATGTTAATGATGGACTCAGCTTCAAAAGGAAGAAAGAACCTCTTAACCATCTCCACCTTCCAATGCCTTGTTTCTTCATCAATTAGCGAGGATACCATCGGAAAATCTCCAATGTCTTGTGGGGGGGAGCAAACTTTGTAAGTAGTTGGGTTAGGCAGCCATTTGTCTTCCCATATGTGGATCAACTTCCCATTTCCAACCCTCCATCTTATACCCCTCCGAATAACCTCCAAACTATTAAAAATGCTCCTCCATGCATAAGAAGGGCTGCATCCAAGCTTTGCACTCAAGATATCACTAAAAGGAAAGTATTTGGCCTTATAAATTCTTGCGATCAAAGAGTTTGGGTTCTTCAAAATCCGCCACGCCTGCTTTGCGAGCATTGCTAAATTAAAGACTTGTAGGTTTCGAAAGCCCATCCCACCATCAGATTTTGATTTACACATTTTCCTCTAGCTAACCCAAGCCATTTTCGCTTCTTGATCTCTCCGACCCCACCAAAAGTTCCTTTCCATTCTTTCTAGATCTTCATAAAGTCCTTTTGGGAGTTGGAAGCAACTCATAGTATAGGTAGGAATTGCCTGCGTGACCGCTTTAATCAACACTTCTTTTCCCCTTACAGAAAGCATTTTTTCTTTCCAACCAGAGAGCTTTTTCCCCACTTTCTCCTTAATTTCAGCAAAAACCTGATTCTTTGACTTTCCAATTACTGATGGGAGCCCAAGATATTTTCCATGCCTTAATTCATCCATTGGCCCTAGAATTTCCAGGACCTCTCTTCTTGTTTCAACCGGGGTATTATGGCTAAAGGTCACCGAAGACTTATCCATATTGATCTTTTGCCCTGATGCTACCTCAAATAGCTTCAGAATTTCAACGAACTTGCTGACCTCCGCACTTTCAGCCTTGCAGAAAAATAGGCTATCTTCCGCAAAAAATAAATGCGTGACTCTAGGGCAGCCCCTGCATATGGACACTCCATTGAGTAGATTCCTATTGCTTGCATCAGAGATAAGAGCCGAGAAAGCTTCCATACAGAGGAGGAACAGATAGGAAGATAAGGGATCTCCTTGTCGAAGCCCCCTAGTCGGAGAAATGCGACCATGAGCTTCTCCATTGATCAACACCGAATATGTAATTGTTGTTATACATTTCATCACCCATTCTACCCATATTTCATGGAAACCCAACCTCCTCATCACCCATTACTAGTTGTTACAGATGGGTAAAAAAGTAATTTAAATTGTGAATTCAAATTATAACCGACGGATGGGTAAAAAAGTAATTTAAATTGTGAATTCAAATGATAACCGATAACAACTTACCGCATATGATTTGTTGTGAATGTACTAGTTTTTTTTAAAGGGGATATGATCATGTGTGTTTCATAATCTTAAAATCACTTGCCTAATAAATATCATGGATAACTTACCTAATAAAGTGTTTAAAGTTGATGAAGAACCAACCGTGAGGCACCCAAATTTTCTTAGTGTTTCTTGATTCACATAAGTTGAAGTAACAAGTTATTAATGATAGGTAATAAAGCAATGTTTGTAATAGGTTCATATGAAAGCCAATAAAAACTTGTCAATTTTGTTGTTGTGAAAAATATTGTCAAATTATTTAATGTTTGTAGCATTAAGTTCATGCATATGGTACATGATGGTGGACTCATTGGTCTTGGATAAAGGTGTTCAAAAAACTGCTTGGATAGCATGACTACACCTAAACTGACCAAAATCACCTGCAAAATAGAGTAATTGAAAATTCTACAAAATTGTACCACACTGCACCCATACATATGTGTGTGTTTTAGACTGATTAAATATATTGTATATTAAAATTGTACCACACCTATTAACATATAAGTATAAATTTAATATAGGTTTTATAAATGTTTAACATATATTTAATAGATATTTAGCATATATTAAATATATTTAGTATATATTTGTAATATATATGAAAATTGACTAAATTGCACCGCACGATGTAGTGATAAATATGGCTCAAAATTGCATCGTAAACACCCCTAATCTCAGAGGTCCCAATTCAATCCATCATTAGCGATCTATGAGATTTTCGGGGTGTCTCATGGGTAGGGAGCAGAATCAAGGGAGTTAATTTTGTACTGGGACCTGTTTTGGTTTGGCCAAAGGAATGGTATGTTTCGGTATTGGTCAATATTAGTGTACAATTTAGAAGTTATCGCTACATACATAAATACATATTTATAAGCTCAAATATTAACATAAGTACATTATCCTATTGTTTTAGAGGAATATCAATATCAATTTAAATGCCAATATAGACACACCAATGGTATAGCTAGTACCAACATGGTATTGGCTACCTTTGGTTGAATAACTTGGTCAAAAATATTAACATGGTTATTCAATAAAAAAAATATATGTTACCATCATGTGACTGGGCGGTATAAATGAAACTATATGTCATTTAACATGAATTTCATAATTAAAAAACATTTAAGATGTAAAAAGAATTCCACCACATGACTCTCATTAGGAGCAATTACTCCTAGGTCTAGCTTTTATTGAAGTGAAGTGCAATAGAAGTAGTTAAAAGGTGAGATTTAAGAGCTTAATGCAGGCATTTCTTATTGAGTGGGTTGTCTGTTCCCATGGCCCATGTTGACAAGATCAGTTTCCATGTGCTTTTGATTAATTTATGGCTCCCACAGTCTTCATTACAATATTCACAACTCTCTCTCTCTCTCTATCTCTCTCTCTCTCTCTCTCTTATTCTTTAATTGAACAATGACTCAATCTTTTCCATGATTTTGTCTGTAGATCAAGAGTTAAATAAAGCTGAAAAAACCCATTACTCCATTTAATTAAGCTCTACAATGGGTCCTTAAATTTCAATGATTTTTCACTTCCTGAGGACTCTTTGATTGGTTATCTTCCTCTGTTCCCTTTCTGGGGAATCCTCTCTTTTCCCCATGAATTTTTCAACAAATCTCATTGGGTTTTGAGCTTTGTTTTAGTGTTTGTGCCACTCTCATGCACACACTTACACACACACACACACACACACACTCTCTCTCTCTCTCTCTCTGTGTTTTCTCTAAATGTTGCACATGTGGGGTTCTATGCTTTTGCCTCCACAAGGACATGAAGGCATCAAGCTGCTGAGTTTTGATCTTTGGGCCTGAATTCTTGAGATGTGGTTATGAACAGCAATAGCAGCAAACATCACAGAGCATGTCTTGTTTTAGTTACTTTTGTGTCAGCTTATCCATTCACTCTCTGTAGTGCTAATGTGCTTTTCAACGCTTCACCTTTTGGGTTCTGATGTATTTGAGATCTTTTACTATAAAGTAGTTAATGGGAGCTAGAGTGTTCATTGGTGGTGGGAATAGATGTTAAGTTCATTGCTTTTTTAGAAAGATGGAATCTGAGAATAGGTTCTACTCGACTGATGAGTTCAAATTGGATGCAAAATGGCTGATTGATCCCAAGCATTTGTTTGTTGGGCCTAGAATTGGAGAGGGAGCTCATGCCAAAGTATATGAGGGAAAGTAAGTTTAAAGATTTTCTTAAATTTGATTCTTTGTATTTAGCTACTTGCCTTGCTGAAGTGAAAATTTCTTTAGTTTGGCTTCTGGTGGAGTGGGAATTTTGTTCTTCGTTTAAAGAATTATTTTTGGGATTTGCAAAATACTTGCTTTGTCATTGTCAAGGGTCAGGAATCCCATCTTTGTTATTGTTGTGTGTGTCTCTTTGGGAAATGGTCAATCTACTGTCTATCCAGTGTATTTGTTAAGCTATTCCTATATAGATTCTGCATTGTCCAGGTCATGTATCTGTTTGTGTATATGGAAAGCCAAATTGTGATGGGAATGGTTATGCTTGCATTGAATTGGAGACGAGTTTCTTTTAGTAAATTGCAATTTGTTGTATGTTTCTGCTGAAGTATCTCACTTTAGTTTTTGGTTTTTGGGTTCTCTTCAGATACAAAAACCAGACTGTTGCTATTAAAATTGTTCATAAAGGAGAAACTCCAGAGGAGATTGCCAAGAAAGAAGCACGGTTTGCAAGAGAAGTTGCAATGTTGTCTAGAGTTCAGCATAAAAACTTAGTGAAGGTTGTATTTGATTTCAAAGCTCTTACAATATTGTATTATTGCACTAACAAAAAATATATATTGTATTATTGTGTGTCAGCATCTGACAAAAAATATTATGGAAACGTGTGTACAGTATATTGGTGTTTGCAAGGAGCCTGTAATGGTGATAGTTACCGAGCTTTTATTGGGAGGAACATTGCGAAAATACTTGCTGAACATGCGGCCTAGATGTTTGGACACACGTGTTGCTGTTGGGTTTGCACTTGATATTGCTCGTGCTATGGAATGCTTGCACTGTCATGGAATCATACACCGTGATTTGAAACCTGGTAATCTTTTCATTCCAATGCTTTATTCTTTTGATGTAACTTTATAAAACAGGCCTCATTAAGTTGAGATCAGATCTGGATTGATTAAAGGTATCCTATATGCATGAACCCACTAAACGTCTAGAAATCTTAGTGTGGAATCTTCCCTTATCAAGAAAAACCCCACTCAATTTCAATTTCTTTTACAGGATTGCACATTCAAACTTTCATAAATAAGTTACACATATTGATCTCTTATTGTACTCATGTCTATAAACAAAGGTTGTACTCAATGCACACACTTCCCACTTTTGCGGGATCTGGAGAGATGATAGGTAGACAATCTTACCACAAATTTGTATGTGAGGTGATTAGTACTCATGTTTATAGATTATTTTATTTATTACTTACATTAATTGATGGAAGTGGAATTTCCTAGTTTAGCTCTTAAGTAATCAATATCATCTTGTCCTTGCCTATCACTATTAATTATCAGCCAACTTTCTTAGCAATTTGACTTTTGGCCTGAATTCACCACCATTCAAGTTTTTTAACTCGATAAATTAGCCTTCGGTTGGAATATTCATGTCAACACATAAATCTCTAACACTAAAGGAGTTGTGCTAGTACCATATAATTGGGCACAACTCGCCACATGGCGAGTTGTGATTGGCAAAAGTGTGTCAATGGGTCATGTGGGGACATACTTTTGCCAATCACAACTTGCCATGTGGTGAGTTGTGGTACAAATTTGTGCCCAATTATGTGGTACTAGCACAACTCATTCTAAAGAGTAGGTAGTTGTCTAAGTTGCCAAGTTATAATTGATGACACCATTCAATATGTCCCTTTAAGAAACTGACATTTTTGTGCAATAGTTAGTTAATGCCTTGAATTTAGATCTCTTTTCTGTTGGGGGAGGTTTAAATTGTATGAAGAGTGTGTTGGATTCACCAGGGAAGATGGATTGGATCGACAAGCGATGCCAATCTCTCAAAAGAAAAGAAAAGGTTTTCTGAACAGGAAATCCCTTGTGAGACTGGGGATGATGTGCTCCTAGATTATTACCCCTTCAGTGAATCTAGGCACCTATCATTTGCTTATCACACAAACAACCAACCCCAACCTCCCCCCATCTTCAAAAAAAGAAAAAATCATATGTTTGTAAGTAGGAAAGGTACGATAGTACCAAGGAACTACGGTATTATGGTCCTAACAAATTTGTCGGTTTCATATAGGTAGATTCCACAAACATTAAAATCAAAATATCTCATTGATCCTACTTTTTATTGAGGCTCCTTTCAGGTTAGGGGATAAGTCAGCTCTAAAATCTCAATTAATCATTTACCAAGAATTCGGATTTGTCTAATTCTTGAACTTAACCACACTCCCCATGGTGGACCCTCAACAAAACTCATCATTTAGAAGGGTCTACATGAATTTATAGTGGAGATTGATTGACAAGATTACGTACTAATTTGAGACCTGAGAGGGGGGATTAGGATTGTAGTTAATATAAATCACAACAATAGGGCACAACCTTTGAATGGTTGAATTACTATTAGAGTCATTGGCCCCATGTGAAAAATATTCCACTTAACGAAAAAGTAAGTAATGGAATAAGTTAATTTCTGGTGGACTTCTATAAAGTTGAATAAAAAGTGCCAACATACTGATGCATATTGATTATGAATAAATACAAATTTTGTAAATTAGGATAATATATGTGCTGTTGCATGCTTTTTTCACCGAAAGCTGTACCTTTGTCTACTGCTAAAGTGCTAATGACTTCATTTTAGAGGATTTCAGTTAGGGAGAGAGCTTTCTTAGCCTTTTGGCTAATTTTACATGTAACTAAGGGAACATAATAAGAACAATAACTATTTCATCCTCATGTTAAACACAGATGCTTTTTCAGTGTGTTTTGGATTAAATGAATCTAAAGTTGATTCACAGACTCCTTTTTAATGATATAATTCTTTTTGGTTTTATTTGACTAATTTTTTGACACAACTGTGTTATATGAGCCAGTATAACGGACAAGTTATCAACCGGACAGATATAAAACAGAAACAAGTGTTCTTGTCTACTTGAGACCTTGCCTTCAACATGATTTACCTAACAAAAATATGCAGCATACTCAGCAACACTAAATCACCGTAGTAAGCAGCCTAGATCATGTGTTTTTGACAGGCCCCACATACCAATGAGTACCATTGTTGCACACAGTTGTTTTCCTTTATGTTCTGTATTGTAGGTGAGTGGCTATTGTCTATTCATAAGATTTTTCTTAATATGACTGATCTATCATTATGAGTTGACGTATTGGCGGGAGAATGCTGAAAAACCTTTCTTATATTTTCAAGATACACTTGTTTATGCTTATTCACCTGAAAATATGACATCTGAAACAATATATTCCTGAGTGAAGATGGAATTTTTCTTTTGATTGTGGTGCAGAAAATTTACTCCTGACTGCAGACCACAAAACAGTTAAACTAGCAGATTTTGGTTTAGCGAGAGAGGAGTCATTAACAGAGATGATGACTGCTGAAACAGGGACGTATCGTTGGATGGCGCCAGAGGTAGTTCATTAAGAAATTTAGCATAGTTTGGTTCTCCTGTTTCTCATTTTATAAATGGCTATATAAGTATTACTTAAATACATTTTATTGGTGGCAGCTGTACAGTACCGTTACATTAAGGCAGGGAGAAAAAAAGCATTACAACCATAAAGTGGATGCCTATAGCTTTGCAATTGTGTTGTGGGAGCTCTTACACAACAAATTGCCTTTCGAGGGAATGTCCAATCTTCAGGCAGCATATGCGGCTGCTTTTAAAGTAAAATATACATTCCCTGTTTATATATTATCTTGTTATATTGTTACATATATTATTGCATAGTTGTAATCTGAAGCCTTTTGGTACTGCTAAATCAAACTGATAACCTTAAGAGGGTACTTTGCCATTTCAGAATGTGAGGCCTAGCGCTGATGACCTCCCAGAGGAATTAGCTACCATTCTAACTTCATGCTGGCAGGAGGATGCAAATGCTCGGCCCAATTTCAGCCAAATAATCCAAATGCTACTTAACTATCTGTACACTATTTCTCCTCCAGAATCCTCAATCCCTTCTCGAATTTTCATGTCTGAGAATGCAGTGTTGCCGCCTGAGTCTCCTGGTACAAGCTCTTTGATGGCAGTACGTGATGACACAGGTGATACACCCAGAGCAAAGATGGAGGACAAGCCGAAAGGTTTCTTCTTCTGTTTCAACCAGTGTTATTAACCCCTGAATAAATGTTCCTTCCAGCCAAAATGGGTCAAGGGAAGCTTAGTAGATAATAGGTTCTAGTCTCACAAATACATTTGATAACATAGTATGTGTTTAAATTGATCAATTTACAATAAGTTGAAGTTCAGTTCTAGTCTCACCTTGTTTTCTGATGTTGCTTTTGATTTCAGCGACCACACTAGGATTGTAGCTTCAAGTACACATGGTTCTACTATCTAGTAACTAATAGTTTGGAAAATGGAGTAGGGGTTATATTTTCTCAACATCAAGAATCAACCCAAACCGATGGCCCCCAACCCAACCAGTGTATAGATACTATTTCCTTATTTTATGATGTTTATTTCCGTACATATAAAGTCATCCCAATGCATTGCGTTCATTCCAAACACCAGAAAATGCTTTCATGATAATTATTAATAGAATGAGGATTCTTATGGTTGTAGTATCAATGGGGTGCTTGGCATGTTGCTAATAAAGGCCTCAAGTAGAAGTGCAACCAATGTCTTTGAATGTGATATAAATATTTTTGTGCACAAGATTGATTAGAAAGTAATGATAGTTCATTCAGAAACCTACTTCCCTATCTCTGAAGTTCCAAACTTGTATTTGGTTGGGACTCAGACATCAACCTCTAAAAGCTTCTTCAAACCTGGTTATACCAATACGCTGGATTGGCTTATTTACTGATACTTGTTTATTTTCTGAAAGTTGGTAAAATGATAGTTGCACCTGTAAAAGTAAGGTTTTAAAAATTACATAAGAAAATAAGTTAAATAAGCTCTAAGAAAAAAGCTAAAACTTAAAAGAAGGATTATAACTTTTGGCCCTTTGGCTAAAAGTTGCAAGTTTGCTTATATATAAGGCATGCACAACTCACAAGTGATGCTGGCATTCTAAGATGACCATATAAGAAAGAAGAACAAAATACTTTTTGCATGCATTGTGATCTCTTTGCATGTTTTAATTCTTTGTTCATTGTTCAGCACGAACCATAAATAATAATCCTAGTAATCGTCAGCCTCACCACAGTGATTTTGGGTTGAAACTAAAAAGATGATATTTCAAAAAGCTTCACAAGATCTGCTTCTTAAAAAGGCGATTTTGGCCACCTAATGAGTTTTTAAAAGGCTATCAATTGCAGCACATTGTGCTTCATGGTTCAAAAAGGTGAGTTTTACCCGGGGAAAACAGCTGTCAAACAAGACATGAACTCACATTTTCTTTCTGCTACTCTGTTGGAAACTTCCGTGAGAAAGAACAATTTCGGAAGTGTACATTTCTAACCATTGCCAAAACTCTGAGCGAAATCAAGCATAACAGTCAATGTGAACAGTTTTTTTTGTTTGTTGTAGTGGTTGTTTATGAGTTTCATAAACATCACTTATTTGATTGCTCCCCAAGTTTTTTTATTTTCAGCATTGATGCAATCAATATCATAAAAATAAACACATTAATATAAGATTCAGAAATCTATTGGCATTTTATATTCTAAACATTCAAAAGGGTGAGTCTTTCTCTTCCCCACCACCCCCACCGTCTCTTTTTTATCAAGAAATATGAAAACTTTCTAATCGGGACAAAATCACTTTCCTTTCGGTGGTACAAAGGTCTGACTATCCAAATTTTCTATTATAGAAACTAAAGTAAGTTGACCAAAACACAAAAGAATCAAGGATAATAGAAAAAGTCTTCTATTGCAATAAACTGAGAAATCAGCATTATTTTTAGCAAAAAGGAAAGTCTTCTCTTCCCGCCCCACCCCCCCCCCCCCCCCCTTTTTTATTGAGACATCTAAAAATTGTTGGGATTGGAACAAGATCACATAGCTTTTTGGTGCACAAAGTCCCCAACTCAAGGCCAGCTATCATAGCATTGAAGAATTCTATGTTCTCTTTTGTTCTATAACAGAGGAACAAGGCCTTCAATAGTCTTGCAATGTATGTAGATTTTAGGGTTTACCAATAGTCATTGCAAGAACATAACCCCTCTTTGAAATGATGGAAGCGATGACGATCCCTGACAACAATTTCTCTATTATATACCTTTGAGATTATCTTCGTAGCATTGTGGCAGTCTGTACACACTCTTAAGATTCTTTGATATTCTGATTGTAGTTCCAGGTGGGGTTCTTATGAGACCAAATGCAATGGCCAACTTCTCACTATGGTGAGAGACTGAAGCTTCCTTATCATCTTCCTCAGCATCAAGTCTTGCATCTGCTGGGTTGGGCACATAGCCTGCTGACTTGATCTGTTTCATCATGTCTTCAACTCCACCATATATCTCCTTTAAGTGAGCATGTCCATCATCTTCTGAGAAAAATTCATGAACTACTCCATCTAACTCAATCAAGCTACAACCTGGTGTCTTTTTAATCCTCTCTTCCCGCATCTGACGCCTCACCTTCAATGCATCCTCACATCTACCAACCGATGCATAAATATTTGATAGAAGTATGTAATCCCCACTATGAGCAGGCTCCAATATTGTTATGCATCTAAATGATTCTTCCCCAATTTTAACATTTTTATGAGCCTTACATGAAGCCAACAATGTTCTCCAAACAACAGCATTTGGTTGGACGGGCATGTTCTTTATAAACTGATATGCCTCTTCAATCAACCCTGCTCGGCCAAGAACATCTACCATACAACCATAGTGCTCAATTCTTGGTTCAATACCAAAATCTTTACTCATGCTGACAAAAAGACTTCGACCCTCATCAACCAGACCTGCATGACTGCATGCAGCAAGAGCGCCAATGAAAGTGACATCATTTGGTTCAATATTCTTCTCCCGCATCAAATAGAAGAACTCAAGAGCCCTTTTACCCTGTCCATTACTAGCAAGACCTTGAATAAGTGCTGTCCAAGTGAAGACATTTTTTGAAGCCATTTTACTAAATATTTCAATAGAACTGTCTACAGATCCACATTTCGCATAGAAATCAATCAGTGCAGTTCCAAGGGTAACAGTGAGCTTCAGATTCCTCTTCTTTATGTAAAATTGGACCCATTTGCCAGTTTCTAAAGCTCCAAGGACAGCACAAGCATTAAGCACACTGACCATGGTGACCTCATTGGGATCCACATTGTTCTTTTGCATCTCATTAAAAAGATCAAGAGCCTCTCTACATCTATTTGCTTGGCAATAACCAGAAATCATGGCACTCCATGCCACAACATCCCTCTGATCCATCAGGTCAAACAATCTTCGTGCAGTATCTACCTCACCACATTTCGCATACATATCAACAAGAGAAGTCATCAAAGCAAGACTCTTCTTAATTCCATTTGCCTCTATATACCCATTAATCCACTCCCCCAATTCCAAATCAGCCAACCTCCCACACGATGTCAAAACACTAATCATTGTAACCTCATCGAACCCAACACCCAATTCCCTCATCCTATGAAATAACTTCACAACCTCTTCCCAACACCCGCTCCCCATGTAACCTGAAAACATCGAATTCCACGCAACAACACCACTTTCTGACATTCCATCAAACACCCGGCGAGCGACCTCAACTCTACCACAATTAGCATACATATGAATCAAAGTATTCTCAACAAACTCAACTGATCCAAACCCACATTTCAAAATGTGAGCATGAACCTGTTCACCTTCACTCAATGCTCTTAGTCTAGAGCAAGCCTTTAACACACAAGGAAAAGTGAATTCATCAGGTTCCACTGAAGTCTCAAGCATTTTCTTGAACAAAAATATAGCCTCATGAGGGGATTGCTTATATGTAAGACCCCTTATCATGACATTGTAAGCCGACGAATCGGGTTCGCCAATATCATCAAAAATGGAGAGAGCATAGTCCATGGTATTGGGGAGAAGTATAGCTGCGGATTCCAGAAGGTTTTCAGTGACGGCCCGGTTGTGGATGAGGCGAGTTTTGATGAGATGGGCATGGATTTGGTTGAGGTCTTTGCTGGTTTTGCATTGTTGTAGAAGTAAGGTTTTTGGGTTTTCAATGGTGGTTATGGCAGTTATGGGTTTGGCGGGAAAGACAGTTAGTGTAGAAAGCATTTCCTGAGTTGTGAGTTTGAAAAAAAAAAATCTCAAAAATTAGACAAAGGCCAGGGCCTAGAGTAGAGTCTTTTAGACCAAGAACCAGGTGAAGGGTGAAGGGGCAAGTATGAGGGCTTAAAAAAAAAAAAAAAACCAAATGAAGAGTTAAAATTCAATTTAGTTCATTGATTTTTATTTTAAATGTTTAAATAGTTCTTAAATTTAATTTTTGTCAATTTAGTTTCTTACTTTGTCAAAATGAATTATTTGAGTAATGGGAAGCAGGCTAGTCCCCGAAAATGTTCGTTCCTTTGTCACTTGGGCTGAAAATCTTCATTTCTCATTTTTAGGAACTCAGTATTGTGACCAGTACGTCAACGAGCATGGAGGCAGGCATTTGGTACATACAGTAGAAGTAGCAATATCGCTGAAGCCTAAGGAAAGCACACATGATGCTCTCTTTGATGTACAAAAACTAAACTATTAGTTCTTGGGTAGTAAACTTCGAATCCACGATGGATTCCTTGAATCCACAAGAGAAGAACAAGCGTAAATACACTTTTAGTCCCTACATTTTGCATCTTTTCCATTTTGGTCCCGTACATTTTCATTTCACCACTTTTAGTTTTTAAATCAATTAACGCATTCTATTTTGGTCCTTACCATTACTCACTTAACAGAAATTGCTCATGTGGCAAACAAAGTTCACTGTTAACACATTAAATGCTGATGTGGTTAATAAAATAATATTAAAAAATTATTTAGTATTTAAAATATGCCACTTCAGCATTTTAATTTAAAATTTAAAAAACAAATAAATTTTAATTTTGCAATTCTAATTTAAATTTTTTTTAAAAAAGGGAGAACCTTTTTTTCTTTTTAGTTTTAAGATTAAGAAAAAAAAACTTGTAGTAACTATCTCAATTTTTCTTAAATTTTCTTGTCAACCAAACACAACATCATCAATAAACACAAAACTCAAACTCATTTTCATTTTCCTATCTCTCTCTCTTAAGTCAAACACTCAAACTCCGCTCTCTCCCTCTTTGCTTTCTCTCATTTCTTTTTCTCTTTGTTCAGGTTGTAGTTTTTGGGATATGGCTTTGATTTGGGTTTAGAGAAAGAGAGGCTGAGATGTGGTGGTTTGGATTTGGGTAAGGAGAGAGGGGCTGAGGTCGGCGGTGGTTTGGATTTGGGTTTAAAGAGAGAGGGGCTAAGATCAGTGGTGATTTGAAGCAGATCGGCGGTGAACCCGACCCTATCGCTCTTCCCAGCGATGTCTTCGGACCTTGTGGTGGCAGTGGCAAATCGGACCTGCGATGGAAGATCGACCATGGCAAGCAACCCCTCGTTCATTTAGGTTGTGCTTGCTATTCTGTTGTTGCTGGTTTTGTAGCGAAATTTTGGGAATATTTTGTTGAGGTTTTGGGTTTTATTTTTTGGGTTATTTGATGAGTTTACAAAGATATTTTTGGAGATTCATCTAGGATTTTTTTTCTGGTTTTTTCAATGGGTTTTTTTTTTGTGGCTTTTCTATAGATTTTTCATGAATATTTTTGGCTAGAAATTTAAGTGTTTTTCTATGGAGAGGTAGAGATGTGAGAGGGGAAATCTTAAGGACCGAGAAATTTTTTTTTTTCCTTTTTTCAATGGAGTTATTAGGGATGTTTTTGCTGGTAATTTGTGTTTGGTTCTAAGTATAAGAAAATGCAAGAAAAGTTTCTGTTAGTATCATGTTCTTGTCGTGTTTTTTTTTTTTTTTTTTTTTTTTTTTTTTCTGGGTTTGTGTTCTTTCTTGTTCATATTTAAGATGAAACTATATCTGAATTCATGTGTATTTTGGGTTCTAATTTTGGTTTTTTTTATTATTTTTTTTTCATTTTATTAAAATTGATAAATTAATTTTTAAAAATCAAAGGTTGATGTGGATGGTAATGTGTCTTTTTTTTAATTATTATTTTATGCTGACGTGACATTTTTTAATATTATTTTATTAGCCACGTCAACATTTAATGTGCCAACAGTGGACTCTGTTTGCCACATCAGCAATTTCTGTTAAGTGAGTAACAATAAAGACTAAAATTGAACGTGTTAATTGATTTAGGGACTAAAAGTTGTGAAATGAAAATGTAGGGACCAAAATGGAAAAGATGCAAAATGTAGGGATTAAAAGTGCATTTACGCCAGAAAAACAATAGACAAAGTTTGAATTTTTATTAATCTGAAAACTCAATTGCCTTTGAAGGCTACAATGTGTTTAAATAGTAAAAACAAAACCTAGGGCAACTAGAAACCCTAAGGCGGCTACGAAAGCATATAAAACCCTAATTTGACTAAACAACATTAAAAACACCTAAAAAGAAGGAAATAAATATCTTAAACCTAAAATAACAAAAATTGCGTAAAAATACTAAAATTAAATATTTACAAAAATTAGAGAAACGGTGTCCTACATCAGACCTCTCAACTTGAAACAAACTCGTCCTTGGGTTCATCTTTGAAATCTGAAATTTTCCACTCCAAATAAACAAATACTTCGAATGCTTTAATAACTTGAACTGGTTTTGAAACTTGAATCCTTCATAAAGTGTATCATAAAATTTCTTCTCATCTACCTTCAATTAATTTGTAACATCAATCAACAAAGGGTTGATAATAAAATTAAAATTTTCTACTCCAAGAAAATCAACATATTGTGTAGTCATTTTCAACAAATCAATTGAGACCTGAGGATTGTGAGTTGTGGACTCATCCTCATATTTGACCTCAATTGAATCTTCCACAATGTTCTCAATAATTACCATTTCTTCATTCTTGTCATTATCCACAATCAACTCAACTGTCGTTTCTTTGTTCTCTTCATCAAATTTTTGGCAAGCGGTATCTTCAATCTTCAATTCAATAACTTGTTACAAGTCTTGATTTTTTTTAACCACTTCAAATTTTTCTTTAGAAATCGGTTGCTTCTTCTCAACCCTTGAACCCTTTCCTTTACTTGACACATGGACTTGACTGTGATAATTTTGATTTTGTGGTTGACCTTTCATGTTTTGAACATATTGCTTTTCAGATGAATATATAGATTTATAATCAACACTTGTATAATCTAGTATATCATAATAGTCATTAGGAAACCATAAATCAATTAATACTCTTTTCATTCTTTGCCAAGAATGGATTGGATGCTTACCTCGTCACTTTCTATCGTTTTTAATGTCTTCTCACCATTCCTTTGCTTCATCATCCAATTTATTAGTGCAAGCCACACTTTTTCTTCATCACAAATCTTCCAAAAATTAAAATACCCTTCCAAATCAAGAAGCCAATCAATAAAATCCAACTTACACATATCTCCATCAAAGAATGAAATTTTCTTGTAGTTATGAGTGCGTCTTTGAATATATTGATCATTGTTGTTGTGAGATGATTTCCTAACAAGAAAAGTAGCAATCATTTGTTGAATTTCTCCTATGATTTGCTGACTCTTTTGACAAAATTGTTGATTCTCATCACGAGCCTCTTCATGAAACTTGAGGAACTCAACCCTAGTAAGGACTGTGTTCTTGACGTTGTGTCGCCGTCGTTATTGTGGTGGTCACCGTCTCGCCGGTTAGCCATCAAACCAGAATAAGTCAAGGCTCTAATACCAACTAAAGTCACAGAAACCTAAGAAAACCACACACGATACTCTCTTTGATGAACATAAACTAAACTGTTAGTTCATGGGTAGTAAACCTCGAATCGACGAGGGGTTCTTTGAATCCACAAGGTGATAAACTAGAATCCACCAGAGAAGAGCAATAGACAAAGTCTAAATTTTTATTAATCTGAAAACCCAATTGCCTTTAGAGGCTACAATGTGTTTAAATAGTAAATACAAAACCTAGGACAACTAGAAACCCTAAGGCGGCTACAAAAATATATAAAACCATAATTTGACTAAATAACATTAAATACACCTAAAAAAAGGAAATAAATAACTTAAACCTAAAATGGCAAAAATTATATAAAAATACTAAAATTAAATATTTACAAAAATTAGAGAAACTGTGTCCTCCATCGAGTAGGAACTCTTTTTTGAGACATAAGGCCCCGAAGGAATGAGATGCAGTTCTTTAATCTTCTTAATATGATTATTTCATCCAAATTTGTTAACTAATAAAATTGCTTAATTTTTTTTTATTTCAATAATACTCATTAACCATAAGAATTATTAAATGGCACATCTCTTCAACGTTTTTGGTTAAACTTTTAGTTAAATATAGACAGTTTGAACCTCGTTTAACAAATTTGAATAGAATGATCAAATTGAGTCATTTTTATAGTGTGACAAAATTAACAAAAAATTTAATCTTAAAGATTAATTTAAAATTTGAAGTAAAAGTTAAGGGAATAAATTGAATTTTATTTTATTTTTTTAAATTAAACATAACAAGTAGAGAAAAAGAATATATGAGATTGTGTTGAAAACCTTGACAAAACATAGATACTTTTTTCCTCCTAAAAAAGTGATTACCGAAAGGAAAAAATAATTCCTTTATGTATTTAGGCTTGTTAATTCATGCTAAATTGCCAGTAATGCAATTGATTCCTTAGGCATCAAATCAAACGAATAACCAAGGGTGAGTGATTCAATGAAAGAATCTTATTTCCATATGGTTTTATGTTTAAGAGAGCATTTACTCAAAAGACAGGAAAAAAGAATAACATATGTTTTTGGTAATAATTTTATTCTTTGGCCTCGGATCCAAAAAAAGAAGTAAAGATGGCATCTTTAGGCGGCTTCTGTCTTGTCTCATGATACGAACTTTAGTTGGCTACCTTTACTCTGTTTGTTCACCTTTTGTTGTCTTAATTTGGGTCTTTGCTGTGGGAGCACTTACAAAAGCTTCATATTCACTTATCTAGATTGTAAATTCCATGACCAATACCTATTATGTGTCGCTCATGTTACCTTCAAAGAATCCAATTTGGCCCTTTTAGGCATTGTATTCCTTTACCCAAAAATGTGATTGACAGAAGATGGATAGAGAATTAGATGCACCTTATCATGTAAGAATAAAGAGAAAAATCTATGCCTATAAATTGTTGTTTCCATTGCTCCATTAACAATAGCTCTGAACAAATTAAAGCCAGTAGAACAATGTGGACTCCCAGGCAGACTCATAGTTGGGAAGCCACTCCTCAGAATGTTTCTCACTACCCTTTGTACAAGCCTCTCAATAACAATGTCACCTATGAAGAAAAGCTCACCTATGAAGAAAATCATGGACCTCACCACCATCATCACAACCACCACCCACATTTTGAAGACAAGGTTGAGGTGATAGAATATGAGGAAGTTGTTGAAGATGGTAGGAATGGAAACTGCAGAGACAAGGTTGAAGTGGTGGAATATGAGCGAGTCAATCGTCACAAGAATGGGAACCATGAGGTTTATCAAGAAAGGGTCGACATTGAATCTGATGGCTATATCCAGCAGAAGCACAAGAACTTTGAGCTTTCCAAGTGGGCAAGCTACAGAGTGCATTAAGCATAGAAGCATGGTTGATTGGCAAGCAGAGTACCTTACATATAGTGTTACCAATGCACTAATAATCTAAATAATATGCTTGCCTTGCTGCTCTAATATTGGCATACTATTATGCACGCAATTTCCATATATATCAAATAATTTGAAAGAAAGATATGTTGTTGTGGACTTGTGGGTTTATAATCTCTTTAAGAGTATTTATTTGCCGTTTCTGTGACAACCATGCACTGATTTGCATTAAAACCCGAGAATGAAACAAGATTTGCCGAAAAGAAGTTTACATTCATGATGGAAGAGATGCATATAATAAACACATATACTTCAAGGCTCACTTTTTGACTGAGAATGGAACTATATACACTGTTAAAACTTATAAGTAGCCATTTTCATGCACAATGATGGCCTATATTTAAGGATCAGGGACTCACGCAATATATTTATATATATGCATGTTTGGGGGGCCAAATTTTGGTACTATAGTAGTTAGTAGTAAAAATAAACCATTACACACATGCGTAAACGCATATACACATAAATAAACAATAATATTTTTATACTAGAGTAGGTTATAAATTATAAATATATTGCATATAAAATTAACAACTTTCACATATGTATATTTGCAAGATAATTTTTTAAGGGAATTCATCATCTTTTAAACTCCAATGAGTATACAAAATTTGTTTGGATACAAAATTCTAGATCTAAAATTCTGAAAATTAAATATAAAAATCAAATTAATGATCCACAAAAATACATCCCATATACTTTTTTTTAGAAACAAATACAACCCCTATTCTTTCCTACATCATTGGTTCCAGACACAGCCTACGATCATATATAGCAATAGATAGAAGTTCGATCAATAATCAATAGGGGACTTTTTCTTCTTCTTCTTCTTCTTCTTCTTCTTCTTGTTTTTTTTTTTTTTATAATTTTATAATTTTTAATTTTTGAGAAACAAGAGGGGACTTGATTTGCTATGATTTTGCGAACTTAATTACTTTGTGAGGAGAGGTTGAATCTCACCTAAGTTCAATGCTGCAATGTAACCACATGTCAACTAAAAAAAAAAGGTACCTAAACTGCTCTTAATTGTCTCATATTTTCTTCATTTTAAAGTTTGATTTAAACTTGAATTCGCATAGACAAAATAAAAAACCAAGTTAGTTTGCATGTTGTGCAAACTAATGAGCAAATTATGGAGGCGTGTCTTTAAGGGGCTCCGAATGCATTTCATATCTAATTGGTTCAATGAATGTAGGTTTCTTCGTTGTTTCTTTTTCAGCAGTTATGGGAGCTGACATCTTTATACATCAATGGATTGGCCATGTTATGGGAGCTGACATCTTTATGAATTGTAAATTTCAGAATAGTTTCTAGCAGGCAGGACCATTGTACAAGAATCAAGTTGGGAATATCTTATATCTATAACCTTTTCCAAATCCACTTGGATTTCTTTGAAGGAGAGTCGTACAGTGAAGCAATCCACTTGGTTGTTTGGTATTTCTTTCCTCCCAAATAGTTTGGTTGCGTCCTTTTGACATTGACAAAAGAAGCTTGTTCAAATGTAGTCATGTGACCTCTATGATTTCGCTACCAAACTTGCTTAATAATGTAGCTCTGAGAATCAATAGCATTAAAACCAGAAGACCACAACCAACAACACATGTCATGATCAAAACCGTGTAGTAAATAAGAAATCCAATTGAAAGCATGAAGAGTTGGAATTGATTTATAAAAAAATTGAGGGCCTTCAAAGTGCGCAAATTTGTCTGTTTAAGTCTAGTTTATTTGGCTAGCTTTTAGCTTTTTTAAGTGAAAAAAAGTAACTTCAATATAGTTAGCCCAAACCATATTGCTTAAACCTAATTTTAATAAGGGCTACTTACAAACTATAATACAGTTGGGGTTGCAAATGTGGCTAGCTTTTGATTGCATTAGACTTTAAAAAACATGAGTTTGGGATCTATATTTTTTAATAAATTCAGATTTAGAATAAGTACTTTCAACCCAAACTTGTCATTTCCTATTCTTAAGTAAGTACACCAAAATTGACCAAAATGGAGCTGCTTGGATCGAAGTGGACCGAAATAGACCAAATGGGACTGATGGACTGAAGTGAACTGAATGGACTGAATTAGATCAAAGTGGACCAAAATGGACCAAGTGAACTGAATTATTTTGAACAAAATGAGGGCCTTCAAAGTACGCTACCTAGGGTCCGTCTAGTCTAGCTTATTTGGCTAGCTTTTAACTTTTACAAGTGAAAATAGTAAATTCAATATAGTTAGCCCAAACCATATTGCCTAAACCTATTTTTAATTAGGGTTACTTACAAACAGCAATATAGTTAGGGGTGCAAATGTGGCTATAATTTAATTGCATTAGAAATTAATAAACATGAGTATGAGATCTATATTTTTTAACAAATTTGAATTTAGAATATGTTTTGTCAACCCAAATCTGTCTTTTTCTCATTTTTAAGTAATACATCAAAATGGATCGAATTGGATTGAATTAGTCCAAATCGACCAAAATGCTATACTGGTGTAGTTTAACAAGAGCATAGTAAGGAGTAACAATAAATGTTACACTTTAACTTTTAGATATTATATAAATATATGAATGTACATCTTTTTAAAACCCCACTTTTTCAAAATACAAGTATATTTCAGCAAAAAACCATCAGCAAAATGCTAAATAAGTGATGCCAAATGCATGCTTATGTGCATGATACACAATTTTTTGGCCCAAATAACGGAAATTGTTGCCAAGGTGACTTATGTGGTTTTGTGGAATACTATATATTACAAGGATCAATGTTAGAGACACAAAAAATTTCACAGTTTGTTAAGATGACAAGTTGTGATTGGTGTAACATTATTTTCATATAAACTCACTACTAATATCATTTTTATTAGTACATCAAACATAATATGTCATTTTAACTTATGTGAATGAAAATTTGTGAAAATTTGTGTCACTAGACTTTGGGAATTACGAGTGTTTGAATTATGAGGGGGAAGATGACTTGCTTGTCCTGGCAAGCTTATGCTATATGTTAGGGTATCCTAAAACAACATGCAGAATGTTATAGATATCTTAATGCAAGAAGAAATGAGATAGTAAGTATTTGTCAAGAGCTTTGTAGTTTAGTAACATTAGCTAATTCTTCTCATGTGCGGAACTAGATTTGTATTCTCCCTCCCCCACTTACTTGTAAGGGTAAAAAAACAAGACAATAAGTATTCAACATTATTGGTGTAAAAAATAAAGTGACAGTAGGAAGCTTTGTCCCCTATTTTAAAGAATGAGCTGAGATCCCGCACGATATGCGGTGAAATTTATTATTAGTTTTCTCTAATATTTCAATAATTTTTGCCAAAAATCATGTAGTTTAATTGGTTGTCACCTCATAATATATCCAACAGAGACATTCAAGGTTTAAATCCCCACCCCCAACTATCTATGTATAAAAAAAAAATTCATTAATTTTCCTTGTAAAAAATTGCAACATTTGGTTATTTTATAGACAAAAGAGAAAAACACTAAGAGTAGTGGAGTAATTTGATCATACTATATATATGTGTGTGTGTGTGTGTGTGTGTGTTTACAAATTGAAAATTTTATGATATAGTGGTTAATATTGATAGGCATGTTTCATGCCTACTAAAAACAAATGAAAATATCCTTCAATTATTATTATTATTATTTTAGATTCTTGATTGTGTGTTACTAAATTTATTTTCATTTTTCACTTTTGTTGGAAATTGTTTCAATTATTGTAAAAAAAAAGAAAAAAAAAAGAGTAAGGATACCATATTTCAAATAAATTGTTTCTCACATAAAAAATTCAAAAAAAAAAATGGAATTGTTTCTCATATAAATCTTATAAAAATTATATTAAAATTTCATTATGCTTAAAATAATTAATATAACAAAATGAACATATTTGTTCTATTAGTAATCTTTCTAATTACATAGAATAAATACTACAATGTTAGTTCCACACACGCACGCATGCATGCGCCCACACACATACGCACACACATATATATATTACATATCAAAGGGGTTAGGAAATTTAAACGGTTAAGATTAATTTTAGTGAATTTAATTTTTGAGTCCAAATTTAGTAAGAATGGGGTGTAAAACTCATGTTTTACACCATCCAATAAGTGATTGTCACATCAGCATTTTACTTAAAATTCAATACATCCTAACTTGTCAATAAACTCCCAATTTGGTTGAATTTATATATGAGTATTAGAATTTATTGAGTGTAGTTATGTTTATTCTTAAATATGTGATAAAATGATGTAGCATGTTGAAATTGGAGGGATAAAACATGGGTTTTACACCACATTCTTATTGGATTTAATCTCTTAGTTTTTATGACTTTTGGGTCAATTGTTGTTAAAGAATCTAAATATGAGGAAGAATGTCATATTCTAAATTTATTATTATTATTCCAACTAAAAATTTATTTATTAGATAGAGTATATAAAAATAATGATATAAATTCATTTAATGTAAATAATTAATGCACAACTATATGTAATTAATATATATATTTACTTTATTGGCTAATTCAATGTATTAATACTTTGATATAAATGCAAACGTTGTTGAATTGGAAGTCTAAATAAAGAGAACATCAAGAAATGTGGTACATGGTACAACCCCATACTCTCTAATATAAGGTTTCTACTATTGGCAAGGAAAATAAATGTTGGGTAACATGAAAGTGGAACTCACACCACAAAATGATTGAAAAAAAAATTGAAAATTAAAAAAGAAAGTGAAGTGGGAAGTTTTGTTCCCTGCTTAAAATTATAGGGAAAGTAAATGATGTTGTAACCTGAAAAATTGGAATTCACATACCAAAAAAGCCAGGCTAAACCAATCATAATAGATGGAAAGAGTTTATCCTAATCTCTTGGAGTATCAGCCTCCGTAAATCTCCTCGAAGAGATCTGATTGAACAAACTTCTAAGGCTATGCCGACTCTCCTTGCGCCTCCTACGGACACGATTAGGACTATCCAACTCAACAAATGGATTATCTGACAATAAACCAGTCTCTAACCTTCTGGACAAGGTCACAATCTCATAGGAATCACATAGAGACTGCCCAAAATCCCAAGTGGCACCATGGCTGCTGTCATTAGCTGATGATGATTTCCTCATTGCTTCTAGCTTGAATCGAGAAGGATTGCCTTTGAAATTACTCAGGTAGGCATCAAATTCATTCATAGGCCTAGAGCTGCCAGGGTGGTTGTACCATGCTTGTGCCACTGCCTTGAGGATTTCCAGGTCTTGCTCATCTTCAACCTCTGGTTTTTTCTTCATGGAACTCTTTTTCTCTAAGAAAGTCTTGTTGGGTCCATGTTATCTTGGGTGAATTTGAGCCTTACGTTAATGCTGTAGGTAGAGATAAGCTAAAGGCATCCATACCTTTTCTGTTACAAAAGGTTTCCCTTTTTTTTTATCTTCTCTCTCAGGCTGTGGCCTGTGAGATGAAAACTACGGAATTAATGGAAATTTGGCTAGGTCTGAGTATAGGATAGACATTAGCTTGTTTTTTGTCTCCACTTTCATTTTCCACAAGTGGATGCAAAATTTTTCTCAATAATGACAGTTGGTTGAGACATTAGAATTTCTTTGGGCCATTAAATTTGACAAAATCTATATTATTGTTGTACTCATAAAACACTGAAATGTAATGATGCAAAACATTTGTCTAGACAAATCCTTCTCGTGAGACCATTACTTTCTATGCATAAGTGGATAATTTATTTGACTTATGCCACCTATGTATGCATTATTAAGAGTCTCGTAATTTGGGTTCAAATAATAATATGATGGTAATGATATTCTTTATGCCTTTATGATATCTCATGTATGTGGTTCAAACCTCACTTTCCTCTCATTGTATCTACCTAAAAAAAAAGTCTTATAACTCAAAGGTATTTACCCAATTCTCACATGAGAATAACTTAGATCCATCTTTGAATAATGATTTTGTACAATCATATCTTATTCAGCCAAAAGATTAGGCTTTTCAACTACTTTATATAGCCGTGTGCAAAGCATTTTAGTGAAAATAACCTTGCCTTTGAAGTTAAATACAAGAAATTGGGGTGAAGGATTTGAACCTAAATTCTTTTCATGGAATAGATTGGATAGTACGTTGCTCTTGACAAAGTTTAGGAAACTTGTTTTCTTTGGTATTTTCATGTTAACTGGAAATTTAAAAGTAGATAGGCATTTGGGGCCATAAGTACCACAGCCCATAAGTACCACAGCAATTTGGGGCCCTCACCCAAAGTATACACTAGGTTGAAGCTTACGGAAAGGCACCCAATCCTCCAAAGCCGAGCGGTAAGGACAAGTACCAAGGATGACCAATGTGGCATGCAACAATCACCCACCTGTTGCTAACATCACTATTGGCCTAGAGGTCCCCTTCTTCTATTCGGTTAGATAGGATGATTCTCCTCAAAAGAAATGGCCGTAGAAAATCACTAAACTCCCTCACATCAATATTTATTGTAGCCTACCAACCGTCATTCACATCTAATCCTACTAGACCTATTTCATTCACATGTAATTTGAGGGTTGCTACTCTGACACGCATCTCCTTAGTTGACCTGACGAAACAATCAACTAACAAGCCCTCCCACTAAATCAAGTCAAACCTTCTCCATATATATCATTTCATTCCATTGAACATGTTATGCAATCTCTCAACACTTTCATCTTTCCCATTGATTTATTGGTTTAACTATTACTTTTACTTAATAAAGTACCTGTCGAATTACAAGAAATCACTTTCTGCTTACAATTACAAACTCGAGATAACAAACCATCATGAAGGTAAAAACTTCTGTTTATTTATAAATATTTATATTGACACATACTATCAATAATTAGTAATTACCCACAAAGATCAAGACTTAGTTTGGATAGTGTTTTTATGTGGGTGTTGCGCGTTTGCGTTTAATTTTTGTGGGTCTTGTGTACTGTTTACGAGACCCGCAAATATGAAATTTAGCAAATTTTAAGTTAAAATTGAGTCCTATGGCACTATTTACGGATTTAAAAATTATTTTGTTATCGTATTTTTTGTTTTTAATTTTCAATTTTTAGTAATAAGCGATATCTAAACAAATAAAAAATTCATAATTTTATAAACATCGGTCGGAAGTTGGAACTTTGAAAGTGCATAGGTGAAGCCCAAGCCCAATGGGCCTGGCATAAAAGCCTTATATATTGCACCGTCACTTTCTTTCGTATTTTCCCGCTCATTTTCAAAAAGGGGAAAAAAATTCAGAAAACCCTTAGGTTTTGGACTTCGGCCCCAAAATTTTTTTTTCTTCTTCTTCCTCTTCTTCTTTGAGAAATTGAAAAACAAAACGCGTTGTTGTTGTTCTTCTTCAAAAATGAGTACTCCAATGGAGATAACACTTCAAAACCCTCCAGATCCCGATATCTCCAACCAAAACGCCGTCGCATCAACCTCAGCCTCAGCTCCCTCTCCTCCTCCTCCTCCGCCTCTTCCTCCTGTACTCGCCGATGACAGAGTCTCCGTTTCAGGTACCTACATGCTCTCATCTTCACCTTCCATTTTTGCTCTAAT
This sequence comes from Quercus agrifolia, assembly GCA_029955455.1. Lineage (NCBI taxonomy): Eukaryota > Viridiplantae > Streptophyta > Magnoliopsida > Fagales > Fagaceae > Quercus > Quercus agrifolia. Next base: position 47,905,652 of record JARQAD010000006.1, read on the forward strand.
TCCAAGCTCTGTGCTTGAGTTTTTTCGAAATTTGATTTCTCTTTCAGTTGAAGCTTGCTTAAAGCCCTCCAGCACAGCTCGGATCGACGATGTCCGCTCAGCCATTGAGAGGTACAAAATTAAGGTTTTTTTTTTTGTGTAATTTGATGTTCTAATTAATTGAAAATTGTAATGATTATGTTGAAAATGTTGGGGATTATAATGTTTTTGTTTTAATTTGTAAATGCCTAAACATGCTTGAAAATACTGTTTTTTTTTTTTTCCCGGTATAATGTCTAGAATGCTTGAAAAGAGGAGTTTAAGCTATATTGACGGCCCAGTTCCAGTGCCTCTTGATGATCCGTTTCTCACAGAAAATGTGGAAAGAATCCGTATTTGTGACACGGGTATGTTTTATTGATTTTATCTATATGTTCCACGGATTTGTATTAAGAAAGTGAAACAATTAGCTGAATCAAGCACTATTTGTTCTGCTGAATTGAGTGTTTTGATATGAGAGAATGAAAAACTTTTTCTGTTCTTTTTTTTTTTTGGGGCGGGGGGGAGTGGGAATTATTCAGGTGAGTTGTTTCTGTTTTTTTGCTATTTCTGATGCTTAAATGTTTTATCTTTGTAGATGAGTGGGTGCAGAACCATGAAATTCTTTTGTTCTGGCAAGTCAAGCCTGTTGTGCATGTCTTTCAGGTGAGTAAATTGCACTACTAAAAGGGGGTTTATAATAGGCTGGATTTTTTTTAATTTTCTTTAGGATTTGGAATATACTATTTTATAAAATCCTTATTTGACTAGATGTATGTGGCTTGTTTAATTTTTGAAATTTTCACGCAATGTTGGCAAGGAATTTTTTTTCCTTGACTTGCAGCATTCAAAGTTTCAAACTCTGATTATTGTTTGAGTGGATCTTTGTCAGCTTAGTGAGGAAGGACCATGTGAGGACTTAAGTGGAGATGGCCAACTTCCTAGCTTTAATGAATGGATGCTTCCTGCAAAGGAATTTGATGGCATGTGGGAAAGGTTTGTTTGTGTGTTTTAATTTTCTTGATAGATTAAAATCCATGGATGTACAATAAAGGTAATTGCTTTTGCAGTTTAATTTATGAATCTGGTCTCAAGCAAAGGCTGTTGCGGTACGCTGCAAGTGCATTACTCTTTACTGAAAAGGGTATTGATCCTTTCCTTGTGTCATGGAACCGGTAAGGAGCATTGATTGATTCTATTTCAGCACTCAAAACATGCTAAGTAAGTTTCCATTTTTTGTATTTATTGGAAATGAGATTTTTGGAAACAGATCGATCTTTTCAGATGTATGTGTTTGGGTGCAATACTTGTTATAGGCTGTCATGATTTTCATCACTTAGTGATTGATCTGTTTTATGATTTGGCCTGCTTGGGTTTTTAAATTGATTTATTTGCTTGTGCTTTGTTTAGTTATAGTATTAATACTAGGATTTGTATCTTATATGACAAAATTTTCACATCAAGCACTGAAAAGTGCAACATTGTTACATGATAAGTCAAGAACATCATATTCATATATATCAATAGACATAGTTGGTTCTACTTGTTGTGCAATGCCCTAAAATATCTATCAAGTGAAGACCTGGAAGTATTACAATATCTCCATGTATGGTTCTGGTTATGCTTACATAACTCCCCTACATAGTGAGATGAGACAGAGACAAAGACTCAGAATGCATAGGAACTATCAGGAGCATGACAAGTGAAAAATCACCGAGAGCAGGTTGGAGAGCTGCAAAGAAATGAATTTGGATTCCCATTAATGAGTTAACCTTACCCAGTAGACTGGTACAGCTATAAAACTCGTTGTATTATGTGTATGGACACCTTGTGGTTTAACATTACATGTATCTGGTTCAAGTTGTGTTGGCATGGACTTTCCTTCATTAATTTATGTATAATTTCTCTACCTGTCAATCTATTTGCATGAAAGTTATGATATCGTGTTGTACAAACAAGAAACAGCAGACTCCTTCAAAGTTGGTCTAATTTTTTATATTTAGTAACAGGACTTTGAGTTTTAACTGCATGCACGACTGTGTTTCCTACTGCAATCTTTTTATTTGCTAATTTTGACATCTTATTATTGGAAAGACCTACAGATAATGTTTTAATGGATAGGCACAGCTAGGTGAAAAATATACAATTAACACTTTTTTGAACCTTTTTATATGCTTGCAGCATTATTCTTTTGCATGGACCTCCAGGAACAGGGAAGACATCTTTATGTAAAGCATTAGCCCAGAAGTTATCCATCCGATTCAACTCCAGGTTTGTTCATGTATCAGTTTGATGTGAATGTTATTTCTTTTTGTTGGCTCACATGAAATGCACCAGGCATATATATATATATATATATTCTAGATTCATCTTATATTATAGTTTACCTTTTTTTTGTTAAATCAGATACCCACAAAGCCAATTGATTGAGGTTAATGCACATTCTTTGTTTAGTAAATGGTTCTCCGAAAGCGGCAAGTTGGTATGTGGTCACACTGTAATTCCTGAATAACACTTCAATATACTTGATTATTCCACCTTCATTTTTATGTGGATTAAATATTTTTTGTGTTTGTGTATCAAATTGTTTGTCACAACCTTTACCCCAAATTTCAGTCAACAGTTTGTCACACCTTATCTCAATTAATTTATGTCTTTTCCTTGATTGAGTTCTGCCCCTAAAGGATTGGCAACCATCCTCTTCCCCACCCCCTGAAAACAAAAAGAAAGGAAGAAAGAAAAAGTATATTGACATGGCCCATTGTTGATTTAGAAAAAGAGAAAAAGAAAACACCTAATTGAAGCTGTTCCCTTTGTTCTTTATTCAACATGATGACAAATCTGTCACTTCTAGAGTTACTTCAAAATCAAAACCGTGTAACTCTTATCATTTTTCCAGTCAAAAAGAAAAATATCTACTACTACATTTTGTCAAACCAAATAAAGCCTCAAGAAATCAGTCTTTCCAAAAATTGGGGATAAGGCTACCTCTCCCAAACCCTGCACAAGCTAGAGTTTTGTGCACTAGGTAGTATGACCCTTTTCATGTTAATGGCAATCATATAGAATTATCACAATTTTGAATCCTGTGCTGTTTCCTTTGTAGTGTGTTATACTGTTATGTGAAGTTGTCAAGCTGCATCTCTGTTTCTGTCAAATTTCTCATATCTTTAAACTGGTGTATATCTTCTTTATATATTGCATATTTATTGTAAAGGAAGCTGAAGCTGAAGTTAGATTTAGTGCATGCATGTGGGTCAATTTTTTTTTTTTTTTTCTCATTAAGATGCATTCTCATTGTTAGGTTGCAAAGCTTTTCCAAAAAATTCAAGAGATGGTGGAGGAAGAAAACAATCTGGTATTTGTTTTAATTGGTGAGATTTATTATTTTCAGTGGTTTCTTATTTAGCTTTCATCCTCCTTCCTTTCAGCGTATAATTATTTTATATCTGGTGATGCTTCAGATGAAGTTGAAAGTCTTGCTGCTGCTAGAAAAGCTGCTTTGTCCGGTTCTGAACCTTCAGACTCTATTAGGGTATTGCACTTCACTCTACTGCCTTCTTTTTTCTGTATAAATTTTCTGACTTTTCTCAACTACATGTGCATAAACAGAGTATAAATTTTAGAATAACATGTACAATGGCTCCTCTTTTAATATTTATTGCATCTTGGAATGTGCGTTTCAGGTTGTGAATGCGCTACTAACTCAGATGGATAAATTGAAATCATCACCAAATGTGATAATTCTCACAACCTCCAATATTACCACTGCTATTGGTAAGCCTATATTCAATTTCAGATTAAGTGCAAAATTGCCATTTTAAAGCCTTGCACTTCATTAACACAGGGTGTTATTTGTTGAGGACTGGATGGTATATTTATTCCATGCAAATCCATTTGGTGCCATTCTAGCTGACCTCTACTGTTCCTCATCATTTTTAAAAGCTGTTGGAGCACAGTTCACATTTTCAAAGTAATCGTCATCTATTTAACAATAATTTGTAGTTTCCTGTGAGGTTTTTTAACCAATAAGAATTTTATGAAACTATTAGCACCTTGCACGCATATTCCTAGAAGTCGAGCCTTGGTGCTATGGGCCTATGCAATAGCCTTCCACCAAAATTGACAGGAGGTTTGGGAGTTAAGGCTGCCTACTATGACCTCTCTCAGACCCTGCAAAAAAGTGGGAGTTTTGTGCACTAAGTACGACTTTTTTATGTTTGAATCAGACTGTTGATTTGGATATTCTCCAAACCATCCTTTCTTTTGTCTTTTTTAATTCTCTTTTCTCTTCATTTATTTACCGTGAAAATTTCACAATCCCATTTTGTTTATCTTTGACAAATTGTTGTTTGGCATTTTATGCTGTGAATTTTCTCATTGACCGCATAGGTCTCTTTGCATTCTGGTAAATTTCATTGGATTTATGAGAAATATTCTCAAAACTTTCATAATGCATGTATTTAGTGTTGACTATTTATCCATTGTTGGATTGCAGATATTGCATTTGTTGATCGAGCTGATATCAAAGCATATGTTGGTCCTCCAACACTCCAAGCTCGTTATGAAATTTTAAGATCCTGTCTGCAGGAACTTGTGAAAAAGGGAATCTTATCAAATTTTCAGGTGCAGATACTTCTCTCACCTTGTCCAAGGAACAATTTTTTGAACCTTCACTGTTGTCTTTCCAAGTGCTGATGCAGACATGTTGCCAAATATATATCATCAACTAACAAATATTGGGAACTCTGTAGGATTGTGATCACCTTGTAATTCCAAATTTTGCCAGTATGAAAGAAAAGTTGAATATGCCTGAGATGCAGGAGGCTCAGACAAAATTTCACCTGTGTAAACAATTGTTTGAAGCTGCAGAAGCATGTGAAGTAAGTGAGAAATTTTCTTTGCCTATCATTGTATTTGGCAGATTTTTCAATGACCAAAGAAGCTGACTTAATTAACTTTTGATGTTTGATTCTCTCTCTCTCTCTCTCTCTCTCTCTCTCTCTCTCTCTCTCTTAGGGAATGAGTGGACGATCTTTAAGAAAGCTTCCATTTTTGACACATGCAGCTCTCTCCAATCCTTACTATTGTGACCCTATCAAGTTCTTGTGTAAAATGGTAGATACGGCAAGGGGCGAGCTTTCTGAGCTGCCTGACTGAATTATGAGTTCTCACTTCATGTAAAAGATGTGTCTAATGCTAAATGTTTAAATCCACTGCAATTAGTTGCCATTTTCAGCCTCCATTTGTGATGGTGATGGTCCAATATGAGACAATTACTTATATCAAGACAAATGATTTAGATCCATCATGATACTGAAGCCATGGTTCTAGGGATGTATAGACCACATTAGATTAGTCCTTGCAGCACAGGTTGTCACACAAGCAGGATGCTTTTCTTCCTATTCAACTAACCTAATAGAGGTAACAATACTGCAATTAAATGGTGATTGAAGAGTTATTGCCAATTGAGCATGTGAAGTGGTCTATGCTTCGAAGTTTGAACTGTTGTACTGAAGAGAATTCAGATTTAAGAATCTCAAATTGGATTTTTCAAATTTTCTGAAGTTTGTGATGTAATTGTTAAATCAAAATTTGCTTTTACCTGTCTCTTTGGGTCCTCAACAGTTAGCTGCTTGACCAATTTTTCTACTGCCCACAATCCAAGGATTAGTCTCATCTGTGCAGGGATTGCTTTTGTTTATATCAACTTGGATATTTCATTTGGTTCCATTTACTCTATGAATATGAATATGAAATGTGTGGTTCCGTTTGCTCCATGAAAATGAATATGAAAGGTGTTTCATGGTGCTTTTGGTTCACCTGTTCCGTTTTGAATAAACTAGTAGATACAAGTAGAACCCCTAGTAGTGGTTTGGGTTTTGTTGTCTCTCAAAATTTAGCTGCCACTTCAAAGGTGTTGCTTATTTCTTCCTCACTCATAAAGAGTCTAGCTTCTATCCAGGGCTTTCACACTTCGCTTCTCTGCTGGTCTTATTCATATTTTGTATATCAAATGTTTCAATAGTTGTGACAGACAAAACCTGTGTTGCAAAGTAGAAAATCAAAGTTATTGAAATGAAAGGTTTCATGTCAAAAGTTGCTGAACTTATTTAGTGCACCGGATGTACTACACTATGCCCTTCTCTTACACGAAGTTGTATGAAATAATTTCTTCAAAATTTGTGAACTCAAACATCTAGAAAAGCTCAATACCAATAATTTTCCAAATATCAGATTTGATTATATGTAAGCATCTTAGCCATGTTTGAGAAATAAGATTCAATACAAAACTGTCACTTACTGCAGAGTATAAAACTGGGGACATAAACATTTGAAGCTTTAAGTGGCAGAGTAAATGGTCAACATCCAATCTAGAGAACCACCATATATAAGCACAGACAGCAATGGCTGCAAAATAATCTTGATTCTTGACTGATACAAGTACTTGGTCATGCCCCATACAAATTCTGATTATTCAATAAAAGTATAGCTAAGTATCCCAGGATTACATGCACGAAGATGTAACAGTAACACACGAGCATGAAGAAGAAGCAGAACATTCCAGAATATGTGCAATAATGCTTGTTATTTCTTTTGGTTTGAAGATCAACTAAGTTCATTGTTCATTTGCAAGCCGTTTATACCTTAATGGGTGATTACTTACTCGGTTGGGCGACCCAATTAGGAACTGGTTAGCCCAACATAGTCTAATCATCTTCAAGCACCCGGCCCAGAACTTGTATTCAAGTTGCAATTGGGTGAGAACTAGGAACTATAACATGTGAATTGTTGCATTTTTTACAGCCCTTACTCAACCAGCTCAACCAGGCCCAGTAGAAAATCAGCCCCAGAAGTTACACAGTTTGGGTCAACTCTGACCCAAGATGGTTCATACACTTAGGCCTAATCCATATTGCCCTAACCACTTAAATATAATAAACAGTCGAGCCTTCTCATCCATTGTGTTGGTAATCTATAACTTTTTTTTTTTTTTTAATAACAGAAAAAATGTCTCAAATCCATTATGTAACTATCAAACTATTTTTTTGTTTTTTTTAAATACAACACTTGTTAAGGTAAATTAGCCGTCAATGATTATTTAACTTTTAACATACTCACAATATTTTTTATTTAAACAATTTAAGCCTCTAATAGGATTTGATTCCTATTGGCTAATAATTTGAAGGGTCTTTTTGAGAATAGGGAAGAGAACATAAATTCATTCCACCTTTTTTTCTTTTCCAAATTGGTGGCCTTAAAGGTCTGTTTGGAAACCGATTATTGCTGAAAACTAAAAACTGAAAATAATGTAACAAAATAATTTTTAAATGTGTAAATAGTACCGTGAGACCCAATTTTAAAGTTGTTTTTGCTAAAAAAAGTACTTGCGGGTCCTGTGAACAGTGCACAAGACCCACTAAAAACGCTGAACGCTGAAAACTTCCAAACGTGCACTAAGCCTATACCACATGGCTTATTTCTTATTTGGAGGCCTTAAGCAACCTAAATGAGCTAGACCTTGAACCACCGCCTAAAAAATGATTAGGTGTCACTCTTGTGTCTCATCCAATACAATGAAACACTATATGGAATTTTGCTTGAAAGTAGAAATCGCAATCATTCATCCGTCATTATATGATTTCGCATAATAACATTAAAAGCTTCAAATTAATTTTTCTTGAATTTATGCAGTGAGTACAAATTAATTTCATCAAAAAGTGTTGAACAAATTTAATTGTACAATAGAAGATTGGATTGGGTAAACTCCTCATAGTATAAGGTTCATGAAGTAGCATTGTCGTTCTGTGCAGAACCAAAAAGATTGCAAATTTCGCCATGCTTACGAATATGATGAGGGCACTTGAAAAGCAGATCTTTGGCTTCAGACTCTCTACCTTCTTGAAAGAATGATCGGAAAACATGAAGATAAGCTGAAGAGGAAGGATATTCTTTCACGCTCAATGCCTTCAAAAAATCTGCAGCATCCTCCACAGTCCCAAACTTTGAAATATATTTGACAAAGGGTTCTGGGAAAGGTGGGTAGTTTTGCTTCTTCATCAAATGAAGCAATTTCAGTGCTTCTTCAAGTTTCCCATTGCCTAAAAGCTTTTCAATCAGTTTTTTATATGTAGCTTGCCAAGGGCTTATACGTTCCTTATTTACAATCTCCACAAGCAATCTGTATGCACCATCTATTCTGTTCCAATGTAGGAAACTGTTTATTAAGACTTCCAATAGATCAGCATCAATACTGCAGTTCTTCTCTACCATCTTTGCCAAACACATTAATGCCTTGTCAAGTTCATTAGCTACACAATGCCCTTGAATCAAAATTGTCCAAGTCTTAATATCAGGAAGAAATCCTTCTGCCTCCATCTCATCCAGCACCTTACAAGCATCTTCAAGCCTCCTTGCCTTACAAAGTCCAAAAACCAATTGGCTGTACGTAATGTTATCAGGTTGATACCCTGCGTTTCTCATAGCCTTCATAATATTCTCTGCCTCATCAAACCTCCCTGCGCTTGTCAACGATCTATGAATCCCATCATACACAACCTTAGAAAGAGTATGCCCCACTGACTCATATTTCTTTGCAACTCGAAAAACCAAATCCAAATTCGGGTTATCATTGGCTGAGATGCTTCTTAAAAGCATACTGCAGTCCTGGACCGAGGGCTTAAATGGACTGTCCATCATGAACTCATAAAGCTTCACCGCATCCTCCATCATCTTGATCTTCTGAAACTGCCTCGATATCTTTATATAAGTGTCAATATCCATTTCATGACCAGCACTCTTCATCTCCTCAACAACACTCCAAAAAAGCTCGATTGAATCATCCCTACCGAGAACCCTGGCAACCGCATTATAAGTCACTGTATTGTGTTCATAACCATTATTACACCCGCCAACCCAATGAAAAAAACTCAAAGCTTTCGAAGGGTAATTCCGAAGTTCCTTCAAAACCCGTATCACGAAATTATCTGATAACACAATTTTCATCTCCCCCAATTCATTCTCAACCCCATTACTCCACTCTGACCCCAAAACGATATCAACCACTTTCCTCACAACATTCTCCATTGCATTCTCTGAAAGCATCCTATTGTGAAAGTGGTTCAAAGCCACTACATCACTGGCCATCTTCGCCTTTTTTAACTGCCCCGCAATTGTCAAATATGTTTCCTCATCAACATAAAACCCTTGCTCTTTCATTTTCCTAAGTGTAATCCAAAACTGCTTCATTGTCTCTTTGTTAACCAAAATCCTAAGCATTAAGCTATACACCAAAGAACTGGGTCTAAACCCAGCATTCTCACAGACCCAGTTGAAAAAGCCGGAAGCTTTTTCTGGGTCTTTGTCCAGTTTCTTCAAAATGTAAATAACTGTTTCATGGGTCAGCGTTGGACACGATTTTTCTAACTCGTGCTCCAACTCGTAGGACCAATCGTTGGCCAGAATGAGTTCAACGGCCGAGTTTGGTTTGGATGAGAAGAATAGCTTTTGATGGGTATTGAGGAAATGGGAATGGGAAAAAGATTGATTTTTTGAAAGAGAATGAAAGTCAGAGTACTGAGTCACCTGATTTGGGAGAGGCCGAGTTGAGGAGACCCGAGTCGAGAGGAGCGAGTTGGCGAATCTGAGCGATCTGAGGATTGGCCTAGCTCGGCTCATGGCTGCTCAGAATTTTCCAAAAACCCTTTTTTACTGAAGGAAATGAAGGATTTGAACCCTAGGGGATTTCTAGGGTTTAAGCTCTGGTTTTTGGTGTAAATTGGGTTCGGATCCGGGTTGCTAAATCCGGGCCACACCATGTACCCAAGTTGCAATTGGGTGAGAATTGGAAACTAGGCCCACTTCAAAACTAGCCCTAGAGATGAGGTGACACAGTTTGGGCCAACTCTGGCCCAAGATGGTTCATACACTTATGCCTTATCTATGATTCTATATTGCCCTGACCACTAGATGTAATAAACATTATGCTTAATGTCTCAGATACATGATGAGGAGAGCAAATCTGGATATGGAAGCATCCGAACCAAGTTCATTTTTTGAAGCCAACCCACGGAATTTGGATTATATCTTTGTAAAGATTACCACTCTGATGAAAGAACGTGGGAGTACAATACCCAACCATGCCAACCAATTCATTCTTCACTCATTTGGCCTTCCTTATGTCTGGTCCAAGCCAAGAAGATTAACATTAAAAATTAATGTAGATGCGGCTTTAAGCCCAATTTATTCTTCTATTGATGCTGTGGCTAGAGACTGGAGAGGAAGTATATATTTGCCTGCTCCACGAAGGTAAACACCAACTTCCCTCTCTAGGCGAAAGTGGACACTTTGAAATGGGCTACTCCAAAGTTGATTTAATTTTCATTGAGGGCGACTCCAAAGTTGTTGTTGAGGCTCTTTCAAAGCTAGAGCTCAAAATTCCATGGAGAATTCTCAATATCTGCTCTGGCATGTCTCTTTTGCTCTCCCAATTCACAAATGTTTCTGTAAACTGGGTTCCTAGGAATTCAAATGGTGCATCCCACACCATGGTCAAATGGTCTCTTAAGCATAATTTATTTTGTTCTTCTGATATAGGCTGTTGTCCCCCTTGTTTTGAGTCTATTATCAGGGTCGAGGCAAGCAGTCCTGCTTCTTTGTAGTTCCTCCGTTTTGTTTTAATAAATTCTTCTTTTCCATATATTAAAAAAAAAAAAAAAAAAACATGTGAATTTTAGTTAGCTCAACTAATAAAGTGTTTTGTCATTAAATTAGAGGCTTGGAGTTCAAACCTAGTTTACACTAAAAACCAATTAATGTTTTAGTTTGATGATAAAGAGTAATCATCATTAAGTAGAAACCATAGATTAAATTTCTATTGTGTTTTAAAAAAAAGTCTCAAATCTATTGTAATTAATGCTAAGATTTGGGGGGGGGGGGGGGGGGGGGGGTGGGTGTTGTTGAAAGAATGGACCCAAAAACTTGATATTAGATAGAAAGTAGAGAGGGCAAGAGAGTTCTAGCTAAACTAACACTTTTTTTTAATAGAGACAACCATAGTTAAAAATTTCAAACCCCCCCCCCCCCCCCCCCCCTCATTCTGAATTTGGCTTGTGCTCAATGCATTGGATGCAATGTAGACATTCTGGTGTTGAAAAAGAGAGAGAGAGAGGTTATTTCATGTGGGAGTTAAATGGATAATATTGACAATTTATTGTGTGGGATATTGACATAAACAAAAATGGAGCATCAAACTTTTAGCGTAAATTAGTCGTTAATGATTATTTTACGCATTCACAATAATTTTTAACTTCTAAATGGATTTGATTTCTATTGGCTAATAATTTTAAGGGACTTCTTGAGAATAGGGAAGAGAACATAAATTCATTCCACCTTTTGCTTTTTTCAAATTGGTGGCCTTAAGCCTATACCACATGGCTTATTTCTTATTTGGAACCCTAAGCCAAGGTCTAAGTGATCTAGACCTTGAATTGCTCCTAAAAAATGATTAGTTGTCATTTTGTTGGATATGTATGTGTGAGTCAAGTCTCACATTAATAATAATGAGAAGCATGATTAATTAATATAAAATAGTTGGACTCAAACTCATAGGTTTAACTCTTTTAGATTAAGTGATGTCTCTATATGTTATAGTGGTAACCGATGATACCAAAAATCGCCAGTTAGGTCACTCGTCCAATCCGAAGTATTAGACGATCTAGTAGGATATGCAAGATAAAGAAAGTTGATCAAAAAGGCCACCGGGTTGTGCCCTATGGGGAAAGCCTCTGATACTTGAGTCAGAATCAACCTATATATTTTGTATATATGGTCTATTTGGGATCTGTTTATTTTACTGAAACTAAAATTTTTTTTACTAAAAGTACTGTAAATAAAAATAAAAGTTAGCTGAAATAGTACAGTGAGACTTATGAATAGTACTAAAAAGTGTAGTGAGACTCATGAATAGTAGCAAAAATAAGTTAAATATTAAAATAAGTTGACAAAAATAATTGTTGCTAAACGAACACATAGATAGTAGTTTTGTAGTATGTTTTGACATACCTTAACAAGTAAGGCAAATTGTCCCTTTTATAGGTGACTTATGTAGTTGTTGGACGTAAATGATGGTGATTATTATCCTAATTGTAACGTTCTTTCTCTTGATGAGAGAGTTTAAGACCTTTGATAGTCATTATTGAATATGTTGAGCGGTTATTCATTTTTCTTTGATGGCCCATTAATGATGCAATGGCTATCCATTAAGATAGACAATCTTAATGATTTTTACGGTCTCATCAGTAACTACTCAATCAAAATCTTCTTAAAATGTTATCTCACCGACACATCCAATACAATGAAACACCATATGCAATTTTGTCTGAAAGTAGAAATCTCAATCATTCATCCATTATTGATTCGGATAATAACATTAAAAACATCAAATTTAATATTTCTTGAAATCACAATAACAACAACAAAATAATTCTTGAAAATTTGTTGTCTAGAAAACTTTTAAGACTTCATGTTGACTTGGGGTGCATGACTTATCTTTCACACTTTGTTGTCACTCTACGAGAAGTGTGTGATTGTATGAACACAACACCCAACAACCACAAAAGCAAAGGAAAAAGCTTTCTCTCTCACTCGTCAATTAACAGCATAGATGAGAGAGAGAGAGAGAGAGAGAGGACCCCAATTTAAGAGAGACAATCAAATGGGCCCCACCTTGATTGTCTTCCACGCGAAGTTTCGTCCGTCAATAAAGTGATCATGGGTCCCACACAACTTTGTCCCCACCTTTAATCAACGGGCATGCGATGCCAAAGTCTCGCCCAATCAGACAGTTGAAAAGGCATGCAGGTGGGTTCGACATACCGCTTTTGTTTTGATGAGTGGGGAAATGTTTTAGTACAACTTAACCTAACACTAAATCTGTGGTCCTTCAATGGGGGAACTTACAAAATAAAAACTGACCATTTGATTGATTAAGACGTGAAGGGGTGGTCCTCTTTTTGTCTGTGACATAGTTGTGATCTAAGCCATTAATTGATTGAAGAAGACGGTGAACAAGCAGGCTGATGAGGATCCTATCTTATCTTTTAGGATTAGGTGTCTCTTAACTCTTACACTTCCAAGCCATTTGTTTTTTTTCCTCTTACCCTTCCTTTTGGATGCAATGTTAACAACAATCATGTAACATCAATGTGATTGTGGTTGCAATCAACGTATCTTTCATAGATACAATAATTTTCACAATTATTTAGATTCGATTAGTTATAATTCATGCATAATAAAAATGACGTTACATAGATTTAAGTAAAAGTTGTCTCTAACGTTATTAATTACAAATATGCATTTAAGTAGCTAAATAGGAAGAGTGTGATGAAGTGGAGTCAAGTTATTCTGATTGCTAAGCCAAGTGTAAATATATGGCACACAAATGCAAGTTGCAACCATGATCATGAAGATGGAATTCCATGAAATAATATAAGTTTAGTGCAATAAATGAGAGATTTTTAATCAACTTATAAACTAACTTGTCACACTCTTTATCGTTTTAAGTTTGAACTAACTTAATATAAATTTTCCCATTTTTGCCACCTTTGATCACTTTAATCAAAAGCTAGGAGCTATTTTCAAGTATTATACAGTATGCATAAAGAAATTCAAGTATACTTTAGGTGGGATTTGAGATAGATTCTGTCACCAAAGGCCTCGACCAAGTCCAACCATGATTTTGAAATTTTAACTACAAGCTTTGTACTTTACCACTTTGGCTCTCCTCTTAAGTAAGGTTAATTTGTAAAAAGTTAACAACCTAGCTAGCTACACTTAACAACTTAGGCTCTTATTAATAATAGTATTCTTGTTTGGACTAGGATATTGATTAAACTAGTCGGGTAAGATTTTTGGTTTCATTTTTCATTATTTTTTATACGAGTGAAAAGTCCCAAGAAGAGAAGAAAAAAGAGAATGAGGAGGATTTGAACAAGAAAGTTAACTTCATGAATTCATTTTCTATAATTTAATTAGGCTAGGCAGTTGATTTTTTTATGCTGTGTTTGAGTCGGTTCCTCTTTGCTCACTAAGGCCACTTCACAATATGGTCTGCTACTAATTTAAGTTAGTATAGAGAGTTAAAACCAATTCTTTAAATTATTCTAAAATAAAATTTAAGTACAGTTTTGTAAGTATTGAGTCAATTATGTTGCACAAATTAATAATGCTTTTTACTCTTATCGACAATTAAATTCAACTATGCGATATTATTTTATTCATACGCCTTATTAGCCATTAATGCAAATTTGAATAATTTGCTAAGAAAACATAATGTACTATATCGATCTAATTAAGAGATTATGCTTAATTTTTGTCCATTATGTCATAGTGAGACCTAACCTACACAGTATGGATTGTTGAAACTACGCTGCAAAGCCTGCATGCATGAAGTGGAAAACAAATTAGACTTGGTCTAATTTAGAGAATCCAAGCTGAATAGCATATATAGTTGAGCTCGAGATCGAGTCAAACACAAGCTCAGCCACTACAAATAGTGTAAGAATTTGTTGGGCTTGTCTAGAGGTACCACATTGTGAATCATTCACGAATAAAATCACGCTGATTAATTTACATGTCTCATATAACTCAATGCTAAAAATGGCATGGACTCCTTTATCACTAAGCATGTATAGAATCTGCATGCCTTCAGCTTTACTCAAATTTAGCTTCCTGTACGTTATTTCATTTCAACAGGTTGTTTTCGCATGTGAGCAAACATGGCACACCTGCCACAAAATTCTGATAGATTAAAGCAGAGAAAAAAAAAAACCACATATGCTCTAAATATAAAATATTTGACACTTCGTATTCAAACAGTAGAAAACCACAGACTACTCAACAACGTTAGTTGATGGTGTTCACTCAAGCAGTTGAGGTAGGGTTCGTGAAAAATACTTTTCGAGTAAGAATGGAAATCAAAAAGTAAACACAATCATACAAGATATAAAGGTGAATTAGGAGAATATAGTGTGAATTAAGCATAATTAATCTTATGGGGATTAAACATGTCCAATTAAATAATATTATAGTAAATATAAAAAACTAAACTCATCATGATACTATATATATGAAAGAGGATAATTGATTTTTTTTTTCCATGTGAGGCGACATCATTATTTATCCCCCAATATTTACCTACAAACATTTTACTTGCCTATATAGGTAGGTGAAAATAACCATGACATGATAGAAAAGTTGCAAACAAACTAGCCCCATTCACGCATAGAAGATATTTGATATTTCATTCATGCAGGAACGGAATCAGGACTTGGAGTTAGGAGGGGCAACTCTATTGCTATCCTCTAGTTTTGTTGCTTCTTAGCATTTGAGTGTTTTTTTTTTTTTTTTTTAAAGTTTTGTTATTGGTAATTTTTGTTGTTGGACTAATTGTTTTTGGCTTGTATATTTTGTTTTAGATTTTAGATGTATAAATTTGTTTATAGTCTTTAAAAAGAGGAAAAATGTTAGAGTTACATTTTTTTTTTTTTTTTTTTTACAATTTACTGATATGATGAGTAATTATTGATAAGTAAAAAAATGATGTAAGGAGCAAGCCAAATGTGAACTAGTAATATTTTATACCTCAACAGTTTGTAAAAATATTGTAGAAAAATTTGTGATTATAACATTACTTTTAAAAGAATCAACTATATTGTTTAGGAGGACAAAGTGTAATTTTAAATAACAAAATTGCTAAAAGTAGTACATATATCTATACTAGTAATTTTTTTAAAAAAAAAATTGAGGGGTCAAAGCCCAAGTGTGCCTCCGTCCCTGCATACATGAAATATATATATATATATATATATTCTTTCTTCTCACAATTTATAAGTCATATACATAAATGTGAGGCTTACATTATAAAAGATGATACATATATCTGATACATAAAATAATTATTGGTTCATACATGTCACAGACTCACAATAGCAACTAACAAACCCCACAAGTACACATGCCAACATTTACATGCAAAAGCATTCTAAGAACAAATTATAATCCCTTTTGAATCAACCGACCAAAAGATAAAAAAAAACAATGAAGTGCCAAAAATTCAAACACCTTATTAAAGATGCCTTTTTGAAGGGATAGCTTTAAAAAGGAGGACCAACTTTAGGGCACCATGCTTTTGCCTTCAAAACATTTTACACCACCTATAACTATAGCTAAAATAATATTTAAAAAAAACACTATTCCTCTCCATATTGTCCATTTTCATTTTCATATTTCCCTTTCCCTTTTCGTGTGGAAACGTGCCGACCCTGTACACTAAAGGGAAACGTATATGCATGCGGGAATATAAGATTAGGATCTCCCGCACTATGCGTGCACCACAATATTTCAAGCTTCTCTGCAGACTGCAATAAAGCTTTCCTATTTCTACTAGCTACTACCACATTTTCCTCTCTGTATTTACATATATTTTATATATATATATATATATATATATATTGCTATGAATCCTATCTATGCATATATATACACACATAGTCTCTCACTCTCTTCCATTCCCTCTTTCACAACCAAACTTCTTATTCAAAAAGACATTGATCCTCTTCTTCACCATGCTTACTGTCTTAAACTATGTGACAGCTCCTATCATTGTTTCGATATTCAAGCAGAAGCAGTTTAGGCTTCTTGAGTACTTTTCCATTTCATGAGATGGATGGCCTGTGGTGGAGCTGCGAGTTCATGAAATTGGTGATCCATTGCAAGCCAAGATTCATGAAATATTGAAGCTCAGTTAAACGAGGGGAATCAAGCGCTCCTGGTCCGAAATCACTGAAATTATTTATTTATTAATTATTAATTCCTACTACTTCTATATATTTTGATTTTTGAGAGTCTACCTAAATTTACAGGAATCTTGTCTCTTGTAATGCTTTAGTGTACGTTTATTATGTCATGAATAAGTAGATTGATCATAGGGAATATGTAGCGTCTATGTTTTAAATAGAGCTAGATGTGTGCAAGTGATTGATGTAATAAAATTTTCATGTTATACTCAAATATGTTGGCCGTATTTATCAATTATCCAGTACTTCATTTAATCTGATTAGTATTTTCATTCTCAGTTGCACAGTCAACTATCTATATATTTGTTGAAACAGTTGGAATAGGTCTCTCTCTTCTTCTTCTTCTTTTTCTTTTTTTCTTTTTACTATTGAAGTCTCTATGAAGAGTATTTTCCACAACAGTGACTATATTACAGTAATGGTAGAAAGTGTGCATGCATTTTCAGTGAGAAAATGAATCTATATGCTAGGATGGGCAAAGTTAAGGCAAGTTGAACTATATCTCACTGAACATGACTCATATCGTAGCTTGTAAAAATTGGCGAAGGGTCCTATTCAGAACAGTCTGTTAAAGGAGTTGGTGCGTTCAGCGCTGCTGAGCTTTGCTTTCGGCTGGCCATAGGAGAAGCTGCTGGTCTATTTTAGGCGAGTGTTGGGATAACATGCTCAACTTTTACCTTAGCAACTAATTGAAAGAAGAAAAAAAACAGCACTTTCAGAATTCTTTTAACTTTTAAGGCCTTTTTAATTAAACGGGCAATAACAGTAAATATATCAACATATTGTTGAGATACTCTATCTGCCATCATAAACTTGTTAAGTGGTTAAAAGTTCATTTTACAGTTAAGATATTATTTTTAAGATTAATAGTACCACATGATGTTAAAAGTTCATTTCACAGTTAAGATATTATTTTTAAGATTAACAATACCACATGATGTGACTTTTAATATATCGAAAGATTTATAATTTATAATTTGTTCGTAAAATTGACCCATTTCAAATATTGATGAAGACTATGTTTTGTTAAGTAAATAGCTCCGGAGGCTATTAGTTTGTTCTTTGATTCCAAAGTGGAATAGACTCCTCTCTTAATTAGTCTCTTTAACCCTGACCTCCTGTCTACTACTTCCTTCGCACCAAACTTTTAAATTGAATGAAAAGATTTGTGATCCATTTTGGTATAGTTTATTTAGATTTTTTACTGAAAGTGTGGTAAAATATGCTTGTACTTTAAAAAAAAAATTGAAAATTTGAGGGAAAAAAAAAAGGGAAAAAAATATACCAAACTCACCCTTAATCGGTGAGATTTATATTATATATTAATTAAGTTCAAAGGCACTTTTTGATTTTGATTTTTGATATTTTATATTTAATTTATGTTGATTTTCTTTAATCATGAGAAGTTTAGAGCCTTAGGTTGACTAAGGGTATGTATGTATCGTGCCTACTGATCCCCGGGCAGATTCCAGCTATGAGATCTTATATGTTCAAAGCAAAACTTTGTTGACAGTAATCATTCATATCTTTGCCTTTTTTCTATTAAATTAATCATAACTATTAACAAAAGTGGCAATTTGTGCACAAGCTTCAAAAAATATAGAGCTAGTCTGTCTCTTTGGTGTACCATGATTCTCCAATAAAATCAAACTATATGGCAGAAAGGTCAATGACTAGTTTCCTAGTTCCCTTCACATTGATTCGTTCTATCTTGTGGACCCAATTTCTTAACCCATCTCATCACACTTTGCCTTCAACGTTTCAAAGTCATAACATGGGTTCTAAAGCTCATAAAATTAAGGTGAGAAGCATGATTTTTTTTTTAATCTCTGTGACAGTGAATCTCTTTTCCATTTAAGTACGAATATTGAGGCAGAAGATGGAACAATATCTCTTTATTGGTTTATGCAAAATTCTCTGTTGAACGCTTAGTGTTAACAGACTGACATGATGGACTAAAGTCCCACACTTTTGAGGTTTTTAATGGTTGGCGCTTGTCCCTGACCATATGATATGGGATTAGTATATACAGTATCATGTGCACATTTTATAGGTTCATATAAGTTGTGCATAAGGTTCTTCCTCCCCCGTTGATTTTTTTAATTTAAAAACAAAACAAATACGACAACTAGATATAACTACAATGGCAATTAGGATAGACCACATGTATAACAAACACAAGACATATGCAAGTACCATCTAGCCAGAAGCTCAAAAGTCGATTACCAATCTAAAATTATTCATTGAAAGGATATTCATGTAAAACTTTGTTTATTTTAGTTAAGGTTTCATACTAGTTTAATGTTGTGATATCAAGAATCTTATAGAATGACATTACTTGGTTTTCTCATAAATGAGAATCTAGATTCAAATATTTTCTTTCTCACTTATTGTAAGAAAATAAAAAAATTAAAAAAAAAATTATTAGAGTAGTTATTTACTAACTATTTAAGTTGGTTAACCATAAGGGTGACATATGTAAGTTTAAATAGTAAATATAATCTTCTTCTTAAAATAAAAAAATAAATAATAAATTAATAAAAAAAAGTCAATATAATCGTCATTAACCTTGCCTTGGATGAATGCCATGTGTTTAGCAAGTTGATGGAATGGCCAATAGAATAAAGTTGGATCCTAATACAACTAAGGAACCATGTTTTGAGGATTTAAGATTACCACTAAATTTTCTTTTTTTTTTTTTAAAAAAAAAAAATTAAGAGTAGGTAGTCCTGCAATTCTATCCACGGCCCAGTAAGGTAATCCAAACTAAACACTTGGGCCATTTTAAGTCCTTATTGGTGTTTGAAAGCTGTTGGAATTCTTGCCAAGGTTTTGGGCCTTTTTCAAGTTTCATTTCTAAAATGAGGTTTAGGCCCTTTGAGACTTCAGTCTCATCCATTTTGGGCCCCAATTAGGAGATGATTTGTACACACACTACTCACTACGCAGGATGCACCAAAACAAGCCTACGGAGGCATCTATTACTAGTACAGTACTATAAGCAAGATATTGAGTAATTCTACCACCTCATACGCTAGTACAGTATAAGCTGTTTACTACACCTTTTTTTTTTTCTTTTTTTAACTATCTTATGTGTGGCACATTGTAATTGATTTTAAGTCACTTTCTCATGGGCTCACAACTTTTTATTTACCACTCACAGTTTGCTACATCAGAGTTGTGACAAAATTGTGATACAAAAATGTATGGGACATGATCCGGGCCCATTGGGCCTTAGGCCTTGGCTCAAACAATCTCTAGGAACATCACTAAGCCCAAGTCTAATGGTAAGCCCATTTCATTTTGGATGCATGATAGACAAGCCCATACTGGTCAGGTATGACTCGATTGAGGATACATTTACTCGAAACAGCCCATGATCTCGATAGCTCGGTATTGCCTTGGAGAGTATTGTTGCCAAGTAATCTTTTAGAGGCTGGAAACAGTTCCAATCCCATTACCACTGTTTCCAATGAAGCATATTCCTTGGAATGAATGATTAAATCAAACCCCACCCACATAAGTGAGGCCAGAACGCAATCATGAACGCCCCACTAACCTCAAGCTATAAAAAGTAGGAGTGAGTAGAGAGAGAGTTGTTGATGCTGAGTAGAAAATAGAGAGTAAAAGAGAGGGACAAAGAGTATTATCGGAAGAGAGAAGCTTGAAGAGGGGAAGGGAGAAATTATTTAGGGCTGAGGGTGCAACTAAGATACTTGGTAAGGAGCTACCATTATGAGGCTAATTTTGTGGCTCATAATGATAATGCGGTTAAGGGTCTATTTTAAATTCTTTTGACTTTCTTAGGGATTGTTTCCCATATTTTCCTTGTTGGAATTTTGTCTTGGTTTTAGGATGAAGATAAGTTTGATTCCGTCCTTTTGTAATTTTTTTTTTTCATTGAAATTAATTCTTACTTAGGAAAAAAAAAATCACATTGCTACATGTTAGTATGCAACTATATAAATAAATTGGTATCTTGGATCTGATGATATATAAAGAAAAATCATCATAGAGTAGATGTTATATGTTAAAATTTTATATTATTTATTATATTAAAAAGACCACCTTGAATTAAATTATAGACTTGAAATTTCAAGTTTGACCTAATTACTTTTGTAAGTTACAATCAATACTATAAATAATCTTAGAGCACTCACAGTAGTGGTGCTAAATAGCTATATTACTATTTTTTAGCACCACTGATCACAAAAGAAGAGCACAACAGTGGAGTTATAAGAAAAATTTTTACTTCTCAGCTATAGTGCACATCTAAAAATAGATGTGCACTGTAGCTCAAAGGTAAATATATATATATATATATATTATTTTATTTTGTGTTCACACTATGATTAGAATATTTTATTTATTTTTTCTTTCTCCTCCTTCCCCATTTCTACCCGTTGCTCCTCTCCTCCTTTGCCATTTTTTTTTCTTTCTCATCCTTCCTCCACTCGCCGCCGACCCAAGCCTATGCCCAACGCCCATCGCCTCAGACCCACGCCACCGATCGCCTCTGGCCTCGTGGATTGAAGTGGCTTCCCTCACCTCCACTCCACTGTTGGGTCATGGTTGTGCTCCGGTGTGCGTTGGTATCGGGGTTGAGATTGGTGCGTGGTTTCGATGTTTGGATAGCTAGATTTGGGGTTTGTGGGTTTCAGCGTTTGGGTTGTTGGATTTCAGGGGTTGCGGTGGAGATGGTGGTGGTGGTGGGTCGTATCGGCGTGGGTTCGATTTGTGATTTGTGGGTCCAATTTGGTTGTGCTCCGGTGGTGATTTGTTTTGTGGTGCTATGTTGGTGGTGGTTGTGCTGTGTTTTGTGGTGTTGTGGTTTTTTTTTTTTTTTTTCCTACTGTGGATTCTCCTAGCTGTCATGAAAGTTAAATCTTTTAAGGGCTAACTGATAAGCCCTCTTGTTTATAGGAAGCCCAAAAGGAAAGAGCCCACCATGTAAATTTTCCCTTGATGGTTTACTTATGCAGCCCATTGGTTCATTTACTTTTTATCCTGTTTCTTTTCCTGTGTTCGGTTTTTTTTTTTTTTTTTTTTTTTAAACTCTTTTTATTAGCCAATTTTTTTTCTTGATGCCAAAATAAAAAGGGCATTTGGTCATCATTAAAACAAGAAGAGTACTGGTTTAAAAAAAAAACAAACAATAAGAGTAACACTAGAAACATAACAATTTTTACTTTTTATTTTTTATTTTTATAAAGTGGTAATTTTTATTTGAACATTGCTTTCATATGATTCTACCACCATTAAAATAATTCAACGCAACTAATATGATATACTTTCCAATTGCATAAAAGTGAAACTTATGTATGAATTCCATACATGTAACTCACATTTATGTGAGAGAAATATCTAATTTATTGGATATATGACATGATCTCTCCTACCACCTAATATCATTTTTATTTGCATCATCATCACAACAAAACAATTTAACAATTACAAAAGATATTTTAAAAACTGGTTGTCTCTAAACTTATTGTTAAAATAATAAAATACATGGTTTAATAGTGATTTAAAAAAAAAAAGTTATTATAGGATTACAATATGGGATTTATTAATGTGTACCCTTAGGCTATACATTAGTAATCTATTTTATGAAATTTTTTATAAAAAAAACAAAAAAATTAATTCATTGTTTTGACAGTTTTTTTAATTTTTCATAAAATTTTTTTAAAATAAATGATTAATGTGTGCCCTAAAGATAAGATAATGGATCCTTATTCTAACATTTATCACAATTTTTTTCACAATTATTTTACAAGATAATGGATCCATTGTGATTAGACGGCTGTCATTTTCACACGTATTTATTATTGTTTTCTATCTTTGTAACAAAGTTATTGCGCAAAAGATTGTACTTTTATATTTGATCTTTTTTTTGGTTATTTCTTTTTAAATTCTGACAAGAGGTTCAAACCTGTACTAAATGGAATTTTCTAAAACTATTTTTAATCAAAGGCAATGACCCACCACCACCACAATCTTTAATCTTTTCGGTATTTGTCATTTTGGGACCTTTTCTAGGTGTATAGCACCGCCCATAGTTCACGTTACCTGGACAAGTCACTTGGGTCACCAGTCACCACCATCAAATAGAAACTAAACCAACTTTTTGTCCAAAGTATAATCTCATATCCGTGTCTGCAGTAGCTTGTCCTATATGAGACTTTTATTAGTTTTTGGACCCTTTTTTTAATTATTATATTAAATTAATCAATTACCTAATAAGCTCCTCTATGACTTGTTAGTTAGACCACAAGTCCTATAAAATTTGACAGTTTGTGAAGTAGTGTTGAATTTCATCATGACCAAAACTTCTAAGAAAATTTGCTGACGGTTGCATAGAACCCTATTTTTTAATCTGAATTTATAATTGTGAATTGAAATTTAGCATCTCATTAAAAAAAATGATTGAATTTTAGTTTTGAAGAATCATTTCAATGTGGACTAATTAGGTATTTAGACACGTGATTAAGAGAGTGCGATGTGGGATTAGAATGGCAAAGTATGGAAATCCAAAAAAGAAGATTTTTATAATTGTGATGATGACAATGTTTGACACAAAGGAAAAAAGGAATGTAAGCATTTGTCTTGGAAAAGAATTTCCTTGAAAGCATGATTCCTTGAGGATGAAGGAAACGCATATAGATTATTTTTTGTTTCATAAAGTTGAATTTTACGAATAAACAAATTAATAAAGTTATTACGTTATTGTTATCAATTTTTCTTCTTTAAAATATTTGCAATCTTTCCCTCATTATACACACACATGCAAGCATGGTTTGCAAAAAGGTTGAAAAGTTAATGACACTAAGCCACGATACCTTCTTTCTTTGTTTTTTTTTTTTTTTTTTGGTTTTCCACAATGTATCATCAAAACTTTCAACCAAAGACTAATCACTGTTCGTGATAGGTGGGCCCTAGTGGAGTAAAACGCTGGCTCATGAGATTTTTTCAAAGTGAAGGTACCTGGACTCAAACTGAGGAGCACACCTAGTTGAACCTGGGACAAACACTTTGAGACCGAGTGTCCAACCACTTGACCAACCCACCTGGGTTAATTAAGCCACAAGATCTGCAATTAGTACAATATGTTTTTTAGGTCATGAATCATGATGGGTTTTATGTCAATTATTTAACATAAACTAAACTAGTCTAAAATCTTAGGAAATTATTAGGATCTAGGGAAAAAAAAAAAAAAGCACATTAGGTCCCAAAAAAGCATTGTAGATGTTCAGATAATTTTTTCAATAATCTAAAATATTTGCAACCTGCAATACCAAATAATTACCATGAAGCATGGTTCAATATTGTTTCTAAAAACAACTAAACATCTACAACACCATTTAAAAATTGGAGCTTATGTGAAACATGCAGGTTGATCAAAAATTTAAATTTAGCCTCGTGTAATGTCATAAATAATACATTATATACAGTTTGTGACTCATTGGCATGGGACAATACAGATAATAATAATAAAAGAGTGGCAGGACTAAACATTTTTTATAATCCTAATAAATCAAGTTCAAAACTTAAAAAATGTCTTAATCAACTTCTTGGTTTCATTTTCATTATTCAGATCAATAATTAATTAATAATATTAATATTTGTACAAACCAGAAAATTAGTCAAATGATATATAACAATATATAAGAAAAAATAAAATTATTAAGTGCTAGTTAGGATTAGTATTTTTTTTTCAAATAAAATTATAATTTTATTCAGTTTTTAATTGAAATAAACTATCTACTATAAGTTTATCTAGATGCCCATTAAACCTTGCTCATGAGTTACTTATTATCAATTAAAGTTTATTTCTTGTTTATTATGAAACAACTATAGTTATACATGTGGGTTTCAGTTAGCTTAACTGGTAAAGTTTCTAATGGTTGAATAAGAGATCTGTGGTTTAATCCCCGTCTACACCAAAAACTGATTGATGTTTTAGTCTGTTGATAAAAGAGTTATCTTAAGGAGCAGATGACATAGGTTGAAACACTCTTAACAAAAACTATAGTTATACATTAAAAATTACGCTTTTAAAATCTTGTACATATTATTTATGAGGATGCATTTTTAATTGAAAATTAGTTTAAGTATAATTATATATTAAAAAAATGAAACTTGAAAAAATTCCATATAAACAAATAAGTTTAAAATTTTAAAATAAAAAGAAAATAACAAACAACCCCTATGTTTTGAGATGAAAAATAGGCTCATGCAAATTGTAATTCTTAAGCAAAAATGAAAATTCAAAAGTGAAACAATTTATTTGGTGACAAAAACAGGAAAAATCCAAAGATTTTTTTTGTAGTAATGATGTGAAATCTGACAAGAAATATAGTAGTAATTTTTTTTTTTTAATGGGAATATAGTAGTAAATTGAATTATATGTGTGGGAAGGATTAAATATGAATTTTGTACCTATACCACGTGTCAACCAACAGGGAACTAGCTTTTATGTGTCAGAAAAAGCTTTTTCCACATATTTCTTGTCATAGAGAGAGAGAGAGAGAGAAGGCAGAGAGTATTATGTGAAGAAAGTAAGCAAAAACACAACTCCACCACCACCATATATCCTATCAAACTGATGAGACTGCAAGAATAGAAAGAAAGTGAACCTCTGATTCTCTCTCTCTAGCTTTGCTGTGTCTTTCTTTTCTCATTTTCTCATTACAAAGCTCACATATTCTCACCAATCCCATTTGTGTGACATACATATATTTTCTCTGCGTCACTCACCGGAGTCTTGACTGACACCATGGCCGTTGACTTCAGAGCTTACAGGGTCCACTCTGCCAAGCACTTCTCTTCTGTTCAAGCTGCACGCATTCACTCTGGTATTTCTGTGTTTTTTTGTTAGCTTTATAACTTGTTTTGCTTCTGGGTTTGATAATTGATATATGTATTTGTGGTTTGTTTACATTGTTTTTTTGTTGTTGGAAGGTATTTGTTTTTTCTTAACTGGGTAAGTTGAAAGTGACAGCTTTTTGCAAAGTTTGAGGTTCAATCTTGTCTACTGGGTTGTCAAGTTGTACATTTTACCAACAAGATATGTTTTTTTTCTTTTAGAAAAAAATTATTTCTAAGTTTTAATTTTGTTTCTGGGTTCTTGGATTGTTTGATTGGTTATTGATTTAATCGAAAAAAGAAGAAGAGGTTTTTTAAGTTTTTAACGTAGACCCATGTTGTCAGAAGACCTTTCAGTTTTGCTTTTTGTTATTTCAGAAAATGAAATTGATACCTTAAATATATGTCATTCTAATGGACCTATTTTCCTTTAATTATCAATCAGTTAGTATGGTTAGTATTGTACATGTTTTTTGCTTGTGAGACAATAGACCTAAATCCTTTTGATTTTATTCACAATTATTACTTTTAGAGAATTTCAATACTTTCTGTTTATAGATTTTTACCCTGTGTAGCACTCTAGAATCTTAGAAGAATGTTTTTGTAATACTAGGTAATCAAGAAAAATAGGCTTGCAGAGGGACTAATGTAAGATCTTGAATCCGAGGCTTTGATTAATTAAGAGGCTGGAGAAAGTTTTATTAAGTTGGAGGATAATCAACCCCGCCTAAAGTGATCATTATGACGAATTGCCCTGAAGATGAACTTAGTGTGCAAAAACAGAAGTGCAAAAAACAGTTAGAGGAGATCAATAGTGATCTGTTAACACATCAGAGGTCTTTGGAATGGCTTAGGACTAAATTGGTGATATTGAAGAGCAAATCAAATCCTTCATCCAAGTCTTGTGGTTCTGGCATACTTGAAAACCAGCAAAAAGATGATGACCATAATTTGACTGAGAAAACATCTCAAGGTGTGAGTGCAAAACGCGATACAGTTTTGGAGACATAAACAGGTTTTATAAGTATGGTGTGAACCAGTCAAAGGTGCAGCCTAGTGGTGGAAGGCTCGGGATGAGTTGTAGACCTAGGGGTTCAAGTCCCTACTAGGAGTTCCCCTAGATGACCTGTTACATTGGTTGACGGGTGGAGTTGTTTGGGTCTAAGTGGCCCTGCCTTAGTGAGGTTCCATGTCATTAAAAAAAAAAAGGGTGATGAATTCTAGAATGAAAGATGGTTACTTTATGTATTAGCCTCCTCTTCATGATAGAGTGTTGTTTAGAGAGAACTAATTGTGTGCAAAGTTTTCTTGCAGTATAAGTTAGTTTCTTAGGAAAGAGATAAATAGTGACTGTTCCAACAAATTATTTCAGGTTTAGATCACAGGGATTACGACAAAAGAGTTCATTCCCTTTCTCTGTTTTCCTTGTCTGTTTATTTGTGTATGTTTTTCGCTTTCACATCCATTGTTTACATGTTAATTAATCTCTGTGGTATTGTGGGTTTTGTTGTTGATTTGATATATCTCTGTTGTGGTCACCCATTGGTCTCTAGATTGCTGAATGTTGTGTCTAACAATTCCTTTTTTGTCCTTTTCCCCTCCCTAAACAGAAAGTCACACAATCCTCTATGATTCAGACAATGATGATGATTCAAGAGCTTTATTTCCTTGCCCCTTCTGTATTGTGGACATCGATGTTTCTGTGCTCTGTAGCCATTTGCAAGAAGAACACTGTTTTGACTTAAAAAATGCAGTATGTGCTCTTCTTTATTTTCATTTCTTAACATTTTTGGAGATAGATCTTTGAATCTGTCTTGCCTTCTTGAGTGATAAACTTCCTAATGAAGTTGGTCTAAGTACCTGGGTGCTGCTTCCAACTAATCTGAAGTTGGAAATTAATAGATTTACTTGATATGGTGCAGCCTATCAATCACCATTTCAATGAAAATAACTATAACCATTCAGCATTTATGACATTGAAAAAATAGGGACAAATGCATGTGAAAATTATGAAGTATTGTGTGTGTTTCAATTAGATTTTTATTAAGATTGAAATGCTTCAGTGTTGGTATCACAGGTTTGTCCTTTGTGCGCGGCAAATCTTGGGAAGGATGCGATAGGGCATTTTATTGTGCAGCATGCAAGCTCGCTGAAGGTATTTCTCCAATTATGGTTTGTCATGTTATAGATATAGAGTACCCATCTCTTTGAAGTA
This sequence comes from Quercus agrifolia, assembly GCA_029955455.1. Lineage (NCBI taxonomy): Eukaryota > Viridiplantae > Streptophyta > Magnoliopsida > Fagales > Fagaceae > Quercus > Quercus agrifolia. The sequence goes on from JARQAD010000006.1 coordinate 47,933,606, forward strand.
TATATTCTGCTTTGTATTTATCAGTGAAAAAAAAAATCTTTGCAGCGAAGGAGAAAATCAGAGAAATATGGCTTCTTGAGCGGTAATTCAGCTATGCTCGGAAAAAAGTTTCCGACACATCCTATGGGAAACAAGCATGAATCTACACCTGATCCACTCCTCTCATCGTTTATCTACCATATGCCTTTTTTGGAGCCTAAATGTATCCCTCAAGATGAATGCTTCAGAGAAGATGCCTCCTCTGCCACATCTGATGTGAAAAGGTATACTCCTTTCTGTTCAAACTTATGGGGTGGTCTATCTAAAAACAAAACTTACAGTGCGGTCAGTTCTATTAGGAAACACAATATAAGAAATTTCAAGATATAATATGAACGTTATTAATGTGGGTAAAATATGTCAGTGTTGTAAGTTTTTTAAGTTCCCTTTTCTTTCATTAATTTATTAGATGAGATTTTATACTTTTGAGCTAATGTGATCGTCTTTTAAATTGCAACTGCGTTAAAGCTAGTATCATGTGTTTCTAAACTCTTTTTAAAAGAAAAGAAAAAGTGTTTATCAAGTATTGCTTAAAATTGGAATTTGTCTAAGAATAATATCCACACTAGAACAAAAAATTCCATACAAGAAGAAGACAAAAATCACACAGGAAATTAGTGCATGATAGAAGTTATATATATTGAATGAATGACAAGATAGGGAATTCATATTTTGATGAAGATAGTTAATCTATTTACACTATGTTATTAAAATTACTTATTGTCACTGTCTACTAAGAAATATGAAGTAGATTACTGCTGCAGTAGTAGCTACCTCCAAAGGCCATACTGTGTATTTCAGCTTCATTAAATATTAATGCTGCATGGTGGCACCTGATAACTTCCTGAATTCCTGAATTACCAGAAAAAATAACTTTCCCTTTTTGTTTCTTATAACTTTATTCATTACTGTTTCCAAATTTCATGTGAAAGATTAATAACAGTAACCTGAATATAAAACATTAGCACCGTGCTAGCACCACCCATCGCTTGAGAGCATAATTTGATAACTACTGTTTTCATTGTTTAAAGTTCAATCTGGACATTTATTTGCAACTTCTAATTTTTAATCCTTTTCTAATGAGGCTTAACTATTTTCATCTGCTCACAACTAATCTCATCTCAAGTTTCACAAAACCTCTTTGAAGGTATCATGCTCCCATTTTGTTCCTTATTTGCTTGGTTTACAAGATTGCTAATTATTGGGGCCTCTATCTTTTTCTTTTGTTAAGTTATCTGGTCAATGGGGTTTGGTTCTTTAAATTCCCATGTGTGTGTTTTGAGTGCACAAAGGGTATCCATAATTTTTGTTTCTATTTCTTCTTCTCTAGTTGTAAGACTTTGTTTATTAGCTTAGCTTCAGTTGATTGTGATTTGTAGGGTTTGTAATAACCAGCAACCAACAATTTAGCATGCTTCCACAGTGTATATTGGAAATCATGACTTTTCAGTCATTGCATTTCTTCACGCCTTAACCATGGGTGTTTAGGAAGTGGCCCCTTAACTTTTCATCTCAGTTACTAACATGGCTTTGGATAAACATGATGAAGTCCGGATAGTGATCGGATGCTTGCTTCTTTTAGTGGAACTCTTTTTGATTGGTCTCGGGCTTGGGGACTCACGTCTAGTGATTCCCTCCCTTCTTTTCTTTGCTCCCTTTCTCTGTTGTAATTTTTCTGTTGTTTGGATCTCTATTGTGTTTGTTCTTTGTTCTCTTTTTCTTGTACTTTCTTGGCTTGCACTATGTTCTTCATGCATGGAGCAGGCTTTCGTTTATATATCATTCTTACTTATTAAAAAAAAAAAAAAAAATGATGAAGTCAGTGCACTCGTTTATCTTAAGTTTTTTATTTGTCCAATCACCTGTTTCAAAAAGTGGAGCAGTAGGGAGTCTGCCTAATATCATTCTTTTCTATTATTTCTTGATGTTAATGTGCTAGATTGCATACTTAATTAATTTTTTAAAATTAGAATCCCTTAGTTGATAATATACTATCGAATAAACATGCATATTTTTTAGCTCTTCTGATATCACTGAAGTCTCATCTGCAGTTCCATTAATGTGCTTTTAGGATGGCTTTGAACTAATCTAGAACTTATATTTGATTCGTTAAATACTGTTTATGGGTGTGATGATTAGGAGATGATTGTGAATTGTGATTGGTGAAGAACAATATAATGATAGGTTAGGATCAGGAAAATTATATACATGCATTTATGAGAATGGAATACGATGCTAGGTGATGTTACTGATGCTTCTTGTTTGTGCAGCATTGTGCCAACTTCACTGCATGAAGATCATGAACAGGATAAAGAAGAGAAAAGGAAGAAAGCTGCTTTTGTCCAAGAGTTGATTATGTCAACCATATTCTAAAAAACATCGATCCCCATGCATGTTTGGTGAAGCTCATAACTTTTTCAGAAGATGCAAAAGGTTGCTTCACTTACCAGTTGCCAATGACCCATTTTCCACAGGCACTATGTTTTTCAATGGTGCATAACTTCAGGATATAAATTAGTTTCTATATTAGGTAGCCGACTAATACATCTTTTACATGTTCATGGAGAGCGGTGTGAATTTAAATTTATTTTCAACCTATCTATGTAATGCGGAGAAACAATCTTTTCTATATATAAAGCTACTTAAATCTATGATATCTAAATGCCAGGCGCAAATTTCACTGGTGGTGCGTTTTGTTTGGTGTCACAACAATAAGAATAATGGAATTAAAATGGGAGTCTTCCTTGGTTTATGTAATAATGAATAACTTTTCAACACGACTCTTCGTATTATTCTCCTCAGCCCTCTATTTTTTCTTTAACAAATGTTAAAATTGAGATCTTATATATGATTGTTGAGGTGGTCCTAATGATCGGATTAAAGATCATAACATTCATCTTTCAATAAATAATAAAATGAAAAATCATCTTGATGTATGTCAACAAATATATAAGTAATCTAATAATTTTAAGGTGGAAAGATACAATTTACCTTATATAAATAAATCAATTGCTTTGAAAAGATATACAAAATTATATTCCAGATAAAAAGAACTTCAAAGCCAAAGGAAATACATTTATTTATTAAAAAAAAAGGGGGGCCACAAATTAGTAGTATCATTAATGGTATAAATAAAATCAAGCGACACAAAAATTTTCTAATAAAAAAGGGTAATATGTTGTAATTGATGCATAAATAAAAATTTTATTTGTAATAAGATAATATAAAAGTGTTCTTGCATCATTTATAATTCATAACTTAACACTTATAAGTTGCGAAGAATATCGTGCACTTATAAAATTATATGGCTGTGGTTATTTTAATTAACAATTTTTGCAAATACATCTTGCAAGTTCCAACTTCTATTTTATCTCTTTTATTTCATGTAAATAACATTTCATTTTCTTTTCATTCTTCTCCACTCAAACTTGATGATTGAACTTCACCAATCACACCCTTCGTCCATCAGTGCTCATGAATTACAACCACCTTACTAAGGCCATGAAGATTAATATCAAACACAACCCAATTACTTGGACCCATGATTCTATAAGTACAAATCGCCCCATTGGGTCTTGGGAATTTTAGCAAGTGCAAAACATCATTTTTCTAGTGGAGATGGTATTCGCAAGTATAGTTGATATGCCACCTACGAAGAGCATAGAAATGAACATTTATTTTTTTGGCTCAAAAGGTAGAGAAATTGCATTCTTTCTCAAATTTGGAATGGGCGGTTTTGGGAAAAAAAGTAGGTAATCAATTTTAGGATCAATTATCCATTTGGTTTGTTACTTACAAGTTTGGAAAATTTTTCATTTAATCTTCAAAAAAATCTCTTGAAGTTTTGATTGAGTTTTATATTCTATTCTTCATAGAATTATGAAATGGAGAATTTAAAGAGATTTCAAGCAAATATTTGGGTTTGTAGCAGTTGTCATAGTTATCAAAATGTGAATCGTATCGTAAATTGATTTTTAATTTTTTTGTATCATACTTGTATTGTATCGTATCGTGTATCGTAAAATACACAAACATTTAATAAAATTTATAAAAAAATTATAAATATACATATATAAAGGATATATTCATTATAAATTTTGAATATATTCAACTGACTAATTTATTCATCACTTATATAATAATATTTAACAAGCTAACTAAATAAATCAAACTAGCATGTGTTCATAACATACACATTCAAATTACTTAAATTTAAAAGTGATAATATATTACAAATGACCCAAAAATAATAATAATTTATTTTCATCATATTCATCAAATTGCCTAATCAACCCCATCTAAGTGAATGCTATTATCGTGTTTGTAATTTTGCAAATTTATTTCTTCATTAAAATTTTCTTCATCGTCATTCGTCATTAACATTTACTATCTCTTCTTGTTCTTTTTATTTTAATAATTTTTTAATAATTTTTTTTTGGCATTCTAGTTTCTTGGACTTATAACAATAATGATAAAAAAAAAAAATTTTAAATATTAAAGTGAAAGGTAAGTGTGTATTGTGTGGTTCAATTGTAGGAGAGAAGGGAAAAAAACTTATGAATATGTTATTTTAGTAGGCTAAATTAAGTAAACTAATAGTTTTGTGTTAAAAACAAGTCTAACAACTTGTTAGATTCAAATAAAAGTACAAATTTTAACAAAAAATATCATTTTAAAACATTTGTCCATGTATCGTACAATACGTACGATTTTACGATACAATACAATTTTTATGATATGTACACTGTATCGTACAATTTATGAGCACTTACGTCTACCAATACAATACTCAACTTTTTACACATAATACAATACGTATCATACGATATGTATCGTGTATCGTACAATGCAAACAACTATGGTGGATGTGTTTAGCCATGTATTTATGTCAATGATTTTAGCTAAATATAATAGTTTCTCACCTTGTCCAACTTCTATGGAAACTTGAGAGGGTAAATACTTTAACAACATACACCTATTATGCTTACCAAATATATATTATATATATTTTGTTAGTAGCTTGGTAACTTTAATTTTTTTATGATAAACAAACCATTAACATTTTAAAAAAGAAAAACTAAAAAACCATGGGCTGGATTTTCCCTTCCAGCCCAACTCGTTGACTAATCAACGGCCTGTTAGGCCCAGCCCAATCTAGTCCTTTTGCAACCCGTAGTTAATCCTTTGGGACTAAAATATTAATTAACACTAAACTTGGTTATTTATTTTATTATATTAGTAGTTCAAATTTTGATTCAATTCTTCTTAGATTAAAATATTGACTAATTTTGATTTAAATTTTAATAAATATCCATATTATGAAAATATATCACATTAAAATGAAAAAAGATTCAAATGTTGGCTATTAATTGCCATGTCATGTGCTATGGGGTGAATGCATTTATACCATATATAAATTATTCTACTAATATATATTCACTATATATTTTTATAAAATTTATATATAAAAAGAAATTATTTGGGAAACTTATAATAAAAATATGATATAAAATATAACATCATTTCTCATATTTAGTTGCTTTGACAACTATTGAAACAAAAGCCATGTAAAAGTAAAAGCAAATTAAGGGTGTGTTTGGATATCGCTTATTTTGCTGAAAACTGAAAACATTGTAGCTAAATAATTTTTAAATATGTGAATAGTGCCGTGGGACCAATTTTTAATAAATGTTTTGTTGAAAAAAGATGTTTGTAAGTCCCGTAAACAGTGCATGGAACCCACTGAATAGTGTATAATCCCACTTGTGGCGATCTTCTAAAAAAAAAAAAAAGGTGAAACGCAAAACGTTGGGTTTTCATCTGTATCCAAATGGATACAAAATCACACATACAAGAATATAAAAAATAATTATGCACTTAAATTAGCCAAAAAAGATTAAATATTTATAAATTCACCTAGCTATAATTGTTTACAGTGTTCAAATGCCAAAATCCAAAATCTTCAAGGTCAAATTTACAGATGCCAAAATATGCAATGGGAACTAACCATATTACCATTTCATCGACAAACATAGGCTAAACCAACGAGTCTTTTAGGCCAGCTACCTGTACAACTTGAATTGCATTGATTTCATCTTCTGTTGGGATATTTAGCGTGGGATAGTAAGAAATTATCGTCTCCAATCGTGCAACCTTAAGTTCAAGTTGTTGAAAGTCTGTGTGGGGCTTTCACAAGCTACTTGGAACCTTCATTGCTACTAGTTGCGCAACCTCCAATAAGTTTGTGCACAAGTCGAATTGGGCCAGTTGAGGGAAAAAATTTCAACTAGTTGGCCATTAGTGGGTTGAAAAAATTCCAAACTATTGCCAACCCACCAACCTCCAAAAATGGCGGGTTAATTGAAAATTTGGATGATTTCAACTAAGTGGGTTGGGCAAGTTAATTTTAGTTGTGTTGTATACTAAGATTTAAAATTTGTTTTATAAAACAAATTTTATAAAACAAATTTGTTTTAAAATTGGTGGCAAAAGTGGCCCACGGGCTTTCAAGTTGCATGAGTCATGGTACACTCTTTACCGATATTTCGAATCTTTATCATCCAGTCTATCTGTCGTAGTTTAAAGCAATAGTCTTTTTTTTCTTTTTTGGTGCTCAAAGTATTCATAATATCAGGGATAACAACGGGACAAGGGGATGGGATCAGATTATAAGCAATTCTTCACCTCTTTGTGGTGAGAAAAACCTGTACTCGTTGGGATGGTAAGGACATTGTGCTATCCTATTTCAACGTTGATAAGATAGAGATGAAACATGGACAAAGAAAAAGGGAATAAGGATTCATTTTTGAGTAGGATATGTATAAAATATTGAACAATATGTATATATTCAAGGCGAGATGTGGCGTGGTAGGCAAAATGTGTTATTTTTGGGGATGGAAAAAGAGCACAAGGGGAGCGAAGCAAGACAGGGCTATATATATACTCGAGGCAAGATGTGATGTGGTGGGCAAAATGTGTTACATAGAGCGAAGCGGGACAGAACTGATCGAAGGGCATTTTTGCTATCCCTACCTAGTCACATTCATATGCTCATTTCGGCTAATTCTCTTTTCGTTTTGGTCTGATTGTCCAGGTTTTGAATTTGGCTGTGTAGACGAAGACCTGTTTGTGCCCACTTGAAGTTTACAAATTTAGGCTTTTGGTGAGCCAGCATAGTGCAATGAGCTTAAAGCCCAAATTCAATTGCTTGTTCATTGGATTAGGAATAAGATTTTAGTAGTGTGAATCATTTATTAATTTCCAAACTCAAGGCCAATCGCAGCAAAGCTAGTTTTCCACAGCAATCGTTCTTGTCTCTCAGTGTCCTTTCCTCATGGGTCCATCTCAGTGCCCTCTTCTAGTCACATATGAAAGTATTTATATGGCAAGGTTTTCAGATTTCTCATTTCATATTTCCTCATGGGTCCAGCTCAGTGCACTCTTCTAGTCACAAATGAAAGTATTTATTTGGAAATGAATTCAGATTTCTCATTTCATATATACAGAAATCTTTTATCCAGGTAGCAGTGGGCAGACGCAGATCTGTGCGAAGAGGCATGGTAGATTTGGGAGCAAGCTTGATAGAGAGAGATTAGAGACAGATTTTGCTAGTGGCCAAGAACAAAGTTTGGCTCTTATACCATATTAAATATGGTAAAATAAATGCGGAAACAAAAGCATAAAATAGAGTAACCCAAGAACACCAAGGGATACGTAATTTATCTTAACAGCTTACATCTAACATGGATATATATAGTAGGCCAAACCTTAGGCTAACCATACATTATCAATGATTTATAGACTTGTAGTATAAGAAGGAGACTAGACTTGCACACAAAGTAATATTAGGATTGAGCCTATATTATTGAGCTAATATATCTCCAACAAAATAATAATTTTCCCAACATATTTGTAAGCATATATAGTCACCATAGATATGGGTACTCAATAGATTTTCTTTCTTTTTTTTTCTCATCTTTTTTTTTAGAAAAATTTAGAAAGTTCTCGTAGATTAATATGTGTGTACTTAATGTATGAGATAGTGGGTCAGTTACTATGATTTTCCTCAACAATTTATATGATGATAAGGATTCGAAATATCGGTAGGGGGTGTACCTCAAAGCATCACTTTTTTATTTTTATTTTTAAATTTTTTCTTCTTTTTATTCGAACAGATTCCTAGAAAAATTGCTCAAGTAGTTTTCAACTAATGATCAATGCTAGCCCCATTAGCATGTGGCCAGAATCCTATGACCATGACTCATGCAACTTGAAAGCCCGGGGGCCACTTTTGCCACCAATTTTTGTAGAGATCAATGCAGCAACCCTGGCCTTGGCTGTTTGATCATGGGGCTGTCTTGGCCTTGGCTGCTACATGCCCTGGCCTTCGCTATGTGCCATTAGGCTACCCTGGCCGTGGCAGCCAACATGCCTTGGCCTTAGCAACGTCCCCATGGGCACGCAGCCAAGGCTAAGGCAGCCCCATAGGCTGGTTGCCATAGCATGGATGCTATGAAGCCAAAGGCTGCCTTACGGGCATGCATGCCATGGCCATGGTAGCGTGCCCATGGGGCTTCCTTAGCCATGGTTGCGTGCCCATGGCGCACGCCCTGGCCTTGGGGGCCGAATGCCTCAGTTTGGGCTGCGTGCCCATTGGAATGCCTTGGTTGTGGCAACATGCATGCCTTTGCAGCCAGCCCATGGGGGCTGCCTTAGCCTTGAAAGCATGCCTATGGGTGCCTTGGGCTTGGCAGCTTGCATTGGCCATGGGCTGGAGGACGATAGTCGCCACGCAAGTGCTATGGCGCGAGGCACTGGAAGGGAACCGTCCAATTACGGTGGACGAGTTCCTTTACTGTTATAAGCCCTCGGAAATAAAGAAATCTGCTGGTTTTTACCAGTTCTCGTCCAGGGGTTCTTATTACAGTTTAATTAAGGGCCGTAGCTCGTCTGACCGACTTTGGAAAAAAGAATTTTTTATTATTTCTGGAAATTGGGCTGGAGACATTGCTTTAAACTACGACAATTGATTACTTCAAATGTTCAATCATCCTAGGACAAGATGCATTGCATTTAACCTGCAATTGCAAACAAACACAGAATATCATCAATTTCTTGGACGAGTAAAGAACTCTAGAAATGAGCTAAGTCGGGAATCATCTGTATGCTACCGCTCTCTTCGAAACCCCATTTGCACTGGCTACATATAACTAGCCTTCTCTAAGGCCTTTTGTTGCAGGAGTCATCTTTTAGTAGTAATTCTTACATACTCCAGGAGCAATAATCCCTCCTCTCACATAAGAGGTGGGCCCTATGGTAGGACCCACGCATGAGGCCCACTCCTCATGTGAGAGGAGGGAGCATTGCTCCCAGAGCACTTAAGTTTTTTCCATCTTTCAAGTACCAGGAGCCCTTACCAAAAACATTTTCATTCTAATATAATAGATTGAATTATAAATATAAAGGAGTAGTCGTTTTCTCATAAACAATCAAATGTAACTATTACAATATGAAAACAGCAATCACTCTCTTGAAGGGCTTTGCTTTTCTATCTTAGATTTTTGCCATCAATTTTCCTTTCCATTCTATTTTCCAATAGCAGATTTTCATACTAAAGTTAGTACTTTCAAATAGTGGACATGCCTGCACACATCGTCAAGAGCATAATGTCACTGTTTTTTCTTTTTTTTTTTGGGAGGGGGGGGGGGGGGGGTGGGGGTTATAATTCTTTATTAAAGGGAAAACATATTTACCAATGTTTCAAGACCAACTCTGCTTATTATGAAGACATAAATGACACTTTTACAAGGTTAAAATGACAAGGGACATTTAGCATTGTAGAAGTGGCACCTCAAGAGCAAATGCAACACATCTTTCAAACAGGTGATTGTGTTATTGTGCAGACTTAACACAACCCATATCTCAAATGCAACAACAGAACTAGTTGGCATGTATAGATCATGACTAGAAAGAACCACCCAGGTGTGGCTTATCAAGTTGCTTACCGCAGCTGACTTATCTTTTCTAAGAAAACTGTGTTCACTCACTACAACTAAAAGTCAAAGAAGAAGCCAGAAAGGAACTTAGACACTGCTGTAATACCAAATTGCAGCTTCCAAGTAAACTAATAATGGTGAAAAAAAAGCCAAGCCTAGAGACAAGCAACTTTTTCTAAAGGGCTCAATGAAAATTTGAACATATATCTTCTTCAATCAAAACCAAAAAGTAGCAAAAGAAACTAATCATTTTCCCTCTAGATCAAGGTTGAACATCAACCTCAACTAAGAGGGGTGGCACTAAGCATCCAGCAATCAAAGCTGACTTGAAAATCATCTTACGTATTGTATTTGCTTCCTTTCCAGTGTTAAAGAAGCAAATGCAGGTAAAAGAATCAATAATTTAAGGATTCTAATCCATGAAAATTTAATCTAAACTTTATTTTATAAATTGGTAAAATTAAAAATAAATAAATAAAATAAACCAACAAACAAAGTTTAGATTACACATGCACCAGGTGTATTTATAAATTATCAACAACAAAAAAAATTATGTATTGGTAATTAGTAATTACACATGCACCAAGTGGGTGTTAAACTCACAAACTTGGCCTCCTCCTTGCTCTTACAAGGTGAGGAAGTGACATTTAAACTCAATAGCAATTAACCTAAACCGGACATCATGTTTTCCAATCTTTTCTTTCACTTAACCAATAAGACCAGGGAAAGAAAGCCTTAGTAAAAGGAGACAAGTGATTGTGCTAGCCAAAGATACAAAATAGAATATGTGAACCACCTTTGTTCATCAACTGGAGTAGTAGTTGCCTAATTATAATAAATGAATTCTTAAATAGGACTCAGACAAGCTACAGTTCATCCTCCCAATCACCTAATGTGTTGCATACTTAATATCAAAATTTCAATCAAACTACTAAACAACATACAGGTACTACTATTATCCAGCTGGGGTATATAATATGAATTAGTAGGTATGTATTTCCAATGTTAATCTGTTTCATGAGAATAGAGAATACCACCTGAAAAACAGTACCAGTTTGCTCAAAGGGAGAAATGCATGAAAATCCCATATTTCCACACAAGCAAAAATTCTAGAAAGTCACTTTGAGTAACCTACCAGATGAAGAACAGGAGTAAACAAAAATAACATTAAATCATCATTAAAATATCTCATCCGACTAGGCTAGACATTAGCACAAAGAAAAAGAAGTACAAACCTAAAAAAAATATATGACATTGGAGAGATCAAAGTTTTGTAAAATGGCAAAGCTAATTGCATAAATTTGAGAACAATGATGTCGTTTTGCCACCACTCAAAAAGCGAAGAACATCATTTCCCTATCAGGCATTCCAAACCTTCCTTCATCATATAGTATCACTCAATGATTTTCTGAATAACACCAGCTCCAACAGTCTTCCCTCCTTCTCTGATTGCAAACCTCATTCCTTGCTCACAAGCCACAGGCATAATAAGTTCCACAATCATCTTCACACGGTCCCCAGGCATAACCATCTTCGACTCCTCATCCTTATCATTCATAATCGTCGCCACCCTCCCTGTCACATCTGTAGTCCTCATGTAAAACTGTGGCCTATACCCTGCAAAAAAGGGCGAGTGCCTACCACCCTCTTCTTTCTTCAACACATACACAATTGCCTCAAACTTAGTATGAGGCGTAATTGTCCCCGGCTTAGCCAAAACCATCCCTCTCTGAATATCAGCCTTCTGAATACCTCTAAGCAACAACCCCACATTATCACCAGCCATAGCATCATCCAAAATTTTCTGAAACATCTCAACCCCAGTCACAGTAGTACTCCTAGTATCCCTCAATCCCACAATATCCACAGTATCTCCAACCTTAATTGTACCCCTCTCAACACGTCCCGTGGCAACTGTACCACGACCCGTAATCGAAAACACATCCTCAATAGCTAGCAAAAAGGGCAATTCAGTTTGTCTTTGTGGGATTGGGATATACTCATCCACAGAGTCCATAAGTTCATAAATCTTATCAACCCATTGATTCTCACCACGTTTGATACTAGGATTAGCCAACAAAGCCTCTAAAGCTAACAAAGCAGAACCAGAAGTAATAGGAATATCATCACCAGGAAACTCATAAGAAGAGAGTAACTCACGCACCTCTAGTTCAACAAGTTGAAGTAACTCCTCGTCATCAACTTGGTCTTGTTTGTTCAAAAACACGACCATGTTTGGGACACCCACTTGTTTAGCCAACAAGATGTGTTCTTTCGTTTGTGGCATAGGACCGTCAGCACCCGACACGACAAGAATCGCTCCATCCATTTGTGCGGCACCGGTGATCATGTTTTTCACATAGTCGGCGTGTCCGGGACAGTCCACGTGGGCGTAGTGTCGGTTCTCGGTCTCGTACTCCACGGTGGCGGTGTTGATGGTGATGCCACGCGCTCTCTCCTCCGGGGCGGCGTCGATTTCGTCGTATTTTTTTGGGGCGCTGTTACCCATTGAAGCTAAAGCCATGGTGAGCGCGGCGGTGAGGGTGGTCTTGCCGTGGTCGACGTGGCCGATTGTGCCGATGTTGACATGGGGCTTCTTTCGCTCGAACTTGCCTCTGGCGGCGCGTACGGTGAAGCGATGGCGCGTGGTGGGGGAGGCTGGTGTGGGGGTGGGAGTGAGGTGGAGGATTGTGGAGGGGTTGAGGAAAGAGGAGGAGAGGAGGGATTTGGGTTTAGGGAGGAAAGGGAGGGAAATGGAAGAGGAAGAGGAAGAGGGGGAGGAAGAGGAGGAGGGATAGGAGTAGGTGTAGGTGAGTTTTGTGGAAGCTACTGAAGAGGAGATTGCCATGGTGGGTGGTTTTGGAGGAGAGAGTGTGGAGAGTGAGAAGGGGAGTTTTTTGAGAGTGTTAAAGAGTTGAAATTGAAGTTTTGAGTAGTTGGGTCTGGTTGGGTTGTGTTATCTATTGGAAGAGAAAAGAGAGCCTCATATCATATCATGAGGGGGAAGAGGGGTTTATCCGTTGCTGCTGCTGTTTTGGGTTTGGGGGGTTGGGAACTTGGGGGAGTAGAGGATGTGGTGTGAGTTGTGTTACTTAAAGGGATGATGGGTTTTATGTGCAATGCATGTTAGATTGCGCCACGTGTTATTTATTTATTTATTTTCTTGGGGCTGAAAAGGATTTGAATCTTTGAATTTAACTTATTATTGCTATTATTATTTTTCTAAATGATAATTACATCTTCATTTAGTATGTATTTTTTTTTTTTTTTTATGAGTAGAAACATATTTTGTTTTTTTTTTTTTTTAATGTTTAATTGCATTCTCGAGAATGTTTATAAAAATATTTTCAAGTGTTTAACTAGTATGAAAAATAAAAATATTCATGAACATATATATATATATATATATATATTTTGAGAAACCAATTGGTACCACATTTTATTAAACTAAATAGAAAAATTAGAAACAACAATGGAAAAAAATATATAGAGGAATATGCTCCATCCAAGGAAAATAAAACCTAGCTCTTTTTGCTCTTTTTGCTTAGGCATGGACTATAGCATTACCCTGTTTCCTAATATGAGAGAAGGAGTGGCTCACAAACAAACTAGCAATTGACTGAATGTCTTTAACAAGATGTCCAATGGATGGAGGAGATGCACTGGATTTATTAGGAGCTGTTACACCTATCTCAGAATCACCTTTAAAAACAAAATTATGAATGCCTAATTCCAAAACGAATTGAATAGCTCTTCTTGCCGCCAACATCTCAAGTAGAACCATGGAGGCCGGCATGGGAATTTTTTCCGACAAGGTTGCCATTACTTCCCCATTACAATTTCTCACCACAGCTCCAATGCCGGTTTGTATCTTCGAAAAGAGCCCCATCAAAATTTAAAAAAAAAAAAAAAAAAAAAAATCATCATAGGCCGGTCTTTACCATATTTGGTCTGGAGTGAATCAAAGGCAATTTCTTGCCCCTCTGGAATTCCTGAAGATGATTGCTAGCACCCTCTGTGATTCTTTGAACTGAAAGACAATAAAATTCACCATGCCAACAACATAATCCCACAAAATAACATATCTTGATTGCAAATTCACAATACCAACAGATCTACAATACCAAAATTCACTCAAAAAAGAAAAAAAACCAAAGAGAAAGAAAGGTGAGCCGTGATGGTTCAATCTAGCCATGTGTGGGTTGTTGTTCCCAAACTGACCACGTGTGTTATAGTAGGTCTCAGAGAGAGAGAGAGAGAGAGAGAGAGAGAGAGATTGTCTGATTTGGCCATAAGTGGGTTACGACAATCCAATCTAACCATAGGTGAGCTGCAAGGGTAGGTGGGGGTAGGGGTGAGGGCATAAATTGTTTTATGCCCCGTAAAGGGCTTATTTTAGAATCAACTTAAAATTATTTGATGACAATTTCAGGTTGAAAAAATACTTGAAATTGGGGATTTTTTTTCTTTCTCTTAAAACTGTTTTCCGTCTAAACAAATGAACACTTAGTAGAGAATGAGATACATGGTTTCTCTTAGATTATAGCAACCAAGTGACCAAGTATGGTGGTGGCTATATTCTAATTATAATAAATTAATTATGTGATTGCAGTTTCCATCTCATATACATCAAGTAATTACAGTAAGAATCTAATAGTGCAAACTTGAAGTATTGGGTAGAAGGCTTTAAATTCAAGAATTCATGGATCACGTAATACCTAAAACTACCTCTTGGATTATGGGAAATTTATAGGCTATTACAATTTGATAGATTGCAAATATGAAAATTAAGATTAGGATAGTGAACAGAGATTAATAGCATTGGTTTTAAGAAATGATTTGTTGCATGTTTGATGCTTAATGCTATGAGATACTTTAGCCTATGATGGTATCTAAATCCTTTTATGAGGTTATTCGTTTCAAGATATAACTAGAAATGATCTTTATGGTAGTCCGCAAAATTTAAAGGCATATATTATATTAAGGAGACTATAAAATTGTTTCTTGGGGGGATTTTGTAGATTAGCACAGTGAGGAGAAAATATATGATAAGTTAACATATGTTGGAAAGGATTCTAGAAACTAGCATCTCAAGTTTTAAAAACTCGAGATCCATGACGAAAATTGAGGCTTTCAAACTTGAGTTCTACTGGTGCCGTGTACCAATTTAGCCACATAGATCTCAAGTCTATAAGACTTGAGTTCTAAAAAGCAAAACCGAGTTTTCGAAACTCGATTTTTGTCGGACTTGAAGAAAAACAAAACCTGGAGAAGAATGTAGCGCCGAAGAAGACAATTTGGTTGGAGATTTGTAGCATTGAAGAAGACGATCTAGTGCTGGGTGGGTGATTTGGTTGGAGAAGAACGTTGGTGGACAATTTGATCTTCAGCGACTGGGTGGACGATTTGATCTTCAGCGACTGGGTGGATGATCTGGTCTTCAGCAATGAGGAAGAACGAAGAAACGTGAGGAAGAGACGAAGAATGCTGACGAACAGAGGATGATCTGACGAAGAGATGAAGTGTGAGGAAGAACGTTGGAGCTCCGATTGGACGTGAGGAAGAAGAAGAACGCTGGGTCAGATCTGCACGAAGAAGAATTCTGGGTACTCAGAAGAACGCGAACAAGAAGAAGTGAAACTCGAGTCTTAAAAGTGAAACTTGAGTTCCACGTGGATTTTCTTTTACATCAGCTCCCACCACTTACAAATCGAGGCTTAAAAACTCAAGTTTTATCTTGGAATTCGAGTTTTAGACACTTGAGATGCTAGTTTACAACATTGTTTTGAAACATGACAACTAACTAAATTTTTTGATATTTAATGTTATTTGGAAAAAAAAATTCCTATTTCTTGCAAGTCCCAAGAGAAGTTGTTGGTAAGCAACTTTGTCCCCCCATTTTTATCATCGACACATTTTTTAGGCTTATCTTGGGTAAGCAACTTTGTCCCCCCATTTTTATCATCGACACATTTTTTAGGCTTAGGGCACTTGCCATCACGTCAATATCTGACTTTTTATAATCCAAGAAATTTTGCTAACACAAATGATTACTATTTACTACCAATTCTCATTCGTCCTCCAAATGGTGATGCTGCCGCACTTTGCATATTTCAAATTTCTTTCAAAAGACTTGTGTTTAAGTTTAGACGGAGGAAGATTGGAGCAAGAACAAGAGCCAATTTTCTCCTCTCCTCTTCTTATTTCAAACATAACATACCCTCAAGCATGGGATCCACATGTTTGTGAGAGGTGTACTTCATAAAATAGATGCACAAGATACCGTCTCAACAATTTCCCAATCCTAAATCCGTTACTCAGCATGGAAATAACATTTTTCCCCCCTTGCTAGTCTTAGTCATCAATTTAGCAATAGCCAATTGGGGCTCACATGTTCAACTCATTGGTTGTTATTGGTTGTTAAAGCACCCCATGGGTTTGTGGCTCGTAGGAAGTGAATTGATTAATAGTGATTTACGTGCCATGGTAGCCCACGAAGTCAGCCTAGATTCCACATCTTTGATTCAGGTTATTCATACTTTTTCCCCTCAAAAAAAAGAAAAGAAAAGAAGAGGTTATTCATACTTTTGGGAAACTGGTGGAATTTCCAAATCCACCGTGGAATAAATGGTGACCTAAATGCTTGAAAATGATAGGACCTTCCGAATAATATTCAACATTATTCAGCGAAAAAAGATAAAGAAAAGAGAGAGTATTATCAAACATTTACTTGAGATCAATTCTTGCCCCACAAAGAAAAATGAGAAGAAAAGAAAAGAAAAGAAAAGAAAAACTAAATAAAATTGTTGCCACATGTTATGAATTATTATAAAGTTGTAATTTAAAAAATAACACTGGCTAAACCTTCTTGAACATTTCTTTTTAGGTAAATAGAAAATTCTCTTGGAAAATCATTCAATACTCGGAACAATGCTCATCCTCAAAAATTATAGATCCTACCATCAATTTAGTTAATAAAATCTGCTATTATGCTAGATGAGAAAGTATTACTCACTTTACTAGGATTCCTCCATGGTAAATACAAGAACTTTCTAACAAAGATTATTTAAGTCAATTGACAGTCCACTCAAACTATCTCATATTCTCATATCAGATATGATTTGTAAAAAGCACATAACTTAAACAAATAGTAGTCTAAACAAGAAGTGTATAGTGCCCTAAAATAAGACCATTTTGCTTGTTAATTTCTCAAGCTGCATTGAGTTATACAGGCATGATACAGAATTTCACTTAATTTCCAAATTCAGATGGAAAAACTTATTCTCAAAAGAGATGAAAAAACTCATATCAGTGTTGAAAAACCATGTTATATCTATTCCACAATAGAGAGATATACATGCCAACATTCCAATCAGTAGAAACAATCTTTATCACAGTCCAGATACACTGACAATTGACAAAGATATCAAGACCAAGCATTTCCATAACATTATTTTGACAGTTCAGTGAATCATGAACAAGTAACCCCAAAACGTTTAAATGATCTAAACTGACAGATTCTGGAGAAATCCAAACAAAATAATTGAAACAAAGTAAAGGAATTGTATGTACAAGTATACAATCCATAAATTTTGATTACCCTTATGAAACTATTAGTATGATGATGTGTAAATCTTTAAGAATGTGCAGATTTATAATACACAGATTATTTATCAGACCTGTCTCAGCTCAGCAGCATTGCTTGATGTGTGCGAAATGAAGAATGTGCTGGATTCAATCTTTGTGCTTGCCCCATCATGAGCCACTCTAGAAAAGTAAATTTCTTCAACAAGCATGACTCTCTGAGTCAATAACTCTTTGCCGCATGTCTCTCCATACAACACCAATCACCCATATCTTATTTGGCATTCCCCTTAAAACAGAAGAACTCTCTATTAAACACATCCAGCAGCATGATTTGCATCTACAAACTTATGTTTCCCAACTTTATAAACATGTGAAAGATCTTTCAGCTTTATAGAATATGTCAACGTATGAAAGATTATTGAGCTTTAAGCAAATGTAGGAGCTTTGTGCATTGGGTACAAAACATCTTCAGCCCTTCCAACATCAGTAAAACTGTTTCTCTTTTCTGGAAAAGTTAGTGATATATTCTAAACTTCTAATCAATGGCAAGTAGAAGATGTGAGAAACACCACTTTCAATTTGTATAGAGTCTGTCTTTAAAATGCTAAGTTTAGCATTGTGTCTCACTCTGCCTTATATAGTCAGGTATTTTTTCTTTACACATATTTAAAACCTTTTGACGGATCTCTGGAGATAGTCTTGTCAAAAGATCTGATATGGCCAGGTCATGCTTCCTTTTTAACTCGTTTAACTCGTCTTGCTGCTTTGTTAACAGAGTCTCAAGTTTCTCAGCGATTATCTCAACATCTTCTGATTCAAGATAGTTGTCTTCCAAAGAATGACCTCCGTTGCTAGAATGTAGATCTGCAGCTGCACCACTGTTGTCACCAAGGTGCAGATCAACAGGCAGACTAGCTTCCTTCTCTTCACTATTATTGTCATCATCAGAAACACGCTCATCCTCAGACTCTTCATGCGAAGCATCAAAACATTGATTTTCTGTGTTTTCATGGGAATCAGGAGGGTTTTCATTATCTCCAGTTGAGCTAGATCCGGCAGCAACCGAATCCACCTGAAAAGACAAGTGTGAGGGGCTAGACTTTGCTGGAGAGCTTCCACCAAATGCCTTTGGTGAGTCAGACCAATACTTACGACCTGAAGGAAATCTTTCCAATGCAAGATTGCCAGCAGAAAGGGTAGACTCATTCAGGAAGGGAGAGCCATCTTCCTTGGCTTCAGATGCACTGCTATCAGAACTTACAACCTCTCCAGTAAAACTATCTTCAGGGAGTTCACTTGAAGCCCAATCTGAAATATGGGACCGGATTTCTGCATCAATCATTTCAGCAATCGTTGAAACATCTTGATCACTCAGGTCCAACTCCTCGACCATTTCACTAGCAACAGCAACTGCAGTGTCTGCCTCAATATCAAATGGGAAGTGGATATTGCGATAATGACCTGGTCCCATGTGGAAACTTTTCAATTTAACAGCTGTAAATGCTAATCAAAATAACTTCTTCTTTTGGTTTAAAATTAGAAGAACTAAAAAGAAACAGAGATGGATAGACAACCTGAGGAGTCCGCAATTCGTAGTTTCAGAAATATTGTGTGAACATCTCTCCTCTGACCTTGAACTGTGAAATCTCTACTAATCTCAGGAGATGAATCCTTAGCATTTTCACCAATATCAATCTGATCAAAACTGCCTTCTGTGTTTGACATGTCAAAATGTGAGGACAATAACATAAAGGCCTTTGATATCTGTAGAAAATACTGAAACTTACTTGAATGGCGGGTTCTAAGATTTAGAGAACGCCCTATACTTTCGTAATCCTCATCTGATCGGAGAAAAGGATCCATTAGAAGTTCCTTGGCTGGCAAGCGTTCAGAGGCTTTTGCAATACATTTTTCTATAAATGCTCTAACTGAAGGGTCTGTCACTTTTTCCAATGATGCTGGCTTTATTCCCTAGAAAGAAAAAGAACTGATATGACAATCTAGATACTAATTTTTTTTTTTGATAAGTAATGAAAATATCTAGATACTAAATTTTTGATAAATAATAAGTTATATTAAGAGAGATGGAATGCCCCAATACACACGACGTATGCTAGATGCACATCACAACTAAACCTTAAGATTGCAATGATTTATAAACTCTAATAAGTTGAAAGAAAAGAATCCTGATGCTTTCATCCATTCAAAAAAGGTTCAGAGGAACTGCAATTTCAGGTCTAGAATAGTCTGTTCACAACCCTACAAAATTCTAGCATTTCATTCCCGCCAAAGACACCACATCAAGCAATGAGGGATGGCTTTCCAAATCTCACCATTCTGATGTCTCCCAAATATTCCTTGCTAACAAGCAGGTAAATCTATAACGTATAACCCCCCAAGGCATCACCACTGAACCCTAAATAGGGAAAAAAATCATGTCCCACAACTCTTTGGCAAGAGGGCAATGAAGAAGCAAATGCTCCCCATCCCCTTTACCCATACAACACCAACTCACCCATTTACTAATATAAAATAAATAATTTTTCTTGCACAGGATTTCCCAAGGCTTCAAGTGTTTTTCAATCTTAAGACCTTTTATAACTTTTCAAATTAAAAAATTTCAAAAAAACTTCAGGAAAAAAAAAAAAAAAAAAAAAATCATAAACGTCACAATGAAGTGGTTGAGAATATTTGATAAGATGACCCTAACTATATCTTTTTCTCTTTCAATCAAACAATCATCTCACATTTCCATATGAAATCATAAATCAGTTGTCTAACACTATTTGTACTCTATAGACCAGAAGGTTTTATTAGGTCAGCTACTAGAAACTACACCAACTCTCACTAAATTTAGGAGAGAGCTCCTATGTGAGCAAAGAAAAGGGAGATCTATCTCAGAATGAGGACAAGTATACCCAATTAACAACTTTCACATGCATCAACTAAATACAAGGGCTGAATTGTCCAGGAAGTGGAGATCCTATTCAGCAATGACTTATTTTCAGCTAATCCTAAACAGAATTTCAAAATTTCCTATAATAGCCCATAATGGCAATGATAAATACTGCTGGAAATTCTTCCACTATCAGTGCACTCAGAATGACATGGATTCTCTTCTTCCAAATTGTTTCAAAAAATCATCCTAGAGTGTCTGCTCATATTATTTGGTTCAATCTGTACCTATCTCTACACTTAAAAATTCTATCTGATTCGGTGATTCCACACCCCCCCCCCCCCTGGCTCTCCTCCCCCATTGGCTGTATAAAGGCGTGCACATTTTTAAAAGAATGCAAGATTTCAAGAACATAAAGTATCCACTATAATCATCTGCATCTAGAATCTTGCACAGACTGGAATATCCAATGACAAATGTACCCACATTGGCTGTGTAAAGTCATGCACTGGTTAAAAGCAAGATTAGCATGTTAAGACTATAAACATGGAGATGCCATTATCTTGCTTCAAAATTTGAACTTGTACAAACATATATATATCTTTACAAATTTGGATTTTCTAGAGCAACATAGAATCCAAAGGATCCAATGATAATATCATGTTACTGTTTTCAAAAAGACAGCTTTTCAAAGACTACAAAAGCTCTGGAATAAGACAAAGTCAAGCAATGTAAAAACATAATAGAAATTTTAATACAAAATTCAACTGCAATAATAATTGAATAGGATCAAAGATTGTTAAGGCCTTACTGATGTCACTTTCTTGTATATTTGAGCTGCATTGGCACACTCAACATAAGGGTACTCGAAGGTGACCAACTCTAGCAAGCACATGCCAAAAGCATAAATATCTACAAGCTCATTATATTCCTCTTCATAAAGCTCTGGTGCCATGAACTCTGGAGTACCTGAAGACACAATAGCAATTATGTTGCTGCCCCCAGTAACAAAGTTTCCAAAATAATTCTAATCTCAAAAGGAAAATAATAAATAATAATACAATCCTCACCAATGACACTATGCGCTGAACGAGCCTGGCGAAGAATGGCAGCCAGGCCTAAGTCACCAATTTTCACCTCACCTTGATTCCCATTGACAAATATGTTATCACACTTCAAATCTCGATGAATAACTGGTGGGTCATGACTGTGAAGGTACTGAAGGCCCTCTAGAATCTGCCTAGACCATTTTTTCATTGCTCTCAAATCAACATATTTATGTTTCTTTCGGTATCTACACAATATTCAGAAATAAAACCCTCAACAAAAGCAAAATCAGAAACAAAAAAAAAAACGGAAATTAATAAGCTATAGTAGAATATAGAATCTCACTGCCGCAATGTTCCAGAAGTGAAAATCTCAGTAATGAAGTTAATGCTCTCATTTTTTGTGTCGACCCATGAGTAGTAAAACTTAATTATGTTCTTATGCTTCAAAGTCTTGAGTAAATGAACTTCTGAATATAGACGCTCCAAATCTTCGGAGTTCCGTAATAAATCTGCCACCTTAACCTGATTCCAAGCTACTTCAATTCCTTCCAATTCATCAAATGCTCGATATCTGAATTCCCATATTTGGATCAAGGACACAAAAATATTCCACATATAATGAACCTTGATTTTTCCAATAAGTCTAGGGGCACAATATTTTTCATAAATGTTGAAATGGCCTGTTATGATTTGTGCATAATAAAACTGGTGTCAGTGGTGGATCCAATTGAAAGTGTTGAAAGTGTGTCGTTCCAATCACAACTGGCCACATCAACAGTTAAGAAAAATGTTGTGTCCTAGCATTACTCTAATTATTCATAATGCACCTAATTGCAAGTTTTAGTATAAATTCAGAATTTAACATAACATATAGAACACAAGGATACACTTTCTTGAAAGCTCCTTTACCTAGAACCTCTTTGTACTGCAAAACCACCATTCAATTAAACAAAAAAAAAAAAAAAAAAAAAAAAAGACAAAACCCATCAATAAATCACCAAAACAAATCAAACCCTACTTGTACTTTGAACAACTAAAAAGCCATTAATCAAAGAGAAATGAAGCATTGACTAATTTTCAAGCAAAAATATTTGAACAAATTGAAAAAACACTTCAATTATAAACAGCAACATAGATTAAACCAAAAAAAAAAAAAAAGAAATCTTGAATGAAGTAGAGGAATTAACTGACCCGACCAAATCGACCAGAGGGATCAACCTCAATGAACTCGGTGTCTGAATCGTCTGGGTCGTGGTCGGACGACAAGTCCTGTGGCATTCTCGGCTCCAATCCAAGCACACACACCAAAATCCGATACCCCCCAATACTCAGTTCACTGAAATCCTAGATCAGAATTCAAAAGCTGAGCCAAAAGTCACAAGGAACCGAGTCCAAAAATCGCAAAAGAAACCCGTTTTTGAAGATTCAAATGATACCCAGATGAGAAAATCAACAAAGAGTAATAAATCCTAGAGAAAGAGAGAGAGAGAGTAAGAAGTAAAAGAAGAAGAAGAAGATGAGGAAGCGTGAGAGAGAGCTGTGCTGTTACGTCGAAGAGAAGAAGCTTTATTAATGGGTGAGCGAATCAGCCATTTGAGTGTGTCCAATTGACTTGTTGTAATTCGTTTTTCGTTTTTCGTTTTTTTTTTTGGGATTTTGATGTTTGAGAAGTTAAAACTGAAAACTGAAGAAAAGGAAAAAAAAAAAAGGTAAGTTTTGGCCTTTTGAGTAATGCAGAGAGTGGGACCTACTTTCCCATGAAAATGGGGTGGGAGACCAGCCAGAAGAGAAGTGATTTTGCTGAGATGGCAACAACTAGCCACCACTGCTTGATTGTGGCAGGTATGACTACCGACAATAAATCTATCTGCATACAATCCATTTCACACCATCCTTTTTTAGTAAGAATTTGTGAAAAAACTTAGGTAGTCTCGGAGCATTATAAACTCTTAGAAAGTGAGCGGATTTAATATGTGGGTCTCACAAAAAGGTCCACCAACATTTTACTAGCTTGGAATAGTGCTCTGAAACTACTTAAGTATTGCTTAAGTTTTTTTTTTTTTTTTAGGACAGTATTGCTTAAGTTTTTAATTGATGAATGAAAAATTAATGGCATTTTCAAAATTTATGTAACCGCTTCTTTATATTTTTTTTAGAATAAAGTTTATGAATGCTACCACCTATCACAATTTACAATCATAACATCTTGTGAAAAGTTATGAGATATTTCTTTTAAGAGAAAAAATATGTAATATGTTGTGTCACTAACATCGTTAATTTATGGCCTAAAGCTTATAACTCAGCTAGCATCTCTAATGTTTTTAATGGAAGTGTCCACATTTAAATCCCAATATTTCTCAAAATAAAATAAAATAAAATCCTATCTCTCTCATTATAATGAGTAGGAAAAACATTTTTCTCACTCATGTAATTATTAGAAGGGAAATATTTTTTTTGAGTAATGCTATAACTACAACATTTTCATGATAATTTCACACCAAATCCAATGGGGCTAGTTGTTACTAATTTTAATTTGGGCTCGTCACTGAAATCACATTTTTGTTTATTAGTACTAGCCAATAACAACTTGTTACCTATGATATATTGTGGAATTGTTGTGAAAATGTTGTTGACATAATATTGAGCTAATATAGATATGAGATAGATGTTGGACTAATGCAAATATGAGAGGGCTGTTATATAATTTTATTATATGCCAAAAGTTTTATAGCTTCGATTGACATTTTTGTGTGTGTTTTTAACTATGATATTTAGGATTTAAACCCCATCCCCCAATGAAACTATATAAGTAAAAAATAAAAAAAATAAAAAATAAAAAACTAAAGGAAAACTATATATCATATTATATATATATATATATATATATATATATATATATATAAGGGGATAAAAAGTCATAAACTAAAGAGTACTTTTCAGTAATTCAAAGACTAGTAAATTTATTATTTTAATCAACCAAGCATGTGATGAGTTACATAAGTACAAAATAAATTATTCAAACTCCGAACTATCGATATACCAAAGTATGATTCTCAAAAAAAAAAAAAAAAAAAAAGATATACAAAAGTATTTTTTTTTTAATTTTTTTTTTTTTTTTACAAGATAGAAATTCTACTCTAACCTAATCTATGTGTATATATGTGTGAAACTCTCTCCTGAAGATTTGAATCCCAACCCTTACTCCCTACAAGCACTAATTCTTGTGGAGTGACTATCGCACCAATGGTGTGCGGTGGTCAAAAACTATTAGGTCATTTATTGTATCAAATAACAAATATACGAATTTGACACATTTATAGCAATGTGGGTGACGCTCTCAATTCCCATGAATTTAACAAATGACTAACGTCAAGAATGAAGATTTTTCTTTTTTCTAAAAAAAACTTTGGCATACCAGAAAAAGAAAAAAACACATGCAAGTGAAACACCTAAATTCAGCTAATAGTCTTGTAGTTTAGTGATATGTCCGATTCCTTTATAGAAGAGAACTTAGGCTCCAATCCATCATTCTTTTTAATTTGTTGTAAGAAAGAAGGAAAGGCAATAAACAATAAAAAAGAGGACTTCTTGAGGCAAGAATACTCATATATGTGGGTGGTCTTTCACCAACTATTCAAGAGAATGAACAGGCAATATGGTACCTTAACACCAACCATTCTAGACTCATAATGGGCTAATTGATATAGCTAACAAGTAACAAACAATAACGTTAGAATTGTTATCGCAAAGTATGTATGAAAATGTATAGTACTAACATTATTGACTAATGAAAGCTCAATAGAAATGGGATGACCGCACGATAACCGTTAATAGGAGTAATATATTCTTCAAAAGTATTACAAATTTACAATCATAAATCTTTTGCACGTACCTTGTAAGTTTTAATTGATCCACAGACTTGTATTTAGGCCTTCTTTAGATAAATGAGTTTTATAAGCAGCCAAAAAGAAAGAAAGAGAAGTTGTAATTAGGCATCAGAAAAATGAATATACCTTGTGTTGTTAGAGAAGCAATGCATGGGTACGCACGGCATGTTGCCCATTTCTGTGTTGTGATTTGAACTAAAAAAACCAAATCTTTTGGATTAGGTGCCTAACTTTGCCTCAGTTTTCACGACTCTTTGAAGCTTAAACCTGGGTTCGTCCAAGAAAACACAGAGATAATGAATCAATATATATACACGTACACATATATATATTATAATAATAAGCAAGAGAAAATGACATACTTATTTTCTTGTACGAGGTAGGCGTTTACTTTTGCAATTGGACAAATGGTATGCATTTTGAAAACGATTTCCCTTCGAATAAAATATTCAATCACTGTCAAAGTTTTATCCACAGAAGGAATTGCTTGGCCATAAGTTTAATTTCTTTGTGCAAAATTATAAAGAAAATAAAAAGAGCTTTTGGTTTCAAGTATGATAAT
Organism: Quercus agrifolia; assembly: GCA_029955455.1. Classification (NCBI taxonomy): domain Eukaryota; kingdom Viridiplantae; phylum Streptophyta; class Magnoliopsida; order Fagales; family Fagaceae; genus Quercus; species Quercus agrifolia. The sequence goes on from JARQAD010000006.1 coordinate 47,959,621, forward strand.
CTACCATGTTAAACTACCTATTAGCCATGAATTGGCTTCTATTTTATAGGCAGAGAAGAGTTGTGTTTGTATGCAAATTGGAGTTTCTACCAATCAGAAAATTATTGCAATGCATTAATTGTTTTCACAAAGCCATCCATGCAAATATAAGTCACGCATGCCATTCTGAATTGTACAACAGTGTTTGACCTCATTTTATAATATCCATTCATGGCCTTTCGGATTCGTTTTGTCACTTTTGTGGACAATTTAATTTCAACCTTCTTAAAAGGCATTTCTTATTATTAAAAAAATGCATGTATATATGTGTGCGTTTGGGCTCCGCGTCCGCGTATTTCAGTTCACGTTTTCTATTTTTTTTTTTTTTTGCCCGCATTTGTTGACTTTAGAAAACAATATTTACTGTTATGAACAGTGTATATACTGTTTACACACTGTGTATACACTGTTTATGTATTAAAAAATATTAAAAATGGATCTCACGATACTATGTACACATTTAAAAATTATTTTGCTACAGTGTTTTCAGTTTTCAGCAATAATAAGTTCAATCCAAACACACTTATATATATATATATATATATATATTTTTTTTTTTTTTAATGATTGTTTAATTCGGTAGATTCCTCTTCCACTAGGAATATTTTATGCGCACGTCTAATCCACAATTCATATGGGCAGCTGATAAGTTTAATATTTTAGGGACAGATAGAATAACTTTATTAAATTTGGGTTTAAATGATAGGGACTAACATACTTTTGTATAATACTTTACACACACTTTACATAATGAAAACGTAACCGGGTTTATTCTGTTTAATATAATCTCCCTAAGAAACGTTTAAAAAAAGCTGACTATTTTTCTTTTTTGGTTGTTGCTCTTTTGTGACATTTGTGAAGGATAAACTTTTTACCTTAACCTTCTTGGAAAGAGGAGAAATTATACTTTACCACTCTAAACTATATTTTAGATTACATTTTGCATCATAAATTATTTGATTGCACATTTTACACCATAAACTTTGACATTTATTACGTTTTGCACTCCATAGTTAGTTTTTCTATTATATTAAACAAAAATTGATAACATGTGACCTACGTATGATTTTTACTTAGGTAACACATAGTTTAAAGACAAAAACACCCTCTTCCCAATAAATTAAAAACAAAAGCTCTCTAGCATATCATCTTTCCCCAAATCAAAAATCTGTCTAAATCCTAAATCCTCAAACAGCCCTCACATATGCGTGTCCAACAGCTCCTCTTCTCCTCTCACAGGTTCCAGGTACTAAACCACCATCATGCAACATTTTATGAGTGAGAAAAGGTATGGCATTAAAGGATGTACACACCGACATGCAAAGAAACTCTCACCAGTCATGATCAGATGTGCATGCCCTAGACACAGCATAACAAATTAAGAAGAGGCTTTGTAATTTGTTCCTTTTAATGGCTCTTTGCTTTTCTCTCTGTCCCTCTTTTTTTTACCTTTTGTATTTTGTGACTACTATATCAGAAAATCAAAATATACAAGGTCCTTAATAAAAAATAAAAATGAAAACAACCAAAATTATCACAGGGTATAAAACCAATTTGAAGAGTGAAAACCAACCAAACCTTAAAAATAAAAACCCAGCATGAAAAACCAAAGAAGGAAAAAATCGCCAACTAACTTAATGGGCTGTCTTTTTACTGTGCTTTATTTGCCACTAACTTAGTTTTCCATCATCCAGTCCTGAAAAATCGCCATAGTTTTGCAGAGAGGACAGAGACACTGAGAGAGAGAGAGAGAGAGAGAGAGAGGTGGGTTTCTCTGAGAGAGAGAGAGAGAGGGGTTTAGAATCTGTAGATACCCCCTTGTTCACTTCCTTAGCACAGAACGAGCTACAGCTGGCTGCAATTACTGCATCCGCCATTGTTGTATTAGGTGCTGCAACAGATTTTTGATGTGAGAGAGGAGGAGATGCAACACGTGAGAGCTTTTGTTTTTAATTAATTGAGAAGAGGGTATTTTTGTCTTTTAAACCGTGTCACCTAAGTAAAAATGATGTCCAAAGTCATGTGATTTCAATTTCCATCTAATATAACAGTAAAACTAATTTTGGCTATAAAATGTAACAAATGTCAAAATTTATTGTGTAAAATGTACATTCGAATAGTTTAGGGTGCAAAATATAATATGAGATATAACTTAAAAGTAGTAAATTGTAATTTTTCTTTAGAAAGATGTAGAAGGATTCAATTTGTCAATCAAGGTTCTTTACAGTCCACTTGATTCCATAAATGGACACGATTCGTCATTCGTGTTCCAACTTGTTACAAATACGAATAAGACTCGAATGAGAATTCATGGTCAAATATTGAACACGATAAGATCAAATTTTAAGCCACGAGAATAACATGTCAATTTGACACAAATGGCAGCCGAAGGTTATATGAAAGTTGAAGTCCATTTGAGATTGCTAAAGTTGAAGTCTGCATAAGATTACTGTAGGGCCGGACCAACAAAATTTGACACCTAAGGCAAAAATTTTATATAAGGCCTTTTTGTATATAAATATTAATTAAATAAAATTATATAATACAAATTAAATTAAGACTAATTTGATGTAAATATAAAAATTGATGAATAATACCAACTAAATTAAGGTTAATTTCATATAGAAGATTGAATATCATTGGTTAATCATAAATTTAAACAAAAAGAACTAAAAAAATATTATTTTTTTAAAAAAGAAACTTACTTTAACTTGAATATATTACTATGCATAGTTAAGTAAAGTTGTAATCTAAATTTTAATTTTGTATATTCTTTTTAAGAGAAAGAGATAGATAAATATTATTTGGTGTGTGGCTTAATAGGAGATTAGTTTACAAAAATTAAGCTCTCAAACTATTAGAGGAGATTAGTCATCATTGATGATTTATCACATTTGCAACATTTTTTTTTTTTAACATTTCAGGGTTTCAATTGGTTTAAATTTTTATTGATCTCTTATTTTGGAAGCCTTGTTAGAAATGAAAAAAGAAAAATATTAAAGATGCTACAAAATTTTCACAATATAATGTGATAATGACTTTAATTGATGAATTTCAACAATTTAATTATTTGTATTTGAATTACTTTTTATGTGATTGGTGACATGTCAATTAAACCTATAGTAAAATTTGTGATATTTTTAGCATCACTCTTAAAAAAAAAGTACTAATTATTTAAAAAATGTTTATATTTAAAAAAAAAATTAGGCCTTTTATAGAAGGAGATGGGGCCTTGTTTTTAGTAGAGACTTTTTTTTTTTTGGTTTTGGGGCCTTAGGCCTAGGCCTTGGGCTGGCCCTAGATTACTAAATAGAGTTTTAAAATTAGAGTGTTCAGTAGGTTATAATTTTTTTTTTTTTTTTTTTTTTTTGAGAAGGAGCATTGTAATGCTTTTATTAAGACATACTAGCTAAATCAACTTGGTATGAAGAAAGTACATCCGATGGAACATCTTCCATCCATATTACACAATTTGGATTATTGATTGCTAACTGAGCCAAACTGTGCGCAACTAGGTTGCCCTCTCTCTTAGTGTGAAAGTAGGACAATTTGGAAAAACCTGAAGAGAGTGTTAAAGAATCTTGTATCAGCAAACCGAAGGGGGCCAACCCAGCATTCTTGGTTTTCAGGGCCTTCATCACCAGTAAGGAATCTCCCTCTAGAACAGCTTTAGAGATGCCCACCTCTCTAGCAAACTCGAGTGCTTTGCTGGCTGCCAAGGCTTTAATCTCTGTTGGCTGGAGTTGTTGAGGAAGCCGAGTAGACATGGAAGCAATAACAAGGCCTTCCTGATTTCGAATGATGACACCAAGACTTGAGCATTTCTCTTCAGCAAAAAATGGCACTGTCAAAGTTAATTATGAAAATATCTTGGTCAGGTGGTGTTAGGGTACTTTTTTTTGTTACACCTAATTTTATTTAAGTACCACCTATTCACTTTCAAATACACACACCTTATTATATTTAAAACCCAAGAATACTTATACTTGACAATATTTGAAAAGCTCATGATTCAAGTTTATGGCAAAACAATTTTATCAAATGGAATTCAAATCCATAATCAAAGCCCATGATTTAAACCCATGATGATTCATTCATCCAAAACCCAATTCTCATTGGCAACATCAAAACCCAATTCTTATTGGCAATATCAAAACCCAATTCCCATTGGTAACATGAAAGCCCAATTCCCATTGGCAACATGAAAGCCCAATTCTTATTGGTGACATCAAAGCCCAATTCTTGTTGGCGACATCAAAGCCCAATTTTTATTGGCAATACTTTAACAAAGAGAAAAGAGCCTAAGATTATCAACGTTTGGCAAAGAAAAAAATATCGTGTTAAAATGTTACCATGGCAAAAAAGGACCATGGCAATCATCTTATGAAGAAACTCATTGAGAGCTATCTTGAGGATTATGTTCTCGTATCATATACTCGTGAAATCCATGTACATCATTTGCATCGCGACATCCATAATATACACTTCAACACTCATGGTAAACATTCAAACCCACAAGATCATCATTTAAGTTATGATGCGATTATTAGAAACCATGAACATTATTTGCAACATAGAATTCATCAAAGTAAATATTGTTTACAAAAGTATTTGAAACTTGTCCTATTATTTCAAACATTACAACAAATTGCCCAAATGCCCATTGCAAGTATTTATGAAATACCCAGAAATATTTACTAATAAAAGTCCATGAGGAATGAAAACTCATGGCAATATGTGCACACAACCCAGCCCATGTGAGCAAAGCCCAAGCAAAAAATACCAGCAGGAGTCAACGGAGAGTGGGCAAACAATCATTGTTCATTCCTAATCAAAAAGAGCAACTAGGAACTCATACAAGGGAACCAAACCTTTGAGAATGGACTAAAGGCTATCCCATCAGTTTTCTGTCATCCTTTACCTGACGTGAACAGTGCCTAAGGACTGTCATATCAGCTGGAGTCTAAAGAATGATGGAACTCCATCATCTTCCTCAATACTGCAACTCCAGCGGAAGGGGAGTTGAAACCAAATTATTCAAACTCCAAAAAATTGATGTTAAAAATACTAAAAATGTTCAAGACATGATTCATATGCCAAGCCCATGAATCCTAAAGGGGAAAAATTGGGAACATGTGATTTGGAGGGCATAAACGGATCTCCAGCGAAACCCCCTGAAGTAGACTAGAACTTGACACCTGGTTTAGGGTGTTACATCTTACTTCTCAGGGGTCCGAATCTCAGTTGCGGTATTAGGATTCGCTCTTGATACACGCTTCAAATTAAAATAATCAAGCTCAGCCCCAAGAATCCTGGCATTTAATGCAAAACGCTCTAAAATCCCATCATTACCCAACAAAGCAAAGCAGCCACTAAAATGGATTTTCCTACTTCTAATAAAAAATCCCAGGAAAGCTTGACTCTGATTCATCACCTCTGAGTGGTCATACGTTTTTTGGATCCTTATCAATAAATGCTTCTCTAAAAACTCCATTATAAAAGCACAAGCAAACTAATCAAAAAACCAACTTAGCCACCCCTTTGAAACTCTGAGACTCTGAAATTTGTTGGCCATTTTTTACTAGTGGTTTAGCTCTCTTCTAACTCACCATCCATCACCTTTAACCTACACCCATCTAGTCCTATATATTCTTCTCCTCCCTTTACACTACCAATACTCATAAGTGTTTTCCAGCTAGCCACAAACAGCCCATTACCCATAAAAGACTTCAGTCTCAGTATCAACCCCATTTCACTCACTCAAAAGTAGCTCACATTCATCTTACTCATGTCTTATAAATTTACACCCACTAAAATGTTAACTTAATACTTGCTGCACTAAGCTGGGGATCTTTCTCTCGCTCCACACCATGCCAATTAATCTTCCATTTTTTCTTTCTAGGGAACCTTTAATTTTTAATTTTTACCTTTTACTTTACTATTGAAGGATATGATGTATTTGTAACAATTGAACTTTTCCCTTACATTGATGTAATGATGGCTAAAAGTACAATAAATTCCTCTTAAATGAGACCTATAAGGACCTAAAACTTGCTTAAATCTATCTAATTATTGATGGATGGACTGTGTAATCCCACTTTTACCGTTGGACAATTTATCTTTTGGACTTAAGTATAACTTCACCCTCACCGCTGGAGAATTTATTTCCCTTGAACTATTAAAACAGGACCACTAATGCACTAATTAAGTATTGTAACGTATTTTGTTGCTGTTTTGTTAAGTGCAGTACTTTTTTTTTTTGCTTGGATAGGCTTGTCATCACACCGAAAGCCTATGAGTGTCATCTCAAGAGCCCATAGTTGAGTCTCAGTTTGGTTTCCTAACATTTCATTTAGAGGCATCAATTTCCTCCTCAACAGTTGGTTTCCACCGAGCTCTCCTCTTCGGCCTACTAGGAAGTGGTGGAGGTTTGAAGACTTTATACTCTGCATATTTGTCATGAGCCAGTTGAGAGAGTTGGTTGAGAGGATAATAGGCTTGCTGGGTTCTCACTTGGTTTCTTTGATGCCAAATTGACCATATGGTGAAAGTAAACAAGTTCGGGTTCCGTTGATGTTGAAACACCCATGCCATGAGCTCGCTGAAGCTAGTAAATCTCTGTTGGTTTTGGAAACTCCATATATCGTTCATCCCCCAAATGCCATCCAGTTCTTTGCAACTCCAAACCGCATGCACAACATCTTCGTTACCTTCCTTGCAACGATCACATAGCTGCTCTGCAATAATCGTTCGACGTAGAAGGTTACATTTCGAAGGAAGTGAGTTGCAGCAAGCTCTACATAGCAAGTTCCTTACTTTATTTAGGCAGTTAAGAGCCCAAATCTTCTTCCACAACCCTTTCTCATGGTCTGGTTACTTTGCCACCTGAAGAACATCTTTATCCTCCTTCAAAAAACGGTACCCCGATTTGCAGCTAAACCTCCCATCATGCTCCCAAGGCCAGTACAAAGAACCTTCAATAGCTTCTCTAGCCAAATGAATATTTTTTATTTCTTTAGCTTCTTGTGGTGCAAAAATCTCATCCACCATCTCAACATTCCACGTTCTAGTTCCCTCATCAATCAAGCAACCCACAGTGGCTTTTTCCATTGTTTCCACCATAAGGGAGAGTACCTTAGTTAGATGTTTTTGAGGTAGCCAATGGTGTTGCCAGATTTTTATTGATTTTCCATTCCCCACCCTCCAACCCCCAAATCTTCTTCCAAAGCCCTTTCTCATGGTCTGGTTGCTCTGCCACCTGAAGAACATCTTCATCCTCCTTTAAAAAACGGTACCCTAATTTGCAGCTAAACCTATCATCATGCTCTTAAGGCCAGTACAAAGAGCCTTCAGTAGCTTCTCTAGCCAAAGGAATATTTTTTATTTCTTCAACTTCTTGTGGTGCAAAAATCCCATCCACCATCTCAGCATTCCACATTCTAGTTCCCTTATCAATCAAGCAATCCTTAGTGACTTCTTCCATTGTTTCCACCATAGGGGAGAGTACCTTAGTTGGATGTTTTCGAGGCAGCTAATGGTGTTGCCATATTTTTATTGATTTTCCATTCCCCACCCTCCAACAAGCACTATCTAGGATAACATCACGACCTTGTAATATGCTCTTCCAAGCGTAGGATCCTGAACTTGATTCCTTAGCTTTTAGAAGTGAGCAATTAGGGAAAAACTTATCCTTGAAGACTTTATAGTCCTTGTTTTGCAAAAGCCGCCATGCTTGCTTAGCCAAGAAGGCATCATTAAAGTGAGCCAAGTCACGAAAGCCCATACCACCTACCATTTTGGACTTAGTCAATTCACTTCACCGGATCCAATGAATTTTCCTTCTATTTCCCCTTTGCCCCCACCAAAACTTCTTTATCATTGCCTCAATGTCATCACAAAGCCCCAAAGGTAGTTTAAAGCAACCCATAGCATAAGTAGGGATAGCTTGTGACAGCAATTTACCCTCCCACCCTTGAAGTTTTCTCCAAACCCTCTCCTTGATATAATTGAAACTAGCATTTTTCCCCCTACCCACAAAGGAAGGAAGGCCCAAATATTTCTCATAAGACTTCACTTCTTGAATTTGGAAGAGATTCTTTATGCTTGTTTTTGCTTCATCCGTGGTAGACTTGCTAAAGAAGATTGCAGTCTTATCTTTGTTGATTTTTTGCCCTGACAAAGACTCATATTCAGCCAAAAACTTCAACACATTATTGCAATCCTCAAAGATTGACATGCAGAAAAGCAAGCTATCATTTGCAAAAAACAAGTGGGTTAGTTTTGGACATCACTTACACAAGGAAAAAACCTTAATATCTCCATTTCTCACCGAGTGTTTAATGAGAGCATGAAGTCCTTTCGTACATAAGAGAAAAAGGAAAGGAGATAAATGGTCTCCTTGCCTAATACCTTTTTTAGGGTGGATAATTCCAATAGGCTCCCCATTCACCATGATAGAGTACGTCACCGTTCTTACATAACTCATCGTAAGAGTAATCCATCTAGAACAAAAACCCATTCTCTTCATAAGCCTCTCCAAATACACCCATTCCACCCGATCATAGGCTTTACTCATATCTAATTTAATAGCCATAAAACCATGCTTTCTTGAATTATGGTGTTTCATATGATGAATGGTCTTAAAAGCAACCATAATATTGTCTGAAATAACTCTTTCCTTAGCAAAAGCAGATTGGTGTTCTGTAATTAAGGAAGGTAAAAATTTCTTCAACCTATTAGTTATGACCTTTGAGTAAATCTTATAAAGGACATTACAAAGACTAATAGGGCGGAATTCAGACACAAGTTCAGGGTTAGCTACTTTAGGAACAAGAGCAAATGAGTGTATGGTTGATGGGTTCGGGTAGGACACCTGAATTAAGCCATGAAAGAATGGCTGAAGTAACATCATGTTGCATTATTGACCAAAAATGTTGATAGAACAACGGTGGCATACCATTAGGACCTGACGCTTTTAGAGGTGCCATCTGATTCAAGACTTCCTTTACTTCCAATTCTGTAAATTCTCTCACCAAATTAGCATTCATCTCATTGGTCACCATGCATGAAATTTTCTTAAGAGAAGTAACATCCAGATTCAGGTTAGAGGTAGAGAAAAGGTCTTTGTAATAATTCTCCATCACATGCCCAATTTCTTCTTGTTCGGTCAGCCAAACTCCATTACCATCTCTTATTCCACTAATCAGATTCTTCTTAAATCTCTTTGTAGCCTTGTTATGAAAGAAAGCTGTATTATTGTCACCTTTACTCAACCATAACACCCTTGATCTCTGACACCACATCCTTGATTCACGGTCTTGCAGCAAGTTAATCTCAGTTCTTAAACTTCTAACCTGAGCATTGTTCCCATTCACAATATCTTCATTCTCGGCCAAATCAAGCTGTTTCTTTTTAATTTCTAATTCTCTCCTCACGTGCCCAAAGTTGTGTTTATTCCACCATGTTAATTCTTGTTCACATTTAGTCCATTTTTTTAGAATGGCTATGCTTGGGTTTGGCTCCCATGTACTACTCCAAACTTCTTCAACTGTTTCACCACAAGTTGGATCCAATAACCACATTTCTTTAAATCTGAAGCATCTCTTCCACCTAGGTTCAGTCAACCTCGACAAATTGATCAATAGAGGAGTATGATCCAAAGACATGTATTGAAGGTGATGTACTCTAGTTCCTGGAAATTTTTGAAACCAAGAATTTGTAGCCATGCATCAATCCAATCTTGTTCTTATGGAATGACCATCATCATAATGTTTAGCCCATGTGAATTTAGGACCCACATAACCCAAGTCCATGAAGCTACATTCATCGATCACATCTCTAAATAATTGCATTTGATTATGGTCTCTCGGTGCCCCACTCAACTTTTCCTCTTGACGAACAATTTTTGTTAAAATCACCACCACAAAGCCAAGGAATGTTCATTCTAGAATTCAAGCTTCTCAATTTGCTCCATGCTTCACTCCTCCTGTGAGTTTCAGGCTCTTCATAAAAACCTGTGAATCACCATGCATTTTCAGTGTTTCCATTGATGATTGTATCAATATAATACTCATGGGAATCAACAACATCAATGTTAATAGAATTTTTCCAGAATAAAACTAGACCACCACCTTTATTCAACCTTGGGACCACCCACTTCTAGTCAAAATTAATCTTGCTTAAAGTACGATCTAGCCTTACTTCATCTATCCATGTTTCGGCTATAAACACAACAGATAAATCTTTTACCTGTATCAATCTAACAAGCTCATTCTCTGTACGTGGGTTCCCAAGCTCATGACAGTTCCACAATAATAGACTCATTGCTTGTGGCAAGGCTAGTAACTAGCCTCCGCCAATATCTTATTTTTTGTTGCATCTCCCTGAGAAACCCTTCTTTTTTTTGGTAACTTAGTTTGACTTGCTGTGCTTCCTTGCTTTCTTTTTTCCCCCATTGCTTTGGACATGACAACATCTTACCTTTGTTTTAGTAAACCTCTTCCATGTACCTTCAGCATGCACATGTTTGTTGAGTGAAATAGGTAGCTCTGACAGTGGAACTTGTGGTGAGGAGGGAATGTGGGGTACACGTGCTGTGTGGCTCAGCTCACGAGTCATTAATGCTTAGGAAGTCCATGCAGTTTTCCTTACCTGTACCAACTTCAAATTCGGATATTACTGTGGCAATTGAATCAAATTTATTTATTTCCTTATCAATCTCCCCAATTACCTCCTCAAAGATCTCTGTTGACAGATATTTCTCCACTGAATCCTTTTGATTTGAATTCAAATCCCCCATAATTCCCTCGTTAGTCAACAGCCTTGAATTTTGTGGATTCTACTCTTGTAAATCTGCGATCATATTTTCACTATGGGAGACTTCGAAGCTTTCCTTTCCAGGCCTTATGACCTCCGGTGAAGGTTTCCTTGTACGAACCACCACCACCGGTGGCTTTTTAGCTGATCTGGAGTTTGTTGTTGACGCACCAGATTTTTTACTAGCAAAGAAACCAGGAACTTTGATCATATTTCTTCGAGTCGGCATAAATGGCATTGCCTTAATCCAGGGACCAAATTGCTGAGATTCAATTGAGTGACTCCCTTCACTTTCAATCCATAGATCGCAATCATGATCATCGTACGTCATACATTCACACCAGTTGCATAGGTTAGGAAGCCGTTCATATTTGAAAGACACCCACAGTTCCTTACCACTGTCAAGCTAACGGTTGAGATATATCTATTATGACTTGGACTCGCAAAAATTTTCTCCCTCTGTTTTTGCTTCATCCATCACTACATTCACTATTCCAATAGCTTCACACAGTTGTTCAGCAATTCGTCTGGTCCGAAATCTGACTTGGAGATTGTGCACTTGCACCCAGAATATCACCTTTTTAAACTCCATATCTCCTTCATCCGTTTCCCTATCATAACGTTGCAGCACCATTAGATGTTTGTCAAAACTCCAAGGCTCGGTTGCGAGGACTTTCTCCATCTCACTCTTATCATCAAACGTAAACAAGACCACATGATCACCCTCCTTTTAATTTTGAAACCATTTGTCGATCTCCAAAGAGATGTGAAGGTTTTAGCTATAGCGTCTATGTTAAGAGCACGCTTAGTCAAGAATTTAACTGCTAAAATAAACTTCGTCGCAGCCTGTTCCTCCTTTATGCGAAAGTTTGATCCTTCACATTCTGGTAAGTTATAACTTAGAGCATGTTTGATAAATTGTAATAGGTATATAATAACTATAGTAATGTAAAAGTTATTTCTATGATTTAACTGTTTTTTAATTTGATTATGTTTTTATTAGATGGAATAGAAATTTCTTATGAATAATTATTCTTTAAAATGAGATATAATCATTCTTCTTTAAAAATGTTGTATAATAGTTATTCTTTTCTTTAGTAGGTGTAATAATTTCTAAAATTAATAAATTTCCAAAAATAAACTTTCCATATACACATAGCAATTATAAAAATAAAAAATCATAAAAAAATAAGTTATCTTTCTCTCAAATTTAAAATAATATTATTTTTAAGGAAATATAATTTGTATGAACAAGATATTTCCTAAAATAAATCTTGAGGTTATTTTTTTATTTTGAGAAACAAACACACACAAAAGGAAGATGGAAAGGGGTTCTAACACAAAAACACATCACAATTCTATTTAAAAGTCATGGTACATTTTAAGTGAGAATGGAGCAAGTTATACTACACATGACACACTTTCTTAAGCAGTGTGAGACAATTACCTATTCTTTTAGTGGAGCCAAAGCTAAATAATTTGGCTCCACAAGTGCATAGCTACTTTTGGTTGTGCATTGTAGCTTAAAGGTAAAAAAAAAAAAAACAATATATATATTTTCAGTCTCTCTCTTTTTTATTTATTTTTTTTCTCTCTTTCTTTCTCTAGCTTTTCTCAATTCTTCTCAACTTCTCTCTCTCCAGCGTTGCCCCTATCTCCCTCTCAATTGAACCAAGCCTTTCTTCTCTTTGTGGTGTCACCTAGGTTCGTTGAGATCATTGGTGTGGGTTCGTGGTGGGTTGAGATCGCTAGTTTCGTGTGTGTGTTTACCGATCTATATTTGGGTCTTTTTGTGGGTTTGGTGGTTGTGGTGGTGGTGATAGTGGCTGTGGTGGTGTTTTGGTGGCTATGGGTTTGGTGTTTGATTTTTCTTTCTTTTGTGGGTTTGGTGGCTGTGGTGGTGATGATGGTGTTTGTGGTGGTGGTTTGGGTTTTTTGTTTGTTTGTGGTTTTGGTTGTAACTATGGGTTATGGTTGAAATGGTGGTTTGGTAGTTGTGGTTGTGGTTGCCATAGTTTTGGTGGTTGTGGCTGTGTTGGGTGGTGGTTTTTTTTTTTCCTTACCTTGGGCAGTGGTTGAGGTTGTTGCTGGTGGAGTGGTGGTGGAGGTGGTTGTGGCTGGTTGAAAAGTTTTTGTGAAAATTTTTTATTTTATTTTAATGAGTTTTTTACATTATTTTAATCAAATAGCTAAAAATATAGATTCATTGATGTTATGTGTATTATAAAGTGAAAATGTAAAATAGATAAATTAGTTTTTTGTGGAGTCATATTGCTAAATTTATGGCTCCACCAATGTGGATGCTCTAACATAAAAGACACACTATAACTCAACTTAAAAGTCATGGTAACTTTTAAGAAAGGATGGGGGCAAGTTATACTATACATAATACACTCTCTTAAGCAATGTGAGACAATTACTTTTTTTTTTATAGAAACAAACACACACACAAGGGAGAGGGAAAATTATTATGGCTTTTGAATGGAGTTGTGGTATGCCTTTATCTTGAGGTTATTCTAATGTTATAACTCACAATAAAACTTTTGGATATGTTTACTTATTCCACTACAAGTTACAACACATTTTATTTCCAGTAATAAAAATTACTATTCTTGTCATAATCCTCATTTAGTATACCAAGGGTTTATTTGAGATTCGCTTATTTTACTGAAATTGAAATTTTTTTGCTAAAAGTATTGTAGATAAAAGTAAAAGTTAGTTGAAATAGTACAGTGAAACTCATGAATAATATCAAAAAGTGTAGTGGGTTTATGAATAGTAGCAAAAATAAGTTGAATAGTAAAGTAAGTTAACTTTTTAATTTTTGCCAAAACACCAAATGTGCCCTTACAATAATAAAGCGTCTTGAACAAACTTGTTTGGTAACTAAATTAGTGAAAATTTTTGTCTAAAAACAATTTGTATGGGCTAAAAGGAAAAGAGACCAATGGCCTAGCGAAGATGGGTTGGACTTTGGCTAAGGTCCACAACAATTAATTTTAAGAGATGGGTTTTCGGACCAATGGTGTTGCTCCCAAATTATAGCTCTTTGACAATGTAGAAAAAGAAATAAAGATCTTTGAACAAATAATATTTTCTGAGTAATTCAAGTTTAATTTATGTTCCACGGTGTGGCCAAGGAAACCCTTTCTACACTGTTACAAGTGGGAATAGTTGTTCTAATGGGTATTTTTCTAGATTCCAACCCTTAATCATGAGAGTTTCCTTCCCTTTTATAGTGTTTCAACTCTCATCTTGCCTTTCCATGTGGGGGTTTACTAGCCCTTCTCTAGAATTCTTGTCTCATCCTTCCTTTTCAGGTCACGCTAGGCAGGATATAGGCTATCCTTACACTATTCAGGTGTCATTCAACCATTAATGTGGCTGGCATGGTTGGTGCAATGTATTCGATGCAGAGCTGATGAATGCTTTTCAGGAAAGTCCTTTGTCATTGGCATGGACTGTAAGCTGTCTTCTTAGGAGGGTGACTGCCAATCTAGCATGAGTCCTTTCTTTCCACGGGCTTCCTTCTTCAGGTGGGTTCCTCGGCCATCCACTCCTCCTTGGAAACCATGGGACCCACCCCATAATTGGTGAGTGGGCTTACTAGGCTTCTCAGGCTCTTCGGGTAAGGCCTAGAGGGTCTAGCTTCTCTAGCCTCTCACAAAATTTAATAAAATTTTTTTGAAGGTGAGAAATGACACAATAGGAATACAATAAAAGTATTTTATATTTTTATACTTAGACCCAATTAAGTCAATTAATGACCAATTATGATTACTAGTAGTAGCCTTCTCTCTCAAAATGGGTATCCTTGGAGTCATTTTGAATAATAAATATGGACATTTATGCTAATTCATTGTTTATATTAAAATTCAAAATACTATATTCTAAACTCTTCGAATTTAAAATTTAAATTTAGCTTTTGTGTTAGAATCTCTTTTCCTTTCTCTTGTGTATGTGTGTGTTTATTTCTTAAAAAAAAAAGAAAAAACGTCTGAGTTGGGTAAAGCTCTTAAGAAAATTACCAATGGGTGGTATCTCATTCACGTAATCGTGTGCAAAAGATCATTATTGTAATACCAAACGAGATCAATATGAATAGAGACCCGTATTTATAAAATTTGAAATATAACTCACAACTCTCATGTATAAGCAAGATTTTATTTTATTATGATAATTCGATAATTGGGAGAGAGAGAATTTGAACCTTGAATATTTTCATTAGAATTACTAATAAGTGTCAATTGAACTATAAAGTTTTTGACCATATGGATGGAATTCAAATCAAAGTTGGCGATTCATCTAAGTAAACATAATTTAGTTTAATCTTGATGCATTTATGACAACCAAATTTATTTTTTTAATAATCCCCATTACCCAAGGGATCTTTTAACATATTAAAATATAGGCCACATTTCTACTTACTAGGCTCCTAGATAAACATTAAATAAAAAATGAACAAATTTGACAGCATCGAAAAAAGAAAAGAAAAAAAAGAGCAGTTATTAACACCTTTTTTATTTTCTGGCCACAGAAAAGAACAAACCTGTACATGCCTTTGCATAAACAGAAGGTTTGGTGCATATTATGGTCACAGCTGTCAATGACGTTAACAGAAGACAAAGTTTGGTGCATAGGGCAACTTCCAAAATTTGACACTAACCCACTAATCTTGTATATAACCCCACCATAATGAACAACTTCAATGAATGATCACCTCATATGTCAGTATAGATTAATTTTTTGCTCTTCCCCCATTATCATATCTATAAATATCCACCAATAATACAACAGATCCAACAGAAACAAGTAGATGACAGAAGTCCATTTAATATTTGTTATAGAAAACACAAATACTGCAATACAGCATGCATTAAAAGGATGCAGAGTCCCTATTAAAGAACATCTACTTGTGTAACAATAAATAAACCAACAATCACTTTCATAACATTTCTTAACCTCAGCATAAGCTGTGAACATCTCAAAGATAACAAATTTGGCAAATTTCCCAGAACGCTTTTGGAATCCTCATCTCTTCCACCCACCTAAACATTTTAGAGAGATCTTAAAAATAAGCCTGACTCAAAAAATAGAAAACAAAATCACAAAGAGTTAAAAGAGATCTTTTGCCATTGGGAGTCAACCCCATTACTTTTTTTTTGCAAAAAAATTGTTGATTTTCCACTAGTCACCAAACTTCTATTGCTTCTTAAGCGCGTTCATTTTGTCCCTGAGATAGTAAAGCTTGGCCCTCTTTACTTTCTTCTTATCCAGCACCTTTATCTCCTTTATGTTAGCTGAATACCTGTCATGCATTACCCAATCCTTTGGCCATTATGCAGATTCACAAATTATCAACTTAAAACAAACAATGAGGATCACTAACAACCACAGACATGTGACAACTTCACTACTAAAAAAGGGAACACACCTCACATAGGTATTAATAACAAAAGAAAAAGGAAAGAAATTTTTTTTTAAAAAAAAATCAGTTATATTGCTCAGTATAAGTATACCAAATAATTATTTGATTCTTCTAAGACCTCAAAATATGAACATCTGGGCCAAGTCTCTTTTGCAATTTAATACTGAGTCCACAAAGCATCAGAACCAAACAATAATTATAATTTTGACCTAAACGGAATTTCCTTGTATATTTTTGTCCACAGCAAGCCCATGTGAGTCCATTTCATACTGTTGCAACAGAACTGCATGTAAGATTTGTCAAAAGATAAGCACCGCCAGTCTTTTTCTCACGTCCATTTATTTGATGATAAGTACCAGTTGAGCAATGGCTCATTGGCATGTTTCTCTGGAAGGTTATGTTATTGTCAAATCCTTTATAATGAGAGTTGAGTAGTATCTGATTGCTTCTGCTAGGCCATCAAAAGTTTCTTTTCAAGTTTAAAGCAGCAAGTCAAATGCAAATTGAAGTTTCAGGAACTCCAAAATACTTACAGTAGGAAGAGAGACTCAACTCCAACCCCAGCCACAAGTCTCTTAATTCTGAATGTAGTGTTTAAATCAGCATTACGCCTTGCTATGATAATGCCTTTCAGAATTGAAACGCGTCGCTTGTTCTCAAGTACTTCCTGTCCACATGAACAATCATATTGAACAGAATCAATACTTAATTCCCTTCACAAAAGCAAAATAACAACATAAACAATATCCCCTTGAAAAGAACTTGTCTTACCACTTTGAGTTGCACAATATAACCAGGCTTTATATCAGGTATTTCTCTCTTCATCCTCACTTCCTCTACATCTTCCTTATCTAATATCTGCAGAGTGTAATACCAACCACTAGCAACATGAGGAAGCGAAGAGGTTATTATTGATTCCTACAATACCAGCGCAAAGATGCATGCCTGCATTATGTTCTTGGCAGTTTTATCAAGCCTCTTAAATTTGATGCGGGGAGCCAAATCAGAGACAGATGAAGAATAATCCCGAGACACTGATTCGACAGGATTTCCAAACTTTTTAATGCCCCTGCTGGTAAAACGAGGTAGCACAGCTGCCGATTGGAACAAACCAGCCCTAGAACTTCTGCATGACACAGATACTGATGGTAAACCATTATTAGATGGTGTTGGCGGCACTGCTTGGGAGCCAATTCTTATCTGCTACAATAATTTTGTAGGCATCATACAATGAGGTCTTGATTTGAGAGAAGACAAGAACTAATAATTAATTCTCTAGAGTTTATGCTCCAAATGTATTACACAATAAAAATATTGAAGTATTATGGCCCAACTGAACTTTTATAATTCATGGTCTTACTGGATAAGTGGCTAATAACTCATTTTCTCCCAAATTGGTAACCATATAACAGAAAAACTAATGTGAAAGTTCTGATGGCATCAAATCTCAAGATTTAAAGTTAGAGAAGTGGAGTAAAAGTAAAATAGCTAGTGAATACAAGACACTCTTCGGGAATGACATTAACAAAATCACAATTTGCCCTGGTCACTTTTGCATCCATCAACAGTGACATACTTGCCAGAAGCATCTCTATATTGCATCAAAGAGCCATCATATTTCAATCAAATAATCAACCACTTAATCTCAGCTACAGTATGCATTGGACCTCATTACCGCACCAGTGGAAAGAATGGTGACACCCACTTATATAATACCACAAACGAAGCAGATTTAATAAAGTAACATTTTTTATAAGTACTTTTAGTTAAAGCATCCTCAGATTCAGAAGATTAACAATTACTATTTTGGCCAAAGCCAGATTTCATGTGAAACAATTGTCTTGTGAGCATGAGCAGCTCACAACATCTAGAGGAAATAAACATTTACATATGACTGTGACTCAATAAGAAAATCTAAAATATAAGGAACAAAGATGTAAAGCAAAAAATTACATAAAAATTCTCTACCTAAGTCTATCTTCAACAAAATGTAGATATATCATACATGGTCCTGGCCTATATAGCATCTTTTCAATCATAATAGTGTAAAAAAATTGGCAAATACCAAACACATACAAAAATACAGGACAGTTCTTAGTTATATGAAAATATATATGTATTTTGATAGATAAGATAAGATTTGAAATCTATGTTTGGTGTAGGTGGGGATTTAAACCTAAAATCTCCTATTCAGCGACAAAAGGCTTTATCAATTAAACTAACTGGAACCTACTTGATTCTGCAAATATATGTAACAACAAGAGAAAGTAGCTCTACAACAAATTCATGGAAATGGTTTGTAAGTCGTCAATTGAAAACAAATCAAAGATATGTACTTAAATCTCTACAATAACGCCAATACCAGTTAAGGCATTATAGCTACTGGCGTAGATTGAATCATCCAACAACGTAAAGGAAACCACAATGACAACCTAGTCACTGACACACACTAATAAAAGTGTAAAACTTTATCCACTCTAAATTATGGGGTGATTTGCAGTGTTCACCATAAATTACAAATTTCTGCATTCAACATTTTTCTAAGTTGAGGTTAATTCGCAACCCTGCTATCTAAAATTAGTGGGCTGATTGGGGTAGACATTGCAATTTAATGGGCACTAATATGTTAATTTTGAACCATGTTAGTGCACTCCACCACTTACCTAATCAAAAAATTTGTAAATTTTGATGCTAATTATTTAAGGAAGGGTTGAAATTGCAAACTAATCTAACAGTGTTGATTGCAAAAATTTAAACTTTAAGTCACACAATGCAAATGACCTCATAGTTTAGGTAGATAACTACAATTAACCCCTTCATTCACCAACTAAACACGAAATATATACAACATTAATCCAATGACTAGGCATTGGTTGAAAAAATAAAAAGACTAGGCATAGAATGATTTCATTTTGAATATACAGAAAAGTAAAATTATTTACCTGGAGAAAAAGCAACTTTGGTCTTGGTTTGGAGCATATATAGAGTAGTAGTGTAGAACTGAACTGAGACTTTGAGTGGGTTTATGAATGGAGGGTTGGAAAGACTACACCACTGCCCTGATGGAAATGAAAGACTGGAGAGATGGGCTAGTCCTGGACCTATGTTAGAGTTGGTCAGTTGGAGATAGAGTTGGTCAGTTGGATATATATAGTTGCCATAGATTATGAAGGGCCCATTTTTTAGACACTAGGGATTCTCATCCTTTTTAGCCACATGAACAGGCCCATTGGATGGTCCAATAAAGAATAATTCCCTTACCAATGATATTATATTCTCTCTCTCTCTCAAAGTAATTGTTTTTGAATTTGGGTCTTTTAGCTTCAAAAGTTATAATTCATACTATTGACTACTACAATATCAATATGCTCCTCCTTTTTATTTTTATTTTTATTTTTTTTATCATTAATCTATTTAAAAACAATTTTTACCTTCTATTAATATCCAAATGACATTGTCTATCATGGTTAATGACAAAATTAAAAATTTTTTTTTTTGAGAGTCAACAAAATTTTAATTGATATTGACAATGGTGTAAATTTAGACGTGTAAATAATAGGTCTTTTAGGGCCTTATTTATTTATTTATTTATTTTTTTATTGAAGGATGACTATACTTGTGGCCTAAGGAATCTCAATAGAAGACACTGTTGTGGAGAAGCATGCTAATGAGTTGGTGAGTTTCCTATAGATTTCACCCAAAAAGAATGAGTGATGTACCAATTAATGTGACTTGAGAGCCTTAAATAGGAAAATAAGCCTCAAAATTAGAATCTATGGAAAAAAAAAAAGTAGGGTGGGAAAGTTCCATGGGCGTAGAGATAAATGTGCCCAATCAACACTACTGGTTGGGCTGGTGTAAGACTAAGGAAAATATAGCTTGTCATGAAGGTGACATGAGGCTAATACTAGGGTTGATGTGGAAAACTTGATAGATTGTGTGTGTGTTGCATGACTACGCATGAGAAGATGTAGGTGCGTTGCTAGATCTTTTGTTGGCGTGTGAGTACTTGTGCGACCATCTTCTAGGGTAAGAAATGATATTTTGAAAGTTGAGATCTAAGGAGACATTAATGGTAGGTGCTGGGATGGTGGTAGGTAGTAACTGATCCAAAAGAATATTAGTAGTGTTGATCGGAACTGTGGTTGACGATAAGCAGGGGCGGAGCTGCCGGGGGGGGGGGGGGGGGTGAGGGGGCAACTGCCCCCCTTGACTTGTCCCAAAAAATCCTTCAGGTAATTTTGTTTTTAAGAAATTTTCCTAACTAATATGGTGAAAAAGAAAAATAAAAGACTCGCTTAAGAGAGATAGACCTTGAACCCAACATAACAAAGGAAAAACAACCTCTCTCGTATCAAAGGATTCAAAGTATATGACTTCTCACCTACTTCATTATTCTTTTGAAGTAGTTTATATCTTGTGACAAGATTCTTGTCCCATGTTTTCACTCATTTCACAAGTGTTATGTTTTGCCTTTTTTTTTTTTATTTTAAATCTATTCATTATTCATATAAATTTTCTTGTTGAGTAATGCTAAGAATATTACAAATTTTACTACATTAGTCTTATAAGATGATGTATCACCATCACTGAAAATCAATTAATATAATTATTTATAATTTTGTCTAGTGGTACTAACCACATTCTTACCATGTCAATTTGCTAATTTTTTATAGCAAAATTGATAGTAATTTTAGTATTTTTTTTCCTGGAAATTCATTATTGGGCCCCATAATTAATACAAATAATTTTTTTTTCTTAAAAAAAGACTTAATGTTCTTGTGTGGTACAAAAACCCTAAAGCATCCACTACTTTTAAAAAAAAAAACCATTCTAATCTATATCTTGACCTTTTCAATGTTTAAACTTTGTGTTTTTATTATAAACTCAAATTTGTTCACAATTTTTTAATTATTATTATTATTATCTATTAATATTTTTTAGATTAATTTTCTTTTTATTATTGACTTTTAATTTTGTTCTTGTAGACTAGAATCCTGACTCCACCACTAACGACAAGTGACCTAAGTAATGGTAAATAATAGGTACCTAAAACCATATTAAAGGCCATAAAAACGTGGTTTTATTACCATGCTAAAGTTGTTGAAATGTAACTTGATTCCATGTTAAAATAGAAAGAAAGAAAATAAAACTAATATAGAGAGAGAGAGAGAGAGAGAGAGAGAGAGAGAGAGAGATTAGTATGGTTTGGTTTGATGAACCTTGTCCACAGCATAAAGTGCATAAGCGGTTATATCTTTGCTAATATAAATTGTGTTACAATGAATCCTAATTTGGAGAATGTATAGGGGCTAACCTAAGCTAACCATAGGATTGTAATATTTGAATTATAAGTATGTGTTTGGATAACTGATTGCGTTTCAACATCTGGTGATTTTGCCTTTTTTTTTTTTTTAACCAGCGCCTCTTACACTCTTCATGGGACATGAACAATGCATTAAGGCAAATGAATAGTGTTTTGTGAATATGAACAGTAATAGAAAATTTTTATTTATTTATTATTTTCAGTTTTCAGTTTTCAACAAAATAAGTGATATCCAAACGCACCTTAAGTCTTATTTACCTTGTTTACTCTAAGTACATGGATCTATGGTATACATGTACCTATAATATACTCAGTGGCAGAGTCAGGATTTGACTCCAGGGGGGGCAAAATTTATATACACTATGCATGTATATTGAAACACACACATATTACATACATGTTGGGTAGTTGTAAAGGAATTTTTATTTTTATTATTTTTTTTAGTAAAAATTCCACTTATAAATGAAAATATTTTTAGTAATTAAGTATAAACACCAAATACAACTAACGTAATTTTGTGTTATTATATAATTATCTCAAAATTTTGGTTTATTATACAAAATTTCATGAAGTAGGATAATTATTACATAAAGAATTTTTTTTAGTAAGGATCCACATGGTGAAGTGGAGAATTGACACTAAGTCCTAGCCAAAGCTAGTTGGCTATTATATGCATGCCAGGCCAACCCCAAGCCAAAGCTACGTGGCAATTATTTGCTCTCTAAGGCTTAAGAGATGCACCTTTTACTACCAAAAAACAGAAAGAGATACAACTTTGAGATGGATATATTGTCAAACCAAACACAAACTTTCTTCTTACTAAAATTTAAAAGCCCCTACTATTTTTTTGCCGAGCCAGCCCCCCCTCGACCCCCCCTGGCTCCGCCACTGAATATACTAGTACCTCTTAGGCCACACCAACCTTTAACAAATTGTATGAAAAGCTTTATAAGCATAACATCCTTTTTAAAAGAAAGACTCTGACCCAAGGTACGTTAGGCTACATCGATCACATTCAACTTTCATAGATCATCTTTTTTTTCTTTTTTTCTTCTCTCCCTCTCCCTGTTTCCCCACTTTGGTTGATATGTTTCTTTCTAAGGGCTATTCAACTGGTAGGGGACTAGCTAGGTGCTGACTGCTTGTAGACATAGTCAGCGGGACCATCCTTCACTTTGTCTTTGTGCTTTCTCCCCACCATGTTGAACAAAATAGACCCAAGCCAACCCTCGTGCATGGTACCAACCTAATTAATAAAAACACACAGAAAATTTTAAAAAACACAATACGACATTAATATGAAGTCATACTTTCTTTAACTATTACAAAAATGGCTGTAGAATGAAGGCTCAGAAAACTTAATAAATGATTATAAAAAAAAAAAAAAGAAAACTTAATAAATATCTATTTATTTGCATTTTCTTTTACAAGTTGGCACAAAGCCATAGTAGGACTTTTCCTAGGCTCTTTATTTTTTTTATTTTTATTTTTACTTTCCTTTCTACCTTTTTTCTTTTCTGTGTCTTATTTTTATGCTTAAGTGAGGTTTTAATTTATGAAATAGGTGGAATTAATACCCAATATTTTGTGGTGAACATATGTACCTTCTGGCTTAGGCAACCATGCCCATTGACCGACAGAAAATAACTTGGAATCTAATGCTCAAAGCCCTGTTGTTTTGCAACTTATCTTTGATTGGACTTGGAAATAGTTTATCATTTATTGAAAATTTGGAATTGAAAATCCATTTTTATGGTTGGTTGATGCACTTATATTTGCTTATTTCATTATTTTTCCCACAATTTTCCTGCCAAACTGAGGTTTGCTGGACAGCAACTATAGAGCAGAACAGTGAGACTGAGAGTTGGACAAGATCTGCAACTACAGCCTTAGATTCCTCAAAACTTTTCTGCAACCATCCCTCAGTAGATTCCTCTCCTACACAGCTTTGATGAAAAAAGGTTAAAAGTTAATACCTTACATATAACATAATGTGATAATGTTTTCAAATAATAAAAAAATGGAAGACCTACTTTGGGAATACCAACTCTTCCATCTACCATTTTTTTTCTCTAAATTTTGACTGGTCATAGTTTACCCCACTTTTCATGTGCTGTCATGCTTCCAAGGACTCTATCTGTGTTTGTTGAAATCTATACCCCAAATCTGGGGAACGATGGCTTTTCTCCTTTTAACCATGCATGGAAATAGTTATTTTAAGTATAGCAGAAGCAAAACCACCTTGGGTTTAAAAAAGAAGTTGTTTAAAAAAAAAAAAAAAATCTGATAGAAAAATAAAGTGAAGTAAAGAAGTGAGAAATAAATAGGAAAAATCCAGGTAGGACAGGCTTAGCAGAGGTGCAGACAATTGAATATAAAATAGTTGTTCTTCACTCACTCTCACTCACTGCCAGTCTTATGCCAGTTTGGAAATATTATTTTTATTCCATTAATGCTGCCAAGAGCAGCTCTGGCAGCTTCTGTGACTCATTCATCTTGTGAATAAGAAGTCTCATAGTCCCTATGTTGAAGTTCTCACTCATAATTTAGCTTTCTCCAATTAATCCATCCACATCTTTTGTTATCCTCTTGCTCAAAACTAGGCCTTGCCCATTTGCTAGTTCATTGAAATTGATCAAATTCTCAACAAACATGCAGGAACCCATCGGGATTCCTACTTGCTTTTCATCCAGTGAGAAACTAAGTGATGACCAGGCAGCTGTAACCAGGTCAGGTCAAAGTGTTTTCATGTCTGTTTACAGAACAAAGATTGCTGATCAGTGCCGCTTGATCACCATTACATGGTGCAAAAATTTGTTACTCCATGGTCTATCAGTATCAGTGGAAGGCCCTGAAGGAGAAAGTCAGTATACTTGCAAAGTTGAGCTGAAGCCATGGTATTTCTGGAGGAAACAAGGTTCTAAGCACTTTATAGTAGATGGTAAAGCTGTTGATATCTTCTGGGACCTTAAGGCTGCAAAATTCAATGGTGAAACGGAGCCAAACTCAGAATACTATGTTGCAGTTGTTTGTGATGAAGAGGTTGTGCTTCTCATTGGGGATCTAAAGAAAGATGCATATAAGAAGACTGGCTGTAGGCCAGCTCTTATTGATCCCATATTGGTTTCAAAGAAGGAACACATATTTGGTAAGAAAAAGTATTCTACAAGAGTCAAATTCCATGAGAAAGGTAGATTTCATGAAATCTCAATTGAGTGCAAGAATAGAAGTAGTGGTGGTGGGAACATGAGCAATGGAAATTCTTCAATTGGGGTTGAGCCAGAGATGGAGATTAAGATTGATGGGCTCTTGGTCATTCATGTCAAGCACCTTCAGTGGAAGTTTAGAGGTAATGAGTCTATATATGTCAACAAAATGAGAGTAGAGGTATATTGGGATGTCCATGACTGGCTCTTTAGTCCAGGTTTAAGGCATGCCTTATTTATTTTTAAGCCAATTCTGTCATCCATATCTCTGTCATCCTTATCATCTTCATCATCAACACCTTTATCTTTTTTAACATCTACACCATTATCATCTCAGACAGAGAGCTCTGGGTCCTTAGAGGGGCTGAATGCTAGTGGGTCTTCTGACTTTTGCTTGTTCCTTTATGCTTGGAAGCTAGAATGAGAACATATATCAGTGAACCCAACATTGTTTATATCATCATCAAAACCAGAAGAATAAGGTTGGAAAAGGAAATGGCTCTTCATCGAATGGGCCAGCATGGACTGGTGAGGACTGAGGACACAGATTGGGTTGGGAGAAAGAGGATTGGATTGAGAAAGGGAAGCGGAACCCAAGTTAGTTACAGCTGGGATTGAAGTCAAGTGGGCATGATTGGACAAGACAGATAGTATCACATACATGCCCAATAATTCCCCATCTAGAGGCATCTCCATCTATTTTTATACAAATTCTCTTTCTTGATCTGATCTTGATAAGTGAGAAATGTTTCTTTCAAATTACATCTATCAATATGTGTACCTTTTCCTAAATTTTATATACCTATAAAATGTTGACAACATGTTCATAGATACTGATTATTGAATGTCTGTATCTGGAAAAGCATGGGTGATATGCATGTGACAGTGAAAGGGTGGTGCTATATATGATGGAATTACTAACTGCAAGAGCTTGTGTTTGTCCACCAAACATGAATATATAACTATTTTCTTTTCACTTGAGTCTTGACAGTAACTTTAACCCAGTGGGGTTGGTCAAGCGGTTCGGCGCTTGGTCTCAGAGTGCTTGTACTTGGCTCGACTAGGTGTGCTCCCTAGTTCGAGTCATGCTACCTGCACTTTGAAAAAAATCCCTGGGCTAGTGCTTTACCCCTTCGTGGGCCGACCAGGCATGAACAGTGATTAGTCTCTGGTTGAAAGCTTTGAGGATACACTGTGGGAAACCAAAAAAAAAAAAAAAAAACAACTTGAATGTTGAACTTTTTGTTAAATATTGTTAAATGTTGAATGTTGAAAGCTTTGAGGATAAACAGTGTTGTTGAAAGTCATGCTAGTTTATGGTTTTGTTTGAAAATCAGGATCTATTGCAAGATACTCAAGAGTTTCTGATGTTGGTTGGCAGTTATATATAAAATTATCAAAATGACATTGAGACCCTGAATTTCATGAAATAAACAAATCCCTAAATATTGGTCAAGCCACATGCTAACATGTTTATAGGAAAAACCACAAAATGATCTCCCACGTTGATCATCATATGGTATTACTGCAAGTCTCCTCATATGATGCAAGCTATTACCAATTACTAATTAAGTATTTACTTTATATCATATCATATACTATATAATAAAAATAATTGAATCTAGAAATCATGATTACGCCAAGTGACTGTATCAAATTGTAGCAATTTTTTGACTTAAACTCTAATACTTTATCAATTTTTAGGATGTACACAAAATCTTAATAATTATTATAAACTTTTGGATAAATTTATTCCAAGTAAAAGTCAATTATCAAAATTTTTTAAACTTAAATCCCACACAATCCGTGTTGTTATTTTTATTTTTTTCCCCTCAAGTTGCATATTATTAAATCAATATTTATTATGATATTAAACTACAAGACTCTTGATTAAAGGATTCTATTCAAACTAAAATTCTATTATCAAAATTTTCTAAATTTAAACCTTAACCCACTTTTTTGTTTTTGTTTTTGTTTTTCTCAAGTTGCATTTTATTAAATTAATATTTTATTAGGATATTAAGATACAAAGTTCTTGACTAAGGGATAAGATTTAACAATAATTTAATATAGATAAAATGTTATCATGTAAATTTTAAAAATTTAAATTCTATCCCAACTAAAAGTCTACTATCAAAATTTTTAGAACTTATATTTATATATATATATATATATATATAGGTATATTTTTTAAAATTTTATACTTGGGCCCCCTCTTTCAAAACTTTTGAGCACCCTCCCCTACAATTTTACATTGATTTGATTGTAATAGCATTCGTAGGGATGGCAATTTTGCCCTGCCCCGCTTGACCCGCCCCTCCCCGCTTTGCCCCGTGCGGGTTTTCCCCGCTCCGCAAAGGTGGTGGGGCGGGGATGGGGTGAGATTTTAGACCCGCACCACGGGGCGGGGCGGGGCGAGGATGGGTTTACACTTTTTAGACCCACCCTGCCCCGCCCCGCCCCGCCCCATCCCCGCCCCGCCCCGCCCCGCCCCATGGTATTGTCTTGTTAAACATTTAGATAATATTATTTAGTTTTTGCTAAAAATTAGTTTGATTTGATAGGATAAATTTATTTATAATTTTAAGTATATTTTTATTATTGAAATATGTCATTTTATTTGAAAAAATGGTAAATAGTTGTAGGGAAAATTAACAAGAAATAAAGTTTTACGATGTAGGCCGGGGCTTCGTGGGTCTTCGCGGGGCCTTAAGGGGCGGGGATGGGGCAAGAAATTTTCCCCGTCATGCGGGGCGGGGCGGGGATGGGGCAAGAAAAATCCATGCGGGGCGGGGACGAAGATCCCATCCTTCGGCCCTGCTCCGCCCCATTGCCATCCCTAAGCATTCGCATCAATTGTAGAATAACATAAGACTCCAAATTTGTCTAATTTACCCAAAAATACACTTACATTAGTTTATGTATCATTATGCAAAAATATATTTGTGCTATAGTAATTGTGTAAATTTACACAATTATTGTAGCACAAATGTATTTTTATACAATGATATATAGACTGATGTGGGTGTATTTGGGGTTGATTGAGAAAATTTACACAATTATTGTAGCTATCTATACAAATGAATATTTTAGAAATTATTTAGATTGTGGACAATGATTTCATGATTTTTTTTTACTTATAGTCTGCCCCCTAACTTGAAATCCTAGGTTTTTCCCTAATTATTACACCCCACGTAGTTTTTTTTTTCCACTTTTTTTTCCCTCTAAGATGCAACTTACGCTTATGTTTTAATCTAATAAATTCATCTTACTTATTGTTCCTTGCTTTTGAATTTGTTTGCAGGATATTATGCCAGATGAAGTTTACTATAAAGAAGCAAAAAAATGGACACCCAACCTTAGTTTTTGTTTTTGTTTCCTTGAGTTGCATATTATTAAATTAATATATTATTAGGATATTAAGGTACAAGGCTCTTACCTAAGGGATTTTGTTCAAACTAAAAGTTTATTATTATAATTTTCTAAACTTAAAATTCCACACAACCCACTTTTTTTTCATCAAGTTGCAATTATTAAATTAATATTTTATTAGGATATTAAACTACAAGACTCTTGACTAATGGATCTATTTAAACTAAAAATCTATTATCAAAATTTTCTAAACCTGAAATCCCACTAACCCACGCTTTTATTTTTGTTTTGTTTTTCTCAAGTTGTATTTTATTAAATTAATAATTTATTAGGATATTAAGCTACAAGACTCTAACTCTTGACTAAGGGATAAGATTTAATAATAATTAAATTTTGATAAAAGGTTATCATCTAAATTTTAAAAATTTAAATTCTACTCCAACTAAGGACTTGATTGGTAGGAGGATCTTTGTTTTTGTTTTTAGAATAGTATAATTTTTTTTTTCAAAAAATTGAAATTGAAACTAGTTTTCAGATAATAATTTTTATATTTTACGTGTTTGACTCCCACTTTTAAGAACAATTTTCAAAATACAAAATACAAAAAATTTTTTTTTTTTTTTTTTGATAAACCATTTCTATTTTTGAGATTAAAAAAAAAAAATACAACCATTAAGATAAGGAAATAGAGCTCATGTTACCTTTTTTTTTTTTTGATAATGATAAGTTTCAAATTTGAAGTGTGAGAATTCTTTTTGTGATAAGAATAAACTCCACAGTTTTCGATTTATTTATAACTATGTCATTAAAAACATTTTATGTATCTTAAAAACATTTTCTCAACCGTTTTCAAAATCCTATTTTGAATAAGTAAAATTTGATACAATTTTTTGAAAACTGTATTTAGAGAACATTAGTCAAACAATAGATTCAAGTGTGGACCCACCATTTTATGGATTGCCCCAAAAAAAAAAAAATTTAAATAATCTTATCAAACAAATCTTAAAAGTCTATTATCAAAATTTTCAAAACTTTATATATATATTTTCAGCCCTGGCTTTTTAATACAATCTCTCTTAATGAATAAGTCATCCCTATAATTAAATTCCACACAATACAACCAACGATGTTTTTTTTTTTTTTAATTTAATTTTTTTTATAACTTTTCCCCCCTAAGATGCAACTTACGCTTATGTTTTAATTTAATAAATTCATCTTACTTATTTTTCTTTACTTCTGAATTTGCATGCAGGATATTATGCAAGAGGAAGTTTACTATAAAGAAGCAAAACAATGGACACCTCTTGGTTCTCTTATGTAAGTTTAATTTTTTTTTTATATTCTTAATTTTTGAATTCTTTTGTGTATGTTTTGATTTTGGGTTTTCGTTATTGTATTTAATTTGTGAGTGTGTTGATTTTTTTTTTAATTAGACTATCACTAGGAAAAAATTTAGTATTGAGGAACTATTTTGTTTATTACTGTTTATGCGGATTATGACATAAATTAAACACAACCCAAATAGGAATGATCAAACTCATACCACATCTCATATTAAGAAAATAACACAAAGCACAAAGATAATTTTAAAATATAAAAATAGTTAAACATTGATAAAGTCTAAGCTCTAAACATGTTTATAATTTTTTATTAAACTAAAAATCTATTATCAAAATTTTCTAAACTTAAATCCCACACAACTCATGCTTTTTTTGTTTGTTTGTTTGGTTTTTTTTTCCCCTCAAGTTACATCTTATTTAATTAATATTTTATTAGGATATTAAGTTACAAGGCTCTTGACTAAGGGATTTTATTCAAACTAAAAAGTCTATAATCAAAATATTCTAAACTTAAATCCCATACAACCCACTTTTTTTGTTTTTTGTTTTTTTTCATCAAGTTGCATCTTATTAAATTAATATATTATTAGGATACTAAGTTACAAGGCTCTTGACTAAGGGATCTATTATTCTATTTAAACTAAAAGTCTATTATATCAAAATTTTCTAAACTTAAATCCCACCAATGCACGTTATTTTATTTTATTTTATTTTCTCAAGTTGCATCTTATTAAATTACTAATTTATTGGGATATTAAGCTACAAGGTTTTTGACTAAGGGATAAGATTTAGCAATAATTTAATTTAGGTAAAACGGTATCATCTAAATTTGAAAAAATTAAATATATTCCAACTAAAAGTCTATTATCAAAATTTTCAGAACTTATATATATATATATATATATATATATATATATATATATATATATATATATATATATATATATATATAAAAGTCATCTCTGTAATTTAATTCCACATAATACACCCCACACTGATTATTTATTTAATATTATTTATTTTAACTTTTTCCCCCCAAGATGCAATTACACTTATGTTTTAATCGAATAAATTCATCTTACTTAGAGTACATTTGGTACATTGGATGTGGATTACAACAGGAATGGTAATTTTTATTGCTGGAAATAAAATGTGTTATAATGGAATAATAAAACCTATTTATTAGTTTGGTTGTGAGTTGTAACGTTAGAATAAAACTTATGATCTATTTTAGGAAATATCTCATTCATACAATTATGTTTCCTAGAAAATAATATATTTTAAATTATAGAGAGATGAGTTATTTTTTGATGATTTTTTATTTCCATAATTGTTAGGTGGATATGGAAAGTTTATTTATTTGGAAATATATTAATGTTAAAAATTATCATCTACTAAGGAATAGCTATTCCTCATTTTACAACCCTTTGAGAGAGGAATAGTTATTCCTCATTTTAAAGAATAGCTAACCATAAGGAATGACTATTCTCTGTAATAAAAATATAACCAAACTATTGAATAGTTAAACCTTAAGAATAACTGTAACATTACAGTGTCTATTACAGTCTACCAAATGTACCAATTTAAGTTTTTGGTTCTCTTTTGTGTATGCTTTGATTTTGGATTTTGGTTATTGTATCTAATTTGTGAGTGTGTTGATTTTTTTTTTTTTTTTTTTTTTAATTAGACCATCAATAGGACAAAAATAAGTATTGTGGAACTATTTTGTTTATTATTGTTTGTGCTGGCTAGGGAATAGATTGAACATAATTCAAATAAGGATGATCAAACTCATACTACATCTCATATTAAGAAATTAACATAAAGCAGAAAGATAATTTAAAAAAAAAAACATCGATCAAGTCTAAAATCTAAACAATTAGAATTTAAAGTAATTTTTTTATTATAAAAAATTAGTTACTTTTTTTAAAATTTATTATTACTATTTATTTAATAATTTAGTTTTAATTATTTTCCAAAATTTTTAGCTTACATATAAATTTTCATCAAGCTGGGCATCACATGGAAATAATACTAGTTATTTATATATAAGTATCTTCTAAAAAATTAACAAAAAAAACTTTAAAAATAAGTACATATATAAATTGGAGAAAATAAAGTATAGTGAATTTGATAGAACAGGATATAATTTCCAAATTGATTAGAAGGCATAGCATAACAATTCAATGTATTCAATAATTTAGATTTTGCAAACGTTGCTGCCACTTCAGGAGTATTTGGATTTTCTGTGAATTCATTCCATTCTATAGCTGGTTCTTTATAGAAGTTTCCGCTTAAGGTAAATAAAATCAAAAGCAAAAAAAATAGAAGACATCATTCAATTGAATATGATAGCACATGCAGGACCACATTCTTAAAAATATTACAATAGAACAAATATAATAACCACACAAAACGTTTATAGTCACCATCAAAGTTGATTTTTGAACATATTATTGACTTCTAAGAAAGACTCAACTGTAAATTGGATCCAACATTAACATTTAGAGCTCTTGCAGCAAAGTTAGTCCTTTTAAAATTGACTTCAAGTAGCCTGCAGGCATTGGCAAAAACATTGTTTAGTTCAATTACTTTCTTTTGCAGTAATATAAGCAAACTCATAACAAAAAAAATGGTATGATACTTGTTCTAAAATGACTAACGTCCTAGTTCTAAGGGTTAGAAACAAAACTAGCTTCTTGCAGATGAGCAAGCAAAACAACTCCGACAAGAGCAATATCATCAATGATCAACCCTATTAGGTTCTAAGACTTTAGAAACTAAATATATTAGAACTTTATTATGTATTATGTTGGCAAACCATGATCAAAACATAGAGTCTAGGTTAGGCTTGCTCAAAGTGTGTTTATGTGTAAAGTTGGAATCGAGTGATTGCAGAATTTACTGGACTAAATCTACAAGGTTCGATCGATTGAAAATTAGATTCAATCGATCGAACCTCATGCATATTATTTTTTCTACAGAATTTACAACTCAGCCCAAGCCCATTTGACATGTAAGGTTTTATGTCTTATTCCAAGTATAAAAAGAAAAACCCTAGCTATGTTTTAGAAGTCTTTTTGATGTGCTATGTGTTGAATCTCTTGTGAGATCTAAAGATGTTTACCTTCATACACACTTAGGGTTATCAAGATCATGATTCATGTCAAGAACTTGGTGATTGCTTCAGTTGTTGCATAAAGAATTTAAAGAAGATCTGAAATCTTTGAGTGGAGTCTCAAAGTCACAAGTGGGAGTATTTGTGGTTGCAGTGGATCAAGGAAAGAAGTAGTCCGTGGACTCAGAGCTGTCATGTGGTCGTGGTAGTAAGTTTTCTACTTGAGGTAGTAGTAGGATGTTAGTGGTCTAAGTCTTATTGTACAAACTTCAATTCTTTCATAGTGGATCTGTTTTACCTTGAGGATAGCTAGGTTAAATCTTCCCCAGGTTTTTTATCGGTTTGGTTTTTCTGGGTTGTCATATTGTGTGTTCTTTATATTTCAGCATTACTTACATGATATGATTTGAATGTGTTAACCTAAATCTGAATAATTTATCTAAGTAATCACTTGGCTAAATAACTAGCTTAAACAATTTGTGTTTTAAGGGGTCTAAAAACGTACAAATCCCACATTATCATCAGCATGAACAAGAAGAAGAAGAATGTTATAGAAGTGAATAGAACACAAAGTTTTATAATACCAGTATACCACAAGCCTGTTGGTAGTGACTGAGAATTATTATCTGATACAATAATAATAGAATAGGCATAACAACGACTTTATACATTCTTCTTGAGACATCCTTTGTGGCACCCTTCTTCAAAACAAGATGCAGTCAAATGACAACCCCAAGCACTCATATAAATGAAGAAATAATTTGGGGGGAACCCAACTTACAAAATTTTTAACATACCAGTAATCCAAGAAATGGTTTTGGTCTCTGATTTGATCATAAATCTGGTTTCCATCACAATTATGAAAGCAATGCAGACTATTTGTTTTTATTTGATCCAAAACCAAACCACTTCACTAGGAAGAACTTATTCTTTCCATGAGAGTTATCGGGTGCCTTTTGTGTTGGTGTTGCTAAAGGTGCTTTCACAAGTAGTGAACTAGGTTTGTTTGCAAAAGGAGATATTGTCAATGGCTTCAGGGTTTGAAGGATGATGTGGGTTTTAGAATTGAAGTAAAATAAGTAAGAATGTGGTCTAAAGAGCCACTAATATTCAGTGTACAATTACTTAGAAATATTTGTTTTGCTGTGTAAAATTCTCTATTATTTAGATGACAACAGATGCATAAAGGGTAAAAAGAATGGGATTTAACCTATTTTTGGTGAAACTTTGTTAGTTTTTGCACTTCTAGCATTGCTAGGATTCTTGTCTGAGTTGTGTATGATGTCTTTAGGGTGAGAAGGATGAAATGGGATTTAGAATTGAAATAAAATAAGTAAAAATGTGGTCTAAAGAGCCACTTATATTTAGTGTAACAATTACTTAGAAATATTTGTTTTGCAGGGTAAAATTCTCTATTATTTAGATGACAACAGATGCACAGATGCATAAAGGGTATAAAGAATGGGAATTAACCTATTTTTGGTGAAAATCTGTTAGTTTTTGCACTTCCAGCATGTGTATGATTGCTAGGATTCTTGTCTGAATTGTGTATGATGTCTTTAGGGTGAGATGTTGAGGTTGGCTTCTTCTCTAGCACCCTATGCTCCGCATGTGCCAGACTATCAAGGTCATCTGTAAAGACCAAAAAATCAAAAATAGAGAAAATTCAAAAAGTTTCAAAATCTGAATGTTTAATAGAAGGCTACCAATTAACACTGGAAAGAAGTTAGATAAGATATAATTTTAAGTTCGAAGAGCAAATCATCATGTTGAATGTGATACCAATTCTAAATGTCGCATGCACAAACATAATTAAGTTTCACACAGAGTAAAAATTTCAGTATAATTATGCAATGCTTGAAGGAACATGTAAGAAAGGTCATCGGTATAGACACTTTCAAGCTCTTAAAAAAAAAAAAAAATTAATGAATTGAGTGAAATTAATTTCCATTAGTAATGTTAGAAATACTGAATGAATTATATTGTATTTTCATCATAAAAAAATATACATCAGTGCCTTTATATAGGAGGCATATGTGTGCGGTACAAGTAAGCATATGTAGTACAATAATGTGTGCTATACAAGTAATCTAGGTGGGCCTAAAGCCCATAACACTATACACATTAATAGTCCCCCTCAAACTCAAGGTGGATGTGAGACCAACTTGAGGTTGTCAACCAAAGTACGAAGACATCCTTTAGGATGTGACTTGGTGAAGATATTTGCAAGTTGATCTTTAGAAGAGACTGAGATCAGCTTAAGAGCACCATGGATAAGATGATAACGGATAAAATGACAATCAATCTTGATGTGTTTAGTCCGTTCATGGAAGACATCATTGTGAGTAATATGAATAGCACTCTGGTTATCACAATAAAGAGGAGTAGTAGAGGATGTAAGCACACTTAAGTCTTTGAGAAGCCATCGTAAGCATATGTAGTACAATAATGTGTGCTATACAAGTAATCTAGGTAGGCCTAAAGCCCATAACACTATACACATTAATAGCCCCCCTCAAACTCAAGGTGGATGTGAGACCAACTTGAGGTTGTCAACCAAAGTACGAAGACGTCCTTTAGGATGTGACTTGGTGAAGATATTTGCAAGTTGATCTTTAGAAGAGATTGAGATCAGCTTGAGAGCACCATGGATAAGATGATAACGGATAAAATGACAATCAATCTTGATGTGTTTAGTCCGTTCATGGAAGACATCATTGTGAGTAATATGAATAGCATTCTGGTTATCACAATAAAGAGGAGTAGTAGAGGATGTAAACACACTTAAGTCTTTGAGAAGCCATCGTAGCCAAAGAAGCTCAAATGTGGTATCAGCAAGGGCATGATATTCTGCTTCAGTACTGGAGCGGGCCACATGAGTTTGTTTCTTACTTCGCCAAGAAATTAGAGAAGAACCAAGAAAAAAGTAATAACCAGTGGTGGACTTGCGATCAATGGGATCTTCTGCCCAATCAGCATCAGAAAGTGCACGGAGAACAAGAGGAGATTGAGTAGAGTAGAAAAGACCATGGAAGAGAGTGCCCTTTAAGTATCGAAGAATGCGCAGAACAGTAGCATAGTGAGTTGATCGTGGAGCAGATAGATATTGGCTCACTTGGTGAACAGTGGAGCAGACAGATACTGGCTCACTTGGTGAACAACATAAGAAATGTCTGGACGAGTGATAGTGAAATAAACTAGGCTGCCAACCAAGCGTCTGTAAAGAGAGGGATTAGACAATGGTTTCCCCCTTGAGGGAGTCAGATACGCATTAAGCTCAATTGGAGTGTCAACAGTCTTGCTATCAGTGAGTCCAGCTCGAGACAAGAGTTCAAAGGCGTACTTGGCTTGAGTAATATAAAGTCCATCTGTAGAATGAGTGATTTCAAGACCCAAGAAGTAGCTGAGATGTCCAAGATCTTTCATCTAAAACTGTTGACTGAGAAAATCCTTAAGTTTTTGAATGCCACTAAGGTCATCACTAGTTATGATCATATCATCCATATACATGATAAGTAAAATAGTGTCTTTGTTAGTGCGACGAAGAAATAAGGCAAAATCATAATGACTGGCCATGTAACCCAAGCGAGAGATGGTAGAGCTGAATTTGGCAAACTAAGCTCGTGGAGCTTGTTTAAGGCCATAAAGTGCACGTTGAAGGTGACAAACCTTGTTAGAGTCAACAGAGAGACCAGGAGGAGGTTGCATATAAACTTCTTCACTTAAATCCCCATAAAGGAATGCATTTTTGACATATATCTGAAAAACGTCCCATTTACTAGCAGTAGCAATAGCTAAGAGGGCATGAATAGATGAGATATAAGCAATTGGAGTAAAGGTCTCTTCATAATCAATACCATACTCCTGTGTAAAACCTTTCGCAACGAGATGAGCTTTGTATCGCTCAATGGACCCATTAAGGCGAGTCTTAATCTTGTAGATCCACTTACAACCAACCACAGATTTCCCAAGAGGAAGTGTCACCAAGTCTCAAGTATGGTTTTTAAATAATGCATCAAGTTCCTCTTTCATTGCAATCTGCCACAAAGGGTCAGTGGAAGCCTCACGATAGGTTTGAGGCTCGTGAAGTGTAGTAAGGGCAGTGTAACAATGATAGTCAAGTAAATGTATAAGAATGGACCTTACCCGAGTTGAGTGACGAGGTGGAATGTCTTGTGCAAGATCTTCAGACGGAGCAGGAGCAGGGGACCCAAGCTTAGGATTGGGATTAGGTAGCTCGTCTTCGACCTGTTCATCTTCCACCTGTTCATTAAAGGGTGAACTAGGAAAGGGATCAATGATATTTGGTGGTTGGACAGAGAAGTCTACAGGAGGATTAGGAGCAGCTATAGAAGGAATACGTGCCTCATCTGGAAAAAGATCTAAGACAGAAGAGGAAGATAGGGAGGCACGGAAGTGAGAGAGCTTGACAAAGAGGCGATGTTCCCAAAAGACAACATTTCGGGAGATACGAAGACGATGAAAGACAGGATCATAACACCGATACCCCTTTTGAGTTTTGCCATAGCCAAGAAAACAACAAAGCCTTGACCGAGGCTCAAGTTTGTTATGCTCATGTGGCTAAAGAAGAACGAAACAAGCAGAATCAAAGGAGTGAAGGTGGTGATAGTCTGGAGGTGACCCAAAAAGGCGCTCATATGGAGTTTGATTTTGGATAACAAGGATTGGAATGCGATTAATAGCATGAACAGCATGAAGAGCAGCTTCGCCCTAAAAGGGAGCAGGAACTTTGGCAGAGAGAAGGGGAGCATGAACAGTGTCAAGAATATGACGAAGTTTTCGTTCGGTTCTACCATTTTGCTGAGAGGTACTTGGACAAGTTAGTTGATGAATAGTGCCATAGGAATGCAAAACAGCTTGGAAAGCATATTGAGTGTATTCAAGGGCATTATCAGATTGAAAAATTTTGATGCATTTGGAAAACTTAGTTTCAACCATTTTTGCAAAATTAGAGTATACTTGCAATAATTTAGAACGATGTTTCATATTAAAAATCCAGTTATAGCGCGAGTAATCATCAACAAAGACAACAAAATATTGAGACCCACCAATACTAGAGACAGAAGAAGGCCCCCAAACATCAGAATGGATAAGGTCAAAGATATCAGTGGATATTGATTCACTAGTAGTAAAAGGTAAAGCTGGTTGTTTTCCTAATTGACATGAAACACAATCAAAATTTTTTGTAGACACTGAACCTAACAAACCTCTAAAAGCCAATTGTTGTACCTGAGAGGAAGATGCATGACCAAGTCGAGCATGCCAAAGTGCAAGGGAAGGAATTGAAGAAATTGTACTAGCTGCAGCAACAGAAATAGAAGCAATAAGTGGAAGACGAAGGTTGTTCATGGGAAACATACGCCCAACTCTGGGACCGATCCTAAGCTCCTGTCCCGTCCTCGGATCCTGCACGATACACCCAGAATAATTAAATATAATACGATAACTCAACTCAGCTAATTGTCCCACAGAAAATAAATTGTAAGAAAGGTCAGGAACATTAAAGACCCTAGGAACCGAGAGGTTGGAGGCCGAAACAGAATCTATATTATGACCAGACATTGTGGAACCATTTGCTATATGAATATTAAGAGGGTGTGGTGCAAGTTTAAGTCCAGAAAATAAGGACGAGTGAGGTGTCATATAATTGCAACATGCGGAATCCATAAGCCAAGAGGAAGGAGACATACCAGATAAAGTTGAAAGAGAAGAGGAATAAGGTGCATTACCAACCATACGAATGACATTGGCGATGATGTTTTTAATGTCATTTGTGGAAATGGTGAAAGTGTGACCGGAAGACTTAGACTGTGCAAAGACGGGAGCCATTGGTTGGACACTCTCAGTGTTAGCAATAGTAGCAGCAGAAATTGAAACAGCTATTTTGTTACGACGATAGCAAGTCTCAATATTGTGGCCAAAATGTTTGCAAAAATTGCAAAAACGTTTGCTGAATTGTCGGTGACGATTATGGTAACCAGAAGAAGACCTGTCATTATTCTTCATTTAGAAGCAAAATATGCAAAAATGGACTGCAAAAATGGAATCTACGCGAAAAATTGGGTAAGGAGAACCTGAACTACAAAAGTCAACCTTGGAGAAAGTCAACGGTCAACAGAAAAGTCAAAGTCAATGGTCAACTCCTTGTGATGGCGTCAGCAATATGGCGTAAGCTAATGACGTCAGCAAGATGACGTAAGTTGATGATGTCAGTTAGGGCTGATGTGGCAGTGATAACGTTAACAAGTGACCAGTGGCGCGTGGTTCAATCCTCGTCAAAACTTCTATCGGCGCATGAGGGCGCGTGGAGTGTCTGATGAGGCCGATTCTTTTCCGGCGACGTAGATCGGAGCAAGACGATTCCGATGACGGCGGCTATGAGGTGATCGAAGTAATACTAAAGGCATGTCGAAAAGTGGCCGAATCTTTGATCGGTGTGTGGCGGCGCGTGGAAGGTTAGATGATGACGATTTTGGCTGCTTTGTGTAGATCGGTTGAAAATCTACGTGGTGATATTTCTTATGTCTTAATCGAAGGTCTGATGTGGAAGACCCGACGGAGGCAGTGATCTTGGTGGCAGTGATCGAGCTTCTAGCGGTGAAGATTCAACCTTGGCACCTTTCAGGACACAGAGAAGGTTTACTGACCGAAGAAGTCGAGGCAGCGGAAAATACCAACAAAAACAGGATTGTAAGACACAAGAAGATTAGAGCAATGGCTCTGATACCATGTTAAAAATACTGAATGAATTACATTGTATTTTCATCATCAAAGAATATACATCAGTGCCTTTATATAGGAGGCATATGTGTGCGGTACAAGTAAGCATATGTTGTACAATAATGTGTGCTATACAAGTAATCTAGGTGGGTCTAAAACCCATAACACTATACACATTAACAAGTAACATCTAGCCAAGTGAAATATTCTTTTATTATTAACAGGAACTAGCAACAAAAAACTCTAACCTTGATTCCACATGGACCTAAAGTACACGAGTTCAAGTTGGATGGTTTAGACACAGGGCAATTCCAAGCACTAAAAATCCATGAGTGTTATTGAGCCACTAGGCAACCTTGAGTGGCACCAATAGGTAGATTTCACAATCAT
Source organism: Quercus agrifolia (assembly GCA_029955455.1). Lineage (NCBI taxonomy): Eukaryota > Viridiplantae > Streptophyta > Magnoliopsida > Fagales > Fagaceae > Quercus > Quercus agrifolia. Next base: position 47,999,396 of record JARQAD010000006.1, read on the forward strand.
TCTAAATTACAGTTGTGATATTTACTAAAGCAGTGATACACTTTTATAAAAGCAGCAACAAGGGGCTTTAGAATCTCAATTGAGAAAAGAATTCATCAACCTCTCAAACTTGATATTTGGTGCCATCAATATCCTTTGTCCCAATAAGAATAAATCATAATCAAACTGTAAAACAGTTATAGTGAACCTGTTTTAACCATTTGAAATTCATGTGACCCATAAAATTCAAAATCCTTAGACCCGACAACTGAAGAGACAAGATTGAACTAGGGGATTCAATGGCCATGGTTAACATAATCATCCCATTAGAGTATAGGTAGCTTACTTTCATTAGGTGGTTTCCCATAATTGTGCCGCAAAGATTCAAGAAATGATTTGTCTCTTTGTTCTTGCTTCACTGGTAGGGTATAAAGAATCAGGTGCTTTAAATTATGATAAAATAATTGACTTGACACTTTCTTAATAACAATTCTGAAAAACCATAAGAGCATACATTGATCATAAAGAGAATATCGGTAACTGGGGGCTGAGCCAACCAATAGCAACTAAACTGCCTCTGAATCTCTTGTCATAGAGGATTTATCATATGTTTTCAGATTCTGTGTGTCTAACAGAATACCTGCAAGCTGAAACACATTAAAATCCAGTGAGAATTGTAATCCAGAAAAACCAATCTGTCATAAACCATTTCAGAGAAAAAGAAAAGGAAAAAGGACTTTATTGTTCCACAACTTAATGTAATTCACCAAAAGTTTCTTCAACACAGGGGTTTGGAGTAGATCATAGGCCTCTTCGCAGTAATTATCTGTAAGAACAGTGCACTGAGGTCCAACCTATTAAGACAACCAATGGTATGAAGTTCAGTAGACAAATTCAACTATGCCTTATAGTGCACTTCCCTTGAAAACGATACATTTTTACGCACTTCAATTTGAACTTCATCTATGATTAGTGTATACGGACCTCGCTATTAGTTCTGAGGATATCTTGCCCAACCACGACTATGCTTAATTGCCCAGCCATCATTAGACTCTCCCAGTTCACCTGGCGCCAATTTACAAAATCATTTGCTTATGTGAGAAAGAGATATTTTCATTGCCTTGAGCTAACAATGTACAAAGACTATGTATGTTCTATAAAAGATTTAAAAAAAAAAAGGATATTACAATTCATTGTTCATAAACAGAGCATTATCCCATTGCAAATTAATCTCCATAGTTATTGCTCTTGAGAAAAGCTATTATGACTTGGTACATCTTCTCCAATGCGTTCACTTACTATTTCTTGCCCTTGCCCATACATCCTTTGTCAGTGCAAATGGGTGCTTAAAAAACCAGATTTGATTTTGGACTCTAGATAGAAACAAACTTCCAAGAGTATTTTATCATGATTAGAGAATTAGTTGTTGCAATTACTCTCCATTGCTCTAACAAGTATATGTCAACAATTTTATAAATATGTATCATTGTAAAAGGGCAACTTTATCAATGATTTTTAAATGAGATTTCAAATTAACAAACACTAAAGGAATACCTCATCAGCAAAGACCAATGAGGTTGCATCAACACCAACATGGTAAAGCAACCAAGCAGCCTGCCTTTGCTTCCACATCCTCCCCCTCCTCACATTAATCACAGGCACTACCACACACCCCTCGCCATCACCTTCACCCTTATTCTTATTGTTACTCATCCTATTCTCCAATAGCCATGGGTAACATATAGCTGCCGCTATGGAACTTGTACCTGCATCCCCAAAACACATCACACATTCAATGGAACCCAATCAATATATATATATATATATATATATATATATATATATATATTAAATTTTCTCTCTTTCCTTGAGGAAAAAAAGAATAAGATAAATTGTGACTTTAGGAAGGCATTCCTAATAAGGGGTACATGTGGCTGATCAGTAAAGCTAAGAATCAACTCGTGACAGGTCCTATGCCAAAAAAGAAAAAGAAAAAAACCCATAATTTCCTATTGTACTTTTAGCAAATATAATCAGTCAGCAAAAATACATAGAAATGCAGTCTAATTTTGTAACTTGCATCACAAGTCATCTTGTTTCCATATAAAATCCAAAATCCATGATTTGTTTTCTCATCAATTGAAAACAAATGAAAGTGAATTCTCTATACTTAACTGTTAGAAGGCCCAGAGAGAAAAATCTGCGCCTTGGCATTAAGCTTCCCATTCAAGAGCTTCTGAACCTTGATCCTCTACTGTTTCAAGAACCCATTAAGACTAACATCATCAACAGAATATTCTTCCTCTTCCTTAAACTCTTCTCCAATGTTAGTGTATAACTTAGACTAGTTTAGCCCATTAGGTTTAGCCCAGTATACTATACTTGTGATTTACTCTTTTTACTTGTACTGCACACATACCTAGCCTATATAAGGCTCTCTATTGTACATTGTTATACACACATCAATATACAGACTATTCAGTCTTTCTCTCTCACTTTATATTCTTAACATGGTATTAGAGCCATTCCTCTGACTTTCTGGTTCCTGTGGATATCTCTTGCGTTCTTCCGCTGCCCTCGCCTTCATCTAGTAGTCATTGACAGAAGTGAGTCACCGCCGTCACGCCCACAGTCCCTACAACTCTCGGATATCATCGCTCTGCTCATCCAACTGCGAAAGCAAAGGCATAGAGCGACAGAACAGCCAATCCCGAGCAAAACCCAACCAAGAATGGCCAGAAACTACATCACATACGCCCCCACGCACTGCCTAAAGTTTCTGCCTTGCGAGCACGCGCTCCACGCGCCGTCAGTGTCTCTTTCACACACGCCCATGCGCTAGTTCCCACGCACCCCCACGCGCTTCACGCGCCTGCTCCGCTTCGCGTACTGCCACATAAGCCTTAAGGTGACGTCACACTGCCATGTCAGCACATGTCAGCCGTTGACTTTGACCGTTGACTTTGACCATAGTCAAAAATTTTCAACAGGACCTGTCTTGCTCAGTTTTTCACGTAGATTCCGATTTTGAGCTCCATTTTTGCATTTGAGGTCTCTAAATCCCACTTTTTGGTCATTTTCTTCATTATGGCTCAACAAAATGAACGAGATATCATACGTCCTATCACTATTATGTTGGATGGTCCTACTAGTTATCATGCGTGGCCTTAGAATATGATTGTCTTTCTCAAGGGTCATAAACTGTGGAGATATGTGACTGGTTCAATTCCTAAGCCAGTACCAAACCCTAAGTCCAAAGCCACAGCTGTTGAAGAGTCTTCCAAGACTGCTGTTACAACAGATGATTATGAAGAACGTCTAGAGGAATGGGAGAGTATTCAGAGCAAGATCTTGTCTTGGTTTATCAATACCTCTATTCCGTCCATTCATAATCTTCTTCATCGTCTTGAAACTGCTGAGGCTGCTTGAAAATTTTTGGCCGATCGCTATAATTGCACTAATGATTCAAGCTTGGAGTTCCACATTGAATCAAATCTCTATCAAATGCGCCAAGAGACAGGTTAGTTTATTTCTGATTTTTATTCTCAGACTTCTACTATGTGGGAACAACTCTCTACTGCAGATCCTTCACTGATATGTTCTAAGGACATTGAGCTTTTTGTCAAATATCGAGATCACCGTAAATTTATGCACTTTATGATGGGTTTACGTAAGGTTTTTGAGTCTACTAGGGCTTCTCTGCTTAGCCGGTCTCTTACTCCTTCTCTTGATGCTGCAGTCAAGGAGCTCATTTCTAAGGAGAACCGTCGACCTACTTATCACATGTCATCATCTGATCATGTATTGGCTACACCCTCTCCACAACCTCCCATTGCTGCATTCACTGCTCCTCTATGAATAAATTCTGGGCGTCCCAACTCTCAGTCTTCCAAAGGTACTCATTGCGAGTTTTGCCATATCAAAGGCCATGACATCACTGTTTGTCGCAAACTTCAGAAATTTGTGTAAGAGTATAATAAAGCTTCTTTTCCTCGGGTAGCTACTGTATGTCCTTCAGATCCATCGGTTCCTACAGGTCCATCTTTGGCTTTATCACTTACTACGACTGATATTGAAGCAGTTGTTCAACAGGTTTTATCCCGCACTTCCACTTCCCTTTCTGCCACCTCAGGTAAACAACCTTGGTTCTTTGATACTGCATGTTATAACCATGACTCCTGATGAATCCCAATTTTCTGATAAGGCATTCTTAGAACATCCAATCACCATTTACACTGCTGATGGAACTCCTATGCCTGTTAGTCATAAAGGAACAATTTCTTCTCCTTGTCTATCCCTTAATGACACTTTTCATATTCCAAAGTTATCCCTCAATTTGCTTTCTGTTGGTCAACTTTGTGAATTAGGCGTAGATCTTCTATTTACTAATCATGGTGTGGATGTGTAGGATCCCCGGACGGGTCAAGTGCTTGGGATAGGCCGTAAGGTTGGTCGCATGTTTGAGGTTCATGACTTGAAGATTCCTTCACAAGTTGTTTCTGCAGTTGCTACCACTACCACCTCCTCACCTGATCTATGGCATGCTTGTCTTGGTCATCCATCCTTATCTCGTCTTCAGTTGTTAGCTTCTCAAGGTCATTTAGGTTCAGTTTAGTTTCAAAAATTTGATTGTACTTCTTGTCATTTTGGCAAATAAACAAAATTGCCCTTTAATAAAAGTGACTCATTTTCTTCTGCCCCTTTTTGATCTTATACATTCTGATATTTGGAGTCCTGCACCTGTTCCCACTGAGGAGGGATCTAAATATTTTGTCATATTTGTGGATGATTTTTCTCGATATACTTGGATTTATCTGCTTCACCATAGGTCTGAACTTGTGTCTATTTACCAAACATTTTATAAAATGATTGAAACATAGTTCAATCGCATCGTTAAAGTTTTTCGATTAGATAATGCTCAAGAATATAATGATAAATCTTTCTTATCCTTTTTAGACAGTCATGGTACTCTTCCTCAGCGGTCTTGTCCTTACACCTCTCAACAAAATGGTCGTGCAAAACGAAAACATCGTCACATTCTTGATGTTGTTCGCACCCTTCTCATTTCTGCCTCTCTTCCTGAGCGCTTTTGGGGTGAGGCCGCACTCACTACTGTGTACACCATTAACCGTATTTCTTCACCAACTACACATAATAAATCACCATTTGAGCTTCTTTATGGTCAAACTCCTGACTACTCCTCTCTTTGGGTTTTTGGTTGTGCTTGCTTTGTCTCTCTTCCTCCTCATGAACGAACAAAGCTCTAGCCTCATACTCGCCTTTGTTGTTTCTTTGGTTATGGTGTGTCTCAAAAGGGGTTTCGCTACTATGATCCCATTTCTCATCGCCTTTGTGTCTCTCGTCATGTTAAGTTTTGGGAACATCGTCCTTTCACGAGTCTTCAGCAATTTCCTGCATCTTCTTCCTCAGAGTCTCCCATTTTTACTGATCTTTTCCTTCCTCTTTATCCTGAACTTGTGGAGGATTCTTCAACATCAGCTGCCTCTCCAGACGACTCATCTCCAGTTCTATCTCCGGCATATGACTCGCCTGTCTTGGATCCTGTGGCACCACCTTCTCCTGAGTCTCCTGTTGGTCCTGAACTTCGTCGTTCCACTCGGGTAAGCATTCCTCCCCCTTATCTCACTGATTATCACTGTTCTTTTGCTCTTGCCACCCTCTATGAACCTCACACCTATCGTGAGGCCCATACTGACCCTTTTTAGTAGCAAGCTATGAACGAAGAACTAGATGCTCTTCATAAGAATAACACTTGGGATATGGTTGGTTTGCCTCTTAGTCAGTCTGTAGTAGGTTGTAGGTGGGTTTACAAGATCAAGACCAAGGCTGATGGATCTGTTGAACGATACAAGGCTTGCCTAGTTGCCAAGGGCTTTACTCAGGAGTATGGTATTGATTATGAGGAAACATTTGCTCCTGTTGCTCGCCTTACATTTGTCAGATGTCTTATTGCTGTGGCTGCTGTTCACCGTTGGCCTCTTTATCAAATGGATGTGAATAATGCTTTCCTCAATGGAGACCTCCATGAAAAAGTGTATATGCAACCACCCCCTAGCTATCCACATTCAGGCAGTCAAGTTTGTCGCCTTCGCCGTGCTCTTTATGGCCTCAAGCAGGCTCCTCGAGCTTGGTTTGAAAAGTTTAGCTCAATTGTTGCTCAGTAGGTTTTCACTTCGAGTCCTCATGACACTGCTTTGTTTGTCCGAAGATCCTCTGCTGGTATCACTCTTATTCTTCTTTATGTTGATGATATGATTATTATTGGAGATGATTCTGCAGGTATCCGCTCTCTTTAGCACTTCCTTAGTCAGCATTTTGAGCTAGTTTCTTGGGCTTGAGGTTACCTCATCCTCTGATGGATACTATCTTTCTCAGGCTAAATATGCTTCTGATCTTCTCTCCAAAACCGGTATCACCGACAATAAGACTGTTTCCACTCCTTTAGAATACAATGCAAAGCTCACACCCTTGGATGGTGAACCTATATCCGATGCTACTTGCTATCGTCAGTTAGTTGGTAGTTTGATCTATCTCACTGTTACTTGTCCGGATATTTCACATGCCGTGGATATGGTTAGTAAGTTCATGGATGCACCTCGTTCTGTCTACTATGCTGCTGTTCTTCGGATTCTCCGATATGTCAAAGGCACACTTTATCATGGTATGCATTACTCCTCTCGATCTTCTCTCGAGTTTCATGCTTATTCAGATGCTGACTGGGAAGGTGATCCGACTGATCGATACTCTATCATAGGTTTCTGTTTCCTGTTAGGTTCTTCTCTTGTCTCGTGGCGCAGCAAGAAGTAGGATGTGGTTTCTCGTTCCAGTACTGAGGTTGAGTATCGTGCCCTTGCCGACACCATTTGCGAGCTTGTTTGGCTTCGCTGGCTCTTGGCTAACATGGATGCTCCACAGCCCACTGCCACTCCTCTTTATTGTGACAATCGTAGTGCTGTCTACATTGCTCATAATGATGTCTTCCACGAACGCACCAAGCATATTGAGATCGATTGCCACATCACTCGCCAGCATCTCAAGAAAGAAAATCTCAAGTTATTCTCCATCTCCTCTGCTGACCAGCTTGCTGATATCTTTACCAAGACTCACCCGCCTGGTTGTCTTCGAGATCTTATATCCAAACTCCAGTTGGCTTCCTCCTTGCCACCTCGAGTTTGAGGGGGGATGTTAGTGTATAACTTAGACTAGTTTAGCCCATTGGGCTTAGCCTAGTATACTATACTTGTGATTTACTCTTTTTACTTGTACTGCACACATACCTAGCCTATATAAGACTCTCTATTGTACATTGTTACACACACATCAATATACAGACTATTCAGTCTTTCTCTCTCACTTTATATTCTTAACATCCAACATTAGTAGTAGCTTTGAGCTTTGGAGCAATCTTATCCAATGAACATGTGGACGAAGATATCGACCTCTGTTGTGCCGACTCAACAAGGTTCCTAGGTGGAGAAAGAACCAGTTTATGCTGCTGCTGTTGCTGTTGTTGTTGCTGCTTCTCAACAAGATTGTCTCGTAGTAATGTTGGAGTTGAGTTGTTGAGGTGTGAAGGGGGTGGGATTCCCTGTGGGCGAGGGGAGGAAGGGTAAATTTGGAACCGGGACTTGCGGTGAGGGAGCTGGCGAGGTGGCAGAGTTTGATTGGGAGTTGGTGGGGTTTGGAGTGGAAGGGAGTGATGGTGGTGTGGGGTTGTTATTGGAGGGCTTGAGGATGTTGGAGAACCATTTTTGGACTGCAGAAGCAGGGGATGAATCTGAAGGAGTTGGTGTTGGTGTTGTTGTTGTTGTTGTGGTGGTGGTGGTAGTAGTGTTAAGATTATCAAAGGAGGTGTTGCGAGTGTGTTTTGCTTTTGCTGATTTTGAGAGGATTTCTCCACTGAAACTCTCCACTGCTCTGTTCCTGGTTCAACAACAAAGTAGCCGTTTCAGTTTGTGGGGTTCTATTATTACTGTATTATTTTTCATCAAAGGTAAAATAATGTTAACTAATTCAAGATTGATTTTTCAAAATTGACCAATGGTTATAAATCATTACTCATTTTATTTTCATAGTGTTTAGGGACCAAATTTGGTCCGTCTTGAAAAATCTTGAAACATGATGATATTAGCCCAAACCTAAAAAAAAAAAATGTTAATTGTATTTTACTATTTATTTAATACATTTCTCATTGCACATAAAAAAGAAAAAAAGAAAAAGGCCCCCCAAAGCCCAAAAGCAACTGCACTAAGAAGAAAAGCCCATGTAAAGCTCGGATTTATTTGTAGGGTGTGTTTGGATTGAATTTATTATTGCTGAAAACTGAAAACACTGTAGCAAAATAATATTTAAATGTGTAAATAGTATCGTGGGACCCATTTTTAATATTTTTTAATACGTGAACAGTGTATGCACAGTGTGTGAACAGTGTATACACTGTTCATAACAGTAAAAATTGTCTCCCAAAGTCAACAAATGCGGGAAAAAAAAAAAAAAAAAAAAAAAGCAGAAAACGTGAACTTATAAACGTGGACGCGGAGCCCAAACGCCTCCGTAGGCTTATAGGTTGTTCTAGGTTATGTTTGGATTTAAGGATTTCAAAATAATGGGATTTGAAGAACAATTACTTGAAATTTCTTAGCAAACAGTATATCATGAAGTGAGTTTTAGAGGTTTTTGCTCAAGGAAAAACACATGTACTATTTGGATTTAAAATGACATCTCACACCTACCCATTACAAATCCATGTATTAATAAAGCTCAAATTCATTCCCCATACTTTATTCAATTTCTAGTCATCTGAATTAAAAATTGAAATCCAAATTGCTCCCTTAGTGGTCTCAATGTTACTGTATGATGGAATTCTAAAATCTCGTTCATCTATTTTGAAACAAGTGAATTGGATTTTGATACTTCATCAATAATTTAAATAATTAAAAAAAATTCCTCAAAAAAGAAGAAGTTAATGTTTGTTTAAGTGTTGATGATGTGTTGCAATCTAAATCCCATATTTAAAATGAGTGGATATGGTGAAATTATTTTAGGAATTCTAATTGTAATCCAACATATTGAAACTTATAACAACAGAACACATAAGTCTGCAACTTCCATCAAACAAAGGAGTTCTGTTTAGTCATACAACTTCTATGGTTGTGCCTTGTGTGCCAGTTACAGAAGTCTGAGAATGGCATGATACAAACTACCACCTTAATCTTTATTGCCTACTAGGCTATTGGGCCTTAATCCAAGTTCCAATGAAAATAAAGTAATTACAGATTTTTAACAAATTTATTATGTTCTTTTATGTACATTCCTTTCAATAATCGCAACAAACAAACATTATTGTTAACTACTAATAAGCATCAAATTAAGTCAAGTGGTTCATAATTATCACATATCTTTGTTTCAAAGCATAAGAAGGCCGTGATTTTAATGCAAAATTGTATTTTTATTATTATTTCTCTTTGGAAAATGCTTTGAAATGAATATAAGCTAAGATGCCCGTTGAGCTTGAAAGGTTGTAAAAACTTGTAATTGATAGAACATAAAATAGAACACAAAAAAGTGGCGCCGATGATTTGTATTTGTTAAAGAGCTATTTTATACCTTCTGGCAGACATAGAGAGAGGGTCTCATAGAACTATTTTATAGAGCTATTTTACAACTAAAGCAGCAGCTGGCGCTGCCTTATGTGCTGATGTGGATGCAGCTCTCATAGAAGATAGCATTAACAATTTTAAAACTTTATTTATTTGAGATTTTTTTTTATGTCAATATATTCAAGTTTTATTTTTATTAATTTTTTTTAAATTTAAGTTTCTCAATGAGCACAAAAAAAAAAAAAAAAAAAAAATTTCTAGAGCCGCCACTGAGTATGGATTGCACAAGACAAGCCCATAAAGCAAATCACAAGCGATCTTGGAAAAAAGCCCAACAATAAAGTATTGCTAATAGTATTGAATAATGGTGTGACATAAGGTTTTGATGGCATAGACGTGCAAAGTTCCCATAAATGAGCGTGGGGGGGGTTGACATGTGATTCCCATCAATGACATATATATAAGAGCTCATGGATGATGCATAGATGATGAAAAAAACCCATAACGCAAAGGGGAGTGAATAGGACTTGTTCATAGCCTACAGAGAGATAGAAAGTCACACATGAGGGGGAGATTGTTGAGCATACATGTGTGAGTGAAGTCTCATATTAGATAATTATAATGAGAAGAGTTGTTAATATAATATAGTTGAACTTTTACGTATTGGACCTTTTGAGTCAAGTGGTGTCTCTTATGGGCTGACAGTGCGATAAATGGAACTTAAGAATTCAGGGTTTATGACATGTTTTTTAAGTCCATTAAGCTCACTACTTGGGTATTCTTGAAAGGACATATACCTATCCTATTACTATGATAATATAAAATTTGGTCGTCCATGGATGCTCTAAGAATTTATTTCAATAACTCCATACAAAAAAAAAAAAAAAAAAAAGCATGTTACAACAGTACCCAATGGAAAAAAATTTCGTAACTAATGAGCATAAAAGTCAAGTGGCTATTACTTTATTGGGAGCAAAATTTTATTCCTAAAGAAGTGTCTTTGTGATTATTAGCATTTTGTCTCTTCTCTCTGACAGTGACACACACCATGTGGGATGAAATTTTGGTCCTCGAAATAACATAGCCAGTGATGCCCAGAAAGACAACATTTCTCTTTATTATTCGTTACTAGTGGATCATACAGATACATTTATTATTGCGGCTAGATTGCTAAAGCAATCTTCCTGTGGGGCACAAAGGCCATCCTTGGAGCCACATAACCCATTATTCAGTGCTTAACTAAACTAGCTAGCTAGCTAGTATTTTTTGCTGCCGTTCCGCATAGACATGCAACAACAGTCTTATTTCTAGTAATAGTAAATATATATATAGCCCATTGTTAATTTTAACAACCGACCGTAGCATCTATGCTAAAGCCAAGATTGATACCGCATTTTTCCGTCACTTGGGCGGAGATTCCAACACCACCACCAGCAGCGACTGAAGTTGGATTGGCTGCAATACTTAATGCCGCATGGACACATTGACATGCCGCTTTGGCCCCGATGGTAGCCGAAATGGTTGTGATCTTCTTGAGGCCTGCACAACATCCATCAAGCGAGGGATCGTTCAGGCCGGTTTCCAGTTTTGAAAATAGTATCACAGGGCTGGAGAGCTGCATCCACATCAGCAGATAAGGCAGCGCCAGCTGCTGCTTTAGTTGTAGCGAATAGGCTAAGCAGGAGGAAAGGGAGGAGCATTGCCTTCATGAAAGACCTCATTTTGTTACTTTACACGGTTTATGCTTTGTTAATATTTTGTGTTTGTTGCCTCAACACAAGACATTGCTCCCTTTTATAGAGTTTTCAAGAGGGATACAGTCCAAAAGGCATTTAGTATAGTTGGCTCACTTGAAGTTCTTTTCTATTGGATTTTCTATTATGGTTATAGGTGGACCAACCAAATTGTTGTTCTTCTAATTCCATTATGTACCACCCTAGGTCTCCCAACTTGTTAGCACATGGTCCATTAAGCTTAAATAGTATATTTAATTAGCACATTGCAGTTGATGGCCATGATTCTCCTAAAAAAAAAAAAAAAAAAAAAAGTTGATGGTCATGACAAAGTATGTCTTTTTTGTTATATATGGTAAATATCTTCTCTTTGAAAGGGTATGTAAAGATGTCTATCTATTATGTGTTGAGTTTGCTAAACATAGAGGAACGGTTACTATAAAAAATAAAAAAGTAACCGATAGCAATGAAAAGGTGTAGGTAAATAAATCAATTGTTTCTAAAAAAAAAGGGTAAATAAATCAATTCATATAAATTTTGCTGTTTCCAACATATAATTCTATAATTCAAATCGTCCTTCACCCATTATTATTTTTTAACTTTGAAATAATTATAAAAAAAAACTTTCATAAAAATTCATTTTTATGTCTGAAAATAATTTTGAAGCCTAAACTTGCTTAATTTATGGCCACTCTAAAGCATACTAACTGATACCTATCACTTTGGTGTTTTTAATTTTTACGCTAATAGACATAGCATAATATTAAGGGAAGTGCTCAAAAACAATGCGATTTCTGAGATAAACTATGAAACACGACATGTACCTTGAGAATTACCCAATTTTCTATGGTGCATAATAATTTTGATTGGGAAGTTTTAGATAGTGGGTCATTGTATAAGGTCATAGACCCTCATTTTTAGTAATGCATTATGACCAGTTTGGATTGAGGGAGAGAAATGGAGAGTAGAGATGAGTGGAGTAAAGTAGAATTACCGGCTAACTTTACTTTATTCCCTTTTCTCTCCTTCAATCCAACTAGTCCTTAAGAATTGTCCTCTGACAAGGGGTACTAATATGTGTATCGTGAATTTTAATTTGAGAACCTTTATTAAAATAGGTGCAAAAACTTTGTTGCATTGTACTACTACAAGTCTCATGAATTTTAATTTGGGGACCTCTAGGAAAATAGGTTCGAGAATTACGTGTTAACAATACTATTCTAGGAATTATGATTTAAATTGAGAAATGTCATATTCGTAATTTTTTCATAACAAATTTTAAGTGGCAGACTATTATTAATTGTTACTGTTGGATAAAAAAATAATTTTATTAGTGGGTTCAATTATAACCAATAACAATTTATCACTTATGATTTGGTGTGAAAATGTTATAAATATAGAACTTTGTAAATTTAGCATAAACCTTTTAAGAAAACCTCTTAAATATTAAAATATATTTTTGCTAGAATTTATAATTCGAGGCCGTAGACAGCTATGTCAAAGTCAACTGGGCAAGTGCTTTTTTCCCTTGGTAGGAACACAATGTTTTTATATGCCCAGTACTGGGAGGGGGCACTAATACATGTATCATGAATTTTGGGACCTCTAGGAAAATAGGTGCAAAAACATCGTTGCATTGCACCACTACAAGTCTCATGAATTTTAATTTGGAGACCTTAGGAAAATAGGTGCAAGAGTTTGTGTCAGCAATGCTATTCTAGGAATTAGGATTTAAATTTGAGAAATGTTATATTCACAGTATTTTCATACTAAATTTTAAGTAACAAGTTGTTATTGCTGGACTATTTAGAGGTAGAATTTCAACATATGGTTAGTAAGACACTAATTAATTTTTTTGTATAAACAGAAATAGAATCACAAATTTTTTAATCAAGAATATGAGATTTTACAAAATGAGTTAACTGAACCCACGTAATATTTTTATATGATATTAATATTTTGGATGACACGTGAGTTTCTATTATATGATATTACTAATTTGAATGACAGCTGAAAGACACGCAATGATCTCATTGCAAACTATGATCTACCTCGATGCAAAATGAATGAACAGTTTATTCCAATCCCATAAAATTTTAACCAAAAAAAAAAAAGAAGAAGAAGAAAGCGAAAGAGAGAGAGAGAGAGAGAGAGAGAGAGAGAGATTTATCTCATATGAGTAGCTTTCTTCTCAATTGGCAAACATTAATTGATACTTCTTTATATATTATTATTATTTTTTTACTTACATAACAAAAGAGATTAAATTTTATAATGCTAAAAACACATAAATGACACAACTTTGTACTATAACTCGTTATGTGGTGAGTTGAGAGTGATAGAGGCGTATTTCCACGTGGTCTACTTTCACACCTCTACCACTTACAAGTCACCACGTAGTGAGTTGTTGTACAAAATTGTGCTATTTTATGTATCTCTAGTATTTTACTCAATTTTATAAGAATTTTATGTAAACTATTTTTTTTATACTATGCATGTTACATCATCATATTATTAAAACATAAATACATTTGATCATAAAGGATAACATCTCAATAAACACCAAATTTCAAGTTGCAAGTAAAAGGTCGATGTAGTGTTATTAGGTATGGTAGAATGTATTGAGTTTAAGTAAAAGACTAATATGTTAATATTTTATTGAATAGTGTAAAACATGAGTTTTATATCTCATCCTTACTAGATTTGGACTTAACAAAAAAACAATAAAAATTCAGAAATAGATAATCATAAACTTAAATATCAGTAGAATTATGACTTTTTTTAAAGAATTTTTTTTTGATACATTCTTCTTGGAAAAAAAATTTCACATACATAAATAGAGAACATAGTTAGCGAAAAAAATTTATCTCAATAGTTTCAAATGTTTTATTAACTAATTAATATAATATTAATCGTAGGAAAAGATACATTACTTATGATGCCGTGGATTTGGGTACTTGATTGATATAGTTGAGTGCGAGTTTCATATCAAATATATACTGGTATGATATAGGCATTATAATTTAAAAGGAGTATCAAGTGTAATTAGATTAGTCATTTTGGGCAGAAAATGGGCAAATGCCTCTTTCAAAAAAAATATCCAGCATTTTGCTCAATTTTCCAAACTAATTAGGGAAAATGCCTCTCTTTTGAAACTCGATTTTTTCAAAATCGAGTTATAAAAAAAAAAAAAAATTCTAGATCCCTATAGTGGTGTTTTAAGGAGCCTATAATGATGTTTTAAGGACCTATAGTGGCGTTTTGTAACTCGATCTCCATGAAATCGAGTTACATGCAATTGTTTTTCTTTTTTTTACCTATAACTCGACTTCATGAAGATCAAGTTACAAAATGCCACTATAGATCTTTAAAACGTTACTATAGGCTTCTTAAAAATGCCACTATAGTACTTAACTCGATTTTGAGAAAATCGAGTTTCAAAAGAGGGGTATTTTCCTAATTAGTTTGGGAAAGAGGACAAAATGCTGGATTATTTTTTAAAAAGGTCATTTTGGAGTATAACTTAGATATGATTAAAACTTTTCTTTGTTTTTAGTTATTACAACATAGGCGTATTGTCAATTGTGTGGTGTGAGTTGAGTCGGGTATATATTAGGTTAGTCTGACCTTTATAAATATTTATAAAAAAAATCTAAATTTTAACTAGACTAATTATTTTAGGATGTAGTTAGCACATACGCTGTTAGCATTTTAATCCATAAAGTGCTTTCAATTTTTTACGCTGATAGAGAGGTACCATGAGAATTGCCCTCTGGGTGGGGCACAAATACATGTATTATGTATTCTAATTTCGGGACCAATAGAAAAATAGATGCAAAAATTACGTTTCATTATTTCTGTACTTCAGGCTAATATAGCCAACTTTAATTATTTAATACATGTATTTTTCCCTTGGTTGGAACACCTGACATATTTTATAACTTTCTACTATTCACCATAGTAATGTTGTAAAAGACAATAAAATTCGTAAAACTGTTTTTTTTTTTTGCTTAGAATTCGTAAAACTGTTATACAATTTAATAAACGACATTATATATTTCTCTGAAAAATCACTTGATTATTGTTGGTTTTTATGTGGTAGATGATCAAGAAGCAATACAATTGGTTGAACGTAATGGACTTGATTTTAAATTTTTATAATTTAATAGGTTGAAAGTATTGGAATTGATGATAAAATGTGAGAATTTTGAGAGGGCTAAAAGGGTTTTTTTTGGATAAATAATTATAATATACTGTTAATCTTGCGGTTCGAACATCCTCTCTTCAAGACCTTCAAGCACTTTGTGCATGAAAATGAGTCAATTCAGTTACAAGGCCCTTGGCAAATTTAATTAGTATGTAATTTTTTTTCTCCTAGTCTCTTGTTTTTCAAAAATTAATATTGTTGCTAAATTAAATAGTTATTTTGTGCCCATAAGGCTGATCCAAAAAAAAAAAAAAAAAAAAATTTCTCCATATTTTTTCATGATTCAATAGTTATAATGGAGATGGGAATTTGAACTTAGACATCTCTGTTAGAATCATTAAGAGGTTCCAATTCAACTACAATGTTTTTTGCAAAAAAAATTCAATGCATATGGTAACAATTTAAAGTGACATATTTTCTTATATTTAAATTTTGATTAAAAAATTTATTTAATTACAGATAGAATAGAATGATAGAAAAGAATACGTATAGCCAACTCTTATCCAACTTAAAAAAGTTAAGAATAAGACTTAATTTTTGTTATTGTGGTTGAATGCAATCATCACACAACGTTCCACAATTTTTATTATTGTGGTTGTATGCTATGTCATGTTGCATACCCTAGCAAACAATAGGATGCTTTCTTTGTATGTGTGATGGGTTAATGGTTGAAACTAAGTAGAGCTTTATTTAGTGCGATTATAAGCAGAAAATTTGAGGTTAAAAATCTGTCCTATTGTGGACAAAAAAAGTACTCCATATCAAAGAATAAAAAAGAATGCAACTTGGAAAATCATAGAAAATCTTCTTAACAGTCATAATCTTACACGCATTTGAAAACAAAAATTGAATACTAACCACAGGCATGGCTTGGGGCAGAAGTTATTGTAATACTTCACATTATATTTAATAAAAGTTGAGCAGTTTGATTAGTGGAGCTTCAATAACTGTGTTGTGCTTGTGCCAACTATAATAGCCCTATCAAAACCCTGGTGGTACATATAATATTATACATTATCGTCACGTGATGTAGGGTTGACAAGTCCATACTAGAGACCATTTTTTAATTCAGGCAAAAAAAGAAAAAGAAAAAAAAAAGGTAATAGATCCATCCTAAATCCCTCTTTTTATGTCACACACACGCTCATATCACAACCCCTTGGCCCCACCCCTTCGACATGCTTAAGGGCCATTTCCTCTAATGATCTTTCACGTGTTATTTAATTGCCAGCGAATGCTTTGGGCGTTTGACTTTTTCTGTTTATGTAAGAAAAAATGAAACCCATTGCTGTTTTCTATTCAATAGAAGTCATCTGTTTCCTTTTATAGAATTTCATGAGTACTCCGAGATTTTTTTTTTTTTTCATTGGATTGCTTCCTATAGTTATAGGTGATTGAGAATATAACAGGATCCACTACATTTGAAATGAATTGATTTTATGGTTCAAATTAGATATTGAGCATCTATTGTTATTTTTCTACAAAAATTACCAATAGCAAAAAAAACAAAAAACCAATCGACCAATTTTACCCAAAATAAACTGTTAGAGATATATTAGCCCATTAGTATAGGCCCAAACCTAATTTTATTTTGTGTGCAAGTCAAGTCTCCTACTTGTACTAGAAGTCTATTAGTCTAGGGTTTAGTTTATTATATATACACATGTTATGATTCATTGTAATACAGGATTTGTGCTACACTCTAATATATTATTGATGTAGCCCTTTAGGGTTTCCTCTGTGGATGTAGGCCGTTAGGCTGAACCACGTAACCCTCATGTGTTATTGTGTTCTATATTTTATGTTTTCGCTTCCGCATCTATACTAGCATATTCAACATGGTGTATCAATGTTAATATTTAACATGATATCAGAGCCACCTTCCTGTGGCCATGGTTTTCTGTCTTTACGGTATATTTAAGAGCAATCTTTGTCTTCCTCGGTGTTTTTTCGCTGCGTTCATCTTCTTTGGCTTCCTACTGCTGCCGTCAAAACTCTCCGGTATAGTCAAGCTACCGTTAGAAGTCGCATCAACACTGCAAGACCATTGCCTTCCTCAAACTACCGTCACAGAGCCAAACTTTATTCAAGGGATCTTCTCAATCTTATCAAATCTCAAGATTTCATTAAGCTTCCATCTTGAGTTTGAAAGGGGGTGTTAGAGATATATTAGCCCATTAGTATAGGCCCAAACCTAATTCTATTTTGTGTGCAAGTCAAGTCTCCTACTTGTACTAGAAGTCTATTAGTCTAGGGTTTAGTCTACTATATATACACATGTTATGATTCATTATAACACAGGATTTGTACTACACTCTAATATATTATTGATGTAGCCCTTTAGGGTTTCCTCCTTGGATGTAGGCCATTAGGCTGAATCACGTAACCCTCATGTGTTATTGTGTTCTATATTTTATGTTTTCGCTTCTGCATCTATACTAGCATATTCAACATGGTGTATCAATGCTAATATTTAACATAAACAACCCGACTTTTAAAAAATTTTAATCCGAATAATTTTGTCTAGCAATATGCATCAAAGACAATTAAAAAAAAAAAAAAACCGAAGCAGCTAAACAATAAAGCCGGAGGCCGAAGCCACCTCCTAATTTCAAATCCTAACTCCGTCTCTGTTGAGCATCCATTGTTCTCTCTTTCAGTGATTCACACCTCGTGGGAGGAAATTAAAGTTCTCGAAATAACAGTCAGTAATAGCCAAAAAGGCAAAAGAACTTTTTTATTTAATTGTCATTCGTTTTTATTTGATGCAGAAACGTATAATATTGTGACTGCTACAACAGTCTTCGTGGGTTACACAAGGCATCCTTGGGGGGACGCAGAACCAATTATTCAGTGCTTGATTAAACTATAGCTGGCTAATGTTTTTGTTGCCATACATAGCAGAAGTATTACTTTTAGTAAAAACAATCATAATTAAGGAGAAAGCCGGGATACCTAAGGTTGAGACCGCACTCCTCCTCGAGTTTGGCGGTGGTCATCACACGAACTTGTCTAGGAACACTGCTTGGAGCTGTAGCGTTTGCT
The DNA here is from genome assembly GCA_029955455.1 of Quercus agrifolia. NCBI lineage: Eukaryota > Viridiplantae > Streptophyta > Magnoliopsida > Fagales > Fagaceae > Quercus > Quercus agrifolia. Next base: position 48,017,980 of record JARQAD010000006.1, read on the forward strand.
CTCACTATCTTATGGAGGCAATTACATATGGCGATATCTCCGTGGCGGTACGCGTTGTAATTGATGATGTTGAGGCCTTGACAACAAGTTTTAAGCGAGGGGTCAGTCAGGTTTCCAGTTTGGAAAATATTCTTACATGGTTCGAGATAAGGAGCCAGAATAGGACACTTGGGAAGGACAATTCCAGCTTTAGTTGTAGTGAATAGGCCAGCTCTAGTTGTAGTGAATAGGCTGAGTAGGAGGAAGGGGAGGAACAATTCTTTCATGACAAACCTCATTTTGTTTCCTTACACAGTTTGCTTTGATAATATTTTGTGTTGTATGATTTATGAAGTGTTTGTGGCCTCAACACCAGTCATTGTGCACCCTTTTATAGAGTTTTCATGGGGAGTATTACAAGAGGCATTTATTTTAGTTTGCTCACTTTGAATTTTCGCCATTAATTGGACCAACCAAATTGTAGTTCTTCGATCTAATTCCATTATGTACTTCACCTTTGGTTAGCCCCCACAGTTTATTAAGCTATAATAGCATGATCAGATTCAAGCTGATGGCCATGGTAGAGGTACGTAGCATATTTCTATTCATGCCTTTATTCCTTTCAACTACACAGTGGCGGAGCCACATGCATGTTTGGGGCCTTGGCCCTACAAATTTTTTATTTTTTATTTTATAAATATTTAAAGGTTGTATGAAAAAAAAAAAAAAAAGAGTTGCCCCCAAAAAAAAGTATTGATCAATTAATTTAGTAATCCTTCTAAAAAAAAAAGAGAGTTTAGAGTTGATATACAAATATTACAACAGAATGAAATAATTAGATAATAAGTTTTGTGAGTAAATAGTAAAACTCCCTAATTTTTAACTCAATTTAAAATCTTATTATTGCATTTAAATCATTCAACATTGAAAATATATGCAATTTGGTTGAAATTTTCTATTCTCAAGATTTTATCAAGAAAAAAAAAGGTCATATGAGACTTCAATTATAACATTATGAATTTGATTTGTCATACATAGATGAAGTTTTGCAAACAATTTATATATTAAAAAGGAAATTATGAATACTTTTGCTATAAAAATAATAATTGATGAAGTTTATTATGTGAAGTATTATTGTTGAGCATAAATTTGATAGAAGATACTATATTCGTTTTTTTTTAATTTATTTTTTATTCTATATATTTGTATGTTGTTTACCCAATTATACAATGTTTGTATACTTATTAGAGTTTAAGAAAATTATAAATTTCTCTTGTAAAGAAGATCTTGTTTCTAGGTGGGTGTGTATATATATATATATATATATATATATATATATATGCATATTAAAGTTGATAATTTTGTGTATATGTATATAACTTACTCTAGAATATAAAAAAATTAAAATTTATATTTTTCATACACAGACATAAATTATGTGGATTTTTTTAGGATAGTTTCTATTTGTGATTTGAGTTTATCTTGACACAATATTTTGTCCCCCAACTCAAAATTCTTGACTCCGCCATTGCAACTACATCAATAACTAACTTCATTATTTTTCTCTTAATTTATCAGAATATATAGGGAATTGCTCAAGAATAATATGATCTTTGAGATAAACTGTGAAACACAACATTTGTCTAACCAATAAGCTGGTACCCTGTAAATTACCTACTTCGCTATGGGCTTGATAATTTTCACTGGGAAATTTTAATTGTGGGTGAATGTCTAAAGTCATAGACCCTCCGTTTTTAGTAATGCATTAAAATTTGCCCTTTGTTAGGGGCACTAATACATGTCTCATGAATTTTAATTTAGGGACCTCTAGCAAAATAGGTGTAAACACTGTGTCAACGACACTATTATAAGTTAGGATCTAAAAATAACATTGGATTTTAAAGCAAAATCCCAAATAATAAAATTTTGAGACACTTGAGGTCTCATTGCAGCTAATGAACTTCTTCGATGCAAAATCAATAAACATTTATTTCAATCATATAAAATGTTAACTTAAAAAAAAAATGAAAAAAGAAAAAAAGAAAGGAAGCTAGAGGAACCTTGTAGCTCAATTAATATTTATAATTAAAATTGTGATACTTCAAGAGGCTTGAATATATGAAAGAATAGTAACATACTCGAAGACATCTACATACCATCGTTTTAATAAGAAAATTATCATTAGAATATGAAAAATAAATGGTTTATGTTTGATATATTCATTTCGCTTTTACATCAATAGAGGAAAAAGTTAGTGAAAAAATTTATTTATTTCCAAGTGCTTTCTTACCTAAATAATAAAATATTAAGCATAGGAAAAGAAACGTTACTTGTGATGCCCTATATTGATTGGATATTAAATTGAATTAGTTGAGTGTGTGTTAAGTATCACATCGAGTATATACTTGATTGATTTGAGTTTTATAAACATTTACAATGAGCTTTGATTATGTGTATTGTGTATTGTCCAACATGTGGATAAATTATAGAGTCCTCTGGTAGACCACGTCATTTGTCCATCATTCCATTTGTTTAAAATTGTTGAGTCAGTAATTAATTTCTGTTTAAAAAAAAAAAATTCTAACTAATAATTTTAAACAAGTGGAAGTTTTTTAGTGGAATAGTGGACCACATCACTTGTCCTCCATGTAGACCTTATAATTTCTCCAACATGTGAATAATTTTTATATTGTTAGATATAAAAATTATAAATATACATATAGAAAAAATCTATATGAGAGAGAGAGAGAGAGAGAGAGAGAGAGAGGTGTCATAGCCTTTGATTTGGTTATTCAACTCCCTACCTATGGGATGCCTTGAAAATCTTATTAATTGATAATGTGATGGATGGAACTATCATCATCTATTGATTTCAATTTCTTTGATGGGAATAGGTGTGAGGGTCTAGCTTTTCGGCAATACTTAAAGTTTTGGAGAAACTTGGGAGAATGTGGTGTGTGTGGAGTCATTACTTATTTTATTTTTTAAAAAATAAAATAACCTTCATAAATATACTTTTCTTTAGTAAATAATTACGTGAAATACATTAATGAATCAAAAGAAAATAAAGATTAAATGACTTTTGCTCTAATTACAAATTGTGAAAAAGAAAATTACAAGATTTTGGCTCTACTGATTCTAATAAAAGAAAAATTGTACATTACTTTCTTTTTTAGTTACATTCTAGGAACGTGAAGCATTTAAGACTAGTCATTGCTCCCTTCTATAGAGTTTTCATGAATTTTTCGGCGCCATTGGATTGCCACTTATAGTTATAGTCATAGGTGGACCAACAAAATTGTAGCTCTTCTGATTCCATATATGTGCTTCACCCTTGGTCTTCCCAACTTGTTGGCCCACAGTTTATAATAATTATTAAGCTAGAATAGCATATTGATCACAGTCAAGCTGATGGCCATGAATGGTAGAGGTATACGTAGCATATTTCTACTCGTGCCTTTATTTCTTTGAAGTAAATCAATAATTATCTTCATCTTTTTTGTCTTAATTTATCAGAATATCAAGGGAATTGCTCAAAAATAATGTGATCTTTGGGATAAAGTGTGAAACACGACATTTGCCTAACCAATATGGTACCCCGAGAGTTACCCATTTTCTATGGGCTAGATAATTTTGACTGGGAAATTTTAATTTGTGGGGTCAATGTATAAGGTCATAGACCCTCCCTTTTTAGTAATGCATTAAACACGTCAGATATATATTAGGTTGATTTGAGTTTTATAAAGAATATCAATTTTAACTAGACTAGTTATTTTGGGATATAGTTAGCACAGATGTGGTTAGCATTTCTATCCCTCCGAGCGCTTTAAATGTTTTACATTGATAGAGGCACCATAAGAGTTATACTCACTGCTATGGGTTGAAAATAGGAAGTTTATGTAACATCCCGACCCAACTTTATAATTAAACTATATATTTGAATGGGTTTTAGTAATTAATGATTGTACATGATTAAGGAAGTAAGAAAAAGTTAAGATGAATAATTTTGATGTTACTGTTGGGATTTTTTTTGTATGTAATTTTGCTATAAATGGTTAAATGACTGTATATAAGTGTTTTCTAACATGTCTAATGAGTTTATAAAAATCCTCATATGATAATAAGACTATTTGCAATCATTTTATGATTTTACAAGAAAATGTTTCAGAGCTGCCTTTGTAACAGATTCTGTGTTTATGCATGATAAATTATGTATTAAATTGTATACAGTGAATTAGGATTCTAGGAGTAGTTCTAATGAATTCTAAGACACATATGGTTCTAATGGAAGTGGTCTCACAGCATTTGGATTAATAAAAAAATAATGGTTCAATTTCTAAGTTGCATGAAATTTTGTCAGGATAGATTTGAGCACGTTGTCTTGTATGATTTTTAGTAAATTATGGTTTTATGCTTTGACTCCGAAATTGATATGGTTTTTACTAGACATCTAGAGGAGTTTCTCTGTAAAATTGCATAAATATCGGATGTGTTTAGATAGCCCATTTGTACTTTACAAATAAGGCATATGCTGCTGAAATGAGCAGTAAATAGTAAACGATAACTCTGACTTTGAGGATTTAATTCTAAAGTTAGGGTGAATGTTTTCAGCTATAATTTAATATGTTTATCTTTTGGTATGTCTAAATCATAGATTAATTTTGTATAACTTGATTCAAGGTTTAGTACTCAAAGGAGAGGTTCTAAACCATCCTACTGTTGCATAAAGATTGGATGTGTTTAGATAGCCCATTTGTACTTTACAAATGAGGCATGTGATGCTGAAATGAGCAGCAAATAGTAAACGATAACTCTGACTGTGAGGATTTAATTCTAAAGTTATGGTGAATGTTTTGAGTTATAATTTAATATGCTTATCTTTTAGTATGTCTAGATCATAGATTAATTTTGTATAACTTGGTTCAAGGTTTAGTACTCAAAGGAGGAGTTCTAAACCATCCTACTGTTGTTTTGATGAAGCAGTCTTGTTCAATGCATTGTATGTTGCCTTAAGAGTGTATATGGTTACATGACCATGCTTAAAGAATTTTATGTTTATGCATGCATTATTTCCCTAATCTCAAAGCACATTTTGAAATGAAGTTGGCTCTTTTGGAAATATGATATAAATATGAGAATGATGGCTTTTTTTTGTTTGGTACATCATTTGTTGATGTGTGCATAATATGTTTGTGGGAACCTCATTGAGATGGATTTTGATTTCCTTGATTCTAAGAGATAGGTTTTGAGACGAATGTATAAGTTTATGATAAGGAATAATTGATAGTAAGTAATAAACTTTGATATTTGGTTTAGGTGTTACTAGTTTCCAAGTCTAAGCTCCTTCGACTTTAGGCTCCTGGTTCCTTTGCTTCCAGGTAAGCGATAAGTTATATGAGCATTTGGTGAATTATAAGGTTATTTTAAAGTGTATTATGCATTAAAATGTTTTTGATTAGAGATATGACATGTAATCACGTTTTAGACAAAGATATATTTGTGAACTTTCGAAACCCCATGTATATGATTTAAGCATATTGATGCTATTACTAATTCCACGAATATGATGTTTAAAAAAAACAATGAAAATGCTTTTATTATGAAATGTTATGCAAACTATGAAATGTTTTTGGGTTATGTCCTCTGGTGATCTAAACTCTGCTGGTAGGGGTTAATTACTGGTTTTCCATGGAAAATGTTATCTGATTGGCCATTAAGTGGGACTGGTTCTGCTGTACCCGCCTTTGTTGGTTACGGCCAACTTGTGGAGGAAGTCAACCGACCCCCATGCTGCTAGAAGCCTCCCAAATAAGTATAGACTTATCAGATATGGACTAACCAATATGTTATGAACAGCTATATTATGTTATTGATCATGAGAAAATGATTTTGTTTAAATGCATTATGAAAAGTTAAAAACTCTCATGAAAAGAAGTTTTTGAGGAAAAGAAAAGTTGTTCTTTAAAGATAAAAGTTTCTGAAGTTCTGTTTTGCTTTAAAGATAAAGAATCTGATGAAAGTATAAGTTTATGTTAAAAAGTTATCAGATATATGTTCTTTATGAAACGTTAAGTTTTATGACCATGAAAGTTATAATATTTTATGAGAAGAAGTTTATAAAGAAAAGTTTTCTTATTCATCAAGATGTTTCTAGTTTAAGACAAAGTTACCAATTATCAGATTTAAGTTAAAATGATTATTTTGTAATGAGAATACATATATATTGATATTAAACAATCAATATTATATTTGGTGACTTTGTAAGAAATGAAAGAAAATAAATCCGAAAGGTTTTGGTAATATTATTCTAATAAGAAAATGGAGAATAATTATTTTCCTATGAAGAACGTATAAGTTATTATTATGAATAGTATAAAATACTATGCATGAAAAGATGTTCTCTTATTCAAATATTCATAGAATGAAATGATTTGATTTACATGCATCCTTATTAAATTTTCATGTATCTTACCTTTACTGAGCTGTATAACTCACATCTTCCACTCTTTCAATCAATAGGTTTTATTTTAGAGCAGAGGGAGCCTTAGTCGAGTTTTGGAAGGAGCTAGTTTTAGTTTTGATGCATAGATCCTAAATTAGCATTTGATGTTTAGCTTTGTAGTATTGTGTATTTTAGAATCTAATGATAGTTGTGTACCTTAAAATATTAAGAGATGTATTATGTGAGATTCCAAATTTGAATAACTGGTGGATTATGTTAATCTTTGATTACAGTGTAGATGCTCTAAATATCAAGTGATAAATTACATCAAGAAGTAAAGAAACAAGAGGTTTAGGCTTGATATTAACATGTCGGTTATGGTCACAAATCCGGGTATCGGGTTTGGGGCATGACAGTTTTAGTTTGAGGGACCAAGGTACAAGGTTTTATGTAAAGTTTTGATTTACAACTATGTTTTATATTAGTTTTATTCCATGACCAAGAAGTGTTGTAATTGCTTTAATTTTGTTCCTTGTATTTTGTGGGATCTTAATGTATTAGGTTTAGTATTAAGTTGGTGAAAAATCGAGAATATATTGGATGAATAAGTGGATTTCGTGAGTGTCTCGTAAGAAGCTAACCCGCGAAAGAGCCACGTGAGAAGCATATGCTGGAAGCTAAAGAGTCATGCTAGTCTGAGAATTTCGCGAGTTGTCTCGCGGGTAAGGCCTTCTCGCGAGATACTCGCGAAACCCTCTGCCTAAAGGATTTTAAGTGTGACTTTCTTACTTTTCACCTATACTATATATACTCTCATTATCCAGAAAAGTATGAGAGGCTATTCAGAGAGAAAAACTCTAAATAGGTTTTCTATAACACACACACACACACCCATCTTTTAGAAAGAGAGAGCTATTCATCCTTAGTGAAAAATCATTGTAGCCTCTTCTCCTTCCCTCTCCCATTAATATACCTTGAGAGGAGATTTGTACTCAGACACAACCCACATCTATTCAGAGTGTAGAGAGTGTTTTAGAGCTTGGGAAGCTTTGGGAATTTGCCAAAAAAAGCCAGTGAGGCTTGGCAGATGGAATTAGGCATATTGCAGGATCCGGAAAACTAGAGAAGACATGACTCCAAGAAGTCCGTTAGTAGGCTTAAGTACATTGGGTAGACTAGGCTTGGAGGGTCTTTTGTTATTCGTGTACTCCAACTTTATTCTCTAGTGGATCGATTACCGCTTGAAGGGTGGTGGAGAGGTTTTTCGCTAAGTTCTTTGGTTTTCTCTTCGATAACACGTCTCGGTGTTATCTTGTAGTTGTATCTTTCTTCCCTTACTCTTGTACTTTACTTTTATTATTTGTTGTTCATATTTATGCACTAGAGTAGTATCGGTTTATTGCGCACATTTACTATTGTTTTCGTACTTTGATTAAGTAAGAGTAAAATCAATCTAGCTGTAATTTTTAATTTGAGATCTAAACAAGCTCTTGTGTTTTCACACAAATTCGAGCTTTCACCTTAGACTCACATTTCTAGAAGTAATGCATTAAGAATTGGCCTACAAATAGATGCAAAAAACTATGTTTCAACAACACTAATTTAGGAATTAGGATTTAGGAATAATATGAAACTTTTCAAAAACCTCTCAAATAAATAACAATATCCTTTTAAGAAAGAATTGGTAATTTGAAATCAATTATAAATAGATATATGTCGAAGTCAACAAGGCAAGTGCTTTTTTTCCCCTTGGTTGGAACTCCTTACTTTTTTTAAATAATATTATAGTACGTATTCCCTAGTAATGTTGTAAAAGAAACTCGTAAAACTGTTATACGATAAAATAAACGACATTATATGTTTCTCTAAAAAATCACTTGATAATTGTTTGTTTTTATGTGGTAGATGATCATTAAGCAATACAAAAAAGGAAATGAAGGTAAAAGTATCTCTTCATTTTATATCCATCAGGCTGATCCAATAAAGTTCTTCTTTTTTTTTCCTTCATATTTTGTCATACTTCAATAGTTTAATTGGGAGGAGAGATTTGAACTTGTACATCGAATCACTAAGAGGGGTTGATTCAACTACAAGGCTTCTTGCAATAAAATTCAATGCATATGGCAACAACTTTAAGTGAGATATTTTATTATATTTAAATTTTGTTTAAATGAAATTCATTAAACTTTGGATAAAATAGAATGATAGAAAATAATACATATAACCAACCCTCAGTCAATTTAAAAAATTTAGGACTAAGACTTAATATTTATTATTGTGGTTGTATGCAACAATTTTAGTTTGAATAGAGTCTATTCCTCCAAATATTAATAATTCTGTTATTGTTGATTTACTATCCTTGGAATAATATTCGTGATGATTTTCTTCTAAAAAAAAAATCACACAACATTCCACAATTTTTATTGTTGTGGTTGTATTCTATGTCATTTTGCGTACTCTATGCAAACAGTAGGATGGTTTCTTTGTATGTGTGATGGGTTAATGGTTGAAACTAAGTAGGGCTTTATATGGTGCTATGATAATCAAAAAGAAATTGAGGTTAAAAATCTGTCATATGACACTAGGGGACAAAAGAAAAGTACTCCATATCATAGAATAAATAAAAATGGAATTAGGAAAATCATTGAAAATCTTCGCAAGAGTCATAATCTTCCATGTATGATTTAGAGGTAGGAGTCATTGTATGGCTTCACATGATGCTTAGAAGGAATTGAGTGATTCGAGTAATAACACTTCAATAAATGTGTTGTCCTTGCAATGATAATCTTATCAAGGCCCTGATGGTATACTTAATATTATCCATTGCCGTCAGGTAGCGTGAGGTCGATAAGTCCACCTAAAAAAAAAAAAACCTCGTTTTTAATTCCAAAAAGAAATAGGGAAATAGATCCATCCCAAATCCCTCTTATTATGTCTCACACACACTCACAACCTCACCCCCTCAATGTGCTTAGGGATCATTTCCTCTAATGCTGTATTTGGAATGGAAGGAAAATGAGTGAAGGGAAAAAAAATGGAGGGAAGGGATTGTTTCTCCGCTGTTTGGTTGGCTGGAGAGAAAAGAAAACAAAGTAAATGAAGTCCATCGGGCCCATCTTTTCCAATCCACTCAAATTGTGCAGAAATGGAGAGAATTATAAAATGTATAATGGGGAGTTTAGCTGCATTTTTTTTTTACTTTTATTGCTTTCGAAATTATAATTTTGTCTATTAGCCTTTTACTCTCTTGTCCAATTAATGAGGTTTAAAGTAAAAAACACATATTTTTCTTCCTATTTTTCTTCTTTTGCAAACCAATACTACAAAACACGTGGGTCTTAGGCCGTGTTTGAAAAAACGAGGCTACAGACGAGTTAAAGCTGCGTTTTTTAAAAATGCAGCTTAAAGAAACAACAGAGTGAAAGCTATAGCCACGTTTTAAACATGGCTATAGCTTTCACCTTAGGCCATGTTTTAAACGCAACCATAGGTCCTGATCCATAGACCCCTTAGGCCTATAGTCAAGGGATTTAGGCCACATTAGAAAACGCGGCCTAAAAAAACGTGGCTATAGGCCAAATTGTCCTATAGCCACGTTTTAAAAACATGGCTATAGAACTTTTTTTTTTTTTTGGTAGTGCAAACAAATCAAAAGTAAACATTTTTTTTTTCTTTTCCCTTCCCCTCCCTACTTCCAAACATATACAAAGGAAACATTTTTGTTTCATTTCTTTATCATTTCATTTCCCTTTAATCCTCTCTTTCTTTCTTTTTTAATTATATTTTATTTGCAACCAAACACAATGTAAGAGTTTCCTCTAATGATCTTTCATATGTCCTTTAACTGCCAGCAAATGCCTTGGCCCTTTGACTTTTTCTGTTATTTTTAAAAAAATGAAACCCATTGCTGTTTTCTATTGTTCTTTTGTGCCTTGTATATAACAAAACCCCAAGAACCACTTAGCATTAGGATCATTGAGATTACATGGCTTTGGTTTTAGTTGCATTCTATGAAAGGGAAAATTACAAAACTTTGGTACTAGTTACATTCTAATGAAAGAAAAATTGTTCATTACTTTCTTTTTTAGATACATTCTAAGAATAGAAAGCATTTAAGACAATAAGGACTTGGTCTACAAACTAGAGACTTGAATATGGAGGTTAGGTTATGGAGATGAGAAGGTATTAGACACCCTTTTTTAATATGATAAATCTACCTAGGGTTGATGAAATAAACTCATATGCTCAAAAATATTTTTTGAAAACCATAATTTCTTGATCCACTTTTCACATGATAACATGTTTTCTTCTTTGTGACATGTTTGGATGCTTTTATTGTATAACATAAATCCATGACTATCATATTTTAGAAGACCAGTTGACTAGGTAGAATGGGTTTTGAATACCTTCTCACTCCATAATTTAACCACCGATCTTAGATTAATGGTTCGTATATTAAGTTTTATCCATGTAATTTTTATTTTTTAGAATGTAATTAAAAATCAAAGCTCTAAACTTTCTTAAATTGTATATAGGAACAAGACAATGTAATTCTTTTTATTTTTCTCTCTAATGTAAATTCAATCAATAAAAAGAAGAATTTCTTGTATTGCAAGAATTTTTTTCCTTAAATTCAAATAAGAGGCAACTCCAAATGTAAAACCTTCAATTTAGGGGGAATTGTATCATTATTCCAATAGCCATTTTGAGAAACAATAATGCGATCTTACCAATTCATGTGGGTTTGGTCCAAATGAAAACTTTTCATGGGTTGATGTTGCAATCTCTCACAAGTTACAACATCTTGGTGGGGCTGTTACCAAATAGCTATTAGTTTATTCAATGATTTTGCAAGACATTTTAATCTAGTCTCTAGGTCACCCCCTCCAAGATCCAACTACAAAACCTCAACTCATTTGATCTCACACTCAACAAACTATGTTCAATTACTCGATGTGGTGGCTAACTTTGATACCAAATGACATTTTAAACTATTTTTTTCCATTACTTACAACTCTCCACGTAGGTGAGTTGTGACAAAAATTGTGAAAATTGTTGTGGTAGTAAACTTACTTAATAGTTATTTCTTACATGATTAGAAGGCTGTTGTGGGAGGCAACATCAGGTAGAGAAGATGCATGAGAAGTACTTAGGTAGCAAGGATGAGTGTTGTGAGAGGCAAAACATGTTCCCTTAGGGTTATTGGAGGTGTCAACAACATGGGGTTTAAAGGGGTATACAAAATTGTATAACGTAGGATAAGTGTAATTCGTGTGTTTTGTAAGCCTTAGTGGTTGGTTTAGACTAAGGCAAAATCCCTGGCGATTGTGTTGTGAGAGGGAGCATTGGTAGACTTTTTTAATTGTGATAAAGTTATAAAGATTAGGAGTATTGTCCCGTATGGTGTGTCATGTTGCATACTCTATGCAAACAGTAGGATGGTTTCTTTGTAGTGTGATGGGTTAATGGATGAAACTAAGTGGGCATTAGTTAGTGCCATCATAGTCAGAAAATTTGAGGTTAAAAATCTGTCCTATGACACTAGGGGACAAAAGAAAAGCACTCCGCCACTCCGTATCATAGAAACAGAGAAGAATGGAACTGGGAAAATTCATTGAAAATCTTCTCAAGAATCATAATCTTCTACCCAATTGAAAACAAAGTCAATGCATAAACTAAAACGGAAATGGGTCCATCACAAATCCCTCTTATTAGTTATTATGTCAAACACATGCTCACAACCCCACCCCTTCAACATACTTAAGAGCCATTTTCTTCTTAAAGATCTTTCACATACTTGTCCTCTTAACTGCCAGCAATTTGGTTTGGGCCTTTGACTTGTTCAGTTTATATTAAAAAAATTGAAACCCAGTTTTGTTTTCTATAGCTCTTTTGGGCCTTATATATAACAGTACCCAAAGTACCACGTAGCATCAGAATCATTAAGATTACATCATATCTTTTGCGCTGATTTCTGGCAACAACTTGGAGCAGCAAAGTCGAAAATGGCAGCATGTGGAATTCTCTTAGCTTCACTTCTTCTCTTCTCTTGCCTGGCAGTAACCTGTTATGGAATTGTTCTCTTCTCTTCTCTACCAAGTACCCTTGTAGTCACTGCTTCACCCAAACAAGGACAAGGTACTAATACCACTCTTCTCACATGAATTTTGTTTCTGTTTTTGTTCATTTCCAACTTCTCAAGAATTTATGCATCTTAAATTTGCACTTTTGGTTGAAACTCTAGATACCCACATGAAGATTTTCCTAGAAAACTATTCAAAACAGCCAAATCTACAATCTTTTCAATTCTAGCTCATGAAAGGAAAAGATTTTCCTAGAAAATGATCGAACTCAATAAAATCCACTATCTATGTATTTGGAAAAACAAGATCTATCTTATTGGAGATATTGAATTAAGTTTTCTTGATCAAAATTTTGCAGTTCTAAAAGCTGGTGAAGATAAAATTAGTGTAACATGGGGTCTAAACCAGAGTTTGCCAGCTGGGGTTGACTCTGCCTACAAGACCATAAAACTCAAGCTATGCTACGCGCCTATAAGCCAAGTCGACCGCGCGTGGAGGAAGACAGTGGAAAACCTAGCAAAAGACAAGACATGTCAGTTCCTGATCGTTTCTCGACCGTACGATGGGTCAAACAAGGCGGTACAGAGCTACGAAGGAACAGTTGAGCGTGACGTGCCAACGGCCACGTACTTTGTACGCGCCTATGCTTACAACTCTGACAACGTTGAGGTTGCCTATGGTCAAACAACCGATTCACACAAAACCACTGAATTGTTTCAAGTCCAAGCAATCAGTGGCCGCCACGTGTCCCTAGATATTGCCTCGGCTTGCTTCAGTGCTTTCTCGGTTGTGTCCCTGATTGGGTTCTTTGTAGTTGAGAAGAGAAGGGCAAAACAGTCTCAGCGGAAGTGAAAAAAAAGAAGCAAAATATCAAATATTTGCTTGTGTCAAATTATGTTAAATAGTAATAATAATTTTCATGGTGTTTTGGCTTTCCTATATATATGTGATATATATTAAGGCTCCATTATTAGTGTTGTATTTTTTTTTTCTTTTTTGGGAAAAATATTATAGAAGTTGTATTTTTCACTGTCCACCACTGTCCATGTGAATGTTGAGATCTTAAGGAAATGTCAAACATGGACTTTCTAGGCAAGGGACTATGACTACGAGGGCGGGATTGGGGTAGGGACCGTAGGGCTTATTTGGGGTTGATATACGTAAAATAGTACTTGATATTGTATTTAAAGCTATGTTGTTTCGATCATTTTTTTTCTGAAAAATGAATCATTTTTCAATAAATATCTTTCAGAAAATTATTTTATTTTTTTATGTTTGATAGTAACCTTAAAATGAGTTAAAAAATTATCACTTAACTTTTCTTATTTAACTTTGTATGAAATATAGTTATTTTCCTTATTTAGCTTTACATGAGATAGAATTTTTTTTTTCAAAAAATTAAAAAAAGAAATTATATTTCATGTCAAGCTAAATAAGAGAAGTTAAGAGATAGTTTTTCTTTAATTTTTTTTTTTTTTTTATACTATCAAACACAAGAAAATGCGAAAAATGATCTTTACATAAGGTTTCCATTGAAATAAATGAAAGGAGATATTTTTATTTTTTATGGGATGCTCACAACAAAATAAAAAAGATGCTTGAATTGGATGGGTAGGTTATAGTTGTCTAGCTATAAATGAACACAAGGGTTTATGAATACTTTGAACTTCATTCAGGAAAAAAGTTTGTTTCTATTCATAAATTTAGCAAACGAGATAAGCTTGAATATTTTGGGCTTTATTCGGAAAAAAGATTTTTTTTTTGTTCATAAATTTAATAAACGAGATAACCTTGAATAGTTTGAACTTTATTCATTTATTTATTTTTAAAATTGTTTCTATTCTTAAATTTAACAAATGAGATAAGTTTGAATAGTCTGGACTTTATTTGAGAAAATTTTCTATTTTTGTTCATAAATTTAACAAAAGAGATTAGTTCAAGCTCAAATTTAAGCTTGACTATTACATTATGTATGAAAAAAGAAGTTATTGAGTAGTTCATAAACAAATTCAAACTTGTTTAAATAAGAAAATAAATTAAGGTTAAACAAGTTGTGGGGACCAGTTGTCTCTGAAGTACTGTTTGGGCTGAATGGACTGGGCCTATGGCCCCCCGTTCGAGGATGCAGACATATCCAAGAACAGTCAACTAAGGTAGAAGTGGAAATGACATTGCAGGAAGAACTGAAAATTATTTATGATAGACCTAAATCTATCCGAGGTGAAAAGTCACCTCGGAACATTTATCCAAGATAGTTTGAAACATTCCTAATCTCTTAGATACTATTTTAAGGGAACCTTATGACGAGAGGTCGAATATTGGATAAGGAGTGAGTGAGGAGGATGACAAATATCTGTAAGAGCTGTTACCTCCACATTAAATGCTTCCTAGCTAACTCTCTGGCCGCATTAATGTGGAGGTGATACCTAAATAATGAACAAGTAGCCTTACAGTTGGTAATAGAAAGTTCAGGAAAGTGGAAGATGGGACAGGGAGAAGCTCTCACAACCCAATTTACATGTGTATGGTAAGAATGATACTAAAATTATGATATATAACATGAGAAGGTGCCCAAAGAAACGGGATTGGAAAACCTAGAGAAAAAGAAAGATTAAGAAATACGACACTAAAAGAAGAACTCTAGACTCTTGATTATATTACTCAGGCTACGCCGAGGATGATTCTTGTATCCTATATTCTCAACTTTTCTTCCAAACCACCCATGATCATTACCTCCTTTTTAAAATTAGGGTAGTTCTTTCTCCCATGCTCTACAAATTCATTGTTTGGGCTTGTTGGGCCAGAACCCAATCCTGTTTTAGGATTCAAGCCAAAAATGGTCCTTACACAGGCAATCTAATTTGTTAATTAGTTTGAAATCAACTTGTTTTCGAAATATAATTAAAAAAAACAATGAAATTTTTTTTTTTTGCATTTAATACTTGGCTTGATTTTTAGATTGTTTACAACCCTAGTAAGTTAGGTCTATATTTGTTTGTCAAAACAATGAAAAGAAAAATGCTTTTTTTACTTTTACTGATATAGACATGATTGCAAACATTGTCAAAGAACTGACTACTAATACCAATGCTAAAATTTAATTGGAAATAAGTAATGGTACTATCTACTAAGTATTGAGACAATTGATAAATTAACTATAACGGATAAAACTAGTTACATTATGTTAAGGCCAAGACAAGATTACATAGTACCCTAACTAAACTAAAGTAGACAACAAGAATGATCAGTCTGAGGTGTCCCTTGCTAGAAATGTGAGTATCTATAGTGAGAGTTATTGTTATTTCTATTATATAGAGTATCATTCTTGAATTTTTTTGGACACTTGCACACTATGTTATTACTAGAAATTAATTCTTCTTTTTTAAATATTAGGGACATAGTTACGTGTGCTCCACTCTTCATATTTTTAATAAAAAACTACTACCTCATCCATCACTTGTTAATCATGCTTTATTTTGGGTCCGTTTGGATACAGTTTATTTTTACTGAAATTGAAAATTGAAACTGAAAACACTGTAACGAAATAATTTTTAAATGTGTAAAAAGTGTTGTGAGACCCATTTTTAATGAAAAAGTTGCTGAAAAATGTAATTTGTGGGATCTGTGAACAGTGCATAGGTGCACTGTTCACAGTGGAAAAGTCAAATGTTGCGGCTGAAACGAAACGTGAAAGAATAAATACAGACGCAGCTTTCAGCACAATCCAAACAGCCACTTTATCTCTGTTAGCCTTTCATGACCTATTACACATCGCCTCCTTCTCATGCTAGTTGTATTTTTTATTTTTATTTTTTATTAACTATAAAATAAATAGGTGCAGGATTAGACAAGTGCAAAGGGAATTTGGGTGCCTTCAAGTTACCGTCATGTAAATTATGAAGGTTTGGTGGGGAGTATTTTGACTATGGATGTTACGTCATAAGTCATGACTTATGAATAATGAATTAGTAGTCTAATTTTAGATGGTTTACAATCATCTCTCCTACACAAAATGTTAATAATAACATTAAAGTACTCCATTCTATCGCTTGTAAATTGTAATAGCACGAAAGAGGAAGTCAATTACGCAATTGATTAAATCATCTTTCTGTCACTGCAAGCAAATCATAGAGACCTTCGGCTAAAAAGCTCTAAAGTGGCATATTACGGTACTATTATTATTGCTAAAAGTCTCTTGTACCCCTCAAAAGAAGAGATTTGGGATCACAATTTGTCTCCACCAAAATCAATAATGTCTACCTTGAGATAAAAAACAATTATTATGAAACTGATATCATAAGTTCAAATCCTATCAAATCTAACAACCACCAATTTGTTTTGGGTTGAATATAATTGAGTCGGGTACATATAGTCTTTTTCGCCATTCTATTCTATACTATCTAAAAATAATAATAATTCAACCCAAAAAAAGCTCTGAAATTGCTTGCTCTAAAACACACACCAAACACTTTTTTGAGTACTTGACCTTGCCTGCGTCACAAGTCGCATGATACCCCCAAAAGAATTTTATTTTAGCATTTCTCAAAAGGAACATCAAACATGCATGGCTTGTGTTTCAGAGGTGCTTGTAAGTGACAATAACAGAGTATTGCATACGAATACAAAGGATCTCAGAATTGAAGAAGATCTAACAGAAAGCAAATGCAGGGTAGCATGGTAGTGAGATGTAGATATTTTTGCATGTTGCATCCTGGCCTCTTCACCTGAAGAAAGAACTAGAACACAAAGAATTTGCTGACTCTCCCAAATATTGCAACGAAACTCAGTTAAATTTTGGAACCCTTTCAATGCTTCATCATATATTGTTCTGGAGATTATGTATTATGTATGTACATTCTACCATCATTTTTAACAAATGAGTAACAGGGTTCCTTGTTCCTTAAAACCATTATTTTCAGCAATTTGCTTGCAGCTTGAAACACATGTCAGTGCTGTGCATTCTATCGGTACCAACAAGTGATAACCTGTCATCATAGACATCCACATAACCAAATGCATCTCTGCCTGAAGGGCATTCTAGGGCAGCTTCAAGGGTTCTGTGGTGTATTCCATGGGAGTCGATTGAGTACCCACCTTTGTGATCATGTCCAGCTAGGCAAAGCTTTACACAATTGTATCTGTGTATCACATCCATTACTTGATCATAATTCCAAAGAAGTGCTTCCGGGGATGATGTACCGGGATCTAGAGGTAGATGGCAACAGATCACTACTTTCTGTTTTAAGTTTGATGCTTCCTGAAGTACACCATCTAACCATTCTAATTGTTCCTTCCCAACTGCTCCATTGAACATAAGGAACCTCCTCTCGAGGCCCTCTAGTCCTGATGGGCTGTTCTTCTCAGAATTTGGGTTCTTTTCATGAAGAAAATTTAATGCTTCCAATGTTTTTGGATGATCTTGAGGCCAGCCAATGGCACTGACATCGTAGCCATCCAGTACAACAAATCTGTACTCTGGAGTGGGTGAAAAATCAAAATAGGCATGATCATCAACACCTGGAATCTTCAATAATGGAAGTAACTGTTTGCGAGGAAGATTGTAGAGGCAGTGATTGCCAATCAAGTGATAGACAGGGCCATTGAATTTATCAAATTCATTAACAACTTTCTTCACAGCATTTAGGGATTGGTCTTTGGGACAAAACCCATCAACAATGTCCCCCAAATTGATCACAAATTTCAGCTTCTTGTGATGGTTCCAATTTTGGACTGCCCTTAGTAACACAAGAATGCTATGTCGATAATAACGAGGAACCCCAATAAATGAGCGACCATCAGGAATATCAGCATACTGAACGTCAGAGATAATCCCAAAAGAAAAAAGAGGTTGCTTCTCTTGTGCACTTGCTGATTCATTTGTAGAACCCATAGTGCAGCTAGCACTTAAAACCTATCAAACAAAGTGAATGAATTTCTGTTAGCCAAATTCATTTTGTGTATTAGTAAAGGATCAAAAAGAACCTTCAGGGGGGGGGCTTGGGGTTCCTATTGAACCACTTCCTCCTTACCAATCCCACCAAATAGACACAACAAAGAATTTACTGCTATACTAATAGTTCTGATGCAAAAATGAGTTCCTAGTTGAAGGGGTTTTTATAAAAAAGTTAGTGCTTGGCCATTCTTGGCTGCTTCAAATAGAACCCTTGTCTGTAATTTGAGAGGGGGAGGTGGGGTTGATAGAATCTCCAATTTATCCAAGTTTAGCAAGAGCTTTGTTAGAATGGTGCTATTTAGAAGCTAATGTCATTGCTTATATATCACTGAAGAAGTTAACCTCTCTTTGTATCATCTACTAGGTTACTAAGGACAAAAATCCGGATAAAGAGAAGGAACTTCACCAAGTATGAAGCTAGGCAATTCACCTAAAATACCTCATTCTCTTCTCCAAATGAGATTCTAACATTAACGGTTTACACAATGCAGTAGAGATAAATGGGAAATTGGACAACTTGATAATTAGAACACATAGAAACCCAATTCAAAATCTATAACAAAACTAATAAACATATGAAAAAGAAAAGAAAAAAAAAAGGACTAATAAAAGAAAGAATCTGGTTAACAGATGTCCCTAAAAATTTGTTAATAGTCTATTTTAGGAAAGTATTTGTACAAGTGAATCAAGTTGCTGTAAGTTTATAAAAATCAAGCCAACAATGTAAATCAAGCTAAATCATGCTAATTAAATTTTACAAAATTGTCATGAAAACATTGGTCTCACAAACCTCCTACATATTTTCACACAAAACCAGAGTCAGAATTTAATTTTTTCTCCGCAACCCAGATCACACAAACTCCTCCGAATCAATAAAGTCTTATGTGCTTGTGTTAACAAACAATGGATCTGATCCAACATAGCAGACATACCCAACCACATAATCCAAACAAAGAAACACTAAACAGAAAGATTAAACTATCATTATATGCATAAATGCAGATGGGCATTCACAAATCGAGTTCTAAGTAACAAAGCTACAACTTTTAGCAGATAAAAAACCAAACTTGGAAAACTAAATTTTCATGGCGCTTATTGATTGGAAAACCAAAACCCAGAAGAGAAAAAAAATATAGCAAAAGAACAATCTGAGAGTAAGAAAAGCAAGGCACAGAGAGAGAGAGAGAGAGAGAGAGAGAGAGTTGTAGAGAGACATACAGTTTTTTGACGATCTAAAAAGGTAGCAATAAGTGGTGTTGTGCGTTTGTTGTTGTACTTATGACAGATACGAGAGTTGAGAGTTGCTTTTAAGGATTTATTATACGTGTCAGAATTGAGAGTCGTCGTCCCTGAACACGAAGGAGTATAGATGCTGACGAGGACGGCGTTTTGGTGGGAGAGGTAACTAGGATTCAAGTCCAACAGGAACACGATTCTGTCGGCATCGGTTTTGATTGATTGATTTGATTTAAGGTAGCCGCGTGCGTGTGCGTGTGCGTGTGTGGTAGTTGGTTGAGTTACGTTCGGATAATGTCTCAAATGCTCTTTCTTCCTCCTCCAAATCACTGGATTGCCATTCTCAGTTTTTTTCTTTTTCTTTTTAATTTATAATTTAGAATTTGGTGGGTTTGTTTCAGTTTGTTCAATTGGTTAAATTTCTTATTCTTTATTGTTTTAATCTGTTGATAAAGACAATCTTTGAAATAGTCATCTTATCGGTTTCGATAGTTTTCAAAAACGAAGGTCATAGATTGAAACTATTACTTTTTGACAAAGGAATCAATATAGTTGAATCTATTAGCTAACTACTAATTTAGTCAAGCATTTAATTTTTAATTTATTTTGGGTTAATATTAGCATAAACTTTTAAAAGGATTTATTTTGAGTGATATTACTTTGTACTTGTAGAGTACTTATTTATTTATTTATTTTTATAATTATAGAAAACTTAAATTCCAGTGTCATCTTTTTGGATAAAACTGTTCAATATTAAAATAAATTGATCGAAGCGTACCCTGGTTTGAACTATCTAAACGTATTTTAAATAAGTAATTTTTTATATATATAAAGCATCCAAATACTAAATTTGATTTGATCTCTCTAAATATATTTTAATTATATTAAGTATTTTTTTCTATAAACTCTACTCTTCTTCTTAAAAAAAAAACTAAACTCGAGACTCTAATTCAAATTTGTATTTATTAATATTTATTATTTAAATAATTATATATATTATATATATTTTAATCTCACCGACACGAGATGATGGCATGAGACGTGGCGCAATTTGGGTGCTTTTTTGGTTGTTGGCTACTTGTTTTGTTCTGTTTTGTTTGGTAGCCAAACCAATCAACCAGCATGAAGGAGCAGAAAGGGCAGAGCCGTTCCATCAATCATGTTGGTAGGCCAAGTTCAAATTGCATTGGGTGCATAATTTTGATGTGATAGATTATCTAAGAAAAAAAAATGGTAGATTTACTATTATAAATTATTTTACAATTTTTTGTTATAATAAATCTATTATTTTTTAACTTGTATAATAGTTAGTGATACTGGACATTATTTATTTTTTTATTTTTTTATTACTCTTAGCAACTCAATGGTTTGTCTAATTATAACGAGTATCAGACATTTTTTTTCCCCCCATAAATTTATACATAAGTGACCAGCAATTAATCGCAATACACTACATTAGACTATTGTGAAAAAAAGACAACCAATTGCTCTCATTACCCTCACAAAATTTTTTCCCACTTCACCTTTTCACTTTTATATATTTATTCATAGTTGAGTTTAAATGTTGTCTTTTTAACTCTCAAAACTTATTCAGCAATGAGATTAAAATTTGCTTTTTTTTTTTTTTTTAACTCTCAGAACTCAACTATTGAGATCATATAGTGCCTTGTGAAACTATCTCTTATGTCTCATGAGACCCACATGTAATTGGGACATGAATCTCATGCAAGATTTTTCCCCAGCCGCTAAGCAAAACAGTCCAAGTGCTCGACTCAACGCAATCAATCTCACTGTATCAGTGTCCAATGACCTTTCATCTTCTAGTCCATTCGTTTGGGATGGAACAAAGGGACACTTGCTTCCCTCGTAGTAAGTGACACAAGTGTGCGAGCTCTCACACATGTTTATTGGTTTTTGAGGTAAATGGGAAAAACACAATTGAGATGTTGAATCTCGTTTTTTCAGAACATGGTAGGCTTGAAATTGTTTGGCATTGCCCAGAAAATAAGCAGATAAATGATGTCACGTATACTAACAGCTATACAGTTTGAATAAAAAAATTATTAAAATTGTAATGTCATTCTTTCTATAAAACTAATACACTAATCTATGCTGTGAACAATAAAAATTGAGAGCTTTCTAATAGCAAAAATTAAATAAAAATTATGGCAGTGAGAATTTTGCTCGAAGTAAAAGTCGAGGTCAGATTCAAAACTGATTGGCATTCACAGCTCATCTGTAAAAAGCAGCAGCATTTATTATTGCGCCTCAACTTATTGTCATTGACTTCCCACTGCTATATGGATGGTAAATCTGATGGACAAGCTTCTCTGGCAGTTGTTTTGTAGACTACAAGAGAGATAGCAAAGAAAATGAATCTAACAATCCAAAATGCAGTGGTACACTAATGATACACATCAAAGAATTCACCAATATGTACCTGAAAGTGTCTCATGTGCAAAATTGGCTCACACCCAACATCTGCAACTGATTTTCCATTAGGGGTTTGCAATTTAAATCTCTTGGCCTCATATGCCGCAATAATATTTTTCTCATCAGGCATTTGGTGGCAAACTTTGAGGAGTGAACTAAGGGTATTCATCTGGCAAATAAGAGTAAATACAAAGATGAGAAGCCCAACATCAAGCATCAGTTTGAAAAAAGGAGAAAAAAAAAATAGAGCTCAGCCTAGACAATAGAATTTGAGGTTGAAACTATTTTCCTGTCTTTTATGGCATTGAAAAGAACTAAATGGTAGACTTCCGAAAATCATATAATCTGCATAGGGGGATTCAGACAACATCTTAACCTTATTCCCCACAAGGTAAATATATATGTTTCCCCCCAATAAACAAATAGGTCAAAACAAATTTGGGACTTGCTCATTTCTGAATCCAATTTCTGGAAGCTTTCAAGGAATCTCTCAAGCACTTCGTAATGGTTTTTTTTTTTTTTTTTTTTTTTTGTGTGTGTTTTTTTTAGGCACAAACCACTCGTTCTTGGAGTCTTTTTAAGATAATGTAAATTGGTGGAACTATGTGCATGATTGGGCTGGAGCGTAGATTGAGGCATGTATGCATCCAAATACACGACTGCAATCAACACACATGCTTGCATGCACATTGAGACATGCAGCAGATAGTCTACTCCAATAATAGAAACAGTGAAATCTATGTAGGTAAACACTACCAAGAGTAAAGAACAAGCTCACCTTCATATATGGACAGGATGCACAGCCTCCATGGATAGAACATCCCTCTCCACTAGCTACTCCAGGTATAACAGGTAGGATAATGTCACCCATTGAAACAGATGAATTTGGTGATGTTATTGTCATTGAGTCTGATGAAACTGGGAACACAATTTCGACTTTAATTTTTGCTCCTCCAGAAGACGACTTTCCAGAAGCTAACAACCTGCGAACTGCTGCAACAATTGCAGTCACCATTCCCGACTCTGTTCCCAACACAAATTGGAGATGGTCGTTGACATCTCTATCTAACGCCTCTTGAACCCTCTGATTTATAAAATCTAATATGTTTTGGGTGGAACCAACAACTCCCATTCCTCTTCTCTTTGCTTCCATTGCCAATGAAAACATTTCTCCAGGGACTTCAAGATGAGCAGTAAGGAATGCATCACAGTACATTTCATTTATCTTCTCTACGACCTCATGTCCAAAAAGGTGATGTACAATGCATGTTCCATCCTGAAACAAGAACATTATATAATCAGCAAATAAAACAAAAAAGCAATCCTATGGCCTATATCTGCAAATACAGGATAAAATAAGGAATAAGGGATAAAATGGTGTTCACTAGCTATGTTTTCAAGTATAATTAGGTGAACCAGGTGAAAAATGCTTAACTACATAAGCGTCCATTAAAAGCCAGGGTGAAGGATCAAACACATGAACTCCAAGAAACTTATCAAAACAAACAAATAATCCATAAGTAGCCATGGGACAAAGCACTCCTGTGTACACTCTTCTATCCTTTCCACCAATATATCTCTGCCTAACCCATTATTTTATTAAACTCCTCTACATGTATGATCCATCATGAAACAATTCATACTCAAGTTTGAAGAGCGCAAAAAGGGGGAGGAGGTAATTCCTGCAGTTGAGAAGAAAGGAAAAATCCAGGCCCTTAAATGCAGTAAACTCAATTCCAACTCACATCACCACACCCCCCCCCCCCCCCCCCCCCCCCCCCCCGCCCCCACACACAGCGTAAAAAGAAAAAAAAAAACTACCTGATAAAAGTGCAGGTGAGGTAGCAATGACCTAATAGAGTCTCTATTATGAGCTGGATGTATCTCAGCTATTTCTTCATCAGTCATCTTAGTCATCTGCTGGAACAACTCTTTAATATTTGCACCCATATAGGAATCGGGCCCATACCATATGTTTAAATCTGGCACTTGAGAAAAAGCCTGCAGAAAAATATGACTTGCAGGTTTATTCACTTGAAGCATTAATATAAGCATTAGAAATTCAGGTAGTGGATGAAAAGAAACTCACCTGCAGAATGGTTTGCACAACATTTGAAGAAGTACATGTGATTGTTGGCACAAGCTCATGAGTATATGCTTTTGTCTCTAGTGAAGTATTGATGTAAATGACATGCAATGAAGGAGGAGACTTAGAAGCAGACTCAAGATAATTCATATAAGAAGGGGTAGCTGCAGCATCTGCCAAGGAACAGCCAATACGTTCACTCGACATCCTGTACACACCAACCTGCACATAAATACCACAAAAGCGGCAACAATCATGAATTTTTCACTACTTTATGGAACAAACACCTGGACAGTGGACACGCTACGTTTAATCAAAGCACCAAAGTTGAGAGGTAGCAGCTTAAAATGAAGAACCTGCATTCTAGCAGTAGAACATTCCACCATCAAACAGATATATTAAAGCCACTGATTTATAGAGCATGAGGTCTAGAACAAGAAATTATACACGGAAAATTGGCAAAATTGCTAATAAATTAGGCACCATTAAGTCAAACATTAATATAGCAGCACAGCCAATAACTTCATTTTTTCCTTCAAATCCTAGGCTTGCCTGTATGCAAGCACACCCTAAAACCCCTAAAGAGTCTGATCCCAGATTCTAGTATATGAGTATCAGGCTGATCAATCAATGGAACCAGAGGCCTTTCACTTGAATGTGGTTACACCTACATTCAGTCTATAAAACACAAACTGCAAAATAAGAATAAATGAGGGAAAGAACATACATCTCCAAAGCCGGCCTGATCAAGGATTGCACGCACATTTTCTGACATAAAATCTACACCCAAAACTGTAATGTATTTGCATCCAGCTTTTGCCATCTTCACAGCCGAATCAGCCATTACCAGTGAATCAGAAATGTGAATGTGCGGCCACTGTTTCTGAGCAGCAGTCAAGATGCCTTGGACCTGAGGATCCATATAAAAATGTGCAACAACACCAATCTTCTTCTCCTTTAGCACACTAACAAGTTCTTCAACCTTTGACTCATCAGGGAACAAATATCTCGCCTGCAATTAAACTACAATGGAAGTTAGAAATTTAATCCTCCCAGAACATTGATTACAATATAGAACACAAAGCAATCAAACAAATATCTATTAGAGATTAGGATTCTAATCTTTCCTCTTAAGGAAAGAACAGCATTAGAAAACTCAAATGAAGATATTTATTCATACACTAAAGGTACTAGAGTTTAGAACACCAGTGATTTGATCACTTTCTCATGACCTAATTGAAATGAAGACAAAGAAAATAGAATCCCTATTGCATTGTTGTCTTACTAATAATGTAATACAAGTAAACTACAATCCAGCATTAAAAAAATAAAAATGTTATATGGGTTTTAAGATTTCTATTATCTCTACCTTTTCAGTCCAAAAAAAAAAGGATTTCTATTATCAATATGTGGCCAATTTGATTAGTTTATTTATATCATTAAGAGAAACCCAAAAACGAATAAAACCAAACACAAATCATAACTATTAAAGGTATTGAAATGCCAGCAATTTGATCACTTTCTCATGACCTAACTGGAGCGAAGACAAAGAAAAAAGAATCCCTATTGCATTGTTGTCTTACTAATAATGTAATATAAGTAAACTACAATCCAGCATTAAAAAAAAATGTTATATGGGTTTTAAGATTTCTATTATCAATATGCGGCCAATTTGATTAGTTTATTTATATCATTAAGAGAAACCCGAAAACGAATAAAACCAAACACAAATCGTAACTATTAGAGGTATTGGAATGCCAGCTATTTGATCACTTTCTCATGAACTAATTGAAATAAAGACAAAGGAAATAGTCTCAATCACACTGTTTTTCTTATGAATAATATAAAATTGATGCGTACAATCCAGAATTAAAAAAAAAAAAAAAAAATGTTATATTTGTTTTATATTTCTATAATCATTAAGAGATCAACCCTTGTGAATACCAAGTTCTAATTTGAAAAACCAAGAGCAATTTGATCGCTTTCTTGTGAACTAATTAAAAAGAAGACAAAGGTAAAAGTCTTGAACACACTGTTTTCTTATGAATAATATAATACAAATTAACTTACAATCCAGCAAAAAAAAAAAAAAAAAATGTCATGTGGGTTTTAAGATTCCTAAAATCATTATGAGAGTGACCCTGATTAGTCAGCTGAGCATCTTAGAACTAAGTTTGGCTGTTATTGCTGTTGTATGAATACCATGTTCTAATTTGAAAACCATGAGCAATTTCATCACTTTCTCGCAAATTCATTGAAAAGAAAACAAAGGAAAAAGTCTCGGTATCCAGCACTAAAAAAAATGTTATATGGGTTTTGAGATTCCTAAAATCATTATGAGAGCGACCCTGATTAGTCAGCTGAGCATCTTGGAACTAAGACAGGGTTGTTATTATTGTTGTATGCATAACAAGTTCTAACATGTCAAGTGCCTTATAGCTCAACTCGCAGCTCATGGTATTTCTGTTGGGCTTTGTGGAGCTTAATTTTATTTGATCTGATTTGATGACCCGACCCGAATAATATTGCGTGGTTTTTAATGGGAGATTTACTAAGGCTTAGTCCATGGAGCGGAGGCTTGAGAAAATTTTTTTTGGCCTGTTTAGCCCATTGTGGAACTGCCTTTTGTAATTAGGGTTTTTTGTGTGGTGTGGTTGCTGTGTTTGAGATAGAGAGAAAATATTGTAGCTGCAAGTAGTCCTCTGTATTCTTCCCAAATAGTGAAATCCCTGCAACTCGTTAGCAACTCCGTGAACGTAGGCAAATTACCGAACCACGTAAATACTGTCTTGTGTGGATGATTTTTTTTCTTTGGTGTGTTTTCTCTATTTTTTGTTTCTCACATGTTGGGAATTCGGTTTAATTCCCTACAATTTCAAACAAAGACGTCTAGGGTCCAAATCCCGCCTCCCCCAATTGTTACTATCAAAAACCAAGTTGCCCACTTAATTTCCATCACAACTCAATTCATTTCAAAACTATAAACACACAATTCAGACTAATATCATCAAAGAAAAAAAAACCCGAAAACGAATAAAACCGGACACGAATTATAACTTACCTGAGCCTCAGCATAACTCCCCTTAGCTTCTATTCCGTCAGCAGTCACCACAAGAGACGGAAACGGCTCGAAAGGCGGCGTCTTCCCTTCACGCTCCGCCACCAACGCCTTGGTCTTCTTCTGCATAGTGATCAACACATTGTGCCAAGTGTTCACCCTCGACCTCTCTTTCCCAACAACTCCCACGTTCATTTCCACCAGTTCCTCTGTGGTGATCTTCATCACCTCCTCCGGCGCCGCACCGTCGAGAACCCAAACGAGGCAAGAGCAGAAGCCTCGGCTGATTTCGGAATCGCTGTCAGCGAAAAACCTCATCTTTCCGTCGCTGCCCAGCTCGGCCTGGAGCCAAACCTGGGCTGTGCAGCCCATGACTCGGTTCGAGTCGACCTTGGCAGATGGGTCCAGCTCCGGCAACAGAGCCGCGTAGTGAAGCAAGCGCTTGACACGGTCGATTGGTTCTGGGAGAGACTGGAACTCGGAGATGAGGCGGTTGAGCTTGGAGGACACGTGGGTTTCCGTCAGTGACTGCGACGGAGGAAACGTCACCGCTGAGCACGTGAATGGCTTTTTCTCAGGACCTGGTGGCGGAGATTGAATACACTTGAAAGCACGTGGCTTGTGAGCGAAAGAGAGGCATTTGGGTTTTGGTTTTGGGTAAAAGAGGTAGAGAAGAACGAAGAAGAAGAAGAAGGAAGAGGGGGAGATTTCAAGGACATGGTTGCAGAGGACTCCATTGTTGCTCGCTATGTGTTTGTGTTAATGTCAGAGAGAGACACAGAAAAGTTTGGAGTTTCGAGAGGTAATGCGCCCGAGAAATGAAAGCAGAGCCGTAGGTATATAAATAAATGAAGAGTCAAGAGAAGAGGCGGGCTGAGAAAGAGTAAGGAAACTACCCATTACATTATTCATGGTCAATAGAAAATGTGAGGTTTTATTTTTATTTTTTTTCCACAAAAAGAGTACCACACTTTGCAAATCCAATGGGTCCCATCTTTACATCTTTTTTATTTTATTTATTTATCCATTTTAAATTAGTTTTTGGAGCTGATATCTCATCAGTCAAGTACATGAGACTTGCCTCTTACGGGCAATATATGTCAATATGGAGCCTACCTGTTTGTGAGAGGCAATTCTCATGCGTCTAGCGCATGATAAATTTTCCTTAATTTTTTATATGGACCCTTTGAAAGTATAGTTTTTTTCTCTTTTTTTATTCTTTTGTTTTTTGGGGGGAAAAATTACATAAAAATGATTGGCGATTGAATTTCCTAATAATTTAATCTCTTAACAAATAGAATTTAGGATTAAAATTTAATCCAAATTTTAGGAGATGGGATCATGGGAATGTAGCAAGTGAAAAGTTTGGGGATTAAATTGTGATGAAGCCATATTGTAAGGGAATTAATAATTTGTCCATGAAATACAATATTTGTTAATTTTGAACGAAACCTACATTTACATTTTAATCAAAAAACTTAGGAGATCAAATGTAACAATTGAAAGTATATGGACTAAATTATAATAAGGCAAAATTAAAATGAAAAATTATAATTTCTCGTTTTTTAAAGTAATAGATGTACAATTTTAAAATTTTTTTTCTTTGTTTCTAATTAGTAATGAGAATTGAACTCTTATTATTAGGGTTATAAATGAACAAAAGCACTTATAATAAGCTTGGGTTCGAATAAAAACTTGTTTATGTTTGTTTATTTAACAAAAAAATGAAAATGAAAAATTATAATTTCTCGTTTTTTAAAGTAATAGACGTACAATTTTGCAATTTTTTTTCTTTGTTTCTAATTAGTAATGAGAATTGAACTCTTATTATTAGGGTTATAAATGAACAAAAGCACTTATAATAAGCTTGGGTTCGAATAAAAACTTGTTTATGTTTGTTTATTTAACAAAAAAATGAAAATGAAAAATTATAATTTCTCGTTTTTTAAAGTAATAGACGTACAATTTTGCAATTTTTTTTCTTTGTTTCTAATTAGTAATGAGAATTGAACTCTTATTATTAGGGTTATAAATGAACAAAAGCACTTATAATAAGCTTGGGTTTGAATAAAAACTTGTTTATGTTTGTTTATTTAACAAAAAAGTCAAGCTCAAATCTAAATTTAAGTTTAATTATTAAAATTAAGCTCAAGTATAACCATTGACAAACTCACAAGTAGAATATACATTCATATAAAGTTGGCAACTCCAAGTCCAAACTGAACCAATTCAGCAAAAATAAGTACAAACAGAACCAC
Organism: Quercus agrifolia; assembly: GCA_029955455.1. Classification (NCBI taxonomy): domain Eukaryota; kingdom Viridiplantae; phylum Streptophyta; class Magnoliopsida; order Fagales; family Fagaceae; genus Quercus; species Quercus agrifolia. The sequence continues at coordinate 48,047,508 of JARQAD010000006.1, forward strand.
CATGGCAGCAAGATGTTGGTAGGTTTTTCTTATGATAGCAGGCTCTGGTGGGACTTTGGCCACGTGTGCCTTAGTCCCCGTGGAGCCAGTTCCTATGAAAATACTCAAAATAGTGTTCAAGGTCATATGCGCCTTTTCTTTGTACCAACCAACCCACTTTCAAGAAAACTTTCAATAAATGGCATCAACTGGAGAGCGAACTAGCGAGGTATAGGTCTTTGCATTACATTTTTTAGTAAAAAAAAAAAGATGCAGAAAAACAGAGACCATACATTTTTACTTGGCCACATGTGCGCCTTTGTCTATTTCTTCATTAAATGATGCCTTTTTCTTTGTTAAATTAAGAAGGTATATTAAATGATATTTTATACTTTGAAATATATATATTATATTATATATTAAGTAAAGAAGTAAGACAGTCATAATGAATTTGAATTTGCAATAAATTATTTGATAATAATATTTCTGTATTATAATTATTAGTATATAACTCATACAAACGCATGAATTTATTTAAAATTAAACATTATTTTTATTATAAAAATATAAATAATTAGTCAAATTATTTTTTTTTAAAAATAGCATATAACACATGTATACATATATATACATTTAAAATTAAACACAATTTTTATCACAAAAATATAAAATAATTAGTCAAATTAATTTTTTTAAAGTAAACGTAATTAGTCACGAATTAAAATTTTTACCTAAATTTAATCCTACTTATTAGGGATGTAGCTATGCTTGGACTGGGGGGGGGGGGGGGGGGGGGGGCAAAGGCCCTCTCGACCTAATGAGAAATGGCAAAATATAAAATATATAAAGCTTGGTTTTGAATTTCCATGCTCTATTTTTGTTCAATACTTCCATACTTATACAAAAATTACATTTTCTTTATTCAAATTTTCATTAAATTTTGATTCTTTTTGTGAGTTTCTGTTTGGGTTCTAAATGATTTATGAAATTTATCTTAAAGTATTAGCATAGGATAATTGTAGTTTCAGTGTTTGATGAAGTTCCCTAAAGAAGCTTGGATAAAACACACACACACAGATATGTTCTTTTATAAGTAGCTTGGATTAAAAAAACATGGTTGTCTTTGAGTTAATCTAGAGATATTATATGAAGGTTTAGGCTATAACAAATTTTGTAAGCATTTGGGTTTGAGTGTATCTTGCCCCTCCTCACTCGAAATCCTAACTCTGTCCCTACTACTTATGATCCTTTTTTCTTTTTCTTTTTTTTAATTTTTAAAAAGATAGAACATGTGGTGATTTTTATTGAGTATATGAGTTTTTTTTTTTCTAAATTTTATAGTTTATTAATATTAGATTCTTAGTATTTTGTATTCAATAACTTACTTGATACAAAGATTAAATAACTTAAGTAGATAATTATGATGTGGTCCCTACATAAATTTAGACACATAGCACAAAATTAGATTCTAATTTCGAATTCCAATTGAATTTTCACTAAACTTTATCTATTAATATATATATATATATATATATATATATATATATATATATATATATTAGGGAGGTACATTAAATGATATTTCTATACTTTAAAAGAGATATATATATATATATATATATATATATATATATATATATATATATATTAAGTAAAGTAAAGTAAGACAATCATAATGAATTTGAATTTGCAATAAATTATTTGATAATAATATTTTTGTATTGCTATAAATTTTTTTTTTTTGGTATTATAATTACTAGTATGTAACTTATGCAAATGCATAGATGAATTTAAAATTAAGCACAATTTTTATTATAAAAATATAAACAATTAGTCCAATTTTTTTTTTTTTAAACAGCATGTAATACATGCACACACACACACACACACACATATATATACATTTAAAATTAAACATAATTTTTATCATAAAAAGTATAAATAATTAGTCAAATTTTTTTTAAAAAAGTAAATGTAGTAGTCACATATTAAAATTCTTACCTAAATTTAATACTACTTATGATCATTTTTTTTTCTAATTTTTAAAAAGATAGAACATGCGATGATCTTTGTTGTGTGGTGATTTTTAATGAGTATATGTTATTGTTCTTTTTTTTTTTCCCCTAAATTTTATAGTTCATTAATATTAGATTCTTAGTATTTTGCACTCATTAACTCACTTGATACAAAGATTAAATAAATTAAGTTGATAATTATGATGTGGTTTCCACATAAATTTAGACACATAGCACAAAATTGGATTCTAATTTCAAATTCTGATTAAACTTTCACTAAATTTTATCTATTAATATATATATATATATGTGTGTGTGTGTGTGTGTGTGTGTGTGTGTATAATATTAAGGAGGTACACTAAATGATATTTTTATACTTTTAAAAAATATATATATTAAGTAAAGTAAAGTAAGACAATCATAATGAATTTGAATTTGCAATAAATTATTTGATAATAGTAATTACTAGTATGTAACTCATGCAAACACATGGATGCATTTAAAATTAAACATAATTTTTATTATAAAAATATAAATAATTATCAAATTATTTTTAAAAAAATAGCATGTAATATATGCTGTGGGGACAATTTTTGCCTAGACCAAGTGTTGCACTTGTAGTCATTTTTGGCTTGGAGAGTCCCACATTGGAAGGAAAGCCTTCCTCTTCATGCCATATAAGGGATGAACAATGGTGATAGAGTACCAATAGTTTGGTACTCTATCACCATTGTTCTAGGCAAAAATTGTCCCCACATATGCATACATATATATACAATTAAAATCAAACATAATTTTTATAATAAAAATATAAATTATTAGTTAAATTATTTTTTTAAAGTAAATGTAATTAGTCACATATTAAAATTCTTACCTAAATTTCATACTACTTATGATCATTTTTTTTTCTAATTTTTGAAAAGATAGAACATGCGGTGATCTTTGTTGTGTGGTGTTTTTATTGAGTATCTATGATTGGTTTTTTTTTTTTTTCCAAAATTTTATAGTTCATTAATATTAGATTCTTAGTATTTTGCACTCATTAACTCATTTGACACAAATATTAAATAACTTAAGTGGATAATTATAGTGGTTAACCAAACTAGTGGTACTCTATCATCATTGGTCATCCCTTATATGACATGAAGAGGAAGACTTTCCTTCCAATGTGGGACTCCCCAAGCCAAAAATGACTACAAGTGCAACACTTGGTCTAGGTAAAAATTGTCCCCACATATGCATACATATATATACAATTAAAATCAAACATAATTTTTATAATAAAAATATAAATAATTAGTTAAATTATTTTTTTAAAAGTAAATGTAATTAGTCACATATTAAAATTCTTACCTAAATTTCATACTACTTATGATCATTTTTTTTCTTCTAATTTTTGAAAAGATAGAACATACGGTGATCTTTGTTGTGTGGTGTTTTTATTGAGTATCTATGATTGGTTTTTTTTTTTTTTTCCAAAATTTTATAGTTCATTAATATTAGATTCTTAGTATTTTGCACTCATTAACTCATTTGACACAAATATTAAATAACTTAAGTGGATAATTATAGTTTGGTCCCCACATAAATTTAGACACACAACACAAAATTAAATTTTAATTTCAAATTCTAATTAAACTTTTTCTAAACTTTTTCTATTAATATATATTTATATATATATATATATATATATATGTATATATAGATTATTCATTAATACGTGTCCGTAATAGAATCCATAAACTCAAGGACTCTTTAGGGAATTAACCCGAAATTTCCAAACCTATGAGAAACAAAAAATAGAGAAAACACATGTCAAAGAAAAATAATCACACACACAAGACAGTATTTATGTAGTTCAGCAATTTATCTACGTCCACGAAGTTGCAGAGATTTCACTATTATCAAGGAAAAAATACAAAGTGTGGCAGTACAGTTTTTTTTTTTTTTTTAAATCTCAAAACTACAACGAAAAACCCTAATCACCAAAGCAACGTTTTCTATATCTTGCACACAGGATTCACAATGGATTACAAAACGGGCCAAACTAAGCCTCTGCTCCATGGACTAAGTCTCAAGAAATCTTCCATTAAAAATCACGCAATATTATTCGAGGTGTGTCGTCAACCGGATCAAACATAACTAGGTTCCACAAAGCCCAATAGACCCGTCTCACCACTCAGAGATTGTCAAAGTGCCCTTTGGTTCATCTATTTGAGCCTAAAAAGCACATTAGCTATTACAAAAACATGAATTTGAAGTTTCCTATGATGTTTTGTAGGGTGTTGCACTTTATGTCTCTTTATTGAAGAGGAAAAGTCTATGTGGAATTTATCTTTGTGACTCGTGACTCGTGACTGAAAGATAATTATTGAAGATAGGCAAGTTGACTTGGATTCTTTGTTCCCAGTCAAAATAAAAAACTGGGAATTGGGATGAATTTCATGAAGATATCATATTCGTTTATGAAATATTTTTAGAACTTTTAATGAGAAACACAACTGATTTTCTTGACAATTTTTATATTTTTCATAAAAGTGATATTAGAAGTTTTTTAAAATGGTCTATTAATAAATGCTCTAAAGAAAAAACACCAGTTAACTGGTCCCATTTTCTTATAATGGTGCAAGAAAAACTCCAGTAGTTGAGTGCATAGTTTGTATAACTTTGTTCCTGTTATTATCATTTTTTGGGTTGAGGATAGCGTGACTACTGACTCGTGAGGTTAGAATTCATGACATTTGCACATGTTATCTGGTAAGATAAGATTGTTTCTCAGGCAATCTCAATATGTATATATATTTTGGCGAGTTATATGGATGATCTGATCTCAACCCCAACGCCCATGCTTGGTTGTTTGTAGTTTATCTTTACCTTGATAATTGAAAATGGACAAATTGCTACGATGGTGCCTTTTTGTTCACGACTGTATGATTTTGTTTATATTAGGCAAAAGACAAACAGTGCTAACATAATAAATTAAGGAAGAAAAGTTGCATTTGGCTCCATGGTTTGTTTTAAGGGTCATGTTAATAAGGCTGCTCGTTAATAATTCATTTTAGGAAAGTTTTGACAGCACTTTTATGAGAAATGAAAAAAGCTGTTAAAACATTAATTGTTTTTTTTTTAAAATTTTCCCATAAAAACTTTCTTTAACTGGATTCTTAACGAGACACTCATTAACATTTCCCTTGTTTAATCTTAGGCCTAGGACCAAAGTACAAACCTGAAAGATATTACAAATTTGAGAACCACACTTTATGAAGATACAAATCATCTAGTCCTTTTTTATTAGGTAAGAACCAAAAATTAATGGGTGGCACTTGAAAGTTCTGAATAACTTAATATGCGCAATCATTCAAACTAGATTTAGTTTGACTATATGAATGGTCATTAATATATAAACTGAAGCGTAATATTTATTGTTACTATGCTCATATTGCATCACTTCATCCGTTATGTCATTGATTCCGTAATCATTCTTTTTCTTATTTAATTTTTATTCCAAAATTTTGTTGACAATATTAAATATATAAATATTTTTTTGAGAATATATTAATATTAATTTATATATATATATATATTTATATTGACTTTACATATTCATTTTGAGCGGTTTTAACTTTATATATAACTTTACTTTTACACATTCATTTACTTTAATTTAGATGTTATAACTAAGCAATAAAATCAATAAAGAATTAAATAAAAAAAAATCAATGTCTATACATATCTATCTATACTATTATATAATAATGGAAGCTTTAAAATAAATTTTACAAAAGCTCTTTTTGTGTCATGTCATTAGCAGTCTTTTTTAATTTTTTGCAACTTTTACCTTGTTTAACCTTTCATCTTTTTCAACCATTGTCTTCTTGGTTTGATTTTTCATTTTCTCCAATCACTGGTTTCTTAAATTTTTCATTTGATTTCCTTTATAAATTTTTAATTTTTCTCCTTTATATCTTCATAAATTCTACGATTTCACTTTTTTGAACCTTTCATCTACTTCCACCCTTCTAACCTTTCATCTTCATAAATTCTACAGTTTCACTTTTTGAACCTTTCATCTACTTTTACTCTTCCTCTTCCAACTTGATTTTCTTATAAATTTCTTTTACTTCATTTCCAACTTTCTCCCCTATTCCTTCCAAGTTGTTCATTGCAAAAAAGGTCAACTCTCTCTCTCTCTCTCTCTCTCTCTCTCTCCAATTTTGTCTCTTTTGATGTTTTTTATTTTATTTTATTGTTTCAACCACTTCCCCCCCCCCCCCCCCCCTAATGGTTCATTCTGTTTAGGTTCTAAAAGTTTAGAACAACTGGCAAACCATGAATACAAATTTGTCTAGATATAGATCCTAGAGTTTGTAGGTATTATTAGACAATGCTCAAGGTGATACAAGTTAAGATTCAAGAATATACAAGCTACAAAAAGAAGAGTTCAGAAATTGCTTGGTTGGACTGATCGAGGAACAGGCTCGACTGATCGAAACACGGGTCTGTAGAATTTTAAGTTTGGCCCAATAGCAGTTCAAACCCAAAAATGATTAGGGTTTCAGATCTACTTCTTTTAGTATATAAAGGAAACCCTAGGCACATTTTATTATGACTTTGGAGGTGCTCTTGTGAGATCTAAAAGGTTCTGTGCCTTCCTTTATCAAAGTCACTACCGGATGTCACTCTCATATCTTTAGAACCAGTAGATCTGAAGTTGCTGCATGAAGATCAACAATAGCTGATGATCTAAACCTTCAAGGGTGATCTTGGAGTCACAAACAAGAGAGTTTGCATTGCTAAATCTTTGAATGGAGTCTCAAAATCACAAGTGTGGGTGCTTGTGTTGCAAAGGCCAAGGAAAGAAGTAGTTTGTGGACCCGGAGCTATCATGGGGTTGTCGTAGTAATTTCTACATGTAGTAGCAATAGGATGTTAGTGGTCTTAGTCTTATTATAAACTTCAATTCTTTCTAGTGAATTTGCTTTTTACCTTGAGAATAGTTAGGTTAAATCATCCTCAGGTTTTTTTACTTGTTTGGTTTTTCTAGTTGATCATATCAATGTGTTCTTTATTTTCCGTTGCTTTACATGATATGACTTTATTGTTTTAACCTAGATTTGAATAATAAACCTAAGTATTCACTTGGTTAATTAATTAGGTTAAACAATCTAGTTTACAGGGATCTAAAAAACCTAACAGATTTAATTGTCATTTCACATTTGTTTCTCTTTTTGGCAAATTTGTATCGACTTTTATGCATATTTAGGTATTTTGGTATTCCAATTCCCAATAAAAAAATTCCTTTTTTTAGTGATTCAATTAGATGTTAAATTATGGGACTTTACTAAGTTTTGTTTATTTTTAAATCATTTTGTATGAACAAAATTGTAGTTTTTGTAGAGAAAGTACTCTTAATAATTGTATTAGAAATACTCTATAGTGCCACTTATTTAGATAAATGCAAAGGTTAATCAAATGGAAATAATTGAATGAGTGACATATTTTAGCTTTCGCAATTGTATTTTAATTATTATTTTTGTTATTGTTGTTGTTATTATTATTAATTAATGATTATAATGATGCACATAGAAACTTTTTTTTTTTTTTGAGAAGAATGCACATAGAAACTTAATTATGAGATTTTGCTAATAATTGTTTTTTCTATAATCTTTTTGAGTGGATAAATTTGCTGTTTCTACAGAGAAAATAATCTTAATTGATTATAATAAAAAGCTATTTTTCTCATTCTTTTTTAAATGTCATAATTGGAAAATTTTAATCCACACTATATTCTATCACTAGCAAATTGGCTCATAATATGAATAGATGAAAATAATCTTAATATAAAATAAAAAAAAAAAATATATAATTTTTTATTTATAGGGAAAAAAAAATTCATTACTTAAAAGTAAAAAAAGACCCTTGCCCTTTGTTGGTTTCGTAAGTAGTTATATAAAAAAAAGAAAATTTTTTAGTTAATAGTTTAATACATTTGAAATGAAATTCTTGTATGAGAAAACACTATGTTAGTCCTAATATATAATTTTATGAATATTTTAAAAAATAAATCATATATTACATTTTATTTTAAAATAATTAGATATTTCGTGTGCAGGGTTGCAACTAGTTATTTTCAAAAGCACAAAATGCTTGCTTTGTAATGTATTCTAATTTGATTTCATTTACTGTTTTCAGATTTAGTTTGACTTTGTGAAGGATTTGGTGTCAAGATTTTCTAAAGCAAAATTTCTTGTTTGATCTCATTTTCAGTTTTTCTACATTATATGTGATGAATTATCAATCATATGAACGTAGTCAAGCTTGAGGAATATGTTGCAGCTGGTATTAATTACCTAAACTACTACACATAAAGTGATTACATCCATAGAAACATGAGTAGCAGAGCTTATGAGTAGCTAATGGATTTTTAGACAAACCTCTTGTTTGCATTGAAAAAATAGAATGATGGGAATAACCGTGAAATTCCCAAATCTGTGAGATACAAAAATAGAGAAAAAAATATACACCAAGGAAAAATAATTACACATAAGACAGTATTTACGTGATTCGGCAATTTGTCTATGTCTACGAAGTTGCAGGAATTTTACTATTCTTAGGGAAAAAATATAGAGTGCGGCAATACAATTTTCTCTCTCTCTTTCTCTCTCTCTCTCTCTCAAAACAACATAAAACCCTAATTTCCAAAAACAACAGTTTTTATATCCTGCGCACATGATTCATAATGAGCTCTACGACTTGGGTCTATCGGTCCAAGCCTCCGCTCCATGGACTAAGCCTCAAAAAATCTCCCGTTAAAACCGTAACAATATTATTTTAAGTCAGGTCATAATCTGGATCAAACACAACTAGGCTCCACAAAGCCCAACACAAAAGAGATACTAACTGGAATGAACTTGTTCTTGAGAAAGTGGTACATACTTGGCACGCATTTGAGTACGTTAGCTGTGGGCATGGTTTCCTTGAAGGCTTATGCATTGCATTTGAAGTATTTTGCTTGAGCTACTAGAAGATAAAAGAATTTATTACATATAGGAATTTATTGAAGGATTCTTAAGGGTGCTTGGAGAAGTTGAAGGTATTGATGGATCCTGTCTTAGAAGAAGACTATCCATAGGGTGACATAGGTGGGTGAATTTTGAGAATAGGAACCTTGACCAAGGACTCTAGTTGAACAGGATGGTCAGAAGCCCAAGAGCTCACCACCTGAGGCCTATGAAAGGGCTGTGGGAAGTTTAGATTTATTATAAATTAAATGACATTTTGATTGTATTTTTATGTGATTCTACTAAGAAGCAACATGATATGTTTTCGGCCCAACTTATACAAGGATTAGTTTATAGGTTTTATTGTTAATTTTGGACTCCCTCATGGTCGAAGGATTACATTTCTATACATTATGTGTTAGTCTTTTTTGATAGGTAGATAGTGAAGAAGGGGAAACGGTGTGATTCAAATTAGAAACATGAGGCACCACACAATGTGTAATTACCATTAGACTATCTGATGCAGGAGCATCTACTAAGCTGTTTTCAGGTGTCTTGACTGAAGTCTAGTGGCTGCAAGCAGTGTTGAAGATGTTTCCTTGAAAGTTGCTGCTAAGACAAGCTAGAAGGTTAAACAGTTCTTGTATAAACTTTCTTATGTTGCATTCAATGGCAACCTAGTTGAAGTCCAATCTCAAGTGCAACCATTTAGGTGACACTTAAGGACCTTATCTAGGAGTACAATGCAATGCCAAGTCAATTGGATCAAATTGGAGCAACTTGTCCAAACTGGAAGCCCCATCTGTTCATTCAAGAAAGGTTAGTTACAGCTATCTTGCGTCCAAATAAGGAAATTGAGGCAGTTAGTCAGTTGGCAGCCACCCTTATCCTAATTAGATGTTCTTGTTATTGGGTTAGTCAGTTACTTATATTAGTGTTGTAGAATAGACAACACAGATTTTCTAGAGACCACTAGAAGTCAACGCGTGGGAAATTTAAGAAGTAGAAAAGTACTAGCAGAAGTCATTGGCTACAGTAATGGGATTGCATGAAATTTGATGACATGAAGGAAAGCACCGCTAGGAGTAGGCACTGAAGCCGCTTTTCTGACAAATTCCATCATTTAGCCCCTGAAATCTATGTTTTTGTCATTTTTAGTAATATTGTTTCCTTAATAACTTTTAGATTAAAAGTCAAAATAAAATCCTGTCTGTTTTGGGACGTCTCTTAGAGAAAATGATTTTAATTTCCAGAATTATCTCAAATTTGCTATTTTTGGTAAAATCTATGTTTTTGCCACCTAATTTCGTGATTAGTGCGAATTAAGGTTTTTTCTAGATATTTTCCTAGTTGCCCTAGGTTTTTTTATTTATTTATTTATTTTATTTATTACTATTTCATGATTAGAGCGAATTTAGTTATCAAATTAATAAAAATTCAAAATTTTGTCTATTGCTTTTCTCTAGTGGATTCTAGGAACCTGTCTTCTTTTGGATTCAAGGACCCACCCGTGGATTCAAGGATTTAATTTAGAAGCTAACATGTTTAGTTTCTTTTCATTCAAAAAGCAAAATGTTTGTTTTCTTTTAGCTTTCACAACATCTAATAGTTGTAGCCAATATTAGTTTTACACTTGGCAAGTCCCTCTAGCTGTTAGTTGCAAACAATTTGTATAAGTACTCTTGTAGCCTCAATATACAAATTCACTATAATTAAAACACTAATTACAATAGCTATTGTAATTAGTCTTTTAATTATAGTGAATTGAAATCCAAGCCTTGTGCTTTCCTTGAAACTTAGTATTCTTGCAAGGTTACTAACCGCCAACTAAATGTTCTAAGCAACTCTCTTTTTTCCGACCAAAACCAAAACAACTTAGCCTGCACACTTCCTCAGACCACTATCACTTGAATCACATTAACTGTAAGTCATACATGAATAAGAAAAGTAGGAACATGTGATGGTCTATATAAATAAAACGTAAAACATTGCCTATTCTGTGTATACATAGACATACAACTGTTATTTTTCATGAGCAGAGTAGGTGTATAATACAAATCCTCTTCCCACATTGAGTGTTTCACGATGCTTCACTAATCGTAATTTGTTACACATTCCTTTTTCTTTCCTTATGAAATAACCTAAGTTTCGAATAAATAAATAAAAAAACTAGACACATGATATATTGTAATTGGTGAAACATAAAGAGGATTTTATTCATAGATGGAGTAATAGATTTTTTTTTTTTTTTTTTTTTTTTTTTACGACATAATATTCCTTGTAGGAGTTATGTGACACATAAAAATATTTTTTTACCACTTTTTTGTATTCCACAATATACTTCACTCATCACAACTTAACATGTATTCTTTTCACTTTCTTTATAAAATAACTAAAGTTAAAATGAAAATAAAATCGTACACATGACATGCTACAAAGAGAAGGTTCTCGCTAATATTAAACAAACAATTCTATTGAAATGGACAGGACAAAGTTTTTTTTTTTTTTTTTGAAAAAAAGGGAGGAAAGATGACCATGGACTCCTTATGAAGGAGAATGTAGTACTGGTACAAGACAAAGTGGAATTTTCTTACGAATGACTAGCCTATAGACCTCACTCATGTCCAAGTCATTTACAGTAACACCATCAGGCAACTCCCAGTCAAACCAGTACAAGAGATTGGCTAACACACATTCAGCTTCTATGATAGCAAATGATATCCCAGGGCAACCCCTACGCCCCATGCCAAAGGGTATGAATTGTTCATGATGGCCTTTGAAATCAATTGAATTGTTAGCAAATCTCTCTGGGAGAAACTCCTCTGGTCTATCCCATAATTTGGGATCTCTTTGAATTGCCCATGCATTGATCAAGATCCCTGTTCCTGGAGGAATATCATAGTCTTCCAGTTTAGTGCTCCCAGATGATGCTCTAGTAACCATGACAGGAGCATGTAACCTCAGAGTCTCTTTGATAACACACTTTAAGAAGTCCATTTGATCTATATCAGTCTCATCTACCTTTAATTTCTCTCCTACCACCCTTCTTACCTCTTCTTGGGCTTTCTTCATCACATTAGGATTTTTCACAAGCTCTGCCATTGCCCATTCCATGGTTGTTGAAGTGGTATCAGTTCCTCCCATAAACATGTCCTGTAAGATGTACAGAATGGAAAGCTTTAGTTTTAGTCTTTTGGGCATGTGCGTGCAGTGGTGGAGCCATTATCATGTGGATATTATGTGGTAAGATTAAGAAAAATATTAGTTTTTACCTAACTTTGATCCATTATCTTGAAGATATTAGGCAGGTACAAAAGGAAATAAAAGTACAAAAACAAACTAACCCATTAATAAAAATTGTAGCCTATCCTATTTTAGAAAATTTCAATAATCAAATAACCTATAAACTGAAGTTCTGTTCAATATAGACAAATAAATTATATGCAAAAAACTGGTCCATGAAAATTCTTAGCATGCTATTTAGGAGAGCGAGAGAGAGAGAGATACCAGTAGGATTGCTTTGATGTTTTCTTGAGTGAGATTGATGTCAAGCATGCCATTCTTCTGAAGATTTAAAAGAATATCCACAAAGTCTTTCTTATCAGATTGGTCACCGCCATCACTCCTCTGATGTTCCTCAATTATTTGATCAAGGACTGCATTTAAGGCATTGGAAGTTGTTCTCAATCTTGCAGAAAATCCAGTCAGAACGTCCAACCATTTCAAATATGGAAAAAGATCCTCAAAGCAAAATGCTCCTATAAGTTCCATTGCTCTCCTTGACAAATTTCCAAAACTCTGGCTACCATCTTCTCCTTCATACTTTCGACCAAGGGCGGTTCTGCAAATTATATTGCTTGAGATATTAACAAACATCTCACCAAGATCAATTGTTGCCCCATTCATACATGAATCTCTTATCTTCTTGACCATTTCCGCAGCTTCTTCTTCCCTCACAAATTGAAATGCTTGCACCCTTTTTTGGCTTAAAATTTCAAGAACACAAATTTTCTTTGCTTGTCTCCAATACTCACCATAGGGACAAAATGCAATGTCAGTGCATCCATGGAAGAGAACTCTTGCTGCCCTTATCTGGGGCCTATTTGCTAAAACTGTATCATGGGTCTTCATGATCTCTCTAGCTATCTCAGAGGATGAAACGACAAGAAATGGGGCATTTCCCAAGTGTAAGAGCACTAGAGGGCCATACTTCTCAGAGACAGCATGAAGAGATCGGTGGAGGAGTGCGCCTATCTGGTGAAGGTTGCCAATTATAGGTAGCTTTGGAGGAGATGGAGGTAGGTTGAGTTTACCACCTCTAGTGTGCTTTAGGAAATAGAGTAAGGAAAAGAGAAGAAGCAAAGAGAATAGGAAGGGGTTGAACAAAGTGCTTATATGCAGCTCTGGCCACCATTGATGCAATAAGGTAAGTGGATCCATTCCTTGTTTAGCTCTTCTTTTCTCATCAAAATAGTATCCAGTAAGAGACTCTAGATAAAAACACCCATATGACTTAACCAAAAAAAAAAAAAAAAAACACTCCAGCGAAATTTCAGCCTCAAAATCAAGAAGCTTTCAGCAAATGTCAATGACCAGGCTGGAATGCTTATGACATGTGAAATCTGAATTGTTTATGGTTCGGAGACAAAACATTTGGATATTGGTACAAAATAGTATATGATGTTTACTATAAAAAATTAAGAATGAAGATATGCCTAATATTTTCAACCCTACAACTACTGTAAAATAAAGTGAGAAATATAAATATTAGCTGGCTGATTTATATTAAGATCTGTTGATATCCTAAATGTGAAGTTATAGGAGAAGACCTTTGGGTACCATTCTGCAACATTGTTTCCAAAAAGAAGATATATAGTGAAGTAATCAAAGTGTGGGCTTACTTTAATACGCATTTGAATTAGTTTTTTTTTTTTTTTTAGAATTGGGAATTGTAACATTGATGCATGTGCTCTTATTTAATGGGGGTTCTTGTATGGGTTCGAATGGCTTAGTGTACATGCTTTTTCGAGGAGGGTTCTCAATGCCCTTGGCGCATCCAGTATTTTCCCTCTTTTTTCGATGAATGAACAATAGTTCATCAGGACGAAACCATGATTCGAACTTGGGGGCCAAAGCTTAAAACCAAAAAAAAAATTATGAAAATAAAAACTAATATCTATTTTATATTCAACAAAATACTGCATACAAAATAAGTATTTTTTAAACATTTCATATTATAAAAAACATCAACAAAGTATAACATACAAAATAAGTGTTTCTTAAACAATATTAATGTTAAATTGTTAATCATGTGTTAGATGCACCAACTGAAAAAATGGACTTCCCCCCCCTCCCCCCCCCCAAAAAAAAAAAAAAATGTAAAAGAATGGAACACAATTACATAGCCATGCCCACAACATGACACCAATGTTTCTACTCTCTAAAATGTTTGCTAAAACCATGATTTAAATAGTTATTTAATGCTATCTAATTATTGACTCTTGGCCACACAAGGACTTAAATCACAACTACACAAAGAATTAAATTAAATCACAAGAGACAAACACAAGTTCATATATATATATATATATATTGGCCACACGGCCCACACCACACAAAGTGACAAAGAGTCAAAGACAAAGTTTAATGACTCAGTACCAAAGACTTTGCTCTCAAGCTCAGACACAGTACTCACATAATGTAATAAAGTTATGCCTTTATTACTAGCTACCTCAGACAAAGTTTTGCAGAACTCACTAGCTCAAACAAAGTTATGTCTTTATAGATAAAGTAATAAAAGTATAAAACCAAAAAAAAAAAGTCACAAATAGTCAAACACAACACAAACTACAATCACAACTCACACCGGTCCCTAAAAAACGCAGAGGGCAGAGGCAGAGCAATATAGCAAAGAAAAAAAAAAACACAAATATAAACTTGGGAGAGGAGAGAAATTTTTAAGATTCACCATACCTTAGCTGATTCAACTTGTGTGTGAGTGTGAACACCAGCAGATGTAGATCAAGGATCTGAGAAACAGTAGCAGCAGCAAGCTAGCAATTGTAGATCGGATCTGATATGAGGAACAACACAACAACAACAACAGATGGTAGTGATGGAGGCGTTGAGGTGTTTTTTTTTGATATTT
Source organism: Quercus agrifolia (assembly GCA_029955455.1). Classification (NCBI taxonomy): domain Eukaryota; kingdom Viridiplantae; phylum Streptophyta; class Magnoliopsida; order Fagales; family Fagaceae; genus Quercus; species Quercus agrifolia. Next base: position 48,062,651 of record JARQAD010000006.1, read on the forward strand.
TTATATATATATATATATATATTTTTTTTTTTAAAGAATTGGAGGCATTGAGGTTGAGTGGAGAAAGAATGAGGTAGAAATTTGGGACTTGTAATTTAGGTTTTCTAGAATTTATTGTTTCGTGCGTGATTTTTGTTTAGTCCATATTTTATTTTTTATTTTGTAGTTAGGGCATGAATTTTATTTATTTATTTTTTTTTTGTAGGTCAATATCTAAATATTTTAGAGGAGGAGAGCCAAATATATATATATATATATATATATATATATATATATATATATATATATATATATATATTTAAGGGCAAATCTTAATTTTTTGTATACCCTTTTTTGGGGGGGGGGGGGGGGGGGGCGGTGCCATGGCCCCCCTTTGCCCTACTGTAGGTCCATCTCTGGTTCATCAGATCAATACTAAAACACTCAGGTAGCACAATTGGAACAGTTAGCAATACAAAGAGTAGACAAAAGTATCACACAACATAGAACAAAAAGACTTAGCAATGTGCTAGCTAGTAGCCTAGCAATAAGAAGGGTTTGTATATGAGAAATGCAAAAGAAATGCCCAATTAGTAGCATAAAGCTTTGTTCAATACAAAATTAAAGGACCAGCCCTTGCTTTCAACCATGTTCTTAACTTCCCATTTGACAGCTTAAATGATAGCCTTTTCAAACTTGACCAGTTGTGATCAGAAAGCAAAATCTATTATCAGTTGGTGTGATCAAAGTTTGAAACCACAAAGGCCGGTGTTTGATTGTGGTAAATCAGGTATTCAAGTGGCTCTTAGAGTCATTTAGAGGTTTTAGTCTTGAAGCGCGAGTGACTCACCTGTGAAGCATTTATATTATCAGAGCTTAGAGGTTTTGAAGTTGTAGAAGGTTTCTGTAGTATGATAATCTACTAAGATTGTAGAGTCTAGATAAAGGTTTTATGCTAGATTGTAAAAACTTCTCTTGATTATAGTGGATTGTTTGTCGGAGGAAGGTTTCCCTTGTAGTGGTTTTTTCCTTTGGGATGTTGATTCATTGGTTTTTTTTAGGGTAATGTGACCTCAATGTGGAGCAAAGTGGATCGAAATGCCACATTGATGTAGCTTAACAAGAAATGGGTTTTATGGATATGAGTTTTGTCACAAAATTACTAAAGGGAAAGAGATATTGTAATTAGGTTTAGAGTTGGCAAATTCCATAACAATGTAATTATCAAATGAGTGTGTAATTCATTCTTTAAGATCAAGATCAGTTGTTCAAGAAACAACTAAAAAGAGAGAAGAATCTATAAGTTTGACAATCTTTCGATTGATCTTCAATTGACCTTCGATCTATCGAAGAGCAACAAAAAATTACAAATTCATTTTTGTTGACGACTTGTTTTTATTGAAGCCATTTGATTATTTTTAACCCTTTTTGAATCTCCTATATAAGGACTACTATGAACCACTTCTACATGGCTAGAGAAGCAAAAACAAAGTCCTAAACAGAGAAAATATGGTAGCCTCTTTTTTGTGATCCTCTAATCTTTATTAGTTGGTGTGATCTAAGTTTGAATCCAAAGAACTCAATGTGTCACTAAGGTAATTCAAATCTTCTAAAGGTTTTTGGAGTCGATTAGAGGTTGCTGTTGTGAAGTGCAGGTGAGTCATCCATGAAGCATCTAAATAATTGAAGATTTTAGAGCTTTTGAAGATGTAGAAGGTTTCTTTAGTAATTTACTAATGTATTGGAATTCGAGTCTAAGAAAAGGTTTTATTCTAGATTGTAAAAACTTCTCTTGATTCTATGGATTGCTTATTAGGGAAGGTTTCTCTCATAGTGGTTTTTCCATTGGGGGGTTGTTTCATTGATTTTCCACTTCATCCTCAAATCGCATGTCTTGATTTTATTGCTTTATTGCTTTATGATATGGTGTTTGTGATGTAGAACAGACAACACATGCATTCTTAGAGCAACAGGGGCGTAGGAAGTCACAACGCAAGATCAAAGGGGTACTAGTAGAGGTCATCGGGGCGACAGTGTCGGAATTACATGAAATTTGGCAGGTTAAAGGGAAACAACACTTTATCCAGACTCATGAAATTTAGGCGAATTCCTTCGTTAAGGCCTTGAAAATAGTGTTTTTGCTATTTATAGTAATATTTGTTTTTCCTTAATAACTTTTAGTTTAAAAGTCAGAATAAGGTCTTGTCTATTTTGGGACAACACTTAAGATTAGTAGTTTATGATTCTGCGTTTAACTCAATTTTGTCATTTTTGGTAAATTTTGGTATTTTGTCACATAATCACGTAATTAGTGCGAATTAGGGGTTTAGATGTTTTTCTTAGTATTTATATGTTTTGTAACCGTCAGAGGCAAATCAGATTATTATCAATGAACATAGACTTTTTTTCAAATTCTTTCTCTGGCGGATTCTAGTTTCTTCTCCTTATGGATTTAGGGAAACCCCTCGTAGATTCGAGGTTTACTACTAGAAACTAATAGTTTAGTTTTTATTCCATCAAGAGATCATCGTGTGTGCTTTCTTTAGGTTTCCGCGACATCAGTTTGTTAATATGTGGTAATTAATCTGTGATGAATCTAAATTAACTCATTGGTTAATTTGTTAAAAAATTTTAACTCGGTTGTAAAATTAACATCAGGGTTCTTAATTTAACCTAATGGATTTATATTTTAAAAATTCTCATCACTAAATTTTATGTTTCCATTCTTCTTAACATGCATGCCAAATGTTGTATTGATGAGATATTATTTATTTTTTGATTCATAAATTCATGTTATATGTATAATTTTAAAATACAAAAAAAAAATTATATATTTTGTAAATAAAATTACTATTTTGTCTAATCATCTTGAAATTTTGTAAATGTATAAGGTATAAATATTTTTAAAAAAGTCCAACAGCCATTGATTTATCTAAATACACTTTTAATAAAAAATAATTGAACAATATTACTGTGGGGCCAGAAGGTCCTAGAGGCTTCGGCCCATTCCATCTCAAGCCCAAGGTCCATGTCGAGGAGGAAGAAGTGCCAGGGGATGAATGAAGGGAATCCAAACTGCCAGAATGTACTGTAGAGGGCGACCATGTCCTTGGCAGGCCAAAATCATGGGAGAAAAAAGCGCCGCATTGCCCGAGGACATCCACTTGAGGATCATAAAAGAAATTCCAAGCCATATGGGCTAGCCATAGGGGAATAGGTGGGGAGGCAGCCCCAGGAAAAGCTGTCACCTCCGTATTAAATACACACAACTAACACCCTGACCCCTTTTGATGTGGATGTGACCCTTGGACAGGGCGATGGAGGCCACAGCAGCTCACAGAGCGCTAGAAAGAATGGCTGAGGGGACATGCACTTGAGGATAGGCATGGATGACTGACAAGTGTAGGAGGAGGATGAATGGAAGAGAAGGGTCCCGTCCTCGAGCGAGGGGTCCTTTCTCCCTGGGACGTTGGGCTGCCCGATTCTGTGTGCCTTTCATCCCCAAAACAAGCCGTCGCCTTATCAGAGCCCAACTTTTGGTCCCACTCTCTACAAAGTCATTGTAATGGGCTTGGTCCGAAAACCGTGACCCTATAATTGGCGCCGTTTGTGGGGAGTTGCTTGTGCGACGATAAGTGCAATAGCTTGTTAAGGCAGGGCCAAACTCCCAAGGGGAGACGATGATGGCCAATCTACTGGGCCGTAAGTGGAGAACTGCCAGGAGGTTCCTATCTCAACGGGTGTCTGGCACCATGTGTGTGGCCCTTGTCCCCACCAGGGGCCATACGACCCGCGAACCTCACGGGCGGCCCCCTTCAGGCCCCGATGGAGGAAGGCGGCGGCCGCGCGAAACACTTTCAAGGGGCTCTGCGGCGGGAATAGTTCTGGAAGACTGGTATTGGTGCCTTCTAACTCACTCGAGCAGTTGAATGGGGCTTTAGCAAAGGCGAATCCTCAGAAGACAAAACCAAGGTCTTGCATGGTCCTCGGACTCAAACCTATGGGAAAACTAATAAATCGTGACAAATATCTAATTGTTAGACAGAACCAAGGTCTTGCATGGTCCTCGGACTCAAATCTATGAGAAAACTAATAACTCGTGATAAGTATCTAAGTGTTAGACAGAACCAAGGTTTTGCATGGTCCTCGGACTCAAACCTATGGGGAAACTAATAACTTGTGACAACTATCTGGGTGTTAGACAGAACCAAGGTCTTGCATGGTCCTCGAATTTAAACCTATGAGAAAACTAATAACTTGTGACAACTATCTGGGTGTTAGACAGAATCAAGGTCTTGCATGGTCCTCGGACTCAAACCTATGGGAAAGCTAATGACTTGTGGCAACCATCTGGGTACTAGGCAAAACCAAAATTTATTTCCGTTGAGCATTAAGTACAGCCATAGCTTCGCCTGGGTCCTCGGACCAGACGACTGAGAGAGATAGACGCTTTGGCATCCTTATGGGCTTTGGACAGAACTATGGCGCGCCATAACCTCCTCGGATTGTATGTTTCAAAACTAGCATTTTCTAAATGGTCGCACGGGTTGCAACATGAAGCGCATCGTTGTATGCTCGACTGTTCTAGGAAAGGCGGAGGCAGTGCAAAAAATATATGCATAAGGAAAATAAGTAAACAAAAATATATAAAAAATAGGAGGATCTTTAGCCTCTGTTCTCTTTGCCTCAGCTGCAACGCCCATGATTCAAGCGACATCCTTTTTTGTTCAAGGAAAGTGAAGAAACTTGGAACTTCCGCAGAGTTCCAAGGCCAGTGGATGTGGAAGGTGGTCCTCTTAGGGTGCCTTATATAGAGGACGAAATCTGGGAGAGCTCACCACACACACAGTTCAAAGAAGGAATGTCAAGCAAAATTACTCTCGCCCAATTACCAAGGGAACCTTCAACTTCCAAATCCGTGCCTCTTCATAAAGGCGCCATTGAATACACATTCCGTATACCGAAGCGATCTGCGTTATCCTAAAAAAGAAAGCATTGATAACGATGCACCTCGTATGCCGAAAAGTCAGGAGTGTGCCATGGGTAGCCGAAGAAACCCTGGCACTTATAGGGAAACAAGACTCAACCAGCTATGATTTAGGCCCGAGAATGTCAAAATCCTCCTCACCGCCTAAGGAGCCGGGTAGCATGATTTTGAGGGGCTATTGTGGGGCCAGAAGGTTCTAGAGGCTTCGGCCTATTCCATCTCAAGCCCAAAGCCCACGCCGAGGAGGAAGAAGTGCCCGGGGACGAATGAAGGGAATCCAAACTGCTAGAATGTACTGCCGAGGGCGACCCTGTCCTTGGCAGGCCAAAATCATGGGAGAAAAAAGTGCTGCATCACCCGAGGACATCCACTCGAGGATCACAAAAGAAATTCCAAGCCATATGGGCTAGCCATAGGGGAATAGGTGGGGAGGCAGCCCTAGGAAAAGTTGTCACCTTCGTATTAAATACACACAACTAACACCCTGACCCCCTTTGATGTGGATGTGACCCCTGGACAGGGCGATGGGGGCCACAACAGCTCACAGAGCGCTAGAAAGAATGGCTGAGAGGACGTGCACTTGAGGATAGGCATGGATGACTGACAAGTGTAGGAAGAGGATGAACGGAAGAGAAGAATAAATAATAACGGAGGCCCAGAAACAGGGGGCTCCTACGTGATTGAGAGGGGTTGGCGCATTCCCGTCCTTAAGTGAGGGGTCCCTTCTCCCTGGGACGTTGGGCCGTCCAATTCTGTGTGCCTTTCATTCCCAAAACAAGCCGTCGCCTCATCAGAGCCCAAGTTTTGGCCCCACTCTCTACAAATTCATTGTAATGGGCTCGGTCCGAAAACCTTGACCCTACAATTACATTTCTAAAAAGTTACACTTGGTGTAACCAAATAACATGTAGTCATTGTGGAGGTTCATAGTGATACGTTTTTATTTGATGAGCGTAGGTGGGTGAGGGTGGCGATGATAGAGATTCTCGTAAGCTCCGGAAGAAAACTCTTCTCTTACTATTAATGTTCAGACCTTCAGAGCTGCGTTCTTCTATCGGAATCGTCTTCATTGAATTATCTTTGCGGTCAGATACATGCAATAGTGTCTTTCCACCACCTTTCAAGCCAAAGGTAGATTATAGAAAACTAAATTAAATTATTATAGAACAATTGATATGCAACTAGGAAAACTATAAACCTCTTTTCTTTTTCCTTGAGTAAACTTTGAATTAAGAAAAAGAAACAGCATCAATAATAGAAAGGAAGCGCTTGTCTTCTTTTCCTTTAAGACTCCAAAGATCGAGCAAAGGGTAGAGGGCAGAGCTTTTGTTCCTTTTGACTTACAAGAGGAAACATGATAAATTATAAAATATCATTAATTCAACGTCAGGGTGTGTGTTGAAGTATTTAATTAAGTAAAATTATTCAGTGTACTCAGTATATTATGCTAATCTATAAATCCCACACATGTGGTTCACATCTCATTTGTGAATGAGATGCAGTACAGTACGAACTGTACTGAATAATTTCTAATCATAATATATAGGATTTTATAATATGGAACTTCTCATGTTAAATGTGATAGCAAAAGAACAATTATTTCCATAAGGTAGTGATGCAGAAGTTGCTGGAAAATCACCCAAGAGAAACAATAGTGCCACTAGGGCTGCCATCAACTTTGCTGGGAAGCTAAAAACATTAACTTCTTGAAGGTAGTGATTAGTTGACCTTTCTTATGAGCTAGTACTACGAATCTTATTAGGACAAAGTTTATCTATAAAATTAGTTGTAGCCTTAGGATATAACCTTACTTAATAAAATTAACATTATTACATATTTTGAAAATCTAACCGTTGAATTGCATGTTCTTTACTCTCTTAATACACATATCAAATTTTGTGTCAATCGGATAATATTTACTATATGATCAATAAGCTTATATTTTATTCATAAATTTAAATTACAAAAATGTGCAAATTAAACAATTCATTGATAACATAGCTATTAATCTTCAATTTTCTAGAAATTTTGCAAGCAAAGAGTATATAAGATGAAGAAGTAATCCAATGGTGGATTTATCAAAATTTACCTCCGATAAAAAGATATTAAGTAAAGTTGTAGTCTTAAACTACAACCAATTTTGTAACTAAACTTTGTTTTATTATTATCATATTGATGGTAGGGTTGAACAAGAGATAGTGCTTTAATGTCATTTACTTTGTGCACTACTTGGATAGTACTGTCTTATAATGCATTTTTGGTCAACTTTTTTTTTTTTAATAAGAATTGGGCTTTTATTAATTGGACTTCTGGATTCATAAAATGGGTTAAATATGACTAAGTTAATATACCTGGAAGGGCTGTTAATATCTTGTGGTCAAATTCAGTGTTAGGCCTTGGTACACATTTTATTCTGCTTATGCTACAGTTTGATGTGAGGTATAGTGTTGGGTTTTAAATATGATCTATAATGGGTGAATATGTATTGTATATAATATAAGACTAGGTCCCCCTCTCCCCTCCCAATAACATTAGACAAAACCCTAGATCATTTGTTCAAGAAATAGCTCAAGTAAGTTCAATTGTCGTTTGACTGACCTTCAATTATTGAAGAGCAATCGAAAAAATTAACGTGTTTTAATTCTATTGAAGTATTCTATATAAAGGATTACTATGTATGACTTCTTCATGGCTAGAAAGGTAGAAATAGAGCCCTAAACAGAGAAAATATTGTAGCCTACGTCTTGAGATCTGAGTTCTAAAAGCAATATCTTTATAGTTGGTGTCATCAAATCAAAGTTTGAAACCAGAATTCGTAATGTGTCACTGCAGTAAATCAAGGAGGGTTTGGTCGTGAAGTGCGAGTGAGTCATCCGTGAAGCATCTAGATAATCAAAGAGTTTAGGGATTCTGAAGATGTAAAGGGTTTTTATAGTAAGTTAATCAACTAAAATTATAATCTAGGTAAAGGTTTTACGCTAGATTGTAAAAATGTCACTTGATTATTATGGATTGCTTATTGGAGAAGGTTTCCCTCGTATTTGGTTTTTTTGTTAGGGTGTTGCTTCATCAATTTTCTACTTTGTCACCATATGAGTGGCTTGATTTTATTGCTTTATGATATTGTGTATGTTAATTTGTGGTAATTAAGCTATAATTAATTTGAATATATATATATATATATATTAATAGGTAAAGTTGAGAGAAAATCTAGTTAAGTTTTAAATTAGATTCCAATTGTTGCGTAATTTTGCGTCACATGTCCTATTTAACTTTTTTTTTTTTTTTTTTTAATTTTTGTTCTAGGTGAGTTAATGAGATGCAAAAAACGAAGGGTCTAATATAAATAAATTATCAAAAACTCAATAAACAAAAAAAGAAAAAAAGGAAGAAAAAAGAAAAAGAAAGAGTAAACTGATGTGTATATACAAAAGAAATTAAAATAAAAAATAAGAGAGAGAGAGAGAGAGAGAGAGAGAGAGAGAGAGAGTATAATATGAATCCATATATGTGTGTAATTATAAATTTTTTTTTAATTGTACAATGTATATGCACATGTTATACACTAGTTATATATAATTGGTTAATTTTTTTAAGTTGATTAATTCTGTTTTAAAATCAATATCAAGATCTAAATTTAATCAAACAAATTATTATTTTAAATTCTCTTCATTGGATTATGTGCTTTTAATCTTTTTAACACACATGTTAAATTTCGTGTTAATGAGATATTATTTATTTTTTGATTCATAAATTTATGTTTTATGTATGTTTTAAAATTAGAAAAAATTTAAAATTTTTATATTTTGTAAATAAGATAATTATTGATCTCTAATTCTCTTTAAAATTTTACAAACGTAGAATGTATTAAAGAAAAATACGCAATCAAAGTGTAGATTTATCAAAATATACTTTTAATCAAAAGTTTTATTGAATTAACGTTCTAACTTTTTACATTAGATATAACTAATTTAACATGTATATAATATGGAATCAATTTGGAGGCTCATAGGTTGAAACTCTCTAAAAATAAAAAAATAAAATTGGAGGCTCATATTCATAGTCATGTTCTATTATTGCAGCTTTTCTGGTAGGGGGTGGGCTCCATGGAGATTGTCGTTGGCTCTGCTAGAGCAAAACTGTTCTCTTATCATTGATGTTCAAATCTTTAGAGCTGCATACTTCTATTGGAATCGTCTTCATCGAACCATCTTTGCTATCAAAAACATGTGGTAGTGTCTTTTCACCACCTTTCAGGCGAAAGATAAATTATAGCGGGTGAGAAATGATCCAAGACTAAATTAAGGGACCTTGATATCAGTGGCGGCTTCAGAAATTTTTTTCAGGGGGTCATTAAGAAATTTTAATTCAATAAAATTTAATACAAAAAAAACACTAGAATATATTGAGTCATAGAAAACAAATGCAAATATATGAAATTTTACAACTTCTACAGGTTTTCTTATTTTAAAATTGTTACATGATAGTTTATTATCAATTTTTATTATCTATCTTCAATGTAGCTAGGTGTGACCATTTTATTTTGTTAGGTTTGTATAACATTTATTTATTTTTATGCGTTTGTCATTATTTTTATAAAAATATTTTAAACTAAAATTACAAAATAAAACCCACTTGTTAGGTTCTAAAGATTTAGGTTTAAATATTTAGAATCACATTTGTCTTGTATTGGCAAACTGAGAATAAAACATGTCTAGTCTAGGTTTTTAGGCAATGCTTAAAGGTGGTTGTTTCAAGGTTTAAGTCTAGCTTATTGTAGGAAAAGGAAGTGAAGTTCTGTCATGCTCGACCGATCGAGAATTAGGCTCGACCGATCGAAAATCGCAGGCACAATTATCTACAGAATTTTAAACAGGCCTAAAGCCCGTGAAAATATTTAGGGTTTCATCTAAACTTCTCCACATATAAAAGGAAAACCCTAGCCATGTTTTGAGTGTGTTGAAAAGACTTGTGTTTTACTCTTTGTGAGATCTAAGAGGTTTTGTACTTTCTAACTACACAAGAATCTACCGGAGCAAAAACTACGAACAAGCATTTTGGTAGAACACAGTTGTTGCATCAAGATCATTATTGATGGTGATCTGAAACCTTTGAGTGGAATCTCAATGTCACAAGCAAGGTGGCTTGTGTTGCTGTAAATCCAAGAAGAAAAAGAGTCTGTGGATTCAGAGCTTGCACGTGGTCATGTCAGTAAGTAACTTGTGACCACTTTTGACATACATTGTACTTATCTTCTTTATATGTTGATGTATGTTTCTGTCACCTACCTCTTACATGTGTTGTTTCTTTTCTCTCTTTATGCATATGCTTTTTATTACGTGTATGCAATTTATTATTTCTGTTTCACACAAAGATGCTTTGATGAGTTTTGCTTAAAGTGTTTCAAAAATACATGTTGTCAAAGTCTACTTGCTATAAACTCTCTTATTGCAAAGTTTTTCAAGAGTTTGTATTAGGATAGATTTTATTGTATTCAACAAGTGAATATGAGTTGAGTGTTTTATGACTTCTCTCATATCTCATTTGTTTGTTATGGGACATATGTGAGTCATCTATTAGGAACATATGTCACCATTTTATGTAATTGTCTTATCCTTTGACAAAACGCACTTTACTTGTATATTTGGTAGATTTAGGATGTGTTTAATACTTCAAGAAATTGTGTTTCAAGATCAAGTGTTGAAGACATACAAGTCTATCCAAGATTCAAGCTAAGGAAGTGTTGTTCATTAAAACTCGACAGCTAGCTTGACAGCTAGCTTAAGAAGCTGTTCCAGCCTCGTGGCTTGATAGCTGCTCGACAGCATCTCGACAGATAGGTATCTGTCATGCTTAATGAAAAACAAAATTCCAGTTCTGTTTTGACTCTAATCCGTGATTATGTGTTTAAGCTTTCTTTTCTTACAACCCTAGACATATAAAAAGATTATTTTAAGGGACGTCAAAGAGTACACAAGTTACACAAGTGTTGAGCAAAGTTTGTTCAAGCAATTTGTAACCAGAGACAAAGTTTCGCCCTAGTTCATCTCTTCTGAAGAAGCTACTGTGTTTGTGCACTGTAGGGTTTTGTGACCAAGCATCTTCTAGATCTTCATCGTGTGGATGAATTGAAGAACTTTACAGCTAACAACCTTCTTTAGTTGGTGATTGAAGTCGCGTACTGGGATCCGCACAATTGGTTAATCACGTACTTGGGAGCTGTGCATCGAAAGGAGAAATTGTCACTATAGAACAAGTTCAATTGGGTATTGGGGTAAGGGTTCAATTGTAAGTTGGTATAAGGTACTGAGATTTCTTTACTTGTAACCGCTTGTTGTGATAATAGTGGAATTTCAGAAGTGATGACTTGAAAATCACTCGGTGGGGTTTTTGCCGTGTAGGTTTTCCCCATTCTTAAATAAATGACCGTGTCATTTATTTTCCACTGCATATTTAGTTATTTGATGATTTGTTTGTGCCACCACGCGCTTTGCATGTTAATTTGATTAATTAATAAACTTGGCTAATTAATCAATTAATTTATCACAAGGAGTCAATTCGTTTTCTTTTGGTCTATCAAAAACAAATAATACTAATAAGTTAATGCAAGTAAGTTACCATTCTATCCTTACAAAAATTCAAAAATTACAAAACTAAAAAAAAAATTTTTTTTTTTTTGGTACCGGTTGGTACGGTTAGTATTTCTACTGGCACGAAACGTTGGCGTTTTGATACCGGTATATGTACCAGTACAGTACATACCGGCTGGTACTGGTATGGTATCGACCACTTTGGTTTTACATGGTAGATTGGTAGTTAAAGAAGTATTTTATCAAGTTTTGCCCCTATTTAACCTTAGGGTGTAGGGGTATTTTGGACCCAATAAAAAAAGTTATTTGAAAGAATCTATTAAAAAAAAAAAGTTTTATCCATTCACGTTAGAAAAGAAAAAAAAAGGACGCGAGGGAGAAATTTAAGAGAAAAAGAGAAGAAGCAATTTTATCCATTCACGTTAGAGAAAAAAAAAAAAAAAAAAGACGTGAGGGAGAATTTTAGGAGGAAAAAAAAGCAATTTTATCCATTCACGTAAGGAAAAAAAAGAAAAAGAAAAAAGACATACAGAAAACCTAGAAAATCCCAATGCTTTTCATATTAGGTTCAGTGGAGTTAGATTTTAACAAGACACAGACCTCTCTCTCTCTCTCTCTCTCTCTCTCAATTTTGCACATCCCACTCTCTTGCTCAAGAGAGTCCATTCGAACTTGAGAGCTTTCCTCATATCTAAATATCTCTTCGCCGTTTGTGAAATCACAAGAAACCTATCTAGCAAAAGCTATTCATTTTTAAAATTTTTTAAATCACTTGGTTGGGTTTTGTGTTTGGTTGCCAAGAAAATTCAAGAAAAGTTGGGGATTTTTTTTTCATTCATTTAGTTCTTTAATTAATTCATTTAATTCTTTTAATTTATCATTTTGTTTTAAGAGGTGGGTTTTTTTAATTGCTGATGTGGCTTTGTTATTAGCAATAAATTAAATTTTTTATTATGTTAGCCATGTGTGTGCTAATAATGCAAGTCATTTGCCACGTAGGTATTTTCCGTTAGTGATTTAACGGTAGAGACCAAATTGACTGTAAGTTAAAAAATAACAGAGACCAAATTGACCGCCACCAAAATGTAAGGACCAAATTGACTTTGATCTCAAAATGTATAGGGACTAAAATGGTTTTTTCGCCAAGTTAAAATTGTATACATATAAAAATAAAATTATACAATATTCTCCTGACCTGAATTAAGTCAAAATAACCAAACTCTAGAGGAGATGAATAATTCTTTATAACAAAAGTTGCCAGAACTAGAGGAGAGTAGTCACTTAAAAGAGTTGGAAATGGTCAAGTAGAAATACAGGGTGAAGAAAAGAATGTTGGCAGACTTGGAACAACTTACACCATAAGAAGTAGTGAAGACTAATGTACATTTTAGTTGGATGCTTATTGTATTTATGCTTTTAGGAAAGTCAAATAGAGGTAATGGTGGAGCCAAACTACTTACACTGGCATACTAGTTTGAATTGTAGTGTCTTGGATATCGTAATGGCCATCTAATCTAATGTCCTAGTTACTAATGTATTGAGTTTCATGGAATGAAATGAACTTACTGAATGTTGTGATGAATTTCTAGCGTACGTTATTTACAGCTTTAAATTTCCAAATTAAAGGCAAGTCCATTCAATTTTTTAAGGCAATTCTACACTACTTACAACTTCTTTGGAATGTTGTATCAAAGAGCAAAAATATGTTTTGCACGAAATGCAGCCCATGCAACGATAGTCATTACAAACATCTTTTTTTTTTTTTTAATTACAGAAATTCACAAACATTTATTGAAAACATGATTTGCTCGTCAAACATCATATATCCTTATATCCATGCATTGAAGAGCAAACATCTATTGAAATAAAAAATATGACACCTCACTGAGATAAATAATTAAAGCATTTAACAAAGTGATTAAGGGTTCGTTTGAGATTCACTTATTTTGCTGAAACTGAAAACTTTTTGCAGAAAGTACTGTAGATAAATGGTTCGTTTGAGATTCACTTATTTTGCTGAAACTGAAAACTTTTTACTGAAAGTACTGTAGATAAAGGTAAAAATTAGATGAAATAATACAATAGGACCCATGAATAGTACCAAAAAGTGCAATGGGACCCATAAATAATAACAAAAATAAGTTGAATAGTAAATTAAGTTGGCAAAAATAATCTTTGCTAAACGGCCATTAAATTGAAAAAGTTATAATGAACATCAAAAATACCTACTCAAATTGAAGGGCTAAAAACTCACTTTGAGAGAGAGAGAGAGAGTAATTATACCAAAATCAGTCTCAATGTTGAGACACAGCGCCGGTAGTTGTTGCCAGTCCTCACCATCGAGCACCACCTTCGTTCCTTATCGTCTGGCATCATCCTTGGCCTCGCTAATCACCACTCTCTCTAGACCAAAACATGGAGCAAAGCAACTGTGGTGATTGTGAGTTAGGGATTTTGATCCTAATTAAATTTAGCCTCATGTGTAGGTTACTCACTTACAACAAGTTTTTGTTTTATTTATTTACTAGTCGTTAATTTGTGCAATGCATAGGAAATCATATTGATGCTTTGAATTTATTAAATTTTATTAGAATGAAAAAAAAAAAAAAATACTAAACTATCTACTTGATTATCAATTATTTTGATTATAAATTATTTAGCAACAAAAATTGAGCAAAAGATCAACATCAATGCCTAGGAATTCACTTTATTTTTTTAATAGGTTATACCTAGGAATCATAGCCCTCATTGATCTCAAGTGCTAATAACAACATGAAACAAAAAACCAAATTATAGAAATTCACAGATTTATTCATCAAATGTTCATATTGTAATCTATGACTACTAAAATAGGGGAAAAACTCATTACTCACTGCATGAATAGATCAAAACATATAAAAGAAAATAATTGTAGTAATTTCAAATTTCTCTCAAACATTTTGTCAAGCACTTTAAAAATCTCTTCCCGTGTAAAAGGCCCTAGAAGTCTCAGCTATTATAGGTTATGTGAGGGCAAATATAAAATTCAAACTACAAATTGTAGACTTGAAGTTGCAAAATAAATAATTGAATTCATTTGATAGGAGTACTTAGACTTTGAATATATTTAAATATTTATTGATTAGAGTTCATACAACTTATTAAAAATACTTAAAATTATGTGCACATATTTTAACTAATATACCTGTCTATTAGAGCATTTCCAGCTGTCTCTTTAAATTTTTGTACTGTTTGGAGAATGAACAGTACATTTTACTTTTTACCTACTTACTTTTTTAAATACACTTTTCAACAGACTCTCTATCATGTCTCTATTTCATTTAAATATTATTTCTTCATTCTTTCTTTAATATTTCTTTATTCTCCTTTCAATTTTCCTTCATTCATTCCTAAAAACTACATTCATAATATTTTTAAAGCACTTTTACAAAAAATCATTTGTGATAAGTTAATACTGATTTTTAATTTGAACGTACTATTAAAAATTTTTTTTCTCTTTCTAAAAAAATATTTTTTCTCACTAATATTAGCTAATAATAACCTACCACTTAAGATTTATTGTGAAAATATTGTGGTAGCATTTCTCAATTTTAATTTCTTATTCTTTATTTTATTTTTCCCTTATTTCTTTATTTTTTTTTTCATCCATATAATTTCCTTTTTCTTTCTTTTTTTTTCCCCTCTTTTTTTCTCCTCCACACATGTACCCTTACTCTTTTCTTTTTTTTCCTTCTTTCCTCTTTTTTCCCTACCACTTCCTCCAAACTCCAGATCATTCCATAGAGCTCTCTCTCTCTCTCTCTCTCTCTCTCTTTTAATTTTTAATTTTTTAATTTTCTTTCTTCCTTTCTCTCTTTTCTCTTATCACTTCGTCCACAAGTTTCTTTCCCTCTATCCCATCAAAACACACAAACTTAAAGGTCACACACAACCACACCATTTGATTCTCATCAAACGAAGATAGAGAAAAGGGGAAATTGCCAAGGGAGGAAAATCACCTCCGTCATCCACTAATCTGTTCTGCCTTCACTGCCGCCTGTCTTCCTCCCCACTACTGCTTGACCTCTTCCTCACTGCCAACGACATGTGGTAGAAATGGGTCAAATCGTTTTTTTTTTTTTTTTTTTTTCTTCTCCAAATAAGGCTTTAGAGAGCCTATTGGAGATGCTCTTAGTACTTAAATTTTAGCATTAATAATAATAAACGTGGTGATATATATATAAAAAAAGGACTTGGATGATAACAATAAAAATAAACACATTATTTTTGTTAACAAATGAAAGCATATATAATTGAAATTTAAAGTTTCAAAAAGTTGTTTCAAGTTTCAAACACTACAGTAAATTCACATGAGATGTAAGGTGGCTCATAAACCAAGAGCCCACAACTACCACATAAAAAAGAAAATCGAAAAATAAAGGATGGTAATATGATTCAAAACATGAGAAGGAGACAAAATAGAAAGGTAGGGCAGACTGAGAAAACTTGAGTAGGATAGGAAGATGACTGGCAACGTGAGTTGACAATAGGAAAAATGTGATAACAATGGCAACGACGTGAATTCTAGCACTAATTTTTTTTTGCTTTTTCACTTTTAGAAAATTCCGTCATGTGCAATATGGTATCGACTTCTTTGGCTATGGCTAGTGAGTAAGGAGCCAACAAAGCTGACGTGGCATTCTTTGGAGAGATTAAGAAAAAGTCAAAAGTTTCAGTTATATAGTATTTAAGAATTATTTATTAAGTTTATGTTGACATGACCATTTGTGTCATACTAAGTAATTTTTTATTTTAGCAATTAGCCATATTAGCATTTTTCATTTATCACTTAACGGTGAAGATCATTTTAATACAATACCAAAGGGTTAAAGATTGACACAATACCAAAATGTTAAAAATTAAATTGATACATTTGAAAGGTCATGGACCAAATTTATACAAGACGTAAAGGTTAGAGATCAAAAACATAATTTACCATTTATTTTTTTATAAAAATATACTTCCATATCTAAAATTATTATTACAACTGAAGTCCCTTTGCATTAATTTCAATTCGAAAGTAAGAGACAACAAATTTTATAACAAAACAAGACAATGAAGAAAAATTACATAGAACACGAGCACAACTGCACAATCTTATTAAATTGGATAGACTAAGAAGAGTACAATATTGGCACAATATGGAGAGGATTTTTCCTAAATGCAGTGAGAGCATTAACTTCAGTCATGTCCAACTCTTCTCCTCGTGCATTAATAGTAGGCAACCTCCAATCAAACCAGCACAAAAGGTTGGCAAGCAAATATTCTACAGCAGCAACAGCAAATGCCATTCCTGGGCACCCTTTTCTTCCACCTCCAAATGGAATGAATTCGAAATTTTGACCTTTCAAGTCATTTGGCTTGTCTATGAATCTCTCTGGGATAAATTCTTCTGGCCTATCCCATAGTTTAGGGTCCCTTTGGATTGCCCATACATTGACAAATACTCTTGTTTTTGCCGGAATTTCATAACCTCCAAATTTTACACTTTCTGATGTTTCTCGTGGTGCAGAAAGAGGAAGTGGTGTATGTAGTCTCAGACTTTCTTTGATGATACATTTCATGTAATCCATTTGACTAATATCATCCACATCTATCTTCGACTTATTGCCCACCACTCTTCTTACCTCTTCTTGTGCCCTTTTCATAATACTTGGATTTTTAATGAGCTCTGCCATTACCCATTCCAAAGTTGTTGAAGTTGAATCGCCGCCTCCTATAAGCATGTTCTGAAATTATGAAAAAATGTAACTTTAGGTATGTTTCCAAAGGTAGGATATTATCTTCGTCTAATATAAATTCATTTTATGGTTTAGAAAAAAAATTACCTAGTTAATGATATATATCGAGTGCTACATCATTTGAAATTTGAAATGACATAGCACTCTATACTTTATCAGTTTCAAGAAATAAAATAATTTAAGATCCTAGAGGTGTGTTTAAGGGAGAGAGAGGAATATACCAGTAGGATTGCTTTGAGGTTCTCATGACGAAGCTCAAAGCCAAGCATGCCATCCTTTTGAAGTTGGAGGAAAATATCCACAAAATCTTTCTTATTAAGATGTTCATCATCATCACACTTCGCTGTCTTGTAGTGTTCTTCAAGCACCTCATCAAGATAAGCATCTATTTCTCTACCAGTGGATTTTAGACTTGGTAAAAGTCCCGTAATAATATCAATCCAACCCCAAAAAGGGAAAAAATCCCCCCAAAAAAATGATGCAATTAGCACCATTACTTTTCTTGGTAGTTCTGAAGGCTTGCCCATACCATCCTGTTCTTCAAACTTTTTTCCAAAAATAACTCTAGTAACAATGTTGTTAGAGGTTTCAATCAATAACTCACTTAGATTAATAGAAACCCCTTTGAGGCACGAGTCACGTACCTTATTCATCAATATAGCAACTTCTTCTTCCCTTACATAATGGAGAGATTGCACTCTTTTGGTGCTCAAAAGATCATGGACACACACTTTCCTTACTTTCCTCCAATATTCACCATAGGGTGAGAATGCCAAGTCTATGCATCCATAGAGTAAGAAATTGGTAGCTATGGTTTTTGGCCGGTTTGAGAAAACTCTATCATGTGTTGTCATCATTTCTCTTGCCATATCTGCAGATGACACCACAAGGCTTGGTGCATGACCGAAATATAAGAACATAAGAGGGCCATACTTCTTAGAGAGGGCATGAAGAGAACGGTGTGGGAGTGATCCAAGTTGGTGAAGGTTTCCAATGATAGGAAGCTTTGGTGGCGATGGAGGTAAATTGGGTTTCTCACTGCTTCTAATGCATTTGAAAACATGTAGAAAAGAGAAAAGGAAAAGAAGAGGGAGGAGAACAGTGAAGGTCATTTTGTGTAGCTCTTGCCATGATTGTTGAAACAATGGTTGAAGAACAGCCATTTTCTCCTTAAGTGTAGTGTTTTTCTTTTTTCCTTTTTTTTTTTCTCTGATAGGTACCCTTTTTTAAGTGTTTAGCACAATGCTCTGAACGCCAATCACAAGGTATATATCATACTCCCTCCGTTCCAATTTGTTTGCCTTGTTTGAAATGTCAAACTTTTTAAGGGAATATTATTTATTGTCATATCCACCTCAGTAAAATGTATAAGTTTACAAAATTACCATTAAATAAATTTATTAGTTTTTTTTTTAATAGTTATTCTTAATGAGGCAACTAAAAAGGTGCCCAATTAGATTGATTTTTTAAATATTTATTAGTTTTCTTTTCAAATAGTTCTGAAAATAAAGTAGGGGTATAATAGGAACATTAATAAATTAATAATTATTAATTTTAGAAACAGGACAATATTTTGGGACATCTTAAAATGGAATAAAGGACAAACAAATTGAGACGGAGGGAGTAATTTTTTGAAGTAAACTATATACAATTGTAGAAAGGTTTTTATCAAAATGATAGTACTTCAAGAAAAAGTCAATTGAGCGGTTAATATAACATTTAGGAATATCAACAAAAAATACATGTCAACGTCCCATTTAATTGTATTATATAAACAAATGGATTCAATTTCATATCATACTTATCGGAATGACCCGTATTTCCCATACCGAAACCTAGGCCAATACAAAAATGCTACAAATTCGATTTGGTTTAAATACTAGTCATACCAGGATCATTCCAGCCATACTGGGGCGAATACTGGATTTCGGCTAGTAAATGGACCAAACAGAAGTCTCGATTTAGTTGAAATTTTTTGAGAAATGAGAGGATTTTTTTCTAGATCTATGAGAAAGATGGACCTAGAAGAATAATATTAATAAGAATGACTTTGGAAGCTTATGTATATCTTTGAAAAAGTTACCAGTTGTTGTCGTTGTAGATTAACCAAGCTGCTGCCGCTTCTCAGTTCTGTGCTCCCATCCGTGTCTGATGTCTCTTTTTTTTATTATTATTATTTTTTTCGCCACTTGCTTTTCTCCTTCATTTCCTTCAATACTTATATCCGCTGTGAATCTCTATAAAAATTTAGGAATCTGTGAGACGGGAAGTGATAAAAGGCAAATGTTTATGTTCAGTTTTCACTCATCCACATGGTCAAGCTGCCTGTATTGTACTTATATATATTTTTTCTAGCTATACTTTCAATATTAGTACAATAGAAAATTAGTATATTATTTTAGGATAATAGTGTAGCTTTTTCATTGATTGAAACGATATTGTACATTAGTATAATAGTATAATGTAATTTTTTGATTGTGTAGTTTTTAATTATTTTTAAATTGTACATTAGTGCAATAGTATAGTATTTAGTTTTCTTAAAAATTGTATACATATTATTGTTATTATTATGAAATTAAATTTTATAAGGACGTAGTGTAAAACTCATATTTTAACCCTTGAATTCCAACATGCCATATCATCTTATTACATATTTAAAAATAAGTACAATAACACCCAATCAATTCTAATATCCACTCATATATAAATCCAACCAAGTTAGAAGTTTATTGAGATGTTATTAGGTGTGGTAGGATGTATTGAATTTTAAAAAAATTGCTGATGTGTCAATCTCTTATTAGATGGTGTCAAATATGGGTTTTACACCTCATCCTTACCAAATTTAGACTCTATTATTATTATATTAGATAGGTGAGATATAAATTTATTATATAGATTAGTGGCAATTTCAAAATGGTACATTAGTATTATTTGATATTAAATCATTTCATTTTTCTAACCAAATCAAAATAGTTGCTTGTACAATGTTGACTCCCTTAATTTTAACCACCCACTTGTATTATTATGAATAATGCTATACCTATAAACTATTTTATAATAATTTTACAAAATATTGATGTGGAAAATTTTTACTAGTTCTAATTTAGGTCCATCACTAATATCACATTTTTATTTATTAATAATTATTTAGAAGATGCTAAAGCTGTATCAACGTTTTTAAAATTATTGTAAAATAATTTGTTCATAATATTATTATTATAATATCTAATGTCAGAATTTTTTTTAAGAAGATAATGTCAGACTTTAATGCATAATAACTATCCATAAATATGGTTGGTTATTATGTATTAAAGTCTGACATTAAATATTTATGAAGCACAGTTGAACAAAAAAAGAGACATTAAATATTTATGGTTAGTTAACACATAATAACTAACCATAAATATGGTTAGTTATTATGCATTAAAGTCTGACATTATCTTCTCGGGGAAAAACAAACCATACTATTTACACATCAACATTACTAACATTTTTATAAAAATTACAGTGCCTCCAAATTTTAGCAAACTAACATTAATCAACCAAATTTAGTGAGCTCCCTTTGATTGGATTTAAAGTTAAATCTTTAATTAGCCTTCAATTTCCAGGAAACCTCTTTCATTGTCTAGCAGGATTTGAAAGTAGGGTACAGGGTTTTTCAAAATTTTTTTTTAAAATTTTTAAATTTTTTTTATTGGTTAAAGTACTTGAAAATTCAACTAAGAGGACACTGGTCTGTTTGGATATTATTTATTTGCTGAAAACTGAAAACACTATAATAAAATAATTTTTAAATATGTGAATAATGCTGTGGAACTCAAATTTACCTAGAAAATTGTGTTTTGCTGAGTTTGGCTAGGTCATGAACAGTGTTGTGAGACCCAGCCAAAAAAGCAAACGCACCCAAATGCACACTTGCCGCTACGCAAACGCACACTAATAAAGATTTGGGACAGTGGGGAAGTTTTTCAGTAAAACAATTCCTTTTTGGGAGCCATTTAATTAGTATGTATTGTAGACTAAATAAACTTCATTTCCGTAGAATATTTATGTAATTTAGTTATCATATTAGACAGTTCTCTCTCGAAAACTTTATTTTCCAAAAGTGGAGATAGCTTTCATAGTGATGGGTTATTTTATTATGATCTAGTAATTATTTGCACATCCATTTCTTGAAAGAGATTGATAGTTTGAGATGGATCCACGTTGAGGCTAAGGGTGCTGATTTTGGCCTTAATGCCCGCTAATAAGTCTGGTCACCAAATAATGCATAACAAATTTACATTGGGTTTAATTCTCTCACATCACTTATTTCACATCTATTTTTATATGTTAAAATGTCAATATTTTTGAAATGTAAATATTTTTGCAACAATTGTAAATATGTGTGAAAAATAGTGGATGTAAATTAGTGTAAAAAGATATTTTTCATTTTATAATTAAGTAAGGTGGCAAGTTCTTAATAGTAAATAATAAAGTAGTGTTAGTAGCGGACTCATATGAAAATTAATAATAATTATGCTGTTAGATTAGGTTAGGTATTTTTGATGTGAATTCTCACACACATAATATGGTTTATTACTATTATTGTTTTATCATACCCCAAGCCCATTCCAAGACCAAGCCCAAAGCTGGGACAGATTGGGTCAGCGCTTTCAAGTCGTACAGGGATATCAGATGAAATGGAAAGAAATAAACTAGTCCACTCAATTTGTGCTCCAAGACGTGGCCACTAGAAGAGAGCAGAATAGTCTTGGGAGTCCAGCAAATCAAAATCATGTGGGAGTTCTAAGGCAAGAGAAGAACAAAAGAAATCAAAGCCAAGTTTAGAAAGATTCCTAGACCGAAAGATTTGAGCCAGTCTCGGTATTTTTGCCATAATTTTTTTGCACATATGTCCGATGGAGCTATTTCTTGGCTGCATTGGAACAAAGTCTCAAAGATCTACAACTTTGCAGTCTACTACAAATTCGGAATAAAACGTTTTAGAGGTCAAAAGTGATCTGAAAGCTGACAGTGGAAAAAACTCTAAAAATAAAAGGATTTTCCCTTTTTCTTTGGAGGAGATTGAGGTTATAGAGGCAAAAGAAACCCTAATATTTTTCATCTTTATTCTTTTAGTTCTTTTAGATGTTTAGCATTTTTAAATTTTTATTTTTTATTTTTTATTTTTTTTATGGATTTATTTTGCATAACTATGAGTAACTAGTTAGGATACGAGTGAAGCCTAATATTTTTATCATTTACGTGTTCTTGAGATTATCTATGTTTTTTTATGGATTGATGATTGAACTTTGAAATTGATTTTAATAATTAAAAACATTGCATGTTGACAAGTTGTTAAGATTTGATATGATTTTTTTAGATATATCGAATGTTTGAACTCCATGATTCGTTAAGATTTGAGAATATATTAAATGTTTGGTCTATTTTGTAGCATGCCAATATAACTACTTACTCAATCACTCACATTCAATCTACTAGATCTACACCTTGTTTGAGAATTTTAATGTTTTATCTTTGGATTAAGCAAGTTAGCTCTCCACCCTAATTGAGTTAAAAACAATCCAAGTTCATATAATAAATTATTAAGTGGATCATTGAATTCCTAGTGTTTTTCTCCATTACCTTTTCACAAACTCATTTTGCTATTTTCAATCAAACATTTCAATAGGGTCGTATTCCATCTTTGGGTGGAAAACAAATTAACAACTTTTTTTTTTTTTTTTTGGGTTTAATAATAGAATTTCTTACACTAGTGTCAATCAATCCTTATGGATCGATCTCGGACTCACTGATATATTATTATTTGCGATAGCCTGCATTTGGTTTCAAATTATTATTAAACCAACAATGCACAATTATGAAATTTGTTACGATAATCTGATAATTAAATAGTTATGAAATTTGTTATGAAAGCAACTGTGTATGTAGCAAATCTTTAATGGCCCTCTCCCTCCTCTCTCCCCAAATTTTATTTTTATAATAAATATACATATAAATATTTGAAATTCGTCTCCCAAAGATTTTTTTTTTTTTTTTTTTTTTTGGAGAAACCAGACAGTAAGCCTGGGCTTTTATTAAAGAGCAAAAACAAAGTTCAATGAACTTCAAACAACAATAAAGGAACTATGTCCTCGGGTGGAAAATCAAGCCAAACCCGAGCACCCCTAAAGCCTTTTGCTTTTTTTGCTAATGAGTCAGCCACACAATTACAAGAGCGATCAACATAATTGAAGGCAAAAGACTGAAAAACTAAAACTTGACTGCGGATGTCTTCAATGACGACACCGAATGAAGAGAGGGCAGCATTATCCTGGTTTAAAGCACTGATGACCATTGCTGAGTCTCCTTCGAAAATCACCTTCTGTAGACCAAGTTCAGCAGCAAATTCTACAGCTTTACGGCAAGCTAAAGCTTCCAAATCAGCAACTGATTGGGACAACGACACAGGGGCAGATAGAGCACCAACAAATTCACCCCTCCAGTCACGGACAACCACTCCAAGGCCAGCCGAATGTGTCTCCTTAAGAATTTAGTTAGTCTAAACAGACTTTAAAAAAAAAAAAAATATATATATATATATATATATACAAGCCTATAGCTTTTGGGGATCCTCTAAATATATATTTTTAATATAAAACATATAAAAAATATATTGCAATTACAGTACTGTCAGTACATAATGTTGTAAACCCTAGCATATGCAATACTCTCCGAGGCCTAGGCTATAGTCGTCATAATGGATCTCGTTTACTACATTAGCCTATAGATTTTGGGCATCATCCTCTGAATATACATTTGTGATATAAAACATTGAAACCCAATTCTAACCTGAAAAACCTAAATATTTTCTTAGTACTCGTACAAGACAAAGAGGAATTTTCTTACGAATGACTAGCCTGTAAACCTCAGTACCTCACTCATGCATGTGATGTCCAAGTCTTCCACAGTTCCACCATCAGGCAACTCCCAGATAAACTGGTACTACAAGAGATTGGCTAACACATATTCAACCTCTGTCTTCATCAGTATCACAGGAAACCAAACACCTTCTCCTCTCTGGTTCTTTCTGGCAGATAGACACAGGTCTTTTTTTTTTTTTCTCAAAATTTTAGTTTACTTAATAATAGTTAAAGTTATTAAAGTTAAATTATTGACTTTGAATAAGGTGGCGAGTAACGGTAAAGATAAATATTTTTTTTTTTAAAAAAAATTACAAATTACTCATGTAGAGAGTGTTGAATGCTTATTGGTAAATAAAAAAACGATGTTAAAAATGGGTCTAAATGAAAACCAATAAGAAGTTGGATATATCAACAATTTGTAAAAATGTTGTAAAATAGTTTATAGCTGTAGCATTACCCTAAGGTGGTGACATATTCTAAACCTTATATTTATTTCAAATAAGAGTAATACTACAGTCACAAACTATTTTACAACTTTTTTACAAATTGCTGTTGTTGGCAATTTTTTATTGGTTTTCTTCTAGTATCACCACTTATATTTTTTATAAATTAGTTTGTGTCTCTAGCATTACTCTTTAAATAAATCTTAATCTCCAAATGGACACTATTCAAGATGCCCTAAAACTATTCTTATGAAATGATTTCTTGCCAATTATTTTTTAAATCTAAAATAGAAATTCTACTATAGTATAATTTAAATATATGTGTGTGATTGTGTGAAACTTTTTTTTTTTTTTTTAACTTGAACCCGGATTTTTGTTTTTAACTCCACAAAAACTTGTACATTTGGAGTAACCATCATATCAAAAGTGCATAACGATGTTACCCATCATTTTAAATGAAACAAAAGTGTGCCTCCCTATATGTGTAGCCGGAATTTCCGCCACGATGTGGCGTGTTCTTTGGAAAAGGAATTTACATTACTATCTTTTTAGATTTCAGTGATACAATTCCAAAAATGTAAGGAAAGTAACAATTTATCAACTAATTTGACTTTTATCATTGTATTAAATTAAATATTTTATAATCTAGAAAAGTTAAAGTGACCCTACTATTTTTAAAAGAGTGTCATTTTATAATGCGTATCTAAATTAAAAGTCAAATTACCAAGAAGATCTTGGTCAGACCCAACGGGAGATGAGGAAACTATCACAAGAATCCAACAAAAGTCAATTTAATAACTTACTTAAGGATTATTATATATATATATATATATATATATATATATATATATATATATCAATCAAGAACCCAAATTGTACAACAATATTTTTCCTTTCTACATTGCTTTATTTGGTGAACGCATGCAAAATGAGTACGTTAGAGAGTTTTTCATATGATATTCATGGAGATAGAATTACCATAAGGGGCGGAGTCAGAGGGGGGCGAGGGGGGCACCTGTCCCCCGACTCCTAAAATAGCCTTGCATATATAGTGTACTCTAATTACTCCCTGACATAGAGAAAAAAAGAAAAAGAAAAAGAAAAAAAGGCTACCCACTTGAAAGTGACCTAGGAAAAAGAATGGAAAAAGAAGTTATTCTCAATTAGAACAAACAATGTAACTTTTTCACCAATTTCACTATTGTTATAAGCAGCTTTTGTTTGTCTTGCACCGATTTCACTTTTTTTTTTTTCTTTTTTATTTAATATCATTATTTTCACCAAATAATCATTCCTAAACCTGCACTTTCCTTTTTCTTGTATTTTGACTTGTAGCACCTTGAACATTGTCTAATATACCCTATAGACTCTAAGATTTATATCTAGACAAGTTTGTGTTTACAGTTTGTCAATTATTTTAAACTTTTAGAACCTAACACTATTTACCCCCTAAACCCCTAAGCACTCTGTGCACAAGGAGGTGCCAATTAGAGGTGATATGTGATCTCTCTCTCTCTCTCTCTCTCTCTCTCTCTCTATATATATATATATATATATACATAAAGTCCAAACCGAGAGAAAA
Source organism: Quercus agrifolia (assembly GCA_029955455.1). Classification (NCBI taxonomy): domain Eukaryota; kingdom Viridiplantae; phylum Streptophyta; class Magnoliopsida; order Fagales; family Fagaceae; genus Quercus; species Quercus agrifolia. The sequence goes on from JARQAD010000006.1 coordinate 48,088,920, forward strand.
TCTAATTAGATTCTAAACTGGATTTCAATTATAGTTCAATTTTGCACCGTATGTCTCATCTAATATTTTTAATTTTAATTTTTTTTAATTTCTTTAATTTTTTTTGGTGCTGTGAATTATTAGGTGTAAAAACTAAAGAGTTCAAGAAAAATTAGATTCTAAATTCAATTTCAATTAGAGTCCAATTTTGTACCATATGTCCATCTATTTTTTATTTTTTATTTTTTATTAGATGCAAAAATCGAAAGGTTCAATAATAATGAACCTTCAAAAAACAAGTGATATCTACTCATGGTGATTTTTGCTGGTAGGTGATTTTTGTTGATCAACAAAAATCACCTACTAATAGCAACGCAAGAAATTTTTTCAAGACTGGCCCTAATTGAATTGATGCACATCATAATGAAATTCATTTGATTGATACATAGACTTACCAATTCAATATAGATCTAAGAAATTTCCTCAAATTGTTGATAAAAAGATTTTTTTTACTTGTTTCTCTAACTCAATTCTTAGAGAAAAACAATTTTAAATAACTTTTTCAAAAACAATTTTCAACGTCTTCTAAGGATATGCCTCATGATGTTTTTCTTCCTAGCCTACTCTCAAAGCAATTCCATGGAAGTCATGCCAAATACTCACTAATATCTTATGTTTTATGTGCAAAAGGTTTTAGTTTTATTCTAATTCATATTTGGATGGACTTTCTACTAGTTAATAATGACTTACAACAGTAGATAGTTGAATACAAATATTTTAGCCTCTTCGGATTTTTTTTCTTCTAAGTTTTGATTTCCATTGAGACATGTTTTTCTTAGCCATTAAGATAATATTTCGCATTTACATTATATTTTATAGCTGGGAAACTTATGAGAAAAAGTTGTTTGAATATGTTAGCTCCTTTTTTAATGTTGTAAGGAGCAAGTCGGATTTTTATATCCTCATGCCCAAATTAGAAATTGGAAGGAGCAAGTTGAATCTGAAAATTATGACAAGATATATAAAGATACTTTGGTCAGTTTTTCATCTCTTTCTTTCCTTTTCCCCTAAAATATTAAATTTAAAAATTTTCATTTTTCATCTCATTCTTTTCTTCTTCCCTAAAATATTAAATTTTAAGTTTTTCTATTATCATAACTTTAGATAATTAGTGTCAAAAATTATTAGGACGAAATGTATTGCAAAATGTTGTAGACTATTATCCGATTTTATATTGCACTACATGGGTAACGTTTTTTGATTTCCAAAATTCTGATTTATTTTCGAGAGTAGTTGTTTAGTGACTGTTAATGTATTATACCATTTTATGAAACTTGAAACTAATTTTCTTAATTTTGGTACCAAGTGAGTGTTCCCTTCATTCATCTAGGTAAAATCATCTCATTAATTATTAGTACTATTTTTGAATGTTTTTGTGCGTAATCATGTATGGGTTACAATCTAGTATATATTATTTGGGTCATGTTAATGGATGTCTTTAGTGCAATTGTTAATAAACAATTTTAGAAAAGTTTTGACACAAATTTTATAAGAAATATAAAAAACTGTCAAAACATTAATTGTTTTTTTTTTTTTTTTTTCCATAAAAATTTTCTTTAAAAGGTTTACTAACAAATACCCTTAAAACATCCATTAAATGTTAAGGTCAAAGTATATATAATCATAATTCAAATTAATTTCTCATTGCTATCAAATTTTGTGCCATAGATCTAATTTAATTTTCTTAATTTTGGTGTAAAGTGACTTATTTATAATACTTGAACGAAAACCGAGGTGATCACCTCAATCACCTAAGTAAGAGCAGCTTATTATTATTATTATTATTGAATATTTCCATGCATACGCATGGATTACAACTTAGTATAATTAATATGGAAGTTCAACAAATGATTAAACTAATTTATTCTGATTTTATGTCAACTTGCTCAACTTATATTTGAAATTTACTCTAATTTCATGTTAAGTTTCCCTTTAATTTAGTCTTATTTCAACTCCAATTAAAAGTGCTTCATGACACGTGATATGAAAGAATTAATTCCACAAATCTTATGATCCATTTGGATTGTGAGAGAGAGAGAGAGAGAATGTAGAGTAAAATAGAGTAAATTTTGCTCAAATTAGCATCTTTTCAATCAACTCTACTTTACTCCATTTCACTCTCCCTCCTTCTCCCTTCAAACCAAATGAGCTCTTAATAAAATCATATATCACAAAAAAAATAAAATCATATATCACCAAATGAAGCATCAAGAAAGGGTCATATAGACAACTTTCAAGCGATTATTTTAGAATGAATCTACAGTGTGCTAGCATATCAAGCATGACATCAATTATTGTCGGAGAGTATAAGAAGTTATATCTCAAATAATGGAGTAAAAATATTAGTAACTTCTTGTTAAATAGTTACAACGACGTGGGTGACAAATATTGGTGTAAACTAGAGATCACTTTCTTAAAAATTCCCCTCTCAAGAAGTTATATATATATATATATAGGTAAGGGAGGAGATGTCTATGGAAGCAAGTTAAGGAAAAATCTTTCTCCTGATTGTTGAGAAGAGTTTTTACATGTGTGCTATTTATAAGCCTAACTCTTTCCATAATAGATCAAGAACAAACGCTTAATTAAAGTAAATACAAGAAAATGATTTAGGAGTATTCTCATCCTGTTATATGAATAACATGTATTTTAGCTAGGGGTGTTCACCAAACCGCATAAATCACACCAAAACCACCTGCAAAATGGCATAACTGCACCACACTATAAGTAACAGTGTACCGCACCGCACCACATAATGTAGTGCGGTTTGCGGTTTTATAATATGAAAACCGCAAAAACCGCACCGCATCGCACCTCACCCTCTATATATATTAATATATTTATTTATTTTATATAAGGACAAAATATCAATACATTAATAATTTAATACTCTAGCTGTATCTCATTGTTCTCTTAATTAAAAAAATAAAAAATAAAGATCTTGTCACTTTCTCAGCTCTCAGAAGTCAGACCCTAGCTGCCACACTTCCACTTGAATTGTCACTAGACTACTCACTGCCATTGAACCAGTAGCTTCTACTATTGCGGAATTTATCTTCGCTATATGTGTTCAATTTAAGTTTTTCTTTGTTAAAGTTAATCTATTGGCCTATTATACAATTTACTCAGGACAAAGTAGCTTGTATATGAAAAAATTGTTAATTATATAATAAACTTTGTTTTTTGCTTAGAAGGAAGGAAAGGAAAAGGTAGATTGGGATCAAAGAGATCGAGAAAAATGAGTGTGATGAGACTTGAGAGGCAGTTTTTGTTTATTGGATATGTGTTATTAGGCTTATTCTGAACTATTTATTTATGTTCTATGTCTATTTCTTTTTGCACTCATTTTAGTTTTAGTAGGGGTTACTACGTGTTATTGGGATTTCAGAGTTAATTTATGTTACTTACAGTGCCTTATGGATACTTTGAATTGCTTTCATTCAATTTTGAGAGTTTCATAATATCTTCTTATTGTTTGTTCACTTAGAATTCCATGGATAATGTCACCAACAGTGCCTTATGGATACATTCTTTTCAAGAAAACTAGGTGGATTCTATAGCATCTTGCTAAGCAATGTGCAATACTCCAAATTTATCAATGTGCCATTTTCTAAGAGGAAATGCATTATTAATAAGATATAATCTGATATTTAGGAAGCTAGCGATGATAGAATGTGATATTCTATTTCAATTTACATTCAAAAGAAGAGTCAATTGCTTTGTATGCTTTAATATAGAATTGAGACTTGATTTTATCTTTCTTAGTTTCACTAGGAAAGATTTAGCAGGGACACATATGATATATGTTTAACTAGAAGCTATAGGCTGTGATCAATTTCCATATTCAAGGAATTTGTTATTTTATATATTCTATGGCAACAAAATGAGAATTTATTTACTGTTTAAAATGTCAAAAAGGGCAATGCTTTTCTCTCTTAAAGTTTTTATCATCCTAAGTTCTACCAATTCACTCTTATTCTTGCTTTTATATTGAGGCTTTTAAATGATTGTAGATTAAACTTTGAGATTTTCTAATGAGTCACATTCATTGCATGAACCTAAGTTACCTCTCTTAGGATTCTTCTTATTCGTTTACTTGTTCATCCATGCTATGTTGCTTTGTTTGTAAAGGAAAAAAAGGATTCATAAAGCCTCCTATGTCATTTTTCTTTCTATCATATTTGTGGCAAGTTCTGTTTTCGGAGATTTGGTCTCTACCCCTCCCCAATTTAGACATGACAAAATGGGTCAAAATTTTATAACCCGACTTGACCTGAAAAATACCTGACTTGAACCAAATTTTTTTGACTCGAAGCAAAAACGGGTTGACCCATGACCCAACCTGTGTTTTTGCAGGTCAGCTCAACCCGACCCGACCCGACCCAACCCGAACTTGAACCCGAACCATTTTTTTAAACTTTATTTTTTGGGTAAAAAAAAAATAATAATAAAATTAAGATAGTATTGGTTTAATTGTTTGTTGTGAATTTTAAAGAAACAATTGAGACATTTACATAATTACACACAAATTAATTGAAAGATGAATGATTAAGCATTCTGTAATAAGTAAAGATTTTTAGATATCAAATAGCAAAGTACATGCCAAGATAATCTGATTATAGTACTGTTAAAAAAATAGATTTAAAATTGTTGACATGTGTGAAAAACATTCACAAGTGTGAAAATAGTGAAGCCAGAGTATCAAATTAACATAAATTATGAATGCTTAGACCTATTTTTAACCATTTATGTCTAAAATAAATGGCTTTTCAAAATAAATTATGATATTTCCTAAAGTGTGTGTTACTTAACAACGATATGATATTCATAAAAGAGACCATGTATAAATAAGTAAACATTCAAACTTTAATGTATATTTCTAATTGAAATACAGTGCCAACCACAATTGACAATAGATTATAAAATTAATTCTCAAGATTGTAAATTTCTTATATGTTTTTATTCTTTGTCAAATGAATTATCCAATAAGTCATTTGTGATTTTGTTTTATATTTTGGGATGTTGATATTGTGCAGAAATATAACTTGTGTGTTTGTTTTACTTATTTGTGTTATTTAGTTTTAGATAGCAATGTTAGGATTTGTATAATTTTAAAATTATTGAATAAGTATAAATAAGTGTTGTTCATTCTTGATATAAGTAGTGGATTCAAAGTAATACATTTTACATCAAGTAATTTGTTGCATGACTTTCCAAATGACAAATACATGTTGTTTTCTTTATAATAAAAAAATTTATGTGAAAAATACGGGTCAACCTGACCCGACCCACAACCCAATTGACCCGAACCCGTTTTTAACTTGCTAAAAATGACTCGTTTTGACCCGCAACCTGATTAACGCGACGCGACCCGACCCGCCCGTTTTGCCATGTCTGCTCCTATGAATAGGACTAACTTCCTCAGTATTTTTATTTTTTATTTTATCTTTTTGAAAAGACAAATGTGGCATAATTACTGTGTGTTCAATTACATTCAATACACACACACACACACACACACACACACAGATATATATATATATATATATATATATATATATATATATATATATATATATATATATATATATTTTGCCTTAACTTCTTGCACAACTCCTTTTCTAACCTATATATGTGTGTGTGTGTGTGTGTGTGTGTGTGTGTTTCTTTTTTCAATGGCCTTAGATGGATGCTCCCTTAAATCCAAATCCACCAGCACCAAATGGCCCTAATGACCCTTTGATTGTGGATGATGAACCCCTACCAAAAAAAGGTAGAGTTAATGATAATCAGTCCACCAGAGAACCATCTGATGTTTGGGACCATTTTGTTAGGTTACAAAATCGTGAAAAGTTAGATTGAAATTATTGTAAGAAGTAATACAATGCTGCTAGGAGGAATGAGACCTCATCCATGTGGGTGCATTTGCTAAAATGTAAGAAGATTCTAGGTGTCATTTACACAAGCCAAACCACTTTGAGTTTCCAAGCAAAAAAAATTGGTGGTGTTGAGGGAGAGTTTAGTAATGAGCTTGTTGTTGCTAAATTTTCTATTGAAAGAATCCAAATGGCTCTTGCGAGGATGATTATAGTGGATGAGCTACCTTTTAGATTTTTTGAGCATGATGGTTTTATATACTTTATAGGGGTGGTTGAGCCTAGGTTTCTTGTGCCTTCTCATCTCACGGTGGTAATGGATTGTATTAAACTTTGGTTTGGGGAGAGGGAGAAATTGATAAGCCATTTAAAACCTCAACTACATGTGTCTCACTTGCCACTACATTGATGGTGATTGGACCTATTAGAAAAGGATTTTGAATTTTTGTATAGCTCTAAATCATAAAGGGGAGACAATTGGGAAAACTATTGAAAGGTGCTTGAATGATTGGGGTATCAAAATGGTGATAACTGTCATAGTTGATAATGCTAAATCCAATGATGTGACTCTTGATTATTTGAAGAAGAAGTTGGAGATGAAGGATGGTTGTATGTTGGGAGGCCTGTTCTTGTACAAGAGATGTGTTGCACATATATTGAATCTCATTGTGAAAGAGGGATTGAAAGGCATTCATAACTCAATTGTTAAGGTGAGGACTGCAGTGTGGTATAGAGCGACTAAATTCCTAGTTCGAAATAAATCAAACAAGTAAAATAGTTTCAGAAATGCGAATTTGTATTGATGATTGTGTGGTACAATTCTCTGTGATTACAAAAGAGTGATCATCTGATTCAATCTCCTTGCAAAACTTATTGATTGGATTTGTGGTAATGTGATTTTGACTTGAACAAAATATACTTCAATTTGGTTGAGAGATGGATCGAAGATCGTTGAAACGGAATTGCAATGAATCTCTGGCTATGAGCTTGTTAGAAATCCTTTGTTCTTCGCGTTCTTCGTGTGTTCTTCGTCTTCGAAGGTTTATGGTGGAAGTTCTTCGGGGCTTTAGAGGCTTGAATCCGTAGAGCTTCACCGATTTGTGGTTTGTTGATGTTTTTCGGACCTTTGAGCTTGATTCCCGTAAACTTTAAGATCTAGGCAGATAGTTTGGATGATTCTGCTTCGAGTGTTCTTCAATTTTGGGATTGAAGTTCTTGAAGGCTTTGAGGCTTGATTTTTACAGAGCTTTTGTGCTTCTGAATCCTCTCTCTATCTTCTGTTTTCTCTTTTTTTTGTCTCTCCTTAAATGCCTTAGGAAGGCTTCTATTTATAGGAGTTTGGGGGTGGGTGAACGACACGTGGTGAAGTTTGATTGGTGACACATGTCACAACCTGATTGGTCCGCCTATGTCATCGCTTACACGTGCTAGATCGCCTGTGTCATCGCTTACACGCGCTGGACTGCTTGTGTCATTGCTTACACGCGCTGAGGTGCTTGTGTCATTGCTTACACGTGCTGAGGTGTGATTGGTTCTTGCATGACACTTGGCAAATTTCTGTTGGTTTCTGAATAGTGATAGCAAAACCTAGTAGCAATACGTGGTGCTTTGTAATTGGCTGTATTTTGTGGACTCAGTAGTATGATGTGTCAGCTTGTGATAGGTCAGGAATTTTTCCCTCTCTACATGTGGCATGTTAAATTATCTCCAAAAAAGATGGATAGGTTAAAGGAAGCTGTAGAGGATGAAAAAATTCAATCTAAGAGTTTGTTATCTCTTGATGTCCCTACTAGATGGAATTCCACATATCTTATGTTAAAGGCAATCGAGAAGTGTAAAACAGCCTTTGATAGGATGCATGAAGAGGATGTGGAATTTAGTTCTTACTTTATGGAGGTAGATGGAATGGGAAGCAGAAGCACATAGGTCCTCCTAAGGGTGAGGATTAGGTGAATGTCAGAATGTTTTGTAATTTTCTTCGGCTTTTTTTATGAGGTGACTCTATGTTTTTCTGGTTCTTTATTTGTCACTTCAAATCCTTATTTTTGTGAGCTAGTGGGCATTCAAAATAAATTGCATAGATTGTGTGGCATTGATGGTGATCCTCTCTTAAAAGAAATGGCATAATCTATGAAGGAAAAATATGAGAAGTATTGGGGAGACATTGAAAATATGAATTTGATGATGTTTATTGCTGTGGTTCTTGACCCAAGATATAAGATGAAATATTTGAAATATTGGTTTAATAAGTGGTATTTAAAAGAGATGGCAGAGTTTGCTTTAAAATTGGTAAGGGATGCTTTAGATAAGTTGTATACCCACTATGCAAAGGGTACTGAATTATCAAGTGCTACTGGCAATGGGCAGGCCACTAATGTTGGTTCTTCAATAGAATCAAGTGCTAGTTTTCCATAAGATCCACGAAAAATTGCTTCACATGAGTTTAATGAACGCATAGCTACAAAAGATGATAATGAATGCACTACTGATGTGGACAAATATCTTAATGAAGGTAGTGAAAAAAATAGAGAGGGTTTTGATATTTTGGCTTGGTGGAAGGTGAATTCTACTAGATATTTAATCATTTCCGAGGTAACACAAGATGTCATGGCTATTCCTGTGTCCATCGTTGCTCTTGAGTCAGCCTTTAGCACGGAGGGTTGTGTTTTGGATCCTTTTAGGAGTTCATTCGCTCCTAAAACTGTGGAGGCCTTTATCTGTGCTCAAAATTGGTTAAAAAACCCATCTAAACAAATCAATCTTTGGGAAGAAATGAATGAAGTGGAAAGTCTTGAGCAAGATGTTGAAGCAGGTAATTTTCTAAAACTATATATTTAAATTGTATATCAATATATTGTTCTTTGTTTATTAGTTTACTAACATTTTCTATATTTATTTTCATAGAATTGATGAAATTGACAACAGAGAAAGAAGAATAAGTGAAGACTTGGAGTATGAGCTACAAAATAGAATTGGGTGAGGGAGAAGTATAGCATTGGATGGACAGACCTTTTTTTTTTTTTTTTTTTTTTGGGTTGCGTTCATGTTCATTTAAACAATTTCTTGTTGGGTTTAAAATTAATACTTGTTTCAAATTTGTAATTCATTTCATGCTTTGCTTTAGACTTGTTTTCATTATGGTTTTGATAATTGAAACTTGAAATTAGTACGCATGACTAGAATTGCTTTGAGTATGGGTAAATTCTTTTTGCTTTGTACCTGGTCATATAAACTCTTTACTTCATATTCTTGATCTAAAGTGAAGAATGAAGAGCATTAGATTTTGATAGTTAAAACATTTAAGTTGCTTGCCACTCTACCTTGTTTAAAGTACTTCGACTTCATTACATGTTTGATGTATACCTGAGAATCTGAGATGGTGATATTATTGATACACCCTCCTTAAGTGTATCAAATGGAAGGGCTTTGCGTAGGGAATTAGGGAAGCGGCTAAAGATATGTTATGTTGAATTGTATGGTCATATATATGTTGATTTTTTATATAGCAGGTGAATTTTTATACATCATACCGCACATGTGACCGCAACAGAGAGGTGTGGTGTGGTTATAGTTTTAGCTAAACTAAACACTACACCACGCCACATATGTGACTACAAAAATGAGGTGCGGTGTAATTATGATTTTGTCTAAATCGTACCGCAAAGTGCAATGCTAAAAATGGTCCAAAACCTCACTACACCGTGAACACCCCTAATTTTAGCTCATAAAAAAGATCTTTTTTTATCTATTTTACATAACCACTTTTACAACACACATTGCATTTCATTCTTCATTTTACAATACATTTTATAAGAATATATATATATTTTTTTTACTGACAACACACACACACATAGAGAGAGAGAGAGAGAGAGAGAGAGAGGCTACAATCATGTCACAACTATTCTTATTACTGTTGAAGTCCCTTTACATTTATTTCGGTAAGTAACAGACGACAATAGATTCTAAAACACAACAAGATAACGAGGAAAGATTAAGTAGAGATTGAATATGCATAAGGATGACCTATTAATGGGAAGATCAAGAAGAGTGCAATATTGGTACAAGATAGAGAGGATTTTTCCTAAATGCAGTGATAGCGTTAACTTCAGTCATGTCCAAGTCTTCTCCCTGTGCATTAATGGTAGGCAACCTCCAATCAAACCAACATAAAAGGTTGGCAAGCACATATTCCACTACAGCAATGTCAAATGTCAATCCTGGGCACCCTCTTCTCCCACCTCCAAATGGGATGAATTCGACGTTTTGACCTATAAAATCAACAGGGTTGTTTGTGAATCTCTCTGGGATGAATTCTTCTGGCCTATCCCATAGTTTATGGTCCCTTTGGATTGCCCATACATTGACAAATACTCTTGTTTTTGGCAGAATATCATAACCTCCAAATTTTAAACTTTTTGATGTTTCTCGAGGTACAGAAAGCGGAACTGGTGGATGCAGTCTTAGCCTTTCTTTGAGGATACATTTCAAGTAATCCATTTGATTGATATCATTGACGTCTATCTTTGATTTATTTATAACCACTCTTCTTACCTCTTCTTGTGCTCTTTTCATAATACTTGGATTTCTTATGAGTTTTGTCATTACCCATTCCAAAGTTGTTGAAGTTGTATCACTTCCTCCAACAAACATGTCCTGAAATTATGATAAAATAAAACTTTAGGTATGTTTCCAATGGTAGTAGCTAGATTACCTCCATCTAAAATGAATCTATTTTATGGTTAGATCAAATATTACAAATCTGAAGATTTATCCTGTGCTACATAATTTTAAATTTTAAATGACATGGTAGGTTGCACTTTATGTATTATTAGTTTCAAAAAAATAAAATTATAAGAATATAGTCTCTGAGAGAGAGAGAGAGAGAGAGAGAGAGAGAGATACTAGTAGGATTGCTTTGAGGTTGTCATGGCTAAGCTCAAAGTCAAGCATGCCGTTCTTTTGAAGTTGGAGGAGAATATCCACAAAATCTTTCTTATTGGGATGTTCATCTTCACGTTTCATTGTCTTGTGTTCTTCAACCACTTGATCAAGAAAAGCATCTAGTTCTCCACAAGTGGATTTTAGACTTGGTTTAAATCCCATTAGAATATCAATCCAACCCAAAAATGGGGAAAAATCCTCCCCAAAAAAAGCTGCTAGTAGCACCATTACCTTTCTTGGTAGTTCTGAAGACTTGCCCTTACCATCCACTCCTCTAAACTTTTTACCAAAACACACATCTTGTAACGATGTTATTTGAGTTTTCAATCAGTAACTCACTTAGGTTAATAGAAACCCCCTTGAGTCACATGTCACGTACCTTATTGATCAACATAGAAACTTCTTCCCTTGTATATTGGAAAGATTGCACTCTTTTGAGGCTCAAAAGTTCTAGGACACAAATTTTCCTCACTTGCCTCCAATATTCACCACAGGATGAGAATACTAGGGCTGTGCATCCATAGAGTAAGGAATTGGTAGCCGTGGCTTTTGGCCTGTTTTAGAAAACGATGTCATGTGTTTTCATCATTTCTCTTGCCATATCTGCAGATGACACGACAAGTGTTGGTGCATGGCCGAAGTAGAAGAACATTACAGGGCCATACTTCTTAGAGAGGGCTTGAAAAGAACGGTGTGGAAGTGATCCAAGCTGGTGAAGGTTGCCAATGATTGGTAGCTTTGGTGGGGATGGAGGTAAATTGGGTTTTCCAATACTTCTAATACATTTGAAAACATAAAGAAAAGAGAAAAGGAAAAGAAGAGGGAGGAGGGGAGTGAAGGTTATTTTGTATAGCTTTTGTCATGATTGTTGGAACAACGGTAGAATAGCCATTTCCTCTTTTTTAAGTGTTTACCACAATGCAACTAACAACTCTAATCACAAGATATATATAGAAACCTATAGTAAAGTATTTTTTTTTTCTTTTTTTTTGAGGAGCTAATACCCAGGGTAGAAGTTAATTAAGGAATTGATATAACTTGTGGGTTCGAGTTAGTTCAACTAGTAAAGTTTATTGTTGTCAGATAAGAATTTGGGGTTTGATCTCTACCTACAACAAAAACTAATTGGTGTCTTGGTCTGATGATAAAAAGCAATCATTAGGAACAGATGCCATAGATTGGTATTATGTCTAAAAAATATATTATATTAATCACTCAATCTTGTCTTTTTTATATAATGGGACACTTCATACATAATTAATTAACTACATTACTCATAGGTGAATATTACAACAATTTTATAAATCAAAATTGCCTCAACATTTAAGTAAAATAACATTAATTAACCGTAGTTAGTAAGCTTTGCCTTTGGTTAAATTTAACAGTTCAGTCTTTAATTAGCCTCCATTCCCAGTAAACCTCTTTCATTTTCTAGCAAGATTAGAAGTTGTGGGCATAGGGTTTTTCATATTTTTCATTGATTAAAGTACTTGATTATAATTCAACTGACAGGACAGCGTTATGATTTGGGAATGGGAAATGGGTTTTCAGTAAAAAAGGTCCTTCTTGAGAGATTTTGACTAGATGTTGAGTACAAAGCTTGCATAGGAATATTGTTATTATCTTCCATTAATTATTTGCACATCCAATTCTTGAAAGAGATTGATATACCATGAAACATGTTGTATAGGCCATGATCAACTATTGACTCACAAGGCAGCAGGGACACCAGGAGAAGGTGAAGAATGGCTGTTGCATTGAGGGAGGCCATGGAGATTGAGTCAGGGATGGACTCTTTCTTTGCTTTCTCCCCAAATTTATTTATATAATAAATATAGATATAGATATTTGAATTTGGACAAGGATTTGCTGCAAACTAACTTACAGCAACTCCTGTAAAAATACATGTGTCAATGCCTCAGATAGCCACCTATCTAGCTAGGCTTATATTTAAATAAAAACTTTCTTGTCAAGATTGAATTTTTCACCAAATGACCACTTGATACGTGTGTATTTTGCAAGAATTGCTACAACTTAATTTGCAGTAAGTCCTTACCCTTCGAATTTTGTGTTCCTAAACAAACTTTGCAAAAAAGATATGGTAACTAGACTAGCCCAACCCACGACTTCTTGGGATGCAATAATTATTTTATTTTTTAAACGTAAAACGTGTTTTTTTTTTTAGAGAGTTTCAACCTATGATATCCGCTCTTGATGATAGCTCATTATCATCAGACCAAGACACCAATAAGTTTTTGGTGTAAGCGGGGATTGAACTCCAGATCTCTTATACAACTATCAGAGATTTTACTAGTTGAGTTAACTGGAACCTACAACGTAAAACGTGTTTTAAATAAATAAATAAAAGTTATTTCTATGATATGGTAGACCATGCCATAGCTTGTGGGGCTCCTCTAATTATTTTATTTTTTTAACATAAAACGTGTTTTAAATAAAAAGAAGAAGAAGTTATTTCTATGATTTTGGTATTTTATGTATCTAAATCCTTTTTTTTTTGGGGGGGGGGGGGGGTTGAGTCCTAATCAGCTAAAAATTATGGGCAAACCTTGTAAAAAGAGGTTGAAGGCTTTCAAGCAAAATTGTGTTTTCTATTCTAAGGTAGTTTCTTGCTTTTATCAGTGTGTTTTCTTTTTTCTTTTTTTTTAACTATAATTTATGTTAGTTTTTCTTTCTTCTTCAGAATTTTGAGAACTAGTAGTAGATCCTATTGGAAAATTTTAATATTAATTAATTAAAATGGTTTTATATTACAACATAAATGTTAAGACATGAGAGTTAATATGAAAGACGAAGAGTTAGTGAAAATGAGTAATCCCACATTGAAAAGAAGATAGACTATTTTATGGGCTACTATGATTAATCCCACATTTTGTTTCTCTAACCAAATCAGAACAGCTATCGGTACAATATTGACTCCATTAATATTAACCACTCACTCATATTACTATTATCTAAGGCCAGACTTTAGTACCTAACTAACCATACTATTTACACCAACATTACTAACATTTTTATGAAAATGACACTACCTCCAAATTTGAGCAAATTACTTTCTCAACCAAAAAAAAAAAAAAAAAAAAAAAAAAAAAAAAAAAAAAAAAAAAAAAGAAAAGAAAAAGAAGAAGAGCAAACTAACATTAATTAACCATCGTTAGTGAGCTCTCCCTTTGATTAAATTTAAAGGTTCAATCTTCAATTAGCCTTTCATTTCCAGCAAACCTCTTTCATGCCTAGCAAGATTAGAAAGAATGGTAGAGAGTTTTAGCAAATTAACATTAATCAACCAAATTTAGTGAGCTCCCTTTGATTGAATTTAAAGGTTCAATCTTTAATTAGCCTTCAATTTCCAGGAAACCTCTTTCATTTTTACCAAAAAAAAAAAAGTAGGGTACAAGGTTTTTCAAAAAAAATTTTCATTGATTAAAGTACTTGAAAATTCAACTAAGAGGACACTAGTGAAGATTTGGGACGGTAGGGAAGTTTTTCAGTAAAACAATTCCTTTTTGGGAGCCATTTAATTAGTATGTATTGTATACTAAATAAACTTCATTTTTGTAGAACATTTATGAAATTTAGTTATAGTATTAGACAGTTAGTTCTATCTCGAAAATTTTATTTTCCAAAAGTGGAGATAGCTTGCATAGTGATGGGTTATTTCATTATGATCTAGTAATTATTTGCACATCCATTTCTAGAAAGAGCTGATTTTGGCCTTAATGGCCCCCCAATAAGCCTAGTGTCACCATATAATGCGTAACTGTAAAGCTGAATTTATTTAACTATGTGTTAGCTTTTTTCCATGCCAAAGTTGCTTGTAATTCAGCATTTAGAAACCTTGTATTTAGGTGAGAATAATATAAGGGTTGGGTGTGAGAGAGTGTGAAGATTTGATCAAGAGTGTGCAACAAGAAGTGACTTGCGATTGACTCACGAGTGGTGACTTACCAGAATGTAGCACACATGTGAAGCATGTAGGAAGTTGAAGGGTCAGGATAGCTGGATCACTACAAGACAAAAAGTATAGTCTGACTAGTCTGGTAATTGGTGACTAGAACTCACAACTCATCCCAGTTGCGAAGTGAGTTGCCAATGTACCCTATTTTGCTGAAAACTGATTTTTCAAATTTCATCTCACACCTTACTATAAATACCCTTATACCCATGAAATGTAGAGAACTTCCAGAGAGAATTTTGAGAGAAAAACCCCAGAGAGAAAAAAGATTGATTCATTTACAATTTTATACATTTGATTCTCCAAATTCCTCTACTCTCACCCTTTCCATTGTCGTACCCATGAGAGGATTATAAACCAAATCCTTACCTCACCCAATTCAGAGTGGTGAGAAGGTTCTTGGTGTT
Source organism: Quercus agrifolia (assembly GCA_029955455.1). Classification (NCBI taxonomy): domain Eukaryota; kingdom Viridiplantae; phylum Streptophyta; class Magnoliopsida; order Fagales; family Fagaceae; genus Quercus; species Quercus agrifolia. The sequence continues at coordinate 48,104,159 of JARQAD010000006.1, forward strand.
TGGGAAGCAGTTCAAGAAAGAACCAATTCATATTGGTTGATGCAATGGGCTAATTGCGGGATCCGGTAAACTAGAGAAGACACAGTTTGGCGTAACTCTATTAGAGTAAGAAGCTTGGAGGGTTTAGGTGCATCGAGTAGATTAGGCTTGGAGGGTCTATTGTTATTCATGTATCCCAACTGATTTTCTAGTAGATCATTTACTGCTTGAAGGGCGGTGGAGAGGTTTTTTGTTGAGTTCTTCGGTTTCCTCTTTGATAACACATGCTGGTGTTATCTTGTGTTTGCATCTATCTTTTTCTTACTCTTAACTTTCAATTTTTGCTTGTTGTGATTAATTAATGGCTTAGAGTAGTTTATTAAATTAGATATTGCTTATATTTCATATTTCGCACATATATTGTTTGAATATAAGCTTGTTTTGGAAAATTTGTTTTTAGGGGTCTAAACATTCACAAGTGTTTTATACACTAAGTGAGTTTTCAATAACAAATTTTATTATGGGTTTATTTTTCTCAAATCACTTATTTCACATTTACTTATATGTGTTAAAATGTCAATATTTTTATATGTGTGAAAAATAGTGGATATAAACTAGTGTAAAAGGATATTTTTCGTTTTACAGTTTTTTTTTAGGAAGTTGTTAATAATAGATAGTGTTAGTAGTGGAATCACATGAAAATCAATAATATATATTGTGTTAGATTAGATTACGTATTTTAGATGTGAATTCTCACACACATAATATGGCTTATTACTATTATTGTTTTATCATAGCCCCCATTCCAATACCACGCCCAAAGCTGGGACAGATTGGGTCCACGCTTTCAAGTCGTACAGGGACATCAGATGAAATGGAAAGAAATAAAATAGTCCACTCAATTTGTGCTCCAAGACGTGGCCACTAGCAGAGAGCAGAGTAATCCTTGGAGTCCAGCAAATCAAAATCATTTGGGAGTTCAAAAGCAAGAGAAGAACCAAAGAAATCAAAGCCAAATTTAGAAAGATTCCTAGACCGAAAGATTTGAGGCAGTCTCGGTATTTTCGCCACAATATTTTTGCACATTTGTCCAATTGAACTATTTCTTAGCGGTATTGGAACAAAGACTCAAAGATCTACAACTTTGTAGTTCACCACAAATTCGGAATAAAACGTTTTGGAGGTCAAAAGTGATCTGAAACCTGACAGTGGAAAAAACTATGAAAATAAAAGGATTTTCCCTTTTTCTTTGGAGGAGATTGAGGTTATAGAGGCAGAAGAAACAATAGATTTTTTTCATCTTTATTCTTTTAGATGTTTAGCATTTTTTTATGGATTTATTTTTCATAATTTTGAGTGGTTAACTAGCTAGGATTAGAGTGGAGCACAACATTTTTATCATGTGTTCTTGAAATTATCTATGTGTTTCTATGGATTGATAATTAAAATTTGATATTGATTTTAATATTTAAAAATGATGCATGTTGACAAGTTCTTAAGATTTAATATGAATTTTTTAGATAAATCGAATGCTTGAACTCAATAATTCATTATGATTTGAGAATATATTAAATATTGTTTTAGTCTCTTTTGTAGCATGCCAATATAAATACTTGCTCAATCACTCACATTCAATCTACTAGATCTACACCTTGTTTGAGAATTTTATTGTTTTATCTTTGGATTAAGCAAGTTAACACTCCACCCTAATTGAGTTAAAAACAATCCAAGTTCATATAATAAAATATTAAGTGGATTATTGAATTTCTAGTGTTTTTCTCCATTACCTTTTCACAAACTTATTTTGCAATTTTCAATCAAACATTTCAATATGGTTGTATTCCATCTTTGGGTGGAAAACAAATTTACAACTTTTTTTTTTTCCTGTTTAATAATAGAATTTTTTACATTAGTGTCAATCGATCCTTATGGATCGACATCGAACTCACCGATATATTATTACTTGCGATAGTCTACATTTGGTTTCGCATTATTATTAAACCAACAATGCACAATTGTGAAAATTTTTACGATAATCTGCTAATTAAGTAGTTGTGAAATTTTTTATGAAAGCAATTGTGCAAGTAGTAAATCTCTAATGGTCCTCTCCCTCCTCTCTCTCCAAATTTTATTTTTATAATAAATATATATATATATATATATATAAATATTTGAATTTCGTCTCCCTAAGAAGTCAGTTAGTCTAAATAGACTTTAAAAAAAAGAAAAAAAAATTACAAGCCTATAGCTTTTGGAGATCCTCTAAATATATATTTTTAATATAAAACATTTAAAAAATATATTGCAATTACAGTACATAATGTTGTAAACTCTAGCATATGCAATTCTCTCCGAGGCCTAGGCTATAGTCGTCAAAATGGATCTTGTTTACTACATTAGCCTATAGATTTTGGGCATCATCCTCTAAATATACATTTGTAATATAAAACATTGAAACCCAATTCTAACCTGAAAAACTTAAATATTTTCTTAGTACTCGTACAAGACAAAGAGGAATTTTCTTACGAATGACTAGCCTGTAAACCTCAGTACCTCACTCATGTGATGTCCAAGTCGGCAAGTCCTCCACAGTTCCACCATCAGGCAACTCCCGGATAAACTGGTACAAGAGATTGGCTAATACATATTTTGTTAGGTTTTGTGGAGCTTAGTTGTGTTTGATCCGGATTATAACCCGATCCGAAATAATATTGTTGCAGTTTTTAATGGGAGATTTTCCGAGGGTTAGTCCATAGAGTGGAGGAAACTGTACTGCCGCACTTTGTATTTTTCCTTGAGAATAGTGAAATCTCTGCAACTTTGTGGACATTGACAAATTGCCAAACCACGTAAATACTGTCTTGTGTGTGTGATTATTTTTCTTGAGCGTATATTTTTTCTCTATTTTTGCATCTCACAGATCTGGGAATTTCATACATATTCCCTTCATGTTCAACCTCTATCTTCATCATAGAAAACCAAACATCTTTTCCCCTCTCTGGTTCTCTTTGGCAGAGTAGACAAGTCTTTTTTTCTTTTTGTTCATTTATAGACCCCTTAAACACAACCAGATTAACCTAGTTAATTAGTCAAGTGATTACTTAGTCAAATTATCAAGTCTAGGTTAACACAAATATCATATCATTATAAAGCAGCAGAAAATAAAATAACACAAAGATATGATGACCCAGGAAAACCAAACCGGTAAAAAACCTGGGGAGGATTTAACCTAACTATCCTCAAGGTAAAACTGAATCCACTATGAAAGAATTGAAGTTTACATAATAGTGACTTAGACCACTAACATCCTATTGCTATCTCGAATAGGAAATTTACTACTACGATCACGTGACAGCTCTGAGTCTACGGACTACTTCTTTCTTGGATTCCCAGCAAGTACAAGCACTCCCGCTTGTGTATCTTTAAGCTCTTATTGTAGCAACTGAATCGATCACCAAGTTCTTGACATAATCTTGAATCTAGGAAACCCTAAGTATGTGTGAAGGCAACCACCTCTTGATCTCACAAAAGATTCACACACACAGCATAAGGAGCAACCCAAAAACGTGGCTAGGGTTTTCCCTTTTATACTTAAGACAAGACATAAAACCTTACACGTTAAACGGGCTTGGGTTGAGTTGGAAATTCTGCAGAAAAAACAATCTGCACGACTTTCGATTGATCGAGCCTAATTCTTGATCGATCGAGCTAGGCAAATTTACATAATAAATCCCGCAGCTACTCGATTCCAACTTTACATACAACCACATACTTTGAGCAAGTCTAAACAAGACTAAAACATTTTGATCATGGTTTGCTAACATTACAAATTGAAGTTCTAATACATTTAAACCTAAAGTCTTAGAACCCAACACTTTTTTTTTTTTTTAATTTTTAAATGTTGGTTTACTTAAAAATAGTTAAAGTTGTTAAAGTTAAATTATTGACTTTGAATAAGGTGGCGAGTAACGCTAAAGATATAAATTTTTTTATAAAAAGTATTAGAAATTGTTGATATGGTGAGTGGTGAATGGTTAGTGGTTAATGGTTATTGTTAAATGAAAAAGTGATGTTAATGGTGGATCTAGATAAAAACCAATAAGCAGTTAGATAGATAAACAGTTTGTAAAAATATTGTAAAATAGTTTGTGACTGTGGCATTATCCTAAGGTGACATATTCTAAACCTTAGATTTTTTTCAAATAAAAAAATCCTAACCTTCAAATTTACACTATTTGAGATCCCCTAGAACTATCCTTATTTAAAATGATTTCTTGCCAATTTTTTTTAAAAAAAAATATAAAATAGAAATTCTGCTATAGTATAATTTAAATGTATGTGTGTGATTGTGGGAAACTTTCTTCTGAAAATTTGAACCCCAATATTTGCTTTTCCACTCCACAAGAACTTGTACCTATGGATTAACCATCATACCAAAAGTATGTGGCGATCTTACCAATCATTTTAAATGAAACAAAAGCATGCCTCTATATGTGTAGTCAGAATTTCGGCCACGATGTGGTGTGTTCTTTGGGAAAGGGATTTACAATACTATCTTTTTAGATTTCAATGACACAATTCCAAAAAATGTAAGGAAAGTAACAATTTACCAACTAATTTGACTTTTATCATAGTATTAAATTAAATATTTTATAATCTATAAAAGTTAAAGTGGCCCTACTATTTTTAAAAGGAGTAATGCTACAGACACAAACTATTTTACAACAATTTTATAAACTACTGATGTGGCCAAACTTTTATTGCTTTTCATCTAGGCCCATAATTAATATCACTTTTTCATTTACCAATAATTACTGGCCACATCAGTAGTTTGTAAATTTTTTTGTAAAATAATTTGTATCTCTAGCATTATTCTTTTTAAAAGATGTCATTTTATAATGTGTATCGAAATTAAATGTCAAATTATCAAGAATATCTTGGTCAGACCCAATGGGAGATGAGGAAACTATCCGCAAGAATCCAACAAAAGTCAATTTAATAACTTACGTAATGATTAATTTTTTTTTATATATATATAGGAAAAATATTGTTGTACAATTTGGGTTCTTGATTGAGCTTCCTTTATATATATATATATATATTCCTTTATATATATATATTTGGGTTCTTGTACAACAATATTTTTCCTTTCTACATTGCTTTATTTAGTGAACGCATGCAAAATGAGTACTTTAGAGAGTTTTTCATATGATATTCATGGAGATAGAATTACCATCACATAAGTTGATTCAAAATTTTCATGCAATGACTAAACAAGTGATAATTATTAAGAGAAAAGCTTCAAGGGATTTGAAAATGATACAAAATAATCCAATGTTGATACAATAAATAAGTGCCATTTGAATGATTAATTTAGTACAATTATTCTCAACAAGTTCGAGTGCTAGACAAGTTTCTATACACAATGGTTGTATCACATGTCAAAAGTGGTATATATCTAATATAACAATTATATGTAATACTTCGTTCACACATACATGAAGTTTATGAATTATATTTAGATGGGAAGAGGAAGGAAATAGGTGATTGATATATGCAAACATAATATATGTCCCACTGAAACATAAGAAGTGCATTGCATACCGTGGGAATGGTTGGATTTTTGTTTTTTGTTTCTTTTTGAGATAGTTACAATTGTTAATCCCGCAACTTAAACTATTTACCTTTCTAGAACCCTAAGTACTTTGTGCATATTTAATCTCTATAAACATATATGTTAGTTTCTAGACCCCTCAAAAACACAATCAAATTAACCTATGTAATTAGCCAAGTGATTAACTTAGTCAAATTAACAAATTTAGGTTAACACAAATATATCATATCATGCAAAGCAACAGAAATATAAATAATACAATGATATGATGATCTAGGAAACCACACCGGTAAAAACCTGGGGAGAATTTAACATAGCTATCCTCAAGGTAAACCTGAATCCACTATGAAAGAATCGAAGTTTTACAATAGCGAATTAGACCACTAACATCCTATTGCTATCCACCAGTAGAAACTTACTGACACAACCACGTGCAAGCTTCGAGATCACGAACTCCTTCTCTCTTAGATTCTCCAGCAAGTACAAGCACTTCTGCTTGTGTATCTTTAAGCTTTTATTGCAGCAACTGAATGATCATCAAGTTCTTAAACGAATCTCCTCTTGATAACCGTAAGCTTGTGTAAAGGAAAGCTCATCACAGACCTCATAAGAGATTTACACAAACCGCAATATGAGCAACCCAAAAACGTGGCTAGGGTTTGCCTTATATACCTAAGGCAAAACATAAAACTCTAAACGTTTTTAATGAGCTGAGTTGGAATTCTGCAGAAAAACACATTCTGCCCGATTTTCGATTGATCGAGCCTAAGCTTCGATCAATCGAACCAGGCCGAAATGCACTATCAATTCTACATTAGCTCGAATCCAACTTTACATAAAAGACACAACTTTGAGCAAGTCTAAACAAGACTAAACAACATGTTTTGATCATGGTTTGCCAACAATACACATTAGAGTTCTAAATACATTAATTCCAAAGTCTTTAGAACCTAACAATATATATATATATATAAAGTCAAAATTGGGAGAAAATCCAATTAGATTCTAAACTGGATTTTACTTCTCAATATATATATATATATATATATATATATATATATATATATATATAAATAAAACTTGATTTCAATTAAAGTTCAATTTTGCACTATATGTCTCATCTAATTTTTTAATTTTTGTGCCATTAATTATTTAGTGCAAAAACTAAAAAGTCAATTTCAATTAGAGTCTAATTTTGTACTACATGTTCATCTAATTTTTATTATTATTTTTGTACTAAATAAATTATTAGATGCAAAAACCGAAAGGTTCAATAATAATGAACCTTCAAATAACAAGTGATATTTACTCAACAAAAATCACCATACTAATAGTCTCACAAGGTGACCGTGCATCTTCTAAGGATATGCCTCATGAAGTTTTTCTTCTTAGCCTATTCTCAAAGCAATTCCATGGAGGTTATGCCAAATACTCACTAATATCTTGTGTTTTATGTGCAAAAGGTTTTAGTTTTATTCAAATTGATGTTTGGTTGGACTTTTTACTAGGTAATGAATTGCTTCTCTTCGTTGTTATCCTCCTACAGTTAATAATGCCTTACAATAGTAGATAGTAGAAAACAAATATTTTAGCCTTTCGGATTTGTTATTCTTCATTAAGACATGTTTTTCTTAGCTATTAAAATAATATTTCATAGCTGGGAAACTCATGAGAAAAAATTGTTTGAAAATGTTAGCTCCTTTTTTAATGTTGTAATTAAGGAGCAAGTCGGATTTATCCTCATTCCTCATGCCAAAAGTTAGAAATTGGAAGGAGCAAGTTGAATCAGAAAATTATGACAAGGTAAAGATACTTTGGTTAGTTTTTCATCTCGTTCTTTCCTTTTCCCCTAAAATATTAAATTTTTAAATTTTCTTTTTTCATCTCTTTCTTTTCGTCTTCCCTAAAATATTAAATTTTAAGTTTTTTCTATTATCATAGCTTTAGACAATTAGTGTCAAATATTATTAGGACGGAATGTATTGCAAAATGTTGTTGACTACTATCCGATTTGATATGGCACTACATGGGTAAGTTTTTCCGATTACCAACATTCTGATTTATTTCCGAGATTAGTTGTTTACTGCCTGTCAATGTATTATACCACTTTAGGAAACTTGAAACTAATTTTCTTAATTTTGGTACCAAGTGAGTGATCCCTTCATTCATCAGGTAAAATCATCTCATTATTAGTACTATTTTTGAATTTTTTGTGCGAAAGCACAGGTTACAATCTAATTTATATTATTTGAGTCATGGTAACAAGTATCCTTAGATCAATTGTTAATAAAGAATTTTAGAAAAGTTCTGACACAACTTTTATAGGAAATAAAAAAAAATTGTCAAAACATTTATTGCTTTTTTTCTTTGCCCATAAAAACGGAAAATTATTAGGTACTCCCGGAGTACCATAAATGTGTACTCCCTCTTCTCACATGAATGGTGGGTCCCATCATGAATTTAATTAGTGGGACCCATCATTCATGTGAGAGGATGGAGCACGCATTTATGGTACTCCGGGAGTACACAATAATTTCCCCATAAAAACTTTCCTAAAAAGATTCACTAATAAATTCCCTTAGAGCATCCATTAAATATTAAAGTCAAAGTATATATAATTATAGGGAAATGCTAACGGATGTCCTTAGGGCAATTTTAATAATCCATTTAAAGAAAGTTTTTATTGGAAAAGAAAAAAAAAAAGCAAATAATGTTTTGATAGCTTTTTTCATTTCCCATAAAAGTGATGTCAAAACTTTTCTAAAATTGATTCAAATTTTAGTTCAATTGTAATCTAATTTTGCGTTATAGGTCCAATTTAATTTTCTTAATTTGGGTGTAAAGTGTCTTATTCATAATACTTGCAGTGAGTTCTAGTTAGCTCAACTAGTAAAATTTCTGATGGTTGAGTAAGAGATTTGGGGTTCAATCCCCGCCTACACCAAAAAACTGATTGATATCTTGATTTGATGATAAAGAACTATTATTAAGAGCGGACGTTATAAGTTAAAACACTCTCCAAAAAAATAATAATAATACTTGTATGAAAATCGAGATGATCACCTTAATCACCTAAGTAAGACCAGCTTATTATTATTATTACTATTGAATATTTCCATGCATACGCACAAATTACAACTCAATATAATTAATATAGAAGTTCAACAAATGATTAAACTAATTTATTCTGATTTTACGTCAACTTTCTCAAGTTATATTTGAAATTTACTCTAATTTCATGTCAAGTTTCCCTTTAATTTAGTCTATTTTCAGTCAACTCTACTCTACTCCCATTCACTCCCCCTCCTCCCCCTTTTAATCCAAACAAGCCCTTAATAAAATTATATATCACAAAAAAATAAAATCATATATCTCAAAATGAAGTATTAAGAATGGGCCATATAGACAACTTTCAAGCAATTATTTTAGAATGAATCTACAGTGTGCTAGCATATCAAGCATGACATCAATTATTGTCGGAGAATATAAGAAGTTATATCTCAAATAATGGAGTAAAAAAATTAGTAACTTCTTGTTAAATAGTTACAATGACGTGGGTGACAAATATTAGCATAAACTAGTTCGTTTGGGAATAACTTATTTAGTTGAAACTGAAAACTTTTTGTTGAAAATACAATAGATAAAACTAAAAGGTAGTTGAAATAGTACAGTAAGACTCATGAATAGTACCAAAAAGTGCAATGAGGCTCATGAATAATAGCAAAAAAAAACTAAATAGTAAAAAAAACTAGCTTTTTAGGCCAATGCCAAACGCAACCTAGATCCCTTTCTTAAAAATTCTTCCCTCTTAAGAAGTTATATATATATATATATATATATATATATATATATATATATATATATATATGTATGTATGTATGTATGTATGTATGTATGTAGGAGAGGAGATGGCTATGGAAGGAAGTTAAAGAAAAACATTTCTTCTGGTCGTTGAGAAGAGTTTTTACAGGTGTGCTATTTATAAGCCTAACTCCTTCCATAATAGACAAGAACAAATGCTTAGTTAAAATAAATACAAGAAAATGATTTAGGAGTATTCTCATCCGGTTATGTGAATAAAATGTATTTTAGCTCATAAAAAAGGTCTTTTTATCTATTTTACATAATCACTTTTACAACACACATTATATTTCATTCTTCATTTTACAATACATTATATAAGAGTAATATTTTTTTTTACAGACAACACACACACACACACACACATAGGGAGAGAGAGAGAGAGAGACATACATAAGCTACAATCATGTCACAACTATTTTTATTACTCACAATCAGAAAATCAAGCTATTGCGGCGGGTTTTTTGCAGTGGTTACGAAAACTGCCGCTATATGTCACATACTATGACACTTTTTTGGCCCGCCGCTGTAGATGAGATATATTGCAGCATTTCATTGGACTGCCATGCCGCAATATATCTAGCCTTTTGCGGTGTACTATAGCAGTGCTATATAAACCACCGCAATATATGTGTTTAAGAGGAGTTAGACATAGCTATAGCGGCGCTCCATAAATCCGCTCAATAAATAGATCCTTTCGCGGCATACTATAGCAACAATATATAAAACTGCCACAATATATAAGTTTTAGCAGCATTTTTGTTACTTATGGGTTGGATGACCACCGTAATAGATATTTTTTTGTGGTGCTTGTTCTTAGTTATAGCGTCAGTTTGAACCACTACAATAGACCTTTTAATTGCCCGCATTTGGTCCAATGTATCCCTCTATTGTTTTAGCCTAAGCACCATTTTGGCTTTTCATTTCCCTCCTCTTTTTATTTTCCAACGTATCCCTTTGTTGTTAGCTCTAAGAAAAAACCCACACACACACACACACACTCTCTCTCTCCCTCTCTCTGTACAAGCATTTTCATCACTAGTCCTTTACCACTGGTCACCACTAACATCCTTCGCGAGCACTACTAGAAAGATTTCACCAACCATCATCAGCTTCCATCACCACTGCCGGCAGTAACCAAAAATAAATATTTTAAAAAAACCCAATAAACCCCACTAGCCATCACCTCGTGGGTACCAAGGCTGATTCATCTTCAAAATCAATTGCAACGGTGCAACATTGATCGATTCTGTTTGCAGAAAATACCAAGCTTAATTAATTTTAGGTGGGTTCTGTTTGTCTTGGCTCTAGATTTGATGTATCAATTGTTTGTCTTTGACACAAAATATCTTTCACTCTCAAAATCTCCAGACCTTAGCTCACTGGAAACCCACTGCTACCCACCTAACTCGTCGGACATCGAACTCGACGGAGACCCAGTAGAACTCATGGCGCTACCAATCTCCAATAAGTGGCTGAGTTTTATTCGGCTTTATTTGTCTATGCGTGTGCCTCTATTTTCAAGAATCAATGAAGAAACCCATATGCGTTTTGTAGAAAATTTGGAGAAACATTAATCAAGCAAGCAGAGCTACTCAAGAAAGATCGTATTGGAGCCAACATTGACGCTTATACAAAGGTACATTGTGCAATTTGATTGGATTAATGAATAGTTTGAGGCATGGGAGAGTGACCATGCCATGGTGGTAGTGTTTTGTTATTAGTACTATTTTTATTATAATTTTGTGGAAATTGTTGAGTTATTAATAAATTGGGATGAATCATGGACTTGGGTATAAAGTGGGTAATGATTAGACTAATGAATAGTTTTTGTGTGTGTTTAATGTGATTCGAATAGTAATTTGGCTAGTGAGTAGATGTTATAGTTTGTGATTGGCCATAGTATTGTGGAGTTTGATTGGAGTAATGAATAATTAAGGTGTGGGAAAGAGCCTATATTGTTTGCTTTACATGGATGGAATGGTTGTTGGTTGATAAGTCCTTAGTATAGAATGGTTGTTGTTTGCTTTACATGGATGGAATGGTTGTTTGCTTTAGTTCAATCTTCTTATTTGCATGCACCTAATTCTAGGAATTGCTTTTTATAATGTAGTTTTCGTTCACAAGTTGCTATATCACTGTAGTGGTTTAAAACATATGAGACACATAAGCTACAATCATGTCACAACTATATTTATTACTCATTACAAGAAAACTAAGCTATTGTGGTGGGTTTTTTGCGGCGGTTGCAAAAACTACCGCTATATGTCACATACAACGATGCTTTTTTGGCCCACCATGGTAGATGAGATATATTGCGGTATTTCATTGGACCGCCGCAATAGATCTAGCCTTTTGTAGCATACTATAGTGGTGCTATATAAACTGCCGCAATATACGTGTTTTAGCGGCGTTAGACATAGCTATTACGGTGCTTCGTAAACCCACCGCAATAAATATACCCTTTCGTGGCATACTACAGTGGCGGTATATAAAACTGCCACAATATATAAGTATTAACGGCATTTCTGTTACTTATAGTGGTGGGTTGGATGACCGCCACAATAGATACTTTTTTGCGGCACTTTTTCTTAGTGGTAACGGCGATTCGGACCACCACAGTAGAGCTTTTAGTTGCTTGTGTCTGGTCCAATGTATCCCTTTGTTGCTTTGGCCTAAGCGCCATTTTGGCTTTTCATTTCCCTCATCTTTTTATTTTCCAATGTATCCCTCAGTTGTTAGCTCTAAGAAAAAACCCACACACTCTCTCTCTTTTTCTCTCTCTTTGTATAAGTATTTTCATCACCAGTCCTTTACCACTGGTCACTACTAACGTCCTTCGCCGGCATCGCTAGGAAGATTTCACCGACCATCATCAGCTTCCATCATCACCACCAGCAATAACCAAAAATAAATATTTTAAAAAAACCTAACAAACCCCATTAGCCATCACCTCGTGGGTACCAAGGTTGATTCATCTTCAAAATCGATTGCAATGGTGCGGCATTGATGGGTTCTATTTGCAGAAAATGCTAAGCCTAATTAATTTCAATTGGGTTCTGTTTGTCCTGGCTCCGGATTATGTTTGTTTGATGTATCAGTTGTTTGTCTTTGACACAAAATCTCTTTCACTCTCAAAATCTCTAGACCTCGACTTGCTGGAGACCCACTGCTACCCACCCAACTCACCGAAGATCGAACTCGATGGAGACCCACTACTACTCACGTCGTCGCCAATCTCTAGTAAGCGTCTGAGTTTTATTCGGCTTTATTTGTCTATGCGTGTGCCTTTATTTTCAAGAATCAATGAAGAAACCCATATGTGTTTTGCAGAAAATTTGGAGAAACATTAATCAAGCAAGCAGTGTTACTCAAGATAGATCGTATTGGAGCCGCCATTGATGCATATACAAAGGTACATTGTGCAATTTGATTGGATTAATGAATAGTGGCATGGGAGAGTGACCATGCCATGGTGGTAGTGTTTTGTTATTAGTACGATTTTTATTATAATTTTGTGAAAATTTTTGGGTTATGAATAAATTGGGATGAATCATGGACTTGGATATAAAGTGGGTAATGATTAGATTAATGAATAGTTTTTTTTGTGTGTTTTATGTGATTCGAATAGTAATTTGGCTAGTGAGTAGATATTATAGTTTGTGATTGGCCACAGTATTGTGGAGTTTAATTGCAGTAATGAATAGTTGAGGTGTGGGAAAGAGCCTGTATTGTTTGCTTTACCTGGATGGAATGGTTATTTGCTTTTGTTCAATCTTCTAATTTGCACGCATCTGATTCAAGGAATTGCTTTTTATAATATAGTTTTCATTCATAAGTTGCTATATCACTGTAGAGGTTTAAAATAGAATAGATACATAAGCTACAATCATGTCACAACTATTTTTACTACACACTTCAAGAAAATCGAGCTATTGCAGCAGGTTTTTTCCGACAGTTGTGAAAAATACTGCTATATGTCACATACTGCGGTGCTTTTTTGGCCCGCTGCTATAGATAAGATATATTGCGACGTTTCATTGGACTGCCGCAATAGATCTAGCCTTTTGCGGCATACTACAACGGCACTATATAAGCTGTTGCAATATACATGTTTTAGCGGCATTAGACATAACTATAGTGGTGCTCCATAAACCTGCCGCAATAAATATACCCTTTCACGGCATACTATAGTGATAGTATATAAAACCACTACAATATATAAGTCTTAGCAGCATTTTTGTTACCTATAGCGGCGGGTTGGATGACTGCTGCAACAGATACTTTTTTGCGGCACTTTTTCTTAGTTATAGTGATGGTTTGGACCGCCATAATAGACCTTTTAGTTGCCCACGTCGGGTTCAATGTATTCCTCTACTACTTTAGCCTAAGCGCCATTTTGGCTTATCATTTCCCTCTTCTTTTTATTTTCCAATGTATCCCTCTATTGTTAGCTCTAAGAAAAAACCCACACACTCTCTCCCTCTCTCTCTGTATAAGCATTTTCATCACCAGTCCTTTACCACTGGTCACCACTAACATCCTTCGCCGGCACTGCCAGAAAGATTTCATCGACCGTTATTAGCTGCCATCACCACCATTGGTAGTAACCAAAAATAAATATTTAAAAAAAAAAACCCGACAGACCCTACTAACCATCACCTCGTGGGTACTAAGGCTGATTCATCTTCAAAATCGATTGCAACGGTGTGGCATTGATGGATTTTGTTTGTGGAAAATATCGAGCCTAATTAATTTCAGGTGGGTTCTATTTGTTTTGGCCCTGGATTATGTTTGTTTGATGTATCAGTTGTTTGGCTATGAGAAAAAATATTTTTCACTCTCAAAATCTCCAGACTTGAGCTCACTAGAGACCTACTTCTACCCACCCAACTCGCCGGAGATCGAACTCGACAAAGACTTGGCTATGAGAAAAAATATTTTTCACTCTCAAAATCTCCAGACTTGAGCTCACTAGAGACCTACTTCTTCCCACCCAACTCGCCGGAGATCGAACTCGACAAAGACCCACTACTACTCATGCTGCCACCAATCTCCAGTAAGAGTCTGAGTTTTGTTCTGCTTTATTTTTCCATGCGTGTGCCTCTATTTTCAAGAATCAATAAAGAAACCTATATGCGTTTTGTAGAAAATTTGGAGAAACATTAACCAAGCCAGCGGAGTTACTCAATAAAGAACGTATTGGAGCCGCCATTTATGCTTATATAGAGGTACATTGTGCAATTTGATTGGATTAGTGAATAGTTTGAGGCATGGGAGAGTGACCACGCCATAGTGGTAGTGTTTTGTTACTAGTACGATGTCTATTATAATTTTGTGAAAACTTCTGGGTTATGAATAAATTGGTATGAATCATGGACTTGGGTATAAAGTGGGTCATAATTAGACTAATGAATAGTTTTTTTTTTTTTTTTTTTTTTTTTTTTTGTGTAATGTGATTCGAATATTAATTTGGCTAATGAGTAGATGTTATAGTTTGTGATTGGCCACAGTATTGTGGAGTTTGATTGGAGTAATGAATAGTTGATTTATGGGAAAGAGCCTGTGTTGCTTGCTTTACATGGATGGAATGGTTGTTGGTTGATAAGTTCTTAGTATAGAATGGTTGTTGTTTGCTTTACATGGATGGAATGGTTGTTTGCTTTAGTTCAATCTTTTTATTTGCATGCTCCTGATTCTAGGAATTACTTTTTATAATGTAGTTTTCATTCATAAGTTGCTATATTGCTGTAGAGGTTTAAAACATATGAGATACTTAAGCTACAATCATGTCACAACTATTTTTATTACTCACTACAAGAAAATAAAGCTATTGTGGCGGTTGCAAAAACTACAGCTATATGTCACATACTGCAGTGCTTTTTTGGCCCACCGCGATAGATGAGATATATTGCGGCATTTCATTGGATCACCGCAATATATCTAGCCTTTTGCGGAGTACTACAGCAGCGCTGTATAAACCGCCGCAATATACGTGTTTTAGCGGCGTTAGACATAACTATAGTGGTGCTCCATAAACCCGCCGCTATAAAAATACCCTTTTGCAGCATACTACAGCAGCGGTATATAAAACTGCCACAATATATAAGTTTTAGCGGCATTTCCGTTACTTATAGTGATGGGTTGGATGACCGCCGCAATAGATACTTTTTTGCAGTGCTTTTTCTTAGTTATAGTGGTGGTTCGGACTGCCATAATAGACCTTTTAGTTGCCTGGGACTGGTCCAATGTATCCTTTTGCTGCTTTGGCCTAAGCGCCATTTTGGCTTTTCATTTGTCTCCCCTTTTTATTTTCCAATGTATCCCTCTATTGTTAGCTCTAAGAAAAAACCCACACACACTCACTCTCTCTATAAATAAGCATTTTCATCACTAGTCCTTTACCACTGGTCACCACTAACGTCCTTCGCCAGCACTGCTAGAAAGATTTCACCGACCGTCATCAGCTGCCATTACCACCGCTGGCAGTAACAAAAATAAATATTTTAAAAAAAAACCCAACAAACGCCACTACCCATCACCTCATGGGTATCAAGGCTGATTCATCTTCAAAATCGATTGCAACAGTGCGGCATTGATGGGTTCTATTTGTACTGGTTCTATATTATGTTTTTTTGATGTATTAGTTGTTTGTCTTTGACACAAAATCTCTTTCACTCTCAAAATCTCTAGACCTCAACTTGCTGGAGACTCACTGTTACCCACCCAACTCGCTGGAGATTGAACTCAATGGAGACCCACTACTACTCACGTCGCTGCCAACCTCTAGTAAGCGTCTAAGTTTTATTCGGCTTTATTTGTCCATGCGTGTGCCTCTATTTTCAAGAATTGATGAAGAAACCCATATGTGTTTTGTAGAAAATTTGGAGAAACATTAAGCGGAGTTACTCAAGAAAGATCATATTGGAGCCGCCATTGATGCTTATATAGAGGTACATTGTGCAATTTGATTGGATTAATGAATAGTTTGAGGCAGTGGAGAGTGACCATGCCATGGTGGTAGTGTTTTGTTATTAGTACCATTTTTATTATAATTTTGTGAAAATTGTTGGGTTATCAATAAATTGGGATGAATCATGGACTTGAGTATAACGTGGGTAATGATTAGACTAATGAATAGTTTTTTTGCGTGTTTTATGTGATTCGAATAGTAATCTGGCTAATGAGTAGATGTTATAGTTTGTGATTGGCCAAAGTATTGTGGGGTTTGATTGGAGTAATGAGTAGTTGAGGTGTGGGATAGAGCCTGTGTTGTTAGCTTTACATGGATGGAATGGTTGTTGGTTGATAAGTCCTAGTATAGAATGGTTGTTGTTTGCTTTACATGAATGGAATGGTTGTTTGCTTTAGTTCAATCTTCTTATTTGCATGCACCTGATTCTAGGAATTGCTTTCTATAATGTAGTTTTCATTCATAAGTTGCGATATCACTATAGAGGTTTAAAACATAAGAGACATGTCTTCATTTAAAACCCCATAGGTTGTTAGGTCTAAAAAGGTTTCCTTCTTTTTCTTCACTATTAAGTTTTTTTTTGGAAGAGTTTTTTGTTGTAATATGTAATATAGTATTGAAACAAAGTCTGGCTATAGATATGAGGATTCTAACTTATGTTTGCCTAATCACATTTTTAACATCTATTCAAACAATCTAATAAATCATATTTTAGCCTAATCCCATTGCTTTGTATGTTAAACTTTTTTATGTGTTTCATGATGATTTGTGTTTAAGGTAACTTAGACTTGGTGTCCTTCATCACCTTTTGCTATTCAATTTTCTAGGTACATTTTCATTGTTTTTCGCACTTTCAATGTAGCTTGCCATGCTCTACAATAAGAGTGACAGTAGGAGTAAGACCTAGAGCATGAAAGCATCAATTTTTTATTTTTTAAAAAATATATTATAGTAGTCTTTGCAACCATATTGGGACATAAAGTAAAAAAGAAAAAAGAAAAATTTAATTTGAGCAAAACAATTGGCCTTGGTGGCTTGTAACATCATTGAAGTTTCAAATCAGAAATGACATTTTTTAGCCTTGTCGATACCATGGGGGCACCCCCGATGCATGCTTTGTATCTTAATCCACTTAATTATTAAAAACATGCTTGCCAATTGTCTTTGGACCAAATGGAATCTCACCCCCTTAAGTATGGGTTGAGGTTTAGCTTGTGGTTCAACACTCTGCCTGTATCTAAGTTGTTAGTATATCAATTATATACTAATTGTAGCTAAATTACAAGTCATCCAATTAGATTTTGAAAGGGGTTCTTTTTAACTTGTTCCCACTGCAATAAACCAAAACCGCCACTAAAAGGTGCATATACAACGACACTTTTTGTTACCGCCGCAATAGAGCTACAATGGCACTTCGACAGTGATAGGATGAAGTGCTGCAATAGTACCCATCACTAAAGGTCAAATGTACCTTTAGCACCGCTTTTTTGGGATTTAGCGGAGCTTTTGGCCTGCCGCATCATGAGAATGCAAAATGTCATATTTTTCTCCCTTAATGTTTAGTCTTCTATATTTATTTGGTGCCAAAATGTACTCATTATTCTTATATTTTGATTTAGGATGCAAATGGAGGCATTAAGTGCAAAACGTAGCTAATTGGGCGATTCTGGACAGCTTTGATATTGCTTCATAATCTGGGCAAAACTATCTCATCCAGGCTCTGATTGAGATGATTCAAGATGTGGAATGCCAAGACAAAGATCTACAACGTTCATGTTTTGAGTTTTGAGAGATACGGGCTGCATCAAGGTCAAAATCGGGCTTGAAGTTGCTGCACCTGCACTATTGATGTTCTAGAATGTTCCTTTGCCTGCAATTCTAATATGCAGATTTGATGTAGTTTATTTTTGGAAGC